>QXEO01002117.1:0-5173181 GCA_007115705.1 Dactylis glomerata
TTGAAAACCGTATTAAGCGTGTACCTGGTGCGCCGTTCATTTGCCTCCAGCGCAAGAACCTTGAGCTCCTCCATGCGGTTAGCAATCTGATGACGCTTCCCCAGCTGCTTTAGACGCCCAACAGTCTTCCTGATGAAGCCCACCTTGGCTTTGCCACCTCCAAACTGACGCATGAAGTCGTCAACACAATCCTCCATGTCGTAGGACATCTCCCTGACGTGGTCTCTCCAGTTCTTGGCCAACGGATCGAGCGTATCCATGAGCTCTAGCTTCTCGAGGAGAGCCTTCATGGCGCTGAGCTCGTGCTTAAGGAAGGAGGCCTGCTTCCTGACGGACGTGAGCTTCTTGTACTCTTCGCCCATCAGCGCGGTGAGCTTGCCGATGAGGGGGTTCATCACCCCCATGGTGGCGCTGACGATTGGTGCAGACATCTCGATCCGGGCCTCTCAGATCAACAGCTACGCTCGATTGTTGTATGCGAGCGTGTCACGGGCTCACGGCGATGCGGCGCAGTGGTGCCGGAGAAGTTCAACGGGCGAGGCGGAGCTCAAGACGGCGGCTTCTCGTGATGCCTGGCACCGTGGTTGGGATCCGCGGCCGGAGGTGGACACGCCCACGGTAGTAGATGGGCTTGTGGCTGTTCATGGCGAAGAGGCCGGGTAAATATGAGGGATTTGGAGGCGGAGTGCTGAGAATCGAGGGGGTCGAGTCAACGAGACAACGACGTGTCTGGAAAATTCAGCGTGGAGAAAACGTACACGGAGATTGCTGGGCTGTGAACTGATGGAACTTCGGAAAATGAAACGAAATCGCTGGGTCTGCTGTCATATCACGGAGAAAATTGAAGAACAAGAAAGCTTCTCAGATAAGTTGGAATTGATGACAGGTTAATAGCGTTTCAAGCGGCGCGGGCACGGGATGTCTGTCTCCCGCCTGCGCTTGCCCGGTGGGAGTTATCGGGAGAATCGGGAGAGTAGGGAGCGGTACAGGTGGGTCCCATGGTACCCATCAACTCGTATTGTAAGCATTTAAGCATTGAAAAACCGGACCGAGATTGGAAAGCCAGTGTTGCTCCATGTCAACTGGCATAACACCACCCCACTTATCACGTACTTGCAGAACGAGCTTTCGTAGATTGGGCATAGCACCTGTTTCGAACTCCATGCATGCCGTAGAATCATCATCATCAGAGCGGAGTCGAAGATGCTGTAGGACTGGGAATAATCCCGTGCAGATTATGGTGGCAGCACTATCTTCAGGGACACGCAACACCACAAGAGTCAGGTGGACAAGGCCGGGAAGCTTTCCAAGAATATGAACATCATCAGTTGACAAGTGCTCAACAAACATAGACAGTGTGTGGAGGTACTTAAGGTTACAGATCCATTTGGGCACTCTCTTGAACGTCCATCGTTGCATCTCAAGTTTCTCAATATGAGGAGGAGGGTTGGATAATGAGTACAGATGGTCATCATCATGTTTACGAGACTTGATATTGAGGTAGAAGCTTTTGAGCTTGCGGAGCTTTCCAATTGAGGAGATCAAAACAGCGAAATCTCCCTCCTGTCCCCAAGTGGAGATCCTTAACTCCCTCAGATTGGTCAGCTCGCCAAGCCCCTTCATAATTTGTAATGATCTGTAATCCAGCTCAAAGCAATGCAGAGTATGCAGTGATTTAATGCCCCCAATCCCTTGAGGCAGAGTTTGACAAAACGGAAAAATCAGACGGGACAAGCGTGGTAAGACAACTATATCTGACGGGATGGACGAGTGGCCATGTATTTCCAACGTCTCCAAGTGAACAAGCCCTCCAATTCCAGAAGGGAGACCTATCACGCCTGATTGCGCAGAAACTTTCAGATACCTCAGTTGAAACAATTGGTCAATATCTTTGAGGTTAATATAACTCTTCTGGTTACCTGGTCGTTCAAAAACAAGCACACGAAGATACTTAAACTCCGAAAGAGGACATGGGTATGTGGTGGAGTCTCCAAACAGTGCAAACGATCGAAGTTGTGACAGACTAGTGGGAATGGTCGGCAATGGTGTGCCATGACAACTTGATTTCATGGATAGTCGACGGACCTTGTACTCGCACCGATGCAGTTTTGCCATGTCATCCTGATTATATGCCACGCTCATAAAGTTGTCTTCTGCACACTTGCTTAAGATCAAATCAAGAATCATATCATGTACTCTACAAGACAACACCTCTCCTTGCTCAGTACGAACAGGCTGAATCATGTTTCTGCTGATAAGCTCATTCAAATACATTTTTGCAACAACCTGCAAATCTTGCCCATGCAAATTACTGACCAAACCTTCAGCTATCCATTGTTGAACCAGATCATTACTCTCAATCTCGCAGTCCTCTGGATACATACCAAGGTACAGAAAACATGCTCGGAGATAAAGGGGAAGATGCATGTAGCTAAGGTTTAATATACTCTTCATCCCTTCCAATGTGGGATTTATTGCAAACTGGGCACCTAGAGAATTCTTTATGCTCTCCCACTCGTCCCTTAATCTTTCAGGCCAACTAGCTAATAGGCTAGCTACAGTAATGATTGCAAGTGGGAGTCCGCAGCACTTCTTCAAAATGTCAACTGAAATTTCTTCAAATAGGGATGGACAATCTTCTTCAGACCCATATATTCTACCAACTAATAACTTTCTTGAGTCCTTGCTACTGAGAGGCTCCATTCTGTAAACGTACTCAGGATGATTGCCACACGCCCCTCGAGCCACATCTTCCACTCGTGTAGTCACTACTACTCTGCTCCCATTACAATTTTCTGGGAATAAACGGCTAAAAATGTTCCATGCTGATAGATCCCACAAATCATCCAATACAATAAGGTACCTGTTGAGTTGTTTGCACGTGTTACATATGTTCCGGTGGGATAAGGTCATAAATTGCGAAGAAAAGTATCAAAACTTTCTTATTAACTTGAATGGACAATCAAAGCAAGAGAAATTCTGCTATACCCGAGGCTAAATTAGTAGGCTCTTATAGCATTCAAGACTAAATGGTACCAGCAGACAGTGTGACATGTGAAATAATTTAGTGTAGAGATGCTTAGACAAAATATATAGTGCTATGGCATTTTATTTTTTTAAATCTTTTTACAGAAATCAAATAACTTGACTTCACTTTTTTGGAATTATTATACTCTTTCTATTCAAAAACATAAGACATAAATATACATGCAGTCAACATTGTAAAACCTTGACCGCAAATATAGGCGAAAGTACATAGATTAAGCATGTAAAAATAATATTGTTGCACATGTCCTGCAAAATACTCTTATATCACATGTCTTCTTAATAATTTACAGGCATACTATAAGTGAAAAGTGTAATCAAAATCGTACACTGGAGACTTAAAAAAGTCAAACACGCCTTATATGTTGGAACATAAGTGTGTTTTATCATCCCAATAAAAGAAAACTACATGTAGAGTAACCGTTCATGCATTTTGAACAATGCATTTAATCAAATATCATATATATGTAGAGATCACATATTGTGTCAGACGAACTAATTTTTTGGACTGTCAAAGAAGTCTATCATCAGACAAACAATTTGAAATCACGTAAACCAAGTAAAAAGATTTTAAAACAGACTTCATCACATCACATAATTAATCAAACTTAGACAAAGTTGAGTCAATTAATTTGGAACAAAGAGAGTACCTCTTATCTGTGAGATATGTTTTAAGGGCATTAATGGTGTCTTGAATATCTAGACCGCGAGAACGCATGCCAAGCTTTAACTATAGGCAACTTAGAAGCCCTGTCATATTAGGTCTTTGGGATATCGGAACAAATGCCTTATAAATAAAGTTCCCTCCAATCTCATCATACACCTGTTGTGCAAGTGTAGTTTTGCCCAGACCTCCAAATCCTACAATGGACACCACCTTGAGCTTGTTCTCGGTATGCATCAATAACTTGGCAACCTTCTCCCTTGGTCCATCAGTACCCACAAGGCCAGCTGGCTCCACCCGGATTGCCGACACCCGAGGATCATTAACGACAAAGCTAGGACCATAATTGCACTCGTCGATCTTGTACCTGAAAGAGAATGTCCAAGGAAGTCGCACTTCTATATTACAAAATAAAAAGAGTGCTAACGAAAAGCTTTAAACACATGGCAACATTTTAAGATCGAAGATTACATATTGGTGATAGCGTATAACATATTTGTGTTCATATCTATGTTCATGTGAGTTGTAAGGCCTTCGATTTGATGTAATAAACACTTTCAAATATAAAAAACTTCCATAAATATACCAATTGTTTTTTACTTTTCATGCGATATGAACTAGACCTATATATACCTATGCACAGCACATACGATTACTACATTTGATTAGTAAGATTTAGGCAACTAACTAGCCATTTGTACTTTTGTAGTTTAAGTGGGATCCATGTACATTTAAGTCATATCAGTAAGGTCAGCAATCCTTGAGATCATGTATTATGTGTATATTAGTCACTAGCCAGATCAATAGATAGTTGTATCTAGGGCTGTCAAAAAGGTTTAAGATAAACAAGCTAACAGAGTTCGGCTTGATCTAGACTTAAGTCGAGCCTAGAATCTGAGATCGAGTCTAGAATCAAGCTCGAATAGTTTGATAAGACTCATTTATCCACCTAATAAGAATTTTTTATCAATTGCTCTTATTCGGATACTGAATAGTGTAATTCAAACTTAGCTTTTTAGGAATATTGCAAAAAGTTTTTGTTTAACCAATTTACCATGTTTTATGGTCTTATTCTGAAAAAAATACTAATAGAGTTGTATTCCACAATCCAATTTTCTTTTATTGTATGAGGAATACTTTTTAACCTAGCTACAACTACATGAATTTTGCATGAAGATAACTTCATCATTTTCTTTCATTTATATTGGAATCATATACATAAATGTGGTACATATGTGCCTAATAACACTTATATATATATAATTTAGTGGCAATTCAGCTCCTAAGGTGAAGTCCATACAGAATATACATAATTTAATTTAAAAATGTTATTGCAAATTATATAATAGAGTTTGTATTCTTTATCCACAAGGTGAACGCTTTTCACATGTGCTTGTTACAAATTTAGCTATTGGATGACACAGGGATTTTAGAAGAAAAAAATGAATAGTTAATTTTATTTCTTTATTATTCTGAATTTCACATGTAGAACGGAGTTGCAATCTTTATCTCCGTAATCAAGGTTGTATTACTATAGGTTTCTAAGATAGACCATTAGACCCACCATCATCGAGGGTGGAGTAGACTTATTATAATATTGAAATCTTAATCACTTCGATATTGAGGTTATCGGTAAGGACTTAAGGTATGAGAATTGAGAACGATGTTACTAAGATCCGGTTCCCGCCATATATAGGTAACCTTAATTTGATGGGAAAACCAACTAACACATGATTGACATCATATTTGGAAGGAATGAAGAGAACTCAAGCGCAAGCACTATTATGTTTGAACGTTCAGCAAATAGTCAGCTGCCGCTAGCTTTGTAGTCAGATCAAGGAAAAAAAAAAGCACGAGATAACAAAATAGCGCTGGATTAAAATACATTATTAGCATGCTATACCGCGCTATAGCATGCTATTAGCGAGGCATTGTACACTGATTAATTTAGCGTTGGCTCTTCAGATATGCTATTGCGTGCTATTTTTTTTCCATGAGTCAGATGCATATTTCAATGACGCGGCATCCCGCATCTGGTCCCGTTGATCTTTATTTGTACCCAAAATCATTTTATTCTGATATTAAAGATATGTCGACAGTCATTGCCTTAAAAAGATACGAAGGGAAGCCACATATGAGCCTATGAACATTTTTTGTCTAACCTAATTCAATGTCTAGGCTTCGAGTCCACAATATTTGTTTGGCATGGTGGGGAGCTACTTCGTGATGGTGACAACAGGCTCCTAGGGTATGGAAAACTAGAGCAACTCGTTTTTGTGTTACAAAAAGATAACACGCTGACTCCTAGGTGGTTCTCAACAGTACAATTGAACATGTTAGTTATGGGAAACAATGATAAGATGGATGTTTTATATGGTCAAACCTTATGCGTTAATATTTTTTGTAAAGAGGTACTAATTGTACAAGGCGTTTTGGCTCTCAGGTGCATCTGCCCCCTTTATTTGAAATTCATTTTCAACATATTTAGAATTATCAAAAAATTCTAAACAAAAATGTTTTGTGTACACCTCCACGTGCTACGTGCCAGGAAGTTGTTTCAAGAAAAACTGACTTTTTATGTGGCCAGTGTAAAAATGACAAAATTCGGTTCTAAAATAAGCCTTTTCGCGATGCGTTTTTGTCTTTTTTTGCACAGGAAAAATGTCTGTTTTTGACAAAACCTTGCGTGGAGACGTAGAATGTGGAGATATGCATGCGAATATTTCTTCCTAAAAAATTTAACATTTTAAAAAATTGTTTTCCGAATAAAGGAAGCATATGCACATAAGATCAAAAGTGCATTCCGGAATATGTTTGTCTAGTTTTGCATTGTTAATGCACAGGTGCACAACGAACATGACTCTTGTCAGATGAGTAAGATCTGTGTGGTCTTGCCATGTTTATGTTGGCAAATCTGAACCGTTGATACATCATCATAACCTTAGAGTGCCAAATCTACACGGGCCCTTTTCTATCATTTTAACAAGATAACAGATAGATGTTGTGGACCTCATATCTCAACACAAATGCCCCCAGGGATTTACTATCTTCATCCACAAGGAACACATATGGCCAAATTTCTCTGACTATGTTGTGTTAGCATTACGATTCAATGTCGTCATGTCGTGAAATGTCCTCATAGATGGTTAGTCTTTTGGTTTGTCTGGTGGTTTATCTGGCTGCAGCTTAAGAACAGTATAATGCCTCTTTCCTCTTCTTTTTGAGGGAAAGAGTAATACATTTCTAGGAGAGCATGAAACATCACGGCGTACTCAGAAAAACTGACAAATATATCTTCAGTTATCGAATTCTTCCCCTTTCACATGTCAGACTTATCATCCTTACTGTTTTTTAGAATTGTATCCATCTTACAAATACAAGAGTTCGCTATTGCAACAAATATGGTAGCGCCATTCAACAAAGAACTGAATAGACAGCACCAAAGGCAAGTGTGGTGGCCTAAGACGTGGTGGAGCCAAAGCTGTCGCTGAAGGCCAATTGATAAAATTTCTTAGCAATTTGGATGAGCATTTCAGTAATTGTGGAAGCCACCATTGTAATGTGTTTCTTCCTCTACTATCCACTATGAAAATCAACTGCTGGTTGCTACCAAAAAATTTGTCAGTAAGCCTGGTTTCCAGCTGCATGGTGACAAACATGATGTGCTCTTGCACCCTCCCCTTCGTATATAATTCAAACTTGTCTTAGGGAGCTCTAAATCCCTTATCCTTTATATATAGTATTACTAGGAAATTTGCCGCGGCGGCACGCCGCGCCCGTGGTGTTAATTTTTAGTAGATTATTATTTATTTAGAGTATGCTTGGGTTGAAGTATTTACTTATTTGGAGTCTGCTTTTTTGAGCCTTTGCGTACCTACCTTTTAACAATTGAAGCTTTAAAAAAAATTTCTCAAAGTTACCGTAGGAGAATCCCGATGTTCTTTGGAGTGCATCTTTTGACCAATCTCATATCTACCTCTTAATTGATGAAGCCTAAATGAAAATTTTGCGCCCATCGTGCCAATCTTATAGTAGAAGTAGTTAGTGCTTAGAGTGTGTTTTCGGTCGTTGCATATTTACCATTTAAATGGTGAGCCCGTCATGACAATCTTATAGTAGAAGTAGTTAGTGCTTAGAGTGTGTTTTTGGTAGTTGCATGTTTACAATTTAAATAGTGAAGGTTAAAAGAAAAGCCTTCTCAAAGTTACCGCAGGAAAACTTGTACTACATAGGGAGACAGTTACCATTGAATAGTTGTGTGCGAAATTCATGTTAAATACTTACCGCTTTTGTACCGATAGAAAAATAATGTTAATAAATGACTGTCAAGAAATTGTGCACCATTGAGAACTTACTGGTAGATAATAATGGCTAAAGTTGGATAATTGCTGAAGGTGGATTGTAGTTGGGGTTGAATAATTTTGTCAAAGAATTACCATTTCCACACAATCGAAGGATGTTAAATACTTACCGCTTTTGTACCGATAGAAAAATAATGTTAATAAATGACTGTCAAGAAATTGTGCACCATTGAGAACTTACTGGTAGATAATAATGGCTAAAGTTGGATAATTGCTGAAGGTGGATTGTAGTTGGGGTTGAATAATTTTGTCAAAGAATTACCATTTCCACACAATCGAAGGATGTTAAATACTTACCGCTTTTGTACCGATAGAAAAATAATGTTAATAAATGACTGTCAAGAAATTGTGCACCATTGAGAACTTACTGGTAGATAATAATGGCTAAAGTTGGATAATTGCTGAAGGTGGATTGTAGTTGGGGTTGAATAATTTTGTCAAAGAATTACCATTTCCACACAATCGAAGGAATACTTCTACAAAATTGACTTTAAAGAATTAAGCATCGCTGAAGACCTATGGTTGGTGAATTACTGCGGTTGAATAATTATGTGGGGATTTTTTATCAAGAAAAGAATTGTTGTCGACAAATTTTTGTTGAAAAATAACTAATATTCTAGTAGTAGTTAGTGGTTAGAGTGTGTTTTTTGGCCGTTGCATATTTACCATTTAAATGATGATGGTTAAAAATGAAGCGTTCTTATAGTTACCGCATGAATACTTCTACTACATAAGAAGGTCGTTACTGTTGAAGAGATGTGGGGGAAATTCATGTCAAATAATTACCGCTCTTGTACCGATGGAAAAATAACGTTGATAAAGTGCCATCCAGAAATTGCGCACCATTGAAAATACTGTTCGTAGGAAACTGTTCATCCTGCGGTACTGTTCATCTGAACAGTCCCCTGTGACGTGGGTTGTCTTAGGGAGCTCTAAATCCCTTATCCTTTATATATAGTATATTATTATGAGATGTGCATAATGCTAAAACTGAGAGGAAAATAGAAAATAACTAGATTCGTCGAAATTTAATGTGGCGACACAGAGTGATGAATGGACAACGTGAGATGAAGGAAAGAGGACGATAACTTGTTTCTTCCTGTATACTAAGGGTGGTGAATAAGAGACACACGAGGCTGGGAACGAAACCATAGAGGCGTCATGTCATGTGATCAGTGTCTGCGCTTGATGTCATATATGCAGAATAGAATAACATCTAATACACATATGTTTATCTTCCCGTAGCTGCATGGTTATCGACTTGTCATACTAGTCAACAATATTATGGTTGTGCATCCGACTATCCCAGGATGCTAGAATAACTATTTAATAGATCAAAACGTAATAAGTGTGTACCTGGTGCGCCGTTCATTTGCCTCCAGTGCAAGATCCTTGAGCTCCTTCATCCGGTTAGCAATCAGATGACGCTGCTGCAACATCTTGAGCTGTTGAACAGTCTTCTTGATGAAGCTTGTCTTGGTATGACCACCGCCAAATTGGCGTATGAAGTCATCAATGCAGTTCTCCATGTCGTAGGCCATCTCCCTGACGTGGTCCCTCCAGTCCTTGGCCACCGGATCGAGCTCATCCATGAGCTCCATCTTCTCAAGGGCAGCGTTCATGGCGCTGAGCTCCTTCTCGAGGAAGGAGGCCTGCTTCCGCACCCCTTTGAGCTTACTGTACTCGTCGCCCGCCAGCGTGGCGAGCTTGCCAAGGAGGGGCTTCATAACCCCCATCGTCACGCTCACTGACATCTCGATCCGATCGAACCTCCTTCCGCCGCTGTTGGCTCAATAGCTAGTTACACTCGCGTGCCGCAAGTGAGACTAGAAGTGAGGCGGTGTAGTGGGGTCCGAGCAGCCGGCGGCGCGGCGCCGACACCCGGATCTCGAGAGGTGGAGATGGCGGCCGCTTGTGATGCCGGGAGACCAGGCCGCGTGGAGGGGTTACGGGAGGTGGGCGTGCCAGATCGGCGGCCGGAGGTGGGCTATGGGGTGGTGCGGCGGCAGGGGAGATGAGTGCCTCGCTCAAGGCAAGGCACAACGTGCCTAGAGGCTTGCTATCCACCGTGAAAATCGGATCAAACGGCCAGGAGCGCTCCTAGGCAAATCTAACTCAGTCCACGCGCGGGTCAACAAAAACGGGATCAAACTGGCAGAGGCAGGCACGCGCGGGGAATTTCTGCAGCGCGGGAGTTCTCGGGCGGAGCTTGCCTACCGCTGCCGGCGACGTCGGGGGAAAGGGAGGCAAGGGATCTCCGGTGGTCGCGGGTCCCTCTGCCCCCGATGCGACGGCCTCCTCCGCCCCTCCATCCCGCCCCGAACTGACCCGCCCCGCTGCCGTGCTGCACGTCGACGACCTCCTCCGCCGCCCTGCTGCACGCCGACGACTCCCTCCGCCGCCAGCCCTGCTGCACGCCGACCCGCTCCTCTTCCCTGCGGACCTGCATGCCGACGACCCCCTCCGCCGCCCTGCTGCACGCTGACCCGCTCATCTGCCCTGTTGCCTGCAGGTATATTTTGGTAGCTGCAACATCTGTAGGTAATTAGCTAGCATTTGTTTTGCTGATTTCTGTGATGTCTCTCTAATTCACTGATGTGATGTGCAATATAATGATGTGCTGATTGGGGTGATTTGTTGTGCAATTTGACAGGATTTAATTGTGAGTGTTGTGCAATGGGAGAAATTGAGAAGGGGACGCCTCAAATTGGTATGAGGTTTAGAAATTTGGATGCAGCTTGGGAGTTTTGGACAAAGTTGACTATAGTATTTTGGATTTTGGGGCTAACTATAGTTCTTTGTGGCCTAAGTGTACAAGTAGATTGGCCTACTCTATGTACTTGAAGAATGATGTAAGATGAAATTGTGCTATGAAATTTAAGTGCAAGTGCTATGAAATTTCAGTGCAAGTGCTAATTTCATCTTTTGCTTGCATAATTTAACAATTTAATACTGTGACGTTATAATACATGGGTTCAGCTCATTTGTATAATATATGCCCAGGTTTGGCTAAAAGTTTGTATGTTAAAGACTCATTTTTCAGTATAATTGTCTCTATGTTTGCCTACGTTTCTGCTAACAGTTTATACTGTGTTGTTCACTGAACTTGTCTGAATATGCTGGCTCTGTCCGATTCAGAAAAAAACAAGCTAGACAGGTCGACGCTGACGGCCGGCGGAGGAGGCGGTCAGAACTACGGGCAGTCGGTGGCGTCGGACGGGTCGACGCCGACGGCCAGCGGAGGGGGCAGAACGAACCGCCGGATTGGGGGCGGGTTAAGCAGTCCGTCGCCGGCTGATCGGGAGATGGGCAGAGGAGGCTTCAGATGCTCGTGCTGACCGGCGCCGACGCAGCGCGGCTTCCGTCCCAATCCCGCATCCGTCGGCGGCGGGAGCAGCAGTCCCAGTCCATGCAGTCCGGGCGCGCGGGGCGGTCGCCTCGAGCTTTTCCTGCGAGCAGAGGACAGAGGACGAGGACGAAGGGGTACAGACCAGCTCGCTTTGACTGAGTCGCTCGAGTGAGATTTGCCTAGGAGCGCTCCTGGCCGTTTGATCCGATTTTCACGGTGGATAGCAAGCCTCTAGGCACGTTGTGCCTTGCCTTGAGCGAGGCACTGGAACTCAGTCTGTCCGGACTCGGGGGTCAAGGCGGAGGAGGGCAAGAAGCAGCAGTGGAGTGATTTGGAGCGAGTGACGAACCGACGACTGCAACGACTGAAGTCAATGCCGCGTTTGGACGTGCAGAGTGGAGATGGACACGAAAATTGCTGATGGAATGAAAGCGATTTTTTCAATATTATTTTCACGAATTTTAGAAATAATATGCATATTTTTATTTTAAGAAATAAAACTCTCGCCGCTCTAGCCAGGATTGATACTAAGAGCATCTCTACCGGCGTCCTCGGTAGATCTCCTAATACGCTAACCATTTAATATAGTAGAGAAATAGTACTATGACAGGCTTTGTCCATGAGCGAGGATGGTGTCGCATCTTAGACTCGTTTCAGTGTTTGTAGTTATTATTGGGTGGTTCATTGATCTATTTGTAGTTTTATTACTTTTAGGCCTTTTTATTATTTTTTGCAAAATTCCATAGATTTATTAATAATCATTAAAATATACAAATAGTCCTAGAATTAATATAAATTATAAATAGATTTTTAGACTACCTAACGATAACTACATACATTAGCGCGAGATGAAGGCAGGCTGCCGTCCTCACCCATCAAAGTCGAGCAAAGCTTGTCATAAAAAAAGACATAAACGAAAGAAAAAGATGTGCTCCCTAAGCCAATGAGAAATAAGACTTCCTCACCATTATTGACCCATGAATTTGCATTGCCATAGGGCCATAGTTTCCGGCACTACTTGATACGACAGTGCCATGCAAAGAACTAAACTAGTAGTTTCATAGTTTGTGAAAAGAAGCCTTCGGTATGATGGAACCTTGCACAGATCTGACTTTGTACCTCTTCTTTTTGATAGATTAATACACCGCACACTAGTGGGGACAGGGCCTCTAGTCCCGGCCCGTAAAGGTCTTTAGTTTCGGTTTGCAAACTGGGACTCCAGAGGTGAGACTAAAGGCTAAACCTTTAGTCCCGGCCCGGTTACCAGGCGGGGCTAGAGGGCCTCCACGTGGGCTCCTCGGAGCGCCTTCAGGGACAGACCCTTTAGTCCCGATTTGTAACACGGACCGGGACTAAAGGGCCTCTACAGATTTTGTTTTTGTTTTAGGGTTTTAGGGTTTAGGTGTTGTATTTTATTTCATTTCTTTCTTCATTTAAAAAATACTTTTCATATAATTCTACGCATACATGTTAGTGTATATATATGTAAGATAACTTATCTTACGATTGAGTATATATATACAATTATATGGAGATCACAATTATCGGGACTAGAGTCCGTCTATTCGATTACATGGACCAACATTAGTAATGACCCCTAGCTACAATAAATATTCCTTTATCATCTACAACTTCTGTCCTCAAAAAGACTGCTAGCTCCTCTGCAACAGCGATCGCGCGTTGCTCTGGTAGGTACTTCTCCCACATGGCCGTGAACTATAAAAGAAAAGGAGATCAATATGAATGTCAATCATGATAACAAAGAATGACGGGTAAAAATAGAGGTGTGAATATGTATTGCTTACGTCGTATCTGTAATCCTTGTGCTCAGAGGTAAACGTGCGAATGAACTCGCAAACGTAGTATCCACATAGATGTGTCCCCTGTGGCTGCTGGTCGCATTTTACGAGAATATAATATAATCAAAATAATAATCTAGCATCATAAATATATTGAAAATAGAAGTATCTTGTACCACTTACTTGAACCGCTCTAAAGGTCAGCTTCTCATGAGAGATACCGTCAGTCACGCACTTGAACCGCTTCCAAACCCTGCCCGACAAGGAAAATAATTTGCTAAGTTTTTCATTACTTGATATCTCAGAAAATCATCGAAAAAGACCGATATAGCGCAAGAATGATTGAAATTACCCTTAGAGCATGTCCTGCAGGCTTTGAAACTATTCCATGTTTCTCGATAATGGGTCGAAGACATCAACTCATCCCTTATCAATTTGAATGTCTAACAGAATCCAGTGGTAGCTGCACATATATATATATCAGTAACTTATCAATTACACTTATAAGTGAATGGACACAATAGAGTAAGACCCTCACTTGAAGTTGTATGGAAACAGTATGTGGTCATAGAAATTTTGATCTGTTAGAAACCTTAGAAAGTTTTCCTCCGTCTCCTTGGGGTTATCAGTTAGCGTCTTTATATGTATTTTATCTGGGTCAATAAATCCAATATTTATGATGTTCCTACTTTTACAGACCAGGATCTTCATTCTGCATAATAGAGTACAAGTCATAACTGAACAAGTTATATGTAGACAATGAATTGAAATAATTGAACAAGTTATATGTAGACAACAAATTGAAAAACTTACAGACAATAGCAACTCATGAGAGATTTGTCGAGGGCGTCGCAATTGTACATCTGGAAGAGTTCGTCAAAGTCGACATGGATATCTTCGGGACGGCCGTAGTACTCCCGTGGGACACGCGCCACGATTATTATTCTCCCATTCTTTGCTTCATTTATGTACCATGTATGCAAGTAACACATATTTATTGGGAGATCTTCCAACTTTTCTTTGCTGACCAAAGGCCCTCCCATGACAAATTTAGGCTTAGGGGCTACAACAGCCTTGGGAAACCTGTCGTCTTGGGAAGCTAGAACGTCTTCAATACTCATACCCCATTCAGCCGCCCACTTCTCTGCTATTTTTAAATTTTGCCCCTGCACCAGAGAGGGAACATTCTCGGATAACACCCAGAACGGTGGGATCGATTGTTTGGCATGTTGTCCAAGCTGAGGAACGTCTGATCTTTTTTTGCTTGTACTTGTACTTGATTTGCTCCCACTTGCACTTGCATGTGATCTGCTCTTTTTCCCTTCCTTCTGCAATGTGCGTAGATAGTCATCAGACTTATGGTGCAAGTCATACTGCGATGGAAGGTTCAGTAAGTATTTTGCATATTCTTTTTGCTTCTCGATGTATTCCGGGCGGGGCTCAGGTTCCTTCTTTTTCATCTGGCATCATAATGTTCCTTTGCGATCCTGGCATTTTCCTCGGGGGTACGATCATAAGGTCTGATGGGAAGATTAGCATGAGGTACCTTTGGGAGGGGCGACAGTTTGCACTTTGGGGGGCTCCGTCACTTAGAACTCATCGACGGAGCATTCTTGCTGGCACGCTTCCGCTTAGTATCCATAGCGGCCGACGGCGGAGACAGCCGACCCAAGTCCAGCGGCGGTGATCGAGATGGACTCGTGTTGTGGTGGCCGTAGTCATGTGGAGGGCTTGGAGGTGTGCTTGTTGCGTGGTGAATGACCAGCCCATTGGGAACCCCAAGAGGAAGGTGTGAAGAATATAGCAGCAAGTTTCCCTCAGTTAAGAAACCAAGGTTTAATATCGTTCAGGAGAAGAGCAGACAATACGACTGAAGGTGATGCGGACTGGCTTAGTAACACTCCAACAAGGGCGCCGTTTTATGATAAAAACGAGTTGGCGAGTCTTCAGCTAGTAGCAATGTGGAACCTGCACACAACACAACCAAATACGTTGTTCCCAACTTGCGATGAGGTTGTCAATCTCACCGGTTTGCTTGAAATAAAGGTTATGAGCGTATCGAGTGGAAAACAGTAGAAGTATGCGAGTAAAGTAAACAGGTGATAGCAATATGATGGAAATAGGACCGGGGTCCACAGTTCACTAGTGGTGTCTCTCCATAAGATAAATAACACATGCTGGGTAAACAAATTACAGTTGGGCAATTGATAGAATAAAGATAAACGTGATATGTCAAGAAGATCACTATGCGATTTACTCTGGGCATTACAACAAAATACATAGACCGCCATCTAACTGCATCTATGACTAATGATCCACTTGTGACGAATCAATCCGAGAACTCCACAAGTATTAAGTTGCGAACAACAGATAATTGCATTAAGCAAAGTGTGTAATGTAAACAAAGCATATGTCCTTGAGCATATGAATGTTGTTTTCTCCCTAGTAGCAACAGCACATCTACAATCTTAGAGGTTTCTGTCACTCCCCCAGGTTAAATAGAGGCATGAACCCACTATCGAGCATAAATACCCCCTCTTGGAGTCACTAGCAACTACTCGGCCAAGATAGCTACTAACAACAGAGAGCATGCAAGATCATAAACAACATAGAGATAGCATAAGATATATTTCAGTATAGCAACTCAATCATAACACTAATATTCATCGGATCCAAACAAACCAAACATGTAGAATTGCATAACGGTGATCTCAATCATGTAGGGCAGCTCATGAGATCTAAACATGAAGCACATGGTGGAGAGGACAACCATCTAGCTACTGCTATGGACCCATAGTCCAAGGTAGACTACTCACTCATCGCTCCGGAGACAAGCATGGCGATGAAGAAGACCTCCGGTGGCGATTCCCCTCTCCGGCAGGGTGCCGGGAAGAGCTTCTGGACCCTCCCGATCTTCGGGTCGACGGCGGCGGTGGATCGCGATGTGTTCTGGAAAATTGATCGGGTACTTACGTTTTTTCCGTCGGGGGGTCTTTATAGGCGAAGGGGCATCGTCAGAAGTGGCCCGAGGGGCTCTCACACATAGGGGGCGCGGCCAGGCCCCTGGCCGCGCCACCCTAGTGTGTGGGGCCCTCTTGGCCCCACTCCGTCTCCTCTTCAGATTTCTGGAAGCTTTCGGGAAAAATAAGACTTTGGGAACTTGTTTCGTCCAATTCCGAGAATATTTCTTGTGTATCACTTCTGAAACACAAAAACAGTAGAAAACAGGGAACTGGCACTGTGGCGACTTGTTAATAGGTTAGTTCTGGGAAATGCATAAAAGTGCCACGAAGTGTAACGAAACAGTAGACAAATGGTGTAAAAACAAGCATGGAGCATCAAAAATTATAGATACGTTGGAGACGTATCAAGCATCCCCAAGCTTAACTCCTGCTCGTCCTCGAGTAGGTAAGTGATAACAAAGAATAATTTTTGAGGTGACATGCACCTACACAATCTTGATCATATATGTAAGCTTTTGTGAGCTGGGATCATAAGAACTTAAAACATGGGCATGAAGATATAATCTTGACAATAAGAACTTAGCAACCATGTTATAAACATGTAAATGAACACAAACAAAAGATCATGAAAATGAAACAATAAAAGTCAAACGTGTGTTCAAATCATAAGGAAAAACATACAAATGGTTTTCAGCTTGTCCTTCATGGAGAGCAAAACATAAATGCATAGGACACCTTTAAGTTTAAGAGGGTGACTAGATACAAATAATTTGAGAACAAGTGAAACCAACAATATGAATCAATCAATGAAAACTTTGGGACAATGCACATTATACTAAGAATGACAACTTTGCTCTCTTATGGTGCATAAAGAAAGAAAGTGGTGACTCAACATGAAAGTAAAAGAAAGACCCTTCGCAGAGGGAAGCAGTGATTGAAAGTTTTATAGACCTTCAAAAATTATGTTACTTACCGGCTTTGAGCTCTTATTGCCCCCATCATAAGCATCTTGAATGGTTAGAGTTAATGCGAGAACAATTATGATGCATATGCTTGACAAATCATAAGTTAAAAACCTCGTGTCCCATGAATACGAGTACCCAAACCTCATGCTACTCAACTTTGAGTCCCAGAAGCTCTTCCCGGCACCCCACCAGAGAGGGGAATCGCCACCGGAGGTCTTCTTCATCGCCATGCTTGCCTCCGGAGCGATGAGTGAGTAGTCTACCTTGGACTATGGGTCCATAGCAGTAGCTAGATGGTTGTCTTCTCCACCATGTGCTTCATGTTTAGATCTCATGAGCTGCCCTACATGATTGAGATCACCGTTATGTAATTCTACATGTTTGGTTTGTTGGGATCCGATGAATATTGGTGTTATGATTGAGTTGCTATACTGAAATATATCTTTTGTTATCTCTATGTTGTTTATGATCTTGCATGCTGACGAGGGGTTAACTCAACAAATGTCCTAGATGAAGGACTTAGGATCGGGGAGATAGGGCGTCGGATGAACTCGAAGGTAAAGTTAGTCGAAATAGGTGTGTGTCGAAAGTAAACTTGGGTGTTCAACCTGGCTTGCTTTTAATCTGGCCTACACCGTCCCCTCCTGGCCCCTATATATAGATGGCCAGGTCTCGAGGATCGGGTAGGGTCCGATACAGATTACAATATCGATATACGGTAAAGACTCGTATTTGACTAGTATTACAATTGGGCCTAGCCATACGGGCCTTAGGGGTACTCAACTAACGGGTTCTATTAATTATACCCTTGTCAGTAGCCCCTGAGATTCTACCAGAATTGTAGATTTGGGTTGAATCTCTAATCTTCAAATCTTCGACTTGATCAATTCTTCGACTTCTTCTTATCTTCAAATCTTCGACTTGGTCTTTCGACTTATATTTATAATAATTTGTTCGCAAGGGGTCTTGATGAACAAGCCTGACAACTCTGACGGATCAAGAGGTCAGTTAACTGTCGGAACAGATACTTGTCACCTACTTCAAATTCAATCCCCTTGGACTTGAATTCGGGATACCGGTCAAACCCATTCTTCTGCCGCATTTAGGACTTATAAAGAATGAATCCCAGTGGTTCTCAGGGTACCCAGTGCGTCCACCAGGATTTTCTTCGCGTCGTAGACACGGATACATACCATCAGAGCGCATCCATGTGCGTATACCAGGCCACACAGGACGGATCCCGGGGTCTTACCTTCGTGACAAGTCACGGCATTCGAGTTGTGTTGCGATAACGCAACTCGAGAATCTCATGTCGCAGTCAAATTTTGACTGAAAATATTCGGGTTTCTTCAACCATAAAACTCGCTCCCGATGGGAGTAATCTCTCTTCACTTTTGTCGACTACATAGTCGAGATTTGTATACTTACCCTTCTTCTTCCTCTATCGGGTGCGCGCTCAGCGCTCCCGATGGGAGTAGCCCCCGAGGCTATGTTTGGATACTTGTAGTCAAGCATAGGCTCAAAGTTCATGTCTTCTTCCTTCTGTTAACCGTCTTCTGTGCAAGCCCCCGAGTTCAAGTCGAGGTTTTCATATCATGCGACCACAATCTTCTCTTTTTTGCTCTTTGATATTATCGTCTGCTGGGTGCAGAATTTAACTCCTATTATAAAATATGTTGACGGGCCTTGTTTTAGCACGGGGGCCCGATAATACGTGCTTATAAATAAAGCATCCTCTATCAAGGGTAAAAACCCTAATCCAATTCCTCCTCCGCCGCATCATCTTCTCCCTCCATCTAGGGTTTTTCTTTCTTCCTTTGTCCTCATGGCTGATGCAGATGGCTCCCGTCTGAATCTTGGTTCTCCGGTGGCGCCCCGAGGCCGAGGTCGCCCTCGTGGAAGCAAAAACAAGAACACCAACACTCTGGCCGCAGCAGGATCATCATCGGCCGCTCCGGCTAAACGTCGTCCCGGGCGCCCACCTGGTAGCAAGAACAAGCCCAAGGTCACTGGCGCTGTTTCAGGTCTAGTCGCTCCTCCTCCTTCTACTTCCACTGCTCCTGTTGTGCCTCCCCAGATCTTTTCTTTCCTCTGCATCGCCATGGCACAGTGCCACGAGATTCAGCGCTTGCCGCTGAGCTTCACCAACTTCATGGATGGACGCGAACTGCGAGAGGCGGTTCTTCGCGAACAGTCTGGCAGTGGTGTCCCATATGAGGTGGAGGTGTGGTATGATGGCGACGATGAGCAATACTTTAAGGGTGGCTGGTCGCAGTTCGCAGAAGACCACAACATCTACCAAGGCTTCTTCATGGCCTTTGATTTTCACATCGGCACGTCGAAGTTCGACGTGAAGATCTACGACAGCACCCTCTGTCAGAAGAAATATGAAGCTGAAGTCCACTTCCATTAGGATTTTGCTTTTTATGTAATATCGTTTGATAATCTCCTTGTAATGAATCGTCGTATTCTATGTCGACGTATTTGCTAGTACCATGAAAAAAAAATTATTGTTCTGAGGTATGCTTTCCATCTATCGGGTTCTTTGTGAACCAAGAATATCGGGTTCCTTTGTGAACCACAATATTTGAATATTTATCGGGTTGACTGCACAACCTTTCAATGAAAAGAGTCTTCCAAGTTGTGATAAAAATTCCTTTCGTACGACCCGAGGGTTGAAGCCCCCAAGGCGAAGAAATAATAATTGTACAATTTTGTCGAGTTCAACCCAAAGAACCTGACCTGTGGCCTCATGTTCTAGGTTCAGAAGGTTAACTCGAATTTATTAATACCACTATATGCATTCTACACGTAAAAACGCCGTAGCTGCTCTGCATTCCATGGGTTGCTCTCATCCTTTCCAGTCTTCTTGTCTTGTAGTCGATATGCTCCTCCAGGTATTACTTCAGTGATGATATAAGGTCCCACCCAAGGGGACTCCAACTTGCCGTGGCTGTCTTACCTGAGTCGCAAAACTAGGTCTCCCACCACGAAGGATCGTGGATGAACTCGACTACTATGGTAGTTTCGTAGACTCTGTTGATACTGCGTAGCCCTTTCTAATGCTTTATCTCTCGCTTCATCTAGTGCATCGACATCATCCTGCAATGCTTTTGTTGATGTTGTCTCGTCATATGCTGTCACTCTTGGAGCCTCATGTGTAACCTCGACTGGAAGCACGGCTTCTGCGCCATGAACCAAGAAGAAAGGAGTTTCTTGAGTTGCTGCATTAGGCGTAGTTCTTAGACTCCAAAGAACGGAGGGCAATTCTTCTACCCAAGCGCTCTTGGCTTTCTCGAGAGGCGCTAGGAGCCTCTTTTTTATCCCGCTACATATCAGGCCATTAGCTTTTTCGACTTGCCCGTTTGTCTTCGGGTGCGCCGCCGATGCGAATTTTAGCTTGATCCCTAATCCTTCGCAGTAACTCTTGAATTCCTTTGAAGTGAAATTCGTCCCGTTGTCTGTGATGATGCTATATGGTACACCAAAACGAAAAACTATGGACTTGATGAAGTTGATTGCTGCTGTAGAATCTTGAGTTGTCACCGGGGCCGCTTCCACCCATTTGGTGAATTTATCAACGGCCACTAGCATGTAGACATGCCCTCCTGGCCAGGATTTGTGCAACTTTCCCACCATATCGAGGACCCATTGTGTAAAAGGCCAAGATAATGGTATTGTTTGTAGTTCCGCTGCTGGTGCGTGCGGTCTAGATGCAAACCTTTGACATGCTTCACACTTTCGAACTATATCTTTTGCGTCCTCGATGGCTGTTAGCCAATAGAATCCTGCTCGGAAAGCTTTTGCTGCTATTGCTCTGCTGCTAGCATGATGGCCGCATACTCCACCATGTATGTCTTGTAGTATTTTTTGTCCTTCTTGGGGCGTTATACAACGCTGCAAAACGCCAGTAATACTTTTCTTGTAGAATTTCCCCTGTAACACGACAAACGCTTTCGATCTTCGAGTTATCTTCTTGGCCTCCACTGCATCTTCTGGTAACTTTTTATTTATCATGTATGCAAGATATGGCTGCATCCATGTTTCTTCTATCATCATGACCTCCTGTGGCTCTGATGTAGCCCCCGAGCCTCCTGTAGTAGTCGAACTTTTTCCACTTTTTATTGATCTTTCTACTATTTCCTCCCAAAATACTCCAGATGGCACAGGTAAACACTGTGACCCGATATTTGCTAAATTGTTGGCTTCTTCATTGCTGTTCCTGCTTACGTGCGAGACTTCGTATCCATCGAACGTTCCTTCGAGATAATGGTACAAATTTTTGTAGGCCAGCATGTTATCATTGATTGTGTCACATCTGTTCATGAATTGCTGGACAACAAGGTTGGAATCTCCGAATATTTTTAGGCGAGTTGCTCCACATGCTTTAGCCATCTTCATTCCATGCAACAAAGCCTCGTACTCTGCTTCATTGTTAGAAGCCTGTGGAAAGCTCATCCTCAAGACGTACTTCAATTTGTCACCATGAGGTGATATCAACACTACTCCTGCGCCTGCGCCTTGGACTCTTTTAGAACCATCGAAGTACATTGTCCAAACACTGGATAAATCTGGTGGTCCTGTGCTCTGCAGCTCCAGCCACTCTACCGTGAAATTTGGCAAAATTTGCGACTTGATCGCCTTCCTTTTTTCGTACATGATGTCCATGGGAGATAACTCGATTCCCCACAAAGAGACACGTCCTGTTGCTGAAGGATTATTCAATATATTCGACAGTGGCACCTCATTCACCACTATAATTGGGTGCACCGTAAAGTATTGTCGTAGTTTTCGCGCGGTTGTGAAGACACTGTATGCCAACTTCTGATAGTGCGGGTACCTTTGTTTTGTTGGAGACAACACTTCACTGATGAAATATACTGGCCTCTGAACGCCATGGGATTTTCCTTCCTCACTTATTTTGACTACTAATACTGTACTCACCACCTGATGGGTTGCGGCGATGTACAATAGCAGTGGTTCTTTTTCTTTTGGTGCGACCAGCACTGGTGGCGTGGAAAGCACTTTTTTCAACTGTGCAAACGCTGCGTCTGCTTCTTCTGTCCACTCGAATTTATCGTCTGACTTCTTCATAAGTGCATAGAAAGGAAGCGCCTTCTCCCCTAGTCGAGCAACGAAGCGACTTAGTGCCGCGACGCGTCCTGCAAGTTTCTGTACGTCGTGTAGTTTTGTGGGTTTCCCCATTGTCAAAATTGCTTGAATCTTCTCTGGGTTCGCCTCTATTCCTCGTGCTGATACTAGGAACCCTAAAAGGTGTCCTGCTGAGACGCCGAAAGAGCACTTTGTCGGGTTAAGCTTAAGCTTGTACCTGCTCAGGTTGTCGAAGGTTTCTGCCAAGTCGCTGATTAGAGATTTCTCCTCTCTTGTGGTGATGACTACATCATCAATGTAGACTTGTATGTTGCGCCCTATTTGGCTCCCGAGGCAACTTTGCATCATCCTTTGATAAGTTGCTCCTGCATTTTTTAGGCCGAACGGCATCACTTGGTAGCAAAACACCCCATACGGTGTGATGAAGGCCGTTTTTTCTTCGTCTTCTTTCTTCAGTTTGATCTGATTGTAGCCAGAGTATGCGTCCAAAAAGGAAAGCCTTGCGCATCCCACTGTTGAATCGATTATTTGATCGATGCGGGGTAAAGGGAAGGGATCCTTTGGACAATGCTTATTGAGAGATGTGTAGTCGACACATACTCTTTGTACATCTGTGTTCTTCTTGGGTACTATGACTGGGTTCGACACCCAACTCGAAGTTTTGATTTCTCTGATGAATCCGGCACTTTCTAGCCTATGCAACTCTGATGCTATCGCCTTCCTCTTAGGTTCATCGAATCGTCGTAGTGGCTACCTAACTGGCTTTGCCTTGGGATCTACGTTCAATGCGTGCTCGACGAGTTCCCTGGGAACCCCTGGCATGTCTGATGGACACCAGGCGAAGATTTCCCAGCGCTCACGGAGGAACTCGACGAGCGCGTTTTCCTATGCAGGATCCAAGTTCACCGCAATTGATGTTGTCTTGTTTGCATCTGTAGGATGGACCTGGATTTTCTTCGAGTCCTGAGACGTGTCGAAAGCCTGATCTGGCAGGGATCGTCCAACGTCGGGTAGTACATTGTGATCTGTTTCTCCCTTTAACCTCTCATACTTTGCTGTCATGCCGAAGGTTTGCGCCATCCTGTTAAATTCCCTGTCGCATGTATTGGCTACTTCAAAGCTCCCTTGTACTGTGATTGTTCCATTGGGTCCTGGAATTTTTAACGTAAGATACGCGTAGTGTGGTACTGCCATAAACTTTGCAAATGCTGGGCGCCCCAGGATTGCATGATATTGCGACGGCCAGTCCATTACTTCAAATTCCAGCTTCTCTTTCCGGTAGTTTCCGCTACTGCCAAAGCAGACATCGAGTTCTATTCTCCCCAGAGGGTAGTTTGCGGCTCCTGGTACTATTCCGTGGAAAGAGCAATCTGTTGGCTTTAGACTCGTCAGTGATATGCACATTGCCTTTAGGGTTCTGGCATATATTAGGTTTATGCCACTCCCTGCATCCATGAACACTCTTCCGATGTCGTACCCTCCTATTTGTGCCTTTAAAACCATAGGCGAGTGACCTGGCCTAGGGACTTTCCTCGGGTGGTCTGCTCTGCTGAACTTGACTGGTTGTTCTGACCACCGCAGGTATTCTGTGGTAGCTGGTGGTGATGATATTGCTAGGTTGACTTGCCTGGATATACTCTTTTGCTCCTTCTTCGACTTGGGTACCGGTTGAATCATGGCTGATATGTACACTTTTGACTCTAAGTGCCTTGCTAGCTTTTGTATTTGATATCCTTGACTTCTATGTCTTTCTCCTTGCCTCCCTTCTTGTTTTGAGCTCATGGCGCTTTGCAACCTTAGGAATGTCCTGCAATCCTTCATCTGGTGATTTGAGAATCTTTTCCCGTCGAGGTACGCGTAGTGGATTCGACAAGGTCCGTATAACATATCCTCGGCCGAAGGACCGGAGTATCTCGATTTTTCTACTCCTTTTGCCTGAAACCTCCTGCTTTCATGTCCTTCCTCTTCTTCTAGTACGTAACCCGCGGCCACTTGATTTCGCCTTCCTTGATTCTCCCTGCTGCGGTATCGTCTCCTCTGTCTACTTATTCTGTCGACTTCTGGTGAACGTCCTCTTTTGTTGTTATACGCGTCCTCTCCATCAGCGAATTTGTTGGCTTGTTCCATTAGCTCGGCTACTATCGTGGGTCTTGTTCTTCCTATTTCTTCCACGAGATCTGAGCGACGAAGTCCGGCCGAAAAGGCATCTATTGCTCGTTTGTCGGAGACGTCCTCTGCTGAGTTTTTGATTATACTCCAGCGTTGTATGTAAGATCGTAGCGTTCCGCCTTTCCTCTGCACACATGTTTTAACTTCCTCCAGTGACGCTGGGCGCTTGTAAGTGGAACGAAAATTTCTTGCAAATTGGATTTCGAGTTCCCCCCAACTTCCGATAGATTCGTCGGGTAGGGTGTTCAGCCAGGACCGTGCGGCGCCGGTGAGGTGCAGCTGTAAACTTTGCATTGCAGTCACCTTTGTTCCCCCTAATATCTGCACTGCCTGCAGATAATCCGATAACCATAGGGTAGGTTCTTGCGACCCATCATACTTAGGTTGGTCGTGTGGTAACCTGAATCCTTTGGGTACTCGTGTCTTGCGAACCCTGCGGGTAAAGCATAACGCACCCATATCTTTATCGTCGTCCTCGTAGTTCTCTTCCCTCCAAGCGTAACGCGACTTATTTACTCGAGCTTGTGCTATTATACTTCTTGCGTCCTCCTTCCTTTTCTGTCGCTTTTTCTCTTCTGACGACTCGCTATACTTGTTATCTTTGAAATCGTATCGGAGCTTCTCCTCTCCACTTCCCATGCAGTTTGTCGACTTCGTCTCTGGACCTTGCTCCCTGATCTTTCCTTCTACTATTCTCAGGCTTCGTATCGCGGCTCGGTGCATGTCTTCCCGTGGGTCTCCAGGTTCTGGTCGTGTAGCTAATAAGTATGCTTGTGCTGCTACTAGTGCTGCTTCTGGTTTTTTTGTATGAAGTCAATTTCCTCCTCTTCTAGCTGCGGGGTGGGGCTCCTTGAGTACTCCTTTTCTCTACCGTATGCTGTCGCCCCCCTGTTGTGCTTTGGGTCTCCATGCCTTTCTTTGCTGTATTCTGAATCCTCACTGTAGTCTTCCCAGTATTCCTGTCTTGATATACTGTTATTATCTTGAAAATCCATAGCTCTTTCCTCCCTTAGTGTCTTCCTGTGCTGGTATAATGCGTACTGATATCCCATTAGTACTTCTCTTCTCGATCCTTCGGGTACCTCTGTACTGTGGTTGATAGCTGACTTGATCATCCTCCATTCACCAGCCGAAACATGGACTTTCTCCTTTTCCTTTTTGTTGTGATCTTTTACTTTGTCGACTTGCCTGTCGATATTCTTATTTCCTTTGCTATTGTTTTCTTCTTCTGCTTCAGTGATAATGACGCATAACTGATGTACCTTGGAGACGCCGCTGCTTCCTATGGCGAAGTCCTTTGCGTTGCTATGCGTCTGACACGCTATTTCTTCTGAGTCGAAATTTTTCTCAATTTTGTCGCCTTCTATGATTGGTGTTTTGTCGAGACTGACCGGCGAGTTTGCCTCGCTGGAAGAGCCTTCTGATGATTCTAGTGTTTCTTCTGTTTCGGGCTTGTTTGCCGATGGATCTGGTTTCGTCGAATCCGAGAGGCGGGATGAACCCGATGGTTCAACGATGATGCTCAAACTTCCAATGGTTAACTCCATCTCTTGACTTCCGTCGAGCTCTGAACTGCTGTTGGCTAAAAGCGAAAAAGCAGTCGAATTCATGATTCCAACGCCCAAGTTCCCCACGGTCGGCGCCAATTGACGAGGGGTTAACTCGACAAATGTCCTAGATGAAGGACTTAGGATCGGGGAGATAGGGCGTCGGATGAACTCGAAGGTAAAGTTAGTCGAAATAGGTGTGTGTCGAAAGTAAACTTGGGTGTTCAACCTGGCTTGCTTTTAATCTGGCCTACACCGTCCCCTCCTGGCCCCTATATATAGATGGCCAGGTCTCGAGGATCGGGTAGGGTCCGATACAGATTACAATATCGATATACGGTAAAGACTCGTATTCGACTAGTATTACAATTGGGCCTAGCCATACGGGCCTTAGGAGTACTCAACTAACGGGTTCTATTAACTGTACCCTTGTCACATGCTCTCCGTTGTTAGTAGCTATCTTGGCCGAGTAGTTGCTAGTGACTCCAAGAGGGGGTATTTATGCTCGATAGTGGGTTCATGCCTCTATTTAACCTGGGGGAGTGACAGAAACCTCTAAGATTGTAGATGTGTTGTTGCTACTAAGGAGAAAACAACATTCATATGCTCAAGGGCATATGCTTTGTTTACATTACATACTTTGCTTAATGCAATTATCTGTTGTTCGCAACTTAATACTTGTGGAGTTCTCGGATTGATTCGCCACAAGTGGATTATTAGTCATAGATGCAGTTGGATGGCGGTCTATGTATTTTGTTGTAATGCCCAGAGTAAATCTCATAGTGATCTTCTTGACATATCACGTTTATCTTTATTCTATCAATTGCCCAACTGTAATTTGTTTACCTAGCATGTGTTATTTATCTTATGGAGAGACACCACTAGTGAACTATGGACCCCGGTCCTATTTCCATCATATTGCTATCAACTGTTTACTTTACTCGCACTGTTTACTTTACTCGCATACTTCTACTGTTTTCCACTCGATACGCTCATAACCTTTGTTTCAAGCAAACCGGTGAGATTGACAACCTCATCGCAAGTTGGAAACAAAGTATTTGGTTGTGTTGTGTGCAGGTTCTGCGTTGCAGCTAGCAAGCAAAGCTTGGACGAGGCGCCATATATAAATTGTCCGAAGCTATCGCAAACTAGCAAGCATCACCTTCAGTCGTTATTGTCTGCTTTTCTCCTGATCGATAAACCTTGGTTTCTTAACTGAGGGAAAACTAGCTGGTATACTCATCATACCTTCCTCTTGGGGTTCCCAACTGGCTGGTCATTCCCCACGCACAAGGAATCTTCTGGTGATGTCACCCACACGCCAGCAGCGGCCCAGGCGTTTCCCTAACACATATACAAACTCCATGATCCCCACAAGATTCCCAATTCATTTCACATCGTGGGCATCCATAAACAAAAGATCACGATATCAACTCAAATAAGAAGTGCAATGTTGAAAGCTTGCCCCATGACAGCATGGATGGGCTAGAATCCAACTTACAACTTGCAAGCATAACAACTCAACATAAGAGACCACAATGTCAAATTTTTAAGAACAGGAAAAATTAAAGTGTGCCTTCCGGTTCGTGAGAGCTTTACTGACCAATTTTCGCATAACACTTGTAAGAGTTTAATTTGAAGAGAAGATAAAAGCAAGTTAAATTTACTTGGAATAGCAAATTGCTAGTAGGTATGTATGGTGAATACTTTGGAAAACTTGGTTTTTAGGAGTTGGATGCACGAGTAAAGCTCATACTCAGTACAAGGCGAGGGCTAGCAAAAGACTGGGAGCGACCAACTAAGAGAGCAATAATGGCCATAATCATGCAAACCGACAAAGCGACATTAAAAGAAGCATAAGATGGCATCAAAAGTCAAAAACTAAATGATCATGAAGGCTATTGGCAACTTTGTAAGAGTCTAACATGTGTGAGCATGCGCCAAGTCAACCCAAATAAAGCATCAAGGAGAAAACCAAAATAATGCTTCCATACAATAAAAACAACGCATGATTTTTCAAAGGCTCATTAAGCAATCTCAGTTATTTGAGACAAGTCATGCTACAGCAAAACCACTAAGCATACTATCAAAAAGACATCAAGCATGACATGAAAAAACCTAAGCCGCAGTCTACACAAGCTCCTTCTTGTACCACTTTTTTGCACAAAGCTTTTTCTCTTTTCCAACACCATTTGAAATTTTTTAAGACACCTCTTTTGATGAAAACCAATAAAGATCAGAGGCAAAAATGCACCTTGATGAAAAGATATGACAAGGTCTGAACGCATATCAAGGCGAAAACGAAAACCAAAAGCAGTAGCAGAAAAAGAAAAACACTCGGTGAACAATAAGAGTGATAAACTGAGTGTTCTTGGCAAATGAAAACGAGTACATATCCTCCAAAAGAAATTTGTTGGGGTCCAACCATTTATTACAGCAAACAAAACTAAGCCAACTAAGAAAACTAAAACAACTGACGCTCCAAGAAAAACACATAGTGCATGAAGCAATAAAAATATAGTGTCTTGAAAGGTGACCTGATTTTTGCCGATGAAGAAGGGGTGCCTCGGGGGCATCCCCAAGCTTTGACGCTTGTACTTCTTAGATATTTCTTGGGGTGATGAATGGGCATCCCCAAGCTTGAGCTTTTGTCCATTCTTCAACTCATCTCATCATTCTCCAATCCCTACACTTGAAAACTTCCTTCATACAAAACTAAACACAAATCTATTAGCAACATTAGTGTAAGCATAACATATAATCAACCTCTTTTTGCTTCAGGTTTCAACCCAAAACCACCACATATATAGCATATACTACTGTAGTAACTTCCCCAAAAGTTCCGTGATCAAAAGAACTCAAAAGAAAGCGATAAAGCGGTAAACACAAATATTGGCAGAAATCTGTCAAAACAGAACAGCTGACAAAGGTCGAATTTTTGAGGGATTTTCTGTTGCTCAAATCAAAAAGTGTTCAACTAACGAAAGTTTGGATATAACTTGGGACATATGCACAAGAAATCGCAGGTCCAAAAGATATACGGAGAATTTATACGAATTTTTATGGTGCAGCGCCGAAAACAGTTTTAGGACAGCAACATCCCCAAATCTTTACCTCACTCAAATTAGAGGCTTCTCTTGGCACAACAATAAAATAAAAATGATAAGGAGCGGTCATTACAGTAGTAATGACTTCCAAGACTCAAATAAAAGAAAAAGTACTGGAAATAAAACATTGGGTTATCTCCCAAGAGTGCTTTTCTTTAACGCCTTTGAGCTAGGCGCAGAAATTTGCGAATCAAGTAACATCAGAAGGGGCATTAAGATCAACTGCAGAAGTTTTGTCAATAAGGCATTGTATTTCATCTACATAAGTTTTAGAAGCCCCTTTGTGATCACGCTTTGGTTCACTCAAATCACTAAAAAGATTTTGGGGACAGATCCAGTCAAAATTATTTTCGAAAGCTTCACACAATCCCAAGAGCTTGCTAGGTATAGGTATTTCGGCTCCTTCATCGTTTGTACTAATAACCTTTATAGGTGAACCGAGTTTATTAAAATGTTTAAGAACTTTTCTAGCTTCAATAACGACATCTTTAAATTCTAGGCGCAAAGCTTCCAAAATAAAAGCTTTCTTTTCAGGATCTTTAATTTCATGAAGCTTAAGAAACATGTATTGCATAAAAGGATTAAGACTAGCAAATCTAGTTTCCAACATGTGAATTAAATAAGCAGAAGCAACTTCAATACTAGGAGCTAGCTCAACCAAAGAATTTTCCTCAACTTCCTTATGCATACTAATGTGATTAAAGAATTCCTCAATGTTACTTTTTCCAATAATTGAACCGCTACCTACTGAGAGGTCCTCCAGAACGTACTTAGGGAACAGCATGATGAACTAAAAATAAAGAAATAACAACTACCAAGGATTCTAAATTTTTTGGGTTTTTGATATAAAACGATGCAAGTAAAATAAATAAAGTAAAGCAAAACAATAACAAAGTAAAGGATGTGTGCGCGAAAAACTCCCCTTGCAGAGGTCTTCCACTCTTCCCCGGCAACGGCACTAGAAAATTGTTGCTTGTTGCGTGGTGAATGACCAGCCCGTTAGGAACCCCAAGAGGAAGGTGTGAAGAATATAGTAGCAAGTTTCCCTCAGTTAAGAAACCAAGGTTTAATATCGTTCAGGAGAAGAACAGACAATACGACTGAAGGTGATGCAGACTGGCTTAGTAACACTCCAACAAGGGCGCCGTTTCACGATAAAAACGAGTTGACGAGTCTTCAGCTAGTAGAAACGTGGAACCTGTACACAACACAACCAAATACTTTGTTCCCAACTTGCGATGAGGTTGTCAATCTCACCGGTTTGCTTGAAACAAAGGTTATGAGCGTATCGAGTGGAAAACAGTAGAAGTATGCGAGTAAAGTAAACAGTGCGAGTAAAGTAAATAGGTGATAGCAATATGATGGAAATAGGACCGGGGTCCACAGTTCACTAGTGGTGTCTCTCCATAAGATAAATAACACATGCTGGGTAACCAAATTACAGTTGGGCAATTGATAGAATAAAGATAAACGTGATATGTCAAGAAGATCACTATGCGATTTACTCTGGGCATTACAACAAAATACATAGACCGCCATCCAACTGCATCTATGACTAATAATCCACTTGTGGTGAATCAATCCGAGAACTCCACAAGTATTAAGTTACGAACAACAGATAATTGCATTAAGCAAAGTGTGTAATGTAAACAAAGCATATGCCCTTGAGCATATGAATGTTGTTTTCTCCCTAGTAGCAACAGCACATCTACAACCTTAGAGGTTTTTGTCACTCCCCCAGGTTAAATAGAGGCATGAACCCACTATCGAGCATAAATACCCCCTCTTGGAGTCACTAGCAACTACTCGGCCAAGATAGCTACTAACAACGGAGAGCATGCAAGATCATAAACAACATAAAGATAACATAAGATATATTTCAGTATAGCAACTCAATCATAACACCAATATTCACCGGATCCCAACAAACCAAACATGTAGATTTACATAATGGTGATCTCAATCATGTAGGGCAGCTCATGAGATCTAAACATTAAGCACATGGTGGAGAGGACAACCATCTAGCTACTGCTATGGATCCATAGTCCAAGGTAGACTACTCACTCATCGCTCCGGAGGCAAGCATGGCGATGAAGAAGACCTCCGGTGGCGATTCCCCTTTCCGGCAGGGTGCCGGGAAGAGCTTCTGGACCCTCCCGATCTTTGGGTCGACAGCGGCGGCGGATCGCGATGTGTTCTGGAAAATTGATCGGGTACTTAGGTTTTTTCCGTCGGGGGGTCTTTATAGGCGAAGGGGCATCGTCAGAAGTGGCCCGAGGGGCTCTCACACATAGGGTGCGCGGCCAGGCCCCTGGCCACGCCGCCCTGGTGTGCGGGGCCCTCGTGGCCCCACTCCATCTCCTCTTCGGATCTCTGGAAGCTTCCGGGAAAAATAGGACTTCATGAACTTGTTTCGTCCAATTCCGAGAATATTTCCTGTGTATCACTTCTGAAACACAAAAATAGCAGAAAACAGGGAACTGGCACTATGGCGACTTGTTAATAGGTTAGTTCCGGGAAATGCATAAAAGTGCCATGAAGTGTAACGAAACTGTAGGCAAATGGTGTAAAAACAAGCATGGAGCATCAAAAATTATAGATACGTTGGAGACGTATCAAGGTGATGGAGGTGTAGGTGACCTGCGACGACTCGGAGGCGGTGTTGTCCTTGGGGTCGAGCCTGGAAGCTTGATGTAGTTCTTGTCCCATAGAATGACTCCACCCAGTACTTCTCCGAGTGTCCTCTCATCTTCGGGTCCAGCGATGTTAAGGTCCATATCATGAAACCCCGACACGATTTCATCCACCCCGACTTTAGCATAGCCAGCTGGAATCTCACGGCCATGCCAGCGTACATCAGGGCCAGAAGGTAAAGCTTGTCTGATAGCCACCTTCATGGATATGTTCTTCATTCTCTGATGGAGTTCATATGATGTTGACTCCTTGATTCCATCCACGGGGTAGCCGGGACTGCCCTCTATCATTCGTCGTGCATCGTCGGTCGGGGCCTCAGATTCAGCCACACTGCTTTTCCGCTTAGATAGGCCAGCGGTAATATTGAGTGCAGGATCTTGCTGGCGCACTACTCCTCTAAGTTCGTCAATCTGCTGCTGTTGCTCGTTAAGGCTGGCAAGCAACTGGTTGAACTTGTCATTTTCCTCATCCTGCTGTCTTTTCTTTGCTCTCGCTCGGCTTCTGTAAGTCTCTTGGTCTTTGGCAAACCCAAGCCACCACGGGTAAGCCTCGCGTTCATCCTCCGTGTTCGTCATTCCTGAGGACAAGTGTGAGCAAGTCTTTCTCTCTATCTAGAGTGAACTGTCTTTTTCTCTCTTTAATTTCTTTCACTATTTTTTTCAATTTTCCCTGGGTATCCTAAGACCGTCACTGCAGATAAGGTCCCCTGTTAGTTTGTCGTACGAACCACCATGCGCAAGGAACCAATTTCTTGCTCGCATTTCCCACTAATCACGGATGGGTTCAGGTGTGATCCCTTTAGCAATCATCTCTTGCTCTTTCTTATCCCACTTTGGGATGGCAGTCTCGTAGCCCCTGGCCCTAGCTTGTGGTGATATTTCTTCTTGTCGGCATTTTTCTTGTTCTTTTCTGATAATGCCTTGGCATCTTCTGACTCCTTGTACTCCTGAAATGCATTCCAGTGATTCGCCTACTTCGCTAGATACCCTTCGAATACTGGCACTTTCTTTGTCTTCAGATAGTTTTTCCATAATTTCTTCTTCCACCCCCGGAACAGTTCGACCATCTTCTTTAGAGTCCACTGCTTGACTTTGGCCCTCAGTTGTCTTGCAGCGTCTTCATTCTCACATTCTGGCAGGTTGAAATGTGCCATGAGATCATTCCAAATACTCTCTTTGTACCTTTCGGCGACATACTCACTATCGTCTGCCCCTTTGCGCTTGTTCCACTCCCGAACGCTGATCGGGACATGATCCCTAACCAGAACTCCGCATTGCTTCTTGAATGTGTCGGCAACCTTCTTAGGAAGTTTGGGTTCGCCCGTAGGCAATATGACCTCAAAGGTGTAATGCGTTCGTGCATCCAACTTTTTGGTCGGGCCTCGTTTCGTAGCTTTGCTCGATGTGGAGGCCTAAGAGGAGAAACATTTGTCAATGTATATGTATACAATATACAACTATTTCCAATATTTTTCACATATTACAAGTGATTGCCAAACTTCATATATATACCTCACCGGACTTCGTTATTTGTCCATCGGCTTCTCCGTCAGCGGAGCTATCGCCTTCTCCATCATCGGAGCTATCGCCTTCCCCGTCGGCTTCATCTTCATGTCGGTCGACCTCCATTCTATCTCCAGAGGGGTTCAGATACGACGACGGAGATTCAGCTGGTTCAACATCGGGGGCGTCTTTGATTATATCTTCGAGAAATTCTTCCTCTTCTAGGTTCCTGCTATGTGGATCCATAGTTTCTGCAAAATACCGACATTTATATTTCAATTATGGACGCTATATGGAATGATACCGACATTTGATTAACCTAACTAACAAACAATTAACCTAACAAAATAACATAACTAACAAACAATTAACCTAACAAAATAAACTAACAATTAAAGTGCTAACAATTAACCTACCAAAATAACAAAACAATTAAAGTGCTAACAATTAACCTAACAAAATAACAGAACAATTAACCTAACTTATTTTCTAACTACTAACCCTAACTAATAACAAAACAAATTAACTACTAACTCTAACAATTCTAACTACTAATTCTAACTATTAATTCTAACTATTAACCCTAACTAAATTCTAACACATTCTAACTAAATTCTAACACATTCTAACTAAATTCTAACTAAATTCTTTTTTACCCTAATTTTCTAACTACTAAAATTCTAACTACCAAAATTCTAACTACTAAAATTCTAACAAATTAAATACACTAAAAATACATTTGCTAACTATGAAAAAATACACTATGAAAAATACACTATGAAAAAATACACTGAAAAAATACACTATGAAAAATACACTAAAAATACATTTGCTAACTACATTTGATAACCCTAATACTTAACAAATTAACAAAATAAAAAAAAAAACCTTGCGGGCGGCGCGGTGGTGCGAGGTGTGGCCGGGGCGGCAGCGTGGCCGGGACGTCGACGGAGTGGCCGGGGCGGCGCGTTGCTGGGGCGGCGGCATGGCCGGGGCGGCGCGCGCGGGGCTCGGCTCGGGCCGGCGGAGCGGCGGCGGGAGCGGTGGCGCGCGCGGTGACATCGGAGCGGCGACGGCGGCTCAATCGGCCGGACCGCAACGATCGGCGGCGGAGCTCCTCGCGCGCGTCGTCGATCCGACCGAAAAATGGCTAAGTGTGGTGAATGGGGAAGAAGAGGAGGGGCGCGGCTTATATACCCTCCCTTTAGTCCCGGTTGGTGGCTTCAACCGGGACTAAAGGGGGGTCTTTAGTCCCGGTTGAAGCCACCAACCGGGACTAAAGGGGTTTCGGCGGTTTCCTCCCGAGCCCCCCCCCCCTTTAGTCCCGGTTGGTGGATACAACCGGGACTAAAGGGGCAATACATGCGCGCCAAGGGAAAGTTATATTTCAGATTTCATTTGAAATATGAATTTTGAATTTTAAATTGAATAACTTCTGTATATTTTAGAATCTGACAAAACTTTGAATATGAAAAGTGTTTGAAATTGATTAAGTAATTCAAAACCATTTTCTATTTTCAAAATCAATTATTTTAACTATTCAAACTATTAACTATTTTGCCATTTTCAATTAAAACTATATTGATTAATATTCTTTTTGCATATTTTAGAATTTGATAAAACTTTGAATATGAAAAGTGTTTGAAATTGATTAACTAATTCAAAACCATTTTCTATTTTCAAAATCAATTATTTTAACTATTCAAACTATTAACTATTTTGCCATTTTCAATTAAAACTATATTGATTAATATTCTTTTTGCATATTTTAGAATTTGATAAAACTTTGAATATGAAAAGTGTTTGAAATTGATTAAGTAATTCAAAACCATTTTCTATTTTCAAAATCAATTATTTTAACTATTCAAACTATTAACTATTTTGCCATTTTCAATTAAAACTATATTGATTAATATTCTTTTTGCATATTTTAGAATTTGATAAAACTTTGAATATGAAAAGTGTTTGAAATTGATTAACTAATTCAAAACCATTTTCTATTTTCAAAATCAATTATTTTAACTATTCAAACTATTAACTATTTTGCCATTTTCAATTAAAACTATATTGATTAATATTCTTTTTGCATATTTTAGAATTTGATAAAACTTTGAATATGAAATTTGTTTGAAATTGATTAACTAATTCAAAATCATTTTCTATTTTCAAAATCAATTATTTTAGAATTTGATAAAACTTTGAATATGGAAAGTATTTGAAAAGTGTTTGAAATTGAATTTTTCACGGGCTTGCAGGGAAATTTTTCCGATGCGGAGCTTCCGAAGATGCCGTAAGGCGTGAGCACCAACGACATCTTCGAGAAGCTCCACCACGGGAGATTTCCCAAATCTTTAGCCAACACTGTTAGAGGAGATGGAGTCTTTCACGGGCTTGCAGGGAAATTTTTCCGAGGCGAAGCTTCTGAAGATGCCGTAGGGCGTGAGCACCAACAACATCTTCAAGAAGCTCCGCCACGGGAGATTTCCCAACCCTTTCCCCAACACTGTTAGAGGAGATTGAGTCTTTCACGGGCTTGTAGGGAAATTTTTCCGAGGTGGAGCTTCTGAAGATGCCGTAGGGCGTGAGCACCAACGGCATCTTCGAGAAGCTCCGCCACGGGAGATTTCCCAACCCTTTAGCCAACACTGTTAGAGGAGATGGAGTGTTTCACGGGCTTGCAGGAAAAAATTTCTGAGGCGGAGTTTCCGAAGATGCCGTAGGACGTGAGCACCAACGACATCTTCGAGAAGCTCCGCCACGGGAGATTTCCCAACCCTTTCCCCAACACTGTTAGAGGAGATTGAGTCTTTCACGGGCTTGCAGGGAAATTTTTCCGAGGCGGAGCTTCCGAAGATGCCGTAGGGCGTGAGCACCAATGACATCTTTGAGAAGCTCCGCCACGGGAGATTTCCCAACCCTTTCCTCCATCCATGGGGATGAAACTCTTCCTGCCTTCTAGGTTGGCTTGTTGAGCTGCTTACCATGGCGTATCGATGCTCCTTTTATAGGCACGGCGCCGCTTCTACTTTGTCTTGTTCCTCCGATAGGGGCGTCGTGCGCTACATGCATTATCTCATCGAGCAGTGCATCCACCCATGTGTCCTTATCCTGCCGACAGCTTTAGTCTCGGCTGCACCCACTAGTCGGGACTAAAGGTTACCCACACGTTCTTATCCCACCGACAGTTTTGTTAGATGACACAAAAACGACCTTTAGTCCCGGTTGTACCCACCAGCCGGGACTAAAGTTTTGTTAACTTATTCTAACTTATCAAACTATTAACAAAATTGCCATTTTAAATTAAATAATAGATTAACTAATACTAGTTCATTATTAACACACATGCTCCTTAAATAAAGGTTTAGTACATTCCATACATGCATTACATAAAAGGTTTAATACATTATTACATTATTGCACCAACATTCCTATCTGTTATTTCTGATTTCTTCTGGGTCGTAGCCATGGACAATCTTCATTATTCAGTAGGATGCTTGGGTCAGTTTTCACTTTGAAGGGCGGAATTTCATGAAACTTATTATAATCTACTGACATGCACGCCTTCTCTGTAAGCGGCTGTGCATCGATCACCGTACATCCATGGATGGCTCATCTGCGTCATACAACAGTATATCAAACGCAATCACGATTCTAAAATTAGTACCGCACGGTCTAAACGAGGAAATATAGTTGCTAACCTTTTAGAACAAGTGGAAATAAAGAGAAAGAGGCTTAAGCGTGGCTCGGGCACCTCATATCGTAGTTGTGTTTGGTGCACTTAAGTGGCATCGCTCTAACACACATTTCAACAAACACCTCTAGTGCATAGGAATAAAATAGAGAACTAGCACAATCCCACACTCCTCCATCCAAGAAAAATATAAGGGAGAGGGGAGAGAGACTGCGGCCATATATATAGGCAGAAGCCTTTAGTCCCGGTTTGAGACACAAACCGGGACTAAAGGGGGCGCACATGCGGGCCGCCCACCGCATAGCCCTTTAGTCCCGATTTCTGTCTCAAACCGGGACTAAAGGCTGGTAACTGACCGGGACTAAAGGCTGTCGTGCGGGTGGGCGAATTTGGGGCGATGTGGCCAGGCCTTTAGTCCCGGCCCAGATTACGGCCGGGACTAAAAGGGCATGACCAAAGGTCCGTTTTCCACTAGTGGCAGATCTTCTAAGTGTTCTTGAAAAAAAAAGTTTAGAAGGGAGATCTACCATGCCTAATTGTACAAAACTTTAAGATTTCTCAGTTGAACCAACTGGTCAATATATGTGAGCTTAATTAGCGCCTTATGAGTACTTATTACTTGGAAGAAAAAACTTTGCCTATGTATAATACAGTATACATAACATATAGGGATTTCTATTTTCGTGCCCTCAGGTCGTTAGTTGTACTCAGTTTTCCCCAGCTCCTTAGTTTTTCCTCAGTTTTGTCCAAGCCCTTGGCTGAAACCGTCACCAGTGCTGGAACGGCCGGTTGCCCGACAGTTGAACACCTTTGACCGTTAACTGCTGACTAGTGGAGCCACGTAGAGCCCGCAAAGACACGTCAGAGCATCCATCTTTGTTTGACCGTAAGCATCGCCGTATCCCTGACCAAAACGCGGACGAGTGGGGCTTCGGTATATCGAATGACAAGTGGGGCCATGACGCTGATACAAGGTGCAATACACGGGTAGGAATAGATTTTTAAACGGAGCTCTACAGCGATGGCACGGAGGAGGTGGCATGCGGGGTGCCGAGATGAGATCGACGTCCACAAAGAACTGCATGAGGCGAGACCAGACGCATTAGATAGATATGAACTAGACGCGTTTAACCATGCAAAGAAGAGAAGAAATGGTCGAGGACATCGACGACGACCTCAACACTTTGACTGACGGTGTCGGACACGAACGCGAGCAATATAGAGAAAACTAGTGTCTCTCCTTTCTGGCGTGTATAGATAGGTGCTAGGGGAGTGTGGTGGCGAAGGGAAAGAACTCGCGGTGGTCTGTGGCGTCCAGCATAGCGGGGCGACGTGGCCGTGCCCACAGCGGCGTGCATGTTCGGCATTGGCATCAGCATGTACGTTCGTCATTGGCCTCGGCGGTATCTCTGGTGTGTCAGTGATCGGATGAGGGGACGGGATTGAGGGTGCATCCCGACGGTGACCTAGCAGTGGCGGCGAGCATGCATAGCCGTTCTAACCATGCCGATATCGGCATCGGCATCGTTTGGAGGCTGTGGTGCTCGAATCATGGTGGAAATTGCGATTCCCTATTATTTTTACATGCATAATATATAGAAAATAGCTAGATCTCTAAATCGATGCATATGAAGCTACATATATATTCTTGGTCATAATCCCCTTATCTAAAGGGGATGGATGCATGGCTTCACGTCGTCGTCGCTTTCATCGTCAGTATCTTCGTCGTCCGTGTAGTAGTACTTCCTGCACAATGTTACGTCGAACACCTTCACTGTGAGCACATCATCGCCTTCATATTTGAAGTGTAGGATGTAGCCGAAATCCACACCGTGCGCGATGGCGAAATTCTCCCAGCCCTTGTCGAGGTACATCCGGCCTTGTCCGTCAAATAGGACCTCCACGGTCCAGAGACGAGGACCGCAGTCAGCTGCTCGCAGATACACCTTTGCGGGCTCCTGACCGTCAAGATAGTCCGCAAACTTTTGTGGGAGTGCCTGCAAAGAGATCGAGCGCCGATCGTTTGAAATTAAAGGCTTTTTGGAACATGCACATAATTAATCACATGCATCATATATGTGGGAACGCGTACGTACCTTCTTGGCCAAAGGGTCTTCATAGATGACGATTAAGAACTCCTCTATGATCAATGGCAGTGTTGACGGTGGTGGTGGCAATGATGATGATCCACCACCCAGGCCGCCCCTTCCCCTTCCCCTTCCCCTTCCGATCGGCGTCCGAGACGTGGAAGCCATGGCAATGGATCAAGTGTATATGAACGAAGAAGAGAGAGGCAGAAACGAAGAAGATAGAGGCAGAACCTATTGACATGAGGGATGGCCGAGGTGGGGGTTTATAAGGGCGAGATGACCGTTGTGGGGTTACATAATAAATTAAGGAGGAGATGACCGTTGTGGGTGTTTATATCTCAACAAAAAAGTTTATTATTTCACCGTGAAAAGTAATGCCTAAAGGAAATTCGTGATAGTTTATCATTTCACCGTGAAAAGTAATGCCTAAAGGAAATTCGTGATAGTTTATTATTTTACCGTGAAAAGTAATGCCTAAATGGAAATTCGTGATAGTTTATCATTTCACCGTGAAAAGTAATGCCTAAAGGAAATTCGTGATAGTTTATTATTTTACCGTGAAAAGTAATGCCTAAAGGAAATTCGTGATAGTTTATCATTTCACCGTGAAAAGTAATGCCTAAAGGAAATTCGTGATAGTTTATTATTTTACCGTGAAAAGTAATGCCTACAAGAAGTGGAAATTCGTGATTACCAAACTTGTTGAATCCGGTGGCCAACTCGTTATTTAGCATACATAGAGGGGTAGTAGTTTGCCACCGACAGATAGAGAGAGGGTGGCACGATCCTGCCCGTTAGATCATAGGATCGACGGTAGGTGGACACGATCCGTGTGACAACAGCTCGACCAATCAGGCCAAGTTTGGGCTTCTGTCAGAAGGTAGAGGGTAAAACTGAGTAGTATCAAGGATACAAGGGCAAGTAAATAGTAAACAGGCTAAGGAATTCAAATAAGAGATTTAGAAAAAGAAAAACACATGTTTTGTACAATGAAACCCAGGTTGGCCTACCTCAAAGTATTAGCAATTCAAATATACATGAGTGTAAAAATTATGGCCTCATTCAGACAAACTATGTTTTGGGTATAGATGTTTTGAGAAGGGGTTTGAGTGGAAAGCCATGAACCTTCATAGCTACTAGTGATTTCAGAAGTGGCCATTTGTGTGAAAACTTGATTTATATATGATTGTTATGATTTTATTTTGCGCATGAGTAGGAGGCACAATGATTTTATCTTTTTGAATTTTTTTGCGCATGAAATGAGTCAATTAGATAGCTTAATCCCATCTGTTGACTCTCTATTGACCAGCCACTTGAGGGTAGAACTGAGTATATTGCACTAGCCAGTATTAGTACTCGAGGGGAAAACTGAGTACAGATATTTTTCCAGTGTAAGACTCGAGGATAGAACTGAGTACACGTAACGGTGCTGACGTGCAGTCCCACGGACGCGTGTCGCGGTGAGCAGCGGTTAGCCGCGCGGTGCGCGTGTTGAGACCAAAACGTCAACTACTGAGACGAACCGTCACTTTGCCAGTACAGAGCCCCTCTCTCCCTCCCTCTGACACACACGCAACCACGCCTCTCACGTCCCATCACCTTCTCCAAAAAACCCCAGCCGCCCTACGCGCGCTCCCCTGCCGGCGATGGAGAAGAAGAATGCGCCGGCGGCCTACGCCCCCGAGCCCGTCGCCTCCGAGCCCGTCGCATCCGAGCCCGTCGCCGCCGAGCCCGTCGCCTCCGAGGGCGGCGCATCCAGACGCGGCGCCTCCGTGAACTGGGCCTCTCTCAGGGCTGACGGACCACTTCACAAGATCGGCACCTGCTTACTGGCGAACGAGGAGTACGTGGACACCTACGCTGCTTTGAGGCAAGTTTGTACAAATTGGCGCTCAGATCTACCTGAGCCCGACGTGCACCTGCACGAATGGATCATGGTAGAACACGCCCTTCCACGCGCCGCTGAGTTCTCCTTCCTCAACCTTCGCACATCCCGCTACGTCACCATCGATCTAACGGAAGTTCATGCAAGGTTCAAATTCCTCCATATCTATAGAGTTAATCTATTTTTATTTTCAATCGTAAACATCTTAGTGCTGAATGTTATCTTCATCAACTCCCTTTTAGATACTACTTCGTCGGCTTTTACCGTGGCGTCATCGTGCTTGGCCAGAGGAACCAGCCGCACAAGATGCGGCTTCTGAACCCACTCACAAAGACATTGAACGCTACGTTTGAGGCGCAGATGCCATCTATGATTGTGGAGTCAGTCGCTGTAATGAAGTCCCCGGCTATGCTCTTCGTTTCCACATATTACCCGGCGGAAATTTCTTGGGTCGATGAGAGCACTCCAACTAAGGGTATGTATGAAGATTGGGGAGAAGGAAGATTTACGATCGAGCACCATTCTATGCGTTGCATTACCACGTTCAATGGTGAATTCTATGCACTAGCTCTACCTTGTCTTTACCACAATTTGGAGTTCGGAACATTAGTGTGCACCAACAATGTCCAGTTGGAGCAGGGTGCGAGCAATGTCAACATGGAGACACTTTTTTCATTTCCAGAACTTGGAAATGACAAGTTCTACCTTGTGGAGTCGGATGGTGATCTGCTGCTTGTGTTGTTGGGCGGTCGTTTGGATGAAGGTCAAACATTGGTGTACCATGTGGACACTGAGAGCCGCTCTCTCCATGCCGTCAATAACATTGGCAGTCGTGCCTTCTTCGTCCATCATGTCCGGTGTATCTCCATCGACACCAGAGTGCACCCGACACTTCGACCTGGCTGCATCTACTACGCGGATATGGGTTATATCAGAGAGTACTTTGATGATATGAACGCCTGGGATGAGTGGCCACTATGTGTGGATAGATTAGGAAGGTACGGTCTGAAAGATGAACAAAGGCCATACCGTTTGGAGGATGTATTGGCTGCACACTGCAGACGGAAGGAGTTCAATGAATATTTCATTCGGACCAGAATAGGGAGCGACGAAGATATATATGATGAATGAAGAACAGATTTATCCATCATGGGCTATCCTAATCTTCATGTTGGGCATACATTGCGTCTTGTATTATTTTCAGCTTAGTTTGTCGTGAACATTAACATCGTTATTGGCTGCTTTTGGCTGCTGTATGCAGTTTATGTATTATACTTAGTTTTCTAGATTTATTATGCTGCTGTGAATTTATCCTATCCTATACTTGCTTCTAGATTTGCTACTAGCTTTGTTACCATATTGGGCAAAAAACGAGGGCCAAAAGGCAACAATCATTGAAGAAAGATAGAAATAGAAGCTTCTCTAGATTTGATACTAATTTGGTGAAAAGAGAGAGAACTGTTACAGAGAGAGAGGGGAAAAAGGCGCTCTGAAAAATGCCAATTTGGGCCGAGAGAGACAAAACCGAGCTCTCACGTACAACCAAACGCGGTCTCGTCCTGTCCCACGCGGTCCCGTTCTACCAGCCCCACGCGACGCGGCCCCACACGACGCGGCCCCACACGTCAGCACGGAACGATCAACTAAACGGCAAACCTCCCGTCCGAGCGTCTGCGAGGGGTTTCAAACTAGAGCGAGGGGAAAACTGAGGAAAAACTAAGCGGCTGGGGAAAACTGAGTACAACTAACGACCTGAGGGCACGAAAATAGAAATCCCTAACATATACCTATGGAGAATCCCTCAACCGGTTGTCTGAAATATTGCTCCTCCACTGCAAAGATACTTAAACTTCGAAAGAGGGCATGGGTATGTGGAGTCTCCAAATAGAGCAAATGATCGTACTTGTGATAAGCTAGTGAGAATGGTCGGCGATGTGTGCCACGTGAACTTGATTTCAGAGATAATCGATGGACCTTGTACTCGCATCGATGCAGTTTTGCCATGTCTTCCCGATTATCTGCCACACTGATAAAGTTGTCTTCTACAATTATATCATGTACTCTACAAGACAACACCTCCCAATGCTCAGCACGAACAGGCTAAATAATATTTCTAAGCTCATTAAAATAATTCTTTTGCAACAACCTCTAAATCTTGCCCAAGCAAATGACCAAACCTTCAGCTATTTAGCCTGTTCGTGCTGAGCAAGATTTAGAGGTTGTTGCAAAAGGTCATTACTCTCAATTTCATAGTCTAGCTTCTGGATACATACAAAGGTATAGAAAACATGATCAATTATATAGGACATAGTGTAGCTAAAAAAGGTGAGTAGTATGTCAGCACGGTGTATGCATACACCATTGGTAATTTTTTTTTTGAACTGCACCATTGGTAATACTTTTTTAAAATTGCACCATCGGTAATGAAGGAGGGGAGAAATGCATTAAGGGATGCAATGCACATAACTTAGCTCGTAGCCAAAGTCAGTACATAGGGAAGGTAGATGAGCATCCACAAATGTTAAAACTAGTAATGACAAAAATGAACTATAAGTGGGACTTTGGTACACCACCGGCTTGATATATAGTACCTCCATTTCTATGAATATAGCATACATGCATTCTAATACAAAACTTTAACGAATTCAGTATCTCAATTAATAGAACATAGTGTATCTAAAAAAGGAAGTAGTACGATGTGTCCGGAGTATGCATGCAGCATCGGCAAATGAAGGAGGGAAGACATGCATGAATAGATGCAATGCATATGCAAGGTTATGAATGAGCTGGTAGCTCGTGCTAGCTTCTGGTGGAGTACGTATTCCCTTTAGTTTGTTTTGTCTTGTAGCCAAGTCAATGCATAAGGAAGGTAGATTAGCATTCACAAATTTTAAACTGTAAATGACAAAAATAAACTATAAGTGAGTATTTGGTAGAATCTCACTTGCATCCATGGCTACAAAATGAAAAATGTACACCACCTACTTGATATATACTACGTCCATTTCTATGAATAGGGCATGCTAATACAAACTTTGACGAATTCAGTATCTCAATTATGTAGGACATCTAAAAGAAACATTCTTGGGTAAATCCTAGTCCATCCGGTTACTGTGAATCCTAGCCGTCCGTTCTTTTGACGTGGCAACGCGTCGGCCGTTCGTTTTTTAGATCCGGCGATCCGGGCCGTCCGATCGACTTTTGGCACTGCTCACGTGGTCCGAACCGTCGGTTCCTTTAGCACTCCATCGCCCTTCGTGACGTACCCGCTTAGTCACTGATCAGTGGGCCTGCTTTTCGCGGGACCCAAAAGTCAGTGGTTGAGTGTACGTGGACGTGTGTGGATACTCAGCCGAATGGTAATGCACGGTGGCTGCACCCGTGGTTACCCTCACCCGCCAGGGGTAAAGTCGTCTTTTCGCCTCCTCATTTGCTATCTGCGTCTGTGGAGAGGATGGAGACGCCGCTGCGTGGCGGCCTGACCTTCGTTGTTGGGTACAGGGCACCACGGTCATGGAGCCTCCGTGGCTTGGCCATGGGGAGAGAGGGGTCGGGTTGGCCCTGGCCTCCACCCACTCCCGCACCTTCTTCTCTCCCTTTCTCCTCCTCTCAAAACCCTAGCCGCCACCATGGTTTTTCCCCATCCGGCGTCGCTGCTTCCGGCCGACCAGCAGGTCGAGAAGAGGGCGTATCAGGTTGGGGATAGTGTCTTCTAGTGGGAGCATGGCAGCCGCCTCCTCTGCCTCGACCCCGAGGGCGGTGACGACGTGGGACGGCCTCCTCTGCCCAGATCTCAACCACGAGCGCGGATGGAGGGTAGCCGGCGCGACCACAGCAGCTTCCTCTCCGGTTGTCGACGGGCTCGACGAGATCGACCTCCGCCGGCGCGTTCCTGGATCCAGCCGGTCGCTCAGCACGCTGGTACGCCTGCTGTCTCTCCCTCTCCCGTCTCTCCCATCTCTGGTCTCTCTCTCCTTTCTCACATCTTCTCTCTCTAAGTGGCAGTCGGCGAGCGCAACGTAGTGCTCCTCGGTGACGATGTTGCAGGTTAGGTCCTGCGTCCTGATCTGGACGGCAATGCGCTGGGGAATAGGGAGAGGAAGCAAGGTGCCAAGAAGCAGGGAGCCAGGGGTGAGAACGCCAAGGGCAGCTTCCGGAATAGAGGGGCCAAGCAAGAGGAGAAACATGGGAGGCAAGAAAAAAAGAGATTAAAAGATCATCATCCTAGCTAGATTTGTTCTTCCTCAAGCAAGCTAAGTAAATTCATGTCCAAGGCCATAAATAAGTGATTATCTGACCAATATCGACTCTTGTTTTCCCATGACGTGTATATATACCTTCTGAGGTGGGCACTGGTAATCCTTTTAGGGTGCTTAATGTTCATTATTTAGGCATGAGCAGTTTGACTAGACTCGTTTGCCTCCTCTATTTTGTGCAAGTCTTGTGTTGCTGCTGTCATGCCTACGTTTTGTCAATTGCCAGCTTGGAGAACTGTGTGCAAAGTAAAAGTATAAGGTGATTGTAACTATGTCTGAGTTTTATCACATATGGGCATGCAACTATTTGCATCATATTGCACCTTACTATTTTCCATTGTACTCCTAGATGATAGGCCCTGTTGGAAATCCAGTGGTTGGGCATGACCTAGCCAGGATCAGAGAAGAACATAAATCAAAGAAGCGAAAAAATCTCAGAGATATTACATGCCCAGAATTCTGCAATGATTCTGGGAAGGTATGCTCTTCAAAATTTCTCTGAATACAAATGCCCTTTTGCAATAATCTGTTGTCATGAGCCCATTATGTATTATATAATTTTTATTCTGGATTTTTGGTCGTCGTCTCTTGAGGGGTTTACTCATCAGTGTTTCAAGTACTTTGAAACCTATATTCCTTGAAATGATTGAAGTCTCGTGAATCTTGTGACTGGTAGCTATGGATAAAAAAAGAGATATATTGTTTAAGATATTGATTTGAGATGAGGTTCTCATGAAAATTATGAAGGGAAAGAAAAGAACCTTAGATTTTTATACCACATGGTTATTTTTAGTAGCAGGAGGGTTATAAGAAATCAAGTTAGTAACTCTGAACATTATGATAACGTACCTACTATAGTTCAGTAGCAGGAGGGTTTAGAGATTTGTTTCCAAACGTATTGTTGTTCTGGAATCTAGATAGAAGGTTTAACAAGCTGAAAATCTGAACCAAACTGCTTTGAGTACTGTACTATACTTGCATATATGCTGATATGCATGCCTATCTCTTAATTAACATGGAGAAAGTACTAAAGTTTAGAACTCCTATTGTAGATACTACTGTTCTATGCATGAATTTTTTCTTTGCATGTGTCTTCAATGAAATGCATAGTTTAGATAATAGCAGACTGGATTTGTTCTGTGCAGCCCCCTATTCCCATCATTTCTGCTTTCTTTAGATGGCTTGTAGTGCTTAAATTGCAAGTTCAAATTGCCAGGCTATTATACTGGCCCTCTAATCTAGCATCTTGGTATGACCTTAGAAAGTTAGGAGTAATCTGGTAACCATATGCTACCCTCTATTCCAGTGTTTTGTCTTGAGGTAATATGTGAAATGTTATCTTCAGTACATGAACTATTGTGCATGGCATTTTTTTCGCCTGGAGAGCTGTTTTAATATAAATTAGATGAAGCATTTGGGCAGTAGCATTTCTCAGGTCAAGTTAATAGATGATTGTAAATTTTCTTAATTCTATTTCTCGTTGTATTGGCCCAGTAAATAAGTGTAATCCTTTTTAACTTTGAAGGAATTTTCATGATATCATAAAACCATCACATGTGTTTTTTGGCTGCTATGCTTCTATATATTACTTTCTGCAGACATTTGGGATTCTTTTATCTAAATATGCTCTTAATGGTGCTCATTCTTACTGCAGGGTGTGGAGGTTCTGTTGGTAACAAGTTCCGGATGTCGCTGGGTCTATCGTGGCAGCCACCATAAACTGTGCTGATAACACTGGAGCCAAGAATCTGTACATCATCTTAGTGAAGGGAATCAAGTGACGCCTTAACAGGCTTCCTTTTGCCTGCGTTGGTGACATGGTTATGGCCACTGTGAAGAAAGGAAAGCCTGACCTGAGGAAGAATGTCATGCCAACTGTTGTTGTGAGGCAGCGGAAGCCATGGCGCCGAAATTATGGCGTCTTCATGTACTTTGAAGGTACTGTTAAGTTCTTAAGTTGATCCAGGCCATTCTAATTTTGGTAATTTAGTAATTGTATGCTTCTACAGTTTTATTTTGGTGATGTCCATTGTGAAATTGCATGCTTAGAAGGAAGGCTTTCTCATATGGCACTTACAAGACCACTATTTGCGTTGATACACTATTCATTGTAATTAGGTGTCTCCAGAGTTTGCAGTCTAAAGCTGATAATCCCTTACGATTATAAGATACCATTTAAATTTTGGGAAAACTCTTGATGAACAAGATAGATTGAATATCTGCAAAATTACAGTTGCACAGCCCTGTTAGAAGTGAAGTTCCGACTGTCATGATTTAACCCAGAAATAGTTTCTTATGCACCATCTCCATCTTTCATTATATTGCTTCATTTTTTCACATAAAGAGTGACCCTGTTTCACCGTGGTCATCTGTCACAAGAAAGAATAGTTACAAATTGGCCAGTTAACACACTACTGTGTCTTGTCTCGCATTATTGTATGAAATCCTGAGCACATGTTATAAGCAGCCCCTGCCTCTACAATATCTGTGACGAATGCATACCTTATTAACATTTAGTCCTCTTTTGCCTTCTACTAATAGTAATATACATTACGTTTGTTGTTTACGTCTTGATTTATCATCCTTTGTTCCTGGAAGTTTCATTGTATCATATTACTGATTTTTTCATGTTTCAGTTTCATGGTGCTGCTTCATTTATATCACATAAAGAGTAACCACCTTTTGCTGTGGTGATTTTTCACAATGAAGCATAGATGCAAATTGGCTAGTTAAACACTGTAGTGCATTCTTCTCTTTGCATTATGTAATGACCCCTCGGCAGATTCTACCAGCAGTTCAGCTGATAAACTTGTGATTCCTTTTTTATGTGATAATTGTTAGTCTTCATCATATCTTGAATGCATCCAAGTTTATTATTCTATTGGAAAGTTGCAGCATTTTACCATTGAATTATAGATATGCATTCTCTATTACGTTTTAATTAGGAAATTTGGGATATATGCTATTCAGTTAATATGGTGTTAAGCAGCAGGTGAACACTATTATTGATAAGTAATGAAGATGAGATATGCTGGTGTTTGGTCCTTTCAATGAAGTTTCCTTTTACTTGCATATTTCTTCAGGACCAAGCCTGTAGAGTAGATTGATTTAAAAATCACTAATGACTGCTCTTGGGTACCAATTCTTGTGTGGTCAACTGGTCATGCCTTCTCAGCTTCTGAGATCAATAAAAATGTTGGCCCAAGTGGATGGGATGATATGATCTGCATTGGCCTCAGTGTTGCTATCATGAGAAGTTAGTTAAGATTGCATATATGAACTGCTATTTTTTTTGCTCTGATTATTATCTTGCAAGAAGATTAATTTCTTCACAGATAGTGTTATCAGATAGTTTGTAGTATTTTTGTATAGAATGGAATAGGCATTCGCTCTGCTTCAGGATCTTCTATGTTACCGTGTGGTCTTATTTATTATGTTTTGTTCATACAGCCTGTAAGGATTTTTGTTTAGACTGCAGCTATTCGTACTAGAGCTATTTACAACAACCTGCAACAACTCCAGTTTATACGTTTTGATTTACAAATATTGACTTCAAGTATTTCTTAGCAACCTTTTTTCTTTCATTTCAGATAGTGTTATCGGATAGTTTGTAGTATTTTTGTACAGAATGGAATAGGCATTCGCTCTGCTTCAGGATCTTCTATGTTACCGTGTGGTCTTATTTATTATGTTTTGTTCATACAGCCTGTTTATATGTTTTGATTTACAAATATTGACTTCAAGTATTTCTTAGCAACCTTTTTTCTTTCATTTGGCTTGACATGTCAAGCGTCCTCATGTCTTGGTCGGACAATGTCAGCCTATGTGGAATCTTTATTACCACATGGTCTAAGCTTCTTGTAGACTGATTCCTGCCAGATGGTACCGTACCTTTTCATAAAGTAGTCTCAAGTAAATCAGTTGTAAATTGTCTTATATGCTCGCATCCTTGAACTCTGCAGTTATCTTCATCGATTGACGAGCAGACCAGTGACTCCTTCAACTTAGCAAATCGACCTTATAACCAGAATTAACCAATGTACAGAAAGTATAGAAGCCTTTCAGCAGTAATTTTTGTCTCTACTTTTACTATATGTTTGTTGTAGTGCATCTTAGGATCATATATTTTATACTGTATCCATGTATGCTTAATTCCACTGAAATTTGCATGAATTCACTTTATAAGATCATATTGGCTTGTCGTCATTCCTTAATTTCCTAATGTACAACTTCTCATTCTATGGCTTGTGGAAAATGATTAGCTCTGTGCGTAGAAACACTTATCAGTTCGAGTTGGTAGTGTTGACTAGATAAATATTTTTTGGCTAGCGTTTCATTTGGTTATTTGCCCTCCAAAAGAGAAAGAGGTTGTACTTTTGGCAATAATATGAATAATTGTTCAGATATATCTTTGCTTAGGTAAATATGCTCCCTGTATCACCAATTATCTGAGTTCAGATGAAATGGTAGATGAGAATTTTTTGTGCTTGCCAGCTCCATCAGTGCAGGTTTGATTTGTTAAACCAGCTTTGCTATATTCTTTATTCAGTGAACATAATGGTTGCTGCTCTACTTCATATATCCTGGTAATTTAGAGGGATGCATTTCCTATTTTTTTCCATAATTTTAAATTGCTATTAGATGTCTAAGATTGACTTGAGAAATATTGTTTGAGCCATAACTGGATAGTGAGATCAAGGACACCTTTTCCAATTTTGTAATCAGCAAGTAGGTTCAGTTCAACATAATATGTCTACTTTGATGTTAGAGTTCTTTCTTAGGACATTCAATTGCTTGGCGGTTCAAAATTTTAAATCGATGATTGCTGCTTACCAATTCATGTATTTTTGTGCAAGCTTGTATATCTCTGTTCTTATTACTGGATCGTGAAACAAACTCAACGATGCTCTGAAAATTCAGTCTTAGATACTGTATGAAAGATATTGTAGGTGGGGCGTTGGTGAAAACTATTATGGTCCTTTCACATTTTGCTTCATACATACAACCCATTCTTATACTTGTTGCAGGTTGCCAAGAACTTAGTGAGAGTGTTGTATGCAGCTTGTATGTACAAAGGGGCTGCCTGTTATCAGTGATTTGTGCAAGGTATATTTACATTGCATTGGTCAATAACAATCCTCAATTTTATCCTGACGTAGGGCATTTTTCTGTCCTTGAACTATTTTATTTGGCGTCTCCTTTATGCAGTTTTCCCACTGATGGACAACATATACCTAATAGGTCAGACTGCTGAAGACGTCAATGCACAAGTTAATACGCAAATGAATACGGTGGCCGTGCTATTTGATCTGGACATGTTTGACAACAGGGTAACCCCTTATATTGATTTATCCTTTTATCAGCCCATTGTGTTGTTATATTTATCTCCCTTCATTGCGTGATTATGAACCATGTACTCTAGAATGTAAGCCTTAACAACAGCTATTTTTTTATCTATAACCTCATGACAGCTCTTTAATTATGTATTTAGCAGGACTGTTTGTGGAGTTGTGTGTAGACCTTGCCTGTAGCATACTTTTGGGGTCATTCATTAGAATATTCATTTGATGCTAGATTAGGGTGTACTAATTGAACCACTCAGTATTTTGTGTTCCAGTAAATTTGATGTTATTTTAACTAGGTATTTGACAATTCAGGAGGGAGTGTGATTGGGAGATGCTTTATCCTAATGCATGCGGTTGAGGAGGAATAGGATGGACTAGCCTAGATATCTAAAAGAAAAGTTTTTGGAGGAATCCACAACTTAAGAATCCTGGCCGCCATCCAGCCGACGTGTCTCAGGCTCTCTGGATGCATCTTCCGTTTATCCAATCCAGCGATGAAAATCCAGGCACAGCTCACATGGTCTCAACTGTTGTTCGTTCTCCTCAGGCCATCAATCGCTTCCTTTTCGCCTCTTCTACTGTTTCTGTTTATGTGAGTTTTTCTATTTTCATGTTTGGTGTCATGAATTGAGAAATGTGGGTGTGACTTGTGATTATTGTCTGGCTAGCTTTCGCTTCCCTTAATATATGAAGTGTTTGAAAAAAATGTGTGTTTGACTTTATATTTGTAAACATGTACTTGAGATATCTCTTCCAGCCGCTTATGGGTAACAAAACTCATATTGTATTAATATTTTTTTATATATTATTTTATTTTTATCCTTTTTAATATATATATCTATAGTTGCTTGCCCGCCGTAGGTGGGCAAGCGCGCGGCAAGCCGCGCTTTCCTACCTAGTAGTGTATATAAAAATGGAAGGGCCACGCTAGGCGTAGGTCAGCCGATTTTTGGCCAAAAATCGGTCGTATTCCGCGCTGTCCGATCGCGATTCGACGATTGGAACAAGCCGTGACATAGTTTTGTATTTTGGCCTCTTGACTTTTGTGAAACTAGCCCGTAGTCCTATTATAGGGGTAGATTTGTGTTAAAACTTATATTTTAGCCCCTTGCTTTTGTAATAATCAACCCGCGGTCCTAATCCTATCCACTCGACGGATAGATTTATGTCAACCAGTATTACAAGAAAATACTGTAACCCCGCATACAAACAATATATTCTATTACAACAAAATGTTGCAATATTTTGGAAAAGTAAATGATACAAAATTAGTTGAAATAATATAATTGTTTGCTGCAGTTTAATTTACAACAAAAAATAAGCCACTACTTCAACAAAAAACACACACTGTTACAACAAGAACCATACATTTGTAGCAGTGAAAAAAGTGATTAGCGACATTGTTTCCTATCAAAAATTGATTGACAACAAAATTCATCAAATATTTCAACAATAGAGACAAACAAATACAACAAAAAAATTGGTCTTTATAGCAACACTCAGATAAACATCTCAACATCTCGTATGTACATTTAACACAAAATATATACGTATTTGTTACAAAAATATCTAACGTATATTTAGCTAGCTAGCATCAGCAAAAATGCACATACTATCTTTTTTTAAGGGGCGATACACTGCGAACCTGTGACATGCTTCTATGGGATCCGCTAATGGGCTAAGCAAATAAATGATGGGCCAAAAAAAGCTCAAAAAAGAACCTTCCTGCAAGCGAGTGAGGGAACGAGGTAGGGACCGATCGTGGGGCGCGATCGGTCGCCCGACCACCTAAAAAGGAAGTAGTATGTTGATGACCCACAAGTATAGGGGATCGCAACAGTCTTCGAGGGAAGTATTACCCAAATTTATTGATTCGACACAAGGGGAGCCAAAGAATATATGTAAGCCTTAACAGATGAGTTGTCAATTCAGCTGCACCTGGAAACAGTCTCGCTCGCAGTGGTTTATCAGTAGCAACAGTTTTATAGTGGTGACAGTAGTAAAACAGTAACAGAAGTAGTAAAATAGCAGCGGTAATAGTAACAGTTGTAAACAGTAGGAACAAATACTGTAGGCATAGGGATGGATTACGAGCGTTGCATGGATAAGATAATTCATGAAATCAATGAGACATGGGCATTGCAGATAAATAATGATAAAACATCCTAGTACAAACAATCATAGGCATGTGTTCCGTATATAGTCGTACGTGCTCACAAGGAGAAACTTGCATAACATCTTTTGTCCTACCAGCCTGTTACAGCAGGGCCTCAAGGGAAAGTACTGGTAATTAAGGTACTCCTTTTAATAGAGTACCGGAGCAAATCATTAGCACTCGGTGAACACATGTGATCCTCACATCATAGCCATCCCCTCCGGTTATCCCAATTTCTGTCACTTTGGGGCCTCGGGTTCCGGACAACAATATGTGTATACAACTTGTAGGTAAGACCATAAACAACAAGTATCATCATAGAAATAATAACATGTTCAGATGTGAAATCATGGCACTCGGGCCCAAAGTGACAAGCATTAAGCATAACAAGTTGCAACAATGTCATAGGCACTAAATAAAGATACTAGGCACTATGCCCTAACAATCTCATATCAAATTACATGAACAATCTCATCCAATCCCTACCACCCCCTCACCTACAGAGGGGGAATTACTCACACATGGATGGGGGAATCATGGATGGTTGATGGAGGAGCGTCGGTGATGATGGTGATGAAGATCTCCTCCGAATCCCCGTCCTGGCAGGGTGCCAGAACGGAATTTTTGGTTCCAAATCGCGGTTTCTGATGGCGGCGGCGCAGCGGAAGTCTATCTGAGAAAAACGCCATCTCCCCGATATTATGTCGTCAGAGGGTAATCGTGATTTGGGCACCTTTTGAAACTGACGTTCATCAATTAGAGTATGGAAAGGATTTTGGCTTGACGGAGATGTCCGTGGAGCTAAGGTGTGACGTGGCACACCCCCTCTGGTCCTTATGCGAGCACTCTTCTTGAACTTATCATGATCTGTCACCACCCCTATGCTGGCAACCATGGTGTTTGGCCTTGAACTTTGATCTTCCTCCTCGTCTTCACTTTTAACCTCTTCTTTCAGCCGGAAGTCTTTGGTGTCATCTTCCGGAGGTGTCTTCTCCTTGTCATCGCTTGAAGAGGCCATGGCTCCCCCAAACTTAAGATCAACTCCAGACAGAAACAGCTCAAAACAAAACACGACGATAAAACAATATACAGACCTCGGGGACTCCGGGGGGTTAAATAGACGAAAATTATACATCGAAACGAAATCACAGGAGGAAACCGGGACGGAAACGAGTTCCGGGGTGTTCTCACACCTAGGTGGCGAAGCCAGGGGTGGGCCCGCGCCACCTATGTAACAACCCAAATATTTGTAATCCATTTCCTATTAATTAAAGTGCCAAATTTTGGGCCAAGATAAAACTTTTTATCTATTATTGCATGCATGCATAGTATTTTAAATACATGTGTTCTATGATTTCATGTGTCTTTTAAATAGTTGTGAAATGATTAGTTAAACCACTCCTAACCAACAGAAACCATAGAGGTTAACCACCAGGACCAAGAAACCAGAAATCAAAAAAATAAAGAAAAGAGAGAAGAAAAGATGATCTAGAAAAAGTTAACCACTACCCTACTTTGAACACTTAGATTAAGCTTTCTGCAACTCAACTCAGTGTGTGGTGAGATGGTTGAGCTTGACCAGATCACATACTAACTCAACCAAGAGATTTCCAACAAAAACTCAAACAAGAAACCCACGCAAACATCTGACAAAGTTGGAATCCGAAACAGCGACCAAACTTCAAATTTGAAATAACAAATCTGCAAAACATCATCTTTCTTTGTAACCAAAAATACCTCTAGAACCCTTGTCCAATATCTTGACAAACCACAGTGGCCGTTTTCAAAAATTCGAAATTTGAATTCTTGCGGGCATTGTGTCGAACACCTGGTGAGCAAAACTCCAGAAAAATCAACTCTACTGTGGCCGACACTGTTCACCTTCGCCCCAGCCCTGTAGCCATGCTCGTGGACATCCCTTGGTCGAGCCCCAACCCCCTCTGCCCCGACCCAGGCCGTGAGACATGGAGGATGTGAGGAAGAGCACGCCCGGACCCCCCTCTCTGTCCCTCTGCTCTCTGCAAGTTGCCGACCGGCGTAGCCTCGCCACCGCCTACCCACAGTGCCCCGTCGCCGCGACCAAGCCCCGCCAGCATGCCCCCAAGGCCGCCGCGCCCGGCTTTGCCCGTGCACGTCGCCAGCCACCGCCCCAGCATGCCACTGGAAACCCTAGCTCCCGCGCCCTCCCGTGCCTATAAAAACCCCCCGTCGACGCCCAGAAGCAGCACACCCTCACCGCTACCGATTCCCACTCTTCTCTCTTCCTCTCTCCCTCGGAATCGTCTGAGCTCTGCGAGCGTGCGCCGCCGCGTTCTGCAGGACTCCGACCACCGTTGGACACGCCGCCGGTGCCAGGCGGAGGAGTCAAGCTGCCGCCGCCGTTCTGCTTCATCGCCGACGACCCCTGCTTCCTCTATGTCGAGCCCCCGCCGTCGAACACTCATCTCTGCAAGCGCCGGTGAGCTCCAGCCCTAGCCGAGGTAGACGACGGACGTGCGCCGTTGGATTCTAATCCTACGGCCGCGTACCGGTTCGGTGCGTTAAGTGACCTGACGAGTAGGTCCCACCTGTCAGTTTCGATTTCAAACGTTTCCCGCCCCGGGCGAAGCAGTACTGGGCCGGCCCGTTCGGGTTTCTTCCGAAATCGGCCCAGTTCCGTGAGATTTCGGTCCGAATCGTTTTTAATTATTTCCCGGTCATTTTGAATTGTTTCAAATATGTTTCAGATATGATTTTCAAACTTTAATTCCAAGAGATTTAGAAATCTGTTTTTAGCAAATAAATATGCGTTGGAAAGCTTAGGAAATTATCTAGCCTCTGAAACTAGTTAGAATCCAATTTGAGTTAGTGATTTAAATCAATAGGAATACTTTGACCATAGCCTTATGAATCTTAGGAAATTTTTAGAAAATTGTTTAAATCTCCTAAAATCTTGAAACTTGGTTTATGAACTCCCTAGTTAACTTAACTACTGTTTAGTCCAACCTCAGTCAATTAAGACCTTGTTAGTGTTATCAATTAGACCTAATCCAACCCTAGTGTGTAGCATAAAATGATAGATCCTCACTATGCACTTAGCTTAATTTTTTCCCTCACTACCAAATTACTTATTTAATCCCTCTCCACTTGTACTAGCCCTAATACCCCTAGTTTCATACCAATGCTTAGAAAGTAAACAACATATGGCACATAGTAGAAAAAATTAACTTACACACTCAATGAAAACTCGGAAGAAGACTTGCAACCCAATTCAAATAAAATCCAACAGGAACTCTATTGTTGGAAAACTAGTATGTGTGCTTGGAATGTTGTTAGCATTGTGTAGTGATTGTGTGCTTTGTATTTATTCGTTATTAGACGCTAGTGTTGCTGAGGAGGATATTGAGGGGGAATTTTATCAAGAAGAAGAAGACTACCCCGGACACTTTGCCAACCAAGGCAAGCCATCTTTTGAATCATACTCCAAATGCCTAGTCTTACTATTGCATTCTACCTGTTTTAAGTAAATTGCATGATTGAATTGCTAGAGCAGAATGATAGATGTGTAGTGATATCTTGCTTAACAAGAGCATCAAGCTGAGTTTTTCCAAGTTTCCCATTAGTTTTAAAACATCACTCAAAGTAGTTGCTTAGTCGCAAATAAAATTGAGGCCATCTATAAGGGGAACCCTATTTGAACATTGGTGACTTGAACTTGAAAACTTGAATGGGAGATTTCTCCTACATGATGGTTTTATGAAGGAAAATAATCTTGACTAAGGACTATGGAATGTATTTGCTAAATGATAATAAGTGATGTACCATGTGAGCCAACCATTACCGTACGACCACATTACCCCTAAATGGGAAGGGGCTTAGTCCGTAGTTTGTTTATTCTAGTATGGGAGACCTTGTATCATCTTTTATAGAAGTAAGCCATACATGGGTGCTTCCGAACCGAGTGGAAGTTTCCATTCATGCAACACTCTGTAGCAGGCAAAACTATGAGTGCCAAAATGGACTCTTAGGGAAGGAACCTATACTAGAGTAGACAAGTGAAAGAGTTTGTTTGATTATCTGAACCTCGCATACTTTGTGTATGACGATCCGTGGATTTCTCCCGGCAGATGTATCGAATCTTGTGGGTAAAGTGTACCCCTCTGCAGAGGTTTCAAAACTATTCGAATAGCCGCGTCCACGGTCATGGACAGTTGGCAAGCTGTACTTGACTTTTGTCAAGAATGTTAACAATCTATGGTGAACTTGGTGAATGACTTGACTTGACCTGAGTATTGACACAGTTGAAGTTCCTCTTTGGATTTACTTAGAGAACTAAACCTCTTTTCTACTAATGAACATTCTTGGGAAACAAAACTAGCTTTTGCAAACCAACTTAGTGCTTAGTCCACCATATCAACCATGCATATCTACTTCATCATTTTGTTTATAAGATGGTTTGCGAGTGCATCCAATGTACTCATGGCTGTGTCCCTGGCTATCAACTTGGCCAGACTATGGGGAAGAGTATCCGAAGGAAGGTTATGAAGAAGACTACCAGAACTAAGATCATCTCCTGAGTCGCCATTGCCTGTAGGGTGAAGGCATGGACCCGAAGACGTTATTTCCGCTGCTATATTGTGTTGTAATATGAACTTGGTCACTATGACCATTTGTATTTGAACTATCGTATTGTAATGTCTATGGAACTGGTTACCAACTACGTTATGTGTATCACAACAATGATTCTGGGATTGTGTTGGAATGCATAACGGGCACTTCGAATTTGTTATAAATTCGGGGGTGTCACAAGTTGGTATCAGAGCCTAGGCTGACCATAGGAGACCTTAGTTAGACTGAGCGTTAAATGAAACCTTTATAAAAGCAAAGATATAAGTAATGGTTTAAAATTGCTTAGTCTTTCCTCTCTATTTACAAAGCTTTGTACATGATTCAGTTTTTACCTACTTAAAATTTTGCACACTTGAGTTGATCACTAACCTAATATAATCTAAAATTTTGTAGATGGCCCCGGTGTTCACTGAGCAGTACCAGTTGGGCCATGGTGGAAGCCTTTGTTTCGAGCGCGACCTCACCACCCTGACCTTGTTCCTGGATCGTCTGTATCCGGAGTTCAAGGGAGCCGTGCTCAATGAGCACCCGGATGGAGAGCTACGGTGGCTTATCAGGGCGAGTTGCCATGGCAAGAAGGGAGATCTAAGTTCTCCAAGGATCAAGTTTGAGCTTGTGGAGAACACTTGGGCCGATGGTTTGGTCCGAGGTATGCAGGAGATGCATGCCCGCTTGTGCGGACTGCATGTGGAGGAGATCCAGGGGGAGCGCTTTAGGAACTTTGCTTTGCGTGATGCGGAAGGGCGTCCCGCAAACATGCCAGGGCAAAATGAGTCGAGCACCTATATCGATCACATGGACTTCTTGCTGTACTCCACTCAGCAGGAGGCAGATCGTGCCCGTACCAAGGCCAACCTTGAGCACTTCGCACTTGTGGAGGCGAGGAGCACCATCAGGATCCTTGCTAGGGATCGCAAGAGCCTTCGCCGCCAGCGCGATGAAAGGGATAAGACCATTGAAGAGTTGAAGGCCAATGTGGCTGAGCTGACTGAGTACATTGAGGATCTAGAGAGCCACCTTGGTGAGGAGGAAGGCATTGACCTCCGCAAGGAGGATAATGCCCTCATTAGTAACGAGGATGATTTCATGGAGGATCTTGAGGATCAGGAGGATGATGAGGATGCTGGATTCATCGAGGATGATGAGGAGGAAGACCCCGAGGAGCCCGATGTTTAGATTGGAGATCCAAGTGTTATCTAGTTATGAGTTCACTTTAAGTCACTTCGTATAGGTGTGAGTTGTATCCCCCTCCCTAGTAGACGAGTCGCAATGGTTTAATGTAAACCATTTGTAATGTGTGAACTCGTATGTGTGGTATGTTTGATGTTTGTTGAATGAAATATTAATTTGGCCCTTAAGGCCTTAGTAAGACAAAATTGCATCATCCATGTTACATTTAAATCTTAGTAATTAGTTTTTTCCTCTTGTCTTACACACATTATCTTCAGATGCCGCGAGTACCCCCACCCTCAAACCCGGAAGTGGCACAACTGCTAAGGTTGATCATGGAAGACCGGGAAGCAGCCCGAGCTGAGCGCCAAGCTAACTTGGCCACTCTTCAGCAACTAACCCAGATGGTAATGAACCACAACAATGGCAATGGAAATGGTCATGGTGAAGAAGAAAACAATGGCCATGGTGATCACCGATCCAAGTTAAGGAGTTTCCAAAACACCAACCCACCTATGTTCACTAAGTCTGAAGAACTCTTAGATGCTGATGACTGGCTTCGCACTATGGAGAACAATTTGGCAGTCGCCGAAGTTGGTGAAAATGAGAAGGTCTTGTACACCACCCACTATCTTGCTGGAGCCGCAAGAGCTTGGTGGGATAGCACTCGTGCAATGCAAGCCCAAGGGTATGTGATGCCTTGGGAGGAATTCAAGAGCAAGTTCAGCAAAGCCCATGTTCCTTTGGGGATTAGTTAAACGGATGAGAGATGAGTTCAGAAATCTGAAGCAAGGTTCCCTATTTGTGGTTGACTACCGTGACAAGTTCCTTACCTTGTCTAGGTATGCCCCAGATGACACCAACACCAATGAGAAGAAGCAAGAAAGGTTTCTGAATGGACTTCATGATGAGATGCAATGTGTCTTGGTCAGCATTCCCTTTGCAGACCTGGAGTCATTGGTTGACTCTGCCATTCAGATGGAAGGCAAACTCAAGCAAGCCGCAGAGAACCGCAAGCGCCGTATGATGTATCAAGGCAACTCAAGCAACTCGCAGAAGCCAAGGGGAAATCCACCTATGGATTTTGCCCCTAGACCTATGAGGCCGCCTGCACCTGCTCCACGTCCCAACTATCCCAACCGTCCGACCGGCAACAACTTCAACCGTGCACCTCCAAGACCTAATGGCAACAACTTCAACCCCAATACTCCAAGGCCGAATGGCGCACCTACGCTGCCCAAGTCTGGTGACAAGTCTGGTGTTACCTGTTATGAATGCGGAATCAAGGGGCACTACTCCAATGAATGCCCTAAGAAGCTGAATGATGCATCCAAGACCACTGCTCCTGCTCAGCAATAGCGCCATGTTGGAAATGGCAAGAATTATCCACCAAGGAACCAGCCTCACCCTCGAGGCCGTCTGAATCACATGAATGTTGAAGAAGCCCAGGAAGCAACCGACGTTGTGCTTGGTATGTTCCCTGTTAATTCAGTTCCTGCAAGAGTTCTATTTGATTCTGGAGCTTCACACTCGTTTGTTACTAAGTTATTTGTTGATAAAAGTGGACTTCAACCAACACCCATGAAACATGCCATGTTAGTACAAATACCTGGGTCAACAACAAGGGCTGAGTGGAACTGTTTGGCAGTTCCCATAGAAATTCATGGAATAGCTTTCTTAGCCAATTTGATAGTGTTGGGAACTAAAGGTCTGGAAGTAGTTCTTGGTATGAATTGGATGTCTTCCCATCAAGGAGTGATAGATTGTGCCAAGAAGACCATCACCATGAAGACTAGCACGGGAATTGTAGTAAAGCATGTGTCTGTAAATCCACCCCAAACCACCAGATGTCATAAGAGTATCTCAGGACCGACTTTAGAGCAAGTTCCCATCGTCTGTGAATACCCGGATGTTTTTCCCAATGAGCTACCCGGAATGCCACCGGATCGGGATATTGAGTTTATCATTGAGCTTATCCCCGGAACGGGATCTATAGCCCAGTGACCCTATCGTATGAACCCAGCTGAACTAGTGGAGTTAAAGAAGCAATTGGATGACCTTTTGAGTAAGGGATTGATTCAGCCAAGTTCATCTGCTTGGAGATCACCCGTCTTGTTTGTGGATAAAAGTGACGGTTCCAGCCGACTGTGCACTGATTATCGCAAGCTAAATGATGTGACCATCAAGAATAAGTATCCTCTCCCAAAGATTGATGATCTGTTTGACCAATTGACCAGAGCTCGAGTATTCTCGAAGATAGACCTTAGAACTGGATACCATCAACTGAAGATCCGTGCAACTGATATACCCAAAACAGCCTTCACTACCCGATACGGATTGTATGAGTACACCGTAATGTCCTTTGGATTAACCAATGCCCTTGCTTATTTTATGAATCTCATGAATAAGGTTTTCATGAAGTTCTTGGATAAGTTTGTTGTTGTCTTCATTGATGACATTCTGATCTACTCCAAGTCTGAAGAAGAGCATGCAACCCATCTGAGATTAATCTTAGAGACTCTGAGAGAGCATCAGCTATATGCCAAGTTTAGTAAGTGTGAGTTTTGGTTGAAGGAAGTTGGATTCTTAGGCCATGTATTATCAGCTGGAGGAATATCAGTAGACCCAAAGAAGATCAAATCCGTCATGGAATGGGAAGCCCCTACCACTCAAACTGAAGTTAGAGGTTTTCTCGGATTAGCAGGATATTACCGCAAATTTGTTGAAGGGTTTTCAAGCATTGCCAGGCCCATGACCCAATTGTTGAAGAAGGACAAGAAGTTTGAATGGACCCCTAAGTGTGAAGAAAGTTTTCTAGAGCTCAAGAAGCGATTGGTGACCGCCCCCGTCCTAACCATGCCCGATATCACCAAAAACTTTGATGTCTATTGCGACGCCTCCAAACTTGGGCTTGGTTGTGTGTTAATGCAAGAAGGCAAGGTCATAGCATACCTCTCCCGGCAGCTTCGACCTCGTGAAGAAAACTATCCAACCCATGATCTGGAGTTAGCAGCCGTAGTACTAGCTTTGAAGACTTGGAGGCACTATCTTATGGGTAACCGTTGCGAGATCTACACTGATCACAAGAGTTTGAAGTATATTTTTACCCAGAAGGAGTTGAACATGAGGCAAAGAAGATGGATAGAGTTAATCAAGAATTACGATCTGGAAATTCATTATCACCCCGGTAAGGCCAATGTAGTGGTCGATGCATTGAGTAGGAAGCCATGCGCATTGAATATGATGATCAAAGAGGAGCAACCCATGTTGCACCACGAGTTTGAAAGGTTTGGATTGGAACTAGTCAGTCAAGGATTCTTAGCCAACCTTGAGTTTCAACCCACCTTGAGGAGCCAAATCAAAGAAGCCCAGAAGGGAAATGAGAGCATTGACGGAATTAAGCGCAGAATTAGTTCCGGCAAGGTGCCAGGATTTGAAGAAGATGATCAAGAAGTTCTTTGGTATAAAGGACATATTTGTGTGCCTGCTGACTCAGAATTTAAGGAAGTTATTATGAAGGAAGCCCATGAGACACCTTACTCCATCCACCCCGGTGGAACTAAGATGTATCAAGATTTAAAGGAACAATTTTGGTGGCATGGGATGAAGCGTGAGATTGCATCGTTCATATCTAAGTGTGATATTTGTCAAAGAGTCAAGGCTGAACATCAACGTCCTGCTGGATTGCTGCAACCTTTGCAAGTTCCGGAATGGAAGTGGGAATCTGTTGGAATGGATTTCATCACTAGATTTCTAAGGTCTAGCCGCGGAAATGACTCTATCTGGGTCATTGTGGATAGACTGACCAAAGTTGCCCACTTTATTCCCGTCAAGACCACTTATACCTCAGGACAGCTGGCAGATCTTTATCTATCCAGAATTGTTAGTTTGCATGGAGTCCCTAAAACCATAGTTTCCGATCGAGGAACCCAATTCACCTCAAGATTTTGGAGAAGTTTGCACCAAGCCTTGGGAACCACATTAGCCTTTAGCACAGCTTACCACCCTCAGACTGATGGACAGACTGAAAGAGTAAATCAAATACTTGAAGATATGTTGAGAGCCTGTGTTCTAGCCTATGGAGCTAAGTGGGAAGATTGTCTGCCTTTTGCGGAGTTTTCCTACAACAACAGTTATCAAGCCAGTTTGCAAATGGCCCCATTTGAAGCTTTATATGGAAGAAAGTGTCGTACCCCTTTGAATTGGTCTGAAACTGGAGACAGTAAGATATTTGGACCTGATATTCTGCAAGAAGCTGAGGAGAAGGTTCACATGATTCATGATTACCTCAAGGCAGCCCAGTCTAGACAGAAGAGCTATGCCGACAAGAGACGTAGAGAACTGACCTTCAAGATTGGAGATTTTGTTTATCTTAGAGTATCACCTCTCAAGGGAATGCAGAGATTCCAAGTAAAAGGAAAGCTTGCACCAAGGTATATTGGACCCTTCAAGATACTAGGCCGCAGAGGAGAAGTGTCTTATCAGTTGGAAATGCCCCCAGAATTGTCTGAAGTGCACGATGTTTTTCACGCGTCCTTACTTCGGAAATGTCTTGAAGTGCCGGAGAAGCCAGAAATCTTCAAGAATATTGATCACCGTTCTGTGGACATCAACAAGGATTTGATCTATCGTGAAGTGCCTATCCGTATCCTCGAGGAAGCATATCGAACCACTCAAACCCGAAGCATCAAGTTTCTGAAAGTTCAGTGGAGTAATCACACAGAAGATGAAGCTACTTGGGAACGAGAAGATTACCTTCAGAAAGAATTTCCCAATCTTTTCAGTTCTTAGTTAGTGAATCTCGAGGACGAGATTCTTTTTAAGGGGGGAAGATTGTAACAACCCAAATATTTGTAATCCATTTCCTATTAATTAAAGTGCCAAATTTTGGGCCAAGATAAAACTTTTTATCTATTATTGCATGCATGCATAGTATTTTAAATACATGTGTTCTATGATTTCATGTGTCTTTTAAATAGTTGTGAAATGATTAGTTAAGCCACTCCTAACCAACAGAAACCATAGAGGTTAACCACCAGGACCAAGAAACCAGAAATCAAAAAAATAAAGAAAAGAGAGAAGAAAAGATGATCTAGAAAAAGTTAACCACTACCCTACTTTGAACACTTAGATTAAGCTTTCTGCAACTCAACTCAGTGTGTGGTGAGATGGTTGAGCTTGACCAGATCACATACTAACTCAACCAAGAGATTTCCAACAAAAACTCAAACAAGAAACCCACGCAAACATCTGACAAAGTTTGAATCCGAAACAGTGACCAAACTTCAAATTTGAAATAACAAATCTGCAAAACATCATCTTTCTTTGTAACCAAAAATACCTCTAGAACCCTTGTCCAATATCTTGACAAACCACAGTGGCCGTTTTCAAAAATTCGAAATTTGAATTCTTGCGGGCATTGTGTCGAACACCTGGTGAGCAAAAATCCAGAAAAATCAACTCTACTGTGGCCGACGCTGTTCACCTTCGCCCCAGCCCTGTAGCCATGCTCGTGGACATCCCTTGGTCGAGCCCCAACCCCCTCTGCCCCGACCCAGGCCGTGAGACATGGAGGCGGAGAGGAAGAGCACGCCCGGACCCCCCTCTCTGTCCCTCTGCTCTCTGCAAGTTGCCGACCGGCGTAGCCTCGCCACCGCCTACCCACAGTGCCCCGTCGCCGCGACCAAGCCCCGCCAGCACGCCCCCAAGGCCGCCGCGCCCGGCTTTGCCCGTGCACGTCGCCAGCCACCACCCCAGGATGCCACTGGAAACCCTAGCTCCCGCGCCCTCCCGCGCCTATAAAAACCCCCCGTCGACGCCCAGAAGCAGCACACCCTCACCGCTACCGATTCCCACTCTTCTCTTTTCCTCTCTCCCTCGGAATCGTCCGAGCTCTGCGAGCGTGCGCCGCCGCATTCTGCAGGACTCCGACCACCGTTGGACACGCCGCCGGTGCCAGGCGGAGGAGTCAAGCTGCCGCCGTCATTCTGCTTCATCGCCGACGACCCCTGGTTCCTCTACGTCGAGCCCCCGCCATCGAACACTCGTCTCTGCAAGCGCCGGTGAGCTCCAGCCCTAGCCGAGGTAGACGACGGACGTGCGCCGTTGGATTCTAATCCTACGGCCGCGTACCGGTTCGGTGCGTTAAGTGACCTGACGAGTAGGTCCCACCTGTCAGTTTCGATTTCAAACGTTTCCCGCCCCGGGCGGAGCGGTACTGGGCTGGCCCGTTCGGGTTTCTTCCGAAATCGGCCCAGTTCCGTGAGATTTCGGTCCGAATCGTTTTTAATTATTTCCTGGTCATTTTGAATTGTTTCAAATATGTTTCAGATATGATTTTCAAACTTTAATTCCAAGAGATTTAGAAATCCGTTTTTAGCAAATAAATATGCGTTGGAAAGCTTAGGAAATTATCTAGCCTCTGAAACTAGTTAGAATCCAATTTGAGTTAGTGATTTAAATCAATAGGAATACTTTGACCATAGCCTTATGAATCTTAGGAAATTTTTAGAAAATTGTTTAAATCTCCTAAAATCTTGAAACTTGGTTTATGAACTCCCTAGTTAACTTAACTACTGTTTAGTCCAACCTCAGTCAATTAAGACCTTGTTAGTGTTATCAATTAGACCTAATCCAACCCTAGTGTGTAGCATAAAATGATAGATCCTCACTATGCACTTAGCTTAATTTTTTCCCTCACTACCAAATTACTTATTTAATCCCTCTCCACTTGTACTAGCCCTAATACCCCTAGTTTCATACCAATGCTTAGAAAGTAAACAACATATGGCACATAGTAGAAAAATTTAACTTACACACTCAATGAAAACTTGGAAGAAGACTTGCAACCCAATTCAAATAAAATCCAACAGGAACTCTATTGTTGGAAAACAAGTATGTGTGCTTGGAATGTTGTTAGCATTGTGTAGTGATTGTGTGCTTTGTATTTATTCGTTATTAGACGCTAGTGTTGCTGAGGAGGATATTGAGGGGGAATTTTATCAAGAAGAAGAAGACTACCCCGGACACTTTGCCAACCAAGGCAAGCCATCTTTTGAATCATACTCCAAATGCCTAGTCTTACTATTGCATTCTACCTGTTTTAAGTAAATTGCAAGAGTGAATTGCTAGAGCAGAATGATAGATGTGTAGTGATATCTTGCTTAACAAGAGCATCAAGCTGAGTTTATCCAAGTTTCCCATTAGTTTTAAAACATCACTCAAAGTAGTTGCTTAGTCGTTAATAAAATTGAGGCCATCTATAAGGGGAACCCTATTTGAATATTGGTGACTTGAACTTGAAAACTTGAATGGGAGATTTCTCCTACATGATGGTTTTATGAAGGAAAATAATCTTAACTAAGGACTATGGAATGTATTTGCTAAATGATAATAAGTGATGTACCATGTGAGCCAACCATTACCGTACGACCACATTACCCCTAAATGGGAAGGGGCTTAGTCCGTAGTTTGTTTATTCTAGTATGGGAGACCTTGTATCATCTTTTATAGAAGTAAGCCATACATGGGTGCTTCCGAACCGAGTGGAAGTTTCCATTCATGCAGCACTCTGCAGCGGGCAAAACTATGAGTGCCAAAATGGACTCTTAGGGAAGGATCCTATACTAGAGTAGACAAGTGAAAGAGTTTGTTTGATTATCTGAACCTCGCATACTTTGTGTATGACGATCCGTGGATTTCTCCCGGCAGATGTATCGAATCTTGTGGGTAAAGTGTACCCCTCTGCAGAGGTTTCAAAACTATTCGAATAGCCACGTCCGCGGTCATGGACAGTTGGCAAGCTGTACTTGACTTTTGTCAAGAATGTTAACAATCTATGGTGAACTTGGTGAATGACTTGACTTGACCTGAGTATTGACACAGTTGAAGTTCCTCTTTGGATTTACTTAGAGAACTAAACCGCTTTTCTACTAATGAACATTCTTGGGAAACAAAACTAGCTTTTGCAAACCAACTTAGTGCTTAGTCCACCATATCAACCATGCATATCTACTTCATCATTTTGTTTATAAGATGGTTTGCGAGTGCATCCAATGTACTCATGGCTGTGTCCCTGGCTATCAACTTGGCCAGACTATGGGGAAGAGTATCCGGAGGAAGGTTATGAAGAAGACTACCTGAACTAAGATCATCTCCTGAGTCGCCATTGCCTGTAGGGTGAAGGGATGGACCCGAAGACGTTATTTCCGCTGCTATATTGTGTTGTAATATGAACTTGGTCACTATGACCATTTGTATTTGAACTATCGTATTGTAATGTCTATGGAAATGGTTACCAACTACGTTATGTGTATCACAACAATGATTCTGGGATTGTGGTGGAATGCATAACGGGCACTTCGAATTTGTTATAAATTCGGGGGTGTCACAACCTACGTGTGAGAAACACACGGACTCCTTTTCCTGCCCGTTTTCATCTCGTGATTTTTCATATTTAGTAAAAATAGCAAAAATATTAAAGGAAGAGCTTTTCGCAAAACTTCTCTGACTAGAACTGTTACCTATTCGAAAACGAACTCTGCAGGTACGTACAATTTGTCTTGGATGAATTCTTCCGGAGAAACTGTTTCAATAACATCAACATCTTCATTATAAGAATCTCCAGAAATATAATGTTTGAGTCTTTGCCCATTCACCACTTGTGTAGAGTCATCTTTCAATGAAGCAATCTTAATAGCACCTGAGCGGTATACTTCCACAATAACATATGGTCCTTCCCATTTAGAGAGTAATTTTCCTGCAAAAAATCTGAGACGAGACCTATACAAAAGAACTTTCTCACCAACATGAAACTCTCTCTTAAGAATTCTCTTATCATGCCATTGCTTGACTTTTTCTTTAAAAATCCTGGCATTCTCATACGCTTCGTTTCTCCACTCATCTAGAGAACTCAAATCTAATAACCTTTTCTTACCGGCTAGTTTAAAATCTCTATTAAGCTCTCTCACTGCCCAAAAAGCTTTGTGTTCTAATTCTAAGGGCAAGTGACACGCTTTTCCGTAAACCATCTTATAAGGAGACATACCCATGGGGTTCTTATAAGCAGTTCTATAAGCCCATAAAGCATCGTTTAACTTACTAGCCCAGTTTTTTCCTAGATCTATTGACAGTCTTCTGCAAGATAGACTTGATCTCCCTATTTGAAAGCTCTACCTGCCCACTAGTTTGGGGATGATAAGTAGAAGCAATTCTATGATTGACATCATATTTAGCAAGAGTTTTTCTAAAACTACCGTGAATAAAATGAGAACCTCCATCAGTCATAAGATATCTAGGCACACCAAACCTAGGAAAAATAACATCCTTAAGCATTTTTAACGAGGTCTCACCATCGGCACTCTTTGTAGGTATGGCTTCTACCCATTTAGTAACATAATCAACAACAACAAGTATATGGGTATAGCCTTTTGAAGGAGGAAAAGGACCCATAAAGTCAAATCCCCAACAATCAAACGGTTCAATAACAAGAGTGTAACTCATAGGCATTTCATTACGTCTAGAAATATTACCAACTCTTTGACATTCATCACAAGATAAAACATACCTTCTGGCACCTTTAAAGAGGGTTGGCCAATAAAAACCTAATTGTATAACCTTCTGTGCGGTTCTATCCCCAACATGATGCCCTCCATAGGCGCTGCTATGGCATTTTCTTAATATCTCTTGTTGCTCATATTCCGGTACGCATCTTCGCATAATACCATCAACTCCTTCTTTATATAAGTGTGGGTCATCCCAAAAATAATGTCTCAAATCATAGAAGAATTTTCTTCTTTGCTGAGCTGTAAAGGTTGGAGGCAAATACTTGGAAACAATAAAGTTAGCATAATCAGCATACCAAGGAAGGTCTCGCGATGTTACATTTATTGCAGCCAACTATTCATTTGGAAAACTATCGTTAACAGGAATAGGATCAAAGGAAATATTTTCCAATCTAGACAAGTTGTCAGCCACAGGATTTTCAGCACCTTTCCTATCTACGATATGCAAATCAAACTCTTGTAAAAGCAACACCCATCTAATAAGCCTAGGCTTAGCATCCTTCTTAGTCATAAGATATCTAATAGCTGCGTGATCAGTATGAATAGTAACTTTAGAATCAATAATGTAAGATCTAAACTTATCACATGCAAAAACAACAGCAAGAAACTCTTTCTCAGTAGTAGCATAATTCTTTTGAGAAGCATCAAGAGTCTTACTAGCATAATGAATAACATTCAACTTATTATCTACGCGCTGTCCAAGAACAGCACCAACAGCAAAATCACTAGCATCACACATAATTTCGAAAGGTAAATTCCAATCAGGTGGTTGAACAATAGGAGCAGTAGTTAAAGCCTTCTTAAGAGTTTCAAAAGCTTCCTTAGAATCATCATCAAAGACAAAGGTACGTCTTTTTAAAGAAGATTAGTAAGAGGCTTTGAAATCTTAGAGAAATCTTTAATAAACCTCCTATAGAAACCAGCATGACCAAGAATACTACGAATACCTTTAACATCTCTGGGACAGGGCATTTTCTCAATTGCCTCCACTTTTGCTCTGTCAACTTCAATACCTCTTTCAAAAAAATTATGTCCAAGGACAATTCCTTCATTCACCATAAAGTGGCATTTCTCCCAATTAAGAACAAGGTTAGTTTCTTCGCACCTCTGCAAAACTTTATCAAGGTTGTGCAAACAATTATCAAAAGAAGTTCCATAGACGGAGAAATTGTCCATGAAGACCTCCACAATTTCTTCACAAAAGCCATGAAAAATAGCAGACACGCATCTTTGAAAAGTAGCAGGAGCATTGCATAAACCAAACGGCATACTTCTATAAGCATAAGTTCCATAAGGACAAGTAAAAGTGGTTTTCTCTTGATCATCCTTCTTAACAGCAATTTGAGAAAAACCAGAATAACCATCAAGGAAAAAAAAATGAGTCTTCTTAGATAACCTTTCTAGCATTTGATCTATAAACGGTAAAGGATAATGATCTTTCTTAGTAACTTTGTTTACCTTCCTATAATCAATCCACATCCTATAACCAACAACTACCCTTTGAGGAATAAGCTCGTTATTCTCATTAGGCACAACGGTCATACCTCCTTTCTTAGGAACACAATGGACAGGACTAACCCATCTACTATCAGCAATAGGATAAATAATACCAGCATCAAGGAGCTTTAATACCTCATTTCTTACCACATCCTTCATCTTGGGAATTAGGCGGCGTTGATGCTCCACGACTGGCTTCGCGTCTTTCTCCATATTAATGGCATGCTGACATAAAGTGGGAGAAATCCCTTTCAAATCATCAAGCGTATATCCCATAGCTCCTCGGTGTTTCCTCAATATCTCCAGTAACCTTTCTTCTTCCTTTCCTGAAAGTTTAGAGCTAATAATAACATGATATATTTTCTTATCATCTATATAAGCATATTTAAGATTATCAGGCAAAGGCTTTAATTCGAAAACAGGATCTTCCTTAGGCGGCAAAGTGGTACCAAGATCCTCCACAGGTAGATTATGCTTGATTAATGGTGGTTGACAAAGAAGAATATCGTCAATCTCTCCTCTTTCCTTGCTGAAAACATCACTTTCGTGATCTTCCATGAATTGCTGCAAGGCATTATTAGGAGCAAGCACAATAGAAGCAAGCTGTTCAACTCGAAAATTTTCATTAGGCGTGTCATTTTCATAAGAAGTCTTAGCAAACTTGGAAAAATTAAACTCATAAGACTCTCCATAAACTTAGTAAAAAATTTCTCCTTCTTACAATCTATCACGGCGCTACAGGTGTTCAAAAATGGTCTACCAAAAATAATAGGACAAGTTTTACTGGCCTCCTTACCAAGGACTAGAAAATCAATAGGGTATTTAGTCTTACCGCAAAGAACTTCCACATCTCGAACAATACCAAGAGGCCAAACAGTCTCTCTGTTAGCAAGCTGAACAACCACATCAATATCTTTAAGTTCACAAGCGCCAATCTCATGCATAATTTCTTTGTAAAGCTCTAAAGGAATAGCACTTGCACTAGCACCAATATCACATAAACCATAATAGCAATGATCTCCAATCCTGACAAAAATAACAGGAACACTTGTTTTCCTATGCTTTTTAGGATGTGAGAGAATGTTAGAAGCATCTTTACAAAAAAGAATATATTCATCCCCTACATCTTTAGTAACAAGATCCTTCAATATAGCTACAGGAGACTTAATAGTAATTTGCTCATCAGGTTCTGCAGCTTTCTTAGTACTCTTATTAGACACACTTACCAAAGTAGAATACTTCTTTACCTTAGCAGGGAAAGGTGTCTTCTCAAAATAAGGTTCAGGCACAATGCTATCAACAGTACAAACTTCAGTAGCTGCAGCAGGTATATGACTAATAGAGTCTTTATAAGGCGCATGATATTTGTTCCAATCTTTCTTTGGAACATCAAGATAAGAGGCAAAGGCCTTAAGACAATTAGCAAGTATTTGTGAATCAAGACCATAAGCAGCGCTAACACTATGAAAGTCATCGGTTCTCATAAAAGATTTAATGCATTCATAATCATAGTTTATACCTGACTTCCTACCTTTGTCGTTTTCCCAACCTTCAGCATTCTCTTGTATAAGGTCAAGAAGTTTCCACTTAGCATCTTCTTTCATATGAGTGAATGATCCAAAGCAAGAAGCATCCAAATAATCCTTATCAGGAAGAGTAAGCCGCGCATAAAAATTATCAATAACAATATTATTAGGGAGCTCATGAATGGGGCATTTGAGCATTAGTAACTTCAATCTCCCCCACGCTTGGGCAATACTTTCTCCATCATGAGGCCAAAAATTATATATCCGATTACGGTCTTTATGAATTTCACTTGGAGGATAAAACTTGGAATAAAAGAGAGGTACAATATCCTCCCATGCCATAGATGGACTATCTTGGAGTAGTCGATACCACTCTTCAGCTCTGCCTTTCAATGATAATGAGAATAATTTCTTATTGACCTGGCTTGGTGAAATACCTGCACATCTGAACAACTCGCATAATTCATGTATAAATAATAAGTGATCACCCGGATGGACAGTTCCATCTCCTGAATAGCAGTTATCCATAATACGCCCAACAATTTTCATAGGTATTTTAAAAGGATCAATTTCAGCAGGTGGTGGTGGTGGTTCATCCACATGTGCAGCAGTTGTAGTAGATGTGTTTCCAAATAGGAAACCAAATGGAGAGTTCTCCATAGCAAAGTAAAATAAAAAATAAAAGACAAAATAAAAACAATACTCACAGCGACGGTTACCTTTACCAATTCCACTCTTCAATAGCGCTACAGTCCCCAGCAACGGCGCCAGAAAATAGTCTTGATGACCCACAAGTATAGGGGGTGTATCGTAGTACTTTCGATAAATAAGAGTGTCGAACCCAACGAGGAGCAGAAGGTGTTGATGAGCGGTTTTGATCAAGGAATCACTGTAAATACTAGCAAATAGGTTTTCAGGGGTATTTGGTAATACGAGTAAATAAAGTGCGAGTAAATAAAAGACAGTAGTAACAATTGCAGCAAGTGGCCCAATCCTTTCTTCAGCAAAGGACAAGCCGGTTGTGTACTTATAATAGCCAAACGTTCTCGAGGACACACGGGAGTTTCTGTCAAGAGCTTTCGCTTCATAAAGCCAATAGTCTTTTTTGGTTTGATAGGTGTTATGGGGGTAAACCTATGCTAGCGCACTACCCTTACTAGGATAAATACACACTTGTGATTATACCCCTTGCAAGCATCCGCAAATACAAGAAAGTAATTAAGATAAATCTAACCACAGCCTTAAACTCTAAGATCCTACGCTCCCTGGTGCAATGGTTTTTCAACGGAGGTTTAGGTTTCTATCACTCCAGCAACCCCACAATCGGTAGCCAAATACACAATGCATCTCACTAGGCCCATAAATGGTGAAGTATCATGTAGTCGACGTTCACATGACACCACTAGTGAAATAGCACCACAACAATATCAAACCATTAAATATTTCTCAACAATAATTCACTACTAACATCTTGACTTCTCCCATGTCCAAGAACTAAACGAACTACTCACAAGATATCATATGGATCATGATCAGAGGTGAAATAATGGTAAATAACAATCTGAACATAAACCTTAATTCAATGGTTCCACTCAATAGCATCAACTACAAGAGTAATCAACACCGGGAAAGTTTCCCCTATGAATATAACAAGATCCAACTCAAGATGTTACAGCGGGATGGCGTGGTGATGGTGGAGATGAAGGTGCTGGTGCTGGTGATGGAGATGATGATGATGATGATCCCGATGAAGTCCGGTGCGATGGTGATGACGATGGCGATGATCTCCCCTCTCCGGGAAGGAATTTCCCCGGCAGATTTCTACCTACCGGAGAGCTTTTCTCTCTCTGGTGTTTTCCGCCCCGCAGAGGCGGCGGTGTCTAACTCTGAGCCTCCCCCTGACTTAGGTTTTCGGGGGCGATGAAGTACGCGCAGGGGCGAGACCAGAGGTGGGCCAGGCGGCCTCACACAGGGCTGGCGCGGCCAGGGGGCAGGCCGCGCCACCCTGGCGTGAGGGCCCCTCCTGGCTCCTCTCGACTCCTCCTTCTGGCTTCCTGAGCCTTCTGGGAAAATATAATTTCCTGATATTTTTCTGGAATTTTCCTGATCTTCAAAATATGGTCCCTTGATGGTCCTTTTTCCAGCAGAATCCTGACTCCGGCAGCAAATCCTCCAATGATCACCAAACATGTGAAAACAAAGGAAATAACATAAGTATCATATCTAAATATGAAATATATCAATGAATAACAGTAAATTATGATACAAAATAGTGATGCAAAATGGACGTATCATATGTCATGCCCAGAGTATGCATGCACCATCGGTAAATGAAGGAGGGGAGAAATGCATGAATATATGTGATGCATGTGCAGAATCGGCCATGACTGAGCTCGTAGGTCGTGCTAGCTTCTCGTGGCATACGTCTTCCCTTTAATTTATTTTGGCTTGTAACCAAGTCAATACATAGGAAAGGTAGATGAGCATTCACTTGCCTCCTAATTCAACCGACAAAAGCTCAAGTAACTACTTCCTCCTTCTCAAAATGGGTATTGCATATAATTTTTGGTGAAAGCCAAACTGTGTATAATTTGGTCATATATATACATGTCGGTCCGGTTAACAAAGCCTGTAAACCAAGAGCGGAACGAAGAGCTAAAATGTCACCTTTACCCTTGTTAATCATATTTCTTTCTTACTTGTAAATCAGACCGTGTCATTCCTTTTTTTTGGTATGGAAGGGATGGCTATTCCCATAGGTTGATCTTGAGAAAATGTGCAGTGGTAAGAAACTAATAATCTCGATGCAGGACTGCTGTTCCCATAGGTTCCTCCTCCAAAACCTTCTTTGGTGAAAAAGACTAGAAGGGCTTATTCCCACTGCTCTGTTCTACACTTCCACGAGCTGATGGAAAAACAAGAGGAAAATTCACTATCATTGTTATGCTCCCAGGGACTAATAAATTAGCGAGTTGATGACTTCCTTGATTTAAGCAGGCTATTATCATAGATATGCTTGATGATCATGCTTTCCTTTGATTCTCTCAGTATCTATTGCTGCCCATATTTTAGCATGCTACTAACATTCACCTAGCTTATCTTATATCAATATCATCCCTACTTTATGCTGACTGCTTCGATCAGGCATGAGGTTATTATAGTATTGGAAATGGTAATGTTTTATGCCAACCTCTTTGTTTGACGCCTACTTGATTGAAATACCTTCTCTTTCTCCCCAGTACCTTTCCCTTTGATTTTATTAAGTGAAGAAAAGTACTAAAGGCGAAGGGCATTCTGTTGTATAGCTACTTTGGTATAGTTACAAACGTAGGTGACTGTTGAACCGACAGTAGTTACGAAAGGGGGAAATAGCTCAGTTGGTTAGAGTGCTGGTCTGTCACGCCAGAAGTCGCGGGTTCGAACCCCGTTTTCCCCGCCCGATCTTCCTCTTCCTGCCCGACTCATTCATGTAGCTTGGCAAGGCAATTTGGAATGTAAAGATAAACACATTAATTCTTACAAAATCTATTGCATACATCTTGAAAATACATTTTCATGGTGGTTCTTATATAAGTTTGATACTGTAGATGTGATATTTTTCATATACAAATATTTGGTTAAACTTTTAAGAGGTTTACCTTAATAATATGCAACATATTATGGAAAGGAGGTGGAGTAGTAGATAAGAAATAATAAATCCTCCATCGCGACATGGTGTTATTGAGTCCATCAGGAGCAAGCTTCCTAAATCGACAGCCATGACTTGATAGGCACAAAAATCAGTACATATGAAACGTGTATCTCCATCGGTAGATGAACAAGGTGACACACTCATAAAATAGATGCAATGCATGTAGAGGATCTGCCTTGGAGATAAGCTAGCACATTTCTGTCTATAATTTTAATTTTCTTAGGAGCGAGTCCACCTTCATTGGACTGAAGAAAATCACATAACCGTCCAGCAGCAAAGTGTTGAGATGAGTTGTAAACTGAAACAAGATGTTCTCCCTAAGCCAATGAGATCTAAGACTTTCTTTCCATCCATCGACCCTTGAATTTGCATTGCCATAGGGCCATCGATCAGTTCCTGACACTGGTTGATATGACAGTGCCATGAAACTGTGGCAAGCAAGGAACTAAACAATGTGGGATGACTTAGTAGGATGGGAAGCTTGCGCAGCGCTGCTTGAGGTACACAGCGCAGCCATCCCTGGGCACGACGGTGGGCACGTAAAGAAGGTCGTCGCACCCTTCTGTCCTTTCACGCCGGACTTCTGCGACGCTGACGAAGAGCGCCATGAAGAGCGCGAGGTGGTGCAGCGCGTACCTCTGGCCGACGCACTGGTGCGCTCCGGCACCGAAGGCCAGGAAGTTGCGCTTGTATTCCACGTCCTCCCTGCGCGCCTCCGAGAAGAAGCGATCTGGGTCGAACTTCTCCGGCGAGTGGAAGCCCTGGAAGGAGGACTCGTAGACGGACGGGAACACCATGGCGCCCTTGGGCACCGTGTACCACTCCGTGAGCTGGAAGGGCTGGAGCGCCATGTGCGGCGCCAGCCCCCCCGGTGGGCGGTGCCGGACCACCTCGCGCGCCACGGCCTGCGTGTACTTCATCCCCTGGATCATCTCCGCCGTCATGAGTTCGCCGGACTCCGGCGACCAGACGGATGCCACCTCGGCGCGCATGCGGGCTACCACGTCGGGGTGGGCCTCCAGGGCTGAGACTGCCCAGCAGAGCGAGGAGGTGACCGTGTCCTGGGCGGCGAAGAGGAAGTCGAACAGGTAGGACCCGACATCCTTGTCGGCGGTGTTGGCCGGCGGAGGCAGCCCAGCCTTGGTGGCCTCGTCTATGTCTCGAAGCATCTCCTGAATCCCGTAGTCCACGAGGCACTCCGGCTTGCCGCCGGCGCGCATGCGTGCCCTGCTCTGCCGCGCGCAGTCCGCGAGCAGGCGCCTCAGCCGCACCCCGGCCAGCCTCGCCCGCCGGAACGCGAAACCTGGTAGGTCCACGGGAATGGCCAAGATGCCGCCGATGAAGATGCTGTAGTCCTTCCCGAGCGTCTCCCTCGTCTCCTTGTTGAGGTACGGTCCTACGAACACCGCCTGGGTGGTCTCCAAGTTCATATTGCGGCACGGCACGTATAGCGGCATCGGCATGGACTTGCCGGCGGCGGCGCTTTGGTCGTCGAGCCACCGCCGGATGTGGGCGAGTATGACGCGCTGCTGGATGGGCGCGTAGGTGGTAAGCGCACACAAGCTGAAGCTGGGCGCGATCCTGCGCCGCAGATCCTTGTGCTCGTCGCCGAACTTGTAGATGATGTTGTCCGGCCCCCAGAGCTTGTTCCCGAAAGGGTGGCCCATGAACTGGAAGGCGTCGGGGCGAATGTTTGTGAACACGCGGTGGGACAGCTCCGAGTCACGGATGAAGACGACGAACTGGCCGAGCAACCAGTCGGCGGCGAGCCCGAGCCCAGATTCCTTTGCTTGCGCCGCCTTCACCTCCCAGAACCGCGTCGGGTCGCGGACCATCTGCACCACGCTGCCGAGGAAAGGTACCACCAACGCCGGCCCTGCCAGCGGCCCCTTCTTGCGCTGGTAGCTCAGCTGCTCCACCAGGAAGTAGAGCGCCACCGCAGCCACCACGAACGCCGCCGCCGTGCTCAATTGCACCATTGCGCTTGCGCCAGGTGTTCTAAATGCTGAGCACGAATACTGTTTGGTGTAGCGGAGAACAGGAGATGGGCAGATGGCGTAGTATTTATACAAGGCTGGCGCATGGACAACCTAAGACTGAGAAGGCTTCAGTTAAAGCCTGTCCAAGTGTTGATATTTACCGTTAAGCTGGTACTACTGAAACTTGATAGCTTTAGTGAGTCTAGTTAGAGCAAGTACAATAAGGTCTAGTCAGCTGGCTATAAGAACTAAAATATTATATTTTGGATGAGTTGGAGGAGAGAGAAGACGAGAGAGAAGAGAAGTGGGCTCTCATGCAAGAGCTAACTCTTGCACGTGCTCCTAGGCGCATTGTGAGAGTGTCAAGTGGGCCATACATTCATAAAGTAGTAGTCTCTTGTAGCTAACTATTGTACATGTTGACTATAAGCTAGCTATAGATGACTTGGCAATGGCTTATAGCCAGCTGATGACTATACTATTGCTCTTGCTCTTACAGTTGATATGACATGATCCCTATCAGTGGCAGAAGCTTGAAAATCCCATTATTGGGTTCACCATACTGTATATAATTATAGATTGGTTGATATTTACAGCAAATTAATAGCAGTTATAAAGAGATTAGCATAAGTCCAATGGGTTCAGCTGAACCCAATGCCTATTTGCTCACTCTGCCACTAATCCCTATAATACATGATATCAAGGTTTACACGTATACCTAGGTCGTCATTTTGATAAATATAATCTTAATTTTACAACATAAAAATTATACCATTAGAAAGTATAATGTTTGAACTTTTCAGTGATATGTATATTTTGTAGTATATAAGTTGCATTATGTTGGTTAAAATGACGACCTAGATATACGTGTAAGCCTTAGAAACTGGGACGGGGAGTAGTACTATCATAATCTTATTATTATTAATTTGTAGAATTTTTAATGCAAGTGTGTTTATAAAATTTATTTGACATTAACTTTTCTCAAAGTGTGTGCTATGCTACTATATCCACCGATATTACTCAATAATTTTCTCTCGTTTCCTTAATTAGCGGGTGCATCGCGTTTATACAGGGCGTATATGATATAGACAAAAAGGCTAGGATTATGGCTATGGCTAGCCTCAAATTCCTGCCTGCCCCTCTTGGCAATTTCTTGGGCGGTGGATGTGGTCCGTGCTCTTATCTTCGTCTATTTCAAGAAGGTAATGACGTAATGTCAACTCTTCGAACAAACAGCCTCCACTGCCTTCTTACTAGAATCCCATTGCAACAATGATAGGTGCAAGTCTTGACCATTATTATTAAATTGATAAGTCTTCAGGAACAACAGATTGACTCTTAGCACACTATCATAATCTAATTAACTCATACTTAACATAAATTTACACATAAGGAGTAATCTTGGTTGCTCCGTGCCTTGATTATTTTAAGCACACAATGCTTTGAACTAACTTCATGCCACCTTCTGTGGTGGTCCTGAATTTTTTAATCAACTTGATCAAGATCTTATTGCTTGACTCAGCTTATCTGTTGGCTTGAGCATAATAAGAGATGGATTAAGGAACTTCATGCCGAGTGATTCAGAAAATTATCTTACCTCCTTTGTCATAAAGGATGTGCCTTGATATGTGTAAATGTCTGCAAAATCCCGAGTGTGTGGACAATGTGCTCGGATATGAGTTGAGTCACCAAGTTGTCAGTCATGTTCCTGAGGCGTACTGCATCAGACCATTTAGTGAAGTAGCCAGCCAACACTAATACAAAGTGATGCCCCTTTGACAAACCCAGATGGATCATGCTAATGAAGTCGAGCCCCCAACATAAGGCCACCAATTTATGATAGGATTAAGCCGAAAAGCTTGCGCCAACTAAATATCTCCAAATTTTTGGTTACTTTGCATCCCTTGTAGTATCTGGTGTCTTGACATGTCGCCTAACAACGGCCGCGGAGTTTAGGCATGTGCTCATTGTTTAAAAACTGCCAGGGCTCATGTTCACTGTTGTAGTGCAACAAACAATAAATATATGCACAAGATCAACTGTATTATCATAGCTAGATTACTTTTGATCATGTGAATGACAAACATCATATTCAGGTTGTTACACTTGCCAGTCCTGAAAGTAATTAGCAAATATAGTCCAACCCGCAGATCTTCACCAGTGTGCAAAATAACAAATAAAATGACAAGACTGAGGGGGATTCCACCCTACATTGTTATTAAGGAGGGGTGAGAACTCGAACCTGGGACCTGGCCCTTAGACCAACCACAAGTGTGAAAAAAGCGATTCAAAGTCAGTTTTGAGCCGGTTTGATACGGTGTGGAGCATCGATTCAACTAGTCTGACAAGAAAAGCGAAGCTCAAAGTTGGTTCGGTTCATAGCAATTAAACAAGCAGGCATATAATCTCCGACACAAGGCAACAAGCAGAGAGTAGAAGAGCATGGTTGTACTGGTGATGCATGTAAAATGCATACATGAACTTTATAGTTTATTCTGCTAAAATGCTTATTATTTTGAAAATTTATTATATTTATTGGGACTAACCTACTAATAGTTACAAAAGTGCACAAGTTCTTGTTTTACACTTTTTTGTATAGGAAAAATATGAATATAGAAGAAAATCCCTCATTATGGCAATATTTGAAGTTTCCTGAAATCTGTCTTGCTGAACACTTTTCAAAAATTTACCCTTAAGGGTTTTAAGATGACGTCAAATAAAAAAGTGATCAACATGAAAGTTGTTTAAGCCGTATGATTCAAAGTAAAAGATTATCCAAAACAGATTCCAGATGCGCCAGATTGTTGGAATTATGCCCTAGAGGAAATAATAAAGATGTTATTATTATAATTCTTATTCATGATAATGTTTATATTCCATGCCAGAATTGTATTAAGTGGAAACTTTAATACTTGTGTGGTTTATGAACAACACCGTGTCCCTAGTACGCCTTTATGGACTAGCTCATTGATTAATGATGGTTAAGGTTTCCTAACCATAGACATGAGTTGTCAATTAATAATGAGATCATGTCATTAGGAGAATGATGTGATGGACAGACCCAAATAAAGTGCAGCAATTAGATCGTATCATTGTGTTCATCTTTGCGAAGCTTTTTCCTATGTCAAGTATTGTATTCCTTAGACCATGAGATAATGCAACTCCCTAGTGCCGGAAGAGAGCTTTGAGGTCATCAAATGTCATCCTATGAAAGGGTGATCATAAAGGTGTCTCTCAGGAGATCGGAAAGTACTTGTTGGGTTGCATGTATCGAGATGGAATTTATCCCTCCCGAGTCGGAGAGATATACTTCGGGCCCACTCGGTAATCGATATCAACACCGCTTGCAAGCATGTGGTTAAGGAGATAATCACAAAGTGATATCGGATTACGGATCGAGTAAAGTACTTGCTGTGAACGAGATTGAACTAGGTATGCTGATACCGATGATCGAATCTCGGGCGAGTAAAATATCGCGAGACGAAGGGAATACAAATACGGGATTGCTTGAATCCTAACATCGTGGTTCATCCGATATGATCATCGTTGAGTGCGTGGGAGTCAATATGGATTTCTAGATCCCGCTACTGATTATTGATGGAGATCATGTCCGCGCATTCTCGAACACGTAGGGTCACACACTTAACGCAAATCAACGCTAGGGTAGTATCGGGATGTATGTGAAAGTGTTTCGAAGAGTTACAGAATTGTTTCGGGTGGAAAATACAATGTTTATTAATTGCATGAATTAATAAATATTAATTGATATTTATTTAGAAGAAATAAATAGAAAAAAAGAAAAGAGAAAAAAGGAGGAACCGAGCGGCGGCCAGGGAACGCCCTGGCTTGCTCGATCAAGCGAAGCGGCCAGGGGCGCTCCTGGCTCGCTCGCTAGCGGTAAAAGGCCAGGTTGGCCTAGTGCTGCTGGGCCTTTGGCTTGTGAGCCGACGGCTAGGCTCCTGGGCCGACTGCGCGCTACGCTCTGGCCGTAGGAGTCTACCCGGATGCCAAGCGACGCACGCGCGCGCTGATGACAGATCGGCGTGCGATGCAAGCAATGCAGCGGCGGCTCAGCTTGGACGGGCATTTGATGCGTGTTTTAACCTAGCTTTTGATGCAAGTTAAACCGCATATATAAAGGATCAGTGCCCCACCGCCGGTTGGTAGTTTTGACTGAAACCTGCGCAGAGCCGCTGCCCGGTTTCTGAAGCCTCCTTTCTCCGTTCTTCTTCCACCACGCAAACAGGCGAAGCCCTGTCGGCGCATACTCTCCACCATAGACACCACACCGTCGTGTTGTCGATCCCATCTACCACTCCACCATATCTCGCTGGACCGGGAAGGCGGAGTCGTTGGTGTGCTGTACGTGTGCATCTCTCGGAGGCGTCGCCACTTGCGGTGTTGGATCGAATCGGATCGCGAGAAGGAGAAGGCTAGTACGACTACATCATCCACGTTCTGTTGAACGTTTCCGCTGTGCGATTTCTTCAAGGGTATGAAGATCTCATCTATCTCTCTTGTTAATTAGATCTCCTAGATTAGATCTTGGCTTTCTTGTTCGCATCCGTAGGAAATTTTTTGATTTACTATGCTGCGAAACCCTTCAGTGGTATCAGAGCTAGATCTACGCATAGATGTGTTTCACGAGTAGAACGCAACATGCTTGTTGCGGGCGTTGATGTTTTCTGTTCCAAACCTCTATGTTGTGTATTTCTTATGGCGCGGTATAGTGAGATCGAAGCGGTCCAGGCCAACTTTACGCGACCTCGTTCGTGAGACCGGCTCCGCACTTGATGTGTGGCTTGTTCCACACATGCGGCTGGTGGATGCCAGTTTCTCTCACTATAGTAGTCATGTGATTTACAACGGATGTTAGCAACCATAATATCACCGTTGTGGCTTTTCGTAGGTAAGAATCGTTCTTGACTTGTAACTCCCATAAGCCACGTAAAACATGGAACAACAAAGTAGAGACATCTAACTTGTTTTTGCAGGGGGTGTTTTGTGATATGGTATGGCCACAAGATGTGATGTGATATATATGATGTATGCGATGATCATGTTTTGTAATATTTCACGACTTGCATGTCGATGAGTTCACAACTGGCAGGAGCCATATGGTTGTCTTTATAATTGTGTATGACCTGCGTGTCAACTTCTTATACGCCATGTAATAGCTTTACTTTATCGCTAAGTAGTTAGCAATAGTTGTAGTTGCTATTCATGGTGGAGGCAATCATGGTGGAGTGATGGAGATCATGCCGGCGCGCACAAGATGGAGATCATTGCGTGGAGATTGGCTATACCATGTCACATAAAATTATATGCATGTGATGTTTATCCTTTTATGTATCTTATTATGCTTTGATCGCGATGGTAGCATTATAAGATGATTCCTCACTTAAAGATCAAGATAAAATTGTATTCTCCCCATGTATGCACCGTTGCGAAAGTTCGTCATTTTGAAGCATCTCATGATGATCGGGTGCTATAAACTCTACGTTCACATACAACGGGTGCAAGCCAGTTTTTGCACATGCGGAAATACTTGGGTTTGACTTGACGAGCCTAGCATGTACAGACATGGCCTCGGAACACATGAACCGAAAGGTTAAACATGAGTCATATGAATGATATGATCGACACTTTGTTGTCCACCATTGAAACCACATCTCTTCTCGTGAAGATCGGATTAGGTGTGGTGAATTTGGATCGTGTTCACTAAACAACTTGAGGAATGTTGAATTTAGTGGGAGTTCATCTAGTAATTTGATTAAGTTGAACTAGTTATCATGAACATAGTCTAAATTGTACTTACAAATTTTGTAGATCAAATGGCTAAGTCCAACTTCAACTTCAACGTGTTTGCTGAGAAAGAAAAGCTTAAAAACAATGGGTCTAACTTCACCAACTGGTTCCGCAATCTGAGAATCATTCTCGCTGGTGGACAAAAAGCCTATGTACTTGAGCAAGCGCTAGGTGACCTCCCTGCTAAGGAAGCACCGACTGACGAAAAAGCTGTTTATCAGTCGCACAAAGATGATTATGGCGTGATTAAGAGTACCATGTTGTTTGCTATGGAATCGGAACTTCAAAATCATTTTGAGGAGTTCAGCGGGCCTCTTGAGATACTTGAGGAATTGAAAACCATGTTTCAGACTTAAGCCTGTTCTGAGAGATATGCGATCTCTGAGAAGTTCTTTAACTGCAAAATGGAGGAAGGGAGTTCCGTTAGTGAGCACGCCATTAAGATGTCGGGCTACACTCAACGCCTTGAGCAACTGGACTGCAAGATTCCAGAAGAGCTCAAGATTGACAGAGTTCTGCAATCACTCCCTCCAAGCTACACAGGCTTTGTAGTTACTCACAATCAAATTGGTTCCACTGATACGATCACTGAGCTCTTCGCTAAGCTAAAAGCTGCGGAGGTGGATATCAAGAAAGATAATCATGTGTTGATGGTCAACAAGACCACTAAATTCAAGAAGGCTAAGGGTGCAAAGAAATCCTTCAAGAAAGGCAGCGGCAAGCGCGTTGCCCCTACTGAGAAGAAGCTCAAGTCTGGACCTAAGCCGGACACTGAGTGCTTCTATTGCAAGGACAAGGGTCATTGGAAATGCAACTGTCTAAAGTACTTAGCGGACAAGAAGGCTGGCACCATTAAAGGTATATTTGATATACATGTTATTGATGTTTACCTTACTAGCGCTTGTTGTAGTGCCTGGGTATATGATACTGGTTCAGTTGCTAATATTTGTAACTCGAAACAGGAGCTACGGAATAGACGGCGGCTAGCAAGGGATGAGGTGACGATGCGCGTTGGCAATGGATCAAAAGTTCACGTGATGGCCGTCGGCACGCTCTCCTTAGTTTTACCTTCGGGATTAGTTTTAAACCTTAATAAGTGTTATTATGTGCCTGCGTTGAGCATGAACATTATATCTGGATCGTGTTTATTGCAAGACGGTTATTCATTTAAATCTGAGAATAATGGTTGTTCTATTTATATGAATAACATCTTTTATGGTCATGCACCTATTGTGAATGGTTTATTTCTTCTGAATCTCGAAAGCAATGAAACACACATTCATAACATTGAGGCTAAAAGATGCAAAGTAGATAGTGATAATCCAACTTATTTGTGGCACTGCCGTCTAGGTCATATTGGTGTAAAACGCATGAAGAAACTTCATTCTGATGGACTTTTGGAGTCTCTTGATTTTGAATCATTTGACATGTGCGAGCCGTGTCTCATGGGCAAGATGACCAAAACCCCCTTCTCCGGAATAATGGAGCGAGCAACAGACTTATTGGAAATCATACATACCGATGTGTGCGGACCAATGAGTATTTCGACGAGCGGTGGATATCGCTATTTTCTCACTTTTACTGATGACTTAAGTAGATATGGGTATGTCTATTTAATGAAACATAAATCTGAAATGTTTGAAAAGTTCAAAGAATTTCAGAACAAAGTGGAAAACCATCGTAACAGGAAAATTAAATTTCTGCGATCCGATTGTGGAGGTGAATATTTGAGTTATAATTTTCTCACACATCTTAAAACAAGCGGAATCGTTTCGCAACTCACGCCACCTGGAACACCACAGCGCAATGGTGTGTCTAAACGCCAGAATCGAACTCTATTAGATATGGTGCGATCGATGATGTCTCTTACAGATTTGTCGTTATCATTTTGGGGTTATGCATTAGAAACCGCTGCATTCACTTTAAATAGGGCACCATCTAAATCCATTGAGACAACACCGTATGAACTATGGTTTGATGCTAAACCTAAGCTATCGTTTCTTAAAGTTTGGGGATGCGAAGCTTACGTCAAGAGGTTGATGCCGGACAACTTCGAACCCAAAGCGGAGAAATGCATCTTCATAGGATACCCTAAGGAAACGATTTGGTATACCTTCTACCACAGATCTAAAGGCAAAGTCTTTGTTGCTAAGAACGGATCCTTTCTTGAAAAGGAGTTTCTCTTGAAAGAAGTGAGTGGGAGAAAGGTAGAGCTAGACGAGGTTATTGAGCCTTCTCTCGAGTTGGAGAGTAGCGCAGCACCCGAAGTTGTTCCGGCGCCGCCTGCACCAACAGGAGAGGAAGCTAATGATGAGGATCATGAAACTTCGAATGATGCTACTACTGAACTTCGCAGGTCGACAAGGCCGCGTGCCACTCGTGAGTGGTACGGCAACCCTGTCTTAACCGTCACGTTGTTAGACAATAATGAACCTGCAAACTATGAGGAAGCGATGATGAGCCCAGAATCTGGGAAATGGCTAGAAGCCATGAAATTCGAATTGCGATCCATGAGCAAAAACCAAGTATGGACTTTGGTGAACCCTCCGAGCGACCGTAAGGACGTTGAGTGCAAATGGATTTTCAAGAAGAAAACGGACGTGGATGGTAATGTTACCGTCTACAAGGCTCGGCTTGTCGCAAAAGGTTTTCAGCAAGTTCAAGGTGTTGACTACGATGAGACTTTCTCTCCCGTAGCGATGTTTAAGTCCATTCGGATTTTATTAGCAATTGCTGCGTTTCATGATTATGAAATTTGGCAAATGGATGTCAAGACTGTGTTCCTCAATGGCAACATTGATGAAGAGTTGTATATGATGCAGCCCGAAGGTTTTGTCAATCCTAAGGATGCTGATAAAGTGTGCAAACTTCAACGTTCCATTTATGGGCTGAAGCAAGCATCCCGGAGTTGGAACCTTCGTTTTGATCAAGTGATCAAGAGCTTTGGATTTGTTCCAAATTGCTACGAAGCTTGTGTCTACAAGAAAGTGAGTGGGAGCTCGGTGACATTTTTAGTACTATATGTGGATGACATATTGATTATTGGAAATGACATCGGTATGCTTAACAATGTGAAGAGTTATTTGAATAAATGTTTTTCAATGAAAGACCTAGGAGAAGCTGCTTATATATTAGGCATTAAGATCTATAGAGATAGACAAAGACGCCTAATAGGTTTAAGCCAAAGTACATACCTAGACAAAGTTCTGAAAAGGTTCAGAATGGAGATAAAGCAAAGCAAGGTTCATTGCCCATGTTGTCAGGTAAGATATTGAGCAAGGCTCAGTGTCCAGCTACGGTAAAATATAGAGAAACTATGAGCAAAGTGTCATATGCCTCGGCCATAGGTTCTATCATGTATGCCATGTTGTGTACTAGACCGGATGTGTCCAATGCTCTTAGTTTGACGAGCAGATACCAAAGTGATCCAGGAGTGGAACACTGGACAGCCGTAAAGAACATCCTAAAGTATTTAAATAGGACTAAAGAAATGTTCTTGGTCTATGGAGGTGATGAGGAGCTCGTCGTAAAAGGTTACGTCGATGCTAGTTTCGACACCGACCCGGATGATTCTAAATCTTAGACAGGATACGATTATATTTTGAATGGTGGAGCTGTGAGCTGGAGAAGCTGCAAGCAAAGCGTGATCGCAGGATCTACAACCGAAGCGGAATGCATGGCTTCTTCGGAAGCGTCAAGTGAAGGAGTTTGGATCAGGAACTTCATCACTGAGCTTGGTGTGGTTCCAAGTGCCTTGGACCCACTGGAGATATTGTGCGACAACACTGGCGCCATAGCACTGGCTAAGGAACCAAGATATCATCCAAAGACCAAGCACATCAACCGCCGTTTCCATATAATTCGATATTATATAGCAGATGGAGATCTGAAGATTAGCAAAGTACATACGGATCTGAATGTCACAGATCCATTGACTAAACCTCTTCCACGAGCAAAACATGATCAGCACCTTAATGCCATGGGTGTTAGATTGTTACCAGATGTAAACTAGATTATTGACTCTAGTGCAAGTGGGAGACTGTTGGAATTATGCCCTAGAGGCAATAATAAAGATGTTATTATTATAATTCTTGTTCATGATAATGTTTATATTCCATGCCAGAATTGTATTAAGTGGAAACTTTAATACTTGTGTGGTTTATGAACAACACCATGTCCCTAGTACGCCTCTATGGACTAGCTCATTGATTAATGATGCTTAAGGTTTCCTAACCATAGACATGAGTTGTCAATTAATAATGAGATCATGTCATTAGGAGAATGATGTGATGGACAGACCCAAATAAAGCACAACAATTAGATCGTGTCATTGTGTTCATCTTTGCGAAGCTTTTTCCTATGTCAAGTATTGTATTCCTTAGACCATGAGATAATGCAACTCCCTAGTGCCGGAAGAGAGCTTTGAGGTCATCAAACGTCATCCTATGAAAGGGTGATCATAAAGGTATCTCTCAGGTGACCGGAAAGTACTTGTTGGGTTGCATATATCGAGATGGAATTTGTCCCTCCCGAGTCGGAGAGATATACTTCGGGCCCACTCGGTAATCGATATCAACACCGCTTGCAAGCATGTGGTTAAGGAGTTAATCATAAAGTGATATCGAATTATGGATCGAGTAAAGTACTTGCTGTGAACGAGATTGAACTAGGTATGCCGATACCGACGATCGAATCTCGGGCGAGTAAAATATCGCGAGACGAATGGAATACAAATACGGGATTGCTTGAATCCTGACATCGTGGTTCATCCGATATGATCATCGTTGAGTGCGTGGGAGTCAATATGGATTTCCAGATCCCGCTACTGATTATTGATGGAGATCATGTCCGCGCATTCTCAAACCCGTAGGGTCACACACTTAACGCAAATCAACGCTAGGGTAGTATCGGGATATATGTGAAAGTGTTTCAAAGAGTTACGGAATTGTTCTGGGTGGAAAATACAATGTTTATTAATTGCATGAATTAATAAATATTAATCGATATTTATTTAGAAGAAATAAATAGAAAAAAAAGAAAAGAGAAAAAAGAGGAACCGAGCGGCGGCCAGGGAACGCCCTGGCTCGCTCGATCGAGCGAGGCGGCCAGGGGCGCTCCTGGCTCGCTCGCTAGCGGTAAAGGGCCAGGTCGGCCTAGTGCTGCTGGGCCTTTGGCTTGTGAGCCGGCGGCTAGGCTCCTGGGCCGACTGCGCGCTACGCTCTGGCCGTAGGAGTCTGCCCGGATGCCAAGCAACGTACGCGCGCGCTGATGACAGATCGGCGTGTGATGCAAGTAATGCAGCGGCGGCTCAGCTTGGATGGGCAGTTGATGCGTGTTTTAACCTAGCTTTTGATGCAAGTTAAACCGCATATATAAAGGATCAGTGTGCCGCCGCCGGTTGGTAGTTTTGACTGAAACCTGCGGAGCCGCTACCCGGTTTCTGAAGCCTCCTTTCTCCGTTCTTCTTCCACCACGCAAACAGGCGAAGCCCTGTCAGCGCATACTCTCCACCATAGACACTACACCGTCGTGTTGTCGATCCCATCTACCACTCCACCATATCTCGCTGGACCGGGAAGGCGGAGTCGTTGGTGTGCTGTATGTGTGCATCTCTCGGAGGCGTCGCCACTTGCGGCGTTGGATCGGATCGGATTGCGAGGAGGAGAAGGCTAGTACGACTACATCATCCACGTTCTGTTGAACGTTTCCGCTGTGCGATTTCTTCAAGGGTATGAAGATCTCATCTATCTCTCTCATTGATTACATCTCCTAGATTAGATCTTGGCTTTCTTGTTCGCATCCGTAGGAATTTTTTTGATTTACTATGCTGTGAAACCCTTCACAGATATCTCTCGATTTCTGAAGGATATAGAAGCAGTTTTGCGATTCCAAAAGTTGGTGACGTGATTGACTCAAATTCTTGCCATATGAGATCAATTATGCCAAGCCACGAATTTGGAGACTTATCGCCTTTCTAGGAGTCACCATGATGGTTCCAGAGGTTCCCAAGAGCCCTTGGATCTAAGGGTTTAGATCCAATGGCCCCGGTGAATCCTCCAACACTATATATTGACCAGAAACCCTATTTTTTGGAGGCACCGAATTTGCCTCTCCCTTGGCTCCCATATCCAAGGGGGGAGGGCTCCTCTATAATACCAAGTTTATCCAAGGAAGAATAAGGTCAAGGGGTTGCCGCTCCCCACGGGCTATCGCCCTCTAGGACAGCCACCGATGCGGGCTGTCGCCATCGCAGACTCCGGGCGCTATCGCCACCGACTCTCTCCCTTGGGGAGGCACCTCTCCATCATCATCTACAGCACCTCCTCATCATCCCTACTTTAATCTCTTGGCAAACATGATGTGTGGTACAATCTATTATTTTCCTATGATCTATTATATCCATGTCTAAGTTTGAGTAGTGATTGTTCTTGGCAATTGTGAAATACTTTATTGATTGGTTGCATACAATTTTGTTATCTTTTATGATGGTCATATATACTGATATATGAGTGCACACATACGTTGGGGGATGCATAATGTTGTCACCGTTGCATGTTGTTAGGAGGAGAGATGGACGGAGTTGAACATAAATCGTGTTCCAAGTCTTATATGCATGTTTTATTAATTCATGGTTAATCAACTAGAATATTTTATGGACCTTCGAACTTAAACCAGTGGTTGGACATACTTGTCTTAATGAATCCCTTGTTATCTCATTCACTTGGCCTAGGGACTAGGGTGTGTAGTAGTTCATTCACTTGACTATATTCCGATTTATGGCTCCACCTAAAAGAAATAATAGAATTTATCTATACGAGTTAGATGTGATGGTTAGGAGCGTCACCTACTAGACACATGTTCTTAATTAATCATATTGTTGCTTTGGATTCTAGTTCCTTGGGATTTTAACCATCGAGTTCTTTATGCTAAATTATACAATACACAATGAATTCTGCGCTTCACTACAAATTTCATTTACCACATTACAGATTTCATCAACTAACTTAATTGACTATCAAATTAGTAGCATATATGGGCTACCAATCATCCAAATCCACAAGTATGGCACTTAGCAAATTTTAACAAACCTAAATCAACAAAATCCTAGCCTACGCCAATTTGTTTGGAACTAAAGGCTTTGTTATTGTTGTTGGTAAATCAACAAAATCCTCAATCAATTAAATCATTAATACAATTCACTAGAAAGTTTATTAAACTCACTAAACTGTAAATCTTATCGACTAAATCCACTAGCAGTCTAGCATTTTTTGGATTTTATTAAACCAACTAAGCTCTAAATCAAATCCACTAGCAATTTTGCATGAACTATCGGTAGAAGAAGCAGGAGAGGACATGTGCATGCATGGACGAAATGCATGGGCAAGAGCATTTCGTGTGCTGTCATGAATGAGCTCGTAGCTCGTGCTCAGCTTCTCGTGGCGTGCACCTTCCATTTTGTTTTGGCTCAGCCAAGTGGATAGGGAAAGTAGGTCTAGATGCACTTGTCTCTTGAAGCAAGCTCAAGCAATCCTCAATCAAGACAAGAGCGATTTCGTGTGCACTGCGTCCTGAGTCGATCATGATTTAATAGTAACAAAAATCGATGTATGTGGAGCTCCTCAATCCACTTGCTTGGATGAACTATAAATCATAGGTATAAATGCAATATATCCATAGCTACAATGAACAAACTCTGATGACCCACATGTACTTCCTTTAGACTAGTCATAGTGAAAATATTATATAATAGTATTATGTATATATTATCGGAAAATATTTTTGACCCCCAAGCTAGCTCCCGTGATCCCTTTATTTCAAAAATTTTGGCTAAAACCGGTTTTTTTTCAAAAAAAAATTGATACATAGAAATATAATTTTATTTTAAAAAAATGGAATCAGTGATGTCCATGTGCACCACTATCGGATACTACTATACTACTCCCTCCGTTAAGAAATATAAGATGTTTTAGCTTTGTGAAGGAGATGTATCTAGACATCTTTTAGTGTATAGGTTCGCTCAAATCTATACACTAAAAGATGTCTAGATATATTTCATTCACTAAGCTAAAACATCTTATATTTCCAAATGGAGGGAGTAAATGTCAAGGGTTACTTACGTTTTAGTTTCGGAGAACAGGACAAGGCGTTGTATTTATACAAGTCTGGCACACGGAAAATTTAAGCAGGTACTCCTGAAACTTGATAGCTTCCGTGGGTGCTAGTCCAATTTGCGCCTGCCCTCTTGCCGATGTTCCAAGCAGCTGGACGGTGGATCTGATCCCCACTGCTCTAATCTTGAGAGAGGATTTTGTGCTCCTGGGCGTCAGTACTCCTGCCATATGTCTATATGTGATTGCTTGGTCTTCGTGTTGGTAGCTGTGTCAGAACGTATTTCCAACGAATACAAACAGCTAGAAAATAGTGATAAGCTTGATACGTCTGGTTCAAACAGTGAGTACTGCAGGAGGTATAGGTAGTCGGTATCAGTAAAGGCCTGGTGGTTCAGCTGTGCCAGACTGTGCCATTCCGACTACATATATCATTAACTGAGGTGAGGCATCTGGAATTGTTGACCATATATCTGAATCCAAAGACTTTGAACAGCTTAGTTTGTGTAAAGTGGAGAGCCGCAGGAGTACCTGCGCGGCTGCGCCGCCTGACCGAACGCAAGAAAGATCAAAGAGCAAGCGTTCATCCTCCATCTATACTGATGTATCAGTGTTTATTTATGTGGTGAGATGAACGAACCTCAATTTCCTTAACAATTACTCCCTCTGTTAGGAATTACCCTGCATTCTACGTTTGATCAAAGTTAAACTTTTCAAATTTTAACCAAACATATTGATAAAACTATCAATAACTATGAAACCAAATACATGCAATATGAAAATATATTTTATGACAATTCTAATGATGGTTATTTTATATTATTAATATTAATATTTTTTCTTATATACTTAGTCAAAGTTTATAAAGTTTGACTTTGACTAAACCCAGAATGCAGGGTAATTCTTGACAGAGGGAGTATATAGACTATACGAATTCATTTTAGGAATTTTGCTCGAACCTCGGAAGTGTGCTGCTAAGATTTTTAAGCATGTGCAGTGGGGAACAAACAAAAAGATTATTTTCTAAATTTAGTGATTACATCTAAACGAGTATATGTCATTATTTTGATCGACCCATACTAGATCGTTTTTCAGAACTGTGTTATTCGTGTTTTGAAACAAGTTCAGAATTGTAAAAATATGCTTGGATGGAATTCTGTAGAGACAAAAATACTAGTATGTTCCGGAAATGCATTTTGGAACCTGTGTCTAGATGATCCCGTTTCCCGGACCAATCAGCTCTTCGCATGGCTAATCTTGCAAAACCGAGTGTGGATGGCCGACCGGCTTAAAAAACGGGGATAGCCAAATTGGAGGAATTGCCAACTTTGCAAGTGGGAGCCCAAAACAGCGGCTCACATCCTCTTCAAATGCCGATACTCTTTGAGAATTTGGAACTCTATCATTCAATGGCTTGGGCTCGCCTCGGTGGACACCGCAACTTGGGCAAACCACGACACGGTGAAGGAGTGGTGGATGAGCTTCATATACTTCAATGGCATGTGGAGAAAGTCTCTTGTCACTCTCATCATGCTAGTCTCATGGGAGATTTGGAACGAGCGCAACGCTAGGGTGTTCTGAAATATTGCTACATTGCCTACGATCGCTGTAGCAAAAATTAGGGGATAGGTGGCTCTTTGGAGCTTGGCGGGGTCAAAAAACTTGGGCTCAATAATGCTGCGAGAGTGAAACTTTGTATCCCGATCATGGATCGATTTATAAAAATTTCTAAACTCCTTCTTAATCAATGAATAGGGCAAAGCTTTTGCCCTCTTTCAAAAAAAAAACCAATGCATAAATATACTCCTTACTATCTGATAGACGGGCACTAACTGTCATGATGAAAAATGTACTTTTGTTGGACTAAGCTGGTGTAAATTAACTGCAAATTTTGGCAATACTACTACCGACATTTTAGAACATGATAATAAATGCAACCATTTGTTGGGGTTGGGGATTTGAGCTATACTCCCTATATAACTCTAGCTCATCTATCATATGTGTTTAATTTAGCATACTCCCTCCATCCTACTCCCTTGTTTTCTAAATTAGGATGCATATTAGTTTTGGTCAAAGTCATACTTTATAAACTTTAAACAAATATATAGCAAATAATATAAAAAATACATCATTAACTTAATGTTATTAGAACTATCATGAAATATATATTTATATTATATTCATTTGATATCATAAAATTTATTATTTTTGTATAATAGTTGATCGAACTTTATAAAGTTTGACTTTGATCAAACCTAATATGCATACTAAATTGGGAAGGAGGGAGTAGTACTCCCTCCGTCTCGGTGTACAGGTCCTACACGTACCCCTAGGTCATTATTTTGACAAATATAATATAAATTTTACAACATAAAAATTATACCATAAGAAAGTACATAATCTAAAGTTTCCAGTGATATATATTTTATAGTATATATCTTATATTACATTAATCAAAATGGCAACCTAGGAATACACGTAAGACTTATACGCCGGTACGGAGGGAGTATATAGGTCATACACGTGTTTCTAGATCATCATTTTGATAAACGTAATACAAATCATATACTACAAAATATATATCACTAGAAACTCCAGACGTTGTACTTTCTAGTAATCCTTCTCACAAAGTTCGTTCAGGTGTCAGACATATGATGCCTGTTGTTTAAAAGAAAGTTCAGAAATGTTATCTGTGCTTCCACAGCATATCTGGAGAGCATATAATATAACTGATTTGTAGAGTTACTTATGAATGAGCAGATGCGATTTTTTTGATACGCACTACTAGTACATTGATATCGACATTTTTCTGTCATTGTGGTAGTCTGCGTCTGTAACAAAACGTAATGCTTAGTGTGTCACACTTAATATCTCATGGCTGTTTACAACAGCACAGTTATGAGCTCTGCAGCCTTACAGGCATGTGAATACCTACCACAGTGCACACAGTAAGCAAATGCGCATCCACTTCGGCACCGTTCTTTCCCACATGGGTAGTCATTTAATGCAACTCAAACGAATATACAGAGAAGATGGTGATATACATGCTCATATACTAGTAGGAAGCTGTCTCCATACTTCAAGCATACAGACACATGGATGGGTGGATTGAAAGAAGCAGCGGCTAAAGATGACTCCACTTGGCGAGAGCACTGGTGCTCAGGTGTCAAAACTACTTTTCGTCTAATCTTCACCTATTTCGATAACGCAATGTCAACTCTTTGAATAAGCGGCCTCCACCGCCTTCTATGCATTAACATCGTAAGGTGTGTTAAAGATTTCACGGATGCATTAGTACAACAGATCGGGCCTAGTAAGAGACGGCAAAATATTTTGACCGTTGGCTCGTAGTCTATGCGGGCGTCATCGCTGGAATATTATACACAGGTAAATAACGAAAACCGACGGTCCAATATAAAGCACACGATTCATGAAAAGGAGGCGTGTGCAAAATCGCACACGATTAATTTTTCTTAACTGTGTGAAGTTATCTGCAATGCTTCACTTTTCTTTGATTGTTTCGTTTCGCGAGCCAACTGCAATGCGTACGAAATAATTAAGCGTGCGCGGAGACTTTTCTAGCGCCACCGCTTGGTATGCCATTGACACGTGGCCTGCCGGCTGCTGCACTTATATCCCAGTGCTGCTATAGCTAGAGCTCCTCTATACTACTGCATTTGCCTCTAGATGGCTCACACCAAGAAGACAGCTCGCCTCTCTTGCATGTGGCAAGGCCCACCGCCACAACACCGTCGAGTTGAGCCGGCGTCTCCGGTGGAAGAGGAGGAGCTGCCCCTTCCACCGCCGGAAGAGGTGGAAGCAGTCCCCTCCCCTCTTTCTCCGACTGGTCCTCCTCGGACGATGACCCCGAGAGGAACTTGGAGGACGACGAGGACGCGGCGATGGAGACGCTGGAGGATTCTCCGCGTCTGGAATGGTGGGAGGAGGCCGAGCGCAAGGCCGAAGAGGAGGAGAACAAGATGCCTGAGGAGCAGGAGGCGCTGCTAGAGTCCTTCAAATTTGCCACTGCGCAGGGAAGAAAGGACTCGGGTAGCCACGGCGCAGGCCGTCCGCGCAGAGTCCTCTCCGCGTGGACATGGCAACGTACCGGCCTGTCTGCAGTTTCCTGTCGGAAGATTCGCCGAGGTTGTGCGCATTTGGAAGGACGCTGCGGAGAGGCGCAAGGCATTTGAGGGCGACGCATCATGATCAGTGAATGGCGAAGGCGCCGCCGCCGCCGTCATCATCTCCTCGGACGAGGAGGAGTGATGTTCTGAGAGTAGTGTTAATTAGCTACTAATATATAGGTAGTTGTTAATATATATGTATGAGCGCAATCTTTTGTAATGCGCAATGCGCTATATATTAGTATGTAATAGCGCAATCTGCATATAATGCACTATATATATTATATGAACTGTTTTTCAAGTTGTGCAATGTTATGGAGAATAATTTGTGTAATTTCCACAAAGTAGCCTAAACAGAAAGAAATGATTTTAAATACAAAAAACGTGTGCGATACTATCTAACGGAGACTATTTTAGCCTTTCTGACTGTGGGTGATATGTCATCTCACACACGATTTTACCTAGCTGATCGTGTGCGTCATTAGGAACACACTCGGTCGTATGCGTCATAACCGTCAGGGAACATTGGTATCACACACGCTTTTGTCATCAGAAACCGTTTGCGAGTATGGCCCATTTTTGGCCCAACAAGTGTAAGCCTACTCTCCGCGCAGTATATATATTTAAGACCAGCAATGTGACCACTCCACCTGAGAGCCGCCTCCACCTATTTGGTCGATTGGAGCCAATATCTAAAAGCTAGCTCTAGCCCTTGGAGATCTTCCGTGTTGCACTGGTGATGACCTCACCGGTGGATACTTCGTCGGTCAGCCACCGGAGCCCTCCATCTCCACCATGGTTGCCTTCCCAAAGGTAAAAGTTGCTAAATCTTTACTGGATCTATGTGTTACATACATTTATATGGCTCCTATTTTGATGGATCGCAGTTGTATTCATGATTAGCTCGCATTTCTGTTCTCAACCACGTTGATTATCTATAATTTACTCTCATATCTCAATGTGTATGACTGGATCTATGTGTTACTTTACTTAATTTAGTGCAGTTGTGTTCTTGATTAGCTCGCATTTCTATTCTCAGTCGCGTCGATTCCTATAGTCTACTCCCATACTCTCATATTTTAGTGTGTATGACCGGATCTAAGTGCTACAATAGTCTACTTTATCCTGTGTTCACTTATATCTAGATTTGTTCTGTTTGTCACAATAGATCTATGTCGGTGCTCTAGGACAGGGGGTCCCAGCACCTGTCGCTCGGCCTGCTCCACGAAGAGAAAGGATAAGGACTCACCGAGCGGCAACCGGACCGAGGCACTGCCGGCCGGTCGGCCACCGCTTCCCAGCGGCGAAGAGTCGTCCGCAAGCCCACTTGCAGGAAGAAGACGAAGACAGCCGCTGCCCGAGCTACAAATAGCCCAGGCCGTGGCACTCCTCTCTCACAGGAGGTGGGAGAGAGCCAGTGGAAAACCACGCAGAGCTGGGGACACCAATGGCATGGTGAAGGCAAGAGTTTCTCCTGTGATAGAGCTTCTCGAAGATGTCATGAGAGTTCCTCGACCGGCATCTTTGGAAGCTCTACCATGGCAGTATCCCTTCGCCCTAAGCCATTTCCTGGAAGGGGTCCAGGAACGATGCCTGCGGAAAAACCCTCGGCAAGCTCTGCCCCCGGCAAGGCGTTGCCACGCACCAGACGATGCCCTTCCCCTCTGTTGGGAAGGAGGAAGTGAAGGCCTCTCCCCCTTGCGGGGAGGGAAGCTCGCGAGAGAAGGTTTCTCCCTTAGCCAGGAGAAAGTGGCGTACCAGTGAAGGCTCGGGACCTGTCCCACAAGACAAGCTCCCAGGGCATGTGGTGAGAGGATCCTGCCAGGACCTCTGTGTCACCCCCCGGGAACGCGCATGGGAGACGCGCAGCGGAAGTCCTTTGCCCCGGACTTGCAGAAGACATCATTACCACGGCAGGCACGGTAATGATGGACTGGACTAGCTAGTCAAGTCCCCTCAGCGTAGCGCACCAGACGGAGCGAGAAGACAGCTCGGGGCCTAGCCCTGCAGGGCTACGCCACCGCTCAGAGCCGTGTGACATCTGTCACACATGTGGTTTGGCCACTATGGTATCCCGTTGAGTATAAAAGGAGGGCCAGGCCATGGTAGCACGCAGCGACACATGGGGAGAAGGCAGAAACACAAGCAGAAGGGCAAGGAAGCAGTAAAGAAACTAGGCTTCTGAGAGAGGAGCGTAGAGACCTACAAGATCTACATCTTGTGAGCCTCAGAGAGAGGATCTGAGAGAGCTCATCTCCGAGATCCTAAGAGCTATTTCTTAGTTCATTGGAGATAGAGCAGTGTAGGAGTAGATAGCCTTCTTCAAAGGTCGGACACCTCCAGGCTCCACCTTTGACTCCCTTGTACACCCTCCAACGACATCTTCATCAACAAGCTCAGACATGCTGGACATAGGGTTTTACGCGAGATCCCCTCTCGAAGCCTAAACCAGGGTAAATCGCCATGTGTTTTTGTGTCTACTATGTGGAAGGGACATGGACATATTACCTGCACACTTACCAAACAATCTAGGGGGTGTCTCCCCTGGTGTTCGCGAATGCACCTGCGACATCTGGCACGCCAGGTAGGGGCACGGTATTCATCTTCGTCAGCTTCTTCAACCTCTGCTTCGTCGACGACTCCATCTCTCCTGCTCCTTTTGGCCGTGCCTGGGGGGAGACGGTGCGGCCTGCCCGGCTGGCTCGCCCGACGAGGGGCAGTGGGTGTCCCGCCCCGTTGCTTTGGCCAGGCAGCGCGCTCAGGAGGCGGTGAGGCATGCCCCTGCTTCGCCCTCTGTGGCTGCTGTAGAGGCGCCGCCCCCCTAAGTCAGACATTACCTTGCCAACACAAGGGTGGTGAGGACTCCGCCGCAGCGGAGCCTCTCAGAGGTGAGGGAGGCACCGCTGGCCGTGAGGATGCTGGAGGGGCGCGCGCTTTGCCACCCACCCAGCTCAAGGCTCTGTGCGCTGTGAGCGCTGGTACCGGCCCGATAAGGGAAGAAGGAGGGGCCAATGGTGGAACGGTGCGGCCCGTCACCCTGGGCTGGCTCCCCAAGGTGTGAACAACCTCGGGGAGGCCCTGGTCACCATTTGCTCCCTCGCTTCTTTCCCTCTGATGCCGGGGGCTCCTGCGTACAAGCTTGGGGAAGCGCATCTCCAGGAGTTGTCTGGTTACATGCAGCACTATCCTGCCGTGGAGCGGCGCGGCCCCTCTCCTCTCGTCCGAGAGATTGGGGGAGCGGTCGCACCCGGCGGTGGGGCTGCCAACTCCATGGCGCGTAGGGTTGCTGTGAGGGTCGCCTTGGCCTGTCCTGCCCAACCTACCGCCGCGCTACCCCGGCCAGCAACACCTCTTGGGGGGGGGCCTGCCCTAACAACGGAAATCCCCACTCCAGCAAAGGCGGGTGCCGCGGTCATCACCTTGCATCATCGCGAGGAGAGCCGCGGCCCCGCTGATACGTCTCAAACGTATCTATAATTTTTGATGCTCCATGCTTGTTTTTACACCATTTGCCTTGTGTTTCGTTACACTTCGTAGCATTTTTATGCAATTTCTGGAACTAACCTACTAACAAGATGCCACAGTGCCAGTTCCCTGTTTTCTGCTATTTTTGTGTTTCAGAAAAGCTACACAGAAAATATTCTCGAAATTGGACGAAACAAGTTCCAGAACTCCTATTTTTCCCAGACGAAGGATGAGGACCAAACGGGAGCCGGAGGGGGGCCAGAGGCTGGCCTCACCACCAGGGGGCGCGGCCCAGCCCCCGGCCGCGCCCACCTGTGGTGAGACCACCCTGGTCCACCTCTGATGACGCCCCTTCACCTATAAGAAGCCTCCCGACGGAAAACCCTAAAACAATCGGCGAAATTTCCAGAACAGTTCCGCAGCTCCGCCGCCGTTGAAGACAAATTTTGAGGGACAGAAGTCTCTGTTCCGGCGCCCTGCCGGGATGGGGAAGTGCCCCCGGAGCCATCTCCATCGGTCTCCATCACCGTCTCCATCGACCTCACCGCCATCTCCATCAACCTTGCTGTCTCCTATGATGAGGAGGGAGTAGTTCTCCCCCGGGGCTGAGGGCTCTACCAGTAGCTATGTGGTTCACCTCTCTCTCCCATGATGTGATCTTTATGTGATCGTGAGCTTTGTATCTAGTTGAATTGGTAGATGTTATTATTCAGATATTATGCTACTCTCGTGCTTTATTATTGTAAACTCCGGAGACACCTCATATCGTAATAGGAAGGTGACTAGTGTGCTCATTATGTGTGTCTTTTTGGTTAATGTCTCTATGAATTGTTGGTGTTTGTTGGAACCATCTAGTGCGTTCACGGTGATAGTGTGGGACAATCTAGTTTGGGTACATACGGACTTTGAGGAGTGCTTCGTAGCCCTATGCATGATTAGTGTTCGTTTTCCATTGGAGAATTGTTTTGAGTTGCATATTGATGATAGTATCTATTGGTTCAATTATGTTATATTTGTTGGGAGTGTGTCCACTAGTGAAAGTATGATCCCTAGGCCTTGTTTCCAAGCATTGCACACCGTTTCCTTTCAGTTTTGTTACATGTTTGCTTGCAGCGATATTTATTTCAGATTACATTTACTACTTATAATCATCACTACCGCTTGTATTTCACTATCTCTTCACCGAACTAGTGCACCTATACATCTGACAAGTGTATTGGGTGTGTTGGGGACATAAGAGACTTTCTGTATCGTAATTGCAGGGTTGTTTGAGAGGGATAGCTTTGACCTCTTCCTCCCTGAGTTCGATAAACCTTGGGTGATCCACTTAAGGGAAACTTGCTGCTGTTCTACAAATCTCTGCACTTGGAGGCCCAACACTGTCTACAAGAACAGACGCGTGCATAGACATCAAGCTCTTTTCTGGCGCCGTTGCCAGGGAGGTAAGGTAAAAGGTACTCGCATCCTCCTGTGTGAGTGCTCAAAGTTATTTCCTTTAGATTCTGCAATTATATCTTTTTGTTTCTTGTTTTTATTTTCACTTGTTAGGCTTAATGGAAAGTAAAGAGTTCTTTAGTCTTTTTCCCGAGTTTAGATTTGAAGAGAAAATTGAAAAACCTTTGGAGCTTATTTCTCATAGCAATGTTATTAGTACGAATGCTTTGAATACCGTTATTGCTAATGCTATAGAAAAGTCTAAGCTTGGGGAAGCTGGTTTTGTTAAGCATGATATTTTTAGTTCCCCAGCTTTAGTGGAGAAAGTTTGCTCTGATGATATTTTATCTCCCATATGTGATGTTTCTAATGATGCTTGTGCTCCTCATCCTTTTAAAATACCTACGAAGATTGTTGAACATGCTATGAATAACTGCTATTTAGGAGATGGAACTGTCCATCCTGGTGATCATTTGCTTTTTATACATGAATTATGCGAGTTGTTCCAGTGTGCAGGTATTTCAGTGAACCAAGTTAAGAGGAAGCTATTTTCTTTATCACTAAAAGGCAGAGCTAAGGAATGGTATAAAACACTGAAGGATGGTCGATCTATTGATTGGGAGGAAATTGTACCTCTCTTTTATTCTAAATTCTATCCTTCTAGTGAGGTTTATAAAGATAGGAATTACATTTATAATTTTCACCCGCATGAGGGAGAAAGCATTGCCCAAGCGTGGGGAAGATTGAAGTTACTAATGCACACATGTCCTATTCATGATCTTCCCCGTAATATTGTTATTAATAATTTTTATGCAAGGCTTTCAAGATATTACAAGGACTATCTAGATGTGTGCTTTGATGGGTCTTTCATAAGCAAGGATGTTGACACCAAGTGAGATTTGCTTGAAACAATTCAAAACAATATTAAAGGTTGGTATAGCGACAAAGGTAAAGGATCAGGTATGAATTACGAGTTTGATTGCATTAAGTCTTTTGCTGAAACTGCTGATTTTCAAGAGCTTAGTGCTAAGTATAGTCTTGATCCTCAAATTATGATTGATTGCTTTAAAACCTTTGCTTCCCATATTAATGTTCCTAAAGGAAATGGGGACGTGTATCATAAACCTTTTAAGGACACTCGCGTAGAAAATGATATTGTTGTTGATGATTGCAATAAACATGCTCAAACCTCTGAAAGTCCTACTTCCTATAAGCATGTTAATTTTTGTGGAGTATATAGACCTTGTGAATAGAGTCACAACAAGGAAGATTATTGCATCACCCGCGGGAATGAAGAAACCAATATGTGGCTCAGGGCTCTAGATGAGCTTGGTGAAAAGGTTTGTGAGCTTTATCCTTTTCTTTTTGAACTTTGCGATAAAATGGGTCACTTTAATTTTCAATGCCCATTTAATCGAATGAGTACCGCAAATTTGTATTGTGATGACAAGATTACTCTCAATCAGCATGATGAGCTTACTTTGTTTTTGGAGTGTGAAGAGATATCTAGAAAGATTTCTTTGGTTGATATGAGAGATGTTGATATTAATAGCACCCTTCGTGGTTGTCGTCTCTATTGTGCTAATGATTGCCTCGCAAATACTTACATACAAAATCTTATAAAACATGATGTTTTGCCAAGCTATGATAGGACTAATAGATGTTTCGATCTTATTAATAGAGAGGAGGAATCCTCCAAAGTTTCTTCTGTTGTTTCTGTCAGCAAACCAGATTATGTGGAGAAGATGCCTTTCCCTCCTAAAGGATATGTGGAGAAGATGCCCTTCAAGTCTCTCCCCCCTAAAGGAGAGAGTAAGAAGAGTATGAAGAAGAAGAAGAGGAGTAAAAGGCGAGACGACATGGTATTTTCCCCTAAGCATTATGATCCCGCTATAGATTATGATAATTCTGACTGGGATGATGTTCCCATGCCTGTTACCTATGTTAGTGATCATGATTGGGAAAAGCACTCTACTTTTGATATTGAAAATCTTTTTGGTACCAATTCTAAGGTTAATAATTGTTGTACCATTAGTACTATCCATGTTCCCTCTTACGATGATATGTTTGATGAATATGCTTTGCGAAATAGTTATTCTCTAGCTTGTGATGATACTAAGCCTCTAGTTTATGATGGTTATGATGATGGGTATAATATTTTTAGTTCACCTACTTTTGAGGAGAAAATTAGTTATTATTACAATATGCCTCCTATTTTTGATGATTATGGTGATGAGAATAATTATTCTGTTGAATCTGCTCCTACTACGATTGTTCATGTGGGGAGTATTAATTCTTTTATGCATGTGGTTCATGATAGGGATGCTTTATGTGATAGTTATATTGTTAGTTCTATTCATGATGCTACTGAAAGTTATTATGAGAGAGGGAAACATGGTTTGATGGATCTCAACAATATTGAGTTTCCCCTCTTTATGTTGCAACTCTTGAAGTTGTACTTGTTTTTCCTTCCTATGCTTTTTGCTTTGCGCTTTCATGACTTGTCTCTTTACAAGATTATTTTTCATAGGAAGTGATTCAGATTTAAATGTCTTTCACATTTGCTTTTTGATGCTCTCTATTGCTTCAAGTTCTTATATGGCGCCTTTGCCTTAAGCTCTTATATGGCGCCCACATGAGCATCTTTGCAAATTACTGCGCCTAGCTCAAAGACATTAAAGAAAAACACTCTTGGGAGATAACCCAATATTCTAATTTCAGTTATTTTTCTTTTATTTGAGTCTTGGAAGTTATTACTACTGTAATAACCGCTCCTTATCATTTTTATTTCATTTTTGTGCCAAGAGAAGCCTCTAATTTGAGTGAGGTAAGATTTGGGGATGTTGCTATCCTAAAACAGATTTCGGTGCTGCACCGTAAAAATTCATGAAAATTCTCTGTATATCTTTTGGACCTGCGATTTCTTGTGCATATGGCCCAGGTTATATACAAACTTTCATTAGTTGAACACTTTTTGATTTGAGCAACAGAAAACCCTCTAAAAATTTGACCTTTATCAGCTGTTCTGTTTTGACAGATTTCTGCCAATATTTGTGTTTGCCGCTTTATCGCCTTCTTTTTGAGTTCTTTTGATCACGGAATTTTTGGGGAAGTTGCTACAGTAGTATATGCTTTATATGTGGAGGTTTTGAGTTAAAACCTGAAGCAAAAAGGGTTGATTAAATGTTATGCTTACACTAATGTTGCTAATAGATTTGTGTTTAGTTTTGTATGAAGGAAGTTTTCAAGTGTAGGGATTGGAGAATGATGAGATGAGTTGAAGAATGGACAAAAGCTCAAGCTTGGGGATGCCCATGCATCACCCCAAGAAATATCTAAGAAGTACAAGCGTCAAAGCTTGGGGATGCCCCCGAGGCACCCCTTCTTCATCGGCAAAAATCAGGTCACCTTTCAACGCACTATATTTTTATTGCTTCATGCATTATGCGTTTTTCTTGGAGCATCAGTTGTTTTTAGTTTTCAGTTTTGTTTAGTTTTGTTTGCTGCAATAAATGGTTGGACCCCAACAAATTCCTTTTGGAGAAGTTGCCTTGCTTTTCATTTGCCAAGAACACTCCGTTTTTCATTCTTATAATTTCAACGAGTGTTCTTCTTTTTCTAGAACTGCGTTTAGCTTTTGATTTTCGCCTTGATTTTTGTTTAGATCTTGTAATATCTTTTTATCAAGGTGTATTTTGACCTCTGGTCCATGTTGGTTTTCATCAAAAAAGTTGGTTATAAAAAGTTTGAATGGTGTTGGAAAAGAGAAAAAGCTTTATGCAAAAAAGTGGTACAAGAAGGAGCTTGTGTAGACTGCGGCCTAGGCTTTTGCATGTCGTGCTTGATGTCTTTTTGATAGTATGCTTAGTGGTTTTGCTGTAGCATGACTTGTCTCAAATGACTGAGATTGCTTAATGAGCCTTTGAAAAAATCATGCGTTGTTTTAATTATTTGGAAGCATTATTTTGGTTTTCTCCTTTGATGCTTTATTTGGGATGACTTGGCGCATGCTCACACATGTTTGACTCATACAAAGTCGCCATTGCCTCTATGATCATTTAGTTTTTGACTTTTGATGCCATCTTATGCTTCTCTTAATGATGCTTTGTCGCTCTGCATGATTATGGCCGTTATTGCTCTCTTAGTTGGTCGCTCCCAGTCTTTTGCTAGCCCTCATTTTGTACTGAGTATGAGCTCTACTCGTGCATCCAACTCCTAAAAACCAAGTTGTTCCAAAGTGTCCACCATACATGCCTATTAGCAATTTGCTATTCCAAAGTACATTTGACTTGCTTTTATCTATCCTTCAAATTAAACTCTTTTTGGTGTTATGCGAAAATTGGTCAGTAAAGCTCTCACGAACCTGATGGCACACTTTACTTTTCTCATTTTAAAATTTTGACATTGTGGCTCTCTTATGTTGAGTTGTTATGCTTGCAAGTTGTAAGTTGGAAATTAGCCCAGCCATGCCATCATGGGGCAAGCTTTCAACATTGCACTATCTTTCATTTGAGTTGATATCGTGATCTTTTGTTTATGGATACTCGCGATGTGAAATAAGTTGGGAATCTTGCGGGATCATGGAGTTTTTATATGTGTTAGGGAAATGCCTGGGCCACTAATCTAAGCTATGCATAATTCATGGTGGAAATTTACAGCATGCCCATAGTGAACATTTGACAACGCATCTCACAATAAAAAGCTATACCAATGGTAAATAAAAGAGATGCCGAGGTGTTCATTATCTGTTTGTCCTGTCATTTTGATGTGGGCTTGTTCCATGTCATCGGGCACGGAGGTACCCCGTTGGCGGTTCTCGATGATACACGTATATTTACAATGACAAGAGCTTGCTTGGGACTCTAAGTCGAGTAGCATGAGGTTTGGGTATTCGTATTTCACGGGACACGAGGTTTTCAAGTTATGATTTGTCAAGCATATGCATCATAAGTGTATTTGCATTAACTTTAACCATTTAAGATGCCTATGATGGGGGCAATGAGAGCTCAAAGCCGGTAAGTACCATAATTTTTGAAGGTTTATAAAACTTGCAATCACTGCTTCCCTCTGCGAAGGGCCTTTCTTTTACTTTTATGTTGAGTCACCACCTTCTATCTTTATGCACCGCTAAGAGAGCATAGTTGCCATTCTGAGTATAATGTGCATTGTCCCAAAGTTTTCATTGATTGATTCATATTGTTGGTATCACTTGTTCTTAAATTATTTGTATCTAGTCGCCCTCTTAAACTTGAAGGTGTCCTATGCATTTATGTTTTGCTCTCTCATGAAGGACAAGCTGAAAACCATTTGTATGTTTTTCCTTATGATTTGAACACACACGTTACTTTCATTGTTTCATTTTTATGATCTTTCCTTTGTGTTTCTTTTTATGCTATAACATGGTTGCTAAGTTTCTATTATCAAGATTATGTCTTTCATGCCCATGTTTTAAGTTCTTTGATCTCAGCACTCAATGCTCTACCTCATTGATCAAATTATGATGGTGCATGTCACCTCAAAAATTAATTCTTTTGTTATCACTTACCTACTTGAGGACAAGCATGAGTTAAGCTTGGGGATGCTGATACGTCTCAAACGTATCTATAATTTTTGATGCTCCATGCTTGTTTTTACACCATTTCCCTTGTGTTTCGTTACACTTCGTGGCATTTTTATGTGATTTCCGGAACTAACCTACTAACAAGATGCCACAGTGCCAGTTCCCTGTTTTCTGCTATTTTTGTGTTTCAGAAAAGCTACACAGAAAATATTCTCGGAATTGGACAAAACAAGTTCCAGAACTCCTATTTTTCCTAGACGAAGGACGAGGACCAAACGGGAGCCGGAGGGGGGCCAGAGGCTGGCCTCACCACCAGGGGGCGCGGCCCAGCCCCTGGCCGCGCCAACCTATGGTGAGACCACCCTGGTCCACCTCTGACGATGCCCCTTAGCCTATAAGAAGCCTCCCGACGGAAAACCCTAAAACGATTGGCGAAATTTCCAGAACAGTTCCGCAGCTCCGCCGCCATCGAAGACAAATTTTGGGGGACAGAAGTCTCTGTTCCGGCACCCTGCCGGGATGGGGAAGTGCCCCCGGAGCCATCTCCATCGGTCTCCATCGCCGTCTCCGCCGCCTCCATCGACCTCACCGCCATCTCCATCAACCTTGCTATCTCCTATGATGAGGAGGGAGTAGTTCTCCCCCGGGGCTGAGGGCTCTACCGGTAGCTATGTGGTTCACCTCTCTCTCCCATGATGTGATCTTTATGTGATTGTGAGCTTTGTATCTAGTTGAATTGGTAGATGTTATTATTCAGATATTATGCTACTCCCGTGCTTTATTATTGTAAACTCCGGAGACACCTCGTATCGTAATGGGAAGGTGACTAGTGTGCTCATTATGTGGGTCTTTTTGGTTAATGTCTCTATGAATTGTTGGTGTTTGTTGGAACCATCTAGTGCGTTCACGGTGATAGTGTGGGACAATCTAGTTTGGGTACATACGGACTTTGAGGAGTGCTTCGTAGCCCTACGCATGATTAGTGTTCGTTTTCCATTGGAGAATTGTTTTGAGTTGCATATTGATGATAGTATCTATTGGTTCAATTATGGTATATTTGCTAGGAGTGTGTCCACTAGTGCAAGTATGATCCCTAGGCCTTTTTTCCAAGCATTGCACACCGTTTCCATTCAGTTTTGTTACATGTTTGCTTGCAGCGATATTTATTTCAGATTACATTTACTACTTATAATCATCACTACCGCTTGTATTTCACTATCTCTTCACCGAACTAGTGCACCTATGCATCTGACAAGTGTATTGGGTGTGTTGGGGACACAAGAGACTTTCTGTATCGTAATTGCAGGGTTGTTTGAGAGGGATAGCTTTGACCTCTTGCTCCCTGAGTTCGATAAACCTTGGGTGATCCACTTAAGGGAAACTTGCTACTGTTCTACAAACCTCTAAACTTGGAGGCCCAACACTGTCTACAAGAACAGACGCGTGCGTAGACATCACCCGCCGTGCGCCGTCAACAAGAGCGGCACGGGCCTGCCCAGGAGGTGCAAACCCCTTCGGGTGTGGCGCCTATTGCCACAAAGAAGAGAGCGAGCAAGTGCGCCCCGGAGAAGCCCCTGGCTGTTGAGCTAGGACCCGTCGCCGCGGCGGGAAGAAGAGCTGGGGCCGGCGGTCCCGTGGGCATCGCCCCAAAGCCGACCCCCCAGAAGTGGTGCCCTTTGCATGAGACAAGCCACGACAACGTCACGGCTTGTCGCTACATCAGACATCTGGTGGAGATCCGCAGGGAATGCCTTGCAAAGCTTGCAGCCGAGGGGGTAACCCACAGCTGTTACGAGTGCGGCTAGGCTGGCCACTAGTTGCGCGACTGCCCCGCAAGGTCCCTCTCTCAAAAGGACCGGGCAATCAAGGAAGGGGCCTGGCCGGAGCCCGACCAGGGCGCGACGCGTGTTGCGGTTTCCCGGGAAGGGCTCCCTAGGACCGTGGCCACCGCCCAGCCACGACGGGCGGCCCAGGACGAAGAGCAAAAGGACACCTGGGGGATGCTGTGACAACCAGTGGGGAGATGCGTTGCTTCCCCACCCTGGTGAGCTCGGGCACTCTCGCGGGAAGCTCGTGGGGCCTATACCCCCATCGGCCCCACTGAGCACCGCGGGCCAAGTCCAGCGCTGGGAGAGGAAGTGTTCCTTCCCAAAACCTTCTCATCCCGGGCATTTGGACCTCGACGCCATGGAGGCATAGATTCACTGAGTATTTGCGGAGACTCGATAGAAGCTATGCGCCCTGTGGGTAGTGCCCTACATCGCCAACATGGGCTACGCCAGGGCAGTGTGGATTCGCATGGCGGCAATAAACCTTGAAGAGGCGGGGGATGGAAGCTCTTCTGAGCTACCTGCCCTAGGTCAGGCACCGCCCAGAAGATTAGAGCTAGAGGAAGAAGCCTCCGGAAACTAGGTTGCCTGCTTCGATGGCGCTCAATCCCGGGAAGGCTTGGGGGCGGGCGTGCTCCTGGTCTCTCCTATGGGCCAGCTTTGCAAGTACGCCATCCAGCTAGCTTTTCCCCGAGAATGATGCGCCAGCAGCACAGCAGAGTGTGAAGGCCTGTTGGCCAGCCTAAGGATCACCACTGGGATGGGGATCATTCACCTATCCATCCGGGGAGATTCCTAGCTCACAGCCGGCCATGCGGAAGGGTATGAGCTCAGCCCACTGATGAAGGCGTACGCGGGCGAGATGCGGAAGCTTGAGTGCCGTTTTCGTAGCCTCAAGCTCAAGCATGTCCCCTGCGGACAAGATGCAGCAGTCAAGGAGTTGTATCAGATAGCCGCCAAAGGGTTGCTAGTTCCAGCCGGAGTTATTATGGAGAAGTTGTTTCAACCGTCAACTGTTCCTGAAGATGAAGAGCTTGGAATCCTGGCAGCACATGAGCGAGGAGCCTTATTGGCCGAGGAGCAGCAAGAAGGCATGGCAGGCCCGGCAAGCGAGCAGTGCACTCTGCCTCTTTAGGCTTGCTGGACCAACTGATTAGTAACACTGCCTCGTGCGGAGACGGGCATTGTGAACTCGAAAGGGTGGCAGCGCTAAAACCACCGGTGACACCCCTTCAGAGCAGGGGAAGGACCGCGTCAACCACGGGGCTTAATTACGAATTCTCTCGGATACTGCTATGGCGGCGTCCAGTCCTTCGCAAGAAGAGACTCGGGTGTCGTCAAATTCCTTGAGAGGGTTTGTAGCCAGGCGAATGTGCGGTTCGTCCGCTGTTTGTAAAGGTTCTCGTAGCCAACACGGTGGGTGTGGCCGACCCGGGAGTTCTAACAGGGAAACCTTGTTTGATGGGACTTCCGAGCCCCAAAAAGCATAGGATCTCTCCCCCAAAAGTGGGACCGCTAGCATAGAGTGTTGCATGTCCTCCAGCAGGGCAATGCCTGACCAGGAGGACCCGGGTTGATAAGCAGTGAGGGGCTCATGGAACATCGGGTTCATCCTAACCTTCAATGCTAAAAGTGCCTCACTGGCGCACGGCCTTAGACTAAAGCGTGGCTGCGGATGCGTACGCAGAAGGGAACGCCAAGCAATGTAGTTTTGGGGACGCCCACTTGTAATCCGATGTATGGAAGATGAGGGGATGCGAGAGAAGGTTAGCCGCCGCATTTGTAATCCAGAGGACAGATGTTCATGTCGCTCCGACATAATCAGTAAAGGCAGGGTCAGGTGACCCAAAGCCTTGTTGAGGAACCATCTTGTCATGCAGCCCAAAGACTAGTTGATGTCCTTATCTTGGCCCTGAGCAAGAGAACTGACTCCAAATCACTGCACACGTTCGGGGAAGCAGCGGCGTGTGCAGCTCTTGGTCATGCCTCCCATATCGACGGCAGGCACTGCTCTTGGTCGGGATCTGAGCATCTCCCAAGTCTGGGGAAAAGCGGCTTGATCGGACAACTAACGATGTTTTGAAAAAGGTTTTGGCGAATGCCCTTTTTAAAAGAAAAGCTTTTACAAAAACGTTTTGGAAAAGATTTGCAAAAACCTTTTTGTGCAGGAATTTTAAGAAAATGGTTTTTAAAGAAAAAGCCACCTTGCAGTGGAAGTGATTCCAAAATGAGTTTTCAAAAACACCCTTTTTTGAAAAGAAAATCTTGCAGGGATTGCAGCAGAGGCACAAGTTTGATTGGGGAATATCACTCAGACGTGAGCTTTGGCCTAACGTTCCTCTGGGAAGAGAAGGAATATGAACAGGGAAGAGCAGATAAGTTCCCGTTGACACGACTTTTTCCTACTGCAAGCATTGCATTGCACCATGGGCTAATCACAGCATGAGCATACTCAGGATGCATACATGGCATACATCATTGGCATGGCATACATAAGCATAATAGCATTATATCATAATGATGACATATTTACAACTGTGCGAAGTTCTGTATAAGCAAAATGCAGGAACAAAAGAGCAAAAGGAGAAGGCCTAGGGGCTCAGGCCTCGGGCACAAGGCGGGAAACCCGCTGTAGCAGTGGAGCGACTACCCCGGCCACCGCGGCTCGGGCAGTTGCTTCAGCCGCCCTCCCATCCCCGTCGTCGCCGAATCTTTCAAAGATCCACGCGGACGAAAATTTGGGGGCGAAGTGGTGCACGCGCGTAAGGATGAGGTTGCCAACTAAGTTGACAACATGCTCTCCTTCCGTCCGCAGCACTTGCCTCAGCCGCTCCGGGAGAGAGCCGATCCACCCGGTAACCTCTGCAAACCAGAGAGCAATGCTCCCCTATGGCTCGGATGGAATCAGCGGTGGCTCAAGGCCCAGTGCCGCCAACGTTGGCCTCACTTGAACTGCGAGGCCTCAGAATGCGTGGATGATTTTGGCCAACGCCGATCTGGCCTAGGCCACAGCAATGGAGGATGCCATCTCAACCTCGAGAGCCCTCTCTAGCTGCGTCATGGCAAGCGCGATGCTAGCATCCCGCTCGGCCACGACTGACGCGCGTGACTCCGCTGCCGCAACAGCAACGCGCAGTTCGCTATGCATCGTGGCAATCTGGGTGGTCAGGCTCGCCTGGTGCTGCAGAGCGACATCAAGCCGTCGTTGGACCGCATCGACTCGATCTTCGACTCCCGCCTCCTGGTTGCGCAGTGCCTCATGCAATCTGGAGTTGGTCGAGGATAGCTCATCAAGGCGCTCCTCATACGACCGGGCCCTGTTGTCCAGATCGGAGATCTAGGCCAGGAGTTCATTCTCCCGGTCCTGATGTTCCTGCTCCCTCGACCATGGCAGCGCCAGGGTCCGCCACCTCGATGCCAGGCCCTGATGTCTCAAAGGATCCGTTGGGAAACCCCAAGAGGAAGGTATGATGAGCACAACAGTAAGTTTTCCCTCGGTATGAAACAAAAGTTTAATCGACCAGTAGGAGAAAGAAACCACTTCTGAAGGTTGTTGCTAGCTGACTTTGACAGGGCGCCAGAAGACAGTTGATGGCATGTAGTCGGCGCCAGCAGCAACATGGAATCTGCACACAACACAACCAAACTACTTTGCCCCAACTTACAGTGAGGTAGTCAATCTCACTGGTTTGCTGAAAACAAAGGATTAAACGTACAGTGTGGAAAGAGATGTTTGTTTGCGGTGAAGTAAAATAATACTTGCGGAAAGTAAATAGTGCTTGCAGTAGATGATAATGTAAATGTAAAAGAATGGACCGGGGTCCATAGTTCACTAGAGGTGTCTCTCCATAAAGATAAATAATATGCTGGGTGAACAAATTACAGTTGGGCAATTGACAAAATAAAAAATGCATAGCAATGCATGTAAATGTCATGAAGATCACTATGAGATTCACTTGGGCATTACAACATAATACATAGACCATAATCCAACTGTATCTATGACTAATAATCCACTCACAGGATATCATCCGAACAACCATTGGGTATTAAGTTGCAAGCAACAGATTATCGCCTCAAGCAAACTGTGTAATGTAAACAATACAATTATCCTAGAACAAAAGATTGTTGTTTTCTCCCTAGTAACAACAACACATCTACAACCTTAGAAGTTATTGTCACTCTCCCAGATTACTAGAGGCATGAACCCACTATCGAGCATAAATACTCCCTCTTGGAGTTACAAGCATCTACTTGGCTAAAGTATCTACTAGCAACGGAGAGCATGCAAGATCACAAATAACATAGACATGATAGATCAATAATCAACTTGACATAGTACTCAATATTCATCGGATCCCAACAAACACAACATGTAGAATTACATAAAGATGATCTTGATCATGTAGGCAGCTCACAAGATCTAAACATGGAGGCGCAAATTGGAGAAGACAACCATCTATCTAATGCTATGGACCCATAGTCCAAAGATGAACTACTCACGCATCACTCCGGAGGCAAGCATGGCGATGATGAAGGCCTCCGGTGATGATTCCCCTCTCCGGCAGGGTGCCGGGAAGAGCTTCTGGACCCTCTCGAACTAGGGTCGATGATGGCAGCGGCTTACAGTACTTTTCGTGGATAGATGTTCGGGCCTTAGGTTTTTCCCGATGAAGTGAATTTATAGGCGGAAGGGCGATGTCAGAGGGCGCCTGGGTTGCCCACACCATACGGTGGCGCAGCCAGAGGGGGGCGCGCCACCAGGTGGTGTGGCCACCTCGGTGCCCTCCCTCGGCTCTACTTTGGACTCCGTCTTCGTGTCGGGAAAAATAGGAGGTTTGGCTTTTGTTTCGTCCAGTTCCGAGAATATTTCCTGTATAACTTTTCTAAAATACAAAAACAACAGAAAACAGGAACTGACACTATGGCATCTTGTTAATAGGTTAGTTCCAGAAAATGCATAAAAATGCCACGAAGTGTAAACAAAACATAAAGCAATTGGTGTAAAACAAGCATGGAGCATCAAAAATTATAGATACGTTTGCAACGTATCGGTATCCCCTTGAGTATAAAAGGAGGGCCAGGCCATGGTAGCACGCAACGACTCAAGGAGAGAAGGCAGAAACACAAGCAGAAGGGCAAGGAAGCAGTAGAGAAGCTAGGCTTCTGAGAGAGGAGCGTAGAGACCTACAAGATCAACATCTTGTTAGCCTCAGAGAGAGGATGCAAGAGAGCTCATCTCCGAGATCCTAAGAGCTATCTCTTAGTTCATTGGAGATAGAGCAGTGTAGGAGTAGATAGCCTTTTTCAGAGGTTGGACACCTCCAGGATCCACCTTTGACTCCCTTGTACACCTGCCGATGACATCTTCATCAACAAGCTTAGACATGCTGGACGTAGGGTTTTACGCGAGATCCCCTCTCTCGGCCTAAACCAGGGTAAATCACCATGTGTTTTTGTTTCTGCTATGTGGAAAGGACGAGGATGTCTTACCAACGCACTTACCAAACAATCTAGGGGGTTTCTCCCCCGGTGTTCGCGAACGCACCGGCGACAATCTATTTGTTTTGCATTCTATATTTGGTCCAGGTTATGAGAATCAATATATATTCTTCCTAGGTTTACATTGCAATTTTCCTTTTATAGGCTTATTTTGGTGGCACTGCATAAGAAGGAATGGTTACCGATCTTGACTCATGTTATTAGTATCTGCTAATAACATAGAGAAGATGATATAACCAAGATTGAAGTCCTGCGAGGTTTTCTACTTATTAGAATTTGTGCCACCAAATTGTTTACAAGGTAGCCCTTGCATCTTCATCTCCGTGAACTTCAAGATCTCAAGCTGTAGGTAAGTGATGTCTACGCACGCTTCTATTCTTATAGACAGTGTTGGGCCTCCAAGTGCAGGGGTTTGTAGAACAGCAGCAAGTTTCCCTTAAGTGAATCACACAAGGTTTATCGAACTCAGGGAGGTAGAGGTCAAAGATATCCCTCTCAAGCAACCCTGCAATTAAGAGATAAGAAGTCTCTTGTGTCCCCAACACACCCAATACACTTGTCAGGTGTATAGGTGCACTAGTTCGGCGAAGAGATAGTGAAATACAAGTAATATGGATGATTATAAGTGGTAATTGCAATCTGAAAAAAAATGGCAGCAAGCAAACATGTAGCAGAACTAGTTGTAAACGGTGTTTCAATGCTTAGAAACAAGGCCTAGGGATCATGCTTTCACTAGTGGACACTCTCAACAATAATATCATAATAGAACACATAAATATCTTTTCTTTACTATGCTGCTCTAAACAACTCTCTGGTTGGATAACAAACACCAATTCACCGCGAAGGGCTATAAAAGCACTCCATAGAGTTTGCATTCCCCATCTAGTTAACCCCACACTGTCACCTTGAGCACCCTAGATGGTTCCAGACAAACACCACAATTTCATAGAGACATCCAACTCAAATTATAACTCATGATAAGTATTACTGTAATCTTTAGCCTAAGAGCCACACACGATGCGCACACTGTCAATTTCACACTGTGGGACAAGGTGTCTCCGGAGATCACATTAATAAAAGCACTTGAGTAGCATAATAGATGAAGAGTAACATCTACTTATTCAACTAGATTACAAAGCTCATGATCACATAAAGATCACACAGAGAGAGAGAGATAAACCACATAGCTACCGATAGAGCCCTTAGCCTCGAGGGAGAACTACTCCCTCCTCATCATGGGAGTCAGCAACGATGATGAAGATGGCGGTGGAGTCGATGGAGATGGCTCCGGGGGCAATTCCCCGTCTCGGTAGGGTGAGTTCTGTTCCCCAAAACCGGTCTTTGATGGCGGCGGCACTGTGAAACTTTTCGTGGATCAAGGCCGATTGATTTAGGGTTTTCCCGAGGATGACAATTTATAGGCGAAAGGGCGAGATAAGAGGGCGCGCGAGGGGCCCACACCATACGGTGGCGCGGCCAAGGGGGCGTGCCATCACATGGTGTGGCTGCCTCGGTGCCCTCCTCCGTCTCTTCTTTGGACTCCGTGTACGTGACAAAAAAATAGGGACTTCGGGCTTCGTTCTGTCCAATTCCGAAAATATTTCCTTTGGTAAAAATCTGGAATAGAAAAATAGTAGAAAATAGGAACTGGCACTGTGGCATCTTGTTAATAGGTTAGTTCCAGAAAATGCATAAAAATGTCACGAAGTGTAAACAAAACATAAAGCAATTGGTGTAAAACAAGCATGGAGCATAAAAAATTATAGATACGTTTGCAACGTATCAGCATCCCCAAGCTTTACTCCTGCTCGTCCTCGAGTAGGTAAGTGATAACAAAAATAATAATTTTTGAGGTGACATGCAGCCAACACAATCTTGATCAAGTCAATGTAAAGCATTGCAAGCTGAGATCAAAGTACTCTAAACATGGGCATAAGAGATATAGTTCTAACAATAGAACTTAGCAACCATGTTACAACATGAAAAGTAACACAAACAAAAGATCATGAGTAATAATGCATTAGAAGTTATTTGTTTGTTTTGAGCATAGAGAAAACATAGCAAAGTGGTATTCAGCTTATCCTTCATGGAGTAGCAAAACATAAATGCATAGGACACCTTCAAAGTTCAAAGAGTGACTAGATACAAACAATTTGAGAACAAGCAATACCATAATCATGAATCAATCAATAATAAATTTTGGAACTATGCACATTATACTCAGAATGACAACTATGCTCTCTTAATTGGTGCATAAGGATAGAACATGAAGACTCAACATAAAAGTAAAAAATACAGGCCCTTTGTAGAGGGAAGTAGGGATTAACAAGTTTTATAAAGCTTCCAAAAATTATTGTACTCATTAGCTTTGAGCTCTCATTGACCCTATCATAAGCATCTTGAATTTTTAAGGTTAATGTGACGACAAATATGAGTTATATGCTTGACAAATCACAAGTTGAAAATCTCATGTCCCTTGAATACGAGTACCTAAACCTCATGCTACTCGACTTAGGTCCCAAATAAGTTCTTGTCATTGTAAGCATACATGTATCATCGAGAACGCCAACGGGGTACCTCCTGCCCGATGATATAGATGCTTTCCCATATCAAAATGACAAGACAAACAGACAATGAACACATCAACATCTCTTATATTTACCATTGGGTATATCTTTTTATTATGAGATGCATCGTCGAATGCCCACTATGGTTTTGCTGTAAATTTCCACCATGAATGATGCATGGCTTAGATTAGCAGCCCATGTGTTTCTCTAACACATATACAAACTCCATGAGCTTAAAAGTTTCCATCTTATTTCACACTTCTAGGCATCCATAAACAAAAGATCATGATATCAACTAAATATGAATAAGTGCAATGTTGAAAACATGCACCATGAAAGCATGGCTGTGCTAACTCTCAACTCACAATTTGCAAGCATATAAACTTCATAAGATAGTCACAATGGTCAAGTTTATTAAGTGCAAGAAAGTAAATGTGCCATCAAGTTCGTGGGAGCTTTACTAACTAATTTTCTCATAACAAAAATTTAATTTGGAAGATAGATAAAAACATGATGAATATACTTGGAATAGCAATAATGCTAATAGGTAAATATGGTGGACACATTGGCAAACTTTGGATTTTTGGGAGTTGGATGCACGAGTAGAGCTCATACTCAGTACAGGTGAAGGCTAGTAAGAGACTGGGAGCGACCAACTAAGAGAGTAATAACGGCCATAATCATGCATAGCGACAAAACATTTTTAATCAAAGCATAAAATGATATTACAAGTCAAAAACTAAATGATCATAGAGGCTTGAGGTGACTGGTTCATAGTCATAACATGGTGTAAGCATGCGCCAAGTCAACCCATATAAAGCATAAAAGGAGAATACCACAATATTATGCTTTTGTATGATAAAAACTACACATGATTCTTTCAACTAGTCATCAACCCGTGCAACCTGCACGGGCTAGCTGTTCTATGTCTATTTAATATAAAATGTTTATTGATTTATTACATTAATATTTAAAGTTAAGATCTCAATATATATCTATATATATTGGATTATGCATGTGAAACGTTTGTACTAAAAAAATAAACTACTTCACCCTGTTTTTCATTGGAAGAATGTCATAAATCCATCGGAAGACTAATTGCAAAGTGATGACCAAACTATCCTATGAATCTTGCATTATTCAATCGTGAATCATTAAAGTGTATAATAAGAAAAGTATATTTCAAGATCATGACTTCTATAGTAATGCGCATTTGCAAAAAAAACTGAAATAATGCTAATGCTACTACTGATAGGAGAAACGTTTGTTAGCTATTGCCATGGCACTAAAAAATTGGCATCGAACACATCCATTATGTAGCTGACCACATAGTTTTGGGACTTAACTGATAAGAGGAATTTCAAAGGGCATCTCTGTTATCATCGTTGAGATTAAAAATCAGAGTTAGAGTTAAACATATTACTCCCTCCGTTTTAAAATATAAGATGTTTATCCTTTACAAAGCAAATGCATCTAGACAACTTTTAATGTGTAGGTTCACACAAATATACACACTAAAAGATATTTAGATACATTTGCTTCACAAATATAAAATATCTTATATTTTGAAACGGAGGGAGTACTAACTAAATTTGCAGCAGCAAAGGAAAAAAATAAAAGCGACAGAAAGGATTACTTAGTCAGCTATTGAAAAGTAAAAAATTATAAATTCAACTAAGTGTATTGAAACTTTTATATAGCAAATACGTGGGGATTAATAGTCCCCTCTAAGCATTTAACTTCAGCAAACCTTCTGAGTTGTCTTAGATATTTGATCATATAATGCATGCACCTATGGCCAGAACTTGAGCAATGATGCAAACACAAAAAGTATGAACCACTGAGCGAGACAAAGATAGAGATGCTCACGTACATGTCCAAAGTGAAACCGACGGCTGCAGTAGTTTTTCAGAACGGACCAATCTAGCTAGCTTGGGTTGATAGCGAGGTTGCTTGTCACCAGATGGAAACGAAACTAATGATTATAGATGAGAAACACCAAAGCATGCACAGAACTACTGCTCCTAAGGGATCAAAAAGAATTATGAAATTATTAAATCACCATGAGCAGGACTTTGCATGTCATCTCCTCTGAAAGCACCACTGAGGCGCCGATCTGTTTTTTCCCTTGTGCAGATGCATCGCCGATCCTGAAGAGAGACCTTAATATAATACAACTGATGGTTCAGCTAGGCAAGATCAGGTTAGCAGCATGCATCCGTTCACCTGTGAGGATTCAGATTGGTGCTCCTGGGTGTGACACACACACGATCGTCGGCAGCCGCCGCCGCTAAGCAGAGAACGTAGTCGAGCTAGGTAGGGTTTCCTCGCTACAACTTGCACGCGGCCCCGATATCCTTTCTCTTCGGTTGCACGTGACCCGGGGAGAGTTTACCGAAACGGTACGATATGTCATCCAAGGGCTCCTAATACATCTTTGCTATATCCAACAGATTATTTTGCTATTGACGTGAGGATTAACGTGAGGCCTCGTATGGTGCCTCCAATTAGTAAATATAAGATGGCACATTAAGCACTCTCAGTTATTTGAGACAAGGCATGCTACAACAATAACTACTAAGCATATAATCAAAATAATATCTAGCATGGCATGTTAATGTCTAAGCCACAGTATAAGCAAGCTTCCTTTTGCACCACTATAAGCATGAAATTTTACTCTTCTCCAACACCAATCAACTTATTTAAAACAACTCTCAAAGATAATAATCAATAAAGACCAAAGAGCTAATCATATATAACTGAACAAAACTAACAAGCTCTGAACAAGAGATGCATGAAAAACAGGAGCTAAAAGCATTGCAATTGCTAGATAAGAATACTCAACAAATATATGTAAAGATTACGAGTATTCACATGAAAAAGCGGAGCGTGTCTCTCTCCCACACAAGAATGCTAGGATCCAACCATTTATTACAGCAAACAAAACAAAATAAAACTAAAAACAAAAACAACTGACACTCCAAGAATAACATATAGCATATGAAGCAATAAAAATATAGTGTCTTGAAAGATGACCTGATATTTTTGTTGATGAAGAAGGGGGTGCCCTGGAAATCCCCAAGCTTTGACGCTTGTACTTCTTGGGTATTTCTTGGGGTGACATGGGCATCCCCAAGCTTGAGCTTTTGTCCATCCTTCATCTCATCACATCATTCTTCTTTCCCTACACTTGAAAACTTCCCTCATACAAAACTTCACACAATTCTCATTAGCAACATCAGTGTATGCAAGATAGTAGATCCACTTTTGGTTCAGTTTGAAATCAAGAAAAACATACATTAAGACGGTAGCTACTGTAGCAACTTCTTTTAAAAGCTCTTTCGATCAAAAGAACACAAAAAGAAAGAGATTAAGAGGCAAATGCAAATAGTGGCAGAAATCTATCAAAACAGAACAGCAAGTAAAGATCGATTTTTTCAAAAATCTTCTGTTGCTCAAATCGAAAAGTGCAAAAGTAACAAAAGTTAGATAATAACCTGGGGCATACGCACACAAAAAAATTCAGATCAAAATACTATTCTGAGTTTTATCACGATTTTTTACAGTAAAGCACATAAATCTGTTTCTGGACAGCAAATTCCCCAAATGTTACCTTCTTCCTATTAGAGGCTATTCTTAGCACAAAAACAAAATAAAAAGGATAAGGAGAGGTTGCTACAGAGGTAACAACTTCCAAGACTCAAAGAAACAAAAATAAACTGAAAGCAAAAATATAATGGGTTGTCTCCCAAAAGCTCTTTCTTTATAGCCATTAAGATAGGCATAGTGATTTTAAAAGATGCTCATGTAAGAAATAAGAGTTGAAGCAAAAGAGAGCATCAAAAAGCAAATACGAAACACTTTTAAGTCTAACCCACTTCCTATGAAAAAGAATCTTGTAACGAAAAAGTCATGAAAGCACAAAGCAACAAGCATAGGAAAGCAAAACAAGTGCAACTTCAAGATTTTCAACATAAAGAGAGGGGACTTAATATTATGAGATTTCTATTTTCATGCCCTTAGGTCCTTAGTTGTACTCAGTTTTCCCCAGCTCCTTAGTTTTTCCTCAGTTTTCCCCAAGCCCTTGTCTGAAACCCTCAGAAGGAGCTCGGACGGGAGGATTCCCGTTTAGTTGACCGTTCCGTGCTGATGTGTGAGGCCGCGTCGCATGGGGCTGGTAGAAAGGGACCGCGTGGGACAGGACGAGACCGCGTTTGGTTGTACATGAGAGCTCGGTTCTGTCTCTCTCGGCCTAAATTGGCATTTTTCAGAGCACCTTTTTCCCCTCTCTCTCTCTCTCTGTAACAGTTCTCTCTCTTTTCACCAAATTAGTATCAAATCTAGAGAAGCTTCTATTTCTGTCTTTCTTCAATGATTGTTGCCTTTTGGCCCTCGTTTTTTGCCCAATATGGTAACAAATCTAGTAGCAAATCTAGAAGCTAGTATAGGATAAATTCACAGCAGCATAATAAATCTAGAAAACTAAGTATAATACATAAACTGTATACAGCAGCCAATAACGATGTTAATGTTCACGACAAACTAAGCTGAAAATAATACAAGACGCAATGTATGGCCAACATGAAGATTAGGATACCCCAGGATGAATGAATCTGTTCTTCATTCATCATATATTTCTTCGTCGCTCCATTCTTTGATCTGAAAGAAATATTCATTGAACTCCTTCCGTCTGCAGTGTGCAGCCAATACATCCTCCAAACGGTATGGCCTTTGTTCATTTCTCAGACCATACTTTCCTAATCTATCCACACGTAGTGGCCACTCATCCCAGGCTTTCTATCATCAAAGTACTCTCTTATTAAACCCAAATCTGCGTAGTAGATGCAGCCAGGTCGAAGTGTCGGGTGCACTCTAGTATCGACGAAGATACACTGGATATAATGGACGAAGAAGGCACGACTGCCAATGTTACTGACGGCATGGAGAGAGCGGCTCTCAGTGTCCACACGGTACACCAATGGTTGACCTTCCTCCAAATGACCACCCAACAACACAAGCAGCAGATCACCATCCGACTTCACAAGGTAGAACTTGTCATTTCCAAGTTCTGGAAATGAAAATAGTGTCTCCATGTTGACAGTTTTTGCAGGCTGCTCCAACTGTACATTGTTGGTGCACACTAATTTTCCGAACTCAAAATTGTTCACAGCTATTGCGTACAATTTACCATTGAACGGGGTAATGCAACGCATAGAATGGTGCTCGATCAAAAATCTTCCTTCTCCGCAATCTTCATCTATACCCTTAGTTGGAGTGCTCTCATCGACCCAAGCAATTTCCGCTGGGTAATATGTGGAAACGAAGACCATAGTTGGGGACTTCATTACAGCGACTGACTCCAGAATAACAGATGGCATCTGCGCCTCAAATATAGTGTTCAATATCTTTGTGAGTGGGTTCAGAAGCCGTATCTTGTACGGCTGGTTCTTCTGGGCAAGCACGATGACGCCACGACAAAAGCCGACGAAGTAGTATCTAAAATATATTGATGAAGATAACATTCAGCACTAAGATGTTCACGTTTAAAAATAAAAATAGATTAACTCTATAGATATGGAGGAATTTGAACCTTGCATGAACTTCCGTTAGATCGATGGTGACGTAGCGGGATGTGCGGAGGTGGAGGAAGGAGAACTCAGTGGTGCGTGGAAGGGCGTGTTCTACCATGATCCATTCATGCAGGTGCACGTCGGGCTCAGATAAATCTGAGCGCCAATTTGTACAAACTTGCCTCAAAGCAGAGTAGGTATCCACGTACTCCTCGTTCGCCAGTAAGCAGTCGCCGATCTTGTGAAGTGGTCTGTCAGCCCTGAGAGAGGCCCAGTTCACGGAGGCGCCGCGCTTGGATGCACCGCCCTCGGAGGCGACGGGCTCGGCGGCGATGGCCTCGGATGCGACGGGCTCGGCGGCGATAGGCTCGGATGCGACGGGCTCGGAGGTGATGGGCTCGGAGGCGACGGTCTCAGAGACGACGGGCTCGGGGGCGACGGCCGCCGGCGCATTCTTCTTCTCCATCGCCGGCAGGGGTGCACGCGTAGGGCGGTTGGGGGATTTTCCTTCGAAGTTAATGGGACGTGAGATGCGTGGTTGCGTGCGTGAGTGAGAATGAGACTGTGTGCAGAGGGAGGGAGAGAGGGGCTCCGTACAGGCAAAGTGACGGTTGGTCTCAGCAGTTTCACAAAAAAACTAGACGTTTGGTCTCAACACGCGTCCATGGTACTGCACGTCTGCACCGTTACGTGTACTCAGTTCTACCCTCGAGTCTTACACAGGAAAAATATATGTACTCAGTTTTCCCCTCGAGTACTAATACTGGCTAGTGCAATATACTCAGTTTTACCCTCAAGTGGCTAGTCAACAGAGAGTCAACAAATGGGATTAAGCTATCTAATTGAGTCATTTCATGCGCAAAAAAATTCAAAAAAATAAAATCATAGTGCCTCCTACTCATGGAGTCTTGTTACGCGACCTGCCACGTAGGAAATCATAACAATCATATATAAATCAAGTTTTAACACAAATGGCCACTTCTCAAATCACTAGTAGCTATGAAGATACATGGCTTTCCACTCAAACCCCTTCTCAAAACATCTATATCCAAAACATAGTTTGTCTGAATGAGGCCATAATTTTCACACTCATGTATATTTAAATTGCTAATACTTTGAGGTAGGCCAACCTGGGTTTCATTGTACAAAACATGTGTTTTTCTTTTTCTAAATCTCTTATTTGAATTCCTTAGCCTGTTTACTATTTACTTGCCCTTGGATCCTTGATACTACTCAGTTTTACCCTCTCCCTTCTCACAGAAGCCCAAACTTGGCCTGATTGGTCGAGCTGTTGTCACACGGATCGTGCCCACCTACCGTTGATCCTATGATCTAACGGGCAGGATAACCCCTCTTTCTCTCTCATCATGGCCACCCTCTCTCTATCTGTCGGTGGCAAACTACTACCCCTCTATGTATGCTAAATAACGAGTTTGCCACCGGATTCAACAAGTTTGGTAATCACGAATTTCTTGTAGGCATTACTTTTCACGGTAAAATGATAAACTATCACAAATTTCCATTTCCATCAAGATAGTCCGCATTACTTTTTTGTTGAGATATAAACCCCCACAACGGTCATCTCCTCCTTAATTTATTGTGTAAACCCCACAACGGTCATCTCTACCTTAATTTATGGTGTAAACCCCATAACGGTCATCTCTCCCTTATAAACCCCCACAACAGCCATCCCTCATGTCAATAGGTTTTGCCTCTCTCTTCTTCGTTCACATACACTTGATCCATTGCCATGGCTTCCACATCTCAGACGCCGACCAGAAGGAGAAGGGGAAGGGGAAGGGGCGGCCGGGGTGGTGGATCATCATCATTGCCACCACCACCGTCAACACTACCATTGATCATAGAGGAGTTCTTAATCGTCATATATGAAGACCCTTTGGCCAAGAAGGTACGTACGCGTTCCCACATATTTGATGCATGTGATTAATTATGTGCATGTTCTAAAAAACCTTTAATTTCAAACGATCAGCGCTCGACCTCTTTGCAGGCACTCCCAAAAAAGTTTGCGGACTATCTTGACGGCCAGGAGCCTGATACGACTCCAACGTATCCATAATTTTTGATGCTCCATGCTTGTTTTTACACCATTTGCTTAGTGTTTCGTTACACTTCGTGGCATTTTTATGCATTTTCTGGGACTAACCTATTAACGAGATGCCATAGTGCCAGTTCCCTGTTTTCTGCTATTTTTGTGTTTCAGAAAAGTTACACAGGAAATATTCTCGGAATTGGACGAAACCAAAGCCAGTCGTCCAGATATTTTATGGAGCTTCCAGAACACTGAAGAGGAGACGGAGCCACACCAGAGGGTGGCCACACCACCAGGGGGCGCGGCCCACCCATGGCCCGCGCCGGCCTGTGGTGTGGGCCCCCTGGTCTACTTCTGACGCCGCCTCTTCGCCTATAAAGACCCCCGACGGGAAAAACCTAAATGACCAATCACTTTTCCAGAACACATCGCGATCCGCCGCCGTCGACCCGAAGATCGGGAGGGTCCAGAAGCTCTTCCCGGCACCCTGCCGGAGAGGGGAATCGCCACCGGAGGTCTTCTTCATCGCCATGCTTGCCTCCGGCGTGATGATTGAGTAGTCTACCATGGACTATGGGTCCATAGCAGTAGCAAGTTGGTTATCTTCTACACCATGTGCTTCATGTTTAGATCTCGTGAGCTGCCTTACATGATCGAGATCACCGTTATGTAATTCTACATTTTGCGTTTGTTGGGATCCGATGAATATTGGTGTTATGATTGAGTTGATGTACTGAATATTATCTTATGTTATCTCTATGTTGTTTATGATCTTGCATGCTCTCTGTTGTTAGTAGCTATCTTGGCCGAGTAGTTGATAGTGACTCCAAGAGGGGGTATTTATGCTCGATAGTGGGTTCATGCCTCTATTTAATCTGGGGGAGTGACAGAAACCTCTAAGGTTGTAGATGTGATGTTGCTACTAGGGAGAACACAATATTCATATGCTCACGGGCATATGCTTTGTTTACATTACACGCTTTGCTTAATGCAATTATCTGTTGTTCGCAACTTAATACTTGTGGAGTTCTCGGATTGATTCGCCACAAGTGGATTATTAGTCATAGATGCAGTTGGATGGCGGTCTATATATCTTGCTGTAATGCCCAGAGTAAATCTCATAGTGATCCTCTCGACATATGCACGTTGTCTTTATTCTATCAATTTCCCAACTGTAATTTGTTTACCCAGCATGTGTTATTTTATCTTATGGAGAGACACCACTAGTGAACTGTGGACCCTGGTCCTATTTCCTTTATATTGCTATCACCTGTTTACTTTACTCGCACTGTTTACTTTACTCGCATACTATTATCACTTTCCACTCGATACGCTTATACCCTTTGTTTCAAGCAAATCGGTGAGATTGACAACCTCATCGTAAGTTGGGAACAAAGTATTTGATTGTGTTGTGTGTAAGTTCCACGTTGCTACTGGTTGAAGACGCGCTAACAAGTTATCGTTAACGGCGCCCTTGTTAGAGCATCACGCAGCTAGTGGGCATCACCTTCAGTCGTATTCATCCTCCTACTGGATTGATAACCTTGGTTTCATAACTGAGGGAAAACTTGCTGCTATATTCATCAAAACCTTCTCTTGGGGTTTTCCAACTGGCCGGTCATTTACTGCACATTCCCACGTCAACTTGGTTCCAGAAGTTTTCTGTCACCGTTGCCGTGTATTGAAGAAGAAGCTTTCACACCATCATCACCGCGCCATCAACAAGTTTTCTGGTGCCATTGCCGGGGAGGAAATAAGACTTTTGCAAGGGGAGTTTCGCATGCACATCCTTTACTTTGTTTTAAGTTTTGCTTTTACTTTATTTTTACTTGCATTGTTTTATCAAAAACCCAAAAAAAAATTAGTATCCTTTGTAGTTGTTTTTACTTGTCTACTTTTAGTTTTGCTAGAATGGCTACTCCTGAAAACACCAAGTTGTGTGACTTTACTAGCACTAATAATAGTGATTTTATCTGCACTCCTATTGCGCCACCTGCTCCTGCTGTAAATTTTTATGAGATTAAGCCTGCTTTGTTGAACCTTGTTATAAAAGAGCAATTTTCTGGTGCTAGTACTGATGATGCTGCAGCTCATCTCAATAATTGTGTTGAGTTATGTGAGATGCAAAAGTATAAGAATGTTGATGGTGATATTATTAAGCTTAAGTTGTTTCCTTTTTCTTTGAGAGGAAAAGCTAAGGATTGGTTGCTGTCTTTGCCTAAAAATAGTATTGATTCATGGGCTAAGTGTAAGGATGCTTTTATTGGTAGATACTATCCTCCTGCTAAGATTATAGCTTTGCATAGCAATATTATGAAGTTTAGTCGGTTTGATAATGAACATGTTGCTCAAGCTTGGGAAAGAATGAAATCTATGATAAAGAATTGTCCCACTCATGGACTGACTACTTGGATGATTGTCCAAACTTTTTATGCAGGACTGAATTTTTCTTCAAGGAACCTACTTGATTCAGCTGCTGGAGGCACTTTTATGTCCCTTACCTTGGGCGCCGCAATGAAGCTTCTCGATAATATGATGGTAAATTACTCTGAATGGCACACCGAGAGAGCTCCACAAGGTAAGAAGGTAAATTCTGTTGAGGAAACCTCTTCCTTGAGTGATAAGATTGATGCTATAATGCTTATGCTTTCTAATGATAGGACTCATGTAGATCCTACTAATGTTCCTTTGGCCTCTTTGGTTGCTCAAGAAGAGCATGTTGATGTAAACTTCATTAGAAATAATAATTTTAACAACAATGCTTATAGGAACAATTTTGCTAGTAACAATTATAGGCCGTATCCTTCTACCAATGGTAATGGTTATGGTAACTCTTATGGTAATTCCTCCAACAACACTAGGGCCGCGCCCTCCGAGCTTGAGGTAATGCTCAAGGACTTCATCGGTAAGCAAAATGCTTTTAACAAGTCTGTTGAGGAAAAATTAGGCAAAATTGATATTCTTGCTTCTAAAGTTGATAGCCTTGCTCATGATGTTGAACTTCTGAAATTAAAAGTGTTGCCTAATGAGGTGAAAGAGAACAATGTTTTTGCCACTGCTAATGCTATCCAAGTTAGAATTGATGAAAATGTTAGGATGCTAGTAGAGTTGCATGCCAGGTGGGAAAGAGAAGATGAGATGGCTAGAAAGATGAAGGTATGTACCATTACTATATCTAATGATGTTATTCCTAATGCTAGCAATCCTCTTACTTTGGTTGGTGTAGAGAAAACTCCCACTCCTTGTGGTAAAAAGCCCAAAACTGCTAAAACTTTTTTCTCAAAAGAGTGCTGAAATTTTTCGGAGTGTAGGAGATGATAGCTCTATTTCCTTTAATTATTTTGATGTTGATGGCTGCAATATATCTGAAGTTATTTTGTTCTTGCAAAAGCTTGCTTTGACTCCCAATGCTAGTTCTTTAAATGTTGCTTTTACTAAGCATCACTACAAGAAATGTATTGACTAGTGACCTTTTCATCATGACCCTAGAGAAAAGTGTCATAAAGTAGTGATGATTTTATACCAGATCGTCATGGGCTAATTGGGGAGGCCACCAACTCTAAAAATTACGACGATTTAAACCAGAAACGTCATAACCCAATGGGCACAAAATCGTCATAACCTATCACATGCAGTTTCAGACCTTATCCGGAGCCGCTTACGACGAAAATAGATCGTCATAATCGCTAATTTGAAATATATTTGAAATGATTGGACTGCCACCTCAGCGGTTTTACCAACGTGTCTTCTATGTGTCTATTTACGCCTATATGTAATATCCATGTGTCAATTTAGCTTATATATAGCTGCACTAGACATGTAAGTCTGGGACCCACATGTCATATACTCAGATTTTGTGTCTAGCTGATTGACATCTAGGCCCCACCATCCCTACCTGACACGTGGGTCCCACCCGCCGTCCCCACCCGACAATCGGGTCCCACCCACCGCCCCCACCTGACACCATGGGGCCTACCCACCAGACCGACCGGGACCCACATGTCATACACTCAGATTTCACGTCTAGCTGATTGAGCTCTAGGCCCCACGCCCCCCCTGACACACGGGAACCACTCAGCGCCCCCACCTGACAGGCTGACACACGGGACCCACCACCAGGCGACCAATATATGTGGCAAAATATATGCGCCGGGCGGGGGTCGAACCCACAACCTCCCGTCCCGAGCGTGCATCACCTTACCACCAAGCCACGCTCACACTTGTGATAACAGCACATGTTATTTCCGTTTTAACCTATCGTTCCCGGTAAGTTGGGCCCCAGCCCTTGTGAATAGTACTTGGGCCGATATGGACATCCCTTGGTGTTGTTTTTTTCTTTTCTGTCTTTTGCAATTCTTTTAAAATTTAAACACAAAAGATTAGAAGAAGATTTAAGACAAGGCCAAATAAATTCAAACAAACTTTGTAAATTATGTTTATCATACATATAATAACATTAAATCTTTTTCTCCGCAAAACAAAATTTATTTACTAGAATGCCATTCTAGTGTATTCAAAATACAGCTAAAACAGCGGGCATGACCATCCCTAGGTCGGAATAGAATCTTGCAAAACTCTTGATGGATCTGTGATAAAATAGATAATGGTGTACCTAAAAATGATTTTTTGAAAAAAACTTGAGCAAACTATGAAGCACTTGTAGTTCAAATTTGACTCGCTTCCAACTGAATCGGCAAAATTTTGTCAATTTCTTGAGAGGTGTCCAGAAAACTTTTTCCATGCAAACAAATGGTTAATTCTGCATAAAATATGGTACAATATCATTTAAAAGTTTATTGGTCCATTTTTACAACTTATTTTTGATAGATGCTTCACAAAATAACCCATTTTTAGCATTAAGAAAATGAAAAATGAATTTTTTGTGCAAAGAAAATTAATACTCCCCAAAGCAACTTTGTTTGCCATACCAAGATGCACACATGTGCACAGTATGGGGTTATTTGAACAAACTATGCCATGATTATGGCCATAACTAGCTTATCTCGCTTGAAAGCCATGAAACTTTGTATAAGGTAGCTCTTTCTTGTGAACACTTTTTCAAAATGTTTCCAATATTCCAAGTTTGTTATTTTTCCTAGAAACTAGGTCACATAACATGACACAACACGAAGGTTTTGTATTTTTTTGATTTGTTTTGAATTTCTCACATTGATTTCAAAATGTGACCAAAATGGCGGGCGTGACCGCTCCTAGGTCGGGATAGAATATTGCGAAACTCTTGATGGATCTCTTATGAAATAGATACTTGTGTATCTAAAAATGATTTTTGGAAAAAAATATGAGCAAATTATGAAGCACCCGTAGTTCAAAATTGACCCGCTTCCAACTGAATCGGCGGATATTTGTCAATTTCTTAAGGGCTGGCTATAAAACATTTTCCATGAAAAGAACTGATGAATTATGCATTAATTATGGTATAATATCATTTAAATTTTTGTTGGTCCATTTGTGTAACATATTTTTGATAGATGCATTACAAAAAAAGCCAATTGTTGCACTAAGAAAATGAAAAATGGATTTTTTGTGCAACGAAAATTAAAACTTCCCAAATCAACATTGTTTGGCATCCCAAGATGCACACATGTGCACAAAATAGGGTCATTTGAACAAACTATGCCATAATTGTGGCCATAACTAGCTCATTTGGCCTGAAAGCCAATAAACTTCGTACAAGATGGCTCTTTTATGTGAACACTTTTCCAAAATAGTTGCAATATTCCAAGTTTATTATTTTTCCTCGCATCTAGGTCACATAACATGACACAACGCGAAGGTTTTGTATTTTTTTGATTTTTTTTTGAATTTCTCACATCGATTTCAAAATGTGACCAAAATGGCGAGCGTGACCGCTCCTAGGTCGGGATAGAATATTGCGAAACTCTTGATGGATCTCTTATGAAATAGATACTTGTGTATCTAAAAATGATTTTTGGCAAAAAATATGAGCAAACTATGAAGCACCTGTAGTTCAAAATTGACCCGCTTCCAACTGAATCGGCGGATATTTGTCCATTTCTTGAGGGGTAGCTATAAAACCTTTTCCATGCAAACAAATGGGAATTGTGCATAAAATATGGTATAGTATTATTTAAAATTGTGGTGGTCCATTTTTGTAACATATTTTTGGTAGGTGCTTCATAAAAAAAACCCAATTTTGACGTTAAGAAAATGAAAAATGAATTTTTTGTGCAATGAAAATTAAAACTTCCCAAATCAACATTGGTTGCCATCCCAAGATACACACATATGCACAATATGGGGCCATTTGAACAAACTATGTCGCGATCATGGCCATAACTAGCTCATCTGACTTGAAAGCCATGAAACTTCGTACACGGTAGCTCTTTTTGTGAACAACTTTTCAAAATTTCTTGAGGGGTAGCTATAAAACTTTTTCAGGGCAAACAAATGGTGAATTGTACATAAAAGATGGTTTTATGTTTTCTAACATTTGAGTGTTCCAATTTTGCAACATATTTTTGGTAGGTGCTTCACAAAAACTATATTTCTAGCGCTAAGAAAATGAAAAATGATTTTTTGTGCAAAGAAGATTGAAACTCCCCAAATGAACTTTATTTGCGATACCAAGATGCACTCATGCAGGTAATATGGGGTTATCTTAGCAAATTATACCATTTTTGCAGCATATTTTTGATAGGTGATTAAAATATCCATTTTTGATGCTACCCTCTCTTCAGCCAATCAAATATCCAGAGTACGTCTCCCACGGATCGGCCTATGAAACAATATATGCCGTCGAACAAATCATCCGACGGGCCTCGTTTCTCAGAGAAAACGCAAACTAGGCCGCATCGCGCCGCCCCTAGCCAAACCCTAGTCATTCCCTCGCGCCGCCCCTAGCCAAACCCTAGCCATTCCCTCTTCTCTCCCTCGCGCCGCCAGACCCTCTCCACTGGTGCGGCGGCAAGACCCAAGCATCGCCCCCCTCTGGCCGGATCTCATCTGGCGGCCGGACAGAGCAACCCATAGCGCGCGCGCGGGTGGGCGGGTGACGGGACGAGAGGGATTCGGGCGGATCGATGGCGAAGCTGTACGTGCAGGCGGTGCCCACCACCTACATCTTCATCCTCTTCGTCTCCTGGCTCCTCGTCCTCTCCGTCTTTGGGTGCACCCCGGGCATGGCCTGGACGATCGTCAACCTCAGCCACTTCGCGGTACCCGCCTCCCGTCTCCCTCCTTTTTACATCTTCGATTCTATCCAGAATTATGGGATCGCGGTTTGGATTGGCTGCTTTGCGTGGCTTGGCTGGGGCGCCCCCGGTAGATCTGAAGGTCGGCTGTTCGAGTTACTAGATTACTTTGATTTCTCGCTTCAGGACGCGCAGCCATAAATTACAATAGATTGCCTGCGTCTGCTCCCGTTTCATGCTCTTATGTCTACCATATTTAAAGATCCTGTTCAGAATAAGATCTGTACATATCGATTCCATGTATATAATTTCACATAATAAGCATATTATCAGTCCTATGTTTATAATTTTGCAAAGTAAGGTTTGAAGCTTTCTGTCACATGTTTTGGTTATCATATTTATTTTTTCTACAAATATTGGTTTTGCATCTCCTGTCTTTATAACTTAGCAAACTGTTTAATCTAAAAAGACAACCACACGCTTTACCAAAATGGGACAGGAAGGTAGGTAAGAGGAGCCGAGAGATGCCATCAAGGAAGGTAGGTAAGAGGAGCCGAGAGATGCCATCAGTTGCTAAATTCAAGCAATGGTGAATATGATAAGCCAATGTTTCTTGATGCACATTGGTGCCAGTTTCACAATTGTTAGCCTCTTCTTTTGCTATTACACCATGCGCTGTGTAACTTTGGTTATTTGCTCAGCGTGGTCTGCATATATTCAGTTTACTGCAACAAACCGATGCAGCACAGTATGCTTCATAAAAACATTAAGCCAGCAGTATGCTTCATAAAAACAGTTAATCAAATCTGTTACCACCACCAATAGTTGCTACTCCCGCACTAGACTGGGAGCGTTACTGGAGCAGTAACCAAACATGATTCAGTTTTTGCCCATTCCCTTTACATTAACAGTGTTATATATGCAATTGCTCTTTTCCTTGGTGTTAGTACTTGCGCTTCTCAAATTCTCTGACATGCCTACTTGTGTTTGTGAAATTGGCTGTCGTACGCTTGTTTTGGGTCAAATTGCTTGCCTTTGCACCTTCTGGCAGTACAGAACCATTTGCGCCATAGGATACATGTTCTATGAACATGACTGTAAAAGTCATAGCATTAAAAGTGTTCAGATCCTACTGTTATGGAATAGCATGTAACTGCTATTACTGCATATGTCAATATAGATTTGCTGCTAGCTGTTAATCTAGATTTTATCGTGCTAAGTGGTGATCTGTTATATTATTTATGGGAATGTCTATGGTTTCTGAAGTAGTAATGGTTAAGTAAAATAATGCTTATTTCACTTGAGCCTATTGGCTATGAGAATGTCTGTACTTAGTCAACTGGTTATATCTCATTCTGGCATTTTATCTCATTCTGGTTAATAAATGGCATTAAACGATCATTGTCAATCACAATTAGTGTTGAAATGTGTTGCATTCTGATTTAACTACTTAAAGCATTTGTTCTTTCTTCTTGCTTAAGCACACCTCCTTTTCATTATATTATTTGGCATGAGGTAGTGCTGATGTTTAGTTAGATCAATCACAAATCATATTTTGAGATGTTTGTGTGCTTGCTGATGTAGTCTTGGCTCGGTGGTGTGGCCTATCTATCCGGTGACGGACTGAGAGGCCACCGCTCGAGATGTTAATGCAGCAGTGGCTCCCTCACAAGAAGAATGCGCTCCACCTTGACCTGATGGCTGCCGCTGCCGTTCAGGACGCTGGCCGCACCAATGGCAAATATGATGAGGAGCTCATTCTCACCGACCAGGACACTACGAGAGCCTAGCTCGTCTGACACATGATGCTCTCCAAAATAGGTATCCCTCTCTGCCTCTCTTACCGGATTCACTCTTGTTGCCCCACAAATGAGTTCTACCATGTTCCATATTATGATATGTGACATTCGTGAACAATTCTCTAGTCTGATGAATGAGCTTCCCAGATATGATACCATCTTGTGTGTTTACTGATTTACAGGTGATCAATTATTTATGGTTATATTATATTCTACGATTCTTCTCCCAAGTTGTAGAGAGAGGGGAAATGATTATAAAATGCTATCAGTATCACTATTTTGCTTACTCATTGATTAAGCTGATTGTGTCTGATGAACATATGCCCTTTCATTTCCAGTTATATTATTTCCTTTTGTATTTGATGTTTTTTTCTGAGAATCTCCTTGCCTTTAATAATGCTGACTAACATTTTTATTCTCCAGGATACCTTGTCTCTGTGGACTCATGAATCTGCAGGTATTCTGTCTTTTTTATTCAGCTGCATTATCTGGTGATGGATGAACGTGTTCAATTTTCTTACTGCCTTGCGTACTGCTTGCAGCTTGCAACTGCAGATGTTTCAGGGCGGATTTGTTGTGCTCTGAGGGCTGCCGCTGCAATGACTGCCAGAACACCGCGGCCAATAAGGCCGAGTACGAGTTGCGATTCAAGGAGAACTCGAAACAGATGACCCTACTGTAGGTAACATATGATTCTTCTTACTTGAAGCACACACCACATTCAGCAACACCATGCTGTTTTGACTCCCGTGGTTGTTCTAATTGCTGCGCATAGGACGGGCTTCAGGTGCCGCCCAATTTCCGTGGGTGCGGATGCCGGAAGACCAAATGCGCCACTGGATTGTGTCCTTGCCTTGCGGTGTGTCTTCTACATGCATGCATGGTCTTTCTTAAGTAGTAGAGCCTTGCGGTGTGTCTTCTACATGCATGCATGGTCTTTCTTAAGTAGTAGATTATTCCCGCTGCATCTGTTATTTTTGGAAAAAAAAACTAGTCATGCTTATTTACTGATCTCCTGACCCAAGCTAGTTGGTTCTTGTTCTAAAGAATGTTAGTCGGCATTATTTGCATTATATTCTGCATACGCCAGATGATTGCTTTGCCTTTAGTGTTTCTCAGTTGCTGTTCTTCTGCAGGAGCTCCTAGCAATCATCCCCTTTTTAATCGCCCCAGGCTGAAGCTCCAAGACACATCGGTCCGGAGCGTTGTTGGAGAGGAGAGGTTCTGATGCTGTAGCATCACTGCAGCAAGAGGGCCTGTATGTTCGGTGCTGGCCGGCTGGAAGGACATCCTTTGGTTCTGCATGATTCATCGGATAATGTATTGCTTGTTGTAGGATATGCTCTGGTTTACATATTATATACCAGATTCAGTTGTAGCCTGGTCGTTCTTGTATATACGTGATTTGTGCAAATATTGTAACAGATTTAATTATGGCTCTTATGAAAAGAATTTCATCTATTTATTGTGTCCGGTCTGATGTTTATTTACTGCTAAATGTTGGAAAATAATTCTTGACATGTGGAACCTATAGAAAATAGGAAATTGACAAGTGGGCCTGAATTAGTTGAGTGGTCTGACAATTGGCACCCATCTGACATGTGGGACCAGCCCAAGAAGAAATGGATAGTGAAAGGCTAAGGCCCAAAATACAAAAAGGTTGAAAAAGGCGAAGACCAAAAACAGAATGGACCAAAAAAAATGTCTAGGCCTAGAAAATAATTCTAGAATTATTGGGCTTGGCCCATGTAGATCACTGAAAATGGACCGGGCTGATTTTGATTTACGATGAATTCAAATCGTCATAATGCCTGCCACGTGGCTGCCACGTCGGATTGCTGATGTGGCCTCCTCAAACTGCCTATGACGATACTGAATCGTCATAACGGTTATGACGGTCCAATATCGTCATAGACGGTTATGATGATTTCAGTAGGATCGTCATGTTCAGTCATCAACGACGTCCCATTTTTGACGATCATTTTTTCGTCATAAAATCGTCATAGATCAACCACTGTGACGATCTAGTGACGAAATTAGAGGGTCGCTAGTCAACATATTTCTTGTAGTGCATATTACCAATGCTCTTATGAAAATTAGGGATGAAAAGTTGAAGCAAAAAGCTTCTGTTCCCAAGAAGTTAGAAGATGGTTGGGAACCCATCATTGATATGCATGTTAATGGTTTTGATTGCCATGCTTTATGTGATCTAGGTGCTAGTATTTCTATTATGCCTAGAAAAATTTATGACATGCTTGATTTACCACCGCTTGAAAAGTGTTATTATGATATTCCTATTGCTAATGTTGCTAAGAAGAAACCTTTGGGAAGGATTAATGATGTTCTTATTATGGTTAACAATAACCTTGTTCCCGTTGATTTTCTTGTCATGGATGTTGAATGCAATGCTTCATGTCCTATTATTTTGGGAAGACCCTTTCTTCGAACTGTAGGTGCCATCATTGATATGAGGGAAGGCACCATCAAATATCAATTTCCAATTAAGAAAGGTATGGAACACTTCCCTAGAAAGAGGAAGAAATTACTTTTTGACTCTATTCTTAGAGCAAATTATGAGCTTGATGCTTCATCGCTTGATATTACTTGATTCGCATTTTCTGCGCCTAGCTCAAAGGCGTTAAAGAAAAGCACTCTTGGGAGATAACCCAATATTTTTACATTCAGTTCTTTTTCTTTTATTTGAGTATTGGAAGTTATTACTACTGTAATAACCTCTCCTTATCCTTTTTATTTCGTTTTTGTGCCAAGAGAAGCCTCTAATTTGAGCGAGGTAAGATTTGGGGATGTTGCTGTCCTGAAACAGTTTTCGGTGCTGCACCATAAAAATTCGTGAAAATTATCTGTATATCTTTTGGACCTGCAATTTCTTGTGCATATGCCCCAGGTTATATCCAAACTTTCATTAGTTGAACACCTTTTGAGTTGAGCAACAGAAAACCCTCTAAAAATTTGACCTTTGTCAGCTGTTCTGTTTTGATAGATTTCTGCCAATATTTGTGTTTGCCGCTTTATCGCTTTCTTTTTGAGTTCTTTTGATCAGGGAACTTTTGGGGAAGTTGCTACAGTAATATATGCTTTATATGTGGTGGTTTTAGGTTGAAACCTGAAGCAAAAAGGGTTGATTCAATATTATGCTTACACTATTGTTGCTAACAGATTTGTGTTTAGTTTTGTATGAAGGAAGTTTTCAAGTGTAGGAATTGGAGAATGATGAGATGAGTTGAAGAATGGACAAAAGCTCAAGCTTGGGGATGCCCATGTCACCCCAAGAAATATCCAAGAAGTACAAGCATCAAAGCTTGGGGATGCCCCCGAGGCACCCGTTCTTCATCGGCAAAAATCAGGTCACCTTTCAACGCACTATATTTTTATTGCTTCATGCATTATGCGTTTTTCTTGGAGCGTCAGTTGTTTTTAGTTTTCAGTTTTGTTTAGTTTTGTTTGCTGCAATAAATGGTTGGACCCCAACAAATTTCTTTTCGAGAAGTTGCATTGTTTTTCATTTGCCAAGAACACTCCGTTTTTCACTCTTACCGTTTCAACGAGTGTTCTCTTTTACTAGAATTGCGTTTAGTTTTCGATTTTCGCCTTGATTTGTATTCAGATCTTGTTATATCTTTTTATCAAGGTGTATTTTGACCTCTGGTCCATGTTGGTTTTCATCAAAAGAGTTGTTTATAAAAAGTTCGAATTGTGTTGGAAAAGAGAAAAAGCTTTATGCAAAATAGTGGTACAAGAAGGAGCTTGTGTAGACTGCGGCCTAGGCTTTTGCATGTCGTGCTTAATGTCTTTTTGATAGTATGCTTAGTGGTTTTGCTGTAGCATGACTTGTCTCAAATGACTGAGATTGCTTAATGAGCCTTTGAAAAAATTATGCGTTGTTTTAATTATTTGGAAGCATTATTTTGGTTTTCTCCTTTGATGCTTTATTTGGGTTGACTTGGCGCATGCTCACACATGTTAGACTCATACAAAGTCGCCATTGCCTCTATGATCATTTAGTTTTTGACATTTGATGCCATCTTATGCTTATTTTAATGTCGCTTTGTCGCTATGCATGATTATGGCCGTTATTGCTCTCTTAGTTGGTCGCTCCCAGTCTTTTGCTAGCCCTCATTTTGTACTGAGTATGAGCTCTACTCGTGCATCCAACTCCTAAAAACCAAGTTTGCCATTGTGTCCACCATAGATACCTATTAGCAATTTGCTATTCCAAAGTACATTTGACTTGCTTTTATCTATCCTTCAAATTAAACTCTTTTGGTGTTATGCGAAAATTGGTCAGTAAAGCTCTCACGAACCGGATGGCACACTTTACTTTTCTCGTTTTAAATTTTTAGATATTGTGGTCTCTTATGTTGAGTTGTTATGCTTGCAAGTTGTAAGTTAGGAATTAGCCCAGCCATGCCGTCATGGGGTAAGCTTTCAACATTGCACTATCTTTCATTTGAGTTGATATCGTGATCTTTTATTTATAGATACTAGCGGTGTGAAATGAATTGGGAATCTTGCGGGATCATGGAGTTTGTATACGTGTTAGAGAAACACCTGGGCCGCTAATCTAAGCCATGCATAATTCATGGTGGAAATTTACAGCATGCCCATAGTGAACATTCGACGACGCATCTCACAATAAAAAGCTATACAATGGTAAATAAAAGAGATGCCGAGGTGTTCATTGTCTGTTTGTCCTGTCATTTTGATGTGGGCTTGTTCCATGTCATCGGGCACGGAGGTACCCCGTTGGCGGTTCTCGATGATACGTGTACACTTACAATGACAAGAGCTTGCTTGAGACTCTAAGTAAAGTAGCATGAGGTTTGGGTATTCGTATTTCATGGGACACGAGGTTTTCAACTTATAATTTGTTAAGCATATGCAGCATAAGTGTACTCGCATTAACTTTAACCATTCAAGATGCTTATGATGGGGGCAATGAGAGCTCAAAGCCGGTAAGTACCATAATTTTTGAAGGTTTATAAAACTTGCAATCACTGCTTCCCTCCGCGAAGGGCCTTTCTTTTACTTTTATGTTGAGTCTCCATCTTCTATCTTTATGCACCGTTAAGAGAGCATAGTTGTCATTCTGAGTATAATGTGCATTGTCCCAAAGTTTTTATTGATTGATTCATATTGTTGATTTCACTTGTTCTTAAATTATTTGTATCTAGTCACCCTCTTAAACTTGAAGGTGTCCTATGCATTTATGTTTTGCTCTCCATGAAGGACAATCTGAAAACCATTTGTATGTTTTTCCATATGATTTGAACACACGTTTGACTTTCATTGTTTCATTTTTATGATCTTTTGTTTGTGTTCATTTTCATGTTATAACATGGTTGCTAAGTTTCTTTTATCAAGATTATATCTTTCATGCCCATGTTTTAAGTTTTTTTGATCCCAGCGCACAATGCTTACATATATGATTAAGATTGTGTAGGTGCATGTTGTTTGACACGAGAAAAACATCTATGGAGGGTGGCTACTTAGGAAGGGAGTAGAGTAGCATGTTTCTCTCATGCGCCGGGTTAAGAAAAGAAATGCGGGCGTGCCAGTGTACCATGGTACACAAGAAAGAAAACAAGGTAGGGAAGCATGTATTTTATTAATCTCTCTTGGAGAAACAAAGTACAAGATCCCTCGTACATGCGCTCCATGGCCTGCTAGCACGGCCAGCCTGACTATGGCGATTGCGATCTCCTCGTTCTCGGGGCCTCGGAAGGCACCCGGTTAATTACTCCCGCGGGTTACGCCGGGAGACACCTCCGATTAAGCTGTGTGGTCATCTTCGTCGTCTTCGCTACGTGTTCTCCATGCATGATGATGATGAAGTGTGTGGGGACGGCGACAGAGCCTGTGTCCTCGTCGGTACACCCGCCGCAAGTAGCGTGGCCTTTGCTACGGCCACACCCGCCCTCGCCGTCGCGCCTCGTCGGTCTCGGCGGCGCTGATGTAGTTGAGTCGAAGTAGCATGGGTCCGCTCGGCTAGGACTTCTTGACGACCGGTAGCTTCGTCGGGGTGCGCAAGGGGTATGCCTCGCGGGAGTAAGTTGGTGGAGATCGGCATCAGCATGAAGCCGACGGACGCACAAATCGGCATGGCCGAAGTGGTCGGTGTCTCGTCTTGGACCAACGCCAAGTTCATGGCAGTCGGCGTAGACAAGAACGCCGTCTCATGGGCCCGTGGAGATGGTGTCGAAGATGTCGCCTCGCCTCTCCTAGTCACCTCCGTGTGGGGAAAGATAGAGCATGTGCTGCGGTGGTTGCGCCTCGGCCTGGTCTCCACTCCAATGTCGAAGAGCGGATGTCGACGACTAGGCGGACGCACACAATGCCTCGAAGCCTCTGAAGAAGAGGGCTTAGTGGCCCTGGTCGAGGTAGTCGGGAGCTTCAGCAAGCGTACTCGCGGCCATAAAGAACGAGTTGCCGCACATGAACGCATGCACGACCGCACCTAGCAAGCCAGGCATGAAATACATGCACCACCCATGCATGTGCATTGACATTGACATATACGTGCATACTAGCTAGCCTCAGGGATTGAGGTAGACGAGCCGGCTCGCACACATGCGCTCCTGTATTGCTGTGCGGGCATCACAGTATTAGCCGTGAAGGCGACGGCGGGATGCGCGCCACCAGCTCTGTCGTCCTCGTCTTGGGTGCCGTCGTCACGTTCGGCACGGCGGGAGTGCCCATGCGGCCGGGCTGTATGCCGACCGCGCTTGTGTGGCCGCCATTGCCCTGAGTGCCTCTCGCCGCAGGAGAAAAGGGCAAGCCGTTGACGTCATCTTGGCGTCGTCCGTCACGGGAGCGGAGGCCACGCCGAGCTGTACGCTGGAAGCTTCTGCACCGCCGTCGTCTTGTTCTCTGGAAGTAGCATGGGCGCCGAACCGTATGACGACGGCCGCCGCCATCGTCTTCAGTGCTACGGGAGTTGAATGGCGTCGGGCTGCACACCGGCAGCCTCACCACCATTGTCGGTGCAGTCCAAGGTGGTGAAGACGGAGGCGAACTGCACCCGGGCCACCGACGCCGTCGTCTCCGGCAACTCCGCGGTGCCGCCGTCATGCTTGAGGGAGTAGCGTGGGCGCCGAGCCGTATGCCGACGGCCGTCGTCGGCGTCTTCGGCGCTGTCCATGGGCGCCAGGCTACAGGCCGGAAGCCCCCGCACCGACGTCGTCGACTTCAGTAAGTGTGGAGGAATTGGCGCCGAGCTGCACATGGCAGACTCCACGTCGTCATCGTCGTCTTTAGCGCCGTCCACAGGCGCATGGCTTCATGCCGGCCGCCCCCGCGCTGACATCGAGGAAGTGGCCACCGGGCTGCACGTGACAGCCTCCACGCCGCCATCGTCATCTTTGGCGCCGTTCATGGGCGCATGGCTTCATGCCGGCCGCCCCCGCGCTGACGTCGCCGTCAAGTGTCGAGGAAGTGGCCACCGGGCTGCACGTGGCAGCCTCCACGCCGCCATCATCATCTTTGGCGCAGTTCATGGGCGCAGCCTCCCGCGCCGATGTCGTCGTCAGCTTCGGCAGGTGTCATGGAAGTGGACGCGCCTCCGCGCCGTCCTCGTCAGCTTGGGCATCATCCGCAGCAGTGAAGACGATGTCAAGCTGCTCGCCGGCGGCCACGCCGCCGCCATCTTCGGCAAGCGTCGTGGAAGTGAGCCACACGCCGGTAGCCCTCGCATCACCGTCGTCGTCTTCAGCGTGGGCGCCAGGCTTCAAGCCGGCCGCCCCGAGCTTCACGACGACGGGCTAGGCGCCGTCCGCGCCTAAATCGCCGGGTTGAGATCATCTCCGTGCGTCATGGTGCAACATATATGTATGCGTGTGTATGCTGGACAGAGCAGGGAAGAAGAGAGCACGAGGGAGAGAGAGAGTCAACCATCATTCTCACCATTAGGAACCACCGGTGCCAATTCCATGGCCTTCTTGTTCTTCCACTGATCGTTGTGCGTGTGTATGTGGTTAGGACGTGGATGGATTGGAGTTGTGAGCTGAGTGTATATTGGATGGATGAATATTTGTGGATGGCTTTAGGGTGTTGGATCTTGGATGCGATCTCTCTACTCCAGGTATGAGAGCTCTCCGTCCGTGGGTCTCCTCTCTCTGTGTTTTTCCCCTCCTTGAGATGGCACGGCTTGTGCCTCCTTTTATAGGCAGCGGGCGACGCCGGATGGATGGCGATCGAGCGCTGGTTATTCGGAATCTGTTTCATGCGGAGATGCTTATCTTATCGCCCGCGCGCTAGCTCTCCGGCGAAACCGCAGCTGTTCCAATGAGTCTGTTCCACTCTGATGCTTATCAGATTGCACGACCATAGCTGGCCAAAATATCTTGTACATGAGGCAAACGGATCCGGTATGCTGACCCCCGCGCGCGTATACACGAATTGGCCGGCGTATACGCGCAGCCGTAGATTGTATAGATTGTACGGCTTGTACCCGTACGCGTGAGCTTGGACTCATGCATGCATGTTCGATGGCTCAAACGATTTGCTACTCCCTGTGACTCATATTACTCTTCGCAAATATGGATGTATCTATCACTAAAATGTGTCTAGATATATCTATATTAGCGAAGAGTATTATGGGTCGGAGGGAGTAGCTTCATGCATATGCACGTATTGGATTTATCAAACGAATTCGTCACCAGCTTGTTAGCCGTTTACAAAAACACGTCGAACACATATCACCTCAAAAATTATTTCTTTTGTTATCACTTACCTACTCGAGGACGAGCAGGGGTTAAGCTTGGGGATGCTGATACGTCTCCAACGTATCCATAATTTTTGATGCTACATGCTTGTTTTTACACCATTTGCTTAGTATTTCGTTACACTTCGTGGCATTTTTATGCATTTTCCGGGACTAACCTATTAACGAGATGCCACAGTGCCAGTTCCCTGTTTTCTGCTGTTTTTGTGTTTCAGAAAAGTTACACAGTAAATATTCTCGGAATTGGACGAAACCAAAGCCAGTCGTCCAGATATTTCACGGAGCTTCCAGAATACCGAAGAGGAGACAGAGCCGGACCAAAGGGTGGCAACACCACCAGGGGGCGCGGCCCACCCCTAGCCCGCGCCGGCCTGTGGTGTGGGCCCCCTGGTCCATTTCTGACGCCGCCTCTTCGCCTATAAAGACCCCCCGACGGGAAAAACCTAAATGCCCGATCATTTTTTCTGAACACATCGCGATCCGCCGCCGTCGTCGACCCAAAGATCGGGAGGGTCCAGAAGCTCTTTCTGGCACCCTGCCGGAGAGGAGAATCACCACCGGAGGTCTTCTTCATCACTATGCTTGCCTCCGACGCGATGAGTGAGTAGTCTACCTTGGACTATGGGTCCATAGCAGTAGCTAGTTGGTTATCTTCTCCACCATGTGCTTCATGTTTAGATCTCGTGAGCTGCCTTACATGATCGAGATCACCGTTATGTAATTCTACATGTTGTGTTTGTTGGGATCCGATGAATATTGGTGTTATGATTGAGTTGATGTACTGAATATTAACTTATGTTATCTCTATCTTGTTTATGATCTTGCATGCTCTCCGTTGTTAGTAGCTATCTTGGCCGAGTAGTTGCTAGTGACTCCAAGAGGGGGTATTTATGCTCGATAGTGGGTTCATGCCTCTATTTAATCTGGGGGAGTGACAGAAACCTCTAAGGTTGTAGATGTGCTGTTGCTACTAGGGAGAAAACAACATTCATATGCTCATGGGCATATGCTTTGTTTACATTACACGCTTTGCGTAATGCAATTATCTGTTGTTCGCAACTTAATACTTGTGGAGTTCTCTGATTGATTCGCCACAAGTGGATTATTAGTCATAGATGCAGTTGGATGGCGGTCTATGTATCTTGTTGTAATGCCCAGAGTAAATCTCATAGTGATCCTCTCGACATATGCACGTTGTCTTTATTCTATCAATTTCCCAACTGTAATTTGTTTACCCAGCATGTGTTATTTTATCTTATGGAGAGACACCACTAGTGAACTGTGGACCCCGGTCCTATTTCCTTTATATTGCTATCACCTGTTTACTTTACTCGCACTGTTTACTTTACTCACATACTATTATCACTTTCCACTCGATACGCTTATACCCTTTGTTTCAAGCAAACCGGTGAGATTGACAACCTCATCGTAAGTTGGGAACAAAGTATTTGGTTGTGTTATGTGCAGGTTCCACGTTGCTACTGGTTGAAGACACGCTAACAAGTTATCATTAACGGCGCCCTTGTTAGAGCATCACGCAGCTAGTGGGCATCACCTTCAGTCGTATTCATCCTCCTACTGGATTGGTAACCTTGGTTTCATAACTGAGGGAAAACTTGCTGCTATATTCATCAAAACCTTCTCTTGGGGTTTTCCAACTGGCCGGTCATTTACTACACATTCCCACGTCAACTTGGTTCCAGAAGTTTTCTGTCGCCGTTGCCATGTATTGAAGAAGAAGCTTTCACACCATCATCACCGCGCTATCAAAGCCCGCTAAGGTGTATCTGCGAGCAGCTGACTACTGTCCTCGTCTCTGGACCGTGGAGGTCCTATTTGACGGACAAGGCCGGATGTACCTCGACAAGGGCTGAGAGAATTTCGCCATCACGCACGGTGTGGATTTCGGCTGCATCCTACACTTCAAATATGAAGGAGATGATGTGCTCACATTGAAGGTGTTTGACGGAACAATGTGCAGGAAGTACTACTACACGAACGACGAATATACTGACAATGAAAGCGACGACGACGTGAAGCCATGCATCCATCCCCTTTAGATAAGGGGATTATGACCAAGAATATATATGTAGCTTCATATGCATCGATTTAGAGATCTAGCTATTCCTTTTACTATATATTATGCATGTAAAAATAATATCGCAATTTCCACCATGATTCAAGCACCACAGCCTCCAAACGATGCCGATGCCAATATCGGCATGGTCAGAACGGCTATGCATGCTCGCCGCCACTGCAAGGTCACCGTTGGGATGCACCCTCAATCCCGTCCCCTCATTCGATCACTGACACACCAGAGATACCGCTGAGGCCAATGACGAACGTACATGATGATGCCAATGCCGAACATACACGCCGCTATGGGCACGGCCACGCCGCCCCGCTATGCTGGACGCCATAGACCACCGCGAGGTCTTTCCCTTCGCCACCACACTCCCCTAGCACCCATCTATACACGCCAGAAAGGAGAGACACTAGTTTTATCTACATTGCTCGCGTTCGTGTCCGACACCGTCAGTCAAAGTGTTGATGTCCTCGTCGATGTCCTTGACCATTTCTTCTCTTCTTTGCATGGTTGAACGCGTCTAGTTCATATCTATCTAATGCGTCTGGTCTCGCCTCATGCAGTTCTTTGTGGACGTCGATCTCATCTCGGCACCCCGCAGGCCACCTCCTCTGTGCCATCGCTGTAGAGCTCCATTTAAAAATCTAATCCTACCTGTGTATTGCCCCTTGTATCAGCGTCATGGCCCCACTTGTCATTCGATATACCGAAGCCCCACTCGTCCGTGTTTTGGTCAGGGATACGGCGATTCTTACGGTCAAACAAAGATGGATGGTCTGACGTGTCTTTGTGGGCTCTATGTGGCCCCACTAGTCAGCAGATAACGGTCAAAGTTGTTGACCCGTCGGGCAACCGGCTGTTCCAGCATTTGTGAGGGTTTCAGACAAGGGCTTGGACAAAACTGAGGAAAAACTAAGGAGCTGGGGAAAACTGAGTACAACTAAGGACCCGAGGGCACGAAAATAGAAATCTCTAATATTATTGAGATGCATAAAACCATGTTTCTCTCTCTCATAATAACTTTCAGTAGCATCATGAAGAAAATTAACAATATAACTATCACCTAAAACATTCTTATCATGAGCCACATGCATAAAAGAATTAATACTCTCCACATAAACATAGTCATTCTTATTAATCATAGTGGGAGCAAATTTTCAACAAAATAGCTATCATTATTATTCTCATCACTATAGTCATCAAATATAGGAGGCATATTGTAATCCCATAAATAATTTTCTCCTCAATAGTAGGTGGGCTGAAAATATCATATTCATCATTGTAATCATCATATATTGGAGGTATAGTATCATCGAAGTAAATTTTCTCCTCCGTGCATGGGGGACTAAAAACATCATTTTCATAAAAACTAGCTTCCCCAAGCTTAGACTTTTCCATAGCGTTAGCAATAATGGTGTTAGAATAATTCATACTAATAACATTGCTATTAGAATGCAAATAAAGTTCCATAGGTTTTTTTAATTTTCTCTTCAAACACTTCATGTCCTAACTCAAGATAAATACTATAAAGCTCTCTAATTTTGTTGTTGTTTTCTGATACGTCTCAAACGTATTTATAATTTTTTATGCTCCATGCTTGTTTTACACCAATTGTTTTGTGTTTTGTTTACACTTCGTAGCATTTTTATGCATTTTCCGGAACTAACCTATTAATGAGATGCCATAGTGCCAGTTCCTGTTTTCTGCTATTTTTGTATTTCAGAAAAGTTACACATGAAATATTATCGAAATTGGACAAAACGAAAGCCGAAGTTCCTATTTACCTGACACGAATACAGAGTCCAAAGGAGAGACGGAGTGGGGCCAGAGGGCAGCCGCACCATAGGGTGACGCGGGCCACCCCCTGGCCACACCACCAGGTGGTGTGGACCCCTAGTCCACCCCCTGACATTGCCTTTCCGCCTATAAATTCCCCTTCGATGGGAAAACCCTAGGGGGACAAACACTTTTCCATGAAACATACTGCAAGCCGCCGCCGTCGTTGTCCCGAGATCGGGAGGGTCCAGAAGCTCTTCCTGGCACCCTGCCGGAGAGAGGAATCATCACCAGAGCTGACGAGGGTTAACTCGACAAATGTCCTAGATGAAGGACTTAGGATCGGGGGAAGAGCAACGACTAGAGATTTTGGGATCGAGATTGGCACACGATGTACCCAGGTTCACGTCCCCGCGGTGGAGGATCGCTACATCCTGATAGCAATCTAGTATATGATCACAATGGTGTTTACATGGTGCCGTCGTAGGCGGAGTATTGTATCTAGACTATGTATAATCTATCTTCTCTATTCTAGCTCTCGATGTAACTTCTCTTAGATATCTCTCTAGGGGCACCCTTGCCTGGCTTTATATATGCAACCGGGCTAAGGTTTTACAAGTGTCCTAGTCGAATACGGATTAGAACCTTCCTTCTTCGTCTCCAAGTCAATCTTCGAGTCCTTGTACTTGTCCACCTCCATAACGGGCCGGATCCGGTATATGAATATGTGGGTACCTGAAGGGCATACCCACGTCAGTAGCCCCCGAGACTCTACTTGAGTCGCAGACTCGGGTTGAGTCTCCAAACTTCAAATCATCAACTTTTTCAATTCTCTGACTTCTTCAATCTTCGACTTCTTCAAACTTCAACTTCTTGAATCTTCGACTTCTTCAATCTTCGATTTCATCAAACTTCAACTTCTTGAAAACTTCCATTTCTTCAATTTTCGACTTCAATTCTTCGACTTTCTGAAATCTTCGGGTTCTTGAATCCGCTCTCCCGATGGGAGTGAAATGTCGAGTTTATTTTCTGGTGCTTGCCACCGACAATGGACTCAAAATTTTCTTCCTCGTTCTTCATTGATGATCTTCTTGAAGTAAATCTTCATCGGGTGCGTGACCAGCGCTCCCGATGGGAGTAGCCCCCGAGGCTATGGTCGGATACTTGTAGTCGATCATAGGCTCCAACTTTCTTTTTCTTTTTCATCTTCTCTTCTTGTCGAATTCTTTCTCTCGAAATTGACTTTTTATCGGGTGCGCGACCAGTGCTCCCGATGGGAGTAGCCCCCGAGTCTATGTTCGGATACTTGTAGCCGGGCATAGACTCAAGTTGTACTACTCGAAGAATTTTGACTCCTGTTGAAGGATTTGATGATTTTGTCGACTCCTGCAAAAAATATAAATAATTGTGAAATACTTTGTCTCTCAAAGAAATATCGCGTTTGCATATTGTAATGATGATGTAGTATGTAAAATAAAAACTCGATGTTTTTTGTGCAATTTTGTTGCTCATACGTAAGACCATTTCGTTAGCCTGATGCACTTCACGGCTCGATCAACTACTTAGGTCAGACGTAATGTGATGCGTTTGCCGCATTTGAATTTCAAGATACTTGCTAAGCCTTTTCGTTAGCCTGACGCCCAAGATTTTGTGCCTTGCCAACCGTTAGTCGAGCTTCATGCGACTGTAAACTAAATTGACAAGTATTCGACAAGGAACGTCGACTACTAGGGCTTTCGCAATTTTTCTAGGTCAATGATATGCAAGATGATTTTTCACGGCGGAGCCCCCGAGTGTCGGGTGCGGTGAAAATAAATAATAATCGATTCTTGGAAGAGGATAACTTAGCTTTTATCTGATGCAGCGTGGTCGGCGCGGCATAGTCGACGATGACGTAGTCGAGTTGTAGTCGTAGAATCACAATCACGATCGGAGGCGAAGTTGTTGTCGAGCCCCCGAGCGCTGTTGGGATTGTCGCGTTGCTGATATCGACGAAATCATAGGTCTTGAAGGTTATTTTTCGCACTCAGGGGCGAGTTGATGTCGAGCCCCCGAGCGTTGCCGATAGTTTGCATGAGTGCGGGACGACGAGCCCCCGAGTGCTGCCGAATGCGCGAGTACACGACGGCAAGCCCCCGAGCGTGACAAGCCGCAGTTGACGCTGCAATCGATGATGTTGAAGACGAAGTAGTCGAATACTTTTCTCCGAGTTGTCCGAGCAGAGCCGGTAATTCATCGGCTTAGACTGTTGCTGATCTATTCGATGTCTTCATTGATCTTTGCAAATGCGTATCGTACCTGCTGATTTTTTTCCTCTAGCCTTAGGACGTTGAGTCGTAACTTTCGTAAGACTCGGCCTAACGCTGACTTTGGCTGCTGACACTTTTTCTTTTCTTCACGGAACTCGATCCGACTTGGTATCTTCTTTTCTCATGAATTTTCCTTATACGGTGCTACAGCTTGACTTCTTTGGACTTTGATTCCCCACGGCCGGCGCCAATTGACGAGGGGTTAACTCGACAAATGTTCTAGATGAAGGACTTAGGATCAGGGGAAGAGCAACGACTAGAGATTCCGGGATCGAGATTGGCACACGATGTACCCAGGTTCACGTCCCCGCGGTGGAGGATCGCTACATCCTGCTAGCAATCTAGTATATGATTACAATGGTGTTTACATGGTGCCGCCGTAGGCGGACTATTGTATCTAGACTATGTCTAATCTATCTTCTCTATTCTAGCTCTCGATGTAACTTCTCTTAGATATCTCTCTAGGGGCACCCTTGCCTGGCTTTATATATGCAACCGGGCTAAGGTTTTACTAGTGTCCTAGTCGAATACGGATTAGAACCTTCCTTCTTTGTCTCCAAGTCAATCTTCGAGTCCTTGTACTTGTCCACTTCCTTAACGGGCCGGATCCGGTATACTAATCTGTGGGTACCTGAAGGGCATACCCACGTCAAGAGCCCTTCTTCATCACCATTCCTACCTCCGGAGTGATGCGTGAGTAGTCTACCTTGGACTATGGGTCCATAGCAGTAGCTAGATAGTTGTCTTCTCCTCCATGTGCTTCATGTCTAGATCTTGTGAGCTGCCTATCATGATCAAGATCATCATTATGTAATCCTACATGTTGTGTTTGTTGGGATCCGATGAATATTGAGTACTATGTCAAGTTGATTATTGATTTATAATATCTATGTTATTTATGATCTTGCATGCTCTCCGTTGCTAGTAGATATCTTGGTCGAGTAGATGCTAGTGACTCCAAGAGGGGAGTATTTATGCTCGATAGTGGGTTCATGCCTCTAGTAATCTGGGAGAGTGACAATAACTTCTAAGGTTGTAGATGTGATGTTGCTACTAGGGAGAAAACAACAATCTTTTGTTCAAGGGCATTTGTATTGTTTACATTACACACTTTGCTTAAGGTGATAATATGTTGCTTGCAACTTAATACCAAGGGTTGTTCGGATGATATCCCGCGGGTGGATTATTAGTCATAGATGCAGTTGGATTACGGTCTATGTATTATATTGTAATTCCCAAGTGAATCTCATAGTGATCTTCATGACATGTACATGCATTGTTATGCATCCTTTATTCTATCAATTGCCCAACTGTAATTTGTTTACCCAGCATGTTATTTCTTTATGGAGAGACACCTCTTGTGAACTGTGGACCCCGGTCCATTCTTTTACGTATATTGCCATCTACTGCAAGCATCGTTACTTTTTTCAAGCATTATTTATTTACTTACTGCAAACAAATATCTTTTTCCACATGATACGTTTAATCCTTTGTTTACAGCAAACCAGTGAGATTGACAACCTCACTGCAAGTTGGGGCAAAGTATCTTAGTTGTGTTGTGTGCAGGTTCCACGTTGCTTCTGGCGCCGGTAGTGCGTCCTGCCAAAAGTCAGTTAGCATCAACCTTCAGAAGTGGTTTCTTTCTCCTACTGGTCGATTAAACCTTAGTTTCTTACTGAGGTAAAACTTATTGTTGTGCGCATCATACCTTCCTCTTGGTGTTCCCAACTGGTAGTTAATACTACGCACCAACATTTTCCATTAAGCCTAACTAGTGAAAATAAAAACAAGAAACAAAAAGATATAATTGCAGAATCTAAAGGAAATAACTTTGAGCACTCACACACCAGCAACAGTACTAGAAGATAGCTTAGTAGTCAGAGGATGTGAGTACCTTTTACCTTACCTCCCCGGCAACGGTGCCAGAAAAGAGCTTCATCTCTACGCACGCTTCTATTCTTGTAGACAGTGTTGGGCCTCCAAGTGCAAAGGTTTGTAGAACAGCAGTAAGTTTCCCTTAAGTGAATCACCCAAGGTTTATCGAACTCACAAAGGTAGAGGTCAAAGATATCCCTCTCAAGCAACCCTGCAATTAAGATACAAGAAGTCTCTTGAGTCCCCAACACACCCAATACACTTGTCAGATGTATAGGTGCACTAGTTCGGCGAAGAGATAGTGAAATACAAGTAATATGGATGATTATAAGTGGTAATTGCAATCTGAAATAAAAAATGGCAGCAAGCAAACATGTAGCAGAACTAGTTGTAAACGGTGTTTCAATGCTCAGAAACAAGGCCTAGGGATCATACTTTCACTAGTGGACACTCTCAACAATAGGGGTGAAAGCGGAGCAGATACGGACGGATAGTAGTGAAACCGTATTCGTTACCGTATATTTTCCGGATTCGGAATCGGAGCGGATAGTGTGCGGATACGAATACGGAATCGGAGTCTATCGGTAACGAATACAGACCGAATATGGAGCGAATACGGTTTGGCTGCGGATAAACATTTTTTGGATATCTCGTTGATAATAAAGTAAAATTAGCTTGTAAATTTTTTCTACATTCGTAAATATATATTTATATAAAAACTAGCTTGTGCCTTGCATGGTGTTGTTTGTGTACCATAAGACAAAATGTATAACTTTTTTATGTTTTCTCCCCAGTCACGTACTCAACAACTCACTACCGGATATTTTGTCGGATATTGTCCGGATATAACCGTGAAATATGGTATATCTTCGGATACGGTCAGATATTAGTAAAACCATATCCTTTTCCATATCCGTTAATCACTATCCGTATCCGTGACCGTATCCGACAACTATCCGACCGAATCCGTTTTTGTATTCTGTAAGCCTTCGGTCGGTCAGTCGGTCGGAAATAATCCGTTCCGTTTTCACCCCTACTCAACAATGATATCATAATTGAACACATAAATATCTTTTCTTTACTATGCTACTCTAAACTACTCTCTGGTTGGATAACAAACACCAATTCACCGTGTAGGGCTGTGAAAGCACTCCTTAAAGTTCGCATTCCCCATCTAGTTAACCCCATGATACGTCTCAAACGTATCTATAATTTTTAATGCTCCATGCTTATTTTTACACCATTTGCTTAGTGTTTCGTTACACTTCGTGGTATTTTTATGCATTTTCCGGGACTAACCTATTAACGAGATGCCACAGTGCCAGTTCCCTGTTTTCTGCTGTTTTTGTGTTTCAGAAAAGTTACACAGGAAATATTCTCGGAATTGGACGAAGCAAAAGCCAAACATCCAGAAATTCACCGAAGCTTCTAGAGAACCGAAGAGGAGACGGAGTGGGGCCACGAGGGGCCCACACAACAGGGCGGTGCGACCCAGGGCTAGACCGCGCCCCTATGTGTGTGGCCGCCTCAGTCCACTTCTGACGATGCCCCTTCGCCTATAAAGACCCCCCGACGGGAAAAACCTAAATACCCGATCACTTTTCTATAAACACATCGCGATCTGCCGTCGTCATCGACCTGAGATCGGGAGGGTCCAGAGGCTCTTCCGGCACCCTGCCGGAGAGGGGAATCGCCACCGGAGGTCTTCTTCATCGCCATGCTTACCTCCGGCGCGATGAGTGGGTAGTCTACCTTGGACTATGGGTCCATAGCAGTAGATAGTTGGTTGTCTTCTCCACCATGTGCTTCATGTTTAGATCTCGTGAGCTGCCTTACATGATCGAGATCACCATTATATAATTCTACATGTTGTGTTTATTGGGATCCGATGAATATTGGTGTTATGATTGAGTTGATGTGCTGGATATTATCTTATGTTATCTCTATGTTGTTTATGATCTTGCATGCTCTCCGTTGTTAGTAGCTATCTTGGCCAAGTAGATACTAGTGACTCCAAGAGGGAGTACTTATGCTCGATAGTTGGGTTCATGCCTCTATTTAATCTGGGGGAGTGACAGAAACCTTTAACGTTGTAGATGTGCTATTGCCACTAGGGAGAAAACAACATTCATATGCTCAAGGGCATATGCTTTGTTTACATTACACACTTTGCTTAATGCAGTTATCTGTTGTTCGCAACTTAATACTTGTCGAGTTCTCGGATTCATTCGCCACAAGTGGATTATTAGTCATAGATGCAGTTGGATGGCAGTCTATGTATCTTGTTGTAATGCCCAGAGTAAATCTCATAGTGATCCTCTCGACATATGCACGTTATCTTTATTCTATCAATTGCCCAACTGTAATTTGTTTACCCAGCATGTGTTATTTTATCTTATGGAGATACACCACTAGTGAACTGTGGACCCCGGTCCTATTTCCATTATATTGCTATCACCTGTTTACTTTACTCGCACTGTTTACTTTACTCACATACAACTATTACTTTCCACTCGATACGCTCATACCCTTTGTTTCAAGCAAACCGGTGAGATTGACAACCTCATCATAAGTTGGGAACAAAGTATTTGATTGTGTTGTGTGCAGGTTCCACGTTGCTACTAGTTGAAGACGCGCTAACAAGTTATCGTTAACGGCGCCCTTGTTGGAGTGTCACTAGGCTAGCAAGCATCACCTTCTTCAGTTTGGCTTTTTCCTACTAGACCGACAAACCTTGGTTTCTTACTGAGGGAAAAACTTGCTGCTATATTCATCATACCTTCCTCTTGGGGTTTCCCAACTGGCCGGGCATTTACTTCATCATCACCATGCCATCAATAGCAATCAAGACTTTTTCTGGCGCCGTTGCCGGGGAAAAAGAAGACTTCTGCAAGGGGAGTTTCGCACACACATCCTTTACTTTGTTTTAAGTTTTGCTTTACTTTATTTTTACTTGCATCGTGATGAAGCCGAGTAAATTACCGGCCAGTTGGAAAACCCCAACAGCAAGGTGTGATGAATATAGCAACAAGCTTTTCCCTCAGTAAGAAACCAAGGTTTAATCGTCTAGGAGGAGGTCGAAATACGACTGAAGGTGATGCCCACTAGCTGCGTGATGCTCTAACAAGGGCGCCGTTAACGATTTCTTGTTAGCGCGTCTTCAACCAGTAGCAACGTGGAACCTGCACACACACAACCAAATACTTTGTTCCCAACTTACGATGAGGTTGTCAATCTCACCGGTTTGCTTGAAACAAAGGGTATGAGCGTATCAAGTGGAAAGTGATAATAGTATGCGAGTAAAGTAAACAGTGCGAGTAAAGTAAACAGGTGATAGCAATATAAAGGAAATAGGACCGGGGTCCACAGTTCACTAGTGGTGTCTCTCCATAAGATAAAATAATACAAGCTGGATAAACAAATTACAGTTGGGAAATTGATAGAATAAAGACAACGTGCATATGATGAGAGGATCACTATGAGATTTACTCTGGGTATTACAACAAGATACATAGACCGCCATCCAACTGCATCTATGACTAATAATCCAGTTGTGGCGTATCAATCTGAGAACTCCACAAGTATTAAGTTGCGAACAACAGATAATTGCATTAAGCAAAGTGTGTAATGTAAACAAAGCATATGCCCTCGAGCATATGAATATTGTTTTCCCCCTAGTAGCAACAGCACATCTACAACCTTAGAGGTTTCTGTCACTCCCCCAGATTAAATCGAGGCATGAACCCACTATCGAGCATAAATACCCCCTCTTGGAGTCACTAGCAACTACTTGGCCAAGATAGCTACTAACAACGGAGAGCATGCAAGATCATAAACAACATAGAGATAGCATAAGATAAATTTCAGTACATCAACTCAAGCATAACACCAATATTCATCGGATCCCAACAAACCAAACATGTAGAATTATATAACGGTGATCTCAATCATGTAGGGCAGCTCATGAGATCTAAACATGAAGCACATGGTGGAGAAGACAACCATCTAGCTACTGCTATGGACCCATAGTCCAAGGTAGACTACTCACTCATCGCTCCGGAGGCAAGCATGGCGATGAAGAAGACCTTCGGTGGCGATTCCCCTCTCCGGCAGGGTGCCGGGAAGAGCTTCTGGACCCTCCCGATCTTCGGGTCGATGGCGGCGGCAGATCACGATGTGTTCTGGAAAAGTGATCGGGTATTTAGGTTTTTCCCGTCGGGGGGTCTTTATAGGCGAAGGGGCATCGTCAGGAGTGGACCGAGGCGGTCTCACACATAGGGGGCGCGGCCAGGGCCTGGGCCACGCCGCCCTGGTATGTGGGGCCCTCGTGGCCCCACTCCATCTCCTCTTCGGTTCGCTGGAAGCTTCGGTGAAATTTTGGGCGACTGGCTTTGGTTTCGTCCAATTCCGAGAATATTTCCTGTGTAGCTTTTCTGAAACACAAAAATAGCAAAAAACAGGGAACTTGCACTGTGGCGACTTGTTAATAGGTTAGTTCCGGAAAATGCATAAAAGTGCCACGAAGTGTAACGAAACACTAAGCAAATGGTGTAAAAACAAGCATGGAGCATCAAAAATTATAGATACGTTAGAGACGTATCACATCGTTTTACCAAAAACAAAAAAAATTAGTTTCCTTTATAGTTGTTTTTACTTGTCTGCTTTTAGTTCTGTTAGAATGAGTAATCCTGAAGTTGAAGTTCGTACCTTTAAGCAACAAGGGGGAGAGAGTTTGAAAGATGCTTGGTACCATATTAGCAATTCTCATTATAGGTGTACGAAGAAGCATTCTACCATGATCCTCCTTAGAAATTTTTATGTTGGTATAACTAGTTGGAATATGTATGTTCTTGATACTCTTGCAGGAGGTAATTTTCTGGGTACTCCCGCTCTTGAAGCATGCACTTTAATTGAAAGTTTAGTGGGAGTACCACCTATTCATGTTGTTAAAACTAAGGTCACTTTGGAGGAAGTTTTAGAAAAGCTTAGCTCTTTAGAAAAAAGTTTGCCAAATATCCTTGATAATGATAGCCGTGTTGATGAATTGATAGAAAGTATCGGTAAGAGAATCACCGTTTTAGAGGCTAGCACTACTCTTGATAGTCAAAATCTTATGATTGGGAAATTGGAGGAATCTATGGAAACTTTAAGTTCAATTTTCTCTTCTCTTAAATTTAAGAAAGAGAAAACTTTTGGAAAAGAGCAGAAATTTATGTATGTTCCCAAGGTGTTTGTGCCTAAACCGCAGCATGTTTTTAAGATTGGTAAGACTTTTAGTTCAACTAAGAGTGACTTGCAGGTTGAATCATCTTCGGGGACCTCTAAAGTGCCTAGTATGGTAAGTGGTGATCTTGAGGAAACAGTTGATCTTGATGCTTCATCACTTGATATTACTTGATTCGCATTTTCTGCGCCTAGCTCAAAGGCGTTAAAGAAAAGCACTCTTGGGAGATAACCCAATGTATTTACTTTCAGTAATTTTTCTTTTATTTGAGTCTTGGAAGTTATTACTACTGTAATAACCGCTCCTTATCCTTTTTATTTCATTTTTGTGCCAAGAGAAGCCTCTAATTTGAGTGAGGTAAGATTTGGGGATGTTGCTGTCCTGAAACAGTTTTCGGTGCTGCACCGTAAAAATTCGTGAAAATTATCAGAATATCTTTTGGACCTGCGATGTCTTGTGCATATGCCCCTGGTTATATCCAAACTTTCATTAGTTATATACTTTTTGATTTGAGCAACAGAAAACGCTCGGAAAATTTGACCATTGTCAGCTGTTCTGTTTTGACAGATTTCTGCCAATATTTATGTTTGCCACTTTATCGCTTTCTTTTTGAGTTGTTTTGATCACGGAACTTATGGGGAAGTTGCTACAGTAGTATATGCTTTATATGTGGTGGTTTTGAGTTGAAACCTGAAGCAAAAAAAGGGTTGATTCAATGTTATGCTTACACTAATGTTGCTAATAGATTTGTGTTTAGTTTTGTATGAAGGAAGTTTTCAAGTGTAGGGATTGGAGAATGATGAGATGAGTTAAAGAATGGACAAAAGCTCAAGCTTGGGGATGCCCATGTCACCCCAAGAAATATCCAAGAAGTACAAGCGTCAAAGCTTGGGGATGCCCCCGAGGCACCCCTTCTTCATCGGCAAAATCAGGTCACCTTTCAACACACTATATTTTTATTGCTTCATGCATTATGCGTTTTTCTTGGAGCATCAGTTGTTTTTAGTTTTAAGTTTTGTTTAGTTTTGTTTGCTGCAATAAATGGTTGGACCCCAACAAATTCCTTTTGGAGAAGTTGCCTTGCTTTTCATTTGCCAAGAACACTCCGTTTTTCACTCCTATTAATTGTTTCAACGAGTGTTCTCTTTTTCTAGAACTGCGTTTAGCTTTCATTTTTTTGCCTTGATTTTTGTTCAGATCTCGTTATATATTTTTATCAAGGTGTATTTTGACCTCTGGTCCATGTTGGTTTTCATCAAAAGAGTTGTCTCAAAAAAGTTTAAATGGTGTTGGAAAAGAGAAAAAGCTTTATGCAAAAAAGTGGTACAAAAAGGACCTTGTGTAGACTGCGGCCTAGGCTTTTGCATGTCGTGCTTGATGTCTTTTTGATAGTATGCTTAGTGGTTTTGCTGTAGCATGACTTGTCTCAAATGACTGAGATTGCTTAATGAGCCTTTGAAAAAATCATGCGTTGTTTTGATTATTTGGAAGCATTATTTTGGTTTTCTCCTTTGATGTTTTATTTGGGTTGAGTTGGCGCATGCTCACACATGTTTGACTCATACAAAGTCGCCATTGCCTCTATGATCATTTAGTTTTTGACTTTTGATGCTATCTTATGCTTCTTTTAATGTCACTTTGTCGCTATGCATGATTATGGCCGTTATTGCTCTCTTAGTTGGTCGCTCCCAGTCTTTTGCTAGCCCTCATTTTGTACTGAGTATGAGCTCTACTCGTGCATCCAACTCCTAAAAACCAAGTTGTTCCAATGTGTCCACCATACATGCCTATTAGCAATTTGCTATTCCAAAGTACATTTGACTTGCTTTTATCTATCCTTCAAATTAAACTCTTTTTGGTGTTATGCGAAAATTGGTCAGTAAAGCTCTCACGAACCTGATGGCACACTTTACTTTTCTCGTTTTAAAATTTTGACATTGTGGCTCTCTTATGCTGAGTTGTTATGCTTGCAAGTTGTAAGTTGGAAATTAGCCTAGCCATGCCGTCATGGGGCAAGCTTTCAACATTGCACTATCTTTCATTTGAGTTGATATCGTGATCTTTTGTTTATGGATACTCGCGATGTGAAATGAATTGGGAATCTTGCGGGATCATGGAGTTTGTATACGTGTTAGAGAAACGCCTGGGCCGCTAATCTAAGCCATGCATAATTCATGGTGGAAATTTACAGCATGACCATTGTGAACATTCAACGACGCATCTCACAATAAAAAGCTATACCAATGGTAAATAAAAGAGATGCCGAGGTGTTCATTGTCTGTTTGTCCTGTCATTTTGATGTGGGCTTGTTCCATGTCATCGGGCACGGAGGTACCCCGTTGGCAGTTCTCGATGATACGTGTATACTTACAATGACAAGAGCTTGCTTGAGACTCTAAGTAAATTAGCATGAGGTTTGGGTATTCGTTCTTCATGGGACACGAGGTTTTCAACTTATGATTTGTCAAGCATATGCAGCATAATTGTATTTGCATTAACTTTAACCATTCAAGATGCTTATGATGGGGGCAATGAGAGCTCAAAGCTAGTAAGTACCATAATTTTTGAAGGTTTATAAAACTTGCAATCACTGCTTCCCTCCGCGAAAGGCCTTTCTTTTACTTTTTATGTTGAGTCACCACTTTCTATCTTTATGCACCGTCTAAGAGAGCATAGTTGTCATTCTGAGTATAATGTGCATTGTCCCAAAGTTTTCATTGATTGATTCATGATGTTGGTTTCACTTGTTCTTAAATTACTTGTATCTAGTCGCCCTCTTAAACTTGAAGCTGTCTATGCATTTATGTTTTGCTCTCTCATAAAGGACAAGCTGAAAACCATTTGTATGTTTTTCCATATGATTTGAACACACATTTGACTTTCATTGTTTCATTTTCATGATCTTTTATTTGTGTTCTTTTTCATGTTATAACATGGTTGCTAAGTTTCTTCAATCAAGATTATATCTTTCATGCCCATGTTTTAAGTTCTTTTGATCCCAGCGCACAACGCTTACATAGATGATCAAGATTGTGTAGGTGCATGTCACCTCAAAAATTATTTCTTTTGTTATCACTTACCTACTCGAGGACGAGCAGGAGTTAAGCTTGGGGATGCTGATACGTCTCAAACGTATCTATAATTTTTGATGCTCCATGCTTGTGTTTACACCATTTGCTTAGTGTTTCATTACACTTCGTGGCATCTTTATGCATTTTCCGGGACTAACCTATTAACGAGATGCCACAGTGCCAATTCCCTATTTTCTGATGTTTTTGTGTTTCAGAAAAGTTACACAGGAAATATTCTCGGAATTGGATGAAACAAAAGCCAAATTTCCAGAAATTCACCAAAGCTTCCAGAGAACCGAAGAGGAGACGGAGTGGGGCCACGAGGGGCCCACACAACAGGGCGGCGCGGCCTAGGGCTAGGCCACGCCCCCTATGTGTGTGGCCACCTCGGTCCACTTCTGACGATGCCCCTTCACCTATAAAGACCCCTCGACGGGAAAAACCTAAATACCCGATCACTTTTCCAGAAACACATCGCGATCCGCTGCCATCATCGACCCGAGATTGGGAGGGTCCAGAAGCTCTTCCCGGCATCCTGCCGGAGAGGGGAAACGCCACCGGAGGTCTTCTTCATCACCATGCTTGCCTCCGGCGCGATGAGTGAGTATTCTACCTTGGACTATGTGTCCATAGCAGTAGCTAGTTGGTTGTCTTCTCCACCATGTGCTTCATGTTTAGATCTCGTGAGCTGCCTTACATGATCGAGATCACCGTTATGTAATTCTACATGTTGTGTTTGTTGGGATCCGATGAATATTGGTGTTATGATAGAGTTGATGTGCTGAATATTATCTTATGTTATCTCTATGTTGTTTATGATCTTGCATGCTCTCCGTTGTTAGTAGCTATCTTGGCCGAGTAGATACTAGTGACTCCAAGAGGGAGTATTTATGCTTGATAGTTGGGTTCATGCCTCTATTTAATCTGGGGGAGTGACAGAAACCTCTAAGGTTGTAGATGTGTTGTTGCCACTAGGGAGAAAACAACATTCATATGCTCAAGGGCATATGCTTTGTTTACATTACACACTTTACTTAATGCAGTTATCTATTGTTCGCAACTTAATACTTGTGGAGTTCTCAGATTGATTCGCCACAATTGAATTACTAGTCATAGATGCAGTTAGATGGCGGTCTATGTATCTTATTGTAATGCCCAGAGTAAATCTCATAGTGTAACGACCCAAGATTTTATTAAATTTTGGGGGAAAATTTTCGTTTTTATTTTGCTTGTGTTGATTGAAAATTCACAAGGATTTGAAACTTTTTGAGTTTATTTGAAAGCTTTGTTTGAAAACTATTTAAAATCCTCTATTTATTTCTTGAAGAACTTCTTTGAGAAAGATCAAGTATTAAAATGTTATTTTCTTTCTCCTTTATTCAAACCCTATTCGGCTTTATGCAAGCTTGCTTGCAAAAGATTGTTTTACAAAGTTTACTTTATTCAATAAAGGTTTGCTTTTTCAAACCATATTTGAGTGTGTTTCTCAATCATTATTTTATAAACTAATATTTTACTATTTTAGAAAGAATCGAGTTCAAACTCTATTTCAGTTATTTTATGCCAACAAAGCCATTAGGCTCAAATTAGAATTTTATTAAAAATCTTGTTTTGGTTCTGAAAACCTGTTTATTACTGCCCTAGTTTGTTCCTCTGATTTTTAGAAAATTTTACAAATTGGTTTGAAGTCATTTGAGTAACAAATGCAAAAGTTATGGAAGAAAAGGAAAACAGAAAATGAAAAAGAATTAGAACAAAAAAAAAAGAGAAAGGCAGCCACTGGGCCGACCCGGGAACCGGACCAGCCCAGCAGCCACCGAACCGGTACCTCCATCTCCTCCTTCTCTCTCACTGACCGCGGGTCCCACGTGGCAGTGCGGAGTCGTCTTCAACCTCTGGCCGTCAATATCGCCCGAAACGGCCGCCGTTACTGCCCTCTTCAATACCGATAAATGCCCGCCCGTTTCGTCCTCGGGCCACGCCTATAACTAGCCCAGCCCCTCCTCTCTGATACCCCTTTCCTCTCCTCCGACGACATCAACTGGCGGTGGCGGAATTTCTCGTCGATGCTCGCAGGTACTGACGGTGCGCCCCGCCGATTCCGACGATCACGAGGTCACCCGCCGCCCGATTTCGGTCCCCCTCTTTTTCCCTGGCACTCACGCACCTCCCCAACCTTTTCTCTTTGATTTTACTGCAGGAAATCGAGTAGCCCGTCCACGGCCGAAGCTCACCTGCGCACCGCACGTCTCCAGCCGCCTCTCCTCCGCGCAGCAGGATGCGATCGATGTCGAGGATCACGCAGTCGGGTTCGTCTCAAGGCTCTTCACGCCGTCGTCCTCCTTCTAGCCACGGGACACCACCGGAGCTACGCCGGAGCTCGAAGCTGAGCCGTAGCTCGCCGGAATCTCTCGCCGGCGACCAAACCCTAGCCTCACTGTGAGCATTTCCCTCCTCTTCTTCTGTAGCCGTCGGATCTAGACTCTAAGGTTAGGATTAGACCACTTATTTGAACGGTACCCCCCAGATCTGGTGCGTCCATTCTATTTTAATCCGATGGCTGAAATCCCTGATCCAAACAAACCGGTACGCTCCAGTAAGATCTTGCCACATGGCCAGCCTCGGATCAAACAGATTTTCAAATAGGTTTTCAAACCAGAATTTAGTCCAATCTTGCAATATTAATATCTTTTGATCCATAAGTCCAAAAATAGCAAATGATACCTCGTTGGATTCCTTAGGAAGTCTAGAATCCAGCAGTACCATAAAATCTTATATTTTATGGGTTCAATTTGAAACTATTTTCAAATTAGAATCAAACCTTCTGTTAACCTAATTAATTCATATCTTTTGTTCTAGATGTCCAAAAATTACAAATTTGTAGTCTCTGGAATCCTCTCAACTTGTAGAACATCATAGGATCAAGAAAATCCAAATTTGATACGTGCACACACTTTGTGCATTCAAATTTGTCCAAATCACTATTTCGGTGATAATTCAATTTCTATAATTTATTTTAGAATGATTCCAATTGCAGTGACTTTGTATTACTGCAAGCTATTCAGTAGCATCACTCCCATAATTTCTTGAACCACTTCACAATTATTCAAATTCTAATATGAGAATTTGAGTATTCCTATATAGATTAATTCTATTTCTAATTCAATCAACAATCAATGTTTCTTTCTACTTTAGCAAATCCTATGATCATACCTAGCTATCAAATATCATCTTGAGATCACTTTGATCCAATATCATGTCCATCTAGGTACATCATATCTAGTTCACGCATATTCAAATTTCAATTGTGTCATTGAGTAAAGTGTGATACTTTCAATCTTAGTTTCTACCTTTGCTACTATGGTATTGATCAAATCGACATCATAGTACTTAACCCAATCCCATTTACTCATTAGGAACCTTAAGCCATATTTTCAAACATCATCTATACATATCCATTACCTATAGCCATTTACTCATGTCTACTCAAGCTTAGCCTTGCATTGAACTATTCAATTTGCATTTGAGTCAATTGAGTACTTCAATGTTATAAGAATCCTAACCTAAGCTTAAGTGTAATATATACTATATAAGAATAATTGTTATCACACTTATTCAATAGTATGGCTATTGCACTATTTTGTCTCTTATGTGATTTACCCACATGAGATATTCCAAGATCCAATATGCTTTGATAAAGCATAAAGACCTCACTCATTATATTTTGTCAAAATCATATGTACTCAAATTGCAATTGTGCTACTTGAGTAGAATATGAATTCATCTCAAACATTGGTTCTATTAATGTGGAGTTGTTATAACCCATACCGTAGTATGTGTTATACACCATGTTGATCAATGAACCACTTGAGCCGTGTCCTCAAATATCAATCACTCATATCCAATCCCATACCTACTTAGTCCTGTTCGCATGTATTGAGCTATTCAACTTGCAACTGTGCTAATTGAGTAGTTCAAGCATTCTTAAAACCTAGCCCAGTTCCTAAGTGCAACAGATGCTATTTAAGAGTAATTGTTGTCACATTCACTCAATAGTGTTGCAGTTGCACAAATTGACTCTTGTGTAATTTGTTTCACACGAGCTGCTCCTAAAACTCTTATATGCTTTGATAAAGCATAAAAACTTCATCAATTATAATTGTCTAGACCAATTATCTCTCCAATCGTATTGATCTCTCCCAACTAAGCTCTCTGATTCATATCTCACAAATCATGACCCTTTACCATATCTTCTTGTCATAACATCTCAATAAATCTAAATTGTTAAACAAACACTTTTCAATTGTTTGATTTGTTTGATTATTTTTGTATGGATTGTTTATGTTATGCTATTTCTTGTACTATAGTTTGTGTGAAGAGCTACGTGCTTAGTTGAGAGAAGTGGAAGGATAGTATTCTTCAAAAAGGCAAGTGACACACATGTCCCTCACCCATTTTATTATGCATTAGTATATTCACCTCTTGTAGTATGCATGATAGGTGTTTTACTCAACTGTTTTAACAAATGCTTAGATCCTAATAGTGTGTAGCTATCCCTCAAACCCCACCTGATAGGATGCTAAATACTTTGTTAATATTGATGCCATGCTAAGATCACTTGAAAAGTGTTTTGTGAAAAGTTAAGAACTTCAACTAAAATGAAACACCTGGGTGGATTGGTTTGGTAATGGAGGTGATGTTGAGTGGCGACCTGGGGCTACACTTTGTGTAGTTGCTGCCTGGGCGTACACTTGTGGTTGGCCACCCAGGAACAAAGAGATGGCTATGTCTTCCATGCTTAGTGTACTTCCAGTGCAGCCTTATGACATTATGGGCTCTGTCTTGACTGATTAGATGTGGGAGTGTAACTTTGTGCAAGAAGTTGGTGGTAGAATAATTATAGGTTGGGAGCAGATCTTGCCAGTTAGTTGCCCTCTCCTCTAAAAGGTCTCGTTTCATTTTATGTATGGGCATAAAATGAATCGTAAGGTGAAAGTGCACAACCCTTGCAAGGTGTTTAAAACTAATCGATTAGCTGTGTCCTCGGTTATGGACAATTGAGTCTCTAGACATGGAATGTACGGAAGAATCTCATCACCGATTCTGAATTATTAAAATCTGCCTAGAAACCACTAGGCAGGAACTAAGGACCATACACTCCGAGGGGTGGTGGTGCCTGAGGTTCCAAACTTTGTTGAGTTGCGCCCAGAACTACATACCGGCCAGTATGTAGTGTATGGGGGTTGTCTTGACCCTTGAAAAATAAAAATTTGTTGAAAGAAAGTATTAAAATGGATTATAGGATAAAATTGGCTTTATGCAAATCAGCCTATGAGATCCACCAGCCAAATATCATGTAGTATAGTCTTTCCACAAAAATGCCACCAAATATGTGTCATTTGCCAGTACATCATTGTACTGACCCCTCTGGGGCTGCATATTCAAACGTGCAGGTTTTTATTTCGAGTAAGGAACCAGGAGTAGGATCTCGAGACTACATTCCAACATGTCTGCCTGTGGCACGTGATGAAGAATGGAGGCTCATTGCAACTATGCTTTATGCTGTGTACTCGTAAGGTTGAAGACCTATGTAACTGGATTTACGTTGTAATATTGATACTATTGCAATGATTACTTATTTTGTACTGTGGTGCTATCTACTGATCCAGGGAATGGCACAGATACACAGGAGTTCTGCCTTTAGTAAAAGGCGGGGCGTTACAAATGGTATCAGAGCATAGTGTTGCCTATAGGATCGAGACCCTAGGTTTGGAATAGACTAGGAAGCCCTAGGAATTCTTTTCTCACCTTCACAAGAAAATCAATTCAGTTTTCTAAATGAGATCAATCTATATACTTTTAGTTTGAAATTTTCTTGTAAGAACTTACCCCATTCGTTTGTTTTACACTACTCTCCTTTCTAATTTAGATGACCCACCCCACTGGTCCTTTCTTGATGGATTCGATGTCAACTACTAAAGGCCCAGTGATGATTATGACCCTAAAGAGTGAGACTGAAATTCTCAAAGCATTGAAGAACCCCGTGATAAGTATGGGAATGTAAGGAGAAATAGTTTACAAAGGGTTTCCCATGATTGATAAGGTCAAGAATATAGATGGAGCTGCACCCATAAGAGGATGAGACTTTGAATGTTCATCTATATAAGAACAAAAGATGAGACCTTGGAAGCTTCATCTATACAAGAATAAAGAAGATGACCACAAGAAGATGGGACTTTGGATGTTCACCAACTCCGAGATGTATCCATCATTTCTAGACTCAGCAAGATGTGCTGCTTGGTCAGCCATAAAGGAACTTGGAGAAAGACTCAAGTGGAGACTTCATAATACTCAGCAAGACCTCAAAGAAGAAAAGAAAGACACTACTACATTGAGGGAAACCATAAACCAACTTCAAGGTGACATGGAAAAGTTCGTATCCGAACTTAGTGATCAAGGAGACCTCATCAAAACCAAGGACGAGCAAATTACCAATCTACTGAAGCAGCTGGACCAGAACAATGGATCTGCTTAGAAGAGTACCAAGAAGCCTTAGTTGGACCCCCATTTAGGAAAATTTAATAAGCAACGACGTGTAATAGATGTTTATGATCATACCGACTTTTGGATGATCGTACCTCCCCGTTTGTTTGGAAACTAGTTTGCTTGATATGATGAATATTTGTTAGATATTGCTTGTAAGATAAATTGTTTGATCTGTTATGTTTGGGTAGGAATCTTCTTTAGACCTCTTCTATCTAATTCTCATCTATGCTAAGACCTAAACTTGTCCTAAAACCCAAACCGAAACTTTTCTCAACGACAGAACAACTACAAAGACCCTCAGTTGGAGATAAGGATACAGAGTGCAACAACAAGAGGTAGTGTTTCAAGTACAAGAGACTGGAACATTACACAAAAAGGTTGCACAAAGGATAATACCCCAAGACTCCAGTAAGCTAGGATAGCTGAAGGATACCTCGCAAACAATAAGAAGACACCCCAAAGTGTAGCTAATGTGGAAGTAATACTATTCAACCACCTCAGGCAAAAAGGTGGAAAGGACAAACAGAGCAATGGAAAGAGCAAACAGACCAATGGAAAGGATTTTAATTCCTCTTAAATGGCAAACCAAAGGATCTACAACTTAAGGATTATTGCCATGAGCCTTGTTTTTTTTTAAAAAAAAAACCTCTAGCTAGGAACGATAGATTTTGTTTTTCAAATTTGAAAATAGAATTTGGGAACTTGGTTCCAATTTCAACAAAACTTTTGTTTAAAAGCTAGTGAGGTTGACCTAGAGTTAGAATGCGAGATGCACCAAACCAAATACGAGGTAATGATTGAGTGCGACATGGATTCGCGCCCATGACGACTACTCATATTGTTCGCTCTTGTTATGAGGAATGGTGAATCTAGAGAGACATACCTACATGAGAGACGACGTCTTTAAACCATAACCTTAGGAGGATAACATATTACACCCCTTATAGTGAGCCAGTGTGGCCAAAACGTAGGAATACGGTGAGAACTTTGGTTTTTGAAAGACTACACGAATCAGAAACGTTTTGCTCAGTGGACTTTGAAGACGGAGACTGTTCAGCTTCGGCTACTGCCTATTCAGTTCACCTTCCCCGACTCTTCGTTTCGACTCCTCCCTGAGCCTATAAAGGAGAGATCACTCCTCTCCAGAGAGTCACAACAGAGACAACCACCACTACCTATGAGATCACCCCCTGATTCCAAAGCTTTACGCCACTGAAGTCTACCCCATCCCAACCTACGATGTTATGAAGCAACTCTCCAAATCCATGGAACTATTTTCCTGCCCATGAGAGCTTCGTTAGATCCCTATTCCCTGAGAAAGAGTTCATCTTAGAGATATGATCAAGTTGTTCAGCGCCTTTCAACAACTATGAAGACGGTTGCTAAAGGAATTATTAAGGACCATCTGGTACCTGTGGCAAGTAGCACGACTTGCTCCGGTAACTTGAATGGGTTCAACAATGCTGGTTATAAGGCGACCTTCCGTCCCTTAAAGGTGCAAGTACCTCTTACAGAGTCCACCTTGTTTACCCCTATGAAATGCTTGAGAAGACCGCAGAGAGATGCCATCCTAACTCATTTGGGATGAGTGGTCTCATCATGTTCATGGGGCAAGCATGCAGTACTTGGCACTGAGTTTTCTTTTGAGATTCTGTAATGAAAATCAGCTAAAAAGCAACAAGGAGTATGGCGATAGCCTGTATGCTGTCTTGGCCTTGGTGAGGACCGACCAAGAAAAGGCTAGATACACATTCTTGGGAAATGTACAACAACCAGGAAGGTTACTAGAACAAAATGGTATCGTGGAAAATAGAAGATCAGAATGGTATAAGGAAGCAACCATGAGATGAAGAACCTCTAAGGATGATGATAAGGAAGTTGAGATGATGAGAGGATACCCTCTCAGCTTGGTCTTCTGAATGACCCGAGGAGGAGACAACTCAGCTTGGTCCTCTGATTGAACCAAAGAGTGACTCCCCAGTGTCCAAAGTAGTTCAACAACTACCCCGTTGGATAGAAAGCTCTACAATAGAGTAAGGTTACCTCAAGCAACCCCATAAGGAAGGTTGGTGTCCGGATTTGTAATTAGACACCCACCTATTGTAAGTGAAGATGTAGACTACCTTATTGATGACAACGCGATGGATGATATCTGCTTATCACCAAAATTGGATGGAACCATTGGTATGCCCACTTTTTGAACATAGCTGTGAACATCAGAACTTCTGAGAAGGACGATTCAGAGAAAATGACACAACAGTGAATGCAAGCTGGAAACAAAATGCAAGTGCCTAAGGAAACATCAAGATACCACCAAGAGGATTTTCTTTTAAGGGTGGTAGCCACCCAGATACCTAAACCTAGATAACCTAATAACTACTTTCTTTCTAGCCTCTCCAATCTCGTCTCTCCAATCTCGAGGACGAGATTTCTTTTAAGGGTGGTAGTCTGTAACGACCCAAGATTTTATTAAATTTTGGGGGAAAATTTTCGTTTTTATTTTGCTTGTGTTGATTGAAAATTCACAAGGATTTGAAACTTTTTGAGTTTATTTGAAAGCTTTGTTTGAAAACTATTTAAAATCCTCTATTTATTTCTTGAAGAACTTCTTTGAGAAAGATCAAGTATTAAAATGTTATTTTCTTTCTCCTTTATTCAAACCCTATTCGGCTTTATGCAAGCTTGCTTGCAAAAGATTGTTTTACAAAGTTTACTTTATTCAATAAAGGTTTGCTTTTTCAAACCATATTTGAGTGTGTTTCTCAATCATTATTTTATAAACTAATATTTTACTATTTTAGAAAGAATCGAGTTCAAACTCTATTTCAGTTATTTTATGCCAACAAAGCCATTAGGCTCAAATTAGAATTTTATTAAAAATCTTGTTTTGGTTCTGAAAACCTGTTTATTACTGCCCTAGTTTGTTCCTCTGATTTTTAGAAAATTTTACAAATTGGTTTGAAGTCATTTGAGTAACAAATGCAAAAGTTATGGAAGAAAAGGAAAACAGAAAATGAAAAAGAATTAGAACAAAAAAAAAAGAGAAAGGCAGCCACTGGGCCGACCCGGGAACCGGACCAGCCCAGCAGCCACCGAACCGGTACCTCCATCTCCTCCTTCTCTCTCACTGACCGCGGGTCCCACGTGGCAGTGCGGAGTCGTCTTCAACCTCTGGCCGTCAATATCGCCCGAAACGGCCGCCGTTACTGCCCTCTTCAATACCGATAAATGCCCGCCCGTTTCGTCCTCGGGCCACGCCTATAACTAGCCCAGCCCCTCCTCTCTGATACCCCTTTCCTCTCCTCCGACGACATCAACTGGCGGTGGCGGAATTTCTCGTCGATGCTCGCAGGTACTGACGGTGCGCCCCGCCGATTCCGACGATCACGAGGTCACCCGCCGCCCGATTTCGGTCCCCCTCTTTTTCCCTGGCACTCACGCACCTCCCCAACCTTTTCTCTTTGATTTTACCGCAGGAAATCGAGTAGCCCGTCCACGGCCGAAGCTCACCTGCGCACCGCACGTCTCCAGCCGCCTCTCCTCCGCGCAGCAGGATGCGATCGATGTCGAGGATCACGCAGTCGGGTTCGTCTCAAGGCTCTTCACGCCGTCGTCCTCCTTCTAGCCACGGGACACCACCGGAGCTACGCCGGAGCTCGAAGCTGAGCCGTAGCTCGCCGGAATCTCTCACCGGCGACCAAACCCTAGCCTCACTGTGAGCATTTCCCTCCTCTTCTTCTGTAGCCGTCGGATCTAGACTCTAAGGTTAGGATTAGACCACTTATTTGAACGGTACCCCCCAGATCTGGTGCGTCCATTCTATTTTAATCCGATGGCTGAAATCCCTGATCCAAACAAACCGGTACGCTCCAGTAAGATCTTGCCACATGGCCAGCCTCGGATCAAACAGATTTTCAAATAGGTTTTCAAACCAGAATTTAGTCCAATCTTGCAATATTAATATCTTTTGATCCATAAGTCCAAAAATAGCAAATGATACCTCGTTGGATTCCTTAGGAAGTCTAGAATCCAGCAGTACCATAAAATCTTATATTTTATGGGTTCAATTTGAAACTATTTTCAAATTAGAATCAAACCTTCTGTTAACCTAATTAATTCATATCTTTTGTTCTAGATGTCCAAAAATTACAAATTTGTAGTCTCTGGAATCCTCTCAACTTGTAGAACATCATAGGATCAAGAAAATCCAAATTTGATACGTGCACACACTTTGTGCATTCAAATTTGTCCAAATCACTATTTCGGTGATAATTCAATTTCTATAATTTATTTTAGAATGATTCCAATTGCAGTGACTTTGTATTACTGCAAGCTATTCAGTAGCATCACTCCCATAATTTCTTGAACCACTTCACAATTATTCAAATTCTAATATGAGAATTTGAGTATTCCTATATAGATTAATTCTATTTCTAATTCAATCAACAATCAATGTTTCTTTCTACTTTAGCAAATCCTATGATCATACCTAGCTATCAAATATCATCTTGAGATCACTTTGCTCCAATATCATGTCCATCTAGGTACATCATATCTAGTTCACGCATATTTAAATTTCAATTGTGTCATTGAGTAAAGTGTGATACTTTCAATCTTAGTTTCTACCTTTGCTACTATGGTATTGATCAAATCGACATCATAGTACTTAACCCAATCCCATTTACTCATTAGGAACCTTAAGCCATATTTTCAAACATCATCTATACATATCCATTACCTATAGCCATTTACTCATGTCTACTCAAGCTTAGCCTTGCATTGAACTATTCAATTTGCATTTGAGTCAATTGAGTACTTCAATGTTATAAGAATCCTAACCTAAGCTTAAGTGTAATATATACTATATAAGAATAATTGTTATCACACTTATTCAATAGTATGGCTATTGCACTATTTTGTCTCTTATGTGATTTACCCACATGAGATATTCCAAGATCCAATATGCTTTGATAAAGCATAAAGACCTCACTCATTATATTTTGTCAAAATCATATGTACTCAAATTGCAATTGTGCTACTTGAGTAGAATATGAATTCATCTCAAACATTGGTTCTATTAATGTGGAGTTGTTATAACCCATACCGTAGTATGTGTTATACACCATGTTGATCAATGAACCACTTGAGCCGTGTCCTCAAATATCAATCACTCATATCCAATCCCATACCTACTTAGTCCTGTTCGCATGTATTGAGCTATTCAACTTGCAACTGTGCTAATTGAGTAGTTCAAGCATTCTTAAAACCTAGCCCAGTTCCTAAGTGCAACAGATGCTATTTAAGAGTAATTGTTGTCACATTCACTCAATAGTGTTGCAGTTGCACAAATTGACTCTTGTGTAATTTGTTTCACACGAGCTGCTCCTAAAACTCTTATATGCTTTGATAAAGCATAAAAACTTCATCAATTATAATTGCCTAGACCAATTATCTCTCCAATCGTATTGATCTCTCCCAACTAAGCTCTCTGATTCATATCTCACAAATCATGACCCTTTACCATATCTTCTTGTCATAACATCTCAATAAATCTAAATTGTTAAACAAACACTTTTCAATTGTTTGATTTGTTTGATTATTTTTGTATGGATTGTTTATGTTATGCTATTTCTTGTACTATAGTTTGTGCGAAGAGCTACGTGCTTAGTTGAGAGAAGTGGAAGGATAGTATTCTTCAAAAAGGCAAGTGACACACATGTCCCTCACCCATTTTATTATGCATTAGTATATTCACCTCTTGTAGTATGCATGATAGGTGTTTTACTCAACTGTTTTAACAAATGCTTAGATCCTAATAGTGTGTAGCTATCCCTCAAACCCCACCTGATAGGATGCTAAATACTTTGTTAATATTGATGCCATGCTAAGATCACTTGAAAAGTGTTTTGTGAAAAGTTAAGAACTTCAACTAAAATGAAACACCTGGGTGGATTGGTTTGATAATGGAGGTGATGTTGAGTGGCGACCTGGGGCTACACTTTGTGTAGTTGCTGCCTGGGCGTACACTTGTGGTTGGCCACCCAGGAACAAAGAGATGGCTATGTCTTCCATGCTTAGTGTACTTCCAGTGCAGCCTTATGACATTATGGGCTCTGTCTTGACTGATTAGATGTGGGAGTGTAACTTTGTGCAAGAAGTTGGTGGTAGAATAATTATAGGTTGGGAGCGGATCTTGCCAGTTAGTTGCCCTCTCCTCTAAAAGGTCTCGTTTCATTTTATGTATGGGCATAAAATGAATCGTAAGGTGAAAGTGCACAACCCTTGCAAGGTGTTTAAAACTAATCGATTAGCCGTGTCCTCGATTATGGACAATTGAGTCTCTAGACATGGAATGTACGGAAGAATCTCATCACCGATTCTGAATTATTAAAATCTGCCTAGAAACCACTAGGCAGGAACTAAGGACCATACACTCCGAGGGGTGGTGGTGCCTGAGGTTCCAAACTTTGTTGAGTTGCGCCCAGAACTACATACCGGCCAGTATGTAGTGTATGGGGGTTGTCTTGACCCTTGAAAAATAAAAATTTGTTGAAAGAAAGTATTAAAATGGATTATAGGATAAAATTGGCTTTATGCAAATCAGCCTATGAGATCCACCAGCCAAATGTCATGTAGTATAGTCTTTCCACAAAAATGCCACCAAATATGTGTCATTTGCCAGTACATCATTGTACTGACCCCTCTGGGGCTGCATATTCAAACGTGCAGGTTTTTATTTTGAGTAAGGAACCAGGAGTAGGATCTCGAGACTACATTCCAACATGTCTGCCTGTGGCACGTGATGAAGAATGGAGGCTCACTGCAACTATGCTTTATGCTGTGTACTCGTAAGGTTGAAGACCTATGTAACTGGATTTACGTTGTAATATTGATACTATTGCAATGATTACTTATTTTGTACTGTGGTGCTATCTACTGATCCAGGGAATGGCACAGATACACAGGAGTTCTGCCTTTAGTAAAAGGCGGGGCGTTACAAATGGTATCAGAGCATAGTGTTGCCTGTAGGATCGAGACCCTAGGTTTGGAATAGACTAGGAAGCCCTAGGAATTCTTTTCTCACCTTCACAAGAAAATCAATTCAGTTTTCTAAATGAGATCAATCTATATACTTTTAGTTTGAAATTTTCTTGTAAGAACTTACCCCATTCATTTGTTTTACACTACTCTCCTTTCTAATTTAGATGACCCACCCCACTGGTCCTTTCTTGATGGATTCGATGTCAACTACTAAAGGCCCAGTGATGATTATGACCCTAAAGAGTGAGACTGAAATTCCCAAAGCATTGAAGAACCCCATGATAAGTATGGGAATGTAAGGAGAAATAGTTTACAAAGGGTTTCCCATGATTGATAAGGTCAAGAATATAGATGGAGCTGCACCCATAAGAGGATGAGACTTTGAATGTTCATCTATATAAGAACAAAAGATGAGACCTTGGAAGCTTCATCTATACAAGAATAAAGAAGATGACCACAAGAAGATGGGACTTTGGATGTTCACCAACTCCGAGATGTATCCATCATTTCTAGACTCAGCAAGATGTGCTGCTTGGTCAGCCATAAAGGAACTTGGAGAAAGACTCAAGTGGAGACTTCATAATACTCAGCAAGACCTCAAAGAAGAAAAGAAAGACACTACTACATTGAGGGAAACCATAAACCAACTTCAAGGTGACATGGAAAAGTTCGTATCCGAACTTAGTGATCAAGGAGACCTCATCAAAACCAAGGACGAGCAAATTACCAATCTACTGAAGCAGCTGGACCAGAACAATGGATCTGCTTAGAAGAGTACCAAGAAGCCTTAGTTGGACCCCCATTTAGGAAAATTTAATAAGCAACGACGTGTAATAGACGTTTATGATCATACCGACTTGTGGATGATCGTACCTCCCCGTTTGTTTGGAAACTAGTTTGCTTGATATGATGAATATTTGTTAGATATTGCTTGTAAGATAAATTGTTTGATCTGTTATGTTTGGGTAGGAATCTTCTTTAGACCTCTTCTATCTAATTCTCATCTATGCTAAGACCTAAACTTGTCCTAAAACCCAAACCGAAACTTTTCTCAACGACAGAACAACTACAAAGACCCTCAGTTGGAGATAAGGATACAGAGTGCAACAACAAGAGGTAGTGTTTCAAGTACAAGAGACTGGAACATTACACAAAAAGGTTGCACAAAGGATAATACCCCAAGACTCCAGTAAGCTAGGATAGCTGAAGGATACCTCGCAAACAATAAGAAGACACCCCAAAGTGTAGCTAATGTGGAAGTAATACTATTCAACCACCTCAGGCAAAAAGGTGGAAAGGACAAACAGAGCAATGGAAAGAGCAAACAGACCAATGGAAAGGATTTTAATTCCTCTTAAATGGCAAACCAAAGGATCTACAACTTAAGGATTATTGCCATGAGCCTTGTTTTTTTTTAAAAAAAAAACCTCTAGCTAGGAACGATAGATTTTGTTTTTCAAATTTGAAAATAGAATTTGGGAACTTGGTTCCAATTTCAACAAAACTTTTGTTTAAAAGCTAGTGAGGTTGACCTAGAGTTAGAATGCGAGATGCACCAAACCAAATACGAGGTAATGATTGAGTGCGACATGGATTCGCGCCCATGACGACTACTCATATTGTTCGCTCTTGTTATGAGGAATGGTGAATCTAGAGAGACATACCTACATGAGAGACGACGTCTTTAAACCATAACCTTAGGAGGATAACATATTACACCCCTTATAGTGAGCCAGTGTGGCCAAAACGTAGGAATACGGTGAGAACTTTGGTTTTTGAAAGACTACACGAATCAGAAACGTTTTGCTCAGTGGACTTTGAAGACGGAGACTGTTCAGCTTCGGCTACTACCTATTCAGTTCACCTTCCCCGACTCTTCGTTTCGACTCCTCCCTGAGCCTATAAAGGAGAGATCACTCCTCTCCAGAGAGTCACAACAGAGACAACCACCACTACCTATGAGATCACCCCCTGATTCCAAAGCTTTACGCCACTGAAGTCTACCCCATCCCAACCTACGATGTTATGAAGCAACTCTCCAAATCCATGGAACTATTTTCCTGCCCATGAGAGCTTCGTTAGATCCCTATTCCCTGAGAAAGAGTTCATCTTCGAGATATGATCAAGTTGTTCATCGCCTTTCAACAACTATGAAGACGGTTGCTAAAGGAATTATTAAGGACCATCTGGTACCTGTGGCAAGTAGCACGACTTGCTCCGGTAACTTGAATGGGTTCAACAATGCTCGTTATAAGGCGACCTTCCATCCCTTAAAGGTGCAAGTACCTCTTACAGAGTCCACCTTGTTTACCCCTATGAAATGCTTGAGAAGACCGCAGAGAGATGCCATCCTAACTCATTTGGGATGAGTGGTCTCATCATGTTCATGGGGCAAGCATGCAGTACTTGGCACTGAGTTTTCTTTTGAGATTCTGTAATGAAAATCAGCTAAAAAGCAACAAGGAGTATGGCGATAGCCTGTATGCTGTCTTGGCCTTGGTGAGGACCGACCAAGAAAAGGCTAGATACACATTCTTGGGAAATGTACAACAACCAGGAAGGTTACTAGAACAAAATGGTATCGTGGAAAATAGAAGATCAGAATGGTATAAGGAAGCAACCATGAGATGAAGAACCTCTAAGGATGATGATAAGGAAGTTGAGATGATGAGAGGATACCCTCTCAGCTTGGTCTTCTGAATGACCCGAGGAGGAGACAACTCAGCTTGGTCCTCTGATTGAACCAAAGAGTGACTCCCCAGTGTCCAAAGTAGTTCAACAACTACCCCGTTGGATAGAAAGCTCTACAATAGAGTAAGGTTACCTCAAGCAACCCCATAAGGAAGGTTGGTGTCCGGATTTGTAATTAGACACCCACCTATTGTAAGTGAAGATGTAGACTACCTTATTGATGACAACGCGATGGATGATATCTGCTTATCACCAGAATTGGATGGAACCATTGGTATGCCCACTTTTTGAACATAGCTGTGAACATCAGAACTTCTGAGAAGGACGATTCAGAGAAAATGACACAACAGTGAATGCAAGCTGGAAACAAAATGCAAGTGCCTAAGGAAACATCAAGATACCACCAAGAGGATTTTCTTTTAAGGGTGGTAGCCACCCAGATACCTAAACCTAGATAACCTAATAACTACTTTCTTTCTAGCCTCTCCAATCTCGAGGACGAGATTTCTTTTAAGGGTGGTAGTCTGTAACGACCCAAGATTTTATTAAATTTTGGGGGAAAATTTTCATTTTTATTTTGCTTGTGTTGATTGAAAATTCACAAGGATTTGAAACTTTTTGAGTTTATTTGAAAGCTTTGTTTGAAAACTATTTAAAATCCTCTATTTATTTCTTGAAGAACTTCTTTGAGAAAGATCAAGTATTAAAATGTTATTTTCTTTCTCCTTTATTCAAACCCTATTCGGCTTTATGCAAGCTTGCTTGCAAAAGATTGTTTTACAAAGTTTACTTTATTCAATAAAGGTTTGCTTTTTCAAACCATATTTGAGTGTGTTTCTCAATCATTATTTTATAAACTAATATTTTACTATTTTAGAAAGAATCGAGTTCAAACTCTATTTCAGTTATTTTATGCCAACAAAGCCATTAGGCTCAAATTAGAATTTTATTAAAAATCTTGTTTTGGTTCTGAAAACCTGTTTATTACTGCCCTAGTTTGTTCCTCTGATTTTTAGAAAATTTTACAAATTGGTTTGAAGTCATTTGAGTAGCAAATGCAAAAGTTATGGAAGAAAAGGAAAACAGAAAATGAAAAAGAATTAGAACAAAAAAAAAGAGAAAGGCAGCCACTGGGCCGACCCGGGAACCGGACCAGCCCAGCAGCCACCGAACCGGTACCTCCATCTCCTCCTTCTCTCTCACTGACCGCGGGTCCCACGTGGCAGTGCGGAGTCGTCTTCAACCTCTGGCCGTCAATATCGCCCGAAACGGCCGCCGTTACTGCCCTCTTCAATACCGATAAATGCCCGCCCGTTTCGTCCTCGGGCCACGCCTATAACTAGCCCAGCCCCTCCTCTCTGATACCCCTTTCCTCTCCTGCGACGACATCAACTGGCGGTGGCGGAATTTCTCGTCGATGCTCGCAGGTACTGACGGTGCGCCCCGCCGATTCTGACGATCACGAGGTCACCCGCCGCCCGATTTCGGTCCCCCTCTTTTTCCCTGGCACTCACGCACCTCCCCAACCCTTTCTCTTTGATTTTACCGCAGGAAATCGAGTAGCCCGTCCACGGCCGAAGCTCACCTGTGCACCGCACGTCTCCAGCCGCCTCTCCTCCGCGCAGCAGGATGCGATCGATGTCGAGGATCACGCAGTCGGGTTCGTCTCAAGGCTCTTCACGCCGTCGTCCTCCTTCTAGCCACGGGACACCACCGGAGCTACGCCGGAGCTCGAAGCTGAGCCGTAGCTCGCTGGAATCTCTCGCCGGCGACCAAACCCTAGCCTCACTGTGAGCATTTCCCTCCTCTTCTTCTGTAGCCGTCGGATCTAGACTCTAAGGTTAGGATTAGACCACTTATTTGAACGGTACCCCCCAGATCTGGTGCGTCCATTCTATTTTAATCCGATGGCTGAAATCCCTGATCCAAACAAACCGGTACGCTCCAGTAAGATCTTGCCACGTGGCCAGCCTCGGATCAAACAGATTTTCAAATAGGTTTTCAAACCAGAATTTAGTCCAATCTTGCAATATTAATATCTTTTGATCCATAAGTCCAAAAAATAGCAAATGATACCTCGTTGGAATCCTTAGGAAGTCTAGAATCCAGCAGTACCATAAAATCTTATATTTTATGGGTTCAATTTGAAACTATTTTCAAATTAGAATCAAACCTTCTGTTAACCTAATTAATTCATATCTTTTGTTCTAGATGTCCAAAAATTACAAATTTGTAGTCTCTGGAATCCTCTCAACTTGTAGAACATCATAGGATCAAGAAAATCCAAATTTGATACGTGCACACACTTTGTGCATTCAAATTTGTCCAAATCACTATTTCGGTGATAATTCAATTTCTATAATTTATTTTAGAATGATTCCAATTGCAGTGACTTTGTATTACTGCAAGCTATTCAGTAGCATCACTCCCATAATTTCTTGAACCACTTCACAATTATTCAAATTCTAATATGAGAATTTGAGTATTCCTATATAGATTAATTCTATTTCTAATTCAATCAACAATCAATGTTTCTTTCTACTTTAGCAAATCCTATGATCATACCTAGCTATCAAATATCATCTTGAGATCACTTTGATCCAATATCATGTCCATCTAGGTACATCATATCTAGTTCACGCATATTCAAATTTCAATTGTGTCATTGAGTAAAGTGTGATACTTTCAATCTTAGTTTCTACCTTTGCTACTATGGTATTGATCAAATCGACATCATAGTACTTAACCCAATCCCATTTACTCATTAGGAACCTTAAGCCATATTTTCAAACATCATCTATACATATCCATTACCTATAGCCATTTACTCATGTCTACTCAATCTTAGCCTTGCATTGAACTATTCAATTTGCATTTGAGTCAATTGAGTACTTCAATGTTATAAGAATCCTAACCTAAGCTTAAGTGTAATATATACTATATAAGAATAATTGTTATCACACTTATTCAATAGTATGGCTATTGCACTATTTTGTCTCTTATGTGATTTACCCACATGAGATATTCCAAGATCCAATATGCTTTGATAAAGCATAAAGACCTCACTCATTATATTTTGTCAAAATCATATGTACTCAAATTGCAATTGTGCTACTTGAGTAGAATATGAATTCATCTCAAACATTGGTTCTATTAATGTGGAGTTGTTATAACCCATACCGTAGTATGTGTTATACACCATGTTGATCAATGAACCACTTGAGCCGTGTCCTCAAATATCAATCACTCATATCCAATCCCATACCTACTTAGTCCTGTTCGCATGTATTGAGCTATTCAACTTGCAACTGTGCTAATTGAGTAGTTCAAGCATTCTTAAAACCTAGCCCAGTTCCTAAGTGCAACAGATGCTATTTAAGAGTAATTGTTGTCACATTCACTCAATAGTGTTGCAGTTGCACAAATTGACTCTTGTGTAATTTGTTTCACACGAGCTGCTCCTAAAACTCTTATATGCTTTGATAAAGCATAAAAACTTCATCAATTATAATTGCCTAGACCAATTATCTCTCCAATCGTATTGATCTCTCCCAACTAAGCTCTCTGATTCATATCTCACAAATCATGACCCTTTACCATATCTTCTTGTCATAACATCTCAATAAATCTAAATTGTTAAACAAACACTTTTCAATTGTTTGATTTGTTTGATTATTTTTGTATGGATTGTTTATGTTATGCTATTTCTTGTACTATAGTTTGTGCGAAGAGCTACGTGCTTAGTTGAGAGAAGTGGAAGGATAGTATTCTTCAAAAAGGCAAGTGACACACATGTCCCTCACCCATTTTATTATGCATTAGTATATTCACCTCTTGTAGTATGCATGATAGGTGTTTTACTCAACTGTTTTAACAAATGCTTAGATCCTAATAGTGTGTAGCTATCCCTCAAACCCCACCTGATAGGATGCTAAATACTTTGTTAATATTGATGCCATGCTAAGATCACTTGAAAAGTGTTTTGTGAAAAGTTAAGAACTTCAACTAAAATGAAACACCTGGGTGGATTGGTTTGATAATGGAGGTGATGTTGAGTGGCGACCTGGGGCTACACTTTGTGTAGTTGCTGCCTGGGCGTACACTTGTGGTTGGCCACCCAGGAACAAAGAGATGGCTATGTCTTCCATGCTTAGTGTACTTCCAGTGCAGCCTTATGACATTATGGGCTCTGTCTTGACTGATTAGATGTGGGAGTGTAACTTTGTGCAAGAAGTTGGTGGTAGAATAATTATAGGTTGGGAGCGGATCTTGCCAGTTAGTTGCCCTCTCCTCTAAAAGGTCTCGTTTCATTTTATGTATGGGCATAAAATGAATCGTAAGGTGAAAGTGCACAACCCTTGCAAGGTGTTTAAAACTAATCGATTAGCCGTGTCCTCGATTATGGACAATTGAGTCTCTAGACATGGAATGTACGGAAGAATCTCATCACCGATTCTGAATTATTAAAATCTGCCTAGAAACCACTAGGCAGGAACTAAGGACCATACACTCCGAGGGGTGGTGGTGCCTGAGGTTCCAAACTTTGTTGAGTTGCGCCCAGAACTACATACCGGCCAGTATGTAGTGTATGGGGGTTGTCTTGACCCTTGAAAAATAAAAATTTGTTGAAAGAAAGTATTAAAATGGATTATAGGATAAAATTGGCTTTATGCAAATCAGCCTATGAGATCCACCAGCCAAATGTCATGTAGTATAGTCTTTCCACAAAAATGCCACCAAATATGTGTCATTTGCCAGTACATCATTGTACTGACCCCTCTGGGACTGCATATTCAAACGTGCAGGTTTTTATTTCGAGTAAGGAACCAGGAGTAGGATCTCGAGACTACATTCCAACATGTCTGCCTGTGGCACGTGATGAAGAATGGAGGCTCACTGCAACTATGCTTTATGCTGTGTACTCGTAAGGTTGAAGACCTATGTAACTGGATTTACGTTGTAATATTGATACTATTGCAATGATTACTTATTTTGTACTGTGGTGCTATCTACTGATCCAGGAAATGGCACAGATACACAGGAGTTCTGCCTTTAGTAAAAGGCGGGGCGTTACACATAGTGATCCTCTCGACATATGCACGTTATCTTTATTATATTAATTGGGCAACTGTAATTTGTTTACCCAGCATATGTTATTTTATCTTATGGAGAGACACCACTAGTGAACTGTGGACCCCGGTCCTATTTCCATTATATTGCTATCACCTGTTTACTTTACTCGCACTGTTTACTTTACTCGCCTACAACTATTACTTTCCACTCGATACGCTCATACCCTTTGTTTCAAGCAAACCAGTGAGATTGACAACCTCATCGTAAGTTGGGAACAAAGTATTTGGTTGTGTTGTGTGCAGGTTCCACGTTGCTACTAGTTGAAGTCGCGCTAACAAGTTATCGTTAACGGCGCCCTTGTTGGAGTGTCACTAGGCTAGCAAGCATCACCTTCTAGAGTTTGCCTTTTTCCTACTGGACCGACAAACCTTGGTTTCTTACTGAGGGAAAAACTTGCTGCTATATTCATCATACCTTCCTCTTGGGGTTTCCCAACTGGTTGGGCATTTACTTCATCATCACCGCGCCATCTATAGCAATCACCCCACACTGTCACCTTGAGTGCCCTAGATGGTTCCAGACAAATACCACAATTTCATAGAGACATCCCGCTCAAATTATAACTCATGATAAGTATTACTGTAATCTTTAGCCTAAGAGCCACACATGATGCGCACACTGTCAACTTCACACCGTGGGACAAGGTGTCTCCGGAGATCACATTAATAAAAGCTCTTGAGAAGCATAATAGATGAAGAGTAACATCTACTTATTCAACTAGATTACAAAGCTCATGATCACATAAAGATCACACCATGGGAGAGAGAGATAAACCACATAGCTACCGGTAGAGCCCTCAGCCTCGGGGGAGAACTACTCCCTCCTCATCATGGGAGTCAGCAACAGCGATGAAGATGGCGGTGGAGTCGATGGAGATGGCTCCGGGGGCAATTCCCCATCCCGGCAGGGTGCCGGAATAGAGACTTCTGTCCCCCCAAAACTGGTCTTCGATGGCGGCAGCGCTGCTGACCTTTTCATGGATCGAGGCCGATTGATTTAGGGTTTTCTCGAAGATGACAATTTATAGGCAAAAGGGCGAGATCAAAGGGCGCGCGAGGGGCCCACACCATACGATGGCGCGACCAGGGGGCGCCACCACATGGTGTGGCTGCCTCGGTGCCCTCCTCCATCTCTTCTTTGGACTCTGTGTACGTGACAGCAAAATAGGGACTTCAGGCTTCGTTCCGTCCAATTCCAAGAATATTTCCTTTGGTAAAAATCTGAAATAGAAAAATAGCAGAAAACAGGAACTGGCACTATGGTATCTTGTTAATAGGTTAGTTCCAGAAAATACATAAAAATGCCACGAAGTGTAAACAAAACATAAAGCAATTGGTGTAAAACAAGCATGGAGCATCAAAAATTATAGATACATTTGCAACGTATGAGTAAGATACTAGCAATGATTTTTCTTGGATTTATTTATATTAGCTTCTATTAGCTTATATATTCACATGTGCGGTATGCCCTTCAAATGGAGAGAAGAATTGCACTTCTTTTGAGAAGGTTAACCACTCCTGCAACTACGAGAAGTTTGTGTTGAAACGAGATTCAATAAGGGCTATGCCAGAGTCTTTGGAAGACTACGGTAGATAGGCACCTTTGTGATCCTTTCATGAAGAGGTTGACGTAACCAAAAATTTGTCTACTTTGTACATGTTCCTCCTTTGTATAGCCAGCAAAGAATCCATGAAGCAATGGAACTATATGTACTTTTTTTTATCAAATATACAAACACATAATATTAATAGCATACCATTGTTGCTTGTTGGTTCAACTTGGAATACATCTGCTAGCAAACATACTTGTAGTTTAAAAGAAATGTTTTTGAACTGAAGTCAACACAGACGACAAAGCTACCATAATCGTGGGCGACAAGTCCAACCTACATATGACTTCTGTATAAATCCCGTCTGTGAAGATCCTCCCATTCGCAAACGTTTTAGGTCCGCAAATCGTCAGCGAATATTTCCTTTCACACACGGTTAAATAAACCATGTGCGAAAAGAAGCCCCATCGCACACCCCTTCGTAGAGATAGTTTGGTCAACCATGTGCGACATGCCGATTCGGTCGTGTGTGAAGACCTGATATGTACTAGTGATGTAGTATTAAACTACACATCTATGTGTGCAGTATATGGCAGTGAGATGGTTCAAATTAACTGCGTCAGTTTGGGCCGACAGTTAATTTTGTAAAATCTATCATAATTTTAGGGATAAAAACACAATATTACTTATAAATGAAATTACGATGTTACACATCGGTAGGAAACTGGATGCATGATTCAAACAATGTTATTTCGAAATTGCCACCTAGGATGACATTGGCGGATCTAGGTTTAAATTGGTGGAGGTGCCAAGGTTAAAATTCTCCCTATTAAGTTTTGCATTTAGACATAATTTGTATAAATTTTAGTAGCTAAAAGAGGATTTGTAATTTTGGAGGGGGTGCCATTGCACCCATAGCACCCTCACTGGATACGCCACTGTAAGACGAAATATACTACCAAAAGTTTGAGTTAGTATATAAAATCTAGATAGTAGGATCAAGCCGATTGGATGGTCGAGGTAGTAGGATGTTTATTTGTATGAACATATTGTGGAAAAAATTCAATTGTTACCACATATGCATGGTAATAAAAAACATTATTTTGAAATTTTGGTGACTAACAATTTTGCTTTCTTTACAATTCTCGCCAAGCATGTTTCATCAACATAAATTGTTCAAAAATAACATTCTAGTTTTTAAAATATTATTCAATAGTGACCTATTTGAACATTAGGTGTTTTTGTGAGGACATATTTTTCATATTCTAGTATCACAAAAACCAAGATATCAGTTATAGAAATATAACCCCATATTCTCCTTTTCAGAATATGTATTCCATCCATTCCAATGAATAAGGTGCGCACATTTTTCAAGATTTTCTCTTTGACCAAGAATTAATCCATTATACAAGAAATATTATATATAAGTTGTATTATTAGAACATCTTTATCAGTACTAATCTAACAATATCAACTATGTACTCCCTTCGTTTCTTAAAATAAGGTGTATAGTTTTTTGTGAAAAAATTCGGAATATAAGGTGTATGGCGGAATTGTGGGGGTTTTTTAGGCAATTTAGAAGTCAATTTGATTAGGAGAGACATGATGCCAAGATTTTACTATTTTTCCTCTACTCTCACGTTGATCATCTATCAGTACTAACGTCTAAAACCAATGAAATTTGCCCTTTTAGCCCATGCATTAATATTCGTGCAAGAAACAATATACCTTATATCAAGGAACAAAGGGAGTAATATATTTAGGTATTCTCCAATGCATCGTTTCTTAGTGCGATATCCTAGGTGGTGGTTTCCTATATGAAACATCTCCAATGCATTGTTTCTTAAAGTTTGTATCTAATCAAGCTTTCATTTAATGATTTTGGACTAATACATGCATGTGATTGGGCTAGCCCATTTGTCTGCCTATGACTTTGTGCAAGAGTTGTATCCTAGCTAAGATACAATAACAATCTCTTTCATTACTAATTAGGATGCCACATCAGCATTATATCTATGATATTGTCCTAAGATACAAGCATTGGAGAAGGCCTTAGGCTGGTCATAGTGGGTAGTATCATATAGTACTGTCATACATATGATATTTGTCTGTGATAATACCTTTATAATGCATGGTATTTATTGATTTGTAGTATCTCAATGCAAATTTGTGTATAAGATTTACTTGACATTAATTTTTCTCGTAATGTATGCTATGATACGGTATCCACCTATGTTACTCTAATTCTCTCTCTTTACTAATTGGCTACCACATTTTTGTGTGTCTCGTTTGATGATAGTAGCTATGATACTAGAATTATGGCTATCCTTAGCGAGATATTGTTGCTCATTTTTCTAGGCAGTTGTTTTCTTGAAATACGTGTGCCCCTTGTTCATAGAAACGGATGGAGTACACATCCATTGTTCTAGTTTAATTAACACCATCAAATCATACTAAGTGAAACATGTAATTCTTTCCCTGCATATGGGTAATCCTGATAAGACACCTGTCCATATTTTTATGTTTGTAAGAATATTATACGCATATAGAAATAGGTCACTTACTTTTTACTATTTATTCGCTTTCACTTAAATTTTAAATTCCTCAATTTGTTCCACATCATAAAAGTCATAATTTCTATTAATATAAGAAGATATGGTAACATCATCGTTATACTCACATTGAAAAGGGAGGTGTTTATACCTCCTACAGCAACAAGATTCATCAAAGCAATAAGTAACATTATAAGTAGAGCACACATTTCTAGCAATGATATACAATCTATTGATTTGTTCCCATAAGTGTTTCCCTTTTTGTGACAAGCGGTGTTCCTCATAATAATTTTGCTGCTCTTCCGTGAACCCACCTTGCCAAAAAGATTTAGTTTCAAAGAAACCAACCATTGATAGAAAGCATGATAAAGCAAGACAATAACAGACCAACAAAAATAACAACTATAGTAGGAACTAATTTTTTTGTATTTTTGATAAAACGATGCAAGTAAAAATAAAGTAAAGCAAAACTTAAAACAAAGTAAAGGATGTGCATGCGAAAAATCCCCTTGCAGAAGTCTTCTTCCTCCCCAGCAATGGCGCCAGAAATAGCTTGATGAAGCCGAGTAAATTACCGGCCAGCTGGAAAACCCCAACAGCAAGGTGTGATGAATATAGCAACAAGCTTTTCCCTCAGTAAGAAACCAAGGTTTAATCATCCAGGAGGAGGTCAAAATACGACTGAAGGTGATGCCCACTAGCTGCATGATGCTCTAACAAGGGCGCCGTTAACGATTTCTTGTTAGCGCGTCTTCAACCAGTAGCAACGTGGAACCTGCACACACACAACCAAATACTTTGTTCCCAACTTACAATGAGGTTGTCAATCTCACCGGTTTGCTTGAAACAAAGGGTATGAGCGTATCAAGTGGAAAGTGATAATAGTATGCGAGTAAAGTAAACAGTGCGAGTAAAGTTAACAGGTGATAGCAATATAAAGGAAATAGGACCGGGGTCCACAGTTCACTAGTGGTGTCTCTCCATAAGATAAAATAATACAAGCTAGGTAAACAAATTACAGTTGGGCAATTGATAGAATAAAGACAACGCGCATATGATGAGAGGATCACTATGAGATTTACTCTGGGCATTACAACAAGATACATAGACCGCCATCCAACTGCATCTATGACTAATAATCCACTTGTGGCGAATCAATCCGAGAACTCCACAAGTATTAAGTTGCGAACAACAGATAATTGCATTAAGCAAAGTGTGTAATGTAAACAAAGCATATGCCCTCGAGCATATGAATGTTGTTTTCCCCCTAGTAGCAACAGCACATCTACAACCTTAGAGGTTTCTGTCACTCCCCCAGATTAAATAGAGGCATGAACCCACTATCGAGCATTAATACCCCCTCTTGGAGTCACTAGCAACTACTTGGCCAAGATAGCTACTAACAACGGAGAGCATGCAAGATCATAAACAACATAGAGATAACATAAGATAAATTTCAGTACATCAACTCAAGCATAACACCAATATTCATCGGATCCCAACAAACCAAACATGTAGAATTACATAACGGTGATCTCAATCATGTAGGGCAGTCATGAGATCTAAACATGAAGCACATGGTGGAGAAGACAACCATCTAGCTACTGCTATGGACCCATAGTCCAAGGTAGACTACTCACTCATCGCTCCGGAGGCAAGCATGGCGATGAAGAAGACCTCCGGTGGCGATTCCCCTCTCCGGCAGGGTGCCAGGAAGAGCTTCTGGACCCTCCCGATCTTCGGGTCGATGACGGCGGCGGATCGCGATGTGTTCTGGAAAAGTGATCGGGTATTTAGGTTTTTCCCATCGGGGGGTCTTTATAGGCGAAGGGGCATCGTCAGGAGTGGACCGAGGCGGTCTCACACATAGGGGGCGCGGCCAGGGCCTGGGCCACGCCGCCCTGGTATGTGGGGCCCTCGTGGCCCCCCTCCATCTCCTATTCGGTTCTCTAGAAGCTTCGGTGAAATTCTGGGCGACTGGCTTTGGTTTCGTCCAATTCCGAGAATATTTCCTGTGTAGCTTTTCTGAAACACAAAAATAGCAGAAAACATGGAACTTTCACTGTGGCGACTTGTTAATAGGTTAGTTCCGGAAAATGCATAAAAGTGCCACGAAGTGTAACGAAAAACTAAGCAAATGGTGTAAAAATAAGCATGGAGCATCAAAAATTATAGATACGTTACAGACGTATCACATCGTTTTACCAAAAACACAAAAAAATTAGTTTCCTTTATAGTTGTTTTTACTTGTCTGCTTTAAGTTCTGTTAGAATGAGTAATCCTGAAGTTGAAGTTCGTACCTTTAAGCAACAAGGGGGAGAGAGTTTGAAAGATGCTTGGTACCGTATTAGCAATTCTCATCATAGGTGTACGAAGAAGCATTCTACCATGATCCTCCTTAGAAAATTTTATGTTGGTATAACTAGTTGGAATAGGTATGTTCTTGATACTCTTGCAGGAGGTAATTTTCTGGGTACTCCCGCTCTTGAAGCATGCACTTTAATTGATTCGCATTTTACTATTTTTCCTCTACTCTCACGTTGATTATCTACCAGTACTAATGTCTAAAACCAATGAAATTTGCCCTTTCAGCCCATGCATTAATATTCGTGCAAGAAACAATATACCTTATATCAAGGAACAAAGGGAGTAATATATTTAGGTATTCTCCAATGCATCGTTTCTTAGTGCGATATCCTAGGTGGTGGTTTCCTATATGAAACATCTCCAATGCATTGTTTCTTAAAGTTTGTATCTAATCAAGCTTTCATTTAATGATTTTGGACTAATACATGCATGTGATTGGGCTAGCCCATTTGTTTGCCTATGACTTTGTGCAAGAGTTGTATCCTAGCTAAGATACAACAACAATCTCTTTCATTACTAATTAGGATGCCACATTAGCATTATATCTATGATATTGTCCTAAGATACAAGCATTGGAGAAGGCCTTAGGCTGGTCATAGTGGGTAGTATCATATAGTACTGTCATACATATGATATTTGTCTGTGATAATACCTTCATAATGCATGGTATTTATTGATTTGTAGTATCTCAATGCAAATTTGTGTATAAGATTTACTTGACATTAATTTTTCTCATAATGTATGCTATGATACGGTATCCACCTATGTTACTCTAATTCTCTCTCTTTACTAATTAGCTACCACATTTTTGTGTGTCTCGTTTGATGATAGTAGCTATGATACTAGAATTATGGCTATCCTTAGCGAGATATTGTTGCTCATTTTTCCAGGCAGTTGTTTTCTTGAAATGTGTGTGCCCCTTGTTCATAGAAACGGATGGAGTACACATCCATTGTTCTAGTTTAATTAACACCATCAAATCATACTAAGTAAAAAATGTAATTTTTTTCCCTGCATATGGGTAATCCTAATAAGACACCTGTCCATATTTTTATGTTTGTAAGAATATACGCATATAGAAATAGGTCACTTACTTTTTATTATTTATTCGCTTTCACTTAAATTTTAAATTTGTGTTGCACCGATTAGACAAGTGAATCAATCTTTTTGGTTATCATCTATATCATGCTTAAACAATACAAGTCAGGACAATTTACTTTTGTTTTTGGAGAGACATAAAATGGACCTAATTAAAGTAAACATCATGGGTAAAGCTGAGAGCAAAACTACTCCCTCCATGCTGGATTATTGGGCAAATGTGTATTTTAAGACAAACTTTAACCATTAACTTTACTTAAGAAAATATGAGATATTTGACATAAAAATTATATCATTGGAAAGTTCTTTTGAATATGAATTCAATGGTATAATTTTTATATAATATATTTTATATTTTCTTAACTAAAATTAAAGGTCAAAGTTTGTCTCAAAATACGCAATTGCCCTATAATCCGGCATGGAGGGAGTACTATTAGTTAGCTCATTAGTTACATTATGTATTTTATTTTTGACCCGTGACTGTGAGGCGTAATTTATTTTGACAAATTTGGCCCTTTGCCAAAATAAATGCCTCATATGACCCCTTGGCAAAATTATTTTAAAAAATCTTAGCCACAGGTTCAGGGCCAACGAGAATGGAGTCGAATTTGTGTAGATCGGTGCTAAGGATGGTCAGCGCCGAAGCGACGTTTGCACAAAAGCATATGGCGCCAAAGGTAGATTGGCGCCAATGCCATTTTCTTCGAACTCTCTTGGCTATTTTTTGCCATTTTCAGCTGAAATTCGATGGTGCCGACCAGCACAACTTTGGCTCCAATCTCATTGGTTCTGAACCGAGGGTCAGATTTCAAAATAGTTTCTCTGAGGGATCAGATGTGATATTAGTTTTGCCAAATGGTCAGATTTGTCAAAAAATAGTTGTGAGGCAATATCCCCACAGAAAATTTTATTTCACCAAAACAAGTACATATTTACAACAACCCATGGCAATGAGCTAATCCAACTAGTCAAACTGGTAATATGTTTTGCCTTGATTCTATGCTTGAGAAGAGATATGTCATGGATAACATTGCATTTACACTTTGCAAAAGTGTGTCTCACGTTCCTGGTTTTTTTTGCATTTTGCAATAACCAGATATACGCTTTGCGACGCGCTGTCCAAATCACCCATAATGTGACAAGCATCTTAACAAAGTCTTCATGCCATAGTGAGTCAATCATCGTCCCATAGTGTAACGACCTAGGATTTTATCAAATTTTGGGGGAAATTTTTTCGCTTTTGTATTGCTTGAGATGATTGAAATTTCACAGGGATTTAAAAACTTTTTGAGTCTATTTGAAAGCTTTATTGGAAAACTATTTTAAACTTTCCATTATTTTCTGAAGGAACCTCCTTGAGAAAAAAAAACCTAAAACCAAAATGTTATTTTCATACTCCTTTAATCAAACCTATGCAAGCTTGCTTGCAAAGGAGTGAATCACAACTGTGTTTTATTTAGTGAAGATTGTATTTTAAAGAACTAAGTTTGAAAGATAACTTCAAACATTATTTTATAAAGTGTTATCCTCTTATTTTAAAAGGATTATTTCCAAATCCTATTTCTACTTTGGTTTATGCAAATAAACCCTTTGTCCAAATTATAGAGCTTTATTAGGAAATTTGTTTTAATTATAAAAACATGTTTGTTACTGTTATGGATTGTTGTTTTGAATTTTAGAATCTTTACAAAGTTGGTTTGAAGCAAATTGAATCAAATTTGCAAAAGTTATGAAATAAACAAGAAACAGAAAAAGAAAAAGAAGAAAAGAGGAAAAATAAAAATAAAGGGGCCACGGGGTCAAATCCGGCCCAATACCGCAAGCAGCCCGCAGCCCAGCAACGATTTCCGAATCGGTATACCCTCTCTCTCCCTTCTCCCGCTGACGGTGGAACCCACCCGCCAGACTGACTTGCGGGACCCACGAGTCAGCATCGTCTTCAATCCCCGGCGGTTACTCCTCCCCGTGATCACCGCGAGCGTCCTCTCCTCCCAGGATAAATCCCATTGATTTAGGCAGTAAAAGCTTGCCCCGTTTACGCCTACTTATACCCCTCTCCCTCCTCTCTGTTTTCCCTTTTTCCCCGAGCCAGAGAAGGACGCCGGAGCGAGAAATTCCTCGCCGGAGTCCACAGCATCTGCGGACGTATCCGCTCGATCCCGGCAGCTCTGGTGAGCCCGAGCCCCTCCCTCTTCTCCTATCCTATTCTCCTTTATCTGGCACACCTCCTGCGTTATTGTGCACCCAGACACCGACGGAGACCCGCACCCGAAGCTCACCCGACGCCATCTCCGCTCCAGCGGCCTCCCTCTCCCTCGGCAGGACAAAATCGAGAGCAGAGACCACGTTTCCGAGGCCACGTCGCCTTGCCGAGCACCGTCTCATCCTCGCCGTTTCCCAGAAACCCCCGGAGCCTCGCCGGAGATCAACCTCTGTGCGCCTCGCCGGAATACCTCGCCGGAACCCTAACATAGGTGAGGCATCTCCCCCGATCTATTTTTCGTTCGTCAGATCACGATCTAACCGCCCAGATTCAATCACTTAAACGAAGGGGTATTGATCAATATGATTCGTCCGATTTCCTTTAAATCCGACGGCTCCCAGACCTGATCCGCCCGAAGGGGTATCAACCAACCAGAATCAGCCACATGTCAGCTTCTCGTTAAAACGAAAATCAAATAGAAGTTTGGAACCTGATTTGATCCAAATCTTTGAAAAATCATATCTTTTGATCTGTAGGTCCAAAAATAACAAATAATATACCGTTGGAATCCTTAGAACATCTACAATCCAGTAGTACAATAATATCTTATATTTTATGGGTTCAATTTGAATCTATTTTCAAATTGGAATCAAACCTTCTGTTAGCTTGATAAATTCATATCTTTAGTTCTGTCAATCCAAAAATTACAAATTTATAGTATTTGGAATCCTCTCAACTTGTAGAACATCATAGGATCAAGAAAATCCAAATTTGATACGTGCACACACTTTGTGCATTCAAATCTATCCAATTCACTAATTTGACCATATCTTGAGTTCTAAAATTTATTTTAGAACGATTCCAATTGCAGTGACTTTGTATTACTGCAAGCTATCCAGTAGCATCACTCCCATAATTTCTTGAACCATATCACAATTATTCAAATTCTAATATGAGAATTTGAGTATTCATATATAGATTAATTCTATTACTATTTCAATCAGTGATTCCTTCTACCTTAGTAAACCCTATGATCACACCTAGTCATCAATGTTATCTAAACCACATCTTGATCAAGATCATATCTAATTAGACCTATCTTGTATAGCTCACACATATTCAAATTACAATAGTGTTGTTTGAGTAAAGTGTGATGCATATCATAGGATTCTATTCTTACTATCTTAGGTGTTGATCTGATCAACATTATGGCACCTATCCGACACTCCTTGTACCAAATAGGAACCTAAAACCATAATCTCAAATGTTATCTACCCATACTCAATCTCTGTCCACTTGATCCCGATTTCATGTATAGAACTATTCAATTAACAAATGAGTTAATTGAGTAACTCTATGCTTCATGAATCCTAGCCTAAGCTAAAGTGTAATATATACTATTTAAGAATAATTGTTGTTACACTTATTCAATAGTATTGCTATTGCACTATTTTGTCTCTTATGTGATTTACCCACATGAGATATTCGAAAATCCAATATGCTTTAATAAAGCATAAAGATCTCACTCATCATATTTTGTCTAATTCATATATGTACTCAAATCGCAATTGTGCTACTTGAGTAGAAATATGAATTCATCTCAAACCTAGATTTTGTTAATGTGGTGTTGTTATAACCCATACCGTAGTATGTGTTATACACCATGTTGATCAATGAACCATTTGAGCCATGTCCTCAAATATCAATCATTCACACCCAATTCTATGTGTAACTTATACTATTATGAATAAGTGTTGTCACACTTTATTCAGTAGTGTTCTGTTACACTATCCTATACCTATGTGAATATATTCACATGAGTTATTCTAAACTCTATTCATGCCTATGCAAAGCCCAGGATTATTATCCTTACATCGTAATCTTGGAGGATCAATCTTTTCCAATCACTTGACCATCCCAATCCAATGCCTACTTAATCTTGTCTCATGTATTGAACTATTCAATTTACAAATGAATTGATTGAGTAACTCAATACTTCATGAATCTTTACCCAATGTCTAAGTGTTATGCATACTATTTAAGAGTAATTGTTGTCACATTTACTCAATAGTGTTGTAGTTGCATAATTTGACTCTTCACTAGTAGGAAAACCCTTATAGGTGGGATGTATTTTTGTGGCGCACTAGCCAGCAGTGCGCCACAGAAAATAATTCTGTGGCGCACCTGTCCTAGTGCGCCACAAAAATACAACATTTCTGTGGCGCACCAGAAGGACATGCGCCACAGAATTTTGGTGGGGCCCACTCCCTGCCAGCCCCAACCATTGGTTCCACTAATTCTGTGACGCACCAGACCAGATGCGCCACAGAATTTGTACATTCTGTGGCGCATCTGGTCTGGTGCGTCACAGAATTAGCACATTCTGTGGCGCATCTGGTCTGGTGCGCCACATAATTAGTGGAATGGGGTCACCGCAAGGGTCGTCGTGGAATGGGGTCACCGCCAGCAGATGGCCGCATTGTATGGCCTTACAACCTACCCCCGTGGCTGTGCACCTGTTGGTCTGCCCGTCAACAAGCACCTTGAGAGGATCGATGGATGGGGTCACCGTGAGGGTCGTCGTGAAATGCATATCAACTTCACTGGTCGACGCGCCGACTTTGATAGAGCAAACCTAGTCGCGCTACAGCACATGTAACTGATCGACCCTTGGGTAGAAGAGCACATGCCAAGTGGACCAATGCTTCTTCATTACCGACCCGCCAAAGCCTACCCGGGTTGTCGTGAGAAGAGGCAAAAGGAACATCATCGAAATGGATGGAGTCGCCAACGAGCAATACTTTGACATGTATGTGTGTGGGCATATTATTACTATGTATCACTTATCCAACGGTAGCATATTATTACTATATTATTTGTGCTTATTTACTTTATAAAATATATTATAATATATAAGAATGTAATAGCATTCTAAAAAGTTAATTAAAAAATAAAACAAAAATGTATTTTTGGCATGATACAAAAATATTATTTGTGCTTATTTACTTTATAATATATATTATAATGTATAAGAATGTAATAACATTCTAAAAAGTTAATTAAAAAATAAAACAAAAATGTATTTTTGGCATGATACAAAAATATTATTTGTGCTTATTTACTTTATAATATATATTATAATGTATAAGAATGTAATAACATTCTAAAAAGTTAATTAAAAAATAAAACAAAAATGTATTTTTGGCATGATACAAAAATATTATTTGTGCTTATTTACTTTATAATATATATTATAATGTATAAGAATGTAATAACATTCTAAAAAGTTAATTAAAAAATAAAACAAAAATGTATTTTTGGCATGACACAAAAATATTATTTGTGCTTATTTACTTTATAATATATATTATAATATATCATAATGTAATAACATGCTAAAAAGTTAATTTTAAAAATAAAATAAAAAGTTAATTAAAATATATCATAATGTAATAACATGCTAAAAAGTTAATTTTAAAAATAAAATAAAAAGTTAATTATAATATATATTATAATGTATAAGAATGTAATAACATTCTAAAAAGTTAATTAAAAAATAAAACAAAAATGTATTTTTGGCATGATACAAAAATATTATTTGTGCTTATTTACTTTATAATATATATTATAATATATCATAATGTAATAACATGCTAAAAAGTTAATTTTAAAAATAAAACAAAAAAATATGGGTTCCAGGACTCAAACCCTAAAAACTGTATCTCAACATCTACGCGTAACCTCGTTTAGGCGTAGCGCATCCTTTCACCGTGCGCTACGGGTAACCTCGTTTAGGTTAAGTGCGCCGAGCCCCCTTCTTCTCCCTCCTACTCGATTCAGATCTCGACCCAACACACTGCGCCAGGCTACCAACCGCCGCCGCCGCCGCGAAGGAGAGGAGAAGCCCGACCCACCGCACGCCGTCCCCGCAGAGGAGCCCCGGTCGCCGCCGACCGCGCGCTGTCCTCGCAGAGAAGGCCCACGGCGCGCCGTCCCCGCAGAGGAGGCCCGGTTGCCGCCCAGAGGATCCCCGGCCGGTCGTCGTTGACCTCGCAGAGGAGCCCCGGTCGTCCTCGCAGAGGAGGGAGCCCGCCGCCGCGTTGCCGTCCCTGCAGATCAGCGAGCCATGCCGCCGTCCTCGTCCGGCTTGACCCAGCCAGTGGCCGCGCCCACAGCCGCCTCGCCGGTCTCTGCCTCCGGTGAGCTTCGCGTTCTACTCTCTCTCTCTCTTGTCTCTACAACCAGCATTGCGCAGACGATTAGCACAGTAATTTGCTTTGATTTCTTGCTTTGATTTCAGTTTGTTGCGTGCCTTCGGTTAGGCAAAAAAATGAACTTTTAGTTACACGATTAGCACAGTAATTTGCTCCTAGTTGATCTGTGACTGAGGAAAATGATCAGTAATAGCCTGCTAATAAGCTGCTAGAACTTTTTTCTTAAATGATCAGTAATAGAGGACTTTTTTCTTAAATGATCATAATTTAGTTCCCATCACACAATGCTGATGAAAGGGGTTGCTTAGCTGTATTGTTTTGTAAGCTTGCTAGAACTTTTTTCATAAATGATCAGTAATAGAGGACTACTAATAAGCTGCTATGTTTAAAATAAAAGGATGGATGAACATGAATCCTAGAACTGTAGTTAGACAGTGAAATCTGGTAATTTTTTGTGCTGCGTACAACGTGCAGTTTTTCTAGTGCTGTTATTGCTTTTATGATTACTAGTAATACTTTTATTGTAGTTAGAACTGTAGTTAGACAGTGAAATCTGGTAATTCTGTAATTCTGTTTTTTGTGATTACTAGTAATACTATTACTGGTGAAAAAGAAAAAGTTGATAGTTTTATAAAATGCTTGTGGAAGCTAACAGTTGTGTGTGTTTTGATCACTAACAGGGTAGCTCATCTAGTGTGATTTATAGGAAAATCATTATCTCAGTTCAACATTGTTTTCTTACATGCTTTCTTGCTGTAATGGGCGGTCTAGGGTTTATGCTAACATTTTTGCTATAGTGAGCAAGGTGTGGTGCGGCTAGCTGTTGTAGTGTTGCTTTTATACTATTGAACTATTCCTGTGCAAGTGACAACACATCCTTTGCATGTGATGTGTGTGCTGCTTGTGAGTACACTCCACATATTTAATTAAGCCTTGTTTAATTACATTGTGGCTTAGGATCATATTTGGGGATCAAAATACTTGCACTTTTATGCTTACTTCTTTAAAATGTTTCTGTTAGCTAAAAATGCAAAGAATTATAAGTTTATGTTAGCTAATTGCAAAGAATTATAAGTTTCTATTATTGAGAGTCTGACCTACTTTTTCTCTCTGCTTTTAGGTACGCCATGGTGCGCCGCAAGATCACCACCTACGCGATGATGAGCCGACGCCCACCACCACCCCCTCCCCCTCCGACGCCGCCTCCAACGCCGCCACCTCCAGCGTCCGACGGCGAGGAGGAGGAAGTCCCCGAGGTGGACTACCTGGAGGACGAGGAGGAGAACGACCGCCTGGAGGCGGAAGTCCAGGCGAAGATCGACGACATGGAGTGGGCCATCTCGGACCCCGAGAATGAAGAACAGGCGGCCATCCACGCCTCGTGGCGTTCTCTGCGGATGGAGAACAAGGAGGCGGCGTGCGACGACGAGATGGACGGCCTGCTTCTTGAGTCGGGGCTCAAGGAGTCCCGCGACCGCCACGCGACGGAGGAGGGAGCGCGCAGCTTCATGGAGTTGGAGCGGCGGCGCCTCTTGGCGCTGCTCGCGGAGGACTCTGGTCGCCTCCACAAGATTGTGGAGGATGACTTCCTCCCCGCCCCCGCCCCCGCCCCCGCCGCCGCCCCCGCGACGAGGAAGCGCGTGAGGGCCAACGACGACGAGGCGGGACCCTCTAGGCGCTAGAACTTTTTTTTCGTATTATGAACTGCTTATATATGATCATATGAACTGCTATGTTTTATTCTAGGCTTATGAATCCTTGCCATAGTATTTGTGATCATGCAAGCATGCTTTTGAACTTTGTCATTCCTTTCGTTGCATAACATATATACTCCATTCTAGGCTTATATATGATCGATCGTCATCCATGCTATGTTTTATTCTAGGCTTATGAATCCTTGCCATAGTATTTGTGATCATGCAAGCATGCTTTTGAACTTTGTCATTCCTTTTCGTTGCATATATAACATATATAATCCATTCTAGGCTTATATATGATCGATCGTCATCCATGCTATGTTTTATTCTAGGCTTATGAATCCTTGCCATAGTATTTGTGATCATGCAAGCATGCTTTTGAACTTTGTCATTCCTTTCGTTGCATAACATATATACTCCATTCTAGGATTATATATGATCGATCGTCATCCATGCTATGTTTTATTCTAGGCTTATGAATCCTTGCCATAGTATTTGTGATCATGCAAGCATGCTTTTGAACTTTGTCATTCCTTTTGTTGCATAACATATATACTCCATTCTAGGCTTATATATGATCGATCGTCATCTATGCTATGTTTTATTCTAGGCTTATGAATCCTTGCCATAGTATTTGTGATCATATGCAAACATGTTTTTTAACTTTATCATTCCTTTCGTTGCATAACATATATACTTCATGTCTATACAGAGATGTCTTGTGGTACGTGGTGTACAGTGGTCGGGTTCTAGGAGTCTACGAGGAGTGGGAGGACTGCCAGGCACAGGTGACCAACTTCAGCGGCAACTGCTACAAAGGGTACAAGACATGAGAGCTCGCGGTCTCCAAGTGGAGGAGACATGTGTGGAAGAAGAATCGGATGAAGTTCTTGATCATGGTCTCGATCTTGCTCATCGTCGTCGCCGGTGTGATCTATTCGAACTTTTTTTTCGATGTTGGACTTGCTTATATATGATCGATCGTCATCCATGCTATGTTTTATTCTAGGCTTATGAATCCTTGCCATTGTATTTGTGATCATGCAAGCATGTTTTTGCACTTTGTCATTCCTTTCGTTGCATAACATATATACTACATGTCTATAGAGCTACAGGTAGAGCTACAGGTAGAGCTACCTTTCTCTACATGTCTATAGAGAAAGGTGTTGTTATATGCCTTGTGTCCATAGAGATGACGTGGTACGTCGTGTTCGAGGGGCGGGTTCCAGGAGTCTATGAGGAGTGGACGGACTGCAAGGAACAGGTGCACAAGTTCCAGCGGCAACTGCTACAAAGGCTACCCGACTCAACAAGAGGCGGTTGCCAAGTGGACGAAGCACCAGTCGAACAAGAGCAAGATGAAGACCTTCATTGTGCTCTCGCTCTTGCTCACCATCGTCGGAGCAGTACTCTATTTCATCCTAGTGTAGGCGGCGGCCGGTGTCACTTCATTTGTATCTTGAGATGATGCACTTAATTTGCATGGATTATGAGCTGTATGGAGATCTATATATGTATGATGAGTTGTATATGCATGGAGCTATATGAAATCTGTTAATATTCTATATGAAATGAGTTTTATATGGAGATATATAATTGTGCTATATGAAATCTGTTGATATATCTGTATACTGCTATATTATATCTGTTAATACCTGTATATATACACCAGACAGAATAAGTTCTGTATAAAACCTGTAATATTTCTGTGGCGCACTAAAATGAAATTCTGTGGCGCACCTAATTTTGTGGCGCACCAAACCATAATGCGCCACAGAATTTCTTATTTCTGTGGCGCATTAGGGCTTAGTGCGCCACAGAATTTCTTATTTCTGTGGCGCATGTGCTGGTGCGCCACAGAAAGCTTATTTTTGTGGCGAAGATTCTGTGGAGCACCACCCATGCGCCACAGAATGCATATTTTGGTGCGCCACAGAAGAGGTTTTCCCTACTAGTGCTTGTGTGATTCACTACACATGAGCTATTCCTAAAAACTCTTATATGCTTTGGTAAAGCATAAAGACTTCATCAATTATATTTGCCTAGACCAATTCTCTCTCAAATCACATTGATCTTCCCCAGCTGAGCTCTGAAACCCATATCTCACAATTCATAATTCCTTTGCCATATCTTTCTATCATAACATCTCAATAAATCTAAACTGTTAAACAAACACCTTTCAATTGTTTGTTTGTTTGATTGTGTTTGTATGGATTGTTTATGTTATGTTATTTTTTTGTGCTATAGTTTGTGTGAAGAGCTACGTGCTTAGTTGAGAGAAGCGAAACATCGAGATCTTCAAAAAGGCAAGTGACACACATGTCCCTCACCCATTTTATTTATGCATTAGTATATTCACCTCTTGTAGTATGCATGATAGGTGTTTTACTCAACTGTTTTATCAAATGCTTAGATCCTAGTAGTGTGTAGCTATCCCTCAAACCCCACCTGATAGGATGCTAAATACTCTGTTAATATTGATGCCATGCTAAGATCACTTGAAAAGTGTTTTGTGAAAAGTTAAGAACTTCAACTAAAATGAAACACCTGGGTGGAATGGTTTGATAAGATGAGGCGAGGTAGGTGGGTTCTGGGACGCAAGCCTCATAAGAGGATGTGGGAACAGAATGCCGCTCGGGATGGCCACCCAGGAACAAAGAGATGGCTATGTCTTCCATGCTTAGTGTACTTCCAGTGCAGCCTTATGACATTATGGGCTCTGTCTTGACTGATTAGAATGTGGGAGTGCAACTTGTCGGCAAGAAGTGGTGGTAGTCAAATTATAGGTTGGGAACGGTGCTTGCCAAGTTAGTTGTCCTCTCCTTCTAAAAGGTCTCGTTTCATTTTATGTATGGGCATAAAATGAATCGTAAGGTGAAAGTGCACAACCCTTGCAAGGTGTTTAAATCTAATCGATTAGCCGTGTCCTCGGTTATGGACAATTGAGTCTCTAGACATGGAATGTACGGAAGAATCTCATCACCGATTCTGAATTATTAAAATCTTGTCTAGAAACCCCTAGGCAGGAACTAAGGACCATACACTCCGAGGGGTGGTGGTGCCTGAGGTTCCAAACTTTGTTGAGTTGCGCCCAGAACTACATACCGGCCAGTATGTAGTGTATGGGGGTTGTCTTGACCCTTGAAAAATAAAATTTGGTAAGAAAGTATTAAAATGGATTATAGGATAAAATTGGCTTTATGCAATCAGCCTTGAGATCCACCAGCCAAATGTCATGTAGTATAGTCTTTTCATAAAAATGCCACCAAATATGTGTCATTTGCCAGTACATCATTGTACTGACCCCTCTGGGGCTGCATATTCAAATGTGCAGGTTTTATTTCGAGTAAGGAACCAGGAGTAGGATCTCGAGCTTACATTCCAACACGTCTGCCTGTGGCACTTGATGAAGATGGAAGCTCACTGCAACTATGCTTTATGCTGTGTACTCATAAGGTAGAAGACCTATGTAATTAGATTTACGTTGTAATATTGATGCTATTGCAATGATTACTTATTTTGTACTGTGGTGCTATCTACTGATCCAGGGAATGGCACAGATACACAGGAGATTTGCCTTTAGCAAAAGGCGGGTCGTTACACATAGTCTTGCATCCGGATTTCTAGCATGCACTGATTACTACCTCCATAAAAAAAGAATGCGCAAAACTCCTTCTAGATGCAGTAATTATAGTGTGCATATCATCATTGCCATTTCTACTCAATCTGCAACTCTGCAAGTAAGAGCAAATCCTCTGGCTGAAACTACAATCATTGCTATTTCGTACTTTTGTATAAGGCAAAGAACACAGTGAGTATTGTCAGTTAGTGTCCAATGTCTTCGCTGGAGCTCGATTTCCATAACCAGTGATACGCTTTAGGAATAATGATATGAGCATGAAAATGAGCCTAAAACTTAGCCGAAGCATATTTATCACCCAAACAACAGGTCCAAGCATCATTTTGATTCACCAGAGGATCGGGTTGCATTAAATATTTCAGCTCATTCATATCATCATAGACCATAGGCAAGTAGAATTAATCATCCTCAACAAAAACGTGTGCAACTGATAAGTTCTCATTCTAAACATACAAAAAAAGTCTAGGGAACCTCTCTTTTAGTGGCCTTGCTGATCCATTAATAGACCAATTATCCAACCAGAATAGGAAAGTATCCCTTCTGAAAGAGCATGGAGCCCCCATGTGTGGTTTTGGTAATTAATGACAATCCCTATGGACTAATGTTTGCATTGAGCTATATTTGTAGGACTTGTCCATAGACAATGCTTGAACCATTTGTTGGTTTCAAGGTTGTATGAAGAAGACAATGAAGAAGATTATGTGATGGCCAAGGTGTTATTCAAGTAGTTATCCAAATATTGATCATAAACTAGTTGAGCCTATATCAAGTGTGTCTTGAAGAATAAGATTGAGTGAGCTCTCATGTGAATCTTCAAGACACCATCATTGTGGAGAAAGAAGAGTTGATTCAAGAATTGATCAAGCCGAAGCGCAAGTTCAAGATGGAATCTAGAAGAGATCATATGCTTGAAGCTTGCCATATATATTGTGATCATGGATAAGTGAAGATATGCTTAACGAGAGTCTTTCCCATAATGGTGTATGGGGGAGCAATTCGCAAGACTTCACCAAGCAAGCAAGATCAAGAAAGGTGTTCCAACTTGAGGAAGACAAGACGGTCATCATCTAGATCAAGTGGATTTTGCTCAAGGCAAAGGTATGATCTTGATAGGGTTTCTTTCTTATCGGTCTCATGATGTTAGTTGAGATACCGGGTTATAGGATTGTAGCCGTACTATCAAGAGGGGCTCTTGAGTGAGTAACTTAATCGCATCATTCGAAGAGAGCTCAAACATTTGCATATTTGGCATCACCTTTCTTGGTTCTTATTTGGCTTTTATCCATGTGAGGTTTTAGAGCTTGTGGTTATTTCCATGATAAGCTCTAACTCATCAAAAATGGATTTTGCATGAAACACTTATTGAGTTTTTGGTGTTTGGAGGTTTTACCGGTTCGTCTTTGAAGAGAGGTCAAACCTCTCATCATTTGGTTTTATCCTCCCTTGTTGGACTATGATGTTTCTGTGCATATACTTATAGAGCTCGTTGTTGTGATACCAACGAGCTCAAGATCATCAAAAACGGAGTCCGGATGCTCAAGTTATGGTAGTTTTCGTGTTGGTGTTGCTGCCAGTTTTTGGGTGGCCGGAGTCTCCGGCCCGAGACGCAAAGTCTCCGGCCCAAGACGCAAAGTCTCCGGCCCAACTCCGGCCTGGCACCTGAATCGTCCGTCCTAAGGCCCCCGAATGACCCCGGGGCACCGGAGACTCTGGCCCAGGGGCGGAGACTCCGGCCCGAATGAATTCTGGACATAACGGTTGGATTTTGGGGGACCTATTTAAGGGGGTCTTCTTCCCCAATGGATCCCTAACCATCCTTGCAAGTTCTCTCCTCCATTGTTGACCTTCTCAAGCTTGCTATCTCTCAATCCCTCCAATGATTCTTGCATCTTCTTGAGGGAAAAGAGAGAGGAGATCTAGATCTATCTTTCCACCAATCAAAATCTCCTCTAAGTGAGGGGAACCTATTGGATCTAGATCTTGGAGTTCTTTGTGGATTTCCTTTGTTCTTCCTCTCATATTCCTCCATAGCATTTGTTGCTTTGGTAGAATTTGGGAGAGAAGGATTTGAGCACTTTGTGTGCTCTTGCCATTGCATTTGGTGCATCGGTTTGAGTTCTCCTCGGAGATTCGGGTAAGTGGAAGTTGTGAGCTTATTACTCTTGGGTTCTTGGAATCCTAGACGGCTTAGTGGCCTTTGTGGCATTTACTTGGGGCCTCCAATTAAGTTGTGGAGATTCCCCAACCTTTATGGTGCCTTTGTGGCGATTCTTGGGAGCCTCCAATTAAGTTGTGGAGATTGCCCCAAGCTTGTACGGGTTCGGTGACTGCCCTCAAGTGTCCCATAGTGGATCGTGGCATCTTGCTTTGTGCGAGAGCGCGAGGAGAATAAGGTGAGCCTTTGTGGCGTTTGGTGTGTAGCGTGCCTCCGTATCTTGAGGTGAGCCTTTGTGGCATTTGGTGAGCATTGTGCTACCACATCTCAAGGTGAGGCCTTTGTGGCGTTCGGAGTGCATTAAGCTGCCACACCTCTCCAACGGAGACTAGCTTCCTTTGGAAGTGAACTTCGGGATACATCTTTGTCTCCTTCGTGCCTCGGTAACTCTTATCCGAGCTCCACTACTTATGCACTTTACATTTGTGATAGCCATCGTGCTTGAAGTTATATATCTTGCTATCACCTTGCTACTTGTCTTGCTTAGCATAAGTTGTTGGTACACATAGGTGAGCCTAGTTTATTAGGTTTTGTAAGCTTGTCAAATTAAACGTTAGTTTATTTCCGCATTTGTACAAGCCTTTCGTAAAAAATTTAATCGCCTATTCACCCCCCCTCTAGGCGACATCCGTGTCCTTTCAATTGGTATCAGAGCTAGGTCTCTCATTTTAGGCTTCACCGCCTTGAGAGCAAAGATGTCGGCTAGGGGATTAGTGCACAATGACACTTTTATATTCGATGGCACAAATTATGATACTTGGATAATTTGCATGCTTAATCATTTTCGGGTCATGGACCCAAATATAGAGCGAATTGTAGATATGGGTTTTTCTCCTCCTAAGGATCCCACAAATCTATCTTTAGAGGATGAGAAGAACTCTTATCTCAATGCTCAAGCTATTAATGTCTTATCCAATGTTGTGAGCATTGTAGTTGTGATGTCCATTATGCCTTTTTGGAATGCTCATGAGTTATGGACAAAGCTTCAAGAAAAATATGATGTGCCCAAGTTTATTGAGGATGAGTGTATTCCTTCCACTTCCGGCCGTGATGAACTTTCTTCCACTTCACCGATGTGTGGCAAGACACAAGGTAATGAAATGGTGAGTGGTGATGGAAATTGCAATGTTGATAGTGAGTTTAGTTTTGATGATCATTCATCTCTATCTCATGGCAATGTTCTATCTTTGGACTTCAACTCTTCTAGCACACCAAATGACTTACATGCTAATGTTGATATTCCTTGCATGTCTTGGAGTAGTGTCTATACTAGATATCATGATAAGAATGCTCCCATTTCCTCTAGTACTTTTGTGGCTAACAATGTAGAGGAATCCCAACTTTTGTTGGGACAAGACATGGACCTTAATGGAGCTTCAAGTAATTCATCATCATCAGCTCTCGGTTCCCACATATGTCTTATGGCTAGGGATTCAAAGGTAACTCCTTCTTTGGAACCCACTATATCTAGTGATCATGAAGAAGAGGATGATTATGTTGCCTCTTTAAAAAAGAAGGGAGAAATAGTCTTTCTTGCTATTGGTAAGAAGAACAAAATTGCTTGCTCTAACTTTGTTGATATTTTGGTTGCTGCTATTGAGAGCCAGAAAATTATTGATGAGCTTCAATCTCATGACGAAGAGCAAGAAGAAACTATTGAGAATCTTCATAGTCTTGCCAATGATTTTAAAAAGACTCTTTTAAAAGAACAAAGCACCAACGAAGCTCTTGAGGAGAATTTTGCTCTAGAATTGTCTAGAGTAAAGGAAACCCATGATAGAGCTCTTGAGGTGGCAAATGATTTAGCTTGTTTTTGTTAATGCTAAACTTCTTGAGGATGTTGAGCACCTCAAAAATGGCTCTAGGGACATTGAGAGTGTGCTCACCAAACTCACCGAGTCACATGAGCAACTAAAAGCTTCTTATTTAAAAGAGTGTTCCAAGTTACCAACTCCTCTTTCGGTTAATCATGATGCTTGTGCTACTAACTCTACTTCTTGTGAAGCATCTATCTTGAAGGAGAATGTTGAGCTAAGGGCTCAACTTGAGTTGCTAACTAGCAAGTATGGGATATTGGAAGAAAGTCATGAAAAGCTATCTAGCTCTAATGAGGATCTTCTAGTGTCCCATGCTCGCCTAAAGTTAGCTTATGAGGATATGTCTACGAAGGTAACATCTTGTGAACCTCATGTGGTCACTAGCACTACTTCCCAAAATGCTATATTGCCATGTGCTAGTCCTCGTAATTCATCCACTCATACTATTGCTACAGCTTGTGATGAATTACTCTCCTTGCCTTGTTGCTCTAACAATATAGCTTCTACTTCCTCTAGTACTTGTGTTGTAACTAACCATGTAGAGGAAATTAAAGAGCTCGAGGCCCAAGTCACTTTGTTGAAGAAAGACTTGGTAAAAAGTCATGAAGGGAAGTCCAAACTTGACAAGATGTTGAGTGCACAAAAATCCCCCAATGACAAGAGTGGACTTGGATTTATCTCCAACAATAAGAAGAAGTCCAAACTCTTCAAGAAGAAGAAGGGCCAAGAGCAAGTCAAGGATCCGGCCAAGATTGTTTGCTTCAAGTGCAAAATTGAAGGGCATCATGTTAGGTCTTGCCCATTGAAGAAGAAGCATCTAAGTGAGAAGCAACAAGGGAAGCGGCCTCAAGCTCAAACTCAAGTCCTTCCTCAAGATGAAGAAAAGCTTCCTCCTAAGAAGAATCAACCCAATGCTCCCATTGTGGAGAAATCAAATGAGAAGAAAGGAAAGATAAGATCTTGCTACATATGCCGTGAGAAGGGTCACCTTTCTTCTACTTGCTCTATTGGTAACTCATCCAACCCTATCATAATCAATGATGCTTATTCACTTTGCAAGGATAAGGTTGGAAATGTGTTTGCCAAATTTGTTGGTACTCAAAGTGGTGTCAAGAAAAGAACCATTTGGGTTGCCAAACCTATTGTGACTAACCTCTTAGGACCCAACTTGGTTGGGGACCAACAAGCCAAAACTTGATCAATAGCTGTCTAATGGAGGGCATTGGAGACTTGGCTATATCATGAAGATTTAAGGGATCTTCATTAATTATATTGTCTTAAGTCAAGTCAATTGGATTATCTTATTTCTATCATATATCCATTGTTCCTCCTTGCGGTAACATGTATTCAACTTATCTACATTGAAAGTTACTCGCCCCTTTGCATGTGTTTGGTTTTGTATCTTGCATGTGTTTGTATATGTTGTGCTTCCTACTTGCTTTATTTTGAGTAATTAATTATGTGCATGTTGGTTGCACACCATGTACGGTTGTTACTGTTGAGCCTATTGCATCTTGATCTATCTTCTTGGCTCTTGGGAGTGATTAATGGACCATCCCATTTTGGGGGAGTGATATGCTTTGGCACTTCACAATCCTAAAAATGTGTGTACATGAGGAATACCACTTAGTGTTGATATTTAAAGATTATCTAGTCTCTATGTGGTATGTCATTTTCATGAGAAATTCAAATTCTATAATGTCCATTAATCATCTTGTTGGATTCTATTTGCCTCTTGTTGGTAAAGTTTAATTTTCTAGGTTTAGAGACTCCGTTGGTTCTACCCCGGAGACTCCGGTGGTTCTACTCCGGAGACTCCGGTGGTTCAACCCCGGAGACTCCGGCCCCCCTCGGAATTTCTGAGCCCTATGGAAATTGACTTTAACAACTTATTTGAAAATTGGTTTTATCACATTATGGGGGAGTATTGTGCTTTGTGCATATTACAAATCCATGAAATGTGTATATTTGAGGTTGTGTCACATAGTGTTGATATTGTAAATTATCTTGCTTCTATGTGGCATGTTTTCTCGAACAAGTTTCAATTTGCCAAATTGTTTATTGCTCTTGTTTTGGATCTTGTTTGTGAGATACTTTCTTGATAGGGTTTTCCTAAAATTTGGAATACTACATCAAAGTTGGAAAACCATTTGCTTCAAGCTATCCTAATCATTGCTTTGCGTGATTGTTTAACTATTTGAGTCTATCAAGAATATCTTTGTTTGGCATGGTGCTTAATTCTTATCCTTTCTCATATGCTCATTTGTTGTGAAGATGATCTTGGATTTATGTGTAAACTACCACCGGAAATAACTCCATATACCTCTTCTCCTTGGAAAATTGGTAATCTATCATGTGGTATTTTTATATTGATCATCTTTACTTTGGCTATTGCTTTTAATTGCCTTATCTCTCGCCAAGAAATGTATTTGCTTTAACTCCCATTGTCTTTCTTGACTCTTGTGATTCCATTTGATTTTGTTGAACTTATTTTGTGTTATTTCTATGTAGGTAGATGTGATGATCCCATTTGTGTGCATTTTGTATCCAAATTCAAAATCATAAATAATGCACTAATCTTGGGGGAGCTCTCCTATATTTGTTATAACACACTCTTGTGCTTATTTCAATTGGTTTTGATTATTGTTGGAAGACAAATCTTTTCTTTTTGGTACTTAGTGTGCCATCATAAAAAGTGTGGAGAGTTTGGTTTGTTGTTGGAACCTTGCTCTCTTTGGTAGTTGCTTATCTCATTCCTTGTAATTTGTTTTTCACTCTTAAAATGAGATATGTCTTTGAGCATGTGTCTTTTAGTGATTTTATGCTCATTGGCTTTTGATTTGTTCACTTGTTGAACTTTGGAACCAATCTTGTGTTGATTGGATTCTTTGATATAGTTTGGACAACTTTTAGTTTTCACACCTTTGTGTGACTTCTTGGTCTTATTGGTGTTTTGTTCAAATTGTATCTCGCTTTGGCTCTTGAAAGTATTGTGCATGCATTCTTACTAAATGTATAATTTATGGCATGCTTTGCTTTCATTGATCCAATATATAGGCAAAACTCTATCAAATCCTAAATTGGCTAAGTTGTGCTTGAAATTCAAGTTCATATCTATATGCACATATTTATGTGGAGTTTGTCCTATATATTGTAGTTTCTCTAACTACTTTGGACCCAATGAGTTTGGGGACCATCTTGTACTTGAACTTTGTTCTTAGGTACATGGAGATATATTGGTGCTTGTCTCAATAATAAGGATGAAGTGGTGACTAAATGATAATTTGAGGCAAGCTAGGATTATTGAAGGCCTCCTATCTACTAGATCCTACCATTGATATCTCGGTAACAAGTATCTTCTTCATGCATACTTTTCTAGTATCCAACCTTGTGTAGGTTGTTTCATGGCATGTAAAATCTTTATTTGCAAATGTTGTGCTTGTTGCAAAGGTCTTAATGAAACCTCTTTATTGCAATTGTGAGTAATTTGAGATGAGTGCATATTATTGGGAACATATAAAATCATGCTCATGATTCTCATATCCCATATATGTCAATTTAGCAATTTTATTGCATATCAATTCCTCAAGTTTCTCACATGTGCAATATGGTTGAAAGTGTAAATTTAGTACTTTGTTTTGGTATCCCTCTTTGTGATACTTGTTGCTTTTCTCAAAGCATCCCAACTATCTTCTTTCCCTTGCTGATATTTCTGATGTCTTTGACTTGTTTGTGGTTGAAGTTCATCAATATACAATAAGAAAATTTGAGCCTTTGGCCGTGCTTTAAAAGCTAAAAATCTCATTGGTATATTGCATGACTTCAGTTTGGATATCATGTTCTATTCTTAGTATCTATTTTGTGTGTACATGTTTCTTTGTGATAATTATCTTTGTGATATTGTCTACTTAGAAACTTATACACATGAGAGATGATATCTCCTTATTTGATATCTTATTTGAACCTTATGTGTTGGGATGGAATGCTAAGCAATTTCATTCATTAAAGACTATGTGGATGCTCTATGCTTATCCTTGTATTAGTCTTCTAATATGCTTTGTCATTCATATCACACATTCTTTTGGTTGAGCCTTTTAATATGGTGTCCCTTGCTTGTTGCTCAACCATTTGTTTGAAGCAAGTGTTAAGGTTAATTTCTCCTCTATGATCTCTTGCAAATGGTTGCGTTTTAAATGTTATTGAGGGAGTGAGGATTCCATGTTGTGCAAATTGTATTCAAATGCAAACATTCTATTTTTTGCACGTACCTTGGGGAGCTTCCTCATTTCATTTAAAGCACCATTTTGCGGTCATCATAGTATTTGACTTCACTTGGTATCATTTTATTTTGAATAATATTGAGGGAGTGATGATTCCATGTTTGTGCACCTTATACTTTAATTCAAATAGAATATTTTGTGCACAAACCTTGGGGAGCTTCCTCATATTATTTAGAGCACCCTTTTGGTCTTATCATAATATCTTTATTCATTTTGTTCTTTGGATCGATTGATTGCTCTCTTCATTTGTTGAAGTTTATCCACCATGTGATCTTATTTTATTTGCAATTTTTGATCCTCAATATAGGATGATTTCCTCCGAGTTTTCATATTTGGATATGTGCATATGTTTTCAATTATACTTTTGGTTTATGCACAAATTATGGAGGAACTCTCACTATATTGGCCTTCTAAGTTTTTATGCCCATTTTGGCAATTGGTGCCAATGGGGGAGAAGTTTCGAGGGTTTAAAGGGAATTGGATTTTATGCTTTGGTTTTGTTCTTAAGCATTTGCCTTTCATGCTTTGCATGGTTGAGTATATAGAGGAAACTCCACCAACAACCTTCATTGGCAATATATGCAATGAAATCAAGATCATTCACACGTGCATAGATTGTGGGGGGAGTTTGCTCTATATATGGTGGTTCTACTAACATAACATACTTTTGTAGTATTTGATGTTAGTGCAACCGTTTTGGTTCTTTAAATTCATTATATAAACCCTCTCAAAGAGATTGTCATCAATTACCAAAATGGGGGAGATTGAAAGAGCATGGAGCCCCCATGTGTGGTTTTGGTAATTAATGACAATCCCTATGGACTAATGTTTGCATTGAGCTATATTTGTAGGACTTGTCCATAGACAATGCTTGAACCATTTGTTGGTTTCAAGGTTGTATGAAGAAGACAATGAAGAAGATTATGTGATGGCCAAGGTGTTATTCAAGTAGTTATCCAAAGATTGATCATAAACTAGTTGAGCCTATATCAAGTGTGTCTTGAAGAATAAGATTGAGTGAGCTCTCATGTGAATCTTCAAGACACCATCATTATGGAGAAAGAAGAGTTGATTCAAGAATTGATCAAGCCGAAGCGCAAGTTCAAGATGGAATCTAGAAGAGATCATATGCTTGAAGCTTGCCATATATATTGTGATCATGGATAAGTGAAGATATGCTTAACGAGAGTCTTTCCCATAATGGTGTATGGGGGAGCAATTCGCAAGACTTCACCAAGCAAGCAAGATCAAGAAAGGTGTTCCAACTTGAGGAAGACAAGACGGTCATCATCTAGATCAAGTGGATTTTGCTCAAGGCAAAGGTATGATCTTGATAGGGTTTCTTTCTTATCGGTCTCATGATGTTAGTTGAGAGACCAGGTTATAGGATTGTAGCCGTACTATCAAGAGGGGCTCTCGAGTGAGTAACTTAATCGCATCATTCGAAGAGAGCTCAAACCTTTGCATATTTGGCATCACCTTTCTTGGTTCTTATTTGGCTTTTATCCATGTGAGGTTTTAGAGCTTTTGGTTATTTCCATGATAAGCTCTAACTCAGCAAAAACGGATTTTGCATGAAATACTTATTGAGTTTTTGGTGTCTGGAGGTTTTACCGGTTCGTCTTTGAAGAGAGGTCAAACCTCTCATCATTTGGTTTTATCCTCCCTTGTTGGACTATGATGTTTCTGTGCATATACTTATAGAGCTCGTTGTTGTGATTCCAACGAGCTCAAGATCATCAAAAACGGAGTCCGGATGCTCAAGTTATGGTAGTTTTCGTGTTGGTGTTGCTGCCAGTTTTTGGGTGGCCGGAGTCTCCGGCCCGAGACGCAAAGTCTCCGGCCCAACTCCGGCCTGGCACCTGAATCGTCCGTCCTAAGGCCCCCGAATGACCCCGGGGCACCGGAGACTCTGGCCCAGGGGCGGAGACTCTGATCCGAACGAATTCTGGACATAACGGTTGGATTTTGGGGGACCTATTTAAGGGGGTCTTCTTCCCCAATGGATCCCTAACCATCCTTGCAAGTTCTCTCCTCCATTGTTGACCTTCTCAAGCTTGCTATCTCTCAATCCCTCCAATGATTCTTGCATCTTCTTGAGGGAAAAGAGAGAGGAGATCTAGATCTATCTTTCCACCAATCAAAATCTCCTCTAAGTGAGGGGAACCTATTGGATCTAGATCTTGGAGTTCTTTGTGGATTTCCTTTGTTCTTCCTCTCATATTCCTCCATAGCATTTGTTGCTTTGGTAGAATTTGGGAGAGAAGGATTTGAGCACTTTGTGTGCTCTTGCCATTGCATTTGGTGCATCGGTTTGAGTTCTCCTCGGAGATTCGGGTAAGTGGAAGTTGTGAGCTTATTACTCTTGGGTTCTTGGAATCCTAGACGGCTTAGTGGCCTTTGTGGCATTTACTTGGGGCCTCCAATTAAGTTGTGGAGATTCCCCAACCTTTGTGGTGCCTTTGTGACGATTCTTGGGAGCCTCCAATTAAGTTGTGGAGATTGCCCCAAGCTTGTACGGGTTCGGTGACTGCCCTCAAGTGTCCCATAGTGGATCGTGACATCTTGCTTTGTGCGAGAGCGCAAGGAGAATAAGGTGAGCCTTTGTGGCGTTTGGTGTGTAGCGTGCCTCCGCATCTTGAGGTGAGCCTTTGTGGCATTTGGTGAGCATTGTGCTACCACATCTCAAGGTGAGGCCTTTGTGGCGTTCGGAGTGCATTAAGCCGCCACACCTCTCCAACGGAGACTAGCTTCCTTTGGAAGTGAACTTTGGGATACATCTTTGTCTCCTTCGTGCCTCGGTAACTCTTATCCGAGCTCCACTACTTATGCACTTTACATTTGTGATAGCCATCGTGCTTGAAGTTATATATCTTGCTATCACCTTGCTACTTGTCTTGCTTAGCATAAGTTGTTGGTACACATAGGTGAGCCTAGTTTATTAGGTTTTGTAAGCTTGTTAAATTAAACGTTAGTTTATTTCCACATTTGTACAAGCCTTTCGTAAAAGTTTTAATCGCCTATTCACCCCCCCCCCTCTAGGCGACATCCGTGTCCTTTCACCTTCTTCCAGGATTCACAACACCAACTCCTCTGAAATTGTCCACCAACTTGAGCACATCTCCCCACCAAAATGACCCATATAGATTTTCAACATGAGTTATTTTGTATATATGTTTTCAATTCTGCAAAATAAAGCATACAAGAACATTTCTAGCCCATGCAGGTGCACATGTTGATGACTAGGTTGTATAATTTGTTTGATTATGTGCTCTATGTAGCTAGTAAGTTTGGTTTTTATTTTTCTTCTATTTTCTGTTAACGAAGTGCAAAGATTTTCCTTTTACGATTTAATGGATGCTCAAAACTTTAGGTTTAACTGTCTTAGCAAGTTGTTGTTCTAATCTTGATTTATCATTTCGTACCGGAAGCTCCTAAAATCATGAAAATTTACAGTAGAAGCATTTTGTAGTCCTTTGAATGTCTGGTCTTCTTTCCTATTTTTCTATAGATTTTTAGTTTGCTAATAAATTGCACATTTTCAACCGTTGTTTTTCAAAATGTAACTTGACATTTTGTTGCAAGAGTGGGGTTTCGACTATAAACATGATTCTTTTAGATTTGAAAATATTTATTTGAAGATTACTGACTTACGTAGAACTTTAGACTTCAAAAGAAATATAATTTTTGATCCCATCAACAATACCTATGATATGAACAATCGGTATCCGTATGAAATTTTCATGCCTGGAATCTTCTCATAATTTTTTTAAATGAACATTGTATTTTGGCCACATTTGGACCCGAGTCCTGATATGACATTTTGGTGGGAGTGACATCTTTGGGTTTGTCTACAGTTAAGTTCTCTAACATGTTGTTTGAGTCAATTTCTCAAGAATGAAACTACAATTTAGCAGGCTCCATGTGACCTTATAGGAACATTTACGACACGAGGGAGTGGTTTTGAAAACAGTCGGCCCTCTAATCCCTAGCATATAGAAAGTGAAGAGGGATTAAAGTGGAGGTTTAGCATCAATAACAAAATGGCGACAATGAGCATTTGAAATCGAAAAGGGTAGGAGTAAAGTTGGGCATGGGCAGCCTGGCCCGACCCAACCTGGCCCAAAAAAACCCGGTCCAGGCTAGGCTCGGGTCTAAAACTTGAGCCCGAACATCGGCCCGGGCTGGTCTCAAGCTTACGTAATGCACAATTTTAACAAGATTTTGGCCGGGCTTTTCATGTTCATGCTGGGTTCGGGCCTGGTTTATAGGCTTGTTCGTCGGGCTGGGCCAGGCCGGCTCGGGCCGATGTTTATAGCACTTTTTCAGCCCGTCCCGGCCTGGCCTGAGATTTGCATGTTTAGGTAGGAGTGAGTGCACCAGACATACCTTACGCAGCTCCAATAGTTATGGGCACTATATTCATTTTGGTGGCCACGAGCATGCACCGCGCGCGTGTCAATTTTCTTTGCTTTTTAAAAGCATCAGCCAGTGATATCTTTCGTGTGCAAAAATTGGGGGCATCAACTGATGCAACCACCATCTAAATTCTTCGCAACTTAATCTAACCACCGTAGGGTGGAGTGGCTGATGGACTGATCAGAATGTGCATATATAAAGGAGGCTGAAGATGCTATCCAATTCATGCAAAGCCAAAAATAATAATAATTGATATCAACCACTCGTGACGTCGACCTCTGGATCAATCGAAATGGTGTCCGAGAGCATGGCATTGCAACGGAAGAAGGTGTGCGTGGTCGGCGCCGGGATGGCCGGGCTGGCGGCGGCGCGGGAGCTGCGGCGGGAGGGCCACGACGTGACGGTGCTGGAGCAGAGCAGCGACGTGGGCGGGCAGTGGCTGTACGACCCGAGGCGCGACCTCGCCGACCCGCTGGGCGTGGAGGCGCCCGTGAAGGTCCACAGCAGCATCTACGCCTCGCTCCGGCTCATCAGCGCCAGGGAGAACATGGGCTTCACCGACTTCCTCTTCGCCCCCAAGGACGGCCGCGACCAGCGCCGCTTCGCCGGCCACCGCGAGGTTCACCTCTACCTCAGGGACTTCTGCGACGCGTTCGGGCTCATGGAGGTTGTCAAGCTCAACACGCGCGTGCTCCGTGTCGCCATGGATCCCACGACCACGACGCGGCGGTGGGTGGTGAGATCCGTTGGCGTTGACCAGCGCGATGAGGAGGAGGAGGAGGTGTTCGACGCCGTGGTGGTGGCGAACGGGCACTACTCGCAGCCGAGAGTGCCGAGCGTGGAGGGGATGGAGGCGTGGAGCGGGCGGCAGATGCACAGCCACTCGTACCGGACGCCGGAGCCGTTCCGGGGAGAGGTGGTGGTGGTGGTCGGGTCCGGGGAGAGTGGCAAGGACATCGCCATGGAGGTCCGCAAGGCGGCCAAGGAGGTGCACCTCGTCGCCCAGTCCATGAAGGAAGTGACGCCGGGGCTCGCCAACGTGGTCGCCAAGCACAGCGGCAGCCTGCACGTCCAGCTGAAGCTAGAGCGCCTGTGCGAGGACGGGCGGGTGTTGTTCGGCGACGGGTCCAGCGTCGTAGCCGACACCGTGATCTACTGCACGGGGTACGACTACTCGTTCCCGTTTCTGGACACGGCGGGGGCGGTGACCGTCGACGACAACCGCGTCGGCCCGCTGTTCGGGCACGTGTTCCCGCCGTCGCTGGCCCCGTCGCTCTCCTTCATCGGCATTCCCATCAAGGTGTTCGCGCCGTGGTTCTTCGAGGCGCAGGCCAGGTGGGTGGCGCAGGTGCTGTCCGGCCGGAGGACGCTGCCGCCGGAGGAGGAGATGCTGCGGTCCGTGGAGGAGTGGTACCGCTCCAGGGAGGCCGCCGGCGTGCCCAAGAAGTACACCCACGACGTGAGCTTGTTTGATACCACGGTACTACTACTACCTCACAAAACCGTACTACTGAATCGATTGTTCATATATACTGTACTTCATAGTACAGATAGCTGTATTTCATTACCTATTTTGCAGTACATGGATGAGTTCGGAGAGAAGTACTGCGACTTCCCTCGGGTGGAGAAATGGAGTTTCGAGCTGCTGGTAGCGTCGTTTACCAACATGGTTGACAACCTCGAGACCTTCCGCGACGACTACCAAGACACCGACTCCATCCGCAAGGGTGTGGAGGACTGGCAATTATTGGCTGCACAGCAGGTCGACCAAGCTGCTGCTGTTGCTGCAATAATCACTTGGCCTTCGTGAGCAAGCACAGTGATCAACTGATCATCCATACGCAGCCTTCCATTCCACTACATTTAAATGGATTGACGTCCTTAATTCCACTATGACTTGTGGCTCGGGCCCGCCCCCCTCCAGGAACGCTTCGCGGCTCTTTTCTCTCACTCCATCCGCCCTCATGCCCGCGTTTCTCAAGTCCTTTCCACTGGACTTAGATCTAACCTTGGTCCTAGGCTTTCCCACGCTGCCTCTGCTGACCTCCTTGCCCTAACCTCTGAGCTTAGTGCCATCGACCTTAATAACAATAACTCGGATAACCGTTTTTGCCGTCTCACTAACAAAAGGCTCTCGAACAAGGATTTCTATTCCATCTCTTTCAGGCACCTGCAGGTGGATGAGTTGGCGAAAAAAGTTTGGAGGAGTGCAGCCCCGATGAAGTGTAGAATCTTCTGTTGGCTGGCCAAACGCTGTCGCTTACCCACCAACGAGAGACGGTTCCGGCACCTGCTTTCGGACTCGGCCTCGTGCTCTTCGTGCTCGCTAGACGAAGATGTCAACCACCTCCTTCTCTCCTGCCACCGGGCAAGGGAGGTCTGGCGGTTCTTCCGATTCAACTTCGCTGACCAAGACCACTTCACCCTCGCCGACCTTCTTCGCTCTGCCTTCACAAGCTTTGAAGGATCCACGATTACCACCGCAATTGCTTGGAATATTTGGAAACGAAGGAACAGCCTGGTTTTCAACTCTGAAGATGAAGCCCTCTCTACGGTCACTCGTCGCTGTCTCGCCGATGTGCGGCTTTGGACATCTCGCTGCCATACCGCTGACTCGGTGTCTGCTCTTAATAATTGGTGTTTTAGCTTTGATCCCCCCTGAACTCTTCCCCCTTTTGTAGCCTTGTTGCTCTACTCTTCAACCCCGTCCCCCCCATGCTTCTCATTGTAATGATCCACTGATGTACTCTGGTTTCTTATTAATGTTCAGGCTGGCGTAAGCCCGCCGTTGTCACGGTCAAAAAAAAAAAATTTAATTCCACTATGTATTTGTTTACATCTATTATTTTCGTCTTTATCGAAAAATATATTATTTTCTCATATTATCCCTACGCACTGATGTGGCAATTGTGTTGTGTGGGACTCCTCAATAAACATGATTGTGTGGATCCTCGGTGCAGACACCAGAAAAGATTCTCTCTCCTGCCATCTGAAGAACGGTTTCCCAAGCTGTATAAACCCATAAGCCGATGACTAGACTATCTCGTTATTACAGACAATATCTCAACTACCTTTGTTGATTATATCGCAGTTGATTCATAAAAAATAGTGAGAAAATCATCTACTCCCTCCGATCCATAATAATCTTTGCTAATACAGATGTATCTATACACATTTTAGTGGTAGATACATCCATATTAGTGAAGAGTAATATAGGTCGGAGGGAGTAGTATATCTTTTCAACATAAAAACATCTATATTTTGATGATAATCATCTAGTGTATCTTTTGAACCTAAAAACATGTATATTTTGATGATTTGTTCTATATACTATATGGTATGGTATTCATTCAGTTGTAGTTTATACATGACTATGATACTCATCTCAGGTTCAACATTTTGTAACCCTTTTTTTTCAAAAAGGAGCTTGAGACTCTTGGGACTCTCCATCAAAATGATGCATACAGTCTTTATTTATATTTTATTCAACAAAAGTCTGACAAAAAACATACATCAAACAAAATAAAGCCACCATATAACACCTACAAGCCCAACAATTAGAGAGAGATCATGCAGAGCCTCATGTCATAAAAACACAAACAAAACCCCACCAACTAGGTACTAGGGCATCGCTGAGTCACCATATTTGTGAACTAGGGAGCACACACATCCGGTTTATCAGACCCGTCAACGTGCACCTTATGCACACGCTCCAGAAGTCATCATCACCATTGAAACGTCGAGCCATCTTCACGACATGGATCTGCATAAATCTAGTAATTACAGATTTTTTTTACTTCACAAATAACTGAGCAAAAATATCTATAATTATCTAGAGACCAATTTAAATCATGGATTATCATAACTAATTTTACCTCTTGGCCCATTCTGTAGACCATATTCTAATACATGAGGGTCCCTTGTTGGTTCAGTGGTCTGATAGATGGTATTATGGATAACTGATGGATCATCATAATTTGTACCCACTTCTTCTTGCTTCACAACTTCTGTTCCACTTTCCCTATCTGTACATATTTGTAGTGACCTTTTTTGTGATATACTTTTCCACAAATTGAGCAATGCATTGTCAAGACCCCTTTTGTAACAAATTTGGCACCATTTTTCTCCTTTGATTTCAGTGCTCTATTTCTGTTTTTCTTGGTCTTCCCATCACTTTTGTTTAGAGAGAACGCAATTCATGAACAACATTCATCTTTTCCCATAGTCCTTGATGGCATTAAATGTATTCATATGCTTCCTTGTAGGTTTTGATGATGTAGTGGTGCACTTGTGCACCACTGTGCCAACATCATGCATGCCGCATGCGCATGGTGGCATGGAATACCAATGAGGTGCCATCTTCTATATTCATATAGTGTGACTGGGAAATCAATAGTATAATGTCTCTCAAGCTCATTAGTTCTAACAAGATAAATCCCCTTCGCAGATGGCTTAACAATTTCTCCAAGACTCCCCGAATTGTATTTTTCTATAATCTTCTAGATTTTGGAAAATTTGCTTCCCTCCGTTTTGCTTCAACTCTCTGCATAGTTTTATAGAAAATATGTGCAACATTGGTAGAACTGAAATTTTAATTTATATATAGCTAGAAAAATAGTAATTGAATAATTATTAGTACTAGTTCCGTAACAAAATTTTACAAGAACAAGATTTTAATTTTAATTTATGTATTATAAACTGTATAGTCATTGTGTAGAAAGAAATCACATTTAGGAAATTCATTGAACAATGCCTTTACCCAATATTGTGGGGATGACCCCCTGGTGTCCAAAATCGCCAAAAAAAAACGGGCCGCAGCAGCATCATCGACCTTGAAGAATTCAGACATCCCCGGTTATTCCCTGCAGGGGCTTGGCCGGCTGCCACTTCCAGGAGCTGGTCGGCTGCCACCTTCGAGACCTAGCCGGCTGGAGCTTCCAAAGGCTTGGCCCGCCGCTTCCAAGGGCATGGTTGGCTGCTTCCAAGGGCCTAGCCGGATGATGGTTCCAAACCTAGTCGGCTGCTTCTAGAGGTCTGGACGGATGCTTCTGAAGGCGTGGCTGACTTATTCCTAGCCGTCTGCAAGAAGTCAATGCCCACGTCATTCAAGATGTGGGTATAGTGAAGAATGGTACAAATGGCGGAGGCGGCATGGTGCTACATCTAGTACCATGGATGAAATTAACATTGTATATGACACCAGGACCATGTCCTCTTGTCCCCTCTCACTCTGATTGTTTCCAAGGCCCCATGCTTATAAGATGACCCTAGGGTTCCTCTCTAGATACCTTAAAGGGGGATTCCCCAATATAATCCCATAGAGAACCACCACACATACCCCAAAAGCTCTATAGATAGCTGGTTGGACATTTCATTACTTCACACATGAGAACCCATATAGCTCAAGGAGAACTTTGTGGCTCGAGATCCATTGATAGCTGAGGCCAAGAATGACTAGGGGTGTTACCTCACCGCGAGGGCCCTAAACCTAGGTATATCACCATGTGCTTGTGCCCAATCCCGTTCCAGACACCGTCGTTTGCTCACAGCAAGTCCCCAAACTTCTCTCTTGTAGCCATCCTATGGCATCTGTCGTCATGATATGACGACACCTAGGTGCTTGGTAGAAGATTTTGAACCGCCACATATGTCCCTGTGTCATTAATATAGAGGCTAGGGTTGTGGAGGGACTTTGTTTTGTGATGCCGGAAAAAATAGGGGCCTATTTTAAATTTACCAGGTGCCATCACAGCTGCGGCGTGTCTTGTTTGGATTGTTTGGGACTGATTGGCACCAATTGACAGCTTTTGGCACTACTCTATCCCATTTTAAAGTATTGGGACTAAACTTCACCTAGAGAACAACTATTGAAACTAGTAGCGTATTTAGCTTAAAAAAGGAGGCACACTTGCGATTTAGTGTTTCCATTTTTCTAAAATTTAACAAAAAGAATTGAGCAGCCAGCTGATGCATACAAAATTCATGCATGAACTTTGTAATTTATTGATGCATATTCCAACATATTAAGATGTTATGAGATGTTATAATCACGTTATGTATTGATTTATGGGGATTTTCCATCGATCCCTATTTTTTTGATTATAACTCTGCAGAATAGGAAAATCCTGTTTTGCGTATTTTGACGTCTCAAGGACCTTCTGGAAATGAATTTGACCAAGGATTTTTATAGCTTTAATATTTTATCACGAGAAGCATCTGGAGATCAAGAAGTCAATGAGCAGGGCCACAAGGCCCAAACGAGCAAGGTGGCATGGGCCCCTGGCTAGGCCGTGCCACCCATGCTCACATGAGCCTCATGCCTTCGATGTCGTCCATCTACATTTCAGATTGATCAGATTGACCTAAAATGCCTATATAAAGACCTCCCAAAGCGTTCTCGCGAGGAGGCGGCGGAGAAACATGAAACCATGAAACCGAGCCTATTCAAGCGAAGATTAGAGGGGGAAACCCCGCCAGAGTCACCCTCGGTCGCTTCTCCAACATCGCTAACACCGCCACCATCATGAAGAGGGAGTAGTTCACCTATGGACTATGGGTATCTGGCAGTAGCTTGTTCTATTTCTCTCTTATGATATGATGTTTAGATGCCATATGAGCTGCCCAACATGATTATGACACATATTATGTAATTCTTATTTGGTGGATCTTTATTTTATTGGATGATCTATGAGATGTGATACTTTATTATATTTTTGATGTATGAGTAGATGTGTATTGTTTCCCCATTGTTTATTACTTGCTCTAATCCAACTTGTATGCGAGAGCATGAGGGGAATGGTGTGTATTAGATGGAGTAACTTGGTAGTAGTAGTGTATTGTGACCACAATTTAATGACTTGCTATGGTAGTTTACCAATCCATAGTTACCTCACTAGAGATTAAAAATGCATGTGCTATAATTCTTAGATGGCAGCTAAGAATCCAAAGTTGACATTCATAGACCATGTTCTATTGTAATATGTCCAAGTGGTAGCATATTTTTTGTTCACCATCATGTCAAAGTACCTTTCTAGTGGACGATAAGTAAGATGTGTATCATCTTTATGTTAGGATGTGATGCCCATATGAATATTATCAAGTAACATAATAAAATCATGTCGTTGTTTCGGTCATCTATATTGAGCTTAATGCCACCACAACTTTATGAGAGAGTATACAAGTGAACCCATGAACCCCGGTCCAATTTTAATCATAAGAAACACCTTTCCAACACTTCCACAAGTCCTTTTATTTTCAGCATCAATTAAATCCGAAAATACAAAAAACATATTTACTTTCTTGCATTTACAACAAAAACCCAAAAACAACTTTACTTTATTGTATTAGTTACATAATTGCTTTAATTTAATTTATTGCATTGTTATTTATTTTATTGCATTGTTATTTTATTTTACTTACATTCAATACCTTTGGCTTGACAACTACTTGGTGGAGTTGGGGACGCAAGATAAGTAGATTGTTTTGCAGGTTGCCTTACGAGAACGAAGAGAGATTTTTCGACTGTTCTCTGAAAGTTCAATATTAACCCCGAATTATCCTCGTGGAGAAAACTACTCTTGCTACAACACTCTGCACTTGGAGTCCCAAAAAAGTGGCGCATTATTTAGTGTTATCAAGACTATTTTCTGGCGTCATTGCCGGGGAACAAAGGAAAACATTCACAAGTGGAAGCTTCTACAAGTGAAGATTTTTCTTGACACTGGAATTCTTAGGTGCCACAAAACTTTCTAAACTTGTGGAGGTTGCACCAGTGTGAGTCTTCTTGTTCTTTTAGATTTGTAAAGCATTTCTCTTTTTCTTGTTTTTGTTCTCTTTAGTTCTTTTTATTTTTGCTTATACACACAAAATACGACAAAAATTAGTGCTGCTTTATTCGTAATGAGGCATGAAAGGGTTAACTCTCTTACTACTATGATATCTGATGTTATTGTTATATCCAAAGTTTAAGCAATTTTATGGAGAATACTTAAAAGATGCTTGGGGTTAGAATTAACAAAATTAATGGAAAAAACCCGAATTCATACGAGAAGGGAAAATTGCACCTTTACTTTAATTTATGGTTTGGCGCCTTGGTATGAAAATGCTTTAGATTTTTCTTCGGGGGGTAGTTTTGTACTAGCTTCTCTATAAGAAAATTCCATAGTCATTAAAAAACTCTTTGGAATTAAGATTGAGAAAAAGGAAGAATCTGAGGACATGAACACTACTCTTACTTATATGAAGAAAAGGTTTGAGATTTGTGCTAAAAGGTTATCGGATAAAGAAATTTACATCACTTTGAACTATTCTCTAAACATGTCATTCTTGAGATGGAAGATAAGATGTCTTTAATATACGGCCAACTGAACTCTTGTTAAGAAGAACTTAAAAAATATGATGAGAAAACCACTAGAGCTGAAAAAGAGATCCAGTGCATTGGGCATGTCCTTAAGCTAGCTACATCATTCAAGGATATGCCTAAAGAGAGTGCTAAACAATATGTTCCTAAAGAACTTGAAAATGAAAAGAACCAAAAAAATGAAAAAGGTTTGAGTTCCAAAAGAGAAAAAAGTAGAGGAAGTAAAAATGCTTAGCGATAAAATTAATGAACCTCTACTTGATCTTGATAAATGTAGTTTGAATGAACTTATTAATATCTTGCAAAGTTTTGCTAATGATCCCTCTTTCAATGTTCATCAAACTGGTTTTGGATCCTACATATCCAATCATGTCATAAAATAAAAGATACAGAGATACAATAATGAGGCTATGATTCCACCTAAGCTTGGGGATGTTTTGGAACCTCCCAAAGATGATAGTGACACTCAAACTCAAGACTCAATTGCTATTTATGAAAATCCATACACTTCTTATGAGGGAATTCGGAATAAAGAGAACCCTTCCAATTATGATGCTCCTTTGTTAGCTAATAATACTACTAGTGAAATTGTTGATGATAAGGAGTGTTGCTTGGATATGCTTTATGATACTGCTTTAGATGATGGTCCTATGCTTATTAATGACCCTTCATGTTTACATGAGGATAGAAATGATATACTTGGTATTCATGATGATGATCTCATTCATTGGAGTCTCATTTTATTCTTAAATCTCCCCTATCTACACCACAGAGGAGAATTATGCTTATGCTGAGAAGTACTTATTTGGTTTGCAACTTTCTTATAAAAAATCTTATTGCAACCATGATAACATGATTAAAAATGATATTGGTAACTACTTTGAAAGAGTAAAGCGTAATAATGAATGCCTTAATAAATCTAATGATCTTCTATATGTTCCAAGAATTTCCAAGTTGCATGATTCAAATATTTTCACTATTAAATTTTCTTCTAGTAATTGCAACTACTATGAAAGAGGAGGTGATAAGTACCCTCTTTATGCTTCTAGTAATGATATTATGTGTTCACCTACTGATAATATGCCATGGTATGCCTCTACTTGCTGTTATTTAGTCATATAAAAAATGCCAATGCATATAAAGAAGGTGAGACTTCGTTGTTATTGTTTCAATATCCTGTAGTGCTCGTTACCATGTTTTTGCTTCACTATTATTTTGATGAGCACACCATGGGATCCCGGTATAATGTATGGAGAACTTCCCAAGGAAGAAGATTAATGTCCATAAGTACAAGTGCCCTCATGACACTTTCCCATCTTGAAAGAAAAAGTTATAAAGCCTAGCTATATGACTATAAATAAAACACTTTACGGGAGGCAACCCGGTAGTTTTACTTTTTCAGTTTTGTTTTTGTTGCTCTTGAAAGAGAGTATTTTATTTTGTGTTTTGTTTTTGTGTCCTTGCTGTAGCAAGAACGTTTTTTTAGTGTGTCTTCTTTAGCATAAAATAAAGTGCCAAGTTTTACCCATATTGGATGTTTTAAGATGCAATACTTATTCAGAGTTTCTCAAATCTGCACAACACTTTTTAGTGCCCGATTTTTCATATATATTTTGGTAATTCCTATGTACCTGAAAAGAATTACTGACGTTTCAACTTTTCATCCTCTACACACACAAAAATCAAAAAAAATCCTGACATGTTTAAGGGGGGCGAAAAAATTGCCAGTTTGCTGCTATTTTTATTGATAGATTATGTCTTTTGTTGTTTTGAGCATTCATTTGAGTCTCAAGATGAATATTTTTGAATCTTTTCATATTTTGTGAATGTTGAAAACTTAATATACTCTCTAGAAACCTTATACAAATTCTATTTGGGATTTTCTTAGCAGCACACATATTATCTTTATGCCCTCTAATATCATCCACTCTAGAAAAGAGATGGAAAATAGTTTTGTGGTGAAGTTTTTTCATAGGGAATGAATAATCATCGAGCAAGGAGTCATATGAGTAATGGAAAACACCATAATCTTGGGGATTCCCCATGGCAACCCCCTATACCGATCAACTCTTTGGTTTGCATACTATTCAAACCTTGTTTTTTGAGCACCATTTTAGCATTGCATAAACTTGGAGCGTCTGTGTCTAGTTTTTAGTTTTTAGTTTGTATCTTTTGTTTTGCATAAATGTACCACCACCTCTAGGTATACTTTGTGTTTATGAGAGAGCTACTGGAGAAAAATAAAGCTCTAGTTTGGAAGGAAAGGGAAAAAGCAATGCAAGTTATGCTTATGTTCTATGCTTCATATGCTTTGATTGAATAGTAATTTGCTAGTGCTGTATTTAGTGCTATTTCTTATTTGTGCATTGATGGTTAAATTTGAGTTACTTAGTTCATTAATAAATGTGTAGAATTATGGACATTATGCATGCTTTTGACATTATACCTTTTCCATGGCCAAGAAAAATAAAAGAAAGAAAAACACAAGTAAAGACTTGTTATATCCAAATATCTTGAGCCATACTTCTCCACAAAATATCCACCATACCTACCTATATAGCACAAATTCTATTCCAAGTATAGTATATGTGCCATACTTTGCATTCAAAATAATACTTATTTTTATTGTGCAATTCAAAGCTCATGGGAAAGTAGCAGTCTACGGTGGAGTTCATTTATGTGAGTTACATGTTTGACAATTTATTAGTTGAGGTTAAGTTAAACCATGATGTCATGGAACAAGACTTTCAACATTGCACCATAATTAAGTTTTTCTCAGGCACCTTGGGTTATGCATATCTTTTGATGTAAAATGAATGGGGGTTATCATGCTAAAGATTTGAGTGTGCATATTTGTTAGAAAAGAGCATTGGGCCGCTAACCGAAACCATGCCTAATCATGATAGAAGTTTCATCATGGACTTCCTCATTATCTTTCACAAGTTTAATTTAGTACTTAGTTGGTACTTTAAGAGGAGTTCATTTGTCTATTGCCCTATCGTCTCGGTATGTATTGCCTTTGCAAAAAGATGAAAATCTCAAAAGGCACTGTGTACAGGTGGCATGGCGGTACCCTTTTGCGAGAACTTGGTTAAAACAGCATGTGGTGGAAGATACTATTAACAACGTGGCATGGGACTTGCAACTTATAAGGGGTGAATCATGTGAACCATATTTGACTTCACTACCGTTGACATTAGTTGCACAATCTGAAATTTATTTTCTCTTTAGCATCAAAGTCTTGGCATATATACTCCCTACTTAATTTTAGTGTCCACTTGTTCAAAATAAAAGAGTAGAAAGAAAGAAAAGTTCCAAGCACAAGCACTTGCATGTTTAATGTCCATAGTACTTTCATTTGTTTTTGCACTTTTTTATTGATTGTTGGACATCATTGAGTTGAATTAGAAGTACCACTTGATATCTCATTTGCTTGTTGATGTTCAACAAAGTTTGACTCATTGATCATATGTATTACCTACTTGTTATTTTCATTGAAGCAATAAACTTCAAAGTCCTTGTTTAGTTTTATCACCTTCATATCCGAGGAAGAGCATGGGTTAAGCTTGGGGATGTTGATGCATGTAAAATTCATGCACGAGCTTTGTAGTTTATTGATGCATATTCTAACATATTAAGATGTTATAATCATGTTTTGCATTCATTTATTGGGATTTTCCATCGATCCCCCTTATTTTGGTTATAACTCTACAGAACAGGAAAACCCTGTTATGCGTATTTTGACATTTTAGGGACCTTCCGAAACTCAAATTGACCAAGGATTTTTATAGCGTTAATATTTTATCACGAGAAGCATCTAGAGACCAAGAAGTCAACAAGGAGGGCCACGTGGCCCAAACAAGCATAGGTGGCACGGACCCCTGGCTAGGCCATTCCACCCATACTCAAATGAGCCTCGTGCATCCGATGCCGTCCTTCTTCATCTCAGATTGATTCGCTTGACCTAAAAACGCCTATATAAATACCCACCAAAGCGTTCTCGCAAGGAGGCGATGGAGAAACATGAAACCACGAAACCACAAAACAGAGACTGTTCTAGTGAAGATTGGAGGTGGAAAGGCTGCCGGAATTGGCCCCAGTTGCTTCTCCGACCTCTCCAACATCAGCAACACCACCACCATCATGAAGAGGAAGTAGTCCACCTCTGGACTATGGATTTGTGGCAGTAGCTTGTTCTATTTCTCTCTTGTGCTATAATGTTTAGATGCCATATGAACTGCCCAACATGATTATGGCACATACTCCCTCTGTCCCAAAATGTAAGGCGTCTAAGCTTAGTCAAAAGTCAATGTCTTCTAAGTTTGACAAGATTATACAGAAAAATATAAATGTTTACAATACAAAATCTATATTAATAGATTCACCATAAAGTATATTTTCTTAATGAGTTCATTCAATATTGCAAATGTTCATATTTTTATGTAGAAACTTGATCAAACTTTGATGATGTTGTCTTTTGACTAAGCTCAGGCGCCTCACATTTGGGATGGAGGGAGTATTATATAATTGAGTGTGGATTTGGTACACACCTTGGTAGGTACTCACCCACTGAATGTCGTTGGATCTGCTTTAAGATGGAGAGATCTAGCTGGCCTGTGTTGACCGCATCCCACGCCCGCATGCAAGCATATTTGATTAGGGAGCTAATAATTGCTCTTAGACATGGCGGGAGTCATTAAAATTTAGCTTTCGGCATGGCGGGAGTCACTTGGCGGGAGAGATTTCACACTTTGGCGCGCATATTCGATTATGGAGCTAATGTACGCACTCGATTGCTACCTAATTATATGAGTACCGCATGCATGATTGTGTAGTAGAATGATTATAGTATACGAAGCACCCCATTTTACTACGATCGCATGATTGCTCTTATCATTTTGAACGTTTTCCTGCTGCGTGTATCGCGGTCGATTGGGATGATGGCGTGTATCGCTGCTTACGTGTTATTTTTTGTAACTTTCAAGCCCAACAAAATCTTGTATGATTACATGCGGCTCAGTTCGGAAGCATAAGGTGTAATTTGTCAAGTCTTATTAATAATAAGTTCCATCTTTTATTAGTGATTGGGATAGAAAACCTAGCTACATGAAATAATGATTGGGCTGACCGAAATTCACTGAACTAGTATTTTTTTAATAGCTTTATATATTTTGTGTACAGTACTTAAACGTCCAAAATATTTTGCTAGTATTATTTAATATCATTGCATACGCAATGTGCCACATAGATCACCAAAAGTACACCGGAACTGAGTACCATGTAATGTAAATGTCTTCAATTATTTGAACTAGGTACACTTGTACAATGATGACGTATTCCAGCTGTGTATAAAAATAACCGGCTACTACGCAATGATTATGTGAATAAGGGATCCTCAATTATTGCTAAATGGACTACTTGAGTATCTACGAATAATAAATAGGTACACTATTACAATGATGATGTATTCTAGGTTTGTAATAATTGGAAGCGGCTACTATGCAATGATTTAGTGAATAAGAGGATACTCAATTATTGCTAAAAACTACTTGAGTACCTTAGAATGTATAAATAGAGCAATGATGATGTACTCTAACTTCAAGCCGGCGTATAGCTCTACCATGTGATTGCCCCTCTGCAATGATTTACTTCCAAAATGCCATCATTCAGCCTATGAGCTAGTGACCTAGGCAAAAAAAATTGGGCCGAATTATTGAAGGGCTGACTACCCATCGTCTTCCTCCAGCCACCTTGTCCAATGCCTCCATGAAAGAACTGTTTAACACTGGTTCCAAAACTTAGAATAGATTAGCCACTAATATTGAATTCTAGTGATATTATCAATCTATAATGGGTGCCTTCTCAAATCAGATATCTGCCTTGGGGTAGCTTTCAGAAGAGAATCACAAGAAACCAGCTTTGGTATAGCTATCAGAAAAAAATCAAACCGTCGAAAGCATTGGTGTAGCTTTCAAGAGAATCAACAGGTGAGTGTCAAACTAAGCAGGAATCCACGGCTGTCATTATCTTCCTCCTACCTCTTCTTGTCTGCTACATCCTCCAGGAGAACCGGCCTAAGCTAGAGAGCTGTCCATTGCGCTTCTTGGAGGAACTTGAATAAAAATGCTGTGTAATCGGATGTAGAGGTGTTAGTTCGTGGGCATGGCATATAGGCAAGCTGGTATGCTACCCAGCAGGGGAGGCCGGAAATGGGTCCTTCTTTTGAATGTTTGAATCGTGCCCTTATATACCCATATTAACACACATTTCAAATTTGAATGGTTCTAATCACAGCGCTTCCACTAATAAGCGGAGGGTGGCACTCAGCCAACTCTAAACCAAGTTTGACCAAGGGGACAGGTGTCGTTCATTGAGGGGGTGAGTACGTACCACGGTGTGTATAGTTTTGTTTTTGTTATATAATTTCTATGTGGTGGATCTTTATTTTACCGAATGATCTATGAGATGTGATACTTTATTATGTTCGCGATGTATGAGTACATGCATATTATTGCCCCGTTCTTTATTACTTGTTCTGATCTAACTTGTATGCGAGAGCATGAGGGGGATGGTGTGTATTAGATGGAGTAACTTGGTAGTAGTAGTGAATAGTGACAACAATTTTATGACCTTCTATGGTAGTTTACCAATTGTAGTTACATCACTAAGGACAAAAAGAATGCATGCGCTATAATTCTTAGATGCCAGCTAACAATCCAAAGTTGACATTCATAGACCATGTTCTATTGTAATATGTATAGGTGGTACCATATTTGTTCTTCACCATCATGTCAAAGTATCTAAGGCTATACTCTGTTAATTCTTAATAATATATTGCTTGAGGTAATTCTTTTCTAGTGGAGTATAAATAAGATGTGTATCATCTTTATGTTAGGACGTGATGCCCATATGAATATTATCAAGTAACATAATAAAATTATGTCATTGTTTCGGTCATCTATCTTGAGCTTAATGCCACCACAACTTTATGAGAGAGTAGACAAGTGAACCCATGAACCCCGCTCCAGTTTTAATAATAAGAAACATCTTTCCAACACTTCCACAAGTCCTTTCATTTTCAGCATCAATTAAATCCGAAAATACAAAAACATATTTACTTTCTTGCAATTATAACCAAAACCCCAAAACAACTTTACTTTATTGCATTAGTTACATAATAGCTTTAGTTTACTTTATTGCATTGTTATTTTATTTTACTTACATTCAACACCTTGTGCATGACAACCACTCGGTGGAGTTGGGGACGCAAGACAAGGAGATTGATTTGCAGGTCGCCTGATGAGAACGGGGAGAGGTTTTTTAACTGTTCCCCGAGAGTTTGATATTAATGCCGAGTTATCCTCATGGGGAAAACTACTCTTGCTTCAACACTCTGCACTTGGAGTCCCAACTAAGTAGCGCATTGCTTAGTTTCATCATCACCTTTAATGATTGAAACGTCCATTTTGCATCACTATTTTATATCATAATTTATTGTTATTCATTGATATATTTCATATTTATAGATGATACTTATGTTATTTCCTTCATTTTTGCATGTTTGACGATTATTAGAGAATTCACTGCCGGAGCCAGGATTCTGCTAGAAAAAGGACTGTCAAGATACAATATTTCTGAAGACCAACACTTCCAGGAAAATATCCAGAAATTCATATTTCGCCGGAAGATGGAAGTAGCCAGAAGGGGGGCAGACGTGAGACACCAGGGGCCCACACCACCTGGTGGCGCAGGCCAGCCCTAGGCCACGCCACCTGGTGGTGTGGCCACCTTGGCCCACCTCTGCCATCGCCCCCTCGCGTATATCGTCTCCCCGAAAACCATCATCACCAGCACCTTCATCATCTTCATCACCACGCCATCCCACTGTAACATCTTGGGGTGAATCTTATCCAGTTCATAGGGGAAACTTTCCCGGTGTTGATTACTCTTGTAGTTAATGCTATTGAGTGAAACCGTTGGATTAAGGTTTATGTTCAGATTTTTATTTATCATTATTTCACCTCTAATCATGATCCATATGATGTCTTGTGAGTAGTTAATTTAGTTCTTGAGGACATGGGAGAAGTCAAGATGTTAGTAGTGGAACTATGTTGAGTAATATTTAATGGTTTGATATATATATATTGTGGTGCTATTTTACTAGTGGTGTCATGTGAACATCGACTACATGATACTTCACCTTTATGGGCCTAGTAGAATGCATTGTGTATTTGGCTACTAATTGTGGGGTTGCCGGAGCGATAGAAATGTAAACCCCCGTTAGGAAACCAGTGCACCAGGGAGTGTAGGATCTCAGAGTTTAAGGCTGTGGTTAGATTTATCTTAATTACTTTCTTGTAGTTGCGAATGCTTGCAAGGTGACAAGGGTATAGATAATAGAGCCCGTTAGTTGAGTACCCCTGAGGCCCGTTAAGCTAGGCCCAAGTGTAATCCTAGTAGAAATACGAGTTCATGTCGTATATCGATATTGTAATCTGTATCGGACCCCTCTCGTACCTTGAGACCTGGCCACCTATATATAGGGGCCATGAGAGGACGGTGAGGGACAGATTGAGAGTAAGCCAAAGTTCATCACACGTTTACTTTTGTCACGCACCTCGTTTGACTGAGTTTACCTTCGAGTTCAACCGACGCCCTATTCCCCCGATCCTAAGTCCTTCATATTGGACATTTGTCGAGTTAACCCTCGTCAATTGGCACCGACCATGGGGACTCTAGGCGTTGGGATCATGAATTCGACGACTTTTTCACTTTTAGCCAATAGCAATCCAGAAATCGACAAAGATCAGAAGATGGAGTTGACGATCGGAAGTTTAAGCTTTTACATCGGACCTTCGGGTTCAACTCGCCTTTCGGATCCCATGGAATCAAGTCCGTCGGCAAGCAAAACCAAGACAATCACACTGTCTAGATCATCAGTGGGCTCTTCCAGCAAGGTAAACTCGCCGGTCAGCTTCGCAGCAACAGAAAACATGAAAAGGGGACTCAAGAAACTCAACGAAACTCAGGGAGAACCCAACGAAGGATTAACAGTGGATAAATCATGCAATTGTCAAAAGGACCTCACCACTGGAAGCAGTGGCGTCTCCAGGATCATACATCAATTATGCGTCATTATCACCGAAGCAGCAGAAGAGAACGGTCTCGCAAATAATGCAGAAATCGACATGCAAGTCGACAAATCAAGAAGCAACGGCGAAAAGGAGAAGGAGAAAATTCACATCTCCAACGGGGAGTGGAGAATCATCATGTCAGCTATCAACCACGGGACATAAGTACCCGCAAATTCAAGAAGGGAAGTTTTAATGGGATATCAATATGCATTGCACCAACATAGAAAGAAGTTGAGGAAGGAAAAAACTACAGCATGTCAAGTGGAGCATATTGGGGAGAATACATCGATGAATCAGAATCTAGAGAAAGGCACAGAGACCCGAAGCACAGCAGGAGGACACCAGCATGGGCAAGAGAAGAAAGCCGCGTAAAGAGCGTAAGTGAACACCCATGAGATAATGAAGAGGATTTTGTGCAAGAAACGCCAGAGGCAGCGTTGGTAGCAGCACAAGCATATCTATTAACCACGCAACCAGAGCCTGGAGATCCACGGGAGCACATGCATCAAGCCGCAATACGAAGCCCTGGGTTAGTAGAGGACAAATTAAGGAAACACCCTCCAGAGGAAGAGGCGACGTATCACAAAGAGAAGCGAAGAGAAAATTTTAAGCGCCGCCCCTCACAAAGCCAAACAAGCGAGTCCTCAGGCGACGAAAAAAGTAAGGCACTGAGGGAGGACGCAAGGAATATCATAGCACAAGCAAGAGTAAACAACGCGCGTTACGCGTGGAGAGAAGAAAACTATGAGGACGACGAAAAGGAGATGGGGGCGTTATGCTTTACCCGAAGGGTTCGCAGAACGCGGGGTACCCAAAGGACCCAAACAAGACTACCTCCATAGCAGTAAACCTAGATCCCACATAGGAAAGTGCGCTCGTCGAGTTCCTCCATGAGCACTGGGAAATCCTCGCCTGGTGTCCTTCAGACATGCCAGGGGTTCCCAGGAAACTCGTCGAGCACGCACTAAACGTGGATCCTAAAGCAAAGCCAGTCAAGCAGCCATTGAGACGATTTGACAAACCCAAAAGGAAAGCAATAGCATCCGAGCTACACATGCTAGAAAATGCAGGATTCATCCGAGAAATCAAAACGTCAACTTGGGTATCTAATCCAGTTATTGTCCCCAAGAAAAATACAGACGTACAAAGAGTATGTGTCGACTATACATCTCTCAACAAACACTGTCCAAAGGATCCCTTTCCCCTACCTCGCATTGATCAAATAATAGACTCAACAGCGGGGTGCGCAAGGCTTTCCTTCTTGGACGCATATTCTGGTTATAACCAGATCAAACTAAAGAAAGAAGACAAGGAAAAAACAGCTTTTATCACACGATATGGCGTGTTATGCTATCAAGTCATGCCTTTTGGCTTACAAAACACAGGAGCAACCAACCAGAGGATGATGCAAAACTGCCTCGGAAATCAAATAGGATGCAACATTCAAGTCTACATCGACGACGTGGTTATCACCACAAGAAAAGAAGAGTCACTAATCAGTGATTTGGCAGAAACCTTCGACAACCTAAACAGGTACAAGCTCAAGCTTAACCCAACAAAATGCTCTTTTAGCGTGTCAGCAGGACAACTTCTGGGTTTCCTGGTATCAGCAAGAGGAATAGAAGCAAACTCAGAGAAGATCCAAGCAATACTAACAATGGGGAAACCAACAAAATTGCACGATGTACAGAAGCTTGCAGGGCGTGTTGCAGCACTAAGTCGATTTGTCGCATGATTGGGAGAAAAAGCGCTTCCTTTCTATGCACTCATGAAAAAATCAAAACAACAAATTCGAGTGGACAGAAGAAGCAGATGCAGCCTTTGCACAGTTGAAAAAAGTGCTCTCCACGCCACCGGTGTTGGTCGCACCAAATGAAAAAGAGCCGCTACTACTATATATTGCCGCAACACATTAAGTGGTAAGCACGGTACTAGTAGTCAAAAGAAGAGAAGAAGGAAAAGCTCATGGAGTACAAAGGCCAGTGTATTTCCTCAGTGAAGTACTATCTCCAACAAAATAGAGGTATCCGCACTATCAAAAACTCGCGTATAGCATATTCACAACAGCACGAAAACTATGGCAGTATTTCGTGGTGCATCCTATCATAGTGGTTAACGAAGCACCACTATCCAATATATTGAATAACCCGTCAGCAACAGGACGTGTCTCCCTATGGGGAATCGAATTTTCACCCCTCGACATCACGTACGAAAAGCGAAAGGCAATCAAATCCCAAGTATTGCCAGACTTCACAGCAGAGTGGCTAGAGCTACAAAACACAGGACCACCAGATCTATCAAGTGTGTGTACAATGTACTTCGATGGATCAAAAAGAATCCAAGGCGCAGGAGCAGGAGTAGTTTTGATATCACCACAAGGTGCCAAATTAAAGTATATTTTAAGGATGAGTTTTTCTCAAGCTTCTAATAATGAAGCTGAATACGAGGCTCTGCTCCATGGCATGAAAATGGCCAAAGCATGCGGAGCAAACTGATTAAAGATATTTGGGGACTCAAATCTCGTCGTCCAGCAAGTGATGAACCGGTGTGACACCATCAGTGACAACATGACAGCATATAGAAACCTATACTATTATCTCGAGGGAACATTCGATGGATGCAAAGTTTCACACGTCAGCGGGGCCAGCAACGAGGAAGCCGACAACTTAGCAAATATCGGGTCCCAATGCCTGCCCATACCACCGGGAGTCTTTTAGGAAGAGATCATAGAAAGATCAATAAAAACCAACAAAAATTCGACTACGGAAGGGCAACACTCAACAGCGGGCTCGGGGGCTGGCAAAGGGAGCACAGCAGAACCCAAAGAAGTTATGATGATTGAAGAAACTTGGATGCAGCCATACTTGGCGTACATGATAAACAAAACACTACCCAAAGACACAGTAGAAGCAAAAAGGATAATACGACGATCCAAGACTTTTGTCGTGTTACAAGGTAAGCTGTACAAGAAAAGTATAACTGGCGTTTTACAATGCTGCGTCACTCCCCAGGAAGGACAAGAAATATTAAGGGATATCCACGCAGGAGTATGCGGGCATCATGCTAGCAGCAGGGCTATTGCAGCAAAAGCTTTTCGTGCAGGTTTCTACTGGTTAACAACCATTGAAGATGCGAAAGATATAGTCAGAAAGTGTGAAGCTTGTCAATGATTCGCATCTCAACCACACGTGCCAGCAGCAGAGCTACAGCCGACACCATTAGCATGGCCTTTCACGCAATGGGGTCTCGACATGGTAGGGAAATTATATAAGTCTTGGCCAAGAGGGCATGTCTACATGTTGGTGGCAGTAGACAAATTTACCAAATGGGTAGAAGCAGCCCCAGTAACAACCCAAGATTCTACAGCGGCAATCAACTTCATCAAGTCTATAGTTTTCCGTTTCGGAGTACCACATAGCATCATCACAGACAATGGGACAAACTTCACGTCAAAGGAGTTCAAGAGCTACTGTGAAAGTATGGGAATCAAACTAAAATTCGCATCTGTGGCGCATCCAAAGACAAACGGACAGGTGGAGAAAGCCAATGGCTTAATATGCAACGGGATAAAAAAGAGGCTGTTAGCACCCTTGGAGAAAGCCAAACATGCTTGGGTAGACGAGCTACCCTCCGTGCTCTGGAGTCTGCGAACAACGCCCAATGCAGCTAACCAAGAAACTCCGTTTTTCCTGGTCCACACTGCAGAAGCCGTGCTTCCAGTCGAAATCACCCATGAGGCCCCAAGAATCACGGCTTATGACAAAACGACTTCCATAGAAGCACTACAAGACGACATTGATGCACTCGACAAAGCAAGAGACGTGGAACTTACCAGAGCCACGCAATATCAGCAAAATCTACGAAACTATCATAGTAGTCGAGTTCGTCCGCGATCTTTCGTGGTAGGAGATTTAGTCTTACGACTCAAATAGGACGGTCATGGAAAGTTGGAGTCCCCATGGGTGGGACCTTATATTGTGACAGAAGTAATACTAGGAGGAGCATATTAACTACAAGACAAGAAAACAGGGAAAGATGAGAGCAATCCATGGAATGCAGAGAAATTACGGTAGTTCTATGCGTAGAAGGAGTATGGCAACAAGAAACTTTCGAGTTATAACCCTTTGAACCCAGAACATGAGGCCACAGGTCAGATTCTCTGGGGTCAACTCGACAAATATGTATGAGTATTTTTCTTTCCACCCGGGGGCTCAAACCCGCGAGTCGTATGAAATAAAGCAAACAAATTATTGAAATTCGGTATCCGCGATTATTTGGGAAATATTATAAGGTTGTTCACAACCCGATATTCAACAAAAAATAAACACGGTTCAAGGCAACCCGATAATAACTTAAAGCATACCTCGGAACGATGATTCGTTCCCATGGTCTATTAATAGAAGCGGTACAAAATAAAGTTCATCACGACTACTTATTACATGGAACACGCAAAAGGATAACCAGAACAAGAGATTACATAAAAGGAGTATCTACTGAAACAACACTTCAGCTTCGTACTCCTTCTGGCACTGAGTACAATCATAAATCTTCACATCAAACTTTGACGTACCATAGTGGTAGTCGAAGATCATGAAGAAACCTTGATGGAGGTCATGGTCTTCTGCAAACTGAGACCAGCCACCCTTGAAGTACATCTCTCCGTCTCCATCGTACCAGACCTCCACTTCATAGGGAGTTCCTCTTCCAGAGTGTTCGCGAATAACTGCTTCCCGCATCTCACGTCCATCCATGAACTTGGTGTACTTCAGCGGTACCCGCTGAATCTCGCGACATTGAGCGCCGGTGATGTAGAAGAAGGAATACATTTTGGGCGGAGGAGGAGGAGTAGCATTATGTGTCGGAGCACCCGAACCTGGTACAGCAGTAGAAACCCTGGGCTTGTTCTTACTTCCCACAGGGCGGCCAGGACGCCGCTTCACAGGAGCGGATGACGAAGCTACCACAGCAGGGTCCTTGGATTTGTTTTTACTGCCGCAAGGGCGGCCGCGACCTCGTTTTTCCACCAGAGCACTGATGTGCAGGTGTGATCCACCTGCATCGGCCATGGAGACAGGTGCTGGGAGAAAAAACCCTAGATGAAATGAGGAAGAAGAAGATGATGCGGCGGAGGATAATAATGAAAGGATTAGGGTTTTTATCCTCTCCAACATGATTTATTTATAAGTAAACTTTAATGGGCCTCCATGAATTAAAGGTCCAAGTACATTTACGGGCCCACGAGCAGAAGCTAAGATAGCAGCAGCATAGGAAAAAAATGCAGAAGTATATCCGGAGCAAACCGTGCGTCGTCATAGACTCGGGGGCTTATATAGTCAGATAGAACAGGAAGAATATTTAAAGCACGATTGTGCCAAGACTATCACAAGAGGCAAGCTATTAGGCGACAATATTATATTTTGAGCCTATACCGAAAAAACTTTCGGCTATAGCCTTGGGGGCTACTCCCATCGGGAGCGTTGACCGCGCACCCGATAAAAACAAAAAGGCAAATTTGAGAAAGAATTCGACAAAAAGAGAAGAAGGAAGGCGAGACTATGATCGGTACAAGTATCCATCCATAGCCTCGGAGGCTACTTGTGTCAGGAGCACTATCATATGCCTGATGGCAATAGACTGACTAGAAGAAAAATACAACATGTGCAATCGTCTACTTTTCATTGACAACGAAACTGCGACTTCATTATCGACAAAATAAAGGTCGATCACTCCCATCGGGAGCCATTTTATCTACAAAAGAACAACTCGAATATCTTGTATATTCCAACAGTCAAACAAGGCTGCGATATGTAAATTCTCGAGTTGCGTCATCACGAAAAAACTCGAATGCCATGATTGAAACATATCGTGAAGGTAAGACCCCAGGATCCGTCCTGTGTGGCCTGGTATACGCACATGAATGCGCTCTGCTAGCAATTATCCGTGTCTACGACGCGAAGAAAATCCTGGTGGATGTACTGGGTACCCTGAGAACCACTGGGACTCGTTCTTTGTAAGTCCTAAATGCGGCAAAAGAATGGGTTTGACCAGTTTCCCGGATTCAAGTCCAAGGGGATTGAATTTGAAGTAGGTGACAAGTATCTGCTCCGGCAGTTAACTAACCTCTTGATCCGTCAGAGTTGTCAGGCTTGTTCATCAAAACCCCTTGCGAGATAATATAATGAAAGTTGTTTATTTTTTAGTACAGGAAGAATAAGAAGTTGAAAGATTGATCAAGTCGAAGATTTAAAGATTTGAGATTCAACCCGAATCTGCAATTCTGGTAGAATCTCGGGGGCTACTGATAAGGGTATAGATAATAGAGCCCGTTAGTTGAGTACCCCTGAGGCCCGTTAAGCTAGGCCCAAGTGTAATCCTAGTCGAAATACGAGTTCATGTCGTATATCGATATTGTAATCTGTATCAGACCCCTCCCGTACCTTGAGACCTGGCCACCTATATATAGGGGCCAGGAGAGGACGGTGAGGGACAGATTGAGGGTAAGCCAAAGTTCATCACACATTTACTTTCATCACGCACCTCGTTTGACTGAGTTTACCTTCGAGTTCACCTGACGCCCTATTCCCCCGATCCTAAGTCCTTCATATTGGACATTTGTCGAGTTAACCCTCGTCACAAGGGGTATAATCACAAGGGTGTATTAGTCCAAGTTGGGGTAGTGCATTAGCATAGGTTCACCCCCATAACACTTATCAAACCAATGAAGATTATTCAGCTATATGAAGCGAAAGCGCTTGGCAGAAACTCCCGTGTGTCCTCAGGAATGTTTGGTAATCATAAGTAACACAACCGGCTTGTCCTTTCCTCTAGAAAGGATTGGGCCGCTCGCAGCAATTATTACTATTGTCTTTTATTTACTCATACTTTATTTACTTGCATTATCAAATACCCCTGAAAACCTGTTTGCTAGTATTTACAGTGAATCCTTGATCAAAACTGCTTGTCAACACCTTCTGCCCCTCGTTGGGTTCGACACTCTTATTTATCCAAAGTACTATGATGCACCCCCTATACTTGTGGGTCATCAAGACTATTTTCTGGCGCCGTTGCCAGGGAGTGAAGCGCTATTGAAGAGTGGAATTGGTAAAGGAAACTTTCACTGTGAGTATTGTTTTTATTTCTGTATTTTATTTTATTTTATTATGGAGAAGTCTCCATTTGGTTCCCTATTTGGGAATACTACTGCCACCATTATGGTAGTAGATGAACCACCGCCTGCTCAATTGGATCCTTTTAAAATACCTATGAAAATTGTTGAACGTGTTATGAATAACTGCTATTCAGGAGTCCATCCGGGTGATCATTTGCTCTTTATGCATGAATTATGCGAGTTTTTCAAGTGTGCAGGTATTTCAACAAGTGAAGTTAAGAGGAAGCTATTCTCTTTATCACTAATGGGAAGAGCTACGGAATGGTATAAGCTGCTGAAGAGTGGCCGATCTATTGGTTGGGAGGAAATTGTACCTCTTTTTTATTCTAAATTCTATCCTCCAAGTGAGATTCATAAAGATCGAAACCAAATATATAATTTTTGGTCTCATGATGGAGAGAGTATTGCCCAAGCGTGGGGAGATTGAAGTCACTAATGCTCAAATGCCCCATCCATGAGCTCCCCAGTAATATTGTTATTAATAACTTCTATGCAAGGCTTTCTCTTCACGACAAGGATTTATTGGATGCTTCTTGCTCTGGATCATTTACACGTATGAAAGAAGAAGCTAAATGGGATCTTCTTGACCGTATTCAGGAAAATACTGAAGGATGGGAGAATGACAAAGGTAGAAAGTCAGATATAAATTATGATTATGAATGCATTAAATCTTTTATGGGAACTGATGACTTTCATAATGTTAGTGTTGTTTATGGTCTTGATTCTCAAATACTTGCCAACTGTTTTAAGGCCTTTGCCTCTTATCTTGATATTCCAAAGAAGGATTGTTACAAGTACCATGCGCCTTATAAAGATACTATTAGTTGTGTTCCTGCTAGAAATATTGAAGTTTGTACAGTTGATCATATTTTTCCCGAGCCTTATTTTGAGAAAACACCTTTCCCTGCTAAGGTAGAGGAGCATTCTATGTTAACTAGTGTGCTTAATAAAAGTGCAAAGAAAGCTTTAGAACCTGATGAGCAAATAACTGTTAAACCTGTAGTAGCTATAATGAAGGATCTTGTTACTAAAAATGTAGAAGATGGACACATTATCTTTTGTGAAGATGCTTCTAATATTGTTTCACATCCTAGTAGATCTAGGAAAACAAGTGTTCCTGTGCTTTCTGTCAGGATAGGTGATCATTGCTATTATGGTCTATGCGACATTGGTGCAAGTTCGAGTGCTATTCCTTATGAGCTTGGTTCTTGTGAACTTGAAGATATTGATGTGGTTATTCAGCTCGCTAACAAAGAAACAATCTCTCCAATTGGTATTGTTAGAGATGTGAAAGTTTTATGCGGTAAGACTAAATATCCTGCTGATTTTCTAGTACTTGGTTTGGCTGCTAGTAAAACTTGTCCTATCATTTTTGGTAGAACTTTCTTGAATACTTGTGGCACCATTATAGATTGTAAGAAGGAGAAATTTTTGACTAAGTTTGATGGGGAATCTTATGAGTTTAATTTTTCTAAGTTTACCAAAGCTCCTTATGAAATTGAATTGCCTAATGAAGATTTTAGAGTTGAACAGCTTGCCTCTATTGCTCTTGCTCCTAATGATGCTTTGCAGCAATATATGGAGGACCACGAAAGTGAGATCTTTAGGGAAGAAAGAAATGAGATCGATGAAATTCTTCTTCATCAACCAGAGTTGATTAAACATAATTTACCCGTGGAGGATTTGGGTACCACTTTGCCACCCAAGGAAGATCCTATTTTTGATTTAAAGCCTTTACCTGATGATCTTAAATATGCTTATATCGATGATAAGAAAATATATCCTGTTATTATTAGCTCTAAACTTTCAGGGAAGGAAGAAGAAAATTTATTGGAATACCTATGGTAGACCCTTTTTGAATACCTATGGTGCTGTTATAGATTGTAAGAAAGAGAAAATTTTGACTAGGTTTGATGGAGAATCTTATGAGTTTAATGTTTCTAAGTTTACCAAAGCTCCTTATGAAAATGAATTGCCTAATGAAGATTTCAGATGAACAGCTTGCCACTATTGCTCTTGCTCCTAATGATGCTTTGCAGCAATATATGGAGGATCACTGTGACGCCCCAAAATCGGCACCTTGCAGATTATAGCGATCACGCCACAATCTACATGATGTTGCTTTGGAAACGCACCACCAAGCGACTCGTGCATGTGCAACATGCACGCGATGCGGGTGGAATCAAGGTAGCAACAGTTACAGAAGTTCACGATGGAACCCACAAAAGAATATATAATATAACCACGAAGACTCCACGAGTCAAAATATCCAAATATACATACAAAGATCCAAATCATACATAAAGCAAATAGTATCTGAGCACGGACAAGAGTACAAATGGGCCTAAGAGGCCTGAAGATAAGCGATGGCGTCTAGAACCCTGCCCAGGCCAAGCCGGAAGGGTAACCTTGCTAACGTCGTCGCTCCCATACCTGTGAAGATCGGGCCAGCGGTTGCCGAAAAAGGAGGGGGAAAGAGAAAGGAAAAAAAACGAGGGTGAGTACCGAGGCACGTACTCATGAGACTGGAATTCAGCTGTGCTCGCCTACAGGCTATATGGTGGACTTAGCAGCAACAAAAGAATCATACTACAGAGACACACTATAATATCCATCTAAATAGATAAGATAAGAGAGCGCATAAAAGTAACCAACTAGAAACTAACACCAAACATTTACCAAGTTTTATTGCAGGTTTATTGTTGTAGTTGTGCTAACTTACTATACAAGTTTATTAGTATTAAAATAGCAGGTGCAAGTTGTTCTACGATCGAGTAGTACAGCTCCAAGTCGTCCATAATCGTGGACACGACTTTTTGAAAAGATTTAACCCTGCAGGGGTGCCCAAATGTGGATGGTATTATGCGCAGATGTGTTCTAGAATATGAACAACAAGAGATATTGAGGAAATATCATGGTAGTGCTTATGGAGGACATCATGCTGGAGATAGAACTGCACAAAAGTTTCTACATTCAGGTTTTTATTGGCCTACTCTTTTTAAAGATGCAAGAAAATTTATTTTATCTTGTGATGAATGTCAAAGAGTTGGTAATATTTCTAGACGCAATGAAATGCCTATGAATTATTCTCTTGTTATTGAACCATTTGATTGTTGGGGATTTGACTTTATGGGTCCTTTTCCTCCTTCAGAAGGTTATACTCATATACTTGTTGCTGTTGATTATGTTACTAAGTGGGTAGAAGCTATACATACGAAGAGTGCCGATGGTGAGACCTCGTTAAAGATGCTTAAGCATGTTATTTTTCCTAGGTTTGGTGTGCCTAGATATGTTATGACTGATGGAGGTTCTCATTTTATTCATGGTGGTTTTAGGAAGACTCTTGCTAGATATGACGTTAATCATAGAATTGCTTCTGCTTATCATCCCCAAACTAGTGGGCAAGTAGAGTTATCAAATAGAGAGATCAAGTCTATTTTGGAGAAGACTGGTAATAGGTCTATAAAAAACTGGGCTAGTAAGTTAAATGATGCTTTATGGGCTTATAGAACTGCTTATAAGAACCCCATGGGCATGTCTCCTTACAAAATGGTTTATGGAAAAGCGTATCACTTGCATTTAGAATTAGAACACAAAGCTTTTTGGGCAGTGAAAGAGCTTAATAGAGATTTTAAACTTGTGGTAAGAAAAGGATGCTCGATTTGAGTTCTTTAAATGAATGGAGAAGTGAAGCTTATGAAAATGCCAGACTTTTTAAAGAGAAAGTCAAGCAGTGGCATAATAGGAGAATTCTTAAGAGAGAATTCCATGTTGGTGAGAAAGTTCTATTGTATAGGTCTCGTCTCAGATTTTTTGCAGGAAAATTACTCTCAAAATGGGAAGGACCCTTTATTATGGAAGAGGTGTATTGTTCAGGCGCGTTAAAGATTGCTTCGCTTAAAGATAACACTACGCAAGTAGTGAATGGGCAAAGACTCAAGCATTATATTTCTGGAGATTCTTATAATGAAGATATCGATATTATTCAAGTGGTGACTCCGGAAGAATTCATCAAAGAACAAATGCAGGAAACTACAGAGTCCGTTTTCTAATAGGTAACAGTTCTAGTCAGAAAAGGTCCGCGTTAAACTTTTCTGCTTATACTTTTGTTGTTTTTTATTAAATATGAAAAATCACAAGACGAAAACGAGTAGGAAACAGAGCCCGGAGGCACCACACCACCTCGTGGCACAGGCCCCCTGCTGGCCGCGCCACATGGTGGTTAGGTCGCCTCGGAGCTCGTTTCCGCCCCGGTTTCTTCCTGTGCCTTCGTTACATTGTTTAATTTTCACCTATCTAACCCCCCGGATTGCCAGAGGTCTGTATATTGTGTTCTCGTCGTGTTTTTGTTTTGATCTGTTTCTGTCAGGAGCTGTTCTCAGTCTTAGAGGCACCATGGCCTCTACAAACAACAACAAGGAGAAGACACCTTTGGAGGATGATCACCAAGACCCCAAGCTGAAGGAATGACAGATTGCTGCAGGATCAAGGGCAAGAGATCCTGCTTTTGTAGGATCAATTAACGCTGGAAATGCTTTTTCTCATAATATGCAGGGACCAATACCACCAATTCCAGACCTAAGCTCCTTTCCTGCAGCAGGGGAAGCCCTTTGTGTCACCAATGAGTTTTGTGATAAATATCGAGTTCTGAATAAGGAGGTGGAGATACTTCAAGAGGAGAACAGCAGGTTTTGCAGGATGCTGGGGAATTTTCTCACCCCACTCATGATCGCACCACCACCACCGAAGGAGTAACTCGTCATTGGTATTGGCATCCCCTTGGCTTGTTCCGAGCTCGGGGGAGTGCCGTGGTATCACATCATTACCTTTTACCCATTTACTTTTCAAGTAGAGTCATATCATGAATAGAGAAGTTATCTTATAGGATAGTTTGCAGTGTGGAAGTATGTCTCCTTTAGTTGGTTATCTATGTATCCCTTGGTGTGAGTTGCGGTTTTGAAATATTAATGAGAAGTCTTATCATTTACTTTCTGCACACTTTATTTTAGTTTGCAATTCTTCTTATATGATTAATCTTGTTGATTAGTATTGGTATCACTTTGGGAGCATGAGTAAATCTAGTTGGTTTTGGCAAACTTAGCATTGGTCAGTAGCAACAATACTTTGAGGCTTGAGTAGAAAAGAGGGAAACACATGTAGATACATTATTTCATCATCTTTCCTTCATGATTGGCTCATAAGCATTAGTATTCTCAAGTTAAGATGATTTGTACTTTCAAGGAAGTTTGCATGATTGTTTTCTATCACATGTATGTTTGTTTCTTTCATTCAAATCTTATGCTTGCTACCCAGCCTTGCTAGCCAAAAACCTGTACTAAGAGGGAATACTTCTCGTGCATCAAATTCCCAAAAACCAAGTTACTTCCAAAGAGTCCACTATAAATTCCTATGTATGGTATTTCAAGTCATTCCAAGTAAATTTTCATGTGCTACCTTTCAAAAACTTTCAAATACTTCTCATTTTGTGACACTGTTTTTAGCTCATGAGGACATAGTGGTTGGGTTTGTTATCTTCCATACTAAATTAAGTACCCGTTGACTTGCATGCTTCATCTGCTCGTCACTAATTTTGCAAGGGAGCTGGTCAGACCATTATAACAAAAAAAGAGAAAAAGAAAAGAAAAAGGCACTCCTCCATGGTATGTGAAAGTTGGTGGGCACCCGATGGATTCGGTTAGCCATGGTTTGTGAAAGGAAAAGTGGGGAGGAGTGCCAAGCTTTATAAAAGAGCACAAATGTGCCAATTTTTCAAAGAACTCGGAACTGCTCTCACTTGTTTAGTATGGAAGATAGCAAGAACTCCGTTACTAGTCGTTGACAGAAACAACCACCTCTCAAAACATTTTTTATCTCTATTTTACAAATGAAAAGCTCTAGCACATGTTTAATCCCTGCTTCCCTCTGCGAAGAGCCTATCTTTTACTTTTATGTTGAGTCAACCTATTCCCCTCTATCTCAAGCAAGCATTTGAGTTGTTGTGATCCAACCATCCATATGTTGATTTATTCAATCATGTTTCCTGTCTTCATTTGTTTAGTATGCTACTTTTATCTGAATGAATATATCTTTGGAAGCTATCAATGACTGTAAAGAGATTGTTATGATTGAGCATGTGATTTTTGTTTTATAAGCTCTAATATAAAAGGCTCCGATCAAAATATAAGTACAATATGTTCATTGTTCTCTGACCAAGAACAAAGGTTTGCCATCAACAACCATGATTTACCTTGTGCACCTTTATTGTGATTCCCTTTGCTCATTGCAAGTTAAATTATATGAAGGGAAGTTGCTGTCTATTATGACTTGTGCCTTGGTAAGTGTGATGCTTCTTGTCCATATTTTATTTATCGACACTTCACTCCATAAACCTGTGGTCATCTTTACCGAGTTCAATTTCCGCTTGGGGACAAGCGAGGTCCAAGCTTGGGGGGTTGATACATCCATTTTGTATCACTATTTTATATCATAATTTACTGTTATTCATTGATATATTTCATATTTAGAGATGATACTTATGTTATTTCCTCCATTTTTCAAAAGTTAACCGAAGCGAACCAACCAATCCATGCGCTACGTGTGAGTTTTTGAAATTTTGTCTGGCCACACACACCCCCTCCCGTGGAACGCCTTTTTAGTTTAATAAAAAATAAAAGAAAATGATAAAAATTGAAAAAATTCAAAATTTGAGATGTAGTTATGTTCTGTGATCTAGTTATTTTTAAAATTAATAAGCTTGAATTTTGATATTTTTTACAATAAAATTTGATGCCCCGGTAAAACGGTAATAACTTTTGCATACGAAGTCCGATGAAAAAGTTTTTTATATGAAAACATATCTATACGAAAAGTTACATCCAATTTCAGCGACCAAAGGTCGGTTCGACGATTTTTATAATCCTCAAATTCAAAAGGGAAAATAGAGTTTTTCTCACTATTATATTTTCAATTTTATTTTTTATTTAAATTGAATTTTTTAAATTTTTAATTTTTTCTATGAAATTTTCATCTTTTTGTATTTTTATGTTTTTTATGAAAATTCTAATTTTTGAAATGTTTTATGTTTTTTCTATTTTTGATTTTTTTTGAAGTTTTCTTAGTTTTTTAAAAAAATGAAAATTAAACACACATAGACACACACATGCACACATATACAGACATGCACACATATCCACACATATCCACATAGGCCTTAAGAGGAATTCTATGATAGTAATATTAATAAGTATTTGGGTAGCTTAGGGATAGCTCAGACAAATAGAACTATGAAGTTAAGTGTGTTTAGCCCAGTAGCGGGAAGTCGTCATTTTGGTTTGATTTGAAAATATTCCTGGTGTGATAAAATCATCAACAAATTTAAACATTCAAGTTTTTTCAAATTATTTATATTTTTAGAATTTTCAAAAAAAAATTCTATTTTTAATTGTTTTTTGAGTTTTTCTTGATTTTCAAATTTTCTTTGTAGCGCATGGGCCACATCACACGCATCGCACAGGCTGGTGCGCTACGGGTAGGTAAATTACCCATAAGCCCATGCACCACGGGTAATCAATTACCATCGGCGTGGTACCCGCAGCTGATACGTCTCAAACGTATCTATAATTTTTGATGCTCCATGCTTGTTTATGCACTATTTGCTTTGTGTTTTGTTACACTTCGTGGCATTTTTATGCGTTTTCCGGAACTAACCTATTAACGAGATGCCATAGTGTCAGTTCCCTGTTTTCTGCAGTTTTTCTGTTTCAGAAAAGTTACATAGGAAATATTCTCGGAATTGGACAAAACAAAAGCCAAAGTTCCTATTTTCCCGACACGAGACGGAGTCCAAAGCAGAGACGGAGGGGGGCCAGAGGGCGGCCACACCATGCCATGGCGCGGGCCACCCCCAGGCCACGCCAGGCTATGGGGTGGGCCCCTGGTCCACCCCCTGACATCGCCCTTCGTCCTATATATTCTCCTCAACGAGAAAACCATAAGGGCCCGAACTCTTTTCCAAAAAATATACTGCAAGCCGCCGCCGTCGATGACGTGAGATTGGGAGGGTCCAGAAGTTCCCGGCACCCTGTCGTAGAGGGGAATTACCACCAGAGGCCTTCTTCATCACCATGCCTGCCTCCGGAGTGATGTGTGAGTAGTCTACCTTGGACTACGGGTCCATAGCAGTAGCTAGATGGTTGTCTTCTCCTTCATGTGCTTCATGTTTAGATCTTGTGAGCTGTCTATCATGATCAAGATCATCGTTATGTAAATCCACATGTTGTGTTTGTTGGGATTCAATGAATATTGAGTACTATGTCAAGTTGATTTGTGATTTATCATCTCTATATTGTTTATGATCTTTCATGCTCTCCATTGTTAGTAGATATCTTGGCTGAGTAGATGCTAGTGGCTCCAAGAGGGAGTATTTATGCTCGATAGTGGGTTCATTTCTCTACTAATCTGGGAGAGTGACAATAACTTCTAAGGTTGTAGATATGCTATTGCTACTAGGAAGAAAACAACAATCTTGTGTTCATGGATATTTGTATTGTTTACATTACACACTTTGCTTAAGATGATAATCTGTTGCTTGCAACTTAATACCCAACGGTTGCTCGGATGACATCCGGCGGGTGGATTATTAGTCATAGATGTAGTTGGATTATGGTCTATGTATTATGTTGTAATTCCCAAGTGAATCTCATAGTGATCCTCATGACATGTACATTCATTTGTTTGCATTCTTTATTCTGTCAATTGCCCAACTATAATTTGTTTACCCAGCATTGTTATTTATCTTTATGGAGAGACACCTCTAGTGAACTCTGGACCCCGGTCCTTTCTTTTACATTCATATTACCATCTACTTTACAAGCATTATTTACTTTCTCACAAAAAATATCTTTTACCACACGATACGTTTAATCCTTTGTTTAGAGCAAACCGGTGAGATTGACAACCTCACTGCTAGTTGGGGCGAAGTACTTTGGTTGTGTTGTGTGCAGGTTCCACGTTGCTGCTGGTGCAAAGCTACGCCCCAGATAAGGTGCCACATATAAATTGTTGGGAGCTGTTGCCAAGCCAGTTAGCATCAAACTTTAGAAGTTGGTTCTTTCTCCTACTGGTTCGATAAACCTTGGTTTCATACTGAGGGAAACTTGCTGTTGTGCTCATCATACCTTCCTCTTGGGGTTCCCAACTGGGTGCCTACTATGCACCATCAAGCATTTTTTTGGCGCTGTTGCCGGGGAGAAAGTGGATTTCTGCAAGGGTAGTCTCTCGCTTCCAATCTTTTACTTTGTTATTGTTTTGCTTACTTTCTTTACTTTATTTTGTTTGCATATTTTTATCAAAAATACAAAAATAGTTTATTTCATAGTTGGTATTTTGTTACTTTTACTTTTAGTTCATTATGTTGTTCCCTAAGTACGTCCTGGAAGACCTTTCAATAGGTAGTGGTTCTATAATTGAGAAAGATAACATCGAGGAGTTCTTTAATCATGTTAGTACGGTGACCCAGCATACCACTGCATGTGTAGTATGCAAGTCGTTGACATAACACCAATGAAACACTGTCTCACTAGTATTACATCCCTCAGAGTGGTACAACAGAAACATCACAGGTCCATGATATGTCTACATGATTATAATTTTCAGCATACAGAAGATCTTCAGAACCTCCTCAACAGGTAGAGGTTTAGTCCTGGCGACTATAAAGGAGAAAGAATACAAGGAAGACTAATCTAAACTAGAACTAATGCAGTTGGCTTACTATTCAACTACAGAATTACTCTATCTACTTAGGTTCTAGGATTAGGGAACTGGTTCCCTTCTACTTCTATTCTAGTTTTCCACCAAGCTTGGTAAAGTTGTCGACTCTGCTGATTATCCTGACGTTGGTAGAATTCTTTATCTTTATCTTTAATGTCTTGAGGTTGCCTCCTTGAGTTGCCTTCAATCTAAGCAAGGGTTACGAGGGAGTGGGGTGAGTAACGAGTGTTACCCAGCAAGTTCATATAGAGTATAAGGTGTTTGATGCACTAACCATAGCCTTAGACCCAAGAGTCATTTGGCAATGCAAGTTTTCGTAAACATTTCTTCAGGAGGTTGATTTTATTCTGAAAACTATGCCCGACAGCCAACACAGGGTACTAGTGCCTTGAGAGCACCTTTCATGCAGCGTTCGCATCTCCTTCTCAGAACAAGGGGTAACATGTCAAATCCTTTTACACTCTGCAGAGGTGTGTCCTTCCAAAAGAGATCAAAGCCTTGTTGCACAACCGAGTCATGAGCTCGTCCACACTTCCTTGGTGTGGGGCCCAATCATTGATCCAAGCCATTCACTGCCTTCTCCGCACAATGCATGCCCACCCAGTTCACGCAAGCAGGTTTAGCCCCTGATATTCACCCCCAACGATGAAGTACCTAGGCGCCTCTTGCGGACCATCATAGACACCAGTGGCCGTGGGCACTAAGGGGTCCCACCCATGTGCACGTATTCTCGCAAGACATACAGCGAACGGTAGCTGAAGTGTCCGTTGACATGCGAACGAGAGAAGATATAGATGACTTTCCCATCTCATTCCAAGTCTCTTGGACGACACAGTTTTTACGGTGCAAGAATAACAGCGGAATTGGTTATTACTCCTAGGGTTTACTTTCCCGTGCAAGTGGAACCTCCACCACAACAATCTTAACATGGTTCCACCTGCCAGCCTTCCTAGGTTATCACCACTCGGGTCAATAACCACTACTCATATTAATTATAAAAAGAGAACATTTTGCTTTTTGATGAAGTAGTAATACCACAGGTATATTTGCAAGTAATTTGATAAAGATAACCAATAGATATGAGCAAGAGTGAACTTGCCTTTTTGACTGCAAGATTATGCTAGTCAAGGTCTTCGATATGTAAGAAATCCAAATCCTGAAATAGCACCATCATTTGGTAAAGATGATGTTAAAACAACTGCACAATGATATGAAAATCATATGCTATGCATCGCTCTAAGCGTATCCAAACCCCGATGATCTGCTAATATTGAGTTACGGTGAATTCTTGTGATGTGTTGCACTTTTAAGTTCAATTACACACACAAGGTTGTTAAGGATTTTAGGTTAACTGACAATTCCTTAAAAGCAGTAGAATAAAGCTTCAAACAAGAGTTATTGCAAAATATAGGTATAGCAATAGGTGAAGACTTGAAAGTAACACTTTTAAGTGGTATCTTGTTATTAGCAATCAAGTAGTTGGTTATGGACAAGCAAAGCTGAAGTAATTCTTATTTGATAAGAATACCCATTTGGTCTTAGGGTTGACAACAATCTTAAGACACAAATAGAGTTATGTATGTTCAAGCTTAATGGAATACTTGGTTACTTACTTTCAATGTCGTTTGAAAGAATAACATTTGAAGAACATGTTTATTATTGATTAGAAGCACTACACCTAGGGTTTAGTGTTCTAGGGTTTAGCATGATTCTATCATAACCAAAGAGTAGTTAATAGATGAGACCAAGGGAACAAGCTAAGTTTCATTCAATGTTAGAAGGGTTTTAGTGAAGCATGGACATTCAAGGTAGTTTAGATTATTGTTACCATAAATAGTTGTTTCTATAATTGATAACAATCTAAACTAGCATATGCACTCAAGTAGTTAGTCATGAGCCAGCAGTGCTCAGGTAATCTATTCGTGGTTGATGCCAGGGTTGTTAATAATCTTAACATGCATAGGTCGTTGCTAAATTGAGGGCATAGAAATTGGTGTGATGCTTATCTGGTATGTTCTTAAAAAGAATTACTTTTGAAGAACACAATCCTTAATGGATATTTTTATTACTTAAAGGAATGGTGATTAGGTGATGCCAGGAAGGTCATAGTTTTTAAGTTGCAACAAAGGTGTTGCAAATAGCTAGTTGACTAAGGCGTACCATGTTGAAATAGAATATCAAACTAACCACTCATGGTTGAATTTAGGAGATATAGCTAGGCTAGCATACTAAGGTAGTTATTAGTTTTAGTACTAAAAGAAATGGTAGGGGCTTAAGTTATATGTACTTCAAAAGAATTACTTTTGAAGAACATATCACTTAAGGTGTTATTGCATTGGAAGTTCATTGCAGGGTTCTATTAGTATCCAAAAATAATTTAGAAAGCCTAGTATTTATATTCCTATATTCTCAGGGTGGAATCCAAATTTTAAGTGATTAAAGATTTTTAAATGGGTTTTAGATTTTCTCTTAATGAAACAATTGTTGAAATAGCAATATTAGAGTTAGGGAATAATTCTTATTCAAGTTTATGATTTTCCCCAATTTTACTATTTTAAATTTATTTAGGAAAAATCATTTTAGGCTTTGAAATCCTAATATAAAGTATATGATTTACATTTTTCAAATAATGGAATATTAATTGAAATAAAATGTGTTGAAGTTGTCAAAGTTTTATGTAGTATTTGAAAATTTTGTTTAAATTATTTTAGTTGGATTTAAATTCAAAGTTCAAAATTATTTGACATAAGCATTCAATATTATAATTTAAACAGATAGACTATGTTTTTTTGATAATTTTGGTATATTATTTATATTTTTCTGATTTAAAACGAATTAGATATGATTTTTCCAAGTTTCAGCAGTTTTCTAGAATTTGAACTAAAAGGACTAATACTTTTTGTACCGAACAGGTACCTATCTAATGCCTCTGACTAATGGGCCAGGTCCACGTCAGCTGCCCCGGTGGCATTGACTGGGTCAACACCATTGACCACGTACAGGGCTCACCGCCGGTGAGGCAAACGACGACGGTGGCGATGATCGGAGGTTCCCCGGGACAAATTCGTGTATGATTTGGAATCAAGGGACTATGATGAACCATTTAGTGGTGGTGCTGTGACCTATTGGTCACCGGAGCACCGTCGGCGAGCTTCCCCACGGTGGTTAACTCCGGCGAAATGATGAAAACAAGATACAGACGATGAAACAACAAAATAAGGGTTCCCAGAGATGTGAAATCTCACCAGAAATTTGATGGTGTGCTCAGATTGTACGGAGGTGGTCGGAAATGGATACATCGTCGAGATCTCTGTTGACCTACTGGGAAAAGAAATGGGAAAATTGGGTTGACTCCAACCTCCCCAGTACTCCAAACTCCTCTCAGATGATCTCTGGGAAGCAGTGCTCCTCCCAGACCACTCGCGGGAAGCTCGAGGTGGCTTGAAGCAATGTCGACCTGCATTGCTCCGGCGACAAACTCCGGTGTGATATGGAGAGCAGAGAAAGGTAGAGAGATTGGGAGATGGCTAAGAAGGAAAAGGGCGACACGAAGGTTCTCCCGGTGAAATTATAGAACACGGCAAGCTCGGGGACTCCGACACGTCTGCGGCGAGGGCCGAGATGCGATGGCGACAAAGTGGTTCGTTTCGGGCACGAATCTCCATGCTGCGGTTGCCAGTGGACGCACAAGGATGAGATCAAATAGGTGGCGGTTGCCTGTGTCTCCGCGGTGGTCCAAAATGTCGGTCGACGACGTGGAGCTCACCGGTGGCAAACATGCCGAGGAAGAAGAGGGAGGACTCCTTCTTCTGATGAGTGGGCCCCGTTTGCCAGTGGCATACCGAATCGGTATGCCAGGCTGGGCTTTGGTGGGCCGGCTTGATGGGCTGTGCTGCTGGACTACGGCCAGGTAACTTCTTTCCCCTTTTTTCCTTCTAATTCTTTTCTTATTACTTGTTTTCTGTTTTGAATATTTTAACTAGTATTTGAATTCTCTGTTTTGCAGGAATTTGAACTGAGGTTTCTCCTAAATATATTTAGGTGTTCAGTAGTATTTTATAATGTATTAGGATATATTTCACATGTAATAGCACCTAAAATACTCTAGGTAGCATTAGGGTTTGCATAGGAACCTAAATAGAGATGAATTATCATAACACTCTTGTTGTTTTCATAATATTTGACTAGGTTGATCCATCTCATAATTCTGTGTAATAAGATTAAATTGGCACGTGATTTTATGAGAGAATATGTATACAAGGTTCAAACATAATTGCCTTTCTATTAAAGAGTTGTTGTAGGACATCAGTTTGTGTTTAACACCAACTGCTAATAGCAGGAGAATGTCATATGGATTTATTTCCAAATCACTAGTGATTCCTTAAGATTTACTTGGGCTTAGTGTCGTGGGGATGACTTAGGGGGCGCACCACGAGCCAGGCAATATGCCGGCTGGCGTCCCAGGAATCCCCGAGGCTTCGGCGCTAGGAGACCGGCTCCACTCGAGGAGGGCCGGCTGCGCCAGCAGCCGGCTGACGACTCTGCCGAGGAGAGCTGGAGCCGGGCGATGGAGACAAAACTCCTCCAACGGCCGTCTTGCCAAAAGCAGAACGGCCCCGACAAGAGCGACAGAGGCGCAGACAGGAGTGACGAGCGCCACGACCACGACCAACCAATGAGAGGGCGAGGATCCTTCCCCACGGCAGGATCCGAGGCAAAAGAGAGGGGATATGCTCTCCAGATGCCGGCCCGGGGAAAAGGCACTTTATAAAGTGCCTTTCCCAGAGCGTGGCCAAAGGAGATCAGGCCAAGGACGCCGCCGCCAAGGAGCCGGCAGCCGGCCGAAGCGTTACCGAAACCTGTAACCAGGCCCCCGTCTATATAAGGGGGCCTGGACCCTTAACATAGGGGATCGGATCTTCTTCTTCCTCCTCTAGCCGAACAGCTCGAGGAGCACTGTAATCGTTACAATCCAATCAATACGAAGCAGGCAGGAAGTAGGGGTTTACCTCCAACCGGGAGGGCCCTGAACCTGGGTAAATCGTGGTGTCTCTGTAGGCACAATCCCGAGCCGGACCCATCGTCACCAACGTCGAGCCCCTCCGATAAGCCTCCCCATGGCTACTGTCTCCAAATTCCTACGACAGTTGGCGCCCACCATGGGGCAAAGCGCGGTGGCGAGCGGAGTCAAGTTCCGGCCGGGACCCTCCGCTGAGAAGGTCGCCTCCGGCCTCGTCTGGAGGTTCGGCACCTTCGACTGCGTCGACGACAACTTGGCCCACTTCGAGAACGGCCTCGGCAACGGCGGCTCCTTCCTCGACGTCGGCAGTCACCGCTTCTACGTCGCCAAGTCCTTCCCGGAGGAGATCATCGACGTCTTCGACTCTACCTGCGGCGGAGGCTCGAGCTGCGGCGAAAGCAGCAATCTTGGCGCTTTGGTCAAGGTGATGGCCCTGGGAGAGGATGAGGGCGGCGACTCAGCGCGCCCCGAGCGCCCGTCGCTCGAGCGCCCACCTCCACAGGAGCAAGATGCTTCACTCCCAGAGCGGGACGCCCCGGACGTCTCCGTGGTGGACCTGCGCGCTCCCCTCGACCGCGTCATCGATCCCGCTCGGGTCGCCGAGGCCCTGGAGCGGACGCGCCTCGTCCTCCTTGGCAAGGCGGCTGAGGACGAGTCCAACCGACGCCGCGCGAGCACCACGCTCGGCGAGTTCTACGACGTGCGCCGAGACGCACCGACCGAGCTCGCCCACGACCTGCGCCGCACCCTCGCCACCACCGTCCCTGGCCAGATCCAGCGGTCGCCATCGGCAGGCCGAGGCCGCGGAGGGCGTGGGCACGGAGGCCGAGCTCCCAGCGGTACCGTTCAAGGCCGTCGCGTCCAGCAAGGCGGCGGGGCAGGCAGGTCATGCCGGCCCCAGGAGTCAGCACCAGGGTCGGAGTCTCGGGCTCACCCATCGGCGCTGCACATCCACCTGTGGCTAGACCACGTTCAGGCGTCCTCCAGGGGATCTGCTAGCTCAAAGCGAGCGGCTTCAGACCAAGGAGGCCCGGGGGCTGCAGGCAGTGGTCATGGGCGCAAAGAGGGCAAGTACACCCTCGATGCTGCGCTTGACCACCCGTGTAAGTTTCACACCTCCCCGGGCAGGGAAGCGACCCACTCCACGCGTCAGTGCCGTTTCATGAGAGAGCTGGAGCAGCACGCTCGGCAGATCCCTGGAGCGCCGCAAGCGCAACCGGCTGGAGGTCAGGAGGACCAACGGCGTGAACCGGCTGGAGGCGAGCCGGACCAAGATGATGACTTCCCGACGGACGTGGAGCAGTATCATATCTTCACTACGCCCGGCAAGGATAAAAGGAACGACCTTTGGCATGAGGCAGAGGTGAACGCCGTGATGCCCACAGAACCCCAGTTCATGCATTGGTCTGAGGCGGCCATTACCTGGGGGCGCGAGGACCACCCAAGGCTGATGCCCAGCCCTGGAGAATACGCTCTGGTCGTGGACCCGGTTGTATGCTCCGATACGCACATGTGCCGGTTCTCCCGCGTGCTCATCAACGGCGGCAGTAGTATCAACCTTCTTTACCGAAGCTCTCTGGAGAAGTTGGGCATCCCGCTTGCTCAACTGAAACCTAGCCGGCTCACCTTCCATGGCATCGTGCCTGGGCATGCTTGCACCCCTTTGGGCAAGGTGCAGCTGGAGGTTCTCTTCGGAAAGAAGGGGAATAGCCGCCGCGAGCCAATCTGGTTCGAGGTGGTGGACATCAGCAGTCCCTACCACGCCCTGCTAGGCCGACCGGCCCTGGCCAAGTTCATGGTCGTCCCGCACTATGCCAATCTGAAGATGAAGCTTCCGGGGCCCAGAGGCGTAATCACGGTCTCGGGGAACTTCAAGAAGTCCCTGGCCTGCGCCAAGGAGAGCTCGCAGCTGGCGGAGGCGCTGGTCGTCGCTGAGGAGAAGAGGTAGCTTCTACACCGCGTGGAGCTGACTCAGCAAGATGTGCCGGTTCGCCAGTCGCCGGTGGAGCAGTTCAAGCCGGCCAACGACACCAAGAAGATCCTGCTGGACGAGAGTGACCCCTCCAAGTACGTCATCATCGGCACCGGCTTGTCTGCCAAATAGGAAAGCGAGCTCACCAGCTTCCTCCGTGAGAATCGGGACATCTTTGCATAGTCTCCAAAGGACATGCCTGGTGTGCCGAGGGAGCTGGCTGAGCACGCACTCAACGTCCGGCCGGACGCCAAGCCGGTCAAGCAGCCGCTGCGACGGTTTGCAGAAGAGAAGAGGAAAGCGATTGGCGTAGAGATCGCCCGGCTCCTTGCAGCCGGCTTCATCATGGAAGTGTTTTACCCTGACTGGCTCGCGAACCCAGTCCTGGTTCTGAAGAAGAACAACACTTGGCGAATGTGTATCGACTACACCAGCCTCAACAAGGCCTGTCCCAAGGATCCTTTCGCACTGCCCCGGATTGACCAGGTGATCGACTCCACAGCCGGCTGTGACCTGCTGTCCTTCCTGGACGCCTATTCGGGCTACCACCAGATCCCGCTCTTCCAGCCGGATCAGATCAAGACCTCCTTCATCACCCCATATGGAGCCTACTGCTACGTCACCATGCCATTTGGCCTGAAGAACGCTGGAGCCACATACCAGCGAACCATGCAGCGATGTCTGCAAGGGCAGATTGGGAGGAACGTGCACGCCTATGTGGACGACGTGGTGGTGAAGACCAAGCAGAGCAACACGCTCCTGGACGATCTCAGGGAGACCTTCACCAACCTGCGGCGCTATCGCATGAAGCTCAACCCAGAGAAGTGCACCTTCGGTGTGCCGGCTGGACAGCTCCTAGGCTATATCGTTTCCCAGCGAGGGATCGAGGCTAACCCCTCGAAGATAAAAGCCATCGAGGCCCTAGAGAAGCCCACCCAGCTCAGAGATGTGCAGAAGTTCGCTGGTTGCCTGGCCTCGCTTAGCCGGTTCGTCTGCCGGCTCGGGGAGAAGGCCATGCCGCTGTACCAGCTGATGAAGAAGACAGACCATTTCGTTTGGTCCCAGCGCGCTGATGACGCCTTCAACGACCTCAAGCGAGCCTTGTCCACCGCGCCAGTTTTGGCAGCGCCAGCTCCGCGAGAGCCAATGCTGCTCTACATCGCGGCGACTCCTCGCGTCATCAGCGTGGTGATCGTAGTGGAGCGCACCGAGGAAGGCAAAGAGCTGCCGGTTCAGCGCCCGGTGTACTACTTGAGTGAGGTGCTCACTCTCTCCAAGCAGAACTACCCGCACTATCAGAAGGTCGCTTACGGCGTGTACATGGCGGCCAAGAAGCTGAAGCACTACTTCGAGGAGCACCCAATCACGGTGGTGAGCACCACTCCGCTCTCGGAGATCATCGGATGCAAGGACGCGTCAGGAAGGGTGGCCAAGTGGGCGATTGAGCTCGCAGCTCATACCATTCAGTACAAGCCCAGGACGACGATCAAGTCGCAGATCATAGCGGATTTCTTCGCGGACTGAGGAGAGCACCAGTATCTGCCGCCAGCTCCGGACTCCACCTACTGGCGCATGCACTTCGATGGCTCCAAGTTGCTCGGGGGCTTGGGAGCCGGCGTCGTCCTCACCTCGCCCAAGGGAGACAAACTGCAGTACGTCCTGCAGATGCACTTCCGTGCGTCAAACAACGTCGCCGAATACGAGGCCCTGGTGCATGGGCTCAAGATGGCCAAGCAGATTGGAATCAGGAGGATCCTTTGCTTTGGAGACTCCGACCTGGTAACGCACCAGGTCTCAGGAGATTGGGACGCTAAGGACGCCAACATGGCCTCCTATCGCTTCTACGTGCAGCAGCTCTGCGGATTCTTTGAGGGCTGTGAGTTTCACCATGTCCCCAGAGCCAATAATGAGGAGGCAGACCGGCTGTCTAAGATCGGCTCCACCAAGCAGGACATCCCAGCCGGGGTATCCCTGGAGATCATCCGCAAGCCGTCCATCAAGCCTTCACCGGAATCCATATCCATCTACGTGCCTGGAGATCCAGCCCCGGCTCAGGTACCACAACCGGACCCGGGGGCTGCCGTCTCCGGACTGGAGGAGGCAGCCGACCAGCCTAGCGCGGCCGGCTCGACGAAGGACAAGGGGATTGCCGGCTCCACGCCCGCTCCCCCAGCCGGACAATCAGGCGAAGCCGGCTCGACGACGGACCCGGGGGCTGCTGACCCTCTGGTCGCCAGTGTCTTCCACATACGGGAGATACCTTCATGGGCAGAACCATTCTCCAACTACCTCATCACTGGGGACCTGCCGCAAGACGAAGCGGAAGCTAGGCGAATTCAGCGCCGAGCTGGGGCATACACCCTAATCAACAGCGAGCTGTACAAGCGCAGCATGTCAGGCATCTACCAGAAGTGTGTCGAGCCGGAAGAAGGGACAGAGCTGCTAAGAGAAATACATCAAGGGGAGTGTGGACATCACGCATCTTCCAGAGCCTTGGTGGCCAAAGCCTTCCGCCATGGATTCTACTGGCCGACGGCTAAGCAGAACGCGGAGCAGCTGGTGAAGCAGTGCAATGGCTGCCAACGTTTCTCCAAGCACAGAAACACTCCAGCGGCAGCACTCAAGACCATCCCGCTCGCCTGGCCGTTCGCTGTCTGGGGCCTGGACATGGTAGGGCCATTCAAGACCGCACCCGGGGGCTTGACGCATCTGCTGGTTGCTGTGGACAAGTTCACCAAGTGGATCGAAGCCAAACCAATCAAGAAGCTCGACGGCTCGTCCACGATCAAGTTCTTCAACGAGATCATCACGAGATATGGAATACCCCACAGCATCATCACCGACAACGGGACAAACTTTGCGAAGGGAGTCTTTGCTGATTATTGTGGACAGAAAGGCATCCGGCTGGACTTAGCATCGGTGGCGCACCCACAGTCAAATGGACAGGTGGAAAAGGCAAATGGGCTGATCCTAGCCGGCATCAAACCAAGACTGGTCGAGCCTCTCGAGCGCTCAGCCGGCTGTTGGGTCGAGGAGCTACCCTCAGTGCTCTGGAGCCTGCGCACCACTCCAAACCGTTCTGTGGGCTTCACACCCTTCTTCCTAGTCTATGGAGCAGAGGCGGTGTTACCCACGGACATCGAGTTCGATGCTCCCAGAGTTGTCCAGTACATGGAGCAACAAGCAAAAGAAGCTCGCGAAGATGGTGTCGACCTCCTCGAGGAGGCTCGAGAGCAGGCTCTGGCTAGATCGGCGCTCTACCAGCAGCAGCTGCGATGATACCACAGCCGGAAAATTCGCCCGCTCGCGTTTCGCGAAGGTGATCTCGTACTCCGGCTGGTCCAAAGCACTAAAGGCATGCACAAGCTGTCCTCTCCCTGGGAGGGACCGTTCATTGTCAGCCGGGTGTTGGGCAATGGGGCATATTACCTCATTGACGCACAAGAGCCCAGAAAGAACAAGGCAGACAACTCTGACAAGGAGACCGAGCGTCCCTGGAATGTCAGTCTCTTAAGACCTTTCTTCTGCTAAGGCAAAAGCTTGTACCCCGAAAAATGTGTCAATGAATAAAGGAAAATGGAGCGGCAAGTTACGGCCGGCTCCGAGGAAAACACTTCGTGTATGTTTTGCTTCCTGCGTTATTCACTTGACTGGCAGCCGGCTCCAGGCACCGAGCCACAGCCGGCAGCCCCGAAAACGATCGATCTCTCGCCAGCCGGATGAGTACTGCGTATGACGAAGGTCTCGAGCCCAGCCTCCACCTTCCGGCTCCGCGTAGCCGGACGGATAGGAGCCGGCAGGCCACATACGAAGGAAAGCCGCGGAGCAGAACCACAAGCGATAGAAAAAACCCGTTCAACCAAGTGTTAAGGGTAGTATCTGTCAACTAATCGTAGGCTAGCACGAGTCGGGAGCCCGATAGACCGAAGTACTACTTCTCACTCCGCGGCACGCTCCCACCCTAGGCCGGCATTCGGCTGCCGGCCCAAGGGAGACCAACCGGCACCAGGCTGCCGGTTGGGGGTAGAAGGGCCGAAGGGTGGGAAGATTAAGGAAAAGGTTGAGGGAACCGGGCAAGTGCAAAGCCAGCGGGTAGCTGACAGATACGATCCTTGGCGTATGGGTTGAGAAGCCACGCCCAAGAGGTTCGAAGCTAGAGCTGCCTCGCTTGGCGGTTGGCGTCGTTCGCGAGAAGTTAGTTTCGAGCTAGTTGATAGTCCAGCTACCCCAAAACTCGGGGGCTAGGGGGAAAGGGAATTGGCCCTCAGAAGCAGGCCAGCTCCAGTACCTCGCCGGCTGTTCGAGCAGCCGGCGCTGCGACACGATCGACAAGCAAGCAACGAAATCGGAAACTTAAGACTCGCAAAGCAACAGCTAGAGCTGGAGGCCAGGAGGTCTGCTCCAATCGTGGCTCGAAACGTGCGAAGACTTGGGAAAGGAAACGCGCCGGCTCCGACCCTTGCCCGAGCCGGTACCAGATGCGGTTCCCATTCCATTCGCGCTGGAGCCGGAACTAGCCCGCACTTCCCAGAGCCGGCTAGCAGGAGCATCGTTCCCTCCGCATCGAAACCGGAGGAGCCCCGTCCGAAGCGTTTGCACAGGCCAACGACTACCACAATCCCTATCTACGGACTCGCACGAACAGCAGTCTCGATTAAGGGAAGGATCATCGCATCGCAGTGATGTCAAGTGGAAGACGTTTTGCGCGATGGCAAAAGCGCACAGTGAAGAAGAGACATTCACATAGCAAGCAAAGATGTTCATACAGCAAACAAGGACTTGCAGGAAACTAGAAGAGTTCATTAAGGAGCTTGACGATTACAAAACTCCCCTAAAATGCTACCCTAAGGATGCCAAGGATCCCCAGGCGAGTCAGTGTCAGAATCGCCCGCAAGAGGAGCGACGAGGAGGATGCCAAGAGTGCCTCGCCTGGGAGATCCTCGCCTTCCCCAGCCCATGCCAGAGGCCGGAGAAGCCCCCGTCCTTCACGGCTGGGGGGCGTAAGTGCGGGCAGAGAGGGTGGCGTCGAAGAAGCAGGCGGTGAACTCCTTCTTCCCGTCATGACGGGTGAGAAGGATGAACCAGCCCTCGTGCGCGCCGTAGTCGAAGAAGAACTTCGACCACCCGTCGCGGAAGTAGCACTCCCCCTGGCCGTCGTAGTAGACCTCGACGTGGTACGACGGCTGGCCGCCGCTGTATTCTCGCAGCTTGGCGTAGGCCATCTCCTGGCCTTCCATCGAGCGCGCGAACTGGGACGGAAGGCGAAGGCGGTCCCGAGACCCGGCGAGCGCAGGAACGACGCAGGTGGACCACCCCTGGGCCGAAACATAGGTCGGCGTTTGGAGCGCCAGTCTCTTCAACCAGGGCCACGACGGGCCAAGCTGAGGAGGGGCTGCCGCGCGGGACCCCGTGGGGGTGGCTGCAACCCTGAGGACAGCCGGGGCTTTCTTGTTCTTGCTCCCCAGCGGCCGCCCACGACGGCGAGATGACGAGGGAGCAATAGCCGCCGCGGGAGCGGCTTTCTTCCCGCTCCCCCTCGGGCGGCCCCGCCCCCGCTTCTCCGGGACGCCCGCATCGCCGGAAGCTCCAGCCACCGGGGGCGCAGCAGAGGAAGAAGCAGCGGCAGAAGCTTTCGCCGCAAGAGCCTCCAAAGTACTCTTGTTACGGCTCCCCTTCGGGCGACCACGCTTCCGAGGCACGGGAGGCGACCCCTCCGGCGCCTCGACCTCTTTCCCGCTCCCCTCCGGGATCTTGCCATCGCTGGCAGCCGAGCCGCTGGGGGACGACATGACCGGGCTGGATTCGGAAGGGCAAAGCTCGGGGTTGGAGAGGAAGTGGGGGATGCCCTGCGCCGTTAACATGCTGGGTATTTAAAGAAGAGCGGCGAAAGGATAACCCACGATGTTTCGGTAACCAACTTCCACGACGTGCGCCACTGCGACAGTTGCCGCAGCGGATCGTGGGAGGAGTTGATGGGACACGCCGCTGACGTATACCGGTCCACCCCGCATGACGATTTGAGAAGTTATGGTGAAGGGAATTCCGAGGTCAAGAAGATTGGACTGGACACTGGCGCACTGCGCCGGCCACCGCGTGGGAATGAGATTCGAAGCGGTGCAAGTCCCCAGAAGACGACATGCCGGCTCGCGGCTCAACGATTCGTGGCCTCCAGCCGGGCCGCGTCCTGGAGCCGGCTCGTCCCGAGACGGCCGGAAAGACTCCGCACAGCCTAGCCCTGATGACTGGATCGACTCAGCCGGACCGGAGATCCTGAGACTTCGACGAAAGGAAGAACCCGCCGGAGCCCCATGCTAGCCCATGAGACTTCGCCAGTTTCGGGGGCTAGTGTCGTGGGGATGACTTAGGGGGCGCACCACGAGCCAGGCAATATGCCGGCTGGCGTCCCAGGAATCCCCGAGGCTTCGGCGCTAGGAGACTGGCTCCACTCGAGGAGGGCCGGCTGCGCCAGCAGCCGGCTGACGACTCTGCCGAGGAGAGCTGGAGCCGGGCGATGGAGACAAAACTCCTCCAACGGCCGTCTTGCCAAAAGCAGAACGGCCCCGACAAGAGCGACAGAGGCGCAGACAGGAGTGACGAGCGCCACGACCACGACCAACCAATGAGAGGGCGAGGATCCTTCCCCACGGCAGGATCCGAGGCAAAAGAGAGGGGATATGCTCTCCAGATGCCGGCCCGGGGAAAAGGCACTTTATAAAGTGCCTTTCCCAGAGCGTGGCCAAAGGAGATCAGGCCAAGGACGCCGCCGCCAAGGAGCCGGCAGCCGGCCGAAGCGTTACCGAAACCTGTAACCAGGCCCCCGTCTATATAAGGGGGCCTGGACCCTTAACATAGGGGATCGGATCTTCTTCTTCCTCCTCTAGCCGAACAGCTCGAGGAGCACTGTAATCGTTACAATCCAATCAATACAAAGCAGGCAGGAAGTAGGGGTTTACCTCCAACCGGGAGGGCCCTGAACCTGGGTAAATCGTGGTGTCTCTGTAGGCACAATCCCGAGCCGGACCCATCGTCACCAACGTCGAGCCCCTCCGATAAGCCTCCCCATGGCTACTGTCTCCAAATTCCTACGACACTTAGTAGTGATACTTAGTGTTTTCCCCTAGGAAGGGTTGGTTTGGTAATAAGACCAAAACACCTATTTATATGTGAATTTATCACTAAGTAAAAATCTTGGTTACTTTATCTAACAAGAATTGTGGTTGAAACACCATTCTTGAATTTAAGGTTAGGACATGGGAATAGATATATCTTATGATCACATAGTGATGCATAAGTTGGAATGATACTTGGGAATGAATCCCCAAGTAAATGAATAAGAGGTTATGGAATTGGATAGAATGCTATTATACTCAACAAGGAAATAGTGCTCCCCCTAAGATGTGATCAGTGCAACAAAGGCTCTATAGACTAAATAAATTTCTAGGTCAAGGCTTAAGATCTGCTCAACCTATATCCATATGATTTACTCAATGGAACTTGTACACAAATCAAGGTTTCTCATATAACTTTAACAAGATGGGTATCTCCTAAGTGAGATGAGTTTAAATTGGACTCCTACTCCACACTTGATTTTAGGATGATATCTTCTTATCAGACTAGGTTTCGTACCTAACCTAAATATCTACATCAGCAAGCATAATCATGTACTTGGCATGATCATACTATTTCCTTCATCAACTCCTTCTACTAAGGATTTTTTCTTGGTTGTACCTACATTCTGAGATTAAGGATATAATCTCCCCTTTGTGATTCATATAGGATCTACTCTACTTCATAACTCTATAAGTCTAGGCATTAGGTATGCTACCTAAGGATGGTTCTAGTCTAGACCAGAATTAGGGTTTATGATGTGATCTCCCCTATATCAAATAACTTTTCCTAATTATAATTTGAGTAGTGTCTAAAGTCTCCTAGTTGGCCTTTATAGGAATAGCTCTAATGTTCTTAAGTTATCTCACCTAGAGTTAAGGCAAAGCTTATAGTCAAACTGGCATTGAGCTAGTCTCTCCACTTTTCTTATTTGGACTCACTAGATTAGGACATAAGAATATAGAATAGATCATGATTTAAGAATAAGACTTGTGTTGACTTCTTAAGCATAAAATAAGTAGGGTTGATAGAATACCATGATGATCTTTGAGTGAATAGATATTTAGTCCTAAAATGGTGTGTCAAGCATTTTAGTTTTACCTCACTTAACTCTCTTTTAGTAATTGTGACTATCACTACCCAAGACAAGGATTTTAGCAAAGGTCATATTGAAGTTTATCGTGCTCTAGTTGATGAGCTACTTCAATTCCATCAACTCAAGTGAAACTCCAATCGCTTATATAGGTTTTATTTAAATGCGTGAAAATTACCCAGATTTTCTTATGCATGAATGCAATGCACACATCTGTTGCCTCTATTTTATACCTCTAATCCTGGGATATTATAGTTAGTAAGCACAAAGATGTTGAGGATAGATCTTTAGCCAAACTTGCTCCAAATTATGAAGTTGCAGCTGCTTATTTAGTTCACATGTTGGAGGCTAGGTTTGTTAACCTTAACCCTTTATGCAGCAAATGTTTCTTAAGCTTCATGATATCGAAGACTCCAAAAAGAAAGATTTTATTTTGGAGACTTTGCGTAAAGAATTTAGAGATGTTGTTATAGAAGCTAGGAAAGTTTTTGAGCATTTTGATATGCTTGGCTCACGTGTAGAGGTTGTTGGTACAAATAAGGAAGAAATCAAAGTACCGATACCTTTCAAACTCGTAGTGTTGCATGAAGCTTTGGATTTTTTTTTTGATTGGATTGTTCCTGAAAACCCTTTTGATGAAAGTAGTGAACCTAAGAGTGTTCATAGAGGATCTTCAAAAACTCATTTGGATAAAATACAATTCCTTGTTGAAAAGACTTCTGCTATTGATCTTAATGCTTCATTTGAAAATACTTGATTTCCACTTTCTGCGCCTAGCTCAAAGGCGTTAAAGAAAAGTACTCTTGGGAGATAACCCAATGTTTTCTTTTTAGTACATTTTTCTTTTTCTTGAGTCTTGGAAGTTATTACTACTGTAATGACATCTCCTTATCATTTTTATTTCGTTTTTGTGCCAAGAAGAACCTCTAATTGGAGGAAGGTAAGATTTGGGGAAGTTGCTGTCCTGAAACAGATTTCTGTGTTGTACCGTACAAATTTGTGAAAATTCTCAGAATGTCTTTTTGATCTGCGATTTCTTGTGCACATCCCCAGGTTATTGCCTAACTTTCATTAGTTTTGCACTTTTTGATTTGAGCAACAGATGATTTTCAAAAAAATCGATCTTTACCAGATGTTCTGTTTTGATAGATTTCTGCCACTATTTGTGTTTGCCTCTAGATCGCTTTCTTTTTTAGTTCTTTTGATCACGGAACTTTTGACAAAGTTGCTATAGTAGCTTATGCTTTAATGGGTGTTATACTTGAGTTGAAACTGAACCAAAGGGTGGATTTACTATCTTGTTTGCACTAATGTTGCTAATAAGAATTGTGTGAAGTTTTGTATGAAGGAAGTTTTCAAGTGTTGGGAAAGGAGAATGATGAGATGAGATGAAGTATGGACAAAAGCTCAAGCTTGGGGATGCCCATGTCACCCCAAGAAATATCCAAGAGGTACAAGCGTCAAAGCTTGGGGATGCCCCGAGGCACCCCTTCTTCATCGACAAAAATCAGGTCATCTTTCAAGACACTATATTTTTATTGCTTCGTATACTATGCGTTTTTCTTAAAGCGTCTTTATTTTTGCTTTCCGTTTTCTTTCGTTTTTTTGCTGCAATAAATGGTTGAACCCCAACATGTTTCTTTTGGAGAAGACGCACTCCATTTTTCATTACCAAGAACACTCTAGTTTTCACTCTAGATTGTGGCTTAGACTTTTGCATGTCATGCTTGATGTTATTTTGATTATATGCTTAGTAGTTTTTGCTGTAGCATGACTTGTCTCAAATGACTGAGATTGCTTAATGTGCCTTTAAAAGAATCATGCGTTGTTTTTATTATATGGGAGCATATTATTGTGGTATTCTCCTTTGATGCTTTATTTGGGTTGACTTGCACTACTAGGAAAACAGCTATAGGTAGCACTGCTACCCGTAGCGCATTGAATATGTGGTGCGCTGCGGGTATTTACCCGTGGCGCACCTGTGCACATGCGCTACGGGTATATGACTTACCCGCAGCGCACCATATATTTAGTGCGCTACGGGTAATTGTAGGCCTGGAGAGGGTGTCCTCCCCCAACTTACCCGTAGCGCATGTGTCTAACATGCGCTGCGGGTAGTAAAACTACCCGTAGCGCATGCAGGCCCGTGCGCTACGGGTAGTAAAACTACCCGTAGCGCATGCCGGCCCGTGCGCTACGGGTGAGTTGGGCGGGAACAAAATTCAAATTTTTAAATCGGTGGGAAAATTTTCAAATTTTGGAAGGTTACCCGTAGCGCACCATGTAGCCATGCGCTACGGGTAACAAAATTTACCAGTAGCGCATGGCTACATGGTGCGCTACGGGTAACCTTCCAGAAACTTTTCACACACACACACACACACACACACACACACACACACCCCTGTGGAACGCCTTTTTAGTCTTGTAAAAAATAAAATAAAATGATAAAAGGTTTGAAAAAAATTCAAAAATTCAGATTTAGTTATGTTATGTGAACTAGTAAGTAGGAAAAATAATAAATATGAATTTTGATTTTTTTTCAAAAAAACTTTATGTCTCGCAAAAATGGCCATAACTTTTGCATACGAAGTCGGATTAAAATGTTTTTTATATGAAAAAGTATCTACACGAAAAGTTACATCCGAATTCAACGACGTTTGGTCGTTTTGACAATTTTTAGAATCTCAAAATTCGAAAGGGAAAATGGACTTTTTGACGTTCTAGTTTTTGGTGCGAAAAAATTACGAAATTCGATGCACTTACCCGTAGCGCATGGGTGAAGTGGTGCGCTACGGGTAAGTGAGAATCTATACCACGCATCCGATGGCTCACAACGTTTTCAAACAAACACACATCCGTGGCATCTTTAATGGAGGCTTGTGATTGGCCGGGAGAATGTCACGCGGATCTCTCACTCTCTTTGTCCTTATCTCATCTCTTCTCTCTCTCCTTCCTTCTTCTCTCACCCACCTCATATCTCCTCCCTTCCTCTCTCTCTCTCACACACACATACATGAGCATGCGAAGCTCCTCTCCGGCGAGCTCCTCCTCTCCGGCGAGCTTCTCTGCGCCGAGCTCCCGGCCAAGCTCCTCCTCTCCGGCGAGCTTCTCTCCATGGAGCTCCCAGCCATGCTCCTCCTCTCCGGCGAGCTCCCGGCCAAGCTCCTCCTCTTCGGCAAGCTCCTCTCCAACGAACTCCTCTCCGGCGAGCTCCTCTCCAATGACCTCCTCTCCGGCGAGCTACTCTCCAACGACCTCCTCTCCGGCGAGTTCCTCTCCAACGACCACCTCTCCGACGAGCTTCTCTCCAAAGACCTCCTCTCCGGTGAGCTCCTCACCAACGATGGGCTCTCCGGCGAGCTTCTCTTGAACGACCTCCTCTCTAGCAACCTCCTCTCCGGCGAGCTCCTCTCCAATGACCTCCTCTCTAACGACCTCCTCTCCGGCGACCTCTCCAGCGGCCGGCGGCGCCTTTTTTTTGAATTTCGAAAAAACATACCCGTAGCGCATATAGACCAAGTGCGCCACGAGTAAAAATAAAAAATTCAAATTTTTTTGAATTCCAAATAACACCCGTAGCGCACGGACCTGCTTACCCATAGCGCACGTTCTGGTGCGCTACGGGTAAGTAAATTACCTGTAGCGCACCACCCATGCGCTACGGGTAACTAAATACTAGTGGCGTGGTACCCGCAGCACACGGGTCATGCGCTACGGGTAACCAAATTTGGTGCGCTACGGGTAGCCGTTTTTCTAGTAGTGTTGGCACATGCTTACACTATGTTTGACTTTAACCAGTCGCCTTAAGCCTCTATGATCATTTGGTTTTTGACTTGTGATACCACTTTATGCTTTGGTTAATAATGTTTTGTCGCTATGCATGATTATGGCCGTTATTGCCCTCTTAGTAGGTCGCTCCCAATCTTTTGCTAGCCTTCATTTGTACTGAGAGGGAATACTTCTCCTGCATCCAACTCCCAAAAACCAAGTTTATTCCAAAGAGTCCACTATAAATTCCTATGCACGGTATTTTCAAGCCATTCCAAGTAAATTTTCATGTGCTACCTTTCAAAAAAACCTTCAAAATACTTCTCATTTTGTGACATTGTTTTCAACTCATGGGGACGTAGTGGTCGGATTTGCTATCTTCCATATTGTATTATTTCAAAAAAGAAAAAAAGAAAAGAAAAAAAGTCACTCCTCCATTGTATGTGAAAGTTGGTGGGCACCCGATGGAATCGGTTAGCCATGGTTTGTAAAAACAAAAGTGGGGAGGAGTGCCAAGCTTTATAAAAGAGCACAAATGTGCCAGTCTCTCTCAAAACTTGCTTAGTATGGAAGATGAACCCCATTGCCAGTCATTGACAAGAACAACCACCTCTCAAAACAATATCTATCTCTGTTTTACAAATGAAAAGCTCTAGCACATGTTTAATCCCTGCTTCCCTCTGCGAAGGGCCTTTCTTTTACTTTTATGTTGAGTCTTCACCTTCTACCTTTATGCAGCGTCTAAGAGAGCATAGTTGTCATTCTGAGTATAATGTGCATAGTCCCAAAATTTATTATTGATCTATTCATGATTATGGTTTCGCTTGTTCTTAAATTATTTGTATCTAGTCACCCTCTTAAACTTGAAGGTGTCCTATGCATTTATGTTTTGCTACTCCATGAGGGACAAGCTGAATACCACTTTCTATGTTTTTCTTTATGGTTGAACCACACACTTGACATTCAATGCATTATTACTCATGATCTTTTGTTTGTGTTACTTTTCATGTTATAACATGTTTGCTAAGTTTTATTGTCAATATTATGTCTTTTACGCCCATTTTTAGAGTACTTTGATCTCAACACTCAATGCTTTACATCGTTTGATCAAGATTGAGATGGTGCATGTCACCTCAAAAATTATTGTTTTGTTACCACTTACCTACTTGAGGACGAGCAGGAGTTAAGCTTGGGGATGCTTGATACATCTAAAATGTATCTATAATTTTTGATGTTCCATGCTTGTTTATGCACCATTTGCTTTGTGTTTTGTTACACTTCGTGGCGTTTTTATGCATTTTCCGGAACTAACCTATTAACAACATGCCATAGTGCCAGTTCCCTGTTTTTTTGTTGTTTTTGTGTTTCAGAAAAGTTACACAGGAAATATTCTTGGAATTGGACGAAACAAAAGCCGAAGTTCCTATTTTCCCGACACGAGACGGGGTCCAAAGCAGAGACAGAGGGGGGCCAGAGGGCGGCCACGTCATGCCATAGCATGGGCCACCCCCAGGCCGCGTCAGGCTATGGGGTGGGCCCCTGGTCCACCCCCTGAGATCGCCCTTCCGCCTATATATTCTCCTCGATGAGAAAACCCTAAGGGCTCGAACTCTTTTCCAGAAAACATACTGCAAGCCAATGCCATTGTCGACGCAAAATCGGGAGGGTCTAGAAGCTCTTCTGACACCCTGTCGGAGAGGGGAATCACCACCGAAGGCCTTCTTCATCACCATGCCTGCCTCCGGAGTGATGTGTGTGTAGTCTACCTTGGACTACACGTCCATAGCAGTAGCTAGATGGTTGTCTTCTCCTCCATGTGCTTCATGTTTAGATCTTGTGAGCTGCCTATCATGATCAAGATCATCGTTATGTAATTCCACATGTTGTGTTTGTTGGGATCCGATGAATATTGAGTACTATGTCAAGTTGATTTGTGATTTATCATCTCTATGTTGTTTATGATCTTGCATGCTCTCTGTTGCTAGTAGATATCTTGGCCGAGTAGATGCTAGTGACTCCAAGAGGGAGTATTTATGCTCGATAGTGGGTTCATGCCTCTAGTAATCTGGGAGAGTGACAATAACTTCTAAGGTGGTAAATGTGCTGTTGCTACTAGGGAGGAAAAAAACAATCTTGTGTTCAAGGATATTTGTATTGTTTACATTACATGCTTTGCTTAAGGCGATAATCTGTTGCTTGAAACTTAATACCCAACGGTTGCTCGGATGACATCCGGCGGGTGGATTATTAGTCACAGATGCTGTTGGATTATGGTCTATGTATTATATTGTAATGCCCAAGTGATTCTCATAGTGATCCTCATGACATGTACATGCATTTGTTTGCATTCTTTATTCTGTCAATTGCCCGACTGTAATTTGTTTACCCAGCATTGTTATTTATCTTTATGGAGAGACACCTCTAGTGAATTGTGGACCCCGGTCCATTCTTTTACATTCATATTACCGTCTACTTTACAAGCATTATTTACTTTCTCGCAAACAAATATCTTTTACCACATGATACGTTTAATCCTTTGCTTATAGCAAACTGGTGAGATTGACAACCTCACTTCTAGTTGGGGCAAAGTACTTTGGTTGTGTTGTGTGCATGTTCCATGTTGCTGCTGGTGCAAAGCTACACCCCAGATAAGGTGCCACATATAAATTGTCTGGAGCTGTCGCCAAACCTATTAGCATCAACCTTCGGAAGTTGGTTCTTTCTCCTACTGGTTCGATAAACCTTGGTTTCATACTGAGGGAAACTTGCTGCTGTGCTCATCATACCTTCCTCTTGGGGTTACTAACTGGGTGCCTATTACACACCATCAAGCATTTTTCTGGCGCCGTTGTCGAGGAGAAAGAGGATTTCTGCAAGGGTAGTCTCTTGCTTCCAATCTTTTACTTTGTTATTGTTTTGCTTACTTTCATTACTTTATTTTTGTTTGCATCTTTTTATCAAAAATACAAAAAAAATTAGTTTATTTCATAGTTGGTATTTCTTTACTTTTACTTTTAGTTCATTATGATGTTCCCTAAGTACGTCCTGGAAGACCTTTCAATAGGTAGTGGTTCTATAATTGGGAAAGATAACATCGAGGAGGTCTTTAATCATGTTAGTAAGCACAAAGATGTTGAGGATAGATCTTTAGCCAAACTTGCTCCTAGTTATGAAGTTGCAGCTGCTTATTTAGTTCACATGTTGGAGGCTAGGTTTGTTAACCTTAATCCCTTTATGCACCAAATGTTTCTTAAGCTTCATGATATCGAAGACTCCAAAAAGAAAGATTTTATTTTGGAGACTTTGCATAAAGAATTTAGAGATGTTGTTATAGAAGCTAGGAAAGTTTTTGAGCATTTTGATATGCTTGGCTCACGTGTAGAGGTTGTTGGTACAAATAAGGAAGAAATAAAAGTACCGATACCTTTCAAGCTCATAGTGTTGCATGAAGCTTTGGAAAAGAATTTTGATTGGATTGTTCCTGAAAACCCGTTTGATGAAAGTAGTGAACCTAAGAGTGTTCATAGAGGATCTTCAAAAACTCATTTGGATAATATACAATTCCTTGTTGAAAACACTTCTGCTATTGATCTTAATGCTTCATTTGAAAATACTTGATTTCCACTTTCTGCGCCTAGCTCAAAGGTGTTAAAGAAAAGCACTCTTGGGAGATAACCCAATGTTTTCTTTTCTGTACTTTTTTCTTTTTATTGAGTCTTGGAAGTTATTACTACTATAATGACATCTCCTTATCATTTTTATTTCGTTTTTGTGCCAAGAAGAACCTCTAATTGGAGGAAGGTAAGATTTGGGGAAGTTGTTGTCCTAAAACAGATTTCTGCGTTGTACCGTAAAAATTTGTGAAAATTCTCAGAACGTCTTTTTGATCTGCGATTTCTTGTGCACATCCCCAGATTATTGCCTAACTTTCATTAGTTTTGCACTTTTCGATTTGAGCAACAGATGATTTTCAAAAAAATTGATCTTTACCAGCTATTCTGTTTTGATAGATTTCTGCCACTATTTGTGTTTGCCTCTTGATCACTTTTTTTTGAGTTCTTTTGATCATGGAACTTTTGAAGAAATTGCTACAGTAGCTTATGCTTTAATGGGTGTTATACTTGCGTTGATACTGAACCAAAGGGTGGATTTACTATCTTGTTTGCACTAATGTTGCTAATAAGAATTGTGTGAAGTTTTGTATGAAGGAAGTTTTCAAGTGTAGGGAAAGGAGAATGATGAGATGAGATGAAGTATGGACAGAAGCTCAAGCTTGGGGATTGATGGCGCAGTATTGAATAGTGCTAGAGAACTTGTTGGCGTGTAGTTGATGAAGTAGATGACCGGCCAGTTGGAAACCCCAAGAGAAGGTTTGATGAATATAGCAGCAAGTTTTCCCTCAGTTACAAAACTAAGGTTATCAATCCAGTAGGAAAAAGACAATACTCCAGAAGGTGATGCTTGCTAGACTAGTGACACTCCAATAAGGGCGCCGTTAACGATTTCTTGTTAGCGCGTCTTCAACTAGTAGCAACGTGGAACCTGCACACAACACAACCAAATTCTTTGTTCCCAACTTACGATGGGGTTGTCAATCTCACCGGTTTGCTTGAAACAAAGGGTATGAGCGTATCAAGTGGAAAGAAATAGTAATATGCGAGTAAAGTAAATAGGTGATAGCAATATAATGGAAATAGGACCGGGGTCCATAGTTCACTAGTGGTGTCTCTCCATAAGATAAAATAACACATGCTGGGTAAACAAATTACAGTTGGGCAATTGATAGAATAAAGACAACGTGCATATGTCGAGAGGATCACTATGAGATTTACTCTGGGCATTACAACAAGATACATAGACCGCCATCCAACTGCATCTATGATTAATAATCCACTTGTGGCGAATCAATCCGAGAACTCCACAAGTATTAAGTTGCGAACAATAGATAACTGCATTAATTAAAGTGTGTAATGTAAACAAAGCATATGCCCTTGAGCATATGAATGTTGTTTTCTCCCTAGTGGCAACAACACATCTACAACCTTAGAGGTTTGTGTCACTCCCCCAGATTAAATAGAGGCATGAACCCAACTATCGACTATAAATACCCCCTCTTGGAGTCACTAGTATCTACTCGGCCAAGATAGCTACTAACAATGGAGAGCATGCAAGATCATAAACAACATAGAGATAACATAAGATAATATTCAGCACATCAACTCAATCATAACACCAATATTCATCGGATCCCAACAAACACAACATGTAGAATTACATAACGGTGATCTCGATCATGTAAGGCAGCTCATGAGATCTAAACATGAAGCACATGGTGGAGAAGACAACCATCTAGCTACTGCTATGGACCCATAGTCCAAGGTATACTACTCACTCGTCACGTCGGAGGCAAGCATGGCGATGAAGAAGACCTTCGGTGGTGATTCCCCTCTCTGGCAGGGTGCTAGGAAGAGCTTCTGGACCCTCCCGATCTCGGGTCGACGACGGCGGCGGATCGCGATGTGTTTCTAGAAAAGTGGTCAGGTATTTAGGTTTTTTCCGTTGGGGGGTCTTTATAGGCGAAGGGGCATCGTCAGAAGTGGACCGAGGTGGCCACACACATAGGAGGCGCAGCCTAGCCCTAGGCTGTGCCGCCCTGTTATGTGGGCCCCTCGTGGCCCCACTCCGTCTCCTCTTTGGTTCTCTGGAAGCTTCGGTGAATTTTTGGATGTTTGGCTTTTGTTTCGTCCAATTCCGAGAATATTTCCTATGTAACTTTTCTGAAACACAAAAACAACAAAAAAAAGGGAACTGACACTGTGGCATCTCGTTAATAGGTTAGTTCCGGAAAATGCATAAAAATACCACAAAGTGTAACGAAACACTAAGCAAATGGTGTAGAAACAAGCATGGAGCATCAAAAATTATAGATACGTTAGAGACGTATCAGGGATGCCCATGTCACCCCAAGAAATATCCAAGAGGTACAAGCGTCAAAGCTTGGGGATGCCCCGAGGCACCCCTTCTTCATCAACAAAAATTAGGTCATCTTTCAAGACACTATATTTTTATTGCTTCGTATACTATGCATTTTTCTTGGAGCATCTTTATTTTTGCTTTCCGTTTTCTTTCATTTTATTTGCTGCAATAAATGGTTGGACCCCAACATGTTTCTTTTGGAGAGACGCAGTCCATTTTTGATTGCCAAGAACACTCTAGTTTTCAGTCTTTTTGTTCAACGAGTGTTCTCTTCTTCTAGTACTGCGTTTAGCTTTCATTTTTCACCTTGAATTTTGTTCAGAACATGTTAGTTCTTTGTAGCTAGGTGTGTTTAGACCTCTGGTCTATGTTGGTTTTCATCTTTAAGAGTTGTTTCAAAAAGGTTGATTGGTGTTGGAAAAGAGAAAAAAGTTGCATGCCTATAGTGGTACAAATGAGAGCTTGTTTAGACTGTGACTTAGACTTTGCATGTCATGCTTGATGTTATTTTGATTATATGCTTAGTAGTTTCTGCTGTTGCATGACTTGTCTCAAATAACTGAGATTGCTTAATGTGCTTTTGAAAGAATCATGCGTTGTTTTTATTATATGGCAGCATATTATTGTGGTATTCTCCTTTGATGCTTTATTTGGGTTCAGATCGAAATGGTCCAGGCCAACTTTACGCGACCTCATTTGCGAGACTGGCTCCGCACTTGACGTGTGGCTTGTTCCACACATGCGGCTGGTGGATGCCAGTTTCTCTCACTATAGTAGTCATGAGATTTACAACGGATGTTAGCAACCATAATATCACCGTTGTGGCTTTTCGTAGGTAAGAATCGTTCTTAACTTGTTACTCCCATAAGCCACGTAAAACATGCAACAACAAAGTAGAGGTGTCTAACTTGTTTTTGCAGGGAGTGTTTTGTGATATGGTATGGCCACAAGATGTGATATGATATATGTGATGTATCTGATGATCATGTTTTGTAATATTTCGTGACTTGCATGTCGATGAGTTCACAACCGGCTGGAGCCATATGGTTGTCGTTATAATTGTGTATGACCTGCGTGTCAACTTCTTATACGCCATGTGATAGCTTTACTTTATCGCTAAGTAGTTAGCAATAGTTGTAGTTGCTATTCGTGGTGGAGGCAATCATGGTGGAGTGATGGAGATCATGCCGGCAGGCACACGATGGAGATCATTGCGCGGAGATTGGCTATACCATGTCACATAAAATTATGCATGTGATGTTTATCTTTTATGTATCTTATTTTGCTTTGATCGCGACGATAGCATTATAAGATGATTCCTCACTTAAAGATCAAGATAAAATTGTGTTCTCCCCATGTATGCACCGTTGCGAAAGTTCGTCATTTTGAAGCATCTCGTGATGATCAGGTGCTATAAACTCTACGTTCACATACAACGGGTGCAAGCCAGTTTTGCACATGCAGAAATACTTGGGTTTGACTTGACGAGCCTAGCATGTACAGACATGGCCTCGGAACACACGAACCGAAAGGTTAAACATGAGTCATATGAATGATATGATCGACACTTTGTTGTCCACCATTGAAACCACATCTCTTCTTGTGAAGATGGGATTAGGTGTGGTGAATTTGGATCATGTTCACTAAACAACTTGAGGGATGTTGAATTTAGTGTGAGTTCATCTAGTAATTTGATTAACTTGAACTAGTTATCATAACATAGTCTAAATTGTACTTGCAATGTTGTAGATGAAATGGCTAAGTCCAACTTCAACTTCAACTTCAACGTGTTTGTTGAGAAAGAAAAGCTTAAAAACAATGGGTCTAACTTCACCAACTGGTTCTGCAATCTGAGGATCATTCTCGCTGGCGGACAAAAGGCTTATGTACTTGAGGAAGCGCTAGGTATCCCCCCTGCTGCAACAGTGAAAACTGAAGAACTTGCTGACTTCAATTCTCGCAGAGTAGATTATGATGCGATTATGAGTACCATGTTGTTTTCTATGGAACCAGAACTTCAAAATCATTTTGAGAAGTACTGTGGGCCTTATGAGATACTTGAGGAACTGAAAACCATGTTTTAGACTCAAGCTCGTTCTGAGAGATATGAGATCTCTGAGAAGTTCTTTAACTGCAAGATGGAAGAAGGGAGTTCCGTTAGTGAGCACGCCATTAAGATGTCGGGCTACACTCAATGCCTTGAGCAGCTGGACTACAAGATTCTAGAAGAGCTCAAGATTGACAGAGTTCTGCAATCACTCCCTCCTAGCTACAAAGGCTTTGTAGTTACTCACAATAAAATTGGTTCCACTGATATGATCACTGAGCTCTTCGCTAAGCTGAAAGCTGCGGAGGTGGATATCAAGAAAGATAATCATGTATTGATGGTCAACAAGACCACTAGCTTCAAGAAAGCTAAGAGTTCAAAGGGATCCTTCAAGAAAGGCAGCGGCAAGCACGTTGCCCCTACTGAGAAGAAGCTCAAGTCTGGTCCTAAGCCGGACGTTGAGTGCTTCTATTGCAAGGACAAGGGTCACTGGAAATGCAACTGTCCGAAGTACTTAGCGGACAAGAAGGCTGGCACCATCAAAGGTATATTTGATATACATGTTATTGATGTCTACCTTACTAGTGCTCATTGTAGTGCCTGGGTATATGATACTGGTTCAGTTGCTAATATTTGTAACTCGAAACAGGAGCTACAGAATAGACGGCGGCTAGCAAGGGATGAGGTGACGATGCGCGTCGGCAATGGATCAAAATTTGATGTGATGGCCAGCGGCACGCTCTCCTTAGTTTTACCTTCGGGATTAGTTTTAAACCTTAATAAGTGTTATTATGTGCCTGCGTTGAGCGTGAATATTATATCTGGATCTTGTTTATTGCAAGACGGTTATTCATTTAAATCTGAGAATAATAGTTGATCTATTTATATGAATAACATCTTTTGTGGTCATGCACCTGTCGTGAATGGTTTATTTCTTCTAAATCTCGAAAGCAATGAAACACACATCCATAACATTGAGGCTAAAAGATGCAAAGTAGATAGTGATAATCCAACTTATTTGTGGCACTGCCGTCTAGGTCACATTGGTGTAAAACGCATGAAGAAACTCCATTCTGATGGACTTTTGGAGTGTCTTGATTTTGAATCGTTTGACACGTGCAAGCCATGCCTCATGGGCAAGATGATCAAAACCCCGTTCTCCGAAATAATGGAGCGAGCAACGGACTTATTGGAAATCATACATACCGTGTGTGTGGACCAATGAGTATTTTGACGCGCGGTGGATATCGCTATTTTCTCACTTTTACTGATGACTTAAGTAGATATGGGTATGTCTATTTAATGAAGCATAAATCTGAAACGTTTGAAAAGTTCAAAGAATTTCAGAACGAAGTGGAAAACCATCGTAACAGGAAAATTAAATTTCTATGATCCGATCGTGGAGGTGAGTATTTGACTTATGATTTTCTCACACATCTTAAAGAAAGCAGAATCGTTTCGCAACTCATGCCGCCTGGAACACCACAGCGCAATGGTGTGTCTGAACGCCGGAATCGAACTCTATTAGATATAGTGCGATCGATGATGTCTCTCACAGTTTTGCCGTTATCAGTTTGGGGTTATGCATTAGAAACCGCTGCATTCACTTTAAATAGGGCTCCATCTAAATCCGTTGAGACGACACCGTATGAATTATGGTTTGGCGCTAAACCTAAGCTGTCGTTTCTTAAAGTTTGGGGATGCGAAGCTTACGTCAAGAAGTTGATGCCGGACAAGCTCGAACCCAAAGCGGAGAAATGCGTCTTCATAGATACCCTAAAGAAACGATTGGGTATACCTTCTACCACAGATCCGAAGGCAAATTCTTTGTTGCCAAGAAAGGATCCTTTCTTGAGAAAGAGTTTCTCTCAAAAAAAGTGAGTGGGAGGAAGGTAGAGCTAGACGAGGTTATTGAACCTTCTCTCGAATTGGAGAGTAGCGCAGCACCCGAAGTTGTTCCGGCGCCGCCTGCACCAACAAGAGAGGAATCTGATGACAAGGATCATGAAACTTCAAACAATGCTACTACTAAACTTCGTAGGTCGACAAGGTCGCGTGCCACTCCTGAATGGTACGGCAACCCTGTCTTAACCATCATGTTGTTAGACAACAATGAACCCGCGAACTATGAGGAAGCAGTGATGAGCCCAGACTCTGAGAAATGGCTAGAGGCCATGAAATCCGAATTGGGATCTATGAGCGAAAACCAAGTATGGACTTTGGTGGACCCTCCTAGCGACTGTAAGGCCGTTGAGTGCAAAATGGATTTTCAAGAAGAAAATGGACGCGGATGGTAATGTTACTGTCTATAAGGCTCGGCTTGTTGCAAAAAGGTTTTTGGCAAGTTCAAGGTGTTGACTACGATGAGACTTTCTCTCCCGTAGCGATGTTTAAGTCCATTAGGATTTTATTAGCAATTGTTGCATTTCATGATTATGAAATTTGGCAGATGGATGTCAAGACTGCGTTCCTCAATGGCAACATTGATGAAGAGTTGTATATAATGCAGCCCGAAGGTTTTGTCGATCCTAAGGATGCTGATAAAGTGTGCAAACTTCACCGTTCCATTTATGGGCTGAAGCAAGCATCCCGGAGTTGGAACCTTCGTTTTGATCAAGTGATCAAGAGTTTTGGATTTGTTCCAAATTGCTAGGAAGCTTGTATTTACAAGAAAGTGAGTGGGAGCTCGGTGACATTTTTGGTACTATATGTGGATGACATATTGATTATTGGAAATGACATCAATATGCTTAACGATGTGAAGAGTTATTTGAATAAATGTTTTTCAATGAAAGATCTAGGAGAAGCTGCTTATATATTAGGCATCAAAATCTATAGAGATAGAGAAAGACGCCTAATAGGTTTAAGCCAAAGTACATACCTGGACAAAGTTCTGAAACGGTTCAGAATGGATAAAGCAAAGAAAGGTTCATTGCCCATATTGTCAAGTAAGATATTGAGCAAGGCTCTGTGTCCAACTACGGCAAAAGATAGAGAAACTATGAGCAAAGTGTCATATGCCTCGGCCATAGGTTCTATCATGTATGCCATGTTGTGTACTAGACCGGATGTGTCCAATGCTCTTAGTTTGACGAGCAGATACCAAAGTGATCCAGGAGTGGAACACTAGACATCCGTGAAGAACATCCTAAAGTATTTAAATAGGACTAAAGAAATGTTCTTGGTCTATGGAGCTGATGAGCAGCTCGTCGTAAAAGGTTACGTCGACGCTAGCTTCGACACCGACCCGGATGATTCTAAATCTCAGACAGGATAAGTTTATGTTTTGAATGGTGGAGCTGTGAGCTGGAGAAGCTGCAAGCAAAGCGTGATCGCAGGATCTACAACCGAAGCGGAATACATGGCTGCTTCGGAAGCATCTAGTGAAGGAGTTTGGATCAGGAACTTCATCACTGAGCTTGGTGTGGTTCCAAGTGCCTTGGATCCACTGGAGATATTGTGCGACAACACTGGCACCATAGCACTGGCTAAGGAACCAAGATATCATCCAAAGACCAAGCACATCAACCGCCATTTCTATATAATTCGAGATTATATATCAGATGGAGATCTGAAGATTAGCAAAGTACATACGGATCTAAATGTTGCAGATCCGTTGACTAAACCTCTTCCACGAGCAAAACATGATCAGCACCTTAATGCCATGGGTGTTAGATTGTTACCGGATGTAAACCAGATTATTGACTCTAGTGCAAGTGGGAGACTGTTGGTAAAGATGTTATTATTATAATTCTTGTTCATGATAATGTTTATATTCCATGCTAGAATTGTATTAAGCGGAAACTGTAATACTTGTGTGGTTTATGAACAACACCATTTCCCTAGTACGCCTCTATGGACTAGCTCATTGATTAATGATGGTTAAGGTTTCCTAACCATATATATGAGTTGTCAATTAATAATGATATCATATCATTAGGAGAATGATGTGATGGACAGACCCAAATAAAGCACAACAATTAGATCGTGTCATTGTGCTCATCTTTGCGAAGCTTTTTCCTATGTCAAGTATTGTATTCCTTCGACCATGAGATAATGCAACTCCCAAGTGCCGGAAGAGAGATTTGAGGTTATCAAACGTCATCCTATGAAAGGGTGATCATAAAGGTGTCTCTCAGGTGATCGGAAAGTACTTATTAGGTTGTATGTATCAAGATGGAATTTGTCCCTCCCGAGTCGGAGAGATATACTTCGGGCCCACTCGGTAATCAATATCAACACCGCTTGCAAGCATGTGGTTAAGGAGTTAATCATAAAGTGATATTGGATTATGGAACGAGTAAAGTACTTGTTGTGAACGAGATTGGACTAGGTATGCCGATACCGACGATCGAATCTCGGGCAAGTAAAATATCGCGAGATGAAGGGAATACATATATGGGATTAATTGAATCCTAGCATCGTGGTTCATCCGATATGATCATCGATGAATATGTGGGAGTCAATATGGGTTTCTAGATCCCGCTATTGATTATTGATAGGATCATGTCTGCATATTCTCGAACCTGTAGGGTCACACACTTAACGTGCATCGACGCTAGGATAGAATGGATAATTGGTTAATGAGTTTGAGATCCAGGACATCACGAGAGGTTCCGGAATGGTACGGAGAATAAGATTCATATAAAGGAAATCAGTTTTTGGATTTCTGAATCGTTTTGGAGTTTATCGGTATTGTACCAGAAAGTTCTTGAAGGTTCCGGAGTGGGGCCAACATGGGCCCACTTGACGGAGGCCTGCATGGGCCTAAGGGGAAGTGTCCTGGCCACTTTGGGCCAGGCGCACCAAGCCCCTACGGCCTAGCCGGCCAGCCCAAAGGGGAAACCCTAGGAGAACATTCTAGAGGGAAGGGGGAAGACTTGCCCCCCACTCCACTCCTTGGCCACCGGCCCTAGGGCTTGGAGGAGGGGCCAAGCTGGCCGCCCAGCCTCCTATATAAGGGAGGGCTGGGGTGTAGCCTCCCCTTCACCCAACCCTAGCTGCCAGCTGAATTGCTGCCCTCCACCTCTCTCTCTCGCGACTGCGTATAGGCAAAGCCCTGCCGCAGAAACTCTCCACCATAAGCACCACGCCGTCGTGCTGCAGATCCAATCTATCTCTCCACCATACTTGCTGGACCAAGGAAGGAGGAGACGTCGCTGTGCCGTATGTGTGCATCTCTCGGAGGCGTCGCCACTTTTGGCGTTGGATCGGATCGGATCGTGGGGAGGAGACGGCTAGTACAACTACATCATCCACGTTCTGTTGAACGTTTAAGCTGTGTGATTTCTTCAAGGGTATGAAGATCTCATCTATCTCTCTCGTTGATTACATCTCCTAGATTAGATCTTCACTTTCTTGTTCGCATCCGTAGGAATTTTTTTGATTTACTATGCTGGGAAACCCTTCAGTTATTGCTCTCTTAGTTGGTCACTCCCAGTCTTTTGCTAGCCTTCATTTATACTGAGAGGGAATACTTCTCGTGCATCCAACTCCCGAAAACCAAGTTTATTCCAAAGAGTCCACTATAAATTCCTATGCATGGTATTTTCAAGCCATTCCAAGTAAATTTTCATGTGCTACCTTTCAAAAAAACCATCAAAATACTTCTCATTTTGTGACACTGTTTTCATCTCATGGGGACGTAGTGGTCGGATTTGCTATCTTCCATATTGTATTATTTCAAAAAAGAAAAAAAAAATAAAAGAAAAAAGTCACTCCTCCATTGTATGTGAAAGTTGGTGGGCACCTGATGGAATCGGTTAGCCATGGTTTGTGAAAAGAAAAGTGGGGAGGAGTGCCAAGCTTTATAAAAGAGCACAAATGTGCCAGTCTCTCTCAAAACTTGCTTAGTATGGAAGATAGGTGATGTCTACGCACTTCTATTCTTGTAGACACTTGTTGGGCCTCCAAGTGCAGAGGTTTGTAGAACAGCAGCAAGTTTCCCTTAAGTGGATCACCCAAGGTTTATCGAACTCAGGGAGGTTAGAGGTCAAAGCTATCCCTCTCAAGCAACCCTGCAATTACGATACAGAAAGTCTCTTGTGTCCCCAACACACCCAATACACTTGTCAAATGTATAGGTGCACTAGTTCGGCGAAGAGATAGTGAAATACAAGTGGTATAGATGATTATAAGTAGTAACTGTGGTATAAAATAAATATCGCTGCGAACAAACAAGTAATAAAATAGCAAATAAACGGTGTGCAATGCTTGGAAACAAGGCCTAGGGATCATACTTTCACTAGTGGACACACTCCCAACAATATAACATGAATGAACAAGTAACTTCTCTTTGCTAAGGCACTCTGAATTACTCTCCTATTGAATAACACTAATCATTGTGTAGTGGCTACAAAAGCACCCCTTAAAGTTCATCAAGTACTTGAGAAACACCACTCATAGCGATACCCAAATCAAATCACAATTTAAGATAGAAATCATTGCAACTTAGACCAAGTACTAACACGGTGCACACACTGTCAACATTACACCATGAAAGGAGGAATAGATCACTCAATACTATCATAGTAATAATTACTCTCATAATCCACAAGAGATCATGATCATAGCCTAAACCAAGTACCACCACGATGCACGCACTGTCACCGTTACACCATGGCAGGAGGAATAGATTACTTTAATAACATCACTAGAGTACACTATAACAATTAAGCATAGGAGTAGCATAATATCTGAATAATAACATCTACTTGTTCAACATGATACAAAGCTCACGATCACATAAAGATCACATCATGGGAGAGAGAGGTGAACCACATAGCTACCGGTAGAGCCCTTAGCCCCGGGGATGAACTACTCCCTCCTCATCATAGGAGACAGCAAGGTTGATGGAGATGGTGGTGAGGTCGATGGAGACGGCAGAGACGGCGATGGAGATCGATGGAGATGGCTCCGGGGGCACTTCCCCGTCCCGGCAGGGTGCCGGAACAGAGACTTCTGTCCCCCGAAATTCGTCGGCGACGGCGGCGGAGCTGCGGAACTGTTTCTGGAAAATTGCCGAATCCCCCAGGGTTTTCCGTCCCGAGGCTTCTTATAGGCGAAGGGGCGATGTCAGAGGAGGGCCAGGGCCTCCTCACACATGGCTGGCGCGGCCAGGGGCCTGGCCGCGCCACCTGTGTGTGTGGGGCCCCTGTGGCCCACCTCCTACTCCTCTTCGGATCTCTAGAAGCTTCCGGGTAAAATAAGACTTCTGGCTTTGGTTTCGTCCAATTCCGAGAATATTTCCTGTGTATCACTTCTGAAACACAAAAACAGCAGAAAACAGGGAACTGGCACTATGGCACTTGTTAATAGGTTAGTTCCGGAAAATGCATAAAAATGCCACTAAGTGTAACGAAACAATAGGCAAATGGTGTAAAAACAAGCATGGAGCATCAAAAATTATAGATACGTTTGAGACGTATCAAGCATCCCCAAGCTTAACTCCTGCTCGTCCTCGAGTAGGTAAGTGATAACAAAAGAATAATTTTTGAGGTGACATGCACCTACACAATCTTGATCATATATGCAAGCATTGGTGAGCTGGGATCAATAGAACTTAAAACATGGGCATGAAAGATATAATCTTGACAATAAGAACTTAGCAACCATGTTGTAAGCACGCAAATGAACACAAACAAAAGATCATGAAAGTGAAACAATGAAAGTCAAACGTGTGTTCAAATCATAAGGAAAAACATACAAATGGTTTTTAGCTTGTCCTTCATGGAGAGCAAAACATAAATGCATAGGACACCTTCAAGTTTAAGAGGGCGACTAGATACAAGTAATTTGAGAACAAGTGAAACCAATCATCATGAATCAATCAATGAACTTTGGGACAATGCATATCACACTAAGAATGACAACTATGCTCTCTTAATGGTGCATAAAGAAAGAAGGTGGTGACTCAACATAAAAGTAAAAGAAAAGGCCCTTCGCAGAGGGAAGCAGTGATTGCAAGTTTTATAACCTTCAAAAATTATGGTACTTACCGGCTTTGAGCTCTCATTGCCCCCATCATAAGCATCTTGAATGGTTAAAGTTAATGCGAGAACAATTATGATGCATATGCTTAACAAATCATAAGTTGAAAACCTCGTGTCCCGTGAATACAAGTACCCAAACCATGCTAATTTACTTAGAGTCCCAAGCAAGGCCCTTGTCATTGTAAGTATATGCATATCATTGAGAACCGCCAATGGGGTACCTCCGTGCCCGATGACATGGAACAAGCCCACACCAAAATGACAGGACAAGCAGACAATGAACACCTCGACATCTCTTTTATTTGCTATATTGTTTAGCTTTTTATTGTGAGATGCGTCGTCGAATGTTCACCATGGGTATGCTGCAAATTTCCACCATGAATTATGCATGGCTTAGATTGGCGGCCCGGCGTTTCCCTAACACATATAAAAACTCCATGATCCTCACAAGATTCCCAATTCATTTCACACAGAGGGCATCCATAAACAAAAGATCACGATATCAACTCAAATAAGAAGTGCAATGTTGAAAGCTTGCCCCATGACAGCATGGCTGGGCTAGAATCCAACTTACAACTTGCAAGCATAACAACTCAACATAAGAGACCACAATGTCAAATTTTTAGGACAGGAAAAATAAAGTGTGCCTTCCGGTTCGTGAGAGCTTTACTGACCGAATTTCGCATAACACTGGTAAGAGTTTAATTTGAAGAGAATATAAAAGCAAGTCAATTTTACTTGGAATAGCAAATTGCTAGTAGGTATGTATGGTGGACACAATGGTAAACTTGGCTTTTAGGAGTTGGATGCACGAGTAGAGCTCATACTCAGTACAAGGTGAGGGCTAGCAAAAGACTGGGAGCGACCAACTAAGAGAGCAATAATGGCCATAATCATGCAAAGCGACAAAGCGACATTAAAAGAAGCATACGATGGCATCAAAAGTCAAAAACTAAATGATCATGAAGGCTAATGGCGACTTTGGAAGAGTCTAACATGTGTGAGCATGCGCCAAGTCAACCCAAATAAAGCATCAAGGAGAAAACCAAAATAATGCTTCCATACAATAAAAACAACGCATGATTTTTTCAAAGGCTCATTAAGCAATCTCAGTTATTTGAGACAAGTCATGCTACAGCAAAACTACTAAGCATACTATCAAAAAGACATCAAGCATGACATGAAAAAGCCTAAGCCGCAGTCTACACAAGCTCCTTCTTGTACCACTATTTTGCACAAAGCTTTTTCTCTTTTCCAGCACCATTTGAAATTTTTATAAACACCTCTTTTGATGAAAACCAATGAAGACCAGAGGCAAAAATACACCTTGATGAAAAGATATGACAAGATCTGAACACAAATCAAGGCGAAAACGAAAACCAAAAGCAGTAGCGGAAAAGGAAGAACACTCGGTGAACGATAAGAGTGAAAAACTGAGTGTTCTTAGCAAATGAAAACGAGTTCATCTCCTCCAAAAGAAACATGATGTGATCTAACCATTTATTGCAGCAAACTAACAAACCTAACCAACTAAGAAAACTAAAACAACTGACGCTCCAAGAAAAACACATAGTGCATGAAGCAATAAAAATATAGTGTTTTGAAAGGTGACCTGATTTTTGCCGATGAAGAAGGGGTGCCTCAGGGGCATCCCCAAGCTTTGACGCTTGTACTTCTTGGATATTTCTTGGGGTGATGCATGGGCATCCCCAAGCTTGAGCTTTTGTCCATTCTTCAACTCATCTCATCATTCTCCAATCCCTACACTTGAAAACTTCCTTCATACAAAACTAAACACAATTCTATTAGCAACATTAGTGTAAGCATAAAATATATTCAACCTCTTTTAGCTTCAGGTTTCAACCCAAAACCACCACATATAAAGTATATACTACTGTAGCAACTTCCACAAGAGTTCTATGATAAAAAAGAACTCAAAAGAAAGCGATAAAGTGGCAAACACAAATATTGGCAGAAATCTGTCAAAACTGAACAGCTGACAAAGGTCGAATTTTTGAGGGGTTTTCTGTTGCTCAAATCAAAAAGTGTTCACCTAATGAAAGTTTGGATATAACCTGGGGCATATGCACAAGAAATCGCAGGTCCAAAAGATAAACAGAGAATTTTCACGAATTTTTACGGTGTAGCACCGAAAACAGTTTCAGGACAGCAACATCCCCAAATCTTTACCTCACTCAAATTAGAGGCTTCTCTTGGCACAAAAACGAAATAAAAAGGATAAGGAGCGGTTATTACAGTAGTAATAACTTCCAAGACTCAAATAAAAGAAAAAGTACTGAAAATAAACAATGGGTTATCTCCCAAGAGTGCTTTTCTTTAACGCCTTTGAGCTAGGCGTAGTAATTTGCAAAGATGCTCATGTGGGCGCCATATAAGAGCTTGAGGCAAAGGCGCCATATTGGAACTTAAAGCAATAGAGAGCATCAAAAAGCAAGTATGGAACACATTTAAATCTAAACCACTTCCTATGAAAAATAGTCTTGTAAAGAGACAAGTCATGAAAGCGCAAAGCAAAAAGCATAGGAAGGCAAAACAAGTACAACTTCAAGAATTGCAACATAAAGAGGGGAAACTCAATATTGTTGAGATCCATCAAACTATGTTTCCCTCTCTCATAATAACTTTCAGTAGCATCATGAATAGAACTAACAATATAACTATCACATAAAACATCCCTATCACGAGCTACATGCATAAAAGGATTAATACTCCCCACATGAACAATAGTAGTAGGAGCAGATTCAACAGAATAATTATTCTCATCACCATAATCATCAAAGACAGGAGGCATATTGTAATCATAACTATTTTTCTCCTCAAAAGTAGGTGAATTGAAAACATTATAATCATCATCATAAACTAGAGGCTTAGTATAATCAAGAGATAGAGAACTACTATGTCGCAAAGCATATTCTTCAAACATATCATCATAAGAAGGAACATCATATATGGGAGATAAAATATTATCAGAACAAACTTTCTCCACTAAAGCTGGGGAACTAAAAATATCATGCTTAACAAAACCAGCTTCCCCAAGCTTAGACTTTTCCATAGCATTAGCAATAACGGGATTCAAAGCATTCGTACTAATAACATTGCTATGCGAAATAAGCTCCAAAGGATTTTCAATTTTCTCATCAAATCTAAACTCAGGAAAAAGACTACAGAACTCTTTGTTTTCCATTAAGCCTAACTAGTGAAAATAAAAACAAGAAACAAAAAGATGTAATTGCAGAATCTAAAGGAAATAACTTCGAGCACTCACACAGGAGGATGCGAGTACCTTTTACCTTACCTCCCCGGCAACGGCGCCAGAAAAGAGCTTGATGTCTACGCACTTCTATTCTTGTAGACACTTGTTGGGCCTCCAAGTGCAGAGGTTTGTAGAACAGCAGCAAGTTTCCCTTAAGTGGATCACCCAAGGTTTATCGAACTCAGGGAGGTTAGAGGTCAAAGCTGTCCCTCTCAAGCAACCCTGCAATTACGATACAGAAAGTCTCTTGTGTCCCCAACACACCCAATACACTTGTCAAATGTATAGGTGCACTAGTTCGGCGAAGAGATAGTGAAATACAAGTGGTATAGATGATTATAAGTAGTAACTGTGGTATAAAATAAATATCGCTGCGAACAAACAAGTAATAAAATAGCAAATAAACGGTGTGCAATGCTTGTAAACAAGGCCTAGGGATCATACTTTCACTAGTGGACACACTCCCAACAATATAACATGAATGAACAAGTAACTTCTCTTTGCTAAGGCACTCTGAATTACTCTCCTATTGAATAACACTAATCATTGTGTAGTGGCTACAAAAGCACCCCTTAAAGTTCATCAAGTACTTGACAAACACCACTCATAGCGATACCCAAATCAAATCACAATTTAAGATAGAAATCATTGCAACTTAGACCAAGTACTAACACGGTGCACACACTGTCAACATTACACCATGAAAGGAGGAATAGATCACTCAATACTATCATAGTAATAATTACTCTCATAATCCACAAGAGATCATGATCATAGCCTAAACCAAGTACCACCACGATGCACGCACTGTCACCGTTACACCATGGCAGGAGGAATAGATTACTTTAATAACATCACTAGAGTACACTATAACAATTAAGCATAGGAGTAGCATAATATCTGAATAATAACATCTACTTCTTCAACATGATACAAAGCTCACGATCACATAAAGATCACATCATGGGAGAGAGAGGTGAACCACATAGCTACCGGTAGAGCCCTTAGCCCCGGGGATGAACTACTCCCTCCTCATCATAGGAGACAGCAAGGTTGATGGAGATGGCGGTGAGGTCGATGGAGACGGCGGAGACGGCGATGGAGATCGATGGAGATGGCTCCGGGGGCACTTCCCCGTCCCGGCAGGGTGCCGGAATAGAGACTTCTGTCCCCCGAAATTCGTCGGCGACGGCGGCGGAGCTGCGGAACTGTTTCTTGAAAATTGTCGAATCCCCCAGGGTTTTCCGTCCCGAGGCTTCTTATAGGCGAAGGGGCGATGTCAGAGGAGGGCCAGGGCCTCCTCACACATGGCTGGCGCGGCCAGGGGCCTGGCCGCGCCACCTATGTGTGTGGGGCCCCTGTGGCCCACCTCCTACTCCTCTTCGGATCTCTGGAAGCTTCCGGGTAAAATAAGACTTCTGGCTTTGGTTTCGTCCAATTTCGAGAATATTTCCTGTGTATCACTTCTGAAACACAAAAACAGCAGAAAACAGGTAACTGGCACTATGGCACTTGTTAATAGGTTAGTTCCGAAAAATGCATAAAAGTGCCACTAAGTGTAACGAAACAATAGGCAAATGGTGTAAAAACAAGCATGGAGCATCAAAAATTATAGATACGTTTGAGACGTATCAATAGGAAAAACCCCATTGCCAGTCGTTGACAAGAACAACCACCTCTCAAAATAATTTTTATCTCTGTTTTACAAATGAAAAGCTCTAGCACATGTTTAATCCCTGCTTCCCTCTGCGAAGGGCCTTTCTTTTACTTTTATGTTGAGTCTTCACTTTCTACCTTTATGCACCGTCTAAGAGAGCGTAGTTGTCATTCTGAGTATAATGTGCATAGTCCCAAAATTTATTATTGATTGGTTCATGATTATGGTTTTGCTTGTTCTTAAATTATTTGTGTCTACTCACCCTTTTAAACTTGAAGGTGTCCTATGCATTTATATTTTGCTACTCCATGAGGGACAAGCTGAATACCACTTTGCTATGTTTTTCTATATGGTTGAAACACACACTTGACTTTCAATGCATTATTACTCATGATCTTTTGTTTGTGCTACTTTTCATGTTATAACATGGTTGCTAAGTGGCAAGGGTATAGATAATAAAGCCCGTCAGTTGAGTACCCCTGAGGCCCGTTGAGCTAGGCCCAATTATAATACTAGTCGAAATACGAGTTCATGTCGTATGTCGATATTGTAATCTGTATCGGATCCTACCCGATCCTTGAGACCTGGCCACCTATATATATGGGCCAGGAGGGGATGGTGTGGGACAGATTGAAAGCAAGCCAGGTTTTACACCCACGTTTACTTTCATAGCCACATTGTTTGACTGATTTCACCTTCGAGTTCATCCGACGCCCTATCTCCCTGATCCTAAGTCCTTCATCTAGGACATTTGTCGAGTTTAACCCTTGTCAATTGGCGCCCACCATGGGGCCTCTGGGCGTCGGAATCATGAATTCGACGGCTTTTTCGCTTTTAGCCAACAACAATCCACAAGTCGACGAAATTCAGATACCCTTTGGAACCGTCAATTTTCAACCTCACCAGTCAAGTTTCGCGCAAGTATTCGAGAGTATGGATCAAGATATAGATTTGACGATCGGAAGTCTAAACTTTCGCGTCAGATCACTAGGTTCGATTCGCCTTTCAGATCCAACAAAACCGGATTCGTTGGCAAGTGAGCACGAGACAATAGCAATGTCGGAATCATCAGAAAGCTCTTCCAGTGAGGTAAACTCGTCGGTCAGCTTGACAGAAGCAGAAGAAGGAAAAATCGCAGGAGGCAACGAAACCATGAAGAATTTTGGCTTAGAAGTGCAACTCGAAGATCTCATGATCTGCCATGATGACACCTCAGACCAATCAACAGACACCTGGAAGACGGGACTAGAACTTTCTAAAGAGGACAACTCAATCTTCTCAAGTCAACACAGTAAACTCGACAATTGATATCAAATACTCGCCATCACAGGAGATAATTCAGAAGAACTCGACGACAACAATAACCAGTGCTTAATCCAGCAAACATAAATAGAGGGGCAAATCACTTAGCAGAAGGAGAAACCGCTGACTCCCTCGCAACAAGGGTAAAAGTTCGACTATCAGCCGATGAGTGGAGAGCAATCAGAACAGCCGTGGAGCACGGCACGCAAATACCAACAAATTCCAGCCAAAACATGCTTTTAGGATACCATTACGCCCTAAGGCAGCAGGCGAAGCAATTAGCAAAGGAGAGGATTGAAATACAGAAAAGGAAGGACTCAGTCATTGCAGCAAGCGACGCTGCTCGCAGAGCACGTAGTGACGCGTCGTACACAACAGAAGGCATCATCGACATGGATCAAGATATGAGAATCTCGAGTACTCAGAAAGGCAAAGTATCTCGAAAAACCTAGACTCGTCCTTCCTATCGGTCGACGAGCAAGGAAATATTATACCAAAAACTCCTGAAGCAGCATTGGTGGCAGCTCAAGCATACCTGCATACAACACGACCAAATCTAGGAAACCCGAGGGAACATATGCACCGAGCAGCGCTAAATGGATTGAAGATGGTAGGCAACAAATTATCAGCGAAAGAGGAGGAGGCATATCGCAACAAAGGAACCCATAAACCAAGATCACCACACCGTCACAACAGTCCTCGGCATAGAAGTGGAAGTCGCCGATCTAGGACGCCGTCACCAGGACGATACAACAGTCCAAAAAACAAAGGAACCCGATGATCTAGAACTCCCAACAGAACATATGACTACGAAGACGATGAAAAGGAGATGGGGGCGCCATGCTTTACCCGCAGGGTTCGCATCACGCCAGTACCCAAAGGCTTCAAATTACCTCATGACCAACAAAAGTACGACGGATCTCAGGAGCCACAGTCATAGCTTTCAGATTATCTACAAGCAGTAAAACTATTAGGAGGAACCAGGGAAACAGCAATGCAAAGTTTGCAATTACACCTCACCGGTGCAGCAAGGTCATGGTTAAGCAAACTAGGAAAGGAAACAATTGGAAGCTGGGAGGAACTCACAAAACAATTTACAAGTAACTTCAAATCGACATACAAGCGGCCAGCATCCATAGAAGAAGTCAAAGCCTGCATACAGCAACGCGGAGAGACATTAAGAGCATATATCCAAAGGTGGAGTATAATCAAAAATTTGGCAGTCGAAGTCTTGGATGAAAGAGCAATAGATGCATTCATAATCGGGTTACGACGAGGAGACCTAGTCGAAGAGATGGGCAGAATCAAGCCAAAAATAGTATCAGATTTAATGGATGTGGCAAACAGATTCGCAGATGGAGAAGATGCATGCAACAATAAACACACGCGATCGCCAGAAGATGATAGAGGAAATAGATATGGAGGTCAAAGAAGAAGATCCCGCAATTACAACAATTACGGCTCCCACAGCCAAGTAGCCGCAGGATATAAAGATAACAGCTACCAAGGCAACGATCGTAAAAGTTCAGGATACCGTAGCTATGGCAAAGAAGATTACAAAAAGTTTCCGCCAAGGGAATCCAGAGAGTACAACCCATCACCAGAAGATATGCTCAATGGACCATGTCATATTCACTCTGCGTTCGTCGATGGGAAACGAGTATCCAGACACGCAATGAAAGATTGCACTACGTTCCTGAAACTACAAGAAGCAGCACTTAACAAGCAAGCTGAGGCAAAACGCCAGGGATACGAGGGAAACACAAGCAACGCACCTACAACCCAACAAGGAAACAGTGGAGCTCCCAAGGGCCAAGACCAAACAAACTAGGGACGCGACGATGATGAGGGATATGTTCCATCTAAGGGGCACATTACAGCAATGATACAGCCAGTGCCCAAGTCGAACAAAGAGGAGAAAAGCATAACTCGACAAGTCAACCTTGCAATAAACTCACCTCTAGCAACAATGGAATATCTGCATTGGTCAGAGCAACCCATAGAATTCAGCAGAGACGATCACCCAATAACAGTACCTCGACCAGGAAACACGCCTTTGGTACTCAAAGCTCAAATTGGGACCTATGATGTCGACAGAATATTCATGGATGCAGGAAGTGGGATAAATCTTATATATGCAAAGACCTTACGCGCAATGCACATTTCATTGGAGTTCCTGAAACCAACTGATTGCTCCTTTCACAGAATAGTCCCAGGAAGTGCTAACTATCCACTTGGTCGAATAGCACTCAACGTCTGTTTTGGAAATCGACAAAACTACAGAAGGGAGAAACTCGACTTCGAAGTCATGGACTGGCCATCACAATATCATGCGATCCTCGGGAGACCCGCATTTTCATTATTCATGGTAGTACCTCACTACACTTACCTGGTACTAAAAATGCCAGGACCCAAAGGAATTATTACAGTAAAGGGAAGCTTCGAGTTATCAGATCTGTGCGACAAGGAGTTTCATAAGATGGCCCAAAATTTCGGCATGATGACAAGCTATGGAGAACCCAACTGCAAAGCAAAAAGCACGACTACAGAGGCGACATGGCTACTTGAAGGAAACCCCAAGGAACCAGAAGTAAAGAAACCTCGGGTATAGATACCCGAACAAGAGAAGACTACAGGAGAACAAGAGAAGACTACAAGAGAAGAAGACAAGACTCAAGCAACATAGGAGACAAGACATACAAATTAGTCAAGTAGGAAAATAAGGCTGTAAAAGCCACGAGTTATTCCAGGGCAATGCCCTCTAGATCCAGAACACAGGTCACTGGCCGGATCTCTTGGGTCACCCCATGTATCTTATATTACAAATATAATAAAGGCAAGTTCCTCATATTCGAGTTTACATGTCTAAACGTGGCAAACGCCAACACCCACAAAACGCCTTGAGTACTAAAAAATTCCCTTGGGCATCAGCCCAGGGAAAAACGCTCTCGTGGACTATAAAGTATATACATCAAAATTACAACGCAGGCGGATCTGAGTCATCCACATTAAAAGGATTCAAATAATGGTACTCGCGGAAAAACCTCGCATCCTCTTGCAGTAACCTTGAGATGATCCTTTTCGCTGGCTCTAGCGTCGCATCCATATGAACTCCAACCGTAGCTCGTTCTGAAGGCAAACTCTGGGACATGCGGTCATAATCAAGTCTCGGATGCCACTTTCGCATCCACCCAAGAGCAAAATTAGCACCAGCAATCAGGTTCAGTTTTATAAGGAGATGAACCCACTGGCTCGTCCAAAAAGTTTCAAGTAGTTGCCTAAAATCCCTCGGCATAGCATTACGAGGCAACATAACAGAGTACATGGTTGTCAGGGACATGCGACAACCATCAACAGCTTCGCTAATATGCTGTGCGCGATCCTGAAGAAGCATGATGGTGCGACAGCGATGGAGGTTCGACCATAAGCTCTCAGTCCCCTGAGAAGCTTTCTGAAGAGCAACGATCCGCTCAGAAACCCGACGTGATTCACCAGCAAGAACAAGGCAAGTACCTACGGTGCACGTAAAAATTAGCACGCAGCAAGCTAGAGCAAAAACAAAAGAGAAAAAGGCTCCCCGAAGACTTACACAGTAGCATCTCGCAAACAGATTCGACGATACCAATCAGAAAAGATTCGCATTCCTCAAAATGCATGATCTTCGCTACTAGACTCGAAACTTCATCTTCAAGATTGGACACTTGTTTCATCAGATCATGGGACTTACCGGCCTTGTCTAAAGCAATTTGCGCCTGGCGCTTTATCAAGGATAGACGGCTCTCAAGATCCGAAATCCTCGACGAATATTCCTCACATCGACAGAAAGAACGAGGAGGCGAAGAAGTTTCAGAGTCGAACATACTAACAGGAGATAAAGCCCAGGTATGACCCGACGATTCACCAGCAGGCGTAAGCTGGAAGTCAAGAAAAAAAAGAATACATACATCTCAGAAACATCATTCAAGCCAAACACTTCATAAACATGAAGATATTTACAACTAGTGCAAAAGCCCCTTGACTAGTTCTCGGGCAAAGTACAATTAGAAGTTCACCATAGCAAAAGAAGCAAAGATTACAAAGAAAGATTAAAACTATGCCACCTCAGCATCATGCTCCGTGGCAGGCGACGCAGGTGTAGCAGCAGCTCCTAGAGGAGGCATTGTCGCACTAGAGGAAGGAGTTGAAGAAATAGGTGCAGAAGTTGAAGCAGCCGCCGAAGGGGAAATAATCGACACGATGCCTGGCGCGTACTTCTTTGCCCTTTCAAAGAAACCTCGCAATTCAGATAGAGTCCAACCGCGGAAGGAGCTTACCTTCTCCCAGTTAATCTCTTCCCCATGGGCATAAGCAAGAGCGATGGCCCCCTCTGCACCCCGCTTCACGGAACGACTCTTCAGCATAAGAATAGGGTCTTCAGGGGTGTCAAAGGCCTTGACGAGTTTCTTCAAGTCAGCATTTTCAACGCCTGCCTTTTGCTTCGACCACAACTCGATGAAAATCCGTGTAAGAATGTGGCTAGCAAATTCGAAGATCTCTTGGATGGAATTCCAGTTCGCCTCCAGCAGACTAACCGCAGCCATAAGAGAGTCGTCGTCTGGTTGCGCAGAAGTCGAAGGAATCCTGGTATGTTCTATACAGTCGAGGAAACAAAGACACATCAGTGGAGTATAAGAATAAGCAACTCAAGCAAAGGAGAGGAAAAGACATGGTATTTACCTCCAGCAAGAGCCGACATCTTATTAAGGCATAAAGCCACGACTTGATCTCGCTGAGTCCGCTCTTTTTTCAAATCAGCAAAGGATTTTTCCATTTTCTTCACCTTATCCAGTGCTGACTTAGAGGACTTCTCAGCACTGGCTTTGGCAGCAGTGGCAGCGTCAAAAGCTCTCCTAGAGGCCTCAAGTTCAGCTTCCAGGGACGAAATACGAGCATTAGCTGTTGCCAAGGCATCTATAGTAAAAAACAGGGAAAGATGAGTATGATAAAGAAGCAAAGAAAGGTGCTCGAGATAAGCAAAGTAAAGGGAAAAAGACTACCTTCGGAAGCTTTAGCAGCTTTCAAATATTTGGCACATTTAGTGCCCAAAGTGATAAATTTCTTCATCAATATCTGCCAAGGGAAAAAAACGTAAGCATAAGGATCACGCAAGGAGCAAAAGGCAATAAGAGAAAAAACCACCACGCACATTATCAGGAGAGCTCCTGGACAGATGGGGTTCAAGGGAAATGTCGGTTTCCTTCGACTTCTTCGAACGCTTGGTGCCCCGAGCCACAGGAACTTTCTTGACAGAAGATCTGGGAGCCTTTGGGGACTTCGCGGCAGGCTCAACTTCCTGCGCAGGGGATTCATCAGCATTGGTATTTTCGGCAGAAGGAGCAATGGCAGCATCCCTTTTCAGGTCCTCATCATCACTGCAAAGAAAGCCAAAGGAAAGAGATTTTACACAACTCGAAAGGAGGAAAACAAGTAAAAAAAGAAAAGCATAGAGTTGGCAAAATACTTACGAGTCCAAGAGGTCGAAAAGTTCTACCCCCCTTCTAGACCAGGGGCTTTGCCGGCCACAATTCTCTGAGATGAGGTACTCGAAGAAGCAAGTTACTCGACACGCTTCCTTTTCTTATCCATGCCAAGATCTTCAGAAAGTGCGGGAGGAGGCGACGTCGTCGAGCTGGTCTCTTCTTGTGATTCTTCGACATCATCTCCGTCCTGAATCTCCTCGTCCTCAGGGGCTTCAGATGCAGCAGCAACTAGATCCGCTAGAATAGGTCCTTCCTCGGGTAGAGGTGGACGTGAAACAAGGAATTGATGGGTCTGTACATAAGTAAGTCAACAAAACTGTCAAGACAAGCATACTAACAATAGCAAGAAAATGAAAAGGCAGAGGTTGATGTACAAAGAGAACATACCGCGGGCAAGGGGTGCTCAGAGTCAAAATGATTAGCGGCTAATTCCGCAATCTCATGATCCTTAGTAAGAGTGGTAAGAGCTCTGACCCGCCTGTCGACATCTTTCTTCTCCATCAGATCTTCACATACTCGAGAAGAATCTCCCAAGCCAGAAAAGGTCCAAAGCTTGGAAAGATGGTGTTGCAGGGGTTGAACTCGACGTTGTACGAAAAACGCCATGAGTTGGGTACCCGATAGAGCGCCTCCTCTACCTCCTTTCAGAGTTTAGATGCGGGTCAGGAGTGGTGCAATCTCCTCCATCTCAACATCTGTGGGAAGCGAATCCCAAGATGATAATTTCTTCAACTCCTGGGAGGCATCAAAAGGGGCGAGGCCGTACTCATCGGAGGAAGAGACCTTACGGTCTTTGATGTAAAACCATTTGGTCATCCAACCTTGTATTGATGCAGCCATGGAAAATTCTAGGTATTGAGACTCAGCACGAACAGAGATGGCAGCTCCACCCAGCTCAGGTTTTTTCGATAAGGAGATGCTGGGGCGGAGCCGAAAGAGGGACCTCCAGAGAATAAAATGGGGTTCGATCCCCAAAAAAGACTCGCAAAGAGTTATAAAACAGGCGATATGAAGAAGGGAATTTGGTGTGAGCTGATGAAGCTGCACACCGTACACATAAAGAAGCCCACGAAGGAACTCGTGGGCAGGAAGAGAAAGACCGCGCAGAAGGAAAGCAAGAAACATCACCCGGAAGCCGCTTTTGGGCTTGGAGATCCGCTTGGTGCTGGGGAAGATGACTGAGTCACTATCGGAGATGAGGCCGTCCGCCTTGGCCTTGTCTAGATCCTTCTGCATGAAAGCAGAAGGTACCCAGCTCGTAGCGGCATTCACAGTTTTCCCCTTGACCATCTTGTTTTTCTCCGCCAAATGCTTAACGCGCATCTACAAATTGCGCACGGGGGCTATGCAGAAGGTCGGAAGTGCGCAAAGATTGTAGCAATGGTGGCGGCGGCGGAAGCAAGGAGCTGGTAAACAGTACAATTCCCCATTCTCCCCTTATATACCTTCACGGTGAAGGAACGTGGGCTGAGACATGGCGTAAGGAGAGGAAATGGCAGCCCACTGACGGGGCGGGGAAAATATAAAATTACCACGCTGCCCACGAAATGGTCAGCGCTCAGTCAAATTGACGTATAATGAGATTTGGCAACTGACGTCATGAAGTAGTTACAAGGCCAACGATAACACGGTAGATGCATATACTCGACGAATATTGGGTATGATGGTTTGCGAGTAAAGGATGAAAGGGAATACGACAAAAGTCAGTAAAGGGGTCAGTCTTGGAGTCTATACCCGAAAAATATTCGACTCTAGCCTCGGGGGCTACTACCATCGGGAGCGCTGAGTGCGCACCGGACGATATTATCATTAAAAAATTCTAAACTAAAGGTTATAGGTGGGTACAATATACTTGAGCCTATACTCGAAAAAAAAGAATTTTTTGACTATAGCCTCGGGGGCTACTACCATCGGGAGCGCTGGGCGCGCACCCGACGATGTTTATTCATGAGTACTGGAGCAAGGAAGGCGAAGAAAGAATTGATGAATGTCATTACTACCATCGGGAGTGAGTTTTTATTAATCATGGTTATATAACCTGAATATTTTGTGCGCTGGATCAGTCAAACAAGGCTGCGACATATGATTCTCGAGTTGTGTCATCGCGACGAAATTCGAATGCCGTGATTGAAATATATCACGAAGGTAAGACCCCAGGATCCGTCCTGTGTAGCCCGGTATACGCACATGGATGCGCTCTGCTGGTATGTATCCATGTCTACGACGCGAAGAAAAATCCTGGTGGACGCACTGGGTACCCTGAGAACCACTGGGATTCATTTTTTGTAAGTCATAAATGCGGCAAAAGAATGGGTTTGACCGGTTTCCCGAATTCAAGTTCAAGGGGATTGAATTTGAAGTAGGTGACAAGTATCTATTCCGGCAGTTAACTGGCCTCTTGATTCATCAGAGTTGTCAGGCTTGTTCATCAAAACCCCTTGCGAGGTATTATAAAAATAAATCGACAGACCGAGTCAAAGATTTGAAGATATGAAGAAGTCGAAGAATTGATCAAGTCAAAGATTTAAAGATTAGAGATTCAACCTGAATCTGCAATTCTGGTAGAATCTCAGGGGCTACTGACAAGGGTATAGATAATAGAGCCCGTCAGTTGAGTACCCCTGAGGCCCATTGAGCTAGGTCCAATTGTAATACTAGTCGAAATACGAGTTCATGTCATATGTCGATATTGTAATCTGTATCGGATCCCACCCGATCCTTGAGACCTGGCCACCTATATATAGGGGCCAGGAGGGGACGGTGTGGGACAGATTGAAAGCAAGCCAGGTTTTACACCCACGTTTACTTTCATAGCCACCTTGTTTGACTGATTTCACCTTCGGGTTCATCTGACGCCCTATCTCCCTATCCTAAGTCCTTCATCTAGGACATTTGTCGAGTTTAACCCTCGTCACTAAGTTTTATTGTCAAGATTATGTCTTTTATGCCCATGTTTAGAGTACTTTGATCTCAGCACTCAATGCTTTACATCGTTTGATCAAGATTGAGATGGTGCATGTCACCTCAAAAATTATTGTTTTGTTATCACTTACCTACTCGAGGACGTGCAGGAGTTAAGCTTGCGGATGCTTGATACATATCAAACGTATCTATAATTTTTGATGCTCCATGCTTGTTTATGCACCATTTGCTTTGTGTTTTGTTACACTTCGTGGCGTTTTTATGCATTTTCTGGAACTAACCTATTAACGAGATGCCACAGTGCCAGTTCCCTATTTTCTGTTGTTTTCGTGTTTTAGAAAAGTTACATAGGAAATATTCTTGGAATTGGACGAAACAAAAGCCGAAGTTCCTATTTTTCCCGACACGAGACGGATTCCAAAGCAGAGATGGAGGGGGGGCAGAGGGCGGCCACGCCATGCCATGGCGAAGGCCACCCCCAGGCCATGTCAGGCTATGGGGTGGGCCCCTGGTCCACCCCCTGACATCACCCTTCCGCCTATATATTCTTCTCGACGAGAAAACCCTAAGGGCCCAAACTCTTTTCCAGAAAACATAGTGCAAGCCACCGCCGTCGTCTATGCGAGATCGGGAGGGTCCAGCAGCTCTTCCCGGCACCCTGCCGGAGAGGGGAATCACCACCGGAGGCCTTCCTCATCACCATGCCTGCCTCCGGAGTGATGTGTGACTAGTCTACCTTGGACTACAGGTCCATAGCAGTAGCTAGATGGTTGTCTTCTCCTCCATGTGCTTCATGTTTAGATCTTGTGAGCTACCTATCATGATCAAGATCATCGTTATGTAATTCTACATGTTGTGTTTATTGGGATCCAATGAATATTGAGTACTATGTCAAGTTGATTTGTGATTTATCATCTCTATGTTGTTTATGATCTTGCATGCTCTCCGTTGCTAGTAGATATCTTGGCCGAGTAGATGCTAGTGACTCCAAGAGGGAGTATTTATGCTCGATAGTGGGTTCATGCCTCCAGTAATCTGGGAGAGTGACAATAACTTCTAAGGTTGTAGATGTGCTGTTGCTACTAGGGAGAAAACAATAATCTTGTGCTCAAGGACATTTGTATTATTTACATTACACCCTTTGCTTAAGGCGATAATCTGTTGCTTGCAACTTAATACCCAACGGTTGCTCGGATGACATCCGGCTGGTGGATTATTAGTCATAGATGCAGTTGGATTACGGTCTATGTATTATGTTGTAATGCCCAAGTGAATCTCATAGTGATCCTCATGACATGTACATGCATTTGTTTGCATTCTTTATTCTGTCAATTGCCCAACTGTAATTTGTTTGCCCAGCATTGTTATTTATCTTTATGGAGAGACACCTCTGGTGAACTGTGGACCCCGGTCCATTCTTTTACATTCATATTACCGTCTACTTTACAAGCATTATTTACTTTCTCGCAAACAAATATATTTTACCACACGATACTTTAATCCTTTGTTTACAGCAAACCGGTGAGATTGACAACCTCACTGCTAGTTGGGGCAAAGTACTTTGATTGCGTTGTGTGTAGGTTTCACGTTGCTGCTGGTGCAAAGCTACGCCCCAGATAGGGCGCCACATATAAATTGTCTCGAGCTGTCGCCAAGCTAGTTAGCATCAACCTTCGGAAGTTGGTTATTTCTCCTACTGGTTTGATAAACCTTGGTTTCATAATGAGGGAAACTTGCTGTTGTGCTCATCATACCTTCCTCTTGGGGTTCCCAACTGGATGCCTACTACACACCATCAACAGCGCACGGGTAAAATGCTATGGATAACCAAATCTGGTGCGCTGCAGGTAGCCTTTTTCCTTGTAGTGCACGTGTCTTGTTTGGATTGTTTGGGACTGATTGGCACCGATTGACAACTTTTGGGACTACTCTATCGCATTTTACAAGTCTTGAGACTAAACTGCACCTTGAGAATGGAAACCAGAAATGCATCCCGAGCTACATGTCGCTCGTTTTTTACAAATAATTGAAATGACATTTCAATGTTTCAAAACAATCTAAAATTAAATATACATGTAGACAATGTTGTGATCTACAATCGTGCAAATTTTCAAGTCAAAATACCTTATATTTAGAGTTGTGCAAAAATGACAAAATCTGACATCTATAATAGTGAACAGTGCAGATTTTAAAATCTTGAAATCTGTTAGATTTTGTCTTTCTTGTGCAATCCCGAATATAAGGTATCTCGAGTTCAAATTTTGCATGTTGGTAGATCAAATTATTATCTACATCTGGATTTTTTTGGCTTTTTTTTCTTCAAAAATGAGCTACGTACATGTAGCTCGGTTTGTAAAAATCCACTCTGCCCTAGAGAATAACTATTGAGACTAGTAGTGTATTTAGGTAAAAAAACAGGAGGCAGACACGCGACTTTTTTTTGAAAATCAATACCACGTATATTTATAGCAACAAATAGTACATGGTAGAGTTACACGAGCTGTCTTTGACGATTACAAAATAAAGTCTAAAAGAAACTAGCAAATCTTCGAGGTCTTCAAATTCTTTCTTCTTCCATGACACAATTTTGTACTTTTCTGAAGGCAGCCCAAGATAGATACCAAACCATAAACCTGTAAATACCAATGGAGGTTCTCCCATAATTTTAATTTGAGCCGCAATGCCAAGGCTATGTGCACGCGCGCAACCATTGAAGTAGTCAATCCACATCGGCAAGAGTACCAACATCAGTATGTCAGGGCAAAATAACCGAACAACTTGATCGCCGTCGTTGGGGAGTCGAGGGTACGAATCACCATTGTCGAGGATGTACCGCCGGAACAAATACTGCAAGGATAATTCTCCTCGCGGCAACCAAGAGAAAAAATCCAAAATCGATCTGGCGAAGCAAGATCTGAAGGACCATACCTAAAGGACTTTAATCTTCCAACACCACCATTGACGCCGGGAGAAAGATCTCGTCGTCGATCGAAAGGTCGGAGATCAATTATTGTCGATGATGCCATCTCCATTGACATAGGCCACAAGAAAATGGCTACTAAACCCTAATCTAATCTTATAAAAAGACTACTTTTATCAAAATCTCCACTCATAGATCAGGTTCCCCACCCCTCCTGACACCGGCGAGGCCGGCCGGAGGAGGGGGGACCAATCTATGGTGGAGTAGGAGGAGAGATGGAGGCTAGGTCAAGAGGCGGCGGCTGAGTACGGGAGTTCATTTAAAAAAAAATTTAACAACAAAAAAATTGAACAACCGACATTAATGATATTTTCTCTATTAGCTAGAACTGCAGGTATACAACAGAGTTTTCCTTTTTTTTTTTGGCGGGGTTTAACACCAGAACTAGAACTGCATGTGATTTCATGTTGACTGAATCGCCGCTACTATTTTTATCTTATTGACAAGGACGGGACTAGTGAGAGAGAGCTAGTCGTAAACGCGACTAGTAGTCGCAGTTTTGCTTTTATTTTTGGACAAAGTAGTCGCAGTTTAATTATACCTTCACAAACTACAAACCTGTGCTGCAAGATAGCGAGGTTGCTAATCATACGCTTTGAAACATGCGGCTGCAGCTGCCTCCGAGCTCCGACATTGACTACCTGGCACGTGCACACACAAAAGTAAAACAAATTCTAGTCCCCAGTTCACATGATTAGCCATTTATATGCGGACTTTTTGCGCGTTCCTGGTGTAGTGCCGTTTTTTTCCTGGAAAAGTCTTATTCTGTTGACCCGATCGATGCCTCTAGATCACAAGCTACGAGTGGTAAACACCTCACGACAGGAACATGCGTTTTTCTAATATATAAATCGAAAGGTGGGTGTGTGAAAATATAACCAGGTGGTTTATGCTCCATAGAGTATAGTGGTACGACCTTTACTTAGCTAGGTTGTACGACGAGTAACGATGCAAGTGGAATGGGCACGCCGTTTAACCGCTCGGTATCCAACAACGGTGTCAAATGTTTTCAGCCTATATAAACACACTCCATAACGTGAGACGTGTTAAGAAGGCGTTCCTCGAATGAAGAAGGCGAGAAAAAGAGCTACTCCCTCCGATTCATAATACTCTTCGCTAATATAGATATATCTAGACATATTTTAGTGATAGATACCTCTATATTAGTAAAGAGTAATATAGGTCGAAGAAAGTAAGATAAATCACCCGTGCCTCCCGTATCCGGGTTCAGAACAATATACCCATCACGTACGACGTGGCGGATGTATTATGTGTTGGGCGATCCTACCGCCAAAATATCTCAAGATCACAACTGAGGGTATTAGCAGCCTGCATGACAGCATACTAACATGGGAGAAGCATCTTCTCAAAATGACATATAATTCTCGTACCCGAATTTTTATGGTCAAAGTTAGACTTGTTTGTCTGGGGTTAACGTTTGTGTTGTGAACTCGTATACAAGGTCCAAAGGATGACATGAGCCTTGTACCTTGCAGAAGAAGATGCAGGGTTGTTTGACTGGGTAAGTTACACGTATAACAGTCTAATACTACGGTACTGGCAGACTACGAGGCAGTACACCGTACGTACTACAAGACACGTGCAGCTAACCTGTCCTCACATGTGTCATGTGTGAGACCACGCCCGGCCGGGTTATATGAAAGAGAAGTCGCACGTATGTATGGATGGATGTGGCATGATTCAACGCGATGACCAAGCAAATTTTTGCCAGGTGCCTTGTCATCCTATGAACATCTTTTGGCTGGTTCAGATATAGTGTATTCCTTGGTTATTCAACAGGACAATCTGACCGCCATCGGCCGGATCATAGATGCATGGTTCTAGAGAACAGTCGTCGTCGACGTCCTGTAGTTTGTAATTTCAGCGGCCAACGCTGATCAACCGGGTAGGAATAGCGTCCAGGTACACAATTCTTAATCTGCAGTATCGAACTCGCAGATAGTACTACTAGCTAGCACGATACCACGCACAGTACTCCAGCTTGTGATTAGTTTCAGAAACGTCTACGCGTGCGTGTGCATATCGCCGAATTTTGACCGTCCTGTTCAAGTACGAATTCATTGTCGCTGCTGCCAGCCAAAATAGTACTCCCTCCGTTTCAAAATATAAGATGTTTTAGCTTTGTAAAGTAAATGTATCTAGACATTTTTTAGTGTGTAGGTTTATTTGAATAGACACACTAAAAGGTGTCTAGATACATTTGCTTCACAAACTAAAACATCTTATATTTTGAAACGGAGGGAGTACTATCGAGTCCGATCCATGAATGCGTGGCGTAGCCACCAGTAGTGCCTTCACACATGCGCCGTTCTCCGTTGCATTCATGGTTAGACTAGGTAACCGTCGGATGCAGATATACGAGGTACTACCCCAGTATCCTGCATGTGGACTAGCTGCGTACACGTATATATATACAGCAGGTATTTTTCTTGGTTCAGAAAAAAATACCGGTGGTTACCAGCATAGCCGATTTTCCGAAATACCGGTCAACAATATCGCCCAAGATTTCTTAAAAGAATCCACAAATTTGCATGATATATATAAACATTTTTAAATTTAAGCAAATTATATAAATACCGATAAATTTTGCCAGGAAAAAATTGTTTTTGCAGTAATCAAAATTCCTAGCGGCGAGATTCCAAAATATTGGCCAAGAGAAGAAAAAAAACCTGATATACATGTAGAGACACTGCGATTGCCCTTTGATCCGTCTTTACTTTTTTTTAATTTAGATCATATATTAGTATTATAGAGATACCAATTACACCCAGCCTCTGCAACAATTAATTGATACATTTCTTCCTCATACGATTAATAAAGTGACTCCCTAGATTATACTCACGTATTCAAAGCACCATGCAACGACCACAAATGCTAACACTATTTCTGGAAAACAATCGCATCGAAGATTAACCTTTTATTAATAAGGAGCACATATTAATATCGAGAATACCAATTATACGCAGCCTCAGTAACAACGTTGTGTCCTAAAAGCAATACGGATGCACATAGCCAAAAAAGAAAAAAAGGAATTACAAAAAGTAAAGTCTCACTTCAGTGATCAATTTCTTGTAGCAGCAGCACTAACACCACCAATACAGCATCAGAAGTCCAGCTACTCTAAAAGCGACGCCTCTAAAAATAAAACAGTGCATATGCGTCGTCATTGTCCGATCATAGATCTTAGATTTTCACCCTGGAGAAAATCCTGGCTCACAAAAGCAACCCCTTCAATAAGGCTATTGCTAGACACAACCAACTAAGGCCAGATCTTAGATTTTACTGTGAAAGATAAGACTTTGAACTTCTCTTGTCCTGCCGCCCCCACTTTCGATGCCGCTGCTCTGAATCATGAATCACTAGGCCAATTTCTTGTCGTCACAAAGATTTGAATCACCAGTGCTAGTTCTCAAATCTCAACTTTCAAGATATTCTCCGCTAGCTGCCTTCACCACGGAACAAAAAGTCTTGTCACATGATTGTAACAACCAGCAGAGAAAAACACTTAAAATTGGGGAAGATTAACCTGACAGAATTAAGCCAGGAGTTTGACTGTTAGGGTCCGTCAGAGAGAGCTAAGATAGTTAATCCATGAAAGTGATTACTAGAAAAACTGCCATGCTAGTTTAGCTAAGACTAGTCTAGTTTATGATACCATTTTTACAATGCATAGTATCATAAAGTATATCACAGTTTCATCATATTTATTGTTTTGTAGAATCTCAATGCAAATATATGTATAAGATGTATTTGTCACTAACTTTTATAGATTGACATGCTATGATACAGTATCATGAATACGACATTCACCTCTCTCCTCATTAATTATGATGCTACATCAGCTCTTTGCATGCATGTAGTGCACGATACTAGCCATAATACTTTTATTGTGAATAGTCTAAATACCTATACTGCACATTGATACCCGTGGCTAGCGTTAAATTTGTCACGACCAAGAATATGAACTGATCGACTACTTAATTACTCCTTACATCCATGGCGTTGATTGCTGATTAATTAGTTCCCCACAGTCAAACAAAACATTCGCAGTGCTAATTGTCTTGTTTAACTCCCACAAGAAACCGCACGCGCGCGTGCGATGCGACCGTTCTCGGTGTGTTGTCCTATAAAGCCTTCACAAACCAAGTCTGCCCCTCATCATCCTATCTAGCCGGCAACCTTCGATCTCTCTCGATCGACACAACCACACAACAAGTAAACTTATTCTGACTTGGACATGTCAAGCCTCACGACCATCAGCAGCGGCATGGAGGAGTCGCTGGAAGTGGAGGAGATCGTCGACACAACGCTGTCCCTCTCCCTCGTGGTCGGCAACGGCAGCCGACCGCCACCGCCGGTGCAGGCGCTGCTGCAAGCGTCACCACCACCAGAAAATGAAGCGGTGGCCGCGGCGGGTATGAAAATCAAGGGTCCAGAGACCGCTACGACAAGGCAACATGGCAAGAAGGTCAGGACGGTGCACGGCAGCAGCAACGTCGACAGCGACTACGCGGGTGACGTGGCCCAAGGCGGCGCGAGGAAGAAGCTCCGGCTTACCAGCGAGCAGGCGGCGCTAATGGAGAAAAGTTTCCGTGCCCACAACGTGCTGTCCCATGTACGTTACATATCTATCTATCTCTTCTTCATGTGCAAAGTTAATACTCCAATTTGTATGTGAGATTACTTCTGTATGCTTGCAATTTGCACGCGGCAGATTCTGATCGAAATGTTTTTAATCGCAGGGCGAGAAGAACGATCTGGCGCGGCAGCTCGGTCTGAAGGCGAGGCAGGTGGAGGTATGGTTCCAGAACAGGAGGGCACGCACCAAGCTCAAGCAGACCGAGCTCGACTGCGAGCTGCTCCGCCGGTGGTGCGAGCATCTCAGTGACGACAACGAGCGGCTCCGGCGAGAACTCGCCGAGGCGCGCTCATCCTCGTCGTCGCCCTTCTTGGCCTGCAGGCTCCCGTCCGCCAAGACGATGAACGCATCATGCCCGTCCTGCAACAAGCCCGCCGTTGGCTGGCCCGCGGTCGGCCTAGTACATCGAGATTAACTATGCTGTCGTGTAGAAGTGCTCTGTCATTTGTTAAGAAACAGAGAAATCGTTTTAGTTCATTACTGTATAGGACACGGCATACATGATTATATAGTGAGTTAGGGACTTGTCTTTAGTTGGACGTGTGAAGTCGAAATGAATGTTTTGTTGATGATCACCATTATTCAGAAATTTTCTGATCAACAGATTTCATTTGATAGCTGCCTCAGCCCCCAATCTAGATGACATCGGCCCCCTCCGTCTCCTCCTCGTATCGATGGTCCCCACCTTCGCCGCTTGTTGCTCCCGCAAAGGGTGGGGATTGGGGGTGGAGGCCCTACACTATGTTTCACGCTTCAGTTAGGTCCTTAAAGTTTTGGTTTGGTTTTTCGCAAAAAAGGTTTGGTTAATCTGCTTGTATTTTTGCAAAAAATCACCGAGATTTTATTCCTCCCTCAATAACAGGATTATAATCAGCTAGTACAAACTCTCAATCGGTACACGATGTAACCAACAAGTGGTATAACCACCTGATTTACCATAATTAGCTTGAAAAAAATGTGCAACACCATAAAGTTCCCTATCATTTTCCCTTTGTCCCACAGCTACGAGGACCGACTTGGCAAGGCAAGGAGCACCCTACAAGTCAAGTTGGCATGCCGATGACTCTCCCACCGATTGGGTGAGAAGCCTACAGAAATTCACCAATAAACCGGTTATTCCGGTTACCACCAAAAAATAATTCTACCACATGAAATTCACCAATATTTATTTAATTTTCTCAATTAAATATTTTTGAGAGTAGTAAGAAAAATCTTGGGCAGAGTTATCACCGTTATTTCTGAAAAATCGGCTATGCTGGTTACACTTGGTATATTTTGTCCAACCAAGAAAAATCCCTGAGCAAGACCACATCGTCTCAACACACCGCTGCTAGAGAATTACCGAGATGGCAAGAAGGCACCATCAGAACTTCTTGCCGCCATAGAAATGCAGGAAAAACAAGAGATCCCTTGTGTAGCCGCCACAGTTTGAACTTGATATGTTTTCATGATCAGTTTTCATCGGAAGTGCTGGAATTTTGACCAAAACACCGATACTTAGTAGCCATGGGCTAGAGAGGTGTCTATCCAGCATAGATGATAGCTTAGGTTTTGGATCTAGTTTTTTTTTTTTGTATTTTCTCTGTTCAGCTTGGTTTTGGCTCTTGTGTTTTTGGCTGTGTACATACCTTAGCATCCATAGACCAAGAATTCTTTTTTGTGTGTGATTTTACCATCTTGATGCAAACTTTAAAGGTTAACAAAATATTGTGTCAATGAATTGCAGTCGTCGATCTTAAGGTGCTATATATACATACGAGAATAAAAAAATAAGGGACTTCATTGTCGCATCAAGACCATACAATCGAAAACAATCGCTATTGAATTCTCCATAAAGAGATGTGCAAAGCCCTTAGAGATAACCAAAATTAAATGTTTAAAAATGGGAAGACAACCTAAGTTGTTCGTGGGCCAATCTAGAGAATACATCCCCGCACTTGCCGGGTAAAACATTATTGGTTATCCTTTTGATTTGCATACATGGTTTCATAAATAAACCTCCATCTCCCACAAGATATAACTTCCACAAGACCACATCATCTCCAGCACAGCACCACCGAAAGATTAGGTATAATGAGGTCTCCAAGAAAGCGCCACCCAAGTAGTAGTTAAAACAAGAGGATCCCACTGCACCGCTCCAATCTAAACTTGATATGTGTTTGTAGTCAAAAAAAATCTTCCAAATTGCAACGATTTCAACCAAAACATCGGTACTCGGTGGCACCGGGCTAGCGAGGTGTTTATCCAGCATAGATGTTAGGCTAGGTTTTGAATCTAGGTTTTTTGCATTAATTGTTGTTCGACTTGTCTTTGGCTTCTGGTGTAGCTTCTTGTGCTTTTGGTTTTGTACATACATTAGCTTCCATAGACAAGGATTTTATTTTTTATATAATTTAATCATCCTGATGCGAAATGATAAGATTAATAAAAAATTATGTCAATGATTTTGGAATTGTTGATCCTATGCTATACACACATGCGAGAATAAATAAAACAAGGTAATTTGTTGACTAAATCGTCTCATCAAGAAGATACAATCGCAAAGAGTTCAGTACTAACATATAGTAATGCATAACAAGATGCACACAGCCCATAGACAACCAAAACTTATCATCTATCAATAAAAAAATCATATCCTTCCTACGTCGACGAAAGACCGAGCTTACAGCTTCATGAGACGTGGATTTACTTCGTTTGTGGTCTATATTGAGAGATACTCTACGAACGGCAGCCAGATCGCGTTGACAGCCACACTAGCAAAGCAAGATGTGATTCGATCGAGAGGGTTGCGACCATGTCTAATTATATGCATGGTCCGTAAAGCTAACAATAATTGTGACATGTAAATGTCACGTGTATACAGGCATAGCTTGACTGCTTCAGATAATTCTCCTGACCGGTTCTGATGTTCCTTTTTGTGACGTGTAAATGTCACGAGGACAATCTGACCGCCACCCGGATCAAGCATATATCTGTGTAGGCCTGTCCATCTATTATTACATGCACCTACCTTAAAATCCGACTACGTAACTGATCACAGTGGGAAGTATCATATAATAGTATCATGCATATGATACTTCTGTACGATACTATCTTCATAGTGCATTGTATTATAAAGTAGTATCATATACTCATTATATTTATTATTTTGTAGCATCTCAATGATGAATATGCTAGACTGGATCAAATCGGCAGATCGAATTCTGTACCTTCTATGCTCTATATCTGAGAGAGAGAGATACAGAGAGATGGGAGAGAGAGAGATTAACCTGCTCCTGTGCTCGAGGAACTCGAGCCGGATGCCATGTCGATGGATGGTGGCGAGAGCGTGTGGTGTGGTGGCGGCGGAGCTTCCCGTGACTAGCGCTAACCGTAGATCGGATAGGGGTGTCGGTGGGGCGATTGGCAGCACGTCGAACCTCGTCTCGTGTGCCCCGGCCCCCACCTCTTTATATAGCGCTGCCACAGGGGCCCACCAACCATGTTTCGGTTGGACGCCCCCGATCAGGGCGCGAGAGGGGGAGTGGATAGAGTCGTTGGACTCTATCCCCTGTGAGATCAATCTAACATTCTCCCCCTTGATCTCAACTTTACTTTTAACTTTATACTTTACACTTTACTCGTTTCATCATGGATCAGTACATAGAGCATGTTTCATCGTCACAGCTCAATTGCCGATAGAATCAGACAGCCACTATACACTTTTCTGTTTTGAAACAAATTCTGTTACTTTTGGGCCTCTTATGATCCAGGAATCATAGGCTTGCCATTAAACCCATGCCGGCTAAGTGTTCCTTGAACACACTGGGTGGTAAGCCTTTCGTTAGCGGATCCGCAAGCATATCCTTTGTCCTTATATGCTCGAGTCTTATAGTTTGATCCTGGATTTTATCTTTCACAACATAATACTTTACTTCTATTGGTCTGGTAGCTTTACTCGACTTGTTGTTTTGAGCATAAAATACTGCAGGCTGGTTGTCACAGTACATCTTTATTGGTTTGTCAATACAATCCACTACTTTCAAGTCGGGTACAAATTTCTTTAGCCATAACACCTGATTTGTGGCCTCAAAACATGCTATAAATTCGGCATACATCGTGGATGATGCAACTATTGTCTGTTTGCAGCTTCTCCACGAAATAGCCCCTCCTGCGAGAGTGAACACATATCCAGTTGTGGACTTTCTATCATCTTTGTCTCCCGCATAGTCTGCATCTGAATACCCTTTTATCTCTAGGGAATCAGATCTTCTGTAGGTTAGCATGAGGTCTTTTGTGCCTTGCACATAGCGCAATACTTTCTTTACCATCTTCCAGTGCTCTATGCCTGGATTTGACTGATATCTACCGAGTACCCCGGTGATAAAAGCTAAGTCAGGGCGAGTGCACACTTGTGCATACTATAAGCTTCCAACAGCCGAAGCATATGGTACTGCTTTCATTTGATCGATCTCATATTGATTCTTGGGACATTGATATTCCCCAAAACTGTCGCCCTTGACTATAGGAGCAGGTGTGGCATTACTCTTATGCATATTATACTTTATTAGAACTTTTTCTAAATATGCCTTCTGTGATAATCCTAACACTCCATTCTTTCTATCTCGGTGAATTTCTATGCCCAAAACATATGAAGCTTCACCAAGATCTTTCATATCAAAGTTTGAGGACAAAAACTTCTTTGTTTCTTGCAGAAGACTAACATCACTGCTAGCAAGCAGGATATCATCCACATACAAGATTAGGAAAATATATTTCCCACTTTTAAACTTTGCATAAACGCAGTTGTCCTCGATGTTTTCTTTAAATCCAAATCTTTTGATGGTATCATTAAACTTTAGATACCACTGTCTAGAGGCTTGCTTTAATCCATAAATGGATTTCTTTAGACGGCATCCCATGTGTTCCTTCCCCTCCATGAAAAAACCCTTGGGTTGTTTCATGTACACTTTTTCTTCTAAATCTCCATTTAGAAATGCCGTCTTTACATCCATTTGATGCAACTCTAAATCAAAATGTGCAACTACTGCCATTATGATTCTGAAGGAATCCTTACATGAGACTGGAGAAAATGTCTCATTGTAATCTACCCCTTCTCTTTGTGTAAATCCTTTTGCCACTAGACGCGCTTTATACTTTTCTATGTTCCCGTTAGAGTCATACTTTATTTTGTAGACCCATTTGCAGCCTACTGTTTTGGCTCCTTTGGGAATTTCCTCTAAGTCCCAAACATTGTTGGAACTCATCGACCTCATTTCATCTTCCATGGCCTCTAGCCACTTCGATGAGTTGGGGCCTTCCATAGCTTCTTCATATGAGGTGGGATCACCTTCCATATGAACTGCTTCTGTGTTATAAACTTTATAGTCAGTAGAAATAGCTGATTTCTTGACTCTTTTGGACCTTCTAAGGGCCTCATTCTCTGGCTCATTATTTACCTCAACTTCTGGTACATCTATTAAAGGTGGCTGCTGTAGCTCCCTTTCATGCTCAACGAAGGGTTCAGTCGGCTCCTGACGGACAGGTTCCGAAACTTCACTCCTTGTTGTCACGGGTGGAGTTACAACAGGTGCTTGCACCGCAACCTCGGGGATTGCCGGTGCAGGTACAACAGGTAGCGAGAAAAATGGCTCCTGAATCATCGGATTAGGTGCATGCACCCTCTTCTCCTCAAGATCAATTTTCCGAGCTACCATGCTCCCCCTCATCAGTTCGTCCTCCAAGAAGACTGCATGTCTCGTTTCTACAAACTTTGTGTATTTATCTGGACAGTAGAAACGATAACCTTTTGATTTGTCAGGATAGCCAATGAAGTGGCAAGTTACTGTTTTGGGGTCTAACTTTGCAATATTTGGATTAAATACTTTTGCCTCAGCTGGGCTCCCCCAGACCCTTAAGTGGCGCAGGGAGGGAACTCTCCCTGTCCACAACTCATACGGTGTTTTGGGCATCGACTTGCTTGGTACTCTGTTGAGAATGTGAATGGCTGTTTTAAGCGCCTCCATCCATAATCCCAATGGCAGGGTGGAATAACTCATCATACTGCGCACCATATCCATAAGAGTACGGTTGCGCCTTTTAGCTACTCCATTTTGCTGAGGTTCGCCCGGCATAGAATAATGGGCGACTATTCCATTTTCCTGTAAGAACCTTGCAAAAGGTCCAGGTACTTGACCATATGGAGTGTGCCGACCGTAGTACTCCCCACCACGATCGGACCGGACTATCTTAATTCTTTTATCATGTTGATTTTCAACTTCTGCTTTGAATATTTTAAATTTATCCAATGCTTCAGACCTTTCTTTAATTGGATAAATATAACCATATCGGGAGTAATCATCTGTGAATGTTATGAACGAGTCATAGCCATCCACACTTTTCACAGAAAATGGTCCACAAATATCAGTGTGGATTATTTCTAGTGTTGCTGTACTTCGGTTTGCACCCTTTTTAATTTGCTTTACATACTTTCCTTTTATGCAATCTATGCATTGTTCTATATCGGAGAATTCTAACGGAGGAAGAATATCACTTTTAACGAGGTTTTCGATTCTTCCCCTCGAAATATGGCCTAATCGACAGTGCCATAACTTCGATGAGTCATGAGTTCTCTTTCTTTTCTTTTGTTCTTTGTTCGACAAGGAAGTTTGTTCATTCACATTACACACAGAATGCACTTTTTCATGTAAGGATAACAAATAAAGCTCGTTGTGAAGTAAAGCAACACCCACACAAGCATCTTTAAACCATATGGCACACTTGCCGTGTGCAAAATAACACTGATAACTGTCTTTGTCCAAACGTGATACACTTATTAAGTTTCTATGAAGTGAAGGAACAAATAACACATCTCTAAGCAGAATCAAAAAACCATCAGCTAACTCCAAGGAGATGTCGCCAACAGCTTCCACGTCTGCTTGAACTCCATTCGCAACTTCAATGCATCTTTCGTTTCTTTTTATAGTCCTTGTCGAATGGAATCCCTTTCCTTGCCATTATGGACTTGAGCCATTCTGGACAGTCTTTCTTGAAGTGCCCAGTCTTCTTGCAGTGGAGACACTGGTCTTTGTCCACTGGGAGAGTGGGCTGATGATACTGTTGGGGACCTTTGCCGTATGGCTTGGAGGGAGAACCTTGATTGCTGTTCTGGAAGTTCTGGTAGTTCCTTTTCCTGTTGTCCTTGACATAGTTGATTGAACCACCATTTGAGGCTTTAAGCCTATCTTCCTCTTGTACACACATGGCAATCATCTTTTCTATGTCCCATTTATCAGGGGACATGTTGTAGTTGATAACAAAGTTATCAAACTCTTTGGGCAATGAAGCCATGACAAGGTGAACAAGCAGAGCAGGCTTTAACTCCAGATCTGCATCCATGGGCTTCAGTTTAGAAGCCATGTTGCTCATCCTCAAGATGTGCTCCCTGATGCCATGTGTACCTCCTGTGTACTTTTCTGTGACCAGCTGTTTGAGCAGCTGGGTAGCATACACCTTTGAAGAGCCAGTGAACTGGCTCTTTATCTTTTCCAGAAACTCCCCAATGGAAGTGCACTCTGCGATTGAGCCCGCAATGGCGTTCTCAATCGTATTCTTTATAAAGGCCATGCACTTTTTATTTGCATTGACCCACTTTTGGTTCTCTAGCACATGTGCCAGCTCCACTGGAGCAAAGTCCTTTTTCTTTTTCTCCCATGCAGCATCATCATCATTTGCATCTCTGACTGGCTCTATCGGCTTGACCGGCTGTGGAGTGTCCACAACCCAGTCGACCTCAGCGCAGACAAAAGCCAGATCAACTTTCTTCCTCCACTCAGTGTAGTTGTCACACCTGAGCGTCGGAACGTCTTTGAGGCAACTCATCAGACTGTAGCCTCCAGAAATTCACAAAGATGTGAGATAACAAAACAATTGCATGCATTAATCCAACGTTGGTATAGATAAACACATACAACTGTTTGTGCAATTAAAACTATATCACCGTTGGGCAAAAATAGAGATAAATGCACCATTTAATCCATATAACAAATAAATTATGATCATGTTATTAACAACGTTGGTCATAAAATAACTGAATCATAATCACTTTTAATTCACTTTATCACATCTTTCAATAAATTCACTTTAAACACTTTATTGCATTTAAGCAATTTCTTTTAACTATTTGCAGCGGAAACATGAATGAAATTCATAAACTTTAAACTTTTATAGAAAAGTTTCGGTAACTTTTGAATTCTCTAAACAAAATTTTCGTTGGAATATTTTGAATAGAAAAAAAAACTATATGAAACTTGCTCAAAAAAACTGAACAAAACAATTGAAACTGTGATCTGTAAAGAAAAAAACAGAAAAAACTGTTTTTGGCCCGCGGCCTGACGCAGCCCACGGCTTGCTTGGCGCGCGGCGCCCTGTGCGGCGGATACTGACCGCCGCTCAACCTTCGGCCCGGCCCATGCGGCCCGAGGCCTTCCAGCGAACGGTGGCGGGTGCTGCTGGCCGTCGGATTCAATCCGACGGTCCAGCGGCGAGATCGGCTTGGTCAAAAACCAACCCCCGTACCGGTTGAAACCCTAGCCCTCATTCCTCTGCTCTCTGGCGGCTGAGGAGGCCGAGCTCCCCGGCGGCCGGTGCCGCGCCGGCGACGGCGACGGCCGCGGCAGTGGCCTGGCTCGCTTCCCCAGCCCCTCCTCTTCCTTTTCCCTTCTAACTTTTCTCCATCCACCGCAGCCCCTTCTCTGTCCCGCGGCGGCTACTGGGAGCTCGCAGAGGTCTGGCGCACCGAGCGCCCGCGACGGCGCTTCCGTCGGCGAGCAGGAGGAGCGATGGGTGGCTCTATGCTTTTGCCCCCGAACGGGACCTTTTCCCTTCGGCAGTGGTGAAGGCAAGGTGCCCCCACTGCCCGAGTTCTTCCTCCAGTGCCTCGGCTTGCCGATGCGCACTGGATCGAGAGGAACGGCGCGGCCACAAAAGCGGCAGCGCTCCTTTGCCGGTGACCTCGAGGCCAAACCGGTGAGCCTTTTCTTTACCCTTTCTCTGATTAGGGTTAGGGTTCTTTTGGGAAGGGATTTCTTTTCTACCCGAGACGATCTAGTCTAGATGCTCTGATACCAATGATGAATATGCTAGACTGGATCAAATCGGCAGATCGAATTCTGTACCTTCTATGCTCTATATCTGAGAGAGAGAGATACAGAGAGATGGGAGAGAGAGAGATTAACCTGCTCCTGTGCTCGAGGAACTCGAGCCGGATGCCATGTCGATGGATGGTGGCGAGAGCGTGTGGTGTGGTGGCGGCGGAGCTTCCCGTGACTAGTGCTAATCGTAGATCGGATAGGGGTGTCGGTGGGGCGATTGGCAGCACGTCGAACCTCGTCTCGTGTGCCCCGGCCCCCACCTCTTTATATAGCGCTGCCACAGGGGCCCACCAACCATGTTTCGGTTGGACGCCCCCGATCAGGGCGCGAGAGGGGGAGTGGATAGAGTCGTTGGACTCTATCCCCTGTGAGATCAATCTAACACTCAATACAAATATGTGTACCAGATTAACTTAAGTTTAATATTTCTTGTAGTGTGCGTTATGATATACTAGTATCTACCTATGATACTCTAATCTTCTCTCTCTTTATTAATTAACTATCACATCAGCATTTTTATGGGCCTAGTTTGCATTATACTACTTCCTCTATTCTGGTTTAAAGGGTCTACGCGTATACCTAGATTGCTAATTTAAATAACATAATACAACATATATATTACAAAAAAATATATCATTATAAACTTTGGATCATCTAGTTTCTAATGATATAATTTTTGCGTTGTATAATTTATATTTTATGAGTCAAATTGTCAACCTAGGAATACGCGTAAGCCCTTTAAACTGGAATGAACACTAGTGGAAAAAAGGGCTTCAATTCGCCCCCATTAGTCCCCAACCTATTCGATCCGCGGCTAAAGGGTCCAACAGTCCCGGTTCATTTGAAAATGTTGGCTAGGGGGCATTAGTCCCGGTTCAAATGGGCCCTTCAGTCCCGGTTTCAGCCAACAACCGGGACTAATGCCTTTGAGCCTTTAGTCCCGGCTCGTGGCTCAAACCGGGACTAAAGGTCACCCTTTAGTCCCGGTTCGTGCCACGAGCCGGGACCAATGGCCCGTTCAAACAAACTGCCCTCTTCGCGCCAGTTACGATCGACGACGCTTCGGATCGATCAACATTAACGACGACGCTTCGTATATCGTCGTGCTGATCGGGAACCGCCGGCGACGCGCATTGGAACTCGACTGCATTCACATCGCCGGCGTGCTCTCATCTCCCTCTCTCTACTATATATAGCACTCATATTTGATCATCTTAAGCACACCATTCTCATCTTCAAAACATCTCTCCCACGCATATCACCATACCGCCGGCGCCCTCGAGAGCTCTCTCTCCCTCGACTCAATGGAGGAGCAATTTTTTCCAAGATCTCGGCTCTACTACGTCATCATCGAAGAGATGAACTTCACCATCACGGAGACTCTCCGTGCTTCGAGGGTGGAGAAGTGGATCCGCGCCGTCAAGCGACGGTTCCTCGACGCCGCACCGATCAAGTGTGTGGGCTTGGATTGTGAGTTCACCACTCACGAGGTCCCTCAGCGTGCCGCCGTCCTTCAACTCTCGGTGGCGTCCGAGATATTGATCTTCCAAATTTGTAAGGCCAATAGCGTGCCGCAACTACTCAAGGACTTCTTGAAGGATACCACCATCAAATTTTGTGGTGCGGCTATCAACAATGATCTGCACATGCTGAGGTCATACGGAATTGTTATTCCGTCTGCGTATGATCTTCAAAAGGTTGTCCCAAACCCCACTAGCAAGCTAACGCCGAGTCTCTATGATTTGGCCAATGCTACTATTGGGACACATCTTGAGAACAAGAAGAGGGACAAGAAGAAGAAGGACAAGAAGAAGAAGGACAAGAAGAAGTACAAGAAGAAGGGAGAAGAAGAAGAATGATACGTCTCAAACGTATCTATAATTTTTGATGCTCCATGCTTTGTTTTACACCATTTGCCTATTGTTTCGTTACACTTAGTGGCATTTTTATACGCTTTCTGGAACTAACCTATTAACGAAGTGCCACAGTGCCAGTTCCCTGTTTTCTGCTGTTTTTGGTTTCAGAAGTGATACACAGGAAATATTCTCCGAATTGGACGAAACAAGTTCCTGAAGTCATATTTCATCGGGGAGCTCCCAAACATCCGAAGACCTGACGGAGGGGGGCCACGAGGCCCCCACACACAGGGGCGGCGCGGCCTAGCCCCTGGCCACGCCAGCCCCGTGTGAGGCCACGTGGTCCACCCTCTGACAGCCCCCTTTCGCCTACATATACCCCCTGACGAGAAAAACCTAAGCCCCGATCAGATTTCCAGAAAGAGTTCCGTAGCTCCGCCGCCGCCACCGACGAATTTCGGGGGACAGAAGTCTGTGTTCCGGCACCCTGCCGGGACGGGGAAGTGCCCCCGGAGCTATCTCCATCGGTCTCCATCGCCGTCTCCGCCGTCTCCATCGACCTCACCGCCATCTCCATCAACCTTGCTGTCTCCTATGATGAGGAGGGAGTAGTTCATCCCCGGGGCTGAGGGCTCTACCGGTAGCTATGTGGTTCACCTCTCTCTCCCATGATGTGATCTTTATGTGATCGTGAGCTTTGTATCATGTTGAACAAGTACATGTTATTATTCAGATATTTTGTGTACTCTAGTGATATTATTAAAGTAATCTATTCCTCCTGTTATGGTGTAACGGTGACAGTGCGTGCATCATGGTGGTACTTGGTTTAGGCTACGATTGTGATCCCTTGTGGATTATGAGAATAATTATTGCTATGATAGTTTGAGTGATTTATTCCTCCTTTCATGGTGTAAAGGTGTGAGTGTGTGCACCGTGTTAGTACTTGGTCTAAGTTGCAATGATTTCTATCTTGAATTGTGATCTGATTTGGATATCGCTATGAGTGGTGTTTGTCAAGTACTTGATGAACTTTAAGGGGTGCTTCCGTAGCCACTACACAATGATTAGTGTTATTCAATAGGAGAGTAATTCAGAGTACCTTAGCAAGAGAAGTTACTTGTTCAATCATGTTATATTGTTGGGAGTGTGTCCACTAGTGAAAGTATGATCCCTAGGCCTTATTTCCAAGCTTTGCATATCGTTTACTTGCTATTTTATTACTTGTTTGCTCGCAGCGATATTTATTTCATATCACGTTTGCTACTTATAATCGTCTATACCACTTGTATTTCACTATCTCTTCGCCGAACTAGTGCACCTATACGTCTGACAAGCGTATTGGGTGTGTTGGGGACACAAGAGACTTTCTGTATCGTAATTGCAGGGTTGCTTGAGAGGGATAGCTTTGACCTCTAACCTCCCTGAGTTCGATAAACCTTGGGTGATCCACTTAAGGGAAACTTGCTGCTGTTCTACAAACCTCTGCACTTGGAGGCCCAACAAGTGTCTACAAGAATAGAAGTACGTAGACATCAAAGAAGACGATGAAGAAGATGAACTAATATTTGGTTGGGAAAAAGTTCCATTGAGCTTCAACCAAATATTATATGCCGCTTTAGACGCTCGCCTAGGCTTTGAGATTGCTAGGAGATTCTGGAAGCTAAAAGGCTACAATAGCCATGTTGATCGTCTTAACCTTAATAATTAGGTGGATGATTATGTTTGGAAAAATGTTGGATGAGTATGTTTGGAAAAATGTACTCCCTTTGAGCCATGTTGGATGAGTATGTTTGGAAAAATGTACTCCCTTTGTTTCGGTTAACAAAGTCTATTAATTTTCGAATTTGTGATTTTTCAAGTATTTTGGCTTTTTTGAATATTTTAATTATTAAAAATTAATAATTAAATTATATATAAAGATTATTTGAAATTCATTGGTGCTTATTATACTTAATCATTGTTTCTTATTTTGTGACTTTATTTGGAATTTAAAAAAGTAATATTATATATTACCAAAGTGTATATGTTAATAGAATTGGTAGCATACCATTATCAAGAAGTCGTGAGCGCAGTCTTGGAAGCAAGTAGAGAAGGAATGGAGAAGTTAAGTGTGCTAAGGGTGGAGCAGTGTGAGGATGGGTGACCGACCAGGAAGTGAGGACCACAAGTACTTGTAATTTGATATGAGATATGGAGTGAGAGCCATAAGTATCTAATTTGATATGAGAATAGAGATGATTAGATAATAGAGAAATAAAGAAATAAAGAAAATACAGAAATTCTGAAACAGAAAATATAATTTTATTCCGAATGGACCTTTAGTCCCGGTTCGTGTTACGAACCGGGACCAAAGGTCCTCCAGCCGCAGCACATGCCCCGGGTCACGTGAAGGCCCATTGGTCCCGGTTCGTAAGCAACTGAGTCCCGCTTTGTTAGTCCCGGTTGCTGCAACCGAGACTAATGGACTTTACAAACCGGGATTGAAGGTCTTTTTTCCACCAGTGAAAGGTAGTACCTATGATACTAGCACTATGGCTAGCCTAGTAGTACTCTGGCTTAGCAATGCACACGCATACATACTCGTGGGGCGGTAAACGCGACACTAATGTCTTGGTTGAAATGACATGGAAGATAATGACATGATTAGCTGATTAAAATATCTTATCGGATGCATGCATGACCTGGTGCACCTAGCTTGATTTGATTTTTCTTTCTGCGAATGTCTTGATTTGATTTGACTACTGCTTTCACCTCGATCATGTCAATTTCTTTCCTAAAAATTTTCTGTAACGACAACGATAGTTTTTTTTAGTTTAAGCGACGCAGTCCTCCATTCACAAAATGGATGAAATTTTACACAAGTGACTCAAAAACCACTAAACAATACAAGTGATTAAAAGTTAATGTCAAAAGAACTTTTAGCAATTATATCATTAGAATAATTATATATTCTGAAACACCTAAATAAAAATTAGTCAATATTCAATTATTCGTACATTAAAGGCAAATTGTGACACACAAGCCAGGCAAAAAAAATCCACCAAGCACCCACACAACATATCATCCGGGAAAATGTAATAATTTTTAATAGCATGCTCAAATCCACAAAAAAGAAAACGATGATTACATCACAAATACTAGATGACTTAATTGGTTTATAAGATTCGACAACCAATCCGGTTTAGCATTTGCATTATAATCCTCCCCCGGCACCACAGAAATGTTTCGAACCATAAAGTAGAGTACGAGCTTAAGTTTTGTCGTCGAAAAGGAGGTTGAGCTTAGTACAATTCGCCATATAGTAAGAGTTTAGTGCAAATTCATCATAGCACAAATAAAGCCGCACCCTTCAATAACACGGAAATTACCGGTATGGGGCAGATTAAGCTATATTTTGAATAATAGTATAAGTGATATTTTTTATATAAATAAAGTAGAGCTTCCACACAGCGTTGAGATGTATATCTCCACAGTTAATCACATTTAGTATCAAACGAGATTATGAGAGCAACATCTACACTTCTACAAAAAAGGCGAGTTTAAGCTACCTCCTTGATTCCTAAATTAGCTAACAGTCAAATTGATTTCATTATCAATGATATAAACATACCAAATGTAGTAGCCATGCCGAGGTACAAAGGGCACGTGGTCTATAGTGGCGGATCCGGGACTAAAGTAAAAATATAAGCGAAGAAAAAAATAGCAGCAGAACATTATAGGAAATGAATTAAAGTTCACAATATCAACAAAGAAACAATAAACAGTTTGTAATAGTGATGTAATAATTTAGATACAATACAAGAACAACAAGGAGTATTTTTCTAAAGAAAATGACGAGGGAGACTACGAAAACCAACAAGGTATAGAGAACAGTCCCTATCAGCCAAGTTACTAATCATAGGCATGGAAACTTGCGTGACTTCGGCTGCCTGTGATCCAGCTCCGATGTTGACCACATGGTACGTAAGACACGAGAACAAATTTTGTTTTTTCAGTCTCCAGTCTATTCACATGATCGATTAGCCACTTTTGCGGATTTTTTGGGCATTATTGGTGTAATATAGTAGTATTTTTATTTTTCGAATCAAAGTTATATTCAATTCACTAGACTATGCCGCGAGAATCAGAAGTTGCCTAAACCCTAAACCTCAAACCATCCCACTGCTAGTCAACTAGTGTCCTAATTGTAAGTCACCTTGTGACATACCCAGTGGCAGTAATGTTAAAAACACATGCTCTATCAAGAAAGATTGCTTCTCTAGCACCATATTGTGCATTGGACTTTATATTAAGGGTGTGAATATAGCCAGGTGGTTTCTGCTACCATGTACCACAAGCCAAACTCTATTGATTGGACAAAGTCAATGATATAACATAAGTACCTTGCAGAAGAAGATGCTTAGACGCAGCGTTTGATTGGGTCAGGTACGTACGGACCTTGTGTTATGTCCTTTCATAACATGGTCCCTAACTAGTTCCTCCGTACGTTCTAGCTACGGTACACTAGCTGGTGATAGTTTTCACACTGGTCACTGATTATCTCTGAAATAAGTCGCACGTACGTGCGTTTGCACATGATTCGACGCGATGACCAAGCGCGCGTATATATGTGATTGTGACACATACGACGTACTAGCTAGGAGTCATGTCATCACATGAATATCTTTTGAATGCTTCAGATATATTCTTCTTTTTTTCAGAGGGCCAATATGACCGGTACTGCATGGTAGATGGTTCCCGTGATTCCTCGGAACGATCGTCGACGAACTGTAGTTTTGAAATTATTGTCTTCCGTTTATGAAGTACTGTTCATGGAACAAAAGGCAGAGAACCCCCCCTCCCCCCCTCGCGTCGCCTCCTCCAGGGCCACAGGGTGGGGGGCGAAACCCTAATCCCCTCCGCCGTGGCCTCTTTTCCCCTGATCCCGCTCCTCGTCACCCCCTGAGGCCGCTTCCGGACAAGGCCGGGCGCTGGCGGTGAAGGGGCTGCGGGGATCTGGTGCCTCTTGGCCCAGACTCGCTGGTTCGGAGGGAGGCCATCGGGTTGGGATCTGGGGGTCGTCACCGGCGGTGCGGGTTCTTGTTCTGTGCCCGACGAAAGCGTCAGCTCCTCCTATCCCGCGTGTCCTCGCCTAGACCACCGTCGGTACAATCCCTCTCCCTAGCGTTAGATCCGGCAGCCATGGCTCGTCCTGGCTGCACAGACCATGCCCCAGTGCGGTGACGGTTGCGGCCCTGCACCAGGGTGGCGTGGCTCATGGAAGCCCGGCGGTGGTGGTGGTGTCCCGTCCGCCTCTCTCTGGCGACAGCCGGATGTGGGCGGTTTTCACTGCAGGAGCCAGCGGCTGTGATCCAGATCCGGTCTTGGTGATGCATGTGTGGTGTTTGGAGCTGGCCTTGGGTGTGTCGGATGTGCATCTCGCGGGCGTGGTCTGGTGGCGAGTTTCTGGGCGTCTCTGCATCGGCGTCCGTGATGTGTGGAGTGGGCTGGCCATCGTCGGGGATGAGCAAGGTTTTTTTTTCTCATTCAGAAATTTTTCGAACGAGTTAATTCAAACAAATTTTGAATTCAAATTTTTTTACACCAAAACAAATAATATTGATATCCTGTTTGCACAGGTCGTCATAACAGGCTGAATGGTCAGGGCTCAACGTTGCCTACGTGCTGGTTGAGGGTTCGAATCATGCTTACAAACTTTTGCGTGAGTTTTGCGTTTTTTGCCGCGAAAGAGTAAAAAAGGTTGGGAAAAAGAATAGAACTTGCGTCCCCAAGGCGCTTACGGGATGGCTTGCCACTGCAACAAGCCAAACAGTTTGATATAAATAGTATGCTTACTCCTTTTGACCGCTTTAGAACTCTAAATTCAAATCTGACCGAATTTTTTTAAGCGGTATCGCAATTTCTCGTAGGGGTCCGCAAAATCCGGTTACCGGCGATATTTCGGAATTATGGAACGAGAAAAAAATCCCTGGGGATGACCCGTAATGCCGATGGCGCTGGAGCAGTGGTCTCTCGGCGTTCCTCTTCCATTGCCATTTGTCCTCTTCCCAGTCCTTTGCGCCGGTGTGGAACGATCCCATTTCCTTCGCACCAACATCCTCTTTTCCAATTTCCGGTAGACACTGGGAGAAGAAGACCTATGGCGTGCCTTGTTGCTCTTGGCTTTGGCCTTGGTTTGTTTGTGTATCTTTTGGTTTCGGCTTCTATTGGTACTGCATCTCCAGCCAAGCTTGGCATGGTGTGAGATGAGAGAGGTGGTTTTCTCGGCCGAAAGGCTTGCACGGCTTGGCTGGTGTCAGTGACAATGATACCCGAGGGTGTCGTTTCCTTCTTGAAGGCGTCATTGAGATGCGCATGCCTCTCTCCATTCTTGATCCTCTGTTCTGGGTGAAATTTTCCTCCCCTTGGGGCGGGAGGCGGCGTCACGCTGGTGCTTTGAGGCACCGTTTCAAACTCTAGATCCTCGACGGTTCCTGATACGTCTCAAACGTATCTATAATTTTTGATGCTCCATGCTTGTTTTTACACCATTTGCCGATTGTTTCGTTACACTTAGTTGCACTTTTATACATTTTCCGGAACTAACCTATTAACGAAGTGCCACAGTGCCAGTTTCCTGTTTTCTGCTGTTTTTGTGTTTCAGAAGTGATACACAGGAAATATTCTCGAAATTGGACGAAACAAGTTCCTGAAGTCATATTTTACGGGGAAGCTCCCAAACATCTGAAGACCTGACGGAGGGGGCCACGTGGCCCCCACACACATGGGCGGCGCGGCCACCCCCCTGGCCGCACCGGGCCCACGTGAGGGGCCGTGGTCTCCCCTCTGACATCGTCCTTTCGCCTATATATACCCCCTGACGAGAAAAACCTAAGGGCCCGATCAGTTTTCCAGAATACATCGCGATCCGCCGCCGCCGTCGACCCGAAAATCGGGAGGGTCCAGAAGCTCTTCCCGGCACCCTGCCGGAGAGGGGAATCGCCACCGGAGGTCTTCTTCATCGCCATGCTTGCCTCCGGAGCGATGAGTGAGTAGTCTACCTTGGACTATGGGTCCATAGCAGTAGCTAGATGGTTGTCTTCTCCACCATGTGCTTCATGTTTAGATCTCATGAGCTGCCCTACATGATTGAGATCACCGTTATGTAATTCTATGATGTTGGTTTGTTGGGATCCGATGAATATTGGTGTTTATGATTAAGTTGCTGTACTGAATTATATCTTTTGTTATCTCTATGTTGTTTATGATATTGCATGCTCTCCGTTGTTAGTAGCTATCTTGGCCGAGTAGTTGCTAGTGACTCCAAGAGGGGGTATTTATGCTCGATAGTGGGTTCATGTCTCTATTTCACCTGGGGGAGTGACAGAAACCTCTAAGGTGGTAGATGTGCTGTTGCTACTAGGGAGAAAACAACATTCATATGCTCAAGGGCATATGCTTTGTTTACATTACACACTTTGCTTAATGCAATTATCTGTTGTTCGCAACTTAATACTTTTGGGGTGTTCGGATTGATATCCCCGAGGGTGGATTATTAGTCATAGATGCAGTTGGATGGCGGTCTATGTATTTTGTTGTAATGCCCAGAGTAAATCTCATAGTGATCTTCTTGACATATCACGTTATCTTTATTCTATCAATTGCCCAACTGTAATTTGTTTACCCAGCATGTTATTTATCTATGGAGAGACACCACTAGTGAACTGTGGACCCCGGTCCTATTTTAATCATATTGCAATCACCTGTTTACTTTTCCCGCACTGTTTACTTTACTCGCACATTACTACTGTTTTCCACTCGATACACTCATAACCTTTGTTTCAAGTAAACCGGTGAGATTGACAACCTCATCGCAAGTTGGGGACAAAGTATTTGTTTGTGTATGTGCAGGTTCCACAAACACCTTCAGTCGTCACCGTCTCTCTTCTTCAAGAACGATATTAAACCTTGGTTTCTTAACTGAGGGAAAACTAGCCGCTGCACTCATCATACCTTCCTCTTGGGGTTCCCAACGGGCTGGTCATCACCACGCACAAGAACTGTCTGTTGCCACATTCACCTGAAGCATCAGTTCCCACCTCTCCCGCACTTCAAAAGGTCCCCAATTTCTGGTGTCAAGAGCTCCGGAAGACGGCGTCACGGTGTTCCTGATGATGGCGGTGGCTTGATCCGACAACTCCATTGTTCTTCAGCTGCTAGAGCACTACAGGAATTTGAAGATAAGCCGACGGCCAATAGCCCTCGGCGTAGACTCAATTGCCGTCGGCGTAGTCTGCGCCGAGGGCTGCCCTCGGCGTAGCTCCTCGGCATAGATGCCCCTCGGCGTAGCTTCATTTGATCGTCGGCATAGCAACTGCCCTCGGCATAGTCTATGCCGACGGCTTTGCCCTCGGCGTAGCCCCGTCGGCATAGTTTAATTTTTTTTTTTTTAAAGTTTGAATTTTTTTTAATTTTTTTTTCAAATTTTTTTTTGAATCTTTGAATTGTTTGACTTGTTAATCTCTCAATTAGAATATTTTTCACACTAATTACGCTTAATCTTTGGTCAAATTTAAGTATTGGTCAAACTTCCCGATCGGTCACCAATCCTCATACTACTCCACCTCCAGCACGCTTAACTTCTCTGTTCCATCCGAATGAGTGTCCACGAAGCAAATTATACCTTGTTGATAATACTACCATATCAATCCTATTAACCCTTATACCACTATGTCACATGTCATTAGTTTTAAATTTCCAAACTATATATTAAGTAAACAACAATAAATAAGTAATAAATATATTGAATTCCAAACTATATAATAAGTAAATAAAAATGAATAATTAATAAATATATTGAATAATTTATATCTTTAAATCTATAAATCGGAATTCAACAAATTATATGTCTAAATTGATAAGAAAAATGAGAGGAATCCAAATATGACATTCGTATGTAATGTTTTTATGTTTTATTTAATTTTTGAATTTCTTATGCTCGTTTTTGAATTTAATGTATCATGAGTGATATCTCGAACTAATGAGATTTACATTGAAAAAATCATAAATAATTCAAAAAATCAAAAAAAAGGAAAAACCTTCACACATAGTCTTCTTATATCAAATACTAACGAGTCCACTTGATTAACAAGTTTTGCATAGTTTTCTTATGCCATACCCCCGCTTTACCCCGTTAACCCTCGCTTTACCCCGTTGATAAACGACGGGCATGAACCTTCTTAGCTAGGGGTCAAATTTTGCAAAACTCTTTGTGTATCTCTAATAAAATAACATGTTGTGTATCTAAAAGTAATTTTTTCAAAAAATCATGAGGAAACCATGATAGAGCTGTAGTTCAAATTTACCCCGCTTCCTGCTGAATTGGCAAGAGTTTGCCTTTTTTATGGAAGGTTAATGCAAAGCTTCACACACACAAATAATTGGTGATATATACATAAAATGTGTCCTAATATTGTTTAAAATTATGGTGGTCTAGTTTTTTAATGTATTTTCAGTACTTCCTTCACAAAAAAACCCAATTTTGACACTTAGAAAATGGAAATTGATTTTTTGATGCATAGAAAATGAAAACTCCCAATATGAACTTTGTTTGCCATCCCAATATGCACATATGTGCACAATATGGGGTCATTTGAACAAACTATTCTATGATTCGGGTCATGACCTAGCTCATGTGGCTTGAAAGCCATGAAACTTCGTACATGATAAGTCATTTCTGAGAAGGGGTTTCTACAATATTTGCAATAGTCCAAGTTTATTATTTTTCCTCACAACTAGGTAACCTAAAATGACACAATGTGAAGGCTTTACATTTTTTTGAATTTTTTTGAACTTCTTATGCTCGATTCAAAATGCGGTCGAAATGGCGGGCATGAACCTTCTTAGCTAGGGGTTGAATTTTGCATAACTATTTATGGATCTATGATTAAACATCTACTTGTGAGCATGAAAATGATTTTTTGAAAAAATCATGGGAAAACTATAATACAGTTGTAGTTCAAATTTACCTCGCTTCCTGCTGAATCGGTAAGAGTTTGTCTTTTTTATAAAAGTTTAATGCAAAGCTTCATACACACAAAAAATAGTGATATATACATAAAATGTGTCCTACTATTGTTGAAAATTAGGGTGGTATAATTTTTTAATGTATTTTCAGTACTTCCTTCACAAAAAAACCCAATCTTGACACTTAGAAAATGGAAATTGATTTTTTGATGCATAGAAAATGAAAACTGCCAATATGAACTTTGTTTGCCATCCCAATATGCACATATGTGCACAATATGGGGTCATTTGAACAAACTATTCCATGATTTGGGTCATGACCTAGCTCATCTGGCTTGAAAACCATGAAACTTCGTACATGATAGGTCATATTTGAGAAGGGGTTTCTACAATATTTGCAAGAGTCCAAGTTTAATTTTTTTCCTCATAACTAGGTCATATAACATGACACAATGCGGAGGTTTTCTATTTTTTTGATTTTTTTTTGAATCTGTTAGGCTCGATTTAAAATACGGTCAAAACGGCGGGTATAAACCTTCTTAGCTAGGGGTTGAATTTTATAGAACTATTAATGGATCTCTGATAAAACTTCTACTTGTGAACCTGAAAATGATTTTTTTAGAAAAATCATGGGCAAACTATGATGCGGCTCTAGTTCAAATTTTCCCGACTTCCAGCTGAATCAAAACCCTAAATCCTTAAACTGAAAATCCTAAAAAATTAAATTAATTAGTTCTAAATTTTGGAAGGTTTAGATGAATAGATCTTATTTTTCTGCAAATTTTGATATATTATTTGTATTTTTGTGAATTAAAATGATTTAGTTATGATTTTTCTAAGATTGATGTTGTAAAATGGAAAATAGCTATGCCGAGGGCATTGCCGTCGGCGTAGAGAAGGCCGTCGGCGTAGCTATCTTACGCCGACGGCAGTTCTACGCCGACAGCCAATTTCGTAGGCTGCCTGGCCCGTGGCCTACGCCGACGGCACCGATGTTTGGCCGTCGGCGTAGACGCTGGCCGTCGGCGTACTGCGCCATTCCCGTAGTGGAGGAAGACCTCCAAGCCTAGGACTTTTTCATTTCTTCTTCTGTCAATGCTTGTTGTTGTCCTCTTCACCATAGATTTGGTGTTGTTCTTCTCTCTTGTGCTTTATGTGTAAGCTGATAACCCCAGCATGTCTATACTCATTCTCCTGGCCGACTGATGGCTTTGTTAATTTAAAGTCAGATTTTTGATCCTACGTCCTAAAAAAATGTACCGTTCACGTACACAGTTATTCCTTCCGTTTTGAAATGGTTGTCTTAAATTTATCTTGATACACGTGTAGATACATATGAATATAGACAATGTTGAGATAATCATTTTAAAACGAAGAAAATAGTATTAATCAGTACTGTATTAGATTCATAAAACGTGTATACGTACGTGTGCATATGGCCGAAATTTAACCGTCATGTACACGTAAGTACATTTGCTGCTGCAAACACAGAAATTATCGGATCCGGTCCTTCGTTCACATCCTCGCATGCCCATTTTTCCCTGCGCGACTAGGGAACCGCCGGATGCAGGTACGACCAGCTGCGACCACGTAGATACACTATACAGAGTCGCTCACACTTGCCTTTGTTGTGTAAGACACAAATTTATTGTTCACTGATCAATAAATATTTGTGTCATTCACAATTTATTAAAGTAATTTGCTCGGTATGGACTATTAAATACATGCACTAGCTAAGACAGTCTAAAATCCAAGACAATGAAAAAGACTAGGCTACATACTCACGTGACGCTTCCCCGGGGCAATTGTTTTAATCGGTTGCTTTCCCGACATAGATAGGGCAGTTGTTGTTCGCCACGAAGTCGGCACTGGGCCTAAATAGCGACCGGCCCAAATGCCGACCGGTGCAAGTGATTTTGAGGTCGTTTGGGGGGGGGGGGGGGGGGGGGGGGGGGGGCTGATTTTGGTATTGGGGCGGCGGTTTTCCAGCCGTGCCCCCATCCCAAATTTTAAACTCGATAAAATTTGGTAAATTACATAGATTTTATTGAAATATAGATGGTTTTTATATAATACGGAGAAATATAAAATAAAACTAAAAGAGGACGTCTTCATCAGAGTCCCCGTCGACGGCGTCGGCTCCCGCTGCGCCCGATGGTGGTCGCGGCGGAGCGTTGGACGGCCCAGCTTCGTCATCGGACCAGCGGCGGGAAACCATTCCGCGGCGGCGGCGGTTCTCCTCCGACGCGCACTCGTGGCGGTGGCGCTCGGCGTCCTCGGGGAAGGAGGTGAAGGTGCGGCGCTCCTCCTGTCGCTGCGCCGATGCGTCGAAGGAGGGAAGAGGGTACTGATGCTCACATCGTTGGCGCTCCGCCGCCACCGTCGCGAGGCCTCCGGTCACGTCCGCCTGGAAGAGGCGTTGCTCAGCCGCCGCCATCGCAGCCCTCGCCGCTTCGATGTTGCGGCGATGGGCGTCCGCGCGGGTGGCAGCATGGTCCTCCGCCAGCCTAGCCGCTGCCGCCCTCCTCTCGGCGGCCATGAGCTCCTGCGCCGACCGGTCGCGGCGCCGCGCCTCGAACGACGCTAGGATCACTCTCTATTCTGTGGCGGCTTCCTCCGCCTCTGCGTCTGTCGGCGGCTGGGCGAGGAACTCCTCCTTGTCGGAGTCCTCCTCCTCCTCGCCCTGCGGCGGAGCTGGCTCCTGCGGCGGCGGCGGTGGTGGTGGTGGCGCGCCGGAACCACCGCGAGGGAGCATGGCGTAGGTTGTGAAGAGGCGGTGAGGCATTTTCTACCAGCGGTTGGAGGATGTGAACCTACCGGCGAGGCGACGAGCTATTTATAGCCGGAAGCGGGGCAGAAAAACGAAGAAGGGGCAGGAAGCGCGCGACATGACATTCATTTCCCGTCAACGAGTGCTCCGATGCGTGCTCCGACGCGATGGCTCGCTGCGCCGCTGCAAAGCTGTTGCCGTTTGCAGAGCTATTACTGAGTGCGGGAGACGAGATGAGTGGAGACGATGAAGCGTCGGTCGTGCCGCTGACAGTGGGCCACGTGGTGAGCCACGCGCCTAACCAGTGCCCCGGTCACCCTCCCCCCCCCCCCCCCCCCCCCCCGTGGACAGGGTTTGGATCGGGTGCGCCGGATGAAAACATGTGTCGCACCGGATGGAAAAACGCATGGGGGACGCGACTGGGCGAGATTTTCTGCGCCGGCGCCCCCAAATGGTGTTTGGGGGGCCTTTAGAGGGGGCGAGTGAAGATGCTCTAACCCTGAAAGGAATATGCCCGAGAGGCAATAATAAAGTTATTATTATATTATTCCATGTTTATAATAGATGTTTATTTCTCATGCTAGAATTGTATTAATCGGAAACATTAATACTTGTGTGATTAATAAACTAAAAGGTTCCTAGTAAAGCCTCTCTTTTATACTAGCTCGTTGATTAACCGATGATCAAGGTTTTCTGATCATGAACATTGGATGTTGTTAATAACGGGGTCATATCATTAGAAGAATGATGTGATGAACACTCACACCCATAGTACGAATAGCAATACGATCAAGTCATCAAGTTTCATTGCTATATCAAACTCATACGAAATAGTTCTAATCCTCAAACCATGAGATCATGTTAATCACTGATACCGGAAGAGTGCTTTGATGATATCAAACGTCACACCATAACAGGGTGATTATAAAGGTTGATTTGGGTATTCTGAAAGTATTAGTTGAGGCTCATGGATCAAGAGTGGAATTTGTCTGACCCGATGACGGGAAGATATTCTATGGGCCCTTCTCGTTGATATTGCATTGGAATCACTTGCAAGCATGTGACTAGGTCACGGGAATGCATTATCACGGAACGAGTAAAGAGACTTGTCAGGAACGAGATCGAACTAGGTATGGTTGATACCAAATGATCGGATCTCGAACAAGTAATAATATCGCGAGACAAAAGGAATTAACTATGTTCGTTATTGGTTCACACGATCACTAGTTCATCGTTGAGTAAGTCAGAGTCGTCATGGATTTCCAGATCCCGCTGATGATTATTGATCAGAGAGGAGTCTCGATCATGTCCACGTTATTCACGAACCGTAGGGTGACACACTTAAGGTTCGTGATGCGGCGCGGTGTTGATAGTTTTTCACCATCCAGTTGGGAACCCCAAGAGGAAGGTATGATGAGCACAGCAGCAAGTTTTTCCCTCAGAAAGAAACTAAGGTTTATCGAATCCAGGAAAAAGTCAATACTCCAGAAGGTGATGCTGACTAGCCTACTAACACTCCAACAAGGGCGCCGTTAACGATAACGAGTTAGCGCATCTTCAACTAGTAGCAACGTGGAACCTGCACACAACACAACCAAATACTTTGCTCCCAACTTACAATGGGGTTGTCAATCTCACCGGTTTGCTTGAAACAAAGGGTATGAGCGTATCGAGTGGAAAGCAATAGTAATATGCAAGTAAAGTAAACAGTGCGAGTAAAGTAAACATGTAATAGCAATATAATGGAAATAGGACCGGGGTCCACAGTTCACTAGTGGTGTCTCTCCGTAAGATAAAATAGCACATGCTGGGTAAACAAATTACAGTTGGGCAATTGATAGAATTAAAACAACATGCATGTCGAGAGGATCACTATGAGATTTACTCTGGGTATTACAACAAGATACATAGACCGTCATCCAACTGCATCTATGACTAATAATCCACTTGTGGCGAATCAATCCGAGAACTCCACAAGTATTAAGTTGCGAACAACAGATAACTGCATTAAGCAAAGTGTGTAATGTAAACAAAGCATATGCCCGTGAGCATATGAATGTTGTTTTCCCCTAGTAGCAACAGCACATCTACAACCTTAGAGGTTTCTGTCACTCCCCCAGAATAAATAGAGGCATGAACCCACTATCGAGCATAAATACCCTCTCTTGCAGTCACTAGCAACTACTCGGCCAAGATAGCTACTAACAACGGAGAGCATGTAAGATCATAAACAACATAGAGATAACATAAGATAATATTCAGCACATCAACTCAATCATAACACCAATATTCATCGGATCCCAACAAACACAACATATAGAATTACATAAATGTAGTCTCGATCATGTAAAGCAGCTCACAAGATCTAAACATGAAGCACATGGTGGAGAAGACAACCATCTAGCTACTGCTATGGACCCATAGTCCAAGGTAGACTACTCACTCATCACGCCGGAGGCAAGCATGGCGATGAAGAAGACCTCTGGTGGTGATTCCCCTCTCCAGCAGGGTGCCGGGAAGAGCTTCTGGACCCTCCCGATCTTGGATCGACGGCAGCGACGGATCGCAATGTATTCTGGAAAAGTGATCGGGTATTTAGGTTTTTCCCATCAGGGGGTCTTTATAGGCGAAGGGGCGGTGTCAGAAGTGGACCTGGTGGGGCTCGCCATAGGGGGGCGCGGGCCAGCCCTAGGCCGCGCCCCCTGGTGGTGAGGCCCACCAGTGGCTCCTCTCTGTCTCCTCTTCGGTTCTCTGGAAGCTCCAGTAAATTTCTGGACGTCTGGCTTTTGTTTCGTCCAATTCCGAGAATATTTCCTGTGTAACTTTTCTGAAACACAAAAACAGCAGAAAACAGGGAACTGGCACTGTGGCATCTCGTTAATAGGTTAGTTCCGGAAAATGCATAAAAATGCCACGAAGTGTAACGAAACACTAAGTAAATGGTGTAAAAACAAGCACGGAGCATCAAAAATTATGGATACGTTGGAGACGTATCAGCATCCCTAAGTTTAACTCCTGCTCGTCCTCGAGTAGGTAAGTGATAACAAAAGAAATAATTTTTTGAGGTGACATGCACCTACACAATCTTGACCAACTATGTAAGCGTTGTGCGCTGGGATCAAAAGAACTTAAAACATGGGCATGAAAGATATAATCTTGATAGAAGAAACTTAGCAACCATGTTATAACATGAAAAAGAACACAAACGAAAGATCATGAAAATGAAACAATGAAAGTCAAACGTGTGTTCAAATCATAAGGAAAAACATACAAATGGTTTTCAGCTTGTCCTTCATGGAGTAGCAAAACATAAATGTATAGGACACCTTCAAGTTTAATAGGGCGACTAGATACAAATAATTTAAGAACAAGTGAAACCAACAATATGAATCAATCAATGAAAACTTTGGGACAATGCACATTATACTAAGAATGATAACTATGCTCTCTTAGACGGTGCATAAAGGTAGAAGGTGGTGACTCAACATAAAAGTAAAAGAAAGGCCCTTCGTGGAGGGAAGCAGTGATTAAACATGTGCTAGAGCTTTTTATTTGTAAAGCAGAGATAAAAATTGGGTTTTGAGAGGTGATTGTTTCATGTCAACGACTGGCAATGGGGTCTTACTATCTTCCATAATAAACAAGTGAGAGCGGTTCCGAGTTCTTTGAAAATTTGGCACATTGGTGCTCTTTTATAAAGCTTTGGCACTTCTCCCCACCTTTTTTCCTTTCTCGAACCATGGCTAACCGATTCCATCGGGTGCCCACCAACATTCACATACCATGGATGAGTGCCTTTTTTTCTTTTTTAGAATTAGATTGCAATGGTCTGACCAGCTCTCATGCAAAATTAATGACAAGCAGATGAAGCTGCCTAGTCGAGGGTACTTAATTTAATATGGAAGATAGCAATTCCGACCACTACGTCCCCATGAGCTAAAAATAGTGGCACAAAACGAGAAGTAGTTGAAAGTTTTGAAAGGTAGCACATGAAAATTTACTTGGAATGGCTTACAAATACCATGCATAGGAATTTATAGTGGACACAATGGCAAACTTGGTTTTCAGGAGTTGGATGCACAAGTAGAGCTCATACTCAGTACAAAATGAGGGCTAGCAAAAGACTGGGAGCGACCAACTAAAAGAGCAATAACGGCCATAATCATGCATAGCGACAAAGCGAAATTAAAAGAAGCATAAGATGGCATCAAAAGTCAAAAACTAAATGATTATAGAGGCAATGGCGACTTTGTATGAGTCTAACATGTGTGAGCATGCGCCAAGTCAACCCAAATAATGCATCAAAGGAGAAAACCAAAATAATGCTTCCAAATAATTAAAATAACGCATGATTTTTTTCAAAGGCTCATTAAGCAATCTCAGTCATTTGAGACAAGTCATGCTACAGCAAAACCACTAAGCATACTATCAAAAAGACATCAAGCACGACACGCAAAAGCTTAGGCCGCAGTCTACACAAGCTCCTTCTTGTACCACTTTTTTGCATAAAGCTTTTTCTCTTTTCTAACACCATTCGAACTTTTTATAAATAACTCTTTTGATGAAAACCAATATGGACCAGAGGTCAAAATACACCTTGATATAAAGATATAACAAGATCTGAACAAAAATCAAGGAAAAAAAGAAAGCTAAACGCAGTTCTAGAAAAAGAAGAACACTCGTTGAAACGATAAGAGTGAAAAACGGAGTGTTCTTGGCAAATGAAAAACAAGGCAACTTCTCCAAAAGAAATTTGTTGGGGTCTAACCATTTATTGCAGCAAACAAAACAAAACTAAACTGAAAACTAAAAACAACTTACGCTCCAAGAAAAACGTATAGTGCATAAAGCAATAAAAATATAGTGTGTTGAAAGGTGATCTGATTTTTGCCGATGAAGAAGGGGTGCCTTGGGGCCATCCCCAAGCTTTGACGCTTGTATCTCTTGGATATTTCTTGGGGTGACATGGGCATCCCCAAGCTTGAGCTTTTGTCCATTCTTCAACTCATCTCATCATTCTCCAATCCCTACACCTGAAAACTTCCTTCATACAAAACTAAACACAAATCTATTAGCAACATTAGTGTAAGCATAACATTGAATCAACCCTTTTTGCTTCAGGTTTCAACTCAAAACCACCACATATAAAGCATATACTACTGTAGCAACTTCCCCAAAATTTCCGTGATCAAAAGAACTCAAAAAGAAAGCGATAAAGCGGCAAACACAAATATTGGCAGAAATCTGTCAAAACAGAACAGCTGACAAAGGTCGAATTTTTAGCGGGTTTTCTGTTGCTCAAATAAAAAAGTGTTCAACTAATAAAAGTTTGGATATAACCTGGGGCATATGTACAAGAAATGTCAGGTCCAAAAGATATACAGAGAATTTTCACGAATTTTTACGGTGCAGCACCGAAAACTGTTTCAGGACAGCAACATCCCCAAATCTTACCTCACTCAAATTAGAGGCTTTTCTTGGCACAAAAACGAAATAAAAAGGATAAGGAGCGGTTATTACAGTAGTAATAACTTCCAAGACTCAAATAAAAGAAAAAGAACTGAAAGTAAAAACATTGGGTTATCTCCCAAGAGTGCTTTTCTTTAACGTCTTTGAGCTAGACGCAGAAAGTGCGAATCAAGTATTTTCGAAAGAATCATTAAGATCAACTGTTTCCTCAAAATCACCACTTACCATACTAGGCACTTTAGAGGTTCCCGAAGATGATTCAACCTGCAAGTCACTCTTAGTTGAACTAAAAGTCTTACCAATCTTAAAAACATGATGCGGTTTAGGCACAGACACCTTGGGAACATACATAAATTTTTGCTCTTTTCTACCAAAAGATTTCTCTTTCTTAAACTTAAGAGATGAGAAAATTGAACTTAAAGTTTCTATGGACTCCTCAAGTTTCCCAATCCTAAGGTTTTGACTATCAAGAGTAGCGCTAGTTTCTAAAATGGTGATTCTCTTACCGATACTTTCTATCGCTTTATTAACTCGGCTAGCATTATCAAGGATATTTGGCAAACTTTTTTCTAAAGAGCCTATTTTTTCTATAACTTCCTCCAAAGTGATCTCAGTTTTAACAACATGAATAGGTGGTACTCCCACTAAACTTTCTATTAAAGTGCATGCTTCAAGAGTGGGAGTACCCAGAAAATTACCTCCTGCAAGAGTATCAAGAACGTACCTACACCAACTAGTTATACCAACATAAAAATTTCTAAGGAGGATCATGGTAGAATGCTTCTCTGTACACCTATGATGAGAATTGCTAATAAGGTACCAAGCATCTTTCAAGCTCTCTCCCCCTTGTTGCTTAAAAGTACGAACTTCAACTTCAGGATTACTCATTCTAACAAGACTAAAAGCAAGCAAGTAAAAATAAAGTAAAAGCATAACTAAAACAAAGTAAAGGATGTGCGTGCGAAACTCCCCTTGCAATAGTCTTCTTTTTCCCCGGCAACGGCGCCAGAAAAATGTCTTCATGCGGCGCGGTGTTGATAGTTTTTCACCGTCCAGTTGGGAACCCCAAGAGGAAGGTATTATGAGCACAGCAGCAAGTTTTTCCCTCAGAAAGAAACCAAGGTTTATCGAATCCAGGAAAAAGTCAATACTCCAGAAGGTGATGCTGACTAGCCTACTAACACTCCAACAAGGGCGCCATTAACGATAACGAGTTAGCACGTCTTCAACTAGTAGCAATGTGGAACCTGCACACAACACAACCAAATACTTTGCTCTCAACTTACGATGAGGTTGTCAATCTCACCGGTTTGCTTGAAACAAAGGGTATGAGCGTATCGAGTGGAAAGCAATAATACTATGCAAGTAAAGTAAACAGTGCGAGTAAAGTAAACAGGTGATAGCAATATAATGAAAATAGGACCGGGGTCCACAGTTCACTAGTGGTGTCTCTCCGTAAGATAAAATAGCACATGCTGGGTAAACAAATTACAGTTGGGCAATTGATAGAATAAAGACAATGTGCATATCGAGAGGATCACTATGATATTTACTCTGGGCATTACAACAAGATACATAAACCGTCATCCAACTGCATCTATGACTAATAATCCACTTGTGGCGAATCAATCCGAGAACTCCACAATTATTAAGTTGCGAACAACAGATAACTGCATTAAGCAAAGTGTGTAATGTAAACAAAGCATATGCCCTTCAGCATATGAATGTTGTTTTCCCCCTAGTAGCAACAGCAAATCTACAACCTTAGAGGTTTCTGTCACTCCCCCAGATTAAATAGAGGCATGAACCCACTATCGAGCATAAATACCCCCTCTTGGAGTCACTAGCAACTATTCGGCCAAGATAGCTACTAACAACGGAGAGAATGCAAGATCATAAACAACACAGAGATAACATAAGATAATATTCAGCACATCAACTCAATCATAACACCAATATTTATCGAATCCCAACAAACACAACATGTAGAATTACATAAATGTAGTCTCGATCATGTAAAGTAGCTCACGAGATCTAAACATGAAGCACATGGTGGAGAAGACAACCATCTAGCTACTGCTATGGACCCATAGTCCAAGGTAGACTACTCACTCATCGCGCCGGAGGCAAGCATGGCGATGAAGAAGACCTCCGGTGGCGATTCCCCTCTCCGGCAGGGTGCCGGGAAGAGCTTCTGGACCCTCCCGATCTTGGGTCGACGGCGGCGGCGGATCGCGATGTATTCTAGAAAAGTGATCGGGTATTTAGGTTTTTCCCGTTGGGGGGTCTTTATAGGTGAAGGGGCGGCGTCAGAAGTGGACTTGGTGGGGCTCACCATAGGGGGGCGCGGGCCAGTCCTAGGCCGCGCCCCCTGGTGGTGAGGCCCACCAGTGGCTCCTCTCCGTCTCCTCTTCGGTTCTCTGGAAGCTCCGGTAAATTTCTGGACGTCTGGCTTTTGTTTCATCCAATTCCGAGAATATTTTCTGTGTAACTTTTCTGAAACACAAAAACAGCAGAAAACAGGGAACTTGCACTATGGCATCTCGTTAATAGGTTAGTTTCAGAAAATGCATAAAAATGCCACGAAGTGTAACAAAACACTAAGCAAATGGTGTAAAAATAAGCATGGAGCATCAAAAATTATGGATACGTTGGAGACGTATCAGTTCGCTGTCATTTTTGAGTGGATATGATACTCCGATCGAATTACAGGATAGCATGAGGGTTGTTTCAGAAAAGCACCAAAACTGTTTTGGAATATCAAAAAAACTCAAGGGTGTATTTATTAATGTTTGTTAATTGAATGAATTAACAAATATTAAAGAAATAAAAATGTTTTATTAAATCAATAAGTGTGAATTTTAATTAGCATGAATGTCATGCAAAATTAAAATGGGGGTTACCTCATGTTGATGAGGGGGTTACCACCATAAAGGGGGGTTACCACCATGATGAGGAGGAGGACCTCCTCCTAGGGGCCAGCGCACCCCCCGAGGGGGCTGCCCTCTCCTTCCCTATAAACCCCCCCCCCCTCTCCTCCATGATTCATACACTTGGTTCTTCCCCTCTCCTGCAAAGGTGCTGCCCCAAATCCGTCTTGGCTTAGCGAAGCTCTGCCGGATTGTTAGTTCGAGATTCACACACTTGGAGAAGTGCGTGTTGGAGTGTCCGGCGGATCCCTTCTTCCGCTGCCCCGCTGGACCGAGGGCGTGGAGGAGACGACGACAAGCCGTACGTGTGACCGAGTACGGAGGCGCCGCCGGTTGTAGCGCCGTGTACACGATCTCGAGATCGTCAAGTGAACCACTACGTCGACTACATCAAGTGAACGACTACGTCGACTACGTGCGTCTTCGTCGAGTCTCCATCGGCAACGTTTGTGCGGGAACGTAATTCCCGCTACCGGTCTTCGAGGGTTAGTCTCCATTGCTACCATCTCGTAGATGTTCTTGGCTAGTTTTGTGTTTAATGCGTAGGAAAATATTTGTTTTCTATGCTACGAACCCATCAGTGGTATCAGAGCCATCTCTATGCGTAGTTGGTTTGCACAGTTAGAACACATGTGGATGTGGGCGTTGATGATCATCTTATTGCAATTTATTTTGTATTTTGGATCATAGTGGCATAGTGGGATTGAAGCTGCCCGAGACTAACCTTACGTGACCGCGTTCATGAGATTTGTCCCACACTTGACATGCTTTGGCATATGTGGCTTTGCGGGTGCACGTTTCTCCCACTATAGTTATGATCTATTTTACAAAGAGTTGTTAATAATATTTTTATCACCGTTGTGGTTACATGTTCGTAGGTAAGAACGGTTCTTCCTAGAAAGCCCCAAACCACATAAAATATGCAAGACAAATTAGAAATATCTAACTTGTTTTTGCAGGGCATGTGATGTAATATGGTTAAATTGTTTTTGTTACAAATTGTATGCAATGATCCTGTTTGTAAGTTATAAATAACCGGCAGGAGCCATATGGTTGTCTTTTCATTTATATGGCCTGCGTGCCGAATATATATATCCAACTGATATATTGTAATGGAGGAAGATAACCAAGGTGGCGCACCATGGACCTTGGTACTACGCCGGTGGAATGATGGAGATCATGCCATGACGCACAAGATGGAGATCAAATGCGTGAAGGACCATATCATATCACATTATATATGCATGTGATGTATATCCTTGTATGCATCTTATTCTGCTTAGATTTGATCGCACGGTATCATTATAAGATGATCCCTCTCACATAAATATCAAGATAAAATGTGTTCTCCCATAATATGCACCGTCAAGAAAGTTCGTCGTTTTGAGACACCTCGTGATGATCGGGTGTGATAGACTCTACGTTCACATACGACGGGTGTAAGACAGTTTTACACACAAAAATGTTATGGTTCTACTTGGCGAGCCTAGCATGTATAGACATGGCCTCGGAACAAGAACCGAAAGGTTAAGCATGAGTCATATGGTTGATATGATGAACATGGTGATGTTCGTGAAACTATGTCGTTGCACGTGATGATCGATTGCGGTATAGTGGATTTAGTTCGTGTAATCACTTAAGAAAACTAGGAGGGATGTTGTTTTTAAGTGGGAGTTCACGTAGAATTTTGATTTAACCTAAACTCATTCTATTATGAACTTAGTCTAAATTAACTTTGCAAATAATTTGTAGATCATGGCACCACCTGCTCTAAATTTTAATGCGCTCATGGAGAAAGAAAAACTAGCCACCAACGGTAGCAACTTCACCAACTGGGCACTTAACTTGAGGATCCTCCTCAATGCCTCTCAAAAGGGCTATGTGCTTGAGGCACCACTAGGTAACCCACCTGCAAAAGATGCTCCCTATGAAGAGAAAAATGTTTTTCTGACTCGTAAGGAGGACCACAGTTTAGTTCATTGCGGCATACTGTATGGACTTGAGCCGGAGCTGCGAAAACGTTTTGAGAACAGCAACGCTTATGATACAATGGGAGAGTTGAAACTGATTTTCAACTCCCATACTGCCATAGAGAGTTATGATGCTTCAGAAAAGTTCTTTAGCTGCATGATGGAAGAGAACAGCTCCGTTAGTGAGCACGTACTCAAAATGTTTGGGTATGCCGATAAGCTCATTTCTTTGAGAATAACGATTTCCAATGAGTTAGAAATACATCGGGTTCTCCAATCTCTTCCACCTAGCTTCAAGGGCTTTGTGATGAACTACAACATGCAGGGCATGAGGAAGTCTCCCCCCGAGCTTCTCTCAATGCTTAAGACTGCAGAAGTGGAGATCAAAAAGGAACATCAAGTGTTGATGGTCAATAAGAGCACTAATTTCAAGAAAGGTAGAAAGGATAATAAGTCCAAGGGTAGAAACAAGAAGGACGGCAAATCTGTTGCCGGTTCTGAGAAGAAACCCAAGGCTAGTACTAAACCTGAAACTGAGTGCTTTTACTGCAAGGACACGGGGCACTGGAAGCGCAACTGCCCAAAGTATCTGGCGGATAAGAAGAACGGGAAGATTAACAAAGGTATATATGATATACATGTTATTGATGTGTACCTTACTAGTAGTCGCAATAGCACCTGGGTATTTGATACTGGTTCGGTTGCCCACATATGTAACTCGAAACAGGGGCTAAAGAATAAGCGACAACTTGCGAAGGATGAGGTCACGATGTGCGTCGGCAATGGATCAAAAGTTGATGTGATCGCCGTCGGGACTCTGCCTCTGCATTTACCATCTGGATTAGTTTTAAACCTGAATAAATGTTATTTGGTGCCTGCGTTGAGCATGAACATTATTTCCGGATCTTGTTTAGTGTGAGACAATTATTCATTCCAGTCCGAGAACAATGGTTGTTCAATTTATATGAATAATATCTTTTATGGACATGCACCTGAGAAGAATGGTTTATTTCTTTTGAATCTTGATAGTAATGAAACACATATTCATAACGTGAATGCCAAAAGAATTAAGTTAAATGATGATATAGCCGCATACATGTGGCACTGCCGTTTAGGTCATATTGGTGTTAAACGAATGAAGAAGCTTCATTCGAATGGACTTCTGAAATCACTTGATTATGAATCATTTGAGACATGCGAGCCATGTCTTATGGGCAAGATGACTAGAACGCCGTTTTCTGGTTCAATGGAACGGGCGACAGACTTATTGGAAATCATACATACTGATGTATGTGGACCTATGAGTGTGCCAGCGCGTGGTGGATATCGTTATTTTGTTACTTTCACTGATGACTTAAGTAGATATGGGTATATTTACTTAATGAAACACAAGTCTGAAACGTTTAAAAAGTTCAAAGAATTTCAGAGTGAAGTAGAAAATCATCATAACAGAAAGATTAAATTTCTACGATCTGATCGTGGAGGAGAATATCTAAGTTACGAGTTTGGCACACATATGAGAGAATGTGGAATAGTTTCACAACTTACTCCCGCTGGAACGCCACAACAAAATGGTGTATCCGAACGTCGTAACCACACTTTATTGGATATGGTTCGGTCTATGATGTCTCTTACCGATCTGCCACTATCATTTTGGGGTTATGCGCTAGAAACAGCCGCTTTCACTTTAAATAGGGCTCCATCTAAATCCGTTGAAATGACACCGTAGGAATTATGGTTTGGAAACAAACCTAAGCTGTCATTTCTAAAAGTTTGGGGATGCGATGTTTATGTGAAGAAACTTCAGCCTGATAAACTCGAACCCAAAGCGGAAAAATGCGTCTTCATAGGATACCCTAAAGAAACAATTGGGTACACCTTCTATCACAGATCCGAAGGCAAAGTGTTTGTTGCTAAGAACGAATCCTTTTTAGAGAAGGAGTTTCTCTCGAAAGGTGTGAATAGTAGGAAGGTAGAACTCGATGAGGTTATTGAACCTCCTCTTCATGAATTGGCAAGTGGCGCAGCGCCGGAAACCGTTTCGGTGGTGACTTCACCAAATAAAGTGGGAGCTAATGATGAAGATCATGAAACTCCAAAAGAGGATGCTACCGAACCTCGTAGGTCGACAAGAACACGCGCCGCTCCTGAATGGTACGGTGATCTTGTCGTAAATGCCATTGTTGAGAATGATGACCCTGTGACGTATGATGAAGTGATGATGAGCCCAGATTCCAACAAATGGCATGAAGCCATGAAATCCGAAATGGAATCCATGTATGAAAACCAAGTATGGACTTTGGTGGAACTTCCCAATGACCGAAAGGTCGTTGAGAATAAATGGATTTTCAAGAAGAAAACAGACGCTGATGGTAATGTGACCGTCTATAAAGCACGACTTGTCGCAAAAGGTTTCCGACAAATTCAAGGAGTTGACTACGATGAGACTTTCTCACACTACTAGGGAAACCCTTATCTGTGGCGCACCAATTTGGGCTTCAGTGGCGCACCAGTGGTGCGCCACGCATATCAAGCCACTGGTATTTATTACCAGTGGCGCACGCCCACGTGCGCCACGGTTAAGTGTCCTATCCGTGGCGCACCTAAGTGGGGTGCGCCACGCATAATATCTGCGGCGCACTCAATTTAGGTGCACCACGGATAGGGTGCGCCACTGGCAATAAAAATGGTGCTCCACTGGTATGTTTTCTATTTGTATTTTTTTCGAGAATATAGCAGAAATATACAATATACAGCATAAAAATATATAGTATACAGCAGAAATGCAAAGATATACACATCAGTAACACTGGAATTCACCAAAATACATCAATATGAAGTCAAGTGTCGGAAGACATCAATATAAAGTCAAGTGTCAAAATACATGGTCAAGTGTCGAATCATTACACAAGTTAAGTACAACTTTGATCATTACATATTATATATGGAGTTACATATCATCTAGACTACTATATGAACGAATAGATCACACCGGTGACGACGATGAGCAAGATCGAGACCATGATCAAGAACTTCATCTGATTCTTCTTCCACACGTGTTTCCTCCACTTGGAGACCGCGAGCTCTCTTGTCTTGTAACCTTTGTAGCAGTTGCCGCCGAAGTTGGTCACCTGTGCCTGGCAGTCCTCCCACTCCTCGTAGACTCCTGGAACCCGACCACTGTACACCACGTACCACTTCGCCATCTCTCTATAGACATGTAGTATATATGTTATGCAACAAAAGGAATGACAAAGTGCAAAAACATGCTTGCATGATCACAAATACTATGGCAAGGATTCATAAGCCTAGAATAAAACATAGCATGGATGACGATCAATCATATATAAGCAATTCATAATACAAAAAAAAGTTCTAGTGCCTGGAGGGGCCCGCCTCATCGTCGTGGGCCCCCTTCTTCGTCGCCGCTAGGCCCGATCGAGCATCTCGTGTGGTGGCGGGGGCGGGGAGGAAGTCATCCTCCACAATCTTGTGGAGGCGACCGGAGTCCTCCGTGAGCAGCGCCAAGAGGCGCCGCCGCTCCAACTCCATGAAGCCGCGCGCTCCCTCCTCCGTCGTGTGGCGGTCGCACGAATTTTTGAGCCCCGACTCAAGAAGTCGGTCGTCGAGCTCGTCGTCGAGCACCGCCTCCTTGTTCTCCATCCACAGAGAACGCCACAAGGCGTGGATGGCTGCCTGTTCTTCATCCTCGGGATCTAAGATGGCCCACTCCATGTCGTCAATCTCCGCCTGGGCTTCCGCCTCCAGGCGGTCGTTCTCTTTTTCGTCCTCCGGGTAGTCCACCTCGGGGACTTCTTCCTCGCCGTCGGACGCTGGAGGTGGCGGCGTTGGAGGCGGCGTCGGAGGGGGAGGGGGTGGTGGTGGGCGTCGGCTCATCATGGCGTAGGTGGTGATCTTGCGGCGCACCATGGCGGCGGAGGCGTACCTAAAAGCAGAGAGAAATAAAATCTATTATCATATAAAATTGATCGGAAAATTCGACAGCACCTCCCCTATAAATGGCTACCTAGGAGTGCCTATTTCTCACCGAAACAGAAATCAATCAACATTTCGGGAGTAATAGGCACTCATTTTCCAAAACCTGTAAACAATTCACACAAAAAAAGCACGAAATGTGCCTTTCCAACACAGATTTGTCGACAACATGTCGACAACATACACATAAGACACAACATGTGCCTTTCCACCATTGCTGTCCACAGAGCACAAAATTCTGTGCAAAAACTGAGTAAAAGAACCTCACAGTAAAAATGTGTGCCTTTCCACCATTGTTGCTCACAGTATAAGAACATGCTCACAGTATTGTTGCTCACAGTATAAGAACATGCTCACAATATAAGAACATGCTCACAGTAAGAACCTAGCAGTCACATATTAACATGAATGAAAGTGTTATATATAAGAAAATCAATTAGAGAGCTTGTCTTCTACAAGAGCATCTGGGAATAGTAAGAACCTAGCAGTCACATATTAACATGAATGACAGTGTTATATTAACATGAACCTAACAGTCACATATTAACATGAATGCTCACAGTAAGAACCTAGCAGTCCCAGCACATCAACAAATTAAGTATATCTTGAGCATAGCTCCATTATCTAAATGAAAGAGCATAGCTTGAGCAAGTTTATCTTGAACATTTACATATAAAATGAGAGAACATGTGTATATTATATACTTTACATATAAAATGAGAGAACATATGAAAGAGCATAGCTCTAGCAAGTATATCTTGTATCAATAAAAAGGTATAGGACTAATTTCTTAAAAGGGAAGATATACACATGCTATTAAATATTGTTATTGCTTGCAAATATGCATGTCTTCCTCTTCTGACCAGTACAATACCAATACTATCCACCTGGCATGTTGGAGAATTTTTGGAACTAAAATCTCACTATGTTTACCAATTAATATGTCAGTGGGTAATTAGATCTTTTAATATCATGAGGATGCTAAAGGAATTACTAAAATTGTATTTAATTTGTTCAATAAAGGTTGAAGCCAAAGTTTGAATCAGTGTCGAAATAACAAAACACAGTGACCTACATAACCACTGAATGCCCACTAGTTGAGTACCCCAGATGAAACACATTATGCTTATTACTGTCTTTTGGTCGATTTTAGGTAGCTCGGCATTGAAGACAACAACTGAAACTTAATTCGCTGAACAGCAGGATGGCAGATGGTCATTTTGCTTTCCTATATATATTTCATACTTTGGTACTAACCTATGCGGTGCTTATGGACTTGTGAACTCTAGAATCTAGATGAGCAAGCGAACCTTGTTACCAAGTGAGAAAGAACACCCATTGTAAAAGAAGATTTACAGCATTCAGATAAAACATGGCAAGAAAGAACACCCATTTGTTAAGACATGCTTATGTGAAGGAAGCAATGGGTATTGCATCTAAGGACAGGTGTTCTACTGATGCAGCAGAAAGAAAGATATACCAATGCAGCAGAACAAAAATATGCACGATCATGGTTAGATTGGTAGCCTGGTAATCATGTCAAGAGAGGAAGAATTGACAGTAGAGCATCATGAGGAACAGAATGATTAAATCAATGGTAAAGTTAACAGCTAGGAAATTCAATCTAGGAGGACTGTTCTGAATGTGCATCAATGCACTGACCATACTATAAGATAATCCGACTCTGATCTCCTAGCAAGAACATATCTAAGTGCGTCCTAGTTTTAAACTATCATATGCTAGGGCTTTGAGCTTAACATGCTAGGAAAGTGAGCCTTAGTATATCTGTTGTAATTTGAATAGTAGACAAACTGGCTACTGCTCGCTGTTCCTATGCTCCTACTACTACATGACAGAGCCGAGTGCCTACAACATTCTCCAGTGAATCCAAAGAGAAACGCCCTTTGTCAGATCCATCGGAATCTTTCCCATACACATTTTATGAATAGTGTATTCTACCGAGTTCATCAAATCCAAGGAAAATTCTTGGGTCGTATCAAGAGAGGTATGTCTGTCAGCTAAGATAATCTAATCGAGCCCATGACTGCCCTAAGATCTTGCCAAATCGCAAACACAAAAGGAAAAGTGGCTCGTGACCGTAACAGCGAGTGTGCCCAAACCAGAAATAGAGGCGGGGAAGAGGGGGAGAGGGGAAGGCGGGCGCTCACCGAGGCGGGGAAGAGGGGAAGACGGCGACGTCGGGGTTGAAGGCGAGGTCGGGGAAGACGGCGACCTGCTCCTCCTCCGCGGGGGCGGGCGCTCACCGACGGAGGCGGCTCCTCCACAGACGACGGCGGCGGCTCCTCCACAGGCGTGGGCGGCGCGGCGTAGCGGAGGCGAGGGTGAGGGCGGTGGAGCGGAGGCGAGCGCGGTAGAGCGGAGGCGAGCGGCGGCTCGGAGCGGAGGCGAGCGCGGCGGCTAGGGTTCAGGCGGGGAAGAGAAGTGTCACACGTGGGAGAGAAGAAAGGGCGGGGAACCGTTTTACCCCCGAGGTGCGCTAGTATAGTTCAAAAGCGGCCGCAGTGCCATCTAGACAACAATCTCGACATAGCACAGTGGTTCTGGGTTCGCTGGCTGTTTGGGGAGGTGCCAGGTTTGAACCCTGGACCTCCCACCTTTTTTTGTTTTTACAAAAACTGTATTTCAGAAAGTTTAAATTTACTATATTGCAATAAATAACATTTGCTTATTCTAAAAATAATAATTTTTAAATAGTACTAGTCTGACATCTATATATCATATCATTGTTACAAAAAACCATATGAATCATATATCATATATATGATCATTGTTACAAAAAACCAAAAATCATTTATATGATTGTTCCTCCAAAAAATGACACATGTTGTCCGATGTCGATTCCGAACGAGCTACCGTCGTCGACTCGTCACGATCTTCTTGCCCTTCTTCATCGTGGTTGAATAATTGAGCCCGGAAACATGGAGATTTTTTCTCGTGTACGGGCATCCTTTAGCGGGTAGGGTGGTCTTCCTTCTTCCAGGGCATCACTAGGCCTGTCGAAGTACTTGTCAAATTCCTCTTCTATCTTGGGATCGCCGTACTTGTCGAACTCTTGCTCGGTGGCCGCTCCCTCCATTCTGATGATGCTCCTTTTTCCCCTCCTAACGAAAACACGGCTAGGCCTTACCGGGTCGGTAATGAAGAAGCATTGATCAACCTGGCTCGCCAGTACCCATGGCTCATTTTTCGCCTGGACGTTCGCGCTGGATTTGGCTTCGGGTATGACCATGGTGGTGAAGTACCGGCCTTCTTTTTCAATGTTCTTGGCCCATCTTACCCGAAACATCGGCATCTTCTCTCCACAGTAGTTGAGTTCCCAGATCTCCTCGATCCTCCCGAAGAACCTTTCATTGACGGTGGATTCCTCGTTCGCGTAGGACAGCATCGTGACCCCCGAGTTCTGGTGTTCGCTGCTATGGTCCTTTTTCTCGGTGTAGAATGTGTAACCATTGATGTCGTACGCCTGATAGGTCCTCACGTTCATCGCGGGGCCCTGTGACAAGACGAATAAGAGTTTTTCCTCTTCCGTGGAAGGCATGTTACCATGACGAAGCTGGAGTAGCTTTTCCTTGAACCAACGCGTAAAGTTGGAGTTGTGCTCTCTAGTTACGTCTCCCTTCGTCCTCCATCTGCCCGTGTCACTGAACTTCTTCTCAATGAAGCTTTTGTGCTCTAACACCCAAGGTTCGACCAATTCAAGGTGTTGTAGCGCGACTCAGTGTGCCCTGTCAAAGTCTGGTTGTCGGGCTTGGAAGACGACGTGCATGGGGACGAAGCCATCGCGGTGACCAAACCCATGGATCCTGCCGAGGTGCCTCCTGATAGGCAGACCAATAGGGACGTACTCGTCCTCGTTTTGTAGATAATTCTGGCAGAACGATATGCACTTGTAGGACAGGAAGCCCTTGGCTATGCTTCCATCCGGACGCGCCCTATTGCGAATGCAGCCATTGAGAACGCCGTTCAGCCTTTCGAACGGCATCATGTTGTGGAGGAATGGCGGCCCGAGGTGGATGACATCATCCACCACGTGGACGAGCAGATGCACCATGATGTCGTGGAACGCGGGGGGGAGTAAATCTCAAGCTCGCATAGTATCATGACGATCTCACCTTGTAGCCTTTCGAGCTGCGTCATGCCGATCGACTTCCTAGAGAGGACGTCGAAAACGTTGCAGAGGCCAAACAGCGTCTCACGTACGTGCTCGTCCATGATTCCTCGGAGCGCTACTGGAAGTATCTGCGTCATCAGCACGTGGCAGTTGTGAGATTTCATCCCGGAGAACCTCTTCTTCATTCCGTCCAGGTATCGTGATATCTTTCCTCCGTAACCGGTAGGAAGCTTGACTCCTAGGAGGACGCTGAAAAACTGGTGGAGCTCCGGCTCACTAAGAGTGAAGCAGGAAGGTGGGCAGTAGTAGTCGTTTCTCTTGGCCTTTTTGCGCATATGACCTTGAGTATCCGCCTGCGTCTCATCATCATCAGCGTCATCGGGGCGTCCTCCATGAAGTTCTTTCCTGATGCCCAGCTTGATCAGGTCGTTTCTTGCCTTTGGCCCATCTTTGGTTTTCTCTGGCATGTTGATGATAGTGGCAACTAGACTCTCGCACACGTTCTTCGTGATGTGCATGAGATCAAGGCTATGAGGCGTGTGGAGGTATTTCCAGTACGGCAGGTCCCAGAAAACGGACCTCGCTTTCCATACACCTCGCAGCGGCTTTACCCTCGGACGCTTCTTTCCCGGCGCGGAGCACGCTTCCCATTCTTCTAGCGCATCATTGATATCCTCTCCATTATAAATAGGTGGGGATGTTTCGAGCTCCTCACTACCATAGAACAGATCTCCGCATTTTCTCCAAGGATGATCGGCGGGAAGCCACTTTCGAATGCCAGGGAACACGGTTTTCAAAGAACCGGGGTCCTTCGGTAGCTGGACATGCGACGTTTTATCCATGCACCTGACACATGCATTGTGTCCGTGGGCCACCTGGCAAGAGACATATGCGTATCCAGGATAGTCCTGCACCGTCGTGAGCAACGTGGCTCTCAGACCAAAATACTCTCCTTTGTAGGCGTCCCACGTACGTGCCGGCGTCTCCCACAACATGGCTAACTCCTCTTTCAACAGCTCGAGATACAGGTGCATGTCGATACCCGGTTGTTTCGGCCCCTGAATAAGAATACTCATGTGTACGTATCTCTGCTTGGTGCACAGCCAGGGGGGAAGGTTGTACGGCCATACAAAGACGGGCCAGGTGCTATGCGTGCTACTCTGGTTGCCGAAGGGATTGAGTCCATCTATGCTCATACCCAGCCTAACGTTCCTGGCATTGTTCCCGAAACCGTCTTCCATGTCCAACATGAGCCACTGGCTAGCGTCCGCAGGGTGTGTCAGGATCGTGGCCTTCTCCGGATCATCTTCGGGCTTCTCCCTTTCCGCGTGCCATTGCATGAGCTTTGCTTCCTTAGGGTCTACGAAATACCGCTTCAGACGGGGGGTGATAGGAAAGTACCATACCACTTTTCGAGGAACTTTCCTGTTCCCTCTCTTGTATCGTGATTGGCCGCACACCGGGCATGTGGTTAGTTCCTTGTACTCGTCCCGATAAAGTGCGCAATCATTGATGCATGCGTCATACTTCACGTGCGGTAGATCGAGAGGGCACACAACTTTCTTGGCCTCCTCGGTACTCCTTGGCAATGTGTTCCCCTCGGGAAGCTTCTCGTGCCAGTATGCCATGTTATCGTCGAAGCTAACGTCGGTCCATTTGTGTTGCACCTTCATCTCCAAAGCTTTGAGGGTTACGTTCAGGCGTGTATCCCCGGGCCGGCACCCAGGATACAACGGAGTTTTCCCGTTTTTCTCCATTTGCTCCAGCTTGTCTTTCTCACGGGCAACAGCTTTGGCGTTGCTTGTCTCTGTGAGGAGCAGTTCTTGAACATGAGGGTCCCGCAAGGCTGAAGTTAGCGGTGTCTCCGTGTCTGCGTCTTCTCCACCACCATCGGATCCGGTGTCATCATCATGTCCCACATCTCCTTCATCATGTCTGGGTGACTCTTCGCCTTCTCGCCGGCCTCCCACGTCACCATTTCCTGCCAGCGGGGGCCCGTTGTTGACGTCCTCGTCAATGTAGCCTTTCATGAAACCACTCATGAGCAAGTGCTTCTCCAATGTACCAGAATCAGGCTTGATTAGGGCCCTGAGGTTGCATCTATGACAAGGACATCTTATCTTGGACATGTTGTTCCGAATCATGACGGCCATCGCGCGTTCCTTGTATCTAGACACCATACCTTCGCTCATGTGGCGCACCATCGTTGCCTGCACGGTATGGAGCAAATTATGGTCATATCGCCAGAAAATTTCGGCATGATGACCTTCCCTATAAATAGGACATATGGGTAGTGTAAAAGTTTGCCGAAACAGAAATTAATCAACATTTCGGCAAACATCCATGCACCATGCGCCGGTACCTGCACAAACCATACACAAGCATCCATGCCCCTATCGATCACATACAAAACACATATGCCATATATATCACACACCGCCATACGTGCCGCGCATCGACCGCCACAAAGAAACAAGCATACATGTTTTCATCCAACCATATACTCACCTATTAGACAAGTTACCGACGAATCCGTGAGCGGAGAGCCAAACTATTGAGGGAGACAAAGATATGTGCTAGCTAGTGGGAGGAATTAATAGAGCTAGATATATGTGGGAGGGGAGGAGGAGGAAGTCAACCCTTACATACTATCCAAATACAAGTTTTGGCTAGCTACCTAAAATGGAGAAATAGTTGAAGAAAATGGGGGTGGAGAGAAGAGGAACTAGAGCTAGAGCTAGATCTATGGGAGTGAGGGCTTGGAGTGGGAGGTAGGGTAAGATGGCACCTTTATGGTGGTAGGTACGATATATCCGTTCCGCACCTCAAAATGGTGCTCCACAGATATATATACCTGTGGCGCACCTCTAAATGGTGCTCCACGGATATGTCTGCCACCTTTTCCAGAGGGTGGGCTCACACATATCCGTGGCGCATGTGTATGTGGTGCGCCACGGGTATCCACACTATGCGTGGCGCACCCCCAATGCATGCGCCACGGATATGGGGGCCTGACACCCCAGGCCCTGGTGCTCGGTGGGGCCCACTTATCCATGGCGCATCTCCTTCACGGTGCGCCACGGGTAAGATGATATCTGTGGAGCACCTATATGTGGTGCGCCACGGATACTTATCTGTGGAGCACCGAAACGTAGTGCTCCACAGATAATGGGCCCATGGATAAGGGTTTTCCTAGTAGTGTCACCCGTAGCGATGCTAAAGTCTGTTAGGATTATGTTAGCAATTGCTGCATTTTTTGATTATGAAATTTGGCAAATGGATGTGAAAACCGCGTTCCTTAATGGTAACATTGAGGAAGAGTTGTACATGGTATAGCCCAAAGGTTTTGTTGATCCTAAGGATGCTAATAAGGTATGCAAACTTCAGCGATCCATTTATGGACTGAAGCAAGCATCCCGAAGTTGGAATCTCCGTTTTGATGAAGTCATCAAAGGGTTTGGATTTGTTCGAACTTATGGAGAAGCTTGTATTTACAAGAAAGTGAGTGGGAGCTCTGTAGCATTTCTAATATTATATGTGGATGACATATTGCTGATTGGAAATGATACATAACTTTTGAAGAGCGTAAAAGATTACTTAAACAGTAAGTTTTCAATGAAGGACCTTGGTGAAGCGGCGTATATTTTAGGCATCAAAATCTATAGAGATAGATCAAGACGCTTAATTGGGCTATCACAAAGTACATACCTTGACAAGATTCTAAAGAAGTTTAGAATAGACGAAAGTAAGAAAGGGTTCTTACCTATGTTGCAAGGAAAGATATTGAGTAAGACTCAAAGTCCGGCTACAGCTGAAGATAGAGAAGAAATGAATAAGATTCCCTATGCCTCTGCCATAGGCTCTATCATGTATGCCATGTTATGTACAAGACCGGATGTGGCACATGCTATTAATTTGACTAGTAGGTACCAATCTGATCCAGGTTTGGAACACTGGATGGCGGTCAAGAATATCCTTAAGTACTTACGAAGGACTAAGGATATGTTTCTCGTATATGGCGGTGAAGAAGAGCTCGTCGTAAGTAGTTACGTCGATGCTAGCTTCGACACTGATCCGGATGACTCTAAGTCTCAATCCGGGTATGTATTTGTTATGAATGGAGGTGCAGTAAGCTGGAGGAGTTCCAAGCAAAGCGTGGTGGCGAGATCAACTACAGAGGCAGAATATACTGCTGCTTGGGAAGCGGCGCAAGAAGCGGTTTGGATGAACGAGTTCATATCCGAACTAGGTGTGGTTCCGAGTGCATTGGATCCAATGGACATCTATTGTGACAACAATGGTGCCATAGGCAATGCTCAGGAGCCAAGGTCTCACAAGAACTTCAAGCATGTGAAGCGCCATTTTCACTCCATCCGTGAATATGTCATGGATGGTGATGTAAAGATTTGCAAAGTACACACGGATCTGAATGTGACAGACCCGTTGACTAAAGCTCTCTCCAAGGCAAAACATGATCAGCACCAGAACTCAATGGGTGTTAGATTCATCACTATGTAATCTAGATTATTGACACTAGTGCAAGTGGGAGACTGAAAGGAATATGCCTGAGAGGCAATAATAAAGTTGTTATTATATTATTCCGTGTTCATAATAGATGTTTATTTCTCATGCTAGAATTGTATTAATCGGAAACATTAATACTTGTGTGATTAATAAACTAAAAGGTTCCTAGTAAAGTCTCTCTTTTATACTAGCTCATTGATTAACCGATGATCAAGGTTTCCAGATCATGAACATTGGATGTTGTTAATAACGGGGTCATATCATTAGAAGACTGATGTGATGAACACTCACACCCATAGTACGAATAGCAATACGATCAAGTCATCAAGTTTCATTGCTATATCAAACTCATACAAAATAGTTCTAATCCTCAGACCATGAGATCATGTTAATCACTGATACCGGAAGAGTGCTTTGATGATATCAAACTTCACACCATAACAGGGTGATTATAAAGGTTGATTTGGGTATTCTAAAAGTATTAGTTGAGGCTCATGGATCAAGAGTGGAATTTGTCCGACCCGATGACGGGAAGATATTCTCTGGGTCCTTCTCGGTGATATTGCATTGGAATCGCTTGCAAGCATGTGACTAGGTCACGGGAATGCATTATCACGGAACGAGTAAAGAGACTTATCGGGAACGAGATCGAACTAGGTATGGTTGATACCAAATGATCGGATCTCGGACAAGTAATAATATCGCGAGACAAAAGGAATTAACTATGTTTGTTATTGGTTCACACGATCACTAGTTCATCGTTGAGTAAGTGGGAGTCGTCATGGATTTCCAGATCCCGCTGATGATTATTGATCAGAGAGGAGTCTCGATCATATCCACGTTATTCATGAACCATAGGGTAACACACTTAAGGTTCCCCGTCGTTTTTGAGTGGATATGATACTCCGATCGAATTACAGGACAGCATGAGGGTTGTTTGAAAAAAGCACCGAAATTGTTTCGAGATATCGAAATAACTCAAGGGTGTATTTGTTAATGTTTGTTAATTGAATGAATTAACAAATATTAAAGAAATAAAAATGTTTTATTAAATCAATAAGTGTGAATTTAATTAGCATGAATGTCATGCAAAATTAAAATGGGGGTTACCTCATGTTGATGAGGGGGTTACCACCATGATGAGGAGGAGGACCTCCTCCTAGGGGCCGGCGCACCCCCCAAGGGGGCTGCCCTCTCCTCCCCTATAAACCCCCCCCCCCCCCCCCCCCCTCTCCACCATGATTCATACACTTGGTTCTTCCCCTCTCCCGCAAAGTTGCTGCCCCAAATCCGTCTTGGCTTAGTGAAGCTCTGCCGGATTGTTAGTTCGAGATTCACACACTTGGAGAAGTGAGTGTTGTAGTGTCCGGCGGATCCCTTCTTCCGCTGCCCCGCTGGATCGAGGGCGTGGAGGAGGCGACGACAAGCCGTACGTGTGACCGAGTACGGAGGCGGCGCCGGTTGTGACGCCGTGTACACGATCTCGAGATCGTCAAGTGAACCACTACGTCGACTACGTCAAGTGAACGACTACGTTGACTACGTGCGTCTTCGTCGAGTCTCTATCGGCAACGTTTGTGCGGGAACGTAATCCCCGCTACCGGTCTTCGAGGGTTAGTCTCCGTTGCTACCATCTCGTAGATGTTCTTGGCTAGTTTTTTGTTCAATGCGTAGGAAAATATTTGTTTTCTATGCTACGAACCCATCAAACCCGAGCTTCCACTAGAAGCCACATGAAGGGGCAGACCCCATATGCCAAAGTAGGCTTGGGGTAGGCGGGTATCGACGATCTGAGGCAGCGGCTAGGGCGACCACACCCGTGTTGTCGGAGCACCCTGGGTTGCAGCTGTCTAAGGATGAGTTTATTCTCACTCAACTGATAATTAGTCACACCCAATTAATTAAGTAACTTATCTGTTACATCATGGATGATCATGCAACCGGACAGATATGCCAAACCTATTTCTTCAAAAGAAGTCGCAAAGAGGGGAAACCCAAAAGAGTTAAACTTATTCGTCTGGTAAAGTAATTACTCCATTAGGTTCAGCTTATAAAACATGCATATAATTTTTAAAAATGACCTTTAATTCGGTTAACAAATAAATTGTATATATACCATAAAAAATATATAATTGAAACGTCTTTTAAATTTGTATCCAGTGGTCGAGTATAGTGTTTTATGGCACATATCTCATATTTTTCTGACAAAATTAGTTTAAGTTTTCCTAAACTGCGTGCATATGCACTGAACCGGGGAGTGGAGTAGAAAAAATGCCATGTTAATTTAGAAAATATTCCATATAGTGATTACTCGACCTAGAACGTGAACTGACAATTCCCTTCATGGCCTTTTATTAAATTAATTGATGTGTTCCCTACACTCCCACAGTCAAACCAAACATTATTCACCCCAAGTAATCTTGCCCATAGTAAACCGTCGTGGTGCTAATTGTCTTGCTTAACTCGCACAAGAAACCGCACGCGCGTGCGATACGACCATGCCCGTGTCTAGTACGGGGAGTAGGCGAGTAGATAGGCTTACTGTCCTATAAAGCCTTCACGAAACACACCCTCTGTCTGTCCCCATAGATAGACGGCCACCTTCCATCTCTCTTCATCGACACAACCAAGTAAACTGATGTTAGCTTGGCCATCTGTCTAGCCTCATGACCATTGATAGGCGGACCTAGCTATCCGTAAGCAGCGAATCTTGTGACGGATCCTCCTCTCTCTAGCCCCCACGTCGCCCACCGCGCTGGGCGGCTCGGGCGGAACCCTAGCGGCAGGGGCGGAGCCACGCCTGCTGCTGCCTTTGCTATAGCACCGGCTAGCATGCTGCACCTCAATGTGTATTGCTAAATTTTAGTGAGATAAATATGAGAAATTTAGATAATTATCACTAGTAAGCTGATACTAGCACCGGACTTAGAGTCTTTCTAGCTCCGCCACTGCCTAGCGCCGCCGCCTCCTCCTCCCCCCTCCTCCGGCTCTGCCCTCCATGCCGCCGCCGGCGCGTGCGCGCGGGCAAAGCCCGTGAAGCTCTTGGCGGCGGCAGGTCTCCCTCTTGCATCGCGCGCGCAGAGGAGGCGCTGGATCGGCGGCGGTGATCACCAGCCGGTTGTGGGGCTGGTCGTGGGTCGCCGTGGTGGGGGTCCAGGGGGATCCGAGGCGGCGCCTCGGGCGGTGGTTCTGTGGCGCGTCGCCCCCAGCTACCATGGCGAGGGCTGCGGCGGCCAGGCGAGGGCTGCGGCGGCCAGGCGATGGCCTGGCAATGCGGCCGGCGGCGGGGGCGACCCCGATGGCTACAAATCCGACATCTATGGCGGTGCGGTCATGCTTGGTGGTGGCCGGTGGGTCATCTGCGCCCCTCCCTTCCGGCGGCTCACACTTTGGTTTTCTGAAGTCACTATAGAAGGAGGCAGTAGTATGTTTCTCGAATAAAAAATACGACAAAAGATGGAGTATCTTTTAAAGGCCATCATTAGAAGAAGGTAATGGTATTTTGTCAGAAGAGAGATGATAGATAGTGGAGCATTTTGTTTCTTGAAGTTGTCGCATTGGAACCATGAAGCTAGTGTAGAAGAAGCCAATAATCGTTGAAAAATTTCCAATGAAGATTGTTGTTTGTGCACTGTCCAAGTAATGCTGGAAAATTATCGTCGGAGAATTACAGTCGAGGAATTACTGTTGGGTAATTATTGCCGGTGAACTTTGTTGGTGTTGAATGTTTGTGTCGAATATTACTGCCAGAGAATTGACTCGTTTGTTCACCATCAAAGAATAGTGTTGCTAATTAATGTTGGAAACTTGCACATCGTTGAAAAATTGAGGAACTATTGTTTCATCCAACATCTATATTGGGAAATTACTGCTGGGAAAATATTGTCACACACGTTGTCCATGTTGTAAACTACCAGAAATTATTATTCATGTTGTACCAAAAACTACTTTAAAAATATCAGTAATAAAAGTTTTAAAGAAAAATTATTGCAAAATTATAGTCGGGGAATCGCGCTTCATCATTAAAGAATCAATGCAGAGTAATTACCCCTAGAGTTAATGATTAAGCTAAAGATTTGTATCAGAAATTACTGTTATAAAATCACCTGTAAAAATATTGTAGCGTATATTGTTCATGTTATATCAAAAAACTACTCTAAAGAATTAACAGCACAAATTACTGTTGTGGGCATTGTAGTTGATCGGTGCTATTTTAGACGTTGAATCGAAATCTAACATCCCAAAAACTATGAGGCACTGTCCATAGATGCATCACTATTCATATGAACAGTGCATGTGATGTTGTAGACAGGTATTGGGGGAAGCCTCACACGGAAAAGGCCGTGGGGTTCCTGTGTTTATATAGGCTCTCAGGCCAATTAGGGTTTGGTATAAGTTACAGTTAGGTCCTACATAAATACAATATATACAGTCTAACACCCCCCCCCCCCCCCCCGCAGTCGCAGCAGGAGGTTCTCGGACGCAGAGTCTGGACCGGAAATCTAAGAAGAGCTGACTCGGTAGTCCCTTCGTCATCACATCAGCAAACTGAAGAGCGGAGGGGACGTGTAGGACACGAACTTCGCCGAGGGAGACGCGCTCGCGAACGAAATGGATGTCGATCTCAATGTGCTTGGTGCGGCGATGCTGCACTGGACGTGGCCGATGAGCCCGGCCCGACCGAGAGAGGCGCGCATGTAGATCGCCCACTTGGTGTAGTTCCCGGCGTCAAAGGAGAGGACGACGGAGCCAACGTGACGCGGAGCACCGCTCGGAGGCGGGGCGCCGTTGGCAGCGGCGGCAGGGACGATGGCGCCGGAGGCCGAGGAGAGGGGGTCGGTGGCCATCGGTGGCAGCGGAAGGGTGAGCGGCGGCGGCGGCTAGGGTTTGACCCTTCGCGGCGGCGGCGGCTAGGAGGGGATCGGGTGGGGCTAGGGTTTTTAGGCTGATACCATGTAGACAGGTATTGGGGGGAAGCCTCACACGAAAGGACAGGGCTTGCCTGCGCCGCGGCTGTGCGCCCATCCATGCGGCGAGGGCCTTTTTTAGCATCGCACGGTTGTGCTTTTTTTCCTCCCACGCGCGTTTCGTTTCCGACAAAAAAAATCATAAATACCATCTAAATACACATCTAGTCGTAATCTTCTCCATCCACTGTAGAAAAGCACTCTGATTGTGACGGCCTGCAACATCTTCCAGACTTCCACGACGCCGTGGGTGGAGAAGGTCATCGGATGGTGTCGGCCGGCGACGTCTTCCGCACCTGCGAGCAGGGATTCTTGGATGCGTGCAGCTCACACGGCCATCGTCGCTATAGAAAGTAGAACGCTGTCGAGGAAGTAGAACGCCGTCGAGGCGTCGAGGAGAGCAGCAGCGCCGCGCCGACATCCGGTGATTGCTTCACTGGCGGAGTATTACTGCGCGTTCACCTCGATTGTCTTGCCGACCGGACGGCCCCTCGGACTGGCGTTTTGTCGGGATGACCACAAGGGCGAGGTTGATCAGCAGAAGCGAGTCGGCGGCGAGTCAGGTTCTTGTCAACAACGAGCGACTAGGATGGGAACGGGCGGGTGAGCGATCGGCTCCTTACGCCTCGACGCCGTTCTACTTTCTCTGTGGAGGTCACCGCCCGGGAGGTCCAACATCAAAGCCAGGATCCATGCTCGCCGCTGCGGAAGACGTAGCTGGCCGCCACAATCTGATTACCTTCTCCATCGCGCAAGATCTCGCGCGGGCCATCACCAATTCACCATCACAGCGCCTTCTACGGAGGAGACATGTATTACACGGTATTTGGGAGTTTTTTTAATTAGAAAAGAGACGCTTGAGAACGGAAACAAACCAGAACCGTGTGATGCTTAGAAAAGGGCCGCGTCGCACGGATGGGCGCACAAGAGCGGCACAGGCAAGCCTCGTCCCACACGAAAAAGACCGTGGGGTTCCTGTGTTTATATAGGCTCTCAGACCAATTAGGGTTTGGTACAAGTTATAGTTAGATCATACGTAAATACAATATATACAGTCTAACAGATGTGGGTCAGTGGGAGAGCTCTAAAACTCTTGTCTTAATATGTATGCATAGAATAGATGTGGACGCTTCGAGGATCTACTATATATATGATGAACAAATAGTCTTTGCCTCGCAGGACTGGGCGTTTCGATTTCGATTTCGATCTTGGCTTTTGCGTGGTCGTGGCGGCTGCTACGTACCGGAGCTTATTCCTTTTCAACAACCACGGCGGGGACACAGGAATTTTCTGCGTCACATCATCTGAAAATATTGCTGCTTCCAACATACTAGAAAATAACGGATCCGGTCCAGGCATTCGCGCATGAGCTAGCAACTAGTCCTGTGTTCATACGTGAGTGCCAATTCTTGCATGACGCGACCAGGTAATGGTCAGGTGCAGATACGAGGCTACTAGCACAGTGGCCTGCATGTATATATGTACGGCATGCGGACTAGCTGAGTCTGAGTGAGATACTCGCTCTCGTTGATCGAGTCGCTTGCGCTCACCTTTGCGTGTGCATACTGTACATTTCGGTGTGATACAATTAATTACAGTTTTGCTAATCCTTAGTCGACTTAGAAGTAGCTTAATTCTCAGTCATTTCCTAGATCATAGCATTGCATCGTGATTCATGCTATTTATATGATTCAACGTGAAATGCAACTGAGATTTTTCTAGTTGCAAGGGGTTGCAACCGAAAATTTATTTTATGCACATGGGTAACAAAAACGCTCCAGACCATTGAATTGCTTTGTGATCTGTGCTATTCATGAGCTAGGCTTGAATTCAACTAAGACTGCTTTGTGATCCGTGTCGGTCATAATTTGCTACATTGGTTGCAAATGAGATTTAGTGACATTAGCGATGACATCAACTGACCGAGAATGAGGTTAATTCTCAGTCAAATGTTAATTAGTCACACCCAATTAATTAATTAATTAATTTCTCTGTCATATCATAGACAATCATGCAACTGGATAGATGTGCCAACACTATTTCTTCGAAAAAAATCGCAAAGAAGGGAAATCCAACAGAGTTAAACTTATCGTCCGGTAAAGTAATTACTCCATCCGGTTCAGTTTATAAAGCATGCATGTAATTTTAAAAACTTTAACCTTAATTTAGATTTAAAAAATATGAATTGTATGCCATAAAATTATCATTGGAAAGTTCTTTTAAATATCTAACCAATGGTATAGCTTTTATGGCACATATCTCATATTTTGTTGATAAATTTTGTTGTTAAAGTTTTTCTTAAACTTACTGCATGCCTTATAAATTGAACCGGGAAACATTTTTTGAATATGTAACCAATGGTATAGCTTTTATGGTACATATCTCATATTTTGTTGATAAAAATTGTGGTCAATTTTTTCTTAAACTAAGTGTGCATGCCTTATAAACTGAACCGGAGAGTAGAAAAAATGGCCTGTTAATTTAGAAAATATTCCATATATTGATTACTCGACCTAGAACGTGAACTGACAACTTAATTTCTTCCGTGGCCTTTTGATCAATTATTTGATGTGCTCCCTACACTCCCACAGTCAAACCAAGCATTATTCTCCCCGAGTAATCTCTTGCTCATGGTAAACCGTCGTGGTGCTAATTGTCTTGCTTAATTCGCAGAAGAAACCGCGACCGTGCCTCCTGTCCTATAAAGCCTTCACGAAACGCACCCCTCTGTCCCCATAGATAGTCGGCCACCTTCGATCTGTCTCGATCGACACAACCAAGTAAACAGATTCTAGCTTGGCCATGTCTAGTCTCACGACCATTAGCAGCGGCATGGAGGAGTCGCCGGAAGTGGAGGAGCTCGTCGACACAAGGCTGTCCCTCTCTCTCGTGGTCAGCAACGGCAGCCGACCGCCACCGCCGGTGCAGGCGCTGCTGCCAGCATCGCCACCACCAGAAAATGAAGCGGCGGCGGCCGGTAGGAAGAGGAAGGGACGAGGTTGCACTCCTACGACAAGACAGCATGGCAAGAAGGCCAGGATTCTGCCGGGCGGCAGCAACGTCGACGATGACGGGGACGACGAAGCTGCCTGCGGCGGCGCGAGGAAGAAGCTCCAGCTCACGGCGGACCAGGCGGCGGTAATGGAGAAAAGCTTCCGAGCGCACAACGTCCTCTCTCATGTACGTTACGTCTATCTGTTCTACTATTTGCTGTGAGATGAGTTATGCTTGCAATTTTCATGCGTCAGATTCTGATCGGAACGTTTATGCAGGCTGAGAAGAACGATCTGGCGCGGCAGCTCGGGCTGAAGGCGAGGCAGGTGGAGGTGTGGTTCCAGAACAGGAGGGCACGCACCAAGCTGAAGCAGACGGAGCTCGACTGCGAGCTGCTCCGCCGGTGGTGCGAGAGGCTCAGCCAGGAGAACGAGCGGCTCCGGCGATACCTCGCCGAGGCGCGCTCCTCCTCATCGTCGGCGGCCTTCTTGTCTAGGTTCACGGCTGCCGCGACGGTCAACGCAACGTGCCCGTCCTGCAATAAGCAAGCCGGCAGTCGGGTGTCGGCATAATCAGAATCCGAGATCACTTTGTCTTGTTAAAAGTGTTTTTTTCATTTGTTAAGAATTAGCAAAATTGTTTGTAAGGGCATAAGATATTACTCTCGCCGGCCCATATTACTTGTCGTTAAAATGGATGTATCTAAACACTAAATTTAACTAGATACATCCATATTAGCAACGAGTAATATGAGTCCGATGAAATACATGATTATGAAGTTAGATAGGGACTTTGGATACACTTCATGTCTAGATTGGTGTGTAAAGATTGATATGATCTAGTTGTCGAAAAAAGAGACAGGATGATATAGATTCAGGCATTATTTGTATCATTAACATTCTTCTGGCCATGATTCACAATCCTGACTACTAATGACAAACTGACAATTTGGGATGATGAAATGCAGGACTAGCATTTTTCGATAAAAGATGCTTTTTTATCAAACTCATGACATTGCATCAACACGATTCAAACATACTCGGCTTATTCAGCATGCACATAAACACCACAAAACACACCAACAATAAACAATGCAAAATACATTGTTATCTATGAATAATATCGGTATATGAAAGTGGAGGGACGATTTGTAGACTACACTATCATATATATTAGATAAATATATATCCTTAGACCCCTGCTCTAGCCATATGTATGCACCACCGCAAACAACTATAATATGTTTGTGTCATCAAAAACTAAACCACGAACGGAGAGCTGACACGAACACTGGTAGGTAACCTGCCACGGGATTCGTTTGTACCATCAAGAACCGTGTCATTTCTACATATCCATAACAAGCAAATCAAGCATCTCGCTCCCACCTGAATGAGGATTCCAAACATGCGCTCAATTCTACATAAAAAATTGAAAAACTATTGACAACATTATCAGATGAATACAAGATCGAAGCCGTGTGGATGGGTGACCATAAAGCACAAGCAATATTGCATTAGAATAAAACATATTTGATTGTATCATCATGACGGCAACAAAAAATTTGTGCTCCCACACCAATTGCGGGTTCTAAGGCAATCCTTAGTAAGGAACACACCGTTATGAAGGTACCAAAGAAAAAATCTAATTTTAGGCACCTTCATTGCCTGAAATAATATGACTATTAAATTAGCACACCAACATGCATTTACGAGCACCCGATACATGGAATCTACCCATAATTTCCACTTGCATGTAGATTCTATGGAAATTCATGTCCTTGTGATAATTGGACAATTGCCAACCATTCTTCCAAGGCATTCCATGCCACAAAATGAGGCCAACTAAACCTGACCCGAATGAGTCACGTTGGAGGGGGGAAACGATTTTTCAGTTCTCAACTTGTCAACATATTTCTTCATGTGAGATTGAGCTTAGGCAATCCTCTGTAAGAAGCTTGAAAACCAATTACCAACTATGGTAGTAATTTTAATTAACCTCGAGATTTTGAATAGCAGACCACCCTGATTTCCGTAAAGGCCAAAATTCCATTTAGCTATTCTGTATTTTTTCACTCCCCTTTGCCAAGACAATCTTGATCAGATATAGTCCAACTATTGAAGCACACCTTTTGGAATTTAGAAGAAGAAAATTATATGTAATACAATATCACGTTGCATTGGGTTGATTGGAACAAGGCTTCCTCTAACACATAGGAGCTTTCCTTTCCAACTGCTCAACCTTTTTCTATCTGGTCCTAGGTGCCCGACCAGTCTATTAGAGACACGGTTGATTAATTCAAATTCAGCCCCAAGTGTTCATTTCACTCAAGCTATGACTAAGGGTGAATGTTAGAGGTATACTACGTAGAGATAAGTTACACGTAGACAAAGTTTAAACCTAGTATGACGTTCCTTGTACAAGCCTCCTCTTTATACCTCTACAGAGAACCTATGAGGGTCATGGTAATACAACAATAAAATATTACTATCTCTGTTCATAGATATAATGTGTATAGTTTTCTGAGAAAAAATCTAAAATATAAGGAGTATTGCGTTGCACCATTTATGTAGATAATTTTTATGGATTTAATTATATTTTCTTATCTCATGCAAACTCCTCTACTTTTTCATATCAATTAGCCAAGGATAATCCCTTTTAAACCTGGTATAATATTCCCTTCATGTGTGTCCTTTAATGTTTGTGCCAAAAATTATTTATCCTATATATAGGAACTGAGGGAGTAGCATTCTATATATTTTATACAATAAAACAGACACTATGTCTATTCAAGACAATTACCGTAATTTTGCACCTGTTGCCCGATGATATCCAACTGTTACAACTAGAGATTGTAAAGATAAACATGCGGTGTAAGATACATTTTTTTTTTAGAAATGGGGTATCCCGGCCTCTGCATCCAAAGGATGCACACAGCCTTTTTATTTCAATAAAACAATCGCAAGAGCCTTACAAAATTACACATCGATCAGCCTGAAGCCACCTGCTTTGCGACAAATCGCAATACCAACAGAAATGAAGGGGATGGCCATGGTTAGAACCTATGCCCTAACCACACACCTACGCACATCATTCAATTCGGCACCATAGACAGTGTGCACCTATGTACACGCTACAGGAGTCGCCGCCACCGTCTTCCACGCATCTTCTTCAAAGCATAGATCTCCGCAATGATCTTGACAGACCTCCCGTCGACGCCACCATGACGCCAGACAGTGCCTCCGCCCTGCGCGAATCCATCAACATTCGTCCGACACCAAGACCCCGCTGCGCCACGCTGCCGAGACCCAGTGTTGTCGACGAAGTAGAAGAACACCGCACCGCCTCAGGGATCCTCCAACCAGTATCAACTCCAAAAACGATGCCCACAAGTGGGAGAGCGACGCTGAACGCCACCGTCATCCAATCCGGGAGGCCCAGATTTAGGGTTTCCCCCGGAGTTGCCCGGACTAGTAGACAGGAATCGATCACCACAAAGAAGCTCCAAACCGATGCCTCCAAGGAGGAAATGACGCTGAACGCCACCATCGATTGATCCGAAGATCTAGGGTTTCCCCCGGAGGCTGATCTTTGCGCAAGACAGGGATCCGATCCACCAAGCCCAGCGCCGCCCATGTCTTCACCTCCTGCGAAGAGCTTGACGACGTGGTCGAGGAGGGCGACCAGCCTCGCTAGGAGGCGCGCCGCCGCCACCATGTCCAGGGCCGCTGCCTTGGGATCCGACCTCCGCCGCGGACGACGAAGGGGCGTCGCCCATCGCACCGCAGCATCTCCTCGCGCCGTCACGAGGATAGCTGAGACACCGGGGTGCCCGGCCCGGCACCGCGCCCGTACAGCGCAGGGGCTCGCACAGGGAGGAGGCGTCCCCGCCGCCGCCGGCAACGCCCCGGCTTTGCCAGGCCGCGCCCCGTGGCGGCGGCGAGGGAAGGAGAGGGGATCGAGAGGGGGCTAGATGGCGGCGGGATCTGGGGTCCCCCCCTGGCGGTGCCTGGGAGGAGGTGTTGTTTTTTTGGAGGTGTTGTTTTTTTCTAGATAAATCTTTCACACTGGTGTAAGATACATATATAAGTCTGATTGTTGATTAACTTAAACTTAAGATGATTTAGTCTATTAGTTGTTAGATGACTGCCAGTGGGGGAAACTGGACTCACGAGCGGTGATACCGATAGTCGGTTAATTAATTCATAGAGTACTTTGATTTCATTGCCCCTTTCACCTTGATCTCGTTTGCCCTGACGGAAGCAACAGACCTAAAAGTCATCAGTTTTTATATGACTACACTACTGTTTCCTGAATCGGGAGTCCAATCACTATCAGTTAGACTGTTCCCAACAATCATCGAGAACGATCGCGACGTGCTCAAGGAGTCAGGGATCGATGGTCTTTGCGAAGACTGGGCGTTTCGATTTAGCTTGTCATTTGTGTGGCCGTGTCGGCTGCTACGTATCTGAGCACACGTGTTATTATTGTGTCGTTCTTCAACAACCGCGGCGCGTCCAGGAAATTCTGAACTTCGGTTGGAGTACTATGTACTAGCATACAAAGTCGAGTATGAAATCTCATCCGCTTGTTTTTCTCTGGAAATGGTAGAGTTCAGTTCAATAATGGATAGCTAGTATGTTAGCAAACCGCACGCATCCACGATAACTTAATACAGGGTGTTAAAATCTTAAACTTATGTAATTATGATCGTCAATTGAAATTATAGTGCCGAGATCTTCGGCGAAAGGATGTTACGAAACTGTCATAAAACTGAACATATAATGGAAAATATTTTTTACTATGTGCATAGTCAAATTAGTCTAGTTCAAGAATTGCGTAAAATGGATGGCGCAATAACTTATGTGTTTGTTCCTCAAGCGTGGCATTAGAAAATACTGCTCTTGTATAACACCTACCACGATGTTGTTATGATCCGACATGGACTCAAGCACGGCGCGTAATTATCCTCCTCCTTTGCTAGTCGACATGAATAGTCATTCCACCGGACAAAAAAATTTGGACGTACTTCCAAATGAGTCGCTCCACATATTCACCAAGATATGACTAGCTCTTTTGCAGTGAGTCAAGCCAATGAAAGTACATATTTTTTAGATTCAATGCTTAATAATTCGTACGTGACGTTTGTTTTGGTTTGATCAGCAATGTTTTTTTAGTGCATAGTTCATGGTGCTCATTCTAGAAAAAAATGCGGAAAAGCCATGATGTCCCACTCTAGTTTGAAGATCTATTACGCCAGGATTTGTTGTTCAAACTAAATCACACCGATGTTATGGAAGCTCCATTTTGCTTATGTTCATACTTTAGCATCTTTGGATCGGGGAATAATTCTTTTTGTGAATTTATCATCTTGATGCAACTGATATAACGGAATGCACAGTCCATACAAGTTACCAACAAAGTACGACAAACAATAAACAGGAAATCCAATTCAGCTCCCAAGAGCATATGTTCTTGAATACGACAAAAATGATTTTACGGAAGTCAAAAATATATATATATAATTAGTCATGTTTTATGTTTGTGTCAGTTGGTTGTTTACATTTTTTGTGGACAAAATACAAATTTGCAACCTATGCTAAAAAGACAAGTTGAGTGCCAAATTTGTCGCTTGTTTAGAGCACCAAACTTTGCATTTTTATTGGGAAACATACACGTTAATTTTTGCATGAAAATTTGCACAAACACGGATTTTAGTAAAAAAAAAGTACACATAAAATTTCACATGTACATCTTCATAATCCATATGCGTTCGTAAAAATTTTGCAAAAAAATGACATTGCACGTGGTCGGTGTAAAAAAGACAAAACATGTATGATACAATGTCTTCTTTTTAGCATCAAAATTTGTCTTTTTACGTAGGCCAAATAACAAGTCGGTTTTTCGTAAAACGACTTTGTGCACATACAACATGTCAAGACGTATGTGTGAATTTTTCGTTTGAATTTTTTTAACATTTCAAAATGTGTCAAATATTATATTCAAATAATGGGAGCATATGCACATGGGAGCCAAAACAGCTGCGGAAATTCAATTCGGCTCCCATGTGCATGTACTCCCTATGTCAAAAAATTATATTTCTGAGTGTCAAAAAATTCAAAAAAAAAAATTCACATGTACATCTTCATAATCCATGTGCGTTCGTAAAAGTTTTGCGAAAAAATGACATTGCACGTGGTCGGTGTAAAAAAGACAAAACATGTATGATACAATGTCTTCTTTTTAGCATCAAAATTTGTCTTTCTTACGTAGGCCAAATAACAAGTCGGTTTTTCGTAAAACGACTTTGTGCACATACAACATGTCAAGACGTATGTGTGAATTTTTCGTTTGAATATTTTTTACATTTAAAAATGTGTCAAATATTACATTCAAATACTATTTATCCATGAACATATGCTCCGGGGCGCCAAAACTTCCCACCTTCAACCAAGAAATCCAATGACTACGCCGTCACCTATGACTGGTAAAACCTCCTGGTTGCCGCTCCACTGAATACAAGATAGCGTGGATAAACCCTGATGCTCCGCTTGCTGGAACAAAAGACAAGTACAGAGAGCCAATGCACATGTGTGTATAAACTGCATAGACTATGTTTATAAAAAATCACTATCTCCTTCTTTTTATATTACTTTTTGTAAATATAGATATATTTACACATATACCAGTGTCAATATATATTCATATTAACAACAAGTAATACTGGTAGAAGGGAGAATATTTATTGTGTAGCAAAAAAGACCCAGCACAAGACATCGTGATACAGGGATTTAGATAGTTTTAGGCTTTCCTTAAAAAGGTACTATATTTTTATGCTTCTTCAGAAATGATTACCAATGTATGTCAAGTATCTAGAGATATCACGAAGGGCAGCTGGGTCGTGTCGAAAGCGGCAATCTTGCAAAGCCGGATTTGATTCGATGCGACCATATTTAATTATACTCGATCGGTAAAGCTATCAATAATTGTGACACGTACGTGCATAGCTTGACTGCTTCAGATGTTCTTCCTGACTGCTTCAGGTGTTTCTTTTGTCCACTACTAGCAGGACAATCTGACCGTCACCTGGATTGATTGAGCATATCTCTACATTCACCTACCTTCAAATTCTTTCGCATAGCAATGCACACACGTACGCATACGCGGGCGGCCGTCAACGGAGCAATCGTCTTGGTTGACATACAAATGAACGACCATTACATGACTACTAGATCAATTCGAATACAACACACATGTATGCATGCATCCACCTTAATTTGATTTGACTAGCGCTTTCACCTCGATCTCGTTCTCTTACCTCAAATATCCCTAGATCTCGTGTGCTACTTGAAGAAAACGACGGTTCTTTTTCGAGACCTAATTAAAGTGTTGTCTGTTTCACAACATAGATAGCTGGTTAACTAACTGGCAAGAAACTGACATTGAGTAACAGCTGCTGTTTCATGGTCTTAATTAGCTTCCTCACAGTCCAACCATTAAAGCATTATCACTCGATCGAAATTAGAATAGCTTGACCGACCTAAACACAACATGAAACCGCAACCATTAAAGCATTATTACGACCACTACGAGCACAACTAATGGCACGGAGGATTACTCTGGCACGTGGCTTTCTACCCCCCAGGTCACCTTTTTATAGTACTCCCTCCGTCCTAAAATATAAGGCGTCTAAGGATTAGTTAAAAGTCAACTTTTTTAAATTGGATCAAGATTATACATAAAAATATAAATATTTATAATATTGAATCGATATCAGTAGATTCACCATAAAGTATATATTTTTAATATACCCATTCAATATTGTAGATATAGATATTTTTTCTAAATATTTGGTCAAAGTTAGTAAACTTTGACTTTTAACTAATCCTTAGACGTCTTACATTTTGGAACGGAGGGAGTACTACTATAATCATCGTTAGAGGTACAAAGAGTGGCAAAAGTAATAAAAAGTACAAATCTGTCCTTGAACCTCCTAGCGATGACTATAGATACCGGCACGAGTTTGAATGTGTGCCGCCGTCCTCAACACAGCATCACCGGAGCCAGGTGAAGCTCATAGTAGTAGAGCTTATCGTTGTAGACAGGTGAGAAGTCGTCGTGATAAGCCTCGCAAGGATCATCGCACTAGAGCAGCAGCCATTGCCAATGATGAGAACCATAGATTAGAAAAGGCAGTTCTGACACTACACCAACAAACACGAAAGTCGACCAAATCCGAAGATATCCGTCGGACACACGACTCCACGCTGGCAGTCAGTGGCGGACGCAGAAAATAATTAGAGGGTGGGCACACCTTCAAAAAAATTGTGCTCTTCAATTATGATAAAAAAATCGTCAAATGACTAATATATAGCCAATTATCTTAAATCTTGGGGTGGGCCACGGCCCACCAGGCCCACCCTGTAGGTACGCCCCAGGCTGGCACTCCATCGGTCCTAGGTGCACCATCGGAGCAAGGATATGGCGGGAAGGATCTTGTTCAGACTTCTTGATGCCGCTGCCTCACCATCTCATAGAAAACACACAAAAAAACTATAAAAAAAAGAAACAAGAACCCTCCCGCCGGCAAGTGAACGGGGCCGCCACAACACCAAGGCCTTGAAGCTCATCGGAGGTGTGGCTTCGAGGTAGAGGATGGAAACCTATCCGCCTTGGTATCCATTTTCTCATCTCTCCTCTTGTACGTACCTCTTTAGGCCTCATTCGGTTTGTCCCGCCCCGGCCGGGATCGAGCCCCGATCCCTGTCTGACAACCGGGTTTCGACTCGCCGGGGTTTAATCCCGGTCGACCCGACCCGAGCCCGTCTGATTCCCTCTCCTCTCTCGCGAAAGTGGTGGCGGCGGCGGCGGCGGCGGCGACGGCGACGGCGACGGAGGGAACGTCGGTGGCTACGGGAGCGACGGTGACCGCGGAATCAACTGGAGGAGAGGAGATCGGCGCCCTTCCTCGCCGGTGACTCCGCACAGACCCCTTCCCCACCTCGGACGGCTGCTCCAGATCTCCGGCGCCTCTGTCTTCCCCAACCCCGACGGCGGCTGCTAGAAGGTTAGCTCGTGTTGTGCTTCTCATGACCTTCCCCTCTTCTTGTATGCGGTCTGGGTGATGTTGATTTCTTGCTCATGTTCGAATCTAGAAGCCAACTGCACACTGGTACGAACTGAAGAAAAACGACATTCTTTGATTATGTCTATCTTGTTGATTTCTTGCTCATGTTCGGTCTGGGTGGTTGGTTATGTCTGGAATGAGAACTATCTATTGTTGGTCAGTGGTCATAACTTGTGAATCGAATCCGTATCGTTCAATTGGATCTTTAGATTGGTAAAAAGAAGTTTTACTTTGGGAGATTAGGAGAAATATTATACCGTGATGCCATTGTTCAGTCTTCTAAGAAGATGAATTAGTAGTATTATGTTTTTGTTTTACCATAAACCTGCATAAAGTATAGGCCCGATTTGTGAACATCTATCTTCAGTGGTTGGTTATGTCTGGAAAGAAAACTATCTATTGTTGGTTAGTGGTCATAACTTGTGAGATGGCCTGGTTGTTTCTTGCTCCTAGATGCGGTTAGAGAGGCCTAAAATAGTGTGAGATGGCAAGTAATCAAGGTACTTGATCTAATTTAGGTCTTTGATTCAAATGACTTCATACAACCTCAGTGATTAAGACTATTTTCTAAACAGGCTGTTCAATTCGTATATAAAATAGCAAAATGATCGTTTCATAAGAGCCGTAGCCCTAGGGTAGGGATGACTTTGTTAAAATCTTCTTGAAGTCATGCAGTGCTAAAAGTACTCACATTTTCTGGTTTGTATCTGCTATCTGCTAAAAGTCATCTTCTAAATTGTACAGACAGGTCTTTGCATCATCTTAACATACTGTTTCATTGGCTATGCACCTTTCTCTTAGTTGAATAGCTGTAGTTATGCAAGATATTTAAATTTGGTAGGCTTCAAAGGAGATTAATAAATTCCTACCATGAGCAAATGAATCTTCTACAGTTCCGTAGCCTAAATTTTATGATACTACAAGTGTGCTGATCTCAAATTTTTATGAGCTGCTTCATGTGTTTCTTTACTAGTTAGTTGATTAACACAAACCTGAAATGTCTTAGGTTATTATGGCGTTCAGTAGATTCTATTGGAGAATTGTTCTTAGCATTTGATGCATCTTTTGTTTGAAATATGCTTTTACTGAATCAAGTTTTAATTGACACTGAAAGTTAATTCAAAGTTGCTATGGAGTATTTTGCAATGGGTGATGCGTGCTCCACATATTCCAGCAGTTTAGTTAGCAGCACACACCTCACCTAAACAAGAAAAAAATACTTCTGTGTGATGCTTTTACTTTTTTAGTTTAGCAGTTTACTTGTGTACATCTCTACCAGAGCCTTCTCTTACTGCATATAACCAACCTGATGATGCTTTTGTTCCTTCTAGTAATAACAAGAGGCTTTTGTTCCTTGTAAGTCCTGCAATGGATTTGGGAATAAGGGATCGTATTAGGAAGAGAGAGGTAGATGAGGACGAGGATGATGATGATATGATGCTTTTACTTTTACCTGCACTACATTTATTGGGTGAAAGCGAACCAAGGGAAAAAAAGCCGCGCCATGCATCCGGGATAACCGGCAAGGAGGTTGTAAGGGATTTGCTTGAAGGGCACGTCAAAAACTGCCAGGTAGCATTTAGGATGGAGCCTTATATCTTTAGGGCTATTGCTAGTTTTCTTCGAAGGGAGAAATTGGTACATGATACCAGGCTTACAGTGGAAGAGAAACTAGCAGCCTTTCTATGGATGTTGTCCCGTAATGCCACCTTCCAAGACTTGCAAGTCCAGTTCAAGCACAGTAATGACACTTTTCATCGGCACATTGTTGTTTTCTTCAACATAATCCCTACGCTATCAAGGCATTTTCTCAAGCCTCCAAATGCTGCTCAAGTTCATCCAAAGATCCATTCTAACCCGAGATTCTTCCCCTATTTTCAGGTTTTTTGCTAAAACAAATCATATTCCCATGACAATATCTTTCTTTCTAGTTAGCAAAGAAATAACTTATCATTTTTGTTGCAGAATTGTATTGGAGCTATTGACGGGACTCATGTTCCTGTTACCATCTCGGGTGAGAAAGCCGCTCCCTTTAGAAATAGGAAGGGGACACTCAGCCAGAATGTTATGGTCGCGTGTGACTTTGACCTAAATTTCACATTCATATCATGTGGCTGGGAGGGATATGCAACTGACGCTAAGGTTCTTAGGTCAGCACTTCTCAAAGGGTTTAAAGTACCTGCTGGCAAGTTCTATCTTGTAGATGGTGGTTACGCGAATACACCATTTTTTCTTGCACCATATCGTGGTGTTCGGTACCATTTGAAAGAGTTTGGGTGTGGTCGCCAAGCACCCCAAAACCCCCAGGAGCTTTTCAATCACCGCCATGCCGTGTTACGAAATTATATTGAACGGGACTTCGGAATCTTGAAGAAACGCTTCCCCATTCTCAAAGTGGGAACACATCACACATTAGAGAATCAAGTAAAGTTACCGGCGGCTGCTGCAATATTACATAATATCATCCGTTTGCATAAGGTAGATGAGAAATGGTTGTATAACCAAATAGATATCATACCTCCAGCAAACTATGTGGACCAGCCTGATGGTGACTGATTGCTGGGATGATGGCGCTAGAAAAGAGATGGTGCCTAGTTGAATGTCCAGCCCGTTGGGAACCCCAAGAGGAAGGTGTGATGAATACAGCAGCAAGATTTTCCCTCAGTTAAGAAACCAAGGTTTATCGTTCTTGGAGAGGAGAGACAAACGACTGAAGGTGATGCTTGCTAGCTTGCGACAGCTTCGGACAATTTATATATGGCGCCTCGTCCAAGCTTTGCTTGCTAGCTGCAACGCGGAACCTGCACACACACAACCAAGTACTTTGCACCCAACTTACGATGAGGTTGTCAATCTCACCGGTTTGCTTGAAACAAAGGTTATGAGTGTATCGAGTGGAAAACAGTGAAAGTATGCGAGTAAAGTAAACAGTGCGAGTAAAGTAAACAGGTGATAGCAATATGATGGAAATAGGACCGGGGTCCACAGTTCACTAGTGGTGTCTCTCCATAAGATAAATAACACATGCTGGGTAAACAAATTACAGTTGGGCAATTGATAGAATAAAGATAAACGTGATATGTCAAGAAGATCACTATGAGATTTACTCTGGGCATTACAACAAAATACATAGACCGCCATCCAACTGCATCTATGACTAATAATCCACTCCCGGGGATATCAATCCGAACACCCCATGAGTATTAAGTTGCGAACAACAGATAATTGCATTAAGCAAAGTGTGTAATGTAAACAAAGCATATGCCCTTGAGCATATGAATGTTGTTTTCTCCCTAGTAGCAACAGCACATCTACAACCTTAGAGGTTTCTGTCACTCCCCCAGGTTAAATAGAGGCATGAACCCACTATCGAGCATAAATACCCCCTCTTGGAGTCACTAGCAACTACTCGGCCAAGATAGCTACTAACAACGGAGAGCATGCAAGATCATAAACAACATAGAGATAACAAAAGATAATATTCAGTACAGCAACTTAATCATAAACACCAATATTCATCGGATCCCAACAAACCAAACATGTAGAATTACATAACGTTGATCTCAATCATGTAGGGCAGCTCATGAGATCTAAACATGAAGCACATGGTGGAGGAGACAACCATCTAGCTACTTCTATGGACCCATAGTCCAAGGTAGACTACTCACTCATCGCTCCGGAGGCAAGCATGGCGATGAAGAAGACCTCCGGTGGCGATTCCCCTCTCCGGCAGGGTGCCGGGAAGAGCTTCTGGACCCTCCCAATCTTCGGGTCGACGGCGGCGGCGGATCGCGATGTGTTCTGGAAAAGTGATCGGGTCCTTAGGTTTTTTCCGTCAGGGGGTCTTTATAGGTGAAGGGGTGATGTCAGAGGAGGACCCAGGCGCCCTCACGCGGGGCTCGCGCGGCCAGGGGCCTGGCCGCGCCAACCCTGCGTGTGGGGCCCTGGTGGCCCCTCTCCTTCTCTCCTTCGGATCTCTGGAAGCTTCCGGGTAAAATAAGACTTCAGGAACTTGTTTCGTCCAATTCTGAGAATATTTCCTGTGTATCACTCTGAAACACAAAAACAGCAGAAAACAGGGAACTGGCACTGTGGCAACTCGTTAATAGGTTAGTTCCGGAAAATGCATAAAAGTGCCACGAAGTGTAACGAAACAATAGGCAAATGGTGTAAAAACAAGCATGGAGCATCAAAAATTATAGATACGTTGGAGACGTATCAAGCATCCCCAAGCTTAACTCCTGCTCGTCCTCGAGTAGGTAAGTGATAACAAAAGAATAATTTTTGAGGTGACATGCACCTACACAATCTTGATCATGTATGTAAGCATTTGTGAGCTGGGATCATAAGAACTTAAAACATGGGCATGAAGATATAATCTTGACAATAAGAACTTAGCAACCATGTTGTAAACATGCAAATGAACACAAACAAAAGATCATGAAAATGAAACAATGAAAGTCAAACGTGTGTTCAAATCATAAGGAAAAACATACAAATGGTTTTCAGCTTGTCCTTCAAAGAGAGCAAAACATAAATGCATAGGACACCTTCAAGTTTAAGAGGGCGACTAGATACAAATAATTTGAGAACAAGTGAAACCAACAATATGAATCAATCAATGAACTTTGGGACAATGCATATCACACTAAGAATGACAACTATGCTCTCTTAATGGTGCATAAAGATAGAAGGTGGTGACTCAACATAAAAGTAAAAGAAAGGCCCTTCGCAGAGGGAAGCAGTGATTGCAAGTTTTATAACCTTCAAAAATTATGGTACTTACCGGCTTTGAGCTCTCATTGCCCCCATCATAAGCATCTTGAATGGTTAAAGTTAATGCGAGAACAATTATGAAGCATATGCTTGACAAATCATAAGTTGAAAACCTCGTGCCCCGTGAATACGAGTACCCAAACCTCATGCTACTTTACTTAGAGTCCCAAGCAAGGCTCTTGTCATTGTAAGTATATGCATATCATTGAGAACCGCCAATGGGGTACCTCCGTGCCCGATGACATGGAACAAGCCCACACCAAAATGACAGGACAAGCAGACAATGAACACCTCGACATCTCTTTTATTTGCCTTTTGTTTAGCTTTTTATTGTGAGATGCGTCGTCGAGTGTTCACCATGGGTATGCTGCAAATTTCCACCATGAATTATGCATGGCTTAGATTGGCGGCCCGGTGTTTCCCTAACACATATACAAACTCCATGATCCCCACAAGATTCCCAATTCATTTCACACCGCGGGCATCCATAAACAAAAGATCACGATATCAACTCAAATAAAAAGTGCAATGTTGAAAGCTTGCCCCATGACAGCATGGCTGGGCTAGAATCCAACTTACAACTTGCAAGCATAACAACTCAACATAAGAGACCACAATGTCAAATTTTTAAGAACATGAAAAAGTAAAGTGTGCCTTCCGGTTCGTGAGAGCTTTACTGACCGAATTTCGCATAACACTGGTAAGAGTTTAATTTGAAGAGAAAATAAAAGCAAGTCGAATTTACTTGGAATAGAAAATTGCTAGTAGGTATGTATGGTGGACACTTTGGAAAACTTTGGCTTTTAGGAGTTGGATGCACGAGTAGAGCTCATACTCAGTACAAGGCGAGGGCTAGCAAAAGACTGGGAGCGACCAACTAAGAGAGCAATAATGGCCATAATCATGCAAAGCGACAAAGCGACATTAAAAGAAGCATAATATGGCATCAAAATTCAAAAACTAAATGATCATGAAGGCTATTGGCGACTTTTGTAAGAGTCTAACATGTGTGAGCATGCGCCAAGTCAACCCAAATAAAGCATCAAGGAGAAAACCAAAATAATGCTTCCATACAATAAAAACAACGCATGATTTTTTCAAAGGCTCATTAAGTATTCTCAGTTATTTGAGACAAGTCATGCTACAGCAAAACCACTAAGCATACTATCAAAAAGACATCAAGCATGACATGAAAAAGCCTAAGCCGCAGTCTATACAAGCTCTTTCTTGTACCACTATTTTGCACAAAGCTTTTTCTCTTTTCCAACACCATTTGAAATTTTTAAAGACACCTATTTTGATGAAAACCAATAAAGATCAGAGGCAAAAATGCACCTTGATGAAAAGATATGACAAGGTCTGAACGCAAATCAAGGCGAAAACGAAAACCAAAAGCAGTAGCAGAAAAAGAAGAACACTCGATTTTTAATAAGAGTGAAAACTGGAGCGTTCTTGGCAAATGAAAAGCAAGGCAACTTCTCCAAAAGAAATTTGTTGGGGTCCAACCATTTATTGCAGCAAACAAACAAACTAAACCAACTAAGAAAACGAAAACAACTGACGCTCCAAGAAAAACACATAGTGCATGAAGCAATAAAAATATAGTGTTTTGAAAGGTGACCTGATTTTTTGCCGATGAAGAAGGGGTGCCTCGGGGGCATCCCCAAGCTTTGACGCTTGTACTTCTTGGATATTTCTTGGGGTGATGCATGGGCATCCCCAATCTTGAGCTTTTGCCATTCTTCAACTCATCTCATCATTCTCCAATCCCTACACTTGAAAACTTCCTTCATACAAAACTAAACACAATTCTATTAGCAACATTAGTGCAAGCATAACATATAATCAATCCTCTTTTTGCTTCAGGTTTCAACTCAAAACCACCACATATATAGCAAATACTACTGTAGCAACCTCCCCAAAAGTTCCGTGATCAAAAGAACTCAAAAGAAAGCGATAAAGTGGCAAATACAAATATTGGCAGAAATCTGTCAAAACTGAACAGCTGACAAAGGTCAAATTTTTGAGGGATTTTCTGTTGCTCAAATTAAAAATTGTTCAACTAACAAAAGTTTGGATATAACCTGGGGCATATGCACAAGAAATCGAAGGTCCAAAAGATAAACAGAGAATTTATACGAATTTTTACGGTGCAGCACCGAAAACAGTTTTAGGACAGCAACATCCCCAAATCTTAACCTCACTCAAATTAGAGGCTTCTCTTGGCACAAAAACGAAATAAACAAGATAAGGAGCGGTCATTACAGTAGTAATGACTTCCAAGACTCAAATAAAAGAAAAAGTACTGAAAACAAAACATTGGGTTAACTCCCAAGAGTGCTTTTCTTTAACGCCTTTGAGCTAGGCGCAGAAAATTGCGAATCAAGTAACATCAAGTGATGAAGCATCAAGCTCATAATTTGCTCTAAGAATAGAGTCAAAAAGTAATTTCTTCCTCTTCCTAGGGAAGTGTTCCATACCTTTCTTTAGTGGGAATTGATATTTGATAGTGCCTTCCCTCATATCAATGATAGCACCTACAGTTCGAAGAAAGGGTCTTCCCAAAATAATAGGACATGAAGCATGGCATTCAACGTCCATAACAAGAAAATCAACGGCAACAAGGTTATTGTTAACCACAATAAGAACATCATTAATCCTTCCCAAAGGTTTCTTCTTAGCAAACATCAAAATAACATTTTTCAAGCGGTGGTAAATCAAGCATGTCATAAATCTTTCTAGGCATGATAGAAATACTAGCACCTAGATCACATAAAGCATGGCAATCATAACCATTAACATGCATATCAATGATGGGTTCCCAACCATCTTCTAACTTCTTGGGAACAGAGGCTTTTTGCTTCAACTTTTCATCCCTAATTTTTATGAGAGCATTGGTAATATGCTTAGTAAAAGCAATATTTAGAGAACTAGCATTGGGAGTCAAAGCAAGCTTTTGCAAGAACAAAATAACTTCAGATATATTGCAGCCATCAATATCAAAATCATTAAAAGAAATAGAGCTATCATCTCCCACACTCCGAAAAATTTCAGCACTCTTTTGAGAAAAAGTTTTGGCAGTTTTAGGCTTTTTAATACAAGGAGTGGGAGTTTTCTCTACACCAATCAAAGTAAGAGGATTGCTAGAATTATGAGCAACATCATTAGAGGTAGTAATGGTACATACCTTCATCTCTCTAGCCATCTCATCTTCTCTTTCCCACCTGGCATGCAATTCCGCTAACAATCTAATATTTTCATCAATTCCAACTTGAATAGCATTAGCGGTAGCAAAAACATTGTTCTCTTTCACATCATTAGGCAACACTTTTAATTTCAGAAGTTCAATATCATGAGCAAGGCTATCAACTTTAGAAGCAAGAATATCAATTTTGCCTAACTTTTCCTCAACAGACTTGTTAAAAGCAGTTTGCTTACCGATGAAGTCCTTGAGCATTACCTCAAGCTCGGAGGGTGCGGCCCTAGTGTTGTTGTAGGAATTACCATAAGAGTTACCATAACCATTACCATTGGTAGAAGGATACGGCCTATAATTGTTACTAGCAAAATTGTTCCTATAAGCATTGTTGTTAAAATTATTATTTCTAATGAAATTCACATCAACATGCTCTTCTTGAGCAACCAGAGAGGCCAAAGGGACATTATTAGGATCAACATGAGTCCTATCATTAGCAAGTATAGCCATAATGGTATCAATCTTATCATTCAAGGAAGAGGTTTCCTCAACAGAATTTACCTTCTTACCTTGTGGAGCTCTCTCGGTGTGCCATTCGGAATAATTTACCATCATGTTATCAAGTAGCTTTGTTGCGGCGCCCAAGGTGAGGGACATAAAAGTGCCTCCAGCAGCTGAATCAAGTAGGTTCCTTAAAGAAAAATTCAGTCCTGCATAAAAGGTTTGGATAATCATCCAAGTAGTCAGTCCATGAGGGGGGCAATTCTTTATCATAGATTTCATTCTTTCCCAAGCTTGAGCAACATGTTCATTATCAAACTGAGTAAACTTCATAATATTGCTACGCAGAGATATAATCTTAGCAGGAGGATAGTATCTATCAATAAAAGCATCCTTGCACTTAGCCCATGAATCAATACTATTCTTAGTCAAAGGCAGCAACCAATCTTTAGCTTTTCCTCTCAAAGAAAAAGAAAACAACTTGAGCTTAATAATATCACTATCAACATCCTTATATTTCTGCATCTCACATAGCTCAACAAAATTGTTGAGATGAGCTGCAGCATCTTCAGTACTAGCACCAGAAAATTGCTCTTTCATAACAAGGTTCAACAAAGCAGGCTTAATCTCATAAAAGTTTGCAGCAGGAACAGGAGGCTTAATAGGAGTGCAGATAAAATCACTATTGTTTGTGCTAGTAAAGTCACACAACTTGGTGTTTTCAGGATTGGTCATTTCAGCAAAACAAAAGTAAACAAGTAAAAACAACTACCAAGGATTCTAATTTTTTTGGGTTTTTGATAAAAAGCAATGCAGGTAAAATAAATAAAGTAAAGCAAAACAATAACAAAGTAAAGGATGTGTGTGCGAAAAACTCCCCTCACAGAAGTCTTCTACTTCCTCCCCGGCAATGGCGCCAGAAAAGAGCTTGATTGCTGGGATGATGGCGCCAGAAAAGAGATGGTGCCTAGTTGAATGTCCAGCCCATTGGGAACCCCAAGAGGAAGGTGTGATGAATACAGCAGCAAGATTTTCCCTCAGTTAAGAAACCAAGGTTTATCGTTCTTGGAGAGGAGAGACAAACGACTGAAGGTGATGCTTGCTAGCTTGCGACAGCTTCGGACAATTTATATATGGCGCCTCGTCCAAGCTTTGCTTGCTAGCTGCAACGCGGAACCTGCACACACACAACCAAGTACTTTGCTCCCAACTTACGATGAGGTTGTCAATCTCACCGGTTTGCTTGAAACAAAGGTTATGAGTGTATCGAGTGGAAAACAGTGAAAGTATGCGAGTAAAGTAAACAGTGCGAGTAAAGTAAACAGGTGATAGCAATATGATGGAAATAGGACCGGGGTCCACAGTTCACTAGTGGTGTCTCTCCATAAGATAAATAACACATGCTAGGTAAACAAATTACAGTTGGGCAATTGATAGAATAAAGATAAACGTGATATGTCAAGAAGATCACTATGAGATTTACTCTGGGCATTACAACAAAATACATAGACCGCCATCCAACTGCATCTATGACTAATAATCCACTCCCGGGGATATCAATCCGAACACCCCATGAGTATTAAGTTGCGAACAACAGATAATTGCATTAAGAAAAGTGTGTAATGTAAACAAAGCATATGCCCTTGAGCATATGAATGTTGTTTTCTCCCTAGTAGCAACAGCACATCTACAACCTTAGAGGTTTCTGTCACTCCCCCAGGTCAAATAGAGGCATGAACCCACTATCGAGCATAAATACCCCTCTTGGAGTCACTAGCAACTACTCGGCCAAGATAGCTACTAACAACGGAGAGCATGCAAGATCATAAACAACATAGAGATAACAAAAGATAATATTCAGTACAGCAACTTAATCATAAACACCAATATTCATCGGATCCCAACAAACCAAACATGTAGAATTACATAACGGTGATCTCAATCATGTAGGGCAGCTCATGAGATCTAAACATGAAGCACATGGTGGAGGAGACAACCATCTAGCTACTGCTATGGACCCATAGTCCAAGGTAGACTACTCACTCATCGCTCCGGAGGCAAGCATGGCGATGAAGAAGACCTCCGGTGGCGATTCCCCTCTCTGGCAGGGTGCCGGGAAGAGCTTCTGGACCCTCCCGATCTTCGGGTCGATGGCGGTGGCGGATCGCGATGTGTTCTGGAAAAGTGATCGGGTCCTTAGGTTTTTTCCGTCGGGGGGTCTTTATAGGCGAAGGGGCGATGTCAGAGGAGGACCCAGGCGCCCTCACGCGGGGCTCGCGCGGCCAGGGGCCTGGCCGCGCCACCCCTGCGTGTGGGGCCCTGGTGGCCCTCTCCTTCTCTCCTTCGGATCTCTGGAAGCTTCCGGGTAAAATAAGACTTCAGGAACTTGTTTCGTCCAATTCCGAGAATATTTCCTGTGTATCACTCTAAAACACAAAAACAGCAGAAAACAGGGAACTGGCACTGTGGCAACTCGTTAATAGGTTAGTTCCGAAAAATGCATAAAAGTGTCACGAAGTGTAACGAAACAATAGGCAAATGGTGTAAAAACATGCATGGAGCATCAAAAATTAGAGATACGTTGGAGACATATCAGTGACCCTCCACAGAATCATCAAGTAAACAATGAAGGAAACAATCTAAGAGATATGATTGCGCATCAAATGTGGGCGGATTACCGACATTAGGTAGTGGGAGTGCAAGTCAAATGTGATGTAATAAAGTAGTGACATGTGATGTCAGTTAGTCTTATGTGATGTAATAAAATAGTGACATGTGATGTAATAAAGTGTTGTGTGAACTTCTGTCATTCTTATGTGATGACTAAATGTTTTGCTGCTTGTATCATGTGAGCTTTTTCAATTCTTATGCGATGAGTAAATGTCTTGCTGCTTGTATCATGAATATTTTCAGGCTCGTGATGTCGACTGTAAGACGATCTCCAAGATTTAATCCCCAAAAGAAGCTTTCCCCAAAAGGCGGGGTAACAAAAAGAAGTGGAGCATCCTCTAAAGGTGTGTGCCTTAACTCTTAAACAGCTAGGACCTCTCAAACAGGTAGGGCCTCTTGGGACGGAGAGTTGGAGAAGGGTCTTGTGGATTTGCTCCATGAGCACAATACTGCTGAATATAGGGGTCAGAACGGGTGGTCCTCCGACACTTGGAACAAGATCGTCAAGAAATTCCTGGACAATTATCCACATGTGACATACACAAAGGGGCAAATCCAAGATAAGGAGAAGGAATTGAAAAGAGAATACAAGATGCTGAAGGAGGCTAGGCAGCAAAGTGGAGTTTCTTGGAATGAGAAACGTTGGAGGATTGAAGCTGAGCCGCCGATATGGGACAACCTCATAATCGTAAGATTGTTTATTTTTTATGCTATTTGCTTCTGTTCTGTCGTTTTTTGTACTACGCACTATTCTTATATTCATTCTATTGTGCAGTCATGGCCGAAGATAGGGAAGTTCCGCACCAAGTCTTTTCCGCTTTTTGATGCCCTGGGAGAGCTATATGATGGACAACTTGCCGAGGGAACCTTCAACTTCACTTCTACTCAGCAACCAGTGCGTGCACAAGTGGAGTTGGATCCTGAGGTTAGTTCAGTAGAGGTCATACATTCTCATCCTCATACCGTAGAGGCCTCGGTGGATGTTCAGGATGCACAAGGAGGAATGCAAGAAGCAAATTTACCAGGAAACCTTACTGGTCATGAGGCTCTCCCAACAGTGGCTGCTGCACCAGCAACAAGCACTGAGAATGAACCCAAGAAGCGCAGGTCAAATGGAGATGTGGCCGCAATGATGGAAAAGTACATTGAGATGAAGACCAAGCAGATCGAGGGTGCGAAAGCAGATTCAAGTAATGTGGATGAGTTCTCAATCAAGAACTGCATTGCTCGACTAGACACAATGGAAGTCTCAAGAGAGGAGAAGGCGAAAGCACTAGGGGTCTTCAAAAATGCAGTGAATCGTGAGCTCTTTATTTGTGCTGATATGGAGACCGCTCTGATCTGGCTGCGAGGGGAAATGGCATAGGAAAGGTAAGATCTTTCTCCTTGTTGCTTTGTTCAAGCATATTTTCTGGGACATGTCAAAATATTGTCTTTAATTTACCTGCTCACTATCCTTGTGGTTCACTTGTTCTAGCTTCAAATATCTCCTTGTTGTTGCTTGCTGCGTGCGTTGCTTGTTGTGATTCCCGCTGTAGCTTGCTTCCTGTGTTGTTTTTTGTGATTCCTGCTTTGTAGCTTGCCGCATGTTCTCCTGTTGCCGCATTAGTATTTTTTACAACATTCAAACCAGAGCATTATTGCAAAAAGTACCATACAGAATCATTCACTGGATTATTTTACATGTTTATAATCATAAACTGATAAATGAGCAATCCAGTAGCAGATATCAATTAAATAGTATCATCTTGAGTTATAAATCTGCAGATACATGTCATTTATTTGCTGCCATGTTTAGTTATGAAGTGTTTGCTTCTTTGATCACTTTATCCTATATATATATGGCATTATCTACAGGCAAGCATCACAAACATTATCAAATCCAGCCTTTCCATGTTATTTTTTTGCTTCAGTTGAACTGAACAAATTCTGTTCACTTGAGGCAGCAACTGAACAGAGCACAAATCTTAATGCACTATAATAAATCTGTTATTCTCTGTTACTTTGTTCAAGTGGCCTTTGAAATTTTTCATTGCAACCATGTAGCAGCTAGGATAGCAGCCCATATGTCCTCCTTCTTCCCTTTCTCAAGTGACCTTGTACCTCTGTTGTTTACTTTGTTTTGTAGCATCTTATTGAATATGTGCAGCTAAAGGGAAAGTATTAACCTTTTGTAGGAGCCTTCTTTTATGTTGTTTTTTTGCTTCATTTGAATCCAACAAATTCTAATAGTGATTATTTATTATTGCTGTCATGGCCAGATGCAAAGAACTACAGTTGAAGCTCCAAGAAACGCAATGGTGCTGTGGAGATCAACTTGTGTGGTTTTGTAGCGGAAAGACTGGCATTTTATTCGCTGAACTTTGCTAGTTGTCGTGTTAATATTTAACTGAGAAAGAATCGACTCTACCTTGAAATACTCCCGAGATTTTGTAGATATTTATATTCCATCTGTGTCCTGTATTTTGTCCTTTATACTGGTTTTGATAATGTTCGATTTGAGCTTTCAGCCATGCTCAAAGCTAATGTTCGAAATGGATACCATTCAGATTCAAAGTTGCTTTCTTTATTTCTGTTTATATATTAGTACTGTTGCGTGCTGTGTGTGTTGCTTCTTATGATTCTTGCCTGTAGCTTGCTGCATATTATCCAGTTGCTGCCTGTAGCTTTGCCGGCTGCCTGTAGACGCCTCCATCGTGGGGATTATCCGAACGAGCAAGGTGCCCGCGGGATTAACGAGAGGGAATTTGTGGGGGTTGCGGTGACATGTGGGGATCACCCAATCCACGTGAGGTTTGGTTCCCTGCAGGGATTCGCACCATTCAAACCGAACGAGGCCTTAGGAGTCTATATCTTACCATATCTTAGCAGGGTTGGGGACGTCAGTACCTACGTACCAACATCCCAATGGCGTGAATGATATGACTATGGGGATAATCCTGTTCTACACATCGTCTGCAAGGCCCGTCGAAAGTCACCTCCGGCACACGCTAATCGGTTCCCGTCATCTAGTGTTCAGGAAAGAAGGGCAGTGAAGAAGAGAAGGGCAACTGAAAGTCAAACTTAAAAGCTCAAGAGGGGGCGAAGAAGTAGGGCCGCGATGAAGGAGCCCTGCACAATGTGCACATCAATAATTAAGTGTCGAGCGCGCACATGACTACACTATATTGTCTCGATCAACGGAGGATTATCTAATTATTGGTCAAGTTTACAAACTCTGTTCGTAAATCCAAAAAAAAAAGAACGCTCTACATCACTACATGCTGTGTAATACTTTGGTAGTCTCTAGTTGAAAAGTAGAGTATTTATTCTAGAAGTTCAAAAAAAGAGAACATTTCATGTATCTTAATATTGGATCTGCACGAAGAAAATCTCAGACGGATTAATAACTTTCTTTACCTTCTCGGGCCAAACAACAGTACACGTTCAATCATGTGTAGTTTAAAGTACAGAATAATTAATCAGTGAATAAGAATCATTCAGGTTTCCTAGATCAAGAACCAAGAATTACGTCTCAGACATATGATGGTTGATGTCTAAAGACTAGTCTACAAGCACAGCACACACAACTTTATCTTTCTATGCAGAGATGTCATCACACATTGAACCCATGGGTGAAAAGCAGCAGCACCGAAGAAACAAAGAAGCCCCAGTCTTGTTTAGAGAAAGAAACTAGTTCTTCATGGGCCAGCACAGCCGGCTCGCTGCTGCCAGAGTCCACCTAGAGCTGTGTTGCTAGTTCGCCGAGAGGAAATGTACTCGGGCGAGGAGATACTCCTTCCCAGAAACCCAGACGGCAGTCTGTGACCACTGCACCTCCTCCCATTCCAGATTGTCCTGCAGTACCTGCATATGCCCACCAGCCACCAGAGTGAACACACAACATACTTGCTTGAATCATACCCGTCTATCCATATCCCAGCACACAACAAACATACTTGACTGATCCCCCACTAGGAGGAAATGATACTACTGGTTGGCGTACATAGGAACAAGAAAGCTACGTACCTCAACATGTTCAGCTGGCAGCGGGATACCAATAGATCGCATGGCCATCTCAGGCATGGCTTTCTTGCAACGTGACCACCGGAACACGTCACGGAGCTCATGCTCACCCATGTCCCTGTTTTTTTCTGGTTCTATGTCTGATGCATTGGAGTTTGGTCCAACAGAGCGAGGTTTCTCTCCGCTAAAGCACAGCTCGTACCTGTGGGAACTTAAGGGCACCAAGACCAAAATTGAACGACAGTGAGTAATATGCAAGCAAAAGTGAAAAATTTAGACAAACATAGCGCCCAGACAATAAGTTATACCTATTGAAATGTGTTTCCAGGTATATGACTTCACCCTTTTTCAGCCTTGCAGACGTATAAAGCGACTTTTTAAATCCCTTGTCCGCCACAATGCTGATACTATACTTTAACCTGAAGGAAAGAAAAAACAGAGCTTACTATGAGCAACCTCAGCTCAAAGCAGAACAGCAGAAACAAGACATGAGCACTCAAAAAACACAAGAACTTATGACAAAGAAATGGCAATGTAAGTGCTGAAAACAAGGGGAATTCAGAAGGCAAGTGGGAAAATCACCATGGCTCGTTGCAGAGATTGAATCCTATAGTGACTTCCCGAACAAATCTTTGTTGGCGTAATGCATTCTGAATGAAACATAATGACAAAACCTTAGTATGAACAAAGTTGCTGGTTACAAGAAAATGAGATATACTGTGTAGTAAAACTTCTCTCCATTCAGTTGAACTTCTATGTTGAGATAAAAAGAACAAAGATTATATGAAAACTACCGAAGCAGCTGCTCTTGTTGTTATTGTACGCTCCACTGCAGCTGGAGCAATTGTAGGCTCCACAGCTGATGTATGTCTAAGGCGAGGCTCAAGATCAATGGTACCACCACCTTTCTGTAAAGAAAAAGCATGCTGAGCAAAGTCTTGGGAGATCAACAAAATGATTTCACGAGGTTGTAGCATTAACAGAACCAAATAAAAGGAAAACATACTAAACCTTAACAATGCAGCAGCGTTCTATGCGAAAGCTACAACCAATACCAGCACCCCAAGCACGTGAGCGGACATTGTTCCTTAGAGTTGAAGTATAGCCTGGGAAATATATCATGCTTTATTAGAGTACTCATCCAACCATCTGACAAGTCCAACTGAATTGACACAAAGTTGGTAAGGCTTACTGTCTTGTGGTGGTAGAACACGAACACTTGCACGCAGTTCTTGGATAGCAGAAGGCGGAGGTGATGATGTAGGAGAGCAGTAACCAGTATGCATCAGCACTAAGAGCAGCAACCATTAGAACATCATCCTTTTGAACTACTTTACAAGATTGGAGAAATATAATGAAGACCTACCAGCAACAAGGTCTGAATCATTTGTATAAACTTCTGTGCCCCAAAGCTGAGCACCTTTTACCTACAAAACAGTGATTCTATGTGAATAAAGTAGATGAGGGGAGAACTGAGTTACATTTACCAAACAACATTTGCTAACTACATAGCTAGTGTAGTCATTGGCCTATCTGACTTTAAGAAGTGTAATACCAATTACAAATTCATCCACACTTCAGAAAAATACAGAGAAATCTCTTTAAGAAACTCATATAGCATTTCAATTGCCAGAAGGGAAGACGGTTATGCACTTTCAAGTGTGTTCATCATTAATTGATTTCCTTATGCTGCTTGTAAAGAAAAGGAGAAATCCAAAAACACCTGCCTGACGATCGACAAAGTGACTAAGAATCTAACAAAGAAATCACCTGTAAATTTAAGTACACTTACTTGCCGATTAGTGGAAGTAACAAACTTCGCAGGTATCCGAATTTCAAGGGTAGGACCATTTTGTTGATTCTCCGCAGTTTTAGCATCTGGGGTTGCTTCAAACTCTTTCCATGATTTCAGAAGCTCTTGCACACATTCACCAGCTTTATATACAATAGCAGATACCTCAGACTTACCTACACCAATGACAATACGGAGATTACAAAGCTAGCAAGCATACAGAGAATGGACAAAAATATGATTTCATGCAGCTTGAAACTGGATTGTCATAAATAAAATCTATGTAAAAGGAAATTCAAATAAATGGATCGTCGTAATTAAAAAAATTTTTTTGCTCCAGCTGGATTAAGTTAAAAGTTAGAAAAAGCAAAATATGCATGTGCAAAATATTAAAATTGATTCACCACAAATGTAAAGGGTTTTCAAATAATGAAGTGGATAGGTAACACCAAAATCTTGTGGTATGAAAATGTGCAGTAAAATCTCAATACACTCTGAAATTTTATGAGAAGGGAATGTAAAAAATCATATAGGTGCTAAGCTTTTGATTACTCCACTTCTGAAAGAAGCATCACTATCCACTCTTCCATTTTATTCAGCTAGGAAGGAAGATAATTGACTGACCTGGAGACCTGCAAGAAGAAATAAAGGACATGAGATTTTCTAACAGGGTTATCACTTATAATTTATTGTACAGCCTATTAAAACAGATGTCAGAAGGCACCTATCTTTCATTCTCAGCAAAAAAAGTATAAGTTTCCATAAATGATGAATATGGATCGTGAAAGCTACACTCATTCACGCTACAATGCTATTTCAATGAAGTATGGGTTTCTTCACACTACTATGCTATTTGAATGATGTATGTGAAACATGGAAAGATGCAGTGTTAACTTACCCTTCACCATCACGCATTCTGGACCGAAACCGAGATTCCTGTTGAGATGCTTGACTACCTCCCTTTGATCGTGCCATCCTCCTGCCCTGAATACTTTCAAAAGTATCTTTATCTTTCTCTGTATCTCCTACAGGACCAGTATCATCTGATTCCTTCTCATTATATTTGCTACTTTTGTCATGCCGGTCTCCTGTATCCACATCCTTCTCTCTTTTCTTGTCCTTAGGATCTCTATCATGAGATTTCCATGTGTCATCTTTATGTGTCTTCATTTCAGCACCTGTACTCTCATGTTTAGCAGGTTTAACAGCTCCATCAGATGCTGTTTTTTCCAGTATTACATTGTCCTTGTCAACTGCTACACACGATTCCTTCTTGGTAGAATCCTTCTCGCGGTCATTGTTTTCCTTGTCCTTCTGGGAATCTTTTCTTTCCCTGTCCAATTTTTCAGCATCTCGATCTTTAATTTGTTTTGCTTCTGATCTGCTGTCAGATGAAGTTGAATGATCTACAAAATTGGAAGAGCCAACAGGCATCCTATGTGCCAGAGATTGCCTCTTATCATCATGGGACTCAACACGTTGTATTTTGGCGGATCTACCATCATGTTCAGAAGAACCATGGAAATCACTGCCTGGTTGAATGAGTTTCCTAGAAGGGCTTGAATACAGGCTGCTCTCATCCAAATGCCGTTTCGCGGGTGTAGAGTGGCTGCCCTCCTCATGCAACCTTTTTGGAGCACCACTCATTTTATCTAAAAAAATGTCAAAGAATCCTTCAATGTGAGCCAAGAATAACACAAACGAAAAAGGAAAGAGCTCGAAGTCTTTTACACACTGTAAAAAAAAACTATTATATTGGGTCAATGTTAGTTACTCTTTGTTTTATAAGACAGATAACATAAATAATGTATTCGTATATTTTGGTTTAGAAGACAGATAACACAATAATGTATTCGTATACTTTTGCTACTCCCTCCGGCCCCAAAAGGATGTCACATATTTGCCTAAATTTGGATGTATCTAGACTCCATTTAGTGTATAGGTACATCCAAATTTAGACTAATCTCCAACTTCCTTTTGGGGCCAGAGGGAGTACATGGTTTACAATAAGCTTTTGGGTGAAGCAAGTTATCTATATATCTTCTTGAAGCAAACCCCCACTAAGAGTCATTTATAATAGTCTATCTCCACATGCATATCCACATCATAAAAAAAAAATCATAGCCGTACAATTTTCATCTCTGTCCGTCCATTTGTGGTGTCCTCTCCTGATCTGTGACGTAGACATTGTCACGGACATGGGGCATGTAAGGTAAAAAAACATAAGTTCTCCGCTAAGTCATTCCTCAGGTCATCCACATTAGTAATACTGCTACATCACCGTATAATTTTCTATGCTCGTGCGCATGGCACTTAGCGGAGCCATCATATGCATGTTAGTTTTTTATTACATCATATATGCAGGTCAACGACCTATGCATTCTTCCTAAAAACATTTACTGCCTATGGCTTCTTGGTTCCTCTCCCCCAATACGCAATTAGGCATCATTTGCTTCCTTAATCTCCCCACCACAATCTATTCATCCACTAGGTTGCCATCACACACCCCTATTCTATCACGTTCATTCATTAACAGCAACATAGCCGGAAAGCAGTACCAAGACCCGTCAAGATCTGCTGTAGTCAACATCAGGGAGCAGTACCAAGACCCGTTAATAAGGTGTGTCAGCAGGATGCTTGACGATCTAGACTGGCACACCGATGCAGAGGTACTAGCTACAAGCTATACATTGACACCAATGGAAGATATCTTGATGGTTAAAGTCGACATTTCCTTTCTTTGCTTTGGATTTGAATCCATGACAGCAATCTCTGAACCAAGAGCCAACATCATGTCATTGATCGGAGATAGCTAGCGGCTGTGGCACCAGAAACCACTTGCATCTACTCTTTCTCACGGAAGTTGTCTCTCCGATGCCCATTGCATCTCTAATTTTCTTTTGATTTTGTATACTAAACATGCTCCATATGAATAACACTTCGGCAGGGAACTACAAATGACAATAATATTTTGGTTTCATCTATTAATTAGCAAGTGATATATTATGATCTATGGCTACAAACTTACAAACCACTGCTGATTCAAACTCCTCAGGTTAGTCAAAATGTGTTTACTATCTACCAAATTAAAGAAGTTTGAGAAGGTAAGAATCTTTAATCTCTTTTTTGGACAGGTTAATTCCCTCTATCCATATCGAACAATTACAATATGTTAATTAGATAATGCAATGGTTCAATCAGACTCATGAAATAGTACATTGCACTCAAGTAGAAATAGTTCAATACACTCAAGTATAGCCTGTTTTGAACAGTATTAATGACTTAATGTTATATTTTGCGTCAATTTAAGGAGACACAGTTGGCAGCTAGATGAATTTTTGGTTTCCTATGTTGATCTTTTTCTCCCAAATCGTGTGCTGAAAACATTATAATTTCTTTCGTTATATACGGAACTGCGATGACCACCATCATATTTCTTGCAGCTTTTATACGAGACATTTGGAGACTGGGGAAACAAACTTGATCTGGTCATTTGAGGGCCTGAAGTAATGTGTTTGTGCCATTCATGTATGCAAACCTGCTGATTGTACCTCTGATTTTGTGGCCACCTACAGGTTGAGGTTAGAATAAAGAAATCTGATTTTGGTGGCATCTACACCCTTATGAGATCACTTATATTTATTCGTTATGTTCAAGCACCATTTGATGTATTCATATGCCACATGCTGTCAAGACTTCTTGGTCCAATCAATATATTTTGCCCATCCCTTTTATGGCATTATTTTACGCTTGTATTTTGAAACGAGTTCTTTACTTAACTTCCCGCTGCAACGCGTAGAGTATCTTCTAGTACAACGTAATGAAGATGTCCTTTTATGATGGGCCATGACCAAAATGTTGAGGTCTGAACAGACCCAATCATGTCAAGAGACCAAAAAAAACTTTCCCAGCATGTAAACTCTTAAATGCCATTCTAACAAGAGATACCATGAATAAAAAAGGAATTGGTCTTGTAATCCTAATTGCTCATCATTTTGTGATCAGTTGGAGACTAAATATCATTTGTTCTTTAGCTGCTCTTCTGCTAAAGTGGTCTGGGTCATTACTGGAACTGTATTTAATACATCTACTTGGCCTACCTCTGTGTGGCAATGCTTGACCTGGTTGTTTGCTTTCTGGCCTTGGGAGAAAAAAATTATACGCTATCGATAGCTGCTGTGTTTGGTCCATTTGGACAATAAGAAACAGGATGACTTCTGAAAAATATAAGTTGAGGTCCCCTGTGACAATTCTGTTCATGCTATGTGCTTTTCTCAAATATTGGGCAAGGTTATTCCAGAAGACAGGGACGCTATCTGCGCAGGTGTGGAGCAGCTGATGCAGAAGACCAAGGACATTGCCAGGAGGAATATTGCTGCTGCATCAGCTTCGTTCCCAGAAACTACTGTTTTGATGATCACCGAAGGATGATTTCTGCTGCTTTGTCATCAGTGATAGAGGCTTTTGAGTAGTCTGAATTGTGCCATGTGTTGATGGTTGTAATATTCTCATACTCTTAGATCTTGAGTTGTCACGGTGGTAGCAGGTTGTTCGAGGTCGAACACTTACCGGTTTCCTGCTACTGCCCCAGCTCCCTTTCCTTTCTTTCTTTCCCTTTAATTGCTTTGTAAGAACAAATATTTCCATTAAGCAATTAATTGAAAGAGGGTTGGCCCGGCTAAAAATAGGATTGTAAATGAGTCGAGTTTGAGCGAGTTAGACTTAGGCTGAGATTAGCACATACTATAATTTGAGCATGCTCAGATTGAGTCAAGTTAAATCCTTAAAAAATTGTTCATACTCAGCTTCTAATAATAACAAGATAGTTTTGATCTAAGAAAAATACTAAAAAAAAGTGATATTTCTTGCATATACAAGGAAGAAAAATCGCATCCACGACAGATAAAAGGAATAAATTAACCTTCCTATTTTCTTAATTAAATTTCACCCACTCTAAAGAAATAAACCCCATCCACAACATAGAAGTAATAAACTAACCTATTTTCTTTTAATATATAGCATAATTATTATGCATAATTATGTGTTTTGAGCTGTCAAGCTAAATAGAGCAAGCTGGTGTTGGCTCAGATCAGCTTGGTTTCCAATCAAACTATATAAAACACTCATACTCGGCTCATTTCTTGTCGAGTCAAGCTAAGAAACGAGTCGATCTCGAGCCGCTCGTGAGTCTACTTCTCTTGCAGCCCTAGTTGGAAAATGTGAACTCTTAAAGTGAAAACATTGCAAGATGTACATGCCAATCAAATTTCAGAGGAGCAAATAGCGAATTAGAGAATACACAGCGCTTTCTAGAAAGCAAGTAATCAAAAAAAAATCAACAGCCATCGGCAAACCACCTGAACCAGGGGTGTGCTGGTAGCATGGGATCGTCAACATGGAGGAAATATCTGTAAGATGGAACAGCAAAGACACTCTGGCAGGATGAATAATCATATTCGTGGATTCATTTGTGGTGATCATCCACTTTGATGGATGTAAAACTGGAACAACATTCCAATGAATACTTATTTACAATAAAACGGTATTCACATGAATGATCTAAAGTGTGACGGTAAGGCATTGAGCCCCTCGAATGGACTCCATAAACCGAGGGCAGGGGGTGAATGCAGAAAAAAAAGGATTTTCCTTTTGACCGAGATCGATCGATTTAATCCGAGCCAAACTGCAATGCCCTCAGGGGAAGACCTAACTGGACCCCAATCTGATTTTCCTTTCGGAAAATCATACTAATAGTCAGCTTCAGCCCAAAATAACCAGTAAATGATGTTGAATCGGAACAGGGCAGTGACCGGAACGGAATGGGAATACGTTCGGGATTGCTCGACTGCACAAGCAAGTTAGTTCATACTCAGCTTATAACAATCTCAAGATAGTTTTGAGCTAAGAATAATACTCCCTCCGTCCCAAAATGTAAGCCTTTTTAGAGAGTTAACTTAGCTCTCTAAAAAGGCTTACATTTTGGGACAGAGTAATACTAAAGAAGTGATATTTCTTGCATATACAAGGAAGAAAAATCCCATCCACGACAGATAAAAGGAATAAATTAACCTTCCCTATTTTCTTAATTAAATTTCACCCACACTAAAGAAATAAACCCCATCCACAACATAGAAGTAATAAACTAACCTATTTTCTTTTAATATATAGCATAATTATTATGCATAATTATGTGTTTTGTGCTGTCAAGCTAAATAGAGCAAGCTGGTGTTGGCTCAGATCAGCTTGTTTTCCAATCAAACTATATAAAACACTCATACTCGGCTCATTTCTTGTCGAGTCAAGCTAAGAAACGAGTCGATCTCGAGCCGCACATGAGTCTACTTCTCTTGCAGCCCTAGTTGGAAAATGTGAAATCTTAAAGTGAAAACGTTGCAAGATGTACATGCCAATCAAAGTTCAGAGAAGCAAATTAGCGAATTAGAGAATGTGCAGCTCTTTCTAGATAGCAAGTAATTAAAAAAATTCAACAGCCATCGGCGAACCAGGGGTGTGCTGGTAGCATGGGATCGTCAACATGGAGGAAATATCTGTAAGATGGAACAGCACAAAGACTCTGGCTGGATAAATAATCATATTTGTGGATTCAATTGTGGTGACCATCCACTTTGATGGCTGTAAGACTGGAACAGAACATTCCAATGAATATTTATTTACAATAAAATGGCTAAAGCGTGACCGTAAGGCATTGATCCCCTCGAATCGACTCCATCAACGGAGGGCAGGTGGGTGAATGCAGAAAAAGAAAGGCCTTTCCTTTTGACCGAGATCGATCGATTAAATCCAGGGTGCGCTCAGAAACCGGGCCAAACTGCAATGTCCTCAGGGGAAGACCTAACTGGACCCCCAATCTGATTTTCCTTTTGGAAAATCATACTAATAGTCTGCTTCAGCCCAAAATAACCAGGAAAAAATGTTGAATCGGAACAGGGCAGTGGCCGGAGCGGAATGGGAATTCGTACGGGATTGCTCGACTGCACAAGCAAGTTAGGGTTCGTCTCCACGAAACTGCCAGGGGCGAATCTAGGATGGCCCAAACCAAAAATTTGTGAAGTTTGGTTTGCGAAATTAGATCATCTATGGCTGGATGAAATGAGGTACAAGTTCATCGTACCTTGGGAAACGGCGTCCGAGATTGCGGACAGGCTGTAGAGGAATGAGGTCGGAAGAAGGGAAGGCGGCGCGCGAGCAGGGTTCGGGCGAACGAAGCACCTCGCTGCAGAGAGAGGCAGATGCAGGCGGTGTCACTCGCTCGCGGCCGCCGCCGGTGGGAGAGAGGGGGAGAGAGGGAGGAGCGGCGAGAGGGTTTCTTGGTGAAAATCTGACGATTTTGACCCTAAACGTCAGCGCGAAATAATCCATCCTGAGAAAAATTCAAGTAGGGTTAAAAACGGAACAGAAATGGGAGGATTTGATGATTTGCCCGAATTTCAAAAGAACAGTGTGGCAAATCATCAAATACCCCACATAAATGGACGAAAACATGTTTTATCATTTCCGTTTTCCCTTTCTAGACGGAAGAGACTCGAGCAGAGCCCAGCTTTACTTAATAATGCCAACAAATTGCATACAAAGTATGGAAATTACAATATGAGGGGATCCACGATCTTTGAAGTGAAGCACAAGATAAAGATAGTTTTGTTCCAACGCAACATGAGCCAACGCCTCTATGGCGCTCACGCTACTAGGGGGGTGTTTGTTTGGGCTTTTAGCAGCTTTTCACCAAAATAAGCTACCAATTTGAAATAAACAGGTCGGATTTCGATGGCTTTGCCAAAGCCAAAGCCCCTAATACACAGGGCGAGCGAAGCACGCTGGGAGGTGCTTCCCGCAGCTTTCCCACTTACAACTCAACCGGTACATGTCGTTGCCCTTTATCTTGTTAATATTTACGGGACCATGCCACCGAACGGCACCAAACAAGCGAAATTTTTTTTTATTGCACTTTTTTCAGCTTTTCCAAATGTAGCATTAATATGTAGCTAATTTCATAACTAGGGCACCGTTGTGTCTGCCGGACGCGATTAAGGGATATTGGATCCGGCGGATACGACTAGCGGAAATCGAGGCTGTTGTCGCAACCGGCGGGTGCGAGAGGAGAGGAATCGGCCACGTCGGCCTCCTGCGCCTGCTGTCGCAACCGGCGGGTGCGACAAGTTGGCCTGCCGCACCAAAACCGGTCGGCACACCCCGCGCCGACGCTCGCTCGCACATTCGGCCTGCTTCAGCTCTTCTTTCTTCTCTCTTTGCTCTTTCTCAGCTGCAGCTCAACCCTCTCATTCTCAAATCTTATTTCTTCGATTCTGAGAGCATTTCTTGATCAAAATCAGTGAAATTTGTTGCAAGAAGTAGAGGATAGCCCGATCTACAAATGGGTTAGCTTTAGAAGAAATTTCGTTGGTTCATTTCGTCGCATTTTGGTGTAGTTGGTGTTAGTTTTCCTGTAGCTGTTCATCTGTTCTTGATATTGTTCTTGTTGTTCTTGTGTTCTACAGGTTGATTTCGTAGCTGCAGAAGAGGTGTGACGTGAGGCTGTTGCAATGTGGTGATTTTCAAGCTTCAAGGGTAAAATGTTAATATCATACGGTGGTCGTGTATTTTTTGTTGATATAGCTTAGCGGTGTAGAGATATGGGCTTAATTATAGAGAAATAATTATGGTGCGTATAGTGGCATGTAGATGTAGTTTGTGTAAAAAAAATTGTAGGTGTTCTAGTGTTCTTGTTGTATTATGTAGCGTTCTTGATGTTGTTTTTTGTATTCTCCAGGTTATAGTGTTCTTGTTGATTCCGGTGCGTTGGAAGTGGTGTGACGTGAGCAAGTTTTGAGGTGGTGGTTCGCACGCTACGAGGGTAAAAATCTTATTCTCAAATGGTGGTAGTGTAATTTTGTGTATATATATTTTAGCGGTGTAGTTGACGGAAGTAGGATTTTTTATGTAGTAGGAGTCATGTCTGGATTAGTTAGATTTGTTATTCATTATGGGTACGGTGCGGTCCGTAGCAGTGATGCTGTAGCTGATCTTAGTGACTTTGAGTATCATGAGGTGGAGTTCACTGATCCTCAGAGTATGCGTATTGGGGAATTCAAGAGGATGTTAATGGTGTTCTTAGGATGGGATCGTAAGCTGTACACTGTCAGCTTACAAGCATTATGGAGCAACTCAACTAGCAATATATATTGTCAGTTGAAAGAGATAGAGCGTACCTCTCAGTGGGTGGGCTGGTTGAAAGGGTGTGAGCGGCGGCAAACATCCCCGATCGCCCTTGTGGTTGCGAAGCCGATTACTATCGGAGGGGAGGCCGAGTCAAGCCACAGCAACCAGACAATTGGTTTTGGTTCTTGGCAGAGCATGCAACCAGCTAATGAGCCTGATGTGGCTATGTCATATGCCGACGACATTGGGTATGAAACAGGGCAGAGCAGTCATGCATTAGGTGCAGCGGCAGATGATGCAGGTGGCGAGATATTTTCAGACGATGAAGATGAGGTTTTGCAGCAGCAGATGGAAGCTGAAGATGTTGATGGAGATGCTGATGATATTAATTCATCTGACTCAGATGAAGAAGATGATCAGGATGAGGCCCCGATTCCGAAAGAATGGAATCAGGACTTCTCAAATTTAATGAGAGTGAACGAGGGGCACGATTCGGCATGGGAGTATCACCCGAACAGCATCTCAGTCGGTTCATTATATCCCGACAAGCAACGTCTTCAGAATGCAATAACTAGTTGGGCAATGTCCACGCAGAGGGTATTTAAATCAGTCGCGTCAAACAAGAAATATTTGACAGTGGAATGTACCAACGAGAGATGTCCCGCTAGGGTGCATGGCTACCTCCGCAAGAATGACACCTTCTGGGTGGTGAGCGACCACGTGCAGCATACATGTATTATTAGGAACCAGTTGGTGGATCATAAGAACCTGAGTTCCACTCTCGTAGCACGACTATTTCATACATAGATAGTCAAGGGCAAAGCTATGGAGGTAAAGGCTATCCAGAAGACAGTGAAGCAGAGATACAAGTACAACATATCTTACGGTAAGGCCTGGAGGGCTAAGCAGAAGGCGTTGGAGACGCGATTTGGGTCATTTTTTGACTCGTACGACTCGGTTGTCCGTATGTTTCACACATTGCAGGAAAGAAATCCGGGCACCTATGTTGACATCCAAGACTCATGGTTTGCGGAGGACTCCACTGTGAAGGTTTTGGAACGAGTGTTTTTCTCGTTTAACATAAGCATCGAAGCATTTAGATACTGTCGACCGGTGTTATGTGTGGATGGAACATTTTTGACAGGCAAGTACAAGGGTCAGATTTTGACGGCCATTGGACAGGATGGAAACAACCAAATTGTCCCACTGGCATTTGCTTTTGTGGAGAGCGAAAACACGGAGAGCTGGTTGTGGTTCTTCAGACAGTTAAAGATAGCAATTGTGAAGGAGAGGCCGAATGTTTGCATCATTCATGATAGGCATGCTGGTATACTGAGGGCGGTGAAGACGCTGAAAGAGGCCGGTCCCGATGAAGAAACACCATGGCTTGACTTGCAGAGCCGGTGGTGCATGAGACATCTAGGTGCCAATTTTTTCTCACAGTTCAGAAGTAAGAATCTTATGAACCTATTCAAAAAGTTATGCAAGCAAAACCAGCAATGGAAGTATGCATTTCTCACAAAGAAGCTGCATGAACTAACTGGAGAGTATGTTAAACATAGAAAAGCAGTCCGCGCAGCCGCAGTAGCGGCTCATGCAGCTCTAGTAGCAACTCAACAAGAAACAACATTACCCCCAGAGGAAGAACCAATTGGACTTTGCGATCTGCCAGGATTTGATCCCCCCCCCCCTCTTAGGAGGCATCCTGGGTCTCGCATAAAGAACTTTGCACAATGGATAGAGCATGAGCCTGTGGAGAGGTGGTCATTGCTTCACGATGCTCATGGAGCTAGGTTCGGCTGTATGACCACTAACCTAGCTGAGTCATACAACTTTGTGCTTAGAGGAAATAGGGCACTCCCACTAACAGCAATTGTGGAGGGAATTTTCTATTGCACACTGAAATATTTCAAAGAGAGACGGGAGGAGGCTGAAATCCATAATTTGAGAAATCCTAACACACCATACTGTGAGAAGATAGCAAAATACATGGAGAAGAAGATAGAAAAGGGTAGAGGACACATGGTCGTTGCCACCGGAAATGAGGAACTGAGGTTTGAGGTCCGTTTACAAACGGACAAGTTTGGTACTGGCAACATCATGAGGACTCATGAAGTGAAAATTGGAACTGAGGAGTTTCCAACTTGTGAGTGCACATGCAACAAAACAAAGTTACTTCACTTACCTTGCTCACATGTTTTGGCTGTGTGCGGGATGCTGCAAATGGACCCAATGTCCTTCGTGTCCCCCTACTATGGGAGCATGGTTGTGGTTTACACTTGGACTGGCGAGATGCATGGATATCGTGCTATCGGTAATTTCAACACGGTAGATCCAGGGGAAAGGAAGTATATCCCAGATCCTAGTCTAAAGCGCACGAACAGGGGTAGAAGACAGTGTAGGCGCATCCGAAATGACATGGATGAATCTGAAGCCGGTGGACCAACTCGACAATGCTTCCTATGCAATATATGAGGACATAAGGATGATAAATGTCCCACTTTCTACCCTAACCGAGCTACTCGAGGACGTTCGAACCGTGGAAGAAGAGGTCGTGGAAGAGGAAGAACGTAGATAATATGTGAGGAACTACGTTTTTATTAGAATTATGTGAGGAACTACGTTTTTATTTGTAATATGTGAGGAACTACGTTTTTATTTGTAATATATGAGGAACTACATTAATATTTGTAATATGTGAGGAACTATGTTTTTATTTGTAATATGTGAGGAACTCCGCCGTATTTGTAATATGTGAGGAACTAAGTTTTTATTTGTAATATGTGAGGAACTACATTAATATTTGTAATATGTGAGGAACTATGTTTTTATTTGTTACTTTGTTTACGTTGTACTAATATTTCTTGTTCATATGTTCAGGTATGGATTATCCATCTTTGCTTGATGACCGCGTTGAATATGATCATCGGGGCAGATTGCTGAAATATTATGGATTTCACGATAATACTCATCGTATCGAGCCTCTACAGTGTCGCACTCCGAATGACTATTGGATGATACACCCTGCTTGGGTAGAAAGGTACAAAGTCATTTGTATTGATATTACTATTAATTCTTGCCTTTTGATTATCTATTACTAATATGTTTAAATTTGTTTGTAGGTTGAAGTGGGCTGGACTTCTACCTTTCGCACGACTAGTAAAGTCAACCCGCGAGGACTTGGAGGAGCATCCTCGTCATGAGGTGATAGAGACCGAGAGGAAGATGACCTTGGACAGGGCTTTGCTCAGTGGCTTAGTGGACCGGTGGAGACCGGAAACCCACACGTTCCACTTGCGTTGGGGTGAGATGGCTCCTACTTTGCAGGACGTCTCATACTTGTTGGGACTTCCGTTGGCTGGTCATCCCATAGGGCCATTGAAAGCATCTAGAAATTGGGCGGCGGATCAGATTGCTCGTTTTAATGGAGTCCGTGGAGACGTGGCATATCCGGATATAGATTCCTCGCATGGACCTAAATATGCTTGGTTGAGGGAGTTTCAGGTAAATTACTGCATTGTTATTTCATGCAATCTATTTTGAAATTTGGTTGCACTGTAAATTCATATGTTTTCTCATTCTTGTCTTTGCAGATATGGAAGTTTCAACAGACTACTGAAGAACAGATTACTCGGTCCTTGGAGGCGTACCTGATGTGGTTGTTTGGGAAGATTATGTTCATAGAGAGTCACGGAGACATTATTTCTGCGGGTTTCATCCCTATTGCACTTGAGATTGCTAATGCAGTGACTCCGGATGACATTACACCGAGGAGTTGGGGTTCTGCCTTGCTAGCATGCATGTACAGAGCTATGTGTATTAGTTGCCGCAAGAGTAAGCCACGATCTGTCCTCCTTGGATGCCCACTTTTTTTCAGCTATGGTCGTGGGAGAGATTTGCAATTGGACGCCCAGACATTAAAGTGAGTGAGCCATTTTCTGCTGACGAGATGGTGGATCCTGATGACATCGACATGCCAACTATTGCTACACTTTGGACACGTCGAAAGGTACATGCGTAACGATATTGTTTTCATTTTGCATTGCTGAAATACGTATTTCACAAACTAACTGTTAATTTTTACATACAGAGACGGTTTGCCTTTGACCAGGTTAGGGGCTGCTACCAGTCGATTACGGAGGCATTTGATTTTTACCCCGGCGATGCGATAATCTGGGACCCATATTCGCCTGCAAGTATCGTAGCTAGATATCCTGGTGGGCTTTCTTATTTGTACACAAGAGATCACGAATACTGGCTTACAAAGTCCAAGATTGTATTTGATATATTTGTGGAGGAGATGTCTCAACAGAGGGTTACGAGACAATTTAATCTTCTTCAGGATATAGTTCCACCTCCAGCGGATGAGCCATTACTAGCAGAAATCCACGAGTAAGTATTATTGACTGCTGCTATATTTTATAAGATACATACCTGCAGACTGCTTCTATTTTTTATAACATACGTACGTGCAGACTGCTGCTATTATGGTGCTAATGTTATAATTTACAATAACAGGTTAAAAAAGAAGGGCACAAATAGGATCGTGGAGAAGTGGCTAACATTTATTGGGAAATACATTAGAGAGTGGGAATATGCGCGAAATAATGTTTAGTCCTCAGATGTTCCATTTGATCCTGAACTCTTTGAGGAGTATTATAGGAGGTACAACAGATATACCCGCACATGTCTCACTAAGGCAAGAGACCCCAAGGGATATTTTGAATCAGCATTATGTGATATGTATGATGCAGAATCGTCAGCAGGCTCAAGAATACTAGCTGTAAGTTATTACAATTAAATATTGATATGCTAAACTCTTTATTTTGTAGCTAATCGTACACATTATTTTTTGTTCAATTTTTGTAGGCCGATGAGGTTCACGGAGCCGCTAATGAAATTTATCACTTCACACGATCTCAGTCTACGGCGTCTCTAATTCCACGCCAACCTGTTATCACCTTTCTGGGCAAGATGAAGAAGAAGCTACGTTCTATTTACTCCACTCTCATTTGCCGTACTACTGATGATGTTCGTCGGAGAAGTGGACAAATGGACCCTCATACTTGGACGCCACGTCCACCGCGGTATCCAGAAGTGCCTACGCCTCCAGCCCCTCTCAGGCATGCACCACGTCCCCGTCTTGATCCACAGGGGAGTATGAGGCCACCTTCTACTGTTGAGCCTAGACGTTCAGCTACGCGGCGCTCCACATCAAGACAGAGGCCATTTCCTCCTGATCAGGCTGGAGGTTCAGCTTGACAGCATCAGCAGCAGCCTGATCCTTACCAGGTTGGAGCTTCAGCTGGGCCTCAGCAGCAGCCTGCTCCTGATCAGGCTGGAGGTTCAGCTTGGCAGCATCAGCAACAGCCTGATCGTTACCAGGCTGGAGGTTCAGATTGGCAGCATCAGCAGCAGCCTGATCCTTACCAGCCTGGAGGTTCTGGCTATGTGCAGCAGCCAGAGTACGACTATTTGAGCCAGTCGCAGTATGGAGGCATAGCGCAGCAGATTTTTGGTTATACTCCACAGATGGCCATGCCAGAAGGTACGTGTAGTTCACAGTTGTTTTATTTAATAAGTTATACATAGCCATAATTTCCTAATATATTTTGTTGCATTGTACGCTACAGCACAGGGAGGGACGTCGCCTGTGCAGGGATCGACTTGGATGACTGGTGACATCGATATTAACTCGGATCCTACGGGTGGTTATATGATCTTGCTTACTACTCCTCCACCTGATCCCACACAGCAGTTACAGACCGACAACCAGGAGGTCGAGAGCACTCAGTACAATCAAGCGGCCCTTAACAGGTATGGATGGACGACGCCTCCGCCACGAGGACCACCACGTGCTCCGCGCCGTCGATGATCTATGTGATCTTTGTATCCTAATAATTTGTATGCACATTCGTATTAGACATTTATTTGTAAGCATGTTTCTCGTTCTCATTGTACTACTATCCCATGATGTATGAGACACATATATTTGTCACGATTTATTTCCGACTATTTTTTTCCGCCTATTCTTTCCCGCTCGTTCTTTCCCGCCTATTATTTTACGCTAGTTGTTTCCCGCTAACTCCTTTTCCGCTTCGTTTTTCCAGCTTGTTCTTTCCCGCTCGTTTCCTGCCTATTCTTTCCAGCTCGTGTCCCGCCTATTCTTTTCCGCTTCGTATTTCCGGCCAACTCCTTTCCCGCTTCTTCTTTCCCGCCTTCTCCTTTCCCGCCAACTCATTTCCCGCTTCTTCTTTCCCGCCTTCTTCAAGTCCTATATAAGACCACCTAAACTTCAGTTCAAGCTCATTGTATCTTGCCCAACATGGCGCCTCCCAATCGTAGTTGGAAAACAGTTATGTCCGTAGAGGTTTTCAAGGTAGCCTGTAGATATAGAAGGAACCGTGAGCTTGTTCCATTTGACGAGCTTATCAATACCCCCAGCGATCTCATTGAGGTCACATTTGATTACAATCAGAGCAAGTCGACATGCCCATCTCGCACCTAGAAGGAGATCCAGGCAGAACTTATCAAGATCAACGGGCACTGGACAGATATAAAGGAGAGAGGAGAAGATATGAGCTGGTGGGTTCAACATACCGCGCTCTGGATCAACGACAGCCACAAAGATGAAGATATCTTCATGCCTAGCGATTGGGCCAAGAAGAAAGGGGCGTCATCGAAGAGCAAAGAATCTACCTCGTCCAAGCCCAAGGGCGCTGCTTGCAAGGGTAAAGGAACTGCACCGTCATGGTTAAGCGACGTAGACGATCTCGACGACGACCACCACTTCATGCCTAGCGACTCGGCCAAAAAATCTTCTTCAACAAAGGGCAAAAGAGTCGCCAAGCCTTAGTTACTCGTACTATATTTCTATCTTAATTTTAGTTGTCTCGAATCATGTATTTCTATTTTAGTTTGCGGTATATAATACCGATGTATCTCGCACTTTCTATATTTTTGTTTGCGGTTTGTAATACCGATGTATCACGCACTTTTTATATTAATATAAATGTTTTTTCCAATATATATTCAAAAATATTCATAATAGATAAACTATCCGAAAAGTTTTCCGCGACTTAAAACACTTCAAATTAATAAAAATTGTGATAACTTGTCTCAAATGCTAGTGAAGCCGGCGGGGTACGCTTAGCAGGAGAACCCCTGCATGCGGACCTGTCGGATCCGCCGGGTGTGACAGCACTAATCGAATCCGCCGGCCGCGAGACCTTTTCCAGGTGGGCCGACGTGGCTGATTCCTTCCTCGAAATTCGCTAGTCGTATCCGCCGGATAGAATTCCAGGTAATCGCGTCCGGCGGTTAAAACGGTGTCCTAGTTCTGTAATTACCTACAAATTAATGCTACATTTGAAAAAGCTGCAAAAAAGTGTTAAAAAAAAATCCGGACCAAACAAGCGTTGCGTGCCCTGATGAGATGACCAGCATGCCGACTGCTTCGTATCGTTCATGGATGGAGCTGCTCTCATTGCCGACTTATTGTTTTCCGGTGTTCGCTGGCGATGTCCGGCTGTATTTGTGCACTCTTGACTAAAACATATACTACTACTAGTACGTCCGCTAATTAAGGCGGAGTTAGTTCTCGAGCTATGTAGACGAATGTATTCATTTGCTATTTTTTATTCTAACATGCGATAAGTATTCTGTTCAACATGATGACTTCTTGGTTCAGATTGATACCATGCTTTCATTTGTGTAATTGTATGGATATGTATTTTTTGACAAAGGACGAAACTATCCGATAAATTATTTGGTGTGTATACTGTTTTGTATTCTTGGTATTTTATAATAACGGTTACACAATTAAATTAGCAAATATACATGCTCTGAAATTTTAGGGCTATTTTAGACATTTCCTCATCATACAGCCAGCCAGCCAGCCAGGTTGCCAAACAGTAAAACTCGGACCAGCAGCTTTCTCTGCACAGCAGCTTTTCCTGCACTGCAGCGCAGCCAGCCACAGCCAGCCCAAACAAACAGGCCCTAAGCTAGAATACAAGCAAGATGGAGAGCCATAATTCTGCGGGTCTCGAACGGCGATGTGGAGTGCACGAATCTTGCTAATCGTTAACTCCACCGCTTCACGATTCTTCCTCCTAGCCATTGATTTTTCATACCTGCAAAAAACCGACATTTTGTACAACCCATCAGCCGGGTGGGACTTAAAGGTTCCTTCAATAGTAACCTTGTTTTGCAAGTTCCATGGTATCAAAGCTGCGCAACAAATCAAAAGTACTCTTCTAGTTTTCCCTACGCAGCAATTGCCTAACTGCACTCCACATGAATCTGGCGAGATGACACTTGAAAAAGATATGGTTTGTGTCCTCATATTCGCCACATAAAAGCACACCGGCTTGTGGACGGACCGTGTCTTAGGCAAATATCGCCATTGGTCGGAAGCCTCTTTTTGACAAGTTGCCACAAAAACACTTAGATCTTTTGTGGGACCGCACCAACAATCGTACCGGTAATTTTTCTAAGAGTTCTAGGGACCAGACCACGTCTGGAGTCAATGAGAGATGTGTCCCTTCAATCTCTCGCATTAGGTGTTCCTAGATCCACACGCTCACGAGGGCCTTGTGTGCGATGGAAGGTACGATGCCACCCATCCGCCTCGTGGCACTTCACTGATATGTCCAAAACGTATCTACTTTCCCGAACCCTTTTGCTGTTGTTTTCCCTCTAATTTGTATGTTTTGAATACAACTAATATGGACTAACGCTGTTTTCAGCAGAATTGCTCCGGTATCTCGTTTTTGTGCAGAAATACAACTTTCAGGAAAAATCCCAAAAAATATCGCAAATCTCCTATTTTACCAGAAGACTCACAGAGCCAGAAGACGAGACGGAGAGGAACCACGAGGGGCGTACACCACCTGGTGGCGCGGGCTAGGCCAGGCCGCACCAGGGGTGATGTGGCCGCCTCAGCCATCGCCTCGAGCCCTCCTTCCGCCTACATATAGCCTTTGACATGAAAACACCGGGAGTTTGGTGTTTTTCCCAGATAGAGTTCCGCTGCGCCGTCACCACCAGAAACCGCAATTCGAAACCAGAAACTCCGTTCTAGCACCCTGCCGGGAGGGGGTATTGGAGGAGATCATCGCCATCATCATTACCGACGCCTCTCCATCAACCATCCATGGTTCCCCCATCCATGTGTGAGTAATTCCCGCTGTAGGCCGAAGGGGATGGTAAGGATTGGATGAGATCATTCATGTAATTGCTATAAGATTGTTAGGGCATGGTGCCTATTATCCATTGTTAGTGCTTTTGACATTGTTGCAACTTGTTGTTCTTAATGCTTGTCACTTTGGGCCCGAGTGCCATGATCTCAGATCTGAACATGTTATTGTTTCATGAAGGTAATTGTTGTTTGTGATCTTACCTACAAGTTGTATACACATATCGTTGTCCGGAACCCGGGGCCCCAAAGTGATAGCAATTGGGATAACCGGAGGGGATGGCTGTGATGTGAGGATTACGTGTGTTCACGGAGTGTTAATGCTTTACTCCGGTACTCTATTGGAAGGAGTACCTTAATTACCAGTAGTTTACCTTGAGGCCCCGCTGCAAACAGGTTGGTAGGACAAAAGATGTTGTGCAAGTTTCTCATTGCGAGCACACACGACTATATACGGAACACATGCATATGGTTATTTAGTACTAGGATGCTTTATCATTATTTATCTGCAATTACCCATGTCTTCATTATTATATGAATTATCTTATCCATGCAACGCCCGTTTATCTATCCCTATGCCTACAGTATTATAATCTTGATGTTTACTATAGTTACTACTGCTATCTTTATTTTACTACTGCTGCTATCATTTTGCTACTACTACCACTATAAAACTGTTGCTACTGATAAACTGTTGCGAGCAATTCTATTTACAGGTGCAGCTGAACTAACAACACATCTGTTAAGGCTTATAAATATTCTTTGGCTCCCCTTGTGTCAAATCAATAAATTTGGGTTTTACTTCTCTCGAAGACTGTTGCGATCCCCTATACTTGTGGGTCATCAAGACTATTTTCTGGCGCCGTTGTCGGGGAGCATAGCTTTATTTGTAAGTTCAATTGGAATTGATATTGTTCGCTGCAATCCATCCATCATGGGTAAACCTCGTGATGGGAAAGTTCCTATATTGCCATTCACTACAAGAAGAGGTACAACTCTGAACACCTCTGTTGCTCTTGATTCGCCGTCTGTGATGAGTAAGCTTCTTACACCACCACATGCACATGCTACACATACTTCTACTTCTGAAAATGCTTCTGATAATTTTGATAATGCTTCTATTGTGCTTGATGAGAGTGGTTCATTAGGTTCTTTCCTAGATGCTACAATTTCTAGAACTAAACAAATAGGAAACACTGACACTGTTACACCTGTTAGTTCACCTGAGTCTAGAGAATGTCCTAGTGATGATCTTGAGGAAGCTTATATTGAGCTCAATGATGAATTCATTGAAGAATGTCATGCTACTAGCGATGCTAGTGCTATTAAAGATCTTATTGCAAGAAGTGGTGTTAGATATAAGTTGTCTTCTGATGCTAAGTTTGCTACATCTCCCATAAACATTAGAGATAAGGATTATGATTTCTCTTTGGATTTATCTTATATATCTATTGTTGAGAAAGAGACTTTTTGTGGTACTGAAAATGAAAGTGCTATGGGACATATGAATGAGCTCTTTGCTTTGAGTAACTTATTTTCTGATGATATTAAGAAACGCACCTATTTTGTCGCTAAAATTTTCCCTTTCTCATTGAAAGGTGAAGCTAAAACCTGGTTTAATAATCTATCTCCTGGATCTATTGATAGTCCTATTGGTTTGGTTAATGCTTTCTTTCATAAATATTTCCCTGCTAGTGCTCAACATGCTGCTTTGCAGAAAATCTTTGACTTTGAGCAGGTAAAAGGAGAGAAATTGCCTGAATCATGGGCAAGATTTTGTTCTTTAATTAGAGCACGACATGAACAGCCATTAGCTAAAAATGAAATCCTCGATATATTTTATAATGGACTAACTGTTGAATCTAGGACATACCTAGATAGTTGTGCTGGTTGTGTTTTTAGGAAAAGAACTCCTGTATACCTGAAGCAACCCCAGCACCAACACCAAAGAAGAGGGGAATGATTGAATTAAATGATGAAGTGATGAGAGAATCCAAGAAATCTCTTAAGGAGAAGGGTATTAAATCTGAAGATGTGAAGAATCTATCACCTATAGAAGAATTATGTAAGCGAATCCCTCGCTCCTCCACTATTGAGATACACTCTCTCCAACGCTTTGATAATAGTGACATTCCTTACTCTAAACCGCCTGGTCAATGCTTAGATGAGTTTGATAATTATATTGTTAAGCAAGATAACTTTAATAAGAAGGTGCAGAATCATCTGTTGGAAAACTCTAGAGCTATTAATAAGTTGCATGATATTGTGGAGAGAACCTCCAATGATGTTAAGATGCTTGTTAAACATTTCCAAATGGTTCAGACTCAAATTGATCAGCTCACTAAGGTGCAAAAAGATTTGCTAGTTAACGCTTCTAGAGAAAAACATGCTTGTGAAATAAGCACTAAAAGTGGTGCTTCTACTCAAGATCCTTTATATCCTGGAGGACATCCTAAGAGGATCAAACAGGATTCTCAACGTGCTGCAGGTAATGGTACTCTTTCTAGGAAAAAGAAGAAAAAGCATAAAACAATTGCAGAATCTTCTGAATCTGGTAAGGATCCTAATAGTGTATCTATCTCTGATGCTGAAACTGAAAGCGATAATGCTTCTGAAAAAGAAGAAGTTGAGGAGGAACCAGAAAAGCTTGCTAAGAATGCAAAGTACACTAAGGAGGATTTCATTGCCAATAAACATGGTAGTGAGAGAGAACCTTGGGTGCAAAAACCAATGTCTTTTCCTAGTAAGAAACACAAATCAAAGGAAGAGGAGCACTACAACAAGTTTTGTGAGTGGATGAAACCTTTGTTTTTGCAAATTCCTTTGACTGATGCTATTAAATTGCCTCCTTATTCAAAGTATATGAAGGATATTGTTTCTAACAAAAGGAAGATTCCTAGTGAGGAAATTTCCACTTTGCTTGCTAATTATTCTTTCAATGGCAAGGTTCCAGAGAAGCTTGGAGATCCAGGTATACCAACTATTTTTTGCTCCATTAAAAATAATTATGTTAGAACTGCTTTGTATTTGGGAGCAGGAGTTAGTGTCATGCCTTTTTCTCTCTATAAGAGACTTGATCTAGAAAAATTGATATCAACTGATATATCTTTGCAAATGGTTGATAAGTCTACTACTATTCCTATTGGTATATGTGAGGATGTTTCTATTCAAGTGGCTAATAATTGTTTGATATTAACTGACTTTGTTGTGTTGGAAATGCCTGAAGATGATAATATGTCTATTATTCTTGGGAGACCTTTTCTTAACACTGCAGGAGCTGTTATTCATTGCAACCAAGGGAAAGTGACCTTTAATGTTAATGACAAGGAGCACACGATTTATTTTCCCAAAAAGATTGATAGAAAGTATGGTCTAAATTCAATCAAAAATATTGAGACCATTAAAGTTGGAGAAATCTATTGTTCTAGGCAAAAGCCACAGGAAGAATATAAAATTGTTATGGTTGGGACTATGCCTATCAGAGTTGAGGTAACATAATCATTTAGTGAAATGCAAAGTTTTGTTTCATAAAAAATTATTTTGATAATAAGACTTGATCAACCTTGTTAACAAAGTGATTTTGAATGAATGAAACTATGTTTTCACTGCATTTACTTTAGTTTACTCATGTTTTCACCTTATTACTTTTGATTAATTTTTGCTTCCACCTTGTTCACCCATGTTTCCGCTGTTTAGTTGCATATTAGAGTGTCTTAGAACTGTTGTAGACTTGGTTTGAATTTGTTTTCCATCGTTCCATATTCATTTTCCCGTGCTTTTAATCTTTTGTCAATTTCTAAAAATCCTCGAAAATAAAGTTTCTCAAAAAATTCTAGAAAATTATTTTAAAATTTTTACGTCTAAAATGGGGCAGAGAGGCACCTGGAACGACCTAGGGGGACCCACCATGCCACCACACCACATGGTGGCGCGGGCCAAGCCTGGCCACGCCATGGCATGGTGTGGGGCCCCCTGGCCCTCCACTTATTCTTCCACCTGCCATTCCTCTACTTTCCCGAACCCTTTTGCTGTTGTTTTCCCAAACCCTTTTGCTGTTGTTTTCCCTCTAATTTGTGTGTTTTGAATACAACTAACATGGACTAACGCTGTTATCAGCAGAATTGCTCTGATGTCTCATTTTTATGCAGAAATCCAACTTTCAGGAAAAATCCTGAAAAATATCACAAAGCTCCTATTTTACCAGAAGACGAGATGGAGAGGAGCCACGAGAGGCCCATACCACCTGGTGGCGCGGGCCAGGCCAGGGTGTGCCAGGGGGTGGTGTGGCCGCCTCAGCCATCGCCTCGAGCCCTCATTCCGCCTACATATAGCCTCTAACTTGAAAACACCGGGGGTTCAGCGTTTTTCCCAGATAGAGTTCCGCTGCGCCGTCACCACCAGAAACCGCGATTCGGAACCAGAAACTCCATTTTGGCACCTTGCCAGGACGAGGTATTGGAGGAGATCATCGCCATCATCATCACCGATGCCTCTCCATCAACCATCCATGATTCCCCCATCCATGTGTGAGTAGTTCCCGCTGTAGGCCGAAGGGGATGGTAGGGATTGGATGAGATCATTCATGTAATTGCTATAAGATTGTTAGGGCATGGTGCCTAGTATCCATTGTTAGTGCTTTTGACATTGTTGCAACTTATTGTGCTTAATGCTTGTCACTTTGGGCCCGAGTGCCATGATCTCAGATATGAATATGTTAGTGTTTCATGAAGATAATTGTTGTTTGTGATCTTACCTGTAAGTTGTATACACATATCATTGTCCGGAACCCGAGGCCCCAAAGTGATATCAATTGGGATAACCAGAGGGGATGGCTGTGATGTGAGGATTACGTGTGTTCATGGAGTGTTAATGCTTTGCTCCGGTACTCCATTGAAAGGAGTACCTTAATTACCAGTAGTTTCCCTTGAGGCCCCGCTGCAAATGGGCTGGTAGGATAAAAGATGTTGTGCAAGTTTCTTATTGTGAGCACATACGATTATATACAGAACACATACCTTTGGTTATTTAGTACTAGGATGCTTTATCATTATTTATCTGCAATTGCCCATATCTTGATTATTTTATGAATTATCTTATCCATGCAACGCCCGTTCATCTATCCATATGCCTACAATATTATAATCCTGCTGTTTACTATAGTCACTACTGCTATCTTTATTTTACTACAGCTGCTATCATTTTGCTACTACTACCACTATAAAACTGTTGCTACTGATAAACTGTTGCGAGCAAGTCTATTTTCAGGTGTAGCTGAACTAAAAACTCATCTGTTAAGGCTTATAAATATTCTTTGGCTCCCCTTGTGTCGAATTAATAAATGTGGATTTTACTTCTCTGGAAGACTGTTGTGATCCCCTATACTTGTGGGTCATCATTCACCACCGATGCCTCTGGCTCATTCGAGATGGAAAACATGGAGGGGAATATAACCCTAAAAGGATTCCTGCCACTCCACAATCAACCCAAAAACGTGTGGAGTTCCTGCTCCGGACCGAATGTTTGGCCCCAAGCCAACACCGCTTTTCCTTTCTCGCTGGAATAGGAAACAAAATCAAAAACCCTAATAAGGATACGGAAGCTGAAATCATTGGAGACACGGAATAGATATGAGATAGGTATAATTCGAAAATGGACATTGTAGAGACACAATAGGGTATAATACCTTGGTCGATGCACACACAAAAAATTAGACAATAATACAAGGAGTAGGTCACAACTTTAACAAACAATAGTTGAACATAGAGTAAAGTTTATATAAAACAGTTCCACATAGACAATAATACACTCTTAATTGTGATATAAAAAATCTTAAAAAGCATCTACGTCTTGGCTGGAAACGAACAACAAAAGAAAACACCGACACAGAGAGTACGTGGGCGTTCGTACTTTCTCAGTTTTAAAATATAAGATGTTTCAGCATTTTTTTCTAGAATATATATATTTATATACCTTTTAGTATGTAAGTTTACTTATTTTGCTTCTAACCTACCCACCAAAAGATGTTTAGATAAATAAAAAAGGCAGGAAGAGATCTTTCTACGAGATGTATATACACGCAGCTTAAGTTATACAGTAACACGAACTAGTACACGATGAAAAACGCAAGAGAAGAGAACCGAGAAGAAACGTAAGAACAAAAACTAAGTCAACTGAAAAAAATGCTCACTAACAGACAGCAAAACAGTCGTGATCTTGGTCATGTCATGAATCTTGATCGCTTTGTTCTCCTTCATTTCTTCAAGCTCTTGGACTGCTATGGCATGGCAGGGTGAGCACGGACGAACTTAGCGGCCGCGAGATCTCATCTGTTGTGCAGCGGATTCGGGCCGGTCGGCACGGCCCGCTTGTCGTCATCGTCGCCGTGGCTTGCCAGCGCCGCGCACGCCACGGCGCCAGCGGCTTTCTTTTTCCTCTGTTCCGTGCACCGGGCGGCGTCGAAGGCGGCCGTGCCAACGACCGCGCGGCCGCGGCCATTGCCCTCGGATGCTGCCCCGGAGGACGATGGCACGCCGATGCCGCCAGCACCGTGGACGGCAGCGGCGACGATGACGAGCGCGAGGCACGCGGCGGCGCTGGCGAGGGGCCGCGCCTGCCACCGCCTCCGCATTGCGCGTCGCGTCGCGCGTAGGTAGGAGAGTGGCCTCGGGGACGAGCCAGCAGCCAGCAGGAGCGGCTGTTAGCTGCTGGTGGCAAGTGCTAAGTGATTTCTACTGGTATATGTTGGCCGGTCACAGGACTTTTGGAGTTGCCAGTCACTTTTATATGCTTCTTTTGGGAGAAATATTTGGCATGTTGCCTCCGCGCTTGCGTAACAGAAATGAAATAAAGCATCGATTGGTGAACATTGACTCCAGTTGATATTTTGATGTCATGCCTCCAATTTCTTTGTTTTTTGACGGATTCAAGTGATTGACCTCATCTCATTGATTAATTGATTTCTTTCATATTTGAAGATATTTTATATAAAGTACAAATGAAATTTAACTAAACAGAAATTAAAATTAAATCCTAGCAGCCAGACTAGCGGTAGAAGGTGTCGAAGCCGTAGGCTTCGTTCTCCCCCTCCTTGACAGTGTCGCCCGGGCCGACTCCGTTGCTATTGTCGTCCTACATTGCCGCGACACCTAATGCACTCGTCGTGCCGACGAGGTCGATGTAGTTTTTGTACTCGTGCGCCGACCACTCTAGGCCAATGGACAATGGGGCCGCCATCGCGCGCGAGTCGTTGCGTGGCGCTACCCTGGCGAGCGCGTACCCTGGAGAGTCGTCCGGGTCCTCGGGAACGCGCAACAGCGCCCACTTCCATGTCTCCTTCATCCACAGCTCCTCCTCCTACATCCTTGACCTTCAGCGGCGCGGGCTCTTTGAACGGCGAAAGGACAAGCATCCGCGAGGAGGCAACGACGAGCGCGCTAGTTCACGGAAGACGATGCCACCACTGAGTGGCACTGGGTGCTCTCTCGTCGGGAAGTTGGGCTCCTCCTTTACCTCACACTTTGAAATAACGAAGCGCAGGGAGCGGGTTGTTGAGGAAGATGAGTATAGTGTCCTCGGCGTGAAAAAAGAGGAATGTGAGGACGATGAGTGCGACGTCGTCCGTGGTGCCCACCGTTCCGATGGGGAGAAGGGGTGTCATCTATAGATGTTCGCCGCCTGCAGCCATGTGGTCCAGCACGGCTTCCAGGGTGCGACCGGGCACACCCCCACCACCGGTCGCGGCCATGCTGGTTCTTCTTCTTAGGCGACACCAAGTCGCCATCATGGCGGATGAGCTCCACCTCCCGCCGTTGGTGGAAGAGGGACTCCAGAGGTCGTGGTTACTGCGGTCCCAAAGTGGCAAGGCACGCTCGACGTATGTTTGACATCTTCCTCGATGGCTAGGGTTTGGGCATCGGTGGTTTGCGGTGCGGGAGGGAGATGATTGTGGCAATGTGGGAGAGAGGCAACACGTTGAGGCCTATTCAACACCGAAGGTGGGCGAGAGGCTGGTGGCGCTCATTCACGCCGACACCAAAGGCGAACAGTCGATGTGGGGGAGCCGTGCAACCGTCGTGTGGAAAAGCCGCTTGGGTAACCGGCACGGTATTAAATCAGGTTGAGTGGCCCTCCCTACCGCTGCCAGGTGCGGCCCACCTATCATAGCAGTAGTTGCTGGTTCTTTCCGGCACTACCAGGCCAGACTCCATGGCATGGGCCGAAGCGACAGACATAATATTTTGTCATGCCGGCACAATGGGGCCTTCAGGAGGCATAACTGGGCGCATTTTTCATGCCCGTTGCTTCTCCAAGCTATTTTTTTGTGGTGGTGGGGGAGGAGGGGAAAATATCCAGTGATCCATACTTTAAATGCTACCATGATATCAATTTATAAAATACAAATTTATAAGTGCCTAAAAATTTCATAAAGAATATATTTATGTTCATAAGATGTGTGTTTACAATGCCTCAAATTTTGAGAACTAGATTCAAAATAGACACAGAGAAACAAAAAAGAGAAATCTAAGAAGAATAGTGTCACAAAAAACAAAAGTACAAATGACACTATTTATGCATCAATTTGTCTTTTTTTGTTTCTCCATGTGCAATTCAAATTTGGTTCTAAAAAGTTTAGGGATGGTAAAACACACGTCTTTTGAACACTGACATATTTTTTCTAAAAAAAATTAGGCACTTGAAAGTTTTCATTTTAAAGAATGGTGTCATAGGAGCATTTAAAATGTGAGATCACTATATACTTCCCCGGGGAGGAGCTACGGGGGCACTGATGTGATGCTCTAACAAAAGGAATGCAAAAAGCTTCAGAGTGAAGGAGATTGTAATTTGGAAACAGATTAGCAGCTTATGCTCTTACTTCCTCCGATCAAAAATAAATATCGATGACTTAGTATTAACTTTATACTAAATTAGTACAAAATCATCGACACTTATTTCTGAAAGAAAGTACATAGCACTGATCTCTGACGTGATGGCAGAAACAGAACAGGTAGAAACAAGCACACAACGGTAGGTCAAAGAGGGCAACAACCAAGTCTCCTCTTTATAAAAAAAAACTCTTCTAGGATTTGTAGTCCGAAAGGCTGCCCATCCCCTACCCTCCGGACTCTGGCCGGTGCAGCACCGTCACCAACCCCGGGCCATTGATGAGCCTTCGATCCTACTCCCATCCCGCAGAGAACACTAACAATGCTAGAGAAAGAAAATTAGAGCGTTGGACGTACGATCCATTCATCCTGGGCGGTGTACTGGTTCTTGCTCTGCATGGCATTGTGGCTCTCTGTTGTGCCTTCTGATGATCGTCGATGAGGTGGTATCTACTACGGAGTATCTACTACAGAATGTCCAAAGTGTTTATTCTTCACTCACGAATGTGTTAATCCTTGTCCTAAATAAAACATAGGTCCTCCATAATTTTCCTCATTTTACTTTCGCTCAGGGTGAACTTTAACACTTCATCTCACATATGACTCACTCAGGTCCAAAGGTGGATCGAAGGAAATTGCATTAGCTAAAGTTTGACCTTAAAATATGAGCTCGGTACGGGAGACCTGGGAAAATCCATTGAAGATGCTCTTACGGAATACATTCATGAACCTTTTCGGTACAAACAAAAAGGCGCAACTCCAAATCTCCACAGAATTCAACACGAACAAGAAAAAGGAAAGATAGATGTTGTGAGGTCTACTTTCATCTGCATGCCTTGTCAAATTCATCATCCTTATTTCCTCTGTTCATAATTACCCTACATTCTGAATTTGGTTAAAGTAAAACTAGATAAAGTTGGATCAAGCATATTAGTAAAAATATCAAATTCTATTGTATCAAATACATATAATATAAAAATATATATTATAAAATTCTAACGATATCTTTATATTGTAAATATTTATATATTTTCTCATACGTCTAGTCGAAGTTTATAAAATTTGATTTTGACAAAGGGTAATTTCAGACGGAGAGTAGACCAATGATGTGTGTGGTACTCCATTTTTCTCTTTGCAGCCAACACCTTACACATGCTCCCTTTTTAACAAGAAGGAAATAAATGATGTTCTCCTTCAACCAAAAAAAAAAGTGTCCTACATAAGTAGGAGTCTTCGTTCTGTCACATTGCCTGTACTGTTCATGCCATCTTCTAGGTACAAGCTGAGTTATGCTCCATTTAATTCAAAGCTTAGCTTGCACATTTCCCGGCCGTACAAGGCCCATGTCACGAGGACATAGATCTGTTCAGCGATTTCATCAACATGATCGGGCTCGATGTGATTGCTTTTCCTTTCAAAAGTTTGCTTTTGTCATTTCCCTTTCAAAACGATCTCTTTCATCTTTTTCACCTGTTGATTTCCTTCCCTTCACTGATGTAATGCAAGAGCAGATATTCTACTCCCTCCGAGCTCCAATCCATAATAAGTGTCACTGATTTGTTATGGATCAAAGGGAGTAGAAACTGTTGAAGTGTATAAGTGGACTGTACTAGCCTTTTTATTAATTCAGACTTTTAGTTGCATTGGCTAGTGCATTAGTATCAGAGCCCAAGGCCTCGAGTTCGAGTCCTGGCTTTCACAATTTATCCTAAAATTATGGTTACCCCTCGGTGTCGGCGTATATGACTACCTATGACATCGGATCACGTACAAGATCTCTTGTGCCTACCTCTGAGTCTCTACACGTGTTGATTTGTCTTCTCCATCACACGTGAGTGGGGTGTTAAAGTTTATAAGTGGATTATACTAGCCCTTTTTATCCGTTTGGACTTTTGGTTGCGTTGGCTAGTGCATGTAAGGGCCTACAATTTTAAAATAGATGACAACAAATAAGTATTTGACCCTAGTATTATATGATCATGACATTTATAATTTGACATAAATAAAACTTCTGAATTTTTCAAAGTTGTGACATTCAGGTATAATTATATAAAAGAATGCACATCAGCATATATTTGTATGCATATCGCTCGATCTGAAGCTCTGAAAATGTTCATGTACATTGGCAGCTAGGCTTGTCCAATAGGGAAAGGAAGTGGAAAACGATGGCTACTGTCGGTTAGCAGCAGCATGCATGCATGTCCTCCTTGTGAAGGAGGAACTGCTTATCAGCAGCTTCTGTTCCTAGAGTTGGTTTCGGTGTATAGCCTTTGTCCCATTGCAATTAATAGCGAGGCTGACGCATCACTGTGTATGCCGATGCTGGAGACGCAAAGCCTGGGAAATTGTCTCCAAGTACTGATGTACCCATGCTTCTCTCTTTCCTTCGTACTACCGGGAGAGAGACACGGATATCCATTTCGGCTCACAGGAGCAAATGAACATTATCGAAAAACATATTTCAAAATGTTAAAAAATTCGGAACAAAAATTCCGCATGTACATTTTGACATATTATGTTTGTACACAAATTTTCAGAAGAAAACAACATTTCTTATGTCCTATATAAAAAAGACAAATTATGAACATATCACTATTCACAGAACATATTTTTGTCTTTTTTACTGATGCCACATAATATGTTCTTTGTTGTTAAAAACTTGTGTGCCAATATAGAATGTCCTGATCAACATGAGAAATTTAATTTTAGAATGTTTTGAAATTTATTTTTTAATACATTTTCTATAATAGGTTCATATATACCTGAGAGCCAAAACACCTCCTCCAGAGAGAGAGACATCGCATTATTGACATGTGCTACTATTCTAATGCCTGTGTTTCGTGATCAGATCAGACATCGCATTATTGGCATGTACTACTATTCTGAATGCCTGTGTTTCGTGATCTTGCAAACCTGCAAAGGACGTGTAGTAGTGTGGTTGTAAAAAAAACTCTGTTGCTGTTCTATTTCTATAGATATATGTATAGGAATCATCGGGTTTGCATAGACTCCTTGGCACAACATTTCCGCTCAAGGAACTCGCTTTGCTATTTCCTAGCAACACAGAAAGAGTACACAAAACATCGAAACTGACTAACCTCTAAGACTGGGTCGGGATTCATAAGAGTTATTAGTTCACTTCACACAGCATTGGGAGGAAGAGCAGGAAATTCCCGGGTGGCAAATGGGGCTGAAGGGGAAATAGAGAAGGCAATCATCACGACAATATTGGTCGTGTCCCCTCTCAAATATCCATGCCATTGTGTATGTCCCTGTACCTTAGTCTTCTTCACATTGCAGGGGTTGCATAAATGAACACTGCAACAGAGGGTATGACCAGTGGTATTTTATAACTACCAGTGTGTCCCACAGTTGCCACCCCAGTGGGATATGCTTCTCTAGCAGGCAGCAGTAGCACAATGTATGTACTCCATAGTCAGCAGGCCCGTGCATGCCTGTTTTTCGTGGCTAAATATTGCAGAGGTTACGTAACTGTTACAGCTCTCGCTGACAGATTCAACTCCGATCGTACATGTGATGATACTATCAGGCAAACATACTGACTGCCCCGCAAGAAAATCTACCACTCAACATTACATTTTACAGCAGGACAGCTTAATATGCAGATACTATATTACAACAATCCATCAGCACTTGAAATATAATGTGATGATGAGGCACCTTAAGGTTGCTGATTCCTAGGGAACTTCAGATCGTATCATATATCTCCAGCATAGATGAGCTGAAGGTGCAGAGAGCATTGCAATCTGGATAACAGCACACATAGAAATATAAGGTGCTCATATTTCTCCTCGGTAACCTCCACCGCCATAGTAATCTCTTCTTGAGCCAGCGATCGCCACAGACTTCTGGTGCTCCAGCTTCGGACAGTCGGCGAGACGATGCCCAAGACCACCGCAGAATGCACATCCCTTGACGCCACTCTCCTTGGCAATAGCTTCAGCATCCTCCAGCGGGTCAACGAGCTCGGCAAGCACCGGTGGTATTCTTTGCTTCGCTTCCTTGAGCAAGTGCTTAAGGTCAAGAAGCGTGGTCTCTGTCTGGTTCTTGTTGATGAATGTTGTCGCTATTCCAGTTTTTCCACATCGACCAGTTCGTCCAATCCTGTGGACATAGTTCTCTATTTCGGCGGGCATATCGTAGTTGATCACGTGCTGGATATCAGGAAAATCAAGACCCTTTGAGGCAACATCAGTAGCTACCAAAACATCCTTCGTTCCATTCTTGAAGAATTCAATCGCATTCTGTCTTTCCTCCTGATCTTTCCCTCCGTGGATTGCAACAGCTTCCACACCCTTCAGAAGAAGATACTCATGGATGTAGTCGACATCAACTTTGTTTTCACAAAATATAAGAACAGGAGGCGGAGTCTTTTGAAGGCATTCAAGGAGGTATATAATTCTGGCATCTTCCTTGACATACTCAACTTCTTGGATGACATCAAGATTTGCTGCTCCAGCTCTTCCAACATTGACGATAACTGGCATCACAAGGGCGCTCTTTGCAAAGTTCTGAATCTTCTTGGGCATAGTGGCAGAAAAAAGAAGGGTCTGCCTTTGTGCCTTGAAATGGTCAAAAACCTCCCGAATGTCATCCTCAAATCCCAGATCAACAAGCCTATCAGCTTCATCTAATGTTAAATACCTGTGCAAATCAAGAAAGCTATTAAGAAACTTGGAAACTGTCTGGCCTACTTTATAAAGATACTGTAGAGGTTTTACTAGTTTGAATAGTCCAGTATACAACAATATGATAGAGATTAAAGCATTTACATTAAAAAACGAGCTGTTATCTCCTAAGTAATGAGGATAATAAGCTAATAGAACATCGAGGATTTTGCAGTTTTTGGACAATGACACTTCATAGTATAATAAGCTAATAGAACATCAAGGATTCACAGCCCTAAGCACTCACATTTGGTTCAACGCTTCTCAATTTTGAAAATTAATTAAATATAACTATACTGATATGTTCCAGAGAATTTTTATGAGATAGTTTGGGACTGAGGACGGTTCAAAATTAAAATCAACCAGTATGTGTATTAGAAACTTATAGAACATACTTAGTAAATACAACAAAGAGAACATGCTTAGTAAGTATGCAGAGAAGGATGAATAGTTCACAATACAAAACAGTAAGTATAATACAGACTAGATCACTTGCATTAAAAAGAAGTGGTTATTGTAGGTAGCGGTGGCATATTTTGTAGTCTTTGGGCAGTGAAACATCATAGGAAAAGCTCACATATACAGTATGGAGGATTGCCAGCCCTAATCCACTAAATTTAGTTCAGAACTACTGAATTTTGAACATTCATTAAATACAACAATATAGCAAAATTGTCCCTGAGAATTTTATAAGGGAACTGGGGACTGGGATGGTTCATATCAAAATTAATTGGTATGTGTTAGCAAATTAGACAAGCATTCTTGGTGAAAGACAAACTGAACAACAGACTTATCCCAAAATGCAATATTGATGTGGATATGCGATAAGCGATGAGTTCATAACATGTTAAATTCAACATTCCATGCAAAACAATTTAGCTCACTCATTACATCTTCATTGGAGCGGTGCTCCTTACATAAAAAATAGTACTTCAAGCTTATAAATTAAAGTCATCATGGCAAGGGTTAAGCTATGAAATAAAATTGATGAAAAGTTGACAACTACTAAAGAGACTCATACTACCTCCGTTTCAATGAATAAGGCTTATATTTTTTTCTAAAAAGTCAAACTATGTAAAGTTTGACAAAGATTTTCGAGCAAATCATTAACATGTATGTTGTAAAATCTATATCGTTAGATACATCATGAAATATATTTGTATATGACATCTACATAACACTATAGTTCTTGCTAGTTTTTTTCTAAAATTTTGGTCAAACTATACTTTGCTTGACTTTGCAAAAAAATTATAAGCCCTATTCATTGAAACGGAGGGAGTAGACATCAACAAACAAATTGATACCAGAACATATCACTGCAGTATAGAAGTCAGGGATATAAAATAACAAGAAGTCAAAAACACATCAGACCATACATCTTCTCAATGTACCAATCCTAGGTTCTCCTATAAGTTGGTAATCTATTGGAAAAAAGGCTATGTTACATCCAAAAAATAGCTTGTGAACTGAATAGTTATTGTTTATTATGTACAGCCCTTGGATAACAATTGCTTCTGATAATGTTGTGGCGTTACTGTTGTCCAGCCAGGTTACAATTAGTTTAAAGAGTCCAGTTCGGTTACTAGTCTAGACAGATTTTTAAAAATAGGTTATATGAGTTAGTTGTGTCAGAGTGCTATTCCTAGTTGGATACCTCAAGTCCTAGTCGGTTTGTGCATCAAGTCTCCTGGCGTTGGTCCTCTTATAAGAGGGCTTGTATTTGGTGTCTTTTGGGAGGGCAACAAACAATCAATCCCATATCTTCTATTTGCTCTTCCCAATCCCTCTGAGTTCTCTCGACTCCTAACCCCTGCTATCCCATCTAATTGCCGATAACGGCACCTAGAAGCAGAGGACGGACTCATCCTCCTGTCTCGCCCCTATAACCTTCTAAGCTCCAAGCAGTTACAGCAGACGACGGGGTACAAAATGGACAAGAATGAGATGCATCCACAGTTCCACACATATGACATTCATGCATTCAGAAACTACCATTCACACGCAATGTTCATGCATATAATTTATATCTTTTATACTGTAGCAACTACCAATTGGTCCAATTAGGGTGATTCTACCCTGCCATTTTTTTGATTTTCCTACATAGTTTGATTACTATCCAGTGACAAGGATTAGCAGTTTGATCTAGCAATTATGCAAGTTTACATTTAGATTGATATGTCCTATGCTTGTTAGAAGAACCATCTATATAACAAAGCCTTCTGTAATGCTTGGCAATAAACAAGAAGACCAATGGAATTGTCTTTATCTAATTTAAAATCTTCTCTACCTAGTCTATTGTCTCATCTTACATAAATTCATCCCTGTTGTTTTGTCAGGCCATCCTCGGATCACCATTAGGATTGATATCTGAAATCTGGCCGATGTTTGCTAGGAGAGTCCTCTGTTAACTATACCTAATGTAATTATTGGCATTAGCCAAGAACAATACAATATTCTCTATCTCATGGAAACTCTTTTCTACCCAGCCTATGATCTTATCTTCAGTATTCTTCTTGAAAAGCATATCCTGTTGTACCTTCGCTATTAGCAATTATCCACAACATAGTTTTAGTTCAAACCTTTTGATCCAGTTCTACCCGCTAAGAAGAAACTATGACCCTATGAGGCTAGCAAAAGCAGTTATCTTCTAGTATTATTTCTGTCAAAATGTAAAAGAACACCATATTAGTCAGAACTCATACACGTACCTGCAATTGTCAAGGTTCATCTTCTTCTTGGCGAGAAGATCTTTGAGCCGTCCAGGTGTGGCAACCACAATATGTACACCCTTCTTCACCACTTCGAGTTGCGTCCTCATGTCTATACCCCCAATGCAAAGCAATGGTCGAATTTCAGGGAACCCAGCCTGTTTGAGGGGAGTGAGGAACATATCAATCACATCATATGTCTGCTTGGCCAGCTCCCGTGACGGGCAGATGATCATCCCAAACGGGCCCTCCCCAGGCACAAGCGGCATCAGCATCTCCTCCTGCAGCGCCACCATGATGAGCGGCAGCACGAACACCAGCGTCTTCCCGGACCCAGTGAACGCGATGCCGATCATGTCACGGCCGGAGAGCACAACGGGAAGCCCCTGCACCTGGATGGGCGTGGGCTGCACGATGCCCTTCTCGCGGAGCATGCGGAGGACGGGCTCGGGGAACCTGAGGTCGCGGAAGTCCCGGGCGGGCGGCGGGATCTCGTCGCCCTCGACGAGGATGTGCCACTTGCGGCGGAGCTCGTCGGCCTTGGCGCGCGGCATGCGTCGGAGCCGCAGGGGCGGCTTCCAGCCGGTGCGGAGCGGCTCGGTGTAGGTGATGCCCTTGGCGAGCTCCCGCACGGACATGAGAGACTTGCGGTCGGCGAGGTTCTCGATCATCTCCTTCTCCTGCAGGATGAGCTGCTCGGTGGCGGTGACCTCCGGGGCAGCGCGCTTGAGCTGCGTGGACGTGACGAGGAGGCTGGGCTTGGCGGCGGGGGCGGCGGCGGCATCGGGGGCGGCCGCGGGGTTGCTGGTCGGTGGGGGCGGAGGAGGCGGGAGGGAGGCCGGGGAGCCTGCGGAGGAGGGGGGCGCGGGCTTGGAGAGGCGCTGGTGGCGGAGGCGGTCGGCCTCCATGGCCCTGCGCTTGGAGACGGGGATGTACTCCTCGTAGTCGTCCTCGTCATCGGATTTGACCCCGGCGGCGGCGGCGGCAGCGGCAGCGGCGGCGGGGGCCATGGCTGGGGCTAGGGTTTGGAGGATCTCGTCGAGGACGAGAATGGGGTGAAGAAAGAAGGATAAAGAGATCGATGAGATCCGGTCCGAGCCTGGGAAGAAGACGAGCTTAGTTACCGACATGAAAAATAGGCGGTTGTTGGCCCGTGAGTCTCGGCCCAGAAGAAATTGGACACGGCCCAAGACAAAACTGAACGTTTTCACACAAAAAAAGTACTCCCTAAACAATGTAAACAGTATTGTACATGAATTTTGGGAGAAAATCTTTAATAATTTTGGGAGTATAATATATGATATACATCATTTGTGTCACACAACATCAAAACTTGGATCACATCTCAAGAAACTAAAATGACAAATTTAGCTCTCCTACCCGATATATATATAGGTAAAATAACCAGGGCACCTTGGTGCCCGGGCACCATGCTCAATACATACAAAATACATGATGTTTTGTACATACCCCAAGATATGTATGACTTTGCACATACTTAGTAGACATAAATGAGGTATGTATACTTAGTAGACATAAATGAGGTATGTATACCCCAAGGTATATATATCAACGCGGATTTGCTACCACCGGTGGTAGCTATGCATGCATGCATAGTCCTTGGATTGCATGAGCATGATATTCCTACCGCATGCGATGTAGAGAGCAGGAGATGACGGTGATAATGGATGAAATGCTTCTGTTTGTTGCATGCACATAGTACTCTTGAATGGCTACCTAGGATGGCAACTGTGGATGGCTAGAGCAGGTGGTGATTTGAGACATGTCATGCCTAGTTGCCATGTCTAGTTGCCATGCACACTCTTGAATGTCTACCTAGGATGACAACTGTGGATGGCTAGAGCAGGTGGTGATTTAAGACATGCCATGCCTAGTTGCCATGCACACTCTCCTAACCAAGTAACCTGCAGAGTGGATGGTGAGATGAGATGGTTTGTTGGGGTGGTTCCTTGGTGTGGTGGCTTTGGATGGATAGGTTGAGTGGATGGTGTAGTAGGTGTGTGTGTGTGTGGTTAGTTGGGGTGGATAATCCAATAGGTTGCATGGTGTGGTGTGTTGGGGTGGTGTGTTGAGGTGGTGAGAGATGGGAATATGCATGCAAACACCGTTGCTTCCGTCTGTTAATTCTTGTGCTCCCGGTAGAAAATCACATACTCCCTATAGAGGATCTAATGGTGGATGGTGGGTGCATAGCTACCACCGATGGTAGCAGGCTATTTTGCATATATATATATATATATATATATATATATATATATATATATATATATATAGTGTGGATGTAATATCTTTACAAACTCTAGTGGTTGTAATCGGAACCCTTCGTTTGCTTTGAGATCCACGCTCTTTTTTATGACCTATTTAGTTTCTATAGCTCGCAATGCAAAAATAGCAAAGGGGACCGGCTCCTTTCCACTTACACGTTTCTTATTTGGGAAGTCTAGTCTGTTGTATGCTACAGTGCGTCAGTCAGCTTTTTCGTGATTTCAAGCAAAACGATCAGCTTTACAGGTGCACATGGGGTGTCAGGCCACCTTTGATCGGTTCCAAGAAGAGGGCGTCTCACTTCTTCTCTATTTTGTCCGTAACGAAATCTCTTTGATCGGTTCCAGTGCAAGGATGGCTCCCTTCTTCTCTCTCTTTTCCATAACTGGATATAAGTATCCAATTCGGCATTACTGACGGAAAACCAAAGGAAAATCAAGCTGCTTTTAATCGGCAGTAGCACAGGCAGGTAACTTGTTTTTCAACAACTTAGGATGAAGTACAGGTCAAACATGGAAGTCAAAAGCATGAAGAGAATCAATGCCCAATCCCTTCTAGTTTGTAAACTTGTTTACCAGAGAGGGGTTGTACTCACGGTATTCTACAGGCAAATAACAAAGATCAATTTTTTACAGGCTACACTTCAAAATCAATTTCTTTACAGCAATTACATAACATTCTTCATGGCTATCAAGATGTCTTACGGATGGCAATATGGCAAGTATGAGGAGATCACAATTCACAGATCGAACCTTGTATCACCCTTGTCTAGCACCAATGTTCTTCCTCCTGAAATGAGTAAGGAACATAACAGATATAGTAATAGTCAATGCCCATCAGCGCCCTCGAATAAAAATATCATGACGTCAAAACATTCGGCATTTTAAGCATGGAGCACAGCAAAACGGAGGCTTGCGGGAACAGGTATGGCATCACCGGCATGAGACCAGATTGCGGACGAGTCGATGTTGACGATGGGAAGCACCATGCTGTTGTGCAGCCTGCACCACCACCAAAATAACACTCTGATCAGATATGAGCACAAATCGTGTGGACACATGTGAGAAAAACTGAAAGAACAAGAAAGAGCTAGCGCACACTAGTTTCATCCAAGAAAAAAAATCTGCAGCAACATAACAGAACATCCTCAGACCGTGGAGGCCGTGGACGCCGGAGTTGGCCTTCAGCACTGATTTGATGCCAACTGATCTTATCAAAATATGCTAAATGAAGGACTTAAATTGATAAAAGCTAATAAGATACCACAGATCCAGTAGCAGTTTGCAAATAAAAGATATCAACTTAATAGATTATCCTTGTATAACGCGAATAAGTGAATCATACAACGAGCAAAACAAATACATGACTACAAGATGGAAAGGCCCCACCTTCTTCCCCAAGCCGAAAAGCAATTGATGAGAAACCAGAACCTGGAAAATGGAACACAATAAATTCACCATTATACACTCAATTTATTCACAGCTTTGTTATAAAATCTGCCTCCATGAACAAACCAGAGCTTAATACCCCCATGAACAAATATTGACTGAAACTAGGATTTTGATTCTGTACTAAATTGATGTGTGCCTCAGATTTCGGTACTTGGATTGATTCCATAAAAAAAGCCACGCATTGTTAGGAAGGGTGCGGGAGTAAAAGGTGCTATGGTTCTAGACATTGCCAACAAAGGTTCTAGTTTAGAGCCGGCCAATACGCACATATGTGAGGAAGGTGAGCCGGCCTCACTTTCACCACTGCAAAGCCTTCGAGATCTGAATCCAATACAAACCGTGGCAATATTAGGCCTGTATGCTTCATTGTATGAAATATGGCCATCCCTTACAAGAAATTGAAGAAACTTATTTATTTATGAAACTAATGCAACAATAAGATGAATCAATGATAACAAAAATGAATGTCAGTTATTACCAGCTGTCACTGATCCTCCTGGAGAGTTCACATGCATAATGGTATTCTTCAATACAATTTACGATAATTGAGTACTGAAATGCTATAATTGGATAACTGTAGAGTGTAGACTGCTATTGAAGAAAGATGCAGACATCCAAAGCATAATTACATCATGACTAGAAATAAAATATACTTAGTTATTTAATAATCTAATCTACCATCTGCAAATTAAATACAGAATCCTTCCTCCAATAATGTCCTTGTGCAAGAATTGCAAGTAATAGTTTCAAATTTTTGTATAGTTGAAAAATCAAACTGATGACAACATCCATTATTAAAGCCCAAATATTTGAGGGAACTATACTTATGCAAGAATCTGATATACCATCAGCAACATTGTAGTTTTACCTGAAATTAAAATGCAGCAAGACAGGCAGCAGGACAGATGTGAAAGATCAAACCTAAAACTTATTTTCTATACACTACAGGTCACCATCGACAGTCTTGAAAAATCAAAACGAACAGAGCTCATTGGAATCATTTGAACTGCAGTCGGGGCAGGGAGCCAAGGAGGCGCAGATAGCTGGAGAAGAGGCGCCACAGGTCGCTGGATGTGGGACGGTGCCAGACAGGGCCGGTTGCCGCGGGGGGAGGTCAGGGCCGCGTGAGCTCTGAGCCGGAGGAAGGACGGCGCCGGCGGTGAAGGCTCCGGATCCATGGCAGGTAGCTACTGGAGCCGCTGGTAGACCATGGGCGTGGCGCGTGGGGAAACTCTCGTCGGCGAGCAGGGGATCCTGGGGGGCGGCGCGCGGGAAGGGCCATGGGCGTCGCTGCTGTGCTGGGGGGCTAGGCGCCGCCGGGGGAGAGTAGCCTAGGCACCGTCGGAGGGGAAGGGGCCTGGCGCCGCCGGTGGGGAGGCAGCCTGGGAGCCACCGGGGGATCGTGCCTAGGCGGCCGCCGATGGGGAATTATTTGCATCGGGTTGGGGGAAATTCGGGGTAGGGAAACGGGGCTAACGGGATCCCTGCACATGCAAAACGGGAAAAAAAGGGTGCCTCACTTGGCTGTTTGGCACCGAAGAGAGGCATCACGGTTCACGGGGAGTCTAGCGCTGCAGTCCTTGGCAGAACATGGTCGTAGGTGTATCAGAGTTAGCAGATGGCCGGTGCAGATAGGGGCCCAACCCATACCAAAGAGGAAATTCAAAACATCATCAAATAAGGAGAAAATGTAAAGATGAAAAGTTTGGTCCACCCATAACTTGGAATCTCAAAGCATCATCAGTGGATCGGATTGGTGTGTCCCCAGAGTTGTTACGTAAGAAAGCTTTTCTCTCTCTCTATATATATATAAGTAAAATAACCAGGGCACCTTGGTGCCCGGGCACATATATATAGCCCAGCTATTCTACAACCGGTTGTAGATTAAGGATCTACAACTGATTCTGAACTTTCTTGAACACGCGATTGAACTTCTCAGTATTGTCACGTTGAACTTAGTTGAACTGCCCGTATATGTGCATGTTGCGGCTGTTTTTGCTCGATTGATCTGTGTTGCCGCGTTCGTTTCTGTTGTTTGTACTCGTTTTATAGCATCTAGTGCAACGCTTTACGATTGCGTACATCACTGTCCGGTCTATCATGTCCAGATATGTCGCCGCTGTTGGGATCGTGGTCGTCGCTTTTCTCGGTGGTTCGTCCGTCGGTCGTAATTTTGTTCTGATGATTGTTTTCGTTCGAATTTTGTTTCCGAAATCATTAATTATAGTCGAATTTGAGTATTCACCTAGCGTGATTGTGTGATTTTTGCTATGAACTGGACATTTGGATCCGATGTCCCGGCGGCGCCGCCGCGGCAAAGTCCGTCGCGTTTTTCGCATGTGATCGTTTTTTCTTTCAATTGGATGTTCTCTGGTATTCGTATATGTACTAGGTTACTCGTGGAAGTCGAATTGTTGCGCTTATTTGGTTTCAAAGGATTTCGCGATGTGCCAGTTTATCGTGGACGGGCGGTCTTCTCTGGCGGGAGCTGGCCGCGGCGATTTGATTTGATTTTCCGATTATTCTTTAATTGTAGAGTGTTGATTTATATCGCAAATGCTCGTAATGTTTTTTTAATTACTTTGTTTGATACATTCTGATCCTCATTTTATGTCTTCTGATTGATAATACAAGTGCGCAGAGTAGTATGCGTATAGAGCATGTTGAACTTCTCATGGATATTTACTTGCACTTCTTTTGTTACAAAGGTGAACTTCTTGTATGATACGAGTCGAACTGCTATGTAATTTTAAAGCCGAGAACTACGCGGACTTGATCTGCTTACAGAACTTGTTGAACTTCTTATAGACTCATTCATGAACTGTATATATCTTGTTGTTGGACTGTTCTGGATATAACAGTTGAACTGCCACGCTTTTATAAGAATATATGGCAACGCTATGTACATGTTATGTGTACATAGCTTGATGAACTGTTCGGAAATACCATCCCGAACTTATCAGTTCCCTACAGCTGAACTACTGTAATGTTATAAGTTGAACTTCTTGTAATTTTTAATGAAACATAATTCTGTATACTTCTCCTTTGAATAGATCTAGTTAAACTGCTTTAAACCCCAGTGATGAACTTTTCTGTATCCCATAGCTGAACTTATTACTCAGTAAAGTTGAACTTCTATTTCTTTATTTCATCTTATAATGTAGAATAGTGATGTGGTTTTTTACTGCGTGCATAACATGTTGAACTTCTTACATACGCATCCATGAACTGCTTAGACCTTTAACGTGAACCCTTTTTGGTATTACAGTTGAACTTCTGGTAATTTATTAAGTTCGTACTTTTAAATTGAGCAGTATGCAGTACATGAACTTTTCCTGAATGCATTGCTGAACTTACGTTGATCAAGTAACTGAACTTCTGTCTGTTTAAAAGTTGAACTTATCCGGATCCCGGACCTTAATATTTTGTTTGTTTTATGATACGATATGTTTATTGAAAATGATGCGGTAGCCTACGGTGTTAGGGTACCTAGAATTCATTACCGTTGAAGCGTTAGCGTCGACGGCTAATGAATTCTAGGTACCCTAACAACGCTACGAGGTTTTGCCACCCGTACGACGCGGAAGCGTCGACGGGTGGTGAAGCCGAGCCGTAGCGTAAAAAAAAATTTACGTATGTTCATTCTAACTTAGGGTTGGGGGTGAGGGGGGGGTATTATGTAGCCATATTATTTATTTGGCTCCATAAGAGAGCTTATATTATATATTATGTTAGTACGATATAAAGTTATTTTAGAAGTGCACGACGCGCTAGCGTCGTGTCATCGACGACGCGCTAGCGTCGTTTAATTTGTCTGTGGGTGAACGACGCATAACCGTTGGCTTGGTGGTACCCATTATTTTTTGGTACAATTAAATCTAGTGTATGATAAAATGTAAAAGGAATATAAATTAATTGTATGGGAAGTTACATTTTAGAGAAGTATGGGAAGTAGTGATCCTTCTTGTACTGTTTTTTTGTATATTTGAACTGTTCGTATAGTCTCGCTTGAACTTCCCTTACCTTTCTAAAAGTGTTCACTGTGGTCCCACTATTTACGGTTGGTTGTCCGTATTCGTCCACCACGTTTCCTCTCTCTCTCTCTCTCTCTCTCTCCACGCAGAACCACCTCTCTCCCCTCGCGCTAACCTCTCCGCCACGTTCTTCTCCTTGTATATGGCGACGAAACTGCTCCAGCGATTCCATCGGCAACTGCTGCCATCGAGGAACCGCCGTGCTTGGCAACCGCCGACCATCTCCGCGCTATTTCCGCGGTCAGTTTCTATTCCTTCCTCTTCTCTTCTCTGTTTCCTTCTCCGCCAGTCCTTGCTTCTCCCTGCCGCCGTGCACCCGATGCTTCATCGGCTTTGGTAATGGTCGTCTCCGTCACCGGCCCGGCGCTATCCTCATGCTACTGAATGTTTTTTCATGCTCGTTTTAGTTCCCCCCCTCCGTATTCTCCCTGATTTAACCCTATATGTCTCTGTTTTAAGCAGATTGTGGGGCGGATCTAGGGTTCGTGTTCCTGGTGTTGATTCCCGTTTTTCCAGAGTTATTTCTGGATGGCTAGTGCTCCAACATCTCCTCGTGCTGTCCCTGAAAATCCGGAAGGTAATTAGGCTGTAATCATGCTTTAATTTTGCATCTATTCTGTGCGATCCCCTTTTTGTTTTGTTAGTTGTTCTTAGTTTCTTTCTGTCTAAACTACTGATTCAAACAAGTTTGCTGTTGCTGTAGTTTTAACCTGCTAAATTTTGCTTATAATCTCTGTTTTAACTCAGTAATTTTTTGACTTGTCATAATTTACATGCTTGCAATTGGTTATCATTTGTTCTTGCTGTCAATGTTGATTGAAATATTGAACTGTTTTAATGTTGTAGTTGAACTGCTAATGCAGTATGTGTACTGAATTTCTATTAGTTTGTTTTACAGTAATTCCATGTTTAGTGTTACTTGCACTTAATACTGTGAATGGTTGAACTTATTGTATATGTGTAATGTGTGAATTTATCTGAATTTCTGTTAGTTTGTTTTACAGTAATTCCATGTTTAGTGTTACTTGCACTTAATAGTGTGAATGGTTGAACTTTTTGCATATGTGTACTGTGTGAATTTAACTGAATTTCTGTTAGTTTGTTCTACTGTAATTCCATGTTTAGTTGTACTTTGCACTTATTACTATGAATGGTTGAACTTTTTGCATATGTTGTATTTGTAGTGTGTGAATTTATGTTTTGTGTTGTTTAAATTTCTTGTATATACTTGTTTGTGTTATTTAGCATATGTACATGAACTTTTAGTGGTAGTCATGTTGAACTTTTTGTGGTTTTAGCAGATGCAATCTGTATTGTTTGCGTTATAACTTTTTTATTATTATTATGGTTGCAGTGGTTTCATCTGAAGAAGTTGCTGCTGCCAACACCACTACAAATGTGGCAGATGCAGCCTCTAATGAGGCTAATTCACCTTCTAAAGCTGGGGTTGTTGTTGCCAACACGACTGCAAATGTGGCAGATGCAGCCTCTTATGAGGCTAATTCACCCTCTAACAATGTGGTTGCTGCTGCCAACAAATCTACAAATGTGGCAGATGCAGCCCCTATTGAGCAGAACTCACCCTCTAACACTGTGGTTCCTGTGATTCAATCTATAACTCATGGCCAAGATAGTGACGACATCGATGCTTCAGGTTGTTATTTTGCTCTTATTGTTGTTATTGTTCCCTTCTATTATGTTTACTTTTAGTTTAGGACTAATTATCTTTGTTTTTTTGTATGCAGATGACGCTGACACTAATATTTATCGTGTTGTTGCTTCTGTTCAACAAGAATTTGGAAGTGATGATTTGTTGGAGTTGTCTGAGTCGCAGTCGCAGTCTGTTGATGGTTCAGAACAAGTTACACAGACGCAGGATGTTCCTTTTCAGTTAGCAGCTTACGATGATCACATTTTAGCAAAGATTCAGTGCGCCAAAGAGCGCAGGTCGAAGTTAGCTGCTGATTTACCTTCTGTTGTCCCTGAGGGTGATTGCCCGCCGGATGCTGAAGCCCCTGATGCTGGTATCAGTGAAGGTGATGCCCTTGCAACTGATATCTCCGGCGCTGTTGTCTCTTTCGCTGATTTTCCTGCCGGTGATTCCCCAGCTTGTGTCAAGAAGTCCAAGATAGCCAGCCGGAAGAAGAGTGAGCCATCTATGGCTAATCCACGCAGGAGCCCTCGTGTTTCTGGAACTTCATCTACTGCAGCAGGGAACAAGCGTTCAAGCCCTCGTTTGGCTGGCGCCAAGGACCCTTCCCCTTCGCCTGCAAAGAGAGTTGCTCCTGCTTCTCGTTTGATGAAGGCAGCTGTTGCTTGCGATCCTGCTCCTTTGGCTAAGGTCCCTGTTAAGGGCAAGCAAGTTACTGGTAAGGTGAAGAAGACAGTCAGCAGATCTAAGCAAGTTGCTGATGTAAAAGGTAAAAAGCCTGCTAAAAAGGTTGGAAAGGTTGTGAAGTTTACAAAAGATTCTGACTATGTTGAAGAGGATGACAATGATGAAGATGAAGATTTAACCAAGGTGAGCTTTGTCAAATATCCATTATCTTATTTTATTTTATACATGGTGTATGCTTATCTGAACTCAAATAGCTTAGAACCAGTTTCTTTCAATGTAGTTGAACTTGTCTATTAAAGTTCATGTTAAACTGTTTTACATAGTGTAGTTGAACTTTCCTGTTATTTATAATGGAATTACTGAACTGCATTTGCTAAGTGATGTGCTTTCCTTTAATTGTTGGTTGAACTTCCCTTTAATTTAGGGTTGAACTTCTATTTGATATTAGGTTGAACTTCCCTTACTCTTGTTATTGCTATACAGGCATGGACTCTACTTTTTTTTGAGTTTTTCATGATGAACTATTTTGCTTGAACTTTCTTGGTCTTGAATTTATGTTTGTACATGCATGCTTAGTTGATCTGCCCTTTTTTTGTTGAAAAAAATATATTTGTATTGCATTTATTTAACTGAACTCTTTGTTTTATTGCTGAACTTTTGTTGTTGTGTATCTTGTACTGCCTTAGGTGGTCTGCCTGAACTGCCTTGTATTTACTTAGATTATGCTATAATTGTGTGGTTAATTGTTTTGTTTTCTTTGCCTTGTGTGTGATTATGCAGAATGCAGATGTTTCTGTTTCTAAGAAGCGGAAGAGAGGTGGCAAAGATGCTGCCGCTGGCGGTGATGATGCGGAAGGAAGGTTCAATACAACGTTGAGGTGCTCTTTAAAGGAGTTGCACCTGTGCCTCAAATTGCTGAAACCCCGCCACCTCAGTCAGCTTGCGGATGGCGGTCTTGGTCATCTCAAAGACTTCTCAATCTATGTTAACATCAACCGTCGTTTGATTTGCTTCCTGATGTACAAGATTGACCCTGTCACGATGACTCTTGATTTTAGCGATGGCAGTAGGAAATTGCAGATAACTGCCGATAGCATCGAGCTTCTGTTTGGGCTACCTCGTGGGAAAAACACCCCTCCTCGGCCTTGTGACATTGGATATCTAGATGACTTGATGGACTTGAAGGCTGAGCTAGGTTTACCAAGGAAGAAGCAGCTTGAAACAAAAGATCTTCGCACTATTCTGGCCAAACTGGTCAATGATGAAGCAAATGATGGTTTGGCTTTGAAAGTTTTTGGCCTCATCTTTTACAACAAGTTTGTGTGCCCTGGTTATTCTGTTAGGGTGTCCAGGGAGGCACCAATGGTCAAGGATTTTGATGTTACCAAGCTTAAGGATGTTGATTTGTGTCAGCTGATGTGTGATGAGCTCAGGAAAGCAGTTTTTGCTTGGCAGGCAGCCAATTCTGACTGGAGAGCTGTCCCTGGTTGTGGTATTGCTATTCTGCTGATGTATCTTGACTGTATTGCTCATCCCAAGCTTAGTCCTATTGATAAGCGTGTCCCTCGCATCCTTTATTTCAACGCTGTCAATTTTAGGAAGCTTGCAGACCTAGACTGTATAAAACCAGGCAATGAGACTCCTTCTTCCTGGATTTATGGCAAGTTACCGGTAAGCATGGTTTTTAATTGTGTTTCATGTGTTTTTATTAATTTTCTTGTTGTTAGCTAACTTTTTTTAATGTGTGTGTCTTTGTTTTTTTGTTTTTTCTTGCAGTGGAAGTCTGCAAGTGATATTGTTTATTTGCAGAAGCCCTCTAGAGCTGTTTGTATGAATGTCCATTCCTCTCCTTTAAAGAGGAGTTCCCTATCTTCTCTTGCGGATGTTCCTACCAGTATGAAGGTGTTGGCAGGAAGCTCCAGTGGATCAGTTCTTGGTGGTCAAGGAAGCTTTGTTGATGAAGTTGTTTCTGGATTTAAAGATCTTGATGCAGCCCTTTTGAAGGCCCTTGACTTGTGTGCTGTTCTTCCAACTACTAGCTCGAGACTGAGCCACACAGCTGGGTTTCTTCCTGCTGGACTTTTATTTGATGAGGCAGCTGCTAGGGATGAACTGACTATGGAGTCTTCAAGTATTGAAATTCTTCGTAACAGCATCACTCATGCCCGCATGAATCTGTCTATGATCAAGAAGCTCCAGGATATTCGGTGCAAACCTTTTGAAGATGAGGCATTAAATTTTATTCGTGAACTGAATCAGAAGGGTGCTGCTGCCAATGTTGCTGCCTCTGGTGCTGCTGCTGGAGATCATACAATTGTTGATGATTTTCCATCCACTCATGCTGTGAGTTGAACTTCCTTTTTTTGTTCTGTTGAACTTACCATTTCTTTCAGTTGAACTTCTTTACTTGCTACTGGTTGAACTTATCATTTCCTGCTGACTTGGTGTCTGTCTTGTTGTTGTGTTTGATTATTTTGTTGAACTGCCCATATGGTACAGCTATTACCTACCGTTGTATATTCCTTGTACTGCTTTTAGTTTTACTGTTGAACTGCCCATAATGTATGGCTTTTTAGTTATCCTTTTGTGTTTTACATGATGTGCCCTTGGTTTTTCTGTTGGAACTACCTTTGGTTTACTTATGATGAAATTACTTAGCTTTTTGACCTTTCATGCAATGTTGAACTGAACCTGTTGTGATAGTTGAACTGCTCTTATCCGCTGTATATCATTTAGCATTTTCTGTTATAACGCAGGGTAATGTTGATGGAGGATTGAAATCTACATCTAATTTAGGTGCGGATCAGCCACATCCTTCTCCTATTATTCCTCTAGGGCAGGATAACAAGTCTGACAGCAACAAGACAGTATCTGATTTGCATGTTCATGACAAGGCAGACGACGTTGCCGCTTTCGATGACACTTCTTCTCGTCCAGGTGCTCCAGATATGTCTTGTGGAGATGCATTCATGGCAGAGGCACCCATTCCTGAAGCTGCAGTAGAAGATAAAGTTGGTGAAGTTTCTCACCCCTCCCCGTCATCTCAGGCCGCGCAGCTTGCCCCTCCCTACCGCCTCAGGCAGCAAGCTCATGCCTCCCGGCTGCCGACCGCAAGCTCGGGCCTCTCCACCCCTGCTCAGCCCTCCACGGGCCGCCACCACAGTGGTCGGAGAGAGGAAACGAGGAGAGAAGGGGAATGGATAATGGTTGGTAAACGAATGACTCAAGAATAAAATGGTTCGGGTGATGCTATCGACGCCAGCCAAAAGTGGTTGAGCTCATCCAGCAGATTTGGTGGGATATACTCAACCATCATTTTGAGACAAAAGTGGTTATCTCTATCCCCTCCACCCTCTAAACCAAACAATGGATAGCCACCAAAAAAGTGGATATCCACTGCCATCCAGTGGATAGCCACTGAACCAAACAGCCCCTTAGATGATGCTCCTGTTGGTGCTGAGGATCCTGCTGAACATGATTCTGAGAGATGTGCTGCTGCAGCTGATGATAGTGTTGAACGTTCTGCCCACCTTGATGAAGATGTTGCACCACCTTCAGCTGACCTAGGTGTTTTTGTCTCAGCTTCTACCTTGTTTGATTCTGTTGAGACTAAAAATGTTGATATTGGAGAAGCTGGTGCCATTGGAACATCTGAAGGAACAGACAAAGTTGAAGAAATGGGCGCGCCAAGCACTTCGGAAGATTTAGGCAAGACTCTATCAAGTCCACCTTCTTAATCTGGTCAATCTTATTATGTGTTTAGCTGTGATATTTGGGGTGTTGTACTGTGTATGTGTGTGTGGGTGGGGGGGTATGGTAATATAAAATAATGTCCAGTATGTATGTTGTTACCGGATAATTTTATGTATGCATGCACGCTATATATATTCCAGTTCACCTTTTGTGTTCTGGTTTAGTTTCCGATGAGTATTTTTCTTAAAGTTTTGTGATGTGGAACAACCGTTTTTCATGGGATCTGGTTTAGTGTATTTGGTATGTGTAAGTTGTGTTGTTTGCTGGCAAGCTTACCTCATGTTGAACTTACAGTTCTGAGAGGTTGAACTTCCCGCATGGGTATTAAGAATGTTATGTACATCTTTGTTTTGTTGACTGAACTTCCCTGTACGTGCTGTTGAACTTTTTACTGTGTCCTCTTGAACTTCTCATCATCCGGCCACAATTTTTTATGCAGGTTTGGAATACCCAGGTTCTCAGATCAAACTTCCAGATGTAATTGAGAAGTTCTATTCAGCGGTTACTCGTGTCAGGGAAAATACGACCATAGGGTATGTTTCCATATTATTTTTCATGTGTCGCATTTAAACAGCCCTTCTTATATGTTTTATTACATTTTTGCATGGGTTGTTCTTTGTTCTGTATTAACTAGAGCTTTTTTGGAACAATGCAGGAAGGAAATGATGTTTGACAATGATGAAGTCATCAGTTGTACTGTGGGGCAAATTACCAAGTCATTTAGCCCTCGTGGTATGCTTGGAACTGGTCCAGCTTCAGTTGGCATCTACCTCCTAGGGCAGAAGTATGCTGGTTCAGACAAGCTCATTGTGCCATACTGGGTCGCTGTAAGATTTAGTTCTATTGTTTTTTGTCCTTTTTTATTGTTTCTCTTTGTAAATTCTGATCGTTTTTGTTTTTGTTAAATGTAGAGTAAAGTTTATAAGGGAGACATTGATAAATCTGTGAGGAAGTGGTTTAAAAATTCTAACATTGACAAGCATGATCTTGTAAGTGTATTTGTTTTTGTACCATTGTTATTTTTGTCCATTCTTATATGTCATGTATGATTCTCTATTCTATGTATATTTTCTTACTTGCAGGTTATGTTTCCTACTTTTGACCCCCCGCCAATAAAAGAGAAGGATGCCATCGGGCACTGGGTTACGGTCTGCCTTAATCTGAAGGCGCAATGTTTCCAGTACCTTGACTCTCTGTTTGGAGTTGAAGATCAGGCTGGTTGGGATATTTTCAATCAAATGGTCAAACACATCAGGATCCTGTGGAGTGATTGTAGTATTGATATGGAAATCCCTCCTACACCTCCTAGTCTTGACACTTTCGCTACGCATTACATGGGTGTACCAAAACAGGACAATGGGTTAGTCTGTTTACCTTTAGCTCCTTGAACATACCTGTGTTTTAGAGATGAACTGTTCTATCTTTATATGTTGTACTTATCTAGTTGAACTGCCTTTATTTTGTGCTACCTTGAACTTTCTGTCTTGCTTAAACTGCCTTTACCTTATGTTAGCTTGTGCTTCCTTGAACTGCCTTTGCTTACTATATTGAACTGCCTTTACTTTCTGTTAGCTTGTGCTCTCTTGTACTGCATTTCCTTGCTATATTGAACTGCCTTTCCATGTCCTAGCTATAACTTTCCTCTCTGCTTGAACTTCCTGAGCTATTCCTCTTTTTTTTACTTGTACCTTTTTAAGTTCATGCTTGAACTTCCCTTCTGCTTAATTGATTTTGGTTCTCGCAGGCGTGATTGCGGTTTCTTCATGCTTACATTCACGGGTTCATGGGATGGCGAGTGTCATACAGACTTTACGTGCAAGGACATTCTGAACGTGAAGAAATATACTCTTTTTACCTGGGCTATGTCCGGTAAATTTGATATAGATTTTGTGAAGTTATTTGGTTTCCATCAAGGTATTTTACGCCTGCTCTTTTGTTCTTGTATGTACTGCCCTTTTTGTGCACTTCTTTCAACTGTATGCATGAACTGCTTCCGATGGCTGCAGGGGATTATATGGATGTCTCGGATGAGACTTTCAGACTTTTCGAGACCCAGATGTATCAGCCAGCTGCTGACGTTTACAAAATTGTGAACATTAGCAGCCAGGAGCAGCCTAATCCACAAGGGGCAGCTCCTGTCAAAAGCGTTAAAGGCAAGGCAGCTTATTGCAGCATGCCTGCTGTGAAGAAACTTGGAAACTCTGCTGATATCGAATCGATCTCTGTTTCAACTGACACGGATGACTTTGTCACACCGGTAACACGGTCAGGAAAGAAAGTAGCTGCTGGCAAGAGGAAATGTGGTGCAAAAACTCAGAAGGATCCTGCTGTGATGTCCGACAATGTCTTGTCTAATCAGAGGGCACCTAAGAAATCTAAAAGGTTGACTGGCCCTGCTGAGTCGCTTAGACCGCCTGGTCAATTTCGGTATCTCCGAAATGCAAAGATTCTTAGGGAATTTATGCTCAGCAAGCATTTTAGGGATAAGTATAAAGAGTGAGTACTTTGAACTTCCTAGCTGTTGTTTGCAATTAGATTACTGTTGTTTTTTGTTGGCTGTTTTTTGTATTCAACAAACTTTCTTTATGCAGGAAAATCTTCTGTAGATTCAAACATGGGACAGACAGTGTAGGGGATGATCTTGTGTCTGAATTGAGCGGCAAAGACTTGTCATCTGCTTTTGATGATCTGGGCGAGTTTGAGGGAGAGATGATGGATTTTGTTATCAGCCAGTGGAAATCTGATCCCACTGTGAATCATGTTTTTGCTTCCGGGTCTCGTGTCCTGCTTAGTCCGTACTTTCTGACGGTAACGACACATAAACTCGTTATTTTATCAGTTTTACTTAATTACTGCACTTACATTTCATGCATAGCTGAACTTCCCCTGTTCTTACATTGGACTTATTTTATTTATCAACCCTTCTCAAGTATTCGTTCCTGGTTTTTCCCAGTTTAGTAAGACGAGCTTCCATGAAATTTTATGTGTTGAACTTATTCTCTGATCATGGTGAACTTTCTTGCAGTTTGTTGTTGAACTTCTCTGTACCTAATGCATTAAATACTGTGTTTACGTCTTTCATTTTCTTTTTTATCTTGTGCAGTATGTTTTGGGAATAGATCATATGTCTTCTGGTAAGGCTTTTGATCTCGATTCAGCTGTCAAACAATTCAAGATCATGATGAGGCCAGAAGAGGATCTCTTGAAGTCTGATTTGGTGAGACAACTCCATCTACTTTTCTTATTAATGCTGTAAGCATTTGTTTGTTCTCTAGAGATTTCATGCCGTGACAATAGAAATATTTCATGCCGTTGCAGATACTTATGCCTTTGTGCAAACCTATTCCTGGGATCAAGCAGCAACACTATGTGCTGTACGTTATGAACAAGCGGAGGGGTACCTTCGATGTTCTTGATTCAAAGACATGGCCGAAGGGAAAGAAAGGAAAGAATACACTTACTAGGAGTGTCTTCCACTCTGCCCATATAAAAGAGATTGTGAGTTTATTTTGCTGCGTGCCATTGTTTGTTTGCCATTTGTTGTTTGCGCATGTCTACCTTAACTTTCCTAACTTATTTTTCTTAATTCTGATTTTATAACAGTGCACAAGGATGGTAATGGTCATGGAAGCTGTGTACGGAAAAGAAGCGTACGCGAAAAGCGGTCATCCGGATTGGACAACAAAGGCGTCAAAGCCAAATTATGTGGTTACTCCTAAACAGAGCTTCAATGAATGTGGCTACTTCGTGTTGCAGTTTGCTCGGACTTTTGATGGTGAATCATTTGTTGAGCATATCGCAACTCAGGATGTATGTTTTTAATCACAAAACTTATCTTTGGCACAATCCATTTTATTTAATCTGACTGATTTAATGACAATTTTTGTCTGTTTGTAGCCTCGTTGCAATGACTGGAAGGCCGAGCACCTGTACAGACTCCTTTTCCACAACAACAACACAATACTTGTCGATGACCTTCCAGAGGAGATTCAGTGCCTGGCTCCTGATTGTGATCCGTCCTCGCAAGAAGAAGATCTGCTTAGGACTTTAACCAGGCTTGGAGTAGAGGGAGTAGATGGTTGATAAGATTTGCACAGATTGCTATCTGCAGATTGCGTTTAATTGAAAGATTGTAATTGTAGTTTAGAACCAGTACCTATTTGTTAGGTTATTTGTACTTATGTTGTTTGCTATACGTACCTGAACTTATTATGATTGGTGGAGAACTTACACGAGTATGCATGTTGAACTTCTCTGTTAATATGGTTTTTGTTTCCTATAAGTACCACAACAGCGGCATGTTGAACTTATCTTGTAATATGCTTTTCGTTTCCTATGCATACCTGAACTTATTAAGACTTTGGTGTTGAACTTACACTAGTTTGAACGTTGAACTTCTCAGGTAAAATGCTTATTGTTTAGATGGATGGGTTAATTGGCCAAATTCAACTTCTGTCCTGGTTTTTGGTTTGTTATTTTACGTTAACTTTCTAATTGTCATGTGCACAGCTTATATGTTCTAAAGTATTGTTGTTCCTGGTATCTTTTATACCTGAACTTAATTGTTTAGCGATGTTGTACTTCTACTGTTCGCCTGGTTGAACTGACGCGTATATGTAGGCACGTGTTAGTTACTTTTCCCTTGTCAAATGTATTAGGATAAACCTCTCATCCCCTTCTCACGCCTGTGTTTTTTTTTCTGTTCGACGCATGGGGTCAGGATAAGTATAGTTTGAACGGGCGGATATATTGCTCGTTTTGTTGGAATCAACTAGTTGAAGCATATCTTGTGCTGAAGATTATCCTAAACTGCTTCGATATGCCATGCTGAACTGACTCGTATTATAAGGTTGCACTTACTGTTTTTGACGCCTGAACTTCTTCGACGTTGTTTGTTATCTCGACCTTTTTTGCGGCGAATGGATAGAATTTCCACCATTTCCCGTGGGATGTTTGTTTCTTTTAAACATGCGGGTGGTAAAGATAAGTATAACTGGCGCATAAAGCTCTCAGTAATGCTTATCTCCTTATTTTTAGATAGTTTTGTTCTTCCTTGGTTGTTACTCCCACTATATATTTGCGTGGGCTGACCTTGTTCGATGTCATTCTTCTTCTATTCTAGCTTTCTCCCTCCTGCCGCCCCCCTATTATCATGTCAGATTTTATCCCATCACCACCTACTCCCATCGCCCCTTTCTCTGAAGAGTCCACCATTCCCCTCCATGGCACCACCACGATGAATGTTCTGTACACGAACATGGCTTCAAGTGTTGCTGAATGGATCTCGAAGGTTGAAGCTATCCTTGATCTTTCCAAGCAGAAGATAGTTGGTCTTGACATTGAGTACACCAAACTTCATGATTTCTACTTGAGCCCTAAGAAGGCCGCCGTCATCCAGCTTTGTGTTGGTACTGATGTCTTGGTGTACCACATTTGCCATGCCGATGAGGACTGCATTCCCCTTTATCATTTTCTTTGGGGTTGTAGGTATGTTTTTGCTGGGTTTGACATTCTTGAAGACCGTAGAATGCTTAGTCGTTCGGATCTGTATTGCCATAATTTGAAGGACATCCAGCAAATATGGAGAGACCCGGACAACACAAAGAAGCGCACACAGGGACTGAAGGATGTTGCTGCAGCTGTCATAGATCCTTGGTACTTGGAGATGAAGGATGGGTTTGGAAGGAAAGAGCATTCCATGTGGGTTAATGTGCCTCTCCCGCCGAAGCACTTGGAATATGCTGCTAGAGACGCATATGCAACCTATGAGGTGTACAGTCGATTGGATAAGTTTGAGAGGGGTTTCTTCTCCCTTTTCAAAAATTCAGAGAAGAAGCGGGCTAGGGATTGGTGAAGAAAACATAGTAGTTTCCTTTGGAATTATTTTTAAGATTTCCATTCGAATAATTTAGGTTTTTATTCCCATAATTTATTATTCTGGTCTTGTAATATTTAAAGTGATGTAATAATTTAAGTTTATTACTGCAGGATTCTAGTTTCATTGTATTTTGTTTGTTCTGAAATGTGATTGAACTGCCAGTCTTTGAATCCTGAACTTCTCACTGTGCGCTATATTTCAAGTGTTAGAACTTGAACTTTTCCGGTGTTTAATATTGAACTTACTGCTGTATTACGACTGAACTTCTCTTTCCTAGAACTGAAGTTAAGCTGGTTGTATAGTTGAACTTGTTAGATATTTGAGGGGCAAACATTGATTTAGCCTTTCTGTGGTGAAACCTAAACTGGTCATGTGATGCCGTCAGAACTTATTTGCTTATGCAGGTTGAACTGCTATGTAATTCTGTAATTCTAGTTTGATACAGCTGTATCAAACTTATCGGAACACTTGAACTTCCCTTTAATTCTCAGTTGAACTTTCTGCCACATGCACCTTGAACTTCGCTTGCTACACATCCAGTAACTGAACAATACATACATAAATTACAGTACCAGCTGTAACATAATCAAGCATATATTGTGTCTCAGCACATGTAAGTTTATTACCACAGTATAACAAGCACGTGCAGGCATGTTGTTTCAAATAAATATGACAGCCTAACCATACAAGTTTTGCTTTAATAAAAATAAATATCATGCATCCTATGAAGCATTCATCTTTTCCTATTGCTCCTCCTGATCTGGGGCGGCGGCGGGGGTGGTGGTGGTTCTTCCACCTTGTCCTCCTCGTCGTCTTCATCATCCTCTTCTTCTCCATCGTCTTCGTCAGTATTTCCATCTTCCTCCTCATCCTCCTTGTCGTCTTCACCGTCCTCATCCTCATCTTCCTCCTCTTCATCCTCACTGTCAATCTTTTTCTTTCTTTTTTTGCTACTAACTTTAGTTGCCTTTTTCTTAGCATTCTTCTTTCTATTTTTAGGTTCCTCCTCATCCTCATCCTCTTCTTCCTCCTCTTCATCCTCACTGTCAATCTTTTTCTTTCTTTTTTTGCTACTAACTTTAGTTGCCTTTTTCTTAGCATTCTTCTTTGCTACTATTTGTAACGCAACATCCAGCAACGGACATGTCACCGAGGTATGTCCTGCCATCGTCTTGCACATCTTGCAGAACTTTTTTCTTACTGTCCTTGGTTTAGCAGGTACATCGTCCGGATCGTTCATACCACATGTTCTACTGTTGTGGCCGTCCCTTATGTTGCATGTACTGCATGTCCTATATCCAATAGCATTGCCTTCTTCGTCAAGCTTCACATTTTTCTTCGCAGGAGGTTTCTTTGCAGGAGGTTTCTTTGCAGGAGGTTTCTTCATAGCCGATTGCTTTTGAGCATATGGCTTTTTAGCAGGTTGCTTTTCCATGTCACTCTCTTTCACATGAATGTCGCTTCCTTTGGTTTTTGAAACTGGAGGAGGGAGAATGGCCTTTGTTGAGTGAAACGGTTCCCCTTTATCGTTGTAAAATGTGTTGTCCTCAAAGATATGCGCGTAATCAGGCTCAAACTGGTCAACATTAGGGCTTTCTTCATCATTTGCTGTTGAGGAGCCAGCCGCCTCAACCTGGTCGATCAGCTCAATCAGGCCATGCTTCCCTATTGCTATCTGCTCACTGGACTTTGAGCAAACCCTCACTAGTTTGAAAGCCAACTGAAGGAGTTGACCGTGCTGGTAAACAAGAGAGCAGCCATCAGTTGCTAGTGTTCTGTAGTCTGTCCTGTCAAATGTTGCATTGCTATGGGCGTCTTTGCTGTATCTGCTGAGGAGGTACTGTCTTGGTATTCTGTCGACCCTCAGATGTTCAAGCATTGCTATTACATGAAGACAGAACAGGCCTGTAAAGAAAAAGTTCATTTATCAGTTATTATTGTTGTGCTGTCAAACGTATCGCCGTAGCTGAATAAAAACTTTATATTTACCTGTATGTTCCCATAGCAGGCATTCGCATCTATATATCCCTTCTTCGGGGTTAGCTTCCACTCTGAACTCGTGTTGTGACCATGCAAAGACCTTCTGCGGGTTTCTGTACTGCACCAGATAGTGTGGATGCCGTTCTGGTGATTCCGTGACCCTAAAGAGTGTGCTCTTCTTTAGGTTCTTGCGGAACTCGGCAAACACAGCCCTCGTGTAAACTTTATTGCATTGCTTCTCAAACCCATAGTAAGTCCTGGTTTCCGTGCGTCCCTGCAAAGCATGTACAATATTAATGCATATTTCAATCAATACATTTATTCTATTACAAGTTAGTTAACGTACCAGAGACGCCATTGTCTGCTCATGTTCTTTCATTCGCCGATTTTGAATGCAGTTGTTCACCTGCTCCACAAATCGGTGCAGATTGTGTTGCTCGTTCACATATCCTCTCTTCAGGATAGCATTCATGCTTTCGCTTCGCTGCGTCGATGTCATTCTTGCACAGAAAGCTTCCTTGAAATAAGCTGAAATCCAGTCTTTCCTGTCCTCCCACATTCGGAGCATCATCTGGTTTTTCCGCAGGTTGTACTTCTCAACTAATTCATGCCAGGCTTCTTCAAACTCAGTCGGCATGAGCGGCCAGTTTAGTATTGCTCTGAATTCGTCCTTGAAGCTCCTAAACATCGTGTACAGTCTTTTCAACGGCTCCTTGTATTTCTTGGTGATATGCCACCGGCATAGTTTGTGCAATGCGCGAAGAAATACCTTTGGGATTGCATCTGCCATGGAAGGGCACTGGTCTAAAAACAAAACAGTTGTACATCAAGAGTCAGTGCTAATCATATAGCTAGTATTGAGGGCTGTACTTCCCTGAACACCAGACCTGAACTTACACGCTTATGCTATTTGTACCCTAGTTCAGCATATTAAGAAAGTTTCTTAACGAAGCCATACCTGTTAATATGATTGTTGGATGTTTTCCCTTCATGCATTTTAGGAATGTTTCAAATATCCACACAAACGATTCCACGGACTCATCTCTGATGAGTGCACACGCGAATACCGTGGACTGCAGGTGGTGGTTAACCCCTACAAACACACCAAGCGGCATGTTGTATTCGTTTGTCCTGTAGGTTGTGTCAAACGTCACAGCGTCGCCGAAATTTTCGTACGAAGCCCTGCAGCTTGCATTGGCCCAGAAAATGTTTTTGATTTTAACTGAACTATCTATCTGAACGTCGCAGAAGAATTTGTCATTGGCAGCCTTCATCTCTGCAAAGAAAGCAAATAGCTTGGCAACGTCGTTGTGATCGTCTACCTTCTTGTTTTTTTGTTTCCTGCATTACGTTCACACAAAGCAGATATTAGCAATTTATGTCCATACATGTTCAGTTTATTAGTATGATGGATGTTGAAAATGCTCTTACTCATTAATGAGGTCCTTCCCGTGCACACCCATGAATCGCTCGCCTCCAACCTCACTGGATAGGATTCCCATTATCTGGTAGTGTTTAAGGTTCTTGAACTGCAGGAACTTCACAAATTCTTGCATGCATGGATCGTAGCTTTTGTGTGAATGCAGAAAAACTAGCATGCTCGGGCTTAGGAGCAACCGGTGGGTGTGCTCAAGATTCATATCCTCAATTACCCACGACTCATCTATCTTCTTCTTCAATCTAAGCCGTGCCTTGCATTTACACCTCCTAGAGTTGGTAAATCGCTGTCGGTCAGTTTCTTGAACATTTGTTGTGTGTTCACCTTCCCTCGAGCACTGGAGGTACTTGTTGTTTCCATTTGTCTGCCCAGTTTTTATCCCAAAGCCCGCATGCCTGGCGTATCTGTTGTAGAACTCTTTTGCGCTCTCAAAAGTCCGGAACCTCACGCCGATTCTTGGTAGAAGATACGCAGGCAGGTCAGGTTTCTAGAAGAAAAAAATGTGTACAACAAACATCAGTCATACAGCATTTCAAATGGTGTTAAATGTATTTCACATGTTTTGTTTTAATTCACGTGGGTGTAGGTGCGAGCCGCCTTCGGAGTTTCATTCTGACCTGGGCGTATGGGACAGGGCGGCGTGACTATTGCCCTATGGAGTAAGGGATCACGTCTAACCCTCTCTGACCAATCATTATTGGATGGTACTTCATGCTGCATCGGTCGCGGACCATTGCCCTCTCCTTGCGGGGCATGCTTCATTGGAGGCCGCGGTGGGCGAGGTGGTGGCCATGGGGGGATACCATGGGTACCGGCAGAAGTACCGTCATGGTGAGGACGCTTGTTTGCTGGAAGCATGCCATCATCAGCTGCTTGCTTCAGTGGAGGTTGATAACCTGCAATAGGTGCGCGCTTCCTTGGAGGCTGCATACCAGCAACAGGTGCACGCTTCACTGGAGGAGGATGTTGCATGCCAGCAACAGGTGCACGCTTCACTGGAGGAGGATGTTGCATGCCAGCAACAGGTGCACACTTGATCTGTTCTTTTTCATTGACTTGAACACCTTCACGGCTTACAACAGGTCGTTGCATGCCGCCTACAACCTCCCGCAAAACACGTTGTATGTGCTCTGTTACTGAAGTTGCTTTATTGCCCACAGCAGTAGTCTTTGAATCTGTACCAGAGAAGGTTGCCTGTTCTGGAGTTTCTGTCTCAGGTGTACTTGTTGAGTATTCATAACGGCTAGATGCTCCAAAATAACTAGCTGTCAACTCTGGTGTTTTCCAAGTTGTTCCACCAAAAGAGCACTGCAAAGGAACAGCATCCACGATCTCTTCTTTCACTTTGGTTCTTTTTCTTTGTATGTCATCCTGAAAAGTTAATATAACGAGTACACAAATAAGTTCAAGCTATTGAACTTATTTAAATTTAAGGTTGAACTTCTGGGAGACAAGGCTACATACTACAACATGAAAGTACAAGGATGTCGCCTAGAGGGGGGGGGTGAATAGGCGATTTAAAACTTTTACGAGTGGCTTGACAAATGCGGAATAAAACTAACGTTTAATTTGCCAAGCATACAAAACCTAAACAAACTAGGTTCACCTATGTGCACCAACAACTTATGCTAGACAAGATAAGCAACTATGAGATAGCAAGATATATATAACTTCAAGCACGAAGGCTATCACAAAGTAAATTGCATAAGTAAAGGAGCTCGGGTATAGAAATAACCGAGGGACGCGGAGACAATGATGTATCCCGAAGTTCACACCCTTGCGAGTGCTAATCTCCGTTGGAGCGGTGTGGAGGCACAAGGCTCCCCAAACGCCACGGAGGCTCACCGTAATCTCCTCGAGCCCTCCCACCAAGATGGAAGACCCGACCACTATGGGACACTTGAGGGCGGTCACCGAGCCCGTACAAGCTTGGGGCAATCTCCACAACTCAATTGGAGGCTCCCAAGAATCGCCACTGAGGCACCACAAAGCTTGGGAAGATCTCCACAACTTAATTGGAGGTCCCCAAGTAATTGCCACGGAGGCACCACAAAGCTTGGGAAGATCTCCACAACTTAATTGGAGGTCCCCAAGTAACCACTAAGCCACTAAGCCGTCTAGGGCTCCTAGAACCCAAGAGTAAAAAGCTCAACGAACTTTCACTACCGAATCTCCGAGGAGAACTCAAACCGATGCACCAAATGCAATGGCAAGAACACACGAAGTGCTCAAATCCTTCTCTCCCAAATCCTACCAAAGCAACAAATGCTATGGAGGGATATGAGAGGAAGAACAAAGGAAGAAATCCACAAAGAACTCCAAGATCTAGATCCAATGGGTTCCCCTCACAAAGAGGAGAAAGGGATTGGTGGAAATGTAGATCTAGATCTCCTCTCTCTTTTCCCTCAAAGATATGCAAGAATCATGGGAGGAATTGAGAGATGGGCAAGCTTTCCAAGGTCAACAATGGAGGGAGAGAGAGGGGAAAACGAGCTAACCCAAGCTTGAAGAAGGGGAGGGGTATTTATACCCCTCCCGGGATTGTAGCCGTTGCAGAACAGTAGGGCCGGATAATCCGGTCCAAGTTTGGACCGGATAATCCGCCCTCCCCTGAAAATGGCTAAGGACCAAAAGTTCCAGAGTGCGCGTCACCCAGATTCTTGGCCGGATTATTGGCCGGATTTTTGTCCAAAAGTGGGCCGGATTATCCGGCGGCCGGATTATCCGGTTCAAGTTTGGGCCGGATAATCCGCCCAAGAAAAGTGAGCAACACGAAAACAGCGATAACTTTTGCATCCGGACTCCGTTTTCGATGATCTTGGGCTCGTTGGAATCACCACGATGAGCTCTACAACATCATCCATAGAAACATCATAGTCCAACAAAAGAGGATGAAACCAAATGATAAAAGGTTTGACTTAGCTATAAAGATGAATCGGTAAAAACTCCAAACACCAAAAACGCAATTAGAGTTCCATACAAAATCCGTTTTTGATGAGCTAGAGCTTGTCATGGAAATAACCACAAGCTCTAGAACCTCACATGGATAAAAGCCAAAAAAGAACCAAGAAAGATAATGCCAAGTATGCAAAGGTTTGAGCTCTCTCTGAACAATACGAATAAGTTACTCACTCGAGAGCCCCTCTTGATAGTACGGCTATCGATCCTAAAACCCGGTCTCCCAAACACTATGAGACCGGTAAGAAAGAAACCCTATCAAGATCATACCTTTGCCTTGTGCCTTCCACTTGAGCTAGATAGTGACGATCTTGATCTTCTCAAGTTGGACTACCTTTCTTGATTGCGCTTGCTCGGTGAAGTCTTGCGGATTGCTCCCCCATACTTCACTATGGGAGAGACACTAGTAGAAATATCTTCACATGTCCATTAACACCAAATGGACACCGAGCTTCAAGCAAATGATATCCTCTATATGCCTATCTTGAACTTGCGCTTCGACTTGATCAACATTGGACTTCATCTTCTTCCTTCATAATGATGATGTCTTCTATAGGCTCAACTCCCTTGATCATCACATAAACTTCTTTATTTGCATCTTCTTACAACCTTGAAACCAAGAAATGGCTCAAGCGTTGTCTACGGACAAGTCCTACAAATATAACTCGATGCAAACATTAGTCCATAGGGATTGTCATTAATTACCAAAACCACACATGGGGGCAAATGCTCTTTCAATCTCCCCCATTTTGGTAATTGATGACAATCTCTTTGAGAGGGTGTATATAATGAATTTAAAGGACTAAGATGGTTACACTAACATCAAATACTACAAAAGTATGTGATGTTAGTAGAACCATCATATATAGAGCAAACTCCCCCACAATCTATGCACGTGTGAATGAACTTGGATTCATTGCATATATTGCCAACCAAAGTTGTTGGTGGAGTTTCCACTATATATACTCAACCATGCAAAGCATGCAAGGCAAATGCTTAAGAACAAAACCAAAGCATGAAGCCCAATTCCCTTCAAACCCTCGAAACCATGAAGCCCAATTCCCTTCAAACCCTCGAAACTTCTCCCCCATTGGCATCCATTGCCAAAATGGGCGAAAAAGCTTAGAAGGCCAATAGTGAGAGTTCCTCCTCAAGGTGTGCATGGCCCATAAAGAGTGAAAACACATGCACAAATCCAAAGACAAATTTGGAGGAAATCAAACTATATTGAGGATCAAAGATTGCAAACAAAAAGGATGACATGATGGTTAAACTTCCAACAAATGAAGATAGCAATCAAAAGATCCAAATAGCAAAACAAATAAAGATATTATGAGAAGACCAAAACAATGCTCTAAATAATATGAAGAAGCTCCCCAAGGTTTGTGCACAACATATTCTATCTAAATTAAAGTATAAGGTGCACAAACATGGAATCATCACTCCCTCGATATTATTCAAAACATAATGATACCAAGTGACATCAAATACTATGATAACCACAAAATGGTGCTTTAAAATGAAATGAGGAAGCTCCCCAAGGTACATGCACAAGATAGAATGTTTGCATTTGAATACAATTTGCACAACATGGAATCCTCACTCCTTCAATACCATTTAAAAGGAACCATTAGCAAGAGACCATAGAAAAGAAATCAAGCTTAACACTTGCATCAAGGAAATGGTTGAGCAACAAATAAGGAACCAACATATTAAACGGCTCAACCAAAGGAATGTGTGATAGGAATGACAAAGCATATTATAAGACTAGTACAAAGATGTACATAGAGCATCCACATAGTCCTCAATGAATGATATTGCTTAGCATTCCATCCCAACACACAAGGTTTAAAAAGATATCAAATAAGGAGATATCATCTCTCATGTGTATAAGTTTCTATGTAGACAACATCACAAAGATAATTATCACAAAGAAACATGTACACATAAAATAGATACAAAGAATAGAACATGATATCCAAACAAGTTCATGCAATATACCAATGAGATTTTTACTTTTAGAGTATGGCCAAAGGCTCAATTTATCTTATTGCATATTGAAGAACTTCAACCACAAACATATCAAAGACATCACAAATATCAACAAGGGAAGAAGATAGTTGGGATGTTTTGAGAAACGCAACAAATATCATGAATAAGTATACCAAAAGAAAGAACTAAATTTGCACTTTCATCAATATTGCACATGTGAGGAACTTGAGGAAATGATATGCAATAAAATTGCTAGATAGACATATTTGGGAAGAGTTCCCCAAAATATGCACTCATCTCAAATTACTCACATTTACAATAAAGAGGTTTCATTAAGATCATTGCAAATAAAGATTTTCATGCCATGAAATGACCCACACAAGGTTAGATGCTAGAAAAGTATGCATGAATAAGATACTTGTTACCGAGATACCATTGGAAGGATGTAGTAGGTAGGAGTTCTTCAATAATCCTAGCCTGCCACAAATTATCAACTAGACACCGCTTCATGCTTATTATTGAGACAAGCACCAATATATCTCCCATGTACCTAAAACAAATTCAAGTACAATATGGTTCCCAAACTCATTGGGTCCAAAGTAGTTAGAGACACTACAATATATAGGACAAGCTCCACATAAATATGCGCATATAGATATGAACTTGAATTTCATGCACATCTTAGCCGATTTAGGATTTATTGGAGTTTACCCTATATATTGGACAAAAGAAAGCAAAGCATGCCATAAAGTATACATTTAGTAAATATGCATGCACAAGACTTTCAAGATCCAAAAAAGATACAATTTGGACAAAACACCAAGAAGACCAAGAGGTCACACAAAGGTGTGAAGAACTAAAGGTTGTCCAAAATTATATCAAAGAATCAACTCAACACAAAATTGACTCCAAAGTCCACCAAGTGAACAAAGCAAACACCAATGATCATAAGTGAACACTAAAACACACATGCCCAATGACTTATCTCATTTTAAGAATATAGAGCAAAAACAAGAAAAGAGATAGCCATTCTCCCAAAGAGCGCAAGGTTCCAACAAACAAACCATACTCTCCACTCTTTTATGATGGCACACTAAGTACCAAAAACAAAAGGATTTGTCTTCCAACAATAACCAATACCAATTGAAATAAGCCGCAAGAGTATGTTATAGAAAATATAGGAGAGCTCCCCCAAGATTAGTGCATTATTTATGATTTTGCATTTAAATACAAAATGCACACAAATGGGATCATCATCTCAACCTACATTAAGAATAACACAAAACAAGTTCAACAAAATCAAATGGAATCACAAGAGTTAAGAAAGACAATGGGAATTTAAAACAAATACATTCCTTGGCAAGAGATAAGGTAATTAAAAGAAATAGCCAAAAAAAGATGATCAATATATATATACCACATGATAGAGTACCAATTGTCCAAGGACAAGAGGTATTTGGAGTTATTAATTTCCTGGTGGTATTTTACACATAAATCTAAGATCATCTTCACAACAAGAAGCATATGAAAAGGATAAGAATTAAACACCATGCTAAAGAAGATATTCTTGATAGACTCAAATAGTTAAACAATCACGCAAAGCAATGATTAGGATAACTTGAAGCAAATGGTTTTCCAACTTTGATATAGAATTCCACATTTTAGGAAAACCCTACCAAGAATGTATCTCACAAACAAGATCCAAAACAAGAGCAATAAAACAATTTGGCAAATTGAAACTTGTTTGAGCAAACATATCACATAGAAGAAAGATAATTTGCAATATCAATACTATGTGACACAACCTCAAATATACACATTTTATTGGTTTGAAGTATGCACAAAGCATATTTCTCCCCCATAATGTGGTAAAGCATTTATTTTCACAAGAGGCAAATAAAATCCAACATGAGATGATTAATGGACATTATAGAATTTGAATTTCTCATGAGCATGACATACCACATAGAGACTCGATAATTTAAAAAATAAACACTAAGTGGTATTCCTCATGTGCACACATATTTAGGATTGTGAAGTGCCAAAGCATATCACTCCCCCAAAATGGATAGTCCATTAGTCTCTCAAAAAGCCAAATAATATAAACGAAGATGCAATAAGGCTCAAACACAAACACACATACATGGTATGCAAACCCACAAGTACATACTTGATTAACCAAAATAAAACAAGTAGGTAGCACAACATATACCAACACATGTAATGGAACACAACCAACACATGCAAAAGGGGCGAGTAACTTTCAATGTAGATAAGTTGAGTACATGTTACCGCAAAGAGGAACATTGGATATATGATATAAACAAGATAATCCAATTGACTTGACTTGAGACAATATATTGATGAAGATCCCTTAATTCTTCATGATATAGCCAAGTCTCCAATGCCCTCCAACAAACACCTATTGATCAAGTTTTGGTATGATGGTCCCCAACTAAGTTGGGTCCTAAGAGGTTAGTCACAATAGGCTTGGCCACCCAAATGGTTCTTTTCTTGACACCACATGGAGTACCAACAAATTTGGCAAACACATTGCCAACCTTATCCTTGCAAAGGGAATAAGCATCATCAATTATGATAGGGTTGGATGAGTTACCCATAGTGCATGAAGAAGATAGGTGGCCCTTCTCACGGCATGTGTAGCAAGTTCTTTTCTTCACCTTCTTCTCACTTGATTTCTCCGCAATGGGAGCATTAGCTTGATTCTTCTTGGGAAGTGGCATTTCTTCAACACGAGGTTGAGCATGCCCTTGAACTTGAGGCCGCTTCCCTTGTTGCTTCTCAACTAATGCCTTCTTCTTCAAAGGGCAAGATCTAACATGGTGCCCTTCAATTTTGCACTTGAAGCAAACAATCTTGGCCGGATCTTTGACTTGTCCTTGGCCCTTCTTCTTCTTGTTAACCGTGGACTTCTTGTTGTTGTTGGAGATAAACCCAAGTCCACTCTTGTCATTGGGGGATTTTTGCACACTCAACATATTGTCGAGTTTGGATTTCCCTTCATGACTCTTTACCAAGTCTTTCTTCAAAGAAGAGACTTGGGCCTTGAGCTCTTCGATTTCCTCTACATGGTTAGTAACAACACAAGTACTAGAGGAAGTAGAAGCTTCATTGTTAGAGCAACAAGGAAAGGAAAGTAATTCATCACAAGATGTAGCAATGTTATGAGTGGATGAATTACTAGGACTAGCACAAGGCAATATGGCATTTTGAGAAGTAGTGCAAATGTCCACATGAGGCTCACTAGATGTTACCTTTGACATAATAGCCTCATGAGCTAATTTTAGCCTATCATGGGAAGCTAGAAGATCCTCATGGGAGCTAGAGAGCTTTCCATGATCTTCTTCCAATTTCCCATATTTGCTAGTTAGCAAATCAAGTTGAGCCCTTAGCTCAACATTCTCCTTCAAGATGGATGCTTCACAATAAGTAGAGTTAGTAGCACAAGCATCATCACTAATGGAAAGCGGAGAAGACAATTTAGTAAGCTCATTTGAATTTGAAGCTTTAAGTTGCTCATGCGACTCGGTGCGAATGATGGGCTCACACGAAATGACCCTAGAGTTCTTTTTAAGAAGCACAACATTCTCAAGGAGTTTAGCATAAGTAACTACAAGCTCTTCATATTTAGTTTCAAAATCATTTGCCACCACAAGAGTTCTATCATAGGATTTCTTTATTTTAGATAATTCTAAAGTAAAGGTCTCCTCAAGAGATTCCTTGGTGGTTTGTTCTTCTTCTAGAGCTTCTTTTAGATCCGCAATCTCATCCGCGTAATCACGGGCATGACCTTGCATTTTAAAAATGGTATTCTCATGCTCCTCAATAATTTTATTGCTCTCGGTGGCAATAGCCAAAATCTTATAGAAGTAAGAGCAAGCAATTTTATTCTTACGAATAGCATGAAAAAACATTTCACTCTTCTCAAATAAAGAAGCAAGATCATCATATTCTTCTTCATTATCCTCATTCTCATCATCACTAGATATATTGGGTTCCAAAGAAGGAGTTACCTTTGAAGCCCTAGCCATAAGGCAAATGTGGGAAGCAATTGATGATGATGAATAAATACTTGAAGCACCAAGCGAGATCATGTCTTGGCCAATAGAATTTCTAGTTTCCTCTACATTGTTAGACACACAACAACTAGAGGAACTAGAGGCATTTATATCATGGCAACAAGACGAAGTAAGCATATCATTATGAGATGTGTTCAAGGAGCATACACATGATATGCAAGGACTATCAACACAAGCATGTAAAGCATTTATGGTGCTAGAAGTGTTTAAGTCCAAAGATGAAGCATGGCAATGAGATAGAGATGAATGATCATCACAAGTAAGCTTACTATCAACATTGCAATTTCCATCACCATTCACCATAGAGTTACCTTGTGTCTTGCTACACTTTGGTGAAGTGGAAGAGAGTTCATCACGACCGGAAGTGGAGGGAATACAATCATCCTCAATCTTGTTGGACATGTCATATTTGTCTTGAATCTTTGTCCAAACCTCATGAGCGCTACGGAAAGGCATGATTGCAAGAATAACTGCATCACTCACAAAATCAACAAGCACATTAGTAGCTCGAGAATTAAGATAAGAGTTTCTCTTCTCCTCTAAAGATAGACTTTGGGGATCCTTAGGAGGAGAGAAACCCATATCTAAAATTCTCTCTATATTTGGGTCCATATCTCGAAAGTGGATAAGCATGCAAGTTTTCCATATATCAAAATTAGTGCCATCAAATATAAAAGTATGATTGTGCACTAATCCCCTAGCCGACATCTTTGCTCTCAAGGCGGTGAAGCCTAAAAATGAGAGACCCGCTCTGATACCAAATGAAAGTACAAGGATGTCGCCTGGAGGGGGGGGTGAATAGGCGATTTAAAACTTTTACGAGTGGCTTGACAAATGCGGAATAAAACTAACGTTTAATTTGCCAAGCATACAAAACCTAAACAAACTAGGTTCACCTATGTGCACCAACAACTTATGCTAGACAAGATAAGCAACTATGAGATAGCAAGATATATATAACTTCAAGCACGAAGGCTATCACAAAGTAAATTGCATAAGTAAAGGAGCTCGGGTATAGAAATAACCGAGGGACGCGGAGACAATGATGTATCCCGAAGTTCACACCCTTGCGAGTGCTAATCTCCGTTGGAGCGGTGTGGAGGCACAAGGCTCCCCAAACGCCACGGAGGCTCACCGTAATCTCCTCGAGCCCTCCCACCAAGATGGAAGACCCGACCACTATGGGACACTTGAGGGCGGTCACCGAGCCCGTACAAGCTTGGGGCAATCTCCACAACTCAATTGGAGGCTCCCAAGAATCGCCACTGAGGCACCACAAAGCTTGGGAAGATCTCCACAACTTAATTGGAGGTCCCCAAGTAATTGCCACGGAGGCACCACAAAGCTTGGGAAGATCTCCACAACTTAATTGGAGGTCCCCAAGTAACCACTAAGCCACTAAGCCGTCTAGGGCTCCTAGAACCCAAGAGTAAAAAGCTCAACGAACTTTCACTACCGAATCTCCGAGGAGAACTCAAACCGATGCACCAAATGCAATGGCAAGAACACACGAAGTGCTCAAATCCTTCTCTCCCAAATCCTACCAAAGCAACAAATGCTATGGAGGGATATGAGAGGAAGAACAAAGGAAGAAATCCACAAAGAACTCCAAGATCTAGATCCAATGGGTTCCCCTCACAAAGAGGAGAAAGGGATTGGTGGAAATGTAGATCTAGATCTCCTCTCTCTTTTCCCTCAAAGATATGCAAGAATCATGGGAGGAATTGAGAGATGGGCAAGCTTTCCAAGGTCAACAATGGAGGGAGAGAGAGGGGAAAACGAGCTAACCCAAGCTTGAAGAAGGGGAGGGGTATTTATACCCCTCCCGGGATTGTAGCCGTTGCAGAACAGTAGGGCCGGATAATCCGGTCCAAGTTTGGACCGGATAATCCGCCCTCCCCTGAAAATGGCTAAGGACCAAAAGTTCCAGAGTGCGCGTCACCCAGATTCTTGGCCGGATTATTGGCCGGATTTTTGTCCAAAAGTGGGCCGGATTATCCGGCGGCCGGATTATCCGGCGGCCGGATTATCCGGTTCAAGTTTGGGCCGGATAATCCGCCCAAGAAAAGTGAGCAACACGAAAACAGCGATAACTTTTGCATCCGGACTCCGTTTTCGATGATCTTGGGCTCGCTGGAATCACCACGATGAGCTCTACAACATCATCCATAGAAACATCATAGTCCAACAAAAGAGGATGAAACCAAATGATAAAAGGTTTGACTTAGCTATAAAGATGAATCGGTAAAAACTCCAAACACCAAAAACGCAATTAGAGTTCCATACAAAATCCGTTTTTGATGAGCTAGAGCTTGTCATGGAAATAACCACAAGCTCTAGAACCTCACATGGATAAAAGCCAAAAAAGAACCAAGAAAGATAATGCCAAGTATGCAAAGGTTTGAGCTCTCTCCGAACAATACGAATAAGTTACTCACTCGAGAGCCCCTCTTGATAGTACGGCTATCGATCCTAAAACCCGGTCTCCCAAACACTATGAGACCGGTAAGAAAGAAACCCTATCAAGATCATACCTTTGCCTTGTGCCTTCCACTTGAGCTAGATAGTGACGATCTTGATCTTCTCAAGTTGGACTACCTTTCTTGATTGCGCTTGCTCGGTGAAGTCTTGCGGATTGCTCCCCCATACTTCACTATGGGAGAGACACTAGTAGAAATATCTTCACATGTCCATTAACACCAAATGGACACCGAGCTTCAAGCAAATGATATCCTCTATATGCCTATCTTGAACTTGCGCTTCGACTTGATCAACATTGGACTTCATCTTCTTCCTTCATAATGATGATGTCTTCTATAGGCTCAACTCCCTTGATCATCACATAAACTTCTTTATTTGCATCTTCTTACAACCTTGAAACCAAGAAATGGCTCAAGCGTTGTCTACGGACAAGTCCTACAAATATAACTCGATGCAAACATTAGTCCATAGGGATTGTCATTAATTACCAAAACCACACATGGGGGCAAATGCTCTTTCACAACAAGAAGTTCAACCACTTGAACTTATTAAACTTGTAAGGTTGAACTTCTAGAAGTCAGAGCTAACTACTACAACGAGAAGTTCAACCAGTTGAACTGTTTTAACAAGTTATGTTGAACTTCTGGAAAACTAAGCTAACTACTTCAATATTGTGCTACAGACAATTGAACTGCTAATGATAAGTTCCATGAACTTAAATTGTACATATACCTGCACTTCCCTATACAATATTCCACACTTGTAAAGTTCTCTAATATGCTACACATGAATTCTATCCTAAGAGACTTGTATCACGGAGCAAACAAACAAACATGAAGTTCAAGTACAATTCTCTTTCATACCTTGTCATTTTCACCTCTTTTGATCTTTGTACGACGAGCAGCTGTTGAAGTATGAGCAACAGGAGTAATCTCAGACGAATCTTGCATACAAGAATCTTTGAAACGAGGAGAACTCCTTGTCTGCATGGATCCCCATTTTGATTTCAACTTTTCTACTGCTGTTTGGGGATTCATGGCCGAACACGCCGGAGATGGAGTGGAAGATGAAGCTGCGCGTGATTCTGAGAAGGACAGAGCGGCTCAAGCGAGCGTGTCGTCGGCGAGGAAGCACGTCGGCGATGAAGACCAGGACTCGGGGGGCTCCGTAATTCTCGCCGGCGATTTTCGCCGCCGCTCGCTCCCTTGCGCCGGCGAAATCTCCAGGTCACCGGCGAACCTCGCTCCCTCGCGCCGGCGTACCCGCTACCGCTCGCTCGCTTGGCCCGCGCCGGAGAAGGAGATGGGGAATCGAAGGTGAAATCGAGAGGACCGGGACCGGCGGGCCTCACTCCCTCGCGTCGGCGTACCGCCGCCGCTCGCTCGCTCGGCCCGCCGGAGGTGCTCGCTGGTCGGGGTGGGGGCGGGGAAATCGGGGCAGAGCCGGGGAAAACGGGGTGGAGGCGGGGCGGTCGGAGCGGAGGCGGGGCGTTTGGGGCGTTGGAGTTCGGGCAGGTGCGGGCCGGTCGGGGTCGTCTCGTCCGGTCGGAACCCCTATATAGGGGGAGGCTGGTTGTAGATCCTTAGACTACAACCGGTTTTAGACTAGATGGACCACATATATATATATATATATATATATATATATATATATATATATATATATATATATAGCCCAGCTATTCTATAACCGGTTGTAGATTAAGGATCTACAACCAGTTTTGAACTTCCATGGTAAACACGGTTGAACTTCTCGCTATTTGTTTAGATGAACATTGTTGAACTTCTCGCTATAATACATGAGACTACAATGTTTTGATTATAGTTTTCTAACCGTTCATCAGATTTGAGCAAATGATATACCGTTAAAAAGCTTATCAAATTCCAAAACTTTTATGTTTTAACAGTTTTTTGAAATTTTAAATATTTTCAGGTTATTTTTAAAAAAGAATAATCAGATTTTCGCGTCATTTTGTATGGGTGGACAGTAATTTGGCCACGGTTTTCATATCGTTTAATGGAATAACGCATACAATATACCGTTGGATTCGCAAGAAAAATGCACAACTTATTGATCTGAAGTGTTTTTTGAAATTCGGAACAGTTTAGAAGTAATTTTAAATATACGAAACATTTGTTTCGCAGATTTTTTCATATCGAGCAGTATTTTGCTCTTTATTTTCAAACCGTTTATCCGATTGATGCAAATGATATGGCATTAGAAAGCTATGGATTAGGCACAACTTTTTTGTTTTGATCATTTTTGCGGATTTCCTTCCATTTAAGAGCAGTTTTGAATATAGGTGATTCAGATTTCTGGATTTCTCGATTTTGCATGAACTGTTTTTACAATTACTTCTAAACGACTAATCGGAATAAAGTAAATGATATACCGTTCGAAAGATATTAAAATTGCACAACTTTTTTGTCAAGATGATGTTTCCAAATTTTGCAAGATTTTGGAATCATTTTAAAGAATAGTAAACAATAGGAACAACGCCCATATGCGAGTGATTTGAATTTGGCATGACTATGGTGGTTGAGTGGTGGCATGACGCCATGTACAAGTGAAAGTAGACTCATATCATTATATATGAAGTATTTATGTGGTTTACTTGTACAACCGGGACATATAGAAACGATTTTAATGGGTAGGATTTCCGCTCGAAAAAAACAGAGCACTTGAACTGCTTCTCACATGCGGTTAAACTGCTCTGGATGTGTAACTGAACTTATTTTATGATTAAATTGAATGTTGACAAAATTTAACTTTTTAATTTCTTGCAATCGAACTTTCCTCTTGTTCAAAGTAAACTTTCGCTTAGTATAAACATAAATTTCCATAGTGGTAAAAAAGAAATTCCTCAAAAGTGAAAATTCTAGCGTGTTCAAGGTGAATTGATGCGTTTAGTGCATCCGAACTTCTCAGAGTTGCTTTCCTGAACTGTTTTGTCAGTGCGCCTGAACTGCCCTGAGTCATGCCTATAGGTCAATTTCTCTGAACTGCCGCGTTAGTGCACCTGAACTGCCCGAGTCAAGTTGCTGAACTGCATCGTTGGTGCGGCTGAACTTCTTGAAGTTTCGCTAGCCAGTACTTCCCTCATTTGTACGCCTGAACTTCCCGGAGTTGCGGTTCTAAACTTTTTGAGCTAGTGAAATTGAACTGCTTGGAGTCACGTACCGCGGTCGAGTTTTCTGAACTGCCTCGTTAGTGCACTTGAACTTCCCGAAGTTCCGCCCACCTGTAGTTCCATCGTTAGTGCGCCTGAACTTCCCACATTATCATTTCTGAACTTCCCATGCTAGTGCACCTGAACTGCTTTGAGTCGCGTATCGCGGTCAAGTTTTCTAAATGCCTAGCCACCACCTGCACTTCCCTCGTAAGCCCACCTGAACTACCTTGAGTAGCGCACTTGAACTGCTTTGGTTAGCGCTCTTGAACTGCTCGTAGTGATAAAAAATAATTTCAATTTAAATAAAAATTGTAGGATGTTAAAGGTAAACTGCCGCGTTTGGTGCGCCCGAACTTCCCTGACTCGCTCTCCTGAACTGCCGCGTTTGGTACGCCTGAACTTCCCATTCACGCTCTTGAACTACCCATATTGGTAAAAATTAAATACGATTTAAATAAAAAATTTAGCATGTTCGAGGTGAACTGCTCGTAGTGGTAAAAAATAATTTCAATTGAAATAAAAATTATAGCATGTTTAAGGTGAACTGCCGCGTTTGGTGCACCTGAACTTATACCACTCGCGCTCTTAAACTGCCCGTAGTGGTCAAAATTAAATACAATTTAAATAAAAATTCTAACATATTTAAGGTGAACTGCCGCGTTTGATGCGCCTGAACTTCCACCACTCACGCTCCTAAACTGCCCATGGTGGTAAAAAATAAATCCAATTTTAAATAAAAATTCTATCATGTTCGAAGTGAACTGACGGGTTTGGTGCGCCTGAACTTTCCCCACTCACGCTCCTGAACTGCCCATGGTGGTAAAAACTCAAATCATGTGCCCCTACGGCTTCAAAATCGTGTGCTTCCTACCCTTCATCATCGGATTTTTTTTGTGCTATAGGAATTGTTGTATACGAAAAGTAATTCCCAGACATCAACATACTGTTTTCGGTGAAATTTCGAAACTTTTTGCCTGGATATATGTACTTTCCGCAACTAAATTTTTACTTCCTGGGCGTGATATGTCTATACTATTATTGTACAGTAAAGATTGGTCTGCGAATATACAAATAATTTCAGTTCATTTTCAGAACAGCAAAACATGAAAACACTATTTTAGTTTCGTGTAGACATATCAACAAACACATAAAGAGCATGAAGCGTAATTTAGTGGATTTTTTCTTGAGATCTCTGCATTAAATCTGAACATCACAAGGATATTAACACGGAGAATGAGAGGTTGAAAAGCAGTAGCAAATCCACGAGAGAAAGAGAGCAGGCAGCAACACATCTACGTGAGAGGAGAGAGATGGAGTAGCAACACCACAGCGAGCATGCAGGCTAGGGGAGAGAGAGCAGCAACAGGCCAGCTGCGGCACATGCAAAAGAGAAGAGGCTAGCTGCGGCATCGAGAGAAGAGGCCAGCTGAGGCATGGAATAGAACATGCGCGGCTGCCAGCGGGAGTAACAGGGCGCGGTCTCTGGCGGGAAAAATGGGATGCGATCGCCGGTGTGGGAAACGTGACAAGGCCATCTGCGGAAGGAACAAGACGCGGCCGCCGGTGGGAAGAACATGGCGCGTCCGCCTGTGTGGGGAACAGGGCTCGGCCGCCAGCGGGAAGAACGGGGAGCGTCCGGTGCTGTGGGGAACGGGGCACGACCGCCGGTTAGGAGGAGGGCAGGCCGCCGGCGGGGGGATCGAGAGGTTGGGGATGATGGTTTGGATCGGGTGGGAATTTCTTATGTGGGGTTGGGTTGAATCGGGTCACGACCAGCGGATCGCGTCCTATATAGGGTTGAGCCGGTCGTAGATTACTAATCTACAACCGGTTTTAGAATAGACTTACCATATATATATATATAACTCTATTAGACCCCTGGGTGCAGAATAAGTAATTCTGCACCCGGGTCGATCTACCGAGCCCGACGCCGAGATCATAGCGTGTTGCGGTTCAACCAGGCGCCCCACCGCACTTGACATAATTTCCCCCTTTGTTTTTACACCGACGGTTTCTCTCTCCTTTTTTGGTCGTCGGGGTACTGAGAGCTTGAGCACATCTTCGTCAAATCGTGTATGCTTGCGGTTCGGAAATTTCGACGGATTGAGGCAGGATGCGGCCGGCGAGCGACTGGACTAGCATCTTGGCCGGCGGCGAGGTCTGCAGCTGGGGACTGCGGTGGATGTCATCGGCAGACATTGACCGTCTGCTTCTATCTCCAGCACCCCTTCGGCTCCGTCGCCGGCGCCCCTCCGCTGCCAAGTCCGAACACTGTCCGTGGCCGAGGGAGCAACTACCGAGCGCCACCATCCTGCCACGAGGCGGTTGATACGTCCAATTTGCATCACTATTTTGTATCATAATTTACTGTTATTCATTGATATATTTCATATTTAGATAAGATACTTATGTTATTTCATTTGCTTTCACATGTTTGATGATCATCGGAGGAGTTGCTGCCGGAGTCAGGATTCTGCTGGAAAAAGGACCATCAAGAGACCATATTTTGAAGATCAGGAAAATTCCAGAAAAATACCCAGAAATTATATTTTCCCAGAAGACTCAGGAAGCCAGAAGGGGAAGTCGAGAGGAGCCAGGGGGCCCCACATGCCAGGGTGGCGCGGCCAGCCCCCTGGCCGCGCCAGCCCTGCATGAGGGCACCCTGGCCCACTTCTGGTCTCGCCCCTCCGCGTACATCATCGTCCCCGAAAACCTAAGTCAAGGGGGGGAGGGGGCTCAGAGTTAGACACCGCCGCCTCTGCGGGGCGGAAAACACCAGAGAGAGAAAAGCTCTCCCACTAGTAGGAAAACCCTTATAGGTGGGATGCAATTCTGTGGCGCACTAGCCAGCAGTGCGCCACAGAAAATAATTCTGTGGCGCACCAAGCAGGGTGCGCCACAAAAATACAGCATTTCTGTGGCGCACCAGAAGACCATGCGCCACAGAATTTTGGTGGGGCCCACTCCCTGCCAGCCCCAATCATTGGTTCCACTAATTCTGTGGCGCACTAGGCGTGATGCGCCACAAAATTAGTCAATTCTGTGGCGCATCTGGCCTGGTGCGCCACAGAATTAGCACATTCTGTGGCGCATCTTCTCTGGTGCGCCACAGAATTAGTGGAATTCTGTGGAGCACTTGACCAGATGCGCCACAGAATTAGCTCGTCCCACACCTTTAAAGTGCCAACCTACCACACCTCCCACACTCCCAAGCCATTCATCTTCCTCTCCTCCATCTAGATCTAGCTCTAGCTCCCTTCCCTTTCATCCCATTTTGGCCATAGTTTTCACTTTCTTTGGTACTTATTGTACTTACTTTGGTTGATACATAATTGGCGGTGAGGAGAAGCCTCTCCATACTCTCTCATCCTCTCCAACTCATCGATCGCGGTCTCGTCTCGGTATCGAATCTACAAGGGGTGAGTATTTGGAGGGGACATGCATGCGCATGTCGATCTTGTGTATGGATGATTGCTGCACGTGAAGCGCTTGTGTGTGTGCTGGTGTGGTGCATGGATGTTTGTCGAGACGTTGATTCATTTCCGTTTCGGCAAATTTTTGTACTACCCATACGTCCTACCTTTAGGAGTGGTCATGCCGAATTTTTCCGCTCTATGTATACCTTTAGGAGAGTTCCATGCATGTGTGTGCATGTGTTGCGGTTGTAATTTTCTGCTCTATGTGTACCATTTGCAGACAACCATGGTCCTCTCGATGAGTTCCGCTCGAATTAGTAGATACAAGAAAGACGCGAAGGAGGACATGATTCGGAACAATAGGCGCCAGATAAGATGTCCGTGTCGATCATGCAAACTCGAGCGCTGGATCAACCCTGATTCCGGACAACTGGAGGAGCACCTGCTGAGGCGCGGTTTCATGCAGGACAACCAGGCGCGGCCGGCCCCAACAAATGGTGCGCATGAAGACCATGGTGGCGAGCGAGATGACGAAGCACCACATGTCGGTGGAGAATATCATCATGAAGAAGAAGTCGGCAGAGAAGATCATCATGAAGTAGAAGTTACCGGCGGAGAAGATCATGATGAAGAAGAAGATTCTGGCGCGACTCCGCTAATTTCGGCCTTGCGGGACTCTCATGTTCAAGATCTGCTCCTCCATGAGACGAGCAACGACAGAGCTGCAGCCAGAGAGAGAGCCAAGCTGGCGCAAATGGAGAAAGACGGGATGACTCCGATATTTCCTGGGTGCCGTCCGCAGGATACGCGCTTGCATGTAACGCTTGATTGTCTGCAGATGAAGACGCAGAACAAATGGACCGATTCCAGCTTCAGCAAGAACATGAAATTCTGGCACGATCGTCTCCCAGAGGGGAACACATTGCCAAGTACTATCGAGGAGGCCAAGAAAGTTGTGTGCCCTCTTGACCTACCGCACGAAAGATACCACGCCTGCATCAATGATTGCGTGATTTATCGGGGGGAGTACAAGGACATGACCACATGTCCTGTGTGCGGCCACGGACGGTACAAGGTTGGGAACAAGAAGGTACCTCGAAAAGTGGTATGGTACTTTCCTATCACTCCCCGTCTGCAGCGACATTTCGTGGACCCTAAGGAAGCAAAGCTCATGCAATGGCACGTGGAAAGGGAGAAGCCCGAAGAAGATCCGGAGATGGGCTATATGCTGACACACCCTTCAGACGCTGGCCAGTGGGAAGCATTGGACATCGCCTTCCCTAGGTTCGGGGGCGACGGAAGGAACATCAGGCTGGGTATGAGCACCGATGGACTCAATCCGTTCGGCAACCAGAGTAGCACGCATAGCACCTGGCCTGTGTTTGTATGGCCTTACAACCTACCCCCGTGGTTGTGCACCAAGCAAAGGTATATACACCTGAGTATTCTCATTCAGGGGCCGAAACAACCAGGTGTCGACATGCATTTGTATCTCGGGTTGCTGAAAGAGGAGTTAGACACGTTGTGGAAGACGCCACCCCGTACGTGGGATGCCTACAGTAGAACTTATTTCGATATGAGAGCCGCGTTGATCACGACGGTCACGGACTATCCTGGTTGCGCATACGTATCTGCCCAGGTCAGCCACGGATTCTGCGGCTGTGTGAAGTGCATGGACGAGACCCCGCATCTACAGCTACCAAGGGATCCCGGGTCCTCGAAAACCGTGTACCCAGGTGCTCGAAGGTGGCTTCGCTTGGATCACCCGTGGAGAAAACGCGATGATCTGTTCAATGGTAAAGATGAGCCCGATGGACCCCCGCGACAGAGGAGCGGTGCAGAAATCGACAATCTTCTAAAAAATTGGAAGGAGTGCCCTGCTGGTTGGTGATGGCGCCAGAAAATTACTGTGGCGTTTGTTGACGTGGGAGCAGTAAGTCCTTGTGCATGGTGAATGACCAGCCCGTTGGGAACCCCAAGAGGAAGGTATGATGAGTGTAGCGGCTAGTTTTCCCTCAGTTAAGAAACCAAGGTTTATCGATCAGGAGAAGGGAGACGGTGATGACTGAAGGTGATGCGGACTGGCTTAGTAACACTCCAACAAGGGCGCCGTTAACGATACTTGTTGACTCGTCTTCGGCCAGCGGCAATGTGGAACCTGCACACACACAGACAAATACTTTGTTCCCAACTTGCGATGAGGTTGTCAATCTCACCGGTTTGCTTGAAACAAAGGTTATGAGTGTATCGAGTGGAAAACAGTAGTAAAATGCTAGTAAAGTAAACAGTGCGGGAAAAGTAAACAGGTGATTGCAATATGATTAAAATAGGACCGGGGTCCACAGTTCACTAGTGGCACTAGTAGAAAACGGGCCTTTGGCCTGGACCCTTTAGTCCCGGCCTCCATCTGGGCCGGGACTAAAGGCCCGGCCACGTCGCCCCAAATTCGCCAGCCGCCCGGGAGGCTTTAGTCCCGGCCCGTAACGAGGCTTTAGTCCCGGTTTGAGACACAAACCGGGACTAAAGGGCTATGCGCTGAGCGGCCCGCATGTGCGCCCCCTTTAGTCCCGGTTTGTGTCTCAAACCGGGACTAAAGTCCTCTGCCTATATATATGGCAGCCCCTGCAGCCCCTCTCTCCCCTCTTGCATTTTTTTGGATGAAAGTGTGTGAGTGTGTGCTAGCTCTCCTTTTTGCTTGGATGCACTAGAGGTGTTTGTTGAAATGTTTGTTAGAGCGATGCCGCTTCAGTTCACCGAACACAACTACGATATGAGGTGCCCGAGCCACGCTTAAGCCTCTTCCTCTTTATTTCCACTTATTCTAAAAGGTTAGCAACTATATTTCCTCGTTTAGACCGTGCGGTACTAATTTTTAGGATCGTGATTGTGTTTGATATACCGTTGCATAACGCAGATGAGCCATCCATGGATGTACGGTGATCGACGCACCGCCGCTTACAGAGAAGGCGTGCATTCTTTTCGAGATGCGGCCGATGCGAACAAGCATGGTGGTGGCTATATGTTTTGTCCATGTGTTGAATGTCGGAATGAGAAGGATTATACTTCCTCAAGAGTCATTCAGAGCCACCTGCTTCGGTCCGGTTTTATGTCGGGCTATAATGTTTGGACCAAGCACGGAGAAAGAGGGGTTATGATGGAAGACGACGATGAAGAAGAAGAGAACGATGATGACAACTACCGATCTATGTTCCCTGAGTATGCTGATACCACAATGGAAGACAATGAAGAAGAAGATCAGGGTGCAGAACGGGAACCAGATGAGCCCGCTGATGATCTTGGCCGGGTCATTTCTGAAGCACGGCGAGGCTGCGACACAGAAAAGGAGAGGTTGCAGTTCGAGCAGATGTTACAGGACCACAACAAATTGTTGTACCCAACTTGTGAAGATGGCCAGAAGAAGCTGGGTAGCACACTGGAATTGCTGAAGTGGAAGGCAGAGACCGGTGTGACTGACTCGTCATTCGAAAAGTTGCTGGTACTGATGAAGAAGATGCTTCCAAGAAAGAATGAATTGCCCGCCAGCACGTACGAAGCAAAGAAGCTTGTCTGCCCTCTAGGATTAGACGTGCAGAAGATACATGCATGCCCTAATGACTGCATCCTCTACCGCGGTGAGAAGTATGAGAATATGGATAAATTCCCGGTATGCACTGCATTGCGGTATAAGATCAGAAAAGATGACCCTGGTGAGATTGAGGGCGAGCCACCCAGGAAGAGGGTTCCTGCCAAGGTGATGTGGTATGCTCCTATAATACCACGGTTGAAACGTCTGTTCAGAAATAAAGATCATGCGAAGTTGTTGCGATGGCATATGGAAGATCGTATGAAAGACGATAAGTTGAGGCACCCCGCTGATGGTCGGCAGTGGAGAAAAATCGAGAGAGAGTTCCCGAGATTTGCAGGTGACGCAAGGAACTTATGGTTTGGTCTGAGTACAGATGGCATGAATCCTTTTGGGGAGCAGAGTTGCAGTCACAGCACCTGGCCCGTTACTCTATGTATCTACAACCTTCCTCCTTGGTTGTGCATGAAGCGGAAGTTCATTATGATGCCAGTGCTTATCCAAGGTCCAAAGCAACCCGGCAACGACATTGATGTGTACCTAAGGCCATTAGTTGATGAACTTTTACAGCTGTGGGCTGAACCAGGTGTACGTGTGTGGGACGAGCACAAACAAGAGGAATTTGACCTTCGAGCGTTGCTTTTCGTAACCATCAATGATTGGCCTGCTCTTAGTAATATTTCAGGACAGTCAAACAAGGGATACAATGCATGCACGCACTGTTTAGATCAGACAGAAAGTATATATCTGGACAAATGTAGGAAGAATGTGTACCCGTACAATCGTCGTTTTCTTCCGCCCAAGCATCCCTTAAAGAAAAAAAGGCAAGCATTTCAATGGCAAGGCAGAACCCCGGGGGAAGCCTATCATCCGTACTGGTGCTGAAGTATTTGATATGGTCAAAGATTTAAAAGTAATCTTTGGAAAGGGTCCTGGCAGCCAACCTGTTCCTAACGGCCCTGATAAGCGCGTACCCATGTGGAAGAAGAAATCTATATTTTGGGAGCTACCCTATTGGGAAGTCCATGAGGTCCGCTCCGCAATCGACGTGATGCACCTGACAAAGAATCTCTGCGTGAATATTCTAGGCTTCCTAGGCTTGTATGGGAAGTCAAAAGATACACCGGAAGCACGGGAGGACCAGGAACGTCATAAAGGAAGAGATGGCATGCATCCAGGGCAGTTTCAAGGGCGTGCCAGCTACGCTCTTACTAAGGAAGAGAAGGAAATCTTCTTTGAAGTCCTTTTCAGTATCAAGGTCCCGACTGGCTTCTCGTCGAATATAAAGGGAATCGTAAATATGAAAGACAAAAAATTCCAAAACCTAAAGTCTCATGACTGTCACGTGCTTATGACGCAATTGCTTCCGGTTGCATTGAGGGGAATTCTACCGGAAAATGTTCGCCTGGCAATTGTGAAGGTATGTGCATTCCTGAATGCAATTTCTCAGAAGGTAATCGATCGAGAAAGTCTATCAGGGTTACAGATTGATGTGGTCCAATGTCTGGTCAGCTTTGAGTTGTTGTTCCCGCCATCCTTCTTCAATATAATGACACACCTCCTAGTTCACCTAGTCGAAGAGATTAGAATTCTCGGTCCTGTGTTTCTACACAATATGTTCCCCTTCGAGAGGTTCATGGGAGTCTTAAAGAAATATGTTCGTAACCGTGCTAGGCCAGAAGGAAGCATCTCCAAGGGCTATGGAACAGAGGAGGTCATTGAGTTTTGTGTGGACTTTCTTCCTGACCTTAAGACGATTGGTGTTCCTGAATCTCGGTATGAGGGTAGGCTGACAGGAAAAGGCACACTAGGAAGGAAAGCAAAAGTATGTATGGACGGGCATTCTTTCTCGCAAGCACACTACACAGTTCTACACAATTCCACCGTGGTGGCTCCGTATATCGTGAGACACAAGAATATTCTATGCTCCAAAAACCCGGGGAAGGCTGACTCTTGGATTAAAGGGGAACACGAGAAGACTTTTGGTAGTTGGTTGCAGATACATCTCATGAATGACGACACCATTGGAGATCAGCTGTACTGTTTGGCCAGGCCACCATCTTCGACTATATGTACTTTCCAAGGGTATGAGATAAATGGGAATACATTTTACACGGTTGCCCAAGATAAAAAGAGCACCAACCAAAACAGTGCTGTCCGCTTTGATGCAACAGACGAGAATGGGCACTGTTTGGAAACATATTACGGGTACATAGAGGAGATATGGGAACTTGACTATGGACCTACTTTTAAGATCCCTTTGTTTCGGTGCAAATGGGTGAAGCTGACAGGTGGCGGGGTATTTGTAGACCAAAAGTACGGCATGACAACAGTGGATCTCAACAATCTTGCATACATGGACGAACCATTCGTCCTAGCCAACGATGTCGCTCAGGTTTTCTATGTGAAGGACATGTCTACAAAAACGAGAAAAAGAAATCAGCAAAAGAAGACATCATCCGATGAGCCAAAGCGCCACATAGTTCTTTCAGGGAAAAGAAACATCGTGGGAGTAGATGACAAGACAGACATGTCAATAGATTATAATAAGTTTCATGAAATTCCGCCCTTCAAAGTGAAGACTGACCCAAGCATCCTACTGAATGATGAAGATTCTCCATGGCTACGACCTAGAAGAAAACAGAAATAATAGTTAGGATTGTTGGTGCAATAATGTAATAATGTATTAAATCTTGTATGTAATGCATGATGAAGATTCTCACTAGTTCTTTTCCCGTCCTGCTCTTTTTACACACCGTGCTGCGTCTTTCTAAAGCCCCTCCCCTCAAAGCCAAAACAAAAGCAATGGCCGCCGTCTCCCGCCTCAACCACTTTTCATTTTTATAGTTTTGTCAAATTCTCAAATATGCAAAAAGAATATTAATAAACATAGTTTTTAATTGAAAATGGCAAAATAATTAATACTTAGGATAGTTAAAATAATTAATTTGTAAAATAGAAAATAGTTTTGAATTATCTATTCAATTTCAAACACTTTTCATTTTTATAGTTTTGTCAAATTCTCAAATATGCAAAAAGAATATTAATAAACATAGTTTTTAATTGAAAATGGCAAAATAGTTAATACTTAGGATAGTTAAATTAATTAATTTGTAAAATAGAAAATAGTTTTGAATTATCTATTCAATTTCAAACACTTTTCATTTTTATAGTTTTGTCAAATTCTCAAATATGCAAAAAGAATATTAATAAACATAGTTTTTAATTGAAAATGATAAAATAATTAATACTTAGGATAGTTAAAATAATTAATTTTTAAAATATAAAAGAGTTTTGAATTATTTATCCAATTTCAAACACTTTTCATTTTTATAGTTTTGTTAAATTCTCAAATATGCAAACAGATAACTATTTATAAACCAAATAAAAGAAAAAACAGAAAATAGGCCTTTAGTCCCGGTCCGTGCCACAGACCGGGACTAAAGGCCCTGGCTGCTGAAACCCCCACCCGGGGCCTTTAGTCCCGGGCGGTGGCTCAAACCGGGACTAAAGGGGGGCCTTTAGTCCCGGCCTGAGCCACCGCCCGGGACTAAAGGTCCCGGGGTATAAAACTTCCTCTTCTTCCCCGCCGCGAAACACTTTGCAGTTTCGCGCGCGAGGAGAACAGAGACAGACGCCGCCAGGCTGCCGCCGACGACCGCACCAGCCGCCGCAGCGCCGCCACAGTCCGCCGCCCCGCCGCATTCACCCGCCGCGCCTGCATCACCCGCCGCCCGCCGCGCCTGCCAGCAGCCGCGCCGCGCCGCCAAGCGCCGCCAAGCGCCGCCGCGCCGCCAGCAGCCGGTCGCCTCCAAGCGCCGCCGCGCCGCCGCGCCTGCAGCACCCGCCGTGCCGCCGACGTCTGCAAGGTTTTTTTTGCAAAAAAAGTTAATTTGTTAATTAGTTAGAGTGTTAGGGTTAGGGTTAGATATAGAATTAGTTAGCTAGTTAGATATAGAAGTTAGATATAGAATTAGTTAGATAGTTAGAATAGAATTAGTTAGCTAGTTAGAATAGAATTAGTTAGCTAGTTAGATATAGAATTAGTTAGAGTGTTAGGGTTAGGGTTAGCTAGTTAGATATAGAATTAGATAGATATAGAATTAGTTAGAATAGAATTATTTAGATATAATTGACATGACATGACGTTTTTTGGCTCTTCTTTTCAACTGTTGATGCGTAAATACAACTAGTTGTTACCGTTGAAAGAACATCCATGAGATGTGTGCATGCGTTTGATCCAAGTATGGATTGCACGTGACTTTTATTTTCAGTGGATTACGGTATATTAATAGAATTAAAAATAGATAGTTTCTTGTTGCTTCTTATTTTTAGATGATTTATGTATATATCTTAACCCATGCTGATCCGTAATTGTCATATGTTGATCTGAACAAAGTAATAAAAAAGGTTGTGTGTATCGCCTCAATGTAGAGGCTAAGGCTAAGCTCTCATTTTTTTAAAAATTACGAAGGGTTAAATAACATCGTATTGCAACTCTAATCACTTAGTGAGATATCCTCTCCCCTCCCCCTCTCTCACCCACACACATCCCTCCCTCCCTCCCTCTAGGTTATCTATGCTAGTGAATCTTCCAACCTCGAGTATCTCGGCTCTTTTTTATACACATTTATTAAGAATGAAACTTGGCGATTGTTCTAGAATTCTTCTTGTTCCCATTCATGAATCGATTTGCACAAGTGTGAGTTGGCGATTAGCGTGTGAATAGAATTATTTAGATAGATATAGAATTAGTTAGAATAGAATTATTTAGATAGATATAGTTAGAATAGAATTATTTAGATAGATATAGTTAGAATAGAATTATTTAGATAGACATAGAATTTATTTGCAAATAGAATATTATTTAGTTAGAATATTATTTAGTTAATCAAATGTTTATTTTTTGCAGAACTATGGATCCACATAGCAGGAACCTCGAAGAGGAAGAACTTATCGAAGATATAATCAAAGACGCCCCCGACGTTGAACCTGCTGAATCTCCGTCGTCATATCTAAACCCCTCCGGAGATGGAATGGAGGTTGATCGACACGAAGATGAAGCCGATGGGGCCGGAGATAGCTCCAATGACGGAGAAGGTGATAGCTCCACTGACGGAGAAGCCGGTGGAGAAATAATAAAGTCCGGCGAGGTATACATATGAAGTTCGACAATCACTTGTAATATGTGAATAATATTGGAGATAGCTCTATATTGTATACATATACATTCATTTGACGAATGTTTCTCCCTCTTAGGCCTCCACATCGAGCAAATCTACGAAACGAGGCCCGACTAAAAAGTTGGACGCACGGATGCATTACACCTTTGAGGTGATATTGCCTACGGGCGAACCAAAGCTTCCTAAGAATGCTGCTGACACATTCAAGAAGCAATGCGGAGTTCTCGTTAGGGATCACGTCCCGATCAGCGTTCGGGAGTGGAACAAGCGCAAAGGGGCAGCCGATAGTGACTATGTCGCCGAAAGGTACAAAGATAATCTTTGGAATGATATCATGTCACATTTCAACCTGCCAGAATGTGAGAATCAAGACGCCGCAAATAAACTGAGGGCCAAAGTCAAGCAGTGGACTCTAAAGAAGATGGCCGAACTGTTCCGTAGCTGGAAGAAGAAGCTATGGAAAGAATACCGGAAGACAAAGAAAGTGCCAGTATTCGAGGGGTATCTAGCCAAGCAGGCGAATCACTGGAAGGCATTTCAGGAGTACAAGGAGTCAGAAGATGCCAAGGCATTATCAGTAAAGAACAAGAAAAATGCCGACAAGAAGAAATATCACCACACGCTTGGACCAGGGGGCTATGAGACTGCCATCCCAAAGTGGGATAAGAAAGAGCAAGATTTGCTAGCTAAAGGCATCATACCTGAACCCATCCGTGATGAGTGGGAAATAAGAGCAAGGAATTGGTTCCTTGCGCATGGTGGTTCGTACGACGAAGAAACAGGGGACCTTATCTGCAGTGACGGTCTTAGGATACCCAGGGAGAATTGGAAAAAGATAGTGAAAGAAATTAAAGAGGGAAAAAGACAGTTCACTGCAGATAGAGAGAAAGATTTGCTCACACTGGTCCTCGGCAATGGCGAACATGGAGGACGAACGCGAGGCTTCGGTCCTTCTTACCCGTGGTGGCTTGGGTTTGCCAGAGACCAAGACACTTACAGAAGCCGGGCGAGAGCAAAGAAGCGACAGCAGGATGAGGAGAATGACAAGTTCAACCAGTTGCTTGCCAGGCTTAACGAGCAACAGAAGCAGATCGACGAGCTTAGAGGAGTAGCGCGCCAGGAAGATCCTGGACTCGATATTATCGGCGCCCCATCTAAGCGGAAAAGCAGCGTGGCTGAATCTGAGGCCCCGCCCAACGATGCACGAAGAATGATAGAGGGCGGTCCCGGCTACCCCGTGGATGGAATCAAGGAGTCAACATCATGTGAACTCCATCAGAAATTCAAGAACATATCCATGAAGGTGGCCGTCGGACAAGCTTTACCTTCTGGCCCTGATGCACGCTGGCATGGCCGTGAGATTCCAGCTGGCTTTGCTAAAGTCGGGGTGGATGAAATCATGGCGGGGTTTCATGATATGGAGCTCGACATGGCTGGACCCGAAGATGAGAGGACACTCGGAGAAGTACTGGGTGGAGTCATCCTATGGGACAAGAACTACATCAAGCTTCCAGGCTCGGCCCCAAGGACAACACCGCCTCCGAGTCGTCGCAGGTCACCTACACCTCCATCACCTCCAAGCCCTCCACATGACGACGGCCACCACAACACGAGTCCATCTCGATCACCGCCGCCGGACTTGGGTCGGCCGTCTCCGCCGCCGCCCGCTAAGGATACTAAGCGGAAGCGTGCCAGCAAGAACGCTCCGTCCATGAGTTCTAAGCGACGGAGCTCCCCAAAGCGCAAACTGTCGCCCCTCCCAAAGGTACCTCATGCTAATCTTCCTATCAGACCTTATGATCGTACCGACGAGGAAAACGCCAGGATAGCAAAGGAACATTATGATGCGCAGATGAAAAAGAAGGAACCCGAGCCCCGCCCGGAATACACCGAGAAGCAAATAGCATATGCAAAATACTTCACGACCCTTCCATCACAGTATGAGTTACACCATAAGCCTGACGACTATACACGTACATTGCAGAAGGAAGGGAAAAAGAGCAGGTCACGTGCAAGTGCAAGTGCAAGTGGGAGCAAATCAAGTTCAACTACAAGCAAAATAAGATCAGACGTTCCTCAGCTTGGACAACAGGCCAAACAGTCGATCCCACCCCTCAGGGTGTTACCCGGGAATGTTCCCTCTCTGGTGCAGGGGCAAGATTTGGGATTAGCAAAGAAGTGGGCGGATGAATGGGGTATCCCGGTTGAAGTCATTCTGGCTTCCCAAGACGACGTGGTACCCAAGGCTGTGGTAGCCCCTAAGCCACAGTTTGTCATGGGAGCGCCTTTGGTCAACAAAGATAAGTTTGATGATCTCCCAACAAATATGCGTTACTTGCATACATGGTACTTAAGTGAATCAAATAAAGGGAGAACGATGATCGTGGCGCTTGTCCCACGGGAGTACTACGGCCGTCCCGAAGACATCCATATCGACTTTGATGAACTCTTCCAGATGTACAATGCTGACGCCCTCGACAAATCGCTTATGAGTTGCTATTGTCTGTAAGTTTTTCAATTCGTTGTCTACATATAACTTGTTCAGTTATTTCAATTCATTGTCTACATATAACTTGTTCAGTTATTTCAATTCATTTTCTACATATAACTTGTTCCGTTCTGACTTGTACTCTATTATGCAGAATGAAGATTCTGGAATGTAAAAGTAGGAACATCCACAATATTGGGTTTATTGACCCAGATAAAATACATATAGCGACGCTAACTGATAACCCCAAGGAGACGGAGGAAAACCTTCTAAGGTTTCTAACAGATCAAAATTTCTGTGACCACATATTGTTTCCATACAACTTCAGGTGAGGGTCTTACTGTGTTGTGTCCATTCACTTATGAGTGTAATTGATAAGTTACTGACACATATATATATACATGTGCAGCTACCACTGGATTCTGTTGGACATTCAAATTGATAAGGGAAGAGTTGATGCCTTCGACCCATTATCGAGACCCTTGGAACAGTTCCAAAGCCTGCAGGACATGCTCCAAGGGTAATTTCAATCATTCTTGTGCTCTATCGGTCTCTTTCGATGATTTTCTGATATATCAATTAATTAAAAACTTAGCAAATCATTTTCCTTGTCGGGCAGGGTTTGGAAGCGGTTCAAGTGCGTGACTCCGGTATCCGGCATGAGAAGCTGACCTTTACAGCGGCTCAGGTAAGTAGTAGTATGATATACTTCTATTTTCAATACATTTGTAATGCTAGATTATTATTTTGATTATATATATTCTATTCTCGTAAAGTGCGACCAGCAGCCACGGGGGACGCATCTATGTGGATACTATGTTTGCGAGACCATTCGCACGTTTACCTCTGAGCACAAGGATTACAGATACGATGTAAGCAATAAACATTCACACCTCTATTTTTACTCGTCATTCTTTGTTATCATGATTGATATTCATATTCATCTCCTCTTCTTATATAGTACACGGCCATGCGGGAGAAGTACCTACCAGAGCAACGCGCGATTGCTGTTGCAGAGGAGCTAGCGGCCTTTCTGAGGATAGAAGCTATAGACGACAAAGGACGATTTAGTGTAGCTAGGGGCCATTACTGATGTTGGTCCATGTAATCGAATAGACGGGCTCTTGTCCCGATAATTCTGATCTCCATATAATTGTATATATATGCTCGCTTGTAAGATAAGTTAATCTTATATATATGCATAAACTAATTCCCGAACACCAAGGCACCAAACGGGGCATCACGTTAATCCCCCACGTAAAACCCTAAAACCCCTAAACCCTAAAACCCTAAAGCAAAAAACAAAAATCTGCAGATGCCCTTTAGTCCCGGTCTGTGTTACAAACCGGGACTAAAGGTCCTGGCCCTGATTCGCTCCGAGGTGCCCACGTGGACACCCTCCAGTCCCGGCTGGTAAGCGGGCCGGGACTAAAGGTTCAGCCTTTAGTCCCGCGGCTGGGGTCCCGGTTTGCAAACCGGGACTAAAGCCCCTTACGGGCCGGGACTGGAGGCCCCGTCCCCACTAGTGTGGTGTCTCTCCATAGATAAATAACATGCTGGGTAAACGAATTACAGTTGGGCAATTGATAGAATAAAGATAACGTGATATGTCAAGAAGATCACTATGAGATTCACTCTGGGCATTACAACAAAATACATAGACCGCCATCCAACTGCATCTATGACTAATAATCCACCCCCGGGGATATCATCCGAACACCCTAGAAGTATTAAGTTGCGAACAACAGATAATTGCATTAAGCAAAGTGTGTAATGTAAACAAAGCATATGCCCTCGAGCATATGAATGTTGTTTTCTCCCTAGTAGCAACAGCACATCTACCACCTTAGAGGTTTCTGTCACTCCCCCAGGTGAAATAGAGGCATGAACCCACTATCGAGCATAAATACCCCCTCTTGGAGTCACTAGCAACTACTCGGCCAAGATAGCCACTAACAACGGAGAGCATGCAAGATCATAAACATCATAGAGATAACAAAAGATATAATTCAGTACAGCAACTTAATCATAAACACCAATATTCATCGGATCCCAACAAACCAACATCATAGAATTACATAACGGTGATCTCAATCATGTAGGGCAGCTCATGAGATCTAAACATGAAGCACATGGTGGAGAAGACAACCATCTAGCTACTGCTATGGACCCATAGTCCAAGGTAGACTACTCACTCATCGCTCCGGAGGCAATCATGGCGATGAAGGAGACCTCCGGTGGCGATTCCCCTCTCCGACAGGGTGCCGGGAAGAGCTTCTGGACCCTCCCGATCTTCGGGTCGACAGCGGCGGCGGATCGCGATGTATTCTGGAAAACTGATCGGGGCCTTAGGTTTTTCTCGTCAGGGGGTATATGTAGGCGAAAGGAGGCTGTCAGAGGGTGGACCACGTGGCCTCACATGGGGCTGGCGCGGCCAGGGGCTAGGCCGCGCCGCCCCTGTGTGTGGGGGCCTCGTGGCCCCCCTCCGTCAGGTCTTCGGATGTTTGGGAGCTCCCCGATGAAATATGACTTCAGGAACTTGTTTCGTCCAATTCGGAGAATATTTCCTGTGTATCACGTCTGAAACGAAAAACAGCAGAAAATAGGGAACTGGCACTGTGGCACTTCGTTAATAGGTTAGTTCCGGAAAGCGTATAAAAATGCCACTAAGTGTAACGAAACAATAGGCAAATGGTGTAAAACAAAGCATGGAGCATCAAAAATTATAGATACGTTTGAGACGTATCAAGCATCCCCAAGCTTAACTCCTGCTCGTCCTCGAGTAGGTAAGTGATAACAAAGAATAATTTTTGAGGTGACATGCACCTACACAATCTTGATCATATATGTAAGCATTGATGAGCTGGGATCAATAGAACTTAAAACATGGGCATGAAAGATATAATCATGACAATAAGAACTTAGCAACCATGTTGTAAACATGCAAATGAACACAAACAAAAGATCATGATAATGAAACAATGAAAGTCAAACGTGTGTTCAAATCATAAGGAAAAACATACAAGTGGTTTTCAGCTTGTCCTTCAAAGAGAGCAAAACATAAATGCATAGGACACCTCAAAGTTTAAGAGGGCGACTAGATACAAATAATTTAAGAACAAGTGAAACCAATCAATATGAGTCAATCAATGAACCTTGGGACAATGCATATCACACTAAGAATGACAACTATGCTCTCTTAATGGTGCATAAAGAAAGAAGGTGGTGACTCAACATAAAAGTAAAAGAAAGGGCCTTCGCAGAGGGAAGCAGTGATTTAAACATGTGCTAGAGCTTTTCATTTTGTAAAACAGAGATAAAACTTGATTTTGAGAGGTGGTTGTCTTTGTCAACGACTGGCAATGGGGTTCTTACTATCTTCCATACAAAAATAAAGCAAGTTTTTGAGAGAGAGATTGGCACTTTTGTGCTCTTTTTATAAAACTTGGCACTCCTCCCCACCTTTTCCTTTCACATACCATGGCTAACCGATTCCATCGGGTGCCCACCAACATTCACATTCTTGGAGGAGTGCCTTTTTTTCTTTTTTTCTCTTTTTTTTTTCTTTTTGGAATAAACAATATGGAAGATAGCAAATCCGACCACTACGTCCCCATGAGCTGAAAACAGTGTCACAAAACGAGAAGTATTTTGAAGGTTTTTGAAAGGTAGCACACGAAAATTTTACTTTGGAATGGCTTACAAATACCATGCATAGGAATTTATAGTGGACACAATGGCAAACTTGGCTTTTTAGGAGTTGGATGCACGAGTAGAGCTCATACTCAGTACAAGGCGAGGGCTAGCAAAAGACTGGGAGCGACCAACTAAGAGAGCAATAATGGCCATAATCATGCAAAGCGACAAAGCGACATTAAAAGAAGCATACGATGGCATCAAAAGTCAAAAACTAAATGATCATGAAGGCTAATGGCGACTTTGGAAGAGTCTAACATGTGTGAGCATGCGCCAAGTCAACCCAAATAAAGCATCAAGGAGAAAACCAAAATAATGCTTCCATACAATAAAAACAACGCATGATTTTTTCAAAGGCTCATTAAGCAATCTCAGTTATTTGAGACAAGTCATGCTACAGCAAAACCACTAAGCATACTATCAAAAAGACATCAAGCATGACATGAAAAAGCCTAAGCCGCAGTCTACACAAGCTCCTTCTTGTACCACTATTTTGCACAAAGCTTTTTCTCTTTTCCAACACCATTTGAAATTTTTAAAACAACCTCTTTTGATGAAAACCAATAAAGTTCAGAGGCAAAAATACACCTTGATGAAAAGATATGACAAGATCTGAATGCATATCAAGGCGAAAACGAAAACCAAAAGCAGTAGCAGAAAAACTAGAATGCTCGATTTATAAGAGTGAAAATTAGAGCATTCTTTGCAAATGAAAACGAGTACATCTCCTCCAAAGGGAATTTGTTGGGGTCCAACCATTTATTGCAGCAAACAAACAAACTAAGCAAACTAAGAAAACTAAAACAACTGACGCTCCAAGAAAAACACATAGTGCATGAAGCAATAAAAATATAGTGTTTTGAAAGGTGACCTGATTTTTGCCGATGAAGAAGGGGTGCCTCGGGGGCATCCCCAAGCTTTGACGCTTGTACTTCTTGGATATTTCTTGGGGTGATGCATGGGCATCCCCAAGCTTGAGCTTTTGTCCATTCTTCAACTCATCTCATCATTCTCCAATCCCTACACTTGAAAACTTCCTTCATACAAAACTAAACACAATTCTATTAGCAACATTAGTGTAAGCATAAAATATATTCAACCTCTTTAAGCTTCAGGTTTCAACCCAAAACCACCACATATAAAGTATATACTACTGTAGCAACTTCCACAAGAGTTCCATGATCAAAAAGAACTCAAAAGAAAGCGATAAAGTGGCAAAAACAAATATTGGCAGAAATCTGTCAAAACTGGACAGCTGATAATGGACGAATTTTTGAGGGATTTTCCGTTGCTCAAATCAAAAAGTGTTCAACTAAGAAAAGTTTGGATATAACCTGGGGCATATGCACAAGAAATCGCAGGTCCAAAAGATAAACAGAGAATTTTCACGAATTTTAACGGTGCAGCACCGAAAACAGTTTCAGGACAGCAATAACCCCAAATCTTTACCTCACTCAAATTAGAGGCTTCTCTTGGCACAAAAACGAAATAAACAAGATAAAGAGCGGTCATTACAGTAGTAATGACTTCCAAGACTCAAGAAAAAGAAAAAGTACTGAAAAGTAAACAATGGGTTATCTCCCAAGAGTGCTTTTCTTTAACGCCTTTGAGCTAGGCGCAGAAAATTGCGAATCAAGTAATATCAGCAGATGCATTAAGATCAACAGAAGAGGTCTTGTCAATAAGGCATTGTATTTCATCCACATAAGTTTTTGAAGACCCTTTGTGATCATGCTTTGGTACACTATTCTCATCAAAAAGATTTTCAGGACAAATCCAGGCAAAATTATTTTCGAAAGCTTCATTCAATCCCAAAAGCTTGCAAGGTATAGGTATCTCGGCCTCCCCATCATGTGTATCAATAACCGTTATAGGTGAACCGAGTTTATTAAAACGTTTAAGAACCTTCCTAGCTTCAATAACGACATCCTTAAATTCTAAACGCAAAGTTTCCAAGATAAAAGCTTTCTTTTCGGGGTCCTCAATTTCATGAAGCTTAAGGAACATGTATTGCATAAAAGGATTAAGACTAGCAAACCTAGTTTCCAATATGTCAATTAAATAAATAGAAGCAACTTCAATACGAGGAGCAAGCTCAACCCAAGACTTTTCCTCATCTTCATCATGCATACTAATGTGATTAAAGAACTCCTCAATGTTACTTTTGCCAATAATCGAACCACTCCCTACAGAGAGGTCCTCCAGAACGAACTCAGGAAACAACATGATAAACTAAAGTAAAGAAATAACAACTACCAAGGATTCTAATTTTTTTGGGTTTTTGATATAAAAAGCAATGCAGGTAAAATAAAATAAAGTAAAGCAAAACAAATAACAAAGTAAAGAATGTGTGTGCGAAGAACTCCCCTCGCAGAAGTCTTCTCTTCCTTCCCCGGCAACGGCGCCAGAAAATTAGCTGCTGGTTGGTGATGGCGCCAGAAAATTACTGTGGCGTTTGTTGACGTGGGAGCAGTAAGTCCTTGTGCGTGGTGAATGACCAGCCCGTTGGGAACCCCAAGAGGAAGGTATGATGAGTGTAGCGGCTAGTTTTCCCTCAGTTAAGAAACCAAGGTTTATCGATCAGGAGAAGGGAGACGGTGACGACTGAAGGTGATGCGGACTGGCTTAGTAACACTCCAACAAGGGCGCCGTTAACGATACTTGTTGACTTGTCTTCGGCCAGCGGCAACGTGGAACCTGCACACACACCGACAAATACTTTGTTCCCAACTTGCGATGAGGTTGTCAATCTCACCGGTTTGCTTGAAACAAAGGTTATGAGTGTATCGAGTGGAAAACAGTAGTAAAATGCTAGTAAAGTAAACAGTGCGGGAAAAGTAAACAGGTGATTGCAATATGATTAAAATAGGACCGGGGTCCACAGTTCACTAGTGGTGTCTCTCCATAGATAAATAACATGCTGGGTAAACGAATTACAGTTGGGCAATTGATAGAATAAAGATAACGTGATATGTCAAGAAGATCACTATGAGATTCACTCTGGGCATTACAACAAAATACATAGACCGCCATCCAACTGCATCTATGACTAATAATCCACCCCCGGGGATATCATCCGAACACCCTAGAAGTATTAAGTTGCGGACAACAGATAATTGCATTAAGCAAAGTGTGTAATGTAAACAAAGCATATGCCCTCGAGCATATGAATGTTGTTTTCTCCCTAGTAGCAACAGAACATCTACCACATTAGAGGTTTCTGTCACTCCCCCAGGTGAAATAGAGGCATGAACCCACTATCGAGCATAAATACCCCCTCTTGGAGTCACTAGCAACTACTCGGCCAAGATAGCCACTAACAACGGAGAGCATGCAAGATCATAAACATCATAGAGATAACAAAAGATATAATTCAGTACAGCAACTTAATCATAAACACCAATATTCATCGGATCCCAACAAACCAACATCATAGAATTACATAACGGTGATCTCAATCATGTAGGGCAGCTCATGAGATCTAAACATGAAGCACATGGTGGAGAAGACAACCATCTAGCTACTGCTATGGACCCATAGTCCAAGGTAGACTACTCACTCATTGCTCCGGAGGCAATCATGGCGATGAAGGAGACCTCCGGTGGCGATTCCCCTCTCCGGCAGGGTGCCGGGAAGAGCTTCTGGACCCTCCCGATCTTCGGGTCGACGGCGGCGGCGGATCGCGATGTATTCTGGAAAACTGATCGGGGCCTTAGGTTTTTCTCGTCAGGGGGTATATGTAGGCGAAAGGAGGCTGTCAGAGGGTGGACCACGTGGCCTCACACGGGGCTGGCGCGGCCAGGGGCTAGGCCGCGCCGCCCCTGTGTGTGGGGGCCTCGTGGCCCCCCTCCGTCAGGTCTTCGGATGTTTGGGAGCTCCCCGATGAAATATGACTTCAGGAACTTGTTTCGTCCAATTCGGAGAATATTTCCTGTGTATCACTTCTGAAACCAAAAACAGCAGAAAACAGGGAACTGGCACTGTGGCACTTCGTTAATAGGTTAGTTCCGGAAAGCGTATAAAAATGCCACTAAGTGTAACGAAACAATAGGCAAATGGTGTAAAACAAAGCATGGAGCATCAAAAATTATAGATACGTTTGAGACGTATCATGCCCAGCGCCGGGAAAGAAGCGACCGAAGCCAGAGCCGCTGCTCGGTGTATGGAAAGCGAGGTCTATTTTCCACGACTTGGAGTACTGGAAGGTCCTCCGCACGCCCCACAGCCTCGATGTCATGCACATTACGAAGAACGTTACCGAGAGTCTGCTTGGCACTCTTTGCAACTCGGAAAAGTCCAAGGATGGGCTGAAAGCAAGATACGATCTGAAACATTTTGGCATCAGAAAAGCTCTTCAAGCCCCCGATACTGATGACAACGACGATAATGATGATGATGATCAGACGGAAGGGACTCAACGTCTCCGCAAAAGGGCTAAGAAGAACGCGGTGGTGCTTCCCGCTGCCTGCTTCACAATGAGTCCGGAGGAGCTCGAGCAGTTTTTTAGGTGCCTCCTACGAGTGAAACTTCCGCACGGTTACTCGGGGAGTATAAGCAGATATCTAGACGTAGCAAAGAAGAGGTTCACCGGGATGAAGTCTCACGATTGTCACGTGCTCATGACGCAGATACTTCCCGTTGCGATCCGAGGGATAATGGACGAGCACGTCCGTGATACGCTGTTTGGCCTTTGCAACTTCTTTGACGTTATCACCAGGAAGTCGATCGGCGTGAGGCAGCTCAAGATGCTACAGGATGAGATCGTGGTGATACTATGTGAGCTCGAGATTTACTTCCCGCCCGCATTCTGTGATATATGCGTCCATCTCCTTCTCCATGTCGTTGATGACATCAGGCAGCTCGGCCCGACGTTCCTCCACAACATGATGCCTTTCGAAAGGCAGAACTATGTCATGAAAGGATACGTTCGCAACAGGGCCCGTCCAGACGCAAGCATGGCCAAGGGGTTCCTAACCTACGAGTGCATCTCCTTCTGCCAGAATTATCTAAGCACCGAGGACGACCAGGATCATGTTGGTCTGCCCACCAGGACGCACCTCGGCAGGCTCGCTGGAGTCGGTCACCGCGAGGGCTACCGCTCAGTCCATGTGGGCATTGTCAATCGACGCGACGACTTTGAAAGGGCTCACCGGGTCGCGCTACAACACTTAAAATTGGTCGAACCTTTTGTGCAAGAGCACAAAAGCATAATCGAGCAGAATTACATCGATATGGGCCGGCCAAGGAAGATGGGAGACGTAACCAAAGAGCACAACTCCAGCTTCACGCTTTGGTTTAAGCAAAGTCAACTACTTCAAGCACAGAGCAGAAGGCCTTCTACCGAAGATGAAAAACTCATATACACCTTATCACAGGGCCCCGGGCATAACGTAAGGACCTATCAGGGGTACGACATCAACGGTTACAGATTCTACACCGAGGAAAAGGACAGAAATAGTGAAAATCAAAACTCAGGAGTAACTATGCTATCATACGCCGATGACGAGACTGGTATCAAGGAAAGATTTTTCGGAAGGATCGAGGAGATATGGGAGCTCAATTACTGTGGAGAGACGGTGCCAATGTTCCGTGTGAGATGGGCCAAGAAGGTCGAAAAAGAAGGCCGATATTTCACCACCATGGTTATACCGGATGCCAAATCGAAGAACGCATCCGCGAAAAATGAGCCATGGGTACTCGGTAGCCAAGTTGACCAATGCTTCTTCATCACCGACCCGTCGAGGCCTAGCCGTGTTGTCGTGAGGAGGGGCAAGAGGAGCATCATAGGAATGGAAGGAGACGCAAACGAGGAAGACTTGGACAAGAACGGTGACCCGAAGATCGAGGAGGAATTCGACAAGCACTTCGACATGCCTACTACTAGTAAAGTAAGAAGGAAGACCTCCCTACCTACTAAAGGTTGTCCGTTCACACGAAGAAATCTCAAGGTGGCCGGCATAAAGTATTCAACCGCCAACAAGAAGGGCAAGAAACGCTAAGCTAGCTCGGAACCGGACGGAGAAGATTTTTTTGGTGTGTATGATCGAGACTTTTTTGTGTATGCACATTCCAAAGCATAAGGCTTATATTTTTAGAAACTATCGACAACTATAATATTATATAGACATCATATGAAAATTTGGTCAAACTTCAGGTTCTTTGATCGAGACTTTTTTGTGTATGCACATTCCAAAATATAAGCCTTATTCATTGAAACAGAGGGAGTAATAACTAAAATAATTAAAAAAAAGGAAATAAATTCTGTGGCGCATCTACTAGTGGGATGCGCCACAGAATTCTCTAATTCTGTGGCGCATCCCACCATTAGATGCGCCACAGAATATTGACACTTAGTAAAACTGCGGATTGATCCCCTCCCCCGCGCACTGCTTCTCTCTCTGTTCGATAGCCGCCGCAAACCCTAGCTAGATAGCCGCCGGAGATCGACTCCTCGCTCCACCCCCGCCGCCCCCGAAGAGGAGGACGTCGCGCCGCCGCCCCCGAAGAGGAGCACGCCGCCGTCCCTGCAGAGGAGGAGCCCCGCCGCCCCCGAAGAGGAGCACGTCGCGCCGCCGCCCGAAGAGGAGCACGTCGCGCCGCCGCCCGAAGAGGAGCACGTCGCCCCGCCGCCGCCGCTGCAGAGGAGGAGCCCCGCCGCCCCTGCAGAGGAGGAGCCCCGCCGCCCCCAAAGAGGAGCACGTCGCGCCGCCGCCCGAAGAGGAGCACGTCGCGCCGCCGCCCGAAGAGGAGCACATCGCCCCGCCGCCGCCGCCGCTGCAGAGGAGCACGCCGCGACACCGTCTGTTCGGCGGCGCCATCTCCACCACCTTCCCCGCCCGATTCTAGGTATGCAAGGATCGATTAGCAGCAGCTTTCTGTAACTTGCAAGGAGCGATTCTGAACATTGGTTTTTACAGGAAGTTTCTGTAACTTGTTATTAGCTTATCTGACATCCTAGAGTTAATTGTGCTAACTTGCATTGGGTAATTTCTTATTGCCAATCATCGATTAGCAGCAAGTTTTTGTACTTAGTAGGCGTGGATGCATAGAAATGATGTTCTTTTCAGCCATAAAATGAACTGCTGTCAAAAACCACAGCCAATCATCGATTAGTTGCAAACCTTTATTGCTTTTGGTCATTTGACGAAATATTAGTTGCATATTGTCTTGTACTGTGACTTTGTGATTCTTTCTTGAGAATATTGAGATGTTATATATGCTTATGAGATGATATTTTGACCATAATCTACTGTTATATATGCTTATGAGATGTTGTCAAGTGTGGATGAATAAACTGAGTTGCCCATTTCTCCCGAAGTGTTGATTCGCTTCCGTTTCGGTTGAGAAATGGGCACTCATAGGTAGAAAAATTAGCAAAAGTCATGCCGAAATTTTGAATTTTTCTGTTGCATTATGTACTAACTATTTGCCTCTTTTTAATGAAGTGCAAATAAACATGTCGGGCACTTCTAACCCTAAGACCCAGGAGGAAGTCGCCAGAGAGGCCAACAAGCCATGGTGGGAGGAATACGATGAGGTAGAGGGCCGGGGGGGAGCCGCCGATCGCGGCGATGAGGACGAGAGCTGGGGGGCCGCCTCCGAGAGCGGCGATGAGGAAGAGGGCCAGGATGACGCCGCCGAGACCGGTGAAGAGACCACCGACCGCACGGAAGGTGATAGCGGCGGCAACCCTGAGGACGCCAAGAAGAAGAGGAAGGCGAAGAGGCCAAGGGCGGATCGGAGGCCGCAAGTGCTAGCCAACATCACCGATCCTTTCACGTTGGTCTCCAAAAGTGGCCTACCCTTGGAGCCTTCTAAGGTTGCCAAAGGGTACGCGATGCAACTAGGGTGCATCGTCCGTGAAACCGTGCCGCTCAACACTCAAGACCTCAGAAGCGAGGCCAACGCGGCTTTGGCCGCAACCCTCCTCCAGAAGCTTCACCAACGATACACGTTCCCACAGCCGTTCAATAAAAAGGTGGACTCTTTAGCGCTCACGAAGATGAGCACCGCCTTGAGCAGCTGGAAAACCCGGCTGAAGGAGAAGATCAAGAAAGGTAAAAGCTGGGAGCAGATAAGTCGCAAAGACCCGACACTCTCTAGAGAAGACTTCGAAGCATTCAAGTCGTCCTTAGAGACTGACGAGGCTAAAAAATGGACCGCCTGGGGGAAGAAAATGCGGGAATTGAACCTAGGGGCTCACCGTTGCGGAAGCGGCGGTTACCGAGGAAAACAGCCCACTTGGGACAAGGAGGATGCCGAGATGATACGTCTGGACAAAGAAAACCCCTGGCTAAAAATCGCGGATATACAGACTAGGAACTATGTCCGGTCCCGCTACTACTTAGACTGGGAGACAGGGGAATTTGTTACGGATTACCCCGACGTGAAGAAGTTCGAGAAACTCCTGGTAAGGATAGTCTATATTATTATTGCGCTGATCTTATTAAGCAATGAAGCCAAATGGGCTAACCTTAAGTTCCTTTGTCTGAAGGACAATGAGTTGAAGGGTAGTTCTACGACTGGCCCGTCGTCCCAGGGGTCGACGGAACCGTGGGACACGCCTTTCAACAGGGCGACGAACGCATACAAGGAACGGGACCTGGACAAGCCACCGACGTCGGCTGGCCGTGTGTCCGGCTTTGGCACAAGTATGAAGGTATCCGAGTACTACGGATCGGATGCCAACTCGAGAAAGGAGAGGAGGTCGACTAAGGATAAAGCCGAGGTTCAGGAGCTGAAGAAGAAGGTGGAGTCACTAGAGAAAATAGTGGACCCAACCGAGATGAGTAAGTTAGTGGACGAGAAGCTGCAGGAGAAGCTCCGGCAGATCATCCCCCCTGGTTTGATGGAGGGGTTAGCTGCTTGGAATGCGGCAGGTCAACAGGGGCCGATATATGTGCCCAGCGTCAGTGGCAGTAACTCAAGTCACCAAGTGTCACCGCTGGTGACCCCGCCGCCGCCGCCGCTCCACCTGGTCGCATCGACGCCCCAAACCGCGGAAGCTGATAGGGTGGTGGTGCCTGATAATGCACTCGAGAGTGAGCGGCCCGGCACCGGCACCGGCACCGACGCCCTTGTATCAACATTAGCAGAGATCAACGCCGTCAAGAAGGTAACTCATTAGTTAATCCTCCACGTCATCTTCTTTAACTATATATGCCTTGCGCTGATCTTATCCAACATGCCCCTGACTCAGGACGAACCTTGCATACTCCTGCATGTGGTGGAGCCCGGCGGCAAATTGATGGATGTTGCTACCGGCACTCTCATGCCCAGCCGAACTATGCACCACAGAAACATTGCAGATAATTTGGTGAAGGTGAAGTTGGCAATGGTAGTGCCGGAGTACCACAACCTCCTCCCCCCCGATCAACCTCCGGGCACAGACGAGGGCGACGTTATGGTCCTTGGGAATTGCATCGGCTGGCTTATGACATGGCCGAAGAACCAGATTCGTCTGGGGGGGGTCTTCCGAGTGTCAGGCGCAACATCGGCGCCACCTCCCCTATCATCCGACCCAAGGTCGTCCGGCCCGGCGCCGGCCCCACCCTTAAGGAACCGGCGGTCGCCGCTGCCACTACCCTGAAGGAACCGGTGGTCGCCGCCGCCACCCGAAAGGAACCGGCGGTCGCCGCCGCCACTACCCTGAAGGAACCGGCGGTCACCGCCGCCACCCGGAAGGAACCGGCGATTGCCGCTACCACCACACGCCACCAACAGCTGTTGGGAAAGCTTCCGCAACGACCGTCGACCAAACGCAAGGTACGCCAAGCGGCGGCATCGCAACCGCCACCACCTACCTTCCAGGACATGGCGCCGCTTGATGGCAACGATGATGATGATGACGTCGATGCCTACATCAACACTGGCGCCTGCAGCCAAGATATGTACATGCCTCATATGGATGAAGAAGCCTTCCGCACTCACGGCGATCAACTTGGTCGTCCCACTACAGTCACGCAGCGCCTGACCTTCACGGGTATTTCTCTGCAAGACACTCCTCCGGAGGCTGGCAATCCAGCTCAAGTCAAGCCGGCTACCATTTTTAGCCCTAACACGCTGTATAAGACGATCGTCGGGGAGCCACGCGAATCAACCCCAGCACCCCAAGCTCCACCATCAGCACCAGCACCCCAAGCAACCCAAGCACCCGTTGCACCACCATCATCAGCACCAGCACCCCAAGCAACCCCACCATCAGCACCACCAGCACCCGAAGCACCACCAGCAGGTCAGGTGAAGAAGCCAAGGAAGAGAGGAAATAAAAAGGGCACATCTTCGAGCCAGACTCTTCCTAAGAAGATGCGGGCCGACGACATGGTACCACGGGCACCTGGTGGCTTGTCCCGGCTTCATGAAGCTGGTAAACTGATACTGCCTGAGGACCTCGAACACCTCGCAAGTGGACCAATGATCAGTTTGCAGCAAAATATTTAGTTTCTAGAGAGCCTCCTTCTTCAAGACAAGGATCCAAATTACCCGGTGTTCACGGTCAGGGTGCCAGCAGCAGACCCGAACTTCGTCCAAGCATACCCCGCGGATATCTTCTTCATAGCGTTCGAGGACGTCTTCAATCTATTTCACTAGAAACGGCTTGACTATAACTTGGTTCGCCTATACGCGATCAATCTTCAGATAAAGATCAAGAGAGAGAGACCCCCCAACGTCGCGGTAGCGGATCCCTACTACATGCGCGATAGCCAGCTGGTGGATGGCTCAAGCACACGGACCGCGGCGGTGCGGTACCTCCAGAGCTTCATGCTCATGAACAAAGAGAAGAACACCATTCTTCTGCCTGTCTTTCTCGAGTAAGTACACATTCGCTCTCGGCCGTCGTAACTTATGCTTTCTTATATATTTCTTCCATTGCCGATCATTTCCAACATTCCATTTAAATTGCATGTGTTGAGCAGGGACACATACTGCACACTCGTCGTTCTTTGCCCGAAGTGGTCCCTAGCCTAGTACTTCGACTCGTCGAGTACGACGACGAAGAAAGACTATAACAGAATAAGGAGTGTTCTCGATGAGGCTATCCTTTTCTACTCCAAAAATGGAGGCATCTTCCACGAGAAGGGGAAATTTATCAGGCCGGACACTAAAGAGTAGGGGTTCAAGCACGTGATCAACTTCCCTTGCATCAAGCAGCCAGATGACAGCATGAAGGAGGCCTTCTATGTCCTCCATCACCTTAAAGGGTTTGTTGCGGATGCAGAGATGATGCGTCTGCCACCTAGTAAGCGAGACCCCAAAAAAATGGCGGGGGAGATCAACGATGCTGATCTTAGAGAAGACTTCCATCGCATCCAAGTAAAGCTATCGGAAATTATCGTAGAAGATGTATGCAACAGATCGGGGCTCTTACACCAACTCAGAGGGTTGTGTAAGAGGGATATAGAAGAACGCCTACATAGGCAGGGTGATGGAAGGACGTGGACGACGAAGGACATGTACAAACCGTTCCCGGAGCCCATGAACAAGACGTCTCGTTGATCGAGAGGCCGGTGTGCCTACTGTGTTGTAAATAAACTTGCTTAGTGTCGTTGTTCGACTTCAATTACTATTGTAGTCGATGTAGTTGAACTTGATTACTTATGTGATACCGATGCTATATGACTTTTAGGTTTATTATTATTTCCTTGCTTTAATTCTTGTGAATATGTATGCATGTGAACCCTCTAATTCTTTCCATTGCATTATATACTAATATGCCTTGTGTCCATAGAGATGACGTGGTACGTCGTGTTCGAGGGGCGGGTTCCAGGAGTCTACGAGGAGTGGACGGACTGCAAGGAACAGGTGCACAAGTTCAGCGGCAACTGCTACAAAGGCTACCCGACTCAACAAGAGGCGGTTGCCAAGTGGAGGAAGCACCAGTCGAACAAGAGCAAGATGAAGACCTTCATTGTGCTCTCGCTCTTGCTCACCATCGTCGGAGCGGTACTCTATTTCATCCTAGTGTAGGCGGCGGCCGGTGTCACTTCATTTGTATCTTGAGATGATGCACTTAATTTGCATGGATTATGAGTTGTATGGAGATATATATGTATGATGAGTTGTATATGCATGGAGCTATATGAAATCTGTTAATATTCTATATGAAATGAGTTGTATATGGAGATATATAATTGTGCTACATGAAATCTGTTGATATATCTGTATACTGCTATATTATATCTGTTAATACCTGTATATATACGCCAGACAAAATAATTTCTGTATAAAACCTGTAATATTTCTGTGGCGCACTAACTTGTAATTCTGTGGCGCACCTAATTCTGTGGCGCACCAAGCAAACATGCGCCACAGAATTCCTTAATTCTGTGGCGCATTAGGTCTTAGTGCGCCACAGAATTCCTTATTTCTGTGGCGCATGTGCTGGTGCGCCACAGAATGCTTATTTTTGTGGCGAAGATTCTGTGGAGCACCACCCATGCGCCACAGAATGCATATTTTGGTGCGCCACAGAAGAGGTTTTCCCTACTAGTGTCCGGCAGGCAGAAATCTGCCGGGGAAATTCCTTCCTGGAGAGGGGAGATCGTTGCCATCGTCATCACCATCGCACCGGACTTCACCGGGATCATCATCATCATCATCTCTATCACCAGCACCTTCATCTCCACCATCACCACGCCATCCCGCTGTAACACCTTGAGTTGGATCTTGTTATATTCATAGGGGAAACTTTCCCGGTGTTGATTACTCTTGTAGTTGATGCTATTGGGTGGAACCGTTGAATTAAGGTTTATGTTCAGATTGTTATTTACCATTATTTCACCTCTGATCATGATCCATATGATGTCTTGTGAGTAGTTCGTTTAGTTCTTGAGGACATGGGAGAAGTCAAGATGTTAGTAGTGAATTATTGATGAGAAATATTTAATGGTTTGATATTGTTGTAGTGCTATTTCACTAGTGGTGTCATGTGAACGTCGACTACATGATACTTCACCATTTATGGGCCTAGTGAGATGCATTGTGTATTTGGCTACCGATTGTGGGGTTGCTAGAGTGACAGAAACCTAAACCTCCGTTGGGAAACCATTGCACCAGGGAGCGTAGGATCTCAGAGTTTAAGGCTGTGGTTAGATTTATCTTAATTACTTTCTTGTATTTGCGGATGCTTGCAAGGGGTATAATCACAAGTGTGTATTTATCCTAGTAAGGGTAGTGCGCTAGCACAGGTTCACCCCCATAACACCTATCAAACCAATGAATACTATTGGCTCTATGAAGCGAAAGCTCTTGACAGAAACTCCCGTGTGTCCTCGAGAACGTTTGGTTATTATAAGTACACAACCGGCTTGTCCTTTGCTGAAGAAAGGATTGGGCCACTTGCTGTAATTGTTACTACTGTCTTTTATTTACTCGCACTTTATTTACTCGTATTACCAAATACTCCTGAAAACCTGTTTGCTAGTATTTACAGTGATTCCTTGATCAAAACCACTCATCAACACCTTCTGCTCCTCGTTGGGTTTGACACTCTTATTTATCAAAAGTACTACGATACACCCCCTATACTTGTGGGTCATCAAGAGTATTTTCTGGCGCCGTTGCCGGGGAGTGTAGCGCTATTGAAGAGTGGAATTGGTAAAGGTAACCGTCGCTGTGAGTATTGTTTTTATTTTGTCTTTTATTTTTGTTTTACTCTGCTATGGAGAACTCTCCATTTGGTTTCCTATTTGGAAACACATCTACTACTGCTGCTGCACATGCGGAGGAACCACCACCGCCACCGCTTGCTGAAATTGATCCTTTTAAAATACCTATGAAAATTGTTGGGCGAATTATGGATAACTGCTATTCAGGAGATGGAACTGTCCATCCGGGTGATCACTTATTATTTATACATGAATTATGCGAGTTGTTCAGATGTGCAGGTATTTCACCAAGCCAGGTCAAGAAGAAATTATTCTCATTATCATTGAAAGGCAAAGCTGAAGAGTGGTATCGGCTACTCCAAGATGGTCCATCTATGGCATGGGAGGATATTGTGCCTCTCTTTTATTCCAAGTTTTATCCTCCAAGTGAAATTCATAAAGACCGTAACCGGATATATAATTTTTGGCCTCATAATGGAGAGAGTATTGCCCAAGCGCGGGGGACATTGAAGTTACTAATGCTCAAATGCCCCATTCATGAGCTCCCCAATAATATTGTTATTGATAATTTTTATGCGCGGCTTACTCTTCCTGATAAGGATTATTTGGATGCTTCTTGCTTTGGATCATTTACTCATATGAAAGAAGATGCTAAGTGGAAACTTTTTGACCGTATACAAGAAAATGCTGAAGGATGGGAAAACGACAAAGGTAGGAAGTCAGGTATAAACTATGATTATGAATGCATTAAATCTTTTATGGAGACCGATGACTTTCATAGTGTTAGCGCTGCTTATGGTCTTGATTCTCAAATACTTGCTAATTGTCTTAAGGCCTTTGCCTCTTATATTGATGTTCCAAAGAAAGATTGGAACAAATATCATGCGCCTTATAAAGATTCTATTAGTCATATTCCTGCTGCAGCTACTGAAGTTTGTACTGTTGATAGCATTGTGCCTGAACCTTATTTTGAGAAGACACCTTTCCCTGCTAAGGTAAAAAAGTATTCTACTTTGGTAAGTGTGTCTAATAAAAGCACTAAGAAAGCTGCAGAACCTGATGAGCAAATTACTATTAAGTCTCCTGTAGCTATATTGAAAGATCTTGTTACTAAAGATGTAGGGGATGAATATATTCTTTTTTGTGAAGATGCTTCTAACATTCTTTCACATCATAAAAAGCATAGGAAAGCAAGTGTTCCTGTTATTTCTGTCAGGATTGGAGATCATTGCTATTATGGTTTATGTGATATTGGTGCTAGTGCAAGTGCTATTCCTTTAGAGCTTTACAAAGAAATCATGCATGAGATTGGTGCTTGTGAACTTGAAGATATTGATGTGGTTGTTCAGCTTGCTAATAGAGAGACTGTGTGGCCTCTTGGTATTGTTCGAGATGTGGAAGTTCTTTGTGGTAAGACTAAATACCCTACTGATTTTCTAGTACTTGGTAAGGAGGCTAGCAAAACTTGTCCTATTATTTTTGGTAGACCATTTTTGAACACCTGTGGCGCCGTGATAGATTGTAAGAAGGAGAATTTTTTTACTAAGTTTAATGGAGAATCTTATGAGTTTAATTTTTCCAAGTTTGCTAAGACTTCTTATGAAAATGAAACGCCTAATGAAAATTTTCGAGTTGAACAGCTTGCTTCTATTGCTCTTGCTCCTAATAATGCCTTGCAGCAATTCATGGAAGATCACGAAAGTGATGTTTTCAGCAAGGAAAGAGAAGAGATTGACGACATTCTTCTTCGTCAGCCGCCGTTACTTAAACATAATCTACCTGTGGAGGATCTTGGTACCACTTTTCCGCCTAAAGAAGATCCTGTATTTGAATTAAAGCATTTGCCTGATGACCTCAAATATGCTTATATTGATGATAAGAAAATATATCCTGTTATTATTAGTTCTAAACTTTCAGGAAAGGAAGAAAAAAGATTATTGGAGATATTGAGGAAACACCGAGGAGCTATGGGATATACTCTGGATGATTTAAAAGGGATTTCTCCCACTTTATGTCAGCATGCCATCAATATGGAGAAAGACGCGAAGCCAGTCGTGGAGCATCAACGCCGCCTAATTCCCAAGATGAAGGATGTGGTAAGAAATGAGGTATTAAAACTCCTTGATGCTGGTATCATGTATCCTATTGCTGATAGTAGATGGGTTAGTCCTGTTCATTGTGTTCCTAAGAAAGGAGGTATGACTGTTGTGCCTAATGAGAATAACGAGCTTATTCCTCAAAGGGTAGTAGTTGGTTATAGAATGTGCATTGATTATAGGAAGGTAAACAAAGTTACTAAGAAAGATCATTACCCTTTACCGTTTATAGATCAAATGCTAGAAAGGTTGTCTAAGAAGACTCATTTTTGTTTCCTTGATGGTTATTCTGGTTTTTCTCAAATTGCTGTTAAGAAGGATGATCAAGAGAAAACCACTTTTACTTGTCCTTATGGAACTTATGCTTATAGACGTATGCCGTTTGGTTTATGCAATGCTCCTGCTACTTTTCAAAGATGCATGTCTGCTATTTTTCATGGCTTTTGTGAAGAAATTGTGGAGGTCTTCATGGACGATTTCTCCGTCTATGGAACTTCTTTTGATAATTGTTTGCACAACCTTGATAAAGTTTTGCAGAGGTGTGAAGAAACTAACCTTGTTCTTAATTGGGAGAAATGCCACTTTATGGTAAATGAAGGAATTGTCCTTGGACATAAAATTTCTGAAAGAGGTATTGAAGTTGACAGAGCAAAAGTGGAGGCAATTGAGAAAATGCCCTGTCCCAGAGATGTTAAAGGTATTCGTAGTGTTCTTGGTCATGCTGGTTTCTATAGGAGGTTTATTAAAGATTTCTCTAAGATTTCAAAGCCTCTTACCAATCTTCTTCAAAAGGATGTACCATTTGTCTTTGATGATGATTGTAAGGAAGCTGTTGAAACTCTTAAGAAGGCTTTAACTACTGCTCCTATTGTTCAACCACCTGATTGGAATTTACCTTTTGAAATTATGTGTGATGCTAGTGATTTTGCTGTTGGTGTTGTTCTTGGACAGCGCGTTGATAATAAGTTGAATGTTATTCATTATGCTAGTAAGACTCTTGATGCTGCTCAAAAGAATTATGCTACTACAGAGAAAGAGTTTCTTGCTGTTGTTTTTGCATGTGATAAGTTTAGATCTTACATTATTGATTCCAAGGTTACTATTCATACTGATCACGCTGCTATTAGATATCTTATGACTAAGAAGGATGCTAAGCCTAGGCTTATTAGATGGGTGTTGCTTTTACAAGAGTTTGATTTGCATATCGTAGATAGGAAAGGTGCTGAAAATCCTGTGGCTGACAACTTGTCTAGATTGGAAAACATTTCTTTTGATCCTATTCCTGTTAATGATAGTTTTCCAAATGAACAGTTGGCTGCAATTAATGTAACTTCGCGAGACCTTCCTTGGTATGCTGATTATGCTAACTTTATTGTTTCCAAGTATTTGCCTCTGACCTTTACAGCTCAGCAAAGAAGAAAATTCTTTTATGATTTGAGGCATTACTTTTGGGATGACCCACATTTATATAAAGGAGTTGATGGTATTATGAGAAGATGCGTACCGGAATATGAGCAACAAGAGATATTAAGGAAATGCCATAGTAGTGCCTATGGAGGGCATCATGCTGGAGATAGAACCGCGCAGAAGGTTGTACAATCAGGTTTTTATTGGCCAACCCTCTTTAAGGATGCCAGAAGGTATGTTTTATCTTGTGATGAATGTCAAAGAGTTGGTAATATTTCTAGACGCAATGAGATGCCTATGAATTACACTCTTGTTATTGAACCGTTTGATTGTTGGGGATTTGACTTTATGGGTCCTTTTCCTCCTTCAAAAGGCTATACCCATATACTTGTTGCTGTTGATTATGTTACTAAATGGGTAGAAGCCATACCTACAAAGAGTGCCGATGGTGAGACTTCGTTAAAAATGCTTAAGGATGTTATTTTTCCTAGGTTCGGAGTGCCTAGATATCTTATGACTGACGGAGGTTCTCATTTTATTCACGGTGATTTTAGAAAAACTCTTGCTAAATATGATGTCAATCATAGAATTGCTTATGCTTATCATCCCCAAACTAGTGGGCAGGTAGAGCTTTCAAATAGGGAGATCAAGTCTATCTTGCAGAAGACTGTCAATAGATCTAGGAAAAACTGGGCTAGTAAGTTAAACGACGCTTTATGGGCTTATAGAACTGCTTATAAGAATCCCATGGGTATGTCTCCTTATAAGATGGTTTACGAAAAAGCGTGTCACTTGCCCTTAGAATTAGAACACAAAGCTTTTTGGGCAGTGAGAGAGCTTAATAGAGATTTTAAACTAGCCGGTAAGAAAAGGCTATTAGATTTGAGTTCTCTAGATGAGTGGAGAAACGAAGCTTATGAGAATGCCAGACTTTTCAAAGAGAAAGTCAAGCAATGGCATGATAAGAGAATTCTTAAGAGAGAGTTCCATGTTGGTGAGAAAGTTCTTTTGTATAGGTCTCGTCTCAGATTTTTTGCAGGAAAATTACTCTCTAAATGGGAAGGACCATATGTTATTGTGGAAGTGTACCGCTCAGGTGCTATTAAGATTGCTTCATTGAAAGATGATTCTACACAAGTGGTGAATGGACAAAGACTTAAGCATTATATTTCTGGAGATTCTTATAATGAAGATGTTGATGTTATTGAAACAGTTTCTCCGGAGGATTACATCCAAGACAAATTGTAGGTACCTGCAGAGTTCGCTTTCGAATAGGTAACAGTTCTAGTCAGAAAAGTTTCACGAAAAGTTCTTCCTTTAATATTTTTGCTGTTTTTACTAAATATGAAAAATCACGAGACGAAAACGGGTAGGAAAAGGAGTCCGTGTGTGTCTCACACACAGGTGGCACGGGCCCACCCCTGGCCGCGCCACCCATGTGTGAGAACACTCCGGAACTCGTTTCCGTCCCGGTTTCCTCCCGTGACTTCGTTTCGATGTATAATTTTTGCCTATTTAACCCCCCGGAGTCCCCGAGGTCTGTATATCATATTCTCGTCGTGTTTTGTTTTGAGCTGTTTCTATTAGGAGTTGATCTTAAGCTTGGGGGAGTCATGGCTTCTTCAAGTGGTGACAAAGAGGAAACACCTCCGGAGGATGACACCAAAGATTTCCGGTTGATAGAAGAGGTTGAAAGCGAAGACGAGGAGGAAGATCAAAGTCCAAGGCCGAACACCGTGATTGCCAGCATAGGGGTGGTGACGGATCAGGACAAGTTCAAGAAGAGTGCTCGCATAAGGACCGGAGGGGGTGTGCCGCGTCACACTTTAGCTCCACGAACATCTCCGCCAAGCCAAAATCCTTTTCATACTCTACTTCATGAACTTCAGTTCCAAAAGGTGCCCAAATCACGATTACCCTCTATTTGGGATATAGATCGTTCTAACAGTGCAGGAGAAGGAAGTGCCAAGAGTGATGAAGGATGGGGAAATAATTCCAAGAGCTGGGATTCTCTTGCTGATAGGTTCATGAACCATGTTGAGCACAATTCTGAGATGATTCATAACCTTGAGTACAAGATTGATGAGCTAAAGGATTTGATTGAGAAGCTTATTAAAGATTATCCACCGCCACAGCCAAAGGAGTAATTCGTCATCAGTATAGGCATCCCCTTGGCTTGTTCCAGGCTTGGGGGAGTGCCGCGGTATCACATCATTACCTTTTGCTCATTTACTTTTTAAGTAGAGTCATATCATGAATGGAGAAGTTATCATATAGAATAGTTTGCAGTTTGGAAGTATCCTCCTTAGTTAGTTATCTATGTATCCCTTGGTGTGAGTTGCGGTAATGAAATATTAATGAGAAGTTTTATCGTTTACTTTTTGCACACTTTATGTTAGTTTGCAATCTCTCTTATGTGACTAGTCTTGTTGATTGGTATTGGTATCACATTGGGAGCATGAGTAGATTTAGTTGGTTTTGGCAAACCTAGCTTGGTCAGTAGCAACTTTACCTTGAGGTTTGAGTAGAAAAGAGTAAAGAAGTGCTTGCAGTTACATCACTTCAGTTTTTCCTTATGTTTGGCTTATAAGCATTGTTATTCTTAAAGTTAAAATCGTTGTACCTTCAAGGGAGTTTGCATGATTGTTCTTATTATACGTGCGTTTGTTTGTTTCATGCAACTCTTATGCTTGCTACCCAACCTTGCTAGCCAAAAACCTGTACTGAGAGGAAATACTTCTCGTGCATCCAATTCCCAAAAGCCAAGTCACTTCCAAAGAGTCCACCATAAATTCCTATGCATGGTATTTCAAGCCATTCCAAGTAAATTTTCTTGTGCTACCTTTCAAAAACCTTCAAATACTTCCCATTTTGTGCCACTGTTTTTAGCTCATGAGGACGTAGTGGATGGGTTTGTTATCTTCCATACTAAATTAAGTACCCCTCGACTAGGCAGCTTCATCTGCTCGTCATTAATTTTGCAAGGGAGCTGGTCAGACCATTATAATCTCAAAAAGAAAAAGAAAGCACTCCTCCATTGGAATGTGAAAGTTGGTCAGCACCCGATGGAATCGGTTAGCCATGGCTTGAGAAAGGAAAAAGGTGGGGAGGAGTGCAAAGCTATAAAAGAGCACCAAAGTGCCAATTAATCAAACATCTCGGAACCGCTCTCACTTGTTTAGTATGGAAGATATCAAGAACTCCGTTGCTAGTCGTTGACAAAAGCAACCACCTCTCAAAACACTTTTTACCTCTGTTTTACAAATGAAAAGCTCTAGCACATGTTTAATCCCTGCTTCCCTCTGCGAAGGGCCTATCTTTTACTTTTATGTTGAGTCAACCTATTTCCCTCTATCTAAAGCAAGCATTTGAGTTGTTATGTTTCACTCATCCATATGTTGATCCGTTTAATCATGTTTATTATCTTCCTAGTTTTGTATAATGCTTTTATCTGAAGGAATATATCTTTGAAGCTTTCTATGAATGCAAAAGTTTACTTTGTTGAGTATATAGCCTTTGCTATATTAGCTCTGTTTTAAAAGGCTCCGTTTAAAAGAAAGAATAACTTGTTCATAGTTCTTTGACCAAGAACTAAGGTTTGCCATTGCCAATTATAATTTACCTTGTGCATCTTTACATGTGATTCCCTTTTACCTATTGCAAGTCTATATCTTATAAAGGGAAGTTGCTGTCTATTATAATTTGTGCTTTGGTGAATGTGATGCTTCTTGTCCGTATTTTGATTATCGACACTTCACTCCATAAACCTGTGGTCATGTTTACCGAGTTTAGTTTTCGCTTGGGGACAAGCGAGGTCTAAGCTTGGGGGGGGTTGATACGTCCAATTTGCATCACTATTTTGTATCATAATTTACTGTTATTCATCGATATATTTCATATTTAGATAAGATACTTATGTTATTTCCTTTGCTTTCACATGTTTGATGATCATCGGAGGAGTTGCTGACGGAGTCAGGATTCTGCTGGAAAAAGGACCATCAAGAGACCATATTTTGAAGATCAGGGAAATTCCAGAAAAATACCCAGAAATTATATTTTCCCAGAAGACTCAGGAAGCCAGAAGGGGAAGTCGAGAGGAGCCAGGGGGGCCCCACACACCAGGGTGGCGCGGCCAGCCCTGCGTGAGGGCACCCTGGCCCACTTCTGGTCTCGCCCCTCCGCGTACATCATTGTCCCCGAAAACCTAAGTCAAGGGGAGGGGGCTCAGAGTTAGACACCGCCACCTCTGCGGGGCAGAAAATACCAGAGAGAGAAAAGCTCTCCGGCAGGCAGAAATCTGCCGAGGAAATTCCTTCCTGGAGAGGGGAGATCGTCGCCATCGTCATCACCATCGCACCGGACTTCATCGGGATCATCATCATCATCATCTCCACCATCACCATGCCATCCCGCTGTAACATCTTGAGTTGGATCTTGTTATATTCATAGGGGAAACTTTCCCGGTGTTGATTACTCTTGTAGTTGATGCTATTGGGTGGAACCGTTGAATTAAGGTTTATGTTCAGATTGTTATTTACCATTATTTCACCTCTGATCATGATCCATATGATGTCTTGTGAGTAGTTCGTTTAGTTCTTGAGGACATGGGAGAAGTCAAGATGTTAGTAGTGAATTATTGATGAGAAATATTTAATGGTTTGATATTGTTGTGGTGCTATTTCACTAGTGGTGTCATGTGAACGTCGACTACATGATACTTCACCATTTATGGGCCTAGTGAGATGCATTGTGTATTTGGCTACCGATTGTGGGGTTGCTGGAGTGACAGAAACCTAAACCTCCGTTGGGAAACCATTGCACCAGGGAGCGTAGGATCTCAGAGTTTAAGGCTGTGGTTAGATTTATCTTAATTACTTTCTTGTATTTGCGGATGCTTGCAAGGGGTATAATCACAAGTGTGTATTTATCCTAGTAAGGGTAGTGCGCTAGCACAGGTTCACCCCCATAACACCTATCAAACCAATGAATACTATTGGCTCTATGAAGCGAAAGCTCTTGACAGAAACTCCCGTGTGTCCTCGAGAACGTTTGGTTATTATAAGTACACAACCGGCTTGTCCTTTGCTGAAGAAAGGATTGGGCCACTTGCTGCAATTGTTACTACTGTCTTTTATTTACTCGCACTTTATTTACTCGTATTACCAAATACTCCTGAAAACCTGTTTGCTAGTATTTACAGTGATTCCTTGATCAAAACCACTCATCAACACCTTCTGCTCCTCGTTGGGTTCGACACTCTTATTTATCGAAAGTACTACGATACACCCTCTATACTTGTGGGTCATCAGCGGTCCGTAATGACCGCCATGGGAGACATCGAGACTCCAATTTCGGCCAGAAGCACAAGCGTTGAGGTCTGAAGACCCCCCTCCCTCTCTCTCTTACCTTCATATAACTCCTGATCCGGTGGATCGATTCACTGTTTAGTTCTCCTCTGGATCGATTCAAGTGTTGGTTCAATTTCCTGCTATCAGATTTGGATGCGATGCCATCTGTATTGGCCTGAAATTTATGATACTAGCACTACAGGTATGATGCATTTTTGGCAGGTTCACATTGGTTTCGTGATGCACTGCAGGCATGTTGAAACGATTCAGAAGAGACACTACAGCTTGTTGGTTTTAAGCCCTGAAACTTTACGAGCTGAACCAGATCGAAACAAGATCAAAACAGCTAAACGTGACAGAAAACGAAATAGGCAACAATGATTTTCGTTGGTGCTCTTAGCCGCACCTCTTCTCTTCTATTCTTCTCTTTATATAAGCGTTTACAAAAGACTCCACGTCCAACACGGATCGGGGAAACTGAACCCAACACGACGTGACCCGGTACACAACTCGTACACGGCTTAGACTCTTTGTAGACCTTCCTAATTCGACCGTAACCTTCCTAACCTTAGACGACAAGATTAACTTCATCATTCACCTCCTTAAGCTTGTCGTACCCTTCCTTGAGTTCTTGAACTCCAATCTTCACTCGCATTTCCTGAAACTTTAGCCGACTTAATGGCTTTGTCAAGATATCAGCGAGTTGCTCGTTTGTGCAGACATACTGCACGTCAATTCTTCCAGCGTCCACATGATCTCGAATAAAATGATACCGAGTGTCAATGTGCTTGCTTCGCTCATGTAGTACCAGATTTTTGCTGAGTGAAATAGCTGATTGATTATCAACACGGAGCACCACTGGTTCCACCTCCTTCTTCTTCATCAGATCAGCTAATAGCCTCCCCAACCAAAGAGCTTGGCACGCCGCCGTACTTGCAGCAATGTACCCCGCCTCGCAAGAGGAGAGTGCCACACCCTTCTGTTTTTGAGAACACCAGCTGATCGGGTTACAACCGAGGTAGAATACCATCCCCGTAGTACTTTTCTGATCATCTATATCACCTGCATTGTCACTATCCGAGTAACCATGAAGCTTCAGACCTTCTTCTCCTTTCTTATATATACAGCCATGATCCAATGTCCCTTTGACGTACCGCAACACTTGTTTTACAGCAGCAAGATGTTCAGTAGGCGGCTTCTCCATGAAACGACTCACAATCCCAACGGAGTGAGCAATATCAGGTCTTGTGTGGATCAAATAACGTAGGCTGCCTACGATGCTTCGATATTGAGTACTGTCCACAAGAGGATTTGAGCTCTCCTTGCTCAATTTCGTTCGTGGATCCATGGGAATCAGAGTTGGGTTACAATCTTTCATCCCACATTTGTCCAACACCTTCGCTGCATATGCTGATTGACTCAAAGAGATTTTTCCGGGGGTTTGATGCACTTCAATACCAAGATAATAGCTGAGAAGACCAAGATCACTCATGCTAAATAAATTCTTCATCTGATTTTTGAAGGCCTCAATCTCTCTAGTACTTCCTCCGGTGATGATTAAATCATCCACATACACTCCAACCAAGAGTCTATCTCCATGTCGGCTTCTCTTGTACATAGCATGCTCTAGTGGACACTTCTCAAAACCAAGAGCAACGAGTGACTTATCAAGTTTAGAATTCCATGCTCTAGGCGCTTGACGGAGTCCATATAACGCCTTGTGCAATTTCAGCACCTTGTGCTCCTCTCCTTTCTTTTCAAATCCGGGCGCTTGTGCTACGTACACCTCCTCGACTAGATCTCCATTTAGAAACGCTGATTTCACGTCCATGTGATGGACTTGCCATCCTTCTTGAGCTGCAATAGCTATCAGCAGTCTCACAGTTTCAAGACGAGCAACAGGCGCAAAAACTTCCTCAAAATCAATGCCCTGCCTTTGTACGTATCCTTTCGCTACTAAGCGCGCTTTATGTTTCACAACTTCTCCTTTGCTGTCCTTCTTCAGCTTAAACACCCACTTCAGACCAATTGCTTTGTGACCAGCAGGCAACGTGGTCAATGTCCATGTCTTATTGTCATGAATTGATGACAACTCTTCTTCCATAGCACGCCTCCAGCTTGGCGTTGCGCTTGCTTCCTTGAAGTTGGCTGGTTCCTCGATACCGAGAAGGCAAAGCCCAGAATACTCGAGGTCTATAGGAACGGTGTCCCTATAGATGGATGAGACGTTGCGCAACCTCAGTGGTCCGCTTTCCAAAGACGCGTCCGTAGAAGCGCTTGCGATCGGCGTCCTTGGGGAGTCCGGCGTGGCCGGTGCGGGCGTTGCCGGTGAGGGTGCAGCTTTCGGCGAAGCTACTGGAAACTCTTCATCTTCTAGCTCAGGGTAGAGATCGGCATCACCATCTCGCATGTCTATGCTGCCACCGTCATGGCGTGCGTCCAACACGTCGTGGTCGCCTGCAACCTGCGTGTCTTGCAAGCCATCGTCGTTTGCTTCTACCCCTGCATCAACATGAGTTGAATACTCAACAATGAGTGGCTCAACAATAGAATTACTCGCCGGTTCACTGTTCCACGCCCAAGCTTTATCTTCCTCGAACACCACATCTCGGGAAATATGAACTTTCTTCGCCACCGGGTCATACATCCGATAAGCCTTCGAGTGAGCACTAGTTTCATAGCCAATGAAAACCATCTTTGTGCTGCGATCTTCAAGCTTGGTGAGGTGAGGTGTTGTCTTCTTTACATGCCCAACACAGCCAAAAGTCCTCAAATGAGCCACGTTTGGCTTCCTTCCATAGAGAGCTTCATAGGGAGTTTTATCTGGCACACTCTTCGTTGGTGCCCGATTTAGGAGGTAAACTGCAGTAGTGACCGCTTCTCCCCAGAATGTGTTAGGCAAATTCTTGCTCTTAAGCAAACTGCGAGCCATTGCTACAACAGTCTGATTCCTTCTCTCGACTACTCCGTTCTGCTGTGGTGAATAAGGAGCGGTGAGAAATCTCTTTATCCCCTTCTCCTCACAATAGTCATTGAACTCCTTCGAAGTAAATTCTCCTCCTCGGTCAGTACGTAGCGAACACACTTGCAGCTTCAGCTCCATCTCTGTTGCTGCCTTGATCTTCAGGAACGTCTCAAAAGCTTCATCTTTGCTCCTTAACAATGCGATCCACATGTACCTTGAGAAGTCATCTACTAGAAGAAGAAAATATTTCTTTCCTCCGTTTGTGGCCGGCGAGATCGGTCCACACAGATCACCATGCAGCAGCTCCAACGGTGTAGTAGCTCGAAAACTTGACACCGCAGGAAACGACGCCCTTGCATGCCACAACCACGCATCTTCTTTTGATTTAGCTAACCAACACTCCGGCTTTGATTCATTGATGTTGAGAATATACAGCCTATTACTCGAGCGTTTTACTCTTGCTAGCACCTTCCTTGCTCTATCCCAGAGTGTCATGTAACCATCCTCCACAAGCGTTTTGCAACCGTACTCATCCAGCTGCCCGATGCTTATGATGTTGCTTCTCAGCCGTGGTATAAAATACACCTCGGTGAGTATCCGATGCTCGCCGTTCTGGCACTCGAACAGGACAGATCCTTTTCCACATATCTCTACTATGGAGCCATCACCAAATTTCACCGAGCCAGTTACTTTGGTGTCTAGCTCGACAAACTTCTCCCGACAGCCGGTCATATGGTTACTTGCTCATGTATCCAGATACCATGAAATATTCTGGGTACCTTTCAGCTTGGGGATGACTTTCTTCTCGTTTAAGAACACCTCCTGGATCGTAGCCGGAGCATCTAGCGTTAACACGCACTTCTCCACTAGCATCAGATGTGCCTCCTCATCATCACCCTCCTTAGCCAGATGTGCCTTTAGCCTTCTATCCGGCTTCTTACAGTCTTTTGCAAAGTGACCCTTTTCGTTGCAATTAAAACACTTCACTTCTTTGACGTCATAATCGCGTGGCCTTCTTTCATCGACGAAACGATCACCTTTGCGCTGACCATAACCTTGCGGGCGATCACCGCGGCTCTTGCCGCCACCACGGCTGTCGGTCTTCTTGCTACCGGAAGCTTCATACTTCTTCCGCTCTTTAGCGATACGAGCTTCCAGGTCAGCGTGAGAGTACAACAACTTCTCACCGTTGTTGTCCTTAGCCTCTTTCTTTCCCTTCTGATTCTCTTCATGTGTCCTCAATCTCCCGATCGCTTCAGGCACCGTCATCTTGGTTATGTCAGTGAACTGCTCAATCGTCCCGATAATATCTGTGAATTTATCGGTAACCGATGAGAACAACTTCTCGACGATCTCTGTATCGGTGACTTTCCCACCAAGAGATTTAATCTCGCTCGCCAAGTTCGTGATCTTCACGGAGTACTCGGCGATCGTATCTCCTCGCGCCATCTCCAACTTGTTGAGTTGGCGTTTCAGCACTTGTGCACGGGCGCGCTTCACCTTGTCCTTGCCGACACGCATCTCACGTATCGCCTCCCACGCCTCCCTTGCTGTTTCATAATTTGCGAGAGTCATTACCATGGAATCTGGTACGGACTGCGAGAGAGCAGCCATGGCGCCTTCGTCGACCTCTTCATCAAACTCGCCATCACCTTCTATCGCCTTCCACACACGGAGATTCCGTAGGATGAATTTCATCTTTGTGGCCCAAACCACATAATTTGTGTCGGTCAGTATAGGATACTGAATCGGCACAGAGCTTACTCTTGGCATCATCATGAGAGGCTTGCCTCTTCCATCGGCCGCCTCCACCATGGCCTTCTTCGCCGCCGCCGCCTTCTTGTCGTCTTCGTCGCCGCTTGACATCTTCTCTTGTTCGACAACCTAGCTCTTCTAACTCGACCAGGCTCTGATACCACTTGTTGGTTTTAAGCCCTGAAACTTTACGAGCTGAACCAGATCGAAACAAGATCAAAACAGCTAAACGTGACAGAAAACGAAATAGGCAACAATGATTTTCGTTGGTGCTCTTAGCCGCACCTCTTCTCTTCTATTCTTCTCTTTATATAAGCGTTTACAAAAGACTCCACGTCCAACACGGATCGGGGAAACCGAACCCAACACGACGTGACCCGGTACACAACTCGTACACGGTTTAGACTCTTTGTAGACCTTCCTAATTCGACCGTAACCTTCCTAACCTTAGACGACAAGATTAACTTCATCACAGCTATCTAGCTATTGCGAGTGCATCAAGGTAATGACAGTATAGGATATTTGTAGCATGTGCTTGCCAACTTGTGATAGAACGGGTTTGAATTGCTTAGCTTCGCGGTGTGATGGGTGGCCTCAGTATCAGGCCTCAAGGTTTCTTTTCTACCTCACGGTCATGGCCTCACGTGATGTGGGAGCTAGCCCACTACCCAAATGCGTATGCCTTTTTTTCTTCTAGGTTGAGTGTGCCCTGGCGGCGGCAATTCGGAAGTTGAATTGGGACTTGGCGGCCAGCGGTTGTCCGTCCGGCGGTGAGCGGGTGAGTGGCGGCGACCAGCGGGTCGACTCTGCACCGAACGTGTCCTCGGCAGCGTCATGGTTGGCTGGCCAAATCGGCGTCAGTCACGGCATGGTGAGCGGCGATACCGGCGGCACCGGCATACGGTGAGGCAAGCGCGGCGGCTTGTGGATGCGGTGGCATCGGCATTGTGGTTCGTTAGCACAGCGGTTCGTGGCTGCGAGTGGCATTGGCATCCTGGTTAGTAGTGGGCAGCGCTGCCGGCGGCATCTGCATCGTGATGAGCGGCGGACGGCCTCAGCCATGTTGGTGGTCATTTCACGGCGGCGAGCAGTACAGTGGTCTTCGATGGAAGGTACGATGGCCGCTAGCTCATGTCTGGTCGTTTCCTTAAACAGAACTAGTAAAGAGGATACATCCGTGTGTATGAACAAAAGCATGTTGGGAAAAATCCAATGCAAATTTTGATTAATTGATTGTACAGTCACTGGTCCAAATAATAGAGAATGACGATAAGCTGAATATGTAGGAAGAAGGTTGTTTTTCTTTGCATGGAAGCAGATAGTTCTGATACATTTTGGGCCATCCGAGAAGATTTTTGTGATGATTTAGTGTTGGCATTTATGTACCTTTGGTTATAGGATACAGATGATTGCCTGTTTGTGTTGGCAAGATATTATTATGACCAGTATTTAAGTAATGCTAGATGTTATCTTGCCTCTCTTGTAACAACTGAACTATTATTTTAAGTTAATAACCAGCAAGTTAAAAATAAATTTTTGGGTTTCACTAGTCTAATGGGCTTGAGAAATTCCATTGATTTTCTGTGCCATGTGCATTGCTAATAGCCGGTAATGAGGAGTTGAGGACTATGCATACTGGCCTGTTATTACAGTTTCAGCTTCAGATATCAACTACTAGGAGAGTTTTTGTGCAATGAGCTTGGATTTAAATATGGGCTTATTATGTCCAAGAGTTCGAGTTAGTCTTGAATATAAGTTGTATAACATGCTCAAGCCACTAGTAGAAAACGGGCCTTAGGCCTGGACCCTTTAGTCCCGGCCGCCATCTGGGCCGGGACTAAAGGCCCGGCCACGTCGCCCCTAATTCGCCAGCCGCCCGGGAGGCTTTAGTCCCGGCCCGTAACGAGGCTTTAGTCCCGGTTTGAGACACAAACCGGGACTAAAGGGCTATGCGCTGGGCGGCCCGCATGTGCGCCCCCTTTAGTCCCGGTTTGTGTCTCAAACCGGGACTAAAGTCCTCTGCCTATATATATGGCAGCCCCTGCAGCCCCTCTCTCCCCTCTTGCATTTTTTTGGATGAAAGTGTGTGAGTGTGTGCTAGCTCTCCTTTTTGCTTGGATGCACTAGAGGTGTTTGTTGAAATGTGTGTTAGAGCGATGCCGCTTCAGTTCACCGAACACAACTACGATATGAGGTGCCCGAGCCACGCTTAAGCCTCTTCCTCTTTATTTCCACTTATTCTAAAAGGTTAGCAACTATATTTCCTCGTTTAGACCGTGCGGTACTAATTTATAGGATCGTGATTGTGTTTGATATACTGTTGCATAACGCAGATGAGCCATCCATGGATGTACGGTGATCGACGCACCGCCGCTTACAGAGAAGGCGTGCATTCTTTTCGAGATGCGGCCGATGCGAACAAGCATGGTGGTGGCTATATGTTTTGTCCATGTGTTGAATGTCGGAATGAGAAGGATTACACTTCCTCAAGAGTCATTCAGAGCCACCTGCCTCGGTCCGGTTTTATGTCGGGCTATAATGTTTGGACCAAGCACGGAGAAAGAGGGGTTATGATGGAAGACGACGATGAAGAAGAAGAGAACGATGATGACAACTACCGATCTATGTTCCCTGAGTATGCTGATACCACAATGGAAGACAATGAAGAAGAAGATCAGGGTGCAGAACGGGAACCAGATGAGCCCGCTGATGATCTTGGCCGGGTCATTTCTGAAGCACGGCGAGGCTGCGACACAGAAAAGGAGAGGTTGCAGTTCGAGCAGATGTTACAGGACCACAACAAATTGTTGTACCCAACTTGTGAAGATGGCCAGAAGAAGCTGGGTAGCACACTGGAATTGCTGAAGTGGAAGGCAGAGACCGGTGTGACTGACTCGTCATTCGAAAAGTTGCTGGTACTGATGAAGAAGATGCTTCCAAGAAAGAACGAATTGCCCGCCAGCACGTACGAAGCAAAGAAGCTTGTCTGCCCTCTAGGATTAGACGTACAGAAGATACATGCATGCCCTAATGACTGCATCCTCTACCGCGGTGAGAAGTATGAGAATATGGATAAATGCCCGGTATGCACTGCATTGCGGTATAAGATCAGAAAAGATGACCCTGGTGAGATTGAGGGCGAGCCACCCAGGAAGAGGGTTCCTGCCAAGGTGATGTGGTATGCTCCTATAATACCACGGTTGAAACGTCTATTCAGAAATAAAGATCATGCGAAGTTGTTGCGATGGCATATGGAAGATCGTATGAAAGACGATAAGTTGAGGCACCCCGCTGATGGTCGGCAGTGGAGAAAAATTGAGAGAGAGTTCCCGAGATTTGCAGGTGACGCAAGGAACTTATGGTTTGGTCTGAGTACAGATGGCATGAATCCTTTTGGGGAGCAGAGTTGCAGTCACAGCACCTGGCCCGTTACTCTATGTATCTACAACCTTCCTCCTTGGTTGTGCATGAAGCGGAAGTTCATTATGATGCCAGTGCTTATCCAAGGTCCAAAGCAACCCGGCAACGACATTGATGTGTACCTAAGGCCATTAGTTGATGAACTTTTACAGCTGTGGGCCGAACCAGGTGTACGTGTGTGGGACGAGCACAAACAAGAGGAATTTGACCTTCGAGCGTTGCTTTTCGTAACCATCAATGATTGGCCTGCTCTTAGTAACATTTCAGGACAGTCAAACAAGGGATACAATGCATGCACGCACTGTTTAGATCAGACAGAAAGTATATATCTGGACAAATGTAGGAAGAATGTGTACCCGTACAATCGTCGTTTTCTTCCGCCCAAGCATCCCTTAAAGAAAAAAGGCAAGCATTTCAATGGCAAGGCAGAACCCCGGGGGAAGCCTATCATCTGTACTGGTGCTGAAGTATTTGATATGGTCAAAGATTTAAAAGTAATCTTTGGAAAGGGTCCTGGCAGCCAACTTGTTCCTAACGGCCCTGATAAGCGCGTACCCATGTGGAAGAAGAAATCTATATTTTGGGAGCTACCCTATTGGGAAGTCCATGAGGTCCGCTCCGCAATCGACGTGATGCACCTGACGAAGAATCTCTGCGTGAATATTCTAGGCTTCCTAGGCTTGTATGGGAAGTCAAAAGATACACCGGAAGCACGGGAGGACCAGGAACGTCATAAAGGAAGAGATGGCATGCATCCAGGGCAGTTTCAAGGGCGTGCCAGCTACGCTCTTACTAAGGAAGAGAAGGAAATCTTCTTTGAAGTCCTTTTCAGTATCAAGGTCCCGACTGGCTTCTCGTCGAATATAAAGGGAATCGTAAATATGAAAGACAAAAAATTCCAAAACCTAAAGTCTCATGACTGTCACGTGCTTATGACGCAATTGCTTCCGGTTGCATTGAGGGGAATTCTACCGGAAAATGTTCGCCTGGCAATTGTGAAGGTATGTGCATTCCTGAATGCAATTTCTCAGAAGGTAATCGATCGAGAAAGTCTATCAGGGTTACAGATTGATGTGGTCCAATGTCTGGTCAGCTTTGAGTTGTTGTTCCCGCCATCCTTCTTCAATATAATGACACACCTCCTAGTTCACCTAGTCGAAGAGATTAGAATTCTCGGTCCTGTGTTTCTACACAATATGTTCCCCTTCGAGAGGTTCATGGGAGTCTTAAAGAAATATGTTCGTAACCGTGCTAGGCCAGAAGGAAGCATCTCCAAGGGCTATGGAACAGAGGAGGTCATTGAGTTTTGTGTGGACTTTCTTCCTGACCTTAAGCCGATTGGTGTTCCTGAATCTCGGTATGAGGGTAGGCTGACAGGAAAAGGCACACTAGGAAGGAAAGCAAAAGTATGTATGGACGGGCATTCTTTCTCGCAAGCACACTACACAGTTCTACACAATTCCACCGTGGTGGCTCCGTATATCGTGAGACACAAGAATATTCTACGCTCCAAAAACCCGGGGAAGGCTGACTCTTGGATTAAAGGGGAACACGAGAAGACTTTCGGTAGTTGGTTGCAGATACATCTCATGAATGACGACACCATTGGAGATCAGCTGTACTGTTTGGCCAGGCCACCATCTTCGACTATATGTACTTTCCAAGGGTATGAGATAAATGGGAATACATTTTACACGGTTGCCCAAGATAAAAAGAGCACCAACCAAAACAGTGGTGTCCGCTTTGATGCAACAGACGAGAATGGGCACTGTTTGGAAACATATTACGGGTACATAGAGGAGATATGGGAACTTGACTATGGACCTACTTTTAAGATCCCTTTGTTTCGGTGCAAATGGGTGAAGCTGACAGGTGGCGGGGTATTTGTAGACCAAAAGTACGGCATGACAACAGTGGATCTCAACAATCTTGCATACATGGACGAACCATTCGTCCTAGCCAACGATGTCGCTCAGGTTTTCTATGTGAAGGACATGTCTACAAAAACGAGAAAAAGAAATCAGCAAAAGAAGACATCGTCCGATGAGCCAAAGCGCCACATAGTTCTTTCAGGGAAAAGAAACATCGTGGGAGTAGATGACAAGACAGACATGTCAATAGATTATAATAAGTTTCATGAAATTCCGCCCTTCAAAGTGAAGACTGACCCAAGCATCCTACTGAATGATGAAGATTCTCCATGGCTACGACCTAGAAGAAAACAGAAATAATAGTTAGGATTGTTGGTGCAATAATGTAATAATGTATTAAATCTTGTATGCAATGCATGATGAAGATTTTCACTAGTTCTTTTCCCGTCCTGCTCTTTTTACACACCGTGCTGCGTCTTCCTAAAGCCCCTCCCCTCAAATATGCAAAAAGAATATTAATAAACATAGTTTTTAATTGAAAATAGCAAAATAGTTAATACTTAGGATAGTTAAAATAATTAATTTGTAAAATAGAAAATAGTTTTGAATTATCTATTCAATTTCAAACACTTTTCATTTTTATAGTTTTGTCAAATTCTCAAATATGCAAAAAGAATATTAATAAACATAGTTTTTAATTGAAAATAGCAAAATAGTTAATACTTAGGATAGTTAAAATAATTAATTTGTAAAATAGAAAAGAGTTTTGAATTATCTATTCATTTTCAAACACTTTTCATTTTTATAGTTTTGTCAAATTCTCAAATATGCAAAAAGAATATTAATAAACATAGTTTTTAATTAAAAATAGCAAAATAATTAATACTTAGGATAGTTAAAATAATTAATTTGTAAAATAGAAAATAGTTTTGAATTATCTATTCAATTTCAAACACTTTTCATTTTTATAGTTTTGTCAAATTCTCAAATATGCAAAAAGAATATTAATAAACATAGTTTTTAATTGAAAATAGCAAAATAGTTAATACTTAGGATAGTTAAAATAATTAATTTGTAAAATAGAAAAGAGTTTTGAATTATCTATTCAATTTCAAACACTTTTCATTTTTATAGTTTTGTCAAATTCTCAAATATGCAAAAAGAATATTAATAAACATAGTTTTTAATTGAAAATAGCAAAATAGTTAATACTTAGGATAGTTAAAATAATTAATTTGTAAAATAGAAAATAGTTTTGAATTATCTATTCAATTTCAAACACTTTTCATTTTTATAGTTTTGTTAAATTCTCAAATATGCAAACAGATAACTATTTAAAAACCAAATAAAAGAAAAAACAGAAAATAGGCCTTTAGTCCCGGTCCGTTCCACAGACCGGGACTAAAGGCCCTGGCTGCTGAAATCCCCACCCGAGGCCTTTAGTCCCGGGCGGTGGAACCGACCGGGACTAAAGGCCCCCCTTTAGTCCCGGCCTGATCCACCGCCCGGGACTAAAGGTCCCGGGGTATAAAACTGGCTCTTCTTCCCCGCCGCGAAACACTTTGCAGTTTCGCGCGCGAGGAGAACGGAATAGACGCCGCCAGGCTGCCGCCGACGAGCGCACCAGCCGCCGCAGCACCCGCCGCGCCTGCAGCCCCGCCGCGCATTGCAGCACCCGCCGCGCCTGCAGCCCCGCAGCCCGCCGCGCCGCCCGCCGCGCCTGCAGCCCCGCCGCCGACGAGCGCACCAGCCGCCGCCCGCCAGGCTGCCGCCGACGAGCGCACCAGCCGCCGCCCGCCGCGCCAGCAGCTCGCCGGAGCACCCGCCGGAGCAAGACTCTGCAAGGTTTTTTTTGCAAAAAAAAATTGTTAATTAGTTAGAGTGTTAGGGTTAGGGTTAGATATAGAATAGAATTAGTTAGCTAATTAGAATAGAATTAGTTAGATAATTAGAATAGAATTAGTTAGCTAATTAGAATAAAATTAGTTAGAGTGTGTTAGGGGTTAGGGTTAGGGTTAGCTAGTTAGAATTGAATTAGTTAGCTAATTAGAATAGAGCTATTTAGATATAGAATTAGTTAGAATAGAGCTAGTTAGATATAGAATTATAAGTTAGATATAGAATTAGTTAGCTAGTTAGATATAGAATTAGTTAGAGGGTTAGGGTTAGGGTTAGCTAGTTAGATATAGAATTATTTAGATAGATATAGTTAGAATAGAATTATTTAGTTAGATAGTTACAATAGAATTATTTTAGTTAGATAGTTACAATAGAATTATTTTAGTTAGAATAGAATTATTTAGATAGATATAGTTAGAATAGAATTATTTAGTTAGATAGTTACAATAGAATTATTTTAGTTAGATAGTTACAATAGAATTATTTTAGTTAGATAGTTACAATAGAATTATTTTAGTTAGAATAGAATTATTTAGATAGATATAGTTAGAATAGAATTATTTAGTTAGATAGTTACAATAGAATTATTTTAGTTAGATAGTTACAATAGAATTATTTTAAGTAGATAGTTACAATAGAATTATTTTAGTTAGATAGTTACAATAGAATTATTTTAGTTAGATAGTTACAATAGAATTATTTTAGTTAGAATAGAATTATTTAGATAGATATAGTTAGAATAGAATTATTTAGTTAGATAGTTACAATAGAATTATTTTAGTTAGATATACAATTAGTTAGAATAGAATTATTTACTAAGAATTTATTTGCAAATAGAATATTATTTAGTTAGAATATTATTTAGTTAATCAAATGTCCATTTTTTGCAGAACTATGGATCCACATAGCAGGAACCTCGAAGAGGAAGAACTTATCGAAGATATAATCAAAGACGCCCCCGACGTTGAACCTGCTGAATCTCCGTCGTCATATCTAAACCCCTCCGGAGATGGAATGGAGGTTGATCGACACGAAGATGAAGCCGATGGGGCCGGAGATAGCTCCAATGACGGAGAAGGTGATAGCTCCACTGATGGAGAAGCCGGTGGAGAAGCCGGTGGAGAAATAATAAAGTCCGGCGAGGTATACATATGAAGTTCGACAATCACTTGTAATATGTGAAAAATATTGGAGATAGCTCTATATTGTGTACATATACATTCATTTGACGAATGTTTCTCCCTCTTAGGCCTCCACATCGAGCAAAGCTACGAAACGAGGCCCGACTAAAAAGTTGGACGCACGGACGCATTACACCTTTGAGGTGATATTGCCTACGGGCGAACCAAAGCTTCCTAAGAATGCTGCTGACACATTCAAGAAGCAATGCGGAGTTCTCGTTAGGGATCACGTCCCGATCAGCGTTCGGGAGTGGAACAAGCGCAAAGGGGCAGCCGATAGTGACTATGTCGCTGAAAGGTACAAAGATAATCTTTGGAATGATATCATGTCACATTTCAACCTGCCAGAATGTGAGAATGAAGACGCCGCAAAAAAACTGAGGGCCAAAGTCAAGCAGTGGACTCTAAAGAAGATGGCCGAACTGTTCCGTAGCTGGAAGAAGAAGCTATGGAAAGACTATCTGAAGACAAAGAAAGTGCCAGTATTCGAGGGGTACCTAGCCAAGCAGGCGAATCACTGGAAGACATTTCAGGAGTACAAGCAGTCAGAAGATGCCAAGGCATTATCAGAAAAGAACAAGAAAAATGCCGACAAGAAGAAATATCACCACACGCTGGGGCCAGGGGGCTATGAGACTACCATCCCAAAGTGGGATAAGAAAGAGCAAGATCTGCTAGCTAAAGGCATCATACCTGAACCCATCCGTGATGAGTGGGAAATGAGAGCAAGGAATTGGTTCCTTGCGCATGGTGGTTCGTACGACGAAGAAACAAGGGACCTCATCTGCAGTGGCGGTCTTAGGATACCCAGGGAGAATTGGAAAAAGATAGTGAAAGAAATTAAAGAGGGAAAAAGACAGTTCACTGCAGATAGAGAGAAAGATTTGCTCACACTGGTCCTCGGCAATGACGAACATGGAGGACGAACGCGAGGCTTCGGTCCTTCTTACCCGTGGTGGCTTGGGTTTGCCAGAGACCAAGACACTTACAGAAGCCGGGCGAGAGCAAAGAAGCGACAGCAGGATGAGGAGAATGACAAGTTCAACCAGTTGCTTGCCAGGCTTAACGAGCAACAGAAGCAGATCGACGAGCTTAGAGGAGTAGCGCGCCAGGAAGATCCTGGACTCGATATTATCGGCGCCCCATCTAAGCGGAAAAGCAGCGTGGCTGAATCTGAGGCCCCGCCCGACGATGCACGAAGAATGATAGAGGGCGGTCCCGGCTACCCCGTGGATGGAATCAAGGAGTCAACATCATGTGAACTCCATCAGAAATTCAAGAACATATCCATGAAGGTGGCCGTCGGACAAGCTTTACCTTCTGGCCCTGATGCACGCTGGCATGGCCGTGAGATTCCAGCTGGCTTTGCTAAAGTCGGGGTGGATGAAATCATGGCGGGGTTTCATGATATGGAGCTCGACATGGCTGGACCCGAAGATGAGAGGACACTCGGAGAAGTACTGGGTGGAGTCATCCTATGGGACAAGAACTACATCAAGCTTCCAGGCTCGGCCCCAAGGACAACACCGCCTCTGAGTCGTCGCAGGTCACCTACACCTCCATCACCTCCAAGCCCTCCACATGACGACGGCCACCACAACACGAGTCCATCTCGATCACCGCCGCCGGACTTGGGTCGGCCGTCTCCGCCGCCGCCCGCTAAGGATACTAAGCGGAAGCGTGCCAGCAAGAACGCTCCGTCCATGAGTTCTAAGCGACGGAGCTCCCCAAAGCGCAAACTGTCGCCCCTCCCAAAGGTACCTCATGCTAATCTTCCTATCAGACCTTATGATCGTACCGACGAGGAAAACGCCAGGATAGCAAAGGAACATTATGATGCGCAGATGAAAAAGAAGGAACCCGAGCCCCGCCCGGAATACACCGAGAAGCAAATAGCATATGCAAAATACTTCACGACCCTTCCATCACAGTATGAGTTACACCATAAGCCTGACGACTATACACGTACATTGCAGAAGGAAGGGAAAAAGAGCAGGTCACGTGCAAGTGCAAGTGCAAGTGGGAGCAAATCAAGTTCAACTACAAGCAAAATAAGATCAGACGTTCCTCAGCTTGGACAACAGGCCAAACAGTCGATCCCACCCCTCAGGGTGTTACCCGAGAATGTTCCCTCTCTGGTGCAGGGGCAAGATTTGGGATTAGCAAAGAAGTGGGCGGATGAATGGGGTATCCCGGTTGAAGTCATTCTGGCTTCCCAAGACGACGTGGTACCCAAGGCTGTGGTAGCCCCTAAGCCACAGTTTGTCATGGGAGCGCCTTTGGTCAGCAAAGATAAGTTTGATGATCTCCCAACAAATATGCGTTACTTGCATACATGGTACTTAAGTGAATCAAATAAAGGGAGAACGATGATCGTGGCGCTTGTCCCACGGGAGTACTACGGCCGTCCCGAAGACATCCATATCGACTTTGATGAACTCTTCCAGATGTACAATGCTGACGCCCTCGACAAATCGCTTATGAGTTGCTATTGTCTGTAAGTTTTTCAATTCGTTGTCTACATATAACTTGTTCAGTTATTTCAATTCATTGTCTACATATAACTTGTTTAGTTATTTCAATTCATTTTCTACATATAACTTGTTCCGTTCTGACTTGTACTCTATTATGCAGAATGAAGATTCTGGAATGTAAAAGTAGGAACATCCACAATATTGGGTTTATTGACCCAGATAAAATACATATAGCGACGCTAACTGATAACCCCAAGGAGACGGAGGAAAACCTTCTAAGGTTTCTAACAGATCAAAATTTCTGTGACCACATATTGTTTCCATACAACTTTAGGTGAGGGTCTTACTGTGTTGTGTCCATTCACTTATGAGTGTAATTGATAAGTTACTGACACATATATATATACATGTGCAGCTACCACTGGATTCTGTTGGACATTCAAATTGATAAGGGAAGAGTTGATGCCTTCGACCCATTATCGAGACCCTTGGAACAGTTCCAAAGCATGCAGGACATGCTCCAAGGGTAATTTCAATCATTCTTGTGCTCTATCGGTCTCTTTCGATGATTTTCTGATATATCAATTAATGAAAAACTTAGCAAATCATTTTCCTTGTCGGGCAGGGTTTGGAAGCGGTTCAAGTGCGTGACTCCCGGTATCCGGCATGAGAAGCTGACCTTTAGAGCGGCTCAGGTAAGTAGTAGTATGATATACTTCTATTTTCAATACATTTGTAATGCTAGATTATTATTTTGATTATATATATTCTATTCTCGTAAAGTGCGACCAGCAGCCACGGGGGACGCATCTATGTGGATACTATGTTTGCGAGACCATTCGCACGTTTACCTCTGAGCACAAGGATTACAGATACGATGTAAGCAATAAACATTCACACCTCTATTTTTACTCGTCATTCTTTGTTATCATGATTGATATTCATATTCATCTCCTCTTCTTATATAGTACACGGCCATGCGGGAGAAGTACCTACCAGAGCAACGCGCGATTGCTGTTGCAGAGGAGCTAGCGGCCTTTCTGAGGATAGAAGCTATAGACGACAAATGACGATTTAGTGTAGCTAGGGGCCATTACTGATGTTGGTCCATGTAATCGAATAGACGGGCTCTTGTCCCGATAATTCTGATCTCCATATAATTGTATATATATGCTCGCTTGTAAGATAAGTTAATCTTATATATATGCATAAACATGTATATTTAGAATTATACGAAAACTAATTCTCGAACACCAAACAAGGCACCACGTTAATCCCCCGAACACCTAAACCCTAAAACCCTAAAACGCTAAAATAAACAAAATCTGCAGAAAGTCTTTAGTCCCGGTCTGTGTTATGACCCGGGACTAAAGGTCCTGCCCCTGAGGGCTCTCCCGGCGCCCACGTGGAGCTCCTTTGGTCCCGGCTCGTAACAGGCCCGGGACTAAAGGTTAGGCCTTTAGTCCCGCCTGTTTGGTCCCGGTTGGGGAACCGGGACTAAAGCCCCTTACGGGCCGGGACTATAGGCTCTGTCCCCACTAGTGAGCTCCATAGAATACTTGTTTGCCCATTATGGTTGGACAGTTTGTGTTCAGCGGTGTCTGCTTTATTCTTTACCCCTGATACTTTTCAATACCGCGCCATCTCTACTGACTTGGATGAGTAAGTGATGATTTTCTCTCCAATTGCACTATATTGACTTCGTTGGTACTTACAAATTTCACTTGACATAATTATTGCTGCTGTAAAAAATGAATCTTTAGCTACGTAATCCTGCATCTTTTTAATTGCACTATTTTGACTTTGTTGGTAATTACAAATTTCACTTGACATAATTATTGCTGCTGTAAAAAATGAATCTTTAACTACGTAATCCTGCATCATTTTATGTTTTGTTGGTGTGAATGCCATCTCCAATCATATGTTGAAGAGTGGCCATGCCCAGCTAAGTTCTTTCAGAAAATAGCAATCAAAATAAAATTATTCCAGTGCTATAATTGGCATTATGAAATTCTTTATGGTTAAGAATTTGAATTAAATGAAGCTCATACATGGATATTTATCTTGTTGCAATTACTTACCCTTCCTGCTGCCTTCCGCATTCTTTTTAGACTGAGTGTGGGATGATGAGCTAAACTAGGCCTTGTTTTTGATGAATGACTGAATGCCTTTATTTGCACTTGTGCTTAGAAATGCCTCGTCATATATACTTGATGGTCATGCTTCTCCTAGCTTTATTAGGGAATGCACCACTTTTTTTTCAATGGATCACATGTAGTACAATGTCAAATGCAATGCTTCATAGTTGAATTATAGAGCAGTGAAGAGTATTTGGCAGAGTTTCAAGTACTGACCCGTTTCAGAATGCATGATTCTGGATCGGTCAAGTGCCTACTAATAGTGCCTTCTTATAAAGAGCTAGTAACTTCGGTTATGCTTCACCTAAAATGTACATCTTCTGTTTAGGAATCTGATTCCTTTTTGCTATGTTATCCATTGGGTTGGAAGTAATTTTCTAATAAACTTATCTCTTTGTAGCATTTTGCTTCAAAAACAATTTGGGATGCTTCTTATGGAATACTATCTGCCATTTCAGGCACCAAAAGCAAGTTTCTCACCACTAAGAGGAGAAATGCCTGAAAATTATATGCAATTGGGAAGAAACAAGCATGACGACTGCAATAAAGAGCCAGAAGAAAGCACCTAGTTGATTTAATTAAACTTGTACAGATGATTGCATGAACTGTACTATTTCTCAGTCAGTGTACATCTCGATGTAAATGTGAGACGGTGTAGCTATGTAGTATGAACCGTGAATAAAGCGATGTCTAGTTCTTGTGTTGAAGTAGTTGTACCATTTGGAGAACTTACACAAACAAAGTGCAGATTTCAGCTTTTTACGTTATAGAAGTTTTCTTGGTCATGTAAATATTACGTTGGCAATCTGAACTCTTACTTCAAATCGTTGGTGGTCAACCATTGGTCGTCGATGGAGCTAGCAAGTTTCCTACGTCATTCCCTATCTGTTCTTTTCTTTTGAGGGTAGACAAGTTTCTTACGTTGGACTTCTTTTTCTTACATCGCATGCATCTCGCTGGGCCTGCTCGGGTGAAACTTCCGGCCTGTACTGGCGGGCGCACGTCGCCATAAATAACTTCGCATGCGACATACTTTTACATCGGCTGGTAGCACGTCCGCACAGGCGCGCGCGCCAGGAACTACCGCCTAGTTCGGCCTGAGCACACTTCGGTCCGGATGCAGAATAACTATTCTGCACTCAGGGAGTCAAATAGCGCGACTCTATATATATATATAGTGGCAATTAGGTCTCGCACGTGTGAGGATTGGCCCTGGTAGCCCTTGATTAGAAATCATGTTTTACTAGAGTTAATGGACTCTTTGCCACTCCGATGTGGTCATTCCAGATATAGGGTTCGTCTATGTCTGGGTCGACCGATATTATCTTAAATCTCGATCACTTGAGGAAAGTGCAACTATAGTTTAGAAAAAGTGCAACTCGTTTACTTTTATTTCGGGTGATTGAGACGCAAGGAATTCTCAGTCCACTAAGACATAGTATATTCTCCAAATATATGTGGACCTAGAAGGGCGGTTGGCAAGTGTGACGCCAGTGGTCGAGCGATAAGAGGATTGAAAAGAGGGGTATGGCGTTGGCGGACATGGGTGAAGTGTGAGGAACAAAAAGGGGAGGAGAAGGCGTCGCATGATTAAGTGATGTCGCATCCTACTGTGTCCTTAGTATTTCTTTTGCACTTATAATTGCTTCATACAAAATCTTAGTCCCATGAGCAAAACTTAAATTAACTAAAAAAGCATTCAAATACCTAACACCTCTCCATGATCCAACGACCGAGAACGTCTAAGACGTGAGAGAGCTCCCCCTCTTGTCTCACTTATAATAATATCCCTAATATACATTCCAGTTCTTATAGTGTTAATTGCTCCTGCTTCTGATTTCAGAAAGTATAGACGGTGACCTCGCCACCAACTCCAAGAAACCGTCGGTGAGCACAACCTTTTTGAAATTTTCGTCCGCAACGACAAAGTCGATGCACTTCCTCTTGAGCTCCGGGCAGCTGTAGGTCTCGGCACATTCTAACGCTGAGGCGATCGTGTCAGCCGACACGCTATTCAACATCTTCTGTGCACACAAGAGCTTCAGTCGGTTCAGGGCATACAGATCCGCCGCGGCAAGAAGACACCTGAGATCCTCATCGTCACCAAGATCGGCAGGCAGGTCGTCCGTGTACATGAATCGAATCATCGCCTTGAACGTCTCGGGCTCCATGTCGCGCACCGTGATCGGCGACGCCGGCGTGTTGGCCTCCAGCATGTGGCCGCAGAGCTGCGCCTTGAAGACCGGCGAGCGGGCGGCGAGGAAAGCACGGTGAGCGTGGATCGGTGGCGCCGGGCCGCGGCCGTTGTCCACGATGAACGACACGTCCGTGCACACGGCGGAGTGCAGCATGCCGCGGAGGTTGTCTCCCATGTCCGACGGCGGCACCGCTATCCCTTTGCTCGTGAAGGGCACCGCCGGCATGTCGGCGATGGAGACGGACTTAATGTCGTCGACTACAGAGACGGCCCACATGATCTTTACGCGGCCATTGTTCTTGGAGTAGTACTCACGGATAGATTCCCGGCTCAGTATCTTGTAAAATCCACGGCTCGCGGACTCGCCGTCCCGGCGACGGGGTGGGCGGCTGTGCGCGTTCGTGGTCCTGAACCTGAAGAGAGAAGACGGCACGGCGAATTTGCCACCCATGCCGACAACGTCGAAGATTGCCGTGACGCCATTGGCTTCGCTCGTGAGCTCAAGTAACAGGGACAGATTGCCGTCGTCGTTTAGATCGCAGCGCAGCCTCCAGTCATGCCCTCCGGTGGAGACAATGTCGGAGCAGACCGCGTGGTCGTCGGGCCAGTTACCAGTCGACATCGACGCGTAGACCAGATCGAACTCCATGAAACCGCTGGATTGCGACATGGCCGGCGATCGATGTAGGGAGGCAAGCACCGCGATGTATTGGATGGAAGAAACTTAGATAGAGCAGGAAAATATCGCAAGATCGATCGTGGCTAGCTAGGTTAAACAACTATAGATGAGATCGATCGATCTGCCTCATATCATATATATTTGCGGGCGTCCCTGCAATATGTCTACGTGCTGGAATACACCATCGTTCGATTACAACTCAATTAAATCTAGTCTTCCAAAAAACAAACTCCTTTGAAAATAGATCGTGGCTAGCTAGGTTTTCTTTTGAAAGCTTGTGGCTAGCTAGGTTAAACAACTAGAGGGGATTGATCGATTGATTTGCCTCACTTAAGGCTATGCTGCATCACTTAGTTTTTATCAACTGTAGGGGAGGACTGAATGAAACTCAAAATCTGAGTGAAACATGCACGGGAAAAAGACATTTCTCATTTGCTGTTATATATATGCAGGAGCACATCATGCACTACTAGGAAAACCCTTATCCATGGGCCCATTATCTGTGGAGCACTACGTTTCGGTGCTCCACAGATAAGTAGCCGTGGCGCACCACATACAGATGCTCCCACCGATATCTTCTTATCCGTGGCGCACCGAAGTAGGGATGCGCCACTGATAAGTGGGCCCCACCGAGCACCAGGGCCTGGGGTGTCAGGCCCCCATATCTGTGGCGCATGGAATTGGGATGCGCCACGCATAGGGAGGATAACCGTGGCGCACCACATATACATGCGCCACGGATATGGGTGGGCCCACCCTCTGGAAAAGGTGGCAGACATATCCGTGGCGCATGTATATGTGGTGCGCCACTGTTATATATATATATCTGTGGAGCACCATTTTGAGGTGCGCCACGGATATATCGTACCTACCACCATAAAGGTGCCATCTCCCCCTACCTCCCACTCCAAGCCCTCACTCTCCCATAGATCTAGCTCTAGCTCTAGTTCCTCTTCTCTCCACCCCCATTTTCTTCAACTATTTCTCCATTTTAGGTAGCTAGCCAAAACTTGGATTTGGATAGTATGTAAGGGTTGACTTCCTCCTCCTCCCCTCCCACATATATCTAGCTCTATTCCTCCCACTAGTTAGCACATATCTTGTCTCACTCAATAGTTTGGCTCTCCACTCACAGATTTGTCGGTAACTTGTCTAATAGGTGAGTATATGGTTGGATGAAAACATGTATGCTTGTTTCCTTGTGGCGGCCGACGCGCGGCACGTATGGCGGTGTGTTATGTGAGATATATATGGCATATGTGTTTTGTATGTGATCGAGAGGGGCATGGATGCTTGTGTATGGTTTGTGCAGGTACCGGCGCGTGGTGCATGGATGTTTGCCAAAATGTTGATTAATTTCTGTTTCGGCAAACTTTTGCACTACCCATATGTCCTATTTATAGGGAAGGTCATGCCGAATTTTTCCGGCGATATGACCATAATTTATTCTAAATATTCTCATTTGCTCCATACCGTGCAGGCAACGATGGTGCGCCACATGAGCGAAGGTATGGTGGCTAGATACAAGGAACGCGCGATGGCCGTCATGATTCAGAACAACATGTCTGAGATAAGATGTCCTTGTCATAGATGCAACCTCAGGGCCCTAATCAAGCCTGATTCCGGTACATTGGAGAAGCACTTGCTCATGAGTGGTTTCATAAAAGGCTACATTTACGAGGACGTCAACAACGGGCCCCCGCCGGCAGGAAATGGTGACGTGGGAGGTCGACGAGAAGGCGAAGAGTCACCTAGACATGCTGAAGGAGATGTGGGACATGATGATGACACCGGATCCGATGGTGGTGGAGAAGACGCAGACATGGAGACACCACTAACTTCAGCCTTGCGGGACCCTCATGTTCAAGAACTGCTTCTCACAGAGACAAGCAACGCCAAAGCTGCTGCCCGTGAGAAAGACAAGCTAGAGCAAATGGAGAAAGACGGGAAAACTTTGTTGTATCCTGGGTGCCGGCCCGGGGATACACGCCTAAACATAACCCTCAAAGCTTTGGAGATGAAGGTGCAACACAAATGGACCGACGTTAGCTTCGACGATAACCTGGAATACGGGCACGAGAAGCTTCCCAAGGGGAACACATTGCCAAGGAGTACCGAGGAGGCCAAGAAAGTCGTGTGCCCTCTCGATCTACCGCACGTGAAGTACGACGCATGCATCAATGATTGTGCACTTTATTGGGACGAGTACAAGGAACTAACCACATGCCCGGTGTGCGGCCAATCACGATACAAGAGAGGGAACAGGAAAGTTCCTCGAAAAGTGGTATGGTACTTTCCTATCACCCCCCGTCTGAAGCGCTATTTCGTAGACCCTAAGGAAGTGAAGCTCATGCAATGGCACGCAGAAAGGGAGAAGCCCGAAGATGATCCGGAGAAGGGCACGATCCTGACACACCCTGCGGACGCTAGCCAGTGGCTCGCGTTGGACATGGAAGACGGTTTCGGGGATGATGCCAGGAACGTTAGGCTGGGTATGAGCACAGATGGACTCAATCCCTTCGGCAACCAGAGTAGCACGCATAGCACCTGGCCCGTCTTTGTATGGCCGTACAACCTTCCCCCTGGCTGTGCACCAAGCAGAGATACGTACACATGAGTATTCTTATTCAGGGGCCGAAACAACCGGGGTATCGACATGCACCTGTATCTCGAGCTGTTGAAAGAGGAGTTAGCCATGTTGTGGGAGACGCCGGTAAGTACGTGGGACACCTACAAAGGAGAGTATTTTGGTCTGAGAGCCGCGTTGCTCACGACGGTGTAGGACTATCCTGGATACGCATATGTCTCTTGCCAGGTGGCCCACAGACACAATACATGTGTCAGGTGCATGGATAAAACATCGCATCTCCAGCTACCGAAGGACCCCGGTTCTTCAAAAACCGTGTTCCCTAGCATTCGAACGTGGCTTCCCGCCGATCATCCTTGGAGAAAATGCGGAGATCTGTTCAATGGTAGTGAGGAGCTCGAAACATCCCCACCTATTTATAATGGAGAGGATATCAATGATGCGCTAGAAGAATGGGAAGCATGCCCCGCGCCGGGAAAGAAGCGTCCGAGGGTAAAGCTGATGCGAGGTGTATGGAAGGCGAGGTCCATTTTCTGGGACCTGCCGTACTGGAAATACCTCCACACGCCTCATAGCCTTGATCTCATGCACATCACGAAGAACGTGTGTGAGAGTCTAGTTGCCACTATCATCAACATGCCTGAGAAAACCAAAGATGGGCCAAAGGTAAGAAATGACCTGATCAAGCTGGGCATCAGGAAAGAACTTCATGGAGGACGCCCCGATGACGCTGATGATGATGAGACGCAGGCGGATACTCAAGGTCATATGCTCAAAAAGGCTAAGAGAAACGACTACTACTGCCCACCTTCCTGCTTCACTCTTAGTGAGCTAGAGCTCCACCAGTTTTTCAGCGTCCTCCTAGGAGTCAAGCTTCCTACCAGTTACGGAGGGAAGATATCACAATACCTGGATGAAGTGAAGAAGAGGTTCTCCGGGATGAAATCTCACGACTGCCACGTGCTGATGACACAGATACTTCTAGTAGCGCTCCGAGGGATCATGGACGAGCACGTACGTGAGACGTTATTTGGCCTCTGCAACATTTTCGACGTCCTCTCTAGGAAGTCGATTGGCATGAAGCAGCTCGAAAGGCTACAAGGTGAGATCGTCATGATACTATGCGAGCTCGAGATTTACTCCCCCCCCCCCCCGCGTTCCACGACATCATGGTGCATCTGCTCGTCCACGTGGTGGATGATGTCATCCACCTCGGGCCGCCATTCCTTCACAACATGATGCCGTTCGAAAGGCTGAATGGCATTCTCAAAGGCTACGTTCGCAATAGGGCGCGTCTGGATGGAAGCATAGCCAAGGGCTTCCTGTCCTACGAGTGCATATCGTTCTGCCAGAATTATCTACAAAACAAGGACGAGGATGTCCCTATTAGTCTGCCTATCAGGAGGCACCTCGGCAGGATCCATGGGTTTGGTCACCGCGATGGCTTCGTCCCCATGCACGTCGTCTTCCAAGCCCGACAATCAGACTTTGACAAGGCACACCGAGTCGCGCTACAACACCTTGAATTGGTCGCACCTTGGTGTTAGAGCACAAAAGCTTCATTGAGAAGAAGTTTAGTGACACGGGCAGACGGTGGACGAAGGGAGACGTAACTAGAGAGCACAACTCCAGCTTTACATGTTGGTTCAAGGAAAAGCTACTCCAGCTTCATCATGGTAACATGCCTTCCACGGAAGAGGAAAAACTCTTATTCGTCTTGTCACAGGGCCCCACGATGAACATGAGGACCTATTAGGCGTATGACATTAATGGTTACACATTCTACACCGAGAAAAAGGATCATAGCAGCGAACACCAGAACTCGGGGGTCACGATGCTGTCCTACGAGGACGAGGAATCCACCATCAATGAAAGGTTTTTTGGGAGGATCGAGGAGATCTGGGAACTCAACTACTGTGGAGAGAAGATGCCGATGTTTTGGGTCAGATGGGCCAAGAACGTCGAAAAAGAAGGCCGGTACTTCACCACCATGTTCTTACCCGAAGCCAAATCCAGCGCGAACGTCCAGGCAAAAAATGAGCCATGGGTACTGGCGAGCCAGGTTGATCAATGCTTCTTCATTACCGACCCGGTAAGGCCTAGCCGCGTTGTCGTTAGGAGGGGAAAAATGAGCATCATCGGAATGGAGGGAGCGGCCACCGAGCAAGACTTTAACAAGTACGGCGATCCCAAGATAAAAGAGGAATTCGACAAGTACTTCGACAAGCCTAGTGATGCCGCTGGAAGAAGGAAGGCCACCCTACCCGCTAAAGGATGCCCGTACACGAGAAGAAATCCCCATGTTTTCGGGCTCAATTATTCAACCGCGACGAAGAAGGGCAAGAAGATCGTGATGAGTCGACGACGGTAGCTCGTTCAGAATCGACATCGGACAACATGTGTCATTTTTTGGAGGAACAATCATATAAATGATTTTTGGTTTTTTGTAACAATGATCATATATATGATATAACTGGTACTATTTAAAAATTATTATTTCTAGAATAAGCAAATATTATTTATTGCAATATAGTAATTTTAAACTTTGTGAAATACATTTTTTGTAAAAACAAAAAGGGTGGGAGGTCCAGGGTTCGAACCTGGCACCTCCCAAACAGCCAGCGCGCGAACCGGCCAGAACCACTAGGATAGGTGGAGATTGTTGTCTAGATGGGAGTTTCGATCCTTTTGAAGTATACATCGACATGCGTGGCGCACCTTGATATGGTGCGCCACGCATAACTTAACCGTAGCGCACCTCTGAGGGGTGCGCCACGCATATCTTACACTTAGGGTAAAACCGTTTTGCCCCCGGCCTTTCTCTCCCACGCGCCTCACTCGATCCCCCCAGCCGAAACCCTAGCTAGACGAAGCCACCGACGATGACAGCCGCCGCCCCTCTTCTTCCCTGACGACGACGATAGCCGCTGCCCCTCTTCTTCTCCCCGGAGCCGCCGCCCCTCTTATTCCCCGATGATGACCAGCCGCGCCCCGCTTCTTCCCCGACGACGGCCGTGCTCCTCTTCTTCCCCGCGGCCCCTCTCCTGCTCGCGACCAGGGCCGACGGCCGCGCCCCGCTTCTTCCCCGACACCTCGGCGTCAAGTAGGAGGTACGCCCCGCTTCTTCTCCTGTTTTTACTGCAATGAAATGTTGCTCCCCTTTCCCTGGGATATTCTGATCACTGTGTATTTGTGATTTTGTGGACGGTGAAAACTGAACAAGTTTCAGCTTTCTGCACAATTATTGTCCGGGAATTGCTTTATTCTTAATCATGGAAGGGTGAAGTTAGAATTTTTTTGCTACAATTCATTGCTGTTTAAAACTATATTTGAGTTGATCCTCCAAATAGTAGCATGAGGATCATTAAGGTCTTGCTGATTGGATTGTTCTTGGAGTCAAATGATGAACTAGGGTGATACATGGAGTGAAATCCTAGGCCTATTTAGAAATTTGCTCATGATGTTCATCTCTGTCTTGTCTTTGAGCAAGCTATGCATGTGTGTTTTGTAGCTTCTACGCCATAGAGAATTTCTGAGGAACCCTCCAGGGGTCATATTAAGCTCCCTTTGCAAGCTACCCATGTAGGCTAAAGTTAAGAGAATATATTATCTATGTTTAAACTACTTCTATTTCTATTCACAAGTTTCTGTAGTATGCAATTTGTTATTATGCATTTCTAAGTATTACTCTCTTATTCACTTTATTTGAAATGGTTTCACATAGTGAACCTCTCTTCGTCGCTGCATAAGTGCATATACAGAGAAGATATAGAAATATGGGTGATGTTCCATTATTGGTTTCAGTCTATGCAGCTTAACAGAGCTTGACATTTATTTCTTTTCTTTTCTAAATGGGAATGAATTTTACTTTACTAATTGGTAGAGGACAAATAATATCATAATGTGCATTCAGAAAATGCTACTGTTCTTGAGCTATTTTTTACTTTAGCAGATAATTAAGAGAAAAACATTATCTAATGGATGCTTGTGGTTGCTTACTTGCCTCTCCATTCAATTGGTACTTGAACTCAACATTGTTGCATTTCAGACTTGACATCATTTCTATTTGTGAAAATTGGTCATTGAATTTGTGATAATTTAAAATAAGAGATACATCCGACTTTCTTTAGTACTCAGGTTAATAAAAATTTATCTACTGAATGATTAAATAGTTGTATTCTCTTTCCTTGTAAACATGCTTGTTATTGAATTCAAGAACAACAGTATAAGAAAGTTGGCTGCTGTGATTTTAAATTTATTTATACCAAATTGTTCAAATCATATGTACAGGTTACCTCATAAAACAAAGGTGTTGTTGTGATTTTAAATTTATTTATTACAAGTTCCCAAGTTACACAGTACTCTCCAACATTAACGTTAGCATAAAACTGAACTAAACCTTGCATTGGTACCCGCAAAAGTTTGTATGATGCCGTGAAGGTCAAGGTCGATTTTTTGTGTCATAAATGTGAAGTTATAATATCAAACATTGTTTCATTTATTTTCCCCTTTATTTCATGTAGCTCTGTAATTCTTTGGAAATGACCTGTTTGAAATGTAAGCCAATAGAGGTATTTGATTCATATAAATTGCAACAAGCCAATCAGAAATGGAACACCATGTTTGTTTCATAGGTTCCCCCATCTATGCACTTTGTAAACTGTCCTTTTGATGCTTGAGGAGATGAATGATGTTAAAATATATCACTGTGTAGAAATCTGCTTCCTCCACCGAAATGGCTCAACTCTGTTCTGTCATATGAAGGTAGCAAGGTGGGAGTTAAGTTGGGTAGCAGAGCAAGCTCATTGAGGCATTTTGGAAATAAGTATAGCATATTACCTTGTGCATTATGTTTATTCATTGTTTGGTTCTGCGTTCTGGTAGTTGCTAACATCGTCCTATAAATCAAGAAACTGGATTGTTGGCAAGAAAGAAGCTTACTTTGCAAACTAAGCAAGCATAACATTAGATAGGGACATGAAATATAAAACAGAATCTGTTTTATTATCTTAGAAAACCTAACCAAAAACTGAAAAGTCGAGCTTGCCAATAGAATCTGTTTTCATTTTTTTCATACTAACTAAAGTATGCTGCTTGCACAACTACTAAATATTATCTGTGGTTCATGTTCTTGTATGACTAATCTTATCACCAAAGTGGTATCGCTTCTTGCTAAACTAGGTGCTTTAATTTTATAGCACCTAGTTTATAATTTTGTAAAGATGCAGTAGCATATGTTTTACTGTTATGACATGCTTATACATGTAAGTAATCTGTGAACTTTTTACTGGCTACTTACTGTGAACTTTTTACTGTGAACTTTCTACTGTGAACTTACTGTGAACTTTCTACTGTGAACTTTTTATACATGTAAGTGTATGTTGCTGGCTACTTACTGTGAACTTTTTATACATGTAAGTGTATGTTGCTGGCTACTTACTGTGAACTTTTTTACTGTGATGATGTTTACTGTGAGCTATTTACTGTGATGATCAATCTGTGTGTTGGAAAGGCAATTTTGTGCTTTTTTTGTGTGAATTGTTTACAAGTTTTTGAAAATGAGTGCCTATTACTCCCGAAATGTTGATTGATTTCTGTTTAGGTGAGAAATAGGCACTCCTAGGTAGCCATTTATAGGGGAGGTGCTGTCAAATTTTTCGATCAATTTTTTGTTGTACTAAACATTTTTCTCCTTTTGTTTAGTGCAAACATGTCGACTGGACACGTCAACGACGGCGCTGGCCTTTCTAACCAAATGAGTGTCGAAGAACAAGCCCTGACGGCCAACTTGCCATTTTGGATGCAATCCCAGAGGACGGCTGAGAAGGAAATAGACGTCATGGACAGAGACAGAGGTGGAGATGATCAGGGTGGAGACGAAGACTCTGAGGGCGGAGACGGAGACTCCGAGGGTGGAGAAGGAGACGGAGACTCCGATGACACCACCGATGCTGGCGGCGAGCACACCGATGGCGCCAAGGATGACACCACCGATGGTGGATCTGCCTTGGCTGCTAAGAAGAAGAAGGCCATCAGGAAGGATCGGAACCCGCCGACGCTTGGCACAAAATGCGAGGATTTCACCCAAGTGAATGAAAATGGCGTACCCGTGGAGCCTAAAGCCCTTGCCGCAGGATACGGGACGCAGATCGGTTGCATCGTCTGGGAGACCGTGATGATCAACACGAGGAACCTCTGAGATCCCGGCAATGCGCATCTTGTGCAGCTCCTACTACAGAAGCTTCACGAGCGATACGATTTCCCGGAGGAGTACAAGAACCTAAACCTCAAATATTTCAAGGTGAACCAGCAGGCCCTTACGAAGATGAGCACGGCCTTGGCTAGCTGGAGAACCCGGGTGAAGAAGTGGATTGACAAGAACGAAAGCTGGGAAGAGATCAAGAAGCATGAGCCACTTCTAGATCACAACAACTATCTTATTTTCAAGGAGGAGTTGGAGACCGATACCTTCAAAGCTCTGTCGGCGTTGGGGAAGAAGATGTATGAACAGAACTTAGGTCACCACCGTCTTGGGAGTGGCAGTTAATCCAGGTAGTGTGGGACAAGGAGGACGCCGAGCTTATTCGTCTTGGCAAGCCCAACATGTTTGACAAATTCACGGACCCGCAGGTCCGAAACTTTGTGCAGGCCCACTACTACCTGTGCCCCAAGACAAAGGAATTCAAAACCTCAGCGAAGGCCATGCAAGAGTTTGAGAAACTCGTGGTAAGCAACTTACCGCGGATCTCAAGTCGATTTGCAATCAATAATGAACCGATGATTCTAATTAGGTTCATGAATCCTTTTTGTAGGAAGCTGAAATAGCCGCCGAGGCAGCTTGCTCCACCCAAGGGCAATCGGAGCCTTGGGACACTCCTTTCAACAGGGCGACAAATATTATGAAGAAGAGGCCCAAGCACAAGAAGATGACGTCCGCTGGGCGTGTTTCCGGCTTTGGGCTGACCACGAAAGTCGGCGTCCACTTCAAAGAGGAATCAAAGGCTAGAAAGGAGAGAAGAAGCAAGGTGGAGGAGGCGCAGAGGCGGGAGATTGCAGATCTCAAGGCGCAAGTGGCCACACTGCCGGCGCAGATGGAGGAGAAGTTCGAAGCAAGGTTGCGCCAGGTCATTCCTCCTCAACTGTGGGAGGGTCTAGCGGCATGGAATGCCACTGGTGGAGTTGGGCTGATACCGGTGCCCAGCGTGTCCGGCAGCAACTCGGCCCAACACGTGTCTCTGAACATGGTGACCCCGCCCTCCTACCCATCGGCAGACCCGTTCGCGGGGCTGATCCCGCTGGCCGCCGACACCAACAATGCACAGCCGGTGCCGGTGCCCAACACCAACACGCGGCCGCCGCCTGCACCGCAGCCCAACACCAACACACGGCCGCCGCCTCCGCCGCAGCCCAACACCAACGTGCAGCCGCCGCCCAACACCAACGTGCAGCCGCCGCCTCCACCGCAGCCCACGCAGCCTCATGTGTCCACCTTAGCTGACCTCGACGCCCTTACCAAGGTAACTAATCGTAGGCTCAATTTCATACTCTGCCGTCCTTTTTGATGAGTACCATCTGATAATGATGCCCAACATGTTCTCCCGCAGGACACTAGTTGCACCTTGCTGCACTATGTGAACGGCGTGCTGAAGGATGTAGGCAAGGGTACCATATGCCAACCGAAGAACCCCCTGATGCACAACTTGCCCATCCCTGCTGGCATGTTCAGGGTCGCCCTGGTGCGTCCTTTGAAGGGTTGTGAAGGCATTGATCCTCCCATGCAACCTCATGGAGCCGATGAGCATTACTCTCTCGGAGGTTGCGTCGGCTGGCCCTTGCTATGGCCGAAGTCACAGATTCGCCTTGCAAAGGATGATCAGCGCCCTGCGGCTGCCCCCGCTAAAAAGACACGGCCAGCGGTGTTCGTCCCTGCCACCAAGAGGCATCAGCAGCTAGCCGCGCACACGCCGTCGCCTCCACCCGAGCACGTGGACGCTGCACCTAACCACGACGATGATCAGGGTGATGAAATTGACGGCTTCCTCGACATCGGGGCTAATGAAGGAATCTACATGCCTCCTCTTGGAGATCCAGCCTCCCGTGGTCAACAAGCCGGTCATCCCCTATCATGCACACAGCGTCTGCGGTTTGGCGACGGTTCTCAGGAGACGCCTCCGGAAGCCGCAGCCACACAACCCAATCCGGCCAATGTTATCAGCCCCACCACACTCCACAAGGCGGTCGATGAGCAGTTGAAATCCGCTGCTCCCGTGCCGGATAAGTTGCAATCCACAGCTCCTATCGAGGAGAAGAAGAAGGGCCGGAAGCATAGCTAGAGCAAGAAGGCTTCGAGCCAGCTGTCTCCGAGGAAGATACTCCGGGCTGAGGACGGCGTACGAGAAGAGCCCCGTGATTTCCCCATGCACATAGCAGGTCAGCCGATGCTGACAAAGGAGATGCTCGCCAACGCGGGTGGAGCGATCGTGAATTTGCACGACAGCATCCAGTATCTCGAGGAGCGCCTTCTCCAAGAAAAGAATCCCGGGTACCCGGTCTACACAATCAAGGTGCCAGAGGGCCATGGCTTCGTCGATACATCACCCGCTGAAATCTTCTTCGTGCGGTACGAGGACATCTACAATCTGCTGCACTCCAACTGCCTGGACTATAACTTGGTCCGTCTATACACGCTTCATATGGCATTGAAGGCGAAGAGGGAGAAGACCAAGGGCATCGTGATAGTAGACCCCTACTTCATGCGTGACGTTGCCTTGGTGAACGAGGCGGACCGGACAACGGTGAAGGAGTACCTTGGGAATATCTTTGTGGAGAACCCGACCATCGACTCCATTCTTCTGCCTTGCTTTCCCGAGTAAGTGAACACCGCCGTGAAAACTTCTTTCTTAGATTCTCCGGTTGGTCCTCTTACAACAATTTATTTTTCAATTGTGCTGTGCAGAGGCATATACTTCTCGCTCATATCCATTTTCCCAAGGTGGTCGCAAGCGATGTACTTTGACTCATCGAGTGAAACGAAGCCGATGAAGAACTATGGCCGAATCAAGAGTATGCTCGATGATGCTCTACAATTCTACACCGACAAGGGGGGCAAATTCACCAAGGGTGGCGAGAGAGTCAAGAATGGCAAGCATATCTTCATGCACCAGACAAAGTTTCCATGCGTATAGGGAATGAGGACGTAGCAAACTAGTTGGAGCTTCATCTAGGTGCTGCAAAGTGTTGGATATTTGGCAAACAAACCAGTAATTAATGCATGCATAATTGATAATGAAAAAATTGTAGCAATGTTGTACATACCTCTCTCCATTCAGGTGCCCTTGCACTTCTTTGACGAGTTGATCACGGATTGTTGCTTCTATCTTAGTTTGTGTCCCACCAGAGCTGCCCTGCTTCTGACCGTGGATTAGTGGCATGACAAATTCCTTCACCGAGGCTGTAATGTTTGCGACTAGGTCCCTCTTCTCCAAACAAATTGTTTGATGCTCTTTTTACTGTCATGAGACTTGATTTGACGAATAATATCGCTTAGTATTTGATCTTCATCGTAGTTTTGGGAGACAATTACTGACGCCCGACATTTAAATTGATTCCTGAATTCCCGATACAATGGTGGTCTTCCCCACGCCACCAAATCCAATAATGGATAGAACATATCGATGTTTTTGTGAGTCATTATGTTCTTCAAGCCAGTCTCGGAGCTTCTGCATATCTATCCCCACGGGTTCCTCGGTATGGATGAGCTGACAACTAGGCATGAGATGACCATCGTGTGGCGTGGGCTTCTACTTCCCTTCCATTTTTTGCCCGAGTAGACGGAGGGCCACATGGCCAGTGCCCTGCGAGGAGGAGGGGCTGCAGTACCCGTTGGCGCCCTGTTCTTGGATGACATCGTCAATTTCTTCTTCCCGACCATCTTGACCTGTGCCCTAGAGCCGGTATGGGGGCACTAGGAGGAGCGTTGTGGACGAGGGCATGAGGCGTGGTGCTGCAAAAGGCGCGGGAACCAGAGGATGTGAGGACTCGTCGGAGGAGCAGAGGGCCATGGGGCCACCTTAGGAATTAGAAGTACTGCTATGAGGGTGATGAGAGAAGTCTGGATATGAGGATTTTGGGTGATGACGTAAATAGGTGAGGAGCGAGGCGGCTGCGACACTACATGGCAACTATCGCTTGAGGCGGGCGGTGGGCCTCAATTTTGGTTGACTGGCATGACGGTGGTGTGGGCTTGGGAGGATGTATTGCGGCTTGATTTCTCTTAAACTAAGGGGTAAACTACAAAATTGCCGAGGACCAATAAGATGGAGTGCATGTGGGTTTCTTATTTTATGAGGATTAAAAATGCAAAATTATAATGCCATACCATCACTGTCACCACCTATTTCAATTTAATAGTAAAAATTTACATGTTAGATCTGATGTTTTAGCTCAAACTGTCCTATGTAATGTTTGAATCTAAACTCCATACACATATGTTATGTGACATGTGTTTGAGTTAAAGTGTGTAAGCCGCCAAAATATATAGGATTACTCCCTCCGATCAAAAATAACTGTCGGTAATTTTATACTAACTTCACCGATAATTATTTTCGGTCGGAGGGAGTAGTTTTTAACAAACACATGGTGAGCTAGTGTGGTGTCAGGGCCTCGAGCCAAAAGATAGAAAAAAGAGGATGCCATTCGCGGATGGGGTATAGAGACATGGCGGATGGATGTGGCAACCTAATTTCTAATCGTGTCCTTGGTAATACTTAATATTTACTACTATACCCCTTTCTGAATAGGAGTATAAGATATTTTGGTAGGCTAAGATAGCCAACTAAAATATTATATATTGTGGAACAGAGCTAATACATCATAGATGACCTCAGCCCCATGAGCAACAAGCCTGTGAGAACTTATAAACACAAAAACATTCAAATAATTACTGCATACACCACCAGAAGTGCTCACTCCGGTTCTGTAAAAAAAGTATACGTTCCAGTTCGCACATAGAAAATTACTGTCTGTTTCTCGTTTCAGCAAGTATCGACGGGTACCTCCTCAGCAGCTCCATGAAACCTTCGGTGAGCGCAACCTTCCTGAAGTTTTCGCCGGCCACCGCAAAGTCGATGCACTTTGTTTTGAGCTCCGGGCAGTTATACGTTTCGGCACAATCCAGCACGGCGGCGACCGTGTCACTCGACATGTTCTCCAGCAGCTTCCGCGCACACAAAAGCTTCAACCTGGCTAGGGCGTACCGATCGGCCGCGGCGAGAAGAGATTGGAGGGCGTCGTCTCCAAGTCCGGCGGGCAGGTTGTCCGTGTACATGAAGCGGAGCATCGTCTTGAACGTCTCGGAGTCCATGTTGCGCACCGTGACGTGCGAAGACGGCGTGTTGGCCTCCGGCGGCGACATGTGGCCGCAGAACTCCGCCTCGAAGACAGGCGAGCGGGCTGCGAGAAGAGCACGGTGGGCGTGCAGCGGCGGGGCCTTGTCATCGTCGCCTACCACGAAAGACACATCCGTCAAGGCGGGAGAATCCAGCATGAAATCCAGATGGTCTTCTATCTCCGAGGGTGGCACGGTGATTTTCTCCTTCACCCGGAAGGGCGGCGCGTTTGCCATGGGATTAGTATCGTCGCCGGCGACCGACACCGCGCACATGATCCTGACCCGGCCATTATTGTTCCCGGCGTGTTCGTGGAGATCATCGCGGTGGGTGAACCGAGCGAACCCCGAGAGCACGTACTCGCCGGCCTCAAGGGGGTTGTTGTAGACCCGCACCACGGTCTTGCGCCGCGAGAAGCAGGACGGCCCTTCGGCCGCCTGGTCGCTGTCCGCGATGGCGGCCTCGAGGATGGCCATGACGTTCTTGGCTTCGGTCATGAGCTCGAGGTAGACGGACACGAAGCCGCCGACGTCGTTGGGGGTGCATGCCATCCTCCAGTCGTGCCCCCCGGCAGAGAAGACGTCGGAGTAGATGGCGCTGTCGAAGGGGACCTCATCGATGGGCGAGTTGTCGACCTCGAACTCGAACTCGACGACGGCTGTGTCCGACATGGCCGGACGATCGGCACCGCGGCGGGTGTTTCAGATCGATGGAGCTTGAATCAGGAAAAGCCGAGAAGGTGTATGGAGAGATCGGGGCCGGCTCCGCGCGTTGGTGCCAATTTTATAGATCTCCGTACTTGGTAATCAGCAAGAACCGTGTATCGTGTTGGAAACGTTAACGTTCTTGGGTTGGAAACGGAAAGCCATGGTCCGCACGGTTTGATGATCAAATAATCCACATCGTCTAGACTTTTCATATGTCCGGTTTAAAATTTGTAGCAAGAATTTAATAAAAGATTATTAGGCACACAACCATTTAATTCCATTTGACACGTACGATTTATATATGAAAAATAATGTGTTTCCCTAATCCTCCACGTGTTGTGGATATACCAAATGGGTATACCAATGAACGTCATCTCATATCGGCAAACCCGAATAGCCCACAGATGGTGGTCAGCCCATGTCCTAACCGGATGGCCCAGTTTGCTAATGGCTAGGCAGATCTCTAAAGCCCAAGATATGAAAGAGAATTCCTGACTGCCTAGGCAAGATGGATTAAAGACGCCCTAGGCAAGGTGGAGTAAAGACACCATAGGCAAGACAACAACTTGAAGGATAAGACATACTCTCCGTATTGTGTACCAATCTGGCTAGGACTCTCTACAAATCCAGGACCCGACGCCTTTATAAGCACCCTAAGGGCATCATAACTCAGGTCATACCCTCATTATACTCTGTACATTGTGATATTATAGTGAGTTGTAGAAGGATGTACCGATCCTCCACCACGGGATGTGAATTTGGGTCCCGCACACCGCACCAAACATCAAATCGCCTACCCCTCTTTCTCTCCGCCATTAGGTACACCTCATGGCATACTTGTCAATAGAACCACGACGCCAGAAACTCAGATTCCGTAACATAAGTGTAGCAATATTCAGTCTTCACCCTTAGACATTACTGGAGTCGGTTCTCTACCATAAGCTAGAGATTGCTTTTCTATCTAACTCTAAGTGATAGTTGCTAATAATATAGAGTATTCAAGTTAGTTGTTAAAACCCAACTAATCTAATGGTTGGTTTTACAAAAACTAACTCCAATAATATGGATTTTGATTTGACAATAATAATTAACAGACGGTGATCATACAATTAGTCAGATATTCAAACCAACTTCACAAGTCTAGACCATCCCTTTTTTGGGAGTTCCCAGAAATATGAAGTCTGTTTAAAAAATAAACATACTCAAAAGATCAGAGTCTGTCAAATAAAACAAACAATCTGCAAACCTAGGTCGTGGCTTTTTTTATCTCGGTTTTTCATCTCTTGCTATAGCTCCATTGGAAGCGGTTGCGAAAACCGACTGAAGTCTGCCAGAATAGTCTGAATTTTCTAGAATGCTACATGGAGACGCTAGAGAGACATCGACCTATTTTAGAAACTCAGGTCCTTCGGATATTGCTCCGGGAGTTATGCCAGGATTATTCTTGAATAAATCGATACCTTTGGATTTATATGGATGCATGCCCTTTTCTGGACCATCCGGGGTATTCATAGACCGTCCAAAAATACCCATATTTCATATTCATATAAATAACTCTTGTTCTATTACACTAGTTCATAAACTAGGTAAAACCATAAGACGGATGAGAAATTCACGACAGTGCATAAAACGAAATACAAATGATTGTATTAAATGACAAATTCATAAATTAGACAACATTTAGGCCTAGTTTGGCAGTAAAGTTATTCCAAAATTAATGTTTTCTGGAACCGCAATATCTACGTGTCTGGGCAACCAATACTTCATATTAGAAAAAAAAGGTCACACTTGAAGTTTTCAATAAGGAAATAAAAATTGAAGTTTTGGGGGATAATTCAGTTTCTAAAACCATACTCCCTCTGTCCCGGTTTATAAGTCTTACGCGTATACCTAGGTTGTTATTTTGACAAATATAAATTAAATTTTATGATATAAAAATTATACCATTAGAAAGTACAATGTTTGAAGTTTTCAGTGATGTATATTTTGTAGTATATAACTTATATTATGTTGGTTAAAATGACGATCTAGGGATAGGCGCAAGACCTATAAACCGGGACGGAGGGAGTAGTATTTACTAGATCCAAACACCTTAAAGCATTTGATATTTCATTATTTTTAGAAACCAAAGTATCCTAGAAATACTTCAAAAATACTTTGTTACCAAACAGAGCCTTAATCTACATAAGAGTCCCATAGATCAAGATACATGTGGATGACTTCAATGACACGCGGTTGCTCGCATTATGATTGCATATATTGTTTGTCCTTATCACTAGAAGTGTTTTCAAGATGGATCAACAATATGCATATATAGGAGTACAATGTTACCTACCATGCAATAATACTTGTGCGATATCGTCACACCTAGCACATATATATGTTTAACAAGTACCATGAGGCAGCAGTCTCAATACTCAAAGCAACACACACAAATATGTACTGAAGAAGTGGGGAAGCTACGAATGGGTAAAAAACGCTCCAAAACCTGTATAGTAGCATGTATAGTAGCAGAAAGATGAAGGGGAAAGAGCTAATGAAGTTTAGAATAGTGACTCTTCACCCGAAAATGGGATGCATTGGGAAAGAAATAGTTGTTCCATAGAGCTAGGCAGCAACGAGTCGTGAAGTTCCTGCTGGGGCGAGGTCAGGCGGCGCCCGTAGTACATTGGTTCTCGGTGGAAAAGTTTGTTCAAGTTCCGAAAGATCCGTTTGTTTCAGATCTTTTAGGGCAGAAAACATATGAGAAATAGCAGTCATCAGAAAGATGACCTTGTGATCTCGGGCTCTAGACCTCGTGAGCCTGGGCCAACTCGATGAGATAGACAGATAGTCACATAGGAGGGCAAGCGCAGGCATTCGCACTAGCTGCGCACCTCCAGCCTGGGCCTGCTCAATGTCCTGGGAGGCAGTGTGGCGGACCTTGATCATAATTGTTGGAGGGGCTAAAATATATTAACTAACAGTTGAGGGGGCTAATTTAAATTATTTTATTTTTTACATGGTGAAAAATTACAAATACTAAATAGTATAGTGCAAATTATATTTTAGTTAGGGGGGCCATAGCCCTTTTTTCCAACACTATGGTCCGCCAGGGAGGTCTCCGGCAGCTGCGCCCCAACACGGCATGTTTTGCGGACGACGCCGACTCGGGGTCTGCATGCTGGCTCAATCCGCAGCGTGGCGAGCAACGGCGGCCGCTCCATATCCAGCACTTCCGGTGTTCAGACTTCAGGCTCCTGGAGGGCATGCTACCGTCCTTCATCCACGGCACCCAGCGGCAACAACAGTCTAGCTAACCTAACCGTAGTAGAGGGGAAAACAGGGGGAGAAGGCATACTAGCTGTCTAACTCACCGTAGGGAAGACAGGGGGAGAAGACATACTAGCTGTCTAACTCAGGTCTCGTTTACTTCTCCGGTATTTTTACCCCCAAAAGATGTGGGGATATGTGGGGATTTGGTGTTCACCCAATACTCTCAAATCCCTTCAAATACTCTTCCCAAAAAAACTCTACCATGATATAGAGTTTTTAATCTAGCCAAAAATACACTAGAGTGGAGGAGATTTGTGGGGATATCCCGGGATTATCCCCTCAAAACCCGGAGTAGTAAACAACCTACCGGGGAAATTTCGGGATACAAAATAATCCCCTCTCATCCCCTCAAATACCCTAGAAGTAAACAAGGCCTCATCGTGTATCTGTATAATTGCCACATCACGTATTTATACGATATAACAAAATTTACTACTCCTCATCATGCTATTTTGAGCTTGACCATTTCAACCGTTAGATCAACTTTATACTAACCTCAAAATCAGAAGTACAAGTCAAATATCTCTAAAACAAAGTTGTTATAGTCTAGGATGAGGACCAGATACTCTATCATGAATTAAAACACTACAACAATGTAAGAGTTAGATGACACTATATACCGAGCCACGTGTCTAAAGACCACAGAAAGTGCTTACAGGGCATACAATTAAGAGCCGTCAGAGATAACTATACCACGGATAGCTATGGGCATGTTTACAGATAATAGGAAAAAAATCATAATTTACTTCTACCTTTCAAAGTCCGACACTAACAGTGTTTTAGATGATAAGCCTATTAGCAAAAATATTTTCAATGGAGATCCATCTAGATGACTTGAATGATACGTGTGGTTGCTCATACATTTATTGTTACTGTTCTTTTCATCAGAATTATTCTTTTAAAATGATCAATAATGTATGTACTGTGATGTTACCTACTGCAATAAAACATGCTCAATACTCTTAGAGCTAGAACCACTATATATTCAACGAGTATCAAGAGCCTAGCTCTAGTCTCCCTTACACATCGGTACTTGTTAGTTTGGAAATACTAAAAGCACCACCCAAATATATAGTTGAAGGAGGGGCTAGTGACTAAGATGTAGAAGGGGGAAAGTTAACGCCCCGACTTACACAATTGCAACACTAGAAAAATGGAGGAGAAAGATCTAAGAAAGCGATTATTTGTAATTCTTCTCTGAGAATAGGAGACATTCGAGAAGAAAAAAATTGTTCATACACAAAGCTAGGAGACAACTACGTTCCTCGCTCCTGGGTTCCATGTAGAAATACATTCATGGCTGGTCGAGTAAATGGCACTCATGGTCACTCAACTTATTTCGTATGTACACTTAAGTCACACTTTTTGCAAACTAAACTAACCGGTCACACAACTTGTAAATACGTGCAACCGTGGTCACAAAACGGTTCGCTGGCCCGGTTTTTTACATACAAAACTGCCATGTGACATTGTATATTTTACAAAAAGAAACCTACATTTTTTCTCAGGCAAATGTGAGCTAAGCACACCTTACAGGTGGGTACCACCTAATCAATGGTGGAAAAAAAATCAAAACTATAGTAATACAGGAGACGTGATTCGAACTCACGAACAGAGACTAGAGTTACCACACGCTGACCACTGCATCACCAAACAGTTTGTTACATGAGCCCGAACTCATATTTTTATATTATATTATAACAAAATTTTATTCTTTCTCTCAGCACTGACAAGTGGGACCAGGGAGCACCAAGTCACGTGGACAACGGAAAAACAATAAAAAACAATGACCTGCCAGCACCGAGTCATGTGGGCAAGAGAAAAATTCGGTCTTTTAAATTTATTAGTAAGGGTTTTTTATATAAATATTAGTCTTCCAACTATCTCACATGACATGCATGTGACCGGTTTTTATTAAAAATGGGACAATAGACCGTTTTGTGACCACGGGTGCACGTCTTCGCAAGTTATGTGACCGGTTAATTTGTTTTGCAAGAAGTGTGACTTAAGTGCACATTCAAGACAGGTTAAGTGACTGTGGGTGCTATTTACTCTGGCTGGTCAGTTGTCCTATGCCTTTCTTGGTTCGAGTTACCAGTTGCGCCAGTTAAGCACAAGGTTTATGTTGACCTCAGAGCTCTTGTTAGCTCGGCTGCTGAGACTCGAGGTCGAACAGCCGAGTTTCAGTCAATGTACCCCACAGGACACTACGTGCTTGCCGTTTTGGTGTAAAAAGTGCTGCTGGGTTGAGATGATAGACACACTGTTGTGCTGCTAGCTTCTTCAACCTCCTCCACATGCAACGCCACAATTCGCTGCAACTTTCCTCCGGAGAAAGTATCACTGGTAGTCTGGTACTGTTAGAGCATACGTGAGAGATAGATGTATAATAGGTTCAAACCTTGTACCATCCTAGTGCGTGAACTCGTCCAAACGGTTCGTGCATATCATACCAGCTAGCTCCATTGGAGTTGGTTTCGAAAACTGTCTCTAATCTGCCTGGATAGTACAGGATTTTCCGAAACTCTACCGGGCGAGACAACGGCCTATTTGTAAAGACTCGGAATGCCTAGATTTTTCTCTAAGATATTTTTTTGTGTGAAAATTCCACCGATCTATTAATAAGAATCAACAGCAGTACAAAGAGTTCTAAAAGCAATAATATTACAAATAGGTTACTGGACCACCTAGCGCTCCTCGCCCCTCGCCCCTCCATCAACCGAAGTCGTCATGCTAAGGCCCCAAAGGACCAGTGATGCGGGCAGATAACCATCCAGTTGGGAACCCCAAGAGGAAGGTATGATGAGCACAGTACCAAGTTTTCCCTCAATAAGAAACCGAGGTTTATCGAACCAGTAGGAAAAAGCCAAGCTTCAGAAGGTAATGCCTGCTAGCTTCGCGATAGCTCCAGATAATTTTTAAGGCGCCTCGTCTAGGGCTTTGCTTTGGACCAGCAGCAACGTAGAACCTGCACACAACATAACCAAGAACTTTGCTCCCAACTTACGATGAGGTTGTCAATCTCATCGGTTTGCTGTAAACAAATGATTGAGCGTATCGAGTGAAAAACAATAGTAGTATGCAAGAAAGTAAACAGTGCGAGTAAAAGTAAAACAGTGTAACAATATAAAGTAAATTGGACCAGGGTCCACAGTTCACTAGTGGTGTCTCTCCATAAGATAAATAACAACATGCTGGGTAAACAAATTACAGTTGGGCAATTGATAGAATAAAGATAACATGCATATGTCACGAGGATCACTATAAGATATACTCTGGGCATTACAATAAAATACATAGACCGCCATCCAACTGCATCTATGACTAATAATCCACTCACGGGGATATCGTCCGAACACACCATGAGTATTAAGTTGCGAACAACAGATAACTGCATTAAGCAAAGTGTCTAATGTAAACAAAACGAATGTCCTTGGACACAAGAATGTTGTTTTCTCCCTAGTGGCAACAGCACATCTACAACTTTAGAGGTGTCTACCACTCCCCCAGATTAAATAGAGGCATGAACCCAACTATCGAGCATAAATACCCCCTCTTGGAGTCACTAGTATCTACTTGGCCAAGATAGCTACTAACAATGGAGAGCATGCAAGATCATAAACAACATAGAGATAACATAAGATAAAATTCAGCACATCAACTTAACATAACACCAATATTCATCGGATCCTAACAAACAAAACATGTAGAATTACACAAAGATGATCTCGATCATGTAAGGCAGCTCACGAGATCTAAACATGAAGCACATGGTGGAGAAGACAACCATCTAGCTACTGCTATGGACCCATAGTCCAAGGTAGACTACTCACTCATCGAGTCGGAGGCAAGTATGGCGATGAAGAAGACCTCCGGTGGCGATTCCCCTCTCCAGCAGGGTACCGGGAAGAGCTTCTAGACCTGCCCAATTTCGGGTCGACGATGGTGGCGGATCGCGATGTGTTTCTAGAAAATTGATCGGGTCTTAGGTTTTTCCCGTCGGGGGATCTTTATAGGCAAAGGGGCATCGTCATAGGTGGGCCAGGGTGGCCTCACCACCAGAGGGCGCGGGCCAGGGGTTGGCCGTGCCGCCCTATGGTCTGGCCAGCCCGTGGCCCCCCTCTGTCTCCTCTTCGGACTTCTGGAAGCTTCGGTAAATATTAGGATGTTCGGCTTTTGTTTCGTCCAATCCTGAGAATATTTCCTGTGTAACTTTTCTGAAATATAAAAACAGCAGAAAACAGGAAACTGGCACTGTGGCATCTTGTTAATAGGTTAGTTCCGGAAAATGCATAAAAACGCCACGAAGTGTAACAAAACACTAAGCAAATGGTGTAAGAACAAGCATGGGGCATCAAAAATTATAGATACGTTTGAGACGTATCAAGCATCCCCAAGCTTAACTCCTGCTCGTCATCGAGTAGGTAAGTGATAACAAAAAATAATTTTTGAGGTGACATGCACCAACACAATCTTGATCATCTATGTAAGCATTGAGTGCTGGGATCAAAAGAACTTATAAACATGGACATGAAAGACATAATCTTGATAGAAGAAACTTAGCAACCATGTTATAACATGAAAAAGAACACCAATGAAAGATCATGAAAAATGAAGCAATGAAAGTCAAATGTGTGTTCAAATCATATGGAAAAACATAGCAAATGGTTTTCAGCTTGTCCTTCATGGAACAGCAAAACATAAATGCATAGGACACCTTCAAGTTTAAGAGGGCGACTAGATACAAATAATTTAAGAACAAGTGAAACCAAAATCATGAGTCAATCAATGATAAACATTGGGACTATGCACATTATACTCAGAATGACAACTATGCTCTCTTAGACGGTGCATAAAGGTAGAAGGTGGTGACTCAACATAAAAGTAAAAGAAAGGCCCTTCGCAGAGGGAAGCAGTGATTGCAAGTTTTATAAACCATAAAAATTTATGGTACTTACTAGCTTTGAGCTCTCATTGCCCCCATCATAGGCATCTTGAATGGTTAAAGTTAATGCGAGTACAATTATGAAGAATATGCTTGACAAGTCATAAGTTGAAAACCTCGTGTCCCGTGAAGTACGAATACCCAAACCTCATGCTACTCGACTTAGAGTCCCAAGCAAGCTCTTGTCATTGTAAGTATACACGCATCATCGAGAATCGCCAACGGGGTACCTCCGTGCCCGATGACATGGAACAAGCCCACATCAAAATGACAGGACAAACAGACAATGAACATCTCGGCATCTCTTTTATTTACCATTGGTCTAGCTTTTTATTTTGAGATACGTCGTCGAATGTTCACTATGGGCATGCTGTAAATTTCCACCATGAATTATGCATGGATTAGATTAGTGGCCCAGGTGTTTCTCTAACACGTATACAAAATCCATGATCCCGCAATATTCCCAACTTATTTCACATCATGAGTATCCATAAATAAAAGATCACGATATCAACTCAAATAAGAAGTGAAATGTTGAAAGCTTCCCTCATGACGACATGGTTGGGCTAATTTCCAACTTACAACTTGCAAGCATAACAACTCAACATAAGAGAGCCACAATGTCAAATATTTAAGAACAAGAAAAGTAAAGTGTGCCATCAGGTTCGTGAGAGCTTTACTGACCAATTTTCACATAACACCAAAAAGAGTTTAATTTGAAGGATAGATAAAAGCAAGTCAAATGTACTTTGGAATAGCAAATTGCTAATAGGTATGTATGGTGGACGCACTGGAATAACTTGGTTTTTGGGAGTTGGATGCATGAGTAGAGCTCATACTCGGTACAAAATGAGGGCTAGCAAAAGACTGGGAGCGACCAACTAAGAGAGCAATAACAGCCATAATCATGCATAGCGACAAAACATCATTAAGAGAAGCATAAAATGGCATCAAAAGTCAAAAACTAAATGATCATAGATGCTTATGGCGACTTTTTATGAGTCAAACATGTGTAAGGATGCGCCAAGTCAACCCAAATAGAGCATCAAGGAGATAACCAAATTAATGCTTCCAAATAATAAAAACAACGCATGATTTTTTCAAAGGCTCATTAAGCAATCTCAGTCATTTGAGACAAGTCATGCTACAGCAAAACCACTAACCATACTATCAAAATGACATCAAGCACGACATGCAAAAGTCTAAGCCGTAGTCTAACCAAGCTCCTTTTTGTACCAATTTTTTGCATGAAATTTTTTCTCTTTTCCAACACCATTCGAACCTTTTTTTGAAACAACTCTTTTGATGAAAACCAACATGGACCAGAGGTCAAAATACACCTTGATATAAAGATATAACAAGATCTGAACAAAAATCAAGGCGAAAAATGAAAGCTAAACACAATTTTAGAAAAAGAGAACACTCGTTGAACGATAAGAGTGAAAAACGGAGTGTTCTTGGCAAATGAAAAGCAAGGCAACTTCTCCAAAAGAAATTTGTTGGGGTCCAACCATTTATTGCAGCAAACAAAACTAAACAAAACTAAAACTAAAGTAAAGACGCTCCAAGAAAAACGCATAGTGCATGAAGCAATAAAAATATAGTGTGTTGAAAGGTGACCTGATTTTTGTCGACAAAGAAGGGGTGTCTCGGGGGCATCCCCAAGCTTTGACGCTTGTGATGACCCACAAGTATAGGGGGTTGATACGTCTCAAACGTATCTATAATTTTTGATGCTCCATACTTGTTTTACACCATTTGCCTATTGTTTCGTTACACTTAGTGGCATTTTTATATATTTTCCGGAACTAACCTATTAACGAAGTGCCACAGTGCCAGTTTCCTGTTTTCTGCTGTTTTTGTGTTTCAGAAGTGATACACAGGAAATATTCTCGGAATTGGACGAAATAAGTTCCTGAAGTCATATTTTACGGGGAAGCTCCCAAACATCCGAAGACCTGACGGAGGGGGGCCACGTGGCCCCCACACACAGGGGCGGCGCGGCCACCCCCCTAGCCGCGCCGGGCCCGCGTGAGGGGCCATGGTCCCTCCTCTGACATCGCCCCTTCGCCTATATATACCCCCTGACGAGAAAAACCTAAGGGCCCGATCAGTTTTCCAGAATACATCGCGATCCGCCGCCGCCGTCGACCCGAAGATCGGGAGGGGCCAGAAGCTCTTCTCGGCACCCTGCCGGAGAGGGGAATCGCCACCGGAGGTCTTCTTCATCGCCATGCTTGCCTCCGGAGCGATGAGTGAGTAGTCTACCTTGGACTATGGGTCCATAGCAGTAGCTAGATGGTTGTCTTCTCCACCATGTGCTTCATGTTTAGATCTCATGAGCTGCCCTACATGATTGAGATCACCGTTATGTAATACTATGATGTTGGTTTGTTGGGATCCGATGAATATTGGTGTTTATGATTAAGTTGCTGTGCTGAATTATATCTTTTGTTATCTCTATATTGTTTATGATCTTGCATGCTCTCCGTTGTTAGTAGCTATCTTGGCCGAGTAGTTGCTAGTGACTCCAAGAGGGGGTATTTATGCTCGATAGTGGGTTCATGTCTCTATTTCACCTGGGGGAGTGACAGAAACCTCTAAGGTGGTAGATGTGCTGTTGCTACTAGGGAGAAAACAACATTCATATGCTCAAGGGCATATGCTTTGTTTACATTACACACTTTGCTTAATGCAATTATCTGTTGTTCGCAACTTAATACTTTTGGGGTGTTCGGATTGATATCCCCGAGGGTGGATTATTAGTCATAGATGCAGTTGGATGGCGGTCTATGTATTTTGTTGTAATGCCCAGTGTAAATCTCATAGTGATCTTCTTGACATATCACGTTATCTTTATTCTATCAATTGCCCAACTGTAATTTGTTTACCCAGCATGTTATTTATCTATGGAGAGACACCACTAGTGAACTGTGGACCCCGGTCCTATTTTAATCATATTGCAATCACCTATTTACTTTTCCCGCACTGTTTACTTTACTAGCATATTACTACTGTTTTCTACTCGATACACTCATAACCTTTGTTTCAAGCAAACCGGTGAGATTGACAACCTCATCGCAAGTTGGGGACAAAGTATTTGTTTGTGTGTGTGCAGGTTCCACAAACACCTTCAGTCGTCATCGTCTCTCTTCTCCTGATCGATAAACCTTGGTTTCTTAACTGAGGGAAAACTAGCCGCTACACTCATCATACCTTCCTCTTGGGGTTCCCAACGGGCTGGTCATCACCACGCACAAGGACATACTGCTCCCACGTCAACTAAACGCCACAGCTCTTTTCTGGCGCCATCACACGAGTAGCAGGGGTCTATCGTAGTACTTTCGATAAATAAGAGTGTCAAACCCAACGAGGAGCAGATGGTGTTGACAAGTGGTTTTGATCAAGGATTCACTGTAAATAGTAGCAAACGGGTTTTCAGGGGTATTTGGTAATGCAAGTAAATAAAGTACGAGTAAATAAAAGACAATAACAATAATTGCTGCAAGTGTCCCAATCCTTTCTAGAGCAAAGGACAAGCCGGTTGTGTAACTTATGATAACCAAACGTTCTCGAGGACACATGGGAGTTTCTGTCAGGTGCATTCGCTTCATGCCGCTAAATAATCTTTATTGGTTTGATAAGTGTTATGGGGGTGAAACCGTGCTAGCGCACTACCTTTACTAGGATAAATACACACTTGTGATTATACCCCTTGCAAGCATCCGCAACTATAAGAAAGTAATTAAGATAAATCTAACCAAAGCCTTAAACTCTAAGATCCTACGCTCCCTGGTGCAATGGTTTCCCAACGGAGGTTTAGGTTTCTGTCACTCCAGCAACCCCACAATTAGTAGCCAAATACACAATGCATCTCACTAGGCCCATAAATCGTGAAGTATCATGTAGTCGACGTTCACATGACACCACTAGTGAAATAGCACCACAACAAATAAATATCAAACCATTAAATATTACTCAACATAATTCCACTACTAACAACTTGACTTCTCCCATGTCCTCAAGAACTAAATGAACTACTCACAAGACATCATATGGATCATGATCAGAGGTGAAATAATGGTAAATAACAATCTGAACATAAACCTTAATTCAACGGTTCCACTCAATAGCATTAACCACAAGAGTAATCAACATCGGGAAAGTTTCCCCTAAGAATTTGACAAGATTCAACCCAAGATGTTACAGCGGGATGGCATGGTGATGGTGGAGATGAAGGTGTTGGTGATGAGGATGATGGTGAAGATGATCCCGATGAAGTCCAGCGCGATGATGATGACGATGGCAACGATCTCCCCTCTCCGGGAAGGAATTTCCCTGGCAGATTTCTGCCAGCCGGACAGCTTTTCTCTCTCATGTTTTCCGCCTCGCAGAGGCGGTGGTGTATATCTCTGAGCCCTCCCCTTGACTTAGATTTTTGGGGACGATCAAATACGCGAAGGGGCGATGGCAGTAGTGGGCCAGGGTGCCTTCACCATAGGGCGGTGCGGCCAGGGGCTGGGCCGCGCCCCCTGGTGGTGAGGCTGCCCTGTGGCCCCTCTCGCCTCCTCCTTCTGGCTACTTCAGTCTTCTGGCAAAATATAATTTTCTGGTATTTTTCTGGAATTTCCTGATCTTCCGAAATATGGTGTCTTGACGGTTCTTTTTCTAGCAGAATCCTGACTCCGGCAGCAAATCCTCCAATGATCATCAAACATGTAAAAACAGAGGAAACAACATAAACATCATCTCTAAATGTGAAATATATCAATGAATAACAGTAAATTATGATACAAAATAGTGATGCAAAATGGACGTATCAACCCCCCCAAGCTTAGACCTCGCTTGTCCCCAAGAGAAAACTAAACTCAGTAAACATGACCACAGGTTTATGAAGTGAAGTGTCGATAATCAAAATACGGACAAGAAGTATCACATTCACCAAGGCACAAATTATAATAGACAACAACTTCCCTTTATAATAGGGAATCACAAATAAAGATGCACAAGGTAAACTATAATTGGTGATGGCAAACCTTAGTTCCTGGTTAGAGAACAATGAACAAACTATACTTGCTTTTGAACGAAGCCTTTAAAAACAGAGCTAATATAGCAAAAACCATATGCTCAACGAAACAAACTTTTTGCAGTCATAGAATGCTTTCAAAGATATATTCCTTCAGATAAAAGCATTGTACTAAACAAAAGAAGTTAGTAAACATGATTGAACGAATCAACATATGGATGAGTGAAACATAACAACTCAGATGCTTGCTTGAGATAGAAGGGAATAGGTTGACTCAACATAAAAGTAAAAGACAGGCCCTTCGCAGAGGGAAGCAGGGATTAAACATGTGCTAGAGCTTTTCATTTGTAAAATAGAGGTAAAAGTTATTTTAAGAGGTGGTTGCTTTTGTCAACGACTAGCAACAGAGTTCTTGATATCTTCCATACTAAACAAGTGAGAGCGGTTCCGAGATGTTGATTAATTGGCACATTGGTGCTCTTTTATAGCTTTGCACTCCTCCCCACCTTTTCCTTTCTCAAACCATGGCTAACCGATTCCATCGGGTGCCCACCAACTTTCACAAACCATGGAGGAGTGCCTTTTCTTTTCTTTCTTTTTGAGATTTCAATGGTCTGACCAGCTCCCTTGCAAAATTAATGACGAGCAGATGAAGCTGCCTAGTCAAGGGGTACTTAATTTAGTATAGAAGATAAAAAACCCATCCACTACGTCCTCATGAGCTAAAAATAGTGGCACAAAATAAGAAGTAGTTGAAGGTTTTTGAAAGGTAGCACATGAAAATTTACTTGGAATGGCGTGAAATACCATGCATAGGAATTTATAGTGGACCCTTTGGAAGTAACTTGGTTTTTGGGAGTTGGATGCACGAGAAGTATTCCCTCTCAGTACAGGTTTTTGGCTAGCAAGGCTGGGTAGCAAGCATAAGAGTTGCATGAAACAAACAAACATACATATAATAGGAATAATCATGAAAACTTCCTTGAAAGTACAACGATTTTAACTTGAGAATACTATTGCTTATAAGCCAATCATGAAGGAAAGCTGAAGTGATGTAACTACTAGCACTTCTTTCTTTTTATACTCAAACCTCAAGGTAATGTTGCTACTGACCAAGCTAAGTTTGCCAAAACCAACTAAATTTACTCATGCTCCCAAAGTGATACCAATACTAATCAACAAGACTAATCATATAAGAAACATTGCAAACTAAAATAAAGTGTGCGGAAAGTAAATGATAAAACTTCTCATTAATATTTCATTACCGCAACTCACACCAAGGGATACATAGATAACCAACTAAGGAGGATACTTCCACACTGCAAACTATTCTATAAGATAACTTTTCTATTCATGATATGACTCTACTTGAAAAGTAAATGAGTAAAAGATAATGATGTGATACTGTGGCACTCCCCCAAGCTTGGAACAAGCCAAGGGGATGCCAATACCAATGATGAATTACTCCTTCGGTGGTGGTGGTGAGTCCTTAATAAGCTTCTCAATCAAATCTCTCAAGTCATCAATCTTGTAGCTGAGATTACGAATCATCTCTGAATTGTGCTCAATACGGCTCATGAACCTGCCAGCCTAAGAATCCCAGCTCTTTGAATTATTTCCCCATCCTTCTTCGCTCTTGGAGCTTTCTTTCCCTTCATTGTTAGAACGATCTATATCCCAACCAGAGGGTAGTCGTGATCTAGGCACCTTTTGAATCTGATGTTCATGTATTAGAGTATGGAAAGAGTTGTTGTCTGACGGAGATGTCCGAGGAGCTAAGATGTGGCGTGGCACACCCCCTCCGATTCTTATACGTGCACTCTTCTTGAACTTGTCATGACTTGTCACCACCCCAATGCTTGCGATCATGGTGCTTGGGCGTGAACTTTCATTTTCTTCCATCTCTTCTTCCTCGGCCTCACTTTCAACTTCTTCCATCAACTGAAGGTCTTTGAAGTCATCTTCCGAAGGATTTTTGCCTTTGTCGTCGCTTGAAGGAGCCATGGTGCTCCCAAAACTGAGATCAACTCCTGATAGAAACAGCTCGAAACAAAAACACGATGAGAAAACAATATACAGACCTCGGGCAATCCCGGGGGTTATATAGGTGAAAATTAAACATCAAAACAAAATCACAGGAGGAAACCAGGATGGAAATGAGCTCCGAGGTGGTCTCACCACAGGGCAGCGCGGCCTAGAGTGGGCCCATGCCCCCTGGTGGTGAGAAGCCACCGGACTCCGTCTCCTGCCCATTTTGGTCTCGTGATTTTTCATATTTAATAACAAAAATATTAATGAAAAAGTTTAATGCGAACCTTTTCTGACTAGAACTGTTACCTATTCAAAAATGAACTCTGCAGGTTCCTGCATATTGTCCTGGATGAATTCCTCCAGAGAAACCGTTTGAATAACATCAACATCTTCATTATATGAATCTCCAGCAATATAATGTTTGAGTCTTTGCCCGTTCACCACTCTTGTAGTGTCATCTTTCAATGAAGCAATCTTTATCGCACCATAGCGGTACACCTCTTCAATAACATATGGTCCTTCCCATTTAGAGAGTAATTTTCCTGCAAAAAATCTGAGACGAGACCTATACAATAGAACTTTCTCACCAACATGAAACTCTCTCTTAAGAATTCTCTTATCATGCCATTGCTTGACACTCTCTTTGAAAAGTCTGGCATTCTCGTAAGCTTCGTTTCTCCACTCATCTAAAGAGCTCAAATCTAACAACCTTTTCTTACCGGCGAGTTTAAAATCCCTATTAAGCTCTTTCACTACCCAAAAAGCTTTTTGTTCTAATTCTAAGGGCAAGTGACATGCTTTTCCGTAAACCATCTTGTAAGGAGACATGCCCATGGGATTCTTATAAGCAGTTCTATAAGCCCATAAAGCATTGTTTAACTTGCTAGCCCAGTTTTTCCTAGATCTATTAACAGTCTTCTGCAAGATAGACTTGATCTCTTGATACGTCTCAAACATATCTATAATTTTTGATGCTCCATGCTTGTTTTTACACCATTTGCCTATTGTTTCGTTACACTTAGTGGCATTTTTATGCATTTTCCGGAACTAACCTATTAACGAAGTGCCACAGTGCCAGTTCCCAGTTTTCTGCTGTTTTTGTGTTTCAGAGTGATACACAGGAAATATTCTCGGAATTGGACGAAACAAGTTCCTGAAGTCTTATTTTACCCGGAAGCTTCCAGAGATCCGAAGAGAAGTAGGAGGGGGGCCATCAGGGCCCCACACACAGGGGCGGCGTGGCCAGCCCCTGGCCCACGCCACCCCCGTGTGAGGGCGCCTGGCCCCTCCTCTGACGACGTCCCTTCGCCTATAAAGACCCCCCGACGAGAAAAACCTAAGCCCCGATCAGTTTTCCAGAACACGTCGCGATCCACCGCCGCCATCGACCCGAAGATCGGGAGGGCCCGGAAGCTCTTCCCGGCACCCTGCCGGAGAGGGGAATCGCCACCGGAGATCTTCTTCATCGCCATGCTTGCCTCCGGAGCAATGAGTGAGTAGTCTACCTTGGACTATGGGTCCATAGCAGTAGCTAGATGGATGTCTTCTCCACTATGTGCTTCATGTTTAGATCTCATGAGCTGCCTTACATGATTGAGATCACCGTTATGTAATTCTACATGTTTGGTTTGTTGGGATCCGATGAATATTGGTGTTTATGATTAAGTTGCTGTACTGAATATTATCTTTTGTTATCTCTATGTTGTTTATGATCTTGCATGCTCTCCGTTGTTAGTAGCTATCTTGGCCGAGTAGTTGCTAGTGACTCCAAGAGGGGGTATTTATGCTCGATGGTGGGTTCATGCCTCTATTTCACCTGGGGGAGTGACAGAAACCTCTAAGGTGGTAGATGTGCTGTTGCTACTAGGGAGAAAACAACATTCATATGCTCAAGGGCATATGCTTTGTTTACATTACACACTTTACTTAATGCAATTATCTGTTGTTCGCAACTTAATACTTCTAGGGTGTTCGGATTGATATCCCCGGGGGTGGATTATTAGTCATAGATGCAGTTGGATGGCGGTCTATGTATTTTGTTGTAATGCCCAGAGTAAATCTCATAGTGATCTTCTTGACATATCACGTTTATCTTTATTATATCAATTTCCCAACTGTAATTTGTTTACGCAGCATGTGTTATTTTATCTATGGAGAGACACCACTAGTGAACTGTGGACCCCGGTCCTATTTCCATCATATTGCTATCACCTGTTTACTTTACTCGTACTGTTTACTTTACTCGCATACTATATTGTTTTCCACTCGATACACTCATAACCTTTGTTTCAAGCAAACCGGTGAGATTGACAACCTCATCGCAAGTTGGGAGCAAAGTATTTGTTTGTGTGTGTGCAGGTTCCGCGACACCTTCAGTCGTCATTGTCTCTCTTCTCCTGTTTGATAACCTTGGTTTCTTAAACTGAGGGAAAACTTGCTGCTACACTCATCATACCTTCCTCTTGGGGTTCCCAACGGGCTGGTTATTCACCACGCACAAGGACAGTCTGCTCCCACGTCAACTATACACCACCACACGTAGCAGCCACTTTTCTGGCGCCGTTGCCGGGGAAGAGAGAAGACTTCTGCGAGGGGAGTTCTTCGCACACACATTCTTTACTTTGTTATTGTTTTGCTTTACTTTATTTATTTTACCTGCATTGTTTTTTATCAAAAACCTAAAAAAATTAGAATCCTTGGTAGTTGTTATTTCTTTACTTTAGTTTATCATGTTGATCCCTAAGTACGTTCTGGAGGACCTCTCAGTAGGTAGTGGTTGGATTTGCCCTGAAAATCCTTTCGATGAAAGTAGTGTGCCAAAGCGTGATCATAAAGGATTTTCAAAAACTCAGTTGAACATATTTTCCTTCATTGTTGAAAAGTTCTCTGCAGTTGATATTAATGCTTCATCTGATATTACTTGATTCGCAATTTTTTGCGCCTAGCTCAAAGGCGTTAAAGAAAAGCACTTTTGGGAGATAACCCAATGTTTTCTTTTCAGTACTTTTTCTTTTATTTGAGTCTTGGAAGTCATTACTACTGTAATGACCGCTCCTTATCTTGTTTATTTCGTTTTTGTGCCAAGAGAAGCCTCTAATTTGAGTGAGTTAAAGATTTGGGGATGTTGCTGTCCTAAAACTGTTTTCGGTGCTGCACCGTAAAAATTCGTGAAAATTCTCTGTTTATCTTTTGGACCTGCGATTTCTTGTGCATATGCCCCAGGTTATATCAAAACTTTTCTTAGTTGAACACTTTTTGATTTGAGTAACATAAAATCCCTCAAAAATTCGACCTTTGTCAGCTGTTCAGTTTTGACAGATTTCTGCCAATATTTGTGTTTGCCACTTTATCGCTTTCTTTTGAGTTCTTTTGATCACAGAACTTTTGGGGAGGTTGCTACAGTAGTATCTACTATATATGTGGTGGTTTTGAGTTGAAACCTGAAGCAAATAGAGGATTGATTATATGTTATGCTTGCACTAATGTTGCTAATAGAATTGTGTTTAGTTTTGTATGAAGGAAGTTTTCAAGTGTAGGGATTGGAGAATGATGAGATGAGTTGAAGAATGGACAAAAGCTCAAGCTTGGGGATGCCCATGCATCACCCCAAGAAATATCCAAGAAGTACAAGCGTCAAAGCTTGGGGATGCCCCCGAGGCACCCCTTCTTCATCGGCAAAAATCAGGTCACCTTTCAAAACACTATATTTTTATTGCTTCATGCACTATGTGTTTTTCTTGGAGCGTCAGTTGTTTTAGTTTTCTTAGTTGGTTTAGTTTGTTTGTTTGCTGCAATAAATGGTTGGACCCCAACAAATTTTCTTTGGAGGAGATGTACTCGTTTTCATTTGCAAAGAACGCTCAGTTTTTCACTCTTATCGTTCATCGAGCGTTCTTCTTTTTCTGCTACTGCTTTTGGTTTTCGTTTTCGCCTTGATTTGCGTTCAGACCTTGTCATATCTTTTCATCAAGGTGTATTTTTGCCTCTGATCTTTATTAGTTTTCATCAAAAGAGGTGTTTATAAAAATTTTAAATGGTGTTGGAAACGAGAAAAAGCTTTGTGCAAAATAGTGGTACAAGAAGGAGCTTGTGTAGACTGCGGCTTCGGCTTTTTCATGTCATGCTTGATGTCTTTTTGATAGTATGCTTAGTGGTTATGCTGTAGCATGACTTGTCTCAAATAACTGAGATTGCTTAATGAGTCTTTGAAAAAATCATGCGTTGTTTTTATTGTATGGAAGCATTATTTTGGTTTTCTCCTTGATGTTTTATTTGGGTTGACTTGGCGCATGCTCACACATGTTAGACTCTTACAAAGTCGCCAATAGCCTTCATGATCATTTAGTTTTTGACTTTTGATGCCATCTTATGCTTCTTTTAATGTCGCTTTGTCGCTTTGCATGATTATGGCCATTACTGCTCTCTTAGTTGGTCGCTCCCAGTCTTTTGCTAGCCCTCGCCTTGTACTGAGTATGAGCTCTACTCGTGCATCCAACTCCTAAAAGCCAAAGTTTTCCATTGTGTCCACTATAAACTCCTATGCATGGTATTTGTAAGCCATTCCAAAGTAAATTTTCATGTGCTACCTTTCAAAAACCTTCAAAACACTTCTCGTTTTGTGACACTGTTTTCAGCTCATGGGGACGTAGTGGTCGGATTTGCTATCTTCCATATTGCTTATTCCATGGAAAGTGAATGTTGGTGGGCACCCGATGGAATCGGTTAGCCATAGTTTGTGAAAGGAAAAAGGTGGGGAGGAGTGCCAAGCTTTATAAAAGAGCACAAAAGTGCCAATCTCTCTCTCAAAAACTTGCTTCATTTTTGTATGGAAGATAGTAAGAAGCCCATTGCCAGTCGTTGACAAAGACAACCACCTCTCAAAACCAAGTTTTATCTCTCTGTTTTACAAATGAAAAGCTCTAGCACATGTTTAATCACTGCTTCCCTCTGCGAAGGGCCTTTCTTTTACTTTTATGTTGAGTCACCACCTTCTTTCTTTATGCACCATTAAGAGAGCATAGTTGTCATTCTTAGTGTGATATGCATTGTCCCAAAGTTCATTGATTGATTCATATTGTTGGTTTCACTTGTTCTTAAATTATTTGTATCTAGTCGCCCTCTTAAACTTGAAGGTGTCCTATGCATTTATGTTTTGCTCTCTTTGAAGGACAAGCTGAAAACCTTTTGTATGTTTTTCCTTATGATTTGAACACACGTTTGACTTTCATTGTTTCATTTTCATGATCTTTTGTTTGTGTTCATTTGCATGTTTACAACATGGTTGCTAAGTTCTTATTGTCATGATTATATCTTCATGCCCATGTTTTAAGTTCTATTGATCCCAGCTCACCAATGCTTACATATATGATCAAGATTGTGTAGGTGCATGTCACCTCAAAAATTATTCTTTTGTTATCACTTACCTAGTCGACGACGAGCAGGAGTTAAGCTTGGGGATGCTTGATACGTCTCAAACGTATCTATAATTTTTGATGCTCCATGCTTGTTTTTACACCATTTGCCTATTGTTTTGTTACACTTAGTGGCATTTTTATGCATTTTCCGGAACTAACCTATTAACGAAGTGCCACAATGCCATTTCCCTATTTTCTGCTATTTTTGTGTTTCAGAGTGATACATAGGAAATATTCTCGGAATTGGACGAAACAAGTTCCTGAAGTCTTATTTTACCCGGAAGCTTCTAGAGATCCGAAGAGAAGTAGGAGGGGGGCCACCTGGGCCCCACACACAGGGGCGGCGCGGCCAGCCCCTGGCCCGCGCCACCCCCGTGTGAGGGCACCTGGCCCCTCCTCTGACGACGTCCCTTCGCCTATAAAGACCCCCCGACGAGAAAAACCTAAGCCCCGATCAGTTTTCCAGAACACATCGCGATCCGCCGCCGCCGTCGACCCGAAGATCGGGAGGGCCCAGAAGCTCTTCCCGACACCCTGCCGGAGAGGGGAATCGCCACCGGAGGTCTTCTTCATCGCCATGCTTGCCTCCGGAGCGATGAGTGAGTAGTCTACCTTGGACTATGGGTCCATAGCAGTAGCTAGATGGATGTCTTCTCCACTATGTGCTTCATGTTTAGATCTCATGAGCTGCCTTACATGATTGAGATCACCGTTATGTAATTCTACATGTTTGGTTTGTTGGGATCCGATGAATATTGGTGTTTATGATTAAGTTGTTGTACTGAATATTATCTTTTGTTATCTCTATGTTGTTTATGATCTTGCATGCTCTCCGTTGTTAGTAGCTATCTTGGCCGAGTAGTTGCTAGTGACTCCAAGAGGGGGTATTTATGCTCGATAGTGGGTTCATGCCTCTATTTCACCTGGGGGAGTGACAGAAACCTCTAAGGTGGTAGATGTGCTGTTGCTACTAGGGAGAAAACAACATTCATATGCTCAAGGGCATATGCTTTGTTTACATTACACACTTTGCTTAATGCAATTATCTGTTGTTCGCAACTTAATACTTCTAGGGTGTTCGGATTGATATCCCCGGGGGTGGATTATTAGTCATAGATGCAGTTGGATGGCGGTCTATGTATTTTGTTGTAATGCCCAGAGTAAATCTCATAGTGATCTTCTTGACATATCACGTTTATCTTTATTCTATCAATTGCCCAACTGTAATTTGTTTACCCAGCATGTGTTATTTTATCTATGGAGAGACACCACTAGTGAACTGTGGACCCCGGTCCTATTTCCATCATATTGCTATCACCTGTTTACTTTACTCGTACTATTTACTTTACTCGCATACTATATTGTTTTCCACTCGATACACTCATAACCTTTGTTTCAAGCAAACCGGTGAGATTGACAACCTCATCGCAAGTTGGGAGCAAAGTATTTGTTTGTGTGTGTGCAGGTTCCGCGACACCTTCAGTCGTCATTGTCTCTCTTCTCCTGTTCGATAACCTTGGTTTCTTAAACTGAGGGAAAACTTGCTGCTACACTCATCATACCTTCCTCTTGGGGTTCCCAACGGGCTGCTTATTCACCACGCACAAGGACAGTCTGCTCCCACGTCAACTATACACCACCACACGTAGCATCTCTCTATTTGAAAGTTCTACCTGCCCACTAGTTTGGGGATGATAAGCAGAAGCAATTCTATGATTAACGTCATATCTAGCAAGAGTTTTTCTAAAACTGCCATGAATAAAATGAGAACCTCCATCAGTCATAAGATATCAAGGCACACCAAACCTAGGAAAAATAACATCCTTAAGCATTTTTAATGAGGTGTCACCATCGGCACTCTTGGTAGCTATGGCTTCTACCCACTTGGTAACATAATCAACAACAACAAGAATATGTGACAAGGGTATAGTTAATAGAGCCCGTTAGTTGAGTACCCCTGAGGCCCGTTAAGCTAGGCCCAATTGTAATGATAGTCGAGATACGAGTCCTTACCGTATGTCGATATTGTAATCTGTATCGGACCCTACCTGATCCTCGAGACCTGGCCACCTATATATAGGGGCCAGGAGGGGACGGTGTAGGCCAGATTGAAAGCAAGCCAGGTTCAACACCCAAGTTTACTTTCGATATACACCTATTTTGACTAACCTTACCTTCGAGTTCATCCGACGCCCTGTCTCCCTGATCCTAAGTCCTTCATCTAGGACATTTGTCGAGTTAACCCTCGTCAATTGGCGCCGACTGTGGGGACTTTGGGCATTGGAATCATGAATTCGACGGCTTTTTCACTTTTAGCCAACAGCAGTGCAGAAGTCGACGAAAATCAAGAGATGGAGCTGACAATCAGAAGTTTAAGCATCTTCGTCGGGCCATCAGGTTCGTCCCGCCTCTCGGATTCGATGAAACCAGATCCGTCGGCAAGTAAGCCCGAAACAGTAGTAATGCTGGAATCATTGGAAGGCTCTTCCAGTGAGGTAAACTCGCCGGTCAGCTTAGGAAAAGCACCAATCGCAGAAGGCGACAAAATTTGGGAAAAATTCGACTTGGAAGAAAGAGCGTGTAAAACGCACAACATCGCAAGGGACTTCGCCGCTGGAAGTAGTGGCGTCTCCAAAAGAATACATCAGCTATGCGTCATTATCACTGAAGCAGAAGAAGAAAACCACAATGAAGGAAGTAAAGGGGTCGACAGGCAAATCGACAAGATAAAGGAACACAACAAAAGAGAGAAGGAGAAAGTTCACGTTTCAGCTGGAGAATGGAGGATCATCATGTCAGCTATCAATCATGGCACAGAAGTACCCGAAGGATCGAGAAGAGAAGTTCTAATGGGATATCAGTACGCATTGCACCAGCATAGGAAAAAACTAAGAGAGGAAAGAGACATGGTTTTTCAAGATAATAACAGCATATCAAGGGAAGAATATTGGGATGATTATAGTGAGGACTCAGAGTACAGTAGGGAAAGGCGCGGAGACCCAAAGCACAACAGAGGGACAACAGCGCGAAGCAGAGAGAAAAGGTACTCAAGGAGCATTACTCCACAGCCAGAGGACGAGGAGGAAGACTTCGTACAAGAAACACCAGAAGCAGCACTAATAGCAGCACAGGCATATTTACTAACCACGAGGCCAGAACCCAGAGATCCGCGGGAAGATATGCACCAAGCCGCAATATGAAGCCTCGGGATAGTGGAAGACAAGATCAGGGGAAAAGCTCCAGAGACAAAGTCGACAAGCTACAAGGAAAGGCGAAAGGAGAAGTTCAAATACAATATCACACAAAACGAGTTTAGTGAGTCATCAGAAGAAGAAAGGCGACAAAAGAGGAAGGAGGACGCAAGAAATATAATAGCACAAGCTCGAGTAAATAAATCGCGCCACGCCTGGAGGGAAGAAAATTATGAAGACAACGAAAAAATAGATGGGCGCGTTATGCTTTACCCGCAGGGTTCGCAAAATGCGGGTACCCAAAGGATTCAAGTTACCACACGACCAGCAAAAATATGACGGGTCGCAAGAACCTACCCTATGGTTATCGGATTATCTGCAGGCAGTACATATATTAGGGGGAACAAAAGCGACTGCAATGCAAAGCTTGCAACTACACCTCACCGGCACAGCACGGTCCTGGTTGAATACCCTACCTAATGAATCCATCGGAAGCTGGGGAGAACTCGAAAGCCAATTTGCAAGAAATTTCCGTTCGATATACAAGCGCCCAGCATCACTGGAGGAGGTCAAAACGTGTGTGCAAAGGAAAGGTGAAACTCTACGTTCTTATATACAACGATGGAGTGTAATCAAAAACTCAGCAGAGGACGTCTCCGACGAACGAGCAATAGACGCTTTTTCGGCTAGCCTTCGTCGCTCAGATCTCGTGGAAGAGATAGGAAGAACAAGGCCAACGACAGTAGCTGAGTTAATGGAAGAAGCCAACAAATTCAATGATGGAGAGGACGCATATAATAACAAAAGAGGACGTTCGCCAGAAGTCGACAGAACAAGTAGACAGAGGTGACAACACCGCAGCAGGGATAATCAAGGAAGGCGAAATCAGATAGCTGCGGGTTACGAAGCAAGGGAAGAGGAAGGATATGAAAATAGGAGGTTTCAGGCAAAGGGAGCAAAAAAATCAAGATACTCCGGCCCTTCGGCCGAAGACATGCTATACAAACCTTGTCGAATCCATTACGCATATCTTGATGGAAAAAGAGTCTCAAATCACCAGATGAAGGATTGTAGAACTTTCCTGAGGCTACAAAGCGCCATGGGTTCAAGCCAAGGGGGATGGCAAGGAGAGAAATACACAAGTCAAGGATACCAAGTACAAAGGCTAGCAAGGCACCTAGAATCAAAAGTTTATATATCAGCAATGATTCAACCGGTGCCTAAGTCAAAGAAAGAGCGAAAGAGCATATCCAGGCAAGTAAACCTAGCAATATCATCACCACCAGCCACCACAGAATATTTGCGGTGGTCAGATCAACCAGTTAAGTTCAGCAGAGCAGATCACCCAAGAAAAATTCCCAGGCCGGGCCACTCGCCAATGGTGTTAAAGGCACAAATAGGAGGGTACGACATCGAGAGAGTATTTATGGATGCAGGGAGTGGCATAAATCTAATATATGCTAGAACCCTGAAGGCAATGTGTATCTCACTGTCAAGCCTGAAGCCAACAGATTGCTCCTTCCATGGAATAGTACCAGGAGCCGCAAATTACCCTCTGGGAAAAATATAACTCGATGTCTGCTTTGGCAGTAGCAGGAACTATCGCAGAAAGAAGTTGGAATTTGAAGTTATGGACTGGCCATGACAGTACCACGCAATCCTAGGGCACCCAGCATTAGCAAAGTTCATGGCAGTACCTCACTACGCGTATCTTACGCTAAAAATCCCAGGACCCAAAGGAACAATTACAGTGCAAGGGAGCTTTGAAGTAGCCAACACATGCGACAGAGAATTCAATAGGATGGCGCAAACCTTCGGCATGATAGTAGAATATGAGAGGCTAAAAGGAGAAATGGATCATAATGTGCTACCCGACGTTGGACGATCCCTGCCAGATCAGGCTTTCGACACAACTCAGGACTCGAAGAAAATTCAGGTCCACCCTACGGACCCAAACAAGACGACATCGATTGCGGTAAACCTGGATCCTGCATAGGAAAGCGCGCTCGTCGAGTTCCTCCTGTCCTTCAGACATGCCAGGGGTTCCCAGGGAACTCGTCGAGCATGCACTAAATGTAGATCCTAAAGCAAAGCCAGTCAAGCAACCATTGCGAAGATTCGATGAACCCAAAAGGAAGGCGATAGCATCAGAATTGCACAGGCTAGAAAATGCCGGATTTATCAGAGAAATAAAAACCTCGAGTTGGGTATCCAATCCATTCATTGTGCCTAAGAAAAACATAGATGTACAAAGAGTGTGTGTCGACTACACATCTCTCAATAAACATTGTCCAAAGGATCCCTTCCCTCTACCCCGCATCGATCAAATAATTGATTCGATAGCGGGCTGTGCAAGGCTTTCCTTTTTGGACGCATATTCTGGTTACAACCAGATCAAGTTGAAAAAAGAAGACGAAGAAAAGACAGCATTCATCACACCATATGGGGTGTTTTGCTATCAAGTAATGCCATTCGGCCTAAAAAATGCAGGAGCAACTTATCAACGGATGATGCAAAATTGCCTCGGGAGCCAAATAGGATGCAACATCCAAGTCTACATTGACGATGTAGTCATCACTACAAGAGAGGAGGAATCCCTTATCAGCGACTTGGCAGAAACCTTCGACAACCTGAGCAGGTACAAGCTTAAGCTTAACCTGACAAAGTGTTCCTTCGGCGTATCAGCAGGACAACTCTTAGGGTTCCTGGTGTCAGCACGGGGAATAGAGGCGAACCCAGAGAAGATACAAGCAATTTTAACAATGGGGAACCCACGAAACTACACGACGTACAGAAACTAGCAGGACGCGTCGCGACACTAAGTCGTTTTGTTGCTCGACTAGGAGAAAAGGCGCTCCCGTTCTATGCACTTATGAAAAAGTCAGATGATAAGTTTGAGTGGACAGCAGAAGCAGATGCAACCTTTGCGCAGTTGAAAAAAGTGCTCTCCACGCCACCAGTGCTGGTCGCACCAAAAGAAAAGGAGCCACTACTACTCTACATCGCTGCAACCCATCAGGTGGTGAGTACAGTACTAGTAGTCGAAAGAAGTGAAGAAGGAAAAGCCCACGGCGTCTAGAGGCCGGTATATTTCATCAGTGAAGTACTATCTCCGACAAAATAGAGGTACCCGCATTATCAAAAGCTTGCATATAGTGTTTTTACAATAGCACGAAAATTGCGACAATACTTTGCGGTGCACCCAATTATAGTGGTCAATGAAGTGCCACTATCGAACATATTTAACAATCCTTCAGCAACAGGACGTGTCTCTTTGTGGGGAATTGAATTATCTCCCACGGACATCACGTATGAAAAAAGGAAGGCGATCAAGTCGCAAATCTTGCCAGATTTCATAGCAGAATGGCTGGAGCTGCAGAGCACGGGACCGCCAGATTTATCGAGTGTTTGGACAATGTACTTCGACGGTTCTAAGAGAGCCAAGGTGCAGGCGCAGGAGTAATCTTGATATCGCTGCATGGCGACAAGCTGAAGTACGTTTTAAGGATGAGTTTTTCGCAGGCCTCTAATAATGAAGCAGAATACGAGGCTTTGTTGCATGGAATGAAGATGGCCAAAGCATGTGGAGCAACTCGCCTAAAAATATTTGGAGATTCAAACCTTGTCGTTCAGCAAGTTATGAACAGGTGCGACACAATCAATGATAACATGATGGCCTACAAGAATTTATATCACTATCTCGAAGGAACATTCGATGGATGCGAAGTCTCGCACATCAGCGGAAATAGCAATGAAGAAGCCGACAATTTAGCAAATATCGGGTCACAGTGTTTACCCGTACCATCTGGAGTCTTCTGGGAGGAAATAGCGGAAAGGTCGATAACAAGTGTCAAAAGTTCGACTACTGCAGCAGGCTCGGGGGTTATGTCAGAACCCGAAGAAGTCATAATGATAGAAGAAACCTGGATGCAGCCATATCTCGCATACATGATAAATAAACAGTTACGAGAAGATGCAGTGGAAGCCAAGAGAATAACTCGACGATCGAAAGCATTTGTCGTGTTGCAGGGGAAATTATACAAGAAGAGCATAACTAGCATTTTGCAGCGTTGCGTAACACCTCAAGAAGGACAAGTAATATTAAAAGATATACACGCTGGAGTGTGTGGCCATCATGCTAGCAGTAGGGCAATAGCGGCAAAAGCGTTTCGAGTAGGATTTTATTGGCTCACAGCCATCGAAGATGCGAAAGATATAGTTCGGAAGTGTGAAGCATGTCAAAGATTCGCATCTCGACTGCACGCACCAGCAGCAGAGCTACATCCAATGCCACTGTCCTGGCCCTTTGCACAATGGGGCCTCGATATGGTGGGGAAATTACACAAATCTTGGCCAGGAGGACATGTTTACATGCTAGTGGCAGTCGATAAATTTATCAAGTGGGTGGAAGCAGCCCCGGTAACCACTCAAGATTCGACAACAGCAATCAATTTCATTAAGTCAATAGTGTTCCGCTTCGGTGTACCATATAGCATTATCACGGACAATGGGACAAACTTCACTTCAAAGGAATTCAAGAGTTATTGCGAAGGATTTGGGAATCAAGCTCAAATTCGCATCTGTAGCACACCCGAAGACAAATGGGCAAGTTGAAAAAGCCAATGGCCTAATATGCAATGGGATAAAAAAGAGGCTCTTAGCACCTCTCGAGAAAGCCAAGAGCGCTTGGGTAGATGAATTACCCTCCGTTCTTTGGAGTTTAAGAACCACGCCTAACGCAGCAACTCAAGAAACTCCTTTCTTCCTGGTCCATGGCGCAGAAGCCATGCTTCCAATTGAAGTTACACACGAAGCTCCAAGAGTGACTGCATACGACGAAGTAACATCAACAGAAGCGTTACAAGACGATGTCGATGCACTAGACGAAGCAAGAGATAAAGCATTAGAAAGAGCCACGCAGTATCAACAGAGCCTGCGGAACTACCATAGTAGTCGAGTTCGTCCACGATCCTTTGTGGTGGGAGATCTAGTCTTACGACTTAGGCAGGACAGCCACGGCAAATTAGAGTCCCCTTGGGTGGGACCTTACATCGTCATAGAAGTGATACCAGGAGGAGCTTATCGACTACAAGACAAGAAGACAGGAAAAGACGAGAGCAACCCATGGAATGCGGAGCAGCTACGGTGTTTTTACACATAGAAGAAATCTAGTGGTATCAGTAAACTCGAGTTAACCCTCTGAACCCGGAACATGAGGCCATAGATCGGGTTCCCTTGGTTGAACTCGACAAAATTTCTAGTTGAAGTATGATGATGGACTAAATTATATTTGAGCCTATACTCGAAAAATGTTTTGTTCGACTATAGCCTCGGGGGCTACTCCCATCGGGAGCGCTGAGCGCGCACCCGACGATATTTATTGACAAGCACTAGAGCATGGGAAGTGAAGGAGTATGCGCTGGAACATTGTTACTCCCATCGGGAGCGAGTTTTTTATGGTTGCATAACCCGAATATTTTCAGTCAAAATTTGACTGCGACATGAGATTCTTGAGTTGCGTTATCGCAACGAAACTCGAATGCCATTATTTATCACGAAGGTAAGACCCCGGGATCCGTCTTGTGTGGCCTAGTATACGCACATGGATACGCTCTGCTGGTATGTGTCCGTGTCTACGACGCGAAGAAAATCCTGGTGGACGCACTGGGTACCCTGAGAATCACTGGGATTCATTCTTTGTAAGTCCTAAATGCGGCAAAAGAGTGGGTTTGACCGGTATCCCGAATTCAAGTCCAATGGGATTGAATTTAAAGTAGGTGACAAATATCTGTTCCGGCAGTTAACTGGCCTCTTGATCCGTCAGAGTTGTCAGGCTTGTTCATCAAAACCCCTTGTGAAATATTATCATAAAAATAAGTCAAAACACCAAGTCAAAGATTTGAAGATATGAAGAAGTTAAAGAATTGATCAAGTCGAAGATTTAAAGATTAGAGATTCAACCCGAATCTGCAATTCTGGTAGAATCTCAGGGGCTACTGACAAGGGTATAGTTAATAGAGCCCGTTAGTTGAGTACCCCTGAGGCCCGTTAAGCTAGGCCCAATTGTAATGATAGTCGAGATACGAGTCCTTACTGTATGTCGATATTGTAATCTGTATCGGATCCTACCCGATCCTCGAGACCTGGCGACCTATATATAGGGGCCAGGAGGGGACGGTGTAGGCCAGATTGAAAGCAAGCCAGGTTCAACACCCAAGTTTACTTTTGATATACACCTATTTCGACTAACCTTACCTTCGACTTCATCCGACGCCCTGTCTCCCCGATCCTAAGTCCTTCATCTAGGACATTTGTCGAGTTAACCCTCGTCAATATGAGTATAACCTTTTGAGGGAGGAAAAGGACCCATAAAGTCAAATCCCCAACAATCAAATGGTTCAATAACAAGAGTGTAACTCATAGGCATTTCATTACGTCTAGAAATATTACCAACTCTTTGACATTCATCGCAAGATAAAACATACTTTCTAGCATCTTCAAAAAGGGTTGGCCAATAAAAACCTGATTGTAGAACCTTTTGTGTGGTTCTATCTCCAGCATGATGTCCTCCATAAGCACTTCCATGGCATTTTCTCAATATTTCTTGTTGTTCATACTCTGGAACACATCTTCGTATAATACCATCAACTCCTTCTTTATATAAGTGTGGGTCATCCCAAAAATAATGCCTCAGATCATAAAAGAATTTTCTTCTTTGCTGAGCTGTAAAGGTTGGAGGCAAATACTTGGAAACAATAAAGTTAGCATAATCAGCATACCAAGGAAGGTCTCGCGAAGTTACATTTATCGAAGCCAACTGTTCATTTGGAAAACTATCATTAACAGGAATAGGATCAAAAGAAATATTTTCCAATCTAGACAAATTATCAGCAACAGGATTTTTAGCACCTTTTCTATCTACAATATGCAAATCAAAATCTTGTAAGAGCAACACCCATCTAATAAGCCTAGGCTTAGCATCCTTCTTAGACATAAGATATCTAATAGCAGCGTGATCAGTATGAATAGTAACTTTAGAATCAACAATGTAAGGTCTAAACTTATCACATGCAAAAACAACAGCACGAAACTCTTTTTCAGTGGTAGCATAATTCTTCTGGGCAGCATCAAGAGTCTTACTAGCATAGTGAATAACATTCAACTTATTATCTATGCGTTGTCCAAGAACAGCACCAACAGCAAAATCACTAGCATCACACATAATTTCAAAGGGTAAATTCCAATCAGGTGGTTGAACAATAGGAGTAGTAGTTAAAGCCTTCTTAAGAGTTTCAAAAGCTTCCTTACAATCATCATCAAAAACAAATGGTACATCTTTTTCAAGAAGATTAGTAAGAGGCTTTGAAATCTTAGAGAAATCTTTAATAAACCTCCTATAGAAACCAGCATGACCAAGAATACTACGAATACCTTTAACATCCCTGGGGCAGGGCATTTTCTCAATTGCTTCAACCTTTGCTCTATCAACTTCAATACCTCTTTCGGAGATTTTATGTCCAAGAACAATTCTTTCATTCACCATAAAGTGGCATTTCTCCCAATTTAGAACAAGATTAGTTTCTTCACACCTCTGCAAAACTTTATTGAGATTGTGCAAACAATTATCAAAAGAAGTTCCATAGACGGAGAAATCGTCCATGAAAACCTCCACAATTTCTTCACAAAAACCATGAAAAATAACAGACATGCATCTTTAAAAAGTAGCAGGAGCATTGCATAAACCAAACGGCATACGTCTATAAGCATAAGTTCCATAAGGACAAGTAAACGTGGTTTTCTCTTGATCTTGTTTTTTAACAGCAATCTGAGAGAAACCAGAATAACCATCAAGAAAACAGAAATGAGTCTTCTTAGATAACCTCTCTAGCATTTGATCTATAAATGGTAAAGGATAATGATCTTTCTTAGTAACTTCATTCACCTTTCTAAAATCAATGCACATTCTATAACCAACTACTACCCTTTGAGGAATAAGCTCGTTATTCTCATTAGGCACAACAGTGATACCTCCTTTCTTAGGAACACAATGAACAAGACTAACCCATCTACTATCAGCAATAGGATAAATAATACTAGCATCAAGGAGCTTCAATACCTCATTTCTTACCACTTCCTTCATCTTGGTAATTAAGCGGCATTGATGTTCAACTACTGGCTTTGCATCTTCTTCCATGTTAATAGCATGCTGACATCTAGTAGGAGAAATCCCTTTTAAATCATCAAGAGTATAGCCCATAGCTCCTCGGTGTTTCCTTAATACTTCCAATAACCTTTCTTCTTCCTTTCCTAAAAGTTTAGAACTCATAATAACATGATATATTTTCTTATCATCTATATAAGCATACTAAAGATCATCAGGTAAAGGTTTTAATTCAAAAACGGGAACTTCCTTAGGTGGCTAAGTGGTACCAAGATCCTCCACAGGTAAATTGTGCTTAATCAACGGTGGTTGACGAAGAAGAATATCGTCAATCTCTTCTCTTTCCTCCCCGAAGACATCACTTTTATGGTCCTCCATAAATTGTTGCAAAGCATTATTAGGAGCAAGAGTAATAGAAGCAAGCTGTTCAACTCGAAAATTTTCATGAGGCAATTCATTTTCATAAGAAGTCTTAGCAAACTTAGAAAAATTAAACTCATAAGATTCTCCATTAAAATTAGTAAAAAAATTCTCCTTCTTACAATCTATCACAGCACCACAAGTATTCAAAAAGGGTCTACCAAAAATAATAGAAAAAGTTTTACTAGCTTCCTTACCAAGTACTAGAAAATCAGTAGGATACTTAGTCTTACCGCATAAAACTTCCACATCTCGAACAATACTAAGTGGCAAGACAGTCTCTCTGTTAGCAAGCTGAATAACCACATCAATATCCTCAAGTTCACAAGGGCCAATCTCATGCATAATTTCTCTGTAAAGCTCTATAGGAATAGCACTTGAACTTGCACCAGTGTCACATAAACCATAATAGCAATGATCGCCAATCCTGACAGAGATAACAGGAGCACTTGTTTTCCTACGCCTACTAGGATGTGAAACAATGTTAGTAGCATCTTCACAAAAGACAATATGTTCATCTCCAACATCTTTAGTAACAAGGTCCTTCACTATAGCCACAGGAGACTTAATAGTAATTTGCTCATCAGGTTCTACAGCTTTCTTAGTACATTTATTAAACACACTTACCAAAGTAGAATGCTCCTTTACCTTAGCAGGGAAAGGCGTCTTCTCGAAATAAGGTTCAGGCAAAATGCTATCAACAGTACAAACTTCAGTAGATGTAGCAGGAATATGACTAATAGAATCTTTATAAGGCGCACGATATTTGTTCCAATCTTTCTTTGGAACATCAAGATAAGAGGCAAAGGCCTTAAAACAGTTAGCAAGTATCTGGGAATCAAGACCATAAGCTGTGCTAACATTATGAAAGTCATCGGTTCCCATAAAAGTTTTAATGCATTCATAATCATAATTTATACCTAACCTCCTACCTTTGTCGTTCTCCCATCCTTCAGCATTTTCTTGAATACGGTCAAGAAGATCCCATTTAGCTTCTCCTTTCATATGAGTAATTGATCCAAAACAGGAAGCATCCAAATAATCCTTGTCATGAAGAGCAAGCCTCGCATAAAAGTTATCAATAACAATATTACTGGGGAGCTCATGAATGGGACATTTGAGCATTAGTAACTTCAATCTCCCCCACGCTTGGGCAATACTCTCTCCATCATGAGGCCAAAAGTTATATATTCGATTACGATCTTTATGAATTTCACTTGGAGGATAAAATTTGGAATAAAAGAGAGGTACAATTTCCTCCCAAGCAATAGATGGACCATCTTTGAGCAGTCGATACCACTCCTCAGCTCTGCCTTTCAGTGATAAAGAGAATAGCTTCCTCTTAACTTTGCTCGATGAATTACCTGCACACTTGAAGAACTCGCATAACTCATGTATAAAGAGTAAATGATCACCCGGGTGGACAGTCCCATCTCTTGAATAGCAGTTATCCATAACACGTTCAACAATTTTCATAGGTATTTTAAAAGGATCGACTTGAGCAGGTGGTGGTGGTGGTCCATCCACATCTGCAACAGTGGTAGTAGTGTTCCCAAATAGGAAACCAAATGGAGAACTCTCCATAGCAAAATAAAATAAAAATAAAAGATAGAAATAAAAACAATAGTCACAACGATGGTTACCTTTACCAATTCCACTCTTCAATAGCGCTTCACTCCCCGGCAACGGCGCCAGAAAATAGTCTTGATGACCCACAAGTATAGGGGGTGTATCATAGTACTTTCGATAAATAAGAGTGTCAAACCCAACGAGGAGCAGAAGGTGTTGACAAGTGGTTTTGATCAAGGATTCACTGTAAATACTAGCAAACGGGTTTTCAGGGGTATTTGGTAATGCAAGTAAATAAAGTAGGAGTAAATAAAAGACAATAACAATAATTGCTGCAAGTGGCCCAATCCTTTCTAGAGCAAAGGACAAGCTGGTTGTGTAACTTATGATAACCAAACTGACAAGGGTATAGATAATAGAGCCCGTCAGTTGAGTACCCCTGAGGCCCATTAAGCTAGGCCCAATTGTAATACTAATCGAAATACGAGTTCATGTTGTATGTCGATATTGTAATCTGTATCGGATCCCACCTGATCCTCGAGACCTGGCCACCTATATGTACGGGCCAGGAGGGGACGGTGTGGGACAGATTGAAAGCAAGCCGGGTTCTACACCCACGTTTACTTTCATAGCCACCTTGCTTGACTGAATTTACCTTCGAGTTCATCCGACGCCCTATCTCCCCGATCCTAAGTCCTTCATCTAGGACATTTGTTGAGTTTAACCCTCATCAATTGGCGCCGACCATGGGGACTCTGGGCGTTGGAATCATGAATTCGATGGCTTTTTCACTTTTAACCAATAGCAATCCAGAAGTTGACGAAAATCAAGAGATGGAATTGACGTTCGGAAGTCTAAGCTTCTACATCGGACCTTCGGGTTCAACTCGTCTTTCGGATCTGACGAAATCAGTTCCGTCGGCAAGCAAAACAGAGAGAATCACAACATCTGGATCATCTGTAGGCTCTTCTAGCAAGGCAAACTCGCCAGTCAGCTTAGCAGCAACAGAAAACCCGCAGGAAAAATTTGAGGAACCCGACGAAACCGGGCAAAAGACCATTGTGGAGGTAGCAGTGTACAAATCAAGGGACATCACCAGCAGAAGCAGCGGCGTCTCCAGAAGCATACACCAATTATGCGTCATCATCACTAAAGCAGCAAATAAGAAAACAATCACGCTGGCAACGAGGAGGTCGACATGCAAGTCGACAAAATAAGGAGCAATGGCAAGAAAGAGAAGGAGAAAGTGCATGTTTCGGACGGAGAGTGGAGAATGATCATGACAGCTATCAACCACGGGACTGATGTACCCGCAGATTCAAGAAGAGAAGTTTTAATGGGATACCAATATGCGCTGCACCAGCGCAAAAAGAAGTTAAGGCATGAAAGAGACATGATTATGAGAAGCCCAGATTACAACAACACACCAAGTGAAGGATATTGGAGTGAATATAGCAATTCATCAGAGTCCAGCATGGAGAGACATAGAGACCCAAAGCACAACAGGAGGACAATAGCACAGATAAGAGAGGAGAGCTACGCGAAAAGTGAAAGCCCACAGCAGTTAAAAGAAGAAGAAGATTTCGTTCAAGAAACACCAGAAGCAGCGTTGGTACCAGCACAGGCGTACCTACTAACCACACAACCAGAGCCTGGAGATCCACGAGAGCACATGCATCAGTCCGCAGTACGAAGTCTCGGGTTGGTAGAAGACAAATTAATGGGAAAGCTTCCAGAGGAAAAAGTGACACGTCGAAAAGAAAGGCGAAAAGAAGAATTCAAACACAAATCCTTATGAAACGAACCCAATGATTCATCAGAAGATGAGAAGCGACAAAAAAGGAGGGAGGCCGCAAGGAACATAATAGCACAAGCACGAGTAAACAACTCACGCTATGCGTGGAGAGAGGAAAACTATGAAGACGATGAAAAAGAGATGGGCGCGTTATGTTTTACCCGTAGGGTTCACAAAACGCGGGTACCCAAAGGTTTCAAGTTGCCACATGATCAGGAAAAGTATGATGGGTCGCAAGATCCCACTCTATGGTTGTCAGATTACCTGCAAGCAGTACAAATACTTGGAGGAACAAGAGCAACAGCCATGCAAAGTTTGCAGTTACACCTCACCGGCGTAGCGCGGTCCTGGTTAAATACCTTACCCAACGATTCCATCAGAAGTTGGGGGGAATTAGAGAGTCAATTCGCAAGAAATTTTCGCTCAACATATAAGCGACCAGCATCATTGGAAGAAGTCAAATCGTGCATACAGAAAAGAGATGAAACCCTACGCTCTTATATACAATGCTGGAGTGTAATCAAAAACTCAGCAGAAGACATCTCCGATGAAAGAGCAATAGACGCTTTTTCGAGTGGCCTTCGTCGTTCGGACCTACTGGAAGAAATAGGGAGAACAAGGCCAAGGACAGTGTCTGAGCTAATGGAAGTAGCCAACAGATTTGCCGATGGAGAAGACGCGTATAACAACAAAAGGGGGCATTCACCAGAAGTCGACAAAACAAGCAGGCAAAGGCAAAGATACCGCAATAGCGACAACCACGGAAGGCGAAATCAGATAGCCGCAGGATATGATGGAAGGAGCGAAGAAGGCTATGAAAATATCGAATTTCCAGCAAAAGACGGTAGGGGAAAGGAGAAGCCAAGGTACTCGGGTCCCTCGGCAGAAGATATGCTATATGGTCCTTGTCGCATCCATTATGCTTACCTAGATGGGAAAAGAGTTTCCAACCACCAGATGAAGGATTGCAAAACCTTCCTACGGTTGCAAAACGCCATGGATTCAAGCCAAGGAGCACGAAAGGGAGGAAAAAGCGTAAGTCAAGGATATCAAATGCAACGACTCGCAAAACAGCTGGAGTCAAAAGTATACATATCAGCAATAATCCAACCAGTGCCAAAGTCGAAAAAAGAAAGGAAGAGCATATCAAGACAGGTCAACCTGGCAATATCATCGCCACCAGCTACTACAGAGTATCTAAAGTGCTCCGATCAACCAGTTAGATTTAGCAAAGCAGACCACCCAAGGAAAGTTCCCAGGCCAGGGCACGCACCAATGGTACTAAAGGCGCAAATAGGGGGGTACGACATCGGAAGAGTATTCATGGATGCAGGAAGCGGCATAAATCTAATATATGCAAGAACTCTGAGGGCAATGTGCATCTCACTAGAAAGTCTCAAGCCAACATATTGCTCTTTCCACGGAATAGTATCAGGAGGCGCCAATTTCCCTCTTGGAAAAATAGAACTCGACGTCTGCTTCGGTAATAGCAATAATTACCGCAGAGAGAAGCTGGAGTTTGAAGTCATGGACTGGCCTTCACAATATCATGCAATCCTGGGGCGCCCAGCATTTGCAAAATTCATGGCAGTACCTCATTACGCGTATCTTACACTCAAGATCCGAGGACCCAAAGGAACAATCACGGTACAGGGCAGTTTTGAAGTATCCAATACCTGTGACAAAGAATTCAATAGACAGGCGCAAACCTTTGGCATGACAGCAGAGTACGCGAGACTAAAAGGCAAAACCGACCACAACGTGCTACCCGACGTTGGGCGATCCCTGCCAGACCAGGCTTTCGATGCAACTCAAGACTCAAATAAAATTCAGGTCCACCCTACGGATCCGAACAAGACTACCTCTATAGCAGTAAACCTGGATCCCACGTAGGAAAGCGCGCTCGTCGAGTTCCTCCGTGAGCGCTGGGAAATCTTCTCCTGGTGTCCTTCGGACATGCCAGGGGTTCCTAGGGAACTCGTCGAGCACGCACTAAACATTGATCCCAAAGCGAAGCCAGTCAAACAACCATTGAGGAGATTTGATGAACCCAAAAGGAAAGCAATAGCATCCGAGCTACACAGACTCAAAAACACAGGGTTCATCCAAGAAATCAAAACATCGACGTGGGTATCCAATCCAGTTATAGTCCCCAAGAAAAACACAGATGTGCAAAGAGTGTGTGTCGACTACACATCTCTCAACAAGCATTGTCCAAAGGATCCCTTCTCTCTACCTCGCATTGATCAGATTATTGACTCAACTACAGGGTGCGCAAGGCTTTCCTTCCTGGATGCATACTCTGGCTACAACCAGATAAAGTTGAAGAAAGAAGATGAGGAAAAAACAGCTTTCATAACACCTTACGGCGTGTTCTGCTACCAAGTCATGCCTTTTGGCCTAAAAAACGCTGGAGCAACCTACCAGAGGATGATGCAAAACTGCGTCAGAAGTCAAATAGGACGAAACATCCAAGTCTACATTGACGACGTGGTCATTACCACAAGAAAAGAGGAGTCACTAATCAGTGATTTAGCAGAAACATTTGAAAACTTAAACAGGTACAAGCTCAAGCTCAACCCGACAAAATGTTCTTTTGGGGTATCTGCAAGACAACTCCTAGGATTCCTAGTATCGGCAAGAGGAATAGAAGCAAATCCAAAGAAGATCCAAGCGATATTAACAATGGGTAAGCCCACCAAGCTGCACGATGTACAGAAACTCGCAGGACGCGTGGCGGCACTAAGTCGATTCATCGCAAGACTAGGGGAAAAAGCACTTCCCTTCTACGCACTGATGAAAGAATCAGACGATAAATTTGAGTGGACAGAAGAAGCATTCATAGCCTTTGCACAACTGAAAAAAGTGCTTTCCACATCGCCGGTGTTGGTCGCACCAAAGGAAAAAAGAGCCATTGTTACTCTATATTGAAGCAACACATCAGGTGGTGAGCACAGTATTAGTAGTCGAAAGAAGTGAAGAAGGGAAAACCCAGTTTAGCGGCCAGTATATTTCGTAAGTGAGATACTATCTCCAACAAAGCAAACGTACCCGCATTACCAGAAACTTGCATACAGCGTATTCACAACAGCACGGAAACTACGGCAATATTTTGCGGTACACCCAATCATAGTGGTCAACGAAGCACCACTATCCAATATATTGAACAACCCTTCAGCAACAGGGCGTTTCTCCTTATGGGGAATTGAGTTATCACCCCTGGACATCACGTACGAAAATCGAAAGGCGATCAAATCACAAGTTTTACCAGACTTTACAGCAAAGTGGCTGGAGTTACAAAACATAGGACCACCAGATCTATCGAGTGTATGGACAATGTACTTTGATGGATCAAAAAGGGTCCAAGGCGCAGGAGCAGGAGTAGTCTGATATCGCCACAAGGCGACAAGTTGAAATATGTGCTAAGGATGAGTTTTCCTCAAGCTTCTAATAATGAAGCCGAATACGAGGCACTACTTCATGGGATGAAAATGGCCAAAGCATGTGGAGCAACTCGATTAAAAATATTTAGAGATTCAAATATCGTCGTCCAACAAGTGATGAACAAGTGTGATGCCATCAGTGACAACATGACAGCATACAGAAATCTATACTATTATCTCGAAGGAACATTTTATGGATGTGAAGTTTCACATGTCAGCAGAGCAAGCAACGAGGAAGCCGACAATTTAGCAAATATTGGGTCCCAGTGTTTACCCGTACCACAAGGAGTTCTTTGGGAGGAAATCATAGAGAGATCAATAAAAAGCACCAAAGTCTCGACTACAGGAGAGCAAGCCCAGCAACAAACAACAGTCTTGGGGGCTGGTAGCAGCGGGACAGCTGAACCCGAAGAAATCATGATGATCGAGGAAAGTTGGATGCAACCATACATGGCGTACATGGTAAACAAAACACTACCCGAAGACACAGTACAGGCGAAAAGGATAATACGACGATCCAAGGCTTTCGTCGTGCTGCAAGGAAAATTATATAAAAGAAGTATAACAGGCGTCTTACAACGATGCGTCACCCCTCAAGAAGGGCAAGAAATCTTAAGAGACATCCACGCAGGAGTATGTGGACATCACGCTAGCAGCAGATCCATTGCAGCCAAAGCTTTTCGTGCAGGATTTTACTGGCTAACAGCCATCAAAGACGCAAAAGACATAGTAAGGAAGTGTGAGGCTTGCCAACGTTTCGCATCTCGACCGCACGCGCCAGTAGTAGAACTGCAACCAATACCATTATATTGGCCCTTTGCACAATGGGGTCTCAACATGGTAGGGAAACTACACAAATCCTGGCCAGGAGGGCATGTTTATATGCTGGTAGCAGTCGACAAATTCACCAAATGGGTAGAAGCAGCCCCAGTGACAACTCAAGATTCCACAGCCGCGATTAACTTCATCAAATCCATAGTTTTTCGCTTCGGAGTACCACACAACATAATCACAGATAATGGGAAAAACTTCACATCGAAAGAGTTCAAGAATTACTGTGAAAGTCTGGGAATCAAATTGAAATTTGCATCTGTAGCGCATCCAAAGTCAAATGGGCAAGTCGAAAAAGCCAATGGCTTAATATGCAATGGGATAAAGAAAAGGCTACTAGCACCCCTCGAAAAAGCCAAGAACGCTTGGGTAGATGAGCTACCCTCCGTACTCTGGAGTCTACGAACTACACCCAACGCAGCTACTCAAGAAACGCCATTTTTTTCTGGTCCATGGTGCAGAAGCTGTGCTTCCAGTCGAAATAACTCATGAAGCTCCAAGAATCGCGGCATATGATGAGGCAACTTTTACAGAAGCACTTCAGAATAATGTCGATGCGCTTGACGAAGCAAGAGATGTAGCGCTCGCCAGAGCTACTCAATATTAGCAAAATCTGTGAAACTACCATAGTAGTCGAGTTCGTCCATGATCTTTCGTGGTGGGAGATCTAGTTCTACGACTCAAGCAAGATGGCCATGGAAAACTCGAGTCCCCATGGGTGGGACCTTACATCATCACAAAAGTAATACCAGGAGGAGCTTGTCTACGAGACAAGAAAACGGGGAAAGACGAGAGTAACCCGTGGAATGCAGAGCAACTATGACGATTCTACGCATAGGCGACAAAGAGTTTTTCGAGTTATGACCCTCTGAACCCAGAACATGAGGCCATAGGTCGGGTTCCTTGGGCCAAATCGACAATATGTGTAAATATTTTACTATACACCTGGGGGCTCATACCCTCGAGTCGTACGAAATAATATTAATAAGTTATCAAGATTCGTGATTCTCTGAGGCACACTACAAGGATGATTGCAACCCGATATTTCGTCTGCGGCGTAAACGGTTCAAAGGAACCCGATAAAATATTAATGTGCACACCTCGGAACCATGATTCGTTCCCATGGTCTATTAATAAACACTTAATTCCAATACAATTATTTATTAAATATAAGCACGAGGAAGAACAACTGGAGTATATAAAGGAGAAAACTAGTGAAACTATACTTCGGCTTCATACTCCTTCTGGCACTGGGTGCTGTCGTAGATTCTCACATCGAACTTTGACGTGCCAACATGGAAATCAAAGGTCATGAAAAACCCCTGATGGAGGTCGTGATCCCCCGCAAATCACGACCAGCCGCCCTTGAAGAATTGCTCACTGGTGCCGTCGTACCACACCTCCACTTCGTATGGAGTTCCTCCACCAGAGTGTTCATGGAGAACTGCTTCACGCAGTTCTCACCCATCCATGAACTTGGTAAATTTTAGTGGCAGGCACTGAATTTTGCGGCACTGCGCGTTGCAGATGCAGAAGAAAGAATAGATTCTGGGTGAAGAAGAAGAAGCATTAGGGAAGGAGCACTTGGACCTAGCGCAGCAGAGGGCACCTTGGGTTTATTCTTGCTCCCGGCCGGACGGCCGGGGCGTCGCCTCACCAGAGCAGAAGACGATGCTACCGCAGCTACGGCGGTAGTCTTGCTCTTACTACCGCGAGGACGGCCGCGGCCCCGTTTCTCCACCGGGGCGCCGATATTCAGGCGAGATTCACTTGCATCGGCCATGGAGACAAACGCCAGGGACGAAAAACCCTAGATGGGGTGAGGAAGAAGAAGACGATGCGGCCGAGAAAGGCACTAATGAAAGAATTAGGGTTTTTACCCTGGCCAAGTGTGCTTTATTTATAAGCACGTACTAATGGGCCTCTAGAGCGGCAGGGCCCAAAGTATATTTCTGGGTTTTTAAAGTGCAAATAGTAAAGAGGAATTACCGTATCTAAGAAAAGATATGTAAAAAAGAGGAGAAGAGAGTAGGAAATAAGAGAATATCTGTCAAGAAGCACTAGTTCACCTCGTTTTCAACTCGGGGGCTTGCAGCATAAGAAGGTGAGAAATCCATTGCAAAGGCGAATAAAGTTGACAAATGACGCGAGAAGAAGTATAAGGAACGAGTTTATCAATTTTATTGAGCCTATACCCGAAAATTTTGGCTATAGCCACGGGGGCTACTCCTATCGGGAGCGCTGTCGCGTACCTGATAGAAAGAAGTCGACAAAAAGGAGGCGAGTCGAAGCTGGTAATAAAGAGCAAATTGATAGACATAATTAGTTGCATCTCTTCAGCAAGGGAACTTTGGCTACATTGTCAACAAAGTAGACATCAATTACTCCCATCGGGAGATATGCATGAAAGTTAAAAAAGGATGAACTCGAAAAGTTATATATATTGAATCAGTCAAGCAAGGCTGTGAAACATAATTCTCGAGTTGTGTCATCGCGACAAAACTTGAATGCCGTGGTTGAAATATATCATGAAGGTAAGACCCCAGGATCTGTCCTGTGTGGCCCCGTATACGCACATGGATGCGCTCTGCTGGTATGTATCCGTGTCTACGACGCAAAAAAAAATCATGGTGGACGCACTGGGTACCCTGAGAACCACTGGGACTCATTTTTTGTAAGTCCTAAATGCGGCAAAAGAATGAGTTTGACCGGTTTCCCGAATTCAAGTCCAAGGGGATTGAATTTGAAGTAGGTGATGTCTACGCACGCGTCTGTTCTTGTAGACAGTGTTGGGCCTCCAAGTGCAGAGGTTTGTAGAGCAGCAGCAAGTTTCCCTTAAGTGGATCACACAAGGTTTATCGAACTCAGGGAGGAAGAGGTCAAAGCTATCCCTCTTAAGCAACCCTGCAATTACGATACAGAAAGTCTCTTGTGTCCCCAACACACCCAATACACTTGTCAGATGTATAGGTGCACTAGTTCGGCGAAGAGATAGTGAAATACAAGTAGTTGTGATGATTATAAGTAGCAAATGTGATCTGAAATAAAAATGGCAGCAAGCAAACATGTAACAAAACAGGAAGGAAACGGTGTGCAAAGCTTGGAAATAAGGCCTAGGGATCATACTTTCACTAGTGGATACACTCTCAACAAATATAACATAATTGAACCAATAGATACTATCATCCATATGCAACTCAAAATAATTCTCCAATGGAAAATGAACACTAATCATGCGTAGGGCTACGAAGCACTCCTCAAAGTCCGTATGTACACAAACTAGATTATCCCACACTATCACCATGAACGCACTAGATGGTTCCAACAAACACCAACAATTCATAGAGACATTAACCAAAAAGATACACATGATGCACACACTAGTCACCTTTACACCATGATACGAGGTATCTTCGGAGAGTATAATAATTAAGCATAGGAGTAGCATAATATCTGAATAATAATATCTACCAATTCAACTAGATACAAAGCTCACGATCACATAAAGATCACATCATGGGAGAGAGAGGTGAACCACATAGCTACCGGTAGAGCCCTCAGCCCCGGGGGAGAAATACTCCCTCCTCATCATAGGAGACAGCGAGGTTGATGGAGATGGCGGTGAGGTTGATGGAGATGGCGGTGAGGTTGATGGAGACGGTGGAGACGGCGATGGAGACCGATGGAGATGGCTCCGGGGGCACTTCCCGTCCCGGCAGGGTGCCGGAACAGAGACTTCTGTCCCCCGAAATTTGTCTTCGACGGCGGCGGCGCTGCGGAACTGTTCTGGGAAAAAACGCCGACCCTCCTAGGGTTTTCCTTGCTGAGGCTTTATATTGGCGAAGGGGCGTCGTCAGGGGGCTGCCAGGGCATTCTCACACATAGGGGGCGCGGCCAGGGCCTGGGCCGCGCCGCCCTGGTGTGTGGGCAGCCCCTGGCTCCCCTCCGGCTCTCGTTTGGTCCTCATCCTTCGTCCGGGAAAAATAAGACTTCTGGAACTTGTTTCGTTCAATTCCGAGAATATTTCCTGTGTAGCTTTTCTGAAACACAAAAACAGCAGATAACAGGGAACTGGCACTGTGGTATCTTGTCAATAGGTTAGTTCCAGAAATCGCATAAAAACGCCACGAAGTGTAACGAAATACAAGGCAAATGGTGTAAAAACAAGCATGGAGCATCAAAAATTATAGATACGTTTGAGACGTATCAGCATCCCCAAGCTTAACTCCTGCTCGTCCTCTAGTAGGTAAGTGATAACAAAAGAAATAATTTTTGAGGTGACATGCACCATCACAATATTGATTATATAGGTAAAGCATTGAGTGCTGAGATCAAAGAACTTAAAACAGGGGCATGAAAGACATAATCTTGATAATAGAAACTTAGCAACCATGTTATAATATGAAAATGAACACAAACAAAAGATCATGAAAATGAAACAATAAAAGTCAAACATGTGTTCAAATCATAAGGAAAAACATATAAATGGTTTTCAGCTTGTCCTTCATAGAGAGCAAAACATAAATGCATAGGACACCTTCAAGTTTAAGAGGGCGACTAGATACAAATAATTTAAGAACAAGTGAAACCATAGTCATGAATCAATCAATGAAAACTTTGGGACAATGCACATTATACTAAGAATGACAACTATGCTCTCTTAATGGTGCATAAAGATAGAAGGTGGTGACTCAACATAAAAGTAAAAGAAAGGCCCTTCGCAGAGGGAAGCAGTGATTGCAAGTTTATAAAACTTCAAAAATTATGGTACTTACCGGCTTTGAGCTCTCATTGCCCCCATCATAAGCATCTTGAATGGTTAAAGTTAATGCGAGAACACTTATGCTGCATATGCTTGACAAATCATAAGTTGAAAACCTCGTGTCCCGTGAATACGAGAAACCAAACCTCATGCTACTTTACTTAGAGTCCCAAGCAAGCTCTTGTCATTGTAAGTATACACGTATCATCGAGAACCGCCAATGGGGTATCTCCGTGCCCGATGACATGGAACAAGCCCACATCAAAATGACAGGACAAGCCGACAATGAACACCTCGACATCTTTTTTATTTACCATTTGTATAGCTTTTTATTTTGAGATGCGTCGTCGAATGTCCACTATGGGCATGCTGCGAATTTCCACCATGAATTATGCATGGCTTAGATTAGCGGCCCAGGCATTTCTCTAACACATATGCAAACTCCATGATCCCGTAAGATTCCCAATTCATTTCACACCGCGAGTATCTATAAACAAAAGATCACGATATCAACTCAAATAAGAAGTGCAATATTGAAAGCTTGCCCCATGACGGCATGGTTGGGCTAATTCCCAACTTACAACTTGCAAGCATAACAACTCAATATAAGAGACCACAATGTCAAATTTTAAGAACGAGAAAAATAAAGTGTGCCACCCGGTTCGTGAGAGCTTTACTGACCAATTTTCGCATAACACTGGTAAGAGTTTAATTTGAAGAGTAGATAAAAGCAAGTCAAACGTACTTTGGAATAGCAAATTGCTAATAGATATGTATGGTGGACATAATGGCAAACTTGGTTTTTAGGAGTTGGATGCACGAGTAGAGCTCATACTCAGTACAAAATGAAGGCTAGCAAAAGACTGGGAGCGACCAACTAAGAGAGCAATAACGGCAATAATCATGCAAAGCGACAAAGCAACATTAAAAGAAGCATAAGATGGCATCAAAAGTAAAAAAAGTAAATGATGATAGAGGCTATTGGCGACTTTGTAAGAGTCTAACATGTGTGAGCATGCGCCAAGTCAACCCAAATAAAGCATCAAGGAGAAAACCAAAATAATGCTTCCAAACGATAAAAACAACGCATGATTTTTTTTCAAAGGCTCATTAAGCAATCTCATTTATTTGAGACAAGTCATGCTACAGCAAAACCACTAAGCATGCTATCAAAAAGACATCAAGCATGACATGCAAAAGTCTAAGCCACAGTCTAAACAAGCTCCTTTTTGTACCACTTTTTTGCATGAAACTTTTTCTCTTTTCCAACACCATTCGAACTTTTTATAAATAACTCTTTTGATGAAAACCAAAATAAACCAGAGGTCAAAATACACCTTGATACAAAGATAAAACAAGATCTGAACAAAAATCAAGGCGAAAAATGCAAGCTAAACGCAGTAGCAGAAAATGAGAACACTCATTGAACGATAAGAGTGAAAACTAGAGTGTTCTTGGCAAATGAAAAGCGAGTTCATCTCCTCCAAAAGAAACATGATGTGATCTAACAATTTATTGCAGCAAACAAAGCAAAATAAAACTGAAAACAAAAGCAACTGACGCTCCAAGAAAAACGCATAGTGCATGAAGCAATAAAAATATAGTGTCTTGAAAGGTGACCTGATTTTTATCGATGAAGAAGGGGGTGCCTCGGGGGCATCCCCAAGCTTTGACGCTTGTACCTCTTGGTTATTTCTTGGGGGTTGAATGGGCATCCCCAAGCTTGAGCTTTTGTCCATTCTTCATCTTATCTCATCATTCTCCAACCCCTACACTTGAAAGCTTCCTTCATACAAAACTAAACACAATTCTATTAGCAACATTAGTGTAAGCATAATATTGAATCAACCCTTTTTGCTTCAGGTTTCAACCTAAAAACCACCACATATTAAGCATATACTACTGTAGCAACTTCCCCAAAAGTTCCATGATCAAAAGAACTCAAAAAGAAAGCGATAAAGCGGCAAACACAAATATTGGCAGAAATCTATCAAAACAGAACAGCTGACAAAGGTCGAATTTTTGAGGGGTTTTCCGTTGCTCAAATAAAAAATGTTCAACTAATGAAAGTTTGGATATAACCTGGGGCATATGCACAAGAAATCGCAGGTCCAAAAGATATACAGAGAATTTTCACGATTTTTTACGGTGCAGCACCGAAAACTATTTCAGGACAACAACATCCCCAAATCTTACCTCACTCAAATTAGAGGCTTCTCTTGGCACAACAACGAAATAAAAATGATAAGGAGCAGTTATTATAGTAGTAATAACTTCCAAGACTCAAATAAAAGAAAAAGTACTGAAAATAAACAATGGGTTATCTCCCAAGAGTGCTTTTCTTTAACGCCTTTGAGCTAGGCGCAGTAATTTGCAAAGATGCTCATGTGGGCACCATATAAGAGCTTGAGGCAAAGGCTCCATATAGGAACTTAAAGTAATAGAGAGCATCAACAAGCAAATGTGAAAGACATTTAAATCTGAACCACTTCCTATGAAAAATAGTCTTGTAAAGAGACAAGTCATGAAAGCGCAAAGCAAAAAGCATAGGAAGGCAAAACAAGTACAACTTCAAGAATTGCAACATAAAGAGGGGAAACTCAATATTGTTGAGATCCATCAAACCATGTTTCCCTCTCTCATAATAACTTTCAGTAGCATCATGAATAGAACTAACAATATAACTATCACATAAAGCATCCCTATCATGAGCCACATGCATAAAAGAATTAATACTCCCCACATGAACAATCGTAGTAGGAGCAGATTCATCAGAATAATTATTCTCATCACCATAATCATCAAAAATAGGAGGCATATTGTAATTATAACTAGTTTTGTCCTCAAAAGTAGGTGAACTGAAAGTATTATACCCATCATCATAACCATCATAAACTAGAGGTTTAGTGTCATCACAAGCTAGAGAACAACTATTTCGCAAAGTATATTCATCAAACATATCATCATAAGAAGGAACATGGACAGTACTAATGGTACAACAATTATTAACCTTAGAATTGGTACCAAAAAGATTTTCAATATCAAAAGTAGAGTACTTTTCCCAATCATGATCACTAACATAGGTAATAGGCATGGGAACATCATCCCAATCAGAATTATCATAATCTATAGCAGGATCATAATGCTTAGGGGAAGATACTGTGTTCTCTCGCCTTTTACTCCTCTTCTTCTTCTTCATACTCTTCTTACTCTCTCCTTTAGGAGGGAGAGACTTGAAGGGCATCTTCTCCACATATTCTTTAGGAGGGAAAGGCATCTTCTCCACATAATATGGTTTGCTAACAGGAACAACAGAAGAAACTTTGGAGGATTCCTCCTCTCTATTAATAAGATAAAAACATCTATCAGTCCTGTCATAGCTTGGCAAAATATCAAGTTTTATAAGATTCTGTATGTAAGTATTTGCAAGGCAATCTTTAGCACAATAGAGACGACAACCACGAAGGGTGCTATTAATATCAACATCATTCATATCTATCAAAGCAATCTTTCTAGATATCTCTTCACACGCCAAGAACAAAGTGAGCTCATCATGCTGATTGAGAGTAATCTTGTCATCACAATACAAACTTAAGGTACTAGAAGAGTAACTATTAGGGCTTGAGCATTGAAAATTAAAATGAGCTATGTCATCGCAATGTTTACAAAGAAAAGGATAAAGCTTACAAACCTTTTTACCGATCTCTCCTATATCCTTGTACCACATTCGGGTTTCTTTATTTGTGTGGTGGACACAATAATCTTCCGTGTTGTAACTCTGTTCACAAGGTCTATGTACTCCACAAAAATGAACATGCTTATAAGAAATAGGACTTTTAGAAGTTTGAGCATGTTTATTGGAATCATCAACAACAATATCATTTTCTATGCGAGTGTCCTTAAAAGGTTCATGATACACGTCCCCAATTCCTTTAGGAACATTAATATGGGAAGCAAAGGTTTTAAAACAATCAATCATAATTTGAGGATCAAGACCATACTTAGCACTAGGCTCTTGAAAATCAGCAGTTTCAGCGAAAGACTTAATGCAATCAAACTCGTAATTCATACCTGATCCTTTACCATTGTCGCTATCCCAACCTTCAATATTGTTTTGAATTGTTTCAAGCATATCCCACTTGGTGTCAACATCCTTGCTTGTGAAAGACCCATCAAAGCATGTATCTAGATAGTCCTTGTAATATCCTGAAAGCCTTGCATAAAAATTATTAATAACAATATTATGGGGAAGATCATGAATAGGACATTTATGCATTAGTAACTTCAATCTTCCCCAAGCTTGGGCAATGCTTTCTCCCTCATGCGGATGAAAATTATAAATGTAACTCCTATCTTTATAAACCTGACTAGAAGGATAGAATTTAGAATAAAAGAGAGGTTCAATTTCCTCCCAGTCAATAGATTGACCATCCTTCAGTGTTTTATACCATTCCTCAACTCTGCCTTTCAGTGATAAAGAGAATAGCTTCTTCTTCACTCGGTTCATCGAAATACCTGCACACTTGAACAACTCGCATAATTCATGTATAAAAAGCAAATGATCACTGATGACCCACTGCTACTTGGTGATGACGCCAGAAAAGAGATGTGGCGTGTAGTTGATGTGGGAGCAGTAAGTCCTTGTGTGTGGTGATGACCAGCCCGTTGGGAACCCCAAGAGGAAGGTATGATGAGTGTAGCGGCAAGTTTTCCCTCAGTTAAGAAACCAAGTTTTATCGAACAGGAGAGGAGAGACAATGACGACTGAAGGTGTTGTGGAACCTGCACACACACAAACAAATACTTTGTTCCCAACTTGCGATGAGGTTGTCAATCTCAATGGTTTGCTTGAAACAAAGGTTATGAGCGTATCGAGTGGAAAACAGTAGAGTATGCTAGTAAAGTAAACAGTACGGGAAAAGTAAACAGGTGATTGCAATATGATGTAAATAGGACCGGGGTCCACAGTTCACTAGTGGTGTCTCTCCATAGATAAAATAACACATGCTGGGTAAACAAATTACAGTTGGGCAATTGATAGAATAGAGATAACGTGATATGTCAAGAAGATCACCATGAGATTTACTCTGGGCATTACAACAAAATACATAGACCGCCATCCAACTGCATCTATGACTAATAATCCACTCCCGAGGATATCAATCTGAACACCCTAGAAGTATTAAGTTGCGAACAACAGATAATTGCATTAAGCAAAGTGTGTAATGTAAACAAAGCATATGCCCTTGAGCATATGAATGTTGTTTTCTCCCTAGTAGCAACAGCACATCTACCACCTTAGAGGTTTCTGTCACTCCCCCAGGTGAAATAGAGGCATGAACCCACTATTGAGCATAAATACCCCCTCTTGGAGTCACTAGCAACTACTTGGCCAAGATAGCTACTAACAACGGAGAGCATGCAAGATCATAAACAACATAGAGATAACAAAAGATAATATTCAGTACAGCAACTTAATCATAAACACCAATATTCATCAGATCCCAACAAGCCAAACATGTAGAATTACATAACGGTGATCTCAATCATGTATGGCAGCTCATGAGATCTAAACATGAAGCACATGGTGGAGAAGACAACCATCTAGCTACTGCTATGGACCCATAGTCCAAGGTAGACTACTCACTCATCGCTCCGGAGGCAAGCATGGCGATGAAGAAGACCTCCGGTGGCGATTCCCCTCTCCGGCAGGGTGCCGGGAAGAGCTTCTGGACCCTCCCGATCTTCGGGTCAACGGCGGCGGCGGATCGCGATGTATTCTGGAAAACTGATCGGGCACTTAGGTTTTTCTCGTCGGGGGGTATTTATAGGCGAAGGGGCGTCGTCAGAAGAGGGGCCAGGTGGCCTCACAAGGCGGTGGCGCGGGCCAGGGGCTGGCCGCGCCACCCCTGTGTGTGGGCCCCTGGTCCCTCACCTCCTACTCTCCTTCGGATCTCTGGAAGCTTCCGGGTAAAATAAGACTTCAGGAACTTGTTTCGTCCAATTCCGAGAATATTTCCTGTGTATCACTTCTGAAACACAAAAACAGCAGAAAACAGGAAACTGGCACTGTGGCACTTTGTTAATAGGTTAGTTCCGGAAAATGCATAAAAGTGCCACTATGTGTAACGAAACAATAGGCAAATGGTGTAAAAACAAGCATGGAGCATCAAAAATTATAGATACGTTTGAGACGTATCAAGCATCCCCAAGCTTAACTCCTGCTCGTCCTCGAGTAGGTAAGTGATAACAAAAGAATAATTTTTGAGGTGACATGCACCTACACAATCTTGATCATATATGTAAGCATTGGTGAGCTGGGATCAATAGAACTTAAAACATGGGCATGAAGATATAATCATGACAATAAGAACTTAGCAACCATGTTGTAAACATGCAAATGAACACAAACAAAAGATCATGATAATGAAACAATGAAAGTCAAACGTGTGTTCAAATCATAAGGAAAAACATACAAAAGGTTTTCAGCTTGTCCTTCAAAGAGAGCAAAACATAAATGCATAGGACACCTCAAAGTTTAAGAGGGCGACTAGATACAAATAATTTAAGAACAAGTGAAACCAACAATATGAGTCAATCAATGAACTTTGGGACAATGCATATCACACTAAGAATGACAACTATGCTCTCTTAATGGTGCATAAAGAAAGAAGGTGGTGACTCAACATAAAAGTAAAAGAAGGCCCTTCGCAGAGGGAAGCAGTGATTGCAAGTTTTATAACCTTCAAAAATTATGATACTTACCGGCTTTGAGCTCCCATTGCCCCCATCATAAGCATCTTGAATGGTTAAAGTTAATGCGAGAACAATTATGATGCATATGCTTGACAAATCATAAGTTGAAAACCTCGTGCCCCGTGAATACGAGTACCTAAACCTCATGCTACTTTACTTAGAGTCCCAAGCAAGGCTCTTGTCATTGTAAGTATGTGCATATCATTGAGAACCGCCAATGGGGTACCTCCGTGCCCGATGACATGGAACAAGCCCACACCAAAATGACAGGACAAGCAGACAATGAACACCTCGACATCTCTTTTATTTGCTATATTGTTTAGCTTTTTATTATGAGATGCGTCGTCGAATGTTCACCATGGGTATGCTGCAAATTTCCACCATGAATTATGCATGGCTTAGATTGGCGGCCCGGCGTTTCCCTAACACATATACAAACTCCATGATCCCCACAAGATTCCCAATTCATTTCACACCGTGGGCATCCATAAACAAAAGATCACGATATCAACTCAAATAAGAAATGCAATGTCGAAAGCTTGCCCCATGACAGCATGGCTGGGCTAGAATCCAACTTACAACTTGCAAGCATAACAACTCAACATAAGAGACCACAATGTCAAATTTTTAAGAACAGGAAAAAGTAAAGTGTGCCTTCCGGTTCGTGAGAGCTTTACTAACCGAATTTCGCATAACACTGGTAAGAGTTTAATTTGAAGAGAAAATAAAAGCAAGTCAAATTTACTTGGAATAGCAAATTGCTAGTAGGTATGTATGGTGGACACTTTGGAAAACTTTGGCTTTTAGGAGTTGGATGCACGAGTAGAGCTCATACTCAGTACAAGGCGAGGGCTAGCAAAAGACTGGGAGCGACCAACTAAGAGAGCAATAATGGCCATAATCATGCAAAGCGACAAAGCGACATTAAAAGAAGCATAAGATGGCATCAAAAGTCAAAAACTAAATGATCATGAAGGCTATTGGCGACTTTGTAAGAGTCTAACATGTGTGAGCATGCGCCAAGTCAACCCAAATAAAGCATCAAGGAGAAAACCAAAATAATGCTTCCATACAATAAAAACAACGCATGATTTTTTCAAAGGCTCATTAAGCAATCTCAGTTATTTGAGACAAGTCATGCTACAGCAAAACCACTAAGCATACTATCAAAAAGACATCAAGCATGACATGAAAAAGCCTAAGCCGCAGTCTACACAAGCTCCTTCTTGTACCACTATTTTGCACAAAGCTTTTTCTCTTTTCCAACACCATTTGAAATTTTTATAGACATCTCTTTTGATGAAAACCAATAAAGATCAAAGGCAAAAATGCACCTTGATGAAAAGATATGGCAAGATCTGAACGCGAATCAAGGCGAAAACAAAAACCAAAAGCAGTAGCGGAAAAAGTAGAACACTCGATTTTTAATAAGAGTGAAAACTAGAGCGTTCTTGGCAAATGAAAACAAGCAACTTCTCCAAAAGAAATTTTGTTGGGGTCCAACCATTTATTGCAACAAACAAACAAACTAAACCAACTAAGAAAACTAAAACAACTGACGCTCCAAGAAAAACACATAGTGCATGAAGCAATAAAAATATAGTGTTTTGAAAGGTGACCTGATTTTTGCCGATGAAGAAGGGGTGCCTCGGGGGCATCCCCAAGCTTTGACGCTTGTACTTCTTGGATATTTCTTGGGGTGATGCATGGGCATCCCCAAGCTTGAGCTTTTGTCCATTCTTCAACTCATCTCATCATTCTCCAATCCCTACACTTGAAAACTTCCTTCATACAAAACTAAACACAAATCTATTAGCAACATTAGTGCAAGCATAAAATATATTCAACCTCTTTTAGCTTCAGGTTTCAACTCAAAACCACCACATATATAGCAAATACTACTGTAGCAACTCCCCAAAAAGTTTCATGATCAAAAGAACTCAAAAGAAAGCGATAAAGTGGCAAACACAAATATTGGCAGAAATCTGTCAAAACTGTACAGCTGACAAAGGTCGAATTTTTGAGGAATTTTCTGTTGCTCAAATCAAAAAGTGTTCAACTAAGAAAAGCTTGGATATAACCTGGGGCATATGCACAAGAAATAGCAGGTCCAATAGATAAACAGAGAATTTTCACGAATTTTTACGGTGCAGCACCGAAAATAGTTTCAGGACAGCAACATCCCCAAATCTTTACCTCACTCAAATTAGAGGCTTCTCTTGGCACAAAAACGAAATAAACAAGATAAGGAGCGGTCATTACAGTAGTAATGACTTCCAAGACTTAAATAAAAGAAAAAGTACTGAAAAGAAAACATTGGGTTATCTCCCAAGAGTGCTTTTTTTTAACGCCTTTGAGCTAGGCGCAGAAAATTGCGAATCAAGTACCTTCAGAAGAAGCATTAAGATCAATAGCAGAGGTCTTGTCAATAAGGCATTGTATTTCATCCACATAAGTTTTTGAAGACCCTTTGTGATCATGCTTTGGTACACTATTCTCATCAAAAAGATTTTCAGGACAAATCCAGTCAAAATTATTTCCGAAAGCTTCATTCAATCCCAAAAGCTTGCAAGGTATAGGTATCTCGGCCTCCTCATCATTTGTACTAATAACCGTTATAGGTGAACCAAGTTTATTAAAATGTTTAAGAACCTTCCTAGCTTCAGTAACGACATCCTTAAATTCTAAACGCAAAGTTTCCAAGATAAAAGCTTTCTTTTCGGGGTCCTCAATTTCATGAAGCTTAAGGAACATGTATTGCATAAAAGGATTAAGACTAGCAAACCTAGTTTCCAACATGTCAATTAGATAAACAGAAGCAACTTCAATACTAGGGGCAAGCTCAACCCAAGACTTTTCCTCAACTTCCTCATGCATACTAATGTGATTAAAGAACTCCTCAATGTTACTTTTGCCAATAATCGAACCACTACTACAGAGAGGTCCTCCAGAACAAACTCAGGGAACAACATGATAAACTAAAGTAAAGAAATAACAACTACCAAGGATTCTAATTTTTTTGGGTTTTTGATAAAAAAAACAATGCAGGTAAAATAAAATAAAGTAAAGCAAAACAATTAACAAAGTAAAGAATGTGTGTGCAAAGAACTCCCCTCGCAGAAGTCTTCTCTTCCTCCCCGGCAACGGCGCCAGAAAAGAAGCTGCTACTTGGTGATGACACCAGAAAAGAGCTGTGGCGTGTAGTTGACGTGGGAGCAGTAAGTCCTTGTGCGTGGTGATGACCAGCCCGTTGGGAACCCCAAGAGGAAGGTATGATGAGTGTAGCGGCAAGTTTTCCCTCAGTTAAGAAACCAAGGTTTATCGAACAGGAGAGGAGAGAATGACGACTGAAGGTGTTGTGGAACCTGCACACACACAAACAAATACTTTGTTCCCAACTTGCGATGAGGTTGTCAATCTCACCGGTTTGCTTGAAACAAAGGTTATGAGCGTATCGAGTGGAAAACAGTAGAGTATGCTAGTAAAGTAAATAGTACGGGAAAAGTAAACAGGTGATTGCAATATGATGTAAATAGGACCGGGGTCCACAGTTCACTAGTGGTGTCTCTCCATAGATAAAATAACACATGCTGTGTAAACAAATTACAGTTGGGCAATTGATAGAATAGAGATAACGTGATATGTCAAGAAGATCACCATGAGATTTACTCTGGGCATTACAACAAAATACATAGACCGCCAGCCAACTGCATCTATGACTAATAATCCACTCCCGGGGATATCAATCCAAACACCCTAGAAGTATTAAGTTGCGAACAACAGATAATTGCATTAAGCAAAGTGTGTAATGTAAACAAAGCATATGCCCTTGAGCATATGAATGTTGTTTTCTCCCTAGTAGCAACAGCACATCTACCACCTTAGAGGTTTCTGTCACTCCCCCAGGTGAAATAGAGGCATGAACCCACTATCGAGCATAAATACCCCCTCTTGGAGTCACTAGCAACTGCTTGGCCAAGATAGCTACTAACAACGGAGAGCATGCAAGATCATAAACAACATAGAGATAACAAAAGATAATATTCAGTACAACAACTTAATCATAAACACCAATATTCATCGGATCCCAACAAGCCAAACATGTAGAATTACATAACGGTGATCTCAATCATGTATGGCAGCTCATGAGATCTAAACATGAAGCACATGGTGGAGAAGACAACCATCTAGCTACTGCTATGGACCCATAGTCCAAGGTAGACTACTCACTCATCGCTCCGGAGGCAAGCATGGCGATGAAGAAGACCTCCGGTGGCGATTCCCCTCTCCGGCAGGGTGCCGGGAAGAGCTTCTGGACCCTCCCGATCTTCGGGTCGACGGCGGCGGCAGATCGCGATGTATTCTGGAAAACTGATCGGGCACTTAGGTTTTTCTCGTCGGGGGGTATTTATAGGCGAAGGGGCATCGTCAGAAGAGGGGCCAGGTGGCTTCACAAGGCGGTGGCGTGGGCCAGGGGCTGGCCGCGCCACCCCTATGTGTGGGCCCCTGGTCCCTCACCTCCTACTCTCCTTCGGATCTCTGGAAGCTTCCGGGTAAAATAAGACTTCAGGAACTTGTTTCGTCCAATTCCGAGAATATTTCCTGTGTATCACTTCTGAAACACAAAAACAGCAGAAAACAGGAAACTGGCACTGTGGCACTTTGTTAATAGGTTAGTTCCGGAAAATGCATAAAAGTGCCACTATGTGTAACGAAACAATAGGCAAATGGTGTAAAAACAAGCATGGAGCATCAAAAATTATAGATACGTTTGAGTCGTATCAAGCATCCCCAAGCTTAACTCCTGCTCGTCCTCGAGTAGGTAAGTGATAACAAAAGAATAATTTTTGAGGTGACATGCACCTACACAATCTTGATCATATATGTAAGCATTGGTGAGCTGGGATCAATAGAACTTAAAACATGGGCATGAAGATATAATCATGACAATAAGAACTTAGCAACCATGTTGTAAACATGCAAATGAACACAAACAAAAGATCATGATAATGAAACAAAAGATCATGTCGACGTTCACATGACACCACTAGTGAAATAGCACCACAACAAATAAATATCAAACCATTAAATATTACTCAACATAATTCCACTACCAACGACTTGACTTCTCCCATGTCCTCAAGAACTAAACTAACTACTCACAAGACATCATATGGATCATGATCAGAGGTGAAATAATGGTAAATAACAATCTGAACATAAACCTTAATTCAACGGTTCCACTCAATAGCATCAACCACAAGAGTAATTAACACCGGGAAAGTTTCCCCTAAGAATTTGACAAGATTCAACTCAAGAAGTTACAGCGGGATGGCGTGGTGATGGTGGAGATGAAGGTGTTGGTGATGGAGATGATGATGATGATGATGATCCCGATGAAGTCCGGTGTGATGGCAATGACGATGGCGACGATCTCCCCTCTCCGGGAAGGAATTTCCCTGGCAGATTTCTCTCTGCCGGAGAGCTTTTCTCTCTCTCGTGTTTTCCGCCCCGCAGAGGCGGCGATGTCTATCTCTGAGCCCCCCCTTGACTTAGGTTTTCGGGGACGATGAAGTACGCGAAGGGGCGAGACCTGGAGTGGGCCAGGGTGGCCTCACACAGGGCCGGCGCAGCCAGAGGCCAGGCTGCGCCCCCTATGTGTGAGCCTGCCCTCTGGCTCCTCTCGACTCCTCCTTCTGGGTTCGGTAGTCTTTTGGTAAAATATAATTTTCTGGTATTTTTCTGGAATTTTCCTGATCTTCCGTAATATGGTGTCTTGACAGTCCTTTTCCAGCAGAATCCTGACTCCGGCAGCAAATCCTCCAATGATCATCAAACATGTAAAAACAGAGGAAACAACATAAGTATCATCTCTAAATATGAAATATATCAATGAATAATAGTAAATTATGATACAAAATAGTGATGCAAAATGGACGTATCAATCACCAGGATGGACAGTTCCATCTCCTAAATAGTAGTTATTCATAACACGTTCAACAATCTCCATAGGTATTTTAAAAGGATGAGGAGCACAAGCATCATTAGAAACATCACATATGGGAGATAAAATATCATCAGAGCAAACTTTCTCCACTAAAGCTGGGGAACTAAAAATATCATGCTTAACAAAAAAAATCATGCTTAACAAAACCAGCTTCCCCAAGCTTAGACTTTTCCATAGCATTAGCAATAACGGGATTCAAAGCATTCATACTAATAACATTGCTATGCGAAATAAGCTCCAAAGGATTTTCAATTTTCTCATCAAATCTAAACTCAGGAAAAATACTAAAGAACTCTTTACTTTCCATTAAGCCTAACTAGTGAAAATAAAAACAAGAAACAAAAAGATATAATTGCAGAATCTAAAGGAAATAACTTCGAGCACTCATGCAAGTACCTTTTACCTTACCTCCCCGGCAACGGCGCCATAAAAGAGCTTGATGTCTATGCACGTGTCTGTTCTTGTAGACAGTGTGGGGCCTCCAAGTGCAGAGGTTTGTAGAGCAGCAACAAGTTTCCCTTAAGTAGATCACCCAAGGTTTATCGAACTCAGGGAGGAAGAGGTCAAAGCTATCCCTCTCAAGCAACCCTGCAATTACAATACAGAAAGTCTCTTGTGTCCCCAACACACCCAATACACTTGTCAGATGTATAGGTGCACTAGTTCGGCGAAGAGATAGTGAAATACAAGTAGTTGTGATGATTATAAGTAGCAAATGTGATCTGAAATAAAAATGGCAGCAAGCAAACATGTAACAAAACAGGAAGTAAATGGTGTGCAAAGCTTGGAAACAAGGCCTAGGGATCATACTTTCACTAGTGGACACACTCTCAACAAATATAACATAATTGAACCAATAGATACTATCATCCATATGCAACTCAAAACAATTCTCCAATGGAAAACGAACACTAATCATGCATAGGGCTATGAAGCACTCCTCAAAGTCCGTATGTACCCAAACTAGATTGTCCCACACTATCACCATGAACGCACTAGATGGTTCCAACAAACACCAACAATTCATAGAGACATTAACCAAAAAGATACACATGATGCACACACTAGTCACTTTATACCATGATACGAGGTATCTCCGGAGAGTATAATAATTAAGCATAGGAGTAGCATAATATCTGAATAATAACATCTACCAATTCAACTAGATACAAAGCTCACGATCACATAAAGATCACATCATGGGAGAGAGAGGTGAACCACATAGCTACCGGTAGAGCCCTCAGCCTCGGGGGAGAACTACTCCCTCCTCATCATAGGAGACAGCGAGGTTGATGGAGATGGCGGTGAGGTCGATGGAGACGGCGGAGACGGCGATGGAGACCGATGAAGATGGCTCCGGGGGCACTTCCTCGTCCCGGCTGGGTGCCAGAACAGAGACTTCTGTTCCCCGAAATTTGTCTTCGATGGGGGCGGCGCTGCGGAACTATTCTGGGAAAAAACGCCGACCTTCCTAGGGTTTTCCGTCTCGAGGCTTTATATAGGCGAATGGGCGTCGTCAGGGTATCTATTCTGGCAGTTAACTGGCCTCTTGATCCGTCAGAGTTGTCAGACTTGTTCATCAAATCCCCTTGCGAGATATTATAATAAAATTCGAAAGACCAAGTCGAAGATTTGAAGATTTGAAGAAGTCAAATATTGATCAAGTCAAAGAATTGAAGATCTGAGATTCAACCCGAATCTGCAATTCTGGTAGAATCTCGGGGGCTACTGACAAGGGTATAGATAATAGAGCCCGTCAGTTGAGTACCCTTGAGGCCCGTTAAGCTAGGCCCCATTGTAATACTAGTCGAAATACGAGTTCATATCGTATATCGATATTGTAATCTGTATCGGATCCCACCCGATTCTTGAGACCTGGCCACCTATATGTAGGGGCCAGGAGGGGACGGTGTGGGACAGATTGAAAGCAAGCCAGGTTCTACACCCACGTTTACTTTCATAGCCACCTTGCTTGACTGAATTTACCTTCGAGTTCATCCGACGCCCTATCTCCCCGATCCTAAGTCCTTCATCTAGGACATTTGTCGAGTTTAACCCTCGTCACAAACATTCTCGAGGACACACGGGAGTTTCTGTCAAGTGCTTTCGCTTCGTGCCACTAAATAATCTTTATTGGTTTGATAAGTGTTATGGGGGTGAACCTGTGCTAGCGCACTACCCTTACTAGGATAAATACACACTTGTGATTTGATGACCCACAAGTATAGGGGGTGTATCGTAGTACTTTCGACAAATAAGAGTGTTGAACCCAACGAGGAGCAGAAGGTGTTGACAAGTGGTTTTGATCAAGGATTCACTGTAAATACTAGCAAATGGGTTTTCAGGGGTATTTGGTAGTGCAAATAAATAAAGTACGAGTAAATAAAAGACAGTAGTAATAATTGCAGCAAGTGGCCCAATCCTTTCTTTAGCAAAGGATAAGCCGGATGTGTAACTTATAATGACCAAACATTCTCGAGGACACACGGGAGTTTCTGTCAAGTGCTTTCGCTTCATTCCGCTAAATAATCTTTACTGGTTTGATAAGTGTTATGGGGGTGAACCTGTGCTAGCGCACTACCCTTACTAGGATAAATACACACTTGTGATTACACCCCCCTGTAAGCATCCGCAAATACAAGAAAGTAATTAAGATAAATCTAACCACAGCCTTAAACTCTAAGATCCTAAGCTCCCTGGTGCAGTGGTTTCCCAACGGAGGTTTAGGTTTCTGTCACTCCAGCAACCCCACAATTGGTAACCAAATACACAATGCATCTCACTAGGCCCATAAATGGTGAAGTATCATGTAGTCGACGTTCAGATGACACTACTAGTGAAATAGCACCACAACAAATAAATATCAAACCATTAAATATTACTCAACATAATTCCACTACTAACGACTTGACTTCTCCCATGTCCTCAAGAACTAAACGAACTACTCACAAGACATCATATGGATCATGATCAGAGGTGAAATAATGGTAAATAACAATCTGAACATAAATCTTAATTCAACGGTTCCACTCAATAGCATCAACCACAAGAGTAATCAACACCGGGAAAGTTTCCCCTCATAATTTGACAAGATTCAACTCAAGATGTTAGAGCGGGATGGCGAGGTGATGATGGGGATGAAGGTGCTGGTGATGGAGATGATGATGATCCCGATGAAGTCCGGTGCGATGGTGATGACGATGGCGATGATCTCCCCTCTCCGGGAAGGAATTTCCCTGGTAGATTTCTCTCTGCCGGAGAGCTTTTCTCTCTCTGGTGTTTTTCGCCCCGCAGAGGCGGCGGTGTCTATCTCTGAGCCCCCCCTTGACTTAGGTTTTCGAGGACGATGAAGTACGCGAAGGGGCGAGACCTGGAGTGGGCCAGGGTGCCCTCACACAAGGCCGGCGCGGCCAGGGGCCAGGCTGCGCCCCCTATGTGTGAGGCTGCCAGTCTTTTGGTAAAATATAATTTTTTGGTATTTTTTTGGAATTTTCCTGATCTTCCAAAATATGGTGTCTTGACGGTCCTTTTCTAGCAGAATCCTGACTCCAGCAGCAAATCCTCCAATGATCATCAAACATGTAAAAACAGAGGAAACAACATAAGTATCATCTCTAAATATGAAATATATCAATGAATAACAGCAAATTATGATACAAATTAGTGATGCAAAATGGACGTATCAACCCCCCAAGCTTAGACCTCGCTTGTCCCCAAGCGAAAACTAAACTCGGTAAACATGACCACAGGTTTATAGAGTGAAGTGTTGATAATTAAAATACGGACAAGAAGCATCACATTCACCAAAGGCACAAGTTATAATAGACAGCAACTTCCCTTTATATAATACAGACTTGCAATAAGTAAAGGGAATCACATATAAAGATGCACAAAGTAAACTATAATTGGTGATGGCAAACCTTAATTCTTGGTCAAAGAACAACGAACAACTATACTAGCCTTTGAATGGAACATTTTAAAATAGAGCTAATATAGCAAAAACCATATGCTCAACGAAACAAACTTTTTGCATTCATAGAAAGCTTTCAAAGATATATTCTTTCGGACAAAAGCATTGTACAAAACAAGGAAGATAGTAAACATAATTAAACGGATCAACATATGAATGAGTGAAACATAACAACTAAAATGCTTGCTTGAGATAGAAGGGAATAGGTTGACTCAACATAAAAGTAAAAGATAGGCCCTTCACAGAGGGAAGCAGGGATTAAACATGTGCTAGAGCTTTTCATTTGTAAAACAGAGGTAAAAATTGTTTTGAGAGGTGGTTCCTTTTGTCAACGACTAGCAACGGAGTTCTTGATATCTTCCATACTAAACAAGTGTGAACGCGGTTCCGAGATGTTTGATTAATTGGCACATTGGTGCTCTTTTATAGCTTGGCACTCCTCCCCACCTTTTTCCTTTCTCAAACCATGGCTAACCGATTCCATCGGGTGCCAACCAACTTTCACATACCATGGAGGAGTGCTCTTTTTCTCTTTTCTCTTTTTCTTTTTGAGATTATAATGGTCTGACCAGCTCCCTTGCAAAATTAGTGACGAGCAGATGAAGCTGCCTAGTCGAGGGGTACTTAATTTAGTATGGAAGATAACAAACCCATCCACTATGTCCTCATGAGCTAAAAACAGTGGCACAAAATGAGAAGTATTTAAAGGTTTTTAAAGGTAGCATATGAAAATTTACTTGGAATGGCTTGAAATACCATGCATAGGAATTTATAGTGGACTCTTTGGAAGTGACTTGGTTTTTAGGAGTTGGATGCATGAGAAGTATTTCCTCCCAGTACAGGTCTTTGGCTAGCAAGGCTGGGTAGCAAGCATAAGAGTTGGATGAAACAAACAAACATACATATAATAAGAACAATCATGCAAACTTCCTTGAAGGTACAACGATTTTAACTTTGAGAATAATAATGCTTATAAGCCAATCATAAGGAAAACTGAAATGATGTAACTACAAACACTTCTTTCTTCTTTTCTACTCAAACCTCAAGGTAATGTTGCTACTAACCAAGCTAAGTTTGCCAAAACCAACAAAATTTACTCATGCTCCCAAAGTGATACCAATACTAATCAACAAGACTAATCATATAAGAAACATTGCAAACTAAAATAAAGTGTGCGGAAAGTAAACGATAGAACTTCTTATTAATATTTCATTACCACAACTCACACCAAGGGATACATAGATAACCAACTAAGGAGGATACTTCCACACTGCAAACTATTCTATAGGATAATTTCTCTATTCATGATATGACTCTACTTGAAAAGTAAATGAGTAAAAGGGTGATGGTGTGATACCGCGACACTCCCCCAAGCTTGGAACAAGCCAAGGGGATGCCTATACCGATGACGAATTACTCTTTTGGCGGTAGTGGAAGCAGCCTTGGATTAACAAAATATTCTAGCATCCGGCGAAGCCTGAGATTCTCTTCTTGAAGCATCTCTATTTCCTTCTCCAGCACTCGATATTGAGCGCAAAACTCGTCAGTGACCAGCATACCCTCTTTAATCACATGCATGGAGTTTAGATCCAAAGCGTGTAGTGTTGGTCCCTGCATATCATGAGAAAAGATACGTCTAGCTTTAGTTGGTCCTTCAAAAGCAGGGTTTCTTGGCCTCGGTCTTCCAGCCTCCTGCTCCTTCTTCTCCGTGGGGTCTTGGCGATCATCCTCCCTGGGCCTTTTGCCCTTGTCATCGTTTGAAGAGGCCATGTTGCTCCCAAACTCAAGAACAGACCTAACAGAAACAGCTCAAAACAAAACATGACAAGAAAATGATATACAGACCTCGGGTACTCCGAGGGGTTATATAAGAAAAAATTATAAATCGAAACGAAATCACAGGAGGAAACCGGGACAGAAACGAGTTCCGGGGTGCTCTCACACCAGGGCGGCGCGGCCAGAGGTGGGCCTGCACCCCCTGTGTGTTAGGAGCACACGGACTCCTTTTCCTGCCTGTTTTCGTCTCGTGATTTTTCATATTTAGTAACAATAGCAAAAATAATAAAGGAAGAGGTTTTCGCCAACCTTTTCTGACTAGAACTGTTACCTATTCAAAAACGACTCTGCAGGTTTCTGCAAATTGCATTGGATGAATTCTTCCAGAGAAACTGTTACAATAACATCAACATCTTCATTATAAGAATCTCTAGATATGTAATGTTTGAGTCTTTGCCCATTCACCACTTGTGTAGTGTCATCTTTCAATGAAGCAATCTTTATCGCACCTGAGCGGTACACTTCCACAATAACAAATGGTCCTTCCCATTTAGAGAGTAATTTTCCTACAAAAAATCTGAGATGAGACCTATACAATAGAACTTTCTCACCAACATGAAACTCTCTTTTAAGAATTCTCTTATCATGCCATTGCTTGACTTTCTCTTTGAAAAGTCTAGCATTCTCATACGCTTCGCTTCTCCACTCATCTAGAGAACTCAAATCTAACAACCTTTTCTTACCGGCGAGTTTAAAATCTCTATTAAGCTCTCTCACTGTCCAAAAAGCTTTGTGTTCTAATTCTAAAGGCAAGTGACACGCTTTTCCGTAAACCATCTTATAAGGAGACATGCCCATGGGGTTCTTATAAGCAGTTCTATAAGCCCATAAAGCATTGTTTAACTTATTAGCCTAGTTTTTACTAGATCTATTAATAGTCTTCTGCAAGATAGACTTGATCTCTCTATTTGAAAGCTCTACCTGCCCACTAGTTTGGGGATGATAAGCAGAAGCAATTCTATGATTAACATCATATTTATCAAGAGTTTTTCTAAAACCGCCATGAATAAAATGAGAACCTCCGTCAGTCATAAGATCTAGGTACACCAAACCTAGGAAAAATAACATCCTTAAGCATTTTTAACGAAGTCTCACCATCGGCACTCTTCGTAGGTATGGCTTCTACCCATTTAGTAACATAATCAATAGCAACAAGTATGTGGGTATAGCCTTTTGAAGGAGGAAAATGACCCATAAAGTCAAATCCCCAACAATCAAATAGTTCAATAATAAGAGTGTAATTCATAGGCATTTCATTGCGTCTAGAAATATTACCAACTCATTGACATTCATCGCAAGATAAAACATACCTTCTAGCGTCTTTAAAGAGGGTTGGCCAATAAAAACCTGATTGTAGAACCTTTTGTGCGGTTCTATCTCCAGCATGATGTCCTCCATAAGCACTTCCATGGCACTTTCTCAATATTTCTCATTGCTCATATTCCGGTACACATCTTCGCATAATACCATCAACTCCTTCTTTATATAAGTGTGGGTCATCCCAAAAGTAATGCCTCAAATCATAGAAGAATTTTCTTCTTTGCTGAGCTGTAAAAGTTGGAGGCAAATACTTGGAAACAATGAAGTTAGCATAATCAGCATACCAAGGAAGGTCTCGCGAAGTTACATTTAATGCAGCCAACTGTTCATTCGGAAAACTATCATTAACAGAAATAGGATCAAAAGAAATGTTTTCCAATCTAGACAAATTGTCAGCCACAGGATTTTTAGCACCTTTCCTATCTACGATATGCAAATCAAACTCTTGTAAAAGTAACACCCATCTAATAAGCCTAGGCTTAGCATCCTTCTTAGTCATAAGATATCGAATAGCAGGGTGATCAGTATGAATAGTAACTTTAGAATCAACAATGTAAGATCTAAACTTATCACATGCAAAAACAATAGCAAGAAACTCTTTCTCAGTAGTAGCATAATTCTTTTGAGCAGCATCAAGAGTCTTACCAGCATAATGAATAACATTCAACTTATTATCTACACGCTATCCAAGAATAGCACCAACAGCAAAATCACTAGCATCACACATAATTTCAATGGGTAAGTTCCAATCAGGTGGTTGAACAATAGGAGCAGTAGTTAAAGCCTTCTTAAGAGTTTCAAAAGCTTCCTTACAATCATCATCAAAGACAAATGGTACATCTTTTTGAAGAAGATTAGTAAGAGGCTTTGAAATCTTAGAGAAATCTTTAATAAACCTCCTATAGAAACCAGCATGACCAAGAATACTATGAATACCTTTAACATCTCTGGGACAGGGCATTTTCTCAATTGCTTCAACTTTTGCTCTGTCAACTTCAATACCTCTTTCAGAAATTTTATGTCCAAGGACAATTCCTTCATTTACCATAATGTGGCATTTCTCCCAATTAAGAACAAGATTAGTTTCTTCACATCTCTGCAAAACTTTATCAAGATTGTGCAAACAATTATCAAAAGAAGTTACATAGATGGAGAAATCGTCCATGAAAACCTCCACAATTTCTTCACAAAAGCCATGAAAAATAGCAGACATGCATCTTTGAAAAGTAACAGGAGCATTACATAAACCAAAAGGCATGCGCCTATAAGCATATGTTCCATAAGGACAAGTAAAAGTGGTTTTCTCTTGATCTTCCTTTCTAACAGCAATCTGAGAAAACCCAGAATAACCATCAAGAAAATAAAAGTGTGACTTCTTAGACAACCTTTCTAGCATCTGATCTATAAACGGTAAAGGATAATGATCTTTCTTAGTAACCTTGTTAAATTTTCTATAATCAATGCACATCCTATAACCAACTACTACCCTTTGAGGAATAAGCTGGTTATTCTCATTAGGCACAACAGTCATACCTCCTTTCTTAGGAACACAATGAACAGGACTAACCCATTGACTATCAGCAATCGGATAAATAATACCAGTATCAAGGAGCTTTAATACCTCATTTCTTACCACATCCTTCATCTTGGGAATTAGGCGGCATTGATGATCCACAACCGGCTTCACATCTTTCTCCATGTTAATAGCATGCTGACATAAAGTGGGACTAATTCCTTTTAAATCATCAAGAGTATATCACATAGCTCCTCGGTGTTTCCTCAATATCTCCAATAACCTTTCTTCTTCCTTTCCTGAAAGCTTAGAACTAATAATAGCAGGATATATTTTCTTATCATCTATATAAGCATATTTAAGATCATCAGGTAAAGATTTTAATTCAAAAATAGGATCTTCCTTAGGTGGCAAAGTGGTACCAAGATCCTCCATAGGTAAATTGTGCTTGATCAACGGTGGTTGACGAAGAAGAATATCATCAATCTCTTCTCTTTCCTTACTGAAAACATCGCTCTCATGATCTTCCATGAATTGCTGCAAAGCATTATTAGGAGCGAGAGCAATAGAAGCAAGCTGTTCAACTCGAAAATTTTCATTAGGCGTGTCATTTTCATAAGAAGTCTTAGCAAACTTGGAAAAATTAAACTCATAAGACTCTCCATTAAACTTAGTAAAAAAATTCTCCTTCTTACAATCTATCACGGCGCCACAAGTGTTCAAAAAGGGTCTACCAAAAATAATAGGACAAGTTTTACTAGCCTCCTTACCAAGAACTAGAAAATCAGTAGGGTATTTAGTCTTACCGCAAAGAACTTCCACATCTCGAACAATACCAAGAGGCCAAACAGTCTCTCTGTTAGCAAGCTAAACAACCACATCAATATCTTCAAGTTCACAAGCGCCAATCTCTTGCATAATTTTTTTGTAAAGCTCTAAAGGAATGGCACTTGTACTGGCACCAATATCACATAAACCATAATAGCAATGATCTCCAATCCTGACAGAAATAACAGGAACACTCGTTTTCCTATGCCTTTTAGGATGAGAGATAATGTTAGAAGCATCTTCACAAAAAAGAATATATTCATCCCCTACATCTTTAGTAACAATGTCCTTCAATATAGCTACTGGAGACTTAATAGTAATTTCTTCATCAGGCTCTGCAGCTTTCTTAGTGCTTTTATTAGACACACTTACCAAAGTAGAATACTCTTTTACCTTAGCAGGGAAAGGTGTCTTCTCAAAATAAGGTTCAGGAACAATGCTATCAATAGTACAAACTTCAGTAGCTGCAGCAGGAATATGACTAATAGAATCTTTATAAGGCGCATGATATTTGTTCCAATCTTTCTTTGGAACATCAAGATAAGAGGCAAAAGCCTTAAGACAATTAGCAAGTATTTGAGAATCAAGACCATAAGCAATGCTAACACTATGAAAGTCATCGGTTCCCATAAAAGTTTTAAAGCATTCATAATCATAATTTATACCTGACTTCCTACCTTTGTTGTTTTCCCATCCTTCTGCATTCTCTTGTATACGGTCAAGAAGTTTCCACTTAGCATCTTCTTTCATATGAGTAAATGATCCAAAGCAAGAAGCATCCAAATAATCCTTATCAGGAAGAGTAAGCCGCGCATAAAAATTATCAACAACAATATTATTGGGGAGCTCATGAATGGGACATTTGAGCATTAGTAACTTTAATCTCCCCCACGCTTGGGCAATACTCTCTCCATCATGAGGCCAAAAGTTATATATCCGATTACGATCTTTATGAATTTCACTTGGAGGATAAAACTTGGAATAAAAGAGAGGCGCAATCTCCTCCCATACAATAGATGGACCATCTTGGAGCAGTCGATACCACTCCTCAGCTCTGCCTTTCAATGATAAAGAGAATAGCTTCTTCTTGGCATGGCTTGGTGAAATACCTGCACACCTGAACAACTCGCATAATTCATGTATAAATAGTAAGTGATCTCCCGGATGGACAGTTCCATCTCCTGAATAGCAGTTATCCATAACACGCCCAACAATTTTCGTAGGTATTTTAAAAGGGCCTAATTCAGCAGGTGGTGGTGGTTCATCCACATGTGCAGCAGTAGTAGAAGTGTTTCCAAATAGGAAACCAAATGGAGAGTTCTCCATAGCAAAGTAAAATAAAAGTAAAAGACAAAAATAAAAACAATACTCACAGCGACGGTTACCTTTACCAATTCCGCTCTTCAATAGCGCTTCACTTCCCGGCAACGGCGCTAGAAAATAGTCTTGATGACCCACAAGTATAGGGGGTGTATCATAGTACTTTCGATAAATAAGAGTGTCGAACCCAATGAGGAGCAGAAGGTTTTGACAAGTGGTTTTGATCAAGGATTCACTGTAAATACTAGGAAACGGGTTTTCAGGGGTATTTGGTAGTGCAAATAAATAAAGTACGAGTAAATAAAAGACAGTAGTAAAAATTGCAGCAAGTGGCCCAATCCTTTCTTTAGCAAAGGACAAGCCGGATGTGTAACTTATAATGACCAAACATTCTCGAGGACACACGGGAGTTTCTGTCAAGTGCTTTCGCTTCATTCCGCTAAATAATCTTTACTGGTTTGATAAGTGTTATGGGGGTGAACCTGTGCTAGCGCACTACCCTTACTAGGATAAATACACACTTGTGATTATACCCCCTGTAAGCATCCACAAATACAAGAAAGTAATTAAGATAAATCTAACCATAGCCTTAAACTCTAAGATCCTACGCTCCGTGGTGCAATGGTTTCCCAACAGAGGTTTAGGTTTCTGTCACTCCAGCAACCCCACAATTGGTAACCAAATACACAATGCATCTCACTAGGCCCATAAATGGTGAAGTATCATGTAGTCGACATTCACATGACACCACTAGTGAAATAGCACCATAACAAATAAATATCAAACCATTAAATATTACTCAACATAATTCCACTACTAACGACTTGACTTCTCCCATGTCCTCAAGAACTAAACGAACTACTCATAAGACATCATATGGATCATGATCAGAGGTGAAATAATGGTAAATAACAATCTGAACATAAACCTTAATTCAATGGTTCTACTCAATAGCATCAACCACAAGAGTAATCAACACCGGGAAAGTTTCCCCTAAGAATTTGACAAGATTCAACTCAAGATGTTACAGCGGGATGGCAAGGTGATGATGGGGATGAAGGTGCTGGTGATGGAGATGATGATGATGATGATCCCGATGAAGTTCGGTGCGATGGTGATGATGATGGTGACGATCTCCCCTCTCCGGGAAGGAATTTCCCCAGCAGATTTCTCTCTGCCGGAGAGCTTTTCTTTCTCTAGTGTTTTCTGCCCCGCAGAGGCGGCGGTGTCTATCTCTGAGCCCCCCCTTGACTTAGGTTTTCGGGGACGATGAAGTACGCGAAGGGGCGAGACCTGGAGTGGGCCAGGGTGCCCTCATGCAGGGCCGGCGCGGCCAGGGGCCAGGACGCGCCTCCTATGTGTGAGGCTGCCCTCTGGCTCCTCTTGACTCCTCCTTCTGGCTTCCAGAGTCTTTTGGTAAAATATAATTTTCTGGTATTTTTTTGGAATTTTCTTGATCTTACGAAATATGGTGTCTTGACGGTCCTTTTCCAGCAGAATCCTGACTCCGGCAGCAAATCCTCCAATGATCATCAAATATGTAAAAATAGAGGAAACAACATAAGTATCATCTCTAAATATGAAATATATCAATGAATAACAGCAAATTATGATACAAAATATTGATGCAAAATGGACGTATCATGATTATACCCCTTGCAAGCATCCGCAACTACAAGAAAGTAATTAAGATAAATCTAGCCATAGCCTTAAACTCTAAGATCCTATGCTCCCTGGTGCAATGGTTTCCCAACGGAGGTTTAGGTTTCTGTCACTCCAGCAACCCCACAATTGGTAGCCAAATACACATTGCATGTCACTAGGCCCATAAATGGTGAAGTATCATATAGTCGACATTCACATGACACCACTAGTGAAATAGCACCACAACAAATAAATATCAAACTATTAAATATTACTCAACATAATTCCACTGCTAACAACTTGACTTCTCCCATGTCCTCAAGAACTAAATGAACTACTCACAAGACATCATATGGATCATGATCAGAGGTGAAATAATGGTAAATAACAATCTGAACATAAACCTTAATTCAACGGTGATGTCTACGCACTTCTATTCTTGTAGACACTTGTTGGGCCTCCAAGTGCAGATGTTTGTAGAACAGCAGCAAGTTTCCCTTAAGTGGATCACCCAAGGTTTATCGAACTCAGGGAGGTTAGAGGTCAAAGCTATCCCTCTCAAGCAACCCTGCAATTACGATACAGAAAGTCTCTTGTGTCCCCAACACACCCAATACACTTGTCAGATGTATAGGTGCACTAGTTCGGCGAAGAGATAGTGAAATACAAGTGGTATAGATGATTATAAGTAGCAAATGTAGTATAGAATAAAAATCGCTGCGAGCAAGCAAGTAACAAAACAGCAAGTAAACGGTGTGCAAAGCTTGGAAACAAGGCCTAGGGATCATACTTTCACTAGTGGACACACTCCCAACAATATAACATGACTGAACAAATAACTTCTCTTTGCTAAGGCACTCTGAATTACTCTCCTATTGAATAACACTAATCATTGTGTAGTGGCTACAGAAGCACCCCTTAAAGTTCATCAAGTACTTGACAAACACCGCTCATAGAGATATCCAAATCAAATCACAATTCAAGATAGAAATCATTGCAACATAAACCAAGTACTAACACGGTGCACACACTGTCAACATTACACCATGAAAGGAGGAATAGATCACTCAAACTATCATAGCAATAATTATTCTCATAATCCACAAGAGATCACAATCATAGCCTAAACCAAGTACCACCATGGTGCACGCACTGTCACCGTTACACCAAGGCAGGAGGAATATATTACTTTAATAACATCACTAGAGTACACAAAATATCTGAATAATAACATGTACTTGTTCAACATGATACAAAGCTCACGATCACATAAAGATCACATCATGGGAGAGAGAGGTGAACCACATAGCTACCGGTAGAGCCCTCAGCCCCGGGGATGAACTACTCCCTCCTCATCATAGGAGACAGCAAGGTTGATGGAGATGGCGGTGAGGTCGATGGAGATGGCGGAGACGGCGATGGAGACCGATGGAGATGGCTCCGGGGGCACTTCCCCGTCCCGGCAGGGTGCCGGAACAGAGACTTCTGTCCCCCGAAATTCGTCGGCGATGGCGGCGGAGCTGCGGAACTGTTTCTGGAAAATTGCCGAATCCCCTAGGGTTTTCCGTCCCGAGGCTTTATATAGGCGAAGGGGCGATGTCAGAGGGCTGCCAGGGCCTTCTCACATAGGGGTGGCGCGACCAGGGCCTGGGCCGCGCCAGCCCTATGTGAGGGTGGCCTGTGGCCCCTCTCCTTCCTCTCTTCGGATGTCTGGATGCTCCCGGAAAAAATAAGACTTCAGGAACTTGTTTCGTCCAATTCCAAGAATATTTCCTGTGTATCACTCTGAAACACAAAAATAGCAGAAAACAGGGAACTGGCACTGTGGCAACTTGTTAATAGGTTAGTTCCGGAAATCGCATAAAAGTGCCACTAAGTGTAACGAAACAATAGGCAAATGGTGTAAAAACAAGCATGGAGCATCAAAAATTATAGATACGTTTGAGACGTATCAAACGGTTCCACTCAATAGCATCAACCACAAGAGTAATCAACACCGGGAAAGTTTCCCCTAAGAATTTGACAAGATTCAACCCAAGATGTTACAGCGGGATGGCATGGTTGAAAGTGCAAACTTTGTTTCCCTCAGATTTTGTGTGTTAGATAACAACATTAGTGATACTAATTGTGTGCTAAGATTTGCAGGATTTTCGTTTGAAGATTTGCCAGGCCGGATTATCCGGCCAGGGGTGGCCGGATAATCCGCCCCCTCTGGGGTGGCCGAAAAACGGCTAAGGACTTATCGCGGCGTCACCCAGATAGGGGGGCCGGATATTCCGGCCAGGGGCCGGATAATCCGGCCAGCCGGATAATCCGCCCCAGCTTTGGCCGGATATTCCGCCCTCCCCCGGGAGTGGCTGAAATTCTGCTAAGGACCTGGCGCGGCGTCACCCAGGTAGGGGGGGGGCGGATATTCCGGCCAGGGGCCGGATTATCCGGCCCAACTTTGGCCAGATTATCCGCCCCTCCAAGTCAGCAACGGCTACATTTTGGGAGGGGCTATAAATACCCCTCCCCTTCTTCAACCTCAAGCCGCTCGAGCTGTGAAGAAAAGACCCCATTTTGGAGCCACCAAATTAGCAAGATCTCCTCCCTCAACCCACCAAAGTCGTTGATCTTTGGAGAATCGAAGGAGAAGGCCTTGATCTACATCCTCACCGAAGCGATTTGATTTCCCCTCTCATTTGCTAGAGGGCCCTTTGGTCTTGGGTTCCCTTGTGTCCCTTGACCTTGTTTGTGTGATTGAAATCTTGATACTTGTTGATTGAGATCTTTGTGGTGCTTGGGAGCCTCCAATTCAGTTGTGGAGTGGTGCCCCAAGTTTTGTAAAGGCCGGTTCCGCCTTGAGGAATCCCTTAGTGGAAAGTGAGCTAGGCCTTTGTGGCGGAAGCTTGCACCGGAGAATAGGGTGAGCCTTTGTGGCGTTGGTTAGGCCTTTGTGGCAACCACACCCCTCCAACGTAGACGTACTTCCCCTAAAAAGGAAGGAACTACGGGAATTACATCCGTGTCTCCGTGTGCTCCACTCTCGGTTACCTCTATCCTTTATTGCCTTTACTACTTGTATCTTGCTTAGCTTGCTCGTTGACATATAGGTAAATTCACCTTAGTTGCATATCTAGAGAATTTACCTTTTGTGTCAAGCCTAAATTGAAAAAGAATTAAACTTTGAGTAGCACCTATTCACCCCCCCTCTAGGTGCCCATACGATCCGTTCAATTGGTATCAGAGCCTCGGCTCTTTATTCGGGCTTAACCGCCTAAGAGTATGGACACCTCTCCGAGTGAGGGCTCGGGTCAAGTTTCCATGGGTGAGTTCAAATCTTTGGAATCATCCATGGCTTCCATGACAACTCAAGTAAATGAGTTGCGTGAAATGATAGCGCAACTCTTGCAAGCTAAAACTTCTAATGCTCCTCCACCTCCGGAAAAACCCGCTACTCCACAAGTGGAGAATGTGGTAATTGATGTGGAGGGCACCGATAAAAATGGCGATGCTAAGTCTTCCACCAAGGGCGACGGGAAAGGTGAATTCCCTCCTTGGTATTCACCCGACCCGCCGGTTCCTCATCCTCATATTAACAATAGAGGAGATCCACCTAAGCTTGATGCATTAAACTTTGGTCAATGGCAATATCAAATGATCTCTCATATGCGCAATTCTTGCATCGAGCTTTGGAGGATCGTTGAGGAAGGATTCAAGGCCGTGGATCCCCACAACATGACAAGAAGAGAGACGGTTGATAGCCAACTCAATGCTACCGCTCTTCACATGATTCAAGTCGCCGTGGGATCCAAGGACTTGCCTCACATCCAACACTTCTTCACCGCCAAAGAAGCTTGGCAAGCTCTCTCCGACGTCTTTGTTGGCAATGAGAGCATGAAGAAAACAAGATATATTGCCTTCTCAAATCAAGCGGAGGGTTTCTTCATGATGGATGGTGAGGATCATCAAGAAATGTATAGAAGACTCAAAACCATTGCTACCACCTTCAAGAACCTCGGTGCTCACCATATTGATGATGAGTGGATCAAGATGAAGTACATTCTTGCTCTCACTCCATATGAGCCCGCGGATATAAAGAGTGTTCAAGGAAAGCACAACTTCAATGAGATGACCTCCAATCAAGTGATGCAAGAAATTCAAGCCTACAAGGTTTCCGCACAAAATGCGGAAGATGCTCGTGCCCGTGCCATAGGGATGCAAAGAAGCTCCAATCTTGCATTGAAAGCAAGTGTGGTTGAGAAAGAGGTTCCTCTTCAAGCAAGTATTGAAGCAAGGCTAGAGATGTGTCCCGAGGACATAAGGCATGAGTACAATGAGCACATGGCCTTCTACGGAAAAACCTTTTGGGTTGATCCACACAAGGCTAAAGAAGACAATCAAAGAAGAAGCAAGTCAAGTGGCTATCAAAGGAATGACAACAATGGTCAAAGGGTGAGGACTTGCTACAATTGCAATGATAGATTTCACTTCGTTGCCGAGTGCCCTTATGAGAAGAGAGAAGACCATGGTGGAAAGCTCATACTCAAGAACAAGACCAAGTCACCATCCAAGAAGCCTTTTGTGAAGAAGGGTGGACCAAAGAGGAAGCAACCAAAGTTTGTGTTCTTGACTCAAGAAGAGTACTCCGCAAGTGAGAGTGATGAAGAAGAAACCACAACTAGTGAGATGGCCGCAATGGCAACCACCTCCACTTCCTCCACATCACTCTTTGAATACCCCAATGAGGACTCTCTTCTCAAGAACGTCAAATGCCTTATGGCCAAGTCTTCCGAGGTATCACCCACATCTTTCTCTTCCTCTAAGACAAATGATGCTTCCTTGAATGATCTTGCTAGTCTTAGAGTAAAGGAAGAAATTATTGCTTTTGATGACTATGTGTCTAGTGTAGATGGCGTTCATAAGATTCACTTTGAACGTTTATTGAGCCAATATGGTAAAACTCTTGAAAAACTAGATGAACAAATGAGGCTTGAAAGAGAATATGCTCAAGATATTGCCTCACTAACCGAGTCTCTTGAAGAAGAGCAAGAGGAACGAGCAACTCTTGAAGATAAGCTCGATTCCATTGAGGAAGCTAATAATGAAGTTGTTTCCAAACTCATTAAAGAGCGAGATCATGCTCGTGCTAAAGTAAAAATGCTTAAAAAGGAAAAGGTTGAATTTGGTGTTGGTCATGATATACTTGTTAAGGATTTAGAAGATCTTGACAAGGCTCACAAGGCCTTGAAAAGTGAACACTCTATTCTTACCAAGTCACATGAACAACTTCAAATTCAATTGACTAAGAATAATGTGCCTAGTTCTTCTACTTCTACTTGTGATCATGCAAATGTCATTGAAGAAAATGCTAGGTTAAAAGATGAGCTTGCCAAGTCCTCCATTCCCATAGGTGAGAAAAACTTGAATGACCTTTTGAGTAAGCAAAAGGCATTTGGTGATAAAACGGGGATTGGCTATGTCTCAAAGAAGAAGAAGAAGAACAACAAGAAAAAGAAGGCCAAGCCCGCTCAAGCAAAGAAGGATCCTATTGTGGGTGGCAAAGCCACTCATGATGATCATGCGGGAATTGCTAACCCTCACTATGTGTTATTTCGTGATTATTATGGTGATGTTTATGCAAAATATGTTGGTCCAAATGATGGTTATGTTGCTTGGTCTATTTGGGTTCCAAAGACCCTTGTTGCTAACAAAAGAGGACCCATTGAAAAATGGGGACCTAAAACCAAGCAATGATCTCTTGTAGGACTATGCTTCCGGTGGATCAAAATGGGTGCTTGATAGTGGATGCACAAGTCATATGACCGGAAGCAAGAATATTTTGACGGAGTTGAGGCCTAATGACAATCATATAACCGTCACTTATGGAGACATGTCACAATCCGAGGTATTGGGTCTTGGCAAGGTGGTGGTCGCACCGGATATTTCCCTTGTGGACGTCATGCTTGTTGAGACCCTTGGTTATAATTTACTTTCAGTTCGTGCACTTGGTAAGATGGGCTTTGCCGTCTTCATTGATAATGACATTGTGGTACTCTTGTGGAGCAAGTCTCTAAAGGTCGCTTTCGTTGGACACATTGAAAATAACTTGTATGTGGTGGACTTTTCGGGGAAAACCACTACAAGTGCAATGTGTTTATTTGGAAAGGCCGATGTGGGTTGGCTTTGGCATCGCCGTTTATCCCATGTCAATATGAGAACCTTGCAAAGCCTTCACAAGGGTGGCCACATACTCGGACTAAAAGAGAATGTTTCTTTTGCCAAAGATCGTGTTTGCAGGGCTTGCGTTCTAGGAAAAATGCATGATTCTCCCCACCCAAGCAAGACTATCATTTCTTCCAAGAGGATCTTGGAGCTCCTTCATGTGGATCTTTTTGGGCCTCCCTCTCATGCAAGTCTTGGTGGGAAGAAATATTGTTTGGTGATTGTTGATGACTATTCAAGATATACTTGGGTTTACTTCTTCAAGCATAAGAGTGAGACTCAACAAACCGTCATCGACTTTGCCAAGGAAGTTGAACGTCAACATGGGCAAACTATTTTGGCAATAAGAAGTGACAATGGCTCGGAGTTCAAGAACTACACCTTAAATGGATTTCTTAGTGATGAGGGAATTCGTCATCAATATTCCGCTGCATATACTCCTCAACAAAATGGTGTAGCCGAGAGGAAGAACCGGACTCTTATGGATATGGCTAGGTCCATGTTGGCGGAGTTTAAGTCTCCATACAACTTTTGGGCCGAAGCTATCTCTACGGCTTGTCACTCTTCAAACCGGCTCTTCCTCCGCAAAGGCCTAAACAAGACTCCATATGAAATACTCACCGGAAGCAAGCCCAACATCTCCTACTACCGGGTTTTCGGGTGTAAGTGTTTCTTTAAAAGAAAAGGAGTTCGTTTAGGTAAATTTGATCCAAAAGCAATAGAAGGTATTTTTGTTGGTTATGGTGCCGAATCCCACACTTATAGAGTCTTCAACAAGTCCACCGGACGTGTTGAAGAATCTTGTAGTGTGGTATTCGAAGAGAATGACGGCTCCCAAGGGGGGCGAGATGTTGTTTCTTGTGATGTAGATGATGAAATACCTCGAGAAGCCATAGGAAGAATGGGCGTGGGATTTTTCCGCCCCATTGAGGGACACCTTGTGGCCGACCGGGAAGGACTATGCTCTACTCAAGTGGAGCCTTCATCTTCACAAGCTCAACAAGCCTCTCCCAAGGAAGCAACTAGTGCACCAACCGAAGAACAAGACAAGGACCTTCATGAAGAAGAAGGGGCACCACCATCCTCTCCGGTTATCTCAACCGCCCCCAATTCTTCACATGACCAAGATCAACCTACTCATGAAGATAATGATGATCAAGGTCAATTTGATGGTCAAGACGGGGACCAAAATGATCAAGATGATCAAGTATCTCCTTCAAGGTCTAATGAGGAGATCGAAGCCCGTCGCAAGAAAAGAGTTGAAAGAGACTTGGAACTTAAAGGTCATACCCTTGAGAGGGTTATTGGAGATTTAAGAAGCAAAGTGTCAACCCGGCGTCAATTGGCACAATTTAGCTCTCATCATGCTTATATCTCCATGGTTGAACCCAAGAAAGTATTTGAAGCACTTGAAGATCCGGATTGGTTGGATGCTATGCATGAAGAACTCAACAACTTCAAGCGCAATAATGTTTGGGTGTTAGTAGAGAAGCCAAAGGAGTGTCGCAATGTGATTGGCACAAAGTGGATATTCAAGAACAAGCAAGATGAGCATGGAATTGTTGTGAGGAACAAGGCAAGATTGGTTGCTCAAGGTTTCTCTCAAGTTGAAGGCATTGACTTTGGAGAAACTTATGCTCCCGTGGCTCGTCTTGAGTCCATTCGTATCCTTCTTGCTTATGCCACTCATCATAATTTTAAGTTGCAATAAATGGATGTTAAGAGTGCATTTCTTAATTTTCCATTGAAAGAGGAAGTGTATGTTAAGCAACCCCCGGGGTTTGAGGATCTCAACTTCCCTAACCATATCTACAAACTCCATAAGGCACTCTATGGCCTTAAACAAGCCCCACGTGCGTGGTATGAGCACCTTAGGGAGTTGTTGGTAGACCGTGGGTTTGAAGTTGGGCAAATCGATCCTACTCTTTTTACTAAGAGAGTCAATGGGGAGCTTTTCATATGCCAACTATATGTTGATGATATTATCTTTGGCTCTACTAACAAAGCTTTTAATGATGAATTTTCAAAGCTTATGACCGATAGGTTCGAGATGTCTATGATGGGCGAAATGAAGTTCTTTCTTGGTTTTGAAATCAAGCAATTGAAAGAAGGGACTTTCATCTATCAAGCCAAATATGTCCAAGACATGCTCAAGAGGTTCAAGATGAAGGAACTTAATGGAGCCGCAACACCAATGGCCACAAAATGTCATCTTGAACTTGATCCCAATGGTAAAGATGTGGATCAAAAGGTATACCGTTCTATGATCGGGTCTTTGCTTTACCTTTGCGCATCTAGACCCGATATTGTGTTGAGTGTAGGTGTGTGTGCAAGGTATCAAGCCGCTCCTAAAGAAAGCCACCTTATGGCGGTTAAGAGAATCTTTCGATATTTGGTTCATACCCCAACTTATGGTCTTTGGTATCCCAAAGGCTCGGATTTCTCTCTTTGTGGCTTCACGGATTCGGATTGGGCCGGTGACAAGGATGATAGGAAATCAACCTCCGGAGCTTGCCAATTTCTTGGTAGGTCTTTGGTGTGTTGGTCTTCTAAGAAGCAAAATTGTATATCTCTCTCCACCGCCGAAGCCGAATACATTGCCGCCGCAAGTGGATGCACTCAATTGTTATGGATGAGGCAAACTTTGAAGGAATACGGTGTCAATTGTGACAAAGTGCCTCTTTTATGTGACAATGAAAGTGCTATCAAGATCGCCTATAATCCGGTGCAACATTCAAGAACCAAGCATATTGAGATCCGGAATCATTTCATTAGGGATCATGTTGCCCGCGGGGATATTGAGCTTGCTTATGTGAGCACCAAGGATCAACTTGCCGATATATTCACGAAGCCTCTTGATGAAGCAAGATTTGGATATTTGAGGAATGAGCTAAATATCATCGATTCAAGGAGTGTGGCTTGAACATCTTGCAAATACACCTATATTTCAATGCATGTTTGGTCTAGGTGTGGGCATGGAGATAGGGGGAGTGCGGTCCTAATTAATTGGGCTATCCCTCCCCCCATAATGCCGATAGTAATCATATCATTCTCTTAATATCATTATATGATTTTTGAGCTTCAATGACGAGTAGTGGTTATGGACTCAAGATACATCTTCGCGGTCCAATGCCATAACACTCAAACATGGTGGCTTCGGCCACCGACCTCTTCTTTTCGAAGAGTTGATTCATTGCATATCTTATTTGAGGTTTTGGTGTTCTCTCCCGATGTTATTCCTTTTTTGATATGGGAAGGCACTTGCGTTGGATTTTTAGTCGATTTGTTCTGTGCATGAAGGTTGAGATCCACCGTGAGAACTACCAGGCCTATGTCGAGAGGAAGAGCATCCAGGACACTCAGCAGCTTATCCTTCACCGTCTCAGTGGTGCTCAGACCACCGATCCCACTCCTACTGCTCCTGTGGCCTATAATGCTTGGAACACCGATCGCTACAACTGGGTGGATATGCAGAAGCATCTCTTTGATGCTCCAGATGCTCCCGCAGGAGGTGCTCGTGCAGAGGCTGAGGAGGACTTTGAGGCTGAGGAGGACTTTGTTGATGAGGATGAAGATGCTGGAGATGACGAGGGTGATGGCGGAGATTATGATGATGAGGACTTCGATGACGTGGACGAGTGATTTCTCGGGACGTGTAGCATCGCTCTTCTCCCTTTTTGGTGTCTTGATGCCAAAGGGGGAGAAGTAGTTCTATTAGGAATTTGTTGGGATTTGCATGGGTGGAAACACAATCTTGCGCGCTTATCATTCTTTGGCGCTTGTGTTTCTTCTTATTTCGTTTGTCTTAAGTCGAACTTTGTGTGTGGTTGAACTTCGTGTCGTTTATATGCTACCATGTGGTGTATGAGACTATGTCATATGTTCTTAATATGCTATGTGGATCATTATGTGTTGTTCACTTATTTTTATCAGCTCATGGTTATTGGTGAAATGGCTATGGAATTATTGCCCGGCATATCATATTATCATATTCGGGATTCCATAATCCATATTATTTGAGTTATCTATGCAATGGTATGTCTCTTCTAAACTCATTGGTGAAGTTGCACACATCTAGGGGGAGCTGTGTATTTTGATCAATTATTCGTTGTTTGAATTATTCGACCTTTCTTGCAAATCCTAGTGTTGTCATCTAACACCAAAAAGGGGGAGATTGAAAGTGCAAAGTTTGTTTCCCTCAGATTTTGTGTGTTAGATAACAACATTAGTGATACTAATTGTGTGCTAAGATTTGCAGGATTTTCGTTTGAAGATTTGCCAGGCCGGATTATCCGGCCAGGGGTGGCCGGATAATCCGCCCCCTCTGGGGTGGCCGAAAAACGGCTAAGGACTTATCGCGGCGTCACCCAGATAAGGGGGCCGGATATTCCGGCCAGGGGCCGGATAATCCGGCCAGCCGGATAATCCGCCCCAGCTTTGGCCGGATATTCCGCCCTCCCCCGGGAGTGGCTGAAATTCTGCTAAGGACCTGGCACGGCGTCACCCAGGTAGGGGGGCGGATATTCCGGCCAGGGGCCGGATTATCCGGCCCAACTTTGGCCGGATTATCCGCCCCTCCAAGTCAGCAACGGCTACATTTTGGGAGGGGCTATAAATACCCCTCCCCTTCTTCAACCTCAAGCCGCTCGAGCTATGAAGAAAAGACCCCATTTTGGAGCCACCAAATTAGCAAGATCTCCTCCCTCAACCCACCAAAGTCGTTGATCTTTGGAGAATCGAAGGAGAAGGCCTTGATCTACATCCTCACCGAAGCGATTTGATTTCCCCTCTCATTTGCTAGAGGGCCCTTTGGTCTTGGGTTCCCTTGTGTCCCTTGACCTTGTTTGTGTGATTGAAATCTTGATACTTGTTGATTGAGATCTTTGTGGTGCTTGGGAGCCTCCAATTCAGTTGTGGAGTGGTGCCCCAAGTTTTGTAAAGGCCGGTTCCGCCTTGAGGAATCCCTTAGTGGAAAGTGAGCTAGGCCTTTGTGGCGGAAGCTTGCACCGGAGAATAGGGTGAGCCTTTGTGGCGTTGGTTAGGCCTTTGTGGCAACCACACCCCTCCAACGTAGACGTACTTCCCCTAAAAAGGAAGGAACTACGGGAATTACATCCGTGTCTCCGTGTGCTCCACTCTCGGTTACCTCTATCCTTTATTGCCTTTACTACTTGTATCTTGCTTAGCTTGCTCGTTGACATATAGGTAAATTCACCTTAGTTGCATATCTAGAGAATTTACCTTTTGTGTCAAGCCTAAATTGAAAAAGAATTAAACTTTGAGTAGCACCTATTCACCCCCCCTCTAGGTGCCCATACTATCCGTTCAATGGTGATGGTGGAGATGAAGGTGCTGGTGATGAGGATGATGGTGACGATGATCCCGATGAAGTCCAGCGCGATGATGATGACGATGGCGATGATCTCCCCTCTTCGGGAATGAAATTCTCCGGCAGATTTCTGCCTGCCGGAGAGCTTTTCTCTCTCTGGTGTTTTCCGCCCCACAGAGGCGATGGTGTCTATCTCTGAGCCCCCCCTTGACTTAGGTTTTCGGGGATGATCAAATACACGAAGGGGCGATGGCAGTAGTGGGCCAGGGTGCCCTCACCATAGGGCGGCGCGGCCAGGGGCTGGGCCGCGCCCCCTGATGGTGAGGCTGCCCTGTGTACCCTCTCGCCTCCTTCTTCTGGCTACTTCAGTCTTCTGGCAAAATATAATTTCCTGGTATTTTTCTGGAATTTCCTGATCTTCCGAAATATGGTGTCTTGACGGTCCTTTTTCCAGCAGAATCCTGACTCCGACATCAAATCCTCCCATGATCATCAAACATGTAAAAATAGAGGAAACAACAGAAATATCATCTCTAAATGTGAAATATATCAATGAATAATAGTAAATTATGATACAAAATAGTGATGCAAAATAGGCGTATCGGCTTGTACCTCTTAGATATTTCTTGGGGTGCGTGGGCATCCCCAAGCTTGAGCTTTTGTCCATTCTTCAACTCATCTCATCATTCTCCAATCCCTACACTTGAAAACTTCTTTCATACAAAACTCAACACAATTTTATTAGCAACATTAGTGTAAGCATAATAATGAATCAACCCCTTTTTGTTTCAGATTTCAACCCAAAACCACCACATATAAATCATATACTACTGTAGCAACTTCCCCAAAAATTCCGTGATCAAAAGAACTCAAAAAGAAAGCAATCGAGAGGCAAACACAAATAGTGGCAGAAATCTATCAAAACAGAACAGCTAACAAAGGTCAATTTTTTCAAGGGTTTTCTGTTGCTCAAATCAAAAAGTGTAAAACTAATGAAAGTTTGGATATAACCAGGGGCACATGCACAAGAAATCGCAGGTCAAAAAGATTTTCTGAGAATTTTCACGAATTTGTACGGTGCAGCACCAAAATCGGTTTCAGGACAGCAACATCCCCAAATCTTACCTCACTCAAATTAGAGGTTTCTTTTGGCACAAAAACGAAATAAAAAGGATAAAGAGCGGTTATTACAGTAGTAATAACTTCCAAGACTCAAATAAAGAAAAAGAACTGAAAGTAAAACAATGGGTTATCTCCCAAGAGTGCTTTTCTTTAACGCCTTTGAGCTAGGCGCAGAAAGTGTGAATCAAGTAATATCAAGTGATGAAGCATCAAGTTCATAATTTGCTCTAAGAATAGAGTCAAAAAGTAATTTCTTCCTCTTCCAAGGGAAGTGTTCCATACCTTTCTTGAGTGGGAATCGATATTTGATGGTGCCTTCCCTCATATCAATGATAGCACCTACAGTTCGAAGAAAGGGTCTTCCCAAAATAATAGGACATGAAGCATTGCATTCAACATCCATGACAAGAAAATCAATGGGAACAAGGTTATTGTTAACCATAATAAGAACATCATTAATCCTTCCCAAAGGTTTCTTCTTAGCAATATCAGCAATAGGAACATCATAATAACACTTTTCAAGCGGTGGTAAATCAAGCATGTCATAAATTTTTCTAGGCATAATAGAAATACTAGCACCAAGATCACATAAAGCATGGCAATCAAAACCATTAACATGCATATCAATGATGGGTTCCCAACCATCTTCTAACTTCTTGGGAATAGAAGCTTTTTGCTTCAACTTTTCATCCCTAATTTTCATGAGAGCATTGGTAATATGCTTAGTAAAAGCAACATTTATAGAACTAGCATTGGGACTCAAAGCAAGCTTTTGCAAGAAAAAAATAACTTCAGATATATTGCAGCCATCAACATCAAAATCATTGAAAGAAATAGAGCTATCATCTCCTACACTCTGAAAAATTTCAGCACTCTTTTGAGAAAAAGTTTTTGCAGTTTTGGACTTTTTAACACAAGGAGCCGGGGTTTTCTCTACACCAATCAAAATAAGAGGATTGCTAGCATTTGGAACAACATCATTAGAGGTAGAAATGGTACATACCTTCATCTTTCTAGCCATCTCATCTTCTCTTTCCCACCTGGCATGCAATTATGCTAACATCCTAACATTTTCATCAACTCTAACTTGGATAGCATTAGCAGTGGCAAAAGTATTGTTCCCCTTCACCTCATTAGGCAACACTTTTAATTTCAGAAGTTCAACATCAAGAGCAAGGCTATCAACTTTAGAAGCAAGAATATCAATTTTGCCTAACTTTTTGTCAATAGACTTGTTAAACACAGTTTGCTTATCGATGAAGTCCTTGAGCATGACTTCAAGCTCAGAGGGCGTGGCCCTGGGTTTGTTGGAGGAATTACCATAAGAGTTACCATAACCATTACCATTGGTAGAAGGATACGGCCTAGAATTGTTACTAGCAAAATTGTTCCTATAAGCATTGTTGTTAAAATTATTATTTCTAATGAAGTTTACATCAACATGCTCTTCTTGAGCAACTAAAGAGGCCAAAGGAACATTATTAGGATCGACATGAGTTCTATCATTAGAAAGCATAAGCAAAATAGCATCAATCCTATCACTCAAGGAAGAGGTTTCCTCAACAGAATTTACCTTCTTACCTTGTGGATCTCTCTGGGTGTGCCACTCAGAATAATTTACCATCATGTTGTCCAGAAGCTTGGTTGCGGCGCCCAAGGTAAGGGACATAAAAGTGCCTCCAGCAGCTGAATCCAATAGGTTTCTTGAAGAAAAATTTAGTCCTGCATAAAAAGTTTGGACAATCATCCAAGTAGTCAGTCCATGAGTAGGGCAATTCTTTATCATAGATTTCATTCTTTCCCAAGCCTAAGCAACATGTTCATTATCAAACTGTCTAAACTTTATGATATCACTACGCAAAGCTATAATCTTAGCAGGAGGATAGTATTTTCCAATAAAAGCATCCTTGCACTTAGCCCAAGAATCAATATTATTTCTAGGCAAAGATAGCAACCAATCCTTTGCTTTTCCTCTCAAACAAAAAGGAAACAACTTAAGCTTAATAATATCACCTTCTACATCCTTATATTTCTGCATCTCACATAGCCCAACAAAATTGTTGAGATGAGCTGCAACATCATCAGTACTAGCACTAGAAAATTGCTCTTTCATAACAAGGTTCAATAAAGCAGGTTTAATCTCATAAAAATTGGCAGCAGGAGCAGGTGGCGCAATAGGAGTGCAGATAAAATCACTATTATTAGTGCTAGTAAAATTACACAACTTGGTGTTCTCATGAGTACCCATTCTAGCAAAACTAAAAGAAGACAAGTAAAAATAACAACTAATAGGAAACTAATTTTTTTGTACTTTTGATAAAATGATGCAAGCAAAAATAAAGTAAAGCAAAACAATAAACAAAGTAAAGGATGTGCGTGCGAAACTCCCCTTGCAGAAGTCTTCTTTTTTCCCGGCAACGGCGCCAGAAAGTTAGCTTGATGTGGGCAGATAACCACCCAGTTGGGAACCCCAAGAGGAAGGTATGATGAGCATAGTAGCAAGTTTTCCCTCAGTAAGAAACCGAGGTTTATCGAACCAGTAGGAAAAAGCCAAACTTCAGAAGGTGATGCCTGCTGGCTTTTCGACAGCTCTGGACAATTTCTAAGGCGCCTCGTCGAGGGCTTTGCTTTGCACCAGCAACAACGTGGAACCTGCACACAACACAACCGAACTTTTCTCCCAACTTACGATGAGGTTGTCAATCTCACCGGTTTGCTGTAAACAAAGGATTGAGTGTATCGAGTGAAAAACAATAGTAGTATGCAAGAAAGTAAACAGTGCAAGTAAAAATAAAACGGTGTAACAATGTAAAGGAAATTGGACCGGGGTCCACAGTTCACTAGTGGTGTCTCTCCATAAGATAAATAACAACATTCTGGGTAAACAAATTACAGTTGGGCAATTGATAGAATAAAGATAATGTGCATCTATAACAAATAATCCACTCACGGGGATATCGTCCAAACACCCCATGAGTATTAAGTTGCGAACAACAGATAACTGCATTAAGCAAAGTGTGTAATATAAACAAAATTAATGTCCTTGGACACAAGAATGTTGTTTCTCCCTAGTGGCAACAACACATCTACAACCTTAGAGGTTTTTGTCACTCCCCCAGATTAAATAGAGGCATGAACCCAACTATCGAGCATAAATACCCCCTCTTGGAGTCACTAGTATATACTTGGCCAAGATAGCTACTAACAACGGAGAGCATGCAAGATCATAAACAACATAGAGATAACATAAGATAATATTCAACACATCAACTTAACATAACACCAATATTCATTGGATCCCAACAAACACAATATGTAGAATTACACAAAGGTGATCTCGATCATGTAAGGCAGCTCACGAGATCTAAACATGAAGCACATAGTGGAGAAGACAACCATCTAGCTACTGCTATGGACCCATAGTCCAAGGTAGACTACTCACTCATCGCGCCAGAGGCAAGCATGGCAATGAAGAAGACCTCCGGTGGCGATTCCCCTCTCCGGCATGGTGCCGGGAAGAGTTTTTAGACCCTCCCGATCTCGGTTCGACGACGGCGGCGGATCGCGATGTGTTTCTGGAAAATTGATCGGGTCTTTAGGTTTTTCCCGTTGGGGGGTCTTCATAGGCGAAGGGGCATCGTTAGAGGTGGGCCAGGGTGGCCTCACCACCAGGGGGCATGGGCCAGGGGCTGGCCGCGCCGCCCTATGGTGTGGCCAGCCCGTGACCCCCTTTGTCTCCTCTTCGGACTTCTGGAAGCTTCGGTAAATATTAGGATGTTCGGCTTTTGTTTCGTCCATTTCTGAGAATATTTCTATGTAACTTTTCTGAAACACAAAAACAGCAAAAAACAGGGAACTGGCACTGTGGCATCTTGTTAATAGGTTAGTTCCGGAAACTGCATAAAAATGCCAGGAAGTGTAACAAAACACTAAGCAAATGGTGTAAGAACAAGCATGGAGCATCAAAAATTATAGATACGTTTGAGACGTATCAACCAGCACACCAGAGCAGCAATCATCGCCAATGATAACAACAGTAGATCGGAAGAGACTGGCCTGAAACCACACCAATGAATACCAAAATGGAATGGATCTGAGAAGATTCACCAGACACACGACTTCACGTGCCCCCGCTAGCGCTAGGCGCACCATCGGAGCGAGGATATGGCGGAGAGGACCTTACTCTGACTTCAGGATGTCACCGCCGCCTCACCATCCGGAAGAAGACATAGAAAAAACCCTAAAACAAAGAAACGGGAACCCTCCCACCAGCGAGAGACCGAGGTCCGCCATACCTCCACGGCTCGAGAGGCCATCGGAGGCAGCCGGACGAACAGCGACGCCGGTAGAGGGGATGAAAACCCTAGTCACCTTGGGGATCGCCTCTACTCTTCTCCTATATCCTCGTACCCGTTTGTTATAATGTTGACTCTGAGATTTAAGAGTAAATGACACCCGTGGTCAGTGAACTTGTCTCGTACGTGCACTTAAGTCACACATATTTCAAAACAAACTAACCGGTCACAAAACTTGCAAATGTTTAACTGCAAGAAAACCTGTCTGATATACATCATGTGCCCCACTGTTTCCAGTTTTTACCAAAAACCGGACATCAAACCGTTTTGTGATCTCGGGTGCACACATTTGCAAGTTATGTGACAGGTTAGTTTGTTTTGAAAGACGTGTGACTTAAGTGCACATACAAGACAAATTCATTGACCGCAGATGTCATTTACTCGAGATTTAACAAAGGGTTAAGTCTAAACCAGTCCCTCCAAATTTGGAATTTGTATGAACCATCCGTTTTTTGTTGGACGGTTTGTTCTTGTCCTTATCTGGACCGTCTGTGGGTGTTTCTAGACTATCCATATTTTCACATACATATCAGTAACTCTTGCTTTGATACACAATGGGACAAACGCCAAATCACGGCAGTGCAATAAAAGAAATGTAAAGGATCGTATCGAAGGATAAGTTTACAACTTCGACAACATTAAGCAATACAAGAGTCCATAAATCAAGATCTAGTAAGATGACTTGAATGCCACGCGGATTGGTCGCATTATAACTCCATACATTGTTTGTCCTTGTCACCAGAAGAGTATACCAATGGATCAATGATATACACAGTACAATGTTACCTACAAAGCAATAATACTTGTGCGATAATATCATCGGAGCTAGCACCATATATGTGTTAGTATCAAGAGCCACCAGAGTCTCCATTGCACAATTTACTTGTTTACTTAGCCAATACTCAAAGCAACAAATAAATATATACGACGGACGGGAAGGAAAGGGGAAGCTATAAGAGGGGAAATAATGCCCCACACACCGATATAATAGCAGAAAGATGGAGGAGAAAGAGCTACTGAAATGTAGAAGAGTGACTCTTCACTCGAAATAGAATGCACTGGGAAAGCAATAGATGTTGCATAGAGCTAGGTAGCAACCAGTAATTAAACTCTCGGTGGGGAGAGGTCAGGCAGCGCCCGTCCTACATTCGTTATGGGTGCAAAAGTTCATTCGTTTCAGATTTTCTTGGGAAGAAAATATACGAGAAATAGCAGTCATGAGAAAGATGGGCTGTTGTAGTCGACCTTGTGATCCCGGGCTCTCGGCCTCGTGAGCCTGGGCCAACTCGCCAAGATAGCCAGTTAGTCACATAGGAGGGCAAGCGCAGACATTCGCACTAGCTGCAAACCTCCAGCTGATGAGGATCAATGTCGCTTCTGACTGCCTTGAGGTGATCAGGGCGATGAAAGGGAATTACCGGGGCATATTCAGTTCCATTCTCGATGAGATCAGGTCACGGGTTCTAGGTTTCAGTTCGACGGAGTTCGTCCATGAGTGTCGGATGTTGAACAGAGAAGCCCATGCGCTAATTCGCTCATGTGCTTATCAAACAAACGACCATTCTACCCCCAAAAAAGGAGGGCAATTGCAAATAACAGCCCCATCTCCTCCGGACTCCGCGCTCCACTGCAGCACGCACACCTACTCTACTCGCCGCGCATTATTTTTAGTAAGGAATATATATTAATGTCGTGAAGATAATAATTACATCCCACATCTACAACACAAGGCGAATTTTTTATGAAATTTTGTTCACTGCCCCTGCTGACCCTCCATCCAAACAATAACCTCATGTGCCAGTGCATGAAGCTTAACCAAAAGTCCGAACTTATGAAAAGGGCTAGGCAATTCACTTATACACTTCAACATCCCCACTCACGTGTGACGGAAGAAGAGAGAAGAGCAGCTGCGACCAAGACGGGAACCGGCGAAACATAGGCCGGGGCGAACTGACGGCGACGGTCACGGGAAAAGTCAACACGTAGACACAAAGGAGGGCAACAACAATTTTTATAATAAATTATGGAAACCAGGACTCGAACTCAAGACCCTGGGCTCTGATACCATGTTAAGCTTCATACACTAGCCAACGCAACCAAAAGTTCGAACTGATGGAAAGGGCTAGGCAATTCACTTATACACTTCAACACCCCCACTCACGTGTGACGGGAGAAGAGAAAGTCAACACGTGGACACAGACAAGAGAGAAGAAAATCAACACGTGGACAAAAAAGAGAGAAGAGAAAGTCAACACGTGGACACAAAGGGGGGCAACAACAATTTTTACAATAAATTGCAAAAACCAGGACTCGAACTCGAGACCCTGGGCTCTGATACCATGTCAAGCTTCATGCACTAACCAACGCAACCAAAAGTCCGAACTTATGAAAAGGGCTAGGCAATTCACTTATACACTTCAACACTTAGAACTCGTTTTGCTGGTTCTATGTTCGCTTCCAGCCCATCACATTTTTTTTTTGAAAATGATTTGAACGTGAGATTGCAAATCTGGTCGAATTTTTTGTATCTATTATATACTAAAAGCATAATACGAAAGTTTAAAATAGAGATACCATGTTAATCAACATCATCACAATTATTTTTGATGGTTAAATCTAAAATTTGTGACTGGGATTTTAAATCACAACCGTAAAAATTACGTAACAAATTACTCTAAGCTTTAAGCGTGGTAACGCCCCACGATTCCGAGGTTATGCTGGTGCGCACATTTAACGCCGCACGATCTTGGGCAAGAGCGACCGGATGTCGTCCGTTACTATTGTGGGGCTAACTTTTTTTTTACCTCGATTGCCTTATCTACCATTGCTGTGGCTTGCTCCGAAGTCCGAACGTGTGCTGGGCCCCTTCCTCAGTCTCATTTACTTTGATGCCTCTGTAAAAAAAATTCACCGTTTGCCTCCACCCCTTCTCCTGTATCCTTCCCCTCCCAGTCCCCACCGAGCGCCTACTTCTCTTCTCCGATTCCCTCTTACCTCACGGGCGGCGCCGCCTCCCCTTGGCTCCCCTTCTCCCGTCCTCTCGATCTGCAAGGGAAATTCAGGACTGCCATTGATTCATCTCCTCCCCATCCCAGTCCCCTCCAACCCTGTTGATTTCGTGGTGTCCGCCCGAGGGCTTGGGTCCGAATGCTGCCGTCCTTCCGTCGGTTCGTCGCCATCGTGGGAGCTCGTGTGGAGGTTCTCGGGCCTGTTGGGAGGTAATCAGGTTGTTTGCCGAGCTTGGCATTAGATGCAGTTGCAGGTGAGCGATTTCGTTCTTTCTATTTTTCTTACATACATGTATATTCTATTTGTAGTGCTAATTTGGGATATGAGAAATTGGTGTGGTCATTGGGTTTACATAAATTTGGGTATGAATTAACCAAGTGCACCACCAATGATGTTTGTGGATATCTGAACCAAGCCCAAAGAACTGCTGCTATCGATCCCATGTCTGTGGGCACTGGTCTTTCTCCTCCGCGTCGCTAGCGGTGCCTCTCCTATGGCACGTTTAACCTTTCCCCATGTTCGCAACGTTTAGTGGAATGGAATTTTTGTTTGGAATTTGTCACTGTTGGATCCGTCTGCAGCTAGAGATTTGGGTTCGCTTCCTCTCAATATATTTTTACATTCCTGGTTAGCATATTAGGTAGCCTCATCCTCGTGAAAAAAAGCTTGCTCCACATTTATAACAAATCAGCAGGTATGGCTCTTAGTTTTCATATGTCCTATCGCTCCCCAAGCAGGAAAGGTCATATCAGGTAGCAGATACAAATATGACAGTACATGATACAGTAAGGTATGATCTTGTCAAAATTATTATGTCCTTTTTTCAACAACAAATTCCAGATCGTGAAAAAAACACATTCTCTCAATGCCAACAGTGTTGCGTCTGCTGGCGACAGTTTACCCGGATACATACATGCACTTGTGACGAGTGAAATTCACAATATATCATTTGTTATATCTACATACATCCCTGTACGCTCCTCTGTAATCTCTGCATACTACCCTTATGTTATCAAATTTTCATTGCTCTTCTGAGTACTGAAGGCTAATTCTAATGTAAATATTAGTCTCGACTATATGTGCTTCTATAAGGTCATCAGTGTTTGATTAATGAAGCAAACAAACTGAGTTTTCAATTGCATTTAGTTTCTCTACGCCATGATGCATTAGAGGTTTCCTTCTAGAAATGTAGTATTCATGTGAACATAGATTCTAGGAGAATATATTAGCCGTGCATATTGTACCTTTCCTGATTATTAACCAAACATTGGAAAGAAATTATGAAATCTCAAATAGCTATTGTACCCAATGTACAAATCGTAGTGTGTGTGCAGAACTGCATATATGAACAATGCATTCAAACTGACCGCACCATAATGGTTTCAAGTTGCATTTGTGTTACTTTCTGCTTGAATAGCTCATAATGAATTTTAGTCGTTTTGAATTTATACCCACAATTAATGTTCCAGCAATTAGTATATATGAAATAGTTAAACTAGGTAAACAAAAATGCCCAGTCCGATGTTGAGCCGGCCCTAGGCCTGAGGTTGTTGTCACGGTGGCCTTCATTATAGTTTCATGTGCTATTGGTGAAGTTCATGTGAGTTTTAGATCAGCGGTTAACCTTTATTTCCTTATGTTTAGAGATTTTTCTTTAGAAGATAAAGGTGCGATTGTACTGGATAATAGCCAAATTATTCACCCGTGAGTTACCGGAGCTACAGGGCAGTGCAGGACTGCCGCCACAACTCACCAAGAAGCATTTAAGATGATTCATCACCAGGCCTGCGTCCACACGGACATCCGCAACACCTGTTAATTTCCTGTGCGGACGTGGTGTGGACTGCCCATGGACGTGTCCGTTTGCATCCCATGTGCTCTGCCCATCTCCTTTTGTGGCGAGACTGGCCATCCCGGTCGTTGATCGGATACGACACAACCGCCGCCGCCTAAGCTAGGTGGCGGCGAACCCTCGGCACAGGCAGGCGACGTTGTGAGGAAGAAAGCAAAGGATGGAGTCGGTGTCCATGTTTCACGCCCTCAGCAACCTGGAGCTTGCTCGGTGCCCCTGCACCCCCGCGAACTGGGGCGACCATGGTGGTTGCTTCATCATCTATTCTGGTCTTGCCCTGCTCTTTTTTGCATCCGTACCCTGTACTGCCAAACCATGGAAACCACCGTGATTGGTTCAAGGCTGAAGGTCTTCCCTCTCTCTACTGTATTCAGTTTGAGTGTTTTGTTTCTCTATCTTCGCCCAAGCGATACGCAGAAGGCCGAGTTAAGATTGAACACATGCCTTTTAATTCCATTTATCATGCCTTGGTGACTTCTTCTTGAACCTTCGTTTGAGTTAGATTGTAAAATAGACACTACACAATACATGGATTTATTCCTGTCAAGATTTAGCATTGAGGGCAAACCCATTCTGTGGATGCGATATTATTTATGTTAGATTAGATGCTTCATAAGAGAAGGTTAGATAGTTCAATCTTGATAGAGCTGATATTGTTGCATGCATTGTTTCATGTCCCACTTCTATTTTTGTTTTGTTATTAGCATTATGTGCTACGAATCAAAGTGGAAAACCATTCACCTTTTACAACATTTGAGGTTACAATAGTTCTCTTGCAGTTAGTTATTTTCCCTAGGTATTCATATTTAATATTAATTTACATTTTTGTTAAACTATTATAATATCATAATGTGTTAATTGTACTGGAGAATGGCTTGCTATGGATTAATCTAATGAACAACATAAATTCTCTTACTTTGGACTTGATGCCACAAAAGTATATTTCTCTTTTGCTTCCTAGCAAGCACCGTACTGCTAACCTGGCATAACATTTATTCTAATTTGACTTTAGACGCTTATAAATCACCGCTCTATTTTTTATATTTCCTTGCAGCATTATAAACTGGTTTGCGTCATCTTGCAGAATGCAATCTAACACAGGTAGGTTAAGTAAAAGTGTAGTGCTAGCAGTTATCATTTTTCTTCAATGGAAATGTTTATGCTCAAGTATATTAGACACCTAGGTCTACCATTTCAGTTGTTGTCGTGCTTCTTTGTCATCGCTTGGTCAACTAGATGTTGGGTTATAGTCACCGATCCATCTTAAGGTTATAATTCTCTGTTTCTTAGAACTCTCAATGTTTTATTTAATGCACATGCTTTCTTTCCCCAAAAGGTTACTGCATACATTTTTGTAGATGATATTGGTTAAGTTGATGATTTTGTTTCGTAAACAAAGCATATCATCTAGCCAGGTTATCTTAAACAAAGGATATCTGTTTGTTAGCATATCATCTAGCCAGGTTATCTTAAACAAAGGATATCTGTTTGTTAGTGTCTTATTTCATGATCCTAACGTTTAAAATGGAGTGTGTTAGTGTCTTATTTCATGATCCTATTCTAGGATACCTGAGAATAGGGATGTGTTTTACTGCGTGCCTAATTCTCTCAATGTTTGACTTCATGTTCTTGCTAAGCTGCAAGAACATTAGGAACAAACATCTAGATCTAGAGCTGCTATGAAAACAATTTTGAGGAACTAACACATGGAATGGGCTTAACTATGGTAGTTATGTTGCTGTCTTTTCCTTTGAAAATTTGTTGCATGTCCTAAACAGTAACTTGTGTTTAGATAGAAATGCAGAGAATCTAAGAGTCATAGCTGGTGTTTTCTAATATAATGATAGTTGAGCTTTCTAATATGTGTTTGTTTACAGAATTAAAAGCTATGAAATTTTGAATTGTATCATCAGGAACTTTCAGATGTTTCTTCTCAAGACAAGAAAAGAAGCAAAAGGACTACCATAGTTAAGCCCATTCCATGTTTTGTCTGTTGCTAATTCAAATTAAGATATTTTCTTACAGACCTTCCTTAAGTTCAAAATAAACTTCAGTTCTGTTACATGCACAACATATGATTGATGATATTATTGACTTTTAATTGTTACAGAAGTGTAGTTTTTATACATTATACTATTCTTTGACTTTGGGTTAATAGTTATGAATTCCGCAAGAAAAATGAAAGCAAGAAAATGAGATCGATGGTGATTTGGGTGGTGTGCTGCTGGGAGTCTGATCTCTGACTTGGAGCTGCTGTGTGAAAGAGGTTTTTTTTTTGGTGTGTGTGTTTTAGGATGATCGATGGTGATTTTGCATTTCTTGGTGGTGTCCTAGGCAGGGCTAAATAATAATATTGGTAGCTGGGGGCTACAATATGTAACTCTTGAGTTTTCTGTTTATAGTTACGGAGTGGTTACTATATGATATGGTAGTATGCTTGAAAAATTGGTGGATATTGTTTAACAGAATGGCGCGAGTAGGTTGCAGCGTCCCCCACCCCACGACTACGGCACGGCTCCGGCTGCACCGTCTTCCTCTGCATGGGAAACACTCTCACACACCCGGCTCCTGGCAGGCAGCACGGCGGACCCTGACAACGTTATTTTACAGTGTAACTCCCAAATTCATATACAACCAGAATAAAGATGGATTAGCAGAATGCAAAAAAAATATATGGTGAAGTAACGAGCGGCAGGTGGGTGCGGTAAAGCGCGCCGACCCGTCTAGTATAAGTTACGTGTTGTGTTGCAGAGTCACGTTGACACGTTAAGACTTATCCCCATCCTCCTATGTTCAAAAGAAAAAAAACTACATGATTGTTTTCTATATATAGACATGACTTGTGTCAAGAAAAAACAGTTTAAGGGAATAAAAACATAGAGCGCTATGTTGCGTCATTTAAATAAATTCTTATCTCACACCAGTGCAGTTCAAGGAAAAAAAGAGATAGAGTCTCTATGTCATACGATTCTAGACACACAAAAAACAGTGTCTCAGACCCCACGTGCGGGTAGTTTGAGAAAAAAAGATGAGTCCGGACGTGGTGTTTAAAAGCGTTTGGACAAAAATTTCGAATGTTCATATAAATATTCTATGTTCATCCACAAAGTTTTACGGACAAAAGACAGTTCTTGCAGCTCAAAAATTATCTTTTGACAAATGCGGCAAAAAAAATATTTTTCTCACAAAACTTTGTGTATGTACATATAATGTCTAGATGTACATCAAGAAATTTATCTAAACTTTTTTAAAATTTTGATACATGTATATTCGGCAGTGGGCACATCTACCTCCATGGGTCAAATTGGATTTCTGATAGAGTATCTCTTTCAAATGGAGTCTTTTTCACAATGTACATGCTTAAGCATATACTCTACTAATAAATACTAGTACTATCAACTTACATGGTCAGCTATATATACATAACATACTTAAAGGGGGAGGAGTTCCTTTTTTCTCCTTTTTTTTGAGTTTCTTTTGAATGCCTCCACCTTGCGACACGTGTGCAGTTCAAACTTGCTATTCCTCTGCATGCTTTTTCTGTGTACGTTTCGGGTGCGTTTACCATTTATGAGGTGTGGATGGATGGTTCTGATGATGCCACATCGGTGTGTGGAGGTTCTGGGTACCTTTTAGTTGTGTGTCTTGCGCTTTGTTTCTAGCGGTGGTATGGGCTTCCATGCAGCTTTCTTAGGCGGAGCTATGGGCTGGTATGCATATTTTGCCTTCCATGCAGCTTTCTTAGGCGGTGGTATGGGCTTGCATGCACCTTTTTTGCGGACGTTTTGTCGGCTGATCCATCTAATGAATCCTAGCTTTTGGTTGTTTCTGATGGTGTCAGGCCGGCTTGATTCGTGGTATGTCCTAATTGTCGACAGCTGGTTTGGTTTCCACGTGCAAAGCTGTGGAGTGTTGGATGAAGCTGAGTCAAACCATCTAATTTGTCTTTTCTTTGTGTCTGGTTTAGCTTCCTCGGTGCAATGTACCCCACATTTTTTTTTTCTTTTCCTCTTGGCTCTTGTTTGTGGGCAGGCCTCTTCCCCTCTATCCTTCAAATCCATCCTCTCCTCCGGGCGGCTCACCGACGAGGTCATGAACGGCAGCCTAAATACCCGCCTAGACCCAGCAGCTGCCGCAGGCACTCCTCGCGAATTCAACAAGTGACCGCCACCACCGTTTCATCGAAAAGAAAGGCAGCTTTCTCGGCGACACCAAGACGTCAGCGGCGGTGCGGCGCTTGCGATGGTAGAAGGCGTTCCCGGAGAGGCGGCGGCTAGGGCGCACGTCGCCGCTGTCCTCGACGCGGCCGTCGGCGGGCTTCTTCTTCTTGCTGCGGCCGGCATGGGCCACGGTGGAGGGGGTTTTGAAGGGGGCCGGCGCCGATGCGGGGTCGGATGAGAGCAGGGGCACGAACATGGGCGGCAGAGATGTAGCAGGGCGTGCGCCTGGAGCAGGCATGTGGGGGAATCTATACGGAAGGGGGGAGGAGGTGGCAGAGCTCTCCACGGGGCGGTGGGGACGCCCGCGCTGATGGTGCTGGACACCGGCAGCGACATGGTGTGGCTGCAGTGCGCGTCGTGCAGGCGCTGCTACGAGCAGTCCGGGCATTTGTTCGACCCACGGCGCTCAAGCTCCTACGGCATCGTCGACTGCTCTGTGCCGCTCTGCTGCAGGCTGGACTCCGGCAGCCGCGACCTACGCCGCAGGGTGTGCCTCTACCAGGTGGCCTACGGCGACGGCTCCGTGACAGCAGGGGACTTCGCCACCGAGACGCTTACCTTCGCCGGCGGCGCTCGCGTGGCGAGCATCGCTCTGGGGTGCGTCCACGACAATGAGTGCCTCTTCGTGGTGGCGGCGGGGCTCCTCGGGCTGAGCCACGACAACCTCTCCTTCCCTGCCTAGATCTCCCGCTGCTACGGTCAAAGCTTTCCGTACTGTCCGGCGCGCTGCCCTCCACGGCGGCCCCCCTTCACCGCGATGGTCAAGAACCCACGCGTGGAGACCTTCTACTTCGTGCAGCTCGCCGGCATCAACGTGGGCGGCGCGTGCGTGCCAGGCGTGGCGAACTCCGACCTCCGCCTGGACCGATTCTTGGGGCGCGGCGGCGGGGCTTTTCGGACCTCCGTGACCCGCCTCGCCCCGTCGCCCGGCCCACCTACTCCGCCCTCCGCGACGCGTTTTGTCCTGCCGCCGCGGGGCTCCCTATTCGACACGTGCTCGCCCTTCATCTTGCTCCTCCTGGAAACCCAGTCCGTCGCTGGGTAGTGCTCGCCGGCAGGCCAGAGAAGCTTGTGGGATAGTTGATGGCGACCCGGCCTCCTCTACAATCGCTTTACGGCGTCCAGGAGATTGTGTTCATCGGCAGCAGCGTCGACCATGGAGGAGGGGGGAGCAAACGGGGTGGGCAAGTAGCGGCTGGCGGGAGTCCTCTGCCCCAACGTCTACTCCGTGTCCTACCAACTCCCTGGCTTCCTCCAGCGCGGGCGCGTGCTCCAAAAAATCGCACAGCTTCGAGAGAAGCTAACTTGCCTGGATGGGCACGGACGGTCACGGAAGTGCTCTACCAGCAAGGGCTGAAGCCTGAAACGGCTGAAAGTCGTTAGAGGGCGCGGCGGGGGCTTGGCTTGGTTCCGGCGTCGACCGAAGCCACAACCCTGAACCTGGCCCTGGATGGGGAAAGGAAGACGCCCGTGCGGCTCATCAATGGCCATGCTGCCGACCGCTGTCGTGCTCGGCATGGCAAAGCTGTGCGTCCTCCCGTGCTGCCTTGGCTGAGGCCCTGGCGGGGTGTACGAGCTCGACGGGAGGTATTCTAGCATCCCTCCTCGCGCTCCGATCTTTTTCTTGTGGAAGCCAAGGCCCACCGACGGCCGCGTCAAGAGGCACTGCGACACGCTCAAAGATGAAGCATGAACAGCCGGTACAAAACGTCAGCCTAACCTCTCCATATTTGGCTCCCTTAAGCAGGTGCACACACTCTTCTCAACCTGATTTTTGCCATCTCCTTTTTTCCATTGCCCTGATCCCAGAGCTTCTCATCTTTATTTGTGCAGATTTGGTTTCTCTATGCTTACAAGGTGTGTGATGGAAATCCAAGAAGGCTGGGGGAGTATTGATCTATGTAAGCCACGTGATTTAATTCTTCGAAAATCAGTTCAGTTAGCCATAACAAGAATCCATGTACTTACTGTTTCTTCAAAAAAATTCCTTGCCATTAGGTCAAGTGGATATTTCCTTCTAGATTGATTTAGCTTTGCTTATGTTCTCTCTAATCCTTTCCAAAGTCGGATTAGAAAAGAAAACTGAAACATGTTCACTAATGTGACTGCTTTTCTTTTTCTATGAACCAATCCATTTTTAATTAGAGATGCATGAGAAAAAAGTGAGCACGAAGCATCTATTTTCCTTCTGATCTTTGATGGAAAAAAAAAATGAAAAATCATGATTGCAGTTTATTGGTGGTTCCTTAGCCTATGTTGTGGTGTGACTTCTATTGGAAATTTAATCCTGTCTATAGAAAGGATATTAAACTTGAATTAATCCTTTAAGTATTGTTTGTGTTACTTGTATTTAGGTAGCATCCTCCTGGTCCTGGAACCGTTATGCGCCCGTCCCTGATGAAAGCAAATCTGGTCTAGAATTATGTGGTGTACTGGAATCTATCTATTGTGAGCAGAAGAGCTCTTGATGGTGCTTAAGAGTAAATTAGTTTTGAGTAATCTATTTTCTGTGCTATGCTTTGTAGGCCAGTATGCAGATGCTTGGTAGTATGTATACCAGGTGGTATAAATAAGATAATTAAGCTATCTTTTTTTTTTGCTGTGCTTCAACCTCCTTTCAATTTTAGATGGGCAACCGTTAATTGTTAGAGATGAGAAGTACCTAATTTAAGACCAGAAGTTAGTATTTTAGTTCAAGGGTTGGTGTCAATGTTTAGCAACATGTGTTTAGGTGAAGAGTATCTAGGACTGTGCCCACTCCTTACATATTTATCTGGTGCATTCACCATTGTGCATGTATATATGTTTTTTGTTAAGATATATACTTTTTTTGTGTCATACCATTCTTGAAAAAGATAATTATAGTGTCATGCTATACTAGATGTTTTTGTGTATCGCTTTAATAAGAAATTATGTCTCAAGCAGTGGAATACAGTTATATTGTCCTCTTCCATTTTGCAGGCCTCGGTTCTTCATTAATATCAAGAGAACGTTGTCTGACATGGTAGCTTCCTCTAATCTTGTCTTTTTCATGCTATTTTTTTATCGTTAGATCTGAAAAATGTTTCTGGAGCAGAGTAAACACAATTACATTGTTCTTCACATTTTTTGTGGGCTTTTATTTCCATGTACACATGTATATTAGATTACACCGACATGACCTTATATACTGCTGAATCTTTTGTTTACCGCTACAGCTGCTATCTGTATCAAATTTGCAAATGGCACAAAAACGGCACACTCATTCATATGTGCTTAGTTCACCTTGAATTGAATGTTAACAGAAATACGTAGCTTCAGAATGATTTTTTGGGGTTAACATTAATATCTCCTGATATATCTATTCTCATGTTAGCTTATGCTTGATAGTTATGCATCATTATCGATTTAGATTTTCTCATATGTTGGAGTTATAGATGATTACCGCCGTCAATCTTTGTGAATGTCTACCACCTGCTGCTTTACCTTCTGTTTCTTTTGAAACAATGTAACCTTCTACTTTGTTGAATGCAATGTTTTCCCCTACTACGAAGACTACATGGCAGCACAAACTGTCTGTTATACCATGGACGATTTTACTAGGCAATTTATATCCATCTAATCTAATAATATGTACTTACCCTGTTCAGTCCAAAAAACCAGGTACTTACAGTCCGCTCTGTCGATGACAGCGCCAGCATCGTCTTCCCCGACGCCGGCGATGAGTCAACCTTTTCGTCCTGCGGCTCGCGTGCTGCCACTGCTTCGGACGGCGAAAATGCGGCTGCCGCGATGGATCATTTAGAAGCGGAGCTCGAGGCAGAACTGATGTGCTTGCAGATCGCATCTGACTACGAGGGTGAGGAGTGCACGCGCGACGCCGACTTGGTATATCTGTTTTTAGTAGTTCTCCTTGGTTATCCCTCACTGAAATGTGTCATGACTTGCCGACTTGGTATATCTGTTTTTAGTAGTTCTCCTTGAATCATGGTAGGGTGGTTGGAGTTTATGGATTTTGTTGGGAAATGTTATTAACACTTATCTGAGTCATTACTGATTGGAAGCAACATTCTGCATTCGTATAACTAAAGCTCTTTTACGTTGTTACTGTGCAATAAATTGTCTATTTGTCTATTTGGATCATCCAATAAATTGTCTATTTGGCTATTTGGATCATCCAATAACAAGATACTCTAAATCCCCCTTTTGGCTATTTGGATCATCCAATAAATTGTCTACTTTTTTAAGCATGTTTGTCTCTTATCTATGTATATGGGAGGGTCACGAAAAGTATATTATTTAGGGTGTTCTATTTAAATCCAAGGTAGAGAAGTTTCTCTAAAATCCAAGGTTGCTGAAGTGGAGGGTGCCTATCTTCATTGAGCACAGATGGAATGCTTTGGTGAAACAATGGCATTGCAGAAACTGATACTTTGTTCTTCGGTTATACTGTAGAATCCTCAATGAAGGTGGTCGTATTCGGAAGCAATGATTGTGAGAAGATCCTAGAACGCAGTAATGCAGTGGCGCTTAGTAATCAGGCTAAGGCTTGCTTTTGCTACCTACTACTCTAATCCATGTTAGAATATGCAATATATCTGCCTGTGGACTTCCATGGTGCATTGACTCTATACGGTTGTGTCTAGCTATCTCAGTTTGTATTGCATCAAACTTGCTTCGTTTACTACTGTTGTGATCTATGTTAGAATATGCAATCTATGTATCTGTGGACGTCCATGTTCCAGTAATTCTGTACTGCTGCGTCCAACTATATTGCAAATTGTGTTGCATCTATAGTTAGTATATAATATATATGCATTTATACTGACATGTTCTACCTACAAATCCTCCGAGCTACAATTGCATTGTGTTAACGTGCTCAGCTATCGTTCGAAATATGCTATCTATATAATCATGCACTCATTGTCCTTCTAATAAGTGCAGTTTATCCCCTTGTTGATCTTCTTAGGTGGAGTAAGCGTATGTATTACACTACTGTTAGTATATTCTAATAAGTTTAGTTTATCTCCTTTTTTATCTTCTCGGGTGGAGTAAGCTTATGTATTGCAAGTTTAGTTTATCTCCTTTTTGATCTTCTCGGGTGGAGTAAGTTTATGTATTGTACTATTGTTAGTATATTCAATTGTAACACTGGTCGATATTTCTAGGCTTCCTACAAGAAAATGTGGTGCACATCAAGCGAAACTGCATTGTCTTTCTCTATCCCTTTATATGTATATCCTAGAAACGATATAAAGGAGAGACAAAAGTTTGTCATTCTGCACAGTTTAGGAGCTCTTCTACCAATGAAATTATGACACAGTGCCACAACATGGGCGCGGGGTGCCGCCGCGCCGGTCCTGCTAGTTTCTATTATATATAGCATAATTTGGCCCTTAACCTGATGTATCTTTATCACTCTAAATCATAGATCATGACTAATTGATCTTAGTAACTATACATAAATGTTGTCGGGTGATATTATTTAGACATTAACTTATAAATTCTTCCAAAACTACACATGTTCATTTATGTGTTTATTCAATTTCCCAAAGATTAAAAACTTATGAAAGATAATATCCACACATAATACCAAAGTACTTATGGTGACCGGAGCCGTGTTAATTCTGATAGCATTATACAAGAGTATAACCATAAAAATAAATCCTTTGAGACTTTTAGATAATAACTCGCATTTGCGAGGGCCACCACGCTAGTTTCTTTAATTTCTCAAAATCCGCGAGTCTACCCGGTGCAAAAAATAATACGGAAATATGAAATGTTAAACCCTAAGCGGGGGCGTCAATCTACTAGGAGGTCTCCGGCATCTGCGTCTCACCACGGCATGTTTTGCGTACGACACCGACTCGGGGCCTGCAGGCTGGTTCAATCAGCAGCGTGGCAAGCGACGGTGGCCGCCCCGTATCCTTCCTAATAGCACTTCCTGGGTCCAGAATTCAGGATGCTAAAGGGCATGCTACGGTCCTTCATCCACTGCAACCGGCGGCAACAACAATCTAGCTAACCTTATGTTCAAAAAAAAAATCTAGCTAACCTCACCGTAGTAGAGGGGAAGACAGAGGGAGAAGACACACTAGCACTCTAACTCATCGTGCATCTGTATGAGTGCCACATGCGTATTTATACAACATAAAAAAAGTTACTAGGAGTACTACTAAATCATCCTCATGCTATTCTGAGCTTGACCATTTCCACCTCCGACCGTTGAATCAACTTTATACTACAGCTCAAAATTGGCAGTACTAGTAAAATATGTCTAAAACAAAGTTGTTATAGTCAACTAATTCGATTCTTTTGTTTCTATGTGATTTTAGGACGAGGACACATACACTTCATCATGAATCAAAACACTGCAACAATGTAAGAGTTAGATGACACTAAACACCAAGCCACGTGTCTAAAGGCCGCGGAAAGGGTTTAGAGGGAGTATAAGAGCCGCCAGAAATAACTATATTGCGGATAGTTACGGGCATGTTTAGAGATAATACCTTTCCAAGTCCAATACTGACAATGCTTTAGAAAATTAATAAGCCTATATGCAAAAAAAAAAAAAAATCAATCGAGATCTAGACAGATGACTTGAAGACACGCGTAGTTGCTCACACATTGATTGCAGACATTTCGCTGTTCTTTTTATCAGATGATTTCTTTTAAATTGATCGGTAATATATGTACTGCGATGTTACGTACTGTAATAAAGCATGCTCAATACTCCTAGAGCTAGTGCCATGCACTATATATTCCAACGAGTCGGAGTCTAGCAACAGTCTCCCTTACACCATGGTACTTGTTAGTTTGGAAATACTAAAAGTAACACACAAATATATAGTTAACGATGGGGCTAGTTACTAAGATGTACAAGGGGGAAAGTTAACTCCTCAATCGACACAAGTACAATACTAGAAAAATGGAGGAGAAAGAGCTAAGAAAGCGTAGTATTTGTTATTCTTCTCTGAGAATAGGAGACATTGGGAAACAAAAAATTGTTCGTGCACGGAGCTAGGAGACAACTACGTTCCAATCTCCTCGGTTTCCTGTAGAAATACTTTCATGGCTGGTCAGATGATCTATGGCTGTCTTGGTTGGAATTACCAGCTTTGCGAGTTAGGCATAGGGTTGATGTTGGCCTCACAACACTTGTGAGCTCGCCTGGCGAGACTCGAGGTTATACAGCCGAGATCTAGTCAATGTACCCCACAGTACACCATGTGCTTGCCACTCGGGTGTATAAAGTGCTGTTGCATCTAGATGATAGTTGCACATGCAACGCCACAGTTTGGTGCAACTTTGCCGGGAGAAAACGTTACTGTTAGAAGTATACGTGAGAGGTATATGTAGAAAAGGTTTAAACCTTTTCAATACGAAGCGGACTAGCTAGTTGCACAATAATACCTACTATATACTTTAGAAAATAAAATATGTTTACAAAATATTTCAATCAAGATCCAGCTGATGACTTGAATATGACACGCACGGTTGCTTGCACATCGATTGCAGACACTTATTGTGGTTATTCTTTTCATCAGAAGCTTTTTAAAAATTAATCAATAATGTGTATTGTGACGACCTCAAATTTGATACAAATTCGAAGTGCCTGTTATGTATTCCACCGCAATCCCAGAACCATTGTTGCGATATACATAACGTAGTTGGTAACCAGTTCCATAGACATTACAATACGATGATTCAAATACAATGGTCATATAGACCAAGTCATATTACAACACAATATAGCAGCGGAAATAACGTCTTCGGGTCCATGCCTTCACCCTACAGGCAATGGCGACTCATGGAGACGAGCTTAGTTCTGGTACTCTTCTTCATACCCTTCCTCCTGGTACTCTTCCCCATAGTCTGGCCAAGTTGATAGCCAGGGACACAGCCATGAGTACATTGGATGCACTCGCAAACCATCTTATAAATGAAATGATGAAGTAGAAATGCAAGGTTGATATGGTGGACTAAGCACTAAGTCGATTGCAAAAGCTAGTTTTATTTCCCAAAAATGTTCATTGGTAGAAAAGAAGTTTAGTTCTCTAAGTTCAATCTAAAGGAACTTCAAGTGTGTCAACATCAAGTTCAAGTCAAGTCACTTCAATTCAGATCCTTCACCAATCTCACCATTGTTATTTTTATCTTTGACAAAAGTCAAGTAGAGTTAGCCAACTGTCCATGACCGCGGACGCGGCTATTCGAATAGTTTGAAAACCTCTGCAGAGGGGTACACTTTACCCACAAGATTCGATACATCTGCCGGGAGAAATCCACGGATCGTCATACACAAGTATGCGGGGTTCAGATAATCAAACAAACTCTTTCACTTGTCTACTCTAGTATGGGATCCTTCCCTAGAGCCCGAGACACGGATTTCCCCGTTCCGGCGCCTCTAGTTTTGCCCACTCCGGGATGCCGGACGGATGGAAATCTTCAGGAAGGAAAATTTCCAATAACCACTTGGTTCGGAAGCACCCAAGCATGGAATACTTCTATAAAGGATGAAACAAGACCTCCCATACTAAAATAAAAAAGCTAGGAATAAGCCCCTTCCCATTCAGGGGTAATGTGGTCGTACGGTATGGTTGGCTCCCATGTACATCACTCGTTGTCATTTGAGAAATACATTTCATAGTTCTTAGTCAAGCTTAATGTCTTTCATAAAGCCCTTATGTAGGAGCAATCTCCCATTTCAAGTTCAAGTTCAAGTCACCGCCTTTCAAATGGGGTTCCTCCAGAGATAGCATCAACTTTTATTAGCGACTAAGCAACTACATTGAGTGATGATACTACTAAATAGGGTTGGATAAACTCAACTTGATGCTCTTGATAAACAAGGCACCACGACACTCCTATCATTCTACTCTAGCAATTCAATCATGCAATTTACTTAAAACAAGTAGAATGCAATATTAAAACTAGGCATTGGGAGTATGAATCAAAAGATGGCTTGCCTTGGTTGGCAAAGTGTCCGGGGTATTCTTCTTCTTCTTGGTAATAATCCCCTCCAATATCCTCCTCGGCAACACTAGCATCTAATAACGAATAAACACAAGGCACACAATCACTACACAATGCTAACAACACACCAAGCACACATCTTTGTTTGCTAACAATAGCCTTCATGTTGCATTTTATGGGGTTGGATTATAAGTTTTGCTTCTAAGTTTTCATCAAGTGTGCAAGTTAAAGTTTCTACTAAGTGTCATATGTTGTTCCCTTTCTAAGCATTGGTATTGATTTAGGGTTACTAAGACAAGTTCAAGTGGGAGGGATTAACTAAGTGAATTGGTAAGAGGGCAAATTAATTCTAAGGGTGCAATAGGAATCTATCATTTTATGTGGCTAACTAGAGTTGGGTAGGCTCTAATTGATAACACTAATAGGGTTTGGAGTTGATTTGGGTTGACTAACAGTAAGGAAGGTCATTGGGGATGTCACAATTTAAATTTCATGATTTTCGGAGGCTTAATTAAATTTCTAGAAATACTCTATGATTAACAAAGCTATGGTCACACTATTCACATCTAATTAAATTCCTAACTTATTTTGAATTCTAACCAGTTCTATAGTGTAGGGCATTTTACAAGCTTTCCAACGACATCTTATTTGCTAAATTTGAACCTATGAATCTCCGGGAATTTGAATTTGAAACTTGCAGTAATTTAAACAAATACTAAAAGGTTTCTCCGAAAAAAATATATTAAACGGCCTGGAATTTATACGGGCCGGGGAGACGAAGTCGGGCCGGCCCAGCTAGGGATCCCGGGCGGCGCTGAAAAAAAAAGAGTTAGCTGACAGGCGGGGCCCGCCTGCCAGTTCACTTAAAGGGCGAAGGGGTATCGGGCTTCTTCCTGGGCGCTACTAGGACGGAAACGAGAGCGAGCTCTGGGAGGAGGGCGGTGACGGGGAGGCTCACCGGAGCGGCGGCGACCGGCGGCGAGGATGCAGGACGGCTGCGCGGGTTCTCCTCTGCCACCTCCAGCAGGCGCAGCACCGGGGGATGCTCAGCAGCGCCAGGAACGTGCGGTGGCCTGCGGAGCGGTCGAGGTCGCCAAGCTCGACCTAGGGCACGGGAGCGAAGGAGAGGTTGTCTAGGGAGGTCCTGGGGATGGTGTGGTTCTTTTCAGGGAAGAATGGCGGCTTTATATAGACGGGAGAGGGAGCACCGACGATGTCCAGTGGCGGCCAGTACACCGTGTGTGTCGGCCGTGGGAGGGGCAAGGCGGGGTTCTGGCGTGGGAGGCGGGCTGCGGCGTGCTGTAGGAGCGTCCTGGCGCGATGGGAGGGGCTGAGATGGTCTGGTTCAGAGGGGGGCATGGGAGGGGTCCGGTGTGCTCTTCCTCCATGCCATCCATGTCTCACGGCCGGTGCCTGGGCAGGGGAGACAAGGGATCGACAAATGAGAGTCCAGAGCACTGCTTGGGGGTCAGGGACTAGGGCTAGGGCTGCCAACCACTGTTGCGAACAGTTGTTTCAATTTTGTGTGATTTCTGCCCAGAATGTGTTCGACGAAATGCCCGCATGAAATCAAAATTTGAATTTTTGAAAATTTCCAATTGGGTTGGTCATTATATTGGATAGGGACTCTAAAACAATTTTTGTTAGGTCAAGAGGTGGTGTTTTGCTCCAGGGCTATTTTGAATTTGGGGTTGTCATATGATTCAGATTCAAACTTTGGTTGAAGTTTGAGTGATGCTCTGGTTTGAATTTTGAGTAGATTCTTGTTGGTTGAGTTAGTATGTAACTTGGTTAAGCTCAAATAACAGGCCAAACATGAAGGTGGGTTCTAGATTTCTTAATCCAAGGGCTCAAAGTGGTGTAGTCAATAACAATTTCTAGATCATCTCAATCTTCTCTTTTTCTTTCTTATTTTTATTTCTGGTTTCTTTGATTCTTATAATCTTTCTCATTTGTTTCTGTTGGTTAGCTTAGAATTAACTAACCAATGCACACTAAAAAATAACACACATGAAATCATAGAATACATATAAAAGAAAATACATGTATGCATAAAATAATAGATAAAAAGTTTTATCTAGGTCCAGAATTTGGTCTTTTAATTAATAAGAGGTGGATTACAATTTCTGAGTTGTTACAATCTCCCCCCCTTAAAAAGAATCTCGTCCCCGAGATTCACTAGTTAAGAACTGAAAAGATTGGGAAATTCTTTCTGAAGGTAATCTTCTCGTTCCCAAGTGGCTTCATCTTCGGTGTGATTACTCCACTGAACTTTCAGAAACTTGATGCTTCGGGTTCGAGTGGTTCTATAAGCTTCCTCGAGGATACGGATAGGCATTTCACGATAGGTCAAATCCTTGTTGATGTCCACAGAATGGTGATCAATATTCTTGAAGATTTCGGGCTTCTCCGGAACTTCAAGACATTTCCGAAGTAAAGACACGTGAAAGACGTCGTGCACTTCAGACAATTCAGGGGGCATTTCCAACTGATAAGACACTTCTCCTCTGCGGTCTAGTATCTTGAAGGGTCCAATATATCTTGGTGCAAGCTTTCCTTTTATTTGGAATCTTTGCATTCCCTTGAGAGGTGATACTCTAAGATAAACAAAGTCTCCAATCTGGAAGGTCAGTTCTCTACGTCTCTTGTCGGCATAACTTTTCTGTCTTGACTGGGCTGCCTTGAGATAGTCACGAATCATGCGAACTTTCTCCTCGGCTTCTTGCAGAATGTCAGGTCCAAATATCTGACTGTCTCCGGTTTCTGACCAATTCAAAGGGGTACGACACTTTCTTCCATACAAAGCTTCAAATGGGGCCATTTGCAAACTGGCTTGATAGCTGTTGTTGTAGGAAAACTCCGCGAAGGGCAGACAATCTTCCCACTTAGTTCCATAGGCTAGAACACAGGCTCTCAACATGTCTTCAAGTATTTGGTTCACTCTTTCAGTCTGTCCATCAGTCTGAGGGTGGTAAGCGGTGCTGAAAGCTAATTTGGTGCCCAAGGCTTCATGTAAACTTCTCCAGAATCTTGAGGTGAATTGGGTTCCTCGATCGGAAACTATGGTTTTAGGGACTCCATGCAAACTAACAATTCTTGATAGATACAGATCTGCTAGCTGTCCCGAGCGATAAGTGGTCTTGACAGGAATAAAGTGGGCAACTTTGGTCAGTCTATCCACAATGACCCAAATAGAGTCATTGCCACGGCTAGACCTTGGAAATCCAGTGATGAAATCCATTCCAACAGATTCCCACTTCCATTCCAGAACTTGCAAAGGTTGCAGCAGTCCAGCAGGACGTTGATGTTCAGCCTTGACTCTTTGGCAGATATCACACTTGGATATAAACGATGCAATCTCACGCTTCATTCCATGCCACCAAAATTGTTCCTTCAAATCTTGATACATCTTAGTTCCACCGGGATGGATGGAGTAAGGTGTCTCATGAGCTTCTTTCATAATTACTTCCTTCAATTCTGAATCCGCCGGCACACAAATACGTCCTTTATACCAAAGAACTCCTTGATCATCTTCCTCAAATCCTGGCACCTTGCCGGAACCAATTCTACGCTTGATTCCGTCAATACTCTCATTTCCCTTCTGGGCTTCTTTGATTTGGCTCATCAAGGTGGGTTGAAACTCAAGGTTGGCTAAGAATCCTTGACTGACTAGTTCCAATCCAAATTTTTCAAACTCTTGGTGCAACATAGGTTGCTCTTCCTTGATCATCACATTCAACGAACACGGCTTCCTACTCAATGTATCTGCCACTACATTGGCCTTACCGGGGTGGTAGTGAATTTCCAGATCATAATCCTTGATCAACTCTATCCATCTTCTCTGCCTCATGTTCAACTCCTTCTGGGTGAAGATATACTTCAAACTCTTGTGATCGGTGTAGATCTCACAACGGTTGCCCATCAGATAGTGCCTCCAAGTCTTCAAAGCTAGAACCATGGCTGCTAACTCTAGATCATGGGTTGGATAATTTTCTTCATGAGGTCTAAGCTGCCGAGAGAGGTAAGCTATGACCTTGCCTTCTTGCATCAATACGCAACCAAGTCCAAGTTTGGAAGCGTCGCAATAGACATCAAAGTTTTTGGTGATATCGGGCATGGTTAGGACGGGGGCGGTCACCAGTCGCTTCTTGAGCTCTTGAAAACTCTCTTCACACTTAGGGGTCCATTCAAACTTCTTATCTTTCTTCAATAGTTGGGTCATAGGCCGGGCAATGCTTGAAAATCCTTCAACAAACTTGCGGTAATATCCCGCTAATCCGAGAAAACCTCTAACTTCAGTTTGAGTGGTAGGAGCTTCCCAATCCATGACTGATTTGATCTTCTTGGGGTCTACGGATATTCCTCCCGCTGATAATACATGGCCTAAGAATCCAACTTCCTTCAACCAGAACTCGCATTTACTGAACTTGGCATACAGCTGATGCTCTCTTAGGGTTTCTAAGATTAATCTCAAATGGGTTGCATGCTCTTCTTTGGACTTGGAGTAGATGAGAATGTCATCAATGAAGACAACAACAAACTTATCCAGGAACTCCATAAAAACCTTATTCATGAGGTTCATGAAATAAGCAGGGGCATTGGTCAATCCAAATGACATTACGGTGTACTCATACAATCCGTATCGGGTAGTGAAGGCTGTTTTGGGGATATCCGTTGCACGGATCTTCAATTGGTGGTATCCAGTTCTAAGATCTATCTTTGAGAAGACTCTGGCTCCAGTCAATTGGTCAAACAAATCTTCAATCTTTGGGAGAGAATACTTGTTCTTGATGGTCACATCATTTAGCTTGCGGTAATCAGTGCACAGTCGGCTAGAACCGTCACTTTTATCCACAAACAGAACGGGTGATCTCCAAGCAGAAGAACTTGGTTGAATCAATCCTTTACTCAAAAGGTCATCCAATTGCTTCTTCAACTCAACTAGTTCAGCTGGGTTCATACGATAGGGTCGTTGGGCTATAGATCCAGTTCCGGGGATAAGCTCAATGATAAACTCAATATCCCGATCCGGTGGCATTCCGGGTAGCTCATCGGGAAACACATCCGGGTATTCACAGACGATGGGGACTTCCTTTATGGTTGGCCCTGAGATACTCTTATGACATCTGGGGCCTTGGATGGGTTTAACTGACACATGTTTTACTAAAACTCCATGGCTACTCCTCATGGTGATGGTCTTTTTGGCACAATCTATAATTCCTTGGTGTTGGGACATCCAATCCATACCTAGGACCACTTCCAATCCTTTGGTTCCTAACACAATCAAACTGGCTAAAAATAAGATCCCATGGATTTCTATGGGCACTGCCAAGCAGGTACAACTGGCTTTGGTTATTGACCCGGGAATTTGCACAGACATGAACTCTTTCAAGGGTGTGGGTTGAAGTCCACTTTTATCAACGAATAATTGGGTAACAAATGAGTGTGAAGCTCCAGAATCAAACAGGACTCTTGCAAGAACTGAGTTAACAGGGAACATACCAAGCACAACGTCGGTTGCTTCCTGAGCTTCTTCAACATTCATGTGATTCAGACGGCCTCGAGAGTGAGGCTGGTTCCTTGGTGGATAGTTCTTGCCATTTCCCACACGGCGCTGTTGCTGAACAGGAGCAGTGGTCTTGGAAGCATCATTCAACTTCTTGGGGCACTCGTTGGAGTAGTGCCCTTTGAGTCCGCACTCATAACAGGTAACACCAGACTTGTCACCAGGCTTGGGTAACACAGGGGCGCCATTTGGCCTTGGAGTATTGGTGTTGAAGTTGTTGCCACTAGGTCTTGGGGGTGCACGGTTGAAGTTGTTGCCGGGTGGACGGTTGGGATAGTTGGGACGTGGAGCAGGTGCAGATGGCCTCATAGGCCTAGGGGCGAAACCCATAGGTGCATTTCCCCTTGGCTTCTGCGAGTTGCTCGAGTTGCCTTGATACATCATACGGCGCTTGCGGTTCTCTGCAGCTTGCTTGAGTTTACCTTCCATCTGAATGGCAGAGTCAACCAATGACTCCAGGTCGGCAAAGTGAATACTGACCAAGACACATTGCATCTCATCATGAAGTCCATCCAGAAACCTTTCTTGCTTCTTCTCAGTGGTGTTGGTGTCATCGGGGGCATACCTCGACAAGGTAAGGAATTTGTCACGGTAATCCACCACAGATAGGGAACCTTGCTTCAGATTTCTGAACTCATCTCTCATCCTTTTAACCAATCCCATAGGGACATGGGCTTTGCTAAACTTGCTCTTGAACTCCTCCCAAGGCATCACATACCCTGGGGCTTGCATTGCACGGGTGCTATCCCACCAAGCTCTCGCTGCTCCAGCAAGATAGTGGGTGGTATACAAAACCTTCTCATTTTCACCAACTTCGGCGACTGCCAAATTGTTCTCCATAGTGCGAAGCCAGTCATCGGCATCTAAGGGTTCTTCAGACTTAGTGAATATAGGTGGGTTGGTGTTCTGGAAACTCCTTAACTTGGATCGGTGATCTCCATTGCCATGGTTTTCTCCTTCACCATTGCCATTGCCATTGCCATTGTTGTGGTTCATTGCCATCTGGGTTATTTGCTGAAGAGTGGCCAAGTTAGCTTGGCGCTCAGCTCGGGCTGCTTCCCGGTCTTCCATGATCATCCTTAGTAGTTCGGCCATTTCCGGGTTCGGGGGTGGGGGTGCTCGCGGCATCTGAAGATAAGGTGTGTAAGACAAGAGGGAAAGGCTAATTTGCTAAGATTTAAAGGTAATATGGATGATGCAATTTTGTCTTACTAAGGCCTTAAGAGCCAAATTCATATTTCATTCAACACTCAACAAACATATCATACATACAAGTTCACACATTACAAATGGTTTACATTAAACCATTGCGACTCGTCTACTAGAGAGGGGGATACAACTCACACCTACACGAAGTGAAAATAAAGTGGAACTCATAACTAGATAACACGTGGATCTCGAATCTAAACAGCGGGCTCCTCGGGGTCTTCCTCCTCATCACTCACAATGAATCCATTGTGCCCACCATCTTCCGGATCATCAAGGTCCTCCATGAAGTCATCCTCATCACTAATGAGGGCATTATCCTCCTTGCGGAGATCAATGCCTTCCTCCTCACCAAGGTGATCCTCCAGACTCTCAATGTACTCAGTCAGCTCCGCCACATTGGCCTTCAACTCCTCAAGGTCATGTTCCTTCTCATCGCGCTGGCGACGAAGGCTCTTGCGCTCCTTCGCAAGTATCCTGATCGTGCTCCTCGCCTCCACCAGTGCGAAGTGCTCAAGGTTAGCCTTGGTACGGGCACGATCGGCCTCCTGCTGAGTGGAGTACAGCAAGAAGTCCATGTGATCGATGTAGGTACTCGGCTCATTCTGCCCGGGCATGTTTGCGGGACGTCCATCCGCATCACGCCTAGCAAAGTTCCTAAAGTGCTCTCCCTGAACCTCCTCAACATGCAGTCTGCACAAGCGGGCGTGCATCTCCTGCATCGCTTGGACCAAACCATCGGCCCAAGTGTTCTCCACAAGCTCGAACTTGATCCTTGGAGAACCCAAATTCCCCTTCTTGCCACGGCAACTGGCTCGGATAAGCCACCGTAGCTCTCCGTCTGGGTGCTCATTGAGCACGGCTCCCTTGAACTCCGGATACAAACGATCCAAGAACAAGGTCAGGGTGGTGAGGTCGCGCTCGAAACAAAGGCTGCCACCGTGGCCCAACTGGTAGTGCTCAACGAATACCGGGGCCATCTACAAAATTTTAGATTAGCTTAAGTTAGTGATCAACTCAAGTGTGCAAAATTTTAAGTAGGCAAAAACTGAGGTATGTATAAAACTTTGCAAGTAGAGAGGAAAGACTAAGCAATTTTTGCAACCAATACTTATATCTTTGCTTTTATCAATGTTTCATTTAACGCCCATTCTAACTAAGGTCTCCTATGGTCAGCCTAGGCTCTGATACCAACTTGTGACGACCTCAAATTTGATACAAATTCGAAGTGCCCGTTATGTATTCCACCGCAATCCCAGAACCATTGTTGCGATATACATAACGTAGTTGGTAACCAGTTCCATAGACATTACAATACGATGATTCAAATACAATGGTCATATAGACCAAGTCATATTACAACACAATATAGCAGCGGAAATAACGTCTTCGGGTCCATGCCTTCACCCTACAGGCAATGGCGACTCATGGAGACGAGCTTAGTTCTGGTACTCTTCTTCATACCCTTCCTCCTGGTACTCTTCCCCATAGTCTGGCCAAGTTGATAGCCAGGGACACAGCCATGAGTACATTGGATGCACTCGCAAACCATCTTATAAATGAAATGATGAAGTAGAAATGCAAGGTTGATATGGTGGACTAAGCACTAAGTCGATTGCAAAAGCTAGTTTTATTTCCCAAGAATGTTCATTGGTAGAAAAGAAGTTTAGTTCTCTAAGTTCAATCTAAAGGAACTTCAAGTGTGTCAACATCAAGTTCAAGTCAAGTCACTTCAATTCAGATCCTTCACCAATCTCACCATTGTTATTTTTATCTTTGACAAAAGTCAAGTAGAGTTAGCCAACTGTCCATGACCGCGGACGCGGCTATTCGAATAGTTTGAAAACCTCTGCAGAGGGGTACACTTTACCCACAAGATTCGATACATCTGCCGGGAGAAATCCACGGATCGTCATACACAAGTATGCGGGGTTCAGATAATCAAACAAACTCTTTCACTTGTCTACTCTAGTATGGGATCCTTCCCTAGAGCCCGAGACACGGATTTCCCCGTTCCGGCGCCTCTAGTTTTGCCCACTCCGGGATGCCGGACGGATGGAAATCTTCAGGAAGGAAAATTTCCAATAACCACTTGGTTCGGAAGCACCCAAGCATGGAATACTTCTATAAAGGATGAAACAAGACCTCCCATACTAAAATAAACAAGCTAGGAATAAGCCCCTTCCCATTCAGGGGTAATGTGGTCATACGGTATGGTTGGCTCCCATGTACATCACTCGTTGTCATTTGAGAAATACATTTCATAGTTCTTAGTCAAGCTTAATGTCTTTCATAAAGCCCTTATGTAGGAGCAATCTCCCATTTCAAGTTCAAGTTCAAGTCACCGCCTTTCAAATGGGGTTCCTCCAGAGATAGCATCAACTTTTATTAGCGACTAAGCAACTACATTGAGTGATGATACTACTAAATAGGGTTGGATAAACTCAACTTGATGCTCTTGATAAACAAGGCACCACGTGTCGTCGTGGTGAAACAACATATGCCATGGGATGGCTTAAATGGGGTTCGAGCTAGATGCTGGTGGATTCGGGAGAGGGGAACGAGCTAAAAAGCACGACAGAAAGAGACACTGATCTACCCAGGTTCGGGGCTCTCGTAAGGAGATAACACCCCTACTCCTGCTCTACTGGTTGTATATTTGGGTCGATGTAGTACACAACAATGGTGCTTCCAAGCTCTCTGCTAGAGAAGGAAGATGAACTGCTCAGTGTAGGAACACAGAGTGACCAACCCTTTACTAGGGCTCCCTATGCCACCTTATATAGTGGTAGCCAGGGTTACAACGGTCATAAGAGACCACAAGACACGGGCTACACTCCAAATAGGACTTGCTGACGAAGGCACCGACCCTTGACTTCCTCCCTGATTGCTCTCGATGGGACTTCATATCCCTGTACCTTGTACCTCTTGAACTGTGGCCTTACCTCTGTGAGGTGAGCTCTGTACTTGTGCACAGTGAGGGTTGGTAGACCACCACTGTGCACCCTGCCATCCCACTCTGCTACCATGCTTGGATGTTTTCTTCCTTGATTGTAGGGATGTGACACCTTGGTTGACTTAAGTATCCCGGATATGACCGTTGGCCATACCCAGGACATATATGCCGGACCAACGACCTACGAGGGTCAGGTAATCCGGCCTCCCCTGCTCCTGCACAACACACCAAATGGTTAGGCCGGCATATCTAAGTATATGCCGGCACACTTTTATAAGTATTCCGGCTATACCGGCATATCCAAGTATCAGCCGGGATACACACATATGCCGGCCTGGCCGATGCTCTTATATTCCGGCCAGGCCCTTTCTTGATAACCCGGCATAAAGTCAACCATAGACTTTGTGTCTTTCTAGTCTCTTGACCCTACCGGGGGTCATCCCCCCGACACTAGTCCCCGAAGCTGCCGAGGTTCCCCAGTCATAACTGTGGAGCCTCGACAGGTTCAACATACCTTTCTTCATTATGCCCCGGTGATCAGATTATATGCCGGCACATCTGCACATATCCCGGCCTCTGTTCCTGTTCCAAAACTTATTCCGGCCGGTCCCGAGGGTATTCCGGACGGAACATATACATCGGGCAGTTAATCCGACATATAGACGAGTCTTCCTCGAGAAGCCATGCCTGACAGCTTTGCATCGAAACTTGTAACTGCCCTGCCACCTCGAACGGTCACCCACGATATGACGGTTCACAGTGCAGTTACTCCTCGCCATCATTGCGCCATGGCACGGTTACAGGAACCGCCGCCCCACTCCGTGCCGCCACATGGCGACTCTCTGCAGGAACGATCGGGGGAGTGGAGCACTACCCACGATCCACACGACCCTGCCTCTTCGGTATAAATATGGGGTGGGGGTAAACTTGCTCTTTTTACCCCCGCCACAGTGCCTTCTTCCCCTTCTGCTCTCCTGCCCCTTGCACTTCGCCGCCGGACCGAGGGACAGAGAAGGAGCGCCGCCGACGACCCGCTCTACTCCGGCGCCGACGCCCGACGACGCACGGCATCACCATTGACGACGCCGCCGCCGCCGCCTCTTCTCTCTGCAGCATTGCAGGGAGATTGGATCTTCTTCTGTACGCTCGCCGTCGTCGTTCTTTCGCCGTCGGCCAAACTCCGGTGAGTTCCTCTCTCCCTCTGTTCTTCCTCTTTGATGCTTCTTCATAGCTTCGCATTGGTAGCCATATCCGCATAGATCTAGTGCAGTTCCTCTCTGGATTCGACTAGCATTGCTAACAGCGCTCATAGGTGTTCTTCCTTAGAATTTTTACCCTTATTTGTTTCCTGTTTTAACTGGCTCAGTAGATCTTTGATTTCTGCTAACCTTGGGGAGAATGGTATGCCGGAGAGACTAACCTCCCTCTTTTCTCCGGCCTTGATAGGAATAACATCACGGGACTCCGGCTCTCACGCCTTGTCCCGGCCACTAAGATGGCATCTTCAAGCATGACGGGCACCTCGGCCTCTGAGGAAGATACCTCGGCCCGAGCCCAAGGACGCTCCGGCTGGGAGGGGTCGGAGGTCACTCCGGCCGACATATCCTGGGTCACCTCCACCAGGAGAGTCCCGGAGGGCGTAGCATGCCGGCTACCAGCAGGAGAAACTGTGCCGGCACCTGAACCTGGCGAACGCGTCGTCTTCATCGCCCACTTCGAGCGGGGTTTCGGGCTGCCGGCATCGGACTTCTTCCGGGACTTCCTCAACACCTACGAGCTACAACCTCATCATATCCCGGCCAACGCCGTGATGATCCTCTCCGCCTTCGCTGCTTTTTGCGAAGGCTATGCCGGCATAGAGCCCCTTACTCAAGGCTGGGCGAAGTACTTCCAACTGCGGAAGCAAGTCGTCCAAGAGCCGCCCCGGAGCAAGGACGACCCGCCGGAGACGGCCCAGGAAAAGAAGGACCGCCCCATGACCCTCTGCGGCGCGGCCACCATCATGTCCCAGAAGGGCTCGGAGTTCCCCAAGGTGGAACTCCTGGAATCTTGCAAGAAGTGGCAAAAAAGCTTCTTCTATGTCAAGAACACCACCGACGAGGATCTGCTCAACCTGCCGCCATTTGTGGACGAGCCACCCTTGGCTATGACGAATTGGACCTACAACCCGAAGAACTCGGTGATGCCGGTGAATGCGCTTCACCGGGTTAAGGGCGAGCTCCGGGATGCCGGTCTTACTCCTCAGGACCTGGTGGCCTGCTATATAAGCCGGCGCGTCTCCCCTCTGCAGCGCCGGTCGCACAAGATCTGCCAGATGAGCAGGCCAATGGATCCCACCCGGCACTCCACACACGAGCTGACTCCGGCCGACATTCTGCGCCGGATTAAGGATGTCTGCAAGTCCTCTCAGGCCACTTTTGCCTGGGGGCTAGAACCATACAGCCGAGATAGGCCCGCCCCAACGGTAAACCATCTTATCCGATACATAAAGTCCATGTCCGGCACATAGATACTTAAGCCGACACATGTCTATTTGCCGATACATATCATATTGATCCGACATACCTCTTCCACCGGCATATTTCCTTGTCTGAATACTTTGACTTTGCTATTTATACAGAAATTCAGCTTCCAAGCCATGGAGAACTCCCGGATCAAGATCGCGGCGGACCGCACTGTTGCGGATGTTGAAGATCCGGATCATTGGGATAAGCTACCCAGGAGCACCCGTGCTGCAGCTGCCATGGGTAAGGGCTCTTCATCCCGGCATTATCCTCAAGACCGGAGTGAGATTGATTCTGACGAGGAGATCCTGCTGTACTATGACCCGATGCCACTTGCATATGCCTTTCCAGAAACACCTATTGCTTACGAGTTTCCAATGCCGTCCTCAGCTATCCCGGACGATATGGTTATCGATGCCGCGCCTCTGAACCAGGGACCTCCTTCCGCCGGCGGACGTGCCGGCCGGAAGCGAGGGGTGAAGCCCCAGCCCGACACACCTCAGAAGGCGAAGAGGCAGAAGGTCGGCGTGCCTATACTGAAGAAACCGAGACCTGTCGCCGCGGGGTAAGTTCCTTCTGCTTGTTTCATTTCCGACATATCTCTTGCCCTGATTACTAACTTGGTGTTTTCTCTTTTTCAGGGCTCCTCTTGCGCCGGAACAAGCTTCTGGCTCGAGTGGCGACCCAAAAGTTACCAAGCCTGCGGCCACCGCTACCTCCGACATACCCTCAGCTAGTCATACGACTTCCCCGGCGCCGGCATTTTCGCCTGCGCCCGACAAGACCTCCTCCCCGGCGAAGGACGTTCCTCCGCCGGAACAAGACACCTCTGCCCCCGACGTCCACATGGACTCGGGGGCTCAACACGAACCTCCGGCTCCTGATGTCCACATGGACACAGGAGCCCACCCAGAAGCCCCAGACTCCGGCGCGCCCACCAGCGATGCCGGCACAACTGACGACGCCGGCGCAAGCGACAAGAGCGCCGACATAGATCTTAAAGGAAAGGGCCCTGCTGTGCCGGAAGTCCGGACTATTCCGGAACCTGCCCCAGCTGGCCAAGCTTCACCGGCCGCGCCGGAACAGCCTCCACCCGAGACTCCATCCTCTGAGAAGACTCCTGCGCCGACCAAGGCTACTGCCTCGGCCAAAGCCACTGCCCCGGCCAAGACCACCGCCCAGGCCCAGTCCGGCACTCTCAAGTTCCAGCCTAGCAAGTCCGGCACGCCTTCCGCCGCCACTGCTCCTCCTAAAGCAGCGTCCCGGACCAGCTCTGCTCTGGCCCTGCATCTTGGCAGGGCAGCAGCCCGGCCTGGCTACCGGCGCAACTTCTTCGACACGCCAGAACTTGAGGGCATCATCCCCCTGGTGACAAAGAGTGACCAAAGCCTCGGGTCTCTCACGGAGCATTGTACCAAGTGGAACGACGCTGGCAGCATGGACACCGCGGACTCCAGCAGCAAGAAGAAAGCCGAAGCCGCGGCTACTGGCAGCCCAGCAGATATCCTGGCCGCGAAGCCCCTACCGATTGCCTGCGAGCTCCTCAGTCTCCAGCAGAGACTTCACCGATTGGCTGATGCCACCAACGTAAGTCCTTTCTACCTATACACATATCCCCAGTCCCCGAAAATGTCGGCTGTCCGGGATACGGACATCCGGGATTTTCTCATAGTCTTTTAGCTAGCTTCTTTTGAATTCACTGCCGACATATGAGATCGATCCGAGCTTCAAATCCTAGTCACCGAGAGCCGGGATAGGTGCGCAGCACCTGTGCCGGGTCTTTAACAATTTCACATCTCAATTATCTTTCAAATCCTCTAGACCGAGATATAAGCTCGTTTCGAGCTTCAAATCCTAGTCACCGAGGGCCGGGATAGGTGCGCAGCACCTGTGCCGGGTCTTTAACAATTTGACATCTCGATTATCTTTCAAATCCTCTTGACCGAGATACAAGCTCGTTTCGAGCTTCAAATCCTAGTCACCGAGGGCCGGGATAGGTGCGCAGCACCTGTGCCAGGTCTTCAGTAGAATGATCACTTGATTGAATCTTCAACTTAATTATCATGCCAAATTTCTCTGCTGACATTTTAAATCCGGGCACTTTTGCAGCGCATGAACAATACCCGGGCCGACCTGTTTCATGACTTGGTATGCGAGCATCGGAAGTTATCCGACGAGCATAGCAAGCTTCAGCTGGAGCTGTCCAAGAAAGGTAATCTTTTGCCGACATACTGCTATATGCCGAATATCTTTCCTCTCTTTACTTTGCAATTCTTCTTCTTGCCGACACATAACCTTGTGCCGACATTCTGCAGCTGGCACTGAAGAACAAGTCGCCGCACTTCTGACGAGGGTGAAAGAGCTTACTGGTATGCCGGATAGACACTTTATACTTCAAATCCTTTAATCTTTGCCACTGTTTTCTTTCTTCAAATCCTTGTTTTGACTTCAACTCTTTTCAGATGAGAAAGCTGCACTGGAGGCACGCCACCAGGACTGTGTGTCCTCAGTGGATGTAGCCAAGCAACTGGACGACCGGGATGCTGCTCACAAGGCCGAGATAGAGCAGCTGAAGGGCCGGATCACTGAGCTTCTGGACGAAAAGGAACAGAGGGAGGGCCTACTGAAGAAGACCCAGACCCTGCTTGTCACCTCCGAGACTGATGCCTCCAACGCCCACGCTGAACTGGATAGCCTGAAGGAGCAGGCCACCAAATGGGAGGTTACAGTTGCACAGCTGAATGCCGACCTTGCCAGTAAGCTTCAAATCCTTTTCCTTTATCCTTCCCGACATAGTGTAATTTTCTCCGGCATAGCATATATGCCGACATATTCTCCTTTTGCTAACATTGTTTTTATTCCTCAGACATGTTTCCCGCTTCCGTCGAAGACGTTGAGAGGGCTTTGCAGTTGGACCGAGAAAGCCGGGGTGTTCCGGTTGACTCGCCCAACTGGGACATGTCGGAGCAGCTGCTGGCTCTGCAGTCTCGGAAGAACGCCATGACGCTCTACACCGAAGAACTCCTTTATGGCGCCCAGGAGGCATTCTCTGCCCTCTGGCCGGGACAAAGGACTCCCACTGATCCCGTCGACCTCGGCAACGATCTGCAGCTGGCCAAGGTTCGCCTCCGGGAGTGGCGAGATTCCGGCGCAAGGGTTGGAGCTGACGAAGCTCTCAGCTACTTCTTGTCCTGGTATGAAAAGGCTGACTTGGAGACTTTGCGCACTGTGCGCGAAGGATCCATCTGGACCACGGATCCGGAACACATCCGGCGTCGGCGGGAGCTAGCCCACAGCTATGTGGACTATGCCGACACCGACGCCTTCGTCCGGGACATCCGTGAGCCGGAGAAGACAGCGGAAGACGCCGCCAAGGAAGCTGCTGATGCTGAGGGCTCCGACTCCAGCCAGGATGAAGATGAAGCTGAGGAAGCCGACACTGATGCCCCGGAACAGGGGTCTGCCCCGGGCGGAGGTGATGGCTCAATTCCATCTGCTGGGTCCGGCACTCCTGAAGCCGACATCTCCACCGCCACTGCTCCACCAGCCGGCGCCTCTGCTTCTGCCCCTGGTCCTTGACTTTGCAGCATAAAAACTTTAAGTTTTATCAGATCCCCGGTATGCCGGGTGCAGATGTAATATACACGTTTAATTTCCTTTGGTTTGCTACCTGAACAAGTTTTATCTTGGTTCGCTTGTTACTAATGCCGGATCATCTTTTGGCTAAGTCACCGAGTTGTTTTCCTGTTTCCTCAATTTCACAACCTTGGCTACTTGTCTACCTTATTTGGCTTTCGACGTATGAGTCTCAAGGTTGCTTCCTCGAACATACAGTACTTTAACTTTGACACTTAGACTTCAAATCATCCGACACTTTAAATTTTAACTTTAGCTATAACGAAAATGTCGGTTCGCTTGCTTTACATTTCCTTAGCCGTTTTCCATGTGTAGACAATCTCCGGCATCTACTCTTGCTAGCCATGAAGCCGGGTTTCGGACAGCAGCTGAGTCGAAGAGTGGCCTTTGGTGCCGACACATTACTAGGCCGACATAGGAAACATTCAAATCAAGCCAGCCGGCATATAGCAAAAACTGTAAATAAACAAACAGCATATCTCGGAGGCAGTGCCCGCTCTCTTCGGGATGCCGGCATTTCATTCACTAGTCTTGTGCCGGCATAAATGCGCCGGCACACAAAGCAAAATATGGAAATACATACATTGTTCTGCTCAGGAGTAAAAGGGGCGGAGTAGAGCTATGTTCCATGGCCTCTTGGTTTCTTCTCCGGACCTGTCCGCCTTATCCTTCTTGGGGTCCTGCGCATCTATAAGATAGTAGGCATCATTGTGCAGAGCTCTGCTCACAATGAATGGCCCCTCCCATGGAGGAGTTAACTTATGCCGGCCTTCTGTTCCTTGCTTTAGCCGGAGTACTAGATCTCCCTCTTGAAATCTCCTTGGATTTACCTTCTGCGCATGATAGCGTCTGAGGTTCTGCTGATACACTGCTGTTCTTGACAGAGTTATTTCCCTTGCTTCCTCTAGCAGATCAACATCATTTTCTCTGGCTTCTTTAGCCTCTTCCTCAGTATATAGCACTATTCTTGGTGCATCATGTATTACATCTGTTGGAAGCACAGCTTCTGCTCCATACACCAGGAAAAATGGTGTGTAGCCTGTTGATCTATTCGGAGTTGTTCTTAAACTCCACAGCACTGCTGGCAGCTCATCTAGCCAACATCCCGGAGTTTTCTCCAGGGGCTCTATCAGCCGGGGTTTTATGCCGGATAATACTAGCCCATTCGATCTCTCTACTTGGCCATTGGCACAAGGGTGGGCAACCGACGCAATGTCCAGCCGGATTCCCACTTCCTCACAAAATCTGGCAAACGGCCCTTGGGCAAAGTTTGACCCATTGTCAGTGATGATGCTATGAGGAACACCATATCTCAAGATTATATCCTTTAAGAATTTCACTGCTGTGTGACCATCACACTTGCTTATGGGCTTCACTTCAATCCACTTGGTGAACTTGTCCACCATGACCAGGATATGGGTCATCTTTCCTCTGGCCGGCTTAAAAGCCCCGACCATATCCAGGCCCCAAACAGCAAAGGGCCAGGTTATTGGGATAGTCTTCAAGGCAGATGCCGGCTGATGAATCTGGTGGGCATATCTTTGACACCCATTACACTTCCGGACCAAGTTTTCTGCTTCTTGCAGTGCCGTTGGCCAATAGAACCCATGCCGGAATACCTTTGCCACCAATGCCCTGGATGAAGCATGGTGACCACACTCCCCCTGGTGAATTTCCCGGAGCATCTCCAGACCTTCCTCAGATTCGACACATCTCTGCAATACTCCGGTGGCACTTCTCTTGTATATTTCTTTGTTGATGATGGTATACGCTTTGGATCTCCTTATAACCCGGCGGGTCTCGGTTTCATCCGCCGGCACTTGGCCATCCACCAAGAAGTTCATGATAGGACGTGCCCATGAGGGCACTTCCCTGACAGTGAACACTGCCTGATCTATCTCCATTATTTCGACCGACACATAATTGATCTCCATGGGCTGCGAAGTCCCCGAGACTGAAGGATTAGTCCCCGGGTATGCCGGAGCAGTCCCCGGGTATACCGGCACAACCTCCTGGCACATTTTTCCCTTGCCTTTATCTCTCCTCCGGAATACCGCACTCACAGCATATGCCGGCCCAGTCCCCGGGACTGTGGGAACAGTCCCCGGGTTATCTGACCTGGCTCCGGCATCTATCTCCATTGGAACTGCTTCGTCTGGACCTGGCGGGACATAAATGGATGAAGACTCCGGCGAGGGCTTGATTGACGGCTTCCTAAGGTGCTCCAGCGAAATGCCGGGCGGGATTGAATCTCTGGAAGATCCCAGCTTGGACAATGTGTCGGCTGCTTCATTCTGAGCCCGGGGAACATGCCGGAACTCACAACCTTCAAAGTAACCACTTAACTGCTGCACCAGGTAACGGTAGGATGCCATGTTAGCATCATGCGCGTCCCATATGCCGGAACACTGCTGAATCACTAAGTCAGAATCACCGAAGCACATAATCCGGTGAATTCCTATGTCCTTAGACACCTTCAGGCCATGCACAAGCGCCTCGTATTCCGCCACATTATTTGATGCTGCAAAATGAATCTGCAGGACATATCTCAATTGGTCATTCTTTGGTGAACTGAGTACTATGCCGGCACCCAAGCCATGGATTGTCTTGGACCCATCGAAATGCATCCTCCAATAATTTGCATCTAGCAATGGCGGCTCGTATTGTATCTCGGCCCAGTCAATAAAGAAATCAGCCAAGACCTGGGACTTGATTGTATCCCTCTTATCGTACTGGGGTGTATATGGTGAAAGCTCTATTGCCCACTTGGCTATCCGGCTGCTGGCATCTTTGTTGCTTATGATTTCCGAGATAGGGGCCTCGGCCACTACCCAAATTGGATGCTCCTGGAAGTAATGCTTGAGCTTCTTGGCCGCCATATAGACGCCGTATGTCATCTTCTGATAGTGGGGGTAGTTTTGCTTCGAGGTGGAAAGGACTTCACTCAAATAATATACCGGCCGCTGCACGGTTTTGCCTGCTTCCTCTCGCTCTACTACCACCACAGCGCTGATAACTCGATTGGTTGCCGCTATATAGAGCAACATTGGCTCCCGGGGCATTGGAGATGCTAACACCGGCGCTGATGACAACATCTGCTTCAATTCCTTGAAAGCTGCATCTGCCTGCGCTGTCCAGACAAATGTGTCGGACTTCTTCATTAACTGATATAACGGCAATGCTTTCTCTCCCAGCCGGCTTATGAAACGACTTAGGGATGCCAGGCATCCCGTGAACTTTTGCACTTCCTTCAAATCTGTCGGCGGCTTCATCCTCTCGATGGCACGAATCTTGCCGGGATTTACTTCGATACCCCGGCTGGATACAAGGAAGCCGAGCAACTTGCCCGCCGGCACACCAAAGGTGCACTTAGCCGGATTCAGCTTCATCCGGAATCTTCTAAGATTCGCAAAGGTTTCCCGGATGTCATCTATGAGAGTCTTGCTCTCCTTGGTTTTTATGACGACATCGTCGACATATACCTGCACATTTTTATCTATTTGGTCGTGCAAACACTTTTGCATACACCTTTGGTAAGTCGCGCCGGCATTTCTTAAACCGAATGGCATGGTGAGATAGCAATAAGCCCCGTACGGGGTAATAAAGGATGTCTTTATTTGATCTGGCTCATACAAAGGGATCTGGTGGAAACCAGAATAAGCATCTACGAAAGATAACAGTTCACATCCGGCTGTGGAATCAATCACTTGATCGATTCGAGGGAGCGGGAATGGATCTTTAGGACATGCCTTATTCAAGTTGGTGTAATCAACACACATCCGCCATACTTTCACTATGGCAGGCTCATCTTTCTTCTTTTCCACCAAAACCGGATTAGACACCCAATCCGGATGAAGTACTTCTTGATAAAGCCAGAGGCTAAGAGCCTGGCCACTTCGTCCCAAATGGCTTTCCTTCTGTCGCCGGCATTCCGCCGGAGCGGCTGCTTCACCTGGCTTAGCATCTGGTCTCACATGCAATGCGTGCTCAGCCAGCTCCCTCGGCACACCTTGCAAGTCCAAAGTAGACCATGCAAAGATATCCCAATTCTCACGGAGGAAGCTGATGAGCTCGCTTTCCTATTTGGGATCCAAACTTGCCCCTACGAGGGCATGGCGCTCCGGGAAAGCTTCATCCAGAGGCACCTTTTTGACCTTCCTTACTCACTTGAAAAGAAGCGCTGCCACCGGGATTTGTCATGCCCAGCATAGATTTGCCGGCCACGACCGTCTCAGCAATCTCCACTGCTCGCTTGAGCCTCTTCCTCTCCTCTGCTATGATCAGAGTCTCAGCCAGATTAGATCCGGCGGTGGCACATGCCATCGAACGCTTGTAATCACCAATGATGGTGATCACTCCTTTGGGTCCCGGCATCTTCATCTTTAGGTACGCAACATGCGTAGAGGCCATGAACTTTGCCAATGCCGGCCTACCCAGCAAAGCATGGTAGGGGCTCTCCAGATCAACCACCTCGAACATGAGGTTCTCCACCCTGCAGTTATCCCAGCTGCCAAACATGACATCCATCCGGATCTTGCCCATCGGCGCACACGAAAGTCCCGGCACAATGCCGTGGAATGTGGTCTTGCTTGGTTCCAGCATATTTTCCTTGATGCCCAGCTTCTCCATCGTATCCCGATACATGATGTTGATGCTGCTCCCATTGTCAATGAGGACCTTGCTGAATCTCACGTTATTAGCCGGCCCGACGAATGTCGGATCCATCACCAGAGCATATCCGCCGGGATTTGGCATGATCCGGGGATGATCTGCCCTGTCCCAACCAACAGCCTGGTCAGACCAGTACATCAGCTTTGGCACAGCCGACATAACGGCATTCACCTCCAGACACCGCCGGTACAAGCTCTGCTTGTCTGTTCTCTCGGTCTCAAAGACCATATAGCTCTGATCATACTCCTTGTACTCATTCCGGCCCGCTCCTGGGCCTCCGGCGTTATATTCCGGATTATAGCTCTGGTCCACTTGATTTACGCCGGCATTTCCGGCATTGCTCTGATTCCCGGGATTAACCGGCCTGGGTGGGACTGCCACTGTATTCGCACCTGTCAACGGCGATGGAGCTGCCGGGACAGAGGGTCTAGCCGGTCCCCAGGGACCTGCACGACCCTGCTAATATGTCGTCCAACCACTGAACAGTTCCTTGTCAAATGGTTTGCCGGCTTACCCGGCTGGAATGTATGAAACACACAAGGTTGGTCCATGGCCAGACCTACTGTATACTTCGGATATTGCTTCTTCTGGCCGGCAGCTCCGCCGGCATTCTTGTTGAGTCCAGACATTCTTTTTCTGGACGGGCTGCGCTGTTGCTGCTGCTGAGGCTGCTGATAGCCCTCATATCTCGGACGCTGGCTACTGCCGGCGCCCTCTTGCTCTTCCTCTACAGCATGCAACTTGTAGCTGCTCCATACCGGTGATCCGGCCTTTCATCTCTTCTCTTGTTCCGGTTATCAGTGCGATAATATTGCCCTGGTCCTCCCGGCATTGCTGGTGTTCCCCTGGGTCTGCCCCTGTCCTTGTGAGTCTAGACTGGGCTGCATGGGATCTCCCAGAGCATAACTATCAGCAATCTTGATTGTTTCTGCCTGCGTGGCCAACATTTGCCTCTGAAGCTTTTGCCACAGCATGGTGCCATGCCGGCACCCATGAGCGAACAACATGATGGCCTGCTGCTCATTAATTCCTTCGCAGGAATTGCGCAACGTGCACCACCTAGTCAGGTAGTCACGGTCAGGTCTCATTCACTCCTTGCCGGCAGTTAGCCAGCTGCTGCGGACGGTTGGGCCTCTTGTATGTACTGGTAAAGTTCGACACAAACTGCTCTTCGAAATCAATCCAGCCGTTGATACTTCCGGCCGGCAGATTATTCAGCCATATCCTGGCCGGACCTTCCAGCATCTGCGGCACATATCGTACCGCCCATCTGAGGTTTCCTCCGGCGATGTTCACCGCTGTGGAGTAATCCTCCAACCAATCTTCCGGCTTGGAACTGCCATTATATGTCCTCGCGCCACGCGCGAGCTGGAAGAAGTAGGGCACCGGCTCCCCCATAATCCGGGGTCCAAAGCACCTGGGACCCGGAGCTCCTTGCCTCTCCACCATCTCTGATTGGTGGATCTTGTCCAGCTTGAAACGTGCATCACTGGCTGCCAAGGACCGAGGTCCAAGCCGGGATGCTATTGGGCCTGCGATCATCTGCTGCTGCTGCTCCGGCTGGCACTGATCAGCTTGCTGGCCGGGCTGATCTTGCTGCTGATATCCCGCCCTGGCTAGGGCGGAATTCCCATCATCTTCCCGATATCTCGGCTGAGCTGTACCTTGCTGTGGCGCCGCACCTCCGGCGCCCTGCTGCTGACGCCGGGCTGCATTGTTACTCCGGCCACCACCGGCCGCGCCTGCTTCATGCCCGACCGGCACACTCTGGCCGGGCTTCTTGCTGCCGACATACTTGTCAGCTTGGCCGACATTCTTCTGCACTATCGCCTGCTTCCCGGCGACAGCCGGATCGTACACCTGGATCTGCTTGTCCCGGCGGCCAGAGGTCACACTTCCGGCACGCCGGGCGCTGGGATGCGGGGACGAGGCTTGGCCCCTCGACCTCGCGCCGGCACCTCCCGCCGACACAATGTACTGAGATGCCCCGGCACCTGGGTTTGCCTTCTTAAAGGCCTCCTGCTGCTTTGTAGCTTCAGACAAAAGTTGGTTAAGCCGGGCTTGCTGCTCATGCAGTGCTTCGCCGGATAAACAAGATAAATCCTTAGCTACCTCGGCCGCCGCCCTAAGGTTCTTTACTGGTGAACTATAGACTACCTTAGGCACAGTACTAGTTGCGGTATGACTCTTATCTCTAGCATCTTTTTGAAGGGAATATGCCCGAGAGGCAATAATAAAGTGGTTATTATCATATTCCATGTTTATGATAAATGTTTATTTCTCATGCTAGAATTGTATTAATCGGAAACATTAATACATGTGTGATTAATAAACTAAAAGGTTCCTAGTAAAGCCTCTCTTTTATACTAGCTCGTTGATTAACTGATGATCAAGGTTTCCTGATCATGAACATTGGATGTTGTTAATAACGAGGTCATATCATTAGAAGAATGATGTGATGAACACTCACACCCATAGTATGAATAGCAATACGATCAAGTCATCAAGTTCATTGCTATATCAGACTCATGCGAAGTAGTTCTAATCCTTAGACCATGAGATCATGTTAATCACTGATACCGGAAGGGTACTTTGATGATATCAAACGTCACACCGTAATAGGGTGATTATAAAGGTTGATTTGGGTACTCTGAAAGTATTAGTTGAGGCTCATGGATCAAGAGTGGGATTTGTCCATCCGGATGACGGAAAGATATTCTCTGGGCCCTTCTCGGTGATATTGCATTGGAATCGCTTGCAAGCATGTGACTAGGTCACAGGAATGCATTATCACGGAACGAGTAAAGAGACTTGTCGGGAACGAGATCGAACTAGGTATGGTTGATACCAAATGATCGGATCTCGGACAAGTAATAATATCACGAGACAAAAGGAATTAACTATGTTCGTTACCGGTTCACACGATCACTAGTTCATCGTTGAGTAAGTGGGAGTCATCATGGATTTCCAGATCCCGCTGTTGATTATTGATCGGAGAGGAGTCTCGATCATGTCCACGTTATTCACGAACTGTAGGGTGACACACTTAAGGCTCGTCGTCGTTTTTTGAGTGGATACGATACTCCGATCAAATTACAGGACAGCATAAGGGTTGTTTCAGAAAAGCACCGAAACTGTTTCGGGATATCGAAATAACTCAAGGGTGTATTTGTTAATGTTTGTTAATTGAATGAATTAACAAATATTAAAGAAATAAAAATGTTTTATTAAATCAATAAGTGTGAATTTTAATTGGCATGAATGTCATGCATTAAAATGGGGGTTACCTCATGTTGATGAGGGATTAATCTCCATAAAGGGAATAAAGAGGGGAAATGAAGAGGAGGGGAGGCCCTTGGCCGGCCAGCCCCTTGGCTGCCCTCCTCCTCTATATAAACCCCCCCTCTCTCTCCCTTGGACACACACTTCTTGATCCTCCCTCCTTTGCATAGTTGCTGCCCACTTTCCGTCTTGGCTTAGCGAAGCTCTGCCGGAATAGTAGTTCGTAGTTCACACACTTGGAGAAGTGTGTGGAGGAGTGTCCGGCGGATCCCTTCTTCCGCTGCCCCGCTGGACCGAGGGCGTGGAGGAGTCGACGTCGAGCTGCACGTGTGTGCGAGTACGGGGGCGCTGCCACTTGTGGCGCCGACTACACGATCTTGTGATCGTCAAGTGAACCACGACGTCGACTACATCAAGTGAACAACTACGTCGACTACGTGCGTCTTCACCAACTCTCCATCGTCAACGTTTGTGCGGGAACGTAATCCCCGCTCACGGTCGTCGAGGGTGAGTATCCGTTGCTACCATCTCGTAGAGTTTCTTGGCCAGTTTATGCGTTCATGCGTAGGAAAATTTTTGTTTTCTATGCTACGAACCCATCAGTGGTATCAGAGCCATCTCTATGCGTAGTTGGTATGCACGGTTAGAACACATGTGGATGTGGGCGTTGATGATCATGTTATTGCAATTTTTTGGTATTTTGGATCATAGTGGCATAGTGGGATTGAAGCTGCCCGAGACTAACCTTACGTGACCACGTTCACGAGACTTGTCCCACACTTGACATGCTTCGGCATATGTGGCTTTGCGGGTGCACGTTTCTCCCACTATAGTTATGATCTATTATACAAAGAATTGTTAATAATATTTTTATCACCGTTGTGGTTCTTGTTCGTAGGTAAGAACGGTTCTTCCTAGAAAGCCCCAAACCACGTAAAATATGCAAGACAAATTAGAAACGTCTAACTTGTTTTTGCAGGGGGCATGTGATGTGATATGGTCAAATTGTTTATGTTACAAATTGTATGCGATGATCCTTTTTGTAAGTTATAAACAACCGGCAGGAGCCATATGGTTGTCTTTACATTTAAATGGCCTGCGTGCCGTATATATATATCCAAGTGATATATTGTAATGGAGGAAGACAACCAAGGTGGCGCGCCATGGACCTTGGTGCTACGCCGGTGGAATGATGGAGATTATTCCATGACGCACAAGATGGAGATCGAATGCGTGAAGGACCATATCATATCACATTATATGTGCATGTGATGTTTATCCTTTTATGCATCTTATTCTGCTTAGATTTGATCGCACGGTAGCATTATAAGATAATCCCTCTCACATAAATATCAAGATAAAAATGTGTTCTTCCATAGCATGCACCGTCAAGAAAGTTCGTCGTTTCGAGACACCACGTGATGATCGGGTGTGACAGACTCTACGTTCACATACGACGGGTGTAAGACAGTTTTACACACGCGAGTGCTATGGTTCTACTTGACGAGCCTAGCATGTACAGACATGGCCTCGGAACACGAACCGAAAGGTTAAGCATGAGTCATATGGTTGATATGATGAACATGGTGATGTTCGCCTTTGAAACTATGCCGTTGCACGTGATGATCGGTTGCGGTATAGTGAATTTGGTTCGTGTAATCACTTAAGAAAACTAAGAGGGATGTTGTTTTTAAGTGGGAGTTCATTTAGTAATTTTGAATTATAGAACTCAATTTATCATGAACTAAATCAAAGTGAATTTGCATAGTTTGTTGTAGTTATTGGCATCCGTTTACTACCATGCGATTAGCTATAATTGAGATAATAGAACTATAGAATTCTGGATGTTAACTTTACGAACTGGTATCGTATTGTTTGAATGTCAATCTAAAGTTTAAAGTCCTATTGCAAACTTTTAGCAAACCTTGGTTACTCGATAAAATTTAATAAGTAGTATTAAATCAAGAGTAACAATTCCAGTGTTAGTATCTAAGTATCACACTTGCCTCCATGATCCTTGATATTCAAAAGTTGTTTTTAGTATCAAGGTTATCTAGGAGTTGAAAGAATTGTTTCATAAACTATCATGTGTGGAAGATATTGTGATATCTGAAACAATGTTTGGTTGCAATGTGATAGAGTATAATTTCGTAAGACACATGTTCTCATATTGTATGAGAATTTGTGAAGATTGGAGACGCTAGGCGTCTAGATCTCCTAAAAAGGTTTTAGGAACTAACATTATACTCAAAATTCGTCCTCATGAGCTATAGTAGCTTGATCATGAAAGTTGTCATGATAGGATGAATGGAAGATGTAGGTAAAATGTTTACTACACTAAAAGATTACTAAAGAATGGAATTTGGAAGAACGCCAAATATTTGATTATGGTGATCTACTTCAAAGTGTGAGTCCAAGGGTATTAGTGTTTGACTAATCATGCCTTGAACTATGTGCCATGTGTATGGCGCCACTATTGATGTTGATAGATTCTTCTAGATGAAAAAGAATTGCTAAAAGAGAATCCGAAATTTATTCTGGCGGAAAAGAAAAGACTGGAAATGTCCAGCTCAGGTATATAGAAGATATACATGTTATGGTTGTATTCGTTGCTTGTTAAAACAATGTGGTTCTTGGGTATTTGATACTAAATTGGTTGGTATGAACTGTCATACAACGCAATACAAAAACTACAATGGCCTAATTAACTAGCAAATGAATATCAGATGATTCTCATCGAAAACAAATAAAGTGTTATTGTGTTTCGTTGGAATTAAACCTAGCCTTCAAGATTTATTTGAATAATTGTTATTTTGTTCTGGTATTATGAGAACAATGGTTGTTCAAATTATTACCGCATTCATAAAAGATGAATGAACGCTTATCTTGTTGGAGAAATCACATCCATAACACTGATGCTAAAAAATGTCTTAAGACAAATGATTAGAAGATCACTTATGAGTGACACCACCGTTTAAATCATATTGGAAAGTAAACATGAAGAAACTCCATGTTGATGGAATTTTGGAGTCTTTTGATTTTGAATCAATTGACGCTTGTGAAAATTTCCTAGAGATGATTAAAACTCCGTTTGTAGGCCAAAGAAGAACGGACGACTAACTTATTGGATATTATACATGTTGATGTATATAGTCCATTATGTGTGGTCGTGTGTGGTGAATTCTTGAACTTCATTTACTTTAACCGATGATTTGAGTAGATATATGTGTATATTTACTTGATAAGGAAGAAGCATGAAATATTTGAATATTGTTCAAAGTATTTCTAGTTGAAGTTGAAAATCATTGTAACAAGAGAATAAAGAATTTATGATTTGATCATAAAGGAATATATTTGAGTTACAAGTTTAGCAAACACCTAAAAGTTGAGGAATCGTTCCATAGACTTGTATTTCTCGAAACACCATAGGAGTATGGAGTGTTCGAGAGATGAAATCAAACTTTGTTTGACATCGTTGGATCAAAGGTGTCGTCTATAAAACTGCCATTATATTTTAAGGATAAAGCTTTAGAGACTACCGCTTTTACACTGAAAAGAGCGCCATCATGATCCGTTGAAATGACACCATATGAGTTATGGCATGGGATAAAACCCAAATTGTCTTTTCTAAAATTTTGGTATGCTATGCATATGTAAAATGTTTACAACCAAAGTCGGATAAATACGTCTTTGTAGGTTATCCCAAAGTAAATATTGGGTATTCCTCCAGAACACTGAAGACAAAAGTGTTTGTCGCTGAAAACGTCAAGTTTCTTGAGAAGGAATTTTTCGCAAAAAGTCAAGTGGGAGGACAATAGAACTTTGATTGGGTTATTGAACCTAAGCTATATGTGCTGAGTAGCGCAGCGCTGGGAAGTGTCCCGGAGGCGGCCACAATGCGCATGGCTGTCGTACCTCAAAGGTTGTGGTCACATAGATCAAAGTTCCTATTGAACCGCGTGAGTCGGGTAACAATCAAATAAGTTAGATTTGAGAATGAATCATTATTGTTTGACAATGATGAACCGACTGCATGCAAAGAAGCGATGATGGGCCCTGACTCCGTCAAATGGCTAGAAGCCATAGAATCCGTGATAGTTCCATATACGAGAAACTGAGTTTCTGAACTTGGAAGACCCTCAAAAGGCATGAAGCCTAATGAACGTATTTGGATCTATAAAGACAGACATGGATGTTTAACATCTTTGAAATAGTCGACACATTGTTAAAAGAGTTTACGATTGTGTTCAATGAGTTGACTATGACAAGATTTGATCTTTCATAGCGATATTTTGTCTGGACGGATTACTGTAGCAACCCCTACATATGCCAAGGTTGGTATATGTTTGTTGAACAAACAAGAAAACATTCTTCTAATAGAATGGTTACCTAGGACATGTACATGACATGGTCCAATGGGTTTTGTAATTCAAAGGATGCTAAAAGGCATGCAAACTTCAATGGTTGAAGTAAGCATCGCGGAGTTGGAATATTCACCGTGATGAAATAATTAAAAGGTTTAGTTTCATCAGATACGATGAATATGCTTGCTTTTGCAAGAAATTAAGTGGGAGCGCTGAGACATATTTTCAGTACATTATGTAGAAGACATATTGTTAATTGGAAATGATGTATCTTTTATTGACATAGGTTAAGAATTTCATTAAAATTAGATTTCAATGAAAGACTTAGGCAAAACCAAAATATTGGGTCTCGATGTCTATATAGATAGATCGAGGTACCAATATGGTTGTGCCAAAGTACATAGATGAAATATTGAATGAAGTTCAATATGGAAACGACAAGAAAAGTTCTTGTCGCATGGAAGAGGTTGAAACAAGATTCAGGTGTTTTTGACACTTGATGAGTGAAGTCACATGAATGATTTGATCGATCATGTATACCATGATATGTACATATCCAGATATGTCCTATGCTCTAAATGTTATGAGCATATACCAGAGTGATAAAAGTCATAAGATGATCACTGGACAATAGTAGAGATATCCTTATGTGCTTTGGAAGGACTAAGGATATATATTATGTATGACAAAGTGACACATAATTCATTGTAAAGTGTTACATTGATACTAAGTTTGTCACAAGATACAAATTAAGTTTATCTCAATTTTAGCTATACGTTAGGTGGCACAATGTAATGGAAGGAAGTTCCATGATGGATTTGGATGAGTTCCAAAGTTAAGACATTGTGATGGATTCTACAACAAAGATTGAGTATATGGCTGCTTTAGAAGTAGCAAAGGAGGGCATTTGTGTCAAGAAGTTTGTTATCAAACTAGGTGTAGTTCCAAGCGGGCTATTACTATGAAGATCTATTGTGTGACAATAGTGACAACATAATTTTAGCTAAAGGAACTAAGGTCTCACCTAAGGACCAAATTTATACCCAACTGTCTCATTTGAGAATGAGTGATGCGTAGAGACGCAAAGACATGCAAATACACACAGAACTGAAAGTGTCAGATCTGGAGATCAGATTAACCACTGCAACGCGTATGGATAACACGTGAAAGCCATAAGTGTTATATACGCAAGTATCAACTAGATTATTGACTCTAGTGCAAGTGGGAGACTGAAGGGAATATGCCCGAGAGGCAATAATAAAGTGGTTATTATCATATTCCATGTTTATGATAAATGTTTATTTCTCATGCTAGAATTGTATTAATCGGAAACATTAATACATGTGTGATTAATAAACTAAAAGGTTCCTAGTAAAGCCTCTCTTTTATACTAGCTCGTTGATTAACTGATGATCAAGGTTTCCTGATCATGAACATTGGATGTTGTTAATAACGAGGTCATATCATTAGAAGAATGATGTGATGAACACTCACACCCATAGTATGAATAGCAATACGATCAAGTCATCAAGTTCATTGCTATATCAGACTCATGCGAAGTAGTTCTAATCCTTAGACCATGAGATCATGTTAATCACTGATACCGGAAGGGTACTTTGATGATATCAAACGTCACACCGTAATAGGGTGATTATAAAGGTTGATTTGGGTACTCTGAAAGTATTAGTTGAGGCTCATGGATCAAGAGTGGGATTTGTCCATCCGGATGACGGAAAGATATTCTCTGGGCCCTTCTCGGTGATATTGCATTGGAATCGCTTGCAAGCATGTGACTAGGTCACAGGAATGCATTATCACGGAACGAGTAAAGAGACTTGTCGGGAACGAGATCGAACTAGGTATGGTTGATACCAAATGATCGGATCTCGGACAAGTAATAATATCACGAGACAAAAGGAATTAACTATGTTCGTTACCGGTTCACACGATCACTAGTTCATCGTTGAGTAAGTGGGAGTCATCATGGATTTCCAGGTCCCGCTGTTGATTATTGATCGGAGAGGAGTCTCGATCATGTCCACGTTATTCACGAACCGTAGGGTGACACACTTAAGGCTCGTCGTCGTTTTTTGAGTGGATACGATACTCCGATCGAATTATAGGACAGCATAAGGGTTGTTTCAGAAAAGCACCGAAACTGTTTCGGGATATCGAAATAACTCAAGGGTGTATTTGTTAATGTTTGTTAATTGAATGAATTAACAAATATTAAAGAAATAAAAATGTTTTATTAAATCAATAAGTGTGAATTTTAATTGGCATGAATGTCATGCATTAAAATGGGGGTTACCTCATGTTGATGAGGGATTAATCTCCATAAAGGGAATAAAGAGGGGAAATGAAGAGGAGGGGAGGCCCTTGGCCGGCCAGCCCCTTGGCTGCCCTCCTCCTCTATATAAACCCCCCCTCTCTCTCCCTTGGACACACACTTCTTGATCCTCCCTCCTTTGCATAGTTGCTGCCCACTTTCCGTCTTGGCTTAGCGAAGCTCTGCCGGAATAGTAGTTCGTAGTTCACACACTTGGAGAAGTGTGTGGAGGAGTGTCCGGCGGATCCCTTCTTCCGCTGCCCCGCTGGACCGAGGGCGTGGAGGAGTCGACGTCGAGCTGCACGTGTGTGCGAGTACGGGGGCCCTGCCACTTGTGGCGCCGACTACACGATCTTGTGATCGTCAAGTGAACCACGACGTCGACTACATCAAGTGAACAACTACGTCGACTACGTGCGTCTTCACCAACTCTCCATCGTCAACGTTTGTGCGGGAACGTAATCCCCGCTCACGGTCGTCGAGGGTGAGTATCCGTTGCTACCATCTCGTAGAGTTTCTTGGCCAGTTTATGCGTTCATGCGTAGGAAAATTTTTGTTTTCTATGCTACGAACCCATCACTTTTCCTATCTCAGCATTAAGATTTCTGCCTCTAGTTCTAACCTCTTCTATCCGGCTAGGCCGGGTTACCACAGGAGTAAAACCATGAGCTGCTTCATACTCACAGAGTTGCCGGTTAAACCGTTCGCGCTCCTGGTTCATGGCCAAGGCCTCGTCGACGAGGGCCTGACGAGATCCCTCCAGGACCTCCCTTGTTTGCTCCGGATCATCGCCGGATCGCACCGGCTCGAGAAGTCGCTCGATAACGGGAAGAAGCACCTCGCCCCTAGCCGGCACACTGGAAGTGCCGGCCAGGTTCTCCGCACGCTCCAACGGAGGACGCGCCGACCTCTTGACCTTCGGCGGCTCCGGAGTAGAAGCTCCGGCCGCTGCTGCTTTGCCGGCATCTTCCGCCGGCGGCACGGATGTGCCGGCCATCATCACCTCAGCCGGCTCTACTGAGCGAGCGCTACGCCCAGCGTGAGCCAGCCGATGTGACGGAGGATCCGACGCCACCAGCACCTCCTTCCTGCAAATTCTCTCAGTCCCCACGTACACCTCGTGGGAACCGAAAGACATAATCCGGCCATCCCTGGGGAACGGCCGGCTGCCGAGACAACCGGCGTTGTCACTGACGAAACTGAGCGAGCCTAGCCTCTGGACGAGGCCAGAGACCACGCGCACTCCCGAAGCTGCTATCACAGACCCCGTCCGAATGAATACTCCGCCCAGCATATCGATCTGCCCCACGGTGGGCGCCAAATGTCGTCGTGGTGAAACAACATATGCCATGGGATGGCTTAAATGGGGTTCGAGCTAGATACTGGTGGATTCGGGAGAGGGGAACGAGCTAAAAAGCACGACAGAAAGAGACACTGATCTACCCAGGTTCGGGGCTCTCGTAAGGAGATAACACCCCTACTCCTGCTCTACTGGTTGTATATTTGGGTCGAGGTAGTACACCACAATGGTGCTTCCAAGCTCTCTGCTAGAGAAGGAAGATGAACTGCTCAGTGTAGGAACACAGAGTGACCAACCCTTTACTAGGGCTCCCTATGCCACATTATATAGTGGTAGCCAGGGTTACAACGGTCATAAGGGATCACAAGACACGGGCTATACTCCAAATAGGACTTGCTGACGAAGGCACCGACCCTTGACTTCCTCCCTGATTGCTCTCGATGGGACTTCATATCCCTGTACCTTGTACCTCTTGAACTGTGGCCTTACCTCTGTGAGGTGAGCTCTGTACTGGTGCACAGTGAGGGTTGGTAGACCACCACTGTGCACCCTGCCATCCCACTCTGCTACCATGCTTGGATGTTTTCTTCCTTGATTGTAGGGATGTGACACCTTGGTTGACTTAAGTATCCCGGATATGACCGTTGGCCATACCCAGGACATATATGCCGGACCAACGACCTATGAGGGTCGGGTAATCCGGCCTCCCCTGCTCCTGCACAACACACCAAATGGTTAGGCCGGCATATCTAAGTATATGCCGGCACACTTTTATAAGTATTCCGGCTATACCGGCATATCCAAGTATCAGCCGGGATACACACATATGCCGGCCTGGCCGATGCTCTTATATTCCGGCCAGGCCCTTCCTTGATAACCCGGCATAAAGTCAACCATAGCCTTGTGTTTTTCTAGTCTCTTGACCCTACCGGGGGTCATCCCCCCGACACTTGGCTCAGACCAGCATATCCCTCCTCTCCTAGTCAGTCTTATCCTCAGGAGGAGGATAAGACTGATGACATGGAGATCCCGAAGACAGCAGCTAGAAGACGAAGACCAAGGACACCAAGTACAAACTCGATGGGACAAGCCCATGACCGTGACGCAGTGCATAGTACCGAGTACGGTACCGTGCTGATGCAGGCTACAATGTGATAAGACCCCAGTAGTCAAACTCAGCTACAGTATGTGTACAGTGTATTGTGGGGCATCCCTTGTCCCCTGGGCTCCCTATATAAGGGGCACCAGGGGGAACGATCTCCCCAGCCTCCAGAGGAGGCTCATTCTCTCTCGCTCCATGGGAGCTCTCTAGCACTAGCTCTCCAGCTCCTGCCGAGTGCAGCCTTAGATAGGCAGATGAACAGCTCAAGGAGCACCATTGTAGCTCTCATGTGAAGCTCATATAGATCAGACATGCAGGAGTAGGGGTGTTACCTCCTCACGAGGGCCCCGAACCTGGGTAGCTCGGTGTGTTAGCAGTGAGTTATGTGCCCGGTTTCTACCGTGCCTTCCCTCTCCCGGATCCACCAGTGTACAGTCGGCCCCCATTTAAGCCATCCCATGGCATATGTTGTTTCACCACGATGACATTTGGCACCCACCGTGGGGCGGATCAAGGCGCTGGTAGGAGTACATCTGGACGGGATCTTCTTCATCTTCTTAGGGGCTCGACATCAGCATTGCCTCCGAGCACAGCAGGTCTTCTTCAACCTCCCGGGCTGACCTCAACTCGCCCGGGCCGGCATACGGCTGTCCCGGATCTGCATCGGCATATCCGGGCCGACACTCGATTTCTTCCGGTTGGCGTATTTTATGTCCTGGCCAGCATATTTTATGTCCTGGCCGGCATATCTTATGTCCTGGCCGGCATATTTTATGTCCTGGCCGGCATATCTTATGTCCTGGCCGGCATATCTTATGTCCTGGCCGACATATCTTATGTCCTGGCCGGCATATCTTATGTCATGGCCGGCATATGTTATGTCCTGGCTGGCATATCTTATGTCCTGGCCGGCCGGCATATTTTATGTCCTGGCCGGCATATTTTATGTCCTGGCCGGCATATTTTATGTCCTAGCCGGCATATGTTATGTCCTGGCCGGCATATCTTATGTCCTGGCCGGCATATTTTATGTCCTGGCTGGCATATCTTATGTCCTGGCCGGCATATTTTATATCCTGGCCAGCATATCTTATGTCCTGGTTGGCATATTCTATGCCCTGGCCAGCATATGTTATGTCCCGGTCGGTATATTTTATGGTCATCGTGCCAGGGATCGTTCCGCCTCGAGCATCTGCAGGTAAGTATGTATAGTGAGCAGGGTCTCACTTCTTTTCAGTCGGTTTAGGCATGAGCCTAGCCAGCCACCGTTATATCTCTATTTCAGTATATATGCTAGCACACATGCTTCTCAGTAAGTCTCCTGTATGTCTATTTATATATGCCAGTTGCCACATATGCCTGCTGCAGATAGTATCCTTAGTATCAGTTTGTATGCCTACAGACTTGTGCAAAGTTTTATCTGGGCATGTTATATGCCGGTTTTATATGCCAACAGTAGCATATCAAATTTTATGACTTAGAGGATATCTCATATCTTAGACTTAGTATCTGTTACTATAAGCAAGATGCTTTCTCAAGTTATATATCTTTGCATATGCCAATTTGTATATCTGCTACAGTGCTATAGCCAATATGACAGTGGTTATAGTGATCATAGTATATCTGCTTATGTGCCAATGCTTTATCTCATATGCTATATGTTATATGCCGGCTGTCATATGCCAAGGCTCATATGCCAGTTTTTATGTGTTGAATGCCATGTGCTAGCTGTTGCAAGTTTACAGTCAGATCAGTTATATGCCTGTTTCAGTACCAGTTTATGCATGCTCTGTCACAGATCTCACATGCCAGTTATAGTATACTTGCATTTATATGCCGGCACATGAGTGCCAAATATCTGTTGTAAGATGCCAAGTTAGCTTATATGCCAATCTAGGTTGTTATATGTCCAACTGCTATCTCTCAGTCAATATGCCAAGTGCTTTATGTCAAGTGCTATATGCCGAATACTATGGGCTATATGCCAAACTCCATATGCTAAGATTGCTATATGCCAAATACTATGACCATCGCCATGTCTTTTAGTATGACTACAGAACAGGTTGGATATCTCATTATATATATGTCTATTACCCGGCTATGACTCTCCATATTGCTGTTACAGAGAAGAAATTACTATTATACCACCAGTGCTTTAGTTTATATCTCAGGTCTCAGGTATTTCAGTTTGTTAGTACATCAGGTTATTAAGTGATATCTTGAGTCACATGTGTTTCAGTATGCCGGCATATCATGGCATGAGCAAAGTTTCAGTATGCCGGAATATCATGGTATGAGCAAAGTTTCAATATGCCGACATATCATGGCATGAGCAAAATTTCAGTATGCCAGCATATCATGGCATCAACCAAAATACCCAATCACTGTTTATTTCGGTTCGCCAGCATATCAAGGCATCTATCAATAACTCATATCGCCGTTTATTTCGGTATGCCAGCATATCACAACATTCTACAATCCCTTCAGTCATCGCCAATTCTGGCTCCGTAATATATCGAGACATTGATCTCAAAGCTAACAAGTATCATATCTTTTATCATATCCGGTTTCACAGAGTATCCCGGTTTAGCATATTAACATGTCTTATCATTTTTGCATACTAACAAGTGCCCAGCGATGGCACAGCCCAAGAGGCATATCAGTATACCGGCATTGTCAAATCAGACAATGTCGATGAGACATAGCCTGAGAGGCAAAGTGTCGACATAAAGCCCAAGAGGCAAAGCAGCCCAAGAGGCAAAGTAGCCCAAGAGGAAAAGTAGCCCAAGAGGCAAAAGTAGCCGAAAAGGCAAAGTAGCCCAAGAGGCAAAGCAGCCCAAGAGGCATAGCAGCCCAAGAGGCCGAGTAGCCCAAGAGGCAAATAGCTCAAGTGGTAAAGTATCGATATAGCCAAAGAAGGCAAAGCAGTATACTGGCATTGTCAAAGCAGACAATGTCGATGAGACATAGCCTGAGAGGCAAAATGTCGATATAGCCAAAGAAGGCACAATAGTATTTTGAGATAGCCCGCGAAGGCTAGCATATCACGAGTATGAGTATATGTCAAACGGGACATTGCCTATGGTGGCATGTGATAGAATTTGGCCAGGGCCGGCCAGCATATCAGCTTTATGAGTATGCAGGTTTGGGACTTTGGTATATTTTTGTTAAAGCCTGTGCGCGACTTTGCAAGTCCCCCACAGCCTCTGGGGCTAATGTCAGGGATATAACCCCGGGCATATCAAAGTACCCTTGTCTCTAATAACTAATATGTGTTGTATGATTGATTTATATGTGCAGGGATATTCAAAAACAGATAAAAAGCAGATTGGGCCGGCATATAACAAAGACGGCCTGGTCAAATTATGCCCAGGCCGACATATAAGTCACCTGGGCCGTATAGAAGAGCCCAAGCCGACATATTTATAGCCAGCTGGGCCGGAATATAGAACCCTGGCCGGAATAAGGTAATAACCCGGCTGGGCCGGTTTGGTAGTTTCCCGGCTGGGCCAGCAGAAGTATCCCGGCTGGGCCGCTGCCCCGCGTCCGCCCCAGCGTGGGCTGCCGGCAGTCCTCCTCCGGCTGGGCTGGCTTCCCGGCTATCCGGCTAGGCCGGTGCGCCATCCCCACCCCGGCTGGGCCGGGGTTGCCATCTCTGCCGGCTGGGCTGGCTGGCCAAACCCCGGGCGGGCCTTCCTCCCTTGCCCTGGCTGGGCCGCCAAGGTATTACCCGGCTGGGCCTGTGTCTCCATCCCCGGGTGGGCCGGGAAAGCGTTTCCCCGGGTGGGCCGCCGAGTTATCTCCCCCCGGCTGGGCTTCTTAGCTTTCGCCAGGCCGGAGTTTGCATCCGGGCCAGGCCGGCTTCCCAGGCCAGCATTCCAGCCCAGGACGGGACTCCTAATCCGGCTGGGCTGGCTCCTGCGTGTATTCCAGCCGGATTGGGCCTGGGCAGCCTTTCCAGGCCGGATTACTACCTTGGAGGCCGGATTTCACCTCTCCAGGGCCGAGATTTATCCCCACCGGCGTATTTTACTCGTTTGGCATCAACTCCAGCGCCTTGTGCTAGTCCTGGGACGCCTCTAGGCTCGGACTGGCATATTCTCCATCGCCATATGCTGGTCTTGGGACGCCCCTTGGCTCAGACCAGCATATCCCTCCTCTCCTAGTCAGTCTTATCCTCAGGAGGAGGATAAGACTGATGACATGGAGATCCTGAAGACAGCAGCTAGAAGACGAAGACCAAGGACACCAAGTACAAACATCGATGGGACAAGCCCATGACCGTGACGCAGTGCATAGTACCGAGTACGGTACCGTGCTGATGCAGGCTACAGTGTGATAAGACCCCAGTAGTCAAACTCAGCTACAATATGTGTACAGTGTATTGTGGGGCATCCCTTGTCCCCTGGGCTCCCTATATAAGGGGCACCAGGGGGAACGATCTCCCCAGCCTCCAGAGAAGGCTCATTCTCTCTCGCTCCATGGGAGCTCTCTAGCACTAGCTCTCCAGCTCCTGCCCAGTGCAGCCTTAGATAGGCAGATGAACAGCTCAAGGAGCACCATTGTAGCTCTCATGTGAAACTCATATAGATCAGACATGCAGGAGTAGGGGTGTTACCTCCTCACGAGGGCCCTGAACCTGGGTAGCTCGGTGTGTTAGCAGTGAGTTCTGTGCCTGGTTTCTACCGTGCCTTCCCTCTCCCGGATACACCAGTGCACAGTCAGCCCCCATTTAAGCCATCCCATGGCATATGTTGTTTCACCACGACGACATCACCGGCGCGGGCTGCCGCGGTGACTCCTCCAACTCCGGCAAGTCCCGCAAGCAAAAGAACAAGACAGGCGGCAAGACCACCGGTGGCCCCGCTTGTAACATCCTAGAACGTAGGACAACTCCGGGGCAGTTTAGAGGGCTTTTGTGCATTGCATCTGAAATTATGGGATTTTTTTGCGCTTTTACCACTAAAACCTAAGAGTGATTGATTCTCTCTTCGAGGGGGTATGGTAGTGTTATCGCCACATTTTGGCCAAATGAGGAGATGGGCCGTAATCAAGATGGGCTTGGAGGCTGGATCGGCCTTGCGCGTGGATTTGGGCTAATTGCCCGTGTATCTGTATATTATGATAGAGTTCGTTTCGGTTTAAGCAAGAGATAGAGTTGTTAGGTTTATTCCAAAGATAGAAAGTCTCCGGACTATAAATATGTACCTAGGGTTATTGTGAAAGGAGGACGACCACGTTCGCAACAAACACAATCTCGGCGCATCGCCACCCCTTGTTTCGAGGGTTTCTTTCAGGTAAGCGTCGTGCTGCCTAGATCGCATCTCGCGATCTAGGCAGCATCTGCTTATGTGTTATTTGGTGTTGCTCGTACTGAAGCCTTGTTGATGGCGAGTAATACTATTATCATAGATCTGTTTGGGCTAGCATCAGTGCTTTTTGTTTCTGTTTGCTTAGTCATGTTGCCCCTAGAGATCTCGCTGCCTTTGCACCTTTTTTTGGTGTAAGGGCAGCATCTTGCTTGATCTTTATTCAGTCGATTCAATCTGTCATAGTTGTTCTTTGTTCTCCAAGGATTAGTTTAATATCCGCATGGTCAGGCCTCACAAACGGGTTGAACGGTCCAGTAGTACGTAAGGATATGGTTTGCTAATTCGAGAGGAGTTGTTCCGGGAATTGACTCTACGTTGGTTTTTTGGCCTCCTCTAGGGTTAGTTTCTGTTATCTTTCGTATCTACCAGGCTCAATTACGTGTGGGATGTTCCAATTATGTGGTGAAAGCGTTAAACTGTCGTAGATCGATTTGACTTGTATTGTTAAAGCAAAACCCCATGTTATCGTAGATCCAATGCAGATCCATGGGACAATCGGCTACCTGAGCCGATTCACAGGGAAACCTGAGAGCCGATCGAGGCTCGTATTTAATGTTTACATGTCTGCCATGCAGGAAACCAATCGAAGCAATCCATCACCTTCCTGATCAGGTATAGGTCAGGTGGCACGCCCTTGCATCAGCCAGGACGTGTGCCAGAGTTTTGCGGGCCGTTGACCGAGGGACCAGGGCCCACCAGCAGCTCTGGGAGCCTCCCGGCTCTTCGTGTTGCTCGTCGCTGCTCGCCGGTGGGTTTTGACAGGCAACACATTCTGGCACGCCCAGTGGGACACTCAACAACATCTGCATCAACCTCTGACGCTGCGATGGGGGACAGACCAATCACGTACGACGATCTGTCTGATGAGCACAAGAAGAGGTATGATGATATCAAAGCTCTCTTCGAAGCCGATCTCATCGGCTCTTTTGAAAGGACCCGTAAGCATGGCATCAGGTGGAAAGGGTTCTCACCCGAAGGCGCTCTCGATGAGGTGGATCTGTCTGTTCCTTCAGAGGATCGCACCAGAGCTCTGCGACAGGAAGTCAATTACATGGTGGCTCATTCTCTTCACCGCCATTCTGAGAGTCTGGTGAACGCTTTCGAGCGCATCGCGGTTCGCGTGGTTCAGGAGATCATGAAACATCAGTACTCTCCGTCGGGGCCTACCCTAGGGACTCACCAGGGAGAGAGACCGCTCCAGACCAGGCCACAGCTACCATTCACGCTTGCAGCTCCGGAGCCACCGGGGTCACCGGCGTACGTCGTCTACAAGATTGGAGGTGATCCTGGCGATTACCAGTTCCTGTCTGAGCCACCTAAAGAAATCCCACATGGATATGTGTGCACATACGTGCCGGACTGCAACAGCCTGACGCGCACGAACCAGATTGCAACCGCAGGGATTTCTGGGGCAGGTGTTTCTGGAGTAGGGATTTCGGGAGCAGGGATGTCCGGGATGGACGCTGATAAACAGGCGTGGCTAGCTAAGTATGCCACCGGAACGAGTCATGAGAATTTAGCCCCTGCAGCTCAAACGGTGGAGCAAATCAGTACCATCTTGAGAGACCAGTTCGGCTTCGTGCCGAAGAGGAGAACAATCGGCTATTCCAAGCCGTACCCCAACGAGTATGATCTGATTCCGCTTCCACCCAAGTATCGGCTCCCTGAGTTCTCAAAATTTAATGGTTCAGAAGGGTCTAGCTCGATCGAGCACGTGAGCCGATATTTGGCACAGTTAGGCATGATTTCAGCATCGGATCAGTTACGCGTAAGGTTCTTTGAGCAATCTCTGACGGGACCAGCTTTTGGGTGGTACACCTCGTTGCCACCAGATTCGATCCGGACCTGGAAGCAGCTGGAAGAACAGTTCCATATTCAGTATCATTTAGAAGCTACCGAGGCTGGCATTGCCGATCTGGCACAGGTGCGGCAGAAGCGGGGAGAAACGGTAGCTGAGTATATTCAGCGTTTCAGGACTGTCAAGAACCGATGTTATTCGGCTCGTTTAACTGAGAAAGAAGCAGTCGAGCTAGCCGTGTTGGGTCTCTCAGCCCCGATCAAGGATCTGGCTTTCCAAGTAGAATACAATTCACTGGCGCACATGGTCCAAAAACTGACAATGTATGAGCAGCGCCACCCTGAGTTGTACCAAGACAAGTTCAAACGTCCGATAGGCCTGGTCGATACAGAAGAAGAGGATCTTGCAGAAGACCAGGAGATAGCCGTGGCTGAATGGGCTCGGGGAGCAGATCCTGTGTCCTGCAAATGGGTGAAACAGCAAGGGCCTGCAAAAGGGTTCGACTTCGATGTAGGCAAAGCTGAGCAGATATTCGATTTACTACTGAAGGAAAAGCAGCTGAAGTTACCCGAAGGCCATAAAATCCCTACGGCGCAAGAGATGAACGGGAGATCATACTGCAAGTGGCATCACTCGTTCACCCACACCACCAATGATTGCAAGGAGCTACGTCGACAGATCCAAACGGCGATAGAACAGGGCCGTCTGATCCTTGGGCAGTTCACCATGAAAGTAGACACAAACCCGTTTCCTGGCATCAACATGGTAGAGCACAGCCACTCCACGAGGCGTCAGCTAGATTTCTCGTTCGATATTAACATGGCAGGGCCTGTGTACCACCATGCCAAGTATAAGGAGGAAAGCGGCCACTCCCGGGGCAAAGGAAAGGAAGAGGCCGGTCCACGCAACCGGCCCCGTTATGATGATAGGCGGTATATAACCGAGGAACAAGTGAAAAGCGTGCGATATCAGAAGCCACACTCCACGCATCTCCTTAACAAGTATGAGCGTCAGTATGACCGACGTCGGCAGTACGACAGTGATGATGAAGGAGATCGTCGGACCAACGCATACGATGGGAGATACCGTCGGCATGATAGATATGATGAAAGATATGAGCACCGCGCTAGGGGAAGGTCAAAGGAAAAGGAAGGCGTGGATAAACATTGGGATTGTCCTTTCTTCAAGTACTGTTGGGATGCGGGAATGAGCCGATTGCCTACAGTCGACAACTGCCCGGAATGTGGACAGCAGAAGGATGACACAGGTCCAGTTTCAGTGTTCAAGCGTCTAGGGCCTCTCCGGCCTCAGAACGGACAAGGGGAGTCATCTCGAGCAAAAGATCTCGAGGAGTCAGAGGATGAAGAAGAAGATAGATATCACCGGCCAAGGTGGTGTCCCGATGGACTCAGACACTCCCAAAAGCGTAGAGTTCAGCGGCTACGTAGCTTGGAGGAAGCCGAAGCGCAGTACCTCCACACTTTAAGGAAAGCCCGGCCTGATCTGGCCGTGAAAATTCAGCAAACCTTGGAGACGGAGGCCCGTCCAAAAAGGAAAGAGTGGCGCCCCAAACCAGTAAAAGCCGATGCGAAGACATCGGCTGACACAAACATGGTGTTCATACTTCCGTCAGAGTTTTGCGCTCCAGGAACCGAAGAACTACCAGTGGCACAGTTTGACTGCGGCCCACGGCCGGTCATCTTTGAAAAGCCACAGGAGAAGAGCTACAAACATCTGAAAGCCCTGTACCTGAGAGGTTATATCAATGGGCAGCCTGTCCGCAAGATGTTGGTTGACACCGGAGCGGCAGTTAATATAATGCCATACTCCATGCTGCGGCGTTTGGGACACTCCACTGCAGATCTGATCAAAACCAACGTCACGTTAAGCGACTTCAACGGCCAAGCTTCAGAAACGCAAGGCGTTCTGAACGTGGATCTGACCGTGGGTAGAAAAACCATCCCTACGTCGTTCTTCATTGTTGACAGTAAAAGCACCTACGCCGTCTTGCTGGGAAGGGATTGGATTCACGCTAACTGCTGCATTCCATCCACGATGCACCAATGCCTGATACAGTGGGATGGAGATGAAGTGGAGGTCATTCATGCAGATGATTCGATCGAGATCTCATTAGCTGGCATGAACATTTGGGACGCAGAAGACCAAGAGCCGATCTCTGGAGTCAGTCTAGACGGCTGTGAGCGCATTGAAGCTACAAAAAACGGGGTGAGGCTGGTCTTATCCACTGGCCTGACAGAGTAGTAAAGCCCACGATTGTGCGTGGTAAGGCCGATCCCTGCGATCGGCCACAAAAAATAAAAAGCAGTGATCTTACGACAAGCATGTCATGTGGTCGTAGTAGGGAGATTCCCTACCATTGTAGAGCACAAATGAGTTGTAAACCTTCCTTGAGTAATGCAATCAAAAAGGGGGCCGATTCCGGCAATCGGCCCAAATTATCTTTGTTATCCTCACCAAACTTTTGGCCGGTGTTCAGCATCGATTTAGCAGGTGACGGAAAGCTGGGGTATGGGTTTACATCCGCTGATGAGCTAGAGGAGATTGACATCGGTCCTGGGGATAAGCCACGACCGACATTTATCAGCAAAAAGTTAGATCCGAATCTGCGGGGTCCGATGATAGCTTTGTTGAAAGAATATCCAGATTGCTTTGCCTGGGACTATACGGAGATGCCCGGGTTAGACAGGAGCATCATTGAGCATCGGCTCCCGCTTAAAAAAGGGTTTCGGCCATTCCAGCAGCGAGCACGACAGATGAAGGCCGAAATTTTAGAGGAAGTCAAGAAAGAGATCGAGAAAATGTTGAAAGCTGGGTTCATCAGGCCATGCAGGTATGCTGAGTGGATTTCTAGTATCGTACCTGTAGAGAAAAAGGATGGCCGATGGCGTGTTGCCATAGATTTTCGGGATCTCAATAGAGCCACTCCAAAGGATGAGTATCCGATGCCGGTAGCAGAGACATTGATCAACGCAGCTGCTGGTCATAAGGTCTTGAGCTTTATGGATGGCAATGCCGGTTACAATCAAATTTTTATGGCTCCAGAAGATATACACAAGACTGCGTTCAGAGTCCCAGGTTCGGTGGGGTTGTTCGAATATGTAGTCATGACATTTGGACTGAAGAATGCCGGCGCCACATACCAAAGAGCCATGAATTACATTTTCCATGATCTGATCGGCAAGCTGGTGGAGATTTATATCGATGACGTGGTAGTCAAGTCTGCTTCAGTACAAGGACACTTGGACGATCTGCGACGCGTCCTGGACCGAACCAGAAAATTCGGACTACGGATGAATCCAAAGAAGTGTGCCTTCGGTGTGACGGCCGGTCAGTTCTTGGGTTTCTTGGTCCATGAACGCGGAATTGAGATCGGCCTGAAAAGTCAGGAGGCAGTGCGAACAATGAAGCCACCTACCACGAAGAAAGAACTGCAGTGTCTCATCGGCAAGATCAACTTCGTCAGAAGGTTCATCTCCAATCTGTCAGGAAGAATAGAGCCGTTCATGGGACTGGTGAAAATTAAATCTGACGAGGAGTTCCGCTGGGGGACAGAACAACAACGAGCCTTCGACGAGATCAAAGAATATCTAACGAAGCCGCCAGTGTTGGTTCCACCGCAGCAGGATAGGCCGTTCTACATTTACTTGTCGGTGGCTGACACGTCCATCGCCTCGGTGGTGGTACAAGTTTATGATGGTCTGGAGCGAGTTGTGTTTTACATCAGCAGAAGGATGCTGGATGCAGAGACGAGATATCCTGAGATCGAGAAGTTATGCCTCTGCCTATTTTTCACCTGCACCAAGCTGCGACACATCTTGCTGTCAACAGAGATTATCATCATATGCAAATCAGATGTCATAAAACATATGCTGTCGGCCCCTGTGTTGAAAGGCCGACTCGGCAAATGGATGTTTGCATTATCGGAATTCGATATCCGGTATCAACCCGCCAAAGCGGTTAAGGGACAAGCGTTGGCCGATCTCATTGCTGAACGAATCAACACTGATATAGCAGCACTGTCTGTACGTGCATGGGCTATGTTTTTCGATGGATCGGCTTGTGATGATGGTTGCGGCATCGGCATTCTACTCGTGTCGCCCCGGGGGGCAACATATTCCTTCTCCATCAGGCTATCTACCCCTTGCACCAACAATGTCGCTGAGTATGAGGCAATACGCAAGGGAATGGAGTTGCTCATTGAAGCCGGAGCAGAAGCAGCGGAACTTTTTGGAGACTCCAAATTGGTGATTTCCCAACTCACGGACGAATACAAGTGTGAGAGCGAGTCACTCTTCCCATTATGGTTGCAATGCCGTGAGCTGATGGCACAGTTCAGGTATCTAAACTTTAACTGGATCCCGCGGTCGCAGAATACCGAGGCGAATGATCTTGCACAGATGGCTTCAGGCTACAAAGACATAGCAGATGGAACTGATGTTCAGGTACAGTTCCTGGAGGCGGACGACTGGAGAGCCGATATCTTCAATTACCTGAAAGATTCGGCTCGGGGGGCACCTAAACGGATAAGGTACAAGGCCATGAAGTATGTGCTTATTGGGGATGACATGTTCTACAGGACTTTGGAAGGGTTACTGCTCAAATGTCTGGGGCCAGCCGAGGCAAATCGGCTTCTACACGAGGTACACGAAGGCGCCTGTGGAACTCACCAATCGGCTCACAAGATGAAATGGTTGATCAGGCGATCAGGGTTTTATTGGCCCACCATGCTTGAGGACTGTTTTAAGTACTATAAAGGGTGTCAAGCATGTCAGAAATTCGGGAAGATTCAGATGGTACCTGCATCAGCGATGAACCCCATCATCAAGCCTTGGCCATTCCGAGGTTGGGGCATGGATATGATTGGCAAGATCAACCCTCCATCAAGCAAAGGCCACATGTGGATTTTGGCCATTACGGATTATTTCACTAAATGGGTGGAAGCCGTCCCTATGAAGTCAGTAAACTCGAAGGATGTTATCAATTTCGTGAAAGAACATGTCATTCATAGATTCGGGATTCCCCAAACTATCACGACCGATGGAGGTTCGGTCTTCATTTCTCACGAGTTCAGAGAGTTCTGCGAGGACACGGGAGTTAAGCTGATCCGATCATCTCCATACTATGCTCAAGCAAATGGGCAAGCTGAAGCGTCCAATCAGAGCCTTATCAAGCTGATCAAGAGAAAAATCGATGAGCACCCTAGGCGTTGGCACGAGGTTTTGTCAGAAGCTTTGTGGGCTTATCGCATGTCATGTCATGGAGCGATAAAAACCTCGCCATACCATCTAGTCTATGGACAGGAAGCCGTATTGCCATGGGAGATTACGGCTGGATCGAGACGTGTCACTTTTCAGAACGATCTAACAACTGAAGAATATGCAGCCCTGATGAGTGACAGTGTTGAGGATTTAACTGAACTTAGGCTGTGGTCGCTTGAGAAAATTAAAGAGAACAAAGCCAAGGTAGCTCGTGCATATAATAAGAAGGTGAGACCAAAGGAGTTCCACGTTGGGGATCTGGTATGGGAAGCTGTATTGCCATTGGGAACTAAGGATGCAGCATACGGTAAATGGTCTCCAAATTGGCACGGGCCATACAGGGTCGACCAAGTTTTAAGGGGCAACGCGTACATGCTTGAGGAGCTGGACGGTGTGAAATTCCCAGTGGCTGTTAACGGTCAGCATCTCAAGAAATATTTCCCAAGCATGTGGGATGATGGACAGTGAAATATGGGGGCCGATACATGAAATCGGCCAGTAAAAAAAATATATCCAGTGAAACAAGAAATATTTCCCAAGCATGTGGGATGATGGACAGTGAAATATGGGGGCCGATACATGAAATCGGCCAGTAAAAAAATATATCCAGTGAAACATGGGGGCCGATACATGAAATCGGCCAAATAAAAAAAAACAATGCACAGCCATCGACTCTCGAGGTTCAGACTGTTACGAGCAGGTGTCAGGTTACATGGCTACTGAAGGAATGCCTCGAAGGCACGAAGGGCGTCAGCACGGACACGATCCACTTCGGCGATCTCGGCTACGTCATCATCGTCCTTGCCCGTCACTAGCTGCTTGCTCAGGGCACGTATTTCTGCCAGATCAGTTTTCAGTTGAGCTTTGAGGCCTTCTGCTTCGTCTTGGGAGCGGGCGATGAATGCTTCCTTGTCATGAATGAGCTTTTTAGTCGCCCGGACCTTCTCTTCAAGGTCTTCCAATTCCTTTTTTAAGGATGCAAGCTCGGCGGTGCTGACAGAGGTGTCAGTTTTGGCATCCAGAGACGCCTTTTTCTCATTAAGCCGCTGACATTTGGCTGCAATATCGGCCTTCAGTGGGAGTTGGGCGTGGCGTAGATTGATCCTCTCACGAGCCAACTTCACCCTTGACCCGTAGAAAGACAGAGTCACAACTGGCCAAAGCTTCACCTGCAATGCTACCGGGAGTTGGTCCTTGATTTCGTCAAGAATACTCTTCACCTCTTCAGAACCCTCGACCAACCTCTCGATTGGGGAGGACAGCAAGGCTTTGAGACGCTGGAATTGAGGTAGAACAGCGCTTGCTCGTGGTTCATCGTTGGCGGCAGAGGGAGCTGGTTCGATGGATTCAGGGTCGAACGTCAGCAAGCCTGAGATATCACAACCCTGGCAGGCAGAAGTGGCGTCAGTATGCGTCAAACAGGGAAGGATGAGTCGAAAGAAGCGAACATACCTCTCCTGAGATCAGGGGGAAAGCCGACGGCGAGACAATCGGCTCGTGTGTTGTTGCTGATGGCTTGGCCAGATTGGCAACCGTTTTATCTATACCTTCAGGGATTACTAGATCCAGGCTTGCGGAAGGCATCGACACTTCCCCGACTTTCCCACTAGGAGTGTCCTTCGTCTGCATGAAAGGTGCTTAGCCGATGTGAATAGCAATGAATCGGCGTAAAAAGGAGTGGTAAGAGTATGGAGGATAATTACTTGCGAAGCCTCCTGGCTCGGAGAAGAAGTTTGCAGTCCCTTGCGAGCCCTCTTGGGGCTCACAGCTTGCCCCGCCTCGACTGATGCTCGGGGGGCAACAGGTTCAGGAACAGGCCTTTTCCTGGAAGCCGATGGTGGCACATCTGGCTGGCTCGGTGTGGTGGTTCTCTCAGAGTCTGCTGAGCTTGAATCTCCTCGGTTGGATGGTGTTTCCTCGCTGGAGGTGTCTTCGATGGAGACCTGTAAGAAAGGGAGAGTTGGTAAGCACGAGCATGTTTACAAAGATAAATGAGATCAACCAAGGCATGAATCAGCGTACGTGCGAGCTCTCTGGAGAAGGGCTCCGGCGCCTCGAAGTTTTCTTGGCCACTATCTTCCTCACCGCCGTTCTTGTTTTAGTTGGAACTCGGGGGGCAGCTGACCCGGAAGTTGCTTGGCTCTTGGAAGCCGATTTTGGTAATATCGGCTGGTTCTGCATCACGACCTGTTTCAAAGGTGGCGAGTTTTTGCAGAAAAGGACCACAGGAGCCGGTGGGAGGAATTCGAAGGGGGAGCCATCCTCGTTGGTAGGTTCTGGACCATCTTGTCGCTGCAAGAAGACAGAGCAGGATATTAAAAGCATCGTCGTGAGCTGCATCAAGAAAATTTACAAGTAGCAGTACCTGTTCTACGGGGATGTCATATTCAGCATCGAGCTGTTCCAGCAATGGTCCCAGAGCTCTTCTGAAGGCATGAGTCTTCCACATCGACCACCAGTCCTCAAAACCATCGGTTGATGAAGCGAAAGTGAGGTTGTTAGGAATTGGGATGGTCAGAGCATCGAAGAAGGAATAACACCTCTGACTGATGAGAGAATCGGGTAGGTCAGCTCTGCTCTCTGTGAGGTGGTGGAGAAAGAAATGGGGAGGTACTTGCCCAAGGCCAAATTGCCGAGCTGCTACGACCGGCTGGTAGAACTCGTATCCAGGCTTGATTATTCTGTTGGATGTGCTCATGCCAACTGGGAGGAAGCAGGGACGGATCACGGTGGAAAATAGTTGCCGAGTGCTGGTGTCATCGGCAAAGTTGTCCAGCCTGAAGGAGGTTGGATTTTCAAAATTTTCCGATTCCTCCGTGTAAGGAAAGAAGATAGGATTGTCCAGGCCTTGGAAGAAAATGCTGAACCACTTGGATGCTTCATGAGGGATCAGTTTACTGCCTGGCAGGCTATACAGAGCCTGGCCGTAGCTAGTGCATCGGATCTGCTTCCCTTTGGCATCTGGAAAGGTGCAACTGGCCAAAAGGGGGAAGTTTGGGATATGGTTTTGAAAGTACAGCTGAGCCCATAGTTGAATAAACCACCAAGGACCTCCTGTTTTGACTGCTATGTGGGAGGATAGTTTGACAGACATCAACTGGAGATATCGATAGACTTCTCCAAGGAACAGTTTGCCGATGCCAAGTTGAGTGCCTCTGGCAAGTTCGTAGGCCAAGGGAAGATAATTCTTGGTTGGAGCAAGGGAAGGGCCACAGAATATGAAATGTTCCAGCCAGAAATTGAGGAAGGCCGTGTGTTCTTTCTCTGTGACAGGGCCCTTAGTTTTCATGTGGCTTCGAAGATAAGCACCCCAGTTCGTGCAATCTGTTTTGGAAGAAAGCTTGAAGGGGACTTTTGGCAGCATAAAAGCAGAGGGGCTGGGTGATGTGACGTCCAGACCAGTAATCATCACCACGTCTAACAGAGTTGGTGTCATGGGGCCGTGGCCGAACATGAAGCAGTTCAGAGCATCAGACCAGAAATAGCCGATGGTTTTTAGAAGATTTTCATGCTTCTCAAGGGGAGACAATGACAAGGACAAGGCATCGGCTATTCCCGTGGTTTCCCATTGGGGTTGGTAAGTTTTGGCTACCCTACTGTACCAAGAAACCCAATATTCGGGAGGATTAGGCCAGGCTCGTAAGCAGTCGGCCCAAGAATCCAAATCTAAGTTTTGGCTTACGAAGGGGATTCTGTTTGCCTCGCAAGAGATTAGATGGGCAGGACTAGATTCTGCACGGGGGCCAAGGCAGAGAGAATTTGGGATAGAAGGATGCGGCAGCAGAATGTCTGAAACCTAAAATTTCAATGATGGGATAAAGCATTAATTCAGGTGTTTGCTGTTAACTCTAGCACCGTGCTCGGATTGCGAGGAACAGTTAAGGATTACCTTCAGACCGGAGACCGCTGTGTTGGCGCTGGACGATTCAGCCATCTAATTTGCCGGCGGAGATGGATCTATGCGGTGGGGAATCTAGGGTTCGTGTCGCCGTGAGCCCGATTTGTTCAATGAGGCAATTGGAGGTCTGAGTTAGCCTTTTTGAAGATGGTTGCAGGTTACCGTTGAAATTGGAAAGTGACCGCTCAGACTTGTCTAAATAAGCGACCAAGTTTGACCTTGCCAACGTTTGTGGGAAAAAGCCGATGTGTTGCCATCGGCTCTTTAGGTTTTGACTTGGTTGACCATATCAAGCGTGGTATGGTGAAAGCCGATTCATTACTATCGGCTTTTGGAACGTTGACCTATTTGACTATCGGCAAAATCAAATGGGGAAAAGCAAGCTTTGTTGATTCCAAAGATGGTTGTTTACAATGGAGCCGATTGCTTACAAAATAGAGATCTACTACTAGTACTACTACTTCCTAATCTAAAAAGCGGCGTCGTCGTCGTCGCCGTTGCCATTGCCGCCGCCGTCTTCGCTGTCATCGGCGCTGCTGCCGGCGTAGTCCTCACCGCTGCTGCTAAAGTTGGCAGCGGGGGCCTCTTCGTCCTCGTCGTCGTCGTCGGTGTCCTCGCTGGACCCGGCGCGGAAGCGCTTCACCGGCGGGTACTCGTCGGAGGAGGTGTCCTCCTCTGCTTCTTCCTCCTCATCGGAGGAGCCGATGTCCTCGCCCCAGGACACGGCGTCGTCGGCACTCTCCGCCTCCAGTTCCCCGTCGACGAGGAGTTGGAGGTCTTCCTCACCGTCGGTCATGGACTCGTCGTCCTCTGACTGGGCGGCGAAGTCCCAGTCTCTCTCGTCCCACCATTGTGGGGCGAGAGCTTCGTACGCCGCCATCGGCGGGTGCTCCGGCGTCGGCTCCCGGTTGACGGAGTCGGATGATTGGTAGGAAAGGCCGGATGTGTTGGAGGAAGAAGAGGAGTCCATGGCGGAGGAAGAGGGTTTTTTGGCTATGGGAGAAGAATGAGGATGCAAATGGTTCGGATAGATTTAAATAAGGGGAATAGTGGAAGGTGGTTCAATGCCATAGCGGTTTCCGAGGATGTGGTGCCAGAGTTGTCAAATCGTGCACTGCGGAGAAGTTGATAAGGCGAGGCATCATGATGAGGAGGCGATATGACGGTTCTGCTCTGCAACGCGTGACCCGATGAAGAAAAAAAAACAGAGTGGTTTTGGAATTATTATTGCCAAAACCAGGGGGGCATGTGTTATCGCCACATTTTGGCCAAATGAGGAGATGGGCCGTAATCAAGATGGGCTTGGAGGCTGGATCGGCCTTGCGCGTGGATTTGGGCTAATTGCCCGTGTATCTGTATATTATGATAGAGTTCGTTTCGGTTTAAGCAAGAGATAGAGTTGTTAGGTTTATTCCAAAGATAGAAAGTCTCCGGACTATAAATATGTACCTAGGGTTATTGTGAAAGGAGGACGACCACGTTCGCAACAAACACAATCTCGGCGCATCGCCACCCCTTGTTTCGAGGGTTTCTTTCAGGTAAGCGTCGTGCTGCCTAGATCGCATCTCGCGATCTAGGCAGCATCTGCTTATGTGTTATTTGGTGTTGCTCGTACTGAAGCCTTGTTGATGGCGAGTAATACTGTTATCATAGATCTGTTTGGGCTAGCATCAGTGCTTTTTGTTTCTGTTTGCTTAGTCATGTTGCCCCTAGAGATCTCGCTGCCTTTGCACCTTTTTTTGGTGTAAGGGCAGCATCTTGCTTGATCTTTATTCAGTCGATTCAATCTGTCATAGTTGTTCTTTGTTCTCCAAGGATTAGTTTAATATCCGCATGGTCAGGCCTCACAAACGGGTTGAACGGTCCAGTAGTACGTAAGGATATGGTTTGCTAATTCGAGAGGAGTTGTTCCGGGAATTGACTCTACGTTGGTTTTTTGGCCTCCTCTAGGGTTAGTTTCTGTTATCTTTCGTATCTACCAGGCTCAATTACGTGTGGGATGTTCCAATTATGTGGTGAAAGCGTTAAACTGTCGTAGATCGATTTGACTTGTATTGTTAAAGCAAAACCCCATGTTATCGTAGATCCAATGCAGATCCATGGGACAATCGGCTACCTGAGCCGATTCACAGGGAAACCTGAGAGCCGATCGAGGCTCGTATTTAATGTTTACATGTCTGCCATGCAGGAAACCAATCGAAGCAATCCATCACCTTCCTGATCAGGTATAGGTCAGGTGGCACGCCCTTGCATCAGCCAGGACGTGTGCCGGAGTTTTGCGGGCCGTTGACCGAGGGACCAGGGCCCACCAGCAGCTCTGGGAGCCTCCCGGCTCTTCGTGTTGCTCGTCGCTGCTCGCCGGTGGGTTTTGACAGGCAACAGGTAGACTCTCGGAGTGCGAAAGAATTGAACATGAACTCTTTTGATCTATTACTTGTGAGAGGTGATGAATTAAATAACTAAAACCCTAGTTACAAGCTTTGAAATTTGAATTAAGATTTGAATCAAGTTTGAATTTGAATCTTGAATGATTGAACTTAGAATTAAAAGGCACATTTAGAAAGGATAAATATTAATAAAGAATGAATAGAGAAATATAAACATCAATAAAGTTAGAGAAAATTTGAACTTTATTAATCATGAACACATATTACATTGTCTTTACATAATTCAAGAATGAAAGAATATTACAAATTGGAATGAATCAAAGAATATTACAAAAGAAGAAAAGAAAGATTACAAGTTACAAAAATTCTAAAAGGAAAACTATATGTCTTCTTTCTTTCATTTCTTCTTTTCTTCTTGACACCTGCAAACAAAGAATAAACAGCAAATCGCCAAGGATGGTAATTACCAAGTGGCATTCAAGAATAACAGGCCACTGTAGATAATCATCAGAAGGTTGAGCTTATCACCAAGCTCTCGAGTGAAATATCTTAAGGCAGCCGAGATGGGCAAGCCAGCCCACAGTAGCACAGTCACTATGTGCATGCACCCAAGGTGTCAAGCCCCCAAGTAACAAGGGCAAGTATAAAGCCCGGCCAAAGATCACAGTCGACCAAGAACAACACCACCACACCACCAACAGCACCACACCAAGAACACCATCACAATCAAGACCACATCACCATCACTGAATCACCACCGCACAATCAACCCTGCTCATGTGTTGAGCAACAGGGAAAATTCACACCCCAGCACACCATCACGCAAACCATCCATCAAAGCCAAAGACCAACATGGTCACATAGTTCAACTAGGAACTAGGTCAAGCAGCTAGGAGGAGCAGGCTTGCCACAAGAAGCAGGAAATCAGAAATTATCCAGAAGAACAAGCTACTCTTCAGCAGCAGGTTAGTTTTAAACCACAACACACATGAGTGCTGGGAGAAAACTCACAAGTTATTCTCCCAGGCGGACTGCACAGAGCACAGCCACATAGTGATCAAGCAAAGCTTGATGAAACAAGGGTCTTGGTCATCATTTGGATGTCCAGGAGGCTATGATCTTGATGACCAGGCCATCCATAGCACCTACTCCCTAACACATCATCTTACCTGGGAATTTCTCAAAGGAAATACTCACAGAAATAAAAGCAAGGCCAGGAGTGGCACATGGGTTGCCTAGCTAACAAGACTAAGGCCTAAACCTAGAAAACCATCAGCTTTGTCGATAGAAATTGATCAAGTTTAATTAAGCATCTGGGAAAAGTGGACAGGGACACTTTTAATCAGTTAAGCCACCAGCAGACCACCACAGAGGGTGATCTACTCTCAAAACACTTAATCAAGCAGCCAACACCACAGTAACTGTGAACACCTCAAGGAGGCATCACAGTGAAGCAGTTAGCCAGAAGCTACTGCAAGAGCCACAACAACAGGCATGGAAGATTGCATCACAGCTAGGAATAACCAAGCTCAACAGAACAAGTTTGCATCACTATATCAGCACAACAAAAGCACTACAAAAAAGTGCAGTGAGACTGTTAACAGCACATCTTAAGTAACAGCAACATTCAGTGATAACTGACACATAGTTATCCATGCACTTGATAAGATTAATCAAGGCCAGCCACTAGCAAGATCATAGCTAAGCAAGCAACAGCGGAAACTGAATAATTCAACAGTAAGAGGCTACCATTGCATTCAGTTAACTGAATCAGCAAGCTTCAGTGAACAGAGTTAACTGAAGCTGTGACTAAAACTAACAGTAACAGCTAAGACAAGCATGATCAAGCTTTAACAGCAAGCTAAAGGGACAAGAAGTGATCATGGAGCCTAGGAACACACATCACAGCCAGCCTGACTTCAGAGCACAAGTGCAAGCTTGGGGAGAAACCCCAGTGTAGCAGAGATAGGAGAACATGGGCCAGCACAACCTTCAGGTGAGCATGGCCAGGACAAGCTCCAGGTGAGCTTGGCCAGCGCAAGCTCCAGGTGGGCATGGCCAGAGCAGAGCAAGCTCCAAGAGGGCATGGAGCAAACTCCAGGAGGGCATGGAGCAAACTCCAGGAGGGTACAGAGAAGAATAGAGAGGAGTAGTGGAGGAGAAACACTTACTCAATGCCCAGGAGATACCACCGTGGCATGGCGAGGCAGTGCCCGCGCGGCCACGACGGCATCAAGCCAGGGAAAGTCGCCGACGACACGCCGGCGAATCACCTAACTCGCCAAGCACCAGATCTCGCTGAGGACAGGCCCGACAACTCGAGATCAAGCTCGAGGTCGCCATGGCTAAGATCCAGAGCTTCGGAGGTGAAGGGGACGAGAGCGTCGAGGGGGCAATCGACAAGATCTTGCGGACAGGCAGGAGCGCCACCGCCTGATCTATCGATTGGTCACCATCTCAGCGGCGGACTCCGGCGGAGCTTGTCGGAATCGAGCGTGGCGGCAGCGAGGCGATGCAGTCGCCAGAGCGAGCGCGAGGAAGAAGACTCAAGCGAGCGAGGGGGGTGCGACCGGTCGGGCTGATCGAGCCACCTGGTCAGGTTCAACCAGGTAGGCTAGCGCCGACAGGTGGGACCGGCCCGACAGGTGGACCAGGTCTGGCAGAGAGAGAGAGAGAGGGTTTTAACCTGATTTTTTAAACAGAAAAATTGAATCAAATAAAAAGGTTTTTAGAAAAACCTTTTAACACCCAATTAACGGCAGAAGAATAAACTTGATATTTTTGCAAAATAACCTTAAAGGATTTTGACCTTTTAATCACATAAATAGTGATTGTGTGAATAAGGGAAAACTTATTCGTAATTAAATTATGGAATTTTCTTTAAAAGGAAAAACCTCTAGAAATGATTTAAATGAGAAAGTAAAAGGGAAATAACATTCATGAAATAAAATCAAGTAAATTCATTCAAGAATTTGTCTTTAGTATTCTTGAATGAATTTCACCTAAAATATACTCTGATAAATTCATAATTAGGGTATATACACATTTAATAAAGCAACCTATAAGAATAAATAGGAAAGAGAACCTTAAAAAGATTCTTTCTCTAATTGTGAGATATCTAAGAAAAACCTAATTAAAATAGAACTCATTATCAAAATTGAACTCCATTCCAGGGTATTGAAGAATATTCTTGAATGAAGCAATTGATAACATATAATCTTTAAAATCATAAAAGGAGTATATAAATCCTAGGATAAGAATAAAACACTTCTGGGGGGTATAAAGGGAACACACACACTTTAAATGCATGCATTATTTGAATCTTTAACCATTGCCCTTATCGGACAATGATGCTATTTTTCCAGAACCCGAGGTCCCGGGTCACTTCAACAAATCCAACTGCACTACCTTGCAGTTTGCAGGCAAGTTCACTCTTGCTCAAATCTCTTGTTTATCTTTAACAAAGTACTTGCAAATATACCGGTGGTATTATTATGATGATTGCATTTAAAAGCAAAGGTTCTGCTTTTCTTGAATAAATATGACTAGTGGTTAGCAACCATGGTGGTTGTCGACCTAGGAAGGTGGGCAGTGGGACCATGGTAAGAGTATGGTGGAGGTCCCACTGTAACTGGAATGTTCACCTAGGATTAATAACTAATGTCGCCAGTGATTCTTGTGCCATAAAATATGGTCAACCATAGGGTTTGGAATGGGACAGAAGAGTCAGCTGTATCTTTTCCCTCTTATATATCAATGGACACGTTGTTCCGTAGCAGTTGTCTCCCCGTGCGGAGCTTCGGGAGGGTGGAATCCCCGTCAAGATTCCACGGTCCTGGCGGTCTATGATGGATTGCGGCAATGACAGGGGTAGAGTGCCGAGGCCGGTGTTACCACAGGGCGTAACCAAACCAGTGGGGGTAACTCATTGTTAGGAAGGACAAGTATGCCGAGGTCGGCAACTACCAAAGTGTAGACTGGCGAGGGTAGCGAACCGAAGTTGGAGCCGCAAAAGGGTGGGTATGCAAGGTCACGGGAAGGAACAGTGATTGGATCAGATCAACGGCTGGGCCACATACCAAGGAAGTATGGACAGGAAAGTACGCCCGGTTGTGCAGCAAAGTTTTGATCTCCTATGGGTACAAGTGACCACCTCGGCAGAGTGTACAAAAAGTATCAAGATACTCCTTGTTCCGGGAAGGAGCTACGAACACTGCAGGAAAGGAGCCCATCGAAGCTCTAATCAACCTGTGAAGACTGACGGACATAGCTCTTTGAATAAAATCAATCTTTGAAGAAATGATTATAAAAACTGCATTTGGCCTAAGACTTTCTAGTCTATGGTCGTAGCTAGTGCATCAAACACCTCTATGCTATTAAATGAACTTGCTGGGTAATGCTCGTTACTCACCCCACTCCCTTTTAATCCTTGCTTAGACTCGGAGGGCCAGTTTAAAGAAATCGAAGGAAGCCCGGAGGACTACGAGGAGGTCTACTACAAAGAACCGGATCTAACAGGAGGAGTCGAAGGCATCGACTACACCATCTCCTATGGTCCTGATGAAGGACTCGAGGAGGAGGCCGACACCTAGAGTCGTAGGATAGAAGCTTTGGTCGCACCGAATACCTAGAATAAAGCGACTAGAGTTGGGCTTCATGTTTAATCTACTACTTTTAATTGCAGCTAAGGTTTGTACTATCAAATTAGAACCATCGAGTGTTCCTCTTTGGACCGAGAAGGAACTGGAGTCCTTTGTAACTTTATGGCTTGTAATATTCAGTGCTTGAATAAAGACCGCTATGTTTTTATTTTACCACTCGGAGGGATGTAATATTTGTGAACTAGTACTTCACGAGTGTTATGTCAACGACTTGTATACTACAACATGCAGTGGTATGCTGGGTCACCACAGTTGGTATCAGAGCAAAAGCTTTGAACTTAGCTTGGACGCCTAGTTAATGGGAACGACCTGTAGGAGTCAAATAGAAATAGTAAAGAGTTCTCTAAAATTGTGATGACGTTATTCACTTGATAATAACAAGGTCATACTTTTTAGTGTTATAATTCTTTATTATTACTATTATGATGCATCGTGTACTAATTTTTATCTTTTATACTGCCAGGATGGCACGCACAAGGCCGTCAAGCACCGTGCAAGTTAGGGACGTGACTCTGGACGACTATGACGGGAACTTATCCGATATTTTACGAGGCATCTTGCTTGAGTGCGGGTGTGAAACCCGTATTCCAGTCAAGAAGTATGCTTACTATGAGGGTAAAGTCTTTCAGACGTACAAGGTAGGGATCATGCTTCCTGCCAAATTGGGCATGAGCGTGATCATGCCAGCTGGAGAGGCACACACAGTTAGTGTAGCTTACAAGATAGCAGTGATGAGAGCCATAACTGATATCCGTGAACACAAAATGGAGAAGTTATTGGGTACTAAGTTCACGCACATTCCACACGACGAGGAAGGAGAAGATCCTTGTAGGGATAGTTACAAGTTTACGAAGAGACACCCACATGCCGCAGCAGAGCACATGGACAGGTGTAAGCATCTGCTTAGCGTGTTCTACCACGTGCACGGAGCATTAGTGGGAGAGATACAGAGTCTAGTGGACGAGATCACTAAGACAACACCTACTCCGTGGTGTACGGGGGAAACTTCGGGACAACCGAGGGCACCCACTCCAGCCTTTTCGACTGGAGACTTTATAAACCTAGATGAAGACGTAGATCCCGAGGAGCGGGAGTTTGAGCCCGAGACCGAACCGGAGATGCCACCAGCACACTTTGCACACAGCTCGACTGGAGCCGGATACGCGGCAGGTTTGGAGTCATGGGGAATGCCTCATAATGATAGTCTAGTGGGAAACTCCATGGGTTGGCATTTCAGTGAGTATATGGGAACGGCCGGAGATCCGATTCCATGTGATTCGGAGCATGAGGTCACGAGTCAGTTCCGAGTTGTTCACCGTACTGGAGACGTGGCGGGAAAGCCCATAGAGATAGAGTCGGATGCGGAGGAGGAGTTACCTACTCACATGGAGCGTGGAGAATGCTCCAGGCCTAAGATGGAAAGGGGTACCACCGATGTTGTTTACCCATCGTTGAGCAGTTATCTGGGGATGACTGACTTCAACTTAGGTACTACACCCGATTATGAATTTTTCCCAGCGGAGTCATCTTATGCCCCTGCTTCACTGAGGAGGACATCAAGAGCTACCGGTTGGACAACGGGGATGTATCGGGAGTGCGACTACCCATAGAGGACCACCACAGATATGGAGGCGACATGTTTTGTGACACATGTACCATATGTGTAATATATAGTATTTGCTTTCGCAGTTTGAATAAGTGAGTGTAGTTACTCATAGGATGATAAGTTATGTAACACTATGTTCTTTTTCCCATGTATATACATGGTATATGTTTGCTGTGATTTGGCTATGTTTTATTTGAATTTATATTGTGTGACTAACACTGTGCGTAAAGTTGAGCTCAGAAACCATGAGCATGGTGTAACTATGAGTTTCGCTTAATGTAACAGGGTTAGGAGGATAGAATGGTGATGGTAGTTGGTGAAGAATCTGAACAACAGAGGATGAAGACTGAAGCCAAGGCTAAGGAGGTAGCCGATGCAGCATCAAGGGAACCATTACCACCACCACCACCATTCCTTACGCAGCAGGATTTTGCTCAGTACATGAGGACTGCAGATGAAAGGCAGCGTATGCTTATTGAATGTCAGATAAAGATGATGCATGATGTGATGGACCGTAATTGTGAAGTTCAAAATGATGGAGTACATGGAGTCTCATTGGCAGATTTCCTAAATACAAGACCACTTCCTTTTGCATCAGAACCACAACCAATGGACGCGGAAGACTGGTTATTGGACACTAAAAGGAAGCTTAACACAGTAAGTTGCAATGACAGTGAGAAGCTTAGGTATGCCACACATCTGCTATATGGACCCGCAGCAGCATGGTGGGACAATATTGTGGCTATACATCCTCCAGGAAGGGTATTCACCTGGGAGGAATTCAAGAAGAAGTTCAGGGAATCAAATGTGCCGAAGAGTATCATGGAATTGAAGAGAATTCGAGAATCTTGTGCAGAATGACAAGCCTATTATGAAGTATGTCAGGGAATTCTCTCTTTTATCTCGTTATGCTTCAGATGACGTGAATACCGATGAGAAGAAGAAGAAACGATTTATGAGAGGACTGCACCCAGGTGCAAGGATACAATTGAGGATGTTAAAGGCAACAGATTTTCAAGATCTTGTCGATGTAGCCATCACCATGGAAGATGATCTCAAGCAAGTCCTAGAAGATAGGAGGAAGAGGGCCAGGATTGAACCCAGGAGGTATCCAGATACCAAGCCAACTCCTAATATCAAGTTCAAACCCAAGTACAGGTCCGGAGGGAATGTTACACCTCGTGGCACTTCAGGTGGGAACAATGAAATTGTTTGTCGTGGTTGCGGTGTGCGAGGGCACATAGAGAGAAATTGCCAACAACCCAGAATCATTTGTTTTGGGTGCAAGAAGAGTTGACACATGATAAAGGACTGTTCTGAAAGAGGCCAGACTGGAGGTCGAGGTACAGGTGGAGGATCACACCGGGGTGGAGGTTTTGGAGGCGGTAGAAATAAAAAGTCAGCTTATGGGAAGTTTAATTGCACCAACCTCGAGGAGGTGAATCAGTCCAACAAAACCGTGATCAATGTTCAAAAAATCGGCCGATATGTTGATTAATCTCCTGATTAATCATGAATCGTTGGGTGAGCGATACGATTATAGCTTATCGGTCTGATTTATCGCTTAGGCCGATATACCAATCTGATAGCCTATATTTTAGCCAAAATATCCCAAATTTCACAACTTACCGTGATTTGGTAGCCGATTTATCTATCAGAGTTGGGGCAATAATCTTGTAGAAGTCTACATTAGCTCAATTTTTTCCATTTTTGTTGATTTAAATGAAAGGAATCAAGGTAACACCTTTTCCAATACTCCAATGTTGTTTCTTCGTAGCATATTTTGAACTTTTAGGGCCAAAACTTGAAATTTATGGGTAAACTGGCCGATAAATAGTCGACCGATAAAATCGATTAATCGGCCGATAAGCGATTAATCGCAAATCTCGGGCTGGCCGAGAAGTTAATGATAAATGATTTCTTGAACATTGACCATGATAGGTACGCTTCAGATCCTATCTCATCCTGGCAAAGTACTTTTTGATACAGGTGCTACTACCTCATTCATTTCGCAAGAGTTTGTTGTTCTTTATGGAATTCCGTGCAATAAGCTAGAGTATCCCATTACTGTTTTATCTGCGGGGGGAAAGATCTTAGTCACTCACCTCAAGCAAGAGCAGGTCATTATGATCTGCGATTGCATTTACCTAGCCGATCTTTTTCTCATCCCTATGAAGGATATGGCTGTAATCCTTGGAATGGATTGGTTAGAGGAGAATGGAGCTCAGATTGATTGCAGTGAGAAAATTGTGTCACTTAAAAGCCCAGGAGGGGGAAGGATAGTGTATCAAGGTGACCAACATGCACATATTGAAGTTCAACTACAACTCAATGCTCTAAAGGAATCAAGACTTGAAGATATTCCAGTGGTTAACGAATTCTAAGACGTGTTTCCGCAGGAACTACCAGGAATGCCACCAGATAGGGAAATTGAGTTTACCATTGACTTAATTCCAGGCACAACACCTATAGCTCAGGAACCATATAAGATGGGACCCAAAGAGTTAGTGGAGTTGAAGGAACAACTGGATGAGCTAGAGCAGAAAGGCTTCATTCGAGAAAGTATTTCACCTTGGGGAACAACAGTAATCTTCATTGACAAGCGGGATGGAGGACATAGAATGTGCGGAGACTACAGAAACCTCAACAATGTCACCATCAAGAATAAATATCCTTTGCCCAGAATACAAGACTTATTTGATCAAGTCAGAGGAGCTGGAGTATTTTCAAAGATAGATCTTCGATCAGGGTATCACCAGATTACGATCAAGAAGGAGGACGTTCCAAAAATAGCTTTTGTGTCTAGGTAGGGACATCATGAGTATTTAGTTGTACCTTTTGGATTGACAAATGCACCAGCGATCTTCATGAACCTCATGAACAAGATCTTTATGCCCTACTTGGACAAATTTGTGATCGTATTCATAGATGATGTTTTGATCTACTCCAAGGACAAGGAAGAACATGCCAAGCATTTAAGGATTGCTTTACAGATTTTGCGAGAACATCAGTTGTATGCCAAGTTCAGTAAGTGTGAATTCTGGCTAGACCAAGTAGAGTTCCTTGGACATGTGATCAGTAAAGAAGGTATAGCAGTAAATCCAAGCAAGGTAGCATCTGTTTTGGAATGGGAGTCACTGAAGAATATCAAACAAATTATAGGATTTTTGTGAATGGCAGGATACTACCGAAGGTTTATAGAAGGGTTCTCTAAGATTGCAGGACCAATGACCAAGTTACTCTGGAATAATACACCATTTGTTTGGTCAGATGAATCTGAGGCAAGTTTTCAAACACTCAAGGAGAAGCTAACCATAACACCTGTGTTAGCCATACCAGAAACTGGCAAAGACTATACCATATATTGCGATGCATCCAAGAATGGACTTGGGTGTGTTTTGATGCAAGATAGAAAGGTGATAGCATATGGGTCGAGACAATTACGACCACATGAAGTTAATTATCCAACACATGATTTGGAACTAGCAGCCGTAGTGTTTGCACTAAAAGGATGGAGGCATTTTCTTTATGGAGCCAAGTGTGAACTTTATACAGATCACAAAAGTCTCAAATACTTCTTCACTCAGAAGGAATTGAATATGAGGCAACGAAGATGGTTAGATTTGATCAAGGACTATGATTTGACCATCAACTATACATTGGGGAAGGCCAATGTGGTAGCCGATGCTTTAAGCAGAAAGAGTACAGACACTCAACCGATGAACCGAGAACTTCCCAAGGAATTACTTATGGATTTGGAGAGGTTGGAGATCCAATGTCTTGAAGTACAATCCTTAGGTAGTTTGTCTACCGAGAAGGTGATGGAAGAATGACATAGTGATCTCAAGTACACAATAATTCGAAGGCAAGATGAAGATGCATTTATTGCCGAAGAAATCCACAGGATTGAGGAAGGTAGATCATCAGAATTCCGTTTAGGTGATTTCAACTCACTTTGGTTTCATGACCAAATATGTGTGCCGGACATACCGGAAATCAAGGAGTTGATACTTAAGGAGGCACACGAAACACCCTATTCAATACATCCGGGGAGCACCAAGATGTCCATGGATCTTAAGGAATTGTTCTGGTGGAATAATATGAAGTGGGAGATAGCTAAGTTCGTATCTGAATGTCATACCTGTCAGAGAGTGAAGGCAGAACATCAGAGTCCTGCTGGACTTATGCAACCTTTGAGTATTCCCGAGTGGAAGTGGGAAGAGATTGGAATGGACTTTATCACAGGATTACCACTGACACCAAAGAAGAAGGACATGATCTAGGTAATAGTCGACCAACTAACTAAAAGTGCACATTTCCTAGTTGTCAATCAGAAAGATTCCGGAGAGAAGTTGATAAATCTGTATGTTCAAGAGATAGTAAGCAAGCATGGAGTACCCAAGACAATAGTATCAGATCGAGGATCCGTATTCACTTCAGCTTTTTGGACGCAACTACATGAAGCTTTAGGGTCCAAACTGGACTTTAGCACTGCTTACCATCCACAGACGGGAGGCCAAACTGAAAGGACAAATCAGATTTTGGAAGATATGCTCTGAGCATGTGCTTTAGACTTCAGAGGATCATGGGAAGAACACTTACCATTGGCAGAGTTCTCTTACAACAATAGCTACCAAAGCAGTATCCAAATGGCACCATTTGAAGCACTCTACGGAAGGAAGTGCCGATCACCTATTTGTTGGTATGAACCAGGAGCCAGTAAGGAGTTTCATCCAGACTACGTCAAGGAGAAAAAACACATGATTGATATTATTCGAGACCAATTGAAGATTGCTCAAAGTCGACAGAAAAGCTATGCAGATTCCAAGAGAAGGATATGGGAACCGCAAGTTGGGGACATGGTTTATCTAAGGGTTAGCCCCATGAAGGGAGTACATTGTTTTGGGGTCAAGGGAAAGCTTAGCCCAAGATATACTGGACCGTTCAAGATTCTGAGTCAGATTCGAGGAGTAGCCTTTGAGTTAGAACTGCCGAAGGAACTATCCAAAGTCCATAATGTGTTTCATGCTTCTCAACTTCGCAAGTGTATGAAGACATCGGAAGAAACTATATCCTACGATGAGATCGAAGTGCAAGCTGATTTGACTTATGTTGAAGAACCATCAAAGATTTTGGCAGAGAATTGGAAACAACTCTGTAATAGAGCCATCAAGTACTGCAAAGTACAATGGAAACATCACCCAGATTGAGAAGCTACATGGGAAAAGGAAGAGGATTTAAGAACAGCCTAGGCAGATTTCTTCAGGTACATCTTACCCCAAACTTTGGGACAAAGTTTTTATTAAGGGGGTAAGTCTGTAACATCCCAGAACGTAGGACAACTCCGGGGTAGTTTAGAGGGCTTTTGTGCATTACATCTGAAATTATGGGATTTTTTCGCGCTTTTACCACTAAAACCTAAGAGTGATTGATTCTCTCTTCGAGGGGGTATGGTAGACTCTCGGAGTGCGAAAGAATTGGACATCAACTCTTTTGATCTATTGCTTATGAGAGGTGATGAATTAAATAACTAAAACCCTAGTTATAAGCTTTGAAATTTGAATCAAGTTTGAATTTGTATCTTGAATGATTGAACTTAAAATTAAAAGGCACATTTAGAAAGGATAAATATTAATAAAGAATGAATAGAGAAATATAAACATCAATAAAGTTAGAGAAAATTGAACTTTATTAATCATCAACACATATTACATTGTCTTTATATAATTCAAGAATGAAAGAATATTACAAATTGGAATGAATCAAAGAATATTACAAAAGAAGAAAAGAAAGATTACAAGTTACAAAAATTCTAAAAGGAAAACTATATGTATTCTTTCTTTCTTTCATTTCTTCTTTTCTTCTTGACACCTGCAAACAAAGAATAAACAGCAAATCGCCAAGGATGGTAATTACCAAGTGGCATTCAAGAATAACAGGCCACTGTAGATAAGCATGAGAGGGTTTAGCTTATCACCAAGCTCTCGAGTGAAATATCTCAAGGCAGCCGAGATGGGCAAGCCAGCCCATAGCAGCACAGTCACTATGTGCATGCACCCAAGTTTTCAAGCCCCCAAGTAACAAGGGCAAGTATAAAGCCTCATAGAAGGTGAAACTTTCTCGGCCAAAGATCACAGTCGACCAAGAACAACACCACCACACCACCAACAGCACCACACCAAGAACACCATCACAATCAAGACCACATCACCATCACTGAATCACCACCACACAATCAACCCTGCTCATGTATTGAGCAACAGGGAAGATTCACACCCCAGCACACCATCAAACAAACCATCCATCAAAGCCAAAGACCAACATGGTCACATAGTTCAACTAGGAACTAGGTCAAGCAGCTAGGAGGAGCAAGCTTACCACAAGAAGCAGGAAATCAGAAATTATCCAGAAGAACAAGCTACTCTTCAACAGCAGGTTATTTTTAGACCACAACACACATGAGTGCTGGGAGAAAACTCACAAGTTATTCTCCCAGGCGGACTGCACAGAGCACAGCCACATAGTGATCAAGCAAAGCTTGATGAAACAAGGGTCTTGGTCATCATTTGGATGTCCAGGAGGCTATGATCTTGATGACCAGGCCATCCATAGCACCTACTCCCTAACACATCATCTTACCTGGGAATTTCTCAAAGGAAATACTCACAGAAATAAAAGCAAGGCCAGGAGTGGCACATGGGTTGCCTAGCTAACAAGACTAAGGCCTAAACCTAGAAAACCATCAGCTTTGTCGATAGAAATTGATCAAGTTTAATTAAGCATCTGGGAAAAGTGGACAGGGACACTTTTAATCAGTTAAGCCACCAGCAGACCACCACAGAGGGTGATCTACTCTCAAAACACTTAATCAAGCAGCCAACACCACAGTAACTGTGAACACCTCAAGGAGGCATCACAGTGAAGCAGTTAGCCAGAAGCTACTGCAAGAGCCACAACAACAGGCATGGAAGATTGCATCACAGCTAGGAATAACCAAGCTCAACAGAACAAGTTTGCATCACTATATCAGCACAACAAAAGCACTACAAAAAAGTGCAGTGAGACTGTTAACAGCACATCTTAAGTAACAACAACATTCAGTGATAACTGACACATAGTTATCCATGCACTTGATAAGATTAATCAAGGCCAGCCACTAGCAAGATCATAGCTAAGCAAGCAACAGCGGAAACTGAATAATTCAACAGTAAGAGGCTACCATTGCATTCAGTTAACTGAATCAGCAAGCTTCAGTGAACAGAGTTAACTGAAGCTGTGACTAAAACTAACAGTAACAGCTAAGACAAGCATGATCAAGCTTTAACAGCAAGCTAAAGGGACAAGAAGTGATCATGGAGCCTAGGAACACACATCACAGCCAGCCTGACTTCAGAGCACAAGTGCAAGCTTGGGGAGAAACCCCAGTGTAGCAGAGATAGGAGAACATGGGCCAGCACAACCTTCAGGTGAGCATGGCCAGGACAAGCTCCAGGTGAGCTTGGCCAGCGCAAGCTCCAGGTGGGCATGGCCAGAGCAGAGCAAGCTCCAAGAGGGCATGGAGCAAACTCCAGGAGGGCATGGAGCAAACTCCAGGAGGGTACAAAGAAGAATAGAGAGGAGTAGTGGAGGAGAAACACTTACTCAATGCCCAGGAGATACCACCGTGGCATGGCGAGGCAGTGCCCGCGCGGCCACGACGGCATCAAGCCAGGGAAAGTCGCCGACGACACGCCGGCGAATCACCTAACTCGCCAAGCACCAGATCTCGCTGAGGACAGGCCCGACAACTCGAGATCAAGCTTGAGGTCGCCATGGCTAAGATCCAGAGCTTTGGAGGCAAAGGGGACGAGAGCGTCCAGGGGGCAATCGACATGATCTTGCGGACAGGCAGGAGCGTCGTCTCCTAATCTATCGATTGGTCGCCATCTCAGCGGTGGACTCCGGCGGAGCTCGTCGGAATCGAGCGCGGCGGCGGCAAGGCGATGCTGTCGCCAGAGCAAGCGCGAGGAAGAAGACGCGAGCGATCTAGGGGGGTGCGACCGATCGGGCTGACCGAGCCACCTGGTCGGGTTTGACCAGGTAGGCTGGCGCCGACAGGTGGGACCGGCCCAACAGGTGGGCTAGGTCTGGCAGAGAGAGAGAGACGGTTTTAACCTGATTTTTAAAACAGAAAAATTGAATCAAATAAAAAGGTTTTTAGAAAAACCTTTTAACACCCAATTAAAGGCAGAAGAATAAACTTGATATTTTTGCAAAATAACCTTAAATGATTTTGACCTTTTAATCACATAAATAGTGATTGTGTGAATAAGGGAAAACTTATTCATAATTAAATTATGGAATTTTATTTAAAAGGAAAAACCTCTAGAAATGATTTAAATAAGAAAGTAAAAGGGAAATAACATTCTTGAAATAAAATCAAGTAAATTCATTCAAGAATTTGTCTTTAGTATTCTTGAATGAATTTCACCTAAAATATACTCTGATAAATTCATAATTAGGGTATATACACTTTTAATAAAGCACCCTATAAGAATAAATAGGAAAGAGAACCTTAAAAAGATTCTTTCTCTAATTGTGAGATATCTAAGAAAAACCTAATTAGAATAGAACTCATTATCAAAATTGAACTCCATTCCAGGGTATTGAAGAATATTCTTGAATGAAGCAATTGATAACATATACTCTTTAAAATCATAAAAGGAGCATATAAATCCTAGGATAAGAATAAAACACTTCTGGGGGTATAAAGGGAACACACACACTTTAAAGGCATGCATTATTTGAATCATTAACCATTGCCCTTATCGGACAATGATGCTATTTTCCAGAACCTGAGGTCCCGGGTCACTTCAACAAATCCAACTGCACTACCTTGCAGTTTGCAGGCAAGTTCACTCTTGCTCATATCTCTTGTTTATCTTTAACAAAGTACTTGCAAATATACCGGTTGTATTATTATGATGATTGCATTAAAAGCAAAAGTTCTGCTTTTCTTGAATGAATATGACTAGTGGTTAGCAACCATGATGGTTGTCGACCTAGGAAGGTGGGTAATGGGACCATGGTAAGAGTATGGTGGAGGTCCCACTGTAACTGGAATGTTCACCTAGGATTAATAACCAATGTCGCCAGTGATTCTTGTGCCATAAAATACGGTCAACCATAGGGTCTAGAATGGGATGAAAGAGTCAGCTGTATCTTTTCCCTCTTGCATATCAACGGATGCGTCATTCCGTAGTAGTTGTCTCCCCGCGCGGAGCTTCGGGAGGGTGGAATCCCCGTCAAGATTCCATGGTCCTGGCGGTCTATGATGGATTGCCGCAACGATGGGGGTAGAGTGCCGAGGCCAGTGTTAACACAGGGCGTAACCAAACCGGTGGGGGTAACTCATTGTCAGGAAGGACAAGTATGTCGAGGTCGGCAACTACCAAAGTGTAGACCGGCGAGGGTAGCGAACCAAAGTTGGAGCCGCAAAAGGGTGGGTATGCAAGGTCGCGGGAAGGAATAGTGATTGGCTCCGATCAACGGCTAGGCCACATACCAAGGATGTATGGACAGGAAAGTACGCCCGGTTGTGCAGCAAAGTTTTGATCTCCTATGGGTACAAGTGACCACCTCTGCAGAGTGTACAAAAAGTATCAAGATACTCCTTGTTCCGGGAAGGAGCTACGAACACGGCAGGAAAGGAGCCCATCGAAGCTCTAATCAACCTGTGAAGACTGATGGACATAGCTCTTTGAATAAAATCAATCTTTGAAGAAATGATTATAAAAACTGCATTTGGCCTAAGACTTTCTAGTCTATGGTCGTAGCTAGTGCATCAAACACCTCTATGCTATTAAATGAACTTGCTGGGTAATGCTCGTTACTCACCCCACTCCCTTTTAATCCTTGCTTAGACTCGGAGGGCCAGTTTAAAGAAATCGAAGGAAGCCCGGAGGACTACGAGGAGGTCTACTACGAAGAACCGGATCTAACAGGAGGAGTCGAAGGCATCGACTACACCATCTCCTATGGTCCTGATGAAGGACTCGAGGAGGAGGCCGACACCTAGAGTCGTAGGATAGAAGCTTTGGTCGCACCGAATACCTAGAATAAAGTGACTAGAGTTGGGCATCATGTTTAGTCTACTACTTTCAATTGCAGCTAAGGTTTGTACTATCAAATTAGAACCATCGAGTGTTCCTCTTTGGACCGAGGAGGAACTGGAGTCCTTTGTAACTTTATGGCTTGTAATATTTAGTGCTTGAATAAAGACCGCTATGTTTCTGTTGTACCACTCTGAGGGATGTAATATTTGTGAATTGGTACTTCACGAGTGTTATGTGAATGACTTGTATACTACAACATGCAGTGGTATGCTGGGTCACCACACTGCTTGCCCGGGCCACCCCGCGCTCCAGGGTCCATGGGTGTGTTTCTACCCTGGCGCGGGGCAGTGGCGCGACCCCTACACCAGCCCCGGCATCCTCGGCCCGCGCCCCCAGGCCTACACCACCACCGCCGCACCCGTCTTCCAGTCGATGCCGTCCTCCTCCGCTGCACCAGCATAGGACAACACCGGCCTGATCGCGGCCCTGAACAGCCTGTACCAGCAGGGCGGCTGGGTGATGGACTCTTGTGCCACGTCCCACATGATGAACGACGAGGGTAACATACTGTTCGCAGCTCCTCTCTCTCGTCCGCACTTCGTAACCGTGGGGAATGGCACATCCGTGCCTATATCTTCCTCCGGCTACACTTCTTTTCGATCTTCCTCTGGTCATCTCTTTCATCTCAACCACGTTCTTCCACTACTAGGAAAAACCTCATCCGTGGCGTACAGAATTTGCCTAGCCGTGGCGTACAGCTGTACGCCACAGGTAAGACGCCACTGGTACAGGGCTACCCGTGGCGTACAGCCTGTACGCCACGGCTAACTCACCCACCAGTGGCGTACAGCTCTGTACGCCACGGGTGTGTTTCGTATCCGTGGCGTACAAGAGTGTACGCCTCGGGTGTCTATCGCAGCAGTGGCGTATGGAGCTGTACGCCACTGATTTGTATGCCACTGATCCTCTTTTTCTGTACGCCACGGCTGGGTTTTTTCGAATTTTTTTATAGTGATTTACTGGTATATAGCAGATGAGATATAACAGTATATTTTTTACAGACATATAGCAGTACATATACAAAATAATATAGAAAGTCATTTCCATCATATTAGAAGTATTGACCGAAGTCACATTAGTACAACTTGCCAAGTATCAACCGAAGTCATTTCCATCATAAATACTACAAGTCTTCATGCATGCATCGAGCTAACTAGTTAGGCATGCATACATATCACCGCCGGCGGTGCCGGTAGTCATCTAAACTACCATCACATACACAATGAGCAAGAACATAAGCAAGACGGAGGTAACAATGAACCATGTCTTCATCCTACTCCGTCTCTCTCTCACTCGCCGATAGTTATTGTACCTAACTTCCGCCTCCTCTCTAGTGTTGAATCCTTTGTAGTTGTTGCTCTTGAACTTGTTGACTTGCTTGAAACAATCCTCCCACTTGTCGTAGACCCCTAGAACCCTACCCTCGAACACGGCGTACCACCTTGTCGTCATCTTTAAACCAAAAACATCACAAAAGATTTAATAGATGATAATATGCGAGACATAACATTAATTAGTCACCGAAAACAAGAAAGGCTAAAGCATAAATGCAAGAATGTACACAAGCATATACAAAAGGTATATATCGAGAACAAGCTAGCTAGAGTTTGGTACACATGTTCATGAAAAGTAATAACATTATGCGACAACATTTTTCATCCATCACGATTACAACAAGTCACAAATATATCTGTTGCTTCATTTTTTGCTCTTCGGTTTCGGCGGGAAGGGGCGGATGCCCTGTAGCGTGTTGAAGGGTCTGCCGTCGCCCTGCATCTCTAAGCGTGCTTCTATCTCCGTGTTGGTTGGTGGGATAGGGCCGTAGTAGAACACCCCTTCTCTACTGCAGACATCTCTGTGGATTATCTGCGCGATCTTCTGCTGGATGCGGTAGATCTCAAGGCGGACATCTGCATCAGGCGCGTTCGCAAAGTCTTTGCGCCAGTCCTGAAGACTACTCGGCAACAGAAGCTGATGTTGATCCCGTACAAACTCCCGCATATGATGGATGGCATAGTAGCCATCCCTTGAACTATTTGCCGGCTGCTTGAGGCATGGGAAGGTCGTGTTGTGCTTGAAGATCAGCTGGCCTCGCCTGACTACTTCTTTCTTGATGGGGCCAGCTTTCTCGACGAAGCCGTTGATGGCATCATCTAGAACTTCCTTGATGAATGTGTAGTCCTTCTTCTTGTCAGCACTCCCCGAGTCAAGATACATGGCATATGAGTCTTGCGGGTATAGTACGATGAGGACGCAGTATGTGCTTCTGCGGAAAACAATTCCAGGTGTGTTATGCATGCAAAAGGATTGACGGATATCTAAGAAAGCACGTTCTGACGGCAAGCGAATGACTTACTCGAAAAAGTACGGCACAAGAAATATCTTCTTCTCCTTATTCGCCACCATGAAGTCCGTAATGTGGTTCGTCACTATTTGACGGGTGCCTTCGGTCTGCAAGTATATGTCTTTCATGTAGTAGGGGTCGAGTATCGCGAGCTTCGGAGTGTTCTCTTGCATGAGCTGGTGCGACATACTCAGCGCAACTAGGCGGACCAAGGTTGGGTCAAGGCGGCGGCGGTGGAACATCTCAAAGATATCATCAAATCTCAAGAAGAACACATCACCGGGGGATCTGTTGACGAAGCCCAATCTCTTTGGCACTCTGACATAGAAAACCGGGTATGTGGGAGATGTCATTGAGAGAAGATGCGTCTCCCATGTGAGTACGCCATCATGTAGGCTCCTCATATCCCTAGTTAAGGTCTTGAGAGCTTCCGGCGGTAGGATCGGTTCGCCCGCCACGTGATACTCCCTCCATCCCTTGATCGGTATGTTGTCCTGACTCCGGATCTCCTTCACGGGCTTGCCGGCTGCGGGAGGCACAGGCTGGCTGCTGGACACACCTTTATCCTTCTTCTTAGCTCTTTTCCGCGGCTTCCCAGGGCGAGAGACAACTTCTGCGCAAGCCTTATCGATCAGCCCATGGAGTGTATTCGGGGTGATAATTTTTTCCGCCGCAGTTTGAGTATCGGGGGCGACATCCTCTGGCGTTTCTTGAGACAGGAACAAACGACGCTTAGAGACATTACTTTTCTCCGGGAGCTGTTGATCAGGGAAGCAGCCGTGGGGAATATCCACTTCAAATGGTCCATCGAAGTCAGCGATGAAGGCATCGATCGGATCCATATTGTTCTGTGCCTCGGGCTCTATAGGATCATCCGCTGCAGGATCATCCGCTATAGGAGATGGCGCCACTGGCGGCATAGTGCCCTTTCCCTGGCTTGGCGCCGATCCGACCGGCTCTGCCAACTTCTGTGAGGTCTTCTGTGAGGTGCTGGTGCTGCCTATGATAGGGTTGCTTGGCGGCGCCGATCTGACCGGCGGTTCTGAGTTGCTGGCGGCGGTCCCTGGGTGGTCTAGCCGAATCATTTCTTTCGGCCATAGCATCATATAACCCAAGCTTCCTCCTAGGTCCACCTCGCTCTCGGCTCCGGGTGGTTGCATAGGAGGGTCTACTTCTTCATAACCCGGCAACACCCGAACAATGGAAATCCTGTAGGCATTGGGGGGCATTGGCTGGCCGTGGAAGTTGCGCTCAAGTGGTTGAATGATATTTGCTTTCGCGACCTCACGTAATTCCTCGTTAATAATCAAGAGGAGGGTGCATCCCACTTCGTTCTCCTACGGAGACATGTGTAGGGCGTCAGAAAACGGATGCAAGCTAATGAAAAAGTTACTTGCTGAGGATTGCGACGCTTATATACCGTTATGGCGTCGAGTTCGGCTAAAGTCGAAGGGCCACGAACGGGCGTGGAAGCGACGGAGGGGCTGCTACGAGGCGCGATGCAGGACGGCGACTCATCATCCCTAGTACCAGCACTAGGGTTGGAGGCCGCCTGCGGAGACTCCACGACTCGTGCGTTCTTCTGGACCTGGTCCGAGATGTTGAGCGAGCTGCTCCCGGTAAAGCTGGCCAGCGGGCTAGGCCCGATTTTGCCTCCGTCAACCCATTCCGTGTAGGCGGTAAGCAGGTGGGGCAGGAGTGCCGCGACAGTCTTTGTCACCGCATCATTGATCATCTCGGGCATCTTAGCCAACTGAGACTTGACATCTGTATCCTCCTGCTGCTTCCTCTTCGCTCGGTCCTCCTTGCTCTCGGGAAAATACAGACTAGGTCTGCGACCTAGTCCTTCGCCAACAATATGGCCACGGTGCGGCGGTTGCAACACCGGCCTTTCCATCACCTTGTTCACGGCCCTGTGAAAAGGGTTATCCCACGGGGCCTTCGACGATGACCCCTGGGATGACGTGCATTGAGCAGCAAGTGTTTCTTCTTTCTGCAGACGGGAAAGAAGAACCATATATTAGGAAAATTACTACCGGAATTTGTCGGAAGTGAGGATAAGATAAGCTGGTAAACTCCTTACCAGATATTCTTCCTCAAGTTTCTTCACCTTATCGGTCGTGACAAGCAACCCGGATTTCGGGTCTATACGGTATCTTGACCTGATAAATTTCTTGGCCTTCTCATCGGTGAACTTGTTCCACGGGTTCGGCTTGCCCTCACGTTCTAGGGCCTCGTCCTCTTTCTTCCAAACTGGCTCCTTTCCGGCGTACCCCCGGCTTCCGAGGTTGTGGTTACCCAAGTTCTTCTCCCGCATGTCCTTCCCCCACTTCTTAAGCCGCGCGACTGTAGGTTTCTTTTCGTTGGCTAGGAAAGTTTTGAATTGGTCTTCCAATATCTGCGGATAGTGTTTGTGGACCTCTTTAAAACCACCACCTTTAGTAATCATCGCCCTCAACCTAGTTTTCCAGGCGCTCAGGGCTTTGCTCATCTTTCCAAGGGCTACTGTGTTCACCAGGTTACCCGTGAGCTCCTGGCCATTGTAGGGCGACGGGAACTGGGATCGAGCGTGCAGCTTGGAAATAAGGAGGACGGCAATGGATTTCTTGAGCTTCTGCCTTATGTTCTGCTCGTTGATGGTGACGGTGTCTCGGAGGATACATGCGACAGTGTTGCCGTACCCCCTCGTGGCTTCCTCGGGCAGTTTAGGCAAACCGCTCTGCGGATCCACTTCAAGTATTACTTCTTGCACGGGTTTTAGCTGGTTTGGGCGCCTATCCTTCTTTTGCTGGCTATCATCCGTGGATGCTCGGCCGGTATCCATGCTAGGCTCTTCCGCATTGCCCTCCTGGATATCCACCATTTCCTCCTCATCGTCCTCATCGGACATCTCATCAGCGGCATCAAAGTCCTCATCGGACATCTCTTGGTCGCGCTCACCGATAACAAGGGGCCTAGACACCGGCTGGTCCCCCTGAGACGCATCTAGGGCTGCATAGTACTGCGCCGCTAAAACGGCTTCATTTTCTTCTTCACTGCCTTGCCTCCTTTCAGAAGTCCCGGCTTCGTCGTTTGCCATGTCTGGACTAATTAAGTGCAAGTTACTAGTTAGTAAAAAAATCGGCGGAAAAATTTGTCATGACCTTTGCTAAAAAACTACCTATGGAGTGCACAAATTTTGCCGAAACGGAAGTAAATCAACATTTCAGGCAAAATTGGCAACTCAAGTTTTCAGAACCCTGTAATACAAATAGCAACAGCAAGCAGCAAGCATATATACAGCAGCAACAGCAAGGCAACATCAGCTAGCAGCAGCAACAGCAAGGCAGTAGCAGCAAAGCAGCATGCACCAGCAAGGCAAAGCAGCACCAGCAGCATATATAGCACCAAGAAGCATATATAGCACCAGCAGCACTTAGAAGCATATATAGCACCAGCAGCACTTAAAATTTGCTTGATTGTGTGATGAAGGAAAAGGATCAATCCAATCCCTGCCTGTTCAGATTTGTTAAATTACATGCATGCTCTATTTGATCTGCCCATATACATATACTCCTACTAAGATACTGCTAGGAGCTACGCATGAACAAAGCTTCACTATCCATTGTTAACACATTGAAATAGTTAGCCGTGAAAACTAAGCAAAGAACCAGGGAAAAAGGGTGGCTGCGGATCAGGCATGCTAAAGATTCAGAGGCGATTATGGACGATTCAGATGTGCTTCTAAAGGTTTAGCCATGATGAAGATAAGTCGGCCCCATTCTCTTCAAATATAACAAGCCAAGCTATCTAGTCTTTGTCTAGAAACAAAATTTGTTTGGACACATGTATAAATGAGTTAGGGTGACCATCTCAAAGACTAGCTTTGCTTATCAATTCATGTGCGAAAAGTAACACTTTGATGTTTTCCATATTACACTCACAACAGGAAACAATTGACAAATGACAATGGACAAACAAAAATGCATGGTACTAAAGATCCAGTGCATGAACAAGCAAGTTTAGTATATATTCAACAGCAGACCTAGAACTATAATAGTTGTACAACTAAATCAGGAATTTGTCAAGTTAAATGCTTCTGCTGGTGCTGTACATTATGCACCTCTTGGACTAAGGAACAGGTGAGTTTTTTTCTCATTCTCAAACATCGCTGAAAAACTTATTGGTACAGCAATAGTTACAATCATCACAGGGGACAACTTAGTTTGCTTCTTGTCTTCCTGAATTCTTAAATTTGTTCATGTCTATCCACAACATACAGTAGATTCCTATCAACTTATTCTATGTAGTAGGTCAAGTGGTTAATTATGCAATTTGCTCTTTAGTTAGATGCATTATCAGTGCTGAACAATTTAAACTTGGCCATGGGCACTTAAGAGACCAAGTGCAAGGAGGCGGTGCTCACGTTCCTAGATCTAGGGCAGCACAAGCATACAAAGATCTCGAGCAGCTATTGCATAGATATAAAAGCATGCTAAGACACACAAAGAACCCTAACACGGAGTCGGCTCACATACCTAGACCTGGAGCAGCAACTGATCACTGCAAGGACTAAGACATGACTAGAGAAACCAAACAAGGAGGGGAGAAGGAGTAGAGCGGGCTAACCTTCGTTGAAGGAGAAATGCAATCGCCGCCGGAGAGGGGGAGGAAGGTGGACGCGAAGCTCCTGGCCGAGGGAGAGGGGGAGGAAGGTGGACGCGAAGCTCCTGGCCGCCGGAGATGTAGATCGGAGATGTAGATGGACGCGAAGCTCCTGGACGCGAAGCTCCTGGCCGCCGAAGAGGAAGTACGCCGAGGGAGAGGGGGAGGAAGGTGGACGCGAAGCTCCTGGCCGCCGGAGATGTAGATCGGAGAGGGAGGGGGCGCGCGGCGAGATGCAATTTTTTGGGGATTGAAAGGGGACGGCGCGGGGAAGGAGGCTAGGGCAGGCCCCACCTGTCAGCATCCGTGGCGTACAGACGAGCTGTACGCCTCCGGTGCGGACATACCCGAGGCGTACAACATAGGTGTACGCCTCCGATGCTGGCATGTGGGGTCGGCCACTTAACAGGGTGCGCAGCCCACCTGTCAGAACCCGTGGCGTACATCTATCCTGTACGCCTCGGGTATGTCCGCACCGGAGGCGTACAGAAATCCTGTACGCCACGAATGATGACTAGTGGGACCCACCAATTTACTTTCTTTTCTTTGTTTATGTTAGTTTATTACCTAATTAGATTAACTTGTTTTCTTTTCTTTTATTTTCCTTTCTTAGTTTCTTTTCCTTTCCATTAATTCCTGATTTCATAGGGATCGCGTCATTTCATGCGGATCGCGCGGCGGCGTCATCATTTCATGTGGTCTCAAATCGGACGTAACTAATTCAAAAAAAATCAAAAAAATATGAGACCTTCGCACGGCGTCATTTTATGTGACCTAGATGCGGAAAAAAAATTCAAACCTTGAGAAAAAATGTTTGACAGAAAATCCCTTCACAAAAATGACCTATCACGTTCGAGGTTGCACGACTTTTAGGTTAAATGAGCTAGATTCGGCTCTGAGCATGGCATAGTTTGTCGGAACGAGGCCATATTGGACACGCGCGTGGCCGTCGGGATGGCGAGTATCGCCACGGAGGCCGATTTTCGTTTCGACCGACGAAAAGTGCTTTTTCCATTTTCGGAGTACCGAATTAGGGTTTTTTTGTGAAGCGGCTACGGAAACGTGAAATCAAAAGCTGGGAAAAACACCAAACATAAATATTAGACCACATGGGATACGCATATGAGCTCTCGTTTTATTACGGCAGCCTTTGGGGGTTATTTTTGGATTTTGCGCAAGTTTCTGCCGATTTCGTTGGAACCGGAGTGGTTTTGCACTTTAGCGCTAAAATGTAAACGTCCTGATTTTTTGCAAAAATCATTTTTGGATTCGCAATACGTCATTTCTTCACTAAGTAGGTGGCGGAAAAACGAGACTCCGCACTGCCTAGGCGCGAGCGGTAGTTTTCGTGTGTCATCATTTCATGTGGGTCCCAAATCGGACGTAACTAATTCAAAAAAAATCAAAAAAATATGAGACCTTCGCACGGCGTCATTTTGTGTGACCTAGATGCGGGAAAAAAATTCAAACCTTGAAAAAAAATGTTTGACAGAAAATCCCTTCACAAAAATGACCTATCACGTTCGAGGTTGCACGACTTTTAGGTTAAATGAGCTAGATTCGGCTCTGAGCATGGCATAGTTTGTCGGAACGAGGCCATATTGGACACGCGCGTGGCCGTCGGGATGGCGAGTATCGCCACAGAGGCCGATTTTCGTTTCGACCGACGAAAAGTGCTTTTTCCATTTTCGGAGTACCGAATTAGGGTTTTTTTGTGAAGCGGCTACGGAAACGTGAAATCAAAAGCTGGGAAAAACACCACACATAAATATTAGACCACATGGGATACGCATATGAGCTCTCGTTTTATTACGGCAGCCTTTGGGGGTTATTTTTGGATTTTGCGCAAGTTTCTGCCGATTTCGCTGGAACCGGAGTGGTTTTGCACTTTAGCGCTAAAATATAAACGTCCTGATTTTTTGCAAAAATCATTTTTGGATTCGCAATACGTCATTTCTTCACTAAAAACGAGACTCCGCACTGCCTGGGCGCGAGCGGTAGTTTTCGTGCGTCATCATTTCATGTGGGTCCCAAATTCAAACCTTGATGACAATAATAATAAGTGTGTGATACATCAGTACATCGATCAATACAACCAACATCATCATCATACAACATAAAAGATACAGACAACATCATATAAGGCATACATCTCAGCGTTTGACAATCTTCTTGCCTTTTTTATTCGCCGCTGAATAATTTAGCCCCACATCATGACTTCTTCTTTTGAACGGCAGACCTTGCTTGGGTAGTGTCGTCCTGCTTCTTCTAGTGGTGCGTGGTGTGTTGTCTTCATCATCATCCTCCATCGGGTCACCGTACTGATCGAAGTCTCCCTCGTTGGCGACGTCATCCATTCCAATTATGTTCCTCTTGCCTCTCCTCACGACAACACGACTAGGCTTTGCTGGGTCGGTTATGAAGAAGCATTGGGTCACATGCTTTGCCAATACCCATGGCTCATTTTGTGCGGTAACATTTGCACCGGCGGTCACTGTTTTTGCTTCTGGTATAACCATGGTGGTAAACCCACGTTCTTCTTTTACGACACTCTTAGCCCATCTGACACGAAACATCGGGACCTTCTCTCCTGAGTAGTTAAGCTCCCATATCTCCTCTATCCTTCCGTAGTATCTTAGCTTTACGTCACCGGTGTAGGACTCCATCGTTACCCCTGAGTTCTGGTAATCACTATTTTTGTCCTTTGACTTAGTGTAGAATGTGTACCCGTTGATATCGTATGCTTGATAATTCATGAGGTTGGGCGTGGGGCCATGCAACAAGGCGAATAAGAGTTTATTTTCATCAGAGTTCATCGGTGGGGGCTTAGCCGTAAGCTGCTCTTTGAACCATTGCGCGAAAGAGGAGTTGTGCTCTCTGAGTATTTCTCCTTCCGTTCTCTGGCTCAAGTAATTCGCCGCAATTATGGTTTTGTGCTTTGCAAGCCAAGGATCGACCATTTGAATGTGTTGTAGCACTACCAAGTTGGCCCTATCAAAGTCTGCGCGCCTGCCAGAGTAGCCCACATGCAGTTCACTCCGGCCAGTTTTGTGACCAACTCCATTGAGCCTGTCAAGGTGCTTGTTTCTAGGCAAACCAACAGGGTTTTTGACTTCTAGATAATTTGTGCAGAAAGAGATGCATTCTTTGGTAAGAAAGCCTTGGGCGATGCTTCCATCCGGACGGGCTCTGTTACGGACATATCCTTTGATTACCCCATTCATCCTTTCGAACGCCATCATGTTGTGAAGGAATGGCGGCCCGATATGGACGATATCATCCACGATATGGACCAACAGATGAACCATCACATCGAAGAATGCGGGTGGGAAGTACATCTCAAGCTCGCATAGAATCACAACGATCTCCTCCTGCAGCCGTGCGAGTCTCCTCCGGCTGATCGACTTGCGAGAGATGGCGTCGAAAAAGTTGCAGAGGTCAGTCAGCGTATCCCGGACGTGCTTGTCCATTATACCTCGGATTGCTACCAGAAGTATCTGCGTCATCATCACATGACAGTCGTGCGACTTCATCCCGCTAAAGTTTTGTTTATTCAGGTCTAAGTATCTGCTTATCAGCCCTGAGTAACCAAAAGGCACCTTGACTCCTAGAAGGCATTTGAACAACTGTGTAACCTCAGCCGAACTTAGAGTGAAGCAGGAGGGAGGACAGTAGTAGTCCTTTTTTACCATCATCCTTTGTTGACCTTCCGTCGATGTCTCCTGAGTAGCCTCGTTATTCTTAACCCTTTTCCGCTTGTGGACTTCTTCCGTCTCTTGAGGAGGTTTACTTACTTGAAGATCATGTCTGATATTCAGATCTATTAGGTCCTGTCTTGCTTTTGGCCCATCTTTGGTCTTGTCCGGCATGTTGAACAGAGTGGCAAGCAAACTCTCACACACGTTTTTCGTGATATGCATGACATCAAGGCAATGAGGCGTACCGAGGATATGCCAGTATGGCAAGTCCCAAAACACGGACTTTCTTTTCCATACCCCAAGTAGCGGTGTTGGCTCCTTTTTCTTCTTTCCTGACGCAGGGCACTCTACCCAGTCGTTTAGCAACGTCTGGATTTCTTTTCCGCTCCTCCTACGTGGAGGTCCTCGGAGCTCGTCTTCACCATTGAATAGCTCTCCACGCCTTCTCCACGGGTCTTTCTTGTTGGCTAGCCACCTTCGATGCCCCACGTAGACGGTTTTGGAAGACCCGGGAAATTTCTTAAGCTGTAACCACGTGGTATCATCCATGCACTTCATGCATGCATTGTGTCCGTGACACACCTAGCATGCGATATACCCGTAGCCGAGATAGTCCTGCACCGTCGTGAGCAGCACGGCTCTCATAGGGAAATAGTCTCCCGCGGCGGCGTCCCATGTATTGACCCCTGCAGTATTCCATAACGTGTCTAGGTCATCTTTTAGTAGCTGGAGATACAGATTCAGGTCATTCCCTGGCTGTTTAGGCCCTTGAATTAGGATGCTCATGTGTATGTACTTCCTCTTCATGCACAACCATGGTGGGAGGTTGTATATCCATACAAACACGGGCCATGTGCTATGCGTGCTGCTCTGGCTCCCAAACGGGTTGAGTCCGTCCGTGCTCGCACCCAACCTGATGTTCCTTGGCTCGGTCCTGAAACTACGATATTCAGCATCTAATGCTTTCCACTAGGTTGCATCCAAAGGGTGTGTCAACACCACATCTTCATCTAGCTTCTTCTTTCGATCATTCATAACTGCCACCTTTCTTTCAGCGTGCCAGCGCATCAACCTCGCTTCCTTGGGGTCCGCAAAGTACCGCTGCAAGCGAGGAATGAGCGGAAAGTACCACACGACTTTTCGAGGAGCTTTTTCGCCTTTTTTCTTGTATCGTGCAGCATTGCACACTGGGCATGTGGTCTTGTTCGAGTCCTCTTCTTTCCGATAAATATAGCAATCGTTGATGCAAGCGTGATATTTCTCGTGCGGTAAATCCAGAGGACACACGACTTTCTTGGCTTCGTCTAGACTACTAGGACACGTGTTCCCATCCGGAAGGCGATCGTGCCAGTATTTAAGGCTTGTGTTGACACTTGCGTCGGTCCATTTGTATTTTGCCTTCATCTGAAGGACATCAAGCGCAACTTTTAAGCGGGTATCCTCCATGGTACAACCTGCGTACAATGGTGTAGTAGAGTCTATCTCTAGTTGCACCAGCTTAGCTTTCTCTCTAGCAGCACCTCTAGCGTCACCTGTCTTCCTAGCAAGCAGTTCTTGAAGATGAGGGTCATGCATGGCTGAAGTCAGCGGCGTCCGCGTGTCCTCGTCATCTACATGTTCTTCTTGATCATGATCTTCATTGGCATCATCATGTTCTTCATCAATATCGTCTTCTTGTCCCTCGTTGTTGTTGTTGTTGTTGTTATTGTTGTTGTTGTTGTTGTTGTCTTCATGAACCTCATCCTCATTCCCATCTTCATCCATCCATTGAGTGTGGCCATCCATAAAACCACTCATCAGCAGGTGCTCCAGCACTTTGCCCGAAAAGGGGTTGAACAAGGTCCTTAGTTTGCATTTCCGGCAAGGACACCGTATCTCTTTAAGGTTGTTTTGGATCATGTCGTCCGTCGCATGGCTCAAATATCTAATCACGGTGCTTTCCTTCATCATGACCATTTTCACCTGCACGGCATATATGCAAAAGAATAAGAAGCATATGGTGGGTTGTCATTCAAAATTTCGGCATGACCTTCCTACAAATAAGACCGATGCCGAGAGCCAATTTTTTGTCGAAATGGAAATGAATCAACGTTTCGCCAAAAAATCGGCAACTCATTTTCAAGTCATCAACTTCCAATCAAAAACTCAATGCAAATTCACATATATATAGAATCAATTACATCGTCGCATGCATGCAACGCACACATATTTTTTCCCACAAATTTCCATATTACAATATCTACTTTATGCATCCTCCAAGCAAATTATAGTCACCTATTAGATAGGTAACCGGATATATGCCGATGTCAACCGGGCGTGGCTTGCCGATGAGCGGAGACTTCTAATTAGTACACCTAGATCTAGATCTAGATCTAGATCTAGATGAGCTCTATGGAGAGATCCACATATACAACTACATATGGAGACAAGGAGGGAGTGATTTTGTAGATATAATGATAAAATATTGGTCTAATTGGTTAAAAAGAGTGATATATATGTGAGAAATAGGGCGGAGAGGAAGGAGAGTTCGAGCTAGGAGGGGGAATGAATGTTGTGGCTGTTTTGGTAGGTGGGAGAGGCTGGCTGTGTTAAAAGGGTTAGTGCCAGGTTATCAGTGGCGTACAGAAACAAGCACGCCTCTGCTACATCACGCAGCCGTGGCGTACAGCACTAGCGTACACCACGGATAGGTTTGGTGGGACCGGGTTGCGACAGGGCCGACAGCAACCTGAGGCGTACAAGGAGTTGTACGCCACTGATATGGCATGTATCCGAGGCGTACAAGGTGTCTGTACGCCACGGATAGTTTTGATGGGCCCAGCTTGTGCCAGGACCACTACCATCAGAGGCGTACAGCTATCCTGTACGCCACGGATAGAGCCATATCCGTGGCGTACAGCATAGCTGTACGCCTCTGATGTGGTGCCCCGACAGCCCGATCCCACCCTCCAAATTTTCTATGGCGTGCACCATTTGTGTACGCCACGGCTATGGCCACAGCCGTGGCGTACACTTTTCCTGTACGCCTCCGCTAGGTAGCCGTGGCGTACGGATTTTTGTGTACGCCTCTGATAACCATTCCTCCTATGACCTATTTCCTAGTAGTGTTCTAGTTCCTCGTTTAATTCGCAACTTACTCTCCATCCGCAAATTTACTCGTGATAATTTTTGTTCTGTCGAGTTTGATGCTCTTGGTTTTCCTGTGAAGGACCTGAAGACTCGTCGCGTGATCCTTCGTTGCAATAGTGAAGGGGATCTCTACACACTTTCTGGCACCCCACACCGTGTGCCGCCCACCGCCATGCTCGCCTCCACCGCCACCCCTGCTAATCTCTAGCACCAAAGACTTGGACACCCCGGTCGCGATGCCATGTCGGTTCTCCAGAAGTTTTCTTTCATCAAGTGTAATAAAGCTAGGCGCCCCTCTGTATGTCATGCATGCCAACTTGGCAAACATGTTCATCTGCTGTTTAGTTCTTCTACATCCGTGTCTAGAGACAAGTTTGAGTTGATCCATTGTTATTTGTGGACTTCACCAATAATTAGTAATTCTGGTTTTCGATATTACCTTGTGATTGTTGATGATTATTCCCACTTTTATTGGTCCTTTCCGTTGCGTCAGAAATCTTGTGTGCCCCATACACTTGAAATTTTTTACGCTTATGTTTGCACGCACTTCGACACCACCATACGTTCTCTTCAAACGGATAATGGAACTGAGTTTCTTAACTCCACTGTAGAAAACCTTCTCTCCCAACACGGGATGACACTCCGTCTCTTGTGTCCATATACATCCCAACAAAACGGTAAGTCTGAGTGCGCCATTCGTACCATCAATGACACAATGCGCACGCTCATGTTTCAAGCTCATCTTCCTGAATCCTTTTGGGCTGAAGCACTTGCCACCTCCACCTTTCTTCTCAACCGACGACCTAGCAAGGCCATAGGCTCGTGCATACCGCACACCCGCCTCCATGATCGGTCTCCTCCATATGACATGTTGCGAGTTTTTGGTTTCTTTGCTATCCGAACATCTCCTCCACAGTTAAACACAAGCTCCGTCCCGGTCTCTTCCTTGTATTTTTCTTGGATACCCATCGCAGCATAGTGGATACCGATGTTTTGATCCAGTTTCCGGGAAGATAATACTCTCACAACATGTAATTTTCGATGAGAGTGTTTTTCCATTTAAGATAGCAGTTTCAGCTCGGGTTCCATCCGCGCCCTTGATGCCTCGATGCCTGGAATTCCTCTTCACTGACATACGGGGTCCAACCCTACCTGGGGCCCCGCCGATGGCCGCTGCACGCGCTACCGCTGCCACCCCCACCGTGGCAACCCGCACGCCTGCCGCCCTTGCCGCAGAAGCCCCGCCGCCCCAGTTCTCTGTCGCGGCAGTGCCCCCTGTCGCGCCAGCATGCGCGCCTATCGCACGCCCTTGGTAGCCTGTCGTGGCCCCGTCTCGTGCCACGGCAGCGGTTCCTACCGCCGCACCATCCATGTCTTCAGGCCCGCCTTCGGATGATCCCCCTCCGCGGACTACGAGGTCCGACCGCCCCGTGCATCCCATTGACCGGCTCAACCTCGCCGCCACAGACACCATCGACGCCGTGGCAACCACGGCTCGCCAAGCTCTTTAGGATCCTCTCAGGCGCGCTGCTATGGCTGATGAGCACCAGGCCCTTGTCGACAAAAGCACCTGGTCTCTTGTGCCTCGCCCGCCCAACGCCAACGTGGTCACCGGCAAGTGGATCTTTCGTCACAAGTTCCACTCCGACGGCTCCTTGGCTAGGCGCAAGGCACGCTGGGTTCTTCGTGGCTTCTCCCAGCATCCCAGCATCGACTATGATGAGACTTTCACCCCCGTCGTCAAGCCCTCCACCATTTGGCTTGTCCTCCACATTGCCATCTCCATCTCCTGGCCCATCCGTCAGCTTGACGTCAAGAATGCCTTCCTCATTGGCACTCTCGACGAGGTTGTCTACTGTCAGCAGCCTCCCGAATTCGTCGACGCCAGCAGGCCTGAGCACGTATATCATCTGCACAAATCCCTCTATGTCTTAAAGCAAGCTCCCCGCGCCTGGTACCAGCGGTTTGCTGCCTACATTGCCACCATGGTGTTCATCACCTCCGTCACAGACACCTCCCTCTTCATGCTGCGCTCTGGGCACGACATGGCCTACCTGCTCCTCTACATTGACGACATCATCATCACCGCCTCATCTACGCCTCTTCTCCAGCGGCTTCTCGACCAGCTCCACAGTGAGTTCGCCATGACGGATCTAGGTGATCTTCACTACTTCCTCGGGATCGCCATCACATGCTCCTCCAACGGCCTCTTTCTGTCTCAGTGACAGTACACTGACTACATTCTTCAGCGGGCTGGCATGTCCGAGTGTCACCCATCCGCGACCCCTGTCGACACTCATGCCAAGCTCTCGGCAAGAGATGGTGATTTGCTTCCCGATGGCATGGAGTACCAGAGTCTGGCTGGTGGCCTTCAGTACCTTACTCTGACGCGCCCCGACATCTCCTATGTCGTGCAGCAGATCTGCCTACACATGCATGCTCCTCGCACCTCTCACCTCGCCTTGGTGAAGCATGTTCTTCGGTACGTCCACGGTACCATGGACTTTGGCCTGCATCTTCGCGCCTCATCCTCGACCTTCCTAATGGCTTACTCCGACAAAGACTGGGCTGGCTGCCCGGACTCACATCACTCCACGTCGGGCTACTATGTCTACTACGGTGACAGTCTGATCTCTTGGTCCTCGAATCGTCAGACTACTGTCTCGCACTCCAGTGCTGAAGCCGAGTACCGAGTCATCGCCCATGCGGTGGCTGAGTGCTGCTGGCTTTGTCAGCTTCTTCAGGAGCTCCATCGTCCTCTCACCACGGCTACACTTATCTACTGCGACAACGTCTCTGCCATCTACATGTCGTCCAATCCAGTGCAGCATCACCATACTAAGCACATTGAGATCGACATCCACTTCGTCACGAGCGTGTCTCCCTCGGTGAAGTTTGTGTCCTACACGTCCCCTCTGCTCTTCAGTTTGCTGATGTCATGACGATGGGACTACTGAGTCATCTCTTCTTAGATTTTCGGTCTAGTCTCTGCATCCGAGAACCTCCCGCTGCGACTGCGGGGGGTGTTATGTCGGGGGGATAACCCCCGGTAGGGTCAAGAGACTAGAAAGACACAAAGTCTATGGTTGACTTGTGCCGAGTTATCAAGAAAGGGCCTGGCCGGAATATGAGAGCATCGGCCAGGCCGGCATATGTGTGTATCCCGGCTAATACTTGGATATGCCGGTATAGCCGGAATACTGGTATATGTGTGCCGGCATATACTTAGATATGCCGGCCTAACCATTTGGTGTGTTGTGCAGGAGCAGGGGAGGCCGGATTACCCGACCCTCGTAGGTCGTTGGTCCGGCATATAAGTCCTGGGTATGGCCAACGGTCATATCCGGGATACTTAAGTCAACCAAGGTGTCACATCCCTACAATCAAGGAAGAAAACATCCAAGCATGGTAGCAGAGTAAGATGGCAGGGTGCACAGTGGAGGTTACCTACCCTCACTGTGCACAAGTACGAGCTCACCGCACAGAGGTAAGGCCACAGTTCAAGAGGTACAAGGTACAGGGATATGGCGTCCCATCGAGAGCAATCAGGGGCAAAGTCAAGGGTCTCTGCCATCGTCACCAGCTCCTGTTTGGAGTGTAGCCCGTGTCTTGTGGTCTTGTATGACCGTTGTAACCCTGGCCACCACTATATAAGGTGGCATAGGGAGCCCTGGTAAAGGGTTGGTCACTCTGTGTTCCTACACTTAGCAGTTCATCTTCCTTCTCTAGCAGAGAGCTTGGAAGCACCATTGTTGTGTACTACATCGACCCAAATATACAATCAGTAGAGCAGGAGTAGGGGTGTTATCTCCTTACGAGAGCCCCGAACCTGGGTAGATCAGTGTCTCTTTCTGTCGTGCTTTTTAGCTCGTTCCCCTCTCCCGAATCCTCCAGCAGCTAGTTCGGCCCCCATTTAAGCCATCCTATGGCATATGTTGTTTCACCACGACGACATTTGGCGCCCACCGTGGGGCAGATCGATATGCTGGGCGGAGTGTTCATTCGGACGGGGTCTGTGATAGCAGCTTCGGGAGTGCGCGTGGTCTCTGGCCTCGTCCAGAGGCTAGGCTCGCTCAGTTTCGTCAGTGACAACGCCGGTTGTCTCGGTGGCCGGCCGTTCCCCAGGGATGGCCGGATTATGTCTTTCGGTTCCCACGAGGTGTACGTGGGGACTGAGAGAATTTGCAGGAAGGAGGTGCTGGTGGCGTCGGATCCTCCGTCACATCGGCTGGCTCACGCTGGGCGTAGCGCTCGCTCAGTAGAGCCGGCTGAGGTGATGATGGCCGGCACATCCGTGCCGCCGGCGGAAGATGCCGGCAAAGCAGCAGCGGCCGGAGCTTCTCCTCCGGAGCCGCCGAAGGTCAAGAGGTCGGCGCGTCCTCCGTTGGAGCATGCGGAGAACCTAGCCGGCACTTCCGGTGTGCCGGCTAGGGGCGAGGTTCTTCTTCCCATCATCGACCGGCTTCTCGAGCCGGTGCGATCCGGCGTTGATCCGGAGCAGACAAGGGAGGTCCTGGAGGGATCTCGTCAGGCCCTCGTCGACGAGGCCCTGGCCATGAACCAGGAGCGCGAACGGTTTAACCGGCAACTCCGTGAGTATGAGGCAGCCCATGGTTTTACTCCTGTAGTAATCCGGCCTAGACGGATAGAAGAGGTTAGAACTAGAGGCAGATATCTTAATGCTGAGATAGGAAAAGATGCTAGAGATAAGAGTCATACCGCAACTAGTACTGTGCCTAAGGTAGTCTATAGTTCGCCAGTAAAGAACCTTAGAGCGGCGGCCGAGGTAGCTAAGGATTTATCTTGTTTATCCGGCGAAGCACTGCGTGAGCAGCAAACCCGGCTTAACCAACTTTTGTCTGAAGCTACAAAGCAGCAGGAGGCCTTTAAGAAGGCAAACCCGGGTGCCGGGGCGTCTCAGTACATTGTGTCGGCGGGAGGTGCCGGTGCGAGGTCGAGGGGCCAAGCCTCGTCCCCGCATCCTAGCGCCCGGCGTGCCGGAAGTGTGACCTCTGGCCGCCGGGACAAGCAGATCCAGGTGTACGATCCGGCTGTCGCCGGAAAGCAGGCGATGGTGCAGAAGAATGTCGGCCAAGCTGACAAGTATGTCGGCAGCAAGAAGCCCGACCAGAGTGTGCCGGCCGGGCATGAAGCAGGCGCGGCCGGTGGTGGCCGGAGTAACAGTGCAGCCCGGCGTCAGCAACAGGGCGCCGGAGGTGCAGCGCAGCAGCAGGGTGCAGGCCATCCGGGACATCGAGAGGATGACGGCAATTCCGCCCTTGCCAGGGCGGGATATCAGCAGCAGCACCAGCAAGGCCGGCATAGTGAGCAGCATCAGCTGGAGCAGCAGCAGCAGATGATCGCAGGCCCAATAGCATCCCGGCTTGGACCTCGGTCCTTGGAAGCTGCAGCACGGGTGCTCCTGGGAAGCTTATCCCAATGATCCGGATCTTCAACATCCGCAACAGTGCGGTCCGCCGCGATCTTGATCCGGGAGTTCTCCATGGCTTGGAAGCTGAATTTCTGTATAAACAGCAAAGTCAAGTATTCAGACAAGGAAATATGCCGGTGGAAGAGGTATGTCGGATCAATACGATATGTGTCGGCAAACAGACATGTGTCGGCTTAAGTATCTATGTGCCGGACATGGACTTTATGTATCGGATAAGATGGTTTACCGTTGGGGCGGGCCTATCCCGGCTGTATGGTTCTAGCCCCCAGGCAAAAGTGGCCTGAGAGGACTTGCAGACATCCTTAATCCGGCGCAGAATGTCGGCCGGAGTCAGCTCGTGTGTGGAGTGCCGGGTGGGGTCCATTGGCCCGCTCATCTGGCAGATCTTGTGCGACCGGCGCTGCAGAGGGGAGACGCGCCGGCTTATATAGCAGGCCACCAGGTCTTGAGGAGTAAGACCGGCATCCAGGAGCTCGCCCTTAACCCGGTGAAGCGCATTCACCGGCATCACCGAGTTCTTCGGGTTGTAAGTCCAGTTCGTCATAGCCAAGGGTGGCTCGTCCACAAATGGCGGCAGGTTGAGCAGATCCTCGTCGGTGGTGTTCTTGACGTAGAAGAAGCTTTTCTGCCACTTCTTGCAAGATTCTAGGAGTTCCACCTTGGGGAAGTCCGAGCCCTTTCGGGACATGATGGTGGCCGCGCCGCAGAGGGTCATGGGGCGGTCCTTCTTTTCCTGGGCCGTCTCCGGCGGGTCGTCCTTGCTCCGGGGCGGCTCTTGGACGACTTGCTTCCGCAGTTGGAAGTACTTCGCCCAGCCTTGAGTAAGGGGCTCTATGCCGGCATAGCCCTCGCAAAAAGCAGCGAAGGCGGAGAGGATCATCACGGCATTGGCCGGGATATGATGAGGTTGTAGGTCGTAGGTGTTGAGGAAGTCCCGGAAGAAGTCCGATGCCGGCAGGCCGAAGCCACGCTCGAAGTGGGCGATGAAGACGACGCGTTCGCCAGGTTCAGGTGCCGGCACAGTTTCTCCTGCTGGTAGCCGGCATGCTACGCCCTCCGGGACTCTCCTGGTGGAGGTGACCCAGGATATGTCGGCCGGAGTAACCTCCGACCCCTCCCAGCCGGAGCGTCCTTGAGCTCGGGCCGAGGTATCTTCCTCAGAGGCCGAGGTGCCCGTCATGCTTGAAGATGCCATCTTAGTGGCCGGGACAAGGCGTGAGAGCCGGAGTCCCGTGATGATATTCCTATCAAGGCCGGAGAAAAGAGGGAGGTTAGTCTCTCCGGCATACCACTCTCCCCAAGGTTAGCAGAAATCAAAGATCTACCGAGCCAGTTAAAACAGGAAACAAATAAGGGTAAAAATTCTAAGGAAGAACACCTGTGAGCGCTGTTAGCAATGCTAGTCGAATCCAGAGAGGAACTGCACTAGATCTATGCGGATATGGCTACCAATGAGAAGCTATGAAGAAGCATCAAAGAGGAAGAACAGAGGGAGAGAGGAACTCACCGGAGTTTGGCCGACGGCGAAAGAACGACGACGGCGAGCGTACAGAAGAAGATCCAATCTCCCTGCAATGCTGCAGAGAGAAGAGGCGGCGGCGGCGGCGTCGTCAATGGTGATGCCGTGCGTCGTCGGGTGTCGGCGCCGGAGTAGAGCGGGTCGTCGGCGGCGCTCCTTCTCTGTCCCTCGGTCCGGCGGCGAAGCGCAAGGGGCAGGAGAGCAGAAGAGGAAGAAGGCACTGTGGCGGGGGTAAAAAGAGCAAGTTTACCCCCACCCCATATTTATACCGAAGAGGCAGGGTCGTGGGGATCGTGGGTAGTGTTCCACTCCCCCGACCGTTCCTGCAGAGAGTCGCCACGTGGCGGCACAGAGTGGGGCGGCGGTTCCGGTAACCGTGCCATGACGCAATGATGGGAAGGAGTAACTACACTGTGAACCGTCACATCGTGGGTGACCGTTCGAGGTGGCAGGACAGTTACAAGTTTCGATGCAAAGCTGTCAGGCATGGCTTCTCGAGGAAGACTCGTCTATATGTCGGATTAACTGCCCGATGTATATGTTCCGTCCGGAATACCCTCGGGACCGGCCGGAATAAGTTTTGGAACAGGAACAGAGGCCGGGATATAATCTGATCACCGGGACATAATGAAGAAAGGTATGTTGAACCTGTCGAGGCTCCACAGCTATGACTGGGGAACCTCGGCAGCTTCGGGGACTAGTGTCGGGGGGATAACCCCCGGTAGGGTCAAGAGACTAGAAAGACACAAAGTCTATGGTTGACTTGTGCTGAGTTATCAAGAAAGGGCCTGACCGGAATATGAGAGCATCGGCCAGGCCGGCATATGTGTGTATCCCGGCTAATACTTGGATATGCCGGTATAGCCGGAATACTGGTATATGTGTGCCGGCATATACTTAGATATGCCGGCCTAACCATTTGGTGTGTTGTGCAGGAGCAGGGGAGGCCGGATTACCCGACCCTCGTAGGTCGTTGGTCCGGCATATAAGTCCTGGGTATGGCCAACGGTCATATCCGGGATACTTAAGTCAACCAAGGTGTCACATCCCTACAATCAAGGAAGAAAACATCCAAGCATGGTAGCAGAGTAAGATGGCAGGGTGCACAGTGGAGGTTACCTACCCTCACTGTGCACAAGTACGAGCTCACCGCACAGAGGTAAGGCCACAGTTCAAGAGGTACAAGGTACAGGGATATGGCGTCCCATCGAGAGCAATCAGGGGCAAAGTCAAGGGTCTCTGCCATCGTCACCAGCTCCTGTTTGGAGTGTAGCCCGTGTCTTGTGGTCTTGTATGACCGTTGTAACCCTGGCCACCACTATATAAGGTGGCATAGGGAGCCCTGGTAAAGGGTTGGTCACTCTGTGTTCCTACACTTAGCAGTTCATCTTCCTTCTCTAGCAGAGAGCTTGGAAGCACCATTGTTGTGTACTACATCGACCCAAATATACAATCAGTAGAGCAGGAGTAGGGGTGTTATCTCCTTACGAGAGCCCCGAACCTGGGTAGATCAGTGTCTCTTTCTGTCGTGCTTTTTAGCTCGTTCCCCTCTCCCGAATCCTCCAGCAGCTAGTTCGGCCCCCATTTAAGCCATCCTATGGCATATGTTGTTTCACCACGACGACATGTTAGACTGCATATATTGTATTTACATAGGACCTAACTATAACTTGTACCAAACCCTAATTGGCCTAAGATCCTATATAAACATAGGAACTCCACGACCTTTTTCATGTGAGGCTTCCCCCCAAATACCTGTCTACAATATCTCATTTCTTAAACTTGATTTTACCAGCTAATTAGTGCATAAATTACAATGATTACTCTAGTTTACTGCTTAAATTTGCAGTACTACCAAAAATTGCTCAATTATTTAGGAATGAAGATCAAGTTGTAAAGAATCTGATCCTTTACCCCGTGAGGGGTTGAGTTCTTCTTCCCCATGCCTCCAATGGATACTCATGGGAATCGAGAGGAACAAGCGTGGTCGGAGACGGCGGTGCACTTTTTCGGCTAGCCTGAGGCCCTGCTGGTGAGTCTCTATTTCTTTTCCCCTTTTCTATGCCCTCTGTTCTTTTAGGGTTAGGGATTCATGGGAGCAGTGGGGATTTCGGAATGATACTTTTCTTTGTCTACCCGAGAGGATCTAAAGCCTAAACTGAAGCTCTGATACCATTGTTAAAAGGCTAGGCTAGGTCAAGTCGGTGTGGTACTGTCTATACATCATAGGACTAGGGATCTGAGAGAGAAAATCAGAGAGATGGGAGAGAGGAATACTTGCACCGAAGATCGATGAACTCGAGCCGGAGGCCATGGCGATGGGAGATGGCATGAGCGTGGGTGAGAGAGGGTAGCAGCAATGGTACTTCCCATCAGCACTGCATGAAAACCCTAGATCGGGAGGGCGTATCGGTGGGGAGTGCGGCGCATGACGAACCTCGTGAGATGTGCTACCAGGCCCCACCTCTTTATATATGCGTAGGTGATAGGGGCCCACAACCATGGTTCGGTTGAGGGCCCCTGATCAGGGCGCGAGTCAAGGCCCGTTCGAGTCATTGTGCTCGATCGGGAAGGAGATCAACCTAACATTCCCCCCCCTTGATCTCAACTTTACTTTTAACTTTATACTTTATACTTTACTCGTTTCATCACATATCAGTACATAGAGCATGTTTATCGTCACAACTTAATTGTCGAAAGAATCAGACGGCCACTATACACTTTTCTGTTTTGAAACAAATTATGTTACTTTTGGGCCTCTTATGATCCAGGAATTATAGGCTTTCCCTTAAACCCATGCCGGCTAAGTGTTCCTTGAACACATTGGGTGGTAAGCCTTTCGTTAGCGGATCCGCAAGCATATCCTTTGTCCTTATATGCTCGAGACTTATAGTGTCATCCTGGATTTTATCTTTCACAACATAATACTTTACTTCTATTGGTATGGTAGCTTTACTCGACTTGTTTTTGTGAGCATAGAATACTACGGGCTGGTTGTCACAGTACATGTTTAGTGGTTTGTCAATGCAATCCACCACTTTCAAGTCGGGTATAAATTTCTTTAGCCATATCACCTGATTCTTTTCCTCAAAACATGTTATAAATCATGTCGTGGATTTTCTATCATCTTTGTCTCCCACATAATCTGCATCTGAATACCCTTTTATCTCTAGGGAATCAGATCTTATATATGTTAGCATGAGGTCTTTTGTGCCTTGCACATAACGCAATACTTTCTTTACCATCTTCCAGTGCTCTATGCCTGGATTTGCCTGATATCTACTGAGTACCACAGTGATAAAAGTTAAGTCAGGGCGAGTGCACACTTGTGCATACTGTAAGCTTCCAACAGCCGAAGCATATGGTACTGTTTTTATTTGATCGATCTCATATTGATTCTTGGGACATTGAAATTCCCCAAAATTGTCGCCCTTGACTATAGAAGCAGGTGTGGCATTACTCTTGTGCATATTATACCTTATTAGAACCTGATACGTTGCAAACGTATCTATAATTTTTGATGCTCCATGCTTGTTTTACACCAATTGCTTTATGTTTTGTTTACACTTTGTGGCATTTTTATGCATTTTCCGGAACTAACCTATTAACAAGATGCCACAGTGCCAGTTCCTGTTTTTTTGCTGTTTTTGTGTTTCAGAAAAGTTACACAGGAAATATTCTCGGAATTGGATGAAACAAAGCCCGAGGTTCCAATTTTGCTATCGCGAAGACAGAGTCCAAAGCAGAGACGGAGGAGGGCCAGGAGGCAGCCACACCAGGTGGTGGCGCAGGTGCCCCTGGCCACATCACTAGGTGGTGTGGGCCCCTGGTCCACCCTCTGACATCGCCCTTCCACCTATAAAATCCCTCCGATGCAAAAACCCTAAATCAATCGGCGTCCATCCACGAAAAGTTCTGCAGCACCGCCGCCATCGAAGAGGAAGTTTAAGGGACAGAAGTCTCTGTTACGGCACTCTGCCGGGATGGGGAATTGCCCCCGGAGCCATCTCCATTGACTTCATCGCCGTTGCTGTCTTTCATGATGAGGAGGGAGTAGTTCTCCCCCAAGGCTGAGGGCTCTATCGGTAGCTATGTGGTTCATCTCTCTCTCACATGGTGTGATATTTATGTGATCATGAGCTTTGTATCTAGTTGAATTGGTAGATGTTACTCTTCATCTATTATGCTACTCAAGTGGTTTTATTCTTGTAATCTCCGGAGACACCTTGTCCCATGATGTGAAGGTGATAGTGTGCGCATTATGTATGTCTCTTAGGCTAAATTTTACATCAATACTTATCATGAGTTATGATTTGAGTTGGATGTCTCTATGAATTGTTGGTATTTGTCTGGAACCGTCTAGTGCACTCAAGCTGACAGTGTGGGGTAATCTAGATTGGGAAATGCAAACTTTAAGGAGTGCTATTATAGCCCTACGCATGATTAGTGTTTGTTATCCAACCGGAGAGTAGTTCAGTGTAGCATAGTGAAGAAGGATATTTATGTGTTCAATTATGTTATCTTTGTTGAGAGTGTCCTCTAGTGAAAGTATGATCCCTAGGCCTTATTTCTAAGCATTGAAACACCATTTACAACAAGTTCTGCTACATGTTTGCTCGCAGCGATTTTTTTTCAGATTGCAATTACCACTTATAACCATCCATATTGCTTGTATTTCACTATCTCTTCGCCGAACTAGTGCACCTATGCATCTGACAAGTGTATTGGGTGTGTTGGGGACACAAGAGACTTCTTGTATCTTAATTGCAGGGTTGCTTGAGAGGGATACCTTTGACCTCTTCCTCCCTGAGTTCGATAAACCTTGGATGATCCACTTAAAGGAAACTTGTTGTTGTTCTACAAACCTCTGCACTTGGAGGCCCAACACTGTCTACAAGAATAGAAGCATGCGTAGACATCAAAACCTTTTCTAAATATGCCTTCTATGATAGTCCTAACACTCCATTCTTTCTATCTCAGTGAATTTCTATGCCCAAAACATATGAAGCTTCACCAAGATCTTTCATATCAAAGTTTGAGGACAAAAACTTCTTTGTTTCTCGTAGCAGACTAACATCACTGCTAGCAAGCAGGATATCATCCACATACAAGATTAGGAAAATATATTTCCCACTTTTAAACTTTGCATAAACGTAGTTGTCCTCGATATTTTCTTTAAATCCAAATCTTTTAATAGTATCATAAAACTTTAGATACCACTATCTAGAGTCTTGCTTTAATCTATAAATGGATTTCTTTAGACGGCATCCCATGTGTTCCTTCCCCTCCATGAAAAACCCCTTGGGTTATTTCATGTAAACTTTTTCTTCTAAATCTCTATTTAGAAATGCCATCTTTACATCCATTTGATGCAACTCTAAATCAAAATGTGCAACTAGTCTCATTGTAATCTACCCTTCTCTTTGTGTAAATCCTTTTGCCACTAGACACGCTTTATACTTTTCTATATTCCCATTAGAGTCATACTTTGTTTCATAGACCCATTTACAGCCTACTGTTTTGGCTCCTTTGGGAATTTCCTCTAAGTCCCAAACATCGTTGGAACTCATCGACCACATTTCATCTTCCATGGCCTCCAGCCACTTCGATGAGTTAGGGCTTCCCATGGCTTCTTCATATGAAGTGGGATCGCCTTCCATATGAACTATTTCTGTGTTATAAACTTTATAATTGGTAGAAATAGTTGGTTTCTTAACTCCTTTGGATCTTCTAAGGGCCTCATTCTCTGGCTCATTTTGTACCTCAACTTCTGGTACATCTATTAAAGGTGGCTACTGCAACAACCTTTCATGCTCAACAACTTCAGTCGGCTCCTGATGGACAGGTTCCGAATCTTCACACCTTGTTGTCATGGGTGGAGTTACAACAGGTGCTTGCACGGCAACCTCAGGGATTGTCGGTGCAGGTACAACATGCAGCGAGAAAAATGGCTCCTGAATCATCGGATTAGGTGCATGCACCCTCTTCTCCTCAAGATCAATTTTCCGAGCTACCATGCTCCCCCTCATCAATTCATCCTCCAAGAAGACTGCATGTCTCGTTTCTACAAACTTTGTGTATCTGTCTGGATAGTAGAAATGATAACCCTTTGATCTATCAGGATAGCCAATGAAGTGGCAAGTTACTGTTTTGGGGTCTAACTTTGCAATATTTGGATTAAATACTTTTGCCTCAGCTGGGCTCCCCCAGACCCACAAGTGGCATAGAGAGGGAACTCTCCCTGTCCACAACTCGTACGGTGTTTTGGGCACCGACTTGCTTGGTATTCTGTTGAGAATATGAATGGCGGTTTTAAGCGCCTCCATCCATAATCCCAATGACAGGGTGGAATAACTCATCATGCTGCGCACCATATCCATAAGAGTACGGTTGCGCCTTTCAGCTACTCCATTTTGCTGAGGTTCACCCGGCATAGAATACTGGGTGACTATTCCATTTTCCTGTAAGAACCTTGCAAAAGGTCCAAGTACTTGACCATATGGAGTGTGCCGACCGTAGTACTCCCCCCCACGGTCGGAACGGACTATTTTAATTCTTTTATCATGCTAATTTTCAACTTCTGCTTTGAATATCTTAAATTTATCCAATGCTTCAGATCTTTCTTTAATTGGATAAATATAACCATATCGGGAGAAATCATCTATGAATGTTATGAATGAGTCATAGCCATCCACACTTTTCACAGAAAATGGTCCACAGATATCAGTGTGAATGATTTCTAGTGTCGTTGTGCTTCGGTTTGCACCCTTTTTAATTTGCTTTACATACTTTCCTTTTATGCAATCTATGCATTGTTCTATATCTGAGAACTCTAACGGAGGAAGAATATCATCTTTTAACGAGGTTTTCAATTCTTCCCCGCAAAATATGGCCTAATCGACAGTGCCATAACTTCAATGAGTCATGAGTTCTTTTTTCTTTTCTTTTGTTCTTTGTTCGACAAGGAAATTTGCTCATTCACATTACACATAGAATGCACTTTTTTACGTAAGGATAACAAATAAAGCTCATCGTGAAGTAAAGCAATACCCACACAAGCATCTTTAAACCATATGGCACAATTTCCATGTGCAAAATAACACTCATAACTATATTTATCCAAACGTGATACACTTATTAAGTTTCTGTGAAGCGAAGGAACAAATAAAACATCTCTAAGCAGAATTGAAAAGCCATCAGCTAACTCCAAGGAGATGTCGCCAACAGCTTCAACGTCTGCTTGAACTCCATTTGCAACTTCAATGCGTCTTTCGCTTATTTGCCTAGTCCTTGTCGAATGGAATCCCTCTAAAGAATTGGCAACATGAACAATCGCACCTGAGTCAACCCACCAAGTAAATACAAGGATTCATTTACAAAACAAACTATATCTATACATTTCTTTGCCATTATTGACTTGAGCCATTCTGGACAATCTTTCTTGAAATGCCAAGTCTTCTTGCAGTGAAGACACTGGTCTTTATCCACTGGGAGAGTGGGCTGATGATACTGTTGGGGAACTTTGCCATATGGCTTGGAAGGAGAACCTTGATTGTTGTTCTGGTAGTTCCTTTTCCTGTTTTCCTTGACATAGTTTATGGAACCACCATTTGAGGCTTGGAAGGAGAACTTTGCCTATCTTCTTCTTGCACACATATGGTAATCATCTTTTCTATGTCCCATTTATCAGGTGACAAGGGTATAGATAATAGAGCCCGTTACTTGTGGACCCCTGAGGCCCATTAAGCTAGGCCCAAGTGTAATCATAGTCAAAGTACGAGTCCATGTCATTTATCAGTATTGTAATATGTATCGGACCCGACCGGATCCTTGGGACCTAGCCACCTATATATAGGGGCCAAGAGAGGCCGGTCAGGGACAAATTGATAGTAAGCCAAATTGACCACCACGTTTATTCTCAATACACGCATTGTTTGACTGATCTTTACCTTTGAAGTCATCCAACGCCCTATTCCCCTGTTCCTAAGTCCTTCATCTTGGGCATTTGTCGAGTTAATGTCACATCCCAAAATTTTGGAATGTGAAATAAATAAAATAGGAACCATGTTTGCTTGTCTTGATTTGAAATTTCGCAGGGAATTAAAACTTTTTGGGTTTATTTAAAAAGCCTTATTAGAAAAACCATTTCAAACTTTCTATTATTCCTTGAAGAACTCAATTAAGAAAATAAGATTTCAAAATACTATTTTGTTAAAATCCTATGCAAGCATATTTGCAAAGGAAATATTATACAAAATGCCTTATATCAAATAAGGTTCACATTACCAAAAAGGTATTTGAAAATAAAGTTTTATTGATTTTATTCTCTAAACCTTAAAAGGATTATTTTAAAATCCTATTTCTATTTTGGATTATGCTAGTAAACCCTTTTGGCCAAATTTATAAAGTTTCTTATAAAAGCTTGTTATATCTTGAAAACAAGTTTCTTGTTGATTTGAAATGCTTCCTTTTGAATTTTAGAAAAATTTAGAAACTATTTTGAGCTCATTTGAAGACAAAGTGTAAAAGTTACAAAAGAATTAAGAAAACAGAAAAGAATAAAATAAAGAACAAAAAAATGAAGAAGAAGACTCGGGGAACCTTTCGGCCCAGCAGGAGAAATAGCCCATGGCCCACCTGGAATTTCCTGAACCGGTACACACCCTTTCCCTCTTCTCACTGACAATCCGACCCCACGCATCAGCACCGACATCATCTTCCTCCTCCAACCGAGAAATTCGCCAGGAGACCGAGCCCACATTGTTTGCTCCCCCTTTAATTCCGATTGATTCCCTGCCCATTTCGTCCCCACTCCGCGGCTATTTAAACCCCCTCCCTCTCCTCTCCCTTTTCCCCCTCCTTTCTCTCTGGATTGCGCCGCTAGGCTATCAAGATTTCTCGCAGGAGCCCGTAGGTACCTGCGACCGTCCTTGCTCGATTCTGGCGACTCCAGGAGATTTCGCCGTCTCTTTTTGGTACTGAGCAACTCTACTACTCCGTGCACATCTCCCTGTAAGTTTTTGCGCCCCAGAACCCTCTTGTGTCATTGATTTTGACCGTACCCGAAACCTCACCGCCACGCTGCTAACTCCAGCGGCCTCTCCGCGTCGTCGTAGGATGCAACAGAGGTACTCGAGCACCCATCGTCTTCTCCACATCACGCCGCACCCTGTCAGCCACCTCAACATCGCTGGACCTCACTGGAGCATCGCCATCGTCGGCCATCGGGGCGTAGCACCGCCGGATCTCCATTTCCGACGACCCACCGGAACCCTAGGTAAGTTGATCTAATCTTGACCTTCAGATCTGGATCTGATGGCTCCGTTTTATTCTTTCTTACCGAATCGGTACATGCATGTGGCTGCCCAGTCAACAGCCCAGTCAGCATACACCACCAATCAGAAGCAGCCATGTGTCTGACACGTCGATACACCTTTTCTGATTAATTTAAATAGCTAGAAAATGTTTGAATATTGTAAAATTCATATCTTTTGATCCACTGATCCAAAAATTGCAAATAATATGTCTCTGGAATCCTACAAATGTGTAGAATCTAAAGAAACCAAAATATCTGTGAATTGAGCTAGTTGAAAACATTCAAATTCAAACATGTGAGTTTGAGTATTTTTAATATAGTTCAAATTCTATGTATCTTTTCAGTTGATTCTTTTTGCAAATGAATCGTATTGTTATCCCCTATCCAGTAGAACTACTGCACAAATTATTTGGACCAATTTTATCAAGTATTCAAATTCAAATGAGGATTTGAGTATTTTTCCTCTAGACTTGATTCTATAAATATTTTAGGCATATTTCCTTTTGTAAAATTTCTCACCTTGATATGAAAAACCACCAGAATACTTCACACCCTTTTCACACTTGTCCAAATGTCAGCTCTACTAGTTCACCCTATTTTGCAAGCTATAGTTGTGTTATTCGAGCACCTTGCAAATATCAATCCAAATTCCTATCATGCACCTTGTGCTATTTGGCTGATGTCCCACTCTACCATGTGGTGTGAAATATCCTAAGTCCTAATGACCATCTCTACCATGACTTAGTGAAAAATCTACTATCTATCCTTGCCCAAGTGCAAACTCCATCTTACCCAAATTCTTCCAAGTATTTTGACTACCCCATCCAACAATGACATAGAAGTTTTCTCATATCAAGACCATGGAGAAGAAGTTGAAGAGAAGACAAGGAGTTGAAGGCAAAAAGAAGAAGTTGAAGGGAAGACAAGGAGATGAAGGAAAACAAGACGATCAAGAGAAGAGAGCCAAGTCAGGAGGATGAAAGTGACAAACCTTACCACTTAGAAACTTATCCATCAAACTTCTCAAACCAAGCCTAAGAATCTCCTTAAGTTATTTTTGCTAAGTGTTTGACACTTATTAACAATTTAGAAAACCACATCAATCTTTAAAACTCTTGACTTAGCCATTCTCTCCATCCATATCAAGTCAACTTCATGCCACAAATATTTTGTCCAATTACCACTAAGACAATTGAAGACTAAGCTAAAACAAATAAACACTTTTGTTTTCCTTGTTGGAGGATGTTGCCTTGAATGGTGTGTTTATGATGTGTTCTTTTCTACCTTATAGTTGTACGGAGGACTATGTGTGTTGATTAAGAGAAGTTCAATCTTCAGAAAGTTACTAAGGAAAGTATCATTTTTATGGTGTTTCTATCTTTTCTATACAAGTTTTGTGATTTCGAGTATAAGTGCGTGCGTAGGGTTAGGTTGTTATTGCATGTGTAGAGGGTTGTGCTTTACAATGCAAACCCAATTAAGTTAATTGATTTATAGAAGATACCGTAGGAGTTGGTTGCTTAGCTATGCTTGTAGACAAAGATCGGATACTATATCAAGAGATTGGACTATTGAAGGGAAGGCTCTACCTTGATAGCAAAGTATGGATGGTGGACGACCTGCGTGGAATTGGTTTGAACACCCTTGGAAGCGTAGATTTTTGAAGGGGATGAACTAGTTATATTTGTTGTCTTAAGGGTTTACTGTGGTAGGAGCAGTGTTACCTTTTATTCTGAATTGGGTTCACTGTGGCAGGAGCAGTGTTATCCTTTAATATTTGACTTTGGTTCACTGTGGTAAGAGCTCTGTAACCTCTTTATGGTCCACTATGGTTGGAGCAGTGTTACCTCTTATATGTATCTTGGTTCATCGTAGAAGGAGCAGTGTTACCACCTAAGTTCACCCTTGGTTCACTGTGGAAGGAGCAGTGTTACCACTTAGTTGTCACATGACCCATTGAAATTTTATAAATTTTGTCCCTCTGGAACATTGAGGAAGCACTAGGGATTACTACAAGTTTTGATGGGAAAGATTGAAGTCTTCGAACATATCATGACACAATTTATAGCCTCGAACTCTACTTAGCCAAATATTTCTTGTGTAGACTTGTGTCTATTTTATTTTCTTTCTTGTGACACTTGCCAATACAATTCAAATGTATTGCCCCTTCGTGGCTGCAAAGTTTCATGTTGCAGATTTAGGTGACAAGTAAGGTACACCAGGGTTACGAGTCTATCCTCAACATGCTCGCCTATGGCACATGAAGACGAAGGACTCCATGCTACTTCTAAATTATGTTGTAAACTCTGATACTGAGATGGCCTTGCGCTATGCAAATTGTAAGGTTTCATTATGTAATTTCTGGATCATATGATGTAATAAAATGACCTTTGTTTCTTGGTATTACATCTTAAACTGTGTGTGCTAGCGATTGATCCAGGGACTAGCACAATAAAGCATAGGATCTCTACCTTTGAAAGGTGAGGTCTCTACAGTTAACCCTTGTCAATTGGCACCGACCGTGGGGAGCAGGGGTGTTGGAATAATGAATTTGATGGCTTTTTAGCTTTTAGCCAATAGCAGTTCAGAAGTCAACAAAACCAAAAGATGAAGTTGACGATTGGAAGTCTGAGCTTTTGTGTCAGATTTTTAGGTTCGGCTCACCTTTCAGATCCGGCGAAACCGGATCCGTCGGCAAGCAAAACCAAGACAATCACAATGTCTGGATCATCAGTGGGCTCTTCCAGCGAGGTAAACTCGCTGGTCAGCTTTGCAGCAGAAAATACAAGAGGTAAAATTGAAGAACTCGATGAAACCATGGAAAAACTCGACATAGAAAAAACAATGGATCAATCATACATTAGTCAAAAGTACCTCGTCACCCGAAGCGGTGGTGTTTCTAGAAACATACATCAATTATGCGTCATCATCACCAAAGCAGCAAAAGAGAACGATCATGCAGACAATGCAGCAATCGACGTGCAAGTCGACAAATCAAGGAGCAACAGTAAGAAGGAGAAGGAGAAAATTCACATCTCCACTGGGGAGTGGAGAATCATCATGTCAGCTATTAAACATAGTACGGAAGTACCCGCCAATTCAAGAAGAGAAGTTCTGATGGGGTATCAGTATGCCCTGCATCAACACAAAAAGAGGCTGAGGGAGGAAAAAGACAATATAAGAAGAAGTCAAGAAAACAACAGTGTGTCAAGTGGAGCATACTGGGATGAATACAGCAAAGCATCGGAATCCAGCAGAGAGAGACATAAGGATCCATAGCACAATAGGAGGACAACAACATGGGAAAGGGAAGAGAACCATGCAAGGAGCATAAGCGCGCATCCATCAGACGATGAGGAGGATTTTGTGCAAGAAACACCAGAGGCAGCATTAGTAGCAGCGCAGGCGTATCTACTAACTACACAACCGGAACCCGGAGATCCACGGGAGCACATGCACCAAGCCGCAATAAGAAGCCTCGGGTTGGTAGAAGGCAGACTAAGGAAACATCCTCCAGAGAAAAAGATGACACGTTACGAGGACAAGGGAAAGGAAAACATCAAGTACCAATACTCACAAAGTCAAGCAAGTGACTCATCAGGCGACAAAAAGCACAGAACAAGAAGGGAGGATGCAAGGAATATCATAGCGCAAACAAGAGTAGACAATGCATGATATGCATGGAAGGAAGAAAATTATGAGGACGACGAAAAAGATATGGGCGCGCTATGCTTTACCCGAAGGGTTCGCAGAACGCGAGTACCCAAAGGATTTAAATTACCACATGATCAGCAAAAGTATGATGGGTCACAAGAACCTAAACTATGGTTATTAGACTACCTACAAGTAGTACAAATACTCGGAGGAACAAGAGCAATGGCAATGCAAAGCTTGCAGTTACACCTCACTGGCGCAACATGGTCTTGGTTAAGCACTCTACCCAACGATTCCATCAGAAGTTGGGGAGAACTAGAGAGTCAATTCACAAGAAATTTTCGTTCGACATACAAATGTCCAGCGTCGCTAGAAGAAATCAAGTCCTGCATACAGAGGAAGGATGAAACTCTATGTTCATACATACAGCGGTGGAGTATAATAAAAAACTCTGCGGAAGACGTCTCTGACGAGCGGGCAGTAGATGCTTTTTCGGCTGGTCTTCGCCGCTCGGATCTCGTGGAAGAATTAGGGAGAACAAGGCCCAGGACAGTGTCAGAACTAATGGAGGTAGCAAACAGGTTCGCCGATGGAGAAGACACTTACAACAACAAAAGGGCGTGTTCACCAGAAGTCGACCGATCAAGCAGACAAAGGCGCAGGTCTCGCAACGAGGACAACCGCACAAGGCGAAATCAGATAGCCGCAGGATATGAAAGAAGGGACAAGGAAGGCTGTGGAAGCAGGGAGCTCCAAGAAAGAAACAGTCATGAAAAGCAAAAGTATCCTGGCCCATCGGCAGAAGACATGCTCCATGGACCCTGCCGTATCCACTATGCATATCTAGATGGGAAAAGAGTATCCAATCACCAAATGAAAGACTGCAGAACATTCCTGAGGTTACAAAACGCTCTGGAGTTAAATCAAGGGGCACATCGAGGAGGTACAAGCACAAGACAAGGATATCAAGTGCAACTTCTTGCAAGACATTTAGAATCAAAGGTGTACATATCCGCAATGATCCAACCAGTCCCAAAGTCCAAAAAAGAGCAGAAGAGCATATCAAGACAAGTAAACTTAGCAATATCATCTGAAGGGAATATGCCCGAGAGGCAATAATAAAGTGGTTATTATCATATTCCATGTTTATGATAAATGTTTATTTCTCATGCTAGAATTGTATTAATCGGAAACATTAATACATGTGTGATTAATAAACCAAAAAGGTTCCTAGTAAAGCCTCTCTTTTATACTAGCTCGTTGATTAACTGATGATCAAGGTTTCCTGATCATGAACATTGGATGTTGTTAATAATGGGGTCATATCATTAGAAGAATGATATGATGAACACTCACGCCCATAGTACGAATAGCAATACGATCAAGTCATCAAGTTCATTGCTATATCAAACTCATGCGAAGTAGTTCTAATCCTTAGACCATGAGATCATGTTAATCACTGATACCAGAAGGGTACTTTGATGATATCAAACGTCACACCGTAATAGGGTGATTATAAAGGTTGATTTGGGTACTCTGAAAGTATTAGTTGAGGCTCATGGATCAAGAGTGGGATTTGTCCATCCGGATGACGGAAAGATATTCTCTGGGCCCTTCTCGGTGATATTGCATTAGAATCGCTTGCAAGCATGTGACTAGGTCACAGGAATGCATTATCACGGAACGAGTAAAGAGACTTGTCGGGAACGAGATCGAACTAGGTATGGTTGATACCAAATGATCGGATCTTGGACAAGTAATAATATCGCGAGACAAAAGGAATTAACTATGTTCGTTACTGGTTCACACGATTACTAAGTCATCGTTGAGTAAGTGGGAGTCATCATGGATTTCCAGATCCCGCTGTTGATTATTGATCGGAGAGGAGTCTCGATCATGTCCACGTTATTCACGAACCGTAGGGTGACACACTTAAGGTTCGCCGTCGTTTTTGAGTGGATACGATACTCCGATCGAATTATAGGACAGCATGAGGGTTATTTCAGAAAAGCACCGAAACTGTTTCGGATATCGAAATAACTCAAGGGTGTATTTGTTAATGTTTGTTAATTGAATGAATTAACAAATATTAAAGAAATAAAAATGTTTTATTAAATCAATAAGTGTGAATTTTAATTGGCATGAATGTCATGCATTAAAATGGGGGTTACCTCATGTTGATGAGGGGGGTTACAAGGGAACGAAGAGGGGGTCATGAAGAGGGGGAGACCCTCCTTGGCCGCACCCCTTTGGGGCTGCCCCTCCTCTTCTATATAAAGCCCTCCCTCTCCTCCATGACACACACTTCTTGATCCTCCCCTCCCTTGCATAGTTGCTGTCCACTTTCCGTCTTGGCTTAGCGAAGCTCTGCCGGAATTATAGTTCGTAGTTCATACACTTGGAGAAGTGTGTGGAGGAGTGTCCGGCGGATCCCTTCTTCCGCTGCCCCGCTGGACCGAGGGCGTGGAGGAGTCGACGTTGAGCTGTACGTGTGACCGAGCACGGGGGTGCTGCCACTTGTGGCGCTGGGTACACGATCTTGTGATCGTCAAGTGAACCACGACGTCGACTACGTCAAGTGAACAACTACGTCGACTACGTGCGTCTTCACCGACTCTCCATCATCAACGTTTGTGCGGGAACGTAATCCCCGCTTACGGTCGTCGAGGGTTAGTCTCCGTTGCTACCACCTCGTAGAGTATCTTGGCTAGTTTTTGTGTTCTTGCATAGGAAAAATTTTGTTTTCTATGCTACGAACCCTTCAGTGGTATCAGAGCCATCTCTATGCGTAGTTGGTATGCACGGTTAGAACACATGTGGATGTGGGTGTTGATGATCATGTTATTGCAATTTATTTGGTATTTTGGATCATAGTGGCATAGTGGGATTGAAGCTGCCTGAGACTAACCTTACGTGACCACGTTCACGAGACTTGTCCCACACTTGACATGCTTCGGCATATGTGGCTTTGCGGGTGTACGTTTCTCCCACTATAGTTATGATCTATTTTACAAATAGTTGTTAATAATATTTTTATCACCGTTGTGGTTACATGTTCGTAGGTAAGAACGGTTCTTCCTAGAAAGCCCCAAACCACGTAAAATATGCAAGACAAATTAGAAACGTCTAACTTGTTTTTGCAGGGCATGTGATGTGATATGGTTAAGTTTTTTATGTTACAAATTGTATGCGATGATCCTTTTTGTAAGTTATAAACAACCGGCAGGAGCCATATGGTTGTCTTTACATTTAAATGGCCTGCGTGCCAAATATATATATCCAAGTGATATATTGTAATGGAGGAAGACAACCAAGGTGGCGCACCATGGACCTTGGTGCTACGCCGGTGGAATGATGGAGATCATACCATGACGCACAAGATGGAGATCGAATGCGTGAAGGACCATATCATATCACATTATATATGCATGTGATGTTTATCCTTTTATGCATCTTATTCTGCTTAGATTTGATCGCGCGGTAGTATTATAAGATGATCCCTCTCACATAAATATCAAGATAAAAATGTGTTCTTCCATAGCATGCACCGTCAAGAAAGTTCGTCGTTTCGAGACACCACGTGATGATCGGGTGTGACAGACTCTACGTTCACATACGACGGGTGTAAGACAGTTTTACACACGCGAGTGCTATGGTTCTACTTGGCGAGCCTAGCATGTACAAACATGGCCTCGGAACACGAACCGAAAGGTTAAGCATGAGTCATATGGTTGATATGATGAACATGGTGATGTTCGCCTTTGAAACTATGCCGTTGCACGTGATGATCGGTTGCGGTATAGTGAATTTGGTTTGTGTAATCACTTAAGAAAACTAAGAGGGATGTTGTTTTTAAGTGGGAGTTCATTTAGTAATTTTGAATTATAGAACTCAATTTATCATGAACTAAATCAAAGTGAATTTGCATAGTTTGTTGTAGTTATTGGCATCCGTTTACTACCTTGCGATTAGCTATAATTGAGATAATAGAACTATAGAATTCTGGATTTTAACTTTACGAACTGGTATCGTATTGTTTGAACGTCGATCTAAAGTTTAAAGTCCTATTGCAAACTTTTAGCAAACCCTTGTTACTTGATAAAATTTAATAAGTAGTATTAAATCAAGAGTAACAATTCCAGTGTTAGTATCTAAGTATCACACTTGCCTCCATGATCCTTGATATTAAAAAGTTGTTTTTAGTATCAAGGTTATCTAGGAGCTGAAAGAATTGTTTCATAAACTATCATATGTGGAAGATATTTTGATATCTGAAACAATGTTTGGTTGCAATGTGATAGAGTATAATTTCGTAAGACACATGTTCTCATATGGTATGAGAATTTGTGAAGATTGGAGACGCTAGGCATCCAGATCTCCTAAAAGGTTTAGGAACTAATATTATACTCGCAATTCGTCCTCATGAGCTATAGTAGCTTGATCATGAAAGTTGTCATGATAGGATGAATGGAAGATGTAGGTAAAATGTTTACTACACTAAAAGATTACTAAAGAATGGAATTTGGAAGAATGCCAAATATTTGATAATGGTGATCTATTTCAAAGTGCGAGTCCAAGGGTATTAGTGTTTAACTAATCATGCCTTGAACTATGTGCCATGTGTATGGCGCCACTATTGATGTTGATAGATTCTTCTAGATGAAAAAGAATTGCTAAAAGAGAATCCAAAATTTATTCTGGCGGAAAAGAAAAGACTGGAAATGTCCAGCTCAGGTATATAGAAGATATACATGTTATGGTTGTATTCGTTGCTTGTTAAAACAATGTGGTTCTTGGGTATTTGATACTAAATTGGTTGGTATGAACTGTCATACAACGTAATACAAGAACTACAATGGCCTAATTAACTAGCAAATGAATATCGGATGATTCTCATCGAAAACAAATAAAGTGTTATTGTGTTTCGTTGGAATTAAACCTAGCCTTCAAGATTTGTTTGAATAATTGTTATTTTGTTCTGGTATTATGAGAACAATGGTTGTTCAAATTATTACCGCATTCATAAAAGATGGATGAACACTTATCTTGTTGGATAAATCACATCCATAACACTGATGCTAAAAGTGTCTGAAGACAAATGATTAGAAGATCACTTATGAGTGACACCACCATTTAAATCATATTGGAAAGTAAACATGAAGAAACTCCATGTTGATGGAATTTTGGAGTCTTTTGATTTTGAATCAATTGACGCTGGTGAAAATTTCCAAGAGATGATTAAAACTCCGTTCATAGGCCAAAGAAGAATGATCGACTAACTTATTGGATATTGTACATGTTGATGTATATAGTCCATTATGTATAGCCGTGTGTGGTGAATTCTTGAACTTTATTTTCTTTAACCGATGATTTGAGTAGATATATGTGTATATTTACTTGATAAGGAAGAAGCATGAAATATTTGAATATTGTTCAAAGTATTTCTAGATGAAGTTGAAAATCATTGTAACAAGAGAATAAAGAATTTATGATTTGATCATAAAGGAAGATATTTGAGTTACAAGTTTAGCAAACACCTAAAAGTTGAGGAATCGTTCCATAGACTTGTATTTCCTGAAACACCATAGGAGTATGGAGTGTTCGAGAGATGAAATCAAACTTTGTTTGACATCGTTGGATCAAAGGTGTCATCTATAAAACTGCCATTATATTTGAAGGATAAAGCTTTAGAGACTACCGCTTTTACACTGAAAAGAGCGCCATCATGATCCGTTGAAATGACACCATATGAGATATGGCATGGGATAAAACCCAAGTTGTCTTTTCTAAAATTTTGGTATGCTGTGCATATGTAAAATGTTTACAACCAAAGTCGGATAAATACATCTTTGTAGGTTATCCCAAAGTAAATGTTGGGTATTCCTCCAGAACACCTAAGACAAAAGTGTTTGTCGCTAAAAACGTTAAGTTTCTTGAGAAGGAATTTTTCGCAAAAAGTCAAGTGGGAGGACAATAGAATTTTGATTAGGTTGTTGAACCTAAGCTATATGTGCTGAGTAGCGCAGCGCTGGGAAGTGTCCCGGAGGCGGCCACAATGCGCATGGCTATCGTACCTCAAAGGTTGTGGTCACATAGATCTAAGTTCCTGTTGAACCACGTGAGTCGGATAACAATCAAATAGTTAGATTTGAGAACAGATCATTATTGTTTGACAATGATGAACCGAATACATGCAAAGAAGCGATGATGGGCCCTGACTCCGTCAAATGGATAGAATCCATAAAATCCGTGATAGTTCCATACACGAGAATTCAAGTTTATGAACTTGGAAGACCCTCAAAAGGCATGAAGCCTAATGAATGTATTTGGATCTATAAACACAGACATGGATGTTTAACATCTTTGAAATAGTCGACACATCGTTAAAAGAGTTTACGATTGTGTTCAATGAGTTGACTATGACAAGATTTGATCTTTCATAGCGATATTTTGTCTGGAAGGATTACTGTAGCAATCACTACATATGCCAAGGTTGGTATATGTTAGTTGAACAAACAAGACAACATTCTTCTAATAGAATGGTTACCTAGGACATGTACATGACATGGTCCAATGGGTTTTGTAAATTCAAAGGATGCTAAAAGGCATGCAAACTTCAATGGTTGAAGTAAGCATCGCGGAGTTGGAATATTCACCGTGATGAAATAATTAAAAGGTTTAGTTTCATCAGATACGATGAATATGCTTGCATTTGCAAGAAATTAAGTGGGAGCGTTGAGACATATTTTTAGTACATTATGTTGAAGACATATTGTTAATTGGAAATGATGTATTGACATAGGTTAAGAATTTCATTAAAATTAGATTTCAATGAAAGACTTAGGAAAAACCAAAATATTGGGTCTCGATGTCTATATAGATAGATCGAGGTACCAATATGGTTGTGCCAAAGTACATAGATGAAATATTGAATGAAGTTCAATATGGAAACGACAAGAAAAGTTCTTGTCGCATAGAAGAGGTTGAAACAAGATTCAGGTGTTTTGACACTTGATGAGTGAAGCCACATGAATGATTTGATCGATCATGTATACCGTGATATGTACATATCCAGATATGTCCTATGCTCTAAATGTTATGAGCATATACCAGAGTGATAAATATCATAAGATGATCACTAGACAATAGTAAAGATATCCTTATGTGCTTTGGAAGGACTAAGGATATATATTATGTATGACAAAGTGACACATAGTTCATTGTAAAGTGTTACATTGATACTAAGTTTGTCACAAGATACAATTAAGTTTATCTCAATTTTAGCTATATGTTTAGGTGGCATAATGTAATGGAAGGAAGTTCCATGATGAATTTGGATGAGTTCCAAAGTTAAGACATTGTGATGGATTCTACAACAAAGGTTGAGTATATGGCTACTTTAGAAGTAGCAAAAGAGGGCATTTGTGTCAAGAAGTTTGTTATCAAACTAGGTGTAGTTCCAAGCTGGCTATTACTATGAAGATCTATTGTGCGACAATAGTGACAACATGATTTCAGCTAAAGGAACTAAGGTCTCACCAAAGGACCAAATTTATACCCAACTATCTCATTTGAGAAATGAGTGATGCATAGAGATGCAAAGACATGCAAATACACACAGAACTGAAAGTGTCAGATCTGGAGATCAGATTAACCACATGCAACGCGTATGGATAACACGTGAATGCCATAAGTGTTATATACGCAAGTATCAACTAGATTATTGACTCTAGTGCAAGTGGGAGACTGAAGGGAATATGCCCGAGAGGCAATAATAAAGTGGTTATTATCATATTCCATGTTTATGATAAATGTTTATTTCTCATGCTAGAATTGTATTAATCGGAAACATTAATACATGTGTGATTAATAAACCAAAAAGGTTCCTAGTAAAGCCTCTCTTTTATACTAGCTCGTTGATTAACTGATGATCAAGGTTTCCTGATCATGAACATTGGATGTTGTTAATAATGGGGTCATATCATTAGAAGAATGATATGATGAACACTCACGCCCATAGTACGAATAGCAATACGATCAAGTCATCAAGTTCATTGCTATATCAAACTCATGTGAAGTAGTTCTAATCCTTAGACCATGAGATCATGTTAATCACTGATACCGGAAGGGTACTTTGATGATATCAAACGTCACACCGTAATAGGGTGATTATAAAGGTTCATTTGGGTACTCTGAAAGTATTAGTTGAGGATCATGGATCAAGAGTGGGATTTGTCCATCCGGATGACGGAAAGATATTCTCTGGGCCCTTCTCGGTGATATTGCATTAGAATCGCTCGCAAGCATGTGACTAGGTCACAGGAATGCATTATCACGGAACGAGTAAAGAGACTTGTCGGGAACGAGATCGAACTAGGTATGGTTGATACCAAATGATCGGATCTCGGACAAGTAATAATATCGCGAGACAAAAGGAATTAACTATGTTCGTTACTGGTTCACACGATCACTAAGTCATCGTTGAGTAAGTGGGAGTCATCATGGATTTCCAGATCCCGCTGTTGATTATTGATCGGAGAGGAGTCTCGATCATGTCCACGTTATTCACGAACCGTAGGGTGACACACTTAAGGTTCGCCGTCGTTTTTGAGTGGATACGATACTCCGATTGAATTATAGGACAGCATGAGGGTTATTTCAGAAAAGCACCGAAACTATTTTGGATATCGAAATAACTCAAGGGTGTATTTGTTAATGTTTGTTAATTGAATGAATTAACAAATATTAAAGAAATAAAAATGTTTTATTAAATCAATAAGTGTGAATTTTAATTGGCATGAATGTCATGCATTAAAATGGGGGTTACCTCATGTTGATGAAGGGGGTTACAAGGGAATGAAGAGGGGGTCATGAAGAGGGGGAGACCCTCCTTGGCCGCACCCCTTTGGGGCTGCCCCTCCTCTTCTATATAAAGCCCTCCCTCTCCTCCATGACACACACTTCTTGATCCTCCCCTCCCTTGCATAGTTGTTGTCCACTTTCCATCTTGGCTTAGCGAAGCTCTGCCGGAATTGTAGTTCGTAGTTCATACACTTGGAGAAGTGTGTGGAGGAGTGTCCGGCGGATCCCTTCTTCCGCTGCCCCGCTGGACCGAGGGCGTGGAGGAGTCGACGTCGAGCTGTACGTGTGACCGAGCACGGGGGCGCTGCCACTTGTGGCGCCGGGTACACGATCTTGTGATCGTCAAGTGAACCACGACGTCGACTACGTCAAGTGAACAACTACGTCGACTACGTGCATCTTCACCGACTCTCCATCGTCAACGTTTGTGCGGGAACGTAATCCCCGCTTACGGTCATCGAGGGTTAGTCTCCGTTGCTACCACCTCGTAGAGTATCTTGGCTAGTTTTTGTGTTCTTGCGTAGGAAAATTTTTGTTTTCTATGCTACGAACCCATCATCATCACCATCGGCAACTATAGAGTACTTGAGGTGGTCTGACCAGCCCGTCAGGTTCAGCAGAGCAGATCACCCAAGGAAAGTGCCCAGGCCAGGACACGCGCCAATGGTGTTGAAGGCACAAATAGGGGGATACGACATTGGGCGAGTATTCATGGATGCAGGAAGTGGCATAAACTTGATATACGCAAGGACTCTAAAGGCAATGAGCATTTCACTGGAAAACTTGAAGCCGACAGACTGCTCTTTCCACGACATAGTACTAGGGAGTGCAAATCACCCCCTCGGGAAAATACAACTCGACGTTTGCTTCGGTGACAGTGGCAATTACCGCAGAGAGAAGTTGGAGTTCAAAGTAATGGACTGGCCCTCACAATACCATGCAATCCTGGGGCGACCAGCATTTGCAAAATTCATGGCAGTCCCTCATTACGTGTACTTAACACTCAAAATTCCAGGACCCAAGGGGACCATCACAGTACAAGGCAGTTTCGAAGTATCTAACACCTGCGACAAAGAATTCAATAGGATGGCGCAAATTTGGCATGAAAGCTAAATATGCAAGACTCAAGGACCAAACTAATCACAATGTGCTACCCGACATCGGTCGATCCCTGCCAGACCAGGCTTTCAATGCAACCCAAGACTCCAAGAAAATCCAGGTTCACCCTACGGACCCGAGCAAAACCACTTCAATAGCGGTAAACTTGGACCCCACATAGGAAAGCGCGCTCATTGAGTTTCTCTATGAGTGCTGGGAAATCTTCGCCTGGTGTCCTTCAGACATGCCAGGGGTTCCCAGAGAACTCGTCGAACACGCACTAAATGTGGACCCAAAAGCAAAGCCAGTCAAGCAACCTCTGCGACGGTTTGATGAACCTAAAAGAAAAGCAATAACAGCCGAGCTACATAGGCTAGAAAACATAGGATTAATCAGAGAAATCAAAGCATCAACTTGGGTGTCGAACCCTGTTATCGTCCCCAAGAAAAACACGGACGTACAAATAGTATGTGTCAACTACATATCTCTCAACAAGCACTGCCTCAAGGATCCCTTTCTGCTACCTCGCATTGATCAGATAATCAACTCAATCGCGGGGTGCGCGAGGCTGTCCTTCTTAGATGCATATTCTGGCTACAACCAGATCAAGTTGAAGAAAGAAGACGAAGAAAAAAATAGCTTTTATCACACCATACGGTGTGTTCTGCTATCAAGTCATGCCCTTTGGCCGCAAAAACGCAGGAGCAACTTATCAAGGGATGATGCAAAATTGCCTCGGAAATCAAATAGGCCGCAACATCCAAGTCTACATCGACGACGTGGTCATCACCACAAGAAAGGAGGAGTCTTTAATCAGCGACTTGACGGAAACCTTCGACAACCTCAATAGGTACAAGCTCAAGCTTAACCTGACAAAATGCTCTTTTGGCTTGTCAGCAGGGCAACTTCTGGGATTTTTGGTGTCAGCAAGAGGTATAGTGGCGAACCCAGAGAAAATACAAGCAATATTAACGATGGGGAAACCAGCAAAATTACACAACGTACAGAAACTTGCGGGACGCGTGGCGGCATTAAGTCGATTTGTCACACGATTAGGAGAAAAAGCTCTCCCTTTCTACACACTTATGAAAAAATTAGGTGACAAGTTCGAGTGGACAGAAGAGGCAGATACAGCTTTCGCACAGCTGAAAAAGTGCTTTCCATACCACCGGTGTTGGTCGCACCAAGAGAAAAAGAGCCACTACTACTATATATCGCAGCCACACATCAAGTGGTAAGCATGATACTGATAGTCGATCGAAGTGAAGAAGGAAAAGCGCACGGAGTCCAGCGGCCAATATATTTCCTTAGCAAAGTCCTATCTCCAACAAAGCAGAGGTACCCACACTACCAAAAGCTTGCATACAGCGTATTTACAATAGCACAAAAGCTACGGCTATATTTCGCGGTACACCCAATCATAGTGGTTAACGAAGCCCCACTATCAAATATATTAAACAACCCTGCAGCAACAGGACGTGTCTCCTTATTGGGAATTGAATTATCGCTCCTGGACATCACGTACGAGAAACGGAAAGCAATCAAATCTCAGGTACTACCAGATTTCACAGCAGAGTGGCTTGAACTACAAAACACATGACCACCTGATTTATCGAGTGTCTGGACAATGTACTTCGACGGATCAAAAAGGGTCCAAGGCGCAGGGGCAGGAGTAGTCTTAATATCACCACAAGGCGACAAACTAAAATATGTGTTAAGGATGAGTTTTCCACAAGCTTCCAACAATGAAGCCAAATATGAGGCTTTGCTCCATGGAATGAAAATGGCCAAAGCATGTGGAGCAACCCGACTGAAAATATTTAGGGACTCGAATCTCGTCGTCCAGCAAGTGATGAATCGGTCCGATGCCATTAGCGACAACATGACGGCATACAGAAACTTATATTACTATCAAGAAGGAACCTTCGACGGATGCAAAGTTTCACACGTCAGCAGGGCCAGCAACGAGGAAGCCGATAATCTAGCAAACATCGGGTCCCAATGCCTGCCTATACCACCAGGAGTCTTTTGGGAGGAAATCATAAAAAAAAAATATAAAAAATTCGACTCGAGGAGAACCAAGCTAGAACCCGACGACGGGCTCGGGGGCTAGCAAGCCTAGCACTGGGAGCACAGCAGAACCAGAGGAAGTCATGATGGTTGAAGAAACTTGGATGCAGCCATATTTGGTGTATATGATAAACAAGACACTACCCAAAGATACTGTCGAAGCAAGAAGGATAATACGACGATCCAAGGCTTTTGTCGTAGTATAGGGGAATTTATACAAGAAAAGCATAACTGACGTTTTGCCGCGATGCGTCACCCATCAAGAAGGACAAGATATATTGAAAGACATCCATGCAGGAGTATGCGGGCATCACGCTAGCAGCAGAGCTATTGCAGCCAAAGCTCCATCGACGACGCAAAATATATAGTTCGAAGGTGCGAGGCCTGTCAACGATTCACATGTCAGCCACACACACCAGCAGCAGAACTACAGGCAATACCATTGTCCTGGCCCTTTGCACAATGGGGTCTGGACATGGTAGGAAAACTGCACAAATCTTGGCCAGGAGGACACGTCTACATGTTGGTGGCAGTGGACAAATTTACCAAGTGGGTAGAAGTAGCCCCGGTAACAACTCAAGATTCCACAGTAGCAATCAACTTCATCAAGTCCATAATATTTCGCTTCGGAGTACCGCATAGCATCATCACAGACAATGGGACAAATTTCACATCAAAGGAGTTCAAAAGCTACTGCGAGAGTATGGGAATCAAACTAAAGTTCGCATCTGTGGCGCATCCAAAAACAAATGGATGAGTCGAGAAAGCCAATGATTTAATATGCAATGGAATAAAAAAGAGGCTATTAGCACCCCTGGAGAAAGCTAAACACGCCTGGGTAGATGAGCTGCCCTCCATGCTTTGGAGTCTGAGAACTACACCCAATGCGGCTACTCAAGAAACGCCTTTCTTCCTGGTCCATGGCGCAGAAGTTGTGCTTCCATTCGAAATCACTCATGAAGCTCCAAGAATTGCAGCTTACGACGAAATGACTTCCATAGAAGCACTCCAAGATGACGTCGATGCACTCGACGAAGCAAGAGGCGTAGCACTAGCCAGAGCTACGCAGTACCAGCAAACTCTATGAAACTACCATAGTAGTCGAGTCCGCCCCCGATCTTTCATGGTAGGGGACTTAGTCTTAAGACTCAAGCAGGACGGCCATGGAAAATTAGAGTCCCCATGGGTGGGACCTTACATCGTTACATAAGTAATCCTAGGAGGAGCTTATCGACTACAAGACAAGAAGACAGGGAAAGATGAGAGCAACACGTGGAATGCAGAATAGCTTTGGCATTTCTATGCATAGAGGAGACACGACGATAGAAAAATGCGAGTTATGACCCTCTGAACCCAGAACATGAGGCCACAAGTCGGGTTCCTTGGGTCAACTTGACAGTATATATAATATGTCACTATTTTCCACTCGGGGGCTCCGACCCTCACGTCGTATAAAGAAATATGAACATTGTTGAGATCATGTGCTCACGTCTCTTCAAAAGTTACTACGAGTTTGTGCGCAACCCTATATCTATCAGGAGAAAACGTGGATACAAGCACAATTAAATCAAACACACCTCGGAACACCAAGAGTTCCTCTGGTCTATCGCTAAGCATGATAATATAGAATAAAGTTCATCACACATCATTATTACATAAAACAGGCCAAGGGAGAGCAAAACAGAAGATTACATCAAGGAAGCATCTACTGGAAGTGAACTTCTGCTTCATACTTCCTCTGGCACTATGTGCCATCGTAGATCTTCACGTCGAACTTCAACGTACCACAGTGGTAGTCGAAGAGCATGAAGAACCCTTGATGCAACTCGTGGTCCTCTGCAAACTAGGGCCAGCCGCCCCTGAAGTACATCTTGCCATGCCCATCATAGTACACCTCCACCTTATATGGAGTTCCGCTTCCAGACTGTTCGCGGAGGATTGCCTCGCGAAGCTCACGCCCATCCATGAACTTGGTGAACTTTAGTGGAACACGCTGTATCTCACAGATTTGGGCACCAGCGATACAGAAGAAAGAATAGATCTTGGCAGGAGGAGGAGGAGAGGCATTACGAGGAGTAGTGCTGGAACCTGGAGCGGTAGCAGCAGATACCTTGGGCTTATTTTTACTCCCCACGGGGCGGCCAGGGCGCCGCTTTGCAGTTGCGGACGACAAAGCTACCAGGGATGCATCCTTCGGTTTGTTCTTACTGCCGCGGGGACGGCCACGTCCCCGTTTCTCCATCAGCACGCCGGTGCCAAGGTTGGCATCACCAGCATCCACCATCGGAAAGGCTACGCTTGGTGGAAAGGAAAAACCCTAGATGGGATTTAGAGGAAGAAGACGATGCGGCAGAGAAAGTTTGGCAATGAAGGGATTAGGGTTTTCCTTGGCGAGCCTGTGTACTTTATTTATAAGTAACCTTAAGTGGGCCTTTATGAATTATAGGTCCAATTAAATTTACGGGCCTTGACGTTACAGTCGGAGAAAATAAAGGAATAGCGGAAGCATATATAAAAGGAGAAAAGAAAATTTGAGCTAACCTCCAAAGATGAAAGGCGATGCAGAAGGAAGATATTTGAGTTTAAGAGATTTCAACGTAATCCCTCCTCATAGACTTGGGGGCTAGTACCATTGGGAGCACTTGATGCGTACGCGATGATTTAACACAAGAATAAAGCTGGCAGATGGGCGGACAATATATTTTGAGCCTATACCCGAAAAATTTCGGCTATAGCCTCGGGGGCTACAACCATCGGGAGCACTGGTCATGCACCCGATGACAACGGACAGCGTTAAGTATAGATCAGGAGTATAATCGACTACCTTTGTCAACAACAATCTTTGACTACAATGTCGACAAAAATGACATCGATTACTCCCATCGGGAGTTATTCGTGATTATTTGAAGGAAGAACAACTCAAATATTTTGCACATCTCAACAGCCAAACAAGGCTTGCAAAGGAGGTCAATAAATTCTCAGGCTAAGTCATCGCGACAAAGCTTGAATGTCTTGATCATAAGAGATCATGAAGGTAAGACCCCAGGATCTGTCCTGTGTGGCCTAGTATATGCACCTGAATGCACTCTGCTAGTAACTTTCCGTGTCTATGACGCGAAGAAAATCCTGGTGGACGCACTGGGCACCCTGAGAACTACTGGAACCCTTTCTTTGTAAGTCCTAAATGCGGCAAAATAAGGGGTTAGACCAGGTCCCATACTCGAGTCCAAGGGGATTGAGTTTGAAGTAGGTGACAAGTATCTGCTCCGGCAGTTAACTGGCCTCTTGACCCGTCAGAGCTGTCAGGCTTGTTAACCAAAACCCCTTGCGAGATAATATAAATGAAAGTTGTAAATTGAGTACAAGGAGAAGAAGAAGTCGAAGATTGATGAAGTCAAAGATATGAAGACTTGAGATTCAACCCGAATCTGCAATTCTGGTAGAATCTTGGGGGATACTGACAAGGGTATAGATAATAGAGCCCATTACTTGTGTACCCCTGAGGCCCGTTAAGCTAGGCCCAAGTGTAATCATAGTCAAAGTACGCGTCCATGTCGTATATCGGTATTGTAATATGTATCGGACCCGAACGGATCCTTGGGACCTGGCCACCTATATATAGGGGCTAGGAGAGGCCGGTCAAGGACAGATTGAGAGTAAGCCAAGTTGACCACCATGTTTATTCTCAATACACGCCTTGTTTGACTGATCTTTACCTTCAAATTCATCCGACGCCCTATTTCCCCGATCCCAAGTCCTTCATCTTGGGCATTTGTCGAGTTAACCCTCGTCATCAGGAGACATATTGTAGTTGATAACAAAGTTATCAAACTCTTTAGGCAATGAAGCCATGACAAGTTGAACAAGCAGAGCAGGCTTGAGCTCCAAATCAGCATCCATGGGCTTCAGTTTAGCAGCCATGTTGCTCATCCTCGGGATGCGCTCCCTGATGCCATGTGCACCTCCTGTGTACTTTTCTGTGACCAGCTGTTTGAGCAGCTGGGTAGCATACACCTTTGAAGAGCCAGTGAACTGGCTCTTTACCTTTTCTAGAAACTCCCCAACGGAAGTGCACTCTTCGATTGAGCCCGCAATAGCGCTCTCAATCGTGTTCTTTATAAAGGACATGCACTTTTTATTTGCATTGACCCACTTTTGGTTTTATAGGACATACGCCAGCTCCACTGGAGCATGGTCCTTTTTCTTTTTGTCCCAAGCAGCATCATCATATTTTGCATCTGTGATTGGCTCTATCGGCTTGACTGGATGTAGAGTGTCCACAACCCAGTCAACTTCAGCGCAGACAAAAGCCAGGTCCACTTTCTTCCTCCACTCAGTGTAGTTGTCACTCCTGAGCATCAGAACATCTTTGAGGCAACTCATCAAATTTTAACCTCCTGAAATCCACAAATATGTGAGATAACAAAACAATTGCATGCATTAATCCAACATTGGTATAAATCAAAACATACAACTATTTGTGCAATTAAAACTATATCACCGTTGGGCAAAAATAGACATAAATGCACCTTTTATCACATAATAAACAAATCATGATCATGTTATTAACAACATTGGTCATAAAATAACAGAATTATAATCACCTTTAAAATCACTTTATCACATCTTTAAAAAAAATTAATTATCACTTTATTGCTATTTAAGCAATTACTTTTTAACTATTTGCAACGGAAAAATGAATAAAAATTCATAAACTTTGAACATTTCAGAAATATGTTTCTATCACTTTTCAGTTTTTCTAAACAAAATTTCATTATATAACTTTGAACATTTCAGAAATATGTTTCTATCACTGTCCTCTGGAAATAAAAAACAGAGAAAATTGTGGCCCACGGCCCACTATGCGCATGGCCGCCCTGTGCGTTATTGTCACTGCCGCTCAGCCGAAAGGCCAAAACAGCGAGTCATGTTGCTGGGCCGCGCCCTGTAAAAACTAGCCCATGGCCCACTGGCGAGCGTCACTCTGTCAGCGCCGAACCTGTCCGTCGGATGGGATCGGACGGCTGTCCGCGCCGATTGGGAGGAATAAGAACCCCTCCACCAGCCCGACAGAAACCCTAGCCGAATTTCGCTCCACGCACTGTCTCTGTCCCACTCGAGGCGGCTGCAGAGGAGACCGACACCGGCCAGCTCCCCGTCGGTGACCGGCGACATGGACGTGGCTGGCGAGCCTCTCCCTCACCTTCCCACTTTGCTTCACCTTCTCTCCCATCACCGAACGCCCGTGGCACCGACGAGAAGACAGACTGTTGCCGTAGCCTTCACCTTCGCCGGTCGCGCCTCCGCCTTGCGGTGAGCGCGCCGCTGTCGAACGGTTTGGCCGTGGTGTCCTTTAACCCGTGAGGGGTTGAGTTCTTCTTCCCCATGCCTCCAATGGATGCTCATGGGAATCGAGAGGAACAAGCGCGGTCGGAGACAGCGGCGCACTTTTTTGGCTAGCCTGAGGCCCTGCCGGTGAGTCTCTATTTCTTTTCCCCTTTTCTTTGACCTCTGTTCTTTTAGGGTTAGGGATTCATGGGAGCAGTGGGGATTTTGGAATGATACTTTTCTTTGTCTACCCCAGAGGATCTAAAGCCTAAACCAAAGCTCTGATACCATTGTTAAAAGGCTAGGCTAGATCAAGTCGGTGTGGTACTGTCTATACATCATAGGACTGGGGATCTGAGAGAGAAAAGCAGATAGATGGGAGAGAGGAATACCTGCACCGGAGCTCGACGACCTCAAGCCGGAGGCCATGGCGATGGGTGACGGCGTGAGCGTGGGTGTGAGGGGGTGGCGGCGGCGGTACTTCCCGTCAGCACTGCGCGAAAACCCTAGATCGGGAGGGCGTATCTGTGGGGAGTGCGGCGCACGACGAACCTCGTGAGGTGTTCCGCCAGCCCCCACCTCTTTATATACGTGCAGGTGATAGAGGCCCACAACCATAGTTCGGTTGAGCGCCCCCGATCAGGACGCGAGTCAAGGGCCGTTCGAGCCGTTGGGCTCGATCGGGGAGGAGATCAACCTAACATAATAGAATTTGTATACGAAGAAATCAAAACCGTCATAACCTGTAGGTTAGAGCTATGCCATTTGTGCAGTAAAGATACGTACACACTTATCCTGGCATGGATTCTCATAAGTGTGCTTCTTCTGATCATCACTTGCAAGTTGCAATACGAACCGGTCTTTTTAATGTGGTCAGTGGCTGATAATAGTAACATGGCCGAGTGCAGAAGATAAAGCTGATGGTAGCTGTACAATCAGTCTGCATATTATTCTTCCATTTGGATTATAAATATGTATGAATGAAACTGGTGTGCATGCTCGTTGGAGAGGCATGACATTTTTGTTGCACGTGGAGCCAGAATCCATGTCTTTGTTGCATATTATTTTTCTTCGCCAAGATTTACCGATCATCACCATTCATCAACCATTATTGGCCAAAAAACTACAAGGTTTAACTGAACCGATGACTCCTCCAGTTTTATAAAGCTCTCCATCTTTCCATGGACTGCCAGCACGCCCGCCTGCTCATATCCATCTCTATCAGCGGTCTCAACTCTGGTACTTGTCAGCTCGAGCTTCATCTTCCGCCTTTCTTTTTATCTCCTCACTCATGTTTTTCAATTTGTTTGGTTGTTTACCCTCCCGAAGACTGCTCGACATTTTGCATCCCCCAATTTCAATGGTCTTTTATTGAGTTCTGGCTGCTGCTTTCGTTTGATTTATTTGGATTCTAAGTGCTGGTCGCTCAAGCAAGGAGGATCATCATTTGTACAACCAAACTGAACAATGCCTCCTTTCACCTTTTCTATTGTTGAGCTTATATCCATCTCTATCAGCGGTCTCAACTCTGGTACTTGTCCGCTCGAGCTTCATCTTCCGCCTTTCTTTTTATCTCCCCACTCATGTTTTTCAATTTGTTAGGTTGTTTACCCGCCCGAAGACTGCTCGACATTTTGCATCCCCCAATTTCAATGGTCTTTTATTGAGTTCTGGCTGCTGCTTTCATTTGATTTATTTGGATTCTAAGTGCTGGTCGCTCAAGCAAGGAGGATCATCATTTGTACAACCAAACTGAACAATGCCTCCTTTCACCTTTTCTATTGTTGAGCTTAATTTCTGATTTCCCCATATTTCCATGGTCGATGGCAAGAGCTATGAACGATTTGCCAGGGATGTCTAATAAGTGAAGGTAAATTTTGGACTGCATTTGTCCTATAAGCAGTCTACACAGCCTACAGGAACAATGCCTCCTTTCACCTTTTCTATTCTTGACCTTAATTTCTGATTCCCCCATATTTCCATGGTCGATGGCAAGAGCTATGGACGATTTGACAGGGATGTCTAATAAGTGAAGGAAAATTTTGGACTGCATTTGTCCTATAAGCAGTCTACACAGCCTACAGCTTCTCCGCCTGCAAGTTCCACTAACGAGTGATTCACCAAATCTGTTTGTTTAGTTTGTATAATAGTAATATTGATGTGCTCTTTTGTTATATGCATTTCTCTTTACAGGAAATCACAAAATGTGAGAAATATAGCTCCTTTGATCATTCATTGCTAGTTGCCCAATTTTTTGCTATGGAAAAAAATAATTGTGTTTTCATTAACTTTCTGGAATACCAGTGTTCGTTCGCTCATATTTTGCGAGAAACTGACACTGTTTACTAAATGTAGGTGGTACGATGAAAGCATGTATTATGTGACACTACACCATATTATTATCTATCGTGTGTTAATTAAATAAAGGTCTCGACTGAGTGTTCAGGAAGTTAGGCCCCTCCTTAAATTTTCTCCAGTTTTCTCTTTGTTTCCGGTGCTCCCGTTGGTATGTATATATGTTGCTCTCCCAGTCTACCTGACCCTTATCTTAATTCTACTTTGGTAGTGTTATGCTTGATAGGTGTTTGATGACATTCCTAGACATGTTCGTGAAGGAGATAAAGCAAATCGTCCTGTTGTTTCTCCTCACCGGAGTTTTTCTGCCGTGTCCTCACGCTGCAGCCCATGGACATTGCCGCATGGGGAGGGATCATGTGCTCGGCTTCTAGGCACGGCCTCGGTGGCTTATATCTAGACAGTCGAATTGAGTATGTGTTTGAATCGATGGAGGTCGTCCTTTAGAGCTTGGTTCTGCTCTGCACAATTCCTGTACCTAGCTGAGTCCTATCCTATCCCTCCCGCCTGGATCTGGGCCTCAGGCCAAAGTAAGGACGGACTAAGAGAGATTTTTTTTTGACGATGACTAAGAGAGATTTGAGGGACGATGTACGAAACGAAACTCGTGGGACGGATGACAGAAACAGGGACGGATTGAACCGTTTTTCACTTATAGGTGGCATTGATTGTAATATTTAATTTGGTGGAGGGTAAATCGATCCAAAAAAATTGGTTGACGATGGAAACCTTAAGTACTTTATTATTAGGTATAGATTCGTGCAAAAAGATAAAATTTGGTGCTAAAATAAACCTTTTCGCGAGGCTATTCTTATCTTTTTTGTACATGCCACGGAAAATGCTGGTTTTTTACGAAAGTTTGTATCAACACATAGAATGTGGAAATATACTTGTGGATATATTTTCCTAATTTTTTTTAACATTTTGAAAGTAGTTCATTTGTAAAAAGAGAGCATATATATTTGGAATAAAAAGTGCATTTCCGCTGGCACGGCCTCAAAATTGTCTTATTTTATTTGTCTATAGAAATTATTTTCTTCAAATTTAACATCTTAACTAATTTCTTTCCTAGAATGACACTCAAGTGCATTTTAAGCACAACAAGTGTTAAATAGGAAGATGTAAAGTCTCTTTTACCCGTGATAAATTATGTGATAAAAATATCTCTATACACTACCGGAAAACCATCGTATGCCGTGTGCCTGCGGCGCACGGCGAAAGGGCCGAGACACACGGCAGAACTTTCGCCGTGCGTTAGCTCACGGCGAACACCACACGGCGACGCAGGCCACGGCGAACGTTCTATGCCGTGAGCTATTTGGGAAACGCACGGCGAAGAATTCACCGTGTGCCCTCTGCCGACCCACGGCGAAGTAAAGCAACAAACGGCCGGCGGTGGCGAACGGTAACCAACTGTGGCTCCACCTGCAGTCTGCCGTGCGTGATATCTATGTCGTGAGCCTTTTCTTGCTTCGCCGTGAGTCGTAGTTTGCCGTGTGCCCTCTATCTACGATGTGTTGCACTCAGTTTGCCGTGGGCCAGGATGCTTGCAGTATGCCGTGTGCCCTATGCCAACGCACGGCAAAGATTTAAACCAACAGCCAGATCCCAGCCCAGCAGCACAGCCTGTCGACGCGTGTCTCCGTTGCCGTGAGCAAGCACACGGCAGAGGACTTTTGGTTCCTTTGCCGTGTGCAAGCACACGGCAAAACCCCAGTTTTTTTCCTTTTTATTCTGTTTTTGCTTGAATCTCTGCAATTCAAATATAGATAACAATATAACATTTACAAACAATAGCAGACGACAGTTGGAGTGCATCATATAACAATATAACCTCCATAATACCACATATGGGCACAAATATTGCATAGTGCATAATACAAGCCCCATAATAAGTTCAAACATGATAAATAGTGCATAATACAAGCTCCAAGACGGAGGCGGGAAGCGGTGGAAAGCGCGGGAAGAAAATAGGCGGGAGGCGGGAAGCGGTGTAAAGCGCGGGAAGAAAAATGGCGGGAAGACGGAGGCGGGAAGCGGTGAAAAGTTGTCGGCAGGATAAGGACGCGTGCATAAGGACGCACAGCGGCATGCCGGTGGGCCCGCAGACCAGTGTTTCAAGGCGGGAATGCCCCGGAGGCGCCAAAAATCCCTCAAAAACTTACATGGGGACCTATGATATATGGGTAAAAATAAACTAATATGTGGATCGTAGGTGCAACAAATTTGCAGAAATAATAGGAGAAGTAGGCAGAATAAATAGTTTACCGTGTGCCGGCCAGCAAAGCACACGGCAAAAAGTATCTATGCCGTGTGCCTTCCTTGAAAGCTCACGGCAAATAGTGGGTACTGGTGGCGGCGATAATTTTAAATTTGCGAGGCAAATATTTGCAATGGTGGCGGGAATTGCAAACACAACAGTTTACCATGCGTGACAGTTATGCACACGGCAAATGACCACCGTCACGCCGAGCCGTTAGACCGGCCTCCAACGTGGGACAAGATCAACAGTTTGCCGTGTGTGATACTTTGCCGTGAGCTTTTATGTTATTTCGCCGTGTGTTTTCTTTTGCCGTGAGCTTCTGCCGCAGTGTACCGTGGGCTCATATTTCGTCGTGTGCTGTGGTTCGATACACCGTGAGCTTTGTTTTGCCGTGGGCTGGACGTGCTGGCTCACGGCATAAGATTTTATGCCGTGCGTCGACCCACGGCAAAGGCTAGGCGCACGGAAAAGGCAGATTTTCCGGTAGTGATAACTGTTGTGACACATTTAACAAATGAGAACTGCTCACATGCTCGCCCGCCCAACATTGTCACCAACGGCATCAGGCAGGGTTGGAGGAGGGAGGGAGGCTGGAAGGGGCACGTGCAATATTGTCACAGGACGCGCCATGGCTGCGGCCGCCTAACCTAGATTTGGCGCGAGCGCCCTGGCACGTCGTGCCTCCTCGTGCAACCACCTAGCGTAGCATCGGCTCCATCAGTTCTTCGTCCACCACTCCAACGCCTCGCCGCCCCGCCATGGCCGGCAAAGACTTCGAAAGGCCGTAGCCAATCTTTATTAAGATAGAGAAAGCAGGTTTACAGTGATAAGAGCAGCAGCTCCGAGATGGAGCGATGCTGGTAACCAACAAAACGCGTGTGGCTGGACAGGCCCAACTCACGCAATGCAGAACGTCACACAGGCAAAGCCGCTAGCTAAGAGGAAAGAATAAGGCCTGCTGATCTCCACATCGCGATGTCGTCCCGGATGCTGTCAAAGACCTCGTCCACAGTGTGAGCTTGATCATCAAAGATTCTGGAGTTTCTCTCCTTCCAGATCTTCCAGTGCAAAAGGATGGTTACCGTGTCAAAATCCCGTCTGCGTTTCTTCGGCACCTGCTTCCTGGCGCGCAGCCACCAATCCTCAGTGTCCAGCAGGGTAGGTCCTGGGATGATGAACATTGCCTTGGACCAAGCCTTGAGGCGATGCCACACGGCAATGGCGAAGGGGCAATGGACGAACAGGTGAGTACAGCTCTCCGGCATACGGAGGCAGAGGCGACAAGTGCTGCTATGGGGCCACCCTCTCTTCTGGAGATTATCCGCTGTGAGGCATCGCTTATGAACAACCAGCCACATGAAGAATTTGCAACGTGCCGGTGCTTTGGATTTCCAGATTGCCGAAGCACAGGGGAAGCGAGTGTTGGCGGCAAAAAAAACAAGCTATAGGCGCTGCTGGTACTGAATTGGCCGTCCTCGGTGTGCCGCCAAATAAGCCTATCTTCAGACATTGCCACTAGGTGAACCGAAGAAGTAAGATCCCAAAGGTGCAGGTACTGGTTAATTGCCTAGGTAGAAACACCGCCCCTGACGTCTCTAATCCAGCGATTGCCGACAAGAGCTTCAGCTACCGAAATCCCCGAAACCTGGACGTAGCTGGCGAGGATAGGAAAGGCCTCCATTATCGAGCGATGGCAGGGCAGCCACCTATCCGTCTAGAATTTAGCACGCTTGCCATTGCCGAGCTCCACAAAAGAGGCCGAGTGCACCAAAGAGGAGGCATCCTTGTCCTCTGGTATGGGAATCAGACTCCACGGGCGAGGCGATGCAGACCATCTTAGCCACGACCAGCGGCAGCGTAAAACACAGCCAAAGAACTGGAGGTTGAGGATGCCCAAGCCGCCGTACTGAGTGTGCATGCATGCCCTAGTCCAGGGCAAGAAGCAGTGGCCACCGTTGGTCTCTGTTTGACCACGCCAAACAAAACCTCGGTAGCGGCGGTAAATGATCTTCAGTGCCCAGGCAGGAAGAGGGAGAACCGCCAAGAAATGCAGAGGCAGCGCCATGAGGACTGAGCGCGTCAGGGTGAGGCAGCCTCCCGGGTTCAAGAGCTTCGGAATCCAGCCAGGGAGCTTATCGGAGAATTTGTCAATCAGCGGCCAGATGTCAGCCTTCCGCAGCCGTCCAGTGGAGAGAGGGAGGCCCAGATATCGTATAGGAAAATCACTTAGCTGGCATTGAAAGGAGTTAGCGACCGCAAGCGCCGTCGTGTCCTCGCAGCGGATGCAGGTGATGGTGCTCTTGTGGAGATTGATCTGCAGACCGGAGGCTTGCCCAAAAAGATGTAGGATGCTGAGAACCGCCTCACAGTCATTGGGCGCCGGCTTGAAGAAAACCACTGCATCCTCGGTGTAAAGAGAGGCCCTTGGAATATGGCGGTTGAGATTGAGCCTAGAAAGGATCCCATGATCATCGGCCCATTGCAACATGGCCTATAGAGTGTCCATGGCCAAAATGAAAAGAGCAGGCGAGAGGGGGTCGCCCTGCCTGACGCCTCTCGCCAGGCAAAAGGAGTCACTTTGCTCTCCATTGATGCAGATAGAGCTGGTCACCGTAGAGAGCAGATAGCAGATCCAGAACCGCCACCGGGTACCGAAACCACATCGACGAAGGACATCAAGTAGAAACTCCCAGGACAGGGAGTCGAAAGCCTTCGAGATGTCAATCTTGAGCAGGGCAGCAGCAATCTTCCTCTGGTGAAGTAATCTGGCGGTATTCCGCACCAGTTTAAAGTTTTCGTGGATGCTTCGGCCCATGATAAATGCATTCTGTGAGGGGGAAATCAGTTGAGGGAGCAGAGGAGCAAGCCGAGCTGACAGAGTCTTTGTGAAGATCTTGGAGAAGGCATGAATGAGACTGATTGGTCTAAAGTCCTTCATCTCGGAAGGGTTCTGAACTTTGGGCAGCAGCACCATGATGGAAGAGTTCACCGAGTGAAGATTCTGGCAATGACCGCGGAACATGTGATGAAGGGCGAGCATCAGGTCATCGGCTATCGTGTCCCAGCAGAGTTTGAAGAATAGTCCAGAGAAACCGTTCGGACCGGGAGCACGGTCTGATGGCATATCCATCACCACTTTGCGCACCTCCTCGGGCGTGAAAGGGGCTTCAAGATTGGTTGCGTCCTCCGGAGAGAGACAGCTGAGAGTTAACTGCTCCAGATCAATTCGCCGGTCACGGGATGGAACAGAACCCATAATGTCCTCAAAATAGTCCTGGGCAAGCTCAAGCTTGTCAAACGTGCTGGTAGCAACCCTGTCCCCATATTTCAGGATTGGAATTAAGTGCTTGCGTCTGCGACTGTTAGCTTTCATATGGAAGAACTTGGTATTAGCGTCCCCTTCTTGGAGATCGCGGACTCTGGCACGTTGCCGCAATCTGACACGCTCCAGGGAGGCAAGTGCAAGGCATTTCCCTTTCAAGAAGGAGCGCAGACGTCGTTCATCCGTCGAGAGCCGCCTAAAATCCATTGCTTCGTCTAGAAGCACAATAACCTCGTTAGCAACCTGAAAGGCGATATTATTGGCGCTCTGAATTTTCTGACCCCATTGCCAAAGAGCTTGGGCTATGCGGCGCAGCTTGGCGTCAAAGACAAAGATCGGATCATTGAAGACAACCTCGGACTCCCAGGCCTCCTTCACCACATCCTGGAACCCAGGAAGTTTCGTCCAGAAGTGTTCGAAATAGAACCTAGAGGATTTCGGGCGGACAGAGGAAATAGACAGTAACAGCGGGCAATGATCCGATATATTCGAGCTTAGGGGGAGAAGATCACTGATCGGATAAAGATCTTCCCAATCAGGGGAGAAAAACACTCTATCCAGCCGCGCCAAGATGGGGTCATCCTGACCGTTACTCCAAGTGAAGCGGTGGCCCTGGAGCGGCATGTCTTGCAGAGCCAGAGAGTTGATGGTGTGCCTAAATCTGTTTACCATCCGACGATTGATTCTTCCATTGCTCTTCTCCTCCGCAGCGCAGACCAAGTTGAAGTCCCCATTCACAATCCACGGAAGGCTAATGGAGGCCCCAAACTGAGCCAATTCGTCTAGGAACCGCAGCTTATCAGGACGGAGTTGAGGCCCATAGACAGAAGTGATCACCCACCTCTTGTTGTCAGCCAACGACCGAACCTCCGCGGAGATAGAGAACTCGCCCAGATGAAGCGACGAGACCTCGAGGACTGAGGATTTCCAAGCAACAAGAACACCACCGCGGGTTTCAACTGCAGGTAAAAAAGCATAGCCATCGAATTCCGGTCCCAGGGTCTCCGCGACAAGAGCCGCAGTAACCAAGGCCAGCTTGGACTCTTGAAAACTCACCAAAGACACGGGAAGGGGCTCGACGAAAAGCCTAATCGAGTTCCTCCGCGCGCGGTTATTCAGCCCTCTTACATTCCATATAAGGAAGCCTAAGTCTAGCGCCATGGAGACAAGCAGAAAAACCACCACTGGCAGGACAACAAGCTCCGACGAACTAAGCCCCACTGGGTTCCACCTCTGTTGGAAGCGAGAAAGCAGCAAAGACCTCGTGAGCCGGCTCGTCGAAGGCATTGCCATCCGGGTCGAACAGAGCCACGACCGCCCTGATGTGATGTTGGGCGAGCGGCTTCATGAACAGGTCAAGGTATTCATCAATCTTCCCTTGAGAGATCACTTCCTCGCCGCGCACCAGACCGAGATGTTTGATAAGCACAGTCTGTGCGCGGACCACCGTCCCTTTGTTGGTGCCATCATCCTTCTTCCGGAGACGATCACTGCGCCTGGGAGTGAAACCAGGAGGCAGTCGCTTCTTCCTGCGCGCCGGCGTGGACGCAATTGGCCGCAGCCCAAGAACTGACGGCTCCGGCGAGCGACAGAGATCTTTGAGGAGTGAAGACGCGGCCGTCGGGGGGCCAGCAGGAACCGCAGCCAGACTGGGGGATGCGGGGTGCCGGTCTAGGGGTGGGCTAACCATGGCAGGCGACTGGCGAGGTCCAAGAACTGGGCTGGCCGGAGGTGGGCTTGACATCACGAAGTCCGCCTGAAGAGAGCCTGAAACAGGAACCGACCTGGAGTTGGCGCTGACGTGGCCAGGCGAGACCAAGGTTGACTCTTCCACCAGAACTTGACTGCGGTCAGCGGAACATTGGCGCCCCTCCTCGACCAAGGAGCCGATCGTTTCAGCGCCGCCGCCCAGCGGGGAAGAAGGTGCCGCCAGAGAGCAGGGCGGCGAGGGCAGGAGCGACTCCGCCTGGAAGAGAGGACTGCGGGGGCTGGGGGGCTGCGGTGCCAAAGACCGTCAACGGGATGGAGACAGCCGGTGCGGATGGCGACCTAGTAGGCCCGTGGATCGGGAGTGGCGGAGCAGACTGATCCACGAGCGGCGGCGAGGTTTGGCTTGCGTCTTCCACCGCAGCGGAGACCGGCATCCCGCCAGCCGGAACAAGGAGGCCGCTACGGCGAGACCGTGGCCGGCAAAGACTCACATGACATCAATTCTCCACACGAAGGAGCTCCGCCAGGGTTTGTGTTTGCCCCCCCCCCCCCCCCCTTCGGCGGAAAGGAAGGCAGTGGAGTGCGGTTTTTCTAGGCTTTTGGAGTCACCTCCAGAGACGCTCGCATGAGCATACTAGAAGGCAGAGCGAAACATTTCACATAGCATATATAGAATTTTTCGCCGCAATGCATGTTTGTATAAATGCTGCTACATGTTTCTGATGTGGGATCGATAAATGAATGATCAAGAATATAATAGTTTCTATTTTTTATTTTATAGTTATGAATTTGTAACACATATTAAGTATGCTATTTAGTGGAAATTCTACCAAAATATCCCCTATAGGAACTGTTAAACGTGGTTTTACCGATGTTTTAGCATTCCGTGTGTTCTATTAGATAGGATAAAAGTGGCTTGTTAGATCAATGTGGAGCGCAAAAATTACAAATGTCGTAGGGCGTTGCCGACGCTTCACCATCAGTTTCCTTCCTCCTACTTCTAGGACTCCATCATCACCACACCCTGTCCAACACACATGCATTAGAAAACAAGGATATTTTTTTTTAAAAAAAAGGTAATATGGATGAATTTTGTACTAATTAGGGTAATTATTATATTCATAATTAGGGAATAAAAAGGGAAATTCACTTTTTAAGGATATATGACTTCTATGTGCCTTTGTTCTCAATCCGCTGATTTTTGGAATTATTTTTTCATTATTTTATTTTTATCTTACTGATTCATCAAGTAGTGATAGCGAACAGATTTTTGAAATAAACCAAGGTTTTGGTTCTTGAAAAATAATTGTCCCAAAGGGGGTTAGGATTTCAGTTATCGCAGTTACCTAAAAATAGCGACCGGTTACCAGACAACTTTGAAATCCAAAAATTGAATACAAATTCCTAAGTATGACCATTTAGAGAGGGCTCATGTTAAAATTCAATGTTTTAAAAAATAATCAGGGTTTTTCCTAGTAAGCCCATTTTCGGTTATGGCCGGGAAATTCCAAAAATTGAATTCATATTCGTCTATGTGATCATTTAGAGATGGTCGTTATCGTTAAAATTCAAAATTTCCACTTTTTGAAGAAAATGAGGCTTTTGCCTGGTTTCCTAGGATGGCCAGGATATCTGGTTATCGAACGGTTACCAAAAAAAATTAAAATACAAAAAATGAATTCATATTCCTCAGTATGACCATTTAAAGAGGCTTGTTCGTGTGAAAATTTCTAATTTTCAACTTTTTGAAGAAAAAAGTCAAGCTTTCTCCCGGTAAGCCCATTTCGTGGGGATAGTTAGGGTGTTTGGTTACCAGACGAATTTGAAATGCAATATTTGCATTTAAATTCCTTGGTATGAACATTTACAATTTGTTCTCATTAAAATTCAAAAAAATAAGACCAACTACGTTTTTTATCTTTGCCAATTATGGAAAATACTCAGTAAAGAGGGTAAAAAAAATACTCGACTGCCTGGTCTTGGCAAATTTCCCTCCGTAAAACCTATTTGCCGAGTGTGTTTCCCTCTGAACTCCATGAAAGGGTTTTCTGAGTGTCTTTCTGGCTATCTCGGCAAATAGAAATTGACGGGGACGACACAAATAGTGGAACCTTGGGGCAATCTGTTTGCTGAGTGTCGATTTTGGCACAATGCAAATTTTAAAAGTTCGTCAATTCTCTTTTCCTGCTGCATGGAAAAATTCAAAACGTTTGCCGAGTGTCATTATCTGGTGCACAAAAAGATCCAGAAAGTTTGCCGATTGTCTTTTTTTTTGGTACATGGTAAAATTCAAACGTTTCATGTGTTTACGAGAAAAAAAACTTTGTATCTCACTGACAGCAGGGGACATCCACCGGAAAGCCTAGAGGCAAGCCTATTTCTACATAGTAGTGTTTGCAAAGGATTTGGAGATATGCATTTGTTTCTGCATATCATCCCTGTGACCAACGTACATAGTATGAGGCAGATGAATAAGAACATGTTTTATCGTAAATACTGGAGTATATATTTTTGCTTATATAAAATTTTCAACTAAACAAGTTGGAACAAATTTAACCCCACTGGGGCAACTGTCTATCAAGCCAACAAGAACGGACACACTTGAAAAAGTCTCAAACTTTAGTTACATGTCGAGTATCCTAACAACGTGCCAATGGCGCGCGGACACCGGCGCCGGCGAGCTCCTCGTGTGGCCGTGGGCCGGCGTCCTTGTCACCACCACCGCCAGCCACGACGAAGACAACTCCGCCGTGAGCCTCCTGTCCTCCTACACACGACAGCACCCGGCTGCCGTCGCAGCCACCCCGCTCATCATCCTCCAGCCTCGGTGCCGCCGCGTTGCTCGCCGTCCGCTTCGCCACAGGGCTGGCGCTGACCCATGGCAAGTATGGGCGGGCGCCTAGGGCCCAGGTTAGGAGGTGGGCCCAGAATTTTGTACTCTTCTAGTATGGGCTGAACAAAATAGTAACTTGTTTACTAAATTAACGACTTGTCGGTCCATTACTTCGTCCGAAACGAAAGCCACACGACTCGTCTCATCGTTTGTCACACTCACACGAGCGAGACAGAGAGCAACTCCATCGCTTCGTCTCATTGTGTGTCGCCTCATCCCTCGCGCCCCTGGTCGTGCCCACTCCCAGGATCACGTTCGCTTCCTCTCATCGCTTCGTCGCTTCGTCTCATCGCTTCGTCGCTTCATCTCATCGCTTCCATCGACCAGGAAGATGGGAGACAGGCAGACGCCGTAGACGGCTTGCATCGTTGCCGATCGGCTATCTCCTGATTCCATCGCCCAGTCGGCGATCGGCGATCTCCTAGCCTGCTTTGCCGACGCACCCCCTGCCGGCTGCTCTCTTTGTAAGTCTGATTAATCATTCATCTAATTCTTCCTCCGATTCATGATTAAATCCCTCAATTAGGATTTACAATTTTAATTCCATGTAAATTCCTTCACCTTTATAGGTGTTACAATGTCAAAACAATTGTCCGATGCTGCAAAAAGAATATTAATTTGATATGGGCTTGCAATTAGAAATACGCAAAGAAGTTTTTTTGTGAAGCACTGAAGCATAATTGTCAATAGAGTCCTTGCACTTTTGTTTTTATTTGAGGTAATCAAACTAGTAGTGAATAGTGAATACTTATTATTTTGCTATCTTATTTATTCTTTCTGTCATAATTGCAATTATTATAGATATCTTAGACTAAGAATGTATGCTTATATTTTGACTTTATAATTGTTTACAAGTGAAATTAGGCACATATATATTATATATTCAGTTATACGTAAGTATATATTAGGAGTTAAGGGGCCCTTTTTTTTAACTTCGCCCTAGGGCCTTGAAAAATATAGAGCCGGCCCTGCTTCGCCAGCGCCGGGAGATGATCTAAAGTTGATTCAAAAAGGCCAGCTCCCTCGTAAACACTATATAAGTTGATTACATTGAAATTGTAACTCAACTTGGATCAAATTTAACCGCTGGAGGGCACCTGCCTGTATCACGAAACTGAACTATAGAACTGATGAGTTGCAGATTTCGCAGCAAGAAAAGGGGGGACTCCAAATACATATTCGTTTATTATACAATTTCAGATCTGAGAACAACAGAAACTCTAGAAATACAAGCTATGACATCAAGAAGCCTGGGGCGACCCGATCTTCGTCTGAAACTAACAGAAACTGGATCTAGAGACACAAGCTAGGACGAATCAAGCATCAAGCTTGTGGGCGACCCGATCTATGTCTGAAACTAGCTAGTCCTTAGACTTCGACTCCTTGGTTGGCCTTCTCGCACTCGTCGATCCACTCGCTGTAGACGTCGATGGGCTCGGTGAGGGCGTGCGCCTTGGTGTAGTACCTCTCCTTGCAGACGAAGCAGAAAGCTTCGGCGATCCAGTCATCCTTGCGCTGGATCCTGCACTCGACGCTCCCGGAGTGGTTGCAGAACAGTCTTCCTCTTCTTTTGTTGCACTTCCTACTCAAGTTTTATCTTCCAAGCTTAATTCAGTAGGCATTAGTCTAGGGAAAAATGATTTAGAAATCAATGTATCCGCAAATGGCTTGAGACACATGGAATTTAACCGTTTAACGGTTGGTCCAAAGTCTCAGAATTTTGTGAATACCACTGACACGGATGATGAGGAGGCGATTGCCACATTGGATGGTCAGCTTCTCTCTAATCTAGTTGGTGCTGTTTCGGAGGTGGATTTTAATGACTCGACGCTAGGTTCGTTATACGAACTGCAAGCATCCGGGCGCAAATCTAAATCTTCCTCCTCTTTTAAATCAAGGCAAAGCAGTAGGGCACAAAAATCTAAACGTATGTCAAAATAAATGGTATGTTTAATAATAGCAGAGGTCTTGGAGACTTGGCTAAACATTTACATATTGCTCACTGCATCATTGACCACAAGTTAGATTTTGTCGCTATTTCGGAAACTGGAAGGAGAGATTTCTCTCAAACTCTACTAGATCGCCTTTCGGGTGGAGTGGAGTTTGAGTGGACTTCTCGACCGCCCCGTGGTAGATCGGGTGGTATTCTTCTAGGAGTACGTACAGACACTATGGAGGTGTTGGCCAGTTCGGGTGGAGATTATCACATTAAACTCCATATCCGTAATAGGGCTGATAACTTCTTATGGAGTCTGGTCGCCGTTTATGGGGCTGCACAGGAAGAATTTAAGGCTGATTTTCTTCGCGAGTTGGTTAACTTGGCAAAGGACAATCCGTACCCAATTCTTATTGGGGGTGATTTCAATTTGCTAAGATTCCGACATGAGAAGAGCAGAGGCCGGTTTGATGATCATTGGCCTTTCCTATTCAATGCTGTCATTGACAGTTTGGATTTGCGAGAGGTTACGATGGTTGGAAGACAATTTACCTGGGCAAATAGTCTCCCGGAGCCCACCTTTGAGAAACTTGATAGGGTACTTATGGATGCAAATTGGGAATCCAAATTTCCCATGGTGTTTGTACGTGCTCTAGAGCGCATTGAAGGATTTTCAGATCATGCTCCCATTCTTTTAACCACTGGAATGCCTAAGCCACCGAGTAAACATCGGTTCAAGTTTGAACTTGGATGGTTACAACGTGAAGGTTTCCATGATATGGTTAAGAATGTTTGGGAAAGACCTGTTACTGCTAGTTCTCCAATACAAAGATGGAATTCAAAACTACGGTCTTTGCATAGCCATCTGAGCGGTTGGGCAAGGCATGTGACAGGGGTTCTTAAAAAGGAAAAGTTAAGGCTTTCTGCAATCATTGATGATTTGGAAGCCTTAGCAGAGACCACCCCTCTATCTACGCAACAGATTGAACTTAAAAATCAGTCAAATGCAATGATAGCGAGCCTCCTGAGGGAGGAGGAACTCAAATGGTACCAACGTTCGAAGAGCAAATTTATCCTAGAAGCGGACTCGAATACTAGATATTTCCATAGTGTGGCCAATGGGCGACATAGGAAGAAAAGTATTCATTCCCTCGTTCAGGACGAAGGTACCATTGAGGGACTGGATAATCTCAAATCCTACATAACTAATTATTATAAAAATCTGTTCGGGTCACCGGAGGAAGGTAATTTCCACATGGATGCGACCCGGACGGAGGACATTCCCTAAGGGTGTGTTTGGTAGCCCGGGCCACTTGAGAATACCTATCTGTCCTCAGCCAGGCTGAGTCTAGCTAAGCTGTGTTGAGATATTTCAGTGTGTTTGGTAGATCGGGTGGGTTCAAACAAGTTGGACTCAAATATTGTTTGGTGGGTTGTCTGAGTTGAGAATGAAATTTTTACACAGAGGACCTTGAACAGAAAATATAAAAGCAATCAAGCCCCTAAAGAGAAAAGAAAAAGCAATCAAGTCCAAAATAAAAAATAAAAAAGCAATCGGGTCCCTGTAGCTCGCCGGCCGGCCAGACGCCGGCGCCGGCGAGGGGATCCGGCTCCACGCGCCGCCGTCACTGCCTCCACGCGCCGCCGTTCCTGCAGGTCAAGCGCCGGCCGCCGCCAGGAGCTCGCGCATCGGCCGCCAGGAGCTTGTGCGCCGGTCGCCAGGAGCTTGTGCGCCGGCCGCCAGGAGCTCCGCGCAGGCCGTGGGCGCTCGCCGTGAGTAGGAGGACCTCCTGCGAGGCTGGAGGCGCGAGGCGAGGCCGAGCCCTGGCGGCGCTGCCCATGGCGGACCGTGGGGCGGAGGAGCTCCGCTGGGACGACCTTCGGATGCTCCCGCACTAGTCGAGGAGGCGGCTTCAGAGGCCGGCGTTGAGGAAGCTTAGGCCGGCGTCGGCGGAGGAAGCGCAGGCCGGCGTTGACGGTGGAGGCGAAGGCCGGCGGAGTTGGTGGAGCTCGTATACGAGAGTGGGAGAAGGGGGAAATGAGGGTGGGGTGGTTTGACCCCTGTGGGAGCACGGGCGGGCCCCACACGCGCGGGGGGGATTTCGGGCGAGCTCAGCCCTGCCGACTTGCGAAGCTCGAATCGAGCTTCTCAGTCGGGCAAGGCTGAGGGGGCTTTTTCGATCGAGTTGGGCAGTGCCCGAGTGAGAAAACCGGGCTACCAAACAGCTAAAATTGTGAAATTCTCGGTTGAGATGGGAAATGCTGGGTTGGCCCGGGCTACCAAACACACCCTAAGTTTCCATTGAGGAAACTAACCTACTTACGGCTGAGTACTCGGAAGAGGAAGTAAGAAAGGCAATTTTCCAAATGGAACACAATAAAGCTCCGGGTCCTGATGGCTTTCCAGCTAGTTTTATCAAACCTTTTGGGATACTATCAAAGGGGACCTTCTTGATTTGTTTGGCTGTCTTCATGCTGGACAACTAGAATTGTTTCATCTTAATTTTTGTGAGATAATTTTGTTACCAAAGGTTAATGAGGCAGAAATGATTCAACAATACAGACCAATCTGTCTCCTTAATGTTAGTTTCAAAATTTTCACGAAAGTGGCCACCTTAAGACTTAACACAGTAGCTGATGTTGTAGTTCGTCCGTCCCAAACTGCTTTCATGCAAGGTAGGAATATCCTTGACGGGGTTGTAACCTTGCATGAAACAGTTCATGAGCTACACTCCAAGAAATTGAATGGGGTAATTTTAAAGCTAGATTTCGAGAAAGCTTATGATAAAGTAAAATGGTCTTTCCTTCAGCAAACACTCAGGATGAAAGGTTTTTCAGATGAGTGGCGTGCGTTGATTAATGCTTTCGTGTCTGGAGGTAGTGTTGCCATCAAAGTCAATGATGATGTTGGCAGATATTTTCAGACATTAAAAGGGCTTCGTCAGGGTGATCCTTTATCACCAATGCTATTCAATATAGTGGCTGATATGCTCGCAATTATGATTGAACGTGCAAAAAGTGATGGGCTAATTGAAGGGGTCATTCCTCATCTTGTGGATGGGGGTCTGTCTATACTTCAATATGCCGATGGCACAATTCTTTTTATGGAACATGATTTGGAAAAAGCACAAAATCTCAAGTTAATCCTATCAACATTCGAGCAATTATCCGGTCTCAAAATAAATTTCCATAAGAGCGAATTGTTTTGCTTTGGTGAAGCCCTTAACGAGGTCAATGCTTACGCTAATTTATTTGGCTGTGGGCAAGGCCAGTTTCCAATGAGATATTTGGGAATTCCGATTCATTATCGGAGACTCACTCTCGCCGAATGGAAACAAGTTGAGGAGCGACTTCAAAAGCGGCTTTCCAGTTGGAAAGGCAAGTTGCTGTCCCTAGGAGGGAGATTAGTACTCATTAATTTGGTTTTATCAAACATGGTACTACATATGATCTCCTTCTTTCTTTTGCCTAAAGGTGTCCTTCATAAACTAGACTATTACAGGTCTAGATTCTTTTGGCAAGGGGATAGTGAGAAAAAGAAATATTGATTGGCTAAATGGAGTGTTGTTTGTTGTCCTAAAGACCAGGGAGGGCTAGGTATTCATGACCTATTGGTCAAGAACACGGCTCTCCTAGGTAAATGGCTTTTTAAGCTCCTCACGGAGGACGGGACTTGGCAAACCCTCCTAAAACGAAACACTAGTAGAAAAATGGGCATCCGTCTAAGCCTTTAGTACCGGTTCCCGTATGAACCGGTACTAAAGGATACATTAGTACCGGTTCCCTTGCCCAGCCGGCCGAGGAACATCAATACCGGCTCGTTGAGGGCCTTTTGTACCGGTTCGTATTACGAACCGGTACGAAAGGGTTTCTGTCCAATTTTGAGGCGGAGGTGGGGCCAGAGCTAAACCTTTAGTACCGGTTCATCTGAAGAACCGGCACTAAAGGGTCCCTGCCCTATTTCTTCAGCCCGATCCCTGCATCTCATTTTCTCTCCTCCTTCTCCTCTCTCACATTTCCAAATATTTGGCACCTCTCACACTCCAACAAATCCCTATTTTTCTCCACCATTTTATCAAGATTGACGGCACCCATCTATCCAAGGGTTAGCAATATCATCCTTTCTTCTGGCGTTCCTAATTTAGCTCATTTCTTTGCTAGTTTAACTCGTATTATTTTTCTAGTGCTAGCAAGGTGTTTGATGAAATGCCTAAGTTAGGAATTTCATTCTTTTTGTATGCAATTGAGCTCAAATTAAAGTATGATTTGTAGGTTTTAGTATCGTCCCCGTCCTCACCGCCGTCGATCGCCAGCGTCTTCCCCTAGCCGGCACTGTACCACCTCGGTGAGCCTCTTTTTTTAATAAAAAAAACTTAGTTTTATGTGATGAACTTGAATATTAATTAAGTTGGTCACTCATATATCCATGATGTTGTGTAATTAATAATTTTTGATATACTTATATAATGCAGATGAATCGACAATGGATGTACGGTGACCGATGCCATCCCGACTTCATTACTGGCATGCATTATTTTCTCAACGTGGCGGAGGCAAACAGGCGGTCGAATGGTTTCATTTATTGTCCATGTAGTTCCTGTAGGAATACGAAGGATTACTCTACCTCAAAGACCCTTCACTTCCACCTGCTTGAGAATGGTTTCATGCCCGGCTATAATTGTTGGACCAAGCACGGAGAAAGAGGGGTTATAATGGAAGGCAATGAAGAAGAAGAGGATAGTGACAACTATCCTATGTTCACTGAAGACGGTGATAGTAGTATGGGGGAAGACGAAGCTGAAGAAGAGCCCATTTTTGATGAGCCCATTTTTGATGACCCCGATGACGATTTAGGTCGGGCCATTCTTGATGCGAAGATAAACTGCGGAAGTGAAAAGGAGAGGCTGAAGTTGGAGAAAATGTTAGAGGATCACAACAAACTGTTGTACCCAAATTGCAAAGATGGCCAGAAAAAACTGGGTACCACACTGGAATTGCTGCAATGGAAGGCAGAGAATGGTACTTCTGACAAGGGATTTGAAAAGTTACTGAAAATAATAAAGAAGATGCTTCCAGGGGAGAACGTATTGCCCTCTAGTACGTACGAAGCAAAGAAGGTTGTCTGCCCTCTAGGATTAGAGGTGCAGAAGATACATGCATGCATCAATGACTGCATCCTCTACCGCGGGGAGTACGAGAATTTGAATGCATGCCCGGTATGTGGTGCATTGAGGTATAAGATCAGGCGAGATGACCCTGGCGATGTTGAGGGCGAGTCCACCCACAGGAAGAAGGTTCCTGCGAAGGTGATGTGGTATGCTCCTATAATACCACGGTTGAAACGTTTGTTCCAAAACAAAGAGCATGCCAAGTTATTGCAATGGCACAAAGAGGACCGTAAGAAAGATGTGATGCTGAGACACCCCGCTGACGGGTCGCAGTGGAGAAAAATCGATAGAAAGTACAAGTCATTTTCAGATGATGCAAGGAACTTAAGATTTGGTCTAAGTACAGATGGCTTTAATCCTTTCGGGGAGCAGAGCTCCAGTCATAGCACCTGGCCAGTGACTCTATGTATCTATAACCTTCCTCCTTGGTTGTGCATGAAGCGGAAGTTTATTATGATGCCAGTGCTCATCCAAGGCCCGAGGCAACCCGGCAACGACATTGATGTGTACCTGAGGCCATTGGTCGAAGAACTTTTACAGTTGTGGCGTGAAGAAGGTGTACCTATTTGGGATGAGCACGAACAAAAGGAATTTAACCTACGAGCGTTGTTGTTTGTAACCATCAATGATTGGCCTGCTCTTAGTAACATTTCAGGACAGTCAAACAAGGGATACAATGCATGCACACACTGTTTAGGTGAGACTGACAGTATATATTTGAGAAACAAGAATGTGTACATGGGGCATCGTCAATTTCTTCCAAAACAACATCAAGTAAGAAAGAGAGGAAAGCATTTCAGAGGTGAGGCAGAAGACCAAACGAATCCTACCCGCCCTACTGGGGATGTTATATATGATATGGTCAAGGATTTAAAAGTGATCTTTGGAAAGGGTCCTGGCAGACAATCTGTTCCGCATGATGTTGACGGACATGTACCCATGTGGAAGAAGATGTCTATATTTTGGGAGCTACCCTACTGGAAAATCCTAGAGGTTCACTCTGCAATCGACATAATGCACGTGACGAAAAATCTTTGCGTGAACCTGCTAAACTTCTTGGGCATATATGGGAAGACAAAAGATACACCGGATGCACGGCACGACCAGCAATGTATCCACGAAGGAAACAACCTGAATCCAGAGAAGTATCAAGGTACTGCCAGCTACGCTCTTACCAAAGAAGAGAAGGAGATCTTTTTTGAAGTCCTGAGTAGCATCAAGGTCCCGTCTGGCTTCTCATTGAATATAAAGGGAATAATAAACATGTCAGAGAAAAAGTTTCAAAACCTAAAGTCTCATGACTGCCACGTGATTATGACACAATTACTTCCGGTTGCATTGAGGGGGCTTCTATCGGAAAATGTTCGAGTACCCATTGTGAAGCTATGTGCGTTCCTCAATGCAATTTCTCAGAAGGTGATCAATCCACTAACTCTACAAATTTTACAGAAGGATGTGGTGCAATGTCTAGTCAGCTTCGAGTTGGTGTTCCCACCATCCTTCTTCAATATTATGACGCATCTCCTCGTTCACCTGGTCGAAGAGATTAGTGTTCTCGGTCCTGTATTTCTACACAACATGTTCCCCTTTGAGAGATTCATGGGAGTCTTAAAGAAATACGTTCATAACCGTGCTAGGCCAGAAGGAAGCACCTCCAAGGGCTATGGAACAGAGGAGGTCATTGAGTTTTGTGTTGACTTTATTCCTGACCTTAAGCCGATCGGTGTTCCTGAATCGCGCTATGAGGGGAGACTGCGTGGAAAAGGCACGCTAGGAAAGAAAGCAACAATGTGTATGGACGGACATTCTTTCACTCAAGCACACTACACAATTCTACATAATTCTAGCTTGGTGGCTCCGTACAAAGTGGAACACAAGAATATTTTATGCTCTGAATACCCGGAGCAACGTGAAGATTGGATTGATGGAGAACACATGAAGACTTTTGGCGGTTGGTTGCAAACACGTCTCATGAATGTCACTGATGAAGAACAGCTATACTTGTTGGCCAAGCAACCATCTTCGACTATATCGACATTTGAAGGGTATGAGATAAATGGAAATACATTTTACACATTCGCCCAAGATAAAAAGAGCACCAACCAAAACAGTGGTGTCCGCTTTGATGCAGCAGAGGACAATGGGAAGAAGGTCACATATTATGGGTACATAGAGGAGATATGGGAACTTGACTATGGACCTAATTTCAAGGTCCCTTTGTTCCGGTGCAAATGGTTCAACCTAAAAAACGGGGTACAGGTAGACCCGCAGTACGGAATGACTACAGTGGATCTCAAGAATCTAGGGTACGACACCGAACCATTCGTCCTAGCCAGTGAAGTGGCTCAGGTTTTTTATGTGAAGGACATGTCTACCAAACCGAAAAAAAGAAAAGAAAGGCAAGAGGACACATCATACGATGAGCCAAAGCGCCACATAGTTCTTTCAGGAAAAAGAAACATCGTGGGAGTAGAGGACAAGACAGACATGTCAGACGATTATAATAAGTTTGATGATATTCCACCCTTCAAGGTGAAAACTGACCCAAGCATCATTTTAAATAATGAAGATTGTCCATGGCTGCGTCGCAATCAGAAGAAAGGGAAACACAAGAAGAAAACTCAGAAGACTAGATAGGGATCATAAATTGTGTATCTCAATATGGAAATCACTTTCCCATTTATTTTTGTGTAATGATGTTATTGTATGAGGGAAATTTTTCCGAGGCGGAGCTTCCGAAGATGCCGTAGGGCGTGAGCACCAACGACATCTTCGAGAAACTCTGCCGCGGGAGATTTCCCAACCCTTTACCCAAAACTGTTAGAGGAGATAGAGTCTTTCACGAGCTTGTAGGGAAATTTTTCCGAGGCGGAGCTTCCGAAGATGCCGTAGGGCGTGAGCACCAACGACATCTTCGAGAAACTCCGCCACGGGAGATTTCCCAACCCTTTACCCAACCCTGTCCTCCATCCATGGGGATGAAACTCTCCCTACCTTCTAGGTTGGCTTGTTGAGCTGCTTGCCATGGCGTATCGATGCTCCTTTTATAGGCACGGCACCGCTTCTACTTTGTCTTGTTCCTCCGATAGGGGCATCGTGCGTCCACCCACGCGTCCTTATCTCATCGAGCAGTGCATCCACCCACGCGTCCTTATCCTGCCGACATCTTTAGTCTCGGTTGCACCCACCAACCGGGACTAAAGGTTACCCACACATCCTTATCCCACCGACAGTTTTGTTAGATGACACAAAAACCACCTTTAGTCCCGGTTGTACCCACCAGCCGGGACTAAAGGTTAGATGGTTCCCCGCGCCACTGCGTTCCCGCCTATTTTCTTCCCGCACTTTCCACCGCTTCTACTTTGTCTTGTTCCTCCGACAGGGGCATCGTGTGTCCACCCACGCGTCCCTATCTCATCGAGCAGTGCATCCACCCATGCGTCCTTATCCTGCCGACATCTTTAGTCTCGGTTGCACCCACCAACCGGGACTAAAGGTTACTGATGACCCACAAGTATAGGGGGTGTATCGTAGTACTTTCGATAAATAAGAGTGTCGAACCCAACGAGGAGCAGAAGGTGTTGATGAGCAGTTTTGATCAAGGAATCACTGTAAATACTAGCAAGCAGGTTTTCAGGGGTATTTGGTAAAACGAGTAAGCAAAGTGCGAGTAAATAAAAGACAGTAGTAACAATTGCAGCAAGTGGCCCAATCCTTTCTTCAGCAAGGACAAGCCGGTTGTGTTCTTATAATAACCAAACGTTCTCGAGGACACACGGGAGTTTCTGTCAAGAGCTTTCGCTTCATAGAGCCAATAGTATTTATTGGTTTGGTAAGTGTTATGGGGGTGAACCTGTGCTAGCGCACTACCCTTACTAGGATAAATACACACTTGTGATTATACCCCTTGTAAGCATCCGCAAATACAAGAAAGTAATTAAGATAAATCTAACCACAGCCTTAAACTCTAAGATCCTACGCTCCCTGGTGCAATGGTTTCCCAACGGAGGTTTAGGTTTCTGTCACTCCAGCAACCCCACAATCGGTAGCCAAATACACAATGCATCTCACTAGGCCCATAAATGGTGAAGTATCATGTAGTCGACGTTCACATGACACCACTAGTGAAATAGCACCACAACAATATCAAACCATTAAATATTTCTCAACAATAATTCACTACTAATATCTTGACTTCTCCCATGTCCTCAAGAACTAAACGAACTACTCACAAGACATCATATGGATCATGATCAGAGGTGAAATAATGGTAAATAACAATCTGAACATAAACCTTAACTCAACGGTTCCACTCAATAGCATCAACTACAAAAGTAATCAACACCGGGAAAGTTTCCCCTATGAATATAACAAGATCCAACTCAAGATGTTACAGCGGGATGGCGTGGTGATGGTGGAGATGAAGGTGCTGGTGATGGAGATGATGATGATGATGATCCCGATGAAGTCCGGTGCGATGGTGATGACGATGGCGACGATCTCCCCTCTCCAGGAAGGAATTTCGCCGGCAGATTTCTCCTTGCCGGAGAGCTTTCTCTCTCTGGTGTTCTCCGCCCCACAGAGGCGGCTGTGTCTAACTCTGAGCCTCCCCCTCACTTAGGTTTTCGGGGACGATGATGTATGCGAAGGGGCGAGACCAGAGGTGGGCCAGGGTGGCCTCACGTGGGGCCCGCGCGGCCAGGGGGCTCGCCGCGCCACCCTGGCGTGTGGGCCCCCCTGGCTCCTCTCGACTCCTCCTTCTGGCTTCGTGAGTCTTCTGGGAAAATATAATTTCTGGGTATTTTTCTGGAATTTTCCTGATCTTCAAAATATGGTCTCCTGATGGTCCTTTTTCCAGCAGAATCCTGACTCCGACAGCAACTCCTCCGATGATCATCAAACATGTGAAAACAAAGGAAATAACATAAGTATCATATCTAAATATGAAATATATCAATGAATAGCAGTGAATTATGATACAAAATATTAATGCAAATTGGACGTATCAACCCCCCAAGCTTAGACCTCGCTTGTCCCCAAGCGAAAACTAAACTCGGTAAACATGACCACAGGTTTATGGAGTGAAGTGTCGATAATCAAAATACGGACAAGAAGCATCACATTCACTAAGGCACAAATTATAATAGACAGCAACTTCCCTTTATAAGATGTAGACTTGCAATAGGTAAAAGGGAATCACATGTAAAGATGCACAAGGTAAACTATAATTGGCAATGGCAAACCTTAGCTCTTGGTCAAAGAACGATGAACAAGCTATTCTTTATTTTAGACGGAGCCTTTTAAAACAGAGCTAATATAGCAAAGACTATATGCTCAACAAAGTAAACTTTTGCATTCATAGAAAGCTTTCAAAGATGTATTCCTTCAGACAAAAGCATTATACAAAACAAGGAAGATAATAAACATGATTAAACGGATCAACATATGGATGAGTGAAACATAACAACTCAAATGCTTGCTTGAGACAGAGGGAAATAGGTTGACTCAACATAAAAGTAAAAGATAGGCCCTTCGCAGAGGGAAGCAGGGATTAAACATGTGCTAGAGCTTTTCATTTGTAAAACAGAGGTAAAAATTGTTTTGAGAGGTGGTTGCTTTTGTCAACGACTAGCAACGGAGTTCTTGATATCTTCCATACTAAACAAGTGAGAGCGGTTCCGAGATGTTTGATTAATTGGCACTTTGGTGCTCTTTTATAGCTGTGCACTCCTCCCCACCTTTTTCCTTTCTCAAACCATGGCTAACCGATTCCATCGGGTGCCGACCAACTTTCACATTCCATTAGAGGAGTGCCTTTTTTTCTTTCTTTTTCTATTTGAGATTATAATGGTCTGACCAGCTCCCTTGCAAAATTAATGACGAGCATATGAAGCTGCCTAGTCGAGGGGTACTTAATTTAGTATGGAAGATAACAAACCTATCCACTACGTCCTCATGAGCTAAAAACAGTGGCACAAAATGAGAAGTGTTTGAAAGTTTTTGAAAGGTAGCACATGAAAATTTACTTGGAATGGCTTGAAATACCATGCATAGGAATTTATAGTGGACCCTTTGAAAGTGACTTGGCTTTTGGGAATTAGATGCACGAGAAGTATTTCCTCTCAGTACAGGTTTTTGGCTAGCAAGGCTGGGTAGCAAGCATAAGAGTTGCATGAAACAAACAAACATACATATAATAATAACAATCATGCAAACTCCCTTGAAGGTACAACGATTTTAACTTTAAGAATAACAATGCTTATAAGCCAAACATAAGGGAAAACTGAAGTGATGTAACTGCAAGCACTTCTTTAATCTTTTCTACTCAAACCTCAAGGTAAAATTGCTACTAACCAAGCTAGGTTTGCCAAAACCAACTAAATCTACTCATGCTCCCAATGTGATACCAATACCAATCAACAAGACTAGTCATACAAGAGAGATTGCAGACTAACATAGAGTGTGCGAAAAGTAAACGATAAAACTTCTCATTAATATTTTATTACCGCAACTCACACCAAGGGATACATAGATAACTGACTAAGGAGGATACTTCCAAGCTGCAAACTATTCTATATGATAACTTCTCTATTCATGATATGACTCTACTTTGAAAAGTAAATGAGCGAAAGGTAATGATGTGATACCGCGGCATTCCCCCAGGCTTGGAACAAGCCAAGGGGATGCCTAAACCGATGACGAATTACTCCTTTGGTGGCGGCGGTGAATCTTCATCGTTGTCGTACTTCCAAGGCAGAGGTCCTCCATCAAGGAAGGATGTCTTGGTCTCCAAAATCCTGAAACTTGCAGCAGCACTCATTTGTTGAAATCTAGCTTCATACTCACAATTTTGGTTATGCAAGTCGTAGAGTTGTGCTTGTAATTGGCTAGTCGTCTCCTGGAGTGAAAGGACATCCTTCCAAAGCTCTCTAGTCTCTTTCTTGTACTTGGCGACAAGCTCTTGATTAATCCTGTAGATAATGTCCACCTCGCGTTCCACCATCTTCTTGTACTTGAAAACTTCCTGTTCCAATGCTTCCATCCTTGATTTGAGACTCCCTTCTCCCTTGGGTCCTTGAACATCTCTAATCTGCAACTCCCCATCCTTGAGTGACAACTCCTTCAGATGCATCTTTAGCTCCCTCATATACGGATTGATGGAATCCACAGGAGGGTTCTCTTTAGACGAACCAGACGAAGACATTAACTCCAAAGCCGGGGGCAATCCCTGACAGAAATAGCTCAAAACAAAACACGACGAGAAAACGATATATAGACCTCGGGGACTCCGGGGGGTTAAATAGGCAAAAATTATACATCGAAACGAAGTCACAGGAGGAAACCGGGATGGAAAAGAGTTCCGGGGTGTTCTCACACCCGGGTGGCGCGGCCAGGGGTGGGCCCGCGCCACCTGTGTGTGAGACACACACGGACTCTTTTTCCTCCCTGTTTTCGTCTCGTGATTTTTCATATTTAGTAAAAACAGCAAAAATATTAAAGGAAGAACTTTTAGCGAAACTTTTCTGACTAGATCTGTTACCTATTCGAAAATGAACTCTGCAGGTTCCTGCAGTTTATCTTGGATAAATTCTTCCGGAGAAACCGTTTCAATAACATCAACATCTTCATTATAAGAATCTCCAGAAATATAATGCTTGAGTCTTTGCCCATTCACCACTTGTGTAGAATCATCTTTCAATGAAGCAATTTTAATAGCACCTGAGCGGTACACTTCCACAATAACATATGGTCCTTCCCATTTAGAAAGTAATTTTCCTGCAAAGAATCTGAGACGAGACCGATACAATAGAACTTTCTCACCACCATGAAACTCTCTCTTAAGAATTCTCTTATCATGCCATTGCTTGACTTTCTCAAAAGTCTGGCATTCTCATACGCTTCATTTCTCCACTCATCTAAAGAACTCAAATCTAACAACCTTTTCTTACCGGCTAGTTTAAAATCTCTGTTAAGCTCTCTCACTGCCCAAAAAGCTTTGTGTTCTAATTCTAAGGGCAAGTGACACGCTTTTCCGTAAACCATCTTATAAGGAGACATACCCATGGGATTCTTATAAGCAGTTCTATAAGCCCATAAAGCGTCATTTAACTTACTAGCCCAGTTTTTCCTAGATCTACTAACAATCTTCTGCAAGATAGACTTGATCTCTCTATTTGAAAGCTCTACCTGCCCACTAGTTTGGGGATGATAAGCAGAAGCAATTCTATGATTGACATCATATTTAGCAAGAGTTTTTCTAAAACTACCGTGAATAAAATGAGAACCTCCGTCAGTCATAAGATATCTAGGCACTCCGAACCTAGGAAAAATAAAATCCTTAAGCATTTTTAACGAAGTCTCACCATCGGCACTCTTTGTGGGTATGGCCTCTACCCATTTAGTAACATAATCAACAGCAACAAGTATATGGGTATAGCCTTTTGAAGGAGGAAAAGGACCCATAAAGTCAAATCCCCAACAATCAAACGGTTCAATAACAAGAGTGTAATTCATAGGCATTTCATTGCGTCTAGAAATATTACCAACTCTTTGACATTCATCACAAGATAAAACATACCTTCTGGCGTCCTTAAAGAGGGTTGGCCAATAAAAACCTGACTGTAGAACCTTCTGTGCAGTTCTATCTCCGGCATGATGCCCTCCATAAGCACTGCTATGTCATTTTCTTAATATCTCTTGTTGCTCATATTCCGGTACGCATCTTCGCATAATACCATCAACTCCTTCTTTATATAAGTGCGGGTCATCCCAAAAGTAATGCCTCAAATCATAGAAGAATTTTCTTCTTTGCTGAGCTGTAAAGGTTGGAGGCAAATACTTGGAAACAATAAAGTTAGCATAATCAGCATACCAAGGAAGGTTTCGCGAAGTTACATTTATTGCAGCCAACTGTTCATTTGGAAAACTATCATTAGCAGGAACAGGATCAAAAGAAATGTTTTCCAATCTAGACAAATTGTCAGCCACAGGATTTTCAGCACCTTTCCTATCTACGATATGCAAATCAAACTCTTGTAAAAGCAACACCCATCTAATAAGCCTAGGCTTAGCATCCTTCTTAGTCATAAGATATCTAATAGCAGCGTGATCAGTATGAATAGTAACTTTAGAATCAACAATGTAAGATCTAAACTTATCACAAGCAAAAACAACAGCAAGAAACTCTTTCTCAGTAGTAGCATAATTCTTCTGAGCAGCATCAAGAGTCTTACTAGCATAATGAATAACATTCAACTTATTATCTACGCGCTGCCCAAGAACAGCACCAACAGCAAAATCACTAGCATCACATATAATTTCAAAAGGTAAATTCCAATCAGGTGGTTGAACAATAGGAGCAGTAGTTAAAGCCTTCTTAAGAGTTTCAAAAGCTTCCTTACAATCATCATCAAAGACAAATGGTACATCTTTTTGAAGAAGCTTGGTAAGAGGCTTTGAAATCTTAGAAAAATCTTTAATAAACCTCCTATAGAAACCAGCATGACCAAGAATACTACGAATACCTTTAACATCTCTAGGACAGGGCATTTTCTCAATTGCTTCCACTTTTGCTCTGTCAACTTCAATACCTCTTTCAGAAATTTTATGTCCAAGGACAATTCCTTCATTTACCATAAAGTGGCATTTCTCCCAATTAAGAACAAGGTTAGTTTCTTCGCACCTCTGCAAAACTTTATCAATGTTGTGCAAACAATTATCAAAAGAAGTTTCATAGATGGAGAAATCGTCCATGAAGACCTCCACAATTTCTTCACAAAAGCCATGAAAAATAGCAGACATACATCTTTGAAAAGTAGCAGGAGCATTGCATAAACCAAACGGCATACGTCTATAAGCATAAGTTCCATAAGGGCAAGTAAAAGTGGTTTTCTCCTGATCATCCTTCTTAACAGCAATTTGAGAAAAACCAGAATAACCATCAAGGAAACAAAAATGAGTCTTCTTAGACAACCTCTCTAGCATTTGATCTATAAACGGTAAAGGGTAATGATCTTTCTTAGTAACTTTGTTTACCTTCCTATAATCGATGCACATTCTATAACCAACAACTACCCTTTGAGGAATAAGTTCGTTATTCTCATTAGGCACAACAGTCATACCTCCCTTCTTAGGAACACAATGAACAGGACTAACCCATCTACTATCAGCAATAGGATAAATAATACCAGCATCAAGGAGTTTTAATACCTCATTTCTTACCACATCCTTCATCTTGGGAATTAGGCGACGTTGATGCTCCACGACTGGCTTCGCATCTTTCTCCATAGTAATGGCATGCTGACATAAAGTGGGGGAAATCCCTTTTAAATCATCCAGAGTATATCCCATAGCTCCTCGGTGTTTTCTCAATATCTCCAATAATCTTTCTTCTTCCTTTCCTGAAAGTTTAGAGCTAATAATAACAGGATATATTTTCTTATCATCAATATAAGCATATTTAAGATTATCAGGCAAAGGCTTTAATTCAAAAACAGGATCTTCCTTTGGCAGCAAAGTGGTACCAAGATCCTCCACAGGTAGATTATGCTTGAGTAATGGTGGTTGACGAAGGAGAATATAGTCAATCTCTTCTCTTTCCTTGCTAAAAACATCAATTTCGTGATCTTCCATGAATTGCTGCAAGGCATTATTAGGAGCAAGAGCAATAGAAGCAAGCTGTTCAACTCGAAAGTTTTCATTAGGCATGTCATTTTCATAAGAAGTCTTAGCAAACTTGGAAAAATTAAACTCATAAGACTCTCCATTAAACTTAGTAAAAAATTTCTCCTTCTTACAATCTATCACGGCGCCACAAGTGTTCAAAAATGGTCTACCAAAAATAATAGGACAAGTTTTACTAGCCTCCTTACCGAGTACTAGAAAATCAGTAGGGTATTTAGTCTTACCGCAGAGAACTTCCACATCTCGGACAATACCAAGAGGCCAAACTGTCTCTCTGTTAGCAAGCTGAACAACCACATCAATATCTTCAAGTTCACAAGCGCCAATCTCGTGCATGATTTCTTTGTAAAGCTCTAAGGGAATAGCACTTGCACTAGCGCCAATATCACATAAACCATAATAGCAATGATCTCCAATCCTGACAGAAATAACAGGAACACTTGTTTTCCTATGCTTTTTAGGATGTGAGAGAATGTTAGAAGCATCTTCACAAAAAAGAATATATTCATCTCCTACATCTTTAGTAACAAGATCCTTCAATATAGCTACAGGAGACTTAATAGTAATTTGCTCATCAGGTTCTGCAGCTTTCTTAGTACTTTTATTAGACACACTTACCAAAGTAGAATACTTCTTTACCTTAGCAGGGAAAGGTGTCTTCTCAAAATAAGGTTCAGGCACAATGCTATCAACAGTACAAACTTCAGTAGCTGCAGCAGGTATATGACTAATAGAATCTTTATAAGGCGCATGATATTTGTTCCAATCTTTCTTTGGAACATCAATATAAGAGGCAAAAGCCTTAAGATAATTAGCAAGTATTTGTGAATCAAGACCATAAGCAGCGCTAACACTATGAAAGTCATCGGTTCCCATAAAAGATTTAATGCATTCATAATCATAGTTTATACCTGACTTCCTACCTTTGTCGTTTTCCCAACCTTCAGCATTCTCTTGTATACGGTCAAGAAGTTTCCACTTAGCATCTTCTTTCATATGAGTAAATGATCCAAAGCAAGAAGCATCCAAATAATCCTTATCAGGAAGAGTAAGCCGCGCATGAAAATTATCAATAACAATATTATTGGGGAGCTCATGAATAGGGCATTTGAGCATTAGTAACTTCAATCTCCCCCACGCTTGGGCAATACTCTACTCCATCATGAGGCCAAAAATTATATATCCGGTTACGGTATTTATAAATTTCACTTGGAGGATAAAACTTGGAATAAAAGAGAGGCACAATATCCTCCCATGCCATGGATGGACCATCTTGGAGTAGTCGATACCACTCTTCAGCTCTGCCTTTCAATGATAATGAGAATAATTTCTTCTTAACCTAGCTTGGTGAAATACCTGCACATCTGAACAACTGGCATAATTCATGTATAAATAATAAGTGATCACCCGGATGGACAGTTCCATCTCCTGAATAGCAGTTATCCATAATACGCCCAACAATTTTCATAGGTATTTTAAAAGGATCAATTTCAGCAGGCGGCGGCGGTGGTGGTTCCTCCGCATGTGCAGCAGTAGTAGTAGATGTGTTTCCAAATAGGAAACCAAATGGAGAGTTCTCCATAGCAGAGTAAAACAAAAATAAAAGACAAAATAAAAATAATACTCACAGTGACGGTTACCTTTCCAATCCCACTCTTCAATAGCGCTACACTCCCCGGCAACGACGCCAGAAAATAGTCTTGATGACCCACAAGTATAGGGGGTGTATCGTAGTACTTTCGATAAATAAGAGTGTCGAAACCAACGAGGAGCAGAAGGTGTTGATGAGCAGTTTTGATCAAGGAATCACTGTAAATACTAGCAAGCAGGTTTTCAGGGGTATTTGGTAAAACGAGTAAGCAAAGTGCGAGTAAATAAAAGACAGTAGTAACAATTGCAGCAAGTGGCCCAATCCTTTCTTCAGCAAAGGACAAGCCGGTTGTGTTCTTATAATAACCAAACGTTCTCGAGGACACACGGGAGTTTCTGTCAAGAGCTTTCGCTTCATAGAGCCAATAGTATTTATTGGTTTGGTAAGTGTTATGGGGGTGAACCTGTGCTAGCGCACTACATTTACTAGGATAAATACACACTTGTGATCATACCCCTTGCAAGCATCCGCAAATACAAGAAAGTAATTAAGATAAATCTAACCACAGCCTTAAACTCTAAGATCCTACGCTCCCTGGTGCAATGGTTTCCCAATGGAGGTTTAGGTTTCTGTCACTCCAGCAACCCCACAATCGGTAGCCAAATACACAATGCATCTCACTAGGCCCATAAATGGTGAAGTATCATGTAGTCGACGTTCACATGACACCACTAGTGAAATAGCACCACAACAATATCAAACCATTAAATATTTCTCAACAATAATTCACTACTAACATCTTGACTTCTCCCATGTCCTCAAGAACTAAACGAACTACTCACAAGACATCATATGGATCATGATCAGAGGTGAAATAATGGTAAATAACAATCTAAACATAAACCTTAACTCAACGGTTCCACTCAATAGCATCAACTACAAAAGTAATCAACACCGGGAAAGTTTCCCCTATGAATATAACAAGATCCAAATCAAGATGTTATAGCGGGATGGCGTGGTGATGGTGGAGATGAAGGTGCTGGTGATGGAGATGATGATGATGATGATCCCGATGAAGTCCGGTGCGATGGTGATGACGATGGCGACGATCTCCCCTCTCCGGGAAGGAATTTCTCCGGCAGATTTCTCCCTGCCGGAGAGCTTTCTCTCTCTGGTGTTCTCCGCCCTGCAGAGGCGGCTGTGTCTAACTCTGAGCCTCCCCCTCACTTAGGTTTTTGGGAACGATGATGTACGCGAAGGGGCGAGACCAGAGATGGGCCAGGGTGGCCTCACGTGGGGCCCGCGCGGCCAGGGGGCTGGCCGCGCCACCCTGGCCTGTGGGGCCCCCTGGCTCCTCTCGACTCCTCCTTCTGGCTTCGTGAGTCTTCTGGGAAAATATAATTTCTGGGTATTTTTCTGGAATTTTCCTGATCTTCAAAATATGGTCTCCTGATGGTCCTTTTTCCAGCAGAATCCTGACTCCGACAGCAACTCCTACGATGATCATCAAACATGTGAAAACAAAGGAAATAACATAAGTATCATATCTAAATATGAAATATATCAATGAATAGCAGTGAATTATGATACAAAATAGTAATGCAAATTGGACGTATCAGTTACCCACACGTCCTTATCCCACCGACAGTTTTGTTAGATGACACAAAACCACCTTTAGTCCCGGTTGTACCCACCAGCCGGGACTAAAGGTTAGATGGTTCCCCCCGCCACTGCGTTCCCGCCTATTTTCTTCCCGCGCTTTCCACCGCTTCCCGCCTCCGTCTTCCAGCCATTTTTCACTATATATATGTAGGCTTGGCCTCCATTCACATATCATATCTAGACTCATATCTGCAAACCTCATCACTCTCTTCCATGGCTTCCATCGTATCTCTAACCCCCCGGGAGGCGGAGGCGCTTTGCGCCTCAAACTACCCCTGCCCGCCGGGCTACCGCATCCCCACCGGCTGGATGCTGAGCGTCAGAGGCGTACCGGTCCCTCCTGTCCCTGTAGGTGTGGCACGCCAGATGGCCATCATGAACCACTACTACTTCGAGCTCACGCCAGAGCAGCGGAGGAATCCTTAGTGGCATCCCGACTACAGCCCGACTTGGGACGCCTTCTTCATCAATCGGCGTGAGAGTGCGCTTGCCAGGCACGAGGAGGACAGCTCGCCTCGTTCGAACTTCAACGAGGCCGGCCGTCGGCTATGGTGGCGCGGCCAGACTCTCCAGAGCGTCATGGCCTACCGTGACCCCCGCCTGCGCTACCCTCAGTCTCAGCCCACGCGTGCTCACCAGTCGAGGTTCGACTACCGCGACCCCGATGCCAGCGACGATGACACCGGCGACTACGACGACTACAGTGGCGATGTTTATAGGGCTAGGCACGACTATGACTGAATCACTCCAACACTCGAAAACAAGCTCGGCCGATTGTGACTTAATCTGGCCATGTATCTTAATTTTCAGTTGAGATATGTACTTCTTTTCCTGTTCAATCGTTGAAATAAAATCAAATATAACTAATCAAAAAGAAAATCAAATATAACTAATCAAAAAGAAAATCAAATATAACTAATCAAAAAAAAATAGAAAATCAAATATAACTAATCAAAAAGAAAATCAAATATAACTAATTAAAAGAAAATAGAAAATCAAATATAACTAATCAAATATAACTAATAAAAAAAACGAAAATCAAAAGAAACTGCAAAAGAAAAATCAAATGAAAATCAAAAGAAACTGCAAACGAAAAATCAAATGAAAATCAAAAGAAACTGCAAAAGAAAAATCAAATGAAAATCAAAAGAAACTGCAAAAGAAAATCAAAAGAAAAAGAAAAAAAGAAAAATCAAAAGAAAATCAAAAGAAACTACAAATGAAAATCAAAAGAAACTGCAAAAGAAAATCAAATGAAAATCAAATGAAAATCAAAAGAAAAAGAAAAAAAGAAAATCAAAAGAAACTGCAAAAGAAAATCAAATGAAACTGCAAAAGAAAATCAAATGAAAATCAAAAGAAACTGCAAAAGAAAAATCAAATGAAAATCAAAAGAAACTGCAAAAGAAAAATCAAAAGAAAATGAAAAAAACCTTTGGTACCGGTTGGTGGAAACAACCGGTACGAAAGGTTAAAAGCGCGAAAGAAATTCCGAAAATATCTTTGGTACCGGTTTCTATTACGAACCGGTACTAATGGTCACCTTTAGTACCGGTTGGTAACAGCAACCGGTACCAAAGGTGAATTAGGTCGTTTTCTTTCCACGCCACCGACGGACACAACAAATCTCTCCCGCCGTCGCCGCACTCAGCAAACTCTCCCGCCGCCGCCGTCACGCGCCACTCGCGCTCCGCCTGGGCTCGCCACGAGGCCGTGCTCCGCCTGGGCTCACCACGAGGCCGCGCTCCGGGAGCTCATCCAGAACGCCGACGACGCGGGCGCCTCCTGCGTCTGCCTCAACCGCGCGCACCTCTGCCTCGCCCCGCGCCCTCGCTCGCCACGAGGCCGCGCTCCGGGAGCTCATCCAGAACGCCGATGACGCGGGCGCCTCCCGCGTCCGCCTCTGCCTCGACCGCGCGGTCGCCTCTGCCTTGCCCCCGCGCTCGCCTCTGCCTCGCCTCTTGCTTGTAAGAAGTACATCTTGAGCTTTTTGTTTGCCAGTCTCTTGCTATGTGATTGATATGTGATGCATCCACTCTTGCTATGTGATTGATAGTTGCTATGTGATTGATATGTGATGCATCCACTCTTTTACTCTTGGAAGATATTTGTTCATTTGCATATATTGCTATGGAATTCAAGCATAAAGTTATTTTCTTATGTGCAAAAAATAGCACAAACAGTGTATGAAAATAATGCTCATTTTTATATACTGTTATGAAGTGAAAGCATATAGAATGTAACCAATAAGCTTTAAAAGGGGGAAAACTTAGAATTTGGAAATAGAAATAAGTAATAATATAATATCACAATGGTCAGAACACAGACACACATATTTAGTTTGTACCATAATCTGTACAGACTTGTTAAAACTATTTAGCCCCACAGAAGGCAATGCAAAGCCGCAACTGGGACAAATATATATGCACTTAATTTGGCAAGATCAATGAAGCAAAAAATTGCCATGCTCTAAAAATGACTTTACCGATTTAATGGGGCTTTCCATAAGGCTACTCACCAATTAGACAGAATTTGACACCCTCGATATCCTGAATAGAGCTTGCCTCGGTTGGCTTGCCAACCATTGTGCTTGCCAACCATCTATTGCTCTCACATATCATCCCTGCATGTTTTTCTCAATAAACCAGAAAAGAAGAAACAATATTACTCCACAGCAGGCTCTCACTGCACATAGAAATTGAAGCCGACATGGGAGACCCATGTGCGGGTATATATGTCAAAATGTTTGTATGTGTGTTCAATTAATCCTGCAAATAAAGTAAAATGCTGCTTCGTCTCTTCAGCATGCACTACATCAGATACAAGCGTTAGAACAAGCACTCTCTGTTGGACTAGGATTGGAACACATGATATATGCAGGGGCTTAGCACAAGCTTCATGCTTGAGATCCTCATGTTGTGTTTCATGTAGGCATGCAGGTCTATAGCTATAACGTGTTGTTTTTTCTCAGAGCTGAAGGTACCACCATAAACCTTAACACTAATCTGGTTTATCGTTGTGACATTGATTGTTGTGACATTGATGCTATGTTGCTTATCAGTATAAGCAACACTAGCTGCTTGGAATATTGTTATGCCTGCGGATGTAATAAGCACATCAATTTCTTGCTTGTTTACTGCTTCCATCTTATTTATTCTGGCAAACCAAGTCTCTCCTTAGTATGAGGGTAGGTTATATACTGCAAGTATAAAATTAGTCATGTGCTGTCTTTGATTTGGTCTCTTCTGTACTTGTTTCACCTCAATCTGTCTTATAGAAGCCGTTCGAGAAAGAAGAAGCAGGACTTAGACAGGTTAGCGGAATTGATAAATAGGGTGGAGGTGCTTGAGAAAAATCAGAGGGCACCTGATCAGCCGCTGTTTCTACAAGATCCTCAAGCCGATGCCGCCCCATCTCAGCGAAGAAGCAGTGTGGGTTCCTCGCATCTTGAATGTGCAGGAAGCTACCCCGTGGATTATGTCACGGAGAAGACAGATTGCGAGCTACATGTGCAAATGAGGAACGTGTCAGTTAAGGTGGTGGTCGGCTATGTTTACCCAAATGAAGATGGAGCAACGCACCATCATATGCCCATTCTAGCTGGCTGTGTTCGTGTCGGGGTGGATGATGTTGTTCCAGGTTTTGAAACAATGGAGCTTGATTTTCCTGGAGGTGACGAAGAGAAGACACTGGCCGATGTCAAGCGCGGTTTCGCCATATGGTCCAAGAAATACATCGTCCTTTTGCCAAGGCCACCGACTCCTCCTCGTAGCAGTCCACATGAGCAGCAAATTCCACATGAGCAGCAATGGCCATCGACTCCGCCTGGTAGCAGTCCACATGAGCAGCAAAGTCCACACCTACCGGAGAGGGACCCCAGCGCGAGTCCACCATCTCGAGATCCTCCGCGTAAGACTGCGTTTTTTAAGCGGAACGGTACGCCGCCTAGGAAGAGACCTAGAAAGGAGAAACCACTACCACCTATCGAGAAGTTACCTTGGGAAAGAACTATCGAGGAATGCAGCGAAATCTCTAAGTCCGAGGTGGCAAAACATTTTGCTAAGAAAGTGCCAGAGATACCTTTTGAGAAGACTCTAGATCCGGTGAAAGTTATTCGTACCGTTGAGAATCTATATGACCCTCCACCATCGCCGCCATCTGACTATAGGCGTTCTATTGAAAAGTCGTATGACGCTATGGTGGAGGTGAAAAAACCCGATCAATCGGTGGTCTCGGTGAAAACTAGGAAACAAGTGTACCAGCTCGGAGAACAACCCGTTCAATCGGTCCCCCCTCTCAAGGTGTTTGACGAGAAGGCCGTTGAAAGTTCTTGACAAAACACAATTGATTACCCCATCGCTGAAGTAGTATATCAATTTGTTCAAGGGAAAGATCTGGTCGAGAATATCAGGTCGCTACCAACATGTATGCGTAATTTGAATGCGTGGTACACTAATGCCACAAAGAGAGGGATTGATTGTATCATGGTGCGAGTTAAGGATGAGCACTACTTCCAAGAATACTCTGTGAGCGTTGACTTCCTCGAACTTTTTCAGTTATACAATCTCCGGGCCATCGACAAATCTATCATCAGTTGCTATTGTCTGTAAGTGATTTATTAATATAATTTGAGAAGTCTTTAGCTCAGCTCATTCATTGTCTGCAAATTATCCTCAATTTAATCTTTTGTGCGCTATATTATGCAGATCGAAGAAGCTCGAATGCAAAAGGGATGAAATCACGGACATTGGGTTCATTGACCCAGATACAATGCATGAAAAAACCATAGAAGATCCCATCTATAACAAGGATACACCAGAGACTTTGCTAAGGTTTTTGAAGCGACAACGTGACAAAAAGATAATACTTTGGCCTTACAACTTCAAGTAAGTGTAACTGTCTTATAACACATTCTATTTTGCTCACCATATGTTAAAATTTTACTGATGACTTATATCTATGACACTGCATATTTAAACGTGCGCAGGTTTCACTTTATTTTTATCGTCATTAAAATGTATGATGGAGAGGTTGAAGTCTTTGACTCACTAACCAAAGAGCCTATACTATACAAGTCGGCTTTTGATATGCTCAAAAGGTAATTTTAATTCTTATCGGTTTTTTCGTTAATTTCCTGATATCAACAAATTAATAACTCTTTTATGCATTTTCTTTTGTCGGGCAGCGTATGGTAAACGTTCATCCAGGAAGATCTGACCGGTGGATGGAAACCGAAGCTGATATGGCGTGCGAACAAAGTAAGTAGTACTACCTAGGTCCACACACCTTTATCATACTTGATTATTATTTGATTGAATTATATTCTTGTATAGAAATGCGCGCAACAACCTAAGGGGACTAATCTATGTGGATACTATGTTTGCGAGAACATCCATAAGATTGTCAGCGAGAGAACGAATAATCAAAGGAATAGAGAGGTACGAAAACAATATTCACAAATTTATTTTGTTACCATAACTTGTGCTAAGTTTCAGTCATAATTGTTTGATTGTGATTTGATATATATATATATATACATAGCTCATGTATTCATTTGAATATCATTCTTTTACAGTTGGCAAGAAAGCGTGACAGGCTCCCAATCGAGCACCGCTTTAAAGCAATTGGCGAGGAATTGGCGGGATTTTTCCTTCGGGATGTCATACCTAACTTCGCAGAGTACCACTATGAATGAAGATCTACATGTAATATATAGCTTGACTCGGAGAGTACCACTATGCTACATGTAATAGATAGTATGCCTCGGAGAGTACCACTATGCATGAAGATCGATCTTCATGCATGTACTACTTAATTTGCGATCTTATGCAATTACATGTGTTATATTATATGCACCAAGTTGATATACATTACCTTGATCTTCATGTACTCCTAAATCCAAACGCGTTTCTGGCGCATCGACGGGATCCTCGTACGATGAAATGGTCCGATACCCCTAAACCCCTCCTAAAACCCTAAACCCTGAATTCCTTTGGTACCGGTTCGTGTTACAAACCGGTACTAAAGGTCCCTAGCCCTGCACTCTCCTGGGAGCCAACGTGGAGGCCCCTTTAATACCGGTTTGTAAGGAACCGGTACCAAAGAGGGGGGGGCTTTTGTCCCGAATCTTTTGTACCGGTTGATTTCCGGTACAAATGGGCCTCTAGAACCGGTATTGATGTCCATTTTTCGACTAGTGAAAATATATCAGTTCAAGAGCACTATCTCAGGTTCTTTGGAAATCGGGTGATTCTCATTTCTGGGCTGGCCTCATGGCGACTAAGAAACATTTCTTTGGCCTTGGGACTTTTGTTATTAAGGATGGATCGGAGATAAGGTTCTGGGAAGATAAGTGGCTAGGTGCTACGTCCCTTCGAGAACAGTATCTGGCATTGTATAGTATTGTGCATCACAAAGGCGATACCATCGCTAAGGTTTTGGAGACCTCTCCACCAAATGTGTCGTTCAGAAGGGATTTGTCTGGGCAACGGCTTGTACATTGGAATGCCTTACTCTTACGGTTGGCAAATATCCAGTTACAACCGGGGCCTGATCAATTCCGACGGAACCTACATGAGAATGGTAAATTCTCAGTAGCGTCCATGTACAATGTGCTTATCCAACCTGACTTGCCAATCGATAAGATTAGTAATAATAGACTTTGGAAATTGAAAATTGCTCTACGTATTAAGGTATTTGGATGGTACCTACGTAAGGGAGTGATTCTAACCAAAGATAATCTTGCAAGACGGAACTGGAATGGGAGTAAAGCTTGTGTTTTTTGTCATCAGGATGAAACAATTAAACACTTATTCTTTCATTGTCGTTTCGCAAGATCTATATGGTCAGTCATCCAAGTAGTTTCGACCTTATTTCCGCCACGCAGCATTACCAATATTTTTGGAAACTGGCTTAACGGAATTAATGATAGGTTCAAGAAGCATATTAGGGTGGGAGCGATTGCCTTTATTTGGTCGCTTTGGCTATGTAGAAATGATAAAGTGTTTAATGACAAAAACTCTTCCATTTTGCAGGTTATCTATCGTGGTATAAGTACTCTTCGTTTGTGGTCCTCTCTTCAGAGGGTGCAGGATCGCGACCTCTTTACGGAGGTCTGTGCTCGTTTGGAGGCCACGGCGAGGGATACTTTTTCCCAACATGGGTGGCCGCATAGTCTGCGCATTGGTCACTCAGTTTAGGCGAGATTACAATTGCTCATGATGATATGTAATTTTGCCTTTTTTTGGTTGTGAGATTGAATTGTTGGCTGTGTGCATCTTTGTTATGCAGAGGCCGAGTGTATGCTTAAAACTCTTTAAGTAATAAAACGCTCTTTATCGAAAAAAATCTTCGAGCTCGCCGACTTCCTCTTCCCCATCGCCGGTACGGTGGATCTCTCGCGCAAGCCGCCGGACAGAAGTGTCAAGTTCACGAGAGTATACTGGAGAGACGAGGAGAGATGTTGTATGTCGGGGACGTCCGGGTATGTGCTTATAAAGGCTTGGGGCAATGGGGCGTCCGCGTTGCCCGTGTTCGGCGGCCGTCTCAAACTTGCATATGGCGGTGCTCTGTCGGTAGCAACGAACCATTAACCGCCTTACCGCCGTGGAGATGGAGTCGGATTCGTCGACTTCCCACGCGGTAGGGTACTTACTCGATCGGACAGGACCAGACTTGGAAGCCACGGTTGCTACGTTCGTTCGTATTATCGGAGAAAACATGTTTGGAAACTACCTAATACGTACATTCAAGTTCGAGGAGAGATCAGGGCATCTACAATGGAAGACGCCTAGATAGACGCTTAAGGGAAAAAGGAAAATTCTAAAAAAATTAATTATGCGCTAAGCGCCCTAGCTCGCAACGGCAAGCGCTTGGTCGGTCGCTACAAAGCAACTCTAGCAATCAGGCTCTCCAACGCACGATGTTTGGGCCAGCCGCTTGCCGCACCGGAGCTATGTTGGATTCGGTTACAGAAAGGAGTCGTACGACTCTCCAATCTTGTTTTTGCTAGCGCCTTGGGGTAGCGTAGCGTCCGATGCTCGGCGATGCAAACTTATGCGGGAAAAAAGTCTAAGCGGCCGACTCAAGTTTTTGCGTCGATGTGAGGCAGAATCCTGGGATTGATCGGGAATCAAGGGAAACTACCGGGAAAACGAGTCTAGCGCCCACTCTAAGAGTCTCCGTTGTACATGCCCTCAGAGTTTTTTTATTTTTCACATATAACTCATTATAGGGATATTTTGACTGCAATGCCTCCAGATAGTCTATGTTTGTTTGTAGAAATACTATTTAATATGTGATGTATAAATGCATCATTAATAATATAATGATTTCTATTTTAATTCCAATAAATACTCTCTGGATTACGAGAGGTAGGCAGCAGGACATTCTGCAGTTGAAGGCGTTTTGGTAATGGCACCTCCTAGATCACATTCTGGAGGCCGGGCTCGGGAGCAGTGGGCGGTCCGAGATATCGAATGTTTTTCTAGGCAAAATGTGACGACCTCAAATTTGATAACAAATTCGAAGTGCCCGTTATGTAATCCATCACAATCCCAGAATCAGTGTTGTGATTTACATAACGTAGTGGACATCACAGTCATAGACATTAGAGTAAATAAAGGGGATTACATAGGTGGTCGCACAGACCAAACCTTACATTACATCAACATGCAGCGGAATAACACTTTGGGTCCATATTGTCAAGCTTCAACCGCACAGGCAAAGCAGACAGTAGGAAACGAGCCTAATTCGCAAAGTCGTCAACGATTCCTTCCTTCTTGATTTTTCTCCTTCAAGTCTGGCCAAGTTAATAGCCAGGGACAGAGCCATGAGTACATTGCATGCACTCGCAAACCATCTTATAAATGAAGTGATGAAGTAGAAATGCATGGTTGATATGGTGGACTAAGCACTAAGTTATTTGCAAAAGCTAGTTTTATTTCCCAAGAATGTTCGTTGGTAGAAAAGAGGGTTAGTTCTCTAAGTTCAATCTACAGAGGACTCCAAGTGTGCCAACATCATTGTCAAGTCAAGTCATTCACCAAGTTCACCATAAGTTGTTTTCATTATTGACAAAAGCCAGGCACAGCTTGCCAACCGTCCATGACCGCGGACGCGGCTATTCGAATAGTTTGAAAACCTCTGCAGAGGGGTACACTTTACCCACAAGATTCGATACATCTGCCGGGAGAAATCCACGGTCCGTCATACAAAAGTATGCGGGATTCAGATAATCAAACAAAACCTTTCACTTGCTCACCCTAGTATAGGATCCTTCCCTAGAGCCCGGGATACGGAACCCCGCTCCGGCGCCTCTAGTTCTGCCCATCCCGGGTGCCGGGTTAGTGGAATCCACCTGGTCCAGAAGTAACCGCGCACGGGTCCTTCCATGAAGATTTGATACAGGGCCTCCCATACTAGGATAAACAAGCTACGGATTAAGCCCCTTCCCATATAGGGGTAATATGGTTGTACGGTATAATTGGCTCCCATAGTACATCACTCGTTGTCAATTGAGAAATACATTCCATAGTTCTTAGTCCAGATTATTTTCTTTCACAAAACCATCATGTAGGAGAAATCTCCACTTCAAGTTTCAAGTTCAAGTCACCAATTCCAACTAGGGTTCCCCTTATAGATGGCCTCAATATTATTAGCGACTAAGCAACTACATTGAGTGATGACCACTAAATCGAGTTGGATAAACTCAGCTTGATGCTCTTGCTCAACAAGATACTACTTTACTTCTATCATTCTACTCTAGCAATTCAATCATGCTGACAAGGGTATAGTTAATAGAGCCCGTTAGTTAAGTACCCCTGAGGCCCGTTAAGCTAGGCCCAATTGTAATGATAGTCGAATACGAGTTAATACCGTATGTCGATATATGTAATCCGTATCGAACCCTACCCGATCCTCGAGACCTGGCCACCTATATATAGGGGCCAGGAGGGGACGGTGTAGGCAGATTGAAAGCAAGCCAGGTTAAACACCCAAGTTTACTTTCGATATACACCTATCTCGACTAACTTTACCTTTGAGTTCATCCGACGCCCTATCTCCCCGATCCTAAGTCCTTCATCTAGGACATTTGTCGAGTTAACCCTCGTCAATTGGCGCCGACCGTGGGGAGTCTGGGCATTGGAATCATGAATTCGATGGCTTTTTCGCTTTTAGCCAACAGCAGTCCAGAAGTCGACAGAAGTCAAGAGGTGGAGCTAACAATTGGAAGTTTGAGCATCTTCATCGGGCCGTCAGGTTCCTCTCGCCTTTCGGATTCGACGAAACAAGGTCAAGATCTGTCGGCACAAAAGCCCGAAACAACAGTAGTGATGGAGTATTCTGAAGGCTCTTCCAGCGAGGTAAACTCGCCGGTCAGCCTAGGGAAAGCATTAATCGCAGAAAGTGACGAAATTCGGGAAAAATTCGACTCAGAAGAAAAAGCGTGTCAAACGCACAATAACGCAAGGGACCTCGCCGTAGGAAGCAGCGGCGTCTCCAAAGTACATCAGTTATGCGTTATTATCACTGAAGCAGAAGATGGAAACAACAGCGAAGGAAGCAAGAAATTCGACAGGCAAGTCGACGAAGTGAAAGATCACAACAAAAGGGAAAAAGAGAAAATACACGTCTCGACAGGTGAATGGAGAATGATTATATCAGCCATTAATAATGGTACAGAAGTCCCCGAAGGATCGCGAAGAGAAGTTCTAATGGGATATCAATATGCACTATATCAACACAAGAAGAAACTAAGGGAGGAAAGAGACATGATGTTTCAAGACAACAACAGCATCTCAAGGGAAGAATATTGGGAAGACTATAGTGAAGACTCAGAATATAGCAGAGAGAGGCGTGGAGATCCAAAACACAAAAGAGGGGCAACAGCACGCGACAGAGAAAAAGGGTACTTGAGGAGCCCCACCCCACAGCTAGAAGAGGAGGAAGAGGACCTGATACAAAAAACGCCAGAGGCGGCATTAGCAGCAGCACAAGCGTATTTACTAGCCACGAGACCAGAGCATGGGGACTCGCGAGAAGATATGCACCGAGCCGCGATACGAAGCCTTGGAATAGTAGAAGGTAAAATCAAGGAGCGAGTCCCAGAATTGAAGTCGACAAGCTACAAGGGAAGCGGCAAGGAGAAGTTCAGGTACAAGTACTCAAGCGACGACTATAGTGAATCATCAGAAGAGGAAAAACGACAGAAAAGGAAGAAGGATGCAAGAAGTATAATAGCACAAGCTCGAGTAGATAAATCGGGGCATGCTTGGAGGGAGGAAAATTACGAAGATGATGATAAAGATATGGGTGCGTTATGCTTTACCCGTAGGGTTCGCAAAACACGAGTACCCAAAGGATTTAAATTACCTCATGATCAGAGCAAGTACGACGGGTCGCAGGAACCCACATTGTGGCTATCCGATTATCTACAAGCAGTACAGATAATAGGAGGAACAAAAGCGACCGCAATGCAAAGTTTGCAGCTACACCTCACCGGCGCTGCCCGGTCTTGGTTGAACACCCTACCCGACGAATCCATTGGAAGCTGGGGGGAACTCGAAAGTCAATTCGCAAGAAATTTCTGTTCCACCTACAAGCGCCCAGCATCACTGGAAGAAGTTAAAGCATGTGTGCAGAAAAAAGGCGAAACGCTAAGATCTTACATACAACGCTGGAGTATAATTAAAAACTCAGCAGAGGACGTCTCCGATGAACGAGCAATAGATGCTTTTTCAGAAGGACTTCGTCGCTCAGATCTTGTGGAAGAAATAGGAAGAACAAGACCCATGACAGTAACTGAGCTAATGGAACAAGCCAACAAATTCGCTGATGGAGAAGACGCGTACAACAACAAAAGAGGACGTTCGCCAGAAGTCGACAGAATAAGTCGACAAAGGAGAAGATACCGCAGTGGAGGCAACCAAGGAAGGCGAAATCAGGTAGCCGCAGGATATATACTAGAAGAAGAGGAAGGATTCGAAAGCAGGAGGGTTCAAGCAAAAGGAATAGAAAAATCAAGGTACTCCGGTCCTTCGGCTGAGGATATGTTATACGGACCTTGTCGAATCCACTATGCGTACCTCGACGGGAAAAGGGTCTCAAATCACCAGATGAAGGATTGCAGAACATTCCTAAGGTTGCAAGGTGCAATGAGCTCAAGCCAAGAAGGAAGGCAAGGAGAAAAGCGGAGAAGTCAAGGATATCAAACTCAAAGATTGTCAAGACACCTAGAGTCAAAAGTATACATATCAGCTATGATTCAACCGGTGCCCAAGTCGAAAAAAGAACGGAAGAGCATAACCAGGCAAGTAAACCTAGCAATATCATCACCACCAGCCACCACAGAGTACCTACGATGGTCAGAGCAACCAGTCAAGTTTAGTAGAGCAGACCACCCACGGAAAGTTCCTCGACCGGGCCACTCGCCTATGGTTCTAAAAGCGCAAATAGGAGGATACGACATCGGAAGAGTGTTCATGGATGCAGGGAGTGGCATAAACTTAATATATGCTAAAACACTGAAGGCTATGTGCATCTCACCAATAAGTCTAAAGCCAACAGATTGCTCTTTCCACGGGATAGTACCAGGAGCAGCAAACTACCCTTTGGGAAGAATAGAACTCGACGTCTGCTTTGGTAGCAGCGCAAACTATAGAAGAGAGAAACTGGAGTTCGAAGTCATGGATTGGCCGTCACAATATCATGCAATCCTGGGGCGCCCAGCATTTGCAAAATTCATGGCAGTACCGCACTACGCGTATCTCACGCTAAAAATTCCAGGACCTAAAGGAACAATCACAGTACAAGGGAGCTTTGAGGTAGCCAACACATGTGATAGAGAATTCAATAAGATGGCGCAAACCTTCGGCATGACAGCAGAATACGAGAGGTTAAAAGGAGAAACAGATCATAATGTGCTACCCAACGTTGGACGATCCCTGCCAGATAAGGCTTTCGACACAACGCAGGACTCAAAGAAAATTCAGGTCCACCCTACGGATCCAAACAAGATGACATCAATTGCGGTGAACTTGGATCCCGCATAGGAAGGCGCGCTCATCGAGTTCCTCCGTGAGCGCTGGGAAATCTTCGCCTGGTGTCCATCGGACATGCCAGGGGTTCCCAGGGAACTCGTCGAGCACGCATTAAATGTAGATCCCAAGGCGAAACCAGTCAAGCAACCACTGCGACGATTCGACGAACCCAAGAGGAAGGCAATAGCGTCAGAATTGCACAGATTAGAAAGTGCTGGATTCATCAGGGAAATCAAAACTTCGAGTTGGGTGTCGAACCCAGTAATAGTACCCAAGAAGAACACAGACGTACAAAGAGTATGTGTCGACTACACATCTCTCAATAAACATTGTCCAAAGGATCCCTTCCCTTTACCCCGCATCGATCAAATAATCGATTCAACAGCGGGCTGCGCAAGGCTTTCCTTTTTGGACGCATATTCTGGCTATAACCAGATCAAGCTAAAGAAAGAGGACGAGGAAAAAACAGCCTTTATTACACCGTATGGGGTGTTTTGCTACCAAGTGATGCCATTCGGCCTAAAAAATGCAGGAGCAACTTACCAAAGGATGATGCAGAGTTGCCTCGGGAGCCAAATAGGGCGCAACATACAAGTCTACATTGATGATGTAGTCATCACCACAAGAGAGGAGAAGTCTCTAATCAGCGACTTGGCAGAAACCTTCGACAACCTGAACAAGTTCAAGCTCAAGCTAAACCCGACAAAGTGCTCCTTTGGAGTTTCAGCAGGGCAACTTCTGGGGTTCTTGGTATCCGCACAAGGAATAGAAGCAAATCCAGAGAAGATTCAAGCAATTCTAACAATGGGGAAACCCACGAAACTCCACGACGTACAGAAGTTAGCAGGACGAGTCGCGGCATTAAGTCGTTTCGTTGCTCGACTAGGGGAGAAGGCGCTACCTTTTTACGCACTTATGAAGAAGTCAGACGACAAATTTGAGTGGACAGAAGAAGCAGACGCAGCGTTTGTGCAATTGAAGAAAGTGCTTTCCACGCCGCCAGTGCTGGTCGCACCTAAAGAAAAAGAGCCACTACTACTGTACATCACCGCAACCCATCAGGTGGTAAGTACAGTCCTAGTAGTCGAAAGAAGTGAAGAAGGCAAAGCTCATGGCGTCCAGAGACCAGTATATTTCATCAGCGAAGTGCTATCTCCAACCAAACAGAGGTACCCGCATTATCAGAAATTGGCATACAGTGTCTTCACAACTGCACGAAAACTACGACAGTATTTTACTGTGCACCCAATTATAGTGGTTAACGAAGCACCACTATCAAACATATTGAACAATCCTTTAGCGACGGGACGTGTCTCTTTGTGGGGAATAGAGCTATCTCCCATGGACATCACGTACGAGAAGAGGAAGGCGATCAAGTCGCAAATTCTGCCAGATTTTACAGCAGAGTGGCTCGAGCTGCAAAGTACAGGACCACCAGATTTATCGAGTACCTGGACAATGTATTTCGACGGTTCTAAGCGAGTCCAAGGCGCAGGCGCAGGAGTAGTATTGATATCGCCTCATGGCGACAAACTAAAGTATGTCCTAAGGATGAGTTTCCCACAGGCTTCTAACAATGAGGCAGAGTACGAGGCTTTGCTGCACGGAATGAAGATGGCTAAAGCTTGTGGAGCAACTCGCCTAAAGATATTTGGAGACTCTAACCTTGTTGTCCAGCAAGTTATGAACAGGTGTGACACAATCAATGACAACATGATGGCCTACAAGAATTTGTACCATTATCTAGAAGGAACGTTCGACGGATGCGAAGTCTCTCACGTCAGCAGGAACAGCAATGAAGAAGCCGACACTTTAGCAAATATTGGATCACAATGCTTACCTGTGCCATCTGGAGTGTTTTGGGAAGAAATAGCGGAAAGATCAATAAAAAGTGCTAAAAGTTCGACTACTACGACAAGCTCGGGGGCTATGACAGAACCAGAGGAGGTCATGATGATAGAAGAAACATGGATGCAGCCATATATTGCGTACATGATAAATAAGAAGCTACCAGAAGATGCAGTGGAGGCTAAAAGGATAACTCGAAGAGCGAAAGCGTTTGTCGTGATTGAAGGGAAACTATACAAGAGAAGTATTACAGGCGTTTTACAACGCTGTGTCACACCCCAAGAAGGGCAAACAATATTGAAAGACATACACGGCGGAGTATGTGGCCATCACGCCAGCAGCAGAGCAATAGCGGCAAAAGCTTTTCGAGCGGGATTCTATTGGCTAACAGCCATCGAAGACGCAAAAGATATAGTTCGAAAGTGTGAAGCATGTCAAAAGTTTGCATCCAGACCACATGCACCAGCAGCAGAGCTACAAACAATACCATTATCTTGGCCCTTTGCACAATGGGGACTCGACATGGTGGGCAAGTTACACAAATCTTGGCCAGGAGGGCATGTCTATATGCTAGTGGCAGTCGACAAATTCACCAAATGGGTGGAAGCGACCCCAGTAACAACTCAAGACTCTACAGCAGCAATCAGTTTCATCAAGTCGATAGTTTTTCGTTTTGGTGTACCACATAGCATCATCACAGACAATGGGACAAATTTTACTTCAAAAGAATTCAGAAGTTATTGCGAAGGATTGGGAATCAAGCTTAAATTCGCATCGGTGGCGCACCCGAAGACAAATGGGCAAGTCGAAAAAGCTAATGGCTTGATAAGTAGTGGAATAAAAAAGAGGCTTTTAGCACCTCTCGAGAAAGCCAAGAGCGCTTGGGTAGAAGAATTGCCCTCCGTTCTTTGGAGTCTAAGAACTACGCCCAATGCAGCAACTCAAGAAACTCCTTTCTTCCTGGTCCATGGCGCAGAAGCCGTGCTTCCAGTCGAAGTTACACACGAAGCTCCAAGAGTGACAGCATATGACGAGGCGACATCAACAGAAGCATTACAAGACGACGTCGACGCGTTAGATGAAGCAAGAGACAAAGCATTAAAAAGGGCTACGCAATATCAACAAAGTATACGAAACTACCATAGTAGTCGAGTTCGTCCACGATCCTTCGTGGTGGGAGATCTTGTTTTGCGACTTCGGCAAGACAGCCATGGCAAATTGGAGTCCCCTTGGGTGGGACCTTACATCGTTACGGAAGTAATACCAGGAGGAGCATATCGACTACAAGACAAGAAGACCGGGAAGGACGAAAGTAACCCGTGGAATGCAGAACAGCTACGGCGTTTTTACGCATAGACTAAGTATAGATATCAGCATATTCGAGTTAACCTTCTGGACCCAGAACATGAGGCCACAGGTCGGGTTCTTTGGGTTGAACTCGACAAAATTGTACGATTCTCGTGTTACTTCTCCGCTCGGGGGCTTCAACCCCTGGGTCATACGAAAAGTTGTTATGACAAGATGGAGGGATTTTTTCTTCGCTATAAGGTTGTTTTCACAACCCGATAAATACAAAGAAAACTTGGTTCATAAAAAAGAACCCGATATCATCTTTACATTTATTGGTTCGCAAAGAACCCGACATATGGAAAGCATATCTCAGAACATGACTCGTTCTCATGATACTAGTAAAAATTAATCGGCACAAAGTACGAATATTTATTGATATCATTGCAGGAAGGACATTGTCAAACGAGATTACATGGATAACAGATCTAAATAAAAGAGGGCTTCAAGCCTCGTACTCCTTCTGGCAAAGAGTGCCATTATAGATCTTCACGTCAAACTTTGACGTACCGACGTGGAAGTCGAACGCCATGATGAAACCTTGATGGATGTCGTGGTCCTCAGCAAATTGCGACCAGCCACCTCTGAAGTACTGCTCGCCGTTGCCGTCATACCACACCTCCACTTCATAGGGGATGCCTCCGCCAGATTGTTCACGAAGAACCGCCTCTCGCAGTTCGCGGCCATCCATGAACTTCGTGAAATCCAGCGGCAAGCGCTGAATTTCACGGCATTGCGCCATGGCAATGCAAAGAAAGGAAAAGATACGGGGGGGTGCAGCAGGAGCAGCAGGCGTAGCAGGAGGAGGAGAGGCAGGGCCTGGAGTGGCGCTGGTCACCTTCGGTTTGTTCTTGCTACCAGGTGGGCGGCCGGGACGGCGCTTCGCCGGAGCATCTGAAGAAGTTCCCGCGGCGCTAGCAACCTTGGGTTTATTTTTGCTACCACGAGGGCGACCCCTACCTCGTGGGGCCATCGGGGATCCAAGGTTCAGACGAGAACTTCCAGCGTCAGCCATGAGCACGGCAGAAAAATCTCGCAAAAACCCTAGATGAAGGAAGAAGAGGATGCGGCGGAGGAGAAGGTTAATTAGGGTTTTCTACCTTAATCAGCGGGCGCTTTTATTTATAAGCACATACTATTGGGCTTTCGGGCTGCATCAAAGTCTATGAAACACAATTTACAAAGGGAGTTAAATTCTGCGCACAGCAGACAATAATATCAATGAAGAAAAGAAAAAAAAGAAGAAGGGGGAGGATTATGCGATATGGAAACCGCGACTTAGACGCGGGGGCTTGTCAACAGTAAGATATTTATAGAAGAAAGAGGAACTGAACTTTGAGCCTATGCTTGACTACAAGTTGCCAAACATAGCCTCGGGGGCTACTCCCATCGGGAGCGCTGAGCGCGCACCCGATAAAGATGAGATGATCAATATTGAAGATAGAAAAGGGTAAGCATACAAAACTTCGACTACGTAGTCAACAAATCAAAAATTGGAGATTACTCCCATCGGGAGCGAGTTTTCTTTGGTTGCAGAAACCCGAATATTTTCAGTCGAAATTTGACTGCGACATAAGATTCTCGAGTTGTGTTATCGCAACAAAACTCGAATGCCGTGACTTGTCACGAAGGTAAGACCCCAGGATCCGTCCTGTGTGGCCTGGTATACGCACATGGATGCGCTCTGCTGGTATGTATCCGTGTCTACGACACGCACTGGGTACCCTGAGAATCACTGGGATTCATTCTTTGTAAGTCCTAAATGAGGCAAAAGAATGGGTTTGACCGGTATCCCGAATTCAAGTCCAAGGGGATTGAATTTGAAGTAGGTGACAAGTATCTGTTCCGGCAGTTAACTGACCTCTTGATCCGTCAGATTTGTCAGGCTTGTTCATCGAGACCCCTTGCGAGCAAATTATCATCAGTATAAGTCGAAAGACCGAGTCGAAGATTTGAAGATAAAGTCGAAGAATTGATCAAGTCGAAGATTTGAAGATTAGAGATTCAACCCGAATCTGCAATTCTGATAGAATCTCAGGGGCTACTGACAAGGGTATAGTTAATAGAGCCCGTTAGTTAAGTACCCCTGAGGCCCGTTAAGCTAGGCCCAATTGTAATGATAGTCGAATACGAGTTAATACCGTATGTCGATATATGTAATCCGTATCGAACCCTACCCGATCCTCGAGACCTGGCCACCTATATATAGGGGCCAGGAGGGGACGGTGTAGGCAGATTGAAAGCAAGCCAGGTTGAACACCCAAGTTTACTTTCGATATACACCTATCTCGACTAACTTTACCTTCGAGTTCATCCGACGCCCTATCTCCCCGATCCCAAGTCCTTCATCTAGGACATTTGTTGAGTTAACCCTCGTCACATGCAATTTATTTAAACAAGTAGAATGCAATTATCAAAACTAGGCATTGGGAGTATGAATCAAAAGATGGCTTGCCTGGCTTGGCAAAGTCAAAATAGTCTTCATCTTCATCTTGGATTGATTGATCTCCATCTCCGTTTCTTGGTTGACTTCGGGATCCATTCTCCTTACTCACGTTGACGTCTAATCGTAGGAAGGTAAATAAACAGACAATCACCAAACAATTCACAAACCACACATTCAACAATAAAGGATACTAGGGTAAGGAAAGTTATCTAAGGATACTATGGAGAGTGGCTTCAACTTAATTGAGTTCATATAGATAGAATTATCACTTTGTGGACTTAAGGGTGGATTTAATTTACTTTGAATTGTGAAATATCTCTTGCAAGTCCTTGTTGACCAAAGTTCATATACTACTAGTATATGTTCAAGATTATGGTTCATCTAAAGAGGATTCGTAGGGTTTGTAGTATTTCTCTTTTATTGAAGCCATTTCTAGTTTGCAACTATTTAGTAATCAAGTTTGAATCTACCAGTACAATCTATTAATCCTAGTTGAATTGGATCAAAGGTTATAGATCAATATTTAGAAATGTGATTGATTCGAATTGGTTCCATATCATTTCCATTTATTTTGAAATAGGTGCGCAAGTTTGAGTTTCTAATTACTACCATGTAGGATTAAATTTTCAAATACTTCCTACAAGTACACATGGACTAAGATCAATATCTATAGATAGTTATTTGGAGATGTGGTTTAACCATAAAGGTTCCATAAAAATTTCGATTATAGAATTGAGTGTAATAAAATCCTATATGGCAAATGCTTATTTAACCACATGGGTAAATAGCATTTGATTTAAAAGGTTCAAAAATTAGATCTAATGCTACAGGAAGATGGGTATCACTAATTATGAATTTCTAGAGTTGGATTTATATTTTTAGGAATTTTATTTGAATTGATATGAATTTTCTAAGGTGGAAAAGCTCCTGTTTTGTTATTTTTACTGCAACCACTCTGTAAATCTAATTGCGTTGAAACCACTTTTATTGGATAGCTTATGTTCTAAGGTTTCCAGAACATTTTCATTTGCTAGATTTGGATCGGTAGATCTCCAGGAAAATTAAATATACTAAAGCATCTGAATGCGTTTTTCAAAAATCGGAAATCGAATATCCCTTTTTTTTCTAATCCAGGCCGGACACACAGACTGAGCTGGGCCGGCCCACAAGGCTGCAGCTGGGCGGTTGCAAGGAAAAAAAAAGAAAAGCTGACAATGGGCCCCGCTGGTCAGATTAAGTGAAACGGTATCTGGGGAAGTCTTCTTCCCCAGCCCGACGAACACGCGAACGAGCTACTGGGAGGGAGACGGCGATGGGGGAGGCTCACCGGCGGGGGCGGAGACCGGCGGCGAGGGTGTCTAGGCGGCGGAGGAGCTTCTCCTCCTCCACCTCGTCCAGGCGGCAGCTCGCGGGAGGCTCTAGAACGCCGGGAACGGGAGGCGCTCTGCGGAGCGGCGTCGACGGGGGAGCTCGAACGAGAGGGAGAGGGAGCTTGGGACCTTGTCTGGGAGGTAGAGGGAGGTGAGGGGAGTCTTTTCAGGGAAGAATGGAGGCTTTATATAGGCGAGAGAGGGAGCAGGAGGCGAGGGGATCTGCGGCCAGCTCACTGTGCGTGTCGGCTGTGGGAGTGAAGAGGGGCGGCGTTGGCGGGTGCTGCGGGCTGCGGTGTGCTGCAGGTGAGTCCTGGCGCGATGGGAGAGGTCGGGATGGTCTGGTTCAGAGGGGGACAAGGAAGTGGGCTGGGGTGTTCTTATCTTCTCCTCCATGTCTCACGTCCGGTGTTTGGGCAGGGGAGACAGGGAATCGACAGAGGAGAGCCTAGGGCACTGCTTGGAGGTCATGGGCACGTCAGAGATGCAGGGATGCACTGCACAAAATAGTGAATGTGACTTTGTTTGATTCTTGCCTGCCAACTGTTTGATCAAATGCTCGCAAGAAATAAAAATTCAAATTTTTGAAATTTTTGAATTGGGTTGGTCACTATATTGAATAGGGATCCTAAAACAATTTTTGTTAGGTCAAGAGGTGGTGTTTTGCTTCAGGGCTAATTTGAATTTGGGGTTGTCATATGATTCAGATTCAAACTTTGGACAGATTTTGGAAGGGGTTAGGTTTTGAGTTTTTGCTGGAAACTTCTTGGTTGAGTTAGTATGTGACATGGTCAAGCTCAACTAACTGACCACACTCTTAGTTGAGTTGAGGATTGCTTAATCCAGGGGTCCAAAGTAGGGTAGTGGTTAACTTTTTCTAGATCATCTTTTCTTCTCCTTTTCTTTATTTCTCTTGCTTCTGGTTCTTTGGATCTTTGTGGTTGTTCTCTAATGCTTCTATTGGTTAAGTTTGAATTAACTAAACATTGCCCAACAGATTAAAACCCACATGAAATCATAAAAGACCTATATTGAAAATTCCATGCATACATGCAATATGGAGTGCAAAAGTTTTAATCTTGGTCCAAAGGTGTTGGTTTTCTTGTAGATGACATCGAGTTGGGAAATGACCTCTTATTTAAATTCAAACTTTGGTAGAATATTAAATAGAGTTCCAAGTTGATTTTTGTTTCACGCTTTATTGTATTTGATTCTTTTCTATTTGTTTGTGATTGCTTGACTCAATTTTGGTTTGGCCATTGACCCAAATGGGTTTAGCATGTAACCATACACCAAATTTAATAGTTAGAAAACTATTTCAATTTAACAAAAATCTTTATTTAAAACTTTGGGCTCAAAGGATTTGTTTTAAAACCCTTCTCATACTCTTTTGTATTTGAAGCATGGGAGCAAATGCTCAAATTCACAAGTTTTAAATTAATCTTGTATTCAAAATAAAAGTTTTTGTTGTCTCCAAAATTTGGTATTTTGATAAATCCATTTATTTCTATTTTTCCAAAAACTTGGGTTGTTACACAAAAGCTCATTGATTCGAAGCCCTTGTGCGTTGTTATCCTCTTGGGGTCATCGTTGGGCTAGGTTACCTTCGCCGTGTATTGCTCGGGTTGAAAACCCTTGACCTTGAGATCTCAGTTGGATGGCGTGTGCGTCGTTACCCTCTTGTGAGTGTCGTGTTGCTACCTTCACCGCGTTAGGAATATAAGTGAAAACCCTTGACCTTGTGGTCTCTAGGACGATTGTGTGTGCGTCTTTACCCTCTTGAAGGTGTCATTGTGGAGATGCAACCCCCCTCGGTGTAGTTTAATTATCTTCACAAGTATTGGCTTTTCTTATACCATTTTTGTTTATCTTTGATCTTCAGTGTAGGAGGTTCTCATCATCATCTTGTATCGGTTTGACCGTGCTAGCTTTATGGGGCAAAAGTCTATTTCAAGGAACACATATTACCTTATTTAGTAGAAGTTCTACCGAAATACCCATATGGAAACTTATGAACATGGTTTTACCTACATTTTAGCATTGCACATGTTTTATTAGATATAAGGGTGGCATGTTAATTAGATCAATGTGGCGTGGCAAAATACACAAAGATCTGAGGACATCATCTATGATCGCACTAAGTCTTCTATTCACCATATGTTCCACATTCATTGTCAATGTTATGATAGTTTCGAGGCTCAACGTTGTCCAACGGATATGCATTAGAAAATGAAGGTGCAAAGTGTTGAAAGGGAAATTTGGATGAGAAAACTTACGGTAAAAAATACATAACTAATACATAACTAGTTGTCACAAAAAAATATCAAATTTTGGAATGTTTAAAAAATAAATTAAATAGATTGTTGGATTGAAAATTCAAGGAATTGAAACTTTTGAGCTTGAACAAAACTTTTTTTCCAAAAACTCTGTTATCTAGAAAGTAAACAAAATTCAAATTAGGATTTTACCTTATAAAGAAAATTATTTGAGATAATATAAAATTTAAAAGTATTTTATAAATATCCAAAGCTCGTGCAAGATATAATGCATAGGAGATTTTCCAAAGGAGTTTAATCACAAGACAAAATGGCGTTGATGTGCTCTACTTTGAATATAAATTATTATTAGTATTTTATGGGTTTTCATTTTATTTCAAATGAATATTCTTCTTAAACCCAAATTTCCTATTTATAAAAATGGACATAAATAGGCCTCTAGGTCTATTTGTCACAAAACACTTTGACTTTTGTTTTAAACTGCAAATAAATAGGTTATTGAATGTACTACTTAGCTATAGGAAATTCAAGGAATTTCCGTAATTTTTTTGGCTATTTCAGAGGCCTAAAACTAAAATACGAAAAAAAACAAAAAAATAAGATAAAATTAAAAAAGGGAATCGGACCGACCAGACTGAACCGGGCAGGTTTCGGCCCAGCCAGCAACCCCGCGCGTGCACCGAAGACATCCCAAGGCCGGCCCAATCCGTGTCCCAGCGAACAGGCCGCTAGCGCCCTCCCCTTCTATATTTGTAACGCGCGTGCCCCGCTTGTTAGGCCGCTTGTCATAATCGAGCTCCAGTCTAAAGACCTCCCCGCATACGTTTTCTATTCTGATCCAAACTTCCCCAAAAATTTGCCTGAGTTTGTTAGATCCTATGGTGGCTGTTTAGAATACGTTAATCATGGAGTTTGAGAGGTACAAAGGATATCAACCATCACATTACAGACCCTGTCGAGAAATTGTCTCATCTCGATCTTTTTGACGACCCCAAAGAGTGAACCTTAAATATTAAAAGTACCTCAATGACTTGGTTTGTTGGACTATCAGTCCTCCGCGATAATAAGATTAACTCGAGACATTTAGTGGTGGATTTTTGTCAAGATTCGTGAATGGACGACACCTATTGGAAATGGAGTTCAACAATCCTGTAACATCCCACTTTTGGTGATCAGGAAATTTGCACTTGCTTAAGCATCTGTCAGGGTAAATTAAAACTTTTGTTAAACATTGTGCTTGTTTTTCCATGAAGGCATGATTTTATGTGAGCTTACGTGTGTATGATTTCATGTCTTTTGATTTCAAACTTTCCATTACTTGAACTCTATGAACTAGAATTAGGGTTGTGATCCTTTGAATGAAATAATAAGTCTAGTTTTGCTGGTGCTCATTTTAGAACCTAGCATATAGTCCTTTGCTTGTTTTCAATCCTTTTTCCTTTATTTCTTTTCTTGTGCTTCTTTATTTGAAATTAGGAGCTTCTCTAAAACCCTAGTTTAACTCTACCATAAATTCGCAAACTTTGGCTATGGTTTGCTGGTTTTATTTTAAAACCCTTGGAGACCAATTAGGGGAGTTCTCAAAATAAATTCTTCAAGTTTCTAATTTAATTTCGAATCTCAACCAAACCACCCTAGTCTTGCCTTGAATCTAACTCTTTCCTTTTTCTCTTGCCAAACCGACCAAGAGGGGATAGTAGTCTGCAAAAATCTTCTCTGGTGTCCAGGAGATCTCCAGGCTACCTTTTCTTCTTGTCCTATTCGGTTGGCATCGAGGGGAAGGAGGAGCCCGATGCAAACCTTCTGATTAAACCCTCTCTCTCTCTGGTCGTCAACCCTGCCGCCGCCCTTGAACCCCAATAGCTGATCGTCGCCCTGCAGAGCCCCAGCACCAGCCCCACCTCACAGCGTCACGTTGCCAGCACCCAACGCCGCCCTGCCATCGCCACGCCCACCGTGGACACCCTAGTTCGGCCAGCAAGCCACCGTCCACTCCACGCCCTGTCACCTCGCCGCCAGAGCCCCCTCGACACATAGAACCAATTCCCTGAAGCGGAATCACTCGAGCGTGTCCGTGCGAGCCGTCCCGACCACGCCGACGTGTGCCAGTTTGGACGCCCAGTCCACGCAGAGCACGCAGCGGCGTTCCCATGTACCCCGACCTCGCCTGGCCTAGCAATGCACGCACGATGACACGGCATCGAGTCCTCGACGTCACCCCACCCTCGCCCGGCACTGTCACGCACCGACACGCCCGCACCGCACACTGTTCCACCCTCAGCCACTCTGAAGCCAACCATTTTCCGACCGAACCAGGACGCCACCGACGCAGCTGTTTGCATCCCTGGACTCAGCGCACGACGCCGTCCAGAAGCACCGCCCGCCTAGCCCAATCGCGTCCACCCGAACCCACCGTGGTCCGAGCTCACCGCCGTCATATAAAACCTCTCTGGATCCCCTCGTGCTCTCCGGTGCTTGCCATTTGTCCCTCTTCACCTCCCTCAACTCCTCTGGAACTCGCCGTCGCCTAGCCGAGCAGAAGCCACCACCGGACCGCTCGATCTACTCGTGTAGATCACTGCCGGTCATCGGGGAAGGTTGCCGTCGATCTGTGTCACCATTTTACCCCCTCTCTGGCCCTTGATGCTCTACTCCTTTCCCCAGACCTCACCCCGCGTTCTGTTTGCCTTGCAGAACCCTGTAGGCGTCGCCATCATCGACCTTCACCGGAGCTCACCGAGAAGACATCGACAACTTCGCGAGCACCTCAGCCTCTGCATGTTCGTCCCCTGGCCGAGAACCCCCATCTGAGTCGCTCCGCCACTGATCTAGCCTCCGTCGACCACCGCAGCCCGCTCGGTAAGCTTCGCCTCACCGAAACCCTAGCTAGCCCGTCGCCCGCGCCTGCATGCGCTGTGTGCGCGAGGGAGACGACAGCCGCGCCGTCGGATCTAGATCCGACGGTGGCGTACCGCTTCGGCCGACCCGGCTCTGGGCAGGCCGCGGATCTGGGCCGGCCTGGCCACCGCACCACCGCTCCGGCCCGTCCAGCCTTTCCTCCTTTTTCTTTTCCTTGTTAAATTTAGTCCTTAATTACATGCTATGCTTTAATTCGTTTTAAAAATGTTCCAGGCCTCAGAAATTTGTGAGATAAATTTTGTAGGTTTTATTACAAAGTTTTTAACCAACCAGTGCTGCATGTTTGATTTTTAGGATCCCAAATGATATCTGAGGATTATTTTGGATAGATCTATTGCTTATCACCATTATCTACTTAGATGTTGCTCTGTTTGTCAAAAATTGGTGAAACCAATTTTCACTACTAGATTACTGTCTCCCTGATCTGTAGAAACTAGTTTTACCATTTTAGGATCTGCATTTTGCTTGCAGTAATTATTGTGGTGTTAATGATGTCCTGCAGTAATTGATTTATTGTGCTCAAAATATTGTTTATTTTGAAATGATTCCACTTCTGGAATGTTGTGCATCTGATTAGCTTTCCAGATTGACCTCTGTGAGAATTTTTGGACTTACAGATTAATTTTAGGAATTATATTGCTACTCTAGTGATTCCTAGAATTATTAAATCCTTATTAAATCACCTTTATACTATGTTAGGGTGTTTCCAATTGTGTTGCTACTGAAATGTTATCAACTACCTGTAAGTGTGCTGATGCCATGTTTTGATATGCTTGGTGCATGCAAGTGTTTGCTTGTGTTTGAATAATACCATGCATCTAGAAATTGCTTACTATTATGTTGGTGATTATTTTCTTTATTAAATTAGTTAAGTGTTCAGGAACCTAAACTTGTTTGCTTCTGATACTCAAATGCTTGAGTTGTTTGATGTGTTGAATGAAACCACATGTATGCATGAATGCTCATTGTATGTATGTTTCGTTTCTTTTCCGGCGATAGAATCGAACGACGACTGTGCAGAGGAGGGGGAAGTATTTGAGTATCAGGAGGAGGGTGACCAGGGACAAGCAAGTCAAGGCAAGCCATCTATTTGACTCATATCTGAACCATATCACAGCACTCTGCATTACTCTACTATTACTCTTGCATCTGCATTGTTTTTTTTTTATATTGCTAATTATCCCTAGTTAGCAATAGTTGGTGACTTAGCTCCACGGGTCACATTGACACCATCCAAATGAGGATGACTCATTTACCACCTATCATTACCCCTGATTATAGAGGCTCGATGATTAGCATCGAAGTCTTTGGGAAACATTTGTAGTGGAGCCAAAAACTCTAGGATGGGATAACTTCCAGAAAAGGTTTCGAAAATATTTACGAAAACCTTGGAGTAGTACCTACTCCACTGAGATGTTTTCTAAATGGTTTTAGCACAAGTGGACACTTGGGTTATGGAAGAAGGGAGTTGGTGGTTTCAGAAAAAGGCATCGGTGTTTCTTTGTAGTCGCTCGAAGCAATTAAACCGTGCAACCACACTACCCGGTATGGGACAGGCTTAGTTTGAAGTTTATTTGCCTTAGTGCGGGGAGCCTCACAACTATATAAGGGTCTAAAGGACCCCGGAATCCGGGTTGACGCTAGATGAAGGTCAACACATATCACGGCATATCCCGAGCCGCCGGAAGACACTTGGGTTCTCCCGCCGTGGCGCCGGAGTTACGCTCTGGAGGAGGTACTGCCGGGACGTGCCGGGGAGGTAAACTCCACAGGGTAGGCACCCGTACTAAGGTAGATAGATGGAGGGTTTCGATCGATTATCCGAACCCCGCATACTTGTGTATGACGGTCCGTGGTGGTATCCCGGCGGATTTATCGATTGGTGTGGGTAAAGTGTACAACCTCTGCAGAGTGTAAAACTATTCGAATAGCCGCGTCCTCGGTCATGGACAGTTGTGGAGATCACTACATTGCCCAATGTCAGGTTTTTGGTTTATAAATGGTTTTCTGGAAAAATGGAGTTTGTGCCGGACGGAGTACTTGGAGGGTACTGCCGTGGCACGGGGTTGGATCGGAGTACTTGGAGGGTACTGCCGATGTTTGGAGGTGGTCATGTTCGATTGACCACCGATCTAAACTTAACAAAGGAGTTTCCCCCTTCCCTAGAGATTTTACTAAATGTTTCTAAAAGTCTTCTTTAACAAGGATATAGAAATGTCGTGAGACATGCTATATCGACACGAGAAGTTAGTAGCACATAGACTCTACAACTCAGCCAAACCTTGCTACAGCCATATAGCATGTGAATCAATTCTTTCTATTAGATGGTTTGCGAGTACAATTCCAAAATGTACTCACGGCTTTGTCCCTGGCTATTTACTTGGCCAGACTTCGGAGATGACTACTATGAAGACGATGAGGAGTATGACGACGCCGGTGCGAATTAGGATTCGTTCCCTGGTCAGTCGCCTGTAGGGTAGTAGGCCTGATCTGGGTCACTACGCTATGTGTATCCCCTGCTATATTATTAGTGTGTCTGTTGAACTTGCCCTGTGAGGCGTGTGTATTCAGCCAAGCGGCTATGTAAGACTTAACGACTTATTTATGTAATGGATGATGTGTCTGTAATGCCAACTCTGTTATGTGGATTCATGACGGTCTCCTGGGATCGTGAATTGTATGCATAACGGGTATCCCGGGTGGTAAGCCGGGGTCCCCACAGAGTTGGTATCAGAGCCATCCTGACCTTAGGAAACCCTAGTTTAGCATGGGCGTTAGACCGAACCAAAAACTACTTTCTTAAAGTAAAAGAGATGGCTATATATATCAAAGGTAAATATATATTGCTCTCATCTCTTCTCTTACTCTTTAAGCATCTTTAATTACTTGCATTTAATTTCAAGTTTTTACTTATGTATAAATTTTGCACACTTGGGTAAGTCATTAATAAACTCTACTTTAAAAATTTGTGTAGATGGACCCTCCTACCGCGCACCGACAGGTCGGCACCCACAACGACGTGCTGGTCTTCGAGAGGGACCTGGTGGAGTTGACTGCGCTCCTTGGACGACCGCGTCCCGAGGTGCGCGGTTATCAGCTGTTCGAGGAGGGCACCCATGAGCTGGCTATCCGAGTGGTATGCCAGGTCCGCGGGAAGGAGGTTCCGCCCACCTCACCGGAGTTCACCTTCGAGGTGGTCGAGCACAACTGGGGCGATGGCCTGATGCGCGTTCTGCGTCACGCCATCTCGCGCCTAGTCCACCTCCACTTCGATGAGTTGCTTGGGACTCGTTACGAGCACTACGGGAGAGTCGACGCTGATGGCTTTCCCCACCAGGCCCAACAACCCCAACCGCCAGTACTCCGGCAACCGCCCCTCTGGCGGAAATCCTTCTGGAGGGAATCGCAACACTTTCAACCCTGCCAACCGCAGCCAGGGAAGTGGCTGCTATACTTGTGGTCAGCCTGGGCATTTCTCTAAGGAATGCCCCCTGAAGAAACCATCAGCCCCGAGCCTCAGCGCGCCTAAACCCAATCAGGGTCAAGGCCGTGGACCAGCTGGAAGGAACCTGAATGGTCAAGCCAATGTTGCTCGTGGCCGCCTGAACCACGTCAACGCAGCTGAAGCAGAGGAGGCACCTGACGTTGTGCTTGGTACGTTTCTTGTCAACTCCATGCCTGCAAAGATTCTATTTGACTCTGGTGCATCACACTCGTTTGTCACTGAGAACTTCGTGGATAAGGGTAGATTGAAACCTAGTCGCAGGGATAGACTCATGATAGTGCAAATCCCGGGGTCATCAGTCAAGACCCAACTGTCCTGCAGAGATGTTCCAGTAGAGCTTTACGGTGAGAAATTCCAAGCGGATTTGATTGTTCTAGGCACCAAGGGGTTAGATGTGGTACTTGGAATGGACTGGATGTCCAAGTACCAGGGGCACATTGATTGCGCACGGAAGGCCATATCTGTGACCAGCAGTAGTGGAGTTCAAATTGAGCACGTAGCCACCATGCCATCCCGCAGAGCCTACTACAAGAAGTCTGTCTCTGGGCTGACTCTTGATCAAGTTCCGGTGGTATGTGAGTACCCCGACGTCTTTCCTGAGGAGCTGCCAAGTATGCCCCCTGACCGGGATATCGAATTCGTGATTGAGTTGATTCCCGGAACAGCTCCCATTGCTCAGCGACCTTATCGTATGAATCCCCAAGAACTTGAGGAGTTAAAGAAGCAGCTTGCTGATATGCTTAGCAAAGGCCTTATCCGTCCTAGCGCTTCACCATGGGGATCGCCTGTTCTATTTGTGGACAAGCGAGACGGTACCATACGACTGTGTGTGGACTACCGTAGACTCAACGAGGTAACCATCAAAAATAAGTACCCACTCCCGAAGATTGAAGACCTGTTTGATCAGATGAATGGAGCCAAAGTGTTCTCCAAGATTGATCTCCGCACTGGATATCATCAACTGAAGGTTCGAGAGTCTGACATTCCCAAGACCGCTTTCACCACTCGCTATGGCCTATTTGAGTACACAGTCATGTCATTCGGCCTAACCAATGTCCCCGCCTATTTCATGAATCTCATGAATAAGGTATTCATGAAGTTCCTCGACAAGTTTGTAGTGGTCTTCATTGACGATATGTTGGTCTACTCTAAGACTGACGAAGAGCACGCCGAGCATCTGCGGCTAGTTTTGGGAACCCTGCGAGAACACCAACTCTACGCCAAGTTCAGCAAATGTGAATTTTGGCTAAAAGAGGTTGGATTCCTTGGCCATGTACTCTCAGCTGGTGGAGTATCCGTTGACCCCTCAAAAATCACCTCCATCATGGAAAGGACAGCCCCAACCAACCCCACCAAAGTCAGAGCATTCCTTGGTTTAGCTGGATACTATCGGAAGTTTGTAGAAGGGTTTTCCAGCATTGCCCGCCCGTTGACTCAGCTACTCAAGAAAGATAAAAAGTTTGAGTGGACTGAGAAGTGCGAACAGAGCTTCCAAGAGCTTAAGAAGAGACTCGTGTCAGCTCCTATCCTGACCATGCCTGACATTACCAAAAGCTTTGACGTCTACTGCGATGCGTCCAAGCTTGGTCTTGGAAGTGTCCTTATGCAAGACGGTAAAGTTATTGCCTACCTATCCCATCAACTGCGCCCTCATGAGATGAATTACCCCACTCATGATCTCGAGCTTGCCGCCGTTGTCCATGCCCTCAAGACATGGCGACATTACCTTATGGGAAACCGTTGTGAGATCTACACCGACCACAAGAGCCTAAAGTATATCTTCACCCAGAAAGAGCTGAACATGAGACAAAGGAGATGGATTGAACTCATTAAGGACTACGACCTAGGCATTCATTACCATCCTGGTAAAGCGAATGTTGTCGCCGATGCCCTCAGTCGAGAACCTTGCTCTCTTAATGCCATATTAAAATCCAGCCAACCAACCCTATGTGAGGAGTTCGAAAGGTTTGGACTTCAGCTTGTAAGCCATGGTTTTCTGGCAAACCTTGAAGTCCGACCCACACTCTCGGACATCATTAAAGAAGCTCAGAAGGGACACGAGAGTATCGAAGGCATCAAGCGTAGGATGGGACGAGAGGAAGTACCTGGGTTTTCAATTGACCAGGAAGGTGTGCTATGGTATAATGGCCGCCTGTGCGTCCCTAGCAGCGAGGAGTTGAAGCAGTCCATCCTGGAGGAAGCCCATGATACCCCTTACTCTATTCATCCTGGAGGCACAAAGATGTATCAGGACTTGAAGGAACGTTTTTGGTGGCACGGTATGAAGCGAGAGATAGCCTTCTATATCGCACGATGCGACGTTTGTCAGCGAGTCAAGGCTGAGCACCAAAAGCCCGCAGGTCTACTGCAGCCACTAAAAGTGCCCATGTGGAAGTGGGAGGAAGTCGGAATGGACTTCATCACTGGGCTGCCAAGATCAAATCGAGGTCACGACTCCATCTGGGTTATCATTGACCGCCTAACCAAGGTCGCCCATTTCCTACCAGTCAAGACCACCCATAAAGGCCGAGACCTAGCTGATCTTTATATATCTAGAATTGTTAGTCTCCATGGAGTGCCCAAGAGAATTGTGTCTGATCGGGGCACTCAGTTCACCTCAAGGTTCTGGAACAAACTTCACGAAGCCCTGGGGACAAAACTCTCTTTCAGCACAGCCTATCACCCGCAAACTGGTGGCCAAACTGAAAGGGTAAACCAAATCCTTGAAGACATGCTTAGAGCTTGTATCCTCTCATATGGAGCCAAGTGGGAGGATTGTCTACCTTTCGCGGAGTTCTCCTATAATAATAGCTACCAAGCTAGCTTGCAAATGGCTCCATTTGAAGCCCTCTACGGACGCAAATGCCGTACCCCTCTCAACTGGTCTGACGCTGGAGAAAGTCAGGTATTTGGACCCGATGTTATTAGGGAGGCCGAAGAGCAAGTCCAGCTCATCCGCAACCGTTTGAAAGCAGCCCAGTCCCGACAGAAGAGTTACGCCGACCCAAAAAGAAGACCCGTCACCTTTAATGTGGGAGCCTTTGTCTACCTTCGAGTCACACCACTCAAGGGTATGCAACGCTTTCACGTCAAAGGCAAACTTGCACCCCGGTACATTGGACCATTCAAGATCTTGGAGCGTAAAGGCACCATGTCTTACAAACTGGAGCTACCCCCAAAGCTATCTGAATTCCATGATGTTTTCCACGTGTCACAACTCCGCAAATGCCTCCAAGTACCCAACAAACCCGAGACCTTCACCGAGATCGACCACAACTCCATCGACCTAAACTCCGATCTCACTTACCGGGAGAGACCTATCCGCATTCTTGAAGAAGACGTCCGTCTTACCCGTAGACGCAAGATCAAGATGTATAAGGTGCAGTGGAGTAACCATACCGAAGATGAAGCCACATGGGAACGTGAAGATTATCTTCAACGAGAGTTCCCCGGTCTACTTCTTGCTTAGCTACGGAATCTCGGGACGAGATTCTTTCAAGGGGGGAAGGTCTGTAACATCCCACTTTTGGTGATCAGGAAATTTGCACTTGCTTAAGCATCTGTCAGGGTAAATTAAAACTTTTGTTAAACATTGTGCTTGTTTTTCCATGAAGGCATGATTTTATGTGAGCTTACGTGTGTATGATTTCATGTCTTTTGATTTCAAACTTTCCATTACTTGAACTCTATGAACTAGAATTAGGGTTGTGATCCTTTGCATGAAATAATAAGTCTAGTTTTGCTGGTGCTCATTTTAGAACCTAGCATATAGTCCTTTGCTTGTTTTCAATCCTTTTTCCTTTATTTCTTTTCTTGTGCTTCTTTATTTGAAATTAGGAGCTTCTCTAAAACCCTAGTTTAACTCTACCATAAATTCGCAAACTTTGGCAATGGTTTGCTGGTTTTATTTTAAAACCCTTGGAGACCAATTAGGGGAGTTCTCAAAATAAATTCTTCAAGTTTCTAATTTAATTTCGAATCTCAACCAAACCACCCTAGTCTTGCCTTGAATCTAACTCTTTCCTTTTTCTCTTGCCAAACCGACCAAGAGGGGATAGTAGTCTGCAAAAATCTTCTCTGGTGTCCAGGAGATCTCCAGGCTACCTTTTCTTCTTGTCCTATTCGGTTGGCATCGAGGGGAAGGAGGAGCCCGATGCAAACCTTCTGATTAAACCCTCTCTCTCTCTGGTCGTCAACCCTGCCGCCGCCCTTGAACCCCAATAGCTGATCGTCGCCCTGCAGAGCCCCAGCACCAGCCCCACCTCACAACGTCACGTTGCCAGCACCCAACGCCGCCCTGCCATCGCCACGCCCACCGTGGACACCCTAGTTCGGCCAGCAAGCCACCGTCCACTCCACGCCCTGTCACCTCGCCGCCAGAGCCCCCTCGACACATAGAACCAATTCCCTGAAGCGGAATCACTCGAGCGTGTCCGTGCGAGCCGTCCCGACCACGCCGACGTGTGCCAGTTTGGACGCCCAGTCCACGCAGAGCACGCAGCGGCGTTCCCATGTACCCCGACCTCGCCTGGCCTAGCAATGCACGCACGATGACACGGCATCGAGTCCTCGACGTCACCCCACCCTCGCCCGGCACTGTCACGCACCGACACGCCCGCACCGCACACCGTTCCACCCTCAGCCACTCTGAAGCCAACCATTTTCCGACCGAACCAGGACGCCACTGACGCAGCTGTTTGCATCCCTGGACTCAGCGCACGACGCCGTCCAGAAGCACCGCCCGCCTAGCCCAATCGCGTCCACCCGAACCCACCGTGGTCCGAGCTCACCGCCGTCATATAAAACCTCTCTGGATCCCCTCGTGCTCTCCGGTGCTTGCCATTTGTCCCTCTTCACCTCCCTCAACTCCTCTGGAACTCGCCGTCGCCTAGCCGAGCAGAAGCCACCACCGGACCGCTCGATCTACTCGTGTAGATCACTGCCGGTCATCGGGGAAGGTTGCCGTCGATCCGTGTCGCCATTTTACCCCCTCTCTGGCCCTTGATGCTCTACTCCTTTCCCCAGACCTCACCCCGCGTTCTGTTTGCCTTGCAGAGCCCTGTAGGCGTCGCCATCATCGACCTTCACCGGAGCTCACCGAGAAGACATCGACAACTTCGCGAGCACCTCAGCCTCTGCATGTTCGTCCCCTGGCCGAGAACCCCCATCTGAGTCGCTCCGCCACTGATCTAGCCTCCGTCGACCACCGCAGCCCGCTCGGTAAGCTTCGCCTCACCGAAACCCTAGCTAGCCCGTCGCCCGCGCCTGCATGCGCTGTGTGCGCGAGGGAGACGACAGCCGCGCCATCGGATCTAGATCCGACGGTGGCGTACCGCTTCGGCCGACCCGGCTCTGGGCAGGCCGCGGATCTGGGCCGGCCTGGCCACCGCACCACCGCTCCGGCCCGTCCAGCCTTTCCTCCTTTTTCTTTTCCTTGTTAAATTTAGTCCTTAATTACATGCTATGCTTTAATTCGTTTTAAAAATGTTCCAGGCCTCAGAAATTTGTGAGATAAATTTTGTAGGTTTTATTACAAAGTTTTTAACCAACCAGTGCTGCATGTTTGATTTTTAGGATCCCAAATGATATCTGAGGATTATTTTGGATAGATCTATTGCTTATCACCATTATCTACTTAGATGTTGCTCTGTTTGTCAAAAATTGGTGAAACCAATTTTCACTACTAGATTACTGTCTCCCTGATCTGTAGAAACTAGTTTTACCATTTTAGGATCTGCATTTTGCTTGCAGTAATTATTGTGGTGTTAATGATGTCCTGCAGTAATTGATTTATTGTGCTCAAAATATTGTTTATTTTGAAATGATTCCACTTCTGGAATGTTGTGCATCTGATTAGCTTTCCAGATTGACCTCTGTGAGAATTTTTGGACTTACAGATTAATTTTAGGAATTATATTGCTACTCTAGTGATTCCTAGAATTATTAAATCCTTATTAAATCACCTTTATACTATGTTAGGGTGTTTCCAATTGTGTTGCTACTGAAATGTTATCAACTACCTGTAAGTGTGCTGATGCCATGTTTTGATATGCTTGGTGCATGCAAGTGTTTGCTTGTGTTTGAATAATACCATGCATCTAGAAATTGCTTACTATTATGTTGGTGATTATTTTCTTTATTAAATTAGTTAAGTGTTCAGGAACCTAAACTTGTTTGCTTCTGATACTCAAATGCTTGAGTTGTTTGATGTGTTGAATGAAACCACATGTATGCATGAATGCTCATTGTATGTATGTTTCGTTTCTTTTCCGGCGATAGAATCGAACGACGACTGTGCAGAGGAGGGGGAAGTATTTGAGTATCAGGAGGAGGGTGACCAGGGACAAGCAAGTCAAGGCAAGCCATCTATTTGACTCATATCTGAACCATATCACAGCACTCTGCATTACTCTACTATTACTCTTGCATCTGCATTGTTTTTTTTATATTGCTAATTATCCCTAGTTAGCAATAGTTGGTGACTTAGCTCCACGGGTCACATTGACACCATCCAAATGAGGATGACTCATTTACCACCTATCATTACCCCTGATTATAGAGGCTCGATGATTAGCATCGAAGTCTTTGGGAAACATTTGTAGTGGAGCCAAAAACTCTAGGATGGGATAACTTCCAGAAAAGGTTTCGAAAATATTTACGAAAACCTTGGAGTAGTACCTACTCCACTGAGATGTTTTCTAAATGGTTTTAGCACAAGTGGACACTTGGGTTATGGAAGAAGGGAGTTGGTGGTTTCAGAAAAAGGCATCGGTGTTTCTTTGTAGTCGCTCGAAGCAATTAAACCGTGCAACCACACTACCCGGTATGGGACGGGCTTAGTTTGAAGTTTATTTGCCTTAGTGCGGGGAGCCTCACAACTATATAAGGGTCTGAAGGACCCCGGAATCCGGGTTGACGCTAGATGAAGGTCAACACATATCACGGCATATCCCGAGCCGCCGGAAGACACTTGGGTTCTCCCGCCGTGGCGCCGGAGTTACGCTCTGGAGGAGGTACTGCCGGGACGTGCCGGGGAGGTAAACTCCACAGGGTAGGCACCCGTACTAAGGTAGATAGATGGAGGGTTTCGATCGATTATCCGAACCCCGCATACTTGTGTATGACGGTCCGTGGTGGTATCCCGGCGGATTTATCGATTGGTGTGGGTAAAGTGTACAACCTCTGCAGAGTGTAAAACTATTCGAATAGCCGCGTCCTCGGTCATGGACGGTTGTGGAGATCACTACATTGCCCAATGTCAGGTTTTTGGTTTATAAATGGTTTTCTGGAAAAATGGAGTTTGTGCCGGACGGAGTACTTGGAGGGTACTGCCGTGGCACGGGGTTGGATCGGAGTACTTGGAGGGTACTGCCGATGTTTGGAGGTGGTCATGTTCGATTGACCACCGATCTAAACTTAACAAAGGAGTTTCCCCCTTCCCTAGAGATTTTACTAAATGTTTCTAAAAGTCTTCTTTAACAAGGATATAGAAATGTCGTGAGACATGCTATATCGGCACGAGAAGTTAGTAGCACATAGACTCTACAACTCAGCCAAACCTTGCTATAGCCATATAGCATGTGAATCAATTCTTTCTATTAGATGGTTTGCGAGTACAATTCCAAAATGTACTCACGGCTTTGTCCCTGGCTATTTACTTGGCCAGACTTCGGAGATGACTACTATGAAGACGATGAGGAGTATGACGACGCCGGTGCGAATTAGGATTCGTTCCCTGGTCAGTCGCCTGTAGGGTAGTAGGCCTGATCTGGGTCACTACGCTATGTGTATCCGCTGCTATATTATTAGTGTGTCTGTTGAACTTGCCCTGTGAGGCGTGTGTATTCAGCCAAGCGGCTATGTAAGACTTAACGACTTATTTATGTAATGGATGATGTGTCTGTAATGCCAACTCTGTTATGTGGATTCACGACGGTCTCCTGGGATCGTGAATTGTATGCATAACGGGTATCCCGGGTGGTAAGCCGGGGTCCCCACAAATCCTCAAATACTTAAGGTTCCATGCAAGTTCACAGGCTAAAGCTTTGCAAGGAGCTGGCTCATGCCATATAAATGCAATAAAGATGGTGAAGCATAACTTCAAGAACTAGAGTGATAACTAAGCTAAGAAAATATGCCAATCTACTAGGTGTACACTAACCTGAAAGTGAGAGTTCTAGACGACCTACAAAAATTCATTTTAAGGGTGGAACAACCCCAGACCCTTAAATTATGGATAGACATAATGTACCACTCTATTTAAATTCCGATACAAGTGTCACAAGGAATATCCATGAGGAACCGAAGCAGAAGATAAGCCTAAAAGGATATTGTGACTTTGTGAGAGTGGCCATAGAGATACTAGTATGACTACATATGGTCTGTCATGAAAATTTGGATGCACAAGGTTATGGTCGGAAAATTTGGATGCAACAATGGAGATGATTTTTTCAACACTTCTTTAGCATCAATTTTAGAGACGAGACATTTTGGAACACTTCTTTGGCATCAGGTGGCCTAAATGTCAATTTGCATCAATTTTAAGAGATGAGACATCTGTTGGAACACTCCTTAGGCATCTGGTGCCCGAACAGTTTTCTCATCATTCGAGTAACTTTGATGCATGGCTCATAATTGTTTCTGCATATCGTCCCTGTGACCAACATGCATGGTGCAAAGGGACAAAAATATTAAAAAATGCCAGTTCTCTCATAAACACTATACAAGTACTTTGCTTACATAGAAATTTCAACTCAACAAGTTGGAACAAATTTAACCACTGGGACAACTGCTGCCTCTCAACTAGAACTGAGTTACACATTTGGCAGCAAGAATAGTGCAGCCTTCAGTTCATATTCGTTTGATATACAATTTCAGATCGGAGAGCAACAGAAACTCTACAGACACAAGGACGAATCAAGCATCGAGCTTGAGGGAGACCCCATCTTTGTCTGGAAACTAATTAATACGGACTTACACAATTCAGATCGAGGAACAACAGAAAGTCTGGAGACACAAGGACGAATAAGGCATCAAGCTTGAGGGCTCTTTGTCTAAAACTAACACCTAACACGGACGTACAGAGGCGCGACCCTTCAGGCCTTCACGCATCGTTGCCGCCCTCGTTCCTGGACGACGACTCCTTGGTTGGCCTTCTCGCACTCGTCGATCCACTCGCTGTAGACGTCGATGGGATCGGTGAGGGCGTGCGCCTTGGTGTAGTACCTCTCCTTGCAGACGAAGCAGAAAGCCTCGGCGATCCAGTCATCCTTGCGCTGGAAGCGGCACTCGACGCTCCCGGAGTGATTGCAGAACGGACAGGAGAAGGCCGTGTCCAGCTTCAACGCCGGCTTCTTCCGCGACGCCATCTTCGAGCTCGCCGACTTTCTCTTCCCCATCGCCGGTGTTGGAAGGAGAGTCGAGATCACGAGAGTTGGAAGGAGCAATACTGGAGACCAGGAGAGATGTGATCGATGTGTTCCTGCCATACCTGGGTGTGTGCTTATAAAGGCTTGGGGCGTGCGCGTTGGCCGTGTTCGGCGGCCCTCTCGGACTCAGCTTCGGCCACACCTGCATATGGCGGTGCTCTGTCCGTAGCAATGAACCATTAACCGCCTTGCCGCCCTGGAAATGGAGTCGGATTCGTCGACTTCCCACGCGCTAGGGTAGTTGCTCGATCGGACAGGTCGAGAATTGCAAGGCACGGTTGCTTCCTTTCGTATTAACTGAGAAAACATCTTTTCAAACTACGTATATCTATATCTAAATCTAAACTAATATAAAAAGACACAGAGTGTCAGATCCGGAGGATCTGACCCATCCAGCCCCAAGATCCAACGACTAAGATAGCAAAATGTTGTATGACGAACCATCAGAGTTAACTCCTAACCACGCAGATCTCAAAAAAACTCCTAGCCACGCACGTCCTGAACTCCTAGCCACGCACGTCCTCAACTCCTGCCCACGAACGAAAGAAAACCGCCGTTCCGCGCACGAGGCCGCCGCCCCCGCGCTAGACGCTGCCCTAGACGCCGCCGTCCCGGTCGAGGCCGCCATCCCCGCGCTGAGGCCGCTGTCCCCACCTTAGACGCTGTCGTCCCGCGATGAGGCCGCCGTCCCCGCCCTAGACGACGCCGTCCTTGCGCTCGAGGCGGCTGCCCCACGCTCGACGCCGTCCTCCGCCGCCGTCCGGCGCACTTATCTCACACGTGCACACGCTCGACGCGCCGCTTCCACCTGCAGCCTCCCCCCGCGCTCCACGACGCCGACGCCGCCGACACCTGAGTACCTGACGGCACGAACACCGGCTCCCTGAAGCTGCTACCTGATGCTAAAGGTAAACTTTCTGTTTTCATCAATCCTTCCCCTATTGCATTGTGCTGTTCATGGTGCCAAATAGTGCATTGCTGTGTTTATATCCGAATAGTGCAGTGTTGTAGCATGTATTGGTTCAGATTGTTTCAGCTTAGTTCGTATTTTGTTTGTCTATGTTTCTGTACCTGTTATATGAGAAACTAAGGAAGCTGGTTTCAGATTGGTTCAAATTGGTTCATCTGCATTCCTTCAGATCGGGCAACTACTTATGTTTACAAATCTGAACTACTACTTCTGAATACTACTTATGTTTACACGAGTTGTGTATGTACCAAATCTCAACTAATCACATTCAAAGGTATGCATGAACCAAATATGAACTACTACTTCTGTTTACACGAGCTCTGTATGTACAGTAGTACAACTTGCGCTCAGTAATGCAGGTTTGAACCAAAATGCATTCTGTACTCTTTTTATTTGAAAACGCTGATCTGTTCTATTTGTTAAGTTCTGATAGTTTTGAACGTGAGATTAACAGTAAACAACATTTAATCTGTGTCACTATAGTTTTGTTCTTCTTAGTTATTAACCTTCTGTATGATTGATGCGGTATGGAAGGTTCTTAAGAAAGATAGCTATTGAATATTTGACCAAAGATTCTTTGGCGTTTTTTAGTTTAGATATGCAAGTTGGCTGATTACAGATTTCGAATTTGATATAACCTTTATTGATTTGATGTAAAGCTACAGGTAAACTCTCCACTTATGGGATCTCACTGTATTATTCCTTATATCTGTGCATATTTTTGAAAAAAAAATCATTAAGAAGGCTAGGAGACTTGCATTGCCAAGCCGGAAATATTCAGGATTTATACAAATCTTAAAACTTAACCTTTTTGACAATACCGCAATGGTCATATGCTCCTTCCGGAAGTGCTAAGAGTAGAGGTGCATGCAATTTTTTCTTTCAAGTTGGACAATCCAACATTCACTTTTGTTCGATTGTTGCATAACTATTTCTTTTTTCCTGCAAGCAGCGAGGCGGCGTTCAGATAAAATCAAGGGATTGAGTATTCTGTAAGTTTCTCAACCAACTGAATTTTAAATAATCACCAATACACTTTTTGCCAATTTTCATGTCTTTGCAATAGTGTTCTCAGGATTAGTGGTGGTAGGTCGTAATCACAAGCTGTGTTGCATCACATTTTTGTTATTCAAATAGTGTTCTTTTGTTTCCTAGAAACTTAATGGTAATACATCTAAATGCTCAATAAAAATATCCAACCCTTCTTTTGAGAGGAAGATGTGAACCTTTGTGCCATCAAAGAAAAACATCATTTGTCTAATGAATATATATTTTAAGTTTTTGTGATAGACTTCTTGATTGTCATTCTTTCTTGCTAGCTTCTATGACCATTTCTGAATGAAGGTAATAGCTTGTCATTCCTTCTTGCTAGCTTCTGGGACCTGTAAGTGGTATTATTAGATTGTCTTCATAGGCAATTATTTTCCGTAAAGCTGCTACCCGTATAACTAAAACAGTGCCATCATTCTTTGCAGGTTTGCAATCTTCCGTGATACTTGATCATTACATAAAGGCTTTTCCAATACCTATTTGGACTCATGTAATTATCATGCTTCTATTTTATTATCTACATATCAAAGTGTGCCAGATTTTTGGCTGACTCGAAAATGGAAAATTCTCCACAAACATTTATGGGGTGTTTCCCATTTAAAGACTTAGTGAACACATCGAACAATGGAGCTGCAGATGCCACGAGTAATGAAGCACCAAGTCACCGAGGAAGTACCTAGAGAAGCAGCGAATGGCTCACCACTAGAAGAAGGTTACAACTTTCTCCAGTAATTCAGAAAAACCTCGATCAAGTGGCCAAGGATGGAGGTATGGCGCATATGGGCTCAGAACAAATACAAGGTATATACACAACTCCATTAATGTAAAGAGATCCCTTCTCATTTTTATTTTTCTCTCCCTATCCATATCTCTCTGTGTTTACATTAATTAAACAAGGTAAAAATATGTTTCCGCAATGTTTACATTAATTTCTCATGATCGCCAGAGTAAGAAATTCAAAAATGCCGACCCTGCAAAGAAGGACAAATAAATTCATAAGATTATACATGCGTGCATGTGCACATATGACTGATGGATTTTCAGAAACGTTCTGTCCAAAGAAGATATAGGTATGTTTGTCGGCCTATTACGAACCTTCCCCACAGAATCTGTTGTATGTCAAAAGGAAAATACAAATGATATCCATGTTGAAATGTATTAACATAAATGCATTTGAAATCTAATTAACTTCAACTTCATTTAGTATACTCGCATCTCACTCAATAGGTTAGCTTCCTTTACCAGATTTACTCCAAGCTGTTAGCTGCTTATGATAACGTGTGCCTAGCACAATTGTTAATATCATCAACTTGAGTGGTCTGTATGATGCGTACCAGTTTCCGTCGTTTCAACTAATAGAAGAATCAGTACCTCTTGTTTGTTTTTCAAGGATATCTTATTTCTGATAGGTTAACACTTCTGAATAAATCCTTGCTTAAATCTGTGGACTGCTAACAGCGTGATTTGTCGGGAACAATTCCATTGATCCTTTCACCTTGACTTTTACTCTCGCAGAGAAACCTGAGGCGCAAGTGATGAGCATAGTTGTGCCGGCAAATACCGTTCTCTTATGATGTCACACTCGGATAGTTGCCGTCAGTTAGCTGTAGATCTATTTTTTAGTCTGCCGGTAGCTCGATTTTCAGTCTGCCGGTTAGGTGTTGCATTTTTCACTTAACTGTATATAATGGTCACTTCAGTGAGTTTGTTCCACGAACTGACCAGGTGTGTGTTACGTGGAGCATCGATCTCCGAAGAATATATTGTGGATGTAACAGTATTGTTTGTAAACCACCGGAAAATAGAGGTGTATTCTTTTGGACAAGAAAATATATGGAGTATTATAATACGTGCGTGGCACGTGCACATTTACTAGTACTGTACTAAAGGTTGAGGAAAGATCGGAGTTTTTTTTGTTTTCACGTATATCTCATTCTAGGTAGGAAGGCGCGGCTTGCCGCGCGCTTGCCCGCCTACGACGTGCAAGCAGATATGAAGAACCGATAAAAATGTTTACCAGGGTTTGACATTATGGTGGCGAGAGAAATTCATGTTACACCAAAAGAGAATAGAAGATCATAAGAGTACTTCAACACATCTTCTATTGCGGACATTTAAAAAACCATTTTAAAAGATAAATATTAACCATATTTGCATAGTCGATTTTATTAAATAGAAAATTACAACAATACAAGAAGCAAGGGTGCAAAATAGAAGTGGAAACAATAACATGACAGTTATGGTAAACAAACATGATATGCAGAGGCCAAACCTTATATCTACCTTACAGGGAGATGTAATGGTGCATAGACCAATCACAACAAATCATAGTGTTCAGTTGCACTTTTGATGGCAGGCACCACAAAAAATGGTAAATCACCGATCAATGACCAGCCAAAGACACGTAAAAAGATGATACAATAAAGGTGCCATGGCAAATAGGGTGCACTGGGCTAGCTTGAAGCAAAGTTGAACCATCATTAGGGTGTGCTGTCAAACAGAACCACCAAATATGCCCAAACGACCAAGGGCAAAGGGGCATTTTCCTGTGTAAAAAAGGGGCCAAGATCAAAAACATACGTTACAGTTTACCAATAAACGTGTGGTATATAATATAGTACAACAAAAAGGGAGGTGAATAATAAATGAAAGAGAACAAATAGGGTCACAAAAAATCAACCCATGTAATAAAGGAGAACTCCTGAGTATTTAAATTCTCTTTTCAAATATTGTTTCTATTTAGTACCCAAAACCATTTTTACAGATTTATTGCCCAAAGGATGATAGTCAAACTCTTTACAATATCTTGCTTAAATACATGATGGAAACATACTTAACATATTGTGATTTGTAAAAATGAAACAATTAAGCATGTATGAGGAGAATAAAAAATGTTGGTAATAGATCAATTACCTAACAATTGGTACAGGTTGCCAAAGTTGTATTCCTAAATTATTTGACCTGTGAAATGAAGGAAACAGAAGTCGGCTCCGATTGAGCCTCTTCTTTATGATCTCTAGGTTGTGCATAACAAAATTAAATGACATAAAAAATTGTTCGCCATTGAAAGATTTGAGATCTTAATCTTCGTAGCTGATTCTGCCTGCTAAGGCTGAGTAGTATCCTACAGGTCCAGTAGATCCAATGGGAATGTATCACTGTCAGACTTGCAACCATCTAGACCAAGTGGTATAAAATCAGCATCTAGCTCTAAGGGTGTGTTTGTTTGGGCTGCTGCTGTTGAGAAGCAGCTGTAGCTGGTGAGCTGTTAGAAAGCAGCTGTAGGAAGTAGCTGCTGGAAGCTGAGATTTGATGTTTGGCAGAACTGCTTTTGATGACTGCTGTTCCTGATTTGAAGGATGAAATGTCTGGAATACCCCTGAATGCTGAAGATGTTGTATAAATACTGATTCGAGCTGAATTAGCTAATTCTAACCATTTCAGAACACAACTGTGATCATTAATGCAAATTACCACAATATAAATTTATAAGTATTCATAAACAATTTTTATTGAAATAATTTGGGAGTTATTTATTTGGCTTTTGGCTTTTTGCTTTTGGCTTTTGGCTTTTGGCTTGTAAGCCACAACATGGACACCACGGGCGAGAAACTGGTTTTACGGCCATGGGGGCACGTTGGACGAAGAAGGGAGGGCAATATATACCCAGAAACACAAAGATCATCCCCTACTGCCTATCGAAGATATTAGAAGTGCAGTACAAGATGTGGAAGCGGGACGGTTCGTTCCCGATAGAGAGAACGACGAGCTCACACGAGCCCTCAAAAATGATGAACACACCGGACGAGCACGAGGCACACCGGGCTCCAAGCCGTGGAAGGTTGCCTTCCCCACGGAAATGAAGAGATATCCCGATAAAAGTCATCAGAGGAGAAAGGAAAGGGAGGCAGCTGAGAAAGCGGCAGCTGCAGACCGGCTGCGTAATGTAGAAGAAGCATTAAAGCGGCAGCAGGATCAACTCGACAGACTTAGCCAGCAATGTATCAGCGGCCAATCTCAGCGGCACATGGTAGAAGCTGCATTCGATGGTATCGACGCCCTATCAAATAAGAAAAGCAGCGTCGCTTCCACCCAGCTCCACGATGGTGATGATGATGCACTGACGATGGCTCCTCCTAAACGCTACCCAGTGGATGATATCACGGAGAGCACAACTTGTGAGCTAAAGGTGCAAGTTATGAACTTAAGGGTGACGGCGGCGGTCGGCATGGCCGTACCAACTGCGCCTAACGGAACTTGGCATTGCAGACCGATTCCAAAAGGGTACGCTGTCGTCACGGTGGATGATGTCAAGCAAGATTTTGAGGAGCTGAAGCTGGACCCCCCTGCAGGGGAAGATAGGGACCTGACTGAACTAGGAGAAGCCAAAGGGGGGACTATTGTATGGCCAAAGGAGCACATCGTGCTTCCAAATTATGTCCCGCCAAGGCCACCCACTCCTCAGAGCAGCAGTCCACCTTCGCCGCCACCTCACCATTCTCCAGCGCAACCGTCGCCTTCACCGCCTCACCACTCAGCGCAGCTGTCTCCACCGCCGCCTTAGCCGTCTCTGCCGCCGCGTCAGCCGTCTCCGTCCCCTGAGCCTCAGAGACTAAAGCGGAAGTATACTAAGAGGGGCAGCACCACCAGCAGCAGCAAGAGCACGTTCCGATCACCAAAACGTAAGCTATCGCCCCTCCCAAGAGTACCTCATCAGAATATGAAGAAGCTTCCTTACGAGAAGACAGATGAGGAAATTGCTACGGCCACAGATGCCCATTATTAACAGTGGAAGACTGACATGGCTAACAAGAAAAATCCAAAGCCGACGGAGCCATTGATCTTCCCGGTCACCGCAGAAGATAAAGCCAAAGCAGCCGCGCTTAAGATTCAGCTTCACCAACCCATAGCGCTCACACCTGACTATAATTGCTCTATTACCAAGTCGGCTGAGGCAAAAGAGCGGAGAGTCGGGAAAGAAGTTGCCCAGCTTGGACAACAGAAAAATCAATCGATCGAACCGCTCAAAGTGTACGATACCAATGAGTGGAGAGCCCAGGAGCGGCATGATCCGAACATTGATCCGGAGTTTATTCAACTCTACGGAGAAAAGGCCAAGTTATATGGACTATCTATTGCTGAGTACATGAGCCGTCTGGATGAGTTCGAGGGGTACCAGCAAATAGCGTACAAATACCGGTACGGGAATCCTCTCGTCAAACCCGAGTTAGTCAAAGATCTACCAACAAAAATGCGGAGATTGCATAACTGGTACATACAAGCCTGTGCTGAATCCACAAACTGGATCTATGCTGGATATAAACACCACCATTACGGTCATAGAGATGGCTTCTTACTGATTGAATTTCTAGAATTATTTCAGTTTTACCAACAAGACGCCCTCGACAAAACTATTGTCAGTGCCTATTGCCTGTAAGTATTATTAAGTCTTTCTAGCTCAGCTCATTCGTTGCTTGTATAATCTTACTCATCATTATACTAATTATATATGCAGAATGAAGATTCTCGAATGCGATCGAGGAGGAATCTTTGACCTTGGGTTCGTTGACTGCAATTTCGTTCATGAAGATACTCTCAAAAAAAAACCCAAAGAGACAGAGGATAACTTGGTACAATCGTTGAAGTATTTCAGCAACAGAAGGGAAATACTATTTCCTTACAACTTCGAGTGAGTGTTACTGTCTTGTACACATTTTGTTTTCGCTTTACTCGATGTTAAGCTATTTGACTCGTTATGTCTGTGCAGCTTCCACTTTATTCTGTTAATCATTAGTGTTGACGAAGGAGTAGTCAAAGTCATGGACTCAAAACGCACACCTTTAGGAAATTGGGCAAACATGCAGGAATGCCTCCAGAAGGCTTGGAAATGGTTCACCGCCAACACTAGGGGTGTTTGGAAGCCAGAGCTTATATTTAAACCATTGAATGTAAGTACTACTTGCTAGATCCACGCATCTCTTTGATTCTAGTTTCAATACAATTATCATGCTTGATTCTTATTTTGATTGAACTTCGTTCTCGTAAAGTGCTTGAGGCAAGAAGCTGGGAATAACTTATGTGGATACTATGTCTGCGAGTTCATTCGCCAGACGACCAAAGAGAAGGGTGCAGACCGAAACATCAAAAAACTTGAAGTACGATAAACAATAATCTCAACATTATTTTATTACCATCAACTGTGTTTAGTTTCATTCATATATATTGACCCCCTTCTTTAAATTAGATCGAACGGATGCGGGACGGTCTTCTACCATGGGAACGCGTGCAAGCAATTCAAGAGGAAATTGCCGGATTCTTATTAGAACAAGTCATAGATCCGAAAGGAGAATACTATTACCCGGTTCATTTAGAAGGGTGAAGTGTAAAAAAGAAGATGTAAAATCAAATTTGTGTGAGTTACCGATTGTAATAGCGACCAAGCACGACGGATGAGACGGTGAATAATATATTCGTGACCATGATGTGTAATATATATATATAGTGTGGTTCCTTCATTATTGCTGTATATATATAATACCATTAAATTGAATACAAAACACACCAAATAAAACCCTAAACCCTAAATAGAAAAAAAAACCTGGATCAACGATCCCGGTTCGTTCTACGAACCGGGACCAATGACCCAGGCCCCCTCGCGCCGCAGCGCGTCCACGTGGAGACCTCTCGGTCCCGGTTCGTGCTGGAACCGGGACCGGCATTGGTCCCGAGTAATGGATCCCGGTTCGGCAACCGGGACCAATGGACCAAATGAACCGGGACCATAGGCCCTTTTTCCACCAGTGATTGTATTAAGTGGAAACATTAAAACTTGTGTGGTTTATAAATAACACCGTGTCCCTAGTACGCCTCTACTAGACTAGCTCATTGATTAATGATGGTTAATATTTCCTAACCATAGATATGAGTTAGTATGACCTGAAGTGATTAAACAATGAGATTCTCTCAATATCCCTGCCTGGCTCCACCTTTGCATGGGTTCACACTGTGCTTCCGTGGAGAATAGTACGGCTTACTAATTGAATTATCTTTGTGGTTCAATTTTTTTAGAAAACTCCTGTTGAATAGTAGCCATTATTTTTCCTTTGAATTTTAAGCTAATTACACATGATTTTCTTGCCTACAGGTTGCATGTGCAGTTCTGAGAGTTAGCAAATGGTAATAGTGGAATGATTGGTGCTGCCAATATATCTGCTTTGACTAGAATTTTATGTGCTTAGAATTAGTTTTTTCTCAAATTTTACGGACTGGATGGCGATTCAATTTGGTATCTATACTGAAAAGTACAAATATATTTTCCCTTTTCTGAGTTTTAATGCCTTACTACTATTTGAAACTGTTGCAGCCTGTAGATGTTGCCGTAAATGAAGCTAATGAAAGTAATGTTCATGAGTAGTATTTTTGAACTATGAAGTTTTGATTGTCACACTAGTTTCTATTTGGTATACTCCATCATGATTGAGCTGCAGCAAGAAGATGGTGGCGTGGCTGCCACGGGCGGCTACACTCTTGGTTTCATTTTCCTCATGATTTTCTTTGATTCATTGTGGTTGAGGTGCTCCAAACGTGATATGTCTAAAGTAACAGCACATCCCTTTTCATGTTGTTGTTTATCATAGTTGCATTCCCATGAAGGAAGGCTTTTCCAGCTTCTTATGTTGCTATAATTTCTGAATAATAGACTACAGTGTCATGCAGTCTTTACTTTTCATAATTGCTTATTGTTTCATCGGCCAGCTTTTCCTCTGATTTCAGTAAAATTCTCTTACTTCACAATCTTTCAATACTTTTCTAAAAAGAAAATAGAGCACTGCAAGGTTACAATAATGTTCATGTATAATTAATGCAACATTACAAGCTATTCCTTTGTAGTACCCAGCTTAGTGATGCACATTCAGCTTAGTTTGTCTCATTTTATGGGTCTAGATATTTGGTTTACAGAACAACTGAACATTGTTCATTAATTAGTTTGGTTGTATCACTATTGACCGATAAAATGATGGAAGCTTAGTTTGTCTCATTTATGGGCGAAGATATTTGGTCTACACTATATTAAACAAACCTTTCTTCTCCATTCGTGTACTACTTAGAGATAAAACAATATTGCTATTGCCTCTAAGACGTGGCCAAAAAACATAAGATAAGCATAAACATTTTCTCTCTCATATACTCTATTTACCAGCCCCACTCATGCTACTTCAGTAATCTGCCGTAGGCTTACAAGTTCATCTGTCTCGAAAAAATTTAAGTATACACTGTGAACGAGTTATTGGTAATCCTTTTAGAAGGTAAATATAAATCCTTATATAGGCGATGTTTCAGTCATATTATGTTTTTTCATTTCCATTTGTTCTTCTTTATCCCGTCTGTGGACACACTTTTCGACTGCATATTCTCCAACGAGTATATGATGTATGCAATTATTTATGCATTTAATTTCCACAGCAACACGCGGGGTGTCATCTAATTATCAATAAAATAAAAACATGTCGTGTGCAACTTCTTATGCAGATTTTGGGCATGCACTATTTTGGTCGGTTGTACCAACTTATTGCAACATCTTAACTTGCTAGAATCTCTTTGTCCAAAAAAGGAAGTGTCTGGGACAACGCACTAGTAGAAAATAGGGCTTTCGTTTTTTGCTCCAAACGGCATTTGCACCGGTTGGCTTACGAACCCAGACTAAAGGGGTGCTTTAGCACCGGTTCGAGCTGCCAGAAAGCTAAATGGAGCCCGTGGAGCTCTAGCACCGGTTCGTTAGGAACCATTAGCACCGGTTCGTGGCACGAACCGGTTCTAAAGGTGTCGCGTCTGCCGCGTGGCAGGCGCCAGACCTTTAGCACCGGTTCATGGCACGAACCGGTGCTAATGGCTACCCTTTTGCACCGGTTTTGGACATGGACCGGTTCTAGAGGTCCTGCCTATAAATACAGCCACCCACCGGCCCTCTCCTCTGTTTTTTTCCTGTGGAAGGTGTGAGGGGGTGTGCTAGTTTGATTTTTTTTCCTTATGCACAAGAGGTGTTTGATGAAATGCCTAAGAGCATGAAGCTACTTAAGCTCACACAAAATAAATATGATATGAGGTGCCCGAGCGATACTTAGGTCTTGTCCTTGTTCTTTCCTCCTCGATCGAGGTTAGCAACTCTATCCTTTCATTTTTCATTGATACAAATGCATGTTTCATCATTTTACTATTTATGATGTTCGGTAATAGTATTAGTAAACCTAATTATATGAAGCAGATGAACGAACGACAATGGATGTATGGTGACCGACGCACTTCCGAGTTCATTGAAGGTCTTCGTAATTTTGGCGATGTGGCTCGGGCAAATATTCAGAATGGTTTTATGTGTTGTCCATGTGTTCACTGTGGGAACAAGAAGGAGTACTCTTCCTGGAAAATCATTCACGCCCACCTGCTTCGGAAAGGTTTCATGCCTAGCTATAATTGTTGGACCAAGCACGGAGAAAGAGGGGTTATAATGGAAGACAATGAAGAAGAAGAGGATGATGATATGTACCCTGAATATGGTGATACTGCAACGGGGGAAGCTGAAGCTGAAGGGACAGGAGAAGCTGAAGATGTAGAGGCATCAGATGAGCCTGATGATGATCTTCGTAGGGCCATCGTAGATGCACACAGAGAAGCAGAAAGTGTGAATGAGAAGCAGAAGTTAAAAGGTATGTTAGAGGATCACAAAAAGAAGTTGTACCCAGACTGTGAAGATGGGAACACAAAGCTCGGTACCACACTGGAGTTGCTGCAATGGAAGGCAGAGACTGGTTTATCTGATAAGGGATTTGAGAAATTACTGAAAATAATGAAGAAGAAGCTTCCAAAGGATAATGAATTGCCTGACAGTACGTACGAAGCAAAGAAGGTTCTCTGCCCTCTAGGATTAGAGGTTCAGAAGATTCATGCATGCATTAATGACTGCATCCTCTACCGCGGTGAGGAGTACGAGAATTTGGAAGCATGCCCGGTATGCACTGCACTGCGATATAAGATCAGACGAGATGACCCTGGTGATGTTGATGGCGAGCCCCTCAGAAAGAGGGTTCCTGCCAAGGTCATGTGGTATGCTCCTATAATACCACGGTTGAAACGTCTGTTTAGAAACAAAGAGCATGCCAGGTTGTTACGATGGCACAAAGAATACCGTAAGAAAGACGCGATGTTGAGACACCCCGCTGATGGGTCGCAGTGGAGAAAAATTGAGAGAGACTACCCGGACTTTGCAGGCGACGCAAGGAACTTAAGGTTTGGTCTGAGTACAGATGGCATGAATCCTTTTGGGGAGCAGAGCTGCAGTCATAGCACCTGGCCTGTAACTCTATGTATCTATAACCTTCCTCCTTGGTTGTGCATGAAGCGGAAGTTCATTATGATGCCAGTGCTCATCCAAAGTCCGAAGCAACCCGGCAATGACATTGATGTGTATCTAAGACCAGAGGCGCCACAGGTGGATCGCACTGAGGTGGATCCAAATCAGGAGGATTCAAATGAGGAGGATTCAGATGACGATGATCGTCATCTGAATATCATAGAGCGGAAAGTCAAGAAGTGGACTCTTTCGAGGATGGCAATACAATTCAACAACTGGAAAAAAAGATTGTACAAGGATTTTGTCGACCAAAAAAAGACTCCGGTGTTCACTAGACAATATGAGAAGATAAAAGATCACTGGGACGCATTCGTGGAGTATAAGACTTCAGAGGCAGCTAAGCGAAGGTCAGAAATAAATAAGAAAAATGCTGCTAAAAAGAAGTATCACCATACTATGGGGCAAGGAGGCTACAAGACTGGCAAGCCTAAGTGGAAGAAGATGGAGGACGATCTAATTGCCAAAGGGATCATTCCGGAGACATTGAAATGGAATGATCGGTCAAGGGATTGGTTTTATGGGCATGGAGGGAAGTTGGACTCGGAAGGGAAGTGTGTATATACAAAAAAGCATGACGAAGACCCTCTTCCCATTGATGCCCTTAGAAGCGCATCAAAGGATGTTGAAGAGGGAAGGTTCCATCCTGATAGAGAGAAGGACGAGCTCACGCGTGCCCTTGGGAATGATGAACACCCAGGACGAACACGAACCACTCCGGGCTCCAAACCGTGGAAACTCGGGTTTCCCGTGGAAATGAAGAAATTTCCCGATAGAAGCCGTCAGAGAAGAAAGGAAAGGGAAGCAGACCGCATGTCTCAGATAGAACAAGAGCTGAAGCGGCAATCAGACTTGTTAAATCGGATAAGCCAGCAAGGAACCGCCGCATCTCAGCCATAGATAGAAGCCGGACATGATGCTACCGGCCCACCATCTCAGCGGAAAAGCAGCGTGGCTTCCACGGACCTCCCAGCGGATGATGATGAATCGGCGATCCGCTACCCAGTGGATGATATCACGGAGTCGACATCTTGCGAGCTACATGTGAAGGTCGTGAACATAACCATGAAGGTGGCGGTCGGCTATGCCTTACCCATTGGACCTGATTCAACTTATCATTGCCATCCGATTCCACCTGGCTATGCTGTTGCCGGGGTGGATGAAGTTATGGGCAGATTTGAGCAGCTGAAGCTTGACCACCCTGCGGGTGAAGGGGATTTGTACGAGCTAGGAGAAGCTAAGAAGACCACCGTTCTATGGCTAAAGGAATTAATCGTGCTTCCAAATTGGACGCCAAGGTCTCCAGCACGTCACCCTTCTCCACCGCCACATCATCCTTCTCCACCATCTCCGCGTCAGCCTTCTCCACCATCTCCGCGTCAGCCTTCTCCAGCATACCAGCCTTCGCCAGCTAGTGAGCCGTCTCCGCCACCTCCACCCACTGAGGCTCAGAGGCAAAAGCAGAAGCGTACCATCGCCACTCCCAAGAGTAACCGATCACCGATCCGTCGACAGGAGCCCCTTCCAAGAGTACCTAAGGTTCCTCCAAAGAGACCTTACGACTATACTCCGGAGGAAAATGCGGCGAAGGTACAAGAGAAATCAAAGAACTTCTTTGAAATTTTGAAGAGAAAGAAGACCGAGCAGTCCGCCGAGCAGCCTCCTCTAGATCCAAAAGTGTTAAAAATGTTGAAGAACCTTCACCAACCCGAGCCAAGGCTTGCATCAGATTATGACCGCACTATTCTCAAGTCAGATGCAGCAAAGCGGTCAAAAGGTAAATCAATTCCTCAGCTCGGAGAACAGATGAACTCTTGCCCCCCGCTCCAAGTGTTTCCCGATGTCCAGTATGATCCAGAGATCATAGCACTATACAAAGAGGAGGCCGAAGCTGCAGGTATGTCTGTTGCTCAATACTTAAGCAGGTGTGATTTCCCCACGGCTGAAGTAGTAGCATACAAATACCGGTATGGGAGCCCTCTCGTCAGACCCGAGGAGATTCCAAATCTACCAAGAAGAATGCGAAAATTGCATAACTGGTACTTGGAAGCCTCACAGCGTGGGCAGAATTGGATCGTAATAGGAATTAATGATGAGCATTACTTTCGTGGAACCGACGACATAAACATCGAATTTGCTGAATTATTTCAGTTATACAATCATGATGCCCTCGACAAATCGATGATCAGTGCCTATTGTTTGTAAGTATTATTTTTCCTTGTAACTATAAGTCTTTATCTCATCTCGTTTATTGCATGCATAATTTTACTCACTATATTATGCAGATTGAAGAAACTCGAATGCAAAAGAGGACAAATCTATGATATTGGGTTCATTGACCCATATACCGTGAACGAGGTAACTCTCCATAACCATATCAAGGACACGGAGGATAACTTGGTACGGGCGTTAAGGAAACAAGAAACCATGACGAAAATACTATTTCCTTACAATTTCAAGTGAGTGTGTTAACTGTCTTATACACATTACTATATATTTTGGTTACTCGATGTTAAGTGTGTGTTATGTGTGTGCGCAGCTATCATTTTATTCTGCTAGTTATTGAACTTGATAGAGGACGAGTACTAGTCATGGACTCGAAAAAAAAATCCCTTGAGACATTCGGGGACATGATTGATACACTCCAGCGGTAATTTCAATCATTATGCATGGCACTATATCAGTTACTTTCGTTCATTTCCCGATATCAAGTAATTACTAACTTCTTTATTCATTTTCTTTCCCGGGCAGTTCTTGGAAACGGTTCACGGCTAAGGCACCGGGTCCCTAGAGAAATGAGCTTGAATTTAAACAAGTACCGGTAAGTACTACTAGCTAGGTCCGCGCATCTCGTTGGTTCTAGTTTCAATACCATTATCATCCTTGATTATTATTTTGATTGAACTCTATTCTCGTAAAGTGCTTGAAGCAAGAAGACGGGAATAATTTATGTGGATTCTATGTCTGCGAGTTCATGCGAGAGACTTGTCGTGAGAAGAGAAGACTAGAACAACTAGATGTACGTAAACAATATTCACAATTTTATTTTATTACCATCATTTATGTTGAGTTTCTTCATTCATATATATTGACCCCCTTCTTTACATTAGATCAAACTGAAGCGGGATCGTCTTCTAGCAACTGAGCGTATACGAGCAATTCAAGAGGAACTGGCGGGATTCTTACTTGATGAGGTCATAGTACCAACCGGTGAATACCATCGGCATTACGATTTTGGAAAATCGTAGCTGAAATTATATTGTGTATATATTCATGAACGTGTACAATGTTCCATTATGTAATATGTTCGACCAAACACGATAAAAGATAACACATACTAGCTTCGATCTCTATATGTATGACGATATTGTGTAATATATATGATGGTTTCTTTTATATGTGCATCAACATTTTTCAAATACCCGAAAAAACCGTATTTCAAAAGGCTAGGGATTAGGGTTTTAGCCAAACACTGCAGGGGCTGCCACGTCGCCACCCTCTAGCACCGGTTCATATTACAAACCGGTGCTAAAGGTCCATCGGCCGGAGCTGGTCTACACGGCCACGTGGAGACCCTTTAGCACCGGTTCGTAACGCAACCGGTGCTAAAGGGGGAGGGCTTTAGTCCCGGATGCGTTGCACCGGTTGCAAAACCGGTGCTAATCGGGGTTATGAACCGGTGCTATTTCTCTGTTTTCCACTAGTGACGGATCCATTTTTTACCATATGGACATGAGCTGTGCCGAGACAAATAAATTTGCTTTAGGAGTACTACGTCTAAGGACAAAGGTAGAGCCAAGGACTGAAATGAGAGAGGGAAATAGAGGAAGAAAGCTCCTTTGACTTCCTGAAAAGTGTGGTGCAAGAAAGGAGGACAACAGTACAATGTGGTAATGAAGAGAAGTAACAACATCATATCCCGTGACGCTTGAAAGGACACTTTAATCTTTTATATTCCTTCTGTCTCGAAAAGGATGCCGCAAATTTATCTAATTTAAATATATCTAGACACTATTTAGGGACGGAGGGAGTATAATTTTTGTTACTTCACAATAACATACGACTATTTCACTTTTAACGAATACTATTTCACTAATGTTAATTAAATTGAGTGAGGGTATGTTGCCTCCTACAAGGGGCGGCAACCAAGATAGAGACCAGGGCGAAGGATCTTCCTATATGTTCTTGTTATTGTCTTTGTCCGAGATACCCGGCATCAAATGATAATTTCAATCAAGATTGTGTGGGTATCCAGTCTATTGTTCGATGTACAATACATTTTTACGTGCATTATATAAATATATTGTATGAGATGAGAAACTTGATGACCCATGACAATGCACGGACATTCAACTAGTCTTACTAAAATAACAATCTAGAATGATATGTACACCCATTATTTGGATGTTGGCTCCATCACTGTGCCCTTACGCCCTTATATATTATATCTATATCTAATCTAATCTAAACTAATAAAATTGCTAGAGGACCAAACCATGGTAATTAAAAAAAACCGTCGTACGAGCTCAAAAGAAACTGGAGCCATTGTCCGTGGAAACAACCGCTTAAGTGGAAAACTTATTCGTCCGTAGCCTATTGTACTTTCCAACCCCTCCAATCGAGGAGGGTCGAACGAGCGCATCCAACCCCGCCGGCACCCGCCGCCGCCATCCTTCCTGTACGTCGGCGTGCGTGCTCTTCCGCCACGCCACGCCACGCCACGCCTGGAGGCTTCGGGCTAGAGGTCTCTCCACGGGGGATTTCGTTGTCGCGCGCCTGAGGCCTTCCACAGCGTGATCGAGGCCCTCGACATAAAAATATTGACACCTCACCGGTGATGCGCTGAAAGAAAAAATGGGCACCGATCCCACAACGTAGCGATGCCTGCAAAATAAATACAGAACCCAGATCTAATCTACAACTGGTTGTAGATTAAGAATCTACAACCGGCGTCCCTATAAGGAAGCGATCCATCGGAAAAAAAATCAAACCAAACCACCCACGTCCATATCATCCTTTTCCCACAACACCCACTGACCCGCCCCGACTAAGTCGACCATCCCCTACCTCCAGCACGTTCGGTCTGCCGCCGCGCCTCCATGGGCTGCCCCCGCCATGCCGCCGCGCTCCCTACGAACTGCCCGACCGCGATCTATAGCGCGCCTCCCCGGCCCCGCTAGGGCCTCTGCCCCGTTGCAGCCCGCTCGAGCTCCGGCTCCGTGCCCCGCCGCCGCCCGGTCGAGCTCCAATTTCGGGCCCCGCCACCGCCCGGTCGAGCTCCGGCTCCGTGCCCCGTCACCGCCCGGTCGAGCTCCGGCTCCGTGCCCCACCACCGCCTGGTTGAACTCCGGCTCCGTGCCCCGCCACCGGCGGTTGAGCTTTGGTTCCCAGCCAGAAGCCGCGCGTCGACGACCCCCGCCCCTCCGCGTGCGCCGCCAGTCCCACCTCCCGCGTGCCCCGACCGGGAACCCGCCCCGCCCCTGCCCTCCCGCACCACCGGAGAGAGAAGCCAGCCGCCGGTGCCCCCTTCTACAGCACCGCTAGCGCACCCTGCTAACCCCCTCGCCGGCGTGCCCCTCTGCTAGCCCATCGCCAGCACCCCTGCTCCTTGTCCCGTCGCCGTTTCCCGGTAGAGCTTCGGCTCCGGCTCCCCAGCCGCCGGGCACTAGAGCTCCGGCTCCGTTCTATCGCTGCTAATCGCTACGCGACCGCCCGCACCAAATCCATCCTGCCAGATTGTTCTTCTTTCTTTTCATTTAACTGTGTCTATTTTTTAAAACATGCAGTCACGTGACAAAGGTGGGGCAGTACAACTTAAATTCGCAGGAAGTGCAACCTTCGATCCATGGCATTTTAGTCTTAGCATATTAATTTTCTAATTTGTAAAAATTTAGAAAAATCCCAGCAGTTCAGCTGCGCTTATTGGAAAGTGCAAGCATAATATATCGGACAGTTCAGCTACGCTAATGAGAAAAGTACAAGCGACATGCCTTTAGAAATTTTAGGTGCATTATGGAAGCAGTTTAAAAAACACAAAAATCTGAAAGAGGGAAGTTCAATTGCAATAAACTAAAAAGTTATTTTTTGTCAAAGTTCAATTTTTTTACCCGTAAAAAATGTTCAATTTGAGCAAAATAGAAGTTCATTTACACATCTCGAGAAGTTTAAGTGCTCTATTTTTTACCACCACGGGCAGTTCAAGAGTGCTAACCAAAGCAGTTCAAGTGCGCTACTCGAGGCAGTTCAGGTGAGCTTTCGAGGGAAGTGCAGGTGGTGGCTAGAAGTAGTTCAGGTGTATTAACAAGGCACTTTAGAAAACTCGACCGTGATACGCGACTCAAAGCAGTTTAGGTGCACTAGCGCGGCAAGTTCAAGAACGCTACTATGGGAAGTTCATGCGCACTAATGAGGGAAGTACAGATGGGTGGAACATCGGGAAGTTTAAGTGCACTAACGAGGCAGTTTAGAAAACTCGACCGCGGTATGCAACTCCAAGCAGTTTAGTTGCACTAGCTCAAAAAGTTCAGGACCGCAACTTCGGGAAGTTCAAGTGCACAAACGAGGGAAGTATAGACTACCGGAACTTCAAGAAGTTCAGGCGCACCAATGATGCAGTTCAGTAACTTGACTCGGCAGTTCAAATGCACTAATGCGGCAGTTTAGAGAAAGTGACCTATAGGCATGACTCAGGACAGTTCAGGCGCACTGATGAGACAGTTCAAGAACGCAACTCCAAAAAGTTCAGGTGTACTAAACGCGCCACTTCACCTGAAACACACTAGAATTTTTTTTTGTCGATTTTATTATCACGGCGGAAAATTAACTTTATACCGAGCGGAAGTTTACCTTAAATAAGGCGGAAGTTCAGTTGCAACAAATTAAAGATTTACTTGTTGACAGATTTCAGTTTGAGCAACACAGCAGTTCAGTAGCACATACAGAAAAATTCAGCTGCATGTAGTAGGCAGTTCAAGTGCTCCGTTTTTTACCGAGCGGAAATTCCACGCATTAAAATCGTTTCTAGAAGTATCGGTTGCCAAATAAACCATCGATATGCTTATAATGCAGTGCTATAAGTCTAATTTTACTCATATATGGCGTCATGACCCACCAAAACCAACATAACCATACCAAAATTCAAATCACCCGCGTACCACCGTTATATCCAATGTTTACTATTTCTGAAATTATTTTTCAAACTAAATAAAATTTGAAAACATACCCGTCACAAAAAAGTTGTGCAATTTAAATATCTTTCTAATGGTATATGATTTACTTCATTCCGATAATTCATTTAGGAATAATTTAAAAAATGCTATGTTCTAAATGAGAAGTTCGGAAATCCAAATTTTGTATATTCAAATCTGCTCTTATACCATATTTGTTTTAGAAAAATTAATGAATATGAGAAAGTTGTGCCTAAAAATATTTAAAATTTTGGAAAACCATCAAAACATAAAAGTTTTGGAATTTGATAAGCTTTTTAATGATATATCATTTGCACAAATCTGACAAACGGTTAAGAAACTGTAATCAAAACATTATAGTCTCATGTACTATAGCGAGAAGTTCAACGGTGTTCATCTAAACAAATAGTGAGAAGTTCAACAGTGTTTACCACAGAAGTTTAAAACTGATTGTAGATTCTTATTCTATAACCGATTGTACAATAGCTGGGCTATAGCTAAATATATTGACTGAGCAACGCCCTGGTGTCCTAATGTGGTCAGCGGAAGGGGAGTTTGGTGTTAGATATGCATATTTTATTGGATGATGGAAGTGGGAATCGATACTTCTACTTGCTCCGATGCCTGAAAAAAACATCTGGACACTGGCCTCACAACGTGCGGGCACCGGCTGCCAGAGCGAGAAATCAATTGGGCACTGATATTTTACAACGATGTGGAAGGCCTAAGGGAGCCGCCTGCCTGATTTTGTCGCGCTCCCAACTGCCACCGCGCCGTGTTGGAGTATGCCGACGAGCAAAGCCTGGCTATGCCTAGGCCGTGCCGGAGGTCTTCGCCTTGCAAGCCATGGATAGTGGCCATGGATAGTGCTGCCTTGCATGTGACGAGGTATTTGATAGGAGCGGCTTTCGCGACGAAGGACTCGCCTAAAGCCGCATCTCGCCACGACGGTCGACGAGTGAGTTGTTAGCATAAAACCGCGACATTTGAGGCTAAATTGCGGAAAACCACGACTTTACGTTTCAATTCCAAAAAACCACAGGTATCCAGCTAATTTTTTGCAATGTCCACTGATTGTCGATTTCTGGCCGATTAACAGCGTTTCCAACATGCGGGTCCCACTTGTAAGACCGACGTGGCACAACTTCTGAAACTTCTGTCGACTGACATTACCGACAAGCGGGGCCCACACCGGCCAACCATATCTTGTTTGAAAGGAGCGAGGTCGAGTCGTCTTCTACCTCTGCACTGTCCCTGCTCCGACGACTTGATTTTGCCTGCCCGCCGGAGAGCCCTCGCCGCCGGCCGTCGTAGCGAACTCCGGCGACCGCGGGCATGCCAAGCTGGCCCAACAGCCCCGATTCGAGCCCGCCTCCATTGTTAGGAGTAAGTTCCCCCAAACTTCTAGGGTTAGGGTTTCAGACGCGCCCTCGATTCGCCCTCGATTTCTGCTTATTCTCCTTGCTTTTTTCCGATTTATGGTGTGTAGAACCTGACAGCAATGGATTACTGCCCCAATGTGTGCGACGACATGAGCTTCCATGGTATTGCGGAGGGGTGTCCCGAGGTGTGCCACGAGCACCATCTTCCTCCACGGAAATGCGTTGCTTTCAGAGGTCCTAACATCGGGCGGCGATTTTATATGTGTCAAGTTCAGAATGTGAGTTAGCCAACTCAAATTTAGCATACTTTTTGCTGCAGACTTTAGCTAGTTTTAGGTTAATTATTTCTGTAGAAGTATTCTTGTAGAATTAATCATGTGTACTTGTAGATGATTATATTTAGGTGTAATTTAAGAGTGGCTAGTTTTAGGTGTAATTGTAGAATTATTCCAATGTACTTGTAGAATTATTCCTATGTACTTGTAGCTAGTTTTAGGTGTAATTATTTCTGTTTTAGGTTAATTGTTACTGTGAACATTGTGATTTAGAATTTTGATCATTCTGTTTACATACTGAGTGGCCAAATACTATGAAGAATGAGTGGATGCATATAAATTGATCATTATGTTCTGTGTTTTATAGGAAGTCAACAACTATGGTTTCCAGTCCTGGTTAGATAATGAGTGGCCAAATACTATGAAGAATGCAGTGTGTAGGCTGTGGGGCATGTATGAGAACAGCAACATGGCCAGAGTTGATGAGAGGATTGAGAGTGGTAGGCTGCTAAAAGAGATCAGTGATCAGAAGAACAAGGCAGAGAAGAAATATGAAGCCCTGATGAAAGATGTGAACCAGTTCATGGACTGTATAGAAAGGCAGGTTCACCATGATAACTATGAGAAGATGCAGGAAAAAGAAGAGGCAGACAATCAGCAGATGCAGCAGCAGAACCATCTTATTGATGCAATGAAGAATGAAGTTGAGGTCTATAAGAAGGGCATGGCTGATATGAAGCAACTGCTATCTACTCAAGCAGAAGTGTTTAAGAACAAGAAGCAGCAAATATTACAAGAAAGAGATGCATTGAAGTTGGAGAGGGATGCATTAGTGCAGGAGAGAGATGCATTGAAGGAGGAGAAGAAGAAAATTGAGTATGCCCTGTTTGATCTGATCCAGGTAGGTGATGTGAACAAGGACAAGATGAAGAAGATTCAGCAAATCATCCAAGAGTGAGTGCTTTGGAGTGCTTGAATGTATGTTTCAACCTGGTTCTTATCTATGTTGTAACCTTGTGTTGATGTATGTTTGAACCTTCTGTTGATCTAGTCAGGAGTTGTAATGAATAGTTGAATGTATGTTTGAACCTTGTGTTGATCCAAGCTTGGTAATATATGAATATGTGAATGTATTTGATGTATGTTTGAATATGCGTGAAATTATGGTTGTTAATTGTGAAGCAAATGTGGTTATTTTGACTCCTAGTGTTCAAATATAATGTTGTTGGCATTTTCTTAAAAAGGAGTTGTCGACGACAACCCTAGGTTCTCGTCATCTTCTTAAAAAGGAGTTGTCGATGACAACCCTAGTTTCTCGGCATCTTCTTAAAAAGGAGTGGTCAACGACAACCCTAGGTTCTCGTCATGTTCTTAAAAAGTAGTGGTCAACGACAACCCTAGTTTCTTGGCATTTTCTTAAAAAGGAGTGGTCGACGACAACCCTAGGTTCTCGGCATCTTCTTAAAAAGGAGTGGTCGACGACAACCCTATTTTCTCGGCATCTTCTTAAAAAGGAGTGGTCGATGACAACCCTAGTTTCTCGGCATCTTCTTAAAAAGGAGTGGTCGACGACAACCCTAGTTTCTCGGCATCTTTTTTAAAAAGGAGTGGTCGATGACAATCTTGTTTCTCGGCATGTTCTTAAAAAGGAGTGGTCGACGACAACCCTAGTTTCTCGGCATCTTCTTAAAAAGGAGTGGTCGACGACAACCCTAGTTTCTCGGCATCTTCTTAAAAAGGAGTGGTCGATGACAACCCTAGTTTCTCGGCATCTTCTTAAAAAGGAGTGGTCGACAACAACCCTAGGTTCTCGGCATTTTCTTAAAAAGGAGTGGGACAACCCTAGAAATAATCTTACACATTATGATACTCAAAACAGATACATAATCTGGCACATAATGTGGGACATAGTCTTGGACATAATCTGGCACTTAGTCTTACACATAATCTGGCATGTAATCTTACACATAATTCTGGCACTTAGTCTTACACATAATTTAGGGACATAACACTTACTCTTACACATTTTCTGGAACATAGTCTGGCAAATATTCTGGAACATGGTCTTACACAACTAATGTGCATTGCACTTCATTTCACAAGAACACACATAGTGCTGCAGGAGGACATCATTTATGTGAGCCATGCTTCCCTGCATTCAGGTATCCCTTCATTCTACAAGTGAGTTTGCTCTTTCTCTTGCTAATCCTGCAAGCTGGAGGAGCACTTGCACCAGAAGATGAGGCCTGAGCAGGCCTAGGTGTAGTGAATGCTCTAGGTGGAGCAGAAGCAGCAGGAGCCCTTGGTGGTGCAGTTGCTAGTGCTGGAGGAGCCTTTGGTGGTGCATCTGGAGGAGCCCTAGGGGCTGTAGGAGCCCTCCTTGGTGCAGTAGGTGCTGCAGGAGCCCTTGGTGGTGCAGTTGCTGGTGCTGGAGGAGCCCTTGGTGCTGCAGTTGCTAGTGCTGGAGGAGCATTTACTGCTAGAGGTGCTGCAGTGCTGTGTGAAGAAGATGTCTCTCCTGTAGACTAAAACCAAGGAACTAAAGTTACAAATTACTCAAGTTAACCCTAACCTTGATGAAGGAGAAGAAGATATTGTACCTGGTGGTGTCTTTTCCTAGCTTGCAGCCCAGGCCTTAAGGTAGTAGTGCATGAAGTGTACATATGCCCAGTTTTATTGCAGTTGCTACATGTGATAGTCCCCATCCTTGAAGTGTCCCTTGGTGCTGGCACCTCAAATGTTGACTTTCTCCTCTTAGTCTGCTTCTTCCCAAGTTTCTCTCTGAAAACAGGTGGGTCAATATCTCTAGTGTTGGTTTTTGGCCAATCCTCAGCACCTGGCACAGGGTAGACAACATAGCTAAATGCCTTCTTGTACATTGGTTTCTTGAAGAAATCATGCACATAGTCTTCTAGCTGCTGCTTGATCTTCATGATTACTGATATGGCATGGTTGCAAGGGATGCCTGTCACATCCCAGTACCTGCAACCACAAGTCCTAGCTCTAAGATCAACTGCATGAACTCCTGGACCATTGGTGCTCACCTGCCACAGTCCTATGTCTACATTCTTAGCTTTGCAGTGCCTGGAATGTTTTTTGGCCTCTTCTAGTTTTTCATGGTAGTAGGGTGTTATCTCCCATCTAGCAGACTCAGCCTTTGTCCTAGTCCCACTGTATTTCACCATGAGCTTGTCCTTTATAGCATCTAGCATTGTCCTTATGGGCTTGTTCCTAACATCCAAGATCATTTTGTTGAACACTTCTGACAGATTATTCACAATAAGGTCTATTTTGCAAATTGTGTCAAAAGCATGCCTAGCCCATGTCTCAACAGGGATCTGCATCATCTAGTTGTGTCCTTCAGGGCAATCTATTCTAAGAGCATCCATGGCTTTGTCAAAACCACTCTTGGTGTATGCATAGCTGGCAGAGAAGATGTGCTTTTTAAGCTCTTCACCTCTGAACCCAGCTGACAAGGGTATAGATAATAGAGCCCATCAGTTGAGTACCCCTGAGGCCTGTTAAGCTAGGCCCAATTGTAATACTAGTCGAAATACGAGTTCTTACCGTATGTTGATATTGTAATATGTGTCGGATCCCACCCGATCCTCGAGACCTGGCCATCTATATATAGGGGCCAGGAGGGGACGGTGTGGGACAGATTGAAAGCAAGCTAGGTTCTACACCCACGTTTACTTTCATAGCCACCTTGTTTGACTGATTTTACCTTCGAGTTCATCCAACGCCCTATCTCCCCGATCCTAAGTCCTTCATTTAGGACATTTGTCGAGTTAACCCCTCGTCAATTAGCGCCGACCATGGGGATCGAACCCACGCCAACTAGAGCCTGGAGATCCGTGGGAGCACATGCATCAAGCTGCAATACAAAGCCTCGGGTTAGTAGAAAACAAGTTGATGGGAAATCTTCCAGAAGAAAAGGCGACACATCAGAAGGGAAGGCAAAAAGAAGAGTCCAAACGCAAGCCATCGCGAAACAACTACAGTGATTCATCAGAAGATGAGAGGCGACAAAAAAGGAAGGAGGACGCAAGAAACATAATAGCACAAGCACGAGTAAACAACTCACGTTATGCATGGAAAGAGGAAAATTATGAAGACGATGAAAAAGAAATGGGCCCGCTATGCTTTACCCGCAGGGTTCGCAAAACGTGGGTACCCAAAGGTTTCAAGTTGCCACATGACCAAGAGAAGTATGATGGGTCGCAAGAGCCAACTCTATGGTTGTCAGATTACCTGCAAGCAGTACAGATACTAGGGGGAACAAGAGCAACAGCCATGCAAAGTTTGCAGCTACACCTCACCGGCGCAGCATGGTCCTGGTTAAACACCCTACCGAATGATTCCATTGGAAGTTGGGCAGAATTAGAGAATCAATTCGTGAGAAATTTTTGCTCCACGTATAAGCACCCAGCATCGCTAGAAGAAGTCAAGTCATGTGTACAGCAGAAAGGCGAAACCCTACGCTCTTATATACAACGCTGGAGTGTAATCAAAAACTCAGCAGAAGACATCTCCGATGAAAGAGCGATAGATGCTTTTTTGAGCGGCCTTTGTTGTGCGGACCTAGTAGAAGAGATAGGAAGAACAAGGCCAAGAACAGTATCTGAGCTAATGGAAATAGCCAACAGATTCGCCGATGGGGAAGACGCGTATAATAACAAAAGGGGGCGTTCACCAGAACTCGACAAAACAAGCAGGCAAAGGCGAAGATACCGCAATGGCAACAACCACGGAAGGAGAAATCAGATAGCCGCAGGATATGATGGAAGGAATGAAGAAGGCTATGAAAACATCAAATTTCCTATGAGAGATAGCAGGGGAAAGGAGAAGCCAAGGTACTCGGGTCCTTCGGCAGAAGATATGCTATATGGTCCTTGTCGCATCCATTATGCTTACCTAGACGGGAAAAGAGTTTCCAACCACCAGATGAAGGATTGCAGAACCTTCCTAAGGTTGCAAAACGCCATGGATTCAAGCCAAGGAGCATGACAGGGAGGAAAAAGCATAAGTCAAGGATATCAAATGCAACGACTCACAAAATAGCTGGAGTCAAAAGTATATATATCAGCAATGATCCAACCAGTGCCAAAGTCGAAGAAAGAAAGGAAGAGCATATCAAGACAGGTCAACCTGGCAATAACATCACCACCAGCTACTACGGAGTATCTAAAATGGTCTGATCAACCAGTTAGGTTCAGCAGAGCAGACCACCCGAGGAAAGTTCCCAAACCGGGTCACTCACCAATGGTGCTCAAAGCGCAAATAGGAGGATATGATGTCGGAAGAGTATTCATGGATGCAGGAAGTGGTATAAACCTAATATACGCCAGAACGTTTAAATCAATGTGCATATCATTGGAAAATCTAAAGCCAATAGATTATTCTTTCCATGGAATAGTACCAGGAGCCGCAAATTATCCTTTGGGCAAAATAGAACTCGACATCTGCTTCGGCGACAGCAGCAATTATCGCAGAGAAAAGCTCGAGTTTGAAGTCATGGAGTAGCCCTCACAATACCATGCAATCCTGGGCCGCCCAGCATTTGCAAAATTCATGGTAGTACCTCACTATGCATATCTCACACTCAAGATCCTAGGACCTAAAGGAACGATCACGGTACAAGGAAGCTTCGAAGTATCCAACTCTTGTGACAAAGAATTTAATAGGTTGGCGCAAACCTTCGGCATGACAGCAGAGTACGCAAGGCTAAAAGGCGAAACTGACCACAATGTGCTACCCGACGTCGGGCGATCCCTGACAGATCAGGCTTTCGATGCAACTCAAGACTCAAAGAAAATATAGGTCCACCCGACGGACCCGAACAAGACCACCTCCATAGCGGTAAACTTGGATCCCGCATAGGAAAGCATGCTCGTCGAGTTCCTCCATGAGCGCTGGGAAATCTTCGCCTGGTGTCCTTCAGATATGCCAGGTGTTCCCAGGGAACTCGTCGAGCATGCACTAAACGTGGATCCTAAAGCAAAGCCAGTCAAATAACCACTACGACGATTTGATGAACCCAAGAGGAAAGCAATAGCATCAGAGCTACATAGACTGGAAAATGCAGGGTTCATCCGAGAAATCAAAACGTCGACTTGGGTATCTAATCCAGTTATAGTCCCCAAGAAAAATACAGACATACAAAGAGTATGTGTCGACTACACATCCCTCAACAAGCACTGTCCAAAGGATCCCTTCCCCTTACCACGCATTGATCAAATAATCGACTCAACAGCGGGGTGCGCAAGGCTTTCCTTCCTAGATGCATACTCTGGTTACAATCAGATCAAATTAAAAAAGGAAGATGAGGAAAAGACAGCCTTCATCACAGCATACGGCGTGTTCTGTTATCAGGTCATGCCTTTTGGCCTGAAAAACGCAGGAGCAACTGATGTCTACACACGCTTCTGTTCTTGTAGACAGTGTTGGGCCTCCAAGTGGAGAGGTTTGTAGAGCAGCAGCAAGTTTCTCTTAAGTGGATCACCCAAGGTTTATCGAACTCAGGGAGGAAGAGGTCAAAGCTATCCCTCTCAAACAACCCTCAATTACGATACAGAAAGTCTCTTGTTTCCCCAACACACCCAATACACTTGTCAGATCTATAGGTGCACTAGTTCGACGAAGAGATAGTGAAATACAAGTGGTATAGATGATTATAAGTAGTAAATGCAATCTGGAATAAAAATGGCAGCAAGCAAACAAGTAACAAAACAGCAAGTAAATAGTGTGCAAAGCTTGGAAACAAGGCCTAGGGATCATACTTTCACTAGTGGACACACTCCCAACAAATATAACATAATTGAACAAATAAATAACTTATCTTCACTATGCTACTCTGAATTACTCTCCTATTGAATAACACTAATCATTGCGTAGTGGCTACAGAAGCACCCCTTAAAGTTCATCAAGTACTTGACAAACACCACTCATAGAGATATCTAGATCAAATCACAACTCAAGATAAATATTATTGCAACTTAGACCAAGTACTAACACGGTGCACACACTGTCAACATTACACCATGAAAGGAGGAATAGATCACTTTAATACTATCATAGTGATAATTATTCTCATAATCCATAAGAGATCACAATCGTAGCCTAGACCAAGTACCACCAAGATGCACACACTATCACCATTACACCATGGCAGGAAGAATAGATTCCTTTAATAACACCACTAGAGTACACATAATGATGAAGAGTAGCATCTACTTATTCAACATGATACAAAGCTCACGATCACATAGAGATCACATCATGGGAGAGAGAGGTGAACCACATAGCTACCGGTAGAGCCCTCAGCCCCGGGGGCGGACTACTCCCTCCTCATCATAGGAGACAGCAAGGTTGATGGAGATGGCGGTGAGGTCGATGGAGACGGCGGAGACGGTGATGGAGACCGATGGAGATGGCTCCGGGGGCACTTCCCCATCTCGGCAGGGTGCCGGAATAGAGACTTCTGTCCCCCGAAATTTGTCTTCGACGGCGGCGGCGCTGCCGAACTGTTCTGAGAAAAACGCCTACTCTTTTAGGGTTTTCCATCCCGAGGCTTTATATAGGCGAAGGGGCGTCAGGGGGCTGCCAGGGGCTCCTCACACATAGGGGGTGTGGCCAGGGGCTGGGCCGCGCCGCCCTGGTGTGAGGCTAGCCCCTGGCCCCCCTCCGGCTCTCTTTTGGTCCTCATCCTTCGTCCGGGAAAAATAGGAGTTCTGGAAGTTGTTTCGTCCTATTCTGAGAAAACAGGGAACTGGCACTGTGGCATCTTGTCAATAGGTTAGTTCCGGAAATCGCATAAAAATGCCATGAAGTGTAACGAAACACAAGGCAAATGGTGTAAAAACAACATGGAGCATCAAAAATTATAGATACATTTGAGACGTATCAGCATCCCCAAGCTTAACTCCTGCTCATCCTCGAGTAGGTAAGTGATAAGAAAAGAAATAAATTTTGAGGTGACATGCACCTACACAATCTTGATCATCTAAGTAAGCATTGAGTGCTAGGATCAAAAGAACTTAAAACATGGGGATGAAAGACATAATCTTGACAATAAGAAACTTAGCAATCATGTTATAACATGAAATAGAACAACAACAAAAGATCATGAATAATGAAACAACGAAAGTCAAAGGTGTGTTCAAATCATATGGAAAACATAGTAAATGGTTTTCAGCTTGTCCCTCATGGAATAGCAAAACATAAATGCATAGGACACCTTCAAGTTTAAGAGAGCGACTAGATACAAATAATTTGAGAACAAGTGAAACCAACAATATGAATCAATCAATGAAAACTTTGGGACAATGCACATTATACTCAGAATGACAACTATGCTCTCTTAATGGTGCATAAAGGTAGAAGGTGGTGACTCAACATAAAAGTAAAAGAAAGGCCCTTCGCGGAGGGAAGCAGTGATTAAACATGTGCTAGAGCTTTTCATTTGTAAAATAGAGAGATAAAACTTGAGTTTTGAGAGGTGGTTGCTTTTGTCAACAACTAGCAATGGGGTTCTTACTATCTTCCATACAAAAATGAAGCAAGTTTTTGAGAGAGAGATTGGCACTTTTTGTGCTTTTTTTTATAAAACTTGGCACTCCTCCCCACCTTATTCCTTTCTCAAACCATGGCTAACTGATTCCATCGGGTGCCCTCCAACATTCACATACCATGGAGGAGTGCCTTTTTTTCTTTCTTTTTTCTCTTTTTTTCTTTTTGGAAAAAGACAATATAGAAGATAGCAAATCTGACCACTACGTCCCCATGAGCTGAAAACAGTGTCACAAAATGAGAAGTATTTTGAAGGTTTTTTTTGAAAGGTAGCACATGAAAATTTACTTGGAATGGCTTGCAAATACCATGCATAGGAATTTATAGTGGAAACAATGGCAAACTTGGTTTTGGGAGTTGGATGCACGAGTAGAGCTCATACTCAGTACAAAATGAGGGCTAGCAAAAGACTGGGAGCGACCAACTAAGAGAGCAATAATGGCCATAATCATGCAAAGTGACAAAGCGACATTAAAAGAAGCATAAGATGGCATCAAAAGTCAAAAACTAAATGATCATAGAGGCTATTGGCGACTTTGTAAGAGTCTAACATGTGTGAACATGCGCCAAGTCAACCCAAATAAAGCATCAAGGAGAAAACCAAAATAATGCTTTCAAACGATAAAAACAACGCATGATTCTTTCAAAGGCTCATTAAGCAATCTCAGTTATTTGAGACAAGTCATGCTACAGCAAAACCACTAAGCATACTATCAAAAAGACATCAAGCACGACATGCAAAAGCCTAAGCCGCAGTCTACACAAGCTCCTTCTTGTACCACTTTTTTGCATAAAGCTTTTTCTCTTTTCCAACACCATTCAAATCTTTTTGAGGAAACTCTTTTGAGGAAAACCAACATAGACCAGAGGTCCAAATACACCTTGATGCAAAGATAAAACAAGATCTGAACAAAAACCAAGGCGAAAAATGAAAGCTAAACACAGTAGCAGAAAAAGAGAACACTCGTTGAAACGATAAGAGTGAAAAATAGAGTGTTCTTGGCAAATGAAAAACGGAGCATGTCTCTCTCCAAACACATGATGTGATCCAAAGATTTATTGAAGCAACAAAACCAAAGAAAACTGAAAAGTAAAGTAAAGACGCTCCAAGAAAAACGCATAGTGCATGAAGCAATAAAAATATAGTGTGTTGAAAGGTGACCTGATTTTTGCCGATGAAGAGGGGGGGTGCCTCGGGGCATCCCCAAGCTTTGACGCTTGTACTTCTTGGATATTTCTTGGGGTGACATGGGCATCCCCAAGCTTGAGCTTTTGTCCATTCTTCATCTCATCTCATCATTCTCCAATCCCTATACTTGAAAACTTCCTTCATACAAAACTAAACACAATTCTATTAGCAACATTAGTGTAAGGATAGTAATGAATCAACCCTTTTTGCTTCAGGTTTCAACTCAAAACCACCACATATAAAGTATATACTACTGTAGCAACTTCCCCAAAAGTTCCGTGATCAAAAGAACTCAAAAAGAAAGCGATAAAGCGGCAAACACAAATATTGGCAGAAATCTGTCAAAACAGAACAGCTGACAAAGGTCGAATTTTTAGAGGGTTTTATGTTGCTCAAATCAAAAAGTGTTCAACTAATGAAAGTTTGGATATAACCTGGGGCATATGCACAAGAAATCGCAGGTCCAAAAGATATACATAGAATTTTCACAAATTTTTACGGTGCAGCACCAAGAACTGTTTCAGGACAGCAACATCCCCAAATCTTACCTCACTCAAATTAGAGGCTTCTCTTGGCACAACAACGGAATAAAAAGGATAAGGTGAGGTTATTACAGTAGTAATAACTTACAAGACTCAAATAAAAGAAAAAGTACTAAAAATAAAACAACGGGTTATCTCCCAAGAGTGCTTTTCTTTAACGCCTTTGAGCTAGGCCCAATAATTTGCAAAGATGCTCATGTGGACGCCATATAAGAGCTTGAGGCAAAGGCGCCATATAGGAACTTAAAGCAATAGAGAGCATCAAAAAGCAAATGTGAAAGTCATTTAAATCTAAACCACTTCCTATGAAAAATAGTCTTGTAAAGAGACAAGTCATGAAAGCGCAAAGCGAAAAACATAGGAAGGCAAAACAAGTACAACTTCAAGAATTGCAACATAAAGAGGGGAAACTCAATATTATTAAGATCCTTTAAAGCATATTTCCCTCTCTCATAATAACTTTCAGTAGCATCATGAATAGAATTAACAACATAACCATCACATAAAGCATCCCTATCATGAGCCACATGCATAAAAGAAGTAATACTCTCCACATGAACAATCGTAGTAGGAGCAGATTCAACAGAATAATTATTCTCATCACCATAATCATCAAAAACAGGAGGCATATTGTAATCATAACTAATTTTCTCCTCAAAAGTAGGTGGACTGAAAATATTATTCTCATCATCATAACCATCATAAACTAGAGGTTTAGTATCATCATGAGCGAGAGAACAACTATTTCGCATAGCATACTCTTCAAACATATCATCATAAGAAGGAACATGGGTAGCACTAATGGTACAACAATTATTAACCTTAGAATTGGTACCAAAAAGATTTTCAATATCAAAAGTAGAGTGCTTTTCCCAATCATGATTAGTAACATAGGTAACAGGCATAGGAACATCACATAGGGGAGATAAAATATCATCAGAGCAAACTTTCTCTACTAAAGCTGGGGAACTAAAAATATCATGCTTAACAAAACCAGCTTCCCCAAGCTTAGACTTTTCTATAGCATTAGCAATAACGGTGTTCAAAGCATTCATACTAATAACACTATTAGCATGCAAATTAAGCTCCAAAGGTTTTTCAATTTTCTCTTCAAACACTTCATATCTAAACTCAGGAAAAAGACTAAAGAACTCCTTATTTTCCATTAAGCCTAACTAGTGAAAATAAAAACAAGAAACAAAAAGATGTAATTGCAGAATCTAAAGGAAATAACTCTGAGTACTCACACAGGAGGATGCGAGTACCTTTTACCTTACCTCCCTAGCAACGGCGCCAGAAAATAGCTTGATGTCTACACACGCTTCTGTTCTTGTAGACAGTGTTGGGCCTCCAAGTGCAGAGGTTTGTAGAGCAGCAGCAAGTTTCCCTTAAGTGGATCACCCAAGGTTTATCGAACTCAGGGAGGAAGAGGTCAAAGCTATCCCTCTCAAACAACCCTGCAATTACGATACAGAAAGTCTCCTGTGTCCCCAACACACCCAATACACTTGTCAGATGTATAGGTGCACTAGTTCGACGAAGAGATAGTGAAATACAAGTGGCATAGATAATTATAAGTAGTAAATGCAATCTGGAATAAAAATGGCAGCAAGCAAACAAGTAACAAAACAGCAAGTAAACGGTGTGCAAAGCTTGGAAACAAGGCCTAGGGATCATACTTTCACTAGTGGACACACTCCCAACAAATATAACATAATTGAACAAATAAATATCTTCTCTTCACTATGCTACTCTGAATTACTCTCCTATTGAATAACACTAATCATTGCGTAGTGGCTACAGAAGCACCCCTTAAAGTTCATCAAGTACCTGACAAACACCACTCATAGAGATATCCAGATCAAATCACAACTCAAGATAAATATTATTGCAACTTAGACCAAGTACTAACACGGTGCACACACTGTCAACATTACACCATGAAAGGAGGAATAGATCACTTCAATACTATCATAGGGATAATTATTCTCATAATCCATAAGGGATCACAATCGTAGCCTAGACCAAGTACCACCACGATGCACACACTGTCACCGTTACACCATGGCAGGAGGAATAGATTACTTTAATAAAACCACTAGAGTACACATAATGATGAAGAGTAGCATCTACTTATTCAACATGATACAAAGCTCATGATCACGTAGAGATCACATCATGGGAGAGAGAGGTGAACCACATAGCAACCGGTAGAGCCCTCAGCCCCGGGGGCGGACTACTCCCTCCTCATCATAGGAGACAGCAAGGTTGATGGAGATGGCGGTGAGGTCGATGGAGACGGCGGAGACGGTGATGGAGACCGATGGAGATGGCTCCGGCGGCACTTCCCCACCCCGGCAGGGTGCCGGAACAGAGACTTCTGTCCCTCGAAATTGTCTTCGACGGCGGCGGCGCTGCGGAATTGTTCTGGGAAAAACGCCGACTCTTTTAGGGTTTTCCGTCCTGAGGCTTTATATAGGCGAAGGGGCATCGTCAGGGGGCTGCCAGGGGCTCCTCACACAAAGGGGGCGCGGCCAGGGGCTGGGCCACGCCGCCCTGGTGTGAGGCTGGCCCCTGGCCCCCCTCCGGCTCTCTTTCGGTCCTCGTCCTTCGTCCGGGAAAAATAGGAGTTCTGGAACTTGTTTCGTCCAATTCCAAGAATATTTCCAGTGTAGCATTTCTGAAACACAAAAATAGCAGAAAACAGGGAACTGGCACTGTGGCATCTTGTCAATAGGTTAGTTCTGGAAATCACATAAAAACGCCACGAAGTGTAACGAAACACAAGGCAAATGGTGTAAAAACAAGCATGGAGCATCAAAATTATAGATACGTTTGAGACGTATCAGCAACCTACCAGCGGATGATGCAAAATTGCCTCGGAAGTCAAATAGGACGCAATATCCAAGTTTACATCAACGATGTGGTCATCACCATGAGGAAGGAAGAGTCTCTGATCAGCAACCTGGCGGAAACTTTCAACAACCTGAATAGGTACAAGCTCAAGCTCAACCCGACAAAATGCTCTTTCGCTGTATCAGCAGGGCAACTCTTGGGGTTCCTAGTATCAGCAAGAGGAATAGAGGCAAACCCAGAAAAGATCCAAGCAATATTAACAATGGGAAAACCAATAAACCTACACGACGTACATAAGCTCGCAGGGCGCGTCGCGGTGCTAAGTCGATTTGTGGCTCGACTGGGAGAGAAAGCACTACCTTTCTATGCGCTGATGAAAAAATCAGATGATAAATTCGAGTGGACAGAAGAAGTGGACGTAGCCTTCGCGCAGTTGAAAAAAGTGCTCTCCACACCTCCGGTGTTGGTCGCACCAAAGGAAAAAGAACCACTACTACTATACATTGCAGCAACACATCAAGTGGTGAGTACAGTACTGGTAGTCGAAAGAAGTGAAGAAGGAAAAGCTCACGGCATTCAGAGGCCAGTCTATTTCATTAGCGAAGTACTCTCTCCAACAAAGCAAAGGTACCCGCACTATCAAAAGCTCGCATACATTGTTTTCACAACAGCTCGGAAACTACGACAATACTTTGCGGTGCACCCAATTATAGTGGTCAACGAAGCACCACTATCCAATATATTGAACAACCCTTCAGCAACAGGACCTGTCTCTTTATGGGGAATTGAGTTATCACCCTGGACATCACGTATGAAAAGTGAAAGGCAATCAAATCACAAATTCTACCAGATTTCACAGCAGAGTGGTTGGAATTACAAAGTGCAGGTCCTCCAGATTTATTGAGTGTTTGGATGATGTATTTCGACGGTTCAAAAAGAATCCAAGGCGCAGGAGCAGGCATAGTCCTGATATCACCACAAGGCGACAAATTGAAATATGTGTTATGGATGAGTTTTCCCCAAGCTTCTAACAATGAAGCCGAATACAAGGCGTTGCTCCATGGAATGAAAATGGAAAAGCTTGTGGAGCAACTCGACTGAAAATATTTGGAGACTCAAACCTCGTCGTCCAACAAGTAATGAACAAATGCAACGCCATCAGCGACAACATGACAGCGTACAGAAATTTATACTATTATCTCAAAGGAACATTTGATGGATGCAAAGTTTCGCACGTCAGCAGAGCCAGCAACGAGGAGGCCGACAATTTAGCAAACATTGGGTCCCAATGCTTGCCCGTACCACAAGGAGTCTTCTGGGAGGAATTCATAGAGCGATCAATAAAAAACAGCAAAACCTCGACTATAGAGGGACAAGCAACAGGCTTGGGGGCTAAAAAAACAAGTGCAGCAGAACCAGAAGAAGTCATGATGATAGAAGAAACTTGGATGCAACCATATCTGGCGTACATGATAAACAAAACACTACCCGAAGACACGGTAGAAGCAAAAAGAATAATACGACGATCCAAGGCTTTCGTCATGTTACAAGGAAAATTATATAAGAAAAGTATATTAGGCGTCTTGCAACGATGCATCACTCCTCAAGAAGGACAAGAAATATTAAAGGATATTAATGCAGGAGTGTGTGGACATCACGCGAGTAGCAGAGCTATCGCGGCCAAAGCCTTTCGAGCAGGATTCTATTGGTTAACAGCCATCGAGGATGCAAAAGACATAGTTCGAATTTGTGAAGCATGGCAAAGGTTCGCATCTCGACCGCCAGCAGCAGAGTTACAACCAATGCCATTATCCTTGCCCTTTGCGCAGTGGGGTCTCGACATGGTGGGAAAATTGCACAAATCCTGGCCAGGAGGGCATGTCTATATGCTGGTGGCAGTCGACATGTTCACAAAGGGGATAGAAGTAGCCCCAGTAACAACTCAAGACTCTAAAGCCGCAATAAACTTCATCAAGTCTATAGTCTTTCGCTTTGGAGTACCGCACAGTATCATCACAGACAACGGTACAAATTTCACATCAAAAGAGTTCAAGGACTATTGCGAAGGATTGGGAATCAAATTGAAATTTGCATCCGTAGCGCATCCAAAGACAAACGGGCAAGTTGAAAAAGCCAATGGCTTAATATGCAGCGGGATAAAGAAACAGCTATTGGCACCCCTCGAGAAAGCCAAGCACGCTTGGATAGACGAGTTACCCTCCATGTTCTGGAGTCTGCGAACTATGCCCAATGCAGCTACTCAAGAAACACCTTTCTTCCTGGTCCACGATGCAGAAGCCGTGCTTCCAGTAGAGATCACGCATGAAGCTCCAAGAATCATGGCATATGATGAGACAACTTCTACAGAGGCACTTCAGGATGATGTCGATGCACTCGACAAGGCAAGGGATGTAGCTCTCGCCAGAGCCACTCAATATCAGCAAAGCTTGCGAAATTACCATAGCAGTCGAGTTCGTCCATGATCTTTCGTAGTAGGAGACCTAGTCTTACGACTCAAGCAAGATGGGCATGAAAAACTCGAGTCCCCATGGGTGGGACCTTACATCATTATAGAAGTGATACCAGGAGGAGCTTATCGATTACAAGACAAGAAAACGGGGCAAAACGAGAGTAATCCATGCAATGCAGAGCAACTACGACGATTCTACACATAGGGGGCGCGGCCAGGGGCTGGGCCACGCCGCCCTAGTGTGAGGCTGGCCCCTGGCCCCCCTCCGGCTCTCTTTCGGTCCTCGTCCTTCGTCCGGGAAAAATAGGAGTTCTGGAACTTGTTTCGTCCAATTCCAAGAATATTTCCAGTGTAGCATTTCTGAAACACAAAAATAGCAGAAAACAGGTAACTGGCACTGTGGCATCTTGTCAATAGGTTAGTTCTGGAAATCACATAAAAACGCCACGAAGTGTAACGAAACACAAGGCAAATGGTGTAAAAACGAGCATGGAGCATCAAAATTATAGATACGTTTGAGACGTATCAGCAACCTACCAGCGGATGATGCAAAATTGCCTCGGAAGTCAAATAGGACGCAATATCCAAGTTTACATCAACGATGTGGTCATCACCATGAGGAAGGAAGAGTCTCTGATCAGCAACCTGGCGGAAACTTTCAACAACCTGAATAGGTACAAGCTCAAGCTCAACAACTTGAATAGCTCAAGCTCAAGCTCAATCAAATCACAAATTCTACCAGATTTCATAGCAGAGTGGTTGGAATTACAAAGTGCAGGTCCTCCAGATTTATCGAGTGTTTGGATGATGTATTTCGACAGTTCAAAAAGAATCCAAGGCGCAGGAGCAGGCGTAGTCCTGATATCACCACGAGGCAACAAATTGAAATATGTGTTATGCATGAGTTTTCCCCAAGCTTCTAACAATGAAGCCGAATACAAGGCGTTGCTCCATGGAATGAAAATGGCAAAAGCTTATGGAGCAACTCGACTGAAAATATTTGGAGACTCAAACCTCGTCGTCCAACAAGTAATGAACAAATGCAACGCCATCAGCGACAACATGACAGCGTACAGAAATTTATACAATTATCTCGAAGGAACATTTGATGGATGCAAAGTTTCGCACGTCAGCAGAGCCAGCAACGAGGAGGCCGACAATTTAGCAAACATTGGGTCCCAATGCTTGCCCGTACCACAAGGAGTCTTCTGGGAGGAAATCATAGAGCGATCAATAAAAAACAGCAAAACCTCGACTATAGAGGGACAAGCAACATGCTTGGGGGCTAAAAAAACAAGTGCAGCAGAACCAGAAGAAGTCATGATGATAGAAGAAACTTGGATGCAACCATATCTGGCGTACATGATAAACAAAACACTACCCGAAGACACGGTAGAAGCAAAAAAAAAATTACGATGATCCAAGGCTTTCGTCATGTTACAAGGAAAATTATATAAGAAAAGTATATCAGGCGTCTTGCAACAATGCGTCACTCCTCAAGAAGGACAAGAAATCTTAAAGGATATTAATGCAGGAGTGTGTGGACATCACGCGAGTAGCAGAGCTATCGCGGCCAAAGCCTTTTGAGCAGGATTCTATTGGTTAACAGCCATCGAGGACGCAAAAGACATAGTTCTAATTTGTGAAGCATGTCAAAGGTTCGCATCTCGGCCGCCAGCAGCAGAGTTACAACCAATGCCATTATCCTGGCCCTTTGCGCAGTGGGGTCTCGACATGGTGGGAAAATTGAACAAATCCTGGCCAGGAGGGCATGTCTATATGCTGGTGGCAGTCGACATGTTCACAAAGGGGATAGAAGCAGCCCCAGTAACAACTCAAGACTCTAAAGCCGCAATAAACTTCATCAAGTCTATAGTCTTTCGCTTTGGAGTACCGCACAGTATCATCACAGACAACGGTACAAATTTCACATCAAAAGAGTTCAAGGACTATTGCGAAGGATTGGGAATCAAATTGAAATTTGCATCCGTAGCGCATCCAAAGACAAACGGGCAAGTTGAAAAAGCCAATGGCTTAATATGCAGCGGGATAAAGAAACAGCTATTGGCACCCCTCGAGAAAGCCAAGCACGCTTGGATAGACGAGTTACCCTCCATGTTCTGGAGTCTGCGAACTATGCCCAATGCAGCTACTCAAGAAACACCTTTCTTCCTGGTCCACGATGCAGAAGCCGTGCTTCCAGTAGAGATCACGCATGAAGCTCCAAGAATCATGGCATATGATGAGACAACTTCTACAGAGGCACTTCAGGATGATGTCGATGCACTCGATGAGGCAAGGGATGTAGCTCTCGCCACAGCCACTCAATATCAGCAAAGCTTGCGAAATTACCATAGCAGTCGAGTTCGTCCACGATCTTTCGTAGTAGGAGACCTAGTCTTACGACTCAAGCAAGATGGGCATGAAAAACTCGAGTCCCCATGGGTGGGACCTTACATCATTATAGAAGTGATACCAGGAGGAGCTTATCGATTACAAGACAAGAAAACAGGGCAAAACGAGAGTAATCCATGGAATGCAGAGCAACTACGATGATTCTACACATAGACGACATAAGGCGATAAAGGATTTCTTCGAGTTCTGACCTTCCGAACCCAGAACATGAGGCCAAAGGTTGGGTTCCTTGGGTCAACTCGACAATATATGTAAATATTCTATTTTTCCTCTCGGGGGCTTGGACCCTCGAGTCGTACGAAGTAAAAAACAAAAAGATATTATCGAGTACAATGATTATTATCTTCGAAATACTGCAAGGCTGTTCACAACCCGACATTTGGCAGAAGCACATGCCGGTTCAGAAGAACCTGATAATATGTTAAATAAAACACCTCGGAACGATGATTTGTTCCCCTGGTCTATTAAATAGCACAATAACAGTACATAAACACGACTTCTTCCTATGGATAGCACAAGGAAGAACAACTCGAACAAAAGGATTACATAGAAAGAAAAACTAATGAAAGTGCACTTCGGCTTCATACTCCTTCTGGCACTGGGTGCCATCGTAGATTCTCACGTCAAACTTTGACGTGCCAATATGGAAGTCAAAAGTCATAAAAAAGCCTTGACAGAGATCGTGATATTCAGCAAAATCCGACCAGCCCCCCTTGAAGAATTGTTCACCAGAACCGTCGTACCAAACCTCCACTTCATCGGGAGCTCCTCCCCCAGAGTGCTCGCGAAGAATCGCTTCTCGCAGCTCTCGCCCGTCCATGAACTGGGTGAATTTCAGCGGTAAGCGCTGAATCTCATGGCACTGTGCGCCGGTGATACAGAAAAAAAGAATAGATCCTAGGAGAAGAAGCATTAGCAGGTGGGGCACTTAGACCTGGTGCAGCAGGAGCCAACTTGGGCTTATTCTTGCTCCTGACCGGACGGCCGGGGCGTCGCTTCACCGGAGTAGACGATGAAGCCACTAGAGTTGTGGCGGTAGCTTTGTTCTTGCTACCGCGAGGGCGACCGCGACCCCGTTTCTCAACTGGGGCGCCGATGTCCAAACGTGATCCACTCGCATTAACCATGGAGGCAGAAGTTGGAGAAAAGAAACCCTAGATGAGTTTAAGGGAAGGAAGATGATGCATCGGAAAAGCTAATGACTGGATTAGGGTTTTTACCCATCGCCAGATGTGCTTTATTTATAATCACGTATAATGGGTCTTTACAAGGGTAAAGGTCCAAAATATATTTACAGGCTCTTATATGCTGCCCAGAGCAGACAATAACAGAAAGGTCAATGTATCCAGGAAAAGGATGCATAAAAATAAAGAGAGAGAAGAAGAAGAAAAAGAGAAAAACAACACAGCAAGCGACAATAGCAGGGAATAAGAAATATTTGTCAAAGAAGCACAAGTTCACCTCGTCTTTGACTCGGGGGCTTGCGGCATTAGAAGAGGAGGAATACATTGCAAAGGTGAAAGAAGTTGACAACTGACGCGAGAAGAAGTATAAAGAATATGTTTATCCATTTTCTTGAGCCTATACCCGAAAAATTTCGGCTATAGCCTCGGGGCTACTCCCATCGGGAGCGCTGGGTGCGCACCTGATGATATTTATCCATGAATACTAAAGCAAAGAAAGCGAAAGAAAATTCAGAAAGCTTCATTACTCCCATCAGGAGGGAACTTTTTATCGATTTAGGTTAAAGTAACCCGAATATTTTATACTCTGAAACAGTCAAACAAAGCTGCGATATACGATCCTCGAGTTGCGTCATCATGACAGAACTCGAATGCCGTGATTGAAATATATCACGAAGGTAAGACCCTAGGATTCGTCCTATGTGGCCCGGTATACGCACATGGATGCGCTCTGCTGGTATATATCCGTGTCTACGACGCGAAGAAAAATCCTGGTGGATGCACTGGGTACCCTGAGAACCACTGGGATTCATTCTTCTTAAGTCATAAATGCGGCAAAAGAATGGATTTTTCCGGTTTCCCAAATTCAAGTCCAAGGGGATTGAATTTGAAGTAGGTGACAAGTATCTGTTCTGGCAGTTAACTGGCCTCTTGATCCATCAGAGTTGTCAGGCTTGTTCATCAAAACCCCTTGCAAAAAATTATAATGAAAATAATTCGAAAGACCAAGTCGAAGATTTGAAGATATGAAGAAGTCAAAGAAATGATCAAGTCAAAGATTTAAAGGTTAAAGATTCAACCCGAATCTGCAATTCTGGTAGAATCTCAGGGGCTACTGACAAGGGTATAGATAATAGAGCCCATCAGTTGAGTACCCCTGAGGCCCGTTAAGCTAGGCCCAATTGTAATACTAGTCGAAATACGAGTTCTTACCGTATGTCGATATTGTAATCTGTGTCGGATCCCACCCGATCCTCAAGACCTGGCCATCTATATATAGGGGCCAGGAGGGGATGGTGTGGGACAGATTGAAAGCAAGCCAGGTTCTACACCCACGTTTACTTTCATAGCCACCTTGTTTGACTGATTTTACCTTCGAGTTCATCCGACACCCTATCTCCCCGGTCCTAAGTCCTTCATTTAGGACATTTGTCGAGTTAACCCCTCATCACCAGCTGACTAAAAATTGGCATAGATATGCCTAAGATAGTACCTTTGAGGTGAGTTTGGAAATATCTGGGACACTGCTTTAAGCAAACCCTGGGAGAAGAGAAACTATATCAGCATGCATATCACCATGAATATTACATAGCTTACCAGCAAATAAATCAGCAAAATATGAGCAAAGTACCTTCTGCCTGTCAGATATGAAAGTGTAGTTGCCATGCTTCCCACTGTCTCCAATGCAGTACTTCAGTTGTGTCAGAAACCACATCCAGCTTGCATGATCCTCCTTGTCAACAACACCAAATGCAATGGGAAATATGTTGTTGTTCCCATCCCTATCAGTGGCAGCCAAGATTTGTTGACCAGTGGTCAATATAATGAAGCATTCATCCACCCCTGCAATAGATGACAATGCAAAGTCAATAACAAGAGCAACACATTTTAAAGAAATTAAACATCAATGTACCCATACAAGTGTCTTACCTATGAATGACCTGCATCCATTGAGGAATCCTTCCTTGGAAGCATTCAAACAAATGAATAGCCCATGGAACCTAGGGTTGGCACTAGGATGCTCCACTAGCTCCCTGCATGTTACAATGCACCTGCTCCCTGGATTTATTTCCAAGATGGCTGCCAAATAGTCTCTCAACCTTGTGTACTGCTTTTTATGGTCACCCATGACTACTTGAAAAGCTTTTAGCCTTGCCCTGTATGCCTTCCTCCTTGGAACTTCTATTCCAAATTTGATCTTTGCATTGTCAATCAGTGTGTCTACACAAGTGTTTGGATCTGTTCTCACTGCTTGCTCTGACTGAAATGCAAGCCAGTCTACTGACACTTTGGTGTTCTCTCCATGACGAATGCAAGTATGCCTTGCTCTGAATTTCCTGATACAGAATGTCTTCTCATGTGCAATCTCAGAAGCAGTTAGGTAGAATGGACAGCCTTGCTCCTTTTCAGAACATTCTACAATAATACTATCAGGGTTGTTTCTGTGATAGGCATAGTTCCTCAGCTGAGCAATGTGATAATTCCTTAGAGCTACTCTGAATTGATACACATCTCTGAAGCACAGCTTGATGGCAAACTGCTCATGTGCATTTTCTCTGGTTTCATCATACCAAATCCTCTTCTTTAGCTTCTTTTCCCTATTCTTCCTCCCAGATTGTAGGACAAATTTGGGAACAAACCCATCATCTTCACTGTCTGGTAGGTCATCATATTCTTCTTCATCAGGTGAAGGCAGAAAATTATATTCCTCTTCTTCTTCTAACTCATGGTGTGATCTGCTAGTTGGTCCTGGCTTCACAGGTATTTTTTTACTGGTAACCACATCCTCCTCTTGCTCTTCATAATCTTCCTCATCACAACAGTCTGAGTCAGCTTCAAATATTTCCTCAACATCTGTATCTCCTTCAAAGTGTAACTCAGGATCATCCCAGGCCTTCTTTTGTTTCTTCAACAATTCAGCAATCAAACCAGATTCTGGGTCTAGCTCAGCTTCCTTCTTCTGTCTCTTTAGTTTCTTCATTAGTTCATACTCCTCAGCAAGTCCATTGAAATGGTCCTCAGGTCTGTATTCACCAATATTTCTCCCTGACCAAATTAAGTCTTCTTCAGGATCAATCACCTAGACAGGAACAACTTCATACTCTGCTGTCATTTTTCCTTTTCCTTTATCCATGTTGCAACTCTGTGGTGTCCCAAGAAAAATGACATCTGAATAGTCCATTGCAACTGGATATACTGCTTCATCCTCACTGATGTAGGTCACTCCATGACTGTCAACAGAAAGTGGAAAGTCATTCACTTCTTCTGCCTGCAATTCTTCACTGTTCAGTCCTAGTGGGAATGCTGAATTCTGCCTAATTACTGTCAGGTTGAGAACCTTAGCTTCATCATATAGTTGTAACATACTCTGCACCTTTGCCATGCTTTCAACACATTCCATTCCTGCCACTCCCTTGCCTTTTTCTTTCACATAAAAAATCTTGTCCCCAAATCAATACCCATGCCCTTCAACCAGTGCAAGCAAATTCAGTGGAGTTATGTCACCACTGCACAATGTTCTTTCTAGATTGTCTTCACCAGGAAAATTGAACCTAATCTCCCAGATATCATCATCAAGACTGGAACCAACAGAGCATAATTAGTTCATATACTACACTATCTAAATGATAGCAAATACAGTTAACTGACAGCAAATTCCATTAAATGATAGGAAATTTAGATTGCTAACTGACAGCAAATTCAGATTGCTAACTGACAGCAAAACTACCACATTCAGTTAACAATTCATTCATATAATACACTATCTAAACCCAAAATTATCCTGGCAGCACAAGAGCAAATTCACACTAACAGCAGTTTCAGACTGATAGCAGTTTCAGACTGACAGGAAATTCATACTGTCAAACTAATTCACACAGACAGAAAAGTACCAAATTCAGACTACCAGCAAGATCAATGAGTTAAACACGTTATTTAGAATCATCTAATTAAGCCAGAGCTCTTCCCTAGATCTAAATCTAAGTACACTAGCAACAGTACAAAGAGGATGAACTGGCAGAGAGAGATATGATGAACACTTACTCAATCCCGCCCAAAGAAGTGGTCCACTGGTGGCTCTTCTTCAACGGTGACGCCAGGATAGCTCTAGCGAGAGCCTCCATCGCCGATTGCTCCAGAGAACGGCTGGTGAATACCGACGGCTGCGCCCAAGAATCATTACTTCCATCGGCACCGACATTTCTTGGATCAGAATGCAGAGGCTCGCCGGCGACCGAGGCGCCAGAGGGAGGAGAACCATGGCGAGGGGTCGCCATCATCATGGCGCTTCAGAACAGAGCGGGCGGGGGTGTGGGGGGAGCATGCGTGAGAATGGGAAATAACCAAAACCCTAACTGCCTTAGGACAACGCCTAGGTGGGCCCCGCTTGTCGGTAACGTCCGTCGACGGAACTAAGGCTAGTTGTGCCACATCGGTCTTACAAGTGGGACCCACATGTCGGAAACGTTGTTAATCGGCCAGAAATTGACAATCAGTGGACATTGCAAAAAATTAGCTGGATACCTGTGGTTTTTTGGAATTGAAACGTAAAGTTGTGGTTTTCCACGATTTAGCCTCAAATGTCGCGGTTTTATGCTAACAACTCGTCGACAAGCTCCGCCTCGCCGCGAGGACTGCCGAGCTCCGCGTCCTGCACCCCCTTCATCCCCAAGCTAACCCGTTTGTCCTGTCCAGTTCAGGGACTACGCCGAGCGACATTGGGATTGGGACCTAGGAGAGCGAAATTCAGATTTCCCCATCGCCCCAGCAACACCACAACACATGTGCCTTCAGCCTGGCTTCGCCAGCGTCGCCCAGGACAGTGTTGTGTGTCCCAGCAGTTGGCACTTGTCTCTCTTCCAATGGCACTTGATCTCCCCTGCGCGTGCCTGGCCTGCACTCGTTCAGGTCATGACCAGTGAAGGAGCTCTGTGTACAAGAAGATTAAGCTCGTGTTGCACTGCATGTTGTTATCACAGTTCGACCTTTCCTACGAGGTCGAGGAGCAAATCAGTTTTCATGCGCTTCAATTGTTTGATAAAATGCTTACAGGAAAATCAGTTGTGGATTGGTTAGTGTTGTCTCCTCTGATCCAACTAAAACTGCAAAGTGTCTGCCTGCTTGGTAGTGGAGCATGGACATCGCCATGGACTTCATGGTGGTTTTCCAGTTGAAGGAAGATATGCAGCTCCACTTATTCGAGGAGGTAGATGGTGCACCGACTTCTTCGATATCCGATGCAGTTGCCACTCCGGTAGGACTGCAGGAGGATGAACTCAGTACTAAACAATTTAGATGAAACAAATGATTTTTTCGTCTAAAGATTGTGTTCTATGTTGTCTTCGATGGCCGCGGTGAAAAGAGCGCGTTGGAGTTAGATGCCTGGTAACTACTGAATTCGTAAGCTTGAATTTGTTGCATGATTTTCACGGCCAACTTTGGTGTTCCAGTTCCTGCAATTCACTATGTTACTCATGCTATTTCTGTTACTAATTTAAGGGTGGATTTATGGTGACTGAGGAACATGGCGAGTGCAGGGCTCCTTCCTCTGCATTTGCAAGAGGCAATGCACGCTTCAAGCAGTGGATAGTTGATCATCCAAACACCAGGAGTGCAGGACACTCCTTGTTGATCCTGAGTGTGAAGCCATAGATGCATTAAACCTGCTTTCAATTCTTACTCTACGGTGACTGATATGTCTCCAACGTATCCATAATTTTTGATGCTCCATGCTTGTTTTTACACCATTTGCTTAGTGTTTCGTTACACTTCGTGGCATTTTTATGCATTTTCTGGAACTAAACTATTAACGAGATGCCACAGTGCCAGTTCCCTGTTTTCTGCTGTTTTTGTGTTTCAGAAAAGTTACACAGGAAATATTCTCAGAATTGGACGAAACAAAAGCCAGACGTCCAGATATTTAACGGAGCTTCCAGAAGATCGAAGAGGAGACGGAGCCGAGCTAGAGGGCGGCCACACCACCAGGGGGCACGGCCTGGCCCAGGCTCGCGCCAGCCTGTGGTGTGGGCCCCCTGGTCCACTTCTGATGCTGCCCCTTCGCCTATAAAGACCCCCTGACGGGAAAAACCTAATGACCCGATCACTTTTCCAGAAACACATCGCGATCCGCCGCCGTCATCGACCCGAGATCGGGAGGGTCCAGAAGCTCTTCCTGGCACCCTGCCGGAGAGGGGAATCGCCACCGGAGGTCTTCTTCATCGCCATGCTTGCCTCCGGCGCGATGAGTGAGTAGTCTACCTTGGACTATGGGTCCATAGCAGTAGCTAGATGGTTGTCTTCTCCACCATGTGCTTCATGTTTAGATCTCGTGAGCTGCCTTACATGATCGAGATCACCGTTATGTAATTCTACATGTTGTGTTTATTGGGATCCGATGAATTTTGGTGTTATGATTGAGTTGATGTACTGAATTTTATCTTATGTTATCTCTATGTTGTTTATGATCTTGCATGCTCTCCGTTATTAGTAGCTATCTTGGCCGAGTAGTTGCTGGTGACTCCAAGAGGGGGTATTTATGCTCGATAGTGGGTTCATGCCTCTATTTAATCTGGGGGAGTGATAGAAACCTCTAAGGTTGTAGATGTGCTATTGCTACTAGGGGGAAAACAACATTCATATGCTCAAGGGCATATGCTTTGTTTACATTACACACTTTGCTTAATGCAGTTATCTGTTGTTCGCAACTTAATACTTATGGAGTTCTCGGATTGATTCGCCACAAGTGGATTATTAGTCATAGATGCAGTTGGATGGCGGTCTATGTATCTTGTTGTAATGCCCAGAGTAAATCTCATAGTGATCCTCTTGACATATCACGTTGTCTTTATTCTATCAATTGCCCAACTGTAATTTATTTACCAAGCATGTGTTATTTTATCTTATGGAGAGATACCACTAGTGAACTGTGGACCCCGGTCCTATTTCCTTTATATTGCTATCACCTGTTTACTTTACTTGCACTGTTTACTTTACTCGCATATTACTATTGCTTTCCACTTGATACGCTCATACCCTTTGTTTCAAGCAAACCGGTGAGATTGACAACCTCATCGTAAGTTGGGAACAAAGTATTGGGTTGTGTTGTGTGCAGGTTCCACGTTGCCGCTCGCAAAGCAAAGCTTGGACGAGGCGCCCTATAAATTGTCTGGAGCTGTCACGAAGCTAGTGGGCATCACCTTCAGTTGTTTGGCTTTTTCCTACTGGATTGATATCCTTGGTTTCTTAGTGAGGGAAAAACTTGCTGCTATATTCATCAAACCTTGCTCTTGGGGTTTCCACCTGGTCGGTCATTTACTTCATCAACTACACGCCAACAAGTTCTCTGGCACTATTCAATATCGCACCATCAGTTACCAGTCAAGTGTTTAATGATTTTGTGCATAACATCGGATTAGCAGTTCACAATAAAATCTTTAACCAATGCAACTTAGCTGTTAGTTCTCACATATTCACAGCTGAATGAAGTCACTCTTGTAGTCTTGCTAAAGAAGTCGTCTTTTTTTTATAAAGAGCATATGTTAATATCGAGGAGATACCAATTACACCTAGCCTCTGCAACAACGCATTGCCCTAACGACATTACGGATGCACACAACCAAAAAAAGAAGTCGTCTTATGTGAAATGATTTTAGAAACCCGTTAAGGTGGGGTTTTTCTGTTGGCGTTCCATGGCTATATGCATCATAGAGCTTATAATCTGCATCAAGTTTGGACATGGTCATTGCTACAACAATTTGTTGGTGCTTGCAAGTAGCATCGGCCTCCTAACATGCTGACCATGTTGCTGCCTTTTGAAACCGGTCTCTTTTCAAAGTTGATGTCATCGTGGCTGATCATATTCGAGATGGCAGTGGCCTCGCTTCTCATGATGTTCATTTTTATTCTTTTGTGGACATGGAAACTTTACCGAACAACATTTAGAAAATGGCTGTGATTGCGACCATAACACATTGTTTTTTTGGTCCACCATTCTTTTTCTATTCAATTTGATATTGTTGTGTAAATATTTTAAATTATGTAGCCATTAATTGGTGATCTCTAGCAAAACAAGATTGCCCTTCCTGTCAATCAACTCTAAAACTATAAAATTCAATTAGTGCGACCTAACTTACTTCAGAACGCAATGAAAAAGATTTTTTTTTAATGCAAGTACAGTGTTAACTTGGCTGCAGAGGATGGCAGACTGGTCTCCATTGGCTGCAAGAAGTGAGTTCCTTATTCGGCAACCACATATTTCGATTATATTTTCCTTTTATAAAAGTAATAATTTTTGTTCACTTGTTGACGAAGGAATGCCGAATAGGCCCTCGATATTCGCCTACCTGGTTTTTGGCCCAGGAGGGATAACCGTCGAAGGAATCACAAGGCCCATGAAGGTATCAGCTTAGCACGACCCAGGGACATAACTTGGCGTACAAGATGAAGACTCGAAGAAGGAGACCTAGTCGAATTAGGACTCGTATAGGGTTTATTCAACCCGATTCTATCTGTAATCTACTTGGAGAACAATCTCGGGACCCAACCTTCGCATATAAAATGTTGGGACAGAGATCGTAGCACCTCTCTAGACACTTTTTCACCACCTCACGCCGGAGCGCTCGAAGCATTGAGATCTCTCCACCTTCGGCTAGATCCAATCTATGCCACCATTGTAATACCTCCACTGTAGCCACCCCATCAATAAAAGTCAGATAAGCAGGACGTAGGTCGTTACCCTACCAAGGGGGGCGAACCTGGGTAAACCTTGTGTCCCTCTGCTTTCGTCTGATCGCCGTCGAGTTCGCCGGATCCCACTAGCGCTCCATGTCTCGAAAGTCCACAAACATGGGCATTGCCGGGGTTGAACCTCGTCAATTGGCGCCGACCGTGGGGATGACGGGATCTGGATCTACGGATTTGCTGGCTCATTTCACCAACCATCGCCAACCTCACCGCATCGACAAGGTTCGATGGCTCGTCATCAGCCATGGCCATCGATTCTGTGTCACCGTTCGACATCGACATCAACCCGCTCACCATCAGCCTCAACACCAACGTCAAGATCGACATCGACACCACCATCGATACCGCCATTGGCATCGCTGTGTTGGCTGTCATCGACACCATCCCATCGGAGACTAAGGTCAACATCGCTAAGTCAACCGTCATCGACACTGCATCGCCAAGCGTCACCGATCTCACTCTGGCCGCGACCATCATCGACACCACCTCAAGCCCGGCAGGAGTAGTTTTGGCGGTGACCGAGGGCTTTGACATGGCCTTTGGACTGTTCAACTTCCATGCGAACAACGACGGAGTCGCTGAGCTGATCTCCGTCAGTGATTCAACGCTGCTCGTAGCAGCTCCAAGCGCGTCACCAGCTATCGAGGGCAACCCCTCAATGACCATGCCGCTGGCGCCATCGAAGGAGGAACCAAGGCTGGAAACTTCGACCCCGTCAGTTGGGTCAAACGACTTTGAAGATCCACCTCCATCCCCAACCACCGCCTATTGCGTTGAGTGTGATGCTTACCACTATGTGGGCGCCGGAGATTTCTCGTCCCACGAGATCGCCGGCTGTGAAGATCCTCGAGGAGGTACTGCTGCTATCTAACTGACGATATCCGAGTGCGAATAGGCTCTCAACGCCCTCACGCTCCGTCCTACGCCCTACGACCCTGATTATGTCAAAGGGTTGTACTCGGACTATACATGCTCAGACGACGATGACGACATCTACCCCGAGGCTAAGGGGAAGATTGGCAATTCGGCTAGCTCATATTCGAGCGAATCTGCCACATCAAACAACATATACATGGTCGACTCCGACTCTGACATCATGATCGAGGTCGGATCATACATTGAAGACGACGACATCTACCCTCCCGCAATGGGCGAAATCAGTGATGACTCGATCCCACAGTTCAGAGGACACTGCATGATGGCATCGCACGAAGACGGGAATGAGCACAGATCTAATGATGGTCGAAACCGGTCAAACACCGGTCATCAGTTCATAACGCAAGACCAGATCCGGCACGCAAGGAGAGTGTACTCGGGCGAAGTAGATATGGGCCCTAATCTGAGCCCGAAGGAGCTAGCCGCGCTCCGATTCATCGTCCAAGAGCAGAAGGACCAGATCAGTGCCGATAAGCGCATCCTGGAGCGATGCAGAGATGAGGCCGACGCGTCCAGCAGAAGACGGGCCGAACGATCGTCTCATTATTCATCGAGTGTCTAGCATAGGACGTAGTCACACATCCAGACCGGGGCCGATGTGCACAACATCACCCAAAATTTGGAAGCAGACTTTAACGAAGCAGATCTGCTGCCCAAGACCAAGGAAGCTGCGATCATGGCAACAGCAGCGTATATTGTCGCGAACGCAGCCAACGACGATGAGCACATGCGGCATCTGCGGAATCTGGCGCTCGAAGGAGTTAGGGTGCTTCAAGGCACAACTAACTAAGGGCGCGAAACGATGCCAAGAAGAGCTATCCCGCCAGTTGAGCAGTCCAGGCACCCAGCAGCAGCGCCAGCAGTCGCGCCCAGGACTCAAGTAGTGGAACCTATCAACGGGGAACTTTGACACTGCCTGGCTCAGAACAGAGTCAACTCAGCACGTGCACAATGCGATGTGCGTCGCTTCGAGGAGGAACATGATCTGGAAACATTCGGCGGTAATCACGACTGATTGTGCAGAGCGGAGTGCTTTAGCCTCCTGATTCGCTCCACACCACTGCCAAAAGGGATCAAGCTTAGCGATAGCGTAGTCAAGTTCAATGGGCAGCAGGACCCTCGAATTTGGCTGGATGACTTCATCACCGTTGTCACCATTGGTGGTGGATCTAGAGATAACGCTCTCCAGTTACTGTCGCTGCACTTCAAGGACAACGCAAGGGCGTGGCTGAACAACCTTGCTCCTGATAGCATTCGCTCTTGGGAGAAGTTTCAGCAAGCGTTTATCGTTCGAAGAGTTGCACCTGTGTGTACAGAGGACCGGAGAAAACCTGAGGTCATACATCTCACGATGGATCAGCCTCCACAACACGGCAGAAAATATTTTGCTCGAGAGAGCCATCGATGCTTTTCGGGAAGGTCTTATCCGACGTGACTTCAAGGAGGAGCTAGGACGTTGCAAGCCGAAAACCATCGACCATCTTATGAGCTTGGCAAACGAGTGGGCTGATGGAGAAGAATCCATCGTGGCCCCTAGGAGCCGCCGGCGATCAGCGGAACGTGACGTCGACGCAAAAGATCAGTTTCACACTAACTCTCGAAAGAAAGGTCACCAAAACTGCTACGATGACGCGGATGCAACGGATATGGTAGCAGCAGGCTATGTGAATAACGACCACGACGATAATCGTGATGGACCACGACGTGGAAACAACTATTATGGAAGTAGTAGCAGAAGTGCTGGCCGCGATTCGAGGCCAAAAACGGAGTGGCGCCGATGTCGTTATCAGCCACCGCCGTCAGCGGAAGAGATGCTCGATGGGGGGTGCACAAGGCACACCTACATCGACAAAGATGGAGTGCGAAGACCTGCTCATCTCCTTATTGAGTGCAGGGAATTCCTTCGCTCTAGTCGACCACTTCAGGAAAGGATGCAAGCAGAGCAGCCGGTGGTAGGTGTGATAGCTTACAACGCACCACCAGCACCACCTAACCCGCCAGCGAACATGGTGCAACAAGGCCACCAGGCCGCCATGATCCAATAAGTCGAGCCACGGTAGCCAGCCATCGAAGAAGAGGCATTCCCGCCACCACAGGGCTTCATGCCCATGATCCAGAGAGGACGCTCGACGAATAAGGTTCAGTGGAAGCGCGCATGAGAGGTCTTTCACGCCGAGCATGCACCACCAGCTACGCCCGAATACCTGAACTGGTCAGAGCATCCGATCGGCTTCGACCGGACAGACCACCCACCGAAGATCTCGCGCCCCGGACACCACGCCTTGGTCCTCGAAGCGCAGATAGGAGGTTTTACCTCCAAAAAAGTGTTCATGGATGGAGGGAGCAGCTTAAACCTCATATATGTGGACACGCTGCAGAAGATCAAGATCTCGATGGACAACCTCCTGCCGACAGAGACATCCTTTCATGGAATCATCCCAGGCAAGCCGACATATCCACTGGGGGCAATACACCTGGACGTCATCTTTGGCACTCCATTAAACTTCAGGAAGGAGAAGATCGAGTTTGAGGTCGTCGATTGGCCCTCGCAGTACCACGCTATCCTCGGGCGACCAACATTTGCCCGATTCATGGCGGTGCCGCACTATGTTTACCTCAAGCTGCGGATGCCCGCAAACAGAGGACCACTGACGATCAGCGGGAGTTTTGCCTGCTCGAAAAACTGCGACAAGGATTTCAACAGTATGTCCCAGACATTTGGAGTGCACGAGGAGCTCAACCATATCAGGGAGAGCACCAACATGGACGTCGATCCACCGGCGCAGCGGAACACCCCAGAACTATCATTCAACGCCAGCAAAGACACCCGAGAGCACCAAATCCACCCGACGGATCCAACCAAGACCGCGCGAGTGTCGAATTCTCTTTCCCCCGCATAGGAAAGCGCACTCATCGAGTTCCTCCATGAGCACTGGAGGATGTTTGCCTGGTGTCCAGCAGATATGCCAGGCATCCCCAGGGAACTCACCGAGCATGAGCTAAAAATCTTTCCTAATGCAAAGCCGGTCAAGCATTCAATGCGCCGGTACAACCCAGAAAAGGCCCGATCAATGGGCGAAGAAATAAATTGTCTCCTCGAGGCGAAATACATCAGAGACATAAAGGAGGCCACATGGCTTTCATCACCAGTCATGGTAGAGAAGAAGGACACCAAGATCTACAGGATGTGCATCGACTTCACGGTGCTGAATAAACACTACCCGAAAGATTACTTTCCTCTACCTCGAATCGACCAGATCATTGATTCTAGCGCTGGCTACGAGCGCCTCTCATTTCTCGACGCATACTCTGGGTACAACCAGATAAGGCTAAAGGTCGAAGACGAAGACAAGATGGCGTTCATCACCCCGCACAGGGTATACTGCTATATGACGATGCCCTTCGGGCTCAAGAACGCTAGAGCCACCTATCAACGGTGCATGCAGGCATGCCTAAATGAGCAGATCGGACGCAAAATCAAGGTCTACGTCGACGAGATCATAATCAAGTCCACAAAAGCAGACAGCCTGCTCAACGACCTGCGAGAAACCTTCGCCAACCTTGACCGCTACAGCATCAAGCTCAACCCGAAGAAGTGCTCCTTTGGGGTGCCTACAGGCCAGCTACTGGCTACCTCATCTCTGAGAGAGGAATCGAGGGCAATGATGCGGCACGGTGTTGATGTAATTTCACCATCCAGTTGGGAACCCCAAGAGGAAAGGTATGATGAGCACAGTAGCAAATTTTCCTTCAGTAAGAAACCAAGGTTTGTCGAATCTAGGAAAAAGCCAAACTCAAGAAGGTGATGCTTGCTAGCTTCGCGATAGCTCCGGACAATTTATAAGGTGCCTCATCCAGTGCTTTGCTTTGCCAGCTGCAATGCGGAACCTGCACACAACACAACCAAATACTTTGCTCCCAACTTATGATGAGGTTGTCAATCTCACCGGTTTGCTGTAAACCAAGGAATGAGCGTATCGAGTGGAAAGCAATAGTAATATGCGAGTAAAGTAAACAGTGCGAGTAAAGTAAACAGGTGATAGCAATATAAAGGAAATAGGACTGGGGTCCACAGTTCACTAGTGGTGTCTCTCCATAAGATAAATAACACATGCTGGGTAAACAAATTACAGTTGGGAAATTGATAGAACAAAGATAACATGATATGTCGAGAGGATCACTATGAGATTTACTCTGGGCATTACAACAAGATACATAGACCGCCATCCAACTGCATCTATGACTAATAATCCACTCGCGGGGAATCAATCCGAGAACCCCACAAGTATTAAGTTGCGAACAACAGATAACTACATTAAGCAAAGTGTGTAATGTAAACAAAGCATATGTCCTTGGACATAAGAATGTTGTTTCCTCCCTAGTGGCAACAACACATCTACAACCTTAGAGGTTTCTGTCACTCCCCCAGATCAAATAGAGGCATGAACCCAACTATCGAGCATAAATACCCCCTCTTGGAGTCACTAGTATCTACTCGGCAAAGATAGCTACTAACAACGGAGAGCATGCAAGATGATAAACAACATAGAGATAACATAAGATAATATTCAGCGCATCAACTCAATCATAACACCAATATCCATTGGATCCCAACAAACACAACATGTAGAATTACATAACGGTGATCTCGATCATGTAAGGCAGCTCACGAGATCTAAACATGAAGCACATGGTGGAGAAGACAACCATCTAGCTACTGCTATGGATCCATAGTCCAAGGTAGACTACTCACTCATCACGCCGGAGGCAAGCATGGCAATGAAGAAGACCTCCGGTGGCGATTCCCCTCTCTGGCGGCAGGGTGCCGGGAAGAGCTTCTAGACCCTCCCGATCTCGGGTTGACGACGGCGGTGGATCGCGATGTGTTTCTGGAAAAGTGATCGGGTACTTAGGTTTTTCCCGTTGGGGGGTCTTTATAGGCGAAGGGGCAGCGTCAGAAGTGGACCGAGGCAGCCTCACACATAGGGGCGCGGCCAGGGCCTAGGCCGCACCGCCTTGTTGTGTGGCCGGCTCGTGGCCCCTCTCCGTCTCCTCTTCGGTGTTCTGGAAGCTTCGTTAAATATCTGGACATTTGGCTTTTGTTTCGTCCAATTCCGAGAATATTTCTTATGTAACTTTTCTGAAACACAAAAACAACAGAAAATAGGGAACTGGCACTGTGGCATCTCGTTAATAGGTTAGTTCCAGAAAACGCATAAAAATACCACGAAGTGTAATGAAACACTAAGAAAATGGTGTAAAAACAAGCATGGAGTATCAAAAATGATAGATACGTTTGAGACGTATCAAGCATCCCCGAGCTTAACTCCTGCTCGTCCTCGAGTAGGTAAGTGATAACAGAGAAATAATTTTTGAGATGACATGCACCTACACAATCTTGATCATCTATGTAAGCATCGTGTACTGGGATCAAAAGAACTTAAAACATGGGCATGAAAGATATAATCTTGATAGAAGAAACTTAGCAACCATGTTATAACATGAAAATGAACACAAACAAAAGATTATGAAAATGAAACAATGAAAGTCAAATGTGTGTTCAAATCATATGGAAAAACATAGCAAATGGTTTTTCAGCTTGTCCTTCATGGAATAGCAAAACATAAATGCATAGGACACCTTCAAGTTTAAGAGGGCAACAAGATACAAATAATTTAAGAACAAGTGAAACCAAAATCATGAATCAATCAATGATAACTTTGGGACAATGCACATTGCACTAAGAATGATGACTATGCTCTCTTAGACGGTGCATAAAGGTAGAAGGTGATGACTCAACATAAAAGTAAAAGAAAGGCCCTTCGCGGAGGGAAGCAGTGATTGCAAGTTTTATAAACCTTCAAAAATTATGGTACTTACTAGCTTTGAGCTCTCATTGCCCCCATCATAGGCATCTTGAATGGTTAGAGTTAATGCGAGTACAAATATGAAGCATATGCTTGACAAATCATAAGTTGAAAACCTCGTGTCCTGTGACGTACGATTACCCAAACCTCATGCTACTCGACTTAGAGTCCCAAGTAGGCGCTTGTCATTGTAAATATATGTGTATCATTGAGAACCGCCAACGCGGTACCTCCTGCCCGATGACATGGAACAAACCCACATCAAAATGACAAGACAAATAGACAATGAACACCTTGACATCTCCTTTATTTACCATTGGTATAGCTTTTTATTGTGAGATGCGTCGTCGAATGTCCACTATGGGCATGCTGTAAATTTCCACCATGAATGATGCATGGCTTAGATTAGCGGCCCAGGCATTTCCCTAACACATATAAGAACTCCATGATCCTGCAAGATTCCCAACTTGTTTCACATCGCGAGTATCCATAAACAAAAGATCACGATATCAACTCAAATAAGAAGTGCAATGTTGAAAGCTTACCCCATGACGGCATGGTTTGGCTAATTTCCAACTTATAACTTGCAAGCATAACAACTCAACATAAGAGAGCCACAATGTCAAAAAATTTAGAACGAGAAAAGTGAAGTGTGCCATCAGGTTCGTGAGAGCTTTACTGACCAATTTTCGCATAACACCAAAAAGAGTTTCATTTGAAGGATAGATAAAAGCAAGTCAAATGTACTTTGGAATAGCAAATTGCTAATAGGTATGTATGGTGGAAACTTTGGAACAACTTGGTTTTTAGGAGTTGGATGCACGAGTAGAGCTCATACTCAGTACAAAATGAGGGCTAGCAAAAGACTGGGAGCGACCAACTAAGAGAGCAATAACGGCAATAATCATGCAGAGCGACAAAGCAACATTAAAAGAAGCATAAGATGGCATAAAAAGTCAAAAACTAAATGATCATAGAGGCAATGGCGACTTTGTATGAGTCTAACATGTGTGAGCATGCGCCAAGTCAACCCAAATAAAGCATCAAGGAGAAAACACAAATAATGATTCCAAATAATTAAAACAATGCATGATTTTTTCAAAGGCTCATTAAGCAATCTCATTCATTTGATACAAGTCATGCTACAGCAAAACCACTAAGCATACTATCAAAAAGACGTCAAGCACGACATGCAAAAGCCTAGGCCGCAGTCTACACAAGCTCCTTTTTGTACCACTTTTTGCATAAAGCTTTTTCTCTTTTCCAACACCATTCGAACCTTTTTTAAACAACTCTTTTGATGAAAACCAACATGGAACAGACGTCAAAATAAACCTTGATGTAAAGATATAACAAGATCTGAATACAAATCAAAGCGAAAATCGAAAACTAAACACAGTAGCAGAAGAAGAGAACACTCGTTGAACGATAAGAGTGAAAAATGGAGTGTTCTTGGCAAATAAAAAGCAAGGCAACTTCTCCAAAGGAAATTTATTGGGGTCCAACCATTTATTGCAGCAAACAAAACTAAACAAAACTGAAAACTAAAACAACTAACGCTCCAAGAAAAATGCATAGTGCATGAAGCAATAAAAATATAGTGTGTTGAAAGGTGACCTGATTTTTGCCGATGAAGAAGGGGTGCCTTGGGGGCATCCCCAAGCTTTGACGCTTGTACCTCTTGGATATTTCTTGGGGTGACATGGGCATCCCCAAGCTTAAGCTTTTGTCCATTCTTCAACTCATCTCATCATTCTCCAATCCCTACACTTGAAAACTTCCCTCATACAAAACTCAACATAATTCTATTAGCAACATTAGTGTAAGCATAACAATGAATCAATCCCTTTTTGCTTCAGGTTTCAACTCAAAACCACCACATATAAAGCATATACTACTGTAGCAACTTCCCCAAAAGTTCCGTGATCAAAAGAACTCAAAAAGAAAGCGATCGAGCGGCAAACACAAATATTGGCAGAAATCTGTCAAAACAGAACAGCTGACAAAGGTCGAATTTTTAGAGGTTTTTCTGTTGCTCAAATCAAAAAGTGTTAAACTAATAAAAGTTTGGATATAACCTGGGGCATATGCACAAGAAATCTCAGGTCCAAAAGATATACTGAGAAGTTTCACGAATTTTTACGGTGCAGCACCGAAATCTGTTTCATGACAGCAACATCCCCAAATCTTACCTCACTCAAATTAGAGGCTTCTCTTGGCACAAAAACGAAATAAAAATGATAAGGAGAGGTCATTACAGTAGTAATAACTTCCAAGACTCAAATAAAAGAATAAGAACTAGAAGTAAAAATATTGGGTTATCTCCCAAGAGTGCTTTTCTTTAACGCCTTTGAGCTAGGCGCAGAAAGGTGGAACTCAAGTAATATCGAAAGAGGCATTAAATTCAATTGTAGGAGTCTTTTCAACAATGAATTGAATTGTGTCCAAATGAGTTTTTTAAGATCCTTTGTGGTCACACTTTGGTACACTACTTTCATCAAAAAGATTTTTAGGACAATTCCAATTGAAATTCTTTTCTAAAGCATCATGAATTCCTACAAGTTTACAAGGTATTCGTACTCTGATATCTTCATTGGTTGTACCAACAACCTCTACAGGCGAGCCAAGCTTATTAAAACGCTTAAAAACTTTACTAGCTTCAATGACAACATCTCTAAATTCTCTACGCAAAGTTTCTAAGATAAAAGCTTTCTTCTCGGGATCTTCAATATCATGAAGCTTAAGAAACATGTGTTGCATAAAAGGATTAAGGCTAGCAAACCTAGCTTCCAACATGTGAACTAAATAAGTAGAAGCAACTTCATAACTAGGAGCAAGCTCAGCCAAAGACTTTTCCTCAACATCTTTATGCATACTAATATGATTAAAGAACCCCTCGATGTTACTTTTCCCAATAAAAGAACCACTACCTACTGAGAGGTCCTCCAAAACGTACTTAGGGAACAACATAATGAACTAAAAGTAATAAAGTAACAACTATAAAGGATACTAATTTTTTTGTGTTTTTGGTAAAATGAAACAAGTAAAAATAAAGTAAAGCAAAACTTAAAACAAAGTAAAGGATGTGCGTGCGAAACTCCCCTTGCAGAAGTCTTCTTTTTCCCCGGCAAAGGCACCAGAAAATTAGCTTGATGCTGCATGGTGTTGATGTAATTTCACCATCCAGTTGGGAACCCCAAGAGGAAGGTATGATGAGCACAATAGCAAATTTTCCCTCAGTAAGAAACCAAGGTTTGTCGAATCCAGGAAAAAGCCAAACTCAAGAAGGTGATGCTTGCTAGCTTCGCGATAGCTCTGGACAATTTATAAGGTGCCTCATCCAGTGCTTTGCTTTGCCAGCTGCAACACGGAACCTGCACACAACACAACCAAATACTTTGCACCCAACTTACGATGAGGTTGTCAATCTCACTGGTTTGCTATAAACAAAGGAATGAGCGTATCGAGTGGAAAGCAATAGTAATATGCGAGTAAAGTAAACAGTGTGAGTAAAGTAAACAGGTGATAGCAATATAAAGGAAATAGGACCAGGGTCCACAGTTCACTAGAGGTGTCTCTCCATAAGATAAATAACACATGCTGGGTAAACAAATTATAGTTGGGCAATTGATAGAACAAAGATAACGTGATATGTCGAGAGGATCACTATGAGATTTACTCTGAGTATTACAACAAGATACATAGACCGCCATCCAACTGCATCTATGACTAATAATCCACTCGCGGGTAATCAATCTGAGAACCCACAAGTATTAAGTTGTGAACAACAGATAACTGCATTAAGCAAAGTGTGTAATGTAAACAAAGCATATGTCCTTGGACATAAGAATGCTATTTTCTCCCTAGTGGCAACAGCACATCTACAACCTTAGAGGTTTCTGTCACTCCTCAGATTAAATAGAGGCATGAACCCAACTATTGAGCATAAATACTCCCTCTTGGAGTCACTAGTATCTACTCGGCCAAGATAGCTACTAACAACGGAGAGCATGCAAGATCATAAACAACATAGAGATAACATAAGATAATATTCAGCACATCAACTCAATCATAACACCAATATTCATCGGATCCCAACAAACACAACATGTAGAATTACATAACGGCGATCTTGATCATGTAAGGTAGCTCACGAGATCTAAACATGAAGCACATGGTGGAGAAGACTGAAGGAAATATGCCCTAGAGGCAATAATAATATTGTTATTATCATATTTCTTGTTCATGATAATGTTTATACTCCATGCTATAATTGTATTAAGCGGAAACATTAATACTTGTGTGGTTTGTGAACAACACCGTGTCCCTAGTACGCCTCTACTAGACTAGCTCATTGATTAATAATGGTTAAGGTTTCCTAACCATAGACATGAGTTGTCAATTAATAATGAGATCATGTCATTAGGAGAATGATGTGATGGATAGATCCAAATAAAGCAAAGCAATTAGATCGTGTCATTGTGTTCATCTTTGCGAAGCTTTTTCCTATGTCAAGTATTGTATTCCTTAGACCATGAGATAATACAACTCCCTGGTATCGGAAGAAAGCTTTGAGGTCATCAAACGTCATCCTATGTGAGGGTGATCATAAAGGTGTTTCTCAGGTGATCAGAAAGTACTTGTTGGGTTGTATGTATCGAGATGGAATTTGTCCCTCCCGAGTCGGAGAGATATACTTCGGGCCCACTCGGTAATCGATATCAACACCGCTTGCAAGCACGTGGTTAAGGAGTTAATCACAAAGTGATATTGGATTACGGAACAAGTAAAGTACTTGCTATGAACGAGATTGAACTAGGTATGCCGATACCGACGATCGAATCTCGGGCGAGTAAAATATCGTGTGACGAAGGGAATACATATACGGGATTAATTGAATCCTGACATCGTGGTTCATCCGATATGATCATTGATGAATATGTGGGAGTCAATATGGGTTTCCAGATCCCGCTATTGATTATTGATAGAAGATCATGTCTGCATATTCTCGAACCCGTAGGGTCACACACTTAACGTGTATCGACGCTAGGATAGAATGGATAATTGGTTTATGAGTTTTTGTTTGGAGTCTCGGATGAGATCCGGGACATCACGAGAGGTTTCGGAATGGTCCGGAGAATAAGATTCATATAAATGAAAGCAGTTTTTGGATTCCGGAATCGTTTCGGAGTTTATCGGTATTGTACCGGAAGGTTCTAGAAGGTTCCGGAGTGGTACCAACGTGGGACCACTTGTCGGAGGCCTGCGTGGGCCTAAGGGGAAGTGCCCTGGCCACTTTGGGCCAGGCGCACAAGGCCCCTAAGGCCCAGCCGGCCAGCCCTTAGGGGAAACCCTAAGGGAACCTTCCAGAAGAGGAGGGGGAAGACTTGCCCCCTACTCTTCCCCCTAGCCGCCGCCCTAGAGGCTTGGAGGAGGGGCCAAGGCAGCCGGCCAGCCCCCCATATAAAGGGGGGCAGGGGCGCAGCCCCCTCCAACTCCAACCCTAGCCGCTGGCCAATTGCTGCCCCTCCACCTCTCTCTCTCGCGACTGTGCGTAGGCAAAGCCCTGCCACAGAAACTCTCCACCATAAGCACCACGCCGTCGTGCTGCAGATCCAATCTATCTCTCCACCATAGTTGCTGGACCAAGGAAGGAGGAGACATCGCCGCACCGTACGTGTGCATCTCTCGGAGGCGCCGCCACTTGCGGTGTTGGATCGGATCGGATCGCGGGGAGGAGACGGCTAGTACGACTACATCATCCACGTTCTGTTGAACATTTCCGCTGTGCGATTTCTTCAAGGGTATGAAGATCTCATCTACCTCTCTCGTTGATTACATCTCCTAGATTAGATCTTGGCTTTCTTGTTCGCATCCGTGGGAAAATTTTGATTTACTATGCTGCGAAACCCTTCAGTGGTATCAGAGCTAGATCTATGCGTAGATGTGTTTCACGAGTAGAACGCAACATGCTTGTTGCGGGCGTTGATGTTTTCTGTTGCAAACCTCTCTTTGTGATTTCTTATGGCGCGGCATAGTGAGATCGAAGCGGTCCAGGCCAACTTTACGCGACCTCGTTCGCGAGACCGGCTCCGCACTTGACGTGTGGCTTGTTCCACACATGTGGCTGGTGGATGCCAGTTTCTCTCACTATAGTAGTCATGAGATTTACAATGGATGTTAGCAACCATAATATCACCGTTGTGGCTTTTCGTAGGTAAGAATCGTTCTTAGCTTGTTACTCCCATAAGCCACGTAAAACATGCAACAACAAAGTAGAGGCGTCTAACTTGTTTTTGCAGGGAGTGTTTTGTGATATGGTATGGCCACAAGATGTGATGTGATATATGTGATGTATGCGATGATCATGTTTTGTAATATTTCACGACTTGTATGTCGATGAGTTCACAACCGGCAGGAGCCATATGGTTGTCTTTATAATTGTGTATGACCTGCGTGTCAACTTCTTATACGCCATGTAATAGCTTTACTTTATCGCTAAGTAGTTAGCAATAGTTGTAGTTGCTATTCATGGTGGAGGCAATCATGGTGGAGTGATGGAGATCATGCCGGCGCGCACAAGATGGAGATCATTGCGCGGAGATTGGCTATACCATGTCACATAAAATTATATGCATGTGATGTTTATCCTTTTATGTATCTTATTATGCTTTGATCGCGATGGTAGCATTATAAGATGATTCCTCACTTAAAGATCAAGATAAAATTGTGTTCTCCCCTCGTATGCGCCATTGCGAAAGTTCGTCGTGTTCAAGCATCTCGTGATGATCGGGTGCTATAAACTCTACGTTCATATACAACGGGTGCAAGCCAGTTTTGCACATGCGGAGATACTTGGGTTTGACTTGACGAGCCTAGCATGTACAGACATGGCCTCGGAACACACGGACCGAAAGGTCAAGCATGAGTCATATGGATGATATGATCAACATGTTGATGTTCACCATTAAAGCTACATCATTCACGTGATGATCGGTCTTGGTGTAGTGAATTTGGATCATGCTTCACTAAACAACTTTGAGGGATGTTGAATTTAGTGGGAGTTCATTAGTAATTTGATTAACTTGAACTAATTATCTTGAACTAAATCTTGTTGTATTTGCATAAGTCATTGTAGTCTTTGGCACCGTTTCCCACCGACACTTAGCTTAATTGAGTTAAAAGAACTATAGAATTTTGGATAATCACTTTTCGGTCTAGTGCCGTTTAGTTAGAATGTCAAGACTAAAGATTAAGTCCTATTGCAAACTTTAGCAAACCTTGATTGCTCCATACGATTTAATAAATTGTATTAATCTAAGAGCAACAATTCAAGTTTAGTATCTAAAGATCATATGTTTGCCTTCATGATAAATTGATCTTCAAAATTGTTTGAGAATCAAAGTGATCATCGAGCTGAAAGAATTGTTTCAGAAACAAATAAGAAGTGAAAGATATTTGATATCTAAAACTTTGATTGTTTGCAAAATGATTAAGTATAATTTAGTAAAAGAACATATGCTCATATTGTTTGAATATATGTGAAGATTGAAGATGCTAGGCATCCCGATCACCCAAAAGTTTGGGAAACTAATATTATACTTGCATTTGTCCTTAAGAGCTATAGTAGTTTCATCATGAAAGATGTCATGATAGGACGAATGAAAAGGTATCGGCTAAATTGTTTTGCTATACCAAAAGAATACTAAAGAATGGAATCGGGAAGAATACCAATCATATGATGATGGCAATCCACTTCAAAGTGCAAAATCCAAGGCTATTAGTATTTGACTAACATCCTTTGGACTATGTGTCAAATGATTGATGCCACTATCGATGTTGATAGATTCTTCTAAAAGGAGAGGAAACGCTAAATAGGATCTGCAAAAGTATTTGGTAGAAAAGGGAAGGACTGGAAATGTCCAGCTCAGGTATATAAATGATATACATGTCATAGATGTATTCTTTGCTAGTACATAATTCTTGGGTATTGGATACTAGATTGTTGGTATGAAATGTCATACAAAGCAACAATACAAGAACTATGATGGCCTAAGTAACTAGCAAAAGAATGTGGTAACAATGCGCATCAAGAAACAAATAAATGTGTTATTGTGTTTTTCATCGGCATAAAACCTAGCCTTCTAGATTTGTTAAGAACTTAATAATTGTTATTTTGTTCTGGTATTATGAGAGCAATGGTTGTTCAAATTATTACCGTCTTCCATAATCGATGGTTAGATTATTATTATCTTGTTGGTGAAATAGACATTTATAACACTGATGCTAAAGGTCGCAAGACAAAATGAATTTCACTTATATATGACACCGCCGTTTAAGTCATATTGGAAACAAAACATGAAAGAAATTCTATATTGATAGATTTTCGAGTCAATTGATTTTGAAATGATTGACGCTTGTGAGACTTTTCCTAAAGATGATTAAACTCTGTTCATGGGCCATGGACAGAACAAGCGACTAACTAAATGGAGATCGTACATGTTGATGTATGTAGTCCATGGTGTGAAGTTGATCATGGGGTATTTTCTATTTCATCAATGACTCGAATAGATGTATGGTATATCTGCTTGATGAGATAGAAGTATGAAACAATTGAAACTGTTCAATTTATGAAGTGGAAATTGTTGTAACAAGAAAATTCAAGTTTTTTATGATTCGATCATAAAGAAGAATATTTGAGTTACAAGTTTAGCAAGCATCTAAGAGTTAGAGGAATTGTTCCACAAACTTGCATCATGATAAACACCATAGGAGTATGGAGTTTTCGATGGATGTAATCAAACCTTGTTTGACATGGTTAGAGCAATGATTATATAAAACTACCAATATAATTTGTGGATTATGCTTTAGAGACTACCGCTTTTCACTGAATAGAGCACCATCATAATCCGCTGAAATGACACCATACAAGTTATAGTTGTCTTTTCTTAAATTTTGGTATGCATGGCATATGTAAAATGTTTACAACCAAAATCGGATTAGTAAGTCTTTGTAGGTTGTCCCAAAGAATGTCGATGGGTATTCCTTCTACTATGAACCCAAACACATAGTGATTGTCGCTTAAAAGTGAATTTCTTATGAAGGAGTTTTCTCGCGAAAGGTTTAAGTGGGAGGAAGATAGAACTTGATGAGGTTATTGAATCTGAGCAAGATGATCAGAGTAGCGCAGCACCAGAAAATGTTCTGGAAGCGGCAACTGCATTCATAGCTCACGCGTCTACAATATGTTGTAGTCACGGCATTGAAGTTCCTATTTAACCAAGTTGGTCATAATCAAATAGCAAGATTTGAGGACGAGATATTATTAGATAATAGTAACCAACAATATACAAAGAAGCGATGATGGGCCCTGACTTCGTCATATGGATTTTTTTAGCAACAATTACATATTGAGATATGATAGTTGAATAAACAAAACAACGTTCCTCTACCGGAATGCACACCAAGGACGTGTAACTGACACGACCCAATGGGTTTTGTTGATTCAAAGGTTGCTAGATATGTATGCAAACTTCTATGGTAGAAGTAAGCGTAGCAAAGTTGGAATCTTCAATGATGAAAATGTTAAAGTGTTAATTTCATCAAGATATTTGAAGATGCTTGTATTTACAAGAAAGTAAGTGGGAGCGCTAAGACATATTTCTAATGCTTTATGTAGATAACATATCGTTCATTGGAAATTATGTGTTTTTCTTGATATTGTTAAGTTTTCATTAAAATTAGTTTTTGATGAAAGACTTAGGTAAAACCAGAATATTAAGCATCAATGTCTATGCAAATAGATTGAGGCACTAATATAGTTTTGCCAGAGTACATAGATGAAATATTGAATTTGTTCAATATGGAAACAATAAGAACGGTTCTTGTTGCATGGAAGAGGTTGGAGCAAGAATCAATTGTTTTGACACTTGATGAGTGAAACCACAAGAATGATTTTATCAATTTTGTGTACCATGATATGTAGATCCAGATGTGTCCAATGCTCTAAAGGTTATAGCATTCATATGATGATCGTTGGACAATAGTAAAGATATTCTTATGCACTTTCGAAGAAGTAAGAATATGTTCTGTATGCAGAAGTGACAAATGGTTCATTGCAATGAGTTATATTGGCTTTGTCACACATACAAGTAAAATTTTATCTCAATTTTAAGCCATTTGTTTTGAGTTAGAAGGTGGCATAATAAGATGGAAGAAAGTTCCATGATGACTTGGATGAGTTCCAATGTTAATATTGTGGCGGACACTGCAACGAGGGCTAAGTATATAATCGCTTTAGAAGCGGCATAAAAGATGCAAAGTAGATAGTGATAATCCAACTTATTTGTGGCACTATCGTCCAGGTCATATTGGCATAAAATGCATAAAGAAACTCCATTCTGATGGACTTTTGGAGTCTCTTGATTTTGAATTATTTGACACGTGCAAGCCATGCCTCATGGGCAAGATGATCAAAAACCCGTTCTCCGGAATAATGGAGTGAGCAACGAACTTATTGGAAATCATACATACCGATGTGTGCGGACCAATGAGTATTTCGACGCACGGTGGATATCGTTATATTTCTAAGTGTGCTAGTACTATGTAGTCCTATTGTATGACAATAGTGACAACATAGTCTCGGCCAAGAAACAAAGGTCTCACCAGAAGACCAAGTTTATACGATGCTATCTCATACAAGATGAGTAATGCGTGCTGACGCAAAAGAATATGCAAATACAAACGGACCTGAAAGTGTCAGACCCATAGATAAGGTTTACCACATGCAACACGTATGAATAACACCGGAATGCCATAGGTGTTAAAGGCGCAAGTATTAACTAGATTATTGACTCTAGTGCAAGTGGGAGACTGAAGGAAATATGCCCTAGAGGCAATAATAATATTGTTATTATCATATTTTTCTTGTTCATGATAATGTTTATACTCCATGCTATAATTGTATTAAGCGGAAACATTAATACTTGTGTGGTTTATGAACAACACCGTGTCCCTAGTACGCCTCTACTAGACTAGCTCATTGATTAATGATGGTTAAGGTTTCCTAACCATAGACATGAGTTGTCAATTAATAATGAGATCATGTCATTAGGAGAATGATGTGATGGACAGACCCAAATAAAGCAGAGCAATTAGATCGTGTCATTGTGTTCATCTTTGCGAAGCTTTTTCCTATGTCAAGTATTGTATTCCTTAGACCATGAGATAATACAACTCCCTAGTATCGGAAGAGAGCTTTGAGGTCATCAAACGTCATCCTATGTGAGGGTGATCATAAAGGTGTCTCTCAGGTGATCAGAAAGTACTTGTTGGGTTGTATGTATCGAGATGGAATTTGTCCCTCCCGAGTCGGAGAGATATACTTCGGGCCCACTCGGTAATCGATATCAACACCGCTTGCAAGCACGTGGTTAAGGAGTTAATCACAAAGTGATATTGGATTACAGAACGAGTAAAGTACTTGCTGTGAACGAGATTGAACTAGGTATGCCGATACCGACGATCGAATCTCGGGCGAGTAAAATATCGTGTGACGAAGGGAATACATATACGGGATTAATTGAATCCTGACGTCATGGTTCATCCGATATGATCATCGATGAATATGTGGGAGTCAATATGGGTTTCCAGATCCCGCTATTGATTATTGATAGAAGATCATGTCTGCATATTCTCGAACCCGTAGGGTCACACACTTAACGTGCATCGACGCTAGGATAGAATGGATAATTGGTTTATGAGTTTTTGTTCGGAGTCTCGGATGAGATCCAGGACATCATGAGAGGTTTCGGAATGGTCCGGAGAATAAGATTCATATAAAGGAAAGCAGATTTTGGATTCCAGAATCGTTTCGGAGTTTATCGGTATTGTACCGGAAGGTTCTAGAAGGTTCCGGAGTGGTACCAACGTGGGACCACTTGTCGGAGGCCTGCGTGGGCCTAAGGGGAAGTGCCCTGGCCACTTTGGGCCAGGCGCACAAGGCCCCTTAGGCCCAGCCGGCCAGCCCTTAGGGGAAACCCTAAGGGAACCTTCCAGAAGAGGGGGGGGAAGACTTGCCCCCTACTCTTCCCCCTAGCCGCCGCCCTAGAGGCTTGGAGGAGGGACCAAGGCAGCCGGCCAGCCCCCCATAAAAAGGGGGGCAGGGGCGCAGCCCCCTCTAACTCCAACCCTAGCCGCCGGCCAATTGCTGCCCCTCCACCTCTCTCTCTCGCGACTGTGCGTAGGCGAAGCCCTGCCGCAGAAACTCTCCACCATAAGCACCACGCCGTCGTGCTGCAGATCCAATCTATCTCTCCACCATACTTGCTAGACCAAGGAAGGAGGATACATCGCCGCACCGTACGTGTGCATCTCTCGGAGGCGCCGCCACTTGCGGTGTTGGATCGGATCGGATCACGGGGAGGAGACGGCTAGTACGACTACATCATCCACGTTCTGTTGAACATTTCCGCTGTGCGATTTCTTCAAGGGTATGAAGATCTCATCTACCTCTCTCGTTGATTACATCTCCTAGATTAGATCTTGGCTTTCTTGTTCGCATCCGTAGGAAAATTTTGATTTACTATGCTGTGAAACCCTTCAAAGACAACCATCTAGCTACTGCTATGGACCCATAGTCCAAGGTAGACTACTCACTCATTGCGCCGGAGGCAAGCATGGCGATGAAGAAGACCTCCGGTGGCAATTCCCCTCTCCGGTAGGGTGCCAGGAAGAGCTTTTGGACCCTCCCGATCTCGGGTCGGCGACGGCGGCGGATCGCGATGTGTTTCTGGAAAAGTGATCGGGTACTTAGGTTTTTCCCGTCGGGGGGTCTTTATAGGCGAAGGGGCAGCGTCAGAAGTGGACTGAGGTGGCCTCACACATAGGGGGCGCGACCAGGGCCTGGGCCGTGCCACCCTATTGTGTGGCCGGCTCGTGGCCCCTCTCCGTCTCCTCTTCGGTCTTCTGGAAACTTTGTTAAATATCTGGACGTTTGGCTTTTGTTTCGTCCAATTCTGAGAATATTTCCTGTGTAACTTTTCTAAAACACAAAAACAGCAAAAAACAGGGAACTGGCACTATGGCATCTCGTTAATAGTCAGTTCCAGAAAATGCATAAAAATGCCACGAAGTGTAACGAAACACTAAACAAATGGTGTAAAAACAGGCATGGAGCATCAAAAATTATAGATATGTTTGAGACATATCAGACAACCCAGAGAAGATTCAAGCCATCATCAACATGCAGCCGCCGAAGACGCTTCGACATGTCCAGTAGCTAACATGTCGACTAGCGGCACTTAGCCGCTTTATAAGCAAGCTCGGCAAAAAAGCTCTCCCCTTCTATCGGCTACTCCGGAAGACAGACCACTTCACGTGGACAGAAGAGGCACAAGCCACGTTCGATGACCTTAAGCGTCGCCTTTCGATGTCCCCGGTCCTAGTCAATCCTCGAGAGAAAGAGCCGATGTTGCTGTACATAGCCGCTACGAATAAAGTTGTCAGTTCGGCCTTGGTGGTCGAGCGTGCAGAGGACGGCAAGGAGCACGGAGTGCACAGACCGGTATACTATCTCAGCGAGGTCCTGTCTCCAACTAAGCAAAGGTACCCCCATTACCAGAACCTGGCATACGCCATCTACATGACAGGGAAGAAGCTGTCGCACTACTTCGAGTGCCACTCCATCATAGTAGTCGCTTCGAATCTAGTATCTAGCATCCTCAACAACCCCGACACCACGGGGCGTGTGTCGCTATGGGGAATCACCCTGGGACCCTGGGAGATCACATACCAGTGTCATTCGGCGATCAAGTCGCAAGTCCTGCTAGATTTCATAGCCGAATGGACAGAAGCACAGATGATCGAACTCCCGGACCTGTCGAATTGCTGGACCATATATGTCGATGGGTCTAAGTGAGTTTTGGGAGCAGGAGCAGGAGTGGTCCTCGTATCACCATAGGGGGACAAGATGTGCTACGTCCTACGGATGTGCTTCGCGAACCCCTCAAATAATGAAGCGGAGTACGAAGCCATTCTGCATGGTATGCGTATGGCGAAAGCCTGCGGTGCCACTCGCATCAAGATCCACGGAGACTCGAACCTCATCGCCCAGCAAGTCATGAGGGAGTGCAACGTGACCTGCGCAAACATGATCGCATATCGCGCAATGTACGACAAACTCGAAGGCGACTTTGAAGGGTGCGAGGTGACGCACATTGGCAGGGAAAGCAACGAAGAGGCAGACAACTTGGCCAACATTGGCTCCAAGTGCTTGCCGATACCGCCAGGAGTCTTCTTCGAGGAGATATTCGAGCGCTCCATCAAGATCAAGCCAGTCATTGACCCGACGTTAGCAACACACTCGGGGGCTAAACAGTCAGGTCCCACCCCAGCAGGGGAAACAGAAGACCTTTCCAAGGAAACGGCCAAAGTCATGCTCGTCAAAGCGGTCTGGACGAAGCGGTACCTGGCCTACCTGACGCGAGGCAAACTCCCAGAAAACACTATCCATCGTCGACAGGTCATGCGGCACTCCAAGGCCTTCACAATAATCAACAGAGAACTCTACAAGCGCAGCACTATGGGGGTTCTCCAACAATGCATAGCACCTGAGGACGGAATCGCCCTCCTCCGTGATATTCATGAAGGAACCTGCAGGCATCACGCCAGCAGCCGAACCCTCATCGCTAAGGCTTTTAGATCGGGGTTCTACTGGCTTTCGGCCCTCCACGACGCTAGGAACATCATCTAGCATTGCGAAGCGTGCCAGCGGTTTGCCACGAAACCTCACGCGCCCGCATCAGAACTGCACACCATACCCGTCGCCTGGCCCTTCATGCAATGGGGGCTCGATCAAGTAGGGCCTTTGCCCAAATCATCTCGAGGAAGCCACACTTACCTACTGGTCGCGTCGACAAGTTCTCCAAATGGATCGAAGCTGTCCCCGTCACCAATCAAGAGGCAACCACGGTGGTCAAGTTCTTCAAGTCCATCGTCTACCGATACGGCGTACCGAACAGCATCATCACCGACAACGGCGCCAACTTCACCTTGGGCGAATTTCAAGAATTTGCCAAAGAGCTCAGCATCAAGATCAAGTACGCCTCGGTGGCACATCCCAAGTCCAACGGCCAAGTCAAAAAGGCCAATGGGCCCATCTGTGCAGGCCTGAAGAAACGACTTCTTCGACCCCTCAAACGCGCGGCAGGTGCTTGGGTCGAAGAACTGCCGTCGGTCCTACAACACCCAACTCTTCGACCGGCTACACACCGTTCTTCCTGCTTTTTGAAGCAGAGGCGGTGCTTCCTACAGATGTGCGCTACTGTGTGCCCCGCATGGTCACCTACGTCGAAGAAGATGCAGAAAAAGCACTAGCAGATGCCCAAGACCTGCTGGATGAAGCTCGAGACATCGCTCTCACTCGCTCAGCAGTCTATCAGCAAAGCCTCCGCAATTACCACAGCAGACGGGTACGCGGACGGTCCTTTGAGCCTGGCAACCTCATGCTTTGCCTTAAGCAAACAAGCACGACGAAGCTGGAACCACCATGGGAAGGCCCATACCTCGTCCACGAGGTCAACCCGGGAGGAGCATATCAACTACGCAACCCCAAGACAGGGGTGGACGTCGAGAACCCGTGGAACGCCATGCAGCTGCACCGATTCTATCCTTAGAGCGGATAGACTTCTCTCTCTCTCTCCCTCTGTAACCAAGCATTGGCAGCAGACCACGCTCAACCATTGCGCCTTCGGTGCCAAGCAATAAAAGTGTGATTCCTCATATCATTTTTTGACCCATACTGGGGGCTTCGTCTTGAAAATTATTCGACCCATACTCGGGGGCTTCGCCTTAAAAAAATTCGATCCATACTCGGGGCCTTCGCCTTAAAAAAAATTCGACCCAAACTTGGGGGCTTCGCCTTAAAAAAATTCGACCCATACTCGGGGGCTTCGCCTTAAATTTTTTTTGACCCATACTCGGGGGCTTCACCTTAAAAAAAAATTGACCCATACTCAGGGGCTTCGCCTTAAGAATTATTTGACCTACGCTCGGGGGCACGCCTTTCGACCTACGCTCGGGGGCTCCGCCCTTTGACCTACACTCGGGAGCTCCACCCTTCGACCTACGCTCGGGGCTTCGCCTTTCGACCGCATAATTCAACAAAGACAAACAAGACTACACATCATCTGCAGGGGATAATACATCGATTGACTTTGTAGAAGCGCGCACAAGAAACACGCAATATTTACACATGCGACCAAGTCATCGCACTACAGCATCTCGATTCGCCCTCTGACGATCACTCTTGGTGATGATCTGTCTTGCGATACAATTGGCAGTTTCCCTACAAGCAGCATAGAGAGCATCCATGTCCACACGACCACTGGGAGTCAGAGGCAACATCTTCACAAGTTCCAGGTCGACCTCGGGATAATGAACGCGTACAAAGGAGAGGGCGACCAGAGCCCCGCAGCGCAGATGCTCGCGGACAAAGCGATAGACAACATCGCCATTCTCGAAGTGATCAAGAAGTGCAGGAAGGCCATCGGGATGATTGTTCAAAGGAAACATCGCCTCATGCACAAGCGCGAGTGCGGCGCGGCTCATTTCGGCTAGGACTCCAGATTGAGCGATCCGATCTTGGAGTATAGTCAGCTTCATCGCTTTCAATCGGTCAGCCCAGAAGTTATTAGCGATCGAATTCGCACGCGTCTGAGCTGCCCGAAGATGCGCGTTCACGCGCCGAGCTTTGGCTTCGCTGTCGAGACATACATCTGCAGAAAAAAAGAGGAAAATTACACACAATCAACCAGGAGCAAAATAGATCAAGGGCTCGAAAGACTCACATTTCATAGCTTTCCCAAGATTTTCGATCTCTTCAAGAAGGAACTTTTCGGCGTCCATGGCCCGCGAAGCTTTGGAGAGAGCAACATCGACCTTGGCAGTGACTGTCTTCAACTCCTGCTGGGTACCCTTAAGCTGGTCGCACAGGGAGCGGATCAAAGAAAGTTCGCTCGTGGAAGGTGCTCGCCTCTCAACGGCGTGGGAAGAACTACCAACTGTTTCATACAAAACAGGCCGGGCATCAGAACCCATAGATGAGCCCTGCACAAGAGGCCCCCAGTCACAAACAGTCATCAGTAAACAAGACGCAAGCAAGCATAAGATACACCGAGCGAAGGTGGCAATTAACAGAGACAGTTTCACAACAGGCAATACTCAAGGGTTGGCCACAAACTCCAAAGTGGCAACGCATCATACATTACAAAAGCAAACAGTCCATCGGTCAGACTACGTCAAACTACCGGCGGCCTTGCTGGAAGGGGCACCTGACGCACTACGCTTTTGAGCCTTGGCAGCCGCCCTCCTGGCATTCCTATCCGCTAGGAAGCTCGTCATTCGGGCAGACAAGGTGCAGGCACAGTCAACGAAGGCCTTGGGAGCAACGTCGCGTCCGTCTTTGTCCGTCGGGTAGGTCCTCGTAACCTTGTCGGCGTTGAATTCAACCCCGTGCATCATCAGCATAGAGAAGACAGACTCGGAGCCGATAGTTACCTGTCGGTGAACCGCGGCAACTAAAGGATCCTCACTGTCCTCCTTCACCGCCAAGGCTTCGAGGATGCCGGCCATGGTGTTGCTGGTTGACTCAGGAGCGGAGATATCGGAACACGGTCAAGTGTCGACCGCACCTTTGCCAAGAGATCGTTCACTTTGTGGCAGAGGTGTTTGGCGTTACCAATGCTGGACTCGAGTCCAGTGGGCTCCTTCATCGCCGCAGCACCCAATTCGGTAGCAGCTTCATGAGAAAACAAGATCTCCAGTTAGGATTAAAAGTAATCGACACGAATCATATACTAAAGGGAGAACAAAGGTTTACCATGCAAGGAATCGAGTGCGGTCTGCAAGCGCTGGTGCAGGTTTTTCTCCTTCAACTCAGCCTCCATTCGACGCTGATTGGCAAGCTCTTGAGCCTTTGCCGAATCAGTCTTAAGCTAGGCAACTTTATCGGCCAGCCCATCAGCTTTCGCCTGTAGCGCAGAATTGTCGGTCGCAAGATTATCTATTTGTGCTTTCAGCGACATCCTGTCGGCAGCAGCCTGAGTAGCAATTCCTGCTCAGTCGAAGAGCCGCAGAGTAAGAAAGGAAATAAAGGGTGTCGAAACAAGATGTCAGAATAGATGGGAGAGGACGTCACTTATGGCGCACATCTTCTAGCTGGGTGGATAACCGCTGGTTCTCTTCCTCCAGTGCAAGAAAGTTCTTGCATATCTTTGTTAAGTCCCTGACGACAGGCTAAACCAGCAGAAGCAAGGATGAGTCTCGAATAGTTCTGTTTGGGAGGGCAAGCCCAAGTGTAAACACTTAGACTCACCCTCGGGGGCTACTAATGGGCAAATATTAGATTTGTAAAGCTAGAATTTTTGGACTTACATGGCATTTGGGACCGAAAGTTTCGCCGGAGGAAAAAACCAGAACAAGTTCGGGCTCGATCGTTTTCTTCTTCAGAGGGGGTGATGACTTCGGGAGATCCCCTGGCGCGGTGTTTCCAGCCTCCTTCTCTTGCGAGTCCGCGGTCTACTCGAGGGTGGAATCATGGGGTCGAATTTGGAATCGATCATGATCACCCAAGCTCGCCGAAGTCTCCTCGGTTGAAGATCTGAAGTATGCATTGAAATCAAAACGAATCAAAGTTATCTAGGAAAGAAGTTCGACAGAAAATCTTACGACGTATCGAGGCCGAAGTTCGGAAGAGGCTTTTTCCCCGCGCGAGGAGGAGGGCGACTGTCCAGAGGTTTGACAAGGATGGCCGCGTCATCGTCATCACCCGAGGAAGGAGAGTGAGCACCCAGCTCTTCTGAGTCCTCGACTCGATCAACGTCCTCCACGTCCGCGCGCTTCACCGAAGTGCACAACATAGTGGGCGCGGCCGATGCGGACTCCTCGGGAGTTTTGTCGAATTCACGCCCAGGGAATTCGCCGTCTTCGGGCTGGGGCGGATAGCATTGGGCTATGGAGATAATCTAGATGAAGCACATCCAATCAGTTGTCGAAACTCGATAAGAAAGTTATCAAAGGCAGAAAATTCAAATAAGCACGAAAATTAGCGTACCTCAGTGCGGGGGTTCAGTTTGTTGAATGCAGCGGTGCCAAAAACTTTAGGCACGAACGACTTCTTGTTCTTTAGCTTGGTGACAGCGCGAACACTGTCATTGATCTCAGCTTCCTTCAATTCATTGGGGGAGATTCGCGTCGAATCCTGTCGATCGGTGTAGTCCCACATACAGTGGGCTCGTGCAGACAGTGGCTGGATTCGACGCTCGATAAAGGTCCAGATGAGTTGGATGCCTGACAGCTCCTTCTTATGTGTGGACCGAAGTTGCTGAATCCTTTCCATTAGAGGTTGGGTGATCATCATCTCCTCCTCGGACAGTTCGTGCCTCCATGACACTCGGGAACGAGTAGTGGTGGTGGGTCGAAATTCTTCAAGACCGAAGTTTTGACCGGCGAGGCATTTGTCCTTGGTGTAGAACCACTTCGTCCTCCAGCCAGGATTGCTCTCTGGTGTCTGGAGATTGAAATATTCGATGTCCTGGCGCACTTGGCAGCTGAAGCCGCCAGTCTGGTAGTGTGAGGCACGCCGAATGGTGTAAATTCGACGCCAGAGCGCCCAGTGGGGCTCGATGCCGAGGAAGCACTCATAGAGCATGATGAAACACGCATTGTGGAGAATAGTGTTGGGATTTAGATCGTGGAGCTGAATCCCGTAAGCAAAGAGGAGACCACGGAGGAAAGGATGTGGAGGGAGCGAAAGCCCTCGAAGGATAAAAGCGAGAAAGATTACCCGGAAGCCTGCAGATGGCCGGGGTATGATTTCTGGGCCGGCGGCGAGAACCTCTGCCGGATCGTTCTTCAGGAGGCCGATCTTCTCGGTGCTCGTCAGCTCATTGTCGCCGATCTTGGTTTGGACCCAGTGCCCAACAATGGACTGGTCCGCATCGATGGCCTTGGTTTTCTTCGTGGCGGCACCGCGGGTGGCGTCGGCCACGGTCAAGCTTCTTTTGCCCATGGCGGCGGCGTTCAGCAAGAACTTCACAGGAATGGAAGGTGGCAGAGATGTGTCGCTGGAGTAGAACGCAAGGAAGAAGATGACGACGGCGGAGTGGGGTGAACAGTTACCCCTCTGCTGCCATTTTTATCTCATCCCTGGAAATCGCTGGTCCATCCTAGCCGCACATTGCAAAGGGGAAGCGGCTGGGTGGATCTGGCCGTCCATGTGTCAACCCCACGCGGGCTGTGGCCTCCACTACGCGCAGTAATTGAGGAGACATGGCGGACTTTTTTCACCCACGCGCGGGATGTGCGGTCAAACTCAGTCAATAGCCGGGACGCGCGGCTGCGGGGCCCACGGGGCGTCTAGTCTTGTCAATGTCAGGCTATCCTTGCAGAGGATGGCGTGACAGCTCGAAGGAATCAAGCGTCACCGCTGATGTCATTTCCTGTGGGGTGATTTCCTTTCGACCCAAAGGATAAGCTTAAGCTTCGGGTTTCCGTATTTTTGAGATATGTACTCTTGAAATCCAAAACTTCTTTGGTGTTGGGTTTTCCTCGAAGTCGTTTGCCTTCTTTGTGCTATTCGGACGCAAGTATCACTTTTTGAGCCGTCCTGTTCTTTACTCGAGGCTTTAATTCGAATCACACGAGAGCTTTTTGGGTTGGGCTTTCTGCATGCCTGCTCGAAAGCATCTTCTTACTTTGATTGACACCATTTTTGGCATTCGAATTGCGGGTTCTTATCCCTCGAATTATTCTTTATGGGCCAGCAGTGCCTCTATGTTCCACGAATCAAAGGTGTCGGTTCTCCATGTATACCGCGTTCAAGCGGGTCATGCTGCTTTGATCTTCGAGTTGTGAGTTTTAACCTCTCGAATTGTACTTTGGCTGGCAACGCCTTCCTATCTTTCAAGTCAAGGTTATCGATCCCTCGATCCTTTCTTTATTTCGGCCTGCAGTGCCGCAAGTCTACTCGAATAATGGTTTCTTTCGTCCAGCCAGTCAGAACCATTATTGCATCTAATCGTGGGCTTCAGATCCCAGGTTATCTTTGATTCAGGACCAGCAGTGCCTCAATTTCGATTTGGGAGCAGTTTTTAGCCCCCTGAATCCAATTCTATGCTTATGCTTACACTTAATGCCCGAATTTTGGTGGCAATATACCAATTCGGATGTCGTATGTCAAATACGAAGGTAAGTCCACAGTTGGCAATACTAGATGGCCCGGTATTCGTATCAAGCGCGCTCTGCTGAGAAATTTTCCATACCTACGGTATGAAGTTTTGCATCGATGGACGCATTGAGTGCCTCACACTGAACTGGGCTTCGACCTGATAAGTCCATACGCGGCTCGGGTCGAAGTAGCGCCAGCCCAAGCGGGTTCGAGTCGGGGGACTCGAATCTGAGTAAGCGAACCGATGTTTTTGCGGCTATGCAATTAACTAGGACCCGGCGTGAGTCTCAGGCCGGTTATGCCAATCCCCCTAGCAACCAAACTAAGTATTTTCGAGGCTCGGAATGAGTACTACTCGAATCGGCAACTTTTACTAGACAAATCATTTGTATGCTCGCTATGCCTTTGTGTTTTTACAGGTAAGGCGAATGTAGTTCATGCAATCAAGAAGGATCTCGAATTAGAGTCCCTGTCATAGTCTTCGACTATCCTAGGCACTCGGGGGCTACTGATGAAGGAATGCCGAATAGGCCCTCGATATTCGCCTACCTAGTTTTTGGCCCAGGAGGGATAACCGTCGAAGGAATCATAAGGCCCATGAAGGTATCAGCTTAGCACGGCCTAGGGACATAACTTGGCATACAAGATGAAGACTCGAAGAAGGAGACCTAGTCCAATTAGGACTCGTATAGGGTTTATTCAAACCGATTCTATCTGTAATCAACTTGGAGAACAATCACGGGACCCAACCTTCGCATATAAAAGGTTGGGAGGGAGATCGTAGCGCCTCTCTAGACACTTTTTCACCACCTCATGCCGGAGCGCTCGAAGCATTAAGAGCTCTCCACCTTCGGCTAGATCCAATCTACGTCACCATTGTAATACCTCCACTGTAGCCACCCCATCAATAAAAGTCAGATAAGCAGGACGTAGGTCGTTACCCTACCAACGGGGCCGAACCTGGGTAAACCTTGTGTCCCTCTGCTTTCGTCTGACCGCCGTCGAGTTCGCCGGATCCCACTAGCGCTCCATGTCTCGAAAGCCCACAAACATGGGCATTGCCGGGGTTGAACCTCGTCACTTATCATTTCTGTGATTTAGCACAAATGAAATACTGGCATAATACTTAACCATGAGTTTGTCTAAGCAAATATCCTCCCTTCTGAGTTTGTTGTAAATCCTTTAGGTCGCAGTGGTGAAGACCATGATTTGTAATTTGAGTAACTTAAATCGATTGCACTTGTCGATGATGTTTGACGATGAAAGGTGTTCATAAAAAAAATTAGTCATATATCTAGCACAACATCACTAATATTCACGTGTATTATGTTTACATGTACTATAAAACTTGGTAGCTCATAGAAACGCACGGGCATTCAACTAGTATTATATTTATATTTCTACACTAGTCTACATCTACACTAGTCTACACTAGTAATAAAAGAGCAAACAAGAACTTTTCTATAGCCACACCAACAACTGTACACCGAATGACTACAGCCGCACGATTAAGCCCATTAATTAAAATCCAACAGACAACATTAATCTGGTGTGCACTTTGCATTTTACATTGACTGACCGCACTCCACCCTCCACCCCATGGAGGTAGGAAATTTTGGAATTCCCGTCCCGCGTCTGCATGTCCTACAATCACGCAAGTAACAGTCGCCAGAAAAAATAAACTTAATACGATCAGATCCCCTCGGCATCAAGACCTAGCCGCCGCCTCAAAGTTTCGCCTTCTCCATAGATCGGTTCCCCCTCCTCCGGCCGGCCTCACCGGTGTCAGGAGGGGTGGGGAACCCGATCTATGGATGGAGATTTCAATAAAAGTAGTATTTTCCAAAGATTAGGTTAGTGTTTTGGTAGCCATCTTCGTTTTCTTCTATGTCAATGGAGATGTCATCGTTCATAATAAGTGACCTTCAGCTCTTCGTTCGGCGACGAGATCTTCTTCCCGGCGTCAATGATGGGGCTGTAAGATTACAGTTTTTTAGGTACGGTCTTCAAGATCTTGCTTCGCCAGATCGGTTTTGGATTGTTTCTCCTGGTTGCCGCGAGGAGGGTTATCCTCGCAATATTTGTCCCGACTGCTACGTCTTCGACAATGGTGATTCGTATGCTCGGCTTTCCAGCGATGTTGACAAGGCTGTTCGGTTTCTCTTCCCTGGAATACTGGTGTTGGTACTCTTGCCGATGTGGTATGATTGCTTTAATGGTTGCGTGCGTGCACGTAGCCTTGGCACTGCGGCTCAAATTAAAAAAAAGGGAGAACCACTATTGGTATTTGCAGGTTTATGGTTTGGTATCTGTGCTATTATCTTTTGGCTGGCTTCAGGAAAATACAAGATTGTGTCATGGAAGAAGAAGAGTTTGAAGGCCTCGAAGATTAGCTCGTTTTTTCTTAGACTTTATTTTGTAATCGCTGAAGACAGCTTATATATCTCTACTATGTACCGTTCATTGCTATAATATATCATGGTATTGTTTCAAAAAAAAAAAGATCCCCTCGGCATCAACACCCCGCCAGACGCCGCCGCGGCCGCGCCGTCGCCTCCCTGCACGGCTGTACCGTGTTGTCGCCTCCCTCCACGGCAACCTCGCAGCTCTGCACCATACGGTCTCCTCCCTGCACGGGCATCTCGCCGGCCTGCACCACACGTTCGCCTCCCTGCACGGCGACCTCGCAGCCCTGCACCACAAGTTCATCATGCTGCGCCATATAAACAAGGTTATAATACTTACAAGATGTTGGTTTAATTAATAATCTCTTCTCAGAATGCTATTATTCAGTGTAGTGCACCAAAGGACCATAAGATATTCTATGGAGATAAATATGTAGATGGCGAACTTCCAACATGTTCTACTTTCATGGATATACATTTGGTTTCACCCTTTCTTCCATGAAATAATTTTGGCTTTGGTTGCTGGCTATTAAGTACTATGCAGAAAACTGACTGAATTTTGAAGTATCAGGAAGCCCACTCAGATTGGCCAGGTATGAAAAGATCTCAACCATAATCTATATCTAAAAGCACATACACACCCTGACCAACATAGCAGTACTATTGTCGATGCTATCAACATGGTAATGATATATCTCTGCAATTTCATCTTATTCACGGTTTGGTATCGTCAAGTGATATATGCTTGGGTTTTCAGGAAAACATCAAGAAGGTAGCAAAAGACGAGCATACAGAAAATAACCAGATTGAAGATGTGATAATATCATACATATTTCTTACTCTCCATTATAATATTTGCTCCTTAATAAGTAATGTCGATTATATTCTTGTGGGTTTCAGTTAGTAAGCAATGAAGAATCGAGTGGAATAGCCAACAAAGATGTAGAGATAAAGAATAGAACAGAGACCACAGATTCCGAAGTAACAGAAGCATGTTTTCTTTCCCAACTATCTCCCAAATAGATCTAATTCTAATTTGTAATCTGACAAGTGGGAGGATCAAAACGTCACAGCATGGGAAAGGTGAAGAATGTATTCAAAATACACTGCAGTCAAATGGGTACATCTCCTAACTCAATGCAAATATGCAATCTATATGGTCCATACCAAGTCTTATTTAATTTTAGTGACTCTATATCGGGTTTCTTCTAGAACAAATTCTATAGTTTTTGTGTCTTTTATTTCCTTTCATAATATCAGGTTAAACAATTATAAACGTCACAGCCTTCAGTTTTACACCTAGCAGCTACAGGTTAACGGAATTCCCTTCTGTGCACTATAGGCACCTACCGGGTCTAGGAGCTGGTCAAAGAGTGATGCCTAGCCAACAGTAAAAATAGCATTTGCAGTAGCACAGGTTGCAGATACCAGCTGACAGTACTATAAGAGAGCAACCTATTTATACTAGAATGTATGAATGTTGTAACATCGGTTACTTACCTAAAGTTGGTAACATCCTGCTGCTATGTTAGACACCATAAACCTCAAATGTGTTGGCTTCTCCTTATCATCTGAGGAGAGACGTCAATAGTAAATGAGATAGTGAATTTGGTATTCCAAGATCTAATCCCCAAGATAGCGCTGATTACTGTCAACTTTGCAATAGTATGGATCTCTAGAAGGCATCAAATTACAGATAACTTGATCACCTTACTTCTCCACAACAATAGAATTTAGTACTACTATGGCTTCAGAAATTAGGATGTACTCAGCACAACAAGACACTTAAGAACAGAAAAAACACATGGCAAGAATCTGAAAATGTAAAGTATGGTAACAATTTCAGAACTTGCCTGAACCTGTCAGGGACCTTGCCCTTTTCCTTGTAGGGCTTGACGACGACGCGCGCGTCGCAAACGAAATGCAGGTTTCCCGAGAATGAGCCTCACCGTCTCCGCATACACAGGTGACAAATCCTAACATGCGCTTTTAAAAAAAAATCAATACCACATATATTTATAGTAACAAATAGTATATGGTAGAGTTACATGAGCTGTCTTTGACGATTACAAAATAAAGTCTAAAAGAAACTAGTAAATCTTTGAGGTCTTCAAATTTTTTTTTCTTCCATGACACAATCTTGTAATTTTCTGAAGGCAGCCCAAGATAGATACCAAACCATAAACCTGTAAATACCAATAGAGGTTCTCCCATAATTTTAATTTGAGCCGTAATGCCAAGGTTACGTGCACACGCGCAACCATTGAAGTAGTCAATCCACATCGGCAAGAGTACCAACACTAGTATGTCAGGGCAAAATAACCGGACAACTTGATCGACGTCGCTGGGGAGTCGAGGGTACGAATCACCATTGTCGAGGATGTAGCCGCTGGGACAAATACTGCGAGGATAATTCTCCTCGCGGCAACCAAGAGATGCGCAAGTCCTGCACCGGCCCGAAGAAGCTGCGGGGGCAACAATTCGATTTTCAAGACTAGGAAATAATTGATGCTTGATCAGGAAACGGAAGAAGCAAATGGCGGCGGCGCGTTTGGTGCCTGAAGTAGTTGGACACGTCCTCCTCGGTCAGATACACGCTCGCTGCCGGTGGATACGAGATTCGCAAGGTGAGTGCCGGCGGTGCAGGGGAGGGGCCGGCTCTTGCGGCCGTGGCGGTGAGCGGCGGCGAGTCAGGGCAAGCCGCTATCTTCGCGCCGGAGGAGGGGAATTAGGGAAGGGTCGTGCCTGGCATTGGAACTGGCGTAGAGGCGTCCGCTCGCCGATGGCGGGGTGGCAGCGTCGGGGATGGGAGGTCATCGAGGCCGCACCGCCGTTCGGTAGGATGGAGGGGAGGGCGTCAACGCAGCAGGGAGGCAGGGGCGTCCGCTCGCCGACGATAAGGAGAAATGGGGAACGAGGGCTGTGAGTGAGGAAGATTGGGAGGGCGGCGTGTCGGATTAGGAGTAGGTAACTTTTTGTTCTTCAGAATAGTCACTCCATATAATAAAAACTCTAGCTGACAGGTCCTTGGAAATTTATTCAAAAATTCTAACAATTGTCCTTTTATTAGGATTGGTATTTTTGTAGAATATTACAAATGTACCATCAATTTTTTTATCATGCAGGTCATTTTGTGGTTTGTGGATGTTAAACTTTATGGAATACTTTCTGGAAATATTTTGTTAGCACATTTTGACTAGGTATATTTCGCTCGCTATTCATGGTTAAATATTGTAGTATTATTTTGATGACCCAATAAACATGCTAAAAGAAAATATAATTCATAATATATGTTTTTATAATATAGTATGAAACGTGTGTTGCACGTGCACGTTTACTAGTATAGATAAAAGGGCGAAAAAATATACGCAGGCGGTTCTACACCACCAGATTAGCCCGTCTGATTATATTCAACCGCTATGATCTCTACTAATAATACGGCTTGAGGTTGTGATGGTAATACGTTTTCGCCCGTCCTCGTTTACGTCTTCGTCCGTCCTCCTCGTCTGTTGCTAATTTTCGTTCCGTTCGTCGCTCCGTCCGCCGCGCCAGAGTCCGTTCTACATAGGCTATCTAAAACCCGGAACGCTTCCCGATTCCTCCTTCGCGATACTTCATACGGGGTCGCTGGACGGCAGGCCACCCCAACCTCGGCGCTCAGCAGTGCATCCCTGCTAGCCACCCATGGGCCATGAACCACCCTTCTTGATTCCCTCCCTGCCGTCGCATCTCCTCACTGTCGATCGGGCGGTCGGGCCGGTGAGCAGGCCGGGACGGAGCCGTGGAGGAGTTGTGCCGACTCTTTTGCCCTGCATCCTATCTGGAGAGCGGCAGCGGCGGCCGACGCCACTCTTGTTTAGCATCCTCACATAGCGGCGGCGACCGATACGAAGGCTTCCGGCGCGTGCACTCCTGCAGTCCTGCTACACTGCTACACCACAGAGGGAGCGACCAACATCCAGTGCGCGACGCCATCATAGCCTCTCGAGTTCCTACGACACAGGGAGCGCTCGACACAGCAGCGGATGCTCCATTAAACGCGAGGCACGACCGCATGGGCATGGCCTCGACTCCGAGAGCGGAGACGCACGGGATCTTGGCGGCGTGGCCTCGACTGTCGGGCAAGGAGGCAGCCCCTACGATGCCCATGGAGGCAGCGGACATGGCCTCGACCTCCCGGCACGGAGGCAGACTTGACAGGTTACAGCGTCCACGACGCCTCCCGACTAGCATCTCCATCTACCGGCAAGGCAAGGATATCCTGGTTGTGTGCAACGGTGGCGACCTGAAGACTAACAGTAACAGTGCCTAGCCTTTCGCTGGTGGGGGTTGCGCAGACATGGACCGGTGGAGTCGGCAAGCGCCCGGGCGGCCATCTTGTTGGTCTTCGCGGCACGCCTCAGGGCCGGGCATACTAGGAGGGCAGCATAAAAGAACCGGATGTCAAGGAGCCGGGAGGCAGCCGCCGTGAGTCTGCTTCTTTCCGCGGTGCAGCAACACCACTATATAAGATGGAAACGAGGATTACTAATGGAGCCGTGCCGCACTAGGTGTACCTGAATCTTACCCACTGGCCTGCACTATTCAAAGTTGATCAGACCAAAGCTAGCTTAGATGCAACGGTGCTCACTATTTTGATTGGAGTATATAAATAGAAATCTACGTGGTTTGTTTATTCATGCTGGAATTGGATGAAAAATCATGCAAGGTCGATGAGTCCAGCCTGGTAAACTAGGATGGTAGATCGTTTAGAGTTTGATTTGTGTAACTTCAGTAAACCATATTATTATTTGTGCATTTACTGTAATTTTAGTAGGCCGTAGTAACACACGGGCGTCGCCCGTCTACTTTACGCTTTCGTACGTGATGGTACCCTTTCGTTCGATGACTTCGATCCCGAGTCCAAAAGTCCTGCCATCGCACGAGTTCTTTAGGCAGCTGGTCTCCGCTCCAGACTCCTTGCCCAGTTTCCCAGCATAGATACGAGCTCTCGTATATAAAAATGAATATGCTCCGCGCTTTCATCAAGGCCAGGTAGGGGACGACGACGCCCATCCAAAGTGGCCTCCGTGCTACTCGGCCTTTGGGCCGCGATGTTGCCGGCGTCGCCCAGACGGGCTAAGCCAAAACCAATGCCTTCAGGATGTCCTACGCCGCCCGCATGCTGCCGATTGTCGCCGAGGTGGATGTTGCGAGCTGGCTGACGGTGGTGTTGGGGGAAAGAGGAACGAATCAGGCAGGGGAGAGATTGATGCGACAGAGCAAAGGAAGGCGGAGGGCACACGTGGGCCCTCATCAATGCCCGCCGTGAACACCAAGGGAGCCTCCCATTTGGCAAAGCCTCGGCCTCCTGATCGCAGACCAAAACTATTCCTCGATCAGGTGGGATTAATTCCCCCAAGCAAAGTCGACCTAATAGACACTAAGATCATGGGGCTCTATCCACCAGAGCACCGAGACGAGGAAGAAAATCTCCAGCCAACGGCAGATCCAGCCCAAAAGATCTGGAGCCCTCCCTTCTAATGGCAAAAAGCCAAACACCGGCAAGCAGCCGCACACAAGACCTAGACTACTCTGTACAACCTGGCAACACATCCTTCTCAACCCCAAACGGCAACACCGCTGGAGAAGAGGGGGGAGCAGACCAGGGGCAAAGAAGTCTATCAATGGGGGCGAGAGGAGGAAGGACATAGAAAAGAAAGGGGAAATAATCCCATCCGGAAGGTAATAAATCATGTAAATTAGAGTACACTGGAAGAAATATTAAAGCTTTCTCTACAATTAATCAAATAAAGAGATAATAAAAATAAAAATAGATCAATTTAGAACATATTTGAATTATTATATTGATCTAATTTTATGTACTTTTTATTTTTTATGCGAATTATAGTGTTGATCATTGCATTGTAAGGAATTTATAGTTCAGTCATCTGTGGGTCGATACTAAAATATATCAACCCGTTGTAACGCACGGGCATTATTTGCTATCTCTACTAATAAAGTTGCTTGTGGTCGTGATGATAAATACGTTTTGGTACGTCCCACTTTACGTTTTCGTCCGTCTAGTTTTGGTGATGGGCCTTTGTCCGTCCGTCGCCCCGCAATCCTGCCATCGCACAAGTAACGTCTCTGTTTTCTGATCAATCCGTTTCCATTGGTTTAGGTAATGTTTCGTGGCAGGTGGTCTCCGCTCCGGACTCTTGCCCATCTTACATATACACGAGCTCTCTGGTAAAAGCGATAAGAGACTTTCATCCCGATCGTTCTATTTGATGCCAGGCAGCCAATCGTCGACGAAAGAGATGTTGTTGGGGCGGTGAGTCCTACTGGTGGTCATCTTCAACAAGGGCTAGCTCAAGGCAAAGATGGTGCGCCCGGGCGTGGCGCCGAACACCCTAACATACGTTCTGCTGACACGGAGCCTCTGCGATGCCAAACCAAATGACAAGTCGAGACGCCTTGAACAGATGTACGGCATGGTCTACATGGAGTAGACCGAGGGAGGGAAATACGGGGTGTTGATGAGTGGGGGGCGGGCGCCATCAACCCCGTCTTGGGGCTGCTCTACGACATGCGCATCGGCATGTACAAGCACGATGACGCGAGGTACAATGACCTGATCAAGAAAGTGCCATGCCGAGTGCGGTGAGTTACCGTGTCCTGGCCGACGGGAGCCGCGGACTTCAGGCTGGGTCTGCGGGTCCTCAACGCCATGGTGGCGAGCTGCCGGGCATTGCACTCTGGCTCATATTGTCATCAGGTGGCGAGAGGGGTAGGGGTGACGACAGGAAGGCGGACGAGGCTAGCTTCGTACTGGAGAAGATCGTGGATGAACACTGTTTCTTGTAGCATGCGTGAATCATGGTCTATCCAAGTGAGTTGAACTGATGATAAACATACTCAAGTTTCTAGCATGTTTTGACTGAACTTTTTAACATGCATAAGTAGAACAAAATTTCTGAATGTTGAGTGTTTGTGGTGAACTTCTTTTCTAAATTTTCGTTCGTCCCTAGAGTCGTCACTACGGAAGAATAACATCAAAGGTGAACTCCAATTAAACATTGTGGTGACCACCGACTCCGTCATGGACACGCTTATCCGCTCCTCGACAGGCGCGAGGCGCGGAGCAGCTCGAGGACTAATGTGTGTAGGTGGCAATGACGTGCAGATAATCCAGTCACGTCTATGCTAGGAAGCTACACTTTGACGCCCTGAGCAAGCTTCATGTACACTACTATGAGACTACTATGTCACAAGAGAATTTCATCCATCACTTTTTCTTTGGACCAGAAAGATGTACAGCTGCTCGAACAACATGAACATCGCACTGGAGAACAGAAGTTGGTGCAAACAAATTTTACTAAATTTAAAAAATTCATGCTTTTGCCATCTGTCTCTAAAAGATAGAGGGTGGTAACGTGGCACACGGGTATTACAAGTAATACGCCATAAAAAATAAAGAAATGGATCATTTTGTAGCAATGCACGGGTATTTAGCTAGATTTTATTAATACATAACCAATTGTTGATCAAAAACTTATTCTCGATTAAAAGATTTTTGTATAATTTAATAATGTTATTAATTATTATTATATGAACGTTGATAATTATGTTGTATCATTTTAGTAAGGGGAAACTTACACCATTTAATCGATTTTGGGGAAAAATTTGGGATTTACCAAATAAAAAAATAGGTTTAAAAAATCAATATGAGATGTGCATACAGTATTATCGTTATTATTCTATACAAGTTTGATAAAATAACATATGGTTTGCTTTTTTGTAGATCATGCGTGGAGCAAAATATATATTCTCAATCCTTCAAAAGAAAGAACGACATACACACAAATAAATTAGTGAGAAATATATTAAGAACAGATTCTTTTTAGTATCTAGATACATCCTGTCCTAGACAGGTATTAGTGGTCGGAGGGAGTATGCAAGTTTGATAAAATCACATATAATTTAATATTCAACATATGGTTTGCTTTTTTGTAGATCATGCGTGGAACAAAATAGATATTATCAATTCTTCAAAAGAAAGAAAAGACATACACACAAACAAATTAGTGACAAAAAAAATTAAGAACAGATGACCCTCGGTGTAGCGAGACAAAATTAACAGCCCATAGCAACGCACGGGCATTCAACTAGTCAATCTAATCCCGCCTCGATGTGCGCTTAGCAATTAGCACCGACGGACCATGTTTCGCCGGCCGAGGAAAACTGGTCGCCCCGCGTCCGCAATTCTTGGGCGCAAATCTCTCCATACACATTAATGATCGGCTCAGCGCAAAAGCAAACTGAACGTAAAATAAATCTCACGCACGCGACGCTGCCGTTGTTCGCCTGCTCTGGCTGCCCCTTCGTAGTTCTTCCCTGAAAATCTCCTCTCATTATTTTTTCTCGTGCGACGCAGTGGGCTGACCGGCGATAGAAAAAGGTGTGGTGGCGGCGGTGGCGCGGTCTGCTCGGGAGTTGCAGGTAGGCGCTGGCCGACGGGCGCTGCATCTACGGAGGTAGCGGTGCGGGGTTGGTGGCGGCAACTGAGTAGGCGTGGGCTCGACGAAGGCGCCGCCGACAGGAAGAGACGTATTTGGACGTGGCAGTCTACTCCAGCGCAAGAAGGAAGGCCGCGACTAGGCGATGGCGTGCTCCTCATCCACGTTTCGAGAAAGGTACCCCTCGAGCTAGCCCCATCGGCCATCGTTTGCGTGCGGCTGCTACCACGGTGGATGCATTGTGCACTGGAGGAGGTGCTTCAATTGAGAACGGAGAGAAGGTTGTTGGCCAGGTTGCAAGAGGTAGTCGCGGGGAGGAGCGCCGGCGCCAAAGGCCACCAGCTCGCCATGCTCGGCCTCCTCGACTGGAGGCCACGAGGTAATCGTTTGCCTAATGCCTATCAGACTATTACCGTTGTGCGCGGGGCCACCGAGCGGAAGAAGAAATGCACCTCGTCTGCGTCACCTAGGGCGCGATTGGTAGCCTGCAAGTCTTTTTGGACTCCCTGGACGCAGGGGCTGGCCGGTCTTGGTCGCACGGTGCGATGCAAAAGCCAACTAGGTCGTTTTGTTTGGTAGCCCACAACGACAATTCCAAGGACCGGGAGAAAAACTCGACCGGTTGATTGGTTGGCAGCGCCGACCCGAGAGAGAAACTCGACCGGTTGATTGGTTGCCAACCATTGATGTGCTATGGTAACCTCTTCCTACCAGTGGTGAGGATACCATAGCAACATTAGCAAGAACAAGAAGAACATCAGCAAGAACACGACGAACAGCACAAGAACACAAAGAACCGGACACGAACACAAGCAACAGCACAAGAACAGAAACAACAGCAGAACTAGATAGGGTAGTCTAAGTACGAGTTCACATAAGACCAGCAGGTAGTACCATATGTTCTAAACCCAATCACAGGGCAGCATAACATTAGATAGGGTAGTCTAAGTACGAGTTCACATAAGACCAGCAGGTAGTACCATATGTTCTAAACTCAATCACAGGGCAGCATAACATACATTAGCATTAGCAGGAAGACATAACATCGATCACTCCTCCTCGGCCGCCAGAAGCCTCCTCATGCTACGAGGGTGTTCCGGGCACCTGCCGACAACCTCACAGCACGAGTAGACGAAGACGACCACCCTATACTCCCTTGCGGTGAGCTTCTTGAAGAACAGGAGGTAGCTGATCTTGAGGTTGTGGGCGACCGCGAATTCTGGCCAGCTAGCTTCCAGGACGGCCTTGCCGCTCACCTCCTTGACGCTCATCTCCCACTGGCGTCCAGTGGTGGTCTTGATGATCATCTTCCCCGGCACCGGTCCTAGATAAGGCCTGAAGCCGTTCGGGAGTGGCAGCACTCCGATCCCAGGCACCATGAGGATCTTGCAGAAGTGTGTAGGGTTCATGCCCTCGTGGAAGTGGCCTACTGAAGGTGGTCGTCCAATACGCTTCCTGCTCGAACCCTTCTCAGGAGGTACCTCCACAGGCACTCCTAGACGCAGCATCTACACAAGTGAAGAAGTCTTAGCATAGCTCAAGGGCAAGAAAAACATTAATCTAGAAACTCAAACGCCTCATACAATGCTGACCTTGCGGCACGAATGATCCCTCTGGACCAAATGCAGTGCTAATTGTATATGAAATATGCATAAGGTCCAGAAAGATCATTTGGCCACTAATATACAACCCTATTTGAATCATTGGCTAATCACAGATATGACTGAGCAAAAAAACACATCAAGATATGTGGAGCCTCATAGTACTGATGTGTTGCATGAATAATTTTAGTTGACCTAATGTAATGCGCATTTTTCACTACATGTGCAAGGTATAGGGTCAGATAAAATTATTGCGCAACCTACATCAGATCATGTCTTTAATCATTGGCTCAAGGGCAAGAAAAACATTAAGCTACAAACTCAAACGCCTCATACAATGTTGACCTTGCGGCACGAATGATCCTTCGGGACCAAATGCAGTGCTCATTGTAGATGAAATGTGCAGTGCATAAGGTCCAGAAAGACCATTCATCTACTAATATCCATGCCTATTTGAATCATTGGCTAATCACAGATATGACTGAGCAAAAAATCACATCAAAACATCTTGCCTCAGACAATGTATGTGTGGTAGGCGCCACAATTGATGCTATTAAACCATGTGTGTTGAACAAGGACTGATTTTTGTTCTACACACAAGGTTGAATAGAACGAACTGTGGCAAACATCTGATCAGACCAATGAGATGACTGAGCATTTAACATATGGCCAAGCACACCATACTTTGGTGAGCAGAGCACATGTTAAATGCTCGCTACCTCACTATGGTCTGCGCACAAATGGTGTTCATCATCGGCATGATATGCTATCAAAACAGATCTAACAAGGGTGTTCATCATCGGCATCATCGGCATCTAACAGATCGAACCCTAACCCTAGCAGCTGCGTGCATCATCGGTGCGATGAAAGGGGAACAAACCCCGGCACTACAGTAGTGACATTGAACCCTAAACCTAGCAGATCCGCTATGCATGTCATCTAGCGTGCGCCTACGAACATCATGAAGGGAGACCAAATTTACAAGAAGGGGATTGAGGGTGCTTACCGACATTTTGCAGGCGGCGGTTGAAATCCGGCTAGATGCTTGCTTCCTGACGATGCGAGGCACTGCCTCCGCGACGATGATGCGAGGAAGCAACGAGGAAGTGGTGAGGCAGCAGGGCCTCCTTCGTCGGTGCAGTTGTCGGTGGTGGAAGAGAAATCGTCCGGCGGTTTGGGGGAGGAGAGTGAGAGGAAGAGTGAGAGGAGAGAGAAATAGGAGAGGTTGGGCGGTGAGGGGAAGTAATGGCGCGTGCGATGAAACGACGCAGCATCTCGCGGTCCTTCCCCAAGCGTGCAGGCGAAGCCTCGCGTTGCGCCCCCCAAAGGCTGGCCCCGTGGAAATACTCGAATCGGTGGTATCCCCAGGGCCTGTGTGGATGGTGCTTTAACGCGCGTGCGGGCCAAGAAAATGAGGGAGCCCAGGAATCCAATCAACGGCCTCTTGGCTCCCCAGGGCCTGGTTTGACTCTTCGCAGGCTACCAATCGCGCCCCTACTTTTTCCTGGTCTGGGTACACACGGCCGTGTCTTTCCTTGCTTTTCATTCAACGGCTCTTGAGGGCTGCCTAATCTACCCGTTTGCATACCCATTACCCAGTATCTCACACTGACTCTGGTCCCCACTGTTCAGAGGGCCCCATCGATCGGTGAGATAGCTCGTTCTTCTAAGGGCATCTCCAGCGGTCTGACGCAAACGACCACCGCGCGTCCGAATGCGTCCGTGCGGACAGAAAAATGGGTAAATCGCAACCCAGCGGGCCGACGCAAACAGATAGGCGCGGTCCGGGCGACCCATTCCCGGCCCAAATGAAGGAGAGAGATGGGTCAGCGTGGACAAGCGAGCGGTTCGCGCATGCGACCGCGCGTGCCTCCTCGTTTCCGGTGTGACCCCACCTGGCAGCCGCACTGCGTCGACCCGTCTTCTCCATCGCTTTCAATGCCCGATGCCTCGATGATCGCGCTGGGTGGCGACTGGCTAGCGGCACGCATCCTACACCTTTATAAGGAACCCCCCTCGCACGCCGGCCATACGCACCCACCATCGCCGCGCCTCCACACCCTACGAGCACGCCATGAAAGGCCGCTGGCCCTTCAGCCGGAAGACCAAGCACGACGGCAAGGTGTCTGGATCGGCCTCGCATGATTGGGACCGAGCCTCGCGGGACCGGCGCCTGATGCCCCTGTCGCGTCAACTCCGTCCTTCGCCTGCGCGCGCTTCTCTGCAACGGTCGATCCATGCCATGGCCTGAACGCGGCGAGGCCACCGCATCGACCGCGGCCCCTGCGCGACCGCGTCTACGTGCCGGTCAAGCTTGCTCGTCGGCTCTATGCCAACGACAAACCCGTCCCTTGGCCGGACATAAACCTCCCGGCGCAGTGTGATGGCGTGTAGATGACCGCCCAGTTGGGAACCCCAAGAGGAAGGTATGATGAGCAAAGCAGCAAGTCTTCCCTCAATCTCACCGGTTTGCTGTAAACAAAGGATTAAATGTATCATGTGGTAAAAGATAATAGTTTGCAAGAATGTAAATAATGCGAGTAAATAGTAAACTATAATGAGAATGTAAAAGAATGGACCGGGGTCCATAGTTCACCAGAGGTGTCTCTCCATAAGATAAATAACATGCTAGGTAAACATATTACAGTTGGGCAATTGATAGAATAAAGCAATCATACAAATGTCATGAGGATCACTATGAGATTCACTTGGGCATTTCAACATAATACATAGACCGTAATCCAACTGCATCTATGACTAATAATCCACCCGCCGGATGTTATCCGAGCAACCGTTGGGTATTAAGTTGCAAGCAACATATTATCGCCTTAAGCAAAGTGTGTAATGTAACAATACAAATGTCCTTGAACACAAGATCGTTGTTTTGTCCCTAGTAGCAACAACACATCTACAACCTTAGAGGTTTCTGTCACTCCCCCAAATTACTAGAGGCATGAACCCACTATCGAGCATAAATACTCACTCTTGGAGTCAATAGCGTCTACTCGGCCAAGATATCTACTAGCAACAGAGAGCATGCAAGATCATAAACAACATAGAGATGATAAATCAATAAATCAACTTGACAAATTACTCAATATTCATCAGATCCCAACAAACACAACATGTAGAATTACATAACGATGATCTTGATCATGATAGGCAGCTCACAAGATCTAAATATGAAGCACATGGAGGAGAAGACAACCATCTAGCTAATGCTATGGACCCATAGTCCAAGGTAGACTACTGACGCATCACTCCGGAGGCAGGCATGGTGATGAAGAAGGCCTCCGGTGGTGATTCCCATCTCCGGCAGGGTGCCGGGAAGAGCTTCTGGACCCTCCCGATCTCGCGTCGATGATGGCGGTGGCTTGCAGTATGTTTTGTGGAAAATTGATCGGGCCTTTAGGTTTTCTCGCCAAGGAGAATATATAGGCAGAAGGGCGGCGGAAGGAGGTGGGCCAGGTGGCCCCACCACCTGGTGGCGCGACTAGGGCTGGGCCGCGCCACCCTATGGTGTGGCTGGCCCCTGGCTCCCCTCCGTCTCTTCTTTGGACTCCGTCTCGTGTCGGGAAAAATAGGAACTTCGGCTTTTGTTTCGTCCAATTCTGAGAATATTTCCTGTGTAGCTTTTCAGAAACATAAAAATAGCAGAAAACAGGGAACTGGCACTGTGGCATCTTGTTAATAGGTTAGTTCCAGAAAATGCATAAAAATGCCACAAAGTGTAACAAAACACAAAGCAAATGGTGCATAAACAAGCATGAAACATCGAAAATTATAGATACGTTTGAGACATATCAATCATCCCCAAGCTTAACTCCTGCTCGTCCTCAAGTAGGTAAGTGATAACAAAATAATAATTTTTGAGGTGACATGCACCAACACAATCTTGATAAACGATGTAAAGCATTGAGTGCTGAGATCAAAGTACTGTAAACATGGGCATAAAAGACATAATTTTGACAATAAAACTTAGAAACCATGTTATAACATGAAAGGTAACACAAACAAAAGATCATGAGTAATAATGCAATGAAAGTCAAGTGTGTGTTTCGAGAATATGGAAAAATATAGCAAAGTGGTTTTCAGCTTGTCCTTCATGGAGTAGCAAAACATAAATGCACAGGACACCTTCAAGTTTAAGAGGGCGACTAGATACAAATAATTTAAGAACAAGCAAAACCATAATCATGAATCAATCAATAATAAATTTTGGGACTATGCACATTAAACTCAGAATGACAACTATTCTCTCTTAGATGGTGCATAAAGGTAGAAGGTGAAGACTCGACATAAAAGTAAAAGAAAGGCCCTTCGCAAAGGGAAGTAGTGATTAAACATGTGCTAGAGCTTTCATTTGTGAAACAGAGATAAAATGTTTTTTTGAGAGGTGGTTGTTCTTTGTCAACGACTGGCAATAGGGTTCTTACTATCTTCCATACTAAGCAAGTTTTGAGAGAGATTGACACTTTAGTGCTCTTTTATAAATCTTGGCACTCCTCCCCACTTTTCCTTTCACAAACCATGGCTAACCGATTCCATCGGGTGCCCACCAACTTTCACAAACCATGGAGGAGTGCCTTTTTTCTTTTCTTTTTCTCCTTTTTTTTCTTTTTTGGAATAAAACAATATAGAAGATAGCAAATCCAACCACTACGTCCCCATGAGCTGAAAACAGTGTCACAAAATGAGAAGTATTTTGAAGGTTTTTTTGAAAGGTAGCACATGAAAATTTACTTGGAATGGCTTGCAAATACCATGCATAGGAATTTATAGTGGACTCTTTGGAAAAAACTTGGTTTTTGGGAGTTGGATGCATGAGTAGAGCTCATACTCAATACAAATGAAGGCTAGCAAAAGACTGGGAGCGACCAACTAAGAGAGCAATAACGGCCATAATCATGCATAGCGACAAAACATTATTAACCAAAGCATAAAGTGGTATCATAAGTCAAAAACCAAATGATCATAGAGGCTTATGGCGACTTGTTAAAGTCAAACATGGTGTAAGTATGCGCCAAGTCAACCCAAATAAAGCATCAAAGGAGAAAACCATAATAATATGCTCCCATATAATAAAAACAACGCATGATTCTTTCAAAGGCACATTAAGCGATCTCAGTCATTTGAGACAAGTCATGGTACAGCAAAAACTACTAAGCATACTATCAAAATAAAATCAAGCATGACATGCAAAAGTCTAAGCCATGGTCTAAACAAGCTCCCATTTGTACCACTATAGTCATGAAACTTTTTTCTCTTTTCCAACACCATTAAACCTTTTTGAATCGACTCTTAAAGATGAAAACCAACATAGACCAGAGGTCTAAATACACCTTGATACAAAGAAATAACAAGAACTCAACAAAAATCAAGGCAAAAAATGAAAGCTCAACGCAATACTAGAAAAAAAGAACACTCGTTGAATAATAAGAGTGAAAACTAGAGTGTTCTTGGCAATGAAAAACGGAGTGTATCTTCTTCAAAAGAAATTTGTTGGGGTCCAACCATTTATTGCAGAAAACAAAACAAAAGAAAACTTAAAGTGAAAGTAAAGACGCTCCAAGAAAAACACATAGAATACGAAGCAATGAAAATATAGTGTCTTGAAAGATGACCTGATTTTTGCTGATGAAGAAGGGGTGCCTCGGGGCATCCCCAAGCTTTGACGCTTGTACCTCTTGGATATTTCTTAAGGTGACATGGGCATCCCGAAGCTTGAGCTTTTGTCCATACTTCATCTCATCTTATCATTCTCCTTTCCCTACACTTGAAAACTTCCTTCCTACAAAACTTCACACAATTCTATTAGCAACATTAGTGTAAGCACAATAGTAAATCTACTCTTTTGGTTCAGTTTTAAACTCAAGTATAACACCCATTAAAGCATAAGCTACTGTAGCAACTTTCTCAAAAGTTTCGTGATCAAAAGAACTCAAAAAGAAAGCGATCGAGAGGCAAACACAAATAGTGGTAGAAATCTGTCAAAACAGAATAGCTGACAAAGATCAATTTTTTGGAGGGTCTTCTATTGCTCAAATCAAAAAGTGAAAAACTAATGAAAGTTTGGAAATAACCTCGGGCATGTGCACAAGAAATCAAAGATCAAAAAGACTTTCTGAGAATTTTCACGAATTTTTACGGTACAGCGCAGAAATCTGTTTCAGGACAGCAACTTCCCCAAATCTTACCTTCCTTCAATTAGAGGTTCATCTTGGCACAAAAAAAAAATAAAAATGATAAGGAGAGGTCATTACAGTAGTAATAACTTCCAAGACTCAACAAAAAGAAAAAGTACTAAAAAGAAAACATTGGGTTATCTCCCAAGAGTGCTTTTCTTTAACGCCTTTGAGCTAGGCGCAGAAAGTGGAAATCAAGTATTTTCAAATGAAGCATTAATATCACCGGATACCTTACGTATTCCTGTCTTACCTTTGCTCTTACCTCTAGGAAAGACATGATGATTACCTGATGGGGAAGTGAATTTCATGGTGTCTTTTCCCACATCTATTACTGCTCCCATAAGTTTTAGCAGTGATCTTCCAAGTGTGATTTGTCCATTTCCTACACATTCAATAACAAGATAATCAGTAGATACCATTCTCCCTAGGATTTTTGTAACCACTCCTTTGGCTATTCCAACGGGAAATAAAGTGGAGTTATTGGTAAGAGATATTTCTTCTCCACCCTCAGAAAGTTCCCAAAGATTCAAAGATTCATAAATATCCTTAGGCATAAAGCAAAATTCAGACATAATATCACAACGAGCATGAAAAGTTTCACCATTGATAGTGATTTTCACCGTAGGGAACCAACTTGAGGGTTCAGAATTTATTGGCACATAATCATGATGCTCGCACAACATACCATAACATTCTTTTAAACAAGCAGTATGAGTCTCAAGAGTATTTAATCTGGCAAAAATGCTCACAATAGAAGAATCAAAATCACTTGGTAAGCTATATACTGCAATCAAATTTTTTATAACATTGAAAGTTCGATCTCCATCGCAATGAAGGAAATCTCCTCCTGCTACAGCATCCAAAGCATATCTATAACAAAGAGCAATACCAAAGTAAAACCTACTAAGAAGCAAACTCAAAGTCATTTTTGGTTCAGTTTTACCATGGCAATCATAAATTCTAGACCAAGCTTCTTTGAAACTCTCTTCACTCTTTTGTTTGAAAGTGAAGATCATTTCCTCAGGCGACATAGTAATAGGAACTAAGCTAGACATAAAAGCAACTTGAAATAGGAACTAATTTTTTTTGTATTTTTGATAAAAAAGATGCAAGCAAAAATAAAATAAAGCAAAACAATAACAAAGTAAAAGATTGGAAGCGAGAGACTCCCCTTGCAGAAATCCTCTTTCTCCCCGGCAACGGCGCCAGAAAAATTGCTTGATGGCGTGTAGATGATCGCACAGTTGGGAACCCCAAGAGGAAGGTATGATGAGCACAGCAGCAAGTCTTCCCTCAGTATGAAACCAAGGTTTATCAAACCAGTAGGAGAAAGAACCAACTTCTGAAGGTTGATGCTCGCTGGCTTGGCGACAGCTCCAGACAATTTATATATGGTGCCTTATATGGGGCATAGCTTTGTACCAGCAGCAACGTCGAACCTGCACACAACACAACCAAATACTTTGCCCCAACTTTATAGTAAGGTTGTCAATCTCACTGGTTTGCTGTAAACAAAGGATTAAACGTATCATGTGGTAAAAGATAGTAGTTCGCAAGAATGTAAATAACGCGAGTAAATAGTAAACGGTAATAAGAATGTAAAAGAATGGACCGGGATCCACAGTTCACTAGAGGTGTCTCTCCATAAGATAAATAACATGATGGGTAAACAAATTATAGTTGGGCAATTGATAGAATAAAGCAAGCATACAAATGTCATGAGGATCACTATGAGATTCACTTGGGCATTACAACATAATACATAGACCGTAATCCAACTGCATCTATGACTAATAATCCACCCGCCGGATGTTATCCGAGCAACCGTTGGGTATTAAGTTGCAAGCAACAGATTATCGCCTTAAGCAAAGTGTGTAATATAAACAATACAAATATCCTTGAACAAAAGATCGTTGTTTTCTCCCTAGTAGCAACATCACATCTACAACCTTAGAGGTTTCTGTCACTCCCCCAGATTACTAGAGGCATGAACCCACTATCGAGCATAAATACTCCCTCTTGGAGTCACTAGCATCTACTTGGCCAAGATATCAACTAGCAACGGAGAGCATGCAAGATCATAAAAAACATAGAGATGATAAATCAATAAATCAACTTGACAAAGTACTCAATATTCATCGGATCCCAACAAACACAACATGTAGAATTATATAACGATGATCTTGATCATGATAGGCAGCTCACAAGATCTAAACATGAAGCACATGGAGGAGAAGACAACTATCTAGCTACTGCTTTGGACCCGTAGTCCATGGTAGACTACTCACGCATCACTTCGGAGGCAGGCCTGGTAACGAAGAAGGCCTCCGGTGGTGATTCCCCTCTCCGGCAGGATGCCGGGAAGAGCTTCTAAACCCTCCCGATGTTGCATCAACGATAGCAGCGGCTTGCAGTATGTTTCATGGAAAATTGATTAGGGCTTTAGGTTTTCTCGCCGAGGAGAATATATAGGCAAAAGGGCGGCATCAGGTGGTGGGCCAGGTGGCCCCACCACCTGGTGGCACGGCTACGGGCTGGGCCATGCCACCCTATGGTGTGGCTGGCCCCTGGCTCCCCTCCGTCTCTTCTTTGGACTCCATATCGTGTCGGGAAAAATAGGAACTTCGGCTTTTGTTTCGTCCAATTCCGAGAATATTTCCTGTGTAGCTTTTCTGAAATACAAAAACAGCAGAAAATAGGGAACTGGCACTGTGGCATCTTGTTAATAGGTTAGTTCCAGAAAATGCATAAAAACGCCACGATGTGTAACAAAACACAAAGCAAATGGTGCATAAACAAGCATGGAGCATCAAAAATTATAGATACGTTTGAGACGTATCATGGTGGCACCTCAACTGCCGCCGTGTGCCCATGCCGCCCGTCCCGCGTGACGGGCTAGAGCGTGTGCGGGAGATATGCCAGAGGCGTGCCCTCCTCCCTATGCACCTATGGCACGACCCCGCCTTTGACATCGGGTCCCTGAACTGGGACACCTTCTCCCGGTGGGAACTGCGCCCAGACAGGCGCGCCGGCTACCTGGGCGACGTTGACTTGGACCGCAACTGGGAGCCTGTTGTGTCTTCCTCCGACGACGAGTCCGACGACGACGAGGACGATGAGGACGAGGACGAGGACTACGAGGACGACACCAAGACGCCACCGCCTCCTTCCCCTCCTCGTATTAGCGGCGAGGTCTCCGACTAGATATACAATGGCCGGGTGATCCGCGATGACACAGACGACATGATCCACCATGTCATCTACCACTATTTTTAGGCCACCGCCCACGGCGAGGCCTACCAGATGCCACCTGAGCTCACCGAGGAGGAGGAGCTCGTCGTTGCCATCCTCATCAGCGAGGAGGAGTAGAGGAAGGCGGAAGAGAGGGCATTCCCGGATCTCGTGGACGCTCTGGTTCTCTCGGTGGCGCCGCCACCATCGCCTGGGCCACCGCTGATGCAGCCGCCTTGCACTCTGTCGGCTATGCCACATCGAGTGGCCAGGGTGGAGCCATGGGACGCCTGGCCCAGAGCTGCACCATGGTGGCCTGCGGGCGCGCCGCCTATCCTGGGTTGGCCTCCCAGGATGTCGATCCCCCACCAGGGCCTCCACTGTCGCCCATAGCCAACTGGCCATGGCCGCAGGGGCCCTTCATCGACCTTTGCAGCGATGACGACGACGAGTAGGCCCTGCCGGCGATGCCACAGCCTAGTTCAGACTAGGGTTTTATCTTTTCTATATTTATCTTTTTATTTTACTTTTTTTACTATGTAAAATATCTATGTTAATGGAAGAATGGCCCACCTATCAGGGTAAAAAAAAATTATGCATCGGCCCGTTGGGTTGCCCCCCATCCATCCGGACATGCACATTTTTGGTGTTCGTGGCCTGACGGAAACATACCGATTCAGACCATTTTGGACACCAAAATGGGTCGGCCCGCTGGAGATGCCCTAAGAGCATATCCACCCCACCGGCGTACCCAAAATGGTGGCGGCCAGGGCGCCGGCGGGTCTGTTTTGGGGGCACCGGTAGGGCCTCCCAAAATTTTGGGGCCGGGCTCCCACACCGGCGGCCCCAAAATGCCTGCCCTAAAATGCCGGCCTCAAAAAATTGTTCAATATAAATGTAATTCAAACATCAATACATATAAGTTTATGAAGTGCAAATATAACATAGTTTACACAAACAAATAGTTTATTACAAACCTTAATGAAATGAGAAATTCAAAAAGTAAAATATAAATATGAAAATTCAAATAGGAAATCACGCGTTTCCTTTGAGCGGCCAAAGGTGCTCGACTAGATCAGCCCGAAGTCGATGATGTTCCTCGGTGTTGCGGATTTCCATATGCCTGGCGAGGAAAGCAGAAAACTCAGCGGGCACCTAATCATCAAGTTGTGCAAGAGGACCTATGTAGCCGTATGCATGATCATTATCTGGTTCAGCCCGCTCACTCTCAATAATCATGTTGTGCATGATCACACAATAGTTTATCACCTCCCACATCTGAGATTCAGACCAAGTAAGAGCATCTCTAACAGAGCCCATAAATCCCGCCGGAACTGAACTTTTCTGGCAGATTTACGGGTTCAGGCCAAATCACGCGCAGAACAGAGCCCGAAAACATGGGCTGGCCCGTAAAATAAGTTCAGGGGCCCGAGAAACTCCCCGCACGCCCTGTATTAAAAGGGTTCGCGGAGGGGAGTTCGGTTCGCAAACCCTACTCCCCTCCGTCGTTCCTCTCCCTCCGCCGCCGCCACTCGCCAGCTCCGATGAGCAATCCAGCTCGCCCCAGCCACCGATCCATAGCCCGCCGCCATGCGATGGCGTCCCGTGGAGGCTCTGACGGCCATGCCGCGGGATTGGGCGGCGGCGACTCGCCGCCGCGTCCACCTGTCTTCCGCACCGAGGTGGAGCGGCGCAAGTGGAACAAGAGCGAGGGCGCGCGCAAGCGGAGCGCTCGCCGGTGGACGAACTAGGGGCTCACACCCCCAGGGAAGCTCGCGCGCTACGGCAACATCGGCGAGGGCTCCTCCTCCGGCCAGTCTAGCCGTGCACCGCGGCTGCCCGTGGCAGAGAGCAGCGAGGAGGACGACCTCGTCCCCGCGCGGTCGCCGACCATCTCCGCCAGGGACTACGTCCACGGCAGCGACGAGGAGGAGGGCGTCCTCGCGCAGACGAAGGCGGTCAGCGAGGCGGAGGCTCGAGTGCGCTTCCACTGGGAGGAGGCCGACGCCGTCCGCCAGGTCAGGGAGTACGAGGCGGCCCGCCGGGAGGCCCGCGTCCGACGCGTCAAGCTCGAAATAGTCGAGCTTGACACCGACGACGCGTGAAGATCTTCGACGACAGCGTCGGCGCCGTCTGCCGCCGACAAGCTGCGCCACCACCGGCACCGCCGTGCGCCATAGGTCATTATAGGCCGCATTTTGCTTAGCTAGGTAGCGCTTGCCGGTGTACCAGTATTTACGTTTTCAATTTATCGAACAATGTAAGTATCGATGCTCAATCAAAGCATCTATGTCATCTAGAACTATGATCATCGCCTAAATTTACCCGCGTCATTTCGAATTCCGCTTTTCAGTTCCATTTTACGGTTTCTATTCTGCGCCACTGCGAAATTCGACAGAACTTACGTTTTCGGTGCACTGAACTCGACTTTTTCAGTTCACGTTTTTTCGGTCTCTACTAGAGATGCTCTAAGAGTTGGGTACCAGACAATGGCAAAACGCGCCTGAAGCACACCAAATACCCGCTCTATATCCTTCCGAGCTTCCTCTTGACAATTGGAAAACCAAGATTGTTTCTTCGAAGTTGGTCCAAACAATTGTCTTCACAAAAGTAGCCCAAGAAGGATAGATACCGTCGGCGAGGTAATTCTCTTTGGTGTAGGTGTTGCCATTGATCTCAAAGTTAATCGGAGGAGAATGTCCCTCGGTCAGTCTAGAAAACACAGGAGATCGCTGTAGTACATTGATGTCATTGTGTGTTCCCGCCATTCTGAAGAAAGAATGTCAAATCCACAGGTCATGATTGGCAACAGCTTCAAGGATCACACTGCATTCCCCATTGCGGCCTTTGTACAGCCCCTGCCAAGCAAACGGACAATTCTTCCAAGCCCAATGCATGCAATCGATGCTACCAAGCATACCTGGAAATCCTCTCGCTGCATTTTGTGCAAGGATTCGAGCTGTGTCTTCTTCATTTGGTTGTCTCAGATAGGTTGAACCACACACTGCGACAACTGCCCGACAAAATATGAAGACACTATCAGTAGATGTCGACTCAGCTATCCGAAGATAGTCCACTGAAGTATCCGGCGGAGATCGATATGCAATGCACCGTAGGGCGGCCGTGCATTTCTAAACAGATGTGAACCCCCACTTTTCGGTGCAATCTTTCTTGTACTTGAAGTAGTCGTCGTACTCTCTCATGCCTTGCACAATCTTCATGAACAAATCCTTCTTCATCCTAAAACACTGGCGAAATTCCTTCGGCGTATTTATTGCATTGTCTGCAATATAATCAGAGTATAGCAGCAAGGCGCCGGCGTTCCTGATTCGATCCTTGTTCGGCGCCTTCCCATGGACCGAGCCGCCCTGGCGGGGAATTGCGTTCTCCATCTACTGCTGCCGGAGTAGGAGGAGGACCGTGAACTCCATATTCCAGCGTTGTAGGTGGGCGACGGCTTCAGCTTCATCCTCCTGCATCACCTCCATCATGAGCTCGTCATCGCTGTCCATAGCGGCCAGCGAGGCAAACGGACGAACACCTTGCGGGTGGGGTGGGGCGTCGCCTGTGAGTGCGCTGCAGGTACCCGCGGCATCGGCAGCGGCAACCTCGCCAGACGGCGACGGGGAAGCGCCGGTGAGCTTTTTTGGGCCGGTGGAAGGGAGGGGAGCTAGAAAGGGGCGCGGCGTCGCCGGCGGCGGCTGCTCTGAAGGGTGGGAGGACGGGCGATGGGAGATTTGTTGGGGAGATTTTGCCTGGTAGGCGGGCTCGGGGCTCTTTTTCCACCGTGCCGCGAGCTGCCGGTGCTCCCGATAGGGTCCTGCCGCACCGGCTGTTATTTTGGACTCGAGGGCACACCGACACATTTTTGGGGCCGCCGGTGGTACACCAATTTGGGCCCCGAGCCCAAAATCAGTGCCAGTCGCGTTTTGGGAGCGCCGGTGGAGATGCTCTAAGGGTATCAGTCTCCTGACGTTTCCTGGATCTCCTTATTTACCATGACTAGACGATGTGCGCGGGATGTGAGACATTGTTGAACGGATCGTATGGGCACCTAGAGGGGGGGGGTGAATAGGTGCTACTCAAAGTTTAATTCTTTTTCAATTTAGGCTTGACACAAAAGGTAAATTCTCTAGATATGCAACTAAGGTGAATTTACCTATATGTCAACGAGCAAGCTAAGCAAGATACAAGTAGTAAAGGCAATAAAGGATAGAGGTAACCGAGAGTGGAGCACACGGAGACACGGATGTAATTCCCGTAGTTCCTTCCTTTTTAGGGGAAGTACGTCTACGTTGGAGGGGTGTGGTTGCCACAAAGGCCTAACCAACGCCACAAAGGCTCACCCTATTCTCCGGTGCAAGCTTCCGCCACAAAGGCCTAGCTCACTTTCCACTAAGGGATTCCTCAAGGCGGAACCGGCCTTTACAAAACTTGGGGCACCACTCCACAACTGAATTGGAGGCTCCCAAGCACCACAAAGATCTCAATCAACAAGTATCAAGATTTCAATCACACAAACAAGGTCAAGGGACACAAGGGAACCCAAGACCAAAGGGCCCTCTAGCAAATGAGAGGGGAAATCAAATCGCTTCGGTGAGGATGTAGATCAAGGCCTTCTCCTTCGATTCTCCAAAGATCAACGACTTTGGTGGGTTGAGGGAGGAGATCTTGCTAATTTGGTGGCTCCAAAATGGGGTCTTTTCTTCACAGCTCGAGCAGCTTGAGGTAGAAGAAGGGGAGGGGTATTTATAGCCCCTCCCAAAATGTAGCCGTTGCTGAGTTGGAGGGGCGGATTATCCGGCCAAAGTTGGGCCGGATTATCCGGCTGGCCGGATTATCCGGCCCCTGTCCGGATTATCCGCCCCCCCTATCTGGGTGACGCCGCGCCAGGTCCTTAGCAGAATTTCAGCCACTCCCGGGGGAGGGCGGAATATCCGGCCAAAGCTGGGGCGGATTATCCGGCTGGCCGGATTATCCGGCCCCTGGCCGGAATATCCGGCCCCCCTATCTGGGTGACGCCGCGATAAGTCCTTAGCCGTTTTTCGGCCACCCCAGAGGGGGCGGATTATCCGGCCATCCCTGGCCGGATAATCCGGCCTGGCATTTCTGCAAAAGATAATCCTGCAAATCTTAGCACACAATTAGTATCACTAATGTTGTTATCTAACACACAAAATCTGAGGGAAACAAAGTTTGCACTTTCAATCTCCCCCTTTTTGGTGTTAGATGACAACACTAGGATTTGCAAGAAAGGTCGAATAATTCACACAACGAATAATTGATCAAAATACACAGCTCCCCCTAGATGTGTGCAACTTCACCAATGAGTTTAGAAGAGACATACCATTGCATAGATAACTCAAATAATATGGATTATGGAATCCCGAATATGATAATATGATATGCCGGGCAATAATTCCATAGCCATTTCACCAATAACCATGAGCTGATAAAAATAAGTGAGCAACACATAATGATCCACATAGCATATTAAGAACATATGACATAGTCTCATACACCACATGGTAGCATATAAACGACACGAAGTTCAACCACACACAAAGTTCGACTTAAGACAAACGAAATAAGAAGAAACACAAGCGCCAAAGAATGATAAGCGCGCAAGCTTGTGTTTCCACCCATGCAAATCCCGACAAATTCCTAATAGAACTACTTCTCCCCCTTTGGCATCAAGACACCAAAAAGGGAGAAGAGTGATGCTACACGTCCCGAGAAATCACTCGTCCACGTCATCGAAGTCCTCATCATCATAATCTCCGCCATCACCCTCGTCATCTCCAGCATCTTCATCCTCATCAACAAAGTCCTCCTCAGCCTCTGCACGAGCACCTCCTGCGGGAGCATCTGGAGCATCAAAGAGATGCTTCTGCATATCCACCCAGTTGTAGCGATCGGTGTTCCAAGCATTATAGGCCACAGGAGCAGTAGGAGTGGGATCGGCGGTCTGAGCACCACTGAGACGGTGAAGGATAAGCTGCTGAGTGTCCTGGATGCTCTTCCTCTCGACATAGGCCTGGTAGTTCTCACGGTGGATCTCAACCTTCATGCACAGAACATTCCGCTCAAACCAACTGAGCTTCCTCACCTCCCTAGACACAACATATGCAGCAGCCCTCTGTTCGCGAGCAGTAGCACTAGTCCTCGCATCAGCCATGAAAGTGTCAGGATAAGCAGCTGAAGGAGTAGATTTCGCCTTTCTCTTGATATACATCTTCTTGACCTTGTGCTCCACACAGTCATCATGAATATCATAGTCTCCAAGGACATGCTTAATGAGAAGCATGATGAAAGGAGCATATGGCACAGTGTTCCTCTGAATAATAGCATCCTTGATCTCATAGAAGATGAAATCCATCACATCAAGGGTAAAGTCCTCAGCAGGGTCAGACGACGTGGCACACTCATGAGCAAAAGCAAGGAGATCAACCAGAGAGGTGCGAATGGCATCATTGTTGCCACCACTAGGAGCAATGTTCTCCCTAAAAATGCGGACCAGCTGATCATAAAGCGGATGTAGGCCATTGATGAAGCCCACAACACCTGTGGAGTCATAGAGGTCATGGAGCTTGTCCTTGTCAGGCTTGTTCCCTGGGTTGTGGATACGCCGACCCACTGGAGTCTCTCCATTGTACGCATACCCCAAGAGAGAGGCAAACGTAGGAAAGTCTGATGTGCACTCATGTTCGCCGGTCATCCACTTCATAGATTTCTGAGCATTGGGCAAAATCACCAGAGTAGCATAGAACTGCTTGATAAGACCGGGATTGTAGTCGCACTGAATGTTGGCCAATCCCATCAAACCCAACTTCTCAGTCACAGAGAGTGCTTCATCAAAGTAAGACTTGCTGCGGAGGTGATCAAAGTCAATCGGATGCATTGGACGGCAAGGATTCTTGAAAGGCTCATAAATATCACGAAAAATCCCCCACTGCTCCTCATTCCAGAAACCCCTATCTTCAATGTCTTCATCTCTTGCAGTAGCATACCAATTGTTCCTCCGCACAAGAATGTACTCGGCCTCTGGCATCTTCTTGTAGTCAGGACGGGGCTCTTTGCCTTTGCGACGACGGGCACGAGCTTTGGCAACCTTGGCAGCTTTCTCCTGCTCAGCCTCCCTAGCAGCATCCCTCTGTGCCCTCCGGATAGCAATCTCATCCAGAAGAACTCCTTCCTCATTCCGAACAAGCCGACGCTTGCGCTTCGGGATACTCGGACCACCTGTGAAAGAGAGATGCACGGAGAGCATGGGGATAAGCGTATGCACACGAGTATCGGAAAGGATCAACGAATCATGAAAGATGAACAAGCAAATTCCACTAAACGAACCAAATTGATAGCAGCAAATATAAAAAGATGTTGCAGTAAAATCCCAGGCCGGATTATCCGGCCAGGGGTGGCCGGATAATCCGGCCCCCCGAAAGTTTCTTCTACAACTTGCTGCAGATATCAATTTGATAGATCGGGGAAAGTGTTCATACAACATGATTCATAAACAAGATAAACAACACCTAGAGGGCAAAATCACCAAGACCAAGAAGGGGTAAAGACACATCCAATGAGAAGAGCAATACCCGCATCCATTGCGAAATCCGCTTGGTGAAAGCCTTCCAGAGGAGAAGGAGAGCAGCCTCCGAAGAAATCAGGCCAAAAGGTTGGCCGGAGCTCCAGCGGCGGCGATGGGAAGGAGGCGGCGGCGGCAGGGATCACCTGGAAGGGGTGGGGAGGGAACTGCCCTAGGGCAGCCCGACCCCCCCCCCTTATATACCCAGGGTCACTACGGCCGGATTATCCGGCCAGGAAGGGGCGGATAATCCGGCCCCCCGGATATTCCGGCCCAGAGAGGGCGGATATTCCGGCCTGGAGCCAGCAAACTGGCCAACTCGAAATTTTCAAAAACAGATGTTGTTTTGATGAAAAATTTGAACTCGTGTGCATAGATAGATGTCTTGAGAGAGGATGGCTTGGGTGAGAGAGCAAACACGGAGTGGTTCTCGGCACTTAACATTGCAAGAACAAATCGACTAAAAATCCAATGCAAGTGCCTTCCCATATCAAAAAAGGAATAACATCGGGAGAGAACACCAAAACCTCAAATAAGATATGCAATGAATCAACTCTTCGAAAAGAAGAGGTCGGTGGCCGAAGCCACCATGTTTGAGTGTTATGGCATTGGACCGCGAAGATGTATCTTGAGTCCATAACCACTACTCGTCATTGAAGCTCAAAAATCATATAATGATATTAAGAGAATGATATGATTACTATCGGCATTATGGGGGGAGGGATAGCCCAATTAATTAGGACCGCACTCCCCCTATCTCCATGCCCACAACTAGACCAAACATGCATTGAAATATAGGTGTATTTGCAAGATGTTCAAGCCACACTCCTTGAATCGATGATATTTAGCTCATTCCTCAAATATCCAAATCTTGCTTCATCAAGAGGCTTCGTGAATATATCGGCAAGTTGATCCTTGGTGCTCACATAAGCAAGCTCAATATCACCACGGGCAACATGATCCCTAATGAAATGATTCCGGATCTCAATATGCTTGGTTCTTGAATGTTGCACCGGATTATAGGCGATCTTGATAGCACTTTCATTGTCACATAAAAGAGGCACTTTGTCACAATTGACACCGTATTCCTTCAAAGTTTGCCTCATCCATAACAATTGAGTGCATCCACTTGCGGCGGCAATGTATTCGGCTTCGGCGGTGGAGAGAGATATACAATTTTGCTTCTTAGAAGACCAACACACCAAAGACCTACCAAGAAATTGGCAAGCTCCGGAGGTTGATTTCCTATCATCCTTGTCACCGGCCCAATCCGAATCCGTGAAGCCACAAAGAGAGAAATCCGAGCCTTTGGGATACCAAAGACCATAAGTTGGGGTATGAACCAAATATCGAAAGATTCTCTTAACCGCCATAAGGTGGCTTTCTTTAGGAGCGGCTTGATACCTTGCACACACACCTACACTCAACACAATATCGGGTCTAGATGCGCAAAGGTAAAGCAAAGAACCGATCATAGAACGGTATACCTTTTGATCCACATCTTTACCATTGGGATCAAGTTCAAGATGACATTTTGTGGCCATTGGTGTTGCGGCTCCATTAAGTTCCTTCATCTTGAACCTCTTGAGCATGTCTTGGACATATTTGGCTTGATAGATGAAAGTCCCTTCTTTCAATTGCTTGATTTCAAAACGAAGAAAGAACTTCATTTCGCCCATCATAGACATCTCGAACCTATCGGTCATAAGCTTTGAAAATTCATCATTAAAAGCTTTGTTAGTAGAGCCAAAGATAATATCATCAACATATAGTTGGCATATGAAAAGCTCCCCATTGACCCTCTTAGTAAAAAGAGTAGGATCGATTTGCCCAACTTCAAACCCACGGTCTACCAACAACTCCCTAAGGTGCTCATACCACGCACGTGGGGCTTGTTTAAGGCCATAGAGTGCCTTATGGAGTTTGTAGACATGGTTAGGGAAGTTGAGATCCTCAAACCCCGGGGGTTGCTTAACATACACTTCCTCTTTCAATGGACCATTAAGAAATGCACTCTTAACATCCATTTGTTGCAACTTAAAATTATGATGAGTGGCATAAGCAAGAAGGATACGGATGGACTCAAGACGAGCCACGGGAGCATACGTTTCTCCAAAGTCAATGCCTTCAACTTGAGAGAAACCTTGAGCAACCAATCTTGCCTTGTTCCTCACAACAATTCCATGCTCATCTTGCTTGTTCTTGAATATCCACTTTGTGCCAATCACATTGCGGCACTCCTTTGGCTTCTCTACTAACACCCAAACATTATTGCGCTTGAAGTTGTTGAGTTCTTCATGCATAGCATCCAACCAATCCGGATCTTCAAGTGCTTCAAATACTTTCTTGGGTTCAACCATGGAGATATAAGCATGATGAGAGCTAAATTGTGCCAATTGACGCCGGGTTGACACTTTGCTTCTTAAATCTCCAATAACCCTCTCAAGGGTATGACCTTTAAGTTCCAAGTCTCTTTCAACTCTTTTCTTGCGACGGGCTTCGATCTCCTCATTAGACCTTGAAGGAGATACTTGATCATCTTGATCATTTTGGTCCCCGTCTTGACCATCAAATTGACCTTGATCATCATTATCTTCATGAGTACGTTGATCTTGGTCATGTGAAGAATTGGGGGCGGTTGAGATAACCGGAGAGGATGGTGGTGCCCCTTCTTCTTCATGAAGGTCCTTGTCTTGTTCTTCGGTTGGTGCACTAGTTGCTTCCTTGGGAGAGGCTTGTTGAGCTTGTGAAGATGAAGGCTCCACTTGAGTAGAGCATAGTCCTTCCCGGTCGGCTACAAGGTGTCCCTCAATGGGGCGGAAAAATCCCACGCCCATTCTTCCTATGGCTTCTCGAGGTATTTCATCATCTACATCACAAGAAACAACATCTCGCCCCCCTTGGGAGCCGTCATTCTCTTCGAATACCACACTACAAGATTCTTCAACACGTCCGGTGGACTTGTTGAAGACTCTATAAGTGTGGGATTCGGCACCATAACCAACAAAAATACCTTCTATTGCTTTTGGATCAAATTTACCTAAACGAACTCCTTTTCTTTTAAAGAAACACTTACACCCGAAAACCCGGTAGTAGGAGATGTTGGGCTTGCTTCCGGTGAGTATTTCATATGGAGTCTTGTTTAGGCCTTTGCGGAGGAAGAGCCGGTTTGAAGAGTGACAAGCCGTAGAGATAGCTTCGGCCCAAAAGTTGTATGGAGACTTAAACTCCGCCAACATGGACCTAGCCATATCCATAAGAGTCCGGTTCTTCCTCTCGGCTACACCATTTTGTTGAGGGGTATATGCAGCGGAATATTGATGACGAATTCCCTCATCACTAAGAAATCCATTTAAGGTGTAGTTCTTGAACTCCGAGCCATTGTCACTTCTTATTGCCAAAATAGTTTGCCCATGTTGACGTTCAACTTCCTTGGCAAAGTCGATGACGGTTTGTTGAGTCTCACTCTTATGCTTGAAGAAGTAAACCCAAGTATATCTTGAATAGTCATCAACAATCACCAAACAATATTTCTTCCCACCAAGACTTGCATGAGAGGGAGGACCAAAAAGATCCACATGAAGGAGCTCCAAGATCCTCTTGGAAGAAATGATAGTCTTGCTTGGGTGGGGAGAATCATGCATTTTTCCTAGAACGCAAGCCCTGCAAACACGATCTTTGGCAAAAGAAACATTCTCTTTTAGTCCGAGTATGTGGCCACCCTTGTGAAGGCTTTGCAAAGTTCTCATATTGACATGGGATAAACGGCGATGCCAAAGCCAACCCACATCGGCCTTTCCAAATAAACACATTGCACTTGTAGTGGTTTTCCCCGAAAAGTCCACCACATACAAGTTATTTTCAATGTGTCCAACGAAAGCGACCTTTAGAGACTTGCTCCACAAGAGTACCACAATGTCATTATCAATGAAGACGGCAAAGCCCATCTTACCAAGTGCACGAACTGAAAGTAAATTATAACCAAGGGTCTCAACAAGCATGACGTCCACAAGGGAAATATCCGGTGCGACCACCACCTTGCCAAGACCCAATACCTCGGATTGTGACATGTCTCCATAAGTGACGGTTATATGATTGTCATTAGGCCTCAACTCCGTCAAAATCTTCTTGCTTCCGGTCATATGACTTGTGCATCCACTATCAAGCACCCATTTTGATCCACCGGAAGCATAGTCCTACAAGAGATCATTGCTTGGTTTTAGGTCCCCATTTTTCAATGGGTCCTCTTTTGTTAGCAACAAGGGTCTTTGGAACCCAAATAGACCAAGCAACATAACCATCATTTGGACCAACATATTTTGCATAAACATCACCATAATAATCACGAAATAAAACATAGTGAGGGTTAGCAATTCCCGCATGATCATCATGAGTGGCTTTGCCACCCACAATAGGATCCTTCTTTGCTTGAGCGGGCTTGGCCTTCTTTTCTTGTTGTTCTTCTTCTTCTTCTTTGAGACATAGCCAATCCCCGTTTTATCACCAAATGCCTTTTGCTTACTCAAAAGGTCATTCAAGTTTTTCTCACCTATGGGAATGGAGGACTTGGCAAGCTCATCTTTCAACCTAGCATTTTCTTCAATGACATTTGCATGATCACAAATAGAAGTAGAAGAACTAGGCACATTATTCTTAGTCAATTGAATTTGAAGTTGTTCATGTGACTTGGTAAGAATAGAGTGTTCACTTTTCAAGGCCTTGTGAGCCTTGTCAAGATCTTCTAAATCCTTAACAAGTATATCATGACCAACACCAAATTCAACCTTTTCCTTTTTAAGCATTTTTACTTTAGCACGAGCATGATCTCGCTCTTTAATGAGTTTGGAAACAACTTCATTATTAGCTTCCTCAATGGAATCGAGCTTATCTTCAAGAGTTGCTCGTTCCTCTTGCTCTTCTTCAAGAGACTCGGTTAGTGAGGCAATATCTTGAGCATATTCTCTTTCAAGCCTCATTTGTTCATCTAGTTTTTCAAGAGTTTTACCATATTGGCTCAATAAACGTTCAAAGTGAATCTTATGAACGCCATCTACACTAGACACATAGTCATCAAAAGCAATAATTTCTTCCTTTACTCTAAGACTAGCAAGATCATTCAAGGAAGCATCATTTGTCTTAGAGGAAGAGAAAGATGTGGGTGATACCTCGGAAGACTTGGCCATAAGGCATTTGACGTTCTTGAGAAGAGAGTCCTCATTGGGGGATTCAAAGAGTGATGTGGAGGAAGTGGAGGTGGTTGCCATTGCGGCCATCTCACTAGTTGTGGTTTCTTCTTCATCACTCTCACTTGCGGAGTACTCTTCTTGAGTCAAGAACACAAACTTTGGTTGCTTCCTCTTTGGTCCACCCTTCTTCACAAAAGGCTTCTTGGATGGTGACTTGGTCTTGTTCTTGAGTATGAGCTTTCCACCATGGTCTTCTCTCTTCTCATAAGGGCACTCGGCAACGAAGTGAAATCTATCATTGCAATTGTAGCAAGTCCTCACCCTTTGACCATTGTTGTCATTCCTTTGATAGCCACTTGACTTGCTTCTTCTTTGATTGTCTTCTTTAGCCTTGTGTGGATCAACCCAAAAGGTTTTTCCGTAGAAGGCCATGTGCTCATTGTACTCATGCCTTATGTCCTCGGGACACATCTCTAGCCTTGCTTCAATACTTGCTTGAAGAGGAACCTCTTTCTCAACCACACTTGCTTTCAATGCAAGATTGGAGCTTCTTTGCATCCCTATGGCACGGGCACGAGCATCTTCCGCATTTTGTGCGGAAACCTTGTAGGCTTGAATTTCTTGCATCACTTGATTGGAGGTCATCTCATTGAAGTTGTGCTTTCCTTGAACACTCTTTATATCCGCGGGCTCATATGGAGTGAGAGCAAGAATGTACTTCATCTTGATCCACTCATCATCAATATGGTGAGCACCGAGGTTCTTGAAGGTGGTAGCAATGGTCTTGAGTCTTCTATACATTTCTTGATGATCCTCACCATCCATCATGAAGAAACCCTCCGCTTGATTTGAGAAGGCAATATATCTTGTTTTCTTCATGCTCTCATTGCCAACAAAGACGTCGGAGAGAGCTTGCCAAGCTTCTTTGGCGGTGAAGAAGTGTTGGATGTGAGGCAAGTCCTTGGATCCCACGGCGACTTGAATCATGTGAAGAGCGGTAGCATTGAGTTGGCTATCAATCGTCTCTCTTCTTGTCATGTTGTGGGGATCCACGGCCTTGAATCCTTCCTCAACGATCCTCCAAAGCTCGATGCAAGAACTGCGCATATGAGAGATCATTTGATATTGCCATTGACCAAAGTTTAATGCATCAAGCTTAGGTGGATCTCCTCTATTGTTAATATGAGGATGAGGAACCGGTGGGTCGGGTGAATACCAAGGAGGGAATTCACCTTTCCCGTCGCCCTTGGTGGAAGACTTAGCATCGCCATTTTTATCGGTGCCCTCCACATCAATTACCACATTCTCCACTTGTGGAGTAGCGGATTTTTCCGGAGGTGGAGGAGCATTAGAAGTTTTAGCTTGCAAGAGTTGCGCTATCATTTCACGCAACTCATTTACTTGAGTTGTCATGGAAGCCATGGATGATTCCAAAGATTTGAACTCACTCATGGAAACTTGACCCGAGCCCTCACTCGGAGAGGTGTCCATACTCTTAGGCGGTTAAGCCCGAATAAAGAGCCGAGGCTCTGATACCAATTGAACGGATCGTATGGGCACCTAGAGGGGGGGGTGAATAGGTGCTACTCAAAGTTTAATTCTTTTTCAATTTAGGCTTGACACAAAAGGTAAATTCTCTAGATATGCAACTAAGGTGAATTTACCTATATGTCAACGAGCAAGCTAAGCAAGATACAAGTAGTAAAGGCAATAAAGGATAGAGGTAACCGAGAGTGGAGCACACGGAGACACGGATGTAATTCCCGTAGTTCCTTCCTTTTTAGGGGAAGTACGTCTACGTTGGAGGGGTGTGGTTGCCACAAAGGCCTAACCAACGCCACAAAGGCTCACCCTATTCTCCGGTGCAAGCTTCCGCCACAAAGGCCTAGCTCACTTTCCACTAAGGGATTCCTCAAGGCGGAACCGGCCTTTACAAAACTTGGGGCACCACTCCACAACTGAATTGGAGGCTCCCAAGCACCACAAAGATCTCAATCAACAAGTATCAAGATTTCAATCACACAAACAAGGTCAAGGGACACAAGGGAACCCAAGACCAAAGGGCCCTCTAGCAAATGAGAGGGGAAATCAAATCGCTTCGGTGAGGATGTAGATCAAGGCCTTCTCCTTCGATTCTCCAAAGATCAACGACTTTGGTGGGTTGAGGGAGGAGATCTTGCTAATTTGGTGGCTCCAAAATGGGGTCTTTTCTTCACAGCTCGAGCAGCTTGAGGTAGAAGAAGGGGAGGGGTATTTATAGCCCCTCCCAAAATGTAGCCGTTGCTGAGTTGGAGGGGCGGATTATCCGGCCAAAGTTGGGCCGGATTATCCGGCTGGCCGGATTATCCGGCCCCTAGCCGGATTATCCGCCCCCCCTATCTGGGTGACGCCGCGCCAGGTCCTTAGCAGAATTTCAGCCACTCCCGGGGGAGGGCGGAATATCCGGCCAAAGCTGGGGCGGATTATCCGGCTGGCCGGATTATCCGGCCCCTGGCCAGAATATCCGGCCCCCCTATCTGGGTGACGCCGCGATAAGTCCTTAGCCGTTTTTCGGCCACCCCAGAGGGGGCGGATTATCCGGCCATCCCTGGCCGGATAATCCGGCCTGGCATTTCTGCAAAAGATAATCCTGCAAATCTTAGCACACAATTAGTATCACTAATGTTGTTATCTAACACACAAAATCTGAGGGAAACAAAGTTTGCACTTTCAATTGTACTCAGGACTGCCATCGTCAGCGCATGCTTTACTCGTTTTCTGGATCGAGTTTTGCAAATAGGACTCTACTGCTGGTCCCATGTGAACGTGGGGTCTATTTGACAGTGAGACGGGTGCAATTTCTAGGGGGGAGGCGTGAAACGCTGAAGATGTCAGATGCAGACGTGGTAGGGACGCATATTGGAGGGGTATGGGCTGGGCGTGGTGGTCTGTGTCTTGTTTGTATCCTGTGCCGCATTAGGGCATTTCCAGCGGGCCGACCCATTTAGGTGTCCGAAACGGTCCGAATCTATCTATTTGGGTCGGGCCGCGGACACCAATATGAGGCCTGTCCGATTGGGTGGGGGTCAACCCAATGGGCCAACGCATTTATTGCCCACCTCGCCGGCATGCAAGTCCCGACGGCGGAGGCACGGTGCCCGGCACAAAATTCCGGCGTGCGCCACTATTGCCGCCAGAAATTTCAAGGGACGTGCATGCCAATGTTTCCCGCCGGCCATTCCCGCGCGACCGCCAACGTTTCCCGCCGGTGCTGGCAGCCTATAAATCTGGCCGGAGCGCGCCTCCATGGGCACCAAAAACCCTCTTTTCCTCCACCGCCGCCAAAACCTTCCCGCCCGCCGCTAGCAATGGCGCCCACCGACAACAGCAAGTGGGCCGTGCTCAGGGAGCTCGCCCTAGCCTGCTTCTCCGAGGACGCCGAGGTGGCTGACACCATGCGCCGGGCGGAGGAGCTCGCCGTCCAGCAGCCGAGCGACCCCACGGCGTTCGTGGCGGCGACGGAGGCGCTCACGCAGGCCGATGAGGAGAAGAGGATCGGCGAGGCGCTGATGGTCGTCAACCAGCACGTGCACAACATCGTCGGCTCCCGTCAGGCGGAGCAGGAGGCGTGGGCGCTGGCAGCCGCCATGGCCGCGTACCAGCAGAAGGAGGTGGTGGAGGTGGCGGAGGACGCGGCTTGCCAGGCGGCGGCCCAGCTGCAGCCGCAGTACGTCGACATCGCCACCGTCGAGTCCACGGCCGGGCCTTTTCTGGGACCGTACCGTGCCGCCGTCGATCTCGTCGCGTCAGCCGACGACACGGCCATGGCCAAGGCCTACATGGTGGGCATGGTCGTGCCTCAGGAGCAGCACTTCGAGGAGGTCACCGCGAGCGACGACATCGAGGCCCTCTTCAGCGACTCTGACGACGGCGACGTGGAGGCGCCGACGACGGACGAGTAGGTGGCGCTGATGGCCTCCTTTGAGACGGCGCACCAAGAGGAGAGCACGCGCCAGTTCATGGCCACAGAGCGGGAGGATCTCGCGGCCATGCTCGTGGTGCGCGCCAACACGGCGAGGGAGGCGGTGCACGTGGCTACGGAGGCGGAGGCGGCGCACGTGGCGGCTCGCGCGGCGGAGGCGGCGCTGGATCTGGCTGCCCGGGAGGAGGCGGCTGCTGCGGAGGAGACGGCTCGCGAGGCGGCTCGTGCGGTGGCGCGAGCGGAGGAGGTTGCAGCGGAAGCAGCGGCACAGGAGGAGATGGCACGGGACCGCCGCCGCTGGGATGAGGACATGGCCGCGGCGAGACGCCTCCTCGAGGTCCACGAGCTCGCCACTCAGCGCCGCCACCATTGGAACCTGGCTTGCTGCCAGGCTCACCGCGCGCGCCAGGTCGGCGACGATGGCTCCAACATCATCGACCTAGGCTGGGGCGACGACCTGCTATAGGCGATGGCAGGACGAGGATGGCGGTGCGGCGACGACGTGTAGGGATAGGGTAGTGTAGTAGTAGCCTGTAGGGAAATGGTCGCCGGCAACTTTTTGTGTAGCGTCGCTGTGGCCCTTTTTTGGTTTCAGTGACTTGCGGACCAGGCTCGGACATGCGCGGACAGCCAACCACCATGGTCGCTGTCCGCTCGACCGTATTTCACGCCCACATATGAGCCAGAAATGCGTCGGTCCGGCCTCCGCAGTCCGTTTGCGTCGGCTCGTTAGAGGCACTTTTACCCATTTATTTATTTGCTCAGACCGGTTATTTGGGTCGGCCCGCTAGAGGTGACCTTACTGACCCGAGGCCTCATTCTTCCCCTCCAATCCCAAGCCGCCTCTCCTCGGTACTCCCGCTCCACGGGCGCATTCTTGAGCGGCGAGCACACAGAGCTGATGGGACTGCCTCGGCGGTCGGTGGTAGGAGGCGTTGTAGGAGCATATACTGGAGGAGGGTGGCGGCGCGGAAGGTGAGAGGCGAGCGGGCAGAGCCGGACGGAGGAGGGCGTCGGCGCGCCAGTGGAGTCCCGGCACTGATGTATCGTGCCGCCACATCAAGATAAAGATCTCCTTCTCCAACGGCAGTGGGGATATGGACCAGCTACAAACCGCATCAGGCGGCGGCGGAGCGGCAAGAGCAAACCCTAGCGCGATAGGCGGCTCTGCAGCCGGACTTGTGGTTGATGATGGTGGCCGCAGCTGGTGGGTTACGACATCAGCAGCAGCTCGTCGCCTCCTCCTCTCTCTCCCACCGACCATGGCACCATTCATCTCTCCTGCGTTCTTAGCTTGTTTTCCATCGCCGACTGATGGAGAATAGCAGGATGCTTCGTTCCTTGATCAGGTAGTTCTGTGTATGCTTCGCTCCTTGTTGCATATTATTCTATTTATTTTCGTTGTACAAAAGTGTAGGTGATAGCTACATAGATATAAGTCATGTTGATTTGCTTAGCTGTGGTATATATGGCAGCTGCAGCTAGCAGCTTGGTAATTAGTTCTCAATCAAGGTAATTTACCTCTCCCACATTTACATTTCATGGATATATGTGGTGGTTGCTTTACTGAAGAGAGGAATTTTTGTATCTCCTGTTGATTTATGCAAATTATTCAGACTATTTTCATTGTACTGAGGTGACTGTAAGAGCTAAATTTTTGTAGCTGTGGTATGTATGACAGCTGCAGCTAGCAGCCTGACAATTAGTCCTCAATCAAAGAGTGTTTATTGTAGCTGTGGTATGTATGTGGTGGTCGCTTTCCATTACTGGACATGAGTGTTTATTGTGCTATGGTGAAATATTTCTGTTTTGGACAATCATATGCTCTGATTTACGCCAGTTCAGTTGTGGGTGCCATTCAGTACAGTTACAGGCAATGTTTGCTATTTAGTTCAGTACAAATTAAATTGTAGGTGCCATTTTTTCAGTTCAGTTAGCAACAACAACTGTCATTTTGTGCAAGAGTACTACTGTAGTTACTTTCAGTCATAACATCTGAGATGTTTTGATCAGAACCATGTCTCAATCTTGGGAAAATCTAAGAAGACTTCGCATTAATTGCTAATTTTGAAAACTCTAAATGATTTATCTTCTAAACCGTTGATCCAATTAGTGATCCATTTTCGCCGCTGAATTCGTCTCGCCAAGGGCTCCAAAACTAGATCCCATATTGTTATGTTTTTATGAACCCTTTTTTGCCGATTCAGTTGCCAGATTACGTCTACACAGTTGCCCGATTAGCAATAAATAGTTACCATAATAATTATGCGTAGTTATAGATGACTTTTTATATTTTTTAGACTTTGAAATGATTTTCACTATTTAGATAGAGTCTTAAAGTATGTCCAACAACTAAGATATGTATGGTTTATAAAAAATAGTATCATGCACAGTGCATTGGTATAGAAAAAGTATATGAAACAAAAGAATTAAGTAGTGAATAATCTAGTGGGTATTGGATAACAATCTGTTAACTATTGACAACTAAGTAGTCATAATCTCGTAAATATATGATAACAATTTGGTTAACACTGATAAATACATTATCGTTTAATCTGGCAAATAAGTGATTGTAATTTAGCAACTATGTGATAGTTATCTGGCAATTGATGATGAAAAAAAAGTTGTCGAAACATGAATATGGGATTTTGTTTCGAAGATCTCGCCGTGAAGTTAACGGTGAAAACGGATCATCAATCGAATTAACAGTTTGGGGGATAAAACTTTTTAAAATTTGAAATCAAGGGAATAACTAATGACATATGCATGGATGCAAAGAAGACCGCCGCATCGGAAGTGGATTTGTGCGGCGTCGCTGTGTAGCACACTCCCTCAATCTTTCATGCAATTTCAAATTCATGTTAATAGTGAGGATGCTTCCTGCACTTTGCATCTCCAAATTCAGTTAACAACATGACAGCGGCGGTGCTCATGTCAAATACGGCCAGGACGGTCTCTTGCTCCTATTTGAGAACGCGACCAGCGTGAGCCCGAGCATCGGTCGAACGCACAGCCGGGTGGACCAACATGAGCCCGGGCAGCGGATAGCGACGATGATGGCCTCCAGCTCGCCTTCGCCATCAACGCCACCTCCTCTGATATATGAGTAGTGATGTGGACCTCCGCGGCAAGCCGCACTTCACCTTGGAGACTCGCGCCGCGGTCGAAGCAGAGACGACTGGGAGGAGGGGCGGCGCCTGATACGTCGCAAACCTATCTATAATTTTTGATGCTCCATGCTTGTTTTACACCAATTGCTTTGTGTTTTGTTTACACTTCGTGGCATTTTTATGCATTTTCTGGAACTAACCTATTAACAAGATGCCACAGTGCCAGTTCCTGTTTTCTGCTGTTTTTGTGTTTCAGGATAAAAAATTACACAGGAAATATTCTCGGAATTGGACGAAACAAAAGCCGAAGTTCCTATTTACCTGAAAGGAAGACGGATTCCAGAGGAGAGACGAAGCTGAACCAGGAGGCGGCCGCACCATAGGGTGGCGCGGGCCACCCCTGGCCGCGCCACCAGGTGGTGTGGGCCCCTAGTCCACCCCCTGACATCGCCCTTCCGCCTATAAATTCCCTTCATCGGGAAAACCCTAAGGGACGAACACTTTTCCACGAAACATACTGCAAGCCGCCGCCGTCATCATCCCGAGATCGGGAGGGTCCAAAAGCTCTTCCCGGCACCCTACCGGAGAGGGGAATCATCACAGGAGGCCTTCTTCATCACCATGTCTGCCTCTGGAGTGATGCGTGAGTAGTCTACCTTGGACTATGCATCCATAGCAGTAGTTAGATGGTTGTCTTCTCCTCCATGTGCTTCATGTATAGATCTTGTGAGCTTCCTATCATGATCAAGATCATCGTTATATAATTCTACATGTTATGTTTGTTGGGATCCGATGAATATTGAGTACTATGTCAAGTTGATTGTTGATTTATCATATCTATGTTATTTATGATCTTGCATGCTCTCCGTTGCTGGTAGATATCTTGGCCGAGTAAATGCTAGTGACTCCAAGAGGGAGTATTTATGCTCGATAGTGTGTTCATGCCTCTAGTAATCTGGGAGAGTGACAATAACTTCTAAGGTTTTAGATGTGTTGTTGCTACTAGGAAGAAAACAACAATCTTTTGTTCAAGGATATTTGTATTATTTACATTACACACTTTGCTTAAGGCGATAATCTGTTGCTTGCAACTTAATACCCAAGGGTTGTTTGGATGATATCCTGTGGGTGGATTATTAGTTATAGATGCAGTTGGATTACCGTCTACGTATTATGTTGTAATGCCCAATTGAATCTCATAGTGATCTTCATGACATGTACATGCATTGTTATGCATTCTTTATTTTGTCAATTGCCCAACTGTAATTTGTTTACCCAGCATGTTATTTATCTTTATAGAGAGACACCTCTAGTGAACTATGGACCCCGGTCCATTCTTTTACATATATATTACCATCTACTGCAAGCACCGTTTACTTTTCGCAAGCATTATTTACTTACTGCAAACAAATATCTTTTTTCACATGATACGTTTAATCCTTTGTTTTTAGCAAACCAGTGAGATTGACAACCTCATTGCAAGTTGGGGCAAAGTATCTTGGTTGTGTTGTGTGCAGGTTCCACGTTGCTGCTGGCGCCGGTAGTGCGCCCTGCCGAAAGCCAATTAGCAATAACCTTCAGACGTGGTTTCTTTCTTGTACTAGTCGATTAAACTTTGGTTTCATAACTAGGGGAAACTTACTGTTGTGCTCATCACACCTTCCTCTTGGGGTTCCCAACTGGTCCGTCAACACCGCACCATCAACAAGTTTTTTGACGTCGTTGCCAGGGAGAAAGAGGATTTCTACAAGAGGAGTCTCTCACTTCCAATCTTTTTACTTTGTTATTGTTTTGCTTAGTTTCTTTACTTTATTTTTGTTTGCATCTTTTTTATCAAAAATACAAAAAAATTAGTTTCTTTTGTAGTTGTTATATTTGTTTATCTATTTTAGTCTTGCTAAAATGATTACTCCTGAGAACACCAAGTTGTGTGACTTTACTAGCACAAACAACAATAATTTCATCTGCACTCCTATTGCGACACCTGCTCCTGAGGCAAATTTCTATGAAATTAAACCTTCTTTGTTAAATCTTGTTATGAAAGAGCAATTTTATGGTGCTAGTACTGATGATGCTGTTGCTCACATCAACAATTTTGTTGAGCTATGTGAGATGTAACAGTATAAGGATATATATGGAGATATTATTAAGCTTAAGTTGTTTCCTTTCTCTTTGAGAGGAAGAGCTAAGGACTGGTTGCTATCTTTGCCTAGAAATAGTATTGATTCTTGGGTTAAGTGCATAGATGCTTTTATTGGAAAATATTATCCTCCTGCTAAGATTATATCTTTGAGAAGTGACATTTTGAAGTTTAAACAGTTTGATAATGAACATGTTGGTCAAGCTTGGGAAAGAATGAAATCTTTGATAAAGAATTGTCCCACTTATGGACTGACTAGTTGGATGATTATCCAAACCTTTTATGCACCTTTTGGATTCAGCTGTTGGAGGTACTTTATGTCCATCACCTTGGGCGCCGCAACAAAGCTCCTTGAAAATATGATGGTAAATTATTCTGAATGGTACACCGAGAGAGCTCCACAAGGTAAGAAAGTAAATTCTGTTAAAGAAACCTCTTCCTTGAGTGATAAGATTGATACCATTATGTCTATGTTTGTTAATGATAAGGCGCATATTGATCCTATTAATGTTCTTTTAGCCTCTTTGGTTGCTCAAGAAGAGCATATTGATGTGAACTTCATTAGAAATAACAATTTCAACAACAATGCTTATAGGAATAATTTTGGTAGCAACAATTATAGTCCATATCCTTCTTCTAATGGTAATGGTAATGGTAATTCTTATGGTAATTCCTCCAACAACAATAGAAGTGCGCCCTCTGATCTTGAAGTCGTGCTTAAGGATTTCATTAGTAAACAAACTGCTTTTAATAAGTCTGTTGAGGAAAAGTTTAGTAGAATTGATGTTCTTTCTTCTAAAGTTGGTAGCCTTGCTCTTGATGTTGAACTTCTGAAATTAAAGGTTATGCCTCATGATGTGAAAGAAAGCAAGACTATGAATGTCATTCAAGTTAGAATTGATGATAATGTTAGGATGTTAGCATTACTGCATGCTAGGTGGGAAAGAGAAGATGAGATGCTAGAAATATGACTAAAGTTTGTACTATTACCACCACTAGTGATTTTGTTTCAAATGCTAGCAAACCTCCTACTTTGATTGGTGTAGCAAAAATCCCTACTCCTTGTGCGAAATTGCCTAAAACTATGGAAAAAAATTCTAATAAAAGTGCTGAAATTTAACGGAGTATGGGAGACGATAGTTGTACTACCTTTGATAGTAATGATTTTGATGTTGATGGTTGCAATATCTCTGAAGTAATTTTGTTCTTCCAAAATCTTGCTAAAAGTCCTAATGCTAGTTCTATGAATATGGCTTTTACAAAACATATTACTAATGCTCTCATGCAAATTAGAGAGGATAAGTTGAAACAAAATATTTTCTATTCCTAGAAAGTTAGAAGATGGTTGGGAGCCCATCATTAAGTTGAATGTGAATGATTTTGATTGTAATGCTTTATTTGACCTTGGTGCAAGTATTTCTATTATGCCTAGAAAGATTTATGATATGCTTGGTTTACCACCGTTAGAAAATTGTTGTTTTGATGTTCCTCTTGCTGATGTTGCGAAGAAGAAAATTGGGAAGGATTAATGATGTTCTTATTATGGTTAACAATAACCTTGTTCCCGTTGATTTTCTTGTTTTGGATATTGAATGCAATGCTTCTTGTCCTATTATTTTGGGAAGACCTTTTCTTAGAACTGTTGGTGCTATTATTGATATGAAAGAAGGCACCATTAGATATCAATTCCCACTCAAGAAAGGTATAGAACACTTTCCTAGAAAGAGAAAGAAGCTACCTTTTGATTCTATCCTTAGAGCAAATTATGATCTTGATACTCCTTTATTTGAAAATACTTGATTCTTGAAAGTACTTTCTGCGCCTAGCTCAAAAGCGTTAAAGAAAAGCACTCTTGGGAGATTACCCAATGTTTTCTTTTTAGTACTTTTTATTTTTGTTGAGTCTTGAAAGTTGTTACTACTATAATGACCTCTCCTTATAATTTTTATTTCATTTTTGTGCCAAGAGTAACCTCTAATTGGAAGAAGGTAAGATTTGGGGAAGTTGCTGTCCCGAAACAGATTTCTGCACTTCACCATAAAAATTCATGAAAAATCCCAGAACGTCATTTTGATCTGTGATTTCTTGTGCACATGCCGCAGGTTATTATCTAAATTTCATTATTTTTGCACTTTCCAATTTGAGCAACAGAAGATTTTTGAAAAAATTGATCTTTACCAGCTGTTCTGTTTTGACAGATTTCTACCACTATTTGCATTTGCCTCTTGATCTCTTTCTTTTTGAGTTCTTTTGATCACGGAAATTTTAGAGGAAGTTTCTATAGTAGCTAATGCGTTAATTGGTGTTGTACTTGAGTTGAAACTGAACCAAAAGTGGATTTACTATCTTGCATAAACTAATGTTGCTAATGAGAATTGTGTGAAGTTTTGTATGAAGGAAGTTTGCAAGTGTAGGGAAAGGAGAATGATGAGATGAGATGAAGTATGGACAAAAGCCCATGGCACCCCTTCTTCATCAACAAAAATATCAGGTCATCTTTTAAGACACTATATTTTATTGCTTCATATGCTATGTGTTTTTCTTGGAGCGTCTTTATTTTTGCTTTCAGTTTTCTTTTGTTTTGTTTGCTACAATAAATGTTTGGACCCTAACATTTTTCTTTGGGAGAAGACACACTCCATTTTCATTGCCTAGAACACTCTAGTTTTCACTTTTATCGTTCAACGAGTGTTCTCTTTTTCTAGTACTGCGTTTAGCTTTTATTTTCTGCCTTCGTTTTTGTTCAGAACTTGTTAGTTCTTTGTAGCTAGGTGTGTTTAGACCTATGGTCTTTGTTGCTTTTCATCTTTGAGAGTTGTTTCAAATAGGCTGATTGGTGTTGCAAAAGAATAAAATGTTTCATGCTTATAGTGATGCAAAAAGGGAGCTTGTTTAGACTGTTGCTTAGACATTAGCATGTCATGCTTGATATTATTTTGATTATATGCTTAGTAGTTATTGTTATAGCAAGACTTGTCTCAAATAACTAAGAGTGCTTAATGTGCCTTTGAAAGAATCATGCATTGTTTTTATCTTATAGTAGCATAATATTGTGGTATTCTTCTTTGATGCTTTATTTGGGTAGACTTGGCGCATGCTTACACCATGTTTTGACTTTAAACCAGTCGCCTCAAGCCTCTATGATCATTTGGTTTTTGACTTGTGATATCACTTTATGCTTTGGTTAATAATGTTTTGTCGCTATGCATGATTATGGCCGTTATTGCTCTCTTAGTTGGTCACTCCCAGTATTTTGCTAGCCTTCATCTGTACTGAATATGAGCTCGACTCGTGCATCCAACTCCCAAAAACCAAAATTTACCAATGTGTCCACCATATCTACCTATTAGCATTTTGCTATTCCAAGTATATTCATCATGCTTTTATCTATCCTTCAAATTAAATTTTTTGTTATGAGAAAATTAGTTAGTAAAGCTCTCACGAACTTGATGGCACATTTACTTTCTTGCACTTAATAAACTTGACGATTGTGGCTCTGTTATGATGATTATATGCTTGCAAGTTGTAAGTTGGGAGTTGGCTCAGCCATGCTATCATGGGGCACGCTTTCAACATTGCACTTATTTCTATTTAGTTGATATCATGATCTTTTGTTTATGGATGCCTATCTGTGTGAAAGGAGTTGGAAACTTGTAAGCTCATGGAGTCTGTATATGTGTTAGAGAAACGCCTAGGGCGCTAATCTAAACCATGCATCATTCATGGTGGAAATTTATAGCATAACCATAGTGGACATTCGACGACGCATCTCAAAATAAAAAGCTATACCCAATGGTAAATAAAAGAGATGCCGAGGTGTTCATTGTCTGTTTGTCTTGTCACTTTGATGTGGGACAGTTTCCATATCATCGGGCAGGAGGTACCCCGTTGGCGTTCTCAGTGATACACGTATGCTTACAATGACAAGAACTTACTTGGGACCTAAGTCGATTAGCATGGTTTAAGTACTCGTATTCAAGGGACATGAGATTTTCAACTTATGACTTGTCAAGCATATATCTCATATTTGTACTCGCATTAACCTTAACCACACAAGATGCCTATGATAGAGGCAATGAGAGCTCAAAGCTAATAAGTACCATAATTTTTGGAAGGTTTATAAATGCAATGACTACTTCCCTCTGCGAAGGACCTTTCTTTAACTTTTATGTTGAGTCTTCATCTTCTACCTTTATGCACCAATTAAGAGAGCATAGTTGTCATTCGGAGTATAATGTGCATAGTCCCAAAATTTATTATTGATTGATTCATGATTATGGTATTGCTTGTTCTCAAATTATTTGTATCTAGTCACCCTCTTGAACTTTGAAGGTGTCCTATGCATTTATGTTTTGCTACTCCACGAGGGACAAGCTGAATACCACTTTGTTATGTTTTCTCTATTCTTGAAACAAACAATTGACTTTCAATGCATTATTACTTATGATCTTTTGTTTGTGTTACTTTTCATGTTGTAACATGGTTGCTAAGTTCTATGGTTAGAATTATATCTCGTATGCCCATGTTTAGAGTACTTTGATCTCAGCATGCAATGTTTTACCTTTAGCTGATCAAGATTGTGTTGGTGCATGTCACCTCAAAAATTATTGTGTTGTTATCACTTACCTACTCGAGGACGAGCAGGAGTTAAGCTTGGGGATGCTTGATACGTCGCAAATGTATCTATAATTTTTTATGTTCCATGCTTGTTTTACACCAATTGCTTTGTGTTTTGTTTACACTTCGTGGCATTTTTATGCATTTTTTGGAACTAACCTATTAACGAGATGCCACAGTGCCAGTTCCTGTTTTCTGCTGTTTTTGTGTTTCAGAAAAGTTACACAGGAAATATTCTCGGAATTGGATAAAACAAAAGCCGAAGTTCCTATTTACCTGAAAGGAAGACGGAGTCCAGAGGAGAGACGGAGCCGGACCAGGAGGCGACCGCACCATAGGGTGGCGTGGGCCACCCCCTGGCTGCGCCACCAGGTGGTGTGGGCCCCTGGTCCACCCCCTGACATTGCCCTTCCGCCTATAAATTCCCTTCTTTGGGAAAAACCCTAAGGGACGAACACTTCTCCATAAAACATACTGCAAGACACCGCCGTTGTCGTCCCAAGATCGGGAGGGTCCAGAAGCTCTTTTCGGCACCCTACTGAAGTGGGGAATTATCACCGGAGGCCTTCTTCATCACCATGCCTGCCTCTGGAGTGATGCGTGAGTAGTCTACCTTAGACTATGGGTCCATAGCAGTAGCTAGATAGTTGTCTTCTCCTCCATGTGCTTCATGCCTAGATCTTGTGAGCTGCCTATCATGATTAAGATCATTGTTATGTAAATCTACATGTTGTGTTTGTTGGGATCCGATGAATATTGATTACTATGTCAAGTTGATTGTTGATTTCTCATGTCTATGTTATTTATGATCTTGCAAACTCTCCATTGCTAGTAGATATCTTGGCCGAGTAGATGCTATTGACTCCAAGAGGGAGTATTTATGCTCGATAGTGGGTTTATACCTCTAGTAATCTGGGAGAGTGACAATAACTTCTAAGGTTGTAGATGTGTTGTTGCTACTAGAGAGAAAACAACAATCTTTTGTTCAAGGACATTTGTATTGTTTACATTACACACTTTGCTTAAGGCGATAATTTTTTGCCTGCAACTTAATACCCAAGGGTTGTTCGGATGATATCATGCGGGTGGATTATTAGTCATAGATGCAGTTGAATTATGGTCTATGTATTATGTTGTAATGCCCAAGTGAATCTCATAGTGATCTTCATTACATGTAAATGCATTGTTATGCATTCTTTATTTTGTCAATTGCCCAACTGTAATTTATTTATCCAGCATGTTATTTATCTTTATGGAGAGACACCTCTTATGAACTGTGGACCTCGGTCCATTCTTTTACATATATATTACCATCTACTGCAAGCACCGTTTACTTTTCGCAAGCATTATTTACTTACTGCAAACAAATATCTTTTTCCACACGATACATTTAATCCTTCACTTCCAGCAAACCAGTGAGATTGACAACCTCACTGCAAGTTGGGCCAAAGTATCTTGGTTGTGTTGTGTGTAGGTTCCACGTTGCTGCTGGCACCGGTAGTGCGCCCTGCCAAAAGCCACACTAGTGGAAAAAGGGCTATAGGTGGCGCATTTTTTTCTTATGCGTGGCGCATATGGAATGCGCCACCAATGCCACGCCACTAGTAACAGTTTATTGGTGGCGCATTTGCCATATGCGCCACGCATAATTTGCTTATGCGTGGCGCATATTGCTATATGCGCCACTAGTAGCCTTTGAAAATTCAAAAATTTCAAAAAATAATTTAAAAATCGAAAAAAACCAAAAAAAAAATTGAAAATCATAAAAATCGAAATAATGTGAAAAAACTATTGTATTTGAGTTTTTTGAGGATTTTATCACATGAGGAACATTTTCAAATCACACCGAATTTCTTGACTTCCCGATAGGTCACCCATCCTTAGACTATTCCGAGGTGAGCACGCTTAACTTCTCTATTCTATTTGCATGAGCTGTCCCTAACCTATCCAAGTTCTTATTGATATTACTATCATATCAATCCTCTTAAGGCCTATGTGTGCTTGTGTATATATATATATGTATGTGCATATATGTGTGTATTTGTGTATATGTTTGTATATGTGTATATGTATTATATATATGTGTGGACAAATGTGTATGTATGTCCGCGTATATGTGCGTATATATGCGTATATGTATGCGTATAAGTGCATATAAGTGCGTATATATGCGTATATGTGCGTATATGTGCATATATATGTGTATACGTGTATGTACGTCCTTCATATATATGCGTATATGTGCGTATATGTGTGTATATGTGTATGTACATCCGTGTATATGTGCGTATATGTGTGTATATGTGCGTATATGTGCGTATATGTGTATGTATGTTCGTGTATATGTGTATGTATGTTCGTGTATATGTGTGTATATGTGTGCGTACATGTGCGTATATGTGTATGTACGTCCGTATATATGTGCGTATATGTGTGTATATGTGCGTATATATATGTATATGTGTGCGTATATGTGCATATGTTCGTGTATATGTGTATGTATGTCCGTGTATATGTGTGTATATGTGTTTGTACGTTTGTGTATATGTGTGTATATGTGTTTCTACGTTCGTGTATATGTGCGTATATGTGTGTATATATGTATGTACGTACGTGTATATGTGCGTATATGTGTGTGTATGTGTGCGTATATATGTGTGTGTATATCTGCATGTGTGCTATATGTGTGTATATAACTAATCCAAAAGTTTAATCCAATAGAAATTATGATATAAAAATAAAATAAAAAAAATTGAAAATATAAAAGTGCGAAAAAGTCTATTTTCCCTTTTGAATTTTGAGATTCTTAAATTTGTCGAAACGACCAAAGGTCGTTGAATTCGGATGTAACTTTTCGTTCTGATACTTTTTCATATAAAAAACTTTTTAATCCGACTTCGTATGCAAAAGTTATGGCCGTTTTACCGAGACATAAAGTTTTTTTGAAAAAAATATCAAAATTCTTTTTTATTATATTTCTTACTTACTAGATCACATAACATAACTAAATCTGATTTTTTGAATTTTTTTCAAACCTTTTATCATTTTCTTTTATTTTTTAAAAGACTAAAAAGACGACCCACGGGGGGGGGACGTGAAAAAAAATTCCTCGCGTTATGCGTGGCGCATTTGCTATATGCGCCACGCATAATTTGCCTATGCGTGGCGCATATTGCAATATGCGCCACTAATAGGCCAAATATGTGTGGCGCATATGGCAAATGCGCCACGCATAATACAGGATATTTTGTCGACGACCTTTTTGGTGGGTCCCGCCAGTTATGCGTGGCGCATTTTGAACAATATGCGCCATTAGTAAGAAAATTATTAGTGGAGCATATTTGCAAATGCGGCACTAATAAATACTAGTGGCGCATATTTAATAATATGCTCAACTAATAAAACATCTATCTATAAGCCTTTTCCCACTAGCGCCAGTTAGCAACAACCTTCAGAAGTGGTTTCTTTCTCCTACTGGTCGATTAAACTTTGGTTTTATAACTAAGGGAAAACTTACTGTTGTGCTCATCACACCTTTATCTTGGGGTTCGCAACTGGTCCATCAACACCGCACCATCAGTGCCACCACTGGTCTTCTTCTGTGAGCTGTAGTGTGCCGATTTCTCTTTCCCCTTCGTTTAGCTGGGCTTTGGGCCGACTCACGTTGAGTTTCCCAGAGGAATCGTTGTGCTGTGGAACAGATGGAATTCATTTATGTCCCTCTGCAGTATTGTCGAGTACGTCAGAGGATCTCATTCCGACAATTAGTCCTCAATCAAAGATAATTTACCTCCCTCCATGTAACAACTCAGAAATTGTAATCCACTTTCTATTAATTGAAGTGCCAAATTTTGGACCAAGATAAAACTTTTTATCTATTATTGCATGTAAGCATGTATTTTTCCATTATATGTATTCTATGATTTCATGTGTGTTATTTTTGGTTGTGCATTGGTCAGTTAATTCTAAGTTAACCAACAGAAGCAATTGAGACAAATTATAAGAATCAAAGAAACCAGAAATAAAAATATTAAAGAAAAAGGGAAGAATAAGATGATCTAGGAAATCTTATTGACTACCCTACTTTGAGCCATTAGAATAAGAAATCTGTAACTCAACTCAGTGCTTGGCCAGTTAGTTGAGCTTGACCAAGTTGCATTCTAACTCAACCAAAAGGTTGCTAACCAAAATTCAAACCAGAACTTGACTCAAACATCAACCAAACTTTGAATCTGAATCAGTGACAATACCAAAAATTTGAAATAAGATTTCTACAAAACTCATCCTTTCTTCAGAACAAAAATACCACTAGATACCTTGGCTCATATGCTGATCACCCAAAGTGGAAAATTTCAAAAATTCAAATTTAAATCTCTTGCGGGCATTTCGTCGAACACTTAACAGATGAAAATCGAGCAAATCTTAGTTACTGTGATGATCACTGTCGCCGTTCGTCCAGCACCTGTAGCCATGCTCCTGGGAGGCGCCGCGGTCGAGCCCCGCTCCCTCTGCCCCGACCCGAGCCGTGAGAAGTGGAGGGAAGAAGAGAAATGCGCCCAGGGCCCCCTCCCAGTCTTTCTTCTTCTCTGCACGCTCCCGACCGCCATGCCCTCGCCAGCACCGACCCACAGCCCTCCGCAGCCGAGGCGACAACCTTCCAGCACGCCCCCGAGGCCGCCGTGCCCGGTGCGACCTCCGAACGCCGCCAGGACCCCCGCACTGGCCACGCACTGGTCGCCTTGCCCCCGGCCTCCCACGACTATAAAAACCCCCGTCGATCACCCCCAGAGGAAGCACACACCCACTGCAACCGATCCCCACTCTTCTCTCTTCCTCTCTCCCTCGGAATCGTCCGAGCTCTGCATGGGAGCGCCGCCGCGTTCAGGAGGATTTCAGCCGCCATTGGAGGTGCTGCTGGTGCGAGGTGGAGGAGTCGAGCAACCGCCGTCGATCTGCTATCCCGTCGGCAAGCTCTGCTTCCTCTCCGTCACGCCCTCGCCGTCGAACACTCGTCTCTGCAACGCCGGTGAGCTCCGCCCTGGCCGAGGAAGACGACGCGTAGTAGCCGTTCGATCTAGATCCGAGGGTCGCGTACCGATTCGGTTTAGTTAAGTGACCTGACGGGTGGGACCCTCCTGTCAGGTTCTGTTTTAATTCTTTCCCGCTGCGCGAAACGTTTTCTGGGCCGGCCCGTTCGGGATTCGTCCAGGATTCGGCCCGGTGCGGTTAAGTTTCGGTCCGTTTCAATTTTTATTTTTCCCGCCCGTTTGAATTAATTCAAATAACTTTCAGATATGTTTTTCAAACTAAAATTCCAAGAGATTTACAAATCCATTTTTAGCAAATGAATATGCGTTGGAAAGCTTATCAAATTCTCTACCCAGTAGAACTGGTTAGAATTCAAATTGAGTTAGGAATTTAAATAAATATGAATAGTGTGACCATAGCTTTATTAATCATAGAAGATTTCTAGAAAATTGTTTAAGCCTCCTAAAATCATGAAACTTGATTTGTGAACTCACTAAATACCTCCCCCACTGGTTAGTCACTTCTCATCTACTAAAAACTTGTTAGTGGTACCAAGTATACCCTAACCCATTTCTAGTTAGTAGCATAAAATGATAGATTTCTATTGCACACTTAGAATTAATTGTTGCCCTCAATACCAATCCACTTAATTAAACCCTTCTCACTTGAACCAGTCCAATCCCTCCTAGTTCAATACCAATGTTTAATAAGTAAACCACCTATGGCTTATGGTAGAAATGTGAACATGCACACTCAATGCAAACTTGGAAGAAAACTTGCCAACCAATTCAAATAAAATCCACCATGAATACTATTGTGTGAAAACAAGTATGTGTGCTGAAGTAATGTTAGTATTGTGTGATGATTGTGTGCTTGGTATTATTCATTTTTAGACGCTAGTATTGCGGAGGAGGATATTGAGGGGGAATATTATCAAGAAGAAGAAGAATACCCCGGACACTTTGCCAACCAAGGCAAGCCATCTTTTGATTCATACTCCCAATGCCTAGTTTTAATATTGCATTCTACTTGATTTAAGTAAATTGCATGATTGAATTGCTAGAGTAGAATGATAGAAGTGAAGTGATCTATGGTTTAGCAAGAGCATCAGCTGAGTTTATCCAACTCTACTTAGTGGTATCATCCCTCAATGTAGTCGCTTAGTCGCTAATAAAATTTGTGCTATCTCTAGAGGAACCCCATTTGAACCTGGTGAAATGAACTTGAAAACTTGAATTAGAAACCACTCCTACATGATGGTTTTATTAAGGAAAACAATCGTGACTAAGAACTATGGAATGTATTTGTCAAATGATACTAAGTGATGTACTATGTGAGCCAACCATACCGTACGACCACATTACCCCTATATGGGAAGGGGCTTAGTCCGTAGCTTGTTTACCTTAGTATGGGAGGCCTTGTATCAACCTTTATGGAAGGACACCGTGAGCGGTTACTTCTGAACCGAGTGGATTCCACTAATCCGGCATCCCGGAGCGGCCAAAACTAGCGGCGCCGGAGCGGGGATTCCGTATCCCGGGCTCTAGGGAAGGATCCTATACTAGGGTGAGCAAGTGAAGGAGTTTGTTTGATTATCTGAACCCCGCATACTTGTGTATGACGATCCGTGGATTTCTCCCGGCAGACGTATCGAATCTTGTGGGTAAAGTGTACCCCTCTGCAGAGGTTTTCAAACTATTCGAATAGCCGCGTCCGCGGTCATGGACAGTTGGCAAGCTGTACTTGACTTTTGTCAAGAATGATAATAACTCATGGTGAACTTGGTGAATGACATGACTTGACTTGACCTGGATTTGACACACTTGAAGTTCCTCTTAAGATTTAACTTAGAGAATTAAACCTCTTTCCTACCAATGAACCTTCTTGGGAAAATAAAACTAGCTTTTGCAACTAAACTTAGTGCTTAGTCCACCATATCAACCTTACATATCTACTTCATCATTTCATTTGTAAGATGGTTTGCGAGTGCATCCAATGTACTCACGGCTGTGTCCCTGGCTATCAACTTGGCCAGACTATGGGGAAGAGTATCCGGAGGAAGGGTATGAAGAAGAATACCAGAACTAAGATCTTCTACAGAGACGCCATTGCCTGTAGGGTGAAGGCATGGACCCGAAGACGTTATTTCCGCTGCTATATTGTGCTGTAATATGAACTTGGTCACTATGACCATTGTATTTGAACTATCGTATTGTAATGTCTATGAAACTGGTTACCAACTATGTTATGTGTATCACAACAATGATTCTGGGATTGTGGTGGAATGCATAACGGGCACTTCGAATTTGTGATAAATTCGGGGTCGCCACAAGTTGGTATCAGAGCCTAGGCTGACCATAGGAGACCTTAGTTAGAATGGGCGTTAAATCAAACCTTTAACAAAACAAAGAGATAAGTAATGGTTTAAAATTGCTTAGTCTTTTCCTCTCTATTTACAAAGTCTTGTACATACTTCAGTTTTTACCTACTTAAAATTTTGCACACTTGAGTTGATCACTAACTTAGTCTAATCTAAAATTTTGTAGATGGCACCGGTATTCACTGAGCAGTACCAGTTGGGCCATGGTGGCAGCCTTTGTTTCGAGCGTGACCTCACCACCCTGACCTTGTTCCTGAACCGTCTGTACCCGGAGTTCAAGGGAGCCGTGCTCAATGAGCACCCGGATGGAGAGCTACGGTGGCTTATCAGGGCTAGTTGTCGTGGCAAGAAGGGAGATTTGAGTTCTCCAAGGATCAAGTTTGAGCTTGTGGAGAATACTTGGGCCGATGGTTTGGTCCGAGGTATGCAGGAGATGCACGCCCGCTTGTGCGGACTGCATGTTGAGGAGGTCCAGGGGAGCGCTTTAGGAACTTTGCTCGGCGTGATGCGGATGGGCATCCCGCAAACATGCCCGGGCAGAATGAGCCGAGTACCTATGTCGATCACATGGACTTCTTGCTGTACTCCACTCAGCAGGAGGCAGATCGAGCCCGTACCAAGGCCAACCTTGAGCACTTCGCAATGGTGGAGGCAAGGAGCACTATCAGGATTCTTGCGAGGGATCGCAAGAGTCTTCGCCGCCAGCGCGATGAGAGGGATCACACCATTGAGGAGTTGAAGGCCAATGTGGCTGAGCTGACTGAGTACATTGAGAGTCTGGAGGACCACCTTGGTGAGGAGGAAGGCATTGACCTCCGCAAGGAGGATAATGCCCTCATTAGTGATGAGGATGACTTCATGGAGGACCTTGATGACGAGGAGGATCCCGAGGAGAATGGATTCATTGTGGATGATGAGGAGGAAGACCCCGAGGAGCCCGATGTTTAGATTGGAGACTTCCATGTTATCTAGTTATGAGTTCACCTTGAGTCACTTCGTGTAGGTGTGAGTTGTATCCCCCTCTCTAGTAGACGAGTCGCAATGGTTGGATGTAAACCATTTGTAATGTGTGAACTCGTATGTATGATATGTTGGATGGTTGTTGAATGAAATATGAATTTGGCCCTTAAGGCCCTAGTAAGACAAAAATTGCATCATCCATGTTACATTAAATCTTAGCAAATTAGTTTTTCCCTCTTGTCTTACACACCTTATCTTCAGATGCCGCGAGCACCCCCACCCCCGAACCCGGAAATGGCAGAACTGCTAAGGTTGATCATGGAAGACCGGGAAGCAGCCCGAGCTGAGCGCCAAGCTAACTTGGCCACTCTTCAGCAGTTAACCCAGATGGCAATGAACCACAACAATGGCAATGGAAATGGCCATGGTGAAGGAGAGAACAATGGCAGTGGTGATCACCGATCCAAGTTAAGGAGTTTCCAGAACACCAACCCTCCTATATTCACTAAGTCTTAAGAACCCTTAGATGCCGATGACTGGCTTCGCAGTATGGAGAACAATTTGGCAGTCGCCGAAGTTGGTGAAAATAAGAAGGTTTTGTACACCACCCACTACCTTGCGGGAGCCGCAAGAGCTTGGTGGGATAACACCCGTGCAATGCAAGCCCCAGGGTATGTGATGCCTTGGGAGGAGTTCAAGAGCAAGTTTAGCAAGGCCCATGTTCCTTTGGGATTGGTTAAAAGGATGAGAGATGAGTTCAGAAATCTGAAGCAAGGTTCCCTATCTGTGGTGGATTACCGTGACAAGTTCTTGACCTTGTCTAGGTATGCCCCAGATGACACCAACACCACGGAGAAGAAGCAAGAAAGGTTTCTGGATGGACTTCATGATGAGATGCAATGTGTCCTGGTCAGCATCCACTTTGCCGACTTGGAGTCATTGGTTGACTCTGCCATTCAGATGGAAGGCAAACTCAAGCAAGCTACCGAGAACCGCAAGCGCCGTATGATGTATCAAGGCAACTCGAGCAACTCGCAGAAGCCAAGGGGAATTGCACCTATGGGTTTCGCCCCTAGACCTATGAGGCCATCTGCACCTGCTCCACGTCCCAACTATCCTAGCCGTCCGCCCGGCAACAACTTCAACCGTGCACCTCCGAGACCTGGTGGCAACAACTTCAACACCAATACCCCTAGACCCAATGGCGCCCCTGTGCTACCCAAGCCTGGTGATAAGTCTGGTGTCACCTGTTATGAGTGCGGACTCAAAGGGTACTACTCCAATGAGTGCCCCCAATAAGCTGAATGATGCATCCAAGACCACTGCTCCTGTTCAGCAACAGCGCCGTGTGGGAAATGGCAAGAACTATCCACCAAGGAACCAGCCTCACCCTCGAGGCCGTCTGAATCATATGAATGTTGAAGAAGCTCAGGAGGCAACAGACGTTGTGCTTGGTATGTTCCCTATTAACTCAGTTCCTGCAAGAGTTCTGTTTGATTCTGGAGCTTCACACTCATTTGTTACCCAGTTATTCGTTGATAAAAGTGGACTTCAACCCACACCCTTGAAAGATGTCATGTCTGTGCAAATCCCCGGGTCGATAACCAAAGCCAGTTGTACCTGCTTGGCAGTGCCCATAGAAATCCATGGGATCTCATTCTTAGCCAGTTTGATTGTGTTAGGAACCAAAGGATTGGAAGTAGTCCTAGGTATGGATTGGATGTCTCAACACCAAGGAATTATAGATTGTGCCAAAAAGACCATCACCATGAGGAGTAGCCATGGAGTTTTAGTAAAGCATGTGTTAGTTAAACCCACCCAAATCCCCAGATGTCATAAGAGTATCTTAGGGCCAACCATAAAGGAAGTTCCCATCGCCTGTGAATACCCGGATGTTTTTCCCGATGAGCTACCCGGAATGCCACCGGATCGGGATATTGAGTTTATCATTGAGCTTATCCCCGGAACTGGATCTATAGCCCAACGACCCTATCGTATGAACCCAGCTGAACTAGTAGAGTTGAAGAAGCAATTGGATGACCTTTTGAGTAAAGGATTGATTCAGCCAAGTTCTTCTGCTTGGAGATCACCCGTTCTGTTTGTGGATAAAAGTGACGGTTCTAGCCGACTGTGCAGTGATTACCGCAAGCTAAACGATGTGACCATCAAGAACAAGTATCCTCTTCCAAAGATTGAAGATTTGTTTGACCAATTGACTGGAGCTAGAGTCTTCTCGAAGATAGATCTTAGAACTGGGTACCACCAACTGAAGATCCATGCAACGGATATCCCCAAAACAGCCTTCACTACCCGATACGGATTGTATGAGTATATCGTAATGTCATTTGGATTAACCAATGCCCCTTCTTATTTCATGAACCTCATGAATAAGGTTTTTATGGAGTTTTTGGATAAGTTTGTTGTTGTCTTCATTGATGACATTCTTATCTACTCCAAGTCCGAAGAAGAGCATGCAACCCATTTGAGATTAATCTTAGAAACCTTAAGAGAGCATCAGCTGTATGCCAAGTTTAGTAAATGTGAGTTCTGGTTGAAGGAAGTTGGATTCTTAGGCCATGTATTATCAGCGGGAGGAATATCCGTAGACCCCAAGAAGATCAAATCAGTCATGGAATGGGAAGCTCCTACCACTCAAACTGAAGTTAGAGGTTTTCTCGGATTAGCCGGATATTACCGCAAATTTATTGAAGGGTTTTCAAGCATTGCCCGGCCAATGACCCAACTGTTGAAGAAAGACAAGAAGTTTGAATGGACCCCTAAGTGTGAAGAGAGTTTTCAAGAGCTCAAGAAGCGACTGGTGACCGCCCCCGTCCTAACCATGCCCGATATCACCAAAAACTTTGATGTCTATTGCGACGCTTCCAAACTTGGACTTGGTTGTGTATTGATGCAAGAAGGCAAAGTCATAGCTTACCTCTCTCGGCAGCTTTGACCTCATGAAGAAAACTATCCAACTCATGATCTGGAGTTAGCAGCCGTAGTGCTAGCTCTAAAGACCTGGAGGCACTATCTGATGGGCAACCGTTGCGAGATCTACACTGATCACAAGAGTTTGAAGTATATCTTCACCCAGAAGGAGTTGAACAAGAGGCAAAGAAGATGGATAGAGTTGATTAAGGATTATGATCTGGAAATTCACTATCACCCCGGTAAGGCCAATGTAGTGGCCGATGCATTGAGTAGGAAGTCGTGCTCGTTGAATATGATGATCAAAGAGGAGCAACCCATGTTGCACCAAGAGTTTGAAAGGTTTGGATTGGAACTAGTCAGTCGAGGATTCCTAGCCAACCTTGAGTTTCAACCCACCTTGAAGAGCCAAATCAGAGAAGCCCAGAAGGGAAATGAGAGTATTAACGGAATTAAGCGCGGGATTAGTTCCGGCAAGGTGCCAGGATTTGAGGAAGATGATCAAGGAGTTCTTTGGTATAAAGGACGTATTTGTGTGCCTGCTGACTCAGAATTAAAGGGAGTTATTATGAAGGAAGCCCATGAGACACCTTACTCCATTCACCCCGGTGGAACTAAGATGTATCAAGATTTAAAGAAACAATTTTGGTGGCATGGAATGAAGCGTGAGATTGCATCGTTCATCTCTAAGTGTGATATTTGTCAAAGAGTCAAGGCTGAACATCAACGTCCTGCGGGATTGCTGCAACCTTTGCAAGTTCCGGAATGGAAGTGGGAATCGGTTGGAATGGATTTCATCACTGGATTTCCAAGGTCTAGCCGTGGAAATGACTCTATCTGGGTCATTGTGGATAGACTCACCAAAGTTGCCCACTTTATTCCTGTCAACACCACTTATACCTCAGGGCAGCTAGCAGATCTGTATCTATCCAGAATTGTTAGTTTGCATGGAGTCCCTAAAACCATAGTTTCCGATCGAGGAACCCAATTCACCTCAAGATTTTGGAGAAGCTTACATCAAGCCTTGGGAACCAAATTAGCCTTTAGCACCGCTTACCACCCTCAGACTGATGGACAGACTGAAAGCGTGAATCAAATACTTGAAGATATGTTGAGAGCCTGTGTTCTAGCCTATGGGGCTAAGTGGGAAGATTGTCTGCCTTTCGCGGAGTTTTCCTACAACAACAGTTATCAAGCCAGTTTGCAAATGGCCCCATTTGAAGCTTTGTATGGAAGGAAGTGTTGTACCCCTTTGAATTGGTCAGAAACCGGAGACAGTCAGATATTTGGACCTGACATTCTGCAAGAAGCCGAGGAGAAAGTTTGCATGATTCGTGATTACCTCAAGGCAGCCCAGTCGAGATAGAAGAGTTATGCCGACAAGAGACGTAGAGAACTGACCTTCCAGATTGGAGATTTTGTTTATCTCAGAGTATCACCCCTCAAGGGAATGCAGAGATTCCAAGTGAAAGGAAAGCTTGCACCAAGGTATATTGGACCCTTCAAGGTACTAAGCCGCAGAGGAGAAGTGTCCTATCAGTTGGAAATGCCCCCTGAATTGTCTGAAGTACACGATGTCTTTCACGTGTCTTTACTTCGGAAGTGTCTTGAAGTTCCGGAGAAGCCCAAAATCTTCAAGAATATTGATCATCGTTCTGTGGACATCAACAAGGATTTGACCTATCGTGAAATGCCTATTCGTATCCTCGAGGAAGCATATAGAACCACTCGAACCCGAAGCCTCAAGTTTCTGAAAGTTCAGTGGAGTAATCACACCGAAGATGAAGCTACTTGGGAACGAGAAGATTACCTACAGAAAGAGTTTCCCAATCTTTTCAGTTCTTAATTAGTGAATCTCGGGGACGAGATTCTTTTTAAGGGGGGAAGATTGTAACAACTCAGAAATTGTAATCCACTTTCTATTAATTGAAGTGCCAAATTTTGGACCAAGATAAAACTTTTTATCTATTATTGCATGTAAGCATGTATTTTTCCATTATATGTATTCTATGATTTCATGTGTGTTATTTTTGGTTGTGCATTGGTCAGTTAATTCTAAGTTAACCAACAGAAGCAATTGAGACAAATTATAAGAATCAAAGAAACCAGAAATAAAAATATTAAAGAAAAAGAGAAGAATAAGATGATCTAGGAAATCTTATTGACTACCCTACTTTGAGCCTTTAGAATAAGAAATCTGTAACTCAACTCAGTGCTTGGCCAGTTAGTTGAGCTTGACCAAGTTGCATTCTAACTCAACCAAAAGGTTGCTAACCAAAATTCAAACCAGAACTTGACTCAAACATCAACCAAACTTTGAATCTGAATCAGTGACAATACCAAAAATTTGAAATAAGATTTCTACAAAACTCATCCTTTCTTCAGAACAAAAATACCACTGGATACCTTGGCTCATATGCTGATCACCCAAAGTGGAAAATTTAAAAAATTCAAATTTAAATCTCTTGCGGGCATTTCGTCGAACACTTAACAGATGAAAATCGAGCAAATCTTAGTTACTGTGATGATCACTGTCGCCGTTCGTCCAGCGCCTGTAGCCATGCTCCTGGGAGGCGCCGCGGTCGAGCCCCGCTCCCTCTGCCCCGACCCGAGCCGTGAGAAGTGGAGGGAAGAAGAGAAATGCGCCCAGGGCCCCCTCCCAGTCTTTCTTCTTCTCTGCATGCTCTCGACCGCCATGCCCTCGCCAGCACCGACCCACAACCCTCCGCAGCCGAGGCGACAACCTCCCAGCACGCCCCCGAGGCCGCCGTGCCTGGTGCGACCTCCGAACGCCGCCAGGACCCCCGCACTGGCCACGCACTGGTCGCCTTGCCCCCGGCCTCCCGCGACTATAAAAAAACCCCGTCGATCACCCCCAGAGGAAGCACACACCCACCGCAACCGATCCCCACTCTTCTCTCTTCCTCTCTCCCTCGGAATTGTCCGAGCTCTACACGGGAGCGCCGCCGCGTTCAGGAGGATTTCAGCCGCCATTGGAGCTGCTGCTGGTGCGAGGTGGAGGAGTCGAGCAACCGCCGTCGATCTGCTATCCCGCCGGCAAGCTCTGCTTCCTCTCCGTCACGCCCTCGCCGTCGAACACTCGTCTCTGCAACGCCGGTGAGCTCCGCCCTGGCCGAGGAAGACGACGCGTACTAGCCGTTCGATCTAGATCCGAGGGTCGCGTACCGATTCGGTTTAGTTAAGTGACCTGACGGGTGGGACCCCCCCTGTCAGGTTCTGTTCTAATTCTTTCCCGCCGCGCGAAACGTTTTCTGGGCCGGCCCGTTCGGGATTCGTCCAGGATTCGGCCCGGTGCGGTTAAGTTTCGGTCCGTTTCAATTTTTATTTTTCCCGCTCGTTTGAATTAATTCAAATAACTTTCAGATATGTTTTTCAAACTAAAATTCCAAGAGATTTACAAATCCATTTTTAGCAAATGAATATGCGTTGGAAAGATTATCAAATTCTCTACCCAGTAGAACTGGTTAGAATTCAAATTGAGTTAGGAATTTAAATAAATATGAATAGTGTGACCATAGCTTTATTAATCATAGAAGATTTCTAGAAAATTGTTTAAGCCTCCTAAAATCATGAAACTTGATTTGTGAACTCACTAAATACCTCCCCCACTGGTTAGTCACTCTTCATCTACTAAAAACTTGTTAGTGGTACCAAGTATACCCTAACCCATTTCTAGTTAGTAGCATAAAATGATAGATTTCTATTGCACACTTAGAATTAATTGTTGCCCTCAATACCAATCCACTTAATTAAACCCTTCTCACTTGAACCAGTCCAATCCCTCCTAATTCAATACCAATGTTTAATAAGTAAACCACCTATGGCTTTTGGTAGAAAATGTGAACATGCACACTCAATGCAAACTTGGAAGAAAACTTGCCAACCAATTCAAATAAAATCCACCATGAATACTATTGTGTGAAAACAAGTATGTGTGTTGAAGTAATGTTAGTATTGTGTGATGATTGTGTGCTTGGTATTATTCATTTTTAGACGCTAGTATTGCGGAGGAGGATATTGAGGGGGAATATTATCAAGAAGAAGAAGAATACCCCGGACACTTTGCCAACCAAGGCAAGCCATCTTTTGATTCATACTCCCAATGCCTAGTTTTAATATTGCATTCTACTTGATTTAAGTAAATTGCATGATTGAATTGCTAGAGTAGAATGATAGAAGTGAAGTGATCTATGGTTTAGCAAGAGCATCAAGCTGAGTTTATCCAACTCTACTTAGTGGTATCATCCCTCAATGTAGTCGCTTAGTCGCTAATAAAATTTGTGCTATCTCTAGAGGAACCCCATTTGAACCTGGTGAAATGAACTTGAAAACTTGAATTAGAAACCACCCCTACATGATGGTTTTATTAAGGAAAATAATCGTGACTAAGAACTATGGAATGTATTTGTCAAATGATACTAAGTGATGTACTATGTGAGCCAACCATACCGTACGACCACATTACCCCTATATGGGAAGGGGCTTAGTCCGTAGCTTGTTTACCTTAGTATGGGAGGCCCTGTATCAACCTTTATGGAAGGACACCGTGAGCGGTTACTTCTGAACCGAGTGGATTCCACTAATCCGGCATCCCAGAGCGGCCAAAACTACAGGCGCCGGAGCGGGGATTCCGTATCCCGGGCTCTAGGGAAGGATCCTATACTAGGGTGAGCAAGTGAAGGAGTTTGTTTGATTATCTGAACCCCGCATACTTGTGTATGACGATCCGTGGATTTCTCCCGGCAGACGTATCGAATCTTGTGGGTAAAGTGTGCCCCTCTGCAGAGGTTTTCAAACTATTCGAATAGCCGCGTCCGCGGTCATGGACAGTTGGCAAGCTGTACTTGACTTTTGTCAAGAATGATAATAACTCATGGTGAACTTGGTGAATGACATGACTTGACTTGACCTGGATTTGACACACTTGAAGTTCCTCTTAAGATTTAACTTAGAGAATTAAACCTCTTTCCTACCAATGAACCTTCTTGGGAAAATAAAACTAGCTTTTGCAACTAAACTTAGTGCTTAGTCCACCATATCAACCTTGCATATCTACTTCATCATTTCATTTGTAAGATGGTTTGCGAGTGCATCCAATGTACTCACGGCTGTGTCCCTGGCTATCAACTTGGCCAGACTATGGGGAAGAGTATCCGGAGGAAGGGTATGAAGAAGAATACCAGAACTAAGATCTTCTACAGAGACGCCATTGCCTGTAGGGTGAAGGCATGGACCCGAAGACGTTATTTCCGCTGCTATATTGTGTTGTAATATGAACTTGGTCACTATGACCATTGTATTTGAACTATCGTATTGTAATGTCTATGGAACTGGTTACCAACTACGTTATGTGTATCACAACAATGATTATGGGATTGTGGTGGAATGCATAACGGGCACTTCGAATTTGTGATAAATTCGGGGTCGCCACACTCCATTTACATATCATTGATATATCTTGTGGTCGCTTTCCATTACTGAAGCGAAGGTATTTTAGCGGTGTATATTGGATATTATGGTTGTGCCTCATATGAGAGTTCAGATCATTTATGTTGTAACAGTGTGTTATCCCAACCATTTAAGGAACAACTTGAGGTTTTATTTTAGGAAAATACTTTGTTCAACTTGGACAATTTCGTTGTTTTCTCAAAACTCATTGTGACAAGATGATCTAAAAATGCCGATTGTCATGATCTTTGCATCTGCAACTGTGATGAGATATTTAGATTGTTGTGATACCTATCGTAGAATTTTCTAATCTGAATATATTTTGTTTGGTCATGGAGTTAATACTACCAAACATTGGATGCTACATTGTAATATAACGATTTTTGAGCCAACACATGGACTAGAGAAGCCATACTGCATATTCTTAAGCCAGTGGCGGAGCTAGGGGGGACCAGCAAGTGCCCTGGCCTCCCCTATGGCATTGTGTAGCAGGAAGAAATTATACTTGATGCTTAATTTGGACAGATTTTTTAGAGGAATTTAGCTCTGTTGGCCCCCCTAATACACAAATTTCTTGGTTGGCCCCCTCTAATCTACAATCTTGCCTCCGCCCCTGTCTTAAGCAGTTTTGTATCTAAACCAGTGAAACTGATGTTTGTATGTTATGTATAGAACTATAGATTTTAATGCCTACTGACTACAATTTGATGGGTTGTTAATTGTTTGTTTGCAGCTATGTTGTCGTTCTTGACTAAACTTGTTGCTCTAAGTTTGACACCACACCAAATTGCATGACACCACCAGTGAAGTATGAATTTATTAAAGAAAATGAGTAAATAATTACTATGCGCAGATTTCAATAAACAAGGTGTTAAGTAATTACTATTATTAGTATCAGTGCTTATACATATTTTTAAATCTTATTCAAATTATAGCAACATCACATATATATATATATATTAGATGATCACATTTATATAAGACGTGTGATTTGCAAGTGCACACTTACTGGTCAAGCAAAGCAGTTTTCTAGCCGGTACCTACCGGGTAGAGATCCAATGTCCAGTTTTGTTTCCGATTCATGTTTCTTGCACTAGATTAAGTTTCACATAATGTAATTAATATAGTCTGTAACTTAATTTTACATAGAGCCAGTGCATGCATCACAAAGCTTTCAATGGTGGATCTGTAACCGGTGGATACCGGTGCCGCTAGAATTGCATTTTAGGCACATCAAGGCAATATCCCCTTTCACAAAGACTCCCACCGACCCACGTGTCAGTCGGATGACCACGTGACAAAATCTTTGCCCTGCGTGCACTTCGTGAATTAGCGGATATCTCGAAATAGACTTGTGTCCTTCTTTGTTATAAATAGAGCAACAACTAGCTGATATCTGCCCCAAAATCCGTGGATGTAACTAACCCACGATATCGTTGGTTGGTGGAACATATGAAACATTGAGCGATCAAACAAAGCACACATGAAGGAAATATCTCCTTCACAAAATCATGCATCCGAAGCAAATCTTCAATAAAAAGAGTGGACACCATTAGTTATTGTTCCTTCGGACCTGTAGGGATTTGTTTCGTGTCTGTTGTGTCATGAATGTGAGCTAGTAGTTTCTTCTAAGCAAAATGTGAGTTGATGTAATTCCAATTTTAAGTTGGTGTGATTTGCTTCAAAGACTTATATCTTCTTTCCTATGGCTGTTTAAAGAGTGATCTACAATATTGGTATCACAATTTGCACTTAATGTGTAGTTTTGTCCCATAAGTTGAAAAACATGAACCTGGGTACATAAACTTGTTTAGCGGTGATAGGCTAGTCATTTTAGTCAGAAACTTGACACGTAGAACATTGCATGGATAATAATTTTGCAATTTAGTCCACAAAAGACAAAGAATTTTCTTGGCCGGGTCCTTCCACGCATCTGGAAGTTAGGATTTTACGAATAGAGGCCTGCTGGTTCCACTATTTCCATCTATTGCTTACATGGCCACTCAAAATAGGACGCGGAATGAGAGAAGGTCTCCACACACCGAGAGAACGAGGTCACCTATGCTGTCGTTTTTGTGCATATGTCATCGGAGTTGCACTACAACAAACATCACGAAGACCCGATGATGGTGCGTAGTAGGCACCACTTGGGAACTCCAAGAGGAAGGTATGATGAGCACAACAGCAAGTTTCCCTCAGTTGTGAAACCAAGGTTTAATCGAACCAATAGGAGAAAGAACCACACTTCCGAAGGTTGATGCCCACTAGCTTTGCGACACTCCGGACAATGGCGCCAGATAAATGCTTATCGGCGTGTAGCTTTTCACCAGCAGCAATGTGAAATCTACACACAACACAACCAAGTACTTTGCCCCAACTTACGATGAGATTGTCAATCTCATCGGTTTGCTATAAACAAAGGATTAAACGTATCGAGTGGTAAAAGGCAATAGTTTGCAAGAATGTAAATAATACGAGTAAAAGTAAAACGATAATAGCAATGTAAAAGGAATTGGAGCGGAGTCCACAGTTCACTAGTGGTGTCTCTTCATAAGATAAATAACAACATGCTGGGTGAACAAATTACAGTTGGAAATTGATAGAATAAAGATAACGTACATATGTCATGAGGATCACTGTGAGATTCACCCTGGGCATTACGATAAAATATATAGACCGTAATCCAACTGCATCTATGACTAATAATCCACCCTCCGGATGTCGTCCGAGCAACCATTGGGTATTAAGTTACAAGCAACAGATTATCGCCTTAAGCAAAGTGCGTAATATAAACAATGCAAATATCCTTGGACACAAGAATATTGTTTCCCTAGTGGTAACAGCACATCTACAACCTTAGAGGTTTCTATCACTCCCCCAGATTACTAGAGGCATGAACCCAACTATCGAGCATAAATACTCCCTCTTGGAGTCACTAGCATCTACTCGGCCAAGATATCTACTAGCAACAGAGAGCATGCAAGATCATAAACAACATAGAGATAACATAAAGATAATAATTCAGCACATCAACTTAACATAGTACCAATACTCATCGGATCTCAACACACAACATGTAGAATTACACAAAGATGATCTTGATCATGATAGGCAGCTCATAAGATCTAAAGCATATGGTGGAGAAGACGACCATCTAGCTACTGCTATGGACCCGTAGTGCAAGATAGACTACTCACACATCACTCCGGAGACGACCATGATGGTAGAGAAGGCCTCCGATATGAATTCCCCTCTCTGGTAGGGTGCCGGAAAGAGCTCCTGAATCCTCCCGATCTCACGTCGACGACGGCGACAGCTTGTAGTATGTTTCGAGGAAAATGGATCGGGATATAGGTTTTTCCCATCAAGGGGAATATATAAACGGAAGGGCGGCGTCAGGAGGTGGACCAGGCGGCCTCACCCCCTGGTGGCGCGGCCAGGGCCTGGGCCACGCCACGCTAGGGTGTGGCTGGCCTCTGGCCCCCTCCGTCTCATCTTTGGACTTTGCGACGCTTCGCGAAAAATAAGAGGTTCGGCTTTTATTTTGTCCAATTTCAAGAATATTTCATGTGTAGCTTTTCTGAAACACAAAAATATCAGGAAACAGGGAACTGGCACTATGGCATCTCGTTAGTAGGTTAGTTTCGGAAAATAAATAAAAACGCCACGAAGTGTAACAAAACACAAAGCAAATGGTGTATAAATAAGCATGAAGCATCAAAAATTATAGATACGTTTGAGACGTATCAAGCATCCCCAAGCTTAACTCCTACTCGTCCTCAAGTAGGTAAGTGATAACAAAAGAATAATTTTTGAGGTGACATACACCATCACAATCTTGATCAACGATGTAAAGCATTGAGTGCTGAGATTAAAGAACTTAAAATAGGGACATAAGAGACATAATTTTGACAATAATACTTAACAACCATGTTATAATATGAAAAGTATGTAAAAACCTGACATATTACACATATAGTAATATGTAAAGTCTTCGACATATTGTACGCAAAGTGAAGTATCACGAACAACATGCCGACCAGAGTAGCACAGACGAAGCATTGCTGCGGTTCAATCTACAAACTTATATTACAAGATTTAACAAGCTTCGAACGTACAAAGGATCTGCTACCAAATATAACATGAACTCAAAAGCATGAAAGATATTAAAACTAAGTTTATCCTACAACGCCATACTCTGATCAACTCACTAGCTGTGAATTACACTATTAACTCTATGGATCAGTACTAGGTTGCTCGTTGACTCCATGTAGTAGTTGACTCCTTTCTCGATGGTTGCAGGTTCTTCAAACTTCTCCTCCTGAACGCCTAAGTACTTGACACCCGCTTCTATCCGCTCACAATCTAAGAAGGGAGATTTTAAGGAGGGGATGAGTACACGAAGTACTCAACAAGTCCAGATATAACAAAACATTTTTATGCACTATCATCTACTAGCTAGGATCAAGGGTCCAAAGCTCAATGATTTTCACAAATCATTTCTGAGAAAAAGTTCAAGTTTTATTTATGAAATCTATAATCTTCTTGTCTCACGAGCTGCTAGAATCCCCGATGGATTCCTTTCTCGCCACGTTCGCAGCTCATTCCCGGAACAGGGAGTGACAATGCCACAATTCAATACACTCTGCAGAGGTGCGTTACTTTACCCACAGACGCCCATAGTCGTGTTTCTGAGGTAGCTAGCCTCATCCACACTCCCATGGTCACAAAGCCTTTTCACCCAACTTCTTTGACATATCTCACATCGTAGCTGGCAGAACCAGCTACCTGTCCAATCAGAGTAAAACCTCCGACAGCTGATCGCCTACAGGAGAGGTCACACCCCAAGCTGTCTGATAGTTGGTCGCCTACAGGAGAGGTCACACCCCAAACCGCCATCCCTGGGAGATATGGCGTCAAGATGGTATTACTTCAGCTCAGTCCTGCCCACACAGGTTCATGTGGTCAACGCGGTCACTACGGCGCTTGAGCTCAAGAAGGCATTTGTTGTTAAACCTATGATGATATCCCATGTAGTGGAACTGGTAGAATCAACTACTCTACCAGACCTTGGGCGGAGGTTACAGGGGAAGGAGGGAGCTGTGTGAGAGCGGAGGCGAGGGCGCCGACGAGTCGGCGTCGTCGCGAGAGCTGGAAGAGGCGGCGGCTAGAGGAGGCGGCGGCTAGGGTTTAGAGACCGACTCCTTTGGGAGTCGGCAATAAAGATTATGTTTATTGCTTATCATAAAACGAAGGGGTACATGTATTTATATAATAGGCTAGCTACTTGAAACCCTAGATAACTTGGGCTAAGCCCTTAATCCGGTCCACCATTGGGCCTACTGGAGCCTGACCATAACATTTCTCCCGCCTTCTCAAACAGCTCGTCCTCGAGCTGAACATCTGGAAATTGCTGGCGGAACTCATCCCGGAACGGCGTCGGCCTTAGAGACGGCCGCGTCGGCCAGCCCAGCTGCGACGTCATCAGCCGCAACGTCGTCTACGGTCTCCAAGTAGAACAGGCGGGGACAAAAGTGGCCCTTTACGTAGATCTCGTCGCAGTTGAAGCACAGCCCTTTACGACGGTGCTCGAGCTGTTCGGCCGTGGTCGGCCGACGGAACGGCCGCGTCGCTACTGGATCGGAGCGCCCTGCAGAAGTCAAGGCCATGAGCGCCAGGCCTGATGGTGTCGGCGGAGGGCAGGCGGGCGGCCAAACGTTGCTGGCCGGGAAGGCCTGCTGCATGGCCAACGCGCGCTGCTCGAAAGCGCGGACGTAGAACATGGCCGACTGCAGGTCTTGCGGTTCGCGCATCTCCACGTCGATGCGAATGTGGTCCGGCAGGCCACCGACGAACAGCTCGGCACGCTGGCGAGCCGTGACGCCAGGCGCATGGCACGCCAACGTCTGGAAGCGGTCGGCGAAGTCATGCGCCGAGGAGGTGAAGGGTAGGCGGCCCAGCTCGGCCAATCGGCTCCCGCGTATCGGGGGGCCAAACCGGAGGAGGCAGAGGTCGCGGAATCTCTCCCATGGAGGCATCCCGCCCTCGTCCTGCTCGAGGGCGTAGTACCATGTCTGAGCGGCGCCGCGGAGGTGGTAGGAGGCGATCCACATGCGGTCGGACGCCAGTGTGCGCTGCCCACGGAAGAACTGCTCGCACTGGTTGAGCCAGTTGAGGGGGTCCTTCGAACCGTCGTAGGTGGCGAACTCGAGTTTGGCGTAGCGGGGAGGCGTCGGGGCAGCGCCGCCATGAACGTACGGCTCAGCGCGGGCCGCGGGGCCTAAGGAGGTGGCGTTCGAGTGGGGAGGCCGCGGCGGATCCCCGGTCGTCGTATAGACCGGTGGAGGCGACGACTCGGTGAGCCACGCCGGAAGTGGTGATGGCGACAAAGGGAAGCGGACGTGTTGAATTGGGACACCGGTCGAGGCGGCGGGGGCCGGGCCGGTGGTGATCGGCGGCTGTCACTGCAGCCACGGCAGGGGCTCGGGCGGTTGATGCTGCAGCGGCGCGATCGGGAACGCCGGGATCCATGGCGGACCGGTGACGGCGGCCGGCTGCGGCGGTGTAGGCTGCCCTTGGGATCCGATCAGGAACAGCCTGATCCCTTGGACGGCGGTGACGAGGTCATTGAGGATCCCGCTCATCTGCTCGGGCGTGTAGACGACGGCGGATGACGCGGGGGCGGACGTGGTGGGGAGGAACGGTCCGGGTGGCAGCGGCGTGAGCGCCCCCGAGGTTGTCGTCGACGGCGGCGCGGAGGTCCCGGGCATGGGGGCGACGGTGGTGGAGGGCGGTGAAGATGACATGATCGAACGAGAGCAAGCTGATACCAAATTGGTAGAATCAACTACTCTACCAGACCTTGGGCGGAGGTTATAGGGGAAGGAGGAAGCTCCGTGAGAGCGGAGGCGAGGACGCCGGCGAGTCGGCGCCGTCGCGAGAGCTGGAAGAGGCGGCGGCTAGAGAAGGAGGCGGTGGCTAGGGTTTAGAGACCGACTCCTTTGGGAGTCGGCAATAAAGATTATGTTTATTGCTTATCATAAAACGAAGGGGTACATGTGTTTATATAATAGGCTAGCTACTCGAAACCCTAGATAACTTGGACTAAGCCCTTAATCTGGTCCACCATTGGGCCTACTGGAGCCCGACCATAACAGGAACCCCTTCCAAGGCTTGACTGCCTCCAACCATGGTCCAACTACCGGCCATAATATAAGTGATCCACTGGATCATTCAAAGTTTCAATTTATAAAACATATTTTCTTTTGATGCAGGTCACAATAATAGTTCACAAATAATTTGGTAAAAATAATCAATGGCATGAAGAACTGGACTTGCCTGAGATATCCAGAAGATCAATCAGAATTCAACGAAGAATCAACTCAGCAATAAGAACTCCAAGACAGATCCAAAGCTGGAAAGACGCCAATGAAGTCCAATCAACACTAACACAAAAGTGCACATCACAGGGATGTTGCTACCACACTCAGGCCGATTGCTTAATTAGTTTATCCTAGATGGTGCATTACATCAGGCAATGAACAAAACTTCTATGCAGAACTCACCAACAGATAGACATTTAGTTCATCATGCATATTATTTACCTTTAGAAGCTTATTCTAGTACTGAATACGATCTGACATCAAGAAGTTAATCATTATACCGCATTATGATTCAGTATTAGCCAGTTGTTGCTATTAATACTAAGGAATGAGATATAGTCGATTTATAGATTTATTTATAAGGATAGATAATTTAGATGTTGATGATCCCAAATTGTTCTTATTTATCTCAGTCAATCATATTTCAGTTCATGAAAATATTTTAGTTCACATAATTCAGCAGAAGATTATTGATAAGTCGGTCTTAGGTTTTGACTTACCTTTCTCAGTAAAATAATTATGGAACATCGCACATAACTGTAACTAACTTGGTCAGGATGGCTACGTGAATTTATTTGGTCACAGGGATGTTAGTTATGGCCAAAATCCTAAAGCCAAGAGTATCAGTTGTATCGATTAGGGAATAGAGCTAGGTTGCTATTCCAGAAGTGCTTAGTTCAACAATGATGCCAATTGGTAAACCATAGCTACTAATCTTAGTACTGGTTGGTTTAAACCCAATGGAATTGATGTTGCACCAATGTTTATTTGAACAAGAGTGGTATGTTAAATGATACTCTGGAGCTACTAGTCCTAGTAGTGGTTGATTAAGTTCTGAAGTCAGGGTCCAAGAACATTAGAGTAAACTGGACCATTACGTTTATCTTAATCCTGAAGTGCTTAGCTTCTGGTCAGCGACACTTCCTAATTATTTGGGGCCTTGTACATGATTCTAAATCTGAACCGAAATAGATAGAATGGGAAATCACCGAGCTGGTCATTTTAATTTCCTAAATGGTCTCATCTAAGCTCTATCCGGTAAGAATTAGTGTCTATGTCTTTAGACATCAGTATCTAGCACACCGAAGCCAAAGTACAGTAACAAAATCTTAATCGTTAGCTAAGCTCGCTTATCTGTTTTAGGTATAACCTGATGGTTTGCTGAGGTCTAATTCATCTACAGGAACCTAAAGATATGTTGCAGTACACTGGCTCATCTAAAAGATAATGGTCAAGTTAAATAGAGTTTTGTGGTACTGAAGTTAATATGATACTCATTATTATTGATCCTAAAGTAATGAAATTCCTTTGATCTTTAAATTTGGCATATTTAGAGAAGAATGTGTGCAATGCATTTATAAACAGATCACGGGTTTTCAGTTTCAGAACAGAGCAATGCATGTCAGCTTGTACAATCAGCAATCATATATATGTGCTAGCAGGTAGTACTCTTGAAGGTGAATTTGTTTCTACAGGGATATGTGCTTAGTATATAATCAGAGGTGTGCATCTGCTGTGGACTAGTAGATAGATTTAAATGAACCTCATCATGCGGTTCAGCCCTAACTATTACCTATGCTCCTAACTTAAACAAGTAAGCAAGCATGGTACTGATTTACAGGACAGCGCCACAATGGTTCTAATCATCCAGGAGTAAATGTTTCATGTATTTTCAGAGATGAATGATAGCAATTTTCAGAGACAACACTTATAAATTCTAGCAGATAGTATCCTTGGATAAATAATTCCTAACGCACTGATGATTAACCCAAACTGATGTGTACATATAAATCCTAACTTTTATTTTCAGAACTATACTTTAGATCAGCACACAAGCAAGCTATTATTATTTTCATTCAGGTTATTGGTGCCCTAAAGAAGGTATTACCTGATTGATTGGAGATTGGGGGACGTTCCAAATTGGTTGGGGATGGATTTGGTCTCCTACGAAATTTCTTCCCCCCAACATCAGTATCCACGGCAGTTGGCGACGAGCTCAGTTTCGACATGCTCCAGCAGCGATGATGGTGCTACAGGCTACAGCGTCAGTTACGCTCCTCCTGCTGCTACTGATTCTCCAGTCAACCTCACGCTATCGGCCGCTTGCGGCTGCCGCCGTCGCCGCCCATTGCTAGCCATGAAGCTGGCCGCCTTCGAACCTGGGTGGTGATTCACCTCCAAGAATCCATCCGCTCCTCCTCCTGTGACCTGATTCTTGGCCCGCCATCACAACACTCCATGGCTTCTAGGTTTCGGTCTTTGGTGAGGAATTGGTACAGAGATGAGAGGAAGAGGGGTATGCAGAGATACTGTAGTGAAGAATTGATCTATCAATCCATTCACCCGTGGTCTCTTACAGAGAAGGTGAGGTGTCCTAGATTATTGTGTAACCGTGGATGCTCCCCAACCTGCCAGCTCCTAGGTAACTTCCTAGAACGGTGCGGATAGGCTTTGGCAGAAACATGAAGGAACTAATATTTTGACTGTTACAGTACATGGTTAAGTGGAAGATATTCTAGTCCAATGGATGGATCAATACGTGATTATTTGAGCTGCTAACTTTTCCATCAGCGGTTTCAATATTTAACTCAAGAATGTGCACTGGTAAAAACTAAATTTACTAGAAATTCAATTCATTTTTTTTACAAAATAATAATTTAACAAATTAAGTTAGTTCGGTTCCATATTTGGTGCCCGTTTCCCCTCGCGTCTATTTTGTGAGCTCGGCGAGACTAAAACAGAGGAATCACTTATATAGAAAATTAGTTTTTCTCAAAATTATAATCCTATGGAAAACTTCCGGTAACCTCATGGTCTCGAGCGCACACTCTCGACTTATGACCAAACTAAAGTTTTCTCCACTCGGATGGCTCAAATATCACAACACACATGTAACAAACAACTTTAATTGACTAGTGGCATTTTCTTATTGCACTTGAACTTATTTATTTATTTATTTATATAATTTATTTTGTTTTACTTGAGTTCAAATTTCTTATGTATGTATAAGATACATTCACCGCATGACAATCAATAGTTCGCACATAAATGGTCTCTAGTTCAATCAGCACAGCTCCCTAGCCGGCATGATCAGACCAGTAGTATGGTTAAACCTAGCAAAATACAAATAAAGAAATTTTCTAGCTCGTATTTTACTAAACTAGTTATATCACGATTACTTAAATTAGTATAAAGCTGGGACTTTACAAAGTAACACAAACGAAAGATCATGAATAATGAAACATTGAAAGTCAAACGTGTGTTCAAATCATATAGAAAAACATAGTAAAGTGGTTTTTAGCTTGTCCTTCATGAAATAGCAAAACATAAATGCATAGGACACCTTCAAGTTTAAGAGATCGACTAGATACAAATAATTTAAGAACAAGCAAAACTATAATCATGAACCAATCAATGATAAACTTTGGGACTATACACATTAAACTCAGAATGGCAACTACGCTCTCTTAGACGATGCATAAAGGTAAAAGGTGGAGACTCAACATAAAAGTATAAAAAAAGGCCCTTCGCAGAGGGAAGCAGTGATTGCAAGTTTTATAAACTTCCAAAATTATGATACTTACTAGCTTTGAGCTCTCATTGCCCCCATCATAGGCATCTTGAATGGTTAAGGTTAATGCGAATACAATTATGAAGCATATGCTTAACAAATCATAAGTTGAAAACCTCGTGTCCCGTGAAGTACGAATACCCAAACCTCATGCTACTCGACTTAGGTCCCAAGCAAGATCTTGTCATTGTAAGCATACACGTATCATCGAGAACCGCCAACGGGGTACCTCATGCCCGATGACATGGAACAAGCCCACATCAAAATGACAAGACAAACAGACAATGAACACTTCGGCATCTCTTTTATTTACCATTGGTATAGCTTTTTATTGTGAGATGCGTCGTCGAATGTCCACTATAGGCATGCTGTAAATTTTCACCATGAATGATGCATGGCTTAGATTAGCGGCCCAGACATTTCTCTAACACATATACAAACTCCATGACCTCAGAAGATCCAAACTTATTTCACATCGCGAGTATCCATAAACAAAAGATCACGATATCAACTCAAATGAGAGAAAGTGCAATGTTGAAAGCTTGCCCCATGACGACATGGTTGGGCTAATCTCCAACTTACAACTTGCAAAAATAATATAAACATAAGAGAGCCACAATGTCAAAATTTTAAAAATGAGAAAAGTAAAGTGTGCCGTCAGGTTCGTGAGAGCTTTACTGACTAATTTTCACATAACACCAAAAAGAGTTTAATTTGAAGGATAGATAAAAGCAAGTCAATTGTACTTGGAATAGCAAATTGCTAATAGGTATGTATGGTGGACATATTTGTAAACTTGGTTTTTGGGAGTTGGATGCACGAGTAGAGCTCATACTCAGTACAAAATGAAGGCTAGCAAAAGACTGGGAGCGACCAACTAAGAGAGCAATAACGGCCATAATCATGCATAGCGATAAAACATCATAAACCGAAGCATAAACTAGTATCACAAGTCAAAAACCAAATGATCATAGAGGCTTATGGCGACTTTATAAGAGTTAAACATGTTGTAAGCATGCGCCAAGTCAACCCAAATAAAGCATCAAGGAGAAAATCACAATAAAATGCTTCCATATAATAAAAACAACGCATGATTTTTTCAAAGGCACATTAAGCAATCTTAGTCATTTGAGACAAGTCATGCTACAGCAAAAACTACTAAGCATACTATCAAAACGACATCATGGCATGCAAAAGTCTAAGCCACAGTCTAAACAAGCTCTTTTTTGTACCACTTTTTGCATGAATTTTTTTTCTCTTTTCCAACACTATTCAAACCTTTTTGAAATAACTCTTTTGATGAAAACCAACATAGATCAGTGGTTTAAATACACCTTTATGCAAAGATATAACAAGATCTGAAAAAAAATCAAGGCGAAAAATGAAAGCTAAACGCAGTTCTAGAAAAAGAGAACACTCGTTGAACGATAAGAGTGAAAAATAGAGTGTTCTTGGCAATGAAAAACAGAGTGCGTCTCCTCCAAAAGAAATTGTTGGGGTCCAACCATTTATTGCATAAAACATAATAAAAGAAAACTGAAAGCAAAAGTAAAAGTAAAGCGCTCCAAGAAAAACGCATAGAATATGAAGCAATAAAAATATAGTGTGTTGAAAGGTGACCTGATTTTTGCCGATGAAGAAGGGGTGCCTCGGGGGCATCCCCAAGCTTTGACGCTTGTACCTCTTGGATATTTCTTGGGGTGACATGGGCATCCCCAAGCTTGAGCTTTTGTCCATACTTCATCTCATCTCATCGCTCTCCATTCCCTAAACTTGAAAACTTCCTTCATACAAAACTTCACACAATTCTATTAGCAACGTTAGCATAAGCATAATAGTAAATCAATCCTTTTGGTTCAGTTTCAAACTCAAACACACCACATATAAAGCATATACTACTGTAGAAACTTCCTCAAAAGTTCCGTGATCAAAAGAACTCAAAAAGAAAGCGATCGAGAGGCAAACACATATAGTGGCAGAATTTGTCAAAACAGAACAGCTGACAAAGATCGATTTTTTTTAGGACCTTCTGTTGCTCAAATAGAAAAGTGCAAAACTAATAAAAGTTTGGAAATGACCTGGGGCATATGCACAAGAAAACGCAGATCAAAAAGATATTCTTAGAATTTTCATGAATTTTTATGGTGCAGCACCGAAATCTGTTTCAGGGCAGCAACTTCCCCAAATCTTACCTCCCTCAAATTAGAGGTTCTTCTTGGCACAACAACGAAATAAAAATGATAAGGAGAGTTCACTATAGTAGTAATAACTTCCAAGACTCAAGTAAAAGAAAAAGTACTGAAAAGAAAACATTGGGTTATCTCCCAAGAGTGCTTTTCTTTAAGGCCTTTGAGCTAGGCGCAGAAAGTGGAAATCAAGTAATATCAAGCGATAAAGCATCAAGTTCATAATTTGCTCTAAGAATAGAGTCAAAAAGTAATTTATTCCTTCTTCTAGGGAAGTGTTCCATACCTTTCTTGAGTGTGAATTGATATTTGATGGTGCCTTCCTTCATATCAATGATGGCACCTATAGTTCGAAGAAAAGGTCTTCCCAAAATCATAGGACATGAAGCATTGCATTCAACATCCATTACAAGAAAATCAACAGGAACAAGGTTATTGTTAACCATAATAAGAACATCATTAATCTTTCCCAAAGGTTTCTTCTTAGCAACATCAGCAGGAGGAACATCAAAATAACACTTTTCAAGCGGTGGTAAACCAAGCATATCATAAATCTTTCTAGGCATAATAGAAATACTAGCACCTAGATCACATAAAGCATGGCAATCAAAACCATTAACATGCATATCAATGATGGGTTCCCAACCATCTTCTAACTTCTTGGGAATAGAAGCCTTTTCTTTCAACTTTTCCTCCCTAATTTGCATGAGAGCATTTGTAATATGCTTTGTAAAAGCAACATTCATAGAACTAGCATTAGGACTCAAAGCAAGCTTTTGCAAGAACAAAATAACTTCAGATATATTGCAGCCATCAACATCAATATCATTAAAAGAAATAGAGCTATCATCTCCCATACTCCGAAAAATTTCAGCACTTTTTGTAGAAAAAGTTTTTGCAGTTTTGGGCTTTTTCGCACAAGGAGTAGGAGATTTCTCTATACCGATCAAAGTAGGAGGATTTATAACATTTGGAACAACATAATTAGAGGTGGTAATAGTACATACCTTCATCTTTCTAGCCATCTCATCTTCTCTTTCCCACCTGGCATGCAATTCTGCTAATATCCTAACATTTTCATCAATTCTAACCTGGATGGCATTCAAAGTAGTGCTTTCTTTCACATCATTAGGAAACACTTTTAGTTTCAGAAGTTCAACATCAAGAGCAAGGATATCACCTTTAGAAGCAAGAATATCAATTTTACCCAACTTTTCCTCAACAAACTTGTTAAAAGCAGTTTGCTTACCGATGAAGTCCTTGAGCATGAATTCAAGCTCAGAGGGCGCGCCCCTAGTGTTGTTGGAGGAATTACCATAAGAGTTACCATAACCATTACCATTGGTAGAAGGATACGGCCTATAATTGTTGCTAGCAAAATTGTTCCTATAAGCATTGTTGTTGAAATTATTGTTTCTAATGAAGTTTACATCAACATGCTCTTCTTGAGCAACCAAAGAGGCCAAAGGAACATTATTAGGATCAATATGAGCTCTATCATTAGAAAGCATAAGAATAATAGCATCAATATTATCACACAAGGAAGAGGTTTCCTTAACAGAATTTACCTTCTTACCTTGTGGAGCTCTCTCGGTCTGCCACTCAGAATAATTTACCATCATGTTGTCAAGAAGCTTCATTGCGGCGCCCAAAGTAAGATACATAAAAGTGCCTCCAGCAGCTGAATCCAATAGATTTCTTGAAGAAAAATTTAGTCCTGCACAAACGGTTTGGACAATCATCCAAGTAGTCAGTCCATGAGTGGGACAATTCTTTATCATAGATTTCATTCTTTCCCAAGCTTGAGCAACATGTTCATTATCAAACTGTCTAAACTTCATAATATCACTACACAAAGCTATAACCTTAGCAGGAGGATAATATTTTCCAATAAAAGCATCCTTACACTTACCCAAGAATCAATACTATTTCTAAGCAAAGATAGCAACCAATCCTTAGCTCTTCCTCTTAAAGAGAAAGGAAACAACTTAAGCTTAATAATATTACCATCTACATCCTTATACTTTTGCATCTCACATAGCTCAACAAAATTGTTGAGATGAGCTGCAACATCATCAGAACTGGCACCAGAAAATTGCTCTTTCATAACAAGATTCAACAAAGCAGGTTTAATCTCATAAAAATTTGCTCAGGAGCAGGTGGCGCAATAGGAGTGCAGATAAAATCATTGTTTTTGGTGCTAGTAAAATCACACAACTTGGTGTTCTCAGGAGTACCCATTCTAGCAAAACTAAAAGCAGACAAGTAAGAATAACAACTATAAAGGAACTAATTTTTTTTGTATTTTTGATAAAACGATGCAAGTAAAAATAAAATAAAGAAAAACAATAACAAAGTAAAAGATTGGGCGTGAGAGACTCCCCTTGTAGAAATCTTCTTTCTCCACGGCAACGGCGCCAGAAAAATGCTTGATCGTGCGTAGTAGGCACCCAGTTGGGAACCCCAAGAGGAAGGTATGATGAGCACAACAGCAAGTTTCCCTTAGTTGTAAAACCAAGGTTTAATCAAACCAGTAGGAGAAAGAACCACACTTCTGAAGGTTTATGCCCACTAGCTTTGCGACACTCCGGACAATGGCGCCAGATAAATGCTTGTCAGCGCGTAGCTTTTCACCAGCAGCAACATGGAACCTGCACACAACACAACCAAGTACTTTGCCCAACTTATGATAAGGTTGTCAATCTCACCGGTTTTCTGTAAACAAAGGATTAAGCGTATGGAGTGGTAAAAGGTAATAGTTTGCAAGAATGTAAATAATGCGAGTAAAAGTAAAACGATAATAGCAATGTAAAAGGAATTGGACCGGGGTACATAGTTCACTAGTGGTGTCTCTCCATAAGATAAATAACAACATGCTGGGTGAACAAATTACAGTTGGGCAATTGATAGAATAAAGATAACGTACATATGTCATGAGGATCACTATGAGATTCACTCTGGCATTACAACAAAATACATAGACTGTAATCCAACTGCATCTATGACTAATAATCCAACATAGTGGAGAAGACGGCCATCTAGCTACTGCTATGGACCCGTAGTCCAAGGTAGACTACTCACACATCACTCCGGAGGCGACCATGGTGGTGGAGAAGGCCTCCGGCAGGGTGCCGGGAAGAGCTCCTAGATCCTCCCGATCTCGCGTCGACGATGGCGACGGCTTGTAGTATGTTTTGAGGAAAATTGATCGGGGTGTTTAGGTTTTTCCCGTCGAGGGGAATATATAGGCGGAAGGGCGGCGTCAGGATGTGGACCAGGCGGCCTCACCCCCTGGTGGCGCGGCCAGGGCCTGGGCCGCGCCACCCTAGGGTGTGGCTGGCCTCTGGCCCCCTCCGTCTCATCTCCGGACTTCGCGACGCTTCGGGAAAAATAGGAGGTTTGGCTTTTGTTTCGTCCAATTTTGAGAATATTTCCTGTGTAGCTTTTCTGAAACACAAAAATAGCAGAAAACAGGGAACTGGCACTGTGGCATCTCGTTAGTAGGTTAGTTCTGGAAAATGCATAAAAACACCACGAAGTGTAACAAAACACAAAGCAAATGGTGTATAAACAAGCATGGAGTATCAAAAATTATAGATACGTTTGAGACGTATCACCCAACAGAGTATGGTAGGCCTATTTTTTCTTCTCACAGCCTTGGTTTGCGGTTGGTTTCTAAGGGGGTTTGGCAGGGTTGGGCGTTGATAACCCACAAGTACAGGGGATCAATGTTACACCTCTCAATGTGGAAGTATTGGGTATCAAACCGCAGGAGAAAGAAGGTAAAGCAATATATTCTCTTAAACTACAGTGCCACAATTCTAGTTATCTATGCACTGCACAAAACAAAGAAACAAGTGAGATTCATTTGGTGATTATAAGCAACAAAGTAATAAAGCAAGGAAAATAAAAGATGCCCCAATCCTCAACATGAGAGGACATGACTAAGGTTGTGCTCTTGTGGTAACAAGGGACCCTGGGTTCATGGGTTATCTTGATCTCCCTCTCTCCTTTTCGCTCTTCCTCTCTCTCTCTCTCTCTCTCTCTCTCTCTCTCTTTCTCGCTCAACAGTGGTAATCATAGATAAACAGGTACACACAATTGTCATGATATTCTGGTAACTTCCATATGGACAACATATCTGAAGACATGAAGTTGAGAACGATGTACCTTAAAGGGTGCTTTGTCACCTAGCATGCCATTATTGTCACTTGGCCCCAAGTGCATGTTCCCCTTAACCCCTAGATGTAAAAATACAAAAGGATGCATGTCTTGCTATTGCCACATTAGCTATTCTGTTTCTTTGTAAAAATTGTCTCAAACGTATCCATAATTTTTGATGCTCCATGCTTGTTTTTACACCATTTGCTTAGTGTTTCGTTACACTTCGTGGCATTTTTATGCATTTTCCGGAACTAACCTGTTAACAAGATGCCATAGTGCCAGTTCCCTGTTTTCTGCTATTTATGTGTTTCAGAAAAGTTACACAGGAAATATTCTCGGAATTGGACGAAACAAAAGCCGAACATCCAGAAATTTACCGAAGCTTCCAGAGAACCGAAGAGGAGATGGAAAGGAGCCAGGAGGCGGCCTCGCCACCAGGGGTGCGGCCCAGGGCCTGGTCGCGCTGCCCTATGGTGAGGGCCACCTGGTCCACTTCTGACGCTGCCCCTTCGCCTATAAAGACCCACCAACGGGAAAAACCTAAATACCCGATCACTTTTCCAGAAACACATCGTGATCCGCCGCCATCGTCGACCCGAGATCGAGAGGGTCCAGAAGCTCTTCCCGGCACCCTGCCAGAGAGGGGAATCGCCACCGGAGGTCTTCTTCATCACCATGCTTGCCTCCGGCGCGATGAGTGAGTAGTCTACCTTGGACTATGGGTCCATAGCAGTAGCTAGATGGTTGTCTTCTCCACCATGTGCTTCATGTTTAGATCTCGTGAGCTGCTTTACATGATCGAGATCACCGTTATGTAATTCTACATGTTGTGTTTGTTGGGATCTGATGAATATTGGTGTTATGATTGAGTTGATGTGCTGAATATCTTATGTTATCTCTATGTTGTTTATGATCTTGCATGCTCTCCGTTGTTAGTAGCTATCTTGGCTGAGTAGTTGCTAGTGACTCCAAGAGGGGGTATTTATGCTCGATAGTGGGTTCATGCCTCTATTTAATCTGGGGGAGCGACAGAAACCTCTAAGGTTGTAGATGTGCTGTTGCCACTAGGGGGAAACAACATTCATATGTCCAAGGGCATATGCTTTGTTTACATTACACACTTTGCTTAATGCAGTTATCTGTTGTTCGCAACTTAATACTTGTGGAGTTCTCGGATTGATTCGCCACAAGTGGATTATTAGTCATAGATGCAGTTGGTTGGTGGTCTATGTATCTTGTTGTAATGCCCAGAGTAAATCTCATAGTGATCCTCTTGACATATCATGTTATCTTTATTCTATCAATTGCCCAACTATAATTTGTTTACCCAGCATGTGTTATTTATCTTATGGAGAGACACCACTAGTGAACTATGGACCCCGGTCCTATTTCCTTTATATTGCTATCACCTGTTTACTTTACTCGCATACTACTATTGCTTTCCACTCGATATGCTCATTCCTTTGTTTACAACAAACCGGTGAGATTGACAACCTCATCGTAAGTTGGGAGCAAAGTACTTGGTTGTGTTGTGTGCAGGTTCCGCGTTGCAGCTGGCAAAGCAAAGCACTGGACGAGGCGCCTTATAAATTGTCCGGAGCTATCGCGAAGCTAGCGAGCATCACCTTCTGGAGTTTGGCTTTTTCCTAGACTGACAAACCTTGGTTTCTTACTGAGGGAAAATTTGCTACTGTACTCATCATACCTTTCTCTTGGGGTTCCCAACTGGGTGGTTATCTGCCCGCATCAAGCTAATTTTCTGGCGCCGTTGCCGGGAAGGAAAAAGAAGACTTCTGCAAGGGAAGTTTTGCACGCACATCCTTTACTTTGTTTTAAGTTTTGCTTTACTTTATTTTTATTTGCATCGTTTTATCAAAAACACAAAAAAATTAGTTTCCTTATAGTTGTTTTTACTTGTCTGCTTTTAGTTTTACAAGAATGGCTACTCCTGAGAACACCAAGTTGTGTGATTTTACTAGCACTAATAATAGTGATTTTATCTACACTCCTATTGCGCCACCTTCTCCTGCTGCTGATTTTTATGAGATTAAACCTACTTTGTTGAACCTTGTTATGAAAGAGCAATTTTCTGGTGCTAGTACTAATGATGCTGCAGCTCATCTCAACAATTTTGTTGAGCTATGTGAGATGCAGAAATATAAGGATGCGGAAAGTGATATTATTATGCTTAAGTTGTTTCCTTTTTCTTTGAGAGGAAAAGCTAAGGATTGGTTGCTGTCTTTGCCTAAAAATAGTATTGATTCATGGGCTAAGTGTAAGGATGCTTTTATTGGTAGATACTATCCTCCTGCTAAGATTATAGCTTTGCGTAGCAATATTATGAAGTTTGGTCAGTTTGATAATGAACATGTTGCTCAAGCTTGGAAAAGAATGAAATCTATGATAAAGAATTGTCCCACTCATGGACTGACTACTTGGATGATTGTCCAAACTTTTTATGCAGGACTGAATTTTTCTTCAAGGAACCTATTGGATTCAGCTGCTGGAGGCACTTTTATGTCCCTTACCTTGGGCGCCGCAACAAAGCTTCTCGACAACATGATGGTAAATTACTCTGAATGGCACACCGAGAGAGCTCCACAAGGTAAGAAGGTAAATTCTTTTGAGGAAACCTCTTCCTTGAGAGATAAGATTGATGCTATAATGCTTATGCTTTCTAATGATAGAACTCATGTTGATCCTAATAATGTTTCTTTAGCCTCTTTGGTTGCACAAGAAGAGCATGTTGATGTAAACTTCATTAGAAACAATAATTTTAACAACAATGCTTATAGGAACAATTTTGCTAGTAACAATTATAGGCCGTATCCTTCTACTAATGGTAATGGTTATAGTAACTCTTATGGTAATTCCTCCAACAACACTAGGGCCGCGCCCTCCAATCTTGAGGTAATGCTCAAGGACTTCATCGGTAAGCAAACTGCTTTTAACAGGTCTGTTGAGGAAAAGTTAGGCAAAATTGATATTCTTGCTTCTAAAGTTGATAGCCTTGCTCATGATGTTGAACTTTTGAAATTAAAAGTGTTGCCTAATGATGTGAAAGAGAACAATACTTTTGCCACTTCTAATGCTATCCAAGTTAGAATTGATGAAAATGTTAGGATGCTAGCAGAATTGCATGCCAGGTGGGAAAGAGAAGATGAGATGGCTAGAAAGATGAAGGTACGTACCATTACTACCTCTAATGATGTTGTTCCAAATGCTAGCAATCCTCTTACTTTGATTGGTGTAGAGAAAACTCCCACTCCTTGTGTTAAAAAGCCTAAAACTGCCAAAACTTTTTCTCAAAAGAGTGCTGAAATTTTTCGGAGTGTGGGAGATGATAGCTCTATTTCCTTTAATGATTTTGATTTTGATGGCTGCAATATATCTGAAGTTATTTTGTTCTTGCAATAGCTTGCTTTGAGTCCCAATGCTAGTTTTTTAAATGTTGCTTTTACTAAGCATATTACCAATGCTCTTATGAAAATTAGGGATGAAAAGTTGAAGCAAAAAGCTTCTATTCCGAAGAAGTTAGAAGATGGTTGGGAACCCATCATTGATATGCATGTTAATGGTTTTGATTGCCATGCTTTATGTGATCTAGGTGCTAGTATTTCTATTATGCCTAGAAAGATTTATGATATGCTTGATTTACCACCGCTTGAAAAGTGTTATTTTGATGTTCCTATTGCTGATGTTGCTAAGAAGAAACCTTTGGGAAGGATTAATGATGTTCCTATTGTGGTTAACAATAACCTTGTTCCCGTTGATTTTCTTGTTATGGACGTTTATTTTGGGAAGACCCTTTCTTTGAACTGTAGGTGCCATCATTGATATGAGGGAAGGCACCATCAAATATCAATTCCCACTCAAGAAAGGTATGGAACACTTCCCTAGGAAGAGAAATAAATTACTATTTGACTCTATTCTTCGAGCAAATTATGAGCTTGATGCTTCATCACTTGATATTACTTGATTCGCACTTTCTGTGCCTAGCTCAAAGGCGTTAAAGAAAAGCACTCTTGGGAGATAACCCAATGTTTTTACTGTTAGTTCTTTTTCTTTTATTTGAGTCTTGGAAGTTATTACTACTGTAATAACCTCTCCTTATCCATTTTATTTTGTTTTTGTGCCAAGAGAAGCTTCTAATTTGAGTGAGGTAAGATTTGGGGATGTTGCTGTCCTGAAATAGTTTTCAGTGCTGCACCGTAAAAATTCGTGAAAATTCTCTGTGTATCTTTTGGACCTGTGATTTCTTGTGAATAAGACCCAGGTTATATCCAAACTTTGATTAGTTTAACACTTTTTGATTTGAGCAACAGAAAACCCTCTAAAAATTCGATCTTTGTCATTTTATCTGTTTTGATAGATTTCTGCCAATATTTGTGTTTGCCGCTTGATCGCTTTCTTTTTGAGTTCTTTTGATCACGGAACTTTTGGGGAAGTTGCTACAGTAGTATATGCTTTATATTTGGTGGTTTTGAGTTGAAACCTGAAGCAAAAAAGGGTTGATTCATTATTATGCTTACACTAATGTTGCTAATAGAATTGTGTTGAGTTTTGTGTGAAGGAAGTTTTCAAGTGTAGGGATCAGAGAATGATGAGATGAGTTGAAGAATGGACAAGAGCTCAAGCTTGGGGATGCCCACGCACCCCAAGAAATATCTAAGAGGTACAAGCGTCATAGCTTGGGGATGCCCCCGAGGCACCCCTTCTTCATCGGAAAAAATCATGTCACCTTTCAACACACTATATTTTTATTGCTTCATGCACTATACGTTTTTCTTGGAGCGTCAGTTGTTTTAATTTTCAGTTTAGTTTAGTTTTGTTTGCTGCAATAAATGGTTGGACCCCAACAAATTCCTTTTGGAGAAGTTGCCTTGCTTTTCATTTGCCAAGAACACTCAGTTTTTCACTTTTATCGTTTCAACGAGTGTTCTCTTTTTCTAGAACTGCGTTTAGTTTTCGATTTTCGCCTTGATTTGTGTTCAGATCTTGTTATATCTTTGCATCAAGGTGTATTTTTGCCTCTGGTCCATGTTGGTTTTCATCAAAAAAGTGTTGTTTAAAAAAGTTTGAATGGTGTTGGAAAAGAGAAAAAGCTTTATGCAAAAAAGTGGTACAAGAAGGAGCTTGTGTAGACTGCGGCCTAGGCTTTTGCATGTCATGCTTGATGTCTTTTTGATAGTATGCTTAGTGGTTTTGCTGTAGCATGACTTGTCTCAAATGACTGAGATTGCTTAATGAGCCTTTGAAAAAATCATGCGTTGTTTTAATTATTTGGAAGCATTATTTTGGTTTTCTCCTTGATGCTTTATTTGGGTTGACTTGGCGCATGCTCACACATGTTTGACTCATACAAAGTCGCCATTGCCTCTATGATCATTTAGCTTTTGACTTTTGATGCCATCTTATGCTTCTTTTAATGTCACTTTGCATGATTATGGCCGTTATTGCTCTCTTAGTTAGTCGCTCCCAGTCTTTTGCTAGCCCTCATTTTGTACTGAGTATGAGCTCTACTCATGCATCCAACTCCTAAAAACCCAGTTGTTCCAAAGTGTCCACCATACATACCTATTAGCAATTTGCTATTCCAAAGTACATTTGACTTGCTTTTATCTATCCTTCAAATTAAACTCTTTTTGGTGTTATGTGAAAATTGGTCAGTAAAGCTCTCACGAACCTGATGGCACACTTTACTTTTCTCGTTCTGAAAATTTTGACATTGTGGCTCTCTTATTTTGAGTTGTTATGCTTGCAAGTTGTAAGTTGGAAATTAGCCCAGCCATGCCGTCATGGGGCAAGCTTTCAACATTGCACTATCTTTCATTTGAGTTGATATCGTGATCTTTTGTTTATGGATACTTGCGATGTGAAATAAGTTGGGAATCTTGTGGGATCATGGAGTTTTTATATGCGTTAGGGAAATGCCTGGGCCGCTAATCTAAGCCATGCATCATTCATGGTGGAAATTTACAGCATGCCCATAGTGGACATTCGACGACGCATCTCAAAATAAAAAGCTATAGCAATGGTAAATAAAAGAGATGTTGACGTGTTCATTGTCTATTTGTCTTGTCATTTTGATGTGGGCTTGTTCCATGTCATCGGGCAGGAGGTACCCCATTGGCGGTTCTCGATGATACACATATATTTACAATGACAAGAGCTTTCTTGGGACTCTAAGTCGAGTATCATGAGGTTTGGGTATTCGTACTTCACGGGACACGAGGTTTTCAACTTATGATTTGTCAAGCATATGCTTTATAATTGTACTCGCATTAACTCTAACCATTCAAGATGCCTATGATGGGGGCAATAAGAGCTCAAAGCTAGTAAGTACCATAATTTTCGAAGGTTTATAAAACTCGCAATCACTGCTTCCCTCCGCGAAGGGCCTTTCTTTTACTTTTATGTTGAGTCTCCACCTTCTATCTTTATGCACCGTCTAAGAGAGCATAGTTGGCATTCTGAGTATAATGTGCATTGTCCCAAAGTTTTCATTGATTTATTCGTGATGTTGGTTTCACTTGTTCTTAAATTATTTGTATCTAGTCGCCCTCTTAAACATGAAGGTGTCCTATGCATTTATGTTTTGCTCTCTCATGAAGGACAAGCTGAAAACCATTTGTATGTTTTTCTATATGATTTGAACACACGTTTGACTTTCATTGTTTCATTTTCATGATCTTTTGTTTGAATTCTTTCTCATGTTATAACATGGTTGCTAAGTTTCTTCTATCAAGATTATATCTTTCATGCCCATGTTTTAAGTTCTTTTGATCCCAGCGTACAACGCTTACATATATGGTCAAGATTATGTAGGTGCATGTCACCTCAAAAATTATTTCTTTTGTTATCACTTACCTACTCGAGGACGAACAGGAGTTAAGCTTGGGGATGCTGATACGTCTCAAACATATCTATAATTTTTGATGCTCCATGCTTGTTTTTACACCATTTGCTTAGTGTTTCGTTACACTTTGTGGCATTTTTATGCATTTTCCAGAACTAACCTATTAACAAGATGCCACAGTGCCAGTTCCCTGTTTTCTGCTATTTTTGTGTTTCAGAAAAGTTACATAGGAAATATTCTCGAAATTGGATGAAACAAAAGCTGAACATCCAGAAATTTACCGAAGCTTCCAGAGAAACGAAGAGACGGAAAGGAGCCAGGAGGCGGCCTCACCACCAGGGGGCGCGGCCCAGGGCCTGGCCACGCCGCCCTATGGTGAGGGCCACCTGGTCCACTTCTGACGCTGCCCCTTTGCCTATAAAGACCCCCCGACGGGAAAAACCTAAATACCCGATCACTTTTCCAGAAACACATCGCGATCCGCCACCGTCGTCGACCCGAGATCGGGAGGGTCTAGAAGCTCTTCCCGACACCCTGTCGGAGAGGGGAATCGCCACCGAAGGTCTTCTTCATCGCCATGCTTGCCTCCGGTGCGATGAGTGAGTAGTCTACCTTGGACTATGGGTCCATAGCAGTAGCTAGATGGTTGTCTTCTCCACCATGTGCTTCATGTTTAGATCTCGTGAGCTGCTTTACATGATTGAGATCACCGTTATCTAATTCTACATGTTGTGTTTGTTGGGATCCGATGAATATTGGTGTTATGATTGAGTTGATGTGCTGAATATTATCTTATGTTATCTCTATGTTGTTTATGATCTTGCATTCTCTCCGTTGTTAGTAGCTATCTTGGCCGAGTAGTTGCTAGTGACTCCAAGAGGGGGTATTTATGCTCGATAGTGGGTTCATGCCTCTATTTAATCTGGGGGAGTGACAGAAACCTCTAAGGTTGTAGATGTGTTGTTTCCACTAGGGGGAAAACAACATTCATATGTCCAACGGCATATGCTTTGTTTACATTACATACTTTGCTTAATGCAATTATCTGTTGTTCGCAACTTAATACTTGTGGAGTTCTCAGATTGATTCGCCACAAGTGGATTATTAGTCATAGATGTAGTTGGATGGTGGTCTATGTATCTTGTTGTAATGCCCAGAGTAAATCTCATAGTGATCCTCTTGACATATCATGTTATCTTTATTCTATCAATTGCCCAACTATAATTTGTTTACCCAGCATGTGTTATTTATCTTATGGAGAGACACCACTAGTGAACTGTGGACCCCGGTCCTATTTCCTTTATATTGCTATCACCTATTTACTTTACTCGCATTGTTTACTTTACTCGCATACTACTATTGCTTTCCACTCGATATGCTCATTCCTTTGTTTACAGCAAACCGGTGAGATTGACAACCTCATCGTAAGTTGGGAGCAAAGTACTTGGTTGTTTTGTGTGCAGGTTCTGCGTTGCAGCCTGCAAAGCAAAGCACTGGACGAGGCGCCTTATAAATTGTCTGGAGCTGTCGCGAAGCTAGCGAGCATCACCTTCTGGAGTTTGGCTTTTTCCTGCACTGACAAACCTTGGTTTCTTACTGAGGGAAAATTTGCTACTGTACTCATCATACCTTCCTCTTGGGGTTCCCAACTGGGTGGTTATCTGCCCGCATCAAGGGGGTATATATATATTGGTTTTGAGGTCAAACCCGAGGCGATGGCACGATGATTGAAGCAAACGGTTGTCAAAGGGCCAAAATCACCTGTACCAGGCGGCCTGGAAAGGCCCCCAGATGACACTAAGCCGTGTGCCACTTTGTTGGGACTCCAAGTGCAGAGTGTTGTAGTAAAAGGAAATTTTCCCCTAAAGGGAGCTCGGGGTTTATACTGAACTCTCGGGTAACAGCTAAAAAAGCTCTCTTCATTCTTGTCAGGCAACTTGCAAAACAATCTCCTTGTCTTGCGTCCCTGATGTCTACGCATGCTTCTATTCTTGTAGACAGTGTTGAGTCTCCAAGTGCAGAGGTTTGTAGAACAGAAGCAAGTTTCCCTTAAGTGAATCACCCAAGGTTTATCGAACTCGGGGAGGAAGAGGTCAAAGATATCCCTCTCAAGCAACCCTGCAATTAAGATACAAGAAGTCTCTTGTGTCCCCAACACACCCAATACACTTGCCAGGTGTATAGGTGCACTAGTTCGGCAAAGAGATAGTGAAATACAAGTAATATGGATGATTATAAGTGGTAATTGCAATCTGAAATAAAAATGGCTGCAAGCAAACATGTAGCAGAACTGGTTGTAAACGGTGTTTCAATGCTTAGAAACAAGGCCTAGGGATCATACTTTCACTAGTGGACACTCTCAACAATGATAACATAATTGAACACATAAATATCCTTCTTCACTAAGCTACACTAAACTATACTCTGGTTGGATAACGAACACCAATCCATGCGTAGGGCTATAAAAGCAGTCTTTAAAGTTTGCATTCCCCAATCTAGATAGCCCCACACTATCACCTTGAGCGCACTAGATGGTTCCAGACAAATGCCACAATTTCATAGAGACATCCAACTCAAATTATAACTCATGATAAGTATTACTATAATATTTAGACTAAGAGCAACACACGATGCACACACTGTCAACTTCACATCATGGGACAAGGTGTCTCCAGAGATTACATTAATAAAAGCACTTGAGTAGCATAATAGATGAAGAGTAACATCTACTTATTCAACTAGATTACAAAGCTCATGATCACATAAAGATCACACCATGGGAGAGAGATAGATAAACCACATAGCTATCGATAGAGCCCTAAGCCTCGAGGGAGAACTACTCTCTCCTCATCATGGGAGTCAGCAATGTCGATGGAGATGGCGGTGGAGTCGATGGAGAAGGCTCCGGGGGCAATTCCCCGTCCCGGCAGGGTGTCGAAATAGAGACTTCTGTCCCCCAAAATTGGTATTCGATGGCGGTGGTGCTGTGGAACTTTTCATAGATCGATACTAGATGATTTAGGGTTTTCACATCGGAGCCATTTTGTAGGCGGAAGGGCGATGTCAGAGGGCACCCGAGGGGACCACACCACATGGGGGCGCGGCCAGAGGGGGGCGCGCCAGCCTATGGTGTGGTTGCCTCAGTGCCCTCCTCCGTCTTTGCTTTGGACTCCGTCTTCGTGTCGGGAAAAATAGGAGGTTTGGCTTTTGTTTTGTCCAATTCCGAGAATATTTCTTGTACAACTTTTCTAAAATACAAAAACAATAGAAAATAGGAACTGGCATTGTGGCATATTGTTAATAGGTTAGTTCCAAAAAAAATACATAAAAATGCCACGAAGTGTAAACAAAACATAAAGCAATTGGTGTAAAACAAGCATGGAGCATCAAAAATTATAGATACATTTCCAACATGTCAGGATCCCCAAGCTTAACTCATGCTCGTCCTCGAGCAGGTAAGTTATAAGAAAAATGATTTTTGAGGTGACATGCAGCCAACACAATCTTGATCAAGTTATTGTAAAAGCATTGCAAGCTGAGATCAAAGTACTCTAAGCATACGCATAAAAGATATAATTCTAACAATAGAACTTAGCAACCATGTTACAACATGAAAAGCAACACAAACAAAAGAGCATGAATAATAATGCATCAAAAGTTACTTGTTTGTTTTGAGCATAGAGAAAACATAGCAAAGTGGTATTCAGCTTGTCCTTCATGAAATAGCAAAACATAAATGCATAGGACACCTTCAAAGTTCAATGGGTGACTAGATACAAATAATTTAAGAACAAGCAATACCATAATCATGAATCAATCAATAATAAATTTTGGGACTATGCACATTATACTCAGAATGACAACTATGCTCTCTTAATTGGTGCATAAAGATAGAAGATGAAGACTCAACATAAAAGTAAAAAAAGAAAGGCCCTTTGCAGAGGGAAGTAGTGATTAACAAGTTTTATAAAGCTTCCAAAAATTATGGAACTTATTAGCTTTGAGCTCTCATTGCCCCTATCATTGGCATCTTGAATGGTTAAGGTTACTGTGAGAACAAATATGAGTTATATGCTTGACAAATTATAAGTTGAAAATCTCATGTCCCTTGAATACGAGTACCTAAACCGCATGCTACTCAACTTAGGTCCCAAGTAAGTTCTTGTCATTGTAAGCATATATGTATCATCGAGAATGCCAACGGGGTACCTCATGCCTGATGATATGGAAGCTTTCCCATATCAAAATGACAAGACAAACAGACAATGAACACCTCGACATCTCTTTTATTTACCATTGGGTATAGCTTTTTTTATAAGGATCACACCGGTGATCCTTGGAGTTTTGTCCCGATCTTTCACAGCGAGTCTACCCGGATAGAAATCTTCCAATAACGCGAAGAACATCACCTGAAGAAGAGGAACGAATCCAGCAAGCAACGTGAAGAGAATCAACACGCCTCAAACCTGAGCCTGATAATCCTTGATGAACACAAGAACCTTCACAGCAATGTATTTAATAAACACGGCAGCGCCGTTTCCCCGGAGGGATGATACACGGTGGAGCACACGATAGTTTTAGACTAAACAACTGAACTCCCTAAACCCTAGACTGCTGGCCTCCTTATATAGATGGCCAGAAAACTGTTGTGCTTGGACAGGCCCAAACCCAAAACACACAAATAAAACTAAGTGGCCCATAACATGACCTAGCACACAGAATAACATAAGCAGATATGTAAATTGCTGACACAACCTTAGACTAAATTATTTCATATCGTAGGTCGTCCTGGCGTGCCAATCAGCAACGAGCTTCCCTCATCTTGGTGGAGTCCTGAAATTGGGCTTCACCTCCTCCTTCGTGCCCATATCATCCTCCCCCCTTCAAAAAGCGTTGTCCCCAACGCGTGAGGGTCTGCTCGAAAAGGTGGCGGAATATCAACAATAGTACCATGCATATTCGCCGTCTTCAAGTCTTGCTTGCCTTCCTCACCACATCCTCCCTCTTGGCCTGCTCGACTTGAGACATCCCTAGGTGGTTGCACCTCTTTTCTTCGCCAAATAAACTTATGCTTAGGCGCCTCCACCTTCTTCTTCTCAAACCTTGCTGGAACCTTGCATTGCTGAACATGAACCTGTTTAGCACGACCCTGCAAAGTAGTAATGCCCGGGCCACACAATTGACGAACACGTCCATCTTTGCCTGTATGCACACGCACTGCTGCTCCAACAAAACATCTCCGAGGTGTTCTAACAAAACTGTGGCTGACTACCCGCGGCACCGTATGCACCGGAACACGATCAGCATCACCGTCATCGGTCTGAACACCCATGTCAACACGAACTGGAAGTGGAACAGATGGAACACATGCTGACATATCCTTCCCTTCATCAATAAGAGGCTTGACATCAACCGGCTTGTCACTAACAAGAACAACTGGCTTGTCATCTACATGCTTGGCTAAAACAATATCACCATTGATGCTCTTCGCATCATGCTCCTCAGGTTGCGGCGTAGCTAGCCCAGATTTTGGCTTAGCCTTGCGCAACTTCTCCTTGTGTACCACCAGCTCAACATCAGACTTTATGTGATCATCCTGCATAGGTTTCAAAGTCCGCTGTTTGCCATCATGCACAAAAGAATATGTATTTGCTCTCCCAACATGAGTAACATTGCGATCATACTGCCATGGACGTCCAAGTAACAGTCCACACACCTCCAATGGCAACACATCGCACTCGACCTCATCAACATAATCACCAACTGTAAATGGCACACGTACCTTATGAGTAACTTTCAGCATACCGCAACTATTTAACCATGCAACATGCTTAGGTTCAGGAATACGCCATGCCGACAAACCCAAAGTCGACACCACAGCCTTACTGATGCCATTACAGTAGCTACCACCATCCACCATGAGCTTGCACGCTTTGCCCTTGATCATACACTGCGTCTGAAATAGACTCCAACGCTGACTTCTTTCCACTGCCATACAAGCATCATCATTGAATCTCTTGAGTTGCATATTCAACCCATTTAACGGTTCAGCCGCTTCCAAAACATCCTGGACAACATCAGCCTTCGTATCTGCATAAGGTACAATTGTTGTCGTAGCCGAACTGACCTGCTCTACCATACAACCCGCTGGCACAAAACGATGCCTCGCAAGGCGCTTCACTTCTCCCCAAGTGTTTGGAGAACTCTGGCCCTTTATACGCATATCATACCATAAGCGCTTCCACCAAGCAGTAGTTGTTTGATCAAAGCGCTCAAGAGCTGAAGTGTAACAAGTAATTTCCCCGTAATCTCTAGAACGCGGCAATAACCAACGGTCCATTACCTCTTCCCATGCCAAATATTCCTATGGCATTGCATCTATCTTCAACCAAAGCCTTCGCAAACCTCCCAATGCTCTGGTCGCAGCAATAGCTTCAGGATAAATTAGGGGTGCTTCATCCGCTTCGCCGAGCCAAAGTGCTTGATAATAATCTGATACTTCTTCAGAAACTGTCTTAACAACACCTCCTACCATAGCTGTTCAACGGCAAAATCCTATCAGTACTGTGGTCGAGAAACAATGCAGATTTCGCACCTAAAGCAGTACCCTAGGTGCCAGCGCGGTGACACGGCAGAAGAACGAGCGAAACCGACCGCGCTGCAGAAAGTCACCAAAAACGTGTGCCGCGGCAGACTGCACCGAAACTGATCTGTGTCAACTTTTTCCTTTCTTTCTCCAGGCGCACACAACCCAGGCGAAAATGAAGCAAATATCGGAGCTAGCTGGGCGCCTGACCGCAGAGATCTTCTGAGGTCGAGCGACGTTGGGCGATCCGCTGGAGTCTGTCGATAGGGCGAACCAGACGCACGCAAGCCAGATCGATGGGCCGGCCCAAGCGGGACAGAGCCCGGCTTGGCTGCTAGCGAGGATTCCAGGCGCGTCAAGCGAACCAAGCGGTCGCCCGAGACCAGAAGCACTCCGTGGTACAGCGATCTCGCATAGGTTATTTTTTTTTTACTGAAGCTGCTCCGATCGGATCTGCCTGCAGCAGCTATCGATTCCACGTGAGTTTTTTTTCTTTGTTTCAGCTCGATCGGATCTGGGTATTTTACCGATCGAATCTGCTCCAGGAGTCTCGATCCTCGATCGCCGATTTCGCCAGGGGGGCCTCGAGCCTCAAGCCTCGATCGCCGACACAGCCTCCAGGCTCCAGAGCGTGGGATTTTCTTCGTGCTTTTCCCAATCGGATCTGCAAATTGATGGGAATATGTGATCCCACTCCGATCTGAATCAAGCTGAAGAACAAACTGATCTGAAAACTTCTAGGAGAGAAACAATCCGCAGATCAATCAACAGAAAACACTCGCAGTGATAAACCCAGTAATCTGATACCACATGATAAGGATCACACCGGTGATCCTTGGAGTTTTGTCCCGATCTTTCACAGCGAGTCTACCCGGATAGAAATCTTCCAATAACGCGAAGAACGTCACCTGAAGAAGAGGAACGAATCCAGCAAGCAACGTGAAGAGAATCAACACGCCTCAAACCTGAGCCTGATAATCCTTGATGAACACAAGAACCTTCACAGCAATGTATTTAATAAACACGGCAGCGCCGTTTCCCCGGAGGGATGATACACGGTGGAGCACACGATAGTTTTAGACTAAACAACTGAACTCCCTAAACCCTAGACTGCTGGCCTCCTTATATAGATAGCCAGAAAACTGTTGTGCTTGGACAGGCCCAAACCCAAAACACACAAATAAAACTAAGTGGCCCATAACATGACCTAGCACACAGAATAACATAAGCAGATATGTAAATTGCTGACACAACCTTAGACTAAATTATTTCATATCGTAGGTCATCCTGGCGTGCCAATCAGCAACGAGCTTCCCTCATCTTGGTGGAGTCCTGAAATTGGGCTTCACCTCCTCCTTCGTGCCCATATCATTTTTATTTTGAGATGCATCGTCGAATGTCCACTATGGTTATGTTGTAAATTTCCACCATGAATGATGCATGGTTTAGATTAGCAGACCACGTGATGTCTACGCACTTCTATTCTTGTAGACACTTGTTGGGCCTCCAAGTGCAGAGGTTTGTAGAACAGCAGCAAGTTTCCCTTAAGTGGATCACCCAAGGTTTATCGAACTCATGGAGGAAGAGGTCAAAGCTATCCCTCTCAAGCAACCCTGCAATTACGATACAGAAAGTCTCTTGTGTCCCCAACACACCCAATACACTTGTCAGATGTATAGGTGCACTAGTTCGGCGAAGAGATAGTGAAATACAAGCGGTAGTGATGATTATAAGTAGTAAATGCAATATGGAATAAAAATCGCTGCGAGCAAACATGTAACAAAACAGCAAGTAAACGATGTGCAATGCTTGGAAACAAGGCCTAGGGATCATACTTTCACTAGTGGACACACTCCCAACAATATAACATGAATGAACAAATAGATAACTTCTCTCCACTATGGTACTCTGAATTACTCTCCTATTGAATAACACTAATCATTGTGTAGTGGCTACAGAATCACCCCTTAAAGTTCATCAAGTACTTGACAAACACCACTCATAGAGATACCCAAATCAAAGCACAACTCAAGATAGATATTATTGCAACATAAACCAAGTACTAACACGGTGCACACACTGTCAACATTACACCATGAAAGGAGGAATAGATCACTTCAATACTATCATAGCAATAATTATTCTCGTAATCCACAAGAGATCACAATCATAGCCTAAACCAAGTACCACCATGATGCACGCACTGTCACCGTTACACCATGGCAGGAGGAATAGATTACTTTAATAACACCACTAGAGTACACATAATATCTGAATAATAGCATCTACTTGTTCAACATGATACAAAGCTCACGATCACATAAAGATCACATCATGGGAGAGAGAGGTGAACCACATAGCTACCGGTAGAGCCCTCAGCCCCGGGGATGAACTACTCCCTCCTCATCATAGGAGACAGCAAGGTTGATGGAGATGGCGGTGAGGTCGATGGAGACGGCGGAGACGGTGATGGAAACCGATGGAGGTGGCTCCGGGGGCACTTCCCCGTCCCGGCAGGGTGCCGGAACAGAGACTTCTGTCCCCCGAAATTTGTCTTCGACGGCGGCGGAGCTGCGGAACTGTTCTGGAAAAATCGTCGACTCCATAGGGTTTTCCGTCCCGAGGCTTTATATAGGCGAAGGGGCATCGTCAGAGGTGGGACCAGGCGCCCTCACACCATGGTGGCACGGCCAGGGCCTGGGCCGTGCCACCCATGTGTGAGCCTGGCCTGTGGCCCCTCTCCTACTCCTCTTCGGATCTCTGGAAGCTTCCGGGTAAAATAAGACTTCTGGCTTTTGCTTCGTTCAATTCCGAGAATATTTCCTGTGTAGCTTTTCTAAAACACAAAAACAGCAGAAAACAGGGAACTGGCACTGTGGCATCTTGTCAATAGGTTAGTTCCGGAAATCGCATAAAAACGCCACGAAGTGTAACGAAACACAAGTCAAATGGTGTAAAAACAAGCATGGAGCATCAAAATTATAGATACGTCTGAGACGTATCAGCATCCCCAAGCTTAACTCCTGCTCGTCCTCGAGTAGGTAAGTGATAACAAAAGAATAATTTTTGAGGTGACATGCACCTACACAATCTTGATCATATATGTAAGCATTTGTGAGCTGGGATCATAAGAACTTAAAACATGGGCATGAAGATATAATCTTGACAATAAGAACTTAGCAACCATGTTGTAAACATGCAAATGAACACAAACAAAAGATCATGAAAATGAAACAATGAAAGTCAAACGTGTGTTCAAATCATAAGGAAAAACATACAAAAGGTTTTCAACTTGTCCTTCAAAGAGAGCAAAACATAAATGCATAGGACACCTCAAAGTTTAAGAGGGCGACTAGATACAAATAATTTAAGAACAAGTGAAACCAACAATATGAATCAATCAATGAACTTTGGGACAATGCATATCACACTAAGAATGACAACTATGCTATCTTAATGGTGCATAAAGAAAGAAGGTGATGACTCAACATAAAAGTAAAAGAAAGGCCCTTCGCAGAGGGAAGCGGTGATTGCAAGTTTTATAACCTTCAAAAATTATGGTACTTACCGGCTTTGAGCTCTCATTGCCCCCATCATAAGCATCTTGAATGGTTAAAGTTATTGTGAGAACAATTATGATGCATATGCTTGACAAATCATAAGTTGAAAACCTCGTGCCCCGTGAATACGAGTACCCAAACCTCGTGCTACTTTACTTAGAGTCCCAAGCAAGGCTCTTGTCATTGTAAGTATATGCATATCATTGAGAACCGCCAATGGGGTACCTCCGTGCCCGATGACATGGAACAAGCCCACACCAAAATGACAGGACAAGCAGACAATGAACACCTCGACATCTCTTTTATTTGCCTTTTGTTTAGCTTTTTATTGTGAGATGCGTTGTCGAATGTTCACCATGGGTATGCTACAAATTTCCACCATGAATTATGCATGGCTTAGATTGGCGGCCCGGCGTTTCCCTAACACATATACAAACTCCATGATCCCCACAAGATTCCCAATTCATTTCACACCGCGGGCATCCATAAACAAAAGATCACGATATCAACTCAAATAAGAAGTGCAATGTTGAAAGCTTGCCCCATGACAGCATGGATGGGCTAGAATCCAACTTACAACTTGCAAGCATAACAACTCAACATAAGAGACCACAATGTCAAATTTTTAAGAACAGGAAAAAGTAAAGTGTGCCTTCCGGTTCGTGAGAGCTTTACTGACCGAATTTCACATAACACTGGTAAGAGTTTAATTTGAAGAGAAAATAAAAGCAAGTCAAATTTACTTGGAATAGCAAATTTCTAGTAGGTATGTATGGTGGACACTTTGGAAAACTTTGGCTTTTAGGAGTTGGATGCACAAGTAGAGCTCATACTCAGTACAAGGTGAGGGCTAGCAAAAGACTGGGAGCGACCAACTAAGAGAGCAATAATGGCCATAATCATGCAAAGCGACAAAGCAACATTAAAAGAAGCATAAGATGGCATCAAAAGTCAAAAACTAAATGATCATAGAGGCTATTGGTGACTTTGTATGAGTCTAACATGTGTGAGCATGCGCCAAGTCAACCCAAATAAAGCATCAAGGAGAAAACCAAAATAATGCTTCCAAACAATAAAAACAACGCATGATTTTTTTCAAAGGCTCATTAAGCAATCTCAGTTATTTGAGACAAGTCATGCTACAGCAAAACCACTAAGCATACTATCAAAAAGACATCAAGCATGACATGAAAAAGCCTAAGCCGCAGTCTACACAAGCTCTTTCTTGTACCACTTTTTTGCATAAAGCTTTTTCTCTTTTCCAACACCATTCAAACTTTTTAAGACGCCTCTTTTGATGAAAACCAATAAAGATCAGAGGCAAAAATACACCTTGATGAAAAGATATAACAAGATCTGAACAAAAATCAAGGCAAAAAATGCAAGCTAAACGCAGTAGCAGAAAAAGAGAACACTCGGTGTTTGATAAGAGTGAAAACTAGAGCGTTCTTGGCAAATGAAAAGTGAAGTATGTCTCCCTCCAAACCAACATGATGTGATTAACCATTTATTGCAGCAAGCAAAACAAAACTAATAATGAAAACTAAAACAACTAACGCTCCAAGAAAAACACATAGTGCATGAAGCAATAAAAATATAGTGTTTTGAAAGGTGACCTGATTTTTGCCGATGAAGAGGGGGTGCCTCGGGGGCATCCCCAAGCTTTGACGCTTGTACTTCTTGGATATTTCTTGGGGTGATGCATGGGCATCCCCAAGCTTGAGCTTTTGTCCATTCTTCAACTCATCTCATCATTCTCCAATCCCTACACTTGAAAACTTCCTTCATACAAAACTAAACACAAATCTATTAGCAACATTAGTGTAGCATAACATATAATCAACCTCCTTTTGCTTCAGGTTTCAACCCAAAACCACCACATATATACCAGATACTACTGTATCAGCCTCCCCAAAAGTTCCGTGATCAAAAGAACTCAAAAGAAAGCGATAAAGTGGCAAACACAAATATTGGCAGAAATCTGTCAAAACTGAACAGCTGACAAAGGTCGAATTTTTTAGGGGTTTTCTGTTGCTCAAATCAAAAAGTGTTCAACTAACAAAAGTTTGGATATAACCTGGGGCATATGTACAAGAAATCGCAGGTCCAAAAGATAAACAGAGAATTTATACGAATTTTTACGGTGCAGCACCGAAAACTGTTTCAGGACAGCAACATCCCCAAATCTTTACCTCACTCGAATTAGAGGCTTCTCTTGGCACAACAACAAAATAAAAAGGATAAGTAGAGGTCATTACAGTAGTAATGACTTCCAAGACTCAAATAAAATAAAAAGTACTGAAAATAAACAATGGGTTATCTCCCAAGAGTGCTTTTCTTTAACGCCTTTGAGCTAGGCGCAGTAATTTGCAAAGATGCTCATGTGGGCGCCATATAAGGGCTTGAGGCAAAGGCGCCATATAAAAACTTGAAGCAATAGAGAGCATAAAAAAGCAAGTATGAAACACATTTAAATCTAAACCACTTCCTATAAAAAATAGTCTTGTAAAGAGACAAGTCATGAAAGCGCAAAGCAAAAAGCATAGGATGGCAAAACAAGTACAACTTCAAGAATTGCAACATAAAGAGGGGAAACTCAATATTGTTGAGATCCATCAAACCATGTTTCCCTATCTCATAATAACTTTCAGTAGCATCATGAATAGAACTAACAATATAACTATCACATAAAGCATCGCTATCATGAGCCACATGCATAAAAGGATTAATACTCCCCACATGAACAATCGTAGTAGGAGCAAATTCAATAGAATAATTATTCTCATCACCATAATCATCAAATACAGGAGGCATATTGTAATCATAACTATTTCTCTCCTCAAAAGTAGGTGAACTGAAAATATTATACTCATCATCATAACCATCATAAACTAGAGGTTTAGTATCATCACAAACTAGAGAACAACTATTTCGCATAGCATACTCTTCAAACATATCATCATAAGAAGGAACATGGATAGCACTAATGGTACAACAATTATTAACCTTAGAATTGGTACCAAAAATATTTTCAATATCAAAAGTAGAGTGATTTTCTCAATCATGATCACTAACATAGGTAACAGGCATAGGAACATCATCCCAATCAGAATTATCATAATCTATAGCAGTATCATAACGCTTAGGGGAAGGTACCGTGTCCTCTCGCCTTTTACTCCTCTTCTTCTTCTTCTTCATACTCTTCTTACTCTCTCCTTTAGGAGGGAGAGACTTGAAGGGCATCTTCTCCACATATTCTTTAGGGGGGAAAGGCATCTTCTCCACATAACCTGGTTTGCTGACAGAAACAACAGAAGAAACTTTGGAGGATTCCTTCTCTCTATTAATAAGATAAAAACATCTATCAGTCCTGTCATAGCTTGGCAGAATATCAAGTTTTATAAGATTTTGTATGTAAGTATTTGCAAGGCAATCTTTAGCACAATAGAGACGACAACCACGCAGGGTGCTATTAATATCAACATCATTCATATATATCAAAGCAATCTTTCTAGATATCTCTTCACACGCCAAGAACAAAGTGAGCTCATCATGCTGATTGGGAGTAATCTTGTCATCACAATACAAACTTAAGGTACTAGAAGAGTAACTATTAGGGCTTGAGCATTGGAAATTAAAATGACCTATGTCATCACAATGTTTACAAAGAAAAGGATAAAGTTCACAAACCTTTTTACCGATCTCACCTATATCCTTGTACCACATACTGGTTTCTTCATTTGCGTGGGTGATGCAATAATCTTCCTTGTTGTAACTCTGTTCACAAGGTCTATGTATTCCACAAAAATTAACATGCTTATAAGAAATAGTACTTTTAGAAGTTTGAGCATGTTTATTGCAATCATCAACAACAATATCACTTTCTATGCAAGTGTCCTTAAAAGGTTCATGATACACGTCCCCATTTCCTTTAGGAACATTCATATGGGAAGCAAAGGCTTTAAAGCAATCAACCATAATTTGAGGATCAAGACCATACTTAGCACTAAGATCTTGAAAATCAGCAGTTTCAGCGAAAGACTTAATGCAATCAAACTTGTAATTCATACCTGATCCTTTACCTTTGTCGCTATCCCACCCTTCAATATTGTTTTGAATTGTCTCAAGCAGACCCCACTTGGTGTCGACATCCTTGCTTGTGAAAGACCCATCAAAGCATGCATCTAGATAGTCCTTGTAATATCCTGAAAGCCTTGCATAAAAATTATTAATAACAATATTATGGGGAAGATCATGAATAGGACATTTATGCATTAGTAACTTCAATCTTCCCCAAGCTTGGGCAATGCTTTCTCCCTCATGTGGATAAAAATTATAAATGTAATTCCTATCTTTATAAACCTGACTAGAAGGATAGAATTTAGAATAAAAGAGAGGTTCAATTTCCTCCCAATCAATAGATCGGCCATCCTTCAATGTTTTATACCATTCCTCAGCTCTGCCTTTCAGCGAAAAAGAGAATAGCTTCTTCTTAACTTGGTTCATTGAAATACCTGCACACTGGAACAACTCGCATAATTCATGTATAAAAAAGCAAATGGTCACCAGGATGGACAGTTCCATCTCCTAAATAGCAGTTATCCCTAACATGTTCAACAATCTTCGTAGGTATTTTAAAAGGATGAGGAGCACAAGCATCATTAGAAACATCACATATGGAAGATAAAATATCATCAGAGCAAACTTTCTCCACTAAAGCTGGGGAACTAAAAATATCATACTTAACAAAACCAGCTTCCCCAAGCTTAGACTTTTCTATAGCATTAGCATTAACGGTATTCAAAGCATTTGTACTAATAACATTGCTATGCGAAATAAGCTCCAAAGGATTTTCAATTTTCTCTTCAAATCTAAAATCAGGAAAAAGACTTAAGAACTCTTTGTTTTCCATTAAGCCTAACTAGTGAAAATAAAAACAAGAAACAAAAAGATGTAATTGCAGAATCTAAAGGAAATAACTCCGAGTACTCACACAGGAGGATGCGAGTACCTTTTACCTTACCTCCCCGGCAACAGCGCCAGAAAAGAGCTTGATGTCTACGCACTTCTATTCTTGTAGACACTTGTTGGGCCTCCAAGTGCAGAGGTTTGTAGAACAGCAGCAAGTTTCCCTTAAGTGGATCACCCAAGGTTTATCGAACTCAGGGAGGAAGAGGTCAAAGCTATCCCTCTCAAGCAACCCTGCAATTACGATACAGAAAGTCTCTTGTGTCCCCAACACACCCAATACACTTGTCAGATGTATAGGTGCACTAGTTCGGCGAAGAGATAGTGAAATACAAGCGGTAGTGATGATTATAAGTAGTAAATGCAATATGGAATAAAAATCGCTGCGAGCAAACATGTAACAAAACAGCAAGTAAACGATGTGCAATGCTTGGAAACAAGGCCTAGGGATCATACTTTCACTAGTGGACACACTCCCAACAATATAACATGAATGAACAAATAGATAACTTCTCTCCACTATGGTACTCTGAATTACTCTCCTATTGAATAACACTAATCATTGTGTAGTGGCTACAGAAGCACCCCTTAAAGTTCATCAAGTACTTGACAAACACCACTCATAGAGATACCCAAATCAAAGCACAACTCAAGATAGATATTATTGCAACATAAACCAAGTACTAACACGGTGCACACACTGTCAACATTACACCATGAAAGGAGGAATAGATCACTTCAATACTATCATAGCAATAATTATTCTCGTAATCCACAAGAGATCACAATCATAGCCTAAACCAAGTACCACCATGATGCACGCACTGTCACCGTTACACCATGGCAGGATTTTATAGGCGCAGGCACGGGCCAAAAAGGAGCAAGGATTAGCGGGGAATTAAGGAGGGAAGATCGCGCAGTCTCCTGGCAAAATCTTCGGGCAGAGGTTGAAGACGACGATGTCATCGCTGACGTTTTGTGTGGGGCCCACCTATCAGCGGGGAAAGAGAGAAAGGCAGGGTACCGGTTCGGGATAGAGAAGTTGGGCTGTGGGCTGTTTCTGGATCGAGCCGGAACGGTTTCCCCACGGCCCTTTCTATTTTTTTTTTCTTCTTTCCTTCTCTTTTCTTTTTCTGTTTTCTATTTCTTTTGTAACTATTTCATTTGAACTCAAAATCACGTCAAATCAAATTCTAAAATTTTCTAAAATTCAACATATCATTTTCAAACAATAAGGAATCAATTTCCTTGACCAGAATAAGGTTTCAACAAAACTAAGCATTAGTCAAATGGGTCTTTCTTTGCATAAATTCTTAAATAGAAAATAGGGTTCAAAATCATTCTTTAAAATAAAATCTATAAAATACTATTTGAAATTTATTTTGAAACACAGTTTCAGTAATGCAAACTTTATTTAATATAAATCATTTTGGAATCATTTCCTTTGCAAATAAGCTTGCATAGGTTTGAATAAATACAAAATAGTATTTTGAAATCTTGTTTTCTCAAATGAGTTCTTCAAGGAATAATGGAAAGTTTGAAATGGTTTTTCTAATGAGGCTTTTAAATAAATCAAAAAGTTTTAATTCCCTCTGAAATTTCAATCAATACAAACATACATGGTTCCTATTTTATTTATTTCACATTCCAAAATTTTGGGATGTGACAGACACTAGATCATGGGAGCCGAGGAAGGATAATATATCTTATTGCGACTAACAAGGTTAGTTGCGGAAATCGACTCATGACTACATCAACCTCATAATCGACAAACTCTTCCGTTAGATTTATCAATGAGGTATGTGAGCCGTTGTCTCCTTCTTGTAAGCTTGATCTTGGTTTAAGCGCTAGAATTTTTGTTTTGTGTAGCGTTATCCTCAACAGCGAGATCGCACGAGTGGTCCCTTTTATAGTCAGTTTTTGGTCAAGACGGTTACGTAGAGACAAAGTTTACAGCAATTAGACCCATGAGGTGCCAGATGGACCCCACCATGTGGTCAAGAAAGTACACCGCATGGTGGGCCCTCTTTTGGCCCTCGTGGCGTTCCATGTTGACTTCTTCTTCTCACGTTCACTGATTTACCAAAAAATGATGTGGCAAAAGGATTAGATCCGTTTGACATCGAGAAGGTCCTTGAAAGTCAAAAACATGCAAAAACAAGAAAATCTGTTTCACAGTGTTAATACCAAATGAAAGGGGATTATTTAGAAAATCGTTGGATTCAATAAAAAACATATCCAGATCCTTAATAAACTATCAAATATAATATGACCTAATAAACTACAAAGATCATAAATGCATTTTACATGCATCCCAAGTTATATGAATACAAATTCCTCCATGGGGTTGAAGCAACTGTGCGGTCTAATCTGACCTTAACATTACCAGTACCTAACCTCTTATTGTTGTAGGTATGACGCACTCCCAAAAAATCCTAGATCAACCAGCCCACAAACATCAAGTGTGTCTCGAAACGCCTCCATTTAGTTTTCTGCTCTCGGTGTAGATGAAATGAAATTATGAAAAGTGTTCAAAACCCCCACATACATTCGTTGACATCGCCTACTACCAGCCAGGGAAGATCATGGCTCGCCACATAATTTCGACCACATCAGATGAAAATTCTCAACTCTTGGCTCGCCATAGACACATGTAAGCCTCCATTGCATAGCATCAACCGATGTTTTTACTATTGCATCAATAAAACGATCAGAAGATTCTTCCACAGCAACTACTTCGGATTCATGCCAATATAGATCCAGACCTCCACTCATACCAACACTATCCATCCTGGCAAAACCACGTAACCCAAACCGACTACGTAACCTCCTCATTTCCTCTTATTTTTGTCTAGTTTCACATACGAAAACCACCATGGGGGAATGGGACTGTATCAAGGTCGCCAAATCATGAACTGACCGAAGATTGTCCCCTCCTTGGCAGTTCGGCCCTAGTAAATTCATTGATCTGGGCGGCGCTCCTTGTCGGAGCCCGGCAGTGTCTATGATACCGGCAAATGAGAATGATCAGTCAAGCCTAGTCCACCTAAACCGCGGCATTAAGGAATTCCTTAGGGAAAGGGAGATACATATTGAAAAGATGGACATGAATCAGAATGAGGCCAGTCATTTGCTGGCAAAAATAGGGAGGGAGTTAAATTTCATGCAGTTTTGGCTTAGAAGCTATCTCGTTGAATTAACTTACGCTGTATGTAAGGATTGTAACTCCTGAATGATTTAATTAAATTCCTATATTCGCAAAAAAAAAAGATACTCCCTCCGACCACTAATACATGTCTCTACATGGATGAATGTAGACATATTTTAGTGTCTAGATACATCTATATAGAGACAGGTATTAGTGGCCAGAGGGAGTACCTAATTTTCTGCATCATTTCAACGTTTATTACGCTCATAATTTATTGACATTACGAAATTTGCTACAATTATGTTAGTTTAGGTAATTTCAAGGTAAAACTAAGCAAGCCAAATAATTCTACAAACCTCTATTAAGACACTTTTACACCCATTTATCATATAACCCTTTGTGAAGATATTTATAGATCTTAAGGCACACAAAACACATATGTACACACTATATATATATATATATCTAATGTATGCCATAAAGTATTTCGTAGATGGACGAGATTTATAATCTTTGTATTTTTTATTAGGTTACGGCAAATCCATTTCATGCAAGTGTAGTAAACTAAGATTTGAGATCATAACACAAATTTCACTATGATATAGAGTGTACTTTACCATGGATGTATTTCAAATGATAGGTGTTTAAGTTTGTAAATATAAACTTTCAGTATTACTATTACCAACACAATTATTTGACTAATGTATTTCAGTTGAGGTTCTACGGTAGAAGCATTGTTGACTACAAAATCACCTCAGTTTAGTAATAATGAGGTATTAGGAAGTAAAAAAGTTCTGTATAAATAGGTGACATCCATTTGTTCCATACACCTAGTAATCTCTAATCGGTAAGCTAGGTACCCCGTAAGTTGCAACTCAAGTACAACCATAAAGTATTCCGTAGATGGACGAGATTTATAATCTTTGTATGTATTTTTATTAGGTTAAGGCAAATCCATTTCATGTAAGTGTAGTAAACTATAGAGTTATACTTTACCATGGATGTATTTCAAATGATAGGTGCTTAATTTTGTAACAATAAACTTTGACTTTTACTAATACCAACCCAATTATTTGACTACGTATTTCAATTGAGGATCTATGGTAAAAGCATTGTTGACAACAAAATCACTTATATTTAGTAATAATCAGGTATTAGGAAGTAAAAATGTTTTGTATAAATAGGTGACATCCATTTATTCCATACATCTAGTAATCTCTAACTGGTAAGCTGGGTACCCCGCAATTGCAACTATCAAGTACAATTTTTTCCTTTTATAAAATAAAATAGAAATAATTTTCCTTCCATTCCAGCTGTTAGAGTAACCGTAACGGCCAAACATATTCTACAAGATACTACTCTAATTGACTCCAAATTGCATTTCCCTCCCGGCCCCCAAAGGCCCAAACCCCGAGAAGGTTCGAGGAAGCCGACTGCTCATTTTTCTTCTCTTCCCGCTCTGGCCCCTCTCCTCTTGCGAACCAGTTCCCCGCCCCGCGCCATGCTTCTTGCCGAGCCCCGCCTCCGCCCACAGTGTCTAGCTCCGCGCTCAGGACCTCTGCTCACCATGCCGACCCAAATGGCCACTAGGCCCTTCCCGACTACTCTGGAGCCGATGATCATGCGCTTCATTAGCCTGTCGTAGTTGTACAATGGCACTAATGAGGGTTAACCTCGGTAATGCCCTAGATTAAGGACTTAAGACCGGGGGAAGAGGGCGTCGGATGAACTCGAAGGTAGGGATTCAGAAAAACAAGGCGAATATTGTATATTGAGAGTAAACTTAGAATAAATCTCAGCTCAATATCGATGTGTCCCTGGCCGATCTCTCCTGGCCCCTATTTATAGGTGGTCAGGTCTCAAGGAACTGGTTGGGTTCGATACAGATTAGTCACACAAGATGGTTTACAATGCAATTTCCATATTCGACTACAACTATGCTTCAGCCTCTATCTTGGGCCTATGTTTCCATGGGCTTCTACCCGAATAGACCTCGGGGGTACCAATATCATGGGCCTTGGTAATCATATCCTTGTCAGTAGCCCCCGAGGTTCTACCTGAATTGTAGATTCGGGTTGAATCTCAAATCTTTAAAATCTTTGACGTCCAATCTTCGACTTATTCTCTTCATAATTTTTATTAATATTTCGTATCTCTATTTTTTCATGGGGATTTTGGCAAACAAGCTTGGTGCTTCAGACGGATCAGGAAACCAGCTAATTGCATGAGAAAAAGATTGTTACCTACTTCAAACTCGAGTCACTACTGGGAAAAGGCTTATAGCCACGACAGCCCCGATGACGGACAAGTGAAAGTTCATCACTGGTTTCCCATAGCAGTGACGGGCCTAAAAAAATACATCATCGATAAGTGGCTGGATGGTCTACGGCCCACCTAACGCTGACGCGTGAAATAAAAACGCGTCGTTGGTACATGCTTCCTGGGCTAAGATCTCCGGCCGAAAAAACTGGTGACAGTGCACATTTTATGGGTGTCACGGTGACGAGGGTTAACTCGACAAATGTCCTAGATGAAGGACTTAGGATCAGGGAGACAGGGCGTCGGATGAACTCGAAGGTAAGGTTAGTTGAAATAGGTGTGTATCAAAAGTAAACTTGGGTGTTTAACCTGGCTTGCTTTCAATCTGCCCTACACCGTCCCCTCCTGGCCCCTATATATAGGTGGCCAAGTCTCAAGGATCGGGTAGGGTCCGATACAGATTACAATATCGACATACGGTAAGGACTCGTATCTCGACTATCATTACAATTGGGCCTAGCTTAACGGGCCTCAGGGGTACTCAACTAACGGGCTCTATTAGCTATACCCTTGTCAGTAGCCCCTGAGATTCTACCAGAATTACAGATTCAGGTTGAATCTCTAATCTTTTAAATCTTCGACTTGATCAATTCTTTGACTTCTTCTTATCTTCAAATCTTTGACTTGGTCTTTCGACTTATTTTCATGATAATATTTCGCAAGGGGTTTTGATGAACAAGCCTGACAACTCTGACAGATCAAGAGGTCAGTTAACTGCCGGAACAGATACTTGTCACCTACTTCAAATTCAATCTCCTTGGATTTGAATTCGGGATACCGGTCAAACCCATTCTTTTGCCGCATTTAGGTTTTACAAAGAATGAATCCCAGTGGTTCTAAGGGTACCCAGTGCGTCCACCAGGATTTTCTTCACGTCGTAGACATGGATACATACCAGCAGAGCACATCCATGTGCGTATACCAGGCCACACAGGATGGATCCTGGGGTCTTACCTTCATGATAAATCACGGCATTCGAGTTTCATTGCGATAACGCAACTCGAGAATCTCATGTCGCAGTCTTATTTGACTGATAGAATATTCAAAAGATTCGAGTTATATTAACTTCTCAAAAAGACCTCCCGATGGGAGTAGTCGCTATATATGTCATCGACTATGCAGCCGAAGTTTCATAGTTATCAAAATGTTGAAAGGCTCTTAGCTTTCTTCATCCTTATTACTGATGCTCTAATTCTCTATCGGGTGCGCGCTCAGCGCTCCCGATGGGAGTAGCCCCCGAGGCTATGTTGGCTACTTGTAGTCAATCATAGGCTCAAATTTATTTCTTCTTCTTCTTTCTTTTTTCTGCTGACAAGCCCCCGAGCCGAAGGCGAGGTTACGTCATATTTTTTATGACAGTTTTTTTCCTTCTATGGTATTATCGTCTGCCTTGTGCAGAATTTTAACTTCTTTGTAAATATGTTTATGGGCCTTGTTATGATGGAGGCCTGTTAATATGTGCTTACAAATAAAGCACCTTTGACGAGGGTAACAAACCCTAAACACATTCCTCTCTCCGCCGCATCGTCTTCTTTTTCATCTAGGGTTTCTTTTCTTCCCACTTTTCCGCATGGCTAGCGCAGATGGGTCCCGCCTAGACCTTGGTTCTCCGACGGTGCCACGGGGTCACGGCCGCCCTCGTGGCAGCAAAAACAAAACAACTCCAGCTGCTGCAGGAGCATCGTCGTCCGCTCCATCGAAATGTCGTCCCGGCCGCCCGCCTGGCAGTAAGAATAAAGCAAAGGTGACTAGCGCCGCCCCAGGTCCAAGCGCTCCAACTCCTATTGCTGCTCCTGCTTCTCCCAGGATATTTTCTTTCTTTTGCATCGCCCACGCGCAGTGCCGTGAGATTCAGCGATTGCCGCTGAATATTACCAAGTTCATGGATGGGCGAGAACTGCGAGAAGCGGTTCTTCGTGAACAATCTGGTGGAGGAACTCCATATGAAGTGGAAGTTTGGTATGATGGCGCCGGCGAGCAATACTTCAAGGGCAGCTGGTCGCAATTTGCAGAAGACCATGACCTCCACCAAGGCTTCTTCATGACTTTCGACTACCACATTGGTACGTCAAAGTTCGACGTGAAGATCTATGATGGCACCTAGTGCCAGAAGGAGTATGAAGCGGAAGTTCACTTCCATTAAAATCTTCTCGCTGTAATCTCCTTTTCGACTTGCCTTTCTGTCATGCCATCTGTAATGAACACTCGTACTTTGCTTTGACATTCTTTAATAGACCATGGGAACAAATCTTTGTTCCGAGGCATGCTATATATATTTATCAGGTTCTTGTGAACCAGTTAAATTACTTTGAATAATATCGGGTTGTCAGCACAACCTAGTTAATGTGAAAGATCTTCATATCGTGATACAACTTTCTTTCGTACGACCCGAGGGGTGGAGCCCCCGAGTGGACTTATAATGTATTTATAATTTGTCGAGTTAAACCCAAGGAATCTGACCTATGGCCTCGTGTTCTGGATTCAGAGGGTCAACTCGAAGTTACTGACGTTGCTAAATTTCTTCTACGCATAAAAATGCCATAGCTGCTCTGCATTCCACGGATTGCTTTCATATTTTCCTGTCTTCTTGTCTTGTAATCGATAAGCTTCTCCTGGTATTACTTCTGTGACGATATAAGGTCCAACCCAAGGGGACTCTAACTTTCCGTGACTATCCTGCTTGAGTCGTAAGACTAGATCTCCCACCACAAAGGATCATGGACGAACTCGACTACTATGGTAGTTCCGTATGCTTTGTTGATACTGCGTGGCTCTCTCTAGTGCTTTATCCCTTGCTTCATCTAGAGCATCGACATCGTCTTGTAACGCTTCTATTGAGGTCACTTCATCATATGTTGTTACTCTCGGAGCTTTGTGTGTGATCTCGACTGGAAGCATGGCTTCTGCGCCGTGGACCAGGAAAAAGGGTGTTTCCTGAGTTGCTGCATTAGGTGTAGTTCTTAGACTCCAGAGCACGGAGGGCAACTCTTCTATCCAAGCACTCTTTGCTTTCTCTAGAGGTGCTAAAAGCCTCTTTTTATTCCATTGCATATTAGGCCATTGGCTTTTTCGACTTGCCCGTTTGTCTTCGGGTGTGCTACAGATGCAAACTTGAGTTTGATTCCAATCCTTCGCAATAATTCTTGAACTCTTTTGAAGTGAAGTTTGTTCCGTTATCTATGATGATGTTGTATGGTACTCCAAAGCGAAATACTAGTGACTTGATGAAATTGATTGCTACAGTCGAATCTTGCGTTGTTACCGGGGCCGCTTTTATCCACTTGGTAAATTTGTCGACTGCCACTAACATGTAGACATGCCCTCCTGGCCAAGATTTGTGTAATTTCCCTACCATGTCGAGACCCCACTGTGCAAAAGGCCAGGACAATGGTATCGGTTGTAGTTCTGCTGCTGGCGCGTGTGGTCGAGATGCAAATCTTTGACATGCTTCGCATTTCCAAACTATATCTTTCGCGTCTTCGATGGCTGTTAACCAATAGAATGCTTCTCGAAATGCTTTCACCGCTATTGCCCTGCTGCTCGCATGATGGCCACAGACTCCTACGTGTATATCTTTTAATATTACTTGTCCCTCTTGAGGCGTTACGCAGCACTGTAGGACACCGGTTATGCTCTTTTTGTACAATTTTCCTTGTAACACGACAAACGCCTTGGATCGTCGAGTTATTCTCTTGGCTTCCACTGCGTCTTCTGGCAACTTTTTATTCATCATGTATGCTAAATATGGCTGCATCCATGCTTCTTCTATCATCATGACTTCCTCGGGTTCCGGTGTTTTCTTATTTGTACCATCCCCTGAGCCTACCTTGGTAGTCGAAGTTTTGTCGCTCTTTATGGATCTTTCAACTATTTCTTCCCAGAAAACACCGGTTGGCACGGGCAAGCACTGAGATCCGATATTTGCGAGATTGTCGGCTTCTTCATTGCTATTTCTGCTAACATGCGAGACTTCGCATCCGTCAAACGTTCCTTCAAGATAGTGGTATAAATTTTTGTACGCCATCATATTGTCGTTGATTGTATCGCATCTGTTCATAACCTGCTAGACGACGAGGTTCGAGTCCCCAAATTTTTTAGTCGAGTTGCTCCACACGCCTTAGCCATCTTCATCCCATGTAGTAAGGCCTTGTATTCTGCTTCATTGTTGGAGGCCTGCGGAAAACTCATCCTTAAGACATATTTCAGTTTGTCTCCTTGTGGTGATATCAATACTACTCCTGCCCCTGCGCCTTGGATTCTCTTAGAACCATCGAAGTACATTGTCCATACACTCGACAAGTCTGGTGGTCCTGTGCTCTGAAGCTCTAACCACTCTGCTGTGAAATCTAGCAAGATTTGTTATTTTATCGCCTTTCTTTTTTCGTACATGATGTCCATTGGAGATAACTCGATTCCCCATAAAGAGACATGTCCTGTTGCTAAAGGATTGTTCAATATGTTTGATAGTGGTGCTTCATTGACCACTATAATTGGGTGCACCGCGAAGTATTGCCACAATTTTCGTGCTGTTGTAAAGACACTGTATGCAAGTTTTTGATAATGTGGATACCTCTGTCTTGTTGGAGAGAGAACTTCACTGATAAAGTACACTGGCCTTTGGACGCCGTGGGCTTTCCCTTCTTCACTTCTTTCGACTACTAACACCGTACTCACCACCTGATGAGTTGCAGCGATGTATAGTAGGAGTGGCTCTCTTTCTTTTGGTGCGACCAGCACTGGTGGCGTGGATAGCACTTTCTTCAGCTGTGCAAACGCTGCTTCTGCTTCTTCTGTCCACTCAAACTTATCATCGGACTTCTTCATTAGTGCATAAAAAGGAAGTGCGTTTCCCCCCAACCGGGCAACAAATCGACTTAGTGCCGCTACGCGCCCTGCGAGTTTCTGCACGTCGTGTAACTTCGTGGGTTTCCCCATTGTTAGAATTGCTTGGATCTTCTCTGGGTTGGCCTCAATGCCCCGTGCCAACACCAAGAATCCTAATAGCTGTCCTGCTGATACGCCAAACGGACACTTTGTTGGGTTAAGCTTAAGCTTGTACCTGTTCAGGTTGTCGAAGGTTTCTGCCAAATCGCTGATTAGGGATTCCTCCTTTCTTGTTGTAATGACCACATCATCGATATAGACTTGGATGTTGCGTCCTATTTGACTCCCGAGGCAACTTTGCATCATCCGTTGGTAGGTTGCTCCTGCATTTTTTAAGCCAAAAGGCATCACCTGATAACAAAACACCCCATATGGCATGATGAAAGCTGTCTTTTCTTCGTCTTCTTTCTTCAACTTGATCTAGTTATAACCAGAATACGCATCCAGGAAGGAAAGCCTTGCGCATCACGCTGTTGAATCAATTATTTGATCAATGCGGGGTAAGGGGAAGGGATCCTTTGGACAATGCTTATTGAGAGATATGTAGTCGACACACACTCTTTGTACGTCTGTGTTTTTCTTGGGTACGATGACTGGGTTGGATACCCAACTCGAAATTTTGATTTCTCTGATAAATCCGGCGTTTTCTAGCCTGTGCAGTTCTGATGCTATCGCCTTTCGTTTGGGTTCATCGAATCATCGCAATGGTTGCTTGACTGGCTTTGCTTTAGGATCCACATTTAGTGCGTGCTCGACGAGTTCCCTGGGAACCCCTGGCATGTCTGAAGGACACCAGGCGAAGATTTCCCAGCTGACAAGGGTATAGATAATAGAGCCCGTTAGTTGGGTACCCCTGAGGCCCGATAAGCTAGGCCCAATTGTAATGATAGTCGAATACGAGTTATTACCGTATGTCGATATTTGTAAACTGTATCGAACCCGAACCGATCCTCAAGACCTGGCCACCTATATATAGGGGCCAGGAGGGGACGGTGGAGGGCAGATTGAAAGCAAGCCAGGTTGAATACCCAAGTTTACTTTCGATACACACTTATTTCGACTAACTTTACCTTCGAGTTCATCCGACGCCCTATCTCCCCGATCCTAAGTCCTTCATCTAGGACATTTGTCGAGTTAACCCTCGTCAATTGGCGCCGACCGTGGGGACTCTGGGCGTTGGAATCATGAATTCGACGGCTTTTTCGCTTTTAGCCAACAGCAGTCCAGAAGTCGACGGAAGTCAAGAGGTGGAACTAACAATCGGAAGTTTGAGCATCTTCATCGGGCCGTCAGGTTCCTCTCGCCTTTCGGATACGATGAAACAAGATCAAGATCCATCGGCACAAGGACCTAAAACGACAGTAATGATGGAGTATTCTGAAGGCTCTTCCAGCGAAGTAAATTCGCCGGTCAGCCTAGAAGAGGTGCAAAAAGGAGAGGTCGCCAAAGACAACGAAGCAAAGGAAAATTCTGACGTAGAAGTCCAACTCGATGATCTCACGATCTGCCTCGACAATATCTCAAACAATTCAACAGACACATGGAAAACAGGTTTAGAGCTTTCTGAGGACAGCGACTCGATCTTTTCAAGCTTTAAAAGCAGCATCGGCAAGCAGTGCCAAGTACTCGCCATCGTGGGCGACAACTCAGAAGAATTCGATGAAAATAACAACCCAGTGATAAACCCAGCAAATATCGACAGAGGAGCAAATCACCTAGCAGAAGGGCAAACAGTGGAAACCCTTGCAGCCAGGGAGAAACTTCGACTATCAGTCGATGAGTGGAAAATAATAAGAGAAGCCGTAGAACACGGCAAGCCAATACCATCCAGCTCCAGCAAAGACATGCTTTTTGGGTATCATTATGCCCTCAGGCAGCAAGCAAAGCAATTAGCAAAGGAAAAGGTAGAGATACAAAGAAGAAAAGATTCAGCCATTGCAGCCAGCGAAGCTGCCCGTAGAGCACGAAGCGACGCATCACACAGCAACGCGAGGAAACAATATCGTCGACATGGCTCAAGGTACGACAACCTCGAGTACTCCGACAAGCAAAGTATTTCCAAAAACCTCGACTCGTCCTTCCTATCGGTCGACGAGCAGGGAAACATCCTACCAAAAACTCCCGAAGCAGCACTAGTGGCAGCGCAAGCATACCTACTTACAACTCAACCAAGTCCAGGAGATCCTAGGGAGCATATGCATAGAGCAGCACTAAATGGACTCAATATGGTAAGTCACAAGCTATCAGCAAAAGGAGAAGAAGCGCATCATCACAAGGAAGCACACAAAGCAAGGTCACCTCGCCATCACAGTAGTCCTCGGCATAGAAGCAGTAAACACCGATCTCGATCGCCATCACCAAAACAGCACGGTGGGACTCGAAAATCGCGATCCCCAAGGCGCGACTATGAAGATGACGAAAAAGAGATGGGGGCATCATGCTTTACCCGTAGGGTTCGCATCACTCCAGTGCCTAAGGGATTCAAGTTACCTCATGATCAGCAAAAATACGACGGATCGCAGGAACCACAGTCATGGCTCGCAGATTATTTACAAGCAGTCCAAATACTAGGAGGAACCAAAGAAACAGCAATGCAAAGTTTGCAACTACACCTCACCGGCGCAGCAAGGTCATGGTTGAGTAAATTGGAGAAAGAATCCATTGGAAGCTGGGAAGACCTCACAAAGCAATTTACAAGCAACTTCAGGTCGACATACAAACGGCCAGCATCAATAGAAGAAGTCAAGGCGTGCATACAGCAACGCGACGAAACATTACGGGCATACATCCAAAGATGGAGCCTTATCAAAAATTCAGCAGTCGAAGTTTCGGACGAAAGAGCAATAGATGCGTTCATCCTTGGACTAAGGCGAAGAGACCTAGTCGAAGAGATGGGTAGAATTAAACCAAAAACAGTGTCAGATCTCATGGACACAGCAAACAGGTTTGCAGATGGAGAAGATGCGTGCAACAACAAAAGGACGCGATCTCCAGAGGACGACAGGAGAAACAGATACGGAAGTCAAAGGAGACGATCCCGAAACTATGATACCTACGGCTCTCATAGCCAAGTCGCCGCGGGGTACAAAGACAACAGTTATCAAGGAAACGATCGCAGAAGCTCGGGATATCGCAGCTACGGAAAAGAAGATTACAAGAAGTTCCCGCCAAGAGAATCCAGAGAATACAACCCATCGCCAGAGGATATGCTCAATGGGCCTTGTCATATACACTCAGCGTTCGTCGACGGAAAGCGAGTATCAAGGCACGCAATGAAAGACTGCACAACATTCTTAAAACTCAAAGAAGCAGCAGTAAACAAGCAAACCGAAGCAAGGCGACAAGGATTCGAAGGAAGTAACAATCCCTCGACAAGCAAGCAAGGAAACAACGGAGCCTCCCAAGGGCAAGACCAGCAAAACAAAGAGCACGACGATGACGATGAAGGGTACGTCCCATCAAAAGGACACATCACAGCAATGATACAACCAGTACCCAAGTCGAACAAAGAAGAAAAGAGTATAACTCGACAAGTCAACCTAGCAGTCATGTCGCCGCCAGCTGCAACAGAATATCTGCATTGGTCAGAACAACCAATCGAGTTCAACAGAGAGGACCACCCCATAACAGTACCTCGGCCAGGAAACGCGCCTCTGGTACTCAAAGCTCAAATCGGCGCGTATGATGTCGACAGAATATTCATGGATGCAGGAAGTGGAATTAACTTGATATATGCGAAAACACTCCGAGCAATGCATATATCACTAGAGTTTCTGAAGCCAACAGACTGTTCCTTTCATGGAATCGTACCAGGAAGTGCCAATTACCCGCTGGGTCGAATAGCACTCAATGTTTGCTTCGGCAACCGACAAAACTACAGAAGAGAGAAACTAGACTTCGAAGTCATGGACTGGCCATCACAATATCACGCGATCCTCGGACGACCCGCGTTTTCGCGATTCATGGTAGTACCTCACTACACATACTTGGTACTTAAGATGCCAGGACCAAAAGGAATAATCACAGTAAAAGGAAGCTTTGAAGTTTCAGATCTCTGCGACAGGGAATTCCACAAGATGGCACAAAATTTTGGCGTAATAGCCAACCATGCAGAAAAGGCAAAAAACGCGACTACAGAAGGCGTCAAGCTACTCGAAGGATGCACCGCGGAGCCCGAAACGAAGAAGCCACGAACAGGAGTACCAGGAGAAGACACAGGCACAGAAGAGAAAGGGAAAGCCACGACGACATAGGCATCATCAAAGCAATGAAGGCTGTAAAAGCCACGAGTTACTCCAGGGGCAATGCCCTCTAGATCCAGAACACGGGTCACAGGCCGGATCTCTTGGGTCACCCCATGTATCTTACATTAAAAGTACAAATAAAGACAAAGCGTTCCTCATATTCGAGTTTACGAGTCTTTCAAAAAAAAAAAGAGATGCGGCAAACGCACGAGCCATACAAATACGCCTTGAGAACAAATTTCAGACATATAGTCGCGAAATAAACAAAAACTCTCGCATTCCACATACATCTTACAGCATTGGGTCGTTAGAATCATCTACGCCTAAAGGATCTAGATAATGATACTCGCGAAAAAACGCAGCATCCGCCTCTAGAAGCCTAGCTACGAGTCTTCGAGCAGGTTGAAGCGTGTTCTCCATATGAACCCGAAGGCTAGCTCCACCTGGAGCCAAACTCAGGGACATCATGCTATAATTCAATCTGGGCTGCCACTTCCGTATCCACCCGAGAGCGAAATTGGCACCAGCCACTAAGTTCAGTTCTATCAGCCTATGAATACGATGACTTGATCTGAAAGCATCAAGCAGAAGAGGGAAAGTTGCAGGTAGAGGATTGCGAGGAAGCATGATGGAATGCATAGTTGTAAGAGCTCGCCGGCAACCATCAACTGACTCGCCAATATGCTGGGCTCGGTCTTGAAGTAATACAATGGCGCTACGGCGTCGAGGATCAGACCACAGAGTCTCATAGTCAGTCGACATCTTCTCCAAAGCAGCATTTCGCTCAGCAACTCAACGTTCTTCAGCAGCAAAATCCAAGCAAGTACCTACAAGGGCAAATATATCACATAAAGAAGTGCGCAAGCAGCCAAAGAAGGAGTCGAAAGAAAACTCACATCGCAACAGCTCGCAAGCAGACTCAACAATACCAAGAATGAAAGATTCGCATTCTTCATTATGAGCAACCTTCGCCGTCAAACTGGAGACCTTTTCCTCAAGAGAAGAGATTTTCTTCATATAGCCACTGGCCTGGCTAGCCTTTTTAATAGCCATCTGTGCTTGGCGTTTAGCCAAGGATAGGCGAGTTTCAAGGTCGGAAATCCTGGAGGAGTATTCTTCGAAGGGACTACATCGACTAGGAGTCGACAAAATCTGAGGATTAAATCCGCAAGCAGAGGAAGGAGCAGGAACACGAGAGGAAGGATCACTGTCACGCATCGACTACAAAGAAACAAGAAGCAATTTCAGAAAGATAGCATATTACTCCATATAAAGAGGATATATTTTACATAAAGAGCACAACCCTATGGCTAAGGTTCTCGGGTTGCGCACAACTAGCGCCTCTACATCAAAAAGGAGAAAACCTAAAAATACAAGGAGAGCCGAATCTACGCCACCTCAGCATTATGCTCCGTGGTAGAAGAGGGCACAGCAGCTTCCTCGCCAGAAGTCGATGGTGGTACTGGACCTTTCGCCGCCGAAGCCGATACAGCAGGCACCGAAGAAGCTGCCGAAGGAGAAATAGTCGACAGCAGTGCAGGTGCTAGCTTCTTCGCCTTCTCAAAGAAAATCTTCATCTCATCCCGGGAGTAGCCGTGAGGGGCGTTAACTTTCTCCCAATCAAAGTCCGTCCCATGAGCGAGAGATAGCGCAATGGCACCTTCAGCTCCACGCTTAATGGAAAGAGCTTTGAACTGGAGAAGAGGGTCTTCAGTGGTGTCGAAGGATTTGGCGAGATCAGTCAAGTTATCCTTCGGAACTGTCGCCTTTTTCTTCAGCCACAAGCCGACAAACAGTCGCGATAAAACGCGACTAACCAATTCGAAGTTTTCCTGGATAGATATCCAGTTTGCCTCGAGTTGATTAACCGCATCCATGAGAGGATCGTCATCTGTTTGAAGGGACGACGGAGATACCCCCATGAATTCTACAACAATAAGAAAGATAAGAAAAGGCAAGTGTCAACAAGCGCACTAGCGCAACAGAAGATGAAAATAGAAGATAAGTCGAAGAACTCACGTTCGGCAGCAGAAGACATAGTGTGAAGGCGTTCTGCTACGGCCTGCTCCCGTTGAGTATTTTCCTTCTGAGCATCAGCCAAAGCCCTTTCCGCTTTCTTCGCCTTCGTAAGCGCAGATTTCTGCGACTTCTCAGCAATGGCTTTAGCAGCGGTCGCAGCATCATAAGCTTTTTGCGAGGCTTTCAGCTCTGCCTCCAGTGAAGCAATTCGAGCATGGGCGGCTGCTAAAGTAGCTGCATAAGAAGTCGACAAGGAATCAGGTATATAATGAAGGACATAGTGCAGAAGGCAAATAGTGATTGGACGTCAAAAATTGTACCTTCGGAAGCTTTCGCAACCTTTAGGTACCCCGCACACTCCGTGCCCAGGGTGATAAATCTCTTGATCAAAGCCTGATAAAATAAGGGTGTAAGAGAAGAATTGCATGAAAGGAAAGAAGGAACGAAAGAATCGCTCACATCATCAGAAGAAACTGCAGAAGCATGGGCCTCCAGAGAAACCTCGGCTTCTTTGGTCTTCTTCGCCAGTTTCAGGGCTCGAGTTTGAGGAACCTTCTTTACAGAAGCCCTGGTAGTCCTTGGAGCAACATATGGCTCGACAGGATCATCAGTCGCCAAGGGAGAAGGAGGTGAAACAGCTGCCGCACATGCTGGAGGTTCTTCATCGTCACTACATAAGAAGCATAAGTTATAAGCGAGAGGCAAGAACAATGCAATTGAAAAGTTCGACTACAATTACTTACGATGCTAGCATGTCGAAGTATTCGAGATCTTCGGCAATAAAGGGAGCTTTACCAGCCGCCGCAGAACTCGAGGAAGCAATATCGTCGACACGCTTCCTTTTCTTATCAACACCAACATCTTCAGTAAGAGTCGGAGGAGGAGATGTCGACGAGCTAGTCTCATCTTCTGATTCTTCGACATCATCTCCGTCCTGACTCTCGTCAGCCTCGGGGGCTTCAGATGCAGGAGATGCTAGATCAGCAGGAAGGGGCCCTTCCTCCGGAAGAGGGGGACGAGAAACAATGAATTGATGATCCTGCATATTAATAGATTAGCAGGGTGTGCAAGTCGAAATTAAGAGAAGTTTGATAAAAATGGATGCAGCTATGTGTACCTCAGGAGTAGGGTGCACGGAGTCGAAGAAATCTGACTTCAGGTCAGCAACTGAGTGCTCTTTGGTGAGCTTGGTGAGATTCCTGACTCGCTTGTCGACATCTTCTTTCGACATCAGATCTTCAGATATGCGAGTAGGGTCTTCCAAGCTAGAATAAGTCCAAAGCTTGGTGAGGCGGTGCTGTAGGGGTTGAACTCGGCGTTGTATGAAAAATGCCATGAGTTGGATACCCGACAAAGCACCCCCTAAGCCTGTTTTAAGATTTTGAATGCGGGATAGAAGAGGAAGAATTTGTGCAACTTCCTCATCTGAGGGAAGTGAATCCCAAGATTTCAATTTCTTCACTTCTTGAGAAGCGTCAAAAGGAGGAAGGCCGAACTCATCTTCAGGAGAGGATTTGCGGTCTTTAATATAGAACCACTTTGTCCTCCACCCTTGGACAGATGCGGCCATGGAAAACTCAAGATATTGTGCCTCAGGGCGCACAGAAACAACGGCTCCGCCCAGTTCGGGTTTCCTTGCCAGAGAAACATTGGGACGGAGTCGAAAGATCGATCTCCAGAGAGTAAAGTGAGGCTCAATGCCCAAGAAGGACTCGCAAAGAGTCACGAAACAAGCAATGTGCAGAAGTGAATTTGGTGTGAGCTGGTGGAGCTGCACACCGTAGACAAATAGCAGCCCACGGAGAAACTCGTGGGCAGGAAGAGATAGACCGCGGAGAAGGAAAGCGAGGAACATTACCCGGTAACCGCTCGGGGGCTTCGGGATCCGTTCGGTGCTGGGGAACTTGATGGAATCTTCGGCCGCAATGAGGCCGTCCGCCGTGGCTTTCTCCACTTCCTTCTTGGTGATGGTGGAGTGAACCCAGTTGGTGGCAGAGGACTTGGCCATAGCGCTCTTGGTGGCCAGATGCTTCACTCGCATTCAGCACAAAAGTGCGCTCGGGGCCTCAGCAAGAGAGGAAGAGGCAGGAGAGATTAGCAATGGAGGCGGCGGAGGTCACGAGCTGGTGAATAGTACGATTCCCCACTATGCCAGTTATATATCTTCTGGGAGAAGGATCGTGGGCTGAGACGTGGCGTAAAGATCGGAAACGGCAGCCCACCAACGGTAAAAAAATCGTGCGGCCCGTTCAACGGTCACAAAATCGTGGAAGTTACAGTATTGCCAATAAAACGGTTCGCATTAATGAAGAGTTACATCATCATTGACGCGATAAAAGCAATATATATAAAGGTAAAAAGGTGGCGCTGACAAATGCAGAGATTGTATAAAGGATCATATAGGAAGGATCTTTTGAGTACAGCCTTGGGGGCTGCTCCTTTCATAAAGTATCGAATGGAACTCTACATTTGAAGGAGAGGGTCGTTACTCGACGAAAGGGTGTTCTTGAAAGTATCTCGAGTTGAAGAACTTTGCAGGTGAAGTGGTTCGAGTTGAAGTATGACGAGCATTATTTTCTCTTGAGCCTATACTCGAAAAAATCTTTTTTCGACTATAGCCTCGGGGGCTACTCCCATCGGGAGCGCTGAGCGCGCACCCGACGATGTTGATTGGTGAAGCATTGAAGATTGGACAAGCGTTACTCCCATCGGGAGCGAGTTTTATGGTTGTAGAAACCCGAATTGTTTCAGTCAAAATTTGACTGCGATTCTCGAGTTACGTTATCGCAACGAAACTCGAATGCCGTGACTTGTCACGAAGGTAAGACCCCGGGATCCGTCCTATGTGGCCTGGTATACGCACATGGATGCGCTCTGCTGGTATGTATCCGTGTCTACGACGCGAAGAAAATCCTGGTGGACGCACTGGGTACCCTGAGAACCACTGGGATTCATTTTTTGTAAGTCCTAAATGAGGCAAAAGAATGGGTTTGACCGGTATCCCGAATTCAAGTCCAAGGGGATTGAATTTGAAGTAGGTGACAAGTGTCTGTTCCGACAGTTAACTGACCTCTTGATCCGTCAGAGTTGTCAGGCTTGTTCATCGAGACCCCTTGCGAGCAAATTATCATCAATATAAGTCGAAAGACCAAGTCGAAGATTTCAAGATAAAGTCGAAGAATTGATCAAGTCGAAGATTTGAAGATTAGAGATTCAACCCGAATCTGCAATTCTGGTAGAATCTCAGGGGCTACTGACAAGGGTATAGATAATAGAGCCCGTTAGTTGGGTACCCCTGAGGCCCGATAAGCTAGGCCCAATTGTAATGATAGTCGAATACGAGTTATTACCGTATGTCGATATTTGTAAACTATATCGAACCCGAACCGATCCTCGAGACCTGGCCACCTATATATAGGGGCCAGGAGGGGACGGTGGAGGGCAGATTGAAAGCAAGCTAGGTTGAATACCCAAGTTTACTTTCGATACACACTTATTTCGACTAACTTTACCTTCGAGTTCATCCGACGCCCTATCTCCCCGATCCTAAGTCCTTCATCTAGGACATTTGTCGAGTTAACCCTCGTCACTAGCGCTCATGGAGGAACTCGACGAGCGCGCTTTCTTATGCGGGATCAAGGTTTACTGCAATCGATGTCGTTTTGTTCAGGTCCGTGGGGTGGACCTGGATTTTCTTCGAGTCCTGTGTTGTATCGAAAGCCTGATCTGGCAGGGATTGTCCAACGTCGGGTAGTACATTGTGATCAGTTTCTCCTTTCAGCCTCTCATATTCCGCTGTCATGCCGAAAGTTTGCGCCATTCTGTTGAATTCTCTGTCGCAAGTGTTGGCTACCTCGAAGCTCCCTTGCACTGTGATTGTTCCTTTGGGCCCTGGGATTTTTAGCGTTAAATGCGCATAGTATGGTACTGCCATGTACTTTGCGAATGCTGGGCGCCCTAGAATTGCGTGGTACTGCGAGGGCCAGTCCATAACTTTGAATTCTAGCTTCTCTCTGCGATAATTGCTGCTGCTGCCAAAGCAGACGTCGAGTTCTATCTTCCCCAGAGGGTAATTTGCAGCGCCTGGTACTATTCCATGGAAAGAACAATCGGTTGGCTTCAAGCTAGTCAGTGAGATGCACATTGCCTTCAGAGTTCTGGCATATATTAAATTTATGCCGCTTCCTGCATCCATGAACACTCTTCTAATATCGTATCCTCCTATTTGTGCTTTTAGTACCATTTGCGAGTGGCCCGGCCTAGGAACTTCCCTTGGGTGGTATGCCCTGCTGAATTTAACTGGTTGATCTGACCAACACAAATATTCTGTAGTGGCTGGTGGCGATGATATTGCCAGGTTTACTTGCCTAGATATGCTCTTTCGCTCTTTTTTCGACTTGGGTACTGGCTGAATCATTGCGGATATGTAGACTTTCGACTCTAAGTTCCTTGCTAGCCTTTGTACTTGATATCCCTAACTTGCGCGCTTCTCTCCTTGCCATCCCCCTTGATTTGAACCCATGGCATTTTGTAACCTCAGGAAAGTTCTACAATCCTTCATCTGGTGGTTTGAAACTCTCTTTCCATCGAGATACGCATAGTGGATTCGACAAGGCCCATATAGCATGTCTTCGGCTGAAGGGCCAAAATATCTTGGCCTCTCTGCTTCTTTTGTTTGGATTTTCCAACTTTCATAATCTTCCTCTTCCCTTGCGTCGTATCCCGCGGCTACCTGTTCTCGCCTTCCTTGGTTATCTCTGCTGCGGTGTCATCTTCTTTGTCGACTTGCTCTGTCGAATTCTGGTGAATGTCCTCTTTTATTGTTGTATGCATCCTCTCCGTTGGCAAATCTATTGGCTTCTTCCATTAATTTGGCCACTGTTGCTAGCCTCGTTCTTCCTATCTCTTCCACGAGGTCTGCACAACGAATTCCAGCCGAAAAAGCGTCTATTGCTCTTTCGTTGGAGACGTCCTCTGCTGAATTTTTGATTACGCTCCATCGCTGTATATAAGAACGTAGAGTTTCGCCTTTCTTTTGAACACATGCCTTGACTTCCTCCAATGATGCTGGGCGTTTATATGTCGAGCAGAAATCTCTTATGAATTGGCTCTCGAGTTCTCCCCAACTTCCGATGGATTCGTTGGGTAGAGTGTTCAACCAGGATCGTGCTGCACCAGTGAGGTGTAATTGCAAACTTTGCATTGCTGTCGCTTTTATGCCCCCTAATATCTGCACTGCCTGCAGGTAGTCTGATAACCACAAGGTAGGTTCCTGCGACCCATCATATTTTTGCTGGTCGTGAGGTAACCTGAATCCTTTGGGTATGCGCGTTTTGTGAACCCTGCGGGTAAAGCATGACGTGCCCATCTCTTTCTCGTCGTCCTCGTAATTTTCTTCCCTCCAAGCGTGGCACGATTTGTTTACTCGAGCTTGTGCTATTATATTCCTGGCGTCCTCCTTCCTTTTCTGCCTCCTTTCTTCCTCTGATGATTCGCTATACTCGTTTCGTCTAAGCTTAAACTCCTTCTTCCACCCTCCCTTGGAGCTTGTCGATTTCGCCTCTAGACTTTTTCCCCTGATTCTGTCTTCTACTATCCCGAGACTTCATATTGCGGCTTGGTGCATGCCTTCTCGCGGATCTCCGGGTTGTGGTCGCATGGTTAGTAGGTACGCATGCGCTGCTACCAATGTCGCTTTCGGCGTTTGTTGCACAAAACCTTCTTCTTGTTCCTCTATCTGAGGAATCGTGTTTCTTGAGTAACTGTCATCCCTACTCTATGCTGTTGTTCCTCTGTTATGCTTTGGATCTCCGCGCCTTTCCCTGCTGTATTCTGAATCATCACTGTAGTCGTCCCAATATTCTCCTTTTGACATACTGTTGTTGTCTCGATTTATTGCAAACATGTCTCTTTCCTCTCTTAACTTCTTCTTATGCTGGTGTAATGCGTATTGGTATCCCATTAGAACTTCTCTTCTTGAGCCTTCGGGTACTTCTGTGCCATGATTGATAGCTGACATGATGATCCTCCATTCTTCGGCTGAGACATGAATTTTCTCCTTTTCTTTTTGATTGTAGTCCCTTACTTTGTCGACCTGTTTGTCGACCCTTATACTTCCCTCATGATTACTTTCTTCTTCTGCTTTAGTGATAATGACGCATAGCTGATGCACCCTGTTGGAGACACCACTGCTTTCGGCGGCGAAATCCCTCACAGTGTTGCGTGTTTCAAACGCTTTCTCTTCTATGTCGATTTTTTCCTGAATTTCATCGCATTCTGCGATTTGTGCTTCTCCTGCGCTGACCGGCGAGTTTACCTCGCTGGAAGAGCCTTCTGATGATTCCAATGTTGCTTTCATCTCTGTCTTACTCGCCGACGGATCTGGTTTTGTCGAGTCCGAGAGGCGGGTCGAGCCCGAAGGTCCGATGAGGATGTTTAAACTTCCAATTGTCAACTCCATCTCCTGATTTTCATCGACTTCTGCACTGCTGTTAGCTAAAAGTGAAAAAGCCGTCAAATTCATAATTCCAATGCCCAGAATCCCCATGGTCGGCGCCAATTGACGAGGGTTAACTCGACAAATGTCCTAGATGAAGGACTTAGGATCGGGGAGACAGGGCATCGGATGAACTCGAAGGTAAGGTTAGTCGAAATAGGTGTGTATCGAAAGTAAACTTGGGTGTTTAACCTGGCTTGCTTTCAATCTGCCATACACCGTCCCCTCCTGGCCCCTATATATAGGTGGCCAGGTCTCAAGGATCGGGTAGGGTCCGATACAGATTACAATATCGACATACGATAAGGACTCATATCTCGACTATCATTACAATTTGGCCTAGCTTAACGGGCCTCAGGGGTACTCAACTAACGGGCTCTATTAGCTATACCCTTGTCACACGGCTTTAGTAACGAACGATGACGATGGGGAAATTTTGTTTGCCGCAGGTTAATCTCAGAAACTGGTGACATTTATTTTTGTAGATCGTCAGTGCTTCTAATTAACGATGATGAGCATTTATAGTCTTGTGGTTGTTCGATTGTGAAAGTTATGCACGACCTATGCATTATCTACTTACTTGGCCACACGGGATGTATATGTGACGAGCAAATAAAGAAACATCATTGGTTTTGTTAGAGAATGGCTTACAAGATGACGCAAAATAGGGAAACAGAAGGCATCGACCAGATCGAGCATTTGAACACAGAAACTTCTGCATATAGAAAACAAAGACAATCTTACAATTGGACACATTCATACTATCTTACTCCCCGTCGCTACATGCGACTTCATCCTAGGCAATATCCATATAAAAGGGATCGTCTTCATCTTGCTCGATGTGCACCATCGAGGATGCTGCATCATCTTTGTTCTTCACCTCGGATTTCTTCTTCTTCGTCGTGCCCCTTGCAGCAAAGAACTCATACTTCGCTTTTACCTCCTCCGGATGCTCTTCTTTGTACCTCACCATGGCCACCTCATCAGACTCGTGGGCGTAGATCTGCCACATGGTTTCCTTCAGCTCGTCTTCCTTCTTCTCCTTGATTTTCTTTTCTGTCACATTCCTCGCAGCAAAGAACTCATACTCCGCCTGCACTTCATCCGGCTGTTGTTGTTTGTACCTAGACATGGCACATCATCAGACTCGTGGGCCTCAAGCTGCAGCATGGCGCGGCGGTCTTCCTTCTCCTCTTCGCAAGACGACACTCGCACTTCTGGGGCTAGGAACTCCGCCTCCTGCCGGCTCTGCACCTCCGGGAAATTGAGATCCCTCTTCTGCTGACCAAACCTCCACGCGGCGGCCTTGTACGCACGCGCGGCGAGCTCTGGCGTGTCGAAGATGCTGAGCCAAACCCTCTCTCCATCGAAGGTGATCTCCGCCCCGTAGCAGCCGGAATCCCGATGCCAAATACCACAGTAGCCGGCAATGCTCTTGTTGCCGCGCCGACACGGGGCCATTCCAATGAAGGAAATATGCCCTAGAGGCAATAATAATATTGTTATTATCATATTTATTGTTCATGATAATGTTTATATTCCATGCTAGAATTGTATTAAGCAGAAACATTAATACTTGTGTGGTTTATGAATAACACGGTGTCCCTAGTATGCCTCTACTAGTCTAGCTCATTGATTAATGATGGTTAAGGTTTTCTAACCATAGACATGAGTTGTCGATTAATAATAAGGTCATGTCATTAGGAGAATGATGTGATGGATAGACCCAAATTAAGCACAACAATTAGATCGTGTCATTATGTTCACAATTACGTAACTTTTCCTATGTCAGTATCCTATTCCTTAGACCATGAGATAATGTCACTTCCTAGTACCGAAAGAGAGCTTTGAGGTCATCAAACGTCATCCTATGAGAAGGTGATCATAAAGGTGTCTCTCAAGTAATCTGAAAGTATTTGTTGGGTTGCATGTATCGAGATTGAGATTTGTCCCTCCCATGTCGGAGAGATATACTCCGGGCCCACTCGGTAATCAATATCATACACCGTTTGCAAACACGTGATTAATGAGTTTAATCACAGGGTGATATTGGATTGCGGAACGAGTAAAGAGTACTTGCTACGAACGAGATTGAACTAGGTATGGAGATGCCAACGATCGAATCTCGGGCAAATAAAATATCGTGAGGCAAAGGAATTTGTATATGGGATTAATTGAATCCTGACATCGTGGTTCACCGATAATGATCTTCGTTGAATATGTGGGAGTCGATATGGATTTCCAGATCCCTCTATTGATTATTGATGGTGATCATGTCCGCACATTCTCGAACCCGTAGGGTCACACACTTAACGCTCATTGACGCTAGGGTAGTTTCGAGATTTATGGAAACTGTTTCAGAGAGTTACGGAATTGTTTCGAGAAGAAGATTAATGATTAATTAATTAATTAAATTAATAAATGTTAATACATATATTTATTTATTAGAAATAAATAAGGGCTAAAAGGTAGTCCATGATTAGTTTTGCTAACGAGCTAGTTTAGTAGTCCATTTAGACAGACTAATAAACAAAGAAAGGCAAAAGAAAAAGAAAACAAAAGAGGGCTAGGGCGCTTACCTGGGCCGGCTGGGCCGGCCAGTGCGCTGTCCCGTGCCCCGCGCGGCGCACACCGACTGACGCTCAGGGGCCAGGCTCGCTGGGCCGTTCTGGGCTGCGCCGGGCCGCGCCAGGAAAGGCCGCAGCTCCCGCACGCGCCTTCATCGGCCGATCGCCAGGGACCGATCGCTCGCCCGCCCAGGAGGCCAGATGCGATCGCTCGCCTGGGCAAGGAGCTGGCCACTCGATCGATAGGATCAATTGACGGTGGCGTGAACCACACGCAGGATAGCTCGGATCCTTCGATACGAAGGCGGTGGGTTTGACCCATACTCCAAGAATTCGTCCGGCTATAAAAAGAGATCAGCCTCCGGGTCGCCTGTTGTCTTATATGTAGCTTCTTTTTGCCCTAGTTTGACTAGTTTCTTTGCCAATTCTTCTTCCACCTCACGCGTGTAGGTGAAGCCCTGCCCGCAGATACTCTCCACCATAAGCACCACGCTGTCGTGCTGCTGATCTCATCTACCACTCCACCACACCTTGCTGGACCAAGGAGGAGGAGGAGTCGTTGCGCTGTACGTGTGCAACGCTCGGAGGCGCCACCCATTGTGGCGCTTGGATCGGATCGGATCGCGAGGAGGAGACGCTAGTAATGACTACGCCGACCACGTTCATTTGAACGTTTCCGCTGTGCGATCTACAAGGGTATGTAGATCTAATCTCTCTCGCTCGTTGTTTTGCATCTCGTAGATCAGATCTTGGCTTGTTCTTGTTTGTCATCGTAGGAAAATTTTGTTTTCTATACTGTGAAACCCTTCACCCAAAGCGTCGCAGGCAGGCGAGATATGGAAATTTACTAGGAGAGCGCATTCGTGTGCGAATACTAGACCATGCAGGATGGATCCTGAGGTCTTATCTTCATGAGCTTTGTGACCACGGCATTCAGACATGTTATCGCGGCGGACGCGGTCTGAGAATATGATTTTTATCGGGAGCCTTGTTTGGCTGTTTCAATACCCACAATTGTCATGTTCTTTTATTCAACTAGTCGCAAATCTCGAGTTCATTATCTGGTGTTTACCACCGATCATGAAGTCGATTTTTGACTCCTGCATGAAAAACCAATACCTTCAATTCATCGGGTGCGAGAGCAGCGCTCCCGATGGGAGTAGCTCCCAAGGCTATAATTGGATTATTAATCGAATTATTATTCAAGTATAGGCTCAAAGCTTCTTCGATTCCAATATACAATCCTCGACCTCCATAACATGCTTTTACCTTATGATTTTGCTATCGGGTGTGCGACCAGCGCTCCCGATGGGAGTATCTCCGAGGCTATGATGGGGTGCTTGCAGCCGATTATAGGCTCAAAGATTCTTCGACAGTGGCGGATCCAAGGTGGGGCGAGCGGGGCCAGGCCCCCCTATGGTTCGGCCCCCCTCAACAGAAATCAGCAGGGCCTTGTATAATTAGTATTGATCATGTTGCTTAATCTCCGGTCATTATCATATACTAGTAAGTGTGCACGTGCAACACACGAATTATCTCATATGTATAGTTAAGCGTGATATAAACAATACTTCCTCTGTTCTGAAATAAGTGACACAACTTTTTCTAGATACAGATGTATATATATACTAAAACTGTGTCTATATACAACCATATCTAGAAAAAAATGAGTTACTTTTTTGGGACCAAGGAGAGTATTAAATTCTGTTTGTATTACTTTTTGAAAAAAAAATATTAGAACTGGAACTATATGTCAAAAAGCATTCAGAATATAACAACGAATTCGTTTGCACAACAAATGTAGTAGAGTCCAAAATGCCCTTCTTGTTTTCTTTTAATATTTTCTATCATCGACAGCTTGAGCAAGGCTATTATTAGTGGAAAATTCAAAGTAAATTTACATACTCAATTTATACCAGATTTCTCATGGTATAACTTTATAGTAACAATTTAATAATGGGAAAAAAATTATGTTTGGGAATTATGGATACAGTAACACTTGCACATTGAAACTTACATTCAGCAAGAGGAAATGAACCAACAGTGGTTCTCTTAAAAAATTAACCACTGTGTACTAATTTCACGTCGGCTACTGCTTCATTCCTGACCATTTGTTCAAATTCAAATTTAGCGGAATTACACTTTTGATCCCATGTGCATATACTTCCTATAACCAGAAAATAAATTTTAAAATATCAAAAATAGGAAAAATATATGCACATATATCTCCACATTTTGCATGCTCACACAAAGTTTTGCCAAAAACAGATATTTTTTGTGGTCTATGCAAAAGAGACAAAAAAAACGTGTCACAAAAAGGCTTATTTTAGTACCAAATTTTGTTATTTTTTTACATAGATCACATAAAAGTCAGTATTTCTTAAGACAACTTCGTGGGCATGTAGAACATGGATATATACACAAAACATATTTATTTAATTTTTTGGAAAATTGCAAATATGTCAAAAAAAAATACATTTCAAAAGGGTGCATATGCACCGAAGAGAAAAAAGCCATGTCCCAAATTTAGGAGCAAATTTTTAGCAACGGGTAGTAATAGTGATGGCGCACCCAAGATATAAATTTGTAAAAAAATTACAAAAGTGATCAGAATGAAGTTTGCAAAAGTTTCACCCGAAATTATCAGATTGAAGAGCCTTCAGTTTTGTCTATATTATAAAAGGTGTATTACATGTGGAATTAATGGTTATTTTAATATCATCCCAATATTCCATATATGACATCAGAAAATGTTGATAAAACCAAACAATATGCTCAAATAAATATTCAAGCGCTAGTAACTCTCAATGATGATAGTTCATTTTTAAGCATCAAAATAGATATATACATAAACAGGAGTTGGGTACGTCACATATCCTATTGACTGATATTCTTAGGTAGATTAAATTAATGGGTGTTCTAATATCAACCCATAATTATTCTATACATGTAACCATAAAATGTTGTACTGAAATATCATTCAAGTAGTAGTATTCCTCACATTACCAAAATTGTAAATACACAAAGAGTAGTTGCTGGAACATCACATAATCTATTGTAATAATGTAATGAAAAAAAATAAAGAAGTACATAAATTTTCTTTGTAAGCAAAGAAACATGAAGCCCTGCAGCAGTATCTTCGGCCACAAATTTCCCATCACCGCCTATTTGAAGTCCTCCGTGTAACCCTGGTGTAGAAAATAAATTTAGAACTCATATCACCATGTAGCGAAAAATTTGAACCATAAAGATTTCAGTGCAGTGAACAACTTACAAACTGCAAAATAGACCTACATTTTGTACAGCTTGGATTGCATCAATATAATGCAATACTTAAGGAGAAGAATCAACTTGGGCATTGCTGATATAAAATTGTGAAGACATTTTGCAAACCTTTAAAACCCGAAGTCAAGTTTGTGACACGGAATACCCTGTTGTTCAAATCCCTATAAACACCGCTTTTTCCTAAACCATGAATAAGATGGAAAACATTGTGCAGAGCTTAGAGGACATTCTAAATTTAATGTAAATAAGAAAAGCCACGCTTTTTAAGAAAAACTTCTAAAATACCTTCAGAGCCTTTAGGTTCAGTCTATAATTTGATATTTCTTCAGTTATACATGCATAACTGAGTTGAGCAGTTGAGAAGTATGTAACTACTTTCTTTGAGGTCAACTATTCAGAGAAATCCTATCTTAATAAGTGTCTTCAGATTGCAGTCCCTTTCCTCTACTATCTCCTATTGTCCATCAATCTCCACCCAAAAAAGCTCAAGGTGAATCATAATCAAATAATCTGGTTGCTTGAATCATATATATGTCTGAAACTCTGAATCATGTTTCCTGCTCCGCTCACTGCAGCAAGAAAACGAAACCCTCCCAAAGAAATCAATCGAACAAATAACTCATGCAATCTTGGAAGGAGAAGGAAAAAATATGATAGGTTATGTTAGCTGAAGTCATTACGTCTGACTTGGAATAGCTGGAAAGCTATTTGAAAAATTGGATTAGAAGTCAGTGGAATAATTGGAGAGCCACCTAAAAAAACAAAATTGAACTGGCATGCACCTGGGAGGCTAGGATGCATACACACAAATTTCTCGATCCATTGGAGTGTGCGGTAGCCCTTGAAAATCGTAGATCACGAACATAACGATTACACGTGAGATTGTACAAATTACAAGTATCATACATGTGAGATTGTACAAATTACGTACTCCATCTCCATCTTCTGTTGAGGCCACCACGGCCGCTGGGTTGTCGCGCATCAGTATGCGGCCCCGTAACCAACGCAGATCACGACATCTCCTCGAGCGTGTGGTGCAGCTCGTCAACCTCCTTTGGGACGATGGCCTCGGCGGCCACAACAGCGGAGGACGATGCGATCTATGTGGATGTATGGAAGGGGGAGCGGAAACGCTCCGCGTACGACAATCTTCGTACGACGAGTGTACGAAGTGGAATCGAACGGTGGATGGGCTGCGTTCACTTCGTCAGGCCCACGGCCGGATGCATCGAACGACGCAGCACTAGCGTCGTACACGAATCGTACAAGGGGGAGCCGAGGTGGCACCACGAGGCGTGGGGCGGGATGAAATTCACCGCTCTCTGCTAGGGAGGGCTGAGGGCGAAACTGCCCAATAAAAGAAGAGCAATTAGTGGGGGCATTAATTAGAGGAGCAATTAGCGGGGGCATTAATCAGAGAAGCAATTAGCGGGGACGTCTCGTTGGATTATCTTGGCTTTTGAATTTGTGTTGAGTCGAGCTCAACATTGGAGCCATGTAGACTGTTAGATTTAACTTAACTAGTAAGCATGCACGTGCAACGCACGTTATATACTATGTTATAAAAACATATATTATGAATTGTATTTCTCATTTAGCAAGTTTTTTTTATCAAGCCACTCATGCCCAACGATGTAAGCATGCTTGAAACACATAATCCACACATATATCTTCACATAAAATTCATGATCATAAAAAAATACTTGAAAAGCGCTCAGCAACAATAATTATTATCTCTATTTCTTGAAGGTCCATCTATGTATGTGATCTATAAAGTTATGTTCCATGACAAGGATATTCTTCTGAGCCTCATTTTCTTAATACTTCAAAATATGAACAAAAAATCGTCTCCTTAGTTTAACATTATCCTACATATGCATTATACAACATTATCAAAAAAAGTCATGTGCATCCTGTATACAAATGAGCATGATGTACATACTAACCTTGGGTATTGGATAATGGAGCACTCCATCGCGTATTATGAGTGCATGAAATTAAAAACCAAATAACCAGACAAAGGCCTGATTGCATGAAATGTTACATTATACGTTGAATGAATAAATTAAGATTATAATGCATTGACAAGATTCATACATGTATGAGTTTGTCGGAACAGCGGGAACTTTCCATCTCCATTTGGAAATGTGAACCTTCAATGCAGGATTTGCATCTTGGAGCATAAGGTTTGATTTTTTATAATAGTTTTAAATATTTTTTACCAAAAGTAGATATTGGGAGCGGGTCTAAAACAGAGATAAACTTTTTATTTTAATCCAGTACAAATAGTCCAAGAATCTCCCAAGGTAATAAAATCTGCAAGGATGCATATAATCTAGAAATACATTAATCATTAAGACCAAATAAACCAATCTATGAATTAAAATTTTACCATATTGCACTCTAAAATTTGGTACTCATTGCTATCGGGCCAACTATCAATAGTCGTGGCAACCTAGCAAGAACCAGATTTTCATGACGCCTTAGGTCTTGTGCATAGTGTGACATGGACTATAATAATATTAGAAAACATTAATACTGAGCAAAATAGAATTAGTTTTTAAAATAATCCTACTACAATATTTAACCCATGATACTGAGCAAAATAAATACCAGATCAAAAATGTCTGACAAACAATTTCCTGTCTAGTACTCCATTTAAATCAACAAACCACACGATGACCTGCAGGATAACAGATTTTTGCTAATACATTTTCTAACATACTCAATCCTTGTTTCCATATATAGTTTAATAAAAAAATAAGAAACTTAATAAATGAGCAAGGACCGACAAAATCAACAAAGAAAAGGACCATACCAAAAAAAAACTCACCGGGTCCTAATCGGACAAGCCGCCTCACTCTCTTCCTAACTTTCCTCTCTCAGTTTCTCTAATTAAATTCCTCAGTTCTTCTCACCATGTCGTCCTTTCCCATCCCCGCCAGTGGTCTTGCCCATCTCCCTCACCGCCGCTGCTGCCCCGCCAGTAGTCAGACAACCGCACCCTCCCCTTGTTCCCCTTCATCGGCGCCAGGACACGGCCTTCCCCTAGTTCCCCTCCGTCGGCACCAGGACCGGGCCCTCCCATGGCTCCCCTCCGTTGATGCCTTAGCGGCCGGCCATCCCTTGGCTCCCCTCCATCAGCGCCGCAACGGTAGGTTCCTATCTTGCCTCGAAGTCGTTCACCGCAGGCTAGGGACCTCTTCTGGGCGCCTTCGAGCTCGACACCCGATGTCCGATAAGGAGGGATTGGGCGCGGCCTTGCATTTTTTGATTCAGGTATTTCTTGTCTATAGTTAGATCTATTCTGTACTGTTACTTCTTATCGTGTTCAGATGCATACTGAGCTATTTAGATAGTGATCTTGTTATAGGCATGATAGCATGAGTATCATGTTTAAGACAATTTGAACTTTGATCCAGGTTGATTTTAGATTGTCTGAGATGTATGCTCTTTGTTTGCGAGAGACTGGGAACAAATATTACTTGATTCATCAAAAAAATTAAGATGGCTGATTTTTTGTGTGTATCACCCTCCATATTATTCGCTCTAAGCTTACCATGATCTGCTGTAAAGAACTATGAAATCACACTTCTTTTCAAGCATTTTACTCATTTGATGCCATAATTGTTAGTGCCTGCATGTCCTTACGGATTTGGTCTTTCTTTTTCAGGTCATCAAGTAGGCAGGGATGGTGAAGATCAGATTTCAGATTTTGAGCATCATCTGTGGTCTGATGTGGTCCTTTTCTTGTTTTGAAAGAATGGAAAAAAATAAGTACTCTACTTTTGTTGAGTTTGACTCTCATTTTATTCGAGGTAGAAGGTTGGAGATCTAAACTTTATTAAGAGAGGTTAATCCGCATGAAGCTATTGTGTACCACCTCTATGCTGTAAGTTATTTTTGCTTCCTTCTTTTGCCATCTTCCATGTCAAGCAAGACTTGGCAAACTTTTTTTTTAGGGAGACTTGGCAAATTCATTTATGCTAACTATTTGTCTGCTTGACAATCAGATATTTTCTTCACTGCATGTGTGTCAAGTCGTCTGCGATTTCTTATGAATGCACGCATATGCAGCTCTCAGGTTGGCCATTTTCTTTCGGTAGTGGTTTTGTGTTGTGGTGCTTTGTGTAGTTTAAATTCCAGAAGATGGGAAGACAAAATATTTGTTTATTGACTGGCTTGCTGCTATGAATTATGGTTATTAAGTAAAATTATCTTTCATACCCGATTCTTATACTACATAATGAAAACAGGATGCAAATAATTCGTCTACCTAGACCTTCTGATTCTACAGGTTGTTGGCGAGTATCAGACTTTAGAATTCTTTTTTATTTGAATGTTGCTTGCCATTCTTGATTATACATAGGTATGCATATACTGTATATTTGGATGTTGTTGTGGATGAAGGTTCACAGAATGAAATCTGCTGCTTTAGTCCACATGGTGCACTCAAAGTGCCTTTGGTGATGTTATATGGTTAGTTCTCAGTAGGTAGATATGGGCTCTTCCAATGTTGTTAAGAAAAAGCTGTGTTTGTAAATATTGTGTTATTGTCTAACAAAATTTGCTTCTTCTCTGTCCGAAAGCATGTATGCGTGGAGCCTGAAGGCACGTTTGTTATGTCTTTAAATGGGGAACATTCTTCCATCTGCAAATCAGATTAACTTACAAGCTAGTTAGTAGCTTACTTTGTTCAGTTTGGTACATTTTTATCTGATTTTTTAACAACGTAACATTTTCTCATTTTCTCAGTTCAGTCTCCTCATGGAGTAATATGCTGGTAAACGGCAAATGACACTGAAGGTAAACATCTGCATCTAATACATCTGGGATGAAACAGACATTTTTTTCTCAGTTTTCAGTTGAATTTCATGATGATGGAGTAAAGATGCTGACATTGTTTTAAAGGTAAATGAAGGGCAGTATCTTACTTGATTGTTGCTGCATGATGGATCACAGTTCGTCCAGAGTAACCGGCTGTTGCAGCAGCGACTACGGCCGTGGAGATGGAGGACGGGTGCGTGCGGCAACAGCGACCGTGGAGGTAGAGGACGCCTGCGTGTGGCAGCGGCGGCGCTGCCGTGGAGGTAGAGGACGCCGGCGTGCAGCAACGGCGGCGTCAGCGTGGAGGACGCTGGCCTGTGGCGACGACGGTGTTGGCATGGAGGTCTCGTGCGTGCGGCCGTGGAGCTCTCCTGCCTCTGGCTGTGGAGGTCTCGTGCTTGTGGCCGCAGCGGCGACAGTTTGAAGGTGGAGGACGCGGGTGTGTGGCAACAACGGCCGTGGAGGTTTCGTACGTGCGGCAGCGATGGAGGACTCCTATGGATGCAGCGGCAGGCGTGGAAGTCTCCTGGGGTGTGATCCATAGTTTTCGGCTTGGTTTTAGGGAGAGGATCGTGGTATTGATGGCTATTGATCATGAGAGATAAGTTACGGGATTTGAAGAAGTGTTGAGTCGAGCTCAACATTGGAACGCTATGGTCCGTTTGATGGACTGTGTTGGACAGATATGATTGATTGTATCCCAGCATGTTTGTGCCTTTATAAGTAGTAGAGATAGAGATAGAGATAGAGATGTATGGCTCAGATTGATTTAACATTGAAGCCTGGTCAAGGTGGAGGGGCGACCAGGTCGCCGCCATCTCGAGGTACAACCTTCTCCAACTTAGTCCCTCGTCCAGCAAGAGCTCTGGCCTCTTACCATCCGACCACCTCCAAGCCGGACGACATCCTTATTCCGGAGCGCCTCTAGCCCGACATGAACTGAGATCACCGCTGGCGCTTGGCAACGTCAATTTGGATCGAGGGGATGAACTCATGATTCGTTAACCGGAGGAACGGAGCGTTGGGCTGGTTAGTTAGTCTCTCCCTGGTTGGGTTTCTCAAGATCAGGTAAACATTTATTTTAGAAAGATAGATGCAACCTTTGTAGAAGCTGAGCGGCGTCGAGTTGACTAGCTGAATCGTCATGTCGCGGTGTTTTTTTCTTCAGAAACTGTGCTGGTCCTGAATGACATACAATGTGCTTGTTCGTGATGTTCCTATGTTGCAAACTAGGATACATAGTGTTCTCAACAAATCCATACGAATTGTCTAAGTTTTTTCTATACCTTCTTTTAGTACCATATTAAGGAAAATGCTTAACAAATATCCATCTAGATTGACTCCCAAATGGTTTTTTTATTTCCCTAAAACCTGCACTGTTTGCTAAGAAAGACTGGATTTGTAAAAAAAATTGTTGCCAATACCTCAATGGGTCATGTGCTTTAGATTATTTTTTTCTTGCGGTTGGAATTAAGAAAAGAAAAAATCACCAAAGAGAAGACATCACGGTTTCATCAACAATACGGAGGCAAAAATAAATCAGCCAGATCAGTGAGTAAACAGGGATCCTACAAATAACATGTATATATAGTGGTTGCCCAACACCCTGATTCATTGATGGTTATGTTCTTGCATAGGATCGTAATACTGAGAATATTATTGAAACCAAGTTATAATGGCCTTAGCTATTGTACTGATGTATAGATGTTCAACTTTAATATGTTCAAATTCATTGCCTTTTCATCTACACATTCATCAACAACTAAGAAGATCAGTATTTTGACATAATGAAGCTTTTAGAAAATGGATGGACAAACTTCTATAATCTTTTCCTTTCGGTTGATAAAACCAAGTTAGTGAAGCCTTGATCACTCACAGACGATCATCGAAGCCGTGCAATAATGAGTCATAGCAACGCACAGGTATTTAACTAGTAAATAGTAGAGATAGAGATAAAGATAGGCCTACCTAATACGTACCCAGCTTTCTGGACCTGAGCGGGCTAAGCCCCAAAGTGTTTAGCTATGAAGGGCTGAGACACACAATCCACAATACGCACGTACAGGCTAATTGATCAGCTGATCCACATGATATAGGTCCGCGACCTCCCAGCCGCCAAGGGATAGCTTGACCTCGCTGCCAGCCGCCAGAAATCGGGAGTCACTCCTCGACGTCAAAGGTGCAGTTGCCGGATGTTGGCCGATCTACCAGTTGCCTAACGCCTCCGTCTCTCCGGACTACTGCCTCATTGCATCGCTCGGGCCTTGTCTAATCAGAGCCCTGAGGTATTACCATACAGATGAATCGATTTACATATAGTTTGGTATACTAGTTACTAGAAGTTTTGTTAGATCAACTGCACTTATAAAATTGTTTTGCAGTTACAAGAATTTTATAGAGCATGAATAGAAAGACATCACTAACATTAACCAATTTCATATTGTTTGTTGGAAGTTTGAAACCTCCAACTCTACCGCTAAAAATTGAAATAAATTAGATATATTAGGAATGAATTATTGCAACTTGCAAAGTCATGTGTCAGATCTTGTGAATTTAGCTTAATGGACATAGCGTGATGATGTTTCATATTGCTCACATTTTATACTTAATACTCCCTAATTGGTACATTTTTATGCTATATTTTTGTATGGCCACCATCTTCGCCCCCTGACAAGGGTATAGCTATTAAGGCCCATTATCTTAGTACCCCTGGGGCCCGATAGATAGGCCCAAGCATAGATATAGTTGAAATACGAGATGATATCGTATGCAGACATTGCAATTTGTATTGAACCCGACCGGATCCTCGAGACCTGGTCACCTATATATAGGGGCCACGAGAGACTAGCCAGGGACAGATTTGTTGAAGTGTATAAGTAAATTGCCTAGCCCTTTCCATCAGTTCGGACTCTTGGTTGCGTTGGCTAGTGCATGAAGCTTAACATGGTATCAGAGCCCAGGGTCTCGAGTTCGAGTCCTGGTTTTCGCAATTTATTGTAAAATTGTTGTCGCCCCCCTTTGTGTCCATGTGTTGAATTTTTCTTCTCCCATTTATGTCCACGTGTTGACTTTCTCTTCTCCCGTTTGTGTTCACGTGTTGACTTTCTCTTTTCCCGTCACACGTGAGTGGGGGTGTTGAAGTGTATAAGTGAATTGCCTAGCCCTTTCCATCAGTTCGGACTCTTGGTTGTGTTGGCTAGTGCATCAAGCTTAACAAGATTGAGATTGAGATTGAGATTGAGCCAATTGAATCCTAGCTTATTCTTAACACGCATCAAGTTTCGCCTAGTTTGTCTGATCTTTTACGTCCCCCAATCTAAGTCCTTCATCTAGGACATTTGCCGAGTTAACCCTCGTCAATTGGCGCCGACCGTGGGGAGCTTGGGTGTTGGAATCATGAATTCGGCGGCTTTTTCGCTTTCAGCCAACAGCAACTCAAAGACCGACGAAAATCAGGTCACCTCTGAAGCCATAGATTTTCAACCACATCCACCAACACTTACTCCAGTCTTCGCAAACTTGGATCAGAAGATGGACCTGACGTTCGGAAGCCTAAACTTTCGCGTCGGTTCCCTGGGTTTAATTTGCCTATCAGACCCGACAAAATCGGGTCCATCGGCAGGAAAACCGCATCCGCGGTAATGTCAGATTCATCGGTTGGCTCCTCCAGCGAGGTAAACTCGTCGGTCAGCTTCACACCGACAAAAACTACAGAGTGCACAATCGAAGAACTCGATGAAATCATGGGAAACCTCGACTTAGAAGAAATATTGGATCACTCAGATAAAGGTTCCAGCCAGAATTTCGGCAAAGGCGCAACAGCGGACTTCACCACCCAAAACAGCGGTGTCCCCAACAACGACGAGAGCACGCGAAGATCAGAAGAGAGGTACATCAACAACATACACCATGCGTTATCATAACTGAGGCAGCAGAAGACGACGATGGCGGGGACAACTTGGTAGTCAACGCACAAGGTGGCAACCCGAGGAATAACCACAGGAAGGAAAAGGAGAAAGTATACGTCTCGGCAGAAGAGTGGAGGACAATCATGTCGGCAATCAACCACGGTACGGGAATACCCGCGGATTCACAAAGAGAAGTTTTAATGGGATACCAATATGCCCTCCATCAGCACAAAAAGAAGCTACTGCAAGAAAAACGCGAGCTAAGGAGAAGCCACGAGTCCAACAGCGCATCGAGTAGGTCACAGTGGGAAGAATACAGTGAAATATCCGAATCAAACGAAGAGAGGCACCGTGAGCCAAAGCACAATAGAAGAAGGACAAGATGGTCAAGGAAAGAAGGCCGCAACTCATTTTTAGTAGCAGATAAGGAAGAAAATATAATGCAAGACACGCCAGAGGCAGCCCTAGTAGCAGCACAAGCATACCTGTTAACCACACAGCCAGAACCCAGAGATCCACGGGAAAGCATGCATCAAGCCGCTATAAAAAGCCTCGGGCTGATCGGAGATGAGTTAAGGCAAAAATCGGTGGAAAAGGGGGCAACACACCATGAACGGACAGGAAAAAGAAGGTGAAAGTCCCAATCTCCGCGAACCCAAAGATCCAGTTCACCCGGCGGGAAAAATTACAAGGCACAAAGGGAAGATGCATGGAATATCATCACACAAGCCAGGGTGAACAGGTCACGCTATGAGTGGGATGAAGGAAACTATGAAGACAAAGAAAAAGAAATGGGGGCACTATGCTTTGCTCGAAGGGTTCGCAGAATGCAGGTACCCAAGGGATTTAAGTTACCACACGACCAGCAAAAATACGATGGGTCACAAGAACCCGAATTATGGCTATCGGATTATCTCCAGGCAGTAAAAATACTTGGGGGTCTCAAGGGCAATGGCAATGCAAAACTTATAGCTATACCTCACTGGCGCAGCATGGTCTTGGTTAAGCAAGCTACCCGACGATTCCATCGGAAGCTGGGGCAAGCTAGAAGATCAGTTCACAAGAAATTTTTGATCAATGTATACGCGACCATCATCGATATAAGAAGTTAATCTTGTATACAGAAAAACGGCGAGACATTGCGTTCGTATATACAACAGAGTATAATAAAAAAACTCAGCAGAAAACGTCTCCGACAAGCGGGCAATAGATGCCTTTGCATTTGGTCTTCGCCGTTCGGATCTCGTTGAAGAATTGGGAAGAATAAGACCCAGAACGGTGTCAGAACTAATGAAAGTAGCAAACAGATTCGCAGATGGAGAGGATGCTTATTACAACAAAAGAGCTCGTTCACCCGAGCATGATAGATCAAGCAGACATAACAACCAGAGGCGCAGATCTCGTAATGAAGACAACAACATCCCACACAACCAAGTAGCCGCAGGGTACAGGAGAAGCGCCGAAGAAGGGGGTGAGCATAAGAGCAGCGAGTACCATAAAAAAGATAATTCCAGAAGGGACAAGTCCACATACTTTGACCCATCAGCAAAAGACATCCTTAATGGACCCTGCCGTATTCATTACGCATACCTCGACGGAAAAAGGGTTTCCAATCATCTGATGAGAGATTGCAGGACGTTTGTAAAACTGCAAGAAGCCATGGGACTGAGCCAAGGGGCAAAACCAGGATCCGTAACTCGCGACAAGAGAACTGTAAATCAGGGATACCCAATACAAAGTGGCCAAAGCTATCCCCAATCAAAGGTGTACATCTCCGCAATGATCCAGCTAGTTCCAAAGTCTAAAAAGGAGCAGAAAAGCATATCTAGACATGTAAACCTAGCAATATCATCACCACCAGCCACCACAGAGTACCTATAGTGGTCGGACCAGACAGTCAGGTTCAGCAGAGAGGACCACCCGAGAAAAGTACTTAGGCCAGGGCACGCACCAATGGTATTGAAGGCGCAAATCGGAGGATATGACATCGGACGAGTATTCATGGATGCTGGCAGTGGTATAAACCTAATATATGCGAGAACTTTGAAGGCAATGAATATATCACTGGAATGGTTGCAGCTGACAGACTGCTCTTTCCACGGGATAGTACCAGGAAGCGCAAATCATCCACTAGGGAGAATCAAACTCGACATTTGCTTCGGCGACATCGGAAACTTCTAAAGAGAAAATTTGGAATTTGAAGTCATGGATTGGCCCTCGCAGTACCACGCAATCCTAGGACGACCAGTGTTTGCATGGTTTATGGCAGTCCCCCACTACGCATACCTTGCGCTAAAAATCCTAGGGCCAAAAGGAGTCATCACAGTCAAAGGGAGTTTCAAAGTATTAGACACCTGTGACAAGGAATTCAACAAAATGGCACAAACCTTCGGTATGACAGCAGAATATGTACGGCTCAAAAGAGAAACTAATCATAATGTACTACCCGACGCAGGTTGATCCCTGCCAGATCAGGCTTTCGACATAACCCAAGATTCCAAGAAAGTTTGGGTTCATCTCATGGACCCAGCAAAAACAACCTCCATCGCGGTAAAACCCGGATCTCGCATAGGAAAGCGCGCTCACTGAGTTTCTCCATGAGCTTTGGGAAATCTTCGCCTGGTGTCCTTCAGACATGCCAGGGGTTCCCAGGGAACTCGTCGAGCATGCATTCAATGTGGATCCAAAAGCAAGGCCGGTCAGGCAACCACTCTGACGGTTTGACGAACCAAAGCGTAAAGCAATAGCAGCTGAGCTACATAGATTGGAAAATGCAAGCTTAATCAGAGAAAATAAAAACATTGACTTTGGTGTCCAACCCAGTGATCGTCCCAAAGAAAAACACAGACGTACGCCGCGTATGTGTCGATTACACATCCCTCAATAAACACTGTCCAAAGGATCCCTTCCTGCTACCCCACATAGATCAAATAATTGATTCAACGGTGGGATACGTAAGGCTTTCCTTTCTGGACGTATATTCAGGATACAACCAGATCAAGCTAAAAAAAGAAGACAAAGAAAAGACAGCCTTTATCACACCATACGGTGTCTTTTGTTACCAAGTAATGCCCTTCGGCCTCAAGAATGCAGGAGCAACCTACCAGAGGATGATGCAAAACTGCCTCAGAAGCCAAATAGGTCGAAATATCCAAGTATACATCGACGAAGTGGTAATCACCACAAGAAAATAGGAGTCCCTAATCGATGACTTGAAGGAAACCTTCAACAACCTAGACAGTTACAAGCTAAAGTTAAACCCGACCATATGTTCATTTGGTGTTTCAGCAGGACAACTTCTGGGATTCCTGGTGTCAGCAAGAGGAATAGAGGCAAATCCAGAGAAGATTCAGGCAATAGTAACAATGGGAAAACCAACAAAACTGCATGAAGTACAGCAACTCGCATGGTGCGTAGCAGCACTAAGTCAATTCGTCGCACGGCTGGGCAAAAAGGCTCTCCCATTTTACGCACTCATGAAAAAGTCAGATAAAAAATTCGAGTGGACAGAAGAAGCAGACACGGCATTTGCGTAGCTGAAAAAAGTGCTCTCCACACTGCCAGTGTTGGTCGCACCCAAAGAAAAGGAACCATTATTACTGTATATCGCCACCACGCATCAGTTGTTAAGCACGGTGTTAGTATTCGAACGAAGTGAAGAGGGGAAGGTGCACAGAGTCCAGCGTCCGATGTACTTTCTCAGTGAAATACTATCACCCTCAAAGTTGCGTTACCCGAACTACCAAAAACTTGCATACAGTGTGTTCACGACAGCACAAAAAATTGTAACAATACTTCACGGTTCATCCAATAATAGTGGTTAACGAAGCTCCACTATCAAATATATTGAACAACCCTGAAGCAATAGGACGTATCTCATTGTGGGGAATCAAACTTTCCCCTCTGGACATCACGTATGAGAAGAGGAAGGCCATCGAATCCTAGGTTTTGGCAGATTTTACAGCAGAGAGGTTAGAGTTGCAAAACAAGGGACCACCTGATCTGTCCAGTGTCTGGACAATGTACTTCGACAGATCGAAGAGAGTCGAAGGAGCTGGAGCAGGGGTAGTATTAATATTGCCACAAGGAGATAAGCTAAAATATGTGTTAAGGATGAGTTTTCCGCAAGCTTCCAACAATGAAGCCGAATATGAAGCTCTATTGCACGGAATGAGGATGGCTAAAGCGTGCGGCGCAACTCGACTAAGGATATTTGGGGACTCGAATCTCGTGGTTCAGCAAGCAATGAATCATTGCGATGCTGTCAGCGACAACATGACCGCGTACCGGAACTTGTATTACTATCTAGAAGGAACATTCGACGAGTGCGAAGTATCACATATCAGCAGGACAAGCAATGAGGAAGCCGATAATCTGGCAAACATCGGGTCTCAGTGTTTACTGGTACCACCAAGAGTTTTCTGGGAAGAAATCATGGAGAGGTCGATAAAAGAAAAAAAAACTTCGAGTACTAGCAAGCAAAGCAAGCATACAACAGCGGATTCGGGGGCTAGCAAAGAAGCAGCAGAAAGCACGGCAGAGCCAGAGGATGTCATGATGGTCGAAGTAACCTGGATGCAGCCATATTTAGCATATATGATCAATAAGACACTACCCGAAGATGTGGTAGAAGCACGAAGGATAGTACGAAGATCTAAAGCTTTCATTGTGGTACAAGGGAAGTTATATAAGAAAAGCATAACAGGAGTCTTGCAAAGGTGTGTCACCCCTCAAGAGGGCAAGTCATACTAAAGGATATCCATGCTGGAGTCTGTGGTCATCATGCCAACAGCAGAGCCATAGCGGCCAAAGCTTTTTGCACAGGATTTTACTGGTTAACAGCAATAGGAAGATGCAAAGGACATCGTCCGGAGATGTGAGGCCTACCAGTGATTTGCTTCTAGGCCCCACGCACCAGCAATAGAACTCCAGCCAATACCGTTATCTTGGCCGTTTGCACAATGCGGTTTAGATATGGTGGGAAAGTTGCATAAGTCATGGCCAGGAGGGCATGTTTACATGCTTGTGGAAGTTTATAAGTTCACCAAGTGGATAGAGGCAGCCCTAGTAACCACGTAAGATTCTACAGCAGCAATCAATTTCATAAAGTCGATAATAATCCGCTTTGGGGTACCACACAGTATCATCACAGATAATGGGACGAATTTTACGTCCAGAGAGTTCAAAAATTATTGCGAGAGCATGGGCATCAAATTGAAGTTTGCATCGGTAGCACATCCAAAGACGAACGGACAAGTCGAAAAAGCAAATGGACTAATATGCAATGGTATAAAGAAGAGGCTATTAGCGCCCCTCAAGAAGGCTAAACATGCTTGGGTAGATGAGTTACCCTCCGTGCTTTGGAGTCTTAGAACCACTCCTAATGCAGCAACTCAAGAAACACCTTTCTTTCTGGTCCATGGCGCAGAAGTCGTGCTTCCAGTCGAAATCACTCATGAGGCTCCTAGAATCGCGACTTATGATGAAAGCACCTCTAATGAAGCACTTTAGGATGATGTCGATGCATTAGATGAAGCAAGAGATGTCACGTTGGCCAGAACCACGCAATATCAGCAGATGCTGAGAAACTACCATAGTACTCATGTTCGTCCCCGCTCTTTTGAGGTGGGAGATCTCGTGTTATGACTAAAACAAGATGGACATGGGAAGTTAGAATCACCATGGTTGGGACATTACAAAGTTACAGTAATACTAGGAGGAGCATATCGACTTCAAGACAAAAAGACAGGCAAAGATGAAGGCAATCCATGGAATGCGGAGCAACTTCGGCGCTTCTAAGCATAAGAGGCGTCGCCCTCAATGATTTCCTTCGCTAACATTAAGCATAAAACTTCGAGTTAGGACCCTCTAAATCCAGAACACGGGCCACAGGTCGGGTTTCTTGGGTCAACTCTATGATTTGTATATGTATATCGATATTTTCCGCTCGGGGGCTCCGGCCCTCGAGTCGTTATGATATCTATAAAAAGAAATATTGAGATCATATCATCATGTTTTTGCACAACCGAAATCGAGATATATCATGGAAGTATCAGCAATCCATCACAAGAAAAACATTCGACTAACATGCAACTGTAGCACAAAATAGCCCAACGAATACCTCGGAACAATGGGTTCCCTTGGTTGTTCATTGGATGGCACATACAAATGCAATGTTCATAGCAAAGTCTTTATTGCTGCTACAGATAAAACTAAACAGTGCATTACACAGTGATTACATCAGAGATAGATGATCCTAGTGAAAATGCACTTCGGCTTCATATTTCTTCTGGCATTGTGTTCCGTCAAAGATCTTCACGTCAAATTTTGCCATTCCACAGTGGTAATCAAACAGGAAAAACCACCCTTGATGCAGGTTATAATCTTCAGGAAAGCGAGGCCATCCACCTCTGAAGAACATCTCTCCATTTCCATCGTAATACACCTCCACCTCATATGGAGATCCTTCACCTGAAACTTCTAGGAGGATAGCTTCGCGCAGTTCTTTGCCGCCATAAATTCAGTTAATTTCAAAGGCACGCGCTGTTGCTCATGACATTGGGCACCAGCTAGCACAAAGAAAGAGAATACAGTTCCAGTGGATGGCGGGGAAGGATTGAGATGTGATGCACTTACATTCAGAGGCTCATTGACTTGATAAGTGGAAGACTTGGATTTGTTCTTACTTCCCAGTGGACGACCAGGGCGCCGTTTGGCCGGCGCAGAAGAATACGCTGCCATGGAAACCACCTTGGGCTTGTTCTTGCTGCCATGAGGGCGGCCGCGCCCACGCTTCTCCACCACGATGCCACTATCCAGATCGACAACTCCGGTATCGGCCATGGAGATCTTGCGATGGATCACCGAACAAGCACGCAGAAACCCTAACCAATATAGGGAAGAAGACAATGTGGCGGCAAAGATTAACAGTGGCAAGCTAGGGTTTACATGATGATGGAAGGGCCCGTATTTACAAGCCACCTTTAATGGGCCTATAAAAATTAAAGGTCCAGATAAAGTACAGGCCTAGAGATTCAATTGGTGGAGTAAAAAAAGAAAGAAGAAGAAATAGAGAAAAGAAAGAGAAAATACAAAAAAGGAAGATCTATTTATGGAATCAATAAGAAAACTCAAAAAGATGCGCAATGGAGATAAGTGATTTTGAGCCTATAAAAGGATGCAAGCATCCCCTTATAGCCTCGGGGGCTACTCACATCGGGAGCGCTGGTCGCGCACCCGATGAAGTATAAAAAGAAGAAAAGAAATTCAGACTTGTTTTTGCAGGAAGATGATGAACAAGGCAATACTTCTGAGCCTATACTCGAAAAAATTCGACTATAGACTCGGGGGCTACTCCCATCGGGAGCGCTGGTCGCGCACCCGATGAAGATGAAAATTATCAACTTCGCATGCAAGAGTGAAAATTATCGACTACATATTGGAGCAAATTATTGATTTCATTGTCAAAATAATCATTATTAGACATTAAAATTCGCTAATTCACTCCCATCGGGATGGATTTACGACTAGCTAAAGAAAACAACCCAAAGATTTTGAGTATTGAAACAGCCAAACAAGGCTCACGACAAAAGTTTGATTCTTAGGCCACGTCTTCGCGATTAAAAGCTTGAATGCCATGGTCGCAAAGATCATGAAGGTAAGACCTCAGGATCCGTCCTGCATGGCCTAGTATACGCACATGAATGCGCTCTACTAGTAAATTTCTGTATCCACGATGCGAAGAAAAATCCTGGTGGACGCACTGGGTACCCTAAGAAATACTGGAATCCTATCTTTGTAAGTCCTAAATGCGGCAAAAGACTGGGTTACACTAGGTACGAAATTCGAGTCCGGGGACTTGAGTTTGAAGTAGGTAGCAAGTTTTTCGCTCAGGCAATTAACTAGTTATCTGATCCGTCAGAAGTACCAGGCTTGCTAACCAAAATCCCCACAAAAAAGTAAGAATATGAAATATTCAATGAAATCAAAGAAAGAGAAGAAGACAAAGATTGATCAAGTCAAAGATTGCAAGTCGGAGATTTGAAGATTTGAGATTCAACCCGAATCTACAATTCTGGTAGAATCTCGGGGGCTATTGACAAGAATAGCTATTAAGGCCCATTGTATTAGTACCCCTGGGGCCCGATAGATAGGCCCAAGCATAGATGTAGTCGAAATACAAGATGATATCATATGCAAACATTGTAATTTGTATTAAAACCGACCGGATCCTCAAGACCTGGCCACCTATATATAGGGGCCAGGAGAGACCCGCCAGGGACAAATTGAGATTAAGATTGAGATTGAGCCAATTGATTCCTAGCTTATTCTCAATACACATCAAGTTTCTCCTAGTTTGTCTGATCTTTTACCTTCGAGTTCATCTGACGCCCTCTTCCCCCAATCCTAAGTCCTTCATCTAGGACATTTGCCGAGTTAACCCTCGTCACCCCCCCTATGGTCAAATCCTAGATCCACCCCTGTTCTTCGACTTATACTTATGATATCTCCCTCTTTGTTGAGTTGCTTCTTATGTTTGCCAAAATTATGACATCACAACCATGACGTGACTACTCACTGTGTTTATTTGACCAAAAGTTGATTGGCACACATGGGAAGCGCGGTAAATTTTCGAATTTTTTGCGTGCTAGTGGGCTTGCCGCTTCCGCTTTGCACACCACATCGCGGCCCACATCTCTTCCAACACACATGTATTTAAGGTAAAACCCTTTTATTTTTACTATTTACCAGACATTTGTCTTTCCACCGCCACCACTTCTTCTTCCTCGTGCCCGTGCATTTTGCCGTACTCCACAGCTGTGAGTGCTCCGCTATTGCATGCCCATCAAGTGCGTCGCTCATCGCAAGCGAATGGCAAAGCGTGCGGCCAAGAAGCAAGCCCTTGGCTAGACCACATCCAAGATCGCGGATGCGGATCTGACAAAGGCCAAGGAGGAGGGTCTCCTGGCGGCCTCCATGGAGGTCATCTTCCCCAGCACCGAGGTCATCCCTATACTGCAGCAGGGCTACCGAGTGATGTTTATTGCTTTTCTCCTACGCAGATTTTCTCTTCCTGCCCACGAATTTCTTTGTGGACTTCACTTTGTTTACGGCGTGCAGCTGCATCAGCTCACGCCGAATTTAATCTTGCACATTGCTTGCATAATCACTCTTTCCAAGGCCTTCCTGGGCATCAACCCTCACTGGGGCCTGTGGAAGTGTCTTTTTCACCTTTGCCACAATGTATCAAGGGATGAAATTCACGATCTTGGAGGCGCCATCGTGTCTGTTCGTTCAGAGTCTCAATATCTGAAGTTCGAGATGGCTGAATCGGTTCAAGGCTGGAGGCAGAAGTGGTTCTACATCAAGGACCATAAATCCTCTGAATCTGATCAGTATGGATTGGCTCTTTTTGATCCAGCAAAGATCCTGACGAAACTAAAATCGTGGGACGCCCTTCCTTCTAAAGCTGAAGCCGAAGAGATCCAGCCATTGTTGGCTCGAATTCTGGAGTTCAAGAACGCAGCCAAGAAGGAACTCAATGGGACACAACTCATGGTTTTCTTCCTCCAATGCGGAATTTAGCCACTGCAAGCCCAAATTTCCAAGCTCTGGACTTATTCGGGTACCACAGATCTTTCTCGAGTCTCTCAGAAGGATCCTCTGACGAAGGATCTCGAAAAAAGGTCCATTCAATGACCAAGTTAACTAGCAAGATTGTAGTGCTTGTATTCTTAGCAACTCCATTTGATGTCAAAAATCCTCTACCGAAGGTATCAGACTTTCAAACCCAAATAAAATTTCTGTACCCGTAATTTTTTTTGGATTTCTTCTGCTGATTTCTATTTCTTGCTACTTGTTTATTTTGTTATAGGACCATCCTTCTTTGGCTTCATGTCCCCCACTTCCTGAAGATGGGGCGCTTGTCGAAGAAGTTGCTTCTTCTAACCCTAATGCCCCTGAGACCGTTAAAAGACAAGATGGGGATGAAGTCGATGATTCATTGGAGGGGAGTGGTTCCACTCAGTCGCCTCCCCCTACTGACTCTGAAGACCAAGATGGAGGCAGGAAGAGAAAACGCCAAGAGGACTTGGTTTCTTCGGGTACATCCAAATCAAAAGATGTACCCCAAGGTTAGTCAACTTTTAAAGCGCCTCCTGCGTCTTTGTTTGCCATGGCTAATTCTGATTCGTGAGTTCTTGCATCTTACTTGAGAATTTCCTTTTGCCTTGTTATGATCACTAAACTCCCCTGTTTTAACTTGAGTATCATGTTTCAGTGAGGAGGCTATTGTGGAGGGGACTATTGTTCGAGCTCCATCTCCTTCCGCTTCCTCGACTTCAAAGAAGAACCCACAAAAAGAGCCTGCCAGTGAAGCTCCTCTGGTAGAGGCCCACGGAAAGGCTGCAGCGAAGGCGAAAACCAAGCACCACAAGAAGAATGTACAACCTCCGGTTGTTTCCCTCGAGGCACACCAAGCTACATCTTCTTTGACTGATGTGAGTACACTCTGTGCCCATGCTTTTCAATAAGCCGTAATAGTCTTACTTTTTTTTTCTTCCAACCTCTTATGCAGTCCCTTGGCACGGAATGCCTTGACATCCAGAGGACTGCCGATTAAACCAGGGGTAAACAATCCAATATCCTTCATGTTGATTATTTTTACTTGTCGCATAGTGTTTGTGTTGAATGAATCTTTTTGCTGAATATCGCAGTATCTTTGGCCAATGCCTTGAACCTGTGACGACCTCAAATTTGATACAAATTCGAAGTGCCCGTTATGTATTCCACCGCAATCCCAGAACCTTTGTTGCGATATACATAACGTAGTTGGTAACCAGTTCCATAGACATTACAATACGAAGGTTCAAATACAATGGTCATAGTGACCAAGTTCATATTACAACACAATATAGCAGCGGAAATAACGTCTTCGGGTCCATGCCTTCACCCTACAGGCAAGGGCGACTCATGGAGACGAGCTTAGTTCTGGTACTCTTCTTCATACCCTTCCTCCTGGTACTCTTCCCCATAGTCTGGCCAAGTTGATAGCCAGGGACACAGCCATGAGTACATTGGATGCACTCGCAAACCATCTTATAAATGAAATGATGAAGTAGGTATGCAAGTTTGGTATAGTGGACTAAGCACTAAGTTTATTTGCAAAAGCTAGTTTTATTTCCCAAGAATGTTCATTGGTAGAAAAGAAGTTTAGTTCTCTAAGTTCAATCTAAAGAGGAACTTCAAGTGTGTCAACATTATTGTCAAGTCAAGTCATTCACCATGTTCACCCTTGTCACTTTTAGTCCTGACAAAAGTCAAGTACAGCATGCCAACTGTCCATAACCGCGGACTCGGCTATTCGAATAGTTTGAAAACCTCTGCAGAGGGGTACACTTTACCCACAAGATTCGATACATCTGCCGGGAGAAAACCACGGATCGTCATACACAAGTATGCGGGGTTCAGATAATCAAACAAACTCTTTCACTTGCTCACCCTAGTATAGGATCCTTCCCTAGAGCCCGGGATACGGAATCCCCGCTCCGGCGCCTCTAGTTCTGGCCATCCCGGGATGCCGGGTTAGTGGAATCCACCTGGTTCAGAAGTAACCGCGCACGGTGTCCTTCCATAAAGGTTTGTTACAAGGCCTCCCATACTAAGGTAAACAAGCTACGGACTAAGCCCCTTCCCATATAGGGGTAATGTGGTTGTACGGTATGGTTGGCTCCCATGGTACATCACTCGTTGTCATTGAGAAATACATTTCATAGTTCTTAGTCAAGATTGATTTCTTTCATAAAGCCAATTCAAGTTTCAAGTTCAAGTCACCACCTTTCAAATAGAGTTCCCCTTATAGATGGCCTCAATATTATTAGCGACTAAGCAACTATATTGAGTGATGATACTACCAAGCTATGGTTGGATAAACTCAGCTTGATGCTCTTGCTAAGCAAGATATCACTTCACTTCTATCATTCTACTCTAGCAATTCAATCATGCAATTTACTTAAAACAAGTGGAATGCAATATTAAAACTAGGCATTGGGAGTATGAATCAAAAGATGGCTTTCCTTGGTTGGCAAAGTGTCCGAGGTATTCTTCTTCTTCTTGATAATAATCCCCTCCAATATCCTCCTCAGCAACACTAGCGTCTAATAACGAAATCAACATAAAACACACAATCACTACACCATGCTAACAACACACCAAGCACACATATTTGTTTGCTAACCAAAGCATTCATGTTGCATTTTATGGAGTTGGATTGCAAGTTTTTCTTCTAAGTTTTCATTAAGTGTGCGAGTTAGAGTTTCTACTAAGTGTCATAAGTTGTTCACTTTCTAAGCATTGGTATTGGTTTAGGGTTACTAAGACTAGTTCAAGTGGAAAGGGTTTGATTAGGTGGGTTGGTAGTGAGGGCAACAATTAGTTCTAAGTGTGCAATAGGAATCTATCATTTTATGTTACTAACTAGAGTTGGGGTAGGATCTAATTGATAACACTAACAGGGTTTGGAGTTGATTAGGGTTGACTAACAGTAAGAGAGGTCATTGGTGAGTTTACCATTTAAATTTCATGATTTTAGGAGGCTTAAACAATTTTCTAGAAATCTTCTATGATTAATAAAGCTATGGTCACACTATTCATATCTCATTTTATTCCTAATTCAAATGGAATTCTAACCAATTCTACAGGCTAGAGCATTTTACAAGCTTTCCAACGCATAATTATTTGCTAGAAAAGGATTTGTAAATCTCTTGGAATTTTATTTTGAAAAACATATCTGAATCATATTCAAGTTAATTGGAAAAGGGCGGGAAAATAATAATAAACGAAACGGACCGATTTCTAACGAGCTGGGCCAATTCTGAATAGAACCCGAATGGGCCGGCCCAGAAAACGTTTCGCCCGGCGGGAAGAAATAAAAACGGGACCTGACAGGGGGGTCCCACTCGTCAGATCTAATTAGAATCGCCGAAACGGTACGCTCCCGTTGGATCAAGATCCAACGGCGCATCGTCGTCGTCTACCGCGGGATAGGCCAGGGGCTCACCGGCGCTGCAGTGACGGGTGTTCGACGGCGAGGGCGTGACGGAGAGGATGCAGAGCTCGACGGCGGTGATGCAGATTGACAGCGGCGGCTCCGCTCCTCCACCTCGAACCAGCAGCAGCTCCAATGGTGGCCGGAATCCTCCAGAACGTGGCGGCACTCTCGTGCAGAGATCGGACGTTTCCGAGGGAGAGAGGAAGAGAGAAGAGCGGGGAGTGGTTGCGGTGGTGTGTGCGTCCTCTGGGGGGTGGTCGACGGGGGTTTTTATAGCCTCGGGAGGCCGGGGGCAAGGCGACCAGAAGGTGGCCAGTGCGGGGGTCCTGGCGGCGTTCGGAGGTCGCTCCGGGCACGGCGGCCTCGGGGGTGTGCTGGGAGGGTGTCGTCTCGGCTGCGGGAGGCTGTGGGTCGGCTCTGGCGCATCCAGGGCGGTCGGCATCGTGCAGGAAGAAGAAGGTCTGGGAGGGGGCCCTAGGCGCACTTCTCTTCGTTCCTCCCCTTCTCACGGCTCGGGTCGGGGCAGGGGGCGCTGGGCTCGACCGTGGCATCGTCCAAGAGTATGGCTACAGTCCTCGAGCGAGCCAGAATAGTGCAGCCCACAGTGAATTCGATTTGCTTTGATTTGCGTCTGCCAGTGTTCGACGAAATGCCCGCAAGAGATTTAAATTTGAATTTTTGAAATTTTCCACTTTGGGTGATCAGCATATGAGCCCAGGTTTCCAATCATATTTTTGTTACAAAGAAAGAATAGGTTTTGCAGAAATCTTATTTCAAATTTTGTTATAGTCTCTGTTTCAGATTCAAACTTTGCTTGAAGTTTGAGTGATGTTCTGATTTGAGTTTGGAGTAGGAACTGCTTGGTTGAGTTTGTATGTGACTTGGTGAAGCTCAACTAGCTGGCCAAACATGGAAGTGAGTTACAGATTTCTTAATCCAAGGGCTCAAAGTAGGGTAGTCAAACAGATTTCCTAGATCATCTTATTCTTCTCTTTTTCTTTAATATTTTTATTTCTGGTTTCTTTGATGCTTATAATTTGTCTCAATTGCTTCTGTTGGTTAACTTAGAATTAACTAACCAATGCACAACCAAAAATAACACACATGAAATCATAGAATACAAACAATAGAAGAATACATGTATGCATGAAATAATGGATAAAAGTTTTATCTGGGTCCAAAATTTGGTATTTTAATTAATAAGAAGTGGATTACAATTTCTGAGTTGTTACAATCTTCCCCCCTTAAAAAGAATCTCGTCCCCGAGATTCACTAATTAAGAACTGAAAAGATTGGGAAACTCTTTCTGAAGGTAATCTTCTCGTTCCCAAGTGGCTTCATCTTCGGTGTGATTACTCCACTGAACTTTCAGAAACTTGATGCTTCGGGTGCGAGTGGTTCGATATGCTTCCTCGAGGATACGGATAGGTACTTCACGATAGGTTAAATCCTTGTTGATATCCACAGAACGGTGATCAATATTCTTGAAGATTTCGGGCTTCTCCGGAACTTCAAGACACTTCCGAAGTAGAGACACGTGAAAGACATCATGCACTTCAGACAATTCAGGGGACATTTCCAACTGATAAGACACTTCTCCTCTGCGGTCTAGTATCTTGAAGGGTCCAATATATCTTGGTGCAAGCTTTCCTTTTACTTGGAATCTTTGCATTCCCTTGAGGGGTGATACTCTGAGATAAACAAAATCTCCAATCTGGAAGGTCAGTTCTCTACGTCTCTTGTCGGCATAACCCTTCTGTCTCGACTGGGTTGCCTTGAGGTAATCACAAATCATGCGAACTTTCTCCTCAGCTTCTTGCAGAATGTCAGGTCCAAATATCTGACTGTCTCCGGTTTCTGACCAATTCAAAGGGGTACGACACTTTCTCCCATACAAAGCTTCAAATGGGGCCATTTGCAAACTGGCTTGATAACTGTTGTTGTAGGAAAATTCTGCGAAAGGCAGACAATCTTCCCACTTAGCTCCATAGGCTAGAACACAGGCTCTCAACATATCTTCAAGTATTTGGTTTACTCTTTCAGTCTGTCCATCAGTCTGAGGGTGGTAAGCGGTGCTAAAGGCTAATTTGGTTCCCAAGGCTTGATGTAAGCTTCTCCAAAATCTTGAGGTGAATTGGGTTCCTCGATCGGAAACTATGGTTTTAGGGACTCCATGCAAACTAACAATTCTGGATAGATACAGATCTGCTAGCTGTCCCGAGTTATAAGTGGTCTTGACAGGAATAAAGTGGGAAACTTTGGTCAGTCTATCCACAATGACCCAGATAGAGTCATTTCCTCGGCTAGACCTTGGAAATCCAGTGATGAAATCCATGCCAACAGATTCCCACTTCCATTCCGGAACTTGCAAAGGTTGCAGCAATCCCGCAGGACGTTGATGTTCAGCCTTGACTCTTTGACAAATATCACACTTAGAGATGAACGATGCGATCTCACGCTTCATTCCATGCCACCAAAATTGTTCCTTCAAATCTTGATACATCTTAGTTCCACCGGGGTGAATGGAGTAAGGTGTCTCATGGGCTTCCTTCATAATCACTTCCTTCAATTCTGAATCAGCAGGCACACAGATACGTCCTTTACACCAAAGAACTCCTTGATCATCTTCCTCAAATCCTGGCACCTTGCCGGAACTAATTCGGTGCTTAATTCCGTCGATACTCTTATTTCCCTTCTGGGCTTCTTTGATTTGGCTCATCAAGGTGGGTTGAAACTCAAGGTTGGCTAGGAATCCTTGACTGACTAGTTCCAATCCAAATTTTTCAAACTCTTTGTGCAACATGGGTTGCTCCTCCTTGATCATCATATTTAATGAGCATGGCTTCCTACTCAATGCATCGGCCACTACATTGGCCTTACCGGGGTGATAGTGAATTTCCAGATCATAATCCTTAATCAACTCTATCCATCTTCTTTGCCTCATTGATGAGGACATCCCATCTATTGATACACCCGCTGTACCTACAGCGGAACACATACAAGGACCCATCACTCGAGCTCGTGCCAAGCAACTTAACTATCAGGTACTTTCGTTTCTTGGAACTCTTTCTCACATACATGAGAATATGATGCTGCCTAAATCAGATATGTTTGTTACTCTTAGGAATGATGGACCTAGCATGGATGAGAGGGACAAGCATTGGAGCATGATCGTGCATGGAGATGGCAGCATGCATTTGAGGATTGAAGAAGACGCCACGAGTGGAGATTTCAGAACTTTGAAGCCACCATAATGAAGGATGAAGACTTGGACGAAATATACAAAGAGCTACTTCATAATTTCGTCCATAAATACATATGGTGCTGCGTCACTTCTATTTTTGGGCCAGGCCCATGTAAATTTCGCAGCAAATAAGACAGCCACTTTTAGGAGTCCGAATTTGAGGAGAAAAGGCCTGTTAGGGGTCCGTTCGACCACCCAACCCATGGCTGGTCGCACCCCTACCTTTTCCTCCTCAAATACCCCCGTAGCCGTCATTAGAACTCGGATTTTGATTAGACTAAAAGTTAGCCCTTGCTGCAACTACGAGCTCGACTTTTGAGGCCAATCGCCCAGAAGAAGACCGCCTATTCGGAATCCCACCTTTTGAATAAAGCATACATCTTTCATCCGCAATATCTTGATTGCTGTATTAGTTCTTACTTGTTCTCGATTTCAGGTAGGAATTAAGACCCTCGCTGGTCAGGCTGATCGTGCACCCGCAAGATCAGTAACTCCCGGAGATTGTCCTAGCGATTGCATTGGCGCACGAGCTTCGCACGTGTAGTCGGATCGTCAAGCACAAACTCCACCCACCAAATCGACGTATCAAGATCTCATCGAAAGATCGGACACCTTTGCCCTATCAAGTGGTATCAGATTTCAGGTTGCTCGGTGAGATTTACTGTTTTCGTAGTTTAGATTGCATCAGTGTTCATACCTATAAACCACGAAAAAGCCAAAAAATACAGTTAGGGTTAGATCATCTCGTCCCATAAACCATCCGAGCCTTTGCATTGTCTTTTCAGTTTGCATCGTTGAATTTGTGTCTGCATCCGCGTGTCGAGTTGCTGGTCTTAGTGTCTGTTCCTTTAGAGTTTCGAGTTCGATTCACCTTAGTCCCGCCGCCGCCGCACGCTTGCACCACTGCTCCGCCATATCCTTCCACCACCACGCCATATACTTCCGCCACCGCCTTCACATAAGTTCTTGTTCGTTCTTCCCAATTTCATCCGTACCTTTTTCAGAGTCCGTGAGTTAGGTTTCGGTCGCCAGTCAAGAGGAGGAAGAAGAGCAAAAAAAAAAAAAAAAAAAAAAAAAAAAAGTCAACTCCGCATCCAAGTCGGGTTGACCCGTTCCTACTAGTGCATTCCGAATTCAGTCTGAATTTTGACAGTTCCGTCAGTTTTTTAACGGTTTTCGACAGCAAATTTCAACTGGTCATAACTTTTGCATACGAACTCCGTTTTCGACGTGCGAGTACTCAAAATGTTCGTAGCGAAAAGATCTACGTGACCACAACAACTACGTCGTTGTGCGCCACCCAGAACTCCCAAAAAAGGCCGGGAAGGCTGAGTTTTTGCCCTCCGAAGTTTCAGACCTGACAATTCCTGCAGATCTTCACTTATATTTTGCTTGGGAGCTGTTCCTTTCTGCTTGTGGGGCCGCGCCGTGACTTCCTTAGTGTTCTCGGCTCGCGTCTCTAGCTTGGTATAGCCTAGGACCAGCACAGTACCGTGGTTGAGCATTCTTTCAACATTGCATTGCTGTTTTGACATTTGCTGTATTTTTGCTACCATATAAGCCTTCCTACAGCTCCACATATTTCTGCACGTGCTTTGTATCGACACCTGGTAATCGCTTGTGCAATTTTGGGAGTCGCTGTTCTTTGCTGGTTGCATATCACCTTCCTCCTGTTGGGTAAGAACTTGTAAGAGCTTTGTATACCGCTTGACGGATTACGCGTGATCCCACCATATTCTGTAGTGCATAGGTATATATATTTGTGCTTGCTTCCACGCTAACCATGACAGGAACCCCGAAGGATGATGTTGATCCAGAGAAGATGACTAGTGCAGAGTTGCATGCCCACTTCACACGGCTGTTGGTGGGGCGTGCACAAGATGTGGACACACGCTTGGGTGATGTTGATTCCAAGCTTTCTGATGCGATGGACAAGATGGCTGGTCTTGAGGCATCCTTCAACACCAAGCTCGATGCCCGGTTCCAGGAAGTCCTGGCCCGTTTACCACCACTGCCACGGCCGGCCGTCCCTGTACCACGTGCTCGCCGCGTTCCTCTTACAGCTGCGGCAGCTGCTGCGGCCGCTACGGAGGCGGCCACCCAGGACGGATATGCTGCTGACGAGGGGGAAAACGAGTTCGAAGATGAAAACGAGCTCGACGAGGACGAGGTCCAACAACCTGCACCTGGCCGTCCGCGGCAATACAACCGCAATGCTCGTCCACCTCCGCGTCCGGTACGTGATGATGACCATGTGGCTAAGCTAAAATTAAATATTCCGCCATTTGAGGGTAGATATAATCCTGATGCATATCTCACTTGGGAATTAGAAGTAGAGCAACGTTTTGCATGTTTACGCTACCCTGAGCATTTGCGTGTTAGTGCTGCTACATGTGAATTTACTGATTTTGCTTCTATCTGGTGGTCTGAATATTGTCGAGTCAATCATGCTAATATTCCTGCTACTTGGCTTGGTCTAAAACATGCCATGCGTACTCGTTTTGTACCTCCACATTATCAACGAGACTTGCTTAAAAAATTAACTCGTTTAGAACAAGGCAAAAATTCTGTACAAGAGTATTATCAAGAGTTACAAACGGGCATGATTCGTTGTGGTATTGTAGAGGATAATGAAGCTATGCTTGCACGTTTCTTTGGTGGTTTAAATAAGGAGATTCAGCATATTTTAGACTACAAGGAGTACAATACTATTACTCGTTTATTTCACCTTGCTTGCAAAGCTGAACTTGAAGTGCAGGATCGTCAACCATCATGGAGAAGACCTAATAATTCTGCAGGTCGTACTTCTTCATGGTCTGCGCGCCAATCAGCTCCACCTTCTCGTGGGGATGCACCAGGTCCTTCCACCTCCAGGTATACCACGCCGACGTCAAGAACGCCACCTGCTCCTGCTCCTGCTCCATCACCATCTGCTGGTCCGACACGGAGTTCTTCTTCCATGGCCTCCACAGGGAAGACTCGCGATATTCAATGTCGCAAGTGTTTTGGGTTTGGTCACATTGAAAAAGAATGCAGAACCAAACGTGTGATGGTGGTACTTGAAGATGGCGAATATGACTCTGCAAGTGATTTTGATGATGATACATTGGCACTTATTGCTGCACGTGATGGTGCCAATTCTGATTCTGACAAGGAGATGGAGGTAATGGGAGCTGAAACTGCTGATCAATACAAGAGCTTAGTTGCACAACGTGTCTTGAGTGTGCAATTGAGCAAGGCTGAGCATGATCAACGCCACAACTTGTTTCAAACAAGAGGCGTTGTTAAGGAGAGAGCTATCCGGATCATCATTGATGGAGGGAGTTGTAACAATCTGGCTAGTATTGACATGGTGGAGAAGCTTGCTCTGCCCACACGACAACGACCTCATCCATATTACATTCAATGGTTTGAGAGCTCCCGTAAGCTCAAGGTAACAAGAACTGCACGCGTGCATTTTACTATTGGTACTTATTCAGATTTTGTTGATTGTGATGTTGTACCTATGCAAGCTTGTTCTTTGTTACTTGGTAGACCATGGCAATTTGATAGAGAATCTGTACATAATGGTAAAACAAATCAGTATTCTCTTACACATGCTGGCAAGAAAATTGGACTTAAACCCATGACTCCGGAACAAATTTTGAAAGATGATCTTGCTAGAGCTAGTAGATTAAAAAATGAGGACAAACATAAGAGTGAGAATCAGATTATTGCTGCAGATTTTGTACCACCTAAGCATTCTTCTAAATCTGATTCTAACCATGCTACTGAAATTCGTTTGAAGAATCCTTGTTTACTTGCTAGCAAATCTGATCTTGCTGAAATTGATGTCAATATTACTCCATGCTATGCTATTATTTGCAAAGAAGTACTGTTTTCATTTGAGGATATGCCTCCTTCTTTGCCACCTGCGGTTGCTAACCTTTTGCAGGAATACATGGATGTTTTTCCACAAGATGTTCCACCTGGACTTCCACCTATTCGTGGAATAGAACACCAAATTGATTTGATTCCAGGAGCTTCGCTGCCCAACCGTGCGCCATATCGCACCAATCCTGAAGAAACAAAAGAGATACAACGACAGATCCAGAGTTTATTGGACAAAGGTTATATTCGTGAGTCTCTTAGTCCATGCGCTGTTCCTATTATTTTAGTACCTAAGAAAGATGGTTCTTCGCGCATGTGTACTGATTGTCGTGCTATTAATAATATTACCATTCGATATCGTCACCCTATACCTCGTTTGGATGACATGCTAGATGAGTTGAGTGGTTCTATTATGTTCTCTAAAGTTGATTTGCGTAGTGGTTACCACCAAATTCGTATGCAATTAGGAGATGAATGGAAAACAGCTTTTAAAACTAAGTTCGGTTTATATGAGTGGTTAGTAATGCCGTTTGGTTTAACTAATGCACCTAGTACCTTTATGAGACTGATGAACGAAGTTTTCCGTGCTTTTATTGGTCGTTTTGTGGTGGTATATTTTGATGACATTCTCATATATAGCAAATCTTTAGAGGACCATTTGGATCATTTACGTGCTGTTTTCAATGCTTTACGTGATGCACGTTTGTATGGTAATCTTGAGAAGTGCACCTTCTGCACAAATAGAGTTGCTTTTCTTGGTTATGTTGTTACAGAACAGGGAATTGAAGTTGATCCAGCCAAGATTGAAGCTATTGATAATTGGCCACAGCCCAAGACGGTCACCCAAGTAAGGAGTTTTCTTGGTCTTGCTGGGTTTTATAGGCGCTTTGTCAAAGATTTTGGTTCTATTGCTGCGTCATTGAATGAGCTCACAAAGAAGGATGTGCCCTTTGTTTGGGGCGATGCACAACAAGAGGCCTTCATGATACTGAAAGATAAGTTAACACATGCTCCATTACTCCAACTTCCTGATTTTAATAAGACGTTTGAACTTGAATGTGATGCTAGTGGCATTGGTTTGGGAGGTGTGTTATTACAAGAGGGCAAACCTGTAGCATATTTTAGTGAAAAATTGAGTGGGCCTAGTCTGAACTATTCTACTTATGATAAAGAATTATATGCGCTGGTTCGGACATTAGAAACTTGGCAACATTATTTATGGCCTAAAGAATTTGTTATACATTCTGATCATGAATCTTTGAAGCATATTCGTAGTCAAGCAAAACTGAATCGTCGCCATGCCAAGTGGGTTGAATTTATTGAATCTTTTCCTTATGTTATCAAACACAAAAAGGGTAAAGATAATATTATTGCTGATGCTTTGTCGCGCCGTTATACTATGTTATCTCAGCTTGACTTCAAAATTTTTGGGTTGGAAACTATAAAGGAACAATACTTGCATGATGCTGAATTTAAAGATGTGTTGCAAAATTGTAAAGATGGTAGGACATGGAACAAATTCATCCTTAATGATGGATTTGTGTTTCGTGCTAACAAACTATGCATCCCAGATGGTTCCGTTCGTCTTTTGTTGTTACAGGAGGCGCATGGAGGAGGATTAATGGGACACTTTGGTGTCAAGAAGACGGAGGATGTTCTTGCTGCACACTTCTTTTGGCCACGCATGCGGCGAGATGTTGAGAGATTCGTGGCACGCTGCACTACTTGTCAAAAAGCTAAGTCTCGCCTTAATCCACATGGTTTATATATGCCTCTTCCTGTTCCTAGTGTTCCTTGGGAGGATATTTCAATGGACTTTGTTTTGGGATTACCTCGTACACAGAAGGGGAGGGATAGTATTTTTGTTGTTGTGGATCGGTTTTCTAAGATGGCACACTTTATTCCTTGTCACAAGACCGATGATGCTGCGCACATTGCTGAATTATTTTTTCGTGATATCGTTCGTTTGCATGGTGTGCCAAATACTATTGTTTCTGATCGTGATACTAAATTTCTTAGCCACTTTTGGAGATGTTTATGGGCTAAGTTGGGGACTAAATTGCTGTTTAGTACTACATGTCATCCCCAAACTGATGGACAAACTGAAGTAGTTAATAGAACTTTATCTACCATGCTGCGGGCTGTTTTAAAGAAGAACTTAAAATTGTGGGAGGAATGTTTGCCTCATATTGAGTTTGCTTATAATCGTTCGCTGCATTCTACCACAAAGATGAGCCCTTTTCAGATTGTCTATGGTTTTGTTCCACGTGCACCTATTGATTTGTTGCCTTTACCATCTTCAGTGCAAAATAATTTCGATGCTACACAGCGTGCTGAATTGATTTTAAAATTGCATGCAACTACTAAAGACAACATAGAACGCATGAATGTTAAGTATAAAGTTGCTGGGGATAGAGGACGAAAGCATGTTGTGTTTGAGGTTGGTGATCTTGTTTGGTTGCATTTGCGCAAAGATCGTTTTCCTGATTTGCGCAAGTCTAAGTTAATGCCACGTGCTGATGGTCCTTTTAAGGTGATAGAGAAAATCAATGATAATGCATATAAACTGGAGCTTCCTGCAGATTTTGGTACGGTAAGTCCTACATTTAACATTGCAGATTTAAAACCTTACTTCGGTGAAGAAGATGAGGTTGCGTCGAGGACGACTTCAATTCAAGAAGGGGAGCATGATGAGGACATCCCATCTATTGATACACCCGCTGTACCTACAGCGGAACACATACAAGGACCCATCACTCGAGCTCGTGCCAAGCAACTTAACTATCAGGTACTTTCGTTTCTTGGAACTCTTTCTCACATACATGAGAATATGATGCTGCCTAAATCAGATATGTTTGTTACTCTTAGGAATGATGGACCTAGCATGGATGAGAGGGACAAGCATTGGAGCATGATCGTGCATGGAGATGGCAGCATGCATTTGAGGATTGAAGAAGACGCCACGAGTGGAGATTTCAGAACTTTGAAGCCACCATAATGAAGGATGAAGACTTGGACGAAATATACAAAGAGCTACTTCATAATTTCGTCCATAAATACATATGGTGCTGCGTCACTTCTATTTTTGGGCCAGGCCCATGTAAATTTCGCAGCAAATAAGACAGCCACTTTTAGGAGTCCGAATTTGAGGAGAAAAGGCCTGTTAGGGGTCCGTTCGACCACCCAACCCATGGCTGGTCGCACCCCTACCTTTTCCTCCTCAAATACCCCCGTAGCCGTCATTAGAACTCGGATTTTGATTAGACTAAAAGTTAGCCCTTGCTGCAACTACGAGCTCGACTTTTGAGGCCAATCGCCCAGAAGAAGACCGCCTATTCGGAATCCCACCTTTTGAATAAAGCATACATCTTTCATCCGCAATATCTTGATTGCTGTATTAGTTCTTACTTGTTCTCGATTTCAGGTAGGAATTAAGACCCTCGCTGGTCAGGCTGATCGTGCACCCGCAAGATCAGTAACTCCCGGAGATTGTCCTAGCGATTGCATTGGCGCACGAGCTTCGCACGTGTAGTCGGATCGTCAAGCACAAACTCCACCCACCAAATCGACGTATCAAGATCTCATCGAAAGATCGGACACCTTTGCCCTATCACTCATGTTCAACTTCTTCTGGGTGAAGATATACTTCAAACTCTTGTGATCAGTGTAGATCTCGCAACGGTTGCCCATCAGATAGTGCCTCCAGGTCTTCAAAGCTAGAACCACCGCTGCTAACTCTAGATCATGGGTTGGATAATTTTCTTCATGAGGTCGAAGCTGCCGAGAGAGGTAAGCTATGACCTTGCCTTCTTGCATCAATACACAACCAAGTCCAAGTTTGGAAGCGTCGCAATAGACATCAAAGTTTTTGGTGATATCGGGCATGGTTAGGACGGGGGCGGTCACCAGTCGCTTCTTGAGCTCTTGAAAACTCTCTTCACACTTAGGGTTCCATTCAAACTTCTTGTCTTTCTTCAACAGTTGGGTCATTGGCCGGGCAATGCTTGAAAATCCTTCAACAAACTTGCGGTAATATCCCGCTAATCCGAGAAAACCTCTAACTTCAGTTTGAGTGGTAGGGGCTTCCCATTCCATGACTGATTTGATCTTCTTGGGGTCCACGGATATTCCTCCTGCTGATAATACATGGCCTAAGAATCCAACTTCCTTCAACCAGAACTCACATTTACTGAACTTGGCATACAGCTGATGCTCTCTTAAGGTTTCTAAGATTAATCTCAAATGGGTTGCATGCTCTTCTTCGGACATGGAGTAGATAAGAATGTCATCTATAAAGACAACAACAAACTTATCCAAGAACTCCATAAAAACCTTATTCATGAGATTCATGAAGTAAGCCGGGGCATTGGTTAATCCAAATGACATTACGGTGTACTCATACAATCCGTACCGGGTAGTGAAGGCTGTCTTAGGTATATCAGTTGCACGGATCTTCAATTGATGGTATCCAGTTCTAAGATCTATCTTCGAGAAGACTCTAGCTCCAGTCAATTGGTCAAACAAATCTTCAATCTTTGGGAGAGGATACTTGTTCTTGATGGTCACATCGTTTAGCTTGCGGTAATCAGTGCACAGTCGGCTAGAACCGTCACTTTTATCCACAAACAGAACGGGTGATCTCCAAGCAGAAGAACTTGGCTGAATCAATCCTTTACTCAAAAGGTCATCCAATTGCTTCTTCAACTCTACTAGTTCAGCTAGGTTCATACGATAGGGTCGTTGGGCTATAGATCCAGTTCCGGGGATAAGCTCAATGATAAACTCAATATCCCGATCCGGTGGCATTCCGGGTAGCTCATCGGGAAAAACATCCAGGTATTCACAGACGATGGAGACTTCCTTTATGGTTGGCCCTGAGATACTCTTATGACATCTGGGAATTTGGGTAGGTTTAACTGACACATGCTTTACTAAAACTCCATGGCTACTCCTCATGGTGATGGTCTTTTTGGCACAATCTATAATTCCTTGGTGTTGAGACATCCAGTCCATACCCAGGACTACTTCCAATCCTTTGGTTCCTAACACAATCATACTTGCTAAAAATGAGATCCCATGGATTTCTATGGGCACTTCCAAGCAGGTACAACTGGCTTTGGTTATTGACCCGGGAATTTGCACCGACATGACATCTTTCAAGGGTGTGGGTTGAAGTCCACTTTTATCAATGAATAATTGGGTAACAAATGAGTGTGAAGCTCCGGAATCAAACAGAACTCTTGCAAGAACTGAGTTAACAGGGAACATACCAAGCACAACGTCGGTTGCTTCCTGAGCTTCTTCAACATTCATGTGATTCAGACGGCCTCGAGAGTGAGGCTGGTTCCTTGGTGGATAATTTTTGCCATTTCCAACACGGCGCTGCTGCTGAGCAGGAGCAGTGGTCTTGGATGCTTCATTCAGCTTCTTGGGGCACTCATTGGAGTAATGCCCTTTGAGTCCGCACTCATAACAGGTAACACCAGACTTGTCACCAGACTTGGATAGCACGGGCGTGCCATTTGGCCTTGGAGTATTGGTGTTGAAGTTGTTGCCACTAGGTCTTGGAGGTGCACGGTTGAAGTTGTTGCCAGGCGGACGGTTGGGATAGTTGGGACGCGGAGCAGGTGCAGATGGCCTCATAGGTCTTGGGGCGAAACCCATAGGTGCATTTCCCCTTGGCTTCTGCGAGTTGCTCGAGTTGCCTTGATACATCATACGGCGCTTGCGGTTCTCTGCAGCTTGCTTGAGTTTGCCTTCCATCTGAATGGTAGAGTCAACCAAGGACTCCAGGTCGGCAAAGTGAATGCTGACCAAGACACATTGCATCTCATCATGAAGTCCATCCAAAAACCTTTCTTGCTTCTTCTCCGTGGTGTCGGTGTCATCTGGGGCATACCTAGACAAGGTAAGGACCTTGTCACGGTAATCCACCACAGACAGGGAACCTTGCTTCAGATTTCTGAACTCATCTCTCATCCTTTTAACCAATCCCAAAGGAACATGGGCCTTGCTAAACTTGCTCTTGAACTCTTCCCAAGGCATCACATACCCGGGGGCTTGCATTGCACGGGTGCTATCCCACCAAGCTCTTGCTGCTCCAGCAAGATAGTGGGTGGTGTACAAGACCTTCTCATTTTCACCAACTTCGGCGACTGCCAGATTGTTTTCCATGGTGCGAAGCCAGTCATCCGCATCTAAGGGCTCTTTAGACTTAGTGAACATAGGAGGGTTGGTGTTTTGAAAATTCCTTAACTTGGATCGGTGATCCCCATTGCCATTGTTTTCTCCTTCACCATTGCCATTGCCATTGTTGTGGTTCATTGCCATCTGGGTTATCTGCTGAAGAGTGGCCAAGTTAGCTTGGCGCTCAGCTCGGGCTGCTTCCCGGTCTTCCATGATCAACCTTAGTAGCTCGGCCATTTCCGGGTTCGAGGGTGGGGGTGCTCGCGGCATCTGAAGATAAGGTGTGTAAGACAAGAGGGAAAAGCTAATTTTGCTAAGATTTAAAGGTAACATGGATGATGCAATTTTTTTCTTACAAAGGCCTTAAGGGCCAAATTCATATTTCATTCAAAACTCATCAAACATATCATACATACGAGTTCACACATTACAAATGGTTTATATCAAACCATTGCGACTCGTCTACTAGAGAGGGAGATACAACTCACACCTACACGAAGTGACTCAAAGTGAACTCATAACTAGATAACACGGAAGTCTCCAATCTAAACATCAGGCTCCTCGGGGTCTTCCTCCTCATCACTCACAATGAATCCATTATGCCCACCATCTTCGGATCATCAAGGTCCTCCATGAAGTCATCCTCATCACTAATGAGGGCATTATCCTCCTTGCGGAGATCAATGCCTTCCTCCTCACCAAGGTGATCCTCAAAACTCTCAATGTACTCAGTCAGCTCAGCCACATTGGCCTTCAACTCCTCAATGTCCTGATCCTTCTCATCGCGCTGGCGACGAAGACTCTTGCTCTCCTTCGCAAGTATCCTGATAGTGCTCCTCGCCTCCACCAGTGCGAAGTGCTCAAGGTTGGCCTTGGTACGGGCACGATCGGCCTCCTGCTGAGTGGAGTACAGCAAGAAGTCCATGTGATCGATGTAAGTACTCGGCTCATTTTGCCCGGGCATGTTTGCGGGACGTCCATCCGCATCACGCCGAGCAAAGTTCCTAAAGCGCTCCCCCTGGACCTCCTCCACATGCAGTCCGCATAAGCGGGCGTGCATCTCCTGCATACCTCGGACCAAACCATCGGCCCAAGTGTTCTCCACAAGCTCGAACTTGACCCTTGGAGAACTCAAATTTCCCTTCTTGCCACGGCAACTGGCCCTGATAAGCCACCGTAGCTCTCCATCTGGGTGCTCATTGAGCACGGCTCCCTTGAACTCCGGATACAAACGATCCAGGAACAAGGTCAGGGTGGTGAGGTCGCGCTCGAAACAAAGGCTGCCACCATGGCCCAACTGGTAGTGCTCAACGAATACCGGGGCCATCTACAAAATTTTAGATTAGATTAAGTTAGTGATCAACTCAAGTGTGCAAAATTTTAAGTAGGCAAAAGCTGAAGTATGTATAAAACTTTGCAAAATAGAGAGGAAAGACTAAGCAATTTTGCAACCATTACTTATATCTTTTCTTTTATCAAGGTTTCATTTAACGCCCATTCTAACTAAGGTCTCCTATGGTCAGCCTAGGCTCTGATACCAACTTGTGACGACCTCAAATTTGATACAAATTCGAAGTGCCCGTTATGTATTCCACCGCAATCCCAGAACCTTTGTTGCGATATACATAACGTAGTTGGTAACCAGTTCCATAGACATTACAATACGAAGGTTCAAATACAATGGTCATAGTGACCAAGTTCATATTACAACACAATATAGCAGCGGAAATAACGTCTTCGGGTCCATGCCTTCACCCTACAGGCAAGGGCGACTCATGGAGACGAGCTTAGTTCTGGTACTCTTCTTCATACCCTTCCTCCTGGTACTCTTCCCCATAGTCTGGCCAAGTTGATAGCCAGGGACACAGCCATGAGTACATTGGATGCACTCGCAAACCATCTTATAAATGAAATGATGAAGTAGGTATGCAAGTTTGGTATAGTGGACTAAGCACTAAGTTTATTTGCAAAAGCTAGTTTTATTTCCCAAGAATGTTCATTGGTAGAAAAGAAGTTTAGTTCTCTAAGTTCAATCTAAAGAGGAACTTCAAGTGTGTCAACATCATTGTCAAGTCAAGTCATTCACCATGTTCACCCTTGTCACTTTTAGTCCTGACAAAAGTCAAGTACAACTTGCCAACTGTCCATAACCGCGGACTCGGCTATTCGAATAGTTTGAAAACCTCTGCAGAGGGGTACACTTTACCCACAAGATTCGATACATCTGCCGGGAGAAAACCACGGATCGTCATACACAAGTATGCGGGGTTCAGATAATCAAACAAACTCTTTCACTTGCTCACCCTAGTATAGGATCCTTCCCTAGAGCCCGGGATACGGAATCCCCGCTCCGGCGCCTCTACTTCTGGCCATCCCGGGATGCCGGGTTAGTGGAATCCACCTGGTTCAGAAGTAACCGTGCACGGTGTCCTTCCATAAAGGTTTGTTACAAGGCCTCCCATACTAAGGTAAACAAGCTACGGACTAAGCCCCTTCCCATATAGGGGTAATGTGGTTGTACAGTATGGTTGGCTCCCATGGTACATCACTCGTTGTCATTGAGAAATACATTTCATAGTTCTTAGTCAAGATTGATTTCTTTCATAAAGCCAATTCAAGTTTCAAGTTCAAGTCACCACCTTTCAAATAGAGTTCCCCTTATAGATGGCCTCAATATTATTAGCGACTAAGCAACTATATTGAGTGATGATACTACCAAGCTATGGTTGGATAAACTCAGCTTGATGCTCTTGCTAAGCAAGATATCACTTCACTTCTATCATTCTACTCTAGCAATTCAATCATGCAATTTACTTAAAACAAGTGGAATGCAATATTAAAACTAGGCATTGGGAGTATGAATCAAAAGATGGCTTGCCTTGGTTGGCAAAGTGTCCGGGGTATTCTTCTTCTTCTTGATAATAATCCCCTCCAATATCCTCCTCAGCAACACTAGCGTCTAATAACGAAATCAACATAAAACACACAATCACTACACCATGCTAACAACACACCAAGCACACATATTTGTTTGCTAACCAAAGCATTCATGTTGCATTTTATGGAGTTGGATTGCAAGTTTTTCTTCTAAGTTTTCATTAAGTGTGCGAGTTAGAGTTTCTACTAAGTGTCATAAGTTGTTCACTTTCTAAGCATTGGTATTGGTTTAGGGTTACTAAGACTAGTTCAAGTGGAAAGGGTTTGATTAGGTGGGTTGGTAGTGAGGGCAACAATTAGTTCTAAGTGTGCAATAGGAATCTATCATTTTATGTTACTAACTAGAGTTGGGGTAGGATCTAATTGATAACACTAACAGGGTTTGGAGTTGATTAGGGCTGACTAATAGTAAGAGAGGTCATTGGTGAGTTCACCATTTAAATTTCATGATTTTAGGAGGCTTAAACAATTTTCTAGAAATCTTCTATGATTAATAAAGCTATGGTCACACTATTCATATCTCATTTTATTCCTAATTCAAATGGAATTCTAACCAATTCTACAGGCTAGAGCATTTTACAAGCTTTCCAATGCATAATTATTTGCTAGAAAAGGATTTGTAAATCTCTTGGAATTTTATTTTGAAAAACATATCTGAATCATATTCGAGTTAATTGGAAAAGGGCGGGAAAATAATAATAAACGAAACGGACCGATTTCTAACGAGCTGGGCCGATTCTGAACAGAACCCGAATGGGCCGGCCCAGAAAACGTTTCGCCCGGCGGGAAGAAATAAAAACAGGACCTGACAGGGGGTCCCACTTGTCAGATCTAATTAGAATCGCCGAACCGGTACGCTCCCGTTGGATCAAGATCCAACGGCGCATCGTCGTCGTCTACCGCGGGACAGGCCAGGGGCTCACCGGCGCTGCAGTGATGGGTGTTCGACGGCGAGGGCGTGACGGAGAGGATGCAGAGCTTGACGGCGGTGATGCAGATCGACAGCGGCGGCTCCGCTCCTCCACCTCGAACCAGCAGCAGCTCCAATGGTGGCCGGAATCCTCCAGAACGCGGCGGCGCTCTCGTGCAGAGATCGGACGTTTCCGAGGGAGAGAGGAAGAGAGAAGAGCGGGGAGTGGTTGCGGTAGTGTGTGCGTCCTCTGGGGAGTGGTCGACGGGGGTTTTTATAGCCTCGGGAGGCCGGGGGCAAGGCGACCAGAAGGTGGCCAGTGCGGGGGTCCTGGCGGCGTTCGGAGGTCGCTCCGGGCACGGCGGCCTCGGGGGTGTGCTGGGAAGGTGTCGTCTCGGCTGCGGGAGGCTGTGGGTCGGCTCTGGCGCATCCAGGGTGGTCGACATCGTGCAGGAAGAAGAAGGTCTGGGAGGGGGCCCTGGGCGCACTTCTCTTCGTTCCTCCCCTTCTCACGGCTCGGGTCGGGGTAGGGGGCGCTGGGCTCGACCGTGGCATCGTCCAGGAGTATGGCTACAGTCCTCGAGCAAGCCAGAACAGTGCAGCCCATAGTGAATTCGATTTGCTTTGATTTGCGTCTGCCAGTGTTCGACGAAATGCCCGCAAGAGATTTAAATTTGAATTTTTGAAATTTTCCACTTTGGGTGATCAGCATATGAGCCCAGGTTTCCAATCATATTTTTGTTACAAAGAAAGAATAGGTTTTGCAGAAAGCTTATTTCAAATTTTGTTATAGTCTCTGTTTCAGATTCAAACTTTGGTTGAAGTTTGAGTGATGTTCTGATTTGAGTTTGGAGTAGGAACTGCTTGGTTGAGTTTGTATGTGACTTGGTGAAGCTCAACTAGCTGGCCAAACATGGAAGTGAGTTACAGATTTCTTAATCCAAGGGCTCAAAGTAGGGTAGTCAAACAGATTTCCTAGATCATCTTATTCTTCTCTTTTTCTTTAATATTTTTATTTCTGGTTTCTTTGATGCTTATAATTTGTCTCAATTGCTTCTGTTGGTTAACTTAGAATTAACTAACCAATTCACAACCAAAAATAACACACATGAAATCATAGAATACAAACAATAGAAGAATACATGTATGCATGAAATAATGGATAAAAGTTTTATCTGGGTCCAAAATTTGGTATTTTAATTAATAAGAAGTGGATTACAATTTCTGAGTTGTTACAGAACCACGTAAATGTGTTGGAAGCTAAACTCAAAGCCACTACCAAGGATCTAGAGGAAGTTGAAAGCAAACGCGCAGAAGAGGTTGCTACTACCAAACTTGCTGCCGATTAGGCAGTCAAAGAGGCAGAAACAAGAGCTATCAAAGCCAAAAAAAACTCTAGCCGAGGTTTCCCAGAGGTAGTCAAAATGTGAAGAAGCCATTGCCAAATGCACCGACGACTTGTTGACTTCCTTTGGTAGTAAGTATCGTCTTGCTTTAATCTCTGTCATCTTCTTTTGCCAAGATATGTGCTAACTGTTTATATTTTCGTGATGCAGCAGAGCAACTTGGAGAAGTTATTAGACTTTGTGAAGGCAAAGCCAAAGACCATCTTTTTGACACAGTTGGCATTTTGGAATCCAACTGGAGGAACATCAGGAACGTGCTTCAGCAAAATTGACATGTGCTACCGCGTCTGTTTATCGAGTTGTTCCCAAAGAAGAAAAAGGATATGCCAACCGGTAATCTCAGGAAGTTGGTCGAGGCCTTTGATACCATCAAAGACCCTACCCTTCAATTGAAGAGATCCCCGTGAGAAGAGGTGCCGAGGCGACGATTACTTTGGCGTTGTCTCATGGCAAAGATGTTGACTGCGCGAAGGTGAGCTCGTCTCATGCTCGAGGGCCCGAGAAGATGAAGGAGTTCTTCATAGAGGCGAAGAAGTACTCGCCAAATCTTGTCTCTCTGATCCTGCCTGTGCCAGCGCCTTTGACTGCTGCTCCTTCATCAAGTGTTTCTCCTGCGATGGATCCCGCACCTAATGTGGTGGCATAGATTTCTGCTCCGTCTTTAGATACTTCTTGCTGGGGTTCGGTGCAAATAACAAAAATGTATTCCTTACGGAACCCCAAATTGCCAAAGATCTATCTATGTAGTAATGTTGTAACAATTAACTGGAGACTCGGATAAGTACCCTCATAGACCAAACACGGGGATTACGCTCCCACACAAGCGTTGACGATGAAGATGACGTAGCCGACCTCAAGGTCGTGAAGATCTTGACATCACGATGTCACGACGCCACGACGCCAGTGCAACAGCACCAGCGCAATGACATAGTGTCGCACGTGCAGTACCTCATAGTACTCGCACACGTATGGTGCATGATGACTCCTTCCGGATCCGGATCTAGCCGAGATTGCGGAAGTAGATCGGTTTGGATCTGACCCAGAATTTCCGCAGCACTTTGTCGTGCAGCGGTGGAATCGCCCTCGCTCTGACGCAGCCCTCCGAGAGGACACATGAGAGAGAGAGAGAGGAGGAGGAGGAGGAGAGGGGTGGCGCATGAGGGGAGAGGAGAGGAGAGCTCATCCAAAGGAGCTCCCTCAATCCACGTGTCCAACTCTCCTCCATGGGGGGGTTTATATAGTGGGATGAGGGGGCACCCTTACCCCTCCAACAAGGAAAACCCTAGGGCGGCCAAGAGGAGGGTTGGGGTGGCCAAGGGAAGCCTAGCACGGGTGGCTAGCGTTTACCTAGCCGACTGGACCTTATGGGCCCCTTTCAGCCCACCCACCAAACCCTAGGCGCCCCTCCACCTTATCCAATAAGGGGAGGGCGGCTAGGGCTTATTGGGATCCCCTCCGAGAGGGGCCCAATAAGGTGGCTGCATATATTAATTAATTAATGTTTTATTAATATTAATTCAATAATTAATATCAATTACTTTATTATTGAATTCCCAGTAGCTCTGAAACTCCTTCCGGAACCCTCCGAAAAACTTTTGGATCTCTGCGGAACTTTTTCGGCTACCTCCTATCAACACTTTGACAATTCCAGAAACATCTTAATGTCATCGCACCCCTAAGTGTGTTACCTTATGGTTCGAGAATACTCTAGACATTACCGAGACTTCTCTCTGGTAAATGATCATCAATCAGATCTGGACATCCGTGATGATCCCTGTGTATTCCCATGAAGGAATTTGTCATTACTGCAAAATGTTGATGTCCTATTCCCTTTGCTTCTTCGATACTTTGCAATATCCGAGACTTGATCATCGGTATCTCAATACCTAGTTCAATCTCGTTACCGACATTGCCATTAACTCATTCCATGATATTTCATCCCCGTGACCTAGTCACATGTTGCAACATTGGATGAATCTCACCGAGTGGGCCTAGAGTATATTTTTGTCACGCAGAAGAACAAATCCCGCTCTTGATGCATACGCCTCAACCTACTCCATTAGAAACCCAAGAGAAACCTTTTCAGTCAATCCTAGTATGGTAATGACGGTTGATGTAATCAAAGCCTCCTCCAAAAGTAGTGATTAAATATGATCTCACGGTCTAAGGATTAGGTTACAACCTTCCTTATTATTGCAACATAAACATCATGACACAATCGTGTTACATAATAATATTGGGTATGTCCATCATGAAATTTACACAATAGCATGAACCTCATTGTCAAGTGACGTATTTGTCACATGATCCAGAAACTGATCATCAGTTGGCAGTGAGCTAGTATAGAGGTTTACTAGGGACTCTTGGTTGTTTAATACCACACATGTATCGGTGTTTTCCGACTGACACAGTTATTGCACAGTAGTAAACTTATCATGAACTAAATGCAATATGCAAATAAACCATTTATTATTTTCCTCTAGGGCATATTTCCTTTCAAATAGTAGTGTCATTCAAATATGAAGTCATTATTTTGCTTGGATAATTTATGTCTATTATTTATAAATGCTCATCAAACAATTATCAAAGATAAACAAGAACAATGCATTCATAATTATAATGTGACCATAACTTTGTCTCGCAAAATGCAAGACACACAAATAAGGTCCTCAACCATTATTGATCACAACATTTATTCTATCACTAATCCTGATAATGAATCTGGAGGTATAGCATTCATGGTCATCAACAACTTGATAGCCATTGTCACGTGCCATAAGCTCCTTCATGTAATTTCTTACGCAGAAGGTCATGTTTTCTAATAAATGGGAATTTGTGTCAAATACACAAAATCTGCAATAAGTGTTTAACATTAAACATTTATAACTTGTATATCAAATATACTTTTTGGGTTTGATAATTTACCCCGCTATAGGTTCTACTTTACGGTTCGCTATCGACTCCATAATCCACTAGAGGTGAACGATTCCCCTTGGATGGCATGGCATATGACAATATCTTTGTAGATGGCAGGAAGTCAACACAACACCCCATCTATCACAAAATCATTTGTCATCTAGTAGACCTAGTCAGAGAGGCACGCATGAATCCTATCATGCTTGCCGTATGACTCTTAAGCAGATGTTCTCTTCCAAGTCAATTGAAAGGAATTTGTCCATTAACCCATACTTCATAATTCTTGCTTCCGATGCCAAGAGCGTCTCAAGTTCAACAACCATCAAATATGAGATGTTGTTTGAAGAATACTCCCATGATTCTGACTTCATGGTATGAAGCACGGTGCAATAGAATTTTATAGAATTGTCACCGCGATCACGATAATTATCATTCTTGATCACGAAACCCCTAATGCGTCTCCTAAATAGGTATTTTAGCACATATAGCTAATCATTTCTATTTAGGACAATCCTCATGCGTTGGTATAAATGATAAACTTTGACCCGTCAATTTTAAGTTTATTTTATTCATAAAAAGACTAAGATGTAAGTGGACTTGTTATCTACACAAATTTTCAAAGATATTAAAACTAAGTTCATAATAATATGAGTTCATTTTTATTAAACAAGTTTTAACTATGTGGAACTCCCACTTAGAACAACATCCCTAAAATGTTCTAGTAATTACATGGTCCCTATTCACTATACCGCCCCCGATCGTCATGGCCGGCGATATAATTGCAAAGGTCGACAAAACTTATGTCAGTCACATCATCCATGTGACCCATGCTCGATCTTTTGATCTCGTGTTCCGAGGCCATGTCTACTCATACTAGGGCTCACCAAACCAACCTTAGTGTATGCACGACACATACATTGCTTGTACCCACGCCTTATTCAAACTTCGATATGTCTAGCACCTGATCGTCACGGTCGGCTTCATAACTAAGAACTTTTTGGCGATTGCTTCACTAAGAGAGAACACATTTTATTTGGTATTTTATTATGGATTATCTTATTCTATGCTATCATCATGTATCTAAATACTAGCTTAAATAAGAATCACACAATAACATCAAATGTAAATAATATGTGATATGATATGGTTTCTTCATCGATGTGCTTGATCTCCATCGAGCCTCCGGCATGATCTCCATCCATCCATCGGGTGTTGCGCCAAGTCCACAGCACCGCCGTCGTGAAGCCTCCGGCAGTACTATGCAACTTACCATTTGACCATATCACACGACACGCCCCGCTGCAAAACAATGTTAGACTCTATACTCTTATCTTTTGCATGTTTTACGTGGCTCTAGGGCTTTCGCACAAAAACCGTTTCTTACCTACGAACATGAAACCACAACGTTGATCAACGCATTGTTTCTATGATTCCCCGTTAAGGGCCCTCCGTTGCAGATGCCATATCGACTATAGTTGGAGAAACAGACACCCGACAAGCCACTTTTATACGGTGCAAGCCGTATGTCAGTCGTGGAACCAGTCTCGCGTGAAACGCGCAAAGTCGGTCCTCAGGCCGCTTCAATCCAACTATGCCACAGATATAAGCAAATGCACATGGGAGGGTAACAATAAGAGGATCAATGCCCACATATTTCTATCTGTTCTAATCGTACAAGCCTACTACACATAGATTGGCTCTGATACCACTATTGGGGGTCGGTGCAAATAACGAAAATTTATTCCCTACGGAACCCTGAATTGCCCAAGATCTATCTATGTAGTAATGCTGTAAGGATTAACTGGAGAATCAGATAAGTACCCTCGTAGATGAAACACAGGGATTATGCTCCCGCACAAGTGTTGACGATAAAGGCAACGTAGCCGAAATCAAGGTCGTGAAGATCTTGACGCCATGACGTCACGGCACCACAACGTCAGTGCAACAGCACCGGTGCAACGACATAGTGCCGCATGTGCAGTACCTCATAGTATTCGCACACGTACGATGCATGATGACTCCTTTCGGATCTGGATCCAGATTGAGCCGAGATTGCGGAAGTAGATCGGTTTGGATCCGACCGGAAATTTCCGCAACACTTTGTCATGCAGCTATGGAATCGCCCTCGCTCTGACGCAGCCTGATACATCTTAATCGTATCTATAATTTTTGATGCTCCATGCTTGTTTTTACACCATTTGCTTAGTGTTTTGTTACACTTCGTGGCGTTTTTATGCATTTTCTGGAACTAACCTATTAACGAGATGCCACAGTGCCAGTTCCCTATTTTCTGCTGTTTTTGTGTTTCAGAAAAGTTACACAGGAAATATTCTCGAAATTGGATGAAACAAAAGCCAGACATCCAGAAATTTACCGAAGCTTCCAGAGAACCAAAGAGGAGACGGAGAGGGGCCACAGGCTAGCCACACAGTAGGGCGGCGCGGCCCAGGCCCTGGCCGCGCCCCCTATGTGTGAGACTGCCTCGGTCCACTTCTGACGATGCCCCTTTGCCTATAAAGACCCCTCGACGGGAAAAACCTAAGTACCCGGTCACTTTTCCAGAAACACATCGCGATCCACTGCCGTCATCGACCCGAGATCGGGAGGGTCCAAAAGCTCTTCCTGGCACCCTGCCGGAGAGGGGAATCGCCACCGGAGGTCTTCTTCATCGCCATGCTTGCCTCCGGCACGATGAGTGAGTAGTCTACCTTGGACTATGGGTCCATAGCAGTAGCTAGTTGGTTGTCTTCTCCACCATGTGCTGCATGTTTAGATCTCGTGAGCTGCCCTACATGATCGAGATCACCGTTATGTAATTCTACATGTTGTGTTTGTTGGGATCCGATGAATATTGGTGTTATGATTGAGTTGATGTACTGAATATTATCTTATGTTATTTCTATGTTGTTTATGATCTTGCATGTTCTCCGTTGTTAGTACCTATCTTGGCCGAGTAGATACTAGTGACTCCAAGAGGGGGTATTTATGCTCGATAGTTAGGTTCATGCCTCTATTTAATCTGGGGGAGTGACAGAAACCTCTAAGGTTGTAGATGTGCTGTTGCCACTAGGGAGAAAACAACATTCATATGTCCAAGGGCATATGCTTTGTTTACATTACACACTTTGCTTAATGCAGTTATCTGTTGTTTGCAACTTAATACTTGTGGAGTTCTCGGATTGATTCTCCACGAGTGGATTATTAGTCATAGATGCAGTTGGATGGCGGTCTATGTATCTTGTTGTAATGCCCAGAGTAAATCTCATAGTGATCCTCTTGACATATCATGTTATCTTTATTCTATCAATTGCCCAACTGTAATTTGTTTACCCAGCATGTGTTATTTTATCTTATGGAGAGACACCACTAGTGAACTGTGGACCCTGGTCCTACTTCCTTTATATTGCTATCACCTGTTTAGTTTACTCGCACTATTTACTTTACTCGCATATTACTATTGCTTTCCACTCGATACGCTCATTCCTTTGTTTACAGCAAACCGGTGAGATTGACAATCTCATCGTAAGTTGGGAGCAAAGTTCTTGGTTGTGTTGTGTGCAGGTTCCACGTTGCTACTAGTTGAAGATGCGCTAACAAGATATCGTTAACGGCACCCTTGTTGGAGTGTCACTAGGCTAGCAAGCATCACCTTCTGGAGTATTGGCTTTTTCCTACTGGATTGACATACCTTGGTTTCGTACTGAGGGAAAACTTGCTGCTATATTCATCAAACCTTCTCTTGGGGTTTCCAACTGGCCGGTCATTTTACTTCATCAACTACACGCCAACAAGTTCTCTGGCACTATTCAACACCGTGCCATCACAGCCCTTTGAGAGGACACATGAGAGAGAGAGAGAGAGACAGGAGAGGGGTGGCGCATGAGGGAAGAGGAGAGCTCATCCAAAGGAGCTCCCTCAATCTACGAGTGTCCAACTCTCCTCCATGGGGGGAGTTTATATAGTGGGATGGGGGGCACCCTTACCCCTCCACCAAGGCATACCCTAGGGCGGCCAATAGAAGGGTTGGGGTGGCCAAGGGCCAGCAGCTAGGGTTTCCCTAGCTGGCTGGACCCTATGGTCCCCTTTCGGCCCACCCACCAAACCCTAGGCACCCCCTCCACCTTATCCAATAAGGGGAGGGCGGCTAGGGCTTTTTGGGCTCCCCTCCGGGAGGGGCCTAATAAGGTGGCTGCATATATTAATTAATTTTTTATTAATATTAATTCAATAATTAATATCAATTACTTTATTATTTAATTCTCCGTAGCTCCAAAACTCCTTTCGGAACCCTCCGAACAACTTTCGGATCTTCGCGGAACTTTTCCGGCTACCTCCTATCATCACTTTGACATTTCCAAAAAAAATCTTAATGTCATCGCACCCTTAAGTGTGTTACCCTACGGTTCGGGAATACTCCAGACATTACCGAGACTTCTCTCCGGTAAATGATCATCAATCGGATCTGGATATCCGTGATGATCCCTGTGTATTCCCATGAAGGAATTTGTCGTTACCGCAAAACATCGATGTCCTATTCCCTTTCCTTCTTTGATACTTTGCAATATCCAAAAATTGATCATCAGTATCTCAATACCTAGTTGAATCTCGTTACCGACATTGCCATTTACTCATTTCGTGATATTTCATCCCCGTGACCTAGTCACATGTTGCAACATTGGATGAATCTCATCGAGTAGGCCCAGAGTTCTTTCCGTCACGCGGAAGAACGAATCCCGCTCTTGATGCATATGCCTCAATCTAATCCATTGGAAACCCAAGAGACACCTTTTCCGTCAATCCTATTATAGTAATGACGATTAATGCAATCAAAGCCTCCTTCGGAAGTAGTGATTAAATATGATCTCATGGTCAAAGGATTAGGTTACAACCTTTCTTATTATTGCAACATAAACATCGTGACATGATCGTCTTACATAATAATATTGGGTATGTCCATACTCCATCATGGAATTTACACAATGGCATGAACCTCATTGTCAAGTGACGTATTTGTCACATGATCCGGAAACTGATCATCAGTTGACAATGAGCTAGTATAGAGGTTTACTAGAGACTCTTGGTTGTTTAATACCACACGTCTATCGGTGTTTTCCGACTGACACAGTTATAGCATAGTATTAAACTCATCATGAACTAAATGAAATATGTAAATAAACCATTTATTATTTTCCTCTAGGGCATATTTCCTTCACTTATGTAGACTGTGTGCTGCTCCTTTTGCTGTAATCGAAATCCTTCCTTGTGACTTAGACGATCATCTCCTTTTTGTAAATATGTGGCTTGATGACTGTTGTTGTTCTATTCTTTGTCTTCGTATATTGATGTTGTCTCTTTTTCTTTCTAGCCGAATTTTTCTGTCTTTGATATACCCGAGGGAGACCATGATTTTGCCGCCAATTGATACGGCCACTTCCCAGGATCCCGATATTGCTCCTGAACCTGAATATCTTGATCACTGTGGTGAGCACCTCTCGAGAATTGCAGATCTCGAGGGTCAGGTGAGGGTTTTGAAACAACAGGTGATTGCTGCTATGGATCAAGCCAAAAAATTAGTTGCTTTGTCTCAGAAGGTGTCGTCCCTAGAAGACCAAATGTCTGTTTTGATGGTGAAAATTATCCAGCCCAAAGAATGCGATCTTTATATGACCAAGATTATTGAAGCTGCAAGCGAGCAACTATTTTGTAAGTCGCTTGGAGCCCTCGAGTGTTCTTGTCGATATTCACTTGTGCTATCTTGACTGTCTTCTACCTAGGTATTTGCTTGGATCCAGCTGCGGAAGATCGTAAAGTGAGCAAGCAAGTTGCAGCCCTTGAAAAGGTTTCATCTGATACCAATACTTTCTGGTCTGATGCACACCATCGTCATGCCGTGGTTCAGCTACAAGATCATGCTCAACATATTGGAGAGGTCGTGGATGGTTGTCGATGAGCTCCAATGACTATGTTCTCTGTGATGCTCCCGAGGAATCTGTTTCCCAAGAATTTCTGCCAGCTGCTGGATATTTTTAAAACCAGTCGACGTATTCATCGCCTGATAGAGCTCAATCTGGTGGCTGGCGCAAACTTCTCTCTTGCTTGGGTACGAAAGTGGCATTCTCATATCAATTTTGACACTATCTCCTAGGGGTTACCTCCTCACAGATCCAAGACTGTTTTGATGCGGGCGCACATGGACTCCACGATTGAGCCTGCGAGGAGGATTATAGCTCGATTGTTGGAATCCGATGCTCAATTCTTTCAGGAGCACCATTATTTAGATCTACTTTTGGCTGGTCCTGCAGATCCATGATCATTGCATAAGTGTCAAGGGTATGGCTACCAAGGCCCATGATCTTAGTACCCCTAGGGCCTGTTCGGGTAGAAGCCCATGAAAAGCTAGGCCCAAGCATAGTAATAGTCGAAATATGAGATCATATTGTAGCTCCTGTTGTAATTTGTATCGAACCCGACCGGTTCCTCGAGACCTTGCCAGCTATAAATAGGGGCCAGGAGAGGCCGGCCAGGGACAGATTGAGATTGTGCCAGTTGATTACAAGATTATTTTCAAGCATACATCAAATATTGCCTTGTTTGTCTGAGTCTTTACCTTCGAGTTCATCTGATGCCCTCTTCCCCCGATCCTAAGTCCTTAATCTAGGACATTTGCCGAGCTAACCCTCGTCAATTGGCGCCGACCGTGGGGAGCTTAGGCATTGGAATCATGAATTCGACAGCTTTTTCGCTTCTATCCAACAGCAACTCGAAGATCAATGAAAATTAGATCACCTTTGGAGCCATAGATTTTCAGCCGCATCCACCAACCCTAGCTCCGGTCTTTGCAAATCTGGATCAGGAGATGGATTTGACGATTAGAAGTCTCAACTCTCGCGTTGGGTCAGTGGGCTTAGTTTGCCTTTCAAACCCCATAAATTCGGGTCCATCTATAGGAAAAACCACATCCGCGGCAAACTTATGAACTTCGGTTGGCTCTTCCAGTGAGGTAAACTTGCTGGTCAGCCTCAAGCCGATGAAAAGCAGAAGAAGCACAGTCAAAGAACTCGACAAAATCATGGAAAACCTTGACCTAGGCAAAACATTGGGTATAGTTTCTAACAGAAAAATCAACAACATCTTGAAAGAGGACTTCACCACCCGAAGCGGCGGTGTCTCTGACAATCATGAGGACATGTGGAGGCCAGGATTAAAATTATACAACAAAGAGCAAGCAGCACCATATTGGGGCACCAAACAGCACACCAACAATATATATCAAGTGTATGTCATAATAAGTGATACGCCAGAAGAAGACGATGATGAGAACAACCCAGTTATCAACTCGCAAAATTTTGAGCAAGGAAATAATCATAGGGCGGAAAGGGAGACAACACCAGCCATTGCAGGTAGGGAGAAAGTGTACCTCTCATCATAAGAGTGGCGGATGATCAAATTGGTAGTCAATAATGACACAGTAATACCAGCGGAATCAAGAAGGGAAGTTTTAATGGGGTACCAATATGCCTTGCATCAGCAGAAGAAACAACTATTGCGAAAAAAAAGCGAGATGAGGAGAAGTCACGAATCTGCCAGCACGGCGAGTAGGATACAACGGGGAGAACACAATAATGCGTCACAGTCAAGTGAAGGAGGACACCGTGGGTCAGAACCCAACTAGAGAAACATAGCAGCCAAATAGAGATTACCGCACACAAAATCTCGACTCATCATTTTTGTGAGTCGACGAAATAGGGAACATCTTGCCAAAGACACTAGAGGCAACTTTAGTGGCAGCACAAGCCTATCTACTAACCACATAATCCTCACCTGGAGATCCACAAGAAAGCATGCACCAAGCCGCCATAAAAGGCCTCAGGTTGATCGAAGATAAGCTGCAGCAGGAACTTTCGAGGTAGGATAAATCACCGCACAAACAACAAAAGGTGAAGAGAACGCGAAGGTCCCGATCTCCGCAAAATCAAAGATCCAAGTCGCTAAGAAAGGGAAGTCACGGCTCACGAGGAGAGGATGCGAGAAATATCATCACACATGCCAGGGTTAACAGGTCTCATTATGAGTGGAACGAAGGAAACTATGAGGATGAGGAGACAGAGATGGGGGCGTTATGCTTTACCCGTAGGGTTCGCAGAACATAAGTACCCAAAGGATTTAAGCTACTTCATGACCAGCAAAAGTATGACGGATCACAGGAACCTGAGTTATGGTTGTCAGACTATCTCCAAGCTATCAAAATACTCGGGGGTTCCAGAGCAACAACAATGCAAAGCTTATGGCTACACCTCACCAGTGTAGCACGGTCTTGGTTAAGCAAGCTACCCGACAATTCCATTGGAAGATGGAGCGAGATGGCAAAGCAATTCACGAGCAATTTCCAATCGACCTACATGCGACCAGCATCAATAGAAGAAGTTAAATCTTGTACACAAATAAGTAGCAAGTCACTACGTTCATATCTACGGCGCTAGAGCATAATAAAAACTCAGCAGAGAACATTTCCGACAAGCGAGCAATAGATGCCTTCGTACTTGGGGTTCGCCGCTTGGATCTCATCGAGGAGATGGGCAGAACCAAATCCAAAACAGTGTCAGAACTCATGGAAGTAGCAAACAGATTCGCAGATGGAGAGGATGCTTACCACAACAAAAGAGCACGGTCGCCCGAACATGATAGGCCAAACAGATACAATAGCCAGAAATGCAGATCTCGCAATGATGATGGTTACATCTCGCACAACCAAGTAGCTGCAGGGTATAAGGGAAGCAGCAGAGAAGGCGGCGAGCGTCAAAATAGCGGTTATCGCAACAGAGAAGACTCGGGTGGCGGTAGGCAATTTAGATCAAGAAACTTCGACACATCACCTGAAGACATCCTCAACGGACGATGTCACATGCACTACGCCTACGTAGATGGGAAGAGAGTTTCCAATAACCTTATGCGAGACTGCAAAACATTCATGAAACTACAAGAAGCCATAGGATTCAGACAAGAAGAAAAACCTGGATCAATAGCATATGGCGCGCCACCGCCACCATCATCATACAATGGCGATGCAGCAAACCCAGGGCATCCAAGTTCAGATAGACAAAGCAATGAAGGATATCTCCAGCCAAAGGGACACATAGCGCGATGATTCAGCCAGTTCCTAAATCGAAAAAGGAACATAAGAATATATCCAGGCAAGTAAACCTAGCTATATCATCACCACCAAGTACCACAAAGTACCTTAGCTGGTCCGGTCAGACCACCCGAGAAAAGTACCTAGACCAGGGCATGCACCCATGATATTGATGGCACAAATTGGAGGTTATGACGTCGGAAGGGTATTCATGGACGCAGGCAGTGGAATAAACTTAATATATGCAAGAACCTTGAAGGCGATGAATATATCCCTCGAGTGGTTGCAGCCAATAGACTGCTCCTTTCACGGAATAGTGCTAGGGAGCGCCAATCACCCGCTAGGAAAAATCGAACTTGACGTTTGCTTTGGCGACAGGGGCAATTTCCAAAGAGAGAAGTTAAAATTTGAAGTCATGGATTGGCCCTCACAGTACCACGCAATCCTCGAGCAACCAACATTTGCGCGGTTCATGGCAGTACCCCACTACGCATATCTCATGTTAAAAATCCCAGGGACAAACGGAGTTATCACGGTCAAAGGAAACTTTGAGGTCTCAGATACTTGCGACAAGGAATTCCACAAGATGGTGCAAACCTTTGGGATGACAGTAGAATACGCATGACTCAAGGGAGATACTGACCACAATGTGCTACCCAACATGGGTCGATCCCTGTCAGATCAGGCTTTCAACTCTACTCGAGACTCCAAGAAAGTTCGGGTTCACCCCATGGACCCAAAAAAGACAACATCCATCGCAGTGGATTTGGACCCCGCATAGGAAAGTGCACTCGTTGAGTTCCTCTGTGAGCGCTGGGAAATCTTTACCTGGTGTACTTCAGACATGCTAGGGGTTCCCAGGGAACTTGTCGAGCACGCACTAAATGTGGATCCAAAGGCGCAGCTAGTCAAACAACCTCTCCGACGATTTGCCAAGCCAAAACGCAAAGCAATAGGAGATGAGCTTCATCGATTGGAAAATGCTGGGTTCATCAAAGAAATCAAAGCATCAACTTGGGTGTCCAACCTAGTGATCGTCCCAAAGAAAAACACGGGTGTATGCCACGTCTGTGTAGACTACACGTCCCTCAATAAACACTATCCAAAGGATCCCTTCCTGCTACCCTGCATAGATCAAATAATTGACTCAACTGCGGGTTGTGCAAGGCTTTTCTTCTTGGATGCATATTCGGGTTACAACTAGATTAAGTTGAAAGTAGAAGACAAAAAAGCATTTATTACACCATACGATGCCTACTGTTACCAGGTCATGCCCTTTGGCTTGAAAAACATAGGTGCTACCTACCAGAGGATGATGCAAAATTGCCTCGGGAGCCAAATAGGATGCAATATACAAGTATATATCGATGAAGTGGTAATAACCACAAGAAAAGAGGAAACCTTGATCAATGACCTACGAGAAACCTTCGACAACCCGGACAGGTACAAACTGAAACTAAACCTGACTAAATGTTCCTTTGGTGTCCCGGCAGGGCATTCCTCGGATTCGTAGTATCGGCAAGAGGAATAGAGGCAAACCCAGAGAAGATCTAGGAAATATTGACAATGGAGAAAAACCAACAAAGCTACACGAAATACAGCAACTCGCATGACGAGTAGCAATTGAGTTGATTTGTCGCACGGTTAGGCGAAAAGGCCCTCCCATTCTACGCACTTATGAAAAAATTAGATAAAAAGTTTGAGTGGATAGAGGAAGCAGATAAAGCATGTGCGCATCTAAAATGAGTGCTATCCACGCCACTAGTGCTGGTCGCACCCAATGAAAAGGAACCACTATTGATATACATTGCTACTACGCATCAGGTGGTTACTACAGTGCTAGTGGTCAAATGCAGCGAAGAGGGAAAAGCACACGGAGTCCAACGACCGGTGTACTTCCTAAGCGAAGTGCTTTCACTGTCAAAACAACGATACTCGCACTATCAAAAACTTGCGTACAGCGTGTTACCGACGGCTTGAAAACTGTGACACTACTTCGTGGTCTACCCAATCACAGTGGTCAATGAGGCTCCACTGTCAAATATATTGAATAACCCAGAAGCAACAGGGCGTGTCTCCTTATAGGGAATCAAAATTTCCCCCTTGGACATCACGTACGAGAAAAGGAAGGCCATCAAATCCCAAATCCTGCCAGATTTTACAGCGGAATGGCTAGAATTACAGAACACATGACCACCTGATCTGTCGAGCGTCTGGACAATGTATTTCGATGGATCCAAGAGAATTGAAGGAGCTGGAGCAGGAGTAGGACTAATAACGCCGCAAGGAGATAAACTAAAATATGTGTTGCGGATGAGTTTTCTGCAAGCATCACATAATGAAGTCGAATACGAAGCTTTGTTGCAAGGTATGAGGATGGCCAAGGCTTGCGGCGCAACTCGCTTAAAAATATTCGGGGACTCAAATCTAGTGGTACAGCAGGTAATGAATTGTTGTGATGTAGTAAGTGACAATATGACAACATATAGAAACATGTATTATTAATTGGAAGGAACTTTTGACGGATGTGAAGTATCGCATGTCAGCGGGTCAAGTAATGAAGAAGCCGATACTCTGGCAAACATCGGGTCCCAGTGCCTACCAATACCACCAGGAGTTTTCTAGGATGAAATAATTGAGCGGACAATCAAAGAAACAAAATCTTCGAGCTCCAGCAAGCAGAAAAAACATACAACAGCAGGCTCGAGGGCAGATACAACAATAGCAGAGGATGGCCCAGATCCAGAGGAGGTCATGATGGTCTAGGTTACATGGATGCAACCGTATTTGGCATACATGCTAAATAAAACACTACTTGAAGAAGCAGTAGAAGCGTGATGAATAGTACGATGATCCAAGGCCTTTGTCGTAGTGCAGGAAAGCTGTACAAGAAAAGCATATCCGGAGTTTTGCAAAGGTGTGTAACCCCTCAGGAAGGACAAATTATATTACAAGACAACCATGCGGGAGTATGTGGTCGTCATGCCAGCAGCAGAGCCATAGCAGCCAAATCCTTTTGAGCAGGGTTCTACTAGTTAAAAGCAGTAGAGGATGCAAAGGACATGGTTCGGTGATGTGAATCTTGCCAAAGATTTGCGTCTAGACCTCATGCGTCAGCAGCCGAACTCCAACCAATACCCTTGTCTTGGCTGTTTGCACAATGCGGTCTAGATATGGTGAGAAAACTACACAAATCCTAGCCAGGAGGGAATATCTATGCCAAAATCTTAAGGTTATATGATGTATACATGGAAGTGTTTACTGGATGGCGGGTGTTGATTTCTTCACTCTTTGTAAATTCAATGGTTCCCACAAATGCATCCTAGAATTATCATTATGGTGAAACAATAATTTTTCCTAGAAGAAATCCATCTTAAATTTGCACTTCCTCTTTTATTATGTGAGTAGAATTAGACAGTTGCTCATTAGCTTTTCCTAAAGAAGAATGCATATAAGATTAAAAGCTATGCTCTAAGAGCATGTCTAACAGACCCCCTATTTTTCTACCCCATAAAACGCGAGTAGAGGGCCCTGTATCAGAAAAATTGGTCGCCAGCAGATAGTTCTTCAGTGATCCGTCTAGCAGACCCCTTATCTCACCCCGTAAATTTAAAAAAACCAAACCCCGAGAAAATTCAAAGCTACTTCTTCATTCATCATAGATATGGATTTTTACAAATTTGCGCGATCCTACTGGATCGTGACTTCATTGATCTAGTCGTCGAGGTTGACGACGGGGGTGGTGGTGGCGGCCTCCCGAGCAATCAGTTCGTTGACGGCGGCGATGGCCGCCGCCGCCTCCTCCTCCTTCCGAGCCTTGTCGGCGGCCTCCTTCTTGGACGCGGCCACCGCCTCCAAGAAGAGGGGGTCCTCCCCCTCCTCTGCCGCCTCTTCCTCGTCGCCGCCTCCTCCGCCGCTGGAGCTCCCCTCCCCCTCCCAGGCGTGCTTCTTCTCCCAGGCGTGCTTCCACGCCTGCTCCTGCTCCCACCGGCTCCGCCACTTCTCAAAGTCTGCGCCGCTCATCGGCTTCAACGGAGGGTCGGCCTTGTAGTAGGGGCCGCCCTCCGCGAAGTCCCGGAGCGATGGCGGCATGGTGGCGGCGGAGTATTTGCACGCCACACGCCAAGATCCGGCGGCGGAGTACTTGCACTGCCGGCGCCACGCCTCCTCCAGCTCTTCCGGCTTCGATCCGATGGCGGGCGAGCCGGAGCCTCGACGTTGTCCACTCATTCTCGCGGCGGTGCAAATGCGGGGAAGTGGCGCTGGGAATTGCTCGCCGGAGTAGGAAGTGGCGGCGGCGGCGCTAGGGTTGCGAGTGAGGGGTTGGCCCCCCACTCGCACCCTCGCCTAGTATAAGTAGGGGGCGGCGGGGTGGAAATGCCGGGCCCCTTATTCTGCCGATACGGGCCGGCCCGAATACGGGGCCTGCTAGACGGCCAAAAACGCCCTTACCCCGTATCCCGCCGGAATTATAAGGGGCCCGTACGTTATACGGGGCCTGTTAGACATGCTCTAAGACTCGCAACGGTCCTTCTCTGTTTTTCACCGCTCCTAGACTCCCAGCTGTTGCTTCTTGCAGCGGTGTATAATGAAATGCATTAACATTTTAAATGTCTATATAGCTATCAACAGGCAATCTTGCTCAGTTTCGAAAATGAGGAAACGTGACTGACCTACTGAATTCCCAGACCACTAAATAAGCATCATGCGGTTACAGCTATGGCTACCAAAAATCGAGCATTCATTTGCAAATAAAATGAGTATATATGCACAATTAGTTTATGAAAGTATTTATCTTTAGGTGTCCGTATCATGTTTGGTGATGTAATTTTGGTGAGTTTCTTTGTTCTCTTACATTGTTAACTTTTGAAATTAATAGTGTGATGCGCACTCAGCTCCACAAGGTTTGTATTATGGCAATGGAGTTCAGCATGGTTGCAGTTTTGGGTCACCTTGTATGTGTCTGTTGTGGAGTCTGTTTTTTGTTCATGGAGAACTAAGTATATTCAGTTTTTTCAACCAATTTAATAAGCTGATTTTAAAAAGAATGTCCTAATATGATCCTTGGTTGTGATTACCAATACCAGTTCTTCTATGCAGCTAACTCGTTGGGAAATAAGAACTTGGACAAGTACAGACTACAGAATGAAGGTTTTGCAGTCAGGACTCCAGGTAAGTTGTGGATTGCGGTAGTCATCTGCACTTCTGGTAGATTGTGGTAAATATTTGCCTACCTTTCGGTGCAAGGATCCTAAGCTCTAGACAGCCAAGGCTAGAAAAATTACTATGTGGTTAAATATAAAATAAATCCAGAATGCAATTATTCTGATTTGTTTATCTAAGAGTGAGGCGTGTGTTTGTGTGTGGTGCTTCTGGTCTTGCGTGATTTGAATGTTCATTGAGTGTGTGATGCGAACAATGTTTCATATGGTGTAGATCTTGACAATGGTCCTGATCAACAAGCACATGGTTCTAGGCTCCACCGTGGTCTGTACTCTATTCAAAACCACAGGTAAAGGTAATTAGATCAATCTGTTGGTATGCTTCTTGCATTCTCAGGATTTTTAAATTGCAAGCATTCTAGAATTCATAGTGTCTGGGCATATCGTATGAAGGGGCAAAACCTAGCAACCTGGAGCTCGGTGAAACCCCCTCTCCCTCCTCAGCTGTTTCGTTAGTTCTTTTCCGTGGTTTGGTCATTTGTTTTAGCATTTGCACTGATTTTATTGTATAATTTGTACATGGCCAAAATGTTGCACATATTATTGGTGCCATCCTAACAGTTTTAAAGTTATACCTATGCTCTTGTGTTATAACAAGTATATTAGTTAGGTATAAAATTCCATGCTCAACATATATTTCCAGCATGCTAGGTTTTGAAGTTTGCCCATGAATCTCATATTGCTTTCAAGCTTCTACGCTAGAGTGTTTTTCCCTATGCTTTTTCAACATAGCAAACTACCATAGAAGGTACTATAGAAATTTGGCAAACGGAATTCAGTTCAACTATTGGTTCTAGCTTAGCCATTGTTCAGGAAGTCACTTACCTCGAAATAATTTATATAGGACCGCGGTATCAAATTAAGGTATATACATGATATATACTATAAACTACGTATTACAGGGTTTGTGTATCCATATTAGATTTATGCGATAATTTTGCGTGTCATTTGTTGTTTTGTTTTTACATATGTATGGAGATTGGTAAATGAGTTATTTTTTCTTATAACTGCAAATGCATCTGCAGGGCTCAGCAGATGTCATGAATGGGGTTAGGAGAACACTCCAACACTGTTGCGGTATGTGAGATGCTCTTGTAACTATGTGGGAAGAAAAGACAGAGTGGTCTCTGGATGAAAATGCAAGTTTGTTTGTTGATTTTGTTTCTTGACATTTTCATTAGCAAATGGCTTGTGATCAGGGTATATATTCTGAGAACATGTATTGTACTACGAGTTTGAAATAAAAATTGGTTTGAAATTGTGTTAATACTAAAATTGCATGGTAGTGAAATGAAGATGCAGTCTACAAATTGAGAGATGCATTCATAACAGACATCTAAAAATTGGTGGAGTCGAAGTCTTTGGGACTGCATCTAAAAATTCTATAGTATTAGGTTTAGTATACTACTATTTTAATTTTAATTAGAACAATTTTCTCTTTGTGGCTACAATGCCGCCTCAGATCTGTCTTTGCGCCAGTGGCACAAACGAGTAATCTAGTTTGGGATAAGATATCAGATCATTGGGACGCATCTCAGGCTGCAAGCAGGGCAGGTTGCGACTAACCGCTATACTACAGAGCGGAACGTTGTTAGGTTCGTGGATGCTCATGGCTTGCCGTCACATACCGCTTGACAAGGGTATAGATAATAGAGCCCGTCAGTTGAGTACCCCTGAGGCCCGTTAAGCTAGGCCCAATTGTAATGATAGTCGAGATACGAGTTCTTACCGTATATCGATATTGTAATCTGTATCGGATCCCACCCGATCCTCGAGACCTGGCCATCTATATATAGGGGCCAGGAGGGGACGGTGTGGGACAGATTGAAAACAAGCAAGGTTCAACACCCAAGTTTACTTTCGATATACACCTATTATGACTAACTTTACCTTCGAGTTTATCCGACGCCCTATCTCCCCGATCCTAAGCCCTTCATTTAGGACATTTGCTGAGTTAACCCTCGTCAATTGGCGCCAACCGTGGGGAGCTGGGCGTTGGAATCATGAATTTGACAGCTTTTTCGCTTTTAGCCAACAGCAGCGCAGGAATCAACGGAAATCAAGAAACGGAGCTGACGATCGGAAGTCTAAACATCTTCATCGGACCTTCGGGTTTGACTTGCCTCTCGGATCCGACGAAACCAGATCCGTCGGCGAGGGAGCCCGAGACAATAGCAATGTTGGAATCATCTGAAGGCTTTTCCAGCGAGGTAAACTCGCCGGTCAGCTCAGGAGGAGCACAAAGCACAGAAGGCGACGAAATTCAGGAAAAGTTTGACACGGAAGTGGAAGCGTTTAAAACGCACAATAATACAAGGGACTTCACCACTGGAAGTAGTGGCGTCTCCAAAAGAGTACATCAGTTATGCGTCATTATCACTGAAGCAGAAGAAGAGAACAATCACGAGGGAAACGAAGGGGTCGACAGGCAAGTCGACAAAATAAGGGAGCACAATAAAAAGGAAAAGGAGAAAATTCACGTCTCAGCAGGGGAGTGGAGGATCATCATGTCAGCTATCAATCATGGCACAGAAGTACCCGAAGGCTCAAGAAGAGAAGTTCTAATGGGATATCAGTACGCATTACACCAGCACAAGAAGAAACTAAGAGCGGAAAAAGATATGTTTCTGAGAAGTCGAGATAATAACAGTATGTCAAGGGAAGAATATTGGGATGATTATAGTGAGGATTCAGAGTACAACAGGGAAAGGCGCAGAGACCCAAAACACAACAGAGGGACAACAACGCAGAGTAGAGAGGAAAGGTACTCAAGAAGTATGACTCCACAGCCAGAGGAGGAGGAAGAAGATTTTGTACAAGAAACACCGGAAGCAGCGCTGATAGCAGCACAAGCATACCTACTAACCACGCGGCCAGAACCCGGAGACCCACGGGAAGACATGCACCAAGCCACAATACAAAGCCTCGGGATAGTGGAAGACAAGATCATGGGAAAAGGTCTAGAAGCAAAGTCGACAAGCTACAAGGAAGGACGAAAGGAGGAGTTCAAGCACAAAATCACACAAAACGAGTCTAGCGAATCATCAGAAGAAGAAAGGTGACAGAAGAGGAAGGAGGACGCAAGAAATATAATATCACAGACTCGAGTAAATAAATCACGCCACGCATGGAGGGAAGAAAATTATGAGGACGACAAAAAAGAGATGGGCGCGTTGTGCTTTACCCGCAGGGTTCACAAAACACGGGTACCCAAAGGATTCAGGTTACCACACGACCAGCAAAGATATGATGGGTCGCAGAAACCTACCCTATGGTTGTCGAATTACCTGCAGGCAGTACAGATATTAGGGGGAACAAAAGCGACAGCAATGCAAAGTTTGCAATTACACCTCACCAGCGCAGCACGGTCCTGGTTGAATACCCTACCCAAAGAATCCATCGGAAGCTGGGGAGAACTCGAAAGCCAATTCGTAAGGGACTTCCGCTCGACATATAAGCGCCCAGCGTCACTGGAGGAAGTCAAAGCGTGCGTGCAAAGGAAAGGCGAAACTTTACGTTCTTATATACAACGATGGAGTGTAATCAAAAACTCAGCAGAGGACGTCTCCGACGAAAGAGCAATAGACACTTTTTCGGCTGGACTTCGTCGCTCAGACCTCGTGGAAGAGATAGGAAGAACAAGGCCAACAACAGTAGCTGAATTAATGGAAGAAGCCAATAGATTTGCTGACGGAGAGGATGCATATAAAAATAAAAGAGGAAGTTCACTAGAAGCCGATAGAACAAGTAGACAGAGGAGAAGACATCGCAGCAGAGATAACCAAGGAAGGCGAAATCAGGTAGCCGCGGGGTACAAAGCAAAGGAAGAGGAAGGTTATGAAAATAGGAAGTTCCAAGCAAAAGGAGTAGAAAAACCGAGATACTCCGGCCCTTCGGCCGAAGACATGCTATATGGACCTTGTCGAATGCACTACGCGTATCTCGATGGAAAGAGAGTCTCAAACCACCAGATGAAGGATTTTAGAACTTTCCTGAGGTTACAAAATGCCATGGGTTCAAGCCAAGGAGGATGGCAAGGAGAGAAGCGCGCAAGTCAAGGATATCAAGTACAAAGGCTAGCAAGGCACCTAGAGTCGAAAGTCTACATATCTGCAATGATTCAGCCGGTGCCCAAATCAAAGAAAGAGCGAAAGAACATATCCAGGCAAGTAAACCTAGCAATATCATTGCCACCAGCCACTACGGAGTACTTGCGGTGGTCAGATCAACTAGTTAGATCCAGCAGGGCAGACCACCCAAGGAAAGTTCCCAGGCCGGGCCACTCGCCAATGGTACTAAAAGCGCAAATAGGAGGGTACGACATTGGGAGAGTATTCATGGATGCAGGAAGTGGCATAAATCTAATATATGCTAGAACTCTGAAGGCAATGTGTATCTCGCTGACAAGCCTGAAGCCAACAGATTGTCCTTTCCATGGAATAGTACTAGGAGCCGCAAATTACCCTCTGGGGAAGATAGAACTCGACGTCTGCTTCGGCAGTAGCAGCAACTATCGCAGGAAGAAGTTGGAATTTAAAGTTATGGACTGGCCCTCATAGTACCACGCAATTCTAGGGCACCCAGCATTTGCAAAGTTTATGGCGGTACCTCACTACGTGTATCTAACGCTAAAAATTCCAGGACCCAAAGGAACGATCACAGTACAAGGGAGCTTCGAAGTAGCCAACACTTGCGACAAAGAATTTAATAGAATGGCGCAAACTTTCGGCATGATAGCAGAATATGAAAGACTGAAAGGAGAAACCGATCATAATGTGCTACCCGACATTGGACGATCCCTGCCAGATCAGGCTTTCGACACAACTCAGGACTCAAAGAAAATCCAGGTCCACCCAACGGACCCGAACAAGACAACATCGATTACGGTAAACCTGGATCCTGCATAGGAAAGCGCGCTCGTCGAGTTCCTCCGTGAGCGCTAGGAAATCTTTGCCTGGTGTCCTTCAGACATGCCAGGGGTTCCCAGGGAACTCGTCGAGCACGCATTAAATGTATATCCTAAAGCAAAGCCAGTCAAGCAACCATTGCAACAATTTGATGAACCTAAAAGGAAGGCGATAGCATCAGAATTGCACAGGCTAGAAGACGCCAGATTTATCAGAGAAATAAAAACTTTGAGTTGGGTATCCAATCCAGTCATCGTACCCAAGAAAAACACAGACGTACAAAGAGTGTGTGTCGACTACACATCTCTCAATAAGCACTGTCCAAAGGATCCCTTCCCTCTACCCCGCATTGATCAGATAATTGATTCAACAGCGGGATGCACAAGGCTTTCCTTCCTGGATGCATATTCTGGTTACAACCAGATCAAGTTGAAGAAAGAAGACGAAGAAAGATAGCTTTCATTACGCCATATGGGGTGTTTTGTTATCAGGTGATGCCTTTCGGCCTAAAAATGCAGGAGCAACCTATCCACGGATGATGCAAAACTGCCTCGGGAGCCAAATAGGATGCAACATCCAAGTCTATATCGACGATGTAGTCATTACAACAAGAAAGGAGGAATCCCTAATCGACGACTTGGCAGAAACCTTCGACAACCTGAATAGGTACAAGCTTAAGCTTAACCCGACAAAGTGTTTGTTTGGCGTGTCAGCAGGACAACTCCTAGGGTTCCTGGTGTCAGCACGAGGAATAGAGGCAAACCCAGAGAAGATCCAAGCAATTTTAACAATGGGGAAACCCACGAAACTACACGACGTACAGAAACTCGCAGGACGCGTTGCGGCACTAAGTCGTTTCGTTGCTCGATTGGGAGAGAAAGCACTCCCTTTCTATGCACTCATGAAGAAATCAGGTGATAAATTTGAGTGGACAGAAGAAGCAGATGCAGCGTTCGCGCAGCTAAAAAAAGTGCTTTCCACGCCACCAGTGCTGGTCGCACCAAAAGAAAAAGAGCCACTACTACTCTACATCGCCGCAACCCATCAGGTGGTGAGTACAGTATTAGTAGTCGAAAGAAGTGAAGAAGGAAAAGCCCACGGCGTCCAGAGACCGCTATATTTTGTCAGTGAAGTTCTTTCTCCAACAAGACAGAGGTATCTGCACTATCAAAAACTCGCGTATAGTGTCTTTACAACAACATGAAAATTGCGACAATACTTTACGGTGCACCCAATTATAGTGGTCAATGAAGCACCACTATTGAACATATTGAACAATCCTTCAGCAACAGGACGTGTCTCTTTATGGGGAATCGAATTATCTCCCATGGACATCACGTATGTCGTGATCATCCACAAACTGTGACCAGCCGCCCTTGAAGTACTGTTCGCCAGCACTGTCATACCAGACTTCCACCTCGTAGGGAGTTCCTCCCCCAGAATGTTCACGAAGAATTGCTTCACGCAATTCCCGCCCATCCATGAACTTGGTGAACTCTAGCGGCAGACGTTGAATTTCATGGCACTGCGCGCCGGCAATACAGAAAAATGAATATATCCTCGGTTGAGGAGGAGAAGTGTTACCAGGAGGTGTGCTTGGACCTGGGATAGCGCGAGGCAACTTTGGTTTATTCTTACTCCCGACCGGGCGGCTGGGATGCCGCTTCACTGGAGCGGACGACGAAGATCCTACAGCGTCTGGCGCTGTCTTATTTTTGCTGCCACGAGGGTGGCCGCGACCCCGCGGCGCCGTCTGATACGTCTCAAACGTATCTATAATTTTTGATGCTCCATGCTTGTTTTTACACCATTTGCCTATTGTTTCGTTACACTTAGTGGCACTTTTATGTATTTTCCGGAACTAACCTATTAACAAGTGCCACAGTGCCAGTTTCCTGTTTTCTGCTGTTTTGGTGTTTTAGAAGTGATACACAGGAAATATTCTCGGAATTGGACGAAACAAGTTCCTAAAGTCTTATTTTACCCGGAAGCTTCCAGAGATCCAAAGAGAAGTAGGAGGGGGGCCACCAGGGCCCCACACGTGTGGGCGGCGCAGCCAGGGTCCTGGCCGCGCGGGGCCCGCGTGAGGGGGCCTGGCCCCTCCTCTGACATCGTCCCTTCGCCTATAAAGACCCCCCGACAGAAAAAACCTAAGTACCCGATCAGATTTCCAGAACACATCGTGATCCGCCGCCACCGTCGACCCGAAGATCGGGAGGGTCCAGAAGCTCTTCCCGGCACCCTGCCGGAGAGGGGAATCGCCACCGGAGGTCTTCTTCATCGCCATGCTTGCCTCCAGAGCGATGAGTGAGTAGTCTACCTCGGACTATGGGTCCATAGCAGTAGCTAGATGGTTGTCTTCTCCACCATGTACTTCATGTTTAGATCTCATGAGCTGCCCTACATGATTGAGATCACCGTTATGTAATTCTACATGTTTGGTTTGTTGGGATCCGATGAATATTGGTGTTTATGATTAAGTTGCTGTACTGAATTATATCTTTTGTTATCTCTATGTTGTTTATGATCTTGCATGCTCTCCGTTGTTAGTAGCTATCTTGGCCGAGTAGTTGCTAGTGACTCCAAGAGGGGGTATTTATGCTCGATAGTGGGTTCATGTCTCTATTTCACCTGGGGGAGTGACAGAAACCTCTAAGGTGGTAGATGTGTTGTTGCTACTAGGGAGAAAACAACATTCATATGCTCAAGGGCATATGCTTTGTTTACATTACACACTTTGCTTAATGCAATTATCTGTTGTTCGCAACTTAATACTACTGGGGTGTTCGGATTGATATCCCCGGGAGTGGATTATTAGTCATAGATGCAGTTGGATAGCGGTCTATGTATTTTGTTGTAATGCCCAGAGTAAATCTCATAGTGGTCTTCTTGACATATCACGTTTATCTTTATTCTATCAATTGCCCAACTGTAATTTGTTTACCCAGCATGTGCTATTTTATCTATGGAGAGACACCACTAGTGAACTGTGGACCCCGGTCCTATTTACATCATATTGCTATCACCTATTTACTTTACTCGTACTGTTTACTTTACTCGCATACTATATTGTTTTCCACTCGATACGCTCATAATCCTTGTTTCAAGCAAACCGGTGAGATTGACAACCTCATCGCAAGTTGGGAACAAAGTGCTTGGTTGTGTTGTGTGCAGGTTCCGCGTTGCTACTGGCCGAAGACGAGTCAACAAGTATCGTTAAACGGCGCCCTTGTTGGAGTGTTATTAAGCCAGTCTGCATCACCTTCAGTCGTCATTGTCTCTCCTCTCCTGACCGATATTAAACCTTGGTTTCTTAATTGAGGGAAAACTAGCTGCTATACTCATCACACCTTCCTCTTGGGGTTCCCAACGGGCTGGTCTTCACCACGCACAAGGACTGTCTGCTCCCACGTCAACTTAGCGCCAATACCTGCCAGCAGCTATTTTTCTGGCGCCGTTGCCGGGGAGGAAGAGAAGACTTCTGCGAGGAGAGTTTTTCGCACACACATCCTTTACTTTGTTATTGCTTTGCTTTACTTTATTTATTTTACCTACATCGTTTTTATATCAAAAACCCAAAAAATTTAGAGTCCTTGGTAGTTGTTGTTTCTTTACTTTAGTTTATCATGTTGTTCCCTAAGTTCGTTCTGGAGGACCTCTCAGTAGGTAGTGGTTCTATTATTGGCAAAAGTAACATTGAGGAGTTCTTTAATCACATTAGTATGCATGAGGAAGTTGAGGAAAAGTCTTAGGTTGAGCTTGCTCCTAGTATTGAAGTTGCTTCTGTTTATTTAATTGACATGTTGGAAACTAGGTTTGCTAGTCTTAATCCTTTTATGCAATACATGTTCCTTAAGCTTCATGAAATTGAGGATCCCGAAAAGAAAGCTTTTATCTTGGAAACTTTGCGTTTAGAATTTAAGGATGTCGTTATTGAAGCTAGGAAGGTTCTTAAACGTTTTAATAAACTCGGTTCACCTATAACGGTTATTAATACAAATGATGAGGAGGCCGAGATACCTATACCTTGCAAGCTTTTGGGATTGAATGAAGCTTTCAAAAATAATTTTGACTGGATTTGTCCTAAAAATCTTTTCGATGAGAATAGTGTACCAAAGCATGATCACAAAGGGTCTTCTAAAACTTATGTGGATGAAATACAATGTCTTATTGACAAGACCTCTGCTGTTGATCTTAATGCTTCATCTATTGATAATACTTGATTCGCAATTTTCTGCGCCTAGCTCAAAGGCGTTAAAGAAAAGCACTCTTGGGAGATAACCCAATGTTTTCTTTTCAGTAATTTTTCTTTTATTTGAGTCTTGGAAGTCATTACTACTGTAATGACCGCTCCTTATCTTGTTTATTTCGTTTTTGTGCCAAGAGAAGCCTCTAATTTGAGTGAGGTAAAGATTTGGGGATGTTGCTGTCCTGAAACTGTTTTCGGTGCTGCACCATAAACATTCGTGAAAACTCTTTGTTTATCTTTTGGACCTGCGATTTCTTGTGCATATGCCCCAGGTTATATCCAAACTTTTCTTAGTTGAACACTTTTTGATTTGAGCAACAGAAAATCCCTCAAAAATTCGACCTTTGTCAGCTGTTCAGTTTTGACAGATTTCTGCCAATATTTGTGTTTGCCACTTTATCGCTTTCTTTTGAGTTCTTTTGATCATGGAACTTTTGGGGAGGTTGATACAGTAGTATTTGCTATATATGTGGTGGTTTTGAGTTGAAACCTGAAGCAAATAGAGGGTTGATTATATGTTATGCTTGCACTAATGTTGCTAATAGAATTGTGTTTAGTTTTGTATGAAGGAAGTTTTCAAGTGTAGGGATTGGAGAATGATGAGATGAGTTGAAGAATGGACAAAAGCTCAAGCTTGGGGATGCCCATGCATCACCCCAAGAAATATCCAAGAAGTACAAGCGTCAAAGCTTGGGGATGCCCCCGAGGCACCCCTTCTTCATCAGCAAAAATTAGGTCACCTTTCAAGACACTATATTTTTATTGCTTCATGCACTATGTGTTTTTCTTGGAGCGTCAGTTGTTTTAGTTTTCTTAGTTGGTTTAGTTTGTTTGTTTGCTGCAATAAATGGTTGGACCCCAACAAATTTCCTTTGGAGGAGATGTACTCGTTTTCATTTGCAAAGAATGCTCTAGTTTTCACTCTTATTAAAAATCGAGTGTTCTTCTTTTTCTGCTACTGCTTTTGGTTTTCGTTTTCGCCTTGATTTGCGTTCAGACCTTGTCATATCTTTTCATTAAGGTGTATTTTTGCCTCTGATCTTTATTGGTTTTCATCAAAAGAGGTGTTTATAAAAATTTCAAATGGTGTTGGAAAAGAGAAAAAGCTTTGTGCAAAATAGTGGTACAAGAAGAAGCTTGTGTAGACTGCGGCTTAGGCTTTTTCATGTCATGCTTGATGTATTTCTGATAGTATGCTTAGTGGTTTTGCTGTAGCATGACTTGTCTCAAATAACTGAGATTGCTTAATGAGCCTTTGAAAAAATCATGCATTGTTTTTATTGTATGGAAGCATTATTTTGGTTTTCTCCTTGATGCTTTATTTGGGTTGACTTGGTGCATGCTCACACATGTTAGACTCTTACAAAGTCGCCAATAGCATTCATGATCATTTAGTTTTTGACTTTTGATGCCATCTTATGCTTCTTTTAATGTCGCTTTGTCGCTTTGCATGATTATGGCCATTATTGCTCTCTTAGTTGGTCGCTTCCAGTTTTTTGCTAGCCCTCACCTTGTACTGAGTATGAGCTCTACTCGTGCATCCAACTCCTAAAAGCCAAAGTTTTCCAAAGTGTCCACCATACATACCTACTAGCAATTTGCTATTCCAAGTAAATTTGACTTGCTTTTATTTTCTCTTCAAATTAAACTCTTACCAGTGTTATGCGAAATTCAGTCAGTAAAGCTCTCACGAACCGGAAGGCACACTTTACTTTTTCCTGTTCTTAAAAATTTGACATTGTGGTCTCTTATGTTGAGTTGTTATGCTTGCAAGTTGTAAGTTGGATTCTAGCCCATCCATGCTGTCATGGGGCAAGCTTTCAACATTGCACTTGTTATTTGAGTTGATATCGTGATCTTTTGTTTATGGATGCCCGCGGTGTGAAATGAATTGGGAATCTTGTGGGGATCATAGAGTTTGTATATGTGTTAGGGAAACGCCGGGCCGCCAATCTAAGCCATGCATAATTCATGGTGGAAATTTGCAGCATACCCATGGTGAACATTCGACGACGCATCTCACAATAAAAAGCTAAACAAAAGGCATATAAAAGAGATGTCGAGGTGTTCATTGTCTGCTTGTCCTGTCATTTTGGTGTGGGCTTGTTCCATGTCATCGGGCACGGAGGTACCCCATTGGCGGTTCTCAATGATACGCATATACTTACAATGACAAGAGCCTTGCTTGGGACTCTAAGTAAAGTAGCATGAGGTTTGGGTACTCGTATTCACGGGGCACGAGGTTTTCAACTTATGATTTGTCAAGCATATGCATCATAATTGTTCTCGCATTAACTTTAACCATTCAAGATGCTTATGATGGGGGCAATGAGAGCTCAAAGCCGGTAAGTACCATAATTTTTGAAGGTTATAAAACTTGCAATCACTGCTTCCCTCTGCGAAGGGCCTTTCTTTTACTTTTATGTTGAGTCACCACCTTCTTTCTTTATGCACCATTAAGAGAGCATAGTTGTCATTCTTAGTGTGATATGCATTGTCCCAAAGTTCATTGATTGATTCATATTGTTGGTTTCACTTGTTCTTAAATTATTTGTATCTAGTCGCCCTCTTAAACTTGAAGGTGTCCTATGCATTTATGTTTTGCTCTCTTTGAAGGACAAGCTGAAAACCATTTGTATGTTTTTCCTTATGATTTGAACACTCGTTTGACTTTCATTGTTTCATTATCATGATCTTTTGTTTGTGTTCATTTGCATGTTTACAACATGGTTGCTAAGTTCTTATTGTCATGATTATATCTTCATGCCCATGTTTTAAGTTCTTATGATCCCAGCTCACAAATGCTTACATATATGATCAAGATTGTGTAGGTGCATGTCACCTCAAAAATTATTCTTTTGTTATCACTTACCTACTCGAGGACGAGCAGGAGTTAAGCTTGGGGATGCTTGATACGTCTCAAACGTATCTATAATTTTTGATGCTCCATGCTTGTTTTTACACCATTTGCCTATTGTTTCGTTACACTTAGTGGCACTTTTATGCATTTTCCGGAACTAACCTATTAACAAGTGCCACAGTGCCAGTTTCCTGTTTTCTGCTGTTTTTGTGTTTCAGAAGTGATACACAGGAAATATTCTCGGAATTGGACGAAATAAGTTCCTAAAGTCTTATTTTACCCGGAAGCTTCCAGAGATCCGAAGAGAAGTAGGAGGGGGGCCACCAGGGCCCCACACGCGTGGGCGGCGCGGCCAGGGTCCTGGCCACGCGGGGCCCGCGTGAGGGGGCCTGGCCCCTCCTCTGACATCGTCCCTTCGCCTATAAAGACCCCCCGACGGAAAAAACCTAAGTATCCGATCAGATTTCCAGAACACATCGCGATCCGCCGCCACCGTCGACCCGAAGATCGGGAGGGTCCAGAAGCTCTTCCCGGCACCCTGCCGGAGAGGGGAATCGCCACCGGAGGTCTTCTTCATCGCCATGCTTGCCTCCGGAGCGATGAGTGAGTAGTCTACCTCGGACTATGGGTCCATAGCAGTAGCTAGATGGTTGTCTTCTCCACCATGTGCTTCATGTTTAGATCTCATGAGCTGCCCTACATGATTGAGATCACCGTTATGTAATTCTACATGTTTGGTTTGTTGGGATCCGATGAATATTGGTGTTTATGATTAAGTTGCTGTACTGAATTATATCTTTTGTTATCTCTATGTTGTTTATGATCTTGCATGCTCTCCATTGTTAGTAGCTATCTTGGCTGAGTAGTTGCTAGTGACTCCAAGAGGGGGTATTTATGCTCGATAGTGGGTTCATGTCTCTATTTCACCTGGGGGAGTGACAGAAACCTCTAAGGTGTTAGATGTGCTGTTGCTACTAGGGAGAAAACAACATTCATATGCTCAAGGGCATATGCTTTGTTTACATTACACACTTTGCTTAATGCAATTATCTGTTGTTCGCAACTTAATACTACTGGGGTGTTCGGATTGATATCCCCGGGAGTGGATTATTAGTCATAGATGCAGTTGGATGGCGGTCTATGTATTTTGTTGTAATGCCCAGAGTAAATCTCATAGTGATCTTCTTGACATATCACGTTTATCTTTATTCTATCAATTGCCCAACTGTAATTTGTTTACCCAGCATGTGCTATTTTATCTATGGAGAGACACCACTAGTGAACTGTGGACCCCGGTCCTATTTACATCATATTGCTATCACCTGTTTACTTTACTCGTACTGTTTACTTTACTCGCATACTATATTGTTTTCCACTCGATACGCTCATAATCCTTGTTTCAAGCAAACCGGTGAGATTGACAACCTCATCGCAAGTTGGGAACAAAGTACTTGGTTGTGTTGTGTGCAGGTTTCGCGTTGCTACTGGCCGAAGACGAGTCAACAAGTATCGTTAAACGGCGCCCTTGTTGGAGTGTTATTAAGCCAGTCTGCATCACCTTCAGTCGTCATTGTCTCTCCTCTTCTGACCGATATTAAACCTTGGTTTCTTAACTGAGGGAAAACTAGCTGCTATACTCATCACACCTTCCTCTTGGGGTTCCCAACGGGCTGGTCATCACCACGCACAAGGACTGTCTGCTCCCACGTCAACTTAGCGCCAATACCTGCCAGCACCGTCGGGAAGCCGAGGTTCAGACGGGACCCATCTGTATCAGCCATGGAGACAAGTTGGAAGAAAGAAACCCTAGATGAAGAAGAAGATGATGCGGCAGAGGAGGAATCTGTTTAGGGTTTTTTACCCTCGCAAAGTATGCTTTATTTATAAGTACATATTAACGGGCCTCCGCGAAAACAAGGCCCATAAAGTATTTACAAAGGAGTTAAATTCTGCACATAGCAGACGATAATAAAAAAAGAATACATCAAAGAAAGTACGGGAAACCTTGTCTTGGACTCGGGGGCTTACAACAAGAAGAAGAAGAAGGAATAGAGGAAGTCATTTTGAGCCTATGATTGACTACAAGTATCCAACCATAGCCTCGGGGGCTACTCCCATCGGGAGCGCTGAGCGCGCACCCGATAAAAAATAAAAAGCAGCAATAAAGATGAAGAAGCTACGCTTAAGGAATTGATGGATACGGTCCGAGCTGCTCAATATTTTGACAACCATGAAACTTCGACTACATAGTCGACGAAACATAGAGCGACTACTCCCATCGGGAGCTACTCGTGAGAAGTTAATATAATTCAATTTTTTTTTGGATATTCCATCAGTCAAACAAGACTGCGACATGCGATTCTCGAGTTACGTTATCGCAACGAAACTCGAATGCCGTGATTTATCACGAAGGTAAGACCCCGGGATCCGTCCTGTGTAGCCTGGTATACGCACATGGATGCGCTTTGCTGGTATGTATCCGTGTCTACGACGCGAAGAAAATCCTGGTGGACGCACTGGGTACCCTGAGAATTACCGGGATTCATTCTTTGTAAGTCCTAAATGCGGCAAAAGAATGGGTTTGACCGGTCTCCCAAATTCAAGTCCAAGGGGATTGAATTTGAAGTAGGTGGCAAGTATCTGTTCCGGCAGTTAACTGACCTCGTGATCCGTCCGAGTTGTCAGGCTTGTTCATCAAAACCCCTTGCGAAATATTATCATGAAAGTAAGTCGAAAGACCAACTCGAAGATTTGAAGATGTGAAGAAGTCAAAGAATTAATCAAGTCGAAAGCTTAAAGATTAGAGATTCAACCCGAATCTGCAATTCTGGTAGAATCTCAGGGGCTACTGACAAGGGTATAGATAATAGAGCCCATCAGTTGAGTACCCCTGAGGCCCGTTAAGCTAGGCCCAATTGTAATGATAGTCGAGATACGAGTTCTTACCGTATGTCGATATTGTAATCTGTATCGGGTCCCACCCGATCCTCGAGACCTGGCCATCTATATATAGGGGCCAGGAGGGGACGGTGTGGGACAGATTGAAACAAGCAAGGTTCAACACCCAAGTTTACTTTCGATATACACCTATTACGACTAACTTTACCTTCGAGTTCATCATACGCCCTATCTCCCCGATCCTAAGTCCTTCATTTAGGACATTTGCTGAGTTAACCCTCGTCACCGCTAGACTTAACGCGGGACAATACCGCTAGACTCAATGCTTTAAAGCAATTTATCAAAAAAATGCTTTAAAGCAGCTAGCTAGCTGATCGATCGCTGTAAGAGCTAGCTAGCTGGCAGTGGGTGTAATTACCAGCTGCTCCGCCTTTTCCTGTTTTTGTAGATCGGGATGATTTTTTTAGGTAAATGAATATATACCTCAGTAAGAACCTTTCAGTCCTCTTAGGTATCCTGGTAAGGAAAAGAGTGCGTCTGAAACTTACTGCTCTATATTACAATATTATTACATCGTTTACGAGCCTATCGAGAATAAAGCTAGGGATTCATCGACCTAGTTATAAGTGGTTTTATAAGTAAAGCACTCTCTACCTAAACTATGAGCAACTTTGTTCAATTCTCTCCCACAATGGCTGAACTCAACCCTTCCAATAGCTCCAACACATGTCATGATCTCAGCATAGATTGCAGTAGCATCATTCCATATACGCTACTGCCCGATCACAGAATAATGACTTCCAAAGAATCAGATTCTGCCGCAATGTCGTGATAGCCTAGAGAATGTGCAAATAAAAGCCCATGAAGCATAGCTAAAGCTTCGGCCGCAGCAGGAGACGAGACATGTGGTATAAATGACGATGATGCAACAATAAAGGCTCCCTGATTGTTTTTGATAATTGCCCCCGAGGCCCCCGCCCATTCTTCAACAACAAAAGCAGCATCAACATTGAGTTCAGCTTGTTCCCAGTCTTTCTACTCCAAGTGGTCTTTGTTGGTCCCAAAACATCATTAACTGATCAGGCTGCATTGGCAGTGATTGCACAAATGTAAGTAGTACAAATCTGAACTAGAGGAACATGCTCACCACGAGTTTGTCGATGTCGCAGCCACCAGATATACCATGATGCCACCACAATTAAGTTATGAGATTGGATAGAAGTATATCCTGGAACATTTGATATTGGATATCGGAGAAGGGCATGAAGAACCTTCGCTCCAGATCTATCACCGATATAAGCAACTTCTATCATATTTTCCCAATCCCAATGTTCTCCAAATGTTCTTAGCCCCTTGACATTTGAAAATCATTGGTAGAGTATCCTCCGGAGCAGAGGAACATAGAGGACATTGTGCATCAGTACCAATATGTCGATTTAACAAAATATCTTTCAAGGGCAGAATCCCATGTAAAACTCACCAATAAAAATCTTAACCTTGGCCGACATCTCAATTTCCATAAGATCCTTCCAGGTAGGGTTGCTTAGAGAGGTAGCATTGATTAAAGATCTTTAGGTGAGACCATTGAACTGGTGTTTCCACTCGACATGATAAGCTGATCAAACCAAAAAATGCCCATCCTTGTCCCATTCTAAGCTATGAAATCAGTGAAGCCATTAACACTTAGGTGTATTTGCACAATCCTCGTAGCATCTATTGGGTGGAAAATATCCCGGGTTAAAGATTCATCCCAAGCTCACGTGATTGGGTCAATTTGATAATTTTTTGGTCATGGCTTGTAGGGATCCATGGGTCCTTCCAAATCTCGATAGAAGTACCATTGCCAACACGCCAAATACATACTCACTTGAAAGTTTGAATCCTCACAACAATGCTTTGCCAAGTAAAGGAAGAACCAGCCTTTGGACCAGCCTTCAATATGTCACCCAAGGGGTAATATTTATCCCTCAAAATTTTTGCACAGAGGGAATTTGGCTCATCAATCAGTCTCCAGACCTATTTTGCTAACATGGCAAGATTAAAAGAGTGAAGATCTCCGAACCCCATTCCTCCTTCCTCTTTTGGGAAACACAATTTCCACCATGCATACGAGTGCATCTTTCTTCCTGGTAATCATCACCCCACCAGAATTGTGAAATAATATATGTGATCTTCTTACAAATATTCTTTGGTAGAAGAAAACAAGACATCACATAAACAGGAATCGTTTGAATCACCGCTTTAACAAGGAGCTCCTTACCACCAATAGATAAGAGCTTTTCTTTCCATCCCTTTATTATTTGCTGAACCCTCTCCACAAAATGCAAGAAACAATCACTTCTATCCGTGCTGACAATTGCTGGGAGACCCAAATATTGCCAGATGAGTTGCTCCGCCTTTTGTCAGTAAAGGACAGAGTGCTCCACCCTTACCTATCAGTGGAGTTGATCCGTTCGGCCCAGCTTTGCTTGCATTGGCGGAGGAGCTAGGAGCTGGAGCATTGCCGAACATGCCCTATAATTCAAACGTCTTATTTACGGCAAGCAGATGTGATAATATAGAACTATGTTGGCAATTTCTTCCATAGATGTTGTGTGGGAATATTTGGTGATGGGTTGCTTCAGCTTGTCGTGTGCGTTGTTAATGCTAAGGATCCTGCCTGAGCCGCGGGCAGAAGGTCGAGTTTTTTGTGTCAGCGATTTACCGTACCATAGACGAAAAAGGCCATTCATATGGGATGAGGGTCTTAAAAGATTTGATGTGTACTAGTGATTATTACTAACTCTTGGGCATTAACTCATTCAATCAGTATACAAAAAAAGCTACACACTAAAAATCAGAATATAAGTATATGAAGCCGGAATAGAAATACAAGGAAAAACAGAGTACACACATACCCTCTCCATTCTATAAAAAAGACGTATTTATTAGCCAATAATCAATGTCATCTAAGTTTGACTAATCTTCTAAGCCAAAATATAAACATTTACAATAGCAAATTAATATCAATAGATCCACTATAATATATTTTCATAATGTGTTTGTTCAACATTTTAGATGTTTTATCTTTATCTATAAGATATGTCGTTGACTTTTGACTATAAATATAAATATAAATATATATGCCTTAATTTATGAAACAAAGATACTAGACTACTAGTTCCTAATCAACATGAGATACAAATTTAAAGACCTCTATGCGGAAAACACAATGATTTATGCCATACGCCACATCTTAAACATGGCACACGCCATATGTCGCAATTGAAATGAAATAAACAAACTTTGGCAAAGTTCAGTTTCGTTTTGAAATTACCAATAAATGACCAGATTTTTTTTTGAGGTTGCAATAAATGGCCAGTCGAATCTGCCAATGTTTAGTGGTCCTTGCAGGGCCGCTTACGGGGTTAACGAATGGGCCAATGGGTTGTTAAGTGAGTTTAGTTTGCAGGTGTCTGCCTCGGCATATTTTGGGTCCCAAAACGGATTGAACCCACGGAAGAACCGCACCGTAACGCACCGCAGCCTGCCAGCGTCGTCGCCCTTCCCCTCTTCTACGCTGCCCCAAATCATCCCGCCTCCTCGGTTCAAACCTCAAACCCGAAAGGTGGTCGCCGCCTCCGCCGCAGCCGCCTCATCCGGATCCCGCCGGCGCTGGGGAGGGCTTTCCTCTTCGGCGCAGATCTGGACGGGGCCGCTAGGGTTTCCGCCGCCCGCATTCTCCCCTCTTAAACCCTAGAACCTCTCCGAGTGCCGGGCCTCCCGCACGCCGGCGCCTCACCGCTCCACATCTCGCCCTCGCCGAACCACTCCAGCGACGGCGTCCTGCCTCTTCCGGCAACCGGCTGCCGCCCCATCCTCCCTCGCCGCCAGATCGACGGCAATCCCGTCTTTCTTGCTCGTTCCTCTCGGGCCGCGGCAGATCGACGCGGCTGGCGACCCTCTCGCCCGGCCCTCCCGAGTCCGGTGAGTTCTTTTTCCCTCTCATTCCTCTAGATGCTCTCCTTTCTTGCACATTCTTGGCCGCCGGATTTGGGCTTTCTTGTTTTAAAGAAAAGAATTTGGGTTTTCTTTTCCAAGAACCGGTGGTGCCCCCATCCTTTTTCTAAGAACTCGCGAATCTGATACTAGTATAGGTTGTTTGATCTGTCAAAACTGATTACAGAACTCGCAAGAATCCTTCCTGGGGTTTAGGTTCTTGAAAATCTGGGTTTTCTTTTTGAAGTACTAATTTTACACCCGTTCTTTAAAGTACAATCTTTCTCATCTTAACCTGCTCTACTGTTTCTTGAATAAATTATTAAACTTGGTGATGACTGTACCCTTTCCGCATTTCTCTCACTCGTTTGGAGTACGCCCTGTCAAGATGATTTAGAGATCTTGTTTACCCAAATATATAAATTTGTTGTTGCACCCGATCTATCAAAATCTAGATGCAGGATGTGGCATAGCACTTCTTGCACGTTGTCCATTTTCGTTTGCAAGACATGCTGTAGTGGAAATAAAAAGGCAGGGGAAGGGCGGTTAAGCTGATTCCAGAAAGGACTACCTTTTTCCCCCAAAATAAAAAGAACGTCATCTCCTGTGTTCATATTCTTGATAGAATTCAAGTTGTGCATCATTCGATCCGAGTTTCATGGCTATAGGTTTTCACTTCTTCTCATAGCTTTATTCATATTTACAGTGCCAGTAAGTAATTTTTGTTGAAATCATGTGTCCGAATATTGTTTCTTGGTTGCTGATTTGCTTTTTATGACATGGGATAATGTATTGTTTCTCTAGCTCAAGCTCTCAGTAGACTGGATAAACTTGTACCTTCACTTTTTTATATTTTGTAATGTTATACATGATGCTTCATGCGAACCAATGGTATTTTCCCCCTTGCAGTTCTGCAGTGCTACTTGTTGCAATATTGTTTGCTACCTGCATGAATCCATAATGTTATTTTTACTCTAATCCACTCAGGCTGACATGGCTGCAAGAAAGGATAATCCAGTCCTTATTGCTTGCCAAGCACCCAGTGGCCGTATCACACGAGCTCAAGCTGCTAATAGCCGTGGAAGGTTTGGAGGTGCTCACCCCGCACCAGTACCTGTGAGAAAACCAACAGCAAAAGCAAATGCGAAAAGGGGAGCTTTAGATGAGAATGCTTGTGCAAGTGCTGTAACGTCAGCTCCGCAGCCTAAAAGGCGAGCAGTGCTCAGGGATGTGACAAACGTAAGCTGTGCAAACTCATACAAAAGTTGCACTGCTGTGACTAAGCCGCAGGTACCAACAGGTTCCACATGTTACAGTATCTTGTATGGTTTTTGACCATTACTTTCTTCCCAACAATGTCGACTGAATGACAAGGTTTTTTCCTTTCTTTCAGTCAAAGCCCACCCAAAAGGTAGCACGAATTCCAAGCAAAAACAAGCAGTGTGCAAAGAAGGTCCCTAAGCCACCTCTTCCTGCTGTTAGTGAAGCTTCATTTGTGAATGATTCTGAGGAAACTCAGAAGGCAGAGTTTTGTGCTCCAAGAGAGGAGCCCACTGCTTTGCTCGAAAACAAGGGGTCATTGTCACTACAGAATATTGACTGGAACAGGTTGAGTGGTTTTCATGAGGCATTCTTTCAGGGAAGAAACACAAGGGATAATTCTGAAACTTCGGACTCAAAGAATGGTTAGTTAAGTTCATATTTTTTCTCTACCATTATTAAACTGGACCTAAACATAGGATAGAAGTCTAGAAAACTATTCAGAGCTTCTCTTCGCTTACAATGTTACGCCTTGCTGCTGGCCTTGGTCATACTCTGGGTGTACTCTGTGCACTGCTCAATTTTCAGAAACTTGTAGATATTCTTTATGTGTTCTGTTTAGTGGGGGCAGCAGCTAAAATAATCTGCGTTTTTGTTCCAGGGAACTATGCTGCTTTAAACATTATAGATATTGACAAAGATAATGGCAATCCACAAATGTGTGCTTCCTACGTTGCAGAGATATACACAAACTTAATGGCCTCAGAGGTATGTTGATATACTTTGGTAAAAGGGAGAGCTTCTACCGTTTGGACAGAATTACGAGTCCCTTATATTTTACATGTCTTATAAAGCTAGGAAGAATTTATTTTTTTAGATGTTTGTGTTCCATCTCTGTGCTATGCTCTTCGTTTTTGTTTTGAGATAGCATTTCAGCCTCCATCTTATGTGCTCATGTTATTCCCCAGCTTATAAGAAGACCTAAATCAAATTACATTGAGACTTTGCAAAAGGACATTACAAAGGGGATGCGAGGGATTCTGATTGATTGGCTTGTTGAGGTTTGTATACATAAATAGTTCAACTATGTTTTTTAACACTATGTGAGCTTTCATCATTGCCATTTCACTGGACAAACATACAAGTTGATTTATATTAGTGCAAATATGAAGAATACAATTACATGTAGAGGTTCATTTTTACGGATGTTAGAAACTTTGCCCATATATTTCAGAGAGGATTAGAGTTCAGGGTTTCCACACAGGTTACATACGGCGTCTGGACATGAACATTCTTTCGATTCCTGTCCATGTAATTTCGTTTGTTTCCCTTCCAAATATCCTAACTATTTGATGTCATTGATAGAGAATTTTATATGAGAAGTTTGAATCAGTGGTGATGTTCCACTCACCCATTCTTCTTGCAAGATATAACATGCTAGGTTTCAAGTTGAGCTAAATTTAAACATGATCAAACTCGTGCTGTGGTGGTATGCACATATAGAAACTCATAACTCTTAGAGACCTGGACATACTAAAGAGGTCAGAGTACGACGACAGTGGTCTTCAGCACCAGCAACATATTTTATCGTTTCTGATTATATATGTGATATGTGTTTTCTTCTGTCGCAAATCAAGATCCTTGTTCCAGTTAAATCTTTACTGCTTGCGACTTCTCCGCTTATGAAGTTTTATCTTTGCAGGTTTCCGAAGAATATAAGCTTGTGCCAGACACGTTGTACCTCACTGTATATCTTATTGATCAATTTCTTTCTGGGAAATATATTGAGAGACAGAAACTTCAGCTTCTTGGGATAACTAGCATGCTCATTGCCTCGTAAGTTTGCATTTGTTTGATGTTAAATATGTAATATTAAATCAAAAGTTTTAAAAATATAGGTAAGGTGTATCATGGAATGTTTGCAGAGTTGCTGAAGGAGCTTATTCTGTGGCCAATGCATCAGTTATATTTATTGTTTTTGCTGCCATGGGTGACAGTAATATCTGTCATTAGAACTTTTTATAAAAGCTTTAACTTCTTTTGCAGGAAATATGAAGAGATCTGTGCGCCTCGTGTTGAAGAATTTTGTTTCATAACAGATAATACATATACAAAAGCTGAGGTATATTTTTATTTGAAATCTGAAGGGTTGCTAATTACACATTTGCAAGTGTCATTGTTGATCCTCCATAGCTGATATCCTGATTCAATAGGTGCTGAAAATGGAGTGCCAAGTGCTTAATGATCTGGGATTTCATCTTTCTGTTCCTACAACAAAAACATTTCTCAGGTACTTACTCAGGATGACTAGACACATCATATTTCTTTTTCACTGTGAAGTTCCTGTTCCATCACTAACAACCCTTTCCTGTAATTTAAAATTTTATCAGGAGATTCCTTAGAGCAGCACATGCTTCTCACAAAGTAAGATTGGCATACAACCATATTAGCACAGTTTTCATTCAATTTATATGTATGACGCTGATCATTAAATTCTCAAACTACATCTCCAGGCTCCTTCTGTAACTTTGGGTTATCTGGCCAATTATCTTGCTGAGTTGACTTTGACTGATTACAATTTCCTGAGATTCCTCCCTTCAGTGGTGGCAGCCTCTGCAGTCTTTCTTGCAAGATGGACACTTGATCAATCAGAACTTCCATGGGTTCGTATGAAATCCCTGAATACAGACCTTTGTATATCATGTGAAAGCAAGTTGTTTCTCCTCTAATATATGTCATTTCTTGTACAGAACTGTACTCTCGAGCATTACACCTCATACAAAAGTTCTGATATTCAAATGTGTGTCTGCGCTCTACGGGAACTGCAGGGCAACACCAGTGGATGCCCCCTCAATGCTATACGTGAAAAGTATAAGCACGAAAAGGTATGCAATTACATTTGCTGACTTGCTCCTTGAGTTTCCTAACAAGACCCATCGTTTTCTTGGAAGTCATAAAACACTTTTAGGATTTTCTGACAGTGTGGTTGCATTTCTCATTGCAGTTTGACCGTGTAGCGAACATGTTGTCGCCGGAATTGGGTCAGTCGCTCTTTAGTATACAAGCTAACGACATCAATCCCCTGCTGATCAACAACTCTTAGCAGCATAAATCTCCTGACAAGTGTCACCCACATTTCAAAGTTCTTGTAGCACCGCTCTCCTCTCATTCATTCCCCCTGATCTGGTTGTGTTGTGTTGTGTTGTGTTGTGTTGTGTTTTCGAGCTGTTGTTTTCCGACCTTTTTCGAGTCGTGCAGTAGTACGTGATGGCTCGCATAAATATTGTTGGAAAGTTGGCGTGTAGGCTGCTGATGCCTTTGGGTTGACAATTGTATAATTGCCCTATCTGTATAATAACTGAGTGCTGCTTGACTTAACGTAGATTGCGTTGGAACGATTTTTTTCAGAGTGTAGTGCAATGCTCTTAAGATTGAAAGAGCACTAGAATTCAGGATCATGTAACCTGTTACGAATCCAGGATGATGTAACCTGCTACATGCTACTATTACTTGGTTTGTAAATGTAGTCACAAAAGAGTTAATTTATCGATTTCTCTGTGAAATTAGGCATGAAACATCGTATTTTATTGAAAGTCATTTGTAGTCTCAAGTAGGAAACTTTGTGCTTTACGAACTCTTTTTCAATTAAGGAAAGTTGAAAGATACTTTCTTCAATCAATGATAATGTTCTAGTTGAAATCTGGGGATAAGATGCAACTAACTTTTGTCCTTGTCGATAATGACAGGAAGGGAACTGAATGTCGTGTGGGAGCACAGACCTGACAGTGGCAGTTTTGTCTATTCAGTTAAACATTAAAATATGACGGTCAAACAGTCAACTGACACAAAGTGATGGTGATCAGGTAAACAACGTGAGTGGCAAACGCGCTTGACGACAGTATAAACATACAATAGGATAATAATTGCTCTGAAGCCGTGTTAAATATTTGTTGGACACAACCCCACAAACTCGACGGCAAAAAAATGTATATGCATCCAAGGAACAGCTGTACCTTCCGATCGCTAACCGCTGGAGCTTTGGTTTCGTCGCTATAAAACCGATGTGTTTCGTAATTAACCAGACAAACTTAACAAACACTCATTCTGGAATCTGGATCTGGATGGCTGGATGTGTCCGGTAAGAATTTCAATAGGAATAATGGAGGAATGGAATAGTTAGAAAATTCCCTATTTGGGTTGGACAAGGCCTATTGGCTCCCGAACAGTAAAATCATTAAAAAATATTTTTGAAATTCAAAAAATCTGAGAAAAAATTATAACGCGTAGATGTTTGTGTCTTCTAAATGCTTGCAAAGTTTCATGAAGAAAAGAAATATGCTTTGTCATACATAAAATAAACAGAAAATAAGTGTACAAATCAAGTTTAAAAACACCAGATTTGTTATTTTTACACAGGCCTCCAAAGCTTGCCTTTTTTCAACAACTTAAAATGAGCTCATGGAACATGGTCACAAACATGTATGGTTTTTTTTCAGATTTTTTATAACGCTATTTTAAAAATTGAATTTGGCTTGTTTGATTTGTAAGATCAAATCCCATAGTACTTTTCTAAGAAATACCTTCTACACGCAACATTTCATATTAGTTTTCGTTGATTTAGTACAAAATTGACTATCCAAATGTCCAGGTTCATCGTCCAGTTGGTCCTCGTACCCATCACCATTTCAAGGCATTCTGTTGCATTTTGAACAATTGCATTGAGTTTGTGCTGCATCGCATTTTTTTAAGCAAGGCTATACATTATTTCAGGATTCTCTTTGCTATTGCAGCAGCATCGTGCAGCACAGCAGCAGCATCAGTGCATCATCGTGTAATCACGATTTATATGTGTGTGAAGTGGACGACCTAGAAAAAGTTCCAACACACACCAAGAAAGTGGTTTACAATGCTAATGAAATGCATATCGTGCGCACGTTACTTCCTCAGGACAAGCCACAAGCATATTATTTCGATCTATTTGACAATAGACTTCGATCAAGAGCCTGAAATGGATGATTGTTCACCTTAGAGCATTCCATGCTTCATCACTACGGACATGCAAAAGTAGGACGCATGCTAGACCCTCTTGCCGACGTAGTCATATCCTTGAAGAGGTCGTCCACGCGATTATCATTCTTGCCACCTCCAAAACTGGAGCCCTGGGCGCAAAGGTGAAACTCGTTGACACTAGGGACGCGATTGGTAGCCTGCGGCTCTTTTTTGGCTTCGTGGGGACATGCGTTGGAGGGCCTATGTCGCATCATGCAATATAAAAACCAACTTAGGTGTTTTATTTGGTTACCCACGATGAATTTCGCTGCATTTCTAGAGCCACTTTGGTCCAGTTATTTGGATGGCTGCAAACGTACTTGTAGTCTTACCATGGTGTGCTTACCACACATCACTACTTCTTCCTCCTCTAGTCACTGCTAGACAGAGGCCGAGCTGTAGCCATCATGTCGCTGCTCGCCACCGGTAGCCGTCGAAGCTGACAAATCCGTAGCCCTATGTCGAGCCGAGCTGCAACCATCATGTCGCCGCTCGCCGCTGGTAGCCCCCAAAGACAGTAGTCAATAGCGTTGCGCCATGTCCGGTTGATTCAGAGAACAACGACGAGTATGAACAAACATACGTACTCCTTCCAGTATACAGACAGATGGAGATGGAATTACCTATGACCACTGGAAAAAAAACTTCCAACACGAAAGTTGTGTGAAACGATGCGCTGAAGGTACTCATGAAAGGAAATTTCAAACGACGGACCGCGCGCGATGAATTTGACAAATTTGTTCAAAACGCTTTTAAACGAAATTGAAGATGTATACCAAACGAAACTTAAAACCGATAGTCAGAATGGATTCATCTCGTTGAGGTGCATCTTTTTCGTGTGGAGCACACGATTAAACGAACCATGGTTATGCTAACAAGAACAGTGTATGTGCACTGTGAATAGGCCGAGCCGACGCCGCCGTGACGCCATAGCCGGCGAGTCTGTCCCACCGCATTGCTCACCGCCGTTAGCCACCGAAACCGACGAGTCTGTTACGCCGCACCGCACCGCACACCGACGATCTATGCTACAGCGACGAGCATAAACACCTACAGTCCAAACAGGATGAACACACATACGTACACCATTGCAGTATACAAGAGAGATGCAAACCATATTTTTTATGATCATCGAAACAAAAACTTACAACACAAAAGTTGTGTGGAACAGTGTGGTGAAGCTACTCGCCAAAGGAAATTTTAATCGGTGGCTCGTGTGCGACGAATTTGATAAAATTCGGTCAAATTGGTTTCAAACGAAATTGAAGCTTACACCAAACGAAACTCGAAACGAATGGTCAAAATGGATCCCCCTCGTCGAGGTGCATCTTTTTCATGTAGGACACATGTTTCAATGATCCATGGTTGTGGTACTATGAAGGACTTATGAGGAAGCTGTTTGAGGAAGGAGAGAGAATATTAAAGGAGGATGAGGGAAAACAAGTCTACATACATGGGTTGACTATTTTTGGCTCACGGGAGACAGAGACAAGGGTGGCTCTGGGGAAACGCTCGATTTGGAGGTATCCCCAGGGCCTGAGCGAAGGGTGCTTTACGCAGCACGCTGGCCACGTTTTGGATGCAGCCCGGGACTCCAATCAATGGGCTTTCTGCTCCCCAGAGCCTGGTTGGGCTCCTTGCAGGCTACCAATCGTGCCCTAGTTGAACCTCCATAGTTTCCAGCTGAGTTTTCACCCAAACCACTATCACGGCCAAATTTGCTCGCAGCAAAATTGTCACCACTAGCAGGAGCAAAATTGTTTCCAGAGAAAGTGCCATTGCCCCCAGATCCTCCAGGCCCCCAAAAACTACTACTACCGCTGCCGCCGCGGTAGCCACCATCCCTGTTGCCACCATACCCGCCACCACCACCACCATAACTGCCACCTCCGTAATTACCGCCACTGCCATAATCGCCCCCTCCAAAGCCACCCCTGCCACCATAACCACCACCACTATGAAAGCCACTAGTCCTCTCGTTGGCAGTGCTGACCCGTATGTTGCGCCCATCAAGATCCGATATCAGTAAGGAAGAATTGCTGGATAACATAAGATATAAAATTTTATCACACGAGTTCTCACAACTGGAAATCAGAAGGTAAACTTAGTGCATCTGATCATACATCAATTTGAATAATAAGCTCAGTAATCATATTTATTGATTTCAGCCAAACTTTTGTTAATGTTTGCTAGAGTATTAAGATGAAGTGGCAGAAACCAAGGAAAACAAATTCCGTTCTAATCTAATAAAAAGCCAAGTTTTCAAAAAAATTGTTTGGATTTTGGACGGAAAGAATTTGGGCAGTAGGTTAAAAAAAACTTAATCTCAGGCTAAGTTTTAGAAGTTACCTTTCCATCCAAGCCAGTGATGGCAGACTGAGCTTCATCGCTTGATGAGAAAGTTACAAATCTGAAACCTCTAGATTTCTGGAACTCGTGGTCAACAATAATCTTAGCTAGACCAAACAAAAGCACATACAGAAATACAATAATCCAAGATGAGCGCAGAGAAGTTTCGCTCCCTGACCTAGCCGCCAGAGGCGATCAGTGAGGCGACGCCCTTTCCACCCTATCTCCACCGGCCGTGCTGGTCCCCTCTCCCTCCGCCTGCTCCAGCGATGGTGGGAAGGGGGATCTGGTCTCTCCGCTCTGTAGTTAGGGTTTGGTTGTGCAGGTCGTGGAGCGCCCTTGGGGTGGTGGGAGCGGCGCCCGGACGAATAAATCTGCCTCAGGTCCACTCCCACACCGGCGGTGTCCTTCATGGCAACATCTCGGAGTTGATGGCATCATGTCTTTGCCAATTCCTCGGATCGGCGGCTTTCAGTTTCTTGGATGGTGTCGTCGAGGCGGAGGCGGCGATCCCATCAGGTGTGTCCATCCTCCTGCTCTGTCCCCGTTACTATGACGTTGGCTCCGACGTCATGGTGGAGCAGGGAGGATGTGTTGTCCAGGAGTACGCGCAGACGTTTGTCTATGTTTGTGACAGGTGGAAGATAGTGTATCCTATGCTGGGTTTGTGGATGGAGGCCGACAGTTCTGATTTCCTCCCCCGACACTATAGTCGGGGGGAGGGGGGGTATCAGTTCTGGAGTTCGATCGTGTGTCCGAGGACATGTTGCCTCGGTTTGATTCTTTCAACGTCAATGGTTTTGCCTCTGGCAAACTACTTTGAAGGTCTGAAAAGCTGCTGATAAGTGATGGAGCCGCGTCGAGCTCGGGTGATGTGGTGATCTGTCTTCCGTCCCTTTGACGGTCGCTTTGGTGGTGTCGAAGGAGGAGGATAGACGCTGTTTTTTTTGCATAGGTTTATCCTATCTTTTCAATTCTGTAAGGTCGATTTGTACGTGCCCTGTAATTTGATTTTATCTTATGAATAAGAACAGTATGTTATGCAAAAAAAAGAGCGTAGAGAATGATTCAGCACACAAATACCATCAACAACTTGACCATACTGGGCAAAAGCACCTCTCAGACCATCCTCATTTGTGTCGTGGGAAAGCCCTGCAAACAATGATTTGCAGCATTCTGGTAGCCGTATCTCAACAGACCAACTGATTTCTGGATGTATGAATGAGGTACAAGTTATAATGATTCCCAAACCTCCAACAAAGACCTTCGAGGATGATATGCATCTTATCGTCTAGTAGTCCGATTCGAACTAGAGGCATTTTTTAGCAGATTACCATGCTTATTAGCCAGCGCCATAGTTCCAACTGCAATGTGGCAACATTTTGAAACAGACAAGAGGTAAGTCAACTGATCATTTAATGTAATGCTGTCTAATCTGATGCGTAGGCAAGTCTTTCGCAGACACACTAGAAAAACTGAACAACAACAAGTGCAGGACACGTTGCGTGACTTTCGTATCCACAAATAATCACAAAAGTAAATAAGAAAATCGTATGATTGATTTCCATGTGTATTCTATTAGTTCAACAATAGGAGTGAAATTATGCTCTTTTGTGGCTTTTTTCTCAGTTGAGAAAATACATAGGTAAGTGAAGCCACCACGGCCAAACCGATATAAGGTGGTGAGGAAAACCTCTTACAAAGCAGATTAAAGATAAAGAAAAGAAAAATACGAAAAACCAAAACTTGCCACCGAAGACATTGAAATGAAACCGTGGAATCGGGGCTCCACAACGATGCCCCCAAAAGGGTAACGACGCATAGCGCCGCCGCTGTCGAGACCACGAGGTCAAGGGTTTTCACCCGGAGCCGTAGCGCGGAGAGGATAACCACAATAACGCCCCCAAGAGGGTAACGACACCCACATGCAACGCCGCTCTTGGCGCTGAGGCACTGAGCTTTTCCCTGGAAAAATCCTCGCACCGCTCCTGAGAAGCTAGCCACCCGCTGTCCCCGAGTTAGGCCTCTGAAACGCGATTTGGGAGCTGCCAAAGCCGAAGCGCCGCCAACACCAGGAACCCCCACTGTCCACTCCATGCCATCCACATGACTGAAGAGAGAGACCACCACCGCCGCCATGTCGCTTGTTGTAGAGTCGTCCGCGCAGTCCACCTTCCAGGGCCGTCGCCCCGGCATCCACGCACTTGAGCCCATGGCCTGACAAACATCACACCGCAAGGTCGGCGGATCTGACAAGTTAGGTTAGCACCAAAGCCAGCAGCCATCAGGCCGCACGGCAGCCCATGAGAGTGGATCCGCCCTCTACCACCTAAGGTGCTCGCCATCCGGACATAGTAGTAGGGCAGAATGGGTCCAGATCAGGCACAATCGCCTACCAGACCCCGATAAAGTCCAATATGCCCCGCCACCGTGCTGCTGCGCCTAGGCCACCGCCGCCATCCACCTGCAACTCTGTGCCAACCCATCTCTCGCCACCACCGGCCAAACCCACCATGCTCCATGATATGTCTCAAACGTATCTATAATTTTTGATGCTCCATGCTTGTTTTTACACCATTTGCCTATTGTTTCGTTACACTTAGTGGCACTTTTATGCATTTTCCGGAACTAACCTATTAACGAGTTGCCACAGTGCCAGTTCCCTGTTTTCTGCTGTTTTTGTGTTTCAGAGTGATACACAGGAAATATTCTCGGAATTGGACGAAACAAAAGCCAGAAGTCTTATTTTTCCCGGGAGCATCCAGACATCCGAAGAGAGGAAGGAGAGGGGCCACAGGCCTCCCTCACATAGGGCTGGCGCGGCCCAGGCCCTGGCCGCGCCACCCCTATGTGAGGAGGCCCTGGCCGCGCCACCCCTATGTGAGGAGGCCCTGGCAGCCCTCTGACATCGCCCCTTCGCCTATATAAAGCCTCGGGACGGAAAACCCTAAAGGATTCGGCAATTTTCCAGAAAGAGTTCCGCAGTTCCGCCGCCGCCACCGACGAATTTCGGGGGACAGAAGTCTCTGTTCCGGCACCCTGCCGGGACGGGGAAGTGCCCCCGGAGCCATCTCCATCGCCGTCTCCGCCGTCTCCATCGACCTCACCGCCATCTCCATCAACCTTGCTGTCTCCTATGATGAGGAGGGAGTAGTTCATCCCCGGGGCTGAGGGCTCTACCGGTAGCTATGTGGTTCACCTCTCTCTCCCATGATGTGATCTTTATGTGATCGTGAGCTTTGTATCATGTTGAACAAGTAGATGTTATTATTCAGATATTATGCTACTCCTATGCTTAATTGTTATAGTGTACTCTAGTGATGTTATTAAAGTAATCTATTCCTCCTGCCATGGTGTAACGGTGATAGTGCATGCATCGTGGCGGTACTTGGTTTAGGCTATGATCGTGATCTCTTGTGGATTATGAGAGTAATTATTACTATGATAGTATTGAGTGATCTATTCCTCCTTTCATGGTGTAATGTTGACAGTGTGTGCACCGTGTTAGTACTTGGTCTAAGTTGCAATGATTTCTATCTTGAATTGTGATCTGATTTGGATGTCTCTATGAGTGGTGTTTGTCAAGTACTTGATGAACTTTAAGGGGTGCTTCTGTAGCCACTACGCAATGATTAGTGTTGTTCAATAGGAGAGTAATTCAGAGTACCATAGTGGAGAGAAGTTGTTTATTTGTTCAATCATGTTATATTGTTGGGAGTGTGTCCACTAGTGAAAGTATGATCCCTAGGCCTTGTTTCCAAGCTTTGCACACCGTTTACTTGCTATTTTGTTACTTGTTTGCTTGCAGCGATATTTATTTCACATCACGTTTGCTACTTATAATCATCTATACCACTTGTATTTCATTATCTCTTCGCCGAACTAGTGCACCTATACATCTGACAAGTGTATTGGGTGTGTTGGGGACACAAGAGACTTTCTGTATCGTAATTGCAGGGTTGCTTGAGAGGGATAGCTTTGACCTCTAACCTCCCTGAGTTCGATAAACCTTGGGTGATCCACTTAAGGGAAACTTGCTGCTGTTCTACAAACCTCTGCACTTGGAGGCCCAACAAGTGTCTACAAGAATAGAAGTGCGTAGACATCAAGCTCTTTTCTGGCGCCGTTGCCGGGGACTAAAGAAGAATACTTCCAAAGATTGAAGAAAACCTCCCGCGTCAACTTAGCGCCATCAAGCTCTTTTCTGGCGCCGTTGCCGGGGAGGTAAGGTAAAAGGTACTCGCATCCTCCTGTGTGAGTGCTCAGAGTTATTTCCTTTAGATTCTGCAATTACATATTTTTTCTTGTTTTTATTTTCACTAGTTAGGCTTAATGGAAAACAAAGAGTTCTTTAGTCTTTTTCCTGATTTTAGATTTGACGAGAAAATTGAAAATCCTTTAGAGCTTATTTCGCATAGCAATGTTATTAGTACGAATGCTTTGAATACTGTTAATGCTAATGCTATAGAAAAGTCTAAGCTTGGGGAAGCTGGTTTTGTTAAGTATGATATTTTTAGTCCCCCAGCTTTAGTGGAGAAAGTTTGCTCTGATGATATTTTATCTCCCATATGCGATGCTTCTAATGATGCTTGTGCTCCTCATCCTTTTAAAATACCTATGGAAATTGTTGATCATATTAAGAATAACTGCTATTTAGGAGATGGAACTGTCCATCCTGGTGATCATTTGCTTTTTATACATGAATTATGCGAGTTGTTCCAGTGTGCAGGTATTTCAATGAACCAAGTTAAGAAGAAGCTATTCTCTTTGTCACTGAAAGGCAGAGCTGAGGAATGGTATCGGCTGCTTGAAGATGGTCCATCTATTGCATGGGAGGAAATTGTGTCTCTCTTTTATTCCAAGTTTTATCCTCCAAGTGAAATTCATAAAGATCGTAATCGGATATATAACTTTTGGCCTCATGAGGGAGAAAGCATTGCCCAAGCGTGGGGAAGATTGAAGTTACTAATGCATAAATGTCCTATTCATGATCTTCCCCGTAATATTACTATTAATAATTTTTATGCAAGGCTTTCGGGACATTACAAGGACTATCTAGATGCATGCTTTGATGGGTCTTTCACAAGCAAGGATGTCGACACCAAGTGGGGTCTGCTTGAAACAATTCAAAACAATATTGAAGGTTGGGATAGCGACAAAGGTAAAGGATCAGGTATGAATTATGAGTTTGATTGCATTAAGTCTTTCGCTGAAACTGCTACTTTTCAAGAGCTTAGTGCTAAATATGGTCTTGATCCTCAAATTATGGTTGATTGCTTTAAAGCCTTTGCTTCCCATATAAATGTTCCTAAAGGAAATGGGGACGTGTATCATGAACCTTTTAAGGATACTTGCATAGAAAGTGATATTGTTGTTGATGATTGCAATAAACATGCTCAAACTTCTAAAAATACTATTTCTTATAAGCATGTTAATTTTTGTGGAGTACATAGACCTTGTGAACAGAGTTACAACAAGGAAGATTATTGCATCACCCACGCAAATGAAGAAACCAGCATGTGGCTCAAGGATCTAGATGTGCTTGGTGAATGGGTTTGTGAGCTTTATCCTTTTCTTTGTGAATTTTGCGGTGAAAAGGGTCACTTTAATTTTCAATGCCCAATTAATCGAACGAGTACCGCAGATTTGTATTGTGATGATAAGATTACTTTCAATCAGTATGATGAGCTTACTTTATTTTTGAATTGTGAAGAGATATCTAGAAAAATTGCTTTGGTAGACATGAATGATGTTGATTTTAATAGCACCATTCTTGGTTGTCATCTCTATTGTGCTAAAGACTGCCTCACAAATACTTACTTACAAGATCTTATTAAACATGATGTTTTACCAAGTTATGATAGGACTAATAGATGTTTTGATTTTATTAATAGAGAGGAGGAATCCTCCAAAGTTTCTTCTGTTGTTTCTGTCAGCAAGCCAGATTATGTGGAGAAGATGCCTTTCCCTCCTAAAGAATATGTGGAGAAGATGCCCTTCAAGTCTCTCCCTCCTAAAGGAGAGAGTAAGAAGAGTAAGAAGAAGAAGAAGAAGAAGAAGAAGAGGAGTAAAAGGCAAGAGGACACGGTATCTTCCCCTAAGCGTTATGATCCTGCTATTGATTATGATAATTCTGATTGGGATGATGTTCCTATGCCTGTTACCTATGTTAGTGATCATGATTGGGAAAAGCACTCTACTTTTGATATTGAAAATCTTTTTGGTACCAATTCTAAGGTTAATAATTGTTGTACCATTAGTGCTATCCATGTTCCTTCTTATGATGATATGTTTGATGAATATGCTTTGCGCCATAGTAGTTCTCTAGCTTGTGATGATACCAAACCTCTAGTTTATGATGGTTATGATGATGGGTATAATATTTTCAGTTCACCTACTGTTGAGGAGAAAAATAGTTATGATTACAATATGCCTCCTATTTTTGATGATTATGGTGATGAGAATAATTATTCTGTTGAATCTGCTCCTACTACTATTGTTCATGTAGGGAGTATTAATCCTTTTATGCATGTGGCTCATGATAGGGATGCTTTATGTGATAGTTATATTGTTAGTTCTATTCATGATGCTACTGAAAGGTACTATGAGAGAGGGAAACATGGTTTGATGGATCTCAACAATATTGAGTTTCCCCTCTTTATGTTGCAATTCTTAAAGTTGTACTTATTTTGCCTTCCTATGCTTTTTGCTTTGAGCTTTTATGACTTGTCTCTTTACAAGACTATTTTTCATAGGAAGTGGTTTAGATTTAAATGTGTTCCATACTTGCTTTTTGATGTTCTCTATTGCTTTAAATTCCTATATGGCGCCTTTGCCTCAAGCGCGCCCACATGAGCATCTTTGCAAATTACTGTGCCTAGCTCAAAGACGTTAAAGAAAAGCACTCTTGGGAGATAACCCAATGTTTTATTTTCAGTACTTTTTCTTTTATTTGAGTCTTGGAAGTCATTACTACTGTAATGACCGCTCCTTATCCTTTTTATTTCGTTTTTGTGCCAAGAGAAGCCTCTAATTTGAGTGAGGTAAGATTTGGGGATGTTGCTGTCCTGAAACAGTTTTCGGTGCTGCACCGTAAAAATTCGTGAAAATTCTCTGTATATCTTTTGGACCTGAGATTTCTTGTGCATATGCCTCAGGTTATATCCAAACTTTCATTAGTTGAACACTTTTTGATTTGAGCAACATAAAACCCTCTAAAAATTCGACCTTTGTTAGCTGTTCAGTTTTGACAGATTTCTGCCAATATTTGTGTTTGCCACTTTACCGCTTTCTTTTGAGTTCTTTTGATCATAGAACTTTTGGGGAAGTTGCTACAGTAGTATTTTCTATATATGTGGTGTTTTTAGGTTGAAACCTGAAGCAAAAAGAGGTTGAATATATGTTATGCTTACACTAATGTTGCTAATAGATTTGTGTTTAGTTTTGTATGAAGGAAGTTTTCAAGTGTAGGGATTGGAGAATGATGAGATGAGTTGAAGAATGGATAAAAGCTCAAGCTTGGGGATGCCCATGCATCACCCCAAGAAATATCCAAGAAGTACAAGCGTCAAAGCTTGGGGATGCCCCCGAGGCACCCCTTCTTCATCGGCAAAAATCAGGTCACCTTTCAAGACACTATATTTTTATTGCTTCATGCACTATGTGTTTTTCTTGGAGCGTCAGTTGTTTTTGTTTCAGTATTAGTTTAGTTTAGTTTGCTGCAATAAATGGTTAGATCACATCATGTTTCTTTTGGAGGAGATGAACTCCGTTTTTCATTTGCCAAGAACACTCTGTTTTCACTCTTATCGTTTCAATGAGTGTTCTCTTTTTCTGCTACTGCTTTTAGTTTTCGTTTTCGCCTTGATTTGCATTCAGATCTTCTTATATTTTTTTATCAAGGTGTATTTTTGCCTCTGGACCATGTTGGTTTTCATCAAAAGAGGTGTGTTTAAAAATTTCAAATGGTGTTGGAAAAGAGAAAAAGCTTTGTGCAAAAAAGTGGTACAAGAAGGAGCTTGTGTAGACTGTGGCCTAGGCTTTTGCATGTCGTGCTTGATGTCCGTTTGATAGTATGCTTAGTGGTTTTGCTGTAGCATAACTTGTCTCAAATAACTGAGATTGCTTAATGAGCCTTTGAAAAAATCATGCGTTGTTTTTATTGTATGGAAGCATTATTTTGGTTTTCTCCTTGATGCTTTATTTGGGTTGACTTGGCGCATGCTCACACATGTTAGACTCTTACAAAGTCGCCATTAGCCTACATGATCATTTAGTTTTTGACTTTTGATGCCATCTTATGCTTCTTTTAATGTCGCTTTGTCGCTTTGCATGATTATGGCCATTATTGCTCTCTTAGTTGGTCGCTCCCAGTCTTTTGCTAGCCCTCGCCTTGTACTGAGTATGATGAGGACATCCCTATACTTGCACCTTCTCCACCAACTACTACACAAGATGTTCCAGCTGTTCAGTCCAATGAGATTAGAATTGGACCCATTACAAGAGCTCATGCTAAGTTACTAGAACAACAGGTGAACTTGTTTCTTAATGAGCCTGATGTGTTACTTAATGAGAACTTTATACTGCCTAAGTCATTGTCTTATTGTATGATCAGGTACATTGGAGAGGAATGCGTAGTATGAAGCAAGGAGCCACAGCAAGAGGAACACCAGAAGATGATCGCCAATATCTGCGCGAGGGAGGAGCGGGAGGAAGGTGCGATAGAAGAGAAGGAGATCATCAAGAAGGGCAAGTTTCAGTTCCAGAAGACAGGACAGTCCGGCCCTCCAACACAGGACAGTCCGGCCTCAAGAGGTGACAACGTGCCGAGCCCAGGCGTAACCACTGGACAGTCCGGCCAGTCCCCGATGGACAGTCCGGCCAGACCGGACAGTCCAGCCCTAAATAACCGGACAGTCCGGCCCGTCTCGGACCAGATCCGAACGGATGTATCCTAGTTCGAGTCGAATACATTTTATCTCGAGCCCTGGCCGCCCCAGCCGCCCATATAAGCCCTGGGACGACCCCATAGTTAGGGGAGACCACGTTAAAACTATTTTGGAGTTGTTTCTCTTTAGAACCTCTGAAATTACTTGTGATCGAGTTTATCAAGCTACAATTGAGTGTGATCTGTTGATCCATTGGGAATTAGTGGATTGCAAACTACCGTTCGTGGTCGATGGCTACGTGTGCAAGATCGTGGTGTTGTGAATATCCTACAAGGTTCGAGAGCTGTTGCGTTGGCATCAGGGTTCGAGCGGGAGAGTTCATCGCTACACGGTGTTTATCTATCTACCATCATCATCATCATCGCCATCGCTTGCTGAGAAGATCGGGACACCCCTTATCATCTTGGTATCAGATTTCCTGTTTTACTCGGTGAGCATCCACAGATCCATCCATTATTTGAGTGTTTTTCGTCCTATCCAGAAAAAGCCAAAAAAATACTAGGGTTTAGTTTTGCCATAGCCTAGATTGCATCGTTTGCTAGTCTTAGTTGCTGGTCGTAGTCATGTCTTTGATCCGATCTCTTCCGGTAAAGTCGTAGTGTCTAGGTTCCCTTTGTCAATTTCGTTTTTGTTCTTCGTTCTTGAGTCGTTCATCATCGTTTCCGCCAGTTTTCATCAATTTACCGAGTCCACATAGCGTACCTTTGTTGCAAAACTTAGCTACAGCCTTTCTACAGCATCCGTGCCTAGGAACGTACCCATACGAGACTAGTTGCTGTGCTCTGACAGGCTGCTCATTAGGTTTTCGAGGTGCAATTTTTCGGCTGAATTCAGACCGGACAGTCCGGCCATATCACACAAGACAGTCCGGCCTTAGCAGAATTTTTGCTCCAGTATCATTTCAGTTATTTTACTGTTGAGTCTTATAGTTGAGAAAAAGTATAAAAAAAAGAAAAGAGAAAAGAAATAGAGATACAAGAAGAAAAAAGAGCAATATCTTTGTGGTGATTGTTGAGGCCTGGTTCTATATAGCACTTGTAGTTGAGCAATCTTGTGCCTGTCTATTTTGAGCTATTACTAGTGTCTCTCTTGTGCATTGCAATAATCTTGTTTTCATAATTGCTTTGCCACGTTTATCTCCACGTGTGTGTTTCCTTGGGTTATTGTCTCACGATCAGCACTAGGATTGGTTTGCGGTGTAGTTAGGACTCCATACCTACAGCTCCACCTTTAATAACCTGTGTGCCTTGTGATCGCCTCTATACCTTTGATATTCACTTCATCACATCAGTGCATCAGTCGTTTGCTTCGAATTGGTAAGCACTACTATTCGCTTTGGAGCGGTAAGATCTCCTTTCTTGTCAGCTTTGTGCGAGCAGAGAGTTTGCCACCATATCGATTTTGGGTTTTGCACTAATCTACTAATCATGTCTGCTAGTGATGATGTTGTGATGCAGAAAAAGGCAGAAACTGCTACAGTCACTTGGAGGGAATATGAAGCCTTACGGGATCATTTGACAGGAGTTTTTACTCGCACCACGGATTCTTTAGAAAAGGATGTACAGGGGGTACAAATCCAGTTGGGCGAAACCGAGAAAGCTGTCAACAACATTCAAACACAAGTGACTACAATCAATACAAATGTCAACGCATTACAACTATCCATTGATGCTTTGCGAGACGCCTTTGAGCAACAGCGGCAACACCAATTTGATGATGCTGCTGAACATGCGGACGCAGATAATGGAAGTGTTAATGATGAGGTCCAACAACAGCCAAACAATGGCCAAGGTAGGGGACGTGCCAATCCCCCTGGTGTTGGCCGTGGTTTTGCTCCTGTGGGACGTGCTCAGCGTGTAATCCAACAAGCAAATGATGATATCTTGAGCAAACCAAAATTCTCAATTCCCAAGTTTGATGGCTCACTTGATCCTGAAGATTACCTTTCATGGGAGTTGAAGATTGAGAAGTTGTGGCGTTTGCAAGACTATACAGAAGATAAGAAGGTTAAACTTGCTGCTTCCGAATTTGATGGCTATGCATTGCGTTGGTGGGATGCTATTATACAAAACAGACGCGACGATAATGAGGTTCCTGTGCTCTCATGGCGGGAGATGAAGGAAATTATGAGGCAACGTTTTGTGCCCACTAACTATTTGCGCTCAGTGTTTAACCAGCTCACCAAATTAACACAAGGTAGCAAGACAGTTGATGAGTACTACATGGAGATGGAGATGCTTATGCAGCGTGCACGAGTTCGTGAATCAGTTGAGATGACTCTGCAGCGTTTTCTCAACAATTTGAAGTTGCCTATTAAGAACATTGTGCGCCATCACACATATGCTACTATGACCGAGTTGTTGCATCATGCACGAGAGACCGAAGCACAACTAGCTGAAGAAGCTAGGGAGCGGGCTCGATATTCGTCGACAAGCCGGTTTTCTGCAAGATCCTCACTACCACCATCAGTGATGCCACCGGCAGCACCGGCGGATAGTCCGGCCCTCCAACACCAGCCAGTCCGGCCTCAAGCTTTTACTTCGGCCTCCACGCCTGCACCAACACCCTCCTCTGGTTCTACAGCAAACAAGCCGGCTGCTAGTTCGGGTTCCATCATGTCTATAGCTCGTGCTCGTGATCAAGAGTGCTATACTTGTGGAGGAAGAGGACATTTTAAGAATAAGTGTCCCAACAACAAAGTCATGTTTGTCAATGACAATGGTGAATATGAGAGTGGAGATGAAATTGATCCCTATAGTCCTGAAGACAATGGTGATGCTAGTGAGGGAGAGTTGGATGCTTATCCTACCCATGCGCCTACCATTGTAGTTACTCCACGTGCTCTTAGTGTGCAGCCCAATTCTGAATCACAGCGCTGCAATCTGTTTCAAACAAAAGCACTAGTTGGCCCAAAGAAAGCTTGCAAAGTCATCATTGATGGAGGTAGTTGCAGAAATCTTGCAAGCAAGGAGTTATGTGCCAAGCTGAATTTGACATATTTACCTCATCCTAAACCATATTATATACAGTGGCTGAGTGACAATGGTGAGATGAAGGTAAACCATATGGTGCGTGTAAATTTTGAGATAGGACCATACAAGGATTCTATTGATTTTGATGTGGTTCCTATGACTGTTTGCCACTTATTGTTGGGTCGACCATGGTTATATGATCGCCATGTGCAGCACAATGGTCGAGCTAATACATATCATTTGGAGTTCAAGGGCAAGAAAATTACCTTGCAGCCTATGTCCCCACAGCAGATTGTCAATGAATCTCGTAAAAAAATTGAGGTGAACTTGAAGGATGCACATCATGATAAGTGCGAGAGTTTTGTAGCTGTGAGTGATGTAAATGAGCGACCAAAGAATGATATAACGAAAAGTGAGGGAGTGAATAACCTACTAATTTTAGCCACCAAAGAAGATATGAGAGAATTTAGTGAGGATCCTACAGCCATGCCTCTTGTGCTCATGTACAAGGGTGAGGTTTTAGTTTCTAACGACATGACCCCTATTTCTTTTGGTGTGTCTAATGTTTTGCTGGATTTTGGTGATGTATTTCCACTTGATTTGCTGCCTCTACCTTTACATGAGAGAGTTGATATGGAGGCATCAAAACGTGCTGATTATGTGAAGAAACTCCATGAGAAGACTCGAGAGGCTATTGAGAAGAAAGGCCAGAAAGTTGCTGCTACAAGGAATCAAGCAAGGAAGAAGGTTTTGTTTCAGCCTGGTGACATGGTTTGGGTGCATTTGCGCAAAGACAGGTTTCCCAAGCTGAGGAAATCCAAATTAAAACCTCATGGTGCTGGTCCTTACAAGGTGTTAGCCAAAATAAATGATAATGCCTACTCGATTGATATACCTATTGCTGAGTTTGGTGGAGTTAGCAACAGCTTCAACGTTGCTGACTTATCACCATATGATGGAGAAGACCTTGGAGCGTCGAGGTCGACGCCTTTTGAAGAGGGGGGAGATGATGGGGACATCCCTATACTTGCACCTTCTCCACCAACTACTACACAAGATGTTCCAGCTGTTCAGTCCAATGAGATTAGAATTGGACCCATTACAAGAGCTCGTGCTAAGTTACTAGAACAACAGGTGAACTTGTTTCTTAATGAGCCTGATGTGTTACTTAATGAGAACTTTATACTGCCTAAGTCATTGTCTTATTGTATGATCAGGTACATTGGAGAGGAATGCGTAGTACGAAGCAAGGAGCCACATCAAGAGGAACACCAGAAGATGATCGCCAATATCTGCGCAAGGGAGGAGCGGGAGGAAGGCGCGATAGAAGAGAAGGAGATCATCAAGAAGGGCAAGTTTCAGTTCCAAAAGACAGGACAGTCCGGCCCTCCAACACAGGACAGTCCGGCCCTCCAACACAGGACAGTCCGGCCTCAAGAGGTGACAACGTGCCGAGCCCAGGCGTAACCACTGGACAGTCCGGCCAGTCCCCGATGGACAGTCCGGCCAGACCGGACAGTCCGGCCCTAAATAACTGGACAGTCCGGCCCATCTCGGACCAGATCCGAACGGATGTATCCTAGTTCGAGTCGAATACGTTTTATCTCGAGTCATGGCCGCCCCAGCCGCCCATATAAGCCCTGGGACGACCCCATAGTTAGGGGAGACCACGTTAAAACTATTTTGGAGTTGTTTCTCTTTAGAACCTCTGAAATTACTTGTGATCGAGTTTATCAAGCTACAATTGAGTGTGATCTGTTGTTCCATTGGGAATTAGTGGATTGCAAACTACCGTTCGTGGTCGACGGCTACGTGCGCAAGATCGTGGTGTTGTGAATATCCTACAAGGTTCGAGAGCTGTTGCGTTGGCATCAGGGTTCGAGCGGGAGAGTTCATCGCTACACGGTGTTTATCTATCTACCATCATCATCATCTCCATCGCTTGCTGAGAAGATCGGGACACCCCTTATCAGAGTATGAGCTCTACTCGTGCATCCAACTCCTAAAAGCCAAAGTTTGCCATTGTGTCCACTATAAATTCCTATGCATGGTATTTGTAAGCCATTCCAAAGTAAAATTTTCATGTGCTACCTTTCAAAAACCTTCAAAACACTTCTCGTTTTGTGACACTGTTTTTAGCTCATGGGGACGTAGTGGTCGGATTTGCTATCTTCCATATTGCTTATTCCAAAAAGAAAAAAAAGAGAAAAAAGAAAGAAAAAAGGCACTCCTCCAAAGAATGTGAATGTTGGTGGGCACCTGATGGAATCGGTTAGCCATGGTATGTGAAAGGAAAAAGGTGGGGAGGAGTGCCAAGCTTTATAAAAGAGCACAAAAGTGCCAATCTCTCTCTCAAAAACTTGCTTCATTTTTGTATGGAAGATAGTAAGAACCCCATTGCCAGTCGTTGACAAAGACAACCACCTCTCAAAACCAATTTTTATCTCTCTGTTTTACAAATGAAAAGCTCTAGCACATGTTTAATCACTGCTTCCCTCTGCGAAGGGCCGTTCTTTTACTTTTATGTTGAGTCACCACCTTCTTTCTTTATGCACCATTAAGAGAGCATAGTTGTCATTCTTAGTGTGATATGCATTGTCCCAAAGTTCATTGATTGACTCATATTGTTGGTTTCACTTGTTCTTAAATTATTTGTATCTAGTCGCCCTCTTAAACTTGAAGGCGTCCTATGTATTTATGTTTTGCTCTCTTTGAAGGACAAGCTGAAAACCATTTGTATGTTTTTCCTTATGATTTGAACACACGTTTGACTTTCATTGTTTCATTTTCATGATCTTTTGTTTGTGTTCATTTACATGTTTACAACATGGTTGCTAAGTTCTTATTGTCATGATTATATCTTCATGCCCATGTTTTAAGTTCTATTGATCCCAGCTCACCAATGCTTACATATATGATCAAGTTTGTGTAGGTGCATGTCACCTAAAAAATTATTCTTTTGTTATCACTTACCTACTCGAGGACGAGCAGGAGTTAAGCTTGGGGATGCTTGATACGTCTCAAACGTATCTATAATTTTTGATGTTCCATGCTTGTTTTTACACCATTTGCCTATTGTTTCGTTACACTTAGTGGCACTTTTATGCATTTTCCGGAACTAACCTATTAACGAGTTGCCACAGTGCCAGTTCCCTGTTTTCTGCTGTTTTTGTGTTTCAGAGTGATACACAGGAAATATTCTCGGAATTGGACGAAACAAAAGCCAGAAGTCTTATTTTTCCCGGGAGCATCCAGACATCCGAAGAGAGGAAGGAGAGGGGCCACAGGCCTCCCTCACACAGGGCTGGCGCGGCCCAGGCCCTGGCCGCGCCACCCCTATGTCAGGAGGCCCTGGCAGCCCTCTGACATCGCTCCTTCGCCTATATAAAGCCTCGGGACGGAAAACCCTAAAGGATTCGACAATTTTCCAGAAAGAGTTCCGCAGTTCCGCCGCCGCCACCGACGAATTTCGGGGGACAGAAGTCTCTGTTCCGGCACCCTGCCGGGATGGGGAAGTGCCCCCGGAGCCATCTCCATCGGTCTCCATCGCCGTCTCCGCCGTCTCCATCGACCTCACCGCCATCTCCATCAACCTTGCTGTCTCCTATGATGAGGAGGGAGTAGTTCATCCCCGGGGCTGAGGGCTCTACCGGTAGCTATGTGGTTCACCTCTCTCTCCCATGATGTGATCTTTATGTGATCGTGAGCTTTGTATCATGTTGAACAAGTAGATGTTATTATTCAGATATTATGCTACTCCTATGCTTAATTGTTATAGTGTACTCTAGTGATGTTATTAAAGTAATCTATTCCTCCTGCCATGGTGTAACGGTGACAGTGCGTGCATCGTGGCGGTACTTGGTTTAGGCTATGATCGTGATCTCTTGTGGATTATGAGAGTAATTATTACTATGATAGTATTGAGTGATCTATTCCTCCTTTCATGGTGTAATGTTGACAGTGTGTGCACCGTGTTAGTACTTGGTCTAAGTTGCAATGATTTCTATTTTGAATTGTGATCTGATTTGGATGTCTCTATGAGTGGTGTTTGTCAAGTACTTGATGAACTTTAAGGGGTGCTTCTGTAGCTACTACATAATGATTAGTGTTGTTCAATAGGAGAGTAATTCAGAGTACCATAGTGGAGAGAAGTTGTTTATTTGTTTAATCATGTTATATTGTTGGGAGTGTGTCCACTAGTGAAAGTATGATCCTTAGGCCTTGTTTCCAAGCTTTGCACACCGTTTACTTGCTATTTTGTTACTTGTTTGCTTGCAGCGATATTTATTTCACATCACGTTTGCTACTTATAATCATCTATACCACTTGTATTTCATTATCTCTTCGCCGAACTAGTGCACCTATACATCTGACAAGTGTATTGGGTGTGTTGGGGACACAAGAGACTTTCTGTATCGTAATTGCAGGGTTGCTTGAGAGGGATAGCTTTGACCTCTAACCTCCCTGAGTTCGATAAACCTTGGGTGATCCACTTAAGGGAAACTTGCTGCTGTTCTACAAACCTCTGCACTTGGAGGCCCAACAAGTGTCTACAAGAATAGAAGTACGTAGACATCACTCCACCGCCTACATCCATAAGCGGCGTCGCCGCCGACTCAGTCCTGTGGGTCGGTCCATGGTCGAAACTGCAAACCGGCGCAAAGAAGCACCCTAGCCACACACGCCTGGGGACAAGCCATGCCATTGCCGATGCCGCACCATCGGCGGTCAAGCCTGTTTCTCGCAGCACCAAAATACTCACCTTTGCATGATAGTAGAACGTAACCGCCACGACCCTCTTGGACCGAGGAAGAGGAGCAACGCCGGATCAGAGGTCTGCAGGGGTCACCAGATCTTGGCCACCCAGGCCCAAATTTGGTACAGTGGCGGTGTAACCGGAGAAGCTCCAAATCACAGCCAACCTAAAGGGGGAGGCCGGCGCTAGCCCCACCAACTACTCATTTAATGTAATGCTATCGTAAGATGCAAGAGTAGACAAGACTTTTGCTGTCATGCAAGAAAGAGAAAACAAGTGCAAAATATGTTGCATGATTGGTACTCAGTTCTTTATCACTAATTCTCGTTAAGTTCACTCAGCACTATAGAAGACATGCCTGCATAGACAAATGTTTGTTCAGAAACAGAGGCATGTCACCCCCAAAACCAAGACATTCCATCCGCAAATAATTACAACAGTAATGCACGACAGCAGGAGGGGAGATACATAAGAGGGACCTTAATGTTTTTTCATCTAGGGGGAATAATCTGTAACGTGCTCCAACAAAGTTTGCCATCACCTATTGCGAATTCAATTCACAACTTCACGGACACATACAAAACCTTGTAGGATCACAATCCTAACGGTGCGTCCTCAACATTTTGATTACCGAAATTCCTTTCTAGAGGAAACCACATCGAGGACAAACCAAACCAAACCTAAGAGCATCTCTAGCAATAAGTGAAAAAATGCGAACTGAAAAATGCGAGTTCAGGCCACTAAACTCGCATTTTTCAGTTCATCAGAGCGCGGCGCAGATCAGAACCTGATCTTGCGAACTGAAAAACTCAAAATTCAAATTTTGCCGGGAGATCACAGCTACGATTAGTAGTTGTTCGTCAGTTCTTGCGCGGATCGATTGCATACATACAAAATTACAACAAAAAAAGAGAAAATATTTAGTGGACGAGCTCCCCTAGGGCTTTATGCGCGTGTGCGCATCGCCGACGGGCCAAAATGGAGCTCGTGGGTGGGTACGGTGGCCGTCGCGGCGCCGCCTAGTCGTCGAGGACGCGCGAGGGACGCGGGAGGCCGCTGCCCGCGGTTCGTCCACCGGCGCGCCACGCGGCGCTTGGCGCCGAGGCTGCGCGCCGCCTTCTTCCGAGCTTCGTCGCCGCACGGTTGCGGCGAGCGGCCCGACGGTGGGCGCCTCCCACCGCCACCGCCCCCGCCACCGCCCATGCGGCCGCCGCCAAGGCCGCAGCTCCTCCCTACGGTTGTCATCGGCGCAGATCCGGCGGTGTGAGCGCTCTAATTGCTCATCGGAGTTGAGGTGTGTTCGCGGTGGCGGCGTCAGCGGCTAGGGTTTTCGCGGCGGAGGAGAACGGGTTCAGAACCGAACTCGCGTCTCCGCGCGGTATATGTAGGGGCCGGATGGGCCGGAGTTCGGGGGCCTGAGAAAATGGTTTTCGGGCTAGGCCGTTTACGGGCTTCGTTAACTCGCAGGCCCAGCACCGAAATTGTAAATCCGTCGGAATTTTTCAGTTCCCAGCGATTTACGGTTACTGCTAGAGATGCTCTAAGATGTCCACCACACCACGTACGGTATAACCTACACACGAGGTTGCCCCACATGCAGATCACAGGTTTACAGCCCAGCAAACCAAGACCTAATATGCAGATGATGATGATGAGGATGATGCCATTACACCAAACGACACGGATCATTCAAACTCTACCCAACACCGAGGCAACGATGATTCATCAACAATAGATACAAAATTCTGGACGAAGATAGACACCGAGACCACGACCATACAGAACAAACACGCAACCGTATCACCGGAGTGATCGGATCAAAACGAAGCATAATTTCTAGTTCTATGAGAAATTTAGCAGTAGTAGGATTTAACGGCGCACCTGGTTGATGTTTAGGAAAAAGAAGGCGGCGGAAGCGGCGCTGCAACACGGCGACGGCGATGGGTTGATATAGGGCCGTCGGATGGACCCGTCGATTCGCATGGATATCTCCAGGCGACGTGGTCCCAACAGTCAGCGGGAGCGCCAGGATCACACATCATGGTCCCACCTGTCGGTGGGCCCAGAGTTTACCCGGCCCCTCCCTCCGCAGTTCCGGCAAAACCGAGGGGGCAAAGCGGGAAAAAGGTAGAGGAGGAGCAGTAGGTAGACAGCAGATCGCCGGCGGCGATGGCGCAGAGGGACAAATCCGCCGTCGCGGTCGCGGTCACGGCCGCCTCCTCGTCGGCGTCCCTATCCTCCTCCTCCTCCGCCGCGCCTCCAGCCGCGCCCTCGGGAGAGCGTTGGGGCTCCGCCATCGGGAGCCTCGGGGAGCTGGGCGCCAACGTCGAGTCGCTGCAGAAGCTGCTCGCGCGGAAGGCCATCTTCGTCGACGACGACGTCTTCTCCAAGGCCTCCCTCGCCGCTGACCAGGCTCGCACCATCAAGGTATCTACGCGATGCGTCCGATTACCGAACCCGATTTTATCCACCTGCGGTTATATGGTTCCAGGCTATTTATTGGGCCAGTAGAACGCACAACCTATGTTCATATGCCCGATGCAACTTCGATTCTGCTTGGGTTCTCTTCGATCTAGTGTATTTTGGGCTCAGCTCTGGGTTTTGGTAGGCTAGGCACTAGGCAGCACGGGTGCTAAAGTCCAGCCAAATGGATTTGATCGATCGATTGTATCCATGTGATGATCATGACAACGGTCTGTGAAACTAAATGCATAATGAGTCCAGGCATTACCTCATCAACGCATATCACTTAAATGTGTTATATCACTTTCAGTGTGGTTGGTACATCCATGTGCTGGATTTCATGTAGTCTGGAGTGTTTACCCCTCATTTGTGAACTAGTAAGGGCATGTTTGGGTTGTGATAGACCTTGCCCCTCACTTAGTTTAGGGAAGTAAGGCTTTGTTCTGTGAAACAACAGCAAGTCCATCGTTCAATTGCAATATGATTTTTTCGTGGCTTCACATGTGAGATAAATGGAGATCCAAAAGTAAGTGATACCTATCCTCATGAGTTTAAGGAGCCATACCCTCCTCAAACAGGTTCACCAGATAAATGACTATTTTTCTTTGTGGCAAGTTGCCTTTGCCTGTACTTGATAAAAACTTAAATTTAGTTGCACACAACTTTGATAAGCTTGAGTATCAACCGCTACCAGGTTCTTTCCTGTTTAGTGTATCTGCAGCAAGAAATAGCAAGTTCTTTCCTGCTATGTTAGTAACTTATTACTTATTACTCCTTTCCTTATTAAAAATATAGACTGGATTTTCCAAAAAAAATAGAATGAATTAACTTTATACCTTTTAAACCAGTGCAAGCGAATGAATGTTGGCTTCTAGCTAGCCGTTATCCTACAGCGTGTTACTGTAAGTTTCCTCTTATATTGGTACTCTACTTCTGTGGATTAGATTCTTGACCAGAGGGTGCAGTCTCTGGAACGTGAACTCGACGCCGCGATTTCTGCAGCTGCTCGAGCCCGTACAGAGAAACGCCAGGCTGAAGCCGCTCAACGGGCTGCAGAGCAGCGTGCGCAGGATGTCACAAAAGAGCTGGAGAACACCGCAAGTATGTGTAAAGTCTTGTTGACACACCAGCACTTGACTGGCTGAGGTTATCCCGGATCTGAGTAATTCACTTATGTTTTTCATCTCGCAGAAGTATTCCAGCTGCACATGGAAGAGCTGCGGACGAAACAACAGGAGATCGCGAAGAGAGATAGTGATATCAAGGTGCTAGAAGCAATAATACAAACCCTGAGTACAAAAGATGATGGTGGATCCAGCGAGTAATAACCGTACACCGGGAGCATTGAGCTTTCTCATTGATGGTTTCATGTTCAAGTGTCTTCCACATATTTATCAGCTCCATGTAAGCCCTTCAATACTTAGATTACTATATTGTTTCCACAAGATGGAACACTCAGACAGAATTAACATGAAAGTTTGCAATGATATGCTCTTTTCCTGTTACTTCACCTTTTGACAATTGGCCATGGACACCTTTTTTTCACTAATTTGACTATGGAGTAGAAACATCTGAGCTTGATAATTCAAATTTATAGCTTTTTTTAGGAGTACCATTCCTAGAGGTACTCAACATCAAATTTAAAATGTGTATATTTTTCTCCGACTTTGATTTAACAGTTTAAAACAATGCACTAAATTACCCCAAAAACATATGTGCGGAGCATTTTAGCCTCTTCTCGGTCAGCCAAGTATTATCTGGACGGACGCGACAGTCGAGCCGACTTTGTCAACGTGAATCGAGGAGGACAACCCTTATTAAAACCCATGGAATACTACTTAGATATGTGTAGCAATGGAGTTTTAACCTAGTTAAGACTGGATACAAATGAAAATTTTATATATGTGTGTCGCTTTATAATATTTTCAAAGCTTTATTTACAGTCTTAAATCAGGGTTCAGTATATCTAACCTTTGACATTGCTATGTGGCTTTTGAGTAAAACTGCTTCTTTTATTGCTGAATGTAACAAGTATCTGCTAGCATATTTTCTGAGAATTATTGCCGGAATTAGGACATGTTCTTCTTATTATGGCACAAACTGGACGGCAAAGAGTGTTGCCCATTTGTGCAAGGAGGCAAAGGTTGTCAGCTGAAATTACTCCCTGCTTTTTTTAGACACTCTAAAGTCGAAGGATATCTTATAATTTGGAAAATCTCTTCTACATTAATTCTTCTTTCTAGTTTTTATCTGGAATGGTTTTGATGGCGTGTATCTCTTATTTCTCTTAGACCTAAGAAATAGTATGCCAAGCTGAAACCAAGGAGCTATATTTCGTCACATGTCACTCGGCCACTCAGGCCCTCGTGAACTTGATGACACCATGTTATCTGTCCTAACCCTCAAATAATTGTTGCCCATATTTAATATAACTGTACAAGTTGTAAATTTTGTAGTCTAGTCGTTAAATTATAAATCAAAGAATATTATTTTTAAAAGGTATCATCAAAATGATCTCAAGATCTCTCAATCCAAAAACTTGCAATTCTAGTCTTGTAGTTATACATAACCATATATAGCCAATCCCAAAGATGATGGAATAGCCAAGGGATTTGCAATCCATGAGCTGTGGTAAACGACGAAAGATAACCGGGTTTTAGATGGAAGGCCCGAGAGGAGCCTGACTTCAAATTAATAAAGCCAAAAACTGGCATGCAAAGAAGGTTCAAAGGTAAGTAACTAGCTAGGGCGTTGGAGTTCTCATCCTTGAGTAAAGGGCTATAAGCTTATAGATCGCTAGCACCGACACTGAAGACAAAGCAGTTACTACACACTATCAATGTATCATTGCAGGTATATATGGTGACATGCAGTTGTATCATTGTATGTAACCGTCATGTTACAGCTCTGGTGCATATAATAACTGAATTAACAACAGCACACCATCATAATGCTTGACATGCAGTTGCATGTAACCATCATGTTACAGCTCTAGTGCATATAATAACTGAACTAACAACAGCACACCTTCATCATGCTTGATTTGCTATGGAAAACTCAATAGATTATTAATTTCCAAGGGAAAGCTTAATAAATTATGTACTACAAGGCCCTACAAATTTGTTATAGAAACCAAACACAATATTACCACACAAAAGCTGATCTCCTTGTCGCTTCCATGGAAGCAGAGCAATCCTTGATTTTCTTCAGCCTTACAACCACGTTGTTCATGCTTGCCCTCTCGTTAGGAGAATCACTTGAACACTCCAGACCCAACTCGAATGTCGATACAAGAAAGTTGATGTTGCTATCGTTGGAAGGTGATTCCGATGTAGTATTATCGATCTGGTGATGAAAGTCACGACTGCTTATCTCTTCACCTTGCATCAGCTTCTTGTCAACGACATCAACGGGACTTGATGAAAATGCTCGGGAAACCCACTGCCTGAGACTGGATTGTCCGACGAACATGGGATCCGTGGGCCTCTTCCCGGTGAAGACTTCGAGCAGCATGATCCCAAAGCTAAACACGTCGCTCTTGCGTGACGCCTTCCCCATGTAGGCAAGCTCTGTTGAAGAAAATAATCGATAGAGTTAGCTAACCAAAGTGATAGCTGATGTCTTGGCAAATAAGTTGCTCAATCATGGTTGTAGCAAACACGTACCTGGGGCCATATACCCAATTGTTCCTGGCATACTTGCTGAGACAATGGAGTTGTCATAGCCTAGAAGTAACTTCGCAATGCCAAAGTCGGCAACATGTGCAGTCATGTCCTCATCGAATAGCACATTGCTAGGCTTCAGGTCGCAGTGTAGGACAACTTGACAGTGATGATGGTGCAGGTACTCCATCGCCTCAGCCACGCCAAGCATAATGTCCAGTCTCTTGATGAATCCTAGTGGTTCACTAATTTCAGTGTGCAAGTGTGCCTCCAAGCTACCATTGGGCATGTACTGAAGCAGCAGTGCTCTGAAATCCAAGTTGGAACAGGTGTTCAATATCCGTATCAAGTTGCGATGCCGAGCCATCCGCAACACTTGACATTCAACATCAAAGCTCTTCATGGCCTGCTCGACTTGCATGTTGAGCACTTTTATTGCGACCACCAGACCATCATCCAGTTGGCCTTTGAAAACTTTGCCCAAACTTCCAACTCCCAACAATTTGTCCTCACTGAAATTTCCTGTGGCACGAACAAGCTCATGGTAGGACACTAACCTATGGTGTGGTTCAACTCCATCAACGGCAGTTGTTACCTCTCCCTGCTTCAGGCTGTTCCTTCTTATAAACCAGTATAAGCATATAGCTATAGCCGCCAAAGCTAAAGCAACAGAAGGGAGTAGGAACTTTAGTAATTGTCCGTTATTAACAGAGTGAGAGTTACCCAGGCATGGCAAAAACCCTAAACGGGGAGCACCGCACAGACCGAAGTTCCCTATCAGGGATTGCAAGGTGATGTTTCTGAAAACACCTTCATCTGGAATCGGACCTTCTAACTCATTGAAGGATAAGTTCAGGCTGGTGAGGTAGGTTAAGTTTATCAAGTACTTTGGAATTGTACCAGAGAAGTTGTTGGAAGATAGGTCCAGTGTTGCTAAGCTAATTAGATTGCGGAAAGTGTATGGAATCGAATTTTGAAACGAGTTGTGAGACAGGTTTAGGTAAATCAGCATCCTGAGCTGTCCAAAAGAATCTGGAAGGCTGCCCACCAAGTTGTTGGTTGAGAGATCCATTTTGTTAATCTGTTTCATGTGGCCGTGGTCAAAAGGTAATGCACCAGTCAGAGAGTTATGGGATATATTCAGTTCAACAAGGTTGCTAAGAAGAAACAAGCTTGCTGGCACACGTGAGGATAGATTGTTATGAGACAAGGAAATGTATTCCAACAACGTGAGGTTACCAATGCCATCTGGTATAGAACCAGAGAACTTATTGTTGTAGAGAAACAGTTGTACCAGTCTCTTGAGCATACCGATTTGCGCTGGGATGGGACCATCGAAGCTATTCCCTGAGATGTCAATCCTCTCAAGGTTCTCCATAGTCGTTATGGATTCTGGGATTGACTGGCTTAGTTGGTTCTCCATGAGGATCAATGAGCTGACACCACTTAGATTTGATATTGTCGATGGAATTCCTCCTGTCAGCTTGTTGCCAGTTGCATCAAAAACCACGAGCTTCTGAGAGAGGTTTCCAATATAGTCAGGAAGGCCTCCAGTGAAATCATTCACCTGCAAATTTATCAAACTCAGGTCCCTGCAATTCGAGAGAGCATCCAAGAAGACAAGCTCCCCTTGGAGGTGGTTCATTCCAAGATCTAGCCACTGTAGTGATTTCATGCCCCCAAGTGTTGATGGTACTGACCCGGTCAGTTGATTGATGGCCAATCCTATGGAGGATAATACTGTCAAATTGCCAAGAGAAGCAGGAATGGAACCTGTGAGTCCATTAGATGAAAGATACAAAATGTTTAGCTGTCTCAACTTCCCAAGTTCTACCGGAATCTCTCCGTAAAGCTTGCAGAATGAGAGGTCAAGCTTGGTGAGCATGGTGAGATTCCCAAGCTCACGAGGGATTTGCCCGACAAGTTCATTCCCACCAGCTAAGAAGCCCTTAAGGAGTGGTAGCTCGGCCAGCCATGTCGGCACGGGACCTGTGAAGTTATTCAGGGCTAGAGCAATGATCCTGATATACTTGCAGGAAGCAAGGCCTGACGGAATCAGACCCGTGAGGTAGTTGTCAGAGAGGGAAATTACTTGTAACATGGGGAGACTGAGGTTGCCAGGAATTGGGCCAGTCAGATTGTTACTGACCAAATACAGCATTCTAAGTCTAGACATGTTGAAAATGGGCGATGGAACTGGTCCAGAGAGCTGGTTACGCTGCAGGTCAAGGAAATCAAGCACTGGCAAGGAGCCAACGCCTTCAGGTATCGATCCAGACAGGCTGTTGTTCCCAAAGGAGACGTAGCTTAGCAGAGGTGTGTTGTTGAAGAGATGAGGTGGTATCGGGCCACTCAAATGATTGGCATGCAGAGCTATGGAGGCAAGGTTGCGCAATCCTTGCTGCATGTCCGTTGGGATCTGACCAGACAGCATGTTGTTGCCTAGATCAAGAACTTGGAGAGCCGTAAGGTTGCCAAAGGTAGATGGGATGGAGTTAGACAAGCTGTTGTGTCCAAGGTTGAGGTACCTAAGGCGACGCAGCCGGCCGAGGTCGGCGGGAATGGAGCCGACGAGGTTGGCGTCGGTGAGGTTGACCACGGAGAGGAAGGAGAGATTTCCAAGGTGAGGGGCGAGCAGGCCATGGAGAGGCACGCCGGGCAATTCCAGGGCGGTGACGCGATGGTGGCGCCGGCCACACGACACGCCGACCCAACGGCAGAAGGACACGTTGGGGGCCCAGCCGTCGTTGAGGACGCCAAGAGGGTCGGAGAGCTGGGCCTTGAACGCGAGCAGCGCGGCGAGGTCAGTGTCATTGTTGCTAGGAAGGGAAGGAGCAGCGAGCACAGTCGGTAGCAGCAGCACTAATGAGAGTATTATGAAGGGATATGCCATGGCCATGGAACGTGCTGGCTAGTCAAGCAAGAGCTTATGAGCAGAGAGCAGTGACTACTGAACAGTCTGTGGGAGGGACTCTGGTTTTTGACGAAATATAGAAGCATTGCTTTCCATTTATAAAATAAAAGGAGGCCGGCAGAGCTTGGAAATGTAGAAGAGAACAGAATAATTGCAGCTTCAATAGCACTAAACTGAACTGCTCCTAATCACGGGTGTGAAGGAATCCTGCTGCATCCCGCAGCCCCGCCTGATTCCAGCTTTGGATCTCATCAAAGACCAAGCACCAAACTTGACAGCAACTTACAATTATGTACTCTAGTAGTATTCCTTAATTTTCTGTGACAATGGCTCTACTTGCACAAGTTGCAGTCGTGTCTTTTCTCTCTCCCGAGAAGACGCAACACTTTGCCAATAGGTAGTTGGCACACGTTTTTTGAAAGTATATGTAACCAAGTTGCAGTCGGGTGTTCCTCATATGATTAGTACTGGAAGGACCTTGCGCGCTCTGCCGCGCCGATCTTTGTTGCCACCGTTTATTTTTTATGTGTGATATTAGGTACGTGATGAAGACATAACCTTACTAATCGGTCTATGTTTATCCAAATAAAACCAATGCCATCGGCCAAAACAGAAAGCGGACTCAATAGGGAATGTGTATACAAAACTAAACTCTCGTAGAAAAATGTACTGCAAGAGTAACATTATATAACAAACTGATGAAAAAAGAAAATAACAAAGTTAACAATGGTCCAACTCCTGAAAACACATATACATAAAGTTCTTGAAAATAATCCGCTGAACACCAACAGAAAGTGTATCCTTTTCTCGAACTTCTTCTCAAAAGGGAAGTGACCAGACAGGGCATCAAAGAAAACCTGGGCCGTCCAAGTGACCTGTTGGATAGAAAAGAAGAATATCAGATATATTGGTGATCTGCTGTAATATTTGAGCATAGATAACTGAATACCAGGAAGTAGGTTTACAAATTTTACAGCGACATGCATGCTAGGAGGCGGGCAAAGGCCACATATTCTAGCAAAATGAAAAGAAAATAACTCTCAGATTTCTCACAGCTATTTATTTATTGATGATCATATTTATATGAAGTTTAGATCTCTTAGAAGATATCAAAATTTAGTTCAGCACTGTATATGCACTTATCAACATGAATGTTTGCATGACTTCAGTCTAAGGGCATCCACAGCGTTGCTATCGCTATATCTGACATGCAGTAGTATTTGGCAACGCTAGAAGATATGGCAAGTGTTTCACAGTGTAGCCAATGCCAAATATCTGCAAAGTGGGTCCCAGTACTGGCCCAGATAACAATATTAATCTCTTCCTTGCCAACCGTTCTCTCCTCTCTCTCTCCTTATCTACTACTCTTTCTTCCCCACCGAGGAGAAATTCCCCTTGAGTTCGGTACTCCCTGGTCTCTCCTCTCTTTGGCTAGAGCTCCGCCACCTTCTATTCCTTCATCTTGGTGTCGCTCCGGAGCCTGGGAACCTTGTCCTGGCACTCCACCTCCATGTGATTCGCTGCTGCCGGCCATGCGCGACCGCCCTCATCCATCTAGCTGCAACGCTCGGCCAGCGTCGCCGCTTGAGGCCATGGCTCTGACGGATACTTCCCAGCTGAAGCGGGAGATGCGAGAGAGGTTGGAGGCGTGGGAGAGAATCATATTTTATTGCGTCGCTAGATTTGACATCGGAGCACGGAGTTGCTCCGATTCCCTATTTCCTCTAATTTGGAACCACCCTCACAATGGTAGGAACTAGTTCCAAAAGCCAAATTCTGAATTTGGAACTACTTTTGGCACAACGCTGTGGATGCCCTAAGTTGCATGCACATGTAAATGATACTAACCCAATCAAATAATCTACTCTCTCCAATCTATATTAGTGTCGCTGATTTAATACAAAGTTGTATTGAACAACCACATTTATTATGGACTGAAGGAAGCACAGTGTAACACAAGAATTTTGCATCACATGCAGTACTGGGCCTAGCAAGAGGTAAGCATTTCGAACGAACAGAATTCCAAACATTACTGTCAATGATGGTATTGGAGATGAGCAAGCAAGGCATCTCTTTTGATATTGGTCTGCACTACTCGATTGACAGTTGTAAACCATAACTGAATATTTAGTGATTTATATACCATAGAAAAGCCAATTGCCATAACTGAATATTAGCTATGTGTGTAGATTAAGAAAAGTCTAGACATACTTGTAAGAAAAATATTTGGAAATAATTGTAGTGTGTAAAATTACATTCCTAGGAGTAATTTCGGCATATCTATAATATGATGCACTAAACCACCAAATATTTTATAATATGATGTACCAACATATCAAATGTTTTAATTGAATTGAAACTGGGCCACATTAGGAAAGCGCGGGGTCATCATAGGAAGAAACTAGTGGTTGATAGTACACTGGGAAGGAATTATTTTCATTAGTCTAACCAGCTAAGGTGTAGCACAAGGCATACATTCATGAAAGAAGATTGCTCGCAAAAGGATGGCAAATACAGAATGTTCTTTTCAAGCAAGTAGGGCTTATCAGTTAAAACTGAATTTTTAGCAGTAAGTGTACTGCATGAACGACTATTCTGCTAGGAAGATTGGATGCATGTCTGATGTTTTTCAGCATTGAGTTAGTGATGGTAATCTAATTATGTAGACTGAAGGATGTAACAAAGATGCAAGGAATTTATGTCAGCACATTTAGAATGTGCACATGGATCAGTATGTGTGGCAAGATGGCTTTAATAATTCAGTTTGCGAACAGGTAAAGCATATTTCTACAGTGGTAGAATTTTAACAACAGAAGCTTTGCAGTGTGGTTTACCAATAGCCTTCTAAACCCATGATTAAAATTAAAGAATAGGAGTAGAACCGTGTCGCAACCTCGTTAGAATAGTGATCTAGAAGCCAAAGGACGGCTAAACAGAAAAACAACTTTAACTGATTCTAGATATATTGGAACACAGAGAACAAATATCCTTGCAGGAAATTTCTTACCCATGGGCGAAGAAGTGCACGCCGCGCTTGGTCCAGATGGCTGCAAAATCATCAGGATGGATTCCATCAAGTACCAATAAATGTCGGCGCTCTGAAATATCGCCGTTGCGTCGACCAGGCTTGTTAACATACAACTTCACAACACAACTGCATGCACTTACTCCAACCGAGAGTGGCATAAATCAGAAATACATGCAGTTAGTTCAAAACTGAATATCATATCAATTCATCCATGACCAGCTTAACGAAAGAAATTTTAATTTTCCATATGACAATCTTCTTTTGTATTTATATGGTAATTACTTGGTAGTTATAGCCACATCTGTTGTTCGCATCAATGATTTAGTCATCAAAAAAATACTCACAACTGGACTAAAAAAAAAGGTCAGACTACTCTGTAGAGGAAAAAAATCAACAACCATAACGTAGGCTAATGCTGCAAGGCACGAGAAGCTAGCTGAAATTGTAAATTTAATCAAACTGTCTAAAATCTGCATGCTTTGAAGTATAAAGATGCCTCACTATGTGTTTATGTTTCAGCTATTTCCCAATGTTGCCATCTAGCGGTTGGTATGGAACTATGGATACATCCAGGCCTCGTAGTTGTGATTTCTGAATCTTCCAACTTTCAAGCACACGTTCTCCTTCTTCTCGAAGCTGCACACATACCAGATAGACCAGATTGTTTAGCTAATGTAACACAAGCACCAGAGGCGACGGATGGCTGGAGCGCTAGCCGTAGACGCGCGACGCCGCGAGCACCCGAGGGGACCAGAGAAATCAGGCGGTAGAGGAGGGCCATGGGAGAAGCAGATGGATTTGGTGGTTGAATGGGTCGGGTCGCGGCGGCTGATGTCCGCGGCGGTGGCAGCGGCGGCGTTAACCTAGCTACCAGAGGAGGGAGGACACGAATACAATTTAGGAATCAACAACTTGGGAGTGGGCTCTCTATTTTTGTCCTACTTCGCGAGTCCATCGAATGGATATAGGCAGCTCCAGTCAATCATATAAAAAAACACGGGTCTGGTACCCAACACAAGTCAATGCGAGCGATTCACGTACGTAACTAACCACAACGTCTCAATTACAGAGAGCTTAGAGCTCTTAGAAGATTTTCACGTGAAAAAGTGGTACTATCCTTCATCATGGCTGTTAGCGTGATTAGGTAGATTTGGACTTGTCATGTTCATGCATCTGGATAAATCGATGCATGCAGGGGTGAAGCTCCCAGTAGGGCAAGGTAGGACAGCCGCCCTACCTTGATTTTTGGGTAAACATGTCATATGCGCCTTTTTTCTGAAAAATTTGAGCGGTCATACTTAAAAATGAATTTTGTATGAGAAAGTTATGCTTGTTTTAGTGAACAACAATGCATAAACCGATTTTGAACCAAAAACAAAGACTATATATATTCTAATAATCAACACATAATTGAAGATAGATATTTAAAATATTAAAGACTTAATAGATTGTCATGATATTTAAGAGGCTAACAACATGTTTCCTCCAGTTTATCGCCTCATTGAGCTAACGTTGCTTTTACCGGCAGCGATGGCAATAGTCAAAGGGGCTTTCTTAGTAACAAAGATCATCAAGATCGAGTTGCACAACAAGATTTCCATAATGGCTGCACGAATTTGAACATAATTCTTATGTAGACCATTAGCTGCACCGAAGATTATTTATAGACTAATTGCCATACATATAAAGCTCTACTTAGTATATATAAATTACAAATTGGTAGGCGGTTATGGCTTGGGTTTGCTCTAACATAGTTCCGCCTTTGGATGTCTTCTTGATGACTTGATGATGTGTTATATGAGTGTGTATATTCAAAAGTCTTGAACGATAAATGAAGATTTTCAGAAAAAGGTTGAGCTTTGGCATTGCCTAGGACTTCTATACTTTATTATTAGGGGGTTATTATGGGTATGCTACTTACATTCAAACATGTTTCTGTTTTTCTTATACTAAATGATTGTATTATAATCATATATAGAGTTAATGTCTGGGGAACTATTTTGGTCTTGACATTATTTTCTAGAGTTCACCTATCTCAAATTCTTTTTGTCCTTCGCCACTGGGTGCATGGCGATAGGCTCTACTCGTGGTTATTTTTCTGATTTGTTTTTCAAGGACTCTTCATGGATCTCTCTCTATTTGGATGGGAAATGTGGATCTGGGTACATAGATGGGAAGGGGAATGCAGATGGCTTTATGAATGGGGAACGGGAATACGGGATGCAGATGATTTCAGAAGTGTTGTGGGAATAGCTAATCCTACCCCTACGTGGCAAAATTGTCAAAGTCAAGACAAGTCAACAAAGGTCCAAGAAACAATCCATGATCAACAAGTTAAACAAAGAAGCGGGAGAAAATGAGTTACTCAAAGCCTTTGACTCTCACAATTTCCCTCTCACCTTTCCAAAGAATGAACCAGATATATACATGTATTAGTTGAATGCCCGTATAATTTGGCAAGAGAGAGAAAAGATAAAGAAATAATTTGGGAGGGTTCTTCTCAGTTGACTAAGATTGCCAACTCAAGATGATTGCCGTTCCATACACTTGCTTGGAAACAAAAGTTGAGTGCTCATTATGTGAGGGCTATATATGATTTTGGTTAATTATAGCGTTTCAGAAAAATATATTTAGGTTAATATTTAGCAGGCTTTGAGTGGGTCTGGCATCTACTATGGTTTACGATCGTGGCAGAAAAGCTAACGACAGTTGCCACGTGTTGGTTAGGCTGATATCAGCAATTTGGTGCTCCGGTAAAACTCATCTACCATAGAATTGATTTTTATGGCTAAAGGCTCACATCCACCACGGTCGCCGAAAAGCCATGGCGGAAAGATCTGTAACAGTCGATAGACCACGGTTGGCAAATCATGGTTAAAGAGTCATTAACCACGAAAAACGACCCTTTTACCATAATTTTCGACCGTGGTAGATGTGTACTTTTTTCTAGTGCTCCTCCGCCTCGTCATGCCTCGCCTCGTCATGCCTCGCCTCGTGACGACGCCCGCGCCGCGGTTTGTGGAATTGAGCCTTGAGCCGAGTCTATCTTTTTTGCCACGCAAGAATGGCACGGTTGCAGAAGCTGAAACATTTTGCTAGTGGACTTTGAATACAAGGGTTGTTTTGCTTTGGCCGCTGCCTGTTCGGTTCGCCTCTCGTCTCTTCGCTTCCTCTTTTGCCGCTTGTTTGCCTCCTTCTGTGCCTTTATAAGGGATGTCGCTCCTCTCTAGAAAGACACAACACACAAGCACCAATGTCTACCCGACAACCTCCTGGATTTAAAGCTTTGTGCTGCCCTCAAGTTCTTCCCCATCCCGTCTTGCGGCGTGCACCACGGGCCAGGACACTAGGTCTCTGGAACCTCGCCTCTTGTGATCCTGTATGGGACATATGCGATAAGATTTTTGGGGAGCGCTCTGCGCGACTATTGACTTCATCTTCATCACGAACATCAACGACTTCTTCCTCGACGAGGACTTCTTCCCAACATCATCAGCCCTACGACAACATGGGAGACAACAGCCGCACCCCAAGGCCAACACGCGGGTTCCTCCTCTGCACCGTAATCTCCATGTTCCTCTTAATCAAATTTGTGCTTAAGTTTCTCGTACTAGCAATTGGTTTAGATATGCTAGATATCTTTTGTTTATCTCCTTTACTTGTGAACATGGTCGATTTTTTTTCATGTTCTTAGTCATACTTTATTTACTATTTTTATAGATTAAATATCATGATAAATTCCTTATACTTCCAACAGTATCGACGTCCCATGGTATCTGCCACGGTGTGATTCCTTTTGGATTTGATTCAGCCCGTTTTGCCGGTTTTGGATGTGTGGATAAACTATCGCCAATCATATAAATCGTGAATAGTTAGGTTTTCAGCAATTTTCATGGCGGCCGTATTGTTGTGCCGAGTGTTAAAAAACCGAATTGCGAGTTTATTCGTGCCATGCTTGAGTTGAGGAGAAATGCTTTACTTCCGTGCACGGTTTAGCCATTGATCTGCGGCTTTAAGATTTGTGTCTTGAGGCTCGAGTTTTCGGGTCAACGTGAGCCACAATCTGACAATCCTGGACGGCTAGTCGGTCGGGCTTGGGATGCATCCTTTGCAGCTGTGCCAACAATTTGGTTATTTTGCACGTACACTTAAATTAGTTTTCATGGTCTATAAAGAAAGGAAATACACTGGCTAGCCCGATTGTATGTTCTCCTGGCAGCCACACAACCGAGACGGAATCCACCTGCAGTTTCTCTAAGCGCTGGACCCCGTCGTCCGTACCACCTCGGTGTCGTCGCCCGCCACTGCCCGCCGGACAGCGCCGTGACTGGGGCATGGGGCCTGTCACCTGTGCGCGTGGGCTGCCACCCCGCCGGGCACCGAGCCAACGGCTTCCGGCCACGTACGAAGCTGAGCCCCTCCACCCAACCATAGCTCGACAGCGCCGCCCGCGCCACAGTAGCGGCGGAGCAGCCCGCCCCCCCTGCGTTACTATAAATAGGTTTACCTGATACCTATACCTCCACGCTCACTACCTCGACACTGCCAAAAATAACATAGCAGCGGCAGGTGGTCTGTGACCGGAGGACAAACAATGGGGAGGGGCAAGGTGCAGCTCCGGCGGATCGAGAACAACGTGAGCAGGCAGGTGACCTTCTCCAAGCGGCGGTCCGGCCTGCTCAAGAAGGCGCACGAGATCGCCGTGCTCTGCGACGCCGACGTCGCCGTCATCGTCTTCTCCGCCAAGGGCAGGCTCTACGAGTACTCCGCGCACACCAGGTCAGCGCACCACTATACCGGCCACCGCCGGCTTCCATTCTCTCCGGCGGCGGTGGCACTGCTCCTTTTCGATCGGCTTTTCACTTTGGTGTACTACCACTATGTTTCTTCCTTGCACAGTGGCATACTCCTACTTTTTGTAGAGAAAGAGCTCTAGCTAAGCCAGTAAGCTGATTATTTGAAGGATCGATGGCAGTAGTACATTTCGCTTTTACCGTTTATTTCCTGATATGGAACTATTGCCTTGAAAGTTGAAAAAAAGTAGGAGTAGTAGTATACTGTTTTGGTACATTCTGGTGACTATGACCTAGTACGTTCTATTTATGGAACTATATACTACGAACCTACTCCTGCTCTTGTACTAGCTCTATGCCGCAGTACAGTACTCTCTGCACCGACGTACACACCTGAAAAAACAAATAGTGATGCGCGTACACACTTATGCTTTCACTTTTGTTATGTTTTCTTTTTTTTTCACAGTGGCATACTTTTGGTTAAGAAAGAGATACTTTCTCTAGCTCAAAGAGTACAATCGTACTAAACATAGTGTGTAGCTTCGCCAATTAATTTGGGCTAGAGGGAGTAGCTCCAAATTATGTTGCGTATAATCTTCGGTCAAAGTTAAACCTTGCTAAGTTTAATAAAATATATAATGAAATATATTAACTTATGCAATACCAAATTAAAGTTATTAGAATCATCATAAAATATATACTTTCGTATTTTATTTTTTTAGTATTGTGGATGTCTATATTTTTTTCTACATGCTTAATCAAATTTTATAAGTTTTAATTTGGATAGAAATTATATCCAACCTATTTTGGGACGGAGAGAGTACTACTCCTAGCTAGCTAGCAACCAAACCGATTAATTTGGAGGATGGCGATATAATTGTACTCCCTCCAGCCCATATTACTTGTCGCAAATACGGTATTTAGACCTAAAATATGTCTAGATACATTCAAACTAGCAATAAGTAATATGGGTCAGAGGGAGTAGCTCATTTCGCTTTCCCCGTTTATCTCCTAATATGGAACTATTGCCTTGAGTAAAAAGGTCGTGTAATGTCTCGGTACATGCTTTGATGCTCATGAGTCATGACCACGACCTAGTATGTTCCATCTATTTATTTATTTTGAGTAAATTTCACTTTTTACCCCTTAATTTGACAAGTTCTCACACAAATTACTTTATTAACAAAAGGTTTAAATTTTTTCACCCTTTTTAAAAAATACCCCATAACGTCTAACTATACTAACTGCAAAGAGCATCCGCTGCATGCCATCCTAGCTACAAACGGACGATGCGAATGATGATGGCCTTGGACGACCATGCTTCATGTGCCGGTGACAATGTTGGCATTGTCCGCAAAGCTGCTATACTGTGCATATGTAAACCGTGCACGTGGCACGCGTGATCCAGTCTGATCGAACCGTCGAGGCGTGCTGGTTTGCTAGCTGCAGTTTGAATAAGAACTGAGTTTTCTGTTGTTGCTTACAGATCTGTAGCATAAGGATTTGGTCGACAAGCTTAAGCAATAAATTAACCATCCGTCGCAGCGTGTTCGTTTTGACGTATCATAAGGATTTGGTCGGCAAGCTTAAGCAAGAAACCATCCGTTCGTTTGTCTAGGAAAGACACAATCTGTCCTTCATCTAAATACATCAAATAGAACCATTAGTAACACAACATGTCCATGGAAGATGTGCTGCACTCTATGGGAAGGATTGTGGTTAATTATTCTAAGCACTTTCATATGGTACAACAAGTGGTTTATTATTTAATTTTCTTTCTTGGTATAATAATTAAGAAATTAAACAAAGTGGCATGTCACATGTACCTGACACCCACCCACCGACTAAAATGCTCAGAATTTTTTTCAAGTGGTAAAACTTGGGACAAGTTTTGCTAAATGGGGTAATTAGGATGAAGACTTTTTAAATGGGGTAATTAGTGTCAGAAATGTCAAATTATGGGGTAATTATGGCAGGAATTTACTCTTATTTTTTGACGAAAAAGGTAGTCGGAGCTGCTTTTTCATCTATTATAGAAGAGTAGTACAGACTACAGAGTACTCGAAAGAATAAGAAAAAGGAAAGAAGAAGAAAAGGGGCTAGAGTATCAATCCCGTTCTATACCTGTTTCTGTTCCTACTCTTGTACTAGAACTATGCCGCGGTAGTACTATACAGTACAGTACTCTCGCACCGACGTACACACCTGAATAGTGATGCATGTGTGAGCATGCAGTGCGTGTACCGTCTGCTCATTCATGCTGGTACGAAAAGATTCCTTGAGCAAAACACGACATCCTTACACTAGTCGCTCCTCACCTTTTTGTGTACTCTTGTCAAACCATGGGCTTGGAACAGAGGGAGTATATCATATAATCCTTTGAGAAATATTATTTTAGTCAGTTGTTTGGCTGTATGACATGTGGGCCATGATCTTTCGGCAGGGAACTAATCATATAATCCTTCCACCATTATTATTTTCAATTAAATTAGCATGGAAACTAAGAGTTAACTCGATCTTCTTATTTCTTTATCTTTAGCATGGACAGAATCCTCGAACGATACGAGAGATTTTCATTATCTGAAGGAAATGTGCCTGAAGAATCTGCTGAACTGGAGGTAGGGGAGTAGATTTTAACATTCATAATCTTCTGTATGCTGCAATGATCAATATATATCTGACATTTCAGTTATGTATTATTCTGTTTGTCACCTTACCGGGGACTTGTAAATCTGTAATGGACAGGGGAGTATGAATTATGACCATATCAAGTTGAGTTCTAGGATTGAAGCTCTGCAGAAGAGCCAAAGGTAACAAAAGGGAAAATATGCTTTAACACAAACGAACACTAAAGAACTATTCTAGAAAAAGAACTATAATCGTTTTGTATTTAGCAGGTCAGGCTACATTGTTGGTTTGTACTGGCACACTAATCCATAGTATCTCTGTGAATTATTAAAGGAAGTAGTTGTTGAGACACTATAATAAACATTGAAATTTTTGAAGTATCATAACGTTCACATAGCTTAGTACTGAAAGTAACGGGAAATACAAACAATTAAACCATCTGTTACTTAATTGAACATACTTTGGTTACAGCTGATAATTTTCTGACAGATATTTTTTTCGATAAAAAGCGCTTTATTACTTAATAGTTATTAAGCTTTCTGACAAATATAAGCGGGTCATAATTTTCTGTATGTGGTTTAAAATTCTCAGAAGTTGAGAAGGCAAATGCTAAACACCTTAACCTACACAGGTCACAAAATTTTCAGAATATTTAATCTCGTGTTTACTAATCCTGCGTGCACTCAGGAATCTTATGGGATTGCAACTGGACTCCCTGACAGTGAGGGAAGTCCAGCAGCTGGAGCAGCAGATTTGCAATGCCCTCCGGAACATCAGACTCACAAAGGTACACAAAATGAGCTTAGAGACCTATTAATTAATCAGGCAGTAGTTATGTTCGTGATTATTCTAGTAGTTAACTATTTTGTGATTAATTCGTTCAGAACCATCTCTTGACCAACTCGATTGCGGAGCTCCAAAACAAGGCAAATTTTAGAATATAATGATTCTTGAAGTTCAGATAATCCTCTCAATGTTCGCTGTTTATTAATCCTTTGATTTCATCGCTGCAGGAAAGGTTGATGATGGAGCAAAATAACATTTTGGAGAAGGTAAATTTAACTCATGCAAAGAAAGTTTGTTACAGTTTTCGGTTGAACATAACATGATGCTTATATAGTTGGACTGAATTTTAACTGAACTGAATCAAGTATGTTGTGTCTATTCATGTGGACAGGAAAAGGCTGAGGTACTAGAAGCATCCTTGCACAAGTATTCCGCTGCTCCTTTCTGCGGCAATGATACAGTTGCCTCCCTTCCCAACCTGAACATCTCGTAAGCATCCATCCACTAATTTGATCTCCAGTTCGTATGTTTTGACTGCAAATGGTAGTCGGGAACTAATCTGGACATGAATCAAAACCGCAGAGAGGGAGGCGACACCTCAGTGCCAGGATCTGCGGCGGCGACGACGACGCTCGAAGGGATTAGCAGCGGTGGCGGTCATGTCTTTCCGTGGTTGATGCTCCAGCCATCGTCAAATGGCTAGAAGAGGACTGAATACTTGCATAAAATATTTTTCAGTGCAAGAACCTTCAGAAATCCAGATGCTATGGTCCCAGACGTTGTTGCTGAATAATTTGTTGATTGGTAGCTTCAGATTTTCCTTTTGTAGCGTTGAACATCTACTCAGATAAGTTCTAGGGTGTGTTCGGTTGTAGAATTAGATGGAACGGAATGGGACGGTTCTATTTCTGGGAGACTTTCTCGCGTTCGGTTGCGGGATAGGATGGAATGGCCTCGTTCCCCGAAAGGGAATATTCGATAGAGATACGGAACGCACCCATCCGGCTAAATCGGCCGAACGAGGTGGAAGGGTACAATATCTCTCTCTAATTTAATTAAGTTTAGCTATAATTAATCAAGTTTAGCAATAATTAATCAAGTTTAGCAATAATTAATCAAGATTAGAAATAATTAATCAAGTTTAGCAATAATTAATTAAGTTTAGTAATAATTAATCCAGTTTAGGAAATAATTAATATCGAGTTTAGAATAATTCCATTCTCACTCCATTCCATTCTATTCTCATCCCATTCCAAAACCAAACACAGGGATGGAACGGTTCTGTGATAATTTTTTGTCCAAACCAAACACAGGGATGGAACAGTTCTGTGACAATGGAATGGAATGGTTCCATTCCATTCCACCCCATCCAAAAAACGAACACACCCAGTTCATGCTGCTAGTTTGATGCGACTCCTGTCATGTGGCATATGCTGTCGAATTTGGATTTACTTAATGTTGATTCGAAACCTTGACCTACATGTCATGTCAGTTCATTATGCAAGAGTGAGTTCTTCAGTAAATGGAACAGCAGGAGGTCATACTTCAAATGTCTTGGTCTAGTGGATAAATTGTTGGCATAGGTTCATTAACGCGTGAGAGAAAAAGGGGGAGAGCAACGAGAAGTTGGGACGGGAGAGCAGCTAGAAGGTTTATGTCCTGCCCGTCAAATCCGAACAAATCAATAGTTTTCGTCCCGGTCGACCCTAGCGCTAGCGATCAATCCGGCGAACAGGATTTTTTCCTTCTATTTTTTTTTTTTCTCCAGAAGGGACGTGCCCAAGCCTTTGATGCTGTTGCTGCAGGTCCAAGCAGCAGATGTGTGGCATTGTTTGATCCAACAATTTTCAGTGTTAGGAGAAAAAGAGCACTAGTGGAAACAGGGCCTTTAGCACCGGTCCGTAAGGATTTTTAGCACCGGTTTCACAACCGGTGCTAATTATCCGGTGCTAAAAGTCACCTTTAGCACCGGTTGCCTTACGAACCGGTGCTAAAGGGGTACCACGTGGCCTCTCCACCGCGTGCCTGGGCAGGGACCTTTAGTCCCGGTTTGTAATACCGACCGGGACTAAAGAGTCCCAGGTGTTTTGTATTATTTACTCGTTTTTCTTTATTTTAAAGAAGTTTTCATATATTTTATGGTACTACATACTGTAATAAGATAATTTGTACAAATATTCATGCATGCATATATAACATACTTTGTCTTACAAGCGAACAAATATATATAATTGTGTTAGTTACATGGACATCACAATTATCGAGACTAAATCCGTCTATTCGATAACACAGAGGCTACCTCTATTACATGAAGATCATTGTAATCATCTAAGAATTCCGCCTATTTATATGAAATCTTGCATTTTTTTCATCTATGACCTCTTTCAACAAAAATCCCGCCAATTCCTCTTGAATTGCTAGTAGACGTTGATGTGGTAGGAGCTTCTCCCGCATGCGATCATTCTACAATAAAAGAGAGATCAATATAAATTTATTAATTATCATAACAAAAATTATGTATGAAACTCAACACAATTGATAAATTGCTCACAGCTAATGTCCTGCGCTCAGTGGTAAATCCGCGAATGAATTCGCAAACATAGTATCCACAAAAGTTGGTCCCCTGTGGTTGCTGCGCACACTTTACAAGAATAGAACTCAATCAAAAATAATATCAAGCATCATAATTGTATTGAAATTAGAAGTAAACAGATGTGCGGAACTAGCTCCTACTACTTACGTCGACTCTAGTAAAGATCAGTCGATCACGCCATGGTCCCATTACCACCCCTTTGAACCGTTCCCAAACACTGCCCGGGAAATACAAATAAATCAATGAGTTATGAATTAAATGATATCTCAGCTTTTCAACGAAAGAGGCCGATATAGTGCTAAAATGATTGAAAATTACTCTTGGAGCATATTCTGCATGTCGCGGAACTCTTCCATGTCTCTCCTTAATGGGTCGAGTACTTCAACTCTTCCATTGTCAACTTCAATATTAAACAGAATCCAGTGAAACCTGCACATGTTTATATATATGTCAGTAACTTATCAATTGCACTTAATATCGAGAGTAAGATTCTCACCCGAAGTTGTAAGGAAACAGTATGCTATTACAGAAATGTTGCTCCTTTAAAAACTTTAGAATGTTACGCGCTGTTTCCTTAGGTTTCGTCTGTAGCGTATGTATATGAACTTTATCTGGATCAATGAATCCAACATTGATTGCGGTTGTCCTTGTACATTCCAGCATCTTCATTCTGCAAAACAAAGAACTGATCAACTTAGAAACAAAGATATGAACAACTTAGAAACAAAGAATTGATCAACTTACAGACAATAGCAACTCATGAGAGATTTGTCGAGAGCGTCCAGATTCATGAACTGGAAGAATTCTGAAAATTCAATATGGATCTCGTCTTCACGGAAGTAATACTCTGATCCAACTTTTGCCACGAGCATTGTTTGCTCACCACACTCTGACGTCTTCATGTACCAGTCATGGAATCTCCGCATCATTGTTGGCATTTCACGCAACTTCTCGGCGTCGACCAACGGCTGCCCATGGACATATTGCCGTGCTAAAGGAGCCTTGGGTAATTCTGCGCCACCTAGCAATTCAGCCACAGTGATATTCATTTGGGCCGCTAGTCTCACGGCTTTGTCCATGTCTACCCCTGGGGAACTTCTAGATATACCTGGAGGGGGGGATCGATTGTTTTTCCTGCTGTCCGAGCTGGGGAACGTCTCTTTTCTCATATTGCTTCTTGAGTGTGAGTGTATAGTCATGTTTCGCATTCAATACATATTGGGGTGGCTGATTGATCATGCTCTTAGCCCAATAGACGATCTCCGGAGTGTGCTTTTTTTGGAGGGGCTCCTCTCGGGTTCCTGATGATTGTGTACCTGAGGTGGTGGTACGCTTCTTCCGCTTTTGGCCCTGAAGCTCAGTGGGCGCTAGCGGTGGTGCCGATGGCTTAGCGGGTGCAAGCGATGGCGCCGATGGCTTAGTGGGTGCAAGCGGTGGCGACGATGGCTGACCCGACAGTGGAGATCGAGATGGACTCGCGTAATGGTGGTCGTCGTAGTCACGGGGTGGACTCGGAGGTGATGGTGACCTGCGACGACTTGGAGGTGGCGGTAATATCAAGCCTGGAAACTTGATGTCTTTCTTCTTCCATAGAACGACACCATTCAACATTTCTCCGAGTGCCGCCTCATCTTCAGGTCCAGCAATGTCAAGATCTAGTGACTCATATCCGCGTAGAACTTCATCCACCCCGACACGAGCATAGCCATCTGGAATCTGACGGGAATGCCAAGTAACTCTAGGTTCAATAGGTAAAGCATAGCCAACAGCCACCTTCATGGAGATGTTCTTCATCGACTGATAGAGCTCACAATGTGACTTGGCCTTGATTTCATCCACGGGGTAGCGACCCATCGGTGCCTCATCAGCCCCAAGCCCCGTGGAAGCCACACCGCTTCTCTTCGTCAATGGGCCATCGTTACTGTCAAATGCAGGACCTTCCAGCTGCAGTTGATGACTTGGCCCAGCTTGAGTTTGCCGCAGTTCTTGAATCTGGTTCTGTATGGACATGAACATTCCATCATACTTTTCTTCCAACTTCTTTATTCGCACTTTCTCCTCCTCCTCCTTCCGCTTCCTTCCTCTCTCCCTTTTTCTATAAGACTCTACATCCTCAGCAAACCCGATGCTCCATGGATAATTAGGTCCCAGTCCTCGTGTTCGCCCACTGTGTTTGGCATTCTCGAGGGCCTTTGTCAACACGTCCCTCTCTCTGTCAGGAATGAACTTGTCCTCTTCAACCTCTTTGAGTGCTTTCACAAGTTTGTTCTTGGGAGTAGCAATAGCAGGAGGTGCAACTAACTCCCCTGTTTGTTTGTCAATGTATCCGCCATGACCCAAAAACCAATTTCTTGCCCTCGGGGGCAATTGTTGTGTAGCTGGAATGACCCCTTTAGCAATCAAGGCGGCGTCCTTTTTATCCCACTCCGGCACGCTAGTCTTGTAGCCACCTGAACCCATTTTATGGTGATAAATCTTCTTGGCAGCATTTGCCTTATTCTTGCGCGATCTTTCCAAAGCTAGTGTTGATTCCTTGTATTCTAGAAATGCTTCCCAGTGATCCCGTTGCTTCTCTAGTGGGCCAGTAAATTCTGGAGGTGTCTTTTTCTTGATGTAGTAATTGTATAACTTTTTCTTGTGGTTATTGAATAGTTGGGCTATCTTCTTAAGAGACCATTTCTTCACTTTCAACTTCAATTCCTCTGTTTCCGCAGCAGTTGCCAATGTCGGCAGGGTGAATTTTGAACTCAGGCGAGACCAAAGATCATCTTTCTCTTCGTCGGTGACAAAACTAGCTCCCTTATTCTTTTTTGGCTCATGCCATTCCTGAGTGCTGATCGGGATATGGTCCCTGACAAGAACTCCGCATTCATTAACAAATTTTGTTGCGTTCGCTTTGGGATGCGTTGGTTCGCCTAATGCAGAGACGGCCTGAATTACAAGATGCACTTCAGAGGGCAACCCTTTGGCATAGCCTCGTTTCCCTCTAGAAGATTGGGTCGATGCGGAGGTCTAAAAGAAGAAACATTCATAAGAAGCATTTCATTAGTATATATATATATATACAAAATAATTAGTGCATCGTGCAGTGATTCACCAGAGGCTTAATATACCTCTGGCGGTCCTTCATCTTCTGACCCGCCGTCATCGCCATGTTCTGAGCCGCCGTCATCACCATCTTCCGGCTCCATTACCGGACCGGAGTCATTCAAAAATTCAGAGCCATCTTTCGCTCCACCTTCTTCTCCTCCACCGATTTCTGCTCCATCGGCGTCTGTCCGCATAAAGCCGAACAGTTCCTCTTCACCCTCTCTTCCGGCGTGGAAGGGATCCATTGCTTAACTAATACAAAAGAAAGACAAAAATATATAACAAAATATATATAGACAACTAAACAAACTAATATAAACATCTAATATAAACAACTAAATAAATATATTTCTATTCTATTTTTCTAACTCTATTTCTATTCTATTTTTTCTAACTCTATTTCTATTCTATTTTTTCTAACTCTATTTCTATTCTATTTTTTGTAACCCTATTACTAACAATTTTATCTAGATAATCTACACACTCACAAATACACTAAAAAAATTATAGAGATAATCAAAACACTAACAATTCTAATTACTAATTCTAACCCTAACTATTTCTAACAACTTATAATCCTAATGAATATTCTAACAAATTCTAACTAAATCTTAACAAACAATAACATTTTCTTTTGTATTAACAAACCCTAACATGCATTTTCTAACCCTAACATATTAATTTTACCTAACATATGAATTTTACCCTAACATATAAAATTTTACCCTAACATATGAAATTTACCCTAACGAATATTTCTAACTATATTTCTATTTCTAAAAATATTTCTATTACTAACTACATTTCTATTTCTAACTACATTTCTATTAGTAACTACATTTCTATTTCTATTACTAACTATATTTCTTTTTCTAAAAATATTACTAACAATTTTCTATTTTTTCTAACCCTAAAAAAACCTTTAATTTTTTATCTGCAGGGCGTCGGGGGCGGCCGGTGTCGGGGGCGGTGATGGGGGCGGCCGGCGTCGGGGGCGGCCAGCGTCGGGGGCGGCGACGGGGGGCGGTGTCGGGGGCGGCAACGGGGGCGGCGACGGGGGGTGGCGTTGGGTGCGGCGACGGGGGGCGGCGATGGCGCGGTATACGTCGGGAGGCGGCGACGGGAGGCGGCGGCGGCGGTGCTCGGGGACGGCGGCGTCAATCGGAGCGGCGACCGCAACGTTGGCGGCGGAAGCTCCTCTGCGCGTCGTTGATCCTGCGCGAAAATGGCTAAGTGTGAGTGGGGAAGAAGGAGAGGGGCGGCGCGGGCTTATATACCCCCCCTTAGTCCCAGTTGATGGCTTCAACCGGGACTAAAGGGGGGTCTTTAGTCCCGGTTGGTGGCTTCAACCGGGACTAAAGACTTTTCGGCGGTTCGCGCCCGATTCCCAGACCTTTAATCCCGGTTGGTAAAACCAACCGGGACTAAAGGTACAATAAATGCGCGCCAAGCTGTGTAATTTTCAGATTTCATTTGAATATGAATTTCAATTTGAATAACTTTAGTATATTTTAGAATTTGATAAAACTTTGTATATGAAAAGTGTTTCAAATTGAATAACTAATTCAAAACCATTTTGTATTTTCAAAAAAATTCATCCTAACTATTTAAACTATTAACTATTTTGCCATTTTCAAATAAAACTATATTAATTAATATTCTTTTAGCAGAATTTAGAATTTGATAAAACTTTGAATATGAAAAGTGTTTCAAATTGAATAACTAATTCAATACCATTTTCTATTTTAAAAAAAAGTCATTCTAACTATTTAAACTATTAACTATTTTGCCATGTTCAAATAAAACTATATTAATTAATATTCTTTTAGCAGAATTTAGAATTTGATAAAACTTTGAATATGAAAAGTGTTTCAAATTGAATAACTAATTCAAAACCATTTTCTATTTTCGAAAAAAGTCATTCTAACTATTTAAACTATTAACTATTTTTCCATTTTCAAATAAAACTATATTAATTAATATTCTTTTAGCAGAATTTAGAATTTGATAAAACTTTGAATATGAAAAGTGTTTTAAATTGAATAACTAATTCAAAACCCTTTACCCAACATTGTTAGAGGAGATGGAGTCTTTCACGGGCTTGCAGGGAAATTTTTCTGAGGCGGAGCTTCCGAAGATGTCGTAGGGCGTGAGCACCAACGACATCTTCGAGAAGCTCCGCCACGGGAGATTTCCCAACCCTTTACCCAACATTGTTAGAGGAGATGGAGTCTTTCACGGGCTTGCAGGGAAATTTTTCTGAGGCGGAGCTTCCGAAGATGCCATAGGGCATGAGCACCAACGACATCTTTGAGAAGCTCCGCCACGGGAGATTTCCCAACCCTTTACCCAACATTGTTAGAGGAGATGGAGTTTTTCACGGGCTTGCAGGGAAATTTTTCCGAGGCGGAGCTTCCGAAGATGCCGTAGGGCATGAGCACCAACGACATCTTCGAGAAGCTCCGCCACGGGAGATTGCCCAACCCTTTACCCAACATTGTTAGAGGAGATGGAGTCTTTCACAGGCTTGCAGGGAAATTTTTCCGAGGCGGAGCTTCCGAAGATGTCGTAGGGCGTGAGCACCAACGACATCTTCGAGAAGCTCTGCCATGGGAGATTTCCCAACCCTTTACCCAACATTGTTAGAGGAGATGGAGTCTTTCACGGGCTTCCAGGGAAATTTTTCTGAGGCGGAGCTTCCGAAGATGCCGTAGGGCGTGAGCACCAACGACATCTTCGAGAAGCTCCGCCACGGGAGATTTCCCAACCCTGTCCTCCATCCATGGGGATTAAACTCTCCCTACCTTCTAGGTTGGCTTGTTGAGCTGCTTACCATGGCGTATTGATGCTCCTTTTATAGGCACATCGCCGCTTCTCCTTTGTCTTGTTCCTCCGATAGGGGCGTCGTGCACTACATGCTTTATCTCATCGAGCAGTGCATCCACCCACGCGTCCTTATCCTGCCGACAACTTTAGTCTCGGTTGCACCCACCAGCCGGGACTAAAGGTTACCCACACGTCCTTATCCCACCGACAGTTTTGTTAGATAATACAAAAACCACCTTTAGTCCCGGTTGTACCCACCAGCCGGGACTAAAGGTTAGATGGTTTCCCGCGCCACTGCGTTCCCGCCTATTTTCTTCCCGCGCTTTCCACCGCTTCCCGCCTCCGTCTTCCCGCCATTTTTTCACTATATATATGTAGGCTTGGCCTCCATTTACATATCACATCTAGACTCATATCTGCAAACCTCATCACTCTCTTCCATGGCTTCCATCGTATCTCTAACCCCCCGGGAGGCGGAGGCGCTTTGCGCCTCAAACTACCCCTGCCCGCCGGGCTACCGCGTCCCCACCGGCTGGATGCTGAGCGTCGGAGGCGTACCGGTCCCTCCTGTCCCTCTAGGTGTGGCGCGCCAGATGGCCATCACGAACCACTACTACTTCGAGCTCATGCGAGAGCAGTGGAGGAAGCCCCAGTGGCATCCCGACTACAGCCCGAGTTGGGACGGCTTCTTCATCAATCGGCGTGAGAGTGCGCTTGACAGGGACGAGGAGGACGGCCCGCCTCGTTCAAACTTCAACGAGGCTAGCCGTTGGCTGTGGTGGCGTAGACGGACTCTCCAGAGCGTCATGGCCCACCGTGGCCCCTGCCTGCGCTACCCTCAGTCTCAGCCCACGCGTGCTCACCCGCCGAGGTTCGACTACCGTGACTCCGATGCCAGTGACGACGATGTCGGCGACTACAATGACTACAGTGGCGACGTTTATACTGCTAGGCACGACTATGACTGAATCACTCCAACATTCGAAAACAAGTTCGGACGATTGTGACTTAATCTGACCATGTACTTTAATTCCAGTTCAATCATTTCCCCGCCTCTCGTGAGTGTTATGTTGTGAGTATGCTGAGTGTTATGTCAAGTGTCAGTATGCTGAGTTGTAAGTGTGTTGTCAACTAGTTAATGTGCTATACAATAAATATGACAATGCTCAAGTAAATGTGCAAGAATCGATTCAGAATGATCGGGAAGCATGCTACTGACATTAAGTTTCATATATTACATAGATTATTACACATCACCAACATCATCATTTTCTCTGTTGGGGTTTTTTTCTGGGCCGTAACCATGGAGCATCTTCATTATTTAGCAGGATGCTTGGATCAGTGTTCACTTTGAAAGGCGGAATTTCATGAAACTTATTGTAATCTTCTGACATGTCTGTCTTGTCCTCCAATCCCACGATGTTTCTTTTCTCTGAAAGAACTATGTGGCGCTTTGGCTCACCGTATGATGTATTCGTTTGCTTATCTTTTCTTTTTCTCGGTTTGGTAGACATGTCCTTCACATAGAATACCTGAGCCACATCATTGTCTAGGACAAATGGTTCGTCTCTGTACGCAAGATTGTTGAGATCCACTATTGTCATGCCGTACTTTTGGTCTACCTGTACCCCACCTCCAACCAACTTGATCCATTTGCACCAAAACAAAGGGATCTTAAAATTAGACCCATAGTCAAGTTCCCATATCTCCTCAATGTACCCATAATATGTGTCATTTTCCCCATTCTCATTTGTTGCATCATAGCGGACACCACTGTTTTGGTTGGTGCTCTTTTTATCTTGGGCGATCATGTAAAATGTATTCCCATTTATCTCGTACCCTTGGAAAGTCGATATGATCGAAGATGGTGACTTTGCCAACAAGTACAGTTCTTTCTCAACAGTGATGTCATCATTTATGAGAAGTACTCACAACCAACCGCCGAAAGTTGTCTTGTGCTCAAGTTTAATCCAGGATTCAGGCTTCCCCGGGTTTTGGGAGCGTACAATATTCTTGTGTTCCTCGATATATGGAGCCACCAAGGTTGAATTGTGTAGAACTGTGTAGTGTGCTTGAGTGAAAGAATGTCCGTCCATAGAATAGGTTGTTTTCTTTCCTAGCGTGCCTTTTTCACCTAGTCTCCCCTCATGCCGTGATTCGGGAACACCAATCGGCTTAAGGTCAGGAATAAAGTCAACACAAAACTCAATGACCTCCTCTGTTCCATAGCCCTTGGAGATGCTTCCTTCTGGCCTAGCACAATTATGAACATATTTCTTTAAAACTCATATGAACCTCTCGAAGGGGAACATATTGTGTAGAAATACAGGACCGAGAATGGCAATCTCTTCGACTAGGTGAACTAGGAGGTGCGTCATAATATTGAAGAAGGACGGTGGAAACAACAACTCAAAGCTGACAAGACACTGGACCACATCCTTCTGTAACCCTGGTAGACTTTCTGGATTGATTACCTTCTGAGAAATTGCATTGAGGAATGCGCATACTTTCACAATGGGTAGTCGAACATTTTCTGGTAGAATTCCCCTCAATGCAATCGGAAGCAATTGCGTCATAAGCACGTGGCAGTCATGAGACTTTAGGTTTTGGAATTTTTTCTCTGCCATATTTATTATTCCCTTTATATTTGACGAGAAGCCAGACGGGACCTTGATACTGAAAAGGGCTTCAAAAAATATTTCCTTTTCTTCTTTGGTAAGAGCATAGCTGGCAGGACCTTGAAACCGCTCTGGATGCATGCCGTCTTGTCCTTTCAAATGTTGCTGGTCCTCACATGCTTCTGGTGTATCTTTTGTCTTCCCATACAAGCCCAAGAATCCTAGCAGATTCATGCAAAGATTTTTCGTCAGGTGCATCACGTCGATCACAGAGCGGACCTCCAGGACTTTCCAATACTCAAGCTCCCAAAATATAGATTTCTTCTTCCACATGGGTGCGTGTCCGTCAGCGTTATTCGGAACAGGTTGTCTGCCAAGACTCTTTTCAAAGATTACTCTTAAATCCTCGACCATATCAAAGACTTCATCACCGGTATGGCGGGTTGGCTTCGACCGGATCTCTATCTCGCCATTGAAGTGCTTGCCTTTTTTTGACAGGGATGCTTGTTTGAAAGAAAACAACGATACCACGGGTACACATTCTTCCTACATTTGTCCAGATATATACTTTCTGTCTGATCCAAACAGTGCGTGCATGCATTGTATCCCTTGTTTGACTGTCCTGAAATGTTACTAAGAGCAGGCCAATCATTGATGGTTATGAAAAGAAACGCTCGTAGGTCGAATTCCTCTTGTTTGTGCTCATCCCACACACGTACACCAGGTTTGGCCCACAGCTGTAAAAGTTCATCAACTAATGGCCTTAGGTACACATCAATGTCATTGCCGGGTTGCTTCGGACCTTGGATGAGCACTGGCATCATAATGAACTTCCGCTTCATGCACAACCAAGGAGGAAGGTTGTAGATACATAGAGTAACGGGCCAGGTGCTGTGACTGCAGCTCTGCTCCACAAAAGGATTCATGCCATCTGTACTTAGACCAAACCATAAGTTTCTTGCATCACCTGCAAAGTCTGGGAACTCTCTCTCAATTTTTCTCCACTGCGACCCATCAGCGGGGTGTCTCAACAGCTTGTCTTTCTTACGGTCCTCCATGTGCCATCGCATCAACTTGGCATGCTCTTCATTTCTGAACAAACGTTTCAATCGCGGTATTATAGGAGCATACCACATCACCTTGGCAGGAACCCTCTTCCTGGGTGGCTCGCCCTCAACATCTCCAGGGTCATCCCGTCTGATCTTATACCACAATGCAGTGCATACCGGGCATGCATCCAAATTCTCGTACTTCTCACCCCGGTAGAGAATGCAGTCATTAGGGCATGCATGTATCTTCTATACATCTAATCCAAGAGGGCAAACAAGCTTCTTTGCTTCATACGTACTGACGGGCAATTCGTTATCCCTTGGAAGCAGTTTCTTCATCATTATCAGCAACTTATTAAATCCCGAGTCAGTCACACCGTTCTCTGCCTTCCATCTCAGGGAACATTTGACGATAGTTGTCATCATTCTCTTCTTCTTCACCGTCTTCCATCATAACCCCTCTTTCTCCGTGCTTGGTCCAACAATTATACCCGGGCATGAAACCCCACCGAATCAGGTGGAAGTGAAGGGTGCTTAAGCAAGAGTAATCCTTCTCATTTTGACAGGAACTGCAAGGACAACACATAAAACCATTCCGCTTGTTTGCCTCAGCCACTTTGAGAAAAGAACGCACGCCTTCAATGAATTCAGCAGAGCGTGGGTCAGCGTACATCCATGGATGGCTCATTGATACGTCTCAAATGTATCTATAATTTTTCATGCTCCATGCTTGTTTTTACACCATTTGCCTTGTGTTTCGTTACACTTCGTGGTGTTTTTATGCGATTTTCGGAACTAACCTATTGACAAGATGCCATAGTGCCAGTTCCCTGTTTCTGCTATTTTTGTGTTTCAGAAAAGCTACATAGGAAATATTCTCGGAATTGGACGAAACAAGTTCCAGAACTCCTATTTTTCTCGGATGAAGGACGAGGACCGAAAGAGAGCCGGAGGGGGGCCAGGGGCCAGCCTCACAATGAGGGGGCGCGGCCCAGCCCCTGGCCGCACCCCCTATGTGTGAGGGTGCCCTGGCAGCCCCCTGATGACGCCCCTTCGCCTATATAAAGCCTCGGGACGGAAAACCCTAAGGGAGTCGGCGTTTTTCCCAGAACAGTTCTGCAGCGCCGTCGCCATCAAAGACAAATTTTGGGGGACAGAAGTCTCTGTTCCGGCACCCTGCCGGGACAGGGAAGTGCCCTCGGAGCCATCTTCATCGGTCTCCATCATCGTCTCCGCCGTCTCCATCGACCTCACCGCCATCTCCATCAACCTTGCTGTCTCCTATGATGAGGAGGGAGTAGTTATCCCCCGGGGCTGAGGGCTCTACCGGTAGCTATGTGGTTCACCTCTCTTTCCCATAATGTGATCTTTATGTGATCATGAGATTTGTATCTAGTTGAATTGGTAGATGTTATTATTCAGATATTATGCTACTCCTATGCTTTATTATTATACTCTCCGGAGATACCTCGTATCATGGTGTAAAGGTGACTAGTGTGTGCATCATGTGTATCTTTTTGGTTAATGTCTCTATGAAATGTTGGTGTTTGTTGGAACCATCTAGTTCGTTCATGGTGATAGTGTGGGACAATCTAGTTTGGGTACATACGGACTTTGAGGAGTGCTTCGTAGCCCTACGCATGATTAGTGTATGTTTTCCATTGGGGAATTGTTTTGAGTTGCATATTGATGATAGTATCTATTGGTTCAATTATGTTATATTTGTTGGGAGTGTGTCCACTAGTGAAAGTATGATCTCTAGGCCTTGTTTCCAAGCATTGCACACCGTTTACTTCCTGTTTTGTTACATGTTTGCTCACATCGATATTTATTTCAGATCACATTTGCTACTTATAATCATCACTACTACTTGTATTTCACTATCTCTTCGCCGAACTAGTGCACCTATACATCTGACAAGTGTATTGGGTGTGTTGGGGACACAAGAGATTTTCTGTATCGTAATTGCAGGGTTGTTTGAGAGGGATAGCTTTGACCTCTTCCTCCCTGAGTTCGATAAACCTTGGGTGATCCACTTAAGGGAAACTTGCTGCTGCTCTACAAACCTCTGCACTTGGAGGCCCAACACTGTGTACAAGAACAGACGCGTGCGTAGACATCAAGCTCTTTTCTGGCGCCGTTGCCGGGGAGGTAAGGTAAAAGGTACTCGCATCCTCCTGTGTGAGTGCTCGGAGTTATTTCCTTTAGATTCTGCAATTATATCTTTTTGTTTCTTGTTTTTATTTTCACTAGTTAGGCTTAATGGAAAATAAAGAGTTCTTTAGTCTTTTTTCTGAGTTTAGATTTGAAGAGAAAATTGAAAAACCTTTGGAGCTTATTTCGCATAGCAATGTTATTATTACAAATGCTTTGAATCCCGTTATTGCTAATGCTATAGAAAAGTCTAAGCTTGGGGAAGCTGGTTTTGTTAAGCATGATATTTTTAGTTCCCTAGCTTTAGTGGAGAAAGTTTGCTCTGATGATATTTTATCTCCCATATGTGATGTTTCTAATGATGCTTGTGCTCCTCATCCTTTTGAAATACCTATGAAGATTGTTGAACGTGCTATGAATAACTGCTATTTAGGAGATGGAACCGTCCATCCTGGTGATCATTTGCTTTTTATACATGAATTATGCGAGTTGTTCTAGTGTGCAAGTATTTCAATGAACCAAGTTAAGAAGAAGCTATTATCTTTATCACTGAAAGGCAGAGCTGAGGAATGGTATAAAACACTGAAGGATGGTCGATCTATTGACTGGGAGGAAATTGTACCTCTGTTTTATTCTAAATTCTATCCTTGTAGTCAGGTTTATAAAGATAGGAATTACATTTATAATTTTCATCCGCATGAGGGAGAAAGCATTGCCCAAGCACGGGGAAGATTGAAGTTACTAATGCACAAATGTCCTATTCATGATCTTCCCCGTAATATTGTTATTAATAATTTTTATGCAAGGCTTTCAGGATATTACAAGGACTATCTAGATGTATGCTTTGATGGGTCTTTCACAAGCAAGGATGTTGACACCAAGTGGGATCTGCTTGAAACAATTCAAAACAATATTGAAGGTTGGGATAACGACAAAGGTAAAGGATCAGGTATGAATTACGAGTTTGATTGCATTAAGTCTTTCGCTAAAACTGCTGATTTTCAAGAGCTTAGTGCTAAATATAGTCTTGATCCTCAAATTATGGTTGATTGTTTTAAAGCCTTTGCTTCCCATATGAATGCTCCTAAAGGAAATGGGGACGTGTATCATGAACCTTTTAAGGACACTCGCGTAGAAAATGATATTGTTGTTGATGATTTCAATAAATATGCTCAAACTTCCAAAAGTCCTATTTCTTATAAGAATATTAATTTTTGTGGAATACATAGACCTTGTGAACAGAGTCACAACAAGGAAGATTATTGCATCACCCACGGGAATGAAGAAACCAATATGTGGCTCAGGGATCTAGATGAGCTTGGTGAAAAGGTTTGTGAACTTTATCCTTTTCTTTGTGAATTTTGTGGTAAAACGGGTCACTTTAATTTTCAATGCCCAATTAATCGGATGAGTACCGCAGATTTGTATTGTGATGATAAGATTACTTTCAATCAGTATGATGAGCTTACTTTGTTTTCGAATTGTGAAAAGACATCTAGAAAGATTTCTTTGGTTGATATGAGAGATGTTGATATTAATAGCATCCTTCGTGGTTGTCGTCTCTATTGTGCTAAAGATTGCCTCACAAATACTTACTTACAAGATCTTATAAAACATGATGTTTTGCCAAGCTATGATAGGACTAATAGATGTTTCGATCTTATTAATAGAGAGGAGGAATCCTCCAAAGTTTCTTCTGTTGTTTCTGTCAGCAAACCAGATTATGTGGAGAAGATGCCTTTCCCTCCTAAAGGATATGCGGAGAAGATGCCCTTCAACTCTCTCCCTCCTAAAGGAGAGAGTAAGAAGAGTATGAAGAAGAAGAGGAGTAAGAGGTGAGAGGACACGGTATCTTCCCCTAAGCGTTATGATCCTGCTATAGATTATGATAATTCTAATTGGGATGATGTTCTCATGCCTGTTACCTATGTTAGTGATCATGATTGGGAAAAGCACTCTACTTTTGATATTGAAAATCTTTTTGTTACAAATTCTAAGGTTAATAATTGTTGTACCATTAGTACTATCCATGTTTCTTCTTATGATGATATGTTTGATGAATATGCTTTGCGAAATAGCTGTTCTCTAGCTTATGATGATACTAAACCTCTAGTTTATGATGGTTATGATGATGGGTATAATATTTTCAGTTCACCTACTTTTGAGGAGAAAATTAGTTATGATTACAATATGCCTCCTGTTTTTGATGATTATGGTGATGAGAATAATTATGCTGTTGAATCTGCTCCTACTACGATTGTTCATGTGGGGAGTATTAATTCTTTTACGCATGTGGCTCATGATAGGGATGCTTTATGTGATAGTTATATTGTTAGTTCTATTCATGATGCTACTGAAAGTTATTATGAGAGAGGGAAACATGGTTTGATGGATCTCAACAATATTGAGTTTCCCTTCTTTATGTTGCAATTCTTGAAGTTATACTTGTTTTGCCTTCCTATGCTTTTTGCTTTGCGCTTTCATGACTTGTCTCTTTACAAGACTATTTTTCATAGGAAGTGGTTCAGATTTAAATGTCTTTCACATCTGCTTTTTGATGCTCTCTATTGCTTTAAGTTCCTATATGGCGCCTTTGCCTCAAGCTCTTATATGGCGCCCACATGAGCATCTTTGCAAATTACTGCGCCTAGCTCAAAGGCGTTAAAGAAAAGCACTCTTGGGAGATAACCCATTGTTTATTTTCAGTACTTTTTCTTTTATTTGAGTCTTGGAAGTTATTACTACTGTAATAACCGCTCCTTATCCTTTTTATTTCATTGTTGTGCCAAGAGAAGCCTCTAATTTGAGTGAGGTAAGATTTGGGGATGTTGTTGTCCTGAAATAGTTTTCGGTGCTACATCGTAAAAATTTGTGAAAATTCTCTGTATATCTTTTGGACCTGCGATTTCTTGTGCATATGCCCCAGGTTATATCCAAACTTTCATTAGTTGAACACTTTTTGATTTGACAATAGAAAACCCTCTAAAAATTCGACCTTTGTCAGGTGTTCTGTTTTGACAGATTTCTGCCAATATTTGTGTTTGCCGCTCGATCGCTTTCTTTTTGAGTTCTTTTGATCACGGAACTTTTGGGGAAGTTGCTACAGTAGTATATACTTTATATGTGTTGGTTTTGTGTTGAAATCTAAACTGAAAAGGGTTGATTCATTATTATGTTTATGCTAATGTTGCTAATAGAATTGTGTTGAGTTTTGTATGAAGGAAGTTTTCAAGTGTAGGGATTGGAGAATGATGAGATGAGATGAAGAATGGACAAAAGCTCAAGCTTGGGGATGCCCATGTCACCCCAAGAAATATCCAAGAAGTACAAGCGTCAAACTTGGGGATGCCCCCGAGGCACCCCTTCTTCATCGGCAAAAATCAGGTCACCTTTCAAGACACTATATTTTTATTGCTTCATGCACTATGCATTTTTCTTGGAGCGTCAGTTGTTTTTATTTTCAGTTTTCTTTTGTTTTGTTTGCTGCAATAAATGGTTGGATCACATCATGTTGGTTTGGAGGGAGACATACTTCACTTTTCATTTGCCAAGAACACTCCATTTTTCACTCTTATCGTTTCAACGAGTGTTCTCTTTTTGTGCTAGTGCGTTTAGCTTGCATTTTTCGCCTTGATTTTTGTTCAGATCTTGTTATATCTTTTCATCAAGGTGTATTTTTTGCCTCTGGTCTATATTGGTTTTCATCAAAAGAGGTGTTTATAAAAAGTTCAAATGGTGTTGGAAAAGAGAAAAAGTTTCATGCAAAAAAGTGGTACAAAAAGAAGCTTGTTTAGACTACGGCTTAGACTTTTGCATGTCATGTTTGATGTCGTTTTGATAGTATGCTTAGTGATTTTTGCTGTAGCATGACTTGTCTCAAATGACTGAGATTTCTTAATGAGCCTTTGAAAAAATCATGCGTTGTTTATATTATTTGGAAGCATTAATTTGGCTTTCTCCTTTGATGCTTTATTTGGGTTGACTTGGCGCATGCTTACACCATGTTGACTACAAAAATAAGTCGCCTATAGCCTCTATGATCATTTAGTTTTTGGCTTTTGATGCCATCTTATGCTTCTTTTAATGTTGCTTTATCGCTTTGCATGATTATGGCCGTTATTGCTCTCTTAGTTGGTCGCTCCTAGTCTTTTGCTAGCCCTCATTTTGTACTGAGTATGAGCTCTACTCGTGCATCCAACTCCCAAAAACCGAGTTTGCCATTGTGTCCACTATAAATTCCTATGCATGGTATTTGCAAGCCATTCCAAGTAAATTTTCATGTGCTATCTTTCAAAAAAACCATCAAAATACTTCTCATTTTGTGACACTGTTTTCAGCTCATGGGGACGTAGTGGTCGGATTTGCTATCTTCCATATTGTCTTATTCCAAAAAGAAAAAAAAGAGAAAAAAAAGAAAGAAAAAAGGCACTCCTCCATGGTATGTGAATGTTGGTGGGCACCCGATGGAATCGGTTAGCCATGGTTTGAGAAAGGAAAAAAAAGGTGGGGAGGAGTGCCAAGTTTTATAAAAGAGCACAAAAGTGCCAATCTCTCTCTCAAAAACTTGCTTCATTTTTGTATGGAAGATAGTAAGTCCCCATTGCCAGTCGTTGACATGAAACAACCACTTCTCAAAATAAATTTTTATCTTTGTTTTACAAATGAAAAGCTCTAGCACATGTTTAATCACTGCTTCCCTCTGCGAAGGGCCTTTCTTTTACTTTTATGTTGAGTCACCACCTTCTATCTTTATGCACCGTCTAAGAGAGCATAGTTATCATTCTGAGTATAATGTGCATTGTCCCAAAGTTTATCATTGATTGATTCATGACTATGGTTTCACTTGTTCCTAAATTATTTGTATCTAGTCGCCCTCTTAAACTTGAAGGTGTCCTATGCATTTATGTTTTGCTATTTCATGAGGGACAAGCTGAAAACCATTTGTATGTTTTTCCTTATGATTTGAACACACGTTTGACTTTCATTGTTTCATTTTCATGATCTTTTGTTTGTGTTCATTTTCATGTTATAACATGGTTGCTAAGTTTCTATTATCAAGATTATGTCTTTCATGCCCATGTTTTAAGTTCTTTGATCTCAGCACTCAATGCTTTACCTATATGATCAAGATTGTGATGGTGCATGTCACCTCAAAAATTATTTCTTTTGTTATCACTTACCTACTCGAGGACGAGGAGGAGTTAAGCTTGGGGATGCTGATACGTCTCAAACGTATCTATAATTTTTGATGCTCCATGCTTGTTTTTACACCATTTGCCTTGTGTTTCGTTACACTTCGTGGCGTTTTTATGCGATTTTCGGAACTAACCTATTGACAAGATGCCACCGTGCCAGTTCCCTATTTTCTACTGTTTTTGTGTTTTAGAAAAGCTACACAGGAAATATTCTCGGAATTGGACAAAACAAGTTCCAGAACTCCTATTTTTCCCGGACAAAGGACGAGGACCGAAAGAGAGCCGGAGGGGGGGCCAGGGGCCAGCCTCACAATGAGGGGGCGCAGCCCAGCCCCTGGCTGTGCCCCCTATGTGTGTGGGTGCCCTGGCAGTCCCCTGACGGCGCCCCTTCGCCTATATAAAGCCTCGGGACGGAAAACCCTAAGGGAGTCGGCGTTTTTCCCAGAACAGTTCCGCAGCGCCGCCGCCGTCAAAGACAAATTTCGGGGGACAGAAGTCTCTGTTCCGGCACCCTGCCGAGACGGGGAAGTGCCCCCGGAGCCATCTTCATCGGTCTCCATCGTCGTCTCCGCCGTCTCCATCGACCTCACCACCATCTCCATCAACCTTGCTGTCTCCTATGATGAGGAGGGAGTAGTTCTCCCCCGGGGCTGAGGGCTCTACCGATAGCTATGTGGTTCACCTCTCTTTCCCATGATATGATCTTTATGTGATCGTGAGCTTTGTATCTAGTTGAATTGGTAGATGTTATTATTCAGATATTATGCTACTCCTATGCTTTATTATTATACTCTCCGAAGATACCTCGTATCATGGTGTAAAGGTGACTACTGTGTGCATCATGTGTATCTTTTTGGTTAATGTCTCTATAAAATGTTGGTGTTTGTTGGAACCATCTAGTGCGTTCATGGTGATAGTGTGGGACAATCTAGTTTGGGTACATACGGACTTTGAGGAGTGCTTCGTAGCCCTACGCATGTTTAGTGTATGTTTTCCATTGGGGAATTGTTTTGAGTTGCATATTGATGATAGTATCTATTGGTTCAATTATGTTATATTTGTTGGGAGTGTGTCCACTAGTGAAAGTATGATCCCTAGGCCTTGTTTCCAAGCATTGCACACCGTTTACTTCCTGTTTTGTTACATGTTTGCTCGCAGCGATATTTATTTCAGATCACATTTGCTACTTATAATCATCACTACTACTTGTATTTCACTATCTCTTCGCCGAACTAGTGCACCTATACATCTGACAAGTGTATTGGGTGTGTTGGGGACACAAGAGACTTTCTGTATCGTAATTGCAGGCTTGTTTGAGAGGGATAGCTTTGACCTCTTCCTCCCTGAGTTCGATAAACCTTGGGTGATCCACTTAAGGGAAACTTGCTACTGCTCTAGAAACCTCTGCACTTGGAGGCCCAACACTGTCTACAAGAACAGACGCGTGCATAGACATCACTCAGCTGCAAGTTATAAGTATATCAAACGCAATCACGATGCTAAAATTAGTCCATTACTAAAATTACTCAAGAGCTTATAGTTGCCAACCTCTCAGAACACTTGAATAGATGGGACCGCGTGAAATCTTGACAAATAGTGGAAAAAATTCACTCACACATTTCATCAAACACCTATTGTGCATAGAAGGGGAAACCAATTCTAACACCCCTACCACTCTTCTAGGAGGAAAAAAACAGGGGAGAGGGAGAGGGCGCGGCCAGCTTAAATAGGCTGGGACCTTTAGTCCCGGTTGGTGTCACCAACCGGGACTAAAGGGGTCTAGCAGCAGGCCAGCTGGCCGCGAACCCCTTTAGTCCCGGTTGGTGTGTCCAACCGGGACTAAAGGTACCGGACGAACCAGGACTAATTGTTGCCGTACTGCAACGGCCATACCGGCATCCCTGGAGGCACCTTTAGCACCGGTTTAATACACAACCGGTGCTAAAGGTCCTAAACATAAGACCCTTTTTCCACTAGTGGAGAGAATCCAACAGTTGAGCTAGCGGCATCTACAAACTAGCCAGATGAGCTTCTTCAGATCTCGATTTGTCGGTGGATGATTCTAACGATGAGCCGCCGGTTCTTGCATCTGGTCGCCCGCACGCTCGACCAGGGGCGTTGATACGTCTCAAACGTATCTATAATTTTTGATGCTCCATGCTTGTTTTTACACCATTTGCCTTGTGTTTCGTTACACTTCGTGGCGTTTTTATGCGATTTCAGGAACTAACCTATTGACAAGATGCCACAGTGCCAGTTCCCTGTTTTCTGCTGTTTTTGTGTTTCAGAAAAGCTACACAGGAAATATTCTCGGAATTGGACGAAACAAAAGCCAGAAGTCTTATTTTCCCCGGAAGCTTCCCGAAGACCGAAAGAGAGCCGGAGGGGGGCCAGAGGCCGCCCTCACACATAGGTGGCGCGGCCCAGGCCCTGGTCGCGCCACCCTAGTGTGAGGAGCCCCTGGCTGCCCCCTGACGACGCCCCTTTGCCTATAAGAAGCCTCGGGACGGAAAATCCTAGGGGATTCGGCAATTTTCCAGAAAGAGTTCTGCAGCTCCGCCGCCATCGCCGATGAATTTTGGGGGACAGAGGTCTCTGTTCTGGCACCCTGCCGGGACAGGGAAGTACCCCCGGAGCCATCTCCATCGGTCTCCATCGCCGTCTCCGCCGTCTCCATCGACCTCACCGCCATCTCCATCAACCTTGCTGTCTCCTATGATGAGGAGGTAGTAGTTCATCCCCGGGGCTAAGGGCTCTACCGGTAGCTATGTGGTTCACCTCTCTCTCCCATGATGTGATCTTTATGTGATCGTGAGCTTTGTATCATGTTGAACAAGTAGATGTTATTATTCAGATATTATGTGTACTCTAGTGATGTTATTAAAGTAATCTATTCCTCCTGCCATGGTGTAACGGTGACAGTACGTGCATCATGGTGGTACTTGGTTTAGGCTATGATTGTGATCTCTTGTGGATTATGAGAGTAATTATTACTATGATAGTATTGAAGTGATCTATTCCTCCTTTCATGGTGTAATGTTGACAGTGTGTGCACCGTGTTAGTACTTGGTCTAAGTTGCAATAATATCTATCTTGAGTTGTGCTTTGATTTGGATATCTCTATGAGTGGTGTTTGTCAAGTACTTGATGAACTTTAAGGGGTGCTTCTGTAGCCACTACACAATGATTAGTGTTGTTCAATAGGAGAGTAATTCAGAGTACCATAGTGAAGAGAAGTTGTTTATTTGTTCAATTATGTTATATTGTTGGGAGTGTGTCCACTAGTGAAAGTATGATCCCTAGGCCTTGTTTCCAAGCTTTGCACACCGTTTACATGCTGTTTTGTTACATGTTTGCTCGCAGTGATACTTTCATATCACAGTTACTACTTATAATCATCACTACCGCTTGTATTTCACTATCTCTTCGCCGAACTAGTGCACCTATACATTTGACAAGTGTATTGGGTGTGTTGGGGACACAAGAGACTTTCTGTATCATAATTGCAGGGTTGCTTGAGAGGGATAGCTTTGACCTCTTCCTCCCTGAGTTCGATAAACCTTGGGTGATCCACTTAAGGGAAACTTGCTGCTGTTCTACAAACCTCTGCACTTGGAGGCCCAACAAGTGTCTACAAGAATAGAAGTGCGTAGACATCAAGCTCTTTTCTGGCGCCGTTGCCGGGGAGGTAAGGTAAAAGGTACTCGCATCCTCCTGTGTGAGTGCTCGGAGTTATTTCCTTTAGATTCTGCAATTACATCTTTTTGTTTCTTGTTTTTATTTTCACTAGATAGGCTTAATGGAAAACAAAGAGTTCTTTAGTCTTTTTCCTGATTTTAGATTTGAAGAGAAAATTGAAAATCCTTTGGAGCTTATTTTGCATAGCAATGTTATTAGTACGAATGCTTTGAATCCCATTACTGCTAATGCTATAGAAAAGTCTAAGCTTGGGGAAGCTGGTTTTGTTAAGTATGATATTTTTAGTCGCCCAGCTTTAGTGGAGAAGGTTTGTTCTGATAATATTTTATCTCCCATATGTGATGTTTCTAATGATGCTTGTGCTCCTCATCCTTTTAAAATACCTATGAAAATTGTTGATCATGTTAAGAATAACTGCTATTTAGGAGATGGAACTGTCCATCCTGGTGATCATTTGCTTTTTATACATGAATTATGCGAGTTGTTCCAGTGTGCAGGTATTTCAATTAACCAAGTTAAGAAGAAGCTATTCTCTTTGTCACTGAAAGGCAGAGCTGAGGAATGGTATCGGCTGCTTGAAGATGGTCCATCTATTGCATGGGAGGAAATTGTGTCTCTCTTTTACTCTAAGTTTTATCCTCCAAGTGAAATTCATAAAGATCGTAATCGGATATATAACTTTTGGCCTCATGAGGGAGAAAGCATTGCCCAAGCGTGGGGAAGATTGAAGTTACTAATGCATAAATGTCCTATTCATGATCTTCCCCGTAATATTGTTATTAATAATTTTTATGCAAGGCTTTCAGGATATTACAAGGACTATCTAGATGCATGTTTTGATGGGTCTTTCACAAGCAAGGATGTTGACACCAAGTGGGATCTGCTTGAGACAATTCAAAACAATATTGAAGGTTGGGATAGCGACAAAGGTAAGGGATCAGGTATGAATTACGAGTTTGATTACATTAAGTCTTTCGCTGAAACTGCTAATTTTCAAGAGCTTAGTGCTAAATATGGTCTTGATCCTCAAATTATGGTTGATTGCTTTAAAGCCTTTGCGTCCCATATGAATGTTCCTAAAAGAAATGGGGATGTGTATCATGAACCTTTTAAGGACACTTGCATAGAAAGTGATATTGTTATTGATGATTGCAATAAACATGCTCAAACTTCTAAAAGTCCTATTTCTTATAAGCATGTTAATTTTTGTGGAGTACATAGACCTTGTGAACAGAGTTACAACAAGGAAGATTATTGCATCACCCACGCAAATGAAGAAACCAGTATGTGGTACAAGGATATAGGGGAGATCGGTAAAAAGGTTTTTGAGCTTTATCCTTTTCTTTGTAAACATTGCGATGACATAGGTCATTTTAATTTCCAATGCTCAAGCCCTAATAGTTACTCTTCTAGTACCTTAATTATGTATTGTGATGACAAGATCACTCCCAATCAGCATGATGAGCTCGCTTTGTTCTTGGCGTGTGACGAGATATCTAGAAAGATTGCTTTGATAGATATGAATGATGTTGATATTAATAGCACCCTTCGTGGTTGTCGTCTCTATTGTGCTAAAGATTGCCTTGCAAATACTTACATACAAAATCTTATAAAACTTGATATTTTGCCAAGCTATGACAGGACTGATAGATGTTTTTATCTTATTAATAGAGAGGAGGAATCCTCCAAAGTTTCTTCTGTTGTTTCTGTCAGCAAACCAGATTATGTGGAGAAGATGCCCTTCAAGTGTCTCCCTCCTAAAGGAGAGAGTAAGAAGAGTATGAAGAAGAAGAAGAAGAAGAGTAAGAGGCGAGAGGACACGGTATCTTCCCCTAAGCGTTATGATCCTGCTATAGATTATGATAATTCTGATTGGGATGATGTTCCTATGCCTATTACTTATGTTAGTGATCATGATTGGGAAAAGCACTCTACTTTTGATATTGAAAATCTTTTTGGTACCAATTCTAAGGTTAATAATTGTTGTACCATTAGTGCTATCCATGTTCCTTCTTATGATGATATGTTTGATGAATATGCTTTGCGACATAGTAGTTCTCTATCTTGTGATGATACTAAGCCTCTAGTTTATGATGATGATTATAATGTTTTCAATTCACCTACTTTTGAGGAGAAAAATAGTTATAATTACAATATGCCTCCTGTCTTTGATGATTATGGTGATGAGAATAATTATTCTGTTGAATCTGCTCCTACTACTATTGTTCATGTGGGGAGTATTAATCCTTTTATGCATGTGGCTCATGATAGGGATGCTTTACGTGATAGTTATATTGTTAATTCTATTCATGATGCTACTGAAAGTTATTATGAGAGAGGGAAACATGGTTTGATGGATCTCAACAATATTGAGTTTCCCCTCTTTATGTTGCAATTCTTGAAGTTGTACTTGTTTTGCCTTCCTATGCTTTTTGCTTTGCGCTTTTATGACTTGTCTCTTTACAAGACTATTTTTCATAGGAAGTGGTTTAGATTTAAATGTCTTTCACACTTGCTTTTTGATGCTCTCTATTGCTTTAAGTTCTTATATGGCGCCTTTGCTTCAAGCTCTTATATGGCGCCCACGTGAGCATCTTTGCAAATTACTACGCCTAGCTCAAAGGCGTTAAAGAAAAGCACTCTTGGGAGATAACCCATTGTTTATTTTCAGTACTTTTTCTTTTATTTGAGTCTTGGAAGTTATTACTACTGTAATAACCTCTCCTTATCCTTTTTATTTCGTTGTTGTGCCAAGAGAAGCCTCTAATTTGAGTGAGGTAAGATTTGGGGATGTTGATGTCCTGAAACAGTTTTCGGGGCTGCACCGTAAAAATTCGTGAAAATTCTCTGTATATCATTTGGACCTATGATTTCTTGTGCATATGCCCTAGGTTATATCCAAACTTTAGTTAGTTGAACACTTTTTGATTTGAGCAACAGAAAACCCCTCAAAAATTCGACCTTTGTCAGCTGTTCTGTTTTGACAGATTTCTGCCAATATTTGTGTTTGCCGCTTTATCGCTTTCTTTTTGAGTTCTTTTGATCACGAAACTTTTGGGGAAGTTGCTACAGTAGTATTTGCTATATATGTGGTGGTTTTGAGTTGAAACCTGAAGCAAAAAGGGTTGATTCAATGCTATGCTTACACTAATATTGCTAATAGATTTGTGTTTAGTTTTGTATGAAGGAAGATTTCAAGTGTAGGGATTGGAGAATGATGAGATGAGTTGAAGAATGGACAAAAGCTCAAGCTTGGGGATGCCCATGCATCATCCCAATAAATATCCAAGAAGTACAAGCGTCAAAGCTTGGGGATGCCCCCGAGGCACCCCTTCTTCATCGGCAAAAATCAGGTCACCTTTGAAGACACTATATTTTTATTGCTTCATGCACTATGTGTTTTTCTTAGAGCGTCAGTTGTTTTTGTTTTCAGTATTAGTTTAGTTTTGTTTGCTGCAATAAATGGTTTGATCACATCATGTTTCTTTTGGAGGAGATGAACTCGTTTTTCATTGCCAAGAACGCTCTAGTTTTCACTCTTATCAAAAACCGAGTGTTCTTCTTTTTCTGCTACTGCTTTTGGTTTTTGTTTTCGCCTTGATTTGCGTTCAGATATTCTTATATTTGTTTATCAAGGTGTATTTTTTTTCCTCTGATATTTATTGGTTTTCATCAAAAGAGGTGTTTATAAAAAATTTCGAATGGTGTTGGGAAAGATAAAAAGCTTTATGCAAAAAAGTGGTACAGGAAGGAGCTTGTGTAGACTGCGGCTTAGGCTTTTGCATGTCGTGCTTGATGTCTTTTTGATAGTATGCTTAGTGGTTTTGCTGTAGCATGACTTGTCTCAAATAACTGAGATTGCTTAATGAGCCTTTGAAAAAAATCATGCGTTGTTTTTATTGTATGGAAGCATTATTTTGGTTTTCTCCTTTGATGCTTTATTTGGGTTGACATGGCACAAGCTTACACCATGTTGACTACAAAATAAGTCGCCTATAGCCTCTATGATCATTTAATTTTTGACTTTTGATGCCATCTTATGCTTCTTTTAATGTTGCTTTGTCGCTTTGCATGATTATGGCCGTTATTGCTCTCTTAGTTGGTCGCTCCCAGTCTTTTGCTAGCCCTCATTTTGTACTGAGTATGAGCTCTACTCGTGCATCCAACTCCTAAAAACCAAGTTTGCCATTGTGTCCACTATAAATTCCTATGCATGGTATTTGTAAGCCATTCCAAAGTAAATTTTCATGTGCTACCTTTGAAAAAACCTTCAAAATACTTCTCGTTTTGTGACACTGTTTTCAGCTCATGGGGACGTAGTGGTCGGATTTGCTATCTTCCATATTGCTTATTCCAAAAAGAAAAAAAAGAGAAAAAGAAAGAAAGAAAAAAGGCACTCCTCCATGGAATGTGAATGTTGGTGGGCACCCGATGGAATCGGTTAGCCATGGTTTGTGAAAGGAAAAAAGGTGGGGAGGAGTGCCAAGCTTTATAAAAGAGCACAAAAGTGCCAATCTCTCTCTCTCAAAAACTTGCTTCGTTTTTTGTATGGAAGATAGTAAGAACCCCATTGCCAGTCGTTGACAAAGACAATCACCTCTCAAAACCAATTTTTATCTCTCTGTTTTACAAATGAAAAGCTCTAGCACATGTTTAATCACTGCTTCCCTCTGCGAAGGGCCTTTCTTTTACTTTTATGTTGAGTCACCACCTTCTACCTTTATGCACCGTCTAAGAGAGCATAGTTGTCATTCTTAGTGTAATATGCATTGTCCCAAAGTTCATTGATTGATTCATATTGTTGGTTTCACTTGTTCCCAAATTATTTGCATCTAGTCGCCCTCTTAAACTTGAAGGTGTCCTATGCATTTATGTTTTGCTCTCTCATTAAGGACAAGCTGAAAACTATTTGTTATGTTTTTCCTTATGATTTGAACACACGTTTGACTTTCATTGTTTCATTTTCATGATCTTTTGTTTGTGTTCTTTTTCATGTTATAACATGGTTGCTAAGTTCTTATTGTCAAGATTATATCTCTCATGCCCATGTTTTAAGTTCTTATGATCCCAGCTCACAAATGCTTACATATATGATCAAGATTGTGTAGGTGCATGTCACCTCAAAAATTATTCTTTTGTTATCACTTACCTACTCGAGGACGAGCAGGAGTTAAGCTTGGGGATGCTGATACGTCTCAAACGTATCTATAATTTTTGATGCTCCATGCTTGTTTTTACACCATTTGCCTTGTGTTTCGTTACACTTCATGGCGTTTTTATGCGATTTCAGGAACTAACCTATTGACAAGATGCCACAGTGCCAGTTCCCTGTTTTCTGCTGTTTTTGTGTTTCAGAAAAGCTACACAGGAAATATTCTCGGAATTGGACGAAACAAAAGCCAGAAGTCTTATTTTTCCTGGAAGCTTCTCGAAGACCGAAAGAGAGCCGGAGGGGAACCAGAGGCCGCCCTCACACATAGGTGGCGCGGCCCAGGCCCTGGTCGCGCCACCCTAGTGTGAGGAGCCCCTGGCTGCCCCCTGACGACGCCCCTTTGCCTATAAGAAGCCTCGGGACGGAAAATCCTAGGGGATTCGGCAATTTTCCAGAAAGAGTTCTGCAGCTCCGCCGCCATCGCCGACGAATTTTGGGGGACAGAGGTCTCTGTTCTGGCACCCTGCCGGGACAGGGAAGTACCCCCGGAGCCATCTCCATCGGTCTCCATCGCCGTCTCCGCCGTCTCCATCGACCTCACCGCCATCTCCATCAACCTTGCTGTCTCCTATGATAAGGAGGTAGTAGTTCATCCCCGGGGCTAAGGGCTCTACCGGTAGCTATGTGGTTCACCTCTCTCTCCCATGATGTGATCTTTATGTGATCGTGAGCTTTGTATCATGTTGAACAAGTAGATGTTATTATTCAGATATTATGTGTACTCTAGTGATGTTATTAAAGTAATCTATTCCTCCTGCCATGGTGTAACGGTGACAGTACGTGCATCATGGTGGTACTTGGTTTAGGCTATGATTGTGATCTCTTGTGGATTATGAGAGTAATTATTACTATGATAGTATTGAAGTGATCTATTCCTCCTTTCATGGTGTAATGTTGACAGTGTGTGCACCGTGTTAGTACTTGGTCTAAGTTGCAATAATATCTATCTTGAGTTGTGCTTTGATTTGGATATCTCTATGAGTGGTGTTTGTCAAGTACTTGATGAACTTTAAGGGGTGCTTCTGTAGCCACTACACAATGATTAGTGTTGTTCAATAGGAGAGTAATTCAGAGTACCATAGTGAAGAGAAGTTGTTTATTTGTTCAATTATGTTATATTGTTGGGAGTGTGTCCACTAGTGAAAGTATGATCCCTAGGCCTTGTTTCCAAGCTTTGCACACCGTTTACTTGCTGTTTTGTTACATGTTTGCTCGCAGCGATACTTATTTCATATCACAGTTACTACTTATAATCATCACTACCGCTTGTATTTCACTATCTCTTCGCCGAACTAGTGCACCTATACATTTGACAAGTGTATTGGGTGTGTTGGGGACACAAGAGACTTTCTGTATCGTAATTGCAGGGTTGCTTGAGAGGGATAGCTTTGACCTCTTCCTCCCTGAGTTCGATAAACCTTGGGTGATCCACTTAAGGGAAACTTGCTGCTGTTCTACAAACCTCTGCACTTGGAGGCCCAACAAGTGTCTACAAGAATAGAAGTGCGTAGACATCAGGCGTGCATCATACACCCTTCACCTCATCGACCCCTCGACCTTCTTCCAGTCAAGATCGGCAGGCGATGGCTCAGCAACTATGGAGGATTTTACCGCGCACTTTCCAGTTCCCCTCCTCCCGGGTCGCACGCGCAGGCGACCCCGGGGTCTGAAACCCTAGCTAGCCGCCGCACTACCGGAGCTCCCTTGGCCGCTGCTGCCGCCGCCCGCGGTGGTGGCGGCCCCCTGGTCGCCAACGGCGGAAGGGAAGAGGGAGGACGCACCCTATCGGGCCAAAGTCATGCGGCGGAGGACGTCATCGGGCGGCGCACGGCGGGAGGAGGAGAAGGGCACGGCGAAGCACCTCGCCAGCACAGTTTGAGCAGCGGCGGAGGCCGGCGTTGGGCGAGGGAACCAGGCGACGTCCAGGCGGCGGCGTGGTTCGCTGGCGGCAGCGCAGGTCTCCCCTGGCTTGGGAGGAGGAGATGGTAGCGCCATGGCCGACAGCGTTGGCTTCTGGAGGCGGCAGAGGTCGCAGAGGAGTTGGGGCCGACGGCCATGGTGGTGGGGTGCAGGCCAGATCTAGGCCCAACAGGGCCCGATCTGGGTTGTTGGGTCTCTGCCACTTCCCAGCTGTCCAGAGAGCGACAACAGCGGTGTGGAAGGAAGTCCCTACCTGCAGGAGGTGGAAGATGGAGGGGGCTGTGGGTGGTCGGCCATGTCGGAGAAGGAGGAAGGTCCGTGCGACACTTCAACCATGATGTTGAGGTGCTGCGGTGGCGGCGGTGTGAACAATGTGGACGCTTGCCCCATTCCGGTGGGTTGAGAGGGAGGTGCGCGGCGATAAGGACGAAAGTCCATCTTCGGTCGGTGCCGGCAACGACGGCGCCCGTGGGTGTCGTTCCCCTCCTTGGAGGCATCGCCGAGGTGTGTCGACACTCCTCTTGCTCGTTCTCCGGTTTGGTTGATGTTTCCAGGCGAAAGCTTAGGTCTGGAGTGGGATCGGCGCGATGATGGCGGCGTCCTAGACGTCGTCATTACTCTGTTGGGAGCATCGCGTTTGGAGACATGGCGTGGAGGTTCCAGGTTGCCCTCCTCTGGTGCTCGTCGCTGTCCATGGCTGTTCTTCAGGGGTGCAATGCACGCCATTATCGGCGAGTCTAAGACGATACCTTCTCGGGGCCGACCAAGTTCCACCATCTATTTCTTTTAGATGATGCATTGACAAGGAGAGTTCTTTGGAGTTGTTGTTCTTCGGAGACGTCCAAGTCGGTCGAGACGCGGCTTTGTTGTATAGCTTAGGATGGGCTCTTTCATGTTGTATGTTTGTTTTGTTGGTGTGGCTATCTTTGGACTAGCCAGTGTGAAGTTGTTGCTACACTTGTTGTTCGCAGCGAGTGGTAGTGTTGTTATATTTAAACCTATGCCTTCTATAAAAAAATATGGTAAGACATATGAAAAAACTATGGAGGATTTTCATCTTCCCGCCGCGCGCCGCCATGACCTTCTATGCACCCGGCCTGGCAGACTGTCCCGCGTCCGAAGACATGGATATCGTGCCCCTTGGCCGAGGCGGCAACACAGGCGTCCTCGTCCTCGACCACCTTGGTCGCACCACCCTCTACGACACCGCCACTCCGGCCATCTCCACCATACCAGCGCTGCACGCCCCCCAAGATCCTACCGATCGCCCTCCCCGTCGGCGACAGCGTATACGTCATGAACGCCAACCCCCGCGGCCGCCATTGCTTCGAAGCCCTCGTACACAGGCGCAGGCCCAGGTCGCGCTCGCCGACCGACTGGTACTGGCACTCCCTCCCGCGCGCCGCCGCCCCACGTGTGATGCCCCACCTACGTCCCCTACGACTCTGACGTCTCAGAGGACGAGTGCGACGAAGACTTTGTGACGGCGCATGGCTCCTTGTGCATTATCGACGGACACACGGTGGTGGGTGACTCGCAGATCTGGATATCCACCCTGCGCGCCGACACCTACTCCTTCGACACGACGAGCGGCGCGTGGAGCCATACCATGGACAGGAAGCTGCCATTCAGAGGCCGCGCCGAGTACTTGCCGGAGCTCGGCCTCTGGTTCGGCTTCTCGTCCCGGGACAAGCACCTGTGCGCCGTCGACCTCGCCGGCACCGCGTCAGCGATGAGGCCGCCGGTGCCGCGGGGCTCGTCAGCTCGTGGGAGGACCTCGCGCAGCCAGCGGAGTGGACCCTCGTGATGTCCTACATCGTGCCGCTGGGCTCCGGCAAGCTCTTCCTCGCAAAGTTCTTCCAAACCAGGGAGAAGATGCACATGGAAGGCGGCGGATGGGTTTACTGTAACTGCGATTACTTCGCGGTGTTCGCCGGCGTGAAGTTGTTGGAGAAGCCCGGCGGAGGGCTGCGAATGGTGAAGCACAGGTCCAAGCGTTACAACCACCAACTCGAATTGCCGGATTGGGTCATTTGATAGCTTGTCACTCTGCTTTTTTTTTTTTAGTTGTTCAGCTTTGATGAGATAGCCACATTGTACTGATTATACGGTTGTGCATTGTAAATAAATCACTGGTCGTCCTCTGAATAAACGAAAAGAGACGTTTGCTGTAGGTGTCATCGAAGACATTAAGATGCTATAAACCCATAGCCATAGCCCATAGGGGTGAAACCAGAGCGGATTCGATCGGACACTGCTCAGAATCTATCCTACCCTATACGTATCATTTTTTTTTCAGACTTGGAAGCAAGACATGGTAAGGTTATACGACACCCGACTATACATCTTACAATTTCCACAAAACTATGTGGGTACTCAACTACAACTAGATGCACGTACAAGTCTACAAGGATATACATGAGGCTGAGCAATGATATTGTAAATTTTTTACGGGTAGATATTATATTTGTTAAGAGTATGAGTTTATTTCCTAAGGACATCAGCAAGCTAAGGGAGGGGTAAATATCACATGATCCCACAGATCATATGATACCATGCTACCACTTCTCAAATTTTGAATTTACAAGCTTTCAAAAAAATTAAAAATAAATGTTTGCATTCACAACATATGTATCTGCAATCCCTATGATTTACTGAACAACATTTGACATATACATAAAAAAGCTAAATCCAACATGAATATTGTCAGATTAAGACAAAAGCACATATGACACTATTCACATATCGGTCTGTCTTTTTTGTGTTCTCCGTGTGTATTTAGAATTTGAATCTAGAATTTACAGAGATATCAGACACATATCATGTGAACACACACATTTGTTTTCGAATTTTTTGAAACTTGGAAAATCGAATTTTTTAGATGTGGTATTGACAAGGATATAGTTAATAGAGCCCGTTAGTTGAGTACCCCTAAGGCCCGTGTAGCTAGGCCCAATTGTAATGATAGTCGAATACGAGTTCTTACCGTATGTCGATATTGTAATCTGTATCGGACCCTACCCGATCCTCGAGACCTGGCCACCTATATATAGGGGCCAGGAGGGGACGGCGTAGGGCAGATTGAAAGCAAGCCAGGTTGAACACCCAAGTTTACTTTTGATATACAATTATTTCGACTAACCTTTACCTTCGAGTTCATCCGACGCCCTATTCCCCCGATCCTAAGTCTTTCATCTAGGACATTTGTCGAGTTAACCCTCGTCAATTGGCGCCGACCGTGGGGACCTTGGGCGTTAGAATCATGAATTCGACGGCTTTTTTGTTTTTAGCCAACATCAGTACAGAAGTTAACGAAAATCAAGAGATGGAGTTGACAATCGGAAGTTTAAGCATCCTCATCGGGCCATCGGGTTCATCTCGCCTTTCAGATCCGACGAAACAAGATCCGTTCGCAAGTGAGCCCGAAACAGTAGCAATGATGGAATATTCTGACGGCTCTTCCAGCGAGATAAACTCGCCGGTCAGCTTAGAAGAAGTGCAAAAAAGAAAAATCGCAGAAGACAACGAAGCAAGGGAAAAGCTCGACGCAGGGGTCCAACTCGACGATCTCATGATCTGCCTCGACGATATCTCAGACAAATCAACAGACACATGGAAGATAGGGTTAGAGCTTTCTGAAGATGGTGACTCGATCTTCTCAAGCTTCAATAGTAACATCGGCAAACATTGCCAGGTGCTCGCCATTGTGGGAGACAACTCAGAAGAATTCGACGAAAACAACAATCCAGTGCTAAACCCAGCAAATATCGACAGAGGAGCAAATCACCTAGGAGAAGGGCAAACAGCAGAATCCCTCACAACCAGGGAAAAAATTCGACTATCAGTCGACGAATGGAGGATAATAAGAGAAGCCGTAGAACACGGCACGCTAATACCATCAAATTCCAGAAAAGACATGCTTTTGGGGTATCATTATGCCCTAAGACAGCAGGCAAAGCAATTAGCAAAGGAGAAAATAGAGATACAGAGAAGAAAAGACTCAGCCATTGCAGCTAGCAACGCTGCTCGTAAAGCGCGAAGCGACGCATCATATAGTAACGCAAGGAAAAATCGTCGACATGGTTCAAGGTACGATAACCTTGAGTACTCCGACAGGCAAAGCATTTCCAAAAACCTCGACTCGTCCTTCTTATCGGTCGACAAACAAGGAAACATCGTACCAAAAACTCCTGAAGCAGCATTAGTGGCAGCTCAAGCTTATCTGCTCACAACTCGACCAAGCCCGGGGGATCCTAGAGAACATATGCACAGAGCAGCATTGAACGGACTAAACATGGTGGGCCACAAGCTATCAGCGAAAGGAGAGGAAGCACACCACCATAAGGAAACGCACAAGCCAAGATCGCCTCGCCGTCACAACAGTCCTCGGCGCAGAAGCAGCAATCAACGATCTCGATCGCCATAACCAAAACAACATGGAGGAACCCGAAGATCCCGATCCCCAAATGAAAAACACGACTATGAAGACGACGAAAAAGAGATGGGGGCATCATGCTTTACCTGCAGGGTTCGCACCACTCCAGTTCCCAAGGGATTCAAGTTACCTCATGATCAGCAAAAGTACGACGGATCACAGGAACCACAATCATGGCTCTCAGATTATCTACAAGCAGTACAAATATTGGGAGGAACCAAAGAAATAGCAATGCAAAGTCTGCAACTACACCTCACCGGCGCAGCAAGGTCATGGTTGAGCAAACTAAAGAAGGAAACTATTGGAAGCTGGGAAGACCTCACAAAGCAATTCACAAGCAACTTCAGGTCGACATACAAGCGGCCAGCATCAATAGAAGAAGTCAAAGCGTGTGTGCAACAACGCGATGAAACACTGCGGGCATACATCCAAAGATGGAGTCTTATCAAAAATTCAGCAGTCGAAGTTTCAGACGAAAGAGCAATATATGCGTTCATCATTGGATTAAGGCGAAGAGACATAGTCGAAGAGATGGACAGAATCAAGCCAAAAATAGTGTCAGACCTCATGGACGTAGCAAACAGATTTGTAGATAGAGAAGACGCATGCAACAACAAGCGGACGCGATCCCCAGAGGACGATAGAAGAAATAGATATGGGAGTCAAAGGAGACGGTCCCGAAATTACGACAACTACGGATCCCATAGCCAAGTTGCCGCAGGATACAAAGACAACAACTATCAAGGAAGTGATCGCAGAAGCTCGGGATATCGAAGCTACGGAAAAGAGGACTATAAAAAGTTTCCCACGAGAGAACCCAGAGAGTACAACCCATCGCCAGAAGACATGCTCAACGGACCCTGTCATATACACTCAGCGTTCGTTGATGGGAAGTGAGTATCAAGGCACGCAATGAAAGATTGCACAACATTCTTAAAACTACAAGAGGCAGCACTAAACAAGCAAACCGAAGCAAGGCGACAAGGATTTGAAGGAAGCAACAATCCTCCCACAAATTAGCAAGGAAACAACGGAGCTCCTCAAGGACAAGACAAGCAAAACCAGGGACATGATGACGATGAAGGGTACGTTCCATCAAAAGGACACATCACAGCAATGATACAACCTGTGCCCAAGTCGAACAAAGAAGAAAAGAGTATCACTCGACAAGTCAACCTAGCAGTCATTTCACCTCCAGCCACAACGGAGTATCTGCACTGGTCAGAACAGCCAATCGAGTTCAACAGAGAAGATCACCCTATAACAGTACCTCGGCCAGGAAATGCGCCTTTGGTACTCAAAGCTCAAATCGGCGCATATGATGTCGATAGAATATTCATGGACGCAGGAAGCGGAATTAATCTGATATACGCAAAAACACTCAGAGCAATGCATATATCACTAGAGTTCCTGAAGCCAACAAATTGTTTCTTCCACGGAATCGTACCAGGAAGTGCCAATTACCCACTGGGTCGAATAGCACTCAATGTTTGCTTCGGCAATCGACAAAACTACAGAAGAGAAAAGCTGGACTTCGAAGTCATGGACCGGCCATCTCAGTATCACGCAATCCTCGGACGACCCGCATTTTCGCGATTCATGGCAGTGCCTCACTACACATACTTGGTACTTAAAATGCCAGGACCAAGAGGAATAATTACAGTAAAAGGAAGCTTTGAAGTTTCAGATCTCTGCGACAGAGAGTTCCACAAGATGGCGCAAAACTTTGGTATGACAGCCAACTATGCAGAGAAGGCGAAAAGCCCGGCTACAGAAGGCATCAAGCTACTCGAAGGACGCGTCGCGGAGCCCGAGATGAAGAAACCACGAGTAGGAGCATCAGGAGAAGACAAAGATATAGGAGAAGAAGAGAAAGCCATGACGGCGTAAGCATCAAAGAATAATAAAGTAGAGTAGAAGAATAAGGCTGTAAAAGCCACGAGTTATACCAGGGGCAATGCCCTCTAGATCCAGAACACAGGTCATAGGCCGGATCTCTTGGGTCACCCCGTGTATCTTACATTACAAGTATAATAAAGACAAAACGTTCCTCATATTCGAGTTTACGAGTCTTTCAAAGGGAAAATGCGACAAACGCACGAATCATACAATAACGCTTTGAGGACAAATTTTTGACATAAAGTTGCAAAATAAGACACTCTCGCGTTCCACATATACAAAATATATTACAATAATGGGTTATCAGAATCATCTATGCCTAAGGGATCTAAATAGTGCTACTCACGAAAAAATGCAGCATCCGCTTCTAGCAGCCTAGCCACGAGCCTTCGAGCAGGTTGCAGCGTGTTCTCCATATGTACTCGAAGGCTAGCTCCACCTGGAGCCAAACTCAGGGACATAGAGCTATAATTAAGCCTCGGGTGCCACTTGCGTATCCACCCGAGAGCAAAATTGGCACCTACCACTAAGTTCAGCTCTATCAATCTATGAATACGATGGCTGGATCTAAAAGTATCAAGAAGAAGCGGGAAAGTTGCAGGCAGAGGATTGCGAGGAAGCATAACAGAGTGCATAGTTGTGAGAGCCCATCGGCAACCATCAACTGACTCGCCAATATGTTGGGCACGGTCCTGAAGCAGTACAATGGCACTCCGACATCGAGGATCAGACCACAAAGTCTCAAAGCCCGCCGACATTCTATCCAAAGCCGCATTTCGCTCGGTAACCCGACGATCTTCAGCAGCGAAATCCAGACAAGTGCCTATGATGGCAAAGGATGTCACAAAAACAGCAGTGAAGAAACAGGGAAAAGAGAAGTCGAAAGAAAATTTACATCGCAACATCTCACAGGCAGACTCGACAATGCCAAGAATAAAATATTCACATTCTTCATTATGGACAATCTTCACCGTCAAACTGGAAACCTTCTCATCAAGAGAAGATATCTGCTTCAGATAGCCACAAGCCTCACTAGCTTTGCTCACAGCCATCTATGCTTGACGTTTAGCCAAAGTCAGGCGAGACTCAAGATCAGCAATCCTTGAAGAGTACTCTACGCACTGATTACATCGGCTAGAAGGCGACGAAATCATCGAGCCGAACGTGCGGGCAGCGGAAGGAGCAGGTCCGCCAGTCAAAGGATCATTGATATGCATGGACTGGAAGTCAAAAGAAAAGAAAGAAGAAACATTTCATAGAGATAGCACAAGACTTCATAAGAAGGAAATATATTTACATAAGTGCAAAACCCTTTGACTAAGATTCTCGGGTTGCACGCGACTACAAGTTTTTACATTCAAAAGGATAAATGGAAAACTACAAGAAAGCTGAGTCTACGCCACCTCAGCATTTTGCTCCGTGGCAGAAGAAGGCATGATAAATTCCTCGCCAACAGTCGACGGAGGCGCAGGGTCCTCCGCCGCTGGAGGTGGCGCAGCAGATGTCGCAGAGGCCGCTGAAGGAGAAATAATCGCCACCAGCGCTGGCGCCAACTTCTTCGCCTTCTCGAAGAAAGCCTTCATCTCATCGCGGGTGCGGCCATGGGAAGAGGTCACCTTCTCCCAGTCGAAGACAGCACCATGGGCAAGAGAAAGTGCAATAGCACCCTCAGCACCACGCTTCAGAGAAAGGCCCTTAAGCTGGAGGGTGGGGCCTTTAGTTGTATCGAAAGCCTTGGCAAGCTTGCCCAAGTTGTCCTTCGGAACTTCTGCCTTCTTCTTCGGCCACAACCCAACGAATAGCCGTGACAGAATGCGGCTAACTAACTCAAAAGTCTCCTGGATAGATATCCAGTTTGCCTCGAGTAGGTTAACCGCAGTCATCAGAGGATCATCGTCCGGTTGCAGGGACGACGAAGATACCCCAGTAAATCCTGCACAATGATACGTCTCAAATGTATCTATAATTTTTGATGCTCCATGCTTGTTTTTACACCATTTGCCTATTGTTTTGTTACACTTAGTGGCACTTTTATGCATTTTCCGGAACTAACCTATTAACAAGATGCCACAGTGCTAGTTCCCTGTTTTCTGCTGTTTTTGTGTTTCAGAAGTGATACACAGGAAATATTCTCGGAATTGGACGAAACAAAAGCCAGAAGTCTTATTTTTCCCGGGAGCATCCAGACATCCGAAGAGAGGAAGGAGAGGGGCCACAGGCCTCCCTCACACAGGGCTGGCGTGGCCTAGGCCCTGGCCGCGCCACCCCTGTGTGAGGAGGCCCTGGCAGCCCTCTGACATCGCCCCTTCGCCTATATAAAGCCTCGGGACGGAAAACCCTAAGGGATTCGGCAATTTTCCAGAAAGAGTTCCGCAGCTCCGCCGCCGTCGCCGACGAATTTTGGGGGACAGAAGTCTCTGTTCCGGCACCCTGCCGGGACGGGGAAGTGCCCCCGGAGCCATCTTCATCGGTCTCCATCACCGTCTTCGCCGTCTCCATCGACCTCACCGCCATCTCCATCAACCTTGCTGTCTCCTATGATGAGGAGGGAGTAGTTTATCCCCGGGGCTGAGGGCTCTACTGGTAGCTATGTGGTTCACCTCTCTCTCCCATGATGTGATCTTTATGTGATCGTGAGCTTTGTATCATGTTGAACAAGTAGATGTTATTATTCAGATATTATGCTACTCCTATGCTTAATTATTATAGTGTACTCTAGTGATGTTATTAAAGTAATCTATTCCTCCTGCCATGGTGTAACGGTGACAGTGCGTGCATCGTGGTGGTACTTGGTTTAGGCTATGATCGTGATCTCTTGTGGATTATGAGAGTAATTATTACTATGATAGTATTGAGTGATCTATTCCTCCTTTCATGGTGTAATGTTGACAGTGTGTGCACCGTGTTAGTACTTGGTCTAAGTTGCAATGATATCTATCTTGAATTGTGATCTGATTTGGATATCTCTATGAGTGGTGTTTGTCAAGTACTTGATGAACTTTAAGGGGTGCTTCCGTAGCCACTACGCAATGATTAGTGTTATTCAATAGGAGAGTAATTCAGAGTACCATAGTGCAGAGAAGTTATTTATTTGTTCAATCATGTTATATTGTTGGGAGTGTGTCCACTAGTGAAAGTATGATCCCTAGGCCTTGTTTCCAAGCATTGCGCACCGTTTACTTCCTGTTTTGTTACTTGTTTGCTCGCAGCGATATTTATTTCACATCACGTTTGCTACTTATAACCATCTATACCACTTGTATTTCACTATCTCTTCGCCGAACTAGTGCACCTATACATCTGACAAGTGTATTGGGTGTGTTGGGGACACAAGAGACTTTCTGTATCATAATTGCAGGGTTGCTTGAGAGGGATAGCTTTGACCTCTTCCTCCCTGAGTTCGATAAACCTTGGGTGATCCACTTAAGGGAAACTTGCTGCTATTCTACAAACCTCTGCACTTGGAGGCCCAACAAGTGTCTACAAGAATAGAAGTGCGTAGACATCAAGCTCTTTTCTGGCGCCGTTGCCGGGGAGGTAAGGTAAAAGGTACTCGCATCCTCCTGTGTGAGTGCTTGGAGTTATTTCCTTTAGATTCTGCAATTACATCTTTTTTTCTTGTTTTTATTTTCACTAGTTAGGCTTAATGGAAAACAAAGAGTTCGCTAGTCTTTTTCCTGAGTTTAGATATGAAGTGTTTGAAGAGAAAATTGAAAAACTTTTAGAGCTTAATTTGCATGCTAATAGTGTTGTTAGTATGAATGCTTTGAACACCGTTGTTGCTATAGAAAAGTCTAAGCTTGGGGAAGTTGGTTTTGTTAAGCATGATATTTTTAGTTCCCCAGCTTTAGTGGAGAAAGTTTGCTCTGATGATATTTTATCTCCCATATGTGATGTTCCTTCTTATGATGATATGTTTGAAGAATATGCTTTGCGACATAGTAGTTCTCTAGCTTGTGATGATGAGCATAATATTTTCAGTTCACCCACTATTGAGGATAAAATTAGTTATGATTACAATATGCCTCCTATTTATGATGATTATGGTGATGAGAATAATTATTCTGTTGAATTTGCTCCTACTACTATTGTTCCTGTGGTGAGTATTAATCCTTTTATGCATGTGGCTCATGATAGGGATGCTTTATGTGATAGTTATATTGTTAGTTCTATTCATGATGCTATTGAAAGTTATTATGAGAGAGGGAAATATGGTTTGATGGATCTCAACAATATTGAGTTTCCCCCCTTTATGTTGCAAATCTTGAAGTGGCACTTGTTTTATCTATCCATGCTTGCTACTATGTGCCTCATTGATTTATTTTCTTACAAGATTCCTATGCATAGGAAGTGGTTCAGATATAAATGTCTTTCACATTTGCTTTTTGATGCTCTCTTTTGCTTTAAGTTCCTATATGGCGCCTTTGCCTCAAGCTCTTATATGGCGCCCACATGAGCATCTGTGCAAATTACTGCGCCTAGCTCAAAGGCGTTAAAGAAAAGCACTCTTGGGAGATAACCCATTGTTTTATTTTCAGTACTTTTTCTTTTATTTGAGTCTTGGAAGTCATTACTACTGTAATGACCGCTCCTTATCTTGTTTACTTCGTTTTTGTGCCAAGAGAAGCCCCTAATTTGAGTGAGGTAAAGATTTGGGGATGTTGCTGTCCTGAAACTGTTTTCGGTGCTGCACCGTAAAAATTCGTGAAAATTCTCTGTATATCATTTGGATCTGCGATTTTTTGTGCATATGCCCCAGGTTATATCCAAACTTTTGTTAGTTGAACACTTTTTGATTTGAGCAACAGAAAATCCCTCAAAAATTCGACCTTTGTCAGCTGTTCAGTTTTGACAGATTTCTGCCAATATTTGTGTTTGCCACTTTATCGCTTTCTTTTGAGTTCTTTTAATCACAGAACTTTTGGATAAGTTGCTACAGTAGTATATGCTATATATGTGGTGGTTTTGAGTTGAAACCTGAAGCAAATAGAGGATTGATTATATGTTATGCTTGTACTAATGTTGCTAATAGATTTGTGATTAGTTTTGTATGAAGGAAGTTTCCAAGTGTAGGGATTGGAGAATGATGAGATGAGTTGAAGAATGGACAAAAGCTCAAGCTTGGGGATGCCCATGCATCACCCCAAGAAATATCCAAGAAGTACAAGCGTCAAAGCTTGGGGATGCCCCCGAGGCACCCCTTCTTCATCGGCAAAAATCAGGTCACCTTTCAAGACACTATATTTTTATTGCTTCATGCACTATGCGTTTTTCTTGGAGCGTCAGTTGCTTTTGTTTTAGTTTTATTTTGCTTTGTTTGCTGCAATAATTGGTTGATCACATCATGTTTCTTTTGGAGGAGATGAACTCGCTTTTCATTTGCCAAGAACACTCTAGTTTTCACTCTTATCGTTCAATGAGTGTTCTCTTTTTCTGCTACTGCGTTTAGCCTTTGTTTTTTTGCCTTAATTTTTGTTCAGATCTTGTTATATCTTTTCATCAAGGTGTATTTTTTGCCTCTGGTATTTATTGGTTTTCATCAAAAGAGTGTCTTAAAAAAATTTCAAATGGTGTTGGAAAAGAGAAAAAGCTTTATGCAAAAAAAAAGTGGTACAAGAAGGAGCTTGTGTAGACTGCGGCCTAGGCTTTTTCATGTCATGCTTGATGTCTTTTTGATAGTATGCTTAGTGGTTTTGCTGTAGCATGACTTGTATCAAATAACTGAGATTGCTTAATGAGCCTTTGAAAAAATCATGCGTTGTTTTTATTGTATGGAAGCATTATTTTGGTTTTCTCCTTGATGCTTTATTTGGGTTGACTTGGCGCATGCTCACACATGTTAGACTCTTACAAAGTCGCCAATAGCCTCTATGATCATTTAGTTTTTGACTTTTGATGCCATCTTATGCTTCTTTTAATGTCGCTTTGTCGCTTTGCATGATTATGGCCATTATTGCTCTCTTAGTTGGTCGCTCCCAGTCTTTTGCTAGCCCTCATTTTGTACTGAGTATGAGCTCTACTCGTGCATCCAACTCCCAAAAACCAAGTTTGCCATTGTGTCCACTATAAACTCCTATGCATGGTATTTGTAAGCCATTCCAAAGTAAAATTTTGTGTGCTACCTTTCAAAACCTTCAAAATACTTCTCGTTTTGTGACACTATTTTCAGCTCATGGGGACGTAGTGGTTGGATTTGCTATCTTCCATATTGCTTATTCCAAAAAGAAAAATAAAAAGAAAAAGAAAGAAAAAAAGGCACTCCTCCAAAGAATGTGAATGTTGGTGGGCACCCGATGGAATCGGTTAGCCATGGTATGTGAAAGGAAAAGGTGGGGAGGAGTGCCAAGTTTTATAAAAAGAGCACAAAAGTGCCAATCTCTCTCTCAAAAACTTGCTTCATTTTTGTATGGAAGATAGTAAGAACCCCATTGCCAGTCGTTGACAAAGACAACCACCTCTCAAAATCAAGTTTTATCTCTCTGTTTTACAAATGAAAAGTTCTAGCACATGTTTAAATCACTGCTTCCCTCTGCGAAGGGCCTTTCTTCTACTTTTATGTTGAGTCACCACCTTCTTTCTTTATGCACCATTAAGAGAGCATAGTTGTCATTCTTAGTGTGATATGCATTGTCCCAAAGTTCATTGATTGATTCATATTGATGGTTTCACTTGTTCTTAAATTATTTGTATCTAGTCGCCCTCTTAAACTTGAAGGTGTCCTATGCATTTATGTTTTGCTCTCTTTGAAGGACAAGCTGAAAACCATTTGTATGTTTTTCCATATGATTCGAACACATGTCTGACTTTCATTGTTTCATTATTCATGATCTTTTGTTTGTGTTCATTTGCATGTTTACAACATGGTTGCTAAGTTCTTATTGTCATGATTATATCTTCATGCCCATGTTTTAAGTTCTTATGATCCCAGCTCACAATGCTTACATATATGATCAAGATTGTGATGGTGCATGTCACCTCAAAAATTATTCTTTTGTTATCACTTACCTACTCGAGGACGAGCAGGAGTTAAGCTTGGGGATGCTTGATACGTCTCAAACGTATCTATAATTTTTGATGCTCCATGCTTGTTTTTACACCATTTGCCTATTGTTTCGTTACACTTAGTGGCACTTTTATGCATTTTCCGGAACTAACCTATTAACAAGATGCCACAGTGCCAGTTCCCTGTTTTCTGCTGTTTTTGTGTTTCAGAAGTGATACACAGGAAATATTCTCGGAATTGGACGAAACAAAAGCCAGAAGTCTTATTTTTCCCGAGAGCATCCAGACATCCGAAGAGATGAAGGAGAGGGGCCACAGGCCTCCCTCACACAGGGCTAGCGCGGCCCAGGCCCTGGCCGCACCACCCCAGTGTGAGGAGGCCCTGGCAGCCCTCTGACATCGCCCCTTCGCCTATATAAAGCCTCGGGACGGTAAACCCTAAGGGATTCGGCAATTTTCCAGAAAGAGTTCCGCAGCTCCGCCGCCGTCGCCGACGAATTTCGGGGGACAGAAGTCTCTGTTCCGGCACCCTGCCGGGACGGGGAAGTGCCCCCGGAGCCATCTTCATCGGTCTCCATCGCCGTCTTCCCCGTCTCCATCGACCTCACCGCCATATCCATCAACCTTGCTGTCTCCTATGATGAGGAGGGAGTAGTTTATCCCCGGGGCTGAGGGCTCTACCGGTAGCTATGTGGTTCACCTCTCTCTCCCATGATGTGATCTTTATGTGATCGTGAGCTTTGTATCATGTTGAACAAGTATATGTTATTATTCAGATATTATGCTACTCCTATGCTTAATTATTATAGTGTACTCTAGTGATGTTATTAAAGTAATCTATTCCTCCTGCCATGGTGTAACGGTGACAGTGCGTGCATCATGGTGGTACTTGGTTTAGGCTATGATTGTGATCTCTTGTGGATTATGAGAGTAATTATTACTATGATAGTATTGAAGTGATCTATTCCTCCTTTCATGGTGTAATGTTGACAGTGTGTGCACCGTGTTAGTACTTGGTCTAAGTTGCAATGATATCTATCTTGAATTGTGATCTGATTTGGATATCTCTATGAGTGGTGTTTGTCAAGTACTTTTTTACCATAGTGGAGAGAAGTTATTTATTTGTTCAATCATGTTATATTGTTGGGAGTGTGTCCACTAGTGAAAGTATGATCCCTAGGCCTTGTTTCCAAGCATTGCGCACCGTTTACTTCCTATTTTGTTACTTGTTTGCTCGCAGCGATATTTATTTCACATCACGTTTGCTACTTATAACCATCTATACCACTTGTATTTCACTATCTCTTCGCCGAACTAGTGCACCTATACATCTGACAAGTGTATTGGGTGTGTTGGGGACACAAGAGACTTTCTGTATCGTAATTGCAGGGTTGCTTGAGAGGGATAGCTTTGACCTCTTCCTCCCTGAGTTCGATAAACCTTGGGTGATCCACTTAAGGGAAACTTGCTGCTGTTCTACAAACATCTGCACTTGGAGGCCCAACAAGTGTCTACAAGAATAGAAGTGCGTAGACATCACACAATAAAAGAAGATAGAAGAGAAAAGGAAAGAAAAGTGTCAACAAGTACAACAGTGCAACAGAAGTCGAAATAGAAGACAAGGCGAAGTACTTACCTTCAGCAGTAGTAGACATTGTGCGAAGACGCTCTGCCACGGCTTGCTCTCGCTGAGCATGCTCCTTGTTGGCATCAGCTAAAGCTTTTTCAGCTTTCTTCGCCTTACCAAGCGCAGATTTCTGCGACTTCTCAGCGTTTGCTTTAGCAGCGGCCGCAACATCATAAGCCTTCTGCGAAGCACTGAGCTCCGCCTCCAGCGACGCAATTCGAGCATTGGCTGTTGCTAGAGCAGCTACAGAAGAAGATGAAAGGGAGTCAGATAAACAACAAAGGATAAGCACATAATAAAAGTAATGACTGGGCGTCAAAAGTGTACCTTCGGAAGCTTTCGCAACCTTTAAGTACTCAGCACATTCAGTGCCCAAGGCGACGAATCTTTGCAACAATGCCTGGGAAAAAGGGCGTGTAAGAACATAAATGAATACAAAGAGACCAAGTCAACAGAAGTTACTTACATCACTGGGAGAAATCGTCGATGCATGGGCCTCAAGAAAAACGTCGGTTTCTTTTGCCCTCTTCGAGCGTTTGAGGTTTCGAGTTACAGGAACCTTCTTGACAAAAGCCTTAGCAACCCTCGGTGCAACTTCTTGCTCGACAGGCTCATCAGCAGTCGTAGGTGAAGTCGAAGGAGCAGCTGTAGCATCTTTTGGAGGCTCCTCGTCATCTCTACAAAAAGAAAACAAATTATGTATAACACGACAGAAACAAAGCAAGAGTGATGCAATTGAAGAACTCGAATAAAGCACTTACAATGCCAGGAGGTCGAAGTATTCCATATCTCCAGTAAGAACAGAGGCTTTATCAGCTGCTGCGAAACTCGAAGAAGCAAATTCGTCGACGCGCTTCCTCTTCTTATCGACACCAGCATCTTCAGCAAGAACGGGAGGAGGCGATGTGGACGAGCTAGTTTCCTCTTCTGATTCTTCGGCATCATCTCCATCCTGATTCTCGTCAGCCTCGGGGGCTTCAGATATGGACGAGGCCAGATCAGCCGGAAGGGGCCCCGCCTCTGGAAGAGGAGGGCGCGAAACAAGGAATTGGTGACCCTGCATATAAATAAGTCAGCAGAGTACAAAGGCAAAGAACAACACAAGTCGAAGCAAATAAAATTCGACAGCAAGTGAACACAGAGATACGTACCTCGAGTAGGGGGTGCACGGAGTCGAAGTAGTCAGCGGTCAAATCAGCAACCACATGATCCTTGGTGAGCTTGGTGAGGCTCCTGACTCGCCTGTCGACATCTTTTTTCTCTATCAAATCTTCGGAGACGCGAGTAGGATCTTCCAAACCAGAGTAACTCCAAAGCTTGGTGAGGCGGTGCTGCAGGGGTTGAACTCGACGTTGCACAAAAAACGCCATGAGTTGAATACCCGACAAAGCTCCTCCTTGGCCTCCTTTCAAAGCTTGAATGCTGGATAGAAGAGGAAGAACTTGTGCTATTTCCGCATCTGAGGGAAGCGCATCCCACGATGCCAATTTCTTCACTTCCTTGGAGGCTTCGAAAGGGGCTAAACCATATTGGTCTTCAGGAGAGGCTTTGCGATCTTGGATATAGAACCATTTGGTTCTCCACCCTTGGATAGATGCGGCAAAGGAAAATTCGAGGTACTGCGCCTCAGGGCGCACAGAGACAACGGCTTCACCCAATTCAGGCTTTCTAGCCAGAGCAACATTGGGACGAAGTCAAAAGATTGACCTCCAGAGAAGAAAGTGGGGCTCAATGCCCAAGAATGACTCGCAGAGAGTCATGAAACAAGCAATATGAAGAAGGGAGTTCGGTGTGAGCTGGTGGAGCTGCACACCATAAACAAAGAGAAGCCCACGGAGAAACTCGTGGGCAGGAAGAGAAAGGCCGCGGAGGAGGAAGGCAAGGAACATTACCCGATAACCGCTCGGGGGCTCCGGGATCCGCTCAGTGCTTGGAAACTTGATGGAATCCTGGGCGGAGATGAGGCCATCCGTCCTGGCCGTCTCCACCTCCTTCTTCGTGATGGCGGAGCGCACCCAGCTGGTGGCAGAAGAGGTCTTGGCCATGGTGTTCTTGGTGGCTAGGTGTTTCACGCGCATCTAAACGCGATGCGCTCGGGGGCTATGCACGAGAGGAGGAGGAAGAAGAGATCAGCAATGGAGGCGGCGGAGAGAATGAGCTGGTAAATAGTAAAATCCCCCACTATGCCCCTTATATACCTTCTGGGAGAAGGATCGTGGGCTGAGACGTGGCGCACGAAGCGGAAACGGCAGCCCACTAACGGTCAAAAAATTGTGAAAATTACAGTGCTGCCCATAAAACGGTTCGCACTCATACAGAGTGACGTACTCATTGACGTCATAAAGAAGATGATATAAGAAAGAAGAAGGATGGCGCCGACAAGTGCAAAATCTATAGACAAGATTATATATGAAGGATTTTCGATTATAGCCTTGGGGGCTACTACTTTCAAGAATATTGAATGCAACTTTTAACTGGAGTGGTGGACGCGTATTTGACGACAGGATATCATTAAATTATTTCGAGTTGAAGTATGATGGACTACACTATATTTTGAGCCTATACTCGAAAAAGTCTTTTTCGACTATAGCCTCGGGGGCTACTCCCATCGGGAGCGCTGAGCGCGCACCCGACGATATTTTTTGGTAAAGCATTAGAGTATGAGAAATGCAGGAGTGTTACTCCCATCGGGAGCGAGTTTTATGGTTGTTAAAACCCGAATATTTTCAGTCAAAACTTGGCTGCGACATAAGATTCTCGAGTTGCGTTATCGCAATGAAACTCGAATGCCGTAATTTATCACGAAGGTAAGACCCCGGGATCCGTCCTGTGTGGCCTGGTATACGCACATGGATGCGCTCTGCTGGTATGTATCCGTGTCTACGATGCGAAGAAAATTTTGGTGGACGCACTGGGTACCCTGAGAATCACTGGGATTCATTCTTTGTAAGTCCTAAATGCGGCAAAAGAGTGGGTTTGACCGGTATCCCGAATTCAAATCCAAGGGGATTGAATTTGAAGTAGGTGACAAGTATCTGTTCTGGCAGTTAACTGACCTCTTGATCTGTCAGAGTTGTCAGGCTTGTTCATCAAAACCCCTTGCAATATATTATTATGAAAATAAGAAGAAGTCAAAAAATTGATCAAGTCGAAGATTTAGAGATTAGAGATTCAACCTGAATCTACAATTCTGGTAGAATCTCAGGGGCTACTGACAAGGGTAAAATTTATAGAGCCCGTTAGTTGAGTACCCCTAAGGCCCGTGTAGCTAGGCCCAATTGTAATGATAGTCGAATACGAGTTCTTACCGTATGTCGATATTGTAATCTGTATCGGACCCTACCCGATCCTCGAGACCTGGCCACCTATATATAGGGGCCAGGAGGGGACGGTGTAGGGCAGATTGAAAGCAAGCCAGGTTGAACACCCAAGTTTACTTTCGATATACACTTAATTCGACTAACCTTTATCTTCGAGTTCATCCGACGCCCTATTCCCCCGATCCTAAGTCCTTCATCTAGGACATTTGTCGAGTTAACCCTCGTGAGGTATCATGGTATCACGTGACATGTGGGATCATGTGATATTTTCCCCTAAGGGTGCATTGTGACAACGATCTTGGTTTACGTTTCTCTGTCTCAGTTTATTTTCATTGTGTGTGTTGCATGCGCTGATTATTTTTTGATTGGAGGGATTGGGAATGGAGTGCTTGCTGGCGGAGGGCACCGGCGGCGAGCCAGCTGCTAGGGATTTTCCATCAAATGAATTCTTCGTGTTTGAGTTCGACCTAGGTTTGGTCGTCTCTATGGTTGGGATCACGTGTACTTTCTTTTTTTTACCTTGTTATATCTATGTCATATAAATTGTCTTCAGTAGTGCTGCAGTATGCTGAACCCTAAGAAGAAGCTGCACAAGACAAGGAGAACTGGTCCTGTTTACCGATGATTAATATGGATTACGTGGTATGTGTACTTCCTTCATCTTCCTTAACTTTAGACAATGATTGTGTCTAATCTGGTGCTATCTCGCACATAAGACTCTTTAGAAATCGGAATCGACGTAAATTTCAATTTGCTGGTGAGCATCTTCATCAGATTTTTTTGCTTGGTTCCCTATTGATTATTATAAGCCAACATCATCAAATCAGGGTCTATCGTGCTTGTGTATAAGCAGATATGCTAATCTTTATTTTTACGTAACCACATTGTCTTTGATGTGCTCTAAATTTAAATTTTGATTTTCAAACCCATGAATTTCTCTGCTGAATTTAGTTGAATTTCACCTGTAGTGTTAATTGATTTTAGGGTGTGTCTGAACCATGTATCGTTCTCGACGAAATTTACCTCTGTATATGCTAGAGGATAAAATTTACCTCTGTATATGCTAGAGGAAATCTATGTAATGGTCCGGCGGATTTTAGGACATTATGTACTAATGAAGGCCATGCAAATAATTTGTATGCAGCACTGCAGCAGTGAAGCCACGCCAAGTTGATACATAGATGCAAGACTGCAAGTTTGCATGTAGGTGAAAGAGAAAATTAGTTTGATACTTGGATAAAAAAATGTATGCTGATGCAGTTTGCTATACTAAAGAAAATATGTTTGTTTATTCTGGAGCCCTTGCCATTAGTTGCCTATCCCATATTTCATAGACGTTGGCTAATCTATTTGAATTTCTCTCCTCGGTAGTATGTCTTTCTGCCGACTGAGCTTACCTTAGGCATTCCTTTGATGCTTTGTGCAGAAAGAGAGAGACTTAGCTTTCCGTTGTGCGCTTTCTCTTTCTGCAGAAAGCCAAATATATCTTAAATTTCAATTCAGTATAATGTTGCACTATAGAATGAACGATTGTGTGGATCGATCCAGCTTTAAAATACATGTTCATGTTGCAATGGTTTTATTCTTATTCAGTTCTGGCAAGTATAGTAAATATGGCTACAAGTGATGATATTAATGAATAAAACAAAATTTCACACAGGTAACATGATGGATCTACTTGGAGATGTGGTCACATAATTTTATTCAATCAAAGCTATAGCAGTCATGAATCATCGCTGAGTTGAAATGTAATATGTTTGAGTATAGTAAAGTGAGATACCAAAGGCTGAAATTGCTTAGGAAAGTTTGTTCTTTCAACTTCTAAGTAGGATACATATTCTACTGTGTTTGCTTTTTATGTTCTTCTGTTTACAATTTCTAGCTGTGAATTGCAGTTCCTGGTTTGACGAAATTGCATGGTTTTTGAAGCGTCCAAGTCAGTTTGTGCAAGAAAGTGAAACTAGGAGAGGAACTTAAGATGGTGTTAACAATTTTTGTTTTTGTTGGTCATGTGATTAATTTTTTTATGTTGTAAATTTCTTCGCTGGCCTATGGGAAAGCTTCAAGTAGTTGTGGTTCTGTTGAATCTTGTTAAGGAATCATAACAGACATGGATTTCTCATGTCTCTGAATAGTAGAATGTAAGCAACATGGTGAGTGGTGTTTCCAGAAATATTGAGCACCGAGCCACATTCTGGCAACTTTGGAGAATACTCGATCGATACAATCATAACATTGGATTCTTTGGTGTTAGTCTTTATAAGACTATTGTTCCGTGTGAGCTCTAAGCTATTATTTTTTGCGCATTGCATTTTTCTTTTAGTGTTTGCATCACAATACTTTTACTATTATGCAAAATAGCCTCCTACCACCGGTGGTAGCTACACACCTAGCATCCACCATTTGATCCACTATAGATAGCATGGCATTTCCTTCCGGGATCACAAGAATTAACAGACGGAAGCAACGGCGTTTGCATTTTCTCTCCATCTTGCACCACCTCTCAACACAGCCACCCAACACACCACACCATGCAACCTATTGGCTTCTCCACCCAAGCTAACCACACACACACACCTACTACACCATCCAATCAACCCCTCCATCCAAAGCCACCATATCATACAACCATACAAACAAACCAGCTCCTCTCACCGCTCCCATTTTGTACACACTGCCGCCCTCCCTTTTTTATTTAACATTTCCCTGCATTCACAAATACATCATCGTGTTCATAGCAGAGCTCAGTAGGACGAACACCGTAATCAGGAAAAATCCGCGGTGAGTGATTTGTTGATTTCAGGGTGCCGCTACGCAGTCAAGCTGAGCTCATTTCCTAACAGTCCATTTTTTTCATGCCAACGAAAAAATCCCGCCGAAACTACAGACATGGCTTAGCAAGATGGCTACATCGCATAGCATGTCTAACAGGTAACTTTGGTAGGCCAACTCGGTTTTGAAATGGCGGGAAGGAAGAGCAAACTACTCTTGCAAAATAAATAAATCCCGCCAACTCTACTCACCGGCTTAGCAAAACGGCAACATCACATGGCATGTCTAGTAGGTTACTTGGTTAGGCAAGAATGCAAGACAACACCGCATGGCATGTCCGAGATCACCACCGGCTCTAGCCATCCGCGGTTGCCTTTCTAAGTAGCCTTTGAGAAGCACTATATGCATGCAACAAACGGAAGCTTTTCTTCTGTTATCACTCTCTACATCGCATGCGGTAGGAATGGCATGCTCCCACAATCCAAGGATTATGCATGCATGCATAGCTGCCACCGGTGGTAGCAAATCTGCGTTACTATTATACTGTTCAAATCATGTGTTGCATCGGTCATTCTATTCTCTCTTGCTGCATTGCGAAGTTCCACTGCTCAAGGATGATCGCCCTCATCACAGGGGTGCAGCGAAGTGTGCCTTTCTTAACGTAGAAAAATCTTACCGATGGATACCAACCAAATACATATACGTTGCAGAAATTCAGTGACATTAGCGAAAAAGGGCTCAACAAGGCGCGCTGGGTCCATCTAGTAAACTACTGGGTTCTGAACCAGTGCACACGTCAAGTCAAAGAGAAGACGAAACCATTCTATATTCTCCAATGCAAGATTTAGTGGAGAAAAGAGAGGTAAAAGGTTTGTAACACTGGGCCCTCTCGTCGCGTCGAACTATGTTTCTGAATCTCCCCAGAGTCTTATTGGTTTTGCAATGTTTCAATGTGAGCATGAATTGAGAATTTTAAATATTTGAGAAGCCTGCTAGCTTTCTAGAAACTACAATATAGCTTTCAGTATGCCCATTCGCACAACACAGTTCATCATATATTTTTTTTGAACATTCAACAATTTTGAGATATAATTTAAGTGTGTTGTTTTCCTTTTCAATCCTAGGCACAAACCCACTAAATACAATAGGCATCCTCAAAACGAAGACATGATCCAAGCTATGCATCCAATTGACAACCTTAAAGATTAGAGAACGTACAAATAGAGAACCGACCCATAGGTTAGGCAGTGGGGCGCCCCGCCCTGCGCCACAGAGAGGCAAGGGCCCAATGCAAGGAGTAATTCTACGTTGATAGCAGCATATTTTTGGCCTTTAGGCCCATGTTAATTACCATTGTAAATATAGAAAATGGTTAAAGGGGAAAAGTCCCAAGTAAAGCATTCTCATCATTATATATCATTATTTCTAGCAAACTATTAAATATCGCTAAAAAGGTTCCCTCTCTATGAGCAAGTCCACAACAGAAACCATGTATGACAATGGAGCGCACATTAATATTATAGTATATAATAAAATAAGTTATAAATGAGTATAAAAGTTCAGTGTAAATTATCTTAAACTCATGATTATTACAATCAAGCTTTTAACATTGAATAATAAGAAATACCCGTGGTCAACGAAGTTGGCTTTTTGTCCACCTGCATATAAATTACATAGTTCTGAACCAGTTTGCACGTGAAGTCCAAGGGAGCAGCTGAAACCACGCTACATTCTCCAACTCAATATTTAGTGGAGGAAAAAAATGAAAAATAACTACAATACAAGTTTGAGTATGTCCATCCACATGACACAATTCAGCACAAAATGCTTTTGAACCTTCAACAGTTTTGAGATACATGTTAAGTATGGTGTTTTTATTTTCAATCCTAGGCACATATCCGCAAAGTACAATAGGCGTCTTGAAAAACAAAGACATATAAATAAATCCATGCTATCATCCAATTGACAACCTTAAGGATTAGATAACATACAAGTACAGGTGAAAGAGCATGGAGCCATCATATGTGATTTTTGTAATTATTGACAATCCCTAATTTGTGGTTTAAATACTTAATGACAATCCCTATGAACTAATAATTGTAGTGAGTTATATTTGTATGACTTGTCTATAGAATTTTTTTTAACCACATATTGGCTTCGAGGTTGTAGGAAGTTAATAAAGAAGATTATATGATGATCAAGATATGATTCATGGAGTAATCCAAAGTTTGGTCATACGGGAGATTATATGATGACAAAGGTGTGACTCATGGAGTGTGTCTTGAAGAAGAAGATTGAGTGAGCTTACATGTGCATCTTCAAGACATCATCATTATGAAGAAATAAGAAATTATTCAAGAATTGATCAAGTCGAAGGCAAGTTCAAGATGAGCAACTGATAACCCACAAGTGTAGGGGATCAATAGTAGTACATTTTGATTTGAAAAGGTTGACGACGAACCTACGAGGAGCTAAATGAATTGGTTCACAAGTTTGGAAAAATAACAATAAAAATTGCAAAATGTTTTTTGGTATTTTGGGTATAAGCTGCAAGAAAACAAAAAATTAAATAAATGTAAATAAATTATAACAAGTAACCGATCTTTTTAGAAAAGCCAAATCCTTTATGCATAAGAGGACAAGCTTGAGTGTGCACTTATAAGAAATGAACTTCCTGGGGGTAGCCAAATCTAACTTAATAAACAAGCTTCTACAAGAATATGGTGAATAAAGTGTCAAGTTTTAGTCTTTGTATACATAGTCATAGTAGGTGCAACCATTATCATGCGCAGTCATTACACCCCTAGTGACAAGGGTATAGTTAATAGAGCCCGTTAGTTGAGTACCCCTAGGCCCCGTTTAGCTAGGCCCAATTGTAATGTTAGTCGAATACGAGTTATTACCGTATGTCGATATTTGTAATCTGTATCGGACCCTACCCGATCCTCGAGACCTGGCCACCTATATATAGGGGTCAGGAGGGGACGGTGTAGGGCAGATTGAAAGCAAGCCAGGTTGAACACCCAAGTTTACTTTCGATATACACCTATTTCGACTAACTTTACCTTTGAGTTCATCCGACGTCCTATCTCCCCTATCCTAAGTCCTTCATCTAGGACATTTGTCGAGTTAACCGTCGTCAATTGGCGCCGACCGTGGGGACTCTGGGCGTTGGAGTCATGAATTCGACGGCTTTTTCGTTTTCAGCCAACAGCAGTCCAGAAGTCGACGGAAATCAAGAGGTAGAACTGACAATTGGAAGTTTCAGCATCCTCATCGGGCCATCGGGTTCATCCCGCCTCTCGGACTCGACGATACCGGATTCATCGGCAAGAAAGCCCGAAACAGAGGAAAGATTGGAGTCATCAGAAGGCTCTTCCAATGAGGTAAACTCACAGGTCAGCTTAGAAAAAGCGTCAATCACAGAAGGCGACGAAATTGAGGAAAATCTCGACTCAGAAGAAAAAGCGTGTCAGACACACAACAACACAAAGGACTTGGCCGGAAGAAGCAGCGGCGTCTCCAAAGTACATCAGTTATGCGTCATTATCACTGAAGCAGAAGATGGAAACAACAGCGAAGGAAGCAAAAAGTTCGACAGGCAAGTCGACAAAGTGAAAGATCACAACAAAAAGGAAAAAGAGAAAGTCCACGTCTCGGCTGGTGAATGGAGAATGATTACGTCAGCCATTAATCATGATACAGAAGTCCCCGAAGGATCGAGAAGAGAAGTTCTAATGGGATATCAGTATGCACTATACCAACACAAGAAGAAACTAAGGGAGGAAAGAGACATGATGTTTCAAGACAATAACAGTACATCAAGGGAAGAATACTGGGAAGACTATAGCGAAGATTCAGAATATAGCAGAGAAAGGCGTAGAGATCCAAAACACAACAGGGGGGCAACAGCACGCGACAGAGAAGAAGGGTACTCGAGGAGCCCCACCCCGCAGCTAGAAGAGGAGGAAGATGACCTGACACAAAAAACGCCAGAGGCAGCATTGGCAGCAGCGCAAGCATATTTGCTAGCTACAAGACCAGAACATGGAGACCCGCGAGAAAATATGCACCAAGCCGCGATACGAAGCCTTGGAATAGTAGAAGGTAAAATAAGGGAGCAAGCCCCAGAGGTGAAGTCGACAAGCTACAAGGGAAGCGGCAAGGAGAAGTTCAGGTACAAGTACTCAAACGATGACTATAGTGAATCATCAGAAGAGAAAAAGCGACAGAAAAGGAAGGAGGATGCAAGAAGTATAATAGCACAAGCTCGAGTAGATAAATCGCGGCATGCTTGGAGGGAAGAAAATTACGAAGACGATGATAAAGATATGGGTGTGTTATGCTTTACCCGTAGGGTTCGCAAAACGCGAGTACCCAAAGGATTTAAATTACCCCATGATCAGAGCAAGTACGACGGGTCGCAGGAACCCACCTTATGGCTATCAGATTATCTACAAGCAGTGCAGATATTAGGAGGAACAAAGGCGACTGCAATGCAAAGTTTGTAGCTACACCTCACCGGCGCCGCCCGGTCTTGGTTGAACACCCTACCCGACGAATCCATTGGAAGCTGGGGGGAACTCGAAAGTCAATTCGCAAGAAATTTTCGTTCCACCTACAAGCGCCCAACATCACTGGAAGAAGTTAAAGCATGTGTGCAGAAGAAAGGCGAAACGCTACGATCTTATATACAACGCTGGAGTATAATCAAAAACTCAGCAGAGGACGTCTCCGATGAACGAGCAATAGACGCCTTTTCGGAAGGACTTCGTCGCTCAGATCTTGTGGAAGAAATAGGAAGAACAAGACCTACGACAGTAACTGAGCTAATGGAACAAGCCAACAAATTTGCTGATGGAGAGGACGCATATAACAATAAAAGAGGACGTTCGCCAGAAGTCGACAGAATAAGTCGACAAAGGAGACGATACCACAGCGGGGGTAACCAAGGAAGGCGAAATCAGGTAGCCGCAGGTTATATACTAGAAGAAGAGGAAGGGTACGAAAGTAGGAGGTTTCAAGCAAAAGGAACAGAAAAATCAAGATACTCTGGTCCTTCGGCTGAGGATATGCTATACGGACCTTGTCGAATCCACTACGCGTACCTCGACGGGAAAAGGGTCTCAAATCACCAGATGAAGGATTGCAGAACATTCCTAAGGTTGCAAGGTGCAATGGGCTCGAGCCAAGAAGGAAGGCAAGGAGAAAAACGCAGAAGTCAAGGATATCAAACTCAAAGATTGTCAAAGCACCTAGAGTCAAAAGTATACATATCAGCTATGATTCAACCGGTGCCCAAGTCGAAAAAAGAGCGAAGGAGCATATCCAGGCAAGTGAACCTAGCAATATCATCACCACCAGCTACCACAGAGTACCTACGATGGTCAGGGCAACCAGTCAAGTTCAGTAGAGCAGACCACCCATGGAAAGTTCCTAGGCCGGGCCACTCGCCTATGGTTCTAAAAGCGCAAATATGAGGGTACGACATCGGAAGAGTGTTCATGGATGCAGGGAGCGACATAAACTTAATATATGCTAGAACACTGAAGGCTATGTGCATCTCACCGACGAGTCTGAAGCCAACAGATTGCTCTTTCCACGGGATAGTACCAGGAGCAGCAAACTACCCTTTGGGAAGAATAGAACTCGATGTCTGCTTTGGTAGCAGTGAAAACTATAGAAGAGAGAAACTGGAGTTCGAAGTTATGGATTGGCCGTCACAATATCATGCAATCCTGGGGCGCCCAGCATTTGCAAAATTCATGGCAGTACCCCACTACGCGTATCTCACGTTAAAAATTCCAGGGCCCAAAGGAACAATCACAGTACAAGGGAGCTTTGAGGTAGCCAACACATGCGACAGAGAATTCAACAAGATGGCGCAAACCTTCGGCATGACAGCAGAATACGAGAGGTTAAAAGGAGAAACAGATCATAATGTGCTACCCGACGTTGGACGATCCCTGCCAGATAAGGCTTTCGACACAACGCAGGATTCAAAGAAAATTCAGGTCCACCCTACGGATCCAAACAAGACAACATCAATTGCGGTGAACTTGGATCCCGCATAGGAAGGCGCGCTCGTCGAGTTCCTCCGTGAGCGCTGGGAAATCTTCGCCTGGTGTCCATCGGACATGCCAGGGGTTCCCAGGGAACTCGTCGAGCACGCACTAAATGTAGATCCCAAGGCGAAATCAGTCAAGCAACCACTGCGACGATTCGATGAACCCAAGAGGAAGGCAATAGCGTCAGAATTGCACAGATTAGAAAATGCTGGATTTATCAGAGAAATCAAAACTTCGAGTTGGGTGTCGAACCCAGTAATAGTACCCAAGAAGAACACAGACGTACAAAGAGTATGTGTCGACTACACATCTCTCAATAAGCATTGTCCAAAGGATCCCTTCCCTTTACCCCGCATCGATCAAATAATCGATTCAACAGCGGGCTGCGCAAGGCTTTCCTTTTTGGATGCATATTCTGGCTATAACCAGATCAAGCTGAAGAAAGAGGACGAGGAAAAAAACGGCCTTCATCACACCGTATGGGGTGTTTTGCTACCAAGTGATGCCATTCGGCCTAAAAAATGCAGGAGCAACTTATCAAAGGATGATGCAAAGTTGCCTCGGGAGCCAAATAGGGCGCAACATACAAGTCTACATTGATGATGTAGTCATCACCACAAGAGAGGAGAAATCTTTAATCAACGACTTGGCAGAAACCTTCGACAACCTGAACAAGTTCAAGCTTAAGTTGAACCCGACAAAGTGTTCCTTCGGAGTTTCAGCAGGGCAACTTTTGGGGTTCTTGGTATCAGCACGAGGAATAGAAGCAAATCCAGAGAAGATTCAAGCAATTCTAACAATGGGGAAACCCACGAAACTCCACGACGTACAGAAATTAGAAGGACGCGTCGCGGCATTAAGTCGTTTCGTTGCTCGACTAGGGGAGAAGGCACTTCCTTTTTATGCACTCATGAAAAAGTCAGACGACAAATTTGAGTGGACAGAAGAAGCAGACGCAGCGTTTGCGCAATTGAAAAAAGTGCTTTCCACGCCGCCAGTGCTGGTCGCACCTAAAGAAAAAGAGCCACTGCTGCTGTACATCGCCGCAACCCATTAGGTGGTAAGTACAGTTCTAGTAGTCGAAAGAAGTGAAGAAGGCAAATCTCATGGCGTCCAGAGACCGGTATATTTCATCAGTGAAGTGCTATCTCCAACCAAACAGAGGTACCCGCATTATCAGAAGTTGGCATACAGTGTCTTCACAACTGCACGTAAGTTACGACAGTATTTTACTATGCACCCAATTATAGTGGTCAATGAAGCACCACTATCGAACATATTGAACAACCCTTTAGCAACGGGCCGTGTCTCTTTGTGGGGAATTGAGTTATCTCCCATGGACATCACGTACGAAAAAAGGAAGGCGATCAAGTCGCAGATCTTGCCAGATTTTACAGCAGAGTGGCTCGAGTTACAAAGCACGGGACCACCAGATTTATCGAGTACTTGGACAATGTACTTCGACGGTTCTAAGCGAGTCCAAGGAGCAGGCGCAGGAGTAGTATTGATATCGCCTCATGGCGACAAATTAAAATATGTTCTAAGGATGAGTTTTCCACAGGCTTCTAACAATGAAGCGGAGTACGAGGCTTTTTTGCACGGAATGAAGATGGCTAAAGCTTGTGGAGCAACTCGCCTAAAAATATTTGGAGATTCTAACCTTGTTGTTCAGCAAGTCATGAACAGGTGCGACACAATCAATGACAATATGATGGCCTATAAGAATTTGTACCATTATCTCGAAGGAACGTTCGATGGATGCGAAGTCTCGCACATCAGCAGGAACAGCAATGAAGAAGCCGACACTTTAGCAAATATTGGATCACAATGCTTACCTGTGCCGCCTGGAGTATTTTGGGAAGAAATAGCGGAAAGATCAATAAAAAGTGCTAAAAGTCCGACTACCACGGCAGGCTCGGGGGCTACGACAGAACCAGAGGAGGTCATGATGATAGAAGAAACATGGATACAGCCATATCTTGCCTACATGATAAATAAAAAGCTACCAGAAGATGCAGTGGAGGCTAAGAGGATAACTCGAAGAGCGAAAGCGTTTGTCGTGTTTGAAGGAAAACTATACAAGAGAAGTATTACCGGCGTTTTACAGCGTTGTGTCACACCCCAGGAAGGGCAAGCAATATTGAAAGACATACACGGAGGAGTATGTGGCCATCACGCCAGCAGCAGAGCAATAGCGGCAAAAGCTTTTCGAGCAGGATTCTATTGGCTAACAGCCATCGAGGACGAAAAAGATATAGTTTGAAAGTGTGAAGCATGTCAAAGGTTTGCATCCAGACCACATGCACCAGCAGCGGAGCTACAAACAATACCATTATCCTGGCCCTTTGCACAATGGGGACTCGACATGGTGGGAAAGTTGCACAAATCTTGGCCAGGAGGGCATGTCTACATGCTAGTAGCAGTCGATAAATTCACCAAATGGGTGGAAGCAGCTCCAGTAACAACTCAAGATTCTACAGCAGCAATCAGCTTCATCAAGTCGATAGTTTTTCGTTTTGGTGTACCACACAGCATCATCACAGACAATGGGACAAATTTTACTTCAAAAGAATTCAAAAGTTACTGCGAAGGATTGGGGATCAAGCTTAAATTTGCATCTGTGGCGCACCCGAAGACAAACGGGCAAGTCGAAAAAGCCAATGGCCTGATAAGTAGTGGAATAAAAAAGAGGCTTTTAGCACCTCTCGAGAAAGCCAAGAGCGCTTGGGTAGAAGAATTGCCCTCCGTTCTTTGGAGCCTAAGAACTACGCCCAATGCAGCAACTCAAGAAACTCCTTTCTTCCTGGTCCGTGGTGCAGAAGCCGTGCTTCCAGTCGAAGTTACACACGAGGCTCCAAGAGTGACAGCATATGACGAGGCGACATCGACAGAAGCATTACAAGACGACGTCGATGCACTAGATGAAGCAAGAGACAAGGCATTAGAAAGGGCTACGCAATATCAACAAAGCTTACGAAACTACCATAGTAGTCGAGTTCGTCCACGATCCTTCGTGGTAGGAGACCTTGTTTTGCGACTCAGGCAAGATAGCCATGGGAAATTGGAGTCCCCTTGGGTGGGACCTTACATCGTCACGGAAGTAATACCAGGAGGAGCATATCGACTACAAGACAAGAAGACTGGGAAGGACGAAAGCAACCCGTGGAATGCAGAACAGCTACGACGTTTTTACGCGTAGACTAAATACAGAGGTATCAATATATTCGAGTTAGCCTTCTGAACCCAGAACATGAGGTCATAGGTCGGGTTCTTTGGGTTGAACTCGACAAAATTGTACGATTCTTGTGTTACTTCTCCGCTCGGGGGCTTCAACCCCTGGGTCGTACGAAAAAAATTATTATGACAAGATGGAGGCTTTTTCCTTATTATAAGGTTGTTTAGACAACCCGATGAATATTGATAGAATTTGGTTCATAAGAAGAACCCGATATTATTCCTACCTTTTTGGATTCGCAAAGAGCCCAATATATGGAAAACATACCTCAGAACATAACTTGTTCTCATGGTACTAGCAAAAGACATCGAGTATTTGGACAATATTCATTACAGATAAGCATGGTAGCAAGGACATGATAAAAAGAAATTACATAAAAAAACACAGCAAGTCCTAAGGGAAGTGGACTTCAAGCTTCGTATTCCCTCTGACAAAGAGTGCCATCGAAGATCTTTACGTCGAACTTCAACGTCCCGATATGGAAGTCGAAGGACATGAAGAAACCTTGACGGATGTCATGGTCCTCCGCAAACTGCGACCAGCCTCCCCTGAAGTACTGCTCGCCGTCGCCATCGTACCATACCTCCACCTCGTATGGGATGCCACCGCCAGATTGTTCACGGAGAACAGCTTCTCGCAGTTCGCGGCCATCCATAAACCTCGTAAAATTCAGCGGTAATCGCTGAATCTCACGGCACTGCGCCATGGCAATGCAGAGGAAGGAGAAGATTTGAGGAGGAGCAGCGGGAGCGGCAGGCGCAGCAGGGGAAGGAGCAGCAGGGCCTGGAGTGGCGCTGGTCACCTTAGGCTTGTTCTTGCTACCAAGGGGGCCGCCGGGACGACGCTTAGCTGGAGCATCCGAAGAAGTTCCCGCGGCGCCAGTAACCTTGGGCTTGTTCTTGCTACCGCGGGGGCGACCCCTACCTCGTGGGGCCATCGGAGATCCAAGGTTCAGACAAGAACCTCCAGCGTCAGCCATGAGCACGACAGAAAAACCTCGCAAAAACCCTAGATGGAGGAAGAAGATGATGCGGCGGAGGAGAAGTCTGATTAGGGTTTCCTACCTTAATCAGCAGGCGCTTTATTTATAAGCACATACTATTGGGCCTTCAGGCTACAGCAAAGTCCGTGAACATAATTTACAACAGGAGTTAAATTCTGCGCACAGCAGACGATAATATCAAAGAAGAAGGAAAAAAAAGGGGGGAAGATTATGCGATATGAAAACCTCGACTTGGACTCGGGGGCTCGTCAAAAAGTAAGAGATCCACAGTAGAAAGAAAAGTTGAACTTTGAGCCTATGCTTGACTACAAGTTGCCAAACATAGCCTCGGGGGCTACTCCCATCGGGAGCGCTGAGCGCGCACCCGATAGAGATGAGATGGTCAATATTGAAGATGCAGAAGGATAAGCATACAAAACTTCGACTACGTAGTCGACAAATTGAAGAGAGATTACTCCCATCGGGAGCGAGTTTTATGGTTGCAGAAACCCGAATATTTTCAGTCGAAATTTGACTGCGACATAAGATTCTCGAGTTGCGTTATCGCAACGAAACTCGAATGCCGTGATTTATCACGAAGGTAAGACCCCGGGATCCGTCCTGTGTGGCCTTGTATACGCACATGGATGCGCTCTGCTGGTATGTATCTGTGTCTACGACGCGAAGAAAATCCTGGTGGACGCACTGGGTACCCTGAGAACCACTGGGATTCATTTTTTTGTAAGTCCTAAATGAGGCAAAAGAATGGGTTTGACCGGTATCCCGAATTCAAGTCCAAGGGGATTGAATTTGAAGTAGGTGACAAGTATCTGTTCCGGCAGTTAACTGACCTCTTGATCCATCAGAGTTGTCAGGCTTGATCATCAAAACCCCTTGCGAGCAGGTTATTATCATAAAATATAAGTCGAAAGACCAAGTCGAAGATTTGAAGAAGATGAAGAATTGACCAAGTCGAAGATTTGAAGATTAGAGATTCAACCACAATCTGCAATTTTGGTAGAATCTCAGGGGCTACTGACAAGGGTATACTTAATAGAGCCCGTTAGTTGAGTGCCCCTAGGCCCCGTTTAGCTAGGCCCAATTGTAATGATAGTCGAATACGAGTTATTACCGTATGTCGATATTTGTAATCTGTATCGGACCCTACCCGATCCTCGAGACCTGGCCACCTATATATAGGGGTCAGGAGGGGACGGTGTAGGGCAGATTGAAAGCAAGCCAGGTTGAACACCCAAGTTTACTTTCGATATACACCTATTTCGACTAACTTTACCTTCAAGTTCATCCGATGCCCTATCTCCCCGATCCTAAGTCCTTCATCTAGGACATTTGTCGAGTTAACCCTCGTCACCTAGTGATTGATCTAAAGGCCAGTACCATGCACAAGCAAGGGAGTTATTAACACCAAAAAGTCTAACTACTATCGTAATTTCTAAGGTCCCTGATCAAGAACCTCCTTATTGCAAGTCTATGGATTGGATACATATTTCTGTCACTCACCATTCCTCCCCATATAATTGCTTTAAGGTGCAACCCTATGAGCCCATAAATATGTAATTCACAATCAACGTACATATATTACCATCACTTGACCTCTTACTCATTGCATATTATATATAAACCATAGTTAATTCATGCTAGCATGGAAAATAATGGATATAACACAATCTGAAAATATGACTTCACTATAAAATAATCTCGAATCCTCAAGCACAGACATGCACAAGGTTTAATAAAGATGATCTAGAGTTCCGATCTACAAAAAATGCAAGGGGATGACATCGACCTCGGAGAAGGTGATGATGATGATGATCGTGATGGTGATGTTGATGTAGACAAGGATGAAGACACTTCTCCCTACACACTTGCTACTGGTTGATGGCGCCAGGAAATTTCTGATGGTGCCAAGTTGACGTGGGAGCAGACTGTCCTTGTGCGTGGTGAATAACCAGCCCATTGGGAACCCCAAGAGGAAGGTATGATGAGTATAGCAACTAGTCTTCCCTCAGTTAAGAAACCAAGGTTTAATATCGATCAGGAGAGGAGAAACAAACAACTGAAGGTGATGCGGAACCTGCACACACACAAACAAATACTTTGTTCCCAACTTGCGATGAGGTTGTCAATCTCACCGGTTTGCTTGAAACAAAGATTATGAGCGTATCGAGTGGAAAACAATATAGTATGCGAGTAAAGTAAACAGTACGAGTAAAGTAAACAGGTGATAGCAATATGATGTAAATAGGACCGGGGTCCACAGTTCACTAGTGGTGTCTCTCCATAGATAAATAACACATGCTGGGTAAACAAATTACAGTTGGGCAATTGATAGAATAAAGATAACCGTGATATGTCAAGAAGATCACTATGAGATTTACTCTGAGCATTACAACAAAATACATAGACCGCCATCCAACTGCATTTATGACTAATAATCCACTCCCGGGGATATCAATCCGAACACCTGATGGCTAGTTGATGAAGGAGATTATTCTTCTTCGTCCCCCAGCAGCAATCCTTGTGCGTGGTGAATGACCAGCCCGTTGGGAACCCCAAGAGGAAGGTGTGATGAGTATAGCAGCTGGTTTTCCCTCAGTTAAGAAACCAAGGTTTAATGTCGATCTTGAAGAGGAGAGACGGTGACGACTGAAGGTGATGCAGACTGGCTTAGTAACACTCCAACAAGGGCGCCGTTTAACGATACTTGTTGACTCGTCTTCGGCCAGTAGCAACGCGGAACCTGCACACAACACAACCAAGTACTTTGCTCCCAACTTACGATGAGGTTGTCAATCTCACCGGTTTGCTTGAAACAAAGATTATGAGTGTATCGAGTGGAAAACAATATAGTATGCGAGTAAAGTAAACAGTGCGAGTAAAGTAAACAGGTGATAGCAATATGATGGAAATAGGACCGGGGTCCACAGTTCACTAGTGGTGTCTCTCCATAGATAAAATAACACATGCTGGGTAAACAAATTACAGTTGGGCAATTGATAGAATAAAGATAAACGTGATATGTCAAGAAGATCACTATGAGATTTACTCTGGGCATTACAACAAAATACATAGACCGCCATCCAACTGCATCTATGACTAATAATCCACTCCCGGGGATATCAATCCGAACACCCCAGTAGTATTAAGTTGCGAACAACAGATAATTGTATTAAGCAAAGTGTGTAATGTAAACAAAGCATATGCCCTTGAGCATATGAATGTTGTTTTCTCCCTAGTAGCAACAGCATATCTACCACCTTAGAGGTTTCTGTCACTCCCCCGGGTGAAATAGAGGCATGAACCCACTATCGAGCATAAATACCCCCTCTTGGAGTCACTAGCAACTACTCGACCAAGATAGCTACTAACAACGGAGAGCATGCAAGATCATAAACAACATAGAGATAACAAAAGATATAATTCAGTACAGCAACTTAATCATAAATACCAATATTCATCGGATCCCAACAAACCAAACATGTAGAATTACATAACGGTGATCTCAATCATGTAGGGCAGCTCATGAGATCTAAACATGAAGCACATGGTGGAGAAGACAACCATCTAGCTACTGCTATGGACCCATAGTCCAAGGTAGACTACTCACTCATCGCTCCGGAGGCAAACATGGCGATGAAGAAGACCTCTGGTGGCGATTCCCCTCTCCGACAGGGTGCCGGGAAGAGCTTCTGGACCCTCCCGATCTTCGGGTCGGCGGTGGCGGCGGATCACGATGTGTTTTGGAAATCTGATCGGGTACTTAGGTTTTTTCCGTCGGGGGGTCTTTATAGGCGAAGGGTCGGTGTCAGAGGAGGGGCCAGGCGCCCTCACACGGGGGTGGCATGGGCCAGGGCCTGGCCGCGCCGCCCCTGTGTGTGGGGCCCTGGTGGCCCCCCTCCTACTTCTCTTCGGATCTCTGGAAGCTTCCAGGTAAAATAAGACTTCAGGAACTTGTTTCGTCCAATTCCGAGAATATTTCCTGTGTATCACTTCTGAAACACAAAAACAGCAGAAAACAGGAAACTGGCACTATGGCACTTGTTAATAGGTTAGTTCCGGAAAATGCATAAATGTGCCACTAAGTATAACGAAACAATAGGCAAATGGTGTAAAAACAAGTATGGAGCACCAAAAATTATAGATACGTTTGAGACGTATCAAGCATCCCCAAGCTTAACTCCTGCTCGTCCTCGAGTAGGTAAGTGATAACAAAAGAATAATTTTTGAGGTGACATGCACCTACACAATCTTGATCATATATGTAAGCATTTGTGAGCTGGGATCATAAGAACTTAAAACATGGGCATGAAGATATAATCATGACAATAAGAACTTAGCAACCATGTTGTAAACATGTAAATGAACACAAACAAAAGATCATGATAATGAAACAATGAAAGTCAAACGTGTGTTCAAATCATAAGGAAAAACATACAAATGGTTTTCAGCTTGTCCTTCAAAGAGAGCAAAACATAAATGCATAGGACACCTTCAAGTTTAAGAGGGCGACTAGATACAAATAATTTAAGAACAAGTAAAACCAATCATCATGAATCAATCAATGAACTTTGGGACAATGCATATCACACTAAGAATGACAACTATGCTCTCTTAATGGTGCATAAAGAAAGAAGGTGGTGACTCAACATAAAAGTAAAAGAAAGGCCCTTCGCAGAGGGAAGCAGTGATTGCAAGTTTTATAACCTTCAAAAATTATGGTACTTACCGGCTTTGAGCTCTCATTGCCCCCATCATAAGCATCTTGAATGGTTAAAGTTAATGCGAGAACAATTATGATGCATATGCTTGACAAATCATAAGTTGAAAACCTTGTGCCCCGTGAATACGAGTACCCAAACCTCATGCTACTTTACTTAGAGTCCCAAGCAAGGCTCTTGTCATTGTAAGTATATGCATATCATTGAGAACCGCCAATGGGGTACCTCCGTGCCCGATGACATGGAACAAGCCCACACCAAAATGACAGGACAAGCAGACAATGAACACCTCGATATCTCTTTTATTTGCCTTTTGTTTAGCTTTTTATTGTGAGATGCATCGTCGAATGTTCACCATGGGTATGCTGCAAATTTCCACCATGAATTATGCATGGCTTAGATTGGCGGCCCAGCGTTTCCCTAACACATATACAAACTCCATGATCCCCACAGGATTCCCAATTCATTTCACACCGCGGGCATCCATAAACAAAAGATCACGATATCAACTCAATTAAGATGTGCAATGTTGAAAGCTTGCCCCATGACAGCATGGATGGGCTAGAATCCAACTTACAACTTGCAAGCATAACAACTCAACATAAGAGACCACAATGTCAAATTTTTAAGAACAGGAAAAAAGTAAAGTGTGCCTTCCGGTTCGTGAGAGCTTTACTGACCGAATTTCGCATAACACTGGTAAGAGTTTAATTTGAAGAGAAAATAAAAGCAAGTCAAATTTACTTGGAATAGCAAATTGCTAGTAGGTATGTATGGTGGACACTTTGGAAAACTTTGGCTTTTAGGAGTTGGATGCATGAGTAGAGCTCATACTCAGTACAAGGCGAGGGCTAGCAAAAGACTGGGAGCGACCAACTAAGAGAGCAGTAATGGCCATAATCATGCAAAGCGACAAAGCGACATTAAAAGAAGCATAAGATGACATCAAAAGTCAAAAACTAAATGATCATGAAGGCTATTGGCGACTTTGTAAGAGTCTAACATGTGTGAGCATGCGCCAAGTCAACCCAAATAAAGCATCAAGGAGAAAACCAAAATAATGCTTCCATACAATAAAAACAACGCATGATTTTTTCAAAGGCTCATTAAGCAATCTCAGTTATTTGAGACAAGTCATGCTACAGCAAAACCACTAAGCATACTATCAAAAAGACATCAAGCATGACATGAAAAAGCCTAAGCCGCAGTCTACACAAGCTCCTTCTTGTACCACTATTTTGCACAAAGCTTTTTCTCTTTTCCAACACCATTTGAAATTTTTATAAACACCTCTTTTGATGAAAACTAATAAAGATCAGAGGCAAAAATACACCTTGATGAAAAGATATGACAAGGTCTGAACGCAAATCAAGGCGAAAACGAAAACCAAAAGCAGTAGCAGAAAAAGAAGAACGCTTGATTTTTAATAAGAATGAAAACTAGAGCGTTCTTTGCAAATGAAAACGAGGCAACTTCTCCAAAAGAAATTTGTTGGGGTCCAACCATTTATTGCAGCAAACAAACAAACTAAACCAACTAAGAAAACTAAAACAACTGACACTCCAAGAAAAACACATAGTGCATGAAGCAATAAAAATATAGTGTTTTGAAAGATGACCTGATTTTTGCCGATGAAGAAGGGGTGCCTCGGGGGCATCCCCAAGCTTTGACGCTTGTACTTCTTGGATATTTCTTAGGGTGATGCATGGGCATCCCCAAGCTTGAGCTTTTGTCCATTCTTCAACTCATCTCATCATTCTCCAGTCCCTACACTTGAAAACTTCCTTCATACAAAACTAAACACAATTCTATTAGCAACATTAGTGTAAGCATAACATATAATCAACCCTCTATTTGCTTCAGGTTTCAACTCAAAACCAACACATATATAGCACATACTACTGTAGCAACCTTCCCAAAAGTTCCGTGATCAAAAGAACTCAAAAGAAAGTGATAAAGTGGCAAACACAAATATTGGCAGAAATCTGTCAAAACTGAACAGTTGACAAAGGTCGAATTTTTGAGGGATTTTCTATTGCTCAAATCAAAAAGTGTTCAACTAAGAAAAGTTTGGATATAACCTGGGGCATATGCACAAGAAATCGCAGGTCCAAAAGATAAACAGAGAACTTATACAAATGTTTACGGTGCAGCACCGAAAACAGTTTCAGGACAGCAACATCCCCAAATCTTTACCTCACTCAAATTAGAGGCTTCTCTTGGCACAAAAACGAAATAAACAAGATAAGGAGCGGTCATTACAGTAGTAATGACTTCCAAGACTCAAATAAAAGAAAAAGTACTGAAAAGAAAACATTGGGTTATCTCCCAAGAGTGCTTTTCTTTAACGCCTTTGAGCTAGGCGCAGAAAATTGCGAATCAAGTAATATCAATAGATGAAGCACTAGGATCAGCACGTGCCTTACGTCTCCCTTTCTTATCTTTGCTCTTGACTCTAGGAAAGACATGGTTATTGCAAGGTGGAGAGGTAAATGTTATATTGCCTTTTCCCACATCGATGACGGCGCCTAGGAGCTTCAGAATGGATCTTCCAAGTGTGATTTGTCCTTTTCCTACGCATTCAATAACAAGATAATCAGTAGATATCATTCTTCCTAGGACTTTTGTAAAGACTCCTTCAGCTATTCCAAGAGGAAATATAGTGGCATTGTTAGTAAGAGAAATTTCTTCTCCTCCCTCAGAAAGCTTCCAAAGGCTCAAAGATTCATAAACATCCTTTGGCATAAGACAAAATTCAGACATAATATCACAACGAGCATGAAAAGTTTCACCATTAATGGTGATTTTTATTGTAGGATACCAACTCGAAGGTTCAGAATTTATTGGCACATAATCAAAATGTTGGCGCAAAGTATTGTAGCAAGAATTCAAACTAGCAGTGCGAGCCTCAAGAGTATTAAGTCTATTAAAAATGCACACAAGAGAGGAATCAAAATAGGTTGGCATGCTATAAATTGTAATCAACTTTTTTATAATATTGAAGGCTTGATCTCCATCACAATGAAGGAAATCTCCTTCTGCAGTAGCATCCAAAGCATATCTATAACGAAGAGAAAGTCCAAAGTAAAAACTACTAAGAAGCAAACTCAAAGTCATTTTAGGTTCAGTTTTTTCATGGCAATCATAAATTCTAGACCAAGCTTCTTTAAAGCTTTCCTCATCTTTCTGCTTAAAAGTAAAAATCATGTCCTCGGGCGACATAGTAGTAGCAACTGAACTAGACATAATAAACTAAAAGTAAAGGAATAGCAACTACCAAGGATTCTAATTTTTTTGGGTTTTTGATAAAAAGCAATGCAGGTAAAATAAATAAAGTAAAGCAAAACAATAACAAAGTAAAGGATGTGTGTGCGAAAAACTCCCCTCGCAGAAGTCTTCTCTTCCTCCCCGGCAACGGCGCCAGAAAAATAGCTGATGGCTAGTTGATGAAGGAGATTATTCTTCTTCGTCCCCCAGCAGCAATCCTTGTGCGTGGTGAATGACCAGCCCGTTGGGAACCCCAAGAGGAAGGTGTGATGAGTATAGCAGCTGGTTTTCCCTCAGTTAAGAAACCAAGGTTTAATGTCGATCTTGAAGAGGAGAGACGGCGACGACTGAAGGTGATGCAGACTGGCTTAGTAACACTCCAACAAGGGCGCCGTTTCACGATACTTGTTGACTCATCTTCGGCCAGTAGCAACGCGGAACCTGCACACAACACAACCAAGTACTTTGCTCCCAACTTACGATGAGGTTGTCAATCTCACCGGTTTGCTTGAAACAAAGATTATGAGTGTATCGAGTGAAAAACAATATAGTATGCGAGTAAAGTAAACAGTGCGAGTAAAGTAAACAGGTGATAGCAATATGATGGAAATAGGACCGGGGTCCACAGTTCACTAGTGGTGTCTCTCCATAGATAAAATAACACATGCTGGGTAAACAAATTACAGTTGGGCAATTGATAGAATAAAGATAAACGTGATATGTCAAGAAGATCACTATGAGATTTACTCTGGGCATTACAACAAAATACATAGACCGCCATCCAACTGCATCTATGACTAATAATCCACTCCCGGGGATATCAATCCGAACACCCCAGTAGTATTAAGTTGCGAACAACAGATAATTGCATTAAGCAAAGTGTGTAATGTAAACAAAGCATATGCCCTTGAGCATATGAATGTTGTTTTCTCCCTAGTAGCAACAGCACATCTACCACCTTAGAGGTTTCTGTCACTCCCCCAGGTGAAATAGAGGCATGAACCCACTATCGAGCATAAATACCCCCTCTTGGAGTCACTAGCAACTACTCGGCCAAGATAGCTACTAACAACGGAGAGCATGCAAGATCATAAACAACATAGAGATAACAAAAGATATAATTCAGTACAGCAACTTAATCATAAACACCAATATTCATCGGATCCCAACAAACCAAACATGTAGAATTACATAACGGTGATCTCAATCATGTAGGGCAGCTCATGAGATCTAAACATGAAGCACATGGTGGAGAAGACAACCATCTAGCTACTGCTATGGACCCATAGTCCAAGGTAGACTACTCAATCATCGCTCCAGAGGCAAACATGGCGATGAAGAAGACCTCCGGTGGCGATTCCCCTCTCCGGCAGGGTGCCGGGAAGAGCTTCTGGACCCTCCCGATCTTCGGGTCGACGGTGGCGGCGGATCGCGATGTGTTCTGGAAATCTGATCGGGTACTTAGGTTTTTTTCCGTCGGGGGGTCTTTATAGGCGAAGGGTCGGTGTCAGAGGAGGGGCCAGGCGCCCTCACACGGGGGTGGCGCGGGCCAGGGCCTGGCCGCGCCGCCCCTGTGTGTGGGGCCCTGGTGGCCCCCCTCCTACTTCTCTTTGGATCTCTGGAAGCTTCCGGGTAAAATAAGACTTCAGGAACTTGTTTCGTCCAATTCCGAGAATATTTCCTGTGTATCACTTCTGAAACACAAAAACAGCAGAAAATAGGAAACTGGCACTGTGGCACTTGTTAATAGGTTAGTTCCGGAAAATGCATAAAAGTGCCACTAAGTGTAACGAAACAATAGGCAAATGGTGTAAAAACAAGCATGGAGCATCAAAAATTATAGATACGTTTGAGACGTATCAACACCCCAGTAGTATTAAGTTGCGAACAACAGATAATTGCATTAAGCAAAGTGTGTAATGTAAGCAAAGCATATGCCCTTGAGCATATGAATGTTGTTTTCTCCCTAGTAGCAACAGCACATCTACCACCTTAGAGGTTTCTGTCACTCCCCCAGGTGAAATAGAGGCATGAACCCACTATCGAGCATAAATACCCCCTCTTGGAGTCACTAGCAACTACTCGGCCAAGATAGCTACTAACAACGGAGATTATGCAAGATCATAAACAACATAGAGATAACAAAAGATAATATTCAGTACAGCAACTTAATCATAAACACCAATATTCATCGGATCCCAACAAACCAAACATGTAGAATTACATAATGGTGATCTCAATCATGTAGGGCAGCTCATGAGATCTAAACATGAAGCACATGGTGGAGAAGACAACCATCTAGCTACTGCTATGGACCGATAGTCCAAGGTAGACTACTCACTCATTGCTCCGGAGGCAAGCATGGCGATGAAGAAGACCTCCGGTGGCGATTCCCCTCTCCGGCAGGGTGCCGGGAAGAGCTTCTCGACCCTCCCGATCTTCGGGTCGACGGTGGCGGCGGATCGCGATGTGTTCTGGAAATCTGATTGGGTACTTAGGTTTTTTCCGTCGGGGGGTCTTTATAGGCGAAGGGGCGATGTCAGAGGAGGAGCCAGGCGCCCTCACGCGGGGCCCGCGCGGCCAGGGGCCTGGCCGCGCCACCCCTGCGTGTGGGGCCCTGGTGGCCCCCCTCCTACTCTCCTTCGGATCTCTGGAATCTTTCGGGTAAAATAAGACTTCAGGAACTTGTTTCGTCCAATTCCGAGAATATTTTCTGTGTATCACTTCTGAAACACAAAAATAGCAGAAAAAAGAGGGAACTGGCACTGTGGCAACTCGTTAATAGGTTAGTTCTGGAAAATGCATAAAAGTGCCACGAAGTGTAACGAAACAATAGGCAAATGGTGTAAAAATAAGCATGGAGCATCAAAAATTATAGATACGTTTGAGACGTATCAAGCATCCCCAAGCTTAACTCCTGCTCGTCCTCGAGTAGGTAAGTGATAACAAAGAATAATTTTTGAGGCGACATGCGCCTACACAATCTTGATCATATATGTAAGCATTTGTGAGCTGGGATCATAAGGACTTAAAACATGGGCATGAAGATATAATCATGACAATAAGAAACTTAGCAACCATGTTGTAAACATGCAAATGAACACAAACAAAAGATCATGATAATGAAACAATGAAAGTCAAACGTGTGTTCAAATCATAAGGAAAAACATACAAATGGTTTTCAGCTTATCCTTCAAAGAGAGCAAAACGTAAATGCATAGGACACCTCAAAGTTTAGGAGGGCGACTAGATACAAATAATTTAAGAACAACTGAAACCAATCATCATGAATCAATCAATGAACTTTGGGACAATGCATATCACACTAAGAATGACAACTATGCTCTCTTAATGGTGCATAAAGAAAGAAGGTGGTGACTCAACATAAAAGTAAAGGAAAGGCCCTTCGCAGAGGGAAGCAGTGATTGCAAGTTTTATAACCTTCAAAAATTATGGTACTTACCGGCTTTGAGCTCTCATTGCCCCCATCATAAGCATCTTGAATGGTTAAAGTTAATGCGAGAACAATTATGATGCATATGCTTGACAAATAATAAGTTGAAAACCTCGTGCCCCGTGAATACGAGTACCCAAACCTCATGCTACTTTACTTAGAGTCCCAAGCAAGGCTCTTGTCATTGTAAGTATATGCATATCATTGAGAACCGCCGATGGGGTACCTCTGTGCCCGATGACATGGAACAAGCCCACACCAAAATGACAGGACAAGCAGACAATGAACACCTCGACATCTCTTTTATTTGCCTTTTGTTTAGCTTTTTATTGTGAGATGCGTCGTCGTATGTTCACCATGGCTATGCTGCAAATTTCCACCATGAATTATGCATGGCTTAGATTGGCGGCCCGGCGTTTCCCTAACACATATTCAAACTCCATGATCCCCACAAGATTCCCAATTCATTTCACACCGCGGGCATCCATAGACAAAAGATCACGATATCAACTCAAATAAGAAGTTCAATCTTGAAAGCTTGCCCCATGACAGCATGGATGGGCTAGAATCCAACTTACAACTTGCAAGCATAACAACTCAACATAAGAGACCACAATGTCAAATTTTTAAGAACAGGAAAAAGTAAAGTGTGCCTTCCGGTTCGTGAGAGCTTTACTGACCGAATTTTGCATAACACTGGTAAGAGTTTAATTTGAAGAGAAAATAAAAGCAAGTCAAATTTACTTGGAATAGCAAATTGCTAGTAGGTATGTATGGTGGACACTTTGGAAAACTTTGGCTTTTAGGAGTTGGATGCACGAGTAGAGCTCATACTCAGTACAAGGCGAGGGCTAGCAAAAGACTGGGAGTGACCAACTAAGAGAGCAATAATGGCCATAATCATGCAAAGCGACAAAGCGACATTAAAAGAAGCATAAGATGGCATCAAAAGTCAAAAACTAAATGATCATGAAGGCTATTGGCGACTTTGTAAGAGTCTAACATGTGTGAGCATGCGCCAAGTCAACCCAAATAAAGCATCAAGGAGAAAACCAAAATAATGCTTCCATACAATAAAAACAACGCATGATTTTTTCAAAGGCTCATTAAGCAATCTCAGTTATTTGAGAAAAGTCATGCTACAGCAAAACCACTAAGCATACTATCAAAAAGACATCAAGCATGACATGAAAAAGCCTAAGCCGCAGTCTACACAAGCTCCTTCTTGTACCACTATTTTGCACAAAGCTTTTTTCTCTTTTCCAACACCATTTGAAATTTTTATAAACACCTCTTTTGATGAAAACCAATAAAGATCAGAGGCAAAAATACACCTTGATGAAAAGATATGACAAGATCTGAACGCAAATCAAGGCAAAAACAAAAACCAAAAGCAGTAGCAGAAAAAGAAGAACGCTTGAACAACTCCGTTTTTCACTCTTATTAAAAATTGAGCGTTCTTCGCAAATGAAAACAAGGCAACTTCTCCAAAAGAAAATTTGTTGGGGTCTAACCATTTATTGCAGTAAACAAACAAACTAAACCAACTAAGAAAACTAAAACAACTGACGCTCCAAGAAAAACACATAGTGCATGAAGCAATAAAAATATAGTGTCTTGAAAGGTGACCTGATCTTTGTCGATGAAGAAGGGGTGCCTCGGGGGCATCCCCAAGCTTTGACGCTTGTACTTCTTGGATATTTCTTGGGGTGATGCATGGGCATCCCCAAGCTTGAGCTTTTGTCCATTCTTCAACTCATCTCATCATTCTCCAATCCCTACACTTGAAAACTTCCTTCATACAAAACTAAACACAATTCTATTAGCAACATTAGTGCAAGCATAACATATAATCAATCCTCTATTTGCTTCAAGTTTCAACTCAAAACCACCACATATATAGCACATACTACTGTAGCGACCTCCCCAAAAGTTACATGATCAAAAGAACTCAAAAGAAAGCGATAAAGTGGCAAACACAAATATTGGCAGAAATCTGTCAAAACTGAACAGCTGACAAAGGTCGAATTTTTGAGGGATTTTCTGTTTCTCAAATCAAAAAGTGTTCAACTAACAAAAGTTTGGATATAACCTGGGGCATATGCACAAGAAATCGCAGGTCCAAAAGATAAACAGAGAATTTTCACGAATTTTTACGGTGCAACACCGAAAACAGTTTAAGGACAGCAACATCCCCAAATCTTTACCTCACTCAAATTAGAGGCTTCTCTTGGCACAAAAACGAAATAAACAAGATAAGGAGCGGTCATTACAGTAGTAATGACTTCCAAGACTCAAATAAAAGAAAAAGTACTGAAAAGAAAACATTGGGTTATCTCCCAAGAGTGCTTTTCTTTAATGCATTTGAGCTAGGCGCAGAAAACTGCGAATCAAGTATTTTCAGCAGAAGCATTAAGATCAACAGCAGAGGTCTTGTCAATAAGGCATTGTATTTCATCCACATAAGTTTTTGAAGACCCTTTGTGATCATGCTTTGGTACACTATTCTCATCAAAAAGATTTTCAGGACAAATCCAGTCAAAATTATTTTCAAAAGCTTCACTCAATCCCAAAAGCTTGCAAGGTATAGGTATCTCGGCCCCTTCATCATTTGTACTAATAACCGTTATAGGTGAACCGAGTTTATTAAAACGTTTAAGAACTTTCCTAGCTTCAATAACGACATCCTTAAATTCTAGGCGCAAAGTTTCCAAGATAAAAGCTTTCTTTTCGGGGTCCTCAATTTCATGAAGCTTAAGGAACATATATTGCATAAAAGGATTAAGACTAGCAAACCTAGTTTCCAACATGTCAATTAAATAAACAGAAGCAACTTCAATACTAGGAGCAAGCTCAACCCAAGACTTTTCCTCAACTTCCTCATGCATACTAATGTGACTAAAGAACTCCTCAATGTTACTTTTGCCAATAATCGAACCACCACCTACTGAGAGGTCCTCCAGAACGAACTTAGGGATCAACATGATAAACTAAAGTAAAGAAACAACTACCAAGGATTCTAATTTTTTTGGGTTTTTGATATAAAACAATGCAGGTAAAATAAATAAAGTAAAGCAAAACAATAACAAAGTAAAGAATGTGTGTGCGAAAAACTCCCCTCGCAGAAGTCTTCTCTTCCTCCCCGGCAACGGCGCCAGAAAATTAGCTGCTACTGGTTGATGGCGCCAGTAAATTACTGATGGTGCCAAGTTGACATGGGAGCAGACTGTCCTTGTGCGTGGTGAATAACCAGCCCGTTGGAAACCCCAAGAGGAAGGTATGATGAGTATAGCAACTAGTCTTCCCTCAGTTAAGAAACCAAGGTTTAATATCGATCAGGAGAGGAGAGACAAACAACTGAAGGTGATGCGGAACCTGCACACACACAAACAAATACTTTGTTCCCAACTTGCGATGAGGTTGTCAATCTCACTGGTTTGCTTGAAACAAAGATTATGAGCGTATCGAGTGGAAAACAATATAGTATGCGAGTAAAGTAAACAGGTGATAGCAATATGATGTAAATAGGACCGGGGTCCACAGTTCACTAGTGGTGTCTCTCCATAGATAAATAACACATGTTGGGTAAACAAATTACAGTTGGGCAATTGATAGAATAAAGATAACCGTGATATGTCAAGAAGATCACTATGAGATTTACTCTGGGCATTACAACAAAATACATAGACCGCCATCCAACTGCATCTATGACTAATAATCCACTCGCGGGGATATCAATCCGAACACCCCAGTAGTATTAAGTTGCGAACAACAGATAATTGCATTAAGCAAAGTGTGTAATGTAAACAAAGCATATGCCCTTGAGCATATGAATGTTGTTTTCTCCCTAGTAGCAACAGCACATCTACCACCTTAGAGGTTTCTGTCACTCCCCCAGGTGAAATAGAGGCATGAACCAACTATCGAGCATAAATACCCCCTCTTGGAGTCACTAGCAACTACTCGGCCAAGATAGCTACTAACAACGGAGAGCATGCAAGATCATAAACAACATAGAGATAACAAAAGATAATATTCAGTACAGCAACTTAATCATAAACACCAATATTCGTCGGATCCCAACAAACCAAACATGTAGAATTACATAACGGTGATCTCAATCATGTAGGGCAGCTCATGAGATCTAAACATGAAGCACATGGTGGAGAAGACAACCATCTAGCTACTGCTATGGACCCATAGTCCAAGGTAGACTACTCACTCATCGCTCCGGAGGCAAGCATGGCGATGAAGAAGACCTCCGGTGGCGATTCCCCTCTCCGGCAGGGTGCCGGGAAGAGCTTCTGGACCCTCCCAATCTTCGGGTCGACGGTGGCGGCGGATCGCGATGTGTTCTGGAAATCTGATCGGGTACTTAGGTTTTTTCCGTCGGGGGGTCTTTATAGGCGAAGGGGCGATGTCAGAGGAGGAGCCAGGCGCCCTCATGCGGGGCCCGCACGGCCAGGGGCCTGGCCGTGCCACCCCTGTGTGTGGGGCCCTGGTGGCCCCCCTCCTACTCTCCTTCGGATCTCTGGAAGCTTCCGGGTAAAATAAGACTGCAGGAACTTGTTTCGTCCAATTCCGAGAATATTTCCTGTGTATCACTTCTGAAACACAAAAACAGCAGAAAACAGGGAACTGGCACTGTGGCAACTCGTTAATAGGTTAGTTCCAGAAAATGCATAAAAGTGCCACGAAGTGTAACGAAACAATAGGCAAATGGTGTAAAAACAAGCATGGAGCATCAAAAATTATAGATACGTTTGAGACGTATCAACACTCATTACGCCGGAGGCAAGCATGGCGATGAAGAAGACCTCTGGTGGTGATTCCCCTCTCCGGCAGGGTGCCGGGAAGAGCTTCTGGACCCTCCCGATCTCGGGTCGACGACGGCGGCGGATCGCAATGTGTTTCTGCAAAATTGATCGGGTCTTTAGGTTTTTCCCTTCGGGGGGTCTTTATAGGCGAAGGGGCGGCGCCAGAGGTGGGCCAGGGGGCCCTCACCACAGGTGGGCGCGGGCCAGGGGTAGGCCACGCCCCGTGGTGGTGTGGCCGCCCTGTGGCCCCCCTCCATCTCCTCTTTGGACTTCTGGAAGCTTTGGTAAATATCTGGATGTTCGGCTTTTGTTTCTTCCAATTCCGAGAATATTTCATGTGTAACTTTTCTGAAATACAAAAACAGCATAAAACAGGGAATTGGCACTGTGGCATCTTGTTAATAGGTTAGTTCCAGAAAATGCATAAAAATGCCACGAAGTGTAACAAAACACTAAGCAAATGGTGTAAGAACAAGCATGGAGCATAAAAAATTATAGATACGTTTGAGACGTATCAGCATCCCCAAGCTTAACTCCTGCTCGTCCTCGAGTAGGTAAGTGATAACAAAAGAATAATTTTTGAGGTGACATGCACCAACACAATATTGATCATCTATGTAAAGCATTGAGTGCTGGGATCAAAAGAACTTAAAACATGGGCATGAAAGATATAATCTTGATAGAAGAAACTTAGCAACCATCTTATAACATGAAAAAGAACACAAATGAAAGATCATGAAAATGAAACAATGAAAGTGAAACATGTGTTCAAATCATATGGAAAAACATAGCAAATGGTTTTTAGCTTGTCCTTTATGAGAGAGCAAAACATAAATGCATAGGACACCTTCATGTTTAAGAGGGCGACTAGATACAAATAATTTAAGAACAAGTGAAACCAAAATCATGAGTCAATCAATGATAAACTTTGGGACTATGCACATTAAACTCAGAATGACAACTATGCTCTCTTAGACGGTGCATAAAGATAGAAGGTGGTGACTCAACATAAAAGTAAAAGAAAGGCCCTTCGCAGAGGGAAGCAGTAATTGCAAGTTTTATAAACCTTCAAAAATTATGGTACTTACTAGCTTTGAGCTCTCATTGCCCCCATAATAGGTATCTTGAATGGTTAAAGTTAATGCGAGTACAATTATGAAGCATATGCTTGACAAATCATAAGTTGAAAACCTCGTGTCCCGTGAAATACGAATACCCAAACCTCATGCTACTCGACTTAGAGTCCCAAGCAAGCTCTTGTCATTGTAAGTATACACGTATCATCGAGAACAGCCAACGGGGTACCTCCGTGCCCGATGACATGGAACAAGCCCACATCAAAATGACAGGACAAACAGACAATGAACACCTCGGCATCTCTTTTATTTACCATTGGTATAGCTTTTTATTTTGAGATGCCTCGTCGAATGTTCACTATGGGCATGCTGTAAATTTCCACCATGAATTATGTATGGATTAGATTAGCGGCCCAGGCGTTTCTCTAACACGTATACAAACTCCATGATCCCGCAAGATTTCCAATTTATTTCACATAGCGAGTATCCATAAACAAAAGATCACGATATCAACTCAAATAAGAAGTGCAATGTTGAAAGCTTGCCCCATGACGGCATGGCTGGGCTAATTTCCAACTTACATCTTGCAAGCATAAATTTTTAAGAGAGCCACAATGTCAAAATTTTAAGACCGAGAAAAGTAAAGTGTGCCATAAAGTTCGTGAGAGCTTTACTGACCAATTTTCGCATAACACCAAAAAGAGTTTAATTTGTAGGATAGATAAAAGCAAGTCAAATGTACTTTGGAATAGCAAATTGCTAATAAGTATGTATGGTGGACACATTGGAACAACTTGGTTTTTGGGAGTTGGATGCACGAGTAGAGCTCATACTCAGTACAAAATGAGGGCTAGCAAAAGACTAGGAGCGACCAACTAAGAGAGCAATAACGGCCATAATCATGCATAGCGACAAAACATCATTAAGAGAAGCATAAGATGGCATCAAAAGTCAAAAACTAAATGATCATAGAGGCTTATGGCAACTTTGTATGAGTCTAACATGTGTGAGCATACGCGAAGTCAACCCAAATAAAGCATCAAGGAGAAAACCAAATTAATGCTTCCAAATAATAAAAACAACGCATGATTTTTTCAAAGGCTCATTAAGCAATATCAGTCATTTGAGACAAGTCATGCTACAGCAAAACCACTAAGCATACTATCAAAATAGTATCAAGCACGACATGCAAAAGTCTAAGCCGCAGTCTAAACAAGCTCCTTTTTGTACCACTTTTTTTTGCATGAAATTTTTTCCCTTTTCCAACACCATTCGAACCTTTTTGAAATAACTCTTTTGATGAAAACCCACATGGACCAGAGGTCAAAATACACCTTGATATAAAGATAAAAGAAGATCTGAACAAAAATCAAGGCAAAAATGAAAGCTAAATGCAGTTCTAGAAAAAGAGAACACTCATTGAACGATAAGAGTGAAAAACAGAGTGTTCTTGGCAAATGAAAAGCAAGGCAACTTCTCCAAAAGAAATTTGTTGGGGTCCAACCATTTATTGCATCAAACAAAACAAAACAAAATTGAAAACTAAAGACAAGACGCTCCAAGAAAAACGCATAGTGCATGAAGCAATAAAAATATAGTGTGTTGAAAGGTGACCTGATTTTTGCCGATGAAGAAGGGGTGCCTCGGTGTAACACCCTCGAATTTATAACAAATTCGAAATAGGTGGTCACACAGACCAAACCTTACAATACATCAACATGCAGCGGAATAACACTTTGGGTCCATATTGTCAAGCTTCAACCGCACAGGCAAAGCGGACAGTAGGAAACGAGCCTAATTCGCAAAGCCGTCAATGAGTCCTTCCTTCTTGATCTTGCTCCTTCAGGTCTGTCCAAGTAAATAGCCAGGGACAACGCCATGAGTACATTGAATGCACTCGCAAACCATCTTATAAATAAATGAAAAGGGAAATGCATGGCTCATATAGTGGACTATAGCTCTAAGTTTATTTGCAAAATGCTAGCTTTATTTCCTAAGAGAGTTCATTAAAAGAGAAGAAAATTTAATTCTCTACATTAGAACTAGAGAGGAACTTCAAGTGTTGGTCCACATCAAATATCAAGTCAAGTCATTCACCAAGTTCACCGTAAGTTGTTATCATTCTTGACAAAAGTCAAGTACAGCTTGCCAACTGTCCATGACCGCGGACGCGGCTATTCGAATAGTTTTGAAAACCTCTGCAGAGGGGTACACTTTACCCACAAGATTCAATCCATCTGCCGGGAACAATCCACAGATCATCATACACAAGTATGCGGGGTTCAGATGATCAAACAAAATCTTTCACTTGCCTACTTTAGTATAGGATCCTCCCTACGAGTCTAGATACGGAATGGAACTCACAGTTTTTCTGGCTACAGGATGCTGTATTTTGGACTCCCATAGTCTGTGGTATCCTCCATCACAGCTATGGCAAGTCCCGGCTTCGGAAGCATCCCTGTGGGATTCACGCTTCTATAAGTTCAAATGAGGTCTCCCATACTAAAGAAAACAAACTACGGACTAAGCCCCTTCCCATATAGGGGTAATGTGGTTGTACGGTATGGTTGGCTCACATAGTACATCACTCATTATCATTTCAAAAATGCATTCCATAGTCCTTACTCAAGTTTGTTTTCTTTCAGAAATCCCACAGAGATGAACAATCTCCATTCAAGCTTTCAAGTTCAATTCACCTCTTTCGAATATGGTTCCCCTATAGATGACTTCAATTTTATTAGCAACTAAGCAACTACTATGAGTGACACTACCACTAAGGGAGTGTTGGATAAACTCAGTTTGATACTCTTGCTAAGCAAGATATCAATACACAACTATTACTCTATACTAGCAATTCAATCATGCAATTTATTTGAAAGCAAGTAAATATGCAATTGGAAATCTAGGTATTAGGGTATGATTCAAAAGATGGCTTGCCTGGCTTGGCAATGTCAAAATAGTATTCATCTTCATCTTGGGTTGAATAGTCTCCATCACCATTGCTTGGTTGACTTTGGGATCCATCTTCCTTAATCTTGTTGTCGTCTAATCATCGGGAAACAAATAAGCATACAATCACCAAACAAGTACAAACAATACTCCAAGCATACACATGTGTTTTCAAACAGAGGTAATAACATCTAACACTAATTTGGGTTGGTTTTCATTCATTTCCATTTATTTTGAAATAGGTGCGCAAGTTTGAGTTTCTAATTACTACCATGTAGTATTAAATTTCCAAATACCTCCAACAAGTCCACATGGACCTCCTACAGTCCACATGGACTAAGATCAATACCTACAGATAGGTATTTGGAAATGTGGTTTAACAATAAGAGTTCCATAAAAATTTCGATTATAGGTTTGAGTTTACTAAAACCTATAAGACAAATGCTTATTTAACCCTATAGGTAAATAGCATTCAAATTAAATGTTCAGAAATGAGATCTAATGATAAAAATAGATGTGTGTATTACTAAATGTGAATTTTTAGAGTTGGATTTATATTTTTATGATTTTTATTTGATTTGATATGGATTTTCTAAGGTGGAAAAACTCCTGATTTGTTATTTTTACTGTAAGAAAATTATACTTCTAAATGGTACCAAACCAGTTCCAGAGGATAGATAAAGTTCATATCTTTCCAACGAATATTTATTTTCTACAATTGCATTTAGGAAACTCTTGTTATTGAATTTTGAAACTAGGGTCAGAATACTATTTTTAGCTAACTAATAGTAGAAAAAAAGGTTTAGCGGGACTGGGCCGGGCGCCAGGCCACAGCCGGGCCGACCCAACTAAGATTCCAGTGGGGGGGAGTGATGTCGAAAAAAAAACAAAATCAAACCGGTACGTATCGTTCTTCTACAGACATGGCGCAGGAGCTCACCGATGGGAAAGAACAGCATGGTGGCGGAACTCGACGGAGAATGAACGAGAGGCGATGGCGGGGCGCAGTCCGGCGGAGGGGCATCTTCTCGTCCACCTCATCCAGACGGCAACTCGAGGGAGGCTCTGGAACGCCGGGAATGGCAGGGCATCCTGGAGCTCGGCCGGCTCCGGCGAGCTCGAACCAGCAAGAAACTAGCTAGGAAATGATGTCTAGGAGGTAGAGAAAGGTGTTGTGAATCTTTCTAGTCAAGAACGGCGGCTTTTTATAGACGGGAGAGGGAGCACAGGGTGAGGGGATCGGCGGCCGGAGCACGGCCGCTGTCGGCTAAAGAAGGGACGAGGCGGTCGGTGCTTTCGACGGAGGGCTGCGGCGTGTTGTGGCGTGCTGCTGGCGTGTTTGCGGGCGGCGGCTTGGTCTGGTGCAGAGGGGGAAAGTGAGGGCGGCGGCGGCTGGTGTCCCATCACCATGCCACGGTCGGGGCCAGAGCGACCAAAGGGACAGACGGGGATGGACGCGGGTGGCGTGCAGAGCTCACGGGGCAAGCTGGTTCCCCTCCCTTGGACAGCATCTCTGCAAGGTTCTTTCTCTTTTACCTTTGCAAGATTCTGCCCCGAAGGTGTTCGACGAAATACCCGCAAGAAGTAAAAATTCGAATTTTTGAAATTTTCAAATTGGGTTGGTCATTATATTGGATAGGGATTCTGAAACAATTTTTGTTAGGTCAAGAGGTGGTGTTTTGCTTCAGGGCTATTTTGAATTTGGGGTTGTCCTATGTTTCAGATTCAAACTTTGGACAGATTTTGAAAGAGGTTAGGGTTTGAGTTTTTGTCAAAACTTTTTCAGTCATACAAGAGTGTAGTTTGGTCTTGCTCAACCAACTGATCTCACCTTCAGTTGAGTTAAGGATTGCTTAATCCAGGGGTCCAAAGTAGCGTAGTCAATAATATCCTGCAGATCATTTTCTTAGTCTTTCTATTAGGGTTTTGGAGTTTTTGCTATTTCTCTAGGTTTTTATTCTTTCCTTGGTGATTGTTTGACCTTATTTACCTTATGATTTTTCTATAAAGGTTTGGTGTGCAATCATGCAAGATTTAAATATGTGGAAAACCATTCTAATGAAATAAATCATTTATAAACAAAGTTTTCTTTTGGACTTAAAAACTAAGCCAAGAAATCATTTGGGAGTTTTCAAAGGTTTTGAAAATAAGTTTTCGAAATGTTGATTCCAATATTTTTTTGGAAATATCAACTTGAGGGAATAATAGTTGTAAAATACGATCCTTTATTTCACTTGAAATAGGGTTTTACTTCCTTTCCAAATATTTTCTTTCCAAAGGATTTGAAAGTTTTGCTCAAAGGATTGTTGTAGACTTTTATTATTCTTTTTATTTGAAGCATGGGAGCAAATGCTCAAATTCACAAGTTTTAAAAGACAAGAAAATTAATCTTGTATTTAAAATAAAAGTTTTTGTTGGCTCCAAAATTTAGTATCTAAAAATCCATTTATTTCTAGTTTCCAAAAATTTGGGTTGTTACACTCGGGGGCATCCCCAAGCTATGATGCTTGTACCACTTGAATATTTCTTGGGGTGACATGGGCATCCCCAAGCTTGAGCTTTTGTCCATTCTTCAACTCATCTCATCATTCTCCAACCCCTACACTTGAAAACTTCCTCCATACAAAACTCAACACAATTCTATTAGCAACATTAGTGTAAGCATAATAATGAATCAATCCCTTTTTTGGTTCAGATTTCAACTTAAAACCACCACATATAAAGCATATACTACTGTAGAACCTTCCCCAAAAGTTCCGTGATCAAAATAACTCAAAAAGAAAGCGATCGAGAGGCAAACATAAATAGTGGCAGAAATCTGTCAAAACAGAACAGCTGACAAAGGTCAATTTTTCGAGGGTTTTCTGTTGCTCAAATCAAAAAGTGTATAACTAATGAAAGTTTGGATATAACCTGGGGTATATGCACAAGAAATTGCAGGTCAAAAATATATTCTGAGAATTGTCATGAATTTTTACGGTGCAGCACCGAAATCTGTTTCAGGACAGCAACATCCCCAAATCTTACCTCACTCAAATTAGAGGTTTCTCTTGGCACAACAACGAAATAAAAAGGATAAGGAGAGGTTATTACAGTAGTAATAACTTCCAAGACTCAGATAAAAGAAGAAGAACTAAAAGTAAAACAATGGGTTATCTCCCAAGATAGCTTTTCTTTAACGCCTTGGAGCTAGGCGCAGAAAGTGCAAATCAAGTAATATCAAGTGATGAAGCATCAAGTTCATAATTTGTTCTAAGAATAGAGTCAAAAAGTAATTTCTTTCTCTTTCTAGAAAAGTGTTCCATACCTTTCTTGAGTGGGAATTGATATTTGATGGTGCCTTCCCTCATATCAATGATGGCACCTACAGTTCGAAGAAAGGGTCTTCCCAAATAATAGGACATGAAGCATTGCATTCAACATCCATTACAAGAAAATCAACGGGAACAAGGTTATTGTTAACCATAATAAGAACATCATTAATCCTTCCCAATGGTTTCTTCTTAGCAACATCAGCAATAGGAACATCATAATAACACTTTTCAAGCGGTGGTAAATCAAGCATGTCATAAATTTTTCTAGGCATAACAGAAATACTAGCACCTAGATCACATAAAGCATGGCAATCAAAACCATTAACATGCAAATCAATGATGGGTTCCCAACTGAAAGAGCATCTTCTAGCAAAATGTATTTTTGGGTGTTTGTTGTCAATACTCAGGTATCTAACCTTGTGTCTCAGTTTAATCTTCATTATAGGTGAAAATCAGAAGATCACTTGTTGCTGGCGTTTCTGCGCCGGAGACTCCGGGTCTCCTACCCGGAGACTCCGGTGTTCACACGCCGGAGTCTTTGGTCAGGGTCCGGAGACTCCGGCCTAAGCCTCCAGGGTCATTTTTCGTCGAGTGTCGCTCGTCCCAGATATGGGGGCGGAGACTCTGGGCGGAAGCTTTATCAGAAGCTTGTCTCAGGCCCGGAGACTCCGGCTTTGTCGACTTACCCCGGAGACTCCGGGCTCTGGACCCCGGAGACTCCGGCCTAAAAAGTCAGCAACGGCTAGTCCTTGTCTTGGACTATAAATAGTCTTCTTCCACCTCAAGACATGGTTGCGGCTCACACTCTCTCACCTCCATTGTTTCAAAGCTTCAAAGCTCAAGATCTCTCTCCCTAGCCAATAGAACTCAAAGCCCTTTTGGGATTTGAGGGAGAAGACCTAGATCTACACTTCCACCAAGCCGATTTGATTTCCCCCCTCTCTTTGTTGAGGGGCTTGTAACTTGAGTGTTCATCGGATTCCTAGCCGGAAGAAGCCGTCCTCCAAGCTTAACTTTGTGTGTAAGAGCTTGGTGGGCCTATTGGGAGCCTCCAATTGAGTTGTGGAGCTTGCCCCAATACTTTGTGTAAAGGTGTCGTGCCGCCTTCAAGGGCATCGCTTAGTGGAGCGTGAACTCGCCTTTGTGGCTTGTTCACCGGAGAATAGGGTGAGCCTTTGTGGCGTTGGTGGCCTTTGTGGTACCACACCTCTCCAACGTAGACGTACTTCCCGTAACAAGGAAGGAACTACGGGAATACATCCTCGTGTCTTCGTGTCTCCATTGCGGTGACCTCTATCCTTTACTTGTACCTTTACTTATATTGTTATTGCCAGCTTGCTTGTCACTCTAGGTAAATTCACTTAGTATCACATCTAGAGAATTTACCTTCTTGTCTAGCCTTAACTTGAAAAGAATTAAAAATATTGGGTAGCTCCTATTCACCCCCCCCCCTCTAGTCGCTCATTCGATCCTTTCAATTGGTATCAGAGCGTGGTCTCTTATTCGGGCTTAACCGCCTAAGAGTTTGAGCGACCATGGAAGGGGATAAGAATAAAGAAACTCCTCCCGAGGATACTCCTCCATCTATCTCTTCCTCTTCAATCTCACGTGAGGAGCATTTGGCGTCCTTGGACACAATGCAAACCACTATGAGATTGGAGATGAAGGCTATGTTTGAGGAATATTTTGGAAGAAAACCTTCCGGGCCCACCGACCCAAACACCACACCTAGTGTGGAACTCTCCTTGGCTAAGGTGAAGCCACCTAACAATGGCTCCACCTCCGCCGAGAATAAAGGTGACCCTCCTAAGGAAAATGATGGTCCGGCAAAGGGTGCTAACATTCCACCCCCTAACACTTACTCACCTCCGCCGGTTCATTATCATATGCCACACATTAACAACATGGGATCTCCTCCTAAGCTTGATTCTCGCAATTTTATTAAATGGCAAGGACTAATGAAATCTCATATTTCTAGCTCTTCTACCCATTTGTGGAGGGTCATACAAAATGGCTTTGCACCTCATGATCCTCTCAACTTGACCGGAAGGGAAGAAGTTGATGAGCAACTCAATGCCACCGCCAAGCATCTCCTTCAACAAGCCGTACCGGATACTCATGCGGTACACATCAACAACTTGAGCACCGCCAAGGAAGTATGGGACTATCTCACTATGCTCTTCATTGGGAATGAAAGTATTCGGTCCTCCAAGTTTGATGAGCTCAAGAGTGAAGAAAGGGATTTCATTATGCGTGATAATGAGACTCCCGATGAGATGTACCAAAGAATCTTGGCTCTTGCAACGGCCTTGACCGGGTTTGGGTGCAAAGACAATGGTGATGACTATATCAAGCGTATGTTCATCACCTCCATCAACCCAAGAGAACCCATGCGATCCGAGATAATCCGTTCAAGACCGGATTTTGGGAGTATGACCTCAAATGAAGTTCTTTGCGAGTTCACCGCCTTGTCTATCTTGAAGAAGAACGCGGAAGAAACTAGAGCCCGTGTTCTTGCCGGACAAGGAGTTCACAATCTTGCTCTCAAGGCCAAGGTGGTGTCCAAGCAAGGAGAAGGAGAAGAAGAAATATATGAAGAAGAGTGTTGGTCTCCGGAAGATCTCAAGTTTGCACTCCATGAACACTTAGCTCTCAATGCGTGCCTTTTGGGATGCCAACAAGCACAAGACGAAGGGATCCAAGTTCAAATCCTTTCCAAGAAAAGGTGGTGACTCTAAAGTGAGGCATTGCTACAATTGTGGAGGAATCAAGCACTTCATCGCCGAATGTCCTTATGAGAACAAGGAGGACAATGAGGGCCGGCTCGTCCCCAAGCGTCGGTCATCAAAGTTCTACCCATCCAAGAAGCATGGGAACAAGGACAATAACAAGAAAGGAGAAAGGGTATTGGTGGTTCATGAGGAGTATGACTCCGAGTCCGATGATGATGACTCCGTTGATGAAGAGAATGGAGAAGTGGTCGCCATTGCCATTGTCTCCACACCACCTACATCCCTCTTCAACTCACAAAATGAGAACGCCATCATCACCACTCACAAGTGTCTTATGGCTAAGGCCTCGGAGGTAACCTCATCACCTACTCCTTCATCATCACATTCCACTGCTACCTCTATGGATGATGTGAGTAGTCTTAAGATTAAGAAAGAACTAGTTTCTTGTGATGATTTTCTTGCTAACATGAAGGGGCCAACCAAGATATACGTTGAGACACTAATGTGTGAACTTGGTGATGCCCATGACACTATCAAGGAGAAGGAGGAGTTGGAAAGATTAGCCGCCGATGATATTGGCTCTCTATCAATTGAGCTCGAAGAAGAGCAAAACTTGAGAGTCTCTTTAGAGGAGAAATTGTTGGGACTAGAAGAGTCTCATAATCTAATCTTTTCAAAACTCACTAAAGAACGTGACCATGCTCTTGCTATGGTCAAGTTGCTTAAAAAGGAGAAAGTTGAATTTGACGTTGGTCATAATGATCTTCGTGAGAAGTTTGAGAAGCTTGAAGAAGCTCACAAGGCTTTGGAGGGCAAATTCTCTCATCTCACCAAGATTCGTGAACAACTTCAAATTCAACTAACTATTGAACAATCTAAAGTCCCACCAATGCAAGTTATTGAAGTTCCTTGTTCTTCTAACTCTATTTGTGATCATAGTGATATCATTGAGGAGAACAATAGGTTGAAGTCCAATCTTGCTAAGGGCCTTGCTACTTGTATTCAAGGAGAGAAGAATCTCAATGATCTCTTGAACAATCAAAGATTGTTCAAGGGAAAGGAGGGCCTCAGATTTGTTGCCGAGTCCTCAAAGAAAGGGGATCTCTGTTTGGTGCCGAGTCCTCAAAGAAGAAGAAGAACAAGAAGAACAAGAAGAAGTCAAAGCCTGCTGCTGCTCCTACTCCTCATGTCCCATTTGATATTTGTTACACCGAGGAGGAGTGGGAGGAGCTGAATGGAAAGAAGAAAATCGAGGAGACCGGAGTCTCCGGGTCAAAGGCTCCGGAGTCTCCGGTTAGTTCATCAACCCCGGAGTCTCCGCTCCCAATGGCCAGAGTCTCCGGCCCTTCTCATAATAATTTTGCAGGAAAATATAACCCTCATTATGTTCTTCTTAGGGACTATTATGGTGATGTCTATGCTAAATATGTTGGTCCCTATAATGGTTACATTGAATATGCTATTTGGGTACCTAAGATTCTTGTGACTAACAAAAGAGGACCCATTCAAAAATGGGGACCTAAAACCAAGAATTAATCTCTTGTAGGACATTGCTTCCGGTGGAGTAAAATGGATTATTGATAGTGGTGCCACAAGCCACATGACCGGAAGCAAAAATATTGTGGAAGATCTAAAGCCCAATACTTCAAATGTCACGGTCTCGTACGGTGATAATTCATCCTCCAAGGTACTTGGTTTCGGTAAGGTGGTGATCACTCCGGACGTGTCCCTAGTGAATGTCATGCTTGTCGAAACCATTGGTTATAATCTACTTTCCGTTCATCAACTTGCTACTATGGGCTATGCCACATATTTTGATGTTGATTTTGTGGTCGTCATGTGGAGTAAGTCTCTCAAGGTTGCCTCTGTTGGGTATGTCGAAAATGGCTTGTATGTGGTGGACTTTTCGGAGAAACCCACTACGGCCGCGATATGCCTAATTGCTAAGGCCGACGTGGGATGGCTTTGGCATCGCCGGTTAGCCCACGTCAATATGAGAGCTTTGCAAAATCTCTACACCGGCGGCCACATACTCGGACTAAAGGATGTTTCTTTTGCCAAAGATCGTGTTTGTAGGGCATGTATTGAAGGAAAGATGCATGAAACAAGTCATCCAAGCAAGACTATTATCTCTTCCAAGAGGTGCTTGGAGCTCCTTCATATGGATCTCTTTGGACCTCCCACTTATGCAAGTCTTGGTGGCAAGAAATATTGCTTGGTGATTGTCGATGACTATTCAAGATACACTTGGGTTTATTTCTTTGAGTTCAAGAGTGAGACCCAACAAACCGTCAAAGACTTTGCCACCGAAGTTGAGCGTCAATTCAATACCACCATATTGACTATAAGAAGTGACAATGGCACCGAGTTCAAGAACTACTCCTAAATGAGTTTCTTAGTGATGCGGGTATCAAACATCAATATTCCGCTGCATATACCCCGCAACAAAATGGAGTTGCCGAGAGGAAGAACCGGACTCTTATGGATGCGGCAAGAACTATGTTGGCGGAGTTCAAGTCTCCATACAACTTTTGGGCCGAAGCTATTAATACCGCATGCCATGCCACCAACCGGCTTTATCTCCGCAAGAACTTGAACAAGACTCCATATGAAATTCTTACCGGGCAAAAGCCCAACATCAAGTACTTCCGGGTATTTGGTTGTAAGTGTTTCTATCTCAAGAAAGGTGTTCGTTTGTCAAAATTTGATTCTAAAGCTTTAGAGGGTATCTTTGTTGGTTACTCCACGGACTCACATTCCTATAGGATCTATAGCAAGTCCACCGGGCATGTTATAGAGACTTGTAATGTGAGGTTCGATGAGGATAATGGTTCCTTTGTGGGACAAAGTTGTGTTCGTGATGTAGGTGACGAAATTCCTCCCCAAGCCATAAGAAGAATGGGTGTCGGATTCTTCCGGCCCATTGAGGGACACCTTTTGGCCGAAGGAGAAGGACAATGCTCTACACATGTGGAGCCTTCACCTGCTGAACACACACAGGACATTGACCAAAGACAAGCTGCACACCCTCAACCTCAAGATCATCCCACCGAGCAATCTTGCCCGGAGTCTCCGGCCCCTGTGGTCCGGACTCTCCGGCCTATACCGGAGTCTCCGGGTATGGATACCGGAGTCTCCGGGGGTGATCAAGGCCTTTGATGAAGATCCTTCGGAATTCCGTGGCTATGGGCCACTTGATGATCAAGGCAATCCACTGGTCAAGGCGAGGACCAGAACAGTGATCATGAAGATGATCAAGTAGTCTCTCAAGAATCTCCTCTTGAGGCTCACACTCGCCGTGAGAAGAAGCTTGAGTCCATTCTTCGACGAAGAAGCATATCCTTGGAAAATGTGGTTGGGAGTGTTCGTAAAGGTGTCTCCACTAGGAGGCAACTTTCTAACTTTTGCTCTCATCATGCTTTTGTCTCTTGTGTAGAACCCAAGAAAGTTTATGAGGCGCTTGAGGATCCGGATTGGCTTGATGCCATGCATGAGAACTCAACAACTTCAAGCGCAATAATGTTTGGACTCTAGTAGAAAGGCCTAAAGATTGCCGTAATGTCATTGGGACCAAGTGGATCTTCAAGAACAAGCAAGATGCAAATGGCATTGTCATTCGTAACAAGGCAAGATTGGTGGCTCAAGGTTTCTCCCAAGTTGAGGGTATTGACTTTGGTGAAACTTTCGCTCCCGTTGCCCGTCTTGAATCCATTCGCATCTTACTTGCATATGCATCTCATCATAACTTTAAACTTCAACAAATGGATGTTAAAAGTGCATTTCTTAATGGTCCCTTAAATGAATTGGTCTTTGTGAAGCAACCCCCGGGCTTCGAAAACCCTAAGTTTCCTAACCACGTTTACAAACTTGATAAGGCGCTCTATGGCCTCAAACAAGCCCCACGTGCGTGGTACGAGCACCTTAAAGAATTATTGGTTGATCGTGGTTTTGAAATTGGGGTGATTGATCCCACTCTTTTTACTAAGAAGGTCAATGGGGAGCTTTTCATTTGCCAATTATATGTTGATGATATTATATTTGGTTCTACTAACAAAGCTTTCAATAATGAGTTTGCCAAGCTCATGACCGACAAGTTTGAGATGTCTATGATGGGGGAGCTAGAGTTCTTCCTTGGATTTGAAGTCAAACAATTGAAGGGAGGGACTTTTGTGAACCAAGCCAAATATACTCAAGACATGCTCAAGAGGTTCGAGATGATGGAGTCAAAGGTGCAAAGACTCCCATGCCAACAAAGGTTAATCTTGATCTCGATCCTAATGGTAAAGAAGTGGATCAAAAACTTTATAGATCTATGATTGGTTCCTTGCTTTACCTTTGTGCATCTAGACCGGACATTATGTTAAGTGTGGGAGTTTGTGCACGTTTTCAAGCCGCACCAAAAGAAAGCCACTTAGTGGCGGTCAAGAGAATCTTTCGATATTTAGTGAATACCCCTAACTTTGGTCTTTGGTATCCAAAAGGAGCAAGTTTTGATCTTGTAGGTTACTCGGATTCGGATTGGGCGGGAGACAAAGTGGAACGGAAATCAACCTCCGGGGCTTGCCAATTTCTTGGTAGGTCTTTGGTGTGTTGGTCATCTAAGAAACAAAATTGTGTGTCTCTCTCTACCACCGAAGCCGAATATGTAGCCGCGGCTAGTTGTTGTGCACAACTCTTATGGATGAGGCAAACTTTGAAGGATTACGGTGTCATTTTTGACAAAGTGCCTCTTTTATGTGATAATGAAAGTGCAATCAAGATCGCTCACAACCCGGTGCAACACAACAAGACGAAGCATATTGAGATTCGTCATCATTTCATTCGGGATCATGTCAACCGTGGAGATATTGATCTATCTTATGTTGGCACTAATGAGCAACTTGCCGATATATTCACGAAGCCTCTTGATGAAGCAAGATTCCGGGAATTGAGGCATGAACTAAATATCATTGATTCAAGCAATGTGGCTTGAGCTAGGTGCATTTACTCCCATACTCTAACTTGTGTGTTGTTCTAGATGTGGGCATGGAAATAGGGGGAGTGCGGTCCTAACTGATTGGACTATCCCTCCCCCCATTATGCCGATAGTAAGCATATGTTCTATCTTGTCATTTGTGACAATTTTGAGCTTAATTGATGAGTTTTGGTTTTGGGCCCAAGATATATCTTCGCGGTGCCATACCTTTATACTCAAACATGGTGGCTTCGGCCACCGACCTCCTAAGTGGAGGTTTGTTCCCATTTGCGCCTTATTTGCATTTTATTGCCTTTCAATGGGAATGTGTTCATGTTTGGCCTTATTTGAGTTTTATTTGCATTTTTGCAAACTTGAACACTAAGTACCACTCAGTGACCTCTTTCTGACCCAAGCCTATCCCTTTCAACTGAAAACACTTCATCTTTCGAAGAAACATGCTCAAATTCATACTGTGTGATCTGGTCGAGGCAGGCCGGAGACTCCGGGTTTGCACCCCGGAGACTCCGGTGTCTGGAGGCCGGAGACTCCGGGTTACCAGCCCCGGAGACTCCGGCCCTAGCGGTTTCACCCTGGGTAAAAGGGGTCGGGGTGAGGGCAACCAGCCGGTTACCCTCATTCACCCCCCACTCCTCCTCTCCCCAGGACGCCGCCGCCTCCACCAGGTCACCGCCGGGCGCCTCCCGGCCCCGGATCCGCCGTTGCCGCCGGCCTCCCTCCTCTCCAAGCCTCCGGAAGCTTCTCCCTCCGGCTTGCTTGCTTCTCCATGGAGCCATCCGGTATTCTCCTCCTCCTCCCATCTAGATTCCTCTAGATTCAAAGGATTGGAAGAAATGCTTGTTGTTTGTCCATGGAGTCACTCTCATTCGGCAATGTGTGTATCTAGCATCGTGTAGAATCATTTTGTGCAATTTCTCGAGCAAACCCTAGCCTCCCTTGTCTGACCTCGAGTTGCCCGGAGTCTCCGGGGTCCAAACCCCGGAGACTTTGAAGTCTCCGCCCTCTAGAGGCCGGAGACTCCGGGGTCAGACACCGGAGACTCCGGTGTAGATCGATTTCTTCACAATTTGACTCCACAAGATGCTATTCTCCTGTCATCTGAGCATGTTTTTGACTCTTCCCTTGCTACTTCGTGCCATTTCCTTCACAGGTAGCAGTGCAGGTGGTCGTCGCAAGCGTATCCCGAGGAAGCACACTTTGACTATGACCCGGCAAAGGATTGCTATGTGGAAAGGCAGAGTGCTGCAGAAGTTGCTAGGGATGCTCTGAGAGAGAAAGCTCGTCTAGCTCAGCTGGCTAAGGAAGAAAGGGCCAAAAAGGCCAAGTTTGATAACTTGCCAACTCTCAGGGCATGTCACTTCCCGAGTTTGCAGATATGAGGAAGAGGAAGATGTATGAGTTGCCAAGGAACACCAATGATCACTGTTTTCATCGAAGGGAGCAAGAACTGATTTGCACCGAGCTCTATGCCAACCTCACCCACAAGGTTTGCCCTCAGAAGGTGGTTGATTTTGAGCATCTTCACAAGAGTGATTACTTCAAGGAAGCCCTGTGGATCACCAAAAGCTTGGTCTTCACCCGCTCATGCAAATCAAGCAAGACTACAACGTTCTCCTTGTGCACCAATTCTTTGCAACACTTGTGTTTGGAGATGGAGAAGAGCTTCCCATGACATGGATGACCGGTGATCTGTTGTCCAATCCAACTTCATTGAGTTTGCGAAGAGCTTGGATACCCATTCAGGGGAACCATGTGCCAAGTGGTGCAAGGATGCATCTCTCGGAGTTGCCTACAACAAGAAGGCGCTTGCTCCCTCTATGGTAAGCTCACAAAAGATGCCGCTGATCAAGGCAAGAAGATTGTTGTTGGGGAGGCCTATGGTTTGAGGACTAGATACAACATTCTTCTCCGTTTGTTCCGTGAGAAATTGCCCCAAGTGCGGGTAATTTGGATGCTCTTCGTGGTGGCTTGGTCAACCTACTTGCCTACTCTCATGAAGTCTTTTGCAAAGGAGAAGAAGCTCAAGTTCAACCCATTGATGTCATGGACTTCATTCACCGGGAAATGTATGAGTGCATTCTTTCCAAGAAAGCCCCGGTCTATGCTCCGTATGTATGAAGTTATCAAGAGGAAGTCTCCCAACTACACTCTTTGTGTTGACATCTCAAGTTGGTTGAGCATAAAACTGTGAAGCCTCAAAAGAAACCGGCACCGGGTGTGACCAATGAACCCTTTGCCTCCGCTAGTGAAGATGAAGAAGATGAAGACATGGAAGGTGATGAGGATGATGTGGATGAGGAAGGAGAAGAGGGTGAGGAAGAGATTGAAGTGACTCGGACTGCTCCTCCTTCTCCACCAAAGAGGAGGAGCAAGAATGCTAGCAACCAGCCTTTTCCCTCTCGCAACAAAGAAGAAGTCAACAAGGAGATCAAGAAACTGTCTTGGTTCAAGAGGACCATGCTTTGCATGGGAGTGGATATTCGCAAAGAGCAGCACAACATCTACATTCAGAACAAGCATATCACTCACAACCAAGGTTTGATGGTTGAACACCTTCGTGCTATCCGCAAGCTTCCTCCTCCAGAGCATCCTCCTTCAGACTCAGATGATACTCTCAGCTATGGTGCTTGGAACAAAGAGATGGGCAGCTCACTCCAATGGGGAGATTTTGAGGAAGTGTCCAAGCCCAACTATCCTCCTCCTCCAGTCGTGGCAAGGGTCCTATGGTGATGATGAAGATCCTTCCTATGAAGGCAACGACGAGGACGACGACGAGTGACTTGTTGGGACGTGTAGCATCGCTCGTTTCCCCTTTTTGGTGTCTCGATGCCAAAGGGGGAGAAGAGTTCTATTAGCATGTTATCGGGGATTTGCAAGGGTCGGGCACAAGCATTTCTTTTGTTGAGCTTTCATTTGCCTATGCTTGTGCTCTCTTCTAGTACTTAGTTCTTTAAAATTTGAACTTCGTTGTGGTACCTATCTTAATATGGTGTGAGACTTGTGGTGTGCTTTAATGTAATAGTCATGCTCTATTACTTCATATTGTTATCTAGTAGCATGCACATGATCGTGGTTCACTATTTAGGGGGAGCTTTGTGTCTAGTATGTGTGCATTTGCATCAAGTTTTTTGTTGTAGCTTGCACACATCTAGGGGGAGCTCACCCTGTATGGTTGATCTTTACTTAAACCTTAGTATTGTCATCAAACACCAAAAAGGGGGAGATTGAAAGAGCATCTTCTAGCAAAATGTATTTTTGGGTGTTTGTTGTCAATACTCAGGTATCTAACCTTGTGTCTCAGTTTAATCTTCATTATAGGTGAAAATCAGAAGATCACTTGTTGCTGGCGTTTCTGCGCCGGAGACTCCGGGTCTCCTACCCGGAGACTCCGGTGTTCACACGCCGGAGTCTTTGGTCAGGGTCCGGAGACTCCGGCCTAAGCCTCCGGGGTCGTTTTTCGTCGAGTGTCGCTCGTCCCAGATATGGGGGCGGAGACTCTGGGCGGAAGCTTTATCAGAAGCTTGTCTCAGGCCCGGAGACTCCGGCCTTGTCGACTTACCCCGGAGACTCCGGGCTCTGGACCCCGGAGACTCCGGCCTAAAAAGCAGCAACGGCTAGTCCTTGTCTTGGACTATAAATAGTCTTCTTCCACCTCAAGACATGGCTGCGGCTCACACTCTCTCACCTCCATTGTTTCAAAGCTTCAAAGCTCAAGATCTCTCTCCCTAGCCAATAGAACTCAAAGCCCTTTTGGGATTTGAGGGAGAAGACCTAGATCTACACTTCCACCAAGCCGATTTGATTTCCCCCCTCTCTTTGTTGAGGGGCTTGTAACTTGAGTGTTCATCGGATTCCTAGCCGGAAGAAGCCGTCCTCCAAGCTTAACTTTGTGTGTAAGAGCTTGGTGGGCCTATTGGGAGCCTCCAATTGAGTTGTGGAGCTTGCCCCAATACTTTGTGTAAAGGTGTCGTGCCGCCTTCAAGGGCATCGCTTAGTGGAGCGTGGACTCGCCTTTGTGGCTTGTTCACCGGAGAATAGGGTGAGCCTTTGTGGCGTTGGTGGCCTTTGTGGCACCACACCTCTCCAACGTAGACGTACTTCCCGTAACAAGGAAGGAACTACGGGAATACATCCTCGTGTCTTCGTGTCTCCATTGCGGTGACCTCTATCCTTTACTTGTACCTTTACTTATATTGTTATTGCTAGCTTGCTTGTCACTCTAGGTAAATTCACTTAGTATCACATCTAGAGAATTTACCTTCTTGTCTAGCCTTAACTTGAAAAGAATTAAAAATATTGGGTAGCTCCTATTCACCCCCCCCTCTAGTCGCTCATCGATCCTTTCACCAACCATCTTCTAACTTCTTGAGAATAGAAGCTTTTTGCTTCAACTTTTCATCCCTAATTTTCATAAGAGCATTGGTAATATGCTTAGTAAAAGCAACATTTATAGGACTAGCATTAGGAGTCAAAGCAAGATTTTGCAAGAACAAAATAACTTCAGATATATTGCAGCCATCAACATAAAAATCATTGAAAGAAATAGAGCTATCATCTGCTACACTCCGAAAAATTTCAGCACTCTTTTGGGAAAAAGTTTTTGCATTTTTGGGCTTTTTAACACAAGGAGGAGGAGTTTTTTCTACACCAATCAAAGTAAGAGGATTGCTAGTATTTGGAACAACATCATTAGAGGTAGTAATGGTACATAACTTTATCTTTCTAGCCATCTCATCTTCTCTTTCCCACCTGGCATGCAATTCTGCTAGCATCCTAACATTTTCATCAATTCTAACTTGTATAGCATTAGCAGTGGCAAAAATATTGTTCTCTTTCACCTCATTAGGCAACACTTTTAGTTTCAGAAGTTCAACATCAAGAGCAAGGCTATCAACTTTAGAAGCAAGAATATCAATTTTGCCTAACTTTTCCTCAACAGACTTGTTAAAAGCAGTTTGCTTACCGATGAAGTCCTTGAGCATGACTTCAAGCTCAGAGGGCGTGGCCCTAGTGTTGTTGGAGGAATTACCATAAGAGTTACCATAACCATTACCATTAGTAGAAGGATACGGCCTATAATTGTTACTAGCAAAATTGTTCCTATAAGCATTATTGTTAAAATTATTATTTCTAATGAAGTTTACATCAACATGCTCTTCTTGAGCAACCAAAGAGGCCAAAGGAACATTATTAGGATCTACATGAGCTCTATCATTAGAAAGAATAAGCAAAATAGTATCAATCCTATCACTCAAAGAAGAGGTTTCCTCAACAGAATTTACCTTCTTACCTTGTGGAGCTCTCTCGGTGTGCCATTTAGAATAATTTACCATCATGTTGTCAAGAAGCTTGGTTGCGGCACCCAAGGTAAGGGACATAAAGTGCCTCCAGCTGCTGAATCCAATAGATTTCTTGAAGAAAAATTCAATCCTGCATAAAAAGTTTGGACAATCATCCAAGTAGTCAGTCCATGAGTAGGGCAATTCTTTATCATAGATTTCATTCTTTCCCAAGCTTGAGCAACATGTTCATTATCAAACTGTCTAAACTTCATGATGTCACTACACAAAGCTATAATCTTAGCAGGAGGATAGTATTTTCCAATAAAAGCATCCTTACACTTAGCCCAAGAATCAATACTATTTCTAGGCAAAGATAGCAACCAATCCTTAGCTTTTCCTCTCAAAGAAAAAGGAAACAACTTAAGCTTAATAATATCACCTTCTACATCCTTATATTTTGCATCTCACATAGCTCAACAAAATTGTTGAGATGAGCTGCAGCATCATCTGTACTAGCACCAGAAAATTGCTCTTTCATAACAAGGATCAATAAAGCAGGTTTAATCTCATAAAAATTGTAGCAGGAGCAGGTGGGGCAATAGGAGAGCAGATAAAATCACTATATTAGTGCTAGTAAAATCACACAACTTGGTGTTCTCATGAGTACCCATTCTAGCAAAGCTAAAAGCAGACAAGTAAAAACAACTATAAAGGAAACTAATTTTTTGTATTTTTGATAAAAACGATGCAAGTAAAAATAAAGTAAGGCAAAACTAAAAAAAGTAAAGGATGTGCGTGTGAAACTCCCCTTGCAGAAGTCTTCTTTTTCCCCGGCAACGGCGCCAGAAAATTAGCTTGATGCGGGCAGGATGACCACCCAGTTGGGAACCCCAAGAGGAGGGTATGATGAGCACAGTAGCAAGTTTTCCCTCAGTAAGAAACCGAGGTTTGTCGATCCAGTAGGAAAAAGCCAAACTTGAGAAGGTGATGCTTGCTAGCTTCGTGACACTCTAGCAAGGGCACCGTTTACGACACTTGTTGGTGCGTCTTCAACTAGTAGCAACGCGAAACCTGCACACAACACAACCAAGTACTTTGCTCCCAACTTACGATGAGGTTGTCAATCTCACCGGTTTGCTGTAAACAAAGGTATGAGCGTATCGAGTAGAAAATAGTAGTTGTATGCAAGAAAGTAAACAGTGCGAGTAATAGTAAAATGGGTGTAACAATGTAAAGGAAATTGGACCAGGGTCCACAGTTCACTAGTGGTGTCTCTCCATAAGATACATAATAACATGCTGGGTAAACAAATTACAGTTGGGCAATTGATAGAATAAAGATAACGTGCATATGTCACGAGGATCACTCTGAGATTTACTCTGGGCATTACAACAAAATACATAGACCGCCATCCAACTGCATCTATGACTACACACCCCATGCACACCAGAGCTAAATCCGGTTATTTGATGCCTCGCAAATTATTTGACCTCTCTGCCACCACTGCCCCATCCACCATCTCACCTATTCCATCATCATACCGACAGGAATTAAAAGACCCAAACTGGCACAATGCAATGCTCGATGAATTTAACGCGTTGTTACGGAATGACACTTGGTCTTTGGTTCCTTGTCCTGCAGGTGCAAATGTGGTCACCGGAAAATGGATCTTTCGTCACAAATTGAACGCCGACGGCTCTCTTGCACGGTACAAAGCAAGATGGGTGGTACGAGGCTTCACTCAACAAGCCGGAGTAGACTATGGGGAGACATTCAGTCCAGTCGTCAAGCCAGCCACCATACGAGTTGTACTTGCTCTTGCCACTTCTCAAAATTGGCCCATCAATCAGCTGGATGTTCAAAACGCCTTCCTCCACGGTAATCTACATGAAACTGTCTATTCTCAACAGCCTTCCGGTTTTGTTGATCCACAAATGCCCAACCATGTTTGCCATCTCCGCAAATCTCTTTACGGGCTTAAACAAGCTCCTCGCACTTGGTTTACCCGATTCACTTCATTCCTTGTCACTCTTGGTTTTGCTGCCTCTAAATGTGACTCATCGTTATTTATCCTTCGACGTGGTCCTGCCATGGCCTTTTTAGTTCTGTATGTTGATGACATTATCCTCACAGCAAACACCGCCACTCTTCTCCATTCCATTATTTCCTCTCTCTCCGCCGAATTTTCCATGACTGATTTGGGTGAACTCCATCACTTTCTCGGCGTTAACGTTCATCGTAACACCTCCGGGCTGTTTTTGTCCCAGCAACAGTACACACTCGAAATTCTTGATCGAGCAGATATGCTTCACTGCAATCCCTTGTCCACGCCAGTCGAAACTCGCTGCAAGCCCTCTCTCCATGATGGTGCCCCCTTCCATGACCCTTCCCTCTACCGCAGTTTAGCCGGCGCCCTCCAATACCTAACTCTCACTCGCCCTGACATATCGTTTGCAGTACAACAAGTATGTTTGTTCATGCATGCGCCCACCACCACCCACTTTCAGCTTGTTAAAAGGATCCTACGCTATCTAAAAGGAACCTCGCACTATGGCTTGCAGCTGTATCAATCTTCATCTACTGATCTCATCTCTTACAGTGACGCCGACTGGGCAGGCTGTCCGGACACTCGTCGATCGACATCCGGTTTCTGTGTCTTTCTCGGCGATAACCTTGTCTCCTGGTCCTCCAAACGCCAAGCCACTGTCTCCCGCTCGAGTGCCGAAGCTGAATACCGCGCGGTGGCAAATTGTGTTGCTGAATCCTGCTGGCTTTGACAGCTTCTGACGGAACTTCAGTGTCCACCTCGGCGTTCTACAGTGGTCTACTGCGACAACGTCAGCGCCATGTACCTATCATCCAATCCAGTACAACACCAACGGACCAAACATGTGGAGATCAACTTACACTTTGTCCGTGATCGCGTTGCTCTTGGAGAGGCCAAGGTTCTTCATGTTCCCTCGGCGTCACAGTTCGCGGATGTGTTCACTAAAGGGCTACCATCATCGGTGTTTTACGATTTTCGAGCCAGTCTGAACATTTTTCCTTCTGATGTTCAGACTGAGGGGGGGTGTTGAAGTATCACCCTTTGAAAGGACACGGATGTCGCCTAGAGGGGGGTGAATAGGCGATTTAAAACTTTTACGAGCGGCTTGACAAATGCGGAATAAAACTAACGTTTAATTTGCCAAGCATACAAAACCTAAATAAACTAGGTTCACCTATGTGCACCAACAACTTATGCTAAACAAGATGAGCAACTATGTGATAGCAAGATATATATAACTTCAAGCACGAAGGCTATCACAAAGTAAATTGCATAAGTAAAGGAGCTCGGGTAAAGAAATAACCGAGGCACGCGGAGACAACGATGTATCCCGAAGTTCACACCCTTGCGGGTGCTAATCTCCGTTGGAGCGGTGTGGAGGCACAAGGCTCCCCAAACGCCACGGAGGCTCACCGTAATCTCCTCGAGCCCTCCCACCAAGATGGAAGACCCGATCCACTATGGGACCCTTGAGGGCGGTCACCGATCCCGTACAAAGCTTGGGGCTTCTCCACAACTTAATTGGAGGCTCCCAAATCCACAAAGCCACTAAGATTGGGGCACACTCCACAACTCAATTGGAGGCTCCCAATAATCGCCACGGAGGCACCACAAAGCTTGGGAAGATCTCCACAACTTAATTGGAGGTCCCCAAGAAATCCACTGAGCCGTCTAGGGTTCCAAGAACCCAAGAGGAAATAAGCTTCTTGCTTTCACCACCGAATCTCCGAGGAGAACTCAAACCGATGCACCAAATGTAATGGCAAGAACACACGAAGTGCTCAAATCCTTCTCTCCCAAATCCTACCAAAGCAACAAATGCTATGGAGGATATGAGAGGAAGAACAAGGAGGAAATCCACAAAGAACTCCAAGATATAGATCCAATAGGTTCCCCTCACTTAGAGGAGAAAGTGATTGGTGGAAATGTAGATCTAGATCTCCTCTCTCTTTTCCCTTAAAAAGATGCAAGAAACATGGAGGGAAGTGAGGAGGGAGGGCAAGCTTTGAAGGTCAACAATGGAGGAGAGAGAAGCCCAAAAACTTTAATGGTTCAAGGAGGAAGAAGGGGTATTTATAGGTGGGGAAAAACTGGCCGTTGGAAGCAGCCCGCCGGCCAGTTCGGCCGTAAGTCCGGCGGCGCCGGCCTCTGGGTCAGACGGTCCGGCGGCCCGCCGGACGGATCCGGCGCCCCGCCGAAAAGCGGTTCAGAATAGCAGTCCGGCTGCTCCGCCGGACTGGCCCGGTCTGCCGCCGGAAGGTCCGGCCTGGAGCCCGGCCTGGCCGGACCAGGGGCCGAACTGGACAGCCCAAAAATCAAATAACTTTTGCAAGGAAACTCCAAATGAGATGAGACCAATTTTGTTGGAAAGCTAACAACAAGGAGAACCTCACAAAAAGTGAAAATATTAAGAACCAGCAAGGAAGAATTTACTATGAAATTAGAGGACATAAGTGTCTCTATATGAGGAATCGGTAAATTCTCCAAACACCAAAAACGCAATAAGAGTTCCATACGAAATCCGTTTTTGATGAGCTAGAGCTTGTCATGGAAATAACCACAAGCTCTAGAATCTCACATGGATAAAATCCAAATAAGAACCAAGAAGGATAATGCCAAGTATGCAAAGGTTTGAGCTCTCTCCGAACGATACGAATAAGTTACTCACTCGAGAGCCCCTCTTGATAGTACGGCAATCGATCCTAAACCCGGTCTCCCACACTATGAGACCGGTAAGAAAGAAACCCTATCAAGAACATACCTTTGCCTTGCGCATTCCACTTGAGCTCTTCTCAAGTTGGACTACCTTTCTTGATTGCGCTTACTCGGTGAAGTCTTGCGGATTGTTCCCCCATACTTCACTATGGGAGAGACACTAATAGAAATATCTTCACATGTCCATTACCACCAAATGGACACCGAGCTTCAAGCAAATGATATCTTCTAGAAGCCTATCTTGAACTTGCGCTTCGACTTGATCAACATTGCACTTCATCTTCTTCTTTCATAATGATGATATCTTGAGAATGCACATGAGGGTTCACTCCATCTTATTCCTCAAGACATACTCTATAGGCTCAACTCCTTTATGACCAATCTTCAGATCACTCCTTGAATAACACCTTGGTCATCACATAATCTTCTTTATATTCAACTTCTTACAACCTTGAACCCAACATATGGATCAAGCATTGTCTACGGACAAGTCCTACAAATATGACTCAATGCAAACATTAGTTCATAGGGATTGTCATTAATTATCAAAACCACACATGGGGACACATGCCCTTTCACCCTTGTACATTCTGTAATTGACACGATACTGTAACGTTAACCTGTAACTGGTAGTCCTAGTCTTCAGGGTAGTTAGATCTAGCGAGAGTTCTGGCACAATGTTGTCCCACGTATTCCTGTAAGTGGAGGCGTTAACGGCTGCCCACCCACTGTCCACCCGTGTCCGTTCTAGTCAAACGGGAATTTGCTATCTATCCGTAGATTATGGGTGTGTTTGGTAGCCCGGGCCACTTCAGATTTGCTATTCCATCTAAGATATCTGACCCCAGCCAGGCTGATGTGAGAATTTGAGGTGTGTTTGTTAGCCCGTGTCAGTTGGGAGAAGCTCGGTTTCGCAGTGTGTTTGTTAGCCCGGTCCGGTTGAGATTGGCCCAAAAACTATAAATAACATAATGATCCAAGCTATTACACAAAGGCCCCTACATAAAATCAAAAAAAGCAATCGGGTCCTCGTTTGGCTGTTGGACCAGATCGCCGGCGATGACTGGCCGCAGGGCGCCGGCGATGGCTGGCCGTGGGGCGCCCGCGAGGCTGGAGGTGGGGCGCCGCCTGCGGTGGTGCGCCGCCTGCGATTTGGAGGCCGCGCGATTTGGAGGCGACGATGGGGCGGCGATTTGGAGGCGACGGTCTCGTCCGACGGCGCGGCGGCCTCGTACGACGGCACGGCGGCTACCTACAGCAGCGCGGCGCGGCGGCGTCATCTGCGTTGGCCGATGGCGGCGAGTCGGCGGAGGTGAGAGGCGCTGAGCGTGGGGGGAAATGAGGGTCGGGGCAGTTGACCCCTGTGGGCTCGATCGCGGGGCGGTTCTCCCGAGGCGTTTTGCGGGACGAGCTCAGCCTAGCTCACTTGCGAAGCTCAATCTGAGCTTCTCAACTGGGCATGGCCGAGGGCCTTTTTTCGTATGAGTTGAGCATAGCTCAATAGAGCCGACCCGACCTAACAAACACGAAAATGTGAGATTAGGTGGGATGGGATGAGATTTTCTGAGTTCACCCGACCTACCAAACACACCCTATATGTCAGCTAGCGGCGGTCCGCCTGCCCGCTACATCCCGCCATCGTTGAACAGCGACCAGCCAGCTGATGGAGCATTGAACAGCCAGCGGCCAGCTGATGGAGTGACGAACTGATGTACTGGAAATCCGGTTTTTGACTATACAGACAAATTGCACGAATAATTACTATGGTTTAGCTCCCTTCTAAATTTATAGCAGGCCACAAAAAGAATACATAAAAAATCAGAACAAAACATTACAATAACAAGTCTGAACATGCATAGAACACCTCGAGATCCCTCGATCAGCACTGGCGCCCTGCACGAGATCGCAGATCGAAGCTCCTGAACGAGATCGCCGGCCGCCTCTGGTGGACGAGATCGCTGGCAACCGCCCCTGGACGAGATTGCCGGCCGCCGCCCCTGCACGAGCTCCCCGGCCGCCGCCCTGCATGAGCTCATCACCAGTTGCCAGCACCAGGACCTAACCAGTCGCCGACAGCCCAGTACTAAGGAGGCTGCTCATCACATTGTTCTCATCATCAGTTCTTGTGGCGGTGACTGGGTGCAGTACCCCGCCCACCTCGAAGCTCAACACATGTTGTTGCATCCCTGTGAAACAATAGCACAAAATCGAGGAACCTAATAAGGTATACATTCTGAATCTCCTTACTCACCCAGGGTAAATTGACTCATTTGTTTTTGAGTAATTCTTGAGATTAGCTGTCAACTAATGTTGCAGTTAGGCCTATCATGTAAATTGGACAGCAATAACTTGGTGAATTCAGACAGCATATATTCCAGTAGCAATTCTATAAAAAAACCCAAGATATGACATAGTTCCAGTACTAAAGATGCAAACTATCGCAACTAACTGATAAGTGATGACAGATGCACATCGATTGCAACTAGAACTAACTGAAGAGTGATGACATATGGACAAAATCAGGTAAAACTCTCCGAAATGATCAACATCATCCATCTGACATATGGACAAAATCAGGCAATAATCTTGTATGAAATGATCAGCATCATCCATCTGACTTATGCATAATAGACATAGAAAGTCATATAGTCATGGTAATCTGAGGGTCGTTCTTGTTATACTGAAACAAATTGAGCTGAGCATGTCATAGTTAGATGCTCATTGAAGTTCAGACTAGCTAGCTATGTTACATACCTGCATAAGGAAAGGTTCTGGCCTGCGAAGTCGGTACAGGATCGCCACATGATAAGCCTAGTGACGAATGATACCGCCTTCTTCCATCACTGGAAAGCTAGAAAACAAAACCCTGTAGGAGTAGAATAATAGTTCAGAGTTTCTTGGAAAAAACAATGATGTGTAGAGGCAGAGAATGATCATGCATCCAGAAGAAGGGCAGCATCCGGAAGCCCCTTTCTCTGAATCTACATATTCTGAAAAACAATTTTTAACAGTATCATATGGATTTCTTTAACAATGAATTAATAGCAAGAAGGGCAACCTGATCAAGTATCTATATTTCTCAAGGATTCTTTTAACAAGGAACTAATAGCAACAGATTCTATCTTAGAGAAATTAGTAGCATAAAGACTCAAGAAACTTAGAAAAATGTAACGAAGGAAATTGCAATTTAACAAGTATACTGCATGGCTACTGTAGAAACAGATTCTATCTTCATTTCCTCACTGTTACCAACTGTGCAGTGATCAATACCAGTGAAAATGAAACCAGTGAACTAGATGAATAAGCTTCGAGTTGCAACCTATGCAGTGACCTGGTAACTGAATCTGCTCGCTGCGCATTGAGCAGCAGTGCAGAACAAGTGAAAATAGTGCTCCTAATTCTGGAACTTCAAATCTGAACTAAATCCTAGAGTAAATCAAGAACTCAACCCTCATGAATCCTAGAGTAGGTTATGGTTTCGGCGTACCTTCTTCCCGGCGAGCACTTATGAGGCTCAGATGCTGCTGCGTCCTTGTGGAGGAGGACGCGGGGAACCTGGCGGGGGTGGAGGACGCGCCTGCCAGTTGGGTCTTCGCTGTGGCTCGCGGCTTGGTGCCCCATCTCCGGCGGCGGCCAGTTGGGGTCGTTAACCTTGACGGCGGCGGGGTCGTTGACCTTGACGGTGGCGGGAGCAGGGGAACGGAGAGGGGAGAGCGGGGAACAGAGCGGGGAGCGGGGGAACGGAGCGTGGAGTGGGGGAGCAGCGACGACGGAGAGGTTCCTCCGGGCATGACGGCCGTCGCCATCGCCATGGAAAGGTCTCGAACCGCCACGACCGCTCCTTTCCGTGGAGGATTTCATCGATCCATTGGGTGTTCGTTTGGCGAAAAAAATTGAGTGGGCCACGGGACGCCGTTAGCTGCCCGTTCTAACTTACAGGAATAGCCCCACGACTGCACGATGCAGCTCCCCCTGTATTCATACTTGTATCGATTGATGAGTAAAGCGTGCCGAGATATAGAATTCAGCTTCCGGCTCTTCCCTGGCCGTCCAGGCCGTCGTCTCAGCCCGCCCGTCTCCGGCATGCAATGGAGCGCCGCAGCCTCCCTCCCCCCGGTAAGCCAATCTCCACCCAAATCCAATCCAATGAAGGGGCGTTGAAGGGGGAGCCGGTGCGGCTTTTGAAGGGGAGCTAGTGCTGTCGTGCTCGTGTCCACCATGGTCGACCGCCTCCACGCCGAGGCCTCTCCGTAAAGGCGCTCAAGAAGTTGGTGCGCCAGATCCTGGAGGGAATCGACCAACTCCATGCCCACGACCCTGCATCATCCACCACTACCATTGCAGCAACGTCTTCATCAACAGCAACACCAGCCAGGTATCAAGATCTTCAATAGAACCGCACGCTCGACAAATTCCTTGATTGCAAATTCCCAAAATTATCTGCGTTGTGCTAAACTCACTCGTGCATGATGCTGTCCCCTAGTGAGTTGCTTGAGCAACTGGATACTATTCGTAGCTACTCCCCACTGAATTGCTTGAGTCAGCTATCTAAAGTGACTTTAGTTGAACATAAAAAATGCAATTTACTGAACTTTGTAAAAAATGCATTATTGCTTGTACTCCACTGAAGGAGTAAAGTCAATGTCTCTGATTCCCCTAGCTGTGGCATTTCAAAATGCATTGTTGATATGAGCTGTCATTGAAAGGATACAATCGGATTCTTAACTAGTACGTATATTGTAATATTGAGAATTTGTATGACCTTGGTGGCGCTCATATTCCAGTCATAGCCAATGTGGGCAAGCATTCCCAGCCTTTGTAGGCTTCTGATGAATTAAAGAATGTAATACTTCTGGGAGTAAGGTTAATGTGTTACTGAATTATGAGTGCTCTTTTAGCAATAACTGGGAAGATTGTTAGGTGTGGTAACTCATGATGTGGTTAGGAAAACAAAAATTTAGCTGATTGAGTAATTCATGCAAGGTTGTTTTGTTCCATTTCTTGTCAATTTTTCCCTATCTGAGGTGTGGTAATACTCATACCCTTGCTAAGCACGTTGTAGTGCAGTACTACTGAAATTTATGGAAGCCCTTGCTGAAGCACGTTGTTTGGGTCACTAGCTAGGTAATGCTTACAAACTCAGTCAGTCAAGTTGGTTCTCTTTGACTGGGAGTTGTGAGCTCTGCAGTCTTCCTGTCAATATACCCAAAAAAACACTTGCTGTGAGTATAAATTTTGGTTTCTCTGACTTGTTCATTGGATTAGAGTACTTGGCCGAACTTGAGTACTTTTCTGAATTTGATCATATATATTCAGTGAATTGTTGTACTTCGACAAGGAGTAGTAGGAGTAAATAAATCCACCTTTTGTTTGCTCAAGTAAACTACTCTATTGCTTATTTTGAATTCTCCAGTTTGTGTATGGAAGCATTGAAAATTGATCGCTAGCATTTTGTGTATGTTAGCTGCAAGTAAACAAGTCACTGTTTGTATGGAGTAAATAAGCCTTGGATTCGCTTAAGGAAAGAATAAGAGAGCGCAGCTGACTATCTCCCAGTGGCACGGCATGCTCATTTTAATCTGCAGTGCTATCGTATGCGTTTAATTTGAGGCATACCTTTGCTAGCATTCAGTTCTGCAAGATGAGCAGCTTCATACTGATGCAAGCAGCTTCATACTGATGCAAGCTTGCTGGAAAATGAGTTAAGCTTGCTGGAAAATGAGTATGTACTCCAGCAATACAAGAAGAAAAATATTTCTAATCTGCAAGTTAACATGAAGTAGAAATATAGTCACTGAAACTTGTTTAGATAAATTCAGAGGTACTAATAAATTTCCTTGGAATTTATAAATCACTCGGAGGCGATGGTGACGGCGACCTTGTTCCAGGGTGGCGCCCTCGTCTCGGCACGGGGCTGCGGCGACGAAAACAGCGACCTCGGCACGGGGCTTTGGTGATGACAACGACGACCTCAGCACGGGGCTGTGGCGACCACAACGGCAACCTTGGAACGGGGCTGCTGCGACGACGGCGACCTCGGCACAAATTTGGCATGTGATCCATACTTCTCATCCCTGTTGGTTATCATGGTGTAATACCTATGCATGCTTATCTAACCTGTTGGTTAATACCTATGCAGGGTTGCATCGTGAAGTTCGATCCAAGTGACAACTAAAAAATAGCCATTTTTGACCTGTTATTGTTATTCAAGCATTTTTTTAATCTACAAATCTATCCTTTTCATAGTAGGCATGTTGCTCTCACAAATGTTCTTATAGAATAACTAAACTATGTAAGAACCGTGTTTTTAGGATTAGTCAATTCGATCTGGAGCAGCTTCTGATCGTTGAGAAACAAAGCTCTGTATTTCTCTTATTTTGTGATTGTGGAACTTAAATTCAGTCAGTATGCAATCTACCATGAACTAATTCCTGCAATTTCAAGAAAATGAACAGATACTTTACATTCATATCTGCCATTCTCCTTTAGATATTTAGTTGTGTTATTATGAAACTGAAAATCGATCATTCTTTTACTCTATCAAAAACTACTAGTGATTTTAAAAAATGTTTACACGCATGACAAATCCTCTTTTGTGAAGAGCATGACTGACATTTTTCTTTATATGGTCATCAGGGCCATTTTCATTTGGAAAAACAAGGTACTGCATCCTGAAGCTTGTATAATGGTAAGTCCCATTCAATATATCGAACTCTCATAGTCTTCATCTCTCCGATGCTTTTATCTTCGAACTTCTCATTGTATTTTTTATAGGCCAACAATATATATCATCCTCTTTAGTAATCCTATTAGGGCTAAGACCATATTTTAAGTTATTAGTTCAGTTGATATACAATGGAAAATACTCTACATTGATGTATGGATCAGAGTTTAAGGAAGTGCACATGTCAACGCATTTTTGGCTACTGGGACTAAGGTCATATTTTTGGTTATTGCTTTTAACTGATACACTTGAAATAGTGTATACTGATGCATGGTTGAGAATTTAAGCAGTGCACACGTCAAAGAATTTTATTGTACATGAGTAATGTTAGATATTTAGTGCGACAGTAGTTCATGCTAATGGTCCATATTCGCCTCTCCCGTTTTGATGGTTATCATCTGGTAGGAATTGTGAAAATTAAAGGATTTGGTGTCTTATTATAACAACATATCTATTCCATAGCTTGGGTGCCTTTTCAGGAATCTCTGTCTTGATATTTCAGTCATGGTTAACATTGGAAATGGTGAAGATTTGATTGATTCCCTTCACTTCTTTTTCTTATATATTTTATTTCTATTAATAGGACATAAGGCATTTTGTGAGTGTGTGTCCGTTGTATTTCTCATAGGACATAAGACATCTTAACTAGTTTTGCACTGTCAGCACACTGCCGGAATTTTTTTGCAAAAGATATTTATGAAGGTTATATGAATAGTTGTTTCATGCTTGAACTGGTACTGCACATTATAACATAGAAGATTCACTATGCAACTTAAAGAGTCCCTGTCTAAGTTAGAAATGCATAGAAGATTCATTCACTATGTTCAACTTATGTGTTGCTGATTCAGGAAATGCGTTTCTTTTCCCGTAACCATGTAATGGAAATATTGAGCCTCTATGTTGCTGTATTCTTGTTTTTGTTCAGGTGGCTGCCGGCGAGACGTGGGGCGTGGCTGGCGTCGCCTCCTGTCTATCTCCTCTCTGTCGTCTCCGTCGAGTCGACCATGTTGCCTCCATTGAGCTCCTGTTTGTGGTTGCGGACGGCGGCGGTGCAGGGGCGCCGGCGAGAGAGCTTCGGTCTTGGGATGCATTGGAGATCACGACTAGAATTTTAAATCTTGAATCTGGCCGAGCTTGTACTTGACTGAATATATGTAGGTTTATTTGCAGTTTGTAAATTGAATAGAGCCCACGGATGTTAGTATGAAATACAATTTTTTTTAAATCACATGCATGCAATTGGTGGCGTACAAGATGCATGTACGCTATGGGTAAGTGACACACCCGTGGTGTACAACAATTTAGTACTCCATGGGTAAGTGGCTCACCGGTGGAGTACAAAACTACTATACGCCACAGGTAAGTGGCTTACCGGTGGAGTACAAAATTATTGTACGCCACATGTACACTACTTACCCGTGGCGTATAGCTCTGTACACCACGGGTACACTACTTACCCGTGGCGTACACGCTGTACGCCACGGATAGCTCTGTACCAGTGGCGTGGTACTAGTGGCGTACAGCAGTTCGCCACGGCTGCCTATATTCTGTATGCCACGGATGAGGTTTTTCCTAGTAGTGTACTCTTATTGGGAGGTAGACATGGGTAGCTCCATTCTTTCTCCTCTTGATCATCACTCTCCTCCTCTTTTTCATCCAATGAGCTTCCAATTTCAGCAATTTCTACTTTTATAGGCTCCTTCAAGGCATTAGTCTCTTCCGTTGGAGAGCATTTTTAAAGATATTTAAGAATATAGCCATTTTCTTCCTTGTAATTATCAAAGCAAAATTTAAGTATATCATAAACCTCATATTTATAAGGTGCATCATCAGTATTTTCAAGCAAATAAGCAAGTTTGAATGTACCCTTCCAAGCAATAAATTCTTCAATTTGTTCCACATCATAAAAGTCATAATTTCCATTAATATAAGAAGATATGGTAACATCATCATTATACTCACATTGAAAAGGGAGGTGTTTATACCTCCTACAGCAACAAGATTTATCAAAGCAATAAGTAACATTACAAGTAGAGCACACATTTCTAGCAATGATATACAATTTATCAATTTGTTCCCATAAGTGTTTCCCTTTTTGTGGCAAGCGATGTTCCTCATAATTTTTTTGTTGCTCTTCCGTGAACCCACCTTGCCAAAAAATATTTAGTTTCAAAGAAACCAACCATTGATAGAAAGCATGATAAAGCAAGACAATAACAGACCAACAAAAATAACAACTATAAAAGGAACTAATTTTTTTTGTATTTTTGATAAAAAGATGCAAGCAAAAATAAAGTAAAGCAAAACTAAAATAAAGTAAAGGATGTGCGTGCGAAACTCCCCTTTAAGAAATCTTCTTTTTCCCCAGCAACGGCGCCAGAAAAATAGCTTGATGCGGGCAGATAACCACCTAGTTGGGAACCCCAAGAGGAAGGTATGATGAGCACAGTAGCAAGTTTTCCCTCAGTAAGAAATCGAGGTTTATTGAACAAGTAGGAAAAAGCCAAACTTCAGAAGGTGATGCTTGCTAGCTTCGCGATAGCTCCGGACAATTTATAAGGCGCCTCGTCCAGGGCTTTGCTTTGCACCAGCAACAACGTGGAACCTGCACACAACACAATCAAGTACTTTGCTCCCAACTTACGATGAGGTTGTCAATCTCACCGGTTTGCTGTAAACAAAGGATTGAGCGTATCAAGTGGAAAGCAATAGTAGTATGCGAGAAAGTAAACAGTGCGAGTAAAAGTAAACAGTAATATCAATGTAAAGGAAATTGGACCGGGATCCACAGTTCACTAGTGGTATCTCTCCATAAGATAAATAATAACATGCTGGGTAAACAAATTAATTACAGTTGGGCTATTGATGGAATAAAGATAACGTGCATATGTCACGAGGATCACTAGGAGATTTACTCTGGGCATTACAACAAAATACATAGACCGTCATCCAACTGCATCTATGACTAATAATCCACTCACGGGGATATCGTCCGAACACCCCATGAGTATTAAGTTGCGAACAACAGATAACTGCATTAAGCAAAGTGTGTAATGTAAACAAAACAAATGTCCTTGGACACAAGAATATTGTTTTCACCCTAGTGGCAATAGCACATCTACAACCTTAGAGGTTTATGTCACTCCCTCAGATTAAATAGAGGCATGAACCCAACTATCGAGCATAAATACCCCCTCTTGGAGTCACTAGTATCTACTTGGCCAAGATAGCTACTAACAACGGAGAGCATGCAAGATCATAAACAACATAGAGATAACATAAGATAATATTCAGCACACCAACTTAACATAACACCAATATTCATTGGATCCCAACAAACACAACATGTAGAATTACATAAAGGTGATCTCGATCATGTAAGGCAGCTCACGAAATCTAAACATGAAGCACATGGTGGAGAAGACAGCCATCTAGCTACTGCTATGGACCCATAGTCCAAGGTAGACTACTCACTCATCATGCCGGAGGCAAGCATGGCGATGAAGAAGACCTCCAGTGGTGATTCCCCTCTCCGGCAGGGTGCCGGGAAGAGCTTCTGGACCCTCCCGATCTCGGGTCGACGACGGCGGTGGATCGCGATGTGTTTCTGGAAAATTGATCGGGTCCTTAGGTTTTTCCCGTCGGGGGGTCTTTATAGGAGAAGGGGCAGTATCAGAGGTGGGCCAGGGTGGCCTCACCCATAGGGGCGTGGGTCAGCCCATAGGGGGCGTGGGCCAGCCCATAGGGGGCGTGGGCCAGGGGTTGGCCGCGCCGCCCTATGGTGTGGCCGCCCTGTGGCCCCCCTCCGTCTCCTCTTCGGACTTCTGGAAGCTTCAGTAAATATTAGAAGGTTCGTCTTTTGTTTCGTCCAATTCCGAGAATATTTCCTGTGTAACTTTTCCAAAACACAAAACAGCAGAAAACAGGGAACTGACACTGTGGCATCTTGTTAATAGGGTAGTTACGGAAAATGCATAAAAACGCCACGAAGTGTAACAAAACACTAAGCAAATGGTGTAAGAACAAGCATGGAACATAAAAAATTATAGATACGTTTGAGACGTATCAAGTACTGATGATGCTGCAGCTCATCTCAACAATTTTGTTGAGCTATGTGAGATGCAGAAGTATAAGGATGTAGATGGAGATATTATTAAGCTTAAGTTGTTTCCTTTCTCTTTAAGAGGAAGAGCTAAGGATTGGTTGCTATCTTTGCCTAGAAATAGTATTGATTATTGGGTTAAGTGTAAGGATGCTTTTATTGGAAAATATTATCCTCCTGCTAAGATTATATCTTTGAGAAGTGATATTATGAGGTTTAAACAGTTTGATAATGAACATGTTGCTCAAGCTTGGGAAAGAATGAAATCTCTGATAAAGAATTGTCCCACTTATGGACTGACTACTTGGATGATTATCCAAACCTTTTATGCAGGACTAAATTTTTCTTCAAGAAATCTCTTGAATTCAGCTACTAGATGTACCTTTATGTCCATTACCTTGGGTGCCGCAACGAAGCTTCTTGATAATATGATGGTAAATTATTCCGAGTGGCACACCGAGAGAGCTCCACAAGGTAAGAAGGTAAATTCTGTTGAAGAAATCTCTTCCTTGAGTGATAAGATTAATACCATTATGGCTATGCTTACTAATGATAGAGCTCATGTTGATCCTAGTAATGTTCTTTAGCCTCTTTGGTTGCTCAAGAAGAGCATGTTGATGTAAACTTCATTAGAAATAATAATTTCAATAATAGTGCGTATAGGAACAATTTTGCTAGCAACAATTATAGGCCATATCCTTCTACCAATGGTAATGGTTATGGTAACTCTTATGGTAATTCCTCCAACAACAATAGGGGCGCGCCCTCTGATCTTGAAGTCATGCTCAAGGACTTCATTAGTAAACAAACTGCTTTTAATAAGTCTGTTGAGGCAAAGTTGGGTAAAATTGATGTTCTTGCTTCTAAAGTTGATAGCCTTGCTCTTGATGTTGAACTTCTGAAACTAAATGTTTTGCCTCATGATGTGAAAGAAAGCAAGACTTTGAATGCCATTCAGGTTAAGATTGATAATAATGTTAGGATGTTAGCAGAATTGCATGCTAGGTGGGAAAGAGAAGATAAGATGGCTAGAAATATGAAGGTTTGTACTATTACCACCACTAGTGATGTTGTCTCTAATGCTAGCAAACCTCCTTCTTTTAATGGTAGAGTGACTGGTGTAGAGATTCCTACTCCTTGTGCAAAAATGCCTAAAACTACAGAAACTTTTTCTAATAAAAGTGCTGAAATTTTTTGGAGTATGGAAGACAATAGTTCTACTACCTTTAATGATTTTGATGTTGATGGTTGCAATATTTCTGAAGTAATTTCGTTCTTGCAAAAGCTTGCTAGAAGTCCTAATGCTAGTTCTATGAATGTTGCTTTTACAAAGCATATTACAAATGCTCTCGTGCAAATTAGAGAGGATAAGTTGAAACAAAAAGTTTCTATTCCTAAAAAGTTAGAAGATGGTTGGGAGCCCATCATTGAGATGAATGTGAATGATTTTGATTGTAATGTTTATGTGATCTTGGTGCAAGTATTTCTATTATGCCTAGAAAAATTTATGATATGCTTGGTTTACCACCGCTTGAAAATTGTTATTTTGATGTTCCTCTTGCTGATGTTGCTAAGAAGAAACCTTTGGGAAGGATTAATGATGTTCTTATTATGGTTAACAATAACCTTGTTCCCGTTGATTTCCTTGTTTTGGATATTGAATGCAATGCTTCTTGTCCTATTATTTTGGGAAGATCTTTTCTTAGAACTGTTGGTGCTATTATTGATATGAAGGAAGGCATCATTAAATATCAATTCCAACTCAAGAAAGGTATGGAACACTTCCCTAGAAAGAGAAAGAAGTTACTTTTTGACTCTATTCTTAGAGCGAATTATGAACTTGATGCTTCATCTCTTGAAAATACTTGATTTCCACTTTCTGCGCCTAGCTCAAAGGCGTTACAAAAAAGCACTCTTGGGAGATAACCAAATGTTTTCTTTTCAGTACTTTTTCTTTTTGTTGAGTCTTGTAAGTTATTACTACTGTAATGACCTCTCCTTATCATTTTTATTTCGTTTTTGTGCCAAGAAGAACCTCTAATTGGAGGAAGGTAAGATTTGGGGAAGTTGTTGTCCTGAAACAGATTTCTGCCTTGTACCGTAAATATTCGTGAAAATTCTCAGAACGTCTTTTTGATCTGCGATTTCTTGTGCACATGCCCCAGGTTGTTGTCTAACTTTTATTAGCTTTGCACTTTTTTATTTGAGCAACAGAAGTTTTTCAAAAAAATTGATCTTTATCAGCTGTTCTGTTTTGATAGATTTCTGCCACTATTTGCGTTTGCCTCTTGATCTCTTTCTTTTTGAGTTATTTTGATCACAGAACTTTTGAGAGAGTTGCTACTGTAGCTTATGCTTTAATGGGTGTTATACTTGACCTGAAACTGAACCAAAAGAGTGGATTTACTATCTTGCATGCACTAATGTTGCTAATAAGAATTGTGTGAAGTTTTGTATGAAGGAAGTTTTCAAGTGTAGGGAAAGGAGAATGATGAGATGAGATGAAGTATGGACAAAAGCTCAAGCTTGGGGATGCCCATGTCACCCCAAGAAATATCCAAGAAGTACAAACGTCAAAGCTTGGGGATGCCCGGAGGCACCCCTTCTTCATCGACAAATATCATGTCATCTTTCAAGACACTATATTTTTATTGCTTTATATACTATGCGTTTTTCTTGGAGTGTCTTTATTTTCGCTTTCAGTTTCCTTTTGTTTTGTTTGCTTTAATAAATGTTTGTACCCCAACATGTGTTCTTTTGGAGAAGACACACTCCGGTTTTCATTGCCAAGAACACTCTAGTTTTCACTCTTATCGTTCAACGAGTGTTCTCTTTTTCTAGTACTGCGTTTAGCTTTCGTTTTTTGCCTTGATTTTTGTTCAGAACTTGTTAGTTCTTTGTAGCTAGGTGTGTTTAGACCTCTGGTCTATGTTGATTTTCATCTTTAAGAGTTGTTTCAAAAAGGTTGTTTGGTGTAGGAAAAGAGTACAAAGTTTGATGCCTATAGTGGTACAAATGGGAGCTTGTTTAGACTGTGGCTTAGACTTTTGCATGTCATGCTTGATGTTATTTTGATTATATGCTTAGTAATTTTTGATGTAGCATGACTTGTCTCAAATGACTGAGATTGCTTAATGTGCCTTTGAAAGAATCATGCGTTGTTTTTATTATATGGGAGCATATTATTGTGGTATTCTCCTTTGATACTTTATTTGGGTTGACTTGGCACATGCTCACACCATGTTTGACTTTAACCAGTCGCCTCAAGCCTCTATGATCATTTGGTTTTTGACTTGTGATACCACTTTATGCTTTGGTTAATAATGTTTTGTCGCTATGCATGATTATGGCCGTTATTGCTCTCTTAGTTGGTCGCTCCCAGTCTTTTGCTAGCCTTCATCTGTACTGAGAGGGAATACTTCTCGTGCATCCAACTACCAAACACCAAGTTATTTCAAAGAGTCCACTATAAATTCCTATGCATGGTATTTTCAAGCCATTTCAAGTAAATTTTCAAGTGCTACCTTTCAAAAAACCTTCAAAATATTTCTCATTTTGTGACACTATTTTCAGCTCATGGGGACGTAGTGGTCGGATTTGCTATCTTCCATATTGTAACCTTTCAAAAAAAGGAAAAAGTAAAGAAAAAGGCACTCCTCCATGGTATGTGAAAGTTGGTGGGCACCCGAAGGATTCGGTTAGCCATGGTTTGTGAAAAGAAATCTACCGGTCTCGTGTGTTAGTTTGAAGACCGGGTTATAGGTTTGGTAGTCGTACTATCAAGAGGGGCTCTCGAGTGAGTAACCTAGTCGTATCGTTCGGAGAGAGCTCAAATCTTTGCGTACTTGGCATCATATTTCTTGGTTCTTATTTGGCTTTTCTCTATGTGAGGTTTTAGAGCTTTTGGTCATCTTCACGGTAATCCCTAGCTCATTAAAAATGGATTTCGTATGGAAAACTTATTGCATTTTTGGTATCAAAGGTTTTACCGATTTGTGTTTGAAGAGAGGTCAAAACTTTCTTCATTTGATTGTATTGATACGTCCAAAACATATCTACTTTCCCGAACACTTTTGCTATTGTTTCTCCTCTAATTTGTGTGTTTTGAATACAACTAACACGGACTAACGCTGTTTTTAGCAGAATTGCTCTGGTGTCTCATTTTTGTGCAGAAATACGACTTTCAGGAAAAATCCCGGAAAATACTGCAAATATTCTATTTTGCCAGAAGACCCACGGAGCCAGAAGGAGAGACGAAGGGGGGCAGCGGCCTGGGCTCACCACCAGGGGGCGCGGCCCAGTCCTGGCCGCGCCCACCTATGGTGAGGCCGCCTCGGCCGTCGCCTCGACCCCTCCTTCCGCCTACATATACCCTCTGACCTGAAAACAGTGGGGGTTTGGCGTTTTTCCCAGATAGACTTCCGCTACGCCACCGCCATCAGAAACCGCGATTCGGAACCAGAAACTCCGTTCTGGCACACTGCCGGGACGGGGATTTGGAGGAGATCTTCATCACCATCATCACCGACGTCTCTCCATCAACCATCCATGACTCCCCCATCCATGTGTAAGTAATTCCCGCTGTAGGCGAAGGGGATGGTAGGGATTGGATGAGATCATTCATGTAATTTGCTATGAGATTGTTAGGGCATAGTGCCTAGTATCTTCTATTAGTGCTTATGACATTATTGCAACTTGTTGTGCTTAATGCTTGTCACTTTGGGCCCGAGTGCCATGATTTCAGATCTGAACTTGTTATTGTTATACGATGATACTTGTTTATGGTCTTACCTACAAGTTGTTTACACATATTGTTGTCCGGAACCCGAGGCCCCAAAGTGATAGAAATTGGGATAACCGGAGGGGGTGGCTATGATGTGAGGATCACATATGTTCACCGAGTGCTAATGCTTTGCTCCGGTACTTTATTAAAAGGAGTACCTTAATTACCAGTAGTTTTCCTTGAGGCCCTGCTGCAACAGGCTGGTAGGACAAAAGATGTCGTGCAAGTTTCTCATTGCGAGCGCGTACGACTATATACGGAACATATGCCTATGATTGTTAGTACTAGGATGCTTTATCATTATTTATTTGCAATGCCCATGTCTCACTGATTTCATGAATTATCTTATCCATGCAACGCCCGTACATCCATCCCTATGCCTACAGTATTTGATCCTACTGTTTAGTATTGCTACTATTACCGCTTTTATTCTACTACTGCTGTTACTGTTTCACTACTATCACCAGTATAAAACTGTTGCTACTGATAAACCGCTGCGAACAAGTCTGTTTCTAGGTGCAGCTGAATTGACAACTCATCTGTCAAGGCTTACAGATATTCTTTGGCTCCCCTTGTGTCGAATCAATAAATTTGGATTTTACTTCCCTCAAAGATTGTTGCGATCCCCTATACTTGTGGGTCATCATGTATCCTCCTTTATTTGACTATGATGTTTCTATGGATGAAGTTGTAGAGCTCGTTGGGGTGATTCTAACGAGCCCAAGATCATCAAAAAATGGAGTCCGGATGAAAAAGTTATCACCATTTTCGTATTGTAATTTCTTCAAGCTCGAATTTCTGCTAAGGACTTTTGTGCCTGTCAATCAGATGGGGGGCCGGATTTTTTGGCCAGATTTGGCCGGATAATCCCCCCGGATATTTTGGCCGGATTATCAGGCCTGGAACGCTGTAACGACCATTTTTATGGGAAGGGGTATAAATATCCTTCCCCTTCTTCCTTGGTTAGCTCGTTTTCCCCCTCTCTCTCCCTCAATTGTTGACCTTGGAAAGCTTGCCCATCTCTCAATTCCTCCCATCATTCTTGCATATCTTTGAGGGAAAAGAGAGAGGAGATCAAGATTTATATTTTCACCAATCACTTTTTCCTCTTTGTGAGGGGAACTCATTGAATCTAGATCTTGGAGTTTTTTTTATAGATTTCCTCCTTTGTTCTTCCTCTCATACCTCTCCATAGCATTAGTTGCTTTGGTAGGATCTGAGTGAGAAGGACTTGAGCACTTGTGTTCTTGCCATTGCATCGATTGCATATGTTTGAGTTCACCTCGGAGATTCGGCGGTGAAAATTTTATTGAGTTTATTACTCTTGGGTTCTTGGAACCCTAGATGACTTAGTGGCTTAGTGGATTTCTTGGAGACCTCCAATTAAGTTGTGGAGATCTTTCCAAGCTTTGTGGTGTCTCGGTGGCATTTTTTGGGGACCTTCAATTAAGTTGTGGAGATCTTTCCAAGCTTTGTGATGCCTCAGTGGCGATTCTTGGGAGCCTCCAATTGAGGTGTGAAGATTGCCCCAAGCTTTGTACGAGTTCGGTGATCGTCCTCAAGTGTCCCATAGTGACCGGGTCTTCCATCTTGGTGGGAGGGCTCGAGGAGATTACGGTGAGCCTCCGTGGAGTTTGGGGAGCCTTGTGCCTCCACACCACTCTAACGGAGATTAGCATCCGCAAGTGTGTGAACTTCGGGATACATCATTGTCTCCGTGTGCCTCAGTTATTTCTAAACCCGAGCTCATTTACTTATGCAATTTACTTTGTGATAGCCATCGTGCTTGAAGTCTTATATATCTTGCTATCACATAGTTGCTTATATTGTTTAGCATAAGTTATTCGTACACATAGGTGAGCTTAGTTTATTTAGTTTTTGTTTGCTTGGCAAATTAAACGTTAGTTTCATTCCGTATTTGTCAAGCCACTCGTAAAAGTTTTAAATCGCATATTCACCCCCCTCTAGGTGACATGCGTGTCCTGTCAAGTTTCTTAGCAATATATCCTATGAATTTTTATTATGTTGTATCCTATCTAAGATACAATTCTTGCACAAGTTCATAGACAAAAATAAGAGTCTAGACCAATCACATGCATGAGACCTCATTATATTAAGATACAATTTTAAATAATATATTGGGGTAGTTGTCTCATTTCTCTATGAAAACGTGCTAAAAATCTATACATTGTGAAACGCCTAAGTATCTGAACGGAATCCATAGATTTTTTTTAGCCCGTAGGTTGTTTTTTTCAAAATTCAAATATTATATTTGTAAGTTCTAGAAAAATCCGAATAAAAATCTAGATATAGGCAATGATGTGCTCTATGAATCTTAAAAATCTCAGTTTGAAAAAGTAGTATTCTAAGCTACACAAAAATAACAAAGTCTAACAATTTTTGAGAGTACTAATGACTTTGTACTAAGTTATATTAAAATTATTCTACGCTCCTTTTTGATCGGAGGGAATAATGTTAATTTTGCATAGACTAGAATACTGATAATTTTACATTAATTTTTTGCACACTAGTACTAAGTTATACTATAATTCATTGTCTACGTCCCTTCAATCTGTATTATCTTTTATAAATAAGGATGTATCTAGTATTAAAATATATCTGGATACATCCATATTTGTGAAAGGTAATACGAGTTAGAGGGAGTATTAATTTTTTAAACTGTTTATTGATTTTTTTAAAAAGTTATGTGTTGCTCAGTCTACACTTCGGGTCCCGTATTTTGCCACGTCTCGCCTGCTCGGGACTCGGGACGGCCACACGTAGGTCCCATCTGTCAGCGAGACTCTCATACTGAGAGACGAAGGGGAACACCAGGCAGCCAGCGATCTCTCCGCCACATCGCATCTCGATCTCCCCGTCGTCCTCGAGCTAGCGCCGCCGCCTTCTCGCTCGCCGGCCGGGGAATCCGCCATGGTCAGTACGGACGCACTCTCATATTTCTCACTCTCTCTACCTGCGCTCACACGTAACCGCTCGTTCGGACGCTGAGACCGGCGAGCTTTCCTGCGGTGCGCGGGTCCGGCCGCCATAGAAGCCGAAAGACCGTTCGCTCCTGATGATGGGTACCAGAAATTGTGGGGTTTTGTTCACGGCATTTTTAGATTGAAGTGTGTGATGCTCTTCTTCAGCGGTTACCTACCTCAGTCTTAACTGAATTTGTATGAAGAACCAGGTGTTACTGGCTTACTGCATTTGATCCTAAATTGGATTTCTAAGGCCACAGATGATTTGTGACTCACACTCACAGTTCAGATACTGTCAGTGTACAAATGAATTTTTCCGTCCCACTCCGGATAACTGCGATTTTGGTACTGGATACGGCGGTGATTTGAAGGTATCGGAACTGTGAGTGAAATGGGTTCATTCACACAAGTTTGGTTCACATACCGGATACGCAAGCCCTGACAGTTATTTCATATATGCTATACTTTACATACTGTGCATACATTAATGATCAGCCAAATTTTCGCTTGATTGTAGTATGTGTATATATTCCAATCTGGATATGCTATATTTGATTTTCAGTTGATTGAGCACATGTTAAAGAAAATTTTCTTGTGTGTATCAGAATTATATCATCGGAGCATTCAAACCACCCTGCGACATCTCGATCACATTCGCCGAAGCGAGAAGCAGGAAGCAGGTACAACTCATTAATGTCCACATGTTACTGCCAGCTTTGTTCCGACATGTGAACTTGCTTACTTACAAAATTCGGTTCTGCCTCTTGTTTATTTCACAGGTTTCGGTTAAGAAGGACAATGGGAAAACAACCATGGTTCCCGTTTTCCAGAGCATGGAAACTATATCTGGAGAGGTATTCTTTCCTTGTATGCTTATTATTATTATAAATTCTTTGGGTGGAGCCCAGTATTGAACTCTGGTGAAATGGTCCTCAGGTGTCAATAGCACCTGTCCCGGGTAAAAGCATTGAACACATGGGTGTCAAGATTGAGTTGCTGGGTCAAATAGGTATGCTCTGAGGCCCTTGTTCCATAAAATCATGCATTCAAGTTCCTCAAGTGTATGGTTTTGTATGTATGAACTGTCATTTCACACTGTTATTCAATTTGGTCAGTGCTGCTTTATGTTGCATGCAAGTTTCTCAAATAAATGGTTTTGCATTCCTGGATGGTCATTTTCATACTGCTACTCAATTTGATTGGTGCTGCTCACATGACTTAATTGTGCTATTCATCTGTGCTCCCAATATGGTTGTATTCCATTTTGCCATGTTACTCTATTGTTCTGTTGAATTCTTGCACAAAACAGTAGTGCGTATCATTCTGCATCTACAGGGTGATGTTATTACCGAAAGTTTGAAGTGTTGGGCTTGATCATTTTGTTCACTTGGTCTGTCAGTTAAGTGTGCTCTAAGTTTATATGAACATAATACTCTCTCCTCAAAATATAAGGCCTTCAAATTTTGCTCCAAGTCAAAAGAATATCAACATATGAAATACCAAACCAATATGAGTGGATTCATCATTAAATGTATTTTCGTAATGTATTTATTTGGTATTTTAGCTGTTGATATTTTTTATGTAAACTTGGTCCAACGTTAGTTTGACATAGAAAAATCTACATGTCTTATACTTCGGGCAGAGGGAGTATCTACTTTTTGGCTGTGCTAGTTGTATATTGTGTTGTGCTCCCAGCTCATTTTCTGTATGATTATTGCAAACATGCTCATTTCTGGGATACTGCTCCCTTGTTACTTATATTGTTCGTTAACAGAATACTAAGACTTATACTCTACTATTTAGTACTTTGTCCTTCCCCGTTCCTCATGTTTTCTATGTCTGATCAATATGTTACAGAGCTGTATTTTGACCGAGGAAACTTCTATGATTTCACTTCACTAGGTGAGTTTCTGTGCACATATTGTTGTTATGCAGGAAGCTATTCGATGATTAAAATAACATGCCCCTTCAGTGCGCGAGTTGGAAATTCCTGGTGAAATTTACGAAAGAAAAACATACCCATTTGAGTTTTCTTCTGTTGAAATGCCATATGAGTCTCACAATGGAACAAATGTCAGACTGAGGTAAGCAAATGCTATGTTTCAGAACAGCAATCATACATTTAATTAGTATATTGTAGTTTGCACCATCTAAATTGACTAGTCTGCGCAACACTAGGGTTACATTTGCACGTAACACTGTGCAAATTGCCTTTGACTTTGAACTAGCCCTGAAGCTGTGAACTTGTGATGAGAACATGGCTCACGTGAGGCGTCACACAACCACAGTGCTAGCAAGTGAGAGGTGTGGTGTTAATTGTGTGCTTCCTTTGACATAACAGACTTGGAAGTACAGGAGAATGAGTCAATGAGGTGATATCATTTGCACTAGTAGGAGAACAGGTGCGTCAATTTGTTTGACCATGCCAATGAAGGCGAAAATGCCCCATTAAATGCCCATTCTCCCATGTGCCAGTGCGGATGCCTAGCACGGGTCTTATGCCTGAGAGCGAGTCCTGTTCTCATCACAACGCAAGGGCTCACGAAATGCAAACGATTTCATTTTAGCTGGTGCTATCTGCAAAGAATTCATGTGTATTATATGTATAGAGCAACAAGGTGGAAATTCTGTATTCACTAATGCAGTAATGCTTATGCTTCATCTGTCCTTTTGCCTTTTTGTGGGACTTTGATTTGGTGCTTGAACCCAAATGATTGTTTAAACTAGATATTCCCTGTAATGTTTAGGTGCTTCAGTTTTTATTGAAGAATCTCTTAAGATTGAACAACACTTGATGTGCGTGCAGGTATATTTTGAAGGTGACAATTGGCCGGAACTATGTTGGCAATATTGTGGAATACCGGGATTTCTATGTAAGTCTTGAATTCATCATATAACAACTATTGTTTTGTACTACTTAAATGCTGTAGAGTTCAGACATTTTAATGTGGTTAGTTCGACAATTGTTTTGGTAGGTTTGGTGTCTGTGATGTGTATGCTCCATTCTAATTTCCCTTTCTTAAATGAATTCTGAATGTATCAACCCAGCATATTTTATGTGTAGCAGCCATAGTGCATAACCCCGCTTTTTAGATAATTGATCTTTTCTTTGGCAGGTAAGGAACTACTCCCCTGCCCCTACAATCAATAACAGTATCAAGGTGCGTTGTTGTTAGTGAATGGGTTGTGTTAAAAGCTTATCGTCTGATACTAGTGCGGTCTGGTACACGTTTGAATAGAGCTTGTCTATTTCTTGATTGGGGAAGTAAATTTTATGGGATATGGCTCGAGTGCTTGACATTGATGACCTGCCACACATCCAATGGATTCTGATCAAACTCACCTGGAACTCATCATAAAATGGATGCTAGGAGGGTCCTCACTTGGGACCCCTCTCCCATGGCATTTTCTATCTCCAATACTGAGAGACACAAATGCATTAATTAATTAAATATCGTTTCACTATAATAAGATGATGTTTCTCGAACAAGCAGAGAAAACATGCCATTGTGTATTAGGAAGAAGACCCAAGAAGGCGCAAAGTACAAAAGGGGCCAAAGGCCAAAAAAAAGGGATAAGCTATTCTAAGTTAGAGCTGGTCAAATTTGGACAAAAGCTATTCTTGATTTTTTTACTTTCATAAATTTATGCTTTTCCTTAGTTGCATTCCATGCTCACATTTTTGTTTTCAGATGGAAGTAGGAATTGAGGACTGTTTACATATTGAGTTTGAATACAACAAAAGCAAGTAAGATCATACTTATATGCCAAGTTATATGGCTGTAAATTCTTATATGTTACTCAATATTGAAATCCACAATACTGTTCTTATGTTCACACTCTTGCTCAGGTACCACCTGAATGATGTCATCATAGGGAAGATATATTTTCTTCTTGTCAGAATAAAGATAAAGAACATGGAGTTGGAGATCCGTCGTCGGGAATCTACAGGATCAGGCTCTAATACATTTGTTGAAACTGAGACCCTTGCAAAATTTGAGTTGATGGATGGTGCTCCTGTCAGAGGTATGCTATGATTTTTTTTCTTGGGGTTTCTGAAATTTTGAAGGCACGGTTCTTCTTCATGTTTCTACCATGACACAGGAGGTTTGAAGGACGTCTTGGTACTTGACTTGTAGTTATTATGCATTTGTATGATTCTTGGCCGTGTTTCTCGTCCTATTTGTATGATTCTTGGCTGGTTAATACTTGAACATCTCAAAGTAGTAATATACCTAAACATAATTTAGTTTTGAGTAATCCCAAGCTTATATGAAATATCGTTTCAAAAAAAAAAAAAGCTTATATGAAATACTATGCAAGTTCCATTTAATTAGCTAGTAGTTGGGATCTCTTGTCAATAATCATGTGCTTCCATGCGCTTCTTTTTTTTTGGTTTGTAATGTATCATTCCCATGTCGGTGATTGCCTTCTGGTGGGAACCATACAACTTGGCCCCTTAGACATTTGGACCAGGGCCGACTGCAGGGCATTGTTAGAAAAGCAAGTTGTGTGAAGTTAAATGCACCTTTTCTTCAAATGTTTATAGAAGCCCCTTACGTATTATGTTTACATATGGTGGAAAGCTTGATGCTGGTCTTTATTGCACATTTGGAGCTTACTGTTTAGGTCCTTGGTTTTGTGGTGTGCTTTGCGAAAATGTTGATGCAGGTTTGCTGCCTATTTTGTTTTGCAGGAGAATCTATTCCGGTTAGGCTGTTCTTGACACCGTATGAGCTGACCCCAACTTACCGCAATATAAACAACAAATTCAGCGTTAAGTACTACCTTAACCTAGTTCTTGTGGATGAGGAAGATAGGAGGTACTTCAAGCAGCAGGAGATCACAATCTATCGTCTTCTAGACACCCCTAAGGCTTCCTAGGTTTGGACTTTCTGCGGCATGTTGATATTCCAGGTTTTGTATAAGAGAGAAAGGTTAGATTTATTCATGTCTGCTAATCCAGAAGAGTGACGCAGCTCACTACTCCATTGAAGCTCACTTTGAATCAACCACGTTGTCTATCCCCTCCTGTAGTCTTTGTTTGGTTAGATGGGGTAGTTGTGTATTGCCTATCGCTTTGTTTCTCTTTCTGGAAAGACATCCGGCAAAGACCATGCTTGTTGACATCCTCCACAGAATCCCGGATTCCTAGTTAATTTAAATTCAGTAATGATGTAGTATGTTTTCATGGAGTAAAGCTATGATAAAGTTTTGAGTTGCAGATATTTCTGTGAGTTGTCCTATGCCTCTCCATCTCTGGAGTTCAGAATTACATTGATTTGGTTTGGGTACATATGTCTCAAGAGGAAGGTCATTAGCTTGCCTTCAAGTTTGAAGATCTTAGTATCGATATACACATTCTCTTATCGCTGAATAAGTGGGATGTAAACAATGCAATATACTCGTAATGCAAAGTTCTGGTAGCATACAACTAAAAACCTGTTCGATTGTCATCCCAGAATGCAAAGCCATCACGCACTTACTTCCATGCCAGTTGTAGCTAAACCAGCACAAGCAAAACAAACAGCAGCACCAATCTGGTGCATCATCCCCCGTATCTATAAGCTGATTCACTCTGTTTCTTCTTCTGCCTATCCCACTATGTAAACACCTAAGGGCCACATACCACATCACAATGTCCCGAGGAAGGACCTCAAGCTAGTAGCCAGAAATCTCTCTGACGCCTGGTGGTGATGAGGTACCCTCCCCCTCTGCGACTCTTCCGCCGGATGCCCAGTGCCATGCACGTCGCGTGCTGCACACAGTACTCGACGGTGTTTCCCCCTGTGCCCTTCCCGCCGGCCATCCACATCGACAATAGCCTCCATGTCATCGACCGCTTCTTCTGCCCCATGACAAGGAGCGACACACCCTGCTTCCTCGCTGCCTCTACTATCGTCGGCCCTCGCTCCTTCCCTTCCACGACAGAAAGCTCGACGCGTACCTAGTAACAGAAGTGAAATGTGAAATGTACCCGATTAGCTTAAAGTTTTCGAGGGCAATGGTAGATTGGTGAGTGCATGAAATTAACTTAAATGGGGATCCCTGGGGGTCATTCATTAACTACTTTATCTTCTAACTGATTGGTGGCAGGTACAGAGGCATGGAAGTCAAACATGAGATGAAAAGTGGAGTTTGAGAAACAGAACCAAGGGCCCATGCATGATCCTACTGCCTGGGGAATGCATCGCGTGCACTTTCTGATGATGCTAAGCACATGCATCTCTCTGGTAGTTGTGGCCTTTGCTTGCATCTGTTTGTTGCTACCCATCTTCCCTTACTGATTATGACAGCAAACGGGTCCCTCTTTTTCCCGTGTGGCTGTTTGACAGGCAATGCATTGTCTCCACGGGATGCTGGATTGGAAGCTTCAATTAACTTGCCAATTGTTTATCAATTTAAATAGACGACAAAATCTAAGAAGACAATTTACTAAGCATTTAGCAACCTTAGCAGTGGAGTAGGAGTAAAGAAAGGGTCCAGGATATCTTGATGACTATTTCCAGCTTTCTGAAAGTTGTTTCTCCTGTCTACTGACTTTGCTCTCCTAGTGATATTTTCTTTTGAAATTTCCTTCTAGTGATGAAGTATCATATTTTGCTCTCCTATTTGATATTTTATTTTAAACTTTCTTCTAGTGATGAAATATCATACGGAGTATTAGCCTATAGAGATTTAAGGTTATCTTCTTCTCATGGTTTTGTTCAAGATATCCAACTCAATATTTGCGTAAGAAAACGAAAAGAAAGAAAACATAAATGCATGTGCAGAAATAGATTCCCGCTCTTGATCATGGTTGTCAGTATCCCGATACGTATCGTAGTATCCTACGATTTTACAATACTACCGAAGCCAACCGATACGTATCGTGAAGGTATCTTAATCTGGTAGTATCTTACTCGTATTCCAATACGTATCATGGTATCTTTAGTATCTCGATACAAAGACGATACCATACGATCCCACACCTATACTAAAAATAAATACAAGACGGCATGGAAAGCTCAGAATTAAAGATGGTTTTGTAGTATTAAGGCTAATTAAATACCTAAAAATACAATAAATCTATTAGTTTGGTTGAGATTGGCGTAAAAAGGAGTTTGTTCAATCGAGAAAGCAGTCAACTAGCCAGCTGTGTGTATTAGTTTTCAAGCATATGGTTCATAATTAGTTATGTTTGTATTATATGGATGAGTCGGCTCATATTTATATTATATAAATGCATTGTTTGCATGATTAGCCTGTATGAAAGACATAGAATATGCTTAAAATTCAAATTAAAAATTAAATTTATCTATATTTTTAGGTATATTATTAATATATAAATATATTTTATTAAAAATAAAATCCTATAGTATCGTGATACTATGATACGACTCTACGATACGATACTGCTAACAAGAAAACGATACTACCTAGTATCCCGATACTGAAAACCTTGCTCTTGATCAATTAGATACAGTTGCTGGAAAGAAGGTTTGTGCCCCGAAGCAGAGGATGAACTGCCCAATTGGTACGTACTATCGTACCATCCTTCAATGGTGTCAGGACCAGACATATTGGCGGTATCAGCACGTCTCTTATTAATCAGGCATCCCTGGAAAATTAAATATGTGCCAGATCCAGCTTGCAAACATCAATCATAATTTTGATGTTACATGCATCATTCCTTTGTATCTCAGTGGCGCTGGATTTTGTTCACACCGAGATTGTAAATCTTAGTGGAATCAGTGTTTATTCAGACACACCCTATCCTTTTTTAGTTCCAAGAATTATGGCAACTCTGTTCATACTTCATAAGCAACACTATGTAGTCGTACCAAAGAGCATAAGAATGTGAGTCAAGCTATGTACTAGTAATAATTCAAGCAATTTCAAACAGAGAAGAGCAGATGCTTTATTTCCATACCTCTGGTCTTTTTGCCTGACAAATGCTCCTCATGGCCTCCAAGGGCTGATACCCTCTTAGATCATCTCCTAGCATCAACCAAACAAGACCTCTTTGTCAGTTGCAAAGATGTATATTCAGTTTACTAAAAACATGCATGCATATGACGATATGTTTGGAGATATTCCGTATTTTAACTTGGACGCATAGAGTGACAGCAAGCAGAGGATGTATACTGGCTTAGTCAGCTTACCCTTCTTGGCGCCGGTGCTCCGGACGACGTCGAGGAGTACGACGGTGTCGCAAGGCCGTACCGAGTGCGAGAGCGCCCATTGCAGCGCTGTTCGGGCCTCGTCGCCGCCGCCATCAGCCACCACCATCACCTTCCTCCCCACCGCAACAGCACCACAGCCTTTATCCTTCTCCTCCGCCTTGCCATCGTCGTCCTTGGCACATATTGGTGGCGGCGCGGCAGCGGTCCTGTCCGACCTGATCCGGTGGAGGCAGAAGGACGGCAGCGATCTGGCCGTCATTGATGAGGATGATGGCTTTAGTTGGTGCTGTTAGCTAGGGAGAAGAAGATGCAAAGGGAGGAAGAGGGAGGGTGGCATGGTATGATACGAATTAATAGCTAAGCTGGCTTGTGGCTCCCCACTGCTCTCATGCTGCTGGTATTGGTGGGTATAGATCGATGGGTTGGCCACCTCGCCTACACGAGCGCCTGTTCTTTTATTCACACTCTTGAATGCCACTGATTAAGCAAACATGTCTCAGCAGGTCAAGTCATTTTGTCTTCGCTTCACACTCTTGCTCCTATGTTCTAGTCTTGGTTTTGTTGGGACCTACGCTATAATTTAAGGTACGCCCAAGTATTTTATTTCTATGTTGTCATATGAATTTCTGTTAGTTATTATGGGGAGGTGTCAAAGGTGAATGGATCAGGTCATCGTTACCAACTATACAGCTCCTGATAGTGTAGAATTGTTTGATTTATAGTAGTATGAAATTGAATCAGTGGTCAGTGGAGGATGAATTATACTTGACTATGAGACGGGTGCTGACCCCCTTGCGATGCAGGCAAGAAATCACTCAGTCTAGCATTGCTGGTTTAATTACGTGGATTTTGGTTGATCTCGATCAACTCTGGGTTGTGAGGTTCTGTATAGATACTACGTTCGAATCTAGAAGACGGTTTCCGTGAACCAACGTGGCCTGAAATTCGAACACATTTGCCCTGTCATCAACTCTATTTAGAAGATCTAGATCAGGAGCGGGCGCGGGCGCGGCAATAGAAATGATGGCACTTTTGCTCATGAACAGCAGAGCGGATGAGTGATCCAAGAGAGGGAGAGAGCATGCAAACCGAGGGACACGAGGACATCCACTGTTGCGCTAATCATCATAGATCATGGAGAGAGTTGCTCAGCTCAGTGTAGCGTAGCTAGCATGCTGGTCATAAAGGCTGGCACTGTGACATGATTTGGTAAACGGCTATCTATAGGCAGTGTCCTTAAAAGATTTACTAGGCAAATTTTGAGGCATGTGTGTCTTGAACCTAAGATCACTGTACATGTGTTGTGTTGCATCATCAACAAGCCAGCACTAATTCACTTTTTTTTGGCAATTGTTGGTAGATTGATTGCTAGGTTGTGAACAATTGTCTGTGCACATCGAGAACATATTATTTCAATGAAACATTTCTTTTGAAAATTCAACAATTTTAAAAGGGCTCACACAGTAAGTTCCGTCAGACATAGGATCTCCTAGGAAGAGCTCTTGCCATCTGTTGGTTATCGAAAGCACTTCAAAATCCGTTCTGCAGGGACTTGAAATTATATTCTTGACCAATCGATGCATCTTTTTAAGATGCTCCACTTACCCAGGGGGTAAGAGAAGAATTTAATCCTGGCGTTTATTCATGGAGGGTAAATTCGGTTAGAAGGAAAATCCTAAGGCAAGTTAGAAAGGAAAGAGGCGTGACAGGTAACAGATTTAAAGCATTCTCCTCCAAACACGTTTTCGCCCTGCTTTATAAATAAAGCCACAATGGCCGAACCGATACAAGAGAAAATCCTCTTACAAAGCAGATAAAAAATAAACAGAAAAGTACCAAAAAAGCCTAGACTTGCCACCGAAGACATCAAAATGAGACCGAAGCCTACCGGAACTCCACGACAATGCCCCCAAGAGGGTAATGACGCAATGCGCCGCTGTCGCTGAGACCAAAATGGTCAAGGGTTTTCACCCGGAGCCCTAACACGAAGAAGGTACCCACAACAACGACCCCAAGAGGGTTACGACACCCGCAGGCATCGACGCCGTTGGCATCAAAACGCAGAGCTTTCACCCCGAAAAACCTTCACACCTGTGCCGATCGCTTGGACCACCCAATGTCACCGAGTCAGACCTCCCTAACACGCTCTGGGAGAAGCCTTTGCTGAAACATCGCCAACTCCAGGATCGCCCGCTACCCGCTCCTCGCCATCCCCATGACCAAAGAGCAAAGCCATCACCACTGCCGCGTCGCTCGCCGTAGAACACCCGCGCAGTCCACCTTCCGAGGCCGCCACCCCGGCATCCAAGATCTCACTCTGGCAACACGGAAGACACCGCCACAACACCTCCACCGGGAGTAACGAGGGGGGAGGCCAACAATCGGTCCACGAACAACGTGGAACAACGAGTCAAGCAACGCCCGCAAGTCAAATCCACAGCTCCTGATCAGAGCTACCATGCGGTCACTAGATCTAGGCCCTGCTGGCCCGAATCCAGCACCTTAGCCACACCATGGCCAAGGGGTGGGATCCCAGACCTGCCGGATGGCCCTAAAACATATGGACAACAGGGACCTGCCCAGCCCAAATCAGGCCCAAATGGGCCTAGATCTGGGCCAAGAGTAGGAGCCTCGTCGTCGATGGCCAGCTCCGCCTAGTGTCATCCAGCACCGCGCTGTCCTGCCCTGCACCACCGCAACTCCGTTGGAAGGTGCAGTCAGCGCGCCACGCCAGCGCCGCCGGTCGAGATCTGTAGGGACAAGCTCGAACCACCATGGCCAGAGCCGCAGCAGCCACAAGCACCGCCACCCACTGCCGCCTCCACCTGCGCGCGGCCGCCCTTGGCGCAGCTCGCTGGCCGCCGCCACGCCAGGCAGAGCCGACTGCCGCCGAAACGCACCGCCACCAAGGGAGCCGCCGCCCTGCACAGAGCTCCCTCGCACCGGGGAATGGAAGGCCCACCGCCGCCGGCACCACGCGGGCTTTGCCCGGCGGCGCACGCCGGCAGCGGCAGGGGAGGAACAGGAGGGAGAGGAGGGCTGGGTAGAGAAGCCAGGGTTCGCCCCTGGTCGCGCGGGGCGACGCAGGAGCGATTTGGGAAGCATTCTCATTCCTTCCAATATGTACGTTACCATATATATTGAAATCTAGCCTTATTTTGTTCTTGCAACGGACATTGTTTTTACGGAAATAGTTTCTGCATGCATTGCTATCACACGAACACCCATCCAAATATTGAACACGAACTAGCACATACTATTATTTTTTCAGTCCTATCAGATGTGTATGCCTGTGATATGCGCATATCATTACAATGGTGAAAATAAAAAATATAGCCTAAAGTTCTTGGGTAATTAATAACTTGTTATTTTACTTAATTAGAATTTTTGTCTATATAAATTACTGTTGTTTCTGTTTAAAATTTTCCTATAATAAGACAGTATATATGTGTCAATAGATAAATAAAAAGAACATGCATGCTGTTCTTGACCAAACAAATTTAGAAGGTAGCGATTAGAATATCATTTTTCATTTCTAGCGCTTTCCTTATTTACATCCATGATTTAGCTAGTAAATCAACGATCTACTTCCATATCTGTTGTAAGTGAAAAGTCGATAACAGCCCTACAAAATCATTAACGACCTATTACCCCATAAGGGGTAAGAGTAATATAGCCATTAGATTTAACCAAATTAACGGCTCAAACTCATTAGGGAGCATGTTAAAAGTTCTATCTAAAAGAAGTATAGATGCCATACACTAAAAGAACAAAAAAGGAAATTAATTATAGGATGGAATATAGAAATAGAGTATCTAAGCATTTTCTCCTTTATTTTGAAGAGATGGTAAGTTTGGACAAGACTGCAGTGTGAACCAACGTAGACAAGGAAAGAACATACCAAAGTCCTAACAACTCTACATGATTCCATATATGGTTGGAACTAAAGCTGGCCATTGGGCCATGCCGGCAGCTTTCTAGTCTGATGGCGCCTAGAGGGAGAATAGGTGATTTGAAAACTTTTAGAGATTTTGCTCTATATCCTAACGCGGAATTAAACTAAACAGATACTTTTCAAATATAAATCCTAAGTATGGCAAGCTCACTTATGTGCACCAACAACATATATCTCAACAAAATATAGCAAATACAAGTAAGCTAGCGTTGAAGCTTTGACGTTTTGTATCCACAATACTAAACATTGGGTGGCGAACATATGATAGAACAAGATGGTTGCACGTACATGAGACAAAAATTTAGACATGTTCAGGTCTCTTGAGACACAGAGGAAAAAATCTACTCCTTTTTGCAGTGAGTTGTATTGCTTTGTGTCGCATATGCTAGAGTTTGTGTGTGTGCGCGCGGTAAGGTTGGATTTCATACCGATCGGGTGATCCCTCCCTGGCCTTTTCTAGGTTTCAAGGGTAGGGTTTCAAAGCAACCAGATTAGTTAATTATAGGTAGAGCCCTAGCACCATTTAGATGATAAACCTCTAAGACTCTGGGTGTGTTTGGTTAACCTGCTTTTGCTCTAACGAAGTCGAAACTCGAAAGTGAACCAAAACGCAGCGACTTCCGCCTAGTGTATTTTCGGAAGCACCCTTGCCCTGCTTTCGCTGCGTTGGATTCGTAATTACCCACCATGCCATCCGCAAGTCAAACCGGTTAGGCTCTTTTTTTCCCTCCTTCCATCAAATAGCGCACTCGTCTCCCTCTATGTGGCTCCCTACGCATCGGTGGGAGAAAAGCAGCAAGGCACGCGCTAGGTTCCAGCCGGCCCGCCCTCCGGCCACTTCGCCGGCGGAAAGCCGCCTAATGCCAAGACTCCGCTCCGCTCCCTGTTCTATTCTCCCCTACTCCCTGCGAGACCCACCCTTACCCACATGGTTGCCTCCCGTGACCTACGACGGTGCGCCGCCCGCCATTCGTGCATCCCGCCGCTGGCTGAAGCTCCACCTGCAGGTTCCCCTTGCCGCTATCATCCATGCTTCTCTCTGCTCAATGTTGTCCATTGAGTGATCTGATCGAGAAGCCGAGTTGAGGATGCAGTGAGAACGATGTCGTCCATGTACAGCAAGAGAAAAGCTGTGCCCTTCATGCACTGAAGAATGAACAGTGACATGTCAGAGCGTGTGCACGTGAAGCCAATCGAGGTGATGAAGGTCGCGAAGCACTGGTACCACGCGTGAGGAGCCTGCTTGAGACCGTATAGAGAACGGTTCAGCTGACAGACGTGCGCGGGGCGAGTAGAGTCGATGAAGCCGGTGGGTTGGCGACTGTAGATGACCTTGGAGATCTTGCCGTGGAGGAAGGCATTCTTGACGTCGAGCTGGCGAGTCCCTCATTTAAGGGAAAGCGCGATAGAGAGGATGACGCAGACCGTGGCCAATTTGATAACCGGACTCAGCGTCTCGTTGAAGTCAAAGCCTTGCTCCTGAGAGAAACCGCAAAGCACCCAACGTGCTTTATAGCGGTCGAGAGAACCATCGGGCTTCAGCTTGTGGTGAAAGACCCACTTGCCGAAGACAATGTTGGCGTTCCGAGAAGGAGGCACGAGATCCCAAGTGTCGTTGCCGAGGAGAGCATGATACTCCTCGGTCATAACCTCAAGCCAGTTGAGATCCTTGAGCGCCGCACGTACGGAGAAGGGAACTGGCGAGTACCTGTTGACAGAAGAAATCGAAAAATAAGAAAGGTCATCAGGACCAAACCGGTGATAATTCACAGGAGTTCAAGATTGCAAAAAAATTAGTGACAAGCACTATGATAATATTTTTCTGGAATAGTGATGGGTTTGGGGATTTAGCTAAGCATCGCTTTGTAGAAGACACGATCAAAGACCACCATTTAGATTTTTTGGCTGTTTTGAAGACTGGGCGCTCAAATTTTGCAAACCCGTTTCTCAATAACCTAGCAGGTGGCTCAGATTTTCAATGGTTTTGTTTGCCTCCTATAGGCAGATCGGGTGGGATCTTGGTAGGTATTAATATTGCCACCCCTTTCGGTTCAAGATGTGGTCGTTGGTGATAGATGTGCAAAATTCTATGTTACTTCAAGATGTGATGGCTTTAAATGGGTAATTGTTACAGTTTATGGGGCGGCACAAGATGAACATAAGGCTGATTTCCTTGCCGAACTAGTGTGGGTTTGTGAAAACATATCTCTACCTCTATTAGTTAGTGGCGACTTTAATATTTTGAGAAGGAAGGAGGATAAAAATAACGACAATTTTAATTCATGATGGTCTTTCATCTTTAATGCGATAATTGAGAGTCTAGACTTGAGGGAATTAGATCTCTCGGGTAGACAATACACTTGGGGCTAATAGACGACCAAATCCCACGTTTGAAAAGCTTGATCGCATTTTAGTGAGTACTGAATGGGAGCAAAAATTCCCTATTAGCTTCGGTTCAAGCCCTAACACGTTCGGGTTCTGATCATACACCTCTTCTCTTAGACACCGGTGAGCAGGCTCATATGGGCAATGCATCATCTTTTTGTTTTCAGCTATCTTGGCTTAAGCATAATGGGTTTCACGAACTAATAAGTCGGGAGTGGAATTCGGTGCCTATGGTGGACATCCCTATTTTGAATTGGCAAAATAAAATAAGACACATGCATCATTACCTTCGGGGTTGGACAAGAGATTTAAGTGGTAAGTATAAACTTGAAAGATATAGATTAAATAATATCATTGATTATTTGGATAAGAAGGCTGAAATTATGCTATTGAGTGATAGTGAGAGAGAATCTCTCACTAATGCGAATAAAGCGTTAGCTTCCCTTCATAGAGACGAGGAGTCCAAATGGGCCCAAAGGGCAAAGATCGAACATATCCAGGAAGGAGGGAATAACACTAGATATTTTCACCTTGTTGCCAATGGGAAACATAGGCGTAAAAATATCTTTCAACTTGAACAAGATGAAGGGACTATCATTGGTCAGGAAAATGTCAAAAAAATACATATCTGATTAATTTGTCCAGGGTAACAAGTGCTACGATGAAGTTCTTGTACTTCAATGCAATCGGTGGTGAACTCCTAATGAACAAGGAATAAAATGAAGTGTAAACCACTTTGCTCTAGTGATCGAAACATGTATGAGTGGTGTCTATACTAGCTAGAGGCTCAAACTTACACTAGTGGAAAAAAGCTATTAGTGGCGCACCTTTTTGGACTATGCGTGGCGCATATGGGATGCGCCACCACTGCCACGCCACTAGTACATATTTATCAGTGGCGCATCTCAATATGCGCCACGCATATTTTGAACTTTAGTGGCGCATATGGGATATGCGCCATTAGTATCTCATGCGTGGCGCATATTACTATATGCGCCACTAATACTTAATGCGCCACTAGCCTCTACAGATATGCGCCACTGATATTTCATACAGGTCCAAAAAAAACTGATATTTTCTGGTATTTATACACAGCAATACATAATAATATATATAGGTATATAATATAACTACAGAATACACAGCATGCAGTACAAAACAAATATATCATCATCACAAACAATTAGAACCATAATAGTGACAAAGTTCCCGAATATTAGAAGTGTTGGAGCATATATAGCCCAAGTCCATACATCTCACACATTACACACACTACACATTACGACAAGTTGATCATCATCTTTAGCCAAGTTTCAAACTACCAAAAGACCGAGTAGACTACACCCGCAATGGTGAGCAAGACCGGGAGCACGATCATCAAGGTCTTCATCTGGTTGTTCTTTCTCCGCTCTCCTAGGAGGTGGATCCTCCACCTAGCTTCCACCAGTTCTCTCGTCGGGTACCCTTTGTAGGAGTTGCCGCTGAACTTGTTCACTTGCTTCTGGCAATCCTCCCACTCATCGTAGACTCCTGGTACCCACCCTTTGTACACCACGTAGCATCTCGGCATCTCTGTAGACAAAGCCATATATATAGTATTCAAGCTATAAGAAAAGAGTTACATATGTCGACAAAGCCATATATCATATGCAACCGAAAGAATAAAAGGATTCACATGCATGTCGACAAAAGGAAAGTACTCGAGCTAAGAAAAGAGTTATATATAAGCATCCCGCATACAAAAGTAAATAAGTCCAACAACGATGCTTTCAACTAAGGCAAGTTATAAGTTTACACCTCACACACAGACACACACCAGAATGAGTTGCAGACGGTAAAGTTTATGACACAAGCACACACGATTGACATACACGCGAAAACGACTAGGAAGAATCATGAAGACTTTGCTTGACATGGCTCCGGGAACGGTTTGTAGCAATCTTTCGTTGTCCATGTCCTAGTGTCACGCTGTTTTCGGAGCCGGTCTTCGATCTCGCGCTTAGCCAACGGTTTGGCGTAGGACAAGGTTCCCCCCTTGTGATGACATCTTCTTGCAAGATAGTCGCAATCTGATTCTGGATGCGGAAGAAGTCGTCCCTAAGTTCAGCGTCCTCGATCCTTGCATGCTCTTCGGCCCATCCTCGGACACTAGCTAGCGTCGTAAGCCTGTGTTCATTCTAGACGATCGCCCGCATGTGATGGAGGGCGTAGAAGGCCTCCTTGACACTGTTAGGCGGCTGCTTGACGCAGGGGAACTTGATTACGTGCTTAAACATGTGTCTGCCGTCCTTGACATTTTCCGCCCCCTTCTTGAAGTCGCCTCCCTTCCTGGCGTATCCCTCGAGAGCATCATATATTACACCCTTGATGTAGGCGTAGTTTTTTGTCTTCGCCTCACTCCCCGAGTCTAAGTAGACTGCTACCGAGTACCTCGGGGCAACGAGGATCAATGTGCAGTATATGTCTCTGCGCAAAACAGTTGAAATGAAAGAATGTTGGAAAAGGAGCTATCGAAAACTAAGAAATGACAAGTTATTACGGCTGCCGAGCGAGTGTGCACTTACTCGAGAAAGTAAGGAAGAAGAATGTCTTTTTTACGCTTGTTGTCCAGCAGGAACTTCTGGAGGTACTCCTTTGCTCTGGAACGGTTCGCTGGATTCAACAACATGCCTTCACGCATGAAGTAGGGGTCCGCTATCGCGACGCCAGGGTTCTCCTCTCTGTTGACCTTCATCGCCCGCTGGAGCGCGTATAGGCGGACCAAGTTATAGTCCAGCCGTTTGGCGTTGAAAAGCTTGAAGACGTCCTCATACAATATGAAGAAGATATCTGCAGGGTGATCATCGATGAAGCCCACGTCCGCTGGAACCTTCACCGTGAAAACGGGGTACGATGGATTTGTTTCCTTAAGAAGCCCCTCCTCCAGAAACAGAATACCGTGCATAAGGCTCACCATCGCTCCACTCGCGTGGGCGACCTGCTCCTCAGTCATAATCGGTTTTCCATGCACCTGACACATGCGTTGTGTCCGTGGTTCACCTGGCCAGAGACGTAACTGTAACCTGGATAGACCTGCACCGTCGTGAACAACGCGACTCTCAAAGGGAAATAATCTTCTGAGTATGCATCCCACGTATGAGGAGGCGTCTCCCACAGCGTGGCTAGCTCTTCTTTCAACAACCTGAGATACAAATGCATGTCGACACCTGGCTGTTTTGGCCCCTGAATCAGAATACACATGTGTACGTATCTCTGCTTGGTGCACAACCATGGAGGGAGGTTGTACGGCCATACAAACACGGGCCAGGTACTGTGCGTGCTACTCTGGTTGCCAAACGGATTGAGTCTATCGGTGCTCATACCAAGCCTGATGTTCCTTGGATCGGCCCCGAACTCATGGAAGTCGATGTCAAGTGCGTTCCACTGGCTAGCGTCCGAAGGGTGTGTCAGGATCTTGCCCTTATGCGGATCATCTTCGGTCTTCTTCCTATCCGCGTGCCATCGCATGAGCTTTGCTTCCTTAGGGTCTACGAAATACCGCTGCAGACGGGGAGTGATAGGAAAGTACCATACCACTTTCTGAGGTACTTTCTTGTTCCCTATCTTGTATCATCCTTGGCCGCACACCGGACATGTGGTTCTCTCCGCGTACTCATCCCGATAAAGTGCGCAATCATTGATGCAGGCATGGTACTTAACGTACGGCAGGTCCAGAGGGCACACGATTTTCTTGGCCTCCTTGATATTAGTTGGACACGTGTTTCCCTTGGGAAGACGTTTTTGCCAGAATCTCGTGTTTTTATTGAAGCTTACGTCGGTCCATTTGCTTTCCGCCTTCATCTCCAGAGCCTTGAGTGTGACGCTCAAGCGTGTATCCTCGGGTCGGCACCCAGGAAACAACGGAGTTTTCCCATCAATCTTCATCTGCTCCAGCTTGGCTTTCTCTCTGGCAGGAGCATTTGCATTGCTCGTCTCCTTGAGGAGCAGTTCCTGAACATGTGGGTCCTGCAAGGCTGAGGTTAGTCATGTCTGTGTGCCCGTCGATGCCGCGTCTTCTCCATCATCACCATGTCCGCCGCCGCCATCTCCTTCGTGATGATCATCATCATGTTCGCCGTCGCCATCTCCTTCGTGATGATCATCATTATGTCCGCAACCGCCATCTCCTTCGTGATGATCATCATGTACGCCCTCGTCTTCAGGAATACCATTATTGACGTCCTCGTCATCTTCAGAATCATAGCCGGGCATGAAACCACGCGTGAGCAGGTGACTCTCCAGGTCTGCTGAATCAGGGTCGATTAAGCTCCCGAGTTTGCATGTTCGACACAGACATCTTATGTGGGTCCTCTTGTTCATCCTCATGTCGGCCACCGCGCGTTCCTTGTATCTAGCCACTTGACCTTCGCTCATGTGTCTGACCATGGTTGCCTGCGCGGTATAGAGTAAAAAGAGAGTACCTTAGAATCACACACCATCATGCACTCACACACACACACACATGCATGCATGCATGGTCGCCGGAAAAATTCGGCATGACCTCTCCTAAAAATAGGACGTATGGGTAGTGCAAAAATTTGCCGAAACGGAAGTTAATCAACATTTCGGCAAACATCCATGCACCACGCCATAGCAAGCAACATGCTCTTGCTTCTTCGTCACCTGTAAACATTCATGCACCACACACAAGCATGCATGCACACATATGCATGCATGCGCGTACACCGCACGCGAGACGTCCACCGGCCACACAAAACATCCACATGCATGTCCTCCAACAACTCACCTAGTGTATATAGAATCGTATTTGAGCCAAGTCCGCGTGACGAGAGAGGTGTGGGGTTGTTGGAGAAAGAAGTGGACAAAGATGGATGTTGGAGGAGGAAAACTAGTTGGTTTAGTAGATCTACAACTTAGAGAGGCTTCCCCTCACAAAACTATGGAGCAAAGTAGGTTTAACAACCAAGAATGGAGGCAAGAATGGAGAAATTCAGGTGGTGGGGAGGAGGAGGACGAGCTAGATCTAGTTTGGTGTTAGATGGAGAAGAATGAAATGGTGGTGGTGGGGCTACCAACTTATAGATCTGGGCGACCTTATCAGTGGTGCATATTATAAAAAATGCGCTACTGATAAGTCTGCCACCTTTTCAGAGGGGTGGGTCCCACTGGTTATGCGTGGCGCATATAGCAATATGCGCCATTGATATTTTAATAATCAGTGGCGCATATTGGTATATGCACCACGCATAACCCTGGCAGAGGTCAGGCCAGTAGGGCCCAGGTGAGGCCCACACGTTATCAATGGCGCATTTTTTATGATGTGCGTCACTAAAAGGTCAAATATGCGTGGCGCATATAGCAAATGCGCCATTGATAAGACATGATATTTTGTCGACGACCCTTCTGGTGGGTCCCACATGGATATTAGTGGCGTATTCTAAACAATATGCGCCATTAGTAAGAAAATTATCAGTGGAGCAAATTTGCAAATGCGCCACTAGTACATACTAGTGGAGCATATTGAATAATGTGCTCCACTGATAAAACATCTATCTATAAGCCTTTTCCCACTAGTGTTACTTATTTACTTCTATTCATACCAAGCGTAGAGGTAGTCTTTGTGTTCAAACAGATTGCAACCCTTGGGAGTAGCTAACACATAATGATGAAGTCAGTGACTCAATTGTGTAGTAGTAGTTAATTGGTCTGGATATAAACATAAATTGTAGAGACTCCTATTTTGAAAGGATTCAAACTTAGGAACATGAACTGTACCTGATCTAGGCCTTTGTTGAACAGATGTAATGTCATCATTCTGACTTTGTAACTATTTATCAAATATTTTAGCTGTGTAATATTTAGGTACTTTTACTAACCCGTTATAATTACATGTTAGTGTTTTCGCAAATAGGCCTATTTGGCCTAAATTATATTCCTGTCGTGAGAGGTTCTCGACCTTAGTAGGCTTTAGATGAGCCAAATGAACATGCCTTAAAATGGACCATCATCGGGTACCCTAGTGAATAGTAATTGGCCTTTGACGGTCCGCTAATGTGTTGTTTGTTACTCTTTCTGATCAAAAATAACTGTCGGGGACTTAGTACAAACTTTGTACTAAGCTAGTACAAAATTTCCGATAGTTATTTCCGATCGGAGGGAGTATTTACTTAAGCCTTGACGGGCCATCGGCGGACCCTATACAAAAATGGGCCTTGATGTAACAGTAACTTGTTGGACCTTTGACGAGTCGTAAGTGTACTAGGCCTACTATGAGGCCTTTGTGACCAGTGCTGTACTATGCCGTATTTGGCCGAAAATATGAACCTCAAAGGTAACATATCGTATGTGGGCTGCACATTACTAGGAAGCCAAAATTCTTAGTGGGTCATTAATAGGCCTAGAATCCTGATCGGAATAGTAACGGATGCTATGTAAGTAGGCCACAAATGGGATTTTATGGATGGGCTGTTTAAGACTGGGACAAGGCTGAAAGTGTTATGGGCCGACATTATATTGGGCCCAAATATGTGTCGTCCCGCATGAAGTTAGGAGACTTAGGAGGGCTCGACCATGAAGCTATAGCAGTCCTTAGGTGGGCCAACCCAAAACGGCCTCAAATGGACCGACCTTTTTAGTCTTACCATCCTTAGTTGGTTTGGACCGCTTAAAGTATAGCAAGCCTTGATTGTGTCTGCGATCTATAACGAATTTACAACTATGGCAGGATAGATGACAGCATGGTCAACCAGTTAACGGAGTTTGTCACATGTATGTTAGGGTGACGTCAGCAATTTGATGGTCCAACGAAAACCATTTACCACGGAACATATTTTTGTGATTAATGAAGCACATCTACCATAGATTTTGAAAAACCGTGGAAGAAAGATCAGTAATGCTCCATAGGGCACGGTAGCTATGTCGTGGTTAAATAACCACAAAAAATAACCGTTCTACTACGATTTTGATCATCGTAGATGGGTACTTTTTTTCTTGTGTTGCTAACATTTTAATTTATACTCTAGAAGCTTCCATGACTACACATATCTAATAAAATAATAATACACTAGAACCACTATTAATTAAGATATTTGTTTGAGCGTGCATTTTATAGTTTTCTATGATGATATTTGATGATATCAAAATGTATATACACCGATACATGGAGAAACTCATACACATTCACTACAGAATTGATGCAAATGTTGAATATATGTTCATGTAAAAGCTTTATTATAAGATAATATTTAAATTTAGGAAGAAAACTATTAGTGACACACGTTACAACTGCGTAACAAAGAACACAATAACTAATTTTAAAAACATTGTAATGTGGCTAATTATGCAACTAACTAAATGAAAATTGTAGTCATTAACGCTATAGTAGGAAAAGTAACTTTAAGCAAGTATAACAAAATAGCACAAAACATATTTATTTTTATGTTCCTCGACTTAGGAAGAATAAATATCAAATCAAATCTACGCAAAAGTAGAATTTGCCTCAAATTTATGTTCTTGGATGGTGCTATAACCGATGTCATTTCAATAATAGACATACCGCATGCGCATGTTACCAACTTATACTTAATCCAGCTTGCGAGACATCTTTTCCAACACTCTAATTTATAGTACTCTTGAAGCTTGTAATAATAAACTACAACCATTGTTAATTAAGATAGTTGTCCGAGCGTACATTTTATAGATTTCTATCATGTATAAAAAGAACACTATAACTAATTTTAAGAAACATTGTAATGTGCATAATCATGCAGATTAACTAAATGAAATTAACTATACCCATTAACTCTACAATAAGAAATATAAGTTCAAATGAGTATAATACTTTATTACAAATAATATATTTTTATGTGCGTGACTTAGGAAGAATATATCAAGACTAATAAAAATTGTAGTCTAATGGTAATACTTCTTAACAAACATAATGACAAAGCACCTCCACAATGGCTGCACATAGCTTGTGCTTGTCCCTCTTCTAGCAAAACCGAAATGCAAAATAAGGCAAAATATACCATAGAAAAACTCATATGCAAATTCGGCTTGCAACCAAAGAAAAATAGATATAGGGTGGGAAGCAACGAGAGGGACCAGCGTAATCAACCTTTTTTCTGTTTTTTTCTCCACTAAACCTTGTGTTGGAGAATGTAGAATGGTCACAACTGTTCTCTTGGAGTTCACATGGGTCAAAACTCTGCAGTTTATATGTTGGTGGAAAAAAGACAACCATGTTGAACACGAGAAATCATATTGGCTCCCTATCCCGGTTTTACTATGACAAGACAGCGCCGCATGATTCGATCAACGAGTCACATTTATGATCACAACACCCTTCTATTTAATACTAGGTAGGGTAGCATGGTTGCTGCGTCCTTGCCCGCCTAACGGCGTGCAAGCAATATATACAAATATTATAAAAAAGTAAAACCAAAAAAACATATCTAATTAAGATAAGTATATCACAACATATCTCTTATGTGAAATACAAAAATGCATTGCAAAATGAGAGAGTAGGACCAGATACCCAATTAAATCATGGCATAGGAAAAAAACTGTCCGGTTCAGCAGGTCGAATAGGCATTAAGTAACAAGCAAACTCTTCCAACAAAAAAAATACATCAACCGTTTCGACACTGAATTCAAGTCCTACATAGTTCTTTGTCACAGCCATCTTGATCTGAAGCACTGCTCCGCTCACTTGAAGCATTTGGCATCCAGCAAGGCCTGGCCCTCCAACGGCCCGATGTACTCAATCATGGCATTGACTGGCTCCTTCCAGGCCTGGTCAGAGAGATCGACCTTGGTCCATTCGTAGAGGTCCATGTCATAGACCTCATCCATGGCAGAATTTGGGGATTTCCTGGCCACGAAAGAGCCAGACTCCCTTAAGCTTGAAGGGTGGGTCAGATCCAATCACGAGCATCTTGCCAAAAGCATACTTATGGCACGGATCCATCCCCTCGAGGAACCCGCTAACCATGTTTAGGGTCACATATGAAATGGTGTCACTAGAAGAAAATTGTCCATCTTCCACGACTGACACTTTCGGTCGTTGCCGAAGACCCCCTTCTACCACAATTTTAGGCGTTTCATGGTAGATTGAAAAACTTTTTTTTCTTGTTTTGGATGTCCTCTACTGCCACGGATTAGGGCAAATCGTGGTAGATGGTCGTCCGGCATGTGGTAGATGTTGATTTTTCGATTTCGTGTCCGATTTTGGACTCTGATCGACCTTTTCAGGCTGTGGGGCCATGATGTCAGTGTCTCTAGCAGACTTATTTTTTTCATTCCCGTGACCTAGCTCACATTGCTCGATGCAACAGTCTATGGTCTGGACTGTGGGTCCCTGATGTCAGGCTCTCTGTTTGATTATCTGTTCCACACCATTGCTGGCTACTTGCTTTTATTTTTCGAAACCTCTTGCTTTGATAATGTTCATGACGCTGTAGTCTGGTGGGACCTTGATGTCAGCCTCTCTGAACAAGAAACTTCTGCTATGTTGATACTGTTCATGGGCGCTGCAGTCGGGTGGGTCCTCGATGTTAGCCTTCTGAACAACAAACCTGTTCTACGTTGATAATGTTCATGGACGTTGCAGTCGGGTGGGTCCCTGATGTCAGCCTCTCTAAACAACAAACGTGTGCTATGTTATTACTGTTCATGGACGCTGCTGGCCGGTGGGTCCTCGATGTCAGCCTCTCTGAACAACAAACCGGTGCTACATAAATACCGGAAAGAACTTGAAGCAAGAGAGAGCATCGAAAAGCAAATACGAAACAAATTTAAATCTAAACCACTTACTATGAAAAATAGTCTTGTAAAGAGACAAGTCATGAAAGCACAAAGCAACAAGCATAGGAAGGCAAAATAAGTACAACTTCAAGAATTCCAACAAAAAGAGGGGAAACTTAATATTGTTGTGATCCATCAAACCATGTTTACCTCTCTCATAATAACTTTTAGTAGCATCATGAATAGAATTAACAATATAACTATCACATAAAACATTCTTATCATGAGCCATATGCACAAAAGAATTAATACTCCCCACATGAACAATTGTAGTGGGGTAAATTCACCAAAATAACTATTCTCATCACCATAATCATCAAAAATAGGAGGCATATTGTAATCATACCTTGTTTCCTCCTCAATAGTAGGTGAACTGAAAATATCATACTCATCATTGTAATCATCATAAGCAATAGAACAACTATCTTCCAAAGTGTGTTCATATGTAAAATATCATCATTGGAAGGAACACGGATATCACTAATGGTACAACAATTATTAACCTCATAATTTTTAGAATCGGTACCAAAAAGATTTTTAATATCAAAAGTAGAGTGCTTTTCCAAAACATGATCACTAATATAGGTAACAGGCATAAGAACATCATCAAGTTCAGACTCATCAAAAACTATAATAGGAGCAACATGCTTAGGGGTAGATACCATTTCCTCTCTCCTTTTACTCCTCTTCTTCTTCTTCACTTCTTTAGGAGGGAGACGCTTGAAAGGAAGCTTCTCCACATAATCTGGTTTTTTGACAGAAACGTTAGAGGAAATTTTGGAGGATTCCTCCTTTTTGTTAATAAAATTGAAACACAAATCAGACCTGTCATATTTTGGTAAAGCATCCTCTTTTATAACATTTTGTATGTAAGTATTTGCGTGACAATCTTTAACACAATAAAGATGACAACCCTGCAGGATGCTAATATTATTAAAAACACTCATATCTACCAAAGAAGTTTTTCTCGATAACTCTTCACACCCCAAAAATAAAGTAAGCTCATCATGCTGATTGAGAGTGATCTTGTCATCACAATACAAACTTGCGGTACTCATTGGATTAGAAAGGTCATTATTATGGCCTGAGCATTGAAAATTAAAATGACCGTCTTCATAGCAAAGTTCACAAATAAAAGGATAAAGGGCACAAACCTTTTTCACCAAGCTCATCTAGAGCCCTGTGCCACATTCTAGTTTCTTCATTCCTGTGGTGGATATAATAATCTTCTTTGTCATGACTCTGTTCACAAGGTTCAGGTGCTCCACAAAAATTAACATGCTTATAAGAAATAATATTTCCAGAAGTTTGAGCATGTCTATTGCAATCATCAATAACAATATCACTTTCTATGCAAGTGTCTTTAAAAGGTTCATGATACACGTCCCCATTTCTCTTAGGAACATTAATATGGGAAGCAAAGGCTCTAAAGCAATCAACCATAATTTGAGGGTCAAGACCATATTTAGCACTAAGCTCTTGAAAATTAGCAGTTTCAGCGAAAGACTTAATGCAATCATACTCATAATTTATACCTGATCCTTTACCTTTGTCGAAATCCCAATCTTCAATATTGTTTTGAATTGTTTCAAGCAGATCCCACTTTGTGTCAACCTCCTTGCTTGTGAAGGATCCCTCAAAACAGGCATCTAGATAGTCCTTGTAATGTCCTGAAAGACTTGCATAAAAATTATCAATAACACTATTACGGGGAAGATCACGAATAGGATATTTGAGAATTAGTGACTTCAATCTTCCCCACGCTTGAGCAATGCTTTCTCCATCATGAGTATGAAAATTATAAATATAATTCCTATCTTTATGAACCTCACTAGAAGGATAGAATTTAGAATAAAAGAAAGATACAATCAACAAAAAAATAGCGTGCTATTTAAAATAGCGCGGCCCTTCTGAAAACGTTATGCAAGTTATTGCGTTCTAATATCATGCTATTTTTCAAAATAGCATTTTGAAAAAATTGACATAGTATACCTTATATATTAAGGATTTTAGCAGCTAAAATTATTTCCAGAGTAATACATGCATAACAAATTGTTATTTGGAGGCCAAATGACACAATCCAGATCACAATGGTCACCAACTTCAAAATAATAAAGAGTCCAGATCATAAAAGGTCATCACATAAATCCATAAACTAACTACAAAGCTAAGAATGAAGGACAAACATCTTTAAAGACAGTCTAACATCAATAGCCAATGAGATAAAAGCAAGTAATTATTTGGATGAAGAACTAGATGAAGGAGAATACATGAGGACTGAGGAGATCAGCCGAATGACGGCCTGCCGGAGCTGGAGGAGTTATGCTACAGCAGCGCCACCACCATCGCATGAGGACTCAGGAATTAGGGATTGGGGAAATGGGGAGGTAGGTTACAACCTGGGGTGGGGTTGGACATTAGAGTAGTGATGGACTTGTGCTGCTATTGTGGGTTTAGTTGTAGAATGGGCTAAGTGGTTGTCATCGCCGCCGCTATTTGTCTTTTTTATTTTAGCGGCGCTATATCGTTACCTAAAATAGCGCATTTAGCGCGCTAAAAAACGCTTATAGTGCCATAACGTGCTAAAATCGCATAACGTAGCGTTCGTCTCCCATATATGCTATAGTGGCGCTATAGCGACGTTTTAGCGCGCTATTTTTTTTCTTGGATACAATTTCCTCCCAGCCAATAGGTCGGCCATCCTTCAGCGTTTTATACTATTCCACAGCTCTTCCCTTTAGTGATAAAGAGAATAGCTTCCTCTTAACTTGACTTGTAGAAATACCTGCACACTTGAACAACTCGCATAATTCATGTATAAAGAGCAAATGATCACCCGGATGGACAGTTCCATCTCCTAAATAGCAGTTATTCATAGCATGTTCAACAATTTTCATAGGTATTTTAAAGGAATGAGGATCACAAGCATCATTAGAACTATCACATATGGGAGATAAAATATCATCAGAGCGAATTTTCTCCACTAAAGCTGGGGAACTAAAAATATCATGCTTATCATGCTTATCAAAACCAGCTTCCCCAAGCTTAGACCTTTCTATAGCATTAGCAATAACGGTATTCAAAGAATTCATACAAATAACATTGCTATGCGAATAAAGCTCCAACGGTTTTTCAAACACTTCATGTCCTAACTCAGGAAAAAATACTATAGAACTCTTTGTTTTCCATTAAGCCTAACTAGTGAAAATAAAAACAAGAAACAAAAAGATACAATTGCAGAATCTAAAGGAAATAACTTCGAGCACTCATACAGGAGGATGCGAGTACCTTTTACCTTACCTGACCGGCAACGGCGCCAGAAAATGCTTGGTTGCTGTTCTGCTGGAGTGTAGTTGACACCAAAAAACTAGTTGGAAAACCCCAAGAGAAGGTTATGATGAGCACATTAGCAAGTTTCCCTCAGTTGTGAAACCAAGGTTTATCGAACCAGTAGGAGAAAGCCAAACTTCAGAAGGTTGATGCTCGCTAGCTTCGCGACAGCTCCGGACAATTTATATGGCGCCTCGTCCAGGGCTTAGCTTTGCACCAGCAGCAACGTGGAACCTGCATACAACACAACCAAGTACGTTGTCCCAACTTACAGTGAGGTTGTCAATCTCACCGGTTTGCTGTAAACAAAGGATTAAGCGTATCGAGTGATAAAAGGTAATAGTTTGCAAGAATATAAATAAAGCAAGTAAATGTAAAATGGTAATAGCAATGTAAAGGAATTGGACCGGGGTCCACAGTTCACTAGTGGCGTCTCTCCATAAGATAAATAACAACCTGCCGGGTAAACAAATTACAGTTGGGCAATTGATAGGATAAAGCTAGCATACATATGTCATGAGGATCACTATGAGATTCACTCTGGGCATTACGACAAAATATGTAGACCGTAATCCAACTGCATCTATGACTAATAATCCACCCTCCGGATGTCATCCGAGCAACCGTTGGGTATTAAGTTGCGAACAACAGATAACTGCATTAAACAAAGTGCATAATCTAAACAATGCAAATGTCCTTGGACACAAGAATGTTGTTTTCTCCCTAGTGGCAACAGCACATCTACAACCTTAGAGGTTTCTGTCACTCCCCCAGATTACTAGAGGCATGAACCCACTATCGAGCATAAATACCCCCTCTTGGAGTCACTAGCATCTACTCGGCCAAGATATCTACTAGCAACGGAGAGCATGCAAGATCATAAACAACATAGAGCTAACATAAAGATAATATTCAGCACATCAACTTGACATAGTATCAATATCCATCGGATTCCAACAAACACAACATGTAGAATTACACAAAGATGATCTTGATCATGATAGGAAGCTCACAAGATCTAAACATGAAGCACATGGTGAAGAAGACGACCATCTAGCTACTGCTATGGACCCGTAGTCCAAGATAGACTACTCACACATCACTCCGGAGGTGACCATGGTGATGAAGAAGGCCTCCGGCGGTGATTCACCTCTCCGGCAGGGTGCCGGGAAGAGCTTCTGGACCCTCCCAATCTCGCATCGACGACGGCGGCAGCTTGCAGTATGTTTTGAGGAAAATTGATTAGACTTTAGGTTTTTCCCGTCGAGGGGAATATATAGGCGGAAGGGCGGCATCAAGAGGTGGACCAGGGCGGCTCACCCCTGATGTCTACGCCCGCGTCTGTTCTTGTAGACAGTGTTGGGCCTCCAAGTGCAGAGGTTTGTAGAACAGCAGCAAGTTTCCCTTAAGTGGATCACCCAAGGTTTATCGAACTCAGGGAGGAAGAGGTCAAAGCTATCCCTCTCAAACAACCCTGCAATTACGATACAGAAATTCTCTTGTGTCCCTAACACACCCAATACACTTGTCAGATGTATAGGTGCACTAGTTCGGCGAAGAGATAGTGAAATACAAGTAGTAGTGATGATTATGAGTAGTAAATATAATCTGAAATAAATATCGCTGCAAGCAAACATGTAACAAAACTGAAAGGAAACGGTGTGCAATGCTTGGAAACAAGGCCTAGGGATCATACTTTCACTAGTGGACACACTCCCAACAAATATAACATAATTGAACCAATAGATACTATCATCAATATGCAACTCAAAACAATTCTCCAATGGAAAACGAACACTAATCATGCGTAGGGCTACGAAGCACTCCTCAAAATCCGTATGTACCCAAACTAGATTGTCCCACACTATCATCGTGAACGCACTAGATGGTTCCAACAAACACCAACAATTCATAGAGACATTAACCAAAAAGATACACATGATGCGCACACTAGTCACCTTCACACCATGATACAAGGTATCTCCGGAGATTACAAATATAAAGCACGGGAGTAGCATTATATCTGAATAATAGCATCTACCAATTCAACTAGATACAAAGCTCACGATCACATAAAGATCACATCATGGGAGAGAGAGGTGAACCACATAGCTACTAGTAGAGCCCTCAGCCCCGGGGGAGAACTACTCCCTCCTCATCATAGGAGACATCAAGGTTGATGGAGATGGCGGTGAGGTCGATGGAGATGGCGGAGACGGCGATGGAGACTGATGGAGATGGCTCCGGGGGCACTTCCCCGTCCCAGCAGGGTGCCAGAACAGGGACTTCTGTCCCCCGAAATTTGTCTTCGATGGCGGCGGCGCTGCGGAACAGTTCTGGAAATTTCGCCGATTGATTTAGGGTTTGGTCTTCGGAAGGCTTTAAATAGGCGGAGAGGCAGCGTCAGAGGACCACCAGGGGGGCCTCACCACCCCTGGGCGCAGCCAGGAGGGGGGCGCGCCCCCTCATGGTGTGCCTGCCCTCTGGCCCCCCTCCTACTCTCGTTCGGTCTTCGGTCCTCTTCCAGGAAAAATAGGGGTTCTGGAACTTCTTTCGTCCAATTCCGAGAATATTTCCTGTGTAGCATTTCTGAAACACAAAAACAGCAGAAAATAGGGAACTGGCACTGTGGCATCTTGTCAATAGGTTAGTTCCGGAAATCGCATAAAAACGCCATGAAGTGTAACGAAACACAAGGCAAATGGTGTAGAAACAAGCATGGAGCATCAAAAATTATAGATACGTTTGAGACGTATCAGCATCCCCAAGCTTAACTCCTGCTCGTCCTCGAGTAGGTAAGTGATAACAAAAGAATAATTTTTTAGGTGACATGCACCATCACAATTTGATCAACGAGGTAGAGCATTGAGTGCTGAGATCAAAGAACTTAAAACATGGGCATGAAAGACATAATCTTGATAATAGAAACTTAGCAACCATGTTATAGCATGAAAAGAAACACAAAGGAAAGATCATGAAAATGAAACAATGAAAGTCAAACGTGTGTTCAAATCATATGGAAAAACATACAAATGGTTTTTAGCTTGTCCTTCATGAGAGAGCAAAACATAAATGCATAGGACACCTTCAAGTTTAAGAGGGCAACTAGATACAAGTAATTTAAGAAACAAGTGAAACCAACATCATGAATCAATCAATGAAAACTTTGGGACAATGCACATTATACTCAGAATGACAACTATGCTCTCTTAGACAGTGCATAAAGGTAGAAGGTGGTGACTCAACATAAAAGTAAAAGAAAGACCCTTCGCGGAGGGAAGCAGTGATTAGACATGTGCTAGAGCTTTTTATTTATAAAACAGAGAGATAAAAATTGGGTTTTGAGAGGTGGTTGTTTCATGTCAACGACTAGCAATGGGGTCTTACTATCTTCCATAATAAATAAGTGAGAGTGGTTCCGAGTTCTTTGAAAATTTGGCACATTGGTGCTCTTTTATAAAGCTTTGGCACTCCTCCCCACCTTTTTTCTTTCTCAAACCATGGCTAACTGATTCCATCGGGTGCCCACCAACATTCACATACCATGGAGGAGTGCCTTTTTTTTCTTTTTTTAGAATTAGATTGCAATGGTCTGACCAGCTCTCATGCAAAATTAATGACGAGCAGATGAAGTTGCCTAGTCGAGGGGTACTTAATTTAATATGGAAGATAGCAATTCCGACCACTACGTCCCCATGAGCTAAAAACGGTGGCACAAAACGAGAAGTAGTTGAAAGTTTTGAAAGGTAGCACATGAAAATTTACTTGGAATGGCTTACAAATACCATGTATAGGAATTTATAGTGGACACAATGACAAACTTGGTTTTTAGGAGTTGGATGCACGAGTAGAGCTCATACTCAGTACAAAATGAGGGCTAGCAAAAGACTGGGAGCGACCAACTAAGAGAGCAATAACGGCCATAATCATGCAGAGCGACAAAGCGACATTAAAAGAAGCATAAGATGGCATCAAAAGTCAAAAACTAAATGATCATAGAGGCAATGGCGACTTGTATGTGTCTAACATGTGTGAGCATGCGCCAAGTCAACCCAAATAAAGCATCAAAGGAGAAAACCAAAATAATGTAAAAACAACGCATGATTTTTTCAAAGGCTCATTAAGAAATCTCAGTCATCTGAGACAAGTCATGCTACAGCAAAACCACTAAGCATACTATCAAAAAGACATCAAGCACGACATGCAAAAGCCTAGGCCGCAGTCTACACAGGCTCCTTCTTGTACCACTTTTTTGCATAAAGCTTTTTCTCTTTTCCAACACCATTCGAACTTTTTATAAACAACTCTTTTGATGAAAACCAACAAAGGCCAGAGGTCAAAATACACCTTGATGAAAAGATATAACAAGATCTAAACACAAATCAAGGCGAAAAACAAAAGCTAAACACAGTTCTAGAAAAAGAGAACACTCGTTGAAACGATAAGAGTGAAAAACAGAGTGTTCTTGGCAAATGAAAAACGTAGTTCATCTCCTCCAAAAAGAACATGATGTGATCCAACCATTTATTGCAGCAAAGAAAACAAAAGAAAACTGAAAGCAAAAACAACTGACGCTCTAAGAAAAATGCATAATGCATGAAGCAATAAAAATATAGTGTCTTGAAAGGTGACCTAATTTTTGCCGATAAAGAAGGAGGTGCCTCGGGGGCATCCCCAAGCTTTGACGCTTGTACCTCTTGGATATTTCTTGGGTGCGTGGGCATCCCCAAGCTTGAGCTTTTGTCCATTCTTCAACTCATCTCATTATTCTCCAATCCCTACACTTGAAAACTTCCTTCATACAAAACTAAACACAAATCTATTAGCAACATTAGTGTAAGCATAACATTGAATCAACCTTTTTTGCTTCAGGTTTCAACTCAAAACCACCACATATAAAGCATATACTACTGTAGCAACTTCCCCAAAAGTTCCGTGATCAAAAGAACTCAAAAAGAAAGCGATAAAGCGGCAAACACAAATATTGGCAGAAATCTGTTAAAACAGAACAGCTGATAAAGGTCGAATTTTTAGATGGTTTTCTGTTGCTCAAATAAAAAAGTGTTCAACTAAGGAAAGTTTGGATATAACATGGGGCATATGCACAAGAAATCGAAGGTCCAAAAGATTTACATATAATTTTCACTAATTTTTACGGTGCAGCACCGAAAACTGTTTCAGGACAGCAACATCCCCAAATCTTACCTCACTCAAATTAGAGGCTTCTCTTGGCACAAAAACGATATAAAAATGATAAGGAGAGGTTATTACAGTAGTAATAACTTCCAAGACTCAAATAAAAGAAAAAGTACTAAAAATAAATAATGGGTTATCTCCCAAGAGTGCTTTTCGTTAACGCCTTTGAGCTAGGTGCAGTAATTTGCAAAGATGCTCATGTAGGCGCCATAAAAGAACTTAAGGCAAAGGCGCTATATAGGAACTTAAAGCAAGAGAGAGCATCAAAAAGCAAATATGAAACACATTTAAATCTAAACCACTTCCTATGAAAAATAGTCTTGTAAAGAGACAAGTCTTGAAAGCGCAAAGCAAAAAGCAGAGGAAGGCAAAACAAGTACAACTTCAAGAGGTGCAACATAAAGAGGGGAAACTCAATATTGTTGAGATCCATCAAACCATGTTTCCCTCTCCCATAATAACTTTCAGTAGCATCATGAATAGAACTAACAATATAACTATCACATAAGGCATCCCTATCATGAGCCACATGCATAAAAGAATTAATACTCCCCACATGAACAATCGTAGTAGGAGCAGATTTAACAGAATAATTATTCTCATCACCATAATCATCAAAAACAGGAGGCATATTGTAATCATAGCTAATTTTCTCCTCAAAAGTAGGTGAACTGAAAACATTATACTCATCATTGTAACCATCATTGACGAGGGGTTAGCTCGGCAAATGTCCTAGATGAAGGACTTAGGATCGGGGAGATAGGGCGTCGGATGAACTCGAAGGTAAACTCAGTCAAACAAGGTGGCTATGAAAGTAAACGTGGGTGTAGAACCTGGCTTGCTTTTAATCTGGCCTACACCGTCCCCTCCTGGGCCCTATATATAGGTGGCCAGGTCTCAAGGATCGGGTAGGGTCCCATACAGATTACAATATCGACATACGGTAAGAACTCGTATTTCGACTAGTATTACAATTGGGCCTAGCTTAACGGGCCTCAGGGGTACTCAACTAACAGGCTCTATTATCTATACCCTTGTCAGTAGCCCCCGAGATTCTACCAGAATTGCAGATTCGGGTTGAATCTCAGATCTTCTATTCTTCGACTTGATCAATTCTTTGACTTCTTCATGTCTTTAAATCTTCGACTCGGTCTTTTGACTGGTCTTTATTTATAGTATCGCAAGGGGCTTTGATGAACAAGCCTGACACCTCTGACGGATCAAGAGGTCAGTTAACTGCCAGAACAGACGCTTGCCACCTACTTCAAATTCAATCCCCTTGGACTTGAATTCGGGAAACCAGTCAAACCTATTATTTTGCCGCTTTTAGGACTTACAAAGAATGAGTCCCAGTGGTTCTCAAGGTACCCAGTGCATCCACCAGGATTTTTCTTCGCGTCGTAGACACGGATACATACCAGCAGAGCGCATCCATGTGCGTATACCGGGCCACACAGGATAGATCCCAGGATCTTACCTTCGTGATATATTTCAATCACGGCATTTGAGTTTTGTCGCGATGATGCAACTCGAGAATCATATGTCGCAGCCTTGTTTGACTGATCCAACGCACAAAATATTTGGGTTATAAAACCATGATTTATAAAAACCTCGCTCCCGATGGGAGTAACATCATTTATGAATTCTTTCTTCACCTTCCTTGCTCCTACTCATGAATAAACATCATCGGGTGCGCGCCCAGCGCTCCCGATGGGAGTAGCCCCCGAGGCTATAGTCGAAAATTCATTTTTCGAGTATAGGCTCAAATATAGTGTGCTCCATCTTTATACTTCAACTCGAAATAATTTGGTAATAATATCCCTGAGCGCAAACCGTTTCATGGGTAGCGCGGTAATTTTGTATTTTCCCTGCCCGTTAGTGGGCTGCCGCTTCCTCTCCTTTCACCACGTTTCATCCCATGTTCCTTCACTGAGAAGGTATATTAGGGGAGAGTGGGTATTTGTACTATTTACCAGCTCTTTGTCTCCGCCGCCGCCACTATTGTCAATCTCTGCGCCCTGTTCTTCTCCTGCATAGCCCCCGAGCATAGATTCATAGATGCGCGTGAAGCACTTGGCGGCGAAGAACAAGATGACCAAGGGTAAAGCGAACTCCACAATGAGCTGGGTGCCCTCTACTCTCACGCAGAAGGAGTTGGACAAGGCCAAGACGGACGGTCTCGTTTCCAACAAGGACTCCATCATTTTCCCTATCACCGAGCGGATCCCCAAGCCCCCGAGCGGCTACCGGGTGATGTTCCTCGCTTTCCTTCTCCGTGGACTCTCTCTTCCTGCCCACGAATTCCTTTGTGGGCTTCTTTATGTTTACGGTGTGCAGCTTCACCAGCTCACACCAAATTCTATCCTCCACATTGCCTGTTTTGTGACCCTTTGCGAGTCGTTTCTGGGTGTCGAACCCCATTTTCTGCTTTGGAGGTCCATCTTTCGGCTCCGCCCTAACGTTTCTTTATCACATAAGCCTGAACTGGGCGGAGCTATCGTCTCTGTGCGTGCCGAAGCTCCATATTTAGAATTTTCCATGTATGCATCAGTCCAGGGTTGGAGGACCAAATGGTTCTACATCAAAGACCGTAAGGCCTCCTCCGAAGATGAGTATGGCCTAGCCCCTTTTGATGCTTCCAAAGAATTGAAGAAATTGGCATCGTGGGATTCGCCTCCCACAGATGTTGAGATGAAGGAGATCGCACCACTGCTGGACCGCATCCAAGCTCTGAAAGGAGGTAGAGGAGGTGCTCTGTCGGGTATCCAACTCATGACTTTTTTTGTACAACGTTGGGTTCAACCCCTGCAGCATCGTCTCTCCAGGCTTTGGAGTTACTCTGGCTTGGTAGATTCTTCTCGAGTCTCTAAAAATCTAATTGAGAAACAAGATGTCGACAAGCGAGTCAGGAATCTTACCAAACTCACCAAGGATCACGCAGTTGCGGACTTGGCCGCCCATTATTTTGACTCCGAGCATCCTTTGCCCGAGGTATGTTTTCGTTGCGTTATCGATTCTCGTTTTTCCCATCACCTTCCTGCTGTCATTTGGCATGTCTCGATGATTTTACTGACTTACTTCTTTTGCAGGATCATCAGTTCCTTGTTTCATGCCCTCCCCTTCCAGAGGAGGGGCCTCTTCCGACGGATCTTGCCTCTGCTGTTTCCGAAGCCCCCGATGCTGAAGAAAATCAGGACGGAGATGATGTCGAAGTATCGGAAGATGAGACGAGCTCGACGATGTCGCCTCCTCCTACGCTTTCTGAGGATACTTGTGCTGACAGGAAGAGGAAGCATGTCAAAGAGCTTGCTTCTTCGAGTACCTCCATTCAGAGAACTACAACCGGTGAGGCCCCTGTTCGAGAAGATGATCTAGAGCTTTTCGACTTCATGGCATCGTAAGTGTTCTGCGAACTTTATGGTTTTGTTGTGTTTGCTTTCTTCTTTTCAGGTTGTATAAAACCTGTTTCCTTTTGCTTTCTTTGCAGTGATGATGAGGACCCAAAAAGGGATGCTGATACTGCTCCTTCTGCTGAAGATATAACTGCCAATGAACCTCTTGTGCAAGAAGCTGAGTCGGCCGTGAAGTCTCCCAAAGCCCCCAGAGCTTCTATTAAGAAAGTTTCGGTGACCCGGAGCACCAAGCGGTCAAAGAAATCGAAAGAAGCCGATGTTTCCCTTGAAGCCCACGAGTCCGCGGATTGCCCTGACGATGTGAGTAATTGTCCTTGACTTATTTTCCTTGTGTTATCCACATACTTACGTGTTCTTCCTTGTTAGATTTTGTTGAAAATTTTTATTGCCTTGGGCACTGATGTCGTCGTGGTGAAACAACATATGCCATAGGATGGCTTAAATGGGGGCCGACTGTACGCTGGTGGATCCGGGAGAGGGATGACTCGGTAGAGACCGAGCACAGAACTCACTGCTAACACATCGAGCTACCCAGGTTCGGGGCCCTCGTGAGGAGGTAACACCCCTACTCCTGCATGTCTGATCTATATGAGCTTCACATGAGAGCTACAATGGTGCTCCTTGAGCTGTGTATCTTGCCTATATGAGGCTGCACTGGGCAGGAGCTAAACAGCTAGTGCTAGAGAGCTCCCATGGAGCGAGAGAGAATGAGCCTCCTCTGGAGGCTTGGGGTGATCGATCCCCCTGGTGCCCCTTATATAGGGAGCCCAGGGGACAAGGGATGCCCCACAATACACTATGCACACACTGGTGCTGAGTTGACTACTGGGGTCTTGTCACACTATAGCCTGCATCAGCACAGTACCGTCCTCGGTACTGTGCGCTGCGTCACGGTCATGGGCTAGTCCCATCGATGTCTGTACTTGGAGTACTTGGCCTTCGTCTTCTAGCTGCTGTCCATGGATCACCATGTCATCGGTCTTATCCTCCTCCTGAGGATAAGACTGACTAGGAGAGGATGGATATGCTGGTCTGAGCCAAGGGGCGTCCCAAGACCAGCATATGACGATGGAGGATGTGCCAGTCCGAGCCTAGAGGCGTCCCAGGACTGGCACAAGAAGCTGGAGTCGATGCTGGGGGAGCAAGTATGCCGGAGGAGATGAATTTCGGCCTAAGAGGGTAACAATCCGGCCTGGGAGAGATATATTCCGGCCTGCCAAGAGGATAACCCGGCCTGCCAAAGATATATTCCGGCCTGGGCCAGGGATCCCTGCCTGGCCCAGCCGGAACAGTATAATCCGGCCCAGCCGGTATTAGCAAAGGCAGCCTGGAGGGGCGCAGGGGAGAAGGGAGCCCAGCCGGGGCAAGGCTGACCGGCCCAGCCGGGGCAGCGGATGGCGGCCCAGCCGGGGCAGGGAGCCAGGCCGGAGCGACGGGACGGAGGGAGCCCAGCCGGGGCGGGAGCCTGGCGGCCCAGCGGGAGGCAGGCGAGCGGCCCATGCCGGGGAAGAGGAGGAGCGGAGGCCTGCCGGGGCAGGCTGGGGTGGAGAAGTCCGGCCCAGGCCCAAGAGCGCGGCCGGGGCGCTGGACCGGGACGCTGGGGCGGGGCGGAGTGCCGGCCTGGTCGCTGAGTTGACCGGGACTGGCCTTACTCGGCCCAGGTTGCTGAGTTCCGGCCTTGACCAGATATATGCCGGCTTGGGCTTCTGTATGCCGGCCCGGCAAGCTGTTAATCCGGCCTGGGAGAGTATATTCCGGCCTGGGCTTGGTTAATCCGGCCCAGGCTGCTGTTTACTTGCTTTTTAATATCCTGCACACATAACTCATCATATATAACATATATTAGACATAATATAAAGGGGTACTTTGGTATATCCGGGTTTATATCCCCGACATTAGCCCCCGAGGCTGTGGAGGACTCGCAGAGTCGTGCACAGGCTTCAACAAGAAATATACCAAAGTCCCAAACTCATACTCACGAAGCTGATACGTTGGCCTGCACTGGCCAAATTCTACCTCATGCCATCATAGACAATGTCCTGTTTGATATATACTCATATACGTGATATGCTAGCCTTCGCGGGCTATCTCAAAATACTATTATGCCTTCTTTGGCTATATCGACACTTTGCCTCTTGTGCTACGTCTCATCGACATCGTCTGCTTCGACAATGCCGGAATACTGCTTTGCCTTCTTGGGCCATATAGATACTTTACCTCTTGAGCTATGTGCCTCTTGGGCTACTCTGCCTCTTGGGCTACTTTTGCCTCTCGGGCTACTTTGCCTCTTAGGCTACTTTTGCCTCTCGGGCTTTATATAGACACTTTGCCTCTCAGGCTATGTCTCATCGACATTGTCCGCTTTGACAATGCCGGTATACTGATATGCCTCTCGTGCTGTTTCAACATGTTGCCACTTGGGCCATGTTTCATCGACATTGTCTGCTTTGACAATGCCGGTATACTGATATGCCTCTTGGGCTGTGCCATCGCTGGGCACTTGTTAGTATGCAAAAATGATAAGACATGTTAATATGCTAAACCGGGATACTCTGTGAAACCGGATATGATAAGAGATACGATGCTTGTTAGCTTTGAGATCGATGTCTCGATATATTACTGTGCCAGAATTGGCGATAACTGAAAGGATTATAGAATGCCGTGATATGCTGGCATGCCGAAATAAACGGCGATATGAGTTATTGATAGATGCCTTGATATGCTGGCAAACCGAAATAAACGGCGATATGAGTTATTGATAGATGCCTTGATATGCTGGCGAACCGAAATAAACGGTGATTGGGGGATTTTGGTTTGATGCCATGATATGCCGGCATACTGAAACTTTGCTCATGCCACGATATGCGGGCATACTGAAATACCTGCGACTCAAGATATCACTTAGTAACCTGATGTGCTAACAAACTGACATACCTGAGACCTGAGACTTTGAGATATGCTGGCCAGGATGTAAAGATATGCTGGCTGGGACATAAAATATGCCGGCCAGGATACAAAATATAACATATGCCGGTATACTGAAATTTTGCTCTTTGCCATGATATGCCGGCATACTCTGAAATACCTGAGACTTTGAGATATAAACTGAAACCCTGGTGATATAATAGTAATTTCTCCTCTGTAACGGCAATATGGAGAGTCATAGCCGGTATATATGATGAAATATCCAACCTGTTCTGTAGTCATTCTAAAAGACATAGCGATGGTCATAGTATTTGGCACATTTGCAATCTAGCATATGGAGTTTGGCATATAGCCCATTGCACTCGGCATATAACTCTTGAAATAAAGCACTTGGCATATAGACTGAGATATAGCAATTTTGACATACATGCTAACTTGGCAACTCACAAGGAAGAACTAGGCACTCATGTGCCGGCATATAAATGTAGACATACTGTAACTGGCATATAAGCAAACTTGGCATCTTACAACAGATATTTGGCACTCATGTGCCGGTATATAAATGCAAGTATACTATAACTGTCATGTGAGATCTAGCATATAGCACGTAGCATGCAGAAACTGGTACTGAGATAGGCATATAACTGATCTGACTGTAAACATGTAACAACTAGCACATGGCATTCAACATATAAAAACTGGCATACGAGCCTTGGCATACGACAGCCGGCATATAACATAAAGCATATGGGATAAAGCATTTGGCATATAAGCAAATACTGAACTTGACATGTTAACTGGCATACTGAATCTAGCACTGTTGCAGATATACTGGTTGACACATGCAAAGACATATAACTTGACATAACATCTTGTTGTTGGCATATAAAACCGGCATATAACATGCCCAGATGAAACTTTGCACAAGACTTGGAGACATACAAACTGATACTAAGGATACTCTTTGCAGCAGGCATATGTAGTGATTTGGCATATAAACAGACATACAGGAGGAAACTAAGAAGCTGATATGCTAGCATGCAAACTAATATATACTGGTATAGTACTTGAGAAGCAACTTGCTGGGCTTTAGCCTAGCCCCCGAGCTATTTTTTCTATTAAGCTGACCAGGATATGGAGTGAACCAGCATAAATACTTACTTGCACCGTTGAAGAAGTTTGAAATACCAGCAGATGCTCGAGGCGAAGGCGGAACTGTCCCTGGTACGACAAACATAGAATATGCCGGCCGGGACACAAGATATGCTGGCCAGAACACAGGATATGCTGGCCAGAACGCAGGATATGCTGGCCAGGACACAGGATATGCTGGCCGGGACACAGGATATGCTGGCAAGGACACATGATATGCTGGCCGGGACTCAGGATATGCTGGCCGGGACACAGGATATGCTGGCCGGGACACAGGATATGCTGGCCGGGACTCAGGATATGCTGGCCGGGACACAGGATATGCTGGCCGGAGGAAGCCGAGTGCCGGCCCGGAGATGCCGATGTAGATCCGGGACAGCCGTATGCTGGCCCGGGCGAGTTGAGGTCAGCCCGGGAGTTGAAGAAGACCTGCTGTGCTCGGAGGCGTTGCTGATGTCGAGCCCCCGAGCAGATGAAGAAGATCCCGTCCGGATGTACTCCTACCAGCGCTTGATCTGCCCCACGGTGGGCGCCAAATGTCGTCGTGGTGAAACAACATATGCCATAGGATGGCTTAAATGGGGGCCGACTGTACGCTGGTGGATCCGGGAGAGGGATGACTTGGTAGAGACCGAGCACAGAACTCACTGCTAACACATCGAGCTACCCAGGTTCGGGGCCCTCGTGAGGAGGTAACACCCCTACTCCTGCATGTCTGATCTATATGAGCTTCACATGAGAGCTACAATGGTGCTCCTTGAGCTGTGTATCTTGCCTATATGAGGCTGCACTGGGCAGGAGCTAAACAGCTAGTGCTAGAGAGCTCCCATGGAGCGAGAGAGAATGAGCCTCCTCTGGAGGCTTGGGGTGATCGATCCCCCTGGTGCCCCTTATATAGGGAGCCCAGGGGACAAGGGATGCCCCACAATACACTATGCACACACTGGTGCTGAGTTGACTACTGGGGTCTTGTCACACTATCGCCTGCATCAGCACAGTACCGTCCTCGGTACTGTGCGCTGCGTCACGGTCATGGGCTAGTCCCATCGATGTCTGTACTTGGAGTACTTGGCCTTCGTCTTCTAGCTGCTGTCCATGGATCACCATGTCATCGGTCTTATCCTCCTCCTGAGGATAAGACTGACTAGGAGAGGATGGATATGCTGGTCTGAGCCAAGGGGCGTCCCAAGACCAGCATATGACGATGGAGGATGTGCCAGTCCGAGCCTAGAGGCGTCCCAGGACTGGCACAAGAAGCTGGAGTCGATGCTGGGGGAGCAAGTATGCCGGAGGAGATGAATTTCGGCCTAAGAGGGTAACAATCCGGCCTGGGAGAGATATATTCCGGCCTGCCAAGAGGATAACCCGGCCTGCCAAAGATATAATCCGGCCTGGGCCAGGGATCCCTACCTGGCCCAGCCGGAACAGTATAATCCGGCCCAGCCGGTATTAGCAAAGGCAGCCTGGAGGGGCGCAGGGGAGAAGGGAGCCCAGCCGGGGCGAGGCTGACCGGCCCAGCCGGGGCAGCGGATGGCGGCCCAGCCGGGGCAGGGAGCCAGGCCGGAGCGACGGGACGGAGGGAGCCCAGCCGGGGCGGGAGCCTGGCGGCCCAGCGGGAGGCAGGCGAGCGGCCCATGCCGGGGAAGAGGAGGAGCGGAGGCCTGCCGGGGCAGGCCAGGGTGGAGAAGTCCGGCCCAGGCCCAAGAGCGCGGCCGGGGCGCTGGACCGGGACGCTGGGGCGGGGCGGAGTGCCGGCCTGGTCGCTGAGTTGACCGGGACTGGCCTTACTCGGCCCAGGTTGCTGAGTTCCGGCCTTGACCAGATATATGCCGGCTTGGGCTTCTGTATGCCGGCCCGGCAAGCTGTTAATCCGGCCTGGGAGAGTATATTCCGGCCTGGGCTTGGTTAATCCGGCCCAGGCTGCTGTTTACTTGCTTTTTAATATCCTGCACACATAACTCATCATATATAACATATATTAGACATAATATAAAGGGGTACTTTGGTATATCCGGGTTTATATCCCCGACAACTGAGTGTGCTGAGTACTTGAAAGCTGCTAGAGCTTCCAAAGGTGAACTCCTTTTCCTACATTTGCTTATCTTGCACGCTCTTCTTTGCTTGCTGCTTGACTTTCTCTTTCCTCCTTGTTGTCTTGTAGATGCTTTAGCGACAGCCAATGCGCGCATTTCTTCGCTAGAAGCTAAACTCAGCGCTTCTCGGAAAGCTTTTGATGCCGTGACCGCTGCCAAGGTCAGTGCTGAGAAGTCGAATAAATCAGCACTGGCTAAGGCGAAGAAAGCGGAGAAAACCTTGGCTGATGCTAACAAGGAGCACCTCCTGCGGGAGCAAGCTGTGGCTGAATGGCTGAATACGATGTCTGCTGCTGCTGGAGGTACATACTATACCTTTCTTCTTCTGCCGCTGTTGTTTTACTTGCCTTCTTGTACTCCCTGATATTTTCCTCTTCTGCTGCTTTCTGTTCCCTTGGTTCTACAGAATGCACCAAGGTGTCTTTGTCGACTTTGCAACCAGACGATGATCCTCTCATGGATGCGGTTAGCTTACTTGAGGCGAACTGGATATCTATCCAGGAAATCTTCGAGTTAGTTAACCGCATGCTTATGCGGAGTTTTGTCGGGTTATGGCCCAAGCAGAAGGCGGAGGTTCCAAACAATGATGTGAAGAAACTCGCCCAAGTCTTTGATCCTTCAAATTAAAGGCCTTTCTTTGAAGCGAGGTGCCGAGGGGGCCATTGCATTTTCATATGCACATGGCGTGGAATTTGACTGGGAGAAGGTTGGCTCTTCCCACAGCCGCACCCGCTCAGAGCTGAAGGCTTTCTTTGAGAAGGCGAAGAAGTTTGCGCCCGCCATCGTGGCGATGATTTCTCCTTCAGCGGCTTCTACGGCTTCGTCTGCGCCAGCTCCTTCGATTCCAGCGACTAATGAATCCGCACCTCCTCCAACTACTAGTGCTGCTTCTGCCACGCCTTCTTCTGCCACGGAGCAGGACGCTGAGGTGGGGTAGACTTAGTCTTCCTGTTGTATTTTTAATCTCTTTTGTTGTAATGAATTTCTAGTTTGTGCTTTGCCTGAGAACTTGTCAAAAGGATTTTGTACTCGTTCTTAGATATCTTTTCTAATATGAAATGCTTGAATGATGTTCCTGAGACGTGTCTTTTCTTCTGATTGACTTCAGCCTTTGCTTGCTGGTGAATCGTTGGGTTATGATCGAGCTTCATCCCCTGATGATATATTTGCTTCAGGGATTTCCTTGCCTCCTCGACCTCCCTGTCGATGTGAGGAATATTCTTTCAGAGTTGCAGGCCTTGAGAGCCGCCTATCCTTTATGAAACGCCAGGCACAAGTTGCTCTAGACAAGGCTAGTAAGTCCGATGATTTGATGAAGGAAGTGTCCAATCTTCAAGATGAAGTTTCGAGTCTAGTAGCGAGAATCGCACATTTTGAGGAATGCAAATCTTTTCTGATTGGTATCGTCGAATCTGTTTGCGAGATGTTGCTGTGTAAGTCTTCGGGGGTCCCCTTCTCTTTGTTTTTCCTCTTGTCTTCTGTGCGCTAATTTTTGCTTGAACTGCAGGTACCTGCCTTGATCTTGTTGGTGAGTCAATTCGAGTTACTGAGCAGATTACTGCTCTTCAAAATGCTGCTCAAGGAACCGAAAGCTTATGGTCCAATCCCCGTCGTTGTCGCGCTATCGTGCTTCTTCAGGATCGTGCACAGTACATTGGTGAAGCTGTTGATGGTTGTCGTAAGGCCCTGACAACCATGTACTCTGTCATATTGCCTCGTAACCCTATGCTGAGGGATTTTAGACAGCTACTCGAAACTTTCCGGACGAGCCAGCGAGTCCATCTCCTTATAAAGCTGAATTTGATTGCTGGTGCTAATTTCGCTCTTGGATGGATGCGAAAGTGGAATCCAAGACTTAATTTCGACCGCATGTCTCAGAGTTTGCCTCCAGGATGAATTACGGTTGGTATTCACATGGATGCAACGCTGGAACCAGCGAGGAGGATTATCTCGAGCCTATTGCAAGAGGACGCTAGGTTTTTCCAGGAGTATCATTACTTGAATCCTTTTGGTGTCGATGACTCAGAGCCACCTGCACCGTGATTTTGATGTATATAGTTATTGCACCGCGCAAGTGTTTTTTCCCTCAGTTGTTACCTCGAGGAAAATTTTGGTATTCAAGGTGTTTGGTTTGTTTTGGCGTTTGCCGCATTTAGATATGTAAGCTCAGATATGAGGAACTTGTCTTTATTATACTTGTAATATAAGATACATGGGGTGACCCAAGAGATCCGGCCTGTGACCTGTGTTCTGGATCTAGGGGGCATTGCCCTAGGATAACTTGTGGCTTTTATAGCCTTTTTCTTCTACCCTTGTAGTTTTGTCTTCTCCTGATGCTTCTACTCGTGGTTTCTTCATCTCTGGTTCTGCGGGACGTCCTTCGGGTAACTTGTCGACTTCTGTAGTCGCGCTTTTCGCTTTCTCCTTGGGTTCTCCATAGTTGGCTATCATGCCAAAGTTTTGTGCCATCTTGTGGAACTCCTTGTCGCATAGGTCTGATACCTCAAAGCTTCCTTTTACTGTGATATTTCCTTTGGGTCCTGGCATTTTTAGTACCAGGTAGGTGTAGTGAGGTACTGCCATGAATCGCAAAAACGCGGGTCTCCTGAGGATCGCATGATATTGTGATGGCCAGTCCATGACTTCGAAGTCAAGTTTTTCCCTTCTGTAGTTTTGCCGATTTCCAAAGCAAACATTGAGTGCTATTCGACCAAGTGGATTGTTAGCACTCCCTGGGACTATTCCGTGAAAGGAGCAGTTAGTTGGCTTCAGGAACTCTAATGAAATGTGCATTGCCCATAGGGTTTTTGCGTAGATCAGGTTTATTCCGCTTCCTACGTCCATGAATATTCTGTCGACATCGTATGTCCCTATTTGTGCTTTGAGTACCAAGGGCGCGTTTCCTGGCCGAGGTACTGTTATTGGGTGATCGTCCCTGCTGAATTCTATGGGTTGCTCTGACCAATGTAGATATTCTGTTGTTGCTGGCGGTGAAGTTATTGCTAGGTTAACTTGTCGAGTTATGCTTTTCTCCTCTTTGTTTGACTTGGGTACTGGTTGTATCATTGCTGCGATGTGCCCTTTAGATGGAATATATCCTTCATCGTCGTCGCGTCCCTGGTTTGTTTGATCTTGGCCCTTGGGAGCTCCATTGTTTCCTTGTTGGGTTGTAGGTGCGTTGCTTGCGTTTCCTTCGTATCCTTGCCGTTTTGCTTCGGCTTGCTTGTTGAGTGCTGCTTCCTGCAGTTTCAAGAATATGGTGCAATCTTTCATTGCGTGTCTAGATACACGTTTCCCATCGACAAACGCAGAGTGGATATGGCATGGTCCGTTGAGCATATCTTCTGGTGATGGGTTATACTCTCTAGATTCCCTTGGTTGAAACTTTCTGTAATCTTCTTTTCTGTAGCTACGGTATCCCAAGTTTTTTCGGTCGTTGCTTTGGTAGCTGTTGTCTTTGTATCCTGCGGCTACTTGGTTGTGAGAGCCATAGTTGTCGTAGTTGCGGGATCTTCTGCGTTGACCTCTATACCTGTTTCCTCTATCATCCTCTGGTGACCGCGTGCGTTTATTGTTGCACGCATCCTCTCCATCTGCAAATCTGTTTGCTACGTCCATTAGATCTGATACTGTTTTCGGCTTGATCCTTCCCATCTCTTCGACTAGGTCTCCTCGTCGCAACCCAACTATGAATGCGTCTATTGCTCTTTCATCTGAGACTTCGACTGCCGAGTTTTTGATTATACTCCACCTTTGGATGTATGCCCTTAATGTTTCCCCGCATTGCTGTACGCAGGCTTTGAGTTCTTCTATAGATGCTGGCCGCTTGTACGTCGACTTGAAGTTACTCGTGAATTGCTTTGTGAGTTCTTCCCAGCTTCTAATTGTTTCCTCTCCTAGTTTGCTTGACCATGACCTTGCTGCACCGGTGAGGTGTAACTGTAAACTTTGCATTGCTGTTTTCCTGGTTCCTCCTAATATTTTTACTGCTTGCAGGTAGTATGAAAGCCATGACTGTGGCTCCTGAGATCCGTCGTACTTTTGCTGGTCGTGAGGTAATTTGAAACCTTTGGGTACTAGCGTGATGCGAACCCCGCGGGTAAAGCATGGCGCCCCCATCTCCTTTTCGTCGTCTTCATAGTCGCGTATTTTACTAGGAGTTCTGGATCATCAGGTTCCTTTGTTCTTTGGATTGTCGTGTCATTCTAGTGACGGCGTCCTAGATCGTCGACTTCCACTTCTATGCCGAGGACTGTTGTGCCGGCGTGGTGACCTTGGTTTGTGGGTTCTTTTGCTGCGATACGCTTCTTCCTCCTTTGCTGATAATTTATTGCCTACCATCTTCAATCCATTTAGCGCTGCTCGGTGCATATGTTCCCTCGGGTCTCCTGGATTTGGTCGTGTCGTATGCAGGTATGCTTGAGCTGCCACTAATGCTACTTCCGGAGTTTTTGGGATAATATTTCCTTGCTCGTCGACCGATAGGAAAGACAAGTCGAGGTTTTTCGAGATGCTTTCCCTTTCTGAGTACTCTAGATTTTCATACCTTGAACCATGTCGATGATGCCTTCTGTTTGTGTATGATGCGTTGCTACGTGCTCTACGAGCAGCGTCGCTTGCTGCAATTGCTGAGTCCTTCCTTTTCTGTATTTCAATCCTCTCTTTTGCTAATTGCTTCGCCTGTTGCCTTAGGGCGTAATGGTACCCCAAGAGCATGTTTTGGCTAGAGTTTGTTGGTATTGGCGTGCCGTGCTCCACGGCTGTATTGATTGTTCTCCACTCTTCTTCTGATAGTCGAACTTTTACCCTTGTTGCGAGGGAGTCAGCGGTTTCTCCCTCTGCTAAATGATTCGCCCCTCTGTTTACATTTGCTGGATTAAGTACTGGATTGTTGTTGTCGTCGAGTTCTTCTGAGTTATCTTCTGCGATGGCGAGTATCTGACACCGATTGTCGAATTTGTTGTTGTGACTTAAGAAGATCGAATTGTCGTCTTCAGAAAGTTCTAGTCCCGTTTTCCAGGAGTCTATTGATTGATCTGAGTTGTCATCGTGGTAGATTGTGAGATCTTCGAGTTGCACTTCTAATTCAAAATTCTCCATGATTTCGTCGCCTCCTGCGATTTTTCCTTCTTTTGCTTCTGCTAAGCTGACCGGCGAGTTTACCTCGCTAGAAGAGCCTTCTGATGATTCCGACATTGCTACTGTCTCAGGTTCACTTGCCGACGGATCTGTTTTCATCAGATCTGAAAGGCGAATCGAACCTAATGATCCAACGCAAAAGTTTAGACTTCTGATTGTCAAATCCATATCTTGATCCATACTCTCGAATACTTGCGTGAAACTTGACTGGTGAGGTTGAAAATCGACGGTTCTGAAGGGTATCTGAATTTCGTAGACTTGCGAGTTGTTGTTGGCTGAAAGTGAAAAAGCTGTCAAGTTCATGATGCCAACGCCCAGAGTCCCCATGGTCGGCACCAATTGACGAGGGGTTAACTCGGCAAATGTCCTAGATGAAGGACTTAGGATCGGAGAGATAGGGCGTCAGATGAACTCGAAGGTAAACTCAGTCAAACAAGGTGGTTATGAAAGTAAACGTGGGTGTAGAACCTGGCTTGCTTTTAATCTGGCCTACACCGTCCCCTCCTGGCCCCTATATATAGGTGGCCAGGTCTCGAGGATCGGGTAGGGTCCGATACAGATTACAATATCGACATACGGTAAAAACTCGTATTTCGACTAGTATTACAATTGGGCCTAGCTTAACGGGCCTCAGGGGTACTCAACTAGCAGGCTCTATTATCTATACCCTTGTCAATCATAGACTAGAGGTTCAGTATCATCACAAGATAGAGAACAACTATTTCGCAACGCATATTCATCAAACGTATCATCATAAGAAGGAACATGGATAGTACTAATGGTACAACAATTATTAACCTTAGAATTGGTACCAAAAAGATTTTCAATATCAAAAGTAGAGTGCTTTTCCCAATCATGATCACTAACATAGGTAACAGGCATGGGAACATCATCCCAATTAGAATTATCATAATCTATAGTAGGATCATAATGCTTAGGAGAAGATACCGTGTCCTCTCGCCTTTTACTCCTCTTCTTCTTCTTCATACTCTTCTTACTCTCTCCTTTAGGAGGGAGACTTGAAGGGCATCTTCTCCACATATCCCTTAGGAGGGAAAGGCATCTTCTCCACATAATCTGGTTTACTGACAGAAACAACAGAAGAAACTTTGGAGGATTCCTCTTCTCTATTAATAAGATAAAAACATCTATTAGTCCTGTCATAGCTTGGCAAAACATCATGTTTTATAAGATGTTGTATGTAAATATTTGCGAGGCAATCTTTAGCACAATAGAGACGAAAACCACGAAGGGTGCTATTAATATTAACATCTCTCATATCAACCAAAGAAATCTTTCTAGATATCTCTTCACACTCCAAAAACAAAGTAAGCTCATCATGCTGATTGAGAGTAATCTTGTCATCACAATACAAATTTACGGTACTCATTCGATTAAATGGGCATTGAAAATTAAAGTGACCCGTGTTATCGCAAAGTTCACAAAGAAAAGGATAAAGCTCACAAACCTTTTCACCAAGCTCATCTAGAGCCCTAAGCCACATATTGGTTTCTTCATTCCCGTGGGTGATGCAATAATCTTCCTTGTTGTGACTCTGTTCACAAGGTCTATGTACTCCACAAAAATTAACATGCTTATAGGAAATAGGACTTTCAGAGGTTTGAGCATGTTTATTGTAATCATTAACAACAATATCACTTTCTATGCAAGTGTCCTTAAAAGGTTCATGATACACGTCCCCATTTCCTTTAGGAACATTAATATGAGAAGCAAAGGCTTTAAAACAATCAATCATAATTTGAGGATCAAGACCATACTTAGCACTAAGCTCTTGAAAATTAGCAGTTTCAGCGAAAGACTTAATGCAATCAAACTCGTAATTCATACCCGATCCTTTACCTTTGTCGTTATCCCAACCTTCAATATTGTTTTGAATTGTTTCAAGCAGATCCCACTTGGTGTCAACATCCTTGCTTGTGAAAGACCCATCAAACCATGCATCTAGATAGTCCTTGTAATATCCTGAAAGCCTTGCATAAAAATTATTAATAACAATATTACGGGGAAGATCATGAATATGACATTTGTGCATTAGTAACTTCAATCTTCCCCACGCTTGGGCAATGCTTTCTCCCTCATGCGGATGAAAATTATAAATGTAATTCCTATCTTTATAAACCTCACTAGAAGGATAGAATTTAGAATAAAAGAGAGGTACAATTTCCTCCCAGTCAATAGATTGACCATCCTTCAGTGTTTTATACCATTCCTCAGCTCTGCCTTTCAGTGATAAAGAGAATAGCTTCTTCTTAACTTGGTTCATCGAAATACCTGCACACTTGAACAACTCGCATAATTAATGTATAAAAAGCAAATGATCACCAAGATGGACAGTTCCATCTCCTAAATAGCAGTTATCCATAGCACGTTCAACAATCGTCATAGGTATTTCAAAAGGACGAGGAGCACAAGCATCATTAGAAACATCACAAAGGGGAGATAAAATATCATCAGAGCAAACTTTCTCCACTAAAGCTGGGGAACTAAAAATATCATGCTTAACAAAACCAGCTTCCCCAAGCTTAGACCTTTCTAAAACGGTGTTCAAAGCAGTCATACTAACAACACTATTAACATGCAAATTAAGCTCCAAAGGTTTTTCAATTTTCTCTTCAAATCTAAACTCAGGAAAAAGACTAAAGAACTCTTTACTTTCCATTAAGCCTAACTAGTGAAAATAAAAACAAGAAACAAAAAGATATAATTGCAGAATCTAAAGGAAATAACTTCGAGCACTCACACAGGAGGATGCGAGCACCTTTTACCTTACCTCCCCGGCAACGGCGCCAGAAAAGAGCTTGATGTCTACGCACGCGTCTATTCTTGTAGACAGTGTTGGGCCTCCAAGTGCAGAGGTTTGTAGAACAGCAACAAGTTTCCCTTAAGTGGATCACCCAAGGTTTATCGAACTCGGGGAGGAAGAGGTCAAAGCTATCTCTCTCAAACAACCCTGCAATTACGATACAGAAAGTCTCTTGTGTCCCCAACACACCCAATACACTTGTCAGATGTATAGGTGCACTAGTTCGGCGAAGAGATAGTGAAATACAAGTAGTAGTGATGATTATGAGTAGTAAATGTAATCTGAAATAAATATCACTACAAGCAAACATGTAACAAAACTGAAAGGAAACGGTGTGCAATGCTTGGAAACAAGGCCTAGGGATCATACTTTCACTAGTGGACACACTCCCAACAAATATAACATAATTGAACCAATAGATACTATCATCAATATGCAACTCAAAACAATTCTCCAATGGAAAACGAACACTAATCATGCGTAGGGCTACAAAGCACTCCTCAAAGTCCGTATGTACCCAAACTAGATTGTCCCACACTATCACTGTGAATGCACTAGATGGTTCCAACAAACACCAACAATTCATAGAGACATTAACCAAAAAGATACACATGTTGCGCACACTAGTCACCTTCACACCATGATACAAGGTATCTCCGGAGATTACAAATATAAAGCACGGGAGTAGCATAATATCTGAATAATAGCATCTACCAATTCAACTTGATACAAAGCTCATGATCACATAAAGATCACATCATGGGAGAGAGAGGTGAACCACATAGCTACCGGTAGAGCCCTCAGCCCCGGGGGAGAACTACTCCCTCCTCATCATAGGAGACAGAAAGGTTGATGGAGATGGCGGTGAGGTCGATGGAGACGGCGGAGACGGTGATGGAGACCGATGGAGATGGCTTCGGGGGCACTTCCCTGTCCCGGCAGGGTGCCGGAACAGAGACTTCTGTCCCCCGAAATTTGTCTTCGACGGCGGCGGCGCTGCAGAACTGTTCAGGAAATTTCGCCGATTGATTCAGGGTTTGGTCTTCAGAAGGCTTTAAATAGGTGGAGAGGCGGCGTCAGAGGGCCACCAGGGGGGCCTCACCACCCCTGGGCACGGCCAGGAGGGAGGCGCGCCCCCTCATGGTGTGCCTGCCCTCTGGCCCCCCTCCTACTCTCGTTCGGTCTTCGGTCCTCTTTCGGGAAAAATAGGGGTTCTGGAACTTGTTTCATCCAATTCCGAGAATATTTCCTGTGTAGTATTTCTGAAACACAAAAACAGCAGAAAACAGGGAACTAGCACTGTGGCATCTTGTCAATAGGTTAGTTCCAGAAATCGCATAAAAATGCCACGAAGTGTAACGAAACACAAGGCAAATGGTGTAGAAACAAGCATGGAGCATCAAAAATTATAGATATGTTTGAGACGTATCAACCCCCTGGTGGCGCGGACAGGGCCTAGGGTGTGGCCGGCCCCTGGCCCCCCTTCGTCTCATCTTCGGACTTTGACTCGTGTCTGAAAAAATAAGAGGTTCGGCTTTTGTTTTGTCCAATTCCGAGAATATTTCTTGTGTAGCTTTTTTGAAACACAAAAACAGCAGAAAACAGGGAACTGGCATTGTGGCATCTCATTTGTAGGTTAGTTCCAGAAAATGCATAAAAATGCCACAAAGTGTAACAAAATACAAAGCAAATGATGTATAAACAAGCATGGAGCATCAAAAATTATAGACACGTTTGATACGTATCATGCGCCTGAACTTTCGGTGGTCGCGGTCATGAACTGCCCACGCTAGTGTAATTGAACTGCCAGAAGTCGCTCTTGATGTAACGTTTTCTAAACTACCGTGTTAGTGCACTAAAACTTTATGGGGTCGCATCCGTTTGTACTTCCCTCGTTAGCATAACTAAACTACCTGATATACTATGTGTGTACTTCTCATGTAAACAAGTGAACTGTGTAAATATTTTTGCTAGTTTTTTACAAACATGAAAAACATTTTTTGTGGACCGAATAGTTGTACTTTCCATGAATAAAACTTGTACTGCCCACGACTTTTTATGTGACACAAGTTATGTTTGTAATGCGATGGGCATGTCCTGTAAAGAAGCAACAGTTCAGAATGCAAGATTGGACTTAAACAAACACGTAAGGAGCACCAAATTACATGAACAAAATGTAATATTTCTGTGAATTTATTCAAGTGTTTCCTACATCGAACTGTTGGATTTTTGGCCTTTTTGGCCCAGCCTATAAATGCTAAGTCCAATAAGTCCTAAATCCTAGAGGCCCATGTGGCCCATTCATGCATGACAAGGGGTGGGACAAATGTTTAGTCCCACCTTGCTAGTTTAGAAGGAGTAGGACCAACATATAAGGTGAGCTCTTCCCCTCCTCCTCCACCGCCCACCTCGCCACGCCTCGCCTCGTCACGACACGCACGCGCCGCGGTTTGCGGAATGTGCCTCAGTGCCGAGCCTTTCTTTTTGTCACGCATGACTGGACTATGGAACTAAACGGTCACGTGGAAGCTGAAATGATTTGCCTAAGTGGAAAATGAATACGAGACTGTTCGGTTCGTCTTCTGGCTATTCATTTCGCCTCCCGCGCTGCCTGTTCGCCTCCCTCTGTGGCTATAAAAGAGAGGTCGCTCCTCTCTGCGAATACACAGCACACAGCTACCATTGCCTCCTGTCTCCAAAGCTTTGCGCTGCCTCACAGTCTTCCCCATCCCGTCTTGCGGCGTGCACCACGAGCCAGGACAGTAGGCCTCCGGAACCCCGTCTCTTGTGATCCTGTACGGGAGAGAGGCGATAAGGTTTTTGGGGAGCGCTCTGTGCGACTACTGGCGAGTTCTTCATCACGGACGCCCATGAGGACGACATCTTCCCCAACGAGGACTTCTTCCCCGACATCGACAACCTCTTCGGCGACATGTCTCTCACTGACGATAACACCAACGGCGGTTCTGCATCCGCACCTGCTCCAACACTGTATGTCTTCCTAATCTTTGCTTGTGTGCTTCAATTTCTCGGACTAGCAATCGATTTAGATATGCTAGATATGCTTTGTTCATACCGTTCTCTTGTAAACGTGGTTCGTTTGATTTCCATGTTTTCTGCCATATTTTGTTCACTCTTTTCATGGATTAAATCTTCTGGTAAATTGCTGATTCTTCCAACACGAACATCACACAATATTGAACACACTGAACAGAGCGGGCATTAGAAAGTGGAGTAGCAGTAAAATTCATGAGAGCATAATAGCGGCATGAGGGGAGAAAGTGACCAGTAGCAGACCATCGGTAGCAGTAACATGTATGTGTGAGGGCAACAGTGAGCATGCTCACAGTGGCGAGCAGCAGGGCAACAGCAGCGCAGCGCCCGCGAGCCACAACAATAACTAAGGAGAAAGTTCAATCGGGCAACTCGGAAAAGTTCAACAGGGAAAGTTATCTGACCCATCCCTCAGGGAAAGTCCAATCGGGCGACTCTAGAAAGTTCAATCGGGCGACTCGGGAAAGTTCAACAGGGAGCTCCTAGGAAGTCCATCGCAGAACGCCGGCAGGCAACCGTACGAGCGGGGAGGCGCGTGACCGAGCAGGAGCAGGAGGGGCTCGGCATCCCAGCTAGGTTGGTGTCTGGGTGCTAAATTTCTTGGAGAGCCAAACAACTAGGAGACTTAGGGAATTCAGAAAAAATCAAAAAAAATAGAAAAACACTGCATAGAGTCATGGTGTGTGATGTAGCACCTAGTAAAAATACCAAACATAGCATACCAAGGATTCATAGGAAAACTCTTCACAATGAGTTGCTACCAGGCAGGAGTTCTCTTGGACTTCTAGCCAGGTGACCATGATTTGTGCAAGTTCCATAGAAAACTATGGAACCATGGACCCATTTTTGGTGGAGATGTGCATCTTTGCAAGGCCAACAACTTTTGTAACTAGTGTTTTTTGAGTTTTCACATAAAAAATGCATTTCCCATTTTTTCGGTGGCCAGAGGGGTCAAAACAGGTATTTTTTGTGAAGTGGCCACCAAGGGCACTGTGCAAAACCTCACCACAAACACATAGTTCCGAGCAATAGTTCAGTTCATAAAATTGCATAACATGATTTCATAACAGTTCATAACATAAACACATAGTACTTCAATAGTTCAGTTCATTACACAATTTTATTGCGAAAGCACGCTACATTAGAGTTCAAGCCGGGCGCGTAGTTGCTCGTTTTCCTTCTCAAGAGACGCCGCGAGTTGGCAGCTTGCGAGGTATTTCATTTTGGATTCCACGAGCTCCTGAGTGCTTTCTCGTTTTCAGCTAGCAGGTTCCTGCATGTGATCTCGAGGTTGACAGTTTGTTAGCTTCAAATTTTCCTCTAATAGATCTTTGATCCTAGCTGTATTCTTCTCTGTCGAGACTCTGGCTTCCTTGTGTAGTTGCGACCACTTTAGATTCTCCTTTCCAAGCTACTTGCGCTCACGAGCAAGACACTTGGACACTAAGAGGTGTTTAGCCATATCCAGTTCCTGGGTATATTTTTTCTCCCTTTGTTTGGATATCCGGTCATTAAGCCAGGACGCCATATCTGCGTTCAGCTCTACCTTCTTTTGTTGTATAAAATAAAATATGGTTTATTCTACCAAGGACGCAAACTTAGTGGCAGAGCCGTACTCGCAAAAACCCCATTACAGGTAAACCACTCTACACTCACCTAAGTCAGAATCGCAAGAACCCCAATGCATGTCAACACAATTAGAGAGTGCTTACCTCGCTGAGCCGAGGAACTGTGGCGAACGGGTTCTGGATCGTCGCCGCCATTTTTTGGGAGAGAAGCACACCCTGTAAAACTTTCCTGGCTCCGCGATTGGTGTGAATGAACCACCGGCTCTGGAACATTTTAATCCATGGTAATGAGTTATAGAGGAAAAAGAAGAAGAACAAAAAAGATGATGATGAAGAAGAAGAAGAAGAAGAATTCGGCCCAGTACAAGACCTACCCGGATGAGCCCTCGCCTGATTGAAGTTTTCCCTTATCCATCAGGGAGAGCAAAGATTGCGCCTCTATGTGAAGGCTTTCTCTAATGGATGCAGAAATTTCCTTTCGGCGGCGAGCTCTCTCCATTCTCTCCGCTTCCTGGATCGTTAGGGGGCAATTTCTCTTCGGAGGCATGGCTAGACAGAGCAGATGGCCGGGCAGGAGGAAGGAGAGGGAAGTAGGTGAATGAATAATAAGGCAAGATAGTCAAATAGCCTAGCCCGTAGTCCAACCACAGCTCTCCGTCTTTTTGCCTCCTCATGCAAGCTATATCCACCATACATTGTACTATGTGATGTAGTGCTTCATGTCACACACCTTCCCCAAAAGTGGTATTTACGTGCCTAGAAGCCCTAAGATGGTAGTTATCCGACAAGACTGCCCCAAATGTGGTAGTTTCTTGTCATTTTCTCCTCATGTTATGGTGTGAGCTAACCACCTTTCAACTATCAGAGTAGCCACTGACGAAACCTAGCACACTTCTCTGCCTCAGGGGTGTTAGGAATAGACAAGTTGTATTCCCTGAGGGCCAAAGGACACAACATATAGTTACATGTACAGGTGAGAATTGATGTCTACACACGCTTCTGTTCTTGTAGACAGTGTTGGGCCTCCAAGTGTAGAGGTTTGTAGAATAGCAGCAAGTTTCCCTTAAGTGGATCACCCAAGGTTTATCGAACTCAGGGAGGAAAAGGTCAAAGCTATCCCTCTCAAGCAACCCTGCAATTACGATACAGAAAGTCTCTTGTGTCCCCAACACACCCAATACACTTGTCAGATGTATAGGTGCACTAGTTCGGCGAAGAGATAGTGAAATACAAGTGGTAGTGATGATTATAAGTAGTAACTGTGATATGGAATAAGTATCGCTGCAAGCAAACATGTAACAAAATAGGAAGTAAACGGTGTGCAATGCTTGGAAACAAGGCCTAGGGATCATACTTTCACTAGTGGACACACTCCCAACAAATATAACATGATTGAACAAATAAATAACTTCTCTTCACTAAGGTACTCTGAATTACTCTTCTATTGAACAACACTAATCATTGCGTAGGGCTACGAAGCACTCCTTAAAGTTCATCAAGTACTTGGCAAACACCACTCATAGAGATATCCAAATCAAAGCACAACTCAAGATAGATATTATTGCAACATAGACCAAGTACTAACACGGTGCACACACTGTCAACATTACACCATGAAAGGAGGAAAAGATCACTTCAATACTATCATAGTGATAATCATTCTCATAATCCACAAAAGATCACAATCGTAGCCGAGACCAAGTACCACCATGATGCACGCACTGCCACCGTTACACCATGGCAGGAGGAATAGATTACTTTAATAACACCACTAGAGTACACATAATATCTGAATAATAACATCTACTTGTTCAACATGATACAAAGCTCACGATCACATAAAGATCACATCATGGGAGAGAGAGGTGAACCACATAGCTACCGGTAGAGCCCTCAGCCCTGGGGAAGAACTACTCCCTCCTCATCATAGGAGATAGCAAGGTTGATGGAGATGGAGGTGAGGTCGATGGAGACGGCGGAGACGGCGATGGAGACCGATGGAGATGGCTCCGGGGGCACTTCCCTGTCCCGGCAGGGTGCCAGAACAGAGACTTCTGTCCCCCGAAATTTGTCTTCAACGGCGGCGGCGCTGCGGAACTGTTCTGGAAATTTCGTCGACTCCCTTAGGGTTTTCCGTCCCGAGGCTTTATATAGGCGAAGGGGCGTCGTCAGGGGGCAGCCAGGGGCTCCTCACACCAGGGTGGCGCGGCCAGGGCCTGGGCCGCGCCACCTATGTGTGAGGGCGGCCTCTGGCCCCCCTCCGGCTCTCTTTCGGTCTTCGGGAAGCATCCGGGAAAAATAAGACTTCTGGCTTTTGTTTCATCCAATTCCGAGAATATTTCCTGTGTAGCTTTTCTGAAACACAAAAAGAGCAGAAAACAGGGAACTGGCACTGTGGCATCTTGTCAATAGGTTAGTTCCAGAAATCGCATAAAAACGCCACGAAGTGTAACAAAACACAAGGCAAATGGTGCAAAAACAAGCATGGAGCATCAAAAATTATAGATACGTTTGAGACGTATCAAGAATATGCAGGAAACCCCCTAACAGGTGGGGAAAATACACATATACAAATATACATCTAACACCCCCCCCCTCAAACTCATGGTGGATCCACAACACTGAGTTTGGAGAGTAAGAAGTCATGCTGCGCTCTAGTTTGTGCCTTTGTAAAGAAATCCGCCAACTGCAAATCTGAAGGCACATACTGAAGCGCAACAACCTGAGCCTGCACCTGAGCACGTGTATAAAAAGCATCAACACCAATATGCTTGGTAAGCTCATGCTTGACCGGATCACGTGCAATACTGATAGCACCTGTACTGTCAGACAAAAGTGGAGTGGGTGTTGTAACAGAGACCCCAAAATCTGCAAGCAACCACCATAACCATGTCACCTCAGCAATCAACAAGGCCATAGCTCGCAACTCAGCCTCTACACTCGAACGGGAAACTGCAACCTGTTTCTTCATCTTCCAAGCAACAAGCGAACCACCAAGAAACACACAGTAAGCAGAAAGGGAACGACGATCCGTAGGATCACTCGCCCACGTAGCATCCGAGTAGCACTGGAGCTGGAGAGAGCTGGAACGAGGAAAGAAAAGGCGACGAGTGATCATGCCACGAAGATAACGAAGAACACGGAGGAGATGACTATAGTGAACAGTGGTAGGAGCTGAGACAAACTGACTCAGAATATGAACAGGATAAGATATATCAGGACGAGTGACAGCAAGATAAACAAGACTCCCAACAAGATGGCGATAACGCGTCGGATCAGGAAGAGGATCACCATCAGTAGGACGAAGCTTAACATTAAGCTCCATAGGAGTCTCAACAGTGCGCTCATCCCCAAGAGCAGCACGAGCAAGAAGGTCCTGAATATACTTTTCCTGAGAGATAGAAAAGCCATCAGAAGTGGAAGAGACCTCGATCCCAAGAAAGTAGCGGAGAGGACCAAGATCAGTCATAAGAAACTGATCACGAAGACGAGCCTTAACAAAGGCAATATACTCAGGATCATCACCAGTAATGATCATATCATCAACATAGAGAAGGAGAAGAGTGCGTCCACGAGGAGAAGTGTGAACGAACAGCGCTGGATCATGAGCGTTGGGAGAGAAACCAGCAACAGTCACCACAGAGGCAAAACGCTCAAACCAGGCATGAGGGGCCTGTTTCAGGCCATAAAGAGAACGCCGAAGGCGACAGACCATCCCATCAGGGACAGAATACCCAGGAGGAGGCTGCATGTAAACCTCCTCACTCAACTCGCCATTAAGAAAAGCGTTCTGAACATCAAGCTGAGACACAGACCAGTGTTGAACAGACGCGACAACAAGAAGAGTACGCACAGTGGTCATATGAGCCACAGGGGCAAAAGTCTCATCATAGTCACGGCCGTGCTCCTGCTGAAAGCCACGAGCCACAAGACGCGCTTTGTAGCGCTCAAGAGATCCATCAGAGCGGGTCTTAATTTTATAGACCCACTTACACGTGATAGGGCGAACACCGGGAGGGGGAGAGACAAGATCCCAGGTGCCAGTGCGCTCAAGCGCAGCAATCTCCTTAGCCATAGCAAGCTGCCATTCAGGATGACGCTCAGCATCCCGATAAGAAGTCGGCTCAGAGGCAACAGAAAGACCGTACTGACTAGGAGAGTAACGGTCTGGAGCACGACGCGGACGAGTCGCCGGAAGAGGAGAGGGAAGCTCGTCAGAAGAAGAAGACATATCGGAAGAAGAAGAAGAAGAAGGGACATCAGGAGGAGGATCTGGAACATGAGAGCGACGAGAATAATGAAAGGGAAAAGGAGGCAACGGTGAGGTGGGCGGAGGATCAGAAGAAGAAAGAGGACAACTAGGTGGGGAGGAGGACAATGGAGTCGAAGAGGATGGCGCCGGGGATGAAGAGGGCGCATCAGAACAAGGTCCAGGAGGAGGGACAATAGGGACAGAAGGAGGCGCATCAGGAAATAGAAGAAAGGAGATATCATCCACCGGGTAGGTACCAGAGGTGGGACGAGGGTAGAAGGGACGCATCTCATCAAACGTGACGTCACGAGAGATGCGCATCCGACGACCAACAGGGTCCCAACAGAGATAGCCCTTATGCTCATCACTGTAGCCGAGAAAAACACACTCAACAGACTGAGCGGTCAGTTTGGTGCGTTCACGAGGAGGGAGAAGAACATAGCAAACGCAACCAAACAAACAAAGAGTCGAGTAGTCTGGAGAACCACCAGAGAGACGCTCGAGAGGGATGCCACCTTGGAGGGCAGCAGAAGGCTGAATGTTAATGAGGTAAGTCGACGTAGCAACAGCCTCAGCCCAGAAATGCGGCGGAAGAGAAGAAGCAATCATCATAGCACGGGTGGTCTCAAGAATATGACGATGCTTACGCTCGGCAACACCATTTTGAGCATGCGCACCGGGACAAGAAAACTGAGCAAGGGTACCCTGCTCAGCAAGAACACCACGCAGGTGCTGAGAGATATACTCACCAGCAGAATCAGCACGGAACACACGAATGGGCGAGGAATACTGAGTGCGGACCATGGCCGCAAAGCGCTGATAAATGGAAAGCACCTCACTGCGAGAGAGCATAAAAAACAACCAGGTGTACCGTGAAAAATCATCAATGAATAAAATATAGTAGCGATGACCCCCTTTGGAACCAAAGGGAGCCGGACCCCAAACATCAGAATGAACTAAATCAAAAGGTCGCTGAGATACAGACACACTGGTAGGATAGGGAAGCTGAATCTGCTTGCCTAACCGACAACCCTGACAGTTCAAAGACACATCTCCTGAGACAGACCCCAGAAGACCATGACGGACTAAAGACGATAAACGGGAGCCACAAAGGTGACCCAGCCGATGATGCCACTGCTGGAAAGAGCCAGTGACGGAAGCAGCGACCGCAGTAGAACTGGCCGATGAAGAGGCAGCAGATGGAACACGAAGCCAGTCTAACTCCCAGAGCCCTGGAGACTCACGGTTGCGAGGGCCAGCTCCAACCAGGGCCTGTGTGCGGCGGTCCTGAACAGCACAAGAATCAGCGTCAAGAATGACGCGACAACCAGAATCAGTAAGCTGACTAGCAGAGAAAAGATTCATCTTAAGGCTAGGAACATGAGAAACACCAGGGACAGAGAAAGAGGAAGTAGAGAGGGTGCCTCGACTGGAAACAGGAAGAGATGTACCATCAGCCGTGATAACACGGACAGGAGAAACGAGAGAACGAAGAGCAGAAAGAATAGAAGACGCAGAAGTCATATGAAAGGAAGCTCCAGAATCCAGATACCACGGGGACATACCTGACTGTGCAGAAGGTGGTGGTCGCGCGGTGCCAGAAGAGGTAGACACAGGACCAGCAGTGCCTGACGAGGAAGAGCCGGGCGCACGAACGGACGGAGCTGACGGAGCTCGATGGAGCCCGATGCGGGCCAGACGAGATCGGCTGCGGGGGCCCGAGCAGGGCCGAGTGGCGGCCGATACGACGAGGACGAGGCCGACGATGCCGGACGGGGGCGGGGATCGAGGATGAGACGGGCGACGGAGGCGGACGACCGGAGCGGCCGGGACAGCGGCCGGAGCTCGCCGGCGGCTAGGGAGAGGCGGCGGCGGCGGCCGGGCGCGACGGCAGGAGGCCGGGGCGGGCGGCGGCGGCGGCTGCGAGGAGAGGAGAGGAGCTAACCTATTGCTCTGATACCATGTTAGGAATAGACAAGTTGTATTCCCTGAGGGCCAAAGGCCACAACATATAGTTATATGTATAGGTGAGAATATGCAAGAAACCCCCTAACAGGTGGGGAAAATACACATATATAAATATACATCTAACAAGGGGTACCATCCCCAATTACTCATTCCTAATGATTTGTTCTTTGCAATATTCGGTACTGTCATAGCTGCCATCGCGCTCATGTCTTGATGATCCGGACAGTCACTGCCATCTGACTCCACTAACTGTGAGACATCATGGAACTATCAATCGCTTCCACATCTGGCATATGTGTTGCTGAACCTCTACAGTGGTGGGGCATAAGCATCAGCAATAGTCAACGTCATATAATATGTCCAGTTGTCCATGATAGGCATGGGGATAAAGATAAACCCGAACCCAGCTAGAGAGCCACACAGGCCTATGCTGAAGATCTTTTATGCTTTGATCAAGCAACCGACCAAGAAGTTTTAGTTCCCTATCTCTACTAATCTCTACTAATAATATTGCTACAGGTATGGTTCGTGGCTGTCATAAGTACGCTTTCAATTCACCTAAATACGTTTTCTTTGCTAAAGGATCCGAAACGTTTTCTTCTCCCGGACATAACTAGCAGGGGCGTTGCGTCCGAGTACGCGGGGCTGGAGCAGCGGGGAGTCGGTCGCATGCTGTTGGAGCTCTTCTCCTAGCTGCTGGAGTTCTTCTCCTAGGCGCTGAGCCTCCGGCGCGGGTACCTGGAGGAGGAGCAGGGGTTCCTAGAGGGAGTGAGCATCGCCGGCAACTAATACCCGGCATGCCCGGAGCCGCACCTCACCCTCGGCAGCACCGTCCACTCCGACTGCAGCTTCCTTACCGTACTCCTCATGGACGCCGTCGGCGGCCTCCAGGTGCTCGTGAACCCCGAGGACGACGGCGATGATCCGAGGTAATCTTCTGCTGCAGCGTGGGTGAACGTGCCGCCGGTGGCAGGGCACTGGCGGTGAACGTGGGCGACTTCCTGCAGCTTATGTGCAACGACAAGTTCAAGAGCATGGAGCACCGCGTGCTGAACAACCGCGTGGGCCCTCGGGTCTTGGTGGCGTGCTTCTTCCGGACGACATTGCAGGAGCTGGTCCGGCAGCACAGGTTCAAGGGCCTTCAGGGCACATCTCTCCTCCACTACTTCAGGCTCTGAATCTCACTGAAAGTCTATCGATCCCAAAACATTGCAATAAGCCGCCAGAGCTTTCACATTTAAGTTTGCTCTGCACTATCCAATATCTACCCTCCACTACTTCAGGCTCTGAATCTCACCGAAAGTCTATCGATCCCAAAATATTGCAATAAGCCGCCAGAGCTTTCACATTTAAGTTTGCTCTGCACTGTCCAATACCCCTGACTGAATTTTGCTTCATAGTATTTTCTTGGTAGGTTTGAAATTTTTGTCGCACAAGTTTTGATAGCTGTTGACATTGCTCTTCCTGTTATTCCCAAGTCTTGAAAGTCCTTGAACTTGCAGGATTGTTACATGTTTTCACCTGTTAGTTTCTCCAAAAAAACAAAAATCAAGAATACACCCGAACATGTATCAATTGTATAGAAGAAAAGCTAGACAGCCGGTACATCGTCAAGAAGGCTACAACTTCACGCACCCAACACGATACAAAATTTATACTTATAGAAATTAAGTGCTTCAAAAGCAAAATGAATACCTCTAAAAAAGCAAAATAAATAAAAACACTGAGATCAGTGAGTCTGAAAGAGAAGAGGAAAAGTGAGAAGGGACTGATCATAGCAACGAATGCATGTGAGCATGCGACAGAACATGTATGTAAAGCATCAACCAGAGTCTAGAGTTTTAAAAATCAAAAGGGCGATCCATCACTCACATCGGAAACTCTCTATGGAGGTCGAGCTCCATGGAGCTCCTTTAAAAATAATAATTGAAAATCATGTTTTATAAGTTTCAATTTTTTTTGAAAAAAATGTGTAAAATTTCAAATTTAAAAGAGCAGTCAGGCTACAACACAAGCCGATCTGGGGCTTCAGGAACGGCGATGTAGTGCGCGTCGACAAAGGAAATTGCAGCGCCGCTTTCTAGCACGGAGCTGTACCACCGGGCCGAATGCGTGACGCGATCGCACTCTAAGCATCCAGGCCATCAACTGATCAAGATGACGAAGAAAAGATGTTTATTGTCGCAGGTTCTCTTCTTTTTTTGGTACTTAAGGACAAAAATAGTTTTTCTGTATTAGACTAATGTCTTCCGCCAAAACAACTCACCTACCTTAGTAACATTAACAAGTACTAAATTGGTAAATCTTAACATTGCACATCATTTATCCATGCTTTAATCTTTGATTTCAGACCTAATATGTTTCGTCATTAGCATTCTCTTTAATGTGTTGAAATCATACACTCTTCTGCGTTGGCAAGGTGGCTAGGAACTGAAGTTTTCTTTAAGGGAGTTCCCCAAATAAATATATAAAGAGATAAATCTGCCATCGATACTTCTGCTCAAGCAGAGAATGGAGAAAGGGCGAGTTGAGGCTAAGGATACACAGATCAATCAATTTCATAATCGAGTATCTACACAAAAATGCCTAAAATAAGATTGAATCATGGTAACAAAAAATTATGCCCGTAGCAACGCACGGGTATTCAGCTAGTCTACTAATAATATTGCTAGAGGTATGGTCCGTGCCCGTCGCAAGTACGCTTTCAATCCATCAAAAGTACGCTTTCAATCCACCCTCTGTCCCGCACGTCTACTCCTTAATACCTCGTTTCGTACATCGCGTCCAGTCGCTGATTGCCTTCCACACGATTCGCTTGATGAGGAGTCCAAATCGGATCGGACCAGCCTATCAAGCTACAGCCTACGGCTTCTATATATACATGGCCTTCCGTATGAGAAAGAGATCGATTAGTCACGTCTCGGGCCCGTGTCACCGATGGAGAGACCGGCAGCATCCCCGTTGAGCTCGCGTGATACGGATCAATACAGGAAGACACTGTCGGCGCGAGGCTCCAGCAATACCGAAGATAGCCGGGAGACGAAGACCGGCCGCTGGCACTCTGTATCACGCGGCTGCGTTAGATGCAGAAATATTGGGATGCAGGCTAAGGACGGGTTGACGGCCGTTGCCGGTCGAGTCAGACTCACATCCATCAGGATGACCTGAGATCCGCGCCGCTGGCCGGCTGGCTGGATGATGGATATAGCGAGCTCTACGTGGTCGCCTGCAACGTCCCCACGGTCCTCGAGTTATCGTGCTGCACAGGCGGCATGGACATGTACACTGCGCACCATGCACATAGTTCTTTGTACGTAGTCATCATTGTTCGTACAAAGATCATCGCCCGATGAAGAGTGTTCCGCGCGCGGAAGCGGCTAGGCAGCCATCGCCGTTGACGATCGATGTAGGTGGACTAGAGGATCACAGAGGTCACGGAGCTGAGAAAGCTGCGAGGTGAGGACGAGCGTGGCAGGTCATAAGAGAACCATTATACAAGGTAATTACATACTGTACTTGCTAATTTCACCAATCAGGTTTTCATTTGTATAATAATAATTACCAAAGAACAGAATGCCTTGTCAAATAGTATCGCAATACATACACTGCATTGCACATATCTGCTCATAATCCAGAAGTACATGCTAACGTTCAATTTACCGAGATGTTTATTTGGTCAATTGTGAGCTAAGCTACGTGCGTATAATCCAGACATACAGGCTAACGTTCAAATTGCAGAGGTTTTTTATGCGGTGAATTTAAAGACTAATTGTGAGCTAAGCTACTATCTAGGAATTAGACATTTAGTGTACCTGCATATAATCCAGTATCCAGAGATACAGGCTAATGCTCGAATTGCAAAGATTTTTTATTCGGTGAATTTAAAGACCAATTGTGAGCTAAGCTAGCTAGGAAATAAACACTTCTCTACACAAATATGCAGATCAATACCTTTTGCCAAATTTGATACTAGCATAAATATTCCAAATTGTTACTACACACGAAGCAACTAAGTAAAGGACATTATTCCATAAGTTCCTAGAATTAGAAAGCGTCATGCCAAGGTTGCAACACCCATTCCCTTGCCGGATGGCTTCGTCGCAAACGTCCGGTTGTACCACTGGTGCTTTGCTGCCTTAGGTCTTGGTCCGATGTGGAATGGATAATATTTTTTATATTTTTCATCACAAATACGCTTTCAATCCACCAAAAATATGTTTTCGTCCGGGTTAGCTAGCACGTGTTCCCTCCGCAGCTGGCTCTTCCTTCCCTACATCGATTCCGCGCGCATAGACTCCGCGAAGAGCACGTTGCTTTTTTCGTACGTCCTGCGCTGGCCGTGCTTCGTTAGGAGTCCGTCTGTTTTTCTGTTTGTGAGCTGCAGAGCCATGCACCTTGGCCCGGCCAGCCGTCGTGTCAACCTGAGTAGAGCTCGTTTAGGATCGGTGTGTATGGAGCCGAGTACAACTCGTGTCATATGTCATACTCGTATAATACAGTACAAGGACTGAGAACAAGGGAAGAACAATCAACGCTACCCATAAACATCCAAACTAGGAAGCACTACTAGCTCGAGTCCTCCGCGCTCTCACAACTAGGAAGCACTACTGGCTCGAGTCCTCCGCGCTCTCTCACCGTGAGTATACCGCCATATCGCCCACTTTGCCAGAGTCCACCGCAGTTTATCAGTGAGCCCGCCGTGAGCCTGTGCGTCCGCCAACGTCTCGCTGTTCCGCCGATGTCTCGCTGTTCCGCCGAGCGCCGACTTCGCCGGATCTCTCGCGAGAGTACGCCGAAGGCCGAACATACGCCAGCGCACCTCCCATGACCGGCATACTTCGTCATCTGTCCGTGGAGCCGCCTATGGACCTCATCGCTCTAGCTGAGCCATCGCCAGGAAGAGGGCAAAGGAGACCGGAGATGCTTCATGGCCTTAACATCGCACTTCCTCCTTAAACAGGCTTTCGCCCCGCTATATTAATATAGTAACCATACAATACAAGCAAAGAGTCTTGAAACAAAATAAAATGATAAGACAACAACAAAAATATGCCCAAAAGAAAAACAAAATGGAGACAAAGGCGGATCAACTAAACGACGGCGACCCGCAACCGCCGCGCCCTCCAAAAATGTACCTCCTCGCTCCAAGCACCGAATCGTCAAGTACCAAGCAACACCTTCAAGAAGGAAAGCGATACGCTGCTGCCCGGACCATATGGTCCTAGGGTTTCCCCCGGCACATAGAGGAAAGTGGACATCAGGTAACCACGACGCCCTTCAGAAAGGAACGGTGCCACCCGAAGGCGCCACCGCGTCGGTGTCGATCAAGCCGACAAGGATTTCTCCCGAGAAAACCCATCCACAACCCTCGAACGATCCGATGCATAGGAACCCCACGAGGTCGAAACCTCACCACCACCAAACTTGTCGCCCGCCAACATGCGCCACTACGGTCAAGAGTCCACCATCGTCGTTTCACCGAAGCTACCATCACGAGGCCTGCAAGACGAATGTGAAATGGAGCATGAATCGAGGCCGGCAGTACCACGGCCACGCGGGAGGGAACAACCTCCACCACCGAAGGCGATAGTCGAAAGAACGCGGCAGCAGGGCACCCAGTCCCTCTTAGGTCCGGTTGGGCACAGCGTGCCCGTAAAGCCCCCACGGAGGCACACCAGTCCCAAGAGGGTCCGGTCGGGTCCAGACTAGGCCCGCAAAGCCTGCTGCCACGCTGCAACAGGCCGGCCGCATCGCCGCCATGCCCACCATCACGCCGCCGTCTCCATCTCCAGGAAGCTCCCAGGTCACGCAGGTTCTCGGCCCGCCCAAGCCCATCTGGGATCCGAGCTGCCCAGACCGGAGCCAGAGAGCAGCCATCGATCCTTTGCATCCATGGAGCATCGCCGCAAGGACGCCACCGCGCCAGCACCCCCCCAGCCGCGCCGGACCAACGCCTCCCAAAGTGCACCGCCGCCATGGAAAAGGAGAGCCCCGACCCTCTCTCCAGGGCTCGAGGAAAAGCAGGCCGCCGCTGCCGGCGACGGCCAGGCTTCACCCGACGATCCCTGCTAGCGGCGGCGTCGGAGGGAGGAGGGTGGGGGAGGAGAAGGCGGCCGGAGTTGGGGGCGCTCCGTCACCCTTAAGGGGGTGAGAGGGCAAGGGTTTTTTTTTCAGGGGCTCGTTCCGAATTTAGATAGGATAGCTTAAAACATCGCACTTACGCGCGCCAAGTTCGCATCTGCCTACACTACTCACCTACTCCATCATGGCGATTCAGATCGAATTATCGGAAGTATGAAAGAACGTTTCAGATTGTATTTGCACTTAGAAGCTACTACCTCGGTGAACAACACCTACGCAGTCAATGACTCTTGCTAGCCTAGGAGAAGGTCTTAGTATAGGACTATTGCATGTCCCTCCGTACATGCATCTTTTGCATATATTGACGAAAATTTTATCTAGACCGTTCTAACTATAATAGAACCGAGACATAATTTTAGTCTACGTGGAAGTGCACCGTGGCTTTATTTTCTATGGTTTTTGACATTTTCGTTAATACAAATACGAGAAGTTGTACCGAAATCTTGGGCTTTGCCATGTGCACATGGAGCAGCAGCTTTGGTTATTCTTTTGTACAAAATAAATTATTCATGTTGAATTAAGCCAAACAAGAAGAAGCCTTACGACTAGAAAATAATCGATTCACCGAGAAATCAAAGATTAGCAGAGGGATACATCCATATATCGAAAAAAATATTCATGTTGAAACGAGCGTTCAGTCGTAACCTTGAGCGATGATTGCTGTTGTTCAACCTTTCATTATAACTTTTACAAGATTGTACTTCTGGTACTTCAAACAAAGTGAAATGCAAATGTTTCTGAAGTATAGTGTGACTTCTTTTATATACATGTAGGTTTTCTTCTATATTATACTGAGATACTGTGGGAACAAAGATAATTTGACGAGCCGTGGCAACGCACGGGTATTTAGCTAGTAGTTATTAAGTTGAGCGCAAAACAAATACCAGTCAGTTCTTTATTCTTCCAGGGGGTGAGCTGTTAGACTACCATTACTAAGTTGGGGTAAATAAAAAATCGAGTTCATTAAACTAGATGACCAGAGTTACCCGTGAAAGTTTGAGAAGATACGTGCAGTTTACTCAGTATATGTATAGTAGTCTCATAATCTAGGGAGCATTATAATTTCGTGTCCTCTCAGACAATGCAGGACACCAACTGAGGACGATGTATTTTTCAAAGCAACACAAACTGTCCAATTCATCTATCTTGTGATTTCCCTGGTATGTATAAGTTAATGGCTTTCGACATGGCAGTAATACGCAAAAAGGGGTGATCCAAGCATGAACAACACAACCTGTTCAATTAATCTATCTTGAGATTTTCCTGGTATTTATAAGTTGTGCTTTCAACATAGCAGTAGTACGCAAAAAGGGATGATCAATAGCATTCCATGGGCCACATAATTACAACATTAACACGCCTAAACCATGTGGGTTCTCTAGCTCAGAAGCTGGGTAGACCATTACAAGTTGCATAACCATACTGGGAAAGAGTGCTTGGAGGGGCACTTGTGTTGCCAGTATGTTATCTAAGCACAGAGGGCAAATGAATTACTCTGCATGTAAATGATGTCAAACTTCTTTCTTTTCGTTGGTTTCAAAAGCTAGCTCCAAGTAGATCATACAAACTAAAAATTCATAGTTATACACAATGGAGATGTTTGGAAAACCATTGTGTCAAACTGAGGGCACAGGCAAAATGAAAAAAATTAAGTATTGAGGGTACGCAACAAAACGAAATTGCTGTAAAGGCTGATGATGTTATGAGATACTAAAATACCGTATGTTGCTAACTGCTATAAAGTATTACGAACTTTTTCTACATATGGTATATTCATATGCAGCTTCTATGAACAATTACGAAATTAGTACGGATGGTAGCATATCTACAGTATCTTACCTTTTGCAATGGTTGCCGAATGATGTCATAGTACTGGTGCTCATAGTATCTTGTGTTCATCCAAAGCTGATCAGACATATAAGAAATCAGTTACACTTGCACACTAGCAGCAATTAAATTCTGTAATAGAAGGCATAGCTCAGTACCCGAGGAATGTTTTGTATCCACCTACGACATGGTTCACCAACAACCTGATATAAACCATAAGCCACATAAAATGCTAGATCATTAAATTAGCCAATATAAAATAAACAACAATATCCAAGAGATTAAATGTCCTACCTCTTCAAAAACTTGGTCACATAAGCATGAGCCATCCTTCATAAGTAACATTGCCCGATAATCCTGACATTTATAGAAGATTTAGTTAAGGTTCACTAAACATTTGAAGCACAATAAGTGTTGGCGAAAAAGGTCAGACCATGATTCCACGAATAATATAATATTTTGGAAGATGGAGCCCAGCGAAAATTTGCTTGCCAAATTTGTCCAGAAGTTCTGGAGAGCATTTCTTGTCCTACAAAAAATAAGCATGCAACATTGAGAACATTACAGCAGCAGGTAAAAAATTTGTTGATTCTGCATGCATTACTAAGAAATATAAAGCGTTTATTGAAGAGACAAGTACCCAATCGGAGTTATCAGTGATGTTGAAAAAATCTTTGGCCTCCAACTCGCACATCAAACTTTGAAGTTGACTATTCAGCTGAAAGTTCAAGAATTTACAGCCAATAGTTAACAGAATGCAGCAAATGCATACTTGCAGCCTCTGGATTGAACAAGTTCTTCAAATGTCAAATCTTAGAGGATAAATAGATAACTTATGGGGATGCTGACAGACAAGCAGAGAAAATCAATAAATTGCCCTCTAGGTCACCGCACGCTGCTTCAGTCACCATGGGTGCGCTAACTAAAATAAGATTTCAGTTGCCGATGACATTATTTTCCATGTAGGCATTTCATCTTGGCGAAAGGCAGAGCCGTAGTAAAATTTGCATGTACCATTTTCCACACTATTTGAGATTTCCAAAGAAAAGTTTCATGTAAACCAAAGTACTACAGGACATTAAGAATTCCATACACAGCTTATATGTCAGGAACCTGAGTTTACAGAATTTGCACAGACTCTAAGCCCAATGCAAATATTACCAACTCTTGCATAGCTGGTAAATAGCATATATTCTTTTGGAAGAATGGTTAGATAATCAGAACTACAAGATCAGAAAGCCCTTATGAATAGGCTTGGAGAAATTGGGTTGCGAAGGAATGTGCTGTATAAGAAGCGGCCTACTAGTTGATTTGGCTCATTAGAAGTAAAATAGTGTCCTAAATGCAAATGCAACAATTTCTTCTGAAGAAAATTAAGCACAGGTCTAAAGTAAAAGATGCTCTTGAACACGAATCCATGATTTCACTTTTGTGTCACATAACCAACAGTTAATTGATCTAACTGGTCGTCAAACTTGGAATCTTTGAATGGGTGGACACGTTACATTTCATAACAGAGTGATTCAACTTTGTGCCTCCTAGGTGCAATGGATAGATATAGTGAAAAGATGCAGTAGTGGAGTATGTTTAGAGTAATATAGCATACTCCCTCTTTTCCTATATAAGATGGTTTGACAAGTCAATTTGGCTTACCAAAACAAATTATATTTAGGAACAGAGGGAGTATTATTTTTGTTCAACTGGTTTATAAAATGTCATTTGCCACATTGTCCCCCAAAAATGGATGCAGAAATTTAACACTGCACACTACAGTAGTTCAATAGTAGAAAGAGATAGAGCAATATTGCCTACTTGTCGTGCTAATGGAAAATATTACTGTGTTCTGAAAGTGAATCTGGGAGCATACGCATGTTTCGAGTTGGGAACTACATACATAGATTACTCTAATCCATAGAGCAATAAATAAGAGTTTCCCATGGTTTTGTAACTTTTTACATCATGAACTTCCATGCCATAAAGCATTTAACATGATCAACAACAGGCTTTCTAGATTATAGTAAGTAAATCATGACCCCTAAATTTAGGAATGCACTGATACACCATTTATTTTTGAAATGCTGGTGTAGTTGCTCTGATTCAAAGCTCAAGTTATACAAGATCAAAAAAACAGAAGCATGCCACAAAGCATCTAGAACATTAGAAAATAAATCTTGGAGAGCGGCACTCTATAACGTTAGGAAATAAACCTTGGAGAGAGAGAGAGAGAGAGAGAGAGAGAGAGAGAGAGAGTGTGTGTGTGTGTGTGTGTGTGTGTGTGAGAGAGAGAGAGACAGAGAGAGAGATTTGCCTTTAAAACTGCATGTGAATGACCTTGGGTCTATGACTAATAAGTAATAGCATAATACAAGTAAACCCACAAAAAGAAACTACCAAGTAACTTCAGCAAAAAAAATCAAGGACAAGCAGGAAAAATAGAGCACACACCTGCTCATTGTCAACAACTTGTCTCAAATGTTTGTAATAAGAACATAAGTGTTTCTCCCTACCCAGAAGTTTGTCTCTTCGCTATAGAAAGTAGAAAGTTATAATGGGTACATTTTCATGAAAATATAATTCATAAGGGTAATATATTAGCCAAATTAGCACCTGAATAGACTGTTTTATGAGATCATGATCCAGAACTGAAAACTCACTGCGTATAAAATCATCATTAATAACAGCCTTCAGTGCATCATCCTGTGAACCTCAAATGACAAGTTAATGAGGCGATATATTTGCAGAACATATAAACATATTGCATTCTTCCTACAATTGAATAACTAACCTCACAGATGTAACGATCTAATGCACCTGAAGCCATATGTTCATCAAACTTCTCATGCAATCTTGCTTGTTCTTTTGCCATTTGATACTGGAAAGAGAATCCATGCCATGGCGTAAAAAGATGTAGCCGAAGTGAAACATCAAAAGCAATCATATATTAGTATTTTATTGTTAAAATAGATAATGATACATTTAGGAAGACCTTCCGCTATTTCATGTATTTTTAGGCAAAACCTCAACTGTATACTAATACACACTCATTTCAGCAGGCTCTCCCTTAACCATCTCAAGAAAAGCTGTCCAGGAAGTCACTCCATACACAGTAGATTTGCATATTAGCATGTAAAACAGACCGCTAATAACAATACTAGACTAATTCTTTTCGGTATCAGAATCATAACTGAGTATGAATACCATTGTGTTTTCACCATCAATATAATTCATTGCCCGAGGTCGCAGATGCACCGGAAAATCACTTAAATCTGGTTGCAATGGCTGAAAATAGGAAAGCATATGTTAGTGTAAAATATTTTGGGTGTGAAGAAAAGAGGAGAAACATACCTGCAGAAAATTTATGTTTTCTACGTAAGTCAAGTCGTGGAATATTTCTCTGAGCACATCCTTGTGACCCTACATAATGATTTACAATTTTATTTGAGGAACTGAGGAAGCACAAAAAACTAATCCAAAAGTTTCTGCATATTACCCACCTCACGAATAAGGGGATGGAACTGAGGCTCCCACAAAGATAATGTTGCACAGAATTCCTGAGAAAGGTGAGTGATTAGATCATTAGAGTAATCCTCAATAATATGCATGTTACTATGTTATAGTATGAAGCTCACCTCAAGTGCAGATTCTCTGAGATATTCTGCAAGACCAGGACACACATCCAAATTATTTACAAGTTCCACCACACTCTCATCATAACTAGAATGCTGTAAGTTTTCCACATATCGTGAGTACTGAAGCATTTTTTACCCAATCTGAACTAAGAAATAGAACAAATACCTGAATATAAGGTTTCAAATTAATGAGTTTGCAAAACAACTCAAACATTTGATCATTCCGTCTCTGCCAATGCTTTACAGAACATTTGCGCTTCAGAACGAACAAAATAAAATACTCATTAGACAATATATCGATACATATCTGCACATCCCATACACCACACTAAAAGGATATACTTGTTTATCATTTTTAAGTCCTCAATTGTAGGTTTAAGATACTTTAATACAAACTACACACAAAATCGATTAGAGCTCTTAGATTTTGTTGTACAATACTTCTCGAAACTATAGCCCAAAAAATACACCAACTGAAATCATGGTGTCAAAGCAGCATGGTGGCCCGTTTTATAATATCCTATAATGCCGGCAGTGTAAATAGTGACATTGTTTGATACATGGTAAAAGTAGGGGTTAACTGGGTAGATGCCACTGCAATTTTTGGCTATTTGAGAAACGCCACTATAACTTTCAACTTTGGAAAAAACGCCACTGTAATTCTCTGAAAATATTATGGATGCCATTACGGCCATTTATGCACATATTCCAGTCTATGTGGATAGAACGATGCAATCTGGTTCTTAATCTCCTTGATGGCTTGGAAGAGCAGAGACCTCTCTCTCCATTCCTGAATTCAATTTCCGCAACATCGTTAAAAGGCACATTGCCAACCTGTTACACTACAAACACATCTACTGGAAAAATAGATGTACCATTCGGTGGGTTAGACTCGGAGGGGAAAATACAAAAAAAACTCATGCTGCAGCCACTAAATCTTACAGAAGAAATAAAATTCCCACCCTCACTTCAAATGACAGCATCTCCTACAATGATCATGAAGCCAAAGCAGCCATAATTTCGAACACTTTCTCGAAGCGCCTGGGATCTTCAGATAAACCCATTATGCATTTCAATTTGGGTGACTTTATTAATAGGACGGAGGGGCTGGACTCACTCTCTCTCCCTTTCTCGACCGAGGAGATAGACTATCATAAAGCATTATGGGTTTGATGATCGTTTTATCGATGGATCAACTCCATCCTTGTTAGTGGAACCTCTTTAGTTCTCCTCAACGGCGTTCCAGGGAAAAAAATTCATTGCCGCAGAGGGCTAAGACAAAGGGATCCTCTTTCACCCCTTCTTTATGTCGCCACAGCGGATCTACTTCAATCTGTTATCAACAAAGCTTGTGAGACTAATCTTTGAACTAAAATGGGACCGGCATTTTAGCTAATGGCCAGTGTAAAACAACATAAAGAACAGCGACAGGCGGAAAGGGAAAAAATTTCATTGCCGCAGAGGGCTAAGACAAGGGGATCCTCTTTCGCCCCTTCTTTATGTCGCCACAGCGGATCTACTTCAATCCCATTTTAGTTCATGGCAAGATTTCCGAGGTTTTACTCCTTTGCCAAAGAACTAAAATGGGATCGGAAACCTCCATCGTTTTACACTGGCCATTAGCTAAAATGCCTGTTTAGGCCACCATCACCATGGGACCGGCAACCGGAGAACAGCGACGGGCGGAATCGGCGGCGGCACGCCGCGGCAGGGATGGGGGACCCAGACCTCCAAAGATTCGGGGCCAGATTGCAGTGGCAGCGGCGCGCCAGCGACGTGCACTCCGGATAGATCGTTGCCAAGGCGCACTGCCTACAGCGATATGCTGTTTGAATCCAGTGCGAACAGCGGCGAGCTGGGATGCGAAGGATGCGGAGATTGAGTTCCCTCTGTAAAAGCTGTTCAATATTTCCTTTTTTGACTATTAAGCTGTTTGGGGTTCAGCACATTCCCCCTGAAAAGCTTCCTAAGTCTTGGTCATTTGGATGCCATGAAACTGGAAGTCTTGGTCATTTGGATGCCTCCCGTGAAGCTGCAGCCAGCAAAGATTTACTTTCTTCAAATTTTAGCAAAATATTTGATTGACCATGATGTATTGCCGAGCTGGAGTTGCTGCTTGGCAAGGTGGTGCAGGTGCAGCTAGGCATGGTGTTGGTGCAGGTGGCCAAGGAGCAGTTGCAGGTGGCCGTGGTGCAGGTGTTGGTACATGCCGCATCCTCCAACATGGCGGGTTCGCGTGGTGGCTGCCTCCGCTGTCAGCCCATCAAGCACCGGCATGTCACCTTCATCTCCCCATCCGGCCATCCTCCATCCATGTCCCCAGAGCTCTGCCACCCCCGCCACTGTTGTGTCACCTGCTGGCCAGCGCCGTCACTTCAATCGAGCGAGACGAGGCCAGGCTCCCTCACTCTTTTCTGAGATCTGTTCAATTTGATCGAACCAAGTTGAACCAGTACGGTGCAAAACCTCTACTTCTATCGATCCAGTCAACATTCTAAGCTGATTTGGGTGTGCCCACCATTGTACAAAGGAAAATACGGGGTAGATTGGCTGGTATGTGTGTTTAAGTGGACATAATGGCATCTATTAAATGTACATAGAATTGCAGTGGCGTTTTTTATAAGATGAAAATACAATGTGGGATGTGCATTAAATTAGTACCCTCGTAATCAGGACGTGAGCCTCCTAGGAGGCATGTAACAAACCCTAGTTTTGAGTTTTCTCGAGAAAAAAAATTGTAGTGTTTCTCAAATAGCCATAAATTGCAGTGGCATCTATCCAGTTAACCCTAAAAGTAACACGGGCAGTAATATAAATATACTTACCGATAATATTGCTGACATGGTCCAGACATAATCATGAGATTCGCTATGAATAGCATATTTGGATGTAAAATCACTCTTTAATTTCTTAAAGAGATGCTCCAGAGAACAATAACCCCACTGTAAACAAACAGTCAATCATATCAACACTACTTTTTGTGAATCAAATAGCATACAATAAGGAATAATAAACAAATCCAAACATAACAATGAACCTTAAAGTTTCTTACTAAAACTCATTTTCTGATCAAGAAAGGAAAAATATCCCATTAGTTGCTTTTGCAGCATGTAGGTACTGAATATGATGACTAAATAACAAACTTTTCAAACCAAAACATAAGGCACATGCAAGTCTTATTGATACAAGGTTAAGACTTTTACTTCCTCTATAAAAGGTAAGCCTGAAACCGGCACATCTGAAAAAATCACAACCATGCCATCTTTGACAGAGATGGCGAAATATCAGTAGGCTGATTAAAATGATCAAATGCTCGTCCATATGACACGGCACAGCAGGGTCGCCCTTCTGCTGCCACAGGAAAATCTATCAATGAACCGAGACGCAAGCTTTCTGTAACATTGACACACAACAACCATAATTTCTCCACGCCAATCCCAAAAGTACAAACATCCTATGGCCAAAACTCGTTTGTACATTTGTTCATTTAGAAAAATGACCATACGGGTGAAGTACTGATTCAATTAATAATTTACCTCCAAGCAGTCATCCATTTCATCCACTTGATGCAACATGTCAATATAAGCTGAAATATAATTGCTAAATTCTTCTTCAACCTGATGCAAGAAAAAATAAGGCGTGCTGTTAAAAGAGGGAAACATTTCATACAACGTAAATACATAGAAAATCAATATAAAGTGAGGTGCAAGGGACAAACTAGCGATATCAAACAAAAGGGGGGGGGGGGGGGGGGGGGGGGGGGGGGGGGGAGAGGGGGGGCAACATACCTCCGATGTCCCCACAACTTCTTCCAGGTCATGAAATGGTGTGTTTCTACAATCAACAGCAAGCTTTTGCTCTGACAACCACCTTTGAAAGCATTCTTCAGCCTTTTTTTTAGCCCTTTTTTCAGCCCTTCTTACAGCCCTTTCTTTGGTGCTTTCTTCGCTGCTTTCTTCAGTGCTTTCTTCACTGCTTTCTTCTCTGTTTTCTTCAGTGGTTTCTTCGCTGCTTCCATTGTATTTTCCTCCGCACACTAAATCCTGAAATTTAGAAGATTTTTTCAGTGTTGTACTGCATTTTTGTATCCCAATAAATTCTAAAATTTGAATATTTCTTTCAGGCTTCTACTATACTTCGCAACCCTTGAAAAATCCAGAAAAGGTGTTATGCCAACAGAACAAAAATAGATATTTGATACATCACAAAAGAAGCTATCTAAACACAAAATAAAAACTTCAGTTGTTCTGATTCATCACCTGATTTTGAACACACTCATATGCTTCTCGACAAAGATCAGTAAGTAGAGTACTGTCCAAACTTGACTTAAGAGTTAAACATCGAATGACATGAGAAATTATATCATCTTTAACAAAAGATATGAGTTCCTCATGACCTGTAGCTTTAGCAATTTGTACAATTTGATGACAAAATGGCAGTGATGTAATCTTTGCTTCGTCAACCTTCCATGCTCCAAAGATGTAACCGATTAAACTTAAGACTGGAAGTCTAAGGCTATCATCACATAGGACATACCTACAGGATAAAAACATATTTAAAATAACCCAATGCAAAAAAAGTTCACATTAATAGAAAAGGTTAGGTTGAATAGTATTACCCAACAAGGGAGCTTGAACACATATAATCCAACTGTGGAGATGTAGTTAGGCCTAGCCCACCATTTAATTCTGGGGATGCTATTACAGCAAGCAAATCCGACGCTGCACAGGTTAACTGGATAAGAAGATCCTTTCCTATATCTTTTTTTGACCGGGAACAGAGGCCCCAAACCATTTTGTCATCAGCCTTGTCTTCCGGCACAGAAACATAAACAATGGTATCAGGGACTTGCACTAAATCCTCGTCCAAAAAATCACACCATGACTCATAAAGGGTACGATGGAAATAATCAAACACCGGATACAGAAGCTCAACTACCCATTTTGCCCAAAGTTTTTTAGGACAATTTTTCACAACTGGAATAATGGTAGACTTGATGAGTAAAGTCAGATGATGAAATCCCATTGAATTCAGATCTTTGGTTAGGCTGCCACATACAGCTGAATTGTCCAAAAGACGATCAAACGCTCCCTCAAGCTGTGCACACATACCAATGACATTGTACCTACAGCATCTGATTTGTCAAAAAATTCATACATACAATAAAAACGGAAGTGATCAGGCATGACATAGAAACCAAAATACCCCATTACTATGCTAGCCCTGTAGAAAGTTCCGCCTATAAACTTGGAATCAAATAGATTTACATGAATTCATGTATCCTAAAATCATGTAAAATTGCAACACAAAATTCTTTAAATACTGAGCTACATAAATATGACAAGTTTGATAAATTTTTGGAGTTTTGACAATAAGCATTGTTCACTATACTCAGTTCCATACTTTTTTCATTTTTGTGTAGCTCAAACTACAAATAATTTCAAATTGGGATTTTGTGCATTTGTAGGATATATGATTGAATATACAATTTCAGAGCTTATAAAAATGATTTTCGAATTTTTTAGAATAAAGGGAGGCTCCGGAGAAAGAAATCCCTACTATAGGTTTCAAAAATCTATCGCTCTAAACGAGCAGCAGTTACTGGCCATTCCCCAATACATTTCAAAACAAGCGTTGCAACTTGAATGCTTCATTTTTAATGATATTGTCAAATGAATGAAATGTTTAAACAGTAGAAGTGGTAGCAAACTTACTCTACGTTGTGTAGTTATATTTTTAACTTGAGGTGATTTCACTAGCGCATTGCCAGAATAATTCAGACGGAGAAATATATAACATGATGATATTGTTTTTGGAGCAAAGTAGCTGAGTAGAGAGGCTTGCATATCAAGTGAAAACTACATGTTGAGTGAAAACATGACCCAAATGGAAACTATTGGTTGCAAAATGGAGAGAGGGATGCAATGGGATAGCCCACTTTCAATGGTAAGTCTGGGAATTTTTTTTAGATGGAGGAGTATCTATGCAGCATCTTTGAGTGGGATGGGAGTGAAGTATGACATCTAAACCAACCACTTTGCATCCAATGGTCTACATTGAAGGCTTCAAATTTCTATGCAAGACATGATTTCCACTAGATATGCACTCGATAAAGAATAAATATGTAAGTAGCAAACAGAATAAGAATAAAATCATAAGAGTATTCTACAAGAATATGGATTGACTAATGAAGTTTCGCTGTCGGATATTTTTCACATAAGATATCCAGTAATCCAAAGAAAAATACAGGGTCAAACATACCCACTTTGACGAGTTGTTTCTAACCAATATCTTATTGCATTCTCTTTCTGTTCTTCGTCATCTATGTTTAGCCCTTCTGGAGTTTCCCCTGGTTCTTCGAAGAACACAATACTTTTAGCACCTTCTAGTACATCTGGTATATTAGAAGCGACTGCTTTCGTCCAGAGAGCTTGCATATACTGAAGCAACTGAAATATATAAAAAACTAGAATTAACACAGCCACAGTTGACCAAAAGTGATATGCTTGGATAGTCTTTTACCATTAAGAGAGTGGGCAGTATCAACTGCAACAGGGTAGTCAAAGTTGCATAACTTATACTGCTTTTTTGGTCAATTTCACTAGAGTTTCTCTTTAGACAAATTTCTAGCTCTTTCTCAAAGAATACAATGACATTAAGGAAAGTTGTTCTGAATGGACAATTGCAGAATAAATTAATCACGTTGGCCTTCCATTCTGATTGAGTCCATATGTTTGACAAATGCTGAAGTATATAGTAGAGAACCTCCGGGCGTTTCTGCATCCTGTGAGAAAACATATAAGTAAGCAAACTTAAAACAAAGCAGTCACACAAATGATATCATTGCTGAGTACCTTGGAATAGACACAGCACAAGTGAAAACTCGAGAAAGAATAATATGGTATTCAAGGAGGCGAGAGCCATTTGCTCCAGTAGTATCCTGCAAAAAAAAGACAACATTTTCAAGATGGGGAACAGATATGGATATGCATGTATTACAAAGAGAACAAATTGCACTGTAGGATCGTAATGTTGACAATTATGCTCCCCTTTGTAAGTCCCGATGTTTAGATCCCTAAACTAGTGTTTTCGATCCCTAGTACTCCCTCCGTCCTGAAAAGGATGTCGCGCCGTCCATTTTACAAAATGCCCCCTGACACCGACAGGAAACACGCTCCTCCTCGTCTTCCTCGCTCAGCTGCGCGCTCACCCGGCCTCCCCCCCCCCCCCCCCCCCCCACCCACTCCGCGTTGCTCCCCGCCTCCACGCCGTGCTGCTGTCGCCTTGCTCCGCCGTGCCTTGTTTCCCTCCTCACCGAAGAGAAGCCTGTGGTTGTGTCTTGTTAAGTTCCGGTTCTCAAGGTTTGATTTTTCCCACACCACCGCGCCTTTCTTCCCTCACGCCGCCTTGCTGGATCTGCTAGCAGCGGTGCTCGATCTGCTCTGCAACGGCGAGGAGAAGCACGAGAACGGAGATGGCTGTGCTGCTGTTGTTTGCCGTCGCGGAATTTCGTGGACTCCGACAATGGAGGCGTCGTCGGGAAGGGAGAGGACACGAGACAAGCGTGTACAAGGTGGACCCAGCGCACCTGGTGTCCGACATGGCCACCGAGACCACCACGGCGCTCGCCGCCGTCTCCATCGTCTTCCGCGAGGCCAACCCAGCCTACTCCAAGCGTCTCCTCGACCGCACCGTGGGGCGCGGTGTGGCTGCACAAGCTCCCACCAACGCGTGTACCGTGACTACATCAAGAAGAACGAGGCGGCTCTCAGCGCCAGTGACTCCATCAATGAGTTTGGCTGGGACAACAAACACTACCATTGTGTACCATTGTGTACCATTGCGCATTGCTGCTGACGGGTTATGGCTGTCTAACTGAACTTAATTCACATTAGGATCTTAACTGAACATGAATTCAGTTGATGCACTGCTAGTACTCCTCAGTTGATGCACTCCTCATTTTTTTTCTTGGTGGGAATTTGGTAATCCTTGCCTGCTGAAAGGGGTCAATGTATGGATATGTTTTTTTCAGTGCTAGAGCTAAGGAGCTTATATTGATGCCCGGAAAAAAGGAGCTTAATTTGATGTGTAAATAAGCTCATGTGTCCAGCTAATTAGAGTCACAGATTTGTATGAAAATCCCACTCCAGTTAATTAGTGTCACAGAGTAGTATGGATAAATTCTTGTGAACTATAAATTAAGATGGATCCTAATTGTTTCAAGTATTACTCCTAGCAATTAGGCAACATTTACTACAGTAAGCTACTGTCTATAAACAAAACTCTCACTTAGGGTGTGTTCAGTTCGTGGAACCAAGTGGAATGTAATGGAATGGTTCCACACTTACTAGCTATTCTTGTGTTCGGTTCGGAAAAGGAACGGAATGGAATGGTTCCAGGAAAACGAATATTCGTGCTATATGCGGAACTCACTCGTTCCACCAAATCGGTGAAACGTCTCCGTTCCTGGCGCTAATCTCTCTCCCTCATCCCCCGGTCTCACTCCCTCATCCCCTAATCTCTCTAACCGCACACGGGGGAATCGACGGCGAGCAGGCGGGCAACAGTGGGCAGGCGGGCTGGCGTCGGCGGAGCAGGCTGAGCGGGCGGGCTGGCGTCGGCGGAGCAGGCTGAGCGGAGGGCTGGCGTCGGCGGAGCAGGCTGAGCGGGCGGGCAGGCGGAGCAGGCTGAGCGGAGGAAGCGGAGCAGGCTGAGCGGGCGGGCAGGCTGAGCGGGCAGGCAGGCGGAGGAGGCGGGCGCACAGCCGGCGGCTAGCAAGAGGGCCAGCGACGGACCGCCGAGAATCGGTCAACGGCAGACGGGAATAGGTCGATGGCTAGGGGAATTGGTCTATGGCGACGGGAATTGGTCGACGGCGATGGAAATTGGTCGAGGGCGGACGGGAATAGGTGGAGGACATATGGGCAAGCACTGTCCAACGCAGGGAAGAAGAGAACTGTGCACTTTTGTCCTTTTCGTTTGATATTTTTATTTAGAAATAAACTAGTCTTAGACTAAAAAACTTCATTTTATGTTATATAAACAGTAAATTAACTATCTAAATCGTAAAATATAGTCATTCTATTCCACATATTTGTCTCCAACTAAACACTGGACGGAACGGTTCCATTCCAATTTTTTGGCTAAACCGAACACCGGAATGGAACCGACCCATTCTAGTGGAATGGAACCATTCCAATCCATTCCACTTGGTTCCACGAACTGAACACACCCTTAAGCTATTGTCACTTATGTTTCAGTAGTTCTTACATGGTCCATGGTAAAAATAAATGCACCATTTTCTTGACCATTTTTCCTGTAAATGATGACTGCGAATGCTAATGGTGTAGGATTGGTTGGCATGGTTGTGCACCTGCCATTCTCCTTGAGTTCATCTCATGAGTTCAGTCTTTTGAGTGGACTAGCTAGTGCGTGAATTCAACAATGCATACTTACGTTCATGTTTGTCAGTCTGGACTTAGAATGTTCAGTAGATGCATGCAAGAGACATTTTAAATTGCTGCAGATAAGTACTAGTGTTGTGAAGCAGCATTATCAGTATACACATGCACAAGAAACTAAGAAATGAGATCCTAGCATATGTACCAAAACAAGCTGACGTTGTGCATCTACAGTTTTGATCGATTCTTGCTGCTATTATGTGGATGATCAGCTCGGTCTCTGCCGTCAGTTTCAATCGTCGTATCACTATGGATGATAGACACACATGCATGTTGCCATACTTGATTACTCCAGCATCAGATTATACATGACCCAGGCGTTTTTGTTTTTGAGAAAAAGACTAAGGTGAGTAAGAAACTGCAAATTGAGTAGCAAGCACAGATTGTTGAAGGTACTGTCTTCATATTGCCATTGTATGTTTCTATCTGCTAGTTGTGGCAGCATGTATAACGCTGACTTATTCTGTATGAAGATCTTAAATGAGCACAATGCAGGAGTAATAATTGTTCAACCTGATATGTACTGGTGGTCTGGTTGGTCACAAGCTCAACAACAATAATGATTACTACCTGCAAATTTCAATTCAAATTTCTTAGCTGCTAGCTATTGGTTTGATCTGGTTTTGTCATTTCACTTCAGATTAAGTGGAGTATCTGCCAGACAAGCAAAAGCATCCAAATCAAGGGAAGGCAGGCATGCGGGGTGGGCATTGCCTTCATCAGGTTCATCAAGTATGTCCCCATCTCCAGCTAGATCATGTGGCGGAGTGAAGTTAGATAAGGAATATGTTGATTTGGCTCTTGATCCAAGCAGATATGGCAATTTAGCTGTTGAAGCCGGAGCTGCGGATGCGCACCGCCGTACGGTTCGGCAGCGCCACCCCTCAATAGAGATGCAGGCCGGAAGGCAACTGGAGGCACCACGCCTGATGTTGCCCAGGAGAGCTACAAGGCGAGGCCTAGGTCGTCAGAATACCAACATCACAGCAGAAGTGGAGCACGTCGGGCGGAGATGCAGGCCAAGGTTGAGGACAACGTGGAGGTCACCCCAGAGCTAGGGGAGGCGGGGGCTGCTGCAGCCGAAAGAGAGCGACACACCCGGACGTGGACGCGGAGGAGGCGGCGGGGACAGGCTGTGTCTGGCGCGAACTCCTCTACGCCCCACCAGGCCAGGGGAGCCCAAGCGGCAGAGTGCCCCAGCCCTCCGCGAGGGAACGGTAGGCGGCGGAGCTACGGACGGTGGCGAGGGGCGGCGAGGACGAACAGTGAGGACGGACGCGGAGAAAGAACAGGATTTGGATTTCAGAATTCAAGGACCAAAATGGAGAAGAACTGAACTCCTAGGGGGTCTTCTGTAAAGTTACACATAACTGATGCCCCGACATCCTTTTCGTTCCGGAGGGAGTACATGCAATTAAATCCAAGACACTGAACAGAGTTGGGTCAAGTGACCACTAAATATTGTCAGCGGAGGTATAAGCATGCACCATACACTGCCAAAAAAAGGCAACACATAATAAATTGACATAATATTAACATGACCACATTCAACTCAGATGAACTAGATGGGAAATTTGTGTCATATAAACTGGGTGCAAAGCAAATTGAGCCTCTTGTCCTCTTGATTAATTTTTTTCTCAAGATCATTACCAGAAGAATCATATTGCTGAATAGCATTAACAATTCTGCATGGAGGCAATTTTGTCAAGTGAACACAAAATGTTGTCAGAAAAGGTTATACACATGTACCATACACCAGAAAAGAGTACCACATATTGAATGGCAGGACATTAACGTAACGATCATTCAACTAAGATGAACATAGCTCCTTTGCACAGCCGGCCAGCCATAGGAAGTGAAGTGGGGCGTAAGCACACGCCCTCCTAATGTCTAGAGATGAAAATACTCTATTCAGATCATTACCAATGAAGAATCACATTGCTGAATATCATTAACATTTCTACAGGGCAAGCAATTATGGACCGTCGGATTTTCTAGCATTTTTACTTTGGCTCAGTAAAGATTACATACCATTGTGTCCACGAATTTAGTAAAAGAAATTTGAGTTATACACTTATACTACATGCAAAAGGCAATTGCCAGTCATGAACTAACATGAAACTGTTACATGTTTGGCGGAAAATAATTAAAAGAGCATAAACATCATATTCAAAAGGTAAATAAGAAAGCAAGCATGGTGCTGAACCTCAGAGTCGAAGTCGTTATTGATAAGGTTGACTGCTTTCACCAAGACCTCAGCATACCACCCATAGGCCCCCTTCTTTTCAGCTTATTTTCCAGATTCTCCCAGAAGCTACTCTCCACCAGCTTCTCCCAGAATCTCGTTTCTAAAATTTTCACAACAATCTAGATTAGTCTTCCCAATACTTATCTAGATTGTTGTGCAAATTTTAGAAACGAGATTCTGGGAGAAGCTGGTGGAGGGTAGCTTTTGGGAGAATCTGGAAAATAAGCTGAAAAGAAGGGGGCCATAATCTATCTGCAGATATTCCAAAATATTTCATATAAATCATACACCACCAAGTTAAACAATCTTATCAGCGTGCACCGCGCACAGCTTGGCACTGAAATTGAACAATGAGTCTCCACTGACACTTCTCCAAATATGCCGACAAGGGGACATGGCTGTCGCATTAAATAATTAGGTGTAATCTTGGAAACTGCGACTTAAAATGATCATGATGCTATCTTCAAGCATAGTCCGCAGTGTGAACACGGGATTTAAGTGGGGCTAGTCACTAGCACTGGGAGATGACCAAAGTCAGAAGATAATTTACTGTTCTGCAACCTTTTCACCAGAAAATCTACCATCTAACTAATCAATTAAAGCTTCCAAGTTCAAAATCAACTCTACAACTTAAAATTCACAGAAAAAGAGAACCTACTACTGATGCAATACCAACTTTCAAATCATTTAACATTAATTTTCTGAATCGCCAAATCATGGTTTCAAATTAGATGAATACCTAGTGTCAGGTGATCAACCACAGATTTCCTTCTTTTAAGGAAAAAACATTCTGAGAGTATCCTACTCTGCGACAAAAAATACTATGAATCTAAGGACTTCATCCCCAATGCATCAGCTTTCAATCGAACCAACAGTCCCCGGGTGAAACCGTATAGCCTGCTACATACCTCCTTTTCCAGGTGCAGCAAGTCATGGAGGTGGTTTCGGCGAGGCACGGCATCGCCATTCATCAGCGAAGTGGGAAGAGGAGGGGAGGCGACATCTGGAGCACCAACGCCATCAATTGCGCCGCAGGACTGGGAGATGGTCAAAATCAAAAGAAAGTTTACTGTTCTGCAACCTTTTATCAAAAAGACCATCTAAATAATCAATTAAAGATTCCATGTCCAAAAAGATCATATATAATATAGCAGCACCAGGATTAGTGTGCCAAACCTCTAAAGTTTCACGGACAACACAAATATTTTACATAACTAAGATAAGGGATATATAGGGCATAATTGTTGTACCAGCAGTCAAGGTTAAATTATAGAAACATTTTAGGCATATTCATGTCCTTGAAATCATGAAGACTGCAGCTGAAAAGTGATCCATGTATTCATTGTTCAAGAGGAATAACAACTAACTGCTATGCTACATCACTAAACCACTAACCGCACAAAACAGAAATATCTATATCCATACTTAATAATAAAAACAGTAAGGTTTCTCCCCTTTTATTTCGTTCTTTTTTCATTCTACCCTTATTTCCGATGGAAATTACAGCAACTACCACCGTGTTACACGAGAGCAGTCGCCGGCCTCCACCGCTGCACCTTCCACGCTATCGCCTCCGTCCTCCGCGGCTCCACCTCGGGCGTGGCAGCCGCCAGCCTCCCCATCCACCTCACGCGCGACTGAAGCCTCCGCTCCTGTTCGCTGCTCCTGCCCCGCCTTGGCTCCTCACCCCGAGAACTGCCGCCAAGCCGGGCCCCTAACCGCCGCACGGCAAGTCTCGCCCGCATGGTCAAGCTCAAGCTGCTTAGGCTGCACCGAAGTTTCCATCTCCCTCCTCTGAACTTCTTCGCCGTTGGCTCCCAACTGCCCCGTCCTGCCGGATCCACTCCCGTCTGATGCAGCTGTTCTTGGGGTTCACGTAGAAGGGCTCTATCTATGATCCTTAGCCTACCTTCGATTCCTACGGCGATGCACATGGATCCCCATGTCAGCTTACAAATTTCCCCCATCAGTTTGGTTTTGTGCTTCAGGATCATACAATGCAATCCAGGAACATGTGGAAAAAACCCAGTTATGAGTAAACATAACTGGGTCATATGTGTATACCCAAATAGCTGTAAGTACACTTGCATGGGTTTCCACAGGTATGCCGTGTTGTTTGACTCAAGTTCATTTTTTATGCACAAAAGGCTATATTTAGATTAATAAAGATTCTCAAAAAATCAAACATTATGTTTTCTTTAATAATTTAAAAATAAAAGTATGAATCCAAATTCCAAATGTTTTCTTTAAGGATGAACAGAAAGTTTGCGTTTAAATAAAAAACAAAAAGGGTTTTATTTTCCCAAAGGTGTATCGTTGCAAAATGGATAATTGAGATCCTTAATGTCATGTTTATGGTATGCAAGTATTGGATTTTTCTTACGTGCTGATTGGAAATTTGGAATGCCCTTGGCAACTTGATAAGTGCTGTGGAGGCACCATGACAAAACAATTGGGCCCGCCAAACCATTTCCCTGCTACGCTCCGTGGTACTGAGATGTCTGAACCGGTTTTTTAAAGCTGATATATACCCCCTCCGATCGGTAAAAAGTGTCAGTGACTTGGTAAAAACTTTGTACTAAGTTGTACTAAAGCATCCGACACTCTTTTCCTATCGGGAGTAGTATGATGTTAGACAAGGAGCAGGACCATGACATGGACACACCGACATCAAGAAAGAACGTTATTTCTAGATGGTGGGATGACAACCGACAAGAAAGATCTTCCATAACGGGTAGCATAACCAGAAAAGAAAGTAATCCTAATTCTTGAGGGCAGTAGCGTCCCCATAAAGAACACTGCATCCCATGAATTAGAAAACTTATTTCCAGAAGTGAAATTCTCCATGGCCTAAAATTATTTAATTTAAATCGATACAAGTAGTCCTGGGGTGAAACCATAGTTGCCAGAAATTCGGGTCGAGCGGGTCGAGGAACGTGATCGAGGGTCGAGGATCGACATTCCAAGGAATAAGGTTCCACGAGGAGTATACATCTTCGGTACACCAATTAGGTACGAGGGTCGGGATCCCGGGTCGATAACCCCGGGTCGATGAAATGGGCCCATTACATATTGGTCCACAAGTCAGCACCAGCCCAAATTTCTGCCCCTAAATATTCTGGTCCGCTCGTTCCGAGTGTTTTGCTTCAGATATTTCACCAAATCAACCACATGTAGCCCATACTCAGTTCACAGGAGCCCACAAAAAGCCCAATTATGTTTATCTTCTTACCCTCTTTCATCTTCTCCACGATCTCCATGGCAGGGGACTCTTCTCATCTCCCGATCAATCTCAACGAAAAATAAATGCACTAGAAGTAATACAGGACGTTGAAGGAAATTTTGACGAAGAGGGGAAGAGAGGATATCGATTCATCGAAGCACGTCGATCGGGACCGGGACCCGACCATTGAACCAGGTCGACCCGTAGTCGTTCCCGACCCTCGATCCGGGTCGATCGATCCTGGGTCGAGGAACCAGCCTTTGATCCCGTTTCCTGCTACTATGGGTGAAACCCTAGAGCCTACCACATACCTCCTTGTCCAGGCTGTCATGGAGGTGGTCCCAACGAGGCATGGCATTGTCGTTCATCAGCGAAGTGGGAAAGGGAGAGGAGGCGGCATCTGGAGAGCCAACACCGGCAATTGCACCGCAGGACTGAGAGATGATCAAAATAAAAGGAGAATTTACTGTTTTGCAACCTTTTCACCAAAAATACCACCATCTAAATAACCAATTAAAGCTTCCATGTTCAAATAAAATCAACTTCCAACTTGACAAGCTACAACTTAGACTTCACAGAAAAGGTGAATCTTCTATTAACGCAATTCTAACTTTTAAATCATTTCAACACCAATTTTCTGAATCGCCAAATCATGGTCTCAAATTAGATGAACTCCTACAGCCAGGTGATCAACAACAGATTTCCTCCTTTTAATGGAAAAACATTATGAGAGTACCCTAGCATCCTACTGCTGAGATAGATAAAATACAATGAATCGAGGGGCTTCATCCTCAATACATCAACTTTCAATCTAAAAACAGTCCTGGGGTTTCACCCCAGAGCCCACCACATACCTCCTTGTCCAGGTGCGGTATGTCATGGAGGTGGTCCCGACGAGGCATTGCATTGTCGTTCATCAGCAAAGTGGGAAAGGGAGGGGAGGCAGCGTCTGGAGAGCCGACACCGTCAATTGCACCGCAGGACTGAGAGATGATCAAAATAAAAAGAGAGTTTACTGTTCAGCAACTTTTTCACCAAAAAGACCACCATCTTAGTAACCAATTAAAGCTTCCATGTTCAAATAAAATCAACTTCCAACTTGACAAGATACAACTCAGAATTCAAAAAAAGGAGAATCTTCAATTAACGCAATACTAACTTATAAAAAAATTCAACGCGTATTTTATGAATCGCAAAATCATGGTCTCAAATTGGATGAACTCCTACTGTCAGGTGATCAACAACAGATTTCCTCCTTTTAACGGAAAAACATTATGAGAGTACCCTAGTATCCTACTGCTGAGAAAAACAACATAGCATGAATCAAAGGACTTCATCCTCAATACATCAACTTCCAATCTGACAAACAGTCCGGTAGGTAAAACCCTAGATCCCGCCACTTACCTCCTTTTTCCAGGTGCGGAATGTTGTGGAGGGGGTTCCAACGAGGCATGACATTGCCGTCCATCAGAGAAGTGGGAAAAAGAGAGGAGGGGGCTGGAGAGCCGACACCGTCAGTTGCACCGCAGGACTGAGAGATTATCAAATCATTCAACAGCAATTTTCTGAATAGCCAAATCATGGTCTCAAATTATATGAATTCCTACTGTGAGGTGATCAACCACAGATTTCTTCTTCTTCTTTTTTGCGAAAGAACCACAGATTTCTTCTTTTAATGGAAAAAAAATTATGAGCGTACCCTAGTAGTATCCTACTTCTGAAATAAATAAATACTACTAGTACGAACCAAACGATTTCATCCCTATAACATCAACTTTCAATCCAGCAAACAGTCCCCGGGTGAAACCCTAGAGCCCGCCACATACCTCCTTGTCCTTGTCCAGGTGCGGCAAGTCATGGAGGTGATTCCAGCGAGGCGTGGCATCGCCGTTCATCAGCGAAGTGGGCAGGGGATGCGAGGGGGCGTCTGAAGCGCCGGCGCCGGCGCCGGTAATTGCGCCGTAATTGAAGTCGTCTATGCTGCGTCGCTGGGTACATCGGGGCGGGGGAGGGCGGAAATCCTATATGCCGCCTTCTGCGCCGCGAATCGCCCGCGCCGCATGCCCCCGGTGTCATATGGGCCTGGCCCATTTCTTTAACTTCTTTTTTACAGTATGTTTTTCATGATGTGTGGCCTGCTTCCGTTCCTGCCTGTATACGTGAACGCAAAATTCAAAAATGCTGATGACAGGTGCTTAAGTGCTTTCCATGGTTGTCAGTATTTCGATACGTATCTTAGTATCTTACGATTTTATAATACGATCATGGTAAAATAATATGTATCGTGATGGTATCTTAATTTAGGTAGTATCACACTCGTATCCCGATACGTATCGTGGTATCTTTAGTATCCCGATACAAAAACGATAACATACGATCCCACACCTATAGTAAAAAATAAGTACACGCAGCTGTGGCAAGTTTAAGATTAAAATTAGTTTTGTAATCTCAAGGCTATCGAAGTATATAAACAATACAACATCCATTAGTTTGATTGATATGGGTTTAAAAAAGGACTTTGTACATGCAAGAAAGAAGTCAATTAGCGACTTGTGTGTATTCATTTTCTTAAACCCGGTCTTTTGTTTTGTGGATTCCTAATTGATTATGTTTGTATTATGTATTGTATGGGTGGGCCTATATTTATATTATAAATGTATTATTTTACATAATCAGACTCTATGCATAAAATATTCTTAAAATTCAGATAAAAATTAAATTTAGATATATTTTTTAGGTATATTACTACTGTATACATATATTTTATTAAAAATAAAAATCTTATAGTATCGTGATACTACGATACGATTCTACGATACGATATTGCTGACAAGAAAACGATACTACCTAGTATCCTGATAATAAAAACCTTGGTGCTTCCACCGTCAATCACTCACCGGGATAGGAAAAAGCTACTAATTGTTTTTTTTTAAGAGAACTATTGATCGTTAGTGAACAGTGAGACGAGATTTCCTGGCTTATTTTTCTTTAAATTTTATTCTTTTCCTTATTTTTTCTGCTTTATTTTTCTTATTCATGTTTTTGTTTATCTTCTTCTATTTTTTTGTCTTTTTTTAAATTTTAAATTGACTACTTTTTTTGAAAAATTGCTCATGATTATTGAAAAATGTTCATGATTTATAGAAAATATTCATGAGTTTGATTTTTTCGTTCATGATTTCTGAAAAATGGTTCATGAATTTTTCAAAAAATGTTCAAGATTTTAAAAAAAATGTTCATGGATTTCTAAAATTGGTTCATGAGTTTTGAAAAATGGTTCATCATTTTCGAAAAATGTCCATGAATTTTGAAAAATATTCATGATTTTTGAAATTTTGTTTCATGATTTTGAAATTTTCTTTCACGATTTTTACATTTTTGTTCATGATTTTTAAATTTGTTCGCCATTTTTTTGAAATTTTGTTCATGAGTTCATGGTTTATTATTATACTCCCTCCGACATATATTACCCTTCACAAATACGGATGTATCTAGAATTAAAATGTGTCTAGATGCATTCGTATTCGCAAAAGGTAATATAGGTCGGAGGGAGTAGTAATATTCAGAGTTTAAAATAAAATGCTTTATAATTTTTTATTTTGAATTTTTGAATATTTTCAAAATATAAAGCGGGAATTAAAAATTTATAAGCCGTTGCACTTTCATATGGTTCTCTTTTGATCTCAAAATGTTTTTATAAGAGGGAACATGTTTGGTTCTCTTTTGATCTCAAAAATAATTGGTTCTTCCGCCATGTACTGCTTCCCTCATGTATGGGAGTACAGCCGAATTATTTTTTCACGTACCGAAGCAGTCCAGGTTAACGGGAACCAGCAAACGAAACAAATGGGTCGGCCCATCTTAAGTTTGCTTCAGGCGGCGCGGGCAAGGGATGCCGCAGCAAGCGGTGTATAGGAGTCCCCGGGGGAAGGGTTAGGGTGGGGCGAATGAGTGGCATCACGTGGCCAACGGGCCGGTACGGCACCGCGCTTCGCATGCCTGGCACGGTGCGGTACATTTAGAAATGGGTCATGCTGTGTCGGCCCATGTGCCTGCGGCCCAGGTACGCCTTGAGCTTCGTGTGCCTGATTTGGGTCACTTAGCTCGAATTAGATGTGTTTCCCTCTCGCTAGGGTTTTACCTCTCTCGGGGGGCAACACCGGTGTTGAGTCAATTTTCCCAATCTCACTCCCTTCCATCGTTGTATATCTAGCTCAGGCTGACTACGGGGTGATCTGGCATCACCGTCCGGCCTTGGCTCGTGGGAAACGGGTGAGGGTAGGGTTTTCAGGGTCTTCAAATCGCATAATTTCAGTTTTCAAGAATGGCAATGAAGGCAACCCAGGCTACGTCCAATTGGGGAGAGGAAGGGATCGAAGCCATGATGAAGCACCTAGGTATCATGAAAGAGGATCTTGATAATGTTGTCTTTGAGGAGGAAGGGTTATCTGTGATCGAGGCCCATTGACGGAGGGGGCTGCGATGCCTCCTCGATCGAATCTGCCTCTGACAATGAGACATGCCAGATCGCCGGGGTGCATGAGCCCTCACGTGACAACACTATATCGCAAATTGGCATGGCCTTTGGGTCGCCTGTTGAGGAGCATACCATGGACAAGCGTGACATGGCAACTGGCAGAACGAGCGGCGTCAGCATCCTTGGAACCCATCTGGTGGCCGCATTTACCACGGCACACAATGGTCCGGTTTCTGGAATAAGCTTCGTCGACATCGACAACCATGATGACAAACCCCAATCGCGAGCCAAGACAGGGCACGGTGACAGTTGCTATAGGTTTTGTCATCACCAAGGATCACATCATAATCGGCAGTGACAGCACAATCACGGGCTTCGAGGACATCGTAGACGCTTAGATTGCGGCTATTTTCAATCGCATCGGTCATCGACTCCTAACAACCGTCGAGTGGATGAACATGAAGGATCTCGTGAGAGCCACAATGGGTCCAACGTAACTTCGTAGGTCTCACACCCAACGGCTTCCCCGCATATTAGGGAACGACATGTAACATCCCAGGATTAGAGGACACAAATATATAGGAAAAACAGATATGTGCATTGCATTCATGCATAAAAAATCTGGGAAATTTCACGCTTCTAAATAAAACTTGTCAAAGTGATTGAAGTCTCTCTTGAGTTGATGGAATTGAAGTAGCTCATCGACTGAAGGGCGATAAACTTCAACATGACCTTTGTTAACAACCTTGTTTTGGGTAGAGATAATTACAGCAGCTAAAAGAGTAAAGTGAGGAAGAACTATAAAATTAACACATCATTTTATGAACCAATATCTAATACTACCATGATTGTCATGGAATCCAGTAAACTTAAATCAATGAACCCTATTTATCACAAAGTAATTCAACACAAGTCTTACCTTCAAATCCTAATTTATCTTTTATTCCCAAGTATCCAAATTTATTCTTCTTCTGAACTAGAAGAGAGAATCCACATCCATTTAGTGTTATTCTTATCTCATGAGATAGAACCCTAGGATGTAATTTAGAAACTCAGGAGTAGGAGAGGTTAACCTAATACCCATTTTATTGGAGGAGTAATAACAACTTTAGGAGATATGTAAACAACAAGGAGTATGTGATCATGAGGAAGTGAGCAGAGTAACTTCTGGATCATGTGATCATGAGGAGTATTAAAAGATAATAAGGTTATCTCTAGTAGATGTTATGTTAAAAGCTTTAGTGTCTAGCTCAGAATATGGATTTAGGAGGAGGAGTGGATAAAGTATTAGTAAAAAAGATGTGTGGTGATCATTTACAAACCATGACAATGGTTCTGACATGTGAGATGATTAAGGTACCTAGGAAGTCCTGGTGTCATAAGTACATCCTAAGAAAATATGGAGTAGGAAAACTTCATTGAGTATATGACAACTAGGAGACCATTCCTATAAAAGCTACATAGGAAACTTTAGTCATTACTCCATATTTCCATTACCGTCAAGGAACTTGTTATAGGTGGGGGAGCTCACAAGCCTAAACCCTAACTTCATATTTAGGTAGAGTTTATGTCACACTCACCATATGTTGGGTGCGATCCCTATCCTATAATGGTGATGACATAATCTCATCACACTCAATATCTATTGCCATCCATTTGGACCTATTCTACCAATTCCAAATTCCACATATGAATCACTTGATGATCATAAGATACCTATATTAACTTCTTAACCTCCTATTCAAGAATTGTGAATAAATCACAATTCTTATAATACTTACCTAATCTATTACACTATTGATCAACTCACGTGTTCATATGTGTATTTTGATCCTTATTTGAAAATCTTCTTTAATTATAAGAAGATAATGATTATCTTTTTTGAAGCTTTAATAGTAGGGAGTGGACCTACTGCTTTGATATATTAAAGGTGGGACAAGAGAGTATAATTACATGATATTTACATTAGCCTTTGAGGGAGAGGCCAAGATCTACAAAGAATCAACTATGCTATTGATGCGGCACGGTGTTGATAATGTAAAGCACCGTCCAGTTGGGAACCCCAAGAGGAAGGTATGATGAATATAGCAGCAAGGTTTTCCCTCAGTAAGAAACCAAGGTTTATCGATCCGAAGGGGAAGAAGCCAAACGACTGAAGGTGATGCTTGATAGCCTAGTGACACTCCAACAAGGGCGCCGTTTACGATCAAACGAGTTAGCGCGTCTTCAACTAGTAGCAACGTGGAACCTGCACACAACACAACCAAATACTTTGCTCCCAACATACGATGAGGTTGTCAATCTCACCGGTTTGCTGTAACAAAGGAATGAGCGTATCGAGTGGAAAACAGTAATAGTATGCAAGTAAAGTAAACAGTGCGAGTAAAGTAAACAGGTGATAGCAATATAAAGGAAATAGGACCGGGGTCCACAGTTCACTAGTGGTGTCTCTCCATAAGATAAAATAACACATGCTGGGTAAACAAATTACAGTTGGGCAATTGATAGAATAAAGACAATGTGATATGTCAAGAGGATCACTATGAGATTAACTCTGGGCATTACAACAAGATACATAGACCGCCATCCAACTGCATCTATGACTAATAATCCACTTGTGGCGAATCAATCCGAGAACTCCACAAGTATTAAGTTGCGAACAACAGATAACTGCATTAAGCAAAGTGTGTAATGTAAACAAATCATATGCCCTCGAGCATATGAATGTTGTTTTCCCCCTAGTAGCAATAGCACATCTACAACCTTTGAGGTTTCTGTCACTCTCCCAGATTAAATAGAGGCATCAACCCACTATCGAGCATAAATACCCCCTCTTGGAGTCACTAGCAACTACTCGGCCAAGATAGCTACTAACAATGGAGAGCAAGCAAGATCATAAACAACATAGAGATAACATAAGATAAAATTCAGTACACCAACTCAATCATAAAACCAATATTCATCGGATCCCAACAAACACAATATGTAGAATTACATAACGGTGATCTTGATCATGTAAGGCAGCTCACGAGATCTAAACATGAAGCACATGGTGGAGAAGACAACCATCTAGCTACTGCTATGGACCCATAGTCCAAGGTAGACTACTCACTCATCGTGCCGGAGGCAAGCATGGCGATGAAGAAGACCTCCGGTGGTGATTTCCCTCTCCGGCAGGGTGCCGGGAAGAGCTTCTGGACCCTCCCGATCTTTGGGTCGACGGCGGTGGCGGATCGCGATGTATTATAGAAAAGTGATCGGGTGTTTAGGTTTTTCCCATCGGGGGGGTCTTTATAGGCGAAGGGGCGGCGTCAGAGATGGGCCAGGGTGGCCTCACCACCAGGGGGCGTAGGCCAGCCCTAGGCCGCGCCACCCTGTGGTGTGGGCGCCCTGTGGCCCCTCTCCGTCTCCTCTTCGGTCTTCTGGAAGCTCCTGTGAATATCTGGACTTCTGGCTTTTGTTTCGTCCAATTCTGAGAATATTTCCTGTGTAACTTTTCTGAAACACAAAAACAGCAGAAAACAGGGAACTGGCACTGTGGCATCTCGTTAATAGGTTAGTTCCGGAAAATGCATAAAAATGCCACGAAGTGTAACGAAACACTAACCAAATGATGTAAAAACAAGCATGGAGCATCAAAAATTATGGATACGTTGGAGACGTATCAGCATCCCCATGCTTAACTCCTGCTCGTCCTCGAGTAGGTAAGTGATAACAAAAGAAATAATTTTTGAGGTGACATGCACCTACACAATCTTGATCATATATGTAAGCATTGTGCGCTGGGATCAAAAGAACTTAAAACATGGGCATGAAAGATATAATCTTGATAGAAGAAACTTAGCAACCATGTTATAACATGAAAAAGAACACAAATGAAAGATCATGAAAATGAAACAATGAAAGTCAAACGTGTGTTCAAATCATAAGGAAAAACATACAAATGGTTTTCAGCTTGTCCTTCATGAGAGAGCAAAACATAAATGCATAGGATACCTTCAAGTTTAAGAGGGCGACTAGATACAAATAATTTAAGAACAAGTGAAACCAACATCATGAATCGATCAATGAAAACTTTGGGACAATGCACATTATACTCAGAATGACAACTATGCTCTCTTAGACGGTGCATAAAGGTAGAAGGTGGTGACTCAACATAAAAGTAAAAGAAAGGCCCTTCGCGGGGGGAAGCAGTGATTGCAAGTTTTATAAACCTTCAAAAAATATGGTACTTACCGGCTTTGAGCCCTCATTGCCCCCATCATAGGCATCTTGAATGGTTAAAGTTAATGCAAAAACACTTATGGTGCATATGCTTGACAAATCATAAGTTGAAAACCTCGTGTCCCGTGAAGTACGAATACCCAAACCTCATGCTACTCGACTTAGAGTCCCAAGCAAGCTCTTGTCATTGTAATTATATGTGTATCATCGAGAACCGCCAACGGGGTACCTCCTGCCCGATGACACGGAACAAGCCCACATCAAAATGACAAGACAAACAGACAATGAACACCTCGACATCTCTTTTATTTACCATTGGTATAGCTTTTTATTTTGAGATGCGTCATCGAATGTCCACTATGGGCATGCTGTAAATTTCCACCATGAATGATGCATGGCTTAGATTACCGGCCCAGGCATTTCCCTAACATATATATAAACTCCATGATCCCGCAAGATTCCCAACTTATTTCACATCGCGAGTATCCATAAACAAAAGATCATGATATCAACTCAAATGAAAGATAGTGCAATGTTGAAAGCTTGCCCCATGACAGCATGGCTGGGCTAATTTCCAACTTACAACTTGCAAGCATAACAACTCAACATAAGAGAGCCACAATGTCAAAATTTTAAAACGATAAAAGTAAAGTGTGCCATCAGGTTCGTGAGAGCTTTACTGACCAATTTTCGCATAACACCAAAAGGAGTTTAATTTGAAGGATAGATAAAAGCAAGTCAAATGTACTTTGGAATAGCAAATTGCTAATAGGTATGTATGGTGGACACTTTGGAAAACTTGGTTTTTAGGAGTTGGATGCACGAGTAGAGCTCATACTCAGTACAAAATGAGGGCTAGCAAAAGACTGGGAGCGACCAACTAAGAGAGCAATAACGGCCATAATCATGCAAAGCGACATTAAAAGAAGCATAAGATGGCATCAAAAGTCAAAAACTAAATGATCATAGAGGCAATGGCGACTTTGTATGAGTCTAACATGTGTGAGCATGCGCCAATTCAACCCAAATAAAGCATCAAAGGAGAAAACTAAAATAATGCTTCCAAATAATTAAAACAACGCATGATTTTTTCAAAGGCTCATTAAGCAATCTCAGTCATTTGAGACAAGTCATGCTACAGCAAAACCACTAAGCATACTATCAAAAAAACATCAAGCACGACATGCAAAAGCCTAGGCCGCAGTCTACACAAGCTCCTTCTTGTACCACTTTTTTGCATAAAGCTTTTTCTCTTTTCCAACACCATTCGAACTTTTTTTAAACAACTCTTTTTATGAAAACCAACATGGACCAGAGGTCATAATACACCTTGATTAAAATATATAACAAGATCTGAACACAAATCAAGGCGAAAATCGAAAGCTAAACGCAGTTATAGAAAAAGAGAACACTTGTGGAAACGAATAGAGTGAAAAACAGAGTGTTCTTGGCAAATGAAAAGCAAGACAACTTCTCCAAAATAAATTTGTTGGGGTCCAACCATTTATTGCAGCAAACAAAACTACACAAAACTGAAAACTAAAAACAACTGACGCTCCAAAAAAATGCATAATGCATGAAGCAATAAAAATATAGTGCGTTGAAAGGTGACCTGATTTTTGCCGATGAAGAAGGGGTGCCTCGGGGGCATCCCTAAGCTTTGACGCTTGTACTTCTTGGATATTTCTTGGGGTGCTGGGAATCCCCAAGCTTGAGCTTTTGTCCATTATTCAACTCATCTCATCATTCTCCAATCCCTACACTTGAAAACTTCCTTCATACAAAACTAAACACAAATCTATTAGCAACATTAGTGTAAGCATAACATTGAATCAACCCCTTTTGCTTCAGGTTTCAACTCAAAAACACCACATATAAAGCATATACTACTGTAGCAACTTTCCCAAAAGTTCCGTGATCAAAAGAACTCAAAAAGAAAGCGATAAAGCGGCAAACACAAATATTGGAAGAAATTTGTCAAAACAGAACAGCTGACAAAGGTCGAATTTTTAGAGGGTTTTATGTTGCTCAAATCAAAAAGTGTTCAACTAATGAAAGTTTGGATATAACCTGGGGCATATGCACAAGAAATCGCAGGTCCAAAAGATATACAGAGAATTTTCACGAATTTGTACGGTGCAGCACCAAAAACTGTTTTAGGACAGCAACATCCTCAAATCTTACCTCGCTCAAATTAGAGGCTTCTCTTGGCACAAAAACAAAATAAAAATGATAAGGAGCGGTTATTATAGTAGTAATAACTTCCAAGACTCAAATAAAAGAAAAAAACTAAATGTAAAAACATTGGGTTATCTCCCAAGAGTGCTTTTCTTTAACGCCTTTGAGCTAGGCGCAGAAAATGCGAATCAAGTATTTTCGAAAGAGGTAGTAAGATCAACTGCTTCCTCAAGATCACCACTTACCACACTAGGCACCTTAGAGGTTCCCGAAGATGATTCAACCTGCAAGTCACTCTTAGTTGAACTAAAAGTCTTACCAGTCTTAGAAACATGCTGCGGTTTAGGCACAGACACCTTGGGATCATACATAAATTTTTGCTCTTTTCCACCAAAAGCTTTCTCCTTCTTAAACTTAAGAGAAGAGAAAATTGAACTTAAAGTTTCCATGGACTCCTATAGTTTCCCAATCCTAAGGTTTTGATGATCAAGAGTAGTGCTAGCCTCTAAAACGGTGATTCTCTTACCGATACTTTCTATCAATTCATTAACGCGGCTAGCATTATCAAGGATATTTGCAAACTTTTTTCTAAAGAGCTAAGCTTTTCTAAAACTTCCTCCAAAGTGACCTCAGTTTTAACAACATGAATAGGTGGTACTCCCACTAAACTTTCAATTAAAGTGCATGCTTCAAGAGCGGGAGTACCCAGAAAATTACCTCCTGCAAGAGTATCAAGAACGTACCTATACCAACTAGTTATACCAACATAAAAATTTCTAAGGAGGATCATGGTAGAATGCTTCTTTGTACACCTATGATGAGAATTGCTAATACGGTACCAAGCATCTTTCAAGCTTTCTTCCCCTTGTTGCTTAAAAGTACGAACTTCAACTTCAGGATTACTCATTCTAACAAGACTATAAGCAAGTAAATAAAAGCAACTATAAAGGATACTATTTTTTGTGTGTTTTTGATAAAACGATGCAAGTAAAAATAAAGTAAAAGCAAAACTTAAAACAAAGTAAAGGATGTGCGTGCGAAACTCCCCTTGCAGAAGTCTTCTTTTTCCTCCCCAGCAACGGCGCCAGAAAAGAGCTTGATGTGGAACGGTGTTGATAATGTAAAGCACCGTCCAGTTGGGAACCCCAACAGAAAGGAATAATGAATATAGCAGCAAGGTTTTCCCTCAGTAAGAAACTAAGGTTTATCGATCTGAAGGGGAAGAAGCTAAACGACTGAAGGTGATGCTTGATAGCCTAGTGACACTCCAACAAGGGCGTCGTTTACGATCAAACGAGTTAGCGCGTCTTCAACTAGTAGCAACGTGGAACCTGCACACAACACAACCAAATACTTTGCTCCCAACTTACGATGAGGTTGTCAATCTCACCGGTTTGCTGTAAACAAAGGAATGAGCGTATCGAGTGGAAAACAGTAATAGTATGCAAGTAAAGTAAATAGTGCGATTAAAGTAAACAGGTGATAGCAATATAAAGGAAATAGGACCAGGGTCCACATTTCACTAGTGGTGTCTCTCCATAAGATAAAATAACACATGCTGGGTAAACAAATTACAGTTGGGCAATTGATAGAATAAAGACAACGTGATATGTCAAGAGGATCACTATGAGATTTACTCTGGGCATTACAACAAGATACATAGACCGCCAACCAACTACATCTATGACTAATAATCCACTTGTGGCGAATCAATCCGAGAACTCCACAAGTATTAAGTTACGAACAACAGATAACTGCATTAAGCAAAGTGTGTAATGTAAACAAATCATATGCCCTCGAGCATATGAATGTTGTTTTCCCCTAGTAGCAACAGCACATCTACAACCTTAGAGGTTTCTGTCACTCTCCCAGATTAAATAGAGGCATGAACCCACTATCGAGCATAAATACCCCCTCTTGGAGTCACTAGCAACTACTCGGCCAAGATAGCTACTAACAACGGAGAGCATGCAAGATCATAAACAACATAGAGATAACATAAGATAAAATTCAGTATATCAACTCAATCATAACACCAATATTCATCGGATCCCAACAAACACAACATGTAGAATTACATAATGGTGATCTCGATCATGTAAGGTGCTACTGGTTGATGGCGCCAAGAAATTACTGATGGTGCCAAGTTGACATGGGAGCAGACTGTCCTTGTGCGTGGTGAATAACCAGCCCGTTGGGAACCCCAAGAGGAAGGTATGATGAGTATAGCAGCTAGTCTTCCCTCAGTTAAGAAACCAAGGTTTAATATCGATCAGGAGAGGAGAGACAAACAACTAGAGGTGATGTGGAACCTGCACACACATAACCAAATACTTTGTTCCCAACTTGCGACGAGGTTGTCAATCTCACCGGTTTGCTTGAAACAAAGATTATGAGCGTATCGAGTGGAAAACAATATAGTATGCGAGTAAAGTAAATATTACGAGTAAAGTAAACAGGTGATAGCAATATGATGTAAATAGGACCGGGATCCACAGTTCACTAGTGGTGTCTCTCCATAAGATAAATAACACATGCTGGGTAAACAAATTACAGTTGGGCAATTGATAGAATAAAGATAAACGTGATATGTCAAGAAGATCACTATGAGATTTACTCTGGGCATTACAACAAAATACATAGACCGCCATCCAACTGCATCTATGACTAATAATCCACTCCCGGGGATATCAATCCGAACACCCCAGTAGTATTAAGTTGTGAACAACAGATAATTGCATTAAGCAAAGTGTGTAATGTAAACAAAGCATATGCCCTTGAGCATATGAATGTTGTTTTCTCCCTAGTAGCAACAACACATCTACCACCTTAGAGGTTTTTGTCACTCCCCCAGGTGAAATAGAGGCATGAACCCACTATCGAGCATAAATACCCCCTCTTGGAGTCACTAGCAACTACTCGGCCAAGATAGCTACTAACAACGGAGAGCATGCAAGATCATAAACAACATAGAGATAACAAAAGATAATATTCAGTACAGCAACTTAATCATAAACACCAATATTCATCGGATCCCAAAAAACCAAACATATAGAATTACATAACGGTGATCTCAATCATGTAGGGCAGCTCATGAGATCTAAACATGAAGCACATGGTGGAGAAGACAACCATCTAGCTACTGCTATGGACCCATAGTCCAAGGTAGACTACTCACTCATCGCTCCGGAGGCAGGCATGGAGATGAAGAAGACCTCCGATGGCGATTCCCCTCTCCGGCAGGGTGCCGGAAAGAGCTTCTGGACCCTCCCGATCTTCGGGTCGACGGGGGCGGTGGATCGCGATGTGTTCTGGAAATCTGATCGGGTACTTTGGTTTTTTCCATCGGGGGGTCTTTATAGGCGAAGGGGCGATGTCAGAGGAGGAGCCAGGCGCCCTCAGGTCCTGGTGGCCCCCCTCCTACTCTCCTTCGGATCTCTGGAAGCTTCTGGGTAAAATAAGACTTCAGGAACTTGTTTCGTCCAATTCCGAGAATATTTCCTGTGTATCACTTCTGAAACACAAAAACAGCAGAAAACAGGGAACTGGCACTGTGGCAACTCGTTAATAGGTTAGTTCCGGAAAATGCATAAAAGTGCCACGAAGTGTAACGAAACAATAGGCAAATGGTGTAAAAACAAGCATGGAGCATCAAAAATTATAGATACGTTTGAGACGTATCAAGCATCCCCAAGCTTAACTCCTGCTCGTCCTCGAGTAGGTAAGTGATAACAAAGAATAATTTTTGAGGTGACATGCACCTACACAATCTTGATCATATATGTAAGCATTTGTGAGCTGGGATCATAAGAACTTAAAACATGGGCATGAAGATATAATCTTGACAATAAGAAACTTAGCAACCATGTTGTAAACATGCAAATGAACACAAACAAAAGATCATGATAATGAAACAATGAAAGTCAAACGTGTGTTCAAATCATAAGGAAAAACATACAAATGGTTTTCAGCTTGTCCTTCAAAGAGAGCAAAACATAAATGCATAGGACACCTTCAAGTTTAAGAGGGCGACTAGATACAAATAATTTAAGAACAAGTGAAACCAACAATATGAATCAATCAATGAACTTTGGGACAATGCATATCACACTAAGAATGACAACTATGCTCTCTTAATGGTGCATAAATAAAGAAGGTGGTGACTCAACATAAAAGTAAAAGAAAGGCCCTTCACAGAGGGAAGCAGTGATTGCAAGTTTTATAACCTTCAAAAATTATGGTACTTACCGGCTTTGAGCTCTCATTGCCCCCATCATAAGCATCTTGAATGGTTAAAGTTAATGCGAGAATAATTATGATGCATATGCTTGACAAATCATAAGTTGAAAACCTCGTGCCCCGTGAATACGAGTACCCAAACCTCATGCTACTTTACTTAGAGTCCCAAGCAAGGCTCTTGTCATTGTAAGTATATGCATATCATTGAGAACCGCCAATGGGGTACCTCCGTGCCCGATGACATGGAACAAGCCCACACCAAAATGACAGGACAAGCAGACAATGAACACCTCGACATCTCTTTTATTTGCCTTTTATTTAGCTTTTTATTGTGAGATGCGTCGTCGAATGTTCACCATGGGTATGCTGCAAATTTCCACCATGAATTATGCATGGCTTAGATTGGCGGCCCGGCATTTCCCTAACACATATACAAACTCCATGATCCCCACAAGATTCCCAATTCATTTCACACCGCGGGCATCCATAAACAAAAGATCACGATATCAACTCAAATAAGAAGTGCAATGTTGAAAGCTTGCCCCATGACAGCATGGATGGGCTAGAATCCAACTTACAACTTGCAAGCATAACAACTCAACATAAGAGACCACAATGTCAAATTTTTAGAACAGGAAAAAGTAAAGTGTGCCTTCCGGTTCGTGAGAGCTTTACTGACCGAATTTCGCATAACACTGGTAAGAGTTTAATTTGAAGAGATAATAAAAGCAAGTCAAATTTACTTGGAATAGCAAATTGCTAGTAGGTATGTATGGTGGAAACTTTGGAAAACTTTGGCTTTTAGGAGTTGGATGCACGAGTAGAGCTCATACTGAGTACAAGGCGAGGGCTAGCAAAAGACTGGGAGCGACCAACTAAGAGAGCAATAATGGCCATAATCATGCAAAGCGACATTAAAAGAAGCATAAGATGGCACCAAAAGTCAAAAACTAAATGATCATGAAGGCTATTGGCGACTTTGTAAGATTCTAACATGTGTGAGCATGCGCCAAGTCAACCCAAATAAAGCATCAAGGAGAAAACCAAAATAATGCTTCCATACAATAAAACAACGCATGATTTTTTCAAAGGCTCATTAAGCAATCTCAGTTATTTGAGACAAGTCATGCTACAGCAAAACCACTAAGCATACCATCAAAAAGACATCAAGCATGACATGAAAAAGCCTAAGCCGCAGTCTACACAAGCTCCTTCTTGTACCACTATTTTGCACAAAGCTTTTTCTCTTTTCCAACACCATTTGAAATTTTTTATAAAAACCTCTTTTGATGAAAACCAATAAAGATCAGAGGCAAAAATACACCTTGATGAAAAGATATGACAAGATCTGAACGCAAATTAAGGCGAAAACGAAAACCAAAAGGAGTAGCAGAAAAAGAAGAACGCTTGAACAACTCCGTTTTTCACTCTTATTAAAAATTGAGCGTTCTTCGCAAATGAAAACAAGGCAACTTCTCCAAAAGAAAATTTGTTGGGGTCCAACCATTTATTGCAGCAAACAAACAAACTAAACCAACTAAAAAAACTAAAACAACTGACGCTCCAAGAAAAACACATAGTGCATGAAGCAATAAAAATATAGTGTCTTGAAAGGTGACCTGATTTTTGCCGATGAAGAAGGGGTGCCTCGGGGGCATCCCCAAGCTTTGACGCTTGTACTTCTTGGATATTTCTTGGGGTGATGCATGGGCATCCCCAAGCTTGAGCTTTTGTCCATTCTTCAACTCATCTCATCATTCTCCAATCCCTACACTTGAAAACTTCCTTCATACAAAACTAAACACAATTCTATTAGCAACATTAGTGTAAGCATAACATATAATCAACCCTCTATTTGCTTCAGGTTTCAACTCAAAACCACCACATATATATCAAATACTACTGTAGCAACCTCCCCAAAAATTCCATGATCGAAAGAACTCAAAAGAAAGCGATAAAGTGGCAAACACAAATATTGGCAGAAATCTGTCAAAACTGAACAGCTGACAAAGGTCGAATTTTAGAGGGATTTTCTGTTGCTCAAATCAAAAAGTGTTAAACTAACAAAAGTTTGGATATAACCTGGGGCATATGCACAAGAAATCGCAGGTCCAAAAGATAAACAGAGATTTTTCACGAATTTTTACGGTGCAGCACCGAAAACAGTTTCAGGACAGCATCATCCCCAAATCTTTACCTCACTCAAATTAGAGGCTTCTCTTGGCACAAAAACGAAATAAACAAGATAAGGAGCGGTCATTACAGTAGTAATGACTTCCAAGACTCAAATAAAAGAAAAAATACTGAAAAGAAAACAATGGGTTATCTCCCAAGAGTGCTTTTCTTTAACGCCTTTGAGCTAGGCGCAGAAAATTGCGAATCAAGTAATATCAAGAGATGCATTAAGATCAACAGCATAAGTCTTGTCAATAAGGCATTGTATTTCATCCACATAAGTTTTAGAAGACCCTTTGTGATCATGCTTTGGTACACTATTCTCATCAAAAAGATTTTCAGGACAAATCCAGTCAAAATTATTTTCGAAAGCTTCACTCAATCCCAAAAGCTTGCAAGGTATAGGTATCTCGGCCCCTTCATCATTTGTACTAATAACCGTTATAGGTGAACCGAGTTTATTAAAATGTTTAAGAACTTTCCTAGCTTCAATAACGACATCCTTAAATTCTAGGCGCAAAGTTTCCAAGATAAAAGCTTTCTTTTCGGGGTCCTCAATTTCATGAAGCTTAAGGAACATATATTGCATAAAAGGATTAAGACTAGCAAACCTAGTTTCCAACATGTCAATTAAATAAACAGAAGCAACTTCAATACTAGGAGCAAGCTCAACCCAAGACTTTTCCTCAACTTCCTCATGCATATTAATGTGACTAAAGAACTCCTCAATGTTACTTTTGCCAATAATCGAACCACTACCTACTGAGAGGTCCTCCAGAACGTACTTAGGGATCAACATCATAAACTAAAGTAAAGAAACAACTACCAAGGATTCTAATTTTTTTTGGGTTTTTGATATAAAACGATGCAGGTAAAATAAATAAAGTAAAGCAAAACAATAAAACAAAGTAAAGAATGTGTGTGCGAAAAACTCCCCTCGCAGAAGTCTTCTCTTCCTCCCCGGCAACGGCGTCAGAAAATTAGCTGCTACTGGTTGATGGCGCCAGGAAATTACTGATGGTGCCAAGTTGACATGGGAGCAGACTGTTCTTGTGCGTGGTGAATAACCAGCCCGTTGGGAACCCCAAGAGGAAGGTATGATGAGTATAGCAGCTAGTCTTCCCTCAGTTAAGAAACCAAGGTTTAATATCGATTAGGAGAGGAGAGACAAACAACTGGAGGTGATGCGGAACCTGCACACACACAAACAAATACTTTGTTCCCAACTTGCGATGAGGTTGTCAATCTCACCGGTTTGCTTGAAACAAAGATTATGAGCGTATCGAGTGGAAAACAATATAGTATGCGAGTAAAGTAAACAGTACGAGTAAAGTAAACAGGTGATAGCAATATGATGTAAATAGGACCGGGATCCACAGTTCACTAGTGGTGTCTCTCCATAAGATAAATAACACATGCTGGGTAAACAAATTACAGTTGGGCAATTGATAGAATAAAGATAAACGTGATATGTCAAGAAGATCACTATGAGATTTACTCTGGGCATTACAACAAAATACATAGACCGCCATCCAACTGCATCTATGACTAATAATCCACTCCCGGGGATATCAATCCGAACACCCCTGTAGTATTAAGTTGCGAACAACAGATAATTGCATTAAGCAAAGTGTGTAATGTAAACAAAGCATATGCCCTTGAGCTAATCGATTAGGTTTGACATCCTGTAGGGGTTGTGCACTTTCACCTTAAGACTCATTTTACCCCATAAATAAAATGAGACAAGACCTTTTAGAAAAAGCATTCAACCAAACTAGTCTGACTGTGCCCCCTATATTTTGCTACCACCTCGTGTCAGTACTCTTGGCTGAACCCTTAATCCTACTCAATCAAGACAGAGCCCATAGTGTCATAAGGCTGCACTGGAAGTACTATAAAACATGGAAGACATAGTAATCTCTTTAATCCTGAGTGGCATGCCTGAGCAGTCTCCTGAGTACACATCCTTACTGGCATGTGCCCCAGAACCCACCTTCTTTGCCGCCACTTATCAAACCAATCCACCCAGGTGGTTCATTTTAGTTGAAGTTGTTAATTTATTCACAACACAACTTTGACAAGTTGAACATAGCATGGCATTAATATTCAAAGTATTTAGCATCCTATCAGACGGGGTTCAAGGTTTGCTACACACTGCTAGGATCTAGCATTTTGTAAAACAGTTGAACATTCCACCTAACATGCATACTACTGAAAACACTAATGCAGTAGTAAAAGTAGGTAGAAGTTATGTGTGTCACTTGCCTTTTTGAAGATCACGACCTTTTCACTTCTCTCAACTAAGCACGTAGCTCTTCGCACAAACTATAACACAGAAATAACACAACATACAATACAAACACAATCAAACAAGACAAACAATTGAAAAGGGTTTGTTTATCAATTTAGATTTCTCAAGATATTGTGATAGAATAGATATGACAATTGATTGGGCTTGCAAGACATAGATTTTGAGAGTTTGAGTGGCAAGGTCAATTGATTTGAAAAGAGTGGGCTTGAAAAGATATTAACTCATGAACCCTTATGCTTTGCACAAGCATAAATAGAACTTGGAATGACTCATGTGATTTAGATCACATAGGTGTCAAATAGTGCAATAGCAACACTATTGAATAAGTGTGAAAACAATTACTCATAAATAGTATGAATTACACTTAGGCATTGGGCAAGGATTCATTAAGCATTGAATTACTCAATTAACTCATTTGCAAATTGAATAGTTCAATACATGTGAACAAGATTAAGTGGACATGGGGTTGGATATTGATGAGTGATACTTGAGTGTATGGCTCAAATTATTTATTGAACAACATGAAGCATGATCATGTGCTATGATGTTGATTAAATCAACACCACAATAGCAAGAACAGAACCTATGATTGAGGTACCACATAACTTACTTAAATAACACAATTGTAATTTGAATAGGTGTGGGCTAGACAAACATGATTTGAATAGACTGAAAGGGTTTCGCAGCATAGTAAATCAAAAAAATTACTACGGATGCGAACAAGAAAGCCAAGATCTAATCTAGGAGATGTAATCAACGAGAGAGATAGATGAGATCTTCATACCCTTGAAGAAATCGCACAGCAGAAACGTTCAATAGAACGTGGATGATGTAGTCGTACTAGCCTTCTCCTCCTTGCGATCCGATCCAATCCAACGCCGCAAGTGGCGACGTCTCCGAGAGATGCACACGTACGGTGCAGCGATGTCTCCTCCTTCCCTTGGTCCAGCAAGTATGGTGGAGAGATATATTGGATCAGCAGCACGACGGCGTGGTGCTTATGGTGGAGAATTTCTGCAGCAGGGCTTCGCCTACGTGCAGTCGCGAGAGAGGGAAGTAGAGGGCAGCAATTGAGCCGGCGGCTAGGGTTGGGAGAGGAGGAGGCTGCGCCCCAGCCCTCCCTTATATAGGGGGCTGGGCGGCCAGCTTGGCCCCTCCTTCAAGCCCTAGGGTGGTGGCCAAAGGGGGAGGAGTGGGGGCAAGTTTCCCCCTCCTTCTAGAACATTTGCCCTAGGGTTTCCCCTTGGGCTTGGCCAGCTGGGCCCTTTGGGGCATGGTGCGCCTAGCCCAAGATGCCAGGACACTTCTCCTCAGGCCCACACAGGCCTCCGTCAAGTGGGCCCACTTTGGCCCCACTCTGGAACCTTCTAGAACCTTCTGGTACAATACCGATAAACTCCAAAACTTTTCTGAAATCCAAAACCTGCTTTTGTTTATATGAATCTTATTCTCCAGACCATTCCGGAACCTCTCGTGATGTCCGCGATCTCAACTGAGACTCCGAACAAAAACTCAATAACCAATTATCCATTCTATCCTAGGATCAATGCACGTTAAGTGTGTGACTCTACGGGTTTGAGAATATGCAGACATGATCTTCTATCAACAATCAATAGCGGGATCTGGAAACCCATATTGACTCCCACATATTCATCGATGATCATATCGGATGAACCACGATGCCAGGATTCAATTAATCCTATATATGTATTCCCTTCGTCTCGCGATATCTTACTTGCCCGAGATTCGATCGTCGGTATCGACATACCTAGTTCAATCTCGTTCACAGCAAGTACTTTACTCATTCTGTAATCCAATATCACTTTGTGATTAACTCCTTAACCGTGTGCTTGCAAGCGGTGTTGATATCGATTACCGAGTGGGCCCGAAGTATATCTCTCCGACTTGGGAGGGACAAATTCCATCTCGATACATACAACCCAACAAGTACTTTCCGATCACCTGAGAGACACCTTTATGATCACCCTTTCATAGGACGACGTTTGATAACCTCAAAGCTCTCTTCCGCCACTAGGGATTTGCATTATCTCATGGTCTAAGGAATACAATACTTGACATAGGAAAAAGCTTCGCAAAGATGAACACAATGACACAATCTAATTGCTATGCTTTATTTGGGTCTGTCCATCACATCATTCTCCTAATGACATGATCTCATTATTATTTGACAACTCATGTCTATGGTTAGGAAACCTTAACCATCATTAATCAATGAGCTAGTCCATAGAGGCGTACTAGGGACACAATGTTGTTCATAAACCACACAAGTATTAAGGTTTCCACTTAATACAATTCTAGCATGGAATATAAACATTATCATGAACAAGAATTATAATAATAACATCTTTATTATTGCCTCTAGGGCATAATTCCAATAGTCTCCCACTTGCACTAGAGTCAATAATCTAGTTTACATCTGGTAACAATCTAACACCCATGGCATTAAGGTGCTGATCATGTTTTGCTCGTGGAAGAGGTTTAGTCAACGGATCTACGACATTCAGATCCGTATGTACTTTGCTAATCTTCAGATCTCCATCTGATATATAATCTCAAATTATATGGAAACGGCGGTTGATGTGCTTGGTCTTTGGATGATATCTTGGTTCCTTAGCCAGTGCTATGGCTCCAGTGTTGTCGCACAATATCTCCAGTGGGTCCAAGGCACTTGGAACCACACCAAGCTCAGTGATGAAGTTCCTGATCCAAACTCCTTCACTTGACGCTTCTGAAGAAGCCATGTATTCTGCTTCGGTTGTAGATCCTGCGATCACGCTTTGCTTGCAGCTTCTCCAGCTCACAGCTCCACCATTCAAAATATAAACGTATCCTGTCTGAGATTTAGAATCATCCGGGTCGGTGTCAAAGCTAGCATCAATGTAACCTTTTACGACGAGCTCCTCATCACCTCCATAGACCAAGAACATTTCTTTAGTCCTATTTAAATACTTTAGGATGTTCTTTACGGCTGTCCAGTGTTCCACTCCTGGATCACTTTGGTATCTGCTTGTCAAACTAAGAGCATTGGACACATCCGGTCTAGTACACAGCATGGCATATATGATAGAACCTATGGCCGAGGCATATGACACTTTGCTCATAGTTTCTCTATCTTTTACCATAGCTGGACACTGAACCTTGCTCAATATCTTTCCTGACAACATGGGCAATGAACCTTTCTTTGCTTTATCCATTCTGAACCTTTTTAGAACTTTGTCCAGGTATGTACTTTGGCTTAAACCTATTAGGCGTCTTTGTCTATCTCTATAGATTTTGATGCCTAATACATAAGCAGCTTCTCCTAGCTCTTTCATTGAAAAACATTTATTCAAATAACTCTTCACATTGTTAAGCATACCGATGTCATTTCCAATAATCAATATGTCATCCACATATAGTACTAAAAATGTCACCAAGCTCCCACTCACTTTCTTGTAAACACAAGCTTCGTAGCAATTTGGAATAAATCCAAAACTCTTGATCACTTGATCAAAACGAAGGTTCCAACTCCGGGATGCTTGCTTCAGCCCATAAATGGAACGCTAAAGTTTGCACACTTTATTAGCATCCTTAGGATCGACAAAACCTTTGGGCTGCATCATATACAACTCTTCATCAATGTTGCCATTGAGGAACGCAGTCTTGACATTCATCTGCCAAATTTCATAATCATGAAACGCAGCAATTGCTAATAAAATATGAATAGACTTAAACATTGCTACGGGAGAGAAAGTCTCATCATAGTCAACACATTGAACTTGCCAAAAACCTTTTGCGACAAGCCGAGCCTTATAGACAGTAACATTACCATCCGCGTCCGTTTTCTTCTTGAAAATCCATTTGCACTCAACGGCCTTACGATCGCTAGGAGGGTCCACCAAAGTCCATATTTGGTTTTCGCTCATGGATCCCAATTCGGATTTCATGGCCTCTAGCCATTTCTCAGAGTCTGGGCTCATCATTGCTTCCTCATAGTTCGCAGGTTCGTTGTTGTCTAACAATATGACGGTTAAGATAGGGTTGTCGTACCATTCAGGAGTGGCACGTGCCCTTGTCGACCTGCGAAGTTCAGTAGCAGCATCGTTCGAAGCTTCATGATCCTCATTATTAGCTTCCTCTCTTGTTAGTGCAGGCGGCGCTGGAACAACTTTGGGTGCTGCGCTACTCTCCAACTCGAGAGAAGGTTCAATAACCTTGTCTAGCTCTACCTTCCTCCCACTCACTTCTTTTGAGAGAAACTCCTTCTCAAGAAAGGATCCGTTCTTAGCAACAAAGTCTTTGCCTTCGGATCTGTGGTAGAAGGTATACCCAATCGTTTCCTTAGGGTATCCTATGAAGACGCATTTCTTCGCTTTGGGTTTGAGCTTTTGATACGTCTCAAACGTATCTATAATTTTTGATGCTCTATGCTTGTTTTTACACCATATGCCTTGTGTTTCGTTACACTTCGTGGCGTTTTTATGCGATTTCCAGAACTAACCTATTGACAAGATGCCACAGTGCCAGTTCCCTATTTTCTGCTATTTTTGTGTTTCAGAAAAGTTACACAGGAAATATTCTCGGAATTGGACGAAACAAAAGCCGAACATCCAGAAATTCACCGAAGCTTCCAGAGAACCGAAGAGGAGATAGAGTGGGGCCACGAGGGCCCCACACAATAGGGCGGCATGGCCTGGCCCCTGGCCACGCCCCCTACATGTGAGGGCGCCCTGGCAGCCCCCTGATGACGCCCCTTCGCCTATATAAAGCCTCGGGACGGAAAACCCTAAAGGAATCGGCGTTTTTCCCAGAACAGTTCCGCAGCACCGCCGCCGTCGAAGACAAATTTCGGGGGACAGAAGTCTCTATTCCGACACCCTGTCGGGACAGGGAAGTGCCCCCGGAGCCATCTGCATCGGTCTCCATCGCCGTCTTCGCCATCTCCATCGACCTCACCGCCATCTCCATCAACCTTGTTGTCTCCTATGATGAGGAGGGAGTAGTTCACCCCCGGGGCTGAGGGCTCTACCAGTAGCTATGTGGTTCACCTCTCTCTCCCATGATGTGATCTTTATGTGATCGTGAGCTTTGTATCTAGTTGAATTGGTAGATGTTATTATTCAGATATTATGCTACTCCTATGCTTTATTATTATACTCTTCGGAGATGCCTCGTATCATGGTGTAAAGGTGACTAGTGTGTGCATCATGTGTATCTTTTTGGTTAATGTCTCTATGAATTGTTGGTGTTTGTTGGAACCATCTAGTGCGTTCATGGTGATAGTGTGGGACAATCTAGTTTGGGTACATACGGACTTTGAGGAGTGCTTCGTAGCCCTACGCATGATTAGTGTATGTTTTCCATTGGAGAATTGTTTTGAGTTGCATATGGATGATAGTATCTATTGGTTCAATTATGTTATATTTGTTGAGAGTGTGTCCACTAGTGAAAGTATGATCCCTAGGCCTTGTTTCCAAGCATTGCACACCGTTTACTTACTGTTTTGTTACATGTTTGCTCGCAGCAATATTTATTTCAGATCATATTTGCTACTTATAATCATCACTACTACTTGTATTTCACTACGCCGAACTAGTGCACCTATATATCTGACAAGTGTATTGGGTGTGTTGGGGACACAAGAGACTTTCTGTATCGTAATTGCAGAGTTGCTTGAGAGGGATAGCTTTGACCTCTTCCTCCCCGAGTTCGATAAACCTTGGGTGATCCACTTAAGGGAAACTTGCTGCTGTTCTACAAACCTCTGCACTTGGAGGCCCAACACTATCTACAAGAACAGACGCGTGCGTAGACATCAAGCTCTTTTCTGGCGCCGTTGCCGGGGAGGTAAGGTAAAAGGTACTCACATTCTTTGGTTACTAAGTCTTTTAGTTGCTGGTGAGTGCTCGGAGTTATTTCCTTTAGATTCTGCAATTATATCTTTTTGTTTCTTGTTTTTATTTTCACTAGTTAGGCTTAATGGAAAGTAAAGAGTTCTTTAGTCTTTTTCCTGAGTTTAGATTTGAAGAGAAAATTGAAAAACCTTTGGAGCTTGTTTCGCATAGCAATGTTATTAGTACAAATGCTTTGAATACCGTTATTGCTAATGCTATGGAAAAGTCTAAGCTTGGGGAAGCTGGTTTTGTTAAGTATGATACTTTTAGTTCCCCGGCTTTAGTGGAGAAAGTTTGCTCTGATGATATTTTATCTCCCATATGTGATGTTTCTAATGATGCTTGTGCTCCTCATCCTTTTAAAATACCTATGAAAATTGTTGATCGTGCTATGAATAACTGCTATTTAGGAGATGGAACTGTCCATCCCGGTGATCATTTGCTCTTTATACATGAATTATGCGAGTTGTTCCAGTGTACAGGTATTTCAATGAACCAAGTTAAGAGGAAGCTATTTTCTTTATCACTGAAGGGCAGAGATGCGGAATGGTATAAAATACTGAAGGATGGTCGATCCGTTGACTGGGAGGAAATTGTACCTCTCTTTTATTCTAAATTCTATCCTTCTAGTGAGGTTTATAAAGATAGAAATTACATTTATAATTTCCATCCGCATGAGGGAGAAAGCATTGCCCAAGCGTGGGGAAGATTGAAGTTACTAATGCATAAATGTCCTATTCATGATCTTCCCCATAATATTGTTATTAATAATTTTTATGCAAGGCTTTCAGGATATTACAAGGACTATCTAGATACATGCTTTGATGGGTCTTTCACAAGCAAGGATGTCGACACCAAGTGGGGTCTGCTTGAAACAATTCAAAACAATATTGAAGGTTGGGATAGCGACAAAGGTAAAGGATCAGGTATGAATTACGAGTTTGATTGCATTAAGTCTTTCGCTGAAACTGTTGATTTTCAAGAGCTTAGTGCTAAGTATGGTCTTGATCCTCAAATTATTATTGATTGTTTTAAAGCCTTATCTTCCCATATTAATGTTCCTAAAGGAAATGGGGACGTGTATCATGAACCTTTTAAGGACACTTGCGTAGAAAATGATATTGTTGTTGATAATTGCAATAAACATGCTCGAACCTCTGAAAGTCCTGTTTCTTATAAGCATGTTAATTTTTGTGGAGTACATAGACCTTGTGAACAGAGTTACAACAAGGAAGATTATTGTGTCCACCACGCAAATAAAGAAACCCGAATGTGGCTCAGGGATCTAGACGAGCTTGGTGAAAGGGTTTGTGAGCTTTATCCTTTTCTTTGTGAATTTTGCGGTAAAACAGGTCACTTTAATTTTCAATGCCCTTTTAATCGAACTAGTACCGCAAATTCGTATTGTGATGACAAGATTACTCTCAATCAGCATGATGAGCTTACTTTGTTTTTGGAGTGTGAAGAGATGTCTAGAAAGATTTCTTTGGTTGATATGAGAGATGTTGATATTAATAGCATCCTTCGTGGTTGTTGTCTCTATTGTGCTAAACATTGCCTCGCAAATTCTTACATACAAAATCTTATAAAACATGATGTTTTGCCAAGCTATGACAGGACTAATAGATGTTTCGATCTTATTAATAGAGAGAAGGAATCCTCCAAAGTTTCTTCTGTTGTTTCTGTCAGCAAACCAGATTATGTGGAGAAGATGCCTTTCCCTCCTAAAGGATATGTGGAGAAGATGCCCTTGAAGTCTCCCCCTCCTAAAGGAGAGAGTAAAAAGAGTATGAAGAAGAAGAGGAGTAAAAGGCGAGAGGACACGGTATCTTCCCCTAAGCATTATGATCCTGCTATAGATTATGATAATTCTGATTGGGATGATGTTCCCATGCTTGTTACCTATGTTAGTGATCATTATTGGGAAAAGCAATCTACTTTTGATATTGAAAATCTTTTTGGTACCAATTCTAAGGTTAATAATTATTGTACCATTAGTACTATCCATGTTCCTTCTTATGATGATATGTTTGATAAATATGCTTTGCGAAATAGTTATTCTCTAGCTTGTGATGATACTGAACCTCTAGTCTATGATGGTTACAATGATGAGTATAATGTTTTCAGTTCACCTACTTTTAAGGAGAAAATTAGTTATGATTACAATATGCCTCCTGTTTTTGATGATTATGGTGATGAGAATAATTATTCTATTGAATCTGCTCCTACTACGATTGTTCATGTGGGGAGTATTAATCCTTTTATGCATGTGGCTCATGATAGGAATGCTTTATATAATAGTTATGTTGTTAGTTCTATTCATGATGCTACTGAAAGTTATTATGAGAGAGGGAAACATGGTTTGATGGATCTCAACAATATTGAGTTTCCCCTCTTTATGTTGCAATTCTTGAAGTTATACTTGTTTTGCCTTCCTATGCTTTTTGCTTTGCGCTTTCATGACTTGTCTCTTTACAAGACTATTTTTCATAGGAAGTGGTTTAGATTTAAATGTGTTTCATATTTGCTTTTTGATGCTCTCTTTTGCTTTAAGTTCCAATATAGTGCATTTGCCTTAAGCTCTTTTATGGCGCCTACATGAGCATCTTTGCAAATTACTGCGCCTAGCTCAAAGGCGTTAAAGAAAAGCACTCTTAGGAGATAACCCATTGTTTATTTTCAGTATTTTTTCTTTTATTTGAGTCTTGGAAGTTATTACTACTGTAATAACCACTCCTTATCCTTTTTATTTCGTTTTTGTGCCAAGAGAAGCCTCTAGTTTGAGTGAGGTAAGATTTGGGGATGTTGCTGTCCTGAAACCGTTTTTGGTGCTGCACCGTAACAATTCGTGAAAATTCTCTGTATATCTTTTGGACCTGCGATTTCTTGTGCATATGCCCCAGGTTATATCAAAACTTTCATTAGTTGAACACTTTTTGATTTGAGCAACAGAAAACCCTCTAAAAATTCAACCTTTGTCAGCTGTTCTGTTTTGACAGATTTCTGCCAATATTTGTGTTTGCTGCTTTATCGCTTTCTTTTTTTAGTTCTTTTGATCACGGAACTTTTGGGGAAGTTGCTACAGTAGTATATACTTTATATGTGGTGGTTTTGAGTTGAAACCTGAAGCAAAAAGGGTTGATTCATTATTATGCTTACACTAATGTTGCTAATAGATTTGTGTTTAGTTTTGTATGAAGGAAGTTTTCAAGTGTAGGGATTGGAGAATGATGAGATGAGATGAAGAATGGACAAAAGCTCAAGCTTGGGGATTCCCATGTCACCCCAAGAAATATCCAATAAGTACAAGCGTCAAAGCTTGGGGATGCCCCCGAGGCACCCCCTTCTTCATCGGCAAAAATCAGGCCACCTTTCAAAACACTATATTTTTATTGCTTCATGCACTATGCATTTTTCTTGGAGCGTCAGTTGTTGTTGTTTTCAGTTTTCTTTTGTTTTGTTTGCTGCAATAAATGGTTAGATCACATCATGTTTCTTTTGGAGGAGATGAACTCGCTTTTCATTTGCCAAGAAAACTCTAGTTTTCACTCTTATCGTTCAATGACTGTTCTCTTTTTCTGCTACTGCGTTTAGCTTGCATTTTTTGCCTTGATTTTTGTTCAGATCTTGTTTTATCTTTGCATCAAGGTGTATTTGGACCTCTGTTATATGTTGGTTTTCATCAAAAGAGTTTCCTCAAAAAGGTTTGAATGGTGTTGGAAAAGAGAAAAAGCTTTATGCAAAAAAAAGTGGTACAAGAAGGAGCTTGTGTAGACTGCGGCCTAGACTTTTTCATGTCGTGCTTGATGTCTTTTTGATAGCATGCTTAGTGTTTTTTCTGTAGCATGACTTGTCTCAAATAACTGAGATTGCTTAATGAGCCTTTGAAAAAATCATGCGTTGTTTTAATTGTTTGGAAGCATTATTTTGGTTTTCTCCTTGATGCTTTATTTGGGTTGACTTGGCGCATGCTCACACATGTTAGACTCTTACAAAGTCGCCAATAGCCTCTATGATCATTTAGTTTTTGACTTTTGATGCCATGTTATGCTTTTTTTAATGTCGCTTTGTCGCTTTGCATGATTATGGCCGTTATTGCTCTTTTAGTTGGTCGCTCCCAGTCTTTTGCTAGCCTTCGTTTTGTATTGAGTATGAGCTCTACTCGTGCATTCAACTCCTAAAAACCAAGTTTTGCCAAAGTGTCCACCATACATACCTATTAGCAATTTGCTATTCCAAAGTACATTTGACTTGCTTTTATCTATCCTTCAAATTAAACTCTTTTTGGTGTTATGCGAAAGTTGGTCAGTAAAGCTCTCACGAACTGGATGGCACACTTTACTTTTCTCGCTTTAAAATTTTGACATTGTGGTCTCTTATGTTGAGTTGTTATGCTTGCAAGTTATAAGTTGGGAATTAGCCCAGCCATGTCGTCATGGGCAAGCTTTCAATATTGCACTTCTTATTTGAGTTGATATCGTGATCTTTTGTTTATGGATACTCGCGGTGTGAAATGAATTGGGAATCTTGCGGGATCATGGAGTTTGTATGTGTGTTAGAGAAACGCCTGGGCCGCCAATCTAAGCCATGCATAATTGATGGTGGAAATTTGCAGCATGCCCATAGTGGACATTCAACGACGCATCCCAAAATAAAAAGCTATACAAATGGTAAATAAAAGAGATATCGAGGTATTCATTGTCTGCTTGTCCTGTCATTTTGATGTGGGCTTGTTCCATGTCATTGGGCATGGAGGTACCCCGTTGGCGGTTCTCGATGATATGTGTATACTTACAATGACAAGAGCTTGCTTGGGACTCTAAGTAAAGTAGCATGAGCTTTGGGTACTCGTATTCACGGGACACGAGGTTTTCAACTTATGATTTGTCAAGCATATGCAGCATAAGTGTTCTCGCATTAACTTTAACCATTCAAGATGCTTATGATGGGGGCAATGAGAGCTCAAAGCCGGTAAGTACCATAATTTTTGAAGGTTTATAAAACTTGCAATCACTGCTTCCCTCCGCGAAGGGCCTTTCTTTTACTTTTATGTTGAGTCTCCACCTTCTATCTTTATGCACCGTCTAAGAGAGCATAGTTGTCATTCTGAGTATAATGTGCATTGTCCCAAAGTTTTCATTGATTGATTCATGATCATGGTTTCACTTGTTCTTAAATTATTTGTATCTAGTCGCCCTCTTAAACTTGAAGGTGTCCTATGCATTTATATTTTGCTCTCCATGAAGGACAAGCTAAAAACCATTTGTATGTTTTTCCTTATGATTTAAACACACGTTTGACTTTCATTGTTTCATTTTCATGATCTTTTGTTTGCGTTCTATTTCATGTTATAACATGGTTGCTAAGTTTCTTCTATCTAGATTATGTCTTTCATGCCCATGTTTTAAGTTCTTATGATCCCAGCACTCAATGCTTTCATAGATGATCAAGATTGTGTAGGTGCATGTCACCTCAAAAATTATTTCTTTTGTTATCACTTACCTACTCGAGGACGAGCAGGAGTTAAGCTTGGAGATGCTGATACGTCTCAAACGTATCTATAATTTTTGATGCTCCATGCTTGTTTTTACACCATTTGCCTTGTGTTTCGTTACACTTCGTGGCATTTTTATGCGATTTCCGGAACTAACCTATTGATAAGATGCGACAGTGCCAGTTCCCTGTTTTCTGCTATTTTTGTGTTTCAAAAAAGTTACACAGGAAATATTCTCGGAATTGGACGAAACAAAAGCCGAACGTCCAGAAATTCACCGAAGCTTCCAGAGAACCGAAGAGGAGACAGAGTGGGGCCACAAGGGCCCCACACAAGAGGGCGGCGCGGCCTAGCCCCTAGCCGCGCCCCCTACGTGTGAGGGCGCCCTGGAAGCCCCCTGACGACGCCCCTTCGCCTATATAAAGCCTCGGGACGGAAAACCCTAAAGGAATCGGCGTTTTTCCCAGAACAGTTCCGCAGCTCCACCGCCGTCGAAGACAAATTTCGGGGGACAGAAGTCTCTGTTTCGGCACCCTGCCGGGACGGGGAAGTGCCCCCGGAGCCATCTCCATCGGTCTCTATCGCCGTCTCCGCCGTCTCCATCGACCTCACCGCCATCTCCATCAACCTTGCTGTCTCCTATGATGAGGAGGGAGTAGTTCACCCCCGGTGCTGAGGGCTCTACCGGTAGCTATGTGGTTCACCTCTCTCTCCCATGATGTGATCTTTATGTGATCGTGAGCTTTGTATCTAGTTGAATTGGTAGATGTTATTATTCAGATATTATGCTACTCCTATGCTTTATTATTATACTCTTCGGAGATACCACTACTAGGAGAAACCCTATCTGTGGAGCACCATTTTGAGGCTTAGTGGCGCACCTGTGATCCGCCACGCATATCAAGCCACTGGTATATATTATCAGTGCCGCACGCCTATATGCGCCACAGCTATGTGTCCTATCCGTGGCGCACGCTAATGCGTGCGCCACGCATAATATCTGTGGCGCACCAAAGGGGAGTGCTCCACGAATAGGATGCGCCACTGATATTAAAATTGGTGCTCCACAGATATATTTTCCATTTTATTTTTTTAAAAAAACTAAAAATCGAAAAAAAACAATTTTTTAAAAAATCATAAAAATCGAAATAATGTGAAAAACTATTGTATTTCAATTTTTTTGAGGATTTTATCACATGAGGAACATTTTCAAATCACACCGAATTTCTTGACTTCCCGCTAGGTCACCCATCCTTAGACTACTCCGGGCTGAGCATGCTTAACTTCTCCATTCTATTTGTATGAGCTATCCCTAACCTACCCAAGTTCTTATTGATACTACTATCATATCAATCCTCTTAAGGCCTATGTGTGCTTGTGTGTATATGTGTGTGTATGTGCGTATATGTATGTATATGTGTATATGTATTATGTATATGTATTATGTATATATATGTATATGTGTAGGTATGTGTGCGTATATATGCGTATATGTGTGTGTATGTGTGCGTATATGTGTGTATATGTGTGCATGTGTGCATATATAAATGTGTCTATGTGTATATATATGTGTGTATATGTGTGCATATGGCATATATGTGTGTATATGTGTGTGTATGTGTGCATATGGTATATATGTGCATATATGTGTGTGTACGTGTGCGTATATGTGTGCATGTGTGCATATATAAGTGTGTATATATGTGTATATGTATATATATGTGTGTATATATATGTGTATATGTGTGTGTATGGCATATATGTGTGTGTATGTATGCATATATGTGTGTGTATGTGTACATATATGTGTGTATATGTGTATATATGTGTGTATATGTGTGCATATATGTGTGTGTATATGTGTGTGTATGTGTGCATATATGTGTATATATATGTGTGTATGTGTGCATATAGCATAGGGAAATAGTGGGATAGCCACCATGATAGCTGTGCACAACCATTCATCCATTGGATCTCTCTATAGGACATTTTAGACCGTGGATCAAAGTTAACGCCGTTACCCTACTTACCTAGCCAACTGTACCAAAAGAAAACAAAACTTGTAGCTGCCCGCATTTCTCTCCAGTCTCCACGCTCCTCCTCCCCATTCTCTTTCCCCACCTACCCTATCTAGCCCACACGCTCTTTCCCCTTCAACTCGATCTGAACCACCACAAATCGCTACCTTGCAACGACAGCACCAGCGTCGCCCTCCACTGCTCAACGAACGGAGGCGCCCCCTCGCGCGTCTTCTTCTGCCTCCCCAGCCGCTATGGACCGTGGCGCCTCCCGGCCTTGCTCCCTCCACGCCGCGGCGGGCGTGCTGCTCCTCGAGTGAGTGGAGGAGGCCATGCCGTCGGTGGTCGGGGGCCAGAGGCTGTGTTTGCTGGGCAAGCCGGGAGATGCAGAGGCCTAGTCGTACGACTCCGATCTGGACGCATGCGACCTCCGTGTGGTCGTCCTCAGCCGTGGACCAGGAATCGTGATTTTTCCTGTCTTTCTGATCGAGATCCGATGGTGAATTTTTTAGCATGATGTGTTCCTGATCTAGATCCACCTTGTCTTTTTATTTCTTGTGCTATGTGTTCCCGATTCAGATTTTTTTCTTCCCCTTCTGACAGTATAAGATTCACTACGTCTTACATAGATGTTCCAAATTTTTCCAAGTTTGTCTACATCACACGTAATTTCGTTGGCTGTTGTTAAAGTAAATTTATCAAGATCATGTTTTATTCGTTGGATGGAGCAAATTGCACAGGATTGTTCTTAGATTTGTTCTGCGCATCACCGTTTCTTTCCATAGCAGAAAAGGTGCATAGGCTTCTTGTGGTGATTTGAAAATATGTTTTCTTTTTTTCCAATGTATTTTTGGTAGAGAAAAGAAACGAGGAACGGGAGTTGTATTTTCTGTGAGCTGTCTCCATCGATGCCGGTCCCCTGTTTTCTCTTGAAGATAAAAGTGTAGTATGTACATGCTGTACATTGTAAAGAACCTCTGAATTTATTTTTCATGTTGTATTTTCGATATGATTTCTTTTCCGGTCTGATATACGTCTGAACCTCAGCTATTTTTTGTCAAGGAAAAGATTGGCATAGAAGCGGCCTGTACGATTAGGAAAAGTTGACAAAATCTGCACAACTTCCGGCATAAGTTCTTTACAGAAAAAAAGTCTCCTAGACGACTTCGGCCCGGCTAGTCACCGCTTGAAGAGCAGGCAGGATCTGGTCGCTGTGATCCACGAAGGAGGTCGTCCACTCACCATGCTACAAAATTTTCTACAATGTGTTGAATTGCATAACAGAAACAGGAAAAATGCTCAAGTAATTTCTAATGATTATTAAAGCGTAGGCATGTGCGGAGCTATCATTGTTTTGTGCCCAGGACGTGAGTAGGCAGACTGCGGCGCAGGCATGGCAGGAGCTTGAGGCGGCCCAGCTCCTTTGTCTTTTGTTTAGATAACCTTTCTTGTCAGGGGGCACATGCTGCTTGTACCAGAACCGTTGAGTGAAACGTTAGACCACCGTTTATGATGGACAACATCCAACGGCTCTCCTCGTATGCACAGCTAGCACCCCGGTTAGCAAATCCGCGTCGATATAGCATATATGTGCGTATATATGTTTGTATGTGTGCGTATATGTGTGTGTATATGTGTACATGTGTGCATATGTGTGTATATGTGTGTATATGTGTGTATATATGTGTGTATATGTGTGTGTATGGCATATATGTGTGTATATGTGTGTGTATGTGTGCATATATATGTGTGTATATGTGTACGTATATGTGTGTGTATATGTGTGTATATATGTGCGTATATGTGTGTGTATGTGTGTGTGTATATATGTATATATGTGTGCGTATATGTGTGTGTATGTGTGTATATATGTGTGCATATATATGTGTGTATGTGTGCGTATATATGCGTATATATGTGTGTATGTGTGCATATATGTGTGCGTATATGTGTGTATATGTGTGCGTATATGTGTGTGTATGTGTGCGTATATATGTGTGCATATATGTGTGTGTATGTGTGCGTATATGTGCGTATATGTGTGTGTATATGTGTGTGTATGTGTGCATATATAAGTGTGTATATATATGTATATGTGTGTATATATGTGTGTATATGTGTGCGTATATGTGTGTGTATGTGTGCGTATATATGTGTGCATATATGTGTATGTATGTGTGCATTTATGGTGGTAGGTACCACGACATATCCGTGGCGCACATCAATATGGTACTCCACAAATATCTACAGCAGTGGCGTACCCAAGGGGTGCGCCACGAATATGCCTGCCACCTTTTCCAGAGGAGGGACCCACATTTATCCGTGGCGCACGCATTTGTGATGCGCCACTGATCTCTGCCCTATGCGTGGCGCACCCCTAATTTGTGCGCCACGGATATGGGGGTCTGACACCCCCGGCCCTGGTGCTCGTTGGGACCCACATATGCGTGGCGCACCACCTTTTCGGTGCGCCACGCATAAGGAGATATCTGTGGCGCACACGTCTGTGGTGCGCCACGCTTACTTATCCGTGGAGCACCGAAAGGTAGTGCTCCACAGATAATGGGCCCATGGATAAGAGTTTTCCTAGTAGTGTACCTCATATCATGGTGTAAAGGTGACTAGTGTGTGCATCATGTGTATCTTTTTGGTTAATGTCTCTATGAATTGTTGGTGTTTGTTGGAACCATCTAGTGCGTTCATGGTGATAGTGTGGGATAATCTAGTTTGGGTACATACGGACTTTGAGGAGTGCTTCGTAGCCCTACGCATGATTAGTGTATATTTTCCATTGGAGAATTATTTTGAGTTGCATATGGATGATAGTATCTATTGGTTCAATTATGTTATATTTGTTGAGAGTGTGTCCACTAGTGAAAGTATGATCCCTAGGCCTTGTTTCCAAGCATTGCACACCGTTTACTTACTGTTTTGTTACATGTTTGCTCGCAGCAATATTTATTTTCAGATCATAGTTGCTACTTATAATCATCACTACTACTTGTATTTCACTATCTCTTCGCCGAACTAGTGCACCTTGATACATCTCCAACGTATCCATAATTTTTGATGCTCCATGCTTGTTTTTACACCATTTGCCTAATGTTTCATTACACTTCGTGACACTTTTATGCATTTTCCGGAACTAACCTATTAACAAGTTGCCACAGTGCCAGTTCCCTGTTTTCTGCTGTTTTTGTGTTTCAGAAAAGCTACACAGGAAATATTCTCAGAATTGGACGAAACAAGTTCCTGAAGTCTTATTTTTCCCGGAAGCTTCCAGAGATCCGAAGAGGAGACAGAGTGGGGCCACGAGGGCCCCAGACACCAGGGCGGCGCGGCCCAGCCCCTGGCCGCGCCCCCTATGTGTGAGGGTGCCTCTGTCCACTTCTGACGATGCCCCTTCACCTATAAGGACCCCCCGACGGGAAAAACCTAAGGCCCCGATCAATTTTCCAGAAACACATCGCGATCCGCCGCCGTCATCGACCCAAGATCGGGAGGGTCCAGAAGCTCTTCCCGGCACCCTGCCGGAGAGGGGAATCACCACCGGAGGTCTTCTTCATTGCCATGCTTGCCTCCGGAGCGATGAGTGAGTAGTATACCTTGGACTATGGGTCCATAGTAGTAGCTAGATGGTTGTCCTCTCCACCATGTGCTTCATGTTTAGATCTCATGAGCTGCCCTACATGATTGAGATCACCGTTATGTAATTCTACATGTTTGGTTTGTTGGGATCCGATGAATATTGGTGTTATGATTGAGTTGTTATACTGAAATATATCTTTTGTTATCTCTATGTTGTTTATGATCTTGCATGCTCTCCGTTGTTAGTAGCTATCTTGGCCGAGTAGTTGCTAGTGACTCCAAGAGGGGGTATTTATGCTCGATAGTGGGTTCATGCCTCTATTTAATCTGGGGGAGTGACAGAAACCTCTAAGGTTGTAGATGTGCTGTTGCTACTAGGGAGAAAACAACATTCATATGCTCGAGGGCATATGCTTTGTTTACATTACACACTTTGCTTAATGCAATTATCTGTTGTTCGCAACTTAATACTCATGGGGTGTTCGGATGATATCCCCGGGAGTGGATTATTAGTCATAGATGCAGTTGGATGGCGGTCTATGTATTTTGTTGTAATGCCCAGAGTAAATCGCATAGTGATCTTCTTGACATATCACGTTATCTTTATTCTATCAATTGCCCAACTGTAATTTGTTTACCCAGCATGTGTTATTTATCAATGGAGAGACACCACTAGTGAACTGTGGACCCCGGTCCTATTTCCATCATATTGCTATCACCTGTTTACTTTACTCGCACTGTTTACTTTACTCGCATACATCTACTATTTTCCACTCGATACACTCATACCCTTTGTTTAAAGCAAACCGGTGAGATTGACAACCTCATCGCAAGTTGGGAACAAAGTACTTGGTTGTGTTGTGTGCAGGTTCCACGTTGCTACTAGCTGAAGACACGCTAACTCGTTTTGATCATGAAACGGCGCCCTTGTTGGAGTGTCACTAGGCTATCAAGCATCACCTTCAGTCGTACTGTCTGCTCTTCTCCTGACTGACATACCTTGGTTTCTTACTGAGGGAAAAGACTTGCCACTGTGCTCATCATACTTTCCGCTTGGAGTTTCCCAACTGCCTAGCCATAATAATAATCAACTACATACCAGCCATCACACCTATACATCTGACAAGTGTATTGGGTGTGTTGGGGACACAAGAGACTTTCTGTATCGTAATTGCAGGGTTGCTTGAGAGGGATAGCTTTGACCTCTTCCTCCCTGAGTTCGATAAACCTTGGGTGATCCACTTAAGGGAAACTTACTGCTGTTCTACAAACCTCTGCACTTGGAGGCCCAACACTGTCTACAAGAACAGACGCATGCGTAGACATCAGCTTGTCCAGCATCAACTTCTTGACATAGGCTTCGCATCCCCAAACTTTAAGAAACGACAGCTTAGGTTTAGCACCAAACCATAGTTCATACGTGTCTGAAGGAAATTTGCCCTAAAGGCAATAATAATATTGTTATTATCATATTTCTTGTTCATGATAATGTTTATATTCCATGCTAGAATTGTATTAAGCGGAAACATTAATACTTGTGTGGTTTATGAACAACACCGTATCCCTAGTACGCCTCTACTAGACTAGCTCATTGATTAATGATGGTTAAGGTTTCCTAACCATAGACATGAGTTATCGATTAATAATAAGGTCATGTCATTAGGAGAATGATGTGATGGATAGACCCAAATCAAGCACAACAATTAGATCGTGTCATTGTGTTCACAATTGCGTCGCTTTTCCTATGTCAGTATCCTATTTCTTAGACCATGAGATAATGCCACTCCCTGGTACCGGAAGAGAGCTTTGAGGTCATCAAAACGTCATCCTATGAGAGGGTGATCATAAAGGTGTCTCTCAGGTAATCGGAAAGTACTTATTGGGTTGCATGTATCGAGATGGAATTTGTCCCTCCCGTGATGGAGAGATATACTCCAGGCCCACTCGGTAATCAATATCATACACCGTTTGCAAACACGTGATTAATGAGTTTAATCACAGGGTGATATTGGATTGCGGAACGAGTAAAGAGTACTTGCTGCGAACGAGATTGAACTAGGTATGGCGATACTGACGATCAAATCTTGGGCAAGTAAAATATCGCGAGACAAAGGAATTCGTATACGGGATTAATTGAATCCTGACATCGTGGTTCACCGATAATGATCTTCGTTGAATATGTGAGAGTCAATATGGATTTCCAGATCCCGCTGTTGATTATTGATAGTGATCATGTCCATGCATTCTCGAACCCGTAGGGTCACACACTTAACGCTCATCGACGCTAGGGTAGTTTTGGGATTTATGGAAATTGTTTCAGATAGTTTCGGAATTGTTCCGGGAAGAGGATTAATGATTTATTAATTAATTGAATTAATAAATATTAATATATATGTTTATTTATTGGAAATAAATAAGGGCTAAAAAGTAGTCCACGAGAAGTTTTGCTAATGGGCCAATTTTGTAGTCCATCTAGACATACAAATAAACTGCAAAAGGAAAAGGCAAAAGCAAAAGAAAAAAAAGGGATGTCGCTGTTGGGCCGGCTGGGCTGGCCTTCCGCGCAGCCCTGCGCCTTGTGCGTCGCCTACTGGCTGCCGCTCACTCGGCTGGCTGGGCCGTGGCTAGGCCGCTCGCCCCGGGCCATGCTTGCGCCCGCAGATGGGCCGGCGTCCGCTAGACCGGTTGGGCCGGCTGCGCGCCAGGTCGCTGCGGACCGACGCCAGCGCCACCGATCGATGCGATCGATCGCGATCGCCAGGGGCCTGTGTCGATCGCCAGGAGGCCACCGCCTCGATCGGGGCTATTCAGTTTGATGGGCAGGCGCTCGATCGATCTGCCAGCACCCAGCACATTACGTGCCGAGGAGGTTTGACGAGGGAGTTTCGATCAGATCGATCAACTTGACCCGTACTCCAAGCTGGCCTGGATGTCTATAAAAGGGAGCACAATGCCATGGCGCGGGATACAGATTTTGATCAGCTCGTGGCCATCTGTTGTCTCTCATAGCTCCTCTTTTCCCTAGTTTGACTAGTTTCTTTTGCCTATCTTCTTCCACCTCGCGCACGTAGGCAAAGCTCTGCCCGCAGATACTCTCCACCATAAGCACCACGCTGTCCTGCTGCTGATCCCATCTACCACTCCACCATATCTCACTGGACCGAGGAGGAGGAGTCGTCGATGCGCTGTATGTGTGCATCGCTCGGAGGCGCCACCCGTTGTGACGCTTGGATCGGATCGGATCGCGAGGAGGAGACGCTAGTACGACTACGCCGACCATGTTCATCTGAACATTTCCGCTGTGCGATCTCCAAGGGTATGTAGATCTAATCTCTCTCGCTCGTTGTTTTGCATCTCGTAGATCAGATCTTGGCTTGTTCTTGTTCGTCATCGTAGGAAATTTTTTGTTTTCGATGCGCTGTATTTGTCTCATGATCATAGTTGTTGTTTATGGTCTTACCTGCAAGTTGTATACACATATCGTTGTCCGGAACTCGAGGCCCCAAAGTGACAGCAATTGGGATAACCGAAGGGGATGGCTATGATGTGAGGATCACATGTGTTCACCGAGTGCTAATGCTTTGCTCCGATACTTTATTAAAAGGAGTACCTTAATTACCAGTAGTTTCCCTTGAGGCCCTGCTGCAACAGGCTGGTAGGACAAAAGATGTCGTGCAAGTTTCCCATTGCGAGCTCGTACGACTATATACGGAACTCATGCCTATGATTGTTTAGTACTAGAATGCTTTATCATTATTTATCTGCAATTGCCCATGTCTCACTGATTTCATGAATTATCTAATCCATGCAACGCCCGTACATGCATCCCTATGCCTACAGTATTTTATCCTATTGTTTACTATTGCTACTATTACCGCTTTTATTTTACTATTGCTGTTACTGTTTCACTACTATCACCACTATAAAACTGTTGCTACTGATAAACCGCTACGAGCAAGTCTGTTTCCAGGTGTAGCTGAATTGACAACTCATCTGTTAAGGCTTATAAATATTCTTTGGCTCCCCTTGTGTCGAATCAATAAATTTGGGTTTTACTTCCCTTGAAGACTGTTGCGATCCCCTATACTTGTGGGTCATCAAGACTATTTTCTGGCGCCGTTGCCATGGAGCATAACTTTATTTGTAAGTTCACTTGGGATTCATATTGTTTGTTGCAATCCTTTCATCATGGGTAAACCTCGTGATGGAAAAGTTCCTATATTGTCATCCACTACAAGAAGAGGTACGACTTTGAACACTTCTGTTGCTCTTGAGTCACCATCTGTTATGAGTAAGTTGCTTACACCACCACACGCACACACTACTGCTACTACTTCTGCTGAGTTTGAAAATGCCACTGATAATTTAGATGATGCTTCTACTGTGCTTGATGAGAGTGGTTCACTAGGTTCCTTTTTAGATGCTACAATTGCTAGAGCTAAGATGGGAAACACCACTGTTACACCTGTTAGTTCACCTGAGTCTAGGGAATGTCCTAGTGATGATTTTGATGACGCTTATATTGAGCTTGATGATGATTTTATTGCCGAAGCTCATGCTACTCGTGATGCTAATGCTGTTAAGGAACTTCTAGCAAGACGTGCTGTTAGATATAAGTTATCTCCTAATCCTAAGTTTGCTGCTTCTCCCATAAATATTAGAGATAAGGATTATGATTTCTCTTTAGATTTATCTTACATATCTATTGTTGAGAAAGAACCTTTTTGTGGTACTGAAAATGAAAGTGTTATGGAGCACATGAATGAGCTTTCTACTTTGAGTAATCTGTTTTCTGATGATATTAAGCTTTGCACTTACTTTGTTGCTAAGATTTTTTCCTTTCTTGTTGAAAGATGCAGCTAAAACTTGGTTTAATAGCTTGTCTCCTGGATCTATTCATAGTCCTATTGCTTTGGTTAATGCTTTCTTTCAGAAATATTTTCCTGCTAGTGCTCAACATGCTGCTGTGCAGAAAATCTTTGACTTTGAATAGGGAAAAGGAGAGATATTGCCTGAATCTTGGACAAGGTTTTGTTCTTTAATTAGAGCTTTGCCTAAAGAGCCATTGCCCAAAAATGAACTCCTTGATATATTTTACAATGGACTAACTGATGAATCTAAGACATATCTGGATAGTTGTGCTGGTTGTGTTTTCAGGAAAAGAACTCCGGCTGAAGCTGAAGAACTAATGGCTAAAATAAGTCGGAATCATGATGATTGGACTCTAGTTGAGCCAACACCAGCGCCAACAACTACGCCAACTCTAGAGCCAACACCGAAGAAGAGAGGAATGATTGAATTAAATGATGAAGTCATGAGGGAAGCCAAGAAATCTCTTAAGGAGAAAGGTATTAAATCCGAAGATGTGAAGGATTTACCTCCTATAGAAGAATTATGTAAGCCAATCCCTCACTCATCTACTATTGAGGTACACTCTCTCCAATGCTTTGATGATAGAGATATTCCTTACTCTAAACCTCCTGGTCAATGTTTAGATGAGTTGGATAATTTTATTGTTAAGCAAGATAATTTTAATAGAATGGTGCAGAATCATTTGTTGGAAAATTCTAGAGCTATTAACAAGTTGCAGGATATTGTGGAGAGAACCTCCAATGATGTGAAGATACTTGTTAAACATTTTCAAATGGTTCAGACTCAAATTGATCAGCTTACCAAGGTGCAAAAAGACTTGCTAGTTAATGCCGCAAGAGAAAAACAAGCATGTGAAATACGCACAAGAGGAGGTGCTACCACTCAAGACCCCTTATATCCTGAAGGACATCCTAAGAGGACCGAGCAAGATTCTCAACGTACTTCAAGAGATGATATTCCTTCCAAGAAGAAGAAGAAGAAAAAGCATAAAACAACTGCAGAATCCTCTAAAGCAGGTAAAGATCCTAATAGTGTTTCTATTTCTGATGCTGAAACTGAACCAGGTAATGCTTCCGATAAAGAAGAAGTTGAAGAGGAACCAGAAAAGCTTGATAAGAATGCAAAGTACACCAAAGAAGATTTCATTGCCAACAAGCATGGTAATGAGAGAGAACCTTGGGTGCAGAAACCAATGTCTTTTCCTGGCAAGAAACATAAATCCAAGGAAGAAGAACACTACAACAGGTTTTGTGAATGGATGAGACCTTTATTTTTGCAAATTCCTTTAACTGAAGCTATTAAAATGCCTCCTTATTCAAAGTATATGAAAGATATTGTTACTAAGAAAAGGAAGATTCCTAATGAGGAAATTTCCACCTTACTTGCTAATTATTCTTTTGATGGTAAAGTTCCAGAGAAGCTTGGAGATCCAGGTATACCAACTATTCCTTGCTCCATTAAAAATAACTATGTTAGAACTGCTTTATGTGATTTGGGAGCCGGAGTTAGTGTCATGCCTTTTTCTCTTTATAAGAGACTTGATCTAGAAAAATTGGTATCAACTGATATATCTTTGCAAATGGCTGATAAGTCTACTACTATTCCTATTGGTATATGTGAGAATATTCCTGTTCAAGTTGCTAACAGTTGTTTGATATTAACTGACTTTGTTGTGTTGGAAATGCCTAAAGATGATAATATGTCTATTATTCTTGGGAGACCTTTTCTAAACACTGCAGGTGCCGTTATTAATTGCAATCAAGGAAAAGTAACTTTTAATGTTGATGACAAAGAGTACACAGTCTATTTTCCCAAGAAGATTGATAGAAAGAATGCTCTAAATTTAATCAAGAATGTTGAGACCATTCGAGTTGGTCAAATTATTTGTTCAGAGCGAAAGCCCAAGGACAAATATAAAATTGATATGATTGGGACAATGCCTATCAAGGTCGAGGTAACATAAGCACATAGTGAAATGCAAAGTTTTGCCTCATATAAAATTAGTTTGGTAACAAGACTTGATCAACCTTGTTAACAAAGTGATTTTATATGAATGAAACTTCGTTTTCACCGCATTTACTCAACCTCACTCATATTTACTTTCACCATTTTTATTTCCTTTGATAGTTACATGATTAGAATATCTTAGAGCTACTGTATATTTGGTCTTAATTTGCTTGCAATCATGCCATCTTCGTTTTTCCGAGTTTTTAATCTGTTGTCAATTTCTGAAAAATCCTCGAAAATAAAGTTTCTCAAAAAAATTCAGAAAAATCTTTTTAAATTTTTATGTCAAAAATGGGGCAGAGAGGCACCTGGGAGACCTCAGGAGGACCTACCACGCCACCTCACAACCAGGGGGCGCGGCCCAAGCTTGGTCGCGCCCACCTATTGTGAGGGGGGGGCCCTGGCCTCTCACTTATCTCTTCCTCCCCAACTCTTTCTCTCTCCCAAAAAATCACAACACCCCAGCTCAAACTCGCGTTCTTGTTGCTCTCCTTCTCGATTTTTTGATCTCCTTGCTCAGCCCATCATTGTTGCTGAGATTTGGAGCATTTGTTCTCCGGTATGTGACTCCTTCGATTGTCCAAGTAAAATTTTGTTTAGTGGAGTATTTCTTGAGTATTAGCTCTATAGGCTGCAGGTGAAATGAGTTTGCATGCTTGTTCTATTGCTTAGAAATGTTATTTTGATGCATGTTAGCCCTCTAGTAATGCCCTATAGTAGTTTTCTACACTTGTTTGTTTCGAAATCATTTTTTATGAGGTTTGTTAAAAAATTCAGAAATGGAGGAGAATGCATACCAACTCTTTCAACATGAACTAGAAGTGCATGAAGTCATGAGAGTTCACCGTGAGAAAGGGGGGATCTGTGGAGGTCTTGTTGCTTCACGCTTATTAGCTTTGCATGGTGTAGTGCCTCACATTTTAGATCTGCAGTTCCCCGTAGAGAAACTTGATTTTAATTCTATGTTATATCATAAGTTTGTTTCTCCTCATTCCTATTTGAATAACTTGATGTTTGAGATAACCTTCTTCAAGAAATCTACCTGGAAGGTAGTGAAGACTGATAGATCAGTCCATTTGCCTGCACCTCTTTTGTTTAACCTTGATCGCAGGAATGGATATCACTCACAAAGGGTAAGCTCGACGCATACATAGAGGAGCACCCGCAGCCCGTGCATGATGAAGAGGCGACCGAGGAGTCGGTCCAGCCCTCTAACATTGCGGAGTTTCCATACCAGCAGCCTTATTATGATTATACACTATCTGCTTCATCTTCACAAGGGCCAAGCTATGACTATGCCAATGATGATCCACCAGCGTGGGGCATGTATCGGAGACGAGATTGATCTCCACTTAGGCCAAAAGCCTAAGCTTGGGGGGAGGTACGCCGATGATTCACTCATCTACAAATTATATTTTGTCAGTCCTTTGTATATCCATGTTTCGCTTTCTTTATTGTTCTCGTTCTTATTTCTTCATTCCAAAACACAAAAAGACCAAAAATATTTCTATTGTTTCTCTTCATTTGCCTTTTTAGCTTTCTAGCTTTGATTTGCTTTGTTCTCTATTTTCGGTTTGACATTTGAAAAATCCAAAAATATTTTGCTTTGTTTGCTATTTCCTTCTGTTCTTGTTTCAAAAATCAAAAACCCCAAAAATATTTGTTGTTCTTCTTTGGTTTTGTAAAGTTTGTTGCAGAGTTCAGTCCATCGTGACTCCATTGGAGCTTGGTATTCACTTTATATTATTTAAGCCACACAAGTGAAAAAGCAATAATGACGACATATGACAATCCGAGATGTGGTAAGAGGCTGGTATGAACTCTATTTGTTTTCATTTTTGTACATATACTCATCTATGTGGACATGCTTAGTCGGTTCATGTAAGGTATATGTTATTTAACAGATGCTTTGTAGTTCTTCCTCTCATATGATTAGTTCCAATTTACTAATAGTTCATAGCATGTCATGTAGATGCTTGCTTGCATTGTTTTATTCATAATATGGTTTGACATTGTGGTATCCACCTCTGAAAGTTTCATTTGAATTGACTTGGCACATGCTCAAGCATGCATATGACTGAATAAAAAGTCAATTAAGCCTCGATGATTTACTTTGCCTCAGAGTTCTTGTATCATTTTTATGCCTATGTTAATTTTGTTTTGTCGCAAGCATGATTATGACAGTTATTGCTCTCTCGATTGTCACTTTCCAGTCTTTTGCTAGCCTTCACTTGTACTAAGAGGGAATACTTCTCGTGCATCCAATTACCAAAAACCAAGTCTACCAAAGAGTCCACTATAAATTCCTATGCATGGTATTTGCAAGCCATTCCAAGTAAATTTTCATGTGCTACCTTTCAAAACTTTCAAATACTTATCATTTTGTGCCACTATTTTTAGCTCATGAGGACGTAGTGGTCGGAATTGCTATCTTCCATATTAAATTAAGTACCCCTCGACTAGGCAGCTTCATCTGCTCGTCATTAATTTTGCAAGGGAGCTGGTCAGACCATTGTAATCTAATCTAAAAAGAAAAGAAAAAGAGCACTCCTCCATGGTATGTGAAAGTTGGTGGGCACCCGATGAAATCGGTTAGCCATGGTTTGAGAAAGGAAAAAGGTGGGGAGGAGTGCCAAAGCTTTATAAAAGAGCACCAATGTGCCAAATTTTCAAAGAACTCAGAACCGCTCTCACTTGATTATTATGGAAGATAGCAAGTCCCCATTGCCAGTCGTTGACATGAAACAACCACCTCTCAAAACAAATTTTTTATCTCCATTTTACAAATGAAAAGCTCTAGCACATGTTAAATCACTGCTTCCCTCTGCGAAGGGCCTTTCTTTTACTTTTATGATGAGTCTTCATCTTCTAACTTTAAAGCACCTTCTTGAGAGCATAGCTGTTATTCTTAGTGTAATGTGCTTGTCCCAAAACACGGTTAATTGTGGTATAACTTTGATGCTTGTATCTTTGATATTTTTACTTCTAGTCTTCCCTTGGACTTCAGAGGTGCCTCAGCATTTATGTTTTGCTCCACAAATAAAGGCAAGCGGGATACCACTCTTTCATATCATTTATGCGCATTACAATCCTGCAATTTCTTATGTTTCATGTTACTTGTTATTAGTGCATTGGTACTATTTCATAGCTTGCTTGACTATGAGGTAAAATTAGTTGCAGATTTCTTATTATGAATTGCCTGAGTACTTGATCATATAGTTAGTATATATACATCTTATGAAGCAAATGTGTTCATGAAAGTTTCTTTTCTCGCTCTCAGTTGTTAACTGAATTGCTTGAGCACAAGCAAATAGCTAAGCTTGGGGGGAGTTGATACATCCAAAACGTATCTACTTTCCCGAACACTTTTGCTGTTGTTTCTCCTCTAATTTGTGTGTTTTGAATGCAACTAACACGGACTAACGCTGTTTTCAGCAGAATTGCTCTGGTGTCTCGTTTTTGTGCAGAAATCCAACTTTCAGTAAAAATTCAAGAAAATATTGCAAAAATCCTATTTCACCAGAAGACCCACGGAGCCAGAAGATGAGACGGAGAGGGGCTGGGAGGCCAGCACACAACCAGGGGGCGCGACCCAGGCCTGGCCGCGCCCACCTTTTGTGTGACCGCCTCGGTCATCGCCTCGACCCCTCCTTATGCCTACATATACCCTCTGACCTGAAAGGAACGGGGGTTCGGTGTTTTTCCCAGATAGACTTCCGCTGCACCGCCACCATCAGAAACCACGATTCGGAACCAGAAACTCCGTTCTGGCACCCTGCCGGGACGGGGATTTGGAGGAGATCTTCATCACCATCATCACTGACGTCTCTCCATCAACGATCCATGACTCCCCCATCCATGTGTGAGTAATTCCTGCTGTAGGTGAAGGGGATAGTAGGGATTGGATGAGATTGTTCATGTAATTTGCTATGAGATTGTTAGGGCATAGTGCCTAGTATCTTTTACTAGTTCTTATGACATTGTTGCAACTTGTTGTGCTTAATGCTTGTCACTTTGGGCCCGAGTGCCATGATTTCAGACCTGAACTTGTTATTGTTTTATGATGATACTTGTTGTTTATGGTCTTACCTGCAAGTTGCATACACATATTGTTGTCCGGAACCTGAGGCCCCAAAGTGACAGAAATTGGGATAACCGAAGGGGATGACTATGATGTGAGGATCACATGTGTTCACTGAGTGCTAATGCTTTGCTCCGGTACTTTATTAAAAGGATTTTCTTAATTACCAGTAGTTTGCCTTGAGGCCCTGCTGCAACAGGCTGGTAGGACAAAAGATGTCGTGCAAGTTTCTCATTGCGAGCACGTACGACTATATACGGAACACATGCCTATGATTGTTTAGTACTAGGATGCTTTATCATTATTTATCTGCAATTGCCCATGTCTCACTGATTTCATGAATTATCTTATCCATGCAACGCCCGTACATCCATCCCTATGCCTACAGTATTTTATCCTACTGTTTACTATTGCTACTATTGCCGCTTTTATTTTACTATTGCTGTTACTATTTCACTACTATCACCACTATAAAATTGTTGCTACTGATAAACCGCTGCGAGCAAGTCTGTTTCCAGGTGCAGCTGAATTGACAACTCATCTGTTAAGGCTTATAAATATTCTTTGGCTCCCCTTGTGTCGAATCAATAAATTTGGTTTTTTACTTCCCTCAAAGACTATTGCGATCCCCTATACTTGTGGGTCATCAATGCGTAGCTCCCATAAGCCACGTAAAACATGCAATCAACAAATTAGAGGCGTCTAACTTATTTTTGTAGGGAGTGTGTGTGATATGGTATTGCCACAAGATGTGATGTGTATGATATATGTGATGTATGCGATGATCATGTTTTGTAATGTTTCACGACTTGCATGTCGATGAGTTCACAACCGGCAGGAGCGATATGGCTGTCTTTATAATTTTTGTATGACCTGCGTGTCAACTTCTTTATACGCCATGTAATAGCTTTACTTTATCGCTAAGTAGTTAGCAATAGTTGTAGTTGTTATTCGTGGTGGAGACAATCATGGTGGAGTGATGGTGATCATGCCGGCGCGCACGAGATGGAGATCAATGTGCGAAGATTGGCTATACCATGTCACATATTGTATATGCATGTGATGTTTATCCTTTATGCATCTTATTTTGCTTTGATCTCGACGGTAGCATTATAAGATGATCCCTCACACTTAATTTCAAGATAAAATGTGTTCTCCCCTCGTATGCACCATTGCGAAAGATCGTCATTTTGAAGCATCACGTGATGATCAGGTGCTATAAACTCTACGTTCACATACAACGGGTGTAAGCTAGATTTACACATGCGAAAATACGTGGGTTAAACTTCACGAGCCTAGCATGTACAGACATGGCCTCAGAACACATGGACCGAAAGGTCAAGCATGAGTCATATGGATGATATGATCAACATGTTGATGTTCACCATTAAAGCTACATCATTCACGTGATGATTGGTCTCGGTGTAGTGAATTTGGATCATGCTTCACTAAACAACTTCGAGGGATGTTGATTTTAGTGGGAGTTCATTAGTAATTTGATTAACTTGACCTAATTATCATGAACTAAATCTTAGTGTATTTGCATAAGTCGTTGTAGTCTTTGGCAACCGTTTCCACCGACACTTAGTTTTAATTGAGTTAAAAAGAACTATAGAATTCTGGATAATCACTTTTTGGACTAGTGCCGTTTTGTTAGAATGTCAAGACTAAAGATTAAGTCCTATCGCAATTTTAGCAAACCTCACTTACTCCATGTGATTTAATAAGTTGTATTAATCTAAGAGCAACGATTCAAGTTTAGCATCTAAGATCATGTTTGCCTCCATGAGAAATTGATCTTCAAAATTGTTTAAGAATCAAAGTGATCATCGAGCTTAAAGAATTGTTTCAGAAACAAACAAGAAGTGAAAGATATTTGATATCTAAAACTTTGATTGTTTGCAAAATGATGAAGTATAATTTAGTAAAAGAACATATGCTCATATTGTATGAATATATGCGAAGATTGAAGGCGCTAGGCGTCCCGATCACCCAAAAGTTTGGGGAACTAATATTATACTTGCACTCGTCCTGATGAGCTATAGTAGTTTCATCATGAAAGTTGTCATGATAGGTTGAATGAAAAGGTATCGGCTAAATTGTTTTGCTATACCAAAAGAAAGCTAAAGAATAGAATCGAGAAGAACGCCAATTATACAATGATGGTGATCCACCTCAAAAGTGTGAAATCTAAAGCTATTAGTATTTGACTAAACTAGCAGGGTGGCCCACGCAAATTGCGCGGCTAGCTATGTCATTATATTAATCTTCACGACTAATGTATTAACTTGATACTATTTTTCAGCACATTGTAAGTGAAATAAGGATTGATAATAAATTACCTTAATTTATGATAATCAATTTTCAGAACTTTCCTACTGCTTACTCTTTTCAGTCCCAGTTATCAAACTTATCCAAATGTTATCAAATAAAAACCCGGGCATGTTCTGTTTCAATCCTTCAAAGTTCTTTATGTTGAAGAGGACTCCAACATTCAAGTTGTATTCTTGACAATCTATGGACGTTATATTTTGTTTCACATTTCAAAACATTAGATAAACATTATTGATATTTATATATCGTTTAATAATCTTAAAATATTTTACTTTTTTTCGCTTGTGCATATGCACATTTAGATTAACCTTTACAGCTGCAGACTTGCTTTGGATCCTTTTAGGTATTAAATCTTATTTTCCTCTAGTGAAATTTTCTATTGATTTGTTTAATCAGTTTACTCGTGCAGTTCTCAAACTCTACTATAGATGTGTTCAATATATTTTAGGTTGTCAACTCATGCTCAAAAACAAAATTATTTAGTGCCGGTTATTAGCATTGACTAATCTAGAGAAATTTGGTCACTGCGCCCGATAAAATTATCTAGAAATTTCGTTTTACGTATACTGATACATACTTTAGAATGAAACTAATACACAGATGAGAACAATAGTATTTTCATCGCAGACTCTCCTTTTTATTACGTTCAATTGAAAGGAATAGAGAATGATATAAAAAGTCACACTACTTTACTTTTGTTTTAAGGCTCGAATCTTATGTCGTGATCATACCACAAATTTCTGAAATAACCTGAGCCTCAATACCTCTCGTAGACAGCTCGTAGTGAATTGATCTGTGTTTTCTTTTATGGCCCAAATCTTGTGTCCGGATCAGTCCACAAATTTCTGAAATAGCCCGAGCCTCAATACCTGTCATAGACAACTCGTAGAATGAGGCTCATGCTGCAGTATTGGCTACTTGCACCAATTATACACAGAAAGATAGTAGGCTTGTCATGTTCAGCTGGACAACATCTTACACTGGCCACTGGAGGGATGTTCACCTCTATACAGAATTCATCCATTAGCACGTATGCCTGTTGTTGAGTTGTTGACTCCGAATAAATACCTGCTGGATGCAAGCGAGCCCTAAACTTCAACGAACTACATATTGATCAATCCTATGGGCGAGTGGACTTGGAGCATGGGGCTTAGGTACCGTGATGATTTCCTCATCCATTAGCGCGAATGTGCCATCAGAATCTCCCAAAGCGCACCACCGCCATTAGAGTTGTTGCCCATCGATTGACTAAATGTGCTTTGGACCATGTGTCAAATGATTGACACCACAATTGATGTTGATAGATTCTTCTAATGGAGAGGAAATGCTAAATAGGATCTGCAAAATATTTGGTAGAAAAGGAAAAGATTGGAAATATCCAGCTCGGGTATATAAATGATATACATGTTATAGATGTATTCTTTGCTCATTAACAGTGTAATTCTTGAGTATTGGATACTGGATTGTTGGTATGAAATGGCATACAAAGTAACACAATGCAAGAACTACAATGGCCTAAATAACTAGCAAAAGAATGTGGTGACAATGCACATCGAGAAACAAATAAATTTGTTATTGTGCTTTCTCGTCGGCATCAAACCTAGCCTTGAAGACTTATTATGAACTAAATAATTGTTATCTTGTTCTAGTATTATGAGAATAATTGTTGTTCATGTTATTACCGTCTTCCATATTCAATGGATAGATTATTATAAATCTTGTTGGTAAAATAAATATTTATAACACTGATGCTAAAGGTCGCAAGACAAAACGAATTTCACTTAAATTTGAAGCACCGCTGTTTAAGTCATATTGGAAACAAAACATGAAAGAAATTCCATGTTGATGGATTTTCGAGTCATCTAATTTTTGAATGGATTGACACTTGTGAGACTTTTCCTAAAGATGATTAAACTCCGTTCATGGGCCATGGACAGAATAAGAGACTAACTACCATGGAAATCGTACATGTTGATGTATGTAGTTCATGGTGTGAAGTTGAGCGTGGTGTATTTTCTATTTCATCAATGATGTATGGTATATCTACTTGGTGAGAAAGAAGTATGAAATGATTGAAACTGTTCAATTTATGAAGTGGAAATTATTGTAACAAGAAAATTCAAGTACTTATGATTGGATCATAATAGAGCGTATTTGAGTTACAAGTTTAGCAAACATCTAAGAATTAGGGGAATTGTTCCACAAACTTGCATCATGATAAATACCATATGAGTATGGAGTTTTTTATGGATGTAATCAAACCTTGTTTGACATGGTTAGATCAATGATGAAATAAAACTGCCAATATGATTTATGGATTATGCTTTAGAGACTACAGCTTTTCACTGAATAAAGTGCCATCATAATCTGCTGAAATGACACCGTACAAGTTAGAGTTGTCTTTTCTTAAATTTTGGTATGCACGACATATGTAAAATGTTTACAACTAAAATCGGATTAGTAAGTCTTTGTAGGTTATCCCAAAGAATGTCGATGTGTGTTCCTTCTGCCATAAACCCGAATAAAAGTGATTGTCACTGAAAGAAGTGAATTTCTTATGAAGGAGTTTTTGCAAAAGGTTTAAGTGGGAGGAAAATAGAACTTGATGAGGTTATTGAACCTGAGCAAGATGATCAGAGTAGCGCAGCACCAGAAAATGTTCTGGAAGCGGTAACTACATTCATGGATCACGCGTCTACAATGTGTTGTAGTTACGGCATCAAAATTCCTATTTAACCAAGTTGGTCGTAATCAAATAGCAAGATTTGAGGACGAGATATTATTAGATAATAGTAACCAACAATATGCAAAGAAGCGGTGATGGGCCCTGACTTCGTCATATGGATTATTGTAGCAACAATTACATATTGAGATATGATAGTTGAATAAATGAAACAACGTTCCTCTACCAGAATGCACACTAAGGACGTGTACCAGACACGACCCAATGGGTTTTGTTGATTCAAAGGTTGCTAGATATGTATGCAAACTTCTATGGTAGAAGTAAGCATAACGAAGTTGGAATCTTCAATGATGAAAATGTCAAAGTGTTAATTTCATCAAGATATTTGAAGATGCTTGTATTACAAGAAAGTAAGTGGGAGCGCTGAGACATATTTCTAATGCTTTATGTAGAAGGCATATTGGTCATTGGAAATTATGTATTTTTCTTGATATTGTTAAGATTTCATTAAAATTGGATTTTTGATGAAAGACTTAGGCAAAACCAGAATATTGAGCATCAATGTCTATACAGATAGATTGAGGCGCTAATATAGTTTTGCCAGAGTACATAGATGAAATATTGAAGTTGTTCAATATGGAAACAGTAAGAACGGTTCTTGTTGCATGGAAGAGGTTGGAGCAAGAATCAAATGTTTTGACACTTGATGAGTGAAACCACAAGAATGACTTTATCAATCTTGTATACCATGATATGTAGATCCAGATATGTCCAATGTTCTAAAGGTTACGAGCATTCATATGATGATTGTTGGACAATAGTTAGAATATTCTTATGTACTTTTGAAGAAGTAAGAATATTTTCTGTATATAGTAGTGACAAATGGTTTATTGCAATGTGTTACATTGGCTTTGTCACATATACAGGTAAAATTTTATCTTAATTTTAAACTATTTGTTTTGAGTTATAAGGTGGCACAATAAGATGGAAGAAAGTTCCATGATGATTTGGATGAGTTCCAAAAGTTAAATATTGTGACAGATGCTACAACAAGGGCTAAGTATATAATCGCTTTAGAAGCGGCAAGAGAACTAGGTGTAGTTCCAAGTGTGCTAGTACTATGTAGTTCTATTGTACGACAATAGTGACACCATAGTCTCGACAAAGAAACAAATGTCTCACCAGAAGACCAAGTTTATATGATGCCATCTCATAGAAGATGAGTAATGCGTGCTGACGCAAAAGATATGCAAATACAAACGGATCTGAAAGTGTCAGCCCCATAGAGAAGTTTACCACGTGCAAAGCGTATGAATAACACCGGAATGCCATAGGTGTTAAAGGCGCAAGTATAACTAGATTATTGACTCTAGTGCAAGTGAGAGACTGAAGGAAATATGCCCTAGAGGCAATAATAATATTGTTATTATCATATTTCTTGTTCATGATAATGTTTATATTCCATGCTAGAATTGTATTAAGCGGAAACATTAATACTTGTGTGGTTTATGAACAACACCATGTCCCTAGTACGCCTCTACTAGACTAGCTCATTAATTAATGATGGTTAAGGTTTCCTAACCATAGACATGAGTTGTCGATTAATAATGAGGTCATGTCATTAGGAGAATGATGTGATGGATAGACCTAAATCAATCACAGCAATTAGATCATGTCATTGTGTTCACAATTGCGTAGCTTTTCCTATGTCAGTATCCTATTCCTTAGACCATGAGATAATGCCACTCCCTGGTACCGGAAGCGAGCTTTGAGGTCATCAAAACGTCATCCTATGAGAGGGTGATCATAAAGGTGTCTCTCAGGTAATCGGAAAGTACTTGTTGGGTTGCATGTATCGAGATGGAATTTGTCCCTACCGTGATGGAGAGATATACTCCGGGCCCACTCGGTAATCAATATCATACACCGTTTGCAAACACGTAATTAATGAGTTTAATCATAGGGTGATATTGGATTGCAGAACGAGTAAAGAGTACTTGCTGTAAATGAGATTGAACTTGGTATGGCGATACCGACGATCGAATCTTGGGCAAGTAAAATATCGCGAGACAAAGGAATTCGTATACGGGATTAATTGAATCCTGACATCGTGGTTCACCGATAATGATCTCCGTTGAATATGTGGGAGTCAATATGGATTTCCAGACCCCGCTGTTGATTATTGATAGTGATCATGTCCATGCATTATCGAACTCGTAGGGTCACACACTTAACGCTCATCGATGCTAGGGTAGTTTTGGGATTTATGGAAATTGTTTCAGAGAGTTTTGGAATTGTTCCGGGAAGAGGATTAATGATTTATTAATTAATTTAATTAATAAATAAATATTAATATATATGTTTATTTATTGGAAATAAATAAGGGCTAAAAAGTAGTCCACGAGAAGTTTTGCTAATGGGCCAATTTTGTAGTCCATCTAGACAAACAAATAAACTGCAAAAGGAAAAGGCAAAAGCAAAAGAAAAAAAAGGGATGTCGTTGTTGGGCCGACTGGGCCGGCCTTCCGCGCAGCCCCGCGCCTTATGCGTCGCCTACTGGCTGCTGCTCGTTCAGTCGGCTGGGCCGCTCTCCCCAGGCCACGCATGCGCCCGCAAATGGGCCGGCGTCTGCTGGACCGGCTGGGCTAGCTGCGTGCCAGGTCGCTGCGGACTGACGCCAGCGCCAGCGCCAGCGATCGATGCGATCGATCACGATTGCCAGGGGCCCGTGTCAATCGCCAGGAGGCCACCGTCTTGATCGGGGCTATTCAGTTTGATGGGCAGGCGCTCGATCGATTGGATCGATCTGCCAGCACCCAGCACATTACGTGCCGAGGAGGTTTGACGAGGGAGTTTCGATCAGATCGATCAACTTGACCCATACTCCAAGCTGGCCTGGATGTCCACAAAAGGGAGCACAACGCCACGGCATGGGATACAGATTTTGATCAGCTCGTGGCCGTCTGTTGTCTCTCGTAGCTCCTCTTTGCCCTAGTTTGACTAGTTTCTTTTGCCTATCTTCTTCCACCTCACGCGCGTAGGCAAAGCTCTGCCTGCAGATACTCTCCACCATAATCACCACATCGTCGTGCTGCTGATCCCATCTACCACTCCACCATATCTCGCTGGACCGAGGAGGAGGAGTCATCGCTGCGCTATACGTGTGCATCGCTCGGAGGCGCCGCCCGTTGTGGCGCTTGGATCAGATCGGATCACGAGGAGGAGACGCTAGTATGACTATGCCGACCACATTCATCTGAACGTTTCTGCTGTGCAATCTACAAGGGTATGTAGATCTAATCTCTCTCGCTCGTTGTTTTGCATCTGGTAGATCAGATCTTGGCTTGTTCTTGTTCGTCATCGTAGGAAATTTTTTGTTTTCTATGCTACGAAACCCTTCAGTGTCATCTCAATGGATTTAGATGGTGTCCTATTTAAAGTGAATGCAGCGGTTTCTAATGCATAACCCCAAAATGATAACGACAAATCTGTAAGAGACATCATCGATCGAACCATATCTAATAGAGTTTGATTCCGGCGTTCAGACACACCATTGCGCTGTGGTGTTCCAGGTGGCGTGAGTTGCGAAATGATTCTGCTTGCTTTAAGATGCGTGAGAAAATCATAACTCAAATATTCACCTCCACGATCGGATCGTAGAAATTTAATTTTCCTGTTATGATGGTTTTCCACTTCGTTCTGAAATTCCTTGAACTTTTCAAACATTTCAGATTTATGTTTCATTAAATAGACATACCCATATCTACTTAAGTCATCAGTAAAAGTGAGAAAATAGCGATATCCACCGCACGTCGAAACACTCATTGGTCCGCATACATCGGTATGTATGATTTCCAATAAGTCCGTTGCTCGCTCCATTATTCCGGAGAACGGGGTTTTGATCATCTTGCCCATGAGGCATGGCTCGCACGTGTCAAATGATTCAAAATCAAGAGGCTCCAAAAGTCCATCAGAATGGAGTTTCTTCATCCGTTTTACGCCAATATGACCTAGACGGCAGTGCCACAAATAAGTTGGATTATCACTATTTACTTTGCATCTTTTAGCCTCAATGTTATGGATGTGTGTTTCATTGCTTTCGAGATTCAGAAGAAATAAATCATTCACAACAGGTGCATGACCATAAAATATATTATTCATATAAATAGAATAACCATTATTGTCAGACTTAAATGAATAACCGTCTTGCAATAAACATGATCCAGATATAATGTTCATGCTCAACGCAGGCACATAATAACACTTATTAAGGTTTAAAACTAATCCCGAAGGTAAAACTAAGGAGAGCGTCCCGACGGCCATCACATCAACTTTTGATCCATTGCCGGTGCGCATTGTCACCTCATCCCTTGCTAGCCGCCGTCTATTCCGTAGCTCCTATTTCGAGTTACAAATATTAGCAACTGAACCAGTATCATATACCCAGGCACTACAATGAGCGCTAGTAAGGTAGACATCAATAACATGTATATCAAATATACCTTTGATGGTGCCAGCCTTCTTGTCTGCTAAGTATTTCGGACAGTTGCGTTTCCAGTGACCCTTGTCCTTGTAATAGAAGCACTCAACGTCCGGCTTAGGACCAGACTTGAGCTTCTTCTCAGTAGGGGAAACGCGCTTGCCGCTGCCTTTCTTGAAGGATCCCTTTGCACCTTTAGCTTTCTTGAAGCTAGTGGTCTTGTTAACCATCAACACATGATTATCTTTCTTGATATCCACCTCCGCAGCTTTCAGCTTAGCGAAGAGCTCAGTGATCATATCAGTGGAACCAATTTGATTGTGAGTAACTACAAATCCTTTGTAGCTAGAAGGGAGTGATTGTAGAACTCTGTCAATGTTGAGCTCTTCTAGAATCTTGCAGTCCAGTTGCTCAAGGTGTTGAGTGTAGCCCGACATCTTAATGGCGTGCTCACTAACGGAACTCCCTTCCTCCATTTTGCAATTAAAGAACTTCTCAGAAATCTCATATCTCTCAGAACGGGCTTGAGTCTGAAACATGGTTTTCAGTTCCTCAAGTATCTCATAAGGCCCACGGTGCTTCTCAAAATGATTTTGAAGTTCCAATTCCATAGAAAACAACATAGTACTCATAATCGCATCATAATCATCTCTGCGAGAATTGAAGTCAGCAAGTTCTTTAGTTTTCGCTGTTTCAGCAGGGGGGTTACCTAGCGCTTCCTCAAGTACATAAGCCTTTTGTCCGCCAGCGAGAATGATCCTCAGATTGCAGAACCAGTTGGTGAAGTTAGACCATTGTTTTTAAGCTTTTCTTTCTCAGCAAACACGTTGAAGTTGAAGTTGGACTTAGCCATTTGATCTACAACATTGCAAGTACAATTTAGACTATGTTCATGATAACTAGTTCAACTTAATCAAATTACTAGATGAACTCCCACTAAATTCAACATCCCTCAAGTTGTTTAGTGAACACGATCCAAATTCACCACACCTAATCCGATCTTCACGAGAAGAGATGTGGTTTCAATGGTGGACAACAAAGTGTCGATCATATCATTCATATGACTCATGTTTAACCTTTTGGTTCGTGTGTACCGAGGCCATGTCTGTACATGCTAGGCTCATCAAGTCAAACCCAAGTATTTCTGCGTGTGCAAAACTGGCTTGCACCCGTTGTATGTGAACGTAGAGTTTATAGCACCCGATCATCACGTGATGCTTCAAAACGACGAACTTTCTCAACGGTGCATACATGGGGAGAACACAATTTTATCTTGATCTTTAAGTGAGGAATCATCTTATAATGCTACCGTCACAATCAAAGTAAAATAAGATACATAAAAGATAAACATCACATGCATATAATTTTATGTGACATGGTATAGCCAATCTCCGCGCAATGATCTCCATCTTGTGCGCGCCAGCATGATCTCCATCACTCCACCATGATTGCCTCCACCATGAATAGAAACTACAACTATTGCTAACTACTTAGCGATAAAGTAAAGCTATTACATGGCGTATAAGAAGTTGACACGCAGGTCATACACAATTATAAAGACAACCATATGGCTCCTGCCGGTTGTGAACTCATCGACATGCAAGTCGTGAAATATTACAAAACATGATCATTGCATACATCACATATATCACATCACATCTTGTGGCTATACCATATCACAAAACACTCCCTGCAAAAACAAGTTAGATGCCTCTACTTTGTTGTTACATGTTTTACTCGGCTTATGGGAGTAACAAGTTAAGAACGATTCTTACCTACGAAAAGCCACAACGGTGATATTATGGTTGCTAACATCCGTTGTAAATCCCATGACTACTATACTGAGAGAAACTGGCATCCACCAGCCGCATGTGTGGAACAAGCCACACGTCAAGTGCAGAGCCGGTCTCGCGAACGAGGTCGCGTCAAGTTGGCCTAGACCGCTTCAATCTCACTATGCTGCGCCATAAGAAATACACAACATAGAGGTTTGCAACTTGAAACATCAACGCCCACAACAAGCATGTTGCGTTCTACTCGTGAAACACATCTACGCATAGATCTAGCTCTGATACCACTGAAAGGGTTTCGCAGCATAGTAAATCAAAAAAATTCCTATGGATGCGAACAAGAAAGCCAAGATCTAATCTAGGAGATGTAATCAACGAGAGAGATAGATGAGATCTTCATACCCTTGAAGAAATCGCACAGCGGAAATGTTCAACAGAACATGGATGATGTAGTCGTACTAGCCTTCTCCTCCTTGCGATCCGATACGATACAACGCCGCAAGTGGCGACACCTCCGAGAGATGCACATGTACGGTGCAGCGATGTCTCCTCCTTCCTTGGTCCAGCAAGTATGGTGGAGAGATAGATTGGATCAGCAGCACGACAGCGTGGTGCTTATGGTGGAGAATTTCTGCAGCAGGGCTTCGCCTACATGCAGTCGTGAGAGAGGGAAGTAGAGGGCAGCAATTGAGCCGGCGGCTAGGGTTGGGAGAGGAGGAGGCTGCGCCCCAGCCCTCCCTTATATAGGGGGCTGGGCAGACAGCTTGGCCCCTCCTCCAAGCCCTAGGGCGGCGGCCAAAGGGGGAGGAGTGGGGGGCAAGTTTCCCACTCTCCTTCTAGAACATTTGCCCTAGGGTTTCCCCTTGGGCTTGGCCGGCTGGGCCCTTTGGGGGCATGGTGCGCCTGGCCCAAGAGGCCAGGACACTTCCCGTCAGGCCCACGCAGGCCTCCGTCAAGTGGGCCCACTTTTGCCCCACTCTAGAACCTTCTAGAACCTTCTGGTACATTACCGATAAACTTCGAAACTTTTCTGGAATCCAAAAACTGCTTTCCTTTATATGAATCTTATTCTCCGGACCATTCCGGAACCTCTCGTGATGTCCGCAATCTCAACCGAGACTCCAAACAAAAACTCAATAACAAATTATCCATTCTATCCTAGCATCGATGCGCGTTAACTGTGTGACCCTACGGGTTCGAGAATATTCAGACATGATCTTCTATCAACAATCAATAGCGGGATCTGGAAACCCATATTGACTCCCACATATTCATCGATGATCATATCGGATGAACCACGATGCCAGGATTCAATTAATCTCGTATATGTATTTCCTTCGTCTCGCGATATTTTACTTGCCCGAGATTCGATTGTCGGTATCGACATACCTAGTTCAATCTCGTTCACAGCAAGTACTTTACTCATTCCGTAATCCAATATCACTTCATGATTAACTCCTTAACCACGTGCTTTCAAGCAGTGTTGATATCGATTACCGAGTGGGCCCGAAGTATATCTCTCTGACTTGGGAGGGACAAATTCCATCTCGATACATACAACCCAACAAGTACTTTCCGATCACCTGAGAGACACCTTTATGATCACCCTTTCATAGGATCACGTTTGATAACCTCAAAGCTCTTCTCCGGCACTAGGGAGTTGCATTATCTCATGGTCTAAGGAATACAATACTTGACATAGGAAAAAGCTTCACAAAGATGAACACAATGACACAATCTAATTGCTATGCTTTATTTGGGTCTATCCATCACATCATTCTCCTAATGACATGATCTCATTATTAATTGACAACTCATGTCTATGGTTAGGAAATCTTAACCATCATTAATCAATGAGCTAGTTGATACGTCTCAAACGTATCTATAATTTTTGATGCTCCATGCTTGTTTTTACACCATTTGCTTAGTGTTTTGTTATACTTCGTGGCACTTTTATGCATTTTCCAGAACTAACCTATTAACAAGTCGCCACAGTGCCAGTTCCCTGTTTTCTGCTGTTTTTGTGTTTCAGAAAAGTTACACAGGAAATATTCTCGGAATTGGACGAAACCAAAGCCAGTCGCCTAGAATTTCACCGAAGCTTCCAGAGAACCGAAGAGGAGACGGAGTGGGGCCATGAGGGCCCCACACAATAGGGCGGCGCGGCCTGGCCCCTATCCGCGCCCCCTATGTGTGAGACCGCCTCGGTCCACTCCTGACGATGCCCCTTCGCCTATAAAGACCCCCCGACGGGAAAAACCTAAAGACCCGATCACTTTCCAGAACACATCGCGATCCACCATCGCCGTCGACCTGAAGATCGGGAGGGTCCAGAAGCTCTTCCCAGCACCCTGCCGGAGAGGGGAATCACCACCGGAGGTCTTGTTCATCGCCATGCTTGCCTCTGGAGCGATGAGTGAGTAGTCTACCTTGGACTATGGGTCCATAGCAGTAGCTAGATGGTTGTCTTCTCCACCATGTGCTTCAAGTTTAGATCTCATGAGCTGCCTTACATGATTGAGATCACCGTTATGTAATTCTACATGTTGTTTTTGTTGGGATCCGATGAATGTTGGTGTTATGATTGAGTTGAAGTACTGAATATTATATTTTGTTATCTCTATGTTGTTTATGATCTTGCATGCTCTCCGTTGTTAGTAGCTATCTTGGCCAAGTAGTTGCTAGTGACTCCAAGAGGAGGTATTTATGCTCGATAGTGGGTTCATGCCTCTATTTAATCTAGGGGAGTGACAGAAACCTCTAAGGTTGTAGATGTGCTGTTGCTACTAGGGGGAAAACAACATTCATATGCTCGAGGGCATATGCTTTTTTTACATTACACACTTTGCTTAATGCAATTATCTGTTGTTCGCAACTTAATACTTGTGGAGTTCTCGGATTGATTCGCCACAAGTGGATTATTAGTCATAGATGTAGTTGGATGACGGTCTATGTATCTTGTTGTAATGCCCAGATTAAATCTCATAGTGATCCTCTCATCATATGCACATTGTCTTTATTCTATCAATTTCCCAACTGTAATTTGTTTACCCAGCATGTATTATTTTATCTTATGGAGAGACACCACTAGTGAACTATGGACCTCGGTCCTATTTCCATCATATTGCTATCACCTATTTACTTTGCTCGCACTGTTTACTTTACTCGCATACTATTACTATTTTCCACTCGATATGCTCACTCCTTTGTTTACAGCAAACCGGTGAGATTGACAACCTCATCGTAAGTTGGGAGCAAAGTATTTGGTTGTGTTGTGTGCAAGTTCCACGTTGCCGCTTGCAAAGCAAAGCTCGGACGAGGCGCCCTATAAATTGTCCAGAGCTGTCTCAAGCTAGCGGGCATCACCTTCAGTCGTATTAGCTTCTTCCCCTTCGGATCGATAAACCTTGGTTTCTTACTGAGGGAAAACCTTGCTGCTATATTCATCATACCTTCCTCTTGGGGTTCGCAACTGGACGGTGAAAAACTATCAACACCGTACCGCACCAAGCTCTTTTCTGGCGCCGTTGCCGGGGATCGAAGAAGAATAAGCTCCCACGTCAACTAGGCACCAGTTCTTTTCTGGCGCCGTTGCTGGGGATTGAAGAAGAATAAGCTCCCACGTCAACTAGGCACCAGCTCTTTTCTGCCGCCGTTGCCGGGGGGGGGGAGAAGAAGACTTCTGCGAGGGGAGTTTTCGCATGCATATCCTTTACTTTGTTTATTGTCTTGCTTTACTTTATTTTTACTTGCATCGTTTTATCAAAAACCCAAAAAAATTAGTATCCTTGATAGTTGTTATCTCTTTACTTCTAGTTCATTATGTTGTTCCCTAAGTATGTTTTGGAGGACCTCTCAGTAGGTAGTGGTTCAATTATTGGAAAAAGTAACATTGAGGAGTTCTTTAATCATATTAGTATGCATAAAGATGTTGAGGAAAAGTCTTTGGTTGAGCTTGCTCCTAGTATTGAAGTTGCTTCTGCTTATTTAATTCACATGTTGGAAGCTAGGTTTGCTAGCCTTAATCCTTTTATGCAACACATGTTCCTTAAGCTTCATGAAATTGAGGATCCTGAAAAGAAAGCTTTTATCCTTGAAACTTTGCGCATAGAATTTAGAGATGTTGCTATTGAGGCTAGGGAAGTTTTTAAGAAATTTAATAAGCTTGGCTCGCATGTTGAAGTTGTTGGTACACCCAATGAAGATTTTAGAGTGCCAATACCTTGTAAACTTGCAGGAATTCATGATGCTTTGGAAAAGAATTTTAGTTGGATTTGTCCTGAAAACTTTTTTGATGAAAGTAGTGTACCAAAGAGTGATCATAAAGGGTCTTCAAAAACTCATTTGGACATAATTCAATTCATTGTTGAAAAGACTCCTATAGTGGATCTTAATGCTTCTTTCGATATTACTTGATTCGCACTTTCTGCGCCTAGCTCAAAGGCGTTAAAGAAAAGCACTCTTGGGAGATAACCCATTGTTTTATTTTCAGTACTTTTTCTTTTATTTGAGTCTTGGAAGTTATTACTACTGTAATGACCTCTCCTTATCATTTTTATTTCGTTTTTGTGCCAAGAGAAGCCTCTAATTTGAGCGAGGTAAGATTTGGGGAAGTTGCTGTCCTGAAACAGTTTTTGGTGCTGCACCGTAAAAATTCGTGAACATTCTCTATATATCTTTTGGACCTGATATTTCTTGTGCATATGCCCCAGGTTATATCCAAACTTTCATTAGTTGAACACTTTTTGATTTGATTAACAGAAAACCCTCTAAAAATTCGACCTTTGTCAGCTGTTCTGTTTTGACAGATTTCTGCCAATATTTGTGTTTGCCGCTTTATCGCTTTCTTTTTTAGTTCTTTTGATCACGAAACTTTTGGGGAAGTTGCTACAGTAGTATATACTTTATATGTGGTGGTTTTGGGTTGAAACCTGAAGCAAAAAAGGGTTGATTCAATGTTATGCTTACACTAATGTTGCTAATAGATTTGTGTTTAGTTTTGTATGAAGGAAGTTTTCAAGTGTAGGGATCGGAGAGTGATGAGATGAGTTGAAGAATAGACAAAAGCTCAAGCTTGGGGATGCCCATGCATCACCCCAAGAAATATCCAAGAAGTACAAGCGTCAAAGCTTGGGGATGCCCCCGAGGCACCCCTTCTTGATCGGCAAAAATCAGGTCACCTTTCAAGACACTATATTTTTATTGCTTCATGCATTATGCGTTTTTCTTGGAGCGTCAGTTGTTTTTAGTTTTCAGTTTAGTTTAGTTTAGTTTGCTGCAATAAATGGTTGGACCCCAACAAATTCCTTTTGGAGAAGTTGCCTTGCTTTTCATTTGCCAAGAACACTCCGTTTTTCATTCTTATAATTTCAACGAGTGTTCTCTTTTTCTAGAACTGCGTTTAGCTTTCGATTTTCACCTTGATATGTGTTCAGATCTTGTTATATCTTCTCAGCAAGGTGTATTTTTGCCTCTGGTCTATATTGGTTTTCATCAAAAAAGGTGTTTATAAAAAGTTTGAATGGTGTTGGAAAAGAGAAAAAGCTTTATGCAAAAAAGTGGTACAAGAAGGAGCTCGTGTAGACTGCGGCCTAGGCTTTTGCATGTCATGCTTGATGTCTTTTTGATAGTATGCTTAGTGGTTTTGCTGTAGCATGGCTTGTCTCAAATGACTGAGATTGCTTAATGAGCCTTTGAAAAAATCATGCGTTGTTTTTATCGTTTGGAAGCATTATTTTGGTTTTCTCCATGATGCTTTATTTGGGTTGACTTGGCGCATGCTCAGACATGTTAGACTCTTACAAAGTCGCCAATAGCCTCTATGATCATTTAGTTTTTGACTTTTGATGCCATCTTATGCTTATTTTAATGTTGCTTTGTCGCTCTGCATGATTATGGCCGTTATTGCTCTCTTAGTTGGTCGCTCCCAGTCTTTTGCTAGCCCTCATTTTGTACTGAGTATGAGCTCTAATCGTGCATCCAACTCCTAAAAACCAAGTTGTTCCAAAGTGTCCACCATATATACCTATTAGCAATTTGCTATTCCAAAGTACATTTGACTTGCTTTTATCTACTCTTCAAATTAAACTCTTACCAGTGTTATGCAAAAATTGGTCAATAAAGCTCTCACGAACCGGATGGCACACTTTATTTTTTCTCGTTCTTAAAAATTTGACATTGTGGTCTCTTATGTTGAGTTGTTATGCTTGCAAGTTGTAAGTTGGGAATTAGCCCAGCCATGCCGTCATGGGGCAAGCTTTCAACATTGCACTTCTTATTTGAGTTGATATCGTGATCTTTTGTTTATGGATACTCGCGGTGTGAAATGAATTGGGAATCTTGCGGGATCATGGAGTTTGTATATGTGTTAGAGAAATGCCTGGGCTGCCAATCTAAGCCATGCATAATTCATGGTGGAAATTTGCAGCATGCCCATAGTGGACATTCGACGACGCATCTCAAAATAAAAAGCTATACAAATGGTAAATAAAAGAGATGTTGAGGTGTTCATTGTCTGCTTGTCCTGTCATTTTGATGTGGGCTTGTTCCATATCATCGGGCACAGAGGTACCCCGTTGGCGGTTCTCGATGATACGTGTATACTTACAATGACAAGAGCTTGCTTGGGACTCTAAGTAAAGTAGCATGAGGTTTGGGTACTCGTATTCACGGGACACGAGGTTTTCAACTTATGATTTGTCAAGAATATGAAGCATAAGTGTTCTCGCATTAACTTTAATCATTCAAGATGCTTATGATGGGGGCAATGAGAGCTCAAAGCCGGTAAATACCATAATTTTTGAAGGTTTATAAAACTCGCAATCACTGCTTCCCTCCGCGAAGGGCCTTTCTTTTACTTTTATGTTGAGTCACCACCTTCTACCTTTATGCACCATTAAGAGAGCATAGTTGTCATTCTGAGTATAATGTGCATTGTCCCAAAGTTTTCATTGATTGATTCATGATGTTGGTTTCACTTGTTCTTAAATTATTTGTATCTAGTCGCCCTCTTAAACTTGAAGGTGTCCTATGCATTTATGTTTTGCTCTCCATGAAGGACAAGCTGAAAACCATTTGTATGTTTTTCCATATGATTTGAACACATGTTTGACTTTCATTGTTTCATTTTCATGATCTTTTGTTTGTGTTCATTTTCATGTTATAACATGGTTGCTAAGTTTCTTCTATCGAGATTATGTCTTTCATTCCCATGTTTTAAGTTCTTTTGATCCCAGCGCACAACGCTTACATATATGGTCAAGATTGTGTAGGTGCATGTCACCTCAAAAATTATTTCTTTTGTTATCACTTACCTACTCGAGGACGAGCAAGAGTTAAGCTTGGGGATGCTGATACGTCGCAAATGTATCTATAATTTTTGATGCTCCATGCTTGTTTTTACACCATTTGCTTAGTGTTTCGTTATACTTCGTGGCACTTTTATGCATTTTCTGGAACTAACCTATTAACAAGTCGCCACAGTGCCAGTTCCCTATTTTCTGCTGTTTTTGTGTTTCAAAAAAGTTACACAGGAAATATTGTCGGAATTGGACGAAACCAAAGCCAGTCGCCCAGAATTTCACCGAAGCTTCCAGAGAACCGAAGAGGAGACGAAGTGGGGCCACGAGGGCCCCACACAACAGGGCGGTGCGGCCTGGCCCCTGGTTGCGCCCCCTATGTGTGAGACCGCCTCGGTCCACTCCCGACGATGCCCCTTCGCCTATAAAGACCCCCCGACGGGAAAAACCTAAAGACCCGATCACTTTTCTAGAACACATCGCGATCCACCGCCGCCGTCAACCCGAAGATCAGGAGGGTCCAGAAGCTCTTCCCGGCACCCTGCCGGAGAGGGGAATCGCCACCAGAGGTCTTGTTCATTGCCATGCTTGCCTCCGAAGCGATGAGTGAGTAGTCTACCTTGGACTATGGGTCCATAGCAGTAGCTAGATGGTTATCTTCTCCACCATGTGCTTCATGTTTAGATCTCATGAGCTGCCTTACATGATTGAGATCACCGTTATGTAATTCTACATGTTGTGTTTGTTGGGATCCGATGAATATTGGTGTTATGATTGAGTTGAAGTACTGAATATTATCTTTTGTTATCTATATGTTGTTTATGATCTTGCATGCTCTCCGTTGTTAGTAGCTATCTTGGCCAAGTAGTTGCTAGTGACTCCAAGAGAGGGTATTTATGCTCGATAGTGGGTTCATGCCTCTATTTAATCTGGGGGAGTGACATAAATCTCTAAGGTTGTAGATGTGCTATTGCTACTAGGGGGATAACAACATTCATATGCTCGAGGGCCTATGCTTTGTTTACATTACACACTTTGCTTTATGCAATTATCTGTTGTTCGCAACATAATACTTGTGGAGTTCTCGGATTGATTCGCCACAAGTGGATTATTAGTCATAGATGCAGTTGGATGGCAGTCTATGTATCTTGTTGTAATGCCCAGAGTAAATCTCATAGTGATCCTCTCATCATATGCACGTTGTCTTTATTCTATCAATTGCCCAATTGTAATTTGTTTACCCAGCATGTATTATTTTATCTTATGGAGAGACACCACTAGTGAACTGTGGACCCCGGTCCTATTTCCATCATATTGCTATCACCTGTTTACTTTACTCACACTGTTTACTTTACTCGCATACTATTACTATTTTCCACTCGATACGCTCATTCCTTTGTTTACAGCAAACCGGTGAGATTGACAACCTCATCGTAAGTTGGGAGCAAATTATTTGGTTGTGTTGTGTGCAGGTTCCACGTTGCCGCTCGCAAAGCAAAGCTCGGACGAGGCGCCCTATAAATTATCCGGAGCTGTCGCAAGCTAGCGGGCATCACCTTCAGTCGTATTGGCTTCTTCCCCTTCAGATCGATAAACCTTGGTTTCTTACTGAGGGAAAACCTTGCTGCTATATTCATCATACCTTCCTCTTGGGGTTCCCAACTGGACAGTAAAAAACTATCAACACCGTACCGCATCACTTGTCCATAAAGGCGTACTAGGGACACAGTGTTGTTCATAAACCACACAAGTATTAAGGTTTCCGCTTAATACAATTCTAGCATGGAATATAAACATTATCATGAACAAGAATAATAATAATAATATCTTTATTATTGCCTCTAGGGCATAATTCCAACATAGACATGACATTGGATCAAAGTGATGTCCAGATGATTTTTGATAGCCAGCTATGATCATAGGATTTACTATGGTGGAAAGAAACAAGCTGAAAAGAAATAGAATTAACCTATGATGGAAAATACTCAAATTCTCATATTTGAATTTGAATGTTTGTGAAGTGGTTCAAGAAAATTAGGAATTGATACTAGTGGATAGCTTACAGTAAGACAAAGCTACTGCAAATGGTTTCATCCTAAAATAAATTTTAGAACTCAAGATATGATCAAATTAGTGATTTGGATAGATTTGAATGCACAAAGTGTGTGCACATATCAACTTTGATGTTTCTTGATTCTATTGTGTTCTACATGATCAGAGGATTCCAATGACTACAAATTTGTAATTTTTGGATATATAGAACAAAAGATATGAATTAATCAAGGTAATAGATGAGTTTGAATCAATTTGAAAATTAATTCAAATTAATTACTAAAACTATGAAATTTTATTGCACTAATAGATTCTACACTTTATAAGCTTTCCGGAGACATATTATTTGTAATTTTTGGATCTATGAATTGAAGTTATGGATTTTGCAAGATTCAGACAAAATCTGGTTTGAAATCTGAATTTGAATCTAAATAAACCGGGGCAGGGCCACATGGCGCGATCTGATTTGCTGATACCGGTTCGGCCGGATAGGGCTTTAGGACCATAGGATTTAAAGTGATCTGCATGGTCTAGATCGTCCAGTACCCCTTCGGGTTAAGTGACCTGTTTTGATCCATCGGATCTCGATCGGACGATGAGAAGGAAGAAGAGGGTAACACTCACCAGCTAGGGTTTCCTATGCGTCGCCGCCGGCGAGCTGGCGCTCTGTTGGTGGTCAGCGGCGGTGCTGGGGTGGTTCCTGGAGGCTATGGAGACCACGACGAGGTGCGGTAGGGCACGGCGAGCTCGGGTGCATGATCGTCGTCGCCGATTGGTTCCTATCGCGATGAGGAGGAGCGGCTGGAGTTAGATACTGTGGCGATGTGGTTGTGGGCATGAACCGGCGTGTCTGATATAGAGGAGATGAGGAGCTGCGCTCTTACCAGGAGATCGGGGACGTCGAGGCGGGCATGGTGGCAAGATCGGAGGGCTCGAGGTGGCCGGATGGCTAGGCAATGGCTCATCGGAGTTGCAGGCGTGGATGGTAGCATTGGGTTAGGGACGATCTCGTCGCTCTGGGGCACACTAGAGCAAACCAAGATGTCAGGGAGGTGTGCGGGGAAAAGAGAGGAGGATTGGAACCGGATGGGAGTCGAGATGTGCTCAGATTGTACCGGAATCGTTGCCGAAGGCGGCCGGAGTCTACGGCATCGCGAGCCAATTTGCGGGCAACCTGGTGGCATTTGGAAGAAGGAAAAAGAGAGAGGAGAGGGAGGAGCTCAAGGGGATTTAATAGGCGCAGTGGCGTGGAGAGCAGGTTAGGGTTTAGGGCGGGCATCGGGATCGGGCGGCCAGGGCTGAACGCGTGCTGGAGGAGGACTGCGGCGTGAGGAAGAGGGTGACCCTGACCAGTGGGGCCTGGTCGTCAGCGGCTGAAGGGAGCATAAGCATACCCCTTCGGGAAAGGCTCCGGGTGGGCCGTGGGCCTCTTCTGGGGCTGGGCCAAAAGGCTCCCCGCGGTCTATTTCCTTTTTTTTGTTCTTTGCTTTTTCTTTTTCTGTTTTTCATTTCTTTCAAATCCTTTTCATAAAAGCTCCAAAACAACTCAAATCAAATTCTAAATTTTTCTAAAAATCAATACAATGTTTCAAAATAGTAGTAAACTAGCTTCCCAAAATAAAACAAGATTTTCAAAAGACTTTATAAATTTAGCAAAAGGGCTTCGCTTGCATAATGAAAATAGGATTAGGATTTTGAAAAATAAACCTTTGAAATCTAAGAAAATACTTTATGAAACAATATTTGAAATTCATTTTCAAACTTAGTTTTTAAAATGCAAACTTTATTAAACATAACACATTTTGTAAAACTATTCCTTTGCAGGCAAGCTTGCATAGTATAGAGTGCAAACTAATATTTTGGAAACTTTCATTTTCTCAAAGGAGCTCTTCAAGAAATAATAGAAAGTTTTAAAATAGTTTTTGCAATAAAGCATTTTAAATCAACTCAATTTTTTTTAAATCCCTGTGAAAATTCAATCAACACAACAATACAAAAACAAAAATTTCACTCCAAAATTTGATAAAATCTTGGGATGTTACGGACTACCACCTTTAAAAAAAATCTCGTCCCCGAGATTTGAAGAGGCTAGAAAGAAAGAAGGGTTTGGGTTACCTAGGTGGGCTACCACCCTTACAAAGAAACTTTTGTAGGTAGTCTAGGTCTTTGGGTTCAAACAGGCACACCTTGGTTTTGACTTGGCACTGGGTCATCTTTTGACTTGGCACTGGGTCATCTTTTGAACCCATAGTTAGCCTTCATCTTCATTTCCAATAGGTGGGTGTCTATTCACAACCTTGGGCATCCACCTTCTTCAAGGGTTGCTTGGTTATAACCTTGCTCACTTGTAGAGCTTCTATCCAACAGGGTAGTTGTTGAACTACTTTGGACACTGAAGAGTCACTCTTTGGGTCAATAAGAGGACCAAGTTAAGGGGTCTCTTGTCTTCATTTCACCTTCTTAGTCGACATCCTTGAAGGTCCTTCATCTTATAGCTCAGTCCTTTGTAAGTTCTTTCGGGTCAAACGACTCTCCATATTGGTAGGACTTCTTCCGTTGCATGTCTTCTTCAATGGTAGGCTTGGGGTTCATCCTCACCGTATTCCTACATGTTGGCAGCACTTGCCTATTATGAGGGTATAATATCTTATCTTCCTAAGGTTCAGGCTTAACAATGTCGTCTCACATAGGTATGTCCCTCTAGGTTCGGAAAGCCAACATTATGAGAGCGAATAATAAGAGTAGTAAGAATGGTGATCAATCCATTCTGCACCCAAATCATTACTCCATACATGGTTTATTAAACCTCGTATTCTAACTCTTGGTCAACTCACTAGCTTTAACAAAAAAATTCTTGGAAATAGAACCAATGCTCCAATCCCATTTTAAAAATTCTTGAAAACAAAACTATCATTCCTTAGCTAGGGGTTTGCGTAAACTCTCATATGGCAATAATCCTTAAGTTGCAGATCCTTAGGTTTGCCATTTCATAAGAAAATGTAATACATTCCATTAAGTTGATCATTGCTCTTACATGACCTTTCAACCTCTATTACAAGTAGTAGCTGAACACCATTGCTTCCACGTTGGCTACACCTTGTGGTGTCTTCTTCTTGTATTTGTGGTATCCTTCTGTTATTCTAACTCACTGACGTCCTGGAGTCCTTTTCTCTATGCATTTATTCAAATAGTGTCCCTTCTGCTTGCACTTGAAATAAGTGATCATACTGAGGTCCTTCTTCACGCCACCTTGTGTGTTTGCTCTGTTGTACCTTTCCGGACATTTGGATGCATAATGTCCTAGTTCCTTGCATTTGAAACACAGCACCTTGCTATAGACCTGCTTCTTCTTCTTCTTTGTGGGTAACTCTAGGGCTAGGGGCTCTCTTACTTCATTTTCTTGATATTCCACTATGGTGGTAGGAAACCTTTCTCATTTCTTTGTGCAGTTTCCAAACAAGTGTTCTTATTTTCTGCCTGTTAAGCAACTTTTGGTGGTAGTGTCAGGGGCTTCTTTCTTGTCTTTTGCTTTCACCCTCGCTTTAGGTCTTCTATCTTCAGGGGTCCTTGCTAGCAAATGACTCAGTCTATCCTTAGCTTGCTGATTCATTTGTTGCACCATGAAGTAGAACTTACATTCCCTGGGTACATGATTGGTTCCATTGCATAGGAAACAAGTGACCTGAGTCATGGGGCATTCTCTAGTGGGGTGGCTAGTATTGCAATGATGGCATTGCTCCTGATATTCCTCAGACTGGTGTCCTATCTCTCCATAGATCTTGCAGGCTAGCAATGCTATTTTAGTTTCATCTCTTGGTTCCTTGCTACCATGATTGTTTTGGGGCAGGTTGTTATTGGTACTTGCCAAATCTGGGGCATCATCTGTACCATTCGAGAATGATCATCCAGTACTTGCTGCATTCCTGGAGGTAATTCTTTGCTATCTGAGTCGATCAAGTTCTGAGTCAAAACTCGCATCAATTCAGCATGTACTTCTACCATACGTTGCATTGCTATAACCAACTGGGTTTGTTGAGACTGTTCTTGTGTTGAGGATACATCTGTTTGGAGTTGTAGGACAAGTTTAGGACTTAGCATAGATGAGAATAGATAGAAGGGGTATAAAGAAGATTCCTACCCAAACACAATAGATCAAGACAATTTATCTAACAAACATCATCTAACAAGCATTCATCACATAAAGCAAACTAGTTTTAAAACAAATGAAAAGGTATGATCATTCCACTAGTTGGTATGACCATAAACTTTTATTACTCGTCGTCACTTATTAAAATCTTAGGTGGAGGTCCAACTAAAGTTTCTTGGTTCCCTTTTTTGTAGATCCATTATTCTGGTCTAGCTGCTTCTTTAGATCTGCAATCTGGTCATCCTTGGCTGTGATGAGGTCTCCTTGAACACTAAGTTTAAATGCCAACTGTACCATGTCACTTTGAAGTTGACTTATGGTTTCCTTCAATGTAGTGGTATCCTCCTTTTCTTCTTTGAGGTCCTTCTGAGTATTATGAAGTCTCCACTTGAGTCTTTCTCCAAGTTCTTTTATTGCTGACCATGCAACACATCTTGCGGAGTCAAAGAATGATGTATACATCTCGGAGTTGGTGAACATCCAGACTCCCATCTTCTTGGGGTCGTCTTCTTTGTTCTTATATAGGTGAAGTTGTACCCACCAATATTCTTGACCTTCATCCATCATGGGAAATCCCTTGTAAACAACTTCTCCTTGCATTCCCATGCTTAACATGAGGTTTTTCGGTGCATTGGGAAATTCAGTCTCACACTTCACGGTCATAGTCATCACAGGTCCTTTCTTGATGGATTTTTGGATGCTGGTCATCTAAAATTTTGAAAGCAAAGTAGTGTAAAACAAATGACTGTGATAAGTCTTACGAGGAAAGGTGTTAAACTGGAATGTAGATAAATTTTATTTATGTAAACTGAAATGGAGATTTTTCTTGTAGAGGAAAGGAATCCTAGGGCTTCCTAGTCTATTCCAAACCTAGGGTCTTGATCCTACAGACAACACTATGCTCTGATACCATTCTATAGCACCCTACCTTTAGAAAAAGGCAGAACTCCTATGTTAAGTGCTACTCCCTGGATCACTGATAGCACCACAGTACAAAATATAGTAATCATTGCAATAGTATCAAAATTTACAATGCAAATCTAGCTACATAGGTCTTCAACCTTATGAGTACACAGCATAAAGCATAGTAGCAATGATCCTCCATCTTCATGACGTGCCAGAGGCAGACATGTTGGAATGTAGACTCGAGATCCTACTAATTGTTCCTCATCCAAAAAACCTGCACATTTGAATATGCAGCCCCAAAGGGGTCAGTACAACAACGTACTGGCAAATGACACATATTTGGTGGAATTTGTGGAAAAGACTAAACTATATGATATTTGGCTTGGTGGATCTCATAGGCTAATTTGCATAAAGCAAATTTTATCCTACTATTCTTTGCAAAACTTTCTTTCAAAATTTTAGTTTATAAGGGTCAAGACAACCCCCCATACATTACATACTGGCCGGTATGTAGTTATGGGTGCAACTCAACAAAGTTGGAACAACAGAAACCACCACCCCTCGGAGTGTATGGCCCCGAGCCCCTGCCTAATTATTTCTAGTCAAGTTTTAAAGCATTTAGAAATGGTGATGAGATTCTTCCGAACATTCCATAACTTAGAGACTCAATTGTCCGTAACTGAGGACACGGCTAATCGATTAGGTTTGACACCCTGCAGGGGTTGTGCACTTTCACATTAAGACTCATTTTACCCCATAAATAAAATGAGACAAGACCTTTCAGAAAAAGCATTCAACCAAACTAGTCTGACCATGCCCCCTATATTTTGCTACCACCTTGTGTCAGTACTCTTGGCTGAACCTTTAATCCTACTCAATCAAGATAGAGCCCATAGTCTCATAAGGCTACACTGAAAGTACTCTAAAACATGGAAGACATAGTAATCTCTTTAATCCTGAGTGGCATGTGATACGTCCAAAACGTATCTACTTTACCAAACACTTTTGCTGTTGTTTCTCCTCTAATTTGTGTGTTTTGAATACAACTAATACGGACTAACGCTGTTTTCAGTAGAATTGCCCTGGTGTCTTATTTTTGTGCAGAAATCCAACTTTCAGGAAAAATCCCGGAAAAAACTGCAAAAATCCTATTTTACCAGAAGACCCACGGAGCCAGAATATAAGACGGAGAGGGGCTGGGAGGCCACCACACCACCTGGTGGCGCGGCCCAGGCCTGGCCGCACCAGGGTGTGGTGAGGCCACCCCAGCCGCCTCCTCGAGCCATCCTTTCACCTACATATACCTCCAGACCTGAAACTATCGGGGGTTCGACGTTTTTCCCAGATAGAGTTCCACTGCGCCGCCACCATCAGAAACCGCGATTCGGAACCAGAAACTCTGTTCTGGCACCCTGCCGGGACAGGGATTTGGAGGAGATCTTCATCATCATCATCACCAACGTCTCTCCATCAACCATCCATGATTCCTCCATCTATGTGTGAGTAATTCCCGTTGTAGGCGAAGGGGATGGTAGGGATTGGATGAGATCATTCATGTAATTTGCTATGAGATTGTTAGGGCATGGTGCCTACTATCTATTATTAGTACTTATGACATTGTTGCAACTTGTTGTGCTTAATGCTTGTCACTTTGGGCTAGAGTGCCATGATCTTAGATCTGAACTTGTTATTGTCTCATGATCATAGTTGTTGTTTATGGTCTTACCTGCAAGTTGTATACACATATCGTTGTCCGGAACTCGAGGCCCCAAAGTGACAGCAATTGGGATAACCGAAGGGGATGGCTATGATGTGAGGATCACATGTGTTCACCGAGTGTTAATGCTTTGCTCTAGTACTTTATTAAAATGAGTACCTTAATTACCAGTAGATTCCCTTGAGGCCCTGCTGCAAACAGGCTGGTAGGAAAAAAGATGTCGTGCAAGTTTCTCATTGTGAGCACGTATGACTATATACGAAACACATGCCTATGATTTTTTAGTACTAGGATGTTTTATCATTATTTATCTGCAATTGCCCATGTCTTGATTATTACATGAATTATCTTATCCATGCAACACCCGTTCATCCATCCCTATGCCTACAGTATTTAATCCTACTGTTTACTATTGTTGCAATTCCCGTCTTTACTTTATTACTGTTGCTACTATTTCGCTACTGCCACCATTAAAAAACTATTGCTACAGATAAACCGCTGCGAGCAAGTCTGTTTCCAGGTGCAGCTGAATTGACAACTCATCTGTTAAGGCTTATAAGTATCCTTTGGCTCCCCTTGTGTCGAATCAATAAATTTGGGTTTTACTTCCCTCGAAGACTGTTACGATCCCCTATACTTGTGGGTCATCAGCATGCCCGAGCAGTATCCCGAGTACACATCCTTACTAACATGTGCCACAGAACCCACCTTATTCTCCGCCTCTTATCAAACCAATCCACCCAGGTGGTTCATTTTAGTTGAAGTTGTTAATTTATTCACAACACAACTTTGACAAGGTGAACATAGCATGGCATCAATAATCAAATTATTTAGCATCCTATCAGGTGGGGTTCAAGGTTTGCTACACACTACTAGGATCTAGCATTTTGTAAAATAGTTGAACATTCCACCTAACATGCATACTACTAAAAACACTAATTAAGTAATAAAAGTAGGTAGAAGATATGTTTGTCACTTGCCTTTTTGAAGATCACGACCTTTTCACTTATCTCAACTAAGCATGTAGCTCTTCGCACAAACTATAACACAGAAATAACACAACATACAATACAAACACAATCAAACAAAAACAATTGAAAAGGGTTTGTTTATCAATTTAGATTTCTCAAGATATTGTGATAGAATAGATATGACAATTGATTGGGCTTGCAAGACATAGATTTTGAGAGTTTGAGTGGCAAGGTCAATTGATTTGAAAAGAGTGGGCTTGAAAAGACATTAACTCATGAACCCTTATGCTTTGCATAAGCATAAATAGAACTTGGAATGACTCATGTGAATTAGATCACATAGGTGTCAAATCGTGCAATAGCAACACTATTGAATACGTGTGAAAAAAATTACTCATAAATAGTATGAATTACACTTAGGCATTGGGCAAGGATTCATTAAGCATTGAATTACTCAATTAACTCATTTGCAAATTGAATAGTTCAATACATGTGAACAAGATTAAGTGGACATGGGGTTGGATATGGATGAGTGATACTTGAGAGTATGGCTCAAAGGATTTATTGAACAACATGAATCATGATCATGTGCTATAATGTTGATTAAATCAACACCACAATAGGAAGAACAGAACCTATGATTGAGGTACCACATAACTTATTTAAAAAACACAATTGTAATTTGAATAGGTGTGGGCTAGACAAACATGATTTGAATAGACATGACATTGGATCAAAGTGATGTCAAGATGATTTTTGATAGCCAGCTATAATCATAGGATTTACTATGGCGGAAAGAAACAAGCTGAAAAGAAATAGAATTAACCTATGATGGAAAATACTCAAATTCTCATATTTGAATTTGAATGTTTGTGAAGTGGTTCAAGAAAATTAGGAAGTGATACTAGTGGATAGCTTACAGTAAGACAAAGCTACTGCAAATGGTTTCATCCTAAAATAAATTTTAGAACTCAAGATATGATCAAATTAGTGATTTGGATAGATTTGAATGCACAAAGTGTGTGCACATATCAACTTTGACGTTTCTTGATTCTATGGTGTTCTACATGATCAGAGGATTCCAAAGACTACAAATTTGTAATTTTTGGATGTATAGAACAAAACATATGAATTAATCAAGGTAACAGATGAGTTTGAATCAATTTGAAAATGAATTCAAATTAATTACTGAAACTATGAAATTTTATTGCACTAATAGATTCTACACTTTATAAGCTTTCCAGAGACATATTATTTGTAATTTTTGGATCTATGAATTGAAACATATGGATTTTGCAAGATTCAGACAAAATCTGGTGTGAAATCTGAATTTCAATCTAAATAAACCGGGGGCAGGGCCATGTGGCGTGATCTGATTTGCTGGTATCGGTTTGGCCGGATAGGGCTTTAGGACCATAGGATTTAAAGTGATCTGCACGGTCTAGATCGTCCAGTACCCCTTCGGGTTAAGTGACCTGTTTTGATCCATCGGAAGGAGAGGGTAACACTCACTGGCTAGGGTTTCCTGTGCGTCACCGGCGGTGAGCTGGCGCTCTGTTGGTGGTCATCGGCGGTGCTGCGGTGGTTCCCGGAGGCTATGGAGACCACGATAAGGTGCGGTAGGGCACGGCGAGCTCAGGTGCATGATCGTCGTTGCCGACTGGTTCCTATCGCGATGAGGAGGAGTGGCTGGAGTTAGATACCACGGCGATGTGGTCATGGGCGTGAACCGGCATGTCTGATACAGAGGAGATAAGGAGCTGCGCTCTTACCAGGAGATTGGGGATGTCGAGGTGGGCATGGTGGCGAGATCGGAAGGCTCGAGGTGGCCGGACGGCTAGGCAATGGCTCGCCATAGTTGCAGGCGCGGACGGTAGCTTTGGGTTTGGGACGATCTCATCGCTCTGGGGCACACTGGAGCAAACCAAGATGTCAGGGAGGTGCGCAGGGAAAAGAGAGGAGGATTGGAACCGGATGGGAGTCGAGGTGTGCTCAGATTGTACCGGAATCATTGCCGGAGGCGGCCGGAGTCTGCGGGATCACGAGCCAATTTGTGAGCAGCCTGGTGACGTTTCAAACAAGGAAAAAGAGAGAGGAGAGGGAGGAGGTCGAGGGGCTTTAACATGCGTGGTGGCGTGGAGAGCATGTTAGGGTTTAGGGCGGGCATCGGGATCGGGCAGCCAGGGTTGAACGCATGCTGGAGGAGGACTGCGGTGCGAGGAAGAGGGTGACCCTGACCAGTGGGGCCCGGTCATCAGTGGCTGAAGGGAGGATAAGCGTACCCCTTTGGGTAAGTCTCCGGGTGGGCCGTGGGCCTCTTCTGGGGCTGGGCTGAAAGGCTCCCCGCGATCTATTTCCCTTTTTTTTGTTCTTTGCTTTTTCTTTTTCTGTTTTTCATTTCTTTCAAATCCTTTTCATAAAAGCTCCAAAACAATTCAAATCAAATTCTAAATTTTTCTAAAAATCAACACAATGTTTCAAAACAGTAGTAAACTAGCTTCCCAAAATAAAACAAGATTTTCAAAAGACTTTATAAATTTAGCAAAAGGGCTTTGCTTGCATAAGGAAAATAGGATTATGGTTTTGAAAAATAAACCTTTGAAATCTAAGGAAATACTTTATGAAACAATATTTGAAATTCATTTTCAAACTTAGTTTTGAAAATGCAAACTTTATTAAACATAACACATTTTGTAAAATTATTCCTTTGGAGGCAAGCTTGCATAGTATAGAGTGCAAACTAATATTTTGGAAACTTTCATTTTCTTAAAGGAGCTCTTCAAGAAATAATACAAAGTTTTAAATAGTTTTTGCAATAAAGCATTTTAAATCAACTCAAAAAGTTTTAAATCCATGTGAAAATTCAATCAACACAACAATACAAAAACAAAAATTTCACTCCAAAATTTGATAAAATCTTGGGATGTTACAGCCTGCCAAGTTATGTTCAAGCTTCCCCAGCAGATGGAACTAAATTGGCATTTAAGAAAAAGATGTTCAGTAGTTTCCTCCACATGAGCATCAGAGCAGACACATCTGTAACCAGTTCTCAATTGGAAACTTCTCCTTTTTAACATGCCTCTTGTATTCAATCTAGAAAAACTTGACCCTATGGGTACATTTTGATTTCCAAATCCAGTTAAAGGCTGCATGGGGAATAATTTCACTGAAACAATACTAATAATACTTCCTAGAAGTATAAGAGGCAGCCCCCCAAACATAAGTCCAAGAATCTATATTAGCGTAAGATAGAACAATTGAAACAACATCTTGTTGCAAATCTTTAATTTCTTGGAAAGCCTCAGGTGAGAGAGGAAGACTAAAATTACCAGCTAGGGTGGGGGTGGTGATAAACTTCTGAACTGAAATGTCTTCATTTAGGCAGTAAGAAAATGCTCTGGGGTACTTCTCAGCTGCAATCTCTCCTAGCCAATCATCCTTCTAGAATAAAATAGAGGAGCCATCACCAATGTTGCATGTAGTAATCCCCTAAAAATATGGGATAATTTCATGATATCTTTCCACCAAAAAGAACCACATGATCATTTATGTTGGGTGTGATCCCTATCCTCTAATGGTGATGACATAATCTCATCACACTCAATATCTATTGCCATCCATTTGGACCTATTCTACCAATTCCAAATTCCACCTATGAATCACTTGATGATCATAAGATACCTATATTAACTTCTTAACCTCCTATTCAAGAATTGTGAATAAATTACAATTCTTATAATACTTACCTAATCTGTTACACTAGTGATCAACTCACATGTTCATATGTGTATTTTGATCCTTGTTTGAAAATCTTCTTTAATTATAAGAAGATAATGAACAACTTTTTTTGAAGCTTTAACAGTAGGGAGTGGCCCTGCTGCTTTAATATATTAAAGGTGGGATAGAAGTGTATAATTACATGATATTTACATTAGCCTTTGAGGGAGAGGCCAAGATCTACAAAGAATCAACTATGCTATCGATGAGAGAATGCAGTTCAGGTCTCACTCTATGAATTAGTAATTTGGCATCAGAACCAAACTTTTCTTTCCAAGCTATCAGTTCAGGATCAGTTCCATTAAAAGTCATATTATTCCTTAGTTTCCAAATATTCCAAGCAGCCAACATAAATACTTCCATGAATGGTGGTTTTCCCCATGATAATCGACCTGCAGCAATGATATCCAAGAAAGAGCCATGTGCCTGCCAAGTGATGTTCAAGCTTCCCCAGCAGATGGAACTAAATTGGCATTTAAGAAAAATATGTTCAATAGTTTCCTCCACATGAGCATCACAGTAGACACATCTGTAACCAGTTCTCAATTGGAAATTTCTCCTTTTTAACATGCCCCTTGTATTCAATCTATAAGAGAACATAATCCAATAGAAAAAGTTGATCCTAGGGGTAGATTTTGATTTCCAAAACCATTTGAAGGCTGCATGGGGAATAATTTCTCTGAAACAATACTGATAATACTTCCTAGAAGTATAAGAGGCAGCTCCCAAACATAAGTCCAAGAATCTCCATTAGCGGAAGATAGAACAATTGAAACAACATCTTGTTGCAAATCTTTAATTTCTTGGAAAGCCTTAGGTGAGCAAGGAAGACAAAACTTACCAGCTAGGGTGGGGGTGGTGATAAACTTCTGAACCGAAATGTCTTCATTTAGGTAGTAAGAAAATGCTCTGGGGTACTTCTCAGCTGCAATCTCTCCTAGCCAATCATCCTATAGAATAAAAGAGAGAAGCCATCACCAATGTTGCATGTAGTAATCCCCCTATAAATATGGGATAATTTCATGATATCTTGCCACCAAAAAGAACCACAGGGTCCTACAGCATGTGGTATTTTCTCAGCATATTATGATTTCCATAGAATTGACACCCATGGAGTATCTTCCTTGTTGTAAAATTTATGGAGGAACTTGAGAAACAATGCTTCATTCTATAATTTCAAATTTAATACCCCCACACCACCCCTCTCCTTAGGTCTGCAAGCTCGATCACATGCAATTAAAGAAGAGCATTTGTACCCTCTTCTGTTTTCTTATTCCATAAACAATGTCTCTTGAGCTTATCAATATGTTCAAGAACTTTAGGTGGAATACTAAGAGAGCACATGGGAAACATTGCAATTGAAGTTAGGAGAGAGTTAATAACCGTTACTCTACCACAAATTTTCTGGGTTCTTTGGGGCCCTCCCTCCCCCCCAAAAAGAATCTGTGATGCACTGTAAGAAAGAGGAGGAGATGAGACTGTTGCTAACAGGGTCAGAGAAGTGGAGTGCCCCGTAGGGGAACAAGATAAAAATTAACGTGGATCCATGGGGCTTTTAACCTGACTACTTGAGGGAGAGGATGGGCTTCGTAGTCCAAGATTACCAGGGGCTTGTTAGAGGGCCATGTGCTGGAAAACCTGGCCCATTTTCTAAGAGCATCTCCAACAGGTGCACAAAATAGTGACTGATACGTCTCCAACGTATCTATAATTTTTGATGCTCCATGATTGTTTTTACACCATTTGCCTATTGTTTTGTTACACTTCGTGGCACTTTTATGCATTTTCCGGAACTAACCTATTAACAAGTTGCCACAGTGCCAGTTCCCTGTTTTCTACTATTTTTGTGTTTCAGAAGTGATACACAGGAAATATTCTCGGAATTGGACGAAACAAGTTCCTAAAGTCTTATTTTACCCAGAAGCTTCCAGAGATCCGAAGAGGAGTAGGAGAGGAGCCACAGGCCAGGCTCACACATGGGTGGCGCGGCCCAGGCCCTGGCCGCGCCACCATGGTGTGAGGGCGCCTGGGGCCTCCTCTGACATCGCCCCTTCGCCTATAAGAAGCCTCGGGATGGAAAACCCTAAGGGAGTCGGCGAAATTTCCAGAACAGTTCCGCAGCGCCACCGCCATCGAAGCCAAATTTCAGGGGACAGAAGTCTCTGTTCCGGCACCCTGCCGAGATAGGGAAGTGCCCCCGGAGCCATCTCCATCGGTCTCCATCGCCGTCTCTGCCGTCTCCATCGACCTCACCGCCATCTCCATCAACCTTGCTGTCTCATATGATGAGGAGGGAGTAGTTCTCCCCCGGGGCTGAGGGCTCTACCGGTAGCTATGTGGTTCACCTCTCTCTCCCATGATATGATCTTTATGTGATCGTGAGCTTTGTATCATGTTGAACAAGTAGATGTTATTATTTAGATATTATGTGTACTCTAGTGGTATTATTAAAGTAATCTATTCCTCCTGCCATGGTGTAACGGTGATCGTGCGTGCATCATGGTGGTACTTGGTCTAGGCTACGATTGTGATCTCTTATGGATTATGAGAATAATTATTACTATGACAGTATTGAAGTGATCTATTCCTCCTTTCATGGTGTAATGTTGACAGTGTGTGCACCGTGTTAGTACTTGGTCTAAGTTGCAATAATATTTATCTTGAATTGTGATTTGATTTGGATATCTCTATGAGTGGTGTTTGTCAAGTACTTGATGAACTTTAAGGGGTGCTTCTGTAGCCACTACGCAATGATTAGTGTTGTTCAATAGGAGAGTAATTCAGAGTGCCATAGTGAAGAGAAGTTTTCTACTGGTTCAATTGTGTTATATTGTTGGGAGTGTGTCCACTAGTGAAAGTATGATCCCTAGGCCTTGTTTCCAAGCATTGCACACCGTTTACTTGCTGTTTTGTTACATGTTTGCTCGCAGCGATATTTATTTTAGACCACGTTTGCTACTTATAATCATCACTACCGCTTGTATTTCACTATCTCTTCACCGAACTAGTGCACCTATACATCTGACAAGTGTATTGGGTGTGTTGGGGACACAAGAGACTTTCTGTATCGTAATTGCAGGGTTGCTTGAGAGGGATAGCTTTGACCTCTTCCTCCCTGAGTTCGATAAACCTTGGGTGATCCACTTAAGGGAAACTTGCTGCTGCTCTACAAACCTCTGCACTTGGAGGCCCAACAAGTGTCTACAAAAATAGAAGTGCGTAGACATCAAGCTCTTTTCTGGCGCCGTTGCCGGGGAGGTAAGGTAAAAGGTACTCGCATCCTTCTGTGTGAGTGCTCGGAGTTATTTCCTTTAGATTCTGCAATTATATCTTTTTGTTTCTTGCTTTTATTTTTACTAGTTAGGCTTAATGGAAAACAAAGAGTTCTGTAGTCTTTTTCCTGAGTTTAGATATGAAGTGTTTGAAGAGAAAATTGAAAAACCTTTGGAGCTTAATTTGCATGCTAATAGTGTTGTTAGTACGAATGCTTTGAATACCGTTAATGCTAATGCTATAGAAAAGTCTAAGCTTGGGGAAGCTGGTTTTGTTAAGTATGATATTTTTAGTCCCCCGGCTTTAGTGGAGAAGGTCTGTTCTGATAATATTTTATCTCCCATATGTGATGTTCCTTCTTATGATGATATGTTTGAAGAATATGCTTTGCAAAATAGTTGTTCTCTAGCTTGTGATGATACTAAACCTCTAGTTTATGATGGTTATGATGATGAGTATAGTATTTTCAGTTCACCTACTTTTGAGGAGAAAATTAGTTATGATTACAATATGCCTCCTATTTTTGATAATTATGGTGATGAGAATAATTATTCTATTGAATTTGCTCCTACTACTATTGTTCCTGTGGTGAGTATTAATTCTTTTATGCATGTGGCTCATGATAGGGATGTTTTATGTGATAGTTATATTGTTAGTTCTATTCATGATGCTACTGAAAGTTATTATGAGAGAGGGAAACATGGTTTGATGGATCTCAACAATATTGAGTTTCCCCTCTTTATGTTGGAAATCTTGAAGTGGCACTTGTTTTATCCATCCATGCTTGTTACTATGTGCCTCGTTGATTTATTTTCTTACAAGATTCCTATGCATAGGAAGTGGTTCAGATATAAATGTCTTTCACACTTGCTTTTTGATGCTCTCTATTGCTTTAAGTTCCTATATGGCGCATTTGCCTCAAGCTCTTATATGGCGCCCACATGAGCATCTTTGCAAATTATTGCGCCTAGCTCAAAGGCGTTAAAGAAAAGCACTCTTGGGAGATAACCCATTGTTTTATTTCCAGTACTTTTTCTTTTATTTGAGTCTTGGAAGTCATTACTACTGTAATAACCGCTCCTTATCCTTTTTTATTTCGTTGTTGTGCCAAGAGAAGCCTCTAATTTGAGTGAGGTAAGATTTGGGGATGTTGCTGTCCTGAAACTGTTTTCGGTGCTGCACCGTAAAAATTCGTATAAATTCTCTGTTTATCTTTTGGACCTGCGATTTCTTGTGCATATGCCCCAGGTTATATCCAAACTTTCATTAGTTGAACACTTTTTGATTTGAGTAATAGAAAATCCTCTAAAAATTCGACCTTTGTCAGCTGTTCTGTTTTGACAGATTTCTGCCAATATTTGTGTTTGCCGCTTTATCGCTTTCTTTTTGAGTTCTTTTGATCATGGAACTTTTGGGGAAGTTGCTACAGTAGTTTATACTTTATATGTGGTGGTTTTAGGTTGAAACCTGAAGCAAAAAAGGGTTGATTCATTACTATGGTTACACTAATGTTGCTAATAGAATTGTGTTTAGTTTTGTATGAAGGAAGTTTTCAAGTGTAGGGATTGGAGAATGATGAGATGAGTTGAAGAATAGACAAAAGCTCAAGCTTGGGGATGCCCATGCATCACCCCAAGAAATATCCAAGAAGTACAAGCGTCAAAGCTTGGGGATGCCCCGAGGCACCCCCTTCTTCATCGGCAAAAATCAGGTCACCTTTCAAGACACTATATTTTTATTGCTTCATGCACTATGTGTTTTTCTTGGAGCGTCAGTTGTTTTTGTTTTCAGTTTTCAGTTTTCTTTTGTTTTGTTTGCTGCAATAAATGGTTAGATCACATCATGTTTCTTTTGGAGGAGATGAACTCGCTTTTCATTTGCCAAGAACACTCCGTTTTTTCACTCTTATCGTTTCAACGAGTGCTCTCTTTTTCTGCTACTGGGTTTAGCTTGCATTTTTTGCCTTGATTTGCATTCAGATCTTGTTATATCTTTTCATCAAGGTGTATTTTTTGCCTCTGGTCTTTATTGGTTTTTATCAAAAGAGGTGTCTTTAAAATTTTCAAATGGTGTTGGAAAAGAGAAAAAGCTTTATGCAAAAAAGTGGTACAAGAAGGAGCTTGTGTAGACTGCGGCCTAGGCTTTTGCATGTCGTGCTTGATGTCTTTATGATAGTATGCTTAGTGGTTTTGCTGTAGCATGACTTGTCTCAAATGACTGAGATTGCTTAATGAGCCTTTGAAAAATCATGCGTTGTTTTTATTATATGGAAGCATTTATTTGGTTTTCTCCTTTGATGCTTTATTTGGGTTGACTTGGCACATGCTTACACCATGTTGACTACAAAAATAAGTCGCCTATAGCCTCTATGATCATTTAGTTTTTGACATTTGATGCAATCTTATGCTTCTTTTAATGTTGCTTTGTCGCTTTGCATGATTATGGCCATTATTGCTCTCTTAGTTGGTCGCTCCCAGTCTTTTGCTAGCCCTCATTTTGTACTGAGTATGAGCTCTAATCGTGCATCCAACTCCCAAAAACTAAGTTTGCCATTGTGTCCACTATAAATTCCTATGCATGGTATTTGCAAGCCATTCCAAGTAAATTTTCATGTGCTACCTTTGAAAAAACCTTCAAAATACTTCTCATTTTGTGACACTGTTTTAAGCTCATGGGGACGTAGTGGTCGGATTTGCTATCTTCCATATTGCTTATTACAAAAAGAAAAAAAAAAGAGAAAAAAAAGAAAGAAAAAAAGGCACTCCTCCATGGTATGTGAATGTTGGTGGGCACCCGATGGAATCGGTTAGCCATGGTTTGAGAAAGGAAAAAAGGTGGGGAGGAGTGCCAAGCTTTATAAAAGGGCACAAAAGTGCCAATCTCTCTCTCAAAAACTTGCTTCCTTTTTGTATGGAAGATAGTAAGAACCCCATTGCCAGTCGTTGACAAAGACAACCACCTCTCAAAACTCAAGTTTTATCTCCCTGTTTTAAAAATGAAAACCTCTAGCACATGTTTAATCACTGCTTCCCTCTGCGAAGGGCCTTTCTTTTACTTTTATGTTGAGTCACCACCTTCTACCTTTATGCACCATTAAGAGAGCATAGTTGTCATTCTGAGTATAATGTGCATTGTCCCAAAGTTTTCATTGATTGATTCATGATTATGGTTTCACTTGTTCTTAAATTATTTGTATCTAGTCGCCCTCTTAAACTTGAAGGTGTCCTATGCATTTATGTTTTGATCTCTTTGAAGGACAAGCTGAAAACCATTTGTATGTTTTTCCTTATGATTTGAACACACGTTTGACTTTCATTGTTTCATTTTCATGATCTTTTGTTTGTGTTCATTTGCATGTTTACAACATGGTTGCTAAGTTTCTTATTGTCAAGATTATATCTTCATGCCCATGTTTTAAGTTCTTATGATCCCAGCTCACAAATGCTTACATACATGATCAAGATTGTGTAGGTGCATGTCACCTCAAAAATTATTTCTTTTGTTATCACTTACCTACTCGAGGACGAGCAGGAGTTAAGCTTGGGGATGCTGATACGTCTCCAACGTATCTATAATTTTTGATGCTCCATGCTTGTTTTTACACCATTTGCCTATTGTTTCGTTACACTTCGTGGCACTTTTATGCATTTTCCGGAACTAACCTATTAACAAGTAGCCACAGTGCTAGTTCCCTGTTTTCTGCTGTTTTTGTGTTTCAGAAGTGATACACAGGAAATATTCTCAGAATTGGACGAAACAAGTTCCTGAAGTCTTATTTTACCCGGAAGCTTCCAGAGATCCGAAGAGGAGTAGGAGAGGGGCCACAGGCCAGGCTCACACATGGGTGGCGCGGCACAGGCCCTGGCCGCGCCACCATGGTGTGAGGGCACCTGGGCCCTCCTCTGACATTGCCCCTTCGCCTATAAGAAGCCTCGGGACAGAAAACCCTAAGGGAGTCGGCAAAATTTCCAGAACAGTTCCGTAGCGCCACCGCCGTCGAAGCCAAATTTCAGGGGACAGAAGTCTCTGTTCCGGCACCCTACCGGGACGGGGAAGTGCCCCCGGAGCCATCTCCATCGGTCTCCATCTCCGTCTCTGCCGTCTCCATCGACCTCACCGCCATATCCATCAACCTTGCTGTCTCCTATGATGAGGAGGGAGTAGTTCTCCCTCGGGGCTGAGGGCTCTACCGGTAGCTATGTGGTTCACCTCTCTCTCCCATGATGTGATCTTTATGTGATCATGAGCTTTGTATCATGTTGAACAAGTAGATGTTATTATTCAGATATTATGTGTACTCTAGTGGTATTATTAAAGTAATCTATTCCTCCTGCCATGGTGTAACGGTGACAGTGCGTGCATCATGGTGGTACTTGGTCTAGGCTACGATTGTGATCTCTTATGGATTATGAGAATAATTATTACTATGATAGTATTGAAGTGATCTATTCCTCCTTTCATGGTGTAATGTTGACAGTGTGTGCACCGTGTTAGTACTTGGTCTAAGTTGCAATAATATTTATCTTGAATTGTGATTTGATTTGGATATCTCTATGAGTGGTGTTTGTCAAGTACTTGATGAACTTTAAGGGGTGCTTCTGTAGCCACTACGCAATGATTAGTGTTGATCAATAGGAGAGTAATTCAAAGTGCCATAGTGAAGAGAAGTTTTCTACTGGTTCAATTGTGTTATATTGTTGGGAGTGTGTCCACTAGTGAAAGTATGATCCCTAGGCCTTGTTTCCAAGCATTGCACACCGTTTACTTGCTGTTTTGTTACATGTTTGCTCGCAGCGATATTTATTTTAGACCACGTTTGCTACTTATAATCATCACTACCGCTTGTATTTCACTATCTCTTTGCCGAACTAGTGCACCTATACATCTGACAAGTGTATTGGGTGTGTTGGGGACACAAGAGACTTTCTGTATCGTAATTGCAGGGTTGCTTGAGAGGGATAGCTTTGACCTCTTCCTCCCTGAGTTCGATAAACCTTGGGTGATCCACTTAAGGGAAACTTGCTGCTGCTCTACAAACCTCTGCACTTGGAGGCCCAACAAGTGTCTACAAGAATAGAAGTGCGTAGACATCAGTGACCATGCGGTAAAATGATTTTTATTAGGCACGAAAGGTGGAATTCGGTGCTCCATCAGTAGTGCTAAAAACGAGCGCGCCGTAAAATAATTCTAGCGCAGGAGATAAAGAGAGATATAGCACGACATATTTGGTGTGTTCGCTCAAGCGCGCGACAAAACGAGAGGACACACACGAAGAGCCAATCGCCAAGATGAGACCTCCACGTGCATTCCCTCCATCATCGGTTCCTCCGCCCCCCTTCTCCGGCAACCCTGCCGTGTAGTCACCGCCCCCGACATGGAAAACTGATGCTAAACCCCACCGATGCTTCTTGCCGCTCCCCCGTGTGGAAGGTGCTTATGTCGGTACCTCTGCGGCGGCGCCTGCAAGGTGCTCAGAGGTATGGCATGCCCAACCCTTTTTTTGTGTTGTCGTTTTTCATTGAATTTATTTTGATTTGTGTTGTGTGTAGATGAGTTTGTCGTATGATTCATCCGATCAGGAATGGGATCTTCAAGAAGAAGAAGACACAGCCATATTGTTTCCTATGCATGCAAACAAAAGGCCAGAGCATGGTGGTTCTGTTTTTGGTCGATAGAAGTTGTGGCGGGAAAGGATAGAAGGCCACAACAAGTTGATGCAGAGCTATTTTGTGGAGAATCCAAGATGTTGTATGAACTATTGTCATTGCCATTTTCGGATGAGCCTCAAATTGTTCAAGCATATCGCGGAGGAGCTGAAGAAGTATGAAAAGTTTTTGAGCAATAGAGAAATGCCGCCAAAGAACTTGGGCATAACACTTACCAAAAGGTCACTAGTGTAAAATTGTGTTATTAGGTGGGTACCCAAACCGGCCCCCTTGGTGTTTATTTATATTGGACATATTACAATCTTGCCTTGGAGCACAAGGGCTTGTACAACAATAGGTGTTCTACTTCTATACAAATACAATGTTTAACACTACCCCTCAATCATAACTTATCTAAGTTAAGATTGTGCATAAATGCTTCTAATATACTAGTGGACAGTGCTTTGATAAAACCATCTGCTAGTTGATCTCCTGAGGGTATAAATCTAATGTCCAATAGTTTCTGGGCTACTCTCTCACAAATGAAGTGTTAATCAACTTCAATATGTTTAGTTCTCGCATGAAACACAGGATTAGCTGAGAGATACATAGCTCCAATATTATCACACCATAAACTTGCCGCTCTTGGCTGGGGCACTCCTAGTTCTTTCAATAAGGTCTGCAACCAGATAACTTCAACAATAGCATTTGCCAGTGCCTTATATTCAGCCTCTGTACTAGACCGAGACACTGTAGGTTGCTTTCTTGCACTCCACAAGATCAAATTTGACCCAAAGAATAATGTAAAACCGCCTGTAGATCTTCTATCATCTCGACATTCAGCCCAGTCAGCATCTGAAAATGCACTAATTAGTACATAGCTACATTGACTAAATCGCAACCCTACTGACACTGTTCCTCCAAGGTACTGCAAAATGCGCTTGACTATTGTCCAATGTACTGTGGTTGGAGCATGCAAAAACTAACACACCTTGTTGACAAAATAGGAAATATCAGGTCTAGTCAAAGTTATATATTGCAATGCACCAACTATGCTTCTGTACCGAGTAGAATCTTCACTACTCAAAGTTTCTCCATCCACTATAGATAGTTTTTCAGATGTAGACAGCGGTGTATCAACAGTGGAATAATTGCTCATATTTACTCGTGCAAGCAGATCATTGGAACATTTTTCATGAGAGAGAATAATACCACTGGAAGTCTTTTTAACTTCTATTCCCAAGAAGTAGCTTAACTCGCCCAAGTCTTTGAGTGCAAAGGCCATACCAAGATCATGTAAGACGGCACCAATAGCTGAATCTGAGAAACTAGCTACAACAATATCATCCACATAAATAAGCATATAGATGGTTACTCCCCCTTTGTTGTAGAAAAATAACAAAGTATCAACCTGTGATGTAGAAAAGCCAAGTTGTTGAAGCTTGGAGCTAAGACGAGCATATCACGCACGAGGAGTCTGCTTCAGTCCATAAAGAGCTTTATCAAGCTTGCAAATATAATCTGGATGAGAAGCGTATACAAACCCAGGAGGCTGCCGCATATACACTTCTTCCAGAACACCATGTAAGAACATGTTCTTCACATCTAGTTGCCTGAGCTTGCATTTGCGAGAAATAGCCAAAGCAAGCACCAAATGAACAGTGGCTGATTTAACAACAGGACTAAAGGTATCCTCATAATCAATGCCATATTGTTGTTTAAAACCCTTAGCAACCAACCGTGCTTTGTATCTGTCAATGGTGCCATCAGCCTTGCATTTAACTTTGTAGACCCACTTACAGTCTATTATATTCCTTCCATAATCAGCACGAACAAGATGCCAGGTGGCATTATGATGAAGAGCAGAAAATTCTTCATCCATAGATGCTTTCCAATGAGGATCTGCAAGAGCCTCCTGAACATTATCTGGTTCACCAGTCGAACAAAAAATAGCAAAACAAATTTTGTCATACCGAACACGGCCATCGGTAACAATCTTAGGCTGAATTATTCCATCTTGAAGACAAGTCCGGGGACGTTCAGGTTGAGGCGCCACAGCAGCAGGAACAGCCATAGAAGATCCACTGTCCAAACTATCAGCCACATAGGAGACAACATCCACACCAGATCCAGGGTACAGCGGCAAAGAAGAACTAGCCACAGAAGATCCAGGAGAGCCGACAATGCTTAGTCCCGCGTCAGGGAATCTGGAAGGCGGCATCATGATCATGGGTCCGGGACCATGTGCTAGATAGGAGGCCGACGAACCACGTGTGGCCATGTTGCGAGAAACGGAATCTAACGGGGAGACATGATCCGCTCTGGGATCCACGCGTGGGGGCCGATCCGAGGCGGATTTGGCTGTCGCTCCCGAGGATGATTCGTCCGGGGTGTCGGCTAAATTCCCACCAGAATCATCTGTGGATGGAAAAAGGTCTGATTCCTACACAAAAGACTCACCAGCTAAATAGTTAGGAAGATTAGCGTCATCATTAGCTCATTCATTAGTACCCCCAAACATATTATGCAGATTAGATGGAAGTAGCGGAATTTCAGCATGAAATTGAGCACCGACATTTGGATGAAGAGTGGCAAAAGGGAAGACTATCTCATCAAACACAACATCACGAGAAGTGAAAATTTGACCAGTAGCTATGGCAAGACAATGATAGCCTTTATGTTGACCACTATAACCAAGAAAAGAACATTGCTTGGAACGAAATTGAAGTTTGTGAGAATTATATGGTCGAAGATTAGGCCAGCAAGCACACCAAAAAATAAGAAGGAGAATAATCAGCCTTCTTCTGAAAAATGTGCTCAACAGGAGTTTGATTGTCGATAACACGACTAGGAAGGCGATTGATCAAGAAAATCCCCATTTGAAAAACCTCATCCCAAAACCTGAGAGGCATCGAAGCATGATCTAAAAGAGACAAGTCAACCTCAACAATATGATGATGCTTACGCTCAGCTGATCCATTCTGCTGATGAGCATGGGGACACGAGATATGGTGAGAAATACCCACACGTTGGAAAAAGGTGCTGAGTTTATGATACTCACCGCCCCAGTCAATTGTACAACCAAAATATTTTTGTCAAAGAGTCGTTCAACATGATGCTGAAAGTCATGAAAATTTTGAAACACATCAGATTTACATTTAATCATATATATCCAAGTGAACTTGCTGTAATCATCAATAAAACTGACATAGTACTTATTTCTTCCAACAGAAAAGGTAGCAGGACCCCAAACATCATAAAACACAAGTTCTAAAGGAGAAGTAGACACACTAGTAGATGTAGGATAGGGTAACTGATGATTCTTAGGCTTTTGACAAGCATCACAAACTAACTCTTTATTGGACTCACTAAACAAAATCTCATTATCTTGAAGAATTTTCCGAACAACAACGAAAGAGGGATGCCCAAGACGCCTATGCCAATGCGAGGAAGATTGCACACCAAGAACTTGCTTTTGCATTGACTAGGGAGAAGACGACATTAGATAAAGACCCCCCACGCATCTACCTTGAAGAAGGATTTTCCTCATGACCTGGTCCTTAATGGAGAAAAAATAGGCCAATATTCGAGGAAAGCATTATTATCTTTGGCAAGTCAATGAACAGAAAGAAGATTTTTAGTGGCATCGGGAACATGAAGGATATTGTTGAGACGAAAATTATGTTTGGGAGTATAATATAACGAGTGACCAATGTGACGAATATCCATACCTTTCCCATTAGGCCCATGAATTTGTTCTTGACCATGGTATTGCTCCCTCATAGCCAGTCTGTCCAGATCGCCTGTGATGTGATCAGTAGCACCTGAATCTTTATACCAGATTGGATCTATACCATATGCGCTTGAAGATGAGTTCACGGAACATTCTAGACCACAGAAGTTCTTCTTGAATCTTTGCAGCAACGAAACACTGGATGTCCTGTCTTTCCACAAAGCTGACATGTGATATCAGGATGACCACGGTCATTGGTACGGTCACCGCCACCACGGCGTTGCTGGTAACCACCTCTTTGCTGGTAGCCATTATTGTAATTACCTTGACCGCCATAGTTGCTGCTACCACCTCCTTGACTGCCATAATTGTTGTAGCCTCCGCCATTGAATTGATCGTAGCCACCTCCTCCACAGTTGCTTTGCCCACCTCCTCGGCCACCTCTGTTACCAAACAGGCCAAGGCTTGCAGCATTGATAGAGGATTCACCAAAATTTCTGCCGCTAGGGTTTTGAGTTTCAAGGCGAGCTTCATATGCAAGGAATTGGGAATAGAGATCTCCAAGACTAATAGACTACTGGGCTTTAATCATGGTTGTAATTGCTGCCATAAATCCATTGTACTCATCACCTAATCCGGCAAGAACATATGAGGTGATGTCATCATCATCTTGAATCTTGCTAGCCATAGCCATCCCATCAGCTAGCGAAGTGATACGATCAAAATAGTCTGAACCCGAGGAAAAATTCTCCCTCCGAGTTTGATTAAGCTGGGTACGGAGATACATGATACGTCTCAAACGTATCTATAATTTTTGATGCTCCATGCTTGTTTTACACCAATTGCTTTGTGTTTTGTTTACACTTCATGGCATTTTTATGCATTTTCTGGAACTAGCCTATTAACAAGATGCCACGGTGCTAGTTCATATTTTCTGCTGTTTTTGTGTTTCAAAAAAGTTACACAGGAAATATTCTCAGAATTGGATGAAACAAAGCCCAAAGTTCCTATTTTCCCCGACACGAGATGAAGTCCAAAGCAGAGACGAAGGAGGGCCAGGAGGTGGCTGATACGTCTCAAATGTATCTATAATTTTTGATGCTCCATTCTTGTTTTTACACCATTTGCTTAGTGTTTCGTTACACTTCGTGGCATTTTTATGCATTTTCTAGAACTAACCTATTAACGAGATGCCACAGTGCCAGTTCCCTGTTTTCTGCTGTTTTTGTGTTTCAGAAAAGTTACACAGGAAATATTCTCGGAATTGGACAAAACAAAAGCCGAACATCCAGAAATTTACCGAAGCTTCCAGGGAACTAAAGAGGAGACGGAACGGAGCCAGGAGGCGGTCTCACCACCAGGGGGCGTGGCCCAGGGCCTGGCCGCGCCGCCCTATGGTGAGCCCCACCTGGTCCACTTCTGATGCTGCCTCTTCGCCTATAAAGACCCCCCGACGGGAAAAACCTAAACACCCGATCACTTTTCCAGAAACACATCGCAATCCGCCGCCGTCGTCGACCCAAAATCGGGAGGGTCCAGAAGCTCTTTCCGGCACCTTGCTAGAGAGGGGAATCGCCACCGGAGGTCTTCTTCATCGCCATGCTTGCCACCGGTGCGATGAGTGAGTAGTCTACCTTGGACTATGGGTCCATAGCAGTAGCTAGTTGGTCGTCTTCTCCACCATGTCCTTCATGTTTAGATCTCGTGAGCTGCTTTACATGATCGAGACTACCTTTATGTAATTCTACATGTTGTGTTTGTTGGGATCCGATGAATATTGGTGTTATGATTGAGTTGATGTGCTGAATATTATCTGATGTTATCTCTATGTTGTTTATGATCTTGCATGCTCTCCGTTGTTAGTAGCTATCTTGGCCGAGTAGATACTAGTGACTCCAAGAGGGGGTATTTATGCTCGATAGTTGGGTTCATGCCTCTATTTAATCTGGGGGAGTGACAGAAACCTCTAAGGTTGTAGATGTGCTATTGCCACTAGGGAGAAAACAACATTCTTATGTCCAAGGGCATATGCTTTGTTTACATTACACACTTTGCTTAATGCAGTTATCTGTTGTTTGCAACTTAATACTTGTGGGGTTCTCGGATTGATTCCCCGCGAGTGGATTATTAGTCATAGATGCAGTTGGATGGCGGTCTATGTATCTTGTTGTAATGCCCAGAGTAAATCTCATAGTGATCCTCTCAACATATGCACATTATCTTTATTCTATCAATTGCCCAACTGTAATTTGTTTACCCAGCATGTGTTATTTATCTTATGGAGAGACACCACTAGTGAACTGTGGACCCTGGTCCTATTTCCTTTATATTGCTATCACATGTTTACTTTACTCGCACTGTTTACTTTACTCGCATATTACTATTACTTTCCACTCGATACGCTCATTCCTTTGTTTACAGCAAATCGGTGAGATTGACAACCTCATCGTAAGTTGGGAGCAAAGTACTTGGTTGTGTTGTGTGCAGGTTCTGCGTTGCAGCTGGCAAAGCAAAGCATTGGACGAGGCGCCTTATAAATTGTCCGGAGCTGTCGTGAAGCTAGCCAGCATCACCTTTTGGAATTTGGCTTTTTCCTGGATACGATTAAACCTTGGTTTCTTACTAAGGGAAAAGCTTGCTGCTGTACTCATCATACCTTCCTCTTGGGGTTCCCAACTGGATGGTGATTTACATCAACACACCATGCCGCATCAGTAGCCACACCACCTGGTGGCGCGGGTCCACCCCTGGCTTCACCACCACCTAGTGTGGGCCCCCCTGGTCCCTCTGACATCGCCCCTCTGCCTATATAAAGCCTCCGACGCGAAAACCCTAAATGAATCGGCGTTTTCCCAGATAAAGTTCCGCAGCATCGCCGTCGTCGTAGACGAAGTTCGGGGGACAGAAGTATCTGTTCTGGCACCCTACCGGGATGGGGAATTGCCCCCGGAGCCATGTCCATCGACTCCACCACCATCTCCATCAACTCCACCGTCATCTCCATCGACGTTGCTGTCTCCCATGATGAGGAGGGAGTAGTTCTCCCCCGGGGCTGAGGGCTCTACCATTAGCTATGTTGTTCATCTCTCTCTCCCATGATGTGATCTATATGTGATAATGAGCTTTGTATCTAGTTGAATTGGTAGATGTTGTTCTTCATCTATTATGCTACTCAATTGCTTTATTATTGTAATCTCCGGAGACACCTTGTACCATGATGTGAAGGTGACAGTGTGCGCATTATGTGTGTCTCTTTGGCTAATGTCTCTATGAATTGTTGGTGTTTGTTGGAACCATCTAGTGCGCTCAAGGTGATAGTGTGGGGCAATCTAGTTTGGGGAAATGGAACTTTGAGGAGTGCTTCGTAGCCCAACACATGATTAGTGCTTGTTATCTATTGGAGAATAGTTTAGAATAGCATAGTGAAGATAGATATTTATGTGTTCAATTATGTTATCTTTGTTGAGAATGTCCACTAGTGAAAGTATGATCCCTAGGCCTTGTTTCTAAGCATTGAAACACCGTTTACATTCAGTTATGTTACATGTTTGCTCGCAGCGATATTTATTTCAGATTGCATTCACTACTTATAATCATCCATATTACTTGTATTTCACTATCTCTTCGCCGAACTAGTGCACCTATACATCTGACAAATGTATTGGGTGTGTTGGGGATACAAGAGACTTCTTGTATCTTAATTGTAGGGTTGCTTGAGAGGGATACCTTTGACCTCTTCCTCCCTTAGTTCGAAAAACCTTCGGTGATCCACTTAAGGGAAACTTGTTGCTGTTCTACAAACCTCTACACTTGGAGGCCCAACACTGTCTACAAGAATAGAAGCGTGCGTAGACATCAATACACTACCCGAGCCTTTTATTGTGATGAAAAAAGCTCTGTCACCTTCCTCCATACTTGGGGAGAGCTTGTCAATCCGACGAGTTGTGTGAGAAACTCCCTCATCTTGTTTTGAAGAAGGCATGAAAGCACGGCTTGATCTTGAGCAATCCACCATGCATACTCAGGGTTTGGGATCATAACCTTGACCCCATATTTGTCCTTCACCTTGATCTCCTTGGCTGGCTCCAAGACCGATCCGTCAAGGTAGCCCATCAATTGGGCACCCCAGATCTCCGGCAGTATTGATGACTGCTAGATCAGGTAATTCCCCCTTGAAAACTTCTCAAAGACCACACCACTCAGAGATCCACCGGCCATCAACGACGAGGAAGAAGAAGATGCGCTCATGGTTCTAGATGCGATATTGGAAGCCTCGCTCTGATACCATGTAAAATTGTGTTATGCAGTGGGTACCTAAACTGCCCCCCTTGGTGTTTATTTATATTAGACATATTACAATCTTGCCTTGGAGCACAAGGAGTTGTACAACAATAGGAGTTCTACTTCTATACAAATACAACGTTTAACAATCGGCGCTTTGCATATGTTAGCATATGGGATTCTAGCGGATCTAGTTGATGACCATTTGGTGATGGGTGAGAAGCACTAACTAAACAATCAATTAGCCTAGTGGGTAATCATGGGACTATGTTTTACTAGCCTGATGACTAGCTGGCAAAACATAGTCCCATGATTAGCCACTAGGCTCAACAGCGGTTAGCTTTCCAAACGGAAGCCTAATGGATTGTGATTCATGGAGAAGTGCAGGCTGACATCACTCATGCACTCATTGAGTTGTATGTTGTGAAAGAAGCACTAACTGAAGAAGTTCATGTACACACACCTAAAATTCAATCTTTACTTGATGAATTTTCCTTAGTTTTTATAGCACATACTGGCTACCTCCTATCAGGCAATATGATCAACACATTCCACTGATACCAGGGGCTAGGCCTATTTTTGATGAGACCGCATTGAGTAGTGATACCTCTCAAACGTATCTACAATTTTTGATGCTCCATGCTTGTTTATGCACCATTTGCTTTGTGTTTTGTTTACACTTCGTGGCGTTTTTATGCATTTTCCAGAACTAACCTATTAACAAGATGCCACAGTGCCAGTTCCCTGTTTTCTGCTGTTTTTGTGTTTTAGAAAAGTTACACACGAAATATTCTCAGAATTAGACGAAACAAAAGCCAAAGTCCCTAATTACCTCACATGAAGACGGAGTCCAAAGGAGAACAAGAGGCGGACCAGAGGCTGGTCACACCATATGGTGGTGTGGCCCCCCTTGGCCACGCCACCAGGGGGTGTGACCGCCTGGTCCACCCCCTGACATCGCCCTTCTGCCTATATATTCTCCTCGACGATAAAATCCTAATGGCCCAAACTCTTTTCCAGAAAACATACTTCAAGCCGCCGCCGTTGTCGATGTGAGATCGGGAGGGTCCAGAAGCTCTTCTCGGCACCTTGCCAGTGAGGGGAATCACCACCGGAAGGCTTCTTCATCACCATGCCCGCCTCTGGAGTGATGTGTGAGTAGTCTACCTTGGACTACGGGTCCATAGTAGTAGCTAGATGGATGACTTCTCCTCCATGTGCTTCATGTTTAGATCTTGTGAGTTGCCTATCATGATCAAGATCATCGTTATGTAATTCTACATGTTGTGTTTGTTGGGATCCAATGAATATTGAGTACTATGTCAAGTTGATTTGTGATTTATCATATCTATGTTGTTTATGATCTTGCATGCTTTCCGTTGCTAGTTGATATATTGGCCGAGTAGATGCTAGTAACTCCAAGAGGGAGTATTTATGCTCGATAGTGGGTTCATGCCTCTGGTAACTTGGGGGAGTGACAACAACCTCTAAAGTTGTAGATGTGTTGTTGCTACTAAGGATAAAACAACAATCTTGCGTTCAAGGACATTTGTATTGTTTACATTACACACTTTGCTTAAGGCGATAATCTGTTGCTTGCAACTTAATACCCAACGGTTGTTTGGATGATATCCGGCGGGTGGATTATTAGTCATAGATGCAGTTGGATTACGGTCTATGTATTATGTTGTAATGCCCAAGTGAATCTCATAGTGATCCTCATGACATATACATGCATTGCTTGCATTCTTTATTTTGTAAATTGCCCAACTGTAATTTGTTTACCCAACATATTATTTATCTTTATGGAGAAACACCTCTAGTGAACTATGGACCCCGGTCCATTCTTTTACATTCATATTACCGTTTACCTTTTTACAAGCATTATTTACTTTCTTGCAAACAACTATCTTTTACCACACGATACGTTTAATCCTTTGTTTACAGCAAACCGGTGAGATTGACAACCTCACTGCTAGTTTGGGCAAAGTACTTTGGTTGTGTTGTGTGCAGATTCCACGTTGCCGCTGGTGGAGAGCTTCGCCTAGATAGGCGCCATAAACAAATTGTCTGGAGCGTCGCCAAGCCAGCTAGCATCAACCTTCGGAAGTGGTTTCTTTGTCCTACTGGTTCGATTAAACCTTGGTTTTGTACTGAGGGAAACTTGCCACTGTGCTCATCATACCTTCCTCTTGGGGTTCCCAACTGGGTGGCTAAGCACCGCTAATGAAGCATTTTTCTGGCGCCGTTGCCGAGGAGAAAGAGGATTTCTGCAAGGGCAGTCTCTCGCTTCCAATCTTTTACTTTGTTATTGTTTTGCTTATTTTCTTTATTTTATTTTTGCTTGCATCTTTTTATCAAAAATACAAAAAATTAGTTCCTTTTATAGTTTGTATTTCGTTACTTTTACTTTTAGTTCATTATGTTGTTCCCTAAGTACGTTCTGGAAGACCTATCAATAGGTAGTGGTTCTATAATTGGGAAAGATAACATTGAGGAGTTCTTTAATCATGTCAGTAAGCATAAAGATGTTGAGGATAGATCTTTAGTTGAACTTGCTCCTAGTTATGAAGTTGTTGCTGCTTACTTAGTTCACATGTTGGAGGCTAGGTTTGTTAACCTTAATCCCTTTATGCAGCAAATGTTTCTTAAGCTTCATGATATCGAAGACTCTTAAAAGAGAGATTTTATTTTAGAAACTTTGTGTAAAGAATTTAGAGATGTTGTCATAGAAGCTAGGAAAGTTTTTGAGCGTTTTAATATGCTTGGCTCACGTGTAGATGTTGTTGGTACAACCAAGGAAGAAATCAAAATACCAATACCTTTTAAACTCATTGGAATGCATCAAGCCTTGGAAAAGAATTTTGATTGGATTGTTCCTGAAAACCCTTTTGATGAAATTAGTGAGCCCAAGAGTGCTCATAGAGGGTCTTCTAAAACTCATTTGGATAAAATTCAATTTCTTGTTGAAAAGACTTCTGCTATTGATATTAATGCTCCTTCACTTGAAAATACTTGATTTCTACTTTTTGCGTCTAGTTCAAAGGCGTTAAAGAAAAGCACTCTTGGGAGATAACCCAATGTTTTCTTTTCAGTAATTTTTCTTTTTTGTTGAATCTTGGAAGTTATTACTACTATAATGACCTCTCCATATCTTTTTATTGCATTTTTGCGCCAAGAAGAACCTCTAATTGGAGGAAGGTAAGAATTGCCAAAAAAAATCGATCTTTACCAGCTGTTCTATTTTGACAGATTTCTGCCACTATTTGCGTTTGCCTCTTGATCTCTTTCTTTTTTAGTTCTTTTGATCACGGAACTTTTGAGAGAGTTGCTACAGTAGCTTATGCTTTAATGGGTGTTATACTTGAGTTGAAACTGAACCAAAGAGTAGATTTACTATCTTGCTTACACTAATGTTGCTAATAAGAATTGTGTGAAGTTTTGTATGAAGGAAGTTTTCAAGTGTAGGAAAAGGAGAATGATGAGATGAGATGAAGTATGGACAAAAGCTCAAGATTGGGTATGCCCATGTCACCCCAAGAAATATCCAAGAATTACAAGCGTCGAAGCTTGGGGGTGCCTGAGGCACCACTTCTTCATCAACAAATATCAGGTCACCTTTCAAGACACTATATTTTTATTGCTTCATATTCTATTCGTTTTTCTTGGAGCGTCTTTATTTTTGCTTTCAGTTTTATTTTGTTTTGTTTGCTGCAATAAATGGTTGGACCCCAATATATTTCTTTTGGAGAAGACGCACTCTGTTTTTCATTGCCAAGAACACTCTAGTTTTCACTCTTATCGTTCAACGAGTGTTCTCTTTTTCTAGTACTGCGTTTAGCTTTCATTTTTCACCTTGATTTTTGTTCAAAACTTGTTATTTCTTTGTAGCAAGTTGTTCTTAGACCTCTGGTCTATGTTGGTTTTCATCTTTAAGAGTTGTTTTAAAAAGGTTGATTGGTGTTGGAAAAGAGAAAAAAGTTTCATGCCTATAGTGGTACAAATGGGAGCTTGTTTAGACCGTGGCTTGGACTTTTGCATGTCATGCTTGATGTTATTTTGATTATATGCTTAGTAGTTTTTGATGTAGCATGACTTGTCTCAAATGACTGAGATTGCTTAATGTGCCTTTGAAAGAATCATACGTTGTTTTTATTATATGGGAGCATATTATTGTGGTATTCTCCTTTGATGCTTTATTTGGGTTGACTTGGTGCATGCTTACACCATGTTTGACTACAAACCAGTCACCTCAAGCCTCTATGATCATTTGGTTTTTGACTTGTGATACCACTTTATGCTTTGGTTAATAATGTTTTATCGCTATGCATGATTATGGCTGTTATTGCTCTCTTAGTTGGTCGGTCCCAGTCTTTTGCTAGCCTTCATCGATACTGAGAGGGAATACTTCTTGTGCATCCAACTACCAAAACCCAGGTTATTTCAAAGAGTCCACTATAAATTCCTACGCATGGTATTTCCAAGCCATTCCAAGTAAATTTTTATGTGCTACCTTTCAAAAAACTCTTCAAAATACTTCTTATTTTGTGACACTGTTTTTAGCTCATGGGGACGTAGTGGTCAGATTTGCTATATTCCATATTGTAATCTTTCAAAAAAGAAAAAAGGAAAAAAAGAAAAGAAAAAAAAGGCACTCCTCCATGGTATGTGAAAGTTGGTGGGCACCCGATGGAATCGGTTAGCCATGGTTTGTGAAAATAAAAGTGGGGAGTGATGGTGCGGTGTTAAGGCACCCAGTTGGGAACCCCAAGAGGAAGGTATGAGGAGCACAGCAGCAAGTTTCCCTCAGTTGTGAAACCAAGGTTTATCAAACTAGTCGAAGAAAGCCAAACTTCAGAAGGTGATGCTTGCTAGCTTTGCGACACTTTGGATAGCGGCGCCAGAAGAATACTGTCAGCGTGAAACTTTTCACTAGCAGCAACTTTTCACCAGCAGCAACATGGAACCTACACACAACACAACCAAGAACTTTGTCCCCAACTTACGATGAGGTTGTCAATCTCACCGGTTTGCTGTAAACAAAAGATTGAGCATATCGAGTGGTAAAAGGTAATAGTATGCAAGATTGTAAACAGAGCGAGTAAAAATAAACGGTAATAGCAATGTAAAGGAAATTGGACCGGGGTCCACAGTTCACTAGTGGTGTCTCTCCATAAGATAAATAACAACATGCTGGGTAAACAAATTATAGTTGGGCAATTGATAGAGCAAAGATAACGTACATATGTCATGAGGATCACTATGAGATTCACTCTGGGCATTACGACAAAATACATAGACTGCCATCCAACTGCATCTATGACTAAAAATCCACTCGCGGGGAGTTATCCGAGTACCCCTTGAGTATTAAGTTGCGAACAACAGATAATTGCATTAAGCAAAGTGCGTAATGTAAACAAAGCAAATGTCCTTGGACACAAGAATGTTGTTTTCTCCCTAGTGGCAATAGCACATCTACAACCTTAGAGGTTTCTATCACTCCCCCAAATTACTAGAGGCATGAACCCAACTATCGAGCATAAATACTCCCTCTTGGAGTCACTAGAATCTACTCGGCCAAGATATCTACTAGCAACGGAAAGCATGCAAGATCATAAACAACATAGAGATAACATAAAGATATATAATTCAGCACATCAACTTAACATAGTACCAATACTCATCGGATCCCAACAAACACAATATATAGAATTACATAAAGATGATCCTGATCATGTAGGGCAGCTCACAAGATCTAAACATGAAGCACATGGCGGAGAAGATGACCATCTAGCTACTGCTATGGACCCGTAGTCCAAGGTAGACTACTCACACATCACTCTCGAGGCGACCATGGTGGTGGAGAAGGCCTCCGGCAGGGATTCCCTTCTCCGGCAAGGTGCCGGGAAGAGCTCCTGGATCCTCCCGATCTCGCGACGACGACGGTGGCGGCTTGCAGTATGCTTCGTGGAAAAGCGATCCGTCCTTTTGGTTTGTCCCATCGAGGGGAACTTATAGGCGAAAGGGCAGCGTCAGGAGGTGGGCCAGCTGGCCTCACCCCTTGGTGGCGCGGGCCAGGGGTAGGCCGCGCCACCCTAGGGTGTGGCTGGCTCCTGGCCCCCCGTCTCATCTTCGGTCTTTGCGAAGCTTCGGTATAAATAGAAGTTTTGGCTTTTTTGTCCAATTCCGAGAATATTTCCTGTGTAGCTTTTCTGAAATACAAAAATAGTAGAAAATAGGGAACTGGCACTGTGGCATCTCGTTAATAGGTTAGTTCCGGAAAATGCATAAAAACGCCACAAAGTGTAACAAAATACAAAGCAAATGGTGTGTAAACAAGCATGGAGCATCAAAAATTATAGATACGTTTGAGACGTATCAAGCTTCCCCAAGCTTAACTTCTGCTCATCCTCGAGTAGGTAAGTGATAACAAAAGAATAATTTTTGAGGTGACATGCACCATCACAATCTTGATCATCTATGTACAGCATTGAGTGCTGGGATCAAAGAACTTAAAACATGGGCATAAGAGACATAATCTTGACAATAAAAACTTAGCAACCATGTTATAACATGAAAAGAAACACAAACGAAAGTGAAGGAAATATGCCCTAGAGGCAATAATAATATTGTTATTATCATATTTCTTGTTCATGATAATGTTTATACTCCATGCTAGAATTGTATTAAGCGGAAACATTAATACTTGTGTGGTTTATGAACAACACTGTGTCCCTAGTATGCCTCTACTAGACTAGCTCATTGATTAATGATGGTTAAGGTTTCCTAACCATAGACATGAGTTGTCGATTAATAATGAGGTCATGTCATTAGGAGAATGATGTGATGGACATACCCAAATAAAGCACAGCAATTAGATCGTGTCATTGTGTTCATCTTTGCGAAGCTTTTCCTATGTCAAGTATTGTATTCCTTAGACCATGAGATAATGCAACTCCCTGGTATCGGAAGAAAGCTTTGAGGTCATCAAACGTCATCCTATGAAAGGGTGATCATAAAGGTGTCCCTCAGGTGATCGGAAAGTACTCGTTGGGTTGCATGTATCGAGATGGAATTTGTCCCTCCCAAGTCGGAGAGATATACTTTGGGCCCACTCGGTAATCGATATCAACATCGCTTGCAAGCACGTGGTTAAGGAGTTAATCACAAAGTGATATCGGATTACGGAATGAGTAAAATACTTGCTGTGAACGAGATTGAACTAGGTATGTCGATACCGACGATCGAATTTCGGGCAAGTAAAATATTGCGAGACGAAGGGAATACATATACGGGATTAATTGAATCCTGGCATCGTGGTTCATCCGATATGATCATCGATGAATATGTGGGAGTCAATATGGGTTTCCAGATCCCGCTATTGATTATTGATAGAAGATCATGTCTGCATATTCTCGAACCCGTAGGGTCACACACTTAACGTGCATCGACACTAGGATAGAATGGATAATTGGTTAATGAGTTTTTTGTTCGGAGTCTCGGATGAGATCCAGGACATCACGAGAGGTTCCAGAATGGTCCGGAGAATAAGATTCATATAAAGGAAAGCAGTTTTTGGATTCCAGAATCGTTTCAGAATTTATCGGTATTGTACCAGAAGGTTCTAGGAGTTTCCAGAGTGGGACCAATGTGGGCCCACCTGTCGGAGGCCTATGTGGGCCTAAGGGGAAGTGTCCTGGCCACTTTGGGCCAGGCGCACAAGGCCCCTAAGGCCCAGCCGGCCAGCCCTTAGGGGAAACCCTAAGGGAACCTTCCAGAAGGAGGGGGGGGAAACTTGCCCCCTACTCTTCCTCCTAGGCCGCCGCCCTAGGGCTTGGAGGAGGGGCCAAGGCAGCCGGCCAGCCTCCTATATACGGAGGGGCAGGGGCGCAGCCTCCCTTCACTCCAACCCTAGCCGCCGTCCAACTGCTGCCCCTCCACCTCTCTCTCTCTCGCGACTGTGCGTAGGCGAAGCCCTGCCGCAGAAACTCTCCACCATAAGCACCACGCCGTCGTGCTGCAGATCCAATCTATCTCTCCACCATACTTGCTGGACCAAGGAAGGAGGTGACGTCATTGCACCGTACGTGTGCATCTCTCGGAGGCGTCGCCACTTGCGGCGTTGGATCGGATCGGATCGCGGGGAGGAGCAGGCTAGTACGACTACATCATCCACGTTTTGTTGAACATTTCCGCTGTGCGATTTCTTCAAGGGTATGAAGATCTCATCTATCTCTCTCGTTGATTACATCTCCTAGATTAGATCTTGGCTTTCTTGTTCGCATCCGTAGGAATTTTTTTGATTTACTATGCTGCGAATCCCTTCAGTGGTATCAGAGCTAGATATATGCGTAGATGTGTTTCACGAGTAGAACGCAACATGCTTGTTGCGGGCGTTGATGTTTTCTGTTGCAAACCTCTTTGTTGTGTATTTCTTATGGCGCGGCATAGTGAGATCGAAGCGGTCCAGGCCAAATTTACGCGACCTCGTTCGCGAGACCGGCTCCGCACTTGACGTGTGGCTTGTTCCACACATGCGGCTGGTGGATGCCAGTTTCTCTCACTATAGTAGTCATGAGATTTACAATGGATGTTAGCAACCATAATATCACCGTTGTGGCTTTTCGTAGGTAAGAATCGTTCTTAGCTTGTTACTCCCATAAGCCACGTAAAACATGCAACAACAAAGTAGAGGCATCTAACTTGTTTTTGCAGGGAGTGTTTTGTGATATGGTATGGCCACAAGATGTGATGTGATATATGTGATGTATGCAATGATCATGTTTTGTAATATTTCACGACTTGTATGTCGATGAGTTCACAACCGGCAGGAGCCATATGGTTGTCTTTATAATTGTGTATGACCTGCGTGTCAACTTCTTATATGCCATGTAATAGCTTTACTTTATCGCTAAGTAGTTAGCAATAGTTGTAGTTGCTATTCGTGGTGGAGGCAATCATGGTGGAGTGATGGAGATCATGCTGGCGCGCACAAGATGGAGATCATTGCGCGGAGATTGGCTATACCATGTCACATAAAATTATATGCATGAGATGTTTATTTTTATGTATCTTATTATGCTTTGATCGTGACAGTATCATTATAAGATGATTCCTCACTTAAAGATCAAGATAAAATTGTGTTCTCCCCTCGTATGCGCCATTGCGAAAGTTCGTCGTGTTCAAGCATCTCGTGATGATCGGGTGCTATAAACTCTACGTTCACATACAACGGGTGCAAGCCAGTATTTGCACATGCGGAGATACTTGGGTTTGACTTGACGAGCCTAGCATGTGCAGACATGGCCTCGGAACACACGGACTGAAAGGTCAAGCATGAGTCATATGGATGATATGATCAACATGTTGATGTTCACCATTAAAACTACATCATTCACGTGATGATCGGTCTCGGTGTAGTGAATTTGGATCATGCTTCACTAAACAACTTTGAGGGATGTTGAATTTAGTGGGAGTTCATTAGTTATTTGATTAACTTGAACTAATTATCATGAACTAAATCTTAGTGTATTTGCATAAGTCGTTGTAGTCTTTGGCACCGTTTCCCACTGACACTTAGCTTAATTGAGTTAAAAGAACTATAGAATTCTGGATAATCACTTTTCGGTCTAGTGCCGTTTAATGTCAAGACTAAAGATTAAGTTCTATTGCAAACTTTAGCAAACCTTGCTTGCTCCATACAATTTAATAAATTGTATTGATCTAAGAGCAAATATTCAAGTTTAGTATCTAAAGATCATATGTTTGCCTTCATGATAAATTGATCTTCAAAATTGTTTGAGAATCAAAGTGATCATCGAGCTGAAAGAATTGTTTCAGAAACAAACAAGAAGTGAAAGATATTTGATATCTAAAAGTTTGATTGTTTGCAAAAATGATGAAGTATAATTTAGTAAAAGAACATATGCTCATATTGTATGACTATATGCGAAGATTGAAGATGCTAGGCGTCCCGATCACCCAAAAGTTGGGAATTAATATTATACTTGCATTCATCCTTATAAGCTATAGTAGTTTCATCATGAAAGTTGTCATGATAAGATGAATGAAAGGGTATTGGCTAAATTGTTTTTGCTATACCAAAGATACTAAAAATGGAATCTAGAAGAACGCCAATTATATGATGATGGTGATCCACCTCAATGTGCAAAGTCCAGGGCTATTAGTATTTGACTAACATCCTTTGGACCATGTGTCAAATGATTGACGCCACTATTGATGTTGATAGATTCTTCTAAATAGAGAGGAAATGCTAAATAGGATCTGCAAAATATTTGGTAGAAAAGTAAAAGACTGGAAAAGTCCATCTCAGGTATATAAATGATATACATGTTATAGATGTATTCTTTGCTAGTACATAATATAATTCTTGGGTATTGGATACTAGATTGTTGGTATGAAATGTCATACAAAGCAACAATACAAGAACTACGATGGCCTAAGTAACTAGCAAAATAATGTGGTAACAATGCGCATCGAGAAACAAATAAATGTGTTATTGTGTTTTTCCGTTGGCATAAAACCTAGCCTTCTAGATTTGTTAAGAACTTAATAATTGTTATTTTGTTCTGGTATTATGAGAGCAATGGTTGTTCAAATTATTACCGTCTTCCATAATCGATGGATAGATTATTATTATCTTGTTGGTGAAATAGACATTTATAACACTGATGCTAAAGGTCGCAAGACAAAATGAATTTCACATATATATGACACTGCCGTTTAAGTCATATTGGAAACAAAACATGAAAGAAATTCTATATTGATAGATTTTTGAGTCATTTGATTTTGAATTGATTGACGCTTGTGAGATTTTTCCTAAAGATGATTAAACTCTGTTCATGGGCCATGGACAGAACTAGCGACTAACTAAATGGAGATCGTACATGTTGATGTATGTAGTTCATGGTGTGAAGTCGATCATGGTGTATTTTCTATTTTATCAATGACTCGAATAGATGTATGGTATATCTACTTGATGAGATAGAAGTATGAAACTGTTCAATTTATGAAGTGGAAATTGTTGTAACAAGAATATTCAAGTTGTATGATTAGATCATAAAGAAGAATATTTGAGTTACAAGTTTAGCAAACATCTAAGAGTTAGGAGAATTGTTCCACGAACTTGCATTGTGATAAACACCATATGAGTATGGAGTTTTCGATGGATGTAATCAAACCTTGTTTGACATGGTTAGATCAATGATGAAATAAAACTACCAATATAATTTGTGGATTATGCTTTAGAGACTACCGCTTTTTACTGAATAGAGCACCATCATAATCCGCTGAAATGACACCATACAAGTTATAGTTGTCTTTATTTTGGTATGCACGGCATATGTAAAATGTTTACAACCAAAATCGGATTAGTAAGTCTTTGTAGGTTGTCCCAAAGAATGTCGATGGGTATTCCTTCTATTATGAACCCAAACACATAGTGATTGTCGCTTAAAAGTAAATTTCTTATGAAGGAGTTTTCTCGCGAAAGGTTTAAGTGGGAGGAAGATAGAACTTGATGAGGTTATTGAATCTGAGCAAGATGATCAGAGTAGCGCAGCACCAGAAAATGTTCTGGAAGCGGCAACTGCATTCATAGCTCACGCGTCTACAATATGTTGTAGTCACGGCATCGAAGTTCCTATTTAACCAAGTTGGTCGTAATCAAATAGCAAGATTTGAGGACGAGATATTATTAGATAATAGTAACCAACAATATACAAAGAAGCGATGATGGGCCCTGACTTCGTCATATGGATTTTTCTAGCAACAATTACATATTGAGATATGATAATTGAATAAACAAAACAACGTTCCTCTACCGGAATGCACACCAAGGACGTGTACCTGACATGACCCAATGGGTTTTGTTGATTCAAAGGTTGCTAGATATGTATGCAAACTTCTATGGTAGAAGTAAGCATAGCGAAGTTGGAATCTTCAATGATGAAAATGTTAAAGTGTCAATTTCATCAAGATATTTGAAGATGCTTGTATTACAAGAAAGTAAGTGGGAGCGCTCAGACATATTTCTAATACTTTATGTGGACGACATATCGTTTATTAGAAATAATGTGTTTTTCTTGATATTGTTAAGTTTTCATTAAAATTAGTTTTTGATGAAAGACTTAGGTAAAACCAGAATATTAAGCATCAATGTCTATGCAGATAGATTGAGGCACTAATATAGTTTTGCCAGAGTACATAGATGAAATATTCAATTTGTTCAATATGGAAACAATAAGAACGGTTCTTGTTGCATGGAAGAGGTTGGAGCAAGAATCAATTGTTTTGACACTTGATGAGTGAAACCGCAAGAATAATTTTATCAATCTTGTATACCATGATATGTAGATCCAGATATGTCCAATGCTCTAAAAGGTTACGAGCAATCATATGATGATCGTTGGACAATAGTAAGAATATTCTTATGTATTTTTGAAGAACTAAGAATATATTCTGTATGTAAAAGTGACAAATGTTTCATTGCAATGTGCTACATTGGCTTTGTCACATATACAGGTAAAATTTTATCTCAATTTTAAGCTATTTGTTTGAGTTAGAAGGTGGCACAATAAGATGGAAGAAAGTTCCATGATGACTTGGATGAGTTCCAATGTTAACATTGTGGCGGACAATACAACAAGGACTAAGTATATAATCGCTTTAGAAGTGGCATAAAAGATGCAAAGTAGATAGTGATAATCTAACTTCTTTGTGGCACTGTCGTCTAGGTCATATTGGCGTAAAACGCATGAAGAAACTCCATTCTGATGGACTTATGGAGTCTCTTGATTTTGAATCATTTGACACGTGCGAGCCATGCCTCATGGGCAAGATGATCAAAACCTCGTTCTCTGGAATAATGGAGCGAGCAACGGACTTATTGGAAATCATACATACCGATGTGTGTGGACCAATGAGTATTTCGACGCGTGGTGGATATCGCTATTTTCTCACTTTTACTAATGACTTAAGTAGATATGGGTATGTCTATTTAATGAAACATAAATCTGAAACGTTTGAAAAGTTCAAAGAATTTCAGAACAAAGTGGAAAACCATCGTAACAGGAAATTAAATTTCCGCGATCCGATCGTGGAGGTTTAGTTCCAAGTGTGCTAGTACTATGTAGTTCTATTGTATGACAATAGTGACAACATAGTTTTGGCAAAGAAACAAAGGTTTCATCAGAAGACCAAGTTTATACGGTGCCATCTCATACAAGATGAGTAATGCGTGCTGACGCAAAAGGAATATGCAAATACAAACGGACCTGAAAGTGTCAGACCCATAGATAAGGTTTACCACGTGCAACGCGTAAGAATAACACCGGAATGCCATAGGTGTTAAAGGCGCAAGTATGACTAGATTATTGACTCTAGTACAAGTGGGAGACTGAAGGAAATATGCCCTAGAGGCAATAATAATATTGTTATTATCATATTTCTTGTTCATGATAATGTTTATACTCCATGCTAGAATTGTATTAAGCGGAAACATTAATACTTGTGTGGTTTATGAACAACACTGTGTCCCTAGTATGCCTCCACTAGACTAGCTCATTGATTAATGATGGTTAAGGTTTCCTAACCATAGACATGAGTTGTCGATTAATAATGAGGTCATGTCATTAGGAGAATAATGTGATGGACAGACCCAAATAAAGCACAGCAATTAGATCGTGTCATTGTGTTCATCTTTGCGAAGCTTTTCCTATGTCAAGTATTGTATTCCTTAGACCATGAGATAATGCAACTCCCTGGTATCGGAAGAAAGCTTTGAGGTCATCAAACGTCATCCTATGAATGGGTGATCATAAAGGTGTCCCTCAGGTGATCGGAAAGTACTCGTTGGGTTGCATGTATCGAGATGGAATTTGTCCCTCCCAAGTCGGAGAGATATACTTTGGGCCCACTCGGTAATCGATATCAACATCGCTTGCAAGCACGTGGTTAAGGAGTTAATCACAAAGTGATATCGGATTACGGAACGAGTAAAGTACTTGCTGTGAACGAGATTGAACTAGGTATGTCGATACCGACGATCGAATTTCGGGCAAGTAAAATATTGCGAGACGAAGGGAATACATATACAGGATTAATTGAATCCTGGCATCGTGGTTCATCCGATATGATCATCGATGAATATGTGGGAGTCAATATGGGTTTCCAGATCCCGCTATTGATTATTGATAGAAGATCATGTCTGCATATTCTCGAACCCGTAGGGTCACACACTTAACGTGCATCGACACTAGGATAGAATGGATAATTGGTTAATGAGTTTTTTGTTCGGAGTCTCGGATGAGATCCAGGACATCACGAGAGGTTCCGGAATGGTCCGGAGAATAAGATTCATATAAAGGAAAGCAGTTTTTGATTCCGGAATCATTTTAGAATTTATCGGTATTGTACCGGAAGGTTCTAGAAGTTTCCGGAGTGGGACCAATGTGGGCCCACTTGTCGGAGGCCTATGTGGGCCTAAGGGGAAGTGTCCTGGCCACTTTGGGCCAGGCGCACAAGGCCCCTAAGGCCCAGCCGGCCAGCCCTTAGGGGAAACCCTAAGGGAACCTTCCAGAAGGAGGGGGGAAACTTGCCCCCCACTCTTCCTCCTAGGCCGCCGCCCTAGGGCTTGGAGGAGGGTCCAAGGCAGCCGGCCAGCCTCCTATATACGGAGGGGCAGGGGCGCAGCCTCCCTTCACTCCAACCCTAGCCGCCGTCCAACTGCTGCCCCTCCACCTCTCTCTCTCGCGACTGTGCGTAGGCGAAGCCCTGCCGCAGAAACTCTCCACCATAAGCACCACGCCGTCGTGCTGCAGATCCAATCTATCTCTCCACCATACTTGCTGGACCAAGGAAGGAGGTGACGTCATTGCACCGTACGTGTGCATCTCTCGGAGGCGTCGCCACTTGCGGTGTTGGATCGGATCGGATCGCGGGGAGGAGAAGGCTAGTACGACTACATCATCCACGTTCTGTTGAACGTTTCCACTGTGCGATTTCTTCAAGGGTATGAAGATCTCATCTATCTCTCTCGTTGATTACATCTCCTAGATTAGATCTTGGCTTTCTTGTTCGCATCCGTAGGAATTTTTTTTGATTTACTATGCTGTGAATCCCTTCAGAAAGATCATGAATAATGAAACAATGAAAGTCAAATGTGTGTTCAAATCATATGGAAAAACATATCAAGTGGTTTTCAGCTTGTCCTTCATGGAATAGCAAAACATAAATGCATAGGACACCTTCAAGTTTAAAAGGGCGACTAGATACAAATAATTTAAGAACAAGCAAAACCATAATCATGAATCAATCAATGATAAACTTTAGGACTATGCACATTATACTCAGAATGGCAACTAAGCTCTCTTAGACGGTGAATAAAGGTAGAAGGTGGAGACTCAACATAAAAGTAAAAGAAAGGCCCTTCGCAGAGGGAAGCAGTGATTAAACATGTGCTAGAGCTTTTCATTTGTAAAACAGAGAGATAAATATTGGTTTTGAGAGGTGGTTGTCTTTGTCAACGACTGAAAATGGGGTTCTTACTATCTTCCATACAAAAATGAAGCAAGTTTTTGAGGGAGAGATTGGCACTTTGGTGCTCTTTTATAAAGGTTGGCACTCCTCCCCACCCTTTTCCTTTCACAAACCATGGCTAACCGATTCCATCGGGTGCCCACCAACATTCACATACCATGGAGGAGTGCCTTTTTTTGGAATAAAACAATATGGAAGATAGCAAATCCGACCACTACGTCCCCATGAGCTGAAAACTGTGTCACAAAACGAGAAGTGTTTTGAAGGTTTTTTTTTTGAAAGGTAGCACATGAAAATTTACTTGGAATGGCTTATAAATACCATGCATAGGAATTTATAGTGGACACATTGGAATAACTTGGTTTTTGGGAGTTGGATGCACGTGTAGAGCTCATACTCAGTACAAAATGAAGGCTAGCAAAAGATTGGGAGCGACCAACTAAGAGAGCAATAACGGCCATAATCATGCATAGCGACAAAACATCATTAAAAGAAGCATAAAATGGCATCACAAGTCAAAAACCAAATGATCATAGAGGCTTATGGCGACTTGTTAGAGTCAAACATGTTGTAAGCATGCGCCAAGTCAACCCAAATAAAGCATCAAAGGATAAAACCAAATAAATGCTTCCACATAATAAAAACAACGCATGATTTTTTCAAAGGCACATTAAGAAATCTCAGTCATTTGAGACAAGTCATGCTACAGCAAAAATCACTAAGCATACTATCAAAACGACATTAAGCATGGCATGCAAAAGTCTAAACCGCAGTCTAAACAAGCTCCCTTTTTGTACCACTTTTTTGCATGAAACTTTTTCTCTTTTCCAACACCAGTCAAACCTTTTTAGAACAACTCTTTTGATGAATACCAACATGGACCAGGGGTCAAAATACACCTTGATGCAAAGATATAAAAAAATCTGAACATAAATCAAGGCAAAAAACGAAAGCTAAACGCAGTTCTAGAAAAAGAGAACACTCGTTGAACGATAAGAGTGAAAAATAGAGTATTCTTGGTAAATGAAAAACGGAGTGCATCTCCTCCAAAAGAAATTTGTTGTGGTCCAACCATTTATTGCAGCAAACAAAACAAAAGAAAACTGAAAGCGAAAGTAAAGACGCTCTAAGAAAAACGCATAGTGCATGAAACAATAAAAATATAGTGTGTTGAAAGGTGACCTGATTTTTGCCGATGAAGAAGGGGTGCCTCGGGGGCATCCCCAAGCTTTGATGCTTATACCTCTTGGATATTTCTTGGGGTGACATGGGCATCCCCAAGCTTGAGCTTTTGTCCATACTTCATCTCATCTCATCACTCTCCATTCCCTACACTTGAAAACTTCCTTCATACAAAACTTCACAAAATTCTATTAGCAATGTTCGCATAAGCATAATAGTAAATCAACCTTTTTTGGTTCAGATTTCAACTAAAAAACACCACATATAAAGCATATACTACTGTAGCAACTTCCTCAAAAGCTCCATGATCAAAAGATCTCAAAAAGAAAGCGATCGAGAGGCAAACATAAATAGTGGCAGAAATCTGTCAAAACAGAACAACTGACAAAGGTCGATTTTTTTGAGGACCTTTTGTTGCTCAACTCGAAAAGTGCAAAACTAATGACAGTTTGGATATAACCTGGGGCATATGCACAAGAAATATCAGATCAAGAAGATATACTGAAAATTTTCACGAATTTTTACGGTGCAGCACCGAAATCTGTTTTAGGACAACAACTTCCCCAAATCTTACCTCCCTCAAATTAGAGGTTCTTCTTGGCACAATAACGAAATAAAATGATAAGGAGAGGTCATTACAGTAGTAATAACTTCCAAGACTCAAATAATAGAAAAGGTACTAAAAATAAAACATTGGGTTATCTCCCAAGAGTGCTTTTCTTCAATGCCTTTGAGCTAGGCGCAGAAAGTGGAAATCAAGTGTTTTCGAATGAGGCATTAAGATCAACTGACAAAGTCTTTTCAACAAGGCATTGTATTGCATCCAAATAAGTTTTTGAAGACCCCTTGTGAACACTCTTTGGTTCACTCATTTCATTAAAAAGATTTTCAGGACAAATCCAATCAAAATTATTTTCCAAAGCTTCATGCAATCCTAAGAGTTTGCTAGGTATTGTTACTTTGATTTCTTAATTGTTTGTACCAACAACCTCTACACGCGAGGCAAGCATATTAAAACGCTCAAAAACTTTCCTAGCTTTAATAACAACATCTCTAAATTCTCTACGCAAAGTCTCCAAAATAAAATCTTTCTTTTCAGAGTCTTCGATATCATGAAGCTTAAGAAACATTTGTTGCATAAAAGGATTAAGGTTAACAAACCTAGCCTCCAACATGTGAACTAAATAAGCAGCAACAACTTCATAACTAGGAGCGAGCTTAGCTAAAGATCTGTCCTCAACATCTTTATGCATACTAACATGATTAAAGAACTCCTTGATGTTACCTTTCCCAATGATAGAACCACTACCTACTGAGAGGTCCTCCAAAACATACTTAGGGAACAACATAATGAACTAAGAGTAATGAAGTAACAACTATAAAGGAAGCTAATTTTTTTGTATTTTTGATAAAACAATGCAAGTAAAAGTAAAATAAAGAAAAACAAAAACAAAGTAAAAGATTGAGCGTGAGAGACTCCCCTTGCGGAAATCTTCTTTCTCCCCGGCAACGGCGCCAGAAAAATGCTTGATGGTGCGGTGTTAAGGAACCCAATTGGGAACCCCAAGAGGAAGGTATGAGGAGCACATCAGCAAGTTTCTCTCAGTTGTGAAACTAAGGTTTATCGAACCAGTAGGAGAAAGCCAAACTTCAGAAGGTGATGCTTGCTAGCTTTGCGACACTTCAGATAGCGGCGCCATAAGAATACTGTCAGCGTGAAGCTTTTCACCAGCAGCAACGTGGAACCTGCACACAACACAACTAAGAATTTTGTCCCCAACTTACGATGAGGTTGTCAATCTCACCAGTTTGCTGTAAACAAAGGATTGAGCGTATCGAGTGGTAAAAGGTAATAGTATGCAAGAATGTAAACAGAGCGAGTAAAAGTAAACGGTAATAGCAATGTAAAGGAAATTTGACCGGGGTCCACAATTCACTAGTGGCATCTCTCCATAAGATAAATAACAACATGCTGGGTAAACAAATTACAGTTGGGCAATTGATAGAGCAAAGATAACGTACATATGTCATGAGGATCACTATGAGATTCACTCTGGGCATTAGGACAAAATACATAGACCGCCATCCAACTGCATCTATGACTAAAAATCCACTCGCGGGGAGTCATCTGAGTACCCCTTGAGTATTAAGTTGCGAACAACAGATAATTGCATTAAGCAAAGTGCGCAATGTAAACAAAGCAAATGTCCTTGGATACAAGATTGTTGTTTTCTCCCTAGTGTGGCAACATCACATCTACAACCTTAGAGGAGTCTGTCACTCCCCCAGATTACTAGAGGCATGAACCCAACTACCGAGCATAAATACTCCCTCTTGGAGTCACTAGCATCTACTCGGCCAAGATATCTACTAGCAACGGAAAGCATGCAAGATTATAAACAACATAGAGATAACATAAAGATATATAATTCAGCACATCAACTTAACATGGTACTGATGGAGCGGTGATGAATGGTGCCAGGGAACTTGTTGGCGTGTAGTTGATGAAGTAAATGACCGGCCAGTTGGAAACCCCAAGAGAAGGTTTGATGAATATAGCAGCAAGTTTTCCCTTCGTTATGAAACCAAGGTTATCAATCCAGTAGGAAAAAGCCAATACTCTAGAAGGTGATGCTTGCTAGCCTAGTGACAATCCAACAAGGGCGCCGTTAACGATTTCTTGTTAGCGCGTCTTCAACTAGTAGCAACGTGGAACCTGCACACAACACAACCAAATACTTTGTTCCCAACTTACGATGAGGTTGTCAATCTCACCGGTTAGCTTGAAACAAAGGGTATGAGCGTATCGAGTGGAAAGCAATAGTAGTATGCGAGTAAAGTAAACAGTGTGAGTAAAGTAAACAGGTGATAGCAATATAATGGAAATAGGACCGGGGTCCACAGTTCACTAGTGGTGTCTCTCCATAAGATAAAATAACACATGCTGGGTAAACAAATTACAGTTGGGCAATTGATAGAATAAAGACAACATGATATGTCGAGAGGATCACTATGAGATTTACTCTGGGCATTACAACAAGATACATAGACCGCCATCCAACTACATCTATGACTAATAATCCACTTGTGGCAAATAAATCCGAGAACTCCACAAGTATTAAGTTGCGAACAACAGATAACTGCATTAAGCAAAGTGTGTAATGTAAACAAAGCATATGCCCTTGAGCATATGAATGTTGTTTTCTCCCTAGTAGCAACAGCACATCTACAACCTTAGAGGTTTCTGTCACTCCCCCAGATTAAATAGAGGCATGAACCCAACTATCAAGCATAAATACCCCCTCTTGGAGTCACTAGTATCTACTCGGTCAAGATAGCTACTAACAACGGAGAGCATGCAAGATCATAAACAACATAGAGATAACATAAGATAATATTCAGCACATCAACTCAATCATAACACCAATATTCATCGGATCCCAGCAAACACAACATGTAGAATTACATAACGGTGATCTTGATCATGTAAGGCAGCTCACGAGATCTAAACATGAAGCACATGGTGGAGAAGACAACCATCTAGCTACTGCTATGGACCCATAGTCCAAGGTAGACTACTCACTCATCGCGCCGGAGGCAAGCATGGTGATGAAGAAGACCTCCGGTGGTGATTCCCCTCCCTGGCAGGGTGCCGGGAAGAGCTTCTGGACCCTCCCGATCTCGGGTCGACGGCAGCGGCAGATCGCGATGTATTCTGGAAAAGTGATCGGGTATTTAGGTTTTTCCCGTCGGGGGGTCTTTATAGGCGAAGGGGCATCATCAGAAGTGGACCGAGGTGGCCACACACATAGGGGGCGCGGCCTAGCCCTGGGCCGCACCGCCCTATTGTGTGGGCCCCTCGTGGCCCCACTCTGTCTCCTCTTCGGTTCTCTGGAAGCTTCGGTGAATTTCTGGATGTTTGGCTTTTATTTCGTCCAATTCCGAGAATATTTCCTGTGTAACTTTTCTGAAACACAAAAACAGCAGAAAACAGGGAACTGGCACTGTGGCATCTCGTTAATAGGTTAGTTCCGAAAAATGCATAAAAACGCCACAAAGTGTAACAAAACACTAAGCAAATGGTGTAAAAACAAGCATAGAGCATAAAAAATTATAGATACGTTAGAGACGTATCAGCATCCCCAAGCTTAACTCCTGCTCGTCCTCGAGTAGGTAAGTGATAACAAAACAAATAATTTTTGAGGTGACATGCACCTACACAATCTTGATCATCTATGTAAGCGTTGTGCGCTGGGATCAAAAGAACTTAAAACATGGGCATGAAAGATATAATCTTGATAGAAGAAACTTAGCAACCATGTTATAACATGAAAAAGAACACAAATGAAAGATCATGAAAATGAAACAATGAAAGTCAAACGTATGTTCAAATCATATGGAAAAACATACAAATGGTTTTTAGCTTGTCCTTCATGAGAGAGCAAAACATAAATGCATAGGACACCTTCAAGTTTAAGAGGGCGACTAGATACAAATAATTTAAGAACAAGTGAAACCAACATCATGAATAAATCAATGAAAACTTTGGGACAATACACATTATACTCAGAATGACAACTATGCTCTCTTAGATGGTGCATAAAGATAGAAGGTGGTGACTCAACATAAAAAGTAAAAGAAAGGCCCTTCGTGGAGGGAAGCAGTGATTGCAAGTTTTATAAACCTTCAAAAATTATGGTACTTACTAGCTTTAAGCTCTCATTGCCCCCATCATATGCATCTTGAATGGTTAAAGTTAATGTGAATACACTTATGATGCATATGCTTGATAAATCATAAGTTGAAAACCTCATGTCCCGTGAAGTACGAATACCCAAACCTCATGCTACTTTACTTAGAGTGCCAAGCAAGCTCTTGTCATTGTAAGTATACACATATCATCGAGAACCGCCAACGGGGTACCTCCGTGCCCAATGACATGGAACAAGCCCACATCAAAATGACAAGACAAACAGACAATGAACACCTTGGCATCTCTTTTATTTACCATTGGTATAGCTTTTTAGTGTGAGATGCGTTGTCGAATGTTCACTATGGGCATGCTGTAAATTTCCACAATGAATTATGCATGGCTTAGTTTAGTAGCCCAGGCGTTTCTCTAACACGTATACAAACTCCATGATCCCGCAAGATTCCCAATTCATTTCACATCGCGAGTATCCATAAACAAAAGATCACGATATCAACTCAAATGAAAGATAGTGCAATGTTGAAAGCTTGCCCCATGACGGCATGGCTGGGCTAATTTCCAACTTACAACTTGCAAGCATAACAACTCAACATAAGAGAGCCGCAATGTCAAAATTTTAAAACGAGAAAAGTAAAGTGTGCCATCAGGTTCGTGAGAGCTTTCTTGACCAATTTTTGCATAACACCAAAAAGAGTTTAATTTGAAGGATAGATAAAAGCAAGTCAAATGTACTTTGGAATAGCAAATTGCTAATAGGTATGTATGGTGGACACATTGGAACAACTTGGTTTTTAGGAGTTGGATGCACGAGTAGAGCTCATACTCAGTACAAAATGAGGGCTAGCAAAAGACTGGGAGCGACCAACTAAGAGAGCAATAACGGCCATAATCATGCAAAGCGACAAAGCAACATTAAAAGAAGCATAAGATGACATCAAAAGTAAAAAAATAAATGATCATAGAGGCTTATGGCGACTTTGTATGAGTCTAACATGTGTGAGCATGCACCAAGTCAACCCAAATAAAGCATCAAAGGAGAAAACCACAATAATGCTTCCAAATAATTAAAACAATGCATGATTTTTTCAAAGGCTCATTAAGCAATCTCAGTCATTTGAGACAAGTCATGCTACAGCAAAACCACTAAGCATACTATCAAAAAGACATCAAGACGACATGCAAAAGCCTAAGCCGCAGTCTACACAATCTCCTTTTTGTACCACTTTTTTGCATATAGCTTTTTCTCTTTTCCGACACCATTCAAACCTTTTTTGAAACAACTCTTTTGATGAAAACCATCATGGACCAGAGGTCAAAATACACCTTGATAAAAAGATATAACAAGATCTGAACAAAAATCAAGGCGAAAAACGAAAGCTAAATGCAGTTCTAGAAAAAGAGAACACTCTTTGAACGATAAGAGTGAAAAACGGAGTGTTCTTGGCAAATGAAAAGCAAGGCAACTTCTCCAAAAGGAATTTGTTGGGGTCCAACCATTTATTGCAGCAAACAAAACTAAACAAAACTGAAAACTAAAAATAACTGACACTCTAAGAAAAAAATGCATAATGCATGAAGCAATAAAAATATAGTGTGTTGAAAGGTGACCTGATTTTTGCCGATGAAGAAGGGGTGCCTCGGGGGCATCCCCAAGCATTGACGCTTGTATTTCTTGGATATTTCTTGGGGTGATATGGGCATCCCCAAGCTTGAGCTTTTGTCCATTCTTCAATTCATCTCATCATTCTCCAATCCCTACACTTGAAAACTTCCTTCATACAAAACTAAACACAATTCTATTAGCAACAATATTATAAGCATAACATTGAATCAAACCTTTTTTGCTTCAGGTTTCAACTCAAAACCACCACATATAAAGCATATACTACTGTAGCAACTTCCCCAAAAGTTCTGTGATCAAAAGAACTCAAAAAGAAAGCGATCGAGCGGCAAACACAAATATTGGCAGAAATCTGTCAAAACAGAACAGCTGACAAAGGTCGAATTTTTAGAGGGTTTTCTGTTGCTCAAATCAAAAAGTGTATAACTAATTAAAGTTTGGATATGACCTGGGGCATATGCACAAGAAATCTCAGGTCGAAAAGATATTCTGAGAAATTTCACAAATTTTTACGGTGCAGCACCGAAATCTGTTTCAGGACAGCAACATCACCAAATCTTACCTCACTCAAATTAGAGGCTTCTCTTGGCACAAAAACGAAATAAAAAGGATAAGGAGCGGTTATTACAGTAGTAATAACTTCCAAGACTCAAATAAAAGAAAAAGAACTGAAAGTAAAAACATTGGGTTATCTCCCAAGAGTGCTTTTCTTTAACGCCTTTGAGCTAGGCGCAGAAAGTGTGAATCAAGTAATATCAAGTGATGAAGCATCAAGATCATAATTTGCTCTAAGAATAGAGTCAAAAAGCAATTTCTTTCTCTTCCTAGGGAAGTGTTCCATACCTTTCTTGTGTGGGAATTGATATTTGATGGTGCCTTCCCTCATATCAATGATGGCACCTACAGTTCGAAGAAAGGGTCTTCCCAAAATAATAGGACATGAAGCATTGCATTCAACATCCATGACAAGAAAATCAACGGGAACAAGTTTATTGTTAACCATAATAATAACATCATTAATCCTTCCCAAAGGTTTCTTCTTAGCAACATCAGCAATAGGAACATCATAATAGCACTTTTCAAGCGGTGGTAAATCAAGCATGTCATAAATTTTTCTAGGCATGATAGAAATACTAGCACCTAGATCACATAAAGCATGGCAATCAAAACCATTAACATGCATATCAATGATGGGTTCCCAACCATCTTCTAATTTCTTGGGAATAGAAGCTTTTTGCTTCAACTTTTCATCCCTAATTTTCATGAGAGCATTGGTAATATGCCTAGTAAAACGAGCATTTAAAGAACTAGCATTAGGAGTCAAAGCAAGCTTTTGTAAGAACAAAATAACTTCAGATATATTGCAGCCATCAACATCAAAATCATTAAAAGGAATAGAGCTATCATCTCCCACACTCCGAAAAATTTCAGCACTCTTTTGAGAAAAAGTTTTTGCTGTTTTAGGCTTTTTAACACTAGGAGTGGGATTTTTCTCTACACCAATTAAAGTAAGAGGATTGCTAGCATTAGGAATAATATCATTAGAGGTAATAATGGTACATACCTTCATCTTCCTAGCCATCTCATATTCTCTTTCCCACCTGGCATGCAATTCTGCTAGCATCCTAACATTTTCATCAATTCTAACTTGGATAGCATTAGCAGTGGAAAAAGGATTATTCTCTTTCACATCATTAGGCAACACTTTTAATTTCAGAAGTTCAACATCATGAGCAAGGCTATCAACTTTAGAAGCCAGAATATCAATTTTGCCTAACTTTTCCTCAACAGACTTGTTAAAAGCATTCAGCTTACTGATGAAGTCCTTGAGAATTACCTCAAGCTCGGAGGCCAAAGGAACATTATTAGGATCAACATGAGTCCTATCATTAGAAAGCATAAGCATAATAGCATCAATCTTATCACTCAAGGAAGAGGTTTCCTCAACATAATTTACCTTCTTACCTTGTGGAGCTCTCTCGGTGTGCCACTCAGAATAATTTACCATCATGTTGTCAAGAAGCTTTGTTGCGGCGCCCAAGGTAAGGGACATAAAAGTGCCTCTAGCAGCTGAATCCAATAGGTTCCTTGAAGAAAAATTCAGTCCTGCATAAAAAGTTTGGACAATCATCCAAGTAGTCAGTCCATGAGTGGGACAATTGTTTATCATAGATTTCATTCTTTCCCAAGCTTGAGCAACATGTTCATTATCAAACTGACTAAACTTCATAATATTGCTACGCAAAGCTATAATCTTAGCAGGAGGATAGTATCTACCAATAAAAGCATCCTTACACTTAGACCATGAATCAATACTATTTTTAGGCAAAGACAGCAACCAATCCTTAGCTTTTCCTCTCAAAGAAAAAGGAAACAACTTAAGCTTAATAATATCACTCTCTACATCCTTATATTTCTGCATCTCACATAGCTCAACAAAATTGTTGAGATGAGCTGCAGCATTATCAGTACTAGCACCAAAAAATTGCTCTTTCATAACAAGGTTCAACAAAGCAGGCTTAATCTCATAAAAATCAGCAGCAGGAGCAGGTGGCGCAATAGGAGTGCAGATAAAATCACTATTATTCGTGCTAGTAAAATCACACAACTTGGTGTTCTCATGAGTAGCCATTCTAGCAAAGCTAAAATAAGACAAGTAAAAACAACTATAAAGGAAACTAATTTTTTGTGTTTTTGATAAAACAATGCAAGTAAAAATAAAGTAAAACAAAACTTAAAACAAAGTAAAGGATGTGCGTGCGAAACTCCCCTTGCAGAAGTCTTCTTTTTCCCCGGCAACGGTGCTAGAAAACTTGTTGATGGCGCGGTGATGAATGGTGCCAGAGAACTTGTTGGCGTGTAGTTGATGAAGTAAATGACCGGCCAGTTGGAAACCCCAAGAGAAGGTTTGATGAATATAGCAGCAAGTTTTCTCTCAGTTATGAAACCAAGGTTATCAATCCAGTAGGAAAAAGCCAATACTCCAGAAGGTGATGCTTGCTAGCCTAGTGACACTCCAACAAGGGCGCCGTTAACGATTTCTTGTTAGCGCATCTTCAACTAGTAGCAACGTGGAACCTACACACAACACAACCAAATACTTTGTTCCCAACTTATGATGAGGTTGTCAATCTCACTGGTTTGCTTGAAACAAAGGGTATGAGCGTATCGAGTGGAAAGCAATAGTAGTATGCGAGTAAAGTAAACAGTGCGAGTAAAGTAAATAGGTGATAGCAATATAATGGAAATAGGACCGGGGTCCACAGTTCACTAGTGGTGTCTCTCCATAAGATAAAATAACACATGCTGGGTAAACAAATTACAGTTGGGCAATTGATAGAATAAAGACAACGTGATATGTCGAGAGGATCACTATGAGATTTACTCTGAGCATTACAACAAGATACATAGACCGCCATCCAACTGCATCTATGACTAATAATCCACTTGTGGCGAATCAATTCGAGAACTCCACAAGTATTAAGTTGCGAACAACAGATAACTGCATTAAGCAAAGTGTGTAATGTAAACAAAGCATATGCCCTTGAGCATATGAATGTTGTTTTCTCCATAGTGGCAACAGCACATCTACAACCTTAGAGGTTTCTGTCACTCCCCCAGATTAAATAGAGGCATGAACCCAACTATCGAGCATAAATACCCCCTCTTGGAGTCACTAGTATCTACTCGACCAAGATAGCTACTAACAATGGAGAGCATGCAAGATCATAAACAACATAGAGATGACATAAGATAATATTCAGCACATCAACTCAATCATAACACCAATATTCATCGGATCCCAACAAACACAATATGTAGAATTACATAACGGTGATCTCGATCATGTAAGGCAGCTCACGAGATCTAAACATGAAGCACATGGTGGAGAAGACAACCATCTAGCTACTGCTATGGACCCATAGTCCAAGGTAGACTACTCACTCATCGCGCTGGAGGCAAGCATGGCGATGAAGAAGACCTCCGGTGGTGATTCCCTTCTCCGGCAGGGTGTCGGGAAGAGCTTCTGGACCCTCCCGATCTCGGGTCGATGGCGGCGGCGGATCGCGATGTATTCTGGAAAAGTGATCGGGTATTTAGGTTTTTCCCGTCGGGGGGTCTTTATAGGCGAAGGGGCATCGTCAGAAGTGGACTGAGGTGGCCACACACATAGGGAGCGCGGCCTAGCCCTAGGCCGCACCACCCTGTTGTGTGGGCCCCTCGTGGCCCCACTTCATCTCCTCTTCAGTTCTCTGGAAGCTTCGGTGAATTTCTGGATGTTTGGCTTTTGTTTCGTCCAATTCTAAGAATATTTCCTATATAACTTTTCTGAAACACAAAAATAGCAGAAAATAGGGAACTGGCACTGTGGCATCTCGTTAATAGGTTAGTTCCGGAAAATGCATAAAAACGCCACGAAGTGCAATGAAACACTAAGCAAATGGTGTAAAAACAAGCATGGAGCATAAAAAATTATAGATACGTTAGAGACGTATCAAGTACCAATACTCATCGGATGCCAACAAACACAACATGTAGAATTACATAAAGATGATCCTAATCATGTAGGGCAGCTCACAAAATCTAAACATGAAGCACATGGCGGAGAAGAGGACCATCTAGCTACTGCTATGGACCCGTAGTCCAAGGTAGACTACTCACACATCACTCAAGAGGCGACCATGGTGGTGGAGAAGGCCTCCGGCAGGGTGCCGGGAAGAGCTCCTGGATCCCCCCAATCTCGCGACGATGACGGCGGCGGCTTGCAGTATGTTTCATGGAAAAGCGATCCGTCCTTTAGGTTTTTCCCATCAAGGGGAACTTATAGGCGAAAGGGCAGCATCAGGAGGTAGGCCAACTGGCCTCACCCCCTGGTGGCGCGGGCCAGGGGTAGGTCGCGCCACCCTAGGGTGTGGCTGGCTCCTGGCCCCCCTCCGTCTCATCTTTGGTCTTTGCGAAGCTTCGGTAAAAATAGAAGGTTTGGCTTTTGTTTCGTCCAATTCCGAGAATATTTCCTGTGTAGCTTTTTTGAAACACAAAAACAGCAGAAAACAGGGAACTGGCACTGTGGCATCTCATTAATAGGTTAGTTCCAGAAAATGCATAAAAACGCCACGAAGTGTAACAAAACACAAAGCAAATGGTGTGTTAACAAGCATGGAGCATCAAAAATTATAGATACGTTTGAGACGTATCAGGGAGGAGTGCCAAGCTTTATAAAAGAGCACAAATGTGCCAATTTCTCTCAAAACTTGTTTAGTATGGAAGATAGTAAGAACCCCATTGCCAGTCGTTGACAAAAACAACCACCTCTCAAAACAATTTTTATCTTTGTTTTACAAATAAAAAGCTCTAGCACATGCTAAATCCCTGCTTCCCTCTGCGAAGGGCCTATATTTTACTTTTATGTTGAGTCTTTAGCTTTTACCTTTATGCACCGTCTAAGAGAGCATAGTTTTCATTCTGAGTATAATGTGCATGGTCCCAAAATTTATTACGATTGATTCATGATTATGGTTTTGCTTGTTCTCAAATTATTTGTATCTAGTCACCCTCTTAAACTTGAAGGTGTCATATGCATTTATGTTTTGCTTCTCCATGAGGGACAAGCTGAATACCACTTTGCTATGTTTTTCTATATGCTCGAAACACACAATTGACTTTCATTGCATTATTACTCATGATCTTTTATTTGTGTTACTTTTCATGTTATAACATGGTTGCTAAGTTCTATTGTCAAGATTATATCTCTTATGCCCATGTTTAGAGTACTTTGATCTCAGCACTCAATGCTTTACATCGTTTGATCAAGATTGTGTTGGTGCATGTCACCTCAAAAATTATTGTTTTGTTATCACTTACCTACTCGAGGATGAGCAGGAGTTAAGCTTGGGGATGCTTGATATGTCTCAAACGTATCTATAATTTTTGATGCTCCATGCTTGTTTATGCACCATTTGCTTTGTGTTTTGTTTACACTTTGTCGCGTTTTTATGCATTTTTCGGAACTAACCTATTAACAAGATGCCACAGTGCCAGTTCCCTGTTTTCTGCTGTTTTTGTGTTTCAGAAAAGTTACACAGGAAATATTCTCGGAATTGGACAAAACAAAAGCCGAAGTCCCTAATTACCTGACATAAAGACAGAATCCAAAGGAGAGCCGGAGGTGGACCAGAGGCCGGCCACACCATATGGTGGTGCGGGCCCCCCTTGGTTGCGCCACCAGGGGGCGTGACCGCCTGGTCCACCCCCTGACATCGCCCTTCCGCCTATATATTCTCCTCGACGAGAAAACCCTAAGGGCCCAAACTCTTTTCCAGAAAACATACTGCAAGCCGCCGCCGTCATCGACGCAAGATCGGGAGGGTCCAGAAGCTCTTCCCAGCACCCTGCCGGAGAGGGGAATCACCACCGAAAGCCTTCTTCATCACCATGCCTGCCTCTGGAATGATGTGTGAGTAGTCTACCTTGGACTACGGGTTCATAGTAGTAGCTAGATGGATATCTTCTCCACCATGTGCTTCATGTTTAGATCTTCTGAGCTGCCTATCATGATCAAGATCATCGTTATGTAATTCTACATGTTGTGTTTGTTGGGATCCGATGAATATTGAGTAATATGTCAAGTTGATTTGTGATTTATCATCTCTATATTGTTTATGATCTTGCATGCTCTTCGTTGCTAGTTGATATCTTGGCTGAGTAGATGCTAGTAACTCCAAGAGGGAGTGTTTATGCTCGATAGTGGGTTCATGCCTCTGGTAACTTGGGGGAGTGACAACAACCTCTAAAGTTGTAGATGTGTTGTTGCTACTAGGGAGAAAACAACAATCTTGTGTTCAAGGACATTTGTATTGTTTACATTACACACTTTGCTTAAGGCGATAATCTGTTGCTTGCAACTTAATACCCAACAGTTGTTTGGATGATATCCGGCAGGTGGATTATTAGTCATAGATGCAGTTGGATTACGGTCTATGTATTATGTTGTAATGCCCAAGTGGATCTCATAGTGATCCTCATGACATGTATATGCATTGCTTGCATTCTTTATTCTGTCAATTGCCCAACTATAATTTGTTTACCCAGCATGTTATTGCCCAACTATAATTCTTTTACATTCATATTACCGTTTAACTTTTTATAAGCATTATTTACTTTTTCGCAAACAACTATCTTTTACCACACGATACGTTTAATCCTTTGTTTACAGCAAACCGGTGAGATTGACAACCTCACTGCTAGTTGGGGCAAAGTACTTTGGTTGTGTTGTGTGCAGGTTCCACGTTGCCGCTGGTGAAGAGCTTTGCCTAGATAGGCGTCAGAAACAAATTGTCTAGAGCGTCGCCAAGCCAGCTAGCATCAACCTTCGGAAGTGGTTTCTTTCTCCTACTGGTTTGATTAAACTTTGGTTTCATACTGAGGGAAACTTGCCGTTGTGCTCATCATACCTTCCTCTTGGGGTTCCAAACTGGGTGGCTAAGCACCGCCAATCAAGTAGCTCCAAAATTAAAGTCTGAGATTGAAATACAAATTGCAGAATTATTGCAACAGGGGGTCATATCTCATAGTAACAACCCCCTTTTGCTTCACCTATGATCTTAGTTAGGAAACATGACAACACTTTGTGGCTAGTAGTTGACTACCGTCTGCTGAATGCACTAACAGTGTTGTTATATATGAGTTACTTGATGAACTCTCTAGAGCAAAATGATTCTCAAAGTTGGACCTACAAGATGGTTGCCATCAAATCAGGCTAGTACCCGGGGAAGCTTTCAAAACTGCCTTCCAGACACATGCTTATCATTATGAATTCAGTGTGATGGCTTTTGGATTGACAGGGGCACCCGCTACTTTTCAGGATACTATGAGTGCTTCCTTGGCGCCAGTTCTATGCAAGTTCGCACTGTTGGCAATAATCTTTCCTTGATTGTGTTAGTCGGGTAGTATTTGGAAAATGTCAAAGTTTTCTAAATACGTGCTAGTAGTATTGATCGTATACTTGTTGGTTAGCGTGGGTATAGTCCAAGGGTGCTAGCTGAGTTTGAGTGTAGGTTTAGTTGGTACTAGTCCGGCTGGGATTAGAAGATCGTGTTGTGCTAGGAAAGTCTGGTACGTGTTCAAACTAAAGTAGGTCTTCTAGACTAGGTCGGTTGTCTAGGCTGATATGCGTGTATATATATACGCACCATGGTCACGAGATTGTAATCGAAAGTTGTAAGGAGGTAACACCGTAATATTAAAGTGAAAAAGAAAAATAAAGAGGAAAAATTTAGAGCGTGCAATACGCACGCTTGGCGATAAAAGTAGTCTCCGCGTGTGTTTATCTAGCTTCATGTGATTGATCTGTGGGCGAATTCTAACAATTGTTATCAGAGCGAGGTCGAAGATCTGAAGCTGCGCTTGCCCCGGGGAGGCGACCTTACTAGCGCGTCGAGGCAGGCGAACGTCGGTCGGTGGATAGACCGGGTGGAGATGGTGGGCACGCCATTATGGGGAGGCGACGGGCGACCGTCGTTGGGCGAAGTGACTTGGAAGGGACGACAAAGCGTTGTCGTGGAAAAGCCAGTGGTGGTGGATGATCGTTGATGGGAGAGGTGGTTCCAAGGAGCGGTGCCAGGAGTCTCATCAAGATCGTCGTCCGGGAGAGTATGAGTCAAAGAGTCAAGTACGTGTGAGTTGGCACGTTGAATCAGCGTCAAGTCCATGAGTCGTCGTTGTTTTCAAGTGTTCGTCTCTGTGAGGATCCGTTGCAGTTGAAGCGCGTCACGATCGAGGAGTTGCCCGGAGCAAGGATCGACGTACGCGAAGACAAGGTGGCGGCGTGGCCATCTGCGTATCTCGGTGTGGAGATCAAGCTCGGCGTGTAGTGGGACCGTGACCAGTTAAATTGGTTCAACGTAAAGACTGATGGTGTGTCCAGTTTTGTAAGTTGCACGCGAAGTTGTGACCGTGTGGGCTGGTAGTCCAAATGATGCGTTGAGGTAAGTCGACAAGTCACGAATCTGCAAAGGAGTCAAGACCGTAAGGGATGCGAGGATATGACAAGTACAAGATTAGGGAGAGATCGTTGGCAATAATCTTTCCTTGATTGTGTTAGTCGGGTAGTATTTGGAAAATATCAAAGTTTTCTAAATACGTGCTAGTAGTATTGGTCGTATACTTGTTGGTTAGCGTGGGTATAGTCCAAGGGTGCTAGCTGAGTTTGAGTGTAGGATTAGTTGGTACTAGCACCATGCCCGCGCGTTGATGCGGAAAAACAATAAAATGCAAAATATAAATGACTAATCCGCAATAGTCATACATTATAATGAAGACTACTCTTGGTCCAAATTAGACATGTTGCCTGCACCAATTTTGCTAATTTCTCCATCTACAAACATGACATATTTTGATATTCCATACATGTATGTACCAGTGTCATCGATGCTTTCTTGAGGGACGCTAGGTTCTTCATTAACATGTCTAACTTTCACATGTGGTTACATAGGAAGAACCATGAAGCCCTTCCAGATGCCAACCCTCCAGACGATCTCTGCTCTCTCGTAGCAAACATAGTCAAGCAAATAAACCACTCATCTTCCCTCAATCCTGTCATCTCAAGTGTTCCTTTCGAGTCGGCGCAAGACAAGAGGTGAGAAGGGCCCGCGACATAGATGTACAAATATGTTGAGAACAAACATTAATATTAGGTAAAGTTTCCTATAGCATGTGATTCTCTTCCCCTAAACCATGTATCCAATCTCCTGTAGGTTTTCGAGTATTTGCATGGTCTTGCTGATCCGGTCTTCTGACTATGATCAACACCGGATTCTCTTCTATGCCCTTGAGCACACCGTCCTTCTCTTTACACACAAGCAGGTTCTTTCTCTCATCTTGGAGCTCGATCTGCAATGATACCTTCATGCCAATAGCATCAGTCAGTTCATTCATCTCGCCAACGCCATCTACACTTGCCTGCACCATCAACTTTACTTAGTCGACTGCTTTGTCCAAGATGAGCTTGTAGATCCATCCTCGTCCCCGCAACCATCATTTGATCCTAACGAAGTCCCGAATGATACCTTCATGCCGATAGCGTAGTTCATTTATGTGACCCTCCTACCTACACCATCAACTTTTGAAGTCGAAAGTATAAAATATTGTGTCCTTTTTATATATGTGCCTTTTTTTGGCTTAGCCGAAAATGAAGTCGACTGCAAACAAATAAATCTCTCCTTCATATGTCATGAAGCGATATTCACTTCGAGTACAAGAAAATATTGTATAAAATGGTCACTTGATAATTGACTGAATTGACATGCTTTTAAAATGTATGGACTTGATGCTACAGAGGTCTTCTCAGCCATTTTAGGACAGTAGAACTCTATCAGTTCTTGACTGTCGGCTGTATCATCCGGGGCCTAATATTCAGTGCGCCACATATACAATGCTCCATGTATCTCTAAATTTGCACTCCTCTATTCTAGATACTTCTTATTCCTCTTGGAGGGTTGTATTCTGAACTGAAAAACACACTTCCTGGTGGTATTTTAAGTGAGGAAGCAATCCTTACCTGCAAATTGTAGATAATTTCTTTTGCTAGCGTACATTATCCATTTTCTAATGGCACTCTCACAAGAAATGTGCTATGTTCTTATGGAATTGTTGTCTAAAATGAGTGTATTATAGTGATTCAGTTGATCCATGTTTTGTCTTCAACGGTGTGGTTTTTCTGATCGGATTTAGTGGTCTTGATTTCTTCAGCACCCAACTCTGTCTAGATTTTATCGTGCTGGAGCAAAACTGCTTCAAGGTCAGTTGGAACAATCTGATGGCTGATGCTAAGGAAGTTCAGAAAGAAAGCAAGATCACCATTCTGCAACCAGCAATCCCTTCTGGTGCATGTATCCCCATCCTCAAAGTAACATGTGAAGAACGGAATTCAGAACTACATATGCAACTGCGTGGACAGAATATGAAATACCTCAATGTGTAATTCAGGTGAAAAGATAGCAGCCACAAGATGCTAAATACTATCTGAGAGTTAATTTTGTTTACATGTGTAAGGAGCACAAAAATATCATAAGTGCAGTATAGATAAATTCTTTTGTGGCAAATTAAAAGAATAGTTGTCTTCAAAATAAAATGATAAGGGGTGCACTATCACAAACAGAACGTGATGGTATAAAAATCGACATTCCACTCCGGAGCCCCTGTACCTTCTGTTCAGGCAAGTAATTTCGCCGCCTATACGGTCACTGATGTCGCCCACCATGCTCCCTCTTTCTATTTCGTCCATCCCCATCCCCCTCGATCCCTGCTATCGACTATCGAGCTCGTCCCAACATCCTGCTCTACCTCCCTTGCTGAGCACGACCTGGAATGCCTAGAGCTGCTTGAGGCATCTTCTTCCTCCGGGTTTTGAGCAGGAAAAGAGCAGTGTGTGTTCTTGGCTAGGATGATGTGCGTTGAGCGGCGGAGGCAAGCTTCTTTGTGGCCGATAGTGAGGAGGAGCTGGCTGATGTGGGTTCCCGAACTGGAAGCAGGGATTGGGACTCACGGAATCGGCCGAGGGAGGTTGGCTCCAGCTGAGACATGTTATCTCAGCAGAGGGGATTTCCACCGAATGAATAAAAAATTATGTCTATCTGTGAGTGACCTACTCAAGTAAATATTAAGGAACTATGAGGGTAGGTCTCACTGGTTACTATCATAAATTCATTAAGCATGTTATTATTAGTTGGTCTTTGACTACATTGCTCAAGAAGGGGGCTATTATTGTTTAGACTGATGCTGTCAAAACTACTTTTCAAACCCTGAAGTCTCCACTTATGTCAACTCGTATTTTAGGTTTGCTAGACTTTTTTGTGCAGTTTGTGGTGGAAACTGACGCATGCGATGTAAGTATTGGTGCAGTTCTGTTTCAACGTAGTCACCCCTTGGTATTTGTAAGCAAAGCATTAGGTCCCAGAAACAAAATACTTTTTGTTTATGAAAAAAAGTACCTGGCCATTTTACTGGCAGTTGAGTTGTGGCGTGCATACCTACAACTGGATGAATTCTTGACCAGAACCGATCATAAAAGCTTAATCCACCTTTATGATCAGGCGATGCACACAGAGTGGCAATAGAAGGCTCTAACTAAAATGATGGGCCTGCAATTCAAGGTAGTCTATAAGAAAGGCAATCTTAATGGAGCTATTGATGCCCTTTCTCGCAAGCTAGTTCATAGCTCTCATATTTTTTGCAGTTTCTACACAACAACCTGTTTGGCTACATCAAGTTGTGGAAACTTATGAACAAGATTCCTTTGCCCAAGATATCATTTAGATATTGGTTTGGTGCAGTCCCACATTACACATTCAATAGTGGCCTCCTTCGCTATAATAACAGAATATGGATTGGCCATGATGTTTCCTTGCATGCCAGATAGTTAGTGCATTCCATGACAACTCTATTGGGGGCAGTCTGGGTTTCCAATGACCTACAAGCGTCTCATCGTCTTGTTTAAATGGCATGGCATGAAGAATGACATCAAGGAATGTGTGCGCTCCTGCTAGATTTGCCAATAAGTCAAGCCAGAGAGAACCTTTCCAGCAGGGTTGTTGCAGCCACTTCCCATTCCTTCTGGTCCTTGGGCAATGGCGACAATGGACTTCGTCGACGGTGTGCCTCCATCTCATCACTTTAATTACATTTTTGTTGTCATAGATAAAATTTTCAAGTATTCACATTTTATACCGCTGAAGCATCCTTACATTGCTAGCAAAGTGACTGAGTTGTTCGTGGTTATCATCTACCGTTTGCATGGTATGCCACTGTCACTAGTGGGGACAGGGCCTCCAGTCCCAGCCTGTAAGGGCCTTTAGTCCCGGTTTGCAAACCGGGACTATAGCAGCGGGACTAAAGGCTAAACCTTTAGTCCCGGCCCGGTTACCAGCCGGGACTGGAGGGTTTCCACGTGGGCGCCTCGGAGCGCATCCAGGGCCAGGACCTTTAGTCCCGGTTTGTAACACGGACCGGGACTAAAGGGCATCTACATATTATTATTTTTGCTTTAGGGTTTTAGGGTTTAGGTGTTCGGGGGAATTATTTTTGTTGTATTTTATTTTATTCTTTCTTCATTTTAAAAACACTTTTCATATAATTCTACGCATACATGTTAGTGCATATATATGTAAGATAACTTATCTTACGATCGAGTATATATATACAATTATATGGAGATAACAATTATCGGGACTAGAGCCCGTCTATTCGATTACACCAACATTAGTAATGGCCCCTAGCTACACTAAATCTTCCTTTATCATCTATAAGTTCTGTCCTCAAAAAGGCCGCTAGCTCCTCTGCAACAGCGATCGCGCGTTGCTCTGGTAGGTACTTCTCCCGCATGGCCGTGAACTATATAAGAAGAGGAGATCAATATGAATGTCAATCATGATAACAAAGAATGACGGGTAAAAATAGAGGTGTGAATGTTTATTGCTTACGTCGTATCTGTAATCCTTGTGCTCAGAGGTAAACGTGTGAATGAACTCGCAAACGTAGTATCCACATAGATGCGTCCCCTATGGCTGCTGGTCGCACTTTACGAGAATAGAATATAATCAAAATAATAATCTAGCATCATAAATGTATTGAAAATAGAAGTATATTGTACTACTTACCTGAGCCGCTCTAAAGGTCAGCTTCTCATGAGAGATACTGTCAGTCACGCACTTGAACCGCTTCCAAACCCTGCCCGACAAGGAAAATGATTTGCTAAGTTTTTCATTACTTGATATATCAGAAAATCATCGAAAGAGACCGATAGAGCGCAAGAATGATTGAAATTACCCTTGGAGCATGTCCTGCAGGCTTTGGAACTGTTCCAAGTTTCTCGATAATGGGTCAAAGGCATCAACTCTTCCCTTATCAATTTGAATGTCCAACCGAATCTAGTGGTAGCTGCACATGTATATATATATATGTCAGTAACTTATCAATTACACTTATTAGTGAATGGACACAACAGAGTAAGACCCTCACTTGAAGTTGTATGGAAACAGTATGTGGTCACAGTAATTTTGATCTGTTAGAAACCTTAGAAGGTTTTCCTCCGTCTCCTTGGGGTTATCAGTTAGCGTCTTTATATGTATTTTATCTGGGTCAATAAACCTAATATTTATGATGTTCCTACTTTTATATTCTAGGATCTTCATTCTGCATAATAGAGTACAAGTCATAACTGAACAAGTTATATGTAGACAATGAATTGAAATAACTGAACAAGTTATATGTAGACAACGAATTGAAAAACTTACAGACAATAGCAACTCATAAGAGATTTATCGAGGGCGTCGCAATTGTACATCTGGAAGAGTTCATCAAAGTCGATATGGATGTCTTTGGGACGGCCGTAGTACTCCCGTGGGACACGCGCCACGATCATCGTTCTCCCATTCTTTGCTTCATTCAAGTACCATGTATGCAAGTAACGCATATTTGTTGGGAGATCTTCAAACTTTTCTTTGCTGACCAAAGGCGCTCCACAGCCTTGGGAAGCCTGTCGTCTTGGGAAGCCAGAACGTCTTCAACACTTATACCCCATTTATCCGCCCACTTCTGTGCTAATTCCAAATCTTGCCCCTGCACCAGAGAGGGAACATTCTCGGATAACACCCTGAGGGGTGGGATCGATTGTTTGGCCTGTTGTCCAAGCTGAGGAATGTCTAATCTTTTTTGCTTGTACTTGTACTTGATTTGCTCCCACTTGCACGTGATCTGCTCTTTTTCCCTTCCTTCTGCAATGTGCGTGTATAGTGATCAGGCTTATGGTGCAAGTCATACTGTGATGGAATGGTCAGTAAGTATTTTGCATATGCTTTTTGCTTCTCGGTGTATTCCGGGCGGGGCTCGGGTTCCTTTTTTTTCATCTTCTCATCATAATGTTCCTTTGCTATCCTGGCGTTTTCCTCGGGGGTACGATCATAAGGTCTGATGGGAAGATTAGCATGAGGTACCTTTGGGAGGGGTGACAGTTTGCGCTTTGGGGAGCTCCGTCGCTTAGAACTCATCGACGGAGCGTTCTTGCTGGCACGCTTCCGCTTAGTATCCTTAGCGGGCGGCGGCAGAAACGGCCGACCCAAGTCCGGCGGCGGTGATCGAGATGGACTCATGTTGTGGTGGCTGTCGTCATGTGGAGGGCTTGGAGGTGATGGAGGTGTAGGTGACCTGCGACGACTCGGAGGCGATGTTGTCCTTGGGGCCGAGCCTGGAAGCTTGATGTAGTTCTTGTCCCATAGAATGACTCCACCCAGTACTTCTCCGAGTGTCCTCTCATCTTCGGGTCCAGCGATGTCAAGCTCCATATCATGAAACCCCGGCACGATTTCATCCACCCCGACTTTAGCATAGCCAGCTGGAATCTCACGGCCATGCCAGCGTACATCAGGGCCAGAAGGTAAAGCTTTTCCGATGGACACCTTCATGGATATATTCTTCATTCTCTGATGGAGTTCACATGATGTTGACTCCTTGATTCCATCCACGGGGTAGCCGGGACCGCCCTCTATCATTCGTCGTGCATCGTCTATCGGGGCCTCAGATTCAGCCACACTGCTTTTCCGCTTAGATGGGCCGGCGGTAATATCGAGTGCAGGATCTTGCTGGCGCACTACTCCTCTAAGTTCGTCAATCTGCTGTTGTTGCTCGTTAAGCCTGGCAAGCAACTGGTTGAACTTGTCATTTTCCTCATCCTGCTGTCGCTTCTTTGCTCTCGCTCGGCTTCTGTAAGTCTCTTGGTCTCTGGCAAACCCAAGCCACCATGGGTAAGAAGGACCAAAGCCTCGCGTTCGTCCTCCATGTTCGTTATTCCCGAGGACCAGTGTGAGCAAGTCTTTCTCTCTATCTGGAGTGAACTATCTTTTTCCCTCTTTAATTTATTTCACTATTTTTTCCAATTTTCCCTGGGTATCCTAAGACCGTCACTGCAGATAAGGTCCCCTGTTAGTTCGTCGTACGAACCACCATGCACAAGGAACCAATTTCTTGCTCTCAATTCCCACTCATCACGGATGGGTTCAGGTGTGATCCCTTTAGCAATCATCTCTTGCTCTTTCTTATCCCACTTTGGGATGGCAGTCTCATAGCCCCCTGGCCCCAGCGTGTGGTGATATTTCTTCTTGTCGGCATTTTTCTTGTTCTTTTCTGATAATGCCTTGGCATCTTCTGACTCCTTTTACTCCTGAAATGCCTTCCAGTGATTCGCCTGCTTGGCTAGATACCCCTCGAATACTGGCACTTTCTTTGTCTTCGGATAGTTTTTCCATAGTTTCTTCTTCCACACCCGGAACAGTTCGGCCATCTTCTTTAGAGTCCACTGCTTGACTTTGGCCCTCAGTTTTCTTGCGGCGTCTTCATTCTCATATTCTGGCAGGTTGAAATGTGACATGAGATCATTCCACAGATTATCTTTGTACCTTTCGGCGACATACTCACTATCGGCTGCCCCTTTGCGCTTGTTCCACTCCCGAACGCTGATCGGGACGTGATCCCTAACCAGAACTCCGCATTGCTTCTTGAATGTGTCGGCAACCTTCTTAGGAAGCTTGGGTTCGCCCGTAGGCAATATGACCTCAAAGGTGTAATGCGTTCGTGCATCCAACTTTTTGGTCGGGCCTCGTTACGTAGCTTTGCTCGATGTGGAGGCCTAAGAGGAGAAACATTCATCAATTAATGTATATGCATACAATATACAGCTATCTCCAATATTTTTCACATATTACAAGTGATTGCCGAACTTCTTATATATACCTCGCCGGACTTTGTTATTTGTCCACCGGCTTCTCCATCAGCGGAGCTATCGCCTTCTCCGTCATCGGAGCTATCGCCTGCCCCGTCGGCTTCATCTTCGTGTCGGTCGACCTCCATTCCATCTCCGGAGGGGTTCAGATAGGACGACGGAGATTCAGCTAGTTCAACATCGGGGGCGTCTTTGATTATATCTTCGAGAAGTTCTTCCTCTTCTAGGTTCCTGCTATGTGGATCCATAGTTTCTGCAAAATACCGACATTCATATTTCAAATATGGACGCTATATGGAACAATACCGACAATTGATTAAACTAACTAACAAACAATTAACCTAACAAAAAATAACATAACTAACAAACAATTAACCTAACAAAATAACCTTACTTATTTTCTAACTACTAACCCTAACTAATAACAGAACAAATTAACTACTAACCCTAATAATTTTCTAACTACTAACCCTAACTATTTTCTAACACTTTTTTCTAAATACTAACCCTAACTAATTCTATTTTTTCTAACTCTATTTCTATTCTATTTTTTCTAACTCTATTTCTAATTGCTATTTCTATTCTATTTTTTCTAACTCTATTTCTATTTGCTATTTCTATTCTATTTTTTTAACTCTATTTCTATTCTATTTTTTCTAACTCTATTTCTAACTACTAATTTCCTATGAACAATATATAATTTCCTAATAACATTTTCCTATAAAACAATAATTTCCTAACAACAATAATTGTTCTAACTACTAATTTCCTAACAATTCTATCTAGCAAATAATTTCCTAACAATTCTATCTAACAAATTACACACTAACAAATTTTCTAACTATTTCATTTTCTAACAAATTTTCTAACTATTTCATTTTCTAACAATTTTTCTAACTATTTCATTTTCTAACAAATTTTCTAACTATTTCATTTACTAACAATTTTTCTAACTATTTCATTTTCTAATATTATTACTAACAATATTAATAAATCTAAAAAAACATTTATACCTGCAGGGGGGCGTCGGCCGGCGGTGGTGTCGTCGGGGGCGCTGGCCGTCGGCTTCAGAGGCGGCGTCCGGGGGCGACGTTGGAGGCGGCGGCGACAGGGGGCGGCATCGGGGACGGCGCTGGCCGTCGGCGTCGGGGGCGGCTCGGGAGTCGGCGCGCGGCGCTCGGGGGCGTCGGGGGCGGCTCGGGAGTCGGCGCGCGTCGCGGGCGGCGCTCGGGAGGCGGCGTCGGGGGCGGCGCTCGGGAGGCGGTGACGACGGCGCTTCAATCGGCGGGGCGACCGCAGCAATCGGCCGGAGCACTCCTCCCGTCGGCGTCGATCGGTCATCGGTTTTTCCTAAGTGTGAGAAGAGGAAGAAGAAGGAGAGGGCGGCGGCTTTTATACCCCCGCCCCTTTAGTCCCGGTTGGTGGCTTCAACCGGGACTAAAGGGGGGCCTTTAGTCCCGGACTTCCGGTTGAAGCCACCAACAAGGACTAAAGGGTTTTGGGGGGGCGGTTCCAGTTCGCGCCCTAGCCCGAACCCTTTAGTCCCGGTTGGTGGCTTAAACCGGGACTAAAGGGGTAATAAATGCGCGGCAAGGCTGAATTTTTTTCAGCTTTTATTTGAAATATGAATTTTGAATATTAAATTGAATAAATTCTGTATATTTTAGAATTTGACAAAACTATGAATATGAAAAGTGTTTGAAATTAAATAACTAATTCAAAACTATTTTCTATTTTCAAAATTAATTATTTTAACTATTTGAACTATTAACTATTTTGCCATTTTCAATCAAAACTATATTGATTAATATTCTTTTTGCATATTTTAGAATTTGACAAAACTATGAATATGAAAAGTGTTTGAAATTGAATAACTAATTCAAAACTATTTTCTATTTTCAAAATCAATTATTTTAACTATTCAAACTATTAACTATTTTGCCATTTTCAATTAAAACTATATTGATTAATATTCTTTTTGCATATTTTAGAATTTGATAAAACTATGAATATGAAAAGTGTTTGAAGTTGAATAACTAATTCAAAACTATTTTCTATTTTCAAAATTAATTATTTTAACTATTCAAACTATTAACTATTTTGCCATTTTCAATCAAAACTATATTGATTAATATTCTTTTTGCATATTTTAGAATTTGACAAAACTATGAATATGAAAAGTGTTTGAAATTGAATAACTAATTCAAAACTATTTTCTATTTTCAAAATCAATTATTTTAACTATTCAAACTATTAACTATTTTGCCACTTTCAATTAAAACTATATTGATTAATATTCTTTTTGCATATTTTAGAATTTGACAAAACTATGAATCTGAAAAGTGTTTGAAATTGAATAACTAATTCAAAACTATTTTCTATTTTCAAAATCAATTATTTTTACTATTCAAACTATTAACTATTTTGCTATTTTTAGTTAAAACTATATTGATTAATATTCTGTTTGCATATTTTAGAATTTGAGAAGCGGAGCTTCCGAAGATGCCGTAGGGCGTGAGCACCAACGACATCTTTGAGAAGCTCCGCCACGGGAGATTTCCCAACCCTTTCCTCCATCCATGTTAGAGGAGATGGAGTCTTTCACGGGCTTGCAGGGAAATTTTTCCGAGGTGGAGCTTCCGAAGATGCCGTAGGGAATGAGCACCAACGACATCTTCGAGAAGCTCCGCCACGGGAGATTTCCCAACCCTTTCACCAACACAGTTAGAGGAGATGGAGTCTTTCACGGGCTTGCAGGGAAATTTTTCTGAGGCAGAGCTTCCGAAGATGCCGTAGGGCATGAGCACCAACGACATCTTCGAGAAGCTCCGCCACGGGAGATTTCCCAACCCTTTCCCCAACACAGTGAGAGGAGATGGAGTCTTTCACGGGCTGACCCACAAGTATAGGGGGTGTATCGTAGTACTTTCGATAAATAAGAGTGTCGAACCCAACGAGGAGCAGAAGGTGTTGATGAGCGGTTTTGATCAAGGAATCACTGTAAATACTAGCAAACAGGTTTTCAGGGGTATTTGGTAATACGAGTAAATAAAAGACAATAGTAACAATTGCAGCAAGTGGCCCAATCCTTTCTTCAGCAAAGGACAAGCCGGTTGTGTACTTATAATAACCAAACGTTCTCGAGGACACGCGGGAGTTTCTGTCAAGAGCTTTTGCTCCATAAAGCCAATAGTCTTTATTGGTTTGATAGGTGTTATGGGGGTGAACCTGTGCTAGCGCACTACCCTTACTAGGATAAATACACACTTGTGATTATACCCCTTGCAAGCATCCGCAAATACAAGAAAGTAATTAAGATGAATCTAACCACAGCCTTAAACTCTAAGATCCTACGCTCCCTGGTGCAATGGTTTCCCAACGGAGGTTTAGGTTTCTGTCACTCCAGCAACCCCACAATCGGTAGCCAAATACACAATGCATCTCACTAGGCCCATAAATGGTGAAGTATCATGTAGTCGACGTTCACATGACACCACTAGTGAAATAGCACCATAACAATATCAAACCATTAAATATTTCTCAACAATAATTCACTACTAACATCTTGACTTCTCCCATGTCCTCAAGAACTAAACGAACTACTCACAAGACATCATATGGATCATGATCAGAGGTGAAATAATGGTAAATAACAATCTGAACATAAACCTTAATTCAACGGTTCCACTCAATAGCATCAACTACAAGAGTAATCAACACCAGGAAAGTTTCCCCTATGAATATAACAAGATCCAACTCAAGATGTTACAGCGGGATGGCGTGGTGATGGTGTAGATGAAGGTGCTGGTGATGGAGATGATGATGATCCCGATGAAGTCCGGTGCGATGGTGATGACGATGGCGACGATCTCCCCTCTCCGGGAAGGAATTTCCCCGGCAGATTTCTCCCTGCCGGAGAGCTTTTCTCTCTCTGGTGTTTTCCGCCCCGCAGAGGCGGCGGTGTCTAACTCTGAGCCTCCCCCTGACTTAGGTTTTCGGGGACGATGAAGTACGTGAAGGGGCGAGACCAGAAGTGGGCCAGGGCGGCCTCACACAGGGCTGGCGCGGCCAGGGGTCAGGCCGCGCCACCCTGGCGTGAGGGGCCCTCCTGGCTCCTCTCGACTCCTCCTTCTGGCTTCCTGAGTCTTCTGGGAAAATATAATTTTCTGGTATTTTTCTGGAATTTTCCTGATCTTCAAAATATGGTCCCTTGATGGTCCCTTTTCCAGCAGAATCCTAACTCCGGCAGCAAATCCTCCAACGATCATCAAACATGTGAAAATAAAGGAAATAACATAAGTATCATATCTAAATATGAAATATATCAATGAATAACAGTAAATTATGATACAAAATAGTGATGCAAAATGGACGTATCAACCCCCCCAAGCTTAGACCTCGCTTGTCCCCAAGCAAAAACTAAACTCTGTAAACATGACCACAGGTTTATGTTGTGAAGTGTCGATAATCAAAATACGGACAAGAAGCATCACATTCACCAAGGCACAAATTATAATAGACAGCAACTTCCCTTTATAAGACATAGACTTGCAATAGGTAAAAGGGAATCACATGTAAAGATGCACAAAGTAAACTATAATTGACAATGGCAAACCTTAGATCTTGGTCAAAGAATGATGAACAAGCTATTCTTTCTTTTAAACGGAGCCTTTTAAAACAGAGCTAATATAGCAAAGACCATATGCTCAACAAAGTAAACTTCTGCATTCATAGAAAGCTTTCAAAGATATATTCCTTCAGACAAAAGCATTATACAAAACAAGGAAGATAGTAAACATGATTAAACGGATCAACATATGGATGAGTGAAACATAACAACTCAAATGCTTGCTTGAGATAGAGGGAAATAGGTTGACTCAACATAAAAGTAAAAGATAGGCCCTTCGCAGAGGGAAGCAGGGATTAAATATGTGCTAGAGCTTTTCATTTGTAAAACAGAGGTAAAAAGTTATTTTGAGAGGTGGTTGCTTTTGTCAACGACTAGCAACGGAGTTCTTGATATCTTCCATACTAAACAAGTGAGAGCGGTTCCGAGATGTTTGATTAATTGGCACTTTGGTGCTCTTTTATAGCTTTGCACTTCTCCCCACCTTTTTCCTTTCGCAAACCATGGCTAACCGATTCCATCGGGTGCCAACCAACTTTCACATACCATGGAGGAGTGCCTTTCTTTTTCTTTTCTTTTTGAGATTAAAATGGTCTGACCAGCTCCCTTGCAAAATTAATGACGAGCAGATGAAGCTGCCTAGTCGAGGGGTACTCAATTTAGTATGGAAGATAACAAACCCATCCACTACGTCCTCATGAGCTAAAAATAGTGGCACAAAATGAGAAGTGTTTGAAGGTTTTTGAAAGGTAGCACATGAAAATTTACTTGGAATGGCTTGAAATACCATGCATAGGAATTTATAGTGGACTCTTTGGAAGTGACTTGGCTTTTGGGAATTGGATGCACGAGAAGTATTTCCTCTCAGTACAGGTTTTTGGCTAGCAAGGCTGGGTAGCAAGCATAAGAGTTGCATGAAACAAACAAACATACATATAATAAGAACAATCATGCAAACTCCCTTGAAGGTACAATGGTTTTAACTTTAAGAATAACAATGCTTATAAGCCAAACATAAGGGAAAACTGAAGTGATGTAACTACAAGCACTTCTTTATTCTTTTCTACTCAAACCTCAAGGTAAAGTTGCTACTGACCAAGCTAGGTTTGCCAAAACCAACTAAATTTACTCATGCTCCCAACGTGATACCAATGCCAATCAACAAGACTAGTCATATAAGAGAGATTGCAAACTAACATAAAGTGTGCGGAAAGTAAACGATAAAACTTCTCATTAATATTTCATTACTGCAACTCACACCAAGGGATACATAGATAACCAACTAAGGAGGATACTTCCAAACTGCAAACTATTCTATACGATAACTTCTCTATTCATGATATGACTCTACTTTGAAAAGTAAATGAGCAAAAGGTAATGATGTGATACCGCGGCACTCCCCCAAGCTTGGAACAAGCCAAGGGGACGCCTATACCGATGACGAATTACTCTTTGGGTGGTATTGGTAGCAGCCTTGGATTAATGAAATATTCCTGCATTCTGCGAAGCCTGAGATTCTCTTCTTGAAGCATCTCTACCTCCCTCTTCAAGGCTTGATATTGAGTGCAAAACTCAAAAGTGACCAACATTCCCTGTTCTATCACGTGCATGGAGTTAAGATCCAAAACATGATATGTCGGTCCCTGCAGATCATGAGAAAAGATACGCCTAGCTTTCGTTGGTCCTTCAAAAGCAGGGTTTTTCGGTCTTGCTCTTCCAGAACCTTGCTCCTCCTTCCACTTTTGGCCTAGGTGAACAAATTCCCAGGGTCTTTTGCCTTTGTCATCGCTTGAAGAGGCCATGGCTCCCCCAAGCTTAAGATCAACTCCTGACAGAAACAGCTCGAAACAAAACACGACGAGAAAACGATATACAGACCTCGGGGACTTCGGGGGGTTAAATAGGCAACAATTATACATAGAAACGAAATCACAGGAGGAAACCGGGGCGGAAACGAGTTCCGGCGTGTTCTCACACCTAGGTGGCGCGGCCAGGGCTGGGCCCGCGCCACCTAAGTGTGAGAAACACACGGACTCCTTTTTCTACCCATTTCCGTCTCGTGATTTTTCATATTTATTAAAAACAGCAAAAATGTTAAAGAAAGAGCTTTTTACGAAACTTCTCTGACTAGAACTGTTACCTATTCGAAAACGAACTCTGCAGGTACCTGTAATTTGTCTTGGATGAATTCTTCCGGAGAAACTGTTTCAATAACATCAACATCTTCAATATAAGAATCTCCAGAAATATAATGTTTGAGTCTTTGCCCATTCACCACTTGTGTAGAGTCATCCTTTAGTGAAGCAATCTTAATAGCACCTGAGCGGTACACTTCCACAATAACATATGGTCCTTCCCATTTAGAAAGTAATTTTCCTGCAAAAAATCTGAGACGAGACCTATACAATAAAACTTTCTCACCAACATGAAACTCTCTCTTAAGAATTCTCTTATCATGCCATTGCTTGACTTTCTCTTTGAAAAGTCTGGCATTCTCATACGCTTCGTTTCTCCACTCATCTAGAGAACTCAAATCTAATAACCTTTTCTTGCCAGCTAGTTTAAAATCTCTATTAAGCTCTCTCACTGCCCAAAAAGCTTTGTGTTCTAATTCTAGGGGCAAGTGACACGCTTTTCCGTAAACCATCTTATAAGGAGACATACCCATGGGGTTCTTATAAGCAGTTCTATAAGCCCATAAAGCATCGTTTAACTTACTAGCCCAGTTTTTCCTAGATCTATTGACAGTCTTCTACAAGATAGACTTGATCTCCCTATTTGAAAGCTCTACCTCCCACTAGTTTGGGGATGATAAGCAGAAGCAATTCTATGATTGACATCATATTTAGCAAGAGTTTTTCTAAAACTATCGTGAATAAAATGAGAACCTCCATCAGTCATAAGATATCTAGGCACACCAAACCTAGGAAAAATAACATCCTTAAGCATTTTTAATGAGGTCTTACCATCGGCACTCTTTGTAGGTATGGCTTCTACCCATTTAGTAACATAATCAACAGCAACAAGTATATGGGTATAGCCTTTTGAAGGAGGAAAAGGACCCATAAAGTCAAATCCCCAACAATCAAATGGTTCAATAACAAGAGTGTAACTCATAGGCATTTCATTGCGTCTAGAAATATTACCAACTCTTTGACATTCATCACAAGATAAAACATACCTTCTGGCATCTTTAAAGAGGGTTGGCCAATAAAAACCTGATTGTAGAACCTTTTGTGCAGTTCTATCTCCAGCATGATGCCCTCCATAGGCACTGCCATGGCATTTTCTTAATATCTCTTGTTGCTCATATTCTGGTACGCATCTTCGCATAATACCATCAACTCCTTCTTTATATAAATGTGGGTCATCCCAAAAATAATGCCTCAAATCATAAAAGAATTTCCTTCTTTGTTGAGCTGTAAAGGTTGGAGGCAAATACTTGGAAACAATAAAGTTAGCATAATCAGCATACCAAGGAAGGTCTCGCGAAGTTACATTTATTGCAGCCAACTGTTCATTTGGAAAACTATCATTAACAGGAATAGGATCAAAAGAAATGTTTTCCAATCTAGACAAGTTGTCAGCCACAGGATTTTCAGCACCTTTCCTATCTACGATATGCAAATCAAACTCTTGTAAAAGCAACACCCATCTAATAAGCCTAGGCTTAGCATCCTTCTTAGTCATAAGATATCTAATAGCAGCGTGATCAGTATGAATAGTAACTTTAGAATCAACAATGTAAGATCTAAACTTATCACATGCAAAAACAACAGCAAGAAACTCTTTCTCAGTAGTAGCATAATTCTTCTGAGCAGCATCAAGAGTCTTACTAGCATAATGAATAACATTCAACTTATTATCCACGCGCTGTCCAAGAACAGCACCAACAGCAAAATCACTAGCATCACACATAATTTCAAAAGGTAAATTCCAATCAGGTGGTTGAACAATAGGAGCAGTAGTTAAGGCCTTCTTAAGAGCTTCAAAAGCTTCCTTACAATCATCATCAAAGACAAATGGTACATCCTTTTGAAGAAGATTAGTAAGAGGCTTTGAAATCTTAGAGAAATCTTTAATAAACCTCCTATAGAAACCAGCATGACCAAGAATACTACGAATACCTTTAACATCTCTAGGACAGGGCATTTTCTCAATTGCCTCCACTTTTGCTCTGTCAACTTCAATACCTCTTTCAGAAATTTTATGTCCAAGGACAATTCCTTCATTCACCATAAAGTGGCATTTCTCCCAATTAAGAACAAGGTTAGTTTCTTCGCACCTCTGCAAAACTTTATCAAGGTTGTGCAAACAATTATCAAAAGAAGTTCCATAGACGGAGAAATCGTCCATGAAGACCTCCACAATTTCTTCACAAAAGCCATGAAAAATAGCAGACATGCATCTTTGAAAAGTAGCAGGAGCATTGCATAAACCAAACGGCATACGTCTATAAGCATAAGTTCCATAAGGACAAGTAAAAGTGGTTTTCTCTTGATCATCCTTCTTAACAGCAATTTGAGAAAAACCAGAATAACCATCAAGGAAACAAAAATGAGTCTTCTTAGATAACCTTTCTAGCATTTGATCTATAAACGGTAAAGGGTAATGATCTTTCTTAGTAACTTTGTTTACCTTCCTATAATCAATGCACATTCTATAACCAACTACTACCCTTTGAGGAATAAGCTCATTATTCTCATTAGGCACAACAGTCATACCTCCTTTCTTAGGAACATAATGAACAGGACTAACCCATCAACTATCTGCAATAGGATAAATAATACCAGCATCAAGGAGCTTTAATACCTCATTTCTTACCACATCCTTCATCTTGGGAACTAGGCGGCGTTGATGCTCCACGACTGGCTTCGCGTCTTTCTCCATATTAATGGCATGCTGACATAAAGTGGGAGAAATCCCTTTTAAATCACCAAGAGTATATCCCATAGCTCCTCGGTGTTTCCTTAATATCTCCAATAATCTTTCTTCTTCCTTTCCTGAAAGTTTAGAGCTAATAATAACAGGATATATTTTCTTATCATCTATATAAGCATATTTGAGATTATCAGGCAAAGGCTTTAATTCGAAAACAGGATCTTCCTTAGGTGGCAAAGTGGTACCAAGATCCTCCACAGGTAGATTATGCTTGATTAATGGTGGTTGACGAAGAAGAATATCGTCAATCTCTTCTCTTTCCTTGCTAAAAACATCACTTTCGTGATCTTCCATGAACTGCTGCAAGGCATTATTAGGAGCAAGAGCAATAGAAGCAAGCTGTTCTACTCGAAAATTTTCATTAGGTGTGTCATTTTCAAAAGAAGTCTTAGCAAACTTGGAAAAATTAAACTCATAAGACTCTCCATTAAACTTAGTGAAAATTTTCTCCTTCTTACAATCTATCATGGCGCCACAAGTGTTCAAAAATGGTCTACCAAAAATAATAGGACAAGTTTTACTAGCCTCCTTACCAAGTACTAGAAAATCAGTGGGGTACTTAGTCTTACCGCAAAGAATTTCCACATCTCGAACAATACCAAGAGGCCAAACAGTCTCTCTGTTAGTAAGCTGAACAACCACATCAATATCTTCAAGTTCACAAGCACCAATCTCATGCATAATTTCTTTGTAAAGCTCTAAAGGAATAGCACTTGCACTAGCACCAATATCACATAAACCATAATAGCAATGATCTCCAATCCTGACAGAAATAACAGGAACACTTGTTTTCCTATGCTTTTTAGGATGTGAGAGAATGTTAGAAGCATCTTCACAAAAAAGAATATATTCATCCCCTACATCTTTAGTAACAAGATCCTTCAATATAGCTACAGGAGACTTAATAGTAATTTGCTCATCAGTTTCTGCAGCTTTCTTAGTACTTTTATTAGACACACTTACCAAAGTAGAATACTTCTTTACCTTAGCAGGGAAAGGTGTCTTCTCAAAATAAGGTTCAGGCACAATGCTATCAATAGTACAAACTTCAGTAGCTGCAGAAGGTATATGACTAATAGAATCTTTATAAGGCGCATGATATTTGTTCCAATCTTTCTTTGGAACATCAAGATAAGAGGCAAAAGCCTTAAGACAATTAGCAAGTATTTGTGAATCAAGACCATAAGCAGTGCTAACACTATGAAAATCATCGGTTCCCATAAAAGATTTAATGCATTCATAATCATAGTTTATACCTGACTTCCTACCTTTGTCGTTTTCCCAACCTTCAGCATTCTCTTGTATACGGTCAAGAAGTTTCCACTTAGCATCTTTTTTCATATGAGTAAATGATCCAAAGCAAGAAGCATCCAAATAATCCTTATCAGGAAGGGTAAGCCGCGCATAAAAATTATCAATAACAATATTATTGGGGAGCTCATGAATGGGGCATTTGAGCATTAGTAACATCAATCTCCCCCACGCTTGGGCAATACTCTCTCCATCATGAGGCCAAAAATTATATATCCGATTACGGTCTTTATGAATTTCACTTGGAGGATAAAACTTAGAATAAAAGAGAGGTACAATATCCTCCCATGCCATAGATGGACCATCTTGGAGTAGTCGATACCACTCTTCAGCTCTGCCTTTCAATGATAAAGAGAATAATTTCTTCTTGACCTGGCTTGGTGAAATACCTGCACATCTGAACAACTCGCATAATTCATGTATAAATAATAAGTGATCACCCGGATGGACAGTTCCATCTCCTGAATAGCAGTTATCCATAATACGCCCAACAATTTTCATAGGTATTTTAAAAGGATCAATTTCAGCAGGTGGTGGCGGTGGTGGTTCATCCACATGTGCAGCAGTAGTAGTAGTGTTTCCAAATAGGAAACCAAATGGAGAGTTCTCCATAGCAGAGTAAAATAAAAATAAAAGACAAAATAAAAACAATACTCACAGCGACGGTTACCTTTACCAATTCCACTCTTCAATAGCGCTACACTCCCCGGCAACGGCGCCAGAAAATAGTATTGATGACCCACAAGTATAGGGGGTGTATCGTAGTACTTTCGATAAATAAGAGTTTCAAACCCAACGAGGAGCAGAAGGTGTTGATGAGCGGTTTTGATCAAGGAATCACTATAAATACTAGCAAACATGTTTTCAGGGGTATTTGGTAATACGAGTAAATGAAAGACAATAGTAACAATTGCAACAAGTGGCCCAATCCTTTCTTCTGCAAAGGACAAGCCGGTTGTGTACTTATAATAACCAAACGTTCTCGAGGACACACGGGAGTTTCTGTCAAGAGCTTTCGCTTCATAAAGCCAATAGTCTTTATTGGTTTGATAGGTGTTATGGGGGTGAACCTGTGCTAGCGCACTACCCTTACTAGGATAAATACACACTTGTGATTATACCCCTTGCAAGCATCCGCAAATACAAGAAAGTAATTAAGATAAATCTAACCACAGCCTTAAACTCTAAGATCCTACGCTCCCTGGTGCAATGGTTTCCCAACGGAGGTTTAGGTTTTTGTCACTCCAGCAACCCCACAATCGGTAGCCAAATACACAATGCATCTCACTAGGCCCATAAATGGTGAAGTATCATGTAGTCGACGTTCACATGACACCACTAGTGAAATAGCACCATAACAATATCAAACCATTAAATATTTCTCAACAATAATTCACTACTAACATCTTGACTTCTCCCATGTCCTCAAGAACTAAACGAACTACTCACAAGACATCATATGGATCATGATCAGACGTGAAATAATGGTAAATAACAATCTGAACATAGACCTTAATTCAACGGTTCCACTCAATAGCATCAACTACAAGAGTAATCAACACCGGGAAAGTTTCCCCTATGAATATAACAAGATCCAACTCAAGATGTTACAGCGGGATGGCGTGGTGATGGTGGAGATGAAGGTGCTGGTGATGAAGATGAAGATGATGATGATCCGGTGCGATGGTGATGACGATGGCGACGATCTCCCCTCTCCGGGAAGGAATTTCCCCGGCAGATTTCTCCCTGCCGGAGAGCTTTTCTCTCTCTGGTGTTTTCCGCCCCGCAGAGGCGGCGGTGTCTAACTCTGAGCCTCCCCCTGACTTAGGTTTTCGGGGACGATGAAGTACACGAAGGGGCGAGACCAGAAGTGGGCCAGGGCGGCCTCACACAGGGCTGGCGCGGCCAGGGGTCAGGCCGCGCCACCCTGGCGTGAGGGGCCCTCCTAGCTCCTCTCGACTCCTTCTTCTGGCTTCCTGGGTCTTCTGGGAAAATATAATTTTCTGGTATTTTTCTAGAATTTTCCTGATCTTCAAAATATGGTCCCTTGATGGTCCCTTTTCCAGCAAAATCCTGACTTCGGCAGCAAATCCTCCAACGATCATCAAACATGTGAAAATAAAGGAAATAACATAAGTATCATATCTAAATATGAAATATATCAATGAATAACAGTAAATTATGATACAAAATAGTGATGCAAAATGGACGTATCATGGGCTTGCAGGGAAAAAATTTCGAGGCGGAGCTTCCGAAGATGCCGTAGGGCGTGAGCACCAATGACATCTTCGAGAAGCTCCGCCACGGGAGATTTCCCAACCCTTTCCTCCATCCATGTTAGAGGAGATGGAGTCTTTCATGGGCTTCAGGGAAATTTTTCTGAGGCGGAGCTTCCGAAGATGCCGTAGGGCGTGAGCACCAATGACATCTTCGAGAAGCTCCGCCACGGGAGATTTCCCAACCCTTTCCTCCATCCATGGGGATGAAACTCTCCCTGCCTTCTAGGTTGGCTTGTTGAGCTGCTTGCCATGGTGTATCGATGCTCCTTTTATAGGCACGGTGCCGCTTCTACTTTGTCTTGTTCCTCTGACAGGGGCGTCGTGCGCTACATGCTTTATCTCATCGAGCAGTGCATCCACCCATGCGTCCTTATCCTGCCGATAGCTTTAGTCTCGGTTGCACCCACTAGCCGGGACTAAAGGTTACCCACACGTCCTTATCCCACCGACAGTTTTGTTAACTTATCAAACTATTAACAAAATTGCCATTTTCAATTAAATAATAGATTAACTAATATTAGTTCATTATTAACACACATGCTCCTTAAATAAAGGTTTAGTACATTCCATACATGCATTACATAAAAGGTTTAATACATTATTACATTATTGCACCAACATTTCTATCTATTATTTCTGATTTCTTCTGGGTCGTAGCCATGGAGAATCTTCATCATTCAGTAGGATGCTTGGGTCAGTTTTCACTTTGAAGGGCGGAATTTCATGAAACTTATTATAATCTACTGACATATCTATCTTGTCATCTACTCCCACGATGTTTCTTTTCCCTGAAAGAACTATGTGACGCTTTGGCTCATCGGACGATGTCTTCTTTTGCTGATTTCTTTTTCTCGTTTTTGTAGACATGTCCTTCACATGGAAAACCTGAGTGACATCGTTGGCTAGGACGAATGGTTCGTCCATGTACGCAAGATTGTTGAGATCCACTGTTGTCATACCGTACTTTTGGTCTACAACTACCCCGCCTCCTGTCAGCTTCACCCATTTGCACCGAAACAAAGGGATCTTAAAAGTAGGTCCATAGTCGAGTTCCCATATCTCCTCTATGTACCCGTAATATGTTTCCTTCTGCCCATTATTGTCGGTTGCATCAAAGCGGACACCACTATTTTGGTTGGTGCTCTTTTTATCTTGGGCAACCGTGTAAAATGTATTCTCATTTATCTCGTACCCTTGGAAAGTACATATAGTCGAAGATGGTGGCCTGGCCAAACAGTACAGCTGATCTCCAACGGTGTCATCATTCATGAGATGTGTCTGCAACCAACTGCCGAAAGTCTTCTCGTGTTCCCCTTTAATCCAAGAGTCAGCGTTCCCCGGGTTTTCAGAGCATAGAATATTCTTGTATCTCACGATATACGGAGCCACCACGGTGGAATTGTGTAGAACTGTGTAGTGTGCTTGAAAGAATGAATGCCCGTCCATACATACTTTTGCTTTCCTTCCTAGTGTGCCTTTTCCTGTCAGCCTACCCTCATACCGAGATTCAGGAACACCAATCGGCTTAAGGTCAGGAAGAAAGTCCACACAAAACTCAATGACCTCCTCTGTTCCATAGCCCTTGGAGATGCTTCCTTCTGGCCTAGCACGGTTACGAACATATTTCTTTAAGACTCCCATGAACCTCTCGAAGGGGAACATATTGTGTAGAAACACAGGACCAAGAATTCTAATCTCTTTGACTAGGTGAACTAGGAGGTGTGTCATTATATTGAAGAAGGATGGCGGGAACAACAACTCGAAGCTGACCAGACATTGGACCACATCAATCTGTAACCCTGATAGACTTTCTCGATCGATTACCTTCTGAGAAATTGCATTGAGGAATGCACATACCTTCACAATTGCCAGGCGAACATTTTCCGGTAGAATTCCCCTCAATGCAACCGGAAGCAATTGCGTCATAAGCACGTGACAGTCATGAGACTTTAGGTTTCGAAATTTTTTGTCTTTCATATTTACGATTCCCTTTATATTCGATGAGAAGCCAGTCGGGACCTTGATACTGAAAAGGACTTCAAAGAAGATTTCCTTCTCTTCCTTGGTAAGAGCGTAGCTGGCACGCCCTTGAAACTGCCCTGGATGCATGCCATCTCATCCTTTATGACGTTCCTGGTCCTCCCGTGCTTCCGGTGTATCTTTTGACTTCCCATACAAGCCCAGGAAGCCTAGAATATTCACGCAGAGATTCTTTGTCAGGTGCATCACGTCGATTGCGGAGCGGACCTCATGGACTTCCCAATAGGGTAGCTCCCAAAATATAGATTTCTTCTTCCACATGGGTGCGCGCTTATCAGGGCCGTTAGGAACAGGTTGGCTGCCAGGACCCTTTCCAAAGATTACTTTTAAATCTTTGACCATATCAAATACTTCAGCACTAGTACGGGTGACAGGCTTCCCCCGGGGTTCTGCCTTGCCATTGAAATGCTTGCCTTTTTTCTTTAAGGGATGCTTGGGCGGAAGAAAATGACGATTGTATGGGTACACATTCTTCCTACATTTGTCCAGATATATACTTTCTGTCTGATCCAAACAGTGCGTGCATGCATTGTATCCCTTGTTTGACTGTCCTGAAATGTTACTAAGAGCAGGCCAATCATTGATGGTTACGAAAAGCAATGCTCGAAGGTCAAATTCCTCTTGTTTGTGCTCGTCCCACACACGTACACCTGGTTTGGCCCACAGCTGTAAAAGTTCATCAACTAATGGCCTTAGGTACACATCAATGTCGTTGCCGGGTTGCTTTGGACCTTGGATAAGCACTGGCATCATAATGAACTTCCGCTTCATGCACAACCAAGGAGGAAGGTTGTAGATACATAGAGTAACGGGCCAGGTGCTATGACTGCAACTCTTCTCCCCAAAAGGATTCATGCCATCTGTACTTAGACCAAACCATAAGTTCCTTGCGTCACCTGCAAATCTCGGGAACTCTCTCTCTCGATTTTTCTCCACTGCCGACCATCGGCGGGGTGCCTCAACTTGTCGTCTTTCATACGATCTTCCATGTGCCATCGCAACAACTTCGCATGATCTTTATTTCTAAAGAGACGTTTCAACCGTGGTATTATAGGAGCATACCACATCACCTTGGTAGGAACCCTCTTCCTGGGTGGCTCGCCCTCAATATCACCAGGGTCATCTTTTCTGATCTTATACCGCAATGCAGTGCATACAGGCATTTATCCATATTCTCGTACTTCTCACCGCGGTAGAGGATGCAGTTATTAGGGCATGCATGTATCTTCTGCACGTCTAATCCTAGAGGGCAGACAAGCTTCTTTGCTTCGTACGTGCTGGCGGGCAATTCGTTCTTTCTTGGAAGCATCTTCTTCATCACTACCAGCAACTTTTCAAATGGCAAGTCAGTCACACTGGTCTCTACCTTCCACTTCAGCAATTCCAGTGTGCTACCCAGCTTCTTCTGGCCATCTTCACAAGTTGGGTACAACAATTTGTTGTGGTCCTGTAACATCTGCTTGAACTGCAACCTCTCCTTTTCTGTGTCGCAGCCTCACCGTGCATCAAAAATGACCCGGCCAAGATCATCAGCGGGCTCATCTGGTTCCCGTTCTTCACCCTAATCTTCTTCTTCATTGTCTTCCATTGTGGTATCAGCATACTCAGGGAACATAGATCGGTAGTTGTCATCATCGTTCTCTTCTTCATCGTCGTCTTCCATCATAACCTCTCTTTCTCCGTGCTTGGTCCAAACATTATAGCCCGACATAAAACCGGACCAAAGCAGGTGGCTCTGAATGACTCTTGAGGAAGTGTAATCCTTCTCATTCCGACATTCAACACATGGACAAAATATATAGCCACCACCATGCTTGTTCGCCTCGGTCGCATCTCGAAAAGAATGCACGCCTTCTCTGTAAGCGGCTGTGCGTCGATCACCGTACATCCATGGATGGCTCATCTGTGTCATACAATAGTATATCAAACATAATCACGATCCTAAAAATTTGTACCGCACGGTCTAAACGAGAAAATATAGTTGCTAACCTTTTAGAATAAGTGGAAATAAAGAGGAAGAGGCTTAAGCGTGGCTTGGGCACCTCATATCGTAGTTGTCTTCGGTGAACTGAAGCGGCATCGCTCTAACACACATTTCAACAAACACCTCTAGTGCATAGGAATGAAATGGAGAACTAGCACAAACCCACACTCCTCCATCCAAGAAAAATACAAGAGAGAGGGGAGAGGGGCTGCGGCCATATATATAGGCAGAAGCCTTTAGTCCCGGTTTGAGACACAAACCGGGACTAAAGGGTGCGCACATGCGGGCTGCACAACGCATAGCCCTTTAGTCCCGGTTTGTGTCTCAAACTGAGACTAAAGGGTTGTAATGGGCTGGGACTAAAGGCTACCGCACGGTGATGTCTACACACGCTTCTGTTCTTGTAGACAGTGTTGGGCCTCCAAGTGCAGAGGTTTGTAGAACAGCAGCAAGTTTCCCTTAAGTGGATCACCCAAGGTTTATCGAACTTAGAGAGGAAGAGGTCAAAGCTATCCCTCTCAAGCAACCCTGCAATTACGATACAGAAAGTCTCTTGTGTCCCCAACACACCCAATACACTTGTCAGATGTATAGGTGCACTAGTTCGGCGAAGAGATAGTGAAATACAAGTGGTATGGATGATTATAAGTAGCAAATGTGGTCTGAAATAAATATCGCTGCGAGCAAACATGTAACAAAACAGCAAGTAAACGGTGTGCAATGCTTGGAAACAAGGCCTAGGGATCATACTTTCACTAGTGGACACACTCCCAACAATATAACATGATTGAACAAATAAACAACTTCTCTCCACTATGGTACTCTGAATTACTCTCCTATTGAACAACACTAATCATTGCGTAGGGCTACGAAGCACTCCTTAAAGTTCATCAAGTACTTGACAAACACCACTCATAGAGATATCCAAATCATATCACAACTCAAGATAGATATTATTGCAACTTAGACCAAGTACTAACACGGTGCACACACTGTCAACATTACACCATGAAAGGAGGAATAGATCACTTTAATACTATCATAGTAATAATTATTCTCATAATCCATAAGAGATCACAATCGTAGCCTAGACCAAGTACCACCATGATGCACGCACTGTCACCGTTACACCATGGCAGGAGGAATAGATTACTTTAATAATACCACTAGAGTACACATAATATCTGAATAATAACATCTACTTGTTCAACATGATACAAAGCTCACGATCACATAAAGATCACATCATGGGAGAGAGAGGTGAACCACATAGCTACCGGTAGAGCCCTCAGCCCCGGGGGAGAACTACTCCCTCCTCATCATAGGAGACAGCAAGGTTGATGGAGATGGCGGTGAGGTCGATGGAGACGGCAGAGACGGCGATGGAGACCGATGGAGATGGCTCCGGGGGCGCTTCCCCGTCCCGGCAGGGTGCCAGAACAGAGACTTCTATCCCCCGAAATTTGGCTTCGACGGCGGCGGCGCTGCAGAACTGTTCTGGAAATTTCGCTGACTCCCTTAGGGTTTTCCGTCCCGAGGCTTCTTATAGGCGAAGGGGCGATGTCAGAGGAGGGCCCAGGCGCCCTCACACCATGGTGGCGCGGCCAGGGCCTGGGCCGCGCCACCCATGTGTGAGCCTGGCCTGTGGCCCCTCTCCTACTCCTCTTCGGATCTCTGGAAGCTTCCGGGTAAAATAAGACTTCAGGAACTTGTTTCATCCAATTCCGAGAATATTTCCTGTGTATCACTTCTGAAACACAAAAACAGCAGAAAACAGGGAACTGGCACTGTGGCAACTTGTTAATAGGTTAGTTCCGGAAAATGCATAAAAGTGCCACGAAGTGTAACGAAACAATAGGCAAATGGTGTAAAAACAAGCATGGAGCATCAAAAATTATAGATACGTTGGAGACGTATCACGTGGTTGGGCGAATTTGGGGCGACGTGGCCGGGCCTTTAGTCCCAGCCCAGATTACGGCCGGGACTAAAGGGTCCTGACCAAAGGCCCATTTTTGTCTCTGGTTTCTGACAGTGACCCTTTCTTTAGGAGTCAGTTCTGGCGAGCAGTCGTCAAAGCTACATGCACAAAATTGTGTATGAGCACTATTCATCATCCCGAGACGACAAATAGACTGAGAGAGTAAATCAATCTATTAAATGTTTTATGCGATGCTTTACTAGCTCACACCCGCAACACTGGTCCAAATGGATGGGGCTTTGTGAGCTTTGGTGTAATACCAATAGGCAATCTTCGTCGGGAAATCTCCATTTTAGGTCATTTTATGGACGACAACCACGATATTTTGGCATTACTTCATCTAATCACGTTCTTCCTGGTGATATCCAGCATTGGCTGGTGGACCGCCAGCTGATCCTTGCGTCTGTTCGCCAACATCTCCTCCGTATGGAGAAGCGTATGAAGTACTTCACTGACAAGCATTGTTCAGAATGCAAATTCTCCGTGGGAGATATATATATGGTCTTTCTCAAATTGTAACCCTACATACAATCTTCTATGGTCCAACGTGCCAATCACAAACTGGCATTCAAATCCTTTGGTCCTTACCGTGTATATACGGTACCCCACATACTCGTAACCTATGCACATCTATGACAACTTAGAGTCCAAATGTAACCTAACTCATATACAATATTCAACACAAACACAACAAACTCCACCTTGGCGAATATTCTCCACCATCTTGAGTACGTCAAAGCATCAAACTTCCATGTACTCTAGACATCAGTTGTCTTCCATGAGCTCCACTGCTACTCCTATCCTCCATGTGACTCCACCAGTCCACCTGCAACTATAGTCTATTCTTCCCGTTCAACACTATCACACACCGACTAGTGATCTGCGTGAAAGTTATATATATAACTTGAAGGAATTTCATCTTCAGCCTTGAGTCACCTTGAGTTAAATTCACAGTTGTCTCATCAACGCTTTTGCAGATTCTTTATGGCTGACTCTAATCCATCACCTAACATCAATCTCGATAGACCCGGTTACCAACTTCAACCTGGTACACGCCAACACTGCTTTAGCACCCCTGCACACATGTCGGTCCACATGTCTAACCGCTAGTGCCCTGGTCTCTGTTGCTATCTCATGCTTACAACACACCTCAATGATATTACCGCATCGAGTATCTGCAATTTTGGGAAAAATCTACTGGGTCACGAACTGACACCTCCTTATACCCCCACTGTAGACAACCATCAGTCATACCCGACCAATGCCGAGTTTCACACATTCCTCAAACCCTGTGCAGTGTGCACCACGCCGAGCCAACTTGCTTCTCGCATTCCCGCTGACTTAGCTTTAACTCTATGCATGCTTACATCATAGCCCCTCCATCAGCCGAGTAGAATATTCCTTCAGACTCCAGCTCCACCTTCAACGTGACTTCTTGGTAGATGATCAATCCACCGCGTTATGTTGACTTCAAGTTTCCAAGTGCACCTTTTTGAGTCAACTCCGCGCCATCGCCATGCCAAAGCAAGAACTTCTCAGTCATGTGCCACGTGTTTCCACGCCATTGAATTCAGACACCGTCAGCCATCACGCTCCTACATCGTCGTCGCTGGTCTTCATCGTCTTTTGTATTTGTTAGACTTTCTAGTATGACTTATCCGAACGTATCGACTGCAAGCATGCTCTGCCTCACACCTCCCAACATCATCGTGCATTGTTTGACACCTACTTTTTTTTTGAACGGAAAAGGGGTCTCAAAGGACCCCCGAACTGCTTCATTCCAGACCTATCAGTTACACTTTTACAAAAAGGCCCCCCAAAGAGATAAAATTACACACAAGCCCAGTAAAAATGCAGAAAGGACCCTAGATCTAGTCTAGAAACGAGATCTGGTCCTGGAGCTTCTTCCTCCAAATTCCGACGAGGACGACAACCAGAGCCACCGCAGATCAGCGATGGCGACACAAAGGCGGCGGGAGAAGCAGGGGAGTGGTGCCCTACACCATGAGTTCCGGATGGGGCGACGGAACCAGCCACCGGAGAAGAACTCCCGCACGCTCCCAGCTGAAGAAGAAAACACCATCACCAAAGCCATCCTACCACCGCCTCTGTGGTCGTAGAGGCGAGAGAGACAGTGTAGCTCCTCCAGAAAGAGCGGGCGTCACCACCGAGAAGCCGAAGAACACGCCATGGGCTGCCTCTCTCCCATGCCTCCACGGCCGGCCGAGAGAGACAGCGCCACCAGCAAACCGCGCCGCCGCAAACCTCCACCTCGCCACCACGGCCGGCCAGGAGGGAAAAGCGTCGGAGCAGCACCTCGAGCCCTGAGAGACGACGAAGATCACGGCCTATTAGGCGGTGCTGGTCAGCTTCGACGAAGCCTGCTTCCACCGGAGAAGCAAGGCGACGGCGGGGCCAACCCTAGATCTTGGATCTGGCCAGGGTAGATCCGAGATACATCGCCGGGACAATGGCAACAAGCCACTACAGAACTAAGGCAACGACTAAACCTACTTCTACGGGCGCCGGCACCTCCCCACCGCCGCTCCGACCGGCATCGTCGGCGGGAACGACGGCGGTTTGGGCCGGCTCACTCGAGCTCTCTCTCTCTCGGTTACTGTAGCGAGGAGGGAAGGGGAGAAGGGGAAGATAGGTTCTGACCGCCCCCGTTTGACACCTTCTGATACATAGTCTTCACGACGCACTCACACGTTGCCATCCCAAAATAATGTTGCCGCTTCCATTGTAGTGCTCTTGGCTAGCTCCCTAGTATGGTCTTTGAAATACATCAACCAACTAATCGAAAACTTCCGTATAAACTGACGACTTTTGTTCAAATCGCACAACTATTTTTCCCTTAATAATTTGATGTACTGCTCCAACTGAAATTCGCCGGCATCTCCACTTGCATGCAACAATTTATATTGGGATATCTTTTTTTGTTCACGTAACAAATCTCATGCTACCTTGTTCGGCTCTGCCCGGATCTCATAGGTAAACCAGACTGCAACGCTTCTAATCCTTGTCCTGCCACGCATGATAACATAAATCTACAAATTGGTCCTCCATCACTTTAGGCGTCTTACAAATTTTTATTTTGATATGTAATTCATCTAGTTTTATTCTCTCTATTTTGGGAACCTTATGTGTTGCGCCTCTGTGCATCTTAGTTATGCAGAGGCCGAGTATAATCTTTACCTAATAATAAAGTACGTAAGGGTTCCATGGTTTGGTTTTTTCCAATACTTTTTTAGACAGATTTTCCCTCCCACCAAATCACATACTACACACCTATGCAACCTATGGCAACGTACGGCCTTCTGTCCCAAAAAAAAATATACCGACTCTGCTTCGGGTTTTGTACACGAACTCTGCTCGGAGAAGACTCCTATGTGAACTCTACTCCGGGATGACTCCTACACAAACTCTGCTCGAGCACGTGCCCATGGGATGCATGTATAAAAAGGACTCGAGTTCCGGTATATCGATATAGAAATTAAACCCCTAGCTCCAAGTTCACGTGCTCGACGTTGCCGCCGACTCGCTTGCCAATTCCGCCTGAACTCGCTTGCCAATTCGGCAGGAACTCGCCTGCCAATTCCGCCTAAACTCGCTGACTCGCCCGACAATTTCACAGGAACTTGCCGCAGTCTCGCCTACCGATTCGCCGGAACTCCATCCGTTTGTGCTTCACCACATCCCCACCCCCACCCGCCGAGGAAAGCATCAGCCACTGCACAGCGCCAGAGCCGTTGCACGGTTGAAATTGATGATCGCCTCTAGCTACAGCTGAAGAACTGCTTGGACGGAGCGGGCGGAAGGTAGAGGGACAGAGATGTTGGAGGATGCCGCGGGCAAGGGCAGGCGGATGAAAGGAGCGCGTCCAAGTTGGCCCGGGAAGGATGTACATGATTGTCGGATTTGGCGTTCTCTGCGACAGGATTGTTCAATAGCACTCGATCTGGCAGGTCGTTAATTCCAACGAACAACAATATCATTGAGCCAAGATGCCTGGCGGAGGTCAGCAGTCCGCCAACGGCGGTAGTGGAGCAGGGCGATGGGATGAAGCACGCAAACAGAGAAAATTAGCCGCTGTTTTTATGGCGGCACGGGGCGCGGCGACGGTACACAAGGAATATGGCGAGCGGGCGATCAGCTGCATCGCACACCTCACGCGTAAGACTGGAACAGGACGCCGCCGCCCCCAGCCTGCACAAGTCTGCTGCTTGAACGCTGCCCGCTGCATCGTCTCAGTGTCTCCATGTCAGCCGTCGTTAGAGATGTGGAGGCACATGGGGTTATACTGTACGGTGGTCTGAGAGATTAATAAAGATTGGGGAGAGTCTGAGAGAGATACCTACTATGGTTACGTGAGAAATTGAACCATTGAGGCTTGCTAGCAGCTAAACTAAGACGCTACTAATTGCAACAAGGGCCGCTCGTGGCCTCTCGAGTAATCGGTGTGAGGTAAGATAATGTGTACGTATATGATCTTGACACATCATTTGTTTGTTGTCACGGATGCGTGGATGCGCTCAAGGTTCAGAACTTCAGGTTAGATGTTCATATCGTAGAAACATGATCATGACAAATATAGGGATTTTAAAATAATAAACATAGTCAGTTCGTTGTACTCATGATGGTGTGTTTATTACTTGGGCCTATGAAATTTTTAGAGCCAAATTATTAACAGTGAATTGCACAACCCAAAAAAAGAAATCATGAATTGTTCTTCATGTCGTGTACCCGTAGTCCTCTTGTGGGCTGAAGGATAGGAAAACATGAATCAAAGGGGAAACGATGGCGGAGCTTTGGGATCCAGGCTTTAATGCCACATGTGAATGCTTGAAGCAGGTCTAACTTCAGTGGCAAAATATCTTGGTCTCATAGGATACTTTTCTAGGATTATTCGGCAAAGGCCTCTCCATCATCTTTGCATGCCGACTGCGCCTCCCTCCCCAATGATTTATTCGTCTTCTCTGCTTACTACACTCCCAACCCTAGGGCGAGGTAACGAGGAAGCCGCATGGCCATGCAGTATGAGATGGTTAGGTTGAGGCGGTGGTAGTGGTGATGCTTGACATGGAGCGCGCCATGGAGCTTGTACCAAAAAAACTTACTTTGTATGCCTTCACAATGTAAATTTTACTATCCGGTGCAACGCACGGGTATATTTCCTAGTAATACTTAAGACTTTTAAGTAATAAAAGCCCATTATATAAAAAAGTTTGGCGGACATGCATAACGCTGCTCCTTGCCTCCTGAACAGCTAGGTTGCTACAAGCCTGGCATGGGCAGCCCGGCCCGTCAGGCCAAAACATGCTGCTAGGCTGGGCCTGGGCTGGAATTTTTTGGCCCAATAGGAGTAATGAGCCAGGCCTAGGCTAGAAAAAATGAGGATTTACTGAAGGCCTGGCCCGATAGCCCGATGAATTTTTGGACCGACAGGCCGGACCTAGGCTGAAAAATATGGCCCGACAGTCAGGCCAGGCTGGGCCTAGACCGCAAAAATAGAGTTAGGCTTTTTCTTGACCCGGCCCGTTTCGAAATAATGTCCAGTTATAGTTGCTGCATACACCGTCCGCACACGCTACGTGGACCAGCGCCTCTACAGATTTGATCTGGTCGACGCCGACATCGATATTTCTTCTGATCGTTTCCTACTGGTATGTGTGCACCACTTCCCATCTGCTCAGCTTCCCCGTGTCCTGCTCGACTGCTACCAGAAAATTTCAACGACGAATCTTGCTTACTCATCGCCCGCAATATCCACTCAACTGTGATCCGATGTCACGCCAACTTCTTATACCGCTCCTGATCAACCGTAAATTTTCATCGCTATTTTCTTCATCCTCTAGAACAACCTGCGGTCTTTAACCTAGCTCTCATACCACTTGTAATTATTATAGACGCAGAATTTATCTTATGATCTACTATAAATCAAACAATCACAACATGATAACGATACAAAAATTTGTTAACGCAGTTAAGCGATCAACGTCTACATCTTCGGTGCATGACTACGGCCGCTCCTCCCAATAAATTTGCAACATCGGCCGTTTTGGACACTACCATAAGCTGCCGGCTCCCATTGTGCTCCTTCTGTCGTTAACTTGTTATAGGTTATAACTTTGCGGTAACTATATAGGATCCCAGGCTACTATAGTCCGACTCGAACACTACTTGTAACCTATCCACACCTATTATAACATAAAGTCCAAACATAATCTAACTCGTACATAATATTTAACACAAACACAAGAATTACAAAATCTTCACACCTTGCAAACTTACTATCCATTTCTGCCTATTCAACCTAGATAAAAAACCCTCAACACAATGTGAGAAAAAAATAAGGAGATAGTGGATCTCCCTGCCGTAACTCCCTATCAGGTATAATGGCATATGTGCATTCACCATTGATATGTACTTTATAGACCGATGTGATGCATCTCATGACCAAATGGATCCATTCCTCAACAAACCTAAATTTCTCATCATCCTTTCCAAAAACTGCCATTTCACACGGTCATACGCTTTGCTCAGATCAAGTTTCACCGCTGCATACCCTTCCTATCCTTCTCTCCTTTTTTACATGAAATGAGTGCACTCGTACGCCACCAAAATATTATCTGTTACTAACCTTCTAGGAACAAAAGCACTCTAATATGGGGATATAATTTTAGGTAATATTTGCTTTAACCAGTTCGCTAGCATCTTAGAGACAATTTTGTACACCACATTGCATAGCGAAATTGGTCGTGAGTTATTCATACTTTCTAGATCATCCACTTTGGGAATAAGAACAACACATTTGTCATTCCAACTCTCCGACATTGTGCCCTGATGCAGAACATCTAACACCTCCTTGGAAAAGATTTCCCCAACAACGTCCCAAAATTTCTTGTAGAATATTGATGACACACCATCCAAACCAGGGCCCTTCAAATCACCTATGCTCTCAAGTGATTCTATCACTTCTTTAAATGTAAATTCTTTGCATAGGGCTTCATTCATATCTTAAGTGACCCTCGAATCAATATTACTGAAGAACTCTTTTTTTACGAGTTGGGCCGGCACATGGACTCCCAGACAAGGGCTAGGCACAACACATGTAACTACGTGTCAGGTCGGGCACGCATGTTTTTTTTTTTTTTTTTTGAAATTTAAGCTTCCATTAATAACATGATACAACAGGCTCGCTGGCCACAAGGTTTTTTACAAATTCAGGCATCTCCTCCAGCCAAATGACCGGAGAATCAGAACCCAAATTAACACCAAAGGAAGCTAATACATCAGCTACATTGTTGCAAGTTCTAGGACAATAACAAACATCAAAGTAATTAAAATACATATTTGCTAGATACTTGATCTCTCTAAAGAGATGTCCATTTACTGCCAGGTTTTGAGATTCACCTTTAATCGCTTGAAGCAAAAGCTGTGAATCAGTTTCCACTTGAAGTCTTGTGATTCCCCAAGATTGTGCCCATTGTAGACCTGTAAGACAAGCAATGGCCTCTGTCTGTAATGCATCATTTGCTTGAGGAATACTTCCTGCACCTGCACCCATTGGTTCTCCATTGGCATCACGAATTATAAAACCCCACCCTCCAGAATTATTACATGGCAGGAAACTGCCATCTATGTTTATTTTTAGCACTCCTTCCTTAGGTGGGTTCCAGGTTTGGTTTTTCTTTTGTTTCAGACATTTGTCATTACTAAAATATTGGTCAAATTCATCTGCTGCTCTTTTGGCAAGAACTGGAATGGAGTCTTGAGTTATTCTCCGGTCACCTGCCATTGTTTTATTTCTGGATTGCCATAACCACCATATTAACCCAAGGGTTTTCAGTTTCTGTTTCTTTTCTAACTGTGTTATTTCCATGATAAATTGTATTGAATCCTGACTTTTCAGAAGTTTTTCTCTTATGTCATTCATTTGCATCTCATTCCAACTTGTTTTAGCCACCTTGCACTTTAAGAAAAGATGAGCTCCATCTTCATTCATTCTATTACAGACCGGGCAGATTGGATCTATTTCCATGCCTTTTCTATTCAGATTTAGTCTATGGGGAAGACTGTTATGGGCTATTCTCCAAATAAGCATTTTGACTTTTGTTGGGCATTCTAGATTCCATATGGCATTCCAGTTCATTCTGGAATTACCATATTGATTTTCTATCTGCCCATTTATGTTTATCTCATCAGTTTGCCTTTTGAGTCTGTAGGCTGATTTCACACTAAATTGCCCACTATTTTCAAAGTGCCATGCCCATACATCTTCGAAATCTTCAAATAAAGGAATGGCCAATATCATATTATGTATTAGATCACCAACGCTTATTATGGATAAGAGGGAGTATATTGTAGTTGGTGTTTGTAGATGAAAATTAAAACTCAAATGCTAAAAAGTGCTTGGATGCCCATTAGCACTCCGAGCACCCGCTTATGGGCCGTTAGATCGGCGCGATCAAACACCGTGCCGCGTTTAGGTTCCGACATATCCCCACCTGGGGTCCCACCACTGCGTGGAGACGTCCTCCTGCCGCTCACTAACTCCGCCCGCACGACCCCACACCTGCACCTGCTGCGCCACCGAGGTCGTCTCCGGCGACCGGCGCACCGCAGCCACCGACCCGACCTCCCGCGCATCGCTCGCCACCGGCCCAATTTCCCGCGGACCTCCCTCCGCCAGCCGGTTCTTCCGCGCGCCACAGGACCGGGTCCCCCGTCGCCGTCGCTCCATGCCCCGTCGCCGCCGGTCCTTGCCCCATCGCCGCTGCGACGGCCGCGACCACCGCGCGGAAGATCCTTGCGCTGCTCCGGAATCCTGCCCCGCCCGCCCTGACGGTGAGGTCCTGACGCGGAGAGTCCCATCGTCGATCCTTCCCCATATGGCAGCAGATCTGGTCCTGACGCGGTAGACCGGCTATTCGCGAGGGCGCGGATCTCGTCGCCGGAGAGCTTGGGAGCAGAGTCCGTCCGTGCGCTAGGTGGCGATGAGCCGCATCGCGTGTCAGCACGGTCCTCTCCAGTAGGTCAGCGTGGGGAGTACCAGTTCAGGGCGGAGGAGACTGCGAGCTGGATCTGGTCGTCTTCAGCGAGCTTGAAATTACGAGGTTAGTTTTACTATCTAAAATCTTTGCCAACGTGTGATTGAATTAACCTTGTAGTTCAGCATCTCTGTTCAGTTCATATGGGGGTAATTTTTGGACTAAAATTACGTCTAGAAATCGACTGGATTCAATGTTCTCCGTTCAGTTCATGTTGGTTAGTGTCCATGGCAGATGCAGGGCCCAGCTTACTTCATCTCTCATCCGCACACACTTCCCCGGGTACGAGTCGCCTCGCCCAAACGGAGGAGTTGCGTCCGCCACCTCCCAAACCCTTGATGTCCTCTCGCGGAAGCCGTGGTTGATTCGTCATTGCCGCCAGAACCTGTTGCTATGGTCAGCATCGGGAGCAGGAAGGGCACCGTCATGGTCTCGTGGACCCTTTCTTTGGCTCCCGTTGTTGGCCCAGGCCTGTGACGAGTACTTCCGACGGTGACGTCGTGAGGACGACAAGTTCGGCAAGACGCAGACTGTTCCAGAAGCTAGCTAGCTGTCTTAGATTGACCCAATCTTTTATTCATTGAAGTTACGGTGTAGTTAGTGGCCATGGAATTACATGCTTATACAGTCTAGCTACTAGCTATCGGAGTCGATACACTCCTCCATGCACTATATATATGTATTCGGATGACAACACATACAACATGTTGCCGGTGTCGGATTGTGATTATCGTTTTCAACAATAGCATCTCCATGCACATCTACTTTGATCTGGTACCACACTGATCCATTTTTCTTTGTACCAGCGTAGCTGTAAGTAGTAGGAACAGCGATTTTTTGTCTAGCTTTCCTTTTGCAATAGGGAAATGGGCAAGTTTGTGTATGAGTGTCTACAGCGGCACTACCTCTTTTAAGTTGTAAACTAAACATAGCTGAGTTGGTTACTTAATCCAACTTAGTTGCTTTTTCATTTTTTTTCTAGTTAAGTTTATTCATATTTTTCTCTAGCAGTACCATTTTTTGTAGTTCTGCACTAAATATATTAAGTTGCATTGGTCAATATAGCTAAGTAGGGTAGTGGAATCCACCATATTTATGTTTTTTTGTTGAATTTTAATTCTAGTTAAGTTCATTCTTTTTCTTCGACACTAGCCCTTTTAAACTTGTACACTGATTTTCATTAAATTGGCTTATTCCACATAGCTAAGTTGGTTCTTAATCCAACTTAGTTGTTTTTTCTAGTTAAGTTCATTTATATTTTTCTCCAGCAGTACCTCTTTTTTAGTTGTACACTGATTAACATTGAGTTGCAGTCTTAGTATAGCTAAGTTGGGTACTAGAATCCACCATAAGTTGTATTTTTGTTGAATTTAATTTCTTGTTAAGTTCATTTCTTTAGCACTATCCCTTTTAAAGTTGTACACTAATTTTCATTAAATTGGCTTATTCAGCATAGCTAAGTTGGTTCTTAATCCAACTTAGTTGCCTTTTCATTTTCTAGTTAAGTTTATTTATATTTTGCTCCAGCACTACCCATTTTTTTAGTTGTACACTGATTTACAGTAGGTTGCAGTGTTTATTATGACTAAGTTGGGTACTGAAATCCACCGTAGTTGTATTTTAGTTGAATTTAAATTCTACTGAAGTTCATTTATTTTTCTTCAGCACTACCCCTTTTAAAGTCGTACACCAATTGTCATTAAATTGGATTGTTTAACATAGCTAAGTTGGTTACTTAGTCCTACTTAGTTGCTTTTCCTTTTTATTTGGAGCATGTTTTTTATTTGATTTTAAATTCTAGGTAAGCACTACCCCTTAAGTTATACACGGATATACATTAATTTGACTTGTCCAACAAAGATAACTTGGGAACTGAATCCAACTTAGTTGCATTCTCTTTCTCTTTTGAGTATTTCTTTTTCAAATTATTTTTCATATTTTCTCAAATTTCCAAATGCACCGACAGCTAAATAGTTGTAGGAACATTTGTTGTGGGCGCGCGGTTGCCAGCAGGGCCTGGTGGCACATTGACCATTGAGTTCGCCATGCATTACTTTGTAGTAACCTAGGAACCTGAAGTTTGTTGATAGATATTCGCACAATTTGTTATGTTGCATGATTTTGCTTGGAACTAGGGTTTCCCCTAATAAGTTCGTCACTGGTATAATTTAGTTGTCTTGTCAAGCTCAACGGTGGATGAGGCCATGGCCCTGAGCAGGTGGCGACCCCCACGATAGTGTGAGCGCCAGCCCGCCATGGCCGCTGACCAGCGTAAGTTGCTTATACATTTTTAATTAACTTGTTGCTACTTTGTTAAGTTGATTCTTGGTAATGTTTAACTTGGCTAAACATTGATGCTAAGTTGCTTTCTTTGTAATATTAAAGTTGGATTAACATTGATGTTAAGTTGTTTTCTGAGTACTGTTTAAGCTGTCTAACCACTGATAATAAGTTGATTTTTGGGTAATGTATAAGTTGCGTAAATGTTGATGCTACGTTACCTTATGGGTAATGTCTAAGTTGTATCAACTTGACCTTAAGTTGCTGATTTGAATAGATATGCCATATTAGAAGACATTTTTAGCTTTTGTTTTGCCATTTATATATTTTATAGGAGGTGTTGTCTCAAATTCATCCATTCATGTTTGAATTAAGTTGTTTGGTAACATAATTTAGTTACTTTTTAAGATCTACTCCCTTCGTTTCAAAATATAAGATGTTTTAGCTTTGTGAAGCAAATGTATTTAGACATTTTTTTAGTGTGTAGGTTCACTCGAATACATTTACTTCATAGACCCAAAACATCTTATATTTAAAAACAGAGGGAGTAATTAAGTTGATCACAAGTTTTTGCCAACTCAAATGTTAGCGGGAGCGACTAATATCTTCTAAGATGCGTCTTTGATATGCTACACTTTGTACTAAGTTGTGTTACCATATTACCTTGTTTATTTTCGGCTGCAAGTAAGTTGCGATTTTGGGTCCACTGTGTTATTGCTGAGATTGTTGCAGGTATAGGATCACCACTACTGTTTTAGGGTGATCTGTGTGTTATTTGCACGTTCTTGGGGTTGTGGATCTTACTAACTTGTAGGTTTCATATAACCTAGTCGTTGTTTGAGTCTAGGTAATTGCAGTTTGTCATGCACTAAGTTGTATTTACCAGATTACCTAGTTGCTTTTTAGGTGCAAGTAAGTTGCATTTTTTGGTTCCACTGTGTTGTTGCAGATTTAGGATCACCTCTACTTTTTACGGTGACTTTGTGTGTTATTTGCACGTTCCTGATGTTGTGGTTCTAACTAACTTGTTGGTTTTATATCACATAGTCGCTTTCTTCAGTGCAGGTAAGGTGTGGTTTGTCATGCACTAACCAAAATACTTAGTTGATTTTTGGGCATAGATAAGTTGTAGTTTTGGTTCCACTGTGTTGCTGCTTAGAGGATCACCCCTATTGTTCCTACAATGATTTGTTGTTAACTAAGTTGTAGTTTCAGATCACATAGTCGTTTCTTCTGGTGCATGTAAATTGTAGTTTGTCATGCCACTAAGTTATGTAGTTGCTTTTTTTGTGTAGGTAAGTTGCCGCTTTGCTTGTAATTCAATTTCTAATATTGTGGCCTTAATGCTCCTTGGATTTCTTTTCTTGAAGATTGTTGGAACTGAAGCAAAAAATGAAGCACACCATTTGGGAGTATGTACAAGTGGCTTTTATCTAAGGAAGCTGATGCCTTAATTGGCATTAAAATGCATGCCGCTGTTGTAGTTTTATGCCTCTTGAATCTCATTGTAGTTTGATTGCATATATGCACCGTGCTTAAAGTATGAGGAGACAGTGGTACTTTCATGGTTGTAGTGCTACTTCTCTTCCGGTCATATTCTCAAGTGTTGATCACTAGATTTTCGTATGCCTTTTCGAAGGTTCAGTAAATGCTATTGTAACCATCAGTTTTTTCATGGAGAATTATTTTGTTGGTTCACGGTTTTGTGCATGTGAAAAGACAAAGGTTTGGTGGCTATTTATCAGCGTTTTCGCTGTTTTGTGGCTATTTATCAGCGTTTCGCCTTTTCAACGTGAATAAGGTGCATGGGACTTGGCCTGGCCGGCCGGTGCTTGCTCAGAGCGCGGGGGCTCTATGACTTGGCTTTTTTTTTTTAGGCCCATCAGGGTCAGTGGGAACCGTCTGGGAACGTCCTTTTTGGCGTGTCAGACCATTCCTATTAGGGCGCAAAATCTAATTCGTGCCTGGGCACCGTGGTGTCTTACGCGGTGCTCACGTCGCTCGTGCGTCCGATCTCTATCGAACAGCCCTGAGATAGCGACGCAACCATCCGAAAAATCGACACGGCCTGTGGTCTATCCCCAGTTCCCCACTCTCACGCACACGAGCAGAGGAGAGGCGGCCGACGCCTTGCTCCAGCTCCGTCTACGGCCGACGCCTCGCTCCAGCTCTGTCTCCGGCCGCCGCGCTCTGGCCCGCTTCGCGCCCTGCCCTACGCCTCCTCCTCACCCCCATCCGGCAATCCCTTCCGCATCCCCACCCCACACACCACGAACTCGAGGGATGTCCCGTCGCCCCGTCGCCCCGATCGACAGGATCCAGAGATCCAGGCGGAGGCTATGGTGCTGCACATGCCCGCACTCCAGTGGAGAAGAGCGGCAGCCATGGAGTTGGGGAGGGAGGAATCGAAATCCATCAGCGCTCTCAAGGAAAAGGGCGGTGGCCATGGACTTGGTGGTGGTGCGGGGTGAGGCGGAATCGCACGTCATCCGCGCCCTCGAGGCCAAGGGCGGCAGCCATGGTGGACTGGTGGTGGTGTGGGTGTTCGGGAATCGCACGGTGCCCTGCTCCCGAGGTGGAAGGAGGCGGCCATGGCAGTGGTGTGGGTAGCGGATGCGCCGGTGGCTTATTAGATGGGGGAGGCACGGAGGCGGAGCAGAGGATCTGGTATTCTGGTGGTCGGCCGGCCACCGGCGACGAGAGGCGCGCTGCAGTGTGGCAGTAAGACAGTTTCCCCTTTCAGAGTCAAGCTTCATGGTGGGAGGCGCAACTGGGCTGCGTTGTTCCATGTGCTTCTCTTCTTCAATGACCTCCCGCTACACGTTGGTGAGATTTTCGCTTTTCCTTCGTGTAAGTTTGCGTGATGAACCATTGCTAAGAGATGAAGAATTGATAGCCACTCTGCTATTTCTACATCCAGAAGTATCAAAGGATGTAATAGTAGTAGTTTTCCACCAGTTCTAGTTGTAAATTTTTGGAATTGGAAGTACTTCTAATCTTTTTTTTACATCCAGAATGATGAAAGACTCAAGTTGTGTTCTTCCCAATCTAGATGAAATTTTGCATCTGTATGTATCTTTTATCCTTTTTGTGCATCCAGAATGTTGAATGGATCAAGTAATAAACTGTTTGTATGTTTATGATCCTAGTTTTGGTGCATTTGGATGTATTTTTTTCCATTTTCTACATCTAGAATATTGAATGGATCAAGATTGTAAAACACTAGTATGTTTATGATCCTAGTTTTGGTGCATCTTGGGTGTAATGTTTTTCTTTTTTCTACATCCACCGCTGCCATTTACATGCCTTACATGGTTGCAACAATAGGGTAGGATGTATTTTTTCATGTGTGTGTTCATTGTCTGACATCCCAGTTCTAGTAAATGTTTCGATCTCTCATTTTCTGCCCTATTTCTTGTTGTGGGGCTGCCCTTTTTGCTCGGAACGTGGTTTGTATTTGTGGTTTTTGCTCGATGCGCGATGGATTTTTACCTCCATTTTTGTTTTCGGTGGTGCTGGTCTACTGGTCATGGTGGATGGTGGTCCTGGTACACTTAGTCAAGATTGTAGACGTATAGTAGACATGGTGATTTTGTTAGGGTTCATGTTATCATCCATTAGATCAGCTTAATATTTTTGACATTTGGAATAGTTAATAGGCTCATTATGCATTAGTGCATGTATGTTTGGGACAATAGTTACATAAGTATGATCCCATCTAGACTATTTTATGATGTGGAGTTTCATATTACGAGTTGTTGGAATTTGTTTGCCAAAACTACATGAAGTGGAAACCATGACTATGGATGTAAATAACTCGCAAGACCATGTATATTATATGTAATATTTTGCACTTAGAATGTAAGTTTTTTACACTTGTTCTGTTTATCACTATTATCCAGTGGGGTTCAGTTTTATATTTGAGGATGTGAAATTTAGATAATAAATACAACCTATACCCCAAGATTTATGCACATGGGAGGTATGTTTTCCTGTGTTTTTTGTTGGTTTAAATCGTAACTATGCTCTTCTATATGTTCGTAGGGTGTAAAATTCATGTAATAAATACATACGATCTTGTATGGGGCACATCATTTTATTCGGAAATGTCGTGTGTATTTTTTGTTTTGCAAGAGTTGACAGATGTAAAAATTCTTGAAATCATGTATATGATATGTAATTTTATAATCAGAGGATGTATGTTTCATGCAGTTGTAGGTTTAGACAGGATGTATTATTATGGTTACCTTTCCTATAATGCATGATGTTTCTGAATGCCAGGATGTATTTATTTGTTAAATCTTTTCATCCTGATGTGTGATCATGAGATTTGTTGCTAAGGCGGAGCAAGCAGTGGCGGATCCATGTGTGAGCTGTGTAGTCAATTGACTACACAACTTTTTAAGTACATAGGCAAAAATTATGAAAAAATTCATATTAATACATATATTTGACTACACAGCTTTAGCTTGACTACACAAGCTTGATATCCTGGCTCCGCCACTGGGAGCAAGGATCATGGGTTGCCGCGGCTCTGGATAGTGAACTTTTTTTGCCTGTATTTTTTGGGGTTGGTGACCTTATGTGGATGTAATTTTTACAGGTGTCTGCTACTACTTCTTGGTGTGAACTTGCGTCGGGGCCGGAGCGGTTAAATGAAATGGCGTGCTAAGTGGTGGGCGGCCGGACCAGTGGAAAAAGAAGAAGACGTGCTAAGTGATGGCGGCCAGCTGTGCTACAGATCACGCCAAAGCACTGTGGGAAAGAGGTGAACGTGGGGACCAGAACTTGCTATTTCTGGAATGTATTGATTAGGACATCTATTTTCTTACTATATTTGGGAGGGGCACTCCGGAGGACTAACCGGTGCCTGGGCACTGTGTAGCCACGCCCCTATTAGGGGTGAGTGCTGGATCGGGTAAACCAGCATCTGGATGCTGGGATGGGCAAACCAGCACCGGATGCTGGCTAGCCGCGTTCAAACTAAAATCGCACAATTTCAACGATCCAAGACCAGCTACTACGTCTACAAGACAAGGGAATGGAATGAAAAATAACTGCAGTTTCCAACTGATTTCCAAAACAGAACAAATCATTCGGTCTATAACTGACGTGGTAGGCCGAACCCACGTTGACACCAGTTTTGCTTTCTCTCGTGTCCAATAGCAACAGAGTTAGTCGTCGGCGAGCCGCGATAATCATCGCCTAATCAACCGAGCCCCCCGCACAAATCTTCGCGATAATCCCCGCGAAGAGCAGCAGCACCAGCAGGCAGCAGCCGGTCAAAGTGCGCATCCATGGCGGCACCGAGAATCGGAAACGTCATCCTCCATGGAGACGACGGGCCCCCCATCCCGTGGGCCGTCATCTGGGAGAAGCTCGGCGAGCTGCTCCGCTTCCTCGCCTCCGCGCTCCTCGCGCTCGTGGACGGGATCCGCGAGTGGGCCGCGTCGATGGAGCAGCGGGGGCGCTCCGCCCTCGCCGTCGCCCTCCCGGCCGCGTCCGTGGTGGCGCTGGTCGTCCTCTGCTGCTGCTGCTGCGGGTACTACGCGGCCGGCGGGGGACGCCGCCGCAGAGGGCCCGACGGGGAGGAGGCCTACGGTGGCCACAACGGGCCGGTGGTGAGGTACGGCGGCCGTGGCCGCGGTGGGTACAGAGGAGGGATTTTCAGTATGCATCCCAACAAGCCCATCGTGTGATAGCTTTCATACACATAAAGATTGTGAATATGTATAACACATACAGATGTTTGAATCGTCTTCAGTTTGTAATCCTTCACTGTACGACTGTTTATTTCTGTTCTGATTTGAATGAATACGCATTTAAGCCTATGGATCATGGATTGCATACATTTGTCGCGCTGTGGGTTTGTACCGGTTCTTACCAATAACAGTTCAGAAACTAGAAATGAACTGACACTGAAACCGGGCTGAATTTGTAGCAGTTGCAGCCATGCAGTGATTTCTTCTGTGTGTTTGTCATTGGACATTTAGATCATACAGCAAGGCTGTGAAATTATGTGTCCAGGTACTACTGTTAAGGAGTATTAGTATAGGTCTAAGTCTCTAGGAGTTCGTATTTGTCTAGATTTACTATCTTTGTGTCCCAAGTCAGATGTATTATATATTGTGGCCTTTGGCCCTCAGATAATAAGTTGCTATTTGTCTAACATAGTATCAGAGCTTACGTTAGGGTTTTGCAACTTCCGTGCTTCCGATTTTTTTTTCTCTTTGTCCAGCGACTGATGTGCGCCATGGTTGCGCTGCTTCTTCTGCTGAAGGTCTTCATCTGGGCGTTTGCTACGCCGTCGAGTTGTTCCAGATCGATTTCATCCACCGCTGCTTTCCGATGCCCTCAAGATCGAAGCTATCACGCTGCTCCTCCCGCCGCCGGAAGGGTCGCTTGCGCTGATCCTCCTAGCAGGCTCCGTCCAGCTCCGCCCGTTGCCCGACCGTCCGGCTCTACTCCTGCTGTCCGCCGTCGCCAAGTTCCTCGAGGCCGCCCTCCAGATCTCTCCAAGATCGATTTCCAGATCGCTGTTGTTCTGCAACTTGCAGACCTTCCAGTCGGCCGCCTGTTCCTCGGATCGATCCCCGCTGGCTCCCTGTGGATCGACGTACGCCACCCGTCCGGAGCCCGCGTTGTCTCCGCCCATCGCCGCTCGATGTCGGCTCTCCTCTGGTGCTGTTTGCCGCCTGGGTAACTTGGCTCAGGCTTTGACCTGGTTTCGTGGGCTGCTTCTTTTGGCCTGCATGCGCACTACTTGTGCTTACCTGCTGCTTGCTAGCGCTGGCTTGCAATTTTTCTCCGATGCTACCAACTGATGGTATGATTGGTCGCCACCAGTGTGTTGTAAAAAATAAATAAAGTGTGCTTCACTCTCCGGTGATTTTTGACGGTTCCGCTACGACTTTATCTTGTCTGTGTGTCTTCTATTTCTGTTGCGTCCACCAAGTCCGCTATTCTTTTGTGTCTCCTATGTTATGCGAGTCCACTATACCTTTATTGTCAGCTTGTCTCTTCGGCCCTGGTCCTTTATGGATTTTTGTGGCTTGTTTTGCATTGTCAATCTACGCCCATTCTCCTTGTCGTCTAGCTTGTTTGCTGACGATTTTCTTTGGGCTATGATTTTTCTGCGCAATGCTTGATTCTCTTGATGTGCCATCTTGTGACAGCCCATCTTCTCTCTATGGGTGTGTGTCTTTCTCTGATCCGTCATTTGTTGCATTGTCATTGATCTACACTTTTTTTTGCCGGTGAGCTTCTATTGCTGTGGGCTTTTGTGCTATGATCTTTTGTGACATGCTGTCCTTCTTCCTATGTCGATCTCTTCTTCGATCGATTGTGGCTTGACTCTACAGGTTTTGAAGACTCTTCATGCTTTAACGATACTCAAGATGTGGATTTTGGATTATCATTTTTTTGTAGTTTTGCCTTTCTTCAAATGCAATGCTATTGCATACGCTTTGCATTTGAGAGGGGGTGTTAAGGAGTATTAGTATTGGTCTAGCTCTCTAGGAGTCCGTATTTGTCTAGATTTACTATCCTTGTGTCCCAAGTCAGATGTACTATATATTGTGGCCTTTGGCCCTCAGATAATACAAGTTGCTATTTGTCTAACACCAACATCCCTGTACAAAGACCCAGCTGATTATCCTTTTTTCTACTCAAAACAAGGAGATATAACCTCAGGTATATAATCAGATAAAGACTTCTCTCTGTAGCTTTTTCAGTTACCAGAAACAATGATATTTTCTATATCAGAATAGTATCTCCCCGAAAAACAAGGGATCTCCAAACCTCCTATATTTGCTTCAGATACTTTGCACTAGACTAGATGCTAATAATAGAGGCGCCAATCATGAAGATCTAGAGCCTTTATCCAAATCAAATATCAGCGGCTAAAATCACTGGGCTCCACAAGATAAAAACCCAATTATTCTAGATTCTTCAACCATATTTTGTTACCTTTCACTGGATCAATGTTCAGTTTTTGAATCAGAAGGACAAAAGATTTACCTGTAAGAGGTGAAAACCTCATCAAGTAGCTTACAAACCCCATTCTGAATTTTAAAGTAACTTTCTTTTAGACGGCATAATTAACCAATTATACCCCACCTTGAGATTGACAATGCTAACCCTGACATCATTATTATCATCTACTCAGGTCTGAAAAGAAGGGCCATGCACACGCACATTATTTCCTTAAATTTATTTGATAAAAATTATGTGCACGCGTGTTATTTTCCTATAGTAGTATTCAGAAAGCACAAGAAAAGAGATGAATCAAAGCTTCCGCAGAAGAATCACAAATGAAGACACAGCTCTTATAACAGAAAAAAAAAGCAAGGGATTAAACCACATGTAGTTTGTACAACCTACTACTGCTCCCTTTCCTCATGAAAAGCTTTGGAGCAACTCAGCGAAAGATTTTAACTTCACCAAACCTCTCATGCTTTGATGCCGAAGTTTGTGCACTTGATGGAGCCTCTTGCAATGTCGATCTCGATCATGTTGTCCTCTTCGCTGATCTCCGAGTAGATGTCCATGAAGTCTCTCTTGCCGAGCATCAAATCCGGCAGGAAGCCTGCAAAGAGGTCCTGATCCTTCTTCCAGCTGGGACATTGCTCCTCTTGCCCCACATAGTGGCCATCGACAAGGGAGATCTCGATAAGGCTCTCGTCATCGTCGTCGTCAGACACTGAGGAGACTTCATTGGTCCATTCTTCGCTCACCGGGCAATCAGAAGACCCCGACTGGCTTCCTGCCGAGTCCTCCCCGGACACCTCGTCGTCTTGTGGCACGACGCTTTCCTCTTGATGAACAGCCTCTTCCTCCATGGAAATCTTCTGGCAGCTGGTTTTGATCAGCTGTCTGAGGTTTGAGAAGAGCAGGGAGAGGCAGGTGGAGATAACGAGCAGAAGCAGCAATGCAAGAGAGGATGATGTGGAGAAAGAAGATGAGGAGGAAGAAGAAGAATACATACTGTAAAGGCTACATGAAATGAGTAGGAGCGTGAGTTGTATGGCCATTTGGGAGCTGGGAAGCATCGAGGATTTTGCTCACAATCACAAGGGCAAGAAGGGCTTTAGTGGCCCAAATGATGCAACCATGCTAAAGAAGAAAGAAGCCATGATGAGACACGGCAGGAAAGAAGGAATTGCTGCTGCTTCCTTTACAATAACAAAACCTGCACAGGGAAAGCAAGCAAAGGTTGTGTGTGCGCGCTTCTCTATCAGATGGATTTGTGAATTGACACAAAGAGGAAAAGGGAGGGGGAGCAGGGCTCACCATGTAGTAGGATGCATCTGCACAAATATTTTACTATCTGAAACTGATGGGATGTAAAGGTAATTGCAATAGTTAATGCTTAGAAAACTGAAAACTTTGTGGTGAACTGTTACCAGTGCTGCAGTGTGTGCACACACCCCATGTCCTTTTGTTCCTAGCACTAGGTTATGTAGAGGTAACTGTTGTCTTGGCATCATGGTCAGAGTTTTTTAAGTGATGCTTGACTGAAATATTTAAGGCGCGGTCCATCCCACGGCACTGATGCCTGCCTATAGGATGACAACATGCAAACAAGAGGATGGTCATGTGCAGAGAGTTAATTAAAGTTTACCACATGGGCCTCACCTAGATGATTCATCTCTTCCATACCTTTTTTACCTTATGGAAAGCAACAAAAAAAAAATTCATGTAAGTTGAAACTGTAATGGAACTTCTCCCCTTTCTCCTGCACTCTCCTTCTCTGCACTTAAGGGTGCCCAGTACTAATGATTTCTCCAATTCTCCCTTTATTCACAATTTTTTGTATGAAAATCTAAATACAGTAGTTAATCATAGGCAAAAACATGTAGAAGCTTTTATATCTTTCTGTTGTCTAACAGTTCAATTTTTTTGAGTAATCAAGTCACGCATAGGATAAGATCTTCAGAATCACATCAGCTGAAAAATGGAATCCTATGGTGTCCACAAACAAAAAACTCCAGTTCTACTCGAGTTGCGTCAAACTTGGTAACTAGCCATGCAATTAAGGTAAAGAAAGAAGTTTAACCAATCCATCAGAGTACCTGAGTCAACAGATCTACTTTGGAGAACTCATCCTTAGTGACCTCAATCTAATCTTTCATCAAGCCCTAGTAGCAGTATTATATCTGTAGTATCAGAGAGCTGGGTTGCACAGTAGCAGATCAGACAAGTATGTAGGATGAAAAAGCACATGATTCACTGACAATAACTTTTGAATTCAAACACTCAGCACCATGTAGTTTTACAAGGCTACTCCAAAAGCCAATCTGTTACCAGGGATGTACATAAATCCTGCAACAACAGGATACAACAAATGAACAATGCTAATATACCAACATTTTGCAAGTAATTATTTTCATATAACTAGGCGGAGTTCAATCTTTCAAAGTTTTGAATAATATTGTTGTGGCCTGTGGTTTTCCTGCAAGCCAGTATGGAACTTTAATATTAAATTTGAAGAATGGTGGATGCCGAGTTAATTTTAACTTCAGGTAATGCAGTTGCACAATGTAGTATGTGCGTCTATCAATTCTGATGTAAAGGTTCATTCTTTGCTCATAAACGAGGAGCAGGAAATCCGCAATAGTGAACTCGTGTAAGTATGCTCAAATACTCTAGATGTCCATCATTTAAGTGTTTCATTAGATTATCATAATCATGAAAAAGTATTCCTAAAATGCCCTTCATCCTTTCACTTCATGCTTTAATCTAGTGAAGCCTAATGATGGTACTCTCTGTTAACTAATAGCTTTTTTGCCATTTGTATCATCAGAAAGAACTTTTCTTTTCAGTATTAGGTGACAGCGTGTAGCTGGGAGAATGATGCATCAAAAGCCAACAACCTTGAAAGTATGGTCACAGAAGCTCTAATTATTACTGATCTTTCTGCAGAATATGGGAAGGGGTTTTCTCCCTCCTTAGTGCTAGACCTTCTGCACAGACAGAATGGGACATGTCATCGAGACATCAATCATTCTCGGTCCATGAAATTGAGCGAAAGGCGCCAACCGCCAAGCCACAAATCTTGACAAAATCATAAATATGTACAGTTCATAACTTTATAAAAAAAGTACAGTTCATAAGCACATTATGCCTAATTTCACTGTATAGCTTCCATTTCTTCTTTGCATCTGTGGGTTATTTTTTTATTTTACTTTATTTGGAATATTATGGGTCCTGGAATTAATTAGTGGACATTGCAAACACATTCTTGAAGTAAACATATTGATGTTGTCTAGACTCGATTTGTCCTTGTATCTTGCCTATTGTGTCTTTTCGTGCTCTAACAATGTTGCCTTAACTTGATTTATCCTTGTACTATGATTTCTATCCTTTAGTTATCAGATTACATTGTGTAGATTTGATTCAGATTAAATCGAAGTTCTCAGGTACTGTCTTTTTGGTGGTCAAATTGCACTGTTTATCATCTTGCTATGAATCTGTCTTTTGGAGTTCAAATTGTGTCACCTTGTTTTGATTCATTCTTCTATTATAGGACCTGTCATTTAGTGTGCAAATTATGTTGTACAGATTTAGCTTACGTACATTTCCCCTTTTATAAATCTCATGGAGATATTCAATCAAATCACAAGAATTTCAGTTCAAGCAACAACTTGAGAGGAGGAGAATTGTAATACAAATTTCAGGACTATTATGACAGCAGTGGTCCGAACGAAGTATGCATGAAAGTACAAATAAGTGCCTGCATGATTTTGGAAAGCATAAAACACATGTTCTAAACATCTTCTTTCCCTTGATCTCATTAGTTGTTTCTCCAAATTTCCAAAATGTACAAATGCAGATATGCTACACACGATGGTAAGTGATCCAAGCATTTGCATGCCTCGGTACTTCATTTTCCCTTTTGTTTCTAAAGGAAAAGTTAGATTAGCTCCTCCCTTATTACAAACACCAAATTAGTTGCATGCCTCGGCATTCTTCCACCAACACGCTTCATACAGGAGACAGAAGAATGTGATCCACAGCCTTCGGGTCGGTGGCGCGGTTATTGTTTGAAATGGATCTTAAGGGCGACTAGAGGGGGGGGGGGTGAATAGGCGCTACACAAAATTTTACCTTTTTCAAATTTAAGGCTTGACACGAAATAAAATTCACTAGATGTGCAACTAGGTGAATTTCCTACGTGACAAGCAAGCAAGTATGGAAAACACAAACTGTTATATGTTGATCCAAATTCTACAAAGTAAAGGCCAACTTCTGACGAGCGGAGCGAGGCCCGTCGCCGGAGGCTTGGGCCGAGTGGAGCGGAGGCTCGCCCCCCGCGGTATGGATCGTTGCTACCGCCTATATATACTCCTTGTAAGCCGCCGGTTAGGGTTGAATCGCATCATTATGGTTACCCACGGCGTTTGTAAACACTCCAGATATAGTGAAGTTTGGCTGGCTGGCGCCCGTGGTTTTTAGCTCTCTTTGTTGGAGAGGGTTTTCCACGTTAAAATCTTGTGTCTCCGTGCTGTGATTTCCTTTTCGTTCTTCGTTATTGCCTATCGCTTTTATAACACAAACAAGATACAAGTAAGGGTAAGAAAGAACCGAAAAGCGGAGACCAGAGACACAAGGATGTATTCCCGTAGTTCCTTCCTTTTGAGGGGAAGTACGTCTACGTTGGAGAGGTGTGGCGACACGGAGTCCACCAACGCCACAAAGTCTCACCTTGTTCTCCGGTGAGCAAGCCACGGAGGCTAGCTCGTTTCTACTAAGCGGTGGTATTGGGGGCACCGACCGAAACCCTTACACGGAGGTTGGGGCACAACTCCACAACTCAATTGGAGGCTCCCAACAAGAACAACCACAAAGCTTTTACACGGAGCAAGCTTTGAGGTGACCTCTCTTGCTCAAGGCAAGAACCACGGAGGAGGAGTGAAGCAAACACAAATCACTTCGGTAGGATTGTAGACCTAGGGCTCCTCTCCCAATCTACCAAATCTTGAAGGATTTGGTTGGCTAGGGAAGGGGATCTACGGAGTTGAAGCTCTGCTTTAATGGAGGAGAGAGAGTGTGGATGAGGTAGCTCAGATCTGAGGTAGGGGACGACTATTTATAGTCTAACCGCTGGGGGCGGAAATTTCGGCCCTGGAGGCAGAATTTCCGGCCCCTGGAATTTCCGGGTTAAGTGATGGAATTTCTGGGGGGGGGGGGGGGAATTTAACATTTTCGCCCAAATTTCCGGGGCAAATTTCCGGCCCATGTACAGAGAAGTGCACCACTTCGTGGAAGTACATGGAAGCAGGAAAATTTCTAAGGAAATAAGGGTTTCCACCCATTGGGAAAATCCTATCACTTGCACACGGAAAGTCCGGCCATCTCATCAAGAACCAAGGTAAAATAAGAGGTTGACTTGTGTGTTAGACGGAAGAGTTTTAGAGACGATGGGGGCTTAGGCTAGAGAAACAAACATGGAGTCGTTCTCGGCACTTAATGTTGCAAGAGACAACAAAACGTCTTGGTAAGAACCAACATAAGTGCCTTCCCATATCAAAGAGCAACAAAAATCAAGAAAGCTCAATAAAACTCAAAAAGATTTCCAAGGAATAAACTCTTCAAAGAATAGGTCGGTGGCCGAAGCCACCATATATGAGTGTTTTGGCATTGGACTGCGAAGATATATCTTGGGTCCATAACCAATACTCATCATTGAAGCTCACATATCACAAAATGATATTAAGAGAATGATTACATTACTTTCAGCATTATGGGGGGAGGGATAGTCCAATGAATTAGGACCGCACTCCCCCTATATCCATGCCCACATCTAGATTAGAGCACGTGGTATCGTATGGGAATGAGTGCACACTTTCAAGCCACATTGCAAGAATCAATGATATTCAACTCATGCCTCGACTCTCGGAATCTTGCTTCATCAAGGGGCTTCGTGAAGATGTCGGCGAGTTGATCATGTGTACCTATATAAGATAGGTTAATATCACCTCGATTGACATGGTCCCGAATGAAGTGATGCCGGATCTCAATGTGCTTCATCTTGTTGTGTTGAACCGGATTATGAGCAATCTTGATGGCACTCTCGTTGTCACACAAGAGTGGAAACTTATCGCAATGAACTCCATAGTCCTTCAACGTTTGCCGCATCCAAAGGAGTTGAGCACAACAACTCGCCGCGGACACATACTCGGCTTCGGCGGTGGAGAGAGACACACAATTTTGCTTCTTGGAAGACCAACTAACCAAGGACCTACCAAGAAATTGGCAAGCCCCGGAAGTTGATTTCCTATCCACTTTTTCTCCTGCCCAATCCGAATTCGAGTACCCAACAAGCTTGAAGCTTGATCCCTTTGGGTACCAAAGGCCAAAAGTTAGGGTATGAATCAAATATCGAAAGATTCTTTTCATGGCCATCAAATGACTATCCTTTGGGGCGGCTTGGTAACGTGCACACATTCCCACACGAAGCATGATATCGGGTCTAGATGCGCAAAGATAAAGAAGCAAGCCAATCATAGAATGGTAAAGCTTTTGATCCACCCCTTTACCACTGGGATCGAGATCAAGAGTAACCTTTGTCAGCATGGGGGTTTTGGCTCCTTTAACTCCGGAGTCCATGTTGAATTTCTTGAGCATGTCTTGGATGTACTTGGCTTGATTGATGAAGGTCCCTCCTCTCAATTGCCGAATTTCAAAGCAAAGAAAGAATTTCAACTCTGCCGTCATGGACATCTCGAATTTGTTTGTCATTAGCTTTGCAAATTCATCATTGAAGATTTTGTTAGAAGAGCCAAAATGAAATCGTCTACATAAATTTGGCATATGAAAAGCTCCCCATTGACTTTCTTAGTAAAAAGAGTTGGGTCAATGAGCCCTATTTCAAACCCACGGTCTACTAGTAACTCTTTAAGATGCTCGTACCACGCACGTGGGGCTTGTTTAAGGCCATAAAGCGCCTTATCGAGTTTGTAAACATGGGTAGGGAAATGAGGGTCCTCAAAGCCCGGGGGTTGCTTCACATAGACCAATTCATGTAGAGGACCGTTGATAAAAGCACTCTTCACATCCATTTGATATAACTTAAAATTGAAGTGAGAAGCATTAGAAAGGAGGATACGGATTGACTCGAGATAAGCCACGGGAGCGTAGGTCTCCCCATAGTCAATTCCTTCAACTTGAGAGTATCCTTGAGCGACCAAGCGAGCCTTGTTCCTCACAACAATCCCATTGGCATCTTGTTTGTTCTTGAACACCCACTTGGTTCCGATGACATTGCGGCACTCCTTGGGCTTCTCCACCAAAGTCCAAACTTTGTTGCGCTTGAAGTTGTTGAGTTCTTCGTGCATAGCTTCCACCCAATCCGGGTCTTCAAGTGCCTCAAACACCTTTTGAGGTTCCACATAAGAGAAGAAGGCATGATGGATACTAAAGTTGGCTAATTGTCTCCTTGTAGAAACCCCTTTCCTCACACTTCCAATCACACTATCCAAGGTATGGCTCCCCTTGCGAAGAGCCTCTTCCACTTTCCTTGCACGGCGAGCTTGAGCTTCTTCAAAAGACTCTTGAGAAGCCACTTGGTCATCACCACCATTTTGGTCCTCGCCTTGACCTTCAACTTGAGCTTGATCATCATCATGAGTATGCTCATCATCTTGGTCTTGGCCTTGATCTACCATTGGTGAAGAATCACCACCGTCCACTTGGTCTTGATCTTGGTCTTGCCCGCTTGAGTGAGGGTCTAGAGCTTGTCTTTGGTTAGCATCAATCGGACCTTGTGAAGCTTGTGGAGCTTATGAAGGTGAAGGCTCCACTTGAGTAGAGCATAGTCCTTCTCCTTCCGCCAAAAGGTGTCCCTCAATGGGTATGAGATGACCCACACCCATTCTTCTTATGGCTTGAGGGGGTATTTTGTCACCTACATCACAAACACCACTTTGCTCCACACGGGAGCCGTCATTCTCGTCGAATCTCACGTTAGAAACTTCAACAACACGAGCGGACTCTTTGTCAAAGATTCTAAAAGCATGAGATTCGGCATCATAACCAACAAAGATACCCTCAAGAGCTTTAGAGTCAAACTTGGACAAATGAACACCCTTTCTAAGATAGTAGCACTTACAACCAAATACTCGAAAGTATTTGATGTTAGGCTTGTTGCCGGTGAGGATCTCATACGGAGTCTTGTTCAAGCCCTTGCGAAGATATAGCCGGTTAGAAGCATGACAAGCGGTATTGATAGCTTCGGCCCAAAAGCTATACAGAGACTTAAACTCCGCTAACATTGTCCTCGCCATGCCCATCAAGGTCCGGTTCTTCCGCTCGGCTATACCATTTTGTTGCGGAGTGTAGGGAGTCGAGTATTGATGACGAATTCCCTCATCACTCAAGAATTCATTCATGGTGTAGTTCTTGAACTCCGTCCCACTGTCGCTTCGAATCAACAAGATATCTTGGCCATATTGACATTCCATTTCCTTGATGAAGTCCTTGACGGTTTGTTGAGTCTCGTATTTGTGCTTGAAGAAGTAGACCCATGTATACCTTGAGTAGTCATCAACAATCACCAAGCAATACTTCTTCCCTCCTAGACTTGCATGAGATGGAGGGCCAAAGAGGTCCATGTGAAGGAGCTCTAAGACCCTCTTAGAAGAAATTATCGTCTTGCTAGGATGAGGAAGTTCATGCATCTTTCCTTCAATGCAAGCTCTACACACACGATCTTTGGCAAAGGTTAGACCAGTTAGTCATAGGATGTGGTTACCTTTGTAGAGACTTTGCAAAGTTCTCATATTGAGGTGGCCTAGCCGGTGATGCCAAAGCCATCCCATGTCAACTTTAGCCATTAGGCAAGTCACGGCTTTAGTGACCTTCTCCGAGAAGTCAATCACATATAAGCCATTTTCGACATGCCCAACAAAGGCTACTTTAAGAGACTTGCTCCACAAAAGAACCACAATCTCAACATCAAAGAAAGTTGGAAAGCCCATATCGGCAAGTTGAGCTACGGAAAGTAAATTATAAGAGAGAGTCTCGACGAGCATGACATTTTCCACTGTAACATCTTGAGAGATGACAACTTTACGAAGACCCAATACCTTTGACCTTGAGGAATCTCCATTGGTGACGTAGCCTACACTAGATGAACCGGTGCGAAGCTCCTTCACCAACTCTTTGCTTCCAGACATATGATTGGTAGCACCACTATCAATTATCCATTGTCCCGCATCGGAAGCAAAGCCCTACAAGAGATCAAGTCTTGTTTTTAGGTCCCCATTTTTCAATGGGTCCTCTTTTGTTAGTGACAAGGGTCTTAGGAACCCAAATAGACCAAGCAATACGTTCATTAGGTGAACCAACAAATTTAGCATAAACATGCCCATCATAAGCACGGCGAAGAACATATGAAGGGTTATATTTTCCCGCAAAGTCATTGTGATTGGGCATTGCCTTTTTGGCATTCCCAACCACCTCTTTCACTAGCTCCCCCTCCTCCTCGAAAACATTGTCATCCTCATCAAAGCATATGTCATTTGGGTAGGCACAAGAAACTTCGTCTTCTTGTTATTCTTCTTCTTGTTCCTCTTCTTCTTAGACTTGGAAGTGAACCCAAGTCCGGTCTTGTCACCATGTTGCTTTTGAGCACTCAAAAGCTCATCAAGCCTTGTGTCGCCTTTGGGGGAATCTTTCTCATAAAGAGGATTAGTGTAACAAGTACTTGCAACAAAAGTGCTAGAAGGGAACTTGGTTGCTTCTTTAGCGATAATAAGATTAAGTTTTTCATTTTGCAACCTAAGTTCATTGGCAACAGATTGAGCAATGTCTCGATCACTTTTAAGCCTAGCAATGTCCAAATTATGAGACTCTTCAAGACCCAACTTGGATGCCTCAAGTGCCATCCTTAGGTCTTGCTCAACCTCAAGGGATTGAGTGAGTGTGGCAATTTCATCGGCATACTCACGAGCATGCCCTTCTAGCTCAAAGATGCGTTCCTCATTTTTATCATTAAGTTGGAGAGACTCATTATATTGATCTAGGAGAATCTCAAAGCGAACTTTGGTCTCCCCATGCAAGGTTGACATGAACATGTCCAATTCAATAGGCTCATCCTTATTATTACTAGCATCAACACAATCCATCAAAGATAAGCTTCTAGGTATGATGGGTGTGAAGGTTGGTGATACCTTTGTAACGTGAGCCATTAGACATGTCCCCTTGAAGTTGGAGCGCTTGGACTCATTTGCGGAAGTGAAGAGGGATGACGAAGAGGTAGGCTTGGCAATGGTGATGGTGACTTTCCCTATTTCTTCATCATCGCTTGCATTATCACCGGATAGATATTCTTCTTGAGTCGTCAAAGCGTGTATTGGAACGGCCTTCTTCTTGTCGAAGTTCCTTGGAGGGTAAGACTTGGCCTTCATCTCCTTGCAGATGAGTCTTCCATTGTGATCTTCCACTCTTTCATAAGGAAAATCCGCAATGAAGTGGTGTTGATTACCATAATTGTAGCATGTCCTCACTCTACTTGTGGCTTTAGGCTTGGAGGGACTAGATGACTTCCACTTCTTCATGAAAGCCCTTTGAGCGAGAGCCATGTGCTCGGCATGGGCATACTTCATGTCCTCGGGACTTCCACCCATTGACTCTTCCTCTTCCATCAAGCTTGCTTCTTCATGAAAAGAGACTTTGGCCTTCAAAGCAAGGTTTGGAGCACGCACACCACGTGCACGAGTGATACGTCTCCAACGTATCCATAATTTTTGATGCTCCATGCTTGTTTTTACACCATTTGTTTAGTGTTTCGCTACACTTCGTGGCATTTTGATGCATTTTCCAGAACTAACCTATTAACGAGATGCCACAGTGCCAGTTCCCTGTTTTCTGCTGTTTTTGTGTTTCAGAAAAGTTACAGAGGAAATATTCTTGGAATTGGACGAAACAAAAGCCAGACGTGCAGATATTTACTGAGGCTTCCAGAGAACCAAAGAGGAGACGGAAAGGAGCCATTGGTGGGCCACACCACTAGGGGACGGGCCTAGGGCTGGCCCGCACCCCCCTATGGTGAGCCCCACCAGGTCCACCTCTGGCGCCGCCTCTTCGCCTATAAAGACCCCCCGACGGGAAAAACCTAAAGACCCGATCACTTTTCTAGAAACACATCATGATCCGCCGCCGTCGTCGACCCGAGATTGGGAGGGTCGAGAAGCTCTTCTCGGCACCCTGCCGGAGAGGGGAATCACCACCGGAGGTCTTCTTCATCGCCATGCTTGCCTCCGGCGCGATGAGTGAGTAGTCTACCTTGGACTATGGGTCCATAGCAGCAGCTAGTTGGTTGTCTTCTCCACCATGTGCTTCATGTTTAGATCTCGTGAGCTGCCTTACAAGATCGAGATCACCGTTATGTAATTCTACATGTTGTGTTTGTTGGGATCCGATGAATATTGGTGTTATGATTGAGTTGATGTTCTGAATATTATCTTATGTTATCTCTATGTTGTTTATGATCTTGCATGCTCTCTGTTGTTAGTAGCTATCTTGGCCGAGTAGTTGCTAGTGACTCCAAGAGGGGGTATTTATGCTCGATAGTGGGTTCATGCCTCTATTTAATCTGGGGGAGTGACAGAAACCTCTAAGGTTGTAGATGTGCTTTTGCTACTAGGGGGAAAACAACATTCATATGCTCAAGGGCATATGCTTTGTTTACATTACACACTTTGCTTAATGCAGTTATCTGTTATTCGCAACTTAATACTTGTGGAGTTCTCGGATTGATTCGCCACAAGTGGATTATTAGTCATAGATGCAGTTGGATGGCGGTCTATGTATCTTGTTGTAATGCCCAGAGTAAATCTCATAGTGATTCTCTCGACATATGCATGTTGTCTTTATTCTATCAATTGCCCAACTGTAATTTGTTTACCCAGCATGTGTTATTTTATCTTATGGAGAGATGCCACTAGTGAACTATGGACCCCAGTCCTATTTCCTTTATATTTCTATCACCTATTTATTTTACTCGCACTATTTACTTTACTCGCATACTACTATTGCTTTCCACTCGATACGCTCATACCCTTTGTTTCAAGCAAACCGGTGAGATTGACAACCTCATCGTAAGTTGGGAACAAAGTATTTGGTTGTGTTGTGTGCAGGTTCCACGTTGCCGCTCGCAAAGCAAAGCTTGGACGAGGCGCCCTATAAATTGTCCGAAGCTGTCGCAAAGCTAGCAAGCATCACCTTCTAGAGTATTGTCTTCCTCATTCTGGACAATTAAACCTTGGTTTCATAAATGAGGGAAAACTTGCTGCTATATTCATCAAACCTTCTCTTGGGGTTTCCAACTGGCCGGTCATTTACTTCATCAACTAGATGCCAACAAGTTTTCTGGCACCATCATCACCGCGCCATCAACGAGCTAGAGCATCATCCGCATTTTTCTTGGAGATCTTCCTTGCCACAATCTCTTGCAAGATGTCATGAGTGGTCATCTTCCTAAAGTTGGCATCTCCCTTGATTGAGTTCATCGTATCTTTCATGAAGGGCAAGAGGGCTTGGACGAACTTTCTCTTCATCCATCTCCCATCACATTGAGTAGAGCCGAGGTCGACTAGCTTCACTTGGAGTGCCAAGAACGCCGATGAAGTTCTTCGGGAGATTCACCATCAAGCATGGCAAAGTTGTCCACTTCATTAGATGCCTCATCAAACTTGGACTCTTGAATGCTCTCGTTGCCGATGAAGAGGTTTGTGAGAGCATCCCAAGCTTCCTTGGCGGAGGTGATGTTGTGGACGAACGCCTTGTCCTTCTCGGTAAGAGACATGTGAATGACATGCAAGGCGGGGGCATTGAGTTGCTTGTCGATTTGCTCCCATGGTAGCAAGTTGGTCAAGTCCTTGGTAGTTGGATGGAAACCCTGCTCAATGATCCTCCAAAGCTCAATAGACACAAAGTTTATGTGAGAACGCATGTTATCTTGCCAATTGGCAAAGCTAGAAGCATCAAGTGGTGGCGGTGGGCCGCATGAAGCAAGGTGTGGCATTTGAAGGTGTCTTCCGGAGACATAGCTCGTAGGATGTGGAATTTCTGTGCTATGTCCCCGAGAGGTGTCATCTTTCTTGGGTGGATCCTCGTTGCTCTCATTCCCATCCTTGTCCGGATCATCCTCGTTTAAGGATGGCTTATCCTTATCCGGGGTTTCAACCGGAGTTGGTGGAGTGGTACTAGACGTTCTACTAGTGAGAGCATCAAGTTGAGATTTTTGGCTTTCCATGGTTGCCATCATAGCATCCATTCATGTCATTATACTATTAAGATCCACCTTAGTGGAGGGCTCCTCGTCGCCCATAATCTCTTAGGCGATTAAGCCCAATCAAAGAGCCCTTGCTCTGATACCAATTGAAATGGATCTTAAGGGCGACTAGAGGGGGGTTAATAGGCGCGACACAAAAATTACCTTTTTCAAATTTAAGGCTTGACACGAAATAAAATTCACTAGATGTGCAACTAGGTGAATTTCCTACGTGACAAGCAAGCAAGTAAGCAAGTATGGAAAACACAGACAAGATACAAGTAAGGGTAAGAAAGAACCGAAAAGCAGAGACCGGAGACACAAGGATGTATTCCTGTAGTTCCTTCCTTTTGAGTGGAAGTACGTCTACGTTGGAGAGGTGTGGCGACATGGAGTCCACCAATGCCACAAAGGCTCACCTTGTTCTCCGGTGAGCAAGCCACAGAGGCTAGCTCGTTTCCACTAAGCGGTGGTATTGGGGGCACCGACCGAAACCCTTACACGGAGGTTGGGGCACAACTCCACAACTCAATTGGAGGCTCCCAACAAGAACAACCACAAAGCTTTTACATGGAGCAAGCTTTGAGGTGACCTCTCTTGCTCAAGGCAAGATCCACGGAGGAAGAGTGAAGCAAACACAATTCACTTCGGTAGGATTGTAGGCCTAGGGCACCTCTCCCAATCTACCAAATCTTGAGGGATTTGGTTGGCTAGGGAAGGAGATCTGCGGAGTTGAAGCTCTGCTTTAATGGAGGAGAGAGAGAGTGTGGATGAGGTAGCTCAGATCTGAGGTAGGGGACGACTATTTATAGGCTAGCTTGAAATCTGTCCGTTGGAGAGAACTTACCCTGGAAATTCCGGCCAGGGGGCGAAAATTCCGAGGTCAACTTAGGGCGGAAATTCTGGCCTAGGGGCGGAAATTCCGGCCCCCGGAAATTCCAAACTGGAATTTCCGGTCAGAAATTCCATAAGGTATGATGGGTGTGAAGGTTGGTGATACCTTTGTAGCGTGAGCCATTAGACATGTCCCCTTGAAGTTGGAGCGCTTGGCCTCATTTGTGGAAGCGAAGAGGGATGACGAAGAGGTAGGCTTGGCAATGGCAATGGCGACTTTCCCTACTTCTTCATCATCGCTTGCATCATCACTGGATGGATATTCTTCTTGAGTCGTCAAAGCGTGTATTGGAACGGCCTTCTTCTTGTCGAAGTTCCTTGGAGGGTAAGACTTGGCCTTCATCTCCTTGCGGATGAGTCTTCCATTGTGATCTTCCACTCTTTCATAAGGACAATCTGCAATGAAGTGGTGTTGATTACCACAATTGTAGCACATCCTCACTCTACTTGTGGCTTTAGGCTTAGAGGGACTAGATGACTTCCACTTCTTCATGAAGGCCCTTTGAGCGAGAGCCATGTGCTTGGCATGGGCATAATTCATGTCCTCGGGACTTCCACCCATTGACTCTTCCTCTTCCATCAAGCTTGCTTCTTCATGAAAAGAGACTTTGGCCTTCAAAGCAAGGTTTGGAGCACGCACACCACGTGCACGAGCTAGAGCATCATTCGCATTTTTCTCGGAGATCTTCCTTGCCACAATCTCTTGCAAGATGTCATGAGCAGTCATCTTCCTAAAGTTGGCATCTCCCTTGATTGAGTTCATCGTATCTTTCATGAAGGGCAAGAGGGCTTGGATGAACTTTCTCTTCATCCATCTCCCATCACATTGAGTAGAGCCGAGGTCGACTAGCTTCACTTGGAGTGCCGAGAGACACCGATGAAGTTCTTCGGGAGATTCACAATCAAGCATGGCAAAGTTGTCCGCTTCATTAGATGCCTCATCAAACTTGGACTCTTGAATGCTCTCATTGCCGATGAAGAGGTTTGTGAGAGCATCCCAAGCTTCCTTGGCGGAGGTGATGTTGCAGACGAATGCCTTGTCCTTCTCGGTAAGCGACATGTGAATGAGATGCAAGGCGGAGGCATTGAGTTGCTTGTTGATTTGCTCCCATGGTAGCAAGTTGGTCAAGTCCTTGGTAGTTAGATGGAAACCCTGCTCAATGATCCTCCAAAGCTCAATAGACACAAAGTTTATGTGAGAGCGCATGTTATCTTGGCAATTGGCAAAGCTAGAAGCATCAAGTGGTGGCGGTGGGCCGCATGAAGCAAGGTGTGGCATTTGAAGGTGTCTTCCGGAAACATAGCTCGTAGGATGTGGAATTTCCGTGCTATGTCCCCGAGAGGTGTCATCTTTCTTGGGTGGATCCTCGTTGCACTCATTCCCATCCTTGTCCGGATCATCCTCGTTTAAGGATGGCTTATCCTTATCTGGGGTTTCAACCGGAGTTGGTAGAGTGGTACTAGACGTTCCACTAGTGAGAGCATCAAGTTGAGATTTTTGGCTTTCCATGGCTGCCATCATAGCATCCATTCGTGTCATTATACTATTAAGATCCGCCTTAGTGCCGGGCTCCTCGTCGCCCATAATCTCTTAGGCGGTTAAGCCCAATCAAACAGCCCTTGCTCTGATACCAATTGAAATGGATCTTAAGGGCAACTAGAGGGGGGGTGAATATGCGCTACACAAAATTTTACCTTTCTCAAATTTAAGGCTTGACACGAAATAAAATTCACTAGATGTGCAACTAGGTGAATTTCCTTCGTGACAAGCAAGCAAGTAAGCAAGTATGGAAAACGCAAACAAGATACAAGTAAGGGTAAGAAAGAACCGAAAAGTGGAGACCGGAGACACAAGGATGTATTCCCGTAGTTCCTTCCTTTTGAGGGGAAGTACATCTATGTTGGAGAGGTGTGGCGACACGGAGTCCACCAACGCCACAAAGGCTCACCTTGTTCTACGGTGAGCAAGCAACGGAGGCTAGCTCGTTTCCACTAAGCGGTGGTATTGGGGGCACCGACTGAAACCCTTACACGGAGGTTGGGGCACAACTCCACAACTCAATTGGAGGCTCCCAACAAGAACAACCACAAAGCTTTTACACGGAGAAAGTTTTGAGGTGACCTCTCTTGCTCAAGGCAAGATCCACAGAGGAGGAGTGAAGCAAACACAAATCACTTCGGTAGGATTGTAGACCTAGGGCTCCTCTCCCAATCTACCAAATCTTGAAGGATTTGGTTGGCTAGGGAAGGAGATCTACGGATTTGAAGCTCTGCTTTAATGGAGGAGAGAGAGTGTGGATGAGGTAGCTCAGATCTGAGGTAGGGGATGACTATTTATAGGCTAGCTCGAAATCTGCCCGTTGGAGAGAACTTACCCCGGAAATTCCGGCCAGGGGGCAGAAATTCTGGGGTCAACTAAGGGCGGAAATTCCGGCCCCCAGAAATTCCAAACTGGAATTTCCGGTCAGAAATTCCGGCCCCTTTACATAGAGTTGCACCACAGCTCGAGTTAAGGGACTTAGCGAAAAATCGCGGGGGCTGGAAATTCTGTAATTTCCGGCCCCCGGAAATTCTGTCTTAACAGAATTTCTGGCCCCTTACCAGAGAGTTGCACCACAGCCCTTTGTAAAGGACTTAGCCAAATTTTCGAGGGCCAGAAATTATGGAATTTGCGGCCCCCGGAAATTCTGCCAGACCAGAATTTCCGGCCCCTTTACATAGCGTTGCACCACAATGTTTTATAAAGGACTTAGCCGAATTTCGAAGGGCCAGAAATTCATGGAATTTCTGGCCCCCGGAAATTTTGTCCAGGGGTGGAAATTCTGGCCCTGGGGCGGAATTTCTGGCCCTGAAACATAATTTCTGGCCCTGGAATTTTCTCTCCTCTGGGTGATTTCAAGCCTTTCTATAGCAGTCGTTTTTCACACTTTTCTTCACCTTCAGTCTTGTGCAATACCTGGAGAATTCCTGCAATGCTTAGCACAAGATTAATTTCCTTGTGTTGTAATCAAACACCCAAAAACCGGAAGCTAGGAACATGTCCTTTCATTATTGAACACGCGGCCATGGCAGAGGCTACCTTTAATCACTTCCAAGCGGTTCTCGGTACAGCTATGGATCACGAGTTCTCGCTGGACCTAGATTTTCTAGGTACACATGCTGAGGACTTGCTAGATCTCCAGGTGCCCTTTTCGGCTGAGGAGGTTTGAGATGTCGTCTGGCGCCTCCCACATGCGAAGGCGCCCGACCCGGATGGGTTTACAGCGGAATTCCTCCGGAGCTGCTGGGGGACGGTCAAGGGAGACTTCATGTCGGCCTTTGCCAAGTTGCACTCCCAGAATGGGCGCGGTTTCCAAGGCCTAAATCAGGCTTTGATCACCTTGCTGCCTAAGCGTTGCGATGCGTCATCCCTTGGAGATTATCAGCCGATTAGTCTAATCCACATCTTCGCCAAGTTGGCGGCGAAGGTCTTGGACATGAGATTGGCTCCTAGGTTGAGTGCCCTAGTGGAGTGAAACCAATGCGCCTTCATCCAGAAGCCCTGCATACATGATAACTTCATGATGGTTCAGCAGATGGCATGACTCCTCCATAGGTTGAAGGAACCGTGAGTAATGCTCAAGCTTGACATTGCTCGTGCTTTTGATTCAGTGTCCTGGGCTATGTTATTTGAGGTGCTCCAAAAGGTTGGATTTGGCCCTAGATTTTGGGAGCTAGTCACCATCCTACTCAGGTGTTGCTCAATGGCGAGCCAGGCCCCCTAATCTGGCATTGGAGGGGCCTGAGACAAGGAGACCCCTTGTCGCCGATGTTGTTCGTGTTGTTCATCAACTCTCTCAACAAGTTGTTGTCCAAGGCCAAGGATCTGTGGGTGCTGAAGCCGATCGCCCCCCCCAAGAGTTGGGGACGTCTGTTTCCCTCTATGCGGATGACATGGTCATCTTTTGTCACCCAGATAAGGCGGAGTTGCGTACGGTGCGCGAGATACTTGCACTCTTTGGGAAGGCATCTGGACTGCGCACCAACTATGCCAAGTGCTCAGTGTACCCGATCGCCTGCTCAGAAGAGGAGGCCCTTGAGGCGGCGAAGGTTATGGAGTGCCAGTTGGCACCCTTCCTGTGAAGTACCTCGGGATCCCATTGACGGTTGGTCGGCTGCTAGCTTTGGCGCTTCAACCACTGATTGACAGCATCGCGGATCGCCTACCCTTGTGGAAGGCCGGCATGATGACCAAGGCTGGACGCTTAGCCCTGGTAAAGTCGGTGTTGATGGCGATACCGCTTCACCAGATTGTTGTGCTTGGGCTTAATAAGGAGGCCTTGAAGCAGATTGAGAAGAGATCGTGCGAGGCTTCCTCTGGGCGGGCCGAGCAGATGCTAATGGCGGCCATTGCCATGTAAACTAGGCAAGGGTGTGTCAGCCTCTGCGCCTAGGGGGCTTAGGAGTCCCAGATCTGGCACGCACAGCGATCAGCCTTAGAATGCGCTGGCTTTGGAGGATGCGCACCGAACCACTGTGACCTTGGCGTGGCCGAGACATGCATTCCATTGGAAGATTCAAGTGGGAATGCAGTGCCCAATATCCTCTATTGAGTGGGAGGTCTTCGACATCTCCACAAGGATGGTGGTGGGCGATGGAGAGTCTGCCCTCTTCTGGGTGGACAAATGGTTCGATGTCACGACCATCAGGGACATAGCGCCGGACCTCTTCGCGCTGATCCCAAAGCACGCTAAGAAGCACCGCATTGTGAGAGAGGCACTAGTTGAGCGTAGGTGAATTACCGACATTTAGGGTGCCACAAGCTCGCTTGCCATTTGGCAGTACGTGCAACTCTGGATCCGCGTGCGAGATGTGCAGCTACTACCGATGTCGGATAGGCTGCTTTAGCGATGGATGATGGATGCGTAGTATTCTTCGAAGTCTTGCTACGTGTTCCTCTTTCAGGGGGCGATCATATCAAGATCTTAGAGACTCAACTGGCGCTCCTGCCCTCCCCCCCCCGAGGGTCAAGTTCCACATCTGGCTGGCTTGCCAAGATCGATGTTGGACCAGAGAGAGATTGGCGCGGAGGGGGCTCCCACACCCACCACGCTGCCCACTCTGTGACCTGGCGGAAGAGACCATGGAACACCTCTTGGTTGGCTTCCCATTCTCCCAGACGGTGTGGCATGAGGTGCTATCATGGGTCCGATCCACAGCAAGACCGCCAAGGAGAGGTGACGACTTCGTGGGATGGTGGCAAGGAGCTGCGAGATCTACCCCCCCGTGCTTTACGCAAGGGGACTTCGTCGTTGATTATGCTTACGGCATGGTGGATTTGGAAGCTTAGCAATGCGGTGCTCTTTGATGCTGCAACCCCTGACACGGCCAGTCTCTCCGACACGATCCATGACGAGGCTCGCTCTTGGGCATCCGCGGGAGCGATCAGCATCCGTGCTTTGATCCCCACCGTGGGTTAGGTCTAGTGGGTTGAGTTGTTCGGCGCGGTGTTGGCTCTTCTGAGCTTGTACATTTGTAAAAACTCTCTTTTCTATCAATGCATTAAAACGCAAAGATTTTTGCGTTTTCGCGAAAAAAGTGAGTTACCGGGTTTATTTTTAAGTGTGTTCCCCTATGAATTCACTAGTAGGGAAAACCTCATCTGTGGCGCACCAATATTAGTATTCTGTGGCGCATGGGTGGTGCTCCACAGAATCTTCGCCACAAAAATAAGAATTCTGTGGCGCACCAGTACATGCGCCACAGAATTCCTTATTTCTGTGGCGCACCATTCCATATGCGCCACATAAATAAGGCATTCTGTGGCGCATGAGGGCATGGTGCACCACAGAATTAGGTGCGCCACTGAATTAAGTTTTAGTGCACCACAGAAATAGTACAGGTTTTATATAGAACTTGTTCTGTCTGGTGTAGATATACAAGTTTTAACAGATATAATATAGCAGTACACAGATATATCAACAGATATAATATAGCACAATTATATATCTCCATATACAACTCATTTCATATAGAATATTAATAGATTCCATATAGCTCCATGCATATACAACTCATCATACATATATATCTCCATACAACTCATAATCCATGCAAATTAAGTGCATCATCTCAAGATACAAATGAAGTGATACCGGCCGCCGCCTACACTAGGATGAAATAGAGTACCGCTGCGACGATGGTGAGCAAGAGCGAGAGCACAACGAAGGTCTTCATCTTGCTCTTGTTCGACTGGTGCTTCCTCCACTTGGCAACAGCCTCTTGTTGAGTCGGGTAGCCTTTGTAGCAGTTGCCGCTGAACTTGTGCACCTGTTTCTTGCAGTCCGCCCACTCCTCGTAGACTCCTAGAACCCGCCCCTCGAACACGACGTACCACGTCATCTCTATGGACACAAGGCATATTAGTATATAATGCAATGGAAAGAATTAGAGGGTTCACATGCATACATATTCACAAGAATTAAAGCAAGGAAATAATAATAAACCTAAAAGTCATTTAGCATCGGTACCACATAAGTAATCAAGTTCAACGACATCGACTACAATAGTAATTGAAGTCCAACAACGACATTAAGCAAGTTTAGTTTACAACACAGTACACACATTGTCCATCGATTCAAAGTAATGGTAGGCACACCGGCCTCTTGATCAACGAGACGTCTTGTTCATGGGCTCCGGGAATGGTTTGTACTTGTCCTTCGTCGTCCACGTCCTTTGATGCATTTGATGGCTCCCAGAAAAGAAGCTGGTACTCCAAGTTGATGTGGGAGATCAGATGTCCTTGTGCGTGGTGAATAACCAGCCCGTTGGGAACCCCAAGAGGAAGGTATGATGAGTATAGCAGCTTGTTTTCCCTCAGTTAAGAAACCAAGATTTATCGTTCAGGAGAAAAGCAGACAATGGCGACTGAAGGTGATGATTGCTAGTTTGCGACAGCTTCGGACAATTTATATATGGCGCCTCGTCCAAGCTTTGCTTGCTAGCTGCAACGCGGAACCTGCACACAACACAACCAAGTACTTTGTTCCCAACTTGCGATGAGGTTGTCAATCTCACCGGTTTGCTTGAAACAAAGGTTATGAGCGTATCGAGTGGAAAACAGTAGAGTATGCGAGTAAAGTAAACAGTACGAGTAAAGTAAACAGGTAATAGGAATATGATGGAAATAGGACCGGGATCCACAGTTCACTAGTGGTGTCTCTCCATAAGATAAATAACACATGCTGGGTAAACAAATTACAGTTGGGCAATTGATAGAATAAAGATAAACGTGATATGTCAAGAAGATCACTATGAGATTTACTCTGGGCATTACAACAAAATACATAGACTGCCATCCAACTGCATCTATGACTAATAATCCACTCCCGGGGATATCAATCCGAACACCCCATGAGTATTAAGTTGCGAACAACAGATAATTGCATTAAGCAAAGTGTGTAATGTAAACAAAGCATATGCCCTTGAGCATATGAATGTTGTTTTCTCCCTAGTAGCAACAGCACATCTACAACCTTAGAGGTTTCTGTCACTCCCCCAGGTTAATTAGAGGCATGAACCAACTATCGAGCATAAATACCCCCTCTTGGAGTCACTAGCAACTACTCGGCCAAGATAGCTACTAACAACGGAGAGCATGCAAGATCATAAACAACATAGAGATAACATAAGATAATATTCAGTACAGCAACTTAATCATAAACACCAATATTCATCGGATCCCAACAAACCAAACATGTAGAATTACATAATGGTGATCTCAATCATGTAGGGCAGCTCATGAGATCTAAACATGAAGCACATGGTGGAGAAGACAACCATCTAGCTACTGCTATGGACCCATAGTCCAAGGTAGACTACTCACTCATTGCTCCGGAGGCAAGCATGGCGATGAAGAAGACCTCCGGTGGCGATTCCCCTCTCCGGCAGGGTGCCGGGAAGAGCTTCTGGACCCTCCCGATCTTCGGGTCGATGGCGGCGGCGAATCACGATGTGTTCTGGAAAATTGATCGGGTACTTAGGTCTTTTCCGTCGGGGGGTCTTTATAGGTGAAGGGGTGATGTCAGAGGTGGGGCCAGGGGCCCTCACCCCATGGCGGCGCGGCCAGGCCCCTGGCCGCGCGAGCCTGGCGTGTGGGGCCCTGGTGGCCCCCCTCCTACTCTCCTTTGGATCTCTGGAAGCTTCCAGGTAAAATAAGACTTCAGGAACTTGTTTCGTCCAATTCTGAGAATATTTCCTGTGTATCACTCTGAAACACAAAAATAGCAGAAAACAGGGAACTGGCACTGTGGCAACTCGTTAATAGGTTAGTTCCGGAAAATGCATAAAAGTGCCACAAAGTGTAACGAAACAATAGGCAAATGTTGTAAAAACAAGCATGGAGCATCAAAAATTATAGATACGTTGGAGACGTATCAAGCATCCCCAAGCTTAACTCCTGCTCGTCCTCGAGTAGGTAAGTGATAACAAAAGAATAATTTTTGAGGTGACATGCACCTACACAATCTTGATCATGTATGTAAGCATTTGTGAGCTGGGATCATAAGAACTTAAAACATGGGCATGAAGATATAATCTTGACAATAAGAACTTAGCAACCATGTTATAAACATGCAAATGAACACAAACAAAAGATCATGAAAATGAAATAATGAAAGTCAAACGTGTGTTCAAATCATAAGGAAAAACATACAAATGGTTTTCAGCTTGTCCTTCAAAGAGAGCAAAACATAAATGCATAGGACACCTTCAAGTTTAAGAGGGCGACTAGATACAAATAATTTAAGAACAAGTGAAACCAACAATATGAGTCAATCAATGAACTTTGGGACAATGCATATTACACTAAGAATGACAACTATGCTCTCTTAATGGTGCATAAAGATAGAAGGTGGTGACTCAACATAAAAGTAGAAGAAAGGCCCTTCGCAGAGGGAAGCAGTGATTGCAAGTTTTATAACCTTTAAAAATTATGGTACTTACCGGCTTTGAGCTCTCATTGCCCCCATCATAAGCGTCTTGAATGGTTAAAGTTAATGCGAGAACAATTATGATGCATATGCTTGACAAATCATAAGTTGAAAAGCTCGTGCCCCGTGAATACGAGCACCCAAACCTCATGCTACTTTACTTAGAGTCCCAAGCAAGGCTCTTGTCATTGTAAGTATATGCATATTATTGAGAACCGCCAATGGGGTACCTCCGTGCCTGATGACATGGAACAAGCCCACACCAAAATGACAGGACAAGCAGACAATGAACACCTCGACATCTCTTTTATTTGCCATTTGTTTAGCTTTTTATTGTGAGATGCGTCGTCGAATGTTCACCATGGGTATGCTGCAAATTTCCACCATGAATTATGCATGGCTTAGATTAGCAGCTCGGCGTTTCCCTAAAACATATTCAAACTCCATGATCCCCACAAGATTCCCAATTCATTTCACACCGCGGGCATCCATAAACAAAAGATCACGATATCAACTCAAATAAGAAGTGCAATGTTGAAAGCTTGCCCATGACTGCATGGCTGGGCTAGTCTCCAACTTACAACTTGCAAGCATAACAACTCAACATAAGAGACCACAATGTCAAAAATTTTAAGAACAGGAAAAAGTAAAGTGTGCCTTCCGGTTCGTGAGAGCTTTACTGACCGAATTTCGCATAACACTGGTAAGAGTTTAATTTGAAGAGAAAATAAAAGCAAGTCAAATTTACTTGGAATAGCAAATTGCTAGTAGGTATGTATGGTGGACACTTTGGAAAACTTTGGCTTTTAGGAGTTGGATGCACGAGTAGAGCTCATACTCAGTACAAGGCGAGGGCTAGCAAAAGACTGGGAGCGACCAACTAAGAGAGCAATAATGACCATAATCATGCAAAGCGACAAAGCGACATTAAAAGAAGCATAAGATGGCATCAAAAGTGAAAAACTAAATGATCATAGAGGCTATTGGCGACTTTATATGAGTCTAACATGTGTGAGCATGCGCCAAGTCAACCCAAATAAAGCATCAAGGAGAAAACCAAAATAATGCTTCCATACAATAAAAACAACGCATGATTTTTTCAAAGGCTCATTAAGCAATCTCAGTTATTTGAGACAAGTCATGCTACAGCAAAACCACTAAGCATACTATCAAAAAGACATCAAGCATGACATGAAAAAGCCTAAGCCGCAGTCTACACAAGCTCCTTCTTGTACCACTATTTTGCACAAAGCTTTTTCTCTTTTCCAACACCATTTGAAATTTTTAAAGACACCTCTTTTGATGAAAACAAATAAAGATCAGAGGCAAAAATACACCTTGATGAAAAGATATGACAAGGTCTGAACGCAAATCAAGGCGAAAACAAAAACCAAAAGCAGTAGCGGAAAAAGAAGAACACCCGGTGAAATTGTAAGAATGAAAAATGGAGTGTTCTTGCCAAATGAAAACGAGTACAACTCCTCCAAAGGAAATTTGTTGGGGTCCAACCATTTATTGCAGCAAACAAACTAAACTAACTAAGAAAACTAAAACAACTGATGCTCCAAGAAAAACACATAGTGCATGAAGCAATAAAATTATAGTGTTTTGAAAGGTGACCTGATTTTTGCCGATGAAGAAGGGGTGCCTCGGGGCATCCCCAAGCTTTGACGCTTGTACTTCTTGGATATTTCTTGGGGTGATGCATGGGCATCCCCAAGCTTGAGCTTTTTTCCATTCTTCAACTCATCTCATCATTCTCCAATCCCTACACTTGAAAACTTCCTTCATACAAAACTAAACACAATTCTATTTGCAACATTAGTGTAGGCATAACATATAATCAACCCTCTTTTTGCTTCAGGTTTCAACTCAAAACCACCAAATATATAGCAAATACTACTGTAGCAACCTCCCCGAAAGTTCCGTGATCAAAAGAACTCAAAAGAAAGCGATAAAGTGGCAAACACAAATATTGGCAGAAATCTGTCAAAACTGAACAGCTGACAAAGGTCGAATTTTTGAGGGGTTTTCTGTTGCTCAAATCAAAAAGTGTTCAACTAACAAAAGTTTGGATATAACCTGGGGCATATGCACAAGAAATCTCAGGTCCAAAAGATATACAGAGAATTTATACGATTTTTTACGGTGCAGCACCGAAAACAGTTTCAGGATAGCAACATCCCCAAATCTTTACCTCGCTTGAATTAGAGGCTTCTCTTGGCACAAAAACGAAATAAACAAGATAAGGAGCAGTCATTACAGTAGTAATGACTTCCAAGACTCAAATAAAATAAAAAGTACTGAAAATAAAACATTGGGTTATCTCCCAAGAGTGCTTTTCTTTAACGCCTTTGAGCTAGGCGCAGAAAATTGCGAATCAAGTAACATCAAGTGATGAAGCATCAAGCTCATAATTTGCTCTAAGAATAGAGTCAAAAAGTAATTTCTTTCTTTTCCTAGGGAAGTGTTCCATACCTTTCTTTAGTGGGAATTGATATTTGATAGTGCCTTCCCTCATATCAATGATAGCACCTACAGTTCGGAGAAAGGGTCTTCCCAAAATAATAGGACATAAAGCATGACATTCAACGTCCATAACAAGAAAATCAACGGGAACAAGGTTATTATTAACCACAATAAGAACATCATTAATCCTTCCCAAAGGTTTCTTCTTAGCAATATCAGCAATAAGAACATCAAAATAACATTTTTCAAGCGGTGGTAAATCAAGCATGTCATAAATCTTTCTAGGCATGATAGAAATACTAGCACCTAGATCTCATAAAGCATGGCAATCATAACCATTAACATGCATATCAATGATGGGTTCCCAACCATCTTCTAACTTCTTGGGAACGGAAGCTTTTTGCTTCAACTTTTCATCCCTAATTTTCCTGAGAGCATTGGTAATATGTTTAGTAAAAGCAATATTTAAAGAACTAGCATTGGGAGTCAAAGCAAGATTTTGCAAGAACAAAATTACTTCAGATATATTGCAGCCATCAATATCAAAATCATTAAAGGAAATAGAGTTATCATCTCCCACACTCCGGAAAATTTCAGCACTCTTTTGAGAAAAAGTTTTGGCAGTTTTAGGCTTTTTAACACAAGGAGTGGGAGTTTTCTCTACACCAATCAAAGTAAGAGGATTGCTAGCATTAGGAGCAACATCATTAGAGGTAGTAATGGTACATACCTTCATCTCTCTAGCCATCTCATCTTCTCTTTCCCACCTGGCATGCAATTCCGCTAACAATCTAATATTTTCATCAATTCCAACTTGAATAGCATTAGCGGTAGCAAAAACATTGTTCTCTTTCACATCATTAGGCAACACTTTTAATTTCAGAAGTTCAACATCATGAGCAAGGCTATCAACTTTAGAAGCAAGAATATCAATTTTGCCTAACTTTTCCTCAACAGACTTGTTAAAAGCAGTTTGCTTACCGATGAAGTCCTTGAGCATTACCTCAAGCTCGGAGGGCGTGGCCCTAGTGTTGTTGTAGGAATTACCATAACCATTACCATTGGTAGAAGGATACGGCCTATAATTGTTACTAGCAAAATTGTTCCTATAAGCATTGTTGTTAAAATTATTGTTTCTAATGAAATTCACATCAACATGCTCTTCTTGAGCAACCAGAGAGGCCAAAGGAACATTATTAGGATCAACATGAGTCCTATGATTAGCAAGCATAGCCATAATGGTATCAATCTTATCACTCAAAGAAGAGGTTTCCTCAACAGAATTTACCTTCTTACCTTGTGGAGCTCTCTCGGTGTGCCATTTGGAATAATTTACCATCATGTTGTCAAGTAGCTTTGTTGCGGTGCCCAAGGTAAGGGACATAAAAGTGCCTCCAGCAGCTGAATCAAGTAGGTTCCTCAAAGAAAAATTCAGTCCTGCATAAAAAGTTTGGATAATCATCCAAGTAGTCAGTCCATGAGTGGGGCAATTCTTTATCATAGATTTCATTCTTTCCCAAGCTTGAGCAACATGTTCATTATCAAACTGAGTAAACTTCATAATATTGCTACGCAGAGATATAATCTTAGCAGGAGGATAGTATCTACCAATAAAAGCATCCTTACACTTAGCCCATGAATCAATACTATTCTTAGTCAAAGACAGCAACCAATCTTTAGCTTTTCCTCTCAAAGAAAAAGGAAACAACTTGAGCTTAATAATATCACTATCAACATCCTTATATTTTTGCATCTCACATAGCTCAACAAAATTGTTGAGATGAGCTGCAGCATCTTCAGTACTAGCACCAGAAAATTGCTCTTTCATAACAAGGTTCAACAAAGCAGGCTTAATCACATAAAAGTTTGCAGCAGGAACAGGTGGTGCAATAGGAGTGCAGATAAAATCACTATTGTTCATGCTAGTAAAGTCACACAACTTAGTGTTTTTAGGATTGGCCATTTCAGCAAAACGAAAGTAAACAAGTAAAACAACTACCAAGGATTCTAATTTTTTTGGGTTTTTGATATAAAACGATGCAGGTAAAATAAATAAAGTAAAGCAAAACAATAACAAAGTAAAGGATGTGTGTGCAAAAACTGCCCTCGCAGAAGTCTTCCACTCTTCCCCGGCAACGGCACCAGAAAAGAGGCTGATGCGTTTGATGGCTCCCAGAAAAGAAGCTGGTACTCCAAGTTGATGTGGGAGATCAGATGTCCTTGTGTGTGGTGAATAACCAGCCCGTTGGGAACCCCAAGAGGAAGGTATGATGAGTATAGCAGCTTGTTTTCCCTTAGTTAAGAAACCAAGGTTTATCGTTCAGGAGAAAAGCAGACAATGACGACTGAAGGTGATGATTGCTAGTTTGCGACAGCTTCGGACAATTTATATATGGCGCCTCGTCCAAGCTTTGCTTGCTAGCTGCAATGCGGAACCTGCACACAACACAACCAAGTACTTTGTTCCCAACTTGCGATGAGGTTGTCAATCTCACCGGTTTGCTTGAAACAAAGGTTATGAGCGTATCGAGTGGAAAACAGTAGAGTATGCGAGTAAAGTAAACAGTACGAGTAAAGTAAACAGGTAATAGCAATATGATGGAAATAGGACCGGGATCCACAGTTCACTAGTGGTGTCTCTCCATAAGATAAATAACACATGCTGGGTAAACAAATTACAGTTGGGCAATTGATAGAATAAAGATAAATGTGATATGTCAAGAAGATCACTATGAGATTTACTCTGGGCATTACAACAAAATACATAGACCGCCATCCAACTGCATCTATGACTAATAATCCACTCCCGGGGATATCAATCCGAACACCCCATGAGTATTAAGTTGCGAACAACAGATAATTGCATTAAGCAAAGTGTGTAATGTAAACAAAGCATATGCCCTTGAGCATATGAATGTTGTTTTCTCCCTAGTAGCAACAGCACATCTACCACCTTAGAGGTTTCTGTCACTCCCCCAGGTTAAATTGAGGCATGAACCCACTATCGAGCATAAATACCCCCTCTTGGAGTCACTAGCAACTACTCGGCCAAGATAGCTACTAACAATGGAGAGCATGCAAGATCATAAACAACATAGAGATAACATAAGATAATATTCAGTATAGCAACTTAATCATAAACACCAATATTCATCGGATCCCAACAAACCAAACATGTAGAATTACATAATGGTGATCTCAATCATGTAGGGCAGCTCATGAGATCTAAACATGAAGCACATGGTGGAGAAGACAACCATCTAGCTACTGCTATGGACCCATAGTCCAAGGTAGACTACTCACTCATCGCTCCGGAGGCAAGCATGGCGATGAAGAAGACCTCCGATGGCGATTCCCCTCTCCGGCAGGGTGCCGGGAAGAGCTTCTGGACTCTCCCGATCTTCGGGTCGATGGCGGCGGCGGATCGCGATGTGTTCTGGAAAATTGATTGGGTACTTAGGTTTTTTCCGTCGGGGGGTCTTTATAGGCGAAGGGGCGATGTCAGAGGTGGGACCAGGGGCCCTCACCCCATGGCGGCGCGGCCAGGCCCCTGGCCGCGCGAGCCTGGCGTGTGGGGCCCTGGTGCCCCCCCTCCTACTCTCCTTCGGATCTCTGGAAGCTTCCGGGTAAAATAAGACTTCAGGAACTTGTTTCGTCCAATTCCGAGAATATTTCCTGTGTATCACTCTGAAACACAAAAAAGCAGAAAACAGGGAACTGGCACTGTGGCAACTCGTTAATAGGTTAGTTCCGGAAAATGCATAAAAGTGCCACGAAGTGTAACGAAACAATAGGCAAATGGTGTAAAAACAAGCATGGAGCATCAAAAATTATAGATATGTTGGAGACGTATCATCCTTCCATCACCCTGCCTATGTAGGCGGTCTTCTATATCCCTCTTACACAACCCTCTGAGTTGGTGTAAGAGCCCCGATCTGTTGCATACATCTTCTACGATAATTTCCGATAGCTTTAGTTGGATGCGATGGAAGTCTTCTCTAAGATTAGCATCGCTGATCTCCCCCGCCATTTTTTGGGGGTATCGCTTACTAGGTGGCTGACGCATTATCTCTGCATCTGCGACAAACCCTTTAAGGTGATGGAGGACATAGAAGGCCTCCTTCATGCTATCATCTAGCTGCTTGATGCAAGGGAAGTTGATCACGTGCTTGAACCCATGCTCTTTAGTGTCCGGCCTGATAAATTTCCCCTTCTCGTGGAAGATGCCTCCATTTTTGGAGTAGAAAAGGATAGCCTCATCGAGAACACTCCTTATTCTGTTGTAGTCTTTCTTCGTCGTCGTACTCGACGAGTCAAAATACTGGGCTAGTGACCACTTCGGGCAAAGGACGACGAGTGTGCAGTATGTGTCCCTGCTCAACACATGCAATTTAAATGGAATGTTGGAAAGGATCGGCAATGGAAGAAATATATAAGAAAGCATAAGTTACGATGGCCGCACGCGAATGTGTACTTACTCAGGAAAGACAGGCAGAAGAATGGTGTTCTTCTCTTTGTTCATGAGCATGAAGCTCTGGAGGTACCGCACCGCAGCGGTCCGTGTGCTTGAGCCATCCACCAGCTGGCTATCGCGCATGTAGTAGGGATCCGCTACCGCGACGTTGGGGGATCTCTCTCTCTCTCTTGATCTTCATCTGAAGATTGATCGCGTATAGGCGAACCAAGTTATAGTCGAGCCGTTTCCAGTGAAATAGATTGAAGATGTCCTCGAACGCTATGAAGAAGATATCTGCGGGGTCTGCTTGGACGAAGTTCGGGTCTGCTGCTGGCACCTTGACCGTGAACACCAGGTAATTTGGATCCTTGTCTTTAAGAAGGAGGGTCTCTAGAAATTGAATATTTTGCTGCAAACTGATCATTGGTCCACTTGCGAGGTGTTCGAGGTCCTCAGGCAGTATTAGTTTACCAGCTTCATGAAGCCGGGGCAAGCCACTCGGTGTCCGTGGTACCATGTCGTCGGCCCATCTCTTCTTACGAAGAGTCTGGCTCGAAGATGCGCCCTTCTTATTTCCTCTCTTCCTTGGCTTCTTCACCTGACTTGCTGGGGGTGCTTCGGGTGCTGGTGGTGCTGATGGTGGGTTTGCTTGGGGTGCTGGTGGTGATGATGGTGGTGCTTCGGGTGCTTGGGTTGCTTGGGGTGCTGGTGGTGCTGATGGTGGAGCTTCGGGTGCTGGGGTTGCTTGGGGTGCTGGGGTTGATTCGCGTGGCTCCCCGACGATCGTCTTATACAGCATGTTAGGGCTGAAAATGGTAGCCAGCTTGACTTTAGCTGGATTGCCAGCCTCCAGAGGAGTGTCTTGCAGAGAAAAACCCGTGAAGGTCAGGCGCTGCGTGACTGTAGTGGGACGACCAAGTTGATTGCTGTGAGTGCGGAAGGCTTCTTCATCCATACGAGGCATGTACATATCTTGCCTGCAGGCGCCAGTGTTGATGTAGGCATCAATGTCATCATCATCATCGTTGCCATCAAGTGGCGCCATGTCCTGGAAGTTAGGTGGTGGCGGTTGCGATGCCGCCGCTTGGCGTACCTTGCGTTTGGTCGACGGTCGTTGCGGTAGCTTTCCCAACAGCTGTTGGTGGCGTGTGGTGGTGGCGGTGATCGCCGGTTCCTTCTGGGTGGCGGCGGCGACCGCCGGTTCCTTTAGGGTAGTGGCGGCAGCGACCGCCGGTTCCTTTCGGGTGGCGGCGGCGACCGCCGGTTCCTTCAGGGTAGTGGCGGCGGCGACCGCCGGTTCCTTAAGGGTGGGGGCGGCGCCGGGCCAGACGACCTTGGGCCGGATGATAGGGGAGGTGGCGCCGATGTTGCGCCTGACACTCGGAAGACCCCCCCCCCCAGACGAATCTGGTTCTTCGGCCATGTCATAAGCCAACCGATGCAATTCCCAAGGACCATAACGACGTTCGGCTCTGCGCCCGGAGGTTGATCGGGGGAGGGGGGAGGAGGTCGTGGTACTCCGGCACTACCATTGCCAACTTCACCTTCATCAAATGATCTGCAATGTTTCCGTGGTGCATAGTTCGGCTGGGCATGGCAGTGCCGCTAGCAACATCCATCAACTTGCCGTCGGGCTCCACCACATGCAGGAGTATGCAAGGTTCGTCCTGAGTCAGGGGCATGTTGGATAAGATCAGCGCAAGGCATATATAGTTAAAGAAGATGACGCGGAGGACTAACTAATGAGTTACCTTCTTGACGGCGTTGATCTCTGCTAATGTCGATACAAGGGCGTCGGTGCCGGCGCCGGGCCGCTCACTCTCGGGTGCATTATCAGGCACCGCCACCCTATCAGCTTCCGCGGTTGGGGGCGTCGATGCGACCAGGTAGAGCGGCGGCGTCGGGGTCACCAGCAGCGACACTTGGTGACTTGAGTTACTGCCGCTGACGCTGGGCACATATATCGGCCCCTGTTGACCTGCCGCATTCCAAGCAGCTAACCCCTCCATCAACCCAGGGGGGATGATCTGTCGGAGCTTCTCGTGTAGCTTCTCATCCACTAACTTACTCATCTCGGTCGGGTCCACTATCTTCTCTAGTGACTCCACCTTCTTCTTCAGCTCCTGAACCTCGGCTTTATCCTTAGTCGACCTCCTCTCCTTTCTCGTCTTGGTATCCGATCCGTAGTACTCGGATACCTTCATACTTGTGCCAAAGCCGGACACACGGCCAGCCGATGTCGGTGGCTTGTCCAGGTCCCGTTCCTTGTATGCGTTTGTCGCCCTATTGAAAGGCGTGTCCCATAGTTCCGTCGACCCCTGGGACGATGGGCCAGCCGTAGAACTAGCCTTCAACTCATCATCCTTCAGACAAAGGAACTTAAGGTTATCCCATTTGGCTTCATTGCTTAATAAGATCAGCGCAATAATAATATAGACTATCCTTACCAGGAGTTTCTCGAACTTCTTCACATCGGGGTAATCCGTAACAAATTCCCCCGTCTCCCAGTCTAAGTAGTAGCGGGACCGGACATAGTTCCTAGTCTGTAAATCTGCGATTTTTAGCCAGGGGTTTTCTTTCCCCAGACGTATCATCTCGGCATCCTCCTTGTCCCAAGTGGGCTGTTTTGCTCAGTAACTGCCACTTCCGCAATGGTGAGCCCCTAGGTTCAATTCCCGCATTTTCTTCCCCCAGGTGGTCCATTTTTTAGCCTCGTCAGTCTCTAAGGACGACTTGAATGCTTCGAAGTCTTCTCTAGAGAGCGAAGGGTCTTTGCGACTTATCTGCTTCCAGCTTTTACCTTTCTTGATCTTGTCCTTCAGCCGGGTTTTCCAGCTGCTCAAGCCGGTGCTCATCTTAGTGAGAGCTAAAGAATCCACCTTTTTATTGAACGGTTGTGGGAACGTATATCGTTCGTGAAGCTTCTGGAGGAGGGTTGCGGCCAAAGCCGCGTTGGCCTCGCTTCTGAGGTCTTGAGTGTTGAGCGGCATGGTTTCACGGACGATGCACCCTAGTTGCATCGCGTACCCTTTGGCAACCTTAGAAGGCTCCAAGGGTTGGCCACTTTTGGAGACCAACGTGAAAGGATCGGTGATGTTGGCTAGCACTTGCGGCCTCCGATCCGCCCTTGGCCTCTTCGCCTTCCTCTTTTTCTTGGCCTCCTCAGGGTTGCCGCCGCTATCACCTTCCGTGCGGTCGGTGGTCTCTTCACCGGTCTCGGCGGCGTCATCCCGGCCCTCTTCCTCATCGCCGCTCTCGGAGGCGGCCCCCAGCTCTCTTCCTCATCGCCGCGATCGGCGGCGCCCCCCCCGGCCCTCTCCCTCATCGTATTCCTGCCACCATTCCTTGTTGGCCTCTCTGGCGACTTCCTCCTGGCTCTTAGGGTTAGAAGTGCCCGACATGTTTATTTGCACTTCATTAAAAAGAGGCAAATAGTTAGTACATAATGCAACCGAAAAATTCAAAATTTTGGCATGACTTTTGCTAATTTTTCTACCTAGGAGTGCCCATTTCTCAACCGAAACGGAAGTGAATCAACACTTTGGGAGAAACGGGCAACTCATATTATTCATCCACACTTGACAGCATCTCATAAGCATATAACACAAGCAAAATACACCAGCACTGATCTCCACCAGCAGCAAAACACACCAGCACACTCTCCAGCATATAACATCTCATAAGCATATAACAGCAGATTATGGTCAAAAGAGAAATGCTTCCAGGTCAAGTAATAGAGAACTTTCAAAGGTCACTTGAACAAAGTAATAGAGAATAACAGATTTATTCTATATCAAAGTTCATTCATACAATATTTGTCTCAGATATTCACCATAATAATATAAGCAATACTGATTTGTAACATGCCAGCAAACATGATTTTGTTTCTAAAAAATACAGTACTACTGATAAGACGTTTTAAAAAACAAGGAAACCAGGAGCTGAGAGAAGTTTTGGCATGTTAACACATGGTGACATTGATTTGGCCATGCTAGTGCAAGGAAACATTAGGTGTATCTTATGTAACTCTGATCAGTTGACATTATTGCCCATGGTTTTATCCTTGATTTGTAAAAGCAAGTGATTGTAGTTAAAGTTTACTGTGAGTAACACTACCAAAAATAGCTTACTGGGAGGAAGTAATGCAATTTTAGCAAGAAGGTGTAGGCACATAAACATGTTGCAGTAGTCGAAGCCCTGTAATTAATTTGCCTCCAACTTAATTAAAGCATTACCATGCAACTTAGATATAATTCAGTAGCCGATCGACTAGCATGTAAATAAAAGGCAACTTAGTTTAAAGCAGGATACAACTTATTCATGCTTGTTGAAAGGTGAAAAAGGATCCTTGGCTACATAGCTTAAGCAAGACTGCATGTGAAAATGTAATTTAAGTAATCATTTTATACAACTTAAGTTAAAATGCAACTTCTGCAATGATTACTTAAATTCTATCATATTAAAAAGGTTAAAATGCAACTTCTGCAATGATTACTTAAATTCTATCATATTAAAAAGGTTAAAATGCAACTTCTGCAATGATTACTTAAATTCTATCATATTAAAATGCAAAAAGATCATGATTTGTATATAACAGTACACTATATACAAGAACTATAAAACCTTCTCTTGCGAGAGAAAATACTTGGCAACTTATGCATGTAACATATTTTTGCTTGCTATCATATTACTCATCGCTGTACGTAGAGAACTAGAACATGCGATTTATCTACCTAGGCTGTAGAAAAACAAAATCACCAAGTCAATTTCATAAACAGAGATTCACCAAGTCGATTTCATAAACAGAGAAAGAACACATGAAGATAAAACCATACTGGTGATTATTCTGAGTAGAGGAAATGCAGCATTAGAAAACAGAAGAATATGCGGCAAACACCAAAGAAGGTAACACATGCCAGGGATACACTAACACTACCAGGAATGCAAAAGCCTAAACCGTATGATAAGTATTTTGCAAACACGCACAGACGGTGGAGCATGCAGAGGTCGCCAAGGCTGAGGTCCAATTCAACTTCTATCCCTGGCAACAAAACGTCCAGCACAACTGAAGTTCTGAAGCTACTTCGTTGAGAACAGCTTAAGGCCCAGATCATCTTTATGCAGAATAGTGGTCTGAAAACTGCTAGCACTTCTGCTCTCTGCCTATGTCTATCAACGCGAATTTGAGGCAGCGGTGGCGCAATCAACTCAGCGTGCAAAGTTACTTGGCGAATGTACCAAATTGAGGCTAGAGCACACGACAGAAGATGGGAGAAAAACAACATCTTTGGATCGGTGGTGGTGGGGTACCTGTGCGCGCGGAGTGTTGTCGATCGTGATCGGGCTCGACAACGCCCAGGTCGTCTCCCCCTGCTCCCGTCGCCGCGTGAGGCCGGACAGGCGCAGCGGAACCTGTGCGCACGGATGGCTCCCCTCCTAGTTCCCTTCCGCGTCAGCCTCAGCACCCAGCAGCAGATCTACCAGCGTCGGCGGCGGTTAGCTAGGGTTCGTCGGCGGTTAGCTAGGGTTCGTCGGTGGGGATAGCTCCGGCGGCTAGCTAGGGTTCGTCGGCGCGGGGGAGGGGGTAGAGAGAAAGATAGATCAGTGCGGGCTCAGTGGAGGGCGTGCGCCATGGTTTTACTAAGTGTCAAAATTCGGTGGCGCATCTACTGGTGGGATGCGCCACAGAATTAGAGAATTCCGTGGCGCATCGCCTCTTTTTGCTCTTTCTTGTCTAACATGTGCATATCTTTTTGCTCTTTTTTGTCTAACACACACATGTGCATACACACACAAAATTAAAAGTCTCGATCACACACACATGTGCATACACAAAAAAGTCTCGATCACACACATATGTGCATACACAAAAAAGTCTCGATCACACACACCAAAAAAGTCTTCTCCGTCCGGTTCCGAGCTAGCTTAGCGTTTCTTCACAATCTTCTTGCCCTTCTTGTTGGCGGTTGAATACTTTATGCCGGCCACCTTGAGATTTCTTCGCGTGAACGGACAACCTTTAGTAGGTATGGAGGTCTTCCTTCTTACTTTACTAGTAGTAGGCATGTCAAAGTGCTTGTCGAATTCCTCCTTGATCTTCGGGTCATCGTTCTTGTCCAAGTCTTCCTCGTTTGCGTCTCCTTCCATTCCTATGATGCTCCTCTTGCCCCTCCTCACGACAACACGGCTAGGCCTCGACGGGTCGGTGATGAAGAAGCATTGGTCAACTTGGCTACCGAGTACCCATGGCTCATTTTTGGCGGATGCGTTCTTCGATTTGGCATCCGGTATAACCATGGTGGTGAAATATCGGCCTTCTTTTTTGACCTTCTTGGCCCATCTCACACGGAACATTGGCACCGTCTCTCCACAGTAATTGAGCTCCCATATCTCCTCGATCCTTCCAAAAAATCTTTCCTTGACACTAGTCTCGTCATCAGCGTATGATAGCATAGTTACTCCTGAGTTTTGATTTTCACTATTTTTGTCCTTTTCCTCGGTTTAGAATCTGTAACCGTTGATGTCGTACCCCTGATAGGTCCTTACGTTATGCCCGGGGCCCTGTGATAAGGTGTATATGAGTTTTTTTATCTTCGGTAGAATGCCTTCTGCTCTGTGCTTGAAGCCGTTGACTTTGCTTAAACCAACGCGTGAAGCTGGAGTTGTGCTCTTTGGTTACGTCTCCCATCTTCCTTGGTCGGCCCATATCGATGTAATTCTGCTCGATTATGCTTTTGTGCTCTTGCATAAAAGGTTCGACCAATTTTAAGTGTTGTAGCGCGACCTAGTGAGCCCTTTCAAAGTCGTTATATGAGTTTTTTTATCTTCGGTAGAATGCCTTCTGCTCTGTGCTTGAAGCAGTTGACTTTGCTTAAACCAACGCGTGAAGCTGGAGTTGTGCTCTTTGGTTACGTCTCCCATCTTCCTTGGTCGGCCCATATCGATGTAATTCTGCTCGATTATGCTTTTGTGCTCTTGCACAAAAGGTTCGACCAATTTTAAGTGTTGTAGCGCGACCTGGTGAGCCCTTTCAAAGTCGTCGCGTCGATTGACAATGTCCACATGGACTGAGCGGTAGCCCTCGCGGTGACCGACTCCAGCGAGCCTGCCGAGGTGCATCCTGGTGGGCAGACCAACATGATCCTGGTCGTCCTCGGTGCTTAGATAATTCTGGCAGAAGGAGATGCACTCGTAGGTTAGGAACCCCTTGGCCATGCTTGCGTCTGGACGGGCCCTGTTGCGAACGTATCCTTTCATGACGCAGTTCTGCCTTTCGAAAGGCATCATGTTGTGGAGGAACATCGGGCCGAGTTGCCTGATGTCATCAACGACATAGAGAAGGAGATGGACGCATATATCACAGAATGCGGGCGGGAAGTAAATCTCGAGCTCACATAGTATTACCACGATCTCATCCTGTAGCATCTTGAGCTGCCTCACACCGATCGACTTCCTGGTGATAATGTCAAAGAAGTTGCAAAGGCCAAACAGCGTATCACGGACGTGCTCGTCCATTATCCCTCGGATCGCAATGGGAAGTATCTGCGTCATGAGCACGTGACAATCGTGAGACTTCATCCTGGTGAACCTCTTCTTTGCTACGTCCAGATATCTGCTTATATTCCCCGAGTAACCGTGAGGAACTTTCACTCGTAGGAGGCACCTAAAAAACTGCTCGAGCTCCTCCGGACTCATTGTGAAGCAGGCAGCGGGAAGCACCACCGCGTTCTTCTTAGCCCTTTTGCGGAGACGTTGAGTCCCTTCCGTCTGATCATCATCATCATCGTCGTCGTTGTCATCAGTATCGGGGGCTTGAAGAGCTTTTCTGATGCCAAAATGTTTCAGATCGTATCTTGCTTTCGGCCCATCCTTGGACTTTTCCGAGTTGCAAAGAGTGCCAAGCAGACTCTCGGTAACGTTCTTCATAATGTGCATGACATCGAGGCTGTGGGGCGTGTGGAGGACCTTCCAGTACTCCAAGTCGTGGAAAATAGACCTCGCTTTCCATACACCGAGCAGCGGCTCTGGCTTCGGTCGCTTCTTTCCTGGCGCTGGGCACTCCTTCCAATTTTTTAGAAGATCGTCGATTTTTGCGCCGCTCCTCTGTCGCGGGGGTCCATCGGGCTCATCTTTACCATTGAACAGATCACCGCGTTTTCTCCACGGTGATCCAAGCGAAGCCACCTTCGAGCACCTGGGAACACGGTTTTCGAGGACTCGGGATCCCTTGGTAGCTGTAGATGCGGGGTCTCGTCCATGCACTTCACAGAGCCACAGAATCCGTGGCTAACCTGGGCAGATACGTATGCGCAACCAGGATAGTCCGTGACCATCATGATCAACGCGGCTCTCATATCGAAATAAGTTCTACTGTAGGCGTCCCACGTACGGGGTAGCGTCTTCCACAACGTGTCTAACTCCTCTTTCAGCAGCCCGAGATACAAATGCATGTCGACACCTGGTTGTTTCGGCCCCTGAATGAGAATACTCAGGTGTATGTACCTTTGCTTGGTGCACAGCCACGGGGGTAGGTTGCAAGGCCATACAAACATAGGCCAGGTGCTATGCGTGCTACTCTGGTTGCCGAACGGATTGAGTCCATCGGTGCTCATACCCAGCCTGATGTTCCTTCCATCGCCCCCAAACCTAGGGAAGGCGATGTCCAATGGTTCCCACTGGCCAGCGTCTGAAGGGTGTGTCAGCATATAGCCCATCTCCGGATCTTCTTCGGGCTTCTCCCGTTCCGCGTGCCATTGCATGAGCTTTGCTTCCTTAGGGTCCACGAAATACCGCTGCAGACGGGGAGTGATAGGAAAGTACCATACCACTTTTCGAGGTACCTTCTTGTTCCCAACCTTATACCGTCCGTGGCCGCACACCGGACATGTGGTCATTTCCTTGTACTCCCCCCGATAAATCACGCAATCATTGATGCAGGCGTGGTATTTTTTGTGCGGTAGGTCAAGAGGGCACACAATTTTCTTGGCCTCCTTGATACTACTTGGCAATCTGTTCCCCTCTGGGAGACGATCGTGCCAGAATTTCATGTTCTTGCTGAAGCTGGAATCGGTCCATTTGTTCTGCGTCTTCATCTGCAGACAATCAAGCGTTACATGCAAGCGTGTATCCTACGGACGGCACCCAGGAAATATCGGAGTCATCCCGTCTTTCTCCATTTGCGCCAGCTTGGCTCTCTCTCTGGCTGCAGCTCTATCGTTGCTCGTCTCCTGGAGGAGCAGATCTTGAACATGAGAGTCCCGCAAGGCCAAAATTAGCGGAGTCGCACCAGAATCTTCTTCTTCATCATGATCTTCTCCACCGGCAACTTCTACTTCATGATGATCTTCTCCGCCGACTTCTTCTTCATGATGATATTCTCCGCTGACATGTGGTGCTTCGTCATCTTGCTCGCCACCATGGTCTTCATGCGCACCATTTGTTGGGGCCAGCCGCACCTGGTTGTCCTACATGAAACCGCGCCTCAGCAGGTGCTCCTCCAGTTGTCCGGAATCAGGGTTGATCCAGCGCTCAAGTTTGCATGATCGACACGGACATCTTATCTGGCGCCTATTGTTCCGAATCATGTCCTCCTTCGCGTCTTTCTTGTATCTACTAATTCGAGCGGAACTCATCGAGAGGACCATGGTTGTCTGCCAATGGTATACATAGAGCAGAAACTTAGAACCGCAACACATGCACACACATGCATGGACCTCTCCTAAAGGTATACATAGAGCGGAAAAATTCGGCATGACCTCTCCTAAAGGTAGGACGTATGGGTAGTGCAAAAATTTGCCGAAACGGAAATGAATCAACATCTCGACAAACATCCATGCACCACACTAGCACACACACACAAGCGCTTCACGTGCAAAAATCATCCATACACAAGATCGACATGCGCATGCATGTCCCCTCCAAATACTCACCTTGTAGATTCGATACCGAGACGAGACCGTGATCGATGAGTTGGAGAGGAGGAGAGAGTATGGAGAGGCTTCTCCTCACCACCAATTATGTATCAACCAAAGTAAGTACAATAAGTACCAAAGAAAGTGAAAAGTATGGCCAAAATGGGATGAGAGGGAAGGGAGCTAGAGCTAGATCTAGATGGAGGAGAGGATGATGAATGGCTTGGGAGTGTGGTAGGTGTGGGAGGTTGGCACTTTTCTAGGTGGGACGAGCTAATTCTGTGGCGCACCAAGACCAGTGCGCCACAGAATGCTCTAATTCTGTGGCGCACTGGCCCTGATGCGCCACAGAAATAGAGGAACCAATGATTGGGGCTGGCAGGGCATGGGCCCCACCTTATTTCTGTGGCGCATGGTCTTTTGGTGCGCCACAGAAATGATATAGTTTTGTGGCGCACCAGACCAGGTGCGCCACAGAAATAATTTCTGTGGCGCACTGCTGGCTAGTGCGCCACAGAATATCATTCCATCTATAAGGGCTTTCCTACTAGTGATTCTACCACTGATAGAGTGATAAATTTATAGTTACATCCCGTAAATGATTGCCTTTTATTCCAAACCATGTGATATGAGAGTATTTACCCGATAAATTTTGTTGTCTCATTTCTGATTTGAATCCATGGTCTGATATATCCACATCTGAATCCACAAGCACTAATTATCCACTCCTATCTGAACCCGATGAAGGAGCCTAAACTACGATCGATAGGAGGAGAAGAGGATACTCGGTTTGGAGCAACTTATTTCATTGATAGGAATCGTTGCTATAAATAGCCTACAAATAGCTCATGTATTGCACAAGAAGATAGCAAGATCAGGCCATAATTAGTTAGAGATCTAAACAATAATTAGGCTATCAAAACAATAACTAGGCTATCAAAACAATAACTAAGTTATCTGTTAACACCCCACCGCAGTCGATACGTTGGCGCTTGGCAAAACGCATAGACTAGACCAGAATGACTGAAATGACACCGTAGGTAGTCCTTTGGTCATGATATCAGCAAGCTGCTGAGTAGTAGGCACATGAACGACCTGAAGTTCGCCTAGAGCCACCTTCTCGCGCACGAAGTGAATGTCTAACTCAATATGCTTTGTTCGTCGATGATGAACTGGATTGGTAGACATGTACACCGCTGAGATATTATCACAAAAAAACACCGTGGCCTTGGAGGGAGGGGAACCAAGCTCATCGAGGAGTTGCCGCAGCCATACGCAATCAGAAACGGCATTGGCAACGGCATGGTACTCAGCCTCGGCGCTCGAGCGTGATACAGTGGGTTGGCGCTTAGAGGACCAACTCAGAAGAGCACCGCCGAGATAGACACAGTAGCCGGAGGTAGAGCGCCGGGTGTCCGGGCATCCTGCCCAGTACGCATCCGAGTAGGCAACAATGTCGAGGGGAGAGAAGCTGTGGAGCAGCAGACCAGAGCTCGTGGTGCCACGAATGTATCAGAGGATACGTTTGATGATGACAAGATGACCGTCACGCTGATCATGCATGTGTAAGAAGACTTGCTGCACGGCATATGCAAGATCAAGACGCGTCATGGTCAAGTACTGGAGAGCACCTGCGAGGCTGGGGTACTCGAAGGGATCAGCAACCGGAGCACCAGCGTCGGCGGCAACCTTGGGAAGGGTGTCGACGGGTGTGGTGGCTAGTTTGCACTGCACCATGCCTGTGCGCTGCAGGATCTCCTCGACGTACTGCTCCTGGCCGAGGAAGAAGCCACGAGGCGTACGGCATACACGAATGCCGAGGAAGTAGTGCAAGGCGTTCTTCATGTCCAACTGGTGTACAGGCCAGTTGCGGGAGGACGCGAAGGTAAGCACGGTGCGGATCGTTGCCGGTTTGACGACTGGCGAGAAGGTTTCGCCATAGTCGATGCCGGGCCGTTGGGCAAAGCCACGAACGACCCAACGAGCTTTGTACCTCTCGAGGGAGCCATCCTCGCGTGTCTTGTGTCGGAAGACCCATTTGCCGGTGACGACATTGGTGTGGGGAGGCCAAGGAACTAGCGTCCAGGTGTTTTTCGACGTGAGGGTGTCGAATTCCTCCTGCATTGCCTCGCGCCAGTTGGAGTCGCGGAGAGCCTCCCGAACCGAGGAGGGGAGGGGCGACACCGTCGTGGTGGCGACATGGGCGTAATGAGGGTTCGGCTTGAAGATGCCATGCCGAGCTCGAGTGACCATGTGATGGCAATGAGGCGACGCGGCAGGCACCGACGAAGCGGCGGGTGATGCCGAGCTGGAGGGTGCGACATCAGATGTTGAGGACAACGAGGATGTCGAGGGCACAAGGTCGCGGACTGAGGGGGTCGTGGAGCCCGTAGCAGAGGACGGGCCGTGGCCTGATGACATGGTCCTTGTCGAGGCGGGTGAAGAGGAGCCAGGTGGATTGCGGCTCGAGGGCGATCCGCGTGGCGACGGGCTGCATGGCCCGTCACTCTGGCATGTAGGGGGCGCGCCGTGACCGACATAGTCTGGAGAGGGTTCGTCATTGTTGACGCATGGAGGAGATGTCGGGGCGATGCTGAAGTCCAGTGAGCTGAAAGGAAACACTTTTTCCACAAAAGTAACATGCCGTGAAAAAATAATGCGCCGAGACACTGGATCATAGCAGCGATAACCTTTGCATCCTTCCGGATAGCCGAGAAAGACACAAGGAGTAGAGCGAGGTGCGAGTTTATGAGGTGCTGTAGCGGTCAGATTAGGATAGCATAGGCAACCAAAAACTCAAAGTGACCGAAAATCGGGAGCACAACCGTGAAGAAGCTCGTAGGGAGTGGTGAGAACGTTAGCTTTGCACGGGCGGCGATTTAGGAGGAAGGTGGAGGTGGTGAGTGCCTCAGCCCACCATGGGTATGGCATGGACGCGTGTATGAGGAGTGTGCGGACGCCATCATTGAGTGTACGATGAATACGCTCGGCCTTGCCATTTTGTTGGGAGGTGTATGGGCAGGTCAGGCGAAGGAGAGTGCCATGGGTAGTGAAAAGAGCGCGATTCGCAGCACTGTCAAATTCGCATCCATTGTCAGTCTGAAAAGCTTTAATGGAGGATGAAAATTGCATGCGAACATAGGCATAGAACGCAACAAGAAGGTGATGGACTTCAGACTTTTTATGAATAGGAAATGTCCAAGTGAAGTGCGTAAAATCATCCAAGATAACAAGATAATATTGATAATCTGAGATGCTTAATACAGGACTAGTCCATAAATCGCAATGACATAGCTCAAAAGCAGCAGATGTTTTGGTGGTAGAAGAAGAAAAAGGGAGTCTAGTGTGTTTGCCCAAACGACATGCATCGCAGTGCGTGGGTAAACTTTTATTACAACTGAATTTGAAGTACTTGGAGGCGTTTGCCAATGCTTCAATGCCGGGGTGTCCAAGCCGCTGATGCCACAGAGTTGCAGAGACGGTGGCGAGAAAACATTGGGACGGCTGCATGAAGGGGCAGAGGTCGCCGATGGAGTTACATCGGTGAATTACCCGTCCCGTTGCCAAATCCTTGATAGAAAAGCCAAAAGGGTCAAATTCAATGGAAACAAAATTATCACGTGTAAAAGCACAGAGAGACACTAGATTTTTGATGAGTTTAGGAGAAACAAGAATGTTGAGAAGGGAGAGAGGACGAGTGGATATGCGAAAGTGAATGGAACCAGTGCCGGTGATAGGAAGAGAAGAACCATCACCGACAATGATATGAGAGGGGAAATTGGAGGGACGAGGAGAAAGGTGTATACCAGAACTGGAGCCCATGTGAGAGGAAGCACCGCTGTCGAAAACCCACTTGTCGTCCTGTCCAGATTGTGCCTAGAGTGCCATCTGGTTCAGTGCGGCGATGAGGGCGGACTGGTCCCACTGCGTCGGAGGAGCAGCCGGAGGAGCGGTCGGTGCAGCCGGCGTGACATGGATGGTGAGACCGTGCGACGCGGTCGGGGTGGGCGGACGGGCACCGGGGGCGGAACCGAGGATGCCGGGGCCGGCCCAGGCCTGGAACATGCCAGCGAGAGCCGGTGCAGACGGGCGTTGAGCAGGCGGACGTGCGCCCATGAAGGGAGGGGCGAACTGAGCCAGTGCAGCAGCCCCCTTCTTCTTTTTCTTCTTGCCCTGACCTGGAGCGGTGAAAGGGCCGGCGTGGGAGGTACCCGCACCGTAGAAGCCTGCTAGCGTCGGGTTGAAGTAGGGGGCGGAGTAGGGTTGGTGTAGGCCGGCATGGGAGCGCCGGCGGCCTGGAACGCGAGATGAGCCTAGGCGAGGAGCACGTTGTGGGCGACAACATGAGCACGGCGACCGAGGCGCTGCTCCTCTAGGAGCAAGAAGGAGCAGAGCTTGATGAAGGTGGGCAGACGACCGTGCGTCACGTGTGGGACGGCGTGCTGTAGCTGTTCGTTGAGGCAGCGGAGAACGTTGTGGACGAGGTCACGATCTCAGACGCGAGAGCCAAGGTCGCCGAGCGTGTCCGCCATCTCCTTCATCTTGGAGGTGTAGTCGACGACGGAGAGATCACCTTGGTTGAAGCCGTGAAACTTGTCACGGATGTAGGTGGCGCGCGTGTCGCGATTGTCGCAGAAGACACTGCGGATGGCACGCCAGAGGGAGAGGGTGGTGGCGTTGCGCGGTTCCACGATCGCCAGAGTGGCGGGCGTGACCGTGGCGTTGTACCACGAGACGATGGCGAAGTCGTTGAGCACCCAGTCGGAGGTGCCCTGGGCGGAGGAGCCATCGATGTGATCCCAGAGCCCGAACTTGGAGAGGGCGGTGAGGAATTGGCGGCTCCAGAGGCCGTAGTTCTCCTTCTCGTAATCCAGCGTGATGAGGACGTGGTCACGGATGCGGAGAGCCTGCAGCTGAGGGGTGGGTAGAGTTTGAGTTGCGACGGGGATACCGAACTGGTCGAAGGCATCGTCGTCGGAGTCCGAGGAAGAACCGGAGAGGTAGCCGATCGAGCTCATGGCGGCGAGGGAGAGGGGGTGGCGGCAGAAGCTGTGGATTGGATCTAGGAATCTGATACCATGAAGGAGCCTAAACTACGATCGACAGGAGGAGGAGAGGATACTCGGTTTGGAGCAACTGATTTCATTGATAGGAATCGATCGTTGCTATAAATAGCCTACAAACAGCTCATGTCTTGCACAAGAAGATAGCAAGATCAGGCCATAACTAGTTAGAGATCTAAACAATAACTAGGCTATCAAAACAATAACTAAGTTATCTGTTAACACCCGAGAGAAAAATATGGTAAAATATACAGAGATGCCAAATACGATCTGATCCGTTTATACCCTAGTAGCAACAATGTTTTAGAGGGTATAGCTAAGAAGGTACTCATCCAATAGGTGATGATCTTCCCTTCTGATAGCACTTGAATAAATCTGCTCGATTACACAAATGACAATTACAAAATTGAATATTGTAAGACTTGAAGGTACACTATGTCATGTGTGCAACTTCATTGGTTGCATTTGTTTTGTCTTCTCCATTATGGTAGGAGTACTTGTAAACTGAGCCTAGGATTAAGTCTATGAAGCTAAGATAGCCAGCATTCGAGCAACCAACACCTATAGGTCTATGTACATATCTTACCTCTTCTAGGCGCATACTGTATGTATGTTCTCAAGAAAGACACATACTATATGTGCAAGGGACCAAACATGCACGGTTGTATGAGCCACAAGGAATGTTCTTAATGTAGTGCAATTTGACCATCAGGATTTTGTGCTCCCCCAGCAGGTGTATGCTAGGGTTCCATGTCCCCCCATTCTAGGAGCCAACATGTTGAGATTACGATGCATAATCCCAAGTTATTAGCACTAATTCAATAAACCTATGTGTCGATAGGAGCAATGAACAACTAGATGAAGAGTAGGACAAGCCCTAATTGCTTGATTAGGAATCTAGGGCATATAATTGCTGAGGATTGATCAGATATTTGCTAAACTTGTATACAGTTTCGTGACTGCATCATTGCGTACAAATACATTAGTAGAGCAAGGTACGGTGCTTGCAGTTATTAAATCTCTTAGAACCTTTTTAGTTACTATAGTATGATCATTTCAATCGAAATGTTTAGGAGCACCGCAATTTTCTCAGATTCTGTTAGAGATATGTTAGGCAGTTTCAGATATTAGGGGATTTGTGTATAGGAATTATATGTAATTGTATTTAATCTCCTTCCTTATCTCTCGGAGAGCCTTCTTGGCCTCCAAGTCTGTACTACTATATAACTCTCCCGAGAGGCTTAAAACAAACATCCACCACATTACGTCAATCTCTCTCCCTCTCCATCCTTCTTCATGGTATCAGAGCCTAAGGTATCGAGTTCGAGTCTTAGTTTTCACAATTTATTCAAAAATTATTGTTACCCCTTGGTGTCCACGTATAGGCCTCTTGAGCCTAGGGATGCAGGCCGCCAGTCCAACGGACGAGGCGGACATCCGCCAGACTAATTCATAGCAAATAAATTAGTTAAATCCTTGTAAGGATGTAAAGCTACTTAAAAAACGAATCTGTTTAGCGGACAGGCTGACACGTCTAGGCGGACGTCCGCATGCATCCCTACTTGAGCCATACCTCTGAGTCATCGGATCATGTATAAGGCCTCCTGTGCCTACCTCTGAGTCTCTCTACACATGTTGACTTGTCATCTCCGTCACACGTGAGTGTGGCTGTTAAAGTGTATAAGTGGATTGTACTAGCTCTTTCCATCAGTTTTGACTTTTGGTTGCGTTGGCTAGTGCATGAAGCTTAACATGGTATTAGAGCCAAGAGGTCTTGAGTTCAAGACCTGGCTGGTGCAATATTAAAATAAAGATATTGCATCCCACTTTCGGTTCATATTTAGTCCTGAGGGAGCCACACGTGAGGGAGAGTGTTGAAGTATAAATATATTGCCTAGTCTCTTTCATCAGATCGGTCTTTTGGTCGTGAAGAAGGACAGAGAGGGAGAGAAATTGGCGTAATATATATGGTGGATGTTTGTATTGAGTCTCTCGGACGAGTTATATAGTAGTACAGACTTGGAGGCCAAGAAGGCCCGAGGGAGCCACACGTGAGGGGGAGTGTTGAAGTATAAATGTACCTAGTCTCTTCCATCAAATCGGTCTTTTTGGTCGTGAAGAAGGATAGAGAGGGAGAGAGATTGGCGTGATATGATGGACGTTTGTACTAAGCCTCTCGGACGAGTTATATAGTAGTACGGACTTGTAGGCCAAGAAGGCTCTCCTAGAGATAAGGAAGGAGATTAACTACAATTAACAATAATTCCTATACAAATCCCCTAATATCTGAAACTGCCTAACAGATCTCTAACAATCCCCTGTAGTCGTAGTGGTAGTGACGTGAACAACTGTAGCATCTCGGATGGCCAGACTAGAGAGAAATCGAAGGCGTAGAAACCATCAGGCTGACCCCTCCCCCCCCCCCCATAGTCGATGCGGGAGAGTCATGGACGGATTTGTGTCGCGGATGCTTGGACTTTAGAGGAAGCCGTGGAGTGCTCATGCAAGGTGATAGCCCTTGTGCCGATGTCGAGGTAGCCGAGAGCGATGGGTGCTGCAACCTTGGTTGAGGTAGCTGTGCAAGGGGATACAGTGGTCGATGTTGTGATTGGGTGTCGGTGTCAAGGAAGCTGCACATGAAGCTGCGGGCGCATATTGCACGTGGATAATGACGGGGAAGCATGGAGGCAATCGTCGAAGAGGGGTGTCGATGCTAGAGTCGATGCAGTCCGAGTCTTAGAGGAGGAGGTGCGGCCCTAGTTTTGTCAAAACCAGGCACGTCGGGGACGAAGGCATACTCTAGTTTTGCCAGAACTGAGTATGCAAAGGCGAAGTCGGTAACACGGTCGAGGCAGATGTAGAGAAGTAGTCGATGCCAATAAAGGCGTTGTCGAAGCTGATGTATACGAGGCGTTGTGCCGAGCTTGCCAGACTCGGGAACGCATCGGGGATGAAGGCATGGCCCGGTGTTGCCAATACCGGGCGTTCAAGGGTAGGGACCATCATTAACCTTGCGCCAATGTCAGAGAGACTAGCAGAGGAGGCCTCCTTGTCGGCTGTGAATGTGTTAATAAAATAGAAAAGATAATTATGTACTACTAAATATGTTGATAAAAAAGAAATAAATTACTCTAGTGCATAAAAGTAGTTCCAGATTATGTTGATATGAATGTGAAAAATATAATTGGTTCACGTCTTGAACCTGTCAGATTTGTTAAACATAATTGGTTCCAGATTATGTTGATGTGAACGTGAAAACATATTCTATAGTAATAGAGGGCTCTTTCTACATCAAAGTAGGGACTAACGGATCAAAAATTGTAGTAACCGAGAGGGCTTTATGCAATGTCCAGAAACCAGTGCACGGATCTTAGGGCGCGGATGGATGGTCTCGATAAGACCAGGATGTCCATAAGTTTGTGGTTTTTGTTTCTGGCATGAAGTATGTGAGGAAGAACCCTGCGGCGTGACAAAGACTGTAACACCCCCAAATTTATCACAAATTCGAAGTGCCTGTTATGTATTCCACCACAATCCCAGAATCATTGTTGTGATACACATAACGTAGTTGGTAACCAGTTCCATAGACATTACACTACGAATAGTTCAAATACAAATGGTCATAGTGACCAAGTCCATATTACAACACAATATAGCAGCGGAATTAACGTCTTTGGGTCCATGCCTTCACCCTACAGGCAATGGCGACTCAGGAGATGATCTTAGTTCTGGTACTCCTATTCATAACCTTCCTCCGGATACTCTTCCCCATAGTCTGGCCAAGTTGATAGCCAGGGACACAGCCATGAGTACATTGGATGCACTCGCAAACCATCTTATAAATGAAATGATGAAGTAGATATGCATGGTTGATATGATGGACTAAGCACTAAGTTGGTTTGCAAAAGCTAGTTTTGTTTCCCAAGAAGGTTCATTAGTAGAGAAGAAGATTCAATTCTCTAAGTTCAATCTAAAGAGGAACTTCAAGTGTGTCAACATCAATGTCAAGTCAAGTCATTCACCAAGTTCACCATAAGTTGTTAACATTCTTGACAAAAGTCAAGTACAGCTTGCCAACTGTCCATGACCGCGGACGCGGCTATTCGAATAGTTTTGAAACCTCTGCAGAGGGGTACACTTTACCCACAAGATTCGATACATCTGCCGGGAGAAACCCACGGTTCGTCATACACAAAGTATGCGAGGTTCAGATAATCAAACAAACTCCTTCACTTGTCTACTCTAGTATAGGATTCTTTCCTAAGAGTCCATTTTGGCACTCATAGTTTTGCCCGCTGCAGAGTGCTGCATGAATGGAAATTTCCACTCGGTTCGGAAGCACCCACGCATGGCTTACTTCTATAAAAGATGATACAAGATCTCCCATACTAAAATAAGCAAGCTACAGATTAAGCCCCTTCCCATTTAGGGGTAATGTGGTCGTACGGTAATAGTTGGCTCACATGGTACATCACTTATTATCAATTAGCAAATACATTCCATAGTCCTTAGTCAAGATTATTTTCCTTCATAAAACCATCATGTAGGAGAAATCTCCAATTCAAGTTGTCAAGTTCAAGTCACCAATTTCAAATACGGCTCCCCTTATAGATGGCCTTAATTTTATTAGCGACTAAGCAACTATATTGGGTGATGATACCACTATATAAGGTTGGATAAACTCAGCTTGATACTCTTGCTAAGCAAGATATCACTACACAACTATCATTCTACTCTAGCAATTCAATCATGCAATTTACTTAAAAACAAGTAGAATGCAATAGTAAAGCTAGGCAGGTGGAGTATGATTCAAAAGATGGCTTGCCTTGGTTGGCAAAGTGTCCGGGGTAGTCTTCTTCTTCTTGATAAAATTCCCCCTCAATATCCTCCTCAGCAACACTAGCGTCTAATAACGAATAAACACAAGGCACACAATCACTACACAATACTAACAACACTCCAAGCACACATACTTGTTTTCAAACAATAGCATTCATGTTGGATTTTATTGAGTTGGGTTGCAAGGTTTCTTCCAAGTGTTCATCAAGTGTGTAAGTTAGATTTTTATGCTACATACTAGGGTTGGATTAGGGTCTAATTGATAACCCTAACAAGGTTTTATGTGATTAGGGTTGGACTAAACAGTAGACAAGTGGACTAGTGAGTTCATAAACCAAGTTTCAAGATTTTAGGAGGTTTAAACAATTTTCTAGAAATTTCCTAAGATTAATAAGGCTATGGTCAAAGTAATCTTATTAAATTAAATCACTAACTCAAATTGGATTCTAACTAGTTTCAGAGGCTAGATAATTTCCTAAGCTTTCCAACGCATATTTATTTGCTAAAAATGGATTTCTAAATATCTTGGAATTAAAGTTTGAAAATCATATCTGAAACATATTTAAAATAGGCGGGAAAATAAATAAAAACGATTCGGACCGAATCTAACTGAACTGGGCCAAATTCCGAATAAACCTGAATGGGCCGGCCCAGTACCGCTTCGCCCGGGGCGGGATAAGTTCGAATTCGAACCTGACAGGTGGGACCTACCCGTCAGGTCACTTAAGTCGCTCGAATCGGTACGCTGCCGTTGGATTCTAATCCAACGGCGCGTCTGTGTCGTGTCCAACGGCTAGGGCGGGAGCTCACCAGCGTGCTGAGAGGAAGACGACGGCGACAGCGAGGGACGTAGGGGAAGCAGAGCTTGACGGCGTGGGGCAGAAAAGACTCCGGCGGCACTCCTCCTCCACTTCCCGGTGTCCGCTCGTTCAACGGCGGCCGAACGCGGTGGCGCCACCCGCGTCCAGTAGCTCGCCGGCGTCGATGGCCACTGCGAACGAGAGCGAACGGGAGGAAGAGAAGATGTCTGGGAGCTTGCTGGGAGTGGGGTGAGTTCACTCGGGTGCTCGGAGGGGCTTTTTATAGGCCAGAAGGGCGGGGGCAAGGATGCCCAGTAGGTGGCCGGCGCAGGGGGGGCTGGCGACGTGCATCATCGATGCCGGGCACGGCGGCCTTGGGGGCGTGCTGGCAGGGCTTGGTCGCGGCGACGGGGCACTGTGGGTAGGCGATGGCGAGCTCATGCCGGTCGGCAACGTGCAGAGAGCAGAGGGAGAGAGAGAGAGGGGGTCCGGGCGGCTTCTTCCTTCTCCTTCCATGTCGCACGGCCTGGGTCGGGGCAGAGGGGGCTGGGGCTCGACCAAGGGGACTCCACAGGCATGGCTACAGGGTGAGAGCGAATGGGAACAACGTTGGTCACAGTGAAATCGATTTTCCCGGATTTTTGCCCACCATGTGCTCGACACAATGCCCGCAAGAATTCAAATTTCGAATTTTTGAAAACGACCACTGTGGTTTGTCAAGATACCTCACAAGGATTCCAGATATATTTTTGTTGAGCAAAGAGATGAGGTTTTTCAGAAATCATATTTGAATTTTGGGGTATGGTCATTGTTTCAGATTCAAACTTTGGCTGATGTTTGAGTTAGGTTCTGATTTGAATTTTGGTTTGAAAATTCTTGGTTGAGTTAGTATGCAGCCTGGTCAAGCTCAACTAACTGACCACACCCTTACTTGAGTTACAGATTTCTTAATCTAAGTGTCCAAAGTAGTGTAGTCAATAATATTTTCTAGATCAAACTTTTCTTCTCTTTTTCTTTCTTTCTTTTGTTTCTGGTTTCTTTAGCTCTTATAGTTCTTCTCTAATGCTTCTGTTGGTTAAGTTGGAATTAACTAACTATTGCACAACAATTTATAACACACATGAAATCATAGAAGACATAATAATAGAAATCTATGCATACATGCAATATGAATGAAAAAAATTTATCTTGGTCCAAAATTTGGCACTTTAATTAATGGAAAAGGGATTACAAATATTTGGGTTGTTACAATCTTCCCCCCTTAGAAAGAATCTCGTCCCCGAGATTCACTAACTAAGAACTGAAAAGATTGGGAAATTCTTTCTGAAGGTAATCTTCTCGTTCCCAAGTAGCTTCATCTTCTGTGTGATTGCTCCACTGAACTTTCAGGAACTTGATGCTTCGAGTTCGAGTGGTTCGATATGCTTCCTCGAGGATTCGGATAGGCACTTCATGATAGGTCAAATCCTTGTTGATGTCCACAGAATGGTGATCAATATTCTTGAAGATTTCTGGCTTCTCCGGAACTTCAATACATTTCCGAAGTAAGGACACATGAAAAACATCGTGCACTTCAGACAATTCAGGGGGCATTTCCAACTGATAAGACACTTCTCCTCGGCGGCCTAGTATCTTGAAGGGTCCAATATACCTTGGTGCAAGCTTTCCTTTTACTTGGAATCTCGGCATTCCCTTGAGAGGTGATACTCTAAGATATACAAAATCTCCAATCTTGAAGGTCAGTTCTCTACGTCTCTTGTCGGCATAACTCTTCTGTCTAGACTGGGCTGCCTTGAGGTAATCACGAATCATGCGAACCTTCTCTTCAGCCTCTTGCAGAATGTCCAGTCCAAATATCTTACTGTCTCCGGTTTCAGACCAATTCAAAGGGGTACGACACTTTCTTCCATATAAAGCTTCAAATGGGGCCATTTGCAAACTGGCTTGATAACTGTTGTTGTAGGAAAATTCCGCGAAAGGCAGACAATCTTCCCACTTAGCTCTATATGCTAGAACACAGGCTCTCAACATATCTTCAAGTATTTGATTTACTCTTTCAGTCTGTCCATCAGTCTGAGGGTGGTAAGCTGTGCTAAAGGTTAATTTGGTTCCCAAAGCTTGATGCAAACTTCTCCAAAATCTCGAGGTGAATTGGGTTCCTCGATCGGAAACTATGGTTTTAGGGACTCCATGCAAACTAACGATTCTGGATAGACAAAGATCTGCCAGCTGTCCTGAGGTATAAGTAGTCTTGACAGGAATAAAGTGGGCAACTTTGGTCAGTCTATCCACAATGACCCAGATAGAGTCATATCCGTGGCTAGACTTTGGAAATCCAGTGATGAAATCCATTCCAACTGATTCCCACTTCCATTCCGGAACTTGCAAAGGTTGCAGCAATCCCACAGGACGTTGATGTTCAGCCTTGACTCTTTGACAAATGTCACACTTGGATATGAACGATGCAATTTCACGCTTCATCCCATGCCACCAAAATTGCTCCTTCAGATCTTGATACATCTTAGTTCCACCGGGGTGGATGGAGTAAGGTGTCTCATGGGCTTCCTTCATAATAACTTCCTTCAGTTCTGAATCAGCCGGCACACAAATACGTCCTTTATACCAAAGAACTCCTTGATCATCTTCTTCAAATCCTGGCACCTTGCCGGAACTAATTCTGCGCTTAATTCTGTCAATACTCTCATTTCCCTTCTGGGCTTCCTTGATTTGGCTCATCAAGGTGGGTTGAAACTCAAGGTTGGCTAAGAATCCTTGACTGACTAGTTCCAATCCAAATTTTTCAAACTCTTGGTGCAACATGGGTTGCTCCTCTTTGATCATCATATTCAATGTGCATGGCTTCCTACTCAATGCATCGGCCACTACATTGGCCTTACCGGGGTGATAATGAATTTCCAGATCGTAATCCTTGATCAACTCTATCCATCTTCTTTGCCTCATGTTCAACTCCTTCTGGGTGAAAATATACTTTAAACTCTTGTGATCAGTGTAGATCTCGCAACGGTTGCCCATAAGATAATGCCTCCAAGTCTTCAAAGCTAGAACTACGGCTGCTAACTCCAGATCATGGGTTGGATAATTTTCTTCAAGAGGTCTAAGCTGCCGGGAGAGGTATGCTATGACCTTGCCTTCTTGCATTAACACACAACCAAGTCCAAGTTTGGAGGCATCGCAATAGACATCAAAGTTCTTGGTGATATCGGGCATGGTTAGGACGGGGGCGGTCACCAATCGCTTCTTGAGCTCTTGAAAACTTTCTTCACACTTAGGGGTCCATTCAAACTTCTTGTCCTTCTTCAATAGTTGGGTCATGGGTCTGGCAATGCTTGAAAACCCTTCAACAAATTTGCGGTAGTATCCTGCTAATCCGAGAAAACCTCTAACTTCAGTTTGAGTGGTAGGGGCTACCCATTCCATGACTGATTTGATCTTCTTTGGGTCTACTGATATTCCTCCAGCTGATAATACATGGCCTAAGAATCCAACTTCCTTCAACCAAAACTCACACTTACTAAACTTGGCGTATAGCTGATGCTCTCTCAGGGTCTCTAAGATTAATCTCAGATGGGTTGCATGCTCTTCTTCAGACTTGGAGTAGATAAGAATGTCATCAATGAAGACAACAACAAACTTATCCAAGAACTCCATGAAAACTTTATTCATGAGATTCATGAAATAAGCAGGGGCATTGGTTAAACCAAAGGACATTACGGTGTACTCATACAATCCGTATCGGGTAGTGAAGGCTGTTTTAGGTATATCAGTTGCACGGATCTTCAGTTGATGGTATCCAGTTTGAAGGTCTATCTTCAAGAAGACTTGAGCTCCGGTCAATTGGTCAAACAAATCATCTATCTTGGGAAGAGGATACTTATTCTTGATGGTAACATCATTTAGCTTGCGGTAATCAGTGCACAGTCGGCTGGAACCGTCACTTTTATCCACAAACAAGACAGGTGATCTCCAAGCAGAAGAACTTGACTGAATCAATCCCTTACTCAAAAGGTCATCCAATTGCTTCTTTAACTCCACTAGTTCAGCTGGGTTCATACGATAGGGTCGTTGGGCTATAGATCCAGTTCCGGGGATAAGCTCAATGATAAACTCAATATCCCGATCTGGTGGCATTCCGGGTAGCTCGTCGGGAAAAACATCCGGGTATTCACAGATGATGGGAACTTGCTCTAGAGTTGGTCCTGAGATACTCTTATGACATCTGGTGGTTTGGGGTGGTTTTACGGACACATGCTTTACTACAATTCCAGTGCTACTCTTCATGGTGATGGTCTTCTTGGCACAATCTATCACTCCTTGATGGGAAGACATCCAATTCATACCAAGAACTACTTCCAAACCTTTAGTTCCCAACACTATCAAATTGGCTAAGAAAGCTATTCCATGAATTTCTATGGGAACTGCCAAACAGTTCCACTCAGCCCTTGTTGTTGACCCAGGTATTTGTACTAACATGGCATGTTTCATGGGTGTTGGTTGAAGTCCACTTTTATCAACAAATAACTTAGTAACAAACGAGTGTGAAGCCCCAGAATCAAACAGAACTCTTGCATGAACTGAATTAACAGGGAACATACCAAGCACAACGTCGGTTGCTTCCTGAACTTCTTCAACATTCATGTGATTCAGACGGCCTCGAGGGTGAGGCTGGTTCCTTGGTGGATAATTCTTGCCATTTCCAACACGGCGCTGTTGCTGAGCAGGAGCAGTGGTCTTGGATGCATCATTGAACTTCTTCGGGCATTCATTGGAGTAGTGCCCCTTAATTCCGCACTCATAATAGGTAAGACCAGACTTGTCACCAGACTTGGGCAGTGTAGGTGCGCCATTCGGCCTTGGCGTATTGGGGTTGAAATTGTTGCCATTAGGTCTTGGAGGTGCACGGTTCAAGTTGTTGCCGGTCGTACGGTTGGGAAAGTTGGGACGTGGAGCAGGTGCAGATGGCCTCATAGGTCTAGGGGCGAAACCCATAGGTGGATTTCCCCTTGGCTTCTGCGAGTTGCTTGAGTTGCCTTGATACATCATACAGCGCTTGCGGTTCTCTGCCGCTTGCTTGAGTTTGCCTTCCATCTGAATGGCAGAGTCAACCAATGACTCCAGATCTGCAAAGGGAATGCTGACCAAGACACATTGCATCTCATCATGAAGTCCATTCAGAAACCTCTCTTGCTTCTTCTCATTGGTGTTGGTGTCATCTGGGGCATACCTAGACAAGGTAAGGAACTTGTCACGGTAGTCAACCACAGATAGGGAACCTTGCTTCAGATTTCTGAACTCATCTCTCATCCTTTTAACTAATCCCAAAGGAACATGGGCTTTGCTAAACTTGCTCTTGAACTCCTCCCAAGGCATCACATACCCTTGGGCTTGCATTGCACGAGTGCTATCACACCAAGCTCTTGCGGCTCCAGCAAGATAGTGGGTGGTGTACAAGACCTTCTCATTTTCGCCAACTTCGGCGACTGCCAAATTGTTCTCCATAGTGCGAAGCCAGTCATCCGCATCTAAGGGTTCTTCAGACTTAGTGAACATAGGTGGGTTGGTGTTTTGGAAACTCCTTAACTTGGATCGGTGATCACCATGGCCATTGTTTTCTCCTTCACCATGGCCATTTCCATTGCCATTGTTGTGGTTCATTGCCATCTGGGTTAGCTGCTGAAGAGTGGCCAAGTTAGCTTGGCGCTCAGCTCGGGCTGCTTCCCGGTCTTCCATGATCAACCTTAGCAGTTGTGCTACTTCCGGGTTCGGAGGTGGGGGTACTCGCGGCATCTTAAGACAATGTGTGTAAGACAAGAGGGAAAAACTAATTGCTAAGATTTAAATGTAACATTGATGATGCAATTTTGTCTTACTAAGGCCTTAAGGGCCAAATTCATATTTCATTCAACAAACATCAAACATACCATACATACGAGTTCACACATTACAAATGGTTTACATCAAACCATTGCGACTCGTCTACTAGAGAGGGGGATACAACTCACACCTACCCGAAGTGACTTAAAGTAAACTCATAACTAGATAACACGGGGATCTCCAATCTAAACACCGGGCTCCTCGGGGTCTTCCTCCTCATCATCCTCAATGAATCCGGCATCCTCATCATTCTCCTGATCATCAAGGTCCTCCATGAAGTCATCCTCGTCACTCACGAGGGCATTATCCTCCTTGCGGAGGTCAATGCCTTCCTCCTCACCAAGGTGGCTCTCTAGATCCTCAATGTACTCAGTCAGCTCAGCCACATTGGCCTTCAACTCTTCAATGGTCTGATCCCTCTCATCGCGCTGGCGGCGAAGGCTCTTGCGATCCCTAGCAAGGATCCTGATAGTGCTTCTTGCCTCCACAAGTGCGAAGTGCTCAAGGTTGGCCTTGGTACGGGCACGATCTGCCTCCTGCTGAGTGGAGTACAGCAAGAAGTCCATGTCATCGATATAGGTACTCGGCTCATTTTGCCCTGGCATGTTTGCGGGACGCCCTTCCGCATCACGCCGAGCAAAGTTCCTAATGCGCTCCCCCTGGACCTCCTCCACATGCAGTCCGCACAAGCGGGCATGCATCTCCTGCATACCTCGGACCAAACCATCGGCCCAAGTGTTCTCCACACGCTCAAACTTGATCCTTGGAGAACTTAGATCTCCCTTCTTGCCACGGCAACTCGCCCTGATAAGCCACCGTAGCTCTCCATCCGGGTGCTCATTGAGCATGGCTCCCTTGAACTCCGGATACAGACGATCCAGGAACAAGGTCAGGGTGGTGAGGTCGCGCTCGAAACAAAGGCTACCACCATGGCCCAACTGGTACTGCTCAGTGAACACCGGGGCCATCTACAATTTTTTTAGATTAGATTAAGTTAGTGACTAACTCAAGTGTGCAAAATTTTAAGTAGGTAAAAACTGAATCATGTACAAAGCTTTGTAAATAGAGAGGAAAAGACTAAGCAATTTTAAACCATTACTTATACCTTTGCTTTTATAAAGGTTTCATTTAATGCCCATTCTAACTAAGGTCTCCAATGGTCAACTTAGGCTCTGATACCAACTTGTAACACCCCCGAATTTATCACAAATTCGAAGTGCCCGTTATGTATTCCACCACAATCCCAGAATCATTGGTGTGATACACATAACGTAGTTGGTAACCAGTTCCATAGACATTACACTATGAATAGTTCAAATACAAATGGTCATAATGACCAAGTCCATATTACAACACAATATAGCAGCGGAATTAACGTCTTTGGGTCCATGCCTTCACCCTACAGGCAATGGCGACTCAGGAGATGATCTTAGTTCTGGTACTCCTCTTCATAACCTTCCTCCGGATACTCTTCCCCATAGTCTGGCCAAGTTGATAGCCAGGGACACAGCCATGAGTACATTGGATGCACTCGCAAACCATCTTATAAATGAAATGATGAAGTAGATATGCATGGTTGATATGATGGACTAAGCACTAAGTTGGTTTGCAAAAGCTAGTTTTGTTTCCCAAGAAGGTTCATTAGTAGAGAAGAAGATTCAATTCTCTAAGTTCAATCTAAAGAGGAACTTCAAGTGTGTCAACATCAATGTCAAGTCAAGTCATTCACCAAGTTCACCATAAGTTGTTAACATTCTTGACAAAAGTCAAGTACAGCTTGCCAACTGTCCATGACCGCGGACGCGGCTATTCGAATAGTTTTGAAACCTCTGCAGAGGGGTACACTTTACCCACAAGATTCGATACATCTGCCGGGAGAAACCCACGGTTCATCATACACAAAGTATGCGAGGTTCAGATAATCAAACAAACTCCTTCACTTGTCTACTCTAGTATAGGATTCTTTCCTAAGAGTCCATTTTGGCACTCATAGTTTTGCCCGTTGCAGAGTGCTGCATGAATGGAAATTTCCACTCGGTTCGGAAGCACCCACGCATGGCTTACTTCTATAAAAGATGATACAAGATCTCCCATACTAAAATAAACAAGCTACAGATTAAGCCCCTTCCCATTTAGGGGTAATGTGGTCGTACGGTAATAGTTGGCTCACATGGTACATCACTTATTATCAATTAGCAAATACATTCCATAGTCCTTAGTCAAGATTATTTTCCTTCATAAAACCATCATGTAGGAGAAATCTCCAATTCAAGTTGTCAAGTTCAAGTCACCAATTTCAAATACGGCTCCCCTTATAGATGGCCTTAATTTTATTAGCGACTAAGCAACTATATTGGGTGATGATACCACTATATAAGGTCGGATAAACTCAGCTTGATACTCTTGCTAAGCAAGATATCACTACACAACTATCATTCTACTCTAGCAATTCAATCATGCAATTTACTTAAAAACAAGTAGAATGCAATAGTAAAGCTAGGCAGGTGGAGTATGATTCAAAAGATGGCTTGCCTTGGTTGGCAAAGTGTCCAGGGTAGTCTTCTTCTTCTTGATAAAATTCCCCCTCAATATCCTCCTCAGCAACACTAGCGTCTAATAACGAATAAACACAAGGCACACAATCACTACACAATACTAACAACACTCCAAGCACACATACTTGTTTTCAAACAATAGCATTCATGTTGGATTTTATTGAGTTGGGTTGCAAGGTTTCTTCCAAGTGTTCATCAAGTGTGTAAGTTAGATTTTTCTACCATGTGCCATATGTTGTTTACTTTCTAAGCATTGGTATTAAACTAAGGGTATTAGGACTAGTTCAAGTGGGGAGAGATTAATTAAGTGAAGTGGTATTGAGGGAAAAACTAATCTAAGTGTATACTAGAGATCTATCATTTTATGCTACATACTAGGGTTGGATTAGGGTCTAATTGATACCCCTAACAAGGTTTTAAGTGATTAGGGTTGGACTAAACAGTAGACAAGTGGACTAGTGAGTTCATAAACCAAGTTTCAAGATTTTAGGAGGTTTAAACAATTTTCTAGAAATTTCCTAAGATTAATAAGGCTATGGTCAAAGTAATCTTATTAAATTAAATCACTAACTCAAATTGGATTCTAACTAGTTTCAGAGGCTAGATAATTTCCTAAGCTTTCCAACGCATATTTATTTGCTAAAAATGGATTTCTAAATCTCTTAGAATTAAAGTTTGAAAATCATATCTGAAACATATTTAAAATAGGCGGGAAAATAAATAAAAACGATTCGGACCGAATCTAACTGAACTGGGCCAAATTCCGAATAAACCCGAACGGGCAGGCCCAGTACCGCTTCGCCCGGGGCGGGATAAGTTCGAATTCGAACCTGACAGGTGGGACCTACCCGTCAGGTCACTTAAGTCACCCAAATCGGTACGCTGCCGTTGGATTCTAATCCAACGGCGCGTCTGCGTCGTGTCCAATGGCTAAGGCGGGAGCTCACCGGCGTGCAGAGAGGAAGACGGCGGTGACGGCAAGGGACGTAGGGGAAGCAGAGCTTGACGGCGCGGGGCAGAAAAGACTCCGGCGGCACTCCTCCTCCACTTCCCGGCGTCCGCTCGTCCAACGGCGGCCGAACGCGGTGGCGCCACCCGCGTCCAGTAGCTCGCCAGCGTCGATGGCTACTGCGAACGAGAGCGAATGGGAGGAAGAGAAGATGTCTGGGAGCTTGCTGGGAGTGGGGTGAGTTCACTCGGGTGCTCGGAGGGGCTTTTTATAGGCCAGAAGGGCGGGGGCAAGGATGCCCAGTAGGTGGCCAGCGCAGGGGGGCCTGGCAACGTGCATCATCGATGTCGGGCGCGGCGGCCTTGGGGGCGTGCTGGCGGGGCTTGGTCGCGGCGACGGGGCACTGTGGGTAGGCGATGGCGAGCTCATGCCGGTCGGCAACGTGCAGAGAGCAGAGGGAGAGAGAGGGGGTCCGGGTGGCTTCTTCCTTCTCCTTCCATGTCGCACGGCCTGGGTCGGGGCAGAGGGGGCTGGGGCTCGACCAAGGGGACTCCACAGGCATGGCTACAGGGTGAGAGCGAACGGGAACAGCGTTGGTCACAGTGAAATCGATTTTCCCGGATTTTTGCCCACCATGTGCTCGACACAATGCCCGCAAGAATTCAAATTTCGAATTTTTGAAAATGGCCACTGTGGTTTGTCAAGATACCTCACAAGGATTCCAGATATATTTTTGTTGAGCAAAGAGATGAGGTTTTGCAGAAATCATATTTGAATTTTGGGGTATGGTCACTATTTCAGATTCAAACTTTGGCTGATGTTTGAGTTAGGTTCTGATTTGAATTTTGGTTTGAAAATTCTTGGTTGAGTTAGTATGCAGCCTGGTCAAGCTCAACTAACTGACCACACCCTTACTTGAGTTACAGATTTCTTAATCTAAGTGTCCAAAGTAGTGTAGTCAATAATATTTTCTAGATCAAACTTTTCTTCTCTTTTTCTTTCTTTCTTTTGTTTCTGGTTTCTTTAGCTCTTATAGTTCTTCTCTAATGCTTCTGTTGGTTAAGTTGGAATTAACTAACTATTGCACAACAATTTATAACACACATGAAATCATAGAAGACATAATAATAGAAATCTATGCATACATGCAATATGAATGAAAAAGTTTTATCTTGGTCCAAAATTTGGCACTTTAATTAATGGAAAAGGGATTACAAATATTTGGGTTGTTACAAAGACCATGCACGGATGTTGGTGACCCACACCGAGTGAGGCGGCAGCCTGGGATATCTATGCGTGGGGACGGCGAAGATGACCGCGTGTAGCAACACGACACCCCAAAGGAGAGGCGACATAGCTGCAGGGCGCGAGTCGGTGTAGCGACGTGACCACCAGCAATGTGCACGCCTAGAAAGACGTGTTGAAATCTAGCGGCTTGGACCAAAGACTATGGCACGGCAGCCCAAAGGGGCGACGCTGCAGAAGCCCGATGCTCGAATGGTGGTAGGCGCGTGCTAGGGGACGTACTTGGCGTAGACGTGCGCCAGATCGGTTGATCAGATCGATGGTAGAGTATGTGCCATGGTGGAGACAACGGTGCGCAGATCAAAATTTGTGGCGATGTTGTCGGTGAAGTCTCGGGCGATGACGGCGAAGACGGACCGATGATGAAGACCGCGCGGACGAAAAGGAGCCGGCAGTGATGTAACGAGGCAAATCTCAAATGTCGCGTCCAACCTTGCCGCATGGTTGGTGAAGATCGGTCGCGAAGTCGACGCCGAGATCGGAGTAGAGGCGCATGGTGACGGTGACTGTGGGCGACTCAATCTGATCTAAGATCGCCAAACTAAAAAAAGAAATCGTCGGTCGAGCGACCGGTGGAAAAAAGAAAAATGATCCATAGATCAGATAAAAATACTGTAGGGCGCCCGATCGACGAACGAATCCTAGTTTAGGTGGCGCGGCCCCTGGCGGAGATTATGGAAATTGACCTCCCCGGGGGCGACGCGGTGCCATGTATGGGCGGCGGCTAGGTCAAGGATCTTGATGCTTTGATACTATGAAGAAGGATAGAGAGGGAGAAGAAGGATAGAGAGGGAGAGAGAGGTTGGGTGGATGATTGTATTGAGCCTCTCGGACAAGTTATATAGTAGTACAGATTTGGAGGCTAAGAAGACTCTTCTAAAAATAAGAAAGGAGATTAAGTACAATTAACTATAATTTTTATATAAATCTTCTAATATCTGGAACTGCCTAACATATCTCTAATACTGAAATTAGTTAACCGTTTCACATGAAATTCATCGACATCTTTGTAATAGATTTTTTTTTTTTGGAGAAGAGCACTCAACAGTCAACACTGGTCATAAGCTCAATATCAAAACCGCAGAATTCACAAGGAAAATGGCTTGCTGCCTTTGGCTAGCTGGGTAACGACAAGTATCAAGCTTTTAGAGGAGCTACATGTCAAACAGCTAACATGGTAGAGTGACCTTTATACAGGATACCTAGCTTAGTATTTATTTTGAATATATTTTTCTACATCTTTTTCCATGCTATATTTCAATCTAGCTTTGCTTGCAGGGAGGACGTGCGTCGCAACTCGGGTGCCGGTCTATAGTAGCAGCTATATATGGAGCAAAATCTAGAAACATCATCAAGAAAATTGACTTGGGTCCGGACCAGTTATATCTAGTGATTGACAAATGACAAGATGTATAACGAAAAGAGTACAAAGTTTTCTTAAGGGACCAAAGCCAAATTCTATGACAAGTTAGTGACCGAAATAAATACTTACTCCCTCCAATCAGAAATAAGTATCGGTCATTTTGTACTAAGTTGGTACTTATTTCCGATCAGAGGGAATATCTATTTTTCTTTCAGTGGATAATACGCGAGAATATATATAGTACTATTGGAATATTACACATATCATATATTTTTTCTATTTTTTAAAAAATCGGGCAGCCCCAGCCTCTGCATCGAAGAGATGCATACGGCCTTTCTTTTTTTCATTTATTCAACAAAGACCGACGAAAAGACTTACAACGATCATACAAACTGAAGCCTTCAAACATAGATGTCAAGCACCACCACAGCACCACAATGGTACAACACTAGAGAATTAGACAAGACCTTGTGCCTCGTCTATCGCTATTACACATATCGTAGTGTCGATAAATGATCAAGCTAAAATTTACAATCTTCATATTATGATAAAAAGTAGGTGAATCAAGTTACTAATTAGGAAAGGTAAATCACACTTTCTACCCATAAGTGTGATCTTCTAACAATGTTCACCCTATCGAAAAAGGTTTTTTGTGAACCTAAGTAGCTTGAGATCTTTTTATGTATAAGTACATACCATGAGCTGTTCAATGTCCCCCTACTCATAACCATGTAGATAAGAGAAGGATCAATATTAGATTAAACGGCTAGCGCCATCGACTTAGAAATAAGAAACCCAAGTCGACTTAGGTGTCATTAATTAGTATAGAACAGGCATTCGGAAATGACCTATCACTACGCTATGTCTAGGGTTAGGGCACGGGCGACGCCCAGGCCATCGCATGCCGTCGCTAGCCATGGACGGGAGCGCGCCGGTCTCGGCAAGTCTACGTGTCTATGAGGATAAGGAGGAGTTCGTCCCGAGTACGGTAGGGCTGGGGAAGGAGAGTCTCCATGGTCTCCACGACTGGAAACCAGATCAGATCGGCAAGGGTGCGGATATAAAACCACGACGCGGTGGTAAGGTTTCTGACCTAATCAAATCTTTCGAGAAACCAACTAGAGTCTATGATCTAGGGGCCGATCGGAATATCTCGCCGCTGCAAGCGATGTCATCGATCGGAGGTGGGGGCGAAAATGGGGGATCTGCTAAGGATCCTACCCGCCCGAAGCCTTCGTCTGGTGACGAGCTTGTCGTGGCTGAGACAGATCAGCAGCTGGCCCTCGTTACATCTGAGGCGGCCGGAGACAACAATTGGGATGGTTTTGCAGCGGATGCGCGGAACACGGGACCAGAGGGCCTGCTGGAAGGGGATGTTGATCTGGAGGATGAATTCTGCATGGAAGAGGAAGCTTAGGAAGTCGTTGTGCCGGAAAGACCTAAGGTATGGAAGATGTTGGCTAGGTATTATTCCCTGAGTGCTGCAAATTACTCTGCTATTCAGAAGCACTTCCGTGAAGTCTGGAGGATTAGATCAAAGATGATCTTCACGCCCTTAAAGAACAAATTTTTCATCATCACATTTACGTCTGAGGGCGATTTCAATTTTGTGGATAGGGGTGGTCCATGGATACACCAAGGTGTGGCATGCCTAATTGCGCCGTTTGTAAACAATGCGCAGCCGTCAGAGATTGTACTGAACACAGTGCGTCTATGGGTCCGATTCTATGACGTTCCATGGAACAAGTAGACCAAGGAGTATGGGGAGCTCATTGGAGGAAACTTTGGCAAAGTGTTAGAGGTTGATGTAGATGTGGAAGGGGTGAATGTCAATGAATATCTTCGTGTCCGGATTGATTGGCCCCTGATCCAGCGTTTGCTAGCAAGATTCAGTGCCAACATCAAGGAACAGAACAGCCATAGAATCTACCCAATGAGATATGAGCGGGTGCCCTTCTTTTGCTTCCATTGCGGCCTAATGGGGCATAATGAGGAGCAATGTGAGAAGAGGGCAAGGGGGTCTCTGTCAATCAAACATGATGCTATGCTGTGATGCTCTCCAAAACGGAAGTATGAAGGAAGATCCATTGCCACATCGGACGAGCCTGCAGCCAAAAGGAGTGTCCGCTTTACTACATCTGCTGGTAGCATGGATTCATCATCCTTGGGGAGGCCGAATAACTTGGGTACATCAGCGTTTGGTGCAGGTGTAACAATGGCAGCTGAGATCCCAGACAGAGTGGATGCACATGATGGGTTTGATACGAATGAACGTAATACAGAACCGGCGGTGGAGGAGGACCTGGAAGATACTGTTGACAAGCTGCAGCTGAAACTGAACCAGCAGGAGGCACCAAAGGGGAAAGCTGGTATGGGTAGAGACGATAATCGCATGCCTGGTACGCCTCAATTTGTCATGGGTGTAGGAAGTGGAACGGTCTAGTTGGAGGTGGCACCGGAGGCTAGAAGGTTTATGCAGGAGACACAGGTGGACGCAACAGGAAACCGAAGGACAACCTCTGGGCCACATTCCGGTGACATGATACCAGTAGTTCGTGGGCTATCTAACCTAGAGGTATCCTATGGAAGTGGTTCAGATGTCTCAGTGACAGCAGCAGACTCGGTGCTTGGGAAACGGCTGGCTGGGGACACTGAAGTACCAGAACAGAGACTTGAGCTATGCCTTGGTCTGGGCTATGGTGCAGCAGCGGGGGCTAAATCAAAGAGAGGGAAGAAAGGGGAGCGCGTGGAGATGAAGATGGACTCTGTGGCGACAAGAACACAACGGAGGTCATCGACCGGACATGCTCCTTCTGACAACCTGACGAGGCCTAATGACGGCTCTCGTTAGGAGCAATGAATTGCTAAGTGTGGAACTGTCAGGGTGTAGGGAGAACTTCGACAGTTCGTGAGCTGGTGCAACTCTCCCTGTCTATGCGTGATACATCTCAAACGTATCTATAATTTTTGATACTACATGCTTGTTTTTACACCATTTGCTTAGTGTTTCGTTACACTTTGTGGCGTTTCTATGCATTTTCCGTAACTAACCTATTAACGAGATGCCACAGTGCCAGTTCCCTGTTTTCTACTGTTTTTGTATTTCAGAAAAGTTACACAGGAAATATTCTCGGAATTGGACGAAACAAAAGCCAAACATCCAGAAATTTACCGAAGCTTCCAGAGAACTGAAGAGGAGATGGAGTGGGGCCATGAGGGGCCCACACAATAGGGCGGCGCGGCCCAGGCCCTGGCCGCGCCCCCTATGTGTGAGACCGCCTTGGTCCACTTTTGACAATGCCCATTCGCCTATAAAGACCCCCCGACGGGAAAAACCTAAATACCCGATCAATTTTCCAGAAACACATCGCGATCCGCCATCGTCGACCGAAATCGGGAGGGTCCAGAAGCTCTTCTCGGCACCCTGCCGGAGAGGGGAATTGCCACCGGAGGTCTTCTTCATCGCCATGCTTGCCTCCGGCACGATGAGTGAGTAGTCTACCTTGGACTATGGGTCCATAGCAGTAGCTAAATGGTTGTCTTCTCCACCATGTGCTTCATGTTTAGATCTTGTGAGCTGCCTTACATGATCGAGATCACCGTTATGTAATTCTACATGTTGTCTTTGTTGGGATCCGATGAATATTGGTGTTATGATTGAGTTGATGTGCTGAATATTATCTTATGTTATCTCTATGTTGTTTATGATCTTGCATGCTCTTCGTTGTTAGTAGCTATCTTGGCCGAGTAGATACTAGTGACTCCAAGAGGGGGTATTTATGCTCGATAGTTGGGTTCATGCCTCTATTTAATCTGGGGGAGTGACAGAAACCTCTAAGGTTGTAGATGTGTTGTTGCCACTAGGGAGAAAACAACATTCTTATGTCCAAGGGCATATGCTTTGTTTACATTACACACTTTGCTTAATGCAGTTATCTGTTGTTCGCAACTTAATACTCATGGGGTGTTCGGACGATATTCCCATGAGTGGATTATTAGTCATAGATGCAGTTGGATGGCGGTCTATGTATCTTGTTGTAATGCCCAGAGTAAATCTCATAGTGATCCTCTCGACATATGCACGTTGTCTTTATTCTATCAATTGCCCAACTGTAATTTGTTTACCCAGCATGTGCTATTTATCTTATGAAGAGACACCACTAGTGAATTGTGGACCCCGGTCCTATTTCTTTTATATTGCTATCACCTGTTTACTTTACTCGCATTGTTTACTTTCTCGCATACTACTATTGCTTTCTACTTGATACGCGCATACCTTTGTTTACGGCAAACCGGTGAGATTGACAACCTCATCGTAAATTGGGAGCAAAGTATTTGGTTGTGTTGTGTGCAGGTTCCACGTTGCTACTAGTTGAAGACACGCTAACACGTTATCGTTAACGGCGCCCTTGTTGGAGTGTCACTAGGCTAGCAAGCATCACCTTCTTGAGTTTGGCTTTTTCCTGGATACGACTAAACCTTGGTTTCTTACTGAGGGAAAACTCGCTGCTATACTCATCAAACCTTCCTCTTGGGGTTCCCAACTGGACGGTGATTTACACTATCACACACCACCACAGCAAAGATTTTTTTGGCACCGTTGTCGGGGAAAAAGAAGACTTCTGCAAGGGGAGTTTCGCACGCACATCCTTTACTTTGTTTATTGTTTTGCTTTACTTTATTTTTACTTACATCTTTTTATCAAAAATACAAAAAAAAAATTAGTTCCTTTTATAGTTGTTATTTTTGTTGGTCTGTTATTGTCTTGCTTTATCATGCTTTCTATCAATGGTTGGTTTCTTTGAAACTAATTTTTTTTGGCAAGGTGGGTTCACGGAAGAGCAACAAAAATATTATGAGGAACCCGCTTGTCACAAAAAGGGAAACACTTATGGGAACAAATTGATAAATTGTATATCATTGCTAGAAATGTGTGCTCTACTTATAATGTTACTTATTACTTTGATAAATCTTGTTGCTGTAGGAGGTATAAACACCTCCCTTTTCAATGTGAGCAGAAAGATGATGTTGTTACCATATCTTCTTGTATTAATGGAAATTATGACTTTTATGATGTGGAACAAATTGAAGAATTTTTTGCTTGGAAGGGTGCTTTCAAACTTGCTTATTTGCTTGAAAATACTGATGATGCACCTTATAAATATGAGGTTTATGATATACTTAATTTTTGCTTTGATAATTACAAGGAAGAAAATAGCTATATTCTTAAATATCTTAATAGATGCTCTCCAACGGAAGAGACTAATGCCTTGAAGGAGCCTATGGAAGAAGAAATTGCTGAAACTGAAAGCTCAATGGATGAAAAAGAGGAGGAGAGTGATGATCAAGAGGAGGAAGAATGGAGCTACCCATGTCTACCTCCCAATAAGAGTAACTCTTTAACTAATACCTTATTTGATAGCCCTCCATGCTTAACAAAGGAGGATGAGTGTGATATTTATATTGTTGAGTTTGTTCATGATGCTACTAAAAATTATTATGAGAGAGGAAAATATGGTTGTTGGAATTCTCATGTTACTAAAACACCTCTCTTTATATTGAAAGTTCTGAAGTTGCTCTTGTTTTATCTACCCATACTTGTTACTATGTGCTTCTTTTATTTATTTTCTTACAAGATTCCTATGCATAGGAAGTGGGTTAGACTTAAATGTGTTTTATATTTGCTCCTTGATGCTCTCTTTTGCTTCAATTCATATTTCTTATGTGAGCATCTTCTCAAATTACTAAGCCTAGCTCAAAGGCGTTAAAGAAAAAGCACACTTGGGAGATAACCCAATGTTTTACTTTCAGTTATTTTTCTTTTATTTGAGTCTGGAAGTTATTACCATTGTAATAACCGCTCCTTATCATTTTTATTTCGTTTTTGTGCCAAGAGAAGCCTCTAATTTGAGCGAGGTAAGATTTGGGGAAGTTGCTGTCCTGAAACAGTTTTTGGTGCTGCACCGTAAAAATTCGTGAACATTCTCTATATATCTTTTGGACCTGATATTTCTTGTGCATATGCCCCAGGTTATATCCAAACTTTCATTAGTTGAACACTTTTTGATTTGAGCAACAGAAAACCCTCTAAAAATTTGACCTTTGTCAGCTGTTCTGTTTTGACAGATTTCTGTCATTATTTGTGTTTGCCGCTCGATCGCTTTTTTTTAGTTCTTTTGATCACGGAACTTTTGGGGAAGTTGCTACAGTAGTATATGCTTTATATGTGGTGGTTTTGAGTTGAAATTTGAAGCAAAAAGGGTTGATTCATTATTATGCTTACACTAATGTTGCTAATAGAATTGTGTTTAGTTTTGTATGAAGGAAGTTTTCAAGTGTAGGGATTGGAGAATGATGAGATGAGTTGAAGAATGGACAAAAGCTCAAGCTTGGGGATGCCCATGTCACCCCAAGAAATATCCAAGAAGTACAAGTGTCAAAGATTAGGGATGCCCCCGAGGCACCCCTTCTTCATCGGCAAAAATTAGGTCACCTTTCAACACACTATATTTTTATTGCTTCATGCATTATGCGTTTTTCTTGGAGCGTTAGTTGTCTTTAGTTTTCAGTTTTGTTTTGTTTTGTTTGCTACAATAAATGGTTGGACCCCAACAAATTCCTTTGGAGAAGATTACTTGCTTTTCATTTGCCGAGAACACTCCATTTTTCACTCTTATCGTTCAACGAGTGTTCTCTTTTTCTAGAACTGCGTTTAGCTTTCAATTTTCGCCTTAATTTTTGTTCAGATCTTATGATATCTTTGCATCAAGGTGTATTTTGACCTCTGGTCCATGTTAGTTTTCATCAAAAAAGTTGTTTCAAAAAAGTTCGAATGGTGTTGGAAAGAGAAAAAACTTTATGCAAAAAAGTGGTACAAAAAGGAGCTTGGGTAGACTGCGGCCTAGGCTTTTGCATGTTGTGCTTGATGTCTTTTTGATAGTATGCTTAGTGGTTTTGGTGTAGCATGACCTGTCTCAAATGACTGAGATTGCTTAATGAGACTTTGAAAAAAATCATGCGTTGTTTTAGTTATTTGGAAGCATTATTTTGGTTTTCTCCTTTGATGCTTTATTTGGATTGACTTGGCGCATGATCACACATGTTAGACTCATACAAAGTCGCCATAAGTCTCTATGATCATTTAGTTTTTGACTTTTGATGTCATCTTATGCTTCTTTTAATGTTGCTTTGTCGCTTTGCATGATTATGGCCGTTATTGCTCTCTTAGTTGGTCGCTCCCAGTCTTTTGCTAGCCCTCATTTTGTACTGAGTACTAGTTGAATGCCCGTGCGTTGCTATGGAATAAAAGTTCACACATTATGACTACCTCAAAAAGTTTGTATACATTTTGATGAGAGGTTAGCATATGTCCTGAATGGACGACATGTATATATGAACATTTTTGTTTCTCCATGCGAGCCGCCTTGATAGATGAATGCCACATGCGAGATATTTTAGTCCAAAAATTCTGAAACGTGTTTTTGGCATAGGGAGCAAATAAGTTCGAAAAGACACTTCCAGCCCATATTCCACGAACGTGTCGAAGCTGTCTTGTGTAGGATGTGCTGGACATAATTATTTTTGTATCTTTTTGTTGTCCCTCCTTCATCCCTTATCTTTGGTTGGCTCGTTGGTAGCACATGACTAAAGGCACCATTCTTCTTCTCCATGAACCATCTCCATTTTCTCCCAAATCCGTTGTGATCAAAATCCCTAGTTGCGCATCGGTGAGCGGTGGAGTGGTCGTGCTTCCCTGGTCATGAGCGTGCTGCAAGTTACGGTTCTCAGTGAGGTTCATTGTGTGCTATCCACCCGCTCGAGGCCGTGTTTCCTAAGCAAGGTACTATCCCTTAGTTCAACTGGCTTGCCATACCCCGCTCCGTGCAGGCGGTTCCGACAAGGTTGACCTCTAGCTCCTTTGTCATCTGGTTCTTGATGAAGGGTGACAGCTCCTTTGTCATCCGGTTCTTGATGAAGGGTGATAAAGTTTAGAGCATCAGGTGAAGACTTGTGCAATCTCTTTTATCAACCTCAGCTTGGTCGACATCTTTCTGCGACCTTGTATCGAGTTGGGTCCAATTAGATGGCATTGAAATATTGTGATTAGGGGCTGAAAGCAATCTTATTGTTTGCATCGGTGCTTGGGCCATCTATAAAGAATGTAGAATTGTGTTTTAATGACAAATATGCCCCCTCGCTTAAACCGTCATTGCTGGTCGTGTAGCTTGTGTACGTTCATAGACTCAAGAGGTGCAAGCTGCTAGATGGAGCACAGTGCTATTGTTAGTGTTCTTAGATGGATTAGGAACTTATTTCTTAGTGCAGGAAACCGTAATGATGACAAATATAATTGTGCAATTTACAGATCAAGGTGGAACACAAAATTCAAACAGAAGAGTAAATGGATTAGTCTTTACTACTAAAGCAAGTTCAAAGATACATGCTTACTGAGTTGCAATGTATAATCTGGAATCACACAGTGAAGATTCTTGCTAAACAAAATGCATCAGCTCCATTTTGACATCTGTGGAACTGTTTGTAACATTGTATTGAACTGGACTGAATTTGAAGAAAAGAGAGTAAAACTTGTTGCTTAGCAGAAGCATAACAGAGAATGTTTACAGAGATAGAAAAAACTTCCACAGAGAAATAATAACAATTTTCATAACGAATTCCAACCCAGCTGCCATCTCCGAGGTTCCATCTACAAAGTGTGTAGACGCTGCAAAGCTCTCTCCCACCTCCCTAGGAACTGACCAGCTGTGTCCCTCATTTTCGCGTTTTAACAGCCTATCAGCTCAATAACAAAACATCTATTAAGCCAGGTCCTATCAGCAGTTTAGGATGGGGCTTGTGTAATGTGAAAGAAAGCTTTCATCAGTGCTTTTCAAATGCGTAGAGAAGACTATACCCTCTATTGCAACTGATTTGCATAGCAATATTAAATAAATTGCTTGCAGGACATATATATGTAATATAAGCAGAAAAGGACAGTTTACATATATATTACATATATAAAAGGAACTAAAAGTGGAATACTGAACCTAGAAGGCATGCCATTCTAAAAAGAAGATAAGAATAAGCATATATGTGCACAAGCCAAATAGATAGCTCTAACCTGCAGATTATGCAGTTTCACTATCACTACAAACTTTTAATATCAACCAAAATATAAAGAATGAATGGATATAGATTATGTAGCAGATATTTGTCTTTGTATTGTGGTGCTCCGTGGCTATGTTTATGATTCTGTTTGAACTTTTGAAATATGTGAGACATTACGTGTAAATCTATGCCTTCATATAGTAAGCTAAAATATTTTTAGCATAAGCATAAGAGAATCAAAATATATTTTACGTTATATCCCATGATCGCACAAAATAATCAAAATAAACATATGGGGCGTTTCCAAGATCAGCTGGCACCAAGAACGCCACAAGAGAATAAAGTGTTGCGTCCAAGACATTACACCTCAAGGAACATAAATTATCCCCTAGAATTGGTAATGGGCCATGAAACCTATACATAAAAGGTAGATCAAATCTAAAACAAATTTATTTGGGAAATCTTGGAGCTCAGACAGCCAATGGTTTGCCTTCAAATACTACCAGTGTTGTGGATGGCTACACAAGGCGTGCACATGGTTATTTGTAATTCTTCAGAGGATGTTTCACCATGCATGGGAACATAAAAAAGTTACAGTAATCGCAGCTTTTGATAAAAAAATCATTGTAAGCAATTAGGGCTAGATAAAATAAAAACTATGTGTATCTCACGTTAACAAAAAGAAGCCTAATATTTAGCATACTTGTGAGATAAAGGCTAATTGCAGCACTGCAAATTGTGAACTGCTAGATTGAACACTTAGACTGATCCACTAAAGCATAGAGATAATCTCACCTTCAGTCTGCTTTGACATTCAGATTAACTCGTCACATGGCAAATAAAATATCTAGAATAGATCATTAACCTGCAAAAGTGACATGAGAGGTTGAGGAGGATTTCAGTAAGAATTAAAGCACACCAGATGCATCTATAGTATCCCTGCATATATAGAAATATGATTTTTGTGAACTAACCTCATCCCAGATTCTCAGGAGCATATGGACGCCCAATTGCTGATCCTCTCGTATGGTATGCTCCCCCGTACTGATCCTCTTTTTCTTATAGCTCTATAACCGAATTTCACTAAGAAGAAAGAGTAAGATAATTAGATAATCCTAAGAACACCTTATTAGTAAAAGTGTGACAATGAACGTAATCATGACGCCTCGCTGAAACTGATGGGAGTTATCATTGGTTATGTAAGATAATTAGATGATTTTTGTTGTTATCCTTGGATTATTTTAAAATTTACATCCTTGGAGATTGTTTTTGTTGGCTCATCAATGACCCAAAATTGACTTGGGAATAAAATAGTGCATGGTGGGTAAAAAATAGAAGGCCCGAGTGAATTCTCACCGAAGAAAATTAAAGTCTAGTATCATGTGCACTGCTTGAGTTCGTTTCTTTGTTCTTCAGTGTTTCCACGGACACCTTCTCCTTCCCCCAATGCGGTTGTCATCCTCCCGACCTCGCACTAAGGAGCAAGGATAGCCGCTTCCCATCCTTATTCTCATCCCACCAACAGATACGAAATCAGTCTGTGTGTATATACTGGGCCATCGCTTAAGAAATATCTGAGAAGAAATATATGAGAGCATGTTAGCACTTGCAACCTCTAGAAGCGAGCAGTAAGAACTATCTGAGATCATGTTTACTTGTATTTGCAAATATCTGATGACATAATATTGTCGAGGCGCTTGTTTCCCATTGGATGTCTCTCGTATGTCCTTGCCACTGTTGCCATCACTGTCGTCGACTCCGGCGTTTGTGCCATCATTAGCACCAAGCTTCACCTCAGAAGTCTGCCCACCCGCACCCCCATTCCTTTCTCCTTCATGCCTTTGTACTTCGGTTCTCCTCTTAATCTCCATGGTCAACATGACCTGTTCCCTTCTTCTTTAGTTGTTATGAATGCACAAATCTGGAATTTGTACAATGAGTGAATTAGATAAATCCTCCACAATTGTCGCTACTCGCTAATCACCGATGGATACAACTGCAAAAAAAATTAATGAAGTAAATTACCTCTCCACAATTGCAGCAGCAGCCTTCATGTGAGACTCAACCTGAGCATTACAGTCAACAAGAATGAGAGCTAGAAGCTTGATACGCAGCAGAATGACGGTTCGCATACACTGTCAAACACATGTTATAAAAAGGACAATCAGCCAACTTACAGCAGCTTGATCTTGCTCCACGCGTGTTATGCCAAAACGTTGCGCAACATTCTCAGACGTAAGGCCCATTGGGATAAGACAATCACATGCTTGGGAAAATAGCTCAACCTATAATAATTGGCGATTCCAACGCAATATTTATCAGCTTAAACATATTGGCAGATGCATCTTAAGTCAAGAGTCTTGTTGCATCGACCACCCATTTAACTTACTTTGGGATTCACTTGCCCATCGTTACAGACTTGGTTCACTGTCATGGACTCTAGGCCGGCAGCAATACCTTTTGAATGGAGAGAACAAAATAAGATCACCAATGAAGTCGGGACAAAATCAACCTCCAGCTTTAATAGCAGAAGCAACATCTGCGACTGCCTGAAGACTAGAAGAGCACTGCCGGTTTACAGTCTTGAGAGGAACCGTGTCTACATCACATGAAAAACTTAATCAAGGCAGGGATAAGAAGATTACCAGGGAACCCCGCGTACAGTGCGGCCATCAAATCCAGCGGTCTTGCCTATCATCGCTCGCTTCCATCCCCTTCGGCGTTCCTGAGCTCCTCAAACCGCATCTGGTGTCGCAGCAGATCTCGGCGTTCCTCGCCAGCGCATGGGGGGTCGCGACGCCTCACCTGGCCCTCGTCTGAATCGTATCGCTGCTGGCGCTTGCTGCTAACGGTCCTGCTGACACGGCCTTCGATCATGGCACCCGCGGCCGTGTCCCTCTTCCCTGATGTTCCCCCTGCCCATGCTGCATCTTGAGGAGAATGAGGTGAGAGCGACGACAGGGTGGTGGAACCCTAGGTTTGGGGCTATGGGCGTCAGTGCAATCGGGAAAGAATTTTATCGTAAGGTTGAAAACCTAGCTCGTGTCAGACCGGCCTCCAAATCAAAATCAAACAAATCTGCATGGATAGAAATCGAGCAAAATGGAAGGGAGGAACGTGGGACCTATACGCAGGTGGTACTCATGGATGTCGAGGCGGCAGAGCTGCTGGTGGTGCCATTTTTCGCCGATGGAGAGGGCGCGGGACCTCCATCTTCTTCTAGCTCAGGATCATGGATCACGGACTGGGAAGCACCCACCACACCCAGATCCCTGACCACACCGCGTTGGCGTGCCCACCATCGGGGGCACCGCAGCGCCGGACACGAATGTCAGGGATCCGGGTGGAGAGTGTCACGATCTAGCAAACTGCAGTAGGATTAACGAACCGATCACAGAGCAAGAGGTGAGAAGGTAGAGGAATTTGAGGTGAGAGAGATAGTTCTAGCGCCGATGGCGGCTAGGGTTTTGCTTTATATCATAAGAAATGGAGGTGGATCTTACAACCGGCTGGTTCTGGCTTTATATCGAAGCTCAGATTGACGGCTCTTTCACGGCAATGGATGGAAAGCAACGAGCTAGCTAAAAATAGCAAGGAAAAGTAACAGGGACGGCGGGAACTCGTTAGCTGACATCATTCAACCAGGGACGTCGGATCCTCCTTGGTGAACCGGTATGCAGACATCTGGGCCGTCCGCTAACTGACGGATGAACAAGTGTTGTTGGCTGCTGTTGCGTTCTTCAGTTAACTTAGCCTGATCGTGACAATTGCCCCCTTCTGAAGATCACACTTGTCCTCAAGTGTGAAAACTGGGAAACACCGCCTGGATGAATGTTGCATCCTCCCATGTAGCTGCTGTAGCTGGTAAGTTGACCCATTTGATTAGCCACTGGGCCACCGGCTCATTGTTTCTTGGAATAGCTCTGCGCTGGAGGATAGTTTCTGGAAAAACTTTGACATTGCCTGCATCATCAACTAGAGGAAGATCTGGGCTTGGAACAACCTTGTTACCAATGTGTTTCTTGAGTTGGCTAACATGGAATGTCGGATGCAGTTTACAACCCTCTGGTAGCAGCAGCTTGTATGCAGTTTCTCCCACTTTTGCCAAGACTCGATAGGGGCCATAGAATTTGGAGTGGAGCTTGAGGGATCTGTGAATGCTGAGAGATGTATGCCTGTATGGCTGGATTTTGAGGTAGACCATGTCTCCTAGCTCAAATGTCCTTTCTTTCCTGTTCTTGTCAGCATACTTCTTCATCCGTTCTTGTGCCTTTGTTAGGTTGTCTTTGATCAGCTCATTAGCTAATTGTCTCCTTTGCAACATTCCCATTGCCTCTTCCTCAGCATCCTCAGGGAGTACCACTTCATTTACCTGGGGAGGAGGAAACCCATACAGTGCTTGAAATGGAGACATTTTTAGTGATGTGTGGTAGCTGGTGTTGTACCACCATTCAGCAGAGGACAGCCAGGACAGCCATTTCCTTGGATTGTCAAAAGCCATGCACCTAAGGTACCCTTCTAGGCATTGGTTGACCCTCTCAGTTTGGCCATCAGTTTGAGGGTGATAAGCTGAGCTAAGGTGTAGCTTGACTCCCATTTCCTTGAAGAGATCTTGCCATAAGCCACTAGTAAATACTCTGTCTCTGTCAGATACAATAACAGAAGGTTGGCCATGAAGTCTTGCTATATTTTCCTGGAATAAGTCAGCCACTTGCTTCACAGTGTATGGGTGGCTTAATGGTATGAAATGAGCATATTTAGTGAATCTGTCAACTACTACCAGGATGACATCTTTTCCTTCTGACTTAGGGAGGCCTTCCACAAAGTCAATGGAAATGTTTGTCCAAGCTCTTTCAGGGATGGGTAATGGTTGTAGTAGGCCTGGGTAAGGTGTGTGTTCTGCTTTGTTTTTCTGGCAGATGGCACAATGCTTAACATAAGCAATTACATCCTTTTTGAGGCCATTCCAGTGGAATACCAGTTTCACTCTCTGATAGGTGGCTGCTTCACCTGAATGCCCACCCAAGGCAGAATCATGCAAGGAGGTAATTATTTTAGTTCTGAGCTCAGTGTTATTTCCCACCACTATCTTCTTGTTGAATCTTAATATGCCACTCTTGAGAGTAAAGTTTGGGACTGATTCACTATCAATAGTCAGTTTTGCAATTAGGTCAGTGCAGTGCTCATCATTTTCATAACTGTCTGTTACTTCATCTATCCATTTTAGCACAGCAGAGGATATCACATGCAAGGAAACTTGATTGGGTGCTCGGGAGAGTGCATCTGCAGCTTTGTTCTCTCTCCCTTTCTTGTATTCAATTCTATAGTCATATCCTAACAGCTTGATTAAGATCTTGTGCTGAATGCCTTCTGTTAGCTTTTGTTCCTGAATGAATTTAAGGCTCTGCTGGTCAGTCCTGATAATGAGTGATGATCCAGCAAAATAGTGCTTCCATTTTTTGATTGCTTCTATTATTGCCAATGCTTCCTTGTCATAAGTTGATAGAGCTGCAGCTTTTGGACCAATAGCTTGGCTCATGAAAGCAATGGGTCTGTGATCTTGCATAAGGACAGCTCCAATTCCATAACCACATGAATCTGCTTCCAACACAAAAGGATTTTTGTAGTTAGGTAGTGCCAACACAGGTGCTTTTGTCATGATAAGTTTAAGGCTTTCAAAAGCTTCCTTCTGCCTGTCACCCCATACAAATCCATTCTTCTTGAGTGCTTCAAATAATGGCTTGCAGATGATGCCATACCCCTGGATAAACCTTCTGTAGTATCCAGTAAGACCCAAAAATCCTCTCAGTTGTGTGACCCCAGTAGGTTCTGGCCAGTTGCACATGGCTTGTATTTTCATGGGGTCAGTGGAAACTCCTGAAGAAGAAATGATGTGTCCCAAATACTCAATTTTCTCCTGAGCAAACTCACACTTTGTCAGTTTAGCAAATAACTGATTGTTCCTTAGGATGTCAAAGACTTGAGCTAGGTGAATCTTGTGTTCTTCTAGGGTCTTGCTGAATAGAAGGATGTCATCAAAGAATACGAGAACAGACTTTCTCAAGTATTCAGCCAGTAGCTTGTTCATGAGTGCTTGGAATGTAGCAGGTGCATTTGTAAGCCCAAAAGGCATTACCACAAATTCATAATGTCCCATATGTGTGCTAAATGCTGTCTTTTCTACATCATGTTCCTTCATCCTCACCTGATGATAGCCAGACCTTAGGTCTATCTTTGAGAAAAACCTTGCACCAAAAAGTTCATCCAACAGGTCTTCTATAACTGGGATTGGGTACTTGTTCTTGACAGTGTTTGCATTCAATTGCCTATAGTCAATGCACAGCCTCCAGCTGCCATCTTTCTTTCTAACCAGTATTGCAGGGGAGGAGTAAGGGCTGAGACTCACCCTTATGACTTCAGAATCTAGCAGTTGCTCAATAATCTTCTCCAGGGCATCTTTCTGGTAAGCAGGCAATCTGTAGGCCCTCTTATTTACTGGTTTGGCCCCAGGGTGAAGCATTATTTGATGATCACACTCTCTTTGTGGTGGTAGTTTCGTAGGTTCAGCAAAAATGTCCTTGAACTATTCCAACACCTCCTTGACAATTTCAGAGCAATGGGGATTACTAACTGGCATGTTGTCTAGTAGTTGAGTAGCATAGAGTACAGCTCCCAATACCCCTTTTTCTAATTCTCTGTCAATCTTATCTGATGGTACTATGTGGCACTCTTGGGATTTTTCCTGTGGCAAGAAACAAATTTCCTTGCTGCCATAGTAATTTATCTTCAATGTTCCAGTTCTGTAGTCCCATGTAACAGGGCTGTGAGCTAGCATCCAGTCAGTCCCTAATATCACATCATAGCCCTTTAACTGAAGCAATCTAAAATTGCTTGTGAACTTGGATCCTTGCACAGTATATTGACAGTCATTGCAAGCTGCCCTGCTTTTCATTTCTGCTCCATTAGCTACTATGACATTCATAGTTCTTGCACTAGAAATTTTGCATCCAGCTTTTAGTGCAAACTTGCTATCAATGAAATTTCCTGAGCTACCAGTATCTACTAGTGCCACAGCCTTTACCTTTCCTATCGTGATAGTGAGTAAGGAGGTGCTGTTGGAAGGAGAAGTACCCTGCACAGCATGGGCAGATACTTGGGCTTGCAACTCCTGTAGCTCTTCCCTCTCTGCTTCAGCACTTAGTTCCTCCAGGTATTCCTGATCTTCCTCTTCTTTAGACAACATAGCTCTCACTTGCTTGTTCATCTTGCAGTGGAATCTATGCCCTGGCACCCACTTCTCTCCACATCTGAAACACTTGTCACTCTTTACAGGAACATTTTCTAGTTGGGGTTTAGCAGGTGTGGCCTGTGCTGTTGGCTTAGCAGGTGTAGTCAGTGTTTCCTTGTTAGGTACTATGGTTTTCTGATAGCTCTGCTTTTTCCCCCAGGAGGTGATAGCCCCTCTTTTAAAGGGATTAGATGCCTCTAGCCTTCTTGCTATCCAGTAAGCATCTATGAGTGAGCTGGGCTTCTGTATCTGGGTGTGGTGTTGCTCATAATCTTGTAGTCCTGCTACAAAGCTTTTGATATAGTAGCTCTCAGGGATCTCTGGGTTTTCTCTCCTGACATTGCCCACAATGCCTTCAAAAGTGTCTATGTAATTGTCCACTGTGCTCACTTGTTTGAGGCCATGAAATACCTTGACAACATCATATGTTGATTCTTCAGCAAATCTTTTCTTTAACTTCTTGCAGAATTTGTGCCAAGAAACCTCTTCTATGTCAAATTCAATGTTCTCCAGCCAAGTATCTGCTTTGGCAGTGAAGTAGAGTGCGGCAACTTCCACCTTTTCTTCCTCAGGGACATGGCAGAGCTTGAAATATTTTTCAGCCTTTTTGATCCAAGCACTAGTTGCTGTGCCATCATACTTTGGGAAATCATGTCTGGGACCCTTGTGATAAGGCATGTGCTGCTGTTGCTGATGAAATTCTGGGAACTCTTGTCTTGGCCCTGGGCCATTGATTCCTCCCCCAACATGCTCACTGCCAGGAAGATCTTGGTTGTTCCTCTCCATGGCCAGCATCCATGGGTGTGTTGCAGCAGTCCCCTTTTGCTTGTTCCTGTTATCCACTGGTGCCTCTGGAAAAATAGGTGGCTGGCCTGCATTCAATCTTGCGTGTTGGTGTGTGTTAGGGCCAGTGAGACTTAGTCCCAAGTGGCCACCTTGTGCCGGTCCAGGTGGTTCTTTGTTGCTTGTCTCAGATGTGTCAGCCTCTGTGCCTGCTCCTGGTGGTGGTGGATGTAGATGGGCCAGCAAATAGTAAGCTGGTCGAAGCGTTTGTTGAATTCCAATGTGGCAGCAGTTTGTTGGCGAGACAGTTCAATCTGCCCCTGAGCAAAATCATCCAACTTTTTCTGCATGTCCATGCTGAGTTGTTCTAGCTCTTCTCTAGTTGCCAACGCCGAATTTTCTCCTTCTGGTTCGCCAACCGTCTTGTCAACACTCTTACTCTTCCCCATCTCCCAACAGGTGAAAGACTCGAAAGGAAAGGGATTTTACTCAGTGAGCAGCTAGCTACACCAACCTTTTTGTCGATCTCCCCCTGACGCCTCCACAGTACCCCCAAATCCGATCCTGTTCTTCGTTGGGTCCGGAATTTTACACAAGGACAAGCCCTGCAACCCTACCAAGAAGCCCAGCCGATATAGATTTGGAGCCAAGATCACTGCTCTGATACCACTTTGTCACGATCTAGCAAACTTCAGTAGGATTAACGAACCGATCACAGAGCAAGAGGTGAGAAGATAGAGGAATTTGAGGTGAGAGAGATAGTTCTAGCGCCGATGGCGGCTAGGGTTTTGCTTTATATCATAAGAAATGGAGGTGGATCTTACAACCGGCTGGTTCTGGCTTTATATCGAAGCTCAGATTGACAGCTCTTTCACGGCAATGGATGGAAAGCAACAAGCTAGCTAAAAATAGCAAGGAAAAGTAGCAGGGACGGCGGGAACTCGTTAGCTAACATCATTCAACCAGGGATGTCGGATCCTCCTTGGTGAAGCGGTATGCAGACATCTGGGCCGTCCGCTAACTGACGGATGAACAGGTGTTGTTGGCTGCTGTTGCGTTCTTCAGTTAACTTAGCCTGATCGTGACAATTGCCCCCTTCTGAAGATCACACTTGTCCTCAAGTGTGAAAACTAGGAAACACCGCCTGGATGAATGTTGCATCCTCCCATGTAGCTGATGTAGCTGGTAAGTTGACCCATTTGATTAGCCGCTGGGCCACCGGCTCATTGTTTCTTGGAATAGCTCTGCGCTGGAGGATAGTTTCTGGAAAAACTTTGACATTGCCTGCATCATCAACTAGAGGGAGATCTGGGCTTGGAACGACCTTGTTACCAATGTGTTTCTTGAGTTGGCTAACATGGAATGTCGGATGCAGTTTACAACCCTCTGGTAGCAGCAGCTTGTATGCAGTTTCTCCCACTTTTGCCAAGACTCGATAGGGGCCATAGAATTTGGAGTGGAGCTTGAGGGATCTGTGAATGCTGAGAGATGTATGCCTGTATGGCTGGATTTTGTGGTAGACCATGTCTCCTAGCTCAAATGTCCCTCTTCCCTGATGTTCCCCCTGCCCATGCTGCATCTTGAGGAGAATGAGGTGAGAGCGACGACAGGGTGGTGGAACCCTAGGTTTGGGGCTATGGGCGTCAGTGCAATCGGGAAAGAATTTTATCGTAAGGTTGAAAACCTAGCTCGTGTCAGACCGGCCTCCAAATCAAAATCAAACAAATCTGCACGGATAGAAATCGAGCAAAATGGAAGGGAGGAACATGGGACCTATACGCAGGTGGTACTCATGGATGTCGAGGCGGCAGAGCTACTGGTGGTGCCATTTTTCGCCGATGGAGAGGGCGCGGGACCTCCATCTTCTTCTAGCTCGGGATCATGGATCACGGACTGGGAAGCACCCACCACACCCAGATCCCTGACCACACCACATTGGCGTGCCCACCATCGGGGGCACCGCAGCGCCGAACACGAATGTCAGGGATCCTGGTGGAGAGTGTCACGATCTAGCAAACTGCAGTAGGATTAACGAACCGATCACAGAGCAAGAGGTGAGAAGGTAGAGGAATTTGAGGTGAGAGAGATAGTTCTAGCGTGGATGGCGGCTAGGGTTTTGATTTATATCATAAGAAATGGAGGTGGATCTTACAACCGGCTGGTTCTGGCTTTATATCGAAGCTCAGATTGACGGCTCTTTCACGGCAATGGATGGAAAGCAACGAGCTAGCTAAAAATAGCAAGGAAAAGTAACAGGGACGGCGGGAACTTGTTAGCTGACATCATTCAACCAGGGACGTCGGATCCTCCTTGGTGAAGCGGTATGCAGACATCTGGGCCGTCCGCTAACTGACGGATGAACAAGTGTTGTTGGCTGCTGTTGCGTTCTTCAGTTAACTTAGCCTGATCGTGACAAGAGGCGTTGGCGGCTCCCCGCGCTGAAACCCTATCCGCTTTCGGCTCCGCACGAGAGAGGAAGGGAAGCGAGTCAGGGGAGATGGGGCAAGACGGAGCAAGACTGACTGCCTCTGCTTGCGAGCTCACCGCCAGCATGTCATTTTCTTGGCCGCCGGCGCCTTCTGGTTGTGTGGCCGACCGCCGCCGCCGCCTTGGAGGATAGGGGAGTGGGAGCGAGGAGCGTGAAAGGCGATAGCAATATTTTTTTCTGGGTCGGGCCAAATACACGAGAGTGGGATTTAGGTTAACTTGGCGGTGGTAAACTTTATTGTATGTGTGGTTTTGCAGGGGTAAAATCGGAAGTCACATGTTGTATGTCGAGTTAGTAGCTTCACCACCAACTCGAAACCAATAGTAAAGATGTGCTCTACTCGTACATCCAACTCCTAAAAACCAAGTTTGCCATTGTGTCCACTATAAATTCCTATGGATGGTATTTGAAGCCATTCCAAGTAAATTTTCATGTGCTACCTTTCAAAACTTTCAACTACTTCTCATTTTGTGCCACTGTTTTTAGCTCATGGGGACGTAGTGGTCGGAATTGCTATCTTCTATATTAAATTAAGTACCCCTCGACTAGGCAGCTTCATCTGCTCGTCATTAATTTTGCAATGGAGCTGGTCAGACCATTGCAATCTAAATCTAAAAAAGAAAAAAAAAGGCATTCCTCCATGGTATGTGAATGTTGGTGGGTGATACGTCTCAAACGTATCTATAATTTTTGATGCTCCATGCTTGTTTTTACACCATTTGCCTATTGTTTCGTTACACTTAGTGGTACTTTTATACATTTTCCGGAACTAACCTATTAACGAAGTGCCACAGTGCCAGTTTCCTGTTTTCTGCTGTTTTTGTGTTTCAGAAGTGATACACAGGAAATATTCTCGGAATTGGACGAAACAAGTTCCTGAAGTCATATTTCACGGGGAAGCTCCCAAACATCCGAAGACCTGACGGAGGGGGGCCACGTGGGCCCCAGACACAGGGGCGGCGCGGCCACCCCCTGGCCGCGCCAGCCCCGTGTGAGGGGGCGTGGTCCCTCCTCTGACATCGTCCTTTCGCCTATATATACCCCCTGACGGGAAAAACCTAAGGCCCCGATCAGTTTTCCAGAATACATCGCGATCCGCCGCCGCCGTCGACCCGAAGATCGGGAGGGTCCAGAAGCTCTTCCCGGCACCCTGCCGGAGAGGGGAATCACCACCGGAGGTCTTCTTCATCGCCATGCTTGCCTCCGGAGCGATGAGTGAGTAGTCTACCTTGGACTATGGGTCCATAGCAGTAGCTAGATGGTTGTCTTCTCCACCATGTGCTTCATGTTTAGATCTCATGAGCTGCCCTACATGATTGAGATCACCGTTATGTAATTCTATGATGTTGGTTTGTTGGGATCCGATGAATATTGGTGTTTATGATTAAGTTGCTGTACTGAATTATATCTTTTGTTATCTCTATGTTGTTTATGATCTTGCATGCTCTCCGTTGTTAGTAGCTATCTTGGCCGAGTAGTTGCTAGTGACTCCAAGAGGGGGTATTTATGCTCGATAGTGGGTTCATGTCTCTATTTCACCTGGGGGAGTGACAGAAACCTCTAAGGTGGTAGATGTGCTGTTGCTACTAGGGAGAAAACAACATTCATATGCTCAAGGGCATATGCTTTGTTTACATTACACACTTTGCTTAATGCAATTATCTGTTGTTCGCAACTTAATACTTCCAGGGTGTTCGGATTGATATCCCAGGGGGTGGATTATTAGTCATAGATGCAGTTGGATGGCGGTCTATGTATTTTGTTGTAATGCACAGAGTAAATCTCATAGTGATCTTCTTGACATATCACGTTATCTTTATTCTATCAATTGCCCAACTGTAATTTGTTTACCCAGCATGTTATTTATCTATGGAGAGACACCACTAGTGAACTGTGGACCCCGGTCCTATTTTAATCATATTGCAATCACCTGTTTACTTTTCCCGCACTGTTTACTTTACTAGCATATTACTACTGTTTTCCACTCGATACACTCATAACCTTTGTTTCAAGCAAACCGGTGAGATTGACAACCTCATCGCAAGTTGGGGACAAAGTATTTGTTTGTGTGTGTGCAGGTTCCACAAACACCTTCAGTCGTCACCGTCTCTCTTCTCCTGATCGATAAACCTTGGTTTCTTAACTGAGGGAAAACTAGCCGCTACACTCATCATACCTTCCTCTTGGGGTTCCCAACGGGCTGGTCATCACCACGCACAAGGACATACTGCTCCCACGTCAACTAAACGCCACAGCTCTTTTCTGGCGCCATCACACGAGTAGCAGTGGGCACCCGATGGAATCGGTTAGCCATGGTTTGAGAAAGGAAAAAAGGTTGGGAGGAGTGCCAAAGCTTTATAAAAGAGCACCAATGTGCCAAATTTTCAAAGAACTCGGAACCGCTCTCACTTGTTTATTATGGAAGATAGTAAGTCCCCATTGCCAGTCGTTGACATGAAACAACCACCTCTCAAAACCCAATTTTCATCTCTCTATTTTACAAATGAAAAGCTCTAGCACATGTTTAATCACTGCTTTCCTCTGCGAAGGGCCTTTCTTTTACTTTTATGTTGAGTCACCACCTTCTATCTTTATGCACCATCTAAGAGAGCATAGTTGTCATTCTGAGTATAATGTGCATTGTCCCAAAGTTTTCATTGATTGATTCATGATGTTGGTTTTACTTGTTCTTAAATTGCTTGTATCTAGTCGCCCTCTTAAACTTGAAGGTGTCCCATGCATTTATGTTTTGCTCTCTCATGAAGGACAAGCTGAAAACCATTTGTATGTTTTTCCATGTGATTTGAGCACACGTTTGACTTTCATTATTTCATTTTCATGATCTTTCATTTGTGTTCTTTTTCATGTTATAACATGGTTGCTAAGTTTCTTCTATCAAGATTATATCTTTCATGCCCATGTTTTAAGTTCTTTTGATCCCAGCGCACAACGCTTACATAGATGATCAAGATTGTGTAGGTGCATGTCACCTCAAAAATTATTTCTTTGTTATCACTTACCTACTCGAAGACGAGCAGGAGTTAAGCTTGGGGATGCTGATACGTCTCAAACGTATTGATGGCGCGGTGATGATGGTGCCAGAAAACATGTTGGCGTGTAGTTGATGAAGTAAATGACTGGCCAGTTGGAAACCCCAAGAGAAGGTTTGATGAATATAGCAGCAAGTTTTCCCTCAGTTATGAAACCAAGGTTTAATCATCCAGAAGGAGGAAGACAATACTCTAGAAGGTGATGCTTGCTAGCTTTGCGATAGCTTCAGACAATTTATAGGGCGTCGCGTCCAAGCTTTGCTTTGCGAGCGGCAACGTGGAACCTGCACACAACACAACCAAATACTTTGTTCCCAACTTACGATGAGGTTGTCAATCTCACCAGTTTGCTTTGAACAAAGGGTATGAGCGTATCGAGTGGAAAACAATAGTAGTATGCGAGTAAAGTAAACAGTGCGAGTAAAGTAAATAGATGATAGCAATATAAAGGAAATAGGACCGGGGTCCACAGTTCACTAGTGGTGTCTCTCCATAAGATAAAATAACACATGCTGGGTAAACAAATTATAGTTGGGCAATTGATAGAATAAAGACAACGTGCATATGTCGAGAGGATCACTATGAGATTTACTTTGGGCATTACAACAAGATACATAGACCTCCATCCAACTGCATCTATGACTAATAATCCACTTGTGGCGAATCAATCCAAGAACTCCATAAGTATTAAGTTGCGAACAACAGATAACTGCATTAAGCAAAGTGTGTAATGTAAACAAAGCATATGCCCTTGAGCATATGAATGTTGTTTTCCCCCTAGTAGCAACAGCACTTCTACAACCTTAGAGGTTTCTGTCACTCCTCCAGATTAAATAGAGGCATGAACCCACTATCGAGCATAAATACCCCTTCTTGGAGTCACTAGCAACTAGTCGGTCAAGATAGGTACTAACAACGGAGAGCATGCAAGATCATAAACAACATAGAGATAACATAAGATAATATTCAGCACATCAACTCAATCATAACACCAATATTCATTGGATCCCAACAAACACAACATGTAGAATTACATAACGGTGATCTCGATCATGTAAGGCAGCTCATGAGATCTAAACATGAAGTACATGGTGGAGAAGACAACCATCTAGCTACTACTATGGACCCATAGTCCAAGGTAGACTACTCACTCATTGCGCCGGAGTCAAGCATGGTGATGAAGAAGACCTCCGGTGGCGATTCCCCTCTCCGGCAGGGTGCTAGGAAGAGCTTCTGGACCCTACCGATCTCGGGTCGATGATAGCGGTGGATCGCGATGTGTTTCTGGAAAAGTGATCGGGTGTTTAGGTTTTTCCCGTCGGGGAGTCTTTATAGGCGAAGAGGCAGCATCAGAGGTGGGCCAGGGTGGCCTCACCACCAGGGGGCGCGGGCCAGCCCTAGGCCGCGCCGCCCTGTGGTGTGGGCGCCCTGTGGCCCCTCTCCGTCTCCTCTTTGGTTCTCTAGAAGCTTCGGTAAATATCTGGACGTCTGGCTTTGGTTTCGTCCAATTCTGAGAATATTTCCTATGTAACTTTTCCGAAACACAAAAACAGTAGAAAACAGGGAACTGGCACTTTGGCGTCTCGTTAATAGGTTAGTTCCGGAAAATGTATCAAAATGCCATGAAGTGTAACGAAACACTAAACAAATGGTGTAAAAACAAGCATGGAGCATCAAAAATTATGGATACGTTGGAGACGTATCAGCATCCCCAAGCTTAACTCCTGCTCGTCCTCGAGTAGGTAAGTGATAACAAAAGAAATAATTTTTGAGGTGACATGCACCTACACAATCATGATCATCTATGTAAGCGTTGTGCGCTGGGATCAAAAGAACTTAAAACATGGGCATGAAAGATATAATCTTGATAGAAGAAACTTAGCAACCATGTTATAACATGAAAATAAACACAAACAAAAGATCATGAAAATGAAAAAATGAAAGTCAAACATGTGTTCAAATCATAAGGAAAAACATACAAATGGTTTTCAGCTTCTCCCTCATGGAGTAGCAAAACATAAATGCATAGGACACCTTCAAGTTTAAGAGGGTGACTAGATACAAATAATTTAAGAACAAGTGAAACCAACAATATGAATCAATCAATGAAAACTTTGGGACAATACACATTATACTCAGAATGACAACTATGCTCTCTTAATGGTGCATAAAGGTAGAAGGTGGAGACTCAACATAAAAGTAAAAGAAAGTCCCTTCGTGGAGGGAAGCAGTGATTTAACATGTGCTAGAGCTTTTCATTTGTAAAACAGAGATAAAAATTGGGTTTTGAGAGGTGGTTGTTTCATGTCAACGACTGGCAATGGGGTCTTACTATCTTCCATAATAAACAAGTGAGAGCGGTTCCGAGTTCTTTGAAAATTTGGCGCATTGGTGCTCTTTTATAAAGCTTTGGCACTCCTCCCCACCTTTTTTCCTTTCTCAAACCATGGCTAACCGATTCCATCGGGTGCCACCAACATTCACATACCATGGAGGAGTGCCTTTTTTCTTTTTAAAATTAGATTGCAATGGTCTGACCAGCTCTCATGCAAAATTAATGACGAACAGATGAAGCTGCCTAGTCGAGAGGTACTTAATTTAATATGGAATATAGCAATTCCGACCACTACGTCCCCATGAGCTAAAAACAGTGGCACAAAACGAGAAGTAGTTGAAAGTTTTGAAAGGTAGCACATGAAAAATTACTTGGAATGGCTTACAAATACCATGCATAGAAATTTATAGTGGACACATTGGAACAACTTGGTTTTTAGGAGTTGGATGCACGAGTAGAGCTCATACTCAGTACAAAATGAGGGCTAGCAAAAGACTGGGAGCGACCAACTAAGAGAGCAATAACGGCCATAATCATGCATAGCGACAAAGCGACATTAAAAGAAGCATAAGATAGCATCAAAAGTCAAAAACTAAATGATCATAGAGGCAATGACGACTTTGTATGAGTCAAACATGTATGAGCATGTGCCAAGTCAACCCAAATAAAGCATCAAAGGAGAAAACCAAAAAAATGCTTCCAAATAATTAAAACAACGCATGATTTTTTCAAAGGCTCATTAAGCAATCTCAGTCATTTGAGACAAGTCATGCTACAGCAAAACCACTAAGCATACTATCAAAAAGACATCAAGCACGACATGCAAAAGCCTAGGCCGCAGTCTACACAAGCTCCTTCTTGTACCACTTTTTTGCATAAAGCTTTTTCTCTTCTCCAACACCATTCGAACTTTTTATAAACAACTCTTTTGATGAAAACCAACATGGACCAGAGGTCAAAATACACCTTGATGAAAACATATAACAATATCTGAACACAAATCAAGGCGAAAATCAAAAGCTAAACGCAGTTCTAGAAAAAGGGAACACTCGTTGAACGATAAGAGTGAAAAACGGAGTGTTTTGGCAAATGAAAAGCAAGGCAACTTCTCCAAAAGGAATTTGTTGGGGTCCAACCATTTATTGCAGCAAACAAAATTAAACAAAACTAAAAACTAAAACAACTGACGCTCCAAGAAAAACGCATAATGCATGAAGCAATAAAAATATAATGTTTTGAAAGGTGACCTGATTTTTGCCGATGAAGAAGGGGTGCCTCGGGGGCATCCCCAAGCTTTGACGTTTGTACTTCTTGGATATTTCTTGGGGTTACATGGGCATCCCCAAGCTTGAGCTTTTGTCCATTCTTCAACTCATCTCATCATTCTCCAATCCCTACACTTGAAAATTTACTTCATACAAAACTAAACACAAATCTATTAGCAACATTTGTGTAAGCTTAACATTGAATCAACCCCTTTCTGCTTCAGGTTTCAACTCAAAACCACCACATATAAAGCATATACTACTGTAGCAACTTCTCCAAAAGTTCTGTGATCAAAAGAACTCAAAAAGAAAGCGATAAAGCGGCAAACACAAATATTGGCAGAAATCTGTCAAAACAGAACAGCTGACAAAGGTCAAATTTTTAGGGGGTTTTCTGTTACTCAAATCAAAACATGTTCAACTAATTAAAGTTTGGATATAACCTGGGGCATATGCACAAGAAATCGCAGGTCGAAAAGATATACAGAGAATTTTCACGAATTTTTACGGTGCAGCACCGAAAACTGTTTTAGGACAGCAACATCCCCAAATCTTACCTCACTCAAATTAGAGGCTTCTGTTGGCACAACAATGAAATAAAAAGGATAAGGAGAGGTTATTACAGTAATAATAACTTCCAAGACTCAAATAAAAGAAAAAGTACTGAATATAAAAACATTGGGTTATCTCCCAAGAGTGCTTTTCTTTACCGCCTTTGAGCTAGGCGCAGAAAGTGCGAATCAAGTAATATCGAAAGAATCATTAAGATCAACTGCAGAAGTCTTCTCAACAAGGCATTGTATTTCATCCACATAAGTTTTTGAAGACCCTTTAAAATCACGCTTTGGTTCACTCAAATCACTAAAAAGATTTTTGGGACAGATCCAATCAAAATTATTTTCAAAAGCTTCATATAATCCCAAGAGCTTGCTAGGTATAGGTATTTCGGTTCCCTCATTGTTTGTACTGACAACCTTTATAGGTGAACTGAGTTTATTAAAGTGCTTAAGAACTTTCCTAGCTTCAATGGCAACATCTCTAAATTCTATGCGCAAAGTTTCCAAGATAAAAGCTTTCTTTTTGGGGTCCTCAATATCATGAAGCTTGAGAAACATGTGTTACATAAAAGGATTCAGGCTAGCAAACCTAGCTTCTAACATGTGAATTAAATAAGCAAAAGCAACTTCATAACTAGGAGCAAGCTCAGCCAAAGACTTTTCCTCAACATCTTTATGCATACTAATGTGATTAAAGAACTCCTCGATGTTACTTTTTCCAATGATTGAACCACTACCTACTGAGAGGTCCTTTAAAACGTACTTAGGGAACAACATAATGAACTAGAGGTAAATAAATAACAACTATAAAGGAAACTACTTTTTTGTATTCTTTATAAAACGATGCAAGTAAAAATAAAGTAAAGGAAAACTTAAAACAAAGTAAAGGATGTGCGTGCGAAACTCCCCTTGCAGAAGTCTTCTTTTTCCTCCCCGGCAACGGCGCCAAAAAACTTGTTGATGGCGCGGTGATGATCGTGCCAGAAAACTTGTTGACGTGTAGTTGATGAAGTAAATGACCGGCCAGTTGGAAACCCCAAGAAAACGTTTGATGAATATAGCAGCAAGTTTTCCCTCAGTTATGAAACCAAGATTTAATCGTCCAGAAGGAGGAAGACAATACTCCAGAAGGTGATGCTTGCTAGCTTCGCGACAGCTTCGAACAATTTATAGGGTGCCTCGTCCAAGCTTTGCTTTGCGAGCGGCAACGTGGAACCTGCACACAACACAACCAAATACTTTGTTCCCAACTTACGATGAGGTTGTCAATCTCACCGGTTTGCTTGAAACAAAGGGTATGAGCGTATCGAGTGGAAAACAATAGTAGTATGCGAGTAAAGTAAACAGGGCGACTAAAGTAAACAGATGATAGAAATATAAAGAAAATAGGACCGGGGTCTACAGTTCACTAGTGGTGTCTCTCCATAAGATAAAATAACACATGCTGGGTAAACAAATTACAGTTGGGCAATTGATAGAATAAAGACAACATGTATATGTCGAGAGGATCACTATGAGATTTACTCTGGGCATTACAACAAGATACATAGACCACCATCCAACTGCATCTATGACTAATAATCCACTTGTGGCGAATCAATCCGAGAACTCCACAAGTATTAAGTTGCGAACAACAGATAACTGCATTAAGCAAAGTGTGTAATGTAAACAAAGCATATGCCCTTGAGCATATGAATGTTGTTTTCCCCCTAGTAGCAACAACACATCTACAACCTTAGAGGTTTCTGTCACTCCCCCAGATTAAATAGAGGCATGAACCCACTATCGAGCATAAATACCCCCTCTTGGAGTCACTAGCAACTACTTGGCCAAGATAGCTACTAACAACAGAGAGCATGCAAGACCATAAACAACATAGAGATAACATAAGATAATATTCAGCACATCAACTCAATCATAACACCAATATTCATCAGATCCCAACAAACACAACATGTAGAATTACATAACGGTGATCTCGATCATGTAAGGCAGCTCATGAGATCTAAACATGAAGCACATGGTGGAGAAGACAACCATCTAGCTACTGCTATGGACCCATAGTCCAAGGTAGACTACTTACTCAACGTGCCGGAGGCAAGCATGGCGATGAAGAAGACCTCCGGTGGCGATTCCCGTCTCCGGCAGGGTGCCGGGAAGAGCTTCTGGACCCTCCCGATCTCTGGCCGACGACGGCGGTGGATCGCGATGTGTTTCTGGAAAAGTGATCGGGTGTTTAGATTTTTCCTGTCGAGGGATCTTTATAGGCGAAGAGGCGGCGTCAGAGGTGGGCCAGGGTGGCCTCACCACCAGGGGTGCGGGCCAGCCCTAGGCCGCGCCGCCCTGTGGTGTGGGCGCCCTGTGGCCCCTCTCCGTCTCCTCTTCGGTTCTCTGGAAGCTTCGGTAAATATATGGACGTCTGGCTTTGGTTTCGTCCAATTCCGAGAATATTTCCGGTGTAACTTTTCTGAAACACAAAAACAGCAGAAAACAGGGAACTGGCACTATGGCATCTCGTTAATAGGTTAGTTCCGGAAAATGCATCAAAATGCCACGAAGTGTAACGAAACACTAAACAAATGGTGTAAAAACAAGCATGGAGCATCAAAAATTATAGATACGTTGGAGACTTATCACATATCTATAATTTTTGATGCTCCATGCTAGTTTTTACACCATTTGCTTAGTGTTTCGTTACACTTCGTGGCATTTTTATGCATTTTCCGTAACTATCCTATTAACGAGATGCCACAGTGCCAGTTCCTCATTTTCTGCTGTTTTTGTGTTTCAGAAAAGTTACACAGGAAATATTCTCGGAATTGGACGAAACAAAACCAAACATCCAGAAATTTATCGAAGTTTCCAGAGAACCGAAGAGGAGACAGAGTGGGGCCTTGAGGGGCCCACACAATAGGGCGGCGCGACCCAGACCCTGGCGCGCCCCCTATGTGTGAGACCGCCTCGGTCCACTTCTGACGATGCCCCTTCGCCTATAAAGACCCCCCGACGGGAAAAACCTAAATACCCGATCAATTTTCCAGAAACACATCGCGATCCGCCGCCGTCGTCGACCCGAGATTGGGAGGGTCCAGAAGCTCTTCTCGGCACCCTGTCGGAGAGGGGAATTGCCACCGGAGGTCTTCTTCATCGCCATGCTTGCCTCCGGTGCAATGAGTGAGTAGTCTACCTTGGACTATGGATCCATAGCAGTAGCTAGATGGTTGTCTTCTCCACCATGTGCTTCATGTTTAGATCTCGTGAGCCGCCTTATATGATCGAGATCACCGTTATGTAATTCTACATGTTGTGTTTGTTGGGATCCGATGAATATTGGTGTTATGATTGAGTTGATGTGCTAAATATTATCTTATGTTATCTCTATGTTGTTTATGATCTTGCATGCTCTCCGTTGTTAGTAGCTATCTTGGCCGAGTAGATACTAGTGACTCCAAGAGGGGGTATTTATGCTCGATAGTTAGGTTCATGCCTCTATTTAATCTGGGGGTGTGACAGAAACCTCTAAGGTTGTAGATGTGTTGTTGCCACTAGGGAGAAAACAACATTCTTATGTCCAAGGGCATATGCTTTGTTTACATTACACACTTTGCTTAATGCAGTTATCTGTTGTTCGCAACTTAATACTCATGGGGTGTTCGGATGATATCCCCGTGAGTGGATTATTAGTCATAGATGCAATTGGATGGCGGTCTATGTATCTTGTTGTAATGCCTAGAGTAAATCTCATAGTGATCCTCTCGACATATGCACGTTGTCTTTATTCTATCAATTGCCCAACTGTAATTTGTTTACCCAGCATGTGCTATTTATCTTATGGAGAGACACCACTAGTGAACTATGGACCCCGGTCCTATTTCCTTTATCTTGCTATCACCTATTTCCTTTACTCGTATTGTTTACTTTCTCGCATACTACTATTGCTTTCCACTCAATACGCTTATACCTTTGTTTACGGCAAACCGGTGAGATTGACAACCTCATCGTAAGTTGGGAGCAAAGTATTTGGTTGTGTTGTGTGCAGGTTCCACGTTGCTACTAGTTGAAGATGCGCTAACACGTTATCGTTAACGGCGCCCTTGTTGGATTGTCACTAGGCCAGCAATCATCACCTTCTTGAGTTTGGCTTTTTCCTGGATACGACTAAACCTTGGTTTCTTACTGAGGGAAAACTCGCTGCTGTGCTCATCAAACCTTCCTCTTGGGGTTCCCAACTGGACGGTGATTTTTACTATCACACACCGCCGGAACAATGCGTCCAAAGTTAGTTTTTTTGTGTGAGACTAGACAAGATAAGAATAAAGTCCGTCGTTTGTGTCATAGGCTAGGTCTTAAGGGTTTTTGTGGTTTTAGTAGTATCGGTCAAAGTGGAGGTTTAGCGTTGTTTTGGCATGAGAGTCTGATTGTTGAGATCAAAACTATTAATGAAAAGTTCATCGATGCTTATATCCGTGTGACCCCCTCTGCTATGCAATGGCGCTTAACTTGTATATATGGAGAACCACGCATGGAGAACCGACCTCTAATGTGGGACACTCTGAAAAATCTGAAATTGGAGTCCGATTTACCTTGGGTGGTGATGGGGGATTTTAACGAAACTATGTCGCAGGAGGAACATTTTTTGTTGACCCCACGATCAGAGAGACAAATGGAAATATTCCGGGATGCACTGAATTTTTGTGATCTCTCTGATATTGGCTTTTCAGGTACCCCTTATACTTATGATAACAAGAGGAGGGGTGCAGCGAATGTGCGCGTCCGCCTTGACAGGGTGGTGGCTGATCATGCATGGCGAGATTTATTTTCTGATACCCGGGTTAAACATTTATCATCACCATGCTCTGACCACTCCCCCTTGCATGTCACTATTTTGCAGGAAGAGGCAACACCGAGGAAAGGAGTACGGAGGCATTATGAAATAATGTGGGAGCGATCAGAGGAGCTCCCAGAACAAATCAAACAAGCCTGGGAAGGCATGGGTGTGAAGACATGCCTTGGAGACGTACGCACGGGTCTAGATAAATTAATGACAGAGTTGCATACATGGGGCAAAAGAAAGTTTGGAAATATAGCAAAGGAACTGGGAAAGGCAAGAAAGCAGCTCGAGCTCCTACAAATGAATAACGGCGACCAAGCAGAGATGAGGCGGTTAGCTGACCACATGAATGAATTACTGTATAAAGAAGAAATGATCTGGTTACAAAGGTCTCGGGTTACTTGGCTTAAGGAGGGTGATCGAAAAACGAAATACTTCCACCAACGTGCTGTCTGGCGAGCAAGGAAAAATTATATTAAGAAACTAAAAGATGATGAAGGAAGGTGGCAGGATGTGCCTTCGGAAATGGAACGCATGGCAACCTCGTATTTCAAGGAGCTCTTCAAAAAGGACCCAAGTTTAAATGCTAATAATCTGACTTCTTTGTTTCAGGAAAAGTTTAGGGCAGAAATGAATGAGAGCCTCTGCAAGGAATTCTCTGATGAGGAAATAGGGGATGCTCTTTTCCAAATTGGTCCTCTGAAAGCACCAGGCACTGATGGTTTCCCTGCTCGGTTTTTTCAACGGAATTGGGCCACTCTAAAAGCAGAAATAATAAATGGGGTCAAACTATTTTTCTTGACAGGGAACATGCCCAAAGGAGTTAATGACACAACTATTGTGCTCATACCTAAAGTTGATTTTCCAGAGACTATGAAGGATTTTCGCCTGATTAGCCTGTGTACAGTGATCTACAAAATTATAGCGAAGTGTTTGGTTAATCGACTGAGACCGATATTAGGAGATCTAATTTCAGCAAACCAGAGTGCATTTGTGCCCGGCAGGCTAATTACAGATAATGCCTTTATTGCATTTGAGTGTTTGCATTTCATGGATCACAATGATAGTGTGGATAAAAATTACTGCGCATATAAACTAGATCTGTCCAAGGCATATGACAGGGTGGATTGGGGGTTTCTTAGGAAAGTGATGCAAAGAATGGGTTTTGCCCACCGATGGATTGACTGGATAATGGAGTGTGTCACCACGGTGAAGTGCATGGTTAAATTCAATGGCAGCCTTCTGGATTCATTTTCGCCTTCTCGTGGCCTACGACAAGGTGATCCCCTCTCGCCCTTTCTATTCCTCTTTGTGGCAGATGGACTTTCAGCATTACTACAAAAGGAGGTGCAGACTGGTGCAATCACACCTATAAATATCTGCCGCAGAGCTCCTGGTATATCGCACCTTTTATTTGCTGATGATAGTCTGCTATTTTTTAAGGCACAAGCAAATGAAGCTGTACGTGTAAAAACTGTCCTACAGGAGTATGCAACAAGTACAGGCCAGCTAATTAACCCCTCTAAATGTTCAATCTTTTTTGGCGACTCATGTGCATAGGAGAAACGTGAACAAGTGAAAAGAGTTTTAAGTGTTGAACAAGAGGCCTTTGATTCCAAATATCTAGGCCTCCCAACTCCACATGGACGCATGGACAAAGGTAAATTTGAAAGTTTGAGATCAAGTTTAGCAAAAAAATTAATGGAATGGGGTGACAACCACTTGACCCAAGCTGCAAAGGAGGTTTTTATCAAATCTATTGCTCAAGCTCTCCCTGTTTATATCATGGGTATTTTTAAACTACCTTTTGGACTCTGCGATGAACTCACAAAAATAATTAGGAATTATTGGTGGGGAGAGGAGAATGGCAAGCGGAAAACACACTGGATGGCGTGGGAGAATATGATGCGGAGTAACGATCAAGGGGGGATCGGCTTCCGTGACCTACGACTCTTTAACCAGGCGCTACTTGCGCGGCAAGCTTGGCGACTACTACAAAATCCCTATACCCTGTGTGCCCAGGTGCTCCGTGCAAAATACTACCCTACTGGGTCCTTGTTGGACACGGTGTTTGCAGGCAATTCTTCGACGACATGGCAGGCTATTGTGCATGGCTTGGATTTATTAAAAAAAGGGCATCATTTGGCGTGTGGGCAATGGAGCAAACATAAGAGTGTGGAGAGACCGCTGGATTCCAAGAGCGACTGAATATCATCCAATTTCGCAACAGGGAAGATGCAGGCATCGATGGGTGGCTGATTTCTTAGCTTCAGATGGTACCTGGAATGAGCAGCTTCTGAACCGATGGTTTCACCGGATAGATATGGATGCAATCATGTAGATCAGGCCATCGCGCCGGAATACTGAAGACTTCATTGCATGGCAACCAGACAAGTACCAGACAAGTATGGAGTGTTCTCTGTCAGTAGCGCTTACAAACTCGGCCGAACCGAACAGTTGAGGTTGCAGGGAACGGAGGCAAACAGCCACCGGCCTAATGGTGCTAGACCAGTGTGGGATAAGAGAAGGATCAATATTAGATTAAACGGCTAGCGCCATCGACTTAGAAATAAGAAACCCAAGTCGACTTAGGTGTCATTAATTAGTATAGAACATGCATTCGGAAATGACCTATCACTTTAGGTGTTTCTTTAGGTAGCTCTAAAAAGAATAGGATGGCAGCGGCCTGTCTTATTAAAGAAACTGAAGTGCAACGCTCCTTAACAATTCTGAAAAAAAAATGACGCGGTAGTTGATAAGGGGCTGTTTGATACTAGTAATATGTTGGTTTCCCGTGCTTCCAATCTATGTGAGGATTTGGTAGACGATGAGAGTTTTATGCCTGATGCTCAAATTGAACATTGGTTCAAGACAAGAAAGCAGTTGTATCTTGTAGGAAAAAATCCTATGATAAAGCTAATGTGCGTCGAAACAAAAGAATCAAACTTAAAAGGAATTGTGCATAATGTTAGGATTAAAAGGTTTGATTTGGAATAGAGAGGGATTTAGAGATCCGGGGAAGCATCTTTTTGTTAAAGAATCAATACGTGAATACCACTTAGATTTTATTGCTTTGCTGGGAGGTCTAATTTCTCGATCCAATTTTTATGTAATTTGGCCGCCGGGAAAGATTTCCATTGGTTTTGTTTAACGCCGCATGGGCGGTCAGGGGGTATCCTTGTCGGCATAAACTCTGAAATGCTTCAAATAAAAAAGGTCAACACTGGTGATTTTTGTGTAAAATTGCATCTTAAATCTAAAAATGATGGGTTTGAGTGGGTTTTCATTCCGGTGTATGGGGCTGCACAAGACACTTTTAAGCATTTGTTCTTATCGGAGCTTATTAGGATGTTGTGAATCTGAACTTCTCCCCATGTTGTTAGGGGCGATTTTAATATTTTATGAAAATGTGAAGAAAAGAGTAACGATAACTACAATCCTCGCTGGCCTTTTATTTTTAATGTCATCATAGAAAGTTTGGATCTCAGAGAAATTGCCCTCTTAGGTCGACAATTCACGTGGGCTAATAGACGAGAAACTCTGACTTTTGAGAAGTCGGATCAGATTTTGGGAAGTGTTGAATGGGAACAAAAATGCCCACTTGTTTCGGTAAGGGCCTTTACTCACCCTGGCTCTAATCGTACACCATTGTTAATTGATTCAGGACACCGTGCACATATTGGAAATTCAGCATGTTTCTGCTTTGAACTTTTCTACGAGATGGTTGCTGCTGAATGGTGAAACGTTCCCAAAAGTGATTTGCCAATTCAAAAATGGCAAAATAGAATTCGACATTTGCGTCATTTTCTAAAGGAGTGGGCTAAAAACCAAAGTTAAAAATATAGAAAGGTGAAAGAAAGATGGTAGTTATTGGTGATTTAGATATTAAGGCATAAACATATCCTCTCTCTGAATCAGAAAAGACTGCTTCGCGGGTGGCGCATGAGCGGATTAATAACCTTAGACAGGATGAAGAGACTAAGGTTCTGTTTGGTTGAACTGTGGCTTATCTGAAAGTAGCTGTCGGTTGTGTGCTATGAAAAAGCTGTTGTGAGTTGTGTGCTGTCAGAAAGCCAAAAAGCTATTTGGCAACTAGCTGTCTAAAATGTAGCTGTGAGGATAAATATCTATAATACCCTAAAGTGTTAAGAGGTTGTTTACAAACTATTTAACGAGAAGGACCTCATTAGAGGTTGATCTAGCCATAAACAATTATTTGATAGAGGTTGATTAGCCAAATGATCCAACCTTTTTCACTTTCGTTTGCTTTCTGCACTTCCTTTTTTTCCCATAGGAAAAAATTCCACCAACGGATTGACTCATCAGGTATTTTCGTCACTGTATTCACGTTAACCAATTATTAATGTACCGTGCCGCCAAACAACTCCTCGATCAGTTCGATCCCAGAACAGATTTTTTCAATATCATCACGATTGGAAAGCGGTCAAACTAATATGCAAAAATCTTCCCCTTTTGCTGCCGATCTAAATCTAAACCGGAACGGAAACTGAATCCAATTTCCGCCCTTTCCTGTACACCAAGCGCCAGACAAACGAATCCAGCTTGGGACGGAGACGAGATTTTCCGTTCTCCAGCTTGGGACGGAGACGAGACCGGGATGCAGCCAGCAGCCAAGTGTGGTGCAGACGAGCCAAATTGTTGCATTTGTTGTTTGGTTGGGCTTATGGCTTATAAGCCATGAAAGCCACAGAAAAAACCCAACTAAATAGGGTCTAAATGGGTTCAATGTGCTAAGGTGAAATTTGTCCACGAGGGGGCATCTCATTGCAAATGGAAAACATAGAAATAAAAAAATTCCAACTTTTCGGAAGATAATCTTAAGATCTATATTACGGAATACTACAAAAATAGTTTGGTGATCCTGAGCATAATGGTGTCTTCATGGTGGAAGACCAAGTGGCGAATATACCATAGTTATCTAATGAGGAAAATGCTATCCTCATAGCGCCTTTTATTGAGGAGGAAGCTTTCGATGCAATCTCTCGGATGGAACATAATAAATACCCTGGACCGGATGGTTTCCTGGCTGAATTTTACCAGACCTTTTCGAAAGTTATTAAAACTGATTTAATGGCGTTGTTTGGCTAGTTACATTCAGGAGAATTATCACTGTTCAAGTTTATCACCCTTTTACCCAAAAAGGAAAATGCAGTGAAAATACAACACTACAATATGCCTTCTAAATGTTAGCTTCAATTTTTTTTACAAAGGTGGCGAATAAAGTAATTAGACCGACACAAACAGCTTTTATGCCAGGAAGACATATTCTTGAAGGTGTGTTAGTTCTTCATAAGACCATTCATGAGCTGTAGAAGAAACTAGAAGGATCTTGTGCGCTTTGCCGCGCCGATCTTTACTAACAGCGTTAAATTTTTCATGCATAATATTAGATACATGATGATGATGAAGACGTAAACTTACTAATCGGTCTATGTTTATCCAAATAAAATCACTCCTGCCGGCCAAAATAGAAAGTGAACTCAATGGGGAATTTGTACACAAAACTAAACTCTGACAAAAAGAATGTATTGAAAGAGTAGCATTATAACAAACTGCTGAAAAAAGGAAATAACAAAGTTAACAATGGTCTGTCTCCTGAAAACACATATACGTAAAGTTCCTGAAAATAATGTGCTAAACACCAACATAAAGTATATCCTTTCCTCGTACTTCTTTTCAAAAGGAAAGTGACAAAATAGGGCATCAAACAAAACCTGGCCGTCCAAGTGACCTGGTTGATAGAAAAGAAGAATATATCAGATATATTGGTGATCTGCTGTAATATTTGAGCATGCATGCTGGGCGGGCAAAGCCCACATGTATATTCTAGCAAAATGAAAAAAATAACTCTCAGATTTCTCATGACTATTTATTTATTGATGATACTATTTTTATGAAGTTTAAATCTCTTAGAAGATATGAAAATTTAGTTCCGCATTATATATGCACTTATCAACATGAATGCTTGCATGACTTTAGTCTAAGTTGCATGTGGATATACATGATACTAACCCCAGCAAATAATCTATTCTCTCCGATCTATAATAAGTGTCGCTGATTTAGTACAAAGTTGTAGTAAATCAGCCTCACTTATTATGGATCGAAGGAAGTACAATGTAACACAAGAATTTTGCATCACGTTCTGTACTGGGCCTAGAGGTAAGCATTGCGAACGAACAGAATTTCAAACATTGCTGTCAGTGATTGTACCGGAGATGAGCAAGCAAGGCATCTCTTTTGAAATTGATCTGCACTATTCGATTGACAGTTGTAAACCATAATTGAACATTCAGTGATTTATATACCATAGAAAAGCCAATGACCTAATAGCTCTGTATGTAGATTAAGAAAAGTCTAGACGTACTTGTAAGAAGAATATTTAGAAATAGTTGCAGCGTGTAAAACTAAATTCCTCGAAGTAATTTCGGCGCATCTATAATATGATGCACTAACCCACCAAATGTTTTATAATATGATGTACCAACGTGCCAAGTGTTTTAATTGAATTGAAACTGATAAATACAGCAGCGGGCCAGCTTAGGAAAGCGGGGGCGGGGGGGGGGGGGGGGGGTGTCATCATAGGAAGACACCACTGGTTGATAGTATGCAGGGAAGGAGTTATTTTCATTAGTCTAACCACCTAAGGTGTAGCACAGGGCATATACATTCATGAAAGAAGATTGCTCGCAAAAAGATAGCAAAAACATAATGTTTTTTTCAAGCAAGTAGGGCTGATTAGTTTAAACTGAATTTTTAGCAGTATGTGTACTGCATGAATGACTATTCAGCCGGGCAGATTAGATACATGTCTGTGCGTATTGTCAGTGTGGTGCTGTTATGGTGCTGCTAGAGGGAGGGCGCAAGCGGGCCGGCCGGGGGCCTTGCCCACGGCCGGTGGCAAGAGGGAAGGAATTTCCTTCTTAATTCTTGCTTGATTCGATTGATACATCTCCTCTCCTTATATAGAGAGGTTTACTTGACTCCCTAGCAAGGCTTACTTAACCCCTAAGCAAGTGACCCTTATCTCTAATTAACCCTAAGACTAATGGGCTATACTGCCAGCCCAGGCCCATGACGTACACTAACACTACACCCCACCTGGACATGCAGCTCGTCCTCGAGCTGCAACCTAACCAACTTATAACGATGTCTCGACGCGACACAAACCTCACACCTAAAAACAAGCCTTTTACATCTCGGCTTGGTTTATTACTCTCAACCTGAAATGGGCTGGGACGCTCTATTTTGGACCCCTTAACAAAAAGTGGACACCATCCGCACGACGTACGTGCACGTGTACAGCCACCTGGATCCCATGGACACCATCTGGACAAACGGAGTGCATGTGTACGGCCACCTGGAAGAGGTCGCAAGAGCGACCAGCGGAGGCACCCTCGCGGCGGCCGGGGGCGGAATGCAGTGGTGTTACGCGGTGCGCTCCTATCGAGGAGGGGTGCACCCTCCCAACCGCCGATGTCGCAGACTTGGAGGTCGCTGCACACTGGGAAAACAGGATGCCCGCCGCTCGTGGGGGAAACCGCATGCCCAAGAGCCCCGACGCAGCGGACGAGATCGAGGTCCTTGGCGCAACGAAGGGCAACTTGGAGGAGCGGCAGCTACAGACCATGCATCTCCCGCGCTAGGAGACCGCGCGCAGCAGCCTGCAGCTTCACCGCCACCGACACGTGGCGGGTAGCGATCCAAGACGGAAGCGGTGACGGCGAGGGCGGGAACCGGACTTGTTGGATCGGAACTCCCGCCGGCGCGGTCGTAGCTGGCCCGGGGCTGAGTGGCAGCGGCGGCTGCTGCAGCAGGGCCATGGCCGCGACGGGGCCCGCGAGGGGCTGGGACGGCCACGGCAACCAGGGTGGGGTGGTGGCGGCGGAGACCGCCAGATGCGGCGGCTGCCATGGCAGGAGCAGCGGCCCGGTGGTGGCGGCTGGTGGCGCAGCCGGCTGGGACGGCCACGGCAACCAGGGTGGGGTAGTGGCGGAGACCGCCAGATGTGGCGGCTGCCACGGCAGGGGCAGCGGCCCGGTGGTGGCGGCCGGTGGCGCGGTCGGCGCCGGCCCGTAGGGCCCGGCCAAGTAGAGGTGGATCTCCTGGACCGCGGTGGCGAGATCGCGGAGGGCTACGGTCATCTCCGCCGGGGAGAGAACGGCGGGGGCGTCGGAGTGCAGCGGCGGCGGGTGGGAAGAACTCGGTGGAGGGCTGGACATGATCGAACCCAGGAAGGCTGATACCAAGTGTTATGGTCATGCTAGAGGGAGGGCGCAAGAGGGCCGGCCGGGGGCCTTGCCCACGGCCGGTGGCAAGAGGGAAGGGATTTCCTTCTTAATTCTTGCTTCATTAGATTGATACATCTCCTCTCCTTATATAGAGAGGTTTGCTTGACTCCCAAGCAAGGCTTACTTGACCCCTAAGCAAGTGACCCTTATCTCTAATTAACCCTAAGACTAATGGGCTATACTGCCAGCCCAGGCCTATGACGTACTCTAACACTACACCCCACCTAGACATGCAGCTCGTCCTCAAGTTGCAACCTAACCAACTTATAACGATGACTCAACGCGACACAAACCTCACACCTAAAAACAAGCCTTTTACATCTCGGCTTGGTTTATTACTCTCAACCTGAAATGGGCTGGGACGCTCTATTTTGGACCCCTTAACAAAAAGTGGACACCATCCGCACGATGTACGTGCACGTGTACAGCCACCTGGATCCCATGGACACCATCTAGACAAACGGAGTGCATGTGTACGGCCACCTGGAAGAGGTCGCAAGAGCGACCAGCGGAGGCGCCCTCGCGGCGGCCGGTGGCGGAATGCAGTGGTGTTACGCGGTGCGCTCCTGTCGAGGAGGGGTGCGCCCTCCCAACCGCCAATGTCGCAGACTTTGAGGTCGCTGCACATGGGGAAAACAGGATGCCCGCCGCTCGTGGGGGAAACCGCATGCCCAAGAGCCCCGACGCAGCGGACGAGATCGAGGTCCTTGGCGCAGCGAAGGGCAACTTGGAGGAGCGGCAGCTGCAGACCACGCATCTCCCGCACACACCGGCGCGCTAGGAGGCCGCGCGCAGCAGCCTGTAGCCTCACCGCCGCCGACACGTGGCGGGTAGCGATCCAAGACGGAAGCGGTGACGGCGAGGGCGGGAACCGGACTTGTTGGATCGGAACTCCCGCCGGCGCGGTCGTAGCTGGCCCAGGGCTGAGTGGCAGCGGCGGCTGCAGCAGCAGGGCCATGGCCACGACGGGGCCCGCGAGGGGCTGGGACGACCACGGCAACCAGGGTGGGGTGGTGGCGGCGGAGACCGCCAGATGCGGCGGCTGCCACGGCAGGAGCAGCGGCCCGGTGGTGGCGGCTGGTGGCGCGGCCGGCTGGGACAGCCACGGCAACCAGGGCATCAAACCCGCAAATGTTTTTCAGTATTGAGTTAGTGATGGTAATCTAATTATGTGGACTGAAGAATGTACCAGGCATTTATGTCAGCACATTTAGGATGTGCACCTGGATTAGTATGTGTGGCGAGATGGTTTTAATAATTCAGTTTGCAAACATCTAAAGCATATTTCTATAGAGGCAGAATTTTAGCAACAGAAGCTTTGCAATGTGGTTTACCAATAGCCTCCTAAACCCATGATTAAAATTAAATAATAAAAGCAGAATGGTGTCGCAACCTTGTTATAATAGTGATCTAGAAGCAGAAGGACGAACAGGCGGCATCGGCGGAATAGGAGTCAAAGGAGCAGTGGGGCACGTCGGACAGGAGACCTCGCCGGAAGCACACCCCATAGACGGAGACCGCGCATGTGAACGCGCATAAAGGCAGCAAAATCAGGGTAATTCGCGCCATCAAAAATCACCGGGCAGCGAGGAATCGCAATATAGCCCGATGAGGAAGACATATCTCTCTCTCTCTCTCTTTTTCCGATCTGGATCTGGTCAACTCACGATAGAAGGCCGAATCGGAACAGCAGAGAGGGCCGACCACCGGCGGCCGATGCCTTGCAGAGAGGCCGATGCCCGGCGGTGCCGGCCGATTCGCGGTGGCTCCGGCCAATTCCCGGCGGCGGCTGACGATTCCCGGCGGCGGCTGACGATTCCCGGCGGCGGACTGCAATTCCCGGTGGCGGAGGGGCGGGGGGGGGGGGGGCGAGGCGGGAGGACGGTGACCAACGGACCAACGGGGGAGGCGGGAGAATACGGGGCAGGGAAGATGGTGGAGAGTACATGGCAGAGGAGGCGGGAGACGGGGGAGGACGATGGCTGCGACCAGGATGGGAACCGGCGAAACAGAGGCCGAGACGAGCTGGCGGCGGCGGTCACAGGAATCCTAAAACCCGCTCTGATACCATGTTAGGAATAGACTTGTTGTATTCCATAGGGGCCAAAGGCCACATATATATGCATGTACAGGTGTGCAAATATAAAGGAAACCCCCTAACAGGTGGAAAAACTACAATATACAAAGATACATCTAACAAAAACAACTATAACTGATTCTAGATATACTGAAAAACACAAAAAAACAAATATCCTGATAGGAAATTTCTTACCCATGGGCAAAGATGTGCACGCTGTCGCTTGGTCCAGACAGCTGCAAAATTATTGGGATGGATTCCATCAAGTACCAATGAATGTCGGAGCTCGGAATGTCGTTATTGCATCGACCAGGTCTGTTAGCATACAAGTTCACAACACAACTGCATGCACTTAGTCCAACCGAGAGTGGCACACATCAGAAATACATGCAATTAGTTTAAAACTGAATATCAAATAATATCAAATCAACTCATCCATGACCAGCTTAACGTTTCTGCGACCATGCTTGTCTAGCTAGTATGAAAGAAATTTTAATTCCATATGATATTGTTCTTTTAAATGTTATATGGCAATTACTTGGTAGTTATAGCCACATCTGTTGTTTTCATACAACGATTTAGTCACCCAAAAATACTCATAACTGGACTAAAAAAATGATCAGACTACTCTGTAGAGGCAAAAACCAACCATCACGATAGACTAACGCTGCAAGGCACGAGAGGCTAGCTGAAATTGTAAATTTGATCAAACTATCTAAAATCTGCTGCCTAAAAATATAAAGATGCCTCACTATGTTTCAGCTGTTTCCCAACGTTGCCATCTAGCAGTTGGTATCGTATACATCCAGGTCTTGTAGCTGTAATTTTTGAATCTTCCAGCTTTTAATTATGCGTTCTCCTTCTTCTCAAAGCTGCGCACATACAGATTTCAGATAGATCAAATTGTTTAGCTAATGTAACACAAGCAGGCGACCACCAGAGGCGACGGATGGCCGGAGCGCTAGCCATAGACGCGCGGCGCCATGAGCACTGGAGGAGACCAGGAAAAGCAGGCATTAGAGGAGAAGCAGTTGGATGTGGTGGTCGAATGGGTCAGGACGCGGCGGCTGACGTCCGTGGCGGCGGCGGCGTTAACCTAGCGAGTTAGCAGAGGAATAAAACAAGCAGAGGAATAAAACAAAGGGAATTACTAACTTGGAAGGGGGCTCTCTGTTCTTGGCCTGCTTAGCATTGAACCGACATAGTCGCTTCAGCCAATCATGTAAAAAACACGGGTCTCATACCCAACACCAGTCAACATGAACGATTCACGTACGCAACCAACCACAGCGTCCCAATTCCAGGGAGCTTACAGCTCTTAGAAGATTATATAAGGTGCTCTTCAAAATTGATTTTAAAAAGGCTTACGATAAAGTAAAATGGCTATTCTTATAGCAAGTTTTACATATGAAGGGCTTTGGTCCGCAATGGTGTAGGTGGATCAAAGACTTTGTACAAGGTGGTAGTGTGGGAATTCGGGTTAATGATGATATTGGCCATTATGTTCATATAGACAAGGTGATCCTATTTCTCCAATTTTATTTAATATCGTGGCAGATTTGCTAGCAGTTATGATTGCTTGTGCAAAAGAGGATGGCCAAGTTGGAGGCCTTATCCCACATTTGATTGAGGGAGGTGTTTATATTTTGTAATATGATGATGATATAATACTCTTTATGGAATATGATTTAGCCAAGGAAGTTAATATGAAATTAATTCTTTGTATTTTTGAACAACTTTTGGGACTAAAGATTATTTTTTACAAGAGTGATATTTTCTGTTTTTTGAAAAGCTAAAGATATGGAACAACATTACAAACAGATTTTTGGAAGTGAATCTGGTTCCTTACCTCTTACATATCTTGGTGTACCGATACATTATAGAAAATTATGTAATGCTGAATGGAATCTAGTTGAGAGTCGTTTTGTTGCAAAGCTGGGTTGCTGATAAGGAAAATTACTCTCATATGGAGACCGGCTGGTACTTATGAATTTCAGTATTAACTAGTCTACCCATGTTTATGATATCTTTCTTGAAGATACATATGGAAGTTAGAAAGCGATTAGATTTTTTCCAATCTAGATTCTTCTAGCAATCTGATGAGACTAAGAAGAAATATAGGCTAACAAAATGGAATACTATCCATGGACCAAAAGATCAAGGAGGCCTAGGGATTGAAGTAATTGAGTTGAAAAATAAATGTCTGCTTAGCAAATGGCTATTTAAATTGCTTACTGAGGAGGGCATGTGGCAAGAATTATTACATAATAAGTATCTTAAAAATAAAACATTGTCTTAGGTTGAGGCAAAATCTACGGACTCACCTTTTTGGAAAGGACTTATGAGAGTAAAAAAAAATTGAGAGAGGCTTCTTTGAGGTAGGTTGGATCAACCGTGCATTTCTGGAAAGATGTTTGGCTAGGGGACAGATCTTTGGTACAACAGTATCCATCATTATATAACATTGTACAGCAAAAAAATATTTTGATTGCAAATATGTTAGCTCGAGTACACCTCTGAATATTGATTTTAGGAGGGTGTTGACTGAAAATAAGTGGAATGACTGGTTACACTTATGTCAAAAACTAATGATGGTTCAGACATGCTTTCACAGTTAAATCTATATATTTACACTGAATGAATGGTCATACTAGATTTTTAAGTACATACTTATAGAAATTAAAAATTCAATTAAGAATTAAAATTTTCATGTGGTTCTTAAGTAACAAAGTTGTGTTAACAAAGGACAATCTAGCTAATCATAATTGGCATGGGTGTACTGTTTTTGTGACTCGGATGAGTGATACGTTGCAAACGTATCTATAATTTTTGATGCTCTATGCTTGTTTTACACCAATTGCTATATATTTTGTCTATACTTTGTGGCACTTTTATGATTTATTTGGACTAATCTTCTAATAGTTGCAAAAGTGCGCAATGTCCTTGTTTTACACTTTGATGTGTAGGAATTATCAAGAATACAAGTGGAAACCTTGTTAGAGTCGAATTGGGACTTTCTAGAAATCTGTACCAGAACTCTTTTCGAAGATGGTCACGTTACGGGTCGAAGACGGCGTCAAACGGAAAACTCTTCAAGTACAAAGTTGTATGGAATTTCACGGCAAACGTTCTGGACATAAAACTCACCTAATTCCGAGTCCAGACGGCCGAGTTAGGCCAAAATTACTGCGGCCCAAGATGGGGAGACGGGAATCCGAGAGACTATATAAAGGGAGAAACCCTAGCTCGTGGGAGACACCTTCACCCACAATTTGCAGCCACCAGAGCCACATTTTCGCCTCCCCCATGGATCCCATCTCTATGGGGGAGGGCTTCCATGAAGCCATGAAGGAAGGGGGCTAAGGGGCGGCGCTCCCCCATGATGCCGCCGTCGCCCGCGCCCCTCGCTGCTCATCTCCGCCATCTTCACCACTATCTCCATCACTAACTCCTCCTATTATGCAGTGGTTCATTCTCCCACACACCTCTGTACCGTCCTATGTAAACATGGTGTTTGATGCTATAATATTTATCCTATGATCTATGTCATGTTTGCATAGTTTATTTGTTCTTAGATTGATTTGTTGAATGTCTTTGGTTCATTAGAATTGTATGTTGATATGGTACTGTCCTTTGGTATCCATTATATTTATGCGCGCATGGATTAAACATCTTAGGGTTAGTAGTATGTGCAAAAGGAAGGGGTAGTTCTGCCGGAGTGACAGAAACCTGAGGACGCGAACCGGAACGTTGCACATATGGGAGTAAGAGGATCATTAACTTAAGGCTATGGTTGGGGAAACCTTAATGCATTGTTAGTATTTGCGGATGCTTGCTAACAATCCAATCATATAGTACTTGTATTTCCAAGTAGTGAAGTGCTTGTATATTTAGCCTCTCCCACATAGAAAACTGCATCGAAGACAATGAACCGGATTTATTCACTAATTGAACTTAGGCAAAGCCACCATTATTACCACCACTTTTCCACACTCATGGTACTGTTAGTTTATGGTTATTTAGTATATTTTATTGCTGCAGCACTAACAATTACTTTCTTGTATTTATTATCTTGCATAGCTATCTCTCATACCCGTATTGTTGCTCTAGTTTTATTTCCTAGATGATACAAATGTTTAGTGTGCGTAGAGTTGTATCAGTGGTTGATAGAACTTGAGAGAACATTTATCCTACCTTTAGCTCCTCGTTGGGTTTGACACTCTTACTTATCGAAAAGGCTACACACGATCCCCTATACTTGTGGGATATCAAGACCTTTTCTGGCGCCGTTGCCGGGGAGCAATAGCGTGTGGGTGAATATTTTTGTGTGCACTTGTTTACTTTATCTCTAAGTAGTTTTTACTTCCAGTTTTAAGTTGTTCTCTATCTTAGTATGGATAGGGAATGTGAATTACAAAAAAAAAATAGTTGTACTTGTTACCTAAAAACGTTTTCAAAAAGGAAAATGATTGGAAAGATGAGTAATGGTTAAGTGGGGGTCGACCTTGAACACTTGTGTTCATGCCTATGAAACCAAAACAAATCTTTCCATGGAAGCTTTTCAGTTAAAAACTTATGCATATTGTGTATATTGTATATATTGTACATGTTCCTTTGTCCAATAAAAGTAAAGAGATAATGTTAGTTCCTAGTTACTTGGAAGTTGATAGTTTTGCTTTGCTGTCCAAAAACAGATTTCCTGTGCTTCACTGTAACAAATTGTGAAAAATCTCAGAATAGTGTTTTGATCTTAAATTTTTTGTGCATAAACCTGAGATTATGATCTATCTTTCTTTAGTTTGGAGTTTTTCGATTTGAGCTACCTAACTATCTTGTTGAGTGTCATCCTTACAGACTGTTCAGTTTTGGCAGATTATCATGCTTATTTAGTATTGTGCTTATACTCAATGTTTATAATCTTTATTTGATCGATAAATGTTATAAATTGGTTAGTATACAGTAGGTAATCTCAAATTAAACTTGTCAAAGCTTGAACATGAGTGGATTTTATTTAATGAGTACTAACCCTACTAATGGGTTTTGTGAAGTTTTATGTGGATGTAGCTTATAAATTCTAATCAATATGGTGATATGAGATGAACAAGAAGACACAAGAGCTCAAGCTTGGGGATGTTCAGGTGCATCTCAAGAACATGTCCAAGAAGATACAATCATCTAAGCTTGAGGATGCCCGAGTTATCCCCCTATTCATCAATTAACATGAGGTTGTCTCCTTCATACTCTATATTACGCATCGACATGATATATATTGTGTTAACTTGTATTATAATTGCTTTTATATGTCTTGGTTTTATCTTCTTTAATTTTATTAGGCTCTTTATTTTGTTTTTATTGCTTCTTTACTTTCACTTATAAATTGAAAACAACAAAAATAGTTTCTTTTGTTTTGCTTCTTTGTTTGGTTCTCTATTTTGTGCCTAGCTGAAAGGCGTTAAAGAAAAGCACTCTTAAGAGATAACCCATGTTTTCTTTCAGTACTATTTATTTTATTTGAGTCTTGGAAGTTATTACTACTGTAATAACCTCTCCTTATCATTTTTATTTCGTTGTTGTGCCAAGAAGAACTTCTAATTTGAGGGAGGTAAGATTTAGGGAAGTTGTTGTCCTGAAACAGATTTCTGCGCTGCACCGTAAAAATTTGTGAAAGTTCTCAGAATATCTTTTTGATCTGAAATTTCTTGAGCATATGCCCCAGGTTATATGCAAACTTTCATTAGTTTTGCACTTTTCTATTTGAGCAACAGAAGGTCCTCGAAAAAATTGACCTTTGTTAGCTGTTCTATTTTGACAAATTTCTGCCACTATTTGTGTTTGCCTCTCGATCGCTTTCTTTTTTAGTTCTTTTGGTCACGGAACTTCTGAGGAAGTTGCTACAGTAGTATATGCTTTATATGTGGTGATTTTGAGTTTGAAACTGAACCAAAAAGGGTTGATTTACTATTATGTTTATGCTATTGCTAATAAAACTGTGTGAAGTTTTTTATGAAGGAAGTTTTCAAGTGTAGGGATTGGAGAATGATGAGATGAGATGAAGTATGGACAAAATCTCAAGCTTGGGGATGTCCATGTCACCCCAAGAAATATTCAAGAGGTACAAGCGTCAAAGCTTGGGGATGCCCCCGAGGCACCCCTTCTTTATCGGCAAAAATTAGGTCACCTTTCAACACACTATATTTTTATTGCTTCATATTCTATGCGTTTTTCTTGGAGCGTCTTTACTTTTGCTTTCAGTTTTCTTTTGTTTTGTTTGCTGCAATAAATGGTTGGACCCCAACAAATTTCTTTTGGAGGAGATATACTTTGTTTTTCATTGCCATGAACACTCTAGTTTTCGCTCTTATCGTTCAACGAGTGTTCTCTTTTTCTAGAACTGCGTCTGGCTTTCATTTTTCGCCTTGATTTTTGTTCAGATCTTGTTTTATCTTTGCATCAAGGTGTATTTAGACCACTGGTATATGTTGGTTTTCATCAAAAGAGTTGTCTCAAAAAGGTTTGAATGGTGTTGGAAAAGAGAAAAAGTTTCATGCAAAAAAGTGGTATAAAAAGGAGCTTGTTTAGTCTGCGGATTAGACTTCTTCATGCCATGCTTGATATCATTTTGATAGTATACTTAGTAGTTTTTTCTGTAGCATGACTTGTCTCAAATGACTGAGATTGCTTAATGAGCCTTTGAAAAAATCATGCATTGTTTTTATTATATGGAAGCATTTATTTGGTTTTCTCCTTGATGCTTTATTTGGGTTGACTTGGCGCATGCTTACAACATGTTTGACTCCTACAAAGTCGCCATAAGCCTCTATAATCATTTAGTTTTTGACTTGTGATGCTATTTTATGGTTCTTTTAATGATGTTTTGTCGCTATGCATGATTATGGCCGTTATTGCTCTCTTAGTTGGTCGCTCCCAGTCTTTTTCTAGCCCTTATTTTGTACTGAGTATGAACTCTATTTGTGCATCCAACTCCCAAAACCCAAGTTATTCCAAGTGTCCACTATAAATTCCTATGCATGGTATTTGCAAGCCATTCCAAGTAAATTTTCATGTGCTACCTTTCAAAAAACCTTCAAAATACTTCTCATTTTGTGAAACTGTTTTCAGCTCATGGGGACGTAGTGGTAGGATTTGCTATCTTCCATATTGTTTCATTCGAAAAAGAAAAAAAAGGAAAAAAAAAGCACTCCTCCATGGTATGTGAATGTTGGTGGGCACCCGATGGAATCGGTTAGCCATGGTTTGTGAAAGGAAAAAGGTGGGGAGGAGTGCCAAGCTTTATAAAAGAGCACAAAAGTGCCAATATCTCTCTCAAAAACTTGCTCATTTTTTGTATGGAAGATAGTAAGAACCACATTGCTAGTCGTTGACAAAGACAACCACCTCTCAAAACTAAATTTTATCTCTCTGTTTTACAAATTAAAAGCTCAAGCACATGTTTAATCACTGCTTCCCTCTGCGAGGGGCCTTTCTTTTACTTTTATGTTGAGTCTCCATCTTCTACCTTTATGCACCATCTAAGAGAGCATAGTTGCCATTCTGAGTTTAATGTGCATAGTCCTAAAGTTTATCATTGATTGATTTATGATTATGATTTTAGTTGTTCTTAAATTATTTGTATCTAGTCGCCCTTTTAAACTTGAAGGTGTCCTATGCATTTGTGTTTTGCTATTCCATGAAGGACAAGCTGAAAACCACTTGTTATGTTTTTCCATATGATTTGAAAAAACGTTTGACTTTCATTGTTTTATTATTCATGATCTTTCGTTTATGTTTCTTTTCATGTAATAACATGGTTGCTAAGTTTTTATTGTCAAGATTATGTCTCTTATGCCCATGTTTTAAATTCTTTGATCCCAGCACTCAATGCTTACATAGATGATCAAGATTGTGATGGCGCATGTCACCTTAAAAATTATTCTTTTGTTATCACTTACCTACTCGAGGACGAGCAGGAGTTAAGCTTGGGGATGTTGATACGTTGCAAACGTATCTATAATTTTTGATGCTCCATGCTTGTTTTACACCAATTGCTATAAGTTTTATCTACACTTTGTGGCACTTTTATGATTTATTTGGACTAATCTACTAATAGTTGCAAAAGTGCACAATGTTCTTATTTTACACTTTGATGTGTAGGAATTACCAAGAATACAAGTGGAAACCTTGTTGGAATCGAATTGGGACTTTCCAGAAATCTGTGCCAGAACTCTTTTAGAAGATGGTCACGTTACGGGTCGAAGATGGCGTCAAACGGAAAACTCTTCAACTACAAAGTTGTAGGTAATTTCAGGGCAAACATTCTGGACATAAAATTCACCTGATTACAAGTTCGGACGGCCAAATTAGGCCCGAATTACTGCGGCCCAAGATGGAGAGATGGGAATCCGAGAGACTATATAAAGGGAGGAACCCTAGCTCGTGGGAGACACGTCCACCCACGAATTTGCGGCCACCAGAGCCACGTTTTTTCCTCCCCCATGGATCCCATCTCCATGGGGGAGGGCTCCCATGAAGGCATGAAGGAAGGGGGCTAAGGGGCGGCGCTCCCCCATGATGCCGGCGGCGGAGGAGTCCCCCGCACCGCCGCCGGTGCCATCGCCACCCGCGCCCCTCGCTGCTCATCTCTGCCATCTTCACCACTATCTCCATCACCAACTCCTCCTATTATGCAGGGGTTCATTCTCCCACACACCTCTGTGCCGTCCTATGTAAATATGGTGTTTGATGCTATAATGTTTATCCTATGATCTATGTCATGTTTGCATAGTTTATTTATTCTTAGATTGATTTGTTGAAAGTCTTTGGTTCATTAGAGTTGTATGTTGATATGGTACTGTCCTTTGGTGTCCATTATATTTATGCGCGTATGGATTAAACATCATAGGGTTAGTAGTATGTGCAAAAGAAAGGGGGTAGTTCTATCGGAGTGACAGAAACCTGAGGACGCGAACCAAAATGTTGCACGTATGGGAGTAAGCGGACCATTAACTTAAGGCTATGGTTGGGGAAACCTTAATGCATTGTTAGTATTTGCGGATGCTTGCTAACAATCCAATCATATAGTACTTGTATTTCTAAGTAGTGAAGTGCTTATATATTTAGCCTCCCCCACATAGAAAACTGCATCGAAGACAATGAACCGGATTTATTCATTAATTGAACTTAGGCAAAGCCACCATTATTACCACCACTTTTTCACACTCATGGTACTGTTAGTTTATGGTTACTTAGTATATTTTATTGCCGCAGCACTAACAATTACTTTCTTGTGTTTATTATCTTGCAAAGCTATCTCTCATACCCGTATTGTTGCTCTAGTTTTATTTCCTAGATGATGTAAACGTTTAGTGTGCGTAGAGTTGTATCAGCGGTTGATAGAATTTGAGAGAACATTTATCCTACCTTTAGCTCCTCATTGGGTTCGACACTCTTACTTATCGAAAAGGCTACACACGATCCCCTATACTTGTGGGATATCAATGAGATAATCGAGCATTTATTTATCTCATGTCCTTTTACATGTATTGTTTGGCGCACGGTCTATTTTACTTATAATATACCTCCTCCAACTAATATTACTAATATGTTTGATAACTGGTTGAATGGAGTAGATAAAGCTGATAAAGCGACAATACACATTGGTGTCTCTGCTTTATGTTGGTCTATCTGGACTTGTCGAAAGAAAATTTGTTTAATAAACATGTGGGTACTAATTTTCTGCAGCTTATCCATATGGCTGCGTATTGGATATAGTTATGGTCTCTGCTTTTCCCGGAGGATCAGTGGGAGCCTATGGTTACTGGGTGTAACCGGATGCTAACGGTCATACATGACTTCTATTTCCAGTTGGCTGGCGACATATTAGTAGACTTCAGAATGGATAGTCACTTGTTGCTTTTACTATTCCGTTGGTTGATACATGTCTCAATCTTAGCTGATTCATTATTGCAATACTTTGAATTTTCAAATTTCATAATAAATCATGGTGTGCATCATCTGATGCAGAGGCGGGAGCTATGCTCCATTTCAAAAAAAACATACGATTGGAAAACCTGACACAGTGCAAGGGTGTGCGATTAGTGTCCACTATGCACAAAATTTTCTAAGTAGTGTGTGATAGCTAAAAGTTCGCCCACGGTTTTTTACGCTTTGTCGTTTGTGATAGTTTTGGATTTTACATACATTTATTTGTATAATATCATCAGTGTTATTTGAAGGTCGCAAACACTTTTTTTACACAGGTGGTATTTGTTGATCTAATATCGCACATGTTTTGTTAAGAAATTAGTCGTGTTCTTATTGCCTCGATCGCATACGTTCTATACTGCATTTTGCAGTACCATCAGAACTATGAAGCAGATGTATTCCCAGTTGTACCAACAACCCATGAAACATTTGATCAAAATAGAGTAGCAAATTTTAATTATATTTGATTGTTAATTTATACATCCAATCTATACACATGCATTTCTCCATTGGTTTGGTTTCCACATATACAAATAAGTTTTTCTTAGTTACATATTCGTCTTTAGCCTTGTAGTCATTGTATTTTGTCCGTAAGCCTTGAGCTAAGAGACAATTTTAGACATGATCTTCAAGACGAGTAGCACCTATATATAAGTAAGAAAGCGAATTAGTGACATAATTGATGCAAAATAGATCAATTACAAGTTTTCAACAAACATAAATACTTAATCTTTGATTAGCACGGAAGGGTCATGCAATGACAAGAAATACACTTAAGCCTCTCTTATGATCACTAGATTTAGGGGTGCGCCTTGGCGCACGATCCCGTGGAGCTTGTACCGTTGTTTATTTTGTATAATGAATGTAAAAATTAATTGTCAATACAATAAACTTAAATTTTACAAATGTACCTTCTATGAACTATACAAAACCTGCGCCAAGCCGATGGATACCTAAGAGCTTTAATCTTTTCAATCCCTTCTCGAGGGAAGGAATAATCTATCCAACAAATAAGCAAAGGGCCAGAATATTGCTGAAGGTTACTTTGTTTCAACTTGATGAAAATTAGACTAACCAACCATACAATAACCTCATATATGCATGTTTAAGTCTGAACCACATATGCATGTTTAAGGGTGTGTTTAGTTCGGGAACGAAGTGGAATGGAATGTAATGGTTCCATTCCACTAGAATGGGTCGGTTCCATTCTCGTGTTCAGTTGAGTTAAAAAAGTGGAATAGAACGGTTCCGTCCAGTGTTTAGTTGGAGACAAATATATGGAATAGAATGACTACATTTTACGATTTAGACAATCAATTTACTGTTTATATAGCCAAAAAACAATTATTCAGTCTGAGATTAATATTTCTCCTAAATAAAAATATCAAACAAAAAGACTACACCGTGCAGTTCTCTTCTTCCCTGCAATTGGACACTGCTTGCCCATCCGCCCTCCACCGATTCACATCGCCCTCGACCAATTCCTGTCCACCGTCGACAAATTCCCCTCGCTGTCAACCAATTCCCCTCACCGTCGACCGATTCCTGTCCGCCATTGACCGATTCCGAGAGGTCCGTCGCCGGCGCTCTTGCTGGCCACCGGCTGCGCGTCGCCGCCGGCTTGCTCTGCCTGCACGCCTGCTTGCTCCGCCCCCCCCCCCCCCCCCCCCCCCGCCGCTCCGCATGGGCGCCTGCTTGCTCCGTCTGCCCCCCCCCCCTCCTCCCCCGCTCCGCCTGCCCGCTTCCTCCGCCGCCGACCGTCTGCCTGCCGCCTGCCTCCCTGTCTGACGCCCGCTTTCCGGCCACCTGCCACTGATTCGTCCGTGAACCAACGGGATGCGTGGATTTAGGAGTGAGATCATAGGGCAAGAAGGAATTAGGGGTGGGTTATTTTCTTGTTTCGGTCAGAGAGGGATTAGGTGGGGGTGGAACGAGCACATTCCACCGATTCGGTGGAACGACCCGGTTCCGCATATGGGCAGAATATTTGGTTTGGAGGAACGGTTCCATTCCACTTCTTTTCCTAACTGAACACGAGGATGGATACCAGGTGCAGAACGGTTCCATTACATTCCACCTGATGATACCAACCGAACACCTCAAATCCTAAAAGTTCACCAGAAAGTATTTCAAACCTTGTCCACAGGGATTACATGATTCAGAATATGCTGAGAAAAGGAAGACATACATCTGACAAAGAAACCAACCTCAAGTTGTTTCTTGGATTCATTTGATGGCGAGAAACCAAATAGAAAAGATGCTGACAGACGTACGTGCAAGCATGGATACAAAAGATTGAAGTGGTAAGATAATTCCATGGTAGACATATAATCATATTGCCAAAATAACATACTGACTGATATATAAAGGTGAGATAAACATATTTTACAACATAGTCACATATGTTCCAACTTGGTGGAAGCCAAATTAATCCAGAAACTCAAGCTCAATGGGGGACCAATGGTATATATCCATCGAGGATTTCAGCCTTAGAACGACAGAAGCGGCCCCAATCGCACCAACCTTGAACAACAGGCCTGGCCTGTAGAAACTCCCTTCTCAGACAGTGACGACAAACCTGTATCCGTCCAGACTATGGCTGCGAATTCTGGTAGCGGGTACTGCATATGTGCAACAGCAAGATAGGGGTTGACCATCATGGAGCAGTTTCCTACAATGACTCTTGACACCGGCATAATGATCCGTCGGTCGCCCTTATATCCTTGGAGAATAAATTCAACCTCGTCAGTTTAGCCTGTTGTTGTAAGAGCTGTCTTATATCTAAAAACACATGGTAAAGCAAATCGATACCAAGTCAGGATAAACTGAATAGCATATGTAACACAGTTACTCATAAGTAAACCTGAGATATGCTTCTTAGCTCCTACAGCCAGCTTGCTACAATGTATGTACCATGCAGTGGAAAATAAGTGTTTAGCGTAGCCGATCTCTCACAAATTATATAGGACGCATGGAACCACTCATGGGAGGGAGTGAATCATTTGGCACGAACAACAGAGTGAAAGTGTGCATCTTAAAGAAACAACAGAAGCAAGCCGATTAATAAGAAGGGCATGAGACACAAATTAGGAGATACTTATGGAACAACGAACTTCACCATGTTTTCAAAGATATTGATTTTGATCAATTTAGCGACAGATAGGCTTGAAAATCCAAGATAGGGTCGAGACAGTTAGGCCCCTTGGCCCTGCAAGCACATGTCAAGAGGACACACAGAAATAATATTGTGCTGGCATCTATAATGGACAAAGGAGCAGGGTACCAGAATAATCTATAACCGTGGTGCCACGAAGATAATTTTCAGTTTGCACAAGGAATCTCAAAGTGTTTCCGTGAAATTTAGATACACTGGCCGCCACAACGTTCTAGCGAAAGAACAGTCACAGCAATGAAATGAGAAAACAAAGCTTACTCTGTTTTCCAAACATATGCAGAACCATGCCAATAAAAGGACCCTGGGCAGCAGCACAACTGAGCACATCAAGTCAATTGCACAAATACAGTAATAACCATCAGGAAAGCACATTAGCTAGCTAGCATCAGCCAAACTAAACCACACAATAGCATGCAAGAGACCTTGATGGCACAATAAGAACTTCCCATATCAATACAACATATGCAAGATACTAAAGCACGAATCAGGCAGGGTGAAAAATCAACTACAAGATAAAAACAGTTATATCACACACAACCAAACATATATGAGGAGACTGAAATCATACTTCTACTACATCAAGCTGCCATGGTTCAGTCTGCTTGCTAATGACACATTCTCAAACGGAATACACACATATCTAAGGTAATTGATCCTACAAAGTTCAAAAGGAGCTAGGCTAAAAGGTAGAATCAAGACAAAGATGTAAAAAATATATATATTAGCACCTAGAGCCTCATAACCAAGTAGAAGTAAAAAAATAATAGTTAAAAGAGCCACAATAAGAGCTTTCAACAAACAATAACGAATAGAGCACCAACAATCAATAAGGGAAAGAATGCACAAATGTAAGGAAAAAAGAGAGGTAAGGACCTGAACAAAAGCACAACCCAGTGATGGCCTCTGTGATCAACATCCCCTGGACACACCTAACTCAAACATCCAACATCCTGCAAGCCAAAGAAGAATCAGACCTTCCTAATTTCGAGTCCAGCAGAACTTAAAAAGAATATATATATATATATATGAGGTTTCAAAAATTAATCAAGAAACTAACTCCCATAATCTGTAAAATGTATATATTAGCACTTATGGGTCTGCAAATCAACAAATATTTCACCACAAGAATACTTGCACTCTATAGAGTATAAGGCAATATGCTTGTTTCTCTTCTGGCAGTTGTCATTGATAAACAACTAAAAAGATTACACAGATGCAAAAACAGTGAGAATAACAAACAGAACAAGTGAACTTAATCTACAAATTTAAATTCCGAAAGTCACAAAAAGGTTGTGTAAATACTGCATTGGTGAAGAATCTGTACCTTTGTTTTGAGAGATGCGCAGCTAACTACGATAATGTCAAATCTGTCAATGAATTCTCCATCAATTAGTGCTGATCACCTGGATGAAATAACATAATAGTTAGACCTTTTAGAATCACTAAATAATCTGACATTTTTATGGAAAAGGGTTAGAAAATTCTCTTAGAACCCTTGTTATGTAAACAATAATAATGCATTTCAGACCTACACTATGCAGTTTCTACAGAATGGTTTGTCTGAACCATAGCTAATGCAATAACAATGGAAATAGTAATGATGCAATTTAGAACTAACCTAATATGGGCGTTGACGCCACAACATAAACTGAGCTGAAATCATGTTATTCAAAGTTTTGGACATAACTCTAAGACTGGAGGGCAAAAAAATGTTTGGCATACATAGCCGTATTTACAACACAATGGCATGACTGCACCGTAACCTCCCAATTCATAAATCACTTGTTTCTCTAGTTTTTCTACCTTAGAGTTATGTTTGGTATACACAATGGCATGACTGAACCGTAACACAATGGCATGACTGAACGGTGGCAAATCAAGAACAGAAGCAATAGCAGTGGCAAATCAAGAACATAAATAACAAAAGGAGGCAAGAAGAATCAAGAACAACACAAGAAAGAGCCATGAATAGAACAAGAAAGAAGAGCTCAAATACAAATGAGGGACCTGCTCATGAGCAGGATGGAATTCACCATCAAATGCTCCAAATTCTCCAAGATCCTCCTTGTACGCAAAACCAAGGCAGCACAGAGCTTTTGTTGACAATTCATGGAGACTTGCCAAATTAGCTTTTCTTGACTTCTCATCCAACGGTACTCGCACAGGTGATATGCATAATAACCTCTAATCCCTGCATCAATTTTACAGGATCAAAATGAGCTGAAAATGAAAAATATAGGTAAGCAACCTGCTTAATTAAGAGAAAATCTTTATATCAAAAGGCATATGAAAAGTAACTGTTTTCACATCCACACTGCAGTAGTACGCCTAATGCAGCTAGCTTTTAGCCATTATGTACATCCTAATTTCCTAACTACCCGTTTCCTGACCAACAAAATGAGACGTCTTGGCCACTAAAAGCAGACACATTTTCATAATTTAGCTAGAAGGTAGAGTTCTAAATGAACCACAAACCGTGGCACAATTAAGACCAAGAACTGTAATCCTAACACGTACTGACCTCCATAGCCTTTTTAGATCGATCTAAATACCCAACGAAATTTGAAGGCTGCCTCTAAATATAGAACTATAGGCAACAACAAAAAGGCACAACAGTCTGTAAGCCTGCAAGGACAAACTAATCTAAAGATTACCATGAGCAGACGTTGAATCCAGGACAAACTAAAACGGCCGCGGTAAGCCGAGACTGTAATGCCCGATAAGAGGATGACCTATAAACAAAAGGAACATAACTGATTAGCGCATAAATCCAAAGAAGAAACGAAAACCGAGATCTCAAAGCAACAAAGAGAGGTAACCGAAGACATAAGAAACAAAAAAGCAAAAGCGTTCAAGAAAAAGCAAGAATAGCTAGTAGATCCCAAATCCAAAGAATAAAGGAATGGGAAAACCTGTGATGAGCCATCTATCTGGATATATATGACATCAATTAATTAAGCATCAAGTAGAAATGTATTCCTTTTCTTAGAATAACATGGTTAAAAATATAAATAATATTATGAACACATACTGGAAACAGCTGTAGTCTAATACAGATAGCCAAAATGAGAAGGTGTGTGGTCTACATCATTACTCATAATAATCTCTCAATCCATGCATCTTCTAAGTATTTCCTTTAGTCATGTAATTGGGTAGCAAATGATGTAGACCATAAAAGGTATATGAATTAACCACCTACATGGTAAGATTCTATAAACATCTGTTAATTTGACTGTATATCTAAAGGATCTTTATTTTGGTTCAGAACCAAAATACCTTGTCAGAGATATATGAGCATATATACAGTTTTACATGACAATCCATCTGAATCATAGTAACAACTAAAAGGGTAGTCACAAGCTTGCCAAATATCACTGGAAGTCTAAGGTATCATGCAAATATCTTGCATCGGTCTTTTTTTGGGGGGGAAGTTGTTCACCAACAGATCCAGGAAACTGAATCTGTACAAACACAATTATGAACACCAGAAAATATGAATGTTTGGTATATATGTGTGGTATTCAGAATTTAGATATCTGGTACATATCGGAATTACATGTAGCATCAAGATGAATGGATTAAAACTGAAAACATCAGGGAAGAGCATGCCTTATGAATCAAAGGGGGCTGCACAGATCCTAAGACAAGGAAATAAATTTAGATGTCAAATTACCTAATGGTGCCACTGTATATCAATGTCCCATTAGATCAAAAGTGCACAACATCAAAACACATGTTGGAGTTCGTTTGGAAGCTAGAGCCGTCACCTAGAGCATGCTTGAATTTTCCTCAAACACCCTATATGCATAGATACGAAAGTATCTACATCAACAAAGATGAGAAACTATGAGTGGTTGTGAGAGAGGAGAGGAGAGGAGGAAAATCAAGAGGAAGAGAGAGAGATGGACCTGCATATCCAGATCGAGTGTGGTAGCCCCCATTGCTGCAGGCCTGTAGTAGAGGACCAACAGCCTGGCGCCCCTGCTCTTCCTTCACACCGGATATGTACTGTAGTCTACAGAGGAGGGGGCTCGGTGGTGCAGCTCCGGCTGCCGATCTAGGCCAGTTGTTGTCTAGCCATGTTCTGAACACCGGTGGCTTGGCAAGGGCGGCGGCGCGGGGAAGAAATCGATGAAGGCGGTCGTGGCCATGGAGCTGCTCCCAACAATAAGGATGTCGATGATGGGAGCTCGACCGGGGAGGCAGTGGTGGCGGCAGCACGGGGAGAGAGAGGAGGACGAGGCAGGGGAGTGGCGACGCGAACGGTGGCGGCGGCGGCTGAGCACTGGGGAGGAGATGAACGGGGGAGCAAGACACGGGGATGGAGAGGGTTGGCCTAGGGTTTCTACCGCAGGAGCCTTTTATATGAGTCAATGAAAATTGAATGAAAGGCTAAGATTTACTGAGAGCCTAGATAAATGGTCGGTAAAATCTGATTTTTGTGGAGGCCAGCCGTGAGGGCACCATATATACGTTTAGAAGGCTAAGATTTACTGAGAGCCTAGATAAATAGCCGGTAAAATCTGATTTTTGTGGAGGCCAGCCGTGAGGGCACCATATATACGTTTAGATGCTATGCTATATGAAAGAGAGACCTTAACCCTCTTGTGTCTCACAGCATTGATTGCAGGACTTGACGCACTAAGCGCAATACTATAAAACTGTACGAGACATATTTCTCATATCTCTACTAATAATATTGCTAGAGGTATGGTCCGTGGCTCGCAAGTACGCTTTCAATTCACCTAAAGTACATTTTCATTTTAAGTTTCAAAATTACAAAAACTGCCACCGCAAAGTCAAAATACCGTTTCGTGCGATCGTTCCTATTGCTGCGACATCTTGGGTTCGTTTATTTTCTTCCTCCCCACCTCCCGAACGAACCTTGTCCTCTTGGCCGCTGCTCACATCTGGCGCCTACCACGGCTACCTTCGGCCGCCGGCGTCCTCCATCTCCTCCCTACAGTGGAACGGAACCGCGGTCGCCTCAAACAACCTCCCGCCCCTAGATCCAGGTCATCCCGTGCCTGATTCCCCGCAGCCTCTCGCCGCACATCGGTGGGCATGGCCGCAACGCGTGCCCTGCTGGAGCCTGGAGGTTGAGGAGGCCAGGGCGGCGGCAGGCACAACGTGGGCCGCGGCGGTTGATGTTCAGACTTGAAGAAGCCAAACTGTTTGCTCCTTCATGGTACGGGCTGTCTTGCTGCTTCCTCTAAGCCTTCACAAGATCTCAGAGACTCAGAGTCCCAAGTAATGCAAAGACACAAGTGTAAATGGCAAGTAAATGGAAGGATCTATGGATTTAGGCTTCGAATTTAAAGTTTTACGGGATTTGCTGTGAGTTTGAAGGCGAAATTGGAAGAAATTAATTGTGGGAAAGAGAAGCTCGGACGTTAGTAGAAGAAGACGAATTGATGAAGAATAGAAAATAATTGAAGAGGGAGGGATTGGTCCTAAACTCCCAATAAGATGTTGCCTGAGATCAATGCGTGGTTGAAGAAGTTTTTTTCCGCACTACTGTTCATAGCCTCAGGCTAGCACCATAGTACTATTGCTCAATTTTATCCTTCTTGCTATGGCTGATTTGCATAAGAATTTAGGCAAAGGTGTACGAATCTGCTTTTCGAATTCTGGATATATGCATGATCTCTATTACACTTTTGAAAACTCTTATTATTTTGGATGTTCAAACAGATTAATTGACGACTACATATACCAGTTGGTGATGGTGAAGCCACTTTTGATTAAAACATTTGACTTCCTATTTTACCCCTAGCCATTTGCCACCGCCCAGTAAAACATACCGTTTCGTTTTTCACGCGAGCCATTTGCCACCGCCCAGTAAAACATACCGTTTCGTTTTTCACGCGAGGTCACTACTCTTTTCCCCTCCCCTTCGTCTCTCCACAAAAAAGGGTGAACCAGAGGTCAACAAATTTTCGGCGGCGCCGCCGACGCCTCTACCCCATTGGCCTCGAGCCCATCGGCGGAAGGGGAGGTGCCGGATCTGTCACCTCATCAGAATCTTAGGCCGCCTCCACGCCTGCAGCTCAGCTCCTCTGCCCCAGCCTCGATCCCGTAGGGCCCCTGCGTGTGTGCTGCTTTGGGAGGCCCCGGTGCATTCATGGGTGAGGCCCTTCCTGAGAGGCCCCATATGATTTCTTGGGTGGCGGAGGGCGGTGGACGGCGCCAGAGTGAGAGGAATCAATAGGACTCATGGGAGAGGAATCTGGCGTTAGTCCAGCGTGCCAAGCAGATAACCAGGACCGAGGTTGGGCGTGAGTACAAACTACCTTGATTTTCTTTCAGATTTTCTTAACCAAACCAAATATACTGCCTGCCATCCCCTTATCAGAACGCCTCACGCAAACAACCTTGATTTTCTTTCAGACTGAACCAATGATGTAAATGGCAACAAGAAACACGGTGAATGGTTTCAAGGTGAACTGTTGTTTATGCTGCACTTCACAATGTCTCTTCTACACGGTGAACATGATTCTCCAGCTGATTTGGTTTATGATCAATGCACTGGCGAGGAATTGTAGGATTTCTTACTATTGGTAACCGGGACAAGGCTAAGGGTGTGTTCGGTTCGGGAACGAAGTGGAATGGAATGTAATGGTTCCATTCCACTAGAATGGGTTGGTTCTATTCTCGTGTTCAGTTGAGCAAAAAAATTGGAATGGAACGGTTCCGTCCAGCGTTTAGTTGAGACAAATATGTGGAATGGAATGGCTAAATTTTATGATCTAGCTAAAAACTTTGTTTGGATGCGGCATTTCAAATGCGGTTAAGAAAAATTTTGTTTCCACAAACGTGATGGAAATCGGGTTTCAGGGAAAACTAGTATTCAACGTTTTTGGTAAAACGCATTTATAGGAGGCTAATTGCTGCTACCCAGATTGTTTCTTAACAAACTTTCCAAACGCATTTACAGGAGGCTATTTTTTCTCTGTTCTCTTCTTCCCTGCAGTAACGCCACTCCATGCCCATCCAAGATCGACCGATTCCCATCGATGTGGATCGATTCCCGTCGCCATGGACCGATTCGCGTCACCATCGACCTATTCCTGTCCGCCGTCGACTGATTCCTGGCCGCCGCCTGTCCGCCCGCCAGCGCCGCCTGCGTGCCCACCGCCGGCCATCGCCCCTCCGCTCGCCCGCTTGCTCCGCCAGCTCGCCTGCCGGCCCGCCATCTTGCTAGCCGCCGGCCGTCGCTCGCCTGATTTCTGGCGCCCGCCCGCCCACCTGCCGGCCCGCTCTCTTGCTAGCCGCCGCCTGCCCGCCGTTGGCCGTCGCCCGCCTGCTTTCTGGCGCCAGCCCGCCCGCCTGCCGGCCCGCCCCCTTGCTAGCTGTCGCCTGCTCGCCGCCGGCCGTCGCCCGCCTGCTTTATGGCACGGGAATAGATTAGGGGCTGGTGGTTTCGGTCACAGAGCGATTAGGATTGGGTGGAACGAGCAGATTCCACCAATTCGGTGGAACGACTCGGTTCCGCATCTGGACCGAATATTCGGTTTCAAGGAACGGTTCCATTCTACTTTTATGCGTAACCGAACACGGGGATGGAGGCTAGGTGCAGAATGGTTCCATTACATTCTATGCGATGACACCAACCGAACACACCCTAAGTGAATAGAGGCAGATATCAATAATCACGTGCACTATGGCAATTGGTGATGAAAAAGGTATTACATATTCAGGTATGAAACCAGGGCGGTTCTCAGTCTTTGCTTAATTAAAGTTTTTCACAAGTTTTTTGCTTTTACAATTTTCCTATGGTTTGAAGCAAGGCCAAATCTATGTTGGGCAGGGCCCTTGGCCAAGTTAGCGGCATGGATCCTAAGGCTGGAGGCAGGGCGATCGCGATCAGCTGCGAGGACCGCGAGGAGTCGAGCAGCCCGCAGGGTATGTGGTGGGCCGGGTCTTGCAGTTTTTTTAGATGTATAGAAATATATGTAGAAGGGTATACAAAATTATGGGCCCCTGGTCGCCGCACAAGGTCGCATAGGCTCAGATCCGGCCCTGGTTTGAAGAAACTGGTTTACAAATTGTTTAAATTTAGATATTCAAAGTATAGCTATGGCAAGTCATTCAGGAAAGCCTAGGAAGGTGAAGTAGGAAGTGTTGCATACTTGCATTTGATGGGTGTCTGAAAAATATAGTGACCCTTTGATCATCTTATCTTACCTATAAGATTCGAGTTTGTGGTGAAGCCACCCACTCGACATACAACATTTGAGTTCTAATCTCTATCTCTACTACTTACTACTTATTACTTATTTACTTATAAAGGCACAAACCTGTTTTGATACAATTAATCTCAACCACATAGTAGGGTCGATCAAACGGTCAAGATAGCTCTAATGTTGACCCCAACTCAACACAAACCGTATAAGCTCCAAATAGTAAATAATAAATGCCCCATCTAATTGATGGCAGGCTAATTGCTCCAAATAGTAAATAATAAATGCCCCATTAATTGCTCTCTCTCATTTCCATCGGCTGTGCTACCTTGCTCCTCCACAATGGATCACTAAGCCAAAGCCGCCTCCCACAACGATCCACGCCGTCATGCCGAGGAGCCCAGCAGTGAACGTACGAGCGGCAGATGCCGAGACTCCTGTCAGGATGCACCTGCGCGGCCAGTTTCGACGCGCCCCGAGGGAGAAGCACCAGCCGCCAACGTAAACACGAGGTGGGCAAACTATCCTCTCCAACTTCATCCTCAGCGGCAGCGTGAGATGTGTTCCATCGACGGCGGTGGTGGATGCCAAGGAACTCAGTACGTTTACTTACACAACCTTGATGTCCTGAAGATCCCAGTGTGAAGCTCTGCCTCTTCACTGGTTCAAGATCGCCACCGCAGCAGCCGCAGTACTGGTGAGCCTCCCCGCCCCTCATCTCTTCCTTGCAGCAATTTTCATGTGCGTGTCTCTCTGGCACACATCCATACATCTGGGGTGCAGACAGCCATTCTTCGGCATGGAAGAACAGGGGATGGCGAAAAAAGAACAAAAGACAGAGTTCAATTTTTGGTAATGTTTACAACAGGCACATCGTGGGTGCAGTCACACCTTTCTTGGCATGGAAGAACAGGGGATGACGAAAGAGAATCTAGGACAGATATCACTTTTTGGGCAATCGTTAGAGATCGAGGCACATCCACACTTTAGAATGGAAGAGATCGAAGAATATACTTTTTTGACGACAGCGATGTCGCCCGGCTCGTCCTTTGCACGTCTGCCGCGATCCATTGAAGGAGAGCTCGATCTCCGAACACAACCTGACGCAAGAATCAAGCATGGAAATGTACTATTAGAAAGAGCACCAAATCGGAAGCAACGAGGTGACCGGATTCCCCCAAATATATGTGAGACAAGCAAGCAGATCGAGAAAGAATACAAACCTTTGTTTAGGAGGGTGATCGAGTGACAGGAGTTGTGAGTGGAGATCGAGGCCGGCCGGCCGGGAGGGAGTGAGCTGTCTCGTAGTCATAGTGAAAATGAGCTAGGTAAAAAGGGTGGGAGAGAGACGGTGTGTATTACTTTTGATTAGACAACCCTGCCAGCACGGGGCCACAAAGTGCACTCGCCCTCCCCCCCGTTTGAAATCCGGACTTCCCACCGCGGGAGCTGCTTTGCCACCTAGATTTCTGGTAGCCCACGCCCAGATCACAAAGAGTAAAATACATGAACAGTACATGTACTTGTACCGCCGGTTCGATACGGTAACTGGGCAATGGAAATACGCAGTTACGGTCACTAAAGACAACGGCGGCGTTTTCTACGGTCACCACGTCCATGAGCTGGCGTGTATCCGCTGATGTGGCTATGGGGGGTCCCACTTGTCAGGACCTGGAGGGATAATTTGGACAGTTTAACGCGCAGGAGGGGGCGATGTGCAAAAGTGTCAACGGAATAAAAAGCCTGGGCATCTCCGCTGCGGCGGGCAAATCCCTAGCGACCAAAAATTCCCCATTCGCCCGAAGCCGAGCTCCGCCGGCGCCGTAGTGAGATATCGCCGCCGCCGTGCTCGAGCTCGTCCACCTCTACGCTGCGCCATGGCGTCTTCGAGCTCGTCCACCTCTGCGCTGCGCCGCCGTGGTCCTTTCATCCCTCAGGTGAACTGCCCGGACTGCGGCAGGGTGGTGGAGAAGAAAGTCTCCGGGACGCCGGAGCACAAGGGCTGGACGTTCTACAAGTGCTTGCGTCATGGGGTACGTGTTCTGAATCCAATGTGCAGAGATTTCTTCCGAAATCTTGAGATGGTTGTGGTCTGCAGTGTTCTAGTCACAATTTTGACAGTATGCTTGTTTGAATTTGACAGCACGGTTGTGTATTTTGGCACTGGGAGCTAGAGTATGTTTGCTATCTGATTGACTATGGTTTCCTTCACGGGGATACTGCTGTGGATGCACTTGGTTGGGCAGAAGAAAGGAGGGAAGAGCTCAAGCTGAGGCAGGCAGAGAAGGAAGATGTAGGAGATGCAGGAGCAGGAGCTTAGAAGGTGAAGATGATGAGGATCATGTTGGCAATGCTATCTGGAGTGAAGCAGACTGTACTCCTGCTCAAGATTGTTCTTGCTGTGCTGTGTGTTCTGTGTTTTATGTGTGTGATGCTCCTTCTGAAAAAGTGAGCTACATTGTAATGCAATGCTGTGAAGAAACAGAGCTAGCTTAACTTGTGGTAGTAGTAAGGTAGAAAGCTGTGATGCTTTTGGTAATGTAATGTTGCTGATGAGTATGAATGCTTGTGCTTTTGGTAATGTAATGGTGCTGGCTTGAGCTAACTGTGAATGTTTTATGTGTTCTATGCAATTGACTGTGAATGCTTGTGCTATATGGTGTGTTTTTGGTAGTAACCTCTTAACAATTGCAATTGACCAGAAACAATGCTTGTGCTATATTGTGATGCTTGTGCTATAAGGGTGTGCTTGTGCTATAAGGGTGTGCTTGTGCTATTGTACTGAGACCCAAAAACCACAGTAAAGCAATAATTTGAAGCAAACATGCAAACTTATATAATTTTAGCATTACTGAGGCCAAGAGTACAGAATATGCCACACATGAAGTCTTACATGACAAGAACTGGCATGTAAACATAACTGGAGTCTTACATAACATGCAAATATCCACCTGGGATCATCTGGCTTGCCTGACCATTGTCTTACATAACAAGAACTGACCATAGTGCAAAATAAACATAACTTGAGTCTTACATATTATAGGTTTCTAATTACATCACTTCTTGGGAGCCCTGAGCTCATCAAACATGCACACTTTCTTTGCTTTCTGAGGAAATCCTTGACCTGGGATCATCTGGCTTGATTGTGCTTCTCCTTGACCTGGGATCACCTGGCTTGATTGTGCTTCTCCTTGACCTGGGATCATCTGGGATGCCTGACCTTCTCCTTGCTTCTGCTGAGCAGCTTTCAGGGCAGCTTTTTCTTATGCTTGGAGCTTCTTCTTCTCTGCAGCTTGCAACCTTTTGGTTTCAGCTGAACTTTTCTTCACTTCTGCTATAATTCTTCTTGTTTCAGCCTTTGCTAGCTTATTTATCTCAGCATCATACCTCCTCTTCTCCTTCTTTGCTGCAAGTTCAGCTGCTCTTGCTTGTGCTTGCTCTGCTTTCTTCTTCTCTACCTCCAGTCTTTTCTTTGCTGCTTCTTCAGCCTTCTTCACCTCAGCTTGGTATTTAGCTTCAAGAATTGCTATTTTCCTATCTTCCATTGCCTTCTCCTTCTCATGCTGCAATGCTAATAACCTCTGAGCTAGCTCACCTTGCCTAATGGTATTGGATGAGCTTTGCCCTTGATGCATCTCTGACTGAGCAGAACTGATGAATGTAGATGGTGGAGTAGGCATAGGATCCATATTCCTCACAAATGGAATCTGTAGAAACAAAGTTATATCAGAAACAAAATAATTTCAGAAACAAAGTTATATTTGAAACAAAGTTATGATGTCTGGCATGAGATTACCTCTTGGGTTAACCTCTGAGCAAATGTGTCTTCATATGGTTGTTGTGCATTGCTACTACCAGGCTCAGGTTGTGGATTGGTTGCATGTGTTGCAGATGGTTCTGTTGTTTGAGTATTTCTGCCAGGGTTTTGGGTTGGTTCAACAGGAGGTGGTAGATCATTCTTGTACCAGTAGCAGCCATTCCTGTTGTGATCTGGTTGGCCACAGTAGGAGCAGTGCATGATGACACCATGCCTGCTCATTCTTTTACCACCTCCCCTGCAGTCCACCTCTCCAGGTGCCTTCCTTCTGTTCTTTGTTGGTCTCCCAACATGTTTTTTGTAAGAGGGTGGGAGAATGGGAGGGCCATTCATTTTCTCCCACTCACTTCTGTCCTTGCATGGGTATACTATATTGCCATATGCTCTCTTGTCATTAGCTGACCTTTGATTCTGTCAAGCATGGACAGAATTGGGAGTTCTCTGGCTTCTAGGATATACCTATATAAAACCAGTGCAAAGGAGATGAGTTTAACAAACAGAGTAAGCATGGAAATGTAACAAACAGAGTAAGCATGGAAATGTAACAAACAGAGTAAGCATGCCACTTACTTGTTGAAAACCTCTGAATTGTTGTTCAGCAGGATATCACACTTGGGCAGGTCACTCTGAAAAGCCCTCACCCAAGTTTTTGGATCCAAATCATTTAACCAAGCCCATGCACCAGGATGCAAAGTCTTCATTGCTTCCATGTTTGTTTCAAACCTTGTGACAGTGCTGCTTCTTGCAATCCTCCATAACTGATTCTTCAAAACATCTCCCTTGAATAGTTGCTGGAAGTTCTGCCACATGTGCCTGACACAGAACCTATGTTCTGAATCAGGGAACACATGCTTGACAGCATTGATCAAGCCCTGTGATTTCAAAGTGTCAATATCAAGGAACTGTGTGTGAACATTGTGCAAGAATAGATAAAAGAACATAGTGAACAAGGAATAGGAAGATACCTTCTGTTTGTCTGACATAACAGTCCAGGGAGTGGTGTTTTGTATGCCCAGATCAGCCTTCAAAGTGTCAAGAAACCATGTCCAATTAGCAGTATCCTCAACCTCTACTGCAGCAAATGCTATAGGGTATATGCAATCATTTGGGTCCATTCCTACTGCAGCTAGCAACTGGCCTCTGTACCTGGTCTTGATGAAACAGCCATCAACAAAGATCACAGGCCTGCATCCTTCTAGGAACCCCCTCTTGCTAGCTTCTAAGCACATGTAACACCTCTTGAATCTGGAGTTCTCATCAAGTGACAGGTAAAAGGTGCTCCCAGGATTACTTCTTCTGATTTCATTTCCATAGTCCCAAAGCAGCTTGTACTGCCCTTCTTCATCACCATAGATGACTTTCATTGCTAACCTCCTTGCTCTCTGCAACTTTGACCTCCCTGGTGTCATGCACCACTCCTTCTGCACAATCCTTGAAAAGTTCTTCATGTTCATATCTTGATCAGCCCTAAAACTCTCCAAGTACTTCTCTGACAGAAATTTTGATGTAAAAGCTCTCACTTTGAATGTACTTCCACAGCTGTGCTTGTCCACATACTTCTTTATCATGAAGCACTTGGTGATGCTGGAGTAGGAAGCCCAAAGATACCAGGTGCAATCATCTTTGCACCTTGCATTGACCCTCCTCCTATCATTTACTGGCAACTTGATGTCTTTCCTGTACTTGCAACTGTAAGCTTGAATTGCCTTTCTCAGGAGCTCAACTGTTTCAAATATCTGGCCAACTTTGAACACTGGATCTTGCAAGTCAACATCTCTGAAGGTTGCAAACCTCATTTGGCCAATGTCATCATCAGAGTCTGGACCCCAAAGATCTTCTTCCTCCTCATTCTCTTCTTTGAATTTTGATGTGGATGGGCCAGCCTCTTCTGTCTTCACTTGTTCATCATCTTCACCATCCACATTGTCCTCAAAGAGATCATCATCATCATTACTAATGTCATAGTCTGAATCAATCATGCCCTTTGGATCAAAGTCTGAATCTTCCTCTTCATGAACCTCTTTGTCTCCATCTGTCTCAGATTCTTGTGCTTCAGAAGGTGCAAAACTCTGGCTCCTAGCCCTTTTCCTCTGCCTTGTTCTTGCAGCAATGGATGGACCATCTTGGATAACATTCTCTGGAAGAATAACTTGCAATGGAACATGATCTACAGCAGATACCTCTTCTTCCACTTCAATCCTTGAAGGATTAGTGCAAACAGGTTGTTTTGCAGGGCTAATTACTGGAGGAAGTTCAGCTACTGGATATCTGACAACATCATCCCAGCAGGTTGTACCCTTCAAGCTCTCATCGTGATCAAGGTACAGAGAAAAGAAATGGTAGCCAATGTCCACAAATGTAACCATGAACTTTGTGTCAGAGGCATCTCTGATCTCTCTCAAGCCATTCCTGGCAATAGTAAGAATTGGAATGCAGTAGTGCACCTTAATCCTGCCACAAGTCTCATACCCAATCTCCTCTATAATATCATCAAGCATCACCGGAGACCAAGTAAGGCAGTCAATATCATCATACCATATGACTCCACCATCGACATAGCTACGGTTATTTCCAGTGCCAACGAAATAACCACCATGATGGATCTCAATAGAGAAATAGCTGCTACGAGATCCTGCGCAAAGATTTCATGCACAAAATCATTCACTTGACCAACAGAAAGAATTTAGACTTATCAATTCTGAATAAACCCTACCCACAAACCCTGACAGAAAACAGAGTTCTTGATTTCATCGAGTCCACAGATAAAACGGCACAAAATCGGCATAGAACACTAGATCTCACCGGCAAGAACCCTAAATGCAGGAAAAAGCCTAGATTTTTCGAAGCCATTACAGGTTTGGGAACTTACCGTACACGGGAGTAGGAGCCCCTTCGTCCCGGCGGTGAGGCGGCATCTGCTCCGCCGCCGACGATGCCCGCCGCGGCGCCTCGCCCCGACCCAGACGCGCGGCGATGGTCTCGCCGCCAAATCCCCTCTCCACGTCGCGCCGTTCCCTCTCCTCCCTCTCCCTTCTACTGAATGATCAAGGCAGGGTGGCGAGTAGGGCGGCGTAACTGTTGGGTAATGGCAGTGTAGGTGGAGGGGCTAATCCCTAGTGTCAGAGAAAAGACAGGGGGGTTTTCGCAATTTCTACACGGAGAGCTCGAGGTAAGACACAGAAAACTGGCAAGTGGGACCCTCAGATAGCCACGTCGGCTGATACACGCCAGCTCCTGGACGTGGTGACCGTAGAAAACGCCGCCGTTGTCTTTAGTGACCGTAACTGCGTATTTCCATTGCCCAGTTACCGTATCGAACCGGCGGTACAAGTACATGTACTGTTCATGTATTTTACTCAATCACAAAATCCGAAAATCTGGCCGCCAGGGCTACAGTGGCTAAAAATTCGAACGAACCGGCACCTTCGATCTTGTTCCATCTGCCGAAAACAAATCCTTGCTACAGTAGATCCCCCGCTGGAAGTGGGGGCCACCATGAGGGCGCTGTAGATCCGCCGGAAAGTAGTCTGATCGCTGCTGCGGCTCGCCGGCCGGTGAGCTGCGCCCGGTGGCACCATCTGCAGGGGCGATTCGACCCAACACTTCTATGTAATGCTGTGTTCATCCTTTGTATCTGGTTGTGTGCTTATGAACGGACTGAGATCCAGTGCCCGTCCAAAGCCAAATCAACAGGACCATCCACCGAGTCAACGAATTGAACATGACGACTCGTCCTCGTGTCCTCATGGAACGCGCGGCCACAGTTTTCGGGGAGGGGGGGAAATTCCTGCGCGGGAGTCCCGGGCGGTGCTCTGCCGCTGTCACCTGCGCCGCCATGTGGAAGGGAGGAGTGGGAGCTCCGGTGACGCCCGCGACCCCTCCCCCTCCGCTGCGGCCATCTCCTCCGCCCGCTGCGACGGGCTCCTCCGGCCGGCTGCTCCGGCGACCTCCGCTCTGCTCCGCCGAGCGTCTCTCTGGTGCTGTTCTCTGTCCCGCTCCCTGCCGGTGGACGTCGTCAGCGTCGAGGCGGTGGATGCCGCCGGATTTAAGCTCGGTCGAGGCGGCGCAAGTTGGAGCCGGAGCGGCGGAGGTAGACGGCGGCTCGTCTCATTTTTTCCGCAGCTTGGCGACCGGATCTGGAGGGCGGCGACCGGAGCTAGAGCGCCTGCATCGGTTTTGTGCGTTCGGGGCGTCCGTGCTTTCGAGGAGAAGGAAGAGGAAGAAAGGCAATGATGCGTTGACTGCGTTGATTCTGGGCAGATGTGGACTTGGACATCACTATCATAGCATGGGAAAATATGCTACCCATGAATTTATATACAATTTAAAGACATCACTATCATAGCAAGAATTGTGCCATAAATTTATGCTTCCGATTTTTCCCTTCCCAACCAAACCCCCACGGTTATAATCAAGCGGGCCCAGTAATGCACGCCATTTCCTTCCTAGTATATATGAAGATCCCAAAGATCCTTAATATCTTCCTGAAGGTAAGAGATATTACTGTGAACAACCACATTTTGTGTACCCTCTCCCACGTGCAGTAAACCCTACTAAAAGTATCAGAGAAAACATGGATAAAAATCTTAAAACAGCTATTTCATGACTCCGAGCTTAAAGATTTATCATTATTATCCAAAGCTATATGCCTAGAATGAGGAACAAAATCTAAAAGTAATGAACAGACCAATGGATGATACCTTAGCATTATCTAGGGTCTATCTTCAAAGATTTGTACAGAATATTTGATAAATCACGTAGTTTGTATCTTGGTTGACCCCAATTGGCTGAGAAAGCCTTTAAAGGAAGTAAACAAACATAGTTGACAATTCCATTTGTTGTAACGTCTTTACACCAAGAAAATCATATGCAAGTGGTTCCTTTCAAGGATGGAAAGAAGTGCATTAAATTACTGCATACTATCATACACATCATTCCTCAAATATACAATTATCTGGGTATATTTTAGGATCACATCATTCTGGGAAATAATTGCATACTATCATACACATCTTTCGTTAAATATATAATTATTACACATATAGTATTCCCAGAAATTTGGCCGGTATTCTTCAAAAATAAAACAAATTGCAAGTTCTAAGGATCACATCACACATTATAAGACTTGCGTGCTAATATGATCTAGCCCTTCATTTTTCTCATATAAGGAGCACTTAACAATCTTAGTTTCTCCCCTAAGGTCAGTTTATTTTGATAAAACAGTGAAAGATAGCTTCCATGGTGAAAAGAAATTAGAAATTTAGCACAGAAGGTTAAAAAAAGCATATCCAAACCAGACAACACGGTAGAATTTGAGGAATTCAACTCATGGACCAAATCCCATAAGAAAAAACAGTCATTAAGGATATGAGGGGAAAAGATGAAATATATGGCAGCTACAATCTGTCAAACAAAGCTAGGTGTATGAACAAGCTTGAGCTTGGACTACATCCAGAACGCTTGCACATGAAAGCGAGAACGATAGCTGGGCGCCTTGTAGAAACGAGCAGGCTGGTGAACCGTGATCCTGAGATCTCCGTCCTCGTCATACTTGACAGTGAATGTGGTCAGCCGGAGCACACACTTCATCTTGTCCGCTCCCTCAGGTAACAGGCGCTCCACAAGGCAGTACTTGCTGTGCTCGCCCATGTGAACGAGCTTCGCATCCACATGTCTCCAGTGTGCGTGCTGCAGAAAAAGCAGATCGCTGCTTACTTTCCAGTTCGGCTGCTGCCAGGCAGACATGACAGAGCATGCACAAAGGTATCCATCAGCACGATTCGCGTGAACAGAGCGGCGGTGGAGCCCAACCCATGCGTCCAGCTCATCATCATACTGAGCATGGCCTTTGAATGGCAGCACCCAATCGCCGCGGCACTTCCATTGGCCACTTCCACCCGTGCCATAGGAAAATGTACTCCAGCTCCTACGCTTAGCAGCTGACAGGAAGATGGTGCCCGTCCGCGGATGCACAACATGGGCAATAATTGTCTTGGGATCAAACGGAAAAGTGGGTGGGTCATTAGTCCAACTCCAAAAGAATGGTGAGCAATGGGACAATGGTTGCCATGACCAGTCATTCTCATCATCACAAGGATCTGCAGAAAGGCAGTGCAATCCTCCACGGTAATAAAAAACATCCAAACCATCGCTGTTGTCTGTAAATGATTCAAACAAGTACAGTTTGCCCTTGACGGTAATGGCTGCTTCATAGCCACATCGTAGGCCTCCTGGATAAACCGTTGAATAATCACATACAGCTGTCTTGGTGTCCAAGGTGAGGGTGGCACTGTTGCACCCTTCTATCTGCGGCTTTAGCTTGGTCGAGGGACATGTGGCAATGATGTGGCTGCCAATGGCAGCAAACTGTGCGGCCATTCCAATTAATGGAGGTCCTAAGCAGACGACAGGTGGAGGCCCGGGAAGGCACAGCGGGGTCTCTACAGAGACGCAGCCAACGTCCAGGTCAACGTCCATGTCCAGCTTGTGGATGCTGAATCCCCTCTCGTGGTCATCAAGTACCAGGTACAGATGCGGCTTCGTGGACTGCTGTTCCTGCTGGTTGGCAGTGCCAAACTGGCGAGCCTGACCCAACCTCGAAAGGAAGAATCTAGCTGCATAGATCCGACCACTGCATTCTGCCTGCCGCCGCCGCCACCATCTTGCCGACTCCGACAGAGATCGTGATGAGGTGCCCACGAGCTGAAGAAGGTGCCGGTTATTAGATCCGGAGGAGCAGGGGGCTGAGGTCTGAGGAACGCGCCCTAGTAGATCTGAAAGAGACGCCGGCTGCTGGTTGACTGTGCCAAACTGGCGAACCAGACGCACTGCATAGCAAAATCTGGCTGGCTCGGGCAGGTTCAAAATCCGACCTTTCCGTGCTGTCGGCAGACGCCACCACCCTGCCGATGCCGAAAGGAAACGAACTGAAGGACAGGACACTCGATCTACAAAAGCGGAAGAAGCCTGACCTCGAGAGGACGACAAGGGAGGAAGCGTCGACCGCCTCCATACGGCAGCCTCAGTCATCTCCTGTGCCGACGGACATAGGGAAGGGCAGGTGCCGGCGATCTGCGTACGGCGACATATATCTGAAGGAGTGGCCGGCCGCTGCGAAATCCTCCGACATGCCACCGCCCACATCGCCACTTGCGCCGCCGGATATATCTGTAACAGGATGGGAGGGGCCCAAGATCTGGAGGGTGAAGGTGCTACAGCCAATATATGTGCTACCAGTTCCAAAGCAATATGGACCGTCCATTCATATTCAAGGGACAAGATTGGAACACAGCGCTAGCAGATGCTCGCACCATGGCACAATGCGAATAGGACCCTGTCATTTTTCATATTGTTGCACACGAACCCTCATTCTCGTTGCTCTTCCAAATCGACTGTAAGTTCCACCAACTTAGGATGAAAACGGAGCGGGTACGGATGGAACCGAGTGGTGTCATATTTGTTTTCATATTTTTCCACGGAAGCGAAAACAAATACAGAAACCCTGAAAATAAATATGAAAACAAATATTGTCGGAAACAGATATGGACCGAATACGGAGCGGACACAGAAAAAACGGATGATTGCCGGAACCAAAGAACATCTTGGATCATGGTTAAAAATTCAAGCGAATCGTTACATAGGTTTCCTAGCCCTAGCACGATTACTCGACATATTGGGGAGTGGGGATGGGTTGCTTAGGCAGTTCAGTTTGACAAGGTCAATTATTAGACTTGCTAGATTGGTTATGCAGAACGATCGTAAAACGAAAATTCCATATTAGTCGGAAACAGAAATTCCGTTTCCGCATCTGTTCCACCGGAAATCGTCGCTCTATTTTTGTTTCCGCTTCCGCCAAAAGAATTCCCTTTTTTTTGTTTTGCAAAATTCCGTTTTCATTTCTATATTTTCATTCAGTTTCCACTTTTCCACGGAAAAGTTAGAATCTTTCCACTCCACTTTCATCCCTACAACAGCTTCACTTGCACAATATACTAGTCTAAATATAGAGTCGCGCACCCAGGTGTCTAATCGAGTTTCTATTTATATTATTTTCTTTAACTTGGCTAAACTTAAAATTGTTCGACATTGGACATCCAAAACAACAATTAATTGGAATGAAGGAAGTATAATTGTTTTGGGTAAAACAATACTCCCTCAATCTCAAATTAGCTGTCATAGGTACATCAATATTTTGATAAATTTACGATAATTAATGTGAGACAGAGTGAGTATAGTATATTATAAAAGATACATTGGAGGTGATCGCCTTGGATCCAGGTATCACAGGAGTTGGAATATCATATTCCTTTAGAATACATCATCATTTTTATTGAGTACCGAATGGTAGGATTTTTTTCCGAATGTTTGCGTATACAAAGGAAAATTTCAGCTCCAACCGAAAACGTGGGAATTTTGTTTTATTAGTTCAAAATGATGACCATGGAATGCATCTGATCCTTCGGAAACATTTTTGTAGTACTTTATTTGTGGTACAGAGCAACTTTCATTTTATTTTTATTATACTCTCCCACGTTGTCTTCAGTTAAAATTTTAAAGTTTGATGAACTTTATATAAAAATGTAAACAACGGAAAATGTGTATATTATGAAACTACACTTCTAGATGGATCTAATGATGTTAGTTTGGTATTACAAATGTTGCTATATTTTTCTATAAAAATAGTTAAACTAAAAAGTCTGACTTAAAACAAAGTTAGAAGTGCACTTATTGGTAACACAAGGGTCACGGAGATTCGATTTCAGCATGAATAGGGTTCAACTATCATATTATTTATTCAATTTATTTACTTTTTCAATACTGATTAATAATATTTGATTACTCTCGCAGTGTTCCGGGGCAATTTAAACAAAAATAACCCAAAGTTTAAATAAATTTAAAAAATAAATCTTCAGCGAAACTATTTCACTGAACTAACCCTTTTTTGCAGCGCCATTGAGCACGGCACGGCATAGGTATCTGCAGCACCTTTTATCGTGACGCGGCACAACTGCCACGTTAGACGAGTGGGTCCCGTATCTGTATCTGGTCGTGCGGCGCCACTCTGCTTGGCGCGGCACGCAGACCCTGTGGCGCCAGGTTGCATGGCGCGGCACTCGTTGGCTAGCTGGGCGACGATGCAAAGTTTTGATTCCAACTAGCTAGCTGGGTAGGACATCCAACGTAGCTGGTCAAGTGATGGATTCCATCATTGATTTTTACCTAGTACTACATCGCATGCATGTACATGTACGTAAGTAGGAGTAGGGTAGCTAGCTGATTCGAATCCATACTTTGGAAAAATAAGAGAAGAAATGGAGAGAAGAGAAAAGATTGCCATCAGCCCATATAGTACATTCACATTCTAGCTAGCTAAGAGTATTTACCTAATACAATCCAATGTACGAGCTGGTCAAGTGATGGATTCCATCATTAATATTTACCTAGTACTATATCACATGAATATACATGTACCTAAGTAGGATGTCCCAGTGATTCTAGGAGATATCATTGTTGAAACTTTCATGGCAATGCGAAATAGTAGAGTGACTAAAATCCTAGTGATGTAATCTTCTATGTATTCTATATTCTATCATGTAAGTTGGACTTTATTCATGTTTTGAACTATTTTCTATTGTAATCGTGCACATTTGATATATGTTGTTTAGTGGTGACAATCAGTTAGCTATATATATTGTTCATTTGCCGAATGTTTACACAATTTGGGTATGCAAAAAAATTGAGGTGTGCCCACCCTCCAATTTTTTCCTGCATCCGCCACTGCCTTCAATGTTCCAAACACCTCTAACACTTCCATTGAAGATGAAGAAAAATGTGAGAATGAAGATGAGAAGGGTGAAGATAATCCATAAGTGCCATTTGCAATGTTTAATTGTCATGTGCTTGTGTGAACTTTGTGTTTGTGATCTTCATTGTGTTGAACTATGCTATGCTTTGAACCATGATCTTGAATCTTTTGTGTTCTTATGTATGTGTGATGAATTTAAGAAAATATTTGAATTCATATGTTCACTTGTGTTCTAATATTGCAATTTTTTGGTGTGTTTGCGGCCGCCCGCGCGTTGTAATTTACATCGTCTAGAAAACTATTATCGGCTGCGTGTTGTAACGGGCTCCTCAATCGACTGCACATCCGGAAAGTTGAGGTGGCATTGTGGGCGTCGGAAACGCCACGCAGCCACGTCGTACGCGCGCGCGCCGCCAGCTTCGGCGTGTCGTACGTGCCGAGCGTGAGGCAGAATCCGCCGGCGCAGAGCTCAACATAGTATGTATCGTCATGGTGAAGCAACATATGCCATAAGATTGCTTAAGTAGGGGCCGAACTAAGCACCGAAGAATTCGGGAAAGGGAAACGCGCTAAAGAGCACGACAGAGAAGGACACACAAACTACCCAGGTTCGAGGCATATAAAATATTAGGACAATCGGAACTAGGACCTTGCAACATAAAGTTTATATTTCTTAGGACGTCTCTTGTTTGCTGGGGCGGTCAAACCGGCTAGGTAGAATGTACTGGGGCGGTCTCTTATTTACTGGGACATCCTACTTAGGTACATGTATATTCATGTGATATAGTACTAGGTAAATATTCACTAGTAGAAAAAAGGGCTTCCGTTCGACCCCTTTAGTCCCCAAACAATTTGGTCCGCGACTAATATGAGCATTAATCCCGGTTCAAATGAAAATGTGGGCCAGGAAGCATTAGTCCCGGTTCAAATGGAGGCTTTAGTCCCGTTTTGAACCACCAACCGGGACTAAAGGTGGTTCAAACCGGGACTAAAGTCTACCCTTTAGTCCCGGTTTGTGGCTCAAACCGGGACTAAAGGTCCGGCGCCCATTTTTCCTCTCATTCCTACCCCCCTCCCCCCCCCCCGCGCAGAAAAAACGTCTAAAATAAATAAACGAAAATGATAAAAACTTCAAATTTCAAAATCCTTTGACATGCATGTACCTCACGCAACCAACTTTTATGGAAAATTTGAAAATTTGCATTTTGATATTTTTGGGAAAAAAAAGTTGTTCCAAATTAAAGCGGCTATAACTTTTGCATACGGACTCGAAAAAAAACGTATAATATATGAAAAACTATCTACACAAAATTTTACATCCGATTTCAACGGCCTACGGCCGTTTGCACAATTTCTTGTTTCTCAAAATTCCAAAGGGAAATATGAAAGCAGGAAGATTTTAGATTTTGTCAGAAATAATGAGAAAAAATGATTTTTTTGGATTTTTTCATTTCTTTTGTTGTTTCTTCTACTTTTTGGTCATTTTGAAGTTTTTTATTAATTTTAGAATTTTGGAATTTTTTATTATTTTTTGAATATTTTGAGTTTAAAAATTAATAATTAAATTATGCATAAAGATTATTTGGAATTCATTGATGCTTACTATTACTTAATCATTGTTGCTTATTTTGTGAATTATTTGGAATTCAAAAAATTAAAATCATATGTTACCAAAGTGTATGGGTTAATAGAATTGATAGCATAGCATTATCAAGAAGTCGCGAGCGCAGTGTTGGAAGGTAGTAGGGAAGGAATGGAGAAGTTAAGCGTGCTAAGGGTGGAGTAGTGTGGGGATGGGTGACCGACCGGGAAGTGAGGATCATAAGTATGTAATTTGACATGAAAATAGAGGTGATTAGAGATTAAGTGGAGAGTGGAGACTGTTAAACAATTCAAATATTCAAAAATATGGAAATTTTAAAAAATCCGAAAAAAATTTGGGCTTTTTTTCAATAATTCTACCAAAAATTATATCGGATCTCTTTAGTCCCGGTTGGAGCCACCAACCGGGACTAAAGGGTCCTCCAGCCTTCTGCACACGACCCGGACCACGTGGAGGACCTTTACTCCCGGTTTATGAGCAACCGGGACTAAAGAGGAGGGCCTTTAGTCCCGCTTTGCTAGTCCCGGTTGGACATCTAGGACTAAAGCCTCTTACAAACCGGGAATAAAGCCCCTTTTTCTACGAGTGATTAATGATGGAATCCATCACTTGACCAGCTCGTATATTGGATTGTATTAGGTAAATACTCTTAGCTAGCTAGAATGTGAATGTACTATATGGGCTGATGGCAATCTTTTCTCTTCTCTCCATTTCTTCTCTTATTTTTCCAAAGTATGGATTCGAATCAGCTAGCTACCCTACCCCTACTTATGTACATGTACATGCATGCGATGTAGTACTAGATAAAAATCAATGATGGAATCCATCGCTTGACCAGCTACGTTGGATGTCCTACCCAGCTAGCTAGTTGAAATCAAAACTTTGCATCGTCGCCCAGCTAGCCAACGAGTGCCGCGCCATGCAACCTGGCGCCGCAGGCCTGTCGTGCCGCGCCATGCAGAGTGGCGCCGCACGGCCAGATACGGGACCCACTCATCTAACGTGGCAGTTGTGTCGTGCCACGATAAAAGGTGCTGCATATACTTATGCCGCGCCGTGCTCAATGACGCTGCAAAAAAGGGTTAGTTCAGTGAAATAGTTTCGCTGAAGATTTATTTTTTAAATTTATTTAAACTTTGGGTTATTTTTGTTTAAATTGCCACACATACCAGCAGTTAATGGACACTGGTACACGTAAAAGTACACATAACATTTAAGATACAAAATTATATTTAGAAGCTTCTAGAGTGTCCTGAGTCAAATATTTAGAAGCTTAACCAATTTCATAGGAAAAAGTACACATAGCATTTAGGACACAACATTACTACTCCCTCCATCCCAGTACTAAGGGCACATTTCAAAAGTCACGCAATCCCAATATATCCTCATCTCCTAGGCATATTAGCATTAAATATGTTAATTACTCCCATAAATTCTTATCTCCTCCCTAGTTCCACTTTGCATGCTACAATACATGGGCATGAATAAAAACATATCTCATGCAAACAACCAACTCATGAGCAAGGGCCCTAATAAATGAAAAAATAGAGAGCAAAATTAGGGCCAATGAGAGATAACCTTGGGTCAAGAGATTTGCAAAGTGTGCCCTTAAAACCGAGATGGAGGGAGTAGTAGTATACTTTGCTTATTTATAACAAAAGCTAGAAGTACACTTGTTTGTGGACGGATGGAGTATGTGTGAGTGTGACGACGCGCTTATAAACCATTGTAAATGTAAAATAAAGGGGTGTCCTAAAATACTTTGGTTATGTAAAAATTCTATGACATTGATGTAGTATATTTGTCCCAACTTCCCATATATGCATCACCTGGGAAGAAGACAACCACCATGTCTTACTGCGGTGTGAGTTCCTGTTTTTGTTTTGTTTTTCCTAGCTTTGTTGTGGGCGTCTTCGCTGTAGCTCGGGCCTGTCCGGCTTTAGTCTAAAACTTGTGCTTCATCTCGAAGCTTTGTTGTATCTTCCTTTTCTTGCTTAATAAAGATCGGCCTATGGCCTTTCAAAAAAAAGACAACCACCATGTCTTATTGCCCAAGAGATCTCCCTACTGGTATATCAATTCCTAGCTCCCCGGTATAGTGTAGAGCATTAATGTTCACTTGTAGCTTAAGAGTGGATATCCTGTCAAACATTAGTACCTATAGTATGATAAAGACAACTAAAACTCTGCATTTATCCGGTAATAGTGTAGAGGTTTATTTTCATAATTTATTTTAATCCGATGCAACCGGCTGCAACCCAATCGTGCAGCTTGGACTCTCTCCTCTCGCGCACACACTGGTTCTGCTTTGAAGATGCAGCTTCTGCCAACTCTCTCGCTCGCTAATGATGTCGTCGCTCTCTCTTTTGTATCTAAATATCTTTTTTATGGTGATTGGCACGGAACCTAGGTTCCGTCCGATTTCGTTCGGCCTAAATTTTTATGACCGTTAATTAAAACTGTTGATAACTTTTGTTTAACCTCTACAGTGCTTCGAGGCTTAGAAAATCGTATATGCTAGCGGTCAAATAGCCCTTCGTATGTCTCCATGGTCAAAATGGTCGACACGATCAGGTCGATCAGATCTGCTTACACACGACAAGCGATGCCTGTAGACGAGCGATGTCTGTAGACGAGCGATGGTGACCTTCCTCACCTTCCTCTCCTTACCCGACGAGAGACGCCGCCGCTGTCACCGTCATCCAGCCCATCCACTACAGTCCCCATCACCGAAGTCCTCCGATCCATCCGCCGCAGCCAGGTCGAACGCCACCACTCTGTTGCTCAGTCCGCTAACCCGAGACGTTCTCCTCTGTTGCCCAGTCTGCTAGAACGCCGCCGCTCTCCTCATCGGCGGGATCGGCTTACTTCTTGTTTACACCTGACCTGTCGACAACCAAGTATTTTCTCTGCTTGTTTGCTGATCCATTCGTGTATACCTACATGCTACTTCTGCCAAAGTTATCTAAGTGGATGTTCTTGACAATTTCTGATTGTGTGAACTTTCATTCGTTTATTTCCCAGATAATCAAAGAACGGACTTAACATAGCCAGGTGTGAAAGTTCGACTGGTGGCCAAAGGTCCAGCACACTAGAGAATGGGAGCAAATACTGAAAAGGAACCAAGTCGGGGAAAGGCAGAAATTTAGACCTGGCAAGCACTGAAGCACCCCCAGCTGATTGGGTTCATATCAATACTGGCGGAGCTTATGCATATGAACTTGGAAAGTGAGGCTGGGGAGCTGTTTGTGGTGTACTGAATGTGCAGATATGAGCAGTCCAGATCTCAATTTGATTGATTTAGCGTAGGTGGTCAGTTTCTGTAGGATGCATCGTTCTAGCTGCGTATCCAGAAGCTGAGAAAAGGAAAACAGAAAAAGAAAAGAGACGAGAAAAATCACCCACAGATCAATACTACTGTTTTTGGTAGACTATTTGGGTGTCATTGTGTTTGATTGTGTGAAAAATTAATTTGGTGTACAGATGTGAGCATAAGTGCATATATCCATTTAAATTCAGTCGCAGTACTTGGCACACTCATGAATCTCTCTCTGTAAGAATTCATTTGTACCTCAATCATGGCTACAGCATATAAGCATCTGCTGATATAGCCATATAGGATACCGGCATTAAACAAATGTGCATCTGCAAATATGCATATAACTATCAACAACACTGAAACAGTACTGAATAGCAAATTTTATCATCAGATTAGCTACTGAACATGATGACAAAAGTTTCAGTGACTGAAAGACAACAGTTTTCAGAACCTTGCATTATTGTTACTCCGTTACTTTCTGGATTTCAGAAACTTGCATTCTGTGATTCCATAACTATGCAAATACTACGCCTTTGTAACTCTATATACCCTGAGAGCAATGCATTGACAGTAAGAAAATCAAAGAAAAATCTAGTAGCAGTTGTAGTACCAAGCTCCAGAAAATTTGTGTATTAATACCAAGCTGTATCGAAATTATTGTCACTCCCTTGCTCGATCGAGAACGAACCAGAACCTGTACTCCAGTGTTAGCTAATCTTGATTAGTATTTCATTTAGTATAAGTAATTTGATTAGTACTCGATCTAGTCAGATTGGAGATACAGTTCGTGAGGTCAGTCCTTGTTGAGTCCGGTTTGGATTGACTAGTTAATTAGGTATGTCTAGAAGTATTGTCCCTGATGTACTCGTATACAAGATGGTACGTTGTTAGACTATGTATAGCTTCTGTATACGTGTACGTGTATTGTACCAATTGTAACACACCCATTTATATATATGTGATAGGCCACCCCTAGAGGGTTGTGCCGGTTCCCCCCCAAATCATTGTCTTACATGGTATCAGACTTGGTTACGACTATCGCTTCCGCCGCCTAACCCTAGCCGCCGCCACCAAACCCTAGCCGCGCCGCCGCCAGTTGCCGCCACCGCCGCCATGTTGAGCGCCGCCGCCTCCGGCTCCTCCAACGCTGGCTACCTCCCGGCCTCGCTCGCGGCTCTTCTCTCACGACCGATTGACATGGCCTCCGTGCAGTCGCCTCCGGTCGGGACGAGGAGTGTCGGCTCCTTCTTCTCCAACCAGCCCTCGGCCTCTTCGTCGCTGAGGCACGCGCTGACGTCCAGCGCCTCTTCGCCCGCCTCCTCGGCCGCCGCCATCTCGCCCCTGGCCTTTGCGCCCGCGGCAGCCTCGTTGGCCGGTACGGCAGGGTTCTCTGCATCGCAGTTTGCGCTGATGCACCCTACCCTCCTGTCGTCCGCACCTCCGGCAGGGTCTACCCCCGCCACGGACGCTCCTGCCTACGGATCGTACATGTCGCCCGCGGAGTTTACCGCGGCATCCTCGTCCGCACCGCCCGTCTCTGCTCCTATGGCGTACGCGCCTCCGGCAGTCTTCACGACGGGCTCGCTGCCGCCACCGTTCCACTTCGGCAATCTCATCACCGTCAAGCTCTCGCCAGACAACTACATCTTCTGGCGCGCGCAGGTCCTTCCGCTCCTTGGGAGTCACTACCTGCTCGGCTACATCGACGGTTCTCTTCCTTGCCCCCCCGCGCTGGTAGACAGCGTGAACGGCCCGGTCTATAACCCGGCGCACCGTGTCTGGATGGGGCAGGACCAGGCGAACCTCTCCTCTATCCAGGGGTCGCTCACTCCGGCTGTTGCCGGACTCATCGTCTTTGCCAAGACATCTCATGAAGCATGGACAATCCTCGAGCGCTCCTTCGCGTCGCAGTCGCAGGCCCGTGCCAGTGCCCTCCGTCGCGAGCTCGGCGATTGTGAGAAGCTCGACTCCACGGCCACGGAGTTCTACAACAAGGTCAAGGCCCTTGCTGACACGCTGGCGTCCATTGGACAGCCGCTCACCGACTCCGAGTTCAACTCCTTCATCGTCAACGGCCTCGACGAGGAGTACGATGGTCTGGTCGAGATCATTAATGAGAGGGGCAACTCAACTCCCATGATGGCGCACGAGGTCTACTCTCGTCTTCTTCTCACTGAGCAGCGCATCGAGGTGCGCCGTGCCAACCGGAGTCGTGGGTCGCACTCCGCGCATGCTGCATACAAGGGCAGTCGCCCTTCCTCTGGCGCCCCATCGTCCTCCTCGGGCAAGGCGCCCACCACACCGCCACCGTCCTCATCCACCCCCCCTTCGACACTGCCTTCAGGTGGGGGTCGGCGTGTGTGCCAGCTGTGTGGACTGGAGGGACATTGGGCCTCCAAGTGCCACCGCCGCTTCCAGAAGAGCTTCCTCGGCCTCGGCAATGATGGCAAGGATACGCGCAATAATGCGCGTCAGGCTGCCATGGCTGACCGCCCAGCGCCGCAGAAGCCCCAGGGACATACTCAGTCCTACCCCGTCGACCCATACTGGTACGTTGATACCGCCACCACGGATCATCTGACCAGCGAGCTCGGCAAGCTTCACTCTCGTGAGACCTATCATGGGTCCGACAAGGTCAACACTGCTAATGGAGCAGGTATGCCCATCTCTCATATTGGTCAAGCATCTCTTCTCACTAGTCATGCCAATAGGAGGCTTCAACTTTGCAATATTCTTCGAGTTCCCACTGTGACACGTAGTCTTCTTTCAGTTCCTAAACTCACTCGTGATAATAATGTGTTCTGTGAATTTCACCCTTTTGATCTTTTTATTAAGGATCGGGCCACGAGGGACGTACTTCTTAGCGGGCGCCTTTGCCATGGCCTTTATCGCTTGGAGGATCCTGGCGTCTCTCGGGTTTTCAGTGGAGTTCGTGTTTCATCATCACAGTGGCATGCTCGTCTTGGTCATCCAGCTACTCCTATCGTTCGCCATGTTTTGCGTCGTCATGAGCTTCCTAGCATGCCTAGTAATAAAGATGTAGCAGTATGTGATGCTTGTCAGCAGGGGAAGAGTCATCAACTTCCTTTCTCAGAGTCTAGTCGTGAAGTAAAACATCCTCTTGAACTTGTGTTTTCAGATGTCTGGGGTCCTGCTCAGACCTCTGTTAGTGGTCATAATTACTATATCAGTTTCATTGATGCTTACAGTCGTTTTACTTGGCTTTATCTCATTAAGCGCAAATCTGATGTGTTTGATATATTTGTTCAGTTCCAAAAACATGTTGAACGCCTTCTCAAGCATAAAATTGTTCATGTTCAGTCAGATTGGGGTGGTGAGTATCGCAACCTCAATTCCTTTTTCCAGTCGCTTGGGATCGCACATCGTTTAGCATGTCCACACACACATCAGCAGAATGGTTCCGTTGAACGTAAGCATCGTCATATTGTTGAGACTGGACTCACTCTTTTGGCCCATGCATCTGTTCCTTTTCGTTTTTGGAGTGATGCCTTCACGACTGCCTGTTTTCTCATCAACCGTACTCCCACTCGTGTTCTCAATATGAAGACTCCTATTGAACTTCTGCTCAATGAACAACCTGATTATACCTTCTTTAAGGTGTTTGGGTGTGCGTGCTGGCCTCATACACGCCCATACAACAAACGGAAATTGGAATTTAGGTCCAAAAAGTGTGTCTTTCTTGGCTATAGTTCCCTTCATAAAGGTTATTGTTGTCTTCATGTTCCTACTAATCGTCTATATATATCTCGGGATGTCGTGTTTGATGAGCATGTTTTTCCTTTTTCCCAACTACCTGTGTCCAACACTGAGTCTCCACATATGCATTCATCCTCCATTGCCGCTGACCAATTTGAAGATGTTGCATATTCTCCTGTGTTGTTACCTAACCATGGTGCAGGGATTGGACGCGGTGCACGATTAGAACTGCTTGACGCAGCTCCTCCTTCATCACCGCCCTCCGAGCACGTCGCTCCTGGTGCTCCTCTGCATGACATTGGTTTCTGTGCTGATCATGCAGCCTCGGCCTCGCCTGTGCTGGCTTTGCCGACGTCTAGTGCGCGGCCTTCCACGCCTGCCTCGCCAACGTCGCCTGCCTCTCCTGGGCTGTCTCCCTCGCCGAGCAGCCCACTGCCCGCGACACCCCTGGCGGGCTCTGGCGCCGCCTCGCCGACGCCCAGTGCGTCGCCCAGCTCCTCATCGGCTGGGTTGTCGCCATCGCCCAGCCCCTCGCCGGCTGGGCCCTCGCCATCGCCCAGCCCCTCGCCGGCTGGGCCCTCGCCGTCTCCGCCGTCCAGCCCCTCGCTGGCTGCACCCTCGACCTCGCCGGCTCCTATTCTGCGTCCACATACGCGCAGTCGCAGTGGCATTTTTCGCCCAAAGGAGCGCACCGACGGTACTGTTGCTTGGTATGCTGCATGTATGACTGCAGCTCTTGCGGATCCATCCTCCGAGCCCCGCACGTATCAGGCTGCTATGAGCATTCCCCATTGGAGAGAGGCTATGGAACAGGAGTATCACGCTCTCCTTCGCAATGAGACGTGGACCCTTGTTCCTCCATCACCACGAGTCAATGTTATTGATTCTAAATGGGTATTCAAAGTGAAGAAGAATTCTGATGGGTCTATTGAGCGCTACAAAGCGCGTCTTGTTGCCAGAGGATTTCGGCAGCGCTATGGTCTTGACTATGAAGACACCTTCAGTCCAGTGGTCAAGCCTACCACCATCAGGCTTCTTCTCTCCATTGCAGTCACTCGAGGTTGGTCTCTTCGTCAGCTTGATGTGCAGAATGCTTTCCTTCATGGCCTATTGGAGGAGGAGGTTTATATGCGACAGCCGCCTGGTTTTTCTGATCCTGACCGTCCTGATCATATATGTCGTCTTACCAAAGCACTCTATGGTTTGAAGCAAGCTCCTCGTGCTTGGCATGCTCGTCTTGCAACAGCCCTTCGTGCTCATGGTTTTGCGCCGTCTACTGCCGATTCATCATTATTTCTTCTACAGAAGCCCGAGGTCACTATGTACCTGTTGGTCTATGTGGATGATATTATTCTAGTCAGCTCCTCCCAGTCACCTGCTGATGCTCTTGTTCGGTCCCTTGGTGCTGATTTTGCTGTCAAAGATCTTGGAAAGCTTCACTACTTTCTTGGTGTGGAGGTTGCTTCCCATGCTAATGGACTTGTTATGACGCAGAAGAAGTATTCCTTAGATTTGTTGCAACGGGCTGGGATGCATAAGTGCGCGACGACCACTACACCTATGTCGACCACTGACAAGATCACTGTTGTTGATGGTGAGCTTCTGTCTTCTGCGGATACGACGGAGTACAGGAGTATTGTTGGTGGTCTCCAGTACTTGACGATCACGAGACCAGATATTTCTTATGCTGTCAACAGAGTTTGTCAGTATCTACATGCGCCCCGTGACACTCACTGGTCTGCTGTTAAGCGCATATTGCGCTATATAAGACTCACAGTGTCCTATGGGCTGCATATTCGGCCGAACCCCTCTGGGGTCCTCTCGGCATATTCTGATGCGGACTGGGCTGGCAGTCCGGATGACAGGCGATCCACGGGGGGCTATGCTGTGTTCTTTGGCTCTAACTTGATCGCCTGGAGTGCTCGGAAACAGGCTACTGTATCACGTAGCAGTACTGAAGCTGAGTATAAGGCTGTTGGTGATGCTACTGCAGAGATTATCTGGGTACAGTCTTTGCTTCATGAATTGGGTATACCCCAACCGCAGCCTCCTATTCTTTGGTGTGATAACATCGGTGCTACATACCTTTCTGCAAATCCGGTATTCCATGCCCGAACGAAACACATTGAAGTTAACTATCACTTTGTCCGGGAACGTGTGTCACAAAAGAGACTACAGATCAAGTTCATTTCCTCTAAGGATCAACTTGCAGACATCTTCACCAAGCCTTTGCCTCTACCACAGTTTGAGTTCTGTAGGCGCAATCTTACTCTTCTAGATTCTTCAGGAAGTGGCTAAGATTGAGGGAGGGTGTTAGACTATGTATAGCTTATGTATACATGTACGTGTATTGTACCAATTGTAACACACCCATTTATATATATGTGATAGGCCACCCCTAGAGGGTTGTGCCGGTTCCCCCCCAAATCATTGTCTTACATACGTGAGTAAGATTAGGAGTCGTATATTGATTAGGAGTCAGAACTAGTACCGTACGACTGTGTGCTGGTAGGTCTCCAAGTCTAAGTATATGTCCGGCCGTGTGTTTATACACGAGCAGGTCGTGCAATCTTTGAAACATTGGAGAAAACAGCAAGAAATAAAGAAAAAGTTTAGAGCGTGCGATACGCACGCTTAGCGATAAAAAGTAGTCTCTGTGTGTGTTTATCTAGCTTCATGTGATTGATCTGTGGGTGAATTCTAACAATTGGTATTAGAACAAGGTTGAAGATCTGAAGCTGCGCTTCCCCCGGGGAGGCGACTGTTAGCGCCTCGGGGCGGGCGATCGTCGGTCGGCGAGCGACCGGGTGAAGATGGCGAGTACGTCGTCGTCCGCAAGGCGATGCATGATCGTGCTCGGTGAAGCGACATGGAGGAGGTGATCGGATGATGTCGTCAGCAAGGAGGTGGAGGTGGATGATCGTTGATGGGAGAGGTGGTGCCGTGGTGCGGCATCGGGAGTCTCGTCAAGATCATCGTCCGGGAGAGTATGTGTCAAGAGTCAAGTACGTACAGCGTGGGTTCGGTGATCCGAAGACGGACGATGGTAAGAACAGCTATGGTGGTAAGAACAACTATGGTGGTTTGAACAACTATGGTAGTAAGAACAGCTAATCAGGGAGCTACCACACGAGCTACCATGCGAGCTACCGTAAAGCGAGGAGATGTGCGACCAATAGAAGGAGAAGTTATTGTACGCAAGTACAAGAGAAGTATGGTGCGAACCGAGTGCGAGGACCACAATAGTGCTGGCACGTATGTGCGAACCGAGTGCGGGGGGCCAAGCAATGGCGGTGGCAAAACATAGCAGGACAAAAGAGTGAGACTATATGTTTCCTGCGCGGTCATACTGACTGTACGGATATGATAATAAAGAAGATAAAAACGTGATGTGAAGATGCAAGAGTCAAGATCAAAAGGAACACGAGGATACGACAAGTTTAAGATTAGAGGGAGATTGTTAGCTAATCTTGATTAGTATTTGATTTAGTATAAGTAATTTGATTAGTACTCGATCTAGTCAGATTGGGGATACAGTTCGTGAGGTCAGTCCTTGTTGAGTCCGGTTTGGATTGACTAGTTAATTAGGTATGTCTAGAAGTATTGTCCGTGATGTACTCGTATACAAGGTGGTACGTGTGTAGGATTAGGAATCGTAGATTGATTAGGAGTCAGAACTAGTACCGTACGTCTGTGTAGCACTGGCCTTGCTGCTACACTCCAACGAGCATGCATCAAATTTCAAGGCATTAAATATAAAAATCCCAGGTACCTAGCATCACTAAGACCATTTTAGCACCAGCCTTTGGCTGTTTTTGGCTCCGCCCCTCGTAAGAGCACCTGCTTGATCCGGTCGAGGAGAAGTACAGGGGTTTGACGGCGAAGCTCCGTGTAACGCTCCAGTGCTTCGTTGAATCGGCCGTCGCGCATAGCTAAGAGAGCGAAGAGGAGCCAGAGGTCGGCGGCCTCCACGACGACGGCGCTCTCTTCCCGCTGCTCCGGCGCTGCTCGCAGATCAAGCGCCACCATCAAAATCCGACCTTTGACGTCATGGACGCGAGACGCACGGTGACCAGGAGGATGGGCAACGGGGCGCCGCTGGTCCAGAGTTGAAGGCCTGCGACGGCGAGGAGCCAACAATGAGCGGGTGCTGTTGGTGTTTTGTTAGTACACAGGAGAGTGAGAGGTTGACGGTAAATATGAGAGATATCCAAGAATTAACGTCGGTCGTCCACTAGGTACTGTTTTACTAAATAATATAAATTGCTAATTTTGGTTCTGGTTCCATGGTTTTGGCAGCGTTGGGTTCCGTCAGTTTGGTTCCGTCAATTTTAATATCGTCAGATTGAGGTGAATGGACGGCTCCTAAAAATATCAATCACTGTAAAACTTGTATCTAAATATTGGTTTAATTCCAAAGTCTGCTTTGATATATCTGTATCATTATGTCCTATAGCATCTTGTCATGTTTATTTGTAATGAAAATTACAATACAATTCTTGTCAAGTCTTTTGTGGTGATGTGATTCAGAGGTGCCACAACTCCTTCTTGTAAGATAGGGGAAACCACACGTTAGGTGGCCTTGTATTGCTCATTATATAAGAGGATTACAAGGAGTCCCGATTGCATACAACACGGACTATACACAAGGAATACACAAGCATACGTATCCTACATATATAAACACATGTAGGATATGTATTCTAACACCCTCCCTCAGTCGAAACTGGGCAGCCGACGAATGTTGAGACTGTCCCGAAAGTCCAAGAAGAGAGGCGATGGTAATCCTTTGGTGAAGATGTCCGCGAACTGTCATGCACTAGGAACGTGTAGCACCTTGACCTCGCCAGTGGTAACGCGATCTCTGACGAAGTGTAGATCAATCTCCACATGTTTGGTTCGCTGGTGATGCACTGGATTCTGTGTCATGTAAACAGAACTCACATTGTCACAGAAGACCACAGAAGCATCATGTACCGGTCGATGAAGCTCCAAAAGTAGCTGTCGAAGCCAACAAGACTCGGCCACCACATTTGCTACCGCCCGATACTCAGCCTCCGCACTCGATCGGGAAACAGTGTGCTGCCGCTTAGCCGACCAAGACACCAAATTCGCGCCGAGGAACACACAGTAGCCTGAAGTAGACCGTCGAGTGTCTGGACAACCTGCCCAATCAGCGTCAGAGTAGGCCAGCAATTTGTTCGATGTGCGTCGATACAAAGTGAGACCATAGTCGGTGGTGCCGCGGATGTAGCGTAGAACACGCTTCACAAGGAGCAAGTGATTAACCCATGGATCATGCATATGAAGACATATCTGCTGTACTGCATAGGAGATATCTGGCCGAGTGAAAGTGAGGTATTGGAGACCTCCTGCAATACTGCGATATTCTGTAGGATCAGCCACAGGATCACTAGACTGAGCTGCAAGCTTAGAAGCTGTATCAACTGGAGTGGAGATAGATTTACACTGTAACATACCAGCTTTGTCAAGAAGCTCCAATGCATACTTCTCCTGTGAGAGGAACAAACTGTCCTTAGTGCGTCTGACTGAGATGCCCAGAAAATAGTGAAGCTCACCCATATCTGTCATGCTGAACTCTTTACGAAGAGAAGCAATCAAACTATGCAACAAAGTCGGAGAAGACGCTGTCAGGATAATGTCATCCACATAGAGCAGGAGATAGGCCATGTCAGTGCCACGCCGGTAGACAAACAGGGAGCTATCGGACTTGGAGCCAACAAAACCAACAGTAGCAATGAACGAAGCAAACCGCTGAAACCATGCTCGAGGCGCCTGCTTCAAACCGTAGAGAGATTTGTTGAGGCGACACACCTTGTCAGGAAATCTAGGATCAGTAAACCCGGAAGGCTGTCGAGCATACACGGTCTCGATGAGTGTGCCATTGAGGAAGGCGTTCTTGACATCAAGCTGATGAATCGGCCAGTCACTAGAGAGCGCAAGAGATAACACCGTGCGTATAGTGGCTGGCTTGACCACAGGGCTGAAAGTCTCATCAAAATCAATACCTTCGCGCTGAGTAAAACCCCGGAGGACCCAACGAGCTTTGTATCATTCCAATGAACCATCAGACTTCATCTTGTGACGAAAGATCCACTTACCGGTGACAATATTGGCACGGCGAGGAGGATCAACCAAGTCCCAAGTGTTGTTGGAGAGGAGCGCACTGTACTCTTCAACCATTGCAGCATGCTAGTTGGGGTCTTTGAGAGCACCACGATAAGTCTTCGGTATCGAAGATAATCCTTCAACATGAAGATCAAAAATCGTCTTGGGCTGCTGATACGTCTCAAACGTATCTATAATTTTTGATGCTCCATGCTTGTTTTTACACCATTTGCCTATTGTTTCGTTACACTTAGTGGCATTTTTATACATTTTCCGGAACTAACCTATTAACGAAGTACCACAGTGCCAGTTTCCTGTTTTCTGCTGTTTTTGTGTTTCAGAAGTGATACACAGGAAATATTCTCGGAATTGGACGAAACAAGTTCCTGAAGTCATATTTCACGGGGAAGCTCCCAAACATCTGAAGACCTGATGGAGAGGGGCCACGTGGGCCCCAGACACAGGGGCGGCGCGGCCACCCCCTGGCCGCGCCAGCCCCGTGTGAGGGGGCGTGGGACCCCCTCTGACATCGTCCTTTCACCTATATATACCCCCTGACGAGAAAAACCTAAGGCCCCGATCAGTTTTCCAGAATACATCGCGATCCGCCGCCGCCGTCGACCCGAAGATCGGGAGGGTCCAGAAGCTCTTCCCGGCACCCTGCCGGAGAGGGGAATCGCCACCGGAGGTCTTCTTCATCGCCATGCTTGCCTCCGGAGCGATGAGTGAGTAGTCTACCTTGGACTATGGGTCCATAGCAGTAGCTAGATGGTTGTCTTCTCCACCATGTGCTTCATGTTTAGATCTCATGAGCTGCCCTACATGATTGAGATCACCGTTATGTAATACTATGATGTTGGTTTGTTGGGATCCGATGAATATTGGTGTTTATGATTAAGTTGCTGTACTGAATTATATCTTTTGTTATCTCTATGTTGTTTATGATCTTGCATGCTCTCCGTTGTTAGTAGCTATCTTGGCCGAGTAGTTGCTAGTGACTCCAAGAGGGGGTATTTATGCTCGATAGTGGGTTCATGTCTCTATTTCACCTGGGGGAGTGACAGAAACCTCTAAGGTGGTAGATGTGCTGTTGCTACTAGGGAGAAAACAACATTCATATGCTCAAGGGCATATGCTTTGTTTACATTACACACTTTGCTTAATGCAATTATCTGTTGTTCGCAACTTAATACTTTTGGGGTGTTCGGATGATATCCCCGAGGGTGGATTATTAGTCATAGATGCAGTTGGATGGCGGTCTATGTATTTTGTTGTAATGCCCAGAGTGAATCTCATAGTGATCTTCTTGACATATCACGTTATCTTTATTCTATCAATTGCCCAACTGTAATTTGTTTACCCAGCATGTTATTTATCTATGGAGAGACACCACTAGTGAACTGTGGACCCCGGTCCTATTTTAATCATATTGCAATCACCTGTTTACTTTTCCCGCACTGTTTACTTTACTAGCATATTACTACTGTTTTCCACTCGATACACTCATAACCTTTGTTTCAAGCAAACCGGTGAGATTGACAATCTCATCGCAAGTTGGGGACAAAGTATTTGTTTGTGTGTGTGCAGGTTCCACAAACACCTTCAGTCGTCATCGTCTCTCTTCTCCTGTTCGATATACCTTAGTTTCTTAACTGAGGGAAAACTAGCCGCTACACCCATCATACCTTCCTCTTGGGGTTCCCAACGGGCTGGTCATCACCACGCACAAGGACATACTGCTCCCACGTCAACTAAACGCCACAGTTCTTTTCTGGCGCATCACACGAGTAGCAGCTTCTTTTCTGGCGCCGTTGCCGGGGAAGAGAGAAGACTTCTGCGAGGGAAGTTCTTCGCACACACATACTTTACTTTGTTATTTGTTTTGCTTTACTTTATTTTATTTTACCCGCATTGCTTTTTATATCAAAAACTGTGACGACCTCAAATTTGATAACAAATTCGAAGTGCCCGTTATGTATTCCACCGCAATCCCAGAATCATTGTTGCGATATACATAACGTAGTTGGTAACCAGTTCCATAGACATTACAATACGATGATTCAAACACAATGGTCATATAGACCAAGTCATATTACAACACAATATAGCAGCGGAAATAACGTCTTCGGCCCATGCCTCCTTCCTACAGGCAATTGGCGACTCACGGAGACGAGCTTAGTTCTGGTACTCTTCTTCATACCCTTCCTCCTGGTATTCCTCCCCATAGTCTGGCCAAGTTGATAGCCAGGGACACAGCCGTGAGTACATTGGATGCACTCGCAAACCATCTTGTAAATGAAAAGATGAAGTAGATATGCAAGGTTGGGTATAGTGGACCAAGCACTAAGTTGATTTGCAAAAGCTAGTTTTATTTCCCAAGAATGTTCATTTGTAGAAAAGAGGTTTAGTTCTCTAAGTTCATTCTAAAGAGGAACTTCAATGTGTCAAGATCAAGGTCAAGTCATGTCAATTCCAGTTCATGTCATTCACCAGGTTCACCCTTGTTATTTTTATTCTTGACAAAAGCCAGGTAGAGTTTGCCAACCGTCCATGACCGAGGACTCGGCTATTCGAATAGTTTGAAACCTCTGCAGAGGGGTACACTTTACCCACAAGATTCGATACATCTGCCGGGAGAAATCCACGGTTTGCTATACACAAAGGTATGCGGTTTTTCAGATAATCAAACAAATTCTTTCACTTGCTCATCCTAGTATAGGATCCTTCCCTAGAGCCCGGGATACGGACTTCCCGCTCCGGCGCCTCTAGTTATGCCCATCCCGGAGACCGGGTTAGTGGAATCCACTTGGTCAAGAAGTATCCGCCCGTGGAGTCCTTCCATGAAGATTTTATGCAAGACCTCCCATACTAAGATCAACAAGCTACGGATTAAGCCCCTTCCCATATAGGGGTAACGTGGTTGTACGGTATAATTGGCACCCATGTACATCACTCGTTGTCAATTGAGAAATACATTCCATAGTTCTTAGTCAAGATTAGTTCCTTTCATAAAGCCATCACGTAGGAGCAATCTCCCATTTCAAGTTTCAATGTCAAGTCACCACCTTTCAAATGGGGTTCCTCCAGAGATAACCTCAACTGTTATTAGCGACTAAGCAACTACATTGAGGGATGGTACTACTACTATGGTTGGATAAACTCAGCTTGATGCTCTTGATAACCAAGACATCAATATGCTTCTATCCTTCTACTCTAGCAATTCAATCATGCAATTTACTTCTATCATTCTACTCTAGCAATTCAATCATGCAATTTACTTAAAACAAGGAGAATGCAATATTAAAACTCGGTAGTGGGAGTATGAATCAAAAGATGGCTTGCCTTGGTTGGCAAAGTGTCCAGGGTTTTCTTCTTCTTCTTGATAATAATAATCCCCTCCAATATCCTCCTCGGCAACACTAGCGTCTAATAACGAACAAACACAAAACACACCATCACTTCACCAGACCAACAACACACCAAGCACACATTCTTGTTTGCTAACCAAGCATTTAGGTTGCATTGTTATGGGGTTGGATTGTAAGTTTTTCTTCTAAGTTTTTCTTCAAGTGTGCAAGCTAGTTTCTCTACTAAGTAGCATAAGGGGTTCACTTGTGCAGCATTGGGGTTGATTTAAGGTTGCTAGGGCAAGTTTAAGTGGGAATGATCCACTAAGTGAATTGGGAATGAGGGCAATTAATTCTAAGTGTGCATTAGGGCTCTATCATTTTATGCTAACCAATAGGTTTGGGTTAGGATCTAAATGATCACACTAATATGGTTTGGGGTAGATTAGTGTTGACTAACAGTAAGAGGGGTCATTAGTAAGTTCACATTTTAATTTTCATGATTATTGAAAGCTTAAATAATTTTCTAGAAATCTTTCATTAATTAACAAGCTAGGGTCACACTATTCATATCCAATTTTATTCTTAACTGATTTTTAAATCTAACCAGTACTATTGGATAGAGTATTTTCTAAGCTTTCCAACGAATATTTATTTGCTAAATTTGGACTTATAAAACTCTAGGAATTTGAATTTGAAAATCCCATTTGAAACAGTTTTGAAATAAAAGAAAAGGGCGGGAGTTTATTTAAAAACGAAACGGACCGAAACGTGAAACGAGCCGGGCCCTATTCCGAATCAAGCCGAACGGGCCGGCCCATACCGTTTCGCGCGGGGGAAAGGAAATAAAAACGGGACTGACAGGTGGGGTCGCGATGTCAGATCTAATTACGAAACCCGAATCGGTATGCTATCGTCCGATCGCGATCCAACGGCTCAGGGTCTTTCTTCTTCCTCAGCACGGGCGGGATCTCACCTGCGAGCAGTGACGGCGTTCGACGGCGACGGCGGGGCGTAGAGGAAACGAAACTCGACGGCGACGCTCGGGATCGGCTGCGGTGCTCCTCCTCCTCCGATTCCCTGCAGAAGCTGGCCTCCAGGTGGTCGGACGTGGCGGCGCTCCGTGCGTCCAGTACTGCGCCGGCGAGGTCGGCTACGGCGAACTGGGGCACGAGGGAGTAAGCGGCGATGTCTGGGAGGTAGAGGGGAGTGCGGTGCGTTGCTTCGTTTGATCGCCGGGGGTTTATATAGGCCCAGGTGGCCGGGAGCAAGGCGACCAGAAGCTCGACGCTGCGGGGGTCCTGGCGGCGTTGCAAGCTCGCTCCGGTCACGGCGGCCTCGGGGTGGTGCTGGGCTGGTGTCGACTCGGCTGCGGGGCGCTGTGGGTCTCCTCTGGCGCCTTCCAGACGGTCGGCATCGCGCGGGACAGTGAGTTACTGGGAGGGGGTCCTGGGCGTTTTCTCCTCTTCTCCTCCTTCTTCCATGGCCTGGGTCGGGGCAGAGGGGGCTGGAATCGATCGAGGCGCGGCCAGGGGGCATGGCTACAGCACTTGGCCGAGCCAGAACAGTGCTGCACCAGTGAAATGGATCTCACTCGATTTGTTGCTGCCAGTGTTCGACGAAATGCTCACAAGAATTCAAAATTCGAATTTTTCAAATTTGCCACTTTGGGTGCTCATCATATTGGATAAGGTACCCTGGCATATTTTTGTTCTGGAGAAAGAATGAGTTTTTCAAAAATTTATATTTCAAATTTGAAATGGTTTCTGTTTCAGATTCAAACTTTGGCTCAAGTTTGAGTGGTGTTCTGGTTTGAAATTTTGGTAGATCTTTGTTGGTTGAGTTAGTCCATAACTTGGTTAAGCTCAACTAAAAGGTTAAACCTGCAGGTGAGCTGCAGATTTCTTAATATAAGGGCTCAAAGTGGTGTAGTCATTAACAGTTTCTAGATCATATTAACTTTATCTCTTTCTTACCTATTTTTATTTTTGGTTCTTTTGGTTCCTAATATCTTTCTCAGTTGTTTCTCTTGGTTCACTTAGAATTATCTAACCAATGCTCAAGCAAAAAGAACACACATAAAATCATAGAAATACAATTAAAGAGAATACATGTATGCATGCAATATTGAAGAAAAAGTTTTATTTGGGTCCAATTTTTGACTCTTTATTTAATAAGAGTTGGGTTACACATTCTGAGTTGTTACAAAAACCCAAAAAAATTAGAATCCTTGGTAGTTGTTTTTACTTATCTGCTTTTAGTTTTGTTACAATGAGTAATCCTGAAGTAGAAGTTCGTAGTTTCAAGCAACAAGGGGGAGAAAGTTTAAAAGATGCTTGGTACCGTATTAACAATGCTCATCATAGGTGTACCAAAAAGCACTCCACCACGATCCTCCTTAGAAATTTTTATGTTGGTATATCTAGCTGGAATAGGTATGTTCTTGATACTCTTACAGGAGGTAATTTTCTGGGTACTCCCGCGGGAGAAGCATGCACTATAATTGAAAGTTTAGTGGGAGTACCACCTATTCATGTTGCTAAGACTGAGACCACCTTGGAAGAGGTGGTAGAAAAGCTCAGCTCCTTAGAAAAAAGTTTGCCAAGTATCCTAGAAAATGCTAGCCGCAATAGTGAATTAATAGAAAGCATTGGTAAGAGAATTACCATTTTAGAGGCTAGCACTACTCATGACAATCAAAACTTGAGGATTGGTAAACTAGAGGAGTCTATGGAAACTCTTAGTTTAATCTTCTCTTCTCTTAAATTTAAGAAGGAGAAAGTGTTTGTTGGAAAAGAGCAAAAATTTATGTATGTTCCCAAGGTTTCTGCGCTTAAATCTCAACATGTTCTTAAGATTGGTAAGACTCTTAGTTCTACTAAGGGTGACTTGCAGGTTGAATCATCTTCGGGAACCTTCAAAGAGCCTACTGAGGTAACTAGCACTTCATCACTTGATATTACTTGATTCGCAATTTTCTGCGCCTAGCTCAAAGGCGTTAAAGAAAAGCACTCTTGGGAGATAACCCAATGTTTACTTTTCAGTACTTTTTCTTTTATTTGAGTCTTGGAAGTCATTACTACTGTAATGACCGCTCCTTATCTTGTTTATTTCGTTTTTGTGCCAAGAGAAGCCTCTAATTTGAGTGAGGTAAAGATTTGAGGTTATTGCTGTCCTGAAACTGTTTTCGGTGCTGCACCGTAAAAATTCGTGAAAATTCTCTGTTTATCTTTTGGACCTGCGATTTCTTGTGCATATGCCCCAGGTTATATCCAAACTTTTCTTAGTTGAACACTTTTTGATTTGAGCAACAGAAAATCCCTCAAAAATTCGTCCATTATCAGCTGTCCAGTTTTGACAGATTTCTGCCAATATTTGTTTTTGCCACTTTATCGCTTTCTTTTGAGTTCTTTTTTATCATGGAACTCTTGTGGAAGTTGCTACAGTAGTATATACTTTATATGTGGTGGTTTTGGGTTGAAACCTGAAGCTAAAAGAGGTTGAATATATTTTATGCTTACACTAATGTTGCTAATAGAATTGTGTTTAGTTTTGTATGAAGGAAGTTTTCAAGTGTAGGGATTGGAGAATGATGAGATGAGTTGAAGAATGGACAAAAGCTCAAGCTTGGGGATGTCCATGCATCACACCAAGAAATATCCAAGAAGTACAAGCGTCAAAGCTTGGGGATGCCCCCGAGGCACCCCTTCTTCATCGGCAAAAATCAGGTCACCTTTCAAGACACTATATTTTTATTGCTTCATGCACTATGTGTTTTTCTTGGAGCGTCAGTTGTTTTAGTTTTCTTAGTTGGTTTAGTTTGTTTGTTTGCTGCAATAAATGGTTGGACCCCAACAAATTTCCTTTGGAGGAGATGTACTTGTTTTCATTTGCAAAGAATGCTCTAGTTTTCACTCTTATTATAAATCGAGCGTTCTACTTTTTCTGCTACTGCTTTTGGTTTTCGTTTTCGCCTTGATATGCGTTCAGATCTTGTCATATCTTTTCATCAAGGTGTATTTTTGCCTCTGATCTTTATTGGTTTTCATCAAAAGAGGTGTTTATAAAATTTTCAAATGGTGTTGGAAAAGAGAAAAAGCTTTCTGCAAAATAGTGGTACAAGAAGGAGCTTGTGTAGACTGCAGCTTAGGCTTTTTCATGTCATGCTTGATGTCTTTTTGATAGTATGCTTAGTGGTTTTGCTGTAGCATGACTTGTCTCAAATAACTGAGATTGCTTAATGAGCCTTTGAAAAAATCATGCGTTGTTTTTATTGTATGGAAGCATTATTTTGGTTTTCTCCTTGATGCTTTATTTGGGTTGACTTGGCGCATGCTCACACATGTTAGACTCTTCCAAAGTCGCCATTAGCCTTCATGATCATTTAGTTTTAGACTTTTGATGCCATCATATGCTTCTTTTAATGTCGCTTTGTCGCTTTGCATGATTATGGCCATTATTGCTCTCTTAGTTGGTCGCTCCCAGTCTTTTGCTAGCCCTCGCCTTGTACTGAGTATGAGCTCTACTCGTGCATCCAACTCCTAAAAGCCAAGTTTGCCATTGTGTCCACTATAAATTCCTATGCATGGTATTTGTAAGCCATTCCAAAGTAAAATTTTCGTGTGCTACCTTTCAAAAACCTTCAAAATACTTCTCGTTTTGTGACACTGTTTTCAGCTCATGGGGACGTAGTGGTCGGATTTGCTATCTTCCATATTGCTTATTCCAAAAAGAAAAAAAAGGGAAAAAGAAAGAAAAAAAGTCACTCCTCCAATGAATGTGAATGTTGGTGGGCACCCGATGGAATCGGTTAGCCATGGTATGTGAAAGGAAAGGTGGGGAGGAGTGCCAAGTTTTATAAAAAGAGCACGAAGTGCCAATCTCTCTCTCAAAAACTTGCTTTATTTTTGTATGGAAGATAGTAAGAACCCCATTGCCAGTCGTTGACAAAGACAACCACCTCTCAAAATCAAGTTTTATCTCTGTTTTACAAATGAAAAGCTCTAGCACATGTTTAAATCACTGCTTCCCTCTGCGAAGGGCCTTTCTTTTACTTTTATGTTGAGTCACCACCTTCTTTCTTTATGCACCATTAAGAGAGCATAGTTGTCATTCTTAGTGTGATATGCATTGTCCCAAAGTTCATTGATTGATTCATATTGTTGGTTTCACTTGTTCTTAAATTATTTGTATCTAGTCGCCCTCTTAAACTTTGAGGTGTCCTATGCATTTATGTTTTGCTCTCTTTGAAGGACAAGCTGAAAACCATTTGTATGTTTTTCCTTATGATTAGAACACACGTTTGACTTTCATTGTTTCATTATCATGATCTTTTGTTTGTGTTCATTTGCATGTTTACAACATGGTTGCTAAGTTCTTATTGTCATGATTATATCTTTCATGCCCATGTTTTAAGTTCTATTGATCCCAGCTCATCAATGCTTGCATATATGATCAAGATTGTGTAGGTGCATGTCACCTCAAAAATTATTCTTTTGTTATCACTTACCTACTCGAGGACGAGCAGGAGTTAAGCTTGGGGATGCTTGATACGTCTCAAACGTATCTATAATTTTTGATGCTCCATGCTTGTTTTTACACCATTTGCCTATTGTTTCGTTACACTTAGTGGCATTTTTATACATTTTCCGGAACTAACCTATTAACGAAGTGCCACAGTGCCAGTTTCCTGTTTTCTGCTATTTTTGTGTTTCAGAAGTGATACACAGGAAATATTCTCGGAATTGGACGAAACAAGTTCCTGAAGTCATATTTCACGGGGAAGCTCCCAAACATCCGAAGACCTGACGGAGAGGGGCCACGTGGGCCCCAGACACAGGGGCGGCGCGGCCACCCCCCTGGCCGGGCCAGCCCCGTGTGAGGGGGCGTGGGACCCCCTCTGACATCGTCCTTTCACCTATATATACCCTCTGACGAGAAAAACCTAAGGCCCCGATCAGTTTTCCAGAATACATCGCGATCCGCCGCCGCCGTCGACCCGAAGATCGGGAGGGTCCAGAAGCTCTTCCCGGCACCCTGCCGGAGAGGGGAATCGCCACCGGAGGTCTTCTTCATCGCCATGCTTGCCTCCGGAGCGATGAGTGAGTAGTCTACCTTGGACTATGGGTCCATAGCAGTAGCTAGATGGTTGTCTTCTCCACCATGTGCTTCATGTTTAGATCTCATGAGCTGCCCTACATGATTGAGATCACCGTTATGTAATACTATGATGTTGGTTTATTGGGATCCGATGAATATTGGTGTTTATGATTAAGTTGCTGTACTGAATTATATCTTTTGTTATCTCTATGTTGTTTATGATCTTGCATGCTCTCCGTTGTTAGTAGCTATCTTGGCCGAGTAGTTGCTAGTGACTCCAAGAGGGGGTATTTATGCTCGATAGTGGGTTCATGTCTCTATTTCACCTGGGGGAGTGACAGAAACCTCTAAGGTGGTAGATGTGCTGTTGCTACTAGGGAGAAAACAACATTCATATGCTCAAGGGCATATGCTTTGTTTACATTACACACTTTGCTTAATGCAATTATCTGTTGTTCGCAACTTAATACTTTTGGGGTGTTTGGATGATATCCCCGAGGGTGGATTATTAGTCATAGATGCAGTTGGATGGCGGTCTATGTATTTTGTTGTAATGCCCAGAGTGAATCTCATAGTGATCTTCTTGACATATCACGTTATCTTTATTCTATCAATTGCCCAACTGTAATTTGTTTACCCAGCATGTTATTTATCTATGGAGAGACACCACTAGTGAACTGTGGACCCCGGTCCTATTTTAATCATATTGCAATCACTGTTTACTTTTCCCGCACTGTTTACTTTACTAGCATATTACTACTGTTTTCCACTCGATACACTCATAACCTTTGTTTCAAGCAAACCGGTGAGATTGACAACCTCATCGCAAGTTGGGGACAAAGTATTTGTTTGTGTGTATGCAGGTTCCACAAACACCTTCAGTCGTCATCGTCTCTCTTCTCCTGTTCGATATACCTTGGTTTCTTAACTGAGGGAAAACTAGCCGCTACACTCATCATACCTTCCTCTTGGGGTTCCCAACGGGCTGGTCATCACCACGCACAAGGACATACTGCTCCCACGTCAACTAAACGCCACAGTTCTTTTCTGGCGCATCACACGAGTAGCAGCTGCACAATGCCGTGCTTGGCACGCGTGAGCATGGGGTGAGACGGTGGCGGCGGTGGTGCTCGAGAACGGCGAGCCCGAGGAGCATCCGTAGCGGGAGGCGGGGTCAAAACCGTGGAGGGCGAGCTCGTAGAAGACTCCGGGCCACCATCATCCATAGACGCAGCGGGCGAGGGAGCTGACGAGGTCGATCCGGGTGATGACGATCCGGCCGGGGACGAGCCAGGCGAAGTGGCTCGAGACGGCGTGCGCGGGGCGGGAGATACTGCCGTGGCAGGAGAAGTGCCCGCGGCAGGCTGCCGAGCAGCCGCGGCAGGCTGCCGAGCGCCCGCGGCAGAGGTTCCCGCGATCGGCGCGGTGAATGGCATCGACAACATCGGCTGCTCAACCTGCAGAAAGTCATAACTTTGCAAAGTAGGAGTAGAGGATGGTGGTGATGCGTTAGAGGCAAATGGAAAGACAGACTCGTCAAACACAACATGGCGAGAGATGATGATCTTTTGGGTGGAACGATCAAGGCAGCGATAGCCATGATGTTGAGATGGATACCCGAGGAACACGCATGGCACGGAGCGTGGCGCAAGTTTATGCGGGGCAACGGCGGTGGTGTTGGGGTAGCATAAGCATCCGAAGACCCGAAGACCGGCATATGCAGGATCTACACCATGAAGAGCTCGAAAAGGCACGCGATCCGCGATGGCCTTGGAAGGTAGCCGATTGTGCAACAACACAGCTGTATGGAGAGCCTCGGCCCAGAAACGAGGTGGCATGCTAGCTTGAATGAGAAGAGTGCGAGTGATGTCATTAAGAGTGTGAATAATTCTCTCGGCTTTACCGTTTTGTTGTGAAGTATAGGGACATGAGAAGCGGAGTGCTATCCCATGGCGTTGGGCAAACGATTGTAGGGAGGAATTATCAAACTCACGGCCATTGTCACACTGGATGGCTTTCAAGGGTGCATGAAACTGAGTTTGGGCTAAGGCGTGGAGGGACGACAAGTGTGAGAAGGCTTCTGACTTGGCACGTAAAGGATACACCCAAGCGTATTGAGTGAAATCATCGAGACAAACGAGATAATACTTAAAGCCAGAAATACTCTCAACAGGAGATGTCCACAAATCACAATGTATGAGTTGAAACGGAGAATGTGTTACACGATTGGTAGAAGAAAAAGGTAGACGAACATGGCGACCTAATTGACAAGCATGACACAAACTAGATTTATTTTTATCCCTAGGAATAATGCAGGAGCGAGCTAGTGACTCCATGACCGGCCGTCCAGGGTGTCCAAGGCGCCGATGCCACATAGCAGGGTCGACGACGAGGAAGGCTTGTGGGCGGCTAGGGGAGGAGGTGCTGACAGGGTAGAGGGGTCCGGGACTATTGCATCTGAGAATCTCGGTCCTGGTTAGAAGATCCTTCACAGAAAAACCAATAGGGTCAAATTCGACGGAAACACGATTATCAATGGTGAATTTACGAACGGACAGGAGGTTTTTGACTATATCGGGAGCTACTAAGACATTGCGAAGATGCAGAGGACGCGATGGAGTAGAAATAGGAAAATGTGCATGCCCGGTAGCGGTGATCGGAAGGGTGGAACCGTTACCGACAATGACAGCACGAGAGGAAGAAGGAGGAGGAGACACGGAGGTAAGCATACCGGGGTTCGATGCGAAGTGGGAGGTGGCGCCAGTGTCGAAGACCCAATCGGAGGTGGGCGCTTGGAGGCCCATCGTCTGGAACTGATTCATCAGCGCGGACTGGTCCCACGAAGCGGTCGATGAAGCCGGTGATGACGGAGGTGCAGCGCCGAGCCCATATGCAGGAGCCTGAGGAGCATAGCCGCCGTAGCCGTAGCCATAGTTGGGCGGCATGGTATAGGGCCCTTGCGCATAGAAGGCGTGCTGCGGGGGCGAGGGGCGGTGCATGTAGCTGGGAGGCCGAGCCTGCATGCCAGGGCCGTATGGCCACATCTGGATCGCGCCGTTCCAGGGCAGGAGCGGTGTGGGCCAGGTCGGAGGAGCGGCGGCCGGAGGCGTGACGACGGGGCCGGCCTAGATGATGGCGGTGTCCTTAGCAGCCTCCGTTGTGGCCATCTTCTTCTTCTTGCCCTTGCCGCCGTTGCCCCGTCCAGAGTTGGGGGCGGTGGCGGCGGTGGAGTAGAGGGCCGTGTCGTCGTTGCCATTGCGCGAGCGACGATTCTTGCGCTTCATGTCTTGGAGCGCGAGAAGAGAACGGCACTTCTCGAACGTAATGCCGGGCATGAGGGAGATGAGATCAGCAGCGCTCTCGTATTGCTCGGAGAGTCCGTTGAGGCAGTGGATCACCAGCTTGGCGCCGTCTTCCGGGGAGCCGAGATCTGCGAGACCGTCAGCGAGAGCCTTGATCTTCTTCAAGTAATCGGTCATGGTCATGTCACCCATCTTGATCTCGCCGAGCTCGGTGGAGAGGTGGAGCTGGCGGTTGATCTTGTGATCGTTGAAAAGCCCGTTGATGCTTGTCCACAGCTCGACGGCGAGAGGGTCTTCGCCCGGTGTCATGACGGCGTCGAGGAGGCTGAGGGACACGGACCCGTAGAGCCAGGAGACGACCGTGGCATCCAAGAGGGCCCACTCTGGAGTCGGATCGGACGGAGCAGGGGCGTCGACGTGGTCGAGCAGCGCGTACTTGCGGAGGGTGGCACGGAAGAAAGTGCGCCATTGGCGATGAACGCCGGTGTCGAGGGCCAGCTCGACGGGGACGTGCCCTTTGATGGAGTGGAGGCCGACGGCTTGGGCATGCAGCGAGGTGAGCGAGAAGGCCCCCATGCTGGAGGAGGGGGCGGTGGCGAGGGCGAGCTTGGACTGGGCGTCGAGAGCTTCTTGGGCCTCGCGGTCTTCTTTTTCCTTCGCGGCTTGCGTGATCCGATCGGCGTCGGTACTCATGGCAGAGGGGCAGCGAGGCTAGAAGGGGAGAGGTGGGTGGTTTGCAGAGGCCGGGCGCAGCGCCGAGATCGGCTGCGGCGGCGGCGGCGGAAGCGGGAGGAGGCGCAGGTCCGGTTTAGGGTTTTGCGTCTGATACCATGTAAGATAGGGGAAACCACACGTTAGGTGGCCTTGTATTGCTCATTATATAAGAGGATTACAAGGAGTCCCGATTGCATACAACACGAACTATACACAAGGAATACACAAGCATACGTATCCTACATCTATACAAACACGTGTAGGATATGTATTCTAACACTTCTAACTGTGATTTTGAGGTCAGGACAACATTGTGCCATACCCAAAAAGAATTGAGATTGTGAGAAGCTGTCAAAGAGGATGCTCAACAGCTATGGAGTTTGCAGTTGTTGGTAGAACCATGGATGATCCTGGAGATTTTGTTTTGAATCAGTGAGTTATCAAAGTTCAGTATGTATACACCCTTCAGTTTAGAGGATGTCCCAAGGATGTAATATATTATTTATGATGAGTTACCAGAATGCAGTTCTAAGATATCAACACGAATAAGGTACTATGCCACCTAAATATTCTTACTGTCTAACATGCTCGATAATTTAGTTGGCAAAAAATGGAAATTTTAAATGTGATCCTATCAATATAAATTTAAATACTGGATGCTATTTCCATCTTAGTGAGACATGATGACTGGCCATCACGAAAGGACGGTTTGCAGTTTGGACATGGCTTACATGTGGGCCGAAGTGGAGCTCGCTCAAGTGTCGTCATGACATGTCGTGGTGTACACATGCCCAGCCAACAATGGCCAATTACACATGTTCTTTAGGTGATTTTCACCTTGGGTAAATCACTCTCTTATTATAAAAGGACTGAGTCATCGTTTTGTTCAAACCATGTAACATGTCATCAGATTTCTAAAGGGGTTTGGAAGCAAGATGTACTAACTTAATATATTTGATGTCACTACGGTCATACTTTAGGTCGAGTAAATGGCACCCGTGGTCTCACAATTTATAACGCGAGTGCACACACAACTTGCAAAATAAATTAACCGGTCATTGAACTTGTGATTCGCGTGCACGCCTGGTCACAAAATAGTTTGTTAGCCGGTTTTTGTAGTGTAGATATATTCTGTTTGCAGAAACACCTATAATAAGTGTCTAATCTGTTACCAGTCGATTTCTTACAGATGAATCTCACACATCGGTGGTTGAAAAAATAAGTAAAATATCGTGTGCAGAAATAGGAAATCGAACTCGTGACATGCACCAAGAAGTTGCAGATGCACGCGCTGCCACTAGACAAAGATAGAATGTAGCGTTATTATTTGTACGTGAGAACCGGGTGGGCGGCTGCTACCTCAAGCGCTCGTTTTTTGTCAGTGAACACAGCACCTCCGTCACGCCGACCGGGGACGCAAGCACCATCGTGAACAGCACCTCGCGTGCGGCCATGGAGAATTGGAAATCATTCCATGTGATTGTGTCTATCTGTTAAAAAGCATGATGTTGCAGATTTAAGCGTGAATGTATCAATGTATAGTTGGCTAGAGCGCACGGTCAGCAGCAGAACGTCACGAGTTCGAATCTCACTCCGACGGGCTGCATTTTTTATTTTTCTATTTTTGTTTTTTCTACTACTACAGGTGGAACCCACTTGTAAGACATGGAGTTAACTATAAAAGAATTGTAGCAGGGGTTACCTGCAAAAAGGACGGTCCTAATCCACCTCACATGCGCTGCAAGTGATCGGTTTTTGTTGAAAACCAAACAACAGACTGTTTTGTGACCAACCATGCACATAAATCACAAGTTCAGTGATTGGTTAATCTACTTTGTAAGTTGTGTGACTTAAGTGCAAACACGTTACAAGCTGTGAGACCACGGGTGCTATTTACTCCTTTAGGTCATAGTTATGCTTTAAGAAAAAATTCTCAATCAGAAGCTGGTCGACTTGAGTCTGGCCTTAATTATTTTAAAGGATCAACTACATTTGTAAATGATGTCATAGTGTTCATATGGTTGCAACATGTCAATTTTGTAGTGTCTAATTGTGTAGTTGCATTATCGATCTGTTGGGGAAAATCAATCTGCAGGGGCACATAGTAAAACATGCTTTTTTACCAAACCACGAATCGTATATTTGGCCCATTCATATACTTGTTGGGATGACATTTGATCATTATGAACTAAACAAACTATTGCACTTAAGCTAGAGCCTTCTGTGGTAAAGTTGCTTAGGCCTTTTACAATGGGGGGTTTCTTAGCGTGGTATCCTAGGTATTTTGCTTATGTGGCACTATATTAAATGAGAAAAAAGAGTGGTGTTAGCTAAGATACAACACTTGCATGAGTTCATTGGCAAAAATTGTTTCTAGCCCAATCATATGCATGCTTGAGACCAAAAACATTAATTAAGAGACAACCTTTAAGAGACAATGCATTGGAGAAGTTGTATCTTAATTTTTAATTACTCCGAAAACATGCTAAGAAAACTATGCATTATGAAATGTCTAGCTGATGATCCGATGATAATGTGACAATTGTTGGTACAATAAAATGCATTGGTCCAAATTAGATATCAATTTCATTTGTGTTTTTGATCATCTGCCACTATTTTTTGCTGTAGCATGTATATACACACCTATTTGGTTATGTTCATATCACTGACGCATCATATTCCGTTGAGAATTATGCATGTTTTAGTTCTTGTTGGTCATCTCGGGCAGTCACATCACATACTAAATCCAAGGCGAAGTTCCGTCGCTATATTTGTACGTGAGCTTCAAGAATGACTGGTGCACTGCTCTAATAAATATATGAGGTAAGATTGGTGATACTATGTGGGCTTTTGGCTGATGTTTTCATGACAATATGAAATTATTTATTCTAATGCAGAAATAAGCTTGCAACGACCTCTTGCTATTCACTTCTAGCCCTAATTGAAAAATGAGACCCTAATTGAAAATATCAGCTACAGTTTAAATCAAATGTTGGTCCATTGCAATACACGGGCATATTTTTTAGTGTACTAAACAAATGTCAAAGAACAAGTCTTTGTTGAACTTCGTCGAACTGAATGAATAATAGACGAATCGATCTATCTTTTTGGCGGGGAATAAGCAAAATCTACTATTCTAAGGAAAATGTCAAGAAACGAAAAATATCTTGTACAGTATAACACAATGTACGTATCACTACATCGTGTGGTAAAAAAAAACAATAAATGGAGCCTAGCTACGAGGCTACGATACAATGAAGCCGACGATGACAGTCACTAGTAGAAAACGGGCCTTTGGCCAGGACCCTTTAGTCCCGGCCTCCATCTGGGCCGGGACTAAAGGCCCGGCCACGTCGCCCGAAATTCGCCACCCGCCCGGGAGGCTTTAGTCCCGGCCCGTAACGACCCTTTAGTCCCGGTTTGAGACACAAACCGGGACTAAAGGGCTATGCGCTGAGCGGCCCGCATGTGCGCCCCCTTTAGTCCCGGTTTGTGTCTCAAACCGGGACTAAAGTATTCTGCCTATATATATGGCTGCAGCAGCCCCTCTCTCCCCTCTTGCATTTTTTGGATGAAAGTGTGTGAGTGTGTGCTAGCTCTCCTTTTTGCTTGGATGCACTAGAGGTGTTTGTTGAAATGTTTGTTAGAGCGATGCCGCTTCAGTTCACCGAACACAACTACGATATGAGGTGCCCGAGCCACGCTTAAGCCTCTTCCTCTTTATTTCCACTTATTCTAAAAGGTTAGCAACTATATTTCCTCGTTTAGACCGTGCGGTACTAATTTTTAGGATCGTGATTGTGTTTGATATACTGTTGCATGACGCAGATGAGCCATCCATGGATATACGGTGATCGACGCACCGCCGCTTACAGAGAAGGCGTGCATTCTTTTCGAGATGCGGCCGATGCGAACAAGCATGGTGGTGGCTATATGTTTTGTCCATGTGTTGAATGTCGGAATGAGAAGGACTACACTTCCTCAAGAGTCATTCAGAGCCACCTGCTTCGGTCCGGTTTTATGTCGGGCTATAATGTTTGGACCAAGCACGGAGAAAGAGGGGTTATGATGGAAGACGACGATGAAGAAGAAGAGAACGATGATGACAACTATCGATCTATGTTCCCTGAGTATGCTGATACCGCAATGGAAGACAATGAAGAAGAAGATCAGGGTGCAGAACGGGAACCAGATGAGCCCGCTGATGATCTTGGCCGGGTCATTTCTGAAGCACGGCGAGGCTGTGACACAGAAAAGGAGAGGTTGCAGTTCGAGCAGATGTTACAGGACCACAACAAATTGTTGTACCCAACTTGTGAAGATGGCCAGAAGAAGCTGGGTAGCACACTGGAATTGCTGAAGTGGAAGGCAGAGACCGGTGTGACTGACTCGTCATTTGAAAAGTTGCTGGTACTGATGAAGAAGATGCTTCCAAGAAAGAACGAATTGCCCGCCAGCACGTACGAAGCAAAGAAGCTTGTCTGCCCTCTAGGATTAGACGTGCAGAAGATACATGCATGCCCTAATGACTGCATCCTCTACCGCGGTGAGAAATATGAGAATATGGATAAATGTCCGGTATGCACTGCATTGCGGTACAAGATCAGAAAAGATGACCCTGGTGAGATTGAGGGCGAGCCACCCAGGAAGAGGGTTCCTACCAAGGTGATGTGGTATGCTCCTATAATACCACGGTTGAAACGTCTGTTCAGAAATAAAGATCATGCGAAGTTGTTGCGATGGCACATGGAAGATCGTATGAAAGACGATAAGTTGAGGCACCCCGCTGATGGTCGGCAGTGGAGAAAAATCGAGAGAGAGTTCCCGAGATTTACAGGTGATGCAAGGAACTTATGGTTTGGTCTGAGTACAGATGGCATGAATCCTTTTGGGGAGCAGAGTTGCAGTCACAGCACCTGGCCCGTTACTCTATGTATCTACAACCTTCCTCCTTGGTTGTGCATGAAGCGGAAGTTCATTATGATGCCAGTGCTTATCCAAGGTCCAAAGCAACCCGGCAACGACATTGATGTGTACCTAAGGCCATTAGTTGACAAACTTTTACAGCTGTGGGCCGAACCAGGTGTACGTGTGTGGGACGAGCACAAACAAGAGGAATTTGACCTTCGAGCCTTGCTTTTCGTAACCATCAATGATTGGCCTGCTCTTAGTAACATTTCAGGACAGTCAAACAAGGGATACAATGCATGCACGCACTGTTTAGATCAGACAGAAAGTATATATCTGGACAAATGTAGGAAGAATGTGTACCCGTTCAATCGTCGTTTTCTTCCGCCCAAGCATCCCTTAAAGAAAAAAGGCAAGCATTTCAATGGCAAGGCAGAACCCCGGGGGAAGCCTGTCATCCGTACTGGTGCTGAAGTATTTGATATGGTCAAAGATTTAAAAGTAATCTTTGGAAAGGGTCCTGGCAGCCAACCTGTTCCTAACGGCCCTGATAAGCGCGTACCCATGTGGAAGAAGAAATCTATATTTTGGGAGCTACCCTATTGGGAAGTCCATGAGGTCCGCTCCGCAATCGACGTGATGCACCTGACGAAGAATCTCTGCGTGAATATTCTAGGCTTCCTGGGCTTGTATGGGAAGTCAAAAGATACACCGGAAGCACGGGAGGACCAGGAACGTCATAAAGGAAGAGATGGCATGCATCCAGGGCAGTTTCAAGGGCGTGCCAGCTACGCTCTTACTAAGGAAGAGAAGGAAATCTTCTTTGAAGTCCTTTTCAGTATCAAGGTCCCGACTGGCTTCTCGTCGAATATAAAGGGAATCGTAAATATGAAAGACAAAAAATTCCAAAACCTAAAGTCTCATGACTGCCACGTGCTTATGACGCAATTGCTTCCGGTTGCATTGAGGGGAATTCTACCGGAAAATGTTCGCCTGGCAATTGTGAAGGTATGTGCATTCCTCAATGCAATTTCTCAGAAGGTAATCGATCGAGAAAGTCTATCAGGGTTACAGATTGATGTGGTCCAATGTCTGGTCAGCTTTGAGTTGTTGTTCCCGCCATCCTTCTTCAATATAATGACACACCTCCTAGTTTACCTAGTCGAAGAGATTAGAATTCTCGGTCCTGTATTTCTACACAATATGTTCCCCTTCGAGAGGTTCATGGGAGTCTTAAAGAAATATGTTCGTAACCGTGCTAGGCCAGAAGGAAGCATCTCCAAGGGCTATGGAACAGAGGAGGTCATTGAGTTTTGTGTGGACTTTCTTCCTGACCTTAAGCCGATTGGTGTTCCTGAATCTCGGTATGAGGGTAGGCTGACAGGAAAAGGCACACTAGGAAGGAAAGCAAAAGTATGTATGGACGGGCATTCTTTCTCTCAAGCACACTACACAGTTTTACACAATTCCACCGTGGTGGCTCCGTATATCGTGAGACACAAGAATATTCTACACTCCGAAAACCCGGGGAAGACTGACTCTTGGATTAAAGGGGAACACGAGAAGACTTTCGGCAGTTGGTTGCAGACACATCTCATGAATGATGACACCGTTGGAGATCAGCTGTACTGTTTGGCCAGGCCACCATCTTCTACTATATGTACTTTCCAAGGGTACGAGATAAATGGGAATACATTTTACACGGTTGCCCAAGATAAAAAGAGCACCAACCAAAACAGTGGTGTCCGCTTTGATGCAACAGACGAGAATGGGCACTGTTTGGAAACATATTACGGGTACATAGAGGAGATATGGGAACTTGACTATGGACCTACTTTTAAGATCCCTTTGTTTCGGTGCAAATGGGTGAAGCTGACAGGAGGCGGGGTAGTTGTAGACCAAAAGTACGGTATGACAACAGTGGATCTCAACAATCTTGCGTACATGGATGAACCATTCGTCCTAGCCAACGATGTCGCTCAGGTTTTCTATGTGAAGGACATGTCTACAAAAACGAGAAAAAGAAATCAGCAAAAGAAGACATCGTCCGATGAGCCAAAGCGCCATATAGTTCTTTCAGGGAAAAGAAACATCGTGGGAGTAGATGACAAGACAGACATGTCAGTAGATTATAATAAGTTTCATGAAATTCCGCCCTTCAAAGTGAAAACTGACCCAAGCATCCTACTGAATGATGAAGATTCTCCATGGCTACGACCCAGAAGAAAATAGAAATAATAGATAGGAATGTTGGTGCAATAATGTAATAATGTATTAAACCTTTTATGTAATGCATGATGAAGATTCTCCATGGCTACGACAGACACGGTTACACCGCTCTTTAGGGAAAAAGCCTTCGTAAACAAATTTTGTAGAAGAAAAAAACCTCCTAGCACAAAGCTTGAATTTTGGTGCAACTATAGGTAAATTGCCAAAGAAACAAACAGAGCTATCACAAGCACCACGAATAAACATTTCATACCGAACGCCACAACACTGGATCCTAGACTTCTAGATTTAACTCAGGCCGCCACCGTGCATAAATCTTATCTCCCGTTCTAGATTTAAAATGGCAAAATAGTTAATAGTTAGGATAGTTAAAATAATTAATTTTTAAAATAGAAAATAGTTTTGAATTATCTATTCAATTTCAAACACTTTTCATTTTTATAGTTTTGTCAAATACTCAAATATGCAAAAAGAATATTAATAAACATAGTTTTTAATTAAAAATGGCAAAATATTTAATAGTTAGGATAGTTAAAGTAATTAATTTTTAAAATAGAAAATAGTTTTGTATTATGTATTCAATTTCAAACACTTTTCATTTTTATAGTTTTGTTAAATTCTTAAATATGCAAACAGAATATTAATAAACATAGTTTTTAATTAAAATGGCAAAATAGTTAATAGTTAGGATAGTTAAAATAATTAATTTTTAAAATAGAAAATAGTTTTGAATTATCTATTCAATTTCAAACACTTTTCATTTTTATAGTTTTGTCAAATACTCAAATATGCAAAAAGAATATTAATAAACATAGTTTTTAATTAAAAATGGCAAAATATTTAATAGTTAGGATAGTTAAAGTAATTAATTTTTAAAATAGAAAATAGTTTTGAATTATGTATTCAATTTCAAACACTTTTCATTTTTATAGTTTTGTTAAATTCTTAAATATGCAAACAGAATACTAAACAAATAAAAGAAAAAACAGAAAATAGGCCTTTAGTCCCGGTCCGTGCCACAGACCGGGACTAAAGGCCCTGGCCGCTGAAATCCCCACCCGAGGCCTTTAGTCCCGGGCGGTGGCACGGACCGGGACTAAAGGCCCCCCTTTAGTCCCGGTCCGTGCTACCGCCCGGGACTAAAGGTCCCGGGGTATAAAACTGGCGCCTTCTTCCCCAGGTTTCGGACTTACCGTTTTCGCGCGCGAGGAATTGCCGAAGACGCCGCCAGGCTGCCCGAGCTCGCCGCCGCGCCACCGCGCCCCGCCGCCGCGCCACCGCGCCCCGCCGCGCCCAGCCACCTCGCCCCGCCGCCGCGCGCCCAGCCACCGCGCCCAGCCGCCGTGCCCAGCCACCGCCGCCGCGCCCAGCCACCGCCGCCGCGCCCAGCCGCCGCCGCCGCGCCCAGCCGCCGCCGCCGCGCCCAGCCACCGCCGCCTGCAAGGTAATTTTAAAAAAAAATTATTTTAGATATAGTTAGTGTTAGGGTATTTTAGTGTTAGTGTTAGGGTATTTTAGTGTTAGTGTTAGGGTATAGTTAGTGTTAGGGTATTTTAGTTAGTGTTAGGGTATTTTAGATATAGAATTATTTTAGATATAGTTAGTGTTAGGGTATTTTAGTTATAGTTAGTGTTAGGGTATTTTAGATATAGAATTATTTTAGATATAGTTAGTGTTAGGGTATAGTTAGTGTTAGGGTATTTTAGTGTTAGTGTTAGGGTATTTTAGATATAGAATTATTTTAGATATAGTTAGTGTTAGGGTATTTTAGTTATAGTTAGTGTTAGGGTATTTTAGATATAGAATTATTTTAGATATAGTTATAGTTAGATATAGAATTATTTTAGAGATTTATTTTAGAGATAGAATTATTTTAGATATAGTTATAGTTAGTGTTAGGGTATTTTAGAGATAGAATTATTTTAGTGTTAGGGTATTTTAGATATAGAATTATTTTAGTTATAGTTAGTGTTAGTTTATTAGTTAATAGAATTTATTTGCGCGCGAGATATAGAATTATTTTGCAAATAGAAATAGAATTATTTTGCATCATATATAGTTTGTTAGTTTATTAGTTAATCAAATGTTCGTTTTTTGCAGAACTATGGATCCACATAGCAGGAACCTCGAAGAGGAAGAACTTATCGAAGATATAATCAAAGACGCCCCCGACATTGAACCTGCAGAATCTCCGTCGTCATATCTAAACCCCTGATGGAGAAGCCGGTGGAGAAGCCGGTGGAGAAATAATAAAGTCCGGCGAGGTATACATATGAAGTTCGACAATCACTTGTAATATGTGAAAAATATTGGAGATAGCTCTATATTGTATACATATACATTCATTTGACGAATGTTTCTCCCTCTTAGGCCTCCACATCGAGCAAAGCTACGAAACGAGGCCCGACTAAAAAGTTGGATGCACGGACGCATTACACCTTTGAGGTGATATTGCCTACGGGTGAACCAAAGCTTCCTAAGAATGCTGCTGACACATTCAAGAAGCAATGCGGAGTTCTCGTTAGGGATCACGTCCCGATCAGCGTTCGGGAGTGGAACAAGCGCAAAGGGGCAGCCGATAGTGACTATGTCGCCGAAAGATACAAAGATAATCTTTGGAATGATATCATGTCACATTTCAACCTGCCAGAATGTGAGAATGAAGACGCCGCAAAAAAACTGAGGGCCAAAGTCAAGCAGTGGACTCTAAAGAAGATGGCCGAACTGTTCCGTAGCTGGAAGAAGAAGCTATGGAAAGACTATCTGAAGACAAAGAAAGTGCCAGTATTCGAGGGGTATCTAGCCAAGCAGGCGAATCACTGGAAGGCATTTCAGGAGTACAAGCAGTCAGAAGATGCCAAGGCATTATCAGAAAAGAACAAGAAAAATGTCGACAAGAAGAAATATCACCACACGCTGGGGCCAGGGGGCTATGAGACTGCCATCCCAAAGTGGGATAAGAAAGAGCAAGATCTGCTAGCTAAAGGCATCGTACCTGAACCCATCCGTGATGAGTGGGAAATGAGAGCAAGGAATTGGTTCCTTGCGCATGGTGGTTCGTACGACGAAGAAACAGGGGACCTCATCTGCAGTGGCGGTCTTAGGATACCCAGGGAGAATTGGAAAAAGATAGTGAAAGAAATTAAAGAGGGAAAAAGACAGTTCACTGCAGATAGAGAGAAAGATTTGCTCACACTGGTCCTCGGCAATGACGAACATGGAGGACGAACGCGAGGCTTCGGTCCTTCTTACCCGTGGTGGCTTGGGTTTGCCAGAGACCAAGACACTTACAGAAGCCGGGCGAGAGCAAAGAAGCGACAGCAGGATGAGGAGAATGACAAGTTCAACCAGTTGCTTGCCAGGCTTAACGAGCAACAGAAGCAGATTGACGAGCTTAGAGGAGTAGCGCGCCAGGAAGATCCTGGACTCGATATTATCGGCGCCCCATCTAAGCGGAAAAGCAGCGTGGCTGAATCTGAGGCCCCGCCCGACGATGCACGAAGAATGATAGAGGGCGGTCCCGGCTACCCCGTGGATGGAATCAAGGAGTCAACATCATGTGAACTCCATCAGAAATTCAAGAACATATCCATGAAGGTGGCCGTCGGACAAGCTTTACCTTCTGGCCCTGATGCACGCTGGCATGGCCGTGAGATTCCAGCTGGCTTTGCTAAAGTCGGGGTGGATGAAATCATGGCGGGGTTTCATGATATGGAGCTCGACATGGCTGGACCCGAAGATGAGAGGACACTCGGAGAAGTACTGGGTGGAGTCATCCTATGGGACAAGAACTACATCAAGCTTCCAGGCTCGGCCCCAAGGACAACACCGCCTCCGAGTCGTCGCAGGTCACCTACACCTCCATCACCTCCAAGCCCTCCACATGACGACGGCCACCACAACACGAGTCCATCTCGATCACCGCCGCCGGACTTGGGTCGGCCGTCTCCGCTGCCGCCCGCTAAGGATACTAAGCGGAAGCGTGCCAGCAAGAACGCTCCGTCCATGAGTTCTAAGCGACGGAGCTCCCCAAAGCGCAAACTGTCGCCCCTCCCAAAGGTACCTCATGCTAATCTTCCTATCAGACCTTATGATCGTACCGACGAGGAAAACGCCAGGATAGCAAAGGAACATTATGAGGCGCAGATGAAAAAGAAGGAACCCGAGCCCCGCCCGGAATACACCGAGAAGCAAATAGCATATGCAAAATACTTCATGACCCTTCCATCACAGTATGACTTACACCATAAGCCTGACGACTATACACGCACATTGCAGAAGGAAGGGCAAAAGAGCAAGTCACGTGCAAGTGCAAGTGGGAGCAAATCAAGTTCAACTACAAGCAAAATAAGATCAGACGTTCCTCAGCTTGGACAACAGGCCAAACAGTCGATCCCACCCCTCAGGGTGTTACCCGAGAATGTTCCCTCTCTGGTGCAGGGGCAAGATTTGGGATTAGCAAAGAAGTGGGCGGATGAATGGGGTATCCCGGTTGAAGTCATTCTGGCTTCCCAAGACGACGTGGTACCCAAGGCTGTGGTAGCCCCTAAGCCACAGTTTGTCATGGGAGCGCCTTTGGTCAGCAAAGATAAGTTTGATGATCTCCCAACAAATATGCGTTACTTGCATACATGGTACTTAAGTGAATCAAAGAAAGGGAGAACGATGATCGTGGCGCTTGTCCCACGGGAGTACTACGGCCGTCCCGAAGACATCCATATCGACTTTGATGAACTCTTCCAGATGTACAATACCGACGCCCTCGACAAATCGCTTATGAGTTGCTATTGTCTGTAAGTTTTTCAATTCGTTGTCTACATATAACTTGTTCAATTATTTCAATTCATTGTCTACATATAACTTGTTCAGTTATTTCAATTCATTTTCTACATATAACTTGTTCTGTTCTGACTTGTACTCTATTATGCAGAATGAAGATTCTGGAATGTAAAAGTAGGAACATCCTAAATATTGGGTTTATTGACCCAGATAAAATACATATAAAGACGCTAACTGATAACCCCAAGGAGACGGAGGAAAACCTTCTAAGGTTTCTAACAGATCAAAATTACTGTGACCACATACTGTTTCCATACAACTTCAAGTGAGGGTCTTACTCTGTTGTGTCCATTCACTTATGAGTGTAATTGATAAGTTACTGACACATATATATATACATGTGCAGCTACCACTGGATTCTGTTGGACATTCAAATTGATAAGGGAAGAGTTGATGCCTTCGACCCATTATCGAGACCCTTGGAACAGTTCCAAAGCCTGCAGGACATGCTCCAAGGGTAATTTCAATCATTCTTGCGCTCTATCGGTCTCTTTCGATGATTTTCTGATCAATTAATGAAAAACTTAGCAAATCATTTTCCTTGTCGGGCAGGGTTTGGAAGCGGTTCAAGTGCGTGACTCCCGGTATCCGGCATGAGAAGCTGACCTTTAGAGCGGCTCAGGTAAGTAGTAGTATGATATACTTCTATTTTCAATACTTTTGTAATGCTAGATTATTATTTTGATTATATATATTCTATTCTCGTAAAGTGCGACCAGCAGCCACGGGGGACGCATCTATGTGGATACTATGTTTGCGAGACCATTCGCACGTTTACCTCTGAGCACAAGGATTACAGATACGATGTAAGCAATAAACATTCACACCTCTATTTTTACTCGTCATTCTTTGTTATCATGATTGATATTCATATTCATCTCCTCTTCTTATATAGTACACGGCCATGCGGGAGAAGTACCTACCAGAGCAACGCGCGATTGCTGTTGCAGAGGAGCTGGCGACCTTTCTGAGAATAGAAGCTATAGACGACAAAGGACGATTTAGTGTAGCTAGGGGCCATTACTGATGTTGGTCCATGTAATCGAATAGACGGGCTCTTGTCCCGATAATTCTGATCTCCATATAATTGTATATATATGCTCGCTTGTAAGATAAGTTAATCTTATATATATGCATAAACTAATTCCCGAACACCAAGGCACCAAACGAGGCATCACGTTAATCCCCCACCTAAAACCCTAAAACCCCTAAACCCTAAAACCCTACAGCAAAAAACAAAAATCTGCAGATGACCTTTAGTCCCGGTCTGTGTTATAAACCGGGACTAAAGGTCCTGGCCCTGATTCGCTCCGAGGTGCCCACGTGGACACCCTCCAGTCCCGGCTGGTAAGCGGGTCGGGACTAAAGGTTCAGCCTTTAGTCCCGCGGCTGGGGTCCCGGTTTGCAAACCGGGACTAAAGCCCCTTACGGGCCGGGACTGGAGGCCCCGTCCCCACTAGTGAGTAATGTCGTCCTGTTTGCCGCCGGTGAAGTTGGTACCACGCTCTTCCCGGCTGGCGACACTGAAGGGCGAGTCCCTACTGCTCCTTGCCATGTCGTAGGCGTGTCTTGCAATGGCCGCTGCCATCTTCCCGGGCGTGCATCTCAACGCCGTGCCCATCCGCACGATCTCCTCGAGCTCGCCGTCGAACACGTTGTCGAAGAGCCCGTCCGTCCCGGCCACCACCACGTCGCCTTCCTTCACCGGGAACTCGCCCGCCGCCGCTGTTAGCTTTTTAATCTTGATCCTTTGTATCAGCATAGTTTGTTCATCTCGCATGTAGCTAGGCATGCCAGGTTGCACGCATGGATTAGTTAGTAGGTTAGCTGGTTTGGCCGAGTCCTATGCATGATGGAGTAATTCTAGGAGTTGATTAGATCATGGACTTAGTGGAGTAGCGGCCGGTGTGGTGTGAGCCAGGTCGTGTGCATCGTGGAGTAAGTGTAGGAGGTAGTGGGTATTCTCTTGTACTGTCTATTTAAGTTCCGCAAGTGAATGAGAAAGAGGAGCCTGCGGGCAAGAGAAAAGATGTAGCACTTGTGGCTGCCAAGGTTGAGACTCACGGCAAAGCGTTTTGCTCATCCTTGGTGTGTGTGTGTTGTGTTGTGGCTGTGTGTTCAAGAGAGTGTAGATTGTGAGGTAGTTAGAAGAAGAAGAGGGCGCTGCGAGGTTGCAGCGCCAACAATTGGTATCAGAGCGAGAAGATCTTGGAGCCTTCGGCCATGGCGGTGTGATGCCGCTGAAGCCGACGACAGTGACGACGGTGGACTCCACGAGTGGTGGAGGAGGGCGACGCGAGCTAGAGCTCGCTGGCGGTGTGATGCCGCTAGCAGCTGGCTGCGGTGTGATGCCGCTAGAAGGCGACGGCGGTGTGATGCTGCCACAAGAAGATGACGGTGCGATGCTGTTATGAGGATTTGGCGGTGTGAAGCCGTTACGAGGCGGTGGCGATGCGATGCCACTGGTTTGGAACCTACGGTGGTGGTGCGACGCCATCGTCATCATGGAGAGTTGGTGTGAAGCCAACAAAAGTTGCAATGTGAAGTTGCGGCAAGAAGGCGTCATGACCGGCGTTGCGAGACGTCGTCCACGGCAAGACGACATGTTGGTTGGCGCTGTGAGGGTAACTTCCACGGCAATATGGTGGTGACCGGCGCTGCAAAGGGTCATTGCAAGGTGAAGTTTCTGCGTGCGGTGTTCGAGGTGATCTCGTCAAATAGATGCGAAGGCCGGTGTAGCTGGCTGTGGCTAACATCGCAGAAGCGTTCAAGGTGAAGCTGTGTGAAGATTGGAGAATCAAGATTAGAGGGGAAAATGTTAGCTTTTTAATCTTGATCCTTTGTATCAGCATAGTTTGTTCATCTCGCATGTAGCTAGGCATGCCAGGTTGCACGCATGGATTAGTTAGTAGGTTAGCTGGTTTGGCCGAGTCCTATGCATGATGGAGTAATTCTAGGAGTTGATTAGATCATGGACTTAGTGGAGTAGCGGCCGGTGTGGTGTGAGCCAGGTCGTGTGCATCGTGGAGTAAGTGTAGGAGGTAGTGGGTATTCTCTTGTACTGTCTATTTAAGTTCCGCAAGTGAATGAGAAAGAGGAGCCTGCGGGCAAGAGAAAAGATGTAGCACTTGTGGCTGCCAAGGTTGAGACTCACGGCAAAGCGTTTTGCTCATCCTTGGTGTGTGTGTGTTGTGTTGTGGCTGTGTGTTCAAGAGAGTGTAGATTGTGAGGTAGTTAGAAGAAGAAGAGGGCGCTGCGAGGTTGCAGCGCCAACAGGCAACAGCCGCGTCTCTCACACTGTTGCCGCCGACGGCGCTGAGCTGGAACGGGCAGTTGAAGTAGTGCTGCTGCGGCAGCGAGCGGACAACAAGCCTACCGCCGCGGAACACCGCGAAGGCGCTGTCTCCCACGTAGGCCCACCTGAGGACCTCGCCGGACAGCGATAGGATGAGCGCGGTGGACGCCGCCGGCGTGCGCGTCGACGCGACCGTCTTCTTGTACGCCCTCTCCAGCAGCGTGGAAGGGCAGACGCCGGTCCTGCCGGAGCAGGACGCGGCAGCCACCTCGTCGTAGGCGTTGGCCATGATCCCGTGCGAGAACTCGGCGGCGTCCACGCCGTCGCCGCGGCATCCCCCGACACCGTCCGCCACGCCGACCACGCTGGCGCCCGCGTGGCAGAAGAGCGCGTCCTCGTCGTGGTCTGGCAGACAGGAGAAGTCGCAGTCCATCCTCAGTGCGCGCGGGTCGCAGTCCATGGGGTCACCGGAGGATGCGGGGACGATGCCGAACGCGATCTCCATGGCGTCGGGGGTTCGCATGTGGAGATGCGGCGGCATCGCCTCCATCTCCATTGTTGGCTTGCTTAGTTGATTCGGCTAATAGACGCTTAGTTCTAGGGTTCTCGTACGTACGCGAGCGGGCGATCTGATACGCCGTGGCAACAATTCACCAGCGTATATAAAGGAAGAGGTTCGATTTAGTTTCGAACCCGGAGTCGGACCGGAGAAAGTTCATATCCGAATCAAAGAGAGAGAGAGAGAGGATCGGAAGAGCCACGCGGCGCTTTGCCGTTACGCAAACTCCCATTACTCAGCATCTCTCGACGCGGCGGTGCGCAGCTCGGGGCCGGCCGCCGGCGCGGGGATGAAAAGATCAACCACGACGATGAGGACGCGCTCTTCTGGAACCGAAATTTTACCCAAGGGGTCAGATGGCTGCAGGTGTAGATACAAACCTTAGATAGAGTAACATAATAATTATTCTCTCTATCCCAGTAGCGAAGGACGGAAAAAATCTGAGGTAGGACGAACCTAAAAATGATATGAAAACTAAAAAGGGTGAGATTACACGATTTTAGGTCTACTTGGATATTCCAAGCGATCTCGTTGCCTCATATGTATAGGAGCTCTTTGCGGAGCCTTAACGATTACAAGGAGAAGTTGTACTCATATATGTTTACAGAAAACCGAGACTAACTAATAAATATACCACATACGGTATCGTGCGTTCAACAACAATTATGAGACACTAATGCTATATAGATTTTAGGAGAAATATATCTATAAACGTTGCACGTTATTCTCTTATGAGCAGAGAATCTTCTCATTCGTCTGATTCGAGGAGCTGTTGGTTGACGGGCCGCTCCCTCTCTCATGTCCTATCAATATCCATCTTTCTCCTATAGGTTGTCATCTCGCCTCTCACTTATTATCCATTTGACAACTCCATGCCATTAACCATCCCCCAACGACTCTATCTAGGTCATGTTTTCATTTCGAAGTCGATTTTGCATAGTGTTTATTAAAAGAGGCATAACTTTGTCATACGAAGTCCCTTTTTGACGTGTGACCACTTAAAATGTTCATAAAAACACATGCATATAGATGTATTCGCAAAAAATCAAGGTAGGGCGGCTGCCCTACCTTGCCCTACTGGGAGCTTCGCCCTGCTCTATCCCAAATTAATGGACTCAGTGTTATCTAAATGCTAAATATATACTTGTATGTACACACTAAAATATGTGTTGATATATGAGTATCTAAAGAAAATTGAGTTAATTAATTTGGAACTGAAGGAGTACAACCATCGAGTTTAGGAACTACGATGTGTTGGTGTGCTTACTTTATAATTTGCTGTGACAAAATAGCCACAAAAAGGCAAAAGCGCGAAGAAAAAAATTATTGGTGAATTATGTGTTGTTGTGCTTATTTTACAATCTGTGGTGAATGTGATACACCTAGCCAAGGTGTATTCTAGAAGAAAACAACCTGTAGTAAAAAAATAGCCACAAAAAGGCAAAAGCTAGAAAAAAGTAAGATATAAAAAGCTAGTTGGACCAGGCACTGGTAGGAAAAGGCTTACCTACACGTGGAGCCGTGGCGCACCGGCATTTCTATGCGCGACCACTATGTAGCCGCGACACACAGCAAGGTACTGCACCACAACTATGAGTCCAGTACCGGGCGCAGAAAATATTTTATGCGCCATGGCTGTGTATTGGCTGGCCAAGGGTGGGCATGCCAGACTTAGCCGTGGCGCAGTCCCGCAGCGTGTGCCACGACTATGTCTTTTCGGTGCGCCACGCCCTAACCCTTTTCATACTAGCACTATAGGAATTCAGCAATTTTCATAGGTCGTACAATTTTGTCGTGAGCATAACGTCAGCACCCACGCCAAATTAGACATTTACCGCAGGCAAAGGGAATACGAACGACAAGTATATTGCCTACGGCAAATCAGTTATTTGCCGTGTGTAGTTAAGAAGCCTACGACAAATCATTTATTTTGTCGTGTGTAGTTAAGAAGCCTACGACAAATCAGTTATTTGCCGTGTGTAGTCAAGAAGCCTATGGCAAATCAGTTATTTGTCGTGTGTAGTTAAAAAGCCGATTTGGCGGATCAAATTTGCGTATCGATTTGCCGTGTGTTTTCCTACGGCAAACGATTTGTTGTGTGTTTTAGGCTTTTTGCCGTAGACCACCTGCCTATGGCAAATTACTCGATTCCTGTAGTGTAGTGAGCTGGATACAGCGAGGATCAGATATACCTTTAATTTCATGTTATAACATCCACATAATGTGAAAATGACATAAAACCTTTGAAGACAAGTCGTTGGAGACAAAAATGACAAAGTCATGCCCATGTCTATCCTTTGGATACCAATTACCAAATTGCTCTTGCCTTCTAAAAGTAGCATGGAGCATATGGATGCCAAGATTATTATATTGATAAAGAGTATTGACTAAATTATACATAAGCAGAAACTTCAAAGAGTTAACATTGGTCCTTCACATAGGTAGAAGAAAATCCTACAGTGGTGTATTTCTAACTATAAATAACATCTTGTACCTATTTTTGTTTTTGCCGTATACATATTATTCCTGGTAGCTTTAGATCTGAAAGAAGATGTCAAGGAAGACAAATGGTTTGAGGGGAATAACTATGGGGTAGCCGGATCTACCGGCGATGGGGCTCTGGCTACGCAACATGCGAGTACAAATCGGTGAAATCTAAGACGCCATGGACGATTGTACAAGGTTAGTATTCCGATGTGCATTGGTTCTTTTGACATGCTTCATACTCGTGTGTGTTTTGCTACTAACAAGCAAGCGATATGCTACGACGATCCTGGGTATTTGATGCAGATATTTGCTTTGATGCTACAAATATTTTCTTGAGGTGCTGCAAACTTTGCTCTCTCATGTCGCATATGTTTTGAATTATTGGGACGATTTTGATGTGGTGATGGGATGTAATGTGACTTGTGGAAGATTTTGTTGCATACTCGTATTTGTTTGATGTGGAAACAATGTTTTGCTCCATTGAGGTTTCCAAAATGTTACCATACTTTTAATACAGTTTTGACCCACCGCGATGAAATGTTGCAACGATGATGCAATGATATGGTAGGTGGGGGCAGGGTAAGCTGCAAAGGGTCGAATGGCTCTGATTTCGCGTTTTTTGAAGATCAAGCGGCTCAGGAGATGGCACATCATAGGGATTAATCCCCAAGAGGACGCTCAAAATTCTCCTTTGTTTAATTGGTCATCAATTCTATGATCGGTATGCTTTCTAATAAAACTATCTCAATAGCATAATTATGGAATGTTAGAAGGTCGAACAATAGTCATTTAGTAGGCGGAACCACATATTTTATGCATCAATTGTGATTGATACATCTTCTTACAACAAAACTTAATGGCAATGATTTTATCAACATCAAATTGACATGTTACTCACATGGACCATAAAAATGCAGATTTATAATCGCAATTAGTGGTTTAGAGATACTTTCTACCACTAGAAAATCAAGAATAAAATACAATATATCTTGTATATTCTGCCACAAACCCAGCTTGCATCCTAAACGAGACTAGTTGAATGCCCGTGCGTTGCCACGGAAAAAAAAAACTTAGACCTCGATTTTTTTTATAAAGCAACACTATATATCACATGTGTCTTAAGTCTAAACACACTCAATATTGCCTTATCCTTGCTGAGAGTTTAATGCTTAATATAGTTTATTATTATGAATAGGACTGAAAGTTCTCACACTTTATGCCAAGAAGAATCTTATACAATACATCAATTTCAGAATATTGGTTCTATCCACATCAGAGAACATGAATTTACATGTATTTTGCCCTTGATAAACTTCTTAAGCTAATGAAGGTGTCGTATAGTAAAACTAACATAGGAAACCTCTTTTTTTTTGCCGTCTCAATTCCACATTTTCTGAGGACATTCCTTTATTCCCTCAATAATGACAATAGCACTTCAGTATACACCCGTAATTCTACATCTTCAGAATATGCACAATCGATCCATGCTATATATCTGATCAAAAGTTCACTAACGACTACAAGGTCGGATCCGGGCCTCCATGCCCAGATCACATCCACATATGCACAGATTCAATCCTCTATACCTCGAGCCGCACCTTATCTTTGGCAAACGGCGCTGGTCCTCCCTCTCTTGTCTTTCCTCCTTTCCTGTCCTCCCCTTGCTCTTCTTCACCACCTCCGTTCCGACAGTGCTACAGTGTTGGTCGGAATTCGACCGAGGGCACGGTCACCCGTAAGATAGCAACGCCCTATGCCAGGACCTATTGTATTATCTACAGTACCTCCTCTCTTGCTGGCTGCAGGAGACTTGATAAGATTCATATCATTTCAATAGCTAGCTAGACCATACCTCCTCTGTTAATGGCTGCAATCTCTCGTTGATGTAGCATACTTCAGGAGGTATCAGAGCCCTTCTTGCCTGTAAAGCAATAGAGAAATAAAAGTGCCACTGGCTAAAACAAGAAAATTGCAAGAAAGTGCCCAAACTGTGTTGTACCCCTCTGGCTTAATTTCATGGCCAAACTGTGTTACCTACTACAAGACTCATTGCATTATCTACAGAAAGTTTACCCCTGCTGCCTCTACTATACATTTGGTGTTCTTACAAATAACAATATCAGGTTTCAGTTCAGTAGAGGAGTTTCTTGACATAGAAACAACCGACAATGTTCAATGTACTTACCTGCATTTAAAACTGTCGCGATCCCAGAGTTTTCAACATGGCTTGTCAAGTTCACTGTCTGTGAGATTGCATCAACAGGAGCACGTGCAGCGAGTTCGGCAATACTTTGATGCAGCAGTTACATGTACTAATTAAGTGTGAAGAAAACCATCAAACATGCATTAAATGATAACGGGCCAACAAAATGTTGACAATGTAAAGTATCGATCAAATATGTGCTGCATGGTAACACACTGAAGAATCTGTGAGGAGGAAAAGGTAATGAGCAAGAGTTATAGAGAGGTTTACCCAGGTTAGGAGCAAGAAGACACGAGAGTTTTACCTGAATGAAGAAACTCAGGGGGCATTTATCTCTTTGCCAATAGTAGTTCCACCTAATTTTAGATAACCAAAAATCAATCTCCAGAAATAAAAATAGGAACAACTGAATGCTACGAGAAGTACAGCCAGCACAACAGTAACCGCACGGCTCACGTCTTAGATTCACACCGCAACTGAGTGCACAAGGCACACCCAGCCCCCCCTATGCAAAGTGATAACCGCAAAGGCATGACAATGATGTATTTGTCACCCCCTTCTTCCTCACCACCCATCAGTTTCACCGTTTTCACTATTGTGTCGTTATTGTGTATTGTAAACGCCGCACTTCACTAATGTAGTCAGCCCACTCCAACAAAAGTCACGAGTCTTAGTTTCAAGATCTTAAAGTATAATTTTTTGAACGTCTAGTATGGCAAATATGATCTGGGTAACTATTCCTTTCATGGTACGTGGTACATTATTTGATCTACTATGCAAAATAATTTAATAGAGCATAGTTAAAATTATCAATATGCAAAGATGAATAAATCAGATAAGGTGAAGTTCAAGACGCTAGCAATGTAGCATGTACCTTCTAGCGCTGTCACTGCCAATGACCCAAGCTTAAGAGCCATAATTCGGGGTACCTTCTTCTCAATTTTATATGTTCACATCATTCTCTGAACTCGAAATTTTTCCATGTGTATGATATAATTCTATATATAAGCATCGAAGTTCTGTCCAAGCAAAATCATTTCCAAACAAAACAAATATTAATGTCCCAAGAAATGTTATAAAATGTAACTACTCTACAATAGATATTGATGATGAAATAAATAGATACAAAGATAGAAGAGTATGGATGCAGAAGAGCCACATTACCACTACAACCACAAAGCGGAAAGAGCAAATGTAGAGGAGGACATTGCTTGCCAACCTAATCAGTGATGTTGCCGATGCAAGCCTCCACCTTATATCTCGATGAGCTCCTCATTTGTCCTGCAATCAAATCACAATTATCACACTGAAGCAGCTGAATACAGAATGAGAGGTTGTGAAGAAACAAGGTAGCAAGGTGTAGTGCATCGAACAAATGGAGAGAGAAATTGCCACCTCACAGAAGATGGAGTAGTTCATATGTCCGCAATCAGTGCCACGATGGCGGTGACAATTGCTGCTTCCTCTCTCTTGCTCCATAGTACAAGGTACAACTCTATGATCACAAGTGCTGAGCCACCAAGCTGTAAGATCATCAAATTAATACCAGATCAACTCTGATTGTGATCATTTCTACCTGCTACAAATTACAAAAAACATTTCACAAAATAATAGCGATGTTCAGACTTCCTGAGTTTTGACTTCAGAGAGGGATATCAATGGCAGACTGACCTTCCGAGGTAGAGGGTGCATGGAGGACAAAGAGATTGGCGCTGGCGACGAACCGATCCCTCTTATCCATTCAGTAGGTCAACATCAGGAATCGGATCCTCACACAAGAAACCCTTGCAAATTGCAGCAAGCAAATCCACCATAATCTCACCACCTGATCATCGGGAGGAATCAAATAAAATACCTTTCTCCCCACGATGACGAAGAGCAAATGTTGTTATTGGGCTTCTTCTTGGTCGCTGGCTCAGACCTCTGTCACCAACCATGCTCCTACACACAGAGAGAGAGGGAGAGGGATCAAATCTCAGAGAGAGAGGGAGAGAGATCAAATCTCAGAGAAAGATCAAGGATCTAACAACATCAAGAGTAATTTAAAAATGGAATTAGAAAGGTGAGGGCTCACGGCCTTCTACTTGATGCGTCCCTAACCATGGCCTACAACACGGGCAAGTCTCAGCGGCCATCACCACTATCTTCCGCGGCCATAACACTTAATACATAAGTTAAACACGCTTAATAATTATAATCGGGTTCACAATTATATTATTCTTTTTAAGCTCTATCACCTGCAGACACATATAGTGAAAATCATTACATTCTTAAATAATCTGGTAATAGCGAGTTTGCCGATATTATATTTTACCTATGAAATCCACAGTATCAATTTACAATTTTATTCCACATAACACATGTTGATTCATGATTAAAGCTCCCACTTCTTGTGTTTTTTATAAGGTAAATCTAGACAAAGTTAGGCAGGTTGGGCAGATTTGCATTGGTATGAGTATGCAAAATGAAGTTATATAACAGGTGCTAGAACTATTCTATGTTAGGCAAGATGGTATTCATGAATTTGCATCGTACTGGTGTAGTATGCGGCGTTCCTATCCCATGTCCAGCACTTACATCTCAGCATGCATCAGGGAGGGCACAAGACCTCCAGCCGCAGCCTACCACAACGAGATAAGCAGCACCGCTAAAAATTTACAGATCTTAAATCCTAAATCATCTATTGGAAACAAGCGCACAAGCAACATCAAAATTTGTACGGGTAAAACAACTAATCGCTGGGAGTATTATCACCTCGCCGATCTGGGCTTCATCCTCGTCCTTGGCCAGATTTGATGGATGACTATAGGGAGACGAGCATATGAAGGAGTGCGGCGACGGCGACGATGGTCAGACTTGATGGAGAACCTGCCGCAGTCTGGCATGACATCACACTGGTCGACAACACGGATCCAACCGTGGGAAGCGAACACTACCAGGGAAGCGAGCTAGCCGCACGCACGCAGCTGCCATGACCGCGCGGATCCAACCGTGGCCTGCTGGAACGGAGGCGCCAGACCTCGACGCCGACACCTGCAGCCAGAGCGGACACACAGCGTCGCTCCGGTCGCCTAAATCGAACGGCGGCTGTCCGGTATCCATGCCTAGGTCCTGCTCGAGGCGCTCCGCCGTGGTCAGGAATCCGCCGCTCAGATCTCCATGGATGTGGCGGCGGGAGGCGGCTAGGGCCTGGGGAATTTTTTCGTCTGGGTCGGTACATTTTTTTATTTTCTGATAACTTGGCGGTGGTAGAAGTTGTAATATGCCTGATTTTCTAGGGGCAAAATCGGAAGTCACATGTAAAGATGTCGTGAAAGTGCAGTAGCTGTGGGGGTGTTGCGATTTAACTTTTGTTTCAGTAACGGAAGTGTTGCCTTCCTGTTACGGGATCGTTGCAATTCAGCTTCTTTTTCAACACGAAAGTTTCGTTGGTCCCAGAAAAAACATGGAAAGTTTTGGTTTCGGGTTATTTCGTAGTGATCAAGGGTTTTAATTCAGCTTCTTTTCCAATACGGAAATTGTTTCTAGTTCGACTCGGAGACCGTCCGTCTGCCCTGCCCAATATAACCGAGAGCCCAGCCCAGCAGCCCACACCGGCAGCCACCTCCGTCGTTGTCGGTACTACTGAGACGCTGCACGACCCGGCGAATCCGACAAGCCCCCGACCTCTCCTCTCCAGTCCTCGCTCGCCGCGAGATCCCGCGCCCATGGCGGTCGGCATCGCGCTCCTGCTCGACCTCGCCGCCCGCTCGCCCCGCGCCTCCCTCCACTCCCACGCCACCCTCTCCGCCGCCGTCGCGGCCTCCGCCGCCGCAGCGCTCTCCGCCTCCGGCGTTCCCCTCTCCGCGCGACACTTATTCGGGTTAGTTAATCCACCCTCCTCGGCCCCTTACTCACCTGATCCTACTAAGGATTCAGTTGTTGCGCTGCCTGTCCCGTGCTACTAGTTTGTTTCTTTGTTCGCTTGTGCGCGCGTGCCTGTGTCGCGATCGAGGTGTTCGACGCATTGCTCTGCATAAAAAAACTCTTCTTGCGGAAGAAATTGGATAAACTCATTAAACAATATCATTATGTCGAGTTTTTATTTTAACCAAGCTCTCTTTTAGAATTATTCACTAGCTAGTACGAGTAATGCAGTTCTACAAAGGAATGAGTGATAACAGGAAAGTCAAACTTAGAAAAAATTAACTCTTTATAACCATATGTGAATGCGCATTCACCTATTAGTAACCGCTGTTTATCGATGCAGGAAAGTTCGTTCCTTTGTTCGTTTGTGCGCGCGTGCCTGTCCCGTCCTACTACTTTGTTCCTATGTTCGTTAGCGTGCGTGCCTGTGTCGCGATCGAGGTGTTCGACGCATTGCTGCGCATAAAACTCTTCTTGCGGAAGAAATCGGAAAAGCTCATTAAACAATATCATCATGTGGAGTTTTAAATTTTAATCAAGCTCTCTTTTACAATTATTCACTAGCTAGTACGAGCAATGCAGGTCTACAAACGATTGAACAATACCAAGATCTTCACTACTGCTACTTCCATGAAAGTCAAACCTAGAAAAAACAACTCTTCACTACAATACATGAATGCGCATTCACCTATTACTAACCACACTGTTTATCAATGCAGGAAAGTTGCCTATTGTGATGCCGGTGCAACCTACGGATCGACCGATACTCCTGATCTTGTCAGTGATCTTAATAACAAGATATATGACTCGATCTATACTGTCCCGGTTGATGATCTCCAGCTGCCAATAAAACCGTACCCTTTGGAGCTGAAGCCGCTTACTTTTGCGTTTAGCTTCAAGCATTTAAGCTTGACAACCGTGAGGGCCTTTCTATTGTACTATTTGCCGCTTCTCGAGCCTCGTCCGCCCAGTGATGACGACGACGATGATGATCTGCTTGAAGATGATTCGGGGAGGCCGCCTGTCGACCTGGTTACTCCCTTCCACAAGTCGTTGCAGCAGATTGCCCGTGAGGTAACATATTTACTCAGTGACACTTTAATAAAGCAGCGCTATCTGTTCTAATTGTCTTCCATAAACTGGATATTATGCCTCCAAAATAGTAGTATTGTTTGGAAAGTATGACTTCTCACAAAGAATTTTTAGTCAGAGTGAGTGGTCATGCACTTGCTTAGTTTGAGGGCCTGACCAGATCCAGCATGCCAGTATCTTGATACCCATTGCTCCCATGTGTACATCTTAATTGACCTCCCTAGTTGCCTTGCCTTTTCCGTCCCACCACAAGAGTATTTTCAGTCTGTGCAAATAAATTCAATGCTTGCTGGATTTTTCAATCACAGTCACAGACTTGTTGATCATAGCTTTCTAGCTAGACCAGGAAACATAATTTTCTTCTCTATAAAAGTGGAATATAAATGTACTTCTACCATTCATGTTATTTGGGGCCTCGAGGGCGGCGAACCTAGGCCATACAGGTGGGGCTCCATCCTTTAAGCCTAACTCTGCTTTGTACTAGAAACCCCAAATAAGCTGAAGCCTAATTCTGCTCTTAAGTGAAGCTTAAACTTGCTTATAGTATATTTTTAAGCTTGGCCCAGAAGACAATTATTGTTTCAACTATTAAAAGTAAAAGTCGGTGCTTGTTCTTATGTTCTACATTTGCAGACTTCTGTCGTGACAACTAGAAGAGTATTGGAAAGGATTGCAGTTCGCCATGTTTCAGATAGAACAGCATGGAAGCTTCTCAAAGGTGAAATGTTTCTCTGCTTTCGATGCCCTTCTGGCAGGGTTCTAGTAGGAATATAACAAAACCATTGCATTATTAGAAAGGCACGTGGGAATGCATTTCCTTCTTCTGTACAGGTCCTGAAGTAAATATGTAGACTACTAGTACGCAGTACATCTACTATATTTGTTCCAGTCATCTACTTTTAGTGCCTCGATAATTTTACCATTGTTTTCCTTCAGATTAATTTACTTATGGTCTTAAGCATTGATTTCGTTTTCTGTTTTGACAAGTTGCTATATATGGCTTGGTGCTGTGGCTTAAATCTCCTTAAATTCTTAAAAGTGTTGGATTTTTATGTTTTCAGCCCAGTTTGGTAGTAGAAAGTATTGGGGACAATCATGCTTCAAGTATATTAAGACAAATAAATATTTCTAACTTCAAATCTTCATTCAGTTATCACCTAACGGGGATTGATGGAAACCAATGGCATTGCTAGTAGAATTCCCAAATAGCAAATTTCTTAGTCCAGATTAATATCAGGGGATTAACCTGTTTGACTAATAAAATCTAAATGTGATAGTTAATCCAATTGAATAATGCTGCAAAATTCTTGGAATTATTATTTGCATGGAATGAATGTATTCTTCGATTAATCGTAACCATACTGTCGTAGTTTCCTGCATTGTCTTTTCTCGATAAACTTGTTCACCAGATCATCAGCATGCATCTTATTGCTGCTAGTTCCATAACAAGTAACAACTATTGGATCCTCTGTTCCATAATAACAATCTCCTTTTTTACAATCCTTGTCCTCATGCATGCGTAAAGAACTAGTTTATACAACTTGGCAATATTAGGACTCAACGGTAGTTTGCACATGAGCCTTTGAAGTTTGAACACCCGACCGTGGCTCAGGGTTCAACAAAAGTAAAAGCTAACACTGTCTATGCTCACTAGAATCTGTCAACTGAGATTTTGTTTGGTATGTCTTATGCCCTCAATCCTCTCTTTATGGTCAGGTCGAGCACTCTGACTGTCTGAAATTTAGTTAACTTCTTGTGCTAGCCCAGCATTATTCAGTCCCTTTGCTAGTTACATATTCGGTCATATGCTAGCTTACCAATAAGTTATTTCTGTCCTGTTATCTGTTACTTGTGTCTGACCGATCAATTACTTTATTGCAGTTTCTTGTCTACTGAGTATTTATCGCTTATCAACTGTTATAATATAATGCCTTACTGTTTTCTTTCTAAAGATGCTGCAAAATCATCAAAGAGGAAAGCTACAAGGGGGATGTCAATTCCAGAATACACATACTGTGTTGCCAGGACAACTTTCCGAGGTAAGATTTTCTTGCAGTGTCACTTCTCATTTTGTAGGTGCATAATATAATGCCTTACTTAGTTATTTTATTTTTTAAAAACAGCACATGCACTGGGAGTAGCTGCTGCTTGGGTTGTACAGTCTATAGTCCAAGTTTACAAATGTTTCGTTCGTCGGCCTGATAATGATGAGGAATTGCTTGACGAGATGGATAAATTCAGATTGTTTGGGAGAAAGATCTATAGTGTAACCATCAAATGTGGTTTCTCTTTGGTTTTTGCCTCAATTGGAGCAGGCATTGGTGCCCTCCTGCATCCAATGCATGGCCAGTGGATTGGTGAGTTACGACTTCCTTTCTTCTGTGGATCAAGTATGTTTTTTGAAGAGTTTGAAGTTCACATTACATTGGTGATCAGTAGATCTTTTGGTTCCCCCAAAATCATCTTATATTATCCTACACTAGTTCAAACTAAGTTCATTAGTTCAAACTAAGTTAACACCTATATTGTCCAATGGTTTGCAGGTTGTACACTTGGAGATTTCGCAGGACCAGTTGTTGCTATTCTTATTTTTGAGAAGTTACAGTTCCCGCTAGAAGGTTAAAAATGTTCGTGGTACACAGTTAGAAAACTAGGCCAGTCAACTGTTGGTCCAGCTGGCCTGGTTCTGAAGAACATGAAGTGGCGATGCTTTGCCCTTTCTGGGATCTAACTTGAAGCTTACAGTTTGATGAATAACTAGATATCGCCTCTAGCTATGTGCATGATTATGCTTTTTTCAAGGCATAATGCCTTCGGGCTTCATGAGATGTTGATATATTGTCATATACTTACTTTGCTTCTATTGTCTGAGATCTTGAACTGAAATGGATATCTTTTTGTCCACTGATCTGCTATTTTTTTCAACGCAATTACAGTCACTGGTCTTACTGTGGACTGAATCTAGTATAGCAAGTTGACTACTGCACGGTATCTGCAACAAAGCCGCTACACCTTGGCCATGGGACCTGAATTATTTGATCTTTCACAAAATATTTTTGTTGCAATTAAATATGTGAATATAAAGCCAAAAGTGTACATACAAATGCTTTTGGAAAATGCCTCGAGCTTGCAATACTATAGCTACAACAAAAACAACTTGATATTCATTCACTTAAATGGCAAGACTGAGAAAACTGCAATGATACAAGTAGTGCGTGACAGCTAACTTCGAGTAATGAATGAAAATGAAGAGAGCACGTCTGGACGAAACTCTAAATGACACGAAAGTGATATGATCACATGATATAATGTACAACACACATGACTTAATATTCGTTTTTCTATTGCATATTTTCATCCAAAGTGCGATCATCTTCATAAATTTCTCAGTTGCTGGTTTCTGTAGTAAGAATGATACCGCAGTCAAATCCTCACCATTTTCATTCTTGCCACCAGTAACCAACTCAGCTATCCCAAAATACAGCTCATTGCTGCCAACCCATTTTGTGAATGGTGGCTGCTCTGAATGCATGGCTTCTATTAGCGGGAGGAAACCATTCAAGATGGCAGATGTGAAAGAAAAAATCAAGATGACATGTCAACCGGAATTTTCTTTTTAAGCTCAGAGTTTCTAGGGAAGAAAAGATACATCAGTACATGAACACTCTGCCTATAAGAGAACCGCCGGGCTCAGTTAGTTCATATAAGCAGCTGTTCTCATGTGAACGGATAGAAATTGGGGAAGAGCAGACTGCCTAGAAGAATATAAGCGCTGAAGTAAACAACGATGAAGTATCCCCATCTCTTAGAAGAGCCCCTTGGAGAAACCAAAATGTGCGAAGCAGCCCAGTAGATTGGAGGACTAGCAGATAGGAACCGTGTCGACACCTAGATCAAGGAAATAACAGATAAGACTTGAGTAGACTCTGAGGGACCTACGAACAAATTTCGTTTTATGTCGCAAGCATTATACTGACCTGGACGTGCATCACGAAGAAGGCCGTAAATGTCATGAATGTCAGATGTAAAACAAAAGGAAGAACCAGTATGGGACACTCATCAACTTTGAGAATTCGACCGGTAGACCTATTGCCATCTAAAGATGTCGAAGTAGCCTCGGCCACAGCAGATTTTCTCTTCTTAACCTCAGTGTGTGCTGTTCAAACAATGCAGGGTTAGGTACATATAAAAGCTTTATATTCAGTTGATGCAATTTCTCTATTTCTCAGGTCAGTTCAAACTTTCCAAATTCCCAGATCAACTTTGAAGTACTCGACTTTATTATATAATAATTTATATACTAGCGAGTCAGAGAAATAGTAACTTTAAGAAAATTGAATAATATCGATTTTATAATGTGTCCAACATATTTCAGGATAGAGAAAATGTGTTGACAGCCGAGAATGTAATAGTACCTTGTTTTCTGTTATTTTGTCCAGTAGAAAATTGACTCTTCAATACCGTGGCAACATCTGAGCTTTCACATGCTTTAGCTGACCTCCCCTCAACAGTGGCAATAATCTGCTCGTGTAGGCTATTTGACTGGAAGAGTTGCTGAAGCATTTTTGTGTAATGGGCTATAGAATAAACCGCAAGAGATAGTACTGGTGAAGCTAAAAGAAAGTTGGGCAGCTGCTTCACTTGAAAGTATCTCAAGAAACCAACTCCCCTGAAAAGAAAGATGAAAATAGCGTAAAGCTCATGCATAATAAATCTCACAAGTTTTTTGACTGAAAAACATGAGGCTCATAAGTGGTCAAAAGATAGTCATTAGTCAAAGAGCAAAGCTTAGCTATGAACAATTCTATGGGACATGGACATTCTTAACCAACGGTTCAGAACAGCACGTACAATTCAAATCCTGGCACACATACGAATTTTGCCAGTTTCCCATATGTGGGGCACGGAGTACAAGCATGGGCGCCACAATACAAACATGGCCTCCTAATGACATACTATTGGTGAATTAGACCACAAGGATGACTGAACAGGTAAATCACTGTCCACAAATATGGTTGTATAAGAGAAATGTTGACTCCGTATACTCACAAGGACAATTTTTATGTCCCGCAGAAACAGAACTCTTGTTAAGGATACAATGAAATTTACATATGAGTTGCGACTTAAAACAGAATAGTATCTGTAGAAGACAATAAAAATCAATAATACTAGTGAAAAACAATGGCCGGATTTGGATAAACTATGAAGCTAATGCTGGTAAAGCTAATATAGAAATCATTACCAGTAGTGGTTCTGAATAAAACTATACAAAAGGGGCAATTTTGCTTTGCACCATGGTCTCAGCTCATCTGTGTTCCCATGTATGCATAAGTTCAAATATCCATACGCTTGGAAAGCAAAGAATGGTAGAAATATAAAAGTGGAGCGCAAAAATCCAGTGATAAGGGCCTGCATAGCCAACTTGGGCCAAAGAAAAATGTAATGCCGCCGTTAGATACACATATTTTCCCTAATAGCATCTTATGTAGCCCAACAAAACATTTGCATAGAACAAAGTAACATATAAGGGCATGTAGAAGATATGACTCACGCACACACATTTGTATGCGCTTTGGTTGCTTTGATTTTGGGAATTTCAGAGAAGACAAAGAATATCATATTTTGGTAAAAAAAAGTTAAAGACCTGTATCTGCAAATTTTGTGGACAATTTTGATCATATGCGAGTCTCAAAAACAAAGGAAAAATATTGCCCACTAAAATAAAACTTACTATGGGTCTTTTCTTCTGGATAGCAGCATCATATGCTTGTAGCAAAGCCTGAAAACAGAAATAACCAGCATTAAGTGCTCCATTTGACCTAGCGGAACCAGAGAGGGCGAGCATTATCATCGCAACAGCATTGGCACCGGAAAACATGTAGAACAGCCCTCCAAGTGAAAATAGTGCATAAAGACTTTCTGAATATCTGCCAAAACACCAAAATAAAGAAATATGTTGATGTTAATTCATGGTTACTACATGATTTTTTTTTTCTAGTGTGGCAAGGAAGAGAAAGAAAATTACAGTGATGAGTAGAACACTGAAGCAGGATTGAAGCAAAAAAGAACAGACGCTCTGTAGGCTGCTCCTGAGTCCTTCAATACCAGTGCAGATAATCTACAAGAAGCAAAAGTTTAGCCATATTGGAAATGCTAGGCAAAGGACAACATCTATAAACTAGAAGTTGGTCATCCTGCACTTGAAATGACTGCACTACAACTTGAAACCATTGGCTGATATTTAGTTGCAGCTACTTGAACACTATAATAATGCAATCCGGTCTCTCTGATGGATACCAAGACAGTCCAAAACACGAAGTATCACAACGACCAAATGAACCGAGTAGACAATTATGTGCACCAATCAAAAAACAGATACACTCTAACAGCCTGAAGAACTGTCAAACACAGTCGAACTGTTCCAGAAACCTAAAAACAGCACTTGGGCTTAAAATGGCTTAAAATTAGAGATCCTAATTACACCAAATGAAACTGAAATCAAGCTTGCGCTGCTGAAGAAAGTCAATGACCTGTAGAAATAGCCCGCGGCGGCAACGAACGCCACATTGTTCAAAACATGCCCGGAGATCACGAGCACGGCCCTGTAGCCCAGCACCGGCACCAGCGGCGCGAACACTGCAGAGGAAAGCAAGCGAGACAAACGCAACACCGGATCAGATCAAGCAGGCGTCGCAACAAAAGAGAGAAGATGATGGGAGGTGACTTACGGGTCCGGGAGAGGAGAGCCATCGAGGCGGGAAGGAGGGGGAGGAAGGCGAACGACTGCTCGTACTCGTAGCCGCACTCGGCGGAGCGGGCGAAGTGGACCCCGTCCCATACGGCTAAGGACGATATGGCGGCGGCGGCGGTGGAATTGTAAGAGGAATGGCGAGAGGGGAAAGATGGGGAGGAGAGGCAGGGCGGGTGGAGGGAGGCCGAGGTGTCGTAGGGGCGGAAGAGTAGGCGAGCGAGCAGGGAGAGGGCGAGGACCAAGGCGCGAGAGACGGTGGCGAGCCGTACGACGGCGGCGACCGGCGGCTCCATGGGTCGGACACGGACGGCGGGTGGACGGAAAGCCGAGGCGCCGGGGCTGGGGGCGGACCTAAGCGCGGCGACGCTCGGCCTGGGCGCGGACAGCGCTTGGCCTGGGCGCTGGGCGGCGGGCGGCGCTCGGCCTGGGCAGCCTGGGCGCGGGCGGGGGCGGGGATCCTGCGGCGGGTCGGCACGTGGCGCCGGCGGCCGGGCGGGGGCGGGTCGTTGCCGGCCGGCGGGGGTGCGCCTGGGTCGGGAATATACCTGGGCATATTCTCGGGCCGGGCCGGGTCGGGCCGGGCCGAGGAAAAGCCCGACACAGGAAATGGCGGCCCAGGCCCGGCCCGGCCCGACTGTCGGGCCTAAAATTTCTGCCCAAGCCCGGCCCGAGTGGGGTGTTTTTTGTCGGGCCGTCGGGCTTTCGGGCCGGGCCTTCCCAAAAATGCCCGAAAATACTACCCAGGCCTAGCCCGAGTCAGCTGTCGGGCCATGATTTTGCTACCCAGGCCCGCCCATCGGGCTGAAAATTGCGGCCCAGGCCCGAGATTTTCGGGCCGGGCCGGGCTTGTCGGGCCGGGCTTCCCATGCCCAGGTATAGTCGGGAACGGGGAGGAAGAAGAAACAGGTGAGGAAAAGGAAAAAAAAAGTGTGGGCTCCACCACTTTTTTTAATATCTGGTGCTAGACCAAAATTTCGCGAATTTTTTTTAAATATTGCACTTTTTTAAGTATTTTCAAATGTAGCATTAATTTATAGCTAATATCAGAATTAGGGCACCGTCGTAACCAGCCGACGCAATTAGGACATATTGTATCCGGCGGATACGAGTAGCTGAATTCGAGGCGGGGGCCCGCATGCTGGCAGGTGTTGTCGCGACTTCCGGACGCGAGTGGAGAGGAAGGAGCCACGTCGGCCCACCTGAGAAAGAAGTCGCGCCCGGCGGATTCGAAACCAGCCTGTCGCACCCGGCGGATCCGACATATCTGCATGCGGGGTGCTAAACCGATCGGCACCCCTGCGCTGCACCCCAGTCGCCCCCACTCGCCCGTTGCTTCGCTCTCTTCTTCTCTCTTTGCTCTTTCTCTTCTTCAGCTGAAACCTCTCATTCTCAAATCTTATTTCTTCGATTCTGAGAGCATATCTTGATCAAAATCAGTGAAATTTGTTGCAAGAAGTAGAGGATAGCCCGATCTACAAATGGGTTAGCTTTAGGAGAAATTTCGTTGGTTTGTTTTGTCACATTTAGGAGTTGTAGGTGTAAATTTCCCTGTAGATGTTCTTGATGCTGTTCTTATGTTGTTGTGCAGGTTGAATCAGGTGTGGTTGAAGTTGTGTAACGTGAGCAAGTTTCAAGGTGGTGGTTTGCACGCTTCAAGGGTAAATTTTGGATGTGAAATCTCAGTCATTATATTTTAGTGGTGTAGTTTACAAGTGAATAAGTTGGTGTGTTTAGTCTCATATCGGTATAATAGCTGTAAAAATCTCAGTAGTTGTAATTTTGTTCTTGAGGCTGTTCTTGTATTGTTGTATAGGTTGATTCCGGTGCGTTGGAAGTGGTGTGACGTGAGCAAGTTTTGAGGTGGTGATTCGCACGCTACGAGGGTAAAAATCTTATTCTCAAATGGTGGTAGTGTAATTTTGTGTATATATTTTTTAGCGGTGTAGTTGACGGAAGTAGGATTTTTATGTAGCAGGAGTCATGTCTGGATTAGTTAGATTTGTTATTCATTATGGGTACGGTACGGTCCGTAGCAGTGATGCTGGAGCTGATCTTAGTGACTTTGAGTATCATGAGGTGGAGTTCACTGATCCTCAGAGTATGCGTATTGGGGAATTCAAGAGGATGTTAATGGTGTTCTTAGGATGGGATCGTAAGCTATACACTGTCAGCTTACAAGCTTTGTGGAGCAACTCAACTAGCAATATATATTGTCAGTTGAAAGAGATAGAGCGTACCTCTCAGTGGGTCGGCTGGTTGAAAGGGTGTGAGCGGCGGCAAACATCCCCGATCGCCCTTGTGGTTGCGAAGCCGATTACTATCGGAAGGGAGGCCGAGTCAAGCCACAGCAACCAGACAATAGGTTTTGGTTCTTGGCAGAGCATGCAACCAGCTGATGAGCCTGCTGTGGCCATGTCATATGCCGACGACATTGGGTATGAAACAGGGCAGAGCAGTCATGCATTAGGTGCAGCGGCAGATGATGCAGGTGGCGAGATATTTTCAGACGATGAAGATGAGGTTTTGCAGCAGCAGATGGAAGCTGAAGATGTTGATGGAGATGCTGATGATATTAATTCATCTGACTCTGATGAAGAAGATGAAGAAGATGATCAGGATGAGGCCCCGATTCCGAAAGAATGGAATCAGGACTTCTCAAATTTAATGAGAGTGAACGAGGGGCACGATTCGGCATGGGAGTATCACCCGAACAGCATCTCAGTCGGTTCATTATATCCCGACAAGCAACGTCTTCAGGATGCAATAACTAGTTGGGCAATGTCCACGCAGATGGTATTTAAAACAGTCGCGTCAAACAAGAAATATTTGACAGTGGAATATACCAACGAGAGATGTCCCGCTAGGGTGCATGGCTACCTCCGCAAGAATGACACCTTCTGGGTGGTGAGCGACCACGTGCAGCACACATGTATTATTAGGAACCAGTTGGTGGATCATAAGAATCTGAGTTCCACTCTCGTAGCTCGACTATTTCATACACAGATAGTCGAGGGCAAAGCTATGGAGGTAAAGGCTATCCAGAAGACAGTGAAGCAGAGATACAAGTACAATATATCTTACGGTAAGGCCTGGAGGGCTAAGCAGAAGGCGTTGGAGACGCGATTTGGGTCATTCTTTGACTCGTATGACTCGGTTGTCTGTATGTTGCACACATTGCAGGAAAGAAATCCGGGCACCTATGTTGACATCCAAGACTCATGGTTTGCGGAGGACTCCACTGTGAAGGTTTTGGAACGAGTGTTTTTCTCGTTTAACATATGCATCGAAGCATTTAGATACTGTCGACCGGTGTTATGTGTGGATGGAACATTTTTGACAGGCAAGTACAAGGGTCAGATTTTGACAGCCATTGGACAGGATAGAAACAACCAAATCGTCCCACTGGCATTTGCTTTTGTGGAGAGCGAAAACACGGAGAGCTGGTTGTGGTTCTTCAGACAGTTAAAGATAGCAATTGTGAAGGAGAGGCCGAATGTTTGCATCATTCATGATAGGCATGCTGGTATACTGAGGGCGGTGAAGACGCTGAAAGAGGCCGGTCCCGATGAAGAAACACCATGGCTTGACTTGCAGAGCCGGTGGTGCATGAGACATCTAGGTGCCAATTTTTTCTCACAGTTCAGGAGTAAGAATCTTATGAACCTATTCAAAAAGTTATGCAAGCAAAACCAGCAATGGAAGTATGCATTTCTCACAAAGAAGCTGCATGAACTAACTGGAGAGCATGTTAAACATAGAAAAGCAGCCCGCGCATCCACAGTAGCGGCTCATGCAGCTCTAGTAGCAACTCAACAAGAAACAACATTACCCCTAGAGGAAGAACCAATTGGACTTTGCGATCTGCCAGGATTTGATCCCCCCCTCTTAGGAGGCGTCGTGGGTCTCGCATAAAGAACTTTGCACAATGGATAAAGCATGAGCCTGTGGAGAGGTGGTCATTGCTTCACGATGCTCATGGAGCTAGGTTCGGCTGTATGACCACTAACCTAGCTGAGTCATACAACTTTGTGCTTAGAGGAAATAGGGCACTCCCACTAACAGCAATTGTGGAGGGAATTTTCTATTGCACACTGAAATATTTCAAAGAGAGACGGGAGGAGGCTGAAATGCATAATTTGAGAAATCCTAACATACCATACTGTGAGAAGATAGCAAAATACATGGAGAAGAAGATAGAAAAGGGTAGAGGACACATGGTCGTTGCCACCGGAAATGAGGAACTGAGGTTTGAGGTCCGTTTACAAACGGACAAGTTTGGTACTGGCAACATCATGAGGACTCATGAAGTGAAAATTGGAACTGAGGAGTTTCCAACTTGTGAGTGCACATGCAACAAACCAAAGTTACTTCACTTACCTTGCTCACATGTTTTGGCTGCGTGCGGGATGCTTCAAATGGACCCAATGTCCTTCGTGTCCCCCTACTACGGGAGCATGGCTGTGGTTTACACTTGGACTGGCGAGATGCATGGATATCATGCTATCGGTAATTTCAATACGGTAGATCCAGGGGAAAGGAAGTACATCCCAGATCCTAGTCTAAAGCGCACGAACAGGGGTAGAAGACAGTGTAGACGCATCCAAAATGACATGGATGAATATGAAGCCGGTGGACCAACTCGACAATGCTTCCTATGCAATACATGGGGACATAAGGATGATAAATGTCCCACTTTCTACCCAAACCGAGTTACTTAAGGACGTTCGAACCGTGGAAGAAGAGGTCGCGGAAGAGGAAGAACGTAGATAATATGTCAGGAACTACGTTTTTATTTGTAATATATGAGGAACTACATTTTTATTTGTAATATATGAGAAACTACATTTTTATTTGTAATATGTGAGTAACTACATTAATATTTGTAATATGTGAGGAACTACGTTTTTATTTGTAATATGTGAGGAACTACGTATTTTTTTATAATATGTGAGGAACTCCGCCGTATTTGTAATATGTGAGGAACTACGTTTTTTTGTTTACGTTGTACTAATTTTTTTGTTCATATGTGCAGGTATGGAGTATCCATGGATGCTTGATGAACGCGTTGAATATGATCATCGGGGCAGATTGCTGAAATATTATGGATTCCATGATAATACTCATCGTATCGAGCCTCTACAGTGTCGCACTCCGAATGAGTACTGGATGATACACCCTGCTTGGGTAGAAAGGTACAAGTTATTTGTATTGATATTACTAATAATTCTTGCCTTTTGATTATCTATTACTAATATGTTTAAATTTGTTTGTAGGTTGAAGTGGGCTGGACTTCTACCTTTCGCACGACTGGTAGACTCAACCCGCGAGGACTTGGAGTTGCATCCTCGTCATGAGGTGATAGAGACCGAGAGGAAGATGACCTTGGACAGGGCTTTGCTCAGTGGCTTAGTGGACCGGTGGAGACCGGAAACCCACATGTTCCACTTCCGTTGGGGTGAGATGGCTCCTACTTTGCAGGATGTCTCATACTTGTTGGGACTTCCGTTGGCTGGTCATCCCATAGGGCCATTGAAAGCACCTAGAAATTGGGCGGCGGATCTTTTAGCTCGTTTTAACGGAGTCCGTGAAGATGTGGCATTTCCGGATATAGATTCCTCGCATGGGCCTAAATATGCTTGGTTGAGGGAGTTTCAGGTATATTACTGCATTGTTATTTCATGCAATCTATTTCGAAATCCTGTTGCACTATAAATTCATATGTTTTCTCATTCTTGTCTATGCAGATATGGAAGTTTCAACAGACTACTGAAGAACAGATTACTCGATCCTTGAAGGCATACCTGATGTGGTTGTTTGGGAAGATTATGTTCATAGAGAGTCACAGATACACTATTTCTGCGGGTTTTATCCCTATTGCACTTAAGATTGCTAATACAGTGACTCCGGATGACATTACACCGAGGAGTTAGGGTTCTGCCTTGCTAGCAGGCATATACAGAGCTATGTGTATTAGTTGTCGCAAGAGTAAGTCACGTTCTGCCCTCCTTGGATGCCCACTTTTTCTTCAGCTATGGTCGTGGGAGAGATTTGCAATTGGACGCCCAGACATTAAAGTGAGTGAGCCATTTCCTGCTGACGAGATGGTGGATCCTGATGACATCGATATGCCAACTATTGCTACACTTTGGACACGTCAAAAGGTACATGCGTAACGATATTGTTTTTATTTTGCATTGCTGAAATACGTATTTCACAAACTAACTGTTAATTTTTACATACAGAGACGGTTTGCCTTTGACCAGGTGAGGGGCTGCTACCAGTTGATTACCGAGGCATTTGATTTTTACCCCGGCGATGCGGTAATCTGGGACCCATATTCGCCTGCTAGTATCGCAGCTAGATATCCTGGTGGGCTTTCTTATTTGTGCACAAGAGATCACGAATACTGGCTTACGAAATCCAAGATTGTGTTTGATATATTTGTGGAGAAGATGTCTCAACAGAGGGTTATGAGACAATTTAATCTTCTTTAGGATGTAGTTCCACCTCCAGCGGATGAGCCATTACTAGCAGAAATCCACGAGTAAGTATTGTTGACTGCTGCTATTTTTTATAAGATACATACGTGCAGACTGCTTCTATTTTTTGTAAGATACATACGTATAGACTACTGCTACTTTTTATAAGATACATACGTGCAGACTGCTGCTATTATGGTGTTAATGTTATAATTTGCAATAACAGGTTAAAAAAGAAGGACACAAATAGGACCGTGGAGAAGTGGCTAATATTTGTTAGGAAATACATTAGAGAGTGGGAATATGCGCGGAGTAATGTTTGGTCCTCAGATATGCCATTTGATCATGAACTCTTTAAGGAGTATTGTAGGAGGCACAACAGATATACCCGCACATGTCTCACTAAGGCAAGAGACCCCAAGGGATATTTCAAACCAGCACTATGTGACATGTATGATGCAGGATCTTCAACCGGCTCAAGAATACAAGCTGTAAGTTATTACAATTAAATGTTGATATGGTAAATTCTCTATTTTGTAGCTAATCATATATATTATTTTTTATTCTATTTTTATAGGCCGATGAGGTTCACGGAGCCGCTAATGATATTTACCACTTCGCACGATCTCAGTCTATGGCGTCGCTAATTCCACGCCAGCCTGTTGTCACCTTTCTGGGCAAGATGGAGAAGAAGCTACGTTCTATTTACTCCACTCTTATTTGCCGTACTACAGACGATGTTCGTCGGAGAAGTGGACAAATGGATCCTCATACTTGGACGTCGCGTCCACCGCGGTATCCAGAAGTGCCTACGCCTTTAGCCCCTCTCAGGCATGCACCACGTCCACGTCTTGATCCACAGGTGAGTATGAGGCCACCTTGTACTGTTGAGCCTAGACGTTCAGCTACGCGGCGCTCCACGTCGAGACAGAGGCCACCTCCTCCTGATCAGGCTGGAGGTTCAGCTTGGCAGCATCAGCAGCAGCCTGATCCTTACCAGGCTGGAGGTTTAGCTGGTCCTCACCAGCAGCCTGCTCCTGATCAGGCTGGAGGTTCAGCTTGGCAGCATCAGCAGCAGCCTGATCCTTACCAGCCTGGAGGTTCAGGCTATGTGCAGCAGCCGGAGTACGACTACTTGAGCCAGCAGCAGTATGGAGGCATAGCGCAGCAGATTTTTGGTTATACTCCACAGATGGCCATGCCAGAAGGTACGTGCAGTTCACAGTTGTTGTATTTTTTAAGTTATACATAGCTGTAATTTTCTAATAGATTTTGTTGCATTGCACGCTACAGCACAGGGAGGGACGTCGCCTATGCAGGGATCAACTTGGATGACTGGTGACATCGATATTAACTCGAACCCTATGGGTGGTTATATGGCCTTGCTTACTACTCCTCCACCTGATCCCACTCAGCAGTCACAGACCGGCAACGAGGAGGTCGACAACACTCAGTACTATCGAGCGCCCCCTAACAGGTATGGATGGACGATGCCTCCGCCATGAGGACCACCACGTGCTCCGCGCCGTCGATGATCTATGTGATCTTTGTATCTTTGTATCCTAATAATTTGTATGCACATTTGTATTAGACATATATTTGTAAGCATGTTTGTGGTTCTCATTGTACTACTATCCTATGATGTATGAGACACATATATTTGTCACGATTTATTTCTGAGTATTTGTTCCCGCCTATTCTTTCCCGCTCGTTCTTTCCCGCCTATTATTTCACGCTAGTTGTTTCCCGCCAACTCCTTTCCCGCTTCGTTTTTCCAGCTTGTTCTTTCTCGCTCGTTTCCCGCCTATTCTTTCCCGCTCGTTTCCCGCCTATTCTTTCGCGCTCGTTTCCCGCCTATTCTTTCCTGCTCGTTTTCCACCTATTCTTTCCCGCCTTTTCTTTCCCGCTTCGTATTTCCGGCTAACTCCTTTCCCGCTTTTTCTTTCCCGCCTTCTCCTTTCCCGCCAACTCCTTTCCCGCTTCTTCTTTCCCGCCTTCTTCAAGTCCTATATAAGACCACCTAAACTTCAGTTCTAGCGCATTGTATCTTGCCCAACATGGCGCCTCCCAATCGTAGTTGGAAAACAGTTATGTCCGTAGAGGTTTTCAAGGCAGCCTGTAGATATAGAAGAAACCGTGAGCTTGTTCCATTTGACGAGCTTGTCAATACCCCCAGCGATCTCATTGAGGTCACATTTGATTACAATCAGAGCAAGTCGACAGGCCCATCTCGCACCTGGAAGAAGGTCCAGGCAGAACTTATCAAGATCAACGGGCACTGGACAGATATAAAGGAGAGAGGAGAAGATATGAGCTGGTGGGTTCAACATACCGCGCTCTGGATCAACGACAGCCACAAAGATGAAGATATCTTCATGCCTAGCGATTGGGCCAAGAAGAAAGGGGCGTCATCGAAGAGCAAAGAATCTACCTCGTCCAAGCCCAAGGGCGCTGCTTGCAAGGGCAAAGGAACTGCACAGTCATGGTTGAGCGACGTAGACGATCTCGATGACGACGACCACTTCATGCCTAGCGACTGGGCCAAAAAATCTTCTTCAACAAAGGGCAAGAGAGTCGCCGAGCCTTAGTTACTCGTACTATATTTCTATCTTAATTTTAGTTGTCCCGAATCATATATTTTTATTTTAGTTTGCGGTATATAATACCGATGTATCACGCACTTTCTATATTTTTGTTTGCGGTTCATAATACCGATGTATCACGCACTTTTTATATTAATATAAATGTTTTCCAATATATATTCAGAAATATTCATAATAGATAAACTATCCAAAAATTTTGCTGCGACTTAAAACACTTCAAATAAATGAAAATAGTGAGAACTTGTCTCAAACAGATGCTAGTGAAGCCGACGGGGTGCGCTTAGCAGGAGAAGACCCTGTCGCGCCCGGCGGATGGAAATAGTCCATCTCGCATCCGCCAGATATGACTGCAGGCGCTGCCTCGTCGCCAGCGCGTCCGACCACCTGTCGCATCCGCCGGATGGGACTACTACCTATCGCATCTGCCGGATGGAAAGGTGCCCTAGTTCTGTAATTAGCTATAAATTAATGCTACATTTGAAAAAGCTGAAATAAAGTGCAATATAAAAAAAAATTGCCAAAATTTCGTGGGGTACCCATTTATGATTTATCCAGAACTGGTAAGCGCGCAAGCGCACGTCTCATAATGTATAACATATATATATTTTAAATTTTGTTTCTCTTTTAACAAGTTATATCGGCTCCTCAAATATACCTCGTGCTCAACGATGTGAGCACGAGGGGTGAATGCTTTCCCGTTCAAGGTTTAGGGCATATTTGGTTCTAGCTACATAGTTGCTCTATCAAATATTTGGCTAGTTAAAATTTTAGTTGTCCTCTTGGTATCCCATGATTTGGTCAACATTGGCAAAAAAAAAAGTGAACTACATTAGCTAAAGAGTCATTGGCATGCCAAATAATTAGCAACCATCCAAACAAAGATCAAAGTTTTGGTCATGACCAAAATATTGGTAGGACAAATTTTGATCTCAATCCAAACAAGCCCTTAGTACATCTGGCAACCATTCGGTTCTCAGCTCGATGCTCTCTCTGTACATAATGGGCGCGATTGGTAGCCTGCAGCCTTTTTTGGGCTCCCTGGGCGCAGGCGCTGGGGGGTCTGGGTCGCACCATGCGATGCAAAAAAACCAACTTGGACGTTTCGTTTGGTAGCCCACAACGACAATTCCAAGGCTCAGGAGAGAAACTCGACCGGTTGATTGGTTGGCAACGCTGGCCCGGGAGGAAAACTCGACCGGTTGATTGGTTTCCAACCATTGATGCGCTATGGTAACCTCTTCCTACCAGTGGTGAGGATACCATAGCAACATCAGCAAGAACACCAAGAACATCAGCAAGATCACGACGAACAGCACAAGAACACAAGCAACATCACAAGAACAGAAACAACAACAGAACTAGACGCCACAATTGATGCTATTCAACCATGTGTGTTGAATAAGGACTGATTTTTGTACTACACACAAGGTTGAATAGAACGAACTGTGGCAAACGTCTGATCAGATTACTGAAATAATCGAACATTTAACATGTGGCCAAGCACACCATAATTTGGTGAGCAGAGCACATGTTAAATGCTCGCTACCTCACTCTGATCTGCGCACAAATGGTGTTCATCATCGGCATGATATGCTGACAATAAGCTTGTGCTTATAGAGAAGGAAGCTTATGCTTAGGATGGTCTACCCTTGAGCCTTATTGATTGTCATGGAAAAGTTGAGCGTGATCACGAACTACTTCCTACTAAATCGGAACGAGAACATATCGTCACATCATTTTATCAAATACATAAATTACGTAATTTTGTATATTGAAAATATAACATCATAAAACTACGAAAATAATATTTGGTTCACCCCATCCCCACGCCAACCCGTTAAAAGGTGATTGAGATGAAAATGCACTCCCGACATGCAGTAGACCGTTGTCATCCCTACTTCAGGTCATCGGCAGCTTTCTTTTAAATTTTTAAACAAGATCATCGGCAGTTGTTCGTAACCATTCCCCATGTATTTGTAGTGTTTATTTTTAGAATGATGTATTTGTAAGTAGTTTTTTTAGAACAATGATGTATTTGTAGTCTTGTAGCGGATGCCTCGCCGTGGCTTCTGTGCAGGCCCAGGCTCAGTATTGGTGGCCCTATGTCCAGCCCAGCAGTACCAAGGGCCTACGTAAAAAAATCAGTACAATGGTTGCTGTCTTGCTGACAGTGACAGCAAGGGAAGGGAAAGTCTGTACGAGTTCCTCTTTCTCAGATCAGTGGTACCGGACCTTGCCGATGGCGTCGACGTCGGCGGCGTTGGAGAAGGCTCGCCGGCTACTGGAGGAGGCGGCAGGCGAGTCGCTGCCGACGGAGCAGGTGGACGCGCTTCCCTCCGGTTTCTACGACGCCTTCGTGCTCAACGGCATCCGCGTCCACGCCGTCGAGCCCGGTCGCCTCCTATGCCATTTCACCGTCCCCTCCCGCCTCCTCGTGAGCCTCCTGCAGATCTAGCCCCTTCCCCGTTCAATTCCTTCTTGGCGCTTGCTAAATTACTTCAGCAGTACCCAAGCATAGCTTCCCCATCTGTTGCAATTTCATTGGCAAATTTGCCTTCTGTAGCTGAACAACTCAATTTCAGAATAACAGAGCTGGCCTTTGGCATAGTATTCACTCAAACCTGCGTAGTGCGTAGTCCACTATCTTAGTGTTCGATAAAACACAAGTTGTGCTTCCTCTCGCTGATGGTTGCGTTGTTGATCAATCACAGAACTCTGGCAGCTTCCTGCACGGTGGTGCAACCGCGTCGCTCGTTGACCTGGTGGGCTCTGCTGTCTTCTACACCGCTGGGGCGCAGACCAGGGGCTCGCCGCTAGAAATGAACATCTCCTACCTGGATGCTGCATTTTCGGATGTGAGTGACTTTTTTTTTTAACGAATTGGGTGTTAATGCATGCTGCGTGATCAGTTTACATCTGATGCTTTCTTTGTATTTCCTACTTGTAATCCCCATGACTGAACTCTCATAGCATTTAATTGTATGGTGTTTGTTGTGCCTGAATGTTGGCGAACTCTGAACATAAATTCAGTGTAGTTTCTACCTAGGTGGCCCTCTCAAATGTGAGGGCATCACTATTAGCATATCCGAAGTGTTCACGGTTTATTTTTGTTGTATGCAGACATTTTTTTACTCTCATTTACCCCTTTGTTGTTGCAAAAAATACACGACTGTTAATTGGAAACGCTTGAATACAGTCATGAACGTAGCAACAGTGCTCAAGTATGGCCATTATCTGTGTGGCCCAGATGATTTACGGTCTCAGCATAGCTTCGGCAATAACCAAAGAAAACAGAGATTGCGTTCTAAAACCAAACATGGTCAGAAGGTCAAGTTGCTAAAGTAACACCTCTTAAACGGCTCATTTTTTAGCACTATGCACATGTACGAATGGTTCCAAAGTTCAGAAAATCTAGTCAAACATGCAAGTGATCTGGCAAAACGAATGTCATAGCTTAATCAGTGGAATGTTAATCCAACACCACTATAGGTGAATGATATGTGGTCATTTTGCTCACAGTTATCTGTTATGTTTCACTGAAAGAAGCTTGGATCAAGTCCCAACAAGAATGGCCACCAGTTTTTGCGTGCAGACAAAAGGCCTTCCACAAAATGGCTATCCAAATTCCCGCTAATACGAACGATATGCTGCTACAGTGCTGCATATATTTTAAGTATTGGCGATACATATGAAGTAGCACAAAATTAGAGAACAACATCAGGTGCTACATTACGCTTCGATCAAATTGATCCTGTCCAGTGAACTCTTCTTGCATTGAACCAGTAAAGTTCTCCAGCGAAATGAGTTACATAATATGCAAGTCAGTGTGGCAGTAGATGAACACATAATATGCAAGTCAGTGTGGCAGTAGATGAACACATTGAGGATTTATTGACAACAAAGAGTGGAAAATAGTGCATTTTGAGCACTTTCTAAATATGCTTTCTTCTCAAGTGTACACCTGAGATAGCTGAACTCAATATCTATATGTCAATTTAATAATTGATTTCAAATCTCTTGCTATGGTGAACGCTATCAATAAGGCACATATGTGTTAAAAGTAGTACTGACCTCAAAGTTGTTCTGTCCAACACCGGAGAACAGTGGAGAAAAGCCTAGAATAGGGAGGCGATTAGGTGTTAGTGGAAAAATCAGAGACTAACTAAGGCTGTTTTTTTCTGTAATCTGCACTTAATCCAGAAGCCCTTGGATGTAATATCACTGACAAACAGGATTGGTTGTGTCAAACATGAGTGATGCTTTTTTATTGGTATTGATGTAGATAGTAGAGTACATAAGCTCAGTTACATTATGTAATGCCCTGTGTGTTTTTAAAGCTGTGTTGAAATTTGACGTGGCAGTGAGCCTGACATTGTGTATATTCATACCGAGACCCAATAATTGTTATTCAACAATTGTAGAGATGCCACTGAACATGATGAATGCAAATGGGGCAAATTCCGTACAGTTTATCAGTTTTGATGTACCAAGATTTGCTTAGTTTATAATTCTAGCCTAGCCAGCTGGCAGCTCTTTTATTCCAAAGTGCCTGGACGACCATGCCAATCTTGATACAGAAATTGATCTGTTCGAATATCAGTGCTTCCTTTCCTAAGTTCTCGTGTAGTGTACAGTAACGATGACAACATATGTTGCCCTTTGCAGGAAGAGATTGATATCGAGGCCAAGGTTCTGCGTGCTGGAAAAGCAGTAGGAGTGGCTACCGTGGAGCTGAAGAAGAAATCTGGCAAGATCATCGCTCAAGCCCGATATTCCAAGTATCTTGGTCCGTCTAGTAAGCTATGAAGGTGTACTTTCCTCGTAAAGCTGGAAACCTGTAAATGCACTTGGCAATCTCTATGCAATATAGAATAATGTTGTCTTGGAAACGAAATGTGAATTAGTTCACGATTTTGTTCGGCCATCCAGAATCCAATATATTTTTTCCATAGATGAGTCCATGGTGGAAGATGTGCTCCAACTTTCGCTTCAAGAGAACAATATCCTGACAGGTCCCTTTCATGTAGAAGGAACTTCAGGAAGCTATCTTACAAATGAAACACAATAAAGCTCCAGGGCTAGACAGTTCCGCTGAGTTTTATAAAGTTTTTGGGAGGTGATTAAAGAGGATTTGGTGACTTTGTTTGCTGAGTTCCAACAAGGGACACTGTCTTTTGTTTCAGCTGAACTTTGGGATAATCAACTTTCTCCCACCCAAAAAAAAAACAATGTGGTGCAGATACGGCTGTATCGGCACATTTGTCTTTTGAATGTCTGTCTTAAGATTTTCCAAATGTAGGTACCACATTAACTAATATTTTCCAAATGTAGGTACCACATTAACGTGAAACCTTTTTCTGATCGCCCGAATGATTGTACATGTCTGATTTTAGAAGATAAGGAACTAAGCACCTTCGTCTCTGCTTGCTGACCGGTCGAAGATCCTCGATGTGATGCCCGGTTGTAGGTTTCATTTGGTGGGTCATCGCATGGCAGGTGTCATCATTTTCATCTCTTGGTTGAGTTATTCCTCTGTTGGTTGGCGGGTCAGAGGACGACGTTGTGCATATGATCCACACCTTTGCATTGAGATGTTCTCCTCCTTGGTGAGATTTGGTGTTTGCAGTTAGAGTTGTCATGGTTTCTCCTTCAATCAAGCTTGCTGCATTTCGAGCTATGTTACATTTCTTTCTTTTGATTGCTCGATCATGTTCAGTATCCTTGCAATCTGTACCTTGTATCTTTTGACCATTTACGGCTTTATTAATTTCTAGCGGAGGTACCAGGAGTATTTTGTTTTTGTTGAGGGTCCCAAAGTGAACTCATCAGGCCTTGTTTGGTAGAGTTGTTTTGACATGGATAATTGGGTATTATCCCAGCCCAACTAAAAATACTACTAAAAAGTTCAACTTAACCATTTGGCAAACTGGTTTTGGTGGATCAAATCCTAGAAATACCGCTGAAAACACTGTGGGTAGACGTGTAACTGCGTAGCGCCTTCTCTCTCGTGTTTTTTTCCACGCTCGATCGAGGACATCTCGTGCACTCGTCCACGATAGGTTAGTGAACAAGAGAGTTATGTTTATAGCAGAGCACACCGGGTGGCAATATGTTGGTTTGTTGAGAGGATAAATCTGTCTAAAAACACTACTACAGAATTGCTTATAGCTGCAAGGTTATAAGTGACGGGCAAAAATAGGCCTGTCACTAGTAACCATACCAGTGACAAGCGGATAAATGACCGTCGCTAGTACAAAATACTAGTGACGGGCATCACAAATGCCCATCATTAATATTTCTTATAGGCGCCTTACAGAATCATCAAATTTACTAGTGACGGACTTTATCAATGCATATCACAGGTATTTGTTCCATTATTAATATTATTATTTTAGTTTATAGTATATTAATATATATTTTTCTTATATACGCCCAAATAAACATATGCACATGGATAGCCATGAGCCAATTTGACAAAACCTTAGATCAATCTAATCTTAAACATGCACTTAGGAGTTGCAAACAGGAACGGAACGCCCAGCCGGCAGATGAAAAATTCCGTTTCCGAAGTCCGCCCCATCCGCAACCCTCTCATCCCGAAACCCGAAACCGCCGCCACATGAACTACATCTTCAGATCTTCTCCTTGCCTGGTCCCGTCTCCGCCATCGACGGATCTTCAGTTAAGACGCCGTTGACACCTCGCATCCCACGGTGCTGCCCCTTCTCGCGTGAAGCCGCCATGGCCCCGAGCATGCCCTCCGTCCTTCGGACTGCAGGACCGCCCCAAGGATTGACCGTCTCTCCGATCGGCCACTCTGAGGCGCGATCTGCGGCCAACAACCGCCTTGACCGCCTCTCGTGGAAGTCGCGCCCTCGGCTCAAAAGAGCGCGAAGACTGCGCAGGCCCCATCGGCTCTCGGGACCAGACGCCATTCGCAGTCTGCATCCGCATCACTCAGCTGAAGGGAGCGCCGACCGTCCTTGTATCGTTCGAGCACCCGTGCCGGGCAGGACTTCGTAAGCATCTTGCATCTAATGCACAACACGCACATGTTTTTTTAATCTTCTCTCTCTCTCTGAACGAGAAATTGCATTTCTAATATACTGTCTTGTCGAACTAAGCTTTCCTAGTTCTGCTTTTTCTGATAAGGTGGAAACTGTATTCCAGGCATGTGCGCACCAGCGTGGATGGTCCTGTACCAAATGCAGCGAATTTGCGTGGGCCTTTGACAAGGTCATTTCCTTGTGTTGTCTAGCATTGCTACGCTGTGGTCTTGCGGATCTTTCCTCTGTCTGTGTCAATTTAAATGTGAATGAATTCAGATACGGGGGCGAAGAGACGAGGATACTAGCGTGGAAGTACCATTTGATGAGAAAAGGATTAGATGGAGATCAAGAAAGTTCAGGTATATGTCTTGCATGATTGTTAAATCTTTATTATTATAATCAGGGTTTAACCACTATTTTAATCAGTGCTTTCATCAGTATTTGATCCATTTGTACAGGAGTATCAGTATTATTGCTTGATCAGTTTTTTTGGATCAGCGCTTGCTTGCAGTTTGGGCATAAACTTATTTTCATGTAGCTTTTGCAGGTTAATAATCTCTTTTAGATACTTTATTTGCCATCTTAACGAGCTATTCAGTGAATGTCAAAGCAGACCGATAAAATTATCTATTGCTTCGCGTCCCAATTCTGACTTTTTTTTGTTGTGTTCACTATTTCCTGTAGACTTCCAAGGAATATATATTGCTGAAGTGTATAAGTGAGTTGCCTAGCCCTTTTGATCAGTTCGGACTTTTGGTTGCGTTGGCTAGTGCAAGAAGCTTAACATGGTATTAGAGCCCAGGGTCTCGAGTTCGAGTCCTGGTTTTCGCAATTTATTGTAAAATTATTGTTGCCCCCCTTTGTGTCCACGTGTTGACTTTCTCTTCTCCCGTTTATGTCCGCGTGTTGATTTTCTCTTCTCCTGTTTGGTTCCACGTGTTGACTTTCTCTTCTCCCTTGATTCGTCACACGTGAGTGGGGTGTTGATGTGTATAAGTGAATTGCCTAATCCTTTTCATTAGTTCGGACTTTTGGTTGCGTTGGCTAGTGCATGAAGCTTAACATATATGAGTTATTATTTCTTTTTCCACTCAATCATATATATGAGCAGCATCTACCCCCATCCAACGACATCATATTTATTGTCCTCTTTTGCAGGAGGTAAATATAACATTTCCTATATTGGGTAAACACTAGTTGAATTAGAGGTTATTACTGACTAATGGTGTCGGCAGTAATAAGTAGAAATGATGTGTTATATACAAGTAATAAGTATATAGTTTGAGCACTTTTGAGCTATAGCTAGTGTGCAATGTTGTATGCGAACTTATGAGCAGAATGCTGCCCACTTTGGTTAAATAACATTAAAGGAGTATGTTTCCCACTTTGATAACAAATTATATTAAGCGAGTATGATAATACCATCTATGAATTGTGCATAATTGAATAGTTTTCTTATGCAGGGTGAGAGAAGTTCTTGATGTCATGAAGAATAACATCCTAGAGGCCTATGTTGATTTTACATGAAGAGCCAATGCGCTTATGGAATTTGTTTTTCCAGCACTATAACTAATAAAGTTGGGTTGCCTTTCATCGGTTATTGGCTTCATATTGCCAACTTGATTAGCACTAGTTATTAGGTTCAATTATCAATACAGACCTATAGTAGTTGTTATGTAGGTTATATGTAAAATAATAAATGTACGATAGATATGATATTGAAGAGTGAATAATATTTGGGCTTATGTGGAATGTATGTAATTATGGATCCATTGTATTTATGAATGAATTCTGAATGTGTACTTTTTTAATTTGTAAAAATTTAGTAGTGACGGGTAACACAAAATGCTTGTCATTGGTAATGAATATAGTAGTGACGGGCAAGAGGATTATGCCTGTCACTGGAACGTATTACTAGTGGCGGGCAGATTGCCTGTCACTAGTAAGCTATTACCAGTGACGGTATACTAGTGACGGGCAGTTTGCCCGTCACTGGTAAGCCTAAAAGGCCTGTCACTGATAAGTCTTTCTACAGTAGTGAAAAGTGGTTTGTGTAACAGTTTTAATTTTGTTAACTAGATTAATTGTTGAAGTTACTCCCTCCGTCCCGGTGTATAAGTCTTGCGCGTATCTCTAGATTATTATTTTGACTAATATAATATAAGATATATACTACAAAATATATATCACTAGAAACTTCAGATTATGTACTTTCTAATGGTATAACTTTTATATTGTAAAATTTATATTATATTTGTCAAAATAACGACCTAGAGATACGTGCAGGACCTATACACCGGGACGGAGGGAGTATTTTAAACCGGAGAACTCATTAATGGATTTTGTATGCTCCATTATTAAGGTTATTAAAGATAGCCAGAGTATTAGCTTGCATTGATTTTGATCCCTTTTAGGCCTTTTACAATGCATTGCCTCTTAGCACATTATTCTAGGGTAAAGAAACAACAACCACAATGCATTTATTGGAGTATCTTAAGATTGTATCTAAATTTAATAATTTTGGCCGCATACATATATTTGATTGGGCTAGCAATACCTTTTGCCTGTGACTTCATGCAAAGATTATAACTTAGCTAAAATACACCCCCACTCTCTTTCATCAATTAATATGATGACACATTAGCACTTTGTCTACCGTGCTCGTCCCGTTTCCTCGCTTACATAAATACACGACGACAGCCATTGCCATATGGAAGTCACGGTGAGTACAAGGATATCCATGGCGATCCAGCGAACAGCTCTATTCCTCACCCTCGTCCTCTTTGCGACTGGAAATGGCGGTCTGGCTGTCGGCACTCCATCAGCCCTTATCACCAAGACATGCGCCGCGGCCTACAACTTCAGCGGTGGAGTGTCCTACGACTACTGCGTGGGCGCTCTCTCGGCCGACCCGTCGGGCGCGTCCGCCAAGGACATTCGCGAGCTGGCCGTCGTCGCGGCCAACCTCACCGCGGCCAACGTCACGGCGACGGTGCTCGTCCTCGCCGACCTCGTCCACAACCTCAAGGAGTGCCTCGACATATACAGGGTGATGAGCGGTAAGCTGGCGGCCGCGCTCGAGGACTTCCGTGCCGGTCACAACGACGCGGCCTCTCATATGTTGAGGGAGGCCTCCGATATGCCCGACAACTGCGACATTCTCTTGTTTGAGGGGAGCGCCAAGAAGAACCCAATGTACAATGAGAACGTCGACGCATATTATCTGTCCCATAACGCACACGCCATCAGCATGGAGGTGCTGCATCCTCCTCCTAGAAGCTAGCTAGTTCATTTCCAATTGGATATTTGCTCGATGGTCGATCGCATACAATTTATGTGCTACTATGTTTTTAGCTAAAAACGGACCTGTACTCTATGAATCGTAGGGCAGATAAAACAATCCACAGGTCCGTATTTTTTCTTCTAAAGTGTCCTCTTTTATCTCGGCAATAAAATTTGAATCAGTTGGTTGGTATGTCGTGCCGTTTTGCATTTTGACCCCTCCTTTTATTTGAAAATTGATCCGCGCTCCCTTTGTCTTCCCCTGCACCCTAACTTTTTGCGTGTCACGCTCCTCATCGCCGGGCTCCGTGCGCCGCTGGAACAGCGCGCCTCCAGATTTGCCGGCAGAAAGACTCCGTGTGCTGCCCTATCCGTCCTCCCCCATCCCGCAAGGGCAAGGCTCCGCCGCCCCGACCTACCTCCGCGGATGGCAGCGGCAACTCCACCGTTGGCCCGGAGCGCCACCGCTGATGTGTTCCTCTGTCCCATGCCTCAACTCAGGCCACCAATGACCCATGTGTACTGACTAAGCAGATCCGGTTCAGAACGACGACGAGAGCCATGGTCATTGCGCAATAGACGTCTGTTGCACTATCAAGCTAAACATGTCCTCGCCGAGTATCAGAGGCGTCTTTTCAGGCGACGCAGTTGCTGGCTCGGCCTTCTTCCTTGCGAGATACTCGGTTCCTCGCCACCTCCTGGCCATCACTACCCTACGGATCTTACAGATCCTCCTCCGGAAACGGCCCTCGATCCAGAAGCTCGGGGCCTGGTTACACTTCTGCTTCACGGTGGCCCTGGTACAACCCGGCGGAGAACATCTCAACCACATCATGCAGCTTTGCATTGACTTCTATGGGCTCCTTGGTGAGATTTGACTTCTTCAACTTCAATCGATGATTGTTTCAGTTATCGAGCTTGTTGTATTTCGAGCTATGTTATGTTTCTTTCTTGGGAAAATCTACCTATAGGCGCCGCATGACTAGCCCTTCCGTGCGGCGGAAAAAACGCATCGCTCCTCTTAATAACGGCTTACATCTTATCCCCTCAGTCCCACTTTCCCTCGACCACACAATGTCTCCGAGACCACGACAGGAAAGCAGAAGTGGAAAGAGTGGAGGAGGCCGCCGTCACGTGAGCTGAGGACGTCGCCGCCGCGTGAGCACGAAGTAGCGGAGGAGGCTGCCGCCGCCACACGAGCACGGAGTAGCAAGGGGATGTCGCCGCCGCTTGAGCACGATACAGCAGGGGAGGCCGCCGCCGGCGAGCAACACGGAGCAGCGGGAAGGCCGCGGCGGGCTGGGAGCACAAAGAAGCGGTGGAATCCGCCGCCGCCGGGGAGCACGGAGCAGCGGGGAGGCCGCAGATGACCGGCAGCACGGAGCAGCAGGGTGGCCGCCGCCGGACACAGAGTGAGAAGCGCGGTGACGAGCGAACCGAGCCACGACCCGCGAGGAGTCCACGACCGCGAGGATTCACCTGGATGATGAAGAGGAGCTCCACGGCGGCTCTGGGATGTGGCCTGAATCTATTCCACGCGTGGTTCTAATTTAATCTGGTAATAAAGTGGTTTGAACCGTGCAATTAGGCTTAATTAATCAGGAAATCTGGTGGGTTGAGCCTGGCAATTAGCGGTATTAAATTGGAAATTAGTAGTACTCCCAGATTAAATTGCGAGTAGTAATCGGGCAATATGGCAATTAATACTGTGACAGTAATTTGGCAACCATGCCAAATTAATAGGGCAATTAGTAATTAATTATGCAATCAGAAATCTGGTAAGCATGTCTAACTAATATGATAATTATACGGGCAGAGAGAAAGAGGTTTTGCATCTTTCAATACTTAGCCGGACATGCATAAAGTCAAGGATGACATGGACTATTCGACTCTAGCGCGGTTCTCAGATTTTATTTTACAATGGATAACGCTGCCAGTGCATGCACTGAGAGGGGAGAAGGGGTAAAGTTTTGGCTGATGCCGTCGTGGCGACGTTATTAGGGGCAGGGTGTAACACCCCACTTTTTGTAACCCTGTTTAGGTAGTGTTTAGTGAGCCAAAATTGAGGGCCAACAAAAACTTTTTGAGCAAACCTCTGGAAGTGCTGCTTTTTGCTTGTTTGTCTTGGGTGCTATGTTAATGATGTCTGCTTGAGTTGCTTATTGAACACCTTTGTGAACCAACACCACCCTTGTGTCCTTATGATCATGCTCTTATTTATGCTTCTAGCTATTTTCCAAAACCATTATCTTGGCAAACTCTCCTTTTTATTCAAATTATTTTTTATTTATCCAAATAAGCGCCAAGATTTATTTTTGAGACAAAGCTTTTATGAAAACTAAGTATTTACAAAATTATCTGGACCTACAAAGTAGAGTGGTCCCACTACTTTACAAACTTTTATTTTGTTGATATTTATAAAAGGATTTCAAACACCTTTGAGAAGATTTTACAAAGGAGATATTTATGTCTCCATTTGTTTCTAAAACTATCTACCAAAGTCTTACTCCTTTATTTGAAACTCTTCTCTACTTGACCTGGGCATGATCATTGAGTACTGGTTCAATCATTGTTTCTGATAATGCTAGATTAGCTGCAACTGATTGACTTTGTGTGGTGAGTTGACTTTGTGTGACCATTTGACTTTGATGAGTTGCTTGTGTGTGCATATACTCCTCACATAGGCCTGTGGCCTAACCTTTTCAAATCTCATCAATTTATATTTTGTCCCATGTAAGTTGTTTCCACTCTATCTTTCAAATCAAACCTATCTGGTTATTTTCGTCTCAATCCTGAATCCCTAACTCTAATACCTTAGTCTTATTATGAGACACTAGTTGAGTGCCCGTGCTCTGCCACGGAATAAAAAAATAATCAAACTGGTCAAACAATTGTCCTATTCAGCAATATGTTTCGAAGAATCCGTTTGTATAGCAGCGCATATCAATTCTCTCTCGTGCTTGTTTTCTCCCGTCAAATGTTGTGTCTACTTAAGCACCTTCTCCTTGCAAGCGGACAAATCATCATTTTTTTATCTCCCATCCCTCCTTCATCCTCACCACCCCAACATCGTTGTCGCTTCAAAAGTGCACCATCTCGCATTATCATTGCATGTTTCCTTTTCTTAACTTTTGCTACTCTAGAACACACAATGTGTTTCTACAGAAGAAAACAACAATGTTAAAGCAATGTTCATCGTTCAGAAGATGGTACTAAACAACAATGTTAAAGCCATGTTCATCGTTGAGAAGATAGTACTGCCTCCAACTCATATTAATTGCCACTAATATGGATCAGAGGGATTAGCACATTTTGGTTACAATTAAATTGTAGTAAGCAAATATGTAACCCCAAGGAAAAAAGTAAATATGTAACCTGATTTGTGAGTTCAATTTGGCATTCAAGAAAAAAACACATAAAGACATCAGATGTGCCAATACATGGCTGTAATGCCACTGCTTGCGATAAACAAATGCAAAAAAAAATGCCACAGAAGGATGTACTTACCTCAATGAATAGAAAGATACACATACATATAAGTCGTTCAATAAAAGTGGTGGAACAACACATCATTTATTATATACATGATTGGAGCACCAAGAAATGCCCTCTATTTTACTTTACATCAATCGGTTAGACCATCCTTTCACTTATGAGCACGCCTAGGCCCTCAAGTAGTTGTTACTGGCCATATTTTAAGAAACTTGCTCCACTTTGGATTGCGCCTCATCCATGGAATGTGATGTGAAGCTCGAGGTAGCCAATTTATAGAAGCGCTGTTGAGGGCCCTCGCATTTCAGAAGACAAACTTGAGGAAGGCAACCTCCCCAACCACTCCTTGGTATTCTCTGAGAGAGAACACCTTGATGCACGATCGGACACCTTGATGTGCGATCGGGCACATTCAGTGGGCCTAGCCATTTCCTAGAACTTGAGGTTTAGCCTGGCACTGCTAGATTGATAAGCACATTGGAAAACAAATAGTAAGCATTACCTGCAAGCCACGTCGATTAGATACACATGGAACAAATAAGGATGCAAACAAATAAGGTCAATGTTCAAATCAAAAGTATAAAGCTCTAAAAAATATCTGAGTTGCAGACAAACAAATAAGGATGCAATTTCCCTGGCTTGCTTACCGAAAGCAAGGATTGTTATAAAAGAATTGACATAGTAATGCGGTCTCAACATGTTGAAGATTAAAACAAGTCGGCACACATGGGCATGGGCCACACGGATATAGATTAGGATAGATTATTGGGAGTATCACAAAGTAAATGACATATTCTGATAAAGCAAAGTAAAAACAGTATTTTAGATGTTTTTAGGATAGACTTTGGTCTCACTGTAAGGTTTCACTTAGTCTTAGATGGTTCTTTTTTTGGTACTGAAAGAACTATACACTCAGCATTCCTAGCTTGGTTTGCACATAAGAACAAATTGTACTCCTGCAAAAGTATACGATGACAACAAATTCATCCAACCTAAGACTAAGTAATTAAGCAAATAAGCACCGAGTCAATGAAATTGATGCCATTGAGTTAGTACAGCCACTTTGCTAGTGAAAAGATAATGTCGGCCTTCAATAGCACAAACACTATAGTTTACTACTGCCATCTATCAGATTTAAATAGAGCACCCTATATGAAAGAAGATGATAATTATATATATACTGGCTTAGTTTGTCAAACTAAATCAAAGTAATATTCTATGCAGAAGGAAATAATTCAAAAACTCACAATATTACATTATCAACATGATTGCGTGGACATTCAAGCAAGGCAGCCCTGTTTAGTGTTCCTGCCAAGAGTCCAAAAGAAGATTTAGAACATGAATTAGGAAACTGCTTAGCCAGGAAGCTTAGACGATGAGATTTCTCTTGCTGATTGCTAACAACACAAAAATTCAGGCACATCTCAAATATTGGGGCATACATAGATGTAAAAAATTAAAAGCTCAATGTCTAGAAAAATACAGAGAACAAGATCATTTCTCATACACAAGAGGAGATGAAAGAATGTACAATTGACAAGTGACATAAGGAACAATTAAACATTTCATGTCTGTTGTGTTTAAAGTAACTGAATAAACACATACAGTATGATCCTAGAGAATGGACTTGAGCAAATGGATGTAAGTATCCTACATGGAAACCTAACATGATAAAACAACAGGATGAAGTTGCAGATGTGAAATGTTGCCAGCTTTTCTAACTATATAGTTCCAGATTTCCTGGACTGCCAAGTCATGCACACATTTGGTTTAATGTGTAATAAAATTAGCTGCGTACACTCCCAGCAATCACTTGCCCCTCTCTGTCTCCAAAGCAGGGCTCGGTGCCTGCTGAGGCCACGCACCTGTAAAAAGCCACAAACTGAGGCAACTTCACCTGCGCCGACGGCCAGCGGCATCTTGCCTTACTGCCCTAGCTCCTAACATGGCTAGCGAAGCAGCAAACACAACACCAACGCTCCTCTGAACCGCCTAATTTGTTGGATTTCATGCTTTTCTCGTTTATACCTTTGAGCAAAGCAAATTTCTTGCAGCGTAGGACAAATCACTCAATCACAGGAAAAAATAAGCTTAGAAAAGAAACAGCAAACTACCATAGTACCAAAGTCTCCTTGACGACTTATGCTCCGAAATGACGATTGCTCTTGCGCCATGAAAGGAATAGATTCCTGACCAAGCTAGCTGCACGTTTAACCTGCAGAGATGCAGATATGACATCATCTGTATGTGCATAAATCGTCCTTCCTTTCATCGATAATGTTTACAGTCATGCATACATGTAGTTGGTAAAGCACTATAGCTTGTAATTTCACCATATACCTATCATCCCTGCTGGTAAAGCATGCCTAGGCCTTCAAGTAAGTTGCTTACCGCCATATTTTAAGAAACTTGCTCCATTTTGGATTGTGCCTCATCCATCGGAAATAATGTGAAGATCCAGTTAGCCATTTATAGAAGCACTACTGTTGAGGGCCCTTACAGTCCGGAAGAAAAACTTGAAGTAGGGAACCTCCCCGAGCTCCCCTTGGTATTCTCTGAGAGAGAACAAAAAAGGAAAAACAGAAAAAGGCCTTGTAAATAACGTTGCACATCTGAGGTCCAGGAGAATAAACCTTCGCACGTACCTCAAACAGGGAGACGGTGGTGAGGAACTGAAAGTGGTGATCTCATCCACAGCTCTGGCATAGTGATCGAGTGAGCCATGCAAGTTTGTCCAACTCTGGTGATCCAGCAATAGTACTGTCTACATTGTTTCAATACAGTATAGGTCCTCATCAAGATCTCGAGTATTTAGCTCACCAACCAACTTACTAATTGCTAAAGGAATAAACAATAGCGTATTCTCAAGTTATCCAGGACCAAAAAGAAGCAATGCTTTGAACCAAAAACAAAAGGAGCCTGATTCAAAAGCACCTAGAACTTTTCTGAAGACAAATGATGCGGTGAACCATAGAACTTATCAGCATCAGTACATAGCAGACATGTATGCTTCCAATACCTCTGTTTTCTTGTAAGCATTTTGGCCATCTTGAGGCCCGCAGTTCATTAGCGACCCAGGTAGGAGTAAAGAATATCTGAGAGTGCTCTTTTTAATCAATTAATCCTTTATAATACACACACATTTTACAAGTATTCCATGTGATACACGCACACATTGTAAGATGGAAGAATTCATATGTGCTGCAATACCAAGGGGTATTCAGAAGTACATTCAGTTAGAGCCTTCAAACTAAGGTAAAGATTGCAGGAAGAGCCGGATGTTTTGCAGCATATATCATGATAGGCGTTTGTAAACTTGAGTGTGCAAAGAATTAGATCATGCACTACATATGTTTTATTATTTGTACAAAATTCAGACAAAGCTGACTTTGCATTCTTAAGTTCCTTCCAATAGGTAAGTAGTCCTGGAAATGGCAAACTAAATATCAGCAACAAATTTAAGAGGATACTTCTATAATTATTATCACCCCAAATCATCAAACTTGTAGTGATATTCCTGACTACCTGACAATCTTTGTCATTTACAGCAATTCCATCGTTCCTGTAGTTCCACGAGATCATTGAATCTTTTAACCATGGAATTATGAGCCCTATAAATACCATCTAGTAGCAACACAATCCCGCAGAATATCATCATGAACATAATATTGAAAGTAAGTAGATTCACGCAAGGCCGAGGCAGTGTCCATCGAGTTACCATGTGCAGCACGGCCGTGACCGCCGACAGGAGTGCGGCGCTGCTAGTCCCTGCTCTGGCCTCTGGGGAGACGGGTTGCTCGGGCACTTGTAGTCACGGGCCATGTGGTACAACCCCTTGCACCTGAGGCAGCGCGTCGACATGCTGCAGACCCTGCGCCAGAGCTCTACGATAAACAGTTTAGGCACTTGCCATCAAGCTCCGTCGGGCGAGGGCGGCGGCCGACCATTACCGCGCGCAGCCATGGGTTGTCGAGGGCGGCGCAGGCCTGCCTGCAACCAGCCGTCCCCGTCAGGCTACCTGCACGCACGAGGCGCAACCGTAGGAGGACATGGGCCTAGGCCTGGGCCTGGCGCGGCGGTGGAGCGGGAGGCCAGTGGCGATGGCAGCGTTGGAGCTGGAGGTGAGGGAGGGGAGGTGGCAACCGAGGCGTAGGATGGCCTGGGGCTCTGTGGGGCGGAGGAGGCAGCACCGGAATCCGGAGCATGGCCTCGACTCCGGCACTCATCCACACAGATCTGGCGCGACTCGGCCACAACTGAACGCTGCAGGGTGCGGTGATCGCCATGGCAGGGGCTGGGGGAAAAGGGTGGACGCTAGTGCCAGGAAACGGTCGGCGAGAGGAGTGGGTGGATGGGCGCCGAAGTGGCCACGGCGAGGCGCTCAGACGAGGGGAGAGTTACTCTGGGTGGCTTGTTCAGGGCACATGCGCATGGGGCAGTTGCTTTCCTGTACACACGTTCTGTCTTCTGTGCTGCGTTAGCTCTCTCTAGTTTTTCTCCACGAGAACGGCGGTTCCTCAAACTTACTCGGTGATTTTCCTTTTTCGCGGGTGCGTGGGGTGGAGCGACGTACCAGGCAACCATCACCTCTAGACTCTTAATATAGTAGAGATTAGGAGCACCATTTTGAGAAATCTTAAAACTAATCAAACAAGCCCAAGGAAGGCACCCATGGTGTTATTTGAATCATTTTCATCCAACCATAAGAAGGTTTCACTCCAATCTAGAAAAATCCTCTCTTACAGACATTTCATCAAACACCTAGAGTGCAGACTATCTTCATGTCTGTTAATAGATTCAATTATCCAACACCTATATTAAGCTCATCCATTCTATCCATGGCAATGTACCTTCCTAGAACTCATAATTGGCATGTGTTCTTCCATTCATTCCATTGCCACCTGGTCATTTGAAGTCATTTGCTACTTGTTCTAATCCTGTTTCTGACCCTAATCAAACCACTGACCATTTGACTATTATCATGTGCACTTTTGCTCACACTTCTAGAATTCGAAATAAATGGTTCAGAGACCATTCTTTGACCTATTCTCCTTCCTCTTGATCTACTCTAACTATCTATGCACTTGCATGTGCATCTTGACGTATGTCTCCTATTTATATGACTAGGTTTTGAACCCTAGTCAAAAACTAATTTCACCTTCTAGTTTTCCTTGACCCTCTTGATAATTAATCAACACTCATCATAAAATCTCTCCATAAATTCATTTCCTCTCTTCTAGCATTTGGAAATGTTATTCTTGCAAAATATCACTTTTCCTCCATCAAGACTAACTATTTCTCTATTACATCTTTCTTGCTTAACAAAATGCATATGATTGGTAGCTATGTTATTTCATGCATCTTTTCTTCTCATCAAGCATTTTATAATCTCCTACCATGTTCTCTTATTCCTATAGGACCCTTTGGACTCAAAAACCCTAGTGGTGCATCTCCACATTTTCAAAATCTTGTCTCAAGTAGAATAGGGCAATGTTATCAGATTGCACTTTTTGCAATTCTTTTTAACCACATCCCATTGTTGTTTCAGCAAGATTAGGGCATGTTCGTGATCCTCAAGACTTCTACTCCTAGTGCCAGCAAGGTTTTATCAAAATGGTTTCCCCTAGCTTGCTTGTTCAAGGCTGTTTTGAGGTCTAGCTAATAATAGCAAAATCTGGCAAAAACTGAGTTTTCTGCCAAGTCATTTTCTGTTAAAAGATTCTGACTTTGGAACCTCACCATTTGTATCTACAATTCAGTTTTTGCCCAAACTTTTGTACCAATCTCATCTACATGACCTCTACTAACTAACCCTACCTTTTCCCTAGCATTTAGAAGCCATCTAACCACTAGTTCAAGCAAGGTTTGTGAGCACCACAGAATTCTGTTTTGGCACTATTAAAAAGTTGATACTTTGGCAGTTTGTGTTAAGAAACCCCTCCTGCACCCTTGGCCATGGACTACATTTTGTTGTGCACCTAAACCAGTACTTTTAACCCCCACAAACCATTCTCAATTTGGAGCAACCTAGCTTGTTCAAATATTGGTGTTCTGAACCCTATGCAATGTTCTGCCTATAGACCATTTTCCATCATCAAAACCATTCTAAATCTTTCCCAATTAGCCAACCCTTACCCTAACCACCCCTGCAGACCCACCCCCAACCTCTGGTCGAATTCCACTGTAGCAGCACCCACATCTCCTTGTCCCCTAGTGCTTGGAAGGAGAAGGAGAGGAGAAAGGTCAAGATTTTTGCCATCAATAAAATAGTGTGCTGCAGCCTCACCCTCTGCTCATAGCCGACCAGGACACCCTATCAGACCCACTCTTATCCTCTCCACCGTCCTCCTAGACCAACCAGAGCCTCTCCCTGGGCCCCACCATGCCAAACCGACCTACACACTTCTCCTCTGGTTATAAGGCATCCGACCCCCACAGCCCCTTTCTGGACGCTCATTTCACTCCCTCACCCCTCTCTCTCTAACCCAGTATCCCCAGTATTTGCTCCTCCGTCTCTGCTGGCCGTGGAGAAGGAGAAAACGCCCTCACGATCTGCAGAGAAGAGGAGGACCTCGTCGTTGCTCTAGACCCTCTCTGGCCCCTTTCTTTGCATGAATAGGCCTCTAGCGTCCTAAGGAACCTAACCCTACCCTCTATCTTGATCCAGGAGCACGGGAGCTGGGACCTCGTCGAGCATCTGGTTCGGCCGTCCCCATCGCGGGCGCGCGCGATCCATCCCTGTGACCAGATCGGCCGTGCCGCCCCTCGTTCAGATCGCCGGAGTCCGCCGCGTCGCCCCGTCTCGTCCTCGTCGCCGGGGAAAGCCCCCAGGTGAGCCCCCGCACCCCGCCTGGCCGCGCTAGGGTTTCATCCCTGCTTCCCGTGGCCAGAGGAGGAAGACAACTGTCGGCCGTCGATGTCGACTTAATCAGACGGCCGACATCGCCAGATACCTCTTCGGCCTCCCGCGCTGGCTGACCAGCGGGGCCCAGCTGTCGGCGCGGTTTAAATCGCCAGCCCGCGCGCTGTATTCGGAAACGGGCCAGAAATCCAGCGGATCGGCCCAGCCCGAGCAGATCTGGCCCGCGCAACATTTTTTTAGAAAAATCCTGTTAACTATTTTCCAGATCTGCAAACTTTGATAAATCATAGAATATTCTCTGTTTATGCAAATTGAATGAATCAAGTTTCTGTGGACTCCTTGTTAAAATATCTATCCAATGGCACTTGCCCCATTCCATTTGGGCCCCTGTAGAAATACTTGTTTTTAACCTTGCAAAACAAGCACCTTTTTGTCAAAATTGCAAATCTAGAAGTTCTATAACTTGAAATGCTTTGCTTCCAATTTATAGAGGTGCCCTTAGGTGTTTACTTGCATGACAAACTAAGTTTGGTATTTTAGGACACATATATCTGCAGTGGTATTTAATTTGGCAAATAGTTTAATTAGTATAGTTTAATTTCTCACTTGCTGTAGGATAGGAGTTTATGAGTGAAACCAATTTCTAGAGTTAGCTTATAATGATGTCTTGCTTGATTCACTAGTTTTGCTATTTTAGGACTGGTAATCTTGCAGTAGTAATTAAAATGGCATAGTGTGTAATTAATTTTAGGAAAATCATCACTTGCAGTAGAATTAGAATTTGGTGTTGAATCCAACTTTGTTGGATCATGCCCTTGAAGAACTTTCCAGAGCACTTTACCTCATATTTTTCTGAGATTCAGAGAATATATGGAGATTATTTTGGTGCCCTAGTGTTATTCTCCTATTGATAAATTCATAGGAAATAAACCACACCTTGTTTTTCAGTAAATCCAACTTTAGTAGTTTCTTAAGATTGTTGTCAACCTGCAATGTTGGTTGATGTGTTGGTTGTGTCACTGAATGCATGCATGCCTGTTTGGTTGCTAAGTGGTGGTGCTCACATCAACCTAAGAAACCCTAGTTTCTAGTAGGCTTAACTTGTTAATTAAGAACCTTTAAAACTTGGTTTGTTTTCTAAACTTGTTTGCTTCTGATACTCTTTGATAAGATGGTATGAGTGCTGAAATGCTTGTGGCTTGTGTATGCATGTATTCTTATTGTGTGCTTTTATTTTATTTTTCCGGCGATAGAGTCGAACGAGGAGTGTACCGAAGGAGGTGAAGTGTACGAGTATCAGGAAGAGGAGGATCAGGGACAAGCCAACCAAGGCAAGCCATCTATCTTGTTGCATATCTGAATCCTAATTACACATTTGCATGTCTCCTTCTATTTTATTAAAGTGCATGGATTTATGTTGCTATAGTCCCTATAGCAATTATTTGTTGACTCAAGCTCCGCGAGTCAAGTTGTTATCATCCATCGAGATGACCTCTTTACTACCTATTCCAATACCCCTGGAGTAGTGGCTTGTTGGTTAGCAACAATGCCTTTGATAAACTTTCTAGTGGAGCTAAAACTCTAGGACTGGGAACACTCAATGAAAGTTTACGAAAATGTTTCCGAAAACCTTGAGGTAGTACCTACCCCACTGAAGTGATTTCAAAAATGGTTTTTGTCAAAATGGAGGACAAGGAGATGGTGGTTTTTTTATATGGCATTGGTGATCACTAGGCGTTCGCTCAGAACAATTAACCCGTGCAACCACACTACCCTGGGATGGGGCGGGGCTTAGTCCGAAGTTTATCTGCTTTAGTGCGGGGAGCCTCATACTATATACGGGTCTGGAGGACCCCGGAATCCGGATTGCCGCCAGATTATGGGCAATAGTAAATCGGGATCCATCGGGATTTATCCGGCCGGAAGACACTTGGGTTTCTCCCGCCGTGGCACTGGAACTACGCTCGACGGAGGTAGACGGCCAGGGTTTGCCGGGGATGTATACTCCACAGGGTAGGCGCCCGTATTAAGGTGGATAGATGGAAGGCTATGATCGATTATCCGAACCCCGCATACTTGTGTATGACGGTCCGTGGTGGTATCCCGGCGGATTTATCGGATGGTGTGGGTAAAGTGTACAACCTCTGCAGAGTGAAATTCTATTCGAATAGCCGAGTCCTCGGTCATGGACGGTTGGGACGACCGTTGCTTAGCCCAATGCCGGTTTTGTTTTCAAAAGTGGATTTCGGAAAAGTGGAGAAAGGTGCCAGACGGAGTACTCGGAGGGTACTGCCGTGGCACATGCTTGGTTCGGAGTACTTGGAGGGTACTGCCGAAGGTGTTAATTGGTCATGTGTGATTGACCAGGAAATAATTAAGAATGGTGGTCATGTTTGATTGACCCCGGCTCTTCTCTTGAAAATGAGATCCCCCCTTCCCTAGAGCTTTTACTAAAGATGCTTTACAAAGATTCTTCTTTAACAAGGATATAGAGATGTCGTATGACATGCTATATCGACACGAGAAATTGACTAGATAGGAAAAACTAGACTAGAGCCTTTCTTCTTGCTACAGCCAAATTGCATATTTGTCCTCTCCCCTTTAGATGGTTTGCGAGTACAATTCAAATGTACTCACGGCTTTGTCCCTGGCTATTAACTTGGCCAGATTTTGAAGACTATGAAGATGATGGTGAGGAGTTCGATGACGCTTGTGCAAACTAGGAACGTCTCCCAGTCAGTTGCCTGTAGGGTAGTAGGCGTGACGTGGGTCATCAACGCTGCTTGGTATCCGCTGCTTAGTTTTGTGAACTTGCCCTGCGTGGCATTATCAGTCTTGGTCGTGTGACCAATTGTAAGACTTTATATTCGGTACTGTAATGGATGATGTAACTTTGATATCAGCTCGGTTATGTGGACTCGCGACATACTGATCATGGGATCGTGAGTTGTATGCATAACGGGAATTCCGGGTGGTAAACCGGGGTCCCCACAGAGTTGGTATCAGAGCCATCCTGACTGTAGGAGACCTTAGTTAGCACGGGCGTTAGATAGGAAAGTAATATTTTGCTAAAACTATTTGCAATGATTATTTCTTCTAAGTAGCCAATAGTAAGGCTTATACCTTTCTCACCTCTTCAAAACTTCTAATCTTATCTCTCTAGTTTCCAAGGATGTTTGAAGATTATTACTCCATCTGTCTCATCTTCTTCAAAACTACCTCTTGGACGTTATACCCCAACTAGACCTGAAGCTTAGCAATACCCGATGGAGAAAATATTCAGAAGGACGTCTCCAAACCACTCCAGCTGAAAAAGGGAAGAAGAGTTCGAATAAATATTTTGCCTTTGGTTCACACCAATGACTCTGTCAAGATGCTAACCTTGATCCTCCCTGGACTTGCACTTTTGCAGTCGCCAAGGACCAAGTACTTAGATTCTTGACTAGTATTTATTAGGTTTGTCAGGCATGTATGCCACCAATGGCACACTTCAGCAATCCCTCTGAAGACCTCACAACCTTGTGATGTGATACAAGAAGATTTACAAAACTGCGCTTCCCAAGTCAACATCAACGGCTCAATAACACTGCAACTTCACCACCAACTGCCATCAAGTTTCTGCTAAAGCGAGAGTCAAGGAGAATGAACACATCAACAACTATGACCACCATGACCCTAGGATGAATATGACTAACCCCAAATATCGCGCGTTGTTAGGCATCATGGGTACTTGAAGTACCTTGTGTGATTCCTACGATTGTTTGTTGATTGCCTTGTCTGCTCTTGATAGAGTGTGCAATTGTCTGGTGTGTTTCTTAAATGTGTAATTTTACCTTGTGCTTATGCTTGTGGCCTCTCGGCCTTAAACATCATCTTTCGTGTAAAACTCGGTTTAGAAAACCTCTTTAAAAAGTGTTTTCCATCTCATCTGTTTATGTCAGCTCGAGTAGCGTAGATGAGTTAAAAGTAAAGCACTAACCCTAAACTCGAAAATAGTGGAGTATAAATCCTCACGCAACACTTATCCAAGATCCGATGTGGAAAATTTTGCTACGAGCTTCATGCTTCGTCAACACCTCTCTACAACGACACGGAAGCAGAAGATAGACCCGCCTGTACTACAAAGGACTTCTAGGAGACAAAGACATCACTAACCAGGATCGTCTAACCATAATTCTAGATTTTTGCTAACATTGATGATACTCTCTTAGCACCCCCAACGCTTGCTAAACTTCTAACAAGCCGACTAACATTGAGCATTGTAGTATCAAAGACACGCCTAACTTTTGTAGTTCAAGATGTTATTGCTACATGAAGCCCAAAGACTCACGTGCTTGATCTCCACTGATCAAATAAAAGGATGAAGGCTCTCCAAAATCAAGCCATCAATGTCAACTCTGCATTTAGGAGACATCAATGAAGGTAGCAACGAGAAGAAGTGAAGACTTTTCTAACTAACTCTCTAACTTGTTCTAATTTTGACGGGTTAGAGATCAAAACTGACTTATGCCTCGGGAGTAAATCCACCTGACAATTTCTCGGAAGATGAAGTCAACTCAAGGTATCCCAATATACCTCAGGATCCTCAAGGCTACAAGAAGATGGAGAAGCAAGAAGGTCTTCAATAGCCCCCACCAACCCGAAGTCAAGAAGGAATAATCGTTGACTACTGGAAGACACACCCTTAATGGTGCACCGCCATCTGGAACGTTTTCAGCTCAAGCTCAAGATGACCCAAAAAGAATGGTTTCTATTAGGACTAACCTGCGCCTTGGTAATTAGGAAGCGTAGAAGACTAAGTCGACCGATTTGGCGTGCCTATCAAGACCAAAGCGTAACTGCTCTTGTCTATCGTCCTCAGAAGACTTCAAGCTCAAGATTAAAGGTCTACACCAACATCAAGCTTCAAGATGCAACACCAAGACTTGAAGACTCTATCCATATACATGAAGGAAGTGAAAACCTCAAAGCCGCAAGAGCTACCCGAGAATCCTCAACTCTTCAAGACCTCAATCGCGAGTGAAACTCTTCTAACTCTCATAGGATCCTTTTTGACATACTAGATAGCTTGACCCCACTAACCATAAAAAGTGTCTCGCCACGGTCTCGCCAGGATAAATTGGCAACATCAACTCTTCAGCCATCAACTGCAGCAAGTGAAGACGATCTACATCTTCGGCAAGAGCAAGTCGTCGATGCAGCTCGAAGTATCATCAAAAAGTTGGAAGGGCAACCTTTCGAAGTCTAACTCTAACTTAGTCTCATCACCTCTTACTACTACACTTAGGAATCTCGGGACGAGATTCTGTTTAAGGGGGGAAGAGCTGTAACACCCCACTTTTTGTAACCCTGTTTAGGTAGTGTTTAGTGAGCCAAAATTGAGGGCCAACAAAAACTTTTTGAGCAAACCTCTGGAAGTGCTGCTTCTTGCTTGTTTGTCTTGGGTGCTATGTTAATGATGTCTGCTTGAGTTGCTTATTGAACACCTTTGTGAACCAACACCACCCTTGTGCCCTTGTGATCATGCTCTTATTTATGCTTCTAGCTATTTTCCAAAACCATTATCTTGGCAAACTCTCCTTTTTATTCAAATTATTTTTTATTTATCCAAATAAGCGCCAAGATTTATTTTTGAGACAAAGCTTTTATGAAAACTAAGTATTTACAAAATTATCTGGACCTACAAAGTAGAGTGGTCCCACTACTTTACAAACTTTTATTTTGTTGATATTTATAAAAGGATTTCAAACACCTTTGAGAAGATTTTACAAAGGAGATATTTATGTCTCCATTTGTTTCTAAAACTATCTACCAAAGTCTTACTCCTTTATTTGAAACTCTTCTCTACTTGACCTGGGCATGATCATTGAGTACTGGTTCAATCATTGTTTCTGATAATGCTAGATTAGCTGCAACTGATTGACCTTGTGTGGTGAGTTGACTTTGTGTGACCATTTGACTTTGATGAGTTGCTTGTGTGTGCATATACTCCTCACATAGGCCTGTGGCCTAACCTTTTCAAATCTCATCAATTTATATTTTGTCCCATGTAAGTTGTTTCCACTCTATCTTTCAAATCAAACCTATCTGGTTATTTTCGTCTCAATCCTGAATCCCTAACTCTAATACCTTAGTCTTATTATGAGACATTAGGAGCACCATTTTGAGAAATCTTAAAACTAATCAAACAAGCCCAAGGAAGGCACCCATGGTGTTATTTGAATCATTTTCATCCAACCATAAGAAGGTTTCACTCCAATCTAGAAAAATCCTCTCTTACAGACATTTCATCAAACACCTAGAGTGCAGACTATCTTCATGTCTGTTAACAGATTCAATTATCCAACACCTATATTAAGCTCATCCATTCTATCCATGGCAATGTACCTTCCTAGAACTCATAATTGGCATGTGTTCTTCCATTCATTCCATTGCCACCTGGTCATTTGAAGTCATTTGCTACTTGTTCTAATCCTGTTTCTGACCCTAATCAAACCACTGACCATTTGACTATTATCATGTGCACTTTTGCTCACACTTCTAGAATTCGAAATAAATGGTTCAGAGACCATTCTTTGACCTATTCTCCTTCCTCTTGATCTACTCTAACTATCTATGCACTTGCATGTGCATCTTGACGTATGTCTCCTATTTATATGACTAGGTTTTGAACCCTAGTCAAAAACTAATTTCACCTTCTAGTTTTCCTTGACCCTCTTGATAATTAATCAACACTCATCATAAAATCTCTCCATAAATTCATTTCCTCTCTTCTAGCATTTGGAAATGTTATTCTTGCAAAATATCACTTTTCCTCCATCAAGACTAACTATTTCTCTATTACATCTTTCTTGCTTAACAAAATGCATATGATTGGTAGCTATGTTATTTCATGCATCTTTTCTTCTCATCAAGCATTTTATAATCTCCTACCATGTTCTCTTATTCCTATAGGACCCTTTGGACTCAAAAACCCTAGTGGTGCATCTCCACATTTTCAAAATCTTGTCTCAAGTAGAATAGGGCAATGTTATCAGATTGCACTTTTTGCAATTCTTTTTAACCACATCCCATTGTTGTTTCAGCAAGATTAGGGCATGTTCGTGATCCTCAAGACTTCTACTCCTAGTGCCAGCAAGGTTTTATCAAAATGGTTTCCCCTAGCTTGCTTGTTCAAGGCTGTTTTGAGGTCTAGCTAATAATAGCAAAATCTGGCAAAAACTGAGTTTTCTGCCAAGTCATTTTCTGTTAAAAGATTCTGACTTTGGAACCTCACCATTTGTATCTACAATTCAGTTTTTGCCCAAACTTTTGTACCAATCTCATCTACATGACCTCTACTAACTAACCCTACCTTTTCCCTAGCATTTAGAAGCCATCTAACCACTAGTTCAAGCAAGGTTTGTGAGCACCACAGAATTCTGTTTTGGCACTGTTAAAAAGTTGATACTTTGGCAGTTTGTGTTAAGAAACCCCTCCTGCACCCTTGGCCATGGACTACATTTTGTTGTGCACCTAAACCAGTACTTTTAACCCCCACAAACCATTCTCAATTTGGAGCAACCTAGCTTGTTCAAATATTGGTGTTCTGAACCCTATGCAATGTTCTGCCTATAGACCATTTTCCATCATCAAAACCATTCTAAATCTTTCCCAATTAGCCAACCCTTACCCTAACCACCCCTGCAGACCCACCCCCAACCTCTGGTCGAATTCCACTGTAGCAGCACCCACATCTCCTTGTCCCCTAGTGCTTGGAAGGAGAAGGAGAGGAGAAAGGTCAAGATTTTTGCCATCAATAAAATAGTGTGCTGCAGCCTCACCCTCTGCTCATAGCCGACCAGGACACCCTATCAGACCCACTCTTATCCTCTCCACCGTCCTCCTAGACCAACCAGAGCCTCTCCCTGGGCCCCACCATGCCAAACCGACCTACACACTTCTCCTCTGGTTATAAGGCATCCGACCCCCACAGCCCCTTTCTGGACGCTCATTTCACTCCCTCACCCCTCTCTCTCTAACCCAGTATCCCCAGTATTTGCTCCTCCGTCTCTGCTGGCCGTGGAGAAGGAGAAAACGCCCTCACGATCTGCAGAGAAGAGGAGGACCTCGTCGTTGCTCTAGACCCTCTCTGGCCCCTTTCTTTGCATGAATAGGCCTCTAGCGTCCTAAGGAACCTAACCCTACCCTCTATCTTGATCCAGGAGCATGGGAGCTGGGACCTCGTCGAGCATCTGGTTCGGCCGTCCCCATCGCGGGCGCGCGCGATCCATCCCTGTGACCAGATCGGCCGTGCCGCCCCTCGTTCAGATCGCCGGAGTCCGCCGCGTCGCCCCGTCTCGTCCTCGTCGCCAGGGAAAGCCCCCAGGTGAGCCCCCGCACCCCGCCTGGCCGCGCTAGGGTTTCATCCCTGCTTCCCGTGGCCAGAGGAGGAAGACAACTGTCGGCCGTCGATGTCGACTTAATCAGACGGCCGACATCGCCAGATACCTCTTCGGCCTCCCGCGCTGGCTGACCAGCAGGGCCCAGCTGTCGGCGCGGTTTAAATCGCCAGCCCGCGCGCTGTATTCGGAAATGGGCCAGAAATCCAGCGGATCGGCCCAGCCCGAGCAGATCTGGCCCGCGCAACATTTTTTTAGAAAAATCCTGTTAACTATTTTCCAGATCTGCAAACTTTGATAAATCATAGAATATTCTCTGTTTATGCAAATTGAATGAATCAAGTTTCTGTGGACTCCTTGTTAAAATATCTATCCAATGGCACTTGCCGCATTCCATTTGGGCCCCTGTAGAAATACTTGTTTTTAACCTTGCAAAACAAGCACCTTTTTGTCAAAATTGCAAATCTAGAAGTTCTATAACTTGAAATGCTTTGCTTCCAATTTATAGAGGTGCCCTTAGGTGTTTACTTGCATGACAAACTAAGTTTGGTATTTTAGGACACATATATGTGCAGTGGTATTTAATTTGGCAAATAGTTTAATTAGTATAGTTTAATTTCTCACTTGCTGTAGGATAGGAGTTTATGAGTGAAACCAATTTCTAGAGTTAGCTTATAATGATGTCTTGCTTGATTCACTAGTTTTGCTATTTTAGGACTGGTAATCTTGCAGTAGTAATTAAAATGGCATAGTGTGTAATTAATTTTAGGAAAATCATCACTTGCAGTAGAATTAGAATTTGGTGTTGAATCCAACTTTGTTGGATCATGCCCTTGAAGAACTTTCCAGAGCACTTTACCTCATATTTTTCTGAGATTCAGAGAATATATGGAGATTATTTTGGTGCCCTAGTGTTATTCTCCTATTGATAAATTCATAGGAAATAAACCACACCTTGTTTTTCAGTAAATCCAACTTTAGTAGTTTCTTAAGATTGTTGTCAACCTGCAATGTTGGTTGATGTGCTGGTTGTGTCACTGAATGCATGCATGCCTGTTTGGTTGCTAAGTGGTGGTGCTCACATCAACCTAAGAAACCCTAGTTTCTAGTAGGCTTAACTTGTTAATTAAGAACCTTTAAAACTTGGTTTGTTTTCTAAACTTGTTTGCTTCTGATACTCTTTGATAAGATGGTATGAGTGCTGAAATGCTTGTGGCTTGTGTATGCATGTATTCTTATTGTGTGCTTTTATTTTATTTTTCCGGCGATAGAGTCGAACGAGGAGTGTACCGAAGGAGGTGAAGTGTACGAGTATCAGGAAGAGGAGGATCAGGGACAAGCCAACCAAGGCAAGCCATCTATCTTGTTGCATATCTGAATCCTAATTACACATTTGCATGTCTCCTTCTATTTTATTAAAGTGCATGGATTTATGTTGCTATAGTCCCTATAGGACAAGCCAACCAAGGCAAGCCATCTATCTTGTTGCATATCTGAATCCTAATTACACATTTGCATGTCTCCTTCTATTTTATTAAAGTGCATGGATTTATGTTGCTATAGTCCCTATAGCAATTATTTGTTGACTCAAGCTCCGCGAGTCAAGTTGTTATCATCCATCGAGATGACCTCTTTACTACCTATTCCAATACCCCTGGAGTAGTGGCTTGTTGGTTAGCAACAATGCCTTTGATAAACTTTCTAGTGGAGCTAAAACTCTAGGACTGGGAACACTCAATGAAAGTTTACGAAAATGTTTCCGAAAACCTTGAGGTAGTACCTACCCCACTGAAGTGATTTCAAAAATGGTTTTTGTCAAAATGGAGGACAAGGAGATGGTGGTTTTTTTATATGGCATTGGTGATCACTAGGCGTTCGCTCAGAACAATTAACCCGTGCAACCACACTACCCTGGGATGGGGCGGGGCTTAGTCCGAAGTTTATCTGCTTTAGTGCGGGGAGCCTCATACTATATACGGGTCTGGAGGACCCCGGAATCCGGATTGCCGCCAGATTATGGGCAATAGTAAATCAGGATCCATCGGGATTTATCCGGCCGAAAGACACTTGGGTTTCTCCCGCCGTGGCACTGGAACTACGCTCGACGGAGGTAGACGGCCAGGGTTTGCCGGGGATGTATACTCCACAGGGTAGGCGCCCGTATTAAGGTGGATAGATGGAAGGCTATGATCGATTATCCGAACCCCACATACTTGTGTATGACGGTCCGTGGTGGTATCCCGGCGGATTTATCGGATGGTGTGGGTAAAGTGTACAACCTCTGCAGAGTGAAATTCTATTCGAATAGCCGAGTCCTCGGTCATGGACGGTTGGGACGACCGTTGCTTAGCCCAATGCCGGTTTTGTTTTCAAAAGTGGATTTCGGAAAAGTGGAGAAAGGTGCCAGACGGAGTACTCGGAGGGTACTGCCGTGGCACATGCTTGGTTCGGAGTACTTGGAGGGTACTGCCGAAGGTGTTAATTGGTCATGTGTGATTGACCAGGAAATAATTAAGAATGGTGGTCATGTTTGATTGACCCCGGCTCTTCTCTTGAAAATGAGATCCCCCCTTCCCTAGAGCTTTTACTAAAGATGCTTTACAAAGATTCTTCTTTAATAAGGATATAGAGATGTCGTATGACATGCTATATCGACACGAGAAATTGACTAGATAGGAAAAACTAGACTAGAGCCTTTCTTCTTGCTACAGCCAAATTGCATATTTGTCCTCTCCCCTTTAGATGGTTTGCGAGTACAATTCAAATGTACTCACGGCTTTGTCCCTGGCTATTAACTTGGCCAGATTTTGAAGACTATGAAGATGATGGTGAGGAGTTCGATGACGCTTGTGCGAACTAGGAACGTCTCCCAGTCAGTTGCCTGTAGGGTAGTAGGCGTGACGTGGGTCATCAACGCTGCTTGGTATCCGCTGCTTAGTTTTGTGAACTTGCCCTGCGTGGCATTATCAGTCTTGGTCGTGTGACCAATTGTAAGACTTTATATTCGGTACTGTAATGGATGATGTAACTTTGATATCAGCTCGGTTATGTGGATTCACGACATACTGATCATGGGATCGTGAGTTGTATGCATAACGGGAATTCCGGGTGGTAAACCGGGGTCCCCACACAGGGTGCGCTCGCTCGCGGAACCGCCGCACGGAGCCAGGGATATGCGGCGCCGCTAGGTAGCCCATCCCTTCTTTCTTTTGTTTGCTTGATCATGTTCAGTAGCTTGCAATCTGTACCTTGTATTTTTTTTTGTCCATTTACGGCTTTATTAATTTCAAGCGGAGCTACTAGGAGTATTTTGTTTCAGCTGACGCTGAGGATCCAAAAGTGAACTCATCAAAGAGTCGAGAAACGTAGTGGAAAACAAAAGGCCAAAGGCCCAAAACACTTCGATTTCCATCCTCACTTCCCTTATCTCCCGCGCTCTTCCCCCTCCACTCCCCATGGCTGCCGTTGGCGTCACCTCCCCGGCGGCGCCGGCCACCTTATCCTCCTCGTCCACCCGCCGACGCGTCCACCTCCGCCCCTCCCGATCTTTCACTGCAGCATCGTTCCGCGCGCGATGCGCGGCCGCCGCTGCCGACGGCGGGGCCGCGGCCCCGGAGGACCTGGCTGCGCCAGCGGAGGGGGATCCCGACGCGGGAACAGAAGTCGCTGGCGGAGCAGCCACCTCCACGCGGCCTCCCTACTCGATCATCTCCGCAGCCAACGTGCAGAAGGCGATGCGCGGCCTTGGTGCGTGTTTCGTGTTTCCTTTATACCACCCCGCTAATGCCATTGTTTCTTGCTAATCTCTAGCAAGCAACTAATCTTGGACATCCCATCTAATATTTTGCGTCTCTGGGAACTCACGAGAAAAGCCTGTGAAACACTAACAAATTGATGTACAATGTTTTCGGTTGACTCCTTTTCAGCATATGAGGGTGTCATTTTTCTCAAGTTTTGTTATGTTATAGTTGTACCCCATGTAAATGTGCTTCCTTAGGACTAGATCTATACTTGTATTTAGTAAATCTCTAGTGTATCTTTGTTTTCCTTCTTTGCAATTGGAGTAACTGTGCCCTGATAATGAACTACATTAGCAGCTTAGCCGTTTTTATTAGAGTGTTGATGTTAGTCAGAATAATTTGCATTCGGAAAATCAGGCCCTGTTTGAGATGAGAGGATTTGCTAATTCTGGTAGGACACGAATTATTTTCTGTTATTTCTGCAATCGAATTGCTATGTTTTGCACAGGAATAGTTCTGCCCGCTACATCATAGTTTGTCAACATATCTGTTGAAGTTGGAAAAAAATTCTTATTGAATGGAAATTTTCCCATGCTTGCAGCAATTACAGATGCTGATCACTATGGGAGGCTTGGAATCACCAGATTAGCGTCAACCGATGAGGTACAATGAACCTTCTCATAGCGCGCATCTCATTACAATGACATGTGGACTATGGAATATACCTGGTAGATGCAATGTTGCAAAGAGTATGACAAACTTTTCCATCAAAAATAGTACGTGGTACCGTACTCCGAACAAGACAAAACACTGGCTTGCTCCATGGCGGCTGGCCATTGGCCAGCATATTCAACCATGCTAAAGTTGGATATTACTTTGGGATTTTTTCATTTTTTTCTAAAGTTGCAAGAATTTTACTATTACAATGTGCTTTGTTTCAAAACTCAAGTATCGACTAATATATATATTGGACTTGTGTGACCACTAACTGCTAATAATATTTTAAGCGCACGTCCAGAATTTTTGTGAACCTACTATCACTGATTTTAACCTTGATTGAGATTAGGTTAAATCTGCATATGAGAAAAGGTGTGAACAACTAAACAGCCAAGGACTGGAAGAGGAGGAAATCAGCAAGGAACATGACCTATTAAAGGTTTTCAGCCACTATTGAGTCAAAATGATTCTCCTCGTCCATTTCATTTTCAGTACTTCTTAATCATATCTGCACCACTGCAGGAATCTTTTACCATACTATCAACCGAGGAAGAGAGAAGATTATATGACTGGAGCTTGGCAAGAAATGGGCAACCTGAGCGATATGTCTGGCCTTTCGAAGTTGACGCCTTGGAGTTGGCACCAGATCCTCCAAAGGTTTGTATCACCCTGTAGCATAATAGAGGGTTTCTAGATAAATGCTTGCCACTTAAAATTTGACTAGTCATAATGATGAACAAGTCCAACATGCTCCAAGTTGATCATATCATTATTAAGTGTTACTTTTAACCCAATACAACTGAAACTGTCCATAGTTAAACTGAAGAAAGAGCAAATGAGTTATACATAGTAGATTTACTAGAGCTCTTGCATCCCAAACGGAGTACTGAGATCTTCAAACTCCTGTGACCGTTTTCTGACTGAGTAGCTTAATGTTTAGCTTTGCCTTCTTGGGTTTTTTTTGTTTGCTTTTGGTTTGGTCGCCGCCACATTTGGTGGTTTGTATTCTATGCCTTCTTGGCATTCTTCTAATACAGAATGACATGCTTTTGATGCGCGTTCGAGAAAGAAATGAAATCGGGAACCTTTTTTATTAGAGTCCTTGCACAAAAATTGTCTGTTTACGTTCTAAAAAAAATTGTCTGTTTCAGCTACAAACATATAAGTTCCTTTGATGTCAAATTCTCTTTTTATCATGTATAAATATTCTGAGGTGTGCTTGATTTATGGAACAGGAACCAGAGGATGAGCTTCCAACGAAGCTTGTCGGCTACTTCCTGCTAGCATGGTTCCTCATTTCTGTTGCCTGCTCGGTGATTCTCAACAGATCATGATATTCTCTCTAAACGAAGATGAATTATAACTCAGTACTATCCTGCTTTAGCAGAACGCTATCTTGCTGGCAGTCATACTGTTTTTATTAACTAGTTATTAAGTACATAACATCACAGTTGTACATATCAGATATATGAATCAGTCGTTAGTTCTTTCACAGAAGCTATCCTGAGTTGCTGACCATGTACTGCGCACAGGATTACACCATTACGGTCTCTATGTTCCTCCGAGGTTCTACCATTTTATTTTACAGAGCGGGCACAGATGTAGGAGCAGTAGTTCCAAATATCTAATGTAAAAGGCGCCAAATATATCAGTGCGGAAATGAGTTTCAGAATTCCTTGGATTAACTGTAAATTGTATGTCTTGACAAGATAGACTGCAGTATCGAACATCCGTGATCCTTTTTGAGTGGTGGACTAGAGTAGGGAATAGACAAAACCTGAAAAGGAAATCATGATCAGCGTGGCCCTAACAAGGTGAAAGCCTTCATCCAGTTTGAACAAAAGCAGCCATGACAAAGAACTCGTGAAGGAAGAAGGGACATCAAGCCGGTGTTTGGCCGCTGCTCACCATCATCCCATGAACATGACATCCCATCTCCAGCATAATTTAGTATATTGGAACTAACTTTGTAGTCCATTGCAGTCGTTCATTTTCAAGTTTCTAAGCGAGACACGAGACTTTGGTTTATCGATCATACTTAATATTGATTATCTTAAGATTATATGTTCATGGTACCTATGATCAAGGATGACTAAAGCACGTGGTAAGATTTAACTCAAGATAACTGGATGAGTTGTCCACTTTAAGGTTGTAAGATTTAAGGAATAACATGTGGCATTAGTAAGTATTTTTGCCCCTTTTCTCGAGCACACATCTAAATGTGTGGCGTTTGTGTATTAGAAGATGTTAACACCATGGAGGCGCTGCATTACACACCACCAAATATGGCTTCTGAGAAAAACCAAAAACAAAGAACATCAGGAAAAAAAACGTCGGGGCCTCCTCTACAGTTTTTTATAAAAAACTATATGAAAAAGGAAAAGAAAACTACCTAAATATTTATCATCGTTGTGGTTTTTTTAACACTTTATCGTTGTGTGGTTATTACTGTCTTTGTCGTATCATCGATTAAAAATCACAAGAATAGATAAAACATAAGAACTTGACTGATACAAATACAAAACATATGAGTGCAAAACACGTGAAACTGTTAGGGGTAGTCGTTTAGATATAGCACAAGAAAAATGTCTTGTCCTACTCGAATTAGTATAGAAAAGATATTGGGTCAAATACTCAGAATTCCTATAGAACCGGGTGTAGAATAGCAACCAATAAGCTCAATTGATCAGAAGGCATTTAGGGCCTCTCTTCTTTTATCCATATAAATCCATTGCTTTGGGAGAAGAGGGGATGTGTACCTTAATCTAGAAACTATTCGCCTGTTATCCACATTCCTCTCCTTTAGGTTTCATAGAATTCTAAAAACATGAGATTGCAATATCATGCCCACTCCATTCCTATTGGATTTTATACATGCCAAATTTCGTTTGACATTGCTGGAAAGATAAATGATTCCGGAGCTTGAGCTCTGGATGTTGAGCACGCTCACGGGGGTTTAAATTGCATGTGATGCACTCAGAACTAAACGGGGTGTTATTCGCTTGAAGAAAATTCGCCGGAGAATTCTTTACCTATCTAACAAGGTATAGCCAAGGACGGATCCTTCCCCATTGAACAATGTTACAAATGATTCCGAATTTTTTTTATAGAATTTGATCACAAATCAAACAGCCAACATATAAAAAATACTTAAGGATTAAATCCCGTTAAATTTCTATATGCAAACCCTTTGAATTAGAAAGGAACCCTTGTAGAAAATAAGTTAAAGATTCACCTACTCCACCCAAATCCACTGGCGGAGCTATGCAGGCCATGGCCCGCCCAAGAATTTTGTCAAAAGAATACTTCTAGCTATGTATCAAGTGGACTCAACTTCCCTAAAAAAAATCAAGTGGACTCAATTCACTATTACTTGTGGTAGATCCACACCAGCCAAAAAAACAAGCACCAAGCAGGCGACCCAGATAGGCAACAGCCACCGAGAGTTGTTATTCCCCGCTAAGAATACATATATCGCAGCTTTGACTATCGTTGATTCTTCTAAACTTAAAAGGTCTCGTTGAATTTTGCTAGTCAGTTGAAAGATCTCGTATCTTCACTAGTCTAGCACGTGTTATTTTCTCTCTCCTAAATATTTGGAAGAGTTTAATAGCATGATATTCACCAAAATAACAATGGTGTACATGGTACACAACAACCTGAATTTGAAAGCATCTAAAAATATGTTTTCGAAAGTTTAAGGAAATTTGAAATATATCACACACCTACATATTTTTTTGTACTTACTCATGCAAAAGTTATATTACACAAAAAAAAGAGATATGTTTGAAATAAAAATGCAGTTAATTATATTTGTTCCTTGGATACTGTGTATTTTTTTTGCATAAGTTACATACTTTTATATTTTAGAGTCAAACCTGACATGTAATATCTTATATGCATACATTCTCTAAATGTCATATCTTTCGATGTTATTGTTCTTCAGGATCCATGTCCAACCAATCTACGTAGAATTTTCACTCATATTTCCCCAAAATCCTAGCTAATTAAAAAAATTGTGCCTTTTTTTCTACTTGGGGCACCCAACTATTTTTGTGAAGCTCCGCCACTGTCTAAATCATATTACTTGTCGCTAGTATTGATATATCTAACACTAAAATATATCTAGGTATATTCATATCAATAACAAACAATATAGATCAGATGGAGTATAAAATCTTGCATCTCTTTGATTGGAGTTGTTAGCATAGAACCACGACATTTCAACTCAAATTCCGGAAAACCACGACTTTACGTTTGAATCGCATAAAACCGCGATATTTTTTGAAGTTGCTAGCAATTTGCACTAATCACAAATTGACAACGAATTTACACAGACACTGACAGGTGGGGCCCACCTGTCAGTGTTAATGTGGCAAAAAAGGAGAGTTGTTAGTATAGAATCACGACATTTCAACTTAAATTCCAGAAAAATCACGACTTTATGTTTGAATCATATAAAACCGCGATAGTTTTTAAATAACCTTCCCTTTTGTTAAGATATCATCTCTTAGCTAAGAAGACAATCTTTTCTTTCTTATTTTTCTATCCTCCAACAAAGCAAATATCCTACGTGGAACCACAAAATCAAAGGAAGGCTGACGTCACCTCATTATACGTGTTCTAAGTAGACTACATCGGATTGAGCAAATGAAATAATGAAAAGTGCATTTAAATCATGAGCACCAGTGGTTTTTGAAAAATATACTTCTAGAATTTCAAAAATTGATATAATATTCGCACATACATATAGGTATTCGAAGGACACGGTGGAAATTTTGGAGACAAATATGTTGTATTTTGAGCTAAAAAATAAATTTCTACAAAAGTTTATCCCTATACACAATCACAAATTTGTCTTTTTCTATAGTTCAAACTACAATGCAATTTCCGGAATTTGAAATGAAAAAAATAAAAAATGTCGCGGTTTTATGCGATTCAAACGTAAAGTCGTGATTTTTTAGAATTTGAGTTGAAATGTCGCGGTTCTATGCTAACAACTCTTTTTTTTTGCCACATCAGCGCTGACAGGTGGGCCCCACCTGTCAGTTCCAGTGTCAATCCGTTGTCAATATGTCTGATCAATGCGAATTGCTAGTAATTTCAAAAAATATCGCGATTTTATGCGATTTAAATGTAAAGTGATGGTTTTCCAGAATTTACGTTAAAATATCGCGGTTCTATGCTAACAACTGCTTCCTCCGTGGTCCACTCCCAGTCTCCCACGGTGATGGAGTGAGCGCTAGACAATTAAGAATAAACATAGGACTAAAAAGCAAAACCCTAGCTCTTCGGGCATGGCGATGGCGACGGCGACGGCGATCTCGGGCCGCGCAGCCGGCGAGGCCAGCGCAGTCCTCGCTCCTTCCGCATCATTTCTCCCCGCGCCGCTCCGGCGCGCCGCCTGCTCCAAGGTTAGCCTCACCATGTCCATTTCCCTCAAAAACCTCAGTCGATTGCTACACCCCGAGAACAAAATCATCAAATCTGAGCGCGTTTCTCTGCGTCCGTATCGATTGCCTTCGATTTCACTTGGGAATTTTAGTTTCGGACTGGCACCGTGGAAGCTCAGCTGTGGCTGCGGCAACAAAACCATCGGTCAGGTCTGGCATATGTATACTCTGTGTCCGTGATAAGGCGATTGATGATGCGAGAAAGCTGCTGCTGGGTATGTTAGCAGTGCTAGAAGCATGAACCGCGGTTTACAGGATCTGGTCGTCCAAATTTCGTTGACCTGTGCTGGCCCTATACTCTTCTCTGATTTGCATTTCTGCTCTCCTTTTCAACTATGTACCTTCTGCTGTAGTGTGGTGTTTATTTCATCTGGTATAAGCATTACCTTCTGGACTAGACTTTGTATGCTAGTATACTGAAGTATGTTCAGACGTGCTCTTTACATTTGGAAATGTAGGGCCTAGTTTGACTGCCCATGTGGACTTTGACCATAGATTTCTTGTACAATATTTATTTAATAGTTTTAAAATCACAATCATAAGAAGTGATCTTCAATACGAATGCAATATAATCGATTTTGTGTAACATAACCTGCATATTATTTGTTTAACTATTTTTCAAAGCTCGAACTTGGACAGTCAAATTATGACCTGCAGTTTCAAATAGTTTTAGTGTGCAGATACATGTATATGTAGATAAAGTTGAAACAACTAATTTGGGACGGAGGGGAGTACAAAATCTATGGTCTGGACTACACTTTGTATGCTAGTACTACTGAAGTATGTTCAGATGTACTCTTGCACATTTGGAAATGTAGGGCATAGTTTGACTGCCTACTGTGGACTTTGACCATAGATTTCTTGTATGTGTCTTTAATAGTTACAAATCACAATCATAAGAAAAGTGAGCTTCAATACGAATCCAATACTATCGATTTTGTGTAACGTAACCTGCATATTATTTGATTAACTATTTTTCAAAGCTCGAACTTGGACAGTCAAATTATGAACTACAGTTTCGAAGCGAGGGATTCTGTTACTACCTGGTAGATGATCTAGAAATTCTTGTGCCTAGTATGGTGATAAGGAATATAAACTAAATAAATTAATGGTTTAGGACCTTGGTGTAGCATTATTCTGCCAGACATGGAATATAGCACACAGTGGAATGTTTTTGTATATACGTGAGCAAAGAGAATAACCATGAGGTATATGTTTCTCTAAATATGACTTCTTTACTCACGTATGGATTTTTCCATAGCAGTATTGTAGTTGCTCTGTTCTATTGGGCCTTTGCCTTCTTCAGATGCACATTATTCATTTTTCCTTGTTGCAGAAAGGCAAATATTTGGTGTCTTTCTGTTATATTTGCTCTTATCTGCTATGTCTGTTCACAGATAATAGCCATATTGAGCAGGTATCATGCAGACTCCGATATTCTTGTTATTGCATAAATTTCTTGGCAAACATCAGCCTGACCTAAGGTAGTGTCCGTGTATCCTACAAGGAATGTACAGTGTTTTCTTAATTGCTACAAGATAACAATCATAAGAACAGTGATTTTGAATGTGAATGCAATAGTATCGGTGTTGTGTAACATAATCTGCATATTATATGATTAACTATTTTTCAAAGCTCGAACTTGGACAGTCAAATTATGCCTACAGTTTCAAATAGTTGGACTGTCAATATTGACCTAAATTTCTGAATGAAGGATTTTGTCTACTTGGTAAACAATCTAGAAGATCATGCGCCTACTCTGGTCGTAAGGAATATAAACTAAAAAATAATAATGATTCAGGACTTTGGTGTATTAACCTTCTGTCAGACATGGGATATAGCACGCAGTGAAATCTTCTTGTATATGTAAGTGTAGAGAATAAGCCTGAGTTTTATGTATCTCTGAATATGAATTCTTTACTCAATTATGGATTCTTTCCATCCCAGTATTGTGGTTGCAGCTGGGCCTTTTCCTTCTACAGATGCACACAACTTGTCCTTGTTGCGGAAACGCAGATGTGTGCTTTACGCCTTTCTTTTATATTTACTATTATGTTTTGTTGCGTACCTGTTCGCCCTTCACAAATATTGAACCATATTGTCCAGTTGTCATATAGACCCTGACAGTCCTGTTTTTGCATTAATTTCTTGACAAAAATCTGCACGACAGAAGGTAGTAGCTGTGGATCCTACCAGGGCTGCAGGGCTGAACTCAAAGGATCTTGACGTGGAATATATAGGATTCGTATTGATCCCCAGTTTGTCAAACGTGATTGAAGGGAACCAAGATTTAACATATTCACTTTCTCTGTTCTTGCTCATGCATGCATGGTGTGCTTCGTCCTGCCATGGTCTTTTTAGGCTTCTATTGATTGACTTCACTGAAATTGCTAAATTACTTATTTGCTGAAGTTTTTACTTATGTGAGTTCTACTGCATTTAAATCCTACAGATGAATAATGCATACGTTGTATTGCATGCATGACCTAGTTTGTGCATTTATTTGAAAGTATGTTTACATTTTTCTCATTTAACGAATTGTTATATGATTCTGTAGACACATTTTTGTGCTTTTCCTCGTGGAGCACCCAAAAACTTCATGCTTACACCGGGACGACTATGCATTGAGCGCCAAAGCTGTTCACAGAGACCTAGTACAACTTTCGCTCTTTCAAGGGGAGACTTCTCTCCTGTTACTCAAGACATTGAAGGGTTCCTTCACAGTGTTGTCAATATGAGATTTGTTGACCGTCTGAAATTGGCTTGGAAGATAGTCTTCCCTGCACCTACCGTACATGAGAACACAAATGCAAGTATCGCAAAACAGAGGTTGAAGATGATCCTATTCTCTGACAGGTGTGAGGTCAGTGATGAAGCAAAGAAAAAGATAGTTGAAAATGTTGTTGAGGCGCTATCTGAATTTGTTGAGATCGAATCGCGGGACAATGTACAAGTGGACATCTCGACTGATGCTGGCCTTGGCACTGTGTATTCTGTGACTGTTCCTGTGCGACGTGTGAAGCCAGAGTATCAGGAATCAGAAGAGCAATACAGAGGAAAAATCGTGGGTGTCGACTTCAAGGACACTGGAGAATCGACTGGTAATGTTGATGTCACCTTTGATTTCTATGTACCAAATGAGAACCCCTGACTCCTTGTACTGGTGTGCTCTGTTGTGTTCCTTTATCGCGGACTCCTCGGGTAGAATGTTTGCTAGTCTAATGTAAATATCCAGGCCTTTTTTTCATTCAGCGTTTCATGTAATTCGATTTTGGAATTTTGTTTTGGTGGTGGCAAACATATGATGCCAGATTCTTGATATTGTTTATCTGTTTAATTTTATGAAATGACAACTGTACTGCCGCTTTCAGAATGTTTGCTGTAACTGTTGGATTAATAACTTGTACCTTATGTTTGAAATTTTATTTAACTTACACTGGTACTGTGTGGGAGGTAAATGAATACGATTATTTTCAGTAATAGGGTATCCCAGAAAGCTCTAGCTAGATAGGCCTGGTCCTTAGGGCTTTGATTCTCAGCCACAGTTTGTCAAGCTAACTTTGGCAGTCACAAGTTGTTTGGCTTGTACTTAGTTTTTTGCCACATTTACTTCATTAATTATATGGCCCACTTATCATAGAGCTAATTTTTTGCCAACTTTATCAAAGTTCGGCTTTCAATTTCTTAGCCACATTTTTTGGCTACCACATAAAGTTTGGTAAATTGTGAGAGAACACCTTAATGTGACTAGTCCTAAAGTAAATCGTGGCAGATTCATGGTTCCAGTCTGATTCCTGAGGTTACTAGAAACTGCGGAAAGATAATTTTGGCTATTGCTTGGAGTATGCAGTAAAATTGACGCTAATTATCCCAGAAACTTGAATTAGAACTCGATATTTATTATGGTGCCTTAATAGCTTGCAGAATCGAGTCAAATTTTGTCACAATCATACAATACATTGTACCAAAATTGCTTGCAATTGCTCCAGACGTCTATCAGATGCACCAAATAGATTGAGAAGCTAGTTCGGTAACTTGGAGAAGCACGCTCAGTTACTGCCAACAGCGATTACCACCTCTGCCCGTTGTAAATTCATCCTTTCCATGCAATATTTCAATATTCAATTCTCTCAGGAAACACATCGTTTCAAAAAGAAACAACGATCTTTACTGTCCGAAGGTAGTCAGCTTTTACAAGCTAGTTTCAACTACTGTAAAATAACATGACATTACACTATTTACAGGGGAACTACATTTTCTCATACAGCCCAACGAATTACACTTGCATAAAAAAAATACAGAACTAGATACACCAACCTGGAGATGATACAGAATGCAGCAGCGCTATCCAATCTTCTGATGAGATCAAAAAGTGACATATATATACCTGTTACTCTATTACTACCTAGCTAGACCACACATGCACCAGCCCATGACTGTTGCCAGTGTAGATCTCGTTCCTGTCCTCGTCATAGAACAGTGCTGTGACGTCCTCCAGAGCTTCTGGGATGGTACTCCAGATTGAGGGGCTACCATTCTTGCGAGGAGCAATACGCAGGGCAGGGTCGTTGGCTGCAATCTTGGCAATGCACTTGCCGGTCATAATGTCGCTCATGTTGATAGATCCAATTGGAGAAGCTGCACATGCAGCACCTAATTCAATATAATTTTCTACAAGAAATATGAAACCAAAAAATATCACATTTCTCTGGTGGTATATCATATTTTATTTTTCAAACTGCCCAGTATATTGGTATGAGCAATTAATAGAAAAAGCATACAAGTAGAACTGGCCACTACAAACTATCTGAATAATGGAATCATGGAAGCAGTTCCACATTATATAAATGATGATGATGGAAATTAATTACTGAAGAAGAAATCAGGATGTGACTGCAGAACCTGTACTTTGATCAGCTGCTGCATCTGATTTACAGTATGAAATAATCAGATCCTGGTCACTTGTAATGTAAATATTGTTGGTGCTGCAATCTTGATGCCAAAGCAAATGGTCCTCAAACGACGTCACAAGCTCTCCTCGGAAATTCCATACAGCTACTGTTCTGTTTCGAAATGTCAAGAAGAGATTGTTCTCGTACAGAAAAATGAATGCTGATGGGGTCATAAACTTGTTAATACTGACTTCAATTAGCTCAGAACTTCGTACCTTCAGGAAGACCAAGAAACTGTTATGCTAACAATCAGTAAATAAATATTACAAGATAAAGGCATAATGTAACACATAAAATTGTGACATACATCAAGTATTTGAAGGTTCTCGTCTTCTTGCTTGACAAGGAGCTTTTCATTGAACTGCTCAATAAAATCAATTTTCTTGCCGCGATGCAACAAATGCCTGAATGATTTCAATGGCTTTCCATCTTCAATTGATAATATCTTCAAAGGAACATAACTTGGAGTTCTATCATATATCAAAAGCATGATTCCTGGACTGAAAATAGAAAATTTAACAAGTAACTTAGCATGGCTGAGATATGGAAACGGAAAATACACACAAGGAAAAAGGTGCATACCTAATCTTTATCTCCTGCACATTTGTATCCGGTATTGAATATAGAAAGGAATAGTTCTTTAAGTCAAAAACCTTATAGATACTGCCAATACATGTATGACCATTAGATAAATAATTGTGAAGTACATATTATAATGTGATCAATGTTTAAGAAGGAATACCCATCCTGTGCCGAGTAAGTGAGTACTTTTCCATTTACATCATCAAACTCCACAAAGCCAGGCCACTTCAGAGATTCCGTCTCAAAAAGAGCAAACCCAGCATCTAACTGATTCCTCCGTATATACCTGAAAGAATACACCGATGTTAGAAGTGTAACAACTGTAAGTCACTGTACTGAATGTGAACAGCAAGACTTATCCTCAAAATCATTTCAAATTTTGCTTGTGTAAATTGTACATACAGAAAATTCAGGTAACAGTAAATTATATACAGAGTGCTTTTCGACAAGTAATACATTAAGGCATCATAATGCATTTGGTAACTTCTCATGTCATATGCCCTTACTCGATTGGGGTTGTTCTGCACTTCAATGTGCTAAAATGGTCTGATGCATAAACTGAGACAGTAATCAGTGAATCATTATTCTTGTTGTAGAACAAGCTCCGAATCACTTCATCTGGGCATAAATTCAAGATGGATAACCGCTTGTTTGTTACTGCAGACACAAAACGCAATGAAAGAGGTCAAATAAGATCAATGGTCTTCATCATCGCCTGTCAAATGAAGATCACATTTTACCAAAGGTGGAAAAAACCTACCTCGACTAAAGGCAGCACAAAGCCCAGAATGAGCAAGAGCGAATATGATATCTTTTGCTGCGACAATCTCAATAATTTTGGACCGCTTTTTAAGAATTTGCAGCTTCACAAACATGTGAGCATTGTGATCATATGTATCAAACTCTTCCTGCACCAAAGAGATATTTATATTGTCAGTCTACAAATATTTAGATTATTCATAATAGCAAAATAGTGGGCTACCACCGGTGGTAGCTATGCACCCCTTAGCAGCCATCGATCAATCCTATAGAAACATTTCCACCGTAGATTCACTTAACGCTGTTAGGCATATCGTTTTCTCTCTCCCACCTGACTCGAACGACCAAATTCGCCCCGCACGCCTCTCTGCCCACCCAATCCTCACCACCACCACTCCTCTTCCTTTCCCCTACCCAGATCTCCACCACGGCAACTCCCGCGCCGGACCAAGCCAAGAACCCTGGCCGGCTCCCTCAACCGTCCGTCCGTCCCCATTACGGCACGGGCGCTAGACAACTTCCCTGCCCTAATTGACGTTCCACCAGCAGCGCTGCCGCTCCGCTCCCCGACCTCTCCCCGGGCGCCATATCACCCGGCATGTGCGGCAGTGCCTTACTCAAGGCTGCACCCTCGGTAGCCCGACGCCCGGCCTCCTTTCCCCCCAGCAGCAAACAACAGTCTCAGCGCCGCATCATTTTTTCTTGACGACGGTGGTGGCGGGGCGAGCAGCTCATTGTGCAGGCCGCGGCCAACCAGGCGAGCACAAGCCCGACATGCTCTCGGTGCCTGCGCCCGAATCACCGTCTTTTCCTGGTCGGGGAGGCGCCGAGATGCAGCTGGTGCACCACCGTCTCTGCGCGGTGCGAGGTTGGTAGCTAGGCACGCCGGCCAGCTCGAGCCATCAGCCGAAGGTGTCATTAGGGAGGAAGGAGCAGCCAACGCAGAGGCAAACGCGAGGTCGTCCATGATTTTTTTCGATCTGAATTTGCTTCAGATGCTTTTCTTCCGATCTGGATTTTGCTATATTTCTTATCCAGATTCCGTGTTGATTTTTTCCCCACTGTCTCCCCTTGCCTTTTCCCCCACCTCACCCGACACACACCTCGGGTCATCGATTTCGGTCGCCCAGCTAGCGTGCGGCGTTCCCACCATCCTGCTGGAGCCGGAGCTAGGCTTCCATGATGCCGGAAAAGCTTCACCGCGCACGCCGCCAGCTGATTTTCCCCGGGCGCCGCCCTTGCAAGGAGGTGCGAGTAGAGCTGGGCAGGACCGTCAGCGAGGTTTCTTTTTTGTAGAGAAGCAAGGAGCAGTCGCATGATGCAAGTGCTAGCACCAGTATCCATTTTATTTTTCTATTGTTTTCTCGATCTCTCCCTGTGACAACCCAGCCGGATTCGGCGTTGCCTACACCTTTCAATCTGAATCTTTGTTGTTTATTTTCGTTTTTATCTGTGTCTTTCTTGGTTTGTTCTTTTAAGAATTCTAGCTTTTGTTTCAATTGTTGTATCAAGATAAACGAGTTCGTCCATGCAATAATTAATATTTTGTCATTCATTGATTACTGCTCTTGGTATTATTCTGATCAAGTCTGATTTTGGCTTAACCATCTGGATTTTTGATTTCTTGTCTGTCCTGATCAGATCTACGCCTGAACCTCAACCATTTTACTCTAGGGATTAGATTAGCCTGGAACGGCCTTCATTGTTTGATTTTTTCCAAAAGAACTGCAGTGACGCCTGGAACTGCAGTGACGCCTGACTGCAGTGACCCTAGTTGTTAAAATAATAGACTAGGCAAGTCGAGGCATATGGTGACGGAAAGGTAGTAACAGACGTTAGCCAGCACAAATCACACTATTACATCTGACGGTCCTGCATGCATGCGTAGCTACCACCGGTGGTAGCAAATCCACGTTAATTCATAATAAGAGAAACATATAATGTACTCGTAGCTTTTTGCTCAAATAATAACATCATACAAAGTGAGCTACTCCCTCCAATCGGAAATAAGTGTCCGTGAATTAGTACAAAGTTTGTACCCCCTCCGACCCATATTACTCTTCGCTAATATAGTTTAGTGATAGATACATCCATATTAGCGAAGAGTAATATGGGTCGGAGGGAGTATTAAGTTAGTATAAATCACCGACAATTATTTCCGATCAGAGGGAGTATTATTCATAGTGCGCCTTTAGTTGCTACCAAATTATCATATAGGACCAACAGAACTTAGCTGAAGTTTCACAAGCCACATCTTAATAACATGCCTGTTTTGGGTCTTGTACTACAAGCAGGAACAATAGAACCTCTAACCCAACAAATAAGGAACCAGGAGCCAGCAGGTCAGCACTGAGTTATATTAAGCCTTAAGCCTATCACATGGAAATGCCAAGCTTAATGTATGTAGAAAACAACCACATCCAAATGTATAATCTCAAATAAATCACGGTTTAAATCCAGTCTTTTGCAGGTACCAAGCAATTTAAGCTAGCTCATTCCTACACAACAAATATAAGCTGTTCAACAAGCATGCAAAAATCTAACGAAGTCTAAGAAGGTGGCAAAGTGACCCATCTCAAGTGAGTTAAAACAGTCTCCCGAGACTCAGACTATCCAAAATTGTTAAGTGCTGTGTTAGTGTGCATAATTACACGGGCGGATAGTTTGGCCAGAAAGGGCTACTTAGGACAAGGTATCCAGTTTAATTCTTAGCTAGTACAACCCATATATACATAGGTGTGACCAGCAGGCACAAGCCAAGTGAACCCCCCGTCATTGTAATTTGGTCGTGCGAACCATCATCTTGTTTTAGTCCTCTGTCCATTCTTTCAATATAAGTAGTGGTTCTTATTTCGTAAGCAAGTACACACTTTAATTGCTACTCGGTTATGTCAAATTACTGATTCTAAAATTTACACACATTTCTACGAAGTATAAAACTGTCCGATAAGTATTACATGTGTAGTGCTAGGTTGCACACAATCTTTTCCATTCTGGATCCGTCATTGTGAATTTGTGATAGCTGCAGCTAAGAAGGCCCATTCAGAACCATTTCAGAGAATATCATTTTAAACCACATGAGTTCACTGGATGAGTAACACATAGGAGATCCAAATCCTATAAGACGCAGCTGCTTCTGCATTCCAGCAGCTACAGCCAGAGCCCCAACGATTAAAGTCAATTACTAGTATGTCAAAATGGCGCTCCATATGCAAGGAACCGAGAGAAGAAATGCTTGAAACAGGGTCATTTACATGCCAAAAGTACCAGTTTCAAGCCCAAGATCCGATCTTTCGGGAGACCTAGAGCTCGAACACTTCTAGGTCCCCAGAATCGGAACTTCTCGATTATTACGAGCTACAAGAATCGAGGGAATTCCAGCGAAACCAAACAACACTAGAGATCGGGAGACCGCTGGTGGGTGGGCTTACCTGGAGCTGCATGTTCCGGAACCGCTCCGGCACGGCGGCGGCGGCGCCCCCGCCGCGCGCCGCGAGCTGGCGCCCCCCGATCTCTCGGCGCTGCAGCTTGGCCGCGGAATTGACGAGCGGGGCGTCCATCCGCCGCTTCTGCTCGGTCCCCGGGCCACCGCTCGAGCCGGCCCGGTCCGCTCCGTCGGCGCCCCGCCGGCGTGCCGTCACCCGGAGCCGCACACGCAGGTGCGCCCTCTTGGTGCCGTCCATCCTCCTCGCCGCTCGCGCCGGGGGTAGGGTTTCGAGGGGAAGCCGGCGCGGTGGTCTGGTTCGGTGTAGGGAAGGAGGTTGGGGAATTCGGCCTGTGTTGGGTCGGGACTCGGGACTCGGGAGGAAAGGGACAGAAGAGCTGGGGCGGCGCGGGGCCCGCGAGTGCAGTGGTGTGGTGCGCTGTAACACAGGTCGGTGGGCTCGGCTGTACAGTGAGAAAGACCGCACTTTTTATGGCACTTTATTGATTAGAAAACATAATTATAAAGTTCATCACGGATAAGTTCCAGCATCACACTAACAGAAATATTACAAACTTGTGGCTCAGAAGAATGAGCCAATTTATATGCCACCACATTCAAATTATCATTAGAGAATTTAAACAAACACGACTCGAAGTCTGCCGCTAGAGAAAGACCGCACTTCGTGTAGCGATATGCGTCGTGCGAGACTGGAATGTCTCTGCGTTGTCGGTCTATCAATTTTTTCCTATGAAAAGGATAACTTCGAGCCTCTGCATTGATTTTTTTAAGACAACTCACTAAACTATATTGATCAATAATAATATTTACACGAATGTTCATATCATACCAATACCTATGCCTAACCACATATGTCGGCCACCTTCTAAAGATAAACCATGTCTAGCTAAGTCGTGGGCTTCAAAGTTTGACGATCTTCCTTCATACACGAACTCACTGCTAAGAAAATCAGAAGCTCTACCTTTTATTTCGGAGACCACCGCTCTATACTTGCCAAGAGTACCTTCAACGATATCAACCACCACTTGCTTGCAATCTGAAGCCACCATAAAATGAGAGTCCCAGATCAACTGCGAGTGCCAAAGCTTCCCTGCATGCTAATGCCTCTAGGACAGCCGAATCAGTGATACCTGTGATAGACAATCATTGAAGATCCTAGGTATAAACCTGAACTGTCATGGCAGATTGCAGCAGTTGCACCCTTGTCTTGAGTTTTTTAGACTGAAGCATCAACATTGAATTTTGCAATAGGTAGTGTAGGAGGGATCCAGCGAGGCTAAACCCTTGGACCGCTGATGACCCTATTACCAGAAGTGGGAGGTTTTGCCAGAGACTTTAATTCATCTAGGAAATTTTTGATAAAACCATGAGTCGACAAGGGGCTCTGAAAAATTTCCTCGTGAATTGTTGACGAAGGAATGACAAATGGACCCTTGATATTTGCCTACCTGGTTTTCGGCCTAGGAAGGGTGATTACTGAAGGAAAGACGAAGCCCATGAAGACAACAGCCTAGCGCGGCCCAGGAGTGAAACTTATCGTGCAAGACGAAGATTTGAAGGAAGAAGTCTAGTTGGTTTAGGACTCGATTAGGGTTTTACCTACCGACTTTGTACGCCGTTAACTTGGAGAGCAATCCTAAGACCCAACCCTCGCATATAAAGGGTTGGGAGGGAGATCCAAGAGGCCCTAGACACTTTTTGCCATCATCACCTGAGCGCTCGAAATCTCGAGAACTCTCCACCTTCGGCTAGATCTAATATACGCCCCCGCTGTAACACAACCACTGTAGCCATCCCATCAATAAAGTCAGACAAGCAGGACGTAGGTCTTTCCCCTACAAGGGGGCCGAACCTGGATAAAACCTGTGTTTCCCTGCGCCGTCTGATCGCCGTCGAGTTCGTCGGCTCCCATAAGCGCTCCATGTCTCGAAAGCCCTCAAGCATGGGCATTGCCGGGGTTGAACCTTGTCAATTGGCGCCGACCGTGGGGACGACGGGATCTGGATCTACGGATTCGCCGGCTCCTTCACCAACCATCGCCGACCTCACTTCACCAACAAGGTTCGACGGCTCATCATCAGCGACTGTTGTCGACTCTGCATCATCCATCGATATCAACATCGCCTCATCCACCGCCGACATCGACATCAGCATCGACGTCGACACTGCACCACCCACCATCGTCGGCATCACTGTGCCGGCCGTCATCAACGCCACATCATCAGCAACCATGGTCGACATCACTGCATCGACCGTCGTCAACGTCACGTCGCCAAGCATCGTCGATTTCACTCCAGCGCGCGACTTCGACTCCCCAGCCACGACTACCGTCGACCCCATCTCAAGCTTGACGGGGGCAATTTCGGCAAGATCTGGAGGTTTCGATATGGCCTTCGGGCTGTTCAACTTTCATGTGGGCAGCAACGGCGCTGCTGAGCTGATTTCCATCAGCGAATCGACCCCGCTCGCGGCGGATCCAAGCACGCCATCGGCCGCCAGGGGAAACACCCCGACAACCATGTCACTGACGCCTCTGGAGGAAGAGCCAAGACTGGAGACATCGACTCCAGTTGGGTCGAATGGTTTTCAAGATCCACCACCATCCCCAACCACCGCATACTGCATCGAGTGCGATGCCTATCACTTTGTGGGCGCCGGAGACTTCTCGGCCCACGAGATTGTCGGCTGCCAAGACCCTTGAGGGGGCACCGCTGCCATCTACCAGACGATTTCTGAGTGCGAACAGGCTCTCAACGCCCTCACGCTCCAACCCACGCCCTATGACCCCGATTACGTCAAAGGGTTATATTCGGACTACACATGCTCTGACGACGACGTCTATCCTGAGGCCAAAGGAAAGATCGGCAACTCAGCCAGCTCTTGCTCGAGTAAATCCGCCATATCAGGCAGCGGACATGTCATCGATTATGACTCCGACACCATGATCGAGGCCGGATCGTGCATCAGAGACGATGATATATACCCCCTAGCGCGGGGCGAAATCAGTGATGACTCGACTCCGCCGTTCGGGGGACACTGCATGATGGCGTCGCACGGAGACGGGAACGAGCACGGAGCTAACAATAACCGAGATCGCCCAAATGGTGGTGGCCGGTTCATCACACAAAACCAGATTCGGCACACAAGGAAGGTTTATTCGGGCGAGGCGCCTTTAGGACCTAATCCAAGCCCCGAAGAGGTGGCCGCACTTCGCTTCATCATCCTAGAATAGAAGGACCACATCAGCAGAGGCAAGTCCTGGAACGATGAAGAGAAGAAGCCGATGCATCCAGCAGACGACGCGCTGAATTATCGTCGCACTATTCCTCGAGTGTCCCGCGCAGAGCACGGTCTCACCTCCCACCTGGGGGCGAGGCGCATAACATCACCAGGAACTTGGAGGCAGAGTTTAACGAGGCCAAATTACTGCCCAAGACCAAGGAAGCTGCAATCATGGCCACCGCGGCCTACATCACCGCGAACGCATCCAACGGCGACGAGCATATGCATCATCTTTGTAACTTGGCGCTCGAAGGCGTCAGTGTGCTCCAAGGCACAAACAAGCAAGGACACGACGCAGCGCCAAGGAGAAACATCCCTTCGACGGAACAGTTCAGGCAGCAAGCACTGGCGCCAGCAGTAGCACCAAGGCCTCAAGTCGTGGAACCTATCAACGGTGAACTTTGGCATGGCCTGGCTCAAAACAGAGTCGATTCAGCGCATGCATGACGTGGCACACGTCGCTTCGAGGAGGAATGCGAGCTGGAGGCGTTTGGTAATAGTCGCCATGGACTGTGTGGTGCGGAGTGCTTTAGCCTCCTAATCCGCTCCACACCGCTGCCGAAAGGAAAAAAGCTCAGCGACGGTGTAGTCAAGTTCAACGGGCAGCAGGATCCCTGAATTTGGCTCGTCGACTTCATCACCGCCGTCACTATTAGCGGCGGATCCAGAGATAATGCCCTTCAGTTGCTATCTTTGCACCTGAAGGACAACGCAAGGGCGTGGCTCAACAATCTCGCCCCAGACAGCATTCGCTCCTGGGAGGAATTTCGGCAAGCCTTCATTGCACACTTTCGACGCATCTCTCGACGGCCCACGTCGTTTGAAGAACTACGCTTATGCGTACAGAAGACCGGAGAAAGCCTGAGGTCGTACATATCAAGGTGGCTCAGCCTGCGCAATACATCAGAGAACATCTCGCCTGAAAGCGCCATCGATGCTTTTCGGGATGGTCTCATTCGACGTGACTTCAGGGAAGAGCTGGGGCGATGCAAGCCCAAGACCATCGACCACCTCATGAGCCTAGCAAACGAATGGACCGATGGGGAAGATTCTATCGTGGTCCCCGGGAGTCATCGCCGATCAGCGGACCACGACATCGACCCAAAAGATCAATTCCACTCCAGCTCCCGGAAGAAAGGACACCGAAACCGCTACGAAGACGCGGACACAACAAATATGTTAGCAGCAGGCTACGTAAACAATGACCGCGACGACAACCATGACGGACCAAGGCAGGGGAATAATTACTACGGAAGCAGTAGTAGAAGCGCTGGCCGCGATTTGAGGCCAAAAACGGAGTGGCACCGACATTGCGATCACCCACCGCTTTCGGCGGAGGAAATGCTCAACGGAGGGTATACCAGGCACACCTACATCGACAAGGACGGGAAGCGAAAACCTGCACATCTCCTCATCGAGTGCAGAAAGTTTCTTCGGCTCAGTCAAGCACTTCAGGAGAAGATGAGATCCGAACAACCAGTTGCAGGCAGTGTGGCTTACAATGCACCACCACCACCTCCTAATCCGCCGGCAAACGTGGTGCAGCAGGGTCACCAGGCCGCCACAAATCCAGCATGTCATCGAACTGCGGCAGCCGGTCGTCGAAGAAGAAGCATTCCCGCCGCTACGAGGTTTCGTGCCCATGATCCAGAGAGGGCGCCTGACAAATCGGGTCCGGCAGAAGCGCGGAAGGGAAGTTTTTTACACCGAGCATGCACCACCAGCATCACCAGAATACTTGAACTGGTCCGAGCACCCGATCGGCTTCGACCGGTCAGACCACCCCCCGAAGGTCCCGCGCCCAGGACACCGCGCTCTAGTCCTCGAAGCACAGATCGGAGGTTTACCTCCAAGAAAGTGTTCATGGACGGAGGGAGCAGCTTGAACCTCATCTACGCAGACACGCTGCGAAAGATCAAGATCCTGATGAATGATCTCTTACCAACAGAGACCTCTTTCCATGGAATTGTCCCAGGGAAGCCGACATACCCTCTGGGGGTGATTCACTTGGACATCATTTTCGGCACGCCCGCGAACTTCAGGAAAGAGAAGATCGAATTCGAAGTCGTTGATTGGCCCTCGCAGTACCATGCCATCCTCGGTCGACCAGCGTTTGCGCGATTCATGGCGGTGCCTCATTACGCTTACCTTAAGCTGCAGATGCCTACAAATAGAGGACCATTGACAATTAGCGGAAGTTTTGCCCGCTCCGAGAACTGCGACAAGGATTTCAACACCTTGTCCCAGACATTCGAGATTCACGAAGAGCTCCACCACATTAGGGAGAGCACCAACATGGACATAGATCCACCGGCGCAGCAGAACGCCCCAGAGTTATCCTTCGACCCAGCAAAGACACGCGGGAACACCAGATCCACCCGACGAATTCGTCTAAGACCGCGCGGGTGTCAAATTCCCTTTCTCCCGCATAGGAAAGCGCGCTTGTTGAGTTCCTCCGTGAGGACTGGAGGATGTTCGTCTGGTGTCCAGCAGATATGCTAGGCATCCCCAGGGAACTCGCCGAGCACGAATTGAAGATTTTCCATAACGCAAAGCCCATTAAACAGTCGATGTGCCGCTACAATCCGGAGCAGGCCCGATCAATGGGTGAAGAGATAAATCGCCTCCTCAAGGCGAAATTCATCAGAATAATAAAGGAGGCCACGTGGCTCTCGCCACCAGTCATGGTGGAAAAGAACGACACCAAGATCTACAGGATGTGTATCGACTTCACGGCACTGAATAAACATTGCCCGAAAGACTACTTTCCACTTCCTCAAATCGACCAGATCATCGATTCCACCGCCGGCTGTGAGCGTCTCTCATTCCTCGATGCCTACTCCGGATACAACCAGATAAGGTTAAAGGTTGAAGACGAGGACAAGACCGTGTTCATCACCCCGCACGGGGTATATTGCTACACGATAATGCCTTTCGGGCTAAAGAACGTAGGAGCCACCTATCAACGGTGCATGCAGGCGTGCTTGAAGGAGCAAATCGGACGCAACGTCGAGGTCTACATCGACGACATCGTCATCAAATCAGAGAAGGCAGATAGCCTGCTCGACGATTTGCAGGAGACTTTCGCCAATCTCGATCGATACAGCTGCTGATCCCTTCTTGATGTGGAGCAGACTGTCCTTGTGCGTGGTGAATAACCAGCCCGTTGGGAACCTCAAGAGGAAGGTATGATGAGTGTAGCAGCAAGTTTTCCCTCCATTTAAGAAACCAAGGTTTATCAAACAGGAGAGGAGAGACAATGACGACTGAAGGTGATGCTTGCTAGTTTGCGACAGCAGCGGACAATTTATATATGGCGCCTCGTCCAAGCTTTGCTTGCTAGCTGCAACATGGAACCTGCACACACACAAACAAATACTTTGCTCCCAACTTACGATGAGGTTGTCAATCTCACCGGTTTGCTTGAAACAAAGGTTATGAGTGTATCGAGTGGAAACAATATAGTATGCGAGTAAAGTAAACAGTACGAGTAAAGTAAACAGGTGATAGCAATATGATGGAAATAGGACCGGGGTCCACAGTTCACTAGTGGTGTCTCTCCATAGATAAAATAACACATGCTGGGTAAACAAATTACAGTTGGGCAATTGATAGAATAGAGATAACTTGATATGTCAAGAAGATCACTATGAGATTTACTCTGGGCATTACAACAAAATACATAGACCGCCATCCAACTGCATCTATGACTAATAATCCACTCCCTGGGATATCAATCCGAACACCCTAGAAGTATTAAGTTGCGAACAACAGATAATTGCATTAAGCAAAGTGTGTAATGTAAACAAAGCATATGCCCTTGAGCATATGAATGTTGTTTTCTCCCTAGTAGCAACAGCACATCTACCACCTTAGAGGTTTCTGTCACTCCCCTAGGTGAAATAGAGGCATGAACCCACTATCGAGCATAAATACCCCCTCTTGGAGTCACTAGCAACTACTCGGCCAAGATAGCTACTAACAACGGAGAGCATGCAAGATCATAAACAACATAGAGATAACAAAAGATATAATTCAGTACAGCAACTTAATCATAAACACCAATATTCATCGGATCCCAACAAACCAAACATGTAGAATTACATAACGGTGATCTCAATCATGTATGGCAGCTCATGAGATCTAAACATGAAGCACATAGTGGAGGAGACAACCATCTAGCTACTGCTATGGACCCATAGTCCAAGATAGACTACTCACTCATCGCTCCGGAGGCAAGCATGGCGATGAAGAAGACCTCCGGTGGCGATTCCCCTCTCCGGCAGGGTGCCGGGAAGAGCTTCTGGACCCTCCCGATCTTCGGGTCGACGGCGGCGGCGGATCGCGATGTGTTCTGGAAAACTGATCGGGTACTTAGGTTTTTCTCGTCGGGGGGTCTTTATAGGCGAAGGGGCGATGTCAGAGGAGGGGCCAGGCGGCCACACACGGGGGTGGCACGGGCCAGGGGCTGGCCGCGCCACCTGTGCATGTGGGCCCCTAGTCCCTCGCCTCCTACTCTCCTTCGGATCTCTGGAAGCTTCCGGGTAAAATAAGACTTCAGGAACTTGTTTCGTCCAATTCCGAGAATATTTCCTGTGTATCACTTCTGAAACACAAAAACAGCAGAAAACACGAAACTGGCACTGTGGCACTTGTTAAAAGGTTAGTTCCGGAAAATTAATAAAAATGCCACTAAGTGTAACGAAACAATAGGCAAATGGTGTAAAAACATGCATGGAGCATCAAAAATTATAGATACGTTTGAGACGTATCAAGCATCCCCAAGCTTAACTCCTGCTCGTCCTCGAGTAGGTAAGTGATAACAAAAGAATAATTTTTGAGGTGACATGCACCTACACAATCTTGATCATATATGTAAGCATTGGTGAGCTGGGATCAATAGAACTTAAAACATGGGTATGAAGATATAATCATGACAATAAGAACTTAGCAACCATGTTGTAAACATGCAAATGAACACAATCAAAAGATCATGAAAATGAAACAATGAAAGTCAAACATGTGTTCAAATCATAAGGGAAAACATACAAAAGGTTTTCAGCTTGTCCTTCAAAGAGAGCAAAACATAAATGCATAGGACACCTTCAAGTTTAAGAGGGCGACTAGATACAAATAATTTAAGAACAAGTGAAACCAACAATATGAATCAATCAATGAACTTTGGGACAATGCATATCACACTAAGAATGACAACTATGCTCTCTTAATGGTGCATAAAGAAAGAAGGTGGTGACTCAACATAAAAGTAAAAGAAAGGCCCTTCGCAGAGGGAAGCAGTGATTAAACATGTGCTAGAGCTTTTCATTTGTAAAACAGAGAGATAAAACTTGATTTTGAGAGGTGGTTGTCTTTGTCAACGACTGGCAATGGGGTTCTTACTATCTTCCATACAAAAATGAAGCAAGTTTTTGAGAGAGAGATTGGCACTTTTGTGCTCTTTTATAAAGCTTGGCACTCCTCCCCACCTTTTTCCTTTCACATACCATGGCTAACCGATTCCATCGGGTGCCTACCAACATTCACATTCTTTGGAGGAGTGCCTTTTTTTTTGGAATAAGCAATATGGAAGATAGCAAATCCGACCACTACGTCCCCATGAGCTGAAAACAGTGTCACAAAACAAGAGGTGTTTTGAAGGTTTTTGAAAGGTAGCACATGAAAATTTTACTTTGGAATGGCTTACAAATACCATGCATAGGAATTTATAGTGGACACAATGACAAACTTGATTTTTAGGAGTTGGATGCACGAGTAGAGCTCATACTCAGTACAAGGCGAGGGCTAGCAAAAGACTGGGAGCGACCAACTAAGAGAGCAATAATGGCCATAATCATGCAAAGCGACAAAGCGACATTAAAAGAAGCATAAGATGGCATCAAAAGTCAAAAACTAAATGATCATGAAGGCTATTGGCGACTTTGTGAGAGTCTAACATGTGTGAGCATGCGCCAAGTCAACCCAAATAAAGCATCAAGGAGAAAACCAAAATAATGCTTCCATACAATAAAAACAACGCATGATTTTTTCAAAGGCTCATTAAGCAATCTCAGTTATTTGAGACAAGTCATGCTACAACAAAACCACTAAGCATACTATCAAAAAGACATCAAGCATGACATGAAAAAGCCTAAGCCGCAGTCTACACAAGCTCCTTCTTGTACCACTAGTTTGCACAAAGCTTTTTCTCTTTTCCAACACCATTTGAAATTTTTAAAGACACCTCTTTTGATGAAAACCAATAAAGATCAGAGGCAAAAATACACCTTGATGAAAAGATATGACAAGATCTGAACGCAAATGAAGGCGAAAATGAAAACCAAAAGCAGTAGCAGAAAAAGAAGAACGCACGATGAACGATAAGAGTGAAAAACTGAGCGTTCTTTGCAAATGAAAACGAGTACATCTCCTCCAAAGAAAATTTGTTGGGGTCCAACCATTTATTGCAGCAAACAAACAAACTAAACCAACTAAGAAAACTAAAACAACTGACGCTCCAAGAAAAACACATAGTGCATGAAGCAATAAAAATATAGTGTTTTGAAAGGTGACCTGATTTTTGCCGATGAAGAAGGGGTGCCTCGGGGGCATCCCCAAGCTTTGATGCTTGTACTTCTTGGATATTTCTTGGGGTGATGCATGGGCATCCCCAAGCTTGAGCTTTTGTCCATTCTTCAACTCATCTCATCATTCTCCAATCCCTACACTTGAAAACTTCCTTTATACAAAACTAAACACAAATCTATTAGCAACATTAGTGCAAGCATAACATATAATCAATCCTCTATTTGCTTCAGGTTTCAACTCAAAACCACCACATATATAGCATATACTACTGTAGCAACCTCCCCAAAAGTTCCATGATCAAAAGAACTCAAAAGAAAGCGATAAAGTGGCAAACACAAATATTGGCAGAAATCTGTCAAAACTGAACAGCTGACAAAGGTCGAATTTTTGAGGGATTTTCTGTTGCTCAAATCAAAAAGTGTTCAACTAAGAAAAGTTTGGATATAACCTGGGGAATATGCACAAGAAATCGCAGGTCCAAAAGATAAACAGAGAATTTTCACGAATTTTTACGGTGCAGCACCGAAAACAGTTTCAGGACAGCAACATCCCCAAATCTTTACCTCACTCAAATTAGAGGCTTCTCTTGGCACAAAAATGAAATAAACAAGATAAGGAGCGGTCATTACAGTAGTAATGACTTCCAAGACTCAAATAAAAGAAAAAGTACTGAAAAGAAAACATTGGGTTATCTTCCAAGAGTGCTTTTCTTTAACGCCTTTGAGCTAGGCGCAGAAAATTGCGAATCAAGTAATATCAAGTGATGAAGTGCTAGGATCAGCACGTGCCTTACGTCTCCCTTTCTTACCTTTGCTCTTGACTCTAGGAAAGATATGGTTATTGCAAGGTGGAGAGGTAAATGTTATATTGCCTTTTCCCACATCGATAACGGCGCCCAGGAGCTTCAGAATGGATCTTCCAAGTGTGATTTGTCCTTTTCCTACACATTCAATAACAAGATAATCAGTAGATATCATTCTTCCTAGGATTTTTGTAAAGACTCCTTCAGCTATTCCAAGGGGAAATATGGTGGCATTGTTAGTAAGAGAAATTTCTTCTCCTCCCTCAGAAATCTTCCAAAGGCTCAAAGATTCATAAACATCCTTTGGCATGAGACAAAATTCAGACATAATATCACAACGAGCATGAAAAGTTTCACCACTAATGGTGATTTTTATTGTAGGATACCAACTCGAAGGTTCAGTATTTGTTGGCACATAATCAAAATGCTGGCGCAAAGTATTGTAGCAAGAATTTAAACTAGCAGTCTGAGTCTCAAGAGTATTAAGTCTATTAAAAATGCACACAAGAGAGGAATCAAAATAGGTTGGCATGCTATAAATTGTAATCAACTTTTTTATAATATTGAAGGCTTGATCTCCATCACAATGAAGGAAATCTCCTTCTGCAGTAGCATCCAAAGCATATCTATAACGAAGAGAAAGTCCAAAGTAAAAGCTACTAAGAAGCAAACTCAAAGTCATTTTAGGTTCAGTTTTTTCATGCCAATCATAAATTCTAGACCAAGCTTCTTTAAAGCTTTCCTCATCTTTTTGCTTAAAAGTAAAGATCATGTCCTCGGGGGACATAGTAGTAGCAACTGAACTAGACATAATAAACTAAAAGCAAAGAAATAACAACTACCAAGGATTCTAATTTTTTTGGGTTTTTGATAAAAAGCAATGCAGGTAAAATAAATAAAGTAAAGCAAAACAATAAAACAAAATAAAGAATGTGTGTGCGAAGAACTCCCCTCGCAGAAGTCTTCTCTCCTCCCCGGCAACGGCGCCAGAAAAAGATTGCTGATCCCTTGTTGATGTGGAGCAGACTGTCCTTGTGCGTGGTGAATAACCAGCCCGTTGGGAACCCCAAGAGGAAGGTATGATGAGTGTAGCAGCAAGTTTTCCCTCAGTTTAAGAAACCAAGGTTTATCGAACAGGAGAGGAGAGACAATGACGACTGAAGGTGATGCTTGCTAGTTTGCGACAGCAGCAGACAATTTATATATGGTGCCTCGTCCAAGCTTTGCTTGCTAGCTGCAACGTGGAACCTGCACACACACAAACAAATACTTTGCTCCCAACTTACGATGAGGTTGTCAATCTCACCGGTTTGCTTGAAACAAAGGTTATGAGTGTATCGAGTGGAAAACAATATAGTATGCGAGTAAAGTAAACAGTACGAGTAAAGTAAACAGGTGATAGCAATATGATGGAAATAGGACCGGGGTCCACAGTTCACTAGTGGTGTCTCTCCATAGATAAAATAACACATGCTGGGTAAACAAATTACAGTTGGGCAATTGATAGAATAGAGATAACGTGATATGTCAAGAAGATCACTATGAGATTTACTCTGGGCATTACAACAAAATACATAGACCGCCATCCAACTGCATCTATGACTAATAATCCACTCCCTAGGATATCAATCCGAACACCCTAGAAGTATTAAGTTGCGAACAATAGATAATTGCATTAAGTAAAGTGTGTAATGTAAACAAAGCATATGCCCTTGAGCATATGAATGTTGTTTTCTCCCTAGTAGCAACAACACATCTACCACCTTAGAGGTTTCTGTCACTCCCCCAGGTGAAATAGAGGCATGAACCCACTATCGAGCATAAATACCCCCTCTTGGAGTCACTAGCAACTACTCGGCCAAGATAGCTACTAACAACGGAGAGCATGCAAGATCATAAACAACATAGAGATAACAAAAGATATAATTCAGTACAGCAACTTAATCATAAACACCAATATTCATCGGATCCCAACAAACCAAACATGTAGAATTACATAACGGTGATCTCAATCATGTATGGCAGCTCATGAGATCTAAACATGAAGCACATAGTGGAGGAGACAACCATCTAGCTACTGCTATCGACCCATAGTCCAAGGTAGACTACTCACTCATCGCTCCGGAGGCAAGCATGGCGATGAAGAAGACCTCTGGTGGCGATTCCCCTCTCCGGCAGGGTGCCGGGAAGAGCTTCTGGACCCTCCCGATCTTCGGGTCGACGGCGGCGGCGGATCGCGATGTGTTCTGGAAAACTGATCGGGTACTTAGGTTTTTCTCGTCGGGGGGTCTTTATAGGCGAAGGGGCGATGTCAGAGGAGGGGCCAGGCGGCCACACACGGGGGTGGCGCGGGCCAGGGGCTGGCCGCGCCACCTGTGCGTGTGGGCCCCTGGTCCCTCGCCTCCTACTCTCCTTCGGATCTCTGGAAGCTTCCGGGTAAAATAAGACTTTAGGAACTTGTTTCGTCCAATTCCGAGAATATTTCCTGTGTATCACTTCTGAAACACAAAAACAGCAGAAAACAGGAAACTGGCACTGTGGCACTTGTTAATAGGTTAGTTCCGGAAAATGCATAAAAATGCCACTAAGTGTAACGAAACAATAGGCAAATGGTGTAAAAACAAGCATGGAGCATCAAAAATTATAGATACGTTTGAGACGTATCAACAGCATCAAGCTGAACCCGAAGAAATGCTCCTTCAGAGTACCCACATGCCAGCTACTGGGCTACCTCATCTCCGAGAGAGGAATCGAGGGAAATCTGGAGAAGATTTAGGCCATCATCAACATGCAGCCACCGAAGACTTTTCGACATGTCCAGCAGTTGACAAGTCGCCTAGCAGCGCTTAGTCGCTTCATAAGCAAGTTAGGCGAAAAGCTCTCCCCTTCTATCGGCTCCTCCGGAAGACGGACAAGTTCACTTGGATAGAAGAGGCGCAGGCCACATTCGACGACCTTAAGCGACGCCTTTTGATGTCCCCGGTCCTGGTCACACCTCGAGAGAAAGAACCGATGTTGTTGTACATAGCCGCAACCAATCAGGTGGTCAGCTCTGCCCTAGTGGTCGAGCGCGCAGAGGACGACAAGGAGCACGGAGTACAAAGACCGGTATATTATCTCAGCGAGGTCCTGTCTCCGACCAAGCAAAGGTACCCTCATTATCAGAAGCTAACATACGCCATATATATGACAGGGAAGAAGCTGACGCACTACTTCGAATGCCACTCCATCATAGTAGTGGCCTCGACCCCAGTTTCCAGCATACTCAACAACCCCGACGCTACGGGGCGCGTTTCACTTTGGGGTATTACCCTGGGACCATGGGAGATCACGTACCAGTGACAGTCAGCAATCAAGTCGCAAGTCCTGCCGGATTTCATCGCCAAATGGACTGAAGCACAGATGCCAGAACTCCCAGACCTATCGAACTCATGGACGATATACGTCGATGGCTCCAAGCGCGTTTCGGGAGGAGGAGCAGGAGTGGTCCTCGTGTCACCACAAAAGGGGACAAGATGCAGTACGTCTTGCGTATGTGCTTCACGAACCCCTCGAACAACGAAGTTGAGTATGAGGCCATTCTACACGGCATGCGCATGGCGAATGCCTGTGGTGCCACTCGCATCAAAATCCATGGCGACTCAAACCTCATCGCTCAGCAAGTCATGAAAGAATGCCACGCAACCTGCGCAAACATGATCGCGTACCGCGCAATGTACGACAAGCTGGAAGGCAACTTCGAGGAGTGCGAGGTGACCCACATTGGCAGGGAAAGCAATGAAGAAGCGGACAACTTGGCCAACATCAGTTCCAAGTGTTTGCCGATACAGTCAGGAGTTTTCTTTGAGGAGATATTTGAACGCTCCGTCAAGATCAAGCCAACCATCGACCCCGCGTTAGCAACACGCTCGGGGGCTAATCATTCAAGCCCCACCCCAGCTGCGGGAACAGACGACTCGTCCAAAGAAACTGCTAAAGTCATGCTCGTCGAAGCGGTCTGGACGAAGCCATACCTGGCCTACCTGATACGAGGCGAGCTCCCAGAAGACACCATCCATCATCGACAGATCATGCGACGCTCCAAGGCTTTCACGATAATCCAAGGAGAGCTTTACAAGCACAGTACCACTGGGGTTCTCCAGCGGTGCATAGCGCCCGAAGATGGGATCGCTCTTCTAAAAGACATCCATGAAGGAACCTGCGGGCATCATGCTAGTAGCAGGACCTTGGTTGCCAAAGCCTTTCGTTCAGGGTTCTACTAGCTTTCGGCCCTCCACGACGCCAAGAACATCGTCGAATGGTGCGACGCCTGCCAACGCTTCGCAACCAAGCCTCATGCGCCTGCGTCTGGCCCTTCGCACAATGGGGACTCGATCAGGTAGGACCTCTGCCCAATTCATCTTGAGGCGGCCATACCTACCTCCTAGTTGCCGTCGACAAGTTCTCCAAGTGGATCAAGGCTGTTCCGGTCACCAACCAAGAAGCGACCACGGTGGTCAAGTTCTTCGAGTCCATCATCTACCGATATGGAGTGCCCAACAGCATCATCACCGACAACGGCACCAACTTCACCTCGGGCGAGTTTTAAGAATTCGCCAAAGAGCTAGGCATCAAGATCAAGTACGCATCGGTGGCACATCCCAAGTCCAACGGCCAGGTCGAAAAGGCCAACGGGCTTGTCTGCGCCGGCCTAAAAAAGCGACTCCTTCGACCCCTTAAACGCGCAGCAGGCGCTTGGGTCGAGGAACTACCTTCAGTCCTCTGGAGTCCGCGAACGACGCCCAAGTCATCAATCGGCTACATGCCATTCTTCTTGCTCTTTGGAGCAGAAGCAATGCTTCCTATGGATGTGCGATACTGCGCACCTCGCGTAGTGGCCTATGTCGAAGAAGATGCGCAAATGGCGCTGGAAGATGCACGCGATCTGCTGGATGAAGCGCGAGACGTAGCTCTCGCCCGATCGGCAGTCTATCAGCAAAGCCTCCACAACTACCACAGCAGATGGGTACGCGGACGGTCCTTTGAGCCCGGCAACCTTGTGCTTCGTCTCAAGCAAACAAGCACGTCGAAGCTGGAGTCACTATGGGAAGGCCCATATCTCGTCCACGAAGCAATCCCAGGAGGAGCATATCGACTATGCAACCCCAAAACAGGGGCGGACGTCAAGAACCCATGGAACGCCGCGTAGCTGCGCTGATTCTATCCTTAGAACAGATAGATTTCTCCTTTCTCCTTCTCTCTGTAACTAAGCGTTGGCAGCAGACCACACTCAAACATCGTGCCTTCGGCACCAAGCAGTAAAGTGTGATTCCTCATATCATTATTTGACCCATACTCGGGGGCTTCACCTTAAAAAGTTATTCGACCCATACTCGGGGGCTTCACCTTAAAAAATTATTCGACCCATACTCGGGGGCTTCGCCTTAAAAAATTATTCGACCCATACTCGGGGGCTTCATATTCGGGGGCTCCGCCCGTCGACCCACACTCGGGGGCTTTGCCTTAAAAAATTATTCGACCCATACTCGGGGGCTTCATACTCGGGGGCTCCGCCCTTCGACCCACGCTCGGGGGCTCCGCCCTTCAACCCACGCTCGGGGGCTCCGTCCTTCGACCCACGTTCGGGGGCTCCGCCCTTTGGACCGCATCATTCAACAGAAGCTTACAAGATTTCACGTCTTTTATAGAGGACAATACATTGAAGAACTTCACAGAAACATATACAAGGCACAAACACACAGGCGAACGAGTTAGGACACTAAAGGGTCCCGATTCGCTCTCTGATGATCACTTTCACTAATGATCTGAATTGCGATACAATCGGCGGCCTGTCTGCAAGCAGAATAATGCACGTCCATCTCAACACGACCGCTGGGAGTTGGAGGCAGCGTCTTCACCAGATTCATGTCGACCTCTAGATAATGAGCTCGCATGAAGGAGAGGGCAACCAGAGCCCCACACTGTAAGTGCTCTCAAATGAAGCGATAAATGGCCTCACCATTCTCAAAGCGGTTAAGCAATGAAGGAAGACCGTCGGGCTGGTCGTTCAAAGGAAACATCGCCTTATGCACGAGCGCAAGAGCGGTACGGCTTGTTTCAGCTAACGCCCCAGCCTGGGAGATTCGATCTTGGAGTATGGTCAGCTTCATTGCCTTCGGCCGGTTAGCCCAGAAGTTGTCCGCGATCGAATTCGCATGAGTCTGAGCTGCACGAAGATGCGCATTCACGCACCGGATCTCAACTTCGCAGTCAAGACACGCATCTACATTTGACAAAAAGAGACGATCAGGAGTTGCTAACCAGAGGAAGAACAGATTAGGAGCTCGAAGAAACTTACATTCCATCGCCTTTCCAAGGTTCTCTATCTCTCCAAGAAGGAACTTCTCCGTGTCCGAGGCCAGCAAAGCCTTCGACAGAGCAATGTTGACCTTGGCAGTAACTCTCTTCAATTCTTGTTGTGCGCATCTCAATTGGTCTCGCAAGGAGCGGATCAAGGAAAGTTCGCTTGTGGATGGCGCTCGCCTTTCAATAGCGGAGGAAGAACTACCAACTGTTTTGAATGAGACAGGCCAAGCATCAGACCCTGCGGGTGTGCCCTGCAAGCGAGGCGCCCAGTTACAAAAGCCATTCAGAATCATAGAGCAACCAAGCATCGAATATCTTGAATGAAAGCTCAAGAGCCGAGTGCAGTTTAACAGCAAACAGGATTCAGAAGTTTATGACAAACACAAGGTGGCAGTACACCATTCATTACAACAAAGGTTCAGCTTTTCGAGCAGGCTATGTCGAACTACCAGCAGCCCTGCCAGACGATTCGCCCTTTTCACTGCGCTTCTGCTCTCGAGCAACCTTCTTTTTGCATTCATATCCACCAGGAAGTTAGCCAAACATGCAGATAGCGCCCGAGCATGCTCAAGGTACTCTCGGGGCGACACGTCGCGGCCATCCTTGCCCTTCGGGTAGGTGCTTGTGATCTTGTCGAAGTCGCAGTTGACTTCATGCATCATCAACATCGAAAAGACAGACTCGGAGCTAGTGATTACCTATCGGCGAACCGCAGCAATCAATGGATCCTTGCCATCCTTCTGCACTGCCAAGGCTTCGAGGACGCCGTTCATAATAGTGCTTGTCGACTCCGGAATGGATATGTCACGGACGCGGTCGAGCGTCAACTGCACCTTCGTCAGAAGTTTTCGCACCTCATGGCAAACGTGCTCGGCATCTCCAACACTGGAATCCAGTCTGATGGGCTCCGTCGTCGGTGCAGCAGCACCCAATTCAGCAGCAACTTCATAAAAAGCACAGTTTCAGTCAGCAGAAGAAAGCAACTTTGGCAAATCCCAGATGGAGGAAAGACCAAGACTTACCGTGCAAGGAATCGAGGGCAGTCTGCAGGCGTCGTTGCAGGTCTCTCTCCCTCGACTCAGCCTCCACTCGTCGCTTATCGAAAAGCTCCTGAGCCTTCACCTGGTCAGTTTTGAGCTGGGTAACTTCAGCGGCTAGACCATCAGTTTTTGACTTCAACAAAGTATTTTCGGCCGCGAGTTCGTCTACCCGGGCCTTTAGCAAGGTCTTGTCGGCGGCGGCTTGAGCAGCAATTCCTGTTTACCCGACGGATAGCCAAGCAAGTAATCAAGGAAAGTTGTCGAGTAAAGAACTCAAGATAGGCAAAAGGGAAAGAACCACTTACGGCGCATGTCGTCCAACACAGCAGACAAACGCTTGTTTTCCTCCTCCAATGCAATATAATTCTTGCATATCTTCGAAAGGTCTTGGATGACAGGCTATACCAGAGATAACGAAGATAAGTATCGAGAGGACAAACAAGAGGGCAAGCCCAAGTGTAAACACTTCGACTCACCCTCGGGGGATACTGATAGGAGATATTAGGTAAGGAAGAGACAAGAAGTTTGGACTTACATGGCATTTGGGTCCGGATGGCTCGCCGGAGGAGGTAACTAAGATAAGGTCGGGCTCGACCGTACTCTTTTTCGGAGGAGGCGACGGCTTCGGGAGATCCTTCAGCATCGCATCTTCGACATCCTTTTCTTGCGAGTCGGCGGTCTACTCAAGGGAGGAGTCATGAGGTCGAATCTGGAAGTGTTCACGGTCGCCTAAGCTCCCAGAGGTTTCCTCGCTCGAAGATCTGAAGGTGGCAATGAAATTATAAAGCGACGAGGTAATATAAAGAATTGTTCGAGAACGTAACTTATGAAGCATCAAGGCCAAAATTCAGAATGACTTTCTTCCCCGCTCGAGGGGGAGCACGACTATCCAGAGGCTCGGCGAGAATTGCCGCGCCATCATCGTCATTAGAAGAGGGAGAATGGATGTCAAGATCCTCGGAATCTTCCACTCTATCAACATTCGTGGCATGTGTGCGCTTGGTCGAAGCGCGCGATGTGGTAGGAGCGGCAGAGGCCGATTCTTCTGGAGCCTCGACAAACTCACGCCCAGGATATTCACCTTCTTTGGGCTAGGGCGAATAGCATCGGGATATTTCGATAATCTGGGCAAAGCACATCCAGTCAGTTGTCAAATATCAATAGGAAATTCATCGAAGACCAAAAACTTAAGCATGAATCAAAATTTGCATACCTCGGTGCGGGGATTCGATTTACTGAAAGCTTCGGTGCCGAAAATCTTAGGCACGGGCGATTTTTCTTCAAAGATGTGATGGCTCAAACTCCGTCGTCGATCTAAGCTTCTTTCAATTCATCGGGTCCCGACGGCCGGTGTAATCCCACATGCAGTGGGCCCGGGCGGAAAGTGGTTGGACCCGACGCTCGATGAAGGTGCGGATAAGTTGGAGGCCAGATACCTCTTTCTCTGGCGTAGCCCGAAGCTGCTGGATCTTCTCCATAGAGGCTGTGTGATCTTCATTTTCTCGTCGGTCAGCTCGTGCATCCACGAAGCTCGGGGTCAAAGGACGCTGGTGGGGCAAAATTCTTCAAGCCCGAATTCTTGGTCGGCGGAGGGCTTGTCCTTGGCATAGAACCACTTCGTCCTCCTCTCGGGATTGTTTTCCGGCGTCCGAAGGCAGAAGTATTCCACATCTTGGCACACTTGGCAGCTGAATCCGCCAGTTTAGTAATGAAGGGGGCGCTTGATGATGAAAATTCATCTCCATAGCGCCCAGTGGGGTTCGATCCCCAAGAAACACTCACAGAGCGTGATGAAGCACGCAATGTGTAAAATGGTGTTGGGATTCAGGTCATGCAACTGAATCCCATAGGCAAAGAGAAGTCCCCGAAGGAAGGGATGACGGGGAAAGGAAAACCCTCGGAGAAGGAAAGCAAAGAACAGTACCCGGAAGCCCGCGCGTTGCCGGGGGATGATTTCCGGTCCGGCGAGAAGGATTTCCGCCGAATCATTCTTCAGGATGCCGGTCTTCTCGGCGCTTTGTAGCTCTTTCTCCAAGAACTTGGTCTCAACCCAGTTGCCCACAGCGGGCGTCTCCGCATCTGTGGTCTTGGCCTTCTTCATAGCGGCGCTGGTGGCGGCACCGGCGGCGGTGGAGCTCCTCTTACCCATGGCGAGGTAGATCAGTCTGGGTCTCACCGTGAATGGAGGGAGAGATGCGATGCGAGAGCAGTGCGCGAGTAAGAAGAAGATGACAATGGCGGAGTGGGGTGATACGTCTCTAACGTATCTATAATTTTCGATGCTCTATGCTTGTTTTTACACCATTTGCTCAGTGTTTCGTTACACTTCGTGGCGTTTTTATGCATTTTCCGGAACTAACCTATTAATGAGATGCCACAGTGCCTATTCCCTATTTTCTGCTCTTTTGGTGTTTAAGAAAAGCTACACAGGAAATATTCTCAGAATTGGATGAAACAAAAGCCAAACATCCAGAAATTCACCGAAGCTTCCAGAGAACCGAAGAGGAGACGGAGTGGGGCCACGAGGGGGCCCACACAATAGGGCGGCGTGGCCCAGGGCTAGGCCGTGCCCCCTATGTGTGTGGCCGCCTCGGTCCACTTCTGACGATGCCCCTTCGCCTATAAAGACCCCCCGACGGGAAAAACCTAAAGACCCGATCACTTTTCTAGAAACATATCGCGATCTGCCGCCGTCGTCGACCCGAGATCGGGAGGGTACAGAAGCTCTTCCTGGCACCCTGCCGGAGAGGGGAATCGCCACCGGAGGTCTTCTTTATCGCCATGCTTGCCTCCGGCGTGATGTGTGAGTAGTCTACCTTGGACTATGGGTCCATAGCAGTAGCTAGTTGGTTGTCTTCTCCACCATGTGCTTCATGTTTAGATCTCGTGAGCTGCTTTACATGATCGAGATCACCGTTATGTAATTCTACTTGTTGTGTTTGTTGGGATCCGATGAATATTGGTGTTATGATTGAGTTGATGTGCTGAATATTATCTTATGTTATCTCTATGTTGTTTATGATCTTGCATGCTCTCTGTTGTTAGTAGCTATCTTGGCCGAGTATATACTAGTGACTCCAAGAGGGGGTATTTATGCTCGATAGTTGGGTTCATGCCTCTATTTAATCTGGGGGAGTGACAGAAAACTCTAAGGTTGTAGATGTGCTGTTGCCACTAGGGAGAAAACAATATTCATATGCTCAAGGGCATATGCTTTGTTTACATTATACACTTTGCTTAATGCAGTTATCTGTTGTTCGCAACTTAATACTTGTGGAGTTCTCGGATTGATTCGCCACAAGTGGATTATTAGTCATAGATGCAGTTGGATGGCGGTCTATGTATCTTGTTGTAATGCCCAGAGTAAATCTCATAGTGATCCTCTCGACATGCACATTGTCTTTATTCTATCAATTGCCCAACTGTAATTTTTTTACCCAGCATGTGTGATTTTATCTTATGGAGAGACACCACTAGTGAACTGTGGACCCTGGTCCTATTTCCATTATATTGCTATCACATGTTTACTTTACTCGCACTGTTTACTTTACTCGCATATTACTATTACTTTCCACTTGATACGCTCATACCCTTTATTTCAAGCAAACCGGTGAGATTGACAACCTCGTCGTAAGTTGGGAACAAAGTATTTGGTTGTGTTATGTGCAGGTTCTGTGTTTCCGCTCGCAAAGCAAAGCACTGGACGAGGTGCCCTATAAATTATCCGGAGCTGTCGCGAAGCTAGCAATCATCACCTTCTTGAGTTTGGCCTTTTCCTACTGGATTGATAACCTTGGTTTCTTACTGAGGGAAAAACTTGCTGCTATATTCATCAAACCTTCTCTTGGGGTTTCCCAACTGGCCGGTCATTTACTTCATCAACTACACGCCAACAAGTTCTTTGGCACCATTCATCACGGCGCCATCAATAGCAATCAAGACTTTTTCTGGCGCCGTTGCCGGGAAAAAAGAAGACTTCTGCAAGGGGATTTTCGCACGCACATCCTTTACTTTGTTTTAAGTTTTGCTTTACTTTATTTTTACTTGCATCATTTTATCAAAAAATACAAAAAAAATAGTTTCCTTTATAGTTGTTATTTCTTTACTTTTAGTTCATTATGTTGTTCCCTAAGTACGTTTTGGAGGACCTCTCAGTTGGTAGTGGTTCTATTATTGGGAAAAGTAACATCGAGGAGTTCTTTAATCACATTAGTATGCATAAAGATGTTGAGGAAAAGTCTTTGGCTGAGCTTGCTCCTAGTTATGAAGTTGCTTCTGCTTATTTAGTTCACATGTTAGAAGCTAGGTTTGCTAGCCTTAATCCTTTTATGCAACACATGTTCCTTAAGCTTCATGATATTGAAGACCCCAAAAAGAAAGCTTTTATCTTGGAAACTTTGCGCATAGAATTTAGAGATGTTGCCATTGAAGCTAGGAAAGTTTTTAAGAAATTTAATAAGCTTGGCTCGCCTATAGAGGTTGTTGGTACAACCAATGAAGAATTTAGAGTACCAATACCTTGTAAATTTGTAGGAATTCATGATGCTTTAGAAAAGAATTTTAGTTAGATTTATCCTGGAAATCTTTTTGATGAAAGTAGTGTACCAAAGCATGATTACAAGGGATACTCAAAAACTCATTTGGACACAATTCAATTCATTGTTGAAAAGACTCCTGCGGTTGATCTTAATGTCTCCTTCGATATTACTTGATTCGCGTTTTCTGCGCCTAGCTCAAAGGCGTTAAAGAAAAGCACTCTTGGGAAATAACCCAATGTTTTTAATTTCAGTACTTTTTATTTTATTTGAGTCTTGGAAGTTATTACTACCGTAATAACCTCTCCTTATCCTTTTTATTTTGTTTTTGTGCCAAGAGAAGCCTCTAATTTGAGTGAGGTAAGATTTGGGGATGTTGCTGTCCTGAAACAGTTTTCGGTGCTGCACCGTAAAAATTCGTGAAAATTCTCAGAATATATTTTGGACCTGCGATTTCTTGTGCGTATTTCCCAGGTTATATCCAAACTTTCCGTAGTTATACACTTTTTGATTTGAGCAACAGAAAACCCTTTAAAAATTCGACCTTTGTCAGCTGTTCTGTTTTGACAGATTTCTGCCAATATTTGTGTTTGCCGCTTTATCGCTTTCTTTTTTAGTTCTTTTGATCGCGGAACTTTTGGGGGAGTTACTACAGTAGTATATGCTTTATATGTGGTGGTTTTGAGTTGAAACCTGAAGCAAAAAGGGTTGATTCATTGCTATACTTACACTAATGTTGCTAATAGAATTGTGTTTAGTTTTGTATGAAGGAAGTTTTCAAGTGTAGGGATTGGAAAATAATGAGATGAGTTGAAGAATGGACAAAAGCTCAAGCTTGGTGATGCCCATGTCACCCCAAGAAATATCCAAAAAGTACAAGCGTCAAAGCTCGGGATGCCCCCGAGGCACCTCTTCTTCATCGGCAAAAATCAGGTTACCTTTCAACACACTATATTTTTATTGCTCGATACATTATGCGTTTTTCTTGGAGCGTTAGTTGTCTTTAGTTTTCAGTTTTGTTTGCTTCAATAAATGGTTGGTCTCCAACAAATTCATTTTGGAGAAGTTGCCTTGCTTTTCATTTGCCAAGAACACTCCTTTTTCACTCTTATCGTTTCAACGAGTGTTCTCTTTTTCTAGAACTACGTTTAGCTTTTGTTTTTTGCCTTGATTTTGTTCAGATCTTGTTATATCTTTTTATCAAGGTGTATTTTGACCTCTGGTCCATGTTGGTTTTCATCAAAAGGGTTGTTTCAAAAAAAGTTTGAATGGTGTTGGAAAAGAGAAAAAGCTTTATGCAAAAAAGTGGTACAAGAAGGAGCTTGTGTAGACTGCGGCCTAGGCTTTTGCATGTCGTGCTTGATGTCTTTTTGATAGTATGCTTAGTGGTTTTGCTGTAGCATGACTTGTCTCGAATGACTAAGATTGCTTAATGAGCCTTTGAAAAAATCATGCGTTGTTTTAATTATTTGGAAGCATTATTTTGGTTTTCTCCTTTGATGCTTTATTTGGGTTGACTTGGCGCATGCTCACACATGTTAGACTCATACAAAGTTGCCATAAGCCTCTATGATCATTTAGTTTTTGACTTTTGATGCCATCTTATGCTTCTTTTAATATCGCTTTGTCGCTATGCATGATTATGGCTATTATTGCTCTCTTAGTTGGTCGCTCCCAGTCTTTTGCTAGCCCTCATTTTGTACTGAGTATGAGCTCTACTCGTGCATCCAACTCCTAAAAACCAAGTTTGCCATTGTGTCTACTATACATACCTATTAGCAATTTGCTATTCCAAAGTACATTTGACTTGCTTTTATCTATCCTTTAAATTAAACTCTTTTGGTGTTATGCGAAAATTAGTCAGTAAAGCTCTCACGAACCTGATGGCACACTTTACTTTTCTCGTTTTAAAATTTTGACATTGTGGCTCTCTTATGTTGAGTTGTTATGCTTGCAAGTTGTAAGTTGGAAATTAGCCCAGCCATGCCGTCATGGGGCAAGCTTTCAACATTGCACTATCTTTCATTTGAGTTGATATCGTGATCTTTTGTTTATGGATACTCGCGATGTGAAATAAATTGGAAATCTTGTGGGATCATGTAGTTTGTATACGTGTTAGAGAAACGCCTGTGTCGCTAATCTAAGCCATGCATAATTCATGGTGGAAATTTACAGCATGCCCATAGTGAACATTCGACGATGCATCTCACAATAAAAAGCTATACCAATGGTAAATAAAAGAGATGCCGAGGTGTTCATTGTCTGTTTGTCCTATCATTTTGATGTGGGCTTGTTCCATGTCATCGGGCATGGAGGTACCCCGCTGGCGGTTCTCGATGATACGTGTATACTTACAATGACAAGAGCTTGCTTGGGACTCCAAGTAAATTAGCATGATGTTTGGGTATTCGTACTTCACGGGACACGAGGTTTTCAACTTATGATTTGTCAAGCATATGAATCATAAGTGTATTCGCATTAACTTTAACCATTCAAGATGCTTATGATGGGAGCAATGAGAGCTCAAAGCTAGTGAGTACCATAATTTTTGAAGGTTTATAAAACTTGCAATCACTGCTTCCCTCCGCGAAGGGCCTTTCTTTTACTTTTTTTGTTGAGTCGCCACCTTCTATCTTTATGCACCGTCTAAGAGAGCATAGTTGTCATTCTGAGTATAATGTGCATTGTCCCAAAGTTTTCATTGATTGATTCATGATGTTGGTTTCACTTGTTCTTAAATTATTTGTATCTAGTCGCCCTCTCAAACTTGAAGGTGTCCTATGCATTTATGTTTTGCTCTCTTATGAAGGACAAGATGAAAACCATTTATATGTTTTTCCATATGATTTAAACACATGTTTGACTTTCATTGTTTCATTTTCATGATCTTTCATTTGTGTTCTTTTTCATATTATAACATGGTTGCTAAGTTTCTGATGTCTACGCACTTCTATTCTTGTAGACACTTGTTGGGCCTCCAAGTGCAGAGGTTTGTAGAACAGCAGCAAGTTTCCCTTAAGTGGATCACCCAAGGTTTATCGAACTCAGGGAGGAAGAGGTCAAAGCTATCCCTCTCAAGCAACCCTGCAATTACGATACAGAAAGTCTCTTGTGTCCCCAACACACCCAATACACTTGTCAGATGTATAGGTGCACTAGTTCGGCGAAGAGATAGTGAAATACAAGTGGTATAGATGATTATAAGTAGCAAACGTGATGTGAAATAAATATCACTGCGAGCAAACAAGTAACAAAACAGCAAGTAAACGGTGTGCAAAGCTTGGAAACAAGGCCTAGGGATCATACTTTCACTAGTGGACACACTCCCAACAATATAACATGATTGAACAAATAAACAACTTCTCTCCACTATGGTACTCTGAATTACTCTCCTATTGAATAACACTAATCATTGCGTAGTGGCTACAAAAGCACCCCTTAAAGTTCATCAAGTACTTGACAAACACCACTCATAGAGACATCCAAATCAGATCACAACTCAAGATAGAAATCATTGCAACTTAGACCAAGTACTAACACGGTGCACACACTGTCAACATTACACCATGAAAGGAGGAATAGATCACTCAATACTATCATAGTAATAATTACTCTCATAATCCACAAGAGATCACAATCATAGCCTAAACCAAGTACCACCACGATGCACGCACTGTCACCGTTACACCATGGCAGGAGGAATAGATTACTTTAGTAACATCACTAGAGTACACTATAATAATTAAGCATAGGAGTAGCATAATATCTGAATAATAACATCTACTTGTTCAACATGATACAAAGCTCACGATCACATAAAGATCACATCATGGGAGAGAGAGGTGAACCACATAGCTACCGGTAGAGCCCTCAGCCCCGGGGATGAACTACCCCCTCCTCATCATAGGAGACAGCAAGGTTGATGGAGATGGCGGTGAGGTCGATGGAGACGGCGAAGATGGCGATGGAGACCGATGGAGATGGCTCCGGGGGCACTTCCCCGTCCCGGCAGGGTGCCGGAACAGAGACTTCTGTCCCCCGAAATTCGTCGACGGTGGCGGCGGAGCTGCGGAACTGCTTCTGGAAAATTGCCGACTCCTTTAGGGTTTTCCATCCCGAGGCTTCTTATAGGCAAAGGGGCAATGTCAGAGGGCTGCCAGGGCCTCCTCACACAGGGGCGGCGCGGCCAGGGCCTGGGCCGCGCCAGCCCTGTGTGAGGGAGGCCTGTGGCCCCTCTCCTTCCTCTCTTCGGATGTCTGGATGCTCCCGGGAAAAATAAGACTTCTGGCTTTTGTTTCGTCCAATTCCGAGAATATTTCCTGTGTATCACTTCTGAAACACAAAAACAGCAGAAAACAGGGAACTGGCACTGTGGCAACTCGTTAATAGGTTAGTTCCGGAAAATGCATAAAAGTGCCACAAAGTGTAACGAAACAGTAGGCAAATGGTGTAAAAACAAGCATGGAGCATCAAAAATTATAGATACGTTGGAGACGTATCAGCATCCCCAAGCTTAACTCCTGCTCGTCCTCGAGTAGGTAAGTGATAACAAAAGAATAATTTTTGAGGTGACATGCACCTACACAATCTTGATCATATATGTAAGCATTGAGTGCTGAGATCAAAGAACTTAAAACATGGGCATGAAAGATATAATCTTGATAATAGAAACTTAGCAACCATGTTATAACATGAAAAGAAACACAAACAAAAGATCATGAATAATGAAACAATGAAAGTCAAACGTGTGTTCAAATCATATGGAAAAAACATACAAATGGTTTTCAGCTTGTCCTTCATGGAGAGCAAAACATAAATGCATAGGACACCTTCAAGTTTAAGAGGGCGACTAGATACAAATAATTTGAGAACAAGTGAAACCATGATCATGAATCAATCAATGAAAACTTTGGGACAATGCACATTATACTCAGAATGACAACTATGCTCTCTTAATGGTGCATAAAGATAGAAGGTGGTGACTCAGCATAAAAGTAAAAGAAAGGCCCTTCGCGGAGGGAAGCAGTGATTAAACATGTGCTAGAGCTTTTCATTTGTAAAACAGAGAGATAAAAATTGGTTTTGAGAGGTGGTTGTCTTTGTCAACGACTGGCAATGGGGTTCTTACTATCTTCCATACAAAAATGAAGCAAGTTTTTGAGAGATAGATTGGCACTTTTGTGCTCTTTTATAAAGCTTGGCACTCCTCCCCACCTTTTTTTCTTTCACAAACCATGGCTAACCGATTACATCGGGTGCCCACCAACATTCACATACCATGGAGGAGTGCCTTTTTTCTTTCTTTTTTCTTTTCTTTTTGGAATAAGCAATATGGAAGATAGCAAATCCGACCACTACGTCCCCATGAGCTGAAAACAGTATCACAAAACGAGAAGTGTTTTGAAGGTTTTTGAAAGGTAGCACATGAAAATTTACTTGGAATGGCTTGCAAATACCATGCATAGAAATTTATAGTGGACACAATGGCAAACTTGGTTTTTGGGAGTTGGATGCACGAGTAGAGCTCATACTCAGTACAAGGCGAGGGCTAGCAAAAGACTGGGAGCGACCAACTAAGAGAGCAATAATGGTCATAATCATGCAAAGCGACAAAGCAACATTAAAAGAAGCATAAGATGACATCAAAAGTCAAAAACTAAATGATCATAGAGGCTATTGGCAACTTTATAAGAGTCTAACATGTGTGAGCATGCGCCAAGTCAACCCAAATAAAGCATCAAAGGAGAAAACCAAATAAATGCTTCCATATAATAAAAACAACGCATGATTTTTTCAAAGGCTCATTAAGCAATCTCAGTCATTTGAGACAAGTCATGCTACAGCAAAACCACTAAGCATACTATCAAAAAGACATCAAGCATGACATGAAAAAGCCTAAGCCGCAGTCTACACAAGCTCCTTCTTGTACCACTTTTTTGCATAAAGCTTTTTCTCTTTTCCAACACCATTTGAAATTTTTTAAGACACCTCTTTTGATAAAAACCAATAAAGATCAGAGGCAAAAATACACCTTGATGAAAAGATATGACAAAGTCTGAATGCAAATCAAGGCGAAAATGAAAACCAAAAGCAGTAGCAGAAAAAGAAGAACATCTGGTGAAATTGTAAGAATGAAAAATGGAGTGTTCTTTGCAAATGAAAACGAGTACATCTCCTCCAAAAGAAATATGATGTGATCTAACCATTTATTGCAGCAAACAAAACTAAACTAACTAAGAAAACTAAAACAATTGACGCTCCAAGAAAAACGCATAGTGCATGAAGCAATAAAAATATAGTGTTTTGAAAGGTGACCTGATTTTTGCCTATGAAGAAGGGGTGCCTCGGGGGCATCCCCAAGCTTTGACGCTTGTACTTCTTGGATATTTCTTGGGGTGATGCATGGGCATCCCCAAGCTTGAGCTTTTGTCCATTCTTCAACTCATCTCATCATTCTCCAATCCCTACACTTGAAAACTTCCTTCATACAAAACTAAACACAATTCTATTAGCAACATTAGTGTAAGCATAGCATTGAATCAACCCTTTTTGCTTCAGGTTTCAACCTAAAACCACCACATATATAGCATATACTACTGTAGCAACTTCTCTAAAAGTTCCATGATCAAAAGAACTTAAAAGAAAGCGATAAAGTGGCAAACACAAATATTGGCAGAAATCTGTCAAAACTGAATAGCTGTCAAAGGTCGAATTTTTGAGGGATTTTCTGTTGCTCAAATCAAAAAGTGTTCAACTAACAAAAGTTTGGATATAACCTGGGGCATATGCACAAGAAATCGCAGGTCCAAAAGATATACAGAGAATTTTCACGAATTTTTACGGTGCAGCACCAAAAACTGTTTCAGGACAGCAACATCCCCAAATCTTACCTCACTCAAATTAGAGGCTTCTCTTGGCACAACAACGAAATAAAAAGGATAAGGAGCGGTCATTACAGTAGTAATAACTTCCAAGACTCAAATAAAAGAAAAAGTACTGAAAATAAACAATGGGTTATCTCCCAAGAGTGCTTTTCTTTAACGCCTTTGAGCTAGGCGCAGTAATTTGCAAAGATGCTCATGTGGGCGCCATATACGAGCTTGAGGCAAAGGCGCCATATAGGAACTTAAAGCAATAGAGAGCATCAAAAAGCAAAGGTGAAAGACATTTAAATCTAAACCACTTCCTATGAAAAATAGTCTTGTAAAGAGACAAGTCATGAAAGCGCAAAGCAAAAAGCATAGGAAGGCAAAACAAGTATAGCTTCAAAAATTGCAACATAAAGAGGGGAAACTCAATATTGTTGAGATCCATCAAACCATGTTTCCCTCTCTCATAATAACTTTCAGTAGCATCATGAATAGAACTAACAATGTAACTATCACATAAAGCATCCCTATCATGAGCCACATGCATAAAAGAATTAATACTCCCCACATGAACAATAGTAGTAGGAGCAGATTCAACAGAATAATTATTCTCATCACCATAATCATCAAAAACAGGAGGCATATTGTAATCATAACTAATTTTCTCCTCAAAAGTAGGTGAACTGAAAATATTATACCCATCATCACAAGCTAGAGAACTACTATGTCGCAAAGCATACTCATCAAACATATCATCATAAGAAGGAACATGGATAGCACTAATGGTACAACAATTATTAACCTTAGAATTGGTACCAAAAAGATTTTCAATATCAAAAGTAGAGTGCTTTTCCCAATCATGATCACTAACATAGGTAACAGGCATAGGAACGCCATCCCAATCAGAATTATCATAATCTATAGCAGGATCATAACGCTTAGGGGAAGATACCGTGTCCTCTCGCCTCTTACTCCTCTTCTTCTTCTTCATACTCTTATTACTCTCTCCTTTAGGAGGGAGAGACTTGAAGGGCATCTTTTCCACATATTCTGGTTTGCTGACAGAAACAACAGAAGAAACTTTGGAGGATTCCTCCTCTCTATTAATGAGATAAAAACATCTATTAGTCCTGCCATAGCTTGGCAAAATATCAAGTTTTATAAGATTTTGAATGTAAGTATTTGCAAGGCAATCTTTAGCACAATAGAGACGACAACCACGAAGGGTGCTATTAATATCAACATCATTCATATCTATCAAAGCAATCTTTCTAGATATCTCTTCACACGCCAAGAACAAAGTGAGCTCATCATGCTGATTGGGAGTAATCTTGTCATCACAATACAAACTTAAGGTACTAGAAGAGTAACTATTAGGGCTTGAGCATTGGAAATTAAAATGACCTATGTCATCGCAATGTTTACAAAGAAAAGGATAAAGCTCACAAACCTTCTTACCGATCTCGCCTATATCCTTGTACCACATTCGGGTTTCTTCATTTGCATGATGGACACAATAATCTTCCTTGCTGTAACTCTGTTCACAAGGTCTATGTACTCCACAAAAATTAACATGCTTATAAGAAATAGGACTTTTAGAAGTTTGAGCATGTTTATTGGAATCATCAACAACAATATCACTTTCTATGCAAGTGTCCTTAAAAGGTTCATGATACACGTCCCCATTTCCTTTAGGAACATTCATATGGGAAGCAAAGGCTTTAAAGCAATCAACCATAATTTGATGATCAAGACCATATTTAGCACTAAGCTCTTGAAAAGTAGCAGTTTCAGCGAAAGACTTAATGCAATCAAACTCATAATTCATACCTGATCCTTTACCTTTGTCGCTATCCCAACCTTCAATATTGTTTTGAATTGTCTCAAGCAGACCCCACTTGGCATCAACATCCTTGCTTGTGAAAGACCCATCGAAGCATGCATCTAGATAGTCCTTGTAATGTCCTGAAAGCCTTGCATAAAAATTATTAATAACAATATTACGGGGAAGATCATGAATAGGACATTTATGCATTAGTAACTTCAATCTTCCCCAAGCTTGGGCAATGCTTTCTCCCTCATGCGGATGAAAATTATAAATGTAATTCCTATCTTTATAAACCTGACTAGAAGGATAGAATTTAGAATAAAAGAGAGATTCAATTTCCTCCCAATCAATAGATCGGCCATCCTTCAATGTTTTATACCATTCCTCAGCTCTGCCTTTCAGCGAAAAAGAGAATAGCTTCTTCTTAACTTGGTTCATTGAAATACCTGCACACTGGAACAACTCGCATAATTCATGTATAAAAAGCAAATGGTCACCAGGATGGGCAGTTCCATCTCCTAAATAGCAGTTATCCCTAACATGTTCAACAATCTTCGTAGGTATTTTAAAAGGATGAGGAGCACAAGCATCATTAGAAACATCACATATGGGAGATAAAATATCATCAGAGCAACCTTTCTCCACTAAAGCTGGGGGACTAAAAATATCATACTCAACAAAACCAGCTTCCCCAAGCTTAGACTTTTCTATAGCATTAGCATTAACAGTATTCAAAGCATTCGTACTAATAACATTGCTATGCAAAATAAGCTCCAAAGGATTTTCAATTTTCTCTTCAAATCTAAAATCAGGAAAAAGACTAAAGAACTCTTTGTTTTCCATTAAGCCTAACTAGTGAAAATAAAAACAAGAAACAAAAAGATATAATTGCAGAATCTAAAGGAAATAACTTCGAGCACTCACACAGGAGGATGCGAGTACCTTTTACCTTACCTCCCCGGCAACGGCGCCAGAAAATAGCTTGATGTCTACGCACTTCTATTCTTGTAGACACTTGTTGGGCCTCCAAGTGCAGAGGTTTGTAGAACAGCAGCAAGTTTCCCTTAAGTGGATCACCCAAGGTTTATCGAACTCAGGGAGGAAGAGGTCAAAGCTATCCCTCTCAAGCAACCCTGCAATTACGATACAGAAAGTCTCTTGTGTCCCCAACACACCCAATACACTTGTCAGATGTATAGGTGCACTAGTTCGGCGAAGAGATAGTGAAATACAAGTGGTATAGATGATTATAAGTAGCAAACGTGATGTGAAATAAATATCGCTGCGAGCAAACAAGTAACAAAACAGCAAGTAAACGGTGTGCAAAGCTTGGAAACAAGGCCTAGGGATCATACTTTCACTAGTGGACACACTCCCAACAATATAACATGACTGAACAAATAAACAACTTCTCTCCACTATGGTACTCTGAATTACTCTCCTATTGAATAACACTAATCATTGCGTAGTGGCTACAAAAGCACCCCTTAAAGTTCATCAAGTACTTGACAAACACCACTCATAGAGACATCCAAATCAGATCACAACTCAAGATAGAAATCATTGCAACTTAGACCAAGTACTAACACGGTGCACACACTGTCAACATTACACCATGAAAGGAGGAATAGATCACTCAATACTATCATAGTAATAATTACTCTCATAATCCACAAGAGATCACAATCATAGCCTAAACCAAGTACCACCACGATGCACGCACTATCACCGTTACACCATGGCAGGAGGAATAGATTACTTTAGTAACATCACTAGAGTACACTATAATAATTAAGCATAGGAGTAGCATAATATCTGAATAATAACATCTACTTGTTCAACATGATACAAAGCTCACGATCACATAAAGATCACATCATGGGAGAGAGAGGTGAACCACATAGCTACCGGTAGAGCCCTCAGCCCCGGGGATGAACTACTCCCTCCTCATCATAGGAGACAGCAAGGTTGATGGAGATGGCGGTGAGGTCGATGGAGACGGCGAAGACAGCGATGGAGACCGATGGAGATGGCTCCGGGGGCACTTCCCCGTCCCGGCAGGGTGCCGGAACAGAGACTTCTGTCCCCCGAAATTCGTCGACGGTGGCGACGGAGCTGCGGAACTGCTTCTGGAAAATTGCCGACTCCTTTAGGGTTTTCCGTCCCGAGGCTTCTTATAGGCAAAGGGGCGATGTCAGAGGGCTGCCAGGGCCTCCTCACATAGGGGCGACGCGGCCAGGGCCTGGGCCGCGCCAGCCCTGTGTGAGGGAGGCCTGTGGCCCCTCTCCTTCCTCTCTTCGGATGTCTGGATGCTCCCGGGAAAAATAAGACTTCTGGCTTTTGTTTCGTCCAATTCCGAGAATATTTCCTGTGTATCACTTCTGAAACACAAAAACAGGAGAAAACAGGGAACTGGCACTGTGGCAACTCGTTAATAGGTTAGTTCCGGAAAATGCATAAAAGTGCCACGAAGTGTAACGAAACAGTAGGCAAATGGTGTAAAAACAAGCATGGAGCATCAAAAATTATAGATACATTGGAGACGTATCAGTTTCTTCTATCAAGATTATATCTTTCATGCCCATGTTTTAAGTTCTTTTGATCCCAGCGCACAACGCTTACATAGATGATCAAGATTGTGTAGGTGCATGTCACCTCAAAAATTATTTCTTTTGTTATCACTTACCCACTCGAGGACGAGCAGGAGTTAAGCTTGGGGATGCTGATACGTCTCTGACGTATCTATAATTTTCGATGCTCCATGCTTGTATTTACACTATTTGCTTAGTGTTTCGTTACACTTCGTGGCGTTTTTATGCATTTTCCGGAACTAACCTATTAACGAGATGCCACAGTGCCAGTTCCCTATTTTCTGCTGTTTTTGTGTTTCAGAAAAGTTACACAGGAAATATTCTCGGAATTGGATGAAATAAAATCCAAACATCCAGAAATTCACCGAAGCTTCCAGAGAACCGAAGAGGAGACGGAGTGGGGCCACGAGGGGCCCACACAACAGGGCGGCGTGGCCCAGGGCTAGGCCGTGCCCCCTATATGTGTGGCCGCCTCGGTCCACTTCTAACGATGCCCCTTCGCCTATAAAGACCCCCCGATGGGAAAAACCTAAAGACCCGATCACTTTTCTAGAAACATATCGCGATCCGCCGCCGTCGTCGACCCGAGATCGGGAGGGTCCAGAAGCTCTTCCCGGAACCCTACCGGAGAGGGGAATCGCCACCGGAGGTCTTCTTCATTGCCATGCTTGCCTCCGGCGCGATGAGTGAGTAGTCTACCTTGGACTATGGGTCCATAGCAGTAGCTAGTTGGTTGTCTTCTGCACCATGTGCTTCATGTTTAGATCTCGTGAGCTACTTTACATGATCGAGATCACCGTTATGTAATTCTACATGTTGTGTTTGTTGGGATCCGATGAATATTGGTGTTATGATTGAGTTGATGTGCTGAATATTATCTTATGTTATCTCTATGTTGTTTATGATCTTGCATGCTGATGAGGGTCAGACTCGACAAATGTCCTAGATGAAGGACTTATGATCGGGGAGATAGGGCGTCGGATGAACTCAAAGGTAAATTCAGTCAAACAAGGTGGCTATGAAAGTAAACGTGGGTGTAGAACCTGGCTTGCTTTCAATCTGTCCTACACCGTCCCCTCCTGGCCCCTATATATAGATGGCCAAGTCTCGAGGATCGGGTGGGATCCGACACAGATTACAATATCGACATACGACATGAACTCGTATTTCGACTAGTATTACAATTGGGCCTAGCTTAACGGGCCTCAGGGGTACTCAACTGACGGGCTCCATTATCTATACCCTTGTCAGTAGCCCCCGAGATTCTACCGGAATTGCAGATTCGGGTTGAATCTCAGATCTCCAATTCTTTGACTTGATCAATACTTGGCTTCTTCAAATCTTGAAATCTTCGACTTGGTCTTTCGACTTATCTTTTTGCTATGACATATTGCAAGGGGTTTTGATGAACATGCCTGACAACTCTGACGGATCAAGAGGCCAGTTAACTATCAGAACATATACTTGTCACCTACTTCAAATTCAATCCCCTTGGACTTGAATTCGGGAAACCGATCAAACCCATTCTTTTGCCGCATTTAGGACTTACAAAAAATGAATCCCAGTGGTTCTCAGGGTACCCAGTGCGTCCACCAGGATTTTTCTTCGCGTCATAGACATGGATACATACCAACAGAGTGCATCCATGTGCGTATACCGGGCCACACAGGACGGATCCTGGGGTCTTACCTTCGTGATATATTTCAATCATGGCATTCGAGTTTTGTCGCGATGACACAACTCGAGAATCATATGTCGCAGCCTTGTTTGACTGTTCTAACATGTCAAATATTTGGGTTATTCCACCTTAATTGATAAAACTCCCTCCCGATGGTAGTAGTGATATCTTCAAAGTCTCTTTTGCATCCTTTCCTCCATTGTTCATTATAAAGATCGTCGGGTGCGCGCCCAGCGCTCCCGATGGGAGTAGCCCCCGAGGCTATAGTCGAAAAAACTTATTTTGAGTATAGGCTCAAAGACAGTGTGCCTTCTTTCATGTCGTGAGATGATAACGTGACTCAATAATATCGTCGGGTGCGCGCCCAGCGCTCCCGATGGTAGTAGCCCCCGAGGCTATAGCCAAACATTTTTGGGTATAGACTCAAAGAATGATTTCTCCTTTACCGGACTCAATTTTTCGTCGGCTTCCTTGATCTTCCCTTATACAAATTCGCCATATCAAACCATCTTTGGAATATTCATCTTACTAGTGTCCACTGCTATCATAGTCTTCACTTCTCGTTACCCGCACATTTGTGACATCACTAATACAATTAATATGTTTGTAATTATCTCTTGATTTTGACCGTTACCCATGGGCAGTGCAGTAATTTTGCAATTTCTCTGCCCGTTAGTGGGCTACCGTTTCCACTCCTTGCGCCACGTCTCAGCCCATGTTCCCTTACCAGGAAGCAATATAAGGGGAGAGTGGGGAAATCACTGTTTACCAGTTCATTGCTTCCGCCGCCGCCGCCATTGTTGCAATCTTTGCGCACCTCTGATCTCCTGCATAGCCCCCGTGCACAAATCGTAGATGCGCGTGAAGCATCTGGCGCAGAAGAACAAGATGACCAAGGGGAAATCTGCAAATGCCGTGACCAGCTGGGTGCCTTCTGTTTTCACGCAGAAGGATCTGAACAAGGCCCGAGCTGATGGCCTCATCTCCGATGATGATCAGGTCATCTTCCCAAGCTCCGAACGGATCCCCAAGCCCAGAGATGGCTTTCGGGTGATCTTTTTCGCCTTTCTTTTGCGCGGTCTTTCCCTTCCTGCCCACGAGTTCCTTCGTGGGCTTCTTTTCGTTTATGGTGTGCAGCTTCATCAGCTCACACCAAATTCCATTCTGCATATTGCTTGCTTCATAACTCTTTGTGAGTCATTTCTGGGGATCGATCCCCACTTTCTTCTTTGGAGATCCCTCTTTCGGCTCTGCCCCAGTGTCTCATTATCGAAGAAACCCGAACTGGGTGGAGCTTGTATCTCTGTCCGCGCTGAATCGCACTACTTGGAATTTTCCATGGCTGCCATGGTACAAGGTTGGAGGACTAAGTGGTTTTACATCAAAGACCGAAAGATTTCTTCCTCCAACAAATACAGCATTGCTCCATTTGATGCCTCCAAGAATTGAAGAAATTGGCCTCGTGGGATTCGCCTCCCATGGAAGCTGAGATGGAGGAGATCAAGCCACTTCTAGCCCGCATCCAGGAGCTGAAGGGTGGTAGAAGAGGTGCACTTTCGGGTACTCAACTCATGGTGTTTTTCCTGTAACGTCGAGTTCAACCCCTGCAGCATCGTCTCTCCAAATTATGGACTTTTTCTGGCTTACAGGATCCTTCTCGAGTATTCGAAGATCTTATGGAGAAGAAGGATATCGACAAGCGTGTGAGAGCTCTTACTACTCTCACCAAGGATCATGAAGTTGCGGATTTAGCCGCTAGCTACTTCGACTCCGAGCATCCCTTGTCTGTGGTATGTGTTACTGTCTTTACTTGCCTTGTTTTTCTCTTATCATTGTTCGCCTTGTAACTTTCGGGTTGTTTTTCTTTTCAGGATCATCGACTTCTTGTTTCTCGCCCTCCTCTCCAAGAGGGAGGGGCCATTCCACATGTGCCTGTTTTCGCGGCCTCCGAAGCCCCCGAGGCTGAGGACAGCCAAGATGGAGACGAAGGCGAAGATTCGCTGGAAAGGACCAGCTCAACGACGTCACCTCCTCCTGCGCTTTCCGAAGATCTTGGTGTTGACAAGAAGAGGAAGCGTGTCGAAGAGTTCGCTTCTTCCAGTGCCTCTGCTCATAAAACTATGGCCGGGGAATCCTTCGCGCCAGAGGACGACGTAGAGCTCTTCGACTTCATGGACTCGTGAGTGTCCTTCTGCTTGTTTTCATATATTATCTTTTTCCTGTTGACTTCAATAGATGACCTTATATTTTGCTCCTTTTCTTAGTGACGAGGAGAACCCGAAGGGATTTGCTGCTGCCGCCCCTACCACTGATACTCCTGCTGTCGATGAGCCACCGTCATAGGAGGTCGATCCAGCAGTGAAATCTTCAAAAGCTACGAGGGTTCACGTTAAGAAGGTAGCCCCCGTTCGTAGTTCGAAGCGCGTGAAGAAATCATCAGACGCCGGTGCTTCTCTTGAGTCCCATCGGTCCACAAGCTCCTCCGACGATGTGCGTGAACATATTGGTATATTTACTTCTACTTTTGCGTGTTGATACTCACGTATTATTTCTTGACAGAACTTGATGAAGAAATTTATCGCCTTGGGCAATGAATGTGTCGAGTACCTGAAGACTGCTAAGGCCTCAGAAGGTAAATTTATTTTCCTATATTTGCTTGTCTTGTATGCCTGTCTTTGCTTCTTTGCTTGACTTTTCTTTTCCTCTTTGGTGAACTGCAGATGCTCTAGCAATAGCCAATGCTCGCATTTCGTCACTGGAAGCTGAACTCGAAGCTTCCAGGAAAGCTTTTGATGCTGCCACTGCTGCCAAGGTCAATGCTGAGAAGTCTACTAAATCAGCACTGGCTAAGGCGAAGAAAGCAGAAAAGGCCCTGACTGATGCTAACAAGGAGCACCTCCAGCGGGAACAGGCCGTGGCTGAGCGGCTAAACAAGATGTCTGCTGGTGCTGGAGGTACATACTATACCTTTCTTTCCTTTTGTTGATTTGCTTACTCTCTTATGCTTGCTGATGTATTCCTTTTCTGCTGTTTTTTGTTTCCTTGGTTTTGCAGAATAAACTGAAGTGTCTGCATCAACTTTGCAACCAGACGACGATCCTCTCTTGGCCGCGGTTAGCTTGCTGGAAGCGAACTGGATATCTGTCCAGGAGATTTTCAAGTTGGTTACCCACGTGCTTACATGGATTTTTGTCGGGTTGTGGCCCAAGCAAAATGTGGAGGTGCCAGATTTGAAGAACCTTGCCAAGGCCTTCGACACCCCTGACGACCCCATACTTGCTATGAAGGGCCTCTCCTTGAAGCGAGGTGCCGAGGGGGCCATTGCGTTTTCGTATGCACATGGTGAAGAGGTTAACTGGGAGAAGGTGAGCTCTTCCCATGGCCGCCCCCGTTCGGAGCTGAAGGCTTTCTTTGAGAAGGCGAAGAAGTATGCGCCAGGCATTGTGTCGTTGATTTCTCCTTCGGCGGCTTCTGCAACCGCTACTACACCGATTTCTTTGACTCCGGCGACAAGTGGATCTGTGCCTCCTCGCGACGCTGGTGCTGCTTCAGCTACGCCTACTTCTGTTGCGGATCGTGAGGCCGCGGTGGCGTAGACTTGGCCTCCTTTTGTTAATTTTTAGTTTTATTCTGATGTAGCAAACTCTTAGTCGCATGTAACTCGAGAACTTTAGTCAGAGGGCTTGCACTTTTGTAAATATTTCATCTTTTGTGAAATGTCGTGTTCAATTCAGCTTCTAAGATGCTTCTCTTTTCTTTTCTTTTGGCTTCCAGCCTACGCGTACTGGTAGATCGTCGGGTCGCGATTAGGCTCCCTCTCCTGCCGATGTATTCGACTCCAGAACTTCGTCACCTCCTTGTCCTTCTTGTCGATGTGCTGAGTATTCTTCAAGGATTTCAGACCTTGAAAGCCGCTTATCTTTGGCGAAACGCCAAGCGCATATGGCTATGGATAAAGCCAGCAAATCTTGTGGTTTGATGAAACAGATATCCATACTTGAGGATAAGGTGTCGGGTCTGACGGCTAGAATTGTACATCTGGAGGAGTGCGACTCCTTTCTCGTTGGTATCGTCAAGTCTGCTTGTGAGCTGCTGCGATGTAAGGTTGCCTGCAACTTTCCTCCTTTTCCTTTTTACTCCAATGCTATTGGCCAATGACTTTTATTGGTGAAGGTACTTGTTTGGACTTCATTGATGAAACTCGCCGTGTTTTTGAACGGATCGCGGCTCTTGAGAGATCATCAGAGGGAGTCGAATTTTTTTGGTCTGATCCCGGCGCCGTCATGCTATTGTGCTTCTCCAGGATCGTGCTCAGCATATTGGAGAGGCAGTTGATGGTTGTCGAAGATCTCTGACCACCATGCACTCCGTGATGCTTCCTCGTAATCCTCTTCCTGGAACTTTTCTGCAGCTGTTTGCTGCTTTTAGATCTACTCAGCGAATTCATCGTTTGATAGAGCTTAACTTAGTGGCTGGTGCCAATTTTGCACTTGGTTGGACACATAAGTGGCACCCAAGGCTTAATTTTATTTCCATGTCACTAGGCTTGCCTTCAGGAGGAGCTCTGCTGTGAGTTCATATGGATGCTACCCTTCAACCAGCTAGGAGGCTCATAGCTAGGTTACTTCAGGAGGATGCCGCGTTTTTCCGCGAGCATCACTATTTAGATCCTTTGGGCATAGATGATTCTGATCAGCCATTGATATGATATTTGTATGTATTGTTGTGTGTATAATGCGAGAGTTTTTGTTTTCCAACCTTTTGTGTCAGAAATCTTATCCTCAGAGCATTCTACTTTGTGTGTATATTGGTGTGCTTGCCACAGCTTTTGAAGACACGTAAACTTCAAATAAGAGGAACTTTTGTCTTTTATTTATGCATATAGTGTAAGATACATGGGATAACCCAAGAGATCCGGCCAATGACCTGTGTTCTGGATCTAGAGGGCATTGCCCTGGAATAACTCATGGCTTTTATAGCCTTTATTTTCCTACTCTACTTAATTGTTTGTCTTGTCGCCTATGCCGCTTGAATCTTCTCTTCTTCTCTTGTAGGCTTCTCTTGTTCTGGTAGTTGTACCTGAGGTTTCTCTACTTCTGGTTCCTTGGGGTTTCCTTTGAGTTGCCGTATGACTCCTGTAGTCGTGCTTTTTATCTTGTAGTTAGGTTCCCCGTAGCTTACCATCATGCCAAAGTTTTGGGCCATCTTGTAAAATTCCTTGTCACATAGATCTGATAACTCGAAGCTTCCTTTGACTGTAATAATTCCTTTGGGTCCTGGCATTTTTAGTACCAGGTAAGTGTAATGAGGTACTGCCATGAATCGTGAAAACGCGGGTCGCCCGAGGATCGCATGATATTGTGATGGCCAGTCCATGACTTCAAAGTCGAGTTTCTCCCTTCTGTAGTTTTGCCGATTTCCGAAGCAGACGTTGAGTGTTATTCGACCAAGTGGATAGTTAGCACTTCCTGGGACTATTCCGTGAAAGGAGCAATCAGTTGGTTTCAGGAACTCCAATGAAATGTGCATTGCCCATAGGGTTTTTGCGTAGATTAGGTTTATCCCACTTCCTGCATCCATGAATATTCTGTCGACATCGTACGTCCCTATTTGAGCTTTGAGTACCAAGGGCGCGTTTCCTGGCCGAGGTACTGTTATTGGGTGATCATCTCTGCTGAATTCTATGGGTTGCTCTGACCAATGTAGATATTCCGTTGTTGCTGGAGGTGAAGTTATTGCGAGGTTAACTTGTCGAGTTATGCTTTTCTCCTCTTTGTTCGACTTGGGCACTGGCTGTATCATTGCTGTAATGTGCCCTTTAGATGGAACATATCCTTCGTCGTCGTCGTGTCCCTGGTTTGATTGATCTTGGCCGTTGGGAGCTCCACTGGTTGCAGGTGTGTTGCTTGCGTTTCCTTCGTATCCCTGCCGTTTTGCCTCGGCTTGCTTGTTGAGTGCTGCTTCTTGTAATTTCAAGAACGTAGTGCAATCTTTCAATGCGTGTCTAGATACTCGTTTCCCATCGACAAATGCAGAGTGAATATGACATGGTCCGTTGAGCATATCTTCTGGTGATGGGTTGTACTCTCTGGATTCCCTTGGCGGAAACTTTTTGTAATCTTCTTTGCCATAGCTACGGTATCCCGAACTTTTACGATCGTTGCCTTGGTAGCTGTTATCTTTATATCCTGCAGCTACTTGGCAGTGAGAGCCGTAATTGTCGTAATTGCGGGATCTTCTCCTTTGACCTCCATATCTGTTTCCTCTATCGTCCTCTGGCGATCGCGTGCGTTTATTTTTGCATGCATCTTCTCCATCTGCAAATCTGTTTGCTATATCCATTAGATTTGATACTGTTTTCGGTTTGATTTTGCCCATCTCTTCGACTAGGTCTCCTCGTCGTAACCCGACTATGAATGCGTCTATTGCTCTTTCATCTGAGACTTCGACTGCCGAATTTTTGATTATACTCCATCTTTGGATATATGCTCTTAATGTCTCCCCGCGTTGCTACACGCAAGCTTTGACTTTTTCTATGGATGCTGGCCGCTTGTATGTCGACTTGAAGTTACTCGTAAATTGTTTTGTGAGCTCCTCCCAGCTTCCAATTGTTTCCTTTCCTAGTTTGCTTAACCATGACCTTGCTGCACCGGTGAGGTGTAATTGCAAACTTTGCATTGCTGTTTCCCTGGTTCCTCCTAATAGTTTTACTGCTTGTAGGTAGTCTAAAAGCCATGACTGTGGCTCCTGAGATCCGTCGTACTTTTGTTGGTCATGGGGTAGTTTAAAACCTTTGGGTACCGGCGTGATGCGAACCCTACGGGTAAAGCATGGCGCCCCCATCTCCTTTTCATCGGCTTCGTAGTCATATGTTCTGTTGGGAGTTCTGGATCGTCTGGTTCCTTTGTTCTTTGGACTGTTGTATTGTCCTGGTGATGGCGTCCTAGATCGGTGACTTCCACTTTTATGCCGAGGACTATTGTGACGGCGTGGTGATCTTGGTTTATGGGTTCCTTTGTTGCGATATGCCTCCTCCTCTTTTGCTGATAATTTGTTGCCTACAATCTTCAATCCATTTAGTGCTGCGCGGTGCATATGTTCCCTCGGGTCTCCTGGATTTGGTCGTGTTGTATGCAGGTATGCTTGAGCTGCCACGAGTGCTACTTCAGGAGTTTTTGGTATAATGTTTCCTTGCTCGTCGACCGATAGGAAGGACGAGTCGAGGTTTTTGGAGATACTTTGCCTTTCTGATTACTCGAGATTTTCATATCTTGATCCATGTTGATGATGCCTTGTGTTTGTGTATGACGCGTCACTACGTGCTCTACGAGCAGCGTCGCTTGCTGCAATGGCTGAGTCCTTCCTTTTCTGTATTTCAATCCTTTCCTTTGCTAATTGCTTCGCCTGCTGCCTTAGGGCGTAATGGTATCCCAAAAGCATGTTTTGGCTGGAATTTGTTGGTATTGGCGTGCCGTGCTCCACGGCTGTCTTGATTGTTCTCCACTCATCGACTGATAGTCGAACTTTCTCCCTTGTTGCGAGAGAGTCAGCGGTTTCTCCTTCTGCTAAGTGATTTGCCCCTCTGTTTATGTTTGCTGGATTAAGCACTGGGTTGTTGTTGTCGTCGAGTTCTTCTGAATTGTCTCCTGTGATGGCGAGTATCTGGTATCGATTTGTCGAGTTTGCTGTTGTAACTTGAGAGGATCAAATTGTCATCTTCAGAAAGTTCTAATCCCGTCTTCCAGGTGTCTGTTGATTGATCTGAGGTGTCATCGTGGCAGATCATGAGATCTTCAAGTTGCACTTCTAAGTCAAAATTCTCCATGGTTTCGTCGCCTCCTGCGATTTTTCCTTCTTCTGCTTCTGCCAAGCTGACCGGCGAGTTTACCTCGCTGGAAGAGCCTTCTGATGATTCTGACATTGCTACTGTTTCGGGCTTACTTGCCGACGGACCCTGTTTCATCGGATCTGAAAGGCGAATCGAACCTAATGACCTGGCGCGAAAGTTTAAACTTCTGATCGTCAAATCCATATCTTGATCCATGCTCTCGAATACTTGCGACAAACTTGACTGGTGAGGTTGAAAATCGACGGTTTCGAAGGGTATCTGAATTTCGTCGACTTGCGGATTGCTGTTGGCTAAAAGCGAAAAAGCCGTCGAATTCATGATTCCAACGCCCAGAGTCCCCACAGTCGGCGCCAATTGACGAGGGTCAGACTCGATAAATGTCCTAGATGAAGGACTTATGATCGGGGAGATAGGGCGTCGGATAAACTCGAAGGTAAATTCAGTCAAACAAGGTGGCTATGAAAGTAAACGTGGGTGTAGAACCTGGCTTGCTTTCAATCTGTCCCACACCGCCCCCTCCTGGCCCCTATATATAGATGGCCAGGTCTCGAGGATCGGGTGGAATCCGACACAGATTACAATATCGACATACGATATGAACTCGTATTTCGACTAGTATTACAATTGGGCCTAGCTTAACGGGCCTCAGGGGTACTCAACCGATGTGCTCCATTATCTATACCCTTGTCACATGCTCTCTATTGTTAGTAGCTATCTTGGCCGAGTAGATACTAGTGACTCCAAGAGGGGGTATTTATGCTCGATAGTTGGGTTCATGCCTCTATTTAATCTGGGGGAGTGACAAAAACCTCTAAGGCTGTAGATGTGCTATTGCCACTAGGGAGAAAACAACATTCATATGCTCAAGGGCATATGCTTTATTTACATTAAATACTTTGCTTAATGCAGTTATCTGTTGTTCGCAACTTAATACTTGTGGAGTTCTCGGATTGATTTGCCACAAGTGGATTATTAGTCATAGATGCAGTTGGATGGCGGTCTATGTATCTTGTTGTAATGCCCAGAGTAAATCTCATAGTGATCCTCTCGACATGCACGTTGTCTTTATCGCTCGCAAAGCAAAGCACTGGACGAGGCGCCCTATAAATTGTCCGGAGCTGTTGCGAAGCTAGCAAGCATCACCTTCTTGAGTTTGGCTTTTTCCTACTGGATTGATAACCTTGGTTTCTTACTGAGGGAAAAACTTGCTGCTATATTCATCAAAACTTCTCTTGGGGTTTCCCAACTGGCTGGTCATTTACTTCATCAACTACACGCCAACAAGTTCTTTGGCACCATTCATCACCGCACCATCGATAACAATCATGGGGTAAACAGTTACTCCCTCCGGTTTTTCTTTTATCCCTCTGCGGGAAATCACTGGTCCATCCTAGCTGTACGCTCTGAAGGGGAAGCGGCGGTGTGGATCTGGCCGTCCATGTGTCAGCACCACGCGTGTTGCGACCTCCACTACGCACGGTAATTGAGGAGGCGTGGCAGACTTTTTTCACCAGACGTGCGAGACGTGCGGTCAAACGCGGTCAATAGCTGGTGCGCGCGGCCCCGAGCCTAAGGGCGTCCGGTCTTGTCAATGTTAGGCTACCCTTGCAGTGGGTGGCGTCAAAGTTGTCAAAATCGTGACTCAAGTCTTAGAATCGGCCGACTTTACGACCATACCAGTGCAAAACGATCCAAAACGTAAGTATAGTCGATTTTGGTGGAGTCGTCCGTGGAGTCGCGTTGCAGGTCGTGGGATCGTTTAGAATCGCGCGCCAAGTCTGTAACGTGAACGACTCTGGCCCACGCTGTAATACTGCCCTTCTGTTGCAGATGAACGGTGGATATTCTGATGTGTTAGCCGCTAAATCTGCTGTTCCGTTGCCTTCCTGGCTCATCGATCTGCTCATGGCGGCCGTGCCCGTGTGTATCCTTCTCCCTACTCATCTAAATCTGACCTACAAATTAGTGAGATCAATTCCAAGTTGGTAAACACATCAACGAACAAGACGAGAAGATCTGGGGGGTACTCCACTTCACAGGTAATCTGTGAGCTTGTTACAATTTTTGTATTTAGAATCAGCCAGATCCGGGGTATGGTGCCTGCACCCTAGGGCTCTCTAGATGATCTATCCATGAATCGATTAGGCTTCATGATCATGACTAGATAGCTAGTATACGCACAGCTAGAATCTGACTCGTTATCTATTTTTCTTTGGAGATTCCCCATGTGCTGATCCAAATCATGTGTCCGCTACCTCTTTTCACATCCGGAAATATGAAATTTATTTTTTTCTTTTATTTATTTTGTTCAAACATGGTCGTGCACTGCTGGGTTCATTGGGAGTGGCTGATCTCGTACGCGTCCGCACGGATCGAACGAGCTACTATGCTCTGCTCGTAGAAATTAGTGGGTTGTGCATGCGTACAAACACCTCTATTAGAGAACCGCTAGAACTTCTACTAATCAGGTAACTGTCTATGGCATTGGCTTTACTTGATAGTAATTAGCATTTCTCTCATTTTTTGTGCTTATTTGATTTAGGGCAATATGTCAACTTCATCTTCTGGCCAAGGTCGAACGAAAAGGAAAAAATGCTCATGGAAATCTATCTACAATGGATGGTGTCACCGAGAAAAGGTTGGTTCTAAAAAGGACTTTAAGTGCACGTATGAATCGATTATTCTCAATTTTATTTGTGGTTATGCACGTATGCTACTTAAATTGAGCTATATTACCCTTTTCTTATTAAATAAACACCTCATGATTCTTTTTTAACTTAAAAAAATGTCTGAAATCTTGTATTGGTAGAATCGGGTAGAATCTTAGATTCTACGACTCGATTCTACGATACGATTCTACAGGCACGTTTCCGATCTGATTCAGAATCACGATTCTGACAACTTTGGGTGGCGTGACAACTCGAAGAAACGATGCGTCATCACTGACATCGCCTCTTGCAAGGTCAGTTCCTTTTGACCAAGAAGAGAAATCGTTTTCGGGTCGCCAACTTCTCGAGGTATGTACCACCGAGGAATTTTTGCCCTCCTTGCGTGATTTGAGCGCAAGGGATTTTTTTTTGAAGTGTTTTGTCTTCTGTTCGAAACCTTTGATTCGATCCCTTGAAATATTTCTCTCGGGCCAGCAGTGCCATCATGCTTTTCGAATTGTGGATTCTATTCCTCGAGCTTTTTCTCTGGGGCCAGCAGTGCCACCATACTTTTTGGGTAAGGGATTCTCATCCCACAAATTATTCTCGCCTGGGCCAACAGTGCCATCTCGCCTTTCGAGTCATGGATTTTGATCCCTCGAATTAATCTCCTCGGGCCATCAGCGCCATTTTGTTGTTCGAGTTGTGAATTTCGATCCCTCGAATCTATACCTTTTGGCCTGCAGCGCCGCTAGTTTACCTGAATATTGTGCCTCGGTTTTGCAGATTATTCTATTTGAAATTGTGGCATATACATGTGCAATGGACCATGTAGCATACTTGGTCCGATTCTTCAGTGCCACATTTTACACCTCGATGGATTCACATGCTCAGGCCAGCAGCGCCTCAATCTCGATTTGGGTGGAAGTGTCAGCTCCCCGAAGTACTTTCTTATGCTTACTCTTGTTACCCGAATTCTGGTGGTAATATACCAATTTGGATGCCGTATGTCAAATACGAAGTCCACAGTTAGCAACACTAGATGGCCCGGTAATCGCATCAAACGCGCTCTGCTGAGATAATTTTCCATACATACGGTATGAAGTCTTGCATCGATGGACGCATCGAGTGCCTTACACACTACTGGGCTTCGACCTGATAAGTCCACACGCGACTCGGGTCGAAGTAGCGCCAGTCCACATGGGTTCGAGTCGGTGATACGTCTCAAATATATCTATAATTTTTGATGCTCCATGCTTGTTTTTACACCATTTGCTTAGTGTTTCATTACACTTCGTGGCATTTTTATGCATTTTCCGGAACTAACCTATTAACAAGATGCCACAGTGCCAGTTCCCTGTTTTCTGCTGTTTTTGGGTTTCAGAAAAGTTACACGGGAAATATTCTCGGAATTGGACAAAACAAAAGCCGAACATCCAGAAATTTACCGAAGCTTCCAGAGAACCAAAGAGGAGATGGAACGGAGCCAGGGGGTGGTCTCACCACCAGGGGGCGTGGCCCAGGGCCTGGCCGCGCCGCCCTATGGTGAGCCCCACCTGGTCCACTTCTGACACTGCCCCTTCGCCTATAAAGACCCCCTGACGGGAAAAACCTAAAAACCTGATCACTTTTCCTGAAACACATCACGATCCGCCGCCGTCATCGACCCAACATTGGGAGGGTCCAGAAGCTCTTCCCGGCACCCTGCCAGAGAGGGGAATCGCCACCGGAGGTCTTCTTCATCGCCATGCTTGCCTCCGGCGCGATGAGTGAGTAGTCTATCTTGGACTATGGGTCCATAGCAGTAGCTAGATGGTTGTCTTCTCCACCATGTGCTTCATGTTTAGATCTCATGAGCTGCCCTACATGATTGAGATCACCGTTATGTAATTCTACATGTTTGGTTTGTTGGGATCCGATGAATATTTGGTTGCACAAGACGCACTCAGAAAGCTGTTGGAGAAAGGTTTGATCTGGCGGATTGGTAACGGAGAATCTGTTAGTATATGGGACTCCAACTGGATCCCAAGATCTTATGTCCAGCGTCCACTGGGATGTTTAGTGGAGGACAGGCCAAAGTTAGTGAAAGAGCTCCTTTTGCCTGACGGGTCAGGGTGGGATGTTCCGAAACTACAACAAACCTTGTGCGAGCCGGATGTGGCAGACATCTGCGGATATTCCTGCATGGAATTACACAAGATCGGGTCAGTTTACTATCCGGTCTGCTTATCACCTCGCGGTTCAGTACAAGAGGCTTAGCAGGGGCTCTGTGGGTACTTCGCGGTCTTTTCAAGAGCATAGAGGCTGGCTTGCAATATGGGATGCTCCTGTTCAACATAAGATTAGAATCCATCTGTGGAGATTGGTGGAGAATGGTCTGGCGGTAGGCACTGAACTTTCTCGAAGGAGAATAAAAGAAGGCGTCGTTTGCCTTGCGTGCGGCAGAACTGAAGACCTAGTGCACCGCTTCTGGACCCGTTCTCACTCAATCGCTTCATGGTCGATTCTAAAAGATTTAACGGGCTTCCAATGCCCATGCCCTCCCAAGAAACTGCGTTGTCATTCAGAGCTTAAAGGCTGGCTCCTCGATTGGATCGGAAAGGCTTCGGGTGATGACCTAGCCTGGTTTGCGGCTATGGTGTACGGTCTGTGGCTATCTCGGAATGATGCTAGGGAATCAAAGGTGATGGAAGACCCAAGAACCTTGGCGTCAAGGACGGTAGCCTTGCTAGATGAATGGCGAAGCCTGCAAACTCAGGGGAATGCGGGATCAGGTCGAGTGGTGGAGCACTGGCGGCCACAGACTCCGGCTGGTATAAGATAAATGTTGACGGGGCTTTCCAAACCGCGGATGGCAATGGAGGGGGTGGAGTGGTTATTTGTAATCACCATGGCGAATTCCTGTTTGGGTCTTACCGTTTTTTCCCCAGGTTGCCGATGCGGAGTGCTCGGAGATCCTCGCATGTCGTCAAGGTCTGGTGCAGGCGATGGAAGCTGGGCTTCAGGAGGTTGTGCTGGAGACTGACAGTGCTGGGGTAGCTGCAAAGCTACGAAGGAGTGACCTAGACCGTTCTCTGAATGATACTATGGTGGAGGACGTCAAGATTCTTCTGAAAAGCTTCAGGAAGTCTTCGGTGCGATCAGTTCGTCGTACGGCTAATGAAGCGGCGCATGTTTTAGCAAAGTTTGGCTGCAAGAATAAACTATGTAATTCGTGGTCTGGTATAGCTCCGAGTTGTATCGAGAACCAATTAGTTGTGGACATGTCTGTTGATTAATAAAGTGCAGCCTTTAAATCTCAAAAAAAAGGTGTGGCAACTGGTAAACACAACTAATTAGCATGCTCTCCTTCTAATTGTGCAATGTGGTCATATAGTCTTCGGTAGGAACATCTTGTACTTCCTCATTCATTTGGTTGCACACGTTTCATTATCGTTGAGTGTGTGTTCATAGATAGATATATAAAACCGGTCGGCTTTCTCGCGCTCTTAGCGTTCCAAATCAGCTGTCAACATTCATATGCATGATTCATCCAATAAGAAACAAACACGTTTGCACTAAAAAACTGTGTGAAACAATGCTCATCCCCGCGTCGGCCTTCCGTTCACGTCGCTTTATCTCCCGATTTCTCTGGAGATTTCCGTCAAAGCGGCAGAAGGTAAAAGCCCGGCCCGAAGAGTCCAGGCCTCTTCTCCAATCCCATCGCTTCCCACTCCGTCCTTCCTCCCCAATCCCCACTTCCTCTTTCTCCCCAACAAGCGATGCGACCGTCCGACCACCAAGCAAACCCACCGTCTTAGGTGGTACTCAATCCTCAATTCCTCATCGCTTTCCCGACTCCTCCCCAACCCTGATGGTTTGAAGCTAATTTTTATTTTGTCTTGCAGCTGCCTTTTTCTCCTCTCCCGCACGTCTCCTTCACCGTCTCGCTGCCGCCCGCTTCTTCCATCCGGGCGCCCAGCCAGTAGACCTCAACGATACGGATAGCAACGGCGGGAGTAGTGCGCTGGAGGAGCGACATCAGACATTCCGGAGGCGGCCATGGCATCGCGGCGATGGGCACGCGCCGATTTGGCAACTGCGTGACCTCGGAACGGAGTTCGGGTGGCGTCGATGTCGTCTGCGTGGAGGCGGGACGGCGAGCAGGGAGGAGCGAGGACGGACAAGCCCGCGTTGACCACGAGTATGGTGCCTGACCATCCTCTACATCTGTTCTCTCTCTTTTTCTCTCTCTCTCTCTCTGAGCCTCGGATCGCAAAGGTAGCTCCTCAAGCTCAGAAATATCTGCAAAGATGGTCGGCCAGAAATCTCGGATGCGCGACCATGTTTGCTGCTGACTTTTATTTGGATTTTTGGGGCAGGCGCGGTCGATTGGATAGCTCGAGTCTTGGAGAGGATCAAGCGGCTGCAGGAAATTATGTAGGAGCACCAACAGGATGCCAACAAGGCAGTGGCGGCGTTGTTGAGCCGCCTGTCTGAAGAGCTGAACCTGTCAACATCCTCGATGTCCTTGGCCTCGACATCCAACGAAGGTGGGTAGCAGCAGCACGATGCCAATACGACGCTTCTGGAGCTGAACCTGTCAACACCCTCGACGCCCTCAGCCTCGACATCCAACAATGAGTCGTCAGTTGCTTCAATGACATTGCCAAACACGGCTCCTGCTCTGAGGTAGTTCATTCGCCACCATTGCCGGCTCTTCTTCTCCAGCTACATCAGTGAGTTTGCCATGATGTCAACCCTGTTCGCGAATCTTTCATTTTTTTAGGTGGTGGTGCAGAGTATAGACACCGCCATGCTGTTTAGACATGGAAGGGACTTGCAACATGGCGTGTGTGGTGGGCTGACTCCACTACCTGACATCGTGTTCGAATAGTGGAGGCGCATGTGTAAGTGCTGGCCACAGGTCATGGTCTATGCTAAGTTGTGCTGCTGTTGTACAGTACGATAATAGACTGTTCTATTTTGCTGATAACATTACAAGAGAGTTCCCTTAATTCCCTCGATGTTTTGAAGGTGACAAAATGCATTTCACAAAATATCAGAATTTTGATGAAGCCTGAGCCTCCAGCCTTCCATGCTTTGCTCTGTGCTGGATCCGAGTTGTGTAGTGTCGTTGGCCTTATCAAGTAACATGTTTCTTCAGCAACGGACATGACTTTATTAATTCCGTAATAAGACCCCTAGATTGGTAAAATTGAACTGGCAAATAAGATGAACTCTTGATAAAACTAAACGTTGCATCAGAGTTCATCAAAGTCGTCATCTTCAGCTCCACTTTACATGTATTTATCATCACATCTTGGTATCATGAGAGTGATAAGACCGTAATATTATGCATAAACATTTTAATGTAATTTGTGAGTTATTCATCATTCATTACTTTGTTCTTCACCACCCTTTCTCTTAATATTTCAGACTTATTCCTTTTTGCCACCTTTGTTTGACTCCTGTGTTACTAGATGGAGTATATGACAATTGCTCAGATTCAGAGCTTGCCTACTAGGCCATGGTGATACCATTATATTCTCAAGGATACGATGAAAGCCAAGGTGGATCATTTGAGCCAATCATGTTCCGGTATCATCTGTTTATCTCGCTTCGTAAATTACGTTGTCATGTTCTTGAATGGTCTATTGTCATAGTGATGTTTAAATCCCGTGAGATGCCTTTACAAATAGTTGTACACGGTCCACACCTTCAGTAAATTTTGTGAAATATATTTTCAAATAGTGGTGTGCAGTCGGTATTGAAATATAGAAACAGAACACAATTAATATAAAAGAAGTCGCTGAAACCTTATGTCCTATTTTTTTACCTCTGTATATTATCTTCTGAAACCAAGTGTGTTCACCAAGAAGCATGTTTGAATCTGTGGACCATATCAATGCATACCTGCAAGGCAGTTCGCTTGCCCTAGAATATCTTCGTTGCAAATATGCAAGAAAATAATGTGGCCAGTTAGGATGTACGAGGACATGTCACATTTTTGGGGGGGCTGAATGAATGGCGAACAGAGAATTATTTTCATTCTCTCATGAGGTCTGGATATTACCCTACATGAGGGGAGTTTTTATTCTATAGTTATAATATCTTTCATTTTTGTGGTCCATTTGAGTGTATTTCAAACTGAAAGATCATGTTTTACGAAAAACTCGGTACCCCCATGGAGTAACTAGAAATATCTTTTGTTTTTGTGGTCCAGTTGAGTATATTTCAAACTGAAAGATCATGTTTTACGAAAAACTCGGTACCCCCATGGAGTAACTAGAAGGTGCATCTATAACAGTGCTGCTACTAGAACATCTGCAAGCCGTATAGTGTCTCCAGCTGAATGCTATATTTTGCCAAAAATGTTCAACGCTAGAACTATTTAGAAGTACTCATCTGCAATGATTCTTCGTCCTAAACCTAGCACTTATTTTGCAGGCTTACAACATGTGCGTGAATGTGTTAATACACATGTTCAAGTCCAGGTCAAGGTGTTGAATGACAATGCATTTCTGCTATAGTTTGCTCAAGACTACCACTTCATGTCTCTGTGCTCAATACTATCTGTTTCATTCGAAGATTGGATTACCAATGGAGAAATCTACTTGATGCAGGGGAATTTTGAATATGGCTCAGTTTGGTGTGTGGGTTCTTAGATTGTTCAGCTTAGAATATTTGGCTTATCATGGAACTTTAATTCAGTTCCAATGGTTGAGTTTGTATTGGGTCCATTTACCTCGATAAGAACATATACCATGGCAACATATGACACATATCTGATCTTGGCAATTCAATCACTGCTTTTACATGCTCTGCATGGTCCGCTGATGTCCAAGTTATACCAGCCATTGCATGGATTAAGATATTGCCCCAACATCTAACAGATTTGACCTAAATCTTGGCAGACAGCAATTGCAATTGTCCAATGCTTTCGCTTCCATGTTATTAGAAGATACTTACGTTAGGAGACACTTCCTATTTCCTATAAATAGTATGCTCCAGATCAAGCCACAGTTTGTATTGTATCTCCTGCACTTTGTGTTTTTTTAAGCAGCCCTGGTTAAAATTCTCATGTTGCCCCTATTTAGTTCTATCAGATTGTTGTGCATCGATGTTGTCTCAGTATGATAACATACTTTCTTACCTCCAACATTTTGTTCATTTCCTAACTACTTATTCTAGAAAATTAGAACCACAAGGGCGGGGCGTGCCGCCGCGTCTAACTTCCTAGTATTCTTGAATATGAAACGGAGAAACCGAGTCCTGGTACGTTGCATGTTGCGTATTATCAGAGTCCTGGTACGTTGCATATTATCTTACGCGAACCAGTAGGAGGAGTCCGTCCTCGACCCGAACTGCGGCGCAGCTGAAATCTCGCGGGACCGGACGTACGAACTTTTTGACGTACGAAAAAAGACCGCTGGTTTTTTTGACCTACCACGGTTTTTTGACCATCGCGTCCTCAAGCCGTATTATTAGTTTAGATATTATTATTATTATTATTATATTATTACTAGCTGAATACCCGTGCGTTGCAACGGGTAACACGTTGTCACTGTATCCTTTATCTGCTACCACAGCTAGGCCGCTCGGTAACCGTGTGTCTACACTATCAAAGGCATACACCGCTATTACCATCTTATGCAATTCCGATATGACCATCGCCTCCCTTGAATCAGATAAATTGTCGGGGAAGAAGTGAGGATATGGATGCACATCGCGTTTTAATCATCTGCTCCCTCTAACATATCGGTGGCACCTTTTATTTGACACAACCTTTTATCTATATCTGATAATATTAAAGGGAGCAATGTTTTTGGTTCGATTTGGTCTCATTCATCGCAGCCCCTCGATAACCTGTCGTTCATGTTTTTGTTTCCTTCTATAGCTAATTTTTTATTTATGTTAGATTATAAATGAGTTAATCTTGCCTTCGAATCACTCATGAGCGAGCTTCATATCACTCGTATCCTTTAAGATCGACATTTATTTACTTTCTGCAACCTCTTCTCTTTCCATCACCGAACATGTCATCGATGTATGTATGGAGACGCACAAAGTATCCGCGTGCCCGTGTAGAGAGATAGAGAGTTGCGTTGGGGGAGACATCCAACCGGCATGTGAACAAATGCATTTCAGGTTTTCCCTACCCCCGAGGCCCCGACCATGACTACACAATACGTTGGCATCCAATTGTTAACATTGACATCGCATATGATGTAACTAAAAAAAACATAATTTGACTGTTTGCACACGGGCCTCTCTTCCGTAACATAATTTGCTTTTTCCTTAGATAATAAGGAGCCATTATATATCACATGAAAAGTATTCATGCTTTACAACGAAGTATTTGACGGGAAAGCATTGGTTCCTGCTCTACAAACCATTGATAACTAACTAGATAAACTAGATAAGTTCCCTGATAGTTGTAGTGGCAGATGTCCTAGTCATCTTCTTTTTTCCCTGCAAAAAGCAAAGGTGTCTTTGTTAAACGATTATTAGAAACATCACGATCACCTAATTTATTTGCATGCGAAGTCCAAAAAAATAATAGGACGTACATAAGGGCACAAAGAAAAGTGATTTTGAGATAAAGTGCATGCAAAGTCCAACTAACTATAGCTCAAACCATCTGTTCGATTCACGCTTTCTTTTTATGTGTTGATTCCATATTGACAAGGACTTCAACTCTAGATTCCATATGGGTATATTTCAACAAAGTTTTTTTTGGGCCAGCCTCTACTACTTATAAAGGCACAAACTTGTTGGGATACTCAACACATCCATTTCACTCGCTGCCACGGACAAAGAGAGGAGCAAGAAGGACAGTGGTGAATCTGGATCCGACCGCCTAGTTATTTGCCGGGGGAGAGCTAAAAAGGAGAAAAACTACAACTACGAAGAGCCAGACCCCCCTCCCATTCATCGCCGACCACCATGGTCGCCGGCGACGGGAGGAAGAGAGGTCGGCGAGGAGATCTGGGAGGGAGACCAAGGAGGGAGGCGACATGGAGGTTAGACGCCACAGGGGCAAAAACTCTCTTTGCCTTAGGTGTGTTGGCCAATCCACCGCGAGATTGTCGGTGGGTTATTTTTTACAGCAGCGACAAATCATTAGTCACCGTGTAGTGGGCCAGAGTTGAAACAGGCCAATTTGTGGTAACAAAAATGGCTCTGATGGCTCCTTCCCTAGATCAAACGGCAGCACACAATCTCGCTGGGGGTGGCCTCACCGCGCTAGGTCACCCTTAAGCTTAAAGCTTAGAGTAATTTGTATCATTGGTAAAACGATCCCACGATGATTGCGTTTTGCGGAATAGGTGCCGATGAGTGTGCTTCCCTCTTTATGGCACCGCGCGTCCACTAAAGAAAAACCCCAATGGGATATCGATCCCAGATTATTAGGAACATAATTATTTTCCAAGCGCTGATTGAGGAGAAAGATAAGAAGGTGGGCACTGACATGCGTCATCTTGTAGGTAAGCGCATTGAAAAGACCGCGTTTCGGGACAGGCCCGAGCGCCATCGCGCCATACGAACAAAAGACGACGACCGCGGTCGTGGGCTGCAGGTCCCTGTGAGGACGCGCCGTGAGCCCCAGGCCGCCTTCAGATTTGGCGGTAAGCGAAGGAACTGTAGGGCTTAGGGCTGCGGGTGAGCGCAACTTCAATAGGTCGAGGGGAGGAAGAGAAGAAAAAGCATTTCACCTGGTGTCGTAATAACCACTGTTTTCGGGTTTGAAGGCAGCAGAGATCTTCTTTCATTTAAGAAGAAGCCACCGTAAAGAAGAGGAAACAAGGCGTCCTTATGCTGGTACGACGCCAGCCCCCACTCCTCAGGCTGGTGTGACGGCAGGCGGTTGCGCGCACTCTTGCGGCACGAGGAACAGCGGCGAAGGACGCCGCTCCGATCGCTGCCGTGCCTGATGACTGAAGTATGTCGTCGGCCGGGTGACCTCTTCCCACCACGCGCCGCCGCATCAACCCCATCCGGTGCTCGACGAGACTGCTGATGTTGCTCTCTGCCCCAACTCCACATGGCGACAACTCTCTCATCCAGGCAAGAAGCTCTCTGCCGCCTGCTATCTCCACCGGAAAAGTTTTGTTTAAGCAGGGTCTCACCTACACCTCCATACTTTTTTGAATTTGTCTTTTTTATATCTCTCAAACTAGGTAACATATAGATTTCAAACTTTGCAGATCGCTATAATATTACAACTAGAATGTGGGAAAAATAGTTTGGATTTTTTTTGTGAAATTTAACCTTTTCAAATATTTAAAATTCAACAAAATTTGTTTTAAAAAGTATATATATGGTATAATAAAAATTCTGAATTATTTTTCCCACATTCTATCTCAAATGTTTCAGTGAACTGCAAAGTTTTATATTCAAATGTTATAGAGACCGAGTGTCGTGGGGATGACTTATGGGGCATGCCACAGGCCGAGCTATCTGACGGCTGGCGTCCCAGGAGTCTCCACGGCTCGAAGACAAGAGGATCGGCTTCGCCTGAAGGGCCGGCTATGCCAATAGCCGGCTGGCGTCTCCACCGGGGAAGGCTGGAGCCGGACAACGAAGATAAGAACCAGCCAACGGCCACTTCGCCGAAAGTGGGCTGGCCCCGACAAGAGCGACAGAGGCCAAGGACAGGAGTGACGAGCGCCACGACCAAGTCCAACCAGTCAGCGACCAAGAACCCTTCCCCACGATAGGATCCAAGGCAAAAGGGAGGGCATATGCCTCCCAGATGCCGGTCCCAGGGGAGGGGAACTTTATAAAGCGAAGCTGTCAGAGCAGGGCGAAGGGATCACGCTAAGGATGCCGCCGCCAAGGAGCCGGTAGCCGGCCGAATCGTTACCCAACCTGTAACCAGGCCCCCGTCTATATAAGGGGGCCTGGACCCTTAGCATAGGGGGATCCGATCTTCTTCTTCCTCCTCTAGCCCGAATAGCTCGAGGAGCACTGTAATCGATACTATCCAATCAATATGAAGCAGGCAGGAAGTAGGGGTTTACCTCCTCCCGGGAGGGCCCTGAACCTGGGTAAACCGAGGTGTCTCTGTTGGCACGATCCCGAGCTGGACCCATCGTCACCATCGTCGAGCCCCTCTGATAAGCCTACCCATGGCTACTGTCTCTAAATTCCCACGACAGTTGGCGCCCACCGTGGGGCAAAGCGCGGCGGCGAGCGGAGTCAAGTTCCGGCCGGGACCCTCTGGCGAGAGGGTCGCCTCCGGCCTCGTCTGGAGGTTCGGTACCTTCGACTGTGTCAGCGACAACTTGTCCCACTTCGAGAACGGCTTCGGCAATAGTGGCTCCTTCCTCGACGTCGGCAGCCACCGCTTCTATGTCGCCAAGCCCTTCCCGGAGGAAGTGATCGACGTCTTCGACTCCCTCTGCGACGGAGGCTCGAGCTGCGGTGAAAGCAGCAGTCTTGGCGCCATGGTCGAGGTGATGGCCCTGGGAGAAGAGGAGGGCGGTGGCTCTCTGCGCCCCGAGCGCCCGTCGCCCGAACGCCTTCCTCCACAGGAGCAAGATGCTCCACTCCCAGAGCAGGACGCCTCAGACGTCTCCGTGGTGGACCTGCGCGCTCCCCTCGGCCGCGTCATCGATCCCGCCCGGGTCGCCGAGGCCCTGGAGCGGACGCGTCTCGTCCTCCTCGGCAAGGTGGCCGAGGACGAGGCCAACCGGTGCCGTGTGAGCACCACGCTCAGCGAGTTCTACGACGTGCATGGAGACGCACCGACCGAGCTCGCCCGTGACCTGCGCCGCAGCTTCGCCACCGTCATCCCCGGCCAGATCCAGCGGTCGCCATCGGCGAGCCGAGGCCGCGGAGGGCGTGGACAGCGTGGCCGTGCTCTGAGCGGCAACGCTCAAGGCTGCCGCGTCCAGCAGGGCGGCAGAGCAAGCAGGCCACGCTTGATCGCGGAGTCAGCGCCAGGGTCGGAGTCCCAGGCTCGCCCATCGGCGCTGCACATCCACCTGTGGCTTGACCACGCCAAGACGCTCCCCAGAGGACCTGCTAGCTCAAAGCGAGCGGCTTCTGACCAAGGAGGCCCGGGGGCTGCGGGCAGCGGTCATGGGCGCAAAGAGGGCAAATACACCCTCGATGCTGTGCTTGATCAGCCGTGTTAATTCCACACTTCCCCGGGCAGGGAAGCGACCCACTCCACGCGTCAGTGCCGTTTCATGAGAGAGCTGGAGCAGCGCGCTCGGCAGATCCCTGGTACGTCGCAAGCGCAACCGGCTGAAGGTCAGGAGGACCAACAGCGCGACCCGGCTGGAGGCGAGCCGGATCAAGATGATGACTTCCCGACGGATGTGGAGCAGTATCACATCTTCACTACCCCTGGCAAGGACAAAAGAAGCGACCTTTGGCACGAGGCAGAGGTGAACGCCGTGATGCCTGCAGAACCCCAGTTCATGCATTGGTCCGAGGTGGCCATCACCTGGGGGCGTGAGGACCATCCGAGGCTGATGCCCAGCCCTGGAGGATACGCTCTGGTCGTGGATCCTGTTGTGTGTTCCGATACGCACATGTGCCGGTTCTCCCGCGTGCTCATCAACGGCGGTAGTAGTATCAACCTTCTTTACCGAAGCTCCCTGGAGAAGCTGGACGTCCTGCTCGCTCAGCTGAAACCTAGCCGGCTCACCTTCCATGGCATCGTGCCTGGGCATTCTTGCACCCCTTTGGGCAAGGTGCAGCTGGAGGTCCTCTTCGGAAAGAAGGGGAATAGCCGCCGCGAGCCCATCTGGTTCGAGGTGGTGGACATCAGCAGTCCCTACCACGCGCTGCTAGGCCGACCGGCCCTGGCTAAGTTCATGGCTGTCCCGCACAACGCCTATCTGAAGATGAAGCTCCCAGGACCTAGAGGTGTGATCACAGTCTCGGGAAACTTCAAGAAGTCCCTGGCCTGCGCAAAGGAGAGCTCGCAGCTGGCAGAGGCGTTGGTCGTCGCTGAGGAGAAGAGGCAGCTTCTACATCGCATGGAGCTGACCCAGCAAGACGTGCCAGTCCGCCAGTCGCCGGTGGAGCAAATCAAGCCGGCCAACGACACCAAGAAGATCCTGCTGGACGGGAGCGACCCCTCCAAGTATGTCATCATCGGCACCGGTTTGTCCGCCAAATAGGAAAGCGAGCTCACCAGCTTCCTCCGTGAGAATCGGGACATCTTTGCATGGTCTCCAAAGGACATGCCTGGAGTGCCGAGGGAGCTGGCTGAGCACGCACTCAACGTCCGGCCGGACGCCAAGCCGGTCAAGCAGCCCCTGTGGTGGTTTGCAGAAGAAAAGAGGAAAGCTATTAGTGAGGAGATTGCCCGGCTCCTTGCAGCCGGCTTTATCATGGAGGTGTTTTACCCTGACTGGCTTGTGAACCCAGTCTTGGTTCTGAAGAAGAATAACACTTGGCAAATGTGTATCGACTACACCAACCTCAACAAGGCCTGCCCCAAGGATCCTTTCGCACTGCCGTGGATTGACCAGGTGATCGACTCCACAACCGGCTGTGACCTGCTGTCCTTCCTGGATGCCTATTCAGGCTACCACCAGATCCCGCTCTTCCAGCCGGATCAGATCAAGACCTCCTTCATCACCCCATATGGAGCCTACTGCTATGTTACCATGCCGTTCGGCCTGAAGAACGCTGGTGCCACTTACCAGCGAACCATGCAGCGATGTCTGCAGGGGCAGATTGGGAGGAACGTACATGCTTATGTGGACGACGTGGTGGTGAAGACCAAGCAGAGCGGCACACTCCTGGACGACCTCAAGGAGACCTTCACCAACCTGCGGCGCTATCGCATGAAGCTCAACCCTGAGAAATGCACCTTTGGTGTGCCGGCTGGGCAGCTCCTAGGTTATATCGTTTCCCAGCGAGGGATCGAGGCTAACCCCTCGAAGATAAGAGCCATCGAGGCCCTAGAGAAACCCACCCAGCTCAGAGATGTGTAGAAGTTTGCTGGTTGCTTGGCCTCGCTTAGCCGGTTCATCAGCCGGCTCGGGGAGAAGGCCATGCCGCTGTACCAGCTGATGAAGAAGACAAACCACTTCGTTTGGTCCCAGCGTGCTGATGACGCCTTCAACGACCTCAAGCGAGCCTTGTCTACCGCGCCAATCTTGGCTGCGCCGGCTCCGCGAGAGCCAATGCTGCTCTACATCGCGGCTACTCCGCGAGTCATCAGTGTCGTGATCGTGGTGGAGCGCACTGAGGAAGGCAAAGAGCTGCCGGTTCAGCCCCCGGTGTACTACCTAAGTGAGGTGCTCACTCTCTCCAAGCAGAATTACCCGCACTACCAGAAGGTCGCGTACGGCGTGTACATGGCGGCCAAGAAGCTGAAGCACTACTTTGAGGAGCACCCAATCACGGTGGTGAGCACCACTCTGCTCTCGGAGATCATCGGGTGCAAGGACGCGTCGGGAAGGGTGGCCAAATGGGCGATCGAGCTTGCAGCTCATACCATCCAGTACAAGCCCAGGACGACGATCAAGTCGCAGATCATAGCGGATTTCTTCGCTGACTGGAGAGAGCACCAGTACCTGCCGCCGGCTCCAGACTCCACCCACTGGCGCATGCACTTCGATGGCTCCAAGCTGCTCGGGGGTTTGGGAGCCGGCGTCGTCCTCACCTCTCCTAAGGGAGACAAGCTACAGTACGTACTGCAGATGCACTTCCGTGCGTCGAACAACGTCGCCGAATACGAAGCCCGGGTGCATGGGCTCAAGATGGCCAAGCAGATTGGCATCAGGAGGATCCTTTGCTTCGGAGACTCTGACCTGGTAACGCACCAGGTTTCAGGGGATTGGGACGCCAAGGACGCCAACATGGCCTCCTACCGCTTTTACGTGCAGCAACTCAGTGGATTCTTCGAGGGCTGCGAGTTCCATCATGTCCCCAGAGCAAACAACGAGGAAGCAGACCGGCTATCCAAGATCGGCTCCACCAAGCAGGATATCCCAGCTGGGGTGTCCCTGGAGATCATCCACAAGCCGTCTATCAAACCTTCGCCGGAGTCCATATCCATCTACGTGCCTAGAGACCCAGCCCCGGCTCGGGTACCACCACCAGACCTGGGGGCTGCCGTCTCAGGGATGAAGGAGGCAGCCGGCCAGCCCAGCGCGGCTGGCTCGACGAAGGACAAGGGGACTGCCGGCTCCACGCCCGCTCCCCCAGCCGGACAATCAGATGAAGCCGGCGCGATGACAGGCCCGGGGGCTGCTGATCCTCTGGTCGCCAGCGTCTTCCACATACGGGAGATACCTTCATGGGCGGAGCCATTCTCCAACTACCTCATCACTGGGGAATTGCCGCAGGACGAAGCGGAAGCTAGGCGAATTCAACGTCGAGCTGGGGCGTACACCATCATCAACAGCGAGCTGTACAAGCGCAGCGTGTCAGGCATCTTCCAGAAGTGCATCGAGCCAGAAGAAGGGATAGAGCTGCTAAGAGAGATACACCAAGGGGAGTGCGGGCATCACGCATCTTCCAGAGCCTTGGTGGCCAAAGCCTTCCGCCACGGTTTCTACTGGCCAATGGCCAAGCAGAACGCAGAGCAGCTGGTGAAACAATGCAACGGCTGCCAGTGCTTCTCCAAGCACAGAAACACTCTGGTGGCAGCCCTCAAGACCATCCCGCTCACCTGGCCGTTCGCTGTTTGGGGTCTGGACATGGTAGGGCCATTCAAGACCGCACCCGGGGGCTTGACGCATCTGTTGGTTGCTGTGGACAAGTTCACCAAGTGGATCGAGGCCAAGCCAATCAAAAAACTCGACGGCTCGTCCACAATCAAGTTCTTCAACGAGATCATCACAAGATATGGAGTTCCTCACAACATCATCACCGACAACGGGACAAACTTTGCGAAGGGAGACTTTGCTGATTACTGTGGCCAGAAAGGCATCTGGTTGGACTTAGCGTCAGTGGCGCACCCTCAAACAAATGGGCAAGTGGAGAAGGCAAATGGGCTGATCCTAGCCGGCATCAAACCAAGGATGGTCGAGCCTCTCGAGCGCTCAGCCGGCTGTTGGGTCGAGGAGCTACCCTCAGTGCTCTGGAGCCTGCGCACCACTCCAAACCGCTCTGTCGGCTTCACACCTTTCTTCCTGGTCTATGGAGCCGAAGCGGTGTTGCCCACGGATATTGAGTTCGATGCGCCCAGAATCGTCCAGTATACAGAGACGCAAGCAAAAGAGGCTCGTGAAGATGGTATCGACCTCCTCGAGGAGGCACGAGAACAGGCTCTGGCCAGATCAGCGCTCTACCAGCAGCAGCAGCGACGATACCACAGCCGGAAGATTCGCCCGCTTGCGTTTCGCGAAGGAGATCTCATGCTCCGGCTGGTTCAAAGCACCAAGGGCATGCACAAGCTGTCTCCTCCCTGGGAGGGACCGTTCATTGTCAGCCGGGTGCTGGGCAATGGGGCATATTACCTCATCGACGCACAAGAGCCCAGAAAGAACAAGGCAGATAACTCTGACAAGGAGACCGAGCGTCCCTGGAATGTCAGTCTCCTAAGACCTTTTCTTCTGCTAAGGCAAAAGCTTGTACCCCGAAAAACATGTCAATGAATAAAGGAAAATGGAGCGGCCAGTTATGACCGGCTCTAAGGAAAACACTTCGTGTATGTTTTGCTTCCTGCGTTATTCACTTGACCGGCAGCCGGCTCTAGGCACCGAGCCACAGCCGGCAGCCTCGAAAAGATCGATCTCTCGCCGGCCGGATGAGTACTACATATGAAGAAGGTCTCGAGCCTAGCCTCCGCCTTCCGGCTCCGCGCAGCCGGACGGATAGGAGCCGGCAGGCCACATACGAAGGAAAGCCGCAGAGCAGAACCGCAAATGATAGGAAAATCGCTCAACCAGGCGTTAAGGGTAGTGTCTGTTAACTAAGCGTTGGCTAGCACGAGTCGGGGGCCCGATAGACCGAAGTACTACTTCTCACTCCGCGGCACGCTCCCACCCTAGGCCGGCATTCGGCTGCCGGCCCAAGGGAGACCAACCGGCACTAGGCTGCCGGTTGGGGGTAGAAGGGCCGAAGGGTGGGAAGATTAAGGAAAAAGTTGAGGGAACCTGACGAAGGCAAAACCAGCAAATAGTTGATAGTCACAGTCTCTCGACGCTTGGGATGAGAAGCCACGTCCAAGAGGTTCGAAGCTAGAGCTGCCTCGCTTGGCGTCGGCATCATTCGCGAAAAGTTAGTTTCGAGCTAGCTGTTGGTCCAGCTACCCCAAAACTCGGGGGCTAGGGGGAAAGGGAATTGGCCCTCAGAAGCAGGCCGGCTCCAGTACCTCGCCGGCTGTCCGATCAGTTGGCGCTATGACATGATCAGCAGGCGAGCAACGAAATTGAAACTTAACACTCGCAAAGCAGGGGCTAGAGCCGGAAACCAAGGATCTACTCCAACTGCGGCAAGGAACGTGCGAAGGCCCGGGAAAGGAAACATGCCGGCTCCGACCCTCGCCCGAGCCGGTACAAGGCTCAGTCTCCGTTTTGTCTGCGCTGGAGCCGGAGCAAGTCCATCCTTCCCGGAGCCGGCCAGCAGAAACACCATTCCATCTGCGTTATAGCCGGAGCTAGTCCATCCTTCCCGGAGCCGGCCAGCAGAAGCACCGCTCCTTCTGCGCTAAGGCTGGAAGATCTCGCCCGAGGCGTCTGCGCAGGACAGTGACTATCGTAGTCCCTATCTACGGATTCGCATCAGAACGGTGTCAAGCAGAAGACATTTGCGCGATGGCAAAGCACACAGTGAAGAAATACATTCACACAGCAAACGAAGAAGAACAAGTAAAGATTTGCAGGAAATTAAAGGAGTTCTTAATTATACGGCCGGCGGTTACACAATGAAGGCCACGCTAAGGGCCGAAATAGCAAAAGGACTTCCCCTTCCAACCCGTAGATTCCCGTTGATGGTGTTGCCGTCAAGGAAGGGGCTTCGAGGGCGCTCGCCGATCACGGCCAGGGGAAGTAGGCGCGGGCGCAACCGGAGCCGTCGATGACGCGAACGCAGAGGATGGGTGACCTGGCGCGGTGGGTCAAGATGAGAGACCATCCCCGCTCCAGGCCATAGTCGGTGAAGAACCGTTCCCACCCCCCGGTGAGATAGCTCTTCCCCTCCTCGTCGTGGAGGACCTCGACGTCGTACAGCGGCTGTCCGCCGCTGCCATCCTCGATCATGAAGCTTGTTGGGGGATTCTTCCCCATCATGCCAACGAAGCTGGCTGGGAGCGGAAGGCGCTCCTTACTCCCGGCCAGCAGGGGCACCATGGCGGTGGCAAACCCGTGCTTCGGGACGTAGGAGAGCCGCTGCTTTGTCGGCGGGCGCGGCGGCGGCGCTCGTACCTTCTTCGCGGCCGCGCTGGAGGAGCCGCTGACGCTCAGGCTAGCGAGGCCCGGAGGGGCGGCCCTGAATGCCATCGCGGCACCGACGAGGGCGGCCGCCGCCTCCAAGGGCGTCCCGGTGAGACCGACGATGGGGGCCGCGGCCGCGGGAGCTACGGCACCGCTGGTGGCCGCAGCCACGATCCCACCAGGGGCCGCGACGATGGCGGAGGAACGGCTGGCCCCGAAAGGCTCGGTGGCGGCCGCGGCTGCGAGCGCGGGCAGGGTTTTCTTGTTGCGGCTGCCCCGTGGGCGACCGCGCTTCCGGAGCACCGCCGGCGTCGCTGCCAGGTCTCCGGCTCCATCCAGGCCTCCGAGCGGGCGACCGCGTTTGTTCCCGTCCGGCCCGTCGCCGGCCCTGGCCCCGGCTCCGCTGGTTGCCTTGAGTGACGACATCGGGAACAAGACGGGAGTAGCGGAGGCGACGGTTTGGTAGGGCGAAGGAGTGGAGGCGCTCGAGAGTGAAGAAAACCCTCGAGAGCTCCAAGATTTAAGGGCTGGCAAGATGTGAAAAGCCGAGCCGGTTTAATGCGATTAAGTCGTACGCGTGGCGCTTCGATGGGACGCGTCGCTGACGCCAGCCCTGTTCAGTCACATGACATCTACTGGAATCATTGCGGTGGCTGAAGGGTCAAAGTGACAAGACTGGCCACTGGCACGCTGCGCCGGCCGCTGCGTGGGAACAAGACTCGAAGCGGCGCAAGTCCCCAGGAGGCAGCACGCCGGCTCGCAGCTCGCCGGCTCGCGGCCGCTAGCCGGGTCGCATCTTGGAACCGGCTCGTCTCGAGACGGCCGGGAGAACTCCACAAGACTCAGCCTCGATGATTAGACCGACCAAGCCGGACCAGAATCCTGGGACTTCGACGAAGACGAACAAGACTTCGGCGAGAAGAGGAACCCGCCGAAGCCCCATGCTAGCCCATGAGACTTCGCCAGTTTTGGGGGCTAGTGTCGTGGGGATGACTTATGGGGCATGCCACGGGCCGAGCTATCTGACGGCTGGCGTCCCAAGAGTCTCCACGGCTCGAAGAAAAGAGGATCGGCTTCGCCTGAAGGGCCGGCTGTGCCAACAGCCGGCTGGCGTCTCCACCGGGGAAGGCTAGAGCCGGACAACGAAGATAAGAACCAGCCAACGGCCACTTTGCCGAAAGTGGGCTAGCCCCGACAAGAGCGACAGAGGCCAAGGACAGGAGTGACGAGCGCCACGACCAAGTCCAACCAGTCAGCGACCAAGAACCCTTCCCCACGATAGGATCCAAGGCAAAAGGGAGGGCATATGCCTCCGAGATGCCGGTCCCAGGGGAGGGGAACTTTATAAAGCGAAGCTGTCAGAGCAGGGCGAAGGGATCACGCTAAGGATGCCGCCGCCAAGGAGCCGGCAGCCGGCCGAATCGTTACCCAACCTGTAACCAGGCCCCCGTCTATATAAGGGGGCCTGGACCCTTAGCATAGGGGGATCCGATCTTCTTCTTCCTCGTCTAGCCCGAACAGCTCGAGGAGCACTGTAATCGATACTATCCAATCAATACGAAGCAGGCAGGAAGTAGGGGTTTACCTCCTCCCGGGAGGGCCCTGAACCTGGGTAAACCGAGGTGTCTCTGTTGGCACGATCCCGAGCCGGACCCATCGTCACCATCGTCGAGCCCCTCCGATAAGCCTACCCATGGCTACTGTCTCTAAATTCCCACGACACCGAGAGATACAAAAAAAGGGTTGTTTCAGAGGGCAAAAAAATACTAGCACGAATCTTGATGCACCTATTAACAGTTAAGATAGAGGGTACAGCTGAGACAGCGCTTAGAAAATCCACTCTCCCACCACTGTACTCCGTGAGAACTCTACTCCTAGGTGACCACCCTCCCATAGGCTGGTGCGCCTTGAATACCCTAGCGTGAGCACTGGGCAGTGTGAGTGTGATGCCTTGTCCAACGAGACGCCCTCCGCTCGAACCTCACATCGTCAATTTCGTCCACGACATCTCCTACGGTGGTAGCAGATGCCTGCCTCTGTACTCTGTTCATGCATTGAGAATTGAGATACTCAGCGTACACATGTAAGGGTAAATTACCCCTAAGTGTGTTTTTGGTAATTAATGACAATCCCTATGGACTAATGTTTTCATTGAGCTTTTTGTGAAGGAATTGTTCATAGGAATTGCTTGAAGTCCATGTGTTGGATTCAAGGCTTGGATGCCATGAAGATAAAGATTTATCTTAAGTATTGGCATCAAGATCATTGAATAGAAGAGATGAATTCATTATGATCAAGAAGAAGAAATAAATATGTAGTTCTTGTGTAGAACTCATGTAATCCATGCTCTAGCTTATGTGTTAAGCCAAGGAGTTTCAAGATCTTGAGAGTTTGGCTACAAGAGAAGAATTCAAGATATGGCTCTATGTTGAGGTCATGATGGTCTCATGAGTTGAGATATGATTGACTAATACCTAGAGCATGCAATCAAATGAAGAATTCTTTATGTGGCTCAAGATATTGTGATAGAGCATGAGAAGATTCAAGGTTGACCAAGGCAAAGATCAAAGATTGGATTCTAGTTTGGTCAACACATGAAGCATAAGGAATGTGCCACATGGGACCAATTGGTCTTGTGGTATGGTATGGTTTGTCAATTATGCTTTGTGAACTAACCCATTACATATGTGTGTTTGTATTGTCTATGTGGGTTAGGTATTGTGTCATGGATATGCATCACTAGTGAGATTTTATATAGACCACGAAAGGATGACATCAAGTGGTGGTTGTCATCAAGGTTGCGAAGTGCAAGTTTCAAGATAAGCATCTCGAGAAGATCATATGCTTGAAGCTTGTCATCCATTTGGTGATAATGGAATTGTGAAGACATGCCTTAGTGAAGGTATCGCATAGTGGTGTATGGGGGAGCATATTGGAAGTCTTCACGAAGCAACAATGATCATGTGAAGCTTTCCGGCTTGACGGAAGCATGAAGCATCATCATCAAGATCAAGCGGGGTCCGCAAGGCAAAGGTTTGTCCTTGCTAGGTTTTCCTTTTACCGGTCTCAAGGTGTTTGTTGGGAGACCGGGTTATAGGATAGATAGCCGCACTATCAAGAGGGGCTTTCGGTTGGGCAACTTGATCACATCGTCTTAGGGAGCTCAATCCTTTGCATACTTTGCATCTTCCTAGTTTGTTGCTTCTTGGTGTTTCTCCATGTGAGGTTCTTGTGCTTGTTGCTAGCTTTCCAACAAGTCCAAGTTCATCGAAAACGGAATCCGTATGCATCTTTTATCGCATTTTCGAGTTTAGAGGTTTTACCGGTTCTTTCCTATGGAAGGTTCTCACCTCTCCTTATTTGATTTTTTACCTCTTACTAATTCTTGGGCTTTATGTGGTTCATTGGATATATATTTTTCTTAGCTTTTCAAAAAGTCCAAGTTTGCTAAAATCGGAGTCCGGATGTGAAAGTTATCACATTTTTCGTGAGGCTATTTTCTGCCGGTTCCGAGCTCGGATTGAACCGGAAATTCAACCGGAAATCAACCAAAAAGTTGCAGAACTGTTTTCTTGTATTTTCAGATTTAGGTCCGGTTGGACCGGGTTTTGGACCGGAAATCACCCGAACATGTGGGAAATGACCCCAACGGCCATATTTGGCTTTCCATATAAAAGGGGCTTCTTCCCCAATGGTTTTCTAGGGTTCCTAGTGTGTTCTTGAGCATTCCTCTCACCTCCATTATTGACTCTCTTGAGCTTGCTCCCTTCCTCTTCCCTCCAACGATTCTTGCATATTTTTGAGGGATTTGGTAGAGGAGATCTTGATCTACAATCTCCACCAATTCATTCCTCCTCTAAGTGAGGGGAATCCTTTGAATCAAGATCTTGGGGTCATTGGTTGACCTCCACCCTTGTTTTTCCTCTCTAACTCCTCCATAGCATTTGTTGCCTTGGTGGGATTTGAGAGAGAAGGATTTGAACACTTCCCCTTGTGTTCTTGCTTTGCATCCTTGCATAGTGTTGAGCTCTCCATTACGATTTGTTCGAGTGAGAGACCGTGAGCTTGTTACTCTTGGAGGGTGACCTCCTAGTTGGCTTGGCAGTTGGTGCCTCGGTGACCTCTTCGTGGAAGATTGTGAAGAGACCCGGGCTTCCCATTCGTGGGAGTTGTGAAGTGGTTGTGGAGCTTGCCATCTCCGGAGTGCAGGAAAAGCTAACCATAAGAAGGGGTCCCTAGCTTCGTGGGGGGCTCGGAGAAGAAGGTGAGCCTTCGTGGCGTTCGGGGGCCTTCGTGGTTACCCGCATCTCTCCAACGGTGATTAGCTTACTTTATGTAAGTGAACATCGGGATACATCTTCGTCTCCGCGTGCCTCGGTTATCTCTATACCCGAGTTTATTTCCTTGTGATAGCCATCGTGCTTGAAGTACTTATATCTTGTTTATCACTTGTGAATTATATCTTGTGCTATCTTGCTTATCTCTAGTTGTTGTTGTTGCACTTAGTTGAGCCTAGCATATTTAGGCCTTGTGCTTGAAGAAAATAAACGTTAGTTTAATTACGCATCCCTTCAAGCCAATTCCGTAATTGTTTTTAAAATGCCTATTCACCCCCCCCTCTAGGCGACATCTCGTCCTTTCAATTGGTATCAGAGCAAGGTCTCTCCTTGTTTAGGCTTCACCGCCTTGAGATTAAAGATGTCGGCTAGTTATTTAGTGCACAATGACACAATTATTTTTGATGGCACAAATTATATGCTATGGAGAAATCGCATGCTTTCTAATCTGCGAACTTTGTGTCCAAATATAGCGCGATTTCGAGATGTACGTTTTTCTCATTTGATGGATCTTCAAAATCTATCTATTGAGGATGAGAAAAATTTACATCTTGAAGCTCAAGTATCTAATGAAATTTTATTGTCTGTGAGCTCCATAGTTTATGTTTGCTTGATGGGTTTAAAGTGCAAGACGTCTCATGAGATATGGACCAAGCTAGAAGAGTCATTTGGTGGGTCCATTTCACTTGAGGTTGAAAGTGAACCCAAGGAGCTCTCTTCACCTTCACATCATGAAGAGCTCCAAGTTGCTTCCACATCCGGTCGTGATGATAGTTCAAGTTCTTCCACCTCACCAACATGTGACTTGTCACAAGGTAATGATATGGTGAGTGAAGAAATCATATGTGATGATGGTAGTCTTGTTCTTTGCACCAATGATTCTATTTCTATAAATCCTAATGGTGTAGAGAGTTTGGACCTAAACACTTCTTGCAAGAAATTCTTTACTCATTCTTGTGTTAATGGTCCTTGCATATCTCCTAAAATTTGCTTGATTAAATTTTGTGATGATATGCTTATTTCTAGTTGTGACCATACTCAAAATGATTCTATTTCCTCTAGTTGTTGTATGACTAACCATGTAGAGGAAATTAAAGAAAAATTGGGTCACATAATTAAAGAAGAAATCAATAGAAGAACCAAGAAGGTTCCTATCAAGAGAAGGCAATGCTATGAATGCCACGAGTATGGACATCTCGCAAGAGCTTGTCCTACACTCGAAAATGAAGAATGTGCTTTAATTGATGTTTCCTCACCATCTACCTAAGTTCACATGTGCCTTATGGCAAGCGGCTCAAAGGTAACTCCTACTTTGAATCCCGGCACATCTCCTTATGATGAGAGTGATGATGATGATGTTAATGATGATAATGAAGTTTTCTTGCATGAGATGGGAATTGTGTATGCCTCTCTTCGTGGTAATAATGATGCTCGTGCCAAAGTCGAACACTTAATGGAAACCTTGTTTGACCACAAGGAGACCATTAAGGAATTGAACTCCCTCGTTAATGAGGGGAAATGGAGATTCAATCTCCTCAAGCAAGAGCTATCCGAAGAGAAGCATACTAATTCTTGCCTATCTCAATCTATTAAATCTTATGAGCTTACAAATGCTAAATCTATTAATGATGCTTGTGCTACTAACTCCACTTCTTGTGAAGCATCTATATTAAAGGAGAATGTTGAGCTAAGGGCTCAACTTGAGTTGCTAACAAGCAATTATAAGAAATTGGAGGAAAGCCATGAAAAGCTCTCGGGCTCTCATGGGGATCTCTTAATCTCTTATAATGGGCTAAAGTTAGCTCATGAGGCAAGTATCTCTAAGAAAACATCTTGTGAGCCTCATTTGGACATTAGCACTACTTTGGACCAAAATGCTATATTATCTTGTGCTAGTCCAAGTAATTTGTCTTGGCATAATATTGCTACATCTTGTGATGAATTACTTGCTATGCCTTGTTGCTCTAACAATGAAGCTTCTACCTCCTCTAGTACTTGTATTACTACTAACCTTGTAGAGGAAATCAAAGAGCTCAAGGCCCAAGTCACTAGTTTGGAGAAAGACTTGGATAAGCGTCATGAAGGGAAATCCACACTCGATAATATTTTGAGTGTGCAAAAATCCCCTAATGACAAGAGTGGACTTGGATTCAACTCCAATAACAAGAACAAGTCCAAGAGCAACAAGAAGAAGAAGGGCCAAGACCAAGTCAAGAATTTGGCCAAGATTGTTTGCTTCAAGTGCAAGATTGAAGGGCATCATGTGAGATCTTGCCCATTGAAGAAGAAGCACTTGAGTGAGAAGCAACAAGGGAAGCGGGCACAAGGTCAAGCTCAAGTTCGACCTCAAGTTGAAGATAGGCCACTTCCTAAGAAGAAACAAGATGAAGCTTCCCAAATCAAGAAATCAACGAAGAAGAGAAAGGGAAGCACTTGTTGCTATATTTGCCGTGAGAAGGGGCACTTTGCTTCTTCATGCTTGAGAGGTACCTTATCTAATCCTATCATTGTTGATGATGATTATTCTCTTAGGAAAGATAAGGATGGTAATGTGTTTGCCAAGTTTGTTGGAACTCAAAGTGGTGCCAAGAAAAGGACCATTTGGGTTGCCAAGCCTATTGTGACTAACCTCTTAGGACCCAACTTGGTTGGGGACCAACAAGCTAAAACTTGATCAATAGGTGTTTGTGGAGGGCATTGGAGACTTGGCTACCTCATGAAGAATTAAGGGATCTTCATTAATTTTATTTTATCAAGCTAAGTCATTGACACTATCATTTTATATCCAATGTGCCTCTTTGTGGTAACTTGTACTTAACCTCTTTATATTGTAAGTTACTTGCCCCTTTGCATGTTTTGGTTTTGTACCAAGTATGTGTTTGTATATGTTGTTCCTTATACCTACTTATCTTGTGTATTCAAGTAGGTGTTGGTTGTTTGGCACATCATATACTTGTGTGTTTGCTTTGAGCCTCTAATGCATCTTGTTGGTATCTTATTTGGCTCTTATTGAGTGATTAATGGAACATCCCATTTTGGGGGAGTGATTTGCCATGGGCACCTCACAATCCTATAAATGTGTGCACATGAGTATTACCACTTAGTATTGATATTGCAAGATTACCTAGTCACTATGTGGTATGCCATGCTCATGAGAACTTCAAATTCTATATCTCCATTAATTATCTCTAGTTGGATTTTATTTGCCTCTTGTAGTAAAGAATTGAATATCACATTATGGGGGAGTAATATGCCTTGTGCATATCACAATCCTAGGAAATGTGAACTTTTGAGGTATTGCCACTTAGTGTTGATATTGTTAATTATCTTGTTCCTTGGTGGCATGTTTGCTCAAACAAGCTCCGCTCTCTCTTAAAAGTTTTTATATCTCATTTCTTTTATCTTGGTTTGAGTAAGAATTCTTGGTGCGGTTTCACTCAAATATATTTATATATATATATCATAAGTAGGAAGCCGTTTGCTTCTAGTTACTCTAATCATTGCTTTGCATGATTGTTTGACTATTTTTGGAGCTATCAAGAATCATTTTTCGTGCATGGTGCTTAATATGAATATTTAACCATATGCCTTTTATTGTGAAGTTGATCTTGAATATCTTTGCAATACACCACCGGAAAATAATTCCAATATGAACTTCTTGTCTTTGACAATTGGTATTCGTATATATGCGTGGTAATTTCTCTAGATCATCTTCACCTTGGAATTTGCCTCTTATTGCCCATATTTCTTGCCAAGAATTTTTTTTCTTGACTCCCGTTGTCTTATTGCCTTCTTGAGGATCTTTTTGCTTGACTTTGTCTCATCTCTTGATCCCCATCAAGTGTGTTGTTGTTGTAAGACAAACCTTTTCTTTTTGGTACTTGTGCCATTGTGAAAAGTGTAGAGAGTTTGGTTTATTTGTTGGAACCTTGCTCTTTTGGGAGTTAGTTATCTCATTCCTTCTTCTATGATTTATTTGCTTGAATGAGATAAATCTTTGAGCATGTTTTTTTTATTTCTTTCTTGCTCAATGAGTTGTTAGGTTCATTTGTTGAATTTTGTTGAATAAATCATTTGTTGATTTGTTCCTTTGATATCATTTGGACAACAAATGTGTTTTACCATACCTTTTATACCTACTTGTACTCTTGGTGTTTTTGTCTAAATTTTATCTTCTTTGGATCTTGAAAGATAGGTGCATGCATATTCTCTTTATGCTTAATTTTGTATCTTAGTAGATTTCTTTGATCCAATATATATGTTATACTCCATCAAATCCTAAATGGCTAAGATGTGCATGAAATTCAAATTTCATCTCTAACTATGCACATATTTATATGGAGTCTATCATATGTATTGTGGTTAGTCTAACCACTTTGGACCCAATAAGTTTGGGGACCAAGATGTACTTGAATGTGTCTTAGGTACATTGGAGATGCAATGGATGCTTGTCTCGTTTATAAGGAAGGTGTTATCACCATATGATTATTGGAGCCAAGCTAGGATGATCGGCGAACTCTTATCTACTACATCACACCATTGCTATCTCGGTAACAAGTATTTTTATTCATGCATACATTTCTAGCATCCCAACTCTTGTAGGTTGGCTATTGGCATGATAATATTTATTTGCAAATGTTGTGGTTCTTGCAAAGGTCTTATAAAGAAATATCTTTATTTCATATGTGAGCAAGTTGAGATGATTGCATATGATGGGAAGTATATAAAATCATGTTTATGATTCACCAATCTCAAATATGCCTTTTTAGCAATTTATTGCATATTAATTCCTCAACTCTCTCTCATGTGCAATATAGATAATGTTGCAAGTTGTACCCTTCTTTATTATGCTTGTTGCCTTTTAAAGCATCCCGACTATCTTTTGATCCCTTATTGCTAGTTGTGATGGCTTTGATGATTTTGCGTGGGGAGTTTGTTAATATACCATAATGGAAAATGGAGCCTTGAGCTATGTATGCTTTCTAGCAAAGCTATTTGGTATATTCTATGACTCTCTCTTGGATATCATGTCTTCCTTAATTTCAACTAACCTCTTGTGCATACATGTTCCTTTGTGGATTGTTCATCATGATTTTTTTGTCCACTTAGAATGTATATGCATAGAAGTGTTAATATCTTCCCTTGATATCCTTGTTCTTTGCCGACCATCTTTCTTATTCATTTGATTTTTGATGGCATTGGAAAGAACTTGATTTATGAGTGCTTGTTTATTCTTTTTGCTTCTTCTCGCACTCATATCTCGTGAATCTTTTTGGACTAAAGTTCTCTTTGATAAGCGTATTGATCCTTTTGTATTCTCTCATGCTCATGTTTTGTTTTAAATGATATAGAGGGAGTGAGGATTCCATGTTTGTGCATAGTATATTCAATTGCAAAAAAAAAACAATTTATGCATGAACCTTGGGGAGCTTCCTTATTTCATTTAAAGAATCTTGTAGCTCTTATCATCACATATTCTTGTGTCCAATTGGTTCTTTGGGTCTCTTGATTGCTTGCTTGCTTCATTCGTTGAAGCTTCCTTCACTATGTCATCTTTTTGCAATCCTTGATCCTCAATATGGTTTGACTTCCTCCAAATATTGTTAATTTGAAAAGTGCATATGATTTCACTCATTTTTATGAGAAATGCACATCTTGGGGAGGAACTCATACTATATTGGCCTTCTAAATTCCTTCATCCATTTTGGCAATCGTTGCCAATGGGGGAGAAGTTTAGAGGGTTTAAGGGAAATGGTTTTTTATACTTAAGTTTGGTTGTGCTTAAGTATTTGCCTTTCATGCATCTCTTCTTTGTTAGATGTTTTGCATGGTTGAATATATAGTGTAAACTCCATCAAAGGTTTATCTTGACAATATATGCAATGAAATTCAAGTTCATCACATGCGCATATATTGTGGGGGAGTTTGCTCTATATATTTTGGTTGCACTCACATCAACCATATTTGTTGTAGTTTATGTGAGTACAATTGATTTTGATATGCGGTAGTAGCTTCGTGTTACTTGACCATATCAAATACAACCTCTTGTATGCAATTTATTCTCGGATAAGTTGCATATTAGTTTCTATCATTTATTATATAAACCCTCTTGTTGAGATTGTCATCAATTACCAAAATGGGGGAGATTGTAAGGGTAAATTACCCCTAAGTGTGTTTTTGGTAATTAATGACAATCCCTATGGACTAATGTTTTCATTGAGCTTTTTGTGAAGGAATTGTTCATAGGAATTGCTTGAAGTCCATGTGTTGGATTCAAGGCTTGGATGCCATGAAGATAAAGATTTATCTTAAGTATTGGCATCAAGATCATTGAATAGAAGAGATGAATTCATTATGATCAAGAAGAAGAAATAAATATGTAGTTCTTGTATAGAACTCATGTAATCCATGCTCTAGCTTATGTGTTAAGCCAAGGAGTTTCAAGATCTTGAGAGTTTGGCTACAAGAGAAGAATTCAAGATATGGCTCTATGTTGAGGTCATGATGGTCTCATGAGTTGAGATATGATTGACTAATACCTAGAGCATGCAATCAGATAAAGAATTCTTTATGTGGATCAAGATATTGTGATAGAGCATGAGAAGATTCAATGTTGACCAAGGCAAAGATCAAAGATTGGATTCTAGTTTGGTCAACACATGAAGCATAAGGAATGTGCCACATGGGACCAATTGGTCTTGTGGTATGGTATGGTTTGTCAATTATGCTTTGTGAACTAACCCATTACATATGTGTGTTTGTATTGTCTATGTGGGTTAGGTATTGTGTCATGGATATGCATCACTAGTGAGATTTTATATAGACCATGAAAGGATGACATCAAGTGGTGGTTGTCATCAAGGTTGAGAAGTGCAAGTTTCAAGATAAGCATCTCAAGAAGATCATATGCTTGAAGCTTGTCATCCATTTGGTGATAATGGAATTGTGAAGATATGCCTTAGTGAAGGTATCCCATAGTGGTGTATGGGGGAGCATATTGGAAGTCTTCACAAAGCAACAATGATCATGTGAAGCTTTCCGGCTTGACGAAAGCATGAAGCATCATCATCAAGATCAAGTGGGGTCCGCAAGGCAAAGGTTTGTCCTTGCTAGGTTTTCCTTTTACCGGTCTCAAGGTGTTTGTTGGGAGACAGGGTTATAGGATAGATAGCCGCACTATCAAGAGGGCCTTTCGGTTGGGCAACTTGATCACATCGTCTTAGGGAGCTCAATCCTTTGCATACTTTGCATCTTCCTAGTTTGTTGCTTCTTGGTGTTTCTCCATGTGAGGTTCTTGTGCTTGTTGCTAGCTTTCCAACAAGTCCAAGTTCATCGAAAACGAAATCCGTATGCATCTTTTATCGCGTTTTTGAGTTTGGAGGTTTTACCGGTTCTTTCCTATGGAAGGTTCTCACCTCTCCTTATTTGATTTTTTACCTCTTACTAATTCTTAGGCTTTATGTGGTTCATTGGATAGATATTTTTCTTAGCTTTTCAAAAAGTCCAAGTTTGCTAAAATCGGAGTCCGGATGTGAAAGTTATCGCATTTTTTGTGAGGCTATTTTCTGCCGGTTCCGAGCTCGGATTGAACCGGAAATTCAACCGGAAATCAACCGAAAAGTTGCAGAACTGTTTTATTGTATTTTTGGATTTAGGTCCGGTTGGACCGGGTTTTGGACCGGAAATCACCCAAACATGTGGGAAATGACCCCAACGGCCATATTTGGCTTTCCATATAAAAGGGGCTTCTTCCCCAATGGTTTTCTAGGGTTCCTAGTGTGTTCTTGAGCAATCCTCTCACCTCCATTGTTGACTCTCTTGAGCTTGCTCCCTTCCTCTTCCCTCCAACGATTCTTGCATATTTTTTAGGGATTTGGTAGAGGAGATCTTGATCTACAATCTCCACCAATTCATTCCTCCTCTAAGTGAGGGGAATCCTTTGAATCAAGATCTTGGGGTCATTGGTTGACCTCCACCCTTGTTCTTCCTCTCTAACTCCTCCATAGCATTTGTTGCCTTGGTGGGATTTGAGAGAGAAGGATTTGAGCACTTCCCCTTGTGTTCTTGCTTTGCATCCTTGCATAGTGTTGAGCTCTCCATTACGATTTGTTCGAGTGAGAGACCGTGAGCTTGTTACTCTTGGAGGGTGACCTCCTAGTTGGCTTGGCAGTTGGTGCCTCGGTGACCTCTTCGTGGAAGATTGTGAAGAGACCCGGGCTTCCCATTCGTGGGAGTTGTGAAGTGGTTGTGGAGCTTGCCATCTCCGGAGTGCAGGAAAAGCTAACCATAAGAAGGGGTCCCTAGCTTCGTGGGGGGCTCGGAGAAGAAGGTGAGCCTTCGTGGCGTTCGGGGGCCTTCGTGGTTACCCGCATCTCTCCAACGGTGATTAGCTTACTTTATGTAAGTGAACATCGGGATACATCTTCGTCTCCGCGTGCCTCGGTTATCTCTATACCCGAGTTTATTTCCTTGTGATAGCCATCGTGCTTAAAGTACTTATATCTTGTTTATCACTTGTGAATTATATCTTATGCTATCTTGCTTATCTCTAGTTGTTGTTGTTGCACTTAGTTGAGCCTAGCATATTTAGGCCTTGTGCTTGAAGAAAATAAACGTTAGTTTAATTCTGCATTCCTTCAAGCCAATTCCATAATTGTTTTTAAAACGCATATTCACTCCCCCCCTCTAGGCGACATCTCGTCCTTTCAACGCATGCATGTTTGCAAGGCCTATGTTGTAATTTAATCTCTTCTGGAAATAGTTTGATTGTGAACTGTTAGCTAAGAGAATATACCTCGAATTAACTATCCAATGTTGGCTCCTGACCCATTTGTTCTTGTTGGACACTTATAGGACTTGACTGGATCGGACATACTATCTACATGTAAGTTCTAAGTGCCTCACTTTTAGTTCATCTGAAATGATGCTACTCAGTTCAGTAACATGCTTCTCTTGCACTCTCCTTTGTAATTTCTGAGCTTCTTACAACTTATGGTACATGTATTTTACTAATAATATTTATCATTGTAGATTCCAGGTTGTACAAGATGTCATTCTCGGTTTCTACATCCTCTCATCATTCGTGTATTGTTTCCTTTTCTGCGTGCAAAGCAAATTAAGTGTGAATATTCTCCAAGTTCTTATTCACTAACCCTTGATTTATAAAAGACCCTCCTTTGCCATGGGTGAAGCCAAAATTGATTTCATGACATTGTTGCTCCTGTCCACATTGTTTATCATAAAGTATTAAATGATAGAGACGTGCGTTGCACATGCATGCTAACTAGTAACACATAATTTCTCAACCTAGAACTTAGGCCTTTTTTTACTCCAACAAAAGCACATCCAAAGGTTTTGTCTACGAGAAAATGGAGGGCTAGGATACAGATAAGTAATGACAACAACATAGAGTTTGAAACAACTTAGCACTAACAAAGGATATATAGAAATCATTTTAAATAATTTTTTTTGCGTGAAGCTTAAATTAAAAGGCAAGGCTCGCTATAAAAAATAGCCTTATTCCAAATTTTGGACTCTCTCGAAGTAGGAAAAAACTTGACACTTAGGAGAAGAAACTCAAAGCTATTGCACTTTAGGTTGAGGAATAGTCGTATACGTTGGCTCCACCCACTGTTGTGGTGCAGTGCACGGGAAACAAACCTAGCCAGGGCCTTTTTTTATTAGAACCAATGTTTGAGTCATCATGACACCTAGGGGTCTTAGGGCATCTCTAGTGGGGCCGACGCAAATCGGCACCGCAAACGGTCCATTCTGGCCCGTTTACGTTGAGAAACAGATAGTTTGGACTAGCAGGGGCAAATGAGATGACACAGCGGGGCGACCCAAACTTTTTTCTTTTTTCTTGTTCCTAGGCGACAACCTACACCTCCTCTGTGTTTCCTTCCCCTGCGCCGGCTCGCCTACCTCCTCCCTTCCTTTCCTCCTCCTTCCCCTACGCCAGCTCGCCCGCCCACTCCCTTCTTTTCCTCCTCCTTTCCCTGCGCCGGCTCGCTGATAGTGGTGCTAGCCGCCCAGTTGGGAACCCCAAGAGGAAGGTATGATGAGCACATCGACAAGTTTTCCCTCAGTATGAAACCAAGGTTTAATCGAACTAGTAGGAGAAAGAAACCACTTCTAAAGGTTGATGCTTGCTGGCTTTGGCATCTGCTCCAGAGAATTTGTATATGGCGCCTATATGGGGCGTAGCTTTAGCGCCAGCAGCAACGTGGAACCTGCACACAACACAACCAAAGTACTTTGCCCCAACTTGCAGTGAGGTTGTCAATCTCACCGGTTTGCTGTAAAGAAAGGATTAAACGTATCGTATGGTAATAGATGTTTGTTTGCAAGAAAGTAAATAATGCTTGTAGAAAGTAAACGGTAATATGAATGTAAAAGAATGGACCTGGGTGCATAGTTCACTAGAGGTGTCTCTCCATAAAGATAAATAACATGATGGGTAAACAAATTACAGTTGGGCAATTGACAGAATAAAAAATGCAAGCAATGTATGTAAATGTCATGAGGATCACTATGAGATTCACTTGGGCATTACAACATAATACATATACCGTAATGCAACTGCATCTATGGCTAATAATCCACCCGCCGGATATCATTTGAACAACCGTTGGATATTAAGTTGCAAGCAACAGATTATCGCCTTAAGCAAAGTGTGTAATGTAAACAATACAAATGTCATTGGACACAAGATTTTTGTTTTCTCCCTAGTAGCAACAACACATCTACAACCTTAGAAGTTATTTTCACTCTCTCAGATTACTAGAGGCATGAACCCACTATCGAGCATAAATACTCCCTCTTGGAGTCACTAGCATCTACTCGGCCAAGATATCTACTAGCAACGGAGAGCATGCAAGATCATAAACAACATAGAGATGATAAATCACAAATCAACTTGACATAGTACTCAATATTCATGGGATCCCAAAAAATACAACATGTAGAATTACATAACGATGATCTTGATCATGATAGGCAGCTCACAAGATCTAAACATGAAGCACATGGAGGAGAAGACATCCATCTAGCTACTGCTATGGACCCATAGTCCAAGGTAGAATACTCAAACATCACTCCGAAGGCACGCATGGTGATGAAGAAGGCCTTCGGTGGTGATTCCCCTCTCCGGCAGGGTGCCGGGAAGACCTTCTGGACCCTCCCGATCTCGCGTCGACGATGGCGGCGGCTTGCAGTATGTTTTCTGGAAAACAGTTCGGGCCTTAGGGTTTTCCCATCAAGGGGATTAAATAGGCGGAAGAGCAATGTCAGGAGGTGGACCAGGCGGTCAAACCCCTGGTGGCGCGGCCTAGGGGTGGCTCGCGCCACCACCAGGTGTGGTTGGCCCCTGGTCCGTCTCCTGCTCTCCTTTGGACTCCGTCTTCGTGTCAGGTAATTAGGGACTTCAGCTTTTGTTTCGTCTAATTCCGAGAATATCTCCTGTGTAACTTTTCTGAAACACAAAAATAGCAGAAAACAGGGAACTGACACGGTGGCATCTTGTTAATAGGTCAGTTTCGGAAAATGCATAAAAACGCCACAAAGTGCAAACAAAACACAAAGAAAATGGTGTATAAACAAGCATGGAGCATCAAAATTTATAGATACGGTTGAGACGTATCAAGCATCCCCAAGCTTAACTCCTGCTCGTCCTCGAGTAGGTAAGTGATAATAAAACAATAATTTTTGAGGTGACATGCACCAACACAATCTTGATCAAAATGATGTAAAGCATTAAGTGCTGAGATCAAAGTACTCTAAACATGGGCATAAAAGATATAATCTCGACAATAGAACTTAGCAACCATGTTATAACATGAAAAGTAACACAAATAAAAGATCATGAGTAATAATGCATTGAAAGTCAATTGTTTGTTTCAAGCATATAGAAAAACATAGCAAAGTGGTATTCAGCTTGTCCCTCATGGAGTAGCAAAATATAAATGCATAGGACACCTTCAAGTTTAAGAGGGCGACTAGATACAAATAATTTGAGAACAAGCAAAACCATAATCATGAATCAATCAATAATAAATTTTGGGGCCATGCACATTATACTCAGAATGAAAATTATGCTCTCTTAGACAGTGCATAAAGGTAGAAGGTGAAGACTCAACATAAATGTAAAAGAAAGGTCCTTCGCAGAGGGAAGCAGTGATTGCGAGTTTTTATAAACCTTCCAAAAAATTATGGTACTTCCTAGCTTTGAGCTCTCATTGCCCCCATCATAGACATCTTGAGTGGTTAAGGTTAATGCGAGTACAAATATGAGATATATGCTTGATAAATCATAAGTTGAAAATCTCATGTCCCGTGAATACGAGTACTTAAACAATGCTAGCCGACTTAGGTCCCAAGCAAGTTCTTGCCACTGTAAGCATACATGTATCATCGAGAACGTCAACGGGGTACCTCTTGCCCAATGACATGGAAACTATCCCACATAAAAATGACAAGACAAATAGACACTGAACACCTCGACATCTCTTTTATTTACTATTGGGTATAGCTTTTTTATTTTGAGATGCGTCGTCGAATGTCCACTATGGTTATGCTGTAAATTTCCACCATGAATGATGCATAGTTTAGATTAGCGGCCCAGGCGTTTCTCTAACATATATACAAACTCCATGAACTCCACAAGTTTCCAACTCCTTTCACAAAGATAAGCATCCATAAACAAAAGATCATAATATCAACTTAAATAAAAATAAGTGCAATGTTGAAAGCGTGCCCCATGACAGCATGGCTGAGCTAACTCCCAACTTACAACTTGCAAGCATATAATCAACATAAGAGAGCCAATATGGTCAAGTTTATTAAGTGCAAGAAAGTAAATGTGCCGTCAGGTTCGTGAGAGCTTTACTAACTAATTTTCACATAACAAAAAGTTTAATTTGGAAGATAGATAAAAGCAAGACGAATGTACTTGGAATAACAAATTGCTAATAGGTAGATATGGTGGACACATTGGAAAACTTTGATTTTTGGGAGTTGGATGCATGAGAAGTATTCCCTCTCAGTACATATGAAGGCTAGCAAAAGACTGGGAGCGACCAACTAAGAGAGCAATAACGGCCATAATCATGCATAGCGACAAAATATTATTAACCAAAGCATAAAGTGGTATCACAAGTCAAAAACCAAATAATCATAGAGGCTTGAGGCGACTGGTTAAAGTCAAACATGGTGTAAGCATGCGCCAATACAACCCAAATAAAGCATCAAAGGAGAATACCACAATATTATGCTCCCATATAATAAAAACAACGCATGATTCTTTCAAAGGCACATTAAGCAATCTCAGTCATTTGAGACAAGTCGTGCTACAGTAAAAACTACTAAGCATATAATCCAAATAACATCAAGCATGACATGCAAAATTCTAAGCCACAGTCTAAACAAGCTCCCATTTGTACCACTATAAACATGAAACGTTTTACTCTTTTCCAACACCAATCAACCTTTTTGAAACAACTCTTGAAGATGAAAAGCAACATAGACCAGAGGTCTAAACACACCTAGCTACAAAGAACTAACAAGTTCTGAACAAAAATCAAGGCGAAAAACGAAAGCTAAACGCAGTACTAGAAAAAGAGAACACTCGTTGAACGATAAAAGTAAAAACTAGAGTCTTCTAGGCAATGAAAACGGAGTATGTCTTCTCCAAAAAAAACATATTGGGATTCAACCATTTATTGCAGCAAACAAAATAAAATAAAACTGAAAGCAAAAATAAAGATGCTCCAAGAAAAACGCATAACATATGAAGCAATAAAAATATAGTGTCTTGAAAGATGACCTTATATTTTGTTGATGAAGAAGGAGTGCCTCGAGGCATCCCCAAGCTTTGACGCTTGTACTTATTGGATATTTCTTGGGGTGACATGGGAATCCTCAAGCTTGAGCTTTTGTCCATACTTCATCTCATCTCATCATTCTCCTTTCCCTACACTTGAAAACTTTCTTCATACAAAACTTCACACAATTCTTATTAGCAACATTAGTGTATGCAAGATAGTAAATCCACACTTTGGTTTAGTTTCAACTCAAGTATAACACCCATTAAAGCATAAGCTACTGTAGCAACTTCCTCAAAAGTTTCGTGATCAAAAGAACTCAAAAAGAAAGAGATCAAGAGGCAAACGCAAATAGTGGCAGAAATCTATCAAAACAGAACAGCTGGTAAAGATCGATTTTTTTGAAAATCTTCTGTTGCTCATCAAAAAGTGTAAAACTAATAAAAGCTAGAAAATAACCTAGGGCATGTGCACAAGAAATCGCAGATCAAAAAGACGTTCTGAGAATTTTCACGAATTTTTACGGTACATCGCAGAAATCTGTTTCAGGACAGCAACTTCCCCAAATCTTACCTTCCTCCAATTAGAGGTTCTTGGCACAAAAACAAAATAAAAATGAAAAGGAGAGGTCATTACAGTAGTAATAACTTTCAGGACTCAACAAAAAGAATCAGTACTGAAAAGAAAACATTGGGTTATCTCCCAAGAGTGCTTTTCTTTAACGCCTTTGAGCTAGGCACAGAAAGTGGAAATCAAGTAATTTCAAGTGATGAAGCATCAAGTTCATAATTTGCTCTAAGGATAGAGTCAAAAAGTAATTTCTTTCTCTTTCTAGGGAAGTGTTCCATACCTTTCTTGAGTGGGAATTGATATTTAATGGTGCCTTCCTTCATATCAATAATAGCACCAACAGTTCTAAGAAAAGGTCTTCCCAAAATAATAGGACAAGAAGCATTGCATTCAATATCCAAAACAAGGAAATCAACGGGAACAAGGTTATTGCTAACCATAATAAGAACATCATTAATCCTTCCCAAAGGTTTCTTCTTAGCAACATCAGCAAGAGGAACATCAAAATAACAATTTTCTTGCGGTAGTAAACCAAGCATATCATAAATTTTTCTGGGCATAATAGAAATGCTTGCACCAAGATCACATAAAGCATTGCAATCATTATTCACATTCATCTCAATGATGGGCTCCCAACCATCTTCTAATTTGTTAGGAATAGAAACTTTTTGTTTCAACTTATCCTCTCTAATTTGCATGAGAGCATTGATAATATGTTTTGTAAAAGTAACATTCATAGAACTAGCATTCGGACTTCTAGCAAGCTTTTGCAAGAACAAAATTACTTCAGAAATATTGCAACCATCAACATCAAAATCATTAAAGGTAGTAGAACTATTATCTCCCGTACTCCCAAAAATTTCAGCACTTTTATTAGAAAAAGTTTCTATAGTTTTAGGCAATTTCGCACAAGGAGTAGGAATTTTCTCTACACCAATCACTCTACCATTAAAAGAAGGAGGTTTGCTAGCATTTGAAACAATATCACTAGTGGTGGTAATAGTACAAACCTTCATATTTCTAGCCATCTCATCTTCTCTTTCCCACCTAGCATGCAATTCTGCTAACATCCTAACACTATTATCAATCTTAACCTGAATGGCATTCAAAGTCTTGCTTTCTTTCATATCATGAGGCAAAACCTTTTAGTTTTAGAAGTTCAACATCAAGAGCAAGGCTATCAACTTTAGAAGCAAGAACATCAATTCACCAAGCTTTTCCTCAACAGACTTATTAAAAGCAGTTTGTTTACTAATGAAGTCCTTGAGCATAACTTCAAGATCAGAGGGCGCGCCCCTATTGTTGCTGTAGGAATTACCATAACCATTACTATTGGTAGAAGGATATGGCCTATAATTGTTGCTACCAACATTGTTCCTATACGCACTGTTGTTGAAATTATTATTTCTAATGAAGTTTACATCAACATGCTCTTCTTGAGCAACCAAAGAGGCTAAAGGAACATTACTAGGATCAACATGAGCTCTATCATTAACAAGCATAGCCATAATGGTATTAATCTTATCACTCAAGGAAGAGGTTTCTTCAACAAAATTTACCTTCTTACCTTGTGGAGCTCTCTCGATGTGCCACTCAGAATAATTTACCATCATATTATCAAGAAGCTTTTTTGCGGCACCCAGGGTGATGGACATAAAAGTACCTCCAGTAGCTGAATCCAAGAGATTTCTTAAAGAAAAATTTAGTCCTGCATAAAAGGTTTGGATAATCGTCCAAGTAGTCAGTCCATGAGTGGGACAATTCTTTATCAAAGATTTCATTCTTTCCCAAGCTTGAGCAACATGTTCATTATCAATTTTTTTAAACTTCATAATATCACTTCTAAAAGATATAATCTTAGCAGGAGGATAATATTTTCCAATAAAAGCATCCTTGCACTTAACCCAAGAATCAATACTATTTCTAGGCAAAGATAGCAACCAATCCTTAGCTCTTCCTCTTAAAGATAAAAGGAAACAACTTAAGCTTAATAATATCTCCATCTATATCCTTATACTTTTGCATCTCACATAGCTCAACAAAATTGTTGAGATGAGCTACAGCATCATCAGTACTAACACCAGAAAATTGCTCTTTCATAACAAGATTCAAACCCTTATAAAAATTTGCCTCAGAGCAGGTGGCGCAATAGGAGTGAAGATGAAATCATTGTTGTTTGTGCTAGTAAAGTCACACAACTTGGCGTTCTCAGGGGTACTCATTCTAGCAAGACTAAAAGCAGACAAGCAAAAATAACAACTATAAAGGAACTAATTTTTTTTGTATTTTTGATAAAAAGATGCAAACAAAAATAAAGTAAAGAAAGTAAGAAAAACAATAACAAAGTAAAAGATTGGAAGCGAGAGACTCCCCTTGTAGAAATCCTCTTTCTCCCCGGCAACGGCGCCAGAAAAAGTTGCTTGATAGCGGTGCTAGCCACCTAGTTGGGAACCCCAAGAGGAAGGTATGATGAGCACAGTGGCATGTTTTCCCTCAGTATGAAACCAAGGTTTAATCGAACCAGTAGGAGAAAGAAACCACTTCTCAAAGTTGATGCTTGCTGGCTTTGGCGTTTGCTCCAGAGAATTTGTATAATGCGCCTATCTAGGGCGTAGCTTTATCGCCAGCAGCAACATGGAACCTGCACACAACACAACTAACATACTTTGCCCCAACTTGCAGTGAGGTTGTCAATCTCACCAGTTTGTTGTAAACAAAGGATTAAACGTATCGTGTGGTAATAGATATTTGTTTGCAAGAAAGTAAATAATGCTTATAGAAAGTAAACAATAATATAAATGTAAAAGAATGGACCTGGGTCCACAGTTCACTAGAGGTGTCTCTCCATAAAGATAAATAACATGATGGGTAAACAAATTACAGTTGGGCAATTGACAGAATAAAAAATGCAAGCAATGCATGTAAATGTCATGAGGATCACTATGAGATTCACTTGGGCATTACAACATAATACATATACCGTAATGCAACTGCATCTATGGCTAATAATCCACCCGCCGGATATCATTCGAACAACCGTTGGATATTAAGTTGCAAGCAACAGATTATCGCCTTAAGCAAAGTGTGTAATGTAAACAATACAAATGTCATTGGACACAAGATTTTTGTTTTCTCCCTAGTAGCAACAGCACATCTACAACCTTAGAAGTTATTTTCACTCTCTCAGATTACTAGAGGCATGAACCCACTATCGAGCATAAATACTCCCTCTTGGAGTCACTAGCATCTACTCGGCCAAGATATCTACTAGCAACGGAGAGCATGCAAGATCATAAACAACATAGAGATGATAAATCACAAATCAACTTGACATAGTACTCAATATTCATGGGATCCCAAAAAATACAACATGTAGAATTACATAACGATGATCTTGATCATGATAGGCAGCTCACAAGATCTAAACATGAAGCACATGGAGGAGAAGACATCCATCTAGCTACTGCTATGGACCCATAGTCCAAGGTAGAATATTCAAACATCACTCCGGAGGCACGCATGGTGATGAAGAAGGCCTTCGGAGGTGATTCCCCTCTCCGGCAGGGTGCTAGGAAGACCTTCTGGACCCTCTCGATCTCGCGTCGACGATGGCGGCGGCTTGCAGTATGTTTTCTGGAAAATAGTTCGGGCCTTAGGGTTTTCCCATCAAGGGGATTAAATAGGCGGAAGAGCAATGTCAGGAGGTGGACCAGGCGGTCAAACCCCTGGTGGCGCGGCCTAGGGGTGGCTCGCGCCACCACCAGGTGTGGTTGGCCCCTGGTCCGTCTCCTGCTCTCCTTTGGACTCCGTCTTCGTGTCAGGTAATTAGGGACTTCAGCTTTTGTTTCGTCTAATTCCGAGAATATCTCCTGTGTAACTTTTCTGAAACACAAAAATAGCAGAAAATAGGGAACTGACACTGTGGCATCTTGTTAATAGGTCAGTTTCGGAAAATGCATAAAAACGCCACAAAGTGCAAACAAAACACAAAGAAAATGGTGTATAAATAAGCATGGAGCATCAAAATTTATAGATACGGTTGAGACGTATCAAGCATCTCCAAGCTTAACTCCTGCTCGTCCTCGAGTAGGTAAGTGATAATAAAACAATAATTTTTGAGGTGACATGCACCAACACAATCTTGATCAAAACGATGTAAAGCATTAAGTGCTGAGATCAAAGTACTCTAAATATGGGCATAAAAGATATAATCTCGACAATAGAACTTAGCAACCATGTTATAACATGAAAAGTAACACAAATAAAAGATCATGAGTAATAATGCATTGAAAGTCAATTGTTTGTTTCAAGCATATAGAAAAACATAGCAAAGTGGTATTCAGCTTGTCCCTCATGGAGTAGAAAAATATAAATGCATAGGACACCTTCAAGTTTAAGAGGGCGACTAGATACAAATAATTTGAGAACAAGCAAAACCATAATCATGAATCAATCAATAATAAATTTTGGGGCCATGAACATTATACTCAGAATGACAATTATGCTCTCTTAGACAGTGCATAAAGGTAGAAGGTGAAGACTCAACATAAATGTAAAAGAAAGGTCCTTCGCAGAGGGAAGCAGTGATTGCAAGTTTTTATAAACCTTCCAAAAAATTATGGTACTTCCTAGCTTTGAGCTCTCATTGCCCCCATCATAGACATCTTGAGTGGTTAAGGTTAATGCGAGTACAAATATGAGATATATGCTTGATAAATCATAAGTTGAAAATCTCATGTCCCGTGAATACGAGTACTTAAACAATGCTAGCCGACTTAGGTCCCAAGCAAGTTCTTGCCACTGTAAGCATACATGTATCATCGAGAACGTCAACGGGGTACCTCTTGCCCGATGACATGGAAACTATCCCACATAAAAATGACAAGACAAATAGACACTGAACACCTCGACATCTCTTTTATTTACTATTGGGTATAGCTTTTTTATTTTGAGATGCGTCGTCGAATGTCCACTATGGTTATGTTGTAAATTTCCACCATGAATGATGCATAGTTTAGATTAGCGGCCCAGGCGTTTCTCTAACACATATACAAACTCCATGAACTCCACAAGTTTCCAACTCCTTTCACAAAGATAAGCATCCATAAACAAAAGATCATAATATCAACTTTAAATAAAAATAATGCTTGTAAAAAGTAAACGGTAATTTGAATGTAAAGGAATGGACCGGGGTTCACGGTTCACTAGAGTGTCTCTCCATAAAGATAAATAACATGCTGGGTAAACAAATTACAGTTGGGCAATTGACAGAATAAAGAATGCAAGCAATGCATGTACATGTCATGAGGATCACTATAAGATTCACTTGGGCATTACAACATAATACATAGACTGTAATCCAACTGCATCTATGACTAATAATCCACCGGCCGGATATCATCCGAACAACCGTTGGGTATTAAGTTGCAAGCAACAGATTATCGCCTTTAACAAAGTGTGTAATGTAAACAATACAAATGTCCTTGAACACAAGATTTTTATTTTTTTTCCCTAGTAGCAACAGCACATCTACAACCTTAGAAGTTATTTTCACTCTCCCAGATTATTAGAGGCACGAACCCACTATCGAGCATAAATACTCCCTCTTGGAGTCACTAGCATCTACCCGGCCAAGATATCTACTAGCAACAGAGAGCATGCAAGATCATAAACAACATAGAGATGATAAATCACAAATCAACTTGACATAGTACTCAATATTCATCGGATCCCAACAAACACAACATGTAGAATTACATAACGATGATCTTGATGATAATAGGCAGCTCACAAGATCTAAACATGAAGCACATGGAGGAGAAGACATCCATCTAGCTACTACTATGGACCCATAGTGCAAGGTAGACTACTCACACATCACTCCGGAGGCAGGCATGTTGATAAAGAAGGCCTCCGGTCGTGATTCCCCTCTCCGACAGGGTGCCGGGAAGAGCTTCTGAACCCTCCCGATCTCGCATCGACGGCGGCGGCAGCTTGCGGTATGTTTTCTAGAAAAGAGTTTGGGCCTTAGGGTTTTCTCGTCGAGGGGATTAAATAGGCGGAAGGGCGATGTCAGGAGGTGGACCAGGCGGTCACACCCCCTGGTGGCGCGGCCTAGGGGTGGCCCGCGCCACCACCAGGTGTGGCTGGCCCCTGGTCCGTCTCCTGCTCTCCTTTGGACTCCGTCTTCGTGTCAGGTAATTAGGGACTTTCGCTTTTGTTTCGTCTAATTCCGATAATATTTCCTGTGTAACTTTTCTGAAACACAAAAACAGCAGAAAACAGGGAACTGGCACTATGGCATCTTGTTAATAGGTTAATTCCAAAAAATGCATAAAAACGCCACAAAGTGTAAACAAAACACAAAGCAAATGGTGTATAAATAAGCATGGAGCATCAAAATTTATAGATACGTTTGAGACGTATCACTCGCCCTCCCCCTCACTCCCTTGTTTGTCGGCTTGGTTTGGTGCGCGGTTTGTGCTGATTCAGTTCAGTATTTGGGCTGTGTTCTGATTTGCTTGATTTTGCAAGTGAGGCCAGGGGTGAGGCGGCTGGAGTTCGTGCGCATGGCGGCGGCGCAAACAGCGATGTGCGTCGTCGCGCTCTAGGTGCTCGCCTGGGACAACGCCGGCCTGCTCCGCCCCAGTGTCAACGTCGTTGACTCCGCCGTCACGGTCGTCGCCGGCCCCGTGTATTCATGCTTTACAACGAAGTATTTGACGGGGAAGCATTGGTTCCTGCTCTATAAACCATTGACAACTAACTAGATGAGGTCCCTGATAGTTGTAGTGGCAGATGTCCTGGTCATCTTCTTTTTTCCCTGCAAAAAGCAAAGGTGTCTTTGTTAAAAGATTATTAGAAACATCATGATCACCTAATTTATTTGCATGCAAAGTCCAAAAAAAAAATAGGACGTACATAAGGGCACAAAGAAAAGTGATTTCGAGATAAAGTGCATGCAAAGTCCAACTAACAATAGCTCAAACCATTCGTTCGATTCACGCTTTTTTTTCATTTGTTGATTCCATATTGACAAGGACTTCAACTCTAGATTCCACATGAGTATATTTCAACAAAGTTTTTTTTGGGCCAGTAACACATAATTTGTCAACCTAGAACTTAGGCCTTTTTTTACTCCAACAGAAGAACATCCAAAGGTTTGGTCTATGAAATGGAGGGCTAGGACAGAGAGAAATAATGAAAGGACAATGACATAGAGTTTGAAACAACTTAGCACTAACAAAGGATGTTTTTTTATAATGGGTCTTTTATTACTTATGAGATTTAAGGCATTACACCTGGCCTCTACATAGAAAGATGCACATAGCCGATGTTCAGCCATGGAGTGGCCAATAATAAAAACAAAAGGCGATATTATATATTACACTGAGAAATTACAAAAACACTTAAGTTGGAGGAGCTTCGATACGCAAGTTATGCTGCCAGCCATGTTGGGAAAAAGTATCCCTCACCGTAGCCTCCAACCGTGAATAGACCTCCGTAAACAGGTCTCAATGCTCCATCCTCTGAAGCGATGACCATAAACAAAGAGTATTGGTATACCGGTAGATAGGCTGCAAAAGAGAAGAATTTATATCATCAAACAATTTATCATTTCTACATAGTCAAAACGATCAAATAACGGCAATCGCTCCCACCTTAATATGCTTTTTGAACCTATGATCAATGAATGCCATTAAGCCAATTTCTAAAGATATTGGACACACTACGTGGCTGATATAAGTTCTAAGCTAATTAGATGACTGACCATATAGATTTGGCGAACCGGCATTGGAAACACAAGTGCTTAATTGTCTCATCTTGATTGCAGAGAGCACATAGTTTACTACCATGCCAATTCCACTTTGCAAGATTATCTTTGGTGAGAATTACTCCTTTATGGAGGTACCATCCAAATATCTTGATCCTTAAAAGGATTTTCAACTTCCAAAGTTTACTAACGAAGGATATATAGAAATTATTTTAAATAAGAGATATTTTTTTGCATGAAACTTAAATTAAATGGCGAGGCTCGCTAATAAAATAACCTTATTCCAAATTTTAAACTCTCTCAAAGTACGAAAAAAATTAATACTTAGGGGAAGCAACCCAAAGGTCGATGAAAGCCGCAAACATTGGCTCCGCCCACTATTGTGGCGGAGTGCACGCGAAGCAAACCGCTATGGGCTTTCTTTTTATTAGAACCAATGCTTGAGTATAGTCTAGGTTGGCAGCCTAACACCTAGGTCTCTTACCAATATACTCCCTCCGTCCACATTTATAAGACGCGAAAGCATTTTCCGACAGCGATTAAAAAATCAAAATTGGACATGTTTGCCCCTGATCAATCATTAATACATGGGGATCCTCCTTCCTCGCGTCGCCGCCAAGGACGGAGCACGTCGCCATCCCCTCTTCCCCGCGTCGCCTAGGACCTGCTCGCTGAGCACCGCACCTCCCTTCTTCCACACATCGCAGGCAAGGTCCATCTCCCCCAGCAACGCCTCCCTTCTTCCCCGCGTCGCTCCCAAGATCCATCTCGCTAGGACCTTGCCGACAGCAATCTACACACGCTCCTGCTCGCAAAGACGATCTTCCCGTCGCCCAGCACCTGGACAGGTGTTCTTCATCCAGCACGTTGCCCCTTCCTCGTCCAACACGTCGCCCAAGACCTCACCGCCGGTGATTTGCACGCGAGACAATCTGCAAGTCGCTGCCTAGATCCAGGTCGACCAGAACCTCGCAGCCGACGATCTGGATGCGCTCCTGCTTGCCCAATATGATCTGCACGTCGCCTAGCACCTGGGCATCAGCGAGGACAGAGGCGGAGGCGAGGGAGAGGCGAGTGACGCGAGGCCAGGGAAAGGCTCGGGAGAAAGGGGAATTGGATTCCGTCATTCCGACCGGGGGTATAATCGGAAAACGTAGGATTTTCAGTAACATGACAGACTGACACCGTCGTTCTCTTCCGCGCCTTATAAAAGTGGACGGAGGGAGTACTTCATGTGCACTCTGATTAATGTACTAGTAATACCGGTATTCATGCTAAATAGAAAGAAGAAATTATAACTCATAGTTTTGTTAAGTGTGCCTACTACTAAAAAATGTGGACTACCTCTACTCCTCTAGTACCATTGGTTGATGATATGAAGAAGTTGCCATCTTACAAGTAACGGGCCAGCCACGTACGTGCAACACTTTCGTTAATAATTTTAGTTGAAGAAAGGGTACCAAGTCGAAACCATCATTTCATCAATATGCTAAAACCATGGTGACACACGGAACTATCCCTCCAAATAACAAACTCTCTACCAATTTACTAAGAGCATCTCTAGCCATGAACCCGACGAGGCCCCCGGCAGCCCTTTTTTCATCCGGACGGTGAAAAACGGCCCAGTCGCGTCCTCGGTTCCTCGTTTTCGCCCGAGTTTGGGCTTTCATCCATCCGGCGAGCCCAGACCATCCCCGCCCCCCCGGGGCACACTCGGGGAGTCCAGAGGAAACAAATGCGCGGGAAACGCCGAGAAAAGTTCACGCGCGCCTGGTGGCCCCGACTTGTCGGCGAGAAAGGCCGGTCGTCTTCCTCATCGCATCCTCTTCTGCGCTGTAAAAGCCTGCCGCCGATGGACGTGTAGCCACGTGGCGAGGCGAGTTAATGCGCAGCCGTCTATTTATCGCGGCCTACCGCGCGTCTGGCCGCATTCATCCCCACCTTCTTCCCAGTCTACTCTCCATGAAAATGGCGGGCTACAGCGACGACGATGGCGCGGCGAACAACGGCTTTGGCCCGCGCTCTCTGCACCAGTGGGAGGACCGACTATTGTACATGGCGGGCTATCCGGCGCCGCCGGACTTTCGCGCACCCGGAGGCTGGCGCCTGAGCGCGGGGGGGCGTCCCAATCCCTCTGCCGCCAGTGGGCGCCGCCCTCGACGCCGCCATCGAAGAGGTGCTCGAAACCATGGGCGACGAGCAGCGCGCGAAACCGCGCTTCTTCCCCGACAACTACCTGGCATGGAACGAGTTCTTCCGGCGCAGGTCCGAATGGGAGCTCGCCGCCTACGACGGCCCTCCCCCTCCTCCCGCACGCAACAACGCCGCCGGCCGCCGCAGCTGGTGGAGCACGTCGGGCCGCACCCTCGAAAATGTGCCCGCGCACATCGAGGGTGACAACTGCCCCATCCTGGGGATGCAGCCGCCGCCTTCCCTGTCGCGCCGCCGTGGCAACTTGTGGATGCCACGACGGATGGCATCATCCGGGTCGGCGTCGAGGTCGGCATCCCGCTCGTCGGCATCGACGCCGAGGACGGTGAAGAAGGAGCCGCCATCGACACTGCCGACCAGAGGGTGCAGCAGCGGCGCCCTCGTCATCCGCGAGGGGGCGCGCACCTCGTCGCCACCGACGCGCGGCCACAAGCGGAAGCCGAGGAAGGAGGACGCAGTTGCCGCAGCTGCGTCTGACCTCGCCGTCGCGGAGGCCGCGCGGGCCAAGGACACGGCGCTCCGCGAGGCGACCGCGAGGTCCCTCGAGGACCTCATCCCCGCCGACAACTCCATGCCGATGGACGCGATGCTCGCCTGGTCCAGGCAGGACTGGGAGAGGGAGGAGGCGGAGGAGCAGCGGCGGCTGCTGGACCTGGCGGCCGCGCGGCGCCGCGCCGCCGCCGCCGCACAACCCGCCAGAGGCGTGCCGGTCGTCAAGCAGGAGGACTCTAGCGACGACGACTGGTACCGGCCGACGCCGCCAGGCGTCGGCGACGCTGGACAGGGGTCCAGCCGTTGGGCCCCTGGCCAGAGCAGCCAGCAGGCGCCGCCACCGCAGGACGGCGGCGACTCCAGCGACGACGGCGGCGGCGACTACATGGCGTTCTACCGCCATTTGGGCATGTAGAACGTCGTGTTTTGAGTTCAGTTCATGTTTGCCTCTGGCCGAATTCAAATATATTACAAATTTGGCCTATATATGTAAGAACTCGCCTATATATATTAAATATCTCTAAATTTTCCCTAAGTTTGGAAGTTTTTCGTCTATTGATGTTTGAATTCGACTTTTCCTCTGGACTCACCGCTGGGAAAATGGACCTCCCTGATACGTCTCCAACGTATCTATAATTTTTGATGCTCCATGCTTGTTTTTACACCATTTGCCTATTGTTTCGTTACACTTAGTGGCACTTTTATGCATTTTCCGGAACTAACCTATTAACGAGTTGCCACAGTGCGAGTTCCCTGTTTTCTGCTGTTTTTGTGTTTCAGAGTGATACACAGGAAATATTCTCGGAATTGGAGGAAACAAGTTCCTGAAGTCTTATTTTACCCGGAAGCTTCCAGAGATCCAAAGGAGAGTCGGAGGGGGGCCACCAGGGCCCCACACGCAGGGGCGGCGCGGCCAGGCCCCTGGCCGCGCAGGCCCCGCATGAGGGCGCCTGGCTCCTCCTCTGACGACGCCCCTTCGCCTATAAAGACCCCCCGACGGAAAAAACCTAAGTACCCGATCAGATTTCCAGAACACATCGCGATCCGCCGCCACCGTCGACCCGAAGATCGGGAGGGTCCAGAAGCTCTTCCCGGCACCCTGCCGGAGAGGGGAATCGCCACTGGAGGTCTTCTTCATCGCCATGCTTGCCTCCGGAGCGATGAGTGAGTAGTCTACCTTGGACTATGGGTCCATAGCAGTAGCTAGATGGTTGTCTTCTCCACCATGTGCTTCATGTTTAGATCTCATGAGCTGCCCTACATGATTGAGATCACCGTTATGTAATTCTACATGTTTGGTTTGTTGGGATCCGATGAATATTGGTGTTTATGATTAAGTTGTTGTACTGAATTATATCTTTTGTTATCTCTATGTTGTTTATGATCTTGCATGCTCTCCGTTGTTAGTAGCTATCTTGGCCGAGTAGTTGCTAGTGACTCCAAGAGGGGGTATTTATGCTCGATAGTGGGTTCATGCCTCTATTTCACCTGGGGGAGTGACAGAAACCTCTAAGGTGGTAGATGTGCTGTTGCTACTAGGGAGAAAACAACATTCATATGCTCAAGGGCATATGCTTTGTTTACATTACACACTTTGCTTAATGCAATTATCTGTTGTTCGTAACTTAATACTACTGGGGTGTTCGGATTGATATCCCCGGGAGTGGATTATTAGTCATAGATGCAGTTGGATGGCGGTCTATGTATTTTGTTGTAATGCCCAGAGTAAATCTCATAGTGATCTTCTTGACATATCACGTTTATCTTTATTCTATCAATTGCCCAACTGTAATTTGTTTACCCAGCATGTGTTATTTATTTTATGGAGAGACACCACTAGTGAACTGTGGACCCTGGTCCTATTTCCATCATATTGCTATCACCTGTTTACTTTACTTGTACTGTTTACTTTACTCGCATACTATATTGTTTTCCACTCGATACGCTCATAACCTTTGTTTCAAGCAAACCGGTGAGATTGACAACCTCATCGCAAGTTGGGAACAAAGTATTTGTTTGTGTGTGTGCAGGTTCCACATCACCTTCAGTCGTTTGTCCCTCCTCTCCTGATCGATATTAAACCTTGGTTTCTTAACTGAGGGAAAACTAGCTGCTATACTCATCATACCTTCCTCTTGGGGTTCCCAACGGGCTGGTTATCCACCACGCACAAGGACAGTCTGCTCCACATCAACTTGGCACCAGCAGCTAATTTTCTGGGCGCCATCAATAAGGGATCAGCTAATTTTCTGGCGCCGTTGCCGGGGAGGAAGAGAAGACTTCTGTGAGGGGAGTTTTTCGCACACACATCCTTTACTTTGTTTTATTGTTTTGCTTTACTTTATTTATTTTACCTGCATTGCTTTTTATCAAAAACCCAAAAAAATTAGAATCCTTGGTAGTTGTTTTTACTTATCTGCTTTTAGTTTTGTTAAAATGAGTAATCCTGAAGTAGAAGTTCATAGTTTTAAGCAACAAGGGGGAGAAAGTTTAAAAGATGCTTGGTACCGTATTAACAATGCTCATCATAGGTGTACCAAAAAGCACTCTACCACGATCCTCCTTAGAAATTTTTATGTTGGTATATCCAGTTGGAATAGGTATGTTCTTGATACTCTTACAGGAGGTAATTTTCTGGGTACTCCCGCTGGAGAAGCATGCACTATAATTGAAAGTTTAGTGGGAATACCACCTATTCATGTTGCTAAAACTGAGACCACCCTGGAGGAGGTGGTAGAAAAGCTTAGCTCTTTAGAGAAAAGTTTGCCAAGTATCCTAGAGAATGCTAGCCGCGTTAGTGATTTAATAGAAAACATTGGTAAGAGAATTACCATTTTAGAGGCTAGCACTACTCATGACAATCAAAATTTAAGGATTGGTAAACTAGAGGAGTCTATGGAAACTCTTAGCTTAATCTTCTCTTCTCTTAAATTTAAGAAGGAGAAAGTGTTTGTTGGAAAAGAGCAAAAATTTATGTATGTTCCCAAAGTTTCTGCGCTTAAATCTCAACATGTTCTTAAAATTGGTAAGACTCTTAGTTCCACTAAGGGTGACTTGCAGGTTGAATCATCTTCGGGAACCTTCAAAGAGCCTACTGAGGTAACTAGCACTTCATCACTTGATATTACTTGATTCGCAATTTTCTGCGCCTAGCTCAAAGGCGTTAAAGAAAAGCACTCTTGGAAGATAACCCAATGTTTTCTTTTCAGTACTTTTTCTTTTATTTGAGTCTTGGAAGTCATTACTACTGTAATGACCGCTCCTTATCTTGTTTATTTCGTTTTTGTGCCAAGAGAAGCCTCTAATTTGAGTGAGGTAAAGATTTGGGGATGTTGCTGTCCTGAAACTGTTTTCGGTGCTGCACCGTAAAAATTCGTATAAATTCTCTGTATATCTTTTGGACCTGAAATTTCTTTTGCATATGACCCAGGTTGTATCCAAACTTTTGTTAGTTGAACACTTTTTGATTTGAGCAACAGAAAACCCCTCAAAAATTCGACCTTTGTCAGCTGTTCAGTTTTGACAGATTTCTGCCAATATTTGTGTTTGCCACTTTATCGCTTTCTTTTGAGTTCTTTTGATCACGGAACTTTTGGGGAGGTTGCTACAGTAGTATTTGCTATATATGTGGTGGTTTTGAGTTGAAACCTGAAGCAAAAAGAGGATTGATTATATGTTATGCTTGCACTAATGTTGCTAATAGAATTGTGTTTAGTTTTGTATGAAGGAAGTTTTCAAGTGTAGGGATTGGAGAATGATGAGATGAGTTGAAGAATGGACAAAAGCTCAAGCTTGGGGATGCCCATGCATCACCCCAAGAAATATCCAAGAAGTACAAGCGTCAAAGCTTGGGGATGCCCTCGAGGCACCCCTTCTTCATCGGCAAAAATCAGGTCGCCTTTCAAAACACTATATTTTTATTGCTTCATGCACTATGTGTTTTTCTTGGAGCGTCAGTTGTTTTAGTTTTCTTAGTTGGTTTAGTTTGTTTGTTTGCTGCAATAAATGGTTGGACCCCAACAAATTTTCTTTGGAGGAGATGTTCTCGTTTTCATTTGCCAAGAACGCTCTAGTTTTCACTCTTATTAAAAATTGAATGTTCTTCTTTTTCTGCTACTGCTTTTGGTTTTCGTTTTCGCCTTGATTTGCGTTCAGACCTTGTCATATCTTTTCATCAAGGTGTATTTTTGCCTCTGATCTTTATTGGTTTTCATCAAAAGAGGTGTTTATAAAAATTTCAAATGGTGTTGGAAAAGAGAAAAAGCTTTGTGCAAAAAAGTGGTACAAGAAGGAGCTTGTGTAGACTGCGGCTTAGGCTTTTTCATGTCATGCTTGATGTCTTTTTGATAGTATGCTTAGTGGTTTTGCTGTAGCATGACTTGTCTCAAATAACTGAGATTGCTTAATGAGCCTTTGAAAAAAATCATGCGTTGTTTTTATTGTATGGAAGCATTATTTTGGTTTTCTCCTTGATGCTTTATTTGGGTTGACTTGGCGCATGCTCACACATGTTAGACTCTTACAAAGTCACCAATAGCCTTCATGATCATTTAGTTTTTGACTTTTGATGCCATCTTATGCTTCTTTTAATGTCGCTTTGTCGCTTTGCATGATTATGGCCATTATTGCTCTCTTAGTTGGTCGCTCCCAGTCTTTTGCTAGCCCTCGCCTTGTACTGAGTATGAGCTCTACTCGTGCATCCAACTCCTAAAAGCCAAAGTTTTCCAAAGTGTCCACCATACATACCTACTAGCAATTTGCTATTCCAAGTAAATTTGACTTGCTTTTATTTTCTCTTCAAATTAAACTCTTACCAGTGTTATGCGAAATTCGGTTAGTAAAGCTCTCACGAACCGGAAGGCACACTTTAATTTTTCCTGTTCTTAAAATTTTGACATTGTGGTCTCTTATGTTGAGTTGTTATGCTTGCAAGTTTTAAGTTGGATTCTAGCCCATCCATGTTGTCATGGGGCAAGCTTTCAACATTGCACTCCTTATTTGAGTTGATATCGTGATCTTTTGTCTATGGATGCCCGCGGTGTGAAATGAATTGGGAATCTTGTGGGGATCATGGAGTTTGTATATGTGTTAGGGAAACGCCGGGCCGCCAATCTAAGCCATGCATAATTCATGGTGGAAATTTGCAGCATACCCATGGTGAACATTCGACGACGCATCTCACAATAAAAAGCTAAACAAAAGGCAAATAAAAGAGATGTCGAGGTGTTCATTGTCTGCTTGTCCTGTCATTTTGGTGTGGGCTTGTTCCATGTCATCGGGCACGGAGGTACCCCATTGGCGGTTCTCAATGATATGCATATACTTACAATGACAAGAGCCTTGCTTGGGACTCTAAGTAAAGTAGCATGAGGTTTGGGTACTCGTATTCACGGGGCACGAGGTTTTCAACTTATGATTTGTTAAGCATATGCATCATAATTGTTCTCGCATTAACTTTAACCATTCAAGATGCTTATGATGGGGGCAATGAGAGCTCAAAGCCGGTAAGTACCATAATTTTTGAAGGTTATAAAACTTGCAATCACTGCTTCCCTCTGCGAAGGGCCCTTCTTTTACTTTTATGTTGAGTCACCACCTTCTTTCTTTATGCACCATTAAGAGAGCATAATTGTCATTCTTAGTGTGATATGCATTGTCCCAAAGTTCATTGATTGATTCATATTGTTGGTTTCACTTGTTCTTAAATTATTTGTATCTAGTCGCCCTCTTAAACTTGAAGGTGTCCTATGCATTTATGTTTTGCTCTCTTTGAAGGACAAGCTGAAAACCATTTGTATGTTTTTCCTTATGATTTGAACACACGTTTGACTTTCATTGTTTCATTTTCACGATCTTTTGTTTGTGTTCATTTGCATGTTTACAACATGGTTGCTAAGTTCTTATTGTCATGATTACATCTTCATGCCCATGTTTTAAGTTCTTATGATCCCAGCTCACCAATGCTTACATATTTGATCAAGATTGTGTAGGTGCATGTCACCTCAAAAATTATTCTTTTGTTATCACTTACCTACTCGAGGACGAGTAGGAGTTAAGCTTGGGGATGCTTGATACGTCTCCAACGTATCTATAATTTTTGATGCTCCATGCTTGTTTTTACACCATTTGCCTATTGTTTCATTACACTTAGTGGCACTTTTATGCATTTTCCGGAACTAACCTATTAACGAGTTGCCACAGTGTCAGTTCCCTGTTTTCTGCTATTTTTGTGTTTCAGAGTGATACACAGGAAATATTCTCAGAATTGGACGAAACAAGTTCCTGAAGTCTTATTTTACCCGGAAGCTTCCAGAGATCCGAAGGAGAGTCGGAGGGGGGCCACCAGGGCCCCACACGCAGGGGCGGCGCGGCCAGGCCCCTAGCCGCGCGGGCCCCGCGTGAGGGTGCCTGGCTCCTCCTCTGACGATGCCCCTTCGCCTATAAAGACCCCCCGATGGAAAAAACCTAAGTACCCGATCAGATTTCCAGAACACATCGCGATCCGCCGCCACCGTCGACCCGAAGATCGGGAGGGTCCAGAAGCTCTTCCCGGCACCCTGCCGGAGAGGCGAATCGCCACCGGAGGTCTTCTTCATCGCCATGCTTGCCTCCGGAGCGATGAGTGAGTAGTCTACCTTGGACTATGGGTCCATAGCAGTAGCTAGATGGTTGTCTTCTCCACCATGTGCTTCATGTTTAGATCTCATGAGCTGCCCTACATGATTGAGATCACCGTTATGTAATTCTACATGTTTGGTTTATTGGGATCCGATGAATATTGGTGTTTATGATTAAGTTGATGTACTGAATTATATCTTTTGTTATCTCTATGTTGTTTATGATCTTGCATGCTCTCCGTTGTTAGTAGCTATCTTGGCCGAGTAGTTGCTAGTGACTCCAAGAGGGGGTATTTATGCTCGATAGTGGGTTCATGCCTCTATTTCACCTGGGGGAGTGACAGAAACCTCTAAGGTGGTAGATGTGCTGTTGCTACTAGGGAGAAAACAACATTCATATGCTCAAGGGCATATGCTTTGTTTACATTACACAGTTTGCTTAATGCAATTATCTGTTGTTCGCAACTTAATACTACTGGGGTGTTCGGATTGATATCCCCGGGAGTGGATTATTAGTCATAGATGCAGTTGGATGGCGGTCTATGTATTTTGTTGTAATGCCCAGAGTAAATCTCATAGTGATCTTCTTGACATATCACGTTTATCTTTATTCTATCAATTGCCCAACTATAATTTGTTTACCCAGCATGTGTTATTTATTTTATGGAGAGACACCACTAGTGAACTGTGGACCCCGGTCCTATTTCCATCATATTGCTATCACCTGTTTACTTTACTCGTACTGTTTACTTTACTCGCATACTATATTGTTTTCCACTCGATACGCTCATAACCTTTGTTTCAAGCAAACCGGTGAGATTGACAACCTCATCGCAAGTTGGGAACAAAGTATTTGTTTGTGTGTGTGCAGGTTCCACATCACCTTCAGTCGTTTGTCCCTCCTCTCCTGATCGATATTAAACCTTGGTTTCTTAACTGAGGGAAAACTAGCTGCTATACTCATCATACCTTCCTCTTGGGGTTCCCAACAGGCTGGTTATCCACCATGCACAAGGACAGTCTGCTCCACATCAACTTGGCACCAACAGCTAATTTTCTGGGCGCCATCAATAAGGGATCACTCCCCAAGCCGAATTTTTCATCCATTTGGTGCTAAATATCACCGGATTTTGGCCTCAGGAGCCCCAACGGCTGGAGATGCTCTAAAACTTAACTATAAACATGCAACCTATGACAAATGCGACAGTTAAGCGAAGTGCAATTTCAAGCAGGTGAAAATGAACCAAACATTTCGAACAAAAAATCGATACAAGTGAGGGAAACTAAATCTTCGCTGGAATTATGTGATAAATATAGGAAATATGCCCGTGCGTTGCAACGGGAAGAAAATTCTAACATATTTTTTCTCTAAAAAGAGAAATCTGCTTTAAAAATCGAAATTTGGCAGTCATCTTGAACACAATTGTCACTTTCAATCCTTCTCCACACACAACATGAAAGGATCGGTACGGGCGACTAGAGGGGGGGTGAATAGGCGCTAAGTCAATTTTTAATCTTTTTCAAATTTAAGGCTTGACACAAAGTAAATTCACTAGATGTGCAACTAGGTGAATTTCCTATGAGTGGCAAGTATGCAAGTAAACAAGTAACTAGCAAGATACAAGTAAGGGAAAGAAATAACCGAAGAGTGGAGACCGGAGACACAAGGATGTATTCCCGTAGTTCCTTCCTTTTGAGGGGAAGTACGTCTACGTTGGAGAGGTGTGGTGACACGGAGTCGACCAGCGCCACAAAGGCTCACCTTGTTCTCCGGTGAGCAAGCCACGGAGGCTAGCTCGTTTCCACTAAGCGGTGGTATTGGGGGAACCACGAATCCCTTACACGGAGCTTGGGGCACAACTCCACAACTCAATTGGAGGCTCCCAAGAAAGCCACGGAGGCAAGAATCACCACAAAGACAAGTCAATCAAGCAATTACAACACCTAGGGTCACAAGATCCCCAAGGTGCAAATCCTCCAAGCAAATGGAGGTGGAGATGAAATTCCTTCGGTGAAGATGTAGATCGGTGCCTCCTCCTTCAATCCTCCAAAGATCAAGAGCTTTGGTTGGCTAGAAGGGGAGATCTATGAAATTTGGTGTTTTTCCAATGGGGGTAGGTGAGAGCTTCAAAGATGAACAATGGTTGGTGAAGTTCTAACCCTACCCCAGCTAAGAGAAGGGGTATTTATAGGTAGGTGGGAATCTGGCCGTTGGAGGGAGCACACAGCAGCAACCCGGCGGTAAGTCCGGCGGCGCCGGCCTTTGGGCCGGACGCCCCGGCGGTAAGTCCGGCGGGACCGGACTTCTCGCCGGATGTCCGGCGGCCCACCGGGCGGATCCGGCGCCCCGCCGAAAAGCCGGATAGTATACCAATCCGGCGGCTCCGCCGGGCTGGTCCGGCCTGCCGCCGGATGGTCCGGTCTGGGGGCCGGCCAGACCAACTTAGGCCACTTTTGGCAGGCGATTCCACCATCTTTCGTTTTATGCATTAGAACCCCTTCACCTGTGAACTTAAACATGTATGCATATAATTCAAATATTAGTTCACACAAAACATAGTCATGTCATTGTAAATCAAAAAAGTAGAAAGGAACAAATGTCCTTTCAATCTCCCCCTTTTTGATTTACGATGACAAACTATGTTAGAGTCTCAAAGGAGAAACAAACATGGTATCTAATGAATAGAGAGAGTGCTCCCCCATAACACATGCACATGGTAGAATTTGCTTTTGGAATGCAAAGTGCAAGATTTAGATTATAGGGAGCTCCCCCACCATCAATAGGAACCAAGCATGGCATGGACAAGATAATATCATGGATAGATAATAATATAGCAAGCACAGACATATCCAAACATAAGCATAAAGTGCATAGTGCATAATTAAAGTACACACTTGTCCACACACGATAGGGTTCCACGGAGTTTGAGAGAGAAAAACGGCAAATAAAACGCAAATGGACACAAGCCACTTAAGAACCAAGGAAAATGAAAGCGAGGCTTGTGTCATGCGACGTTATTCCTAGAGACTCTACACTCTTCTCCCCCTTTGGCATCGAAACACCAAAAAGGGACAAGAGAGTAGAAGATGCTAGCGCTCAAAAGTCTTCACTGGGGACAGGAGAACCCTCCGGATCATCTTCTCCATGAGCACCTTCTTCTTCATCAGCATCTTCTGGCTCAAAGGGTGGCTCAAAGTCTCCAAAGTCTTCAACACCAGCAAACATGGCATCATCAAGAGGCGGCATGACATAGTTGACATACGGGACCGGATCCAACTCGTGTCCAACAGGAGGAACTGCACTGCCTCTAGCTGCCAAGAACTCATTCTGCCTCCTCCGAGTCTCCTGACTCATCTCCATGCTCCTCTGAGCTACATCATAAGTGCTGCGACACATATCCCACAAATTCTTGAAGAAAGCAGCAACACCTTTCTTGCGAGAGGACCTATGATGGCGATGACGACGACGGTGACTAGCTCCAGAGCCAGAGGCATGGTGAGGATCAGGAGCATCCATGGAGCGACCTCTGGCCCTGGCACGGTGCAAGCCGGGAGCCTCTTCAAAACCACCCTGGAAACCCACTGAGAATGTCTCCATGTCCAGAATCTGTCCACGCACCTGAGCAGTCTGAGTCCGGGGCTGCCTGTTGATCAAACGCTGCACATACTGACAGTAGTTGGGAGTCATGCGCTTGAGAGTAGATCTCTTCATCTCCTGAAAAATGAAGTCACAACCATCTATCTTCCGAAGCTTGTCGGGCTGGCAATAGTACAGCAAGTTCCTGTGATAGCCCTTGACACTAGCATCATCTCCAGCCTTACTCACCAGATTCTGACGAAAGAGCTTGGCAAGAGCGTTGTAGTAGTAGTACATCCCTGAAATAGTAGGAGCAGAAAGAGATGGCTCATCTGGATAGCAAATGCGAGAGATCTTCTCCACGGAAAAGGGCGCCTCAGAGTGAATCTTGAAACCACTAGCCCTACCACCACCATAGCCCAGAGCATCACAGAAATCAGCAAACGTGGCAGTGAACACATCCTGGCCAGTCATCCAAGAGAAGGACTCCGCTGGGTCATTATGGAAGAACACAGTGCAGCAAAACTGACGGACCACCAAAGGCTGAATAGGCTCGGAGAGGGTGACAAGGTCCAAAACATCCATCTTGAGAAGAGCCTCATTGATGTAGCGAAAGTCCCTGGAGACATACTGCTGAAAGTGCTCGACATTGAGGGATTTAGGCACCACATAGAATCCACTCTTCATGAACTCAGAAGCATCATAGTAATCATCCCACATAGCACGCTGAGAATCAGTCCAAAACTTCTTGTCACTGCCAGTGTACTGCCTCTCATGAAAGCGGTACGGGTTCGCAAGGCGAAGTTTACGCCAAGTGTTGATATGGGCTGAACCCAAGTTCCCTTCAATCTCCTGTTCCTTCTCCACATCCACCGGGCCACGAGCCCCCTTTCCCTTCCGAGGTGGATGAGGTCCACGAGTGTATACAAGCTTGGACTTCATCCGCTGCCCTGCTGCTGCAGAGCTGCCACCTTCAGCTGGGGTCTTTCCTGACTGACGAGTACGACGCTGAGGGCGTTCCTCAACCTCATCAAGCTTCCTCTTCTTGACTTCAAAGGCTCGAGCATCATCTTCATTGTCAATCTGGTAGTTACTGTCCTCAGTCGAATACGAGTCTGAATCTGAAAAACGCAAGCAAAAACAAAGCAACACCAGATAAAGATACATGTCACGGAAGAGGAACTCAAAGTCGGGTAGGGACAAGTGCACGATGGAGAGGTAGTATGGCAGTGAGGTTCGGCGCCAGGTCCGGCGGGACCGGACCGTCCGGCGGGCTGCCGGGCCATTCCGGCGAGCTCGACGAACTGGTATACTGAACGCCAGTTCGGCGGGTCCGCCAGAACGGTCCGGTGGACCGCCGGACACTTCGCCGAAACTCACGAAAGTCATACTACCCGCAATCTTGACTCAAAAACTTGTCACTACAAACTTTAAGGGTACATGGATGCCAAGGAACAAACACTAGCACAACAAGGAACGAAACCCTAAAGGATCTATCCCTAGACAAAATGAATCTAACCCTAGATACACACTAGATCTACTCATACAAGAGCATGAACAAACGAGTGTGAGGCAAGGGCTAGAGGAAGAAGAGAAAATGAGGGAGTTACCCAAAGACATGGTGCACAAGAAGATGGGGACAAATCCCGATCTCCCAATGCGGTTGACGAAATGCGAAGATCTTCGGAGAAAAGCTTCAAAACAACCCGATCTACACCCGATCTAAATTTGGAAGGGATTGGTTGGGTGGAGAGGCTAGGGGGAGGAGAAGCTTGAGGAGGCGGCGGCAATGGAGTTGGGGGCGGGCGTGGGGAGGGAGGGAAGTGGGGGGAAAACTGCTATGGAAACCCTCCCCACGAATTTATATAGGCCGCCAGTCCGGCGGTAAGTCTGGCGGGACCGGGCCATTCGCCGGGCGGTCCGGCGGGCCAATTCGGCGAGCTCGCCGAACTGATATACTGAATGCCAGTTCGGCGGGGCCGCCGAGACAGTCCGGTGGGCCGTCGGGCAGTGCGGCGCCAGGTCCGGCGACCGCCGGGCAGGCCGCCGAAACACCTTTTGGACTAGAAAAGTTTTGACAATTGTCGATATGTGACATGTATCAACAAGAAAAGCATGGTGTGCGGAAGAAATCAACAGCCATCAAACTTGTTTGCAAGAAAATCAACTTGAGATTGTATGCCTTCCAAAGAAGAGCAACAACAAAACACGAGATTTGAAGACATGCAATGGTGGGGGATTTCTCCCCTATGTGTGATCACCAATGTCGTGACACCGCGAAGAGACATGCTTGGGCTCAAATGACATTAGTGATCTTATGATGTCACACACTTGAGTATGCATCGTGCCATTAGTTGACACGATGACTATCCTCAACTATGCGCATCTAGACTAGAACAACACACTATAATATGGGAATGAGTGCACACGATCAAGCCACATTGCAAGAGTCTAGGATATTCAATTCATGCCTCAACTCTCAGAATCTTGCTTCATCAAGAGGCTTCGTGAAAATGTCGGCAAGTTGGTCTTGTGTACCTACATAAGATAGGTTAATCTCACCTCGGTTGACATGGTCACGGATGAAGTGGTGGCGGATCTCGATGTGCTTGGTCTTGTTGTGTTGAACCGGATTATGAGCGATCTTGATGGCACTCTCATTGTCACATAAGAGTGGCACCTTGTCGAAGTGAATACCATAATCCTCCATGGTTTGCCTCATCCAAAGAAGTTGAGCACAACAACTCGCGGCCGCCACATACTCGGCTTCGGCGGTGGAGAGAGACACACAATTTTGCTTCTTGGAAGACCAACTAACCAAAGACCTACCAAGAAATTGGCAAGCCCCGGAAGTTGACTTCCTATCCACTTTGTCTCCCGCCCAATCCGAGTCCGAGTACCCTACAAGCTCAAGGCTTGCTCCCTTCGGGTACCAAAGGCCAAAAGTTGGGGTATCAATCAAATATCGGAAGACTCTTTTGACCGCCATTAGATGGCTTTCCTTAGGGGCGGCTTGATATCGTGCACACATTCCCACACTAAGCATGATATCCGGTCTAGATGCACAAAGATAGAGCAAAGACCCAATCATAGAGCAATAAAGTTTTTGATCCACTTCTTTACCATTAGGATCGAGATCAAGAGTAACCTTTGTAGGCATGGGAGTCTTGGCTCTCTTCACTCCAGTGTCCATCTTGAACTTCTTGAGCATGTCTTGGGTGTACTTGGCTTGATTGATGAAGGTGCCACCCTTCAATTGCTTTATCTCAAAGCCAAGAAAGAATTTCAACTCCCCCATCATAGACATCTCAAATTTATCTATCATTAGTCTTGCAAATTCATCATTGAAAGATTTGTTAGAAGAACCAAAAATGATATCATCTACATAAAGTTGGCATATGAAAAGCTCCCCATTTACTTTCTTAGTAAAAAGAGTGGGATCAATGAGGCCTATCTCAAACCCACGGTCTACAAGAAGCTCTCTAAGATGCTCGTACCACGCACGTGGGGCTTGTTTAAGGCCATAGAGTGCCTTATCGAGCTTGTAGACATGGTTCGGAAAGTTAGGATCCTCAAAACCCGGGGGTTGCTTTACATACACTAACTCATGCAAAGGACCATTTAAGAAAGCACTCTTCACATCCATTTGTTGCAACTTAAAATTATGATATGATGCATAAGCAAGAAGGATACGGATGGACTCAAGGCGAGCCACGGGTGCAAAAGTTTCTCCATAGTCGATGCCTTCAATTTGAGAGTATCCTTGAGCAACCAAATGAGCCTTGTTCCTCACAACAATTCCATTTGCATCTTGCTTGTTCTTGAAGATCCACTTGGTTCCAATGACATTGCGGCAATCCTTGGGCTTCTCTACTAATGACCAAACTTTGTTGCGCTCGAAGTTATTGAGTTCTTCATGCATGGCTTCTACCCAATCCGGATCTTCAAGCGCTTCAAACACTTTTTGAGGTTCCACACAAGAGATATAGGCATGGTGGTTACTAAAGTTTGCCAATTGCCTCCTCGTGGACACCCCTTTCCTTACACTTCCAATCACATTCTCCAAGGTGTGGCTACCTCTTTGGAGAGTTGTTGCAATCTTCATGGCACGGCGAGCTTGAGCTTCTTCAAGAGATTCTTGAGAGGCCACTTGGTCATCACCACGGTTTTGGTCCTCGCCTTGACCTTCAAACCGAGCATGCTCATCAACTTGAGCTTGCTCAATGTCTTGAACTTGATCTTGATCACCACTTGGTGAATAATCACCATCATGCTCATGGTCTTGATCTTGATCATGCTCACATGGTTGAGGGGCTTGAGCTTGACTTTGGCAAGCATCAAAGGGACCTTGAGGAGCTTGTTGTGTTTGAGAGGGTGAAGGCTCCACTTGAGTAGAGCATAGTCCTTCTCCTTCCGCCAAAAGGTGTCCCTCAACGGGTATGAGATGTCCCACACCCATTCTTCTTATGGCAAGAGGAGGTATTTCGTCACCTACATCAAAAACACCACGTTGCTCCACACGGGAACCGTCATTCTCATCGAATCTCACGTTAGAAACTTCAACAACTCGAGCGGAGAGTTTGTCAAAGATTCTAAAGGCGTGAGATTTGGCGGCATAGCCAACAAAGGTACCCTCAAGAGCTTTTGAATCAAATTTGGACAAATGGACACCTTTCTTAAGATAGAAGCACTTACAACCGAATACCCGAAAGTACTTGATGTTAGGCTTCTTTCCAATGAGTATCTCATAAGGAGTCTTGTTCAAGCCCTTGCGGAGATATAACCGGTTCGACGCATGACATGCGGTATTAATGGCTTCGGCCCAAAAGTTATACGGAGACTTGAATTCCGCTAACATGGTCCTAGCCATATCAATGAGAGTCCGGTTCTTCCGCTCGGCTACACCATTTTGTTGGGGAGTGTAGGGAGATGAGTATTGATGGCGAATCCCCTCATCACTGAGAAAATCATTCAAGGTGTAGTTCTTGAACTCGGTGCCATTGTCACTTCGGATCATCAATATGTCTTGACCATATTGGCGTTGCACTTCATTGGTGAAGTCTTTGACGGTTTGTTGAGTCTCGCTCTTGTGAGACAAGAAAAAGACCCAAGTGTATCTTGAATAGTCATCGACAATCACCAAGCAATACTTCTTTCCTCCAAGACTTTCATAAGAGGGAGGGCCGAAGAGATCCATGTGAAGGAGCTCTAGGACCCTCTTAAATGAAATGATGGTCTTGCTAGGATGAGGAAGTTCATGCATGTTTCCTTCAATGCAAGCTCTACACACACGATCTTTTGAAAAGGTTAGATCGGTTAGTCCTAGGATGTGGTTGCCTTTGTGGAGACTTTGCAAAGTTCTCATATTGACGTGGCCTAGCCGGCGATGCCAAAGCCATCCCACATCAACTTTAGCCATGAGGCATGTCGCGGCTTTAGTGACCTCCTTCGAGAAGTCAATCACATATAAGCCATTTTCGACATGCCCTACATGAGCTACATTAAGAGACTTGCTCCACAAAAGAACTACAATCCCAACATCAAAGAAGGTTGCAAAGCCCATATTAGCAAGTTGAGCTACGGAAAGAAGATTATATGAAAGGGACTCAACAAGCATGACATCTTCCACGGTAACATTGTGAGAGACAACAACCTTGCCGAGACCCAATACCTTTGACCTTGAAGAATCCCCATAGGTGACGTAGCCCGCATGGGTTGAACTGGTGCGAAGCTCCTTCACCATTTCTTTGCTCCCGGTCATATGATTGGTAGCACCACTATCAATTATCCATTGACCACCACCGGAAGCAAAGCCCTACAAGAGATCAAGTCTTGACTTTAGGTCCCCATTTCTCAATGGGTCCTTTCTTGTTAGTGACAAGGGTCTTTGGAACCCAAATAGACCATGCAACATATTCATTTGATGAACCAACAAATTTAGCATAAACATGTCCATCTTGTGCACGGCAAAGAACATAGGAAGGATTATATTTTCCCGCAAAGTTATTATGGTTGGGCATAGCCTTTTTGCCATTCCCAATAACTTCCCTCACCTCCTCCTCAAATACATTACCATTCTCATCATAGCATATTTCACTAGGAACATGCTTCTTTAATGAGGGAGGAGGCGCGGGGACACTCTTCTTCTTCTTCTTCTTCTTCTTGTTCTTCTTCTTCTTGTTCTTCTTGGACTTGGATGTAAATCCAAGTCCCGTCTTGTCACCATGTTACTTTTGAGCATTCAAAAGCTCATCAAGCATCTCATTTCCCTTTAGGGGGGCTTTCTCACAAGGGGGGTTAGTTGAGCATGAACTTGCAACAAATGTGCTAGAAAGAGACTTGGTTGCTTCATTAGCAATTATAAGATTTAGTTTCTCATTTTGCAACCTAAGTTCATTAGCAACGGATTGAGCAATATCACGATCACTTTTAAGTTTGGCAATATCCAAATTGTGAGATTCTTCAAGACCCAACATGGATGTCTCAAGTGACACCCTTAGGTCTTGCTCTTCCTCAAGAGATTGAGTGAGAGAAGCAATTTCATCGGCATAGTCACGAGCATGCCCCTCAAGTTCAAAAATGTGTTCATCATTTTTATCATTCACTTGGATGGCTTCATTAAGTTGATCTAGGAGAATCTCAAAGCGAGCTTTGGACTCCCCATGCAAGGTTGACATGAACATGTCCATTTCATTTAGATCATCATTTTCACCAACTCGTTCAACACAATCCATCAAAGATAAGCTTTTAGGTATGATGGGTGTGAGAGGCAGTGATACCTTTGTAGCGTGAGCCATGAGACACGTCGCATTGTGGTTGGAGCGCTTTGATTTATTTGCGGAAGCGAATAGGGATGATGAGGGGGTAGGATGGGCAATGGCGATGGCGGCCCTTCCTATTTCCTCCTTATCACTTGCATCATCCTCGGAGAGGTACTCTTCTTGAGTTATCAAAGCGTGAGTTGGGAGGACTCTCTTCTTGTCGGAGTTTCTAGGGTAAGACTTGGACTTCATTTCCTTGCGGACAAGCCTTCCATTGTGATCTTCAACTCTTTCATAAGGACACTCCGCAATAAAGTGGTTAGTGTTACCACAATTGTAGCAAGTCCTCACTCTACTTGTAGCCTTGGGCTTGGAGGGGCTAGATGACTTCCACTTCTTCATGAATGCCCTTTGAGCAAGAGCCATATGCTCGGCATGAGCATACTTCATGTCCTCGGGGCTTCCACCCAATACTTCTTCCTCTTCCAACAAGCTTTCTTCTTCATGATAGGTGACTTTGGCCTTCAAAGCAAGGTTGGGAACACGCACACCACGTGCACGAGCAAGAGCATCATCCGCATTCTTCTCGGAGATCTTCCTTGCCATCATCTCTTGCAAAATGTCATGAGCGGACATCGTCCGGAAATTTGCATTTCCCTTGATGGAGTTCACGGTTTCCCTATGGAAGGGCAAGAGAGCTTGAATGAACTTCCTCTTCATCCATCTCCAATCACATTGGGTGGAGCCAAGATCCGTTAGCTTCACTTGGAGTGACGAGAGACGCCTATGGAGTTCTTCGGGAGTTTCACCATCAAGCATGGCAAAGTTGTCCGCTTCATTGGAGGCTTCATCAAACTTGGATTCTTGAATACTCTCATTCCCAATGAAGAGGTTGGTGAGAATATCCCAAGCTTCTTTGGCGGAGGTGATGTTGCGGACGAACGCCTTGTCCTTCTCGGTAAGCGACATGTGAATGAGATGCAAGGCGGAGGCATTGAGTTGCTTGTCGATTTGCTCCCAAGGTAGCAAGTTGGTCAAATCCTTGAAAGTTGGATGGAAACCCTGCTCAATGATCCTCCAAAGCTCAATAGACACAAAGTTTATGTGAGAGCGCATGTTATCTTGCCAATTGGCAAAGCTAGAAGCATCAAGTGGTGGCAGTGGACCGCAAGAAGCAAGGTGTGGCATTTGAAGATGTCTTCCGGAGACATAGCTCGTGGGATGTGGGATTCCCGGACTATGCCCCCGAGAGGTGTCATCTTTGTTGGGGGTGTCATCTACCTTGGGGGGTTCCTCTCCGCCCTTATCCCCATCCTCATCCGGATTATCCTCGTTTAAGTCGGGCTTACCCAAGGAATCAACCGGGGTCGGTGGAGTGGTACTTGACGTTCCACTCACGAGGGCGTCAAGTTGAGATTTTTGGCTTTCCATGGCTGCCATCATAGCATCCATACGTGCCATTATATTATTTAGATCCCCCTTAGTGGCGGGTTCCTCTTCACCCATAACCTCTTAGGCGGTTAAGCCCAATCAAAGAGCACTAGGCTCTGATACCAATTGAAAGGATCGGTACGGGCGACTAGAGGGGGGGGTGAATAGGCGCTAAGTCAATTTTTAATCTTTTTCAAATTTAAGGCTTGACACAAAGTAAATTCACTAGATGTGCAACTAGGTGAATTTCCTATGAGTGGCAAGTATGCAAGTAAACAAGTAACTAGCAAGATACAAGTAAGGGAAAGAAATAACCGAAGAGTGGAGACCGGAGACACAAGGATGTATTCCCGTAGTTCCTTCCTTTTGAGGGGAAGTACGTCTACGTTGGAGAGGTGTGGTGACACGGAGTCGACCAGCGCCACAAAGGCTCACCTTGTTCTCCGGTGAGCAAGCCACGGAGGCTAGCTCGTTTCCACTAAGCGGTGGTATTGGGGGAACCACGAATCCCTTACACGGAGCTTGGGGCACAACTCCACAACTCAATTGGAGGCTCCCAAGAAAGCCACTGAGGCAAGAATCACCACAAAGACAAGTCAATCAAGCAATTACAACACCTAGGGTCACAAGATCCCCAAGGTGCAAATCCTCCAAGCAAATGGAGGTGGAGATGAAATTCCTTCGGTGAAGATGTAGATCGGTGCCTCCTCCTTCAATCCTCCAAAGATCAAGAGCTTTGGTTGGCTAGAAGGGGGGATCTATGGAATTTGGTGTTTTTCCAATGGGGGTAGGTGAGAGCTTCAAAGATGAACAATGGTTGGTGAAGTTCTAACCCTACCCCAGCTAAGAGAAGGGGTATTTATAGGTAGGTGGGAATCTGGCCGTTGGAGGGAGCACACAGCAGCAACCCGGCGGTAAGTCCGGCGGCGCCGGCCTCTGGGCCGGACGCCCCGGCGGTAAGTCCGGCGGGACCGGACTTCTCGCCGGATGTCCGGCGGCCCGCCGGGCGGATCCGGCGCCCCGCCGAAAAACCGGATAGTATACCAATCCGGCGGCTCCGCCGGGCTGGTCCGGCCTGCCGCCGGATGGTCCGGTCTGGGGGCCGGCCAGACCAACTTAGGCCACTTTTGGCAGGCGATTCCACCATCTTTCGTTTTATGCATTAGAACCCCTTCACCTGTGAACTTAAACCTGTATGCATATAATTCAAATATTAGTTCACACAAAACATAGTCATGTCATTGTAAATCAAAAAAGTAGAAAGGAACAAATGTCCTTTCACAACATCCATAACAAAATGAGTGATTTATTCTACCATAAAGCATTGCATAGTATTCAACTAAGCAAACTCATATACCGTCAAGTCATCATATTCTTCTACAACGAAACACTGTATAGTACTTAATTGATCTGGCATTCCATTCAACCTTTTTTTTTGACTTTCCTATTTCAAACACATAGCTAAAGCACACTCCAACGACATAGAAGATAATGTGATAATTCTACTCTTTGTTAATTTCTAGCAGCTTAGTTGGAGTCTTGGAAGGCATATTTTTCAATCTTGAATTAGCTTTGGATTCATGTACACATGCTTCATTAAATCATTACTAAATCTTGTATATCAGTTTCGTGCGAGGCTTCAGCCTACACCTCAATTTTAAAGGAAGGCAAGATGGAAAATAACTTCACATCACAAAATTCGTATCAGAATGAACCCAGCCAATACATCAAGAACTCACGGAGTCACGATGTATCAACAACAGCAAGCAAGAGCAGCGTCATTAAGGCAGGGGCATTGAGTTTTTTTGTGCTGAAAAGAGAGATGGTGTTGTTAAGCTTCATGCACTAGCCAACGCAACCAAAAGTCCGAACTGATGGAAAGGGCTAGGCAATTCACTTATACACTTCAACACCCCCACTCACGTGTGACGGGAGAAGAGAAAGTCAACACGTGGACACAGACAGGAGAAGAGAAAATCAACACGTGGACACAAACGGGAGAAGAGAAAGTCAACACGTGGACACAAAGGGGGGCAACAGCAATTTTAGAATAAATTGCGAAAACCAGGACTCGAACTCAAGACCCTGGGCTCTGATACCATGTTAAGCTTCATGCACTAGCCAACGCAACCAAAAGTCCGAACTGATGGAAAGGGCTAGGCAATTCACTTATACACTTCAACAGGTGTATTGTTAAGCTCGAGCTCAGTTTAAACTTTGCTCTCTTTAAAAATGAAAGATTGTGCGCACATCATGAATACTGGGAAAACTATTTTGTTCAGTAACTCATATATACAGCATACAACTAACGGCTGCAAACAAAAAATAGTAGATGATTGGATCAGACGGGTAAACAAAGTGTATCTCATTTGCTTGGTAGAATTCGCCGATGCACGAATGTCCGACTTGTTGTCCAATCAACATAGAATTCGTAGGTCCGCCTTGGCGAGCTGCGGTGTTGGCATGCACCGTGCATTCAGCTACAACGATGTAGCTGAAACTTTCGAATCCTCATTCAGCTACAAGAAAAAATTCAGCAGTAGTTTTCTTCTTTTGCTGCAGAGAATTGTCAGGTATTGGGAACAAAATAAATATGAAAACTGTAACAGTATGCAGACAAAAAAATAGGTTTCCATCAGTTCAACTATGTATGGCCAAGTGTTAGGAAAAATAACGGTATGCTAGAGGATGAGAAGCCGGACAGGACCTAGGCGAGCGGCGCTGCATTGGCGGCGGCCGGCTGAAAAGCGGTCGGGGGCGTAGGCAAGCGGCAGCATTGGCGGCAGCCGGCGGAGAAGCGCACGGAGGCGGAGCGTCGATTGCTACATGTAAGATAATCGATCGAGAAAACCAAGCCAAGAGCGTTAGCCATCAGACAGTTGTGCACTTGATCTGAACTTTTGCTGCTGTATGCGAGGCGTAACAACAGGATCAGTGGCGACCTTGTCCTCTTTCACGAAGGCCTTGGCGGAGTTGTCGCGGCCGCTCTACTGAACCACACATAGGTAAGTGGGGATGAACTGCTCCTGTCCATCTTATTCCGCTTACGTTGGCCGTCTTGTGCAATAGCAACGACACTGCCTGGACGCCGCCGGCGTGGCCGATCGCACGTTCAATTTTGCACGCCATTGTGAGCAGCCACCGGCGTGGCCTCCTAAAGCAGCCCTACGTCGTCTTCATATGGTTCCAATCCCACCTCGTCCAGTCGTCCTTGTAGTAGTTATAGCATCCGTCGCCGTCCGCCCATACAAGGGCTGGCTTCTCCAGTGGCGACGCGAAAGAAGAATTGTGCTTCTAAATTTGCTCAAGGCGCCCGCATGCTGTCGATCGCCATCAGCCTTGGCAGGAAGTGCTCATCCTGAGGCAGCCAGGAAGTTGTGCGATGGTATAGATCGTCACCTCATGTTCAGATCGAAAGCTAGTACCGTCGATGGTTCCCGCCGGTGCTCATGTTAGATCAGAATACATAAGCAGGGATCTCGTGCATGCTTTTCCATACTGCCAACGATGACAGCCGCGCCCTGGAGTGCCCCATCTGCCCGCTTCTACATACGTGCGCCTGGTCTCTTGCCAGAATTTGAGAAAGAAAGAGGAGACTCATCAGGACCTCATCAAGTGGACGGCGGCGGCGATCTGTTAGGAACTCGTCTCCCTGGTATGGAAACTGCAGTTCTAGGTTTTCGTGTGTGTACGCTTACGATGGGTCGATCTATACAAAGTACTATTCCTGCAGGGCGGATGACATACGAACGGTTTAAACAGGAGTGCGCTGGGTCGGGCCAAAATTCGGTAAAACCAAACAAAGCACAATGCGTGATCCATGAAGCCATCCGGGGCGAGCGACGGACGGATGAAACAGACGGAAACATTAACTTACCGGTGGCAATACTTGTAATTTCGATGAAAGGTGGAATCCCCAAAATCTGAGGAGAAATCCTTTTGCTTTTATTATTATTAGGTATAGATTGTAAGCTGATTTACGTAGGCCGAGTGCCCGAGTGCAAACCAAAAGAAGAAAAAGAAATAAAAAAAGAGGGGCATTCCGAGAATTGAACTCGGGACCTCTCGCACCCTAAGCGAGAATCATACCACTAGACCAAATGCCCTCAGATGTTGACGTACTTGTTAGCACAATAATTGATCGATAAGGGGTTCTCGTTAATCTGTGGAGTGATACCACCCGCACAGATCTCTGCACGCGCTGCATCGGTCAGACAGCACCTCCGTCTCCTCCCATGGAGCTCGACGCCGCCGCCCAAAACCCTAACCCCGACCCTCCCATCTCCGCCTACTATCAGACGCGCGCGGACCACCACGCCGTCGTCTCCAGCGACTGGCTCGCCCACGCCGCCGCCGCCGCCGCCGCCGCCGCCTCCTCCGCCCCCGGTGCCGATGCCGACGCCGAAGCCGCCGGCGAGGCCGCCCCTCCACCGTCCCCCGGGACCAACGGCGGCGGCGTGATCGAGGAGTTCAACTTCTGGCGCCGCAAGCCGGAGGCCGCGGAGGCGGTGGCCGCCATCATGGCGCTCACCGCCGTCATCCGCTCCAGCAGAGCCACCACCATGATGGAGCTCGAGATCGACCTCAAGAAGGCTTCCGACAAACTCAAGGTCCCTACAACCCTGCTACTTCTCCCACCACACGGCCGCCATGTGCTTGCTACCATTGGTGTTTGCTAGCTTATTGAAATTGACATGATTTCACCTGCAGTCTTTGTCTGCTTTGTGCTATACTGCTACTGGCTAATTACTAGTTGTAACGCCGCTGTTGATAAATTGGTTTCAACGATGTTCTGATCAGTTATTGCTTACTTTAGGAGTGCCGTTGTCCAGTTAGACACAGTAGTACATGGTATTATAGTTGCTGGCTCAGCATTGGTGACAGGCCTGACTTTTAGCTCTCTGGCTACTAATGTTTTGGCAGCATAAATCATGTTTCTGTATCTACATTCTAAAGTATTACTAACACAAGGAGAGCTAGTATTTTGTGCACAATAGTTTTTTCTTTCTTTCTGGGGAGCTTATGGTCAAATGTTAAGTATTTCTTGTTATGGCCGTCGTGGCCTTTAGTTGGCATCTAAATATTTGGTCTAAAAATGATATTTAACATGAAATGCTGGTTGTGTTACGTCTACCTTGCCGTTATAGTGGTGTCGAGAATAAAGGCCCTTTCAGAATGGCATACAATTTTTAATGATTTTTTTTTAGTGGCATGTACAGAATTACACTCATTATACCCTCTCGGGTCATACAGGGTTTGAAATTATGTTCATCACAACTTGATGCTGTTTAGTGATTTATTGATTGAGTTGCTTCTGGCTTATGTTTACTATATGTACTCACATTGAAAACATGTCTATATTTCAGTCCTGGGATGCTACTTCCATTTCTCTGTGTGCTGCTTGTGATTTGTTCATGCGGTTTGTAACTAGAACCTCACATCTGGAGCATGAGAAGTTTGATGCAGCAAAATCACGCCTAATCGAGCGCGGGGAGAAGTTTGGAGAGATATCACTAAAGGTTACAACTTACTATCTAGCATACTTCTAAAACGTTTATGCTTTGAACTAATTTGTTCGAACAATATGTGTCTAGGCTCGTAAGACGATTGCAATGCTCAGCCAGGATTTCATCTTGGATGGATGTACTATGCTTATACATGGTTATTCCAGAGTGCTATTGGAAATTCTGAAGCTGGCTGCCTCAAATCGCAAACTCTTCCGGGTACTGTGCACAGGTATTTGCCCTAGTTCCTTTCCTGTTCAGTGATCAAATGCACTAGCAGTATATGCTTCGCTCAGGGTAAGAATTGTAATATGACATCTTTCGTGTACAAAAAATAGGCGGCGCTGAGGTCTGGGGGACTTTATCATTATATCATAGTTCGTGCATGAAAGTACATCCTTATGTGGTGCTGACTGAAAATATTGTATCGGGTAGTTCTTCAGTTTAAATTGCTGTGTTTTGCCTTAGCAGTTAGATGTCATGTGGAATGGGTATTTAGGAACTGCTGTTTCAATGTTTTGTTGTTTGCCTCCCTCATGGCTAGTAATCACAATAAAAAATGGGGCAACTTATGTTCATGTGTTAGTACTTGCAAAGAGCACGCTGTTAAGTGTCCTTTCTCATGTCCATATGATATGTTTATTCACCTGCAGAGGGCAGACCGGACAGAACTGGCCTACGAATGTCAAAAGAAATTGCAGCATTAGGCATCCCTGTTAAGGTGCTAATTGATTCAGCTGTTGCTTACTCCATGGATGAAGTTGACATGATATTTGTTGGAGCTGATGGGGTTGTTGAAAGTGGAGGAATTATTAATATGATGGGCACTTACCAGATAGCTCTTGTAGCTCATAGCATGAATAAACCTCTATATGTGGCTGCTGAAAGTTATAAGGTACTCCCTGCTATGATAGTTCACTAAAAAATTGTTTCAGTTGTTTTGCACTGCAAATTTCTCCCATGTTACTTGCTGAAATAGAAATAAATGACAGAAAACTGTTATATAAGGATATCAAGTAAAAAACTGTAGTAGTATATTTAAGATTAGCAAGTTATTTCTATTCACATGGAGACACACACTTGTTACTGCGTTGCGCTTTACTTTAATGTTTGCTACGAGATTTTTTTCATGCATCATTAAATTGATCAATTATCCATACTGGAGAAATAAATAGGAGCATTTGATATCGAAGTGAATATCTTTATTAGCTTTCACTGTGATCTATTTCACATGGAGATTCACTTGTTACGTTGTTTATGTTTGCTCTACTGCTTTCTTCGAGGTCTTTTTCCATGCATCATTAAATAGATCAATCATCCGTCCAGGAAAAAGAAATTATAAGCGTCTTGATATTGAAGTTAATGTTTTTACAAACTTTCACTCCTATCCACAATGTGTTTTGCACAGTTTATGGAGTTTAGAATTCTACACGTACAGATCCATCTGTCTTATTAGTCTTATTTCATTCATTATATCCTCCTAGCAGGAGGAACCCACCAAACTTTATCTCTCTTAACTTGTTGCATCTTATATTTAGTTGATGGCTTCATAGTAGACTAGTTCCGTATTGTAGATAAGTGTATAAGTATGATGGTGTATCTTATTTGGCATCCTAGCATATAACTATCCATGATACATGATTGTTTTGTCTAAAGCATTGCTACTTGAAAAAATATTTCAGTCTTTGATAACATCGCCTGCATATGTGATACTTTTGTAGTTTGCTCGTCTATATCCCCTGGACCAGAAGGACATGACACCAGCTCACCGACCAATAGATTTTGGAGTCCCGATACCTTCTGGCGTGGAGATCGAGACATCCGCAAGAGACTATACTCCTCCCCAGTATCTCACACTTCTTTTGACCGATCTTGGTGTTCTGACACCATCTGTTGTGAGCGATGAGCTCATCCAACTGTACCTATAATCACTGCTAAGATGTATGTTGTCCAGATGAGATGTGATGTACTGCGGTTGATTTGGGGGTTTCCCCGTCACTTTTCACTATATGTTGCCTTTTTTCTACTGTTGAAATGTTTGGAAAAGTTCTCAAAAAGCTTAGGTTAAAGGATGATCCAGTTTTGTCCGAGCATCTTTCGTGAGTTGAGCAATAGTTTTGGTGTTGATAGTCGCAAGTGACATCTTACAAGTTTGCAATGTTAACTCCACTCCTCGATTTGGATGAGTTTGAATTGACAGTGTAATTTTGATATTCCCCAAGTCTTCTTTGCATTGTAGCATTTGTGCATTTTATGTTATATACTCTCCGTCTCAAATTAGTTGTCTCAACTTTGTCTAGATACATATGTATCTAGACATGTTTTAGTGTGTAGATACATGTGTATCTAGAAACAGTTGAAACAACTAATTTGGGACATAGGGTTACCATCATGATCTTGGTATTTGTATCTTCTGCCATTGGATTGCACATGGTACTGTTGAATTGATTGCGTAATATTACATTGATCGTGGAGGGTATGAATTCGTCACTTCCACCTCGGCCTGAAAGATGTAACTGACCTGCGTCCATATCTTCCAAATATTCTCTGCGTTCAAATATGCTTACTTAAAATCTGTGATGGTTAAACTTTTTGTGTTTAACTATCAACTCAAAAGAGAAGTATCAGTATTGACGTAAAAAATCTCCCACGATATGTACTTCATAATGTACTTAATTTTGTTTTCGGCAACATATTGCCAAAGAAATTGATGCTGAAATATCAGAGGATTCTCACCACTCAGCCTTCGCCATACAAATCTTGATCAGAACAGTGCATACTCAAGCCTATGAACAGATTAAATGAAAACATTGGCTAATATTTGTAACCTGTTTTTTTAGTGAAACTAAAATAGATTACATAGAATCATTCAAATCTGAATAGCTGCTATGATGACAATAAATTTGGTCAAATGCTTGGTACAAGTGTCTAGTAGATTGATACTGAACAACAAGCTGAGAATACTTGCAAACTTTGAGCAGTTGGCTGTACAACATTTCATCCAGGGGAACCCTATGGAGGTTGCTTTACAAAAGGGCCTTCATCAGCACAAACTTAGCATCTGTTACTGAAGATGCAAATAGCAGGCTGGAGATAGATACTAGCATTGGTATAGCGGGCAGCTCGATACATGATGTATCCGCAGCAAGCAAAGAGCAGTCTCAATCCTTAACATCTGTGACGCCATCAGGTGATATCTGAAACCTCGCTTCAGCTTCAGCCAGACAGGGAGAGCTTACCACTTTACAGATTCGCTCCTCCGCCCTTCCCTTACGGAGATAAAGCCTGACATAACACATGTTAAACAAGATGCAATGGATTGAACAGAATCAGTGTTAGGGAGATGTCAGGTTACTCAATAAAACACACCTTGTTGTGGAAGCATGAGCCATGATGTTCCCACCAATGGGTTTGATCTGTGGCCCAGCAAACATCGCACTGCCATCCACTTGGGCCACCACTTGATTGGAGATTACCACTGCCACCCCAAACTAAAGCAAGCAAAATAGCTCAAATGAGCAACTATCCATGGGACCAATATCTTGGTGCTAAACTCAAAATAGCTCAAATGAGCAACTATCCATGGGACCAATATCTTGGTGCTAAACTCAGTCAGCTAAGTACCATCTAGAAGAGTAAAGTGGCAAACAAAAGTTTCTTCAGGAATTTGGCTCTTATATTCTTTCTATATCAAATAGAAGTACTAAAGAACCATGATTTCATGATTAATCGGCGGCTAAAAGGCTAATGTACCTCATCCGCTAACTTCTGAAGACTCCTGAGGAACTTTGCCAGATGCATTTGCCTTGCTGATAGCTCCCCTCTACCAGAGAAATCAGTCCTGTATAGGGCTGTGGCACTATCTATAACCATAAGCGCAAACCTGCAGCGATAGAATTTCATGTTCAGTACTGGGGGAATAGTTAAATAATTTCAATGCAAGAACTCAGAAGTAACCAAAAGGTCTAAGAAGAATAAAAACCAGGATCTAATTGGCTTTATAACAGCCAATTGTTAAATAGCATTATCATACACAAGATGGTATTGCCTTGGACTGTTACTCCACTAGGATTGTATTCTATCCAAATCAAATGTGATAGAGCAACTCTAAAAAAAATCTATCGTATGAAGATGTAAAGAATAAACGTCAGGAAAGTAACATCACCCCTGCAATTTAGCAGCATCTGAGGTAATGGATAGACATCTGAATTCCCAGGTCATGAAAATGCGATTTTCTAAGCTGTTACCGTTTTTCAGTGCCCACAGGAAGCATAACTTATTTCATAATTAGTGTTGATACTTGCTTGGTAGTAAAGTAAGCAACTGGTGACCATCCTAGACATCTTATTTTAAGCACCATTTCAAATCCAACAAATACATTTCAGAGAATAAATTTCAAATTATAAAAGGATGAAATCACCTTGTCTCCACCATCATGGAGGCTGCTTCCAGCAAAAGTCTTGACTGATGATCGGTATTATATGCTCTGGCATAAGCTACATTCTCCAGCACATCAGCACCATTCAAGCCAAACCTAAAATGTAAATCTGTCTTATTTGCCGGTTCAATCATATCCCACAAAGAATATTTTTTCTAAGGAAATAAACAATAATTTTAACTGGTAGAGAAGGAAAAAAAATCACCATATCACCTGTCTGCTATCTGGAGGAGTCTTTGTGGCCTGAATGTGCCTTCTGCATCAATATAGAGAGCCTTCCCTTCACCACCACCTTGGTCCAATGGGAGCTGCATAAATCACTACCACATTTTTCAATCTTGGAAAAATAAACAGAGGGTAAGTGAAAAGGGATATGGCAATATCTCCTATGCAGCCAGAAATTGGTTGTTAAGAAAAAAAAGCCTGTCTTCCAATATTGAAACAAAGACATCACGTGTAATTGTAGAAATTATGCTAGTACTAAGGTGACAGTATCATAACTTCAAACTGGTATTTTAACACAATACCTGACATGTGACACAGAGAGTGTGGCACAGCTGAGTCTTCCCAGATCTAAACTCGCCATAAAGCTCCGTGATAGACCCTGTTTCTATTCCTCCTGTCAAGATTTGAGAACATATCATACAATGTTTTATTTCGTCTATCATACCAGAGTTTCCTTGTGGCGGGTAGGAAATGCTAGAGGGCAGAAACACCTTACCCTCCAATATTCTATCAAGTTCTCTTGATCCAGTTGTAACCTGGATAATCTCAAGCCTTTGCGCGTGAAGTTGGGTAGCACTAGTAAATCCCAGTGGAACCAACTTAGAAGCTGTCAGATGTTTATCAACATTCAGGACTTAGCATATCGAATTTGTAAAGAAAGCTATGCAAAGGATGTTCCATAAATCCTCTAAAGGAGGCAAACAATTACTTGCCTGCTTCAATTATCTTGTCGACTTTGGCTTCACTAATCCCTTTAATTTGCAAAAGATCTTTCCTTGGAGAGTAAGCTACAGCCTCTACTGTGCAAAGACCAGCATCTTTGAGCTTTTTCACATCGAGTGCAGCTATTCCAGATGCCTACAAAGAAAAGTTCAAATAATGTTAGTTCCAGTTGACATAAACATCCACAGAAATTTTCTGAGAAAAAAGAAAACTCTATTTCCATCAAGAAAACTAGAAAGCAGATCACATCCTCAGCAGCCTAAACAAAAGCATTCTGCAAAGGAAGGGTAACCATGCGCCATATGGCAAAATGATTAAATAAACTGCGAATACCTAGTATAGAGAAATAACTCTAGATCTAGGAATATACAACTAGCAAAGACGACAAAATAAATGGTATACAATTTCACAAGCTATGGCTGATTGGCTACTGCCCGTGGTGCCTCAGGAAGTAGATGAATTACTTTCAGAAATGTTTATTGGTTTTATTTTCCATGATACTTGACAGCATTGGTACAGCAAACACTTGAATGATACTATAAGCATTACTTCCAGAAACAATGTGTGCATATGTTAATCTGTAATCAATAACTTTAGTTGCCAGGAATCACAAAGGTTCAACAATAAAATACAGATCCTCATATTTGTGCACAACTAGAAACCAGTGTATCTTCAGATTTTTCAGACTCCAAGATTCGGCAGCCAAATATACAATCCAAGTTACTCCTGATCCGTGAAAAACAAGAAAGAACACGCATCTTTAAAGAAAGGGTGACAGCAGACATCTCAGGAGTGATAAACTGATAACCAATTTCACTGAATGAAGCTTCTGGCCATACGCAAAACCAGACGAGAGCATCTCCATCCATTTCATACATGTGAAATTCCCGAGGAAACAACAATCAGGAATTCGGGGGCTCAGGGTCGATAACTCTACCAGAAAGGGGACTCCCAAATACTAGGGATTACCCACCTCAATGCCGATTAAATCCTCGAATTCACGCGGTTCCGATGGCAAGAACCCAGGGGAAATCAAACATATGAGGAAAATAGGGGCTTGAGCAGTTGCAGCATTCAGTCGCATCCCCTATTCTACGACAAGAGAAAGAGCGGGTCATTCACGAAATCCCCGTTCTTGACGCCGTCCGCAGGGAAGGAGGAGCGGATCGATTGAGAGAGAAAGAAGGAGGGGAGAGATGGGTGTGCACCGAACCGCACCTGGAGCTGCTCGATGGGGAAAGGCCCTTGCTCCCCGGCCTCCTCCTCGTCAGCGGGAGCCGCCGCGGCCGCCTTCTGGTGCGCCGCCGACGACGACATGGGGTCCGCTTGCAGAGGCAGGGAGACGCTGAGGAGGTGGGGTTTTTTTTTTTTTGGTTCTCTTTTGAACGGAGGAGGTGGGGGTGAAGGCGCCAAAGTTTTATAATTGGGCGGGCGGCTTCCTTTCCTTTCCTTCTCCTGGAAGACAGCGCCAAAACTCCTCCTGGACACGTGCACCAGGGAGGCAAAACATAAACAACAATAGAAACAACAGTAAAAAATTTTTTTTTAAAAAAAGGGAAGCATAGCCCGACCTCGTCATCAATCTCTACTAATAACTAGTTAAAATATCCGTGCGTTGCTACGGACCATTAAATTTTTACCACACACAGTAAATATATTAGCTATAAGTACCATACCTTATTCTGAACATGTAGTATTTTTTTTTGAAGGGCATGACTGTAGGGGGTATACATGTAGTATTTCCAAAATTATAATTTTACTACGCATAATAAAAAAATGAGTATTAACTAAGATAAACACAATTCACATGCTTAAGATATTCCCATTAGTGTTGGTTGGTTCTTCAGAAACATTGATAAAATCCAACAAGTCGAGCAAATCCGAAGCTTTCTCGAAATGACCGAAGTCGTCTCGTTGTAGCTCGAAAGTCGGCTAGAAGGATTGTTAACAATTGCCAATCATACAAAGTAGGTCTAAGCATTCAGTGTTAACCGAAATTTTGGTTTGGTTGTTTAAGTTTCTCAATAATTCGAGTAATGAAAAATAGCCAATTTAGCATAATTAACTGAATGTCATACTTGATGTGCATAAAATAATTTGTACGTACGAATAATTTATTTTTCAAGAAAAGTGGTTTTGATCAATTTATTTCTTTAAAAGGAGTTGCGTATGAATCAAATTAAGTAATTGTTACAACCTTGTATAGTCAGATTCGATAGACAGCTTGGCACAGCAAAATGCAACACACTCGAACACAGCACCCTTCTCTCATAAGTCATAACTTGCTAAACCGTTAGCTTCTCCATTAGCTTTCCTGCTAATCAGTGGCGTAGCCAGGCCCCAGGCACCAGGGGCCTTGGCCCGCGGCGTGGAGGCAAAATCCCTTCGTTCACTGTAGCTTTTTGTACTGTTCAACACTATTTAGTACTGTAGCAAAGGCAATTGGCCTGGGGCGTGTAACCTGGCTGGCTACGCTACTGCTGCTAATCAGCACGAGAAGTCTTTGCCAATGACGCAAGTTGACAACCTGTCTTCAGACGGGTCCTAAAAATTCTAAAATCTGTCTCAGTGATTTCGTTATTTGTTGTATAGAGCAGACCTTACTCTCCCAAGCCAGGGCTTGCTTCTCCCATCTTAGCACTTTGGCATCTGGGAGTAGCATCTCTTATAGTAAAAAAAAAACTTGCAGCAGCATTTGTTTTGACCCACCCATGTTCCTGCAGTATGGGGCCGAACACACAGGCGCACCCCCCCCCCTCTCCCGAAGCTCCCCCATCGCCCCTGTTGAGAGTCGCCACCGCCAGGCCGGATCCAGCCACTCTCGCTGCCGGAGTTCGCGCTGGAGGTCGCATAGATGAGCTAGGATGTCGGATCCACCTGTACAATGGTAGAAGTAGGTCTAGGAGTAGAGTTTGTAGTTCAGAGGATGCCTCCGTGGCGACATGGAGTCGGTCGCCGAGCTCCATCGACCGAGCAAAACGCACCCACGTCTTCGTCTTCCTCGTTGTCCTCCTCCAGTGGCAGGAAGTGTGGCAAGGGAGGGGATTGGAGACCGGCATCTCCAATAAGTTTGTCCTCCCCTTCTCTCGGAGGCTACGCGTCTCGGTGCTCCGCCGCAGCGCCGGGGTGAAGCTCTTCTTCAAGTCACTGTGGTGGTGGCTGGGCGGCGACGACAAACCAGGTGAAACGTTCATCAATAAGCGGCTCTTGGTTCTTCTCTGGTGCGGCTGCTGCTTGCTGCTGTTTTCCCCTCTTCCTCCTGGCCATGGTGGTGTGGAAGGAGGCGGAACGCCGGCTGAAAGGATCGTATGAGCGACTAGAGGGGGGGGGTGAATAGGAGCTACCCAAATTTTTACTTCTTTTCAAATTGAGGCTAGACAAGAAGGTAAATTCTCTAGATGTGCTACTAAGTGAATTTACCTAGAGTGACAAGCAAGCTAGCAATAACAATATAAGTAAAGGTACGAGTAAAGGATAGAGGTAACCGCAATGGAGACACGAAGACACAAGGATGTATTCCCGTAGTTCCTTCCTTGTTACGGGAAGTACGTCTACGTTGGAGAGGTGTGGTGCCACAAAGGCCACCAACGCCACAAAGGCTCACCCTATTCTCCGGTGAACAAGCCACAAAGGCGAGTCCACGCTCCACTAAGCGATGCCCTTGAAGGCGGCACGACACCTTTACACAAAGTATTGGGGCAAGCTCCACAACTCAATTGGAGGCTCCCAATAGGCCCACCAAGCTCTTACACACAAAGTTAAGCTTGGAGGACGGCTTCTTCCGGCTAGGAATCCGATGAACACACAAGTTACAAGCCCCTCAACAAAGAGAGGGGGGAAATCAAATCGCCTTGGTGGAAGTGTAGATCTAGGTCTTCTCCCTCAAATCCCAAAAGGGCTTTGAGTTCTATTGGCTAGGGAGAGAGATCTAGAGCTTTGAAGCTTTGGAACAATGGAGGTGAGAGAGTGTGAGCCGCAACCTTGACTTGAGGTGGAAGAAGGCTTTATATAGTCCAAGACAAGGACTAGCCGTTGCTGCATTTTTAGGCCGGAGTCTCCGGGGTCCAGAGCCCGGAGTCTCCGGGGTTAGTCGCCAAGGCCGGAGTCTCCGGGCCGGAGACAAGCTTCTGCCAAAGCTTCCGCCCAGAGTCTCCGCCCCCATATCTGGGGCGAGCGACACCCGACGAAAAGCGACCCCGGAGGCTTAGGCCGGAGTCTCCGGACCCTGACCAAAGACTCCGGCGTGAGCACACCGGAGTCTCCGGGCAGGAGACCCGGAGTCTCCGGCGCAGAAAAGCCAGAACATATACTCTTCAGATTTCCACCTACAATAAAGATTAGACTGAGACAAACGGTTAGATACCTTAGTATTGACAACAAACACCCAAAAATACATTTTGCACGAAGATGCTCTTTCAATCTCCCCCTTTTTGGTGTTTGATGACAATACTAAGGTTCAAGAAAAAGATCAACATAATATAGGGTGAGCTCCCCCTAGATGTGTGCAACCTACAACAAAAGCTTGATTCAAATGCACACATACTAGACACAAAGCTCCCCCTGAAATAATGGACCATGATCATGTGCAAAGTACATAGAGAACAATATGAAGTAATAAAGCATGACTATTACAATAAAGCACACCACAAGTCTCACACCATATTAAGATAGGTACCACAACGAAGTTCAAATTTTTAAAGAACTAAGTACTAAGAGAGAGCACAAGCATAGGCAAATGAAAACTCAACAAAAGAAATGCTTGTGCCCGACCCTTACAAATCCCCGATAACATACTAATAGAACTCTTCTCCCCCTTTGGCATTGAGACACAAAAAAGGGGAAACGAGCGATGCTACACGTCCCAACAAGTCACTCGTCGTCGTCCTCGTCGTTGCCTTCATAGGAAGGATCTTCATCATCACGCATAGGACCCTTGCCACGACTGGAGGAGGACGGATAGTTGGGCTTGGACACTTCATCGAAATCTCCCCATTGGAGTGAGCTGTCCATCTCTTTGTTCCAAGCACCATAGCTGAGAGTATCGTCTGAGTCTGAAGGAGGATGCTCTGGAGGAGGAAGCTTGCGGATAGCACGAAGGTGATCAACCATCAAACCTTGGTTGTGAGTGATATGCTTGTTCTGAATGTAGATGTTGTGCTGCTCTTTGCGAATATCCACTCCCATGCAAAGCATGGTCCTCTTGAACCAAGACAGTTTCTTGATCTCCTTGTTGACTTCTTCTTTGTTGCGTGAGGGAAAAGGCTGGTTGCTAGCATTCTTGCTCCTCCTCTTTGGTGGAGAAGGAGGAGCAGCCCGAGTTACTTCAATCTCTTCCTCACCCTCTTCTCCTTCCTCATCAACATCATCCTCATCACCTTCCATGTCTTCATCTTCTTCATCTTCACTAGCGGAGGCAAAGGGTTCATTGGTCACACCCGGTGCCGGTTTCTTCTGAGGCTTCACGGATTTATGCTCAACCAACTTAGAGATGTCAACATAAAGAGTGTAGTTGGGAGACTTCCTCTTGATCAGCTTCATCACATACGGAGCATAGACCGGGGCTTTCTTGGAAAGAATGCACTCATATATTTCCTGGTGAATGAAGTCCATGACATCAATAGGTTGAACTTGAGCTTCTTGGCCTTTGCAAAAGACTTCATGAGAGTAGGCAAGAAGGTTGACCAAGCCTCCACGAAGAGCATCCAAATTACCCGCACTTGGGGCAATATTCTCACGGAACAGCCGGAGAAGAATGTTGTATCTAGTTCTCAGACCATAGGACTCCCCAACAACAATCTTCTTGCCTTGATCAGCGGCATCTTTTGTGAGCTTACCATATAGGGGAGCAAGTGCCTTCTTGTTGTAGGCAACCCCGGAGAGATGCATCCTTGCACCACTTGGCTCATGGTTCCCCTTGAATGGATATCCAAGCTCTTCGGCAAACTCAATGAAGTTGGATTGGACAACATGATCACCGGTCATCCAAGTCATGGGAAGCTCTTCTCCATCTCCAAACACAAGTGTTGCAAAGAATTGGTGCACGAGGAGAACGTTGTAGTCTTGCTTGAGTTGCATGAGCGGGTGAAGACCAAGCTTTTCGGTGATCCAAAGGGATTCCTTGAAGTAATCACTCTTGTGAAGATGCTCAAAATCAACCACCTTCTGAGAGCAAACTTTGTGGGTGAGGTTGGCATAGAGCTCGGTGCAAATCAGTTCTTGCTCCCTTCGATGAAAACAGTGATCATTGGTGTTCCTTAGCAAATCATACATCTTCCTCTTCCTCATATCTGCAAACTCGGGAAGTGACATGCCCTTGAGAGTTGGCAAGTGATCAAACTTGGCCTTTTTGGCCCTTTCTTCCTTAGCCAGCTGAGCTAGACGAGCTTTCTCTCTCAGAGCATCCCTAGCAACTTCTGCAGCACTCTGCCTTTCTACATAGCAATCTTTTGCCGGGTCATAGTCAAAGGTGTGCTTCCTCGGGATACGCTTGCGACGACCACCTGCACTGCTACCTGTGAAGGGAATGGCACGAAGTAGCAAGGGAAGATTCAAAAACATGCTCAGAGGAAGGGAACTAGCAGCTTGTGGAGCCAAAACCGAAAGTGAAGATCTACACCGGAGTCTCCGGTGTCTGACCCCGGAGTCTTCGGCCTTGAAAGGGCGGAGACTTCAAAGTCTCCGGGGTTTGGACCCCGGAGACTCCGGGCAACTCGAGGTCAGACAGAGGAGGCATGGTGTAGCTCAAAACTTTGCACCAAATTGGTTCCACAAGTTGCTAGAGACTCAAATTGCCGAACTACAAGCATCCCATAGGCAGAAACTAGCAAAAACTTCCAATCCCTTAAATCTAGGAGAAGCTAGATGGGAAGAGGAGGAAATTTACCAGAGGGCTCCATGGAATGGCAAGCTATCTGGAGAAGAAGGTCTCCGGGAGCTTGTGGAGGGGAATGGCCGGCGGCAAGCGGCGGATCCGGGGCCGGGGAGGCGCCCGGCGGCGACTTGGTGGAGGCGGCGGCGCCCCTAGAGAGTTTGAGGGAAGGGGGTGAATGAGGGAACCGTTGGGGTTTCCCTCACCCCGACCCTCTTTGATCCAGGGCGAAACCGCTAGGGCCGGAGTCTCCGGCCTGCCTCGACCAGATCACACAGCTGTGTGTTTGAGCATGTTTCTTCGAAAGATGAAGTGTTTTCAGATGAAAGGGATAGGCTTGGGTCAGAAAGAGGTCACTGAGTGGTACTTAGTGTTCAAGTTTGCAAAAGTGCAAATAAAACTCAAATAAGGCCAAACATGAACACATTCCCATTGAAAGGCAATAAAATGCAAATAAGGCGCAAATGGGAACAAACCTCCACTTAGGAGGTCGGTGGCCGAAGCCACCATGTTTGAGTATAAAGGTATGGCACCGCGAAGATATATCTTGGGCCCAAAACCAAAACTCATCAATTAAGCTCAAAATTGTCACAAATGACAAGATAGAACAATACGCTTACTATCGGCATAATGGGGGGGAGGGATAGTCCAATCAGTTAGGACCGCACTCCCCCTATTTCCATGCCCACATCTAGAACAACTCACAAGTTAGAGTATGGGAGTAAATGCACCTAGCTCAAGCCACATTGCTTGAATCAATGATATTTAGTTCATGCCTCAATTCCCGGAATCTTGCTTCATCAAGAGGCTTTGTGAATATATCGGCAAGTTGCTCAAGAGTGCCAACATAAGATAGATCAATATCTCCACGGTTGACATGATCCCGAATGAAATGATGACGAATCTCAATATGCTTCGTCTTGTTGTGTTGCACCGGGTTGTGAGCGATCTTGATTGCACTTTCATTATCACATAAAAGGGGCACTTTGTCAAAAATGACACCGTAATCCTTCAAAGTTTGCCTCATCCATAAAAGTTGTGCACAACAACTAGCCGCGGCTACATATTCGGCTTCGGTGGTAGAGAGAGACACACAATTTTGTTTCTTAGATGACCAACACACCAAAGACCTACCAAGAAATTGGCAAGCCCGGAGGTTGATTTCCGTTCCACTTTGTCTCCCGCCCAATCCAAATCCGAGTAACCTACAAGATCAAAACTTGCTCCTTTTGGATACCAAAGACCAAAGTTAGGGGTATTCACTAAATATCGAAAGATTCTTTTGACCGCCACTAAGTGGCTTTCTTTTGGTGCGGCTTGAAAACGTGCACAAACTCCCACACTTAACATAATGTCCGGTCTAGATGCACAAAGGTAAAGCAAGGAACCAATCATAGATCTATAAAGTTTTTGATCCACTTCTTTACCATTAGGATCGAGATCAAGATTAACCTTTGTTGGCATGGGAGTCTTTGCACCTTTGACTCCTATCATCTCGAACCTCTTGAGCATGTCTTGGGTATATTTGGCTTGGTTCACAAAAGTCCCTCCCTTCAATTGTTTGACTTCAAATCCAAGGAAGAACTCTAACTCCCCCATCATAGACATCTCAAACTTGTCGGTCATGAGCTTGGCAAACTCATTATTGAAAGCTTTGTTAGTAGAACCAAATATAATATCATCAACATATAATTGGCAAATGAAAAGCTCCCCATTGACCTTCTTAGTAAAAAGAGTGGGATCGATCACCCCAATTTCAAAACCACGATCAACCAATAATTCTTTAAGGTGCTCATACCACGCACGTGGGGCTTGTTTGAGGCCATAGAGCGCCTTATCAAGTTTGTAAACATGGTTAGGAAGCTTAGAGTTTTCGAAGCCCGGGGGTTGCTTCACAAAAACCAATTCATTTAAGGGACCGTTGAGAAATGCACTTTTAACATCCATTTGTTGAAGTTTAAAGTTATGATGTGATGCATATGCAAGTAAGATGCAAATGGATTCAAGACGGGCAACGGGAGCGAAAGTTTCACCAAAGTCAATACCCTCAACTTGGGAGAAACCTTGAGCCACCAATCTTGCCTTGTTCCGAATGACAATGCCATTTGCATCTTGCTTGTTCTTGAAGATCCACTTGGTCCCAATGACATTACGACAATCTTTAGGCCTTTCTACTAGAGTCCAAACTTTGTTGCGCTCGAAGTTGTTGAGTTCTTCATGCATGGCATCAAGCCAATCCGGATCCTCAAGCGCCTCATAAACTTTCTTGGGTTCTACACAAGAGACAAAAGCATGATGAGAGCTAAAGTTAGAGAGTTGCCTCCTTGTGGAGACACCTTTACGAACACTCCCAACCACATTTTCCAAGGATATGCTTCTTCGTCAAAGAATGGACTCAAGCTTCTTCTCACGGCGAGTGCGAGCCTCAAGAGGAGATTCTTGAGAGACTACTTGATCATCTTCATGATCACTGTTCTGGTCCTCGCCTTGACCAGTTGGATTGCCTTGATTATCAAGTGGCCCATAGCCACGGAATTCCAAAGGATCTTCATCAAGGCCTTGATCACCCCCGGAGACTCCGGTATCCATACCCGGAGACTCCGGTATAGGCCGGAGAGTCCGGACCACAGGGGCCGGAGACTCCGGGCAAGATTGCTCGGTGGGATGATCTTGAGGTTGAGGGTGCGCAGCTTGTCTTTGGTCAATGTCCTGTGGGTGTTCAGCAGGTGAAGGCTCCACTTGTGTAGAGCATTGTCCTTCTCCTTCGGCCAAAAGGTGTCCCTCAATGGGCCGGAAGAATCCGACACCCATTCTTCTTATGGCTTGGGGAGGAATTTCGTCACCTACATCACGAACACCACTTTGTCCCACAAAGGAACCATTATCTTTATCGAACCTCACATTACAAGTCTCTATAACATGCCCGGTGGACTTGCTATAGATCCTATAGGAATGTGAGTCCGTGGAGTAACCAACAAAGATACCCTCTATAGCTTTAGAATCAAATTTTGACAAACGAACACCTTTCTTGAGATAGAAACACTTACAACCAAATACCCGGAAGTACTTGATGTTGGGCTTTTGCCCGGTAAGAATTTCATATGGAGTCTTGTTCAAGTTCTTGCGGAGATAAAGCCGGTTGGTGGCATGGCATGCGGTATTAATAGCTTCGGCCCAAAAGTTGTATGGAGACTTGAACTCCGCCAACATAGTTCTTGCCGCATCCATAAGAGTCCGTTTCTTCCTCTCGGCAACTCCATTTTGTTGCAGGGTATATGCAGCGGAATATTGATGTTTGATACCCGCATCACTAAGAAACTCATTTAGGGAGTAGTTCTTGAACTCGGTGCCATTGTCACTTCTTATAGTCAATATGGTGGTATTGAATTGATGCTCAACTTCAGTGGCAAAGTCTTTGACGGTTTGTTGGGTCTCACTCTTGAACTCAAAGAAATATACCCAAGTGTATCTTGAATAATCATCGACAATCACCAAGCAATATTTCTTGCCACCAAGACTTGCATAAGTGGGAGGTCCAAAGAGATCCATGTGAAGGAGCTCCAAGCACCTCTTGGAAGAGATAATAGTCTTGCTCGGATGACTTGTTTCATGCATCTTTCCTTCAATACATGCCCTACAAACACGATCTTTGGAAAAAGAAACATCCTTTAGTCCGAGTATGTGGCCGCCGGTGTAGAGATTTTGCAAAGCTCTCATATTGACGTGGGCTAACCGGCAATGCCAAAGCCATCCCACGTCGGCCTTAGCAATTAGGCATATCGCGGCCGTAGTGGGTTTCTCTGAGAAGTCCACCACATACAAGCCATTTTCGACATACCCAACAAAGGCAACCTTGAGAGACTTACTCCACATGACGACCACAATATCAACATCAAAATATGTGGCATAGCCCATAGTAGCAAGTTGATGAACGGAAAGTAAATTATAACCAATGGTTTCGACAAGCATGACATTCACTAGGGACACGTCCGGAGTGATCACCACCTTACCGAAACCAAGTACCTTAGAGGATGACTTATCACCATATGAGACCGTGACATTTGAAGTATTTGGCTTTAGATCTTCCACAATATCTTTGCTTCCGGTCATGTGGCTTGTGGCACCACTATCAATAATCCATTTTCCTCCTCCGGAAGCAATGTCCTACAAGAGATTAATTCTTGGTTTTAGGTCCCCATTTTTAAATGGGTCCTCTTTTGTTAGTCACAAGAATCTTAGGTACCCAAATAGCATATTCAATGTAACCATCATAGGGACCAACATATTTAGCATAGACATCACCATAATAGTTCCTAAGAAGAACATAATGAGGGTTATATTTTCCTGCAAAATTATTGTGAGAAGGGCAGGAGACTCTGGCCTTTGGAAGCGGAGACTCCGGGGTGGATGAACTAACCGGAGACTCCGGAACCTTTGACCCGGAGACTCCGGTCTCCTCGATTTTCTTCTTTCCATTCAGCTCCTCCCACTCCTCCTCGGTGTAGCAAATATCAAAGGGGACATGAGGAGTAGGAGCAGTAGCAGACTTTGCCTTCTTCTTGTTCTTCTTATTCTTCTTCTTTGAGGGCATGGCCACCAAACAAAGATCCTCTTTCTTTGAGGACTCGGCAACAAATCCGAGGCCCTCCTTTCCCTTGAACAATCTTTGATTGTTCAAGAGATCATTGAGATTCTTCTCTCCTTGAATGCAAGTAGCAAGGCCCTTAGCAAGATCGGCCTTCAACCTATTGTTCTCCTCAATGATATCACTATGATCACAAATAGAGTTAGAAGAACAAGGAACTTCAATAACTTGCATTGGTGGGACTTTAGATTGTTCAATAGTTAGTTGAATTTGAAGTTGTTCACGAATCTTGGTGAGATGTGAGAATTTGCCTTCCAAAGCCTTGTGGGCTTCTTCAAGCTTCTCAAACTTCTCACGAAGATCATTATGACCAACGTCAAATTCAACTTTCTCCTTTTTAAGCAACTTGACCATAGCAAGAGCATGGTCACGTTCTTTAGTGAGTTTTGACAAGCTTAGATTATGAGACTCTTCTAGTCCCAACAATTTCTCCTCTAAAGAGACTCTCAAGTTTTGCTCTTCTTCGAGCTCAATTGATAGAGAGCCAATATCATCGGCGGCCAATCTTTCCAACTCCTCCTTCTCCTTGATAGTGTCATGGGCATCACCAATTTCACACATTAGTGTCTCAAAGTATATCTTGGTTGGCCCCTTCATGTTAGCAAGAAAATCATCACAAGAAACTAGTTCTTTCTTAATCTTAAGACTACTCACATCATCCATAGAGGTAGCATTGGAATGAGATGATGAAGGAGTAGGTGATGAGGTTACCTCCGAGGCCTTGGCCATATGACACTTGTGGGTGGTGATGATGGTGTTCTCATTTTGTGAGTTGAAGAGGGATGTAGGTGAAGTGGAGACAATGGCAATGGCGGCCACTTCTCCATTCTCTTCATCAACGGAGTCATCATCATCGGATTCGGAGTCATACTCCTCATGAACCACCAACACCCTTTCTCCTTTCTTCTTGTTGTCCTTGTTCCCATGCTTCTTGGATGGATAGAACTTTGATGACCGGCGCTTGGGGATGAGCCGGCCATCATTGTCCTCCTTGTTCTCATAAGGACATTCGGCGATGAAGTGCTTGATTCCTCCACAATTGTAGCAATGCCTCACTTTAGAGTCACCACCCTTCCTTGGAAAGGATTTGAACTTGGATCCCTTCGTCTTGTGCTTGTTGGCATCCCAAAAAGCATTTGCATTGAGAGCCAAGTGTTCATGGAGTGCAAACTTGAGATCTTCCGGAGACCAACACTCTTCTTCATATATTTCTTCTTCTCCTTCACCTTGCTTGGACACCACCTTGGCCTTGAGAGCAAGATTGTGAACTCCTTGTCCGGCAAGAACACGAGCTCTAGTCTCTTCCGCGTTCTTCTTCAAGATAGACAAGGCGGTGAACTCGCAAAGAACTTCATTTGAGGTCATACTCCCAAAATCCGGTCTTGAACGGATTATCTCGGACCGCATGGGTTCTCTTGGGTTGATGGAGGTAATGAACATACGCTTGATATAGTCATCACCATTGTCTTTGCACCCAAACCCGGTCAATGCCGTTGCAAGAGCCAAGATCCTTTGGTACATCTCATCGGGAGTCTCATTGTCACGCATAATGAAATCCCTTTCTTCACTCTTGAGCTCATCAAACTTGGAGGACCGAATACTCTCATTCCCAATGAAGAGCATAGTGAGATAGTCCCATACTTCCTTGGCGGTGCTCAAGTTGTTGATGTGTACTGCATGAGTATCCGGTACGGCTTGTTGAAGGAGATGCTTGGCGGTGGCATTGAGTTGCTCATCAACTTCTTCCCTTCCAGTCAAATTGAGAGGATCATGAGGTGCAAAGCCATTTTGTATGACCCTCCACAAATGAGTAGAAGAGCTAGAAATATGAGATTTCATTAGTCCTTGCCATTTAATAAAATTCCGAGAATCAAGCTTAGGAGGAGATCCCATATTGTTAATGTGTGGCATAGGATAATGGACCGGCGGAGGGGAGTAAGTGTTAGGGGGTGGAACGTTAGCACCCTTTGCCGGACCATCATTTTCCTTAGGAGGGTCACCTTTATTCTCGGCGGAGGTGGAGCCATTGTTAGGTGGTTTCACCTTAGCCAAGGAGAGTTCCACACTAGGTGTGGTGTTTGGGTTGGTGGGCCCGGAAGATTTTCTTCCAAAATATTCCTCAAACATAGCCTTCATCTCCAATCTCATGGTGGTTTGCATTGTGTCCAAGGACGCCAAATGCTCCTCACGTGAGATTGAAGAGGAAGAGATAGATGGAGGAGTATCTTCGGGAGGAGTTTCTTTACTCTTATCCCCTTCCATAGTTGCTCAAACTCTTAGGCGGTTAAGCCCGAATAAGAGACCACGCTCTGATCCCAATTGAAAGGATCGTATGAGCGACTAGAGGGGGGGGGGGTGAATAGGAGCTACCCAATTTTTTTACTTCTTTTCAAATTGAGGCTAGACAAGAAGGTAAATTCTCTAGATGTGCTACTAAGTGAATTTACCTAGAGTGACAAGCAAGCTAGCAATAACAATATAAGTAAAGGTACGAGTAAAGGATAGAGGTAACCGCAATGGAGACACGAAGACACAAGGATGTATTCCCGTAGTTCCTTCCTTGTTACGGGAAGTACGTCTACGTTGGAGAGGTGTGGTGCCACAAAGGCCACCAACGCCACAAAGGCTCACCCTATTCTCCGGTGAACAAGCCACAAAGGCGAGTCCACGCTCCACTAAGCGATGCCCTTGAAGGCGGCACGACACCTTTACACAAAGTATTGGGGCAAGCTCCACAACTCAATTGGAGGCTCCCAAGAGGCCCACCAAGCTCTTACACACAAAGTTAAGCTTGGAGGACGGCTTCTTCCGGCTAGGACTCCGATGAACACACAAGTTACAAGCCCCTCAACAAAGAGAGGGGGGAAATCAAATCGCCTTGGTGGAAGTGTAGATCTAGGTCTTCTCCCTCAAATCCCAAAAGGGCTTTGAGTTCTATTGGCTAGGGAGAGAGATCTAGAGCTTTGAAGCTTTGGAACAATGGAGGTGAGAAAGTGTGAGCCGCAACCTTGACTTGAGGTGGAAGAAGGCTTTATATAGTCCAAGACAAGGACTAGCCGTTGCTGCATTTTTAGGCCGGAGTCTCCGGGGTCCAGAGCCCGGAGTCTCCGGGGTTAGTCGCCAAGGCCGGAGTCTCCGGGCCAGAGACAAGCTTCTGCCAAAGCTTCCGCCCAGAGTCTCCGCCCCCATATCTGGGGCGAGCGACACCCGACGAAAAGCGACCCCGGAGGCTTAGGCCGGAGTCTCCGGACCCTGACCAAAGACTCCGGCGTGAGCACACCGGAGTCTCCGGGCAGGAGACCCGGAGTCTCCGGCGCAGAAAAGCCAGAACATATACTCTTCAGATTTCCACCTACAATAAAGATTAGACTGAGACAAACGGTTAGATACCTGAGTATTGACAACAAACACCCAAAAATACATTTTGCACGAAGATGCTCTTTCACCGGCGACATCTTGCAGTACTGGAGAAGGCTGGGGAGATCAAGACAAGTTCAAGCTCATCCACGATCTGGGCTTTCATGCGTCGATGATCTATGACCGACACGGCGGCATGAATCCAACCTCCATCGAGGAGGCCCTCCGAATCTGCTGCAGGAGCTCGACGTCCCATGGCCACCAAGTGGTTCGTCCCTGGTGGCATGGCGTGGCCGACGGCAGAGGACTCTCGCCGGAAGGGAGCCACCGAACGGTTTGCTCTTGTTCCTCGGTGGCAACGTCTGAAGGACGCCGGCGGTCATCGGCGGAGACACCCAAGGAGTCGATTGCTTTAATTTTTGTAGTTTAGGGGTGTTTGTGAAAATTTGTAGGGTTCTTTCTCCGATTACTTGATTGTCTAGGGCAATAGACGCAAGAACCTTACTGCAAATATTGTACCTGCTGATATTAATAAAGTGAAATACCTGGGGTCTTCTAGACCCTCCCCTTGTGCAAAAAAAAATGTTCCTGCAGTATGTGTAGCGTCACTTTTCTAAAACATAGAAAATGGATTAAGATCAATAAAAAGTTTCCAGTATATCCTGAATTCTATTTCAAGGATAAGATTCCTCACACCAACCACTTCGGTTGATTGCTTGCTGCTAGTTATACCATCTCTAGGCTTCCACATGATCAAACATCCATGAACAAACCTTTAAATCATTTGAGATTTAAGGATACAAAATATAGAGTGTATACCAGCAATGAAACGGGGAGATCTTCTCCATTGGTGTAGCAGATATGCTCACTGTTAGCTTGTTTGACAGTTACAGCAGCGACGGGCACCACATGCCACTTCGTTGAGGTGTTTCATCGAACTGCTAAAGGACGTGCTCCGAAGCAAGGCGTCAACACAACAACCTATAGTATCGCTTAGCAAGGATCCAAACTGAGCGCACCCGGAGAAGAACAGGAGTACAGGACGCCGCAGCAGAAACATCACTCTACCTTTCTTCATCACATTCAATCCCCCGAAACCAGTCCAAAATCGTGAGGAAAATTTTCGACGAGAAACGGGAGCAATACGACCAGAGCACGCCGGCTGGATGAAGCAGGGGCGACTGCGGAGGGAGCCGTGCCCAACCGCGTGCTGGGAGCTCGCAGCGGTAGTGCCGATATGTTAGGGGCCCAGCGAAGGGGGCTCGGGTCAGGGACTGCTGCCCGAAGGCGTGCACACCATGGCGACATGAGGCATCTCCAGGTTCACCAAGGTGGAAGCTGGGCACCCCGTTAGCCCGCGGGACCTACTTTGTGCCGGGGAGGAGGCCGGTTGGCGGAAGGGAGCTTAGGCTGTGGACGTCGACGTTGCGCCAGCAGTTGAGCTTGGCAGCCATGGGGCACGCGTGGGATACGGGGAGAGATAGGGAGCAGTGCGGAGGATGCGGGGACCCGTTCGCAGGTGGAGCTGGCGGCGCAGGGAGCCTACTGCGGTCGAATCCTGCGGCGCGCCGGGAGGGCAGAGGATCGGGAATTAGAGGACGATGCGGTTCTTTTTTAGCGAATCGGTACGATTAGATTAGGTAATAGATAAGTGATTTGATGGGAGGGTACGGAAACATATTTTAGGTGGATTGAAAGTCCGTGACCGTCGCGAGTACGCTTTCAATCCACCTAAAATACGTCTTCATCTAAACAAAGTTAATTAAAATTACCCACCACTGCCATCCATAAAACAGCGCATCGCCCTCCTCCCTACCCGTCCGTTGACCAACGATGGCCGCCTCCGGCTGTCTCCCTCACCTCTGCTCACTGGAGGGACTGCACCTGACCTCCTCGACCAGCCCCCGCGTGCCTCGAGCAGCCGCTCGACGCCCACCATTTCATTCGTCCGCGGCGCTACTGGGCCTGGTACAATTTCATCGGTGGCCGCACGTACCTGTTCGGTCTATTTCTTACCATATGCATCTACCTCGGTGCCCGCTTCGAGACGTTCTCCGTCGCTCTTCAGAACCACATGGCGGGCAGTCCTACACCTCGCAAAAAGATAGTTGGTCAGATGCGGCGGTGCAGCTTCCGCAAATTCTGGTCCACGCCGAAGAAACTTGCAACAACACAGGCGAGATGCACCAGCGGCCACCATGCCTTGCCCTCCGCCGCTGAAGAGGCTGACCGCCGATGGAGATGAACTGCTGAAGTCCACCGAAGCAGAGCAGAGAAGGGATCTGAAGTCTTTATACTCCATATGGCGACTGTCACCGTCGGCATCGAAAACCATCTCCCTGGAGTGCTCGCTTCCCGTCTCCCCCCACCTCCGGCTAGCTATCTAGCTTCCTGTCTTCGAAGCAGATACACGGGATGGTTCGTACACACATCGCTGGCTCGCCGCTCGTAATGGATCTGAGCATTATCAAAGGCTTGTGGAACTGACAGTCCTGAGGCCGTGGAAGAGGCGGCTGGAGAGTCGGCAGCTGCGGGAGCTGCCGGAGCCGATGTCGTGGGACCATGGGAGAGGTGGCATGATAGTACGCAGCGGCGTTCGTGGGGCCATGGGAGAGCCTGCGTGGAGGATTTGGCTTGATACCCGTGCAGGTCGTCCTGCATACACAACAGCCTCAGCACGAGATTGTTCGGCACGACGACCGCCCGATGTGCCTGGTGTAGTACGCGGCCGGGGCTTGGTGCCTCCACTACTTGCCACGTGTTTGTGTTAATGCTTTCAGATGAGCGGTACAAAATTTGCCCAGCTCATACATGCTTGATTATGCATTGAAGCCATCCCAAATTTTCTTGCTTGCTTGGTCACTCTGTCCATGTGGGTGGACCGTAGTGCAAGCCGGACACCTGAAGATGGGAGCAGCTGCCCACACAGGCCGACCGCAAGGTGCACATCAATGCATTGACGTTGAGTATCCATGCCGATGTCTCCAACTTTAACCAGCTGTTGCTACCGCTTGTTATTTTACTACTGCTTTTTAGGCCTTCAGGTCTCTCCTCATGTTGAGTGCAGCTTGGTTCAGCTCATGCATCGCAGATGTGTAACTCACTAGTAGAAAAATGGGCATCCGTCTAAGCCTTTAATACCGGTTTCCGTATGAACCGGTACTAAAGGATACATTAGTACCGGTTCCCTTGCCCAGCTAGCCGAGGAACATCAATACCGGCTCATTGAGGGCCTTTTGTACCGGTTCGTATTACGAACCGGTACGAAAGGGTTTCAGTCCAATTTTGAGGCGGAGGTGGGGCCAGAGCTGAACCTTTAGTACCGGTTCATCTGAAGAACCGGTACTAAAGGGTCCCTGCCCTATTTCTTCAGCCCGATCCCTGTATCTCATTTTCTCTCCTCCTTCTCCTCCCACATTTCCAAATATTTGGCACCTCTCACACTCCAACAAATCTCTATTTTTCTCCACCATTTTATCAAGATTGACGGCACCCATCTATCCAAAGGTTAGCAATATCATCCTTTCTTCCGGCGTTCCTAATTTAGCTCATTTCTTTGCTAGTTTAACTCGTATTATTTTTCTAGTGCTAGCAAGGTGTTTGATGAAATGCCTAAGTTAGGAATTTCATTCTTTTTGTATGCAATTGAGCTCAAATTAAAGTATGATTTGTAGGTTTTAGTATCGTCCCCGTCATCACCGCCGTCGATCGCCAGCGTCTTCCCCTAGCCGGCACTGTACCACCTCGGTGAGCCTCTTTTTTTTAATAAAAAAAACTTAGTTTTATGTGATGAACTTGAATATTAATTAAGTTGGTCACTCATATATCCATGATGTTGTGTAATTAATGATTTTTGATATACTTATATAATGCAGATGAATCGACAATGGATGTACGGTGACCGATGCCATCCCGACTTCATTACTGGCATGCATTATTTTCTCAACGTGGCGGAGGCAAACAGGCGGTCGAATGGTTTCATTTATTGTCCATGTAGTTCCTGTAGAAATACGAAGGATTACTCTACCTCAAAGACCCTTCACTTCCACCTGCTTGAGAATGGTTTCATGCCCGGCTATAATTGTTGGACCAAGCACGGAGAAAGAGGGGTTATAATGGAAGGCAACGAAGAAGAAGAGGATAGTGACAACTATCCTATGTTCACTGAAGACGGTGATAGTAGTATGGGGGAAGACGAAGCTGAAGAAGAGCCCATTTTTGATGAGCCCATTTTTGATGACCCCAATGACGATTTGGGTCGGGCCATTCTTGATGCGAAGATAAACTGCGGAAGTGAAAAGGAGAGGCTGAAGTTGGAGAAAATGTTAGAGGATCAGAAAAAACCGGGTACCCACTGGAATTGCTACAATGGAAGGCAGAGAATGGTACTTCTGACAAGGGATTTGAAAAGTTGCTGAAAATAATAAAGAAGATGCTTCCAGGGGAGAACGTATTGCCCTCTAGTACGTACGAAGCAAAGAAGGTTGTCTGCCCTCTAGGATTAGAGGTGCAGAAGATACATGCATGCATCAATGACTGCATCCTCTACCGCGGGGAGTACGAGAATTTGAATGCATGCCCGGTATGTGGTGCATTGAGGTATAAGATCAGGCGAGATGACCCTGGCGATGTTGAGGGCGAGTCCACCCACAGGAAGAAGGTTCCTGCGAAGGTGATGTGGTATGCTCCTATAATACCACGGTTGAAACGTTTGTTCCAAAACAAAGAGCATGCCAAGTTATTGCGATGGCACAAAGAGGACCGTAAGAAAGATGTGATGCTGAGACACCCCGCTGACGGGTCGCAGTGGAGAAAAATCGATAGAAAGTACAAGTCATTTTCAGATGACGCAAGGAACTTAAGATTTGATCTAAGTACAGATGGCTTTAATCCTTTCGGGGAGCAGAGCTCCAGTCATAGTACCTGGCCAGTGACTCTATGTATCTATAACCTTCCTCCTTGGTTGTGCATGAAGCGGAAGTTCATTATGATGCCAGTGCTCATTCAAGGCCCGAGGCAACCCGGCAACGACATTGATGTGTACCTGAGGCCATTGGTTGAAGAACTTTTACAGTTGTGGTGTGAAGAAGGTGTACCTATTTGGGATGAGCACGAACAAAAGGAATTTAACCTACGAGCGTTGTTGTTTGTAACCATCAATGATTGGCCTGCTCTTAGTAACATTTCAGGACAGTCAAACAAGGGATACAATGCATGCACACACTGTTTAGGTGAGACTGACAGTATATATTTGAGAAACAAGAATGTGTACATGGGGCATCGTCGATTTCTTCCAAAACAACATCAAGTAAGAAAGAGAGGAAAGCATTTCAGAGGTGAGGCAGAAGACCGAACGAATCCTACCCGCCCTACTGGGGATGTTATATATGATATGGTCAAGGATTTAAAAGTGATCTTTGGAAAGGGTCCTGGCGGACAATCTGTTCCGCATGATGTTGACGGACATGTACCCATGTGGAAGAAGATGTCTATATTTTGGGAGCTACCCTACTGGAAAATCCTAGAGGTTCACTCTACAATCGACGTGATGCACGTGACAAAAAATCTTTGCGTGAACCTGCTAAACTTCTTGGGCGTGTATGGGAAGACAAAAGATACACCGGATGCACGGCACGACCAGCAATGTATCCACGAAGGAAACAACCTGAATCCAGAGAAGTATCAAGGTACTGCCAGCTACGCTCTTACCAAAGAAGAGAAGGAGATCTTTTTTGAAGTCCTGAGTAGCATCAAGGTCCCGTCTGGCTTCTCATCGAATATAAAGGGAATAATAAACATGTCAGAGAAAAAGTTTCAAAACCTAAAGTCTCATGACTGCCACGTGATTATGACACAATTACTTCCGGTTGCATTGAGGGGGCTTCTATCGGAAAATGTTCGAGTACCCATTGTGAAGCTATGTGCATTCCTCAATGCAATTTCTCAGAAGGTGATCAATCCACTAACTCTACAAAATTTACAGAAGGATGTGGTGTAATGTCTAGTCAGCTTCGAGTTGGTGTTCCCACCATCCTTCTTCAATATTATGACGCATCTCCTCGTTCACCTGGTCGAAGAGATTAGTGTTCTCGGTCCTGTATTTCTACACAACATGTTCCCCTTTGAGAGATTCATGGGAGTCTTAAAGAAATACGTTCATAACCGTGCTAGGCCAGAAGGAAGTATCTCCAAGGGCTATGGAACAGAGGAGGTCATTGAGTTTTGTGTTGACTTTATTCCTGACCTTAAGCCGATCGGTGTTCCTGAATCGCGCTATGAGGGGAGACTGCGTGGAAAAGGCACGCTAGGAAAGAAAGCAACAATGTGTATGGACGGACATTCTTTCACTCAAGCACACTACACAATTCTACATAATTCCAGCTTGGTGGCTCCGTACAAAGTGGAACACAAGAATATTTTACGCTCTGAATACCCGGAGCAACCTGAAGATTGGATTGATGGAGAACACATGAAGACTTTCGGCGGTTGGTTGCAAACACGTCTCATGAATGTCACTGATGAAGAACAGCTATACTTGTTGGCCAAGCAACCATCTTCGACTATATCGACATTTGAAGGGTACGAGATAAATGGAAATACATTTTACACATTCGCCCAAGATAAAAAGAGCACCAACCAAAACAGTGGTGTCCGCTTTGATGCAGCAGAGGACAATGGGAAGAAGGTCACATATTATGGGTACATAGAGGAGATATGGGAACTTGACTATGGACCTAATTTCAAGGTCCCTTTGTTCCGGTGCAAATGGTTCAACCTGAAAAATGGGGTACAGGTAGACCCGCAGTACGGAATGACTACAGTGGATCTCAAGAATCTAGGGTACGACACCGAACCATTCGTCCTAGCCAGTGAAGTGGCTCAGGTTTTTTATGTGAAGGACATGTCTACCAAACCGAAAAAAAGAAAAGAAAGGCAAGAGGACACATCATACGATGAGCCAAAGCGCCACATAGTTCTTTCAGGAAAAAGAAACATCGTGGGAGTAGAGGACAAGACAGACATGTCAGACGATTATAATAAGTTTGATGATATTCCACCCTTCAAGGTGAAAACTGACCCAAGCATCATTTTAAATAATGAAGATTGTCCATGGCTGCATCGCAATCAGAAGAAAGGGAAACACAAGAAGAAAACTCAGAAGACTAGATAGGGATCATAACTTGTGTATCTCAATATGGAAATCACTTTCCCATTTATTTTTGTGTAATGATGTTATTGTATGAGGGAAATTTTTCCGAGGCGGAGCTTCCGAAGATGCCGTAGGGCGTGAGCACCAACGACATCTTCGAGAAACTCCGCCACGGGAGATTTCCCAACCCTTTACCCAAAACTGTTAGAGGAGATAGAGTCTTTCACGGGCTTGCAGGGAAATTTTTCCGAGGCGGAGCTTCCGAAGATGCCGTAGGGCGTGAGCACCAACGACATCTTCGAGAAACTCCGCCACGGGAGATTTCCCAACCCTTTACCTGCCGACATCTTTAGTCTCAGTTGCACCCACCGACCGGGACTAAAGGTTACCCACATGTCCTTATCCCACCGACAGTTTTGTTAGATGACACAAAAACCACCTTTAGTCCCGGTTGTACCCACCAGCCGGGACTAAAGGTTAGATGGTTCCCCGCGCCACTGCGTTCCCGCCTATTTTCTTCCCGCACTTTCCACCGCTTCTACTTTGTCTTGTTCCTCCGACAGGGGCATCGTGCGTCCACCCACGCGTCCTTATCTCATCGAGCAGTGCATCCACCCACGCGTCCTTATCCTGCCGACATCTTTAGTCTCGGTTGCACCCACCAACCGGGACTAAAGGTTACCCACACGTCCTTATCCCACCGACAGTTTTGTTAGATGACACAAAAACCACCTTTAGTCCCGGTTGTACCCACCAGCCGGGACTAAAGGTTAGATGGTTCCCCCCGCCACTGCGTTCCCGCCTATTTTCTTCCCGCGCTTTCCACCGCTTCCCGCCATTTTTCACTATATATATGTAGGCTTGGCCTCCATTCACATATCACATCTAGACTCATATCTGCAAACCTCATCACTCTCTTCTATGGCTTCCATCGTATCTCTAACCCCCCGGGAGGCGGAGGCGCTTTGCGCCTCAAACTACCCCTGCCCGCCGGGCTACCGCGTCCCCCCCGGCTGGATGCTGAGCGTCGGAGGCGTACCGGTCCCTCCTGTCCCTGTAGGTGTGGCACGCCAGATGGCCATCACGAACCACTACTACTTCGAGCTCACGCCAGAGCAGCGGAGGAATCCTCAGTGGCATCCCGACTATAACCCGACTTGGGATGCCTTCTTCATCAATCGGCGTGAGAGTGCGCTTGCCAGGCATGAGGAGGACAGCTCGCCTCGTTCGAACTTCAACGAGGCCGGCCGTCGGCTATGGTGGCGCGGCCGGACTCTCCAGAGCGTCATGGCCTACCGTGGCCCCCGTCTGCGCTACCCTCAGTCTCAGCCCACGCGTGCTCACCAGTCGAGGTTCGACTACCGCGACCCTGATGCCAGCGACGATGACACCGGCGACTACGACGACTAAAGTGGCGACGTTTATAGGGCTAGGCACGACTATGACTGAATCACTCCAACATTCGAAAACAAGCTCGGCCGATTGTGACTTAATCTGGCCATGTATCTTAATTTTCAGTTGAGATATGTACTTCTTTTCCTGTTCAATCGTTGAAATAAAATCAAATGAAAATCAAAAGAAAAAGAAAAAAGAAAATCAAAAGAAAATCAAATAAAAATCAAAAGAAACTGCAAAAGAAAATCAAAACAAAAAGAAAAAAAGAAAAATCAAAAGAAAATCAAAAGAAACTGCAAAAGAAAATCAAATGAAAATCAAATGAAAATCAAAAGAAAAAGAAAAAAAGAAAAATCAAAAGAAACTGCAAATGAAAATCAAAAGAAACTGCAAAAGAAAATCAAAAGAAAAAGAAAAAAGAAAATCAAAAGAAACTGCAAAAGAAAATCAAATGAAAATCAAAAGAAATTGCAAAAGAAAAATCAAATGAAAATCAAAAGAAAAAGAAAAAAAGAAAAATCAAAAGAAAATCAAAAGAAACTGCAAATGAAAATCAAAAGAAACTGCAAAAGAAAATCAAATGAAAATCAAAAGAAAAAGAAAAAAGAAAATCAAAAGAAACTGCAAAAGAAAATCAAAAGAAACAGCAAAAGAAAAATCAAATGAAAATCAAAAGAAAAAGAAAAAAAGAAAAATCAAAAGAAAATCAAAAGAAACTGCAAATGAAAATCAAAAGAAACTGCAAAAGAAAATCAAATGAAAATCAAAAGAAACTGCAAAAGAAAAATCAAAAGAAAAAGAAAAAAACCTTTGGTACCGGTTGGTGGAAACAACCGGTACGAAAGGTTAAAAGCGCGGAAGAATTTCCGAAAATATCTTTTGTACCGGTTTCTGTTACGAACCGGTACTAAAGGTCACCTTTAGTACCGGTTCGTAACAGCAACCGGTAGCAAAGGTGAATTAGGTCGTTTTCTTTTCCCCCCACCGACGGACACAACAAAACTCTCCCGCCGTCGCCGCACTCAGCAAACTCTCCCGCCGCCGCCGTCACGCGCCGCTCGCCTGGGCTCGCCACGAGGCCGCGCTCCGGGAGCTCATCCAGGACGCCGACGACGCGGGCGCCTCCCGCGTCTGCCCTCGACCGCGCGCGCCTCTGCCTCGCCCCGGCCCGCGCTCGCCTCTGCCTCGCCCCGCGCCCGCGTCCGCCTCGACCGCGCGGTCGCCTCTGCGGCTCTGCCTCGCCTCGCGCCCGCGCCCACCTCTGCCTGGCCCCGCGCCCGCGTCCGCCTCTGCCTCGACCGCGCGGTCGCCTCTGCGGCTCTGCCTCGCCCCCGCGCTCGCCTCTGCCTCGCCACAGCAGGTATGTGATTGATATGTGATTGATATGTGATTGATAGGTGAAACAATGATTCATGCATTACAAGCACAAGAATCGCCACAGCAGGTTCATTGTCAAGCTCAATATATAAGTCCTAAAAACCCTGGACTGCCAAATATGTTCAGTTCTTTTCCAGGTTCAAGACAATTCAGTTGTTGTTAGGCTCAAAACAATTGCTTAGGTCCATAAGGGAAAAATAGAAGAGTTAATCGTAGTATAATTTTTCCACATAAGTACCAAATGCACATATCAAATGGCATGCTCTAAATCCAGGTGATTATTCTAGTACGTACTTGGTGAGCCTAGCTTTTTTTTTTTGATAATGGGTACACATCCGATCAGTAAAAGAAGCTGGACTTGTTCATAGAATCACATGAATTCAGAGACCTTTCTAAGCAAGAATAGAAAGAGGAAAGCTGATTATACTTGATTATGTTCAGATTACAATGTATTATAAATCAAAATATCGTAGTGTCTAAATCCTTTGCATGATGGTCCATCAATTGTTTCTCCCAGTGGTATCGTAGTGTCTGATCTGAAGTCTGAACAATAGATATAGATTTGGTACCATATTTACCCTTGAAAAGAACCTCTGATACACTATATGGTAATCAATAATATATCATATGCATGGTAAACCACTGTGTGCACTACATCAGATACAAGAGTTAGAACAAGCACTCTCTGTTGGACTAGGATTGGAACACATGATATATGCAGGGGCTTAGCACAAGCTTCATGCTTGAGATCCTCATGTTGTGTTTCATGTAGGCATGCTGGTCTATATATAGCTATAACGTGTTGTTTTTTCTCAGAGCTGAAGGTACCACCATAAACCTTAACACTAATCTGGTTTATCGTTGTGACATTGATTGTTGTGACATTGATGCTATGTTGCTTATCAGTATAAGCAACACTAGTTGCTTGGAATATTGTTATGCCTGCGGATGTAATAAGCACATCAATTTCTTGCTTGTTTACTGCTTCCATCTTATTTATTCTGGCAAACCAAGTCTCTCCTTAGTATGAGGGTAGGTTATATACTGCAATGAAATGTATGTGTTGTGCAATGAGCCAATTATGCTTGCATGTGAAAAAGTCGGGAACCTCACCTGCCAAATATTAGAAGACGCTTTTCATGTTCAGAACTAGCTATGTTTGTATATGAAGAACACTTGTTTCACCTCAATCTGTCTTAATTTGAAATATCTTGAATTATGCCATGTGTTGGTGTAGACACTACTTGATCTCTAGACAAGATGCATGTGTTCTTCACAATTGCCTGCTTGTATGATCTCAAATTTGATTGTGGAATACAAGCTGGTGTGCTGTTGGGTAAGTATATGTTCACTTTGATGTACCTTTCTCACTAATCACTGTTTTCGTGAACTCTAGGCCGTGCTTGCATTGCTGATGGCTTAAGTGGACTTGTATACATATCTACTGTCCAATCTAGAAAATATAGCTTGAAAATGTTTTATGTGAAAGAATGCCAAGCATATGAAATCTCCAAGTTTAGTGCTCTCAGCAGCCTCCCCGTTGCGGTGACCATGTCAACTAGAAATCTTGTATATGAAAAGTTGTATATGAAAAGTTGTATATGAAAAGTTGTACTGAAATTGCACTGGCGTCTGTGTTCTGCTCATTTTTAGTTGTGTGTTGTTTTATGTTCTGATGACATGCCTGCTGCAATGCTGTGTTTGATGGGCATGATCATTGGTGATTTATATGGGAATGTAACAGAATTCTCAGTAAAAATATATTGTACAGCATTCTCAATATATTGACTCATGGCCGTGTGTTTAGTAAAGTGTTGTTGCGATCTGGAAAGCTTCTGATGCAAAAGAGTAGATTGCATGAGACATTCATGTCTTATTTTTTGGCAATGCAACTCCTCTGGTTTATAATTTTTGTTATATGTGATGGTTGTTAGGTGTTAGTAATAACCAATTTTGAATGGTGAATATTGTAAAAGATGCCCCAAAAAATTCAGAATCCCAAAATAGAGAAATATCAGGTGTCATATTTCCTTCTAGACCTACTGTAGCCATAATCGGACCAATTGCCGGTTTTTCTCCTTTAAGTTAAAATGACATGATGAATCAAATAATTGACTGTAGCCGTAATATGGGTCATAAGATCTACATTTTGATAATTGTGATAACTTAAAATGACATGATGAATCAAATAATTGCACTTAATTTTGCAGTGACATTGAGCTATGGAGGACGACACCTTCATCCGAGATGAGGAGCGAGAAGAAATGGTGCAGAAAATGATATTTGAGAGTGCCCGTGGACCGGAACCCAATGGAGAACCCGATGGAGATGACGATGATTTCGGGTCACAATTTTTGAACGATGTCGGTGAGGGACTTGAGTCTGAAGAAAGAAGAGACAACGAAGTGTCCTTAACAAACTCCGGCGAGGTGTATATCAAGGCTATATGTTCATCACTTGATGCATTGATTTATCTGTATTACACTTATTAACGAATCATTTTTCTTTTAGCCTTCTGGATCATCGAGCAAATCTGTTAAAAAGCAACGAGGCCCGACGCAACGTCTAAAGGGCGAGGGTAGGTTAGCCCTCACCGCATTTAAGGATAGTGGTCAACCGGTGGAGCCCAAAGAGCACTGCCGTAAATTTATAAACCAGGCTGGAGTTCTTGTTAGGGACCATGTACCGATCAGCATTGCAGAGTGGCATAAGCCGAAGAACGCGGGGGCTGAAGCTAGTTATGTCAATGATACTCTAAAACTTTTTCTTTGGGACAGTCTACTGACACACTTTAGCCTACCGGAAGACATGACGGAAGGCCAGAAGAAGAAAGTCAAGGAATGGACTCTTAAGAGGATGGCCACACAATTCCAGACCTGGAAGAAAAATTTATGGGCCAGATATGCAGATAAAGATCTAGTATTCACTGGAAGTCTAGTGAAGATAAAAGATCACTGGCCCGCATTTAAGAGCTATAAGAAATCTTCTACTGCTGTGTCCCGATCAGTCACAAATACGAAAAATGCTTCAAAGAAGGAACATTTCCATCATTTGGGGTCAGGTGGCTACAAGACTGCCATTCCGAAGTGGAGAACATTTGAAGCTAAACTGATGGAGGCAGGAATCACTCCACAGACATGGGACTGGCCCGACCGGTCCAAGTTCTGGTTGTTCGCGCATGGGGCAGGGTTGGACCCAAAGACAGGGCAGATCGTTGCAAAGGGAAAATGGAAGGAAAAAGTTAATGCAATCACGACGCAGCTTATAGATGCAATTGAAAAAGTTAGAAAGGGAGAGTACATTCCCGATAGAGAGAATGACGAGCTGACACTCGCTCTTGGGAACGCGGAACACGTTGGACGGATACGAGCCCTCCCAGGTGCCACCATGAAGGAAGCATGGCCGGAGTGCGCTGACACTTATAGAAGCCGTTCGAGAAAGAAGAAGCAGGACTTAGACAGGTTAGCGGAATTGATAAATAGGGTGGAGGTGCTTGAGAAAAATCAGAGGGCACCTGATCAGCCGCTGTTTATACAAGATCCTCAAGCCGATGCCGCCCCATCTCAGCGAAGAAGCAGTGTGGGTTCCTCGCATCTTGAATGTGCAGGAAGCTACCCCGTGGATTATGTCACGGAGAAGACAGATTGCGAGCTACATGTGCAAATGAGGAACGTGTCCGTTAAGGTGGCGGTCGGCTATGTTTACCCAAATGAAGATGGAGCAACGCACCATCATATGCCCATTCCAACTGGCTGTGTTCGTGTCGGGGTGGATGACGTTGTTCCGGGTTTTGAAACAATGGAGCTTGATTTTCCTGGAGGTGACGAAGAGAAGACACTGGCCGATGTCAAGCGCGGTTTCGCCATATGGTCCAAGAAATACATCGTCCTTTTGCCAAGGCCACCGACTCCTCCTCGTAGCAGTCCACATGAGCAGCAAATTCCACATGAGCAGCAATGGCCATCGACTCCGCCTGGTAGCAGTCCACATGAGCAGCAAAGTCCACACCTACCGGAGAGGGACCCCAGCGCGAGTCCACCATCTCGAGATCCTCCGCGTAAGACTGCATTTTTTAAGCGGAACGGTACGCCGCCTAGGAAGAGACCTAGAAAGGAGAAACCACTGCCGCCTATCGAGAAGTTACCTTGGGAAAGAACTATCGAGGAATGCAGCGAAATCTCTAAGTCTGAGGTGGCAAAACATTTTGCTAAGAAAGTGTCAGAGATACCTTTTGAGAAGACTCTAGATCCGGTGAAAGTTATTCGTACCGTTGAAAATCTATATGAACCTCCACCATCGCCGCCATCTGACTATAGGCGTTCTATTGAAAAGTCGTATGACGCTATGGTGGAGGTGAAAAAACCCGATCAATCGGTGGTCTCGGCGAAAACTAGGAAACAAGTGTACCAGCAAGGAGAACAACCCGTTCAATCGGTCCCCCCTCTCAAGGTGTTTGACAAGAAGGCCGTTGAAAGTTCTCGACAAAACACAATTGATTACCCCATCGCTGAAGTAGTATATCAATTTGTTCAAGGGAAAGATCTGGTCGAGAATATCAGGTCGCTACCAATATGTATGCGTAATTTGAATGCGTGGTACACTAATGCCACAAAGAGAGGGATTGATTGTATCATGGTGCGAGTTAAGGATGAGCACTACTTCCAAGAATACTCTGTGAGCGTTGACTTCCTCGAACTTTTTTAGTTATACAATCTCCGGGCCATCGACAAATCTATCATCAGTTGCTATTGTCTGTAAGTGATTTATTAATATAATTTAAGAAGTCTTTAGCTCAGCTCATTCATTGTCTGCAAATTATCCTCAATTTAATCTTTTGTGCGCTATATTATGCAGATCGAAGAAGCTCGAATGCAAAAGGGATGAAATCACGGACATTGGGTTCATTGACCCAGATACAATGCATGAAAAAACCATAGAAGATCCCATCTATAACAAGGATACACCAGAGACTTTGCTAAGGTTTTTGAAGCGACAACATGACAAAAAGAAAATACTTTGGCCTTACAACTTCAAGTAAGTGTAACTGTCTTATAACACATTCTATTTTGCTCACCATATGTTAAAATTTTAACTGATGACTTATATCTATGACACTGCATATTTAAACGTGCGCAGGTTCCACTTTATTCTTATCGTCATTAAAATATATGATGGAGAGGTTGAAGTCTTTGACTCACTAACCAAAGAGCCTATACTATGCAAGTCGGCTTTTGATATGCTCAAAAGGTAATTTTAATTCTTATCGGTTTTTTCGTTAATTTCCTGATATCAACAAATTAATAACTCTTTTATGCATTTTCTTTTGTCGGGCAGCGTATGGCAAACGTTCATCCAGGAAGATCCGACCGGTGGATGGAAACCGAAGCTGATATGGCGTGCGAACAAAGTAAGTAGTACTACCTAGGTCCACACACCTTTATCATACTTGATTATTATTTGATTGAATTATATTCTTGTACAGAAATGCGCGCAACAACCTGGGGGGACTAATCTATGTGGATACTATGTTTGCGAGAACATCCATAAGATTGTCAGCGAGAGAACGAATAATCAAAGGAATAGAGAGGTACGAAAACAATATTCACAAATTTATTTTGTTACCATAACTTGTGCTAAGTTTCAGTCATAATTGTTTGATTGTGATTGTGATTTGATATATATATATATATATACATAGCTCATGTATTCATTTGAATATCATTCTTTTACAGTTGGCAAGAAAGCGTGACAGGCTCCCAATCGAGCACCGCTTCAAAGCAATTGGCGAGGAATTGGCGGGATTTTTTCTTCGGGACGTCATACCTAACTTCGCAGAGTACCACTATGAATGAAGATCTACATGTAATATATAGCTTGACTCGGAGAGTACCACTATGCTACATGTAATAGATAGTATGCCTCGGAGAGTACCACTATGCATGAAGATCGATCTTCATGCATGTACTACTTAATTTGCGATCTTATGCAATTACATGTGTTATATTATATGCACCAAGTTGATATGCATTACCTTGATCTTCATGTACTCCTAAATCCAAACGCGTTTCTGGCGCATCGACGCGATCCTCGTACGATGAAATGGTCCGATACCCCTAAACCCCTCCTAAAACCCTAAACCCTGAATTCCTTTAGTACCGGTTCGTGTTACAAACCGGTACCAAAGGTCCCTAGCCCTGCACTCTCCTGGGAGCCAACATGGAGGCCCCTTTAATACCGGTTTGTAAGGAACCGGTACCAAAGAGGGGGGGGGGGCTTTTGTCCCGAATCTTTTGTACCGGTTTGATTTCCGGTACAAATGGCCCTCTGGAACCGGTATTGATGTCCATTTTTCGACTAGTGACTTTTGCGTCCAACAACTGTTTATGGAAATACCAGAACCTTCGTCATCTGCGGGGGCTCCTCGCTGGGAGAGCTGACTCCTGTCGAGGTCCCCCTGAGCACATCACTATACATTTCTTTGTTCATTTCAAACCTTCTACGACCAATTACATATAGAAATATGTATTGGTAATCATGTTCTTTTCGGTGGTGATATATTCCATCAAAAGATTTTTAGACCAAGTTGTTGGTTGTATAATATTAACCCATAGCAACGCACGAGCATATTTGCTAGTTGATGTAAATCATAAATCATTTATTATTGCAAAGTTTTATAGGTTGAGAGTATCTCAAGGATCATACAATGTGTACATAAATAGCGCATTGCATCTTGTATTATTCTAGTTAGTCACCGGTGTAAATCGCCCGTTGCACCTCCAACTGTAGATAGAACCACTTGTGAATTCATTGTGTAACCAAACAAATAATATTTATAAATTAGCATTTCCATTCTTGTTAAAAACAATACTCTGGTGAACCTCCCGCTCTTTCTCTTGTCGTAGAAGGCTTGAGCAGTAGCGTAGCTAGGATTGCAACACGTCCCAGGCCATCTTCAATGCATAGTGCGCTATAGTGTGCTACAGTGCAGTTTTATAGCTACAGTCAAGCCTGCAAATTTTCTCCACGCCCCGGGCCAAGGCCAGGGTAGCCTGGGGCTTGGCTACGCCCCTGCGTTTGAGTATGTTGTTTTCTTGTCTATTCAATTCTTTGTAAGTTGATCCCCAACACCTATATGTACCTTGTTGTTTGGGCCTTTATTAATTTTAAAATCTGGTGTAATGTCTTCTGTCTAAAAATGATATAGAGTGTATGTTTGTTTGACATCTCAGAGGAAAAAAATGAGGCTTGAGCTCATGTTGACATACCTGTTGAATACGGGTCATGGGAATGGATTTTATATATAGGTTTAGAGCTTACTTGTTGCATATAAACCCATCATCTCATGTTCCATCTAGCTGCTTCCATTATGCATGATTACCAGTCTTCACTCATTTCCATGTGGGCATTGGATAACCTCTAGTGTTTCAAAATTTTAATATTTACTTTGTGTTTGTGCATGCGTGTGTTCGTGCACGAACGAACGTCGTGTGTGTGTGTGTGTGTGGGGGGGGGGGGGGGGGGGGGGAGGGGTGCAATGAAGCTTCTATGAATTTAGCATGCTGAAAGAAGCCAAGTTCGAAACGTCCCAGAGAAGTTACGTGCATCCGATGCAAGCCTTCTGGAGTGATTGACAAAGATACTTTCCCACGAGCCCAAATTGAAAAACTAATGCCATGCAATTTTGGGGCACCATGAATCAAACGAGCCCCAGAACACCTAAAGTGGAGTTCGTGTGAAGAAATGATGTCTAAAACATGAAAAGTAATAGAGGAGATGGAAGTGCATGGTACGAGCGCATGCGCTCCTACCCGTGCTCGTACCGCGTGATCTAGGCGACTGGATTCGTTGTAGCTTCTACGATTGTTCACCAATTTTGCCCCATTTGTTCATGTACATTCCTTGGATGATAAGGAAGGTATTGGGAGAGATTGTGACTCATCGAGATCTTTTGATCGAATCTAAAAGTATAATTGGTGCCCCTCCTATGGCTTTTCACAGCGTTTTCAGATTTTTGGCCGTTGGATCGTTGCCCTGCAGAGGATCTCAGCCGTCCATTGATGGTAAGAATTTTTTACAGCAAGCTACAATGGTTCCTTGTGCACCACCGTTTCTACCCGCCTATCGCTGACAGTGGGGTCGCATTATCGGGGGCCCGTGATTCAGAGGCTGGGCAAATTTATCCCTCCTGGCGGGTTTCCATTGGTCTAGAGCGGCGCCCAGTAGCACTAGCGAAAGGTGTGAAATTTCGCTGTTTTACCCGCATGGGGCTGCAGGCGGGGCCTCCTACTGGCTGGGCCAATCTGTTAGCGGGTGGGGTGTGTACAGCGAGGGTAGACCGGCCCCCGGAGACGGTTCTCCGCCCGGCGGAAATATCTGCCCCGCAGGGGTAATTTCGTCGTTTTGCCTATCATCGTCCTCCGCTGGACTGTGCGCGTACTCTGGTGACGGAGAGGAGATCCACTGTGGGCGACTGTGGCCACGGAGGGGAGGCCGCCTGTGCGCGCCTGTGCGCAGGGGGGATGTATAGCCCGCCTGCCCTCCTCTTACCTGCCCCGCACCTCACTTTCCCCTCGCCCCTTCTCCTTGCTCCTCCTTGTCCTGCTTCCGCCGCCTCCACCCACGAGAACGGCGGGCCGCACCTGCAGATCCTCCGTTGCGGCCGCCTTCCGTCTCCTTCGACACATCGGCGGCCGCCGCGGTTTCGCCATGGCCCTGCCTTGCTGTGGGTTCGGTTGAGGTCGGTTCCTCCCCGTACACGCACGGCACGAGGCAGTGGTGGCGGCGCGAGGTGAGGGGACGGCAGGCGCGAGGCGGCACAAGGAGGCGGCGGCGACCCGGCGCGGGGACAGCGCGAGGAGGCGGCCGCCCGGTGCGGGGACCTCGCATGAGGCGGCGGCGGCTCTGCCTCAGCGCGAGCGGCGCGGGCTGCTGGGGGCCGGCGCGGGAGGAAGGACGGCGGCGCAGACGGCTTGGACGGCACAGGCGGCGCGGGAGGATGAAAGCGCCGCCCCAAGGATGGATGCGGAGGCTCTAGCGTCCTCCACCCCTTCACGCGAGCTGCGGCGGCGGCATGAAGCGAGCGCCTGGGCGACGGGCGACGCGGGCAGCGAGCGTGCTCCTGGGCGACGACAGCTTATCTCACGCTGCTCATCCATGCCGGCGGAAGGAGCGTGGACGACCAGTGGAAGGAAGGAAGGGCAGCGGCAGGGGAGCAGCGGCAGCAAGCAGCAGTAGCCCGATTTTGGAGCTCCATCGACCCATTTTTTTCTCCACAGAACCGGCTCGAGCTGCCCGCAAAGAAGGTAACACCGCTTCCTCCGATCCCCAAACCCCGCTCAATCCCGTCGAGTGGTGCTTGCGTCCGATTCGGTGGGGTGAGTTGGCGGTTTCCTGCCCCAAGAGGCTCCGTTTCTGACGGGTGATCGGCTGACGGATGTGGATTTTGGGGATGCTGCGGTGCAGTGGAGGGATTTGAGGTCGGATTGATCGATTTATTCACATACATGCTCATCAGAGGATTGATGATATGAACATTGTGTGCTACAGGTTCTCCCAGGAGGACAGATGATACAAGCATGTAGATCAGATGGATTCTCCCATGATACAGGTTAATTCATTTTTCTGTTTATGATGGATTTTGGGGCTGAATTACTGCTGAGTGATGGGCTGCGTCCTTAGCTGCAAAAATAAAATAAAATGTAAACTGCTTGATACAATTATGCCTTTTTGTTTTAGTAGGGATTTAGTTCCAATTGTGTTCAACTCTTTTTCTAACCTGACAATTTGATAAAGGCACAATATTTGGGTTATCTTGAACGCCAATTTTTTTTCAATGGCCACAGGGATCTTCTCTCCTCCATTCCACTAAAAGGTTAGCTACAACTACTTCTTGGAAGGGGTGGTTAATTAGTCTGTAATACTGTTTTACAGTAGCAGCAAATTCTGATGAATAAATTTTTTGACTCCCTGTTTGAGTCTATTTTTTCTGTAAGCAGAAACTCTATGCCTTGTGCAGCTCCTAATGGCACTTGACTACTTGCATGCTAATCATATCCTTCATTGCAAGGTGAAAGTTGTTATACACGTAAACTTTATTTATTCATACTGAAAAATTAGTCAAGCTTAACCGGATACTCAGCATGTATTGTACTGTATTTTTTTCAGTGTTCAAATATTTCTATTATGAATGAACAAAATATATGGCTCGGTAAGTATCCTCTTTAAGATTGATTAGGTAAAATACTTGGACTATGAAGTACTTAAAAATGCTAATAACAGTATATCTGTTTGGAATTTTTTTTTCTGAAACAGGTGATTTTTGGTTGGCTAAAGTATTGGATACTGATGGGGTACTCTTTTGGTTAGCTATCATCTCAAATTGTCTAATTTGGGATTAAATCTTATTGCAATATTGAAGCTTTTCTCACACCATAGTTATTTAAAATCTGATCATGCTCCATTCGAGCTATTATATATGAAAGACTGGGTGTACTATTTATTGATTACAGAGTCGGTGACACTAGGTGGTTGTGCCATCAATTCCTTCCTACGATACATCAACTGAACAAGCTAATACGGAAATTGTATTGTATTGTCACGTTAATAGTATCCATGTGTTCAAAGCAATTGTGCATAATTGTTGAAAGGATTTGGTGTTGAACAATGGTGAGAAGCTAATGGAGGATAAATGATTGAAGATTTGATGGAAATATAAATGTAGTTCCATGCCCAGATAAGAATGAATGAGTAGAAACAGTGTATATATGTAGTTAGTTCATTGTATTAAGCAATTGTGTGATATTATGAATGAATGAATATTTTGAAAAGAAGTTCTTGATTAGGTACTTATTTATCGCATCTGGTACCAATTTAGTTAACTCTAATGTATTCTTTCAATATTTTTTCTAAAGAAGTGGCATGACATATGTTGACGATTCTAGAGGCTCTTATGTTGAACTGTTGGTTGCAAATCTTGATCAACACATGGATTTCTTTAACTTATGCTGCTTTGGTTTGTCTGGAAGGGATATGCAGAGGAAGATGTTGATTTCGCAAAGGTTTGGTTCTACCCATGGCATGTGTATGTCATCCCATCGATTTGTCTCCTCCTCCCTCTCTCTTTTTTATCTAACCCCTCTCATCTTTATTTGTCCGGATTCATTACTATTTGTGCCTGCAAGGTGTTCGATTAAAAGGAAAGTGGCTTGCACGGAAAGATTAATCCTTGTAATGTTCATTCCACTCAATATAACATCTGTTTTATTATAATATAGCTACAGCCAACGATGGCTTGCATGAACATTGTATCACAGTATATTGCCTCACCTATTTTACTTGAATGCCTCACCTATTTTGTGAATTAGTTGTGCATGCTATTTGTTGCTAAATAGATGCGTGATTCATTGGAAACTATATTTATCCTGGATTGTTTGAGACTCATGCATCAGATAATAATTCTTAGATTTAGATACCTTGCTGCAGTCAGTTTTGTACAGATTCATCCTTTGTATACAAATACCTCAGGTTCATACTCATAGCGTTTCTCAAATAAATTTTAGATTTAAAATCAGTCTGTAAATAGCCTCACGAGGTTTTATTTACTTCTTTTTTACGCAAGGTAATAGGGCCTACTTTAATTGTTGGTGCTTATAAAAATAAAGAAAGTAATATGTAAATAGCAAACAAAAACCTGAAGTATCTCCAAGAGATAACATCCAATTTGTTTGCCTCATATTTTCAGTTTGTACTTTGGACTGATCGGCATGGAAGGATCGATCGCTCGCATCTTTGCTGCTTCGGCTCTTTGTCCACTTTGGCGTTCAACACGAGGAGCACATGCTAGCATCACAAGGACAATCAGGTGAGCAATTATCTGCCCTTGCCCCTGCCCAGTTTTTGCATACTTAAGCTAAGACATTAATCAGACATGTTCAGGAAATATGGGTTATGCTTGTGTGATGCTTGCTATAATGCTAGAATTATTACACGTAAAGAAGTTATAATGTTCCATGTTTCTATCTTTACATGATTTTAAAAGATTCAGTTTAGTTGGATTAAATTCGTGTACCACGTGTTTTAGCGCTCAGCTGCAAGCCCTATGTCTTCTTATGCTTACAACTAATCCGAGTTTTTAATGACTTCTTATTTGGAGTATTATAAATACAGCATGTAAAAAATTTGGACATAAAAACTACAATAAAGATCTTCTATGTGTACCATATTTTTATGCATTTTAGCATATGTTTCTTGGCTGAATATGTATTATCCATTTGTAGATGTGTTTAACATAGCGTCTTACAAAATGTTTATTACAAAAGCTGGGGCACACATAGTATTTTACAAAATGTTTATTAGACTACTATGTGTGTAATCTCATGATAGATTTAGTAATAATATTTTCGATGTTTTCTTTATTCACGCAAATGCCATATGGCGTTTTACAAAATTTTCATCAGTGCAAAAGAAAGATAAGGGCGCGCCTCATGTCTTGATGCTTCATCTATATGTAAATAATATAATACCTATGTTATAAACTCAAGATAAGAGAGATCTGGTTTTGTTACTTCGTCTTGGACTATATGTAAATAACGACGCGGATTTACTAGCCACCCGGCTAGCTGTGCATATCTCCCTGGCTGTAGGATGATAGGGAGCACATGCACCGCGGGCTTAGATTTGAGGATGCCTCCATTAGCAACGACTGAACGCCGTCAAGAAGGAGAGCCATGTTTTGTTTTTTTACAGCACAGTCATGCGTACTCTCTGACAATCTGACAATCCCCACTGAAATTTGAAAAAAACAAGTGTTTTAGTACAGGTCTATATGGTAGGGTTGTGTGATGGTTTTGAAAACTTACCACGCAGAGGCAAGATATGTTATTGTGTAAGACATTCTTTTCAAAACTCGGGATACATGCCCACCCTTCCTAGTTTACACCGCAGAGGACACTTGTGTGCAGGATATGTATGCGAGTTTTGTTTAGTTTCGGTAGAAGGTTGAGCCCTTATGCTTCCGATCTATCACGCACCACCATTTACACAAAAGACTCTCTTTAGGATTTTATTTTTTTTGCTCTGTCACTTCGTGCTCCTCTGAAACGGAGTCCTCTCCTCACTTTATTGACGTCCAAGAAGGCTCAATTGCTTTTTCCGTGGCTAGCGGCTACAGACAATGTCTTACCATGCACTCCGTATTCTACTGGATGGCGGCTATGCTCCTGCACATGTACGTGCAAGCGTAGATGTTTTTTACTTGATGGAAAGAGAAGGCGGATGCGCATGCTCGTTCGGTTCTCACCGCCAGCAAAACACGAGACAAAGAGGAGGGGCAGTGATACAGATAAAGATCTACTCCATAAACGTATCAAGCAAAACCAAACATAAAATCCAACATCCCCAGCTCCGGTCCAAAAACTTTGAAAAATCAAAATGAAAGCTACGAACAAAATAAGCATCCATCTATCCATCTCCGTCCCTGTGTTTCTCGAGATCAAAATGCAGCGGGCTTGCGGAGGAGCACCATGTGCATTGGCGTGAAGATGCCGGTCTCGCCGCCGAGGGTGAGGTGCTGCGTGGTCTCGAAGAGCATCTCGTGCACCTCCACCACGCCCTTGGGCGTTATCCGGAGCACGGTGAGCACGCGGACGACGAGGGAGTCACGCCAGTAGGCGAATCTTCCATATTGAGCCGCGTCCACCAGGGTCCAGGGCACCGAGGGGGCCATGGCGAGGTCGACCTCCGTGACCACCTAGAAGCCGGCCTCATCGGCGATGGACGCGATCTTGTCGTGATGCCGTGGATGGCCACGACGTGCCCCAAGTCGTGGGCACGGTACATGGAGAGTTGCGTGCGGGCGCTCGGCGGGGAGTAGCAGGGCCGCCGCGTTGGAGAAGGTTTCTGGCCTCTGCGCACGCACGCACGCAAGAGCTTGTGCGCACCGCCTGACCAGTTGTTCGCGCGTACGGAGAGGCAACGCGGAGACACCTTCTTGAGCGCCTCCTTGCTCTTTCCAAACTCCCGGAATCTCCTGGACCTCCAAGCAAAAAATGCATGGGGGAGTACAAAATTCCCACAAAAGCATGGCTCCATATCAAAAAAGACGAACAACAACACAAAAAAGCACGGGGGAGGCAAACCTTCTATTAGACGGCCGGAATATGGTCGGGTTTTGGAGAAGACGGTGGTTAGTAGGGTGCGGATGAGCTCTTGATCTTTTTGGGATTTGTGGTCAATGGGAAGAGAAAAACGTTGTAGAAAGACAAAAAGTTGGTGCCCAAAAACACATGGGCGCGATGGAAAAAGGAAAACAAAAGTGGCTGGAACCTTTGTGGGGGGGGGGGGGGGGGGGGGAGAGAACCAAATAAGTGGATGCTGCAAAGGAAAGGCCGGGAGTAGTGTCCAGCCGTTTGGAAAGTTTTCAAAAGATGGCAGTGTGATCGCATGCATGAAAAGAAAACAAAAACCAGTGGCAACTTTGGGAAAGAAAACAAAAGTTAGCATGTGACCGGCAGCAAACGCGCTTGACGAACGCATGCATGAAATGAAAACAAAACCAAGACAACATCTGTAGTGGCGTGGAGGAGAAAAGAAACAAAAGATGAATGATACATGTTGTGCTCTCTATATAACGGCGTTAGTGGCCGGTGTGTTAGAATTAGAGACCAATGTATTGCATGTGCCAGATCCAACGGTGGGATGCATATGCACACCTACCATGGTGGCTATCCCACTATTTCCCATGTAAATAATATAACATCTATGTTGTGAACTCAGATGAGAGCGCTTCCTATGTTTGACTACTGTTATTTCACAACAATGGTTTTGCAGCTCCTTTTCAGTAGCTAATAATCCTTCATATTTAGTAAAATGAAACATATTGTTGGTCATTTTCATTTGGTTGCAGATCATTGCTTTCTATATATGTTTGATATAGCCTTTTGCAAGACCTAAAGACGGAAGTCGTGTGCCAAGGTACGTCTCAATGTATACATCTACGATTCTATGAAATAATTCTCCTCTCTACTAGGTATAACATTTTATCCATATCTGTACTATAATCTGGAATGACGCTTTTTTATCTTCTTTCAGTGCGGTCGACTAATTTGAACCCATCGGAGATTCTTTGTTGGCTATTAATATTGTGTTGTGTGATTATCCAAGGAAATCTTTTGCTGAATTGATCAACTTAAATCTCTTGCATGTGACTGTTTGGAGAAACGTCAAGAAAAAATGAGGATGAGCTCTATTCCTAAACTTGGAACCAATGTATCTATTAAAATTGCAATTCACTAATGCAAAGTTCAGATTGTTTGCAGGCTCTTCAATCGGACAATGTCCATAGGCAGTTTATGTAGATGTTACTTTTTGTGGTTCCTTCTCCACTTTCCTTGCCCTTGATATAAATATTCCCCTATTTCCCTAATTGTATATAAGCACTTGCTATTCTGTTCGTGATTTTGTGCGCTTTATTATAATTTCACCCTATTTGTTTTCTAATACTTAAAACATATATTATCATTTTTCATCATATTTTTTATATCCTTATATAAAATGTAAATCAACGGGATCGTGCGCCAAGGCGCACCCCTACATCTAGTAAGAGGCATAGTAGGATCCATAGAGGAGGCATGTAGAGGCCAACTATATAAGAGCATCTCCAGCCGTTGGCGCCTCCCACGGCCAAATCCGGCGATAAATAGCGTCGGATTGGACGAAACTTTGGCGTGGGGAGCACTGAACTTTCAACCGTCTCCCCAGGTAGACGCCCACAGATCGGTGTTTTTGGCTTATTTTTACAAATAAACGTTACAGTTTGGCAAATTTGATCAAGTTTGCCAATATTTGGCTTATTTTTACAAATAAACATTACATTTCAATAAAACAAGCAAATAATTTGACAAGTTTTCAAACAAATCAAATGGAAACTAGTTGCCTCCATATGTGCTCCACCAGATCATCCTGTAGCAGTTGATGCATTGTGGAGTCTCGAATCTCTTGACGCATAGCGATGAACGCAGCCCACGATGCCGGCACCTGGTGATTAGGCTGTGCAAGAGGATCCTCTCTCTCATATGGTGTAGCTTGTTCGCTCAGAGGAACCGGATACTTTCGCTCATTCTCAACAATCATGTTGTGTAAGCACACACAACAGTTCATCACCTCCCACATCTGATCTTTGGACCAACTCATAGCGGGGAACCGGACTACAGCAAATCTCTGCCGGAGGACACCAAATGCACGCTCGACGTCCTTTCGACAACCTTCTTATGCCTTCACAAACTCCACCTCTTTCGGGAGGATGGGGCTTGAGATAGTCTTCACAAATGTTGCCCACTTTGGATAGATACCGTCTGCAAGATAGTATCCCTTGTTGTAGTACCGGCCATTGATCACAAAGTCAACCGGGGACGGAATATAGGCAGGTGGAAGGAGGGACGGCGGAGTGCAGGCAACCTGCCAGCGGATTGGCGAGGGGTGGTGGCGGCGGCGACAGAGCAACGAGGGGAGGGGGAGGGGGGATTTGCGACGAGAAAGTGGGGTTCGCGTGTTCTCTCGCCGACAGAGCGGGCTCGTCCCCATTTTTCTCTTGTCCGGAGTCCCCGAGCGCACCCCGGGGGGGGGGGGGGGGATGGCCTGGCTCTCCGGATGGATGAAGGCCCAAATCTGGGGGAAAACGAGGAACCGGGGGCGCAGCTGGGCCGAATAACACCGTCCGGATGAAAAAAGGGCTGCCAAGGGCCTCATCGGGGAGACGACTGGAGATGCTCTAATCAATACCAACCTTAGACGCCAGCCTCATCCATCACAACCATTCATTCATCCACAACTCTAGGCAGCCATCAGAGGCTCTTCACTCTCATCTATAGGATGTTCTCCCTCAAGATCTCCATAGTTTCATCTCCAACACAACACCACCACCACGCAGTTCAATCAAGATCATGACATACTACAACCAGGCACCAGGCACTAGCCCTAAGCCCTGCACGCCGGGCATCATCACCATCTTCATCATCATATCCCCATATCTTGATTTCTCTTGTACTTTATTCATCTATGTTTGATTGATCCGGTTCTAGGTTGAGGTATGATCCAGTGCACAATATTAGACTGTGACATTAAATCTATTATTCACTATCTTCATGTTGTACATAATATGATGTTAGACTATATCCCTTCATATAATCTTGTGAGCACTTTCACATACACTGAGTAGATAGATGATTTCATATTATCATGTGGTGTAGGGTGTATTATTGACATTGTCATCTGACAATGGGGTAAGGTTATATGTAGTACAAATATGAGTGACAACCCGACAATAATAGGAGATTATCTATGGTCTAACGGTTAACCATAAAGCGTGATGCATTGTTTTGGGTCTATGTGGCCTTGATATCTTCTGCAGCTCCATGATAGGAAGAGGAGAACTTTGTCGTGACAGTTGGGAGGTAATGATACTTGGGAGACTTCGTGTAATATTAATAGACCGCTGCCACTACGTCGCCCTCCTACTCTTAGTACTAGTGAGACCGAATTCCTAGACACCCTCTTTCATTCTATTCATCATACAACTACACCCCATTTAGTTTACTACCATTATACTCCCTCTGTTCACTAATATAAGATATTTTAGATTTTTATAGATTTATCTATTTTGCTATGTATCTATATACTTTTAGGGTGTAGATTTACTTATTGTAGTATGCATCTAGTTTACTTTGAAATGTTCAAACTGTCCTATATTTATGAATGGAGGGATTAGTTTACTTTATGTTCTGTTCATAGTTACTAAAATCCATTTATCGCTTTATTCCTAGCAATAGACGGAATAGACTACTTCCAAACTACGGTTTTGGTGCAAGCGTAAATGCATAAGTGATGATGTAGTTGCCAGGTTGGTAGTTTCCTTCCTTATATCTTCTCTTGTTTGATATAAACTGTGTTACAATACTTGCAGGGATTCTTCAATAGTCATGTGCACTTGCATCCATCACGAGTCCTTATGAAGGTTATAGGAAACTAGATGCGCTCATATTATTTCTAGGGTACACATGCTAATATGGTATGCCCACCAGACATCACCTCCTCTCAAGCGCAACAACTACAACAACACCTACGACTACACCAATTGGTCCCATGACAAGAGCTCGAGATAAAACCTTAAAAGCCGACGTGAATTTTTTCGTTTGATATTTGTGAACTTGCTTCCTCCATGAATGGCTTGCTACTCTATGTGTGCTCACTTATGAGCCCCAAGGTCACCTATAGGCGAGGACGGGGCAAGATATGTAACTTGAGAAGATACACGTCGAGAAGAAGCTAAGGCAAAGACGCTTTGGGACGCTGGACTGACCAACACCAAGCTGTCGGATTGTATGATGTTTGAAACTAAGAAGTCTGCTGAATGCGGCTCCGGTGCCCCAATTGGCGGACTACCCTGCGAAACCCGCCTCGACTAATAGAGGGGCCCCGAAATGCACCAAACATGTCCGGCCGACACCTCTCTAGACTTTTATGTCTCTACCTAATGAAGATGCCAAACTGTATGGCACCTTTGCCGACTGCTCGATAAAAAGCTATCGATAAAGGCCCGGGCACTTGGCAAACGAGCTGATTCTGGTAGTGGGTATTATTTATTTGTACCACATGACTAATATTTTACTGATCCAATTGTTGCTCAATTCTAAACTGTTGGATACATGAGCACTTTCCTTTTCGGACTGGAAGTGATAATTTCACATTTATTAGGTACTAGATAATACTCTATCCTCCCTAAAATATAAGTCATACTATGAATTTTGTTCTGCGTCAAACTTGCTTAACTTTGACTAAATCTAAAGAAACACGAATCAACATCTACCATAACTAATCAATACCAATAGATGCATCAGGACATATAAACTCAAACAAGTCCTTGCGATATTTTCAACCAAGGAGTCGCGTACTTGTGACTTCCATAATTCCTATGAACTTCTGAGATTGATTTCCTAATCACTATTGGTATCATAATATGTTTGGGATTGCTATGGTTCTGATGAATTTGTTTTAAGTTTAGTGGCAAGTTCATAATGCCCGTACCACTAGTAGAAAATGGGTCTTTGGTCCAGCACCAAAATGACATCTGTCCCGGTTTGGTTTGTCAATAGGGACCAATGACAGGCATCGGTTCCGGTTCGTGCCGCCTGGTGCTCGGTCCCGGTCCATTTCGGAGCATCGGTCCCGGTTTGTGGCATCAACCGGGACCAATGCCCCCCCCTCGTGGCATGTGGCATCTCTGCGGAGCATTGGTCCCGGTTCATGCCACGAACCGGGATCAAAGACCCTCCCCTGGCTATAAATAAGCCCAGCCCTTTGTCACAAAATTTTGCTGGATTGTGTGAGGTGTGGATGCTAGCTTTTTTTCCCCTTTGATTGCACACAAGGTGTTCGACGAAATGTCCAAGCCACACTTAAGTTCACACAACACGGTATCTTCGGCCGAGGTTAGAAACCTTATCTTCTTCATCTGTAACTGATACAAAAATATTGCATGTGTCCATGTAGGGTGGTCATTTCACTATTCATGATGTTATTGTAATAGTTAATTATTATGACGCAGATCGATGCGCAGATGCGATGGATGAACGACGACCGACGTGATTCCAATTTTATTGCAGGCCTGCATAAATTTATCGATGTGGCTAAGGCAAACAAAGTGGATAATTTTATGCCTTGTCCCTGCGTCGACTGTCGGAATGTGACGGAGCACTCTGTCCCAAGAATCCTTCAAAGCCATCTGCTTCGGAGAGGTTTCATACCCGGATATTATTGTTGGGCCATGCACGGAGAAAGAGGGGTTAGGCTGGAAGAAAATGAAGAAGAGGATGATGATGACAGCTATCCTATGTCGCCTGAAGAATACGGTGATACTGCAATGGAAGACAATGAAGAAGAGGGAGGCGGCAATGAAGAAGAACAACGGGCATCGGATGAGCCCGGTGATGGTCTTGGTCGGGTCATTTCTGATGCAAAGCAACAATGCGATACAGAAAGGGAGAAGCTGAAGTTGGAGGCCATGCAAAAGGATCACAAAAAGTTGTTGTACCCAAATTGCGAAGATGGCAGCACAAAGCTCGGTACCACACTTGAACTGCTGAAATGGAAGGCAGAGGCTAGTTTATCTGATAAGGGATTTGAGAAGTTACTAAAAATAATGAAGCCGAAGCTTCCAAAGGATAACGAGCTGCCCGAGACAACGTACGAAGCAAAGAAGACTATCTGCCCTCTAGGATTAGATGTGAAGAAGATACATGCATGCATTAATGACTGCATCCTGTACCACGGTGAGAAGTACGAGAATATAGATAAATGTCCGGTATGCACTGCATGTCGGTACAAGATCAGACAAGATGACCCTGGTGATGTTGAGGGCGATGACGAGCCCCCCAGGAAGAGGGTTCCTGCTAAGGTTATGTAGTATGCTCCTATAATACCACGGTTGAAATGTCTGTTTAGAAACAAAGAGCATGCCAGGTTGTTGAGATGGCACAAAGAAGAGCGTAAGAAAGACGGGAAACTGAGACACCCCGCCGATGGGTCGCAGTGGAGAAACATCAAGAGAAAGTACTCGAACTTTGCAGGTGATGCGAGGAACTTATGGTTTGGTCTAAGTATAGACGGCATGAATCCTTTTGGGGAGCAGAGCTGCAGTCACAACACCTGGCCCGTGACTCTATGTATCTACAACCTTCCTCCTTGGTTGTGCATGAAGCGGAAGTTCATTATGATGCCAGTGCTCATCCAAGGACCGAAGCAACCCAGCAACGACATTGATGTGTACCTAAGGCCATTAGTCGATGAACTTTTGCAGCTGTGGGCAGAACCAGGTGTAAAGGTGTGGGATGAGCACAAACAAGAGCCATTTGACCTACGAGCGTTGTTGTTCGTAACCATCAATGATTGGTCTGCTCTTAGTAACATTTCAGGATAGTCAAACGAGGGATACAATGCATGCACGCACTATTTAGATAAGACTAAAGGTACATATTTGGATAAATGTAAGAAGGTTGTGTACCTGGAGTGTCGTAAATTTCTTCCGACCAATCATCAAGTAAGAAAGAAAGGCAAGCATTTCAACGGTGAGGCAGATCACCGGAAGAAGCCTAAGCTCCCTAAAGGTGCTGATGTATTTGGTATGGTGAAGGACCTAGAAGTAATCTTTGGAAAGGGTCCTGGCGGTCAATCTGTTCCGAAAGACCCCATTACCGGACACACGGCCATGTGGAAGAAGAAATCTATATTTTGGGAGCGTGAGTATTGGAAAGACCTAGAGGCCCGTTCTTCAATCGACGTGATGCACGTGATGAAGAATCTTTGCGTGAACCTGCTAGGCTTCCTGGGCGTGTATGGGAAGACAAAAGATACACCAGAAGCACGGGAGGACTAGCAACATATCAAAGACCCATACAACAAGCATACTGATAAAGGCCATCAATACTTAAGCAGCTACGCTCTTACCAAAGCAGAGAAGGAAATCTTTTTTGAATGCCTGAGCAGTATCAAGGTCCCGGCTGGGTTCTCGTCAAATATAAAGGGAATAATAAATATGGCAGAGAAAAAATTCCAGAACCTGAAGTCTCATGATTGTCACGTGATTATGACGCAGTTGCTTCCGGTTGCATTGAGGGGGCTTCTACCGGAAAATGTTCGAGTACCCATTGTGAAGCTATGTGCATTCCTCAATGCAATATCTCAGAAGGTGATCGATCGAGAAAGTCTGGAAAGGCTACAAAAGGATGTGGTCCAATGTCTTGTCAATTTTGAGTTGGTGTTCCCCCCGTACTTCTTCAATATTATGACGCATCTCTTAGTTCACCTAGTCGAAGAGATTTCCATTCTCGGTCCTGTATTTCTGCACAATATGTTCCCCTTCGAGAGGTTCATGGGAGTCTTAAAGAAATATGTTCGTAACCATGCTAGGCCAGAAGGAAGCATCTCCAAGGGCTATGGAACAGAGGAGGTCATTGGGTTCTGTGTTGACTTTCTTCCTGACCTTAAGCCGATTGGTGTTCCTGAATCACGGTATAAGGGGAGACTGAGTAGAAAAGGCACGCTAGGAAAGAAAGCAATGATATTTAGGGACGGGGATTCTTTGAATCAAGCACACTACACAGTTCTACAAAGTTCTACCTTTGTGGCTCCGTATATCGAGGAACACATGAATGTTGTACGCTCCAAGTTCCCGGGGAAGGATGACTACTGGATTAAAGAAAATCACATGGAGACTTTCGGCACTTGGTTGCAATTACATCTCATGAATGACACCAGTATTGGAGATCAGCTCTACTTGTTGGCCATGACACCATCTGCGACTATATTGACTTTCCAAGGGTACGAGATAAATGGGAATACATTTTACACGATCGCCCAAGATAAAAAGAGCACCAACTAAAACAGTGGTGTCCGCTTTGATGCAACATGCGAGAATGGGAAAAAGGACACATACTATGGTTACATAGAGGAGATATGGGAACTTGAATATGGACCTACTTTTAAGGTCCCTTTGTTTCGGTGTAGTTGGGTCAACATGAATGGAGAAGGGGTAAAGGTAGACCAGCTGTACGGAATGACAACAGTGGATCTCAAGAATCTTGGTTATAGAGACGAACCATTCGTCCTAGCCAATGATGTGGCTCAGGTTTTCTATGTGAAGGACATGTCCTCCAGACTGAAAAAAGAAAAAATAAGGAAACGAATACATCAGACGATGAGCCCAGATGTCACATAGTTCTTTCAGGGAAAAGAAACATCGCGGGAGTCGAGGACAAGACAGACATGTCAGTAGATTATGATAAGTTTAAAGAAATTCCGCCTTTCACCGTGAAAACTGACCCTTGCATCCCGTTAAATAATGAAGATGCTCCATGGTTATGGCCTAAGAAGCGATCATAGGCAAGGGATCGACATACGCGATAAAGGATTCATACCCTAAACCCTATGTAAATCTATGTAATGTATGAATACTATGACACGTCATTTTGTGAAGGATTTTTTATGATGTTTGCAATTTTCCAAGTCCAATATTTTTCCTTGCAGCTATGACACATAATATGACACCACGCGAAGGTTTCACATTGTTTGGATCATTTTTAAATTTCTTATGCCCGTTTCAAACTATATTAAAAACGGCGGGCATGAAGCTTCTTAGCCCGGGGCTGAGCCTCGCTAAACTTGAAGTGGATCTCTGATGAAATAGCATGTTGTGAACCTATAAATGATTTTAAAAAAAATTCACAAGCATTATATCCTGTACTTGTAGTTCAAATCTGGGCACCCTCCTGCCGATTCGGCAGGAATTTGTCTTTTTCATGAGGGATGGAAAAAAGGTTCCTAATACACCGGTTGGGAATTTGTCCATCTAAGGTGGTCTAGTATTTTTGAAAAATGGGTTGGTACCAATGCCAAACTTTAATTTGGTGGTTGCTTCACAGAACACCTCGATTTCGGCACCTCAAAAATGGAAATTGGCTATTTTCTGTGTCGAAAAGGAAAACTTCCTCCTGCAACATTGTAAGCCATCCTAAGATGCACATGTGTGCACAATATGGGCACATTATCACAAACTATACCCTGATTCTAGCCATAACATTGGTGGTTTGACCTAAATGCCATGGAACCTCGAACATGATAGGTCATTTTGAAAAGGATTTTTTATGATGTTTGAAATTTTCCAAGTTCAATATTTTTCCTTGCAACTATGACACATAATATGACACCACGCGAAGGATTCACATTGTTTGGATCATTTTTGAATTTCTTATGCCCGTTTCAAACGCGTTAGTGCATTTTTAAATGAAAATGGTAAAATTGTTAATAGTTTGTATAGTTAGATTAAATAATTTTGAAAACAGAAAATGGTTTTGGATTAGTTATTTAAATTGAAGCACTTAACCTGCTGAAAGTTTTTTCAAATTCCAAATTATGCAATAAATATATGTTAATGCATTTTTAATTAAAAATAGTAAAATTGTTTAGTTAGAATAAATAATTTTGAAAACAGAAAATGGTTTTGGATTAGTTATTTAAATTGAAGCACTTTTCCTGTTGAAAGTTTTTTCAAATTTCAAATAAAAGAAAGTTTTTTCCTGTTAAAATGAAAATAGAAAGTTAAAATGGAAAACAAAAAGTCTTTTCCTGATAAAATCTTAAAAACGGGTCATCGGTCCCGGTTCATCGCATCAACCGGGACCAATGGATCAACGGTCCCGGTTGATGCGATGAACCGGGACCAATGATCATGGGCACGTGGCGGCACCGTTGATCCATTGGTCCCGGTTGATGCGATGAACCGGGACCAATGACCCCGATAAATATAACTGTCGGCCTCTTCCTCCCCACTTCCCCCTCAATCTCGTGAAACGGCTAAGGACTTTGCAGAAATTAGAGAACGATGCCGGCAGGCTGCCCACCGATGCTGTCCCTGGAGAAGCCGCCGTCGGTGAGTTCTCTCTCTCTCCCGCCGCCGCCTCCCCCTTCCTCCCTCTCCCGCCGCTGCCGCTCACCCTCTTCTCCCCTGCAGACGTCCATCGCGCCCATCCCAGAGAAGCTCCACCGCCGCCCATCTCGGAGAAGCTCCACTGCCGCCCGACAAGCTCTTCCCTCGACCCCCTTTGCTCCCTCCCGAAGACACCGACCAAACACGGCGGAATTTCACGCCGGCATCCGCAGCATCTGTGAGCTCGCCCGGCAAAATTCATCACCCACGGTGAACCCCGCCTCCCCATCTCCCTCCTATCACCTTCCCCACCCTCTGGCGCACCTCCTCACGCCTTTTCTCGCCTTGATCTGCAGCAAAACCACAAGGCCGACGCACTCCCGAAGCGCCCGCCACTCCAGCTGCCTCCCCGCGCCCGTCTAGGAAGCGATTGGGGATCCCAATCAAACTCCCGTGCTCGCCTTGTCCTCCTGAAGGTCGTCGTAGCATCGTCGTTGTCTAGGACCTACTGCAGCCTCGCCGGAGTGGAATCAGAGCCACCCTCGCCGGAATCCTCGTCGGAAACCTAGCCGAAACGGTGAGCGCCGCTCTGATTTGATTATCGCCATTGGATCTTGATCGGATGCCCCAGAACACTTCACTTAAGTGAAGGGGTACAGTGTGATCTGATCCGTTCAGATCCACTTTAATCCAACGGCACACAACCCTAATCCAACCGAAACGGTATCGGCGAATAAGAACTCACCATGTGTCAGCTCCCGAATTAAAATAGAATTCAAATAGAAATTTGAATCTAATTTCAGTCCAAACTTTAGAAATTCATATCTTTTGATCCATGAGTCCAAAAATTACAAATAATATACCATTGGAAACCTTGTAACATGTAGAATCCATTAGTGCAATAATAAATCATAGTTTCAGTATTCAATTTGAATTCATATTGTATTATAGAATCCACGTGTCAGCCCGACGCGTCCCACCTATCGAACCATACGATCGAGAGAAGTATACCCCTGTCGTTAGCTTGATGAGCTTGTTAGCTATCTGTTGCTGTGCTGAGTGAAGTTTGTGGTAAAGTTTGATGCCTGCAAGGTGTTGGTGTCGAGAATAGGGTTAATTACTATTAGCAGTTGTTTTTCCTATTAATAAAATGGTTTTACTTTTATAGTAGAAAAATCTTGATTATTTGCATTATAATAACTTGCAATTCTTAATTTGCAGATACTATGGATCCAGCAAATGGCACAACTCAAATGATGAACACTTCCTCCAAGGAATGATCTGCGAAAATGAAGATATCGATGTCACCAGGACGTTTCTGAACGATTCCGGTGAGGGAGATGAATCTCTCAACCGAGGAGACGGCTCCGGTGAGGTAGAAGCCAAAGCCTGGGACGGGGGAGAAGCCGGTCAGGGAGAAGCCGATAAGGGAGAAGCCGATAAGGGAGAAGCCGACGAGGGAGAAGGCGACGGCTCTGGCGGAACCTTAAATCTCGGAAACTCCGGCGAGGTGTATACATGTATTTTTGTAATGCCCGACTGTCTATATATATATACATGCATATATTAACACTCTTTCTTCTTTTAGCCCTTCGGATCGAGCACTTCTTCCGTAAGAACGAAACGAGGCCCAACAAAAAAGTTGGATACCACTATGAGGTATAGGATAAATAATAAAATGCAATCATAAATAGTTTATAAATACTAACTGAATATGTGTTAAACCTAGTGAGAGGCACACGCCTAGTCTCTACAGAAAGATCCCACACACATGGCTTAATCATACTCGTCGCCTACCCCATGCTGCATAAATGAAATTCCTACTGTGCAAATTGGAAATGAGAAAATAAAGCTCGGGTAATTTCTTTGTGTTAGGAAACTGAAATAAGATAATGATGCAAAGATAATATAAAAGGAATACAATTGTATGTATTGCTAATCAATTCCGAGTCAAATAACTAAATACAGCTAAACAAATATCCCAATATAAAATACTCCCTTTGTTTCTAGTGTAAACCTAGCCGTGGGGAGCAACTCTTCCCTTCGTTTCTCTTATCACCTTAAGAAGCTTGCTTTATATCTCTATTTACCACTTCCAACACTGTGTAATCTACAAGTAGACTACCAATCAGCATCCGACACCGTGTATAGGGTTTAATAGTAAATCAAACAAAATAAGCTTATGCATCAAAATATGCAGCATTGAATCCCATGGTATAAATAATTCTGCTTTCCTTAGTCTGATCATTCAAAACTAAGGTCCATGCATGATGAATTTGAGTCCTGCATACAACGTCACTGTATATCATATTAGCATACCCATATTTCTTCCCAGTTTACGGAAGTATTACAGGCACGAACATGAACAGAATTACAGAAAAAATAGGTTACCAATGGTCAGTAAATATGACGACCTCGACGTGCTGCCGTTGATCTGCGAGCTTGGGCGGCCGACTGGAAGGAGCTGATGGATTTGTGCAGCCTGGTCGCCCGACTCGATGGAGCGAGCTGATACATCAAAAGCTCATCCTCTTTGGCGCAGAGTCGTCTGCCTCTAGCATCTCCACATAGCTCCGTCTTCCCACGCCGCCGCCATCCACCGATCTCTTCTCTTCCACATCTCAGTGATGAGAGAGATGGGTCTGCATCTCACTGGCGCGCGGAGATCGGTAGGTGATGGCCACCACCGTACTGGAGGTGGTGCTGCAGGTTGAGGCGGGGGCAGCGTCGAGGCCAGCAGATACAGCGAGGGCCAGGCGCTAGGGTCCTGGCGGCACAATGGCTAGGAGCCTGGGAGAAAGCGACGCAGATAGTTGCGGAAATTATGGGATTTATTACCTCATCGTCCTGTGGGATTCGGTGATACATGATTGATAAGCGGCAGTTTCGGATTGCTGCGAGATTAACGCAAAGATAGGGCGAGCGGGTCTTGTGGGACGCGGATTTTGACTTTGTGTTGAGTTGAGCTCAACATTAAAGTGATCTAGGCCGTTTGATCAAGGTTGTTTAAGGGCTGAGATGTATTGTATCAAAACATGTTTGTGCCTTTATAAGTAGTAGAGATACATGCATATATTAACACTCTTTCTTCTTTTAGCCCTTCGGATCGAGCACTTCTTCCGTAAGAACGAAACGAGGCCCAACAAAAAAGTTGGATACCACTATGAGGTATAGGATCGAAGTGGTCGGTGTATGTCGCAAAAAAATTTGTCAAGCAATGCGGAGTTCTTGTGAGGGACTACATCCCGATCACCGTTCAAGAATGGAATCGGCCAAGCAGCGGTGGAGTCCCGTATGTCGGGACGTTGCCAAAGATAAGATTTTTGACAGGCTCATGATTAATTTCCTCCTGCCGAGGCCAGATGTGAATCCAGATGAGGAGGAGAGAGCAAATGAGGAGCTACTGCAAAGAGTCAAGAAGTTTGCTCTCATCAAGATGGCCGAGGCATTCAAGAACTGGAAGAAGAAACTGTACCTTAAGTTTGTCAAGTTAGACAAGACTCCGGATTTCAATCAAGCCGGCTATGCTAAGTTAAGACACCAGTGGGCTGATTTTGTGAAGTACAATATATCGGAGAAAGCTTTGGAAAGGTCAAGAATAAATAAGGAGAACGCTGCTAAGAAAGTGTACCACCATAATATGGGGTCTGCTGGCTACACCGGTTGCATGCCTAAGTGGGATGCACTTGAGGGTCAAGTATATTGCTGTCGGGATCAGACCAGAGCCCACAACATGGACACCACGGGCGAGAAACTGGTTTTACGGCCATGGGGGCACGTTGGACGAAGAAGGGAGGGCAATATATACCCAGAAACACAAAGATCATCCCCTACTGCCCATCGAAGATATTAGAAGTGCAGTAAATGATGTTGCAGCGGGACGGTTCGTTCCCAATAGAGAGAACGACGAGCTCACACGCGCCCTTAAAAATGATGAACACACCGGACGAGCACGAGGCACACCAGGCTCCAAACCGTGGAATGTTGCCTTCCCCGCGGAAATGAAGAGATATCCCAATAAAAGTCATCAGAGGAGAAAGGAAAGGGAGGCAGCTGAGAAAGCGGCTGCTGCAGACCGGCTGCGTAATGTAGAAGAAGCATTAAAGCGGCAACAGGATCAACTCGACAGACTTAGCCAGCAAGGTATTAGCGGCCAATCTCAGCGGCACATGGTAGAAGCTGCATTCGATGGTACCGGCGCCCTATCGACTAAGAAAAGCAACGTCGCTTCCACCCAGCTCCAAGATGGTGATGATGATGCACTGATGACGGCTCCTCCTAAACGCTACCCAGTGGATGATATCACGGAGAGCACAACTTGTGAGCTAAAGGTGCAAGTTATGAACTTAAGGGTGACGGCGGCGGTCGGCATGGCCGTACCAATTGTGCCTAACGCAACTTGGCATTGCAGACCGGTTCCAAAAGGGTACGCTGTCGTCACGGTGGATGATGTGAAACAAGATTTTGAGGAGCTGAAGCTGGACTACCCTGCAGGGGAAGATAGGGACCTGACTGAACTAGGAAAAGCCAAAGGGGGGACTGTTGTATGGCCAAAGGAGCACATCGTGCTTCCAAATTATGTGCCGCCAAGGCCACCCACTCCTCAGAGCAGCAATCCACCTTCGCCGCCACCTCACCATTCTCCAGCGCAACCGTTGCCTTCACCGCCTCACCACTCAGCGCAGCCGTCTCCACCGCCGCGTCAGCCGTCTCCATCCCCTGAGCCTCAGAGACTAAAGCGGAAGTATACTAAGAGGGGCAACACCACCAGCAGCAGCAAGAGCATGTTCCGATCACTGAAATGTAAGCTATCACCCCTCCCAAGAGTACCTCATCAGAATATGAAGAAGCTACCTTGCGAGAAGACAGAAGAGGAAATTGTTGCGGCCGCAGATGCCCATTATGAAAAGTGGAAGACTGACATGGCTAACAAGAAAAAGCCAAAGCTGACGGAGCCATTCTTCCCGGTCACCGCAGAAGATAAAGCCAAAGCAGCCGCGCTTAAGATTCAGCTTCACCAACCCATAGCTGAAAGGACACAGATGTCGCCTAGAGGGGGGGGGGGTGAATAGGCGATATCAAATTTTACGAATGGCTTGAACAAAAGCGGAATTAAACTAGCGTTTATTTTGCCAAGCACACAAAACCTAAATAAACTAGGCTCACCTATGTGCACCAACAACTTATGCTAAGAAATACAAGTAACAAGGTGACAGCAAGATATATGACTTCAAGCACGAAGGCTATCACAATGTAAAGTGCATAAGTAAAGAGCTTGGGTATAGGAATAACCGAGGTACGCGGAGACGATGATGTATTCCCGAGTTCCTCCCTTGAAAGGGAGTACGTCTCATTGGAGGGGTGTGGTATCGCCACAAAGGCCTAACCAACGCCACAAAGGCCTCACCCTATTCTCCGGTGTGAGCTTGCGCCACAAAGGCCTAGCTCACTCTTCCACTAAGGGGTTCCTCAAGGTGGAACCGGGCCTTTACACAAATCTTGGGGCACGTATCCACAACTTAATTGGAGGCTCCCAAGGATAGCCACCAAGGCTCCACAAAGCCACCAAGCCGTCTAGGGTTCCAAGAACCCAAGAGTAATAAGTTCACAAACTTTCACTTACTCGAATCTCTGGGGAGAACTCAAACCGATGCAACCTATGCAATGGCAAGGGCACACAAAGTGCTCAAATCCTTCTCACCCAAATCTCACCAAAGCAACTAATGCTATGGAGAGATATGAGAGGAAGAACAAAGGAAATCCACAAAGAACTTCAAGATCTAGATCCTCTATGTTCCCCTCACTTAGAGGAGAGATGGATTGGTGGAAATATAGATCTAGATCTCCTCTCTCTTTTCCCTCAAAAATATGCAAGAATCATGGGAGGAATGGAGGAGGTAGGGCAAGCTTGCAAAGTCAACAATGGAGGAGAGAGAAGCCCATTTCGTGGCTATTCCAAGGAGGAAGAAGGGGTATTTATACCCCCCTCCGAAATCTGACCGTTACAGCCACTTACACTGGCTAAAGCCGGACTTAACACCGGCTATAGCCGGCCTAAAAAGTCCGACCCTGGCCAGAAATAGCCGGACAAATAGCCGATTTGTGACAGAGGGGTTTTCACCCCAAATTTTGGGCAGTCCGGCTAAAGCCGGCCCTCAGACCGGCTTTAGCCAGTCTGACCGGCTATTTCCGGCCCCGTGCCGGCTATTTCCGCCCCCCCCTGAAACAGCAGAAATACCAAAACGAAAATGGCAATAACTTGAGCATCCGGACTCCGTTTTTTATGATCTTGGGCTCGTTGGAATCACAACAACAAGCTCTATAACTTTATGCAGAGAAACATCATAGTCCAACCAAGGAGGATAAAACCAAATGATGAAAGGTTTGACCTCTCTTCAAAGATAAACCGGTAAAACCTCCAAACACCAAAAATGCAAGAAGAGTTTCATGCGAAATCTGTTTTTGATGAGCTAAAACTTGTCATGGAAATAACCACAAGCTCTAGAACCTCACATGGCTAAAATCCAAATAAGAACCAAGAAAGATAATGCCAAGTATGCAAAGGTTTGAGCTCTTTCCTAACGATACGATTAAGTTACTCACTCGAGAGCCCCTCTTGATAGTACGGCTACCGATCCTATAACCCGGTCTCACAACTAACACCATGAGACGGGTAAGAAAGAAACCCTATCAATATCATACCTTTGCCTTGAGCATTCCACTTGAGGTGGATACTGACGATCTTGATCTTCTCAAGTTGGACCACCTTTCTTGATTGAGCTTGCTTGGTGAAGTCTTGCGGATTGCTCCTCCATACTCCACTATGGAAGAGACTCTCTTTAAGTATATCTTCACATATCCATGATCACAATATAGATGGCAAGCTTCAAGCATATGTTCTCTTCTAGTTGCTCATCTTGAACTTGCGCTTTGACTTGATCAATCCTCGAGCCAATTCTTCTTTCTCCATAATGATGGTGTCTTGAGGATACACATGAGAGCTCACTCAATCTTATTCTTCAAGACACACTTGACATAAGCTCAAGTCCCTTAAGACCAATCTTTGGATCACTTCTTGAATAACACCTTGGTCAACACATAATCTTCTTCTTATAACCTTGAATCCAACAAATGGTTCAAGCATTGTCTATGGACAAGTTCTACAGATATAACTCAATGCACTTTAGTCCATAGGGATTGTCATTAATTACCAAAACCACACATGGGACTCGATATGATCTTTCAATCTCCCCCATTTTGGTAAATGATGAGAATCTCTTTGAGAGGGTTTATATAATGAATTCAAAGAACCACAATAGTTGTACTAACATCAAATACTTCAAAAGTATGTGATGTTAGTAGAACCACCATATATAGAGCAAACTCCCCCACAATCTATGCATGTGTGAATGATCTTGATTTCATTGCATATATTGCCAATTAAGGTTGTTGGTGGAGTTTCTGCTATATACTCAACCATGCGAAGCAACACACAACGATACAAAGCATGCAAGGCAAATGCTTAAGAACAAAACCAAAGCATAAAACCCAATTCCCTTTAAACCCTCGAAACTTCTCCCCTATTGGCATCCATTGCCAAAATGGGCGAAAAACTTAGAAGGCCAATATAGTGTGAGTTCCTCCAAAACGGTGTGCATATCCAGAAGAAATAAGTGAAGACACATGCACATATACAAAGACAAATATATGAAGGAAACCAAACTATATTGAGGATCAAAGATTGCAAAAAAAATAAGATAACACGATGGATAAACTTCAACAAATGAAGGGAGCAATCAAACAATCCAAAGAACAAATTGAATAAAGATATTATGATAAGATCGAAAAGGTGCTCTAAATAATACGAGGAAGCTCCCCAAGGTGTGTGCACAAAATATTCTATTTGAGTTGAAGTATAAGGTGCACACATGTGGAATCATCACTCCCTCAATATTATTCAAATCAAAATGATACCAAGTGAAATTAAATACTATGCTAACCGCAAAATGGTGCTTTAAATGAAATGAGGAAGCTCCCCAAGGTACGTGCGAAAATTGGAATGTTTGCATTTGAATACAATTTGCACAACATGGAATCCTCACTCCCTCAATACCATTTAAAACGCAACCATTTGCAAAAGATCATAGAAAAGAAATTAAGCTTAACACTTGCATCAAAGAAATGGTTGAGCTACAAATAAGAGACGGCATACTAAAAGGCTCAACCAAAGGAATGTGTGAGAGAAATGACAAAGCATATTATAAGACTAATACAAGGATGAGCATAGAGCATCCACATAGTCTTCAATGAATGATATTGCTTATCATTCCATCCCAACACATAAGGTTCAAGTAAGATATCAAATAAGGAGATATCATCTCTCATGTGTATAAGTTTCTAAATAAACACCATCATGAAGATAATTATCACAAAGAAATATGTACACACAAAATAGATACTAAGAATAGAACATGATATCCAAAATGAAGTCATGCAATATACCAATGAGATTTTTGCTTTTAAAGCATGGCCAAAGGATCAATTTATCTTTTTTTTAGAGAGTACGCGAATGCGTACCATAATTTTATAGAAGGCAGCAGGATATTTACAAGATAATTTTCTAGCTCCCACGTAGGGGATCCAGAATCACCAAGACAAAAACCAAAAAAGGACTACTCTCTAACAGGCGGTACTCCTACTCCTACACCGGTGCCCGTCCCGGTATGCCTGCTGATTGTTTTTATGAGATTGTACTCTTCAGCTACCAAGGCTGCCAGAGTGATCGGCCTGTGCTGTCGCCGGGCCTCTCCAAATGTCCATGCATTTCTGTTCTTCCAGAGAGCATGGCTCGTTGTGCATACAAGCACGTCGAAGTCCTTCCGTTCCACCCCGCTAAGACGGTCACGCTCCGTGGTCCACCACTCCCGGAGGCTGCTTGTTCTGACGGGCTCTTCGAAATGTAGATCAAGCATCTGGCGACAAATGTGCCATACTTCTCTGGCCACCACGCATTGCAGCAGGATGTGGTTTGCGGTCTCAGTCCCTGCAGACAGACCGCGCAGGGGGTAGGCTGAGCCTGAAGACCATGACGAAAACGACGATCAGAGGACCAGATCCTATCTTGCTGCGCAAGCCAGACAAATAGCTTGCTTTTCGGGGTCCCCCTGTTCTTCCATATTGCCTGGCCCAGCGGGTGTTGATGCTGCTCCTGGGTTAGAAGTTTGTATGTCGATCTCGCAGTGTAGACACCCGTTCGAGACCATGGCCAGCAGAATTGGTCTTCTGCTTCCATATCTCTGTCGACAGATTGCACGGCGAGCCAGAGTGTGATGCACTCGCTGGCTTCAGGCCCTGTCAGTACGCCTTCGATATCCGTGATCCAGCGGCTGTCAGCTAGCCCTGCCGACACCGATCTGGCGTTGTATGCCCGTGTCTTGACCTTTTTGATCATGGATGGTGCAATGTCCCCCGCTGATCGGCCGTCAATCCAGCGATCTCGCCAGAAGAGAGTTCGTAGGCCATTGCCAATCTTTATCTGAACCAAGCTGTCAAACACGTCTCGCGCCTTTGCATCTATCAGCGGCGGCAGTCCTTGCCACGGTCTGGAGGGATCAGTTCTCCTGAGCCATTCCCAGCGCACTCGAAGAGCCAATCCCTGGAGGCGCAGATTCTTTACCCCTAGCCCTCCGAACTCGAGCGGTTTACAAATTTCTTTCCATGCCACTAAGCACTGCCCGCCGCTCGCTCTGTCCTTGTTGCTCCAAAAGATTCCCCTGCAGCTCTTCTCGACCTCATCCAGCAGCCAGCATGGAGCTTCCGCCACAAGCATTTGATGAACCGGTCGTGCTGAGATGACAGCTTTCACCAGCACTAAGCGCCCAGGTCTAGCTATGAGTCCCCGTTGCCATGCCGGGAGGATGTGCACCGTTGCGTCGAGCAATGGTTGCCACTGCGATTTTGTCAGGGGACGCAGAGCGAGCTGCAGCCCTAGGTACTTGATCGGGAAGTGGCTGATCGTGCAACGTAACAAATTTGTCACCAATGCCTCCTCCTGACCTCCGGCCCTGATCAAAGTCGCCGATGTCTTCCTGTAGTTAACCTGTAGGCCTGACGCCTCACCAAAAATTGCCAGCAGCTCTCTGATTGCGACTAAATCTTGCACAGTCGATTTGAGAAATATCACCACGTCATCGGCATAGATAGACACTCGTTGCGTCGCCGTGCAACTGCCAATTGGGGAGAGGATGCCTAAATCCAGCGCCTTTTTCAGTAGCGCTGTCTTGACCTCCATTGCGAGAACGAACAGCAACGGCGACAGGGGATCGCCCTGTCGTAGTCCACGCGCATGTGTGATGCGTTGCCCTGGAATTCCATTTACCGAGACCCTCGTGGTTGCTGTGCGGAAGGCGATCGCGATCCAACGCCTTACCCTCTCTGGGAAGCCCAGTTTCTCCAGGATTTCGAACAAGAAGGACCAGGAGAGGGAGTCAAAGGCGCGCGCCAGGTCCAATTTCAGAAGGATACCTGATTCCTTCCTTCTGTTGATCTTGCGGGCCAACTGACGAACTAGCAAGAAATTGTCGTGGAGATTTCTTCCCTTGATGAAGGCGGATTGATTCTTGTTGACGAGGGTATCCATCTTTGGGCACAGCCGATTTGCGATCAACTTGGAGAATAGTTTGGCGAAGCTGTGCACCAAGCTAATCGGGCGGAAATCGCCCACCTCCTCCGCGCCCTGTTTCTTGGGGATTAGCGTAATGAGCGCTCGATTCAGCCTTCCAAAGGTGCGACCATCCCCAACATATAGCTTGAGCACCGCTGCCATGATTTCACCCTTAACAATCGGCCAGGCTCGCTTATAGAAAGCACCAGTGAACCCGTCAGGCCCCGGCGCCTTGTCCGCCGGCAGCTCTCGGATGATGCCCCAGACTTCTCCTTCAGAGAAAATTGACTCCAGGTCATGCAGGTCATGCTCTTGAATATCCAGCAGATTCAGATCCAGAGTGTGCTCTCTGTTCTGAATTGTGCCCAGCAGATTACTGAAACTGTCGAAGAAAATTTCCTCCTTGCGTCTCTGATCCGTAACAAGCTCGTCGCCGTGTCTTAGCACTGGAATGAAATTCTTTGTACATCGGCCGTTAGCGACAGAGTGGAATAGCTTTGTATTGGCATCGCTGTCTTTAAGCCATCTCACTCGCGATCGCTATCTCGCCATAGTCCGCTCCAGTGAGGACAGGCCCAGAACAGTCTGTTTCAGAGTGCGCCGCAGCCACCATTCTTCAGGCGACAGGTTCCTGGTGTCCTGCGCTGCTTCTAGGCGGTGGATGATTAGATTTGCCAGCGCGATTTGCAGCTTCAGGTTGCCCACTTTTTTGTCTCCCCATGCTTGCAGATAGGACGCCAGGTTTCTGTAACATGCATCGAGTCGAAGGAAGGGGTCTACAATAACAGTGTCACACTTCCATCCCTCCTTGACAGCGTCATCTTATTGTATATTGAGGAACTTCAACCACCAACATTTCAAAGACATCACAAATATCAACAAGGGAAAGAAGATAGTTAGGATGCTTTGATAAAAACAACAAGTATCATAACGAAGGATACCAAACGGAAGAAATAAATTTGCAATTTCATCAATATTGCACATGTGAGCTTATTGAGGAATTGATATGCAAAAAGATTGCTAAGTTGACATATATGGGATAGGAGAATCATGAGCACGATTTTTATATGTTCCCAATAATATGTCCTCATCTCAACTTACTCACATTTGCAATAAAGAGGTTTCATTAGAATCCTTGCAAGAACCACATGATTTTCAAATAAAGATATCCATGCCAAGAAACAACCTACACAAGGTTGGATGCTAGAAAAGTATGCAAAAAAAGATACTTGTTACCGAGATATTAATGGTAGGATGTAGTAGATAGAAGTTCTTCAATAATCCTAGCTTGCCTCAAATTATTATTTAGTCACTACTTCATCCTTATTATTGAGATAAGCACCAATATATATCTATGTACCTAAAACAAAGTTCACGTACAAGATGGTCCCCAAACTCATTGGGTCCAAAGTAGTTAGAGACTACAACATATAGGACAAACTCCACATAAATGTGTGCATATATATATGAAATTGAATTTCATGCATATCTTAGCCGATTTAGGATTTGATGGAGCTTCTCCTATATATTTGATCAAAGAAAGCAAAGTATGCCATAAAGTATACATTTAGTAAATATGCATGCACACGACTTTCTAGAGCCAAAGAAGATACAATTTGGACAAAACACCAAGAAGGACAAGCGAGCACACAAAATTGTGAAGCAACAAAAGGTTGTCCAAATTATATTAAAGAATCAAATCAACACAAGATTGACTCCAAAGTTCAACTAGTGAACCAAGCAAAATTCAATGAGCATAAAGCATAACTAAAACACACATGCTCAAAGACATATCTCATTTTAAGAGTAAGAAACAAATAACAAGAAATGAGATTACCAAATCCCAAAGAGAGCAAGGTTCAAACAAACAAACCAAACTCTCCACACCTTTTATGATGGCACACTAAGTACCAAAAAGAAAAGATTTTTCTTCCAACAAAAACCAATACCAATTGAAATAAGCACAAAGAGTGTGTTATAACAAATATAGAAGAGCTCCCCCAAGATTAGTGCATTATTAATGATTTTGCATCTGAATACAAAATGCACACAAGTGGGATCATCACATCTACCTACATAGAAATAACACAAAAGAAGTTCAACAAAATCAAATGGAATAACAAAAGTCACGGAAGACAATGGGAGTTAAAACAAATACATTTTTGGCTAGAGATAAGGCAATTAAAAGCAATAGCCAATGTAAAGATGATCAATGTATATGGGCCACATGATAGAGTACCAATTGTCCAAGAACAAGAGGTATTTGGATTTATTTCCCGGTAGTAGTTTACACATAAATCCAAGATCATCTTCGCAACAAAGAAGCATATGGAAAAGATAAGAATTAAACTCCATGCTAAAGAAGATATTCTTGATAAACTCAAATAGTTAAACAATCACGCAAAGCAATGATTAGGATAACTTGAAGCAAATGGTTTTCCAACTTTGATGTAGCATTCCACATTTTAGGAAAACCCTACCAAGAAAGTATCTCACAAACAAGATCCAAAACAAGAGCAATAAAACAATTTGGCAAATTAGAACTTGTTTGAGCAAACATGCCACACAGACGCAAAATAATTTACAATATCAATACTATGTGACACAACCTCAAATATACACATTATATTGGTTTGTAGTATGCACAAAGCATATTACTCCCCCATAATGTGATACAACATTTTTTTATAAGAGGCAAATAAAATCCAACAAGATGATTAATGGACATTATAGAATTTGAATTCTCTTGAGAATGACATACCACATAGAGACTAGATAATCTTTAAATATCAACACTAAGTGATATTCTTTATGTACACACATTTTTAGGATTGTGAAGTGCAAAGCATATCACTCCCCCAAAATGGGATGGTCCATTAATCTCTCACAAGAGCCAACAAGATACAAATAATGCGCAATAGGCTCAACAAGAACAACCGTATATGGTGTGCAACCCAACATACACATACTTGATTACTCAAAATAAAGCAAGTAGGAAGCACAACATATACAAACACGTGCAAGGTACAAAACCCAACACATGCAAAGGGGCGAGTAACTTTCAATGTAGATGAGTTGAGTGCATGTTACCGCAAGGGGGAACATTGGATATATGATAGAAACAAGATAATCCAATTGACTTAACTTGAGAAAATATAATTGATGAAGATCCCTTAATTCTTCATGATATAGCCAAGTCTCCAATGCCATCCAACAACACCTATTATTCAAGTAATGGCTTGTTGGTCCCCAACCAAGTTGGGTCCTAAAAAGTTAGAAACAATAGGTTTGGCAACCCAAATGGTTCTTTTCTTGACACCACTTTGAGCGCCAACAAATTTGGCAAACACATTGCCAACCTTATCCTTACAAAGTGAATAAGCATCTTCAATTAAGATAGGGTTGGATGAGTTACCACTAGTGCATGAAGAAGATAGGTGACCCTTCTCATGGCATATGTAGCAAGTTCTTTTCTTCACCTTCTTCTCACTTGATTTCTCCACAAGGGGAGCATTAGCTTGATTTTTCTTGGGAAGTGACCTTTCTTCAACACGAGGTTGAGCATGGCCTTGAACTTGAGGCCACTTTCCTTGTTGCTTCTCACTAAGAGCCTTCTTCTTCAAAGGACACGATCTAACATGGTGCCCTTCAATTTTGCACTTGAAGCAAACAATCTTGGCTAAATTCTTGACTTGTTCTTGGCCCTTCTTCTTCTTGTTTATCTTGGACTTGTTCTTGTTATTGGATTTGAATCCAAGTCCACTCTTGTCATTGGGGGATTTTTGCACACTCAAGATCTTGTTGAGTGTGGACTTCCCTTCATGACAATTTTCCAAGTCTTTCTTCAATGAAGTAACTTGGGCCTTGAGCTCTTTGATTTCCTCTACATGGTTAGTGACAACACAAGTACTAGTAGAAGTAGAGGCTTCATTGTTAGAGCAACAAGGCAAGGAGAGTAATTCATCACAACATTTAGCAATAGCATGAGATGAAGAATTACTAGGACTAGCACATGTCAATATAGCATTTTGAGAAATAGTGCTAGTGTCCACATGAGGCTCACAAGATGTTACCTTTATAGATATAGCCTCATGAGCTAACTTTAGGCGATCATGTGACACTAGAAGATCCTCATTAGAGCTAGATAGCTTTTCATAACTTTCTTCCAATTTCCCATACTTGCTAGTTAGCAACTCAAGTTGAGACCTTAGCTCAACATTCTCCTTCAAAATAGATGCTTCACAAGAAGTAGAGTTAGTAGCACATGCATCATTATCATTACCAATAGGAGAAGATAACTTGGCAAGAGCGAGGTCACGTTCTTTAGTGAGTTTAGAAATAATTTCATTACATGACTCCTCAATGGATTCAAGTTTCTCCTCAAGAGAAACCCGAAGCTCTTGCTCTTCCTCTAGAGCAATTTTTAAATCATGGATATCATTGGCATATTCACGCTCAAGAGAAAACATTTTATCAATTTTTTAAATCATGGATATCATTGGCATATTCATCTCAATGAGTTTCGTGCTCTCAATAGCACAACTCATGATTTCAAAGAAGTTGGGCAAAACATTTTTATTGTTATGCAAAGCATCAAAGACCACCTTACCCTTCTTGTTTAAATACTCAATATAGTCTTCTTCATTTTCCTCATCCTCACCATTGTCCTCAACATCATTATGATTTGAAGACCTAGCCATAAGGCATATGTGGGAACCGTGAGAAGAAGAAGATGAAGAAATACTTGAAGCTCCATTCAAGACCTTGTCTTGGCCCAAAGACTCTTCGGTTTCCTCTACATTGTTAGACACACAACAACTAGAGGAAATAGAAGCATTTATATTATGGTAACTAGACAAGGTAAGCATATCATCATGAGTTTTATTCAAGAAACTTACACATCATATGCAAGGACTATCAACACAAGCATGTAAAGCATTTATGGGGCTACAAGTGTTTAAGTCCAAAGATGAAGCATTGCAATGAGATAGAGATGAATGACTATCAAAAGTAAGCATACTGTCACCATTGCAAGTTTTATCACCACTCACCATATCATTACCTTGTGTCTTGCCACACTTTGGTGAAGTGGATGAAAGTTCATCGCGGCCGGAAGTGGAAGGAATACAATCATCCTCAATAATCTTGGACACATCATATTTTTCTTGAAGCTTTGTCCATATATCATGAGCGCTCCGAAAAGGCATGATAGAGAAGATAACTACATCGCTCAAAGCATTAACAATCACATGAGTAGCTTGAGCATTGAGATACAAGTTTTTCTCATCCTCTAAAGATAGATTTTTAGTATCCTTTGGAGGAGAAAAACCCGCATCTACAATTCGCTCCATAGATGGGTCCATGACCCAAAAATAATTAAGCATGTGAATTTTCCAAATATCATAATTTGTGCCATCAAATATAGAAGTGTTATTGTGCACTAATCCCCTAGCCGACATCTTTGCTCTCAAGGCGGTGAAGCCTAAAATGAGAGACCGGGCTCTGATACCAATTGAAAGGACACAGATGTTGCCTAGAGGGAGGGTGAATAGGCCATATCAAATTTTACGAATGGCTTGAACAAAAGCGGAATTAAACTAGCGTTTATTTTGCCAAGCACACAAAACCTAAATAAACTAGGCTCACCTATGTGCACCAACAACTTATGCTAAGAGATACAAGTAACAAGGTGATAGCAAGATATATGACTTCAAGCACGAAGGCTATCACAATGTAAAGTGCATAAGTAAAGAGCTCGGGTATAGGAATAACCGAGGTACGCGGAGACGATGATGTATTCCTGAGTTCCTCCCTTGAAAGGGAGTACGTCTCGTTGGAGGGGTGTGGTATCGCCACAAAGGCCTAACCAACGCCACAAAGGCCTAACCAACGCCACAAAGGCCTCACCCTATTCTCCGGTGTGAGCTTGCGCCACAAAGGCCTAGCTCACTCTTCCACTATGGGGTTCCTCAAGGCGGAACCGGGCCTTTACACAAATCTTGGGGCACGCATCCACAACTTAATTAGAGGCTCCCAAGGATAGCCACCAAGGCTCCACAAAGCCACCAAGCCGTCTAGGGTTCCAAGAACCCAAGAGTAATAAGCTCACAAACTTTCACTTACTCGAATCTCCGGGGAGAACTCAAACCGATGCAACCTATGCAATGGCAAGGGCACACAAAGTGCTCAAATCCTTCTCACCCAAATCTCACCAAAGCAACTAATGCTATGGAGAGATATGAGAGGAAGAACAAAGGAAATCTACAAAGAACTTCAAGATCTAGATCCTCTATGTTCCCCTCACTTAGAGGAGAGATGGATTGGTGGAAATATAGATCTAGATCTCCTCTCTCTTTTCCCTCAAAAATATGCAAGAATCATGGGAGGAATGGAGGAGGGAGGGCAAGTTTGCAAAGTCAACAATGGAGGAGAGAGAATCCCATTTCATGGCTGTTCCAAGGAGGAAGAAGGGGTATTTATACCCCCCTCCGAAATCTGACCGTTACAGCCACTTACACCAGCTAAAGCTGGACTTAACACCGGCTATAGCCAGCCTGAAAAGTCTGGCCCTGGCCAGAAATAGCCGGACAAATAGCCGGTTTGCGACAGAGGGGTTTTCACCCCAAATTCTGGGCAGTCCGGCTAAAGCCGGCCCTCGGACTGGCTAAAGCCGGTCTGACCGGCTATTTCCGGCCCCGGGCCGGCTATTTCCGCCCCCCCATGAAACAGCAGAAATACCAAAACGAAGACGGCAATAACTTGAGCATCCAGACTCCATTTTTGATGATCTTGGGCTCATTGGAATCACAACAACAAGCTCTACAACTTTATGTGGAGAAACAGCATAGTCCAACCAAGGAGGATAAAACCAAATGATGAAAGGTTTGACCTCTCTTCAAAGACAAACTGGTAAAACCTGCAAACACCAAAAATGCAAGAAGAATTTCATGCGGAATCCGTTTTTGATGAGCTAAAGCTTGTCATGGAAATAACCACAAGCTCTAGAACCTCACATGGATAAAATCCAAATAAGAACCAAGAAAGATGATGCCAATATGCAAAGGTTTGAGCTCTCTCCTAACGATACGATTAAGTTACTCACTCGAGAGCCCCTCTTGATAGTACGGCTACCGATCCTATAACCCGGTCTCACAACTAACACCATCAGACCGGTAAGAAAGAAACCCTATCAATATCATACCTTTGCCTTGAGCATTCCACTTGAGGTGGATACTGACGATCTTGATCTTCTCAAGTTGGACCACCTTTCTTGATTGAGCTTGCTTGGTGAAGTCTTGCGGATTGCTCCTCCATACTCCACTATGGAAGAGACTCTCTTTAAGTATATCTTCACATATCCATGATCACAATATAGATGGCAAGCTTCAAGCATATGTTCTCTTCTAGTTGCTCATCTTGAACTTGTGCTTTGACTTGATCAATCCTCGAGCCAATTCTTCTTTCTCCATAATGATGGTGTCTTGAGGATACACATGAGAGATCACTCAGTCTTATTCTTAAAGACACACTTGACATAAGCTCAAGTCCCTTAAGACCAATCTTTGGATCACTTCTTGAATAACACCTTGGTCAACACATAATCTTCTTCTTATAACCTTGAATCCAACAAATGGTTCAAGCATTGTCTATGGACACGTTCTACACATATAACTCAATGCACTTTAGTCCATAGGGATTGTCATTAATTACCAAAACCACACATGGGACTCGATATGATCTTTCAATAGCGCTCACACCAGGCTATAATCGCTCTATTACCAAGTCGGCTGAGGCAAAAGAGCGGAGAGTCGGGAAAGAAGTTGCCCAGCTCGGACAACAGAAAAATCAATCGATCGAACCGCTCAAAGTGTATGATACCAATGAGTGGAGAGCCAGGAGCGGCATGATCCGAACATTGATCCGGAGTTTATTCAACTCTACGGAGAAAAGGCCAAATTATATGGACTGTCTATTGCTGAGTACATGAGCCGTCTGGATGAGTTCGAGGGGTACCAACAAATAGCGTACATATACCGGTACGGGTCTCCTCTCGTCAAACCCAAGTTAGTCAAAGATCTACCAACAAAAATGTGGAGATTGCATAAGTGGTACATGCAAGCCAATGCTGAATCTACAAACTGGATCTATGCTGGATATAAACACCACCATTACGGTCATGGATATGGCTTCTTACTGATTGAATTTCAAGAATTATTTCAGTTTTACCAACAAGACGCCCTCAACAAAACTATCGTCAGTGCCTATTGTCTGTAAGTATTACTAAGTCTTTCTAGCTCAGCTCATTCGTTGCTTGTATAATCTTACTCATCATTATACTAATTATATATGCAGAATGAAGATTCTCGAATGCAACAAAGGAGGAATCTATAACCTTGGGTTCGTTGACTGCAATTTCGTTCATGAAGATACTCTCAAAAAAAAACCCAGAGAGACAGAGGATAACTTGGTACAATCGTTGAAGTATTTCAGCAACAGAAGGGAAATACTATTTCCTTACAACTTCGAGTGAGTGTTACTGTCTTGTACACATTCTGTTTTCGCTTACTCGATGTTAAGCATATAATTGACTCGTTATGTTTGTGCAGCTTCCACTTTATTCTGTTAATCATTATTGTTGACGAAGGAGTAGTCAAAGTCATGGACTCAAAACGCACACCTTTAGGAAACTGGGCGAATATGCAGGAATGCCTCCAGAAGGCTTGGAAACGGTTTACCGCCAACACTAGGGGTGTTTGGAAGCCAGAGCTTACATTTCAACCATTGAATGTAAGTACTACTTGCTAGATCTGCGCATCTCTTTGATTCTAGTTTCAATACCATTGTCATGCTTGATTATTATTTTGATTGAACTCCGTTCTCGTAAAGTGCTTGAGGCAGGAAGCCGGGAATAACTTATGTGGATACTATGTCTGCGAGTTCATTCGCCAGACGACCAAAGAGAAGGGCGCAGACCGAAACATCAAAAAAATTGAAGTACGATAAACAATAATCACAACTTTATTTTATTACCATCAACTGTGTTTAGTTTCATTCATATATATTGATCCCCTTCTTTAAATTAGATCGAACGGATGCGGGACGGTCTTCTACCACAAGAACGCGTGCAAGCAATTCAAGAGGAAATTGCCGGATTCTTATTAGAACATGTCATAGATCCGAAAGGAGAATACTATTACCCGGTTCATTTAGAAGCGTGAAGTGTAAAAAAAGAAGATGTAAAATCAAATTTGTGTGAGTATCGTTTGTAATATGTTTCGACCAAGCACGACGGATGAGACGGTGAATAATATATTCGTGACCATGATGTGTAATATATATATATAGTGTGGTTCCTTCATTATTGCTGTATATATGTAGTACCATTAAATTGAATACAAAACACACCAAATAAATAAATGGAAAAAAACACAAAACCCTGCAGAGATCAACGATCCCGGTTCGTGCTACGAACCGGGACCAATGACCCACGTCCCCCTCGCTGCGCGCGCGCCCACATGGAGACCTATCGGTCCCGGTTCGTGCTGGAACCGGGACTGGCATTGATCCCGAGTTATTGATCCCGGTTCGGCAACCGGGACCAATGACCCGCACGAACCGGGACTATAGGGCCTTTTTCCACCAGTGTACTCCATATGTTCCAAATAATAGTGTATTCTGGTTTGGTCAAGCCTAAACTTAATTTGTAAAATTTAATCAAGCATATGTGCAAAAAAGCATCTATATTAATACAAAATTCAATGGAAGGTTGTGGCTCGAGAAATTCAGAATTTTCCTCATTGGAACTAAAGAAACTTAAATCTAGGATAATTATCCATCGTACTGAAATAATCATTTGCATCGAGGACATGACTCGATCATGCATGTAGTACGAAACTGTCAAGGATATCCAGCTTGTATTGTTGACCAAATTAGTAAACTAGAAGAGGCGAATCACGAACCGGCCATATCCGCTTTGACATTTGTGTCCACCGCGAAGAAAAATCCACACAACCTAGAGCACGGACTCGGTATATATATCCCGCTCCGTTTCTCGAGGAATCCAGGAGCAAGCTAGCTAGCTAGCCAAGCGAGAGAGATGGTGTCAGTTGGAGTTAGCCGTAGCCAGCTGAGAGCTCGCGGTCTGGTCGTCTTTCTGCAGATAATGGCACTGCTCGTCTACGTTGTGATCATGAGCAGCACCTACACCTGCCATGGCGCCGGCCGATGTGAGTATCCACTGACCATGCTTCTTTTTTGCCATTTAATTACTTCTTAGATGATCACATAACACATCCCTGTTAATAACCGTACTAATTGTATTATGATAGGGATTTCTATTTTCGTGCCCTCGGGTCCTTAGTTGTACTCAGTTTTCCCTAGCTCCTTAGTTTTTTCTCAGTTTTCCCCAAGCCCCTGTCTGAAACCCTCACAAGGAGCTCGGACGGGAGGAATCCCGTTCAGTTGACCGTTCCGTGCTGACGAGTGGGGCAACGTCGTGTGGGGCCGCATCATGTGGGGCTGGTAGAAAGGGACCGCGTGGGACAGGACGAGACCGTGTTTGGTCATACGAGCGGAGCGGGGGCCGTAGCGTGTGGAGCCGTGTGGGTCCGGGACATGGGCACGAGTGGTTTCTGTCTCTTTCGCCCAGATTAGCAGTTTTCAATGCACCTTTTTCCTCTCTCTTGCTTGATCTCATTCATTCTTGATTGCCCAAATTGGTAGCAAATCTAGAGCAGCTTCTCCTTCTGTTTTTTAACGCCATACATTTCTTTATGCCTTCGTTTTTACCCAATCAGGTAGGAAATCTAGGGCACAAATCTAGAGAAAATATAGGATAGGCTGCATACAGCAGCCAACATAGCATAGATATATTCACGACAGATCCAACAGTACTACCGATAGATCCAACATAAGCTACATTTTATATGAATTTAAGCTTGGAGGCTGCGCAGGTGAATCCCAAGTGCTTTGTGTTTGGCCATGAACGCATGCACGTTCACGGTCGTTCCAACTCTAGCGCCACCAATAGATCTGCCAATGGATTCAGCATGGTTTACCAGGCAGTTGAAGTCGGTGGCGCGGAGCCTCCTGTTGCAGAAGGGGCACCTGTAAACGCCTCGAGCAAAGTGGCCATCGTAATGGCCGGACTGCAGCCTCCTGAGGACGTGACGAGTCTTGGTGTGGAAGAACTCATCGTCGCTGTCGACGTCGCTGCTCTGCACCTGTCATGTAGCACCAAAGATCGAAAAACACGGAGTCAATTGCAGCGATGATAGAACAGAGAGTGAACAAAAGATCATGCATGATAATATGGGCACGAAAAAAGAGGTAGCCTCAGTTACATTGGACAAACTTATATCCAGGATTTGAGTCAGTGAACCAAAGACCATGCACAATAAATTTGTACACACCAATTGTTCACTGACCAAATCCTGAATCAATTTGTGCCCAAATATTCATCATCATCGGCACAAATTAACCGGATGGGATTGATTACTCACATAAGTTAACCGAATCTTAAACAAAAGCAAATCACAAACACTAATAATGCAAGATCTAGAACTAGGAACAGACGAACCCTAATAACGCAAGATCTAACACAAAATGATTGAACTAGGAATAGACGAACCCTAATAACGCAAGATCTAACACAAAAGGATTGAACTAGGAACAGACGAACCATAATAACGCAAGATCTAACACAAAAGGATTGAACTAGGAACAGACGAACCCTAATAATGCAAGATCTAACACAAAAGGATTGAAATGGGATAAGAACAAGAGAACAAAGGGTTACCTTCGGCTCGTCGTTGACGATGCTGGTGTCGTAGGGGTTCTCCGGCGCGACGTACGTCACTGGTTCATATGGGTCCCAAGCGACGGGGGCCTGGATGGGGGCGGCAGCCGATGCGCCGATGGGTGATGCGCCGGCGGCTACGTCGGAAGCAGCGAGGGGGGCCTGGACGGGGGCGGCGGCCGATGCGCCGGCGGCTGATGCGCCGACGGCTACATTGGAAGCAGCGACGGGGGCCTGGACGGGGGCGGCAGCCAATGCGCCGGCGGCTACGTCGGAAGCGCCGACAATGAGCATCTCATTCTTCTCCATCACCGGCGATTTTCTTCGAGGTTTTTTCTTCGGTTGTAGAGAAGATGATGGGACAGGAGAGGCGGTTGCAGTGAGAATGAGAGAGTGGGCGAGCGTCGAGGGAGAGAAAGAGGGGCTCTATAAAGACAAAGGTGGCGTGTACCGCAACACGCGTCCGCTATGCACGGCTGCAGCATGCACCGCGACACGAGGCTAACCCTGGGACGTTTGGTGTGCTCAGTTATAACCTCAGGCCTTATACAGAAATTTTATCTGTACTCAGTTTTCCCCTCGAGTACTTAGACTGGCAAGTGCAATATACTCAGTTCTACCCTCAAGTAGCTGGTCAACAGAGAGTCAACAAATGAGATTAACATAGCTAATTGAGTCATTTCATGCTCAAAAAAATCCAAAAAAATAAAAGCATAGTGGCACCTACTCATGGAGTCTTCCTACGCAACCTGCCACCTAGGAAACCTTAACAAACATAGATAAATCAAGTTTTATCTCAAATTGCCACTTCTCAGAATCACTAGTAGCTATGAAGATGCATGGTTTTCCACTCAAACCCCTTTGCAAAACATCTTCCCCAAAAATATAGTTTGTCTAAATGAGGCCATAATTGTCACACTCATGTATATTTGAATTGCAAATAATTTGATGTAGCCCAATATAAATTATATTGTACAAAACACACATTTTTAATTTTGTAATTCTTTTATTTGAATCCCTTAGTCTATTTACTATTTACGTGCCCTTAGTTTCTTAGTACTACTCAGTTTTGCCCTCAAGTACTGTCACAAATGCTCACAGAAGCCCAAACTTATCCTGATTGGTTGAGCCGTTGTCACACGGATCGACTCCACCAACCGTTGATCCACTGATCTAACGGGCAGTATACCCATCTCCGTCTCTTCGTGGCCACCCCTCTCTCTCTCTCTTCGTGGCCACCCCTCTCTCTCTCTCTGTCGGTGAACAGTGCTACCCCTCTATTTATGTGCAATAACGAGTTTGCCATGTAACTATATTCCCTCTATTTATGCATTATTTTCCACGATCTAAAAATGTTAAACTAAAAAGTGGTATAATTTTGGTGTAAACAAGAGACATACATATTTGCGGATTTTGGTGAATGCATTATTTGTCACCCCTCTAACAATTATCAACTCTCTTTAGCATTCCTTTTCTTTTAGGGAATATAGTTTGGAATATAGTTTGTGGTATAATTTTGGTATAAACATGAGGCATACATATTTGAGGGATTTCGATGAATGGATTATTTATCACCCCTCTAACAATTATCAACTATCTTTAGCATTCCTTTTCTTTTAGGGAATATAGTTTTGGTAATTTGAAATGGCTCAAAAGTGGTATAATTTTGGTAGAAACATGAGACATACATATTTGGCATATTTAGGGGATTTCGATGAATGGATTATTTATCACCCCTCTAACAATTATCAACTTTCTTTAGCATTCCTTTTCTTTTACGGAATATAGTTTTGGTAATTTGAAACGGCCCAAAAGTGGTATAATTTTGGTAGAAATATGAGACATACAAATTTGGCATATTTGGGGGATTTCGGTGAATGGATTATTTATCACCCCTCTAACCATTATCAACTTTCTTTAGCATTCCTTTTCTTTTAGGGAATATAGTTTGGGATATAGTTTTGGTTATTTGAAACGTCCCAAAAGTGGTATAATTTTGGTATAAACATGAGACATACATATTTGTGGGATTTCGGTGAATGCATTATTTGTCACCCCTCTAACAGTTATCAACTATCTTTAGCATTCCTATATTCCCTAACACTTATTTTTTTTGGTAATTTCGGTGAATGCACACACTAACTTTGAAAACAACTACAAGTACATGTAACTGAATAATGGATTTGTAACAAGGGCTCCCTTGTAACAACTTCTAGCGCCTGATGAGCAATGATAAGAATCCGATCGCAATTATACAAAAAAAAACCAACCATCAGATTAGCTTGCTTCTTCAACTCGATCAGCTGCCTTAACTGCTTATTCATTTACTTCAGTTCTCCCTTCACTTCCACCAGTTCTGCATTGGGAGCATTAGGCATTATCGGAATGGCTCCTCTCTCCGCCGCATTCTCTACAACAAGTCCCCCCTCCCAAATTGCGCTCCCCAATAGCGCCAATTGATTCCTGCAATTTAAGCCTCTGAACGTACACATCGATCCACTCGAAATGCCTGCATTTCTTCAGGATCTGAAAACAACAACGTGAACCCTAAATCCCAAATTCGAGGGAATAACAAGAAAATCGAGAGAAAACAGAGCAATTGGAGCGAGATCTAACCTTATCCCCCCCTCTATATGGCAAGCTCTCGCATGCAAGGAACTCACGTCCACGGTTGCCGTTGTCGTCCGTCTTACAGATCGACCGCTTCAGAGGCTCCTAGCGTGGATGGCGTGGTGATGATGATGTGGGAGCTTCTTCTTCAATCCCCGGCAACGGCGATAAAAAACTTCTGTTGCCAAGTTGACGTGGGAATGTGTGGTAAATGACCGGCCAGTTGGAAAACCCCAAGAGAAGGTTTGATGAATATAGCAGCAAGTTTTCCCTCAGTTATGAAACCAAGGTAGTCAATCCAGTAGGAAAAAGCCAATACGACTGAAGGTGATGCCCGCTAGCTTCGCAACAGCTCCGGACAATTTATAGGGCGCCTCGTCCGAGCTTTGCTTTGCGAGCGGCAATGTGGAACCTGCACACAACACAACCAAATACTTTGTTCCCAACTTATGATGAGGTTGTCAATCTCACCGATTTGCTTGAAACAAAGGAATGAGCGTATCGAGTGGAAAGTAATAGTAGAATGCGAGTAAAGTAAACATTGCGAGTAAAGTAAACAGGTGATAGCAATATAAAGGAAATAGGACCGGGGTCCACAGTTCACTAGTGGTGTCTCTCCATAAGATAAAATAACACATGCTGGGTAAACAAATTACAGTTGGGCAATTGATAGAATAAAGACAACGTGCATGTCGAGAGGATCACTATGAGATTTACTCTGGGCATTACAACAAGATACATAGACCGCCATCCAACTGCATCTATGACTAATAATCCACCTGTGGTGAATCAATCCGAGAACTCCACAAGTATTAAGTTGTGAACAATAGATAACTGCATTAAGCAAAGTGTGTAATGTAAACAAAGCATATGCCCTTGAGCATATGAATGTTGTTTTCCCCCTAGTAGCAATAGCACATCTACAACCTTAGAGGTTTCTGTCACTCCCCCAGATTAAATAGAGGCATGAACCCACTATCGAGCATAAATACCCCCTCTTGGAGTCACTAGCAACTACTCGGCCAAGATAGCTACTAACAACGGAGAGCATGCAAGATTATAAACAACATAGAGATAACATAAGATAAAATTCAGTACATTAACTCAATCATAACACCAATATTCATCGGATCCCAACAAACACAACATGTAGAATTATATAATGGTGATCTCGATCATGTAAGGCAGCTCACGAGATCTAAACATGAAGCACATGGTGAAGAAGACAACCAACTAGCTACTGCTATGGACCCATAGTCCAAGGTAGACTACTCACTCATCGCGCCGGAGGCAAGCATGGCGATGAAGAAGACCTCCAGTGGCGATTCCCCTCTCCGGTAGGGTGCCGGGAAGAGCTTCTGGACCCTCCCGATCTTTGGGTCGACGGCGGTGGCGGATCGCGATGTATTCTAGAAAAGTGATCGGGTATTTAGGTTTTTCCCGTCGGGGGGTCTTTATAGGCGAAGGGGCGTCGTCAGAAGTGGCCCTAGTGGGGCTCACCATAGGGGGGCGCGGGCCAGCCCTAAGCCGCGCCCCCTGGTGGTGTGGCCCACCAGTGGCTCCTCCCCGTCTCCTCTTCGGTTCTCTAGAAGCTTCGGTAAATTTCTGGACGTCTGGCTTTTGTTTTGTCCAATTCCGAGAATATTTTCTGTGTAACTTTTCTGAAACACAAAAATAGCAGAAAACAGGGAACTGGCACTGTGGTATCTCGTTAATAGGTTAGTTCCGGAAAATACATATAAATGCCACAAAGTGTAACGAAACACTAAGCAAATGGTGTAAAAACAAGCATGGAGCATCAAAAATTATGGATACGTTGGAGATATATCAGCATCCCCAAGCTTAACTCCTGCTCGTCCTCGAGTAGGTAAGTGATAACAAAAGAAATAATTTTTGAGGTGACATGCACTTATACAATCTTGATCAAATATGTAAGCGTTGTGCGCTGGGATCAAAAGAACTTAAAACATGGGCATGAAAGATATAATCTTGATAGAAGAAACTTAGCAACCATGTTATAGCATGAAAATGAAGACAAATGAAAGATCATGAAAATGAAACAATGAAAGTCAAATGTGTATTCAAATCATAAGGGAAAACATACAAATGGTTTTCAGCTTGTCCCTCATGGAGTAGCAAAACATAAATGCATAGGACACCTTCAAGTTTTAAGAGGGCGACTAGATACAAATAATTTAAGAACAAGTGAAACCAACAATGTGAATCAATCAATGAAAACTTTGGGACAATGCACATTATACTCAGAATGACAACTATGCTCTCTTAGACGGTGCATAAAGGTAGAAGGTGGTGACTCAACATAAAAGTAAAAGAAAGGCCCTTCGCGGAGGGAAGCAGTGATTAAACATGTGCTAGAGCTTTTCATTTGTAAAACAGAGATAAAAATTGGGTTTTGAGAGGTGGTTGTTTCATGTCAACGACTGGCAATGGGGTCTTACTATCTTCCATAATAAACAAGTGAGAGCGGTTCCGAGTTCTTTGAAAATTGGCACATTGGTGCTCTTTTATAAAGTTTTGGCACTCCTCCCCAACTTTTTCCTTTCTCAAACTATGGCTAACCGATTCCATCGGGTGCCCACCAACATTCACATACCATGGAGGAGTGCCTTTTTTTCTTTTTTAGAATTAGATTGCAATGGTCTGACCAGCTCTCATGCAAAATTAATGACGAGCAGATGAAGCTGCCTAGTCGAGGGATACTTAATTTAATATGGAAGATAGCAATTCCGACCACTACGTCCCCATGAGCTAAAAACAGTGGCACAAAACGAGAAGTAGTTGAAAGTTTTGAAAGGTAGCACATGAAAATTTACTTGGAATGGCTTACAAATACCATGCATAGAAATTTATAGTGGACACAATGGCAAACTTGGTTTTCAGGAGTTGGATGCACGAGTAGAGCTCATACTCAGTACAAAATGGGGGCTAGCAAAAGACTGGGAGCGACCAACTAAGAGAGCAATAACGACCATAATCATGCATAGCGACAAAGCGACATTAAAAGAAGCATAAGATGGCATCAAAAGTCAAAAACTAAATGATCATAGAGGCAATGGCGACTTTGTATGAGTCAAACATGTGTGAGCATGCGCCAAGTCAACCCAAATAAAGCATCGAAGGAGAAAACCAAAATAATGCTTCCAAATAATTAAAACAATGCATGATTTTTTTCAAAGGCTCATTAAGCAATCTCAGTCATTTGAGACAAGTCATGCTACAGAAAAACCACTAAGCATACTATCAAAAAGACATCAAGCACGACATGCAAAATCCTAGGCCGCAGTCTACACAAGCTCCTTCTTGTACCACTTTTTTTTGCATAAAGTTTTTTCTCTTTTCCAACACCATTCGAACTTTTTATAAACAACTCTTTTGATGAAAACCAACATGGACCAGAGGTCAAAATACACGTTCATAAAAAGATATAACAAGATCTGAACAAAAATCAAGGCGAAAAACGAAAGCTAAACGCAGTTCTAGAAAAAGAGAACACTCGTTGAAACTGTAAAAGTGAAAAACAGAGTGTTCTTGGCAAATGAAAAGCAAGGCAACTTCTCCAAAAGGAATTTGCTGGGGTCCAACCATTTATTGCAGCAAACAAAACTAAACAAAACTGAAAACTAAAAACAACTGATGCTCCAAGAAAAATGCATATTGCATGAAGCAATAAAAATATAGTGTGTTGAAAGGTGACCTAATTTTTGCCGATGAAGAAGGGGTGCCTCAGGGGCATCCCCAAGCTTTGACGCTTGTACCTCTTGGATATTTCTTGGGGTGACATGGGAATCCCCAAGCTTGAGCTTTTGTCCATTCTTCAACTCATCTCATCATTCTCCAATCCCTACACTTGAAAACTTCCTTCATACAAAACTAAACACAAATCTATTAGCAACATTAGTGTAAGCATAATATTGAATCAACCCTTTTTTGCTTCAGGTTTCAACCTAAAACCACCACATATAAAGCATATACTACTGTAGCAACTTCCCCAAAAGTTCCGTGATCAAAAGAACTCAAAAAGAAAGCGATAAAGCGGCAAACACAAATATTGGCAGAAATCTGTCAAAACAGAACAGCTGACAAAGGTCAAATTTTTAGAGGGTTTTCTGTTGCTCAAATCAAAAAGTGTTCAACTAATGAAAGTTTGGATATAATCTGGGCATATGCACAAGAAATCGCAGGTCCAAAATATATACAGAGAATTTTCATGAATTTTTACGTGCAGCACCGAAAACTGTTTCAGGACAGCAACATCCCCAAATCTTACCTCACTCAAATTAGAGGCTTCTGTTGGCACAAAAACGAAATAAAAAGGATAAGGAGCGGTCATTACAGTAGTAATAACTTTCAAGACTCAAATAAAAGAAAAAGAACTAAATGTAAAAACATTGGGATATCTCCCAAGAGTGCTTTTCTTTAACGCCTTTGAGCTAGGCGCAGAAAATACGAATCAAGTAATATCAAGTGATGAAGCATCAAGATCATAATTTGCTCTAAGAATAGAGTCAAAAAGCAATTTCTTTCTCTTTCTAGGGAAGTGTTCCATACCTTTCTTGAGTGGAAATTGATATTTGATGGTGCCTTCCCTCATATCAATGATGGCACCTACAGTTCGAAGAGAGGGTCTTCCCAAAATAATAGGACATGAAGCATTGCATTCAACATCCATGACAAGAAAATCAATGGGAACAAGGTTATTATTAACCATAATAAGAACATCATTAATCCTTCTCAAAGGTTTCTTCTTAGCAACATCAGCAATAGGAACATCATAATAACACTTTTCAAGCGGTGGTAAATCAAGCATATCATAAATTTTTCTTGGCATGATAGAAATACTAGCACCTAGATCACATAAAGCATGGCAATCAAAACCATTAACATGCATATCAATGATGGGTTCCCAACCATCTTCTAACTTCTTGGGAATATAAGCTTTTTGCTTCAACTTTTCATCCCTAATTTTCATGAGAGCATTGGTGATATGCTTAGTAAAAGCAACATTTAAAGAACTAGCATTAGGAGTCAAAGCAAGCTTTTGCAAGAATTTCGCAGATTTGGGTACCAATAGAATGTTTTTTTAGACAAGAATGCTATCACGGTGCTGTGCCCACAAACAAACAAAACCCTCATAGGTCATAGCCCGTTGATTTTCCTTTAACCTAGGAGGATACCGGCTCCCTCCCCCCCGGATGTGAGATCCCCGCGAAGCTACCTAAGCTCTCTGATGGCGGCGACGGCCGCAGCGAGGACCGCCTCAGCGCGCTTCCTGACAACCTTCTGATCCACATCCTTGTCAAGCTCTTGGATGCTCAAGTTGCGGCGCGGACCAGCGTCCTCTCCAGCCGCTGGCGCCGCCTCTGGAAGCTGCTCCCACACCTCCGGTTTTACCCCGGCAGGGATCCCTCCGTCATCCGCCCCGTCCTCGAATCCCATCAAGCTCCGGTCCTGCACTACCTCACCGTCGGCTTACTGGTACGGGACGCCTCTCCTGAGTCATTGGCAGAATGGCTTCCCGCCGCCGCGCGCCGCCTCTCCGGCAATCTAGTCCTCATCATCGAGGCCCAACACAACGAGTTCGAGGCCGCGCAAGATGGCGTCCTTGAGCTGCCCTGCTTCCAGAGCGCCACCTCCATCCACCTCGACATCGAACTAGGGCCCAGTCTCGCACTGCCACCATCCGGAGTATTCGCCCGGCTCACCAGTCTCTTCCTGGCTCACATCTATCTACATGGTCCGTGCATGCTCGGCGATGTTGTCTCCTCGCGACGCTGCCCGGTCTTACGAACACTCACCGTTGATACTGCCTGGGGTCTGGACAACTTAACAATCCACTCAGATTCTCTCCTAAAAATCCACCTAAGGAGTGTGGAGCCAGACGACGATGCCCTTGGTCAGGGCAACTTCACCATTCATTCCGAGTCTCTCAAGGATTTGTTTCTGGCAGGACTGTCTGGGCTGCAGCAGCTCACTGTTATAGCACCAACACTCACAATGTTAACTGTTGACGCCTGCTTTGCTTTGAGTCGTAATCAACCGGTTGCAAACATATCTGCCCCTCTGCTAGAGTTCCTAGATTGGCGTGATACCTATGATCCAAGCTCCACCCAGTTTGGGAACATAAAAAATCTCTAGTGGCTGGGCACAGTCCCTTTTCTTGTATATGGAACCTGAAATGGATCTCACGGGCGACTAGAGGGGGGGGGTGAATAGGCGCTACACAAAATTTTACCTTTTTCAAGTTTAAGGCTTGACACAAACGAAATTCTCTAGATGTGCAACTAGGTGAATTTCCTATGTGACAAGCAAGCAAGTGAACAAGAGTGAAACGAGTAAACACGATGCAAGTAAGGGTAAGAAAGAACCGTAAAGCGGAAGCCGGAGACACAAGGATGTATTCCCGTAGTTCCTTCCTTTTGAGGGGAAGTACGTCTACGTTGGAGAGGTGTGGCGACACGGAGTCCACCAACGCCACGGAGGCTCACCTTGTTCTCCGGTGAGCAAGCCACGGAGGCTAACTCGTTTCCACTAAGCGGTGGTAGTGGGGGTACCGACCGAAACCCTTACACGGAGGTTGGGGCACAACTCCACAACTCAATTGGAGGCTCCCAACAAGAACAACCACAAAGCTTTTACACGGAGGAAGCTTTGAGGTGACCTCTCTTGCCTAAGGCAAGGTCCACGGAGGAGGAGTGAAGCAATCACTAAGTACTTCGGTGGGGTTGTAGATCTATGGATCCTCTCCCAATCTACCAAGTCTTGGAGGATTTGGTTGGCTAGGGAAGGAGATCTACGAAGTTGAAGCTCAGCATCAATGGAGGAGAGAGAGTGTGGACGAGGTAACCAGATCTGAGGTAGGGGACGACTATTTATAGGCTGGCTCGAAATGTGGCCGTTGGAGAGAACTTACCCCGGAAATTCCGGCCCTGGGGCGGAAATTCCGGGGTCCAGTAAGGGCGGAAATTCCGGCCTGGGGGCGGAAATTCTGGCCCCCCGGAAATTCCAAAAAGGAATTTCCGGCCAGAAATTCCGGCCCTCTCCTGAAAGTCGCACCACAACTTGAGATAAAGGACTTAGTGAAAAATCACGGGGGCCGGAAATTCTGGAATTTCCGGCCCCCGGAAATTCTGTGTTTCCAGAATTTCCGGCCCCTTATCTGCAAGATGCACCACGGCCTTTAGGAGAGGACTTAGCCGAAATTTCGGGGGGCCGGAAATTCTGAAATTTCCGGCCCCCGGAAATTCTGCCAATCCAGAATTTCCGGCCCCCTTACTGCACGGTGCACCACCCGGCTTCGTAAGGGACTTAGCCATATTTCGAAGGGCCGGAAATTATGAAATTTCCGGCCGCCGGAAATTTTGTCCAGGGGCGGAAATTCCGGCCCTGGGGCGGAATTTTCGGCCCTGAAACAGAATTTCCGGCCCTGCAGTTTTCTCTCCTTTGGGTGATTTCAAGCCTTTCTACAGCAGTCCCCATTCCCACTCTTCTTCACCATCAGTCTTGTGCAATACCTGTAGAATTCCTGCAAAGCTCAGCACAAGGTTAAATTCCTTGTATTGTGATCAAACACCCAAAAACGGAAGGCAATGAATATGCCCTTTCAATCTCCCCCTTTTTGGTGTTTGATGACAATACACGGATTTGCAATAGAGAGCAAGAACAAGTGCTCCCCCTAGACAAGTGCAAGGTATAAACAAGACGATAAGAACAGTTTGCACATACTAGAAGGACAATATTAAACGAGGAGCACAAAGTTAAGTACGACTAGACTTATTACAATAAGAACCAAAGTTCCAACTCAAAGAGACCACAAATAGTTCACGAAGCGAATAAGGCAAATAACCAACCCAAAGCAAATCCTAATAGAACTACTTCTCCCCCTTTGGCATCGAGACACCAAAAAGGGAGAAGAGCGATGGTAATCCCCAAACGAAGATCACTCATCATCGAACTCGTCCTTATCAACATCAGCAGCGTCTTCGTCATCCTCATCGCTCCCGGAGAACTCCTCATCACTTCCAACCTTGGAGAGAGCCTCCACTTCAGCCCAATCGACGCCGTTGTCATCTTGCCACCTCTCATACGGAATGTACTTAGGAGCAGGAACAGGAGTGAGCTGAAGGGAGGGATCCTGAAGAAGCTGAACCTCGCGAGAAAGAACCTGCTGATTGTGTATGATATCCCTTCTCTCTTCATAGGCAGAGTAGTTCTCCTTGTGGATAGCAACGTTGATGCACAAGAGAGTGCGTTGCCACAGAGAAAGCTTCTTGTTGCGAGATGGACGGGCAGAGGAAGTCTTGCACAAACGAGAGCTAGAGTCGCCCATCTCAACATCATCACCACCTGTAGGAACTGGCTTCTTCCCTTTCCCTTTGACTGCTTCCCTCTCTTCAACTGGCTTGATCACATTCGTTCTCTTGAGCTTGTGTTCTGAGTTCCCTTTGGAGAAATCCATATCTTGGGCTTTCTGAATAATGAGGAGCATAATGTATGGAGCATAGGGAGGAGTACGCTTGGAAACCATGGCATCATGCATTTCATTGAAGATATAGTGCATCACATCCAGCTTGAAGTCTTCATTTGGATCGGTACTCACAAAGCAGCGATAAGAGAGATACATGAGCTCAACAAGTGCAGCACGAATAGCATCCCGATTACCTCCGGAGGGAGAGATGCTCTCCCTGAACATGCGAAGAAGAATGTTGTACAGAGGAAGCAAACCCTTGATAGTGCCAATCTGTCCCTTGGAAGAGTAGAGGGGAGCCAAGCGATTCTTGTCCGGCTGAACTCCATGCAGATGCACACGGTGACCAACAGGCACACTGTACCCCTAAAAATCATAGTTCAAAATCTGAGCAAACTCATAGAAATCTGATTCCCGCATGGTATCTCCACACATCCACCTGAAAGAGAGAGCTTCATTCCCCTTAAAAGCGAGAGTGGCAAAGAACTGCTGTATGATCTTCTCATTGTAGGGACACTGAATATCCATAAGAGGAAACAGACCAAGCCTCTTCATGATTCCCAGAGCATCACCAAAGTATTCAGCCTTCTTCCTGAGATGAGTGCGGTCTAGAACATGCATGTAACACACTCGCTGAGACATAGGGCGATAGATATCTTCATATATACCTTTCTGAGCAGCACACCAGAAACGAGTATCCTCAAGCTCTTCATCTCTATCTTCAGAAAACCAGTCCAACTGCCTCAAAGCACTGTACTCCACTGAGCTCATGGTCTCATAGTTCACACGAGGAACCCGTGAGGGGTTGCGAGCTGCCCTCTTGGCTGCCCTAGCTTCCTTCTCCCTTGCTGCCTCCTGAGCAGCCTCCTGTTCAGCTTGCTGAGATACAAATTCTTCTTCAAAGGTGCCCTCATCAGCAAACCGAAAGTTCCGCTTGCGAACAGCAGAACGGCCACGCTGATCACGCTTAGGACGAGAACTAGAGCCACCTGTGAATGATAGAAGGAGGAAAAGCACGGAGATAAGAACACACAAGTCGATAAGAAAGCTAGTGAGAACATAGAAGGGAACTAGTAAGGCAGAAACGAATTAGAGAAGCCGTATCTTAGTTGTATTAATCTCAGCATGGGGGCGGAAATTCCGGTCTGGGGGCGGAAATTCCGGTGGGGAGGGCGGAAATTCCGGTCCGAATGACGGAATTTCCGGCCTACCCCGGAATTTCTGGCCCCGGGGGCGGAAATTCCGGCCCCTGGTGAGAACAATACAAATAGGATACAAAAATCTCTAGAAACGGGATCGGCACTAACTAAGTTCAATGCTAGGTTCACTAGACCGAAAACTACCTCTAAACATGCTCCTTTCAATGGAAAAACGGATCAACCCAAACGAATCTAGAACTAGGGCTTAGGCACCTAGGGAGAGAGATTTGGGGCAATACCGCTGTCCATGGCGAAAACCACGTGGAGGAAAAGAACCCCCACGCCGAGAGGAGCAAGGACCGGCGAAATCCGGGGAATCCGATGGCAAGGGAGTCGCCGAAGAGGATCTTGGTGAGGCGGCGGTGGCGGTTTGGAGTATGGGGGGTCGGGGGTGAAAAGAGGTACCAAGGGGTATCTCCACCCCGCCCCCCCTTTATATAGACTAACCGCAGGGGCGGAAATTCCGGCCCTAGGGGCGGAATTTCCGGCCCCCGGAATTTCCGGGTTAAGTTGTAGAATTTCCGGGGGGGCGGAAATTTAACGTTTCCGCCCAAATTTCCGGGGCAAATTTCCGGCCCATGTACTGCAAAGTGCACCACTTTGGAGGAGTACATGGGGCATGAAAATTTGCTACGGAAATAAGGGTTTCCACCCATTGGGAAAATTCTAACACTTAAACACGGAAAATCCGGCCACCTCATCAAGAAACAAGATAAAACAAGAGGTTGACTTGTGTGTTAGACGGAAGGTTTTAGAGACAGAGAGGGCATAGGCTAGAAAACAAACACGGAGTGGTTCTCGGCACTTGAGGTTGCAAAAAGGCAAGAAATCATCGAAAAACCAAACTCAAGTCCCTTCCCATATCAAGAGAAACTTCAAAAGGTTTTCAAGGAATAAACTCTTCGAAAGAAGAGGTTGGTGGCCGAAGCCACCATATATGAGTGTTTTGGCATTAAACCGCGAAGATATATCTTGGGTTCATAACCAGTACTCATCATTGAAGCTCATATATCACAAAATGATATTAAGAGAATGATTGCATTACTATCGGCATAATGGGGGGAGGGATAGCCCAATGAATTAGGACCGCACTCCCCCTATGTCCATGCCCACATCTAGAGTAGAACACGTGCTATCGTATGGGAATGAGTGCACACTAACAAGCCACATTGCAAGAATCAATGATATTCAATTCATGCCTCAACTCTCGGAATCTTGCTTCATCAAGGGGCTTCGTGAAGATGTCGGCGAGTTGATCATTTGTACCTACATAAGACAAGTTAATATCACCTCGATTGACGTGGTCCCGGATGAAGTGATGCCGGATCTCAATGTGCTTCGTCTTGTTGTGTTGAACCGGATTATGAGCAATCTTGATGGCACTCTCGTTGTCGCATAAGAGTGGAACCTTGTCGCAATGAACTCCATAGTCCTTCAACGTTTGCCGCATCCAAAGGAGTTGAGCACAACCACTTGCCGCGGACACATACTCGGCTTCGGCGGTGGAGAGAGACACACAATTTTGCTTCTTGGAAGACCAACTAACCAAGGACCTACCAAGAAGTTGGCAAGTCCCGGAAGTTGACTTCCTGTCCACTTTGTCTCCCGCCCAATCCGAATCCGTGTACCCAACAAGCTCGAAGCTTGATCCCTTCGGGTACCAAAGGCCGAAAGTTGGAGTATGAATCAAATATCGGAAGATTCTTTTCACGGCCATTAAATGGCTTTCCTTTGGGGCGGCTCGATAATGTGCACAAATTCCCACACTAAGCATGATATCGGGTCTAGATGCGCAAAGGTAAAGAAGCGAGCCAATCATCGAACGGTAAAGCTTTTGATCCACTTCCTTACCACTAGGATCGAGATCAAGGGTAACCTTTGTTGGCATGGGGGTTTTGGCTCCCTTAACTCCGGAATCCATGTTGAATTTCTTGAGCATGTCTTGGATGTACTTGGCATGATTGATGAATGTCCCTCCTCGCAATTGCCGAATCTCAAAGCCAAGAAAGAATTTCAACTCTCCCATCATGGACATCTCGAATTTGTCTGTCATTAGCTTTGCAAATTCATCATTGAAGAGCTTGTTAGAAGAGCCAAAAATAATATCGTCTACATAAATTTGGCATATGAAAAGCTCCCCGTTGACTTTCTTAGTAAAAAGAGTTGGGTCGATGAGCCCAATTTCAAACCCACGGTCTAACAACAACTCCTTAAGGTGCTCGTACCAAGCGCGTGGGGCTTGTTTAAGACCATAAAGCGCCTTATCGAGTTTGTAGACATGGGTCGGGAAATGGGGATCTTCAAACCCCGGGGGTTGCTTCACATAGACCAATTCATGTAGAGGACCGTTTAGAAAGGCACTCTTCACATCCATTTGATATAACTTGAAGTTGAAGTGAGAAGCATAAGCAAGAAGGATACAGATTGACTCGAGACGAGCCACGGGAGCGTAGGTCTCCCCATAGTCGATTCCTTCCACTTGAGAGTATCCTTGAGCAACCAACCGAGCCTTGTTCCTCACGACAATCCCATTGGCATCTTGTTTGTTCTTGAACACCCACTTGGTCCCAATGACATTGCGGCACTCCTTGGGCTTCTCCACCAAAGTCCAAACTTCATTGCGCTTGAAGTTGTTGAGTTCTTCGTGCATGGCTTCCACCCAATCCGGGTCTTCAAGTGCCTCAAACACCTTTTGAGGTTCCACACAAGAGACGAAGGCATGATGGATGCTAAAGTTGGCTAATTGTCTCCTTGTGGAAACCCCTTTTCTCACACTTCCGATCACACTATCCAAGGTATGACTCCCTTTGCGAAGAGCTTCTTCGACTTTCCTTGCACGGCGAGCTTGAGCTTCTTCAAAAGACTCTTGAGAAGCCACTTGGTCATCACCACTATTTTGGTCCTCGCCTTGACCTTCAACTTGAGCTTGATCAACATCATGAGCATGCTCAACATCTTGAGCTTGGCCTTGATCTACCATTGGTGAGGAATCACCATCGTTCTCTTGGTCTTGATCTTGGCCTTGCTCGCTTGAATGAGGGTCTAATGCTTGTCTATGGTTAGCATCAATCGGTCCTTGTGGAGCTTGTGGAGCTTGTGAAGATGAAGGCTCCACTTGAGTAGAGCATAGTCCTTCTCCTTCCGCCAAAAGGTGTCCCTCAATGGGTATGAGATGACCCACACCCATTCTTCTTATGGCTTGAGGAGGTATTTCGTCACCTACATCACAAACACCACTTTGCTCCACACGGGAGCCGTCATTCTCGTCGAATCTCACGTTAGAAACTTTAACAACACGAGCGGACTCTTTGTCAAAAATTCTAAAAGCATGAGATTCGGCGGCATAACCAACAAAGATACCCTCAAGAGCTTTAGAATCAAACTTGGACAAATGAACACCCTTTCTAAGATAGAAGCACTTACAACCGAATACTCGAAAGTATTTGATGTTAGGCTTGTTGCCGGTGAGGATCTCATAAGGAGTCTTGTTCAAGCCCTTGCGTAGATATAGCCGGTTGGAAGCATGACAAGCGGTATTGATGGCTTCGGCCCAAAAGTTATACGGAGACTTAAACTCCGCTAACATTGTCCTTGCCATGTCCATCAAAGTCCGGTTCTTCCGCTCGGCTACACCATTTTGCTGTGGAGTATAGGGAGAGGAGTATTGATGTTGAATTCCCTCATCACTCAAGAATTCGTTGACGGTGTAGTTCTTGAACTCCGTCCCATTGTCACTCCGAATCATCAAGATATCTTGGCCATATTGACGTTCCACTTCCTTGATGAAATCCATGACGGTTTGTTGGGTCTCGTATTTGTGCTTGAAGAAGTAGACCCAAGTATATCTTGAGTAGTCATCAACAATCACCAAGCAATACTTCTTCCCTCCTAGACTTGCATGAGATGGAGGGCCAAAGAGATCCATATGAAGGAGCTCCAAGACCCTCTTAGAGGAAATAATCGTCTTGCTAGGATGAGGAAGTTCATGCATCTTTCCTTCAATGCAAGCTCTACACACACGATCTTTGGCAAAGGTTAGATCAGTTAGTCCTAGGATGTGATTACCTTTGTGGAGTCTTTGCAAAGTTCTCATATTGACGTGACCTAGCCGGCGATGCCATAGCCATCCCACGTCAACTTTAGCCATTAGGCAAGTTGCGGCTTTAGTGACCTTCTCCGAGAAGTCAATCACATATAAGCCGTTTTCAACATGCCCAACAAAGGCTACTTTAAGAGACTTGCTCCACAAAAGAACCACAATCCCAACATCAAAGAAAGTTGCAAAGCCCATATCGGCAAGTTGAGCTACGGAAAGTAAATTGTAAGAGAGAGACTCAACGAGCATGACATTCTCCACGGTAACATCTTGAGATATAACAACTTTACCAAGACCCAATACCTTTGACCTTGAGGAATCTCCATAGGTGACGTAGCCCGCACTAGATGAACCGGTGCGAAGCTCCTTCACCAACTCTTTGCTTCCGGACATATGATTGGTAGCACCGCTATCAATTATCCATTGACCCGCACCGGAAGCAAAGCCCTACAAAAGTCAAGCTTTGTTTTTAGGTACCCATTTTTCAATGGGTCCTCTTTTGTTAGTGACAAGGGTCTTAGGAACCCAAATAGACCAAGCAATGCGTTCATTAGGTGAGCCAACAAATTTAGCATAAACATGTCCATCATAAGCATGGCGAAGAACATAAGAGGGGTTGTATTTTCCTGCAAAGTCGTTGTGATTGGGCATTGCCCTCTTGGCATTCCCAACCACTTCCCTCACGAGCTCCCCCTCCTCCTCATAAACATTGCCATCCTCGTCAAATCATATGTCATTTGGGATGTGCTTCTTAGGAGGAGGAGTGGGCACAAGAAATTGCGTCTTCTTGTTGTTCTTCTTCTTGTTCTTTTTCTTGTTCCTCTTCTTGTTGGACTTGGGAGTGAAACCAAGCCCGGTCTTGTCACCATGTTGCTTTTGAGCAATCAAAAGCTCATCAAGCCTTGTGTCACCTTTGGGGGCATCTTTCTCATAAAGAGGGTTAGAGTAACAAGTACTTGCAACAAAGGTGCTAGAAGATAACTTGGTTGCTTCTTTAGCAATCATAAGATTTAGTTTCTCATTTTGCAACCTAAGTTCATTAGCAACTGATTGAGCAATATCACGATCATTCTTAAGCCTAGCAATGTCCAAGTTATAGGATTCTTCAAGACCTAACTTGGATGCCTCAAGTGCCATCCTTAGATCTTGCTCAACCTCAAGAGATTGATTGAGGGTTGCAATTTCATCGGCATACTCACGAGCATGCCCTTCTAGCTCAAAGATGCGTTCCTCATTTTTATCATTAAGTTGAAGAGACTCATTATATTGATTTAGGAGAATCTCAAATTGAGCTTTGGTCTCCCCATGCAAGGTTGACATGAAGGTGTCAAATTCATTAGGCTCATCCTTATCACTACTAGTATCAACACAATCCATCAAAGATAAGCTTCTAGGTATGATGGGTGTGAAAGTTGGTGATACCTTTGTAGCGTGAGCCATTAGACATGTTCCCTTGGAGTTGGAGCGCTTGGACTCGTTTGCGGAAGTGAAGAGGGATGGTGAAGAGATAGGCTTGGCGATGGCGATGGCGGCCCTTCCTACTTCTTCATCATCACTTGCATCATCACCGGATGGGTATTCTTCTTGAGTCGTCAAGGCATGTATTGGAACGGCTTTCTTCTTATCAAAGTTCCTTGGAGGGTAAGACTTGGCCTTCATCTCCTTGCGAATGAGTCTTCCATTGTGATCTTCCACTCTTTCATAGGGACAATCCGCGATGAAGTGGTGTTGATTCCCACAATTGTAGCATGTTCTCACTCTACTTGTGGCCTTAGGTTTGGAGGGACTTGATGACTTCCACTTCTTCATGAAAGCTCGTTGAGCAAGAGCCATGTGTTCGGCATGAGCATACTTCATGTCTTCGGGACTTCCACACATAGACTCTTCCTCATCCATCAAACTTGCTTCTTCATAAAGAGAGACTTTTGCCTTCAAAGCAAGGTTGGGTGCACGCACACCACGTGCACGAGCTAGATCATCATCCGCATTCTTCTCGGAGATCTTTCTTGCCACAATCTCTTGCAAGATGTCATGAGCGGTCATCTTCCTAAAGTTGGCATCTCCCTTGATTGAGTTCATAGTATCCTTGAAGAAGGGCAAGAGGGCTTGGACAAATTTCCTCTTCATCCATCTTCCATCACATTGTGTGGAGCCGAGGTCGACTAGCTTCACTTGGAGTGCCGAGAGACGACGATGAAGTTCTTCGGGAGATTCACCATCAAGCATAGCAAAGTTGTCCGCTTCATTAGATGCCTCATCAAACTTGGACTCTTGAATGCTCTCATTGCCGATGAAGAGGTTGGTGAGAGCATCCCAAGCTTCTTTGGCGGAAGAGATGTTGCGGACGAATGCCTTGTCCTTCTCGGAGAGAGACATGTGAATGAGATGCAAGGCGGAGGCATTGAGCTGCTTGTCGATTTGCTCCCAAGGTAGCAAGTTGGTCAAGTCCTTGGAAGTTGGATGATAACCCTACTCAATGATCCTCCAAAGCTCAATAGACACGAAATTTATGTGAGAGCGCATGTTATCTTGCCAATTGGCAAAGCTAGAAGCATCAAGTTGTGGCGGTGGGCCGCATGAGGCAAGGTGTGGCATTTGAAGGTGCCTTCCGGAGACATAGCTCGTAGGATGTGGAACCTCCGTGCTATGTCCCCGAGAGGTGTCATCCTTTTTGGAGGGATCCTCGTTGTTCTCATTCCCATCCTTCTCCGGATCTTCCTCGTTTAAGGATGGCTTATCCTTACCCGAGGTGTCAACCGGAGATGGTGGAGTGGTACTTGATGTTCCACTAGTGAGAGCATCAAGTTGAGATTTTTGGCTTTCCATGGCTGCCATCATAGCATCCATGCGAGTCATTATGCTGTTAAAATCCGCCTTAGTGGCGGGTTCCTCTTCGCCCATGGACTCTTAGGCGGTTAAGCCCAATCAAAGAGCACTAGGCTCTGATACCAATTGAAATGGATCTCATGGGCGACTAGAGGGGGGGGGGGGTGAATAGGCGCTACACAAAATTTTACCTTTTTCAAGTTTAAGGCTTGACACAAACGAAATTCTCTAGATGTGCAACTAGGTGAATTTCCTATGTGACAAGCAAGCAAGTGAACAAGAGTGAAACGAGTAAACACGATGCAAGTAAGGGTAAGAAAGAACCGTAAAGCGGAAGTCGGAGACACAAGGATGTATTCCCGTAGTTCCTTCCTTTTGAGGGGAAGTACGTCTACGTTGGAGAGGTGTGGCGACACGGAGTCCACCAACGCCACGGAGGCTCACCTTGTTCTCCGGTGAGCAAGCCACGGAGGCTAACTCGTTTCCACTAAGCGGTGGTAGTGGGGGTACCGACCGAAACCCTTACACGGAGGTTGGGGCACAACTCCACAACTCAATTGGAGGCTCCCAACAAGAACAACCACAAAGCTTTTACACGGAGGAAGCTTTGAGGTGACCTCTCTTGCCTAAGGCAAGGTCCACGGAGGAGGAGTGAAGCAATCACTAAGTACTTCGGTGGGGTTGTAGATCTATGGATCCTCTCCCAATCTACCAAGTCTTGGAGGATTTGGTTGGCTAGGGAAGGAGATCTACGAAGTTGAAGCTCAGCATCAATGGAGGAGAGAGTGTGTGGACGAGGTAACCAGATCTGAGGTAGGGGACGACTATTTATAGGCTGGCTCGAAATGTGGCCGTTGGAGAGAACTTACCCCGGAAATTCCGGCCCTGGGGCGGAAATTCCGGGGTCCAGTAAGGGCGGAAATTCCGGCCTGGGGGCGGAAATTCCGGCCCCCCGGAAATTCCAAAAAGGAAATTCCGGCCAGAAATTCCGGCCAGAAATTCCGGCCCTCTCCTGAAAGTCGCACCACAACTTGAGATAAAGGACTTAGTGAAAAATCACGGGGGCCGGAAATTCTGGAATTTCCGGCCCCCGGAAATTCTGTGTTTCCAGAATTTCCGGCCCCTTATCTGCAAGATGCACCACGGCCTTTAGGAGAGGACTTAGCCGAAATTTCGGGGGGCCAGAAATTCTGAAATTTCCGGCCCCCGGAAATTCTGCCAATCCAGAATTTCCGGCCCCCTTACTGCACGGTGCACCACCCGGCTTCGTAAGGGACTTAGCCATATTTCGACGGGCCGGAAATTATGAAATTTCTGGCCCCCGGAAATTTTGTCCAGGGGCGGAAATTCCGGCCCTGGGGCGGAATTTCCGGCCCTGAAACAGAATTTCCGGCCCTGCAGTTTTCTCTCCTTTGGGTGATTTCAAGCCTTTCTACAGCAGTCCCCATTCCCACTCTTCTTCACCATCAGTCTTGTGCAATACCTGTAGAATTCCTGCAAAGCTCAGCACAAGGTTAAATTCCTTGTATTGTGATCAAACACCCAAAAACGGAAGGCAATGAATATGTCCTTTCAGAACCCATGGACATAAAACTACACTAGTAGAAATAGAGGTATTAGCACCGGTTTGCAACCTCCATTTGCACCGGTTTTGCAACCGGTGCAAAGCATCCGACACTAAAGCCCTATCCTTTAGCACCTGTTGTATTACGAACCGGTGCTAAAGGGGTTCCATGTGGCGCATGCGGCTGGAGGACCCTTTAGCACCGGTTTGAGACACGAACCGGTGCTAAAGGTCCAGATGAATTTCTGATATAAATTTTGAAAAAAAATTGAATTTATTTTTTGGTATTTCTCAATTTTTGGATATTTGAATTGTTTGACAGTTTTCACCCTAATCTTCTCTAATCACCCCTATTCTCTCTAATCACTCCTATTCTCATGTCAAAGTATATACTCATGGTCCCACTTCCCGGTCGGTCACCTATCTTCACACTGCTCCACTCTTAGCACGCTTAACTTCTCCATTCTTTCCCTACTAGCTTCCAAGACTGCGCTCGCGACTTCTTGATAATACTATGCTATGAATTATATTAACCCATACACTTTGATAACATATGATTTTACTTTTTTGAATTCCAAATAATTTTAAAAATAAGAAACAATGATTACTTATTAATAAGCATCAATGATTTCCAAATAATCATTGTGTATAATTTAATTATTAATTTTAAAACTCAAAATATTCAAAAAATCAAAAAACTTATAAACTTAAAAAAATCCAAAATAATATAAAAACTTCAAAATAACTAAAAAGTAGAAGAAATAATAAAAGAAATTCAAATAATCAATTTTTTTTGACAAAATCTAAAATTTTCCTTCTTTTATATTTCCCTTTGGAATTTTGAGAAACAAGAATTTGTGCTAATGGCCTATGGCTGTTGAAATCGGATGGAACTTTTTCCAGAGATAGTTTTTCATATATTATATGTTTTTTCGAGTCCGTACGCAAAAGTTATTGCCGATTTAATTTGGAACATTTTTTTTGCAAAAACTATCAAAATTAAAAATTTCAAATTTTCCATAAAAGTTGGTTGCGTGAGGTACATGCATGTCAAAGGATTTTGAAATTTGAAGGTTTTATCATTTTCATTTATTTTTTTAGACATTTTTTCTGCGCGGGGGGGGGGGGGGAGGGTAAGCATGAAAGGAAAAAAAATGTGTCAACCCTTTAGCACCGGTTCGTGACTCGAACCGGTGCTAAAGGTACCCTTTTGCACCGGTTCGTGCTACGAACCAGTGCTAAAGGTCACTACCTTTTAGCACCGGTTTGAGCCACGAACCGGTGCAAAAGGGGGGGACCTTTAGCACCGGTTTGAGCCACAAACCGGTGCTAAAGGGTTAGCGCCTGCACGCAACCCCTTTAGTACCGGTTTGTGGCCCAAACCGGTGCTAAAGGTCTCTTATGAACCGGTGCTAATGCCCTGGCCTTACGAACCGGTGCTAATGCACCCTTTAGTCTGGGTTTGTAATACAACCAGTGCTAAAGCTCCGGGCAACTCCAAACGAAAGCCCTTTTTTCTACTAGTGCTAATAGCTACTTTGTGAGGCTTCTACAGCGCTTCCAGCTCATTGAGTGTCACGGATTGACGCTTCTCTATCCGCCGGTGAGTTCATTTATGTGGGCTATACCATCATTGCACAAATTAATTTGGAGTCCAAATTAAAAATAATCGCTGTAGGCATACAATGAAACTATCACTTGTTTTTCATTGCGGGAGCGCCAATGGCTACACACAGTCATTTGTCCTTCATAGTACTAGCCCAGTTCCAAAAATCTTGTCACAACTTTATCTTGATATGGATGTATCTATATATTAAAATGAGTCTAGATACATCATATTTTTTTTGAACTGAGGGAGTAGCTTTTTATCCTATAGAAGACGTTACCTTTTTCTGTCTTTGAGTCGTAGTTAAGGTTGATGTTACAAACAAGTACACTGCCCAACTATATTTTGGTTATTCGACAGAGCACATGGGCTCAAAGTTGCTAGCATAAACGAACCATTTGTTGTGTGTTCCAACTTTGTAAATGAGATTCTCATGTCTTTCTCATTTTGTTTTAACTATCCTTTGCTGTGACTTTTCCACGGATATACATGAAGACATTACTAACGATCAGAAATGATCCATCTTTGTGTCTTTGCACGAAACTACATCAGGAAATTACTAACAAGCAGTACTTGATGGAAGACCTTACTAGGCCCCCGGAAATGAAACTTATGGAACTGAAACTAGTGCCGAAAGGACATTCCTTTGGAGCCAGTGTGTTTCATGTTCTAAGGATGTGTTTTGGTGTGAGAACACTGATACTTACACTTGGAACTAGGCACCCCGAGGTAATACTATCCATACTATGTTTTTTCTAATACCTGGTACATACTTCTTGGCACACCTAGACTTGAGCTGCTACTGCTAGTAGCCCTACTGTATGCTTTGTTTTAAATTATATCTGTGGCAAATATATGGATTATGTATCTGCCAGTGGTAATGCATGTTACTCTACGTCCTGGTAACTTGGTAATTTGTTTCATTTTAGAAAAATGGGCTGTTTGTCGGAAATGATCAAATTATTAGACAATGTATGATTTAGGAAATTTTCTATATTTGAAACGTACACTTTTTTTTAGATTAAGAGGGCCCTTGGAAGGGGGGAGCCCCGGTTCCATTAAAAATGAAACCAGCCACACAAACAAAGATTCAGATCCGCTCCAACTAAAAGGAGTCCAAATTAACTCTTATTCTACGAACAACGAAAGAGCAGAAAAGCTAACAACTAAGAGGATTGCAGCTAGACAAGTCTACAAGGACAAAAACCGAAAGGAAACTTCATTACAAATTTCGCACTTGCAAAAGCAAGGCTCAAGCACTAGGACGGTGTAGCGCATAGATTGCATGAATGGCAGCCCTTGTCTCCTCAGCAGGCTTCAGGTCCATAGTTTTGGCGCTCCAAGCTCCATGCCAGAGTGAGGAAGTCGTCTTCGGAGCAGGAACATCCCCAGATGACGGAATAGTAGCCGGAGTAGCAGACGGGACAGGGAGGTGAGCTCCAAGCGAAGCCAGAGACCAGGGAGAACTCACCCCCACTGAATTGCTCCAGGAGCCTTGATGATCAGCAGCACCCAGCTCGAAAAGCGATCGATCAGAGGAAGCATTTCTTCCTTGAAGAGAAGTCTCCACTTTTTGATTGTTCTCAGAGCCATCAACCAAACCTATTTGATTGAAATCCATGTTTGACCATCAAAAATCAAAGCATTACGACATTTCCATATGCTCCACAAAATGGCAGCACAAATGCCATTAAGAGAAGCATGATTTTTATTTGAGATCCAAAACTTGGCAATCGACAAGTAGTCTTGGCCTAGATGAATATCAAAAAACTGGGAAACCAGGGCCCAAATATGCTCAGCTACAATGCATCTAAAAAACAAATGTTCTCTAGATTCATCCTCACTGCAAAACATACAGTGGACAGGTTTACCCAAGTTTCTTTTCTGGAGATTATCTCTAGTCATAAGCTTATTATTAGACAATAGCCAAAGAAATATATGGATCCTTGGAGGAATCACCAAAGACCAAATGGCTGGAATATAAATAGGTGTGACACCTCTGAAACTAATAATGCTGTAACAAGAGCTAGTAGAGAATTGTCCACTAGAATCATAAGTCCAAATGAGGGAATCGTAGTCACCAGAAAAAGAAATACTTTTTGCAATTTGCTCAAGCTCAAACCATTGTTCCATGAGGGAGTCATTGAAATTCCTACGAAAGGAAAGCTTCAAAGCAGTTCCATCCCACACCTCACTAACAGTGGCTAAAGGCTCATTGCAAATACAGTAAACTTCCCAGTACTAGACAGAAAGAGGAGAGGTGCCAAACCAAGTATCTTCCCAGAATTTGATCTTGGCACCATCTCCAATAATCCATCTAAACCCAAACTTAACAGAGTTTACCGCCCACATAAAACCCTTAAAAAATCTAGAAGTAGCAACCGAATTGCAGCTAAAGATGTTTGGGTTTTTAGTGTCATACTTTGCATCAATGACAGATTTCCACAGTTTCCCTTCCCCAGAAGAGTATCTGTTAAGCCATGCAGCAAGGAGGCAAATATTCACATCTCTAAGACAAGGAATACCTAAACCTCCTTGTGCCTTAGGCATACAAATTAAATTCCAATTGGCCAAGTGAAGCTTCCTTTTATCTTTAGTGTCATTCCAAAGACAATTAGCCATTTGAGAATTAATCAAATCTAGAGCCCACTTGGGAAATTTAAAAAAAAAGAGGAGGTAAATGGGAATGCTAGCAAGACACATTTTGATAAGGACTCTGGCAGCATGAGAAAGAAGTTTCCCTCTCCAGCCAGCAATCCTTTTAAGAATCTTATCAATTAATGGCTGTAAGTCTTCCCTTTTGAGTTTATCATGATGCAGGGGAATTCCCAAATACTTGATAGGGAATACACTTACAACACAACCCATAACCTCTTTGATAAGCTCAGTTTCAGCCAGGTCTAGATTGATAGGCACTAATTCACTTTTTTCATACCAAAAACTTGCTCAAAACAAGTAAGAACCCATTTGAGGTTTCTGGCCATCTCCACATCATTCTCAACAAAGAGAATGGTGTCATCAGCATATTGAAGGCTGATTATGCCACCAGGGTAGAGCTGGGGACAAATCCCTCAGATCAGATTGTTACACTCAGCCTTGATCAACATGCGAGTGAACACATCTACAACTAAATTGAACAGCACAGTTGACATAGGGTCACCCTGTCTAAGGCCTTTCCCAGTGGGAAAAAATGACCTTCTGTTCCATTAAGTTTGACAACTACAGACCCTCCCCTAGTAGCTAAATTAATCCACTGAGCAAATTTAGAGCCAAAGCCCCTCAGGGCCAAAAGCTTATCTAAAAAATCCAGATTGACCCTGTCAAAGGCTTTCTCATAGTCCAGCTTGAGTACAGCCCCTTTGCTTTTACTATGAACTACAGAATGGAGGACCTCATGAGCAGTCACTACACTCTCAAGGATATACCTCCCTCTAATGAAAGCAGTTTGATTAGGAGCAATCAAGAAATCTGACACCAGGCCAAGCCTATTGGTGAGAACCTTGGATTTTTTTTTTGAAAATGCAGTTAATCAAACTAATAGGCCTAAATTTTTTCATGGAAGTGGCACCAGGTTCCTTAGGGATAAGTGACAAGACAGCAAAATTCAGTCTATAAATATCAAGTTTCCCTTCATAGAAATCTTTGAACATATCCATGATGTCTGATTTAACTAGCTCCCAGAAAGTCTGGTAAAACATAAAAGAAATACCATCTGGCCCTGGAGCCCCATCTAAATAAGAGTCAAACACAGCTTTCTTGACCTCTTGTTCAGAAAAGGGGGCTTCCAAATTCAGATTTTGCTCTGGGGACAATTTTTCTTTATGATTAAAGAAATCTGGGTCCAGAGAAAAACCAGATTCTTCCTCAAAACAAAAAAGGTTTTTATAATAAATAGAAGCAATGTCTAACATTTCAGAAAGGTCAGAGGTTTACCCCTCAGGGCCCTGAAGGGAAGATATGAGGGATTTCCTCCTCCTTTGGTTAGCTACTGCATGAAAGTATGCAGTATTTCTATCTCCTTCAAGGATATCTTTATCTCTGGAACGCTGTTTTGCTTTAGTTTCCTCCTTAAGCCACAGTTTTTTTATTTCCAGATTGATCTCCTTTAATCTAGCTAGTTCAGCCTCACTAAGAGCTTTAGACTCAGATTTGATGTCAAGAAGATCAAACTCTTCCATCATATCCTTTTTAAGCTTCCTAAGGTCAGCTTCTATATTCCTACTCCAGCCTTTGGAGGTTTTCCTAAACCTTCTAATTTTTTCCTGCCATCTATCTAAAGCAGTTTTCCCTTTAGTAGGAGCCTGCCAAGATTTGGTGACAAGCTCTTTAAAATCTCCCCTAAAAAACCACCATTTCTCAAACTTATAACTTACAGGTCTATGACAGTGATTAACTCCAGAATCCCATAGGATAGGAGTATGGTCACTGCCAAGCCTAGTATAAGCTTGAGAGGAAGCTAGAGGGAAAATAGCATCCAACTCAGTGTTGCAAAAAATCCTGTCAATAGTAGCTAGAATGGGATCTACTTGATTATTGGACCAAGTAAATTTCCTGTTAGACATTCTAACTTCTATCAAACCCCAAATCTCAATCCAGGCATTAAATTTATCACACCATTTCTGGTTGACTACCCCATTACTTTTATCTTCCTGAAATCTTACTAGATTAAAATCTGCACTAACCAAAGTAGGAAGATTATTATCTAGAAACAAAGTATGCAATTCAGAGAGGAAATCTTCTTTGCCCTCCTCATAAGGAGAACCATAGACAGAGATGTGTCTCCAAACTCTTGAATCAACTTTGTTTTTAAGAATACAGGAAACAGAAAAGTCCTTAATATCCTAAGCTATAATTTCAAAAAGGTCAGAATCCACTCCTACTAAAATGCCACCAGCAGTGCCTTTAGCAGGGAGAGAATTCCAAACAAAATTCCTACTAGCACTAATAGAATCTAAATATGAAGCAGAGAAACTTTCTTTTTTTGTTTCCTGGAAAGCAATAATAGAAGCATGAGACTTAGCTAAAGTATCTGTGATGCATTTTTTCCTACCAGGAGCATCAATCCCTCTAATATTCCAACTAAGACTATTCATGGAGACCTTTTTGTCCTGGGGTGCTTGCCCCGCCTATTTCTGCAAATTTTGGTGAAACATACACTTCATTCGTTCTTTCCTCTCTCCACCCATCTCTCTCTCTCTATCTCTCTAGTGGGCAGTGCGTTGCATTGATTCTTAGGTTAGGTGGACTGGGGAGGCAGGCTTGGAAATGGTGGCGCTGGAAGACAGCGAGGCCGAGGACTCTCCGGCAACTATCACAGAGGGAGGCGGGGTGATCCCTAGTCAGCGCCCGTTGTGATGAATTGCAAGTTTACGCGCACCTCCTCTCCCTTCTCTATTCTCTAACGCGGGCTGGCCCATTAGACGTTTCATTATTATTTTTCTATTTTTTTTGTTTTTGTTTTTCTCTATTTCTTTTTTTAAATAGTATGAATATTTTCAAACCTGAATAATTTTTTCCAAATTTCAATTTTGTAAAAATTCTAACCTGCAGAAATTCGTATGTGAACAAATTCGAACTTGAACAAATTCGATCTTAAACAAATTTGAATTTAAACAAATTTCAACGTGAACAAATTTGAATTTGAACAAATTCGAACGAGAACAAATTTGAATTTCAACAAATTCGAACTTGAACAAATTCGAATTTGAACAAATTCGAATATGAATAGAATTTGAATTTAAACAGATTTTGAATTTAAACAGATTTCTGAATTTGTGCTTTTCCGAATTTGGACAGATTGCAAATCTGGCAACAAAATCTAAACAGTATTTTATAAGAAATTTTCGAATCTGAACATGTTTTATTTCATCATCAAATATTTTACAGAATGAAAATAGAAGAAAAAAGAAAAAACCTGCCGAATTGGGTCGGCCCACCCAGGAATGCTTCAGCGACGACCGGGGAATTGACGCAACGAGCGCCGACTAGGGAAACCCGGGAGGCGGGGGCTGGGAGGAATATATCTAAGGCCGTGCTTGGATTATCTTTTTAACTAGACGGACCGGCCGGCTTTGCCCGGCCCGCCTGTCAGCCGTTCTAAATTGTACACTTATTCTTCGACTTATTTTTTATATTGGTAAATATTAAATAAAATTAGATGGGCCGGCGCGCTTCGTCGCACCCTCCTGCCAGCAGTTATTGTAATGCATGTTTTATATGTCCCGCAGAACAGTTAATTTGTTTCTGCAATGCGATGCGGCACATGCATAGCACGTGATATGCGATCTATGCAGATATATGACTGGGATTACATTTTTGTCTACCGACCAATAGAACACCCAAGGATTAGCTACAGATATGCCATACGGCTACAGACAACGAAAGCACATGTTCAGCTATAGACATCCAAAACGAATTTCTTATTACATACGGACCAGCAAACATATCAGCTGCCGATGATGTGATACATGCACTCCCGATGCCAATTGTTGGAATGATATGGCAGATACTTGTGCCTCCTCGGTTCCCCGCATGCTAGAATTCTTTTGACGCCTTCTGAGAACATCCGCCGTTTAACAGCTTCCCTGTAAAAAAGAAGACCGTCAAGCAGTGGACATCACATAAAGGCCATCAAAGGGAAAGAAAAGAAGGCATGCAACATACTTTTTCTTAGAGCTGTTACCCAACAGAGATGCTGATCGTTTGTCACAGAGCTCTTCTAGCCTGGAGTTTTCTACAGCACAAAAAGGCTTCAGCCAAAACATCTCGCAAACCAAGACACCACAACATCGAGCAAATGCATACACACTGGTGCAAATGCATCAGACCGGTACGGCTAGAGGCTGCCGAGTATTTAGGCCCGCAGCAACTGACAGAGCAGCAAGAATTGCCCGATTTTCAGTCTATCCAGAACCTTAGATAACAATATATAAGGAACACAAACTGACAAAAACGACAATATGTTTGTTTTCTCCGACCTAGAGCACTCTTTTTTTCAATCATACGAAGAAACTCTGTGAAAAACCCAACTATCACTCCTATGAGGCGGCTAACTCCCAACTCCCAATACATTCTTTAGAGTCGACCTCTATTTTCACTTCTGTATGAGGTTTCCATTTTGTATAATTTTGTCCTACTTTAGTTTTTAGTCTTTTTCGCTTTCTTCTTCCCCTAGTACAAATTATCACGCAACTCAGTTGCTGTGGCTCCTCCTTTCTGATCACTCTCCCACCAGAGATTCTGGATCCCGTAACTCCGGCCCATTTGGAAGGGCTAAACTTCTATCTGAGCCAGATAACGACCCTTTTATCATATAAACCTGAAGTGCTCCATGTAATGCTCAATAATTAAAAGAGGTCACAATTTTTAACACAATGAATATGGTAATAGGGTGGCACACAATTAATTGGGAAGCTACACAAACAGATATATATGTTGGGAAGTTGGAATGCAATGTAATAACAGAAGTTACACGGAATGCAAAGAAATAAAAGAAATGCGGAGGCAACTCTTTGGCTTTAGTATTTTAGAAGGTTATTGTAAAACTGAAAAACAAAGCATAAATGGTCATCAGAAGCAAGCCGCTATGGCCATACACCACGTTCAGCAATTCAGATGTCGTTGTTGCCTGATTTGTTCTACTCTGCATAGCACAACAAATAAGTAAACATCAATAGATCATTAATAAGTAAAACTTGACATGAAGCAAAACTACATAAACATGATCAACATAGATCATAGGGATATACTTCTTATTAGTATTTGTTGCATCGGAGTTTGCTAATTTTTCATTTGCTAACAGAATAACTTATCAGAACTGAGAACATTCGGAAATCCAACTATGTAATCATCGTCACTTTTTTGTATGATGAGAAGACATAAAATATCCAATAAGCGAATACATGTTCTTAGCAAAATATCCAATTATCTCTTATCATGTGAAGCATGGAAATTCACCTTTAATTGGTTTGGTTGTAGCCCATTGTAATGTGCAATTGTCAATCCTGGCACCATCGCATGACAACTAAGATAAGTTGAATCAGCGGCGGGGAGATATATTTCTCTATATGCTAGTATCCAAATGAAGTATCACAAGAAAGAGCATTACCATCAGACCAGAGATGCTTTTGGGATCCAGCAAAATATGACCAGGGTTATTATCAGTGTTAACATAATATCCTCCAAACACAATGAATACTGTCATAAGGGATGGTCCAAGAGCCATCATAGCTTCAGTTGTAGTAGCAATTGCTACAACAGTACGACCCATGGCTGATGTGGCAAATGATTCAACAGTCATAATGCCACATTACTTGGCTAATCTGAATGTGTAGCATCAAATATTTCCTCAGATTACGTATAAAATAAATGGTTCCAAATTCCACAATCCTTCAAAATATAGCCACGAGGAACCCAGCGCTCCCAGGCCTTCTGAGGACATATGTGATCCGCGTCGTCGGATTTAGATAGCTTGTTTGATCCGGACCGTCCGTTCTTCTTCTAATTTGTTCTTTCACACGCGATGATCTAGCCAGTCCCATTAAAATGTGGGCCTGCATTGTACAGGGGCCGCTCGTCAGTGACCGTTCCACGTTTCGTTCTTAGTGCAGGCAGAAGGAAGAGGAGAGAGACGCGGTGGCATACTTGTGGTTTTGCGAGTGTACAGGGGCAAAATCGACATTTCAGGTGCCATTTCGTCCTTCCCCTTCCTGGCCCGTGCGCGCGTGGAGGCCGGCGAGGCGCCGCCGTACGACGCTACACCGCGGCCTCCCTGCCCCGGACGAGCTGCCCTTGCCAGTTTCGCGCGGGCGTGTGAAGGAGTGGGGATTAGCCCCGTGGAAACCCTAGATGCAGCTACCAGCAGCCACAACATCTCCTCTCCCGTTCCCCTCCTCTTCTCACCCGCTAGGGTTTCCCAAGCCCAGCCGCTGGAGTTTGAGGTGGAGGAGGACGGCGCCGCCATAGCTCCTTGCTGCCGGTCGATCCGCGGCGCCCGCCTACAGGTACCCCTCCTGGCCTCTCTCTCTCTCCCTCGTTTGTGCTCTCTCTGCGGTCTGATCTCTTCTCTCTCTATAAGCAGCCGGCGAGGGATGCCGCAGAGGTAGCGTACGGGAGGAGCTCGACCTCCAGGGGCGCGTCCCAGCAGCAGCATCTCGCCACCGGCGACCATGTGTTGAGGAGGACGGCCATGGAGCTGGAAGTGCGAGCAGGTTCTGTCCGTTCTTGTTCACCTCCTTCTAATGTATCATCCTTGTTGTCCTCAGCGTTACCGATCAGTTCAATTGATTTAGACATATTGATATTATTGAATTAGAAAACTTGGAATTACCTAAGCAGAATATTTTAATGTAGATCTCCATGAATCCAGGCTACCATGACCCCTGGCGTCCAGCACATCAGCAAGAGGACTAGCTCGACCTGGTTCTTTTTCTCCGCAGGTAAGGCTCCTCCACCCACACGAGCATGTCCCTTCCTCCATCTGATTTTGTCTCTCTTACAGTTGCAAGTCACCCCGGCAGCAACGAGGTGAGACCAGATGTGGAGGACGACAGCAAAATCAACCTCAAAATACCCATCCCAGTCCCTCTGCAGATTATGGTAGTATGCCCTCTCCTTGCTCTTCCTCTTTGATGTGTGCATGTTGATATTCCAGAGAAATAAGTTTTTTTAATGGTGTAGGTACTCGGTTATATTTGTTGATGGTAGATACTGAACAATGTTGACGCATATAGAGGAGATTCAGTTAACTATTTTTTTGGGGTACATTCTGAATCTGAACACAATCAAAGTATCTATTAATTACAAGTGATCTTCTAAACATACATTTTCCACTTCTATGCAAGAGGATGCCAATTTCTAAATAGCCTGGTCTTCACTTGATGCACGCTGACTAACTCATATTGGGCCATCCACTAAGATAAGAATGGTGAGCTTGCTCTTTGACTTACTGTTCAGTTCGCGAGAAGGATACAGCAGGATGCAGCCATGGTTAGAGCATGGGAAAATACTTTATTTGTTCTTTCACTTGTGAGTTTGTCTTTGCTGCTTGATCAATTTTGCTTAATTGTTTCTCTTAATTTTTTGTGCTGAACTGTGTTGTCAAGGGCTGACTGTCCATTGTGGCATCATAGTTTTATTAACCTTATTAAAAGTATGGCCCAGATTCAAGTTATGTTGCTCGTGACCAATTATAATGTTTGAATCATTATATGAGTTCAACACGAGCGGCAGATATTAACATATTCAAAAATTCCCCATTGTTACAGATCCGACCATTCTTATTAAAAATATTTGCTCTTAAGTTTATGTTGCCTTACGTCATGCTATGGATATGTAGTGAAGTTTGATGGGTTTGCTTGTGGAACTCCCACTTCTGAAAAGCCAGTAAAGTCTGATAAGGTCTTATTACAGAAATATGCATCGAATGTAGGAAATGCAAATGATGCCAATGATGTGCTGATGCGAGAGAGTAGTTTGTTAGATCTCTTCTGTGTTGATACAAACTCATGTACAGTCAGCTCTCTTCCTGATGGTGAATTGCTTTTATTTTCATTTCTATTTCTTGCACCGAAAGGTGATAATGTACTTGTTTTCTAATGTCTGGAAGGTAGGTTGTTAGCAGGAGGAGCTGGAAATTTTATGGCCCTATCTTGATATAGCCCTTATTTCTTATTTGCAGATTCTAGCTGAAACGGCTAACAATCTGCAACTAATTATTTTGTCAAACAACTTGGCCTTGTCTCAAGCAAGTCCACTTTGCAAAGGTACCTGAATGCCATGATAGTTTTAATGCTAAAGTTTGCATAGCTCATCCATGTTCAGTACTGGACAAGAAGTTCAGAAATAGCTCTCACTGATTCTGTGCTTTTTCGGTTATTATTATGCAAGTATTCATTTTCTCGAGAAATTGAAAATATGGAGGTTCAGGTTAACCACAAAAATGTACATGTCAAATTTTATATGTATAGTTTGGAGCCGTTTCTGGTAGAGATGCTCATACTTCATGTCATCTTAAAGTGTTCAAGGCATTGAGCAAAACTTTTTTGGAATTAGTGAAGACTAATCTTAGATATTAGGTTGACCCTCAATCGAGACAGACATATTGTATAATTGTTTCATCCTGATGCTTATTAGTATGTTTTTATTACTAAGTGGCAGTTTCTGTTCACTCGATCATCCTGTCAGAACTGACCAGGAGTGCTTGGGAATGAAAATCTTCCGTCATTGTGCTACCAGAATCTCAGTGTGTTTTCTCGCCTCTTATGTATGAATTCTTTAGATGAACTGCAACACACATCATTTCATAAATTATACACACTTTAGCAATCAATTATATCACTGTTTCTTAGGCTATCTAATTGATACTTCTCTTACTTGCATGGTTATTATTACTATTTCTTTATTTAGGGACATTATGTAAATGCCGATAGCGCTTGCTCTATTACGAAATGTTAACAGTAGTGCTAGGGCTACATGAGAACGGCGGATGAATTAGAGTGACCATGTTTCTATAAAAATTACGCACCGGGATTTTCGCTTTCTCTCTGTGTAACTGAGCTGACAGTTTATATGAGGCATATAATGGTTCTTATATTCATATGTACTGCCTACCTATAGATACTGCATCATACTTTAAAATGATTTAAAAAACTCTAGCATTGGCACTATAGTAGATACTGCCTACCTGTATTTTTCCCAGCTTTACCTTCTAATTTCTTGTGGTTCTTTTGCACGTGTATCCTTTGTAGAAAACAGTCAGAATGACAACAATCAAGGTGATGTCTCTGTAAAAGAAAATCTCGATTAAATATATATAGCTTCCACTAGGATAATGTCCCTTTTGTTTGATCTTGCAATAGGTTCATCTAATAACCAAGGAGAGCAATGAGTACGGTTGTGCTGCTCTTTACTTTAGTCGGAAAATACTGTTTGTCTATTATACTTTTATATATTTAATCCAATCATTATCTTGGTTAGCCTATTCACTCTGATAGATAGCTAATTTAAATTTTGGTCTGCTATGTGTAGGCTCTGTTTGAGAGCAGTTCTATTTGTTTCTGCGCAAAGAGGTAATGGAATCCGTCTCTCCTCGAGTCTCTTTGGCATACTTGCATATTTATCTCCAGGATACAAGAGAGCTATTGTGCCTTTAGTTCATGCTTACTAATAAATATTGGGAGCATATAGAGGTCTACTTGATATTGAATAAAGGATTAAAGATATAGTCAAGCATCCATGCACTAAAGATATGTCTTACTGTTCTTTCTATTTTATAAAGTTGCTGTTGAAGATCTTTCTCTGCTATCCTATAAAGCTCATCTTCAAGTTCAATATTTCTGTTCCTGAAAACATGCTATTTCTCTTGGTTCTCTTCGCTGGAAATTAAATATGCTTCTTGTGGGGAGGAGCGTCTTGGTGATCCTCTTATACGTAGGGCAAGGGAAGAGAATGGGGGTAATTTTCTATGTCATGCTCCAAACTTAGCTCTGATGAGCGGCTGTTGTTCTGAAGTCTATGTTCTTCGTGCGTCTTGTATACTGCGTTGGGTCAGGTTCAACAGTCAGGTCATTTTAGTGCGAAAAGCCATGGCTGTTCTTCCATAGTTGATACGCCTCTGCTGATATGCATTCTGATGCGTATCTATATGATTTTCATCCTACAAGTGCAGATACATGCAGTGTATAAGAGTTTGTTGTCTCTCTTGAACAAGGTTAGAGTTAAACAAAATAAACAACTTGTTGTATACTTCTTGAAGATATCAATTCAGACATGCTGGTTCGAAATAATTCCAGTATTTCGCAGTGAACTGACATATCCTTTTGCTGGATAATTGTGTGAGCCTGAGTTTTGTGCGCCTTCTCTAACTGGTAAATATGTATAAGCAGTATCTACGACTACTGGAAGTGCCAATTGTCCTGCACATGTTTATTTCTCCACTAGATGACTTTTTCTAATTTTTGATTTGGAAGTTCCATGTACACATGAAATCCTTGCATTTTGTTCTGCAGTTTAAAGACGTTCTGTCAAATGAAGTGAAAGTTGTAGTGTTGTGTGATCCGTTAGGTTGTCTTGACTAGCTGGGATGGGATGGCTGATCTGGCCAGGATCAGGGTGGTTGTCTTCTCCACCAGATCCAGGACGGGGCATTACGTCCGGCGAGGTTTTGCCACCGGAACATGGACGGTCAGAGGAGTATGGAGCTCATGGACTGGTGGTGCTTAGGATCATGTTCCACCGGGTCTACATCCCAATAATCCTCGAGTTGAGGTATGAGCTTATCCTCCTCTCTGTCATGCATCTTTCTCGTCACCTTTACCGCTCCTATCGTTGTCCTCGACGCATTTGTCAATATTTGTACTAAGCGGATAAGCCTAGAAGGAGTTCAAGCCATGTAGAACTCAGACAATATCTCTAGAGTCTCTTCTCATATAATTGAAGAAGAGGGCATATTCTTCCAAGAAAAATCTAAATAGCATATTTGGACAGTTTTAAGAATGGCAAACATGTTTATTGTACTTCGGTTATTGTGCCAAATACTACTTTTCTATACTTTGGTTGTTCCGTCCTCAATGTTTTACTCTTGGCATTATACATGACAATGTCACAACCCAGACTATTTAGGTTTCTTTGCGTAAGTTTTGGCTTCTCAAAAAACACAAATTTTCAGCTAGAACAGAGATGTGCAATCCAATTTCTTTGCAAAGTAGCAAAGATGTCCGAAGAAACAATGAAATAAGTACGAAATAAAATATGTGAAATACAATTGCTTCAGTACGGCACCAGAATAGCTAGATTCCCAGTTGCACAAATATTCAAAACAAAATGTTTTCTACTTGCTTTTACACTTTTTTTCATTATTTATTTGTGCCCTGTAGATAGTACTGAGTAATAGTCAGTCGAGCAACCTATGAACTGAGGTTAGACTGTAGCTACTTATCAACGGTTCTTTTTCCAGATATGATCAAGATGAATAATTATATATATGGTCATTCAATTAAACAATGATTCCTTGCATACTGATCTACTTATGTGTGGATTGATTGTTTATATTCCTGATACAGTCACACCTTTAGTAATTTTGTGCAAAGAAGAGTGAAAATGTGCATGAGTGACTTAACAACTCTTGGGATTGATTCCAATTTGTTCTATTTTCTGCTGCTGATGGCATGCAGGGGTATGCCTTGGCCTTAGAATTCTTTACATTCTTTGGTCTGGCTGTGGTGGTCTTATTAACCAGGTCAATTTGTCTTCTGTTTAGCCTTACATTATTAGGATGCATATCTATTAAAACAGGCAATTTATGTGTTAGTATATATTCTCATATATGTATTTATCTGTCTGAGGTAGTGAGATCTGTGTTCAGAGTTGGTTTCCCGTCGGCAAGCTTCATTTCATAAAACAAGCATTAGGATTGACATATAGCTTGGGCATTCATTGCATATAGTTTGTGGTCTGCACCTACTTTTTTTAGAGAACACCTATTTCTTTTTGTTTTATCTAAATATAACCTCTAAGTTTTCATTATACATGACAATTTTACTTTGACTACACGGGATTTGAGTATTTTGTGTGCATGCTTTGATGCGGCATGGTTCTGTGCTTGCTATATTTTCTGCAGCTCAATTTGCCTTATGAAATGGTGGTAGCTGACTAAATGGTGTAGATATCCTGCACCTACGGGACTATCTGATTTATGTGGTGACTCTAATACATCTATATATGTAGCTCTTGAATGTAATTAACTTTGTTTGTCTACCTCAACAATGCATGTGTTGGATGCATAACTGAAAATGTAAGGACATATTACTTCCTGTAATATATATAGCAATTGTGCTTCTCCCTGTACAAAAATTTGAATAAATTTTACTATAAGTGGTTATCCATGGTGTGTTTTTGCCCGTGGAATCTGGTACCACGCGGAAGACCTTTTTTCGGAAAACTCTCTACCTATCGCTTCTGACCTATGTTAAAAAAATACGTTTGCTCTTTTATTTTCTTCAAATGATTATTCATAGTTGGTTGGCTGCAGTTTGATGAGCAAGCGCGCGTTTTGGGTTTTTGAAAGATGTTTGCTCTAGAACCCAATTATCTCATACCATTTTTCATCCAGGGTTCAGTTAAGATGACTTTGCTTTCCTTAGATGAGTTAAATATCATTATTGTTTTCTTTTGATTTCTCGGTGCATTTGGTTTCTTGGTATTAATTTATGTTTTGTGGACTTAGTTTGGCCTCGGTAAGGAGGTCAAATAACTGAGTGCTATGAAAAACTGAAAACTAAGAATTCATCAGAGAAGTTGTATGCCCTCATGTACTGTCACGCATAGAGTTATCCATTTCAGATTTTTTACTTACTATATACAGAACTCAATAGTCAATGCAATCCCTGAGACTTAGTGTGTTGAAGAATAATTGAAAGCTTCCTTTTTGGGATATGTGGTTTGCTTTTTGTTGACCTATAGTACTTTCTTATACATTTATATGCATGCTATTCAATGCTGCTATTTGGTGTTGCAGTTCAGAACTATTGCCTGAAGCATATTTTTCGGTTGTGTCGCCAACGTTACTTATTATATATACTGGTATACAGGATTTTGTGTGCTACTAATGTATCTATGTTAGTCTTTGCACTTTCCTCTGCATCTTATTATGGATGTTACTTGTCTGTATCAGGATAAGGTTATAATATATCCTATATTATGTCTCCATCTTCAATGTTTTCTTTGGTCATTGCTCTATTAATTATGTCTCTTGGTTAGTATGGACTTCTGTACCTGGTATCCCCATGTGAAGAGCACACGGGCATATTGCCAGTTGCCTTGTCAAAATTGGTGGAGATATGGATATTTTTGTAGGAAAATCATGGTACTCCTACAGGAGGGAAAATAGCAATGGTCAAGTTTGCATGTCTACTACTGGAAAATAGCACAAGGACACTTCCATGTGTACTCTTTCATCCATTCGTTCTTAATTTCATCTATCATTAGTATCTTTGATCTTTGATGTTTCGTGATAGTGCAGGCTAAGCAATGTAGTACCAGGAGAAGTGCGACTCCATCAATAATGATCAAAGGAAAAACAAAGACCAACATGTTGTTTCACACATCCGAAGAAACACCTGATGTGCTTTGTTATTTAGCTTTCTCTGCTGCATGACAACTTTATATTCTTATGTACTGCAACATCCCAAAACCTGACGCAACTCCTTTGTACTAAGATGGTCTGTGGATGTAAGGTTTCATCTGTGTGAACTTCTAACACAGTTGTCGATATCCAATTATTTGCAGTTTAGCAAGCCGTGCTTTCTATGCATTTCATATGCTACCCATGTACTCCAAAAACTTCTTTCTTTTGCATTAGTATGAAACTTTATCTTTTGTCAAACCGATTATTCATAGCTGGTGGCTTGTCATTTAGTGGGCAAATGTGCGGCAAACCGTGCTTCCTTGATCGCGCGGCAAGCCGCGCTTTCCTACCTAGTTCAGAATATAACATGGCGCCACAGAGCATCGACAGTATGATTTAAGGATAATACTGACCTAGAAAAATGTAGGATGTAGTTTAGCCATTGGATAAAGGATGATAAAAAATCAATGGAAATTCTGCTCCAATAGGAATCTCGGCTAGCAACTTAGATGAGAGATAGTGCATAGGAACCTTTAGCTCCTTCTCTGTCAACTATAGCACGTTCTTGCGGGAAACCCCATACTGTTTTTGTCGGGGCGGCCATTGATGTGTTTATGGCAGGAGACAGAACACCATTAGAATATGTTCAGACATTATTTGAAGTTCTTGGAGACAGAATGAAACAATCGCAATGAAAATCAAATATCAGAACCCGTGAGGACCGAGTTAGGGACGACTTGGTGTGGTACTCGGGGGCGACGCACATCGGCGCTGCTGTGGCTCGCCGGCCAGGGTGGTTGCTGTCAGCAGGAAAGGCCATGGGAAGCTCACGCTCCCTGGACCAAGGGCAGAATCAGCGCACGGAGGGGAAAGCGGCGGGCGAGAGCTGTTCCTACACAGGGTAGCGAGTGGAGGGGAGAGGGGTGGGTAGGACTTAGGAGATGAATCCAACGACAAGAGAAGCGAAGAAGAGCCGGCGTTGCCATGGAGGGAGAGGGCATCAGAGAAGAAAGTAGGCATCAAGCTGCCGACGGTGGCTGACGGGACCTAGGGTTGGGAGCTGGGGAGGATACGGGGGAGAATGGAGGAAGGGGCCAAGCCGAGACGCGTTGCCGTGGAGGGCGGTGAATTTTCTTTACGAACCCATCGTGGTGGGATGAGATGAGACTGAGGGATGGGGCTAGCAGCAGGCCCAATCAAGTTCAGTGGCAGTAAAAAGGCAGCCCGGAGTAAGAAAGACCGAGTCTAACAGTAACTACAGACGGTCTTGATCGTATCTATACAAAAATCCTACGGCTATAAATGAATCTTTCGTGAGTGCCTCAACTCGCTGGGTCACCCTCAAGCTTAAAGCTTAGAGTAATTTCCGGCCTGTTAATATTCACAGCCCGGTTTCAATGTGCACACGGCAACCGGGGGTTGGAAAATACGATGCATGGCATGTCGCCGGAATTTAATCAGGGCCTCCACACGTCCGTGAGAATTTACGTGTCAGACTAGCAGGAAAATAAACGACTGGAAAAAACGATGGAAAAAATAACGACCAACCAAGTAGAGATTGCGGGAATAATTACGGAGCCGGATTTTACGGAGGTTTTGTTTCCTAAAACGACGAACTAAGCAGGGCCTAATGGTACCAGCCCTCAGACGATACCATGATATACCAACTTAAAAAAAAGTTGTGCAAATCATGATAAAAATTCTTACAAAAATTAGGTAGCTTGAGTATGACATCGGTAACTATATTCTGCACATTTTGCACTAAAATGGGGTTATAAATTAGTAAGAGAAACAAAAAGGACAAATTTATGTGAATAGTTTTTCTTCTTTCCTTTTTCTCTTGGATATAGTTTTCACAAGATTTTTCTTTCTTATTCTTGTTGCATAGGTTGAATTTTGATGTTAAATTTCATGACATGGAAGATTGACTTCGTGTCAATGTTATGGAAAAAAGCTAGAGATTCTTGTGATCATTTGCACTAGTTTTTAAGGTTGATATCAGGGTATCCTTTCGAAGTTGTATCACTGGATATGTCCTTGGGGGTGATGGTGCAGTAGTGAAGAAAAAGTGGCTGACATGGGGGAGCTACGAAACTGTGGAGTTGGAGGAAACGACTCACTGTGAATTATACATAAATTTTACCGAGTCATTGCATTGCCGGCTCAATCTTGACAAAAAATGATATTATTCTTGTTTGGTTATTGTTTTTTAAGCTTGCATAAGGCAATAACAATGGCCTAAGGCCAATTTAAGACTCGTTCAATATGCTTAATTGATTGCACAATACCTGACCGTGCAACGGTGCAAATACTGAAATTTTTGTTGTCAGGCTTCATATTTGCATAGAATTCTGCAATATATAGGTTGGCTTCAAAATGTTATCGTTAAAGACATGCTATATGTGTGCTAGCATTGGAATTTCCACCTTACTTCATGGCATTAAATCACATCCGCTGTTCTTATAATTTTATTAAGCTGATACATATGCATCTTGTTTCAGGTACAACCTGGGTGCCCATCAGGTTGTATTTGTGATCATCCATTGAACTGGAAAACCGAGGAGCTTGCACTCAATCTCCCCCAGGGAGTACAAATCTATAAATTGAGAGGAACTGAACATGAGGCTGCTCTTATCAAACGGTTATTTGATTGGGCACCAGTACTAAAAAAGATGACAGTAACTTTCCATCAGTCAGTCTGTGAAAGCGAGGCCAAGGAGTTCTTCCAGATGCTTCAAAGCTTTTCTAGGCCAGAAATATGTATGAAGGGGCCCCACTTTGTCTAATGTAGTCGCACAAATTTAGTTAATAACCAAACTGGCTGAAACTTAAAGTGTGTCGCTCCTACTCCAAGAACACTTGGCATGTTCCAGCAGATCGTTTTGTTCTTCGCGTATCTCATCTCAGTGTCAGTTGTACCCTTTGTGTAAGGTTGTATCTATTGCACTCTTTGTCAACTGACTTATTTATATTTGCAGGGTGTACTAGACTGTTCATATATGCTTGATGGTTTATTTACTCCTTTATGGTCTACTTACGGTTTCTTGTCTAAACGGGGAGAGGGCACTTCTTCGTCGTTGGCAATGCTATTTGCACGTAGCACTTTTAATATATTAGTTGGTCTATTTAGCTCCTACATGTTTTAAGCTATTGTAAAAAAACGAGGTTGAGACAGACCACAAATTGCTTTGTTTAGGGAACGGCATGGTTAGAGAAACTCTAACAGATCCCGTAAAATCAGTCCCATGTCAAGGGTCCGTCCCGTGTGTGACGGTTTCTGTATCTAGGCGATTAGGAGAAGATTCCACTGTCACCTCCCTCATCTAGGTTTTGGTGATAGCCGGCAATTACTTGTCGTTCTCCTACCTTTAGGTGTGGATCTTGTGTGCCTTTGGCTATAAGCACAATGATCCATAGCCGGGTCACATATCCAATGAAAGGTCCAATATACAATAGCTTAATACATTAGATGTCTTATGAATACAAGACGGAAAGTGTGTCAAGGAAGCAAAGCAGCACGGATCCTGTCGTGGAGTCGTTGACCTAGTCGATCCACGGGAGGGCGAACGGGTCCTTGGGGCACACCCGGTCCAGGTTTGTGTAATCCATGCACATGTGCCAAGTGTTATTCTTTTTCAGAACCAGTACCGGATTCTCTGGCCACTTAGGGTAGGTCACCTCTATAATAAAACCATCAGCTAGGAGCCGAGTGACTTCTCCGCCAAATCGCATTGGTGTTATTTATTGCAGCTACGTAATGATTGTCGGACATGTTTGGCGTCATTGCCGATGTTTAAGTGTTGTTCAGCGAGTTCGCTCGGTACACCTAGCATGTCAAAGGGCTTCCATGCGAAGATGTCTCGATTCTCATAGAGGAACTCGATGAGCACTCTTTCCTATGCGGAGTCGAGGCCAACGCCAAATGTGACCTGCTTTTTGGCCTCGCCGGGCACGAAGTCGATCTTGCGCATGTCCTTTGCCGCTTGGAATATTGACAAGGATGGTCCGTCAATATCCACAGTCGGGCGCTTCAGGATGCCCATGTCATCAAGGTCGACGTTGCACCTTTAGCTCTCGAGCTTGTCCTCGACAATGATTGCATCGGCGTGCTCGAGAGCTCTGTCCTTGTTTCCGTGAAGGGTGATTAAGTAGTGCGCCCCCTACCCCCCGCATCTTTAGCATGTTGTATGCGTGGTGCGGGGACGCCATGAATTTGGCGAAAGCTTGCCGTCCGAGCATGCAGTGGTACGGGCTGTGAAAGTTGATGACTTCGAAGCATATTTTCTCCTTCCGGAAGTTCCCGGGGTTTCCTAAGGTGATGTCAAGGTAGACCATAGATCTTGCCAACTAGGAATGCCTTCTTCCCTGGCACGATCCCGTGGAAAGTGGTGAGGGTGGGCTTGATGAACGAGTTGTCCAGTCACAATCGCTGGAAGGTCTCGTAGTACATGATTTTGATGGAGTTGCCTCCATCATGAGCGTTCTGCTCAACCAGTAGTCCCCAATCTTGGGCGACCCGACTGGGGGTTTTGATCAGTGGAGCGTGATCAACACGGCTCCAGGATGGACTGCTCTGACCAATTGAGCCATCGCGGGACGTCGACAACGACGGCTTGACCAATCCAGAGCAAGAATGGGTGAGCAGCCTGCGCTCCCGCTTGTTCGTGGTGCCAGTGAACATGTGGAGGGACCCGTCTAGTTTGCCAAACACGTTGTTGTCCTCCTTGTCCTTGTCCTTGGCTGGGGCGGCTGCATGGCCTTTTGGCACTTGACCTTCTCCATCTCCCCAAAGCTGAAGCACTACATGGGCGTATGGGTGGCGAACCAGCCGACCATCCTTGCTGTGAATTTTCCGTTGAAGTTGATGTTGCCACGGCGAGCCTTGGTGTCACGCTGGGAGCTGTTGCGTTGGCAACAAGCTCGGGGTGGTCACCTTTAGGCTATCCATCACACTGGTAGTGGTGGTGCTTGTCCTCCTTGTCGTTGTCGGAGAGGTCCTTCATCGTGTCTAACTCGGCATAGCGGTCGACGATCGCCATGAGGTCGGCGGGGTTGCGGATGCCCTTGTGGTGGCGCAAGAGTGTTTGCTCCAGAGGCTCGAATCTGCATCCCTCCTGGAGAGTGTCAATCACGGAGGACTCCTTGATATCAGAGGATGTGTTCTAGAGACTGGACCATCGCACGAGACACCGACAAGTCAACTCGCCCTCCTTTTGCGTGCAACACTTGAGGTCGGCGAGCTTGGTGGGTCTCACGCAGGCGCCCTCAAATCCTGCCAGGTGTGGATGTTGTTCTTGACGAAGGTGGCTCTCAAATCCTCCCATGAATGAATGTTGTTCTTGGGGAGGTTGTTGAGCCACTGGCAAGTAGGGACCTCCATCATCAGAGGCATGTAATGCACGGCGGTGAGCTCAGTCTAGTTGATTATGCTCATGGTGTGGGCACACTTGTCGATCAAGATATATGGATCCATGGAGGCGTCGTACTTGTCGATCTCATGTGGTCCTTTGAAGTTGTCGGGATAGTGCTTTCTGGTGATGGCTGATCCAAAGCACTTGGGGCCCTGTCGCTCGAAGGTGTCATCGCCATAACATGGCGCAGCGATATTGCTCGTGGACCGGGCAGCAATCCGCCGGTCGATGATATTGCATGCATCATTGCAAGCGGTCGCCTCTGCTATCAGGCGCTGCTGGTTGTTGGCGATTTGGGTGCGAGCATAAATGGGCTGGCCGCTCGGAGTCGTGCGGTTGTTTGGGACTTGTCCTCCGCTACTGGAGGAGACTCCGGCCTCCCGACGTGCAATGGGTGGCAGGAAGTTCCAGTCACTCGTGGAAAAAGGGCCATTAATCCTGGTCTGTAACGGCCTTTAGTCCCGATTACCAAACCGGGACTAGCAAAGCGCGATTAAAGGTCCTCACCCTTTAGTCCCGGTTGCAAACGAACCAGGACTAATGGCCGTCCACGTTGGCATGGCTGGGAGCGCCGTATCGGGGACCTTTAGTCCCGGTTCGTAATGAGAACCGGGACTAAAGTGTTTTGTTTTTGTTTTTATTTTTATTTCTGTTTCAGATTATAGGTTTAGGGTTTATGCTTAATTAGGGTTCATTTTAATTTCAAACGAGTTTCCGTACCTATATTCTACGACTAGTACATACACATTACACGTTGGTGCATGCATATATAATATTATACGATGTCTTGCGACTGTATATACTACAATTTCAAACAAGTGTATGTACAACTATTTTTCAAACAAGTTTCAAAACAAACTAAGTTACATGGAGATCACTAAATTACAGATAGCGTTCTTCATCCTCCACATAGTGTTCTCCTTTCTCACAGAGGACCTCCCTCATGATGAATCCTGCCAGCTCCTCTTGAATTGCTTTTAGACGCTGGGTTGGTACGAGCTTCTCCCGCATCACATACAACTTTAAGAAGATCGATATGGATATATATAAGTTGGATGAAACTCAACACAATTGATTATAATAAAAGAAAACTGTGAATATTATTTACGTACATCAAAGTCCGTGGAACGTGCTCTCCGCTCACTGGTGTACCACCGGATGAACTCGCAGACGTAGAATCCACAGAGATTGGTCCTCAGTGGTTGCTTCAAACCCTTTATCTTTTTAAAAGTTAGCTGTTCTTTGAATTCACCTATTACCGACCTTCTGAAACGTGTCCAAATGCTAAAGGGCAAAGAAAATGAACAAATGAGTTATTAAATACTTGATATCAGGAAATTAATGAAAGGAGCTGATATAGTCGGGTAATGATTGAAATTACTTTTGCAGCATTTCTTTCATGTCGCTAAACAGGACGTCGAGCTTATCCAATGAGTCCAAGATATGAACAGTTGATGTGTCAAATTGAATCTTTAGCAGAATCCAGTGGTAACTGCAGACACGCATGCATAACTCATCAATTACACTTAACATCGAGTAAGCAAAATAAGAATGTCTAGAAGATAGAAACACTCACTTGAAGTTGTAAGGAAATAGAAGTTCTCTTTTAAGACTTTGCTTGGCAAAAAATCTGAAGAGGTCCTTCTCCACGTCTCTGGGGTGATCTTTTAACATCCTTTCATTAATGATATATGGGTCAATGAACCCAACGTCATGGATTTCCTTTTTTTTGCATTCAAACATCTTAAATCTGCATAATAGCATACAAAAATCATATAGTTAATTAAGATATATAGGCAATGAACGAGCTTAGCTAGATACTTGAATATAAATCACTTACAGACAATAGCAACTGATGATAGACTTGTCGAGATCGCGCTGATTGAATATGTGAAACAATTCGTCCAATGGAATATGTAACAAGTATCTTTTGAAGTAATGCTCCTCTCTAACGTCCAAGAGGATAAAACGTTTGAAGTCCTTTTTTTGTATATGCACCTTGTACCAGCCGAGCAGATTTCGCATATGTGTTGATAGACCGCGTTCCTCCTCAGACTTGATCAGAGGCACCCCCAGTACATATTGCTCTACTACCTCTCCCACTGGCGCTTCTTCAAGGCCTAACATAACTAGAAGAGGCACATTCAAGCTGTCCGCTGTCTCTTTTGCATCCCTTACAGTTATACCCAATAGTTGTGCAGCTCCTACTACTCTGAGGTCCAATAACAATCGGTCCTCTTCCAAATCGGCTCTAAAGGACGTATCAATATCGGGGGGCCGACTATGAGCGGGGGGGCCGATTGATTCTTCTGTTCTCCAAGCTGGAGAATTTGTTTCCCGCTTCTTTTTGCCTTGGCCAAGTCACTTTGCCTTTCAATTTCGCGTTTATAGTCTGATGGCAGATTTCTCTTATATTGGGCATCTGTAGTAAGAAAATCGATAGCATACGCCTTCTGTTTCTCCGTGTATGTCGGCTTGGGCTCAGGCACTTTTGGTGCAAAAAATGCCTTCACTTCGGTGCGTACTATCGCCTCGTTTTCCTCGGGAGTCCGGTCATAAGTTCTCTTGGGAAGAGGCTTTAGCGATGGCTCTGGTATCTTCGTGGTCTTATGTACTACCTTATCAGTAGTACTAACTGTAGCGGACCTGCTCCGCCTTTTCCCCGTCTGAGTAGTATTGGGGGGCGGCTTCGCCTGACGCGCTGGAGGTGCACTGGGGGACGGCGTTGGCTGACGCGCGGGAGGTGCACTGGGGGACGGCGTTGGCTGACGCGCGGGAGGTGCACTAGGGAGCAGCGTCGGCTGACGCCTCACCCGAGGTGGACTCGGGGGTGGCGTCGGCCGACGCGGCGCTATAGGTGGACTCGGGGGTGGCGTCGGCTGACGCGGCACTCGAGGTGGACTCGGGGGCGGCGTAGGTGGACGACGTTCACCGGGGGAGGGTGGACTTGGATTCCTCAGAGTCGGTGGCCTTGGCGCTGAGCCTGGAAACTTGATGTATTTCTTTTGCCATAAAACGATTTGGCGCTTGACATCTCCAAGTCTCTGATCCCCTTCAGGTGTAGCAAAATCAAGCTCTAGGTCTTCGAACGAGCTGACTATGTCAAGCACCGAGACACGAGCATAGCCAGCCGGTATCGGGTTCCCATGGTGGAGTGCTTCAGGTAGACAAGGTAAAGTGTCTCCGCTCGCCACCTTGAAGGTCATGTTCTTCATTGGCTAATGTAGCTTACAATTTGTCATCTCCCTAACATCATCCACGGGGTAGCGAGACCCCGGTGCTTCATGCTCATCAGCTGGGACCTCCGTGGAAGCCACGCTGCTTCTCCGCTGACTATTAAGATCCAATGCTGGATCTTCCTGTAGCCGAGATCCGCCTCCCTGGCTAAGTTGATGTATCATACTCTTCATGTCGGCTAATTCATGTTCTACCTTGCCGATCCGATCTGCTTCCCGATCCTTCTTTCTCTTATGGCTTTTGTAACCGTACGGATCTTCGTGCTGAGAAAACCCTTCCTTCCATGGAACACCGGCGCCTTTGCCTCTTGTTCGTCCTGTGTGTTCTGGATTCCTGAGGGCGTGTGTCAGCTCGTCGTTCTCTCGGTCGACACGGATCAATCCCGCTTGAGCATCCTCCATTGCCTTAACAAGTTTTGCTGTGGGAGTAAAGGTCTGTTTCCGATGAACACACTCCCCTATTGCCGGGTCTAACGATCCTCCATGTCCGTACCACCAGTGCTTGGCCCTTTCGGGCCATCCCTCTGTACCTGGAGTGATTCCTCTATTCCTCAATTCATTCTCCATAGCTTCCCACTTGGGCACTGCTCTCACGTAGCCGCCTGGCCCCAAAATATGGTGATGTTCCTTCTTATCAGCATTTTTCTTATTTTTTCCGACATTTCCTTGGCTCTCTCAGATGCCTTGAATGCCACAAATTCAGGCCACTGTTGTCTCAACTTCTCGTATGCTCCTTCAAACACTGGAGTTTTCTTTTTCGCGATATACTTCGCGTATAACATTTTCTTGAAGCCCCGGAATGCTTCAGCCATCTTCTTGAGAGCGTACTGTTTAACTCTCCTTCTCCTTTCACGTCCACCCGGAATTTCATTACCATCATCATCCTTCTTGGAGTACTCCGGAGGTAGAATGAAATTTTCCATGAGCTTCCTCCAAAGGTCTTTCTTGGATCTTTTGTTCACAAAAGTAGCTCCAAGACGTGCCTTCTTTGGCTCGTGCCATTCTTGAACCGTGATCGGGATCATGTCCCTAACAATCACTCCGCATTGATTTATAAATTTTGTTGCGTGATGTTTTGGCTCCAACGGTTTGCCATCTGGAGATACTACATCGATGGTCAGCTTCTGATTCGCACTCAACTTTTGGCTCGGACCTCGTTTAGAATACGATTTGCTCGATCCGGAGGGCTAAAAAAAGAAAGAGTCGTTAATACATATGTGCATATTCCCTTCGTATCACCAAAAGCTAAATCTATATACCTCGCCATCGGCGTTTGTTTGCAATTGTCGTTTGGCATTGGTGTTTGTTTGCCCTTCGTCGTCAAACGTTTCTATCTCCATTCCATCACCGGAAGGGTTAAGAAACGACGAAACATCTTCTTCAAGTTCAGCTTCTCCGGCACCTTCTCGGCCGACTCCTTCTCGGCCGGCTACTCCGGGGTCTTCTCGATCGGCACCTTCTTGATGCACATATACATTCTCATGTATCATGCCAAATAAGAATTCTTCAGGGTGGCGTGGGTCATTTTGACCGTCCATGTCTCTTCTAAAGACAGGTAAAACAAGTTAGTGACACATATTTGATCAATAACCAAAAAAAAGGGGGCGTTGGCCGAGCACCGACGCGGCGTGTCGGCGCTCGGCCAACGCCCCCTTTTAGTACACATATTTGATCAATAACCAAAAAAAAGGGGGCGTTGGCCGAGCGCCGACGCGGTGGGGGGAAGACCCCCTCACCGCGTCGGCGCCCGGCCAACGCCCCCTTTTAGTACACATATTTGATCAATAACCAAAAAAAAGGGGGCGTTGGCCGAGCGCCGACGCGGTGGGGGGGAGACCCCCTCACCGCGTCGGTGCCCGGCCAACGCCCCCTTTTAGTACACATATTTTTCTAACTAATTCATCTAACATTTTTTCTAACTAATTCATCTAACCATTTTTTCTATCATTTTTTCTAACTAATTCATCTAACATTTTTTCTAACTAATCATCTAACTTTTTTTTCTAACATTTCTTCTAACTTTTTTTCTGCAGGGGGCGTCGGAGGGGGCGTACCTGCAGGGGCGTCGCACCGGCAGCGGTGGTGGCGGCGGTGTGCAGTGGCGTCAGAGGGCGCCGGCGGTGGCGTCGGAGGGCGTCGGCGGCGGTGGTGGCGTTGGCGTGCAGGGGCGCGTCGTCGGAGAAGGGCGCGCGCTGGCGATGGTGTGCCGTCGGAGGGCGCCGGCGGCGGTGGTGGCGTCGGAGGGCGTCGGCGCTGGTGCGGGCGGCCGGCGTCGGTGCGGGCGGCGGAGGTGCAGGCGGCATCAGTGCGGGCGACGGAGGTGCTGGCGGCGGAGGTGGCCGGGCGCGGGGCGGCCGACGGGGCGGGCGACGGCGCGGGCGGCGTGACCTCGCTTCCGCCTGAGCTTGACTGGAAACCGCCCTTCGTCTTCGTCGCCGGATCGAGAATGGAGAAGGGCAGGGGCGACGCGGGCTTTTATAGCCCGGGACCTTTAGTCCCGGGTCGTTTTACCAACCGGGACTAAAGGTCACCTTTAGTCCCGGATGGTAAAAAGGCCCGGGACTAAAGGCCCATTTTGGGCGGTTCCCAAAAATTTGCGCGCGCAGGGACCTTTAGTCCCGGGCCGTTTCCTCGACCGGGACTAAATTGTGTTTTGAATAAACTTAACAAATTGCAATTTAGCTTGACTGAATATTCGAATTGAATTTCTGAGAAATCTACAACTGCAAATCGAGTGATTCAAAATCCTACAAATCACAAATTTAAATATCTATCAAATGCCACTATTCCCATATTTGTATGATAATCCAATAATTTTACATATTTAAAATACTCCAAATATGCTTATATAAACTTTGAAAATTGGGATTTCTATTTTGGTTCCCTCGGGTCCTTAGTTGTGCTCAGTTTTCCCCAGCCACTTAGTTTTTTCTTAGTTTTGCCCAAGCCCTTGTCTGAAACTCTCACAAGGAGCTCGGACGGGAGGAATCCCGTTAAGTTGACCTTTGGTTGGTGCTGGCAAGTGGGGCCGCTGTTGGTGCCCCGCAGTGGATACGCCTCCACTTATCCAGATCATCGTGGGACCCGCAACTTGTCCACGTTAGCGCGCCGGACCCATAGCTTACCCAGGTGCCCGTTGCAAAATGGGAGCCCGAGCCAGCCCCGCGCCCGCACCCGTGCCCGTGCCATTGCTTCCCCCTTCTTTCCCCGCGCCCCATTGTTCTTCTTCTCCGCTAGTGGCAGCCCTTCTCCGGCAGGCGGGTGATGTCTAGTTTCTCTTCGACCTCCCGTTCTTCATGGCCGTAGTATGGACCCGTGCCTTTGACAAGATGCCCTGACTGCCCATGCCAAGAGCCTCTGAAGCGGTCGATCTGTAAGATGAACGACAACGGCAATCGTGGACGTGAGTTCCTTGCATGCGAGAGCTTGCCATATAGAGAGGGGGATAAGGTTAGATCTCGCTCCAATTGCTCTGTTTTCTCTCGATTTTCTTGTTATTCCCTCGAATTTGGGATTTAGGGTTCACGTTGTTGTTTTCAGATCCTGAAGAAATGCAGGTATTTTGAGTGGATCGATGTGTACGTTCAGAGGCTTAAATTGCAGGAATCAATTGGCGGTATTGGGGAGTGCAATTTGGGAGGGGGGGGGTACTTGCTGTAGAGAATGTGGCGGAGAAAGGGGCCGTCCCGATTATGCCTAATGCTCCCAATGCAGAACTAGTGGAAGTGAAGGGTGTTGGAATTATGCCCTAGAGGCAATAATAAAGATGTTATTATTATAATTCTTGTTCATGATAATGTTTATATTCCATGCTAGAATTGTATTAAGCGGAAACTTTAATACTTGTGTGGTTTATGAGCAACACCGTGTCCCTAGTACGCCTCTTTGGACTAGCTCATTGATTAATGATGGTTAAGGTTTCCTAACCATAGACATGTGTTGTCAATTAATAATGAGATCATATCATTAGGAGAATGATATGATGGACAGACCTAAATAAAGCAGAGCAATTAGATCGTGTCATCGTGTTCATCTTTGCGAAGCTTTTCCTATGTCATGTATTGTATTCCTTAGACCATGAGATGATACAACTCCCTAGTATCGGAAGAAAGCTTTGAAGTCATCAAACGTCATCCTATGTGAGGGTGATAATAAAGGTGTCTCTCAGGTGATCAGAAAGTACTTGTTGAGTTGTATGTATCGAGATGGAATTTGTCCCTCCCAAGTCGGAGAGATATACTTCGGGCCCACTCGGTAATCGATATCAACACCGCTTGCAAGCATGTGGTTAAGGAGTTAATCACGAAGTGATATCGGATTACGGAACGAGTAAAGTACTTGCTGTGAACGAGATTGAACTAGGTATGGCGATACCGACGATCAAATCTCGGGCAAGTAAAATATCGTGTGACGAAGGGAATACATATACGGGATTAATTGAATCCTGACATCGTGGTTCATTCGATATGATTATCGATGAATATGTGGGAGTCAATATGGGTTTCCAGATCCCGCTATTGATTATTGATAGAAGATCATGTCTGCATATTCTCGAACCCGTAGGGTCACACACTTAACGTGTATCGATGCTAGGATAGAATGGATAATTGGTTTATGAGTTTTAGTTCGGAGTCTCGGATGAGATCCAGGACGTCACGAGAGGTTCCGGAATGGTCCGGAGAATAAGATTCATATAAAGGAAAGCAGTTTTTGGATTCCGGAAAGGTTTCGGAGTTTATCGGTATTGTACCGGAAGGTTCTAGAAGGTTCCGGAGTGGGACCAACGTGGGCCCACTTGACGGAGGCCTGCGTGGGCCTAAGGGGAAGTGCCCTGGCCGCCTTGGGCCAGGTTCACAAGGCCCCTAAGGCCCAGCCGGCCAAGCCCAAGGGTAACCCTAAAGGAAACTTCAAATAAGGAAAGGGGGGGAAACTTGCCCCCCACTCCTCCTTATCCAAGTCGGCTAGGGATTGGAGGAGGGGCTAAGCTGGCCGCCCAGCCCCCCATATAAGGGGGGGCAGGGGCGCAGCCCTCCCTCACCTGAAGACCCAAACCCTAGCCGCCCCTGCTGCCCTCCCTCTCTCTCTCTCGTGACTGCACGTAGGCGAAGCCCTGCCGCAGAAACTCTCCACCATAAGCACCACGCCGTCGTGCTGCCGATCCAATCTATCTCTCCACCATACTTGCTGGACCAAGGAAGGAGGAGACGTCGCTGCACCGCACGTGTGCAACTCTCGGAGGCGCCGCCACTTGCGGCGTAGGATCGGATCGGATCGCGAGGAGGAGAAGGCGAGTACGACTACGTCAACCACGTTCTCTTGAACGTTTCCGCTGTGCGAATCTTCAAGGGTATGAAGATCTCATCTACCTCTCTCGTTGATTACATCTCCTAGATTAGATCTTGGCTTTCTTGTTCGTTGCGTAGGAAAAATTTTGTTTACTATGCTACGAAACCCTTCAGTGGTATCAGAGCTAGATCTATGCGTAGATGTGTTTCACGAGTAGAACGCAACATGTTTGTTGCGGGCGTTGATGTTTTCTGTTGCAAACCTCTTGTTGTGTATCTCTTATGGCGCGGTATAGTGAGATCGAAGCGGTCCAGGCCAACTTTACGCGACCGCGTTCGCGAGACCGGCTCCGCACTTGACGTGTGGCTTGTTCCATACATGCGGCTGGTGGATGTCAGTTTCTCTCACTATAGTAGTCATGGGACTTACATCGGATGTTAGCAACCATAATATCACCGTTGTGGCTTTTCGTAGGTAAGAATCGTTCTTAGCTTGCTACTCCCATAAGCCACGTAAAACTTGCAACAACAAAGTAGAGGCGTCTAACTTGTTTTTGCAGGGAGTGTTTTGTGATATGGTATGGCCACAAGATGTGATGTGATATATGTGATGTATGCGATGATCATGTTTTGTAATATTTCACGACTTGCATGTCGATGAGTTCACAACCGGCTGGAGCCATATGGTTGTCTTTATAATTATGTATGACCTACGTGTCAACTTCTTATACTCCATGTAATAGCTTTACTTTATCGCTAAATAGTTAGCAATAGTTGTAGTTGCTATTTGTGGTGGAGGCAATCATGGTGGAGTGATGGAGATCATGCCGGCGCGCACAAGATGGAGATCATGGCGCGGAGATTGGCTATACCAAGTCACATAAAATTATATGCATGTGATGTTTATCCTTTTATGTATCTTATTATGCTTAGATCGCGACGGTAGCATTATAAGATGATTCCTCACTTAAAGATCAAGATAAAATTGTGTTCTCCCCTCATATGCGCCGTTGCGAAAGTTCGTCGTTTTCAAGCACCTCGTGATGATCGGGTGCTATAAACTCTACGTTCACATACAACGGGTGCAAGCCAGTTTTGCACACGCGGAAAATACTTGGGTTTGACTTGACGAGCCTAGCATGTACAGACATGGCCTCGGAACACACGAACCGAAAGGTTAAACATGAGTCATATGAATGATATGATCGACACTGAGTTGTCCACCATTGAAACCACATCTCTTCTCGTGAAGATCGGATTAGGTGTGGTGAATTTGGATCGTGTTCACTAAACAACTTGAGGGATGTTGAATTTAGTGGGAGTTCATCTAGTAATTTGATTAAGTTGAACTAGTTATCATGAACATAGTCTAAATTGTACTTGCAATGTTGTAGATCAAATGGCTAAGTCCAACTTCAACTTCAACGTGTTTGCTGAGAAAGAAAAGCTTAAGAACAATGGGTCTAACTTCACCAACTGGTTCCGCAATCTGAGAATCATACTCGCTGGCGGACAAAAAGCCTATGTACTTGACAAAGCGCTAGGTGACACCCCTGCTGCAACTGCGAAAACTGAAGAACTTGCTGACTTCAATGCTCGTAGAGATGATTGTGATGTGATTATGAGTACCATGCTGTTTTCTATGGAACCGGAACTTCAAAATCGTTTTGAGAAGTACCGCGGGCCTTATGAGATACTTGAGGAACTGAAAACCATGTTTCAGACTCAAGCCCGTTCTGAGAGATATGAGATCTCTGAGAAGTTCTTTAACTGCAAGATGGAGGAAGGGAGTTCCGTTAGTGAGCACGCCATTAAGATGTCGGGCTACACTCAACGCCTTGAGCAACTGGACTGCAAGATTCCAGAGGAGCTCAAGATTGACAGAGTTCTGCAATCACTCCCTCCTAGCTACAAAGGTTTTGTAGTTACTCATAATCAAATTGGTTCCACTGATACGATCACTGAGCTCTTCGCTAAGCTGAAAGCTGCGGAGGTGGATATCAAGAAAGACAATCATGTGTTGATGGTCAACAAGACCACTAGCTTTAAGAAAGCTAAAGGTGCAAAGGGATCTTTCAAGAAAGGCAAAGGCAAGCACGTTGCCCCTGCTGAGAAGAAGCTCAAGTCTGGACCTAAGCCGGACACTGAGTGCTTCTATTGCAAGGTCAAGGGTCACTGGAAGCGCAACTGTCCGAAGTACTTAGCGGACAAGAAGGCTGGCACCATCAAAGGTATATTTGATATACATGTTATTGATGTCTACCTTACTAGCGCTCGTTGTAGTGCCTGGGTATATGATACTGGTTCAGTTGCTAATATTTGTAACTCGAAACAGGAGCTACGGAATAGACGGCGGCTAGCAAGAGATGAGGTGACGATGCGCGTTGGCAATGGATCAAAAGTTGATGTGATGGCCGTCGGCACGCTCTCCTTAGTTTTACCTTTGGGATTAGTTTTAAACCTTAATAAGTGTTATTATGTGCCTGCGTTGAGCATGAACATTATATCTGGATCATGTTTATTGCAAGACGGTTATTCATTTAAATCTGAGAATAATGGTTGTTCTATTTATATGAATAACATCTTTTATGGTCATGCACCTGTTGTGAATGGTTTATTTCTTCTGAATCTCGAAAGCAATGAAACACACATCCATAACATTGAGGCTAAAAGATGCAAAGTAGATAGTGATAATCCAACTTATTTGTGGCACTGCCGTCTAGGTCATATTGGTGTAAAACGCATGAAGAAACTCCATTCTGATGGACTTTTGGAGTCTCTTGATTTTGAATCATTTGACACGTGCGAACCATGCCTCATGGGCAAGATGATCAAAACCCCGTTCTCCGGAATAATGGAGCGAGCAACGGACTTATTGGAAATCATACATACCGATGTGTGCGGACCAATGAGTATTTCGACGCGCGGTGGATATCGCTATTTTCTCACTTTTACTGATGACTTAAGTAGATATGGGTATATCTATTTAATGAAACATAAATCTGAAACGTTTGAAAAGTTCAAAGAATTTCAGAACGAAGTGGAAAACCATCGTAACAGGAAAATTAAATTTCTACGATCCGATCGTGGAGGTGAGTATTTGAGTTATGATTTTCTCACGCATCTTAAAGCAAGCGGAATCGTTTCGCAACTCACGCCACCCGGAACACCACAGCGCAATGGTGTGTCTGAACGCCGGAATCGAACTCTATTAGATATGGTGCGATCAATGATGTCTCTTACAGATTTGCCGTTATCATTTTGGGGTTATGCATTAGAAACCGCTGCATTCACTTTAAATAGGGCACCATCTAAATCCGTTGAGACGACACCGTATGAACTTTGGTTTGGTGCTAAACCTAAGTTGTCGTTTCTTAAAGTTTGGGGATGCGAAGCTTACGTCAAGAAGTTGATGCCGGACAAGCTCGAACCCAAAGCGGAGAAATGCGTCTTCATAGGATACCCTAAGGAAACGATTGGGTATACCTTCTACCACAGATCCGAAGGCAAAGTGTTTGTTGCAAAGAACGGATCCTTTCTTGAGAAGGAGTTTCTCTCGAAAGAAGTGAGTGGGAGAAAGGTAGAGCTAGACGAGGTTATTGAACCTTCTCTCGAGTTGGAGAGTAGCGCAGCACCAGAAATTGTTCCGGCGCCGCCTGCATCAACAAGAGAGGAAGCTAATGATAAAGATCATGAAACTTCAAACGATGCTACTACTGAACTTCGCAGGTCGACAAGGTCACGTGCCACTCCTGAATGGTACGGCAACCCTGTCTTAACCGTCTTGTTGTTAGACAACAGCGAACCTGCGAACTATGAGGAAGCAATGATGAGCCCAGACTCTGAGAAATGGCTAGAGGCCATGAAATCCGAATTGGGATCCATGAGCGAAAACCAAGTGTGGACTTTGGTGGATCCTCCTAGCGACCGTAAGGCCGTTGAGTGCAAATGGATTTTCAAGAAGAAAACGGACGCGGATGGTAATGTTACTGTCTATAAAGCTCGGCTTGTCGCAAAAGGTTTTCGGCAAGTTCAAGGTGTTGACTACGATGAGACTTTCTCTCCCGTAGCGATGTTTAAGTCCATTCGGATTTTATTAGCAATTGCTGCGTTTCATGATTATGAAATATGGCAGATGGATGTCAAGACTGCGTTCCTCAATGGCAACATTGATGAAGAGTTGTATATGATGCAGCCCGAAGGTTTTGTCGATCCTAAGGATGCTAATAAGGTGTGCAAACTTCAGCGTTCCATTTATGGACTGAAGCAAGCATCTCGGAGTTGGAACCTTCGTTTTGATCAAGTGATCAAGAATTTTGGATTTGTTCCAAATTGCTACGAAGCTTGTATCTACAAGAAAGTGAGTGGGAGCTCGGTGACATTTTTAGTACTATATGTGGATGACATATTGATTATTGGAAATGACATCGATATGCTTAACGATGTGAAGAGTTATTTGAATAAATGTTTTTCAATGAAAGACCTAGGGGAAGCTGCTTATATATTAGGCATCAAAATCTATAGAGATAGAGAAAGACGCCTAATAGCTTTAAGCCAAAGTACATATCTGGACAAAGTTCTGAAGAGGTTCAGAATGGATAAAGCAAAGAAAGGTTCATTGCCCATGTTGTCAGGTAAGATATTGAGCAAGGCTCAGTGTCCAGCTACGGTAAAAGATAGAGAAACTATGAGCAAAGTGCCATATGCCTCGGCCATAGGTTCTATCATGTATGCCATGCTGTGTACTAGACCGGATGTGTCCAATGCTCTTAGTTTGACGAGCAGATACCAAAGTGATCCAGGAGTGGAACACTGGACAGCCGTAAAGAACATCCTAAAGTATTTAAATAGGACTAAAGAAATGTTCTTAGTCTATGGAGGTGACGAGGAGCTCGTCGTAAAAGGTTACGTCGACGCTAGCTTCGACACCGACCCGGATGATTCTAAATCTCAGACAGGATACGTTTATATTTTGAATGGTGGAGCTGTGAGCTGGAGAAGCTGCAAGCAAAGCGTGATCGCGGGATCTACAACAGAAGCGGAATACATGGCTGCTTCGGAAGCATCAAGTGAAGGAGTTTGGATCAGAAACTTCATCACTGAGCTTGGTGTGGTTCCAAATGCCTTGGACCCACTGGAGATATTGTGCGACAACACTGGCGCCATAGCACTGGCTAAGGAACCAAGATATCATCCAAAAACCAAGCACATCAATCGCCGATTCCATATAATTCGAGATTATATAGGAGATGGAGATCTGAAGATTAGCAAAGTACATACAGATCTGAATGTCGCAGATCCGTTGACTAAACCTCTTCCACGAGCAAAACATGATCAGCACCTTAATGCCATGGGTGTTAGATTGTTGCCATTTGTAAACTAGATTATTGACTCTAGTGCAAGTGGGAGACTGTTGGAATTATGCCCTAGAGGCAATAATAAAGATGTTATTATTATAATTCTTGTTCATGATAATGTTTATATTCCATGCTAGAATTGTATTAAGCGGAAACTTTAATACTTGTGTGGTTTATGAGCAACACCGTGTCCCTAGTACGCCTCTTTGGACTAGCTCATTGATTAATGATGGTTAAGGTTTCCTAACCATAGACATGTGTTGTCAATTAATAATGAGATCATATCATTAGGAGAATGATATGATGGACAGACCTAAATAAAGCAGAGCAATTAGATCGTGTCATCGTGTTCATCTTTGCGAAGCTTTTCCTATGTCATGTATTGTATTCCTTAGACCATGAGATGATACAACTCCCTAGTATCGGAAGAAAGCTTTGAAGTCATCAAACGTCATCCTATGTGAGGGTGATAATAAAGGTGTCTCTCAGGTGATCAGAAAGTACTTGTTGAGTTGTATGTATCGAGATGGAATTTGTCCCTCCCAAGTCGGAGAGATATACTTCGGGCCCACTCGGTAATCGATATCAACACCGCTTGCAAGCATGTGGTTAAGGAGTTAATCACGAAGTGATATCGGATTACGGAACGAGTAAAGTACTTGCTGTGAACGAGATTGAACTAGGTATGGCGATACCGACGATCAAATCTCGGGCAAGTAAAATATCGTGTGACGAAGGGAATACATATACGGGATTAATTGAATCCTGACATCGTGGTTCATTCGATATGATTATCGATGAATATGTGGGAGTCAATATGGGTTTCCAGATCCCGCTATTGATTATTGATAGAAGATCATGTCTGCATATTCTCGAACCCGTAGGGTCACACACTTAACGTGTATCGATGCTAGGATAGAATGGATAATTGGTTTATGAGTTTTAGTTCGGAGTCTCGGATGAGATCCAGGACGTCACGAGAGGTTCCGGAATGGTCCGGAGAATAAGATTCATATAAAGGAAAGCAGTTTTTGGATTCCGGAAAGGTTTCGGAGTTTATCGGTATTGTACCGGAAGGTTCTAGAAGGTTCCGGAGTGGGACCAACGTGGGCCCACTTGACGGAGGCCTGCGTGGGCCTAAGGGGAAGTGCCCTGGCCGCCTTGGGCCAGGTGCACAAGGCCCCTAAGGCCCAGCCGGCCAAGCCCAAGGGTAACCCTAAAGGAAACTTCAAATAAGGAAAGGGGGGGAAACTTGCCCCCCACTCCTCCTTATCCAAGTCGGCTAGGGATTGGAGGAGGGGCTAAGCTGGCCGCCCAGCCCCCCATATAAGGGGGGGCAGGGGCGCAGCCCTCCCTCACCTGAAGACCCAAACCCTAGCCGCCCCTGCTGCCCTCCCTCTCTCTCTCTCGTGACTGCACGTAGGCGAAGCCCTGCCGCAGAAACTCTCCACCATAAGCACCACGCCGTCGTGCTGCCGATCCAATCTATCTCTCCACCATACTTGCTGGACCAAGGAAGGAGGAGACGTCGCTGCACCGCACGTGTGCAACTCTCGGAGGCGCCGCCACTTGCGGCGTAGGATCGGATCGGATCGCGAGGAGGAGAAGACGAGTACGACTACGTCAACCACGTTCTCTTGAACGTTTCCGCTGTGCGAATCTTCAAGGGTATGAAGATCTCATCTACCTCTCTCGTTGATTACATCTCCTAGATTAGATCTTGGCTTTCTTGTTCGTTGCGTAGGAAAAATTTTGTTTACTATGCTACGAAACCCTTCAAAGGGAGAACTGAAGAAAATTAACAAGCAGTTAAAGCAGCTGATCGAGTTGAAGAAGCAAGCTAATCTTATGGCTGGTTGTTTTTTTTGTTGTATAATTGCGATCGGATTCTTATCATTGCTCGTCAAGCGCTAGAAGTTGTTACAAGGGATCCCTTGTTACAAATCCATTATTCAGTTACATGTACTTGTAGTTGTTTTCAAAGTTAGTGTGTGCATTCACCGAAATTACCAAAAAAAATAAGTGTTAGGGAATATAGGAATGCTAAAGATAGTTGATAATTGTTAGAGGGGTGACAAATAATGCATTCACCGAAATCCCACAAATATGTATGTCTCATGTTTATACCAAAATTATACCACTTTTGGGATGTTTCAAATAACCAAAACTATATCCCAAACTATATTCCCTAAAAAAAAAGGAATGCTAAAGATAGTTGATAATTGTTAGAGGGGTGATAAATAATCCATTCACTGAAATCCCACAAATATGCCAAATATGTATGTCTCATGTTTCTACCAAAATTATACCATTTTTGGGCCGTTTCAAATTGCCAAAACTATATTCCTTAAAAGAAAAGGAATGCTAAAGATAGTTGATAATTGTTAGAGGGGTGATAAATAATTCATTCACCGAAATGCCCCAAATATGCCAAACATGTATGTCTCATATTTCTACCAAAATTATACCACTTTTGGGCCGTTTCAAATTACGAAAACTATATTCCCTAAAAGAAAAGGAATGCTAAAGATAGTTGATAATTGTTAGAGGGGTGATAAATATGTATGTCTCATGTTTCTACCAAAATTATACCACTTTTGGGCCGTTTCAAATTACCAAAACTAAATTCCCTAAAAGAAAAGGAATGCTAAAGATAGTTGATAATTGTTAGAGGGGTGATAAATATGTATGTCTCTTGTTTACCACTTTTTAGTTTAACATTTTTAAATCATGGAAAATAATGCATAAATAGAGGGAATATAGTTACGTGGCAAAATAATCCATAAATGCACACGGATCGACTCCACCAACCGTTGATCCACCGACAGACAGAGAGAGAGGGGTGGCCACGAAGAGAGAGAGAGAGGGGTGGCCACGAAGAGACGGATAGGGGTATACTGCCCGTTAGATCAGTGGATCAACGGTTGGTGGAGTCGATCCATGTGACAACTGCTCAACCAATCAGGATAAGTTTGGGTTTCTGTGAGTATTTGTGACAGTACTTGAGGGCAAAACTAAGTAGTACTAAGAAACCAAGGGCACGTAAATAGTAAATAGACTAAGGGATTCAAACAAAATAATTACAAAATGAAAAATGCGTGTTTTGTACAATATAATTCATATTGGGCTACATCAAATTATTTGCAATTCAAATATACATGAGTGTGACAATTATGGCCTCATTTAGACAAACTATGTTTTGGGGAAGATGTTTTGCAAAGGGGTTTGAGTGGAAAACCATGCATCTTCATAGCTACTAGTGATTATGAGAAGTGGCAATTTGTGGTAAAACATGATTTATCTATGTTTGTTAAGGTGGCAGGTTGCGTAGGAAGACTCCATGAGTAGGTGCCACTATGTTTTTATTTTTTTTGGATTTTTTTGCGCATGAAATGACTCAATTAGCTATGTTAATCTCATTTGTTGACTCTCTGTTGACCAGCTACTTGAGGGTAGAACTGAGTATAATGCACTTGCCATTCTAAGTACTCGAGGGGAAAACTGAGTACATATAAAATTTCTGTATAAGGCCCGAGGGTAGAACTGAGTACACCAAACGTCGAAGGGTTAGCCTCGTGTCGCGGTGCACGCTGCAGCCATGCATAGCGGACGCGTGTTGCGGTACACCAAACGCCACCTTCGTCTTTATAGAGCCCCTCTTTCTCTCTCTCGATGCTTGCCCACTCTCTCATTCTCACTGCAACCGCCTCTCCTGTCCCATCATCTTCTCCACTTCGCATCGAAAAAACCCCTAAGAAAAAACCCCGGCGATGGAGAAGCATGAGATGCCCATTGCCGACGTAGCCGCCGGCGCATCGGCCGCCGGCGCATCGGCCGCCGGCGCATCGGCCACCGCCCCCGTCCAGTCCCCCGTCGCTGCTTCCGATGTAGGCGCCGGCGCATCAGCCGCCGTTGCAATGGCCGCCGCCCCCGTCCAGGTCCCCGTCCAGGCACCTGTCCAGGCACCCGTCGAGGCCCCCGTCGATTGGGACCTATACAAAGACCCGTACGAACCAGTGTCGTACGTCGCGCCGGCGAACCCCTACGACCCCAGCATCGTCGACGACTACCCGGAGGTAACCCTTTGTTCCCATGTTCTTATGCCATTTCAATCCTTTTGTGTTAGATCTAGCGTTATTAGGGTTCGTCTGTTCCTAGTTCAATCCTTTTATGATAGATCTAGCATTATTAGGGTTAGTCTGTTCCTAGTTCAATCCTTTTATGATAGATCTAGCATTATTATGATAGATCTAGCGTTATTAGTGTTTGTGATTTGCTTTTGTTTAAGATTCGGTTAACTTATGTGAGTAATCAATCCCATCCGGTTAATTTGTGCCGATGATGATAAATATTTGGGCACAAATTGATTCAGGGTTTAGTCTGTGAACAATTGGTGTGTACAAATTTGTTGTGCATGATCTTTGGTTCACTGACCCAAATCCTGGATATAAGTGTGTCCAATGTAACTAAGCCTTCTTTTTTTCGTGCCCATATTATCATGCATGATCTTTTGTTCACTCTCTGTTCCATCATCGCTGTAATTGACTCCGTGTTTTTCGATCTTTGGTGCTACGTGACAGGTGCAGAGCAGCGACGTCGACAGCGACGACAAGTCCTTCCACACCAAGACTCGTCACGTCCTCAGGAGGCTGCAGTCCGGCCATTATGATCGCCACTTTGCTCGAGGCGTTTACAGGTGCCCCTTCTGCAACAGGAGGCTCCGCGCCACCGACTTCAACTGCCTGGTGAACCATGCCGAATCCCTTGGCAGTCCCCTGGCGGCACTAGAGTTGGAACGACCGTGAACATGCATGCGTTTATGGCCAAACACAAAGCACTTGGGATTCACCTGCGCAGCCTCCAAGCTTAATCCCATATAAAATATAGCTTATGTTGGATCTAGGGATCCCATATAAATACAGCAGCCAACATAGCATATATATATATATATATATGCTATGTTGGCTGTTGTATGTAGCTTATCCTATATTTTCTCGATTTATTATGCTGTTGTGAATTTATCCTCTACTAGCTTCTAGATTTGCTACTAGATTTGTTAACATATTGGGCAAAAAATGAGGGCCAAAAGGCAACAATCATTAAAGAAAGACAGAAATAGAAGCTTCTCTAGATTTGATACTAATTTGGTGAAAAGAGAGAGAACTGTTACAGAGAGAGAGGGAAAAAAGCACTCTGAAAAATGCCAATTTGGGCCGAGAGAGATAAAACCGAGCTCTCACGTACAACCAAACGCGGTCCCGTTCTACCAGCCCCACGCGACGCGGCCCCACACGACGTGGCCCCACACGTCAGCACGGAACGGTCAACTAAACGGCAACCCTCCTGTCCGAGCGTCTGTGAGGGGTTTCAAACTAGAGCGAGGGGAAAACTGAGGAAAAGTTAAGCGGCTGGGGAAAACTGAGTACAACTAACGACCCAGGGGCACGAAAATAGAAATCCCTTGAAAATTCATATCTAAAGATTTACAAATCTAAATTGTTTGAAATTGAGTAACTAATTCAAAACCATTTTCTATTTTCAGAACCAGAAGATTAAAATAAGTTTGAGATTACCCAACACTTTTAGAGGATATGGAGTCTTTCACAGGCTTGCAGGGAAATTTTTCTGAGGTGGAGCTTCCGAAGATGCCGTAGGGCATGAGCACCAACGACATCTTCGAGAAGCTCTGCCACGGTAGATTTCTCAACCCTTTACCCAACACTGTTAGAGGATATGGAGTCTTTCGCGGGCTTGCAGGGAAATTTTTCTGAGGCGGAGCTTCCGAAGGTGCTGTAGGGCGTGAGCACCAACGACATCTTCGAGAAGCTCCGCCACGGGAGATTTCCCAACCCTTTCCTCCATAACTTTTAGAGGAGATGGAGTCTTTCACGGGCTTGCAGGGAAATTTTTCTGAGGCAGAGCTTCCAAAGATGCCGTAGGGCGTGAGCACCAACGACATCTTCGAGAAGCTCTGCCACGGGAGATTTCCCAACCCTTTCCTCCATCCATGGGTATGAAACTCTCCCTGCCTTCGAGCTGTGCTTGCCATGGCGTATCGATGCTCCTTTTATAGGCACGGCACCGCTTCTACTTTTGTCTTGTTCCTCCGACAGGGGCGTCGTGCGCTACATGCTTTATCTCATCGAGCAGTGCATCCACCCACGCATGCTTATCCTGCCAACAGCTTTAGTCTCGGTTGCACCCACCAGCCGGGACTAAAGGTTACCCACACGTCCTTATCCCACCGACAGCTTTGTTAGATGACACAAAAACCACCTTTAGTCCCGGTTGTACCCACCATCCGGGACTAAAGGTTAGATGGTTTCCCGCGCCACTGCGTTCCTGCCTATTTTCTTCCCGTGCTTTCCACCGCTTCCCGCCTCCGTCTTCCCGCCATTTTTCACTATATATATGTAGGCTTGGCCTCCATTTACATATCACATCTAGACTCATATCTGCAAACCTCATCACTCTCTTCCATGGCTTCCATCGTATCTCTAACCCCCCAGGAGGCGGAGGTGCTTTGTGCCTCAAACTACCCCTGCCCGCCGGGCTACCGCGTCCCCACCGGCTGGATGCTGAGCGTCGGAGGCGTACCGGTCCCTCCTATCCCTCTAGGTGTGGCGCGCCAGATGGCCATCACGAACCACTACTACTTCGAGCTCACGCCAGAGCAGCGGAGGAATCCCCAGTGGCATCCCGACTACAGCCCGACTTGGGACGCCTTCTTCATCAATTGGCGTGAGAGTGCGCTTGCCAGGCACGAGCAGGACGGCCCGCCTCGTTCGAACTTCAACGAGGCCGGCCATCGGCTGTGGTGGCGCGGCCGGACTCTCCAGAGCGTCATGGCCTACTGTGGCCCCTGCCTGCACTACCCTCAGTTTCAGCCCACGCGTGCTCACCCGCCGAGGTTCGACTACCACGACCTCGATGCCAGCGACGACGACGTCGGTGACTACGACGACTACAGTGGCGACGTTTATAGGGCTAGGCACGACTATGACTGAATCACTCCAACATTCGAAAACAAGTTCGGCCGATTGTGACTTAATCTGACCATGTACTTTAATTCCAGTTCAATCGTTTCCCCGCCTCTCGTGAGTGTTATTGTGATACATGATTAGAACAATACATTACATAAAATGTTTAATACATGATTAGAACAATACATGATTACACATGATTACACATCATTTCTTCGCTAGTGTCCCTTGCTTATGATTGTGGCGTAACCATGGAGAATCTTCATTATCTAACTTGAGGCTTGTGTCAGTGTTCACTCTGAAGGGCGGAATTTCACCAAACTGATTATAATCTTGTGACATGTCTGTCTTGTCCTCCACTCCCACGATGGTTCTTTTCCCTGAAAGAACTATGTGGCGCTTTGGTTCATCACATGATGTATTCGCTTTGGTTCTTTTTCTTGGTTTGCTACTCATGTCCTTCACATAGAAAACCTGAGCCACATCTTTGGCTAGGACAAATGGTTCATCAAGGTACCCTAGATTGTTGAGATCCACCATTGTCATTCTGTACTGCTCGTCCAACTTTACCCCGCCTCCTGTCATCTTCACCCATTTGCACCGAAACAAAGGAACCTTAAAGTTAGGTCCATAATCAAGCTCCCATATCTCCTCTATGTAACCATAATATGTGTCCGTTCGCCCTTTGCCGGTTACTGCATCAAAGCGGACACCACTGTTTTGGTTGGTGCTTTTTTTATCTTGGGCGACCATGTAAAATGTATTCGCATTTATCTCGTACCCTTGGAAAGTCAATATAGTCGAAGATGGTAATTTGGCCAGCAAGTACAGCTGCTCTTCAACAACAGTGTCATTCATGAGACGTCTTTGCAACCAAACGCCAAAAGTCGCCATGTGGAGCTGTAAAACAAAGGACTCAGGCTGCCCTGGGTTTGCTTGGCGTACAATATTCTTGTATTCCTCACTGTACGGAGCCACCAAGAGGGAATTTTGTAGAACTGTGTAGTGTGCTTGAGTCAACGAATGACCATCCCTACATATCATTGGTTTCTTTCCGATCGTGCCTTTTCCACTAAGTCTCCCCTCATGACGCGATTGAGGAAGACCAATCGGCTTAAGGTCGGGAACAAAGTCAGCACAAAACTCAATGACCTCCTCTGTTCCATATCCCTTGATGATGCTTCCTTCTGGCCTAGCACGGTTACAACCATATTTCTTTAAGACTCCCATGAACCTCTCAAAGGGGAACATATTGTGTAGAAATACAGGGCCGAGAATGGAAATCTCTTTGACTAGGTGAACCAGGAGGTGCGTCATAATATTGAAGAACGATGGTGGGAACACCAGCTCGAAGCTGAGAAGACATTGGGCCACATCATTTTGTAACCGTGGTAGATCTTCTGGATTGATTACCTTCTGAGATATTGCATTGAGGAATGCACATAGCTTCACAATTGCTAGTCGAACATTTTCTGGTAGAAGCCCCCTCAATGCAACTGGAAGCAATTGTGTCATAATCACGTGGCAGTCATGAGACTTTAGGTTCTGGAACTTTTTCTCTGCCATATTTATTATTCCCTTTATATTCGATGAGAATCCAGCCGGGACCTTGATACTGTTCAGGCATTCAAAAAAGGTGCTCTTCTCTTCTTTAGTAAGAGCGTAGCTAGCGCGACCTTGAAACAGTTCCGGATGTCGGTCTTCTGGGTCTTTCACACGTTGCAGGTCCTGTCGAGCTTCCTTTGTATCTTTTGTCTTCCCATACACACCCAAGAAGCCTAGCAGGTTCACGCAAAGATTCTTCATCACATGCATCACGTCGATTGCAGAGCGAACTTCTAGGAATTTCCAATACTCAAGCTCCCAAAATATAGATTTCTTCTTACACATGTCCGTCTGCGTCATGCGGAATAGATTGTCCGCCAGGACCCTTTCCAAAGATTACTTCTATATCTTTGACCATATCGAATACATCATCACCAGTATTTTCCTTAGGTGGCTCCCGGTGATCTGCCTTACCGTTGAAATGCTTGCCTTTTTTTCTTACGGCATGAATTTTGCTAAGAAATCGACGGTGCGATATGTACACATTCTTCTTACAATTAGCTAAATATATACTTTCAGTCTCTTGTAAACAGTGTGTGCATGCCTTGTATCCCTTGTTTGTCTGTCCTGAAATGTTACTAAGAGCAGGCCAATCATTGATGGTAACGAACAGCAACGCTCGTAAGTCAAATTCCTCTTGTTTGTGCTCATCCGACACACGTACGCCTGGTTTGGCCCACAGCTGTAAAAGTTCATCAACTAATGGCCTTAGGTACACATCAATATCGTTGCCGAGTTGCTTCGGACCTTGGATGAGCACTGGCATCATAATGAACTTCCGCTTCATGCACAACCAAGGAGGAAGGTTATAGATGCATAGAGTCACGGGCCAGGTGCTATGACTGGAGCTCTGCTCCCCAAAAGGATTGAAGCCATCTGTACTTAGACCAAACCGTATGTTCCTTGCGTCACCTACAAAATCTTTAAACTTATTATCGATCTTTCTCCATTGAGACCCATCAGCGGGGTGTCTCAACATCCCGTCTGACAAACGGTCCTCTTTGTGCCATCGCAATAACTTGGCATGCTCTTTGCACCGAAACAAATGTTTCAACCGTGGTACTATAGGAGCATATCACATCACCTTGGCAGGAACCCTCTTTCTGGGGGGCTCGCCCTCAACATCACCAGAGTCATCTCCTCTGATCTTATACCGCAATGCAGTGCATATCGGGCATTCAGTCAAAGTCTCATAGTCACCACGATAGAGGATGCAGTCATTAGGACATGCATGTATCTTCTGAACCTCTAAACCTAGAGGGCAGACAATCTTCTTGGCTTCGTACGTACTGGTGGGCAATTCGTTATCCTTTGGAAGCATATTCCTCATCATTTTCAGCAACTTTTCAAATCCGGAGTTAGATAGACCTTCTTCTGCCTTCCATTTCAGCAATTCAAGTGTGCTGCCCAGCTTTTTCAGACCATTTTGGCAGTTTGGGTATAAGGACTTTTTGTGATCCTCTAACATGCGATCCAACTTCTCCCTCTCCTTATTAGTTTCGCATTCTCTCCGTGCATCAGCAATGGTCCGACCGAGATCATCAGGGGCCTCATTATGTGTCTCTCCTTCAGCTTCCCCTTCAGCTCCCCCTTCAGCTCCCCCTTCAGCTTCTCCCATGAAAGTATCACCATATTCAGGGAACCCAGGATAGTTGTCATCATCCTCTTCTTCATTGTCTTCCATTGTAACACCTCTTTCTCCGTGCTTGGTCCAACAATTGTAGCTGGGCATGAAACCGTGCTGAAGCAGGTGCACGTGAAGGATTCTTGATGAAGAGTAATTCTTCAGATTCTTACACACACTACATGGACAGACATCAAAACTATTCCGCTTGTTCGCATCAGCCACACGGAGGAAATCCTGCAAGCCCTTAATGAACTCGCTTGAGACTCGACTACCGTACATCCATTGCCGGTTCATCTGCATTATTATGTAAGTATATAATAAACCAAATTAATACAAGGAATAAACTCACATTGCATATAAATCATATATACTCCCACATTACTCTCTAACGTTACTCCACAAATCCCTCTATTTTCTTGAGCATAAAAAGAGCTATATATGTGCATGGAAATCAATCAAGAAAATGTCTCATACTTACAAGTTATTATTGCAAATAAATCCTACTCAAAAATTATTTTTGTAAATCACATAAGCTCACAATTACTCCCACGTTACTTTCTAACATTAATTACTACACAAATCCCTCTATTTTTTTGAGCATAAAAAGAGCTATATATGTGCATGACAAATTTCTACTTCATACTCATTTTGGTCAACATACAAGTACACCACCTCTACACATGTGCAAACTAAGGAATTAATTTAAGCTCAAATGCTATATAAATCAAATAAACTCCCATAATTACTCCCAAATTATAGCCACAAATCTCACCACATCTAGAGCATTATATGAGCTAAATTAGCAATTAAAGATGAGAGAGTAAAGTTGCTAACCTTTTGAACCAATTAGATAGATGAAATAACTCAAAATCTTGGATAATTTTGATAAAAAATCGGGCATGACCTCCCCACTCAATCCTAGCTTCCGACCACCATTAGTGTACTGGCAGGCTCGGGGAAAGAGAAGCTCGATTTTGTAGGCGACGGCCTTTAGTCCCGGTCCGTGTTAAAGGCCGGGATTAAAGGACGCCCTTTAGTCCCGGTCGTTAACACGGGCCGGGACTAAAGGCTGCCGCCTGTGGGGTTCCCGCCCGCCACCCCTTTAGTCCCGGTCCATGTTAAAGACCGGGACTAAAGGTCCATTACGAACCGGGACTAGGTCGTGGCCGTGCCCCAGCGGCACGAACCGGGACTAATGCTCCCTTTAGTCCCGGCCCAAATAGTTTGGGGACTAAAGGTGGCGGATAGAAGCCTCTTTTTCCACTAGTGAGTGATTCGCGCGTGGGTCAGATCATGTTGAGGTGCTATCCACATTGTATTGTTGCTCGATGGCTTTGTTTGATGTAAGCGACGCCCGGGTGGACGACATCTTTATGTGATGACACTAAGCAATGTGCCACTTTGTTGGGACTCTAAGTGCAGAGTGTTGTAGTAAGAGTAGATTTTCCCCACGAGGGAACTCAAGGTTTATATAAAACTCTCAGGGAACAGTCAGAAAAGCTCTTTCTATTCTCGTCAGCAACCTGCAAAATAATCTCCTTGTCTTGAATCCCCAACTCCACCGAGTGGTTGTCAAGCACAAGGTGTTGCATGTAAGTAAAAATAAATAACAAATGCAGTAAAATAAAATCAATACAATAATGTAAACTATGCTAATATGCAACTAAAACAATAAGGTAAAGGTGTTTTGGGGTTTTTTGATATGATTGGAAGAAAGTAAATATGTTTTTGAATTTTCGGATTTAATTAATGCTGAAAATAAAAGTGCGAGGAAAAGTGTTTAAAAGGTGTTTCTTATGATTAAAATTGGACCAGGGTTCATGAGTTCACTTGTCTACTCTCATAAAGTTGTGGTGGCATTAAGCGCAAGATAGATGACCAAAACATCAACGTGATTTTATTATGTTATTTGGTAATATAATCGCGGTAACATCTTGGGGTGAATCTTGTCCAGTTCATAGGGGAAACTTTCCCGGTGTTGATTACTCTTGTAGTTAATGCTATTGAGTGAAACCATTGAATTAAGGTTTATGTCCAGATTGTTATTTATCATTATTTCACCTCTGATCATGATCTATATGATGTCTTGTGAGTTGTTCGTTTAGTTCTTGAGGACATGGGAGAAGTCAAGATGTTAGTAGTGAAACTATGTTGAGTAATATTTAATGGTTTGATATTTATATTGTGGTGCTATTCTACTAGTGGTGTCATGTGAACATCGACTACATGATACTTCACCTTTATGGGCCTAGTGGAATGCATTATGTATTTGGCTACTAATTATGAGGTTGCCGGGGCGACAGAAACCTAAATCTCTGTTAGGAAACCAGTGCACCAGGGAGTGTAGGATCTCAGAGTTTAAGGCTGTGGTTAGATTTATCTTAATTACTTTTTTGTAGTTGCGGATGCTTGCAAGGGGTATAATCACAAGTGTGTATTAATCCAAGCTGGGGTAGTGCATTAGCATAGGTTCACCCCCATAACACTTATCAAACCAATGAATATTACTTAGCTGTATGAAGCAAAAGCACTTGACAGAAACTCCCGTGTGTCCTCAGGAACGTTTGTTAATCATAAGTAACACAACCGACTTGTCCTTTGCTCTAGAAAGGAATGGGCCGCTCGCAGCAATTATTACTATTTTTTATTTACTCATACTTTATTTACTTGCACTACCAAATACTCCTGAAAACCTGTTTGCTAGTATTTCTAGTGAATCCTTGATCAAAACTACTTGTCAACACCTTCTGCTCCTCGTTGGGTTCGACACTCTTATTTATTGAAAGTGCTACGATACACCCCCTATACTTGTGGGTCATCAAGACTATTTTCCGGCGCTGTTGCCAGGGAGCTAAGTGCTATTGAAGAGTGGAATAGGCAAGGGAAATTTTTACTATGAGTATTGTTTTTATTTATGTCTTTTATTTTATTTTATTATGGAGAAGTCTCCATTTGGTTCCCTATTTGGGAATGCTACTGCCACTGTTACGGTAGTAGATGAACCACCGCCTGCTCAATTGGATCCTTTTAAAATATCTATGAAAATTGTTGAACGTGTTATGAATAACTGCTATTAAGGAGATGGAACTGTCCATCTTGGTGATCATTTACTCTTTATACATGAATTATGCGAGTTGTTCAAGTGTGCAGGTATTTCATCAAGCCAGGTTAAGAGAAAGCTATTCTCTTTATCACTGAAGGGCAGAGCTACAGAATGGTATAAGCTGTTGAAGAATGGCCGATCTATTGGCTGGGAGGAAATTGTGCCTCTCTTTATTCTAAATTATATCCTCCAAGTGAGATTCATAAAGATCGGAACCAAATATATAATTTTTGGCCTCATGATGGAGAGAGTATTGCCCAAGCGTGGGGGAGATTGAAGTCACTAATGCTCAAATGTCCCATTCATGAGCTCCCCAGTAATATTGTTATTAATAACTTCTATGCAAGGCTTTCTCTTCATGACAAGGATTTATTGGATGCTTCTTGTTCTGGATCATTTACACGTGTGAAAGAAGAAGCTAAATGGGATCTTCTTGACCATATTCAGGAAAATACTAAAGGATGGGAGAACGACAAAGGTAGACAGTCAGGTATAAATTATGATTATGAATGCATTAAATCTTTTATGGGAACTGATGGCTTTCATAATGTTAGTGCTGTTTATGGTCTTGATTCTCAAATACTTGCCAACTGTTTTAAGGCTTTTGCCTCTTATCTTGATGTTTCAAAGAAGGATTGGAACAATTACCATGCGCCTTATAAAGATAATATTAGTTGTGTTTCTGCTAGAATTACTGAAGTTTGTACTGTTGATCGTATTTTGCCTGAGCCTTATTTTGAGAAAAACCATTTCCCTGCTAAGGTAAAGGAGCATTCTATGTTAACCAGTGTGCTTAATAAAAGTGCAAAGAATGCTTTAGAACCTGATGAGAAAATAACTATTAAAACCTGAAGTAGCAATAGTAAAGGACCTTGTTACTAAAAGTGTAGAAGATGGGCACATTATCTTTTGTGAAGATGCTTCTAATATTGTTTCACATCCTAGTAGATATAGGAAAACAAGTGTTCTTGTGCTTTCTGTCAGGATTGGTGATCATTGCTATTATGGTTTATGCGACATTGGTGCAAGTTCAAGTGCTATTCCTTATGAGCTTTACAGAGAAATCATGCATGAAATTGGTTCTTGTGAACTTGAAGATATTGATGTGGTTATTCAGCTCGCTAACAGAGAAACTATCTCTCCAATTGGTATTGTTAGAGATGTGGAAGTTTTATGCAGTAAGACTAAATATCCTACTGATTTTCTAGTACTTTGTTCAGCTGCTAGTAAAACTTGTCCTATTATTTTTGGTAGACCTTTCTTGAATACTTGTGGCACCGTTATAGATTGTAAGAAAGAGAAAATTTTGACTAAGTTTGAAGGAGAATCTTATGAGTTTAATTTCTCTAAGTTTACTAGAGCTTCTTATGAAACTGATTTGCCTAATGAAGATTTTAGAGTTGAACAGCTTGCCTCTATTGCTCTTGCTCCTAATGATGCTTTGCAGCAATATATGGAGGACCACGAAAGTGAGATCTTTAGGGACGAAAGAAATGAAATTGATGGGATTCTTCTTCGTCAGCCAGAGATGCTTAAACACAATTTACCTGTGGATGATTTGGGTACCACTTTACCACTAAAGGAAGATCCTATTTTTTATTTAAAACCTTTACCTGATGATCTTAAATATGCTTATATTCATGATAAGAAAATATATCCTGTTATTATTAGTTCTAAACTTTCAGGGAAGGAAGAAGAAAGATTATTGGAAATATTGAGGAAACACTGAGGAGCTATGGGATATACTCTTGATGATTTAAAAGGGATTTTCCCTACTATATGTCAGCATGCTATTAATATGGAGCCAGATGCAAAGCCAGTTGTTGAACATCAACACCGTTTAATTCCTAAGATGAAGGAAGTGGTAATAAATGAGGTATTGAAACTCCTTGATGCTGGTATTATTTATCCTATTGCTGATAGTAGATGGGTTAGTCATGTGCATTGTGTTCCTAAGAAAGAAGGAATTACTGTTGTGCCTAATGAGAATAACGAGCTTATTCCTCAAAGAGTAGTAGTTGGTTATAGGATGTGTATCAATTTTTGAAAGGTCAACAAACTTACTAAGAAAGATCATTATCCTTTACCGTTTATAGAACAAATGTTAGAGAGGTTATGTAAGAAAACTTTTTTTTGTTTTCTTGATGGTTATTCTGGTTTCTCTCAAATTGCTGTTAAAAAGAAAGATCAAGAGAAAACCACTTTTACTTGTCCTTATGGAACTTATGCTTATAGACATATGCCTTTTGGTTCGTGTAATGCTCCTGCTACATTTCAAAGATGCATGTCTGCTATTTTTCATGGATTTTGTGAAGAAATTGTGGAGGTATTAATGGATGATTTCTCCGTCTATGGAACTTTTTTTGATAATTGTTTGCACAATCTTGATAAAGTTTTGCAGAGATGTGAGGAAACTAAACTTGTGCTTAATTGGGAGAACTGCCACTTTATGGTGAATGAAGGAATTGTTCTTGGACATAAAATTTCTGAGAGAGGTATTGAAGTTGACAGAGCAAAAGTTGAAGCAATTGAGAAAATTCCCTGTCCTAGGGATGTAAAAGGTATTCGTAGTATTCTTAGTCATGCTGGTTTCTATAGGAGGTTTATTAAAGATTTCTCTAAAATTTCAAAGCCTCTTACTAATCTTCTTCAAAAAGATGTAGCATTTGTTTTTGATGATGATTGTAAGGAAGCTTTCGAAACTCTTAAGAAGGCTTTAACTACTGCTCCTATTGTCCAACCACCTGATTAGAATTTACCCTTTGAAATTATGTGTGATGCTAGTGATTTTGCTGTAGGTGTTGTTCTTGGACAGCGCGTAGATAAGAAGTTGAATGTTATTCATTATGCTAGTAAGACTCTTGATGCTACTCAAAAGAATTATGCTACTACTGAGAAGGAGTTCCTAGCTGTTGTCTTTGCTTGTGATAAGTTTAGACCTTATATTTTTGATTCGAAAGTTACTATTCATACTGATCACGCTGCTATTAGGTATCTTATGGAAAAGAAAGATGCTAAGCCCAGGCTTATTAGATGGGTGTTGCTTTTACAAGAGTTTGATTTGCATATTGTAGTTAGGAAAGGTGCTGAAAATCCTGTTGCTGATAATTTGTCTAGATTGGAAAACATTTCTTTTGATCCTATTCCTGTTAATGATAGTTTTCAAAATGAACTATTGGCTGCAATAAAGGTAACCTCGCGAGAGAGTCCTTGGTATGCTGATTATGCTAACTTTATTGTTTCTAAGTATTTGCCTCCAACCTTTACAACCCAGCAAAGAAGGAAATTCTTTTATGACTTGAGGCATTATTTTTGGGATGCCCACACTTATATAAAGAAGGAGTGGATGCTATTATGCGAAGATGTATTCCAGAATATGAACAACAAGAGATATTGAGGAAATGTCATGGTAGTGCTTATGGAGGACATCATGCTAGAGACAGAACTGCACAAAAGGTTCTACAATCAGGTTTTTATTGGCCTACTGTTTTTAAAGATGCAAGAAAGTTTATTTTATCATGTGATGAATGTCAAAGAGTTGGTAATATTTCTAGACGCAATGAAATGCCTATGAATTATTCTCTTGTTATTGAACCATTTGATTGTTGGGGTTTTGACTTATGGGTCATTTTGCTCCTTCAGAAGGTTATACTCATATAATTGTTGTTGTTGATTATGTTACTAAGTGGCTAGAAGCTATACCTATAAAGAGTGCCGATGGTGAGACCTCGTTAAAAATGCTTAAGGATGTTATTTTTCATAGGTTTGGTGTGCCTAGATATCTTATGACTGATGGAGGTTCTTATTTTATTCATGGCGGTTTTAGGAAGACTCTTGCTAGATATGACGTTAATCATAGAATTGCTTCTGCTTATCATCTCCAAACTAGTGTGCAAGTAGAGTTATCGAATAGGGAGATTAAGTCTATCTTGCAGAAGACGGTTAATAGATCTAGGAAAAATTGGGCTAGCAAGTTAAATGATTGCTTTATGGGCTTATAGAACTGCTTATAAGAACCCCATGGGTATGTCTCCTTACAAAATGGTTTACGGAAAAGCGTGTCACTTGCCCTTAGAATTAGAACACAAAGCTTTTTGGGCAGTGAAAGAGCTTAATAGGGATTTTAAACTTGCCGATAAGAAAAGGTTGCTTGATTTGAGTTCCTTAGATGAGTGGAGAAGTGAAGCTTATGAAAATGCCAGACTTTTTAAAGAGAAAGTCAAGCAGTGGCATGATAGGAGAATTCTTAAGAGAGAATTTCATGTTGGTGAGAAAGTTCTATTGTATAGGTCTCGTCTCAGATTTTTTACAGGAAAATTACTCTCGAAATGGGAAGGACCCTTTATTATTGAAGAGGTGTATCATTCAGGTGCGATAAAGATTGCTTCGCTTAAAGATAACACTACGCAAGTGGTGAATGGGCAAAGACTCAATCATTATATTTCTGGAGATTCGTATAATGAAGATATCGATATTATTCAAGTAGTTACTCCGAAAGAATTCATCAAAGAACAAATGCAGGAAACTGCAGAGTCCGTTTTCGAATAGGTAACAGTTCTAGTCAGAAAAGGTTCGCGTTAAACTTTTCTGCTTATACTTTTGTTGTTTTTATTAAATATAAAAAATCACAAGAAGAAAACAAGTTGGAAATGTAGCCCGGAGGCTCCACACCACACCATGGCGCGGGCCCCTTGCTGGCCGCGCCACCTGGTGGTGCGGTCCCCTCAGAGCTCGTTTTCATCCCGGTTTCTTCCCGTGCCTTTGTTTTGTTGTTAAACTTTCGCTTATATAACCCCCCAAATTGCCCGAGGTCTGTATATCATTTTCTCGTCGTGTTTTTGTTTCGATCTATATCTGTCAGGAGTTGTTCTCAATTTTAGAGGTACCATGGCCTCCGCCAACAACGACAAGGAGAAGACGCCTTCAGAAGATGATCATCAAGACCCCAAGCTGAAGGAAGGACAGATTGTTGCAGGATCAAGGGCTAGAGAACCTACTTTTGTAGGATCAATTAACACTAGACGTGCTTTTTCTCATAATATGCAGGGACCAATACCACCAATTCTAGACTTAAGCTCCTTCCCTGCAGCAGAGTAAGCCCTTCGGATCACCGATGAGTTTTGCGATAAATATCGAGTTCTGAAGAGGGAGGCGGAGATACTTCAAGAGGAGAACAGCAGGCTTTGCAGAATGCTTGAGATTTTTCTCGCCCCAATCATGATACCACCACCACCGAAAGAGTAACTCATCATTGGTATTGGCATCTCCTTGGCTTGTTCCAAGCTTGGGGGAGTGCCACGGTATCACAACATTACCTTTTACTCATTTACTTTTCAAGTAGAGTCATATCATGAATAGAGAAGTTATCATATAGGATGGTTTGCAGTGTGTAAGTATCTCTCCTTTAGTTGGTTATCTATGTATCCCTTGGTGTGAGTTGCAGTTATGAAATATTAATGAGAAGTCTTATCATTTACCTTCTGCACACTTTATTTTAGTTTGCAATTTTCTTATATGATTAGTCATGTTGATTAGAATTGGTATCACTTTGGGAGCATGAGTAAATCTAGTTGGTTTTGGCAAACTTAGCAATGGTCAGTAGCAACAATACTTTGAGGCTTGAGTAGAAAAAGAGGGAAACACATGTAGATACATTATTTCATCGTCTTTCCTTCATGATTGGCTCATAAGCATTAGTATTCTTAAGTTAAGATCGTTTATACTGTCAAGGAAATTTGTATGATTGTTTTCTATCACATGTATGTTTGTTTGTTTCATTCAACTCTTATGCTTGCTACCCAGCCTTGCTAGCCAAAAACCTGTACTGAGAGGGAATACTTCTCGTGCATCCAATTCCCAAAAACCAAGTTACTTCCAAAGATTCCACCATAAATTCCTACGCATGGTATTTTCAAGCCATTCCAAGTAAATTTTCATGTGCTACCTTTCAAAAACTTTCAAATACTTCTCATTTTGTGACACTGTTTTTAGCTCATGAGGACGTAGTGGTTGGGTTTGTTATGTTCCATACTAAATTAAGTACCCCTTGACTTGCATGCTTCATCTGCTCCTCACTAATTTTGCAAGGGAGCTGGTCAGACCATTATAACAAAAAAAGAGAAAAGAAAAGAAAAAGTCACTCCTCCATGGTTTGTGAAAGTTGGTGGGTACCCGATGGAATCGGTTAGCCATGGTTTGTGAAAGGAAAAGTGGGGAGGAGTGCCAAACTATAAAAGAGCATATAAATGCCTCTTACAACAATTCGGAACCGCTCTCACTTGTTTAGTATGGAAGATAGGAAGAACTCCGTTGTTAGTCGTTGACAGGAACAACCACCTCTTGAAACAATTTTTATCTCTGTTTTACAAATGAAAAGCTCTATCACATGATTAATCCCTGCTTTCCTCTGCGAAGGGTCTATCTTTTTTACTTTTATGTTGAGTCAACCTATTCCCCTCTATCTCAAGCAAGCATTTGACTTGTTGTGTTTAACCATCCATATGTTGATTCATTCAATTATGTTTACTATCTTCCTTTGTTTAGTATGATGCTTTTATCTGAATGAATATATCTTTGGAAGCTATCTATGGCTGTAAAGAGATTGTTATGATTGAGCATGTGATTTTTGCTATATAAGCTCTGATATAAAAGGCTCTGATCGAAATATAAGTACAATCTGTTCATTGTTCTCTGACCAAGAACAAAGGTTTGCCATCACCAATCGTGATTTACCATGTGCACCTTTATTGTGATCCCCTTTGCTCATTGCAAGTTAAATTATATAAAGAGAAGTTGTTGTCTATTATGACTTGTGCCTTGGAAAGTGTGATGCTTCTTGTTCGTATTTTGTTTATCGACACTTCACTCCATAAACCAGTGGTCATGTTTACCGAGTTCAGTTTTCACTTGGGGACAAGCGAAGTCTAAGCTTGGGGGGTTGATACGTCCATTTTGCATCACTATTTTATATCATAATTCACTGTTATTCATTGATATATTTCATATTTAGAGATGATACTTATGTTATTTCTTCCATTTTTTGCATGTTTGATGATTATTGGAGAATTCACTGCCGGAGTCAGGATTCTGCTGGAAAAAGGACCGTCAAGACACCATATTTCTGAAGACCAGCAATTCTAGGAAAATACCCAGAAATTCATATTTCACCGGAAGATAGAAGTAGCCAGAAGGAGAGGGCGAGGTGAGCCACCAGGGCCCCACACCACCTGGTGGCGCAGGCCAGCCCTAGGCCGCGCCACCTGGTGGTGTGGCCGCCCTGGCCCACCTCTGCCATCGCCCCTTCGAGTATATCGTCTCCCCGAAAACCTAAGACCCGAGGGGGGATCGCAAATAGACTCCGCCGCCGCTACGGGGCAGAAAACACACAGAGAGAGAAAGCTCTTCGGCAGGCAGAAATCTACCGGAGAAATTCCTTCTCGGAGGGGAACATCATCGCCATTGTCACCGTCATCGAGTTGGGCTTCATCAGGATCATCATCTTCATCACCATTGTCACCAGCACCTGCATCACCATCATCACCACGCCGTCTCGCTGTAACATCTTGGGGTGAATCTTGTCCAGTTCATAGGGGAAACTTTCCCGGTGTTGATTACTCTTGTAGTTGATGCTATTGAGTGAAACCATTGAATTAAGGTTTATGTCCAGATTGTTATTTATCATTATTTCACCTCTGATCATGATCCATATGATGTCTTGTGAGTAGTTCGTTTAGTTCTTGAGGACATGGGAGAAGTCAAGATGTTAGTAGTGAAACTATGTTGAGTAATATTTAATGGTTTGATATTTATGTTGTGGTGCTATTCTAATAGTGGTGTCATGTGAACGTCGACTACATGATACTTCACCTTTATGGGCCTAGTGGAATGCATTGTATATTTGGATACTAATTGTGGGGTTGCTGGAGCGACAGAAATCTAAACCTCCGTTAGGAAACCAGTGCACCAGGGAGTGTAGGATCTCAGAGTTTAAGGCTGTGGTTAGATTTATCTTAATTACTTTCTTGTAGTTGCGGATGCTTGCAAGGGGTATAATCACAAGTGTGTATTAGTCCAAGTTGGGGTAGTGCATTAGCATAGGTTCACCCCCATAACACTTATCAAACCAATGAAGATTACTTAGCTGTATGAAGTGAAAGCACTTGACAGAAACTTCCGTGTGTCCTCAGGAACGTTTGTTAATCATAAGCAACACAACCGGCTTGTCCTTTGCTCTAGAAAGGATTGGGCCGCTCGCAGCAATTATTACTATTGTCTTTTATTTACTCGTACTTTATTTACTTGCATTAACAAATACCCCTGAAACCCGTTTGCTAGTATTTACAGTGAATCCTTGATCAAAACTGCTTATCAACACCTTCTGCTTCTCGTTGGGTTCGACACTCTTATTTATCAAAAGTACTACGATACACCCCCTATACTTGTGGGTCATCACCGCTCAGTGTTATGATGTTCATCATCATCTGGCCGGGAACGTGACTAATATGTTAGTCACAAGAACATCGATAACATGGATAGAGTAAAGAGATCACGCCGGGAAATGAGATACAACATAACAGTTTCATCTCGGGTGGTGCAAAGTACCGCTAAGTAAACCGAAACCCTAACGGACATTGTAATGGTTCACATGATAAAGATCTTCATTTTATATGTAGGGACCATTGCAGGGATTCAAGAGCATAGATATGATCATTGCCACGGAATTGTGTCCGGGGCATGTCTGCATATATCCGAACCCATTGGGTCACACACTTAAGTGTTTTGCATCTATTGAATATGAGTTTGGTATTTTGATCAAAGAGAGAGGGAGATTCTGAAAGTGGTTCGGGGAAGTCTCGGAATGGTTCCACTATATCACGAATGGTTCCGGATTGGTCCAAAACCCTACCGGTAATATATGGGAAGGTGTCGGAATGAAATTAGGTCAAACTAGTTTATTTATGGAAGGTCCAGAATATTCCGGAAGGTCAAACCTCGGAGGTGGACAACCATGGGCCTAGGGCCGCATAAGGTCCACCCCTAGCCGGCCGCACCTTGGAAGGGAGGAGTCCTCGAGTAGAATTCCTCCCCTAGGTCGGATTGGTAGGGGAGGGAAGAGTTCGGGTGGAACTCCGATTCCCTCCGCCTAGGTTTGGAAAGTAAGGGAGGAGTCCGAGTTCGAACCCAAACTCCTCTCCTACTCGGTTTGGGGAAGGGGCATATCAGCCTGGCCTGGCTGCCTTTATAAGGGGGGCAAGGGGCGCCCTAGGGCACTCCAAGCCACCGCGCCCCCTCTCCCAAAACCCTAGCCGGCCACCACCTTGACCACCGTCACCACCGTCGGCCGCCATCCATCGGCCTTCACCGCCGCCGAAGCACCGCCACCGACGGCCAGCCTCGTCGACGTCTCCTCGATGTCATCGATATCTCTCTCTCTCCCGCGGAGCGCTGCCTGTCTTCTACCCCGATTCCATCAGGGACGCGGAAGCGCTGCCGGATCTTCACCGACATATTCCACATAGTCTGTGTGATTGATCACACGTTCGACGCGGCGATGCCAAGCTCGTACGTGTGGATACCATCGGAGGTGTTGCACATGCGGTACTAGATCGTGGGAGCTGAAGGAGGATAATACATCTTCTCGACTAACCGACGTTAGTTGCGGGAATCAACTCGTGACTACATCAACCTCGTTATCGACAAACTCTTCCGCTAGTTCGATCAACGAGGTACGCGGTCCGTTGTCTTCCCCTTGCAAGCTTGATCTTGGGTTAAAGCGCTAGAATTGTTTGGTTTTGCGTAGCACGATTCCCAACAGCTAGCAACCGTGGAACACAACCGTCCACCCTAGCACGGTACACTGGTTTGCCGCCCATACACACCTAACTTGATACTCTCATCGAAACACGTAGACGACCACGCTTCAGCTGCAACTCGTCCTCTCACAAAAACGATACTTGATACACAACAGAAACTCGCGGACTCGACACCGACTCAACGTGCCAACTCGCACGTACTTGAATCTTTGACTCTTCAAACTCTCCCGGACAATGATCGTGACGTGACTCTCGGCGCCGCAACTCGGCACCACCTCTCCCATCAGTGATCATCCACCTCCACCACCTTCCGCTGATGATGACACCCCGTCACCTCCTCCATGATGCTCCGCCAAACAACCATCATCCTTCGTATCGCCCATGACGGCATGCTCTCCGTCTCCGCACCGACCAAGACCAGCCGACATTACTAATACCAATATACTAGTTAGACTCCAAACCGACTCGTATGCACGTTACACGATGCAATCTAACTTGACTCACCTCACGGTTAAACCTACTAGTACTAGGCCTAGGACTCAAACCTGAATACAAAAGTAAGACTCCGGTAGCATGTCCAAACCAGACACGCCCAAAACCGAATTAACCTAGCTAGGAAAATAACTAGACTCCACTAATCAAGATTAGTTCCAACATGGGAGCGGTCGAATGACGAGTAGATCGAAGCCAGCCGAACAAGAAGGTGATCCAGGTCGATCTGGTTCCAGAGATTCATGGCTAGATCTGACAGGGTATACAAAGATGCTGAGGAATATATCCACAGCTTGCGCGTAGAGGAACACAACGCGCTGCGGTCATCGTGCTGGTTTCGCATCTGGCGGCGGGCTGTGCTTGAGGCTATCAGTGTGTTGCGGATCCTACATGTTTGGCATAGGAATCAAAGTGGACGAAAAGCTCGGCGATTCATCTGTTCTCGATCAAGGCCGATTGGTCCTTCCGGCAACTAGATGAAGAAAACAATAAGGCGTTGATGATATCCATCAAGACTACTGTCATTGTTTCATAGCAGTGTGTTGCTAGTTCATCTCTCTAATACTGCAGTAGTATTTTCCTTACTTTTTTTACGGCATAATATTTTCATTACTTAACTGAACAATACATAATACACTACTCTTTCCAACCATCCGAAGTTTCTTTTTATTCGAAATGAAGGACATGATCCAAAGGGTGCACCACCGCTCGCCGGTGTCCACTAGGCATTGCCGCTAAGGAACAAGAGCAAGGTGCTCGCTGGCTCCCTTCCGGTTATGAACTGCAGCCGTTGGCCGTCTCCAATCCACCGGGAATGAACCACTTGGTGGCGAGGAGCCATCGAGCTCCGACGACTGGTCCGAGAGGCCTCCTCACTGGAGGTTGAGTACCCGCCGCCTTGTCGGCAGAGAATCGCAGGGGCGATGATGCCGTCCGCGTGGTTGAGTTCAAGCTTGAAGGAATCTCCCCCATCTCCTCCACCACTGCAAGATTTTGCTGAAATCCCGCCCCTCTCTGAGCCACCATGGCCAGTCAAAGGGGAGAAGACAAGCAACAAGATCTCGCCGCACCAGAGGAGAATCCGCTTATTGAAAAAGGTCTCACCAGTTGCGCCGCGACCACTGGACCACCTCCTTGGTGGCTTGACGAAGGGCACCGCCGGCGACCGCCTGGCGCTGCGGAGAAGCACAAGAGCGACGAACCTCCAAAGGGAGAAAAGACCAGCCTTATTATAGGAGATGTCGGCGCTCGTCTCCATCCATGCCATAGCTCCCGCCATCGGAGCAAGACAGCGATGCAGAAGAGCACCGGAGCGCACCAGATCCGGCCAGGGGGATCCGGCGACCTACTCCTGCACGCCACGGGGGCATCCTCACACCTAATCCTACAACTACAACCTACTCTACGGCTTTCGGCAGCTCGCCTCAGCCTCTTCCACTCAGCATCGCCACCGGCGAGGGCCTCGGTCTGGCCCGGGATGGGAAAGTCGACTCTCAAACGGGGAGCGGTGCAAAGAGTTCGGGAGAGGGAGAGAAGAGTGTGGCTCTCGATCCTTTCGATGTTTCTTGCTACTCCACTAAATTTTACTCCATGCACTTGCCTTTATTTTTGTTCTATATCTGCATTTACTCTTCTTAAGTGCTTCTGCATTGCTTGATGGGTGGGAATTTTTGACATATGAGACCACCTGCGCGAGTGAAATGCTAGAAAAGACCACCTGGCCCCTGCCGCCGTTCGCATCGCCGGCATGTGGCCTGGCTTGGAGCCCATTGGCGGCAGGGCCCACCCCACGCCCTTGTCTTGCAGCATGCCGCCAGCCCCATTGGCGGCAGGGCCCCACCCCACGTCCTTGCCTTCAGCATGCCGCCACACGCCCTTGTCTTGCAGCATGCCGCCACCCCCATTGGCGGCAGGGCCCCACCCCACTTCAGCATGCCGCCACCCCCAACGGCGGCAGGGGCCTGCCGGCGATGGCCCAGGCGGCACGTGCCACGTGTAATTTTCGCAGGTGGTCTTTTCTAGCATTTCACTCGCGCAGGTGGTCTCATATGTCAAAAATTCGATGGGTACGAGGTATATCATGCGGCTGTAATCCCTCTGTTTATGGAATCATGCTCTGGTTGTCTTACGTGCGTTCTTGTTCCGTGTGTGTGCTTTGTGATGTGTATGTATGAGAAGAAAATGACCTATTTCCCATTAATATATACTACTGATATTTCTTCATTTTTGTTCCATATTCTGCATTTACATGTTGCTGCTTGCTTCTTGTCGTTGAGATTTGAAATTGAGTCATAAGGCTATTTTCTGATCCTATCACACTGCAGTAGATAACAAAGTGAGCCTGCATCAGAGACTTCTTTTGTTATTCTATAATGTGCACACCACTAATAATACTTGCATATATTTTGTTGCCTGAGAGCAGTGGTTGCTGTCGTTGTTTTTGAGCACAAGTTATATGATACTACAAGTGTGCTGATCTTGGTTTCAAATTTTTATGAGCTGTTTCCTGTGTTTCTTGACTACTCCTGAAATGCCAATTCTCGTTGTCCATACAATGTGTCTATATGCTATTAAGTATTCATTTTAATTTCAATTTGTTTAACGCACTATGTTTTCTCCTGATCATATGCCTTGTTGTACCTTAAAAAATCTTTGTTTTCAGGTCTACCATGGACTGCAGTTCCGATGAGTCATGAGATCAAAGTGATACTGATATTGTTGTCTACGCTGAGAAGGTGTATATGGATCTGAAGTCTGGCAAGCTTGTCGCTAGCCTAGGCGCTGACAGGTTTAGATGCCAGTTCTGCCCCGAGAAGAAAAACTAGCATTATAATGAGCTACTTCAGCATGCCATTCGGGTTGGTGCATCCGTCAACGCTGCCAAGGTGAAGGCAAACCACCATGCCCTGGCCTATCTTCTCAAGACCGATCATGCTGATGCGGCAGGCTCTTCACCGGTGCGATAAGCCGACGCACTGCCCAATCCTCCTAAGCCTGTGCAAGATCAAGAGTTGTTTGTTTATCCCTGGATGGGCATCCTTGCCAATGTTTCAGCAGAGCAAACAGAGGAAGGTGGAGCCAGTGTGATGCAGAAACATGGCCTAGCTATTTTTCAACAAGTTACAATGGTTTTTGTGCTATTTGGAACCAGTGATCTTAAACACTTCAACTAGGTAGTAGGTACATTATTAATAGGAAAGCAGGGCTTCTAGCTAATATGAAAGCTATGTTGGCATTATAGAAAGAGGTGGTGTACGGCGCAAAAGCAATTCAGAAATTGAACTATATTGTAGAGAAAAGGTACATGCAGTTCAATGTAGCAGCTTAACAATTTAGAATTTAGCTAGTCAAGTAACCAAGTGCATTGAGGGCTAGCTTGAAACAAGCATGTCACGTGGTTTGAAGAAATCCAGAGGCAATACAACTGGTCGCCTCATCCACGGGACTGCAAGACGTCTGGATGACACAATCTGCGGCAACTTGCCTCTGCAATTCACCACATCAATGCCAACAAGGTAGCCCTTTCTGCGAGTGAGATTAGGCAGCAGCATGTAGAGGACGCAGTCATCCTGCTGCCTCAAGACGGGAAACCTGGGTAAGCTCTTTGGCAACTTGTCCTTATTGAAGGCATCCAGCTGCCAGATGTCATGCATTTTGAAGACTATGAGCATTGCCCACTCCCTCCTCTTGTCCACCTTGGAAAGCGGTTGTGTGAGGTCCAGAGCCCACACCTCCACCATGGTGTCACCGGTGCCGCTGTCTGATGGTGTGATGCAAACGAACCAGATGGAGTTCCCGACCAAGCCAATATTCCGGTAGACATGCATAGCGCCCATCATCAAGGCTTGATGGTGTGGGATCCTGTGCTTCTTAGGCAACCTGATATGCCTGAAATCCACGCGATCTCCACCTTTGAGCAGGTCAATGTAGCTGCAGTATATGATACCTTGAGTGAGATCGGCCCAGATAGCATTGCCATTGCAGGAGAAGGCCATGTGCACATTGAAGCGGTGGTCATTGAGATGATGACGGCCCTTGACCACCCACTGATGATCCATGTCGTCGTCGTCCTTGTGAGAGATGTCACCCGGAGCCGGCAGTGAACACAGGCAGAGAGCCGGGCTATCGTACCCGTCAGTCGCGGGGCTCCATCTGTTGGCCAGGAGGGCCAGGGTGCAACCTCCGTCTTGGCGGCGCAGCGGGAGAGGGCAGCCTGTACCGACGAATCGGGACTGCGGAGCTTGGAGGGGGAGCATGAAGAGGGACGCGTTGGCGGAGTCATAGACGAGATGGTACGCCCGGAGAGGGCCGTCGACGTGGTGGGCGGTGAATGCCAGCCTGATGACCATGATATCCGCTTCAACGGCGCAAACGCTGCACGAGATGCTGGTATCCCTTCCCCAGAGATCCGCCGTTCGGTCGTCGATCATCATCCCGACTTGGTCGAACGCATCGTCGGTCAAGCGGATAGACATGTCGGGGTAGAGCTTCGGATCGTTGTCATCACCGCGGAGCACGCAGAGAGAGATGCCGTCCAAGATGTGCTTGTCAGCCGGCTCGCAGCCGACGGCATCCCTCTTGTTGCACTCCACGACCTCTCAGTCAAGCAAGCCACGGTAGTGGTTGCAGTCGTAGTTGCTCAGGATATCGTCCATCACCATGAACGATCTGGAGGGCGCCTCATCCGTCGCCATGGCGAATAGATCCAAGTATACTAGGGCAGATCTATCAGATTTTCTTGGGTGAAGAAGAAGAAGAAGATGGAGGCCTTATAGATCCAGTCGGGGGAGAAAGAGACCATATCCGATACCTACACGAGACGAGACCATATCCGATATCTACACCTACACGGCAACAGCATATAATTGCCCTGCGTGATTCGTTTGATGCGTGATCAGGTACTAGTTTTTTTTTTCGTTTTTTCCTGCGTTTTTTTGTTTTACTTTTTTCTGTTTTTTTAAATGAACTTTGGTCACATTTTTAATTTCCAAAAAAGGAACAAATTCTAAAAAATGGAAAATTTCAGAATAGAACAAATTTCAAATTGGAACAAATTTATATTGGAACAAATTTCAAATCAAAACAAATTGTACAATTTTTAAATTTTGAACATTTCGTTTTTATCTTTTGTTCGTCCATTTTTTCTTTTGATTTTTTTTTGAATATATTGTTTTTAAAAACTGGGAAATGAGTATTACCTGGGCCAGCCCACGAGGAGGGTTGACGTGGGCGGAGCAGTGTTCCCTCCCACGTTGAAGCGGAGACTAGGAGCTTCCGTCTTCCTCCGGGAGATCCTTTACCTCGACCTGGTCGGCCAGTACCCGCACACCCCAGGTGGGGGTGTTGGGCTGCCCAGTATTTGTTTCCCTTTTCGTTTTTTCTTTTCCTTTTACTTTTTTTTTAGTTGTGTTTTTTAAAACTTCAAATTTTTTATAAACTCTAAGAAAATTGTAATAAATTTCAAAATTAGAAAAAATTTCTAATTGGAATAAAATTCAATTGGAACGGATTTGGAACGGATTTGAAATTGGAACGGATTTCAAATTGGAATGAATTTCAAATTGAAACAAATTTCAAAATCATATTTTTTTGAATTGAAACGAATTTCAAATTGAAACTAATTTCAAAATCATGCATGGTTCGTGGAGGTACAATGTGTGGACGATGTGCACGCGTGTATAGGTCTTTGAAGATGTGTTTAAAAAAGTGTAAGTATGAATTTTTGCCAATTGCTTGCCCATGCCCGGGAACTACTACACGTCGGCATGGGAAGAGACATTATCTCATCTTTTATTATTTATTTCGATAATAAATGTCTTCATTTCGCTCATCGCGCACTGTGTTTCTTTGGTGAGGGCTATAGGGAAATTATCTTGTGTGGCCACACAGTATTGTCCATCCACCGACGGAGGGAGCTCGATCCTGCATCGATGGTCAGCCACGGTATGCTAGACTGGGACGCTCTCCCCAACGAACTCGTCAACAAGATCGGTGACACCTTACTCTCCACGGACGACCTCCATTACTTGGCCCATCTCAATAACTTCCCTTTCGTGGTAGTTGATTTTAAGCCCTGACATATCTTCGAAGCACATGAAGAGACTCAGTTTGGCAATTTCTAGATCTTTGTGCTGAACCAAAATCAAGGTATCATCGGCATACTACAAATGTGTGATCCCACCCGGGATCAGATGAGGTACCACCCTGTGAATGTGGCCAGCCACGGTTGCTGCCGTGAGAATCCCGGATAGGGCCTCTCCTATGAAGTTGAAGAGTAGGGGTGATAGCGGATCCTCTTGCCGCACACCCCTCTGATTCCTGAAAAGGGGGCCCATTTCACCATTGATCGATATGGCAGTCTATCCACCCGAGACCAACTGCGATATCCTATGAATGTAGCTTTAATCAAATCCTTTACAGCGAAGCACCTCTTTTAAAAAGTCCTAGTTTACCATGTCCTAAGCCTTCTCGAAGTCCAATTTGAGAAGCACTCCACCAAGTTTCTTCACTCTTAGTTCATGCATTCCATCGGAGCCAGAGAGCCATCCAGAGTAAAGCATCCCTTGAGTCTGTGGGTCTAGATAGCAAGAAAAAGCTTTCGAGATGATTTTGAAAATCACGTTAATCAGGGCGATCGATCTGTATTGCGGGATAGATTCTGCCCCCAGAAGCTTTGGAATTAGGGACAGGACCCCCAAGTTCAGTCTTGCGATATCCACCCTACCTAGGATGAAATCGTTAAGGATATGGAGAACTCCGCGCTTCATAAGTGGCCAGAATTTCTTGAAGAACCCATCCGGGCCAGGTGTAGTACCAGACTTCATATCTTTCACCACCGCTTCTAGTTTCGCCTCGGAGAAGGTTAGTTAAATCTGCTAGTTTTCTTCCACAGATGTATGACTTGTGTTGCGTCTGACCAAGTGTTAGCAGTCAGGCCGCAAACCCTGCTAGCCGTGGTTCCCAACAATTCTCTGTAGAAAGCGTACACGTGTTCTTGGATCTGTATAGGGTCAGAAATGGTGCCAGCCGGAGTTCAGACTAGCACCACAAGCTGTAATCTGCTTGAGTAGGCTCTCCTTCTCCAAACTAGCGTCCTTGCCCATGTTTCGGCTCCATCCCCGCAGACATTGTCTTAGTCCCGCGCTTAGGGTATCTCCAGCGGGCCGATCCAAACAGACAGCGTGCGTTTGAATGTGTCCGTATGGACAGAAAAATAGGGAAAAGCCACCTAGCAGCCCGACACAAATAGACAGGCGGGGGCAGACCGATCCATTCCCAGCCAAAATGTGGGAGAGAACTGGGTCAGCGCGAACAGGCGAGCGGTCCACGCATGCGTCCGCACGCCTTTTGGTGTCCTCCCCTGGCCCACCTGGCAGCCATCCAGCGTCGATACGTCTTCTCAAACACGGGTACTCGCCAGTCTGCGCCGCCGCTTCGGCCTCGTCCAGCGCGTTGTCAGTGCGCCTCGATGACTGTGTTGGGCGGCGTGCGGCCAGCGCCTTTATAAGGCAAGTCCTGACACGCCATGGCCACTCACCTAGTGTAAGGGTAAATTGCCCCTAAGTGTGTTTTTGGTAATTAATGACAATCCCTATGGACTAATGTTTTCATTGAGCTTTTCATGAAGGAATTGTTCATAGGAATTGCTTGAAGTCCATGTGTTGGATTCAAGGCTTGGATGCCATGAAGATAAAGATATATCTTAAGTATTGGCATCAAGATCTTTGAATAGAAGAGATGAATCTAATATGATCAAGAAGAAGAAATAAAGATGTAGTTCTTGTGTAGAACTCAAGTAATTCGTGCTCTAGCTTATGTGTTAAGCCATGGTGTCTCAAGATCTTGAGAGTTTGGTTACAAGAGAAGAATTCAAGATATGGCTCTATGTCGAGATCATGATGGTCTCATGAGTTGAAATATGATTGACTAATACCTAGAGCATGCAATCAAATGAAGAATTCTTTATGTGGCTCAAGATATTGTGATAGAGCATGAGAAGATTCAAGGTTGACCAAGACAAAGATGAAAGATGGGATTCTAGTTTGGTCAACACATGAAGCATGTGCCACATGGGACCAATCGGTCTTGTGATATGGTATGGTTTGTCAATTATGCTTTGTGAACTAACCCATTACATATGTGTGTTTGTGTTGTCTATGTGGGTTAGGTATTCTGGCATGGATTTGCATCACTAGTGAGAGTTTATATAGCCCATGGAAGGATGAGATCAAGTGGTGGTTGTCATCAAGGTTGAGAAGTGCAATTTTTAAGATAAGCATCTCGAGAAGATCATATGCTTGAAGCTTGTCATCCATTTGGTGATAATGAAATTGTGAAGACATGCCTTAGTGTAGGTATCCCATAGTGGTGTATGGGGGAGCATATTGGAAGTCTTCACAAAGCAACAATGATCAAGTGAAGCATTTCGGCTTGATGGAAGCATGAAGCATCGTCATCAAGATCAAGCGGGATGCACAAGGCAAAGGTTTGTCCTTGCTAGGTTTTCCTTTTACCGGTCTCAAGGTGTTTATTGGGAGACCGGGTTATAGGATAGATAGCTGCACTATCAAGAGGGGCTTTCGGTTGGGTAACTTGATCACATCGTCTTAGGGAGCTCAATCCTTTGCATACTTTGCTTCTCCCTACTTTGTTGCTTATTGGTGTTTCTCTTTGTGAGGTTCTTGAGCTTGTTGTTAGCTTTCCAAAAAGTCCAAGTTCATTGAAAACGAAATTCGTATGCATCTCTTATTGCATTTTTGGGTTTGGAGGATTTACCGGTTCTTTCCTATAGGAGGTTCTCACCTCTCCTTATTTGATTTTTTTACCTTTTACTAATTCTTCGGCTTTATTTGGTTCATTGGATAGGTATTTCTCTTAGCTTTTCAAAAAGCCCAAGTTTGCTAAAATTGGAGTCCGGACGCAAAAGTTATGACCGTTTTCATCTTCCGAGTTTTTCAGATTGGTGCAAATCCGGTGGCACCGGGATTTTCACCGGAAGGCCGGTTTCAGGCCGGCGGCGCCGGGATGTACATGGGCCGGTCCGGCGCACAGCCCGGCGGCGCCGGGGCGGCTGGCTTTTACGCCAGTTCAGGACCGAGACCCCCACCAGAACACCAAACTGGTTGGGGCCCGGTGCCTGTACCGGGCGGTCCGGCGCAGAGCCTGGCGTGACCGACTTTTGACCGATTTTTGCCCAAGATTTGCCCCCAACGGCCCTATTTCGATTCGCTATAAAAGGGGCTTCTTCCCCAACGGTATGGTAGGGTTTCTAGTGTGCTCTTGAGCTTTTCTCTCACCTCCATTGTTGAACCTCTTGAGCTTGCTCCCTCTCACTTCCCTCCAATGATTCTTGCATATTTTTGAGGGATTTGGAAGAGGAGATCTAGATCTACAACTCCACCAATCAATTCCTCCACTAAGTGAGGGGAACCCATTGGATCTAGATCTTGGGGTCATTGGTTGACCTCCACCCTTGTTCTTCCTCTCTAACTCCTCCATAGCATTTGTTGCCTTGGTGGGATTTGAGAGAGAAGGATTTGAGCACTTCCCCTTGTGTTCTTGCTTTGTATCCTTGCATAGTGTTGAGCTCTCCATTATGATTTGTTCGAGTGAGATACCGTGAGCTTGTTACTCTTGGAGGGTGACCTCCTAGTTGGCTTGGCGGTTGGTGTCTCGGTGACCTCTTCATGGAAGATTGTGAAGAGGCCCGAGCTTCCCCTTCATGGGAGTTGTGAAGTGGTTGTGGAGCTTGCCATCTCCGGAGTGGAGGAAAAGCTAACCATAAGAAGGGGTCCCTAGCTTCATGGGGGACTCGGAGAAGAAGGTGAGCCTTCGTGGCGTTTGGGGGCCTTCATGGTTTCCCGCATCTCTCCAACGGTGATTAGCTTACTTTATGTAAGTGAACATCGGGATACATCTTCGTCTCCGCGTGCCTCAGTTATCTCTATACCCGAGTTTATTTCCTTGTGATAGCCTTCGTGCTTGAAGTACTTATATCTTGTTTATCACTTGTGAAATATATATTGTGCTATTTTGCTTATCTCTAGTTGTTGTTGTTGCACTTAGTTGAGCCTAGCATATTTAGGTTTTGTGCTTGAAGAAAATAAACATTAGTTTAATTCTGTATTCCTTCAAGCCAATTCGGTAATAGTTTTAAAACGCCTATTCACCCCCCCCCCCCTCTAGGCGACATCTCTTCCTTTCAATTGGTATTAGAGCAAGGTCTCTCCTTGTTTAGGCTTCACCGCCTTGAGAGTAAAGATGTCGGCTAGTTATTTAGTGCACAATGACACAATTATTTTTGATGGCACAAATTATAACTTATGGAGAAATCGCATGCTTTGCAATCTTCGGACTTTGTGTCCAAATATAGAGCGATTTCTAGATGTAAGTTTTTCTCCTCCGATGGATCCTCAAAATCTATCTTTAGAGGATGAGAAAATTTTACATCTTGAAGCTCAAGTATCTAATGAAATTTTATTGTCTATGAGCTCCATAGTTTATGTTTGCTTGATGGGTTCAAAGTGCAAGGCGTCTCATGAGATATGGACCAAGCTAGAAGAGTCATTTGCTGGGTCCATTTCACTTGAGGTTGAAAGTGAATCCAAGGAGCTCTCTTCACCTTCACATTATGAAGAGCTCCAAGTTGCTTCCACATCCGGTCGTGATGATAGTTCAAGTTCATCCACTTCACCAACATGTGACTTGTCACAATGTAATGATATGGTGAGTGAAGAAATCATATGTGATGATGGTAGTCTTGTTCTTTGCACCAATGATTCTATTTCTATAAATCCTAATGGTGTAGAGAGTTTGGACCTAAACACTTCTTGCAAGAAATTCTTTACTCATTCTTGTGTTAAAGGTCCTTGCATATCTCCTATAATTTGCTTGATTAAATTTTGTGATGATATGCTTGTTTCTAGTTGTGACCATACTCAAAATAATTCTATTTCCTCTAGTTGTTGTATAACTAACCATGTTTAGGAAATTAAAGAAAAATTGGGTCACATAATTAAAGAATAAATCAATAGAAGAACCAAGAAGGTTGCTATCAAGAGAAGGCAATGCTATATTGTTATGTGAGATGCAAACTATCACGGAAGGATATGATGCGAGATGCGAATAGGTATAAGGATGTTATATTCAGATTCTACACATTTTTCTGATAAAGTTTCATATAAAATACTTTCTATTTTGAGTTACGGTTTAGGAGATATGAATTTAGCAAGATTTGCATAAATGCAGAAATTTTCTGAAATAGAAACGAAGATGGGACTTTTCTCACCAACAGGGACCTAGCTGCAGGGGCTGACGCACGGGGCCTGGTCGCTGACTGGGCTGCTGCGCTGGAGCTCGTTGCGCTGGCTCCGGAAGTGACTGACGGGAAGGGCCCACATGTCAGTAGGAATTAAATTCCAAAAAATAATGGCCTTTATTGGCCGGGTTGGCGATCGAACTTGAGATCTGCAGGATCAGGGCGAAGGACTCAAACCAGTAGAACACAAGAATGGGTCTAAACATACAAGGAAGCTGAATAAGATAAGGTGTGAAAACTGGAGTCGACCTGATGAAACTGAAGATAGTTTTCTTAACAGGAGCTCGGGGACGGAGAGCAGACCGGAGCGCGGCCAGGACACCTGGAGAGGACCTACAGAGGCGCTGCACAGGGCTTGGATGGAGTCGAGCACGCGGAGTGAGACGAGGACGATGCAGGCGCCGTGCTCGACGCGGTGGTCACCGGTAGGAGAGGAAGCAGGCGGTCCTGCAAGAACTCGTGGGGCGAGCTCGAGCTTGAAAACATGGCGAGGACGAATGGGTCAGAGGGGAGCAATAGGAACATGACGAGAACTCAACATCGGAGAAGGGGGAAAGCACGGAGGGCTCACCAGAAGGCCATGCGCATTGTAGGGGAAGCCGGAGTGTCAACCGCTTATCCTATACATAGGTTGGATTCGAGTAGGAAGTACAGGTTCATGGAGTTCTCGCCGGGAAATTGCTCCGGTGAGAAGAGATCTATCGAGTCTATCCTGTTACAAGCTAATTGGCAACCGCCGAATCCTGGCCAAGGTGTTTACCCTTTAGGTCACGGAGATATAACGATCAACTCGTGATCCAGTCGCTGGAACGGTATCTCGACGACGGCTTCCTGGGCTGGATGTTGGGCTGGGCCTTCTCCTCTTGGGCTGTAGCAGGTGAGACAGCTTCAGTAGCTGGCGAGACAGCTTCAGTCATTGGTGATGCGTTGGCGTCTCTAACAATCCCTCCTCCTTGGAAACCAGCTTGTCCCCAAGCTGCCACTCGTGGAAAGCGTTGGCGCGGTTCTTCCAAGTCCTCCCAAGTGGCGAGTGAATCCGGTTGATCAGACCACTGAATGAGGCCTTGTGGTACCGCAACCGAACCTTTGCGACAGAAGCGCCTCTGCAAAACACGAGTAGGAACAGCAAACTGATCATTGACAGTGGGCAAAGTCGACTGTACCTGCTACTGTGCACCCAGAGCCTTCTTCAATTGAGAAACATGCAATACTGGATGGATACGACTGCCAGGAGGAAACTGCAGCCGGTAAGCTTGTGAACCCACACATTCCAACACTGGAAAAGGTCCATAAAACTTGAACAGAAGCTTGTGATGGGCACGAGGCGCCACAGAAGACTGTATGTACGGTTGCAGCTTCACATAGACCAAATCACCCACTTGGAAAACACGTTCCACTCGCTTCTTATCAGCTTGATGCTTCATATGAGTCCGCACTCGCTCGAGATGCTGCTGTAGGACACGTAACATGAGAGAACAATCCTGGAGCCAAGACTGCAGATCAGGTAGTGGGCAAGCATCGACTGACGTGAGACCAAAATGGCGCGGAGAGTGACCATACACCACCTGGAACGGAGATTTACCGTCCAATGCTGAATGAGGGCACGTGTTGTACCAAAACTCTGCCAAAGACAGCCACTGTGCCCATTTAGTTGGACAGGCATGCGAGAGCAGCGTAAGTAGGCCTCCAAGCACTGATTCACACGCTCAGTAGTGCCATCTGTCTGAGGGTGGTAAGAGGAACTCATTCGCAGCTGTGTTCCTGTTGCTGTTGCTAATTCCTTCCAAAAACTGCTGGTAAAAATGGGGTCTCGGTTAGAAACAATGGACTCCGGCATGCCGTGGAGCTTGTGCACATGATCCATATAAGCTGAAGCAATTGTGGCTGCTGTAAAAGGATGAGAGAGACCGATAAAATGGGCATAGTGAGACAGTGCTACTCGTGTGATGGCGCCAGAAAAGACTGTGGCGTTTAGTTGACGTGGGAGCAGTAAGTCCTTGTGCGTGGTGATGACCAGCCCGTTGGGAACCCCAAGAGGAAGGTATGATGAGTGTAGCGGCTAGTTTTCCCTCAGTTAAGAAACCAAGGTTTAATGTCGATCTTGAAGAAGAGAGACGGTGACGACTGAAGGTGATGCGGACTGGCTTAATAACACTCCAACAAGGGCGCCGTTTACGACACTTGTTGACTCGTCTTCGGCCAGCAGCAGCGCGGAACCTGCACACACATAGACAAATACTTTGTTCCCAACTTGCGATGAGGTTGTCAATCTCACCGGTTTGCTTGAAACAAAGGTTATGAGTGTATCGAGTGGAAAACAGTAGTAATATGCGAGTAAAGTAAAAAGTGCGGGAATAGTAAACAGGTGATTGCAATATGATTAAAATAGGACCGGGGTCCACAGTTCACTAGTGGTGTCTCTCCATAGATAAAATAACATGCTGGGTAAACAAATTACAGTTGGGCAATTGATAGAATAAAGATAACGTGATATGTCAAGAAGATCACTATGAGATTTACTCTGGGCATTACAACAAAATACATAGACCGCCATCCAACTGCATCTATGACTAATAATCCACCCCCGGGGATATCATCCGAACACCCTAGAAGTATTAAGTTGCGAACAACAGATAATTGCATTAAGCAAAGTGTGTAATGTAAACAAAGCATATGCCCTTGAGCATATGAATGTTGTTTTCTCCCTAGTAGCAACAGCACATCTACCACCTTAGAGGTTTCTGTCACTCCCCCAGGTGAAATAGAGACATGAACCCACTATCGAGCATAAATACCACCTCTTGGAGTCACTAGCAACTAATCGGCCAAGATAGCTACTAACAACGGAGAGCATGCAAGATCATAAACAACATAGAGATAACAAAAGATATAATTCAGTACAGCAACTTAATCATAAACACCAATATTCATCGGATCCCAACAAACCAACATCATAGAATTACATAACGGTGATCTCAATCATGTAGGGCAGCTCATGAGATCTAAACATGAAGCACATGGTGGAGAAGACAACCATCTAGCTACTGCTATGGACCCATAGTCCAAGGTAGACTACTCACTCATCGCTCCAGAGGCAAGCATGGCGATGAAGAAGACCTCCGGTGGCGATTCCCCTCTCCGGCAGGGTGCCGGGAAGAGCTTCTGGACCCTCCCGATCTTCGGGTCGACGGCGGCGGCGGATCGCGATGTATTCTGGAAAACTGATCGGGCCCTTAGGTTTTTCTCGTCAGGGGGTATATATAGGCGAAGGGACGATGTCAGAGGAGGGACCAGGCCCCCTCACACAGGGGTGGCGCGGCCAGGGGCCTGGCCGCGCCGCCTGTGCGTGTGGGGCCCACGTGGCCCTCCTCCGTCTCTTCTTCGGATGTCTGGAAGCTTCCCCGTGATATAAGTCTTCAGGAACTTGTTTCGTCCAATTCCGAGAATATTTCCTGTGTATCACTTCTGAAACACAAAAACAGCAGAAAACAGGAAACTGGCACTGTGGCACTTCGTTAATAGGTTAGTTCCGGAAAATGCATGAAAATGCCACTAAGTGTAACGAAACAATAGGCAAATGGTGTAAAAACAAGCATGGAGCATCAAAAATTATAGATACGTTTGAGACGTATCAAGCATCCCCAAGCTTAACTCCTGCTCGTCCTCGAGTAGGTAAGTGATAACAAAGAATAATTTTTGAGGTGACATGCACCTACACAATCTTGATCACATAAGCAAGCATTGGTGAGCTGGGATCAATAGAACTTAAAACATGGGCATGAAAGATATAATCATGACAATAAGAACTTAGCAACCATGTTGTAAACATGTAAATGAACACAAACAAAAGATCATGATAATGAAACAATGAAAGTCAAACGTGTGTTCAAATCATAAGGAAAAACATACAAATGGTTTTCAGCTTGTCCTTCAAAGAGAGCAAAACATAAATGCATAGGACACCTCAAAGTTTAAGAGGGCGACTAGATACAAATAATTTAAGAACAAGTGAAACCAACAATATGAATCAATCAATGAACTTTGGGACAATGCATATCACACTAAGAATGACAACTATGCTCTCTTAATGGTGCATAAAGAAAGAAGGTGGTGACTCAACATAAAAGTAAAAGAAAGGCCCTTCGCAGAGGGAAGCAGTGATTAAGCATGTGCTAGAGCTTTTCATTTGTAAAACAGAGAGATAAAACTTGATTTTGAGAGGTGGTTGTCTTTGTCAACGACTGGCAATGGGGTTCTTACTATCTTCCATACAAAAATAAAGCAAGTTTTTGAGAGAGAGATTGGCACTCTTGTGCTCTTTTTATAAAACTTGGCACTCCTCCCCACCTTTTCCTTTCACATACCATGGCTAACCGATTCCATCGGGTGCCCACCAACATTCACATTCTTTGGAGGAGTGCCCTTTTTTTCTTTCTTTTTCCCTTTTTTTTCTTTTTTGGAATAAGCAATATGGAAGATAGCAAATCCGACCACTACGTCCCCATGAGCTGAAAACAGTGTCACAAAACGAGAGGTATTTTGAAGGTTTTTGAAAGGTAGCACACGAAAATTTTACTTTGGAATGGCTTACAAATACCATGCATAGGAATTTATAGTGGACACAATGGCAAACTCGGCTTTTAGGAGTTGGATGCACGAGTAGAGCTCATACTCAGTACAAGGCGAGGGCTAGCAAAAGACTGGGAGCGACCAACTAAGAGAGAAATAATGGCCATAATCATGCAAAGCGACAAAGCGACATTAAAAGAAGCATACGATGGCATCAAAAGTCAAAAACTAAATGATCATGAAGGCTAATGGCGACTTTGTAAGAGTCTAACATGTGTGAGCATGCGCCAAGTCAACCCAAATAAAGCATCAAGGAGAAAACCAAAATAATGCTTCCATACAATAAAAACAACGCATGATTTTTCAAAGGCTCATTAAGCAATCTCAGTTATTTGAGACAAGTCATGCTACAGCAAAACCACTAAGCATACTATCAAAAAGACATCAAGCATGACATGAAAAAGCCTAAGCCGCAGTCTACACAAGCTCCTTCTTGTACCACTATTTTGCACAAAGCTTTTTCTCTTTTCCAACACCATTTGAAATTTTTATAAACACCTTTTTTGATGAAAACCAATAAAGATCAGAGGCAAAAATACACCCTGATGAAAAGATATGACAAGGTCTGAACGCATATCAAGGCGAAAACGAAAACCAAAAGCAGCAGCAGAAAAAGTAGAACACTCGATTTTTAATAAGAGTGAAAACTAGAGCATTCTTTGCAAATGAAAACGAGTACATCTCCTCCAAAGGGAAATTTGTTGGGGTCCAACCATTTATTGCAGCAAACAAACAAACTAAACTAACTAAGAAAACTAAAACAACTGACGCTCCAAGAAAAACACATAGTGCATGAAGCAATAAAAATATAGTGTCTTGAAAGGTGACCTGATTTTTGCCGATGAAGAAGGGGTGCCTCGGGGGCATCCCCAAGCTTTGACGCTTGTACTTCTTGGATATTTCTTGGGGTGATGCATGGGCATCCCCAAGCTTGAGCTTTTGTCCATTCTTCAACTCATCTCATCATTCTCCAATCCCTACACTTGAAAACTTCCTTCATACAAAACTAAACACAATTCTATTAGCAACATTAGTGTAAGCATAAAATATATTCAACCTCTTTAGCTTCAGGTTTCAACCCAAAACCGCCACATATAAAGTATATACTACTGTAGCAACTTCCACAAGAGTTCCATGATCAAAAAGAACTCAAAAGAAAGCGATAAAGTGGCAAAAACAAATATTGGCAGAAATCTGTCAAAACTGGACAGCTGACAAATGACGAATTTTTGAGGGATTTTCTGTTGCTCAAATCAAAAAGTGTTCAACTAAGAAAAGTTTGGATATAACCTGGGGCATATGCACAAGAAATCGCAGGTCCAAAAGATAAACAGAGAATTTTTACGATTTTTTACGGTGCAGCACCGAAAACAGTTTCAGGACAGCAATAACCCCAAATCTTTACCTCACTCAAATTAGAGGCTTCTCTTGGCACAAAAACGAAATAAACAAGATAAGGAGCGGTCATTACAGTAGTAATGACTTCCAAGACTCAAATAAAATAAAAAGTACTGAAAAGTAAACAATGGGTTATCTCCCAAGAGTGCTTTTCTTTAACGCCTTTGAGCTAGGCGCAGAAAATTGCGAATCAAGTAATATCAAGAGATGAAGCATTAAGATCAACAGCAGAGGTCTTGTCAATAAGGCATTGTATTTCATCCACATAAGTTTTTGAAGACCCTTTGTGATCATGCTTTGGTATACTATTCTCATCAAAAAGATTTTCAGGACAAATCCAGGCAAAATTGTTTTCGAAAGCATCATTCAATCCCAAAAGCTTGCAAGGTATAGGTATTTCGGTTCCCTCATCATGAGTATCAATAACCTTTATAGGTGAACCGAGTTTATTAAAACGTTTAAGAACTTTCCTAGCTTCGACAACGACATCCTTAAATTCTAGGCGCAAAGTTTCCAAGATAAAAGCTTTCTTTTCGGGATCCTTAATTTCATGAAGCTTAAGGAACATATATTGCATAAAAGGATTAAGACTAGCAAACCTAGTTTCCAACATGTCAACTAAACGAACAGAAGCAACTTCATAACTAGGAGCTAACTCAACCAAAGACTTTTCCTCAACTTCCTTATGCATACTAATGTGATTAAAGAACTCCTCAATGTTACTTTTGCCAATAATCGAACCACTACCTACTGAGAGGTCCTCCATAACGAACTTAGGGAACAACATGATAAACTAAAGTAAAGTAAAAACAACTACCAAGGATTCTAATTTTTTTGGGTTTTTGCTATAAAAAGCAATGCAGGTAAAATAAATAAAGTAAAGCAAAACAAATAACAAAGTAAAGAATGTGTGTGCGAAGAACTCCCCTCGCAGAAGTCTTCTCTCTTCCCCGGCAACGGCGCCAGAAAAGAAGCTGCTACTCGTGTGATGGCACCAGAAAAGACTGTGGCGTTTAGTTGATGTGGGAGCAGTAAGTCCTTGTGCGTGGTGATGACCAGCCCGTTGGGAACCCCAAGAGGAAGGTATGATGAGTGTAGCGGCTAGTTTTCCCTCAGTTAAGAAACCAAGGTTTAATGTCGATCTTGAAGAAGAGAGACGGTGACGACTGAAGGTGATGCGGACTGGCTTAATAACACTCCAACAAGGGCGCCGTTTACGACACTTGTTGACTCGTCTTCGGCCAGCAGCAGCGCGGAACCTGCACACACACAGACAAATACTTTGTTCCCAACTTGCGATGAGGTTGTCAATCTCACCGGTTTGCTTGAAACAAAGGTTATGAGTGTATCGAGTGGAAAATAGTAGTAATATGCGAGTAAAGTAAAAAGTGCGGGAATAGTAAACAGGTGATTGCAATATGATTAAAATAGGACCGGGGTCCACAGTTCACTAGTGGTGTCTCTCCATAGATAAAATAACATGCTGGGTAAACAAATTACAGTTGGGCAATTGATAGAATAAAGATAACATGATATGTCAAGAAGATCACTATGAGATTTACTCTGGGCATTACAACAAAATACATAGACTGCCATCCAACTGCATCTATGACTAATAATCCACCCCCGGGGATATCATCCGAACACCCTAGAAGTATTAAGTTGCGAACAACAGATAATTGCATTAAGCAAAGTGTGTAATGTAAACAAAGCATATGCCCTTGAGCATATGAATGTTGTTTTCTCCCTAGTAGCAACAGCACATCTACCACCTTAGAGGTTTCTGTCACTCCCCCAGGTGAAATAGAGACATGAACCCACTATCGAGCATAAATACCCCCTCTTGGAGTCACTAGCAACTACTCGGCCAAGATAGCTACTAACAACGGAGAGCATGCAAGATCATAAACAACATAGAGATAACAAAAGATATAATTCAGTACAGCAACTTAATCATAAACACCAATATTCATCGGATCCCAACAAACCAACATCATAGAATTACATAATGGTGATCTCAATCATGTAGGGCAGCTCATGAGATCTAAACATGAAGCACATGGTGGAGAAGACAACCATCTAGCTACTGCTATGGACCCATAGTCCAAGGTAGACTACTCACTCATCGCTCCGGAGGCAAGCATGGCGATGAAGAAGACCTCCGGTGGCGATTCCCCTCTCCGGCAGGGTGCCGGGAAGAGCTTCTGGACCCTCCCGATCTTCGGGTCGACGGCGGCGGCGGATCGCGATGTATTCTGGAAAACTGATCGGGCCCTTAGGTTTTTCTCGTCATGGGGTATATATAGGCGAAGGGACGATGTCAGAGGAGGGACCAGGCCCCCTCACACAGAGGTGGCGCGGCCAGGGGCCTGGCCGCGCCGCCTGTGCGTGTGGGGCCCACGTGGCCCTCCTCCGTCTCTTCTTCGGATGTCTGGAAGCTTCCCCGTGATATAAGTCTTCAGGAACTTGTTTCGTCCAATTCCGAGAATATTTCCTGTGTATCACTTCTGAAACACAAAAACAGCAGAAAACAGGAAACTGGCACTGTGGCACTTCGTTAATAGGTTAGTTCCGGAAAATGCATGAAAATGCCACTAAGTGTAACGAAACAATAGGCAAATGGTGTAAAAACAAGCATGGAGCATCAAAAATTATAGATACGTTTGAGACGTATCAGACAGCTTATCAACCACAACAAGAACACAATTAAACCAACCAGAACGAGGAAGACCTTCCACAAAATCCATAGTTACCATCTGCCAAAACTGATCAGGAACTAGTAAGGGAGCCAGGAGACCGGTATAACGAGAGCGCTCAGGTTTGGCTTGCTGACACACCGTGCACTCCTTCACATACTGATGCACTTGTTGTTTCATGCCTATCCAGCAAAAAAGACTCTTCAGACGACTGACCGTCACAGGCACTCCCAAGTGCCCACCCACTGGACTGGAGTGAAAAGCACTGATGAGCTTAGATGTAAAAGCTTCATCAGGTGGTAACCAGAGACGTCCTTTGTAGTGAATCAACCCATCTTGCAAGGTGTATCCGTTCGCATCAGCAGGGGACATGGACAACTTCAGCAACAGCTCCTTGGCAGCTGCATGCTTGATGTACAAGGCAGAAATATCCGCTAACCAAGCAGGTTGGAGCTGCGAAATGGCCATCAAGGAAGCAGAAGGTTGAGGATGACAAGAAAGGGCATCAGCTACGCGATTTTCCACTCCGTTCTTGTATTTGATCTTGAACTGGAGTCCCAATAACTTGGTGAAAACCTTTTGCTGCCAAGTGGTGTGAAGACGCTGGTCCTCGAGATGAGCCAGGCTACAATGGTACGTGTGAATAATAAACTCTGCATGCTGAAGATACGTGCGCCACTGTTCCACGGCCAGAAGGATTGCCATGTATTCCTTTTCGTAGGTCGACAACCCACGCGATTTAGGGCCCAAACCCCTACTGACATAAGCGAGAGGGTGTCCTTCTTGCAACAAAACTGCCCCCACACCAGTATCAGACGCATCAGTTTCTATCTCGAAGCGCTTGGTGAAGTTGGGAAGTGCCAGAACCGGTGCAGTGACCAGAGCTTGTTTCAACACCTCAAAAGCTTGCTGAGTAGCAGAGGACCAAACAAATGGGACCCCTTTCCTCAACAATTGCGTGAGTGGCTGACTGATAACGCCATACTGATGCACAAATTTGCGATAGTACCCAGAAATTCCAAGGAAGCCACGCAATTCTTTTAAGTTGGTGGGTACCGGCCACTTCTGAATGTCCACAATTTTGCTGGGGTCAGTCGACACACCTTGTGCACTCACCACATATCCCAGGTAAGCAATGCTATGCTGCGCAAAGGATCATTTGGACGGCTTCACCTTCCACTGATGAGTTGCAAGAAGTTGTAGCACTTGCTGTAGGTGGATGAGATGCTCCTCAAAGGTCTTGCTGTAGACGAGGATATCATCGAAGAATATGATGGCGCTTTTCCTTAACACCGGCGCCAACGTTTCATTCATCACTGCCTGAAAGGTTGCAGGAGCGCCAGTCAAACCAAAAGCCATAACGTTGAATTGATAATGTCCGCTATGCGTGTGAAAAGTTGTCTTGTACTCTTCTCCTGGAGCTAGGAGAATCTGGTGATAGCCCGCACGCAAATCCAGTTTGGAGAACCATGAGGCACCTGCCAACTCATCCAACAACTCATCGATCACCGGCAGCGGATACTTGGATTTGAGAGTCAGCAAATTCAGATTGCGATAATCCACACAAAGGCGCCAGGTGAAATCCTTCTTATGTACCATGATGATAGGCGACGCAAATTCACTGGTACTCACCGAAATCTCCCCAGAATCCAACATGGCTTGAATTTGATGCTCAATTTCTGATTTCAGTTCCGGAGAATAGCGATAGGGGCGAATACACACCGGTCGAGCTCCGTCCAGCAATGGAATCTTGTAATCACAGGCATGCCGCGGAGGCAAAGTTGTCGGGGCTGCAAACACCTCTGGAAAGGAGTCCAACAATTCATGTACTGGCACCGGCACGTCAGTGGCTTCCATTGATTTTTGCTGAACCAAGTGTAATTCAACCACCGTACACATGAACTGGGAAGGCAAAGCCCCTTGCAAGAACACAGTTGCACCCCGATGGTCAAAGGAGAGCCACTTTTGATCCCAATGGATATTCATAGTACCTCTAGCAGATAACCAATCCATGCCAATAATGCCATCATAGTACTAAAGGTGCAGTATCTTGAAATCAGTAGCAAATTCATGCGAGTTAGCCATCCATTTGCACTGAGGAATGATATGTCTGCATAACAAATGACCACCACCCACAATGCGAACCCGTTGCTGTTTGGGCAGTGGAACCTTGTCAGGGAACAAGCTGGACAAGCGCTCACTAAGGAAGGAATGTGAACTTCTAGAATCCAGTAAAAACACCACAGACTGACCACAAATTTCTCCGGCTAAGCGGATAGCACCAGAATCAATTCTAGAAGACTGAGTTTCAGCTGACAGCACCATCAAATCATCCTCGCTATCTTTAGATTCCAAGGATTCAGCAGAACAGAAGTCCAACATCTCTTGCACCACATGCAGTCATACCGTTGCACTGCATTTGTGATCTTTTGCCCATCGTTCACCACAAACAAAGCACAGACCCTTGGCCTTGCAGTATGCCTTCAATGTTGCTAGTTTGTCGGGTTCTATCACTGTTCTTCCAGTATCAGGAGATCTGATTTGGAGAAACGAGTAGAAGCTGAAGAATGTGGTCGCCTATAAGGGGTAAAGCCTTGTTCCAAATCATCCTCTGACAGTTCCTCCTGCACAAGAGCGATAGAATACGCAGTATCCAAATCCGAAGGCCTTTGTACAGCAACAAGCAAGTGAACATCAGGTTTAAGCCCATCTATGAACCTAGTGGTATAATGCAACAAGTCTGGGTTGGGTTCATAAGCTGTTAACTGATCCATCAGTGCAGAAAAAGCACTAATATAAGCAGCAACACTAGTGGTTTGACGCAACCTATAAAGCTTCCTGACTAATGATTGATGCTGATTTTGCCCAAACCTATGCATAACAGCAACACAAAACTCTTGCCATGAAGCACACACAAACTTATGTTGCACAGACGACATCCACTGAGCGGCATCTCCTACAACCTGCATAGCCGCTACCGCGATCCAGAGATCCGGGTCGGTATCAAACATGGCAAAATAGTCCTCACTTCGGGCTTGCCAGAATTTCAGATTCTTGCCATTGAATTTAGGGAAATCCATGGCTAGAGGTTTTTCGTGTGATGACGCGTGCGAACGTTTCTCCCATTGCAGCAAGCTACCAAAGGAACTAGCGATAGCAGGAGCACTTGGTCCAGAAGAGGAATTTGCATGGATACCTCGAGCCGGAGGAGGGATGTAGGTCTGAGACCCTCCAGGACCCGTCCCCCGTGTAGTCGAAGCAGCACGGTGCCCACCGGGGCCGATCTCTGCGTCTCCCCCCGTTCGCTTGCCGAGAAGCGCCAGGTCGTCGTCGTGGGAGGCGAGACCAAGGACAGCACGCAGTTCGTGAAGAGAATATGCCCGAGAGGCAATAATAAAGTGGTTATTATCATATTCCATGTTTATGATAAATGTTTATTTCTCATGCTAGAATTGTATTAATTGGAAACATTAATACTTGAGTGATTAATAAACTAAAAAAGGTTCCTAGTAAAGCCTCTCTTTCATACTAGCTCATTGATTAACTGATGATCAAGGTTTCCTGATCATGAACATTGGATGTTGTTAATAACGAGGTCATATCATTAGAAGAATGATGTGATGAACACTCACACCCATAGTACGAATAACAATACGATCAAGTCATCAAGTTCATTGCTATATCAAACTCATACGAAATAGTTCTAATCCTCAGGCCATGAGATCATGTTAATCACTAATACCGGAAGGGTGCTTTGATGATATCAAATGTCACACCATAATAGGGTGATTATAAAGGTTGATTTGGGTATTCTGAAAGTATTAGTTGAGGCTCATGGATCAAGAGTGGAATTTGTCTGACCCGATGATGGGAAGATATTCTCTCGGCCCTTCTCGGTGATATTGCATTGGAATCGCTTGCAAGCATGTGACTAGGTCACGGGAATGCATTATCACAGAACGAGTAAAGAGAATTGTCGGGAACGAGATCGAACTAGGTATGGTTGATACCAAATGATCGGATCTCGGACAAGTAATAATATCGCGAGACAAAAGGAATTAACTATGTTCGTTATTGGTTCACACGATCACTAGTTCATCGTTGAGTAAGTGGGAGTCATCATGGATTTCCAGATCTCGCTGATGATTATTGATCGGAGAGGAGTCTCGATCATGTCCATGTTATTCACGAACCGTAGGGTGACACACTTAAGGTTCGCCGTCGTTTTTGAGTGGATATGATACTCCGATCGAATTACAGGACAACATGAGGGTTGTTTCAGAAAAGCACTAAAACTATTTCGGGATATCGAAATAACTCAAGGGTGTATTTGTTAATGTTTGTTAATTGAATGAATTAACAAATATTAAAGAAATAAAAATGTTTTATTAAATCAATAAGTGTGAATTTTAATTAGCATGAATGTCATGCAAAATTAAAATAGGGGTTACTCATTTGATGAGGGGGGTTACCTTTCCATGAAGGAGGGGGTTACCACCACCATGAAGAGGAGAAAAGGGGAGGGGCTGGCCGCACCCCTCATGGGTGGCTGCCCACTCTCTCCTATATATATGTTGGACATACTCCTCTTCTCCCAACATTTTGGTTCTTCCCCTCTCCCGCAAAGTTGCTGCCCCAAATCTGTCTTGGCTTAGCGAAGCTCTGCCGGATTGTTAGTTCGAGTTTCACACACTTGGAGAAGTGAGTGTTGGAGTGTCTGGCGGATCCCTTCTTCTGCTGCCCCACTGGACCGAGGGCGTGGAGGAGTCGACGACGAGCCGTACGTGTGACTGAGCACAGGGGCGCTGCCGGTTGTGGCGCCCTGTACACGATCTCGTGATCGTCAAGTGAACCACTACGTCGACTATGTCAGGTGAACGACTACGTTGACTACGTGCGTCTTCCTCGACTCTCCATCGGCAACGTTTGTGCGGGAACGTAATCCCCGCTACCGGTCTTCGAGGGTTAGTCTCTGTTGCTACCATCTCGTAGATGTTCTTGTCTAGTTTATGTGTTCATACATAGGAAATTTTTGTTTTCTATGCTACGAACCCATCAGTAGTATCAGAGCCATCTCTATGCGTAGTTGGTATGCACGGTTAGAACACATGTGGATATGGGCATTGATGATCATGTTATTGCAATTTTTGGTATTTTGGATCATAGTGGCATAGTGGGATTGAAGCTGCCCGAGACTAACCTTACGTGACCGCGTTCACGAGACTTATCCCACACTTGACATGCTTCGGCATATGTGGCTTTGCAGGTGCACGTTTCTCCCACTATAGTTATGATCTATTTTACAAAGAGTTGTTAATAATATTTTTTATCACCGTTGTGGTTACATGTTCGTAGGTAAGAACGGTTCTTCCTAGAAAGCCCCAAACCACGTAAAATATGCAAGACAAATTAGAAATGTCTAACTTATTTTTACAGGGCATGTAATGTGATATGGTTAAATTGTTTATGTTACAAATTGTATGCAATGATCCTTTTTGTAAGTTATAAACAACCAGCAGGAGCCATATGGTTGTCTTTACATTTAAATGGCCTGCGTGCCGAATATATATATCTAAGTGATATATTGTAATGGAGGAAGACAACCAAGGTGGCACGCCATGGACCTTGGTGCTACGCCGGTGGAATGATGGAGATCATGCCATGACGCACAAGATGGAGATCGAATGCGTGAAGGACCATATCATATCACATTATATATGCATGTGATGTTTATCCTTTTATGCATCTTATTCTGCTTAGATTTGATCGCGCGGTAGCATTATAAGATGATCCCTCTCACATAAATATCAAGATAAAATGTGTTCTTCCATAGCATGCACCGTCAAGAAAGTTCGTCGTTTCGAGACACCACGTGATGATCGGGTGTGATAGACTCTACGTTCACATACGACGGGTGTAAGACAGTTTTACACACTCAAGTGCTATGGTTCTACTTGGCGAGCCTAGCATGTACAGACATGGCCTCGGAACACGAACCGAAAGGTTAAGCATGAATCATATGGTTGATATGATGAACATGGTGATGTTCGCCTTTAAAACTATGCCGTTGCACGTGATAATCGGTTGCGGTATAGTGAATTTGGTTCGTGTAATCACTTAAGAAAACTAAGAGGGATGTTGTTTTTAAGTGGGAGTTCACTTAGTAATTTTGAATTATAGAACTCAGTTTATCATGAACTAAATCAAAGTGAATTTGCATAGTTTGTTGTAGGCACTGGCATCCGTTTACTACCTTGCGATTAGCTATAATTGAGATAATAGAACTATAGAATTCTGGATGTTAACTTTATGAATTGGTATCGTATTATTTGAATGTCAATCTAAAGTTTAAAGTCCTATTGCAAACTTTTAGCAAACCTTGGTTACTCGATAAAATTTAATAAGTAGTATTAAATCCAGAGTAACAATTCCAGTGTTAGGATCTAAGTATCACACTTGCCTCCATGATCCGTGATATACAAAAGTTGTTTTTAGTATCAAGGTTATCTAGGAGCTGAAAGGATTGTTTCATAAACTATCATGTGTGAAAGATATTTTGATATCTGAAACAATGTTTGGTTGCAATGTGATAGAGTATAATTTAGTAAGACACGTGTTCTCACATTGTATGAGAATTTGCGAAGATTGGAGACACTAGCCGTCTAGATCTCCTAAAAAGGTTTTGGGAACTAGCATTATACTCACAATTCATCCTCATGAGCTATAGTAGCTTGATCATGAAAGTTGTCATGATAGGATGAATACAAGATGTCGGTAAAATGTTTATTGCATTAAAAGATTACTAAAGAATAAAATTTGGAAGAATGCCAAATATTTGATTATGGTGATCTACTTCAAAGCGTGAGTCCAAGGGTATTAGTGTTTGACTAATCATGCCTTGAACTGTGTGCCATGTGAATGGTGCCACTATTGATGTTGATAGATTCTTCTAGAATGAAAAGAATTGCTAAAAGAGAATCCGAAATTTATTCTGGCGGAAAAGAAAAGACTGGAAATGTCTAGCTCAGGTATATAGAAGATATACATGTTATGGGTGTATTCGTTGCTTGTTAAAACAATGTGGTTCTTGGGTATTTGATACTAAATTGGTTGGTATGAACTGTCATGCAGAACAACGCAATACAAGAACTACAATGGCCTAATTAACTAGCAAATAAATATGGGATGATTCTCATCAAAAACAAATAAAGTGTTATTGTGTTTCATTGGAATTAAACCTAGCCTTCAAGATTTGTTTTAATAATTGTTATTTTGTTCAGGTATTATGAGAACAATGGTTGTTCAAATTATTACCGCATTCATAAAAGATGGATGAACGCTTATCCTGTTGGAGAAATCACATCCATAACACTGATGCTAAAAATGTCGCAAGACAAATGATTAGAAGATCACTTATGAGTGACACCACCGTTTAAATCATATTGGAAAGAAAACATGAAGGAACTCCATATTGATGGAATTCTGGAGCCTTTTGATTTTGAATCAATTGACACTTGTGAGAATTTCCTAGAGATGATTAAAACTCCGTTCATAGGCCAAAGAAGAACGAACGAGTAACTTATTGGATATTGTACATGTTGATGTATATAGTCCATTATATGTAGCCGTGAGTGGTGAATTTCTTGAACTTCATTTGCTTTAACCAATGATTTGAGTAGATATATGTGTATATTTACTTGATAAGGAAGAAGCATGAAATATTTGAAAAATGTTCAAAGTATTTCTAGATGAAGTGGAAAATCGTTGTAACAAGATAATAAAGAATTTATGATTTGATCATAACTGAATATATTTGAGTTACAAGTTTAGCAAACACACCTAAAAGTTGAGGAATTGTTCCATAGACTTGTATTTCCCGAAACACCATAGGAGTATGGAGTGTTCGAGAGATGAAATCAAACTTTCTTTGACATCGTTGGATCAAAGGTGTCGTCTATAAAACTGCCATTATAATTTAAGGATAAAGCTTTAGAGACTACCACTTTTACACTGAAAAGAGCGCCATCATGATCCATTGAAATGACACCATATGAGATATGGCATGGGATAAAACCCAAGTTGTCTTTTCTAAAATCTTGGTATGCTAGGCATATGTAAAATGTTTACAACCAAAGTCGGATAAATGCGTCTTTGTAGGTTATCCCAAAGTAACTGTTGGGTATTCCTCTAGAACACCTAAGACAAAAGTGTTTGTCACTGAAAACGTCAAGTTTCTTGAGAAGGAATTTTTCGCGAAAAGTTAAGTGGGAGGACAATAGAACTTTGATTGGGTTATTGAACCTAAGCTATATGTGCTGAGTAGCACAGCGCCGGGAAGTGTCCCGGAGGCGGCCACAATGCGCATGGCTATCGTACCTCAAAGGTTGTGGTCACATAGATCTAAGTTCTTATTGAACCGCGTGAGTCGGGTAACAATCAAATAGTTAGATTTGAGAACAAATCATTATTGTTTGACAATGATGAACCGACTACATGCAAAGAAGCGATGATGGGCCCTGACTCCGTCAAATGGCTAGAAGCCATAAACTTCCGTGATAGTTCCATATACGACAAACCAAGTTTCTGAACTTGGAAGACCCTCAAAAGGCATGAAGCCTAATGAATGTATTTGGATCTATAAACAGACATGGATGTTTTCACATCTATGAAATAGTCGGCATATCGTTAAACTATTTATGATTATGTTCAATGAGTTGACTATGAAAAGATTTGATCTTTCATAGCGATATTTTGTCTGGACGGATTACTGTAGCAACCACTACATATGCCAAGTTTGGTATATGTTAGTTGAACAAACAAGACAACATTCTTCTAATAGAATGGTTACCTAGGACATGTACATGACATGGTCCAATGGGTTTTGTAAATTCAAAAGGATGCTAAAAGGCATGCAAACTTCAATGGTTGAAGTAAGCATCGTGGAGTTCGAATATTCACTGTGATGATATAATTAAAAGGTTTAGTATCATCAGATACGATGAATATGCTTGCATTTGCAAGAAATTAAGTGGGAGCGTTGGGACATATTTTTAGTACATTATGTAGAAGACATATTGTTAATTGGAAATGATGTATCTTTTATTGACATAGGTTAAGAATTTCATTAAAATTAGATTTCAATGAAAGACTTAGGCAAAACCAAAATATTGGGTCACGATGTCTATGTAGATAGATCGAGGTGCCAATATGGTTGTGCCAAAGTACATAGATGAAATATTGAATGAAGTTCAATATGGAAACGACGAGAAAAGTTCTTGCCGCATGGAAGAGGTTGAAACAAGATTCAGGTGTTTTTAACACTTGATGAGTGAAGCCACATGAATGATTTGATCGATCATGTATACCATGATATGTACATATCCAGACATGTCCTATGCTCTAAATGTTATGAGTATATACCAGAGTGATAAATGTCATAAGATGATCACTGGACAATAGTAAGGATATCCTTATGTGCTTTGGAAGGACTAAGGATATATATTATGTATGACAAAGTGACACATAGTTCATTGTAACGTGTTACATTGATACTAAGTTTGTCACAAGATACAAATTAAATTTATCTCAATTTTAGCTATATGTTTAGGTGGCACAATGTAATGGAAGGAAGTTTCATGATGGATTTGGATGAGTTCCAAAGTTAAGACATTGTGATGGATTCTACAACAAAGGTTGAGTATATGGCTTCTTTAGAAGTAGCAAAGGAGGGCATTTGTGTCAAAAAGTTTGTTATCAAACTAGGTGTAGTTCCAAGCTGGCTATTACTGTGAAGATCTATTGTGCGACAATAGTGACAACATGATTTTAGCTAAAGGAACTAAGGTCTCACCTAAAGACCAAATTTATACCCAACCATCTCATTTGAGAATGAGTGATGCGTAGAGACGCAAAGACATGCAAATACAGACAGAACTGAAAGTGTCAGATCTGGAGATCAGGTTTACCACATGCAACGCGTACAGATAACACATGAATGCCATAAGTGTTATATACGCAAGTATCAACTAGATTATTGACTCTAGTGCAAGTGGGAGACTGAAGGGAATATGCCCAAGAGGCAATAATAAAGTGGTTATTATCATATTCCATGTTTATGATAAATGTTTATTTCTCATGCTAGAATTGTATTAATCGGAAACATTAATACTTGTGTGATTAATAAACTAAAAAAGGTTCCTAGTAAAGCCTCTCTTTCATACTAGCTCGTTGATTAACTGATGTTCAAGGTTTCCTGATCATGAACATTGGATGTTGTTAATAACGAGGTCATATCATTAGAAGAATGATGTGATGAACACTCACACCCATAGTATGAATAGCAATATGATCAAGTCATCAAGTTTATTGCTATATCAAACTCATACGAAATAGTTCTAATCCTCAGACCATGAGATCATGTTAATCACTGATACCGGAAGGGTGCTTTGATGATATCAAATGTCACACCATAACAGGGTGATTATAAAGGTTGATTTGGGTATTCTGAAAGTATTAGTTGAGGCTCATGGATCAAGAGTGGAATTTGTCCGACCCGATGACGGGAAGATATTCTCTGGGCCCTTCTCGGTGATATTGCATTGGAATCGCTTGCAAGCATGTGACTAGGTCACAGGAATGCATTATCACAGAACGAGTAAAGAGACTTGTCGGGAACGAGATCGAACTAGGTATGGTTGATACCAAATGATCGGATCTCGGACAAGTAATAATATCGCGAGACAAAAGGAATTAACTATGTTCGTTATTGGTTCACACGATCACTAGTTCATCGTTGAGTAAGTAGAAGTCATCATGGATTTCCAGATCCCGCTGATGATTATTGATCGGAGAGGAGTCTCGATCATGTCCATGTTATTCACGAATCGTAGGGTGACACACTTAAGGTTCGCCGTCGTTTTTGAGTGGATATGATACTCCGATCGAATTATAGGACAACATGAGGGTTGTTTCAGAAAAGCACCGAAACTATTTTGGGATATCAAAATAACTCAAGGGTGTATTTGTTAATGTTTGTTAATTGAATGAATTAACAAATATTAAAGAAATAAAAATGTTTTATTAAATCAATAAGTGTGAATTTTAATTAGCATGAATGTCATGCAAAATTAAAATGGGGGTTACTCATTTGATGAGGGGGGTTACCTTTCCATGAAGGAGGGGGTTACCACCACCATGAAGAGGAGAAAAGGGGAGGGGCTGGCCGCACCCCTCATGGGTGGCTGCCCCCTCTCTCCTATATATATGTTGGACATACTCCTCTTCTCCCAACATTTTGGTTCTTCCCCTCTCCCGCAAAGTTCCTGCCCCAAATCTGTCTTGGCTTAGCGAAGCTCTGCCGGATTGTTAGTTCGAGTTTCACACACTTGGAGAAGTGAGTGTTGGAGTGTCCGGCGGATTCCTTCTTCCTCTGCCCCCCTGGACCGAGGGCGTGGAGGAGTCGACGATGAGCCGTACGTGTGACCGAGCACGGGGGCGCTGCCGGTTGTGGCGCCGTGTACACGATCTCGTGATCATCAAGTGAACCACTACATCAAGTGAACGACTACGTGAGTCTTCCTCGACTCTTCATCGGCAATGTTTGTGCGGGAACGTAATCCCCGCTACCGGTCTTCAAGGGTTAGTCTCTGTTGCTACCATCTCGTAGATGTTCTTGGCTAATTTATGTGTTCATGCGTTGGAAATTTTTGTTTTCTATGCTACGAACCCATCAGATCGGACTCGAGGCCATCCGTGTACGCCTGCATGTTGCGCACCGCCGTGTTCATCTTCTGATCCACGGCCTTGTCGACCACCAGATCTAGCGATGCGGCGACCGCGTCCGCCACCAAAGACTTGACGATGTCGCCGATCTCGGCCTTGAGCTTCTCATGCGCGCGATCCATGATGGCTGAGATCGTCTCGTAAATCGCCTTCCCCTCACTTGAGAGGTTCTCCATGAGCTCCAACCGGCGGCGCTCCATCGTGGCCTTGAGTCGTGTGTCGTGGGGATGAGGAATCTCCAGCGTGAAGGGGGGTGGGAGGAAAAAACTGGCTCTGAGTACCAAATGTCAACCGCTTATCCTATACATAGGTTGGATTCGAGTAGGAAGTACAGGTTCATGGAGTTCTCACCGGGACATGGCTCCGGTGAGAAGAGATCTATCGAGTCTATCCTGTTACAAGCTAATCGGCAACCGCCGAATCCTGGCCAAGGTGTTTACCCTTCAGGTCACGATGATATAACGATCAACTCGTGACCCAGTCGCTAGAACGGTATCTCGACGACGGCTTCCTGGGCCGGATGTTGGGTCGGGCCTTCTCCTCTTGGGCTGTAGCAGGCGAGACAGCTTCAGTAGCTGGCGAGACAGCTTCAGTCGTTGGGAATGCGTTGGCGTCGCTAACACAGAGGAGGACCGGAGTGGCCTGATTTTGCCGGTGACTGGACAGTAAGAAGAGGACCATGTCGTTGGTTCTTGGCGGCGTGCGTCAATTCTTCATGAGGAGACCATCCTGGTAGCAAGGGGAAGTCGATGGCGAGCTTGGCTTGTCGAGGGATACATCCGGAGTAGGGCGCCATGGCAAGGTGGGGGTGGCTGCGTACACGAGTGTGCATAACAGCAGAAAAAGGAAGGGGAGAGGAGAAAGGAGGGGATCTGGCTACGGCGGTACTGGGAGAAAGGCTAGGGTTTGCTGGGGTCTTGGTGGGGATTAAAAAGGGGAAGGAGGAACTCGCGCACCTCGCGTGAGCACGCAGGTGGCCTGGGTTGGTGGAGGGCTCATGCTTTCTGCGTGTGTGGAGGTGGAAGACGTCAACAGGGAACCAAGGTGGAGGAACACTTTATTTCTCAGATTTTGAATTAAATGAAGGGAGGTTCTCGGGGAGATTTAAAATAGAGTTTAAACTTTGAAAAGTTCATGCTTATTTGAAACAAGAGTTTCAATAAACAAAACCCAACAATTTTATCATTATATAGTTTTGAGCTTAATTAAAATAAAGAAAAGACGGGGAAGGTTATTATAGCACCATACAAGACAAAAGAATAATAAATAGTTTTAAGAAAATAATTTTAGTTGACAAAACATGCAAGGTGATAGATGCTTAATGATGCCCAAAAATAAAAGAACAAGCAATTTCTAAAAAGGTGATTTTTCTGGGTCGTTACAATATAGCCCATGAAAGGATGACATCAAGTGGTGGTTGTCATCAAGGTTGAGAAGTGCAAGTTTCAAGATAAGCATCTCGAGAAGATCATATGCTTGAAGCTTGTCATCCATTTGGTGATAATGGAATTGTGAAGACATTCCTTAGTGTAGGTATCCCATAGTGGTGTATGGGGGAGCATATTGAAAGTCTTCACAAAGCAACAATGATCAAGTGAAGCATTCCGGCTTGATGGAAGCATGAAGCATCGTCATCAAGATCAAGCGGGATACACAAGGCAAAGGTTTATCCTTGCTAGGTTTTCCTTTTACCGGTCTCAAGGTGTTTGTTGGGAGACCGGGTTATAGGATAGATAGCCGCACTATCAAGAGGGGCTTTCAGTTGGGTAACTTGATCACATCGTCTTAGGGAGCTCAGTCCTTTGCATACTTTGCTTCTCCCTACTTTGTTGCTTATTGGTGTTTCTCTTTGTGAGGTTCTTGAGCTTGTTGTTAGCTTTCCAACATTCCAAGTTCATTGAAAACGAAATTCGTATGCATCTCTTATTGCATTTTCGGGTTTGGAGGATTTACCGGTTCTTTCCTATGGGAGGTTCTCATCTCTCCTTATTTGATTTTTTACCTCTTACTAATTCTTGGGATTTATGTGGTTCATTGGATAGGTCTTTCTCTTAGCTTTTCAAAAAGCCCAAGTTTGCTAAAATCGGAGTCCGGACGCAAAAGTTATGACCGTTTTCATCTTCCGAGTTTTTCAGATTGGTGCAAATCCGGTGGCACCGGGATTTTCACTGGGAGGCCGGTTTCGGGCCGGCGGCGCCGGGCTGTACACCGGCCGGTCCGGCGCACAGCCCGACGGCGCCGGGGCGGTCGGCTTTTATGCCGGTTCAGGACCGAGACCCCCACCAGAACACCAAACCGGTTGGGGCCCGGTGCCTGTACCGGGCGGTGCGGCGCAGAGCCCGGCGCGACCGAATTTTGACCGGTTTTTGCCCGAGATTTGCCCCCAACTGCCCTATTTCGATTTGCTATAAAAGGGGCTTCTTCCCCAACGGTATGGTAGGGTTTCTAGGGTGTTCTTGAGCTTTTCTCTCACCTCCATTGTTGAACCTCTTGAGCTTGCTCCCTCTCACTTCCCTCCAATGATTCTTGCATATTTTTTAGGGATTTGGAAGAGGAGATCTAGATCTACAACTCCACCAATCAATTCCTCCTCTAAGTGAGGGTAACCCATTGGATCTAGATCTTTGGGTCATTGGTTGACCTCCACCCTTGTTCTTCCTCTCTAACTCCTCCATAGCATTTGTTGCCTTGGTGGGATTTGAGAGAGAAGGATTTGAGCACTTCCCCTTCTGTTCTTGCTTTGCATCCTTGCATAGTGTTGAGCTCTCCATTACGATTTGTTCGAGTGAGAGACCGTGAGCTTGTTACTCTTGGAGGGTGACCTCCTAGTTGGCTTGGCGGTTGGTGCCTCGGTGACCTCTTCGTGGAAGATTGTGAAGAGGTCCGGGCTTTCCCTTTGTGGGAGTTGTGATGTGGTTGTGGAACTTGCCATCTCTGGAGTGGAGGAAAAGCTAACCATAAGAAGGGGTCCCTAGCTTCGTGGGGGACTCGGAGAAGAAGGTGAGCCTTCGTGGCGTTCGAGGGCCTTCGTGCTTTCCTGCATCTCTCCAACGGTGATTAGCTTACTTTATGTAAGTGAACATCGAGATACATCTTCGTCTCCGCGTGCCTCGGTTATCTCTATACCCGATTTTATTTCTTTGTGATAGCCTTCGTGCTTGAAGTACTTATATCTTGTTTATCACTTGTGAAATATATCTTGTGCTATTTTGCATATCTCTAGTTATTGTTGTTGCACTTAGTTGAGCCTAGCATATTTAGGTTTTGTGCTTGAAGAAAATAAACGTTAGTTTAATTCCGCATTCCTTCAAGCCAATTCCATAATAGTTTTAAAACGCCTATTCACCCCCCCCCCCCTCTAGGCGACATCTCTTCCTTTCACCTAGCCGTCGTAGCCACCACCTCCTCTCCCAAGAACGCCATGACCGGCCGTTGGCCATTCAGCTGGAAGACAAAGCACGACCACAAGGCGTCGGGCTCGGTGTCCCAAGATCGCCGCCGTATGCCGCCACTGCCTCTCCCATGCATAGCACCGACATCGCCGGTGACTTCTCCTTGCGCTCCTCCTCGTCGGAGCGCGTCGAGGCCCCCATGTGATCGCGTCTATGTCCCGGTTCACCAGGCTTGCCGGCTTTACGCGCGAGGCCAGCCCATCCCGTGGTCGGACGTCAACCGGCCAGCGCGGTGGCACCTCAACAGTAGCCGTGTGCCAGTTTTGCCGGTCCCGCATGATGGGCTGGAGCGCGTGCGGGAGATACGCCAGCGGCGAGCCCTCCTACCGATGAGTCTGCGATGGGACCCCGACTCCGCCCTCACATCCCCGAACTAGGACACGTTTGCCTGATGGGAATGGCGCCTAGAACGGCGCGCCAGCTACCTCGGCAACACCGACTGGGACCGGGACTGGGCGCCGACCGCGTCCTCAGATGACGATGACGATGATGACGAGGACCACGATGAGGAGGACAACGTCAAGGACGAGGAGGATGATGTCCATGAGCACGACGGCCACGAATGCGTCGGCGTCCAAGACCAGCAACCTCCTCGTGTCAACGGCAAGGTCTTCGGCCATATCTACAACGGCCGGGTGGTCCGCGACAACATCGATGACATGGTCAGCCATGTCGTCTACCACTACTTCCAGGCGGCCGACCGCGGCGAGACATACGTCATGCCGCCCGAGCTCACCGAGGAGGAGGATCTCGCCGTCATCGTCCTCATCAGCCAAGAGGAGGAGAGGAGGGCCTTCCCTGGTTACGAGGGCACCCTGACCCTGTCGGTGGCACCGCCCCCACCACTTGGGCCACCGCCGCGGACTCCACCTGCGAGACCATGCCGCTACGCGTAGATGGAGGCCTCGGATGCATGGTCTGGAGTTGTGCCTGCGTGGCCGACAACATCGCTGCCGGTCATTGGCTGGGCTCCCGCGATGCCGCCTCCACCGCCAGGACCTCCACCGCCGCTAATGGCGGACTGGCCGTGCCTGCAGGCGCCGTTCATCGACCTCTCCGGCGATGACGACGACGACAACGACCAAGCTTAGGCCCTTTCGGCGGCAGCGCAACCCTAGTTTAGGCTAGGGTTTTATCTTTTTATATTTTTTTTCTTTTTTAACTATGTAAAATATATTATTAATGCAAGAAGGGCCCCGCTAGTTAGGGCTAAAAATGCATTGGACTGTTGGGTTGACCCTCTGACCCATCCGGATAGGCTCGAATTTGTTGTCCGCGACTCGACCCATACGGACTGAATCGGACAGATTCAGACACCAAAATGGGTTGGCCCGCTGGAGATGCCCTCATATCTCATTTGCATCCACCAGTCAATCATGTCTCTTTCCCTAGCAGAATTGGCCAGACCTGCCAAAATATAGTAAGGCTCTACTCGAACAATCCTATCTCGAACCAGCTCGTCTCGAAGAAGAAGCGGTTGTTGTGGTGTTGGGAGCCCTCTCCCGTGTCAAAGACCAGTGTTGTGTGATTTTCCCCATTTCGTTTCAGTGGTAGGTCTATTCCCTTTAGGCCTTGTTTGGCAAAGGTGTATCATAGAGTATTTGAGAGTATTTTTTGAAGGAGATTGAGTGAAAACACTCTTGTCACCCAAAACACTTTGTTACCTTATAATCTCTTTTCTCATCAATACTCTCTATTAATTTATAGGGATTTCTATTTTTGTGCCCTCAGGTCCTTAGTTGTACTCAGTTTTCCCCAGCTCCTTAGTTTTTCCTCAGTTTTCCCCAAGCCCTTGTCTGAAACCCGCAGAAGGAGCTCGGACGGGAGGATTCCCGTTTAGTTGACCGTTCCGTGCTGACGTGTGGGGCTGCATCGTGTGGGGCCGTGTCGCGTGAGGCTGGTAGAAAGGGACCGCGTGGGACAGGACGAGACCGCATTTAGTTATACGTGAGAGCTCGGTTCTGTCTCTCTTGACCCAAATTGGCATTTTTCAGAGCGCCTTTTTCCCCTCTCTCTCTGTAACAGTTCTCTCTCTTTTCACCAAATTAGTATCAAATCTAGATAAGCTTCTATTTCTGACTTTCTTCAATGATTGTTGCCTTTTGGCCCTCGTTTTTTGCCCAATATGGTAACAAATCTAGTAGCAAATCTAGAAGCTAGTATAGGATAAATTCACAACAGCATCATAAATCTAGAAAACTAGGCAGCCTGGACCTTATCCTCTCCCCGCACAGTAAAGAGAGGCGATTTCTGAGCCCGCCTGTTTCGCCCACCTCGCCGGCATAGGTTCGGCGGTTCCCTTCCCCTCCGACGGCCGCTTCGGCGGTCGGAGGGTGGGGGAACACCGGATCCCGTCGTGTATATAGCGTAGGGCCTAGTAGGTGTCCAGCCGGCGGCGTGGTGGAGATGATGACGACGCCGGAGTGGATTTTGTGGGCGGCGACCTTCATCTTCGTCGGTGAAGCTCCTCGGAGGTTCGTCGTCGGTTGCTCGCCCTTCCCTCACTCGCAGCTCTTTGGGGTTGTGCGGCGTGGTTCTCCCCTGCCGGTTTCCGCGGTGCGGCGGTGCCGATTACGAAATAAGGTGGTTTTTTGATATGGAGCATGGCAACGGCGCTAGAGGAGCAGGGTGGAGGCTCCGCGAGGAGTTCGAGGTTTGACGACTTCCCGGCCGCGAGGGGGCTTCTTCCGATCCAGGTCATCAGCGGAGAAGTAGCGGCGGCGCGCCGTCGGCATGGCTTGTTCTTCGTCGGCGTCGTTGAGTTCTAGAGGGACCTATCTGTAATTTTCTTATGTGCTCTGGATCGGTCTGTAAGAACTGTGCTCTGTTAATATATCAGTTTTCCCCGCAAAAAAAAGTATAATACATAAACTGCATACAGCAGCCAAAAGCAGCCAATAACGATGTTAATGTTCACGACAAACTAAGCTGAAAATAATACAAGACGCAATGTATGGCCAACATGAAGATTAGGATACCACAGGATGAATGAATCTGTTCTTCATTCAACATATATTTCTTTGCCGCTACATTCCATGATATGAAGGAAATATTCATTGAACTCCTTCCATCTGCAGTGTGCAGCCAATACATCCTCCAAACGGTATGGCCTTTGTTCATTTCTCAGACCGTAGTATCCTAATCTATCCATACGTCGTGGCCACTCATCCCAGGCCTTTATATCATCAAAGTACTCTCTGATATAACCCAAATCCGCGTAGTAGATGCAGCCAGGTCGAAGTGTCGGGTGCACTCTGGTGTCGACGGAGATACACCGGATATAATAGACGAAGAAGGCACGACTGCCAATGTTACTGACGGCATGGAGAGAGCGGCTCTCAGTGTCCACACGGTACACCAATGGTTGACCTTACTCCAAATGCCTGCCGCTGCCCAACAACACAAGCAGCAGATCACCATCCGACTTCACAAGGTAGAACTTGTCATTTTCAAGTTCTAGAAATGAAAATAGTATCTCCATGTTGACAGTGCTCGCGCACTGCTCCAACTGGACATTGTTGGTGCACACTAATTTTCTGAACTCAAAATTGTTCACAGCTATTGCATACAATTCACCATTGAACGGGGTAATGCAACGCAGAGAATGGTGCTCGATCGAAAATCTTCCTTCTCCCCAATCTTCATCTATACCCTTAGTTGGAGTGCTCTCATCGACCCAAGCAATTTCCATTGGGTAACCTGTGGAAACGAAGACCATAGTCGGGGACTTCATTACAGCGACTGACTCCAGAATAACAGATGGCATCTGCGCCTCAAACATAGTGTTCAATGTCTTTGTGAGTGGGTTCAGAAGCCGTATCTTGTGCGGCTGGTTCTTCTGGGCAAGCACGATGATGCCACGGCAAAAGCCGACGAAGTAGTATCTAAAATATATTGATGAAGATAACATTCAGTATTAAGATGTTTACGATTGAAAATAAAAATAGATTAACTCTATAGATATGGAAGAATTTGAACCTTGCATGAACTTCCGTTAGATCGATGGTGACATAGCGGGATGTGCGGAGGTGGAGGAAGGTGAACTCAGCGGCGCGTAGAAGGGCGTGTTCTACCATGATCCATTCGTGTAGGTGCACGTCGGGCTCAGGTAAATCTGAGCGCCAATTTCTACAAACTTGCCTCAAAGCAGAGTAGGTGTCCACGTACTTCTCGTTCGCTGGTAAGCAGTCGCCGATCTTGTGAAGTGGTCCGTCAGCCATGAGAGAGGCCCAGTTCACAGAGGCGCCGCGCCTGGATGCGCCGCCCTTAGAGGCGACAGGCTCGGCAGCGACGGCCTCGGATGCGACAGGCTCGGCGGCGACGGGCTCGGATGTGACAGGCTCAGAGGCGACGGGCTCGGAGGCGATGGGCTTGGAGGCAACGGGCTCGGGGGCGACGGCCGCCGGCGCATTCTTCTTCTCCATCGTCGGCAGGGGAGCGTGCGTAGGGCGGTTGGGATTTTTTCCTTCGATTTGGAGAAGGTGATGGGACGTGAGAGGCGTGGTTGCGTGCGTGAGTGAGAATGAGACTGTGTGCAGAGGAAGAGAGAGAGAGAGAGAGAGAGAGAGAGAGAGAGAGAGAGAGAGAGAGAGAGAGAGAGAGAGAGAGGGTGTACAGGCAAAGTGACGGTTGGTCTCTGTACAAGCACCGTGACCCGCGTCCGTGGTACTGCACGTCTGCACCGTTACGTGTACTCAGTTCTACCCTCGAGTCTTACACTGGAAAAATATTTGTACTCAGTTTTCCCCTCGAGTACTAATACTGGCTAGTGCAATATACTCAGTTTTACCCTCAAGTGGCTGGTCAACAGAGAGTCAACAAATGGGATTAAGCTATCTAATTGAATCATTTCATGCGCAAAAAAATTCAAAAAAATAAAATCATAGTGCCTCCTACTCAGGGAGTCTTGTTACGCGACATGCCACATAGGAAATCATAACAATCATATATAAATCAAGTTTTAACACAAATGGCCACTTCTCAAATCACTAGTAGCTATGAAGGTTCATGGCTTTCCACTCAAACCCCTTCTCAAAATATCTATACCCAAAACATAGTTTATCTGAATGAGGCCATAATTTTCACACTCATGTATATTTGAATTGCTAATACTTTGAGGTAGGCCAACCTGGGTTTCATTGTACAAAACATGTGTTTTTCTTTTTCTAAATCTCTTATTTGAATTTCTTAGCCTGTTTACTATTTACTTGCCCTTGGATCCTTGATACTACTCAGTTTTACCCTCTCCCTTCTCACAGAAGCCTAAATTTGGCCTGATTGGTGGAGCTATTATCACATGGATCGTGCCCACCTACCGTCGATCCTATGATCTAACGGGCAGGATAACCCCTCTTTCTCTCTCATTATGGCCACCCTCTCTCTATCTGTCAGTGGCAAACTACTATCCCTCTATGTATGCTAAATAACGAGTTTGCCACCGGATTCAACAAGTTTGGTAATCACAAATTTCTTGTAGGCATTACTTTTCACGGTAAAATGATAAACTATCACAAATTTCCATTTCTTTTAGGCATTAATTTTCATGGTAAAATGATAAACTATCACGAATTTCTATTTCTTGTAGGCATTACTTTTCACGGTAAAATAATAAACTATCACGAATTTCCATTTTTTTTTAGGCATTACTTTTCACGGTAAAATGATAAACTATCACGAATTTCTATTTCCGTCAAGATAGTCCGCATTACTTTTTTGTTGAGATATAAACCCCTACAACGGTCATCTCCTCCTTAATTTATTGTGTAAACCTCACAACGGTCATCTCTACCTTAATTTATGGTGTAAACCCCACAACGGTCATCTCTCCCTTATAAACCCCCACAACGGCCATCCCTCATGTCAATAGGTTCTGCCTCTCTCTTCTTCGTTCACATACACTTGATCCATTATCATGGCTTCCACGTCTCGGATGCCGACCGAAAGGGGAAGGGGAAGGGGAAGGGGAAGGGGCGGCCGGGGTGGTGGATCATCATCATTGCCACCACCACCATCAATACTGCCATTGATCATAGAGGAGTTCTTCATCGTCATCTATGAAGACCCTTTGGCCAAGAAGGTACGTACGTGTTCCCACATATATGATGCATGTGATTAATTATGTGCATATTCTAAAAAACCTTTAATTTCAAACGATCGGCGCTCGATCTCTTTGCAGGCACTCCCAAAAAAGTTTGCGGACTATCTTGACGGCCAGGAGCCCGCTAAGGTGTATCTGCGAGCAGCTGACTGCGGTCCTCCTCTCTGGACCGTGGAGGTCCTATTTGACGGACAAGGCCGGATGTACCTCGATAAGGGCTGGGAGAATTTAGCCATCGCGCACGGTGTGGATTTCGGCTGCTTCCTACACTTCAAATATGAAGGCGATGATATGCTCACAGTGAAGGTGTTCGACAAAACAATGTGCAGGAAGTACTACTACACGGACGACGAAGATACTGACGATGAAAGCGACGACGACGTGAAGCCATGCATCCATCCCCTTTAGATAAGGGGATTATGACCAAGAATATATATGTAGCTTCATATGCATCGATTCAGAGATCTAGCTATTTTCTATATACTAGTAAGCTTGCACGTGCACGCACGTATTAACTTACGTATATAATGGATCTTTGGCAATGGAATTATCAATTTAACATATGACTTGTTTTAGTAGTTTGACTGTAATTTAACAAACAGTTTGGATGTAACGTTTCTCATTCTAAATCAAAGTGCATCTCCGTTCTAAAGCTTTACAGGCTGATTTGCGACTATAAATTTTATTCTCAATATAATGCAAAAATAAATATGACTTGTACAATAAATTGTTGTGACACATATTATATGAAAGTAATATACCTAACAATCATCTTACTCCGTATTTCTTTTCTACAATTAACGTGGCAAATAAAGATGCATAGAATAAATTGTATGATTTGGTTGAAATATTCACACTGCATAGACCTATGATCACGAATTTACCTTTTCGTTAAGATCACTTATATGAGCCTAGTTGAAAAATCCTCATCCAAGTATAATAATAGAACCTGTCAGGCAAAGATTCAAGAAACCCGAATGATCAAAAGGTACACGCTTGGGACCTTTCTCTGTCTATATTGGTTCTTCTTCTAAAGGGCTGCAACTAAAATCAGGGGATAGGTCAAGTAAAATTCTTCAAAATAGTTGTTTTGCACGACACGTTGCTAAGTTTTGTATGGATGGTATGGACACCAATTCAATGCATGCCCATAATTTGTTCCTTGTCTCGATGCAGAAACCGTGAAGCCCGCATGTCTTTACTTGCATCACTAAGACTAAAACATGGACCTGAGTGGAGAGAAATCAGAGATCAAAATCTGTACCACATGAAGTGCGATTATGGAAGAGAGTAAAGAGGCATTTGCGGCCGGGTCTTACTCTCTTTACAACCGCCGTTCAATTTTGGAGGAGCGTCACCGAAATTGAGGTGGGAGGCCTCGATGCCCATGGGTGTATGTCGAGCGCGGCGGCAATGGTTAGTGGACATCCTCGGTGAGTCAGCCCGCACTTCCCGCTGGCAGGATCATCGCGGGGAGATGCCTTCGAAGATAACTAAGGTGGCGGCGCGAGCCGAGGAGGCAACGATGCACGCGGGATGGAGCGCAGCGGCAATAGACGTGGTCTTCCTCCTTGGACATCATGTCAGCGGGCACATAGCCTCTAGGGCGTTGGCAGGGCACGCGTTGAAGGAGATGACCAAGGGCGGTAGCGCAGGGCAAATTGAAGGGGAGACAAATTAGGGAGCTATTAATGAGCCATTAAGACGAAAATAATACCATTGAAGTAATACGGGATCTCTTAATTAATAGGGACGTGGAGGAATTTGAATTGTGTTGAGTTGTGCTCAACATTGGGCACACGTAGACCGTCTGATGTGCTCCATCGGATGGCTCTGATGAATTGTATCAAAACATGTTTGTGCCTTTATAAGTAGTAGAGATTATGCATGTAAAAATAATATCGCAATTTCCACCATGATTCGAGCACCACAGCCTCCAAACGATGTCGATGCCGATATCGGCATGGTCAGAACGGCTATGCTCGCCGCCACTGCTAGGTCACCGTCGGGATGCACCCTCAATCCCGTCCCCTCATTCGATCACTGACACACCAGAGATACCGCTGAGGCCAATGACGAACGTACATGCTGATGCCAATGCCGAACATGCACGCCGCTGTGGGCACGACCATGCCGCCCCGCTATGCTGGACGCCACAGACCACCGCGAGGTCTTTACCTTCACCACCACACTCCCCTAGCACCCATCTATACACGCCAGAAAGGAGAGACACTAGTTTTCTCTACATTGCTCGCGTTCGTGTCCGACACCGTTAGTCAAAGTGTTGAGGTCGTCGTCGATGTCCTCGACCATTTCTTCTCTTCTTTGCATGGTTAAACGCGTCTAGTTCATATCTATCTAATGCGTCTGGTCTCGCCTAATGCAGTTCTTTGTGGACGTCGATCTCATCTCGACACCCCGCAGGCCACCTCCTCCGTGCCATCGCTGTAGAGCTCCGTTTAAAAATCTAATCCTACCTGTGTATTGTCCCTTGTATCAGCGTCATGGCCCCACTTGTCATTCGATATACCGAAGCCCCACTCGTCCTCGTTTTGGTCAGGGATACGGCGATGCTTACGGTCAAACAAAGATGGATGGTCTGACGCGTCTTTGCGGGCTCTACGTGGCCCCACTAGTCAGCAGATAACGGTCAAAGTTGTTGATCCGTCGAGCAACCGGTCGTTCTAGCACTTGTGAGGGTTTCAGACAAAGGCTTGGACAAAACTAAGGAAAAACTAAGGAGCTGGGAAAAACTAAGTACAACTAAGAACCCGAGAGAACAAAAATAGAAATCCCTAATTTATATGTTTAGAAGGCAGGAATGTGTAGAAGAAAGGAGTGCTGGATTGTATAGGTGGCATGGTTGGTGACCGCTGCGGCACAGCCGCACAGGCCGAAAAATCAAGGCGTCCCGGCCGAAACGCGAGGGGCCTGGAGCGTTTTCAATCCACGTCGGATGGACGTGTATTTGGGTGTTTCCTGGGTCTCAGCCCGACCAAAACCAGCTTGCCAAACAGCCCACCAGTATTTTCCAGTGTTTACTTGTTGGGCCGGAATTAAACACTGAAAAACCTATCAACACCCCTCTGCCAAAGAAGGCCTTATTGTTTCTAGTCAAACATCTGCACGTCACGGACGTTGTCGAGTGATGCAAAAGCGTGGATTATCTGTACCCAAATTTTGACATGTTCACGCAGCTTCAAGACCAACAAGATAAACACGCGCGGCCGAAAAAGAAGAATGGAACTGAACTAACAAGCCTACCTATATAAACGCCGGCTGCCGGCAAGATCTAACTTATTTCAGAACAGGCAAAACTTGAGTGGTTTCACAGGGGCGCCTGCTGGCCTGCAAATTGGTTCAAACAAAAGTGGAGATGGTGTTGTCGCCGTTGATCGGAGGTACTTTCAGAGTGCGTGATTATATTTATAAACGGAGGTAGTAGTTTGAGAGTGCGCGATTTGGTCATGTTTCCGCAAGCCATGGTGCTTATCTGCGTGGTGCTCATGGGCAGCAGCAGCTACATCTGCCATGGCAGCCGAGGTACGACTTCATTTCAGGAAATACTACTCCCTACGATCTATAGTAGTTGTACTCCCTCCGATCCATAATACTCTTCGCAAATATAGATGTATCTAAACATATTTTAGTGATAAATACATTTGTATTAGTGAAGAGTAATATGGATCGGAAGGATTAGCTGATTTAGTATAAATTTATATTACATCAGGTGACAAATAATATGGATTGGAGCAAGTACTCCCTCCGTTTAGAAATATAAGATGTTTTAGTTTTATGAAGCTAGTGTATCTAAATATCTTTTAGTGTATAAATTTAAGTGAATCTATATATTAAAAGATGTCTAGATACATTCACTTTATAAATTTAAAACATCTTATATTTCTAAACGGAGGGAGTATATACTTGTTTTATATTGTTTTTTTTGTTGTCTGATGATTCATTGCTTGCAGTTCTGCTGCAGTTTCTCGGCCAGGAGAAGACGCCGGAAGCGCACCAGCCTGTGAAATGCCTCCTTCCCCCGTGTCTCAGGGATTAAAGAACTTAACAGCAAGTTTGCTGAAGTGAATAAGCAACAGGGAAGCAGGTTCCATGGACCATGGTTGCACTATGAGTACAGTAGCTGAATAAGAAACAGGGAAGCATGCTCTCTATATGGTTGTATCTTGTATGCTAGCTAATTCAGTACCTATATGAATCTTTATTTTTACATACCTGTTATGGAGTAATACTTGCCTACGTGGTTTTGTGTTGATTTTTTAGCTTGTAAGCGCTATGGTAATAGCGCAACTATCCTATATGTATTATTTCCTCTACTGAAGCTTGTACGCGTACAAGATCTTGTAGCACTGTGGGATGTGCTGTGTTGTGCACTAGCATGAGTCATGACCAACCCGATGCAAATGGAATTTAGTTGCAAAAGGACTGTTCTGTCACTTGTGCTCTGAGACCACCCGACGGCCTCCCGTCCTCGATCTTCCTCACCACGAAGCACCCCCATCCCACATGGTGACATGGATCAGCAGCTAGCACGGGCTCAGCACCGGCATCAGCATAGCCCGTGACGAGGGTCACCCAAAACAAACTTGGATATGATATGAATTCAGATCAGGCTTACTTTTGCTTGACCTGACTAACATACATAGATGTGTTCCTCTGTAACTTCTGTAAGCCTCTGTTAACTGAGAATTTCAGCTTCAGTACCATCTGAAATTCATTCAAATCTAATTCCAAATTGTTTGAGCATGCTTCAGTATGAGTTCAGGCTTAAGTGTAGCGTTCCTCTGTTTTGTCTACATATAAGGAACGCATTCTAAAACACTGTAAACCTCAAACTTCTTGCCGGTACCATATTTTAATCAAACGAAAAGAGGTAGGATATCAGTGTCAAGACAATAGAGCAATCGTGCTTATGCTAATTGAAAGGATGTCAAACACACCGCCAGGAACATGTGAATACTGGTCGACATGGATAGACCCCTCTCTGTTTTCACAGCCGTGCTATGACTGCTTCGACCTCTGCAGGGGTGTAGAGGTGGTAGTTTGGCGCGACCTTCGCGATGTCAACATTGTTTGGAGTTACCTGTTGCAAATAGCATTTAAACTCCAGAAACTTCGCAGGGGTTCTTAGTGACTGGAATCACAGCACATGAGAACTGGATTGAGGTCTTTACCTTTTCTTCCATAACCTGCTTCAGGATAGAGAGAGCAATGCTTTCAGCCTCCTCAAGAGTCAGCTCCTGCACAAGAAACTCAATCATCAGTTTCACAGACAATGGTGGAATTATCCACATACAGCAGAAGGTGGTGTGTTCCATAATGGTTTTCTTTGCAGAAGATTCAAAACATGCTACTTTCAACATTAGCCTCTTAATCTATACAACTCCCAAAAATTCCATATGATGCCATGAGGTAGCATTACAATTGGCTAAGAAGCATCTAAACTTCCTTTGCACGTATACAAATCGGGTTAAGTAGTGCGTAATATAGTTCAGAGCAATTTGATCTTGTTGTATTACCTTGTTAAACTGCTCCTGTAAAGAGCTATCAGCACCTTCAGAGCCCGATCCAATTGCCTTGGCATTGCACTGCCAAAAGGTTCCAGATGGGTCGGTGTAGTACCTGAAGAAAGGAAAATACAGACAAAGAACTTCAACAATTATGGACATAGAGATGTTCTTTCTTTTACACCTTCTAGCAATTCCTATACGCCCTTCCAGAAAGAAGCTATTCTAGTATGCAACAACGTGTTGTGAGCCTTAGTAGAAAACATTACTTAGTTTCTTCATCAAAAGGGAGTAGGGATTAAAAAATCATTTCCACACGCAACACTTAGTTTCTTCATCAAAAGGGAGTAAGGGTTAAAAAATCATTTCCACACGCAACACAGGGAACGTGATGAAGATGGTGCAAAAGACGAACTTATAACCAAGGGAGTATCCAATAATGTTTGAGATGTACCAGTACTAAAGAAGCTTTATCTTTCTGACAAAATATCCTACCCTATTATAAGATTTTACAATACCGGCTGCAGCTGGGCATAAGCCCATACATCAAATTAACTTGGTAGAACCAAAGTGGTTCTTATGTTTAACATGCAAAGGATAATATCAGCAAACTATAAACCCCAACAATGTGAAGCAACACATAATCTTGTGTTGGCAGTCAAGTTTGATGCCTTTAGCCATTCTGCTACTGACAAGTGATAATGTTATTGATTAAGTCAGAATATTTTGTAATGAAAGATTTTCCCCATAGGAATGGCCATTGCAGAAGCTATTGATTAAGTCAGAATATTTTGTACAGCTGGTCCTAGCAGCAGGTGTAGCAGCAACGCAGGAGAGTATGGTAGCACTCTCCAATTGCATGTGTGCAACCCATTGTCTCCAACTCCAATCTTCCAATCTTAGGAGAGGGTAAGGAGCCCATAAAATATTGTTTCAAGAGTTGGGTAAGAAATACGGTCAAGAGGAGTTAGCAAGTCAAAACTGTCCAGTTAAGAAAATGTTAAGACATGTAAGAAGCTAAACATGCTCTATATAAGAATGCCCTGAAAGTTCTACTAGTAAGGAGTGAACAACCAAAGCCCAAGTTTTGGTACCCCTTTGTGAAGATTCAGACAGTTGAAATTAAGGGTAAAAGGTAGATACTAAGGCTTAAGCAAGCTTGGAATCGATATAAGTTGCTTACTGCATATCCTTTGTTAAGTAGAAGTAAATGCAAACAAGACTGAAAGCATATTCAAATACAATGGTGCACACAGTGGCGGAGCTTGAAAGAAAAACCTGGGCGGGCCAAACCAAAGCAAACACAAATAATTGCTCTAAAATTATCATTAGTCAATACTTAATACTACCTTCCGTTAATTGGTTCAAAAGATCATCATACATGAATTGCTCCAAAACAAGTTAAAGCATATAGTAGTATACTAAGATTCCGTATCGTCGCTTCTACCTCTCTACTAGCCTGCCCGCCTGCCCCTGCTGCCTGGGGCTTAGCCGCTTAGGATTGTGGCCTAGCTGCATGGGTGCTCTCGCTGGCTTCCGGTCGCTGCTAGACTGGACGGTCGTCCATCGCCGTGGTGGCGTAGAATTGGAGATGCGCCGCTGCCAAGCACGGATAGCCAAGCGACGGAGTAAAACAGGAACACCTCTCGGCCTCTCACGTGAACTGGACTGGATTAGTGATGAGCTTTACGCATAAGGCATAGGTAAAAAATCTGCTTCAGGACTGGGCGGGCCATGGCCCAGTTTTACTTGCACTAAGCTCCGCCAGTGGGTGCACATATACTTCCTGAATGCAATTAAAAAATGTTTTCATTAACTTTTAAGGATTGGTACTTACAAGCTGGGACCATTTTCATCATGACCAGCAATAAGGAGAGAAACTCCAAAAGGTCGTGACTGCAGGAGCAGATAAGTAGATCAGAAACTCCAGTGGTAGTGTTGTGTTGATAGTAATAGCAAAAATCAAAAATGCTCACCATTGACTCTTCTTCGCCTTCTCCAAAGCGAAGAGCTAGATCACAAATAGCTTGTGTGGTGGACTCAACTGTCATTGGTTCCCCATATGAGAATCTATGGTTCTGAGAATGAACACACACTAAGATAAACAGACAAGTAGATAGTAATAAAAAGTAACTGAACTATACAAAAATAGAAAAAGTACTTGGGTCTCCACACGAGCATGCTCAACCAATGTCCTCGCATCAGCAATAAGACCACTCATGGCACAACCAACATGCTCATCAATTTCCATGATTTTCTCAACACTGCTAGGTTCCTATATGAAAGGAAAAAATCATAATTTTAATTTGACACAATTGGACATGGTGCATAGATATAAATAAGTGAGGGGAGATAGAAAGAAAGAAGGGAATAAGTAAAAAAAAACTGTAGCTATCCAGAAAAACATATAATACTGTTGAAAAATAGAAATGGCAGATGGAGTTTAACCACTTAGTTGTCACAAATATTATAACTCAGGTGTGCATATCAGATATCCAATAGATAATGTCATAAGTTGCAATAAATTTGAAGATTCTGATATATGCCAGTCATTCAAAATATATACAGCATCACAAGATGAGGACACCAAGAAGTGAGCGGAAAGATCCCATCATGGTGAATCCAACACTTGATATGTGGCTTTTACATCACATAGTAGAATGTTGGACATCACAATTCACCAATACCATAGAACAGACATCTATATGGAAAATAAACAGGAAAAGATATAGTACCATGGAATCCTGACTAGCTCTTACTTAGAAGAAGAATTAATCAACTGAGACATTGGAACCACAAATAATAAGCCTCAAAACAAAATTCCTAAGAGGACAGATGATTATCCTAAATGAAAACTAAGCATAAGAACTCATCCAGACGCTGAAAGATCAAAGTTCAGTGACATGGGAATTTAGGATAGTTGCATTGGAGATGCATAAATGAAAAACAGTCCCACAGTTTCAAAAGTACACTTCAATTATATAAGTAGCAGTTACCAGCAACGGAGATGTCACACGTTTCTCCACAGCAAGAACAACCCCAAACTTTGTCTTTATACCAATAGCAGTAGAGCCCAACTGCAAAAGGCATGAGCATCAACAAAGCCATCACTCATATGCCCATATCCAATGCAGTATTAAACAGCTCAGTTCTAGCTGAATATGGCTACACAACTAATCCCACCCAGAAAATGCAAATGATACATTCACAGAATCAACCTGGTAAAATGCATACACTGGAAGCATGTGAGCCTACAAGAAGACACAAACAAGACTAAATGACCATAGCCCCTAGTTCAAATTTCTTCCTTGCAAGCCTCTAAGACTGGGGAAGTTGTCACCCCAATTCACAACTTCAGAAAACAGCGTTGCCGCCCCTTCGTGCGGTAGCTAGGCATCAAAAAACTAGATACAACATAGTTGAGATATACCACAACAAACTCTATTTAGCATCCCAGCGTACCATCAGTTCATATAACGAAACAACATTAATCAGGCCACACATCGCATCTAAACAACCCCGGACTCAAACAGGGCAGCCACCACCTCGCCGCCGCTCGTGCGACCCAGACAAACCGATTCGTAACAACACGCTGTAGCTGCCTCCTCACCAAATCTACACCGAGATCGAGAGCAAAAGAGGGGTGCTCAGGAGGGGTAGGCAAGCTCACTCACCTTGATGGCCTCTATGGCGTACTCGACCTGGAACAGCCGCCCCTCCGGGGAGAAGGTGTTCACGCCGCGGTCGTACTCCGTCCTGCACGAAACGCCCCCCGTAACAAAATTTAATCCCGAAATATGATGAAAAATTCGCAAGAAGAACAGCCCCGCCGGCGCGGAATCCAGCAGCGGATCGGGAAGCGGGGGAATTTGTGAAGGAGAAGGGGCGATTGTTACCTCGTGAGGAACATGGTGGCGCGCGGTTTGCTTGGGCTTGGCGAAGGAAGAAGGGGGTTTGTAGGAGAGAGGGGAAGGTTCTGCTTGAGGAAGAAGTAGAGCAGAGGTAGAGAGACGATGGGTCCCGCCTGGCGGTGAGAATTCTTCGGGGACAAGAAGCTATTTTTCTTAAACTTTTATATCTCTACTAATAATCTCTACTAATAATACGGCTTGAGGACGCGATGGTCAAAAAACCGTGGTAGGTCAAAAAACCGGATCGTTTGTCAAAACAAATTTCGTACGTCAAATAGACCGGATCGTTTGTCAAAATAAATTTCGTACGTCAAATAGACCTGTAGCGATCTTGGTACCTGTCAAAAAAACCTGTAGCCCGGGTCGTACGTCAAAAAAACCTGTACCGAGCCCGGGTCGTATGTTAACCAAACGATCCAGAGTTCGATCCAGACGCAAACCGGTAACAACTCCAAAAAAAACAACAGAGCAACATAGTTCGATATCAACTTTACGTATCCTTAGCGATCGCAACCAAACCGGTAACAACTCCGCAACAGAGTTCGATCCAGACGCATATAAAAACACACGACTTTGCTCGATTAGGCCCCAGACGCATATAAAAACATACGACTACCTCATCAGAGCATCAAAAGTCGCCTACGCCAGAACTCCATCGCCGTTTCGCCGGAACTCCGCAGACGTCTTGCCGGAACTCCGTCTCACCACTTCACCGAAACTCTACTGCACTTCTTTCCGCCACAACTCCATCGCCGTTTCGCCGGAACTCCGCAGACTCCGCAAACGTCTTGCCGGAACTCCGCTGCCGTCTCGCCTCAAAAGAGATGAAGCGTCGCTCCCGTCTCGCCGTAAAAGTGACGAGTAGCATCCAAGAACACCATGAGTATCTAGAGCCCACCGTTGTCGTCGGCACCGCCGCCACCAACATGCAAGAACAGCATGAGGATCACCTGTCAAACGAACCTTCCTCCTGCCCGCCAGTCAACCATGATCTGTCGCCCGCCGTTGTCGCCGGCACCGCCGCCACCAACACCGATTCAAGCACCATTGACAGCAACGACGACTCGCCAAGTCATCCGAACTCTCAATCCGCAATGCTTGGTCCTGCATCACCTACAATTGCAACAATACAAGATACGGTAATCACTTCTCCTGATAATAAATATATACTATCATATAGCAGCACCACTTTTTATGCATTCTTTTTTAAATAACTGTTTGAACAATCTGAGTATGAAATTCTTATTATTTATTATTGCATTCTTTTTTAATAACTGTTTGAACAATCTGTTCTTTTTTAATAACTGTTTGAACAATCTGAGTATGAAATTCTTATTATTTATTATTGCAGAATATGGATTCCAACATTGATTCAACTACTGATGAGGATTTTGATAACCGGCCGTTGAAAAAAACCAAAAACCCTGAATCAATTGTTTTGGATAATCTCTTGCCATCACCTCTGGTTTCTGAAGTGATGAATGAAGATAATCCCTTGCCATCACCTCCGGTTTCTGAAGTGATGAATGAAGATAATCCCTTGCCATCACCTACGGTTTCTGAACTGATGAATGAATCACCTACGGTTTCTGAACTGATGAATGAAGAAACTGAACCTAAACATATAATAGATGATGTCACATATGACTATCTCCCACAAGGTAAAATATTCAGTTATTATTTATACTTTTGCTATCTATGCTATGTATCAGTTATTATTTATACTTTTGCTATCTATGCTATGTATCTGTATCTTTACTCATGAGAAAACAAGATAAGTTAAATGTACCTCACACTTGTCTTTTGGCCATTAACATTAGATACCTGTGAAGTCACAGTTAAATTCGCAGCGGTAAAAAAGGTGATTGATTCTACAAATATCACAACTAACAAGCATAGCAACCATTGTAACCACAAGACTGCCAGGATAAAAGCCGATTAGACATCTTGTTATATTGCCCCAGTACACAAGTGTTTTCCGAACATCTTAAGGCAAGAATAATCACACCTTGCCTAACTATTACTATAAGGATAGCATAAGGAACCAATCATATACCTAAGAGGGTGACACCATTCCACAAAATATCACAACATGCAAGGAACAGTGATTACTGTAAAACTATGACACCATTTAGAGGACTAGAAGGATTATGTAAAGGTAAAAAGGCAAACCTTGCAAGACAGTCCTTGACCAGATCATCATAAAAGGATAGATAACACTGGTTCGATCATCCTTCAAAGTGGCAATGTGAAAATGTTCCATGGATCTCTCCATCTGCACAAGATCATCATCCATGTCGCTCTGCGAGAATTGAAATCTCCACCATATATAGTAGTCATTTATACGCATGTTTAGTAAGTACCTGTAAAATCAGTACGCATACATCTGTTAAGGTGGTTCAATAAGTGCATATCTAACATTTGTATAAACATACATCCACTATTTATCTGTTTATTTCTGCACTTAATTTTATTCACTTGAGACTGTCATGTTAAGCAATCTCTATTATGCAGCACTACAGAGTCGCCTACTTTTCTATCTTCTATCTGACAACATATATCAGTTTGTACCTGTTATTGAAATAAAATTTCTTGCTGATTTCAAATATCATCAGTACATCGCAATGATTTTATAGAACCAGCAATAATCATTCAGCTACTTATTTTATGCGAGCATACATTCGATTGAACATGTCTTGCGAGAAAACAATTAGTATTGGCTGTTTATTTATGATTTACCTAATAGCCTCATGTGATGCTTGAAATTTTACGAATACTTGCTTTTTCTAACATTTTCTACAGATTATAAATTGACCGAACGAGATGAACTGGCTCATTGCGTTATAGAATTCTCTAAGGAAGATGATATATTGGTGCATATAGATGATATATCTATCGAACAACGCTATTTGGTTTGCCTGCTACATAAAAACAGATGGCTAGACGATGAAGTAAGTATCCTTGCGAACAATGAAATATTTTATGATTATTAATACCAATTACTAATTTACTTCTTAATCTCTATAGGTAATCAGCGCATATATATGTTGTCTTAAGGAGCAAGCACATCTGCAGAGTCAAAATGATACTAAAGTATATTTTGAGAATCCATTTGTTACCCGGCTGTTAAAAAGGGATGGTGAAAGTGGAATACGTGGACCTACTTCTATGACACAGATTGTCAAAAACTATCTGAACCATAACATGGTGACATCAATACTCTAAACATCAAGTTCTAAGTCTATTAGATTTTCTCATAAGTTTATGTCTATAAATAATTCATTGTATTTCTTACAGATTCACCTTCCAATAAATATCAAGGACTTGCACTGGTATTTAGCTTCTGTAAATTTTGAAAAGCAAGAGATACAAGTACTCGACTCATTGTGTTGGAAGCACAATCGAGCCGACCTCACTATCACGGTTTGTTACTATATCATGTGTAATGTTTTAAACCGATCCATTATTTGTATCATTTATATTATTAATCATTTTACAGCTGCAAGGACTTCAATATCATTTGGACATTCTTAAAAGTGAAGGAATTTTGATCAATAATAAATGGAAAGACCTTGATCTTACTAAATGGAAGATTACGGAACAACTACAAAAGCCAATCCAGAAAGACAGGTACATAAATCAAATATGTTTATAATAATAACCAAATAATAAATATTGTGACTCAGATTTATTTTAATTACGCAGCTCATCTTGTGGTCTATTCATACTTAAATTCATGGAATATTGGACCGGACATACACTGTGCCAACCAATTACACAGGTAAATAGATATTCTGTTTGGCAAACATATGTAGTTGGTGCCATTTTAATTGTTATCTATACCTAATATTTGTTGGTGATGTGCAGGAAATTATTACTTCTTTTAGATATAAGTTAGCTGCCATATTATTATGTTGGAAAACAAACTCGGCGCAACCAACTACAATGGTTAAAGAAAGTGATTACAATGATGGAGATCCCGATGATGTTGTAATGTCAGACCGTCCATTTGATCAAAATGAATCAAAAGACAATAATTCTTTATCTGTTGAGAGCAAATATCAATCTCTAATTTCTGTTCTTTCTAACCTGAGCCTACATGAGTTACTAGGTGGACTTTGCAATTACATTAAATCGGTCAGTTCCGAAAGTTTAGAGTAAGCTATCTATTTGCACAAAGTTCTATTTGAGAATTTGAATACAATTGACAATAAAAAAATATCTTATTTTCCACATGGTAATGATTTACAGGAAAGTCTGGGTACAAAGCTCTAATCCATATCCAATTAGCTTGACTCTCAAAAATCTGCAAGAAATGCTAAATGACGAGTTGTCTATGGACCGCAACTGTTTTAATTTGGTCGTACGGAAGTTTATGTTTGACGACATCCAAACAGTGAAGAGAAAGAGAGGAGTGATATCCAAGCATTATCTTGACATGCAATTCTGGGTATGTTCTTATCATTTACTACATATTATTTTGTCTACATATATACTTAACCCTTTTTATCTTCTTTCTAAACAATTTTTTTCTAATATCCTAGATGATTACTGATTTTGGGAGACATCCAAATTTCCGAAAGAAGTTAGATGTGGAACAGCTAGCATATTCCGTTCGTAGCTGGCCTGGTATCAAATATAATATTTCATCATGCAAATCGGTAAGAAAACTTCCCATACGTGTCCTCTAAATTATTTATTTTGGTACTTCTAATATCAAGTGTATTTCAGATTCATATTCCAGTACAATCCAGCAGTGAATTTATTCTATTCATCCTGGACAAAGATACCAAAACTGTGTATATTTTGGACCCTAATCCTATGGAACCCATGTACCAACGGAACCCACTTGCAAAATATGTGCACAGACTTCTATGGATTGCTGAACACTTACCAAAAGCCATGTCAAAGGCATGCCTTGGTTCTATTTGGAATGAGAATATTTTCCTATGGCAACATAAAATCGTACAGGATATTTCGGGTAACAAAAGGTAATATTTCTTAATAGAGAAACACTATATGCTAAGTATTTGGTCTATTGGATACGTACGATTTAAATTTGGCATTGATCTTTGTTTTTTCTATCTTATACCAGGGAACTATCTGGTTACCTTGTTACACTATTCATGTCAACATGGAAAGACGAAAACGTGCATTTTCCATATATAAAGGTAAAAATTAAAACCATTTAAATTATTATCTTTCTTACACATGTGTTGCTTTTATTATTCACTTATAACATTATAAACGTGCAGGACGGATACGAACTAAGGAAACAAATTTTGGGACAACTGCTAACATTAAAGGAGAATGAATGTGAAGACAATATGCCTACCGGTATACTGGATTTCATCAGTTTTATCAGGAAAATCAAAGACACTTAAATGTCAAGACCTGAGGATCCAAAGTCAAACAAGATCTTCAAAGAAGCTACATTGCAAACTACATCTCCAGATGCTGTCTCCTAGAGGCTTTCATACACTTGTAAAATTCAGTTTGTCCGGCTTTTAGTAAAAACAAATATACTTCAACTTTCTTTGGTTCTATATATAGATATACGAGTTTGTCATATGATTCTATATCATTAAAATATTTTATGTGCTCACCACTGGTTGCATGATCGTGTATACACAATCAACTACTTTTATCCGTGAGGATGTGTATGTGTACACTTAGGCTAGAGAGACCAAAGACATAAAATTGTATCATCATATTAATTATCACCGGTTAGTCTGTTAGAGGCTAGGTGTCGGAACTTATCTGGATGAGTGCGTTTGCCATAACTGCATAAACTTCAACCCATCAAATCCACAAGACCAGACTGAAAATTGCGTGTTCCAAAGGCAGAGGCTACTCCATATCCAGCTACATCTTGGAGTCTGCAGGGGAATGGAAAAGGACAAACTTAAGAACTCATGTCAATCATAATCACAAAGACTGTGAAAATGTAGATTTTAACGAGGTGGTGGAGGTTGTTCGGTTTAAGCATTCAGCTATGCTGTCAAGACGTTTAGCAAGGGCAGAAAGACATCAATGGCCTAAAGACTGCAATTGTGCAAAGTTGATGAAAAGATGAGGGATAAGGGCACAACATGTCTGGATCAATAATTACTTGGTGGCCAGCATGTGACAAGTTTCAATACCATGTCTACCAAAAATAAAAGGGCGAAGAAAGTGAACAAAAACTCAACATCTTACACCATCTACAAACTTCTGGTATCAAAAGAAAATGCAGAATCCTAGCAAAATTTGATGAATTGATGCTGAAATAGTCTTCAGAACACAGCTCCAACAATTTATAAGGTACTCTAAATACATAGCAAAACCTATAATATTTTAAAAGGTACAGACCGACAATCAAATTTAAATGTAAGATACTTAGATAGCTAGAAACTACATCATATTGCTTTTGAGGTTTGTGAGCACAAGTTAAATGGTGTGACCGGCAATGCAGTTATAGGTCAATCCAAGTCAAAGGAAACATAACCATTTGATCTTACATGCAGCTTTGATAAGATAACTTCATCTATTGACTCTGTAACTTCAAGTTGCTTCATCACTGTAGCCTGCAGCACCTGTTCAATGGAAGGGGAAAATAACTCATGTCTCCGGTTTCTGAAGTGATGAATGAAGATAATCCCTTGCCATCACCTACGGTTTCTGAACTGATGAATGAATCACCTACGGTTTCTGAACTGATGAATGAAGAAACTGAACCTAAACATATAATAGATGATGTCACATATGACTATCTCCCACAAGGTAAAATATTCAGTTATTATTTATACTTTTGCTATCTATGCTATGTATCAGTTATTATTTATACTTTTGCTATCTATGCTATGTATCTGTATCTTTACTCATGAGAAAACAAGATAAGTTAAATGTACCTCACACTTGTCTTTTGGCCATTAACATTAGATACCTGTGAAGTCACAGTTAAATTCGCAGCGGTAAAAAAGGTGATTGATTCTACAAATATCACAACTAACAAGCATAGCAACCATTGTAACCACAAGACTGCCAGGATAAAAGCCGATTAGACATCTTGTTATATTGCCCCAGTACACAAGTGTTTTCCGAACATCTTAAGGCAAGAATAATCACACCTTGCCTAACTATTACTATAAGGATAGCATAAGGAACCAATCATATACCTAAGAGGGTGACACCATTCCACAAAATATCACAACATGCAAGGAACAGTGATTACTGTAAAACTATGACACCATTTAGAGGACTAGAAGGATTATGTAAAGGTAAAAAGGCAAACCTTGCAAGACAGTCCTTGACCAGATCATCATAAAAGGATAGATAACACTGGTTCGATCATCCTTCAAAGTGGCAATGTGAAAATGTTCCATGGATCTCTCCATCTGCACAAGATCATCATCCATGTCGCTCTGCGAGAATTGAAATCTCCACCATATATAGTAGTCATTTATACGCATGTTTAGTAAGTACCTGTAAAATCAGTACGCATACATCTGTTAAGGTGGTTCAATAAGTGCATATCTAACATTTGTATAAACATACATCCACTATTTATCTGTTTATTTCTGCACTTAATTTTATTCACTTGAGACTGTCATGTTAAGCAATCTCTATTATGCAGCACTACAGAGTCGCCTACTTTTCTATCTTCTATCTGACAACATATATCAGTTTGTACCTGTTATTGAAATAAAATTTCTTGCTGATTTCAAATATCATCAGTACATCGCAATGATTTTATAGAACCAGCAATAATCATTCAGCTACTTATTTTATGCGAGCATACATTCGATTGAACATGTCTTGCGAGAAAACAATTAGTATTGGCTGTTTATTTATGATTTACCTAATAGCCTCATGTGATGCTTGAAATTTTACGAATACTTGCTTTTTCTAACATTTTCTGCAGATTATAAATTGACCGAACGAGATGAACTGGCTCATTGCGTTATAGAATTCTCTAAGGAAGATGATATATTGGTGCATATAGATGATATATCTATCGAACAACGCTATTTGGTTTGCCTGCTACATAAAAACAGATGGCTAGACGATGAAGTAAGTATCCTTGCGAACAATGAAATATTTTATGATTATTAATACCAATTACTAATTTACTTCTTAATCTCTATAGGTAATCAGCGCATATATATGTTGTCTTAAGGAGCAAGCACATCTGCAGAGTCAAAATGATACTAAAGTATATTTTGAGAATCCATTTGTTACCCGGCTGTTAAAAAGGGATGGTGAAAGTGGAATACGTGGACCTACTTCTATGACACAGATTGTCAAAAACTATCTGAACCATAACATGGTGACATCAATACTCTAAACATCAAGTTCTAAGTCTATTAGATTTTCTCATAAGTTTATGTCTATAAATAATTCATTGTATTTCTTACAGATTCACCTTCCAATAAATATCAAGGACTTGCACTGGTATTTAGCTTCTGTAAATTTTGAAAAGCAAGAGATACAAGTACTCGACTCATTGTGTTGGAAGCACAATCGAGCCGACCTCACTATCACGGTTTGTTACTATATCATGTGTAATGTTTTAAACCGATCCATTATTTGTATCATTTATATTATTAATCATTTTACAGCTGCAAGGACTTCAATATCATTTGGACATTCTTAAAAGTGAAGGAATTTTGATCAATAATAAATGGAAAGACCTTGATCTTACTAAATGGAAGATTACGGAACAACTACAAAAGCCAATCCAGAAAGACAGGTACATAAATCAAATATGTTTATAATAATAACCAAATAATAAATATTGTGACTCAGATTTATTTTAATTACGCAGCTCATCTTGTGGTCTATTCATACTTAAATTCATGGAATATTGGACCGGACATACACTGTGCCAACCAATTACACAGGTAAATAGATATTCTGTTTGGCAAACATATGTAGTTGGTGCCATTTTAATTGTTATCTATACCTAATATTTGTTGGTGATGTGCAGGAAATTATTACTTCTTTTAGATATAAGTTAGCTGCCATATTATTATGTTGGAAAACAAACTCGGCGCAACCAACTACAATGGTTAAAGAAAGTGATTACAATGATGGAGATCCCGATGATGTTGTAATGTCAGACCGTCCATTTGATCAAAATGAATCAAAAGACAATAATTCTTTATCTGTTGAGAGCAAATATCAATCTCTAATTTCTGTTCTTTCTAACCTGAGCCTACATGAGTTACTAGGTGGACTTTGCAATTACATTAAATCGGTCAGTTCCGAAAGTTTAGAGTAAGCTATCTATTTGCACAAAGTTCTATTTGAGAATTTGAATACAATTGACAATAAAAAAATATCTTATTTTCCACATGGTAATGATTTACAGGAAAGTCTGGGTACAAAGCTCTAATCCATATCCAATTAGCTTGACTCTCAAAAATCTGCAAGAAATGCTAAATGACGAGTTGTCTATGGACCGCAACTGTTTTAATTTGGTCGTACGGAAGTTTATGTTTGACGACATCCAAACAGTGAAGAGAAAGAGAGGAGTGATATCCAAGCATTATCTTGACATGCAATTCTGGGTATGTTCTTATCATTTACTACATATTATTTTGTCTACATATATACTTAACCCTTTTTATCTTCTTTCTAAACAATTTTTTTCTAATATCCTAGATGATTACTGATTTTGGGAGACATCCAAATTTCCGAAAGAAGTTAGATGTGGAACAGCTAGCATATTCCGTTCGTAGCTGGCCTGGTATCAAATATAATATTTCATCATGCAAATCGGTAAGAAAACTTCCCATACGTGTCCTCTAAATTATTTATTTTGGTACTTCTAATATCAAGTGTATTTCAGATTCATATTCCAGTACAATCCAGCAGTGAATTTATTCTATTCATCCTGGACAAAGATACCAAAACTGTGTATATTTTGGACCCTAATCCTATGGAACCCATGTACCAACGGAACCCACTTGCAAAATATGTGCACAGACTTCTATGGATTGCTGAACACTTACCAAAAGCCATGTCAAAGGCATGCCTTGGTTCTATTTGGAATGAGAATATTTTCCTATGGCAACATAAAATCGTACAGGATATTTCGGGTAACAAAAGGTAATATTTCTTAATAGAGAAACACTATATGCTAAGTATTTGGTCTATTGGATACGTACGATTTAAATTTGGCATTGATCTTTGTTTTTTCTATCTTATACCAGGGAACTATCTGGTTACCTTGTTACACTATTCATGTCAACATGGAAAGACGAAAACGTGCATTTTCCATATATAAAGGTAAAAATTAAAACCATTTAAATTATTATCTTTCTTACACATGTGTTGCTTTTATTATTCACTTATAACATTATAAACGTGCAGGACGGATACGAACTAAGGAAACAAATTTTGGGACAACTGCTAACATTAAAGGAGAATGAATGTGAAGACAATATGCCTACCGGTATACTGGATTTCATCAGTTTTATCAGGAAAATCAAAGACACTTAAATGTCAAGACCTGAGGATCCAAAGTCAAACAAGATCTTCAAAGAAGCTACATTGCAAACTACATCTCCAGATGCTGTCTCCTAGAGGCTTTCATACACTTGTAAAATTCAGTTTGTCCGGCTTTTAGTAAAAACAAATATACTTCAACTTTCTTTGGTTCTATATATAGATATACGAGTTTGTCATATGATTCTATATCATTAAAATATTTTATGTGCTCACCACTGGTTGCATGATCGTGTATACACAATCAACTACTTTTATCCGTGAGGATGTGTATGTGTACACTTAGGCTAGAGAGACCAAAGACATAAAATTGTATCATCATATTAATTATCACCGGTTAGTCTGTTAGAGGCTAGGTGTCGGAACTTATCTGGATGAGTGCGTTTGCCATAACTGCATAAACTTCAACCCATCAAATCCACAAGACCAGACTGAAAATTGCGTGTTCCAAAGGCAGAGGCTACTCCATATCCAGCTACATCTTGGAGTCTGCAGGGGAATGGAAAAGGACAAACTTAAGAACTCATGTCAATCATAATCACAAAGACTGTGAAAATGTAGATTTTAACGAGGTGGTGGAGGTTGTTCGGTTTAAGCATTCAGCTATGCTGTCAAGACGTTTAGCAAGGGCAGAAAGACATCAATGGCCTAAAGACTGCAATTGTGCAAAGTTGATGAAAAGATGAGGGATAAGGGCACAACATGTCTGGATCAATAATTACTTGGTGGCCAGCATGTGACAAGTTTCAATACCATGTCTACCAAAAATAAAAGGGCGAAGAAAGTGAACAAAAACTCAACATCTTACACCATCTACAAACTTCTGGTATCAAAAGAAAATGCAGAATCCTAGCAAAATTTGATGAATTGATGCTGAAATAGTCTTCAGAACACAGCTCCAACAATTTATAAGGTACTCTAAATACATAGCAAAACCTATAATATTTTAAAAGGTACAGACCGACAATCAAATTTAAATGTAAGATACTTAGATAGCTAGAAACTACATCATATTGCTTTTGAGGTTTGTGAGCACAAGTTAAATGGTGTGACCGGCAATGCAGTTATAGGTCAATCCAAGTCAAAGGAAACATAACCATTTGATCTTACATGCAGCTTTGATAAGATAACTTCATCTATTGACTCTGTAACTTCAAGTTGCTTCATCACTGTAGCCTGCAGCACCTGTTCAATGGAAGGGGAAAATAACTCATGTCTCACTTGAGATTGGCTGCAAGATTTATTTATTTCATAATTTCTGATAAGGCTACAACAACGTCAAAGCCTTTTTCCAAGCAAGTTGGGGTTAAGCTAGATATGAAACTCAACAGAAACATGAGAAAAAAATTATAACTTATAGGAGTACCCGGTCCCAAGCCGGAGTAAAGGAGGAGGGTTTTCTTAGACTTGCGGAGCCAACGTAACTCATATGGATATGAGACCCAATAATTCCTTATATGGCAATAAACAAAAATTGACAAGTTCCTTGGTACTAAGATCTTCTCTGATACACAGGACACACATGATTACAAGCCACAAGAATAGGAAAAACACCGTCGATTTTTGTCTGAATGCACCACAGGGAAAACAAATGATTATAGCAAGAAGTTTGGATGGATGGAATGTTTCTTACGAAATATTGTTCAAATGAATCTTTTGATAAATATCTTATAGGGTTCAGTCCTATGAATCAAACAATTCACATACAAAATATTCCTAAATATTCTATTCTGCCAAAATTCATATGGAAATACTTTTAATCAAAAAGTTCATAAGTAAGAATGAGCCACTTAACCAAAGAAGACTAATAACTCCCCCATCTTCTATAAAAAAATGTTCAAATTGCCTTTCCAAATACTTCATTTGAACATTCTTGTTACTTTTATATTTCCAACATTTTGAATCGAGTGTATTTTCTTACTACAAATATATACTGAACTTCGAAACAGAAATATGTATGTAAGGAAAATGATAATTAACAACAGTTTACCTTCTTTGTCATTTCGAGATCAGATTCAATAGATTTGATCCTATCCCATGATTCCAAGAGGGACTGTTCTTTCCCCACGGGAATCTCTGCAGGTTTGTTGCTGAGCTCATCGACCCTGCTCTCTAGCCTCTGAAGGCGCCAATGATAGGACTGATATGGTCTACACTGAATGCTTCCTCTGCTGGATTATTACCGGAAATCGGTTCAAGCTCTTTAGCTAGAGGCAGTGGGCTGTCTACCATCGTCGTCTCTGGATGACTGCCTACTATGTGAAATAAGGCAAAAACTCTAACAATCAGAGCTAGCATTAATCTGAGAAAGTGGTAGAATTTCCCTTCCTCCAGAATCTCTTTGGGTACTACTGTGCCACTTCTGTTTCTTGAAAACCCTAAAGAGAGCAAAGGAATATGTGAACATACTACTCAACGCAAACAAGAGTTCTTGAAAGGAAAACATGATAGTTATTTCCAACGTGAACAACCTTATTTTATAGGTCTCAATTTGTTTGTATAGTCAAAAACTGGATTTCCAGTACATCAGTTCAGGCATTTAGCACTCCCATCAGCTGGCCGCTGGGCTGTCACTCCTTCTATTATTCAGAGAAACATATTCAGATAACTATCAAAATCCTCCTCGAGCAACTTGTGGATGAGATCGTCTTATTGCCCGTATGTCTGTCACTCTGTATCCACGGAAGTTGAGAAATTCAGTTAATATTTCCTTTGAGTAGAACATGGATGCAAAGCTTCAAGTACTGAAGAAGATAGGCTACTTTAGTATGGCAGGTGTCCCTCGAAGCACTGGCGTTCTAGGAGGACTTGCTCCGGGTTTGCGGCCACGTGCACGGGCTGCACCAGATGCACGACGCGGTCGGGATTGTGACAAGTGCTAGAGGCTTAAGAACTAGAGCATCGACCTCATCTTCTCGCTGCCGAACCAGGAAGGAGAGCTTCAGGTGCACCATGGATGCCGGCCCCGTATGTGACCTTCAGATTTAGCAGGGTATCGAGTTTGGCCAAATGTGTATTTCTTCTGGCCATATCTATCCTATAAACGGTGCCGTGGCCTCATGAGAATGAAATATTACACAAATTAGGTTCATAAACTGAAACTTGGTGCCGTGAGTCCAGCACCTTTGGGCTAAAATATTCCTATTTTCTTTAGTTTTCTCAAACTGAATTAGAAGTTCAGTTAGATTTTGACATGCGGTTTGGCACTGGGAAAATTGTGTGGCCATACAATCTGTGTTCGACATGATAGAAGGAAAGATTCCCATCTTCTTCTTTTTTTGCCTTCCTTTGCCACTTCTGAACTATCGAGAATTGCTCTGTATACTTTAGCCTATACACGTCAAAGTTGATGCAGTATGTATTTGCTTTGATGCTATTTTACAGCCTAGCTCGACCACGTTGGCAAGCTGCTGGTGGGATCAAAGCAAATGATGAATTTAACTCTGAACATCCACTCTCTCCTCCAAGACTTGTGTGGCGACAATTGGATGTATCTACAGAGACATCATATTCTGATCAGGGAAATGTCATGGACAGAGAACCAGCTAGATGTTGTCCTGGCTGTCTTCATGTACCAAAGAGAGAAAGGAAGATACATAGACCTACCCTTGCTCTTCTATTATTAAAGGGATATTATTACAGGTTAATTTCTCTAGCTGTAAATGTGACATATACTGGAATACCAGCAGAGACGGAGGAGGATGGAACGAGCAGTTAAAAGACTTTCTGCTCGAGCCAGCGAGATCTTGGAGTCGTCCACACCTACACCGGGGCTCCTGGGTTTTGGGGGCCCAGGGCGGCCGCCCCTCATGACCCCTCTCAGGGACGGGCATGTGTTGTTCCAAAACGAGAGAAAAAGGAGTCCAAATCCTACTTTAATTCAATCTGAAAAGTACAGACGTTCTATAGCTTTCCAAAAACGTGTGGAATACGATTACTAATCCTACTTAGGCAGGGGAATCCTAAAACGAGTATAATACATATCCTAAACCTACTTAGCTCGAGGAATCCTAATCCGACTTAGACTGCTACAGTTTCTGCTATAAATTACCATACTACAAAGCTTTCCAGGTCGACCTGTCACTACAGCTAGCTTAGATACGACTTAGCTTCTTAGCAACTCAGCCAGCTGCTCTGCTCCTCTGAAAAAAGCTTAGGTACGTGCTCCTTCCTTCCCATATTAACAGAGGCGTTAATTTCCAGTCATGTCATGGTCATTGAAAGTTTAGCTTTTTTTTTTACTCTCAATGCTCAGCCTGTGCAATAATCTGAAAACTCGTTCAGACCCTGATCGGTGGTGTGTTCCAGCTTCGTTAATCTCTGTCCGACTCTTTCTCGTTTACTCAGAGCTAGCTGCCTGCCTGCCGTGCATAGCATAACTATCTGCCTTGCGTTTTATTTTCTTGTTTGAGCATGCATTATAAAGCTCCAACTAGACTTCAATTCTGTTGCCAGAGCTTGGCAGCACTTCCTTGTCAAGACTCGACACCCAGCCAGCCAAAAAATTCATATATTCTCTGAACTAGAAAAGTCACGCATCTACTACTTTTCCGTTGGCTTCTACTAATTTTGAAGTTACATTATAGGTTAAAAATGAACTGAATTGAAATTTTGTATCATGTAAAAATCAAAACTTTTAACGCAAAAGTTAGAGGTTGTAGGAGAAGGGTACTTGTCTTTTCTTGCCATATTAGTAGTCAGTTAGTTGTAAAGTTTAACCTATCGTGTAGACTGAACCTTGAAAGAAACTGCCAATAGATTTTTTCTGCAAAAACAGTAAAGGTACATGAAATAAAATGCAGTAGATGGTCTCCACTGACTGATCACTACCAAAAATTAGCAAAGTGTTCAATGATTTGCAAATATTAGTTCATGACTTCCCATCGATATCTCAAAGTGCTTAATTTTAATTTTGATGCAGACTAGCCATCTTGGTTGCAATCTAAAGTCATGGATGTAAAGGAAGAAAGAAGAAAAAAAGATAGAGAGCGGTATGCACGGATGACGGATGAAGAAAAGCAAGAGAAACTAAAAAAACGTCGTGAAGCCTACCAGCAGAAAAAAAAACAAGAAGAGGCCAAGAAGCAAAGCATGCCAAGCAAAGATTCAATTGCGATTGTGAACCCAACATATATCCCAACTGAAGAAGTAGGTGCTTCTAACTTAAATGAGAGACAAAGAAAGTCTGTGAGTCCAGGAGAAAGACATACATTTCTACATCGCCGTAACGAAGAGTTCTCGACAAAACAGAGAACAACTACTTCGTTATCATCACAAGAAAACACATGTGTGATGAACTACGGCAACTATCGCAGAAAACAGCCACAAGTCCTGATTAACGGTAATACTATCTAAAACAGCCACAACTCATTATTAATATGTACAACTAACCATATTTATTGGACAGGAATCCCATATTCATTGACTCCAACAAAAACAAAAGATTCATTCTGCAATGATGGTGAACACGGTAAGGCTATCGATGCCATAATATCAATGATGAAAAACGGCAACGGTGACATACAAACTATGAAGCCACCAAATGTAATGATTAACGGTAATACTCTAAATTATTTATAGCACTCATAGATTCCAAAAACATTCAACGGTATGGACAACTAACCATCTTTTTTGATAGACATCCCCTCTTCGGCGTGTCCAACAAACAAAGACATAGAAGCTCCAACACAATCATCCTGCAATGATGATGATCAAGGTATGGTTATCAATTTCATAACATACTTATGGAACACATAGAAAGAATGTACAATCAAATTTTGCTGCGCAAGTATGCTGAAGTCATATTTAAATCTTCAGATCTTACAAATCAAGCAAGACGTGAATATAATAGAGATCGACGAAAAAATTTGACTGCAAATCAAAAGGAGGATATTAATGCACGTAGACGAGCAGCCCGACAAAATAAAACTCTCCTTAAAAGGCAGAAAAATTCCATGCCAGAGAGGCAGGATGACGACACACGGCGAAAGGAGATTAATGCATGTAGAAGAGCAGACCGGCAGAACAAACAGATAAATGAACGGAACGCGCAACAAAGGGCTAGCAGGCAAAATATATCAACTGAAGAGAGGCAGCAGGAGAACGCAAGGCGACGCTCCTCTATGCAAAGCATAAGCGAAGAAAAGAGGGCAAGACACCTAGCTCAGCGTCGGGCAAATGCCGAGGCTAGGAGAAACACACCATGCGCTGAATCAATCGCGATGCAGTGCCCACATACAACAACATTTCCAACGATAAACCTGGCATCGGACACACATGGAACACCTGCTACAGAGGGAACCTCTTCGCCTCCATGCTCCCCTTCAACGAGCATGCCAGAGTATACAATCAGAACCGACGGTAACACAAATGATCTTTACTCCCTATATTTATTTATATGTCATGGCTCATTAAACCATCCTACTAACAAGATCAACAATGTTGTAGATGACATGGAGACCTTCCTAAGCGATATCATGGACGAGAATACCATCACCGATGACATCATGGACAACGAGAGCGAAGGTACTTATTTCAGCCTTTCCATGGACCCTATCTGCTATGAGTCAAAATTAAAATACTAATGTGACATCCTATGCATATAGGTTCCGACACTGATGACATGGACCTCGAAACACCAACAGACCCATCTGCTGCGGAATCTATAGATCCTTTCGACTTTGTGTACTCAAACATCCCAAACAGCACGCACATCCTAAAACAAGTCCCCAGCTGCCAACACTGTCATGCAAAGAAGTTTGATCGTGAGACCGACGGTTTTTGTTGTCGAAACAGACAAATACAGCTGGTTCAACAAGAAACAGAGCCAATCCCGGAGCTGGTGAGGCTATGGTCAAGCGCAGATGCAGACGCTCGCCATTTTCGAGAAAGCATACGATTCTTCAATGGCCACTTCTCATTCACAACACTTGGCGTCAGCCTAGACAACAACTGCACGAATATGAGGTCTGGGGTATACACGTTCCGAGCGCAAGGCTCGATGTACCACAACGTGCATTCATTCGGGCCAAACTCTCGCCCGGAACATCTACAGCTCTACTTCTACGACGACGATCCAAGCCTGATCCATCGCAAGGAAGCAACCAAGGAGCTGGACCAAGAGGTGGTCCGGAAGGTTGTGGACATACTGAGAGGAAACCCCTACTCCCAGCAGTTTAGGAGTTTGGGAACCCATAGGGAAAATCTCGAGGACTACCGCATAGAACTGAATACCGACAAGAAGCTAGACCAACGGAGATACAATTTACCGGTGTCGTCTGAGGTTGCTGCGATTTGGGTCGAGGGGAGCAACCTGGCAAATAGGTTCAAGCGCAGCATTACCCTCTACGGTAACAACAACGAGAGGCATAGTATACATGCCACACAAGCATGCTATGACCCGCTCTCGTACCCCCTCTTCTTCCCCAGGGGGGAGCTCGGCTGGCATCCAAATATCCCTAAGCGCGAGACAAATTGGCATGTTGCGCAGCAATCAAGAGAGGACCGTGAGGACGAAGGTTAGGATATTTAAGATAATTCTACATGTTTTACATATACTTTTTGTATTTTACCTAACCTATTTTTCATGTCCTTCATACAGATGGAGGTGGCAATTTATGCGTCTCTGTCAGGGACTACTACTGTTACATGCTACAGACGCGTCCAGCTATATTCAACCCAATACTACATGGCGGCCGGCTGTTCCAACAGTTTGCGGTCGACATGTACATAAAGATTGAGGGCTGCAGGTTAAATTGGATCAGGGACCACCAACCGGAGATACGCGCCGATCTATATAAAGGCATTGTGGATAGCATAACGGCAGGAGAGACCCGAGCAAGCGCTGTTGGCACGAGGATTGTTCTTCCCTGGAAGTTCCAGGGGGGGTTCCGAGACATGAAGAAGAGGCATATGGACGCCATGGCGTTGGTGCAAACGTACGGCAAGCTCGACATCTTCTTAACGATGACCTGCAACCCTAACTGGCAGGAGATACAAGATGCATTGCTTCCTGGACAAACCTCACAGGACCGACCTGACATTGTGGTACGAGTATTTAGAGCAAAGCTAGAGATGATGAAAGAGATGCTGACCAAGAAAAATATACTGGGTGTTGTGAAGGCCTACGTCTACGTGGTTGAGTTCCAGAAGAGGGGCCTACCGCATGCCCATTTCCTGTTGATCATGGATTCAAAATATAAGCTCATTGTGCCAGAGCAATATGACCGCCTCATATCCGCTGAGCTCCCGGACAAGAAAAAGTACCCGGAGCTATACGCCATTGTCGTGAAACATATGATGCACGGCCCATGTGGCGTCCTCAAGCCAAACAATGTGTGCATGCAAGATGGGTCATGCAAGTGTAGATACCCGCGGGCATTCAACGAGACCACCGTGCAAGGGAAGGACGCATACCCGATTTATCGGAGACGGAAGGACGGCCGTTGTGCAAAGGTCCGAGGTCAGATGCTAGACAATAGATGGGTTGTCCCTTACAACCCGTACCTCTTGCGGATGTTTGACTGCCACATCAACGTTGAAGTGTGCTCCAGCATAAAGGCCGTCAAGTACCTATATAAGTACGTATACAAGGGCCACGATCAAACATCGTTCAACATCGAGAAGCCAGATGCCGAAGGTAAAATAGACGAGATCAAGAGATTCGTTGATGCAAGGTGGATTACTCCACCGGAAGCCATGTGGAGGATATTCGGCTTCAAGCTCTGTGAGAACCACCCGTCGGTCCTAGCGATGCCGCTTCATCTCCCAGATATGCAAATGGTCACGTTCAAAGCGGGAGAGAACCTAAATGACGTCGCCGCCCGAGAAAACCCATCCATGCTGACAGAGTATTTCCTGGCTAACGAAAAGCACGCGTGGGCTCGGGATATTCTTTACAAAGATTTCCCGGGAAGTTTCACATGGCAACCAGCAAAGTACTGGAAGAAAAGGGACAGGGGTCAACAGGTAGGCCGAATCGTGTCAGCCCATCCCGCCGAGGGAGAACGGTACTTTCTGAGGGTACTGCTAAATCACGTACCAGGCTCAAAGTCGTTTGAAGATCTGAAAACAGTGGATGGTGTGCTATGTGATAGCTTTCGTCAGGCAGCCGAGAGGAAGGGTCTTGTCGAGGCAGACGACACGCTAGACGAGTGTCTTACGGAGTCAGAGCAATACGCCATGCCAGCCTCACTCAGAAGGCTCTTCGCGACGATCCTGGTATTCTGTGAGCCTGGAGATGTGCGCGGTCTTTGGGATAGGCACATTGAGGCGATGTCTGACGACTACCGACGCAAACACATGTGTCCAAAAGAAGTGGAGCAAAAGGTCCTGCTTGATATAAGGGGAATGCTGCAGTCCATGGGCAAAGACATAGAGACTTACCCTCTACCAGACATCGACGAGGCTTATGACAACACAGAAGGCGAGGCTAGGGAGGTCATCGAGGAGACCAATATCAAAGTAGACGAGGAAGACGCTTCTCTAGCAAGCTCACTAAACGAAGAGCAGAGGCTTGCCTATGATGACATACTAGCGGCAGTTGAAGGTGGAAATGGGGGTGTTTTCTTCGTGGACGGCCCAGGAGGAACAGGGAAGACTTACCTATACAGGGCACTGCTCGCTACGGTTCGGGGCGAGGGAAAGATCGCGGTGGCCACAGCAACATCGGGAGTCGCCGCTTCCATCATGCCAGGAGGCAGGACAGCCCACTCGAGGTTTAAGATCCCACTAAACCTTGAAGAAGGAAAATCATGTAACTTCACTAAGCAAAGTGGGACAGCCAAGCTACTGAGGAAGGCTTCATTAATACTATGGGACGAGGCAACGATGACAAAACGGCAGGCAATTGAGGCATTGGACAGAAGCATGCGCGACATCATGGAATGCCGAGATCGACCATTCGGGGGCAAGACTATCGTGTTTGGTGGGGACTTCAGACAGGTCCTTCCGGTAGTGAGGAAAGGGTCACGGGGTCAAATAGTAGACGCAAGTCTACGGAGCTCGAACCTATGGAAGGGCATGCGCAAGCTAAAGCTCGTCGAGAACATGAGGGCGCAAAAAGACCGGTGGTTCGCGGATTACCTTCTAAGGGTGGGCAACGGCACCGAGGAAACTGACGAGGAAGGAAACATACAGCTACCCGAAGATATATGTGTGTCGTCTACGGGAGACGCAGCTGACATTAAAAAGTTGATTGACCATGTGTTTCCTGCTCTACACAACAACATGGAAAATCCACATTACATGACTTCTCGAGCGATCCTATCCACAAGGAACGACAGCGTCGATGAAATAAACATGCACATGATTGAGCGTTTTCAGGGCGACGAGATGATCTACTATAGCTTCGATAGTGCGGAGGATGATCCGCACGGCTACTACCCTCAGGAATTCCTAAATGACCTTACACCTAATGGCCTTCCCCCGCACGCACTTAAATTGAAGATAAATTGCCCTGTTATACTGTTGAGAAACATAGACCCAGCTAATGGTTTGTGTAACGGCACGAGGCTTGTGGTACGTGGGTTCCAGAGGAACGCAATCGATGCGGAGATCGTCGTGGGACAGCACGCAGGGGAGAGGGTGTTTCTTCCTCGGATACCTCTATGCCCATCTGACGATGAAATGTTCCCGTTCAGGTTCAAGAGGAAGCAATTCCCGATTAGACTGAGCTTTGCCATGACAATCAACAAGGCGCAAGGGCAGACAATCCCGATTGTCGGAGTCTACCTACCGGAGCCGGTATTCTCTCATGGCCAGTTGTACGTCGCGTTATCCAGAGCCACCGCGAAAAGCAACATAAAGATCCTCGCCATAAAAGACAATCGAAAGAAGACCAAAAATTCAAACAAGAGAAAAAGAACAGAGTCCTTAGTAACGACAACGCTGAACATAGTCTACAAGGAAGTACTTAGCAATTGAACTCGATGGTCCAGATTGTAGCAGATTTATTGATAATTATTATGTCTTTCAATATGTAATGGATACAAACATACTTGATTTTTTTTCACATGGCTCATCCTGTAACACATCTCTCTTCATTTAATGACACATTTCTCTTGATTGATTTTTGTCTACAACTCTAAAGTGTTAGCTCATGTCCAACTAAATAGGTAGTTTACATTGTACATATTGGCCAAACACATACTATGAATACTGACAGTACTTATACAATACATGCATGCATCATAGTCTGGGGTAGATCTGGATGATTGCCAACCAATACAGCACAAACGACTATGAAAGGGCATAATTCCATTATGTATGAATGACAGTATGTTCAGAATGCATGCATAAATAATGTTTAAATATGAAGTTACAATACTTAAACACTACATAGTGCAAAAAAGCTACAGAAATATATTTCAGCAGGTGAACATTATTTTTAAATAATTTTAAAAAAATTTCAACCTTAGATATGCTTAACATAAAATGTAAAGTAGACTGAGATATATAAAAAAATCCAAGGATAGAGCATACCAAAGGTCTGATGGAGATCATTCAGCTTATCTGCACATTGATCTATATGTTCTCTAATCAGAGCTGTGTTGAGCATTTCATCACATAGAAATTTCAGCAAATTTATTCTCTGCATTTTGAACATCACAATGAAATGTTAGATAATGCAGATGTTACTTTGTCTACTATAAAAATCATCAGACAAGAAATGATTATGCATACAATAAAACGATAGATAGACAATAATAAAGGTAGGTCCTGTATATAGCAACAACCTACTCCATATCCATACAGATTTATAAGGAAAATCATGCAAGAAAACATCAATATGGTTATCTAGAGTATGACAATGCAAGGCGTTGGGAAATGAGAACTTGACCTCTTGCGAAGTCTGTCCTGGAGATCGGAGGCGGGGTAATCTACATCACCACAGGAAAACCCAGTCTGAGCCAGAAATGAGCAAAGCAAGAAGAAGAATATGCAGAATAATATGCTGCTATGTATATACCTTCTCAGCCATGCCTTCCGACGCGAGCACCTCCATGGTGGTCTGCACGGCGCCTGGTTGCTTTTACCCACACGGTGTCCATGTGCCGCCACCGTCATCTGACCGAAAGAAAAACATGGCGTCCTGTGTATCACGCACAGGCTCGAACAACACGTCCTTTACCTGTTAATGCGATAAGGATCAGTATCTGAACACAGTATGTTTATCATGTGCAAGAACATCCTGCATCCGTTCATGTGTGCCCACGCTCCCGAGCAACACATGCTGAGTGAATAAAGGGGGAAGGTCATGCCGGTGGTGTAGAACAGTCGACAAAGCCGACGCCACAGAGAAAGCAAAACAAAGATCTTTAGCTCAAAGAGGAAGAAAACTAACCTAATCAACAGATACGGAAGAACACACGCAGCGTCCGCCTCACGCCGCCCATGGCCATGGGGAATCGTACGCTGAAGAACTATTCTTGAGCTTGGACATGAATCGAGTAAATTAAGTACACACTGAAGCAGAAGGCATACTCTAGAACTTTGTCATGACCACATAAGCTCTCAAATTTACTGAGCTCTGATTTGCTTTGCAGTGATCATATATAGTACTCATGGAGCTAAGACGACAGGTAATTAGATAGTTATGCACCTGCAGAGCAAAAGTGAAAATCCTATAAGCTTCAGGAAAATACATGTTCAGACCATCATATAGTACTCATGGAGCTAAGAGGACAGGTAATTAGATAGTTGGGCATCTCAGTTATCTAACAGCACACTCCACCTGACCTCAATTATCGCTATGTGTTCTCGGTAGCAACTGAGCCCAACACATAAAAATATTCCGCAATATCAAGCTCCCAGGCTCCATAGGAATTCAACGGAGATGTATCAAGTGCCACCATCTCATGTATATGGTTGTGATAAACAACTTCAATGGCTAAGGTGTGCAGAACTTGCCTGCGTTACATCCGACGACAACGCGGAGGACAAGCGCAGGGACCTGGATCTTCGGCCGCTTTAACCCGCCGGGGAACAGCGTCCTGGCCTCCTGGGCGGCTCCTTCGCAGCGCCGCAGCCGGCTACTCCGAAGGCAGCGCTGCTGGCATCGACGGTGCAGCGGTAGCGGTTGCGACGGCGTGGGAGGAGGAGGGGATGGAAGTGGAGGCCCCGGCAGGCGGACCGCAGCGCCCTCGTCCGCCCCTGAGCCGAGCTCCGCCACACCCTCTCCGACCGCGGCGTCGAGCTCCGCATCGGCCTCCTCCAACCGACGCCGATGCTCCCTCCTCGTCCGCAAGGAGGGCGGCCCTACGTACCTGAGCAGCTCCGAGACGGGGAGCACGTAGGGCTCGAGCGTGGAGATGTGCTGGCGGAGGCCGACGCCGGCGACGCGCACGAGGACCTTGCTGAGCGCGACGCCCACCATGCCGTCCTCGTCCTCCATATGCACGGCGGCGTTGTAGACGGCGCAGCGGAGCAGAGGTGACGAGTGCGAGGCGGAGCCGTCGAGACGCCGGAGTGATTTTGACAAGGATTTGCTTTCGACAGGGTGGGGGGAGGAGGGTGGGGAAAGTGAGAGCGAGAGTGAGAGAGTGAGAGAGAGAAGATGTAGTGAGAGTCAAGAAGGGAAATTTAAAAAAAATAAAAAACAGGGTTAATTTGCTACCTAATCTTAGTTAGAATGAAGTAAATTAAAAATTCTTTTGACAAAATAATTTCAATGTTATTCACCTAACAATATGTACTAGATCTTATCAGAGAAAGAGCATAAAGGTAGATTTTAATAAAAACAACTACTATGCTTTTTATGTATAATATTCAAATATTGCATGTATTATAGAAAAAATAGTCATAATTCAATTTTAAGTAAACTATTACGGTTGCACAGTAAAAAAAGAAAATTATTAATAATGCACAACAATTAACTAATCACGAAACAGGCTTTCACCCCGCTTTATAAATAAAGCTCAACGACCGAACCAATACAAAGTGATTAGCGAACCTCTTACAAGATAAAAAAAAGATAAAAAAAATAAGAAGCGAGTAGCCGCAACGACTCCCTCAAGAGGGGCACGACACCCGCAGAATCCGTCGACGTTGGCGCTGGAGCGCTGAACTTTCACCTGAAAAACACTTCTCTGCACTTGGTACCTGAAACAATCGATATTCCCCGAGCCGAACTTTCCACGACAATCAACTCTTTAGCTAACATATTTATGCGTATGGCAAGAAAATAAAAGCCCGTAGCAACGCACGGGCATTCCACTAGTAATAATACAATAATACGGTTTGAGGTCGTGATGGTCAGAAAACCGTGGTGGTCGTGATGGTCAGAAAACCGTGGTAGGTAAAAAACGTTTGGTACGTCAAAAAAATCGTGGTACGATGAAAAAAACCGGAGTCCTCTCGTCTGCGAGTTCCTCTTCGTCCCGGTAGCAGCGGGTCAGCGGCGACCCAGCTGCACGGATCGGCGGCGAAGGCGAAGAGAATAGGAGGTTGCGAGGGGCAAAGAGGAGGGGCTTCGCCTGGGTCGTGTCCAGGGATGGCATCAGCGGGCCAGCGGCGACCCAGCTCCACGGATCCCGCTCATGCCCACCTCGCAACCTCTGCCGCCTCGCGAAGCTCGAGAGGATAGATGGATCTGTGACCTAGGGTTGCTACGAGGAAGGTGGGGAACAGGATCCAACGCTCACCCTAGCCTTTCTTCCGTTGATCCCCTCCGACGAGTGTCCATCAGCTGTCACGAGATTCGACCTCGAACTGCTCCTGTCCATGCTCTCCGGCATGGCCGAGATCGGCAGCCGCCGGAGACTTCGAGTCTGGCGGGCTGAGGCGCCCAGCAACCAGATCCTCTTGCACCAGCTTCTTCGGGCGTTCCTCATGGGTACGTCTCTGTCAAGCACCCTCATCAATTCGCAGAATGAATCGTTTTTCTGTGTACTGATCACCCGTTCTGCCATCAGATGCAAAGATGGGGATAGTTACAGGGATTAATTCATCTTCGTTACATCCATATTTTCTATGTCAGATTTCATTTTTATTTTATGTATTTATTATCATTTCATAGCCCCGTAGTTATCCATCAGTAGAGTAGATATTCACCGGTTGGATTTTCTTGCCTTTCTATATATAAGAATAAATTTCATGTCTGAATTAAGGCAACGCTTCAGATAAGGCTCTGTTGAATGTGTTCCACTCAAGTTGTCCAGTGCTGCTAAAACACAGGTTTATAATTGATTGGTTGCTACTGAGGAAGTGAGCTGAAGTGTTGATGTTTTTTCTGAACATGCTCCTTGTGTGACTATAATCTTTGTAGTGTCCTCAACAGATCCAACCAGTTGACGCTCCATGTCAGCCGGTGCTTTGTTGAGATGTGTGATGTCACCATTTGCTTATAATTAGTTATATTTAATGTGCTTATTAGACACTATTCTGAAATTCTTATGCTGAACGGCTTATTATGTTAAACTGCCTTTATTCACTGCTGGGACATACATGACTACGAGATTATCGGATCTTGGTGAACATGTTATTAGTTCGTGTCTGAACATAGATGAGCTAGAGTCATTTACTGAAAATTTGCATTGCATAGCTGTAAAGGTATTCAATCAGATATTTCTTTGCCTTCAGTATCAAATATAAACTATTACAGTGTTTATTAGACCCATTACTCTCCATAGTCCATGATATGTGCTACTGACCAGTATTTCAACGAGTTGATGATAGAACATATTCGTCGATCCATTTCATCATAAATGGTAACTTAGTTTGTTATTTGAAGATTTGGTTGTGGAGACACTGAAATATTTGTAAGCATAGCATCATGTGAGTGAGCAATCGAAATGAAAAAAATAGTAAAAAATCACCGCCATAGATACTGGGCATCACAATGTTGCTTCTCGATCCATGTCAGTGAGCAATCGAAAGATGTGCTGGTTGTGCCCCTTTTCTTCTTGGTGGTATGATTGCACACTCTTGCATCAAGAACCACCTCCAGCTTGGAAAACTACCCTGGAACATAAACGAGGTACACTGCTAGCTAATCCAGGGTGTCAAATATTAGTGTATAAGTTGAAGTTTGATGCAATGTGTGCTAGATCGAGGTAGGTGCTATCTAGGAAAGACCAAATAAGGAAAAGGAAAAAATGCTTTATTTTCTTAGAAGCAGCTTAAAGTTAATGGAGTATTGTTGGAATCCTGTTCTTCGACAAAAATCTTATAAGTATGTAGTTTTTCTTATTTCTATAATGCGCAGACAATGTTTATACACACAAGCTTATAACAGAAGGACATTGTAGTTGGCCCATTGGTACCTAAAACTCTTGAATTTACTTCAACTTTATGCGAAACATTTAGCAAAAGCACACGTTGAGGAACTTACTGTTATTTTGTGGATAGTCCTTATACCAAAATTTCCATAATTGCTGAAATTTTCTGCAATTTATTGGATTATAACGTAGGCATTTTAGTAAGCACGTCTACAAGAATTCATATGGAACGATGTCCTGGTATTATGTTATTTTTATTTCCTATGCTGAACAACACACACTTTCCCCTTCCCATGTGCTGATCTTACTTCTTCAAGGGAAATTTCTTATATATTTCTTCTATAGTGGTTTATGAAAAAAACAACATAAATAGATGACATAATTTTTTGGTTTCTTAAAAATATTAATGTCTGCATCTTTGGCAACCAGGGGATATTTAAAACGTCCAGGCGACGTCATTGACCTCAAGCGTGTGAAGCTGGCCTTCAGCCAACGGGTCTGACCTCCATCTCTTCCTTACAAAGGTGTGGGTCGAGCTTCAATATGTAGCCTCGCCTCTGGCCTTCATTATTTTCTCGATCTCGAGCAGTAAGTGATTTGAAAGAGGTGATGTAAATAAACTGCTATTTTGCTTCTGTTGTTGCTGCCAGTTGAGGTTGTACAATTTTATTTTTCTCTTCTCTAACTTGGTAGCTGAATCTTGGCTGCATGTTTATAGTTTGATAGTTAAGACTTGAGAGTGACAATTTAGACTTGGTTGCGACAGAGAACTTGAGATGCATATGTGACAACTGCATATTCTTAGTAACTGAAGATTATCTACGAGTCTTTGGTAATTATTATTATTGATGGATGCTGGAATTCACTCATTCTGAATCAGCATTCCAATAATTTTGTGTTATGGCCTTATGTTTAAGATAATAAAAATAGGAGTCTTTGGTAATTAATTGTTAATGGTGCTGGAATTCACTCATTTTGAAACAGTAAAATTCCAAAAAAAAATGTATTATGGGCTCCTGTGTAATAGAACAACAATCACACAAGTTTTTAGCTTATCTATCAGACATGTGAGGGATTGCAGGCACACAGTTACACCTGTGCCACTAGGGTTTCTATAACTAGGTTGTGATTCGAGATTTCTTGCTGAGCTCGGCAACACTAGGTTTGTGGGTGAGGAATACGTCGGAGAGAGCCGCCAATCTGTGACCTTTAGTCAATTAGGTTGTTGCCCCTAACAGAAGCTTGCTGCTATCTTTCTATCTGAGTTTTTTTAGAGGTCTTTCTTTATGAGTTGATAGCAATAGATTGCATAGATTAATGCTAAATATTTTACGATGTTGATAGAGGATTGATTTGTATTATGTGGTTGGGGCAATGATGGCTGAAAATATTATGTTGCATGGGTTTTTGGGTTTTTAGCTGACAGATTCTAGATGAATTTTAACGGTGTGGTGTTTATCTCATAGGCGTGTTTCTTTCTCCTGGGTTTTAAAGGACTACTGAATTAATTGTCCTTTTTCATGCATACTTTTGATACAAATATTCTGTTTAACCATCTTTTAAACTTGTTATTCTTGCTTGAATGATGGTTTGCAGTTCTTCTCAATGTGAAGATGTGCTTTGCAAAAGTTCACTTGCTTCATAATTTATTACTCTCTGGCAATTCTATTGAGAACACCGGTAGTTTTTCCAGTCTGTACTGATACTTGGTTTTAGCAAAAAGTAAAATCTTTTTATTTATTTTGAAAGCCATAATCATCTTATCTATTTTCTGGCATAGGACTATGTGCCTTACTTGGGGCTAATGCATTGTTCTTGTGCACTTATTAATTTGCTGATAACAACACTTTTTTTTGGCTTAATCAGGGTTAAATTGCACAAATTTGATGCTCTGAACGAACTATTCTAACCAAAATATATGGCCTCATCAAGTTATTACTGACAGTTTATTACAGAATAAACGCTGCATCACTAGCTACAACTATAATTACGCCTCCTTTTGTCAGGATCTCATTACTGCAAACCATCTGAGCCATTGATTTTTCGTATTTATGTATGATCATACGTATATCTGATACATAAAGCACTATTCTTTTCGTGCTGTCTTGCACAACTAAAATCCCCACGACGCCACAATGCGGAAGACCCATCTAAAATCTAGCAAAACATGTGTATCAAGAAAAAAAATCCATAGAATAGAAAGCGGCACGGCAAAGCGCGCTTGGTCACGTACGTCCGTATGTAGCTGGTCGGCAATAAAGCGATGATCAGTCTGGTTCGTACGTCCGTACGTAGCTGGTCGTGGCCGAGTCGATCTCCCTACAACGCTACTGATGGAGTAAATTTTGTTCTAGGTGATGGGCTTTTCTCTTGACTTCGACGGAAACGTATAAAGGGCTATGGGCTTTTCACTTGACTTGGATCTGAACGTACTGAAAAACAAGGCTGATGGATCCCTTGCTAGATACCTCATACGATCTGCTAAAAAAAAAACTAGCTCATACAAAACACACACAACATAATTGCGACGCTTGCGCATAGACATGCACGGCAAGAACAGACCGGCGCCGGCCACCGACGCATGACACGGCGACACGCCAGCATGCACTCGTCCTGGCAAGAATCAACAATGGTTAGGGCTATACCTCACGCGGGACGCGTATGCCTTAACGCCGGCACCACGTGTCCTTGCCAAGTATAGTGGTAAGCGCGTGGTGGCGGAAGAGCAACTCGACATGCTACCACGCATGACCGCACGAGCATGCTGCATCTAACGCCAAGGTCGAGCACACATCCGTGCGAAGACCCGTTCCGGCTGCTTCCCACGTCGACTTGCAAATGAAGCCGATAACAACATCACGACGGGATCATCGCGGCTGGGCACGCACGCGAGCTCATGCGAGATGCCAATGATGCTTTAGGAGCTTACGAGGGCCACACACGCGTCGACGACGCGTGCCTGCCACATTAGCAAAACCAATGTCCACATCAACAAATCGGTAAGCAAAGTGTCTCTCTAGGGCTCAGTTTACTGAACCCTATGTTATGGCTCAGTAGGCTGATATCAGCGGATTCAGTGAGACGGAGTCCAATGACAAGGCGACGGATGAGGTTGCCGAGAGGCGCTAGGCTTGGCCAGAAGGTCAACTGGAAGGGGGAGATGGTGCAAACTTCAGCCTCCTCTTCTGATTGAGGGCAGAGCTTGACGAGGAGGTCGGCAGCCAGTGGCATGGATCTTGCATCCGGGCGAAGATGTAAGGGTGGAGGCATGGCGCACGGGCATTTGTTGTGGCGGCCGGTGGTAGGTGCGCAATTTTGTCGTCCGCTTCCCTGCCATCCCATGCCACTCGATCTTCTTGCCTGAAGCACATTGATGCATCAGCGGCCGCGCAATAGATGATTTCAGAGTGTCGACAAGGCATCGATAGTGCACTTGATCAATCTGGTTGGGCTCGTCCTCTTTTGTTTATGTTCTACTTCGTACTAGAGATAAAATTAACATCAAAAGTTAAGAAAATATCATACCTGAATCCCGTTAGAATTTTCTACACTAAGAGAGGGCGGATGCTCAGTTCTGGATTCTGAGAGATGTGAAATGTTCAGACCTAGCCGGAACCAAAAACGTCCAGCATCCAGCATGTCCATGAATGATTGATGATCTATTCATGATTTTAGCATATTGTTTTATACCAGTTTGGTTTTCAATATTGTAACAAGCTTCCTCTCGTAGGTGATTATGGGCATTTCAAATGCTGACAATTTGAATTGATATGATAGTAATTTCAATTTTTAAAGATTTTACACGCACCAATCATCATATCTAATTTCTGCCAAACTAATGTTTGGTGCATCTGTCTGACATAATTTCAGCCATCCTCAAGTTTTTTCTGGCAACCGTCGTATGCTCATTTCTTTTTGTAATTATTTATTAGAACAAAATAATAAAGGTTAGCTAGCAAGATCGGTTGAGACTTGCTTTTGGGTACGGTAAAAAAGAATGCATCGTGTTGGAATGTTGGAAGAAAAGATGATCCATGAGAGGCAACACACGGGAGAAGAATTGGAGCGACCCATTTAATAGGAAGATTATCTGAATATTTGGATACACATATAACGATGATTTTTAAGGAGCCGTAGCAACGCACGGGTATTCAGCTAGTAAGTAATAAAAAGACCATTATCAAAAAAAAGCTATTTTTCTTTTGAACGCTCGACCTCTTTTTGTTTTCTTGGGCAAGTTCATGTGCTCGAGCCCCTTTATTAGGACTCTCTTATTCATATTTTGGAGGATTGGAACATGAAATGGTTGGCAATTTTTCCTATGTTGTTGTTTAATTCATAGATTGAATCCTATAGGTTTTTTGTAATGATTTATTTGTACTGCATTTTGTATAAAAATTTTCATCCACTCAAACCTCTTTTATCGTGACATAATCAAACAAACCTTGGATTCAAACTGACATGGCAATGCAATCAAGTGTTTTTCCTGTTTCTACGTTTATTAGATCGTGAGAATCAAAAAGGTCCTTAATCCTTTTTGGGTATGGTTCATGCATATAGTATTCCCAAAGCATAGGGCACAAAAGGACCCTGCATAAAAAAAGAAAAAAGTGGTCAAATAAAGATATAAGGTAAATAACCAAATCCTAGTCTATCTATATCTATACATATATTAAAGTTGGAAGAAATAGTGAACTAATAGCTATGCCACGTATGTGTTTTCTCCTGTAGATGCATCTACATTACCTACTGATCTACAGTGCTCTATCTTGGTTGTTTGCATATTATTTGCTTTCATCTTCTAGAAATCTGATTTGAGCCACCATATCATGCCACGTTCACACACACTTTATTCATATGAACAGTAGTTTTTGCCGTTAGTATTTGGATAGTTAAATTTAATCCGGTGGCAAAATTAGCCTACTCCAGTAGTTTTTGCCGTTAGTATTTTTAAAGTAGTTTCTCGATATAATATAAATATTTTATGTGCTATAATACTTTTACTGGTGATTTTCTGGAAGTAATTTTTTTGGTGCAATTCTTCAGCTTACGCAGTAATTCCCCACCGATAATTACACAATAATGATTTTTTAATGATGATGCACAATTCTCTAACAGTTTTCTAAACAATTTATTTAAAATTTTGTGGTTGAATTTTTACATTAGTTTTCCGGTACAACGTGAACAATAATTTTCCGGTATATGATAAATCGTGCACGCCACAATATTTTCCCAATAATTTAGTGACTTCAAAATAAAACTATTCACAAAAGATATTTCTTTGATAATAATTTTTGATACAAACTTTTAGTGTCAACAGTAGTTCACCAATATTAATTACCCAAAAATAATGATTCAACATCGCGTAAGTCGTCAGCGATGATTTTATAGTTGTCTTTTTCTAAACTAGCTTCGGTGTTCTACTAAGTTACCTTTGAGGAACAAAGTTCTCTACTATGAGTCACCTCTTTTGCCAAGAAAAATACTACAATCTTCTTTTATAGCAGTGATGGAAATATATACCTAACATCTACCGTCTCCTTGAGATAAAAAAAGGTACTACTGCCTTCTTTTATAGTAACTCCGGAAACGAAAATACTCCAACGTCCGCCGCATCTATTATTCAGGAAAATACTATTGCCCTCTCTAAGATTCTAAAAAATGCCGCATGCCGCCTCTTTAAGCCGGCGCACTATCCTCACTCTGAACAGTATAACTGCCTCATTCGAGGCACTTCTATTGTTGTGTTGTGTTACCGCTATACTACTCTCTCTTCCATTACCTCACAATTACCCGGTGTTTTTATCCGTACTATCCTTTTTCTATCACCTCAATTAAATAGGTGGGAATAAAATAATTCTGATCCATGGCTATACCATAGCACTTTTATGTTGTTTCAATCGTGCTTTGACACGAGACAGTTCTACGATAATTCAGTTGCTATTTGGTGATAGTATGCATAAAATTATTACTGGTAATATCAGCGTGAATAAAATTAATTTGGTGTTTTCTTTTACTCCATTTTGAGAAAACGCTATGCCATTTTTATAAATGTCTTCATTAGTAGATTTCTCTCTCATTTGTACTTAAGGAACTTTTTATGATGAATTTTTATATATCTGGTTTAAGCTTCAGCACGAAAAAAGGAAAAAAGAAGAAGGGTCATTCAAAGGACTCTATACGAGATAGAACATAATATCCTACAATATTTTAATCAACAATTTAAATGCTATGGGTGCGACGTGACATCGCACCAAACTTCCTAGTAAATATGTATTGCACAATCCACACCAATGGCACACAACGACAAGCGTCAAAGGATTGAAGCGGCTGACTACAACCAGGGATACCTTCGGTTCCTGAGACATGATGGTTGCGAGCGAATTGTCTCCTTGTATACCAATGTCGGGGCATAAAGAATTGAGATTTGTCAGCGTGGCAAATCATATCGGGGATGCTCATCCAATGATGAGAGAACAAGGGAGTGTCTAAACCTCCATTAACAAAATCACTCTACGACCGCAAGGTGGAAACTATGAAGTGGGCCTCACTATACGAAGGTTTAGGACCTCAAAGGAGGCGTAGCCTACCCCCCTAGAACCATAATGATGACTTTGTAGTTGGAGCAAAGGCCTACTGAAAGGATCGATAGGGCGACTAGAGGGGGGTGAATAGGCGCTAATCCAATTTTTAATCTTTTTTAATTTTAAGGCTTGACACAAAGTAAATTCACTAGATGTGTAACTAGGTGAATTTCCTAAAAGTGACAAGCAAACAAGTAATATGTAGATAAGCAAAAATACGAGTAAGGGAACAAAATAACCAAGGAGTGGAGACTGGAGACACAAGGATGTATTTCTGTAGTTCCTTCCTTTTGAGAGGAAGTACGTCTACGTTGGAGAGGAGTGGTGACACGGAGTCGATCAATGCCACGGAGGCTCACCATGTTCTCCGATGAGAAAGCCACGGAGGCTAGCTCGTTTCCACTAAGCGGTGGTATTAGGGGTACCAACAAAACCCTTACAAGGAGCTTGGGGCATACATCCACAACTCAATTGGAGGCTCCCAAGAATGCCACGGAGGCTAGAACACCACAAAGACAAGAGTAATCAACAATACAACACCTAGTGTTTCCAAGGAATCACTAGGCACAAATTTCCAAGAAAATGGAGAGGGAAATGAAATTCCTTTGGTGAAGATGTAGATCGGTGCCTCCTTGATACGTCTCAAACGTATCTATAATTTTTGATGCTCCATGCTTGTTTATACACCATTTGCTTTGTGTTTTTTTACACTTCGTAGCGTTTTTATGCATTTTCTAGAACTAACCTATTAACAAGATGCCATAGTGTCAGTTCCTGTTTACTACTATTTTTCTGTTTCAGAAAAGATACACAGGAAATATTCTCGGAATTGGATGAAACAAAAGCTGAAGTTCCTAATTACCTGACACGAAGATGGAGTCCAAAGGAGAGCCAGAGGCGGACCAAGGGTCAGCCACACCAGGTGGTGGCGCGGTCCACCCCCTGGCCGTGCCACCAGGTGGTGTGACCGCCTGGTCCACCTCCTGGCATCGCCCTTCTGCCTATTTATTCCCTCCATTGAGAAAACCATAAGGGCCCGAACACTTTTCCAGAAAACATACTGCAAGCCGCCGCCGTTGTCGATGCGAGATCGGGAGGGTCCAGAAGCTCTTCCCAGCACCCTGCCAGAGAGGGGAATCACCACCGGAGGCCTTCTTCATCACCATGCCTACCTCCGGAGTGATGCGTGAGTAGTCTACCTTGGACTATGGGTCCATAGCAGTAGCTAGATGGATGTTTTCTCCTCCATGTGCTTCATGTTTAGATCTTGTGAGCTGCCTATCATGATCAAGATCATCGTTATGTAATTCTATATGTTGTGTTTGTTGGGATCCGATGAATATTGAGTACTATGTCAAGTTGATTTGTGAATTATCATCTCTATGTTGTTTATGATCTTGCATGCTCTCCGTTTGAAAGAGCATTTCCCTAATAAATGTATTTTGGTGTTTGTTAACAACATTTGGTGAATTAACCATGCTATTAAAGTTCTGCAGATTTTCTAGGTTGATTCAGGATCTCGCGGAGGTTCACCCCAAAAAGGAAGAAAAGATCGGAGCCCGTAGTCTAGTAGTGGAGTTCGGGCTTAGTTGTCTTGTAGGGTGCTTCGCGAAGGTGGAAATGGTGGAGAGGGGATCCACGAAGTGCTGCTGTTGCTTCTTCTAGGGCGGAGACTCCGGCCCTAGTGGCCGGAGACTCCGGCCTAGGGGACTCGCCCAGGCAATCCCCAAAGTCGGACGCTTCAGATGCCCGTCCGGAGTTGGGCCAGAGACTTTCTGTCTCTGGCCGGAGACTCCGGGTCGGCATGCTGAGGCCGGAGACTCCGGTCCCCAGGGGCCGGAGACTCCGGTCCGTCTGGTTGGGTCAAGATTGCTAAAGGCTCGGACGATTCAGAGACCAGGCCGGAGTTGGGCCGGAGACTTTTGTCTCTAGCCGGAGACTCCGGCCCTGAAGTCACTTAGGGCGGAGACTCCGGCCCTCCTGGCCGGAGACTCCGGCCCTAGTCGTCCAGCAATGGCTACATTTCGTGGAGGACTATATAAAGCCTTCTTCTACCTCAAGAAGGGGCTGTGGCTTCCACTCTCTCTCCTCCATTGTTCCTAAGCTTCAAAGCACTAGTTCTCTCTCCCTAGCCAATAGAACTCAAAGCCCTTTTGGGATTTGAGGGAGAAGACCTAGATCTACACCTCCACCAAGGCGATTTGTTTTCCCCCCTCGTTTTGTTGAGGGGCTTGTAACTTGTGTGTTCATCGGATTCCTAGCCGGAAGAAGCCGTCCTCCAAGCTTAACTTTGTGTGTAAGAGCTTGGTGGGCCTATTGGGAGCCTCCAATTGAGTTGTGGAGCTCGCCCCAATACTTTGTGTAAAGGTGTCGTGCCGCCTTCAAGGGCATCGCTTAGTGGAGCGTGGACTCGCCTTTGTGGCTTGTTCACCGGAGAATAGGGTGAGCCTTTGTGGCATTGGTGGCCTTTGTGGCACCACACCTCTCCAACGTAAACGTACTTCCCGTAACAAGGAAGGAACTACGGGAATACATCCTTGTGTCTTCGTGTCTCCATTGCGGTTACCTCTATCCTTTACTCGTACCTTTACTTATATTGTTATTGCTAGCTTGCTTGTCACTCTAGGTAAATTCACTTAGTAGCACATCTAGAGAATTTACCTTCTTGTCTAGCCTTAACTTGAAAAGAAGTAAAAATTTGGGTAGCTCCTATTCACCCCCCCCCTCTAGTCGCTCATACGATCCTTTCAATTGGTATCAGAGCGTGGTCTCTTATTCGGGCTTAACCTCCTAAGAGTTTGAGCGACTATGGATGGGGATAAGAGTAAAGAAACTCCACCCGAAGATATTCCTCCATCTATCTCTTCCTCTTCAATCTCACGTGAGGAGCATTTGGCGTCCTTGGACACAATGCAAACCACCATGAGATTGGAGATGAAGGCTATGGTTGAGGAATATTTTGGAAAAAAACCTTCCGGGCCCACCGACCCAAACACCACACCTATTGTGGAACTCTCCTTGGCTAAGGTGAAGCCACCTAACAATGGCTCCACCTCCGCCGAGAATAAAGGTGACCCTCCTAAGGAAAATGATGGTCCGGCAAAGGGTACTTACATTCCACCCCCTAACACTTACTCCCCTCCGCCGGTCCATTATCCTATGCCACACATTAACAATATGGGTTCTCCTCCTAAGCTTGATTCTCGCAATTTTATTAAATGGCAAGGTCTAATGAAATCTCATATTTCTAGCTCTTCTACTCATTTGTGGAGGGTCATACAAAATGGCTTTGCACCTCATGATCCTCTCAACTTGACCGGAAGGGAAGAAGTTGATGAGCAACTCAATGCCACCGCCAAGCATCTCCTTCAACAAGTCGTACCGGATACTCATGCGGTACACATCAACAACTTGTGCACCGCTAAGGAAGTATGGGACTATCTCACTATGCTCTTCATTGGGAATGAGAGTATTCGGTCCTCCAAGTTTGATGAGCTCAAGAGTGAAGAGAGGGATTTCATTATGCGTGACAATGAGACTCCCGATGAGATGTATCAAAGGATCTTGGCTCTTGCAACAGCCTTGACCGGGTTCGGGTGCAAAGACAATGGTGATGACTATATCAAGCGTATGTTCATTACCTCCATCAACCCAAGAGAACCCATGCGGTCCGAGATAATCCGTTCAAGACCGGATTTTGGGAGTATGACCTCAAATGAAGTTCTTTGCGAGTTCACCGCCTTGTCTATCTTGAAGAAGAATGCGGAAGAGACTAGAGCTCGTGTTCTTGCCGGACAAGGAGTTCACAATCTTACTCTCAAGGCCAAGGTGGTGTCCAAGCAAGGTGAAGGAGAAGAAGAAATATATGAAGAAGAGTGTTGGTCTCCGGAAGATCTCAAGTTTGCACTCCATGAACACTTGGCTCTCAATGCAAATGCTTTTTGGGATGCCAACAAGCACAAGACGAAGGGATCTAAGTTCAAGTCTTTTCCAAGGAAGGGTGGTGACACTAAAGTGAGGCATTGCTACAATTGTGGAGGAATCAAGCACTTCATCGCCGAATGTCCTTATGAGAACAAGGAGGACAATGAAGGCCGGCTCATCCCCAAGCGTCGGTCATCAAAGTTCTACCCATCCAAGAAGCATGGGAACAAGGACAACAAGAAGAAAGGAGAAAGGATGTTGGTGGTTCATGAGGAGTATGACTCCGGGTCTGATGATGATGACTCCGTTGATGAAGAGAATGGAGAAGTGGCCGCCATTGCCATTGTCTCCACTCCACCTACATCCCTCTTCAACTCACAAAATGAGAACGTCATCATCACCACCCACAAGTGTCTTATGGCCAAGGCCTCGGAGGTAACCTCATCACCTACTCCTTCATCATCTCATTCCGATTCTACTTCTATGGATGATGTGAGTAGTCTTAAGATTAAGAAAGAACTAGTTTCTTGTGATGAATTTATTGCTAACATGAAGGGGCCAACCAAGATATACTTTGAGACACTAATGTGTGAAATTGGTGATGCCCATGACACTATCAAGGAGAAGGAGGAGTTGGAAAGATTAGCCGCCGATGATATTGGCTCTCTATCGATTGAGCTCGAAGAAGAGCAAAACTTGAGAGTATCTTTAGAGGAGAAATTGTTGGGACTAGAAGAGTCTCATAATCTAATCTTGTCAAAACTCACTAAAGAACATGACCATGCTCTTGCTATGGTCAAGTTGCTTAAAAAGGAGAAAGTTGAATTTGACGTTGGTCATAATGATCTTCGTGAGAAGTTTGAGAAGCTTGAAGAAGCCCACAAGGCTTTGGAGGGCAAATTCTCTCATCTCACCAAGATTCGTGAACAACTTCAAATTCAACTAACTATTGAACAATCTAAAGTCCCACCAATGCAAGTTATTGAAGTTCCTTGTTCTTCTAACTCTATTTGTGATCATAGTGATATCATTGAGGAGAACAATAGGTTGAAGGCCGATCTTGCTAAGGGCCTTGCTACTTGCATTCAAGGAGAAAAGAATCTCAATGATCTCTTGAACAATCAAAGATTGTTCAAGGGTAAGGAGGGCCTCGGATTTGTTGCCGAGTCCTCAAAGAAAGGGGATCTTTGTTTGGTGGCCAAGCCCTCAAATAAGAAGAAGAAGAGCAAGAAGAACAAGAAGAAGTCAAAGCCTGCTGCTGCTCCTACTCCTCATGTCCCTTTTGATATTTGTTACACAGAGGAGGAGTGGGAGGAGCTCAAGGGAAAGGAGAAGGAGGAGAAGGTCGAAGTGACCGGAGTCTCCGGGTTAAAGGGTCTGGAGTCTCCGGCTAGTTTATCTAGCCCGGAGTCTCCGCTCCCAAAGGCCGGAGTCTCCGGCCCTACTCACAATGATTTTGCTGGAAAATATAACCCTCATTATGTTCTTCTTAGGGATTATTATGGTGATGTCTATGCTAAATATGTTGGTCCCTCTGATGGCTACTTTGAATATGCTATTTGGGTACCTAAGATTCTTGTGACTAACAAAAGAGGACCCATCCAAAAATGGGGACCTAAAACCAAGAATTGATCTCTTATAGGACTTTGCTTCCAGAGGAGGAAAATGGATTATTGACAGTGGTGCCACAAGACACATGACCGAAAGCAAAAATATTGTGGAAGATCTAAAGCCAAATACTTCAAATATCACGGTCTCATATGGTGATAAGTCGTCCTCTAAGGTACTTGGTTTCGGTAAGGTGGTGATCACTCCGGACGTGTCCCTAGTGAATGTCATGCTTGTCGAAACCATTGGTTATAATTTACTTTCCGTTCATCAACTTGCTACAATGGGCTATGCCACATATTTTGATGTTGATATTGTGGTCGTCATGTGGAGTAAGTCTCTCAAGGTTGCCTTTGTTGGGTATGTCGAAAATGGCTTGTATGTGGTGGACTTCTCGGAGAAACCCACTACGGCCGCGATATGCCTAATTGCTAAGGCCGACGTGGGATGGCTTTGGCATCGCCGGTTAGCCCACGTCAATATGAGAGCTTTGCAAAATCTCTACACCGGCGGCCACATACTCGGACTAAAGGATGTTTCTTTTGCCAAAGATCATGTTTGTAGGGCATGTATTGAAGAGAAGATGCATGAAACAAGTCATCCGAGCAAGACTATTATCTCTTCCAAGAGGTGCTTGGAGCTCCTTCACATGGATCTCTTTGGACCCCCCACTTATGCAAGTCTTGGTGGCAAGAAGTATTGCTTGGTGATTGTCGATGACTATTCAAGATACACTTGGGTTTATTTCTTTGAGTTCAAGAGTGAGACCCAACAATCCGTCAAAGACTTTGCCACTGAAGTTGAGCGTTGCTGCGTGTGGTGGTGTATGGTTGATGTGGGAGCAGACTGTCCTTGTGCGTGGTGAATGACCAGCCCGTTGGGAACCCCAAGAGGAAGGTATGATGAGTGTAGCGGCTAGCTTTCCCTCAGTTAAGAAACCAAGGTTTAATGTCGATCTTGAAGAAGAGAGACGGTGACGACTGAAGGTGTTTGCGAAACCTGCACACACACAAACAAATACTTTGTTCCCAACTTGCGATGAGGTTGTCAATCTCACCGGTTTGCTTGAAACAAAGGTTATGAGTGTATCGAGTGGAAAACAGTAGTAAAATGCGAGTAAAGTAAACAGTGCGGGAAAAGTAAACAGGTGATTGCAATATGATTAAAATAGGACCGGGGTCCACAGTTCACTAGTGGTGTCTCTCCATAGATAAATAACATGCTGGGTAAACGAATTACAGTTGGGCAATTGATAGAATAAAGATAACGTGATATGTCAAGAAGATCACTATGAGATTTACTCTGGGCATTACAACAAAATACATAGACCGCCATCCAACTGCATCTATGACTAATAATCCACCCTCGGGGATATCATCCGAACACCCCAAAAGTATTAAGTTGCGAACAACAGATAATTGCATTAAGCAAAGTGTGTAATGTAAACAAAGCATATGCCCTTGAGCATATGAATGTTGTTTTCTCCCTAGTAGCAACAGCACATCTACCACCTTAGAGGTTTCTGTCACTCCCCCAGGTGAAATAGAGGCATGAACCCACTATCGAGCATAAATACCCCCTCTTGGAGTCACTAGCAACTACTCGGCCAAGATAGCTACTAACAACGGAGAGCATGCAAGATCATAAACAACATAGAGATAACAAAAGATATAATTCAGTACAGCAACTTAATCATAAACACCAATATTCATCGGATCCCAACAAACCAACATCATAGTATTACATAACGGTGATCTCAATCATGTAGGGCAGCTCATGAGATCTAAACATGAAGCACATGGTGGAGAAGACAACCATCTAGCTACTGCTATGGACCCATAGTCCAAGGTAGACTACTCACTCATCGCTCCGGAGGCAAGCATGGCGATGAAGAAGACCTCCGGTGGCGATTCCCCTCTCCGGCAGGGTGCCGGGAAGAGCTTCTGGACCCTCCCGATCTTCGGGTCGACGGCGGCGGCGGATCGCGATGTATTCTGGAAAAATGATCGGGGCCTTAGGTTTTTCTCGTCAGGGGGTATATGTAGGCGAAGGGGGGCTGTCAGAGGTGGAGCCACGCGGCCTCACAAGGGGGTGGCGCGGCCAGGGGCCAGGCCGCGCCGCCCCTGTGTGTGGGGGCCACATGGCCCCCCTCCATCAGGTCTTCGGATGTTTGGGAGCTCCCCGGTGAAATATGACTTCAGGAACTTGTTTCGTCCAATTCCGAGAATATTTCCTGTGTATCACTTCTGAAACACAAAAACAGCAGAAAACAGGAAACTGGCACTGTGGCACTTCGTTAATAGGTTAGTTCCGGAAAATGTATAAAAGTACCACTAAGTGTAACGAAACAATAGGCAAATGGTGTAAAAACAAGCATGGAGCATCAAAAATTATAGATACGTTTGAGACGTATCAAGCGTCAATTCAATACCACCATTTTGACTATAAGAAGTGACAATGGCACCGAGTTCAAGAACTACTCCCTAAATGAGTTTCTTAGTGATGCGGGTATCAAACATCAATATTTCGCTGCATATACCCCGTAACAAAATGGAGTTGCCGAGAGGAAGAACCGGACTCTTATGGATGCGGCAAGAACAATGTTGGCGGAGTTCAAGTCTCCATACAACTTTTGGGCCGAAGCTATTAATACCGCATGCCATGCCACCAACCGGCTTTATCTCCGCAAGAACTTGAACAAGACTCCATATGAAATACTTACCGGGCAAAAGCCCAACATCATGTACTTCCGGGTATTTGGTTGTAAGTGTTTCTATCTCAAGAAAGGTGTTCGTTTGTCAAAATTTGATTCTAAAGCTATAGAGGGTATCTTTGTTGGTTACTCCACGGACTCACATTCCTATAGGATCTATAGCAAGTCCACCGGGCATGTTATAGAGACTTGTAATGTGAGGTTCGATGAAGATAATGGTTCCTTTGTGGGACAAAAGGGTGTTCATGATGTAGGTGACGAAATTCCTCCCCAAGCCATAAGAAGAATGGGTGTCGGATTCTTCCGGCCCATTGAGGGACACCTTTTGGCCGAAGGAGAAGGACAATGCTCTACACAAGTGGAGCGTTCACCTGCTGAACACCCACAGGACATTGACCAAAGACAAGTTGCGCACCCTCAACCTCAAGATCATCCCACCGAGCAATCTTGCCCGGAGTCTCCGGCCCCTGCGGTCCGGACTCTCCGGCCTATACCGGAGTCTCCGGGTATGGATACCGGAGTCTCCGGGGGTGATCAAGGCCTTGATGAAGATCCTTTGGAATTTCGTGGCTATGGGCCACTTGATGATCAAGGCAATCCAACTGGTCAAGGCGAGGACCAGAACAGCGATCATGAAGATGATCAAGTAGTCTCTCAAGAATCTCCTCTTGAGGCTCGCACTCGCCGTGAGAAGAAGCTTGAGTCCATTCTTCGACGAAGAAGCATATCCTTGGAAAATGTTGTTGGGAGTGTTCGTAAAGGTGTCTCCACAAGGAGGCAACTTTCTAACTTTAGCTCTCATCATGCTTTTGTCTCTTGTGTAGAACCCAAGAAAGTTTATGAGGCGCTTGAAGATCCGGATTGGCTTGATGCCATGCATGATGAACTCAACAACTTCGAGCGCAACAAAGTTTGGACTCTAGTAGAAAGGCCTAAAGATTGCCGTAATGTCATTGGGACCAAGTGGATTTTCAAGAACAAGCAAGATGCAAATGGCATTGTCATTCGTAACAAGGCAAGATTGGTGGCTCAAGGTTTCTCCCAAGTTGAGGGTATTGACTTTGGTGAAACTTTCGCTCCCGTTGCCCGTCTTGAATCCATTCGCATCTTACTTGCATATGCATCACATCATAACTTTAAACTTCAACAAATGGATGTTAAAAGTGCATTTCTTAATGGTCCCTTATATGAATTGGTCTTTGTGAAGCAACCCCCGGGCTTCGATAACCCTAAGTTTCCTAACCACGTTTACAAACTTGATAAGGCGCTCTATGGCCTCAAAGAAGCCCCACGTGCGTGGTACGAGCACCTTAAAGAGTTATTGGTTGATCGTGGTTTTGAAATTGGGGTGATCGATCCCACTCTTTTTACTAAGAAGGTCAATGGGGAGCTTTTCATTTGCCAATTATATGTTGATGATATTATATTTGGTTCTACTAACAAAGCTTTCAATAATGAGTTTGCCAAGCTCATGACCGACAAGTGTGAGATGTCTATGATGGGGGAGCTAGAGTTCTTCCTTGGATTTGAAGTCAAACAATTGAAGGGAGGGACTTTTGTGAACTAAGCCAAATATACCCAAGACATGCTCAAGAGGTTCGAGATGATTGGAGTCAAAGGTGCAAAGACTCCGATGCCAACAAAGGTTAATCTTGATCTCGATCCTAATGGTAAAGAAGTGGATCAAAAACTTTATAGATCTATGATTGGTTCCTTGCTTTACCTTTGTGCATCTAGACCAGACATTATGTTAAGTGTGGGAGTTTGTGCACGTTTTCAAGCCGCACCAAAAGAAAGCCACTTGGTGGCGGTCAAGAGAATCTTTTGATATTTAGTGAATACCCCTAACTTTGGTCTTTGGTATCCAAAGGGAGCAAGTTTTGATCTTGTAGGTTACTCGGATTCGGATTGGGCGGGAGACAAAGTGGAACGGAAATCAACCTTCGGGGCTTGCCAATTTCTTGGTAGGTCTTTGGTGTGTTGGTCATCTAAGAAACAAAATTGTGTGTCTCTCTCTACCACCGACGCCGAATATGTAGCCGCGGCTAGTTGTTGTGCACAACTCTTATGGATGAGGCAAACTTTGAAGGATTACGGTGTCATTTTTGACAAAGTGCCTCTTTTATGTGATAATGAAAGTGCAATCAAGATCGCTCACAACCCGGTGCAACACAACAAGACGAAGCATATTGAGATTCGTCATCATTTCATTCGGGATCATGTCAACCATGGAGATATTGATCTATCTTATGTTGGCACTAATGATCAACTTGCCGATATATTCATGAAGCCTCTTGATGAAGCAAGATTCTGGGAATTGAGGCATGAACTAAATATCATTGATTCAAGCAATGTGGCTTGAGCTAGGTGCATTTACTCCCATACTCTAACTTGTGTGTTGTTCTAGATGTGGGCATGGAAATAGGGGGAGTGCGGTTCTAATTGATTGGACTATCCCTCCCCCCATAATGCCAATAGTAAGCGTATTGTTCTATCTTGTCATTTGTGACAATTTTGAGCTTAATCGATGAGTCTAGGTTTTGGGCCCAAGATATATCTTCGCGGTGCCATACCTATATACTCATACATGGTGGCGTTTGGTCACCGACCTCCTTAGTGGAGGAGTTTCCCATTTGATTTTATTGTCTTATTCTTTTTCTATGGGAACATGCTCATGTTTGGTCTTATTTGATTTTATTTGCATGTTTGCAAACATGAGCATTTTGTACCACACAGTGACATTGCTTCCATCCCAAGCCTATCTCATCCTCAAACATACTTAAACTCTAAATGACATGTCCTTATTACACCATAAATGCTGATCTTGTCAATGGGGCCGGAGACTCCGGGGCTTACAGCCTGGAGACTCCGGTGGGCCGGAGACTCCGGGGTAAGTACCGGAGACTCCGGCCGGGCAGTTTCGAATCAATAACTAGGGCACGGGGTGGGGAAGAACGGTTCATTCTTCCCCATCCACCCCCGTGCCCCTGCTCTCCCCCTGCCGCCCCCATTGCCCTAGATCGCCCCCCGGAGCCTCTCCAAGCTTCGGGATCTGCCGTGCCACCGGCAAATCAACTCCTTGGAGGTGTGGGATCAATCCCACCGATCGATTTTGTGCCATGGACTCCGGTAAACTTGCCTTCCATCTTCTCCATCTAGTTCTCTCTAGATCTATGAGATGTGCTTGTTTCCCTTAGTTTGATATGGTGTACTACCTTCTAGTGGCTATCAATCATCTTCTTAGCAACTCTATTGTGGATTTTGCACTCGATTTGTTCAATGTGGTCTCCTAGGCTCGGGCTCCTGCATCCAACCAGAGACTCCGGCCCCTGTGACCGGAGACTCCGGCCTGGACGCAAAGTCTCCGGTTTCGGCCGGAGACTCCGGCCCGAGTCCCCGGAGACTCCGGCTAGATCAGGCCTGGGTGCACTAGACACAGCATAGTTGCTTACTTTTTGATTCTAGGACATGTCACCTCAACCTTGCTATCTTCCTCACTCATTCACAGGTGCAGGTGGTTCTCGGAAACCGGCCGCTCATAGCAAGGACAAGTTGGTTGTCAATCCCGCCACCGGGGCTCTTGCTCAGAGGTCTGTCATTGCTCAGCAAGCTAGGGATGCTAAGAGACTCAAGACGAGGATGGCTGAGGAGGAACGTGCTGAGGCAGCTAAGAAGGTCAAGTTCGATAGCCTTGTGACCTTGGAAGGGCTATCATCATCTGAATATGTTGAGATGAGGAAGAGGGACATGTACACTCTCCCGCACAACTCTCATGACCGTTGCTTTGTCCGCAAAGAGCAAGAGCTGATCATGAAGGAATTCTATGCTTCTCTCAAGAAGTATCCGGTTTGCCGTCAGACGGTCATGGACTTCTCCCATTTTGCCAAGTATAGTGCATATTTCGGAGAGGCCGTGTGGGTCACTCGCAAGCTTGGGCTCCATCCACTCATGAAGATTCAAGAACCCTACAACATCACATTGGTCCATCAGTTCTTTGCTACCTTGGTACTTGGGGATGGTGAGGAGATCCCCATGACTTGGATGACCGGAGAAGAGGTTTGTCACTCCAACTTCATGGACTTTGCCGCTCTCCTTGGGTATGAGTTTCGTGGTGCTACTACTCCTAGTGGCATGAGGATGCATGTGGATGGTGAGTACTATGAGAAGAAGAAGCTTGCTCCTCTCTACACCGGGGATGATAAGAAGATTGTCATTGGAGGAACCCTTGGGCTATCCAAACGGTCCAACATCTTGCTCCGCATATTCCAGGCCTCCATTGCCCCTCAAGCCGGTAACTTTGATGCTATTCGTGGGGCCTTAGTGAATCTCTTGGCCTACTCACATGAAGTCTATTGCAAAGGGGAGACCGCACACGTTGAGCCACTTGATGTGATGGATTTCATTCACAAGGAAATCAATGATTGCATTCTCAACAAGAAGACTCCTCTTTATGCCCCCTTTGTCATGAAGCTCATACATGCTCAACAACTCAACCTTCCTCTTCTCACGGCAAACCTTGTAAATCACAAGATTGTGAAGCTTCAACGCAAAGAACCCACCGGTCACTCCAAGGAACCATTTGCACCGGTGAGAGGTGAAGATGATGATGCCTTTGCCGAAGGTGTGTCAACTAGAAGGGGCCCAAGGATGAAGCATGCTAGCAATGACGGCTCTAGCTCCATCAATGAGTTTGGTCAAGAATACAAGAAGCTCAATTGGTTCCAAAGGAATGTGCTTTGCATGAATGTGGACATCCGTCACAAGCAATATGAGAGCTACATTGCTCAAAAGCACATAAATGACAATCAACAAGTTCTTCACAAGGCTTTTCAGAAGTCTCAACCAGGCTATGTGGAATCTCCTCCTTCCTCTTCATCTTCCGGCACTCACTCCTATGGCAAGTGGAGCAAGGGTCTGACTGACTGGCAAGCCTTTGAGGAGGTCACCTCTGGCACCTCCAATGTGCGTCATGGCAAGAAGCCCATGGCTTCTGATGATATTGAAGAAGGGGATGAGGACTTCGATGCCGGTTCCGAGGACGAGCCCGAGGATGAAGACGATGAGTGATCTCATGGGCGTGTAGCATCGCTCTTTTCCCTTTTTGGTGTCTCGATGCCAAAGGGGGAGAAGTAGCTCTATTAGGATGTCTTCGTTGGGATTTGCCTTGGGTTGGTTTATTTGGATTTGGATTTGCCGTTCATTTGCTTTGGTCGAGACACAACTTCATGGACTTTCATGTTGTGTCTCATCTATCTTAGTGTTGAACTATCGTGGTTGTGGTACGTTATTATTGTGAGACTTAAGTTCCTATTGCTAGTAAGACTATTATTAATGTGTGCTATCTTGTTAGTCTTACTTATATGCTTGTGGTTAGTCTCATATTTTATTTACTTGCTCTTGGTATAATTGTGAAATATATAGGGGGAGTGATGATCCTTACTTGTGTGGACTCATGTTCAAATGCAAATGGTGTTGTGCACACAAGTAGGGGGAGCTTTGGCTATATATTTTATTTTTTGTGCTTATATCTTGCAAATCCGTATGTTGTCATCAAACACCAAAAAGGGGGAGATTGAAAGAGCATTTCCCTAATAAATGTATTTTGGTGTTTGTTAACAATATTTGGTGAATTAACCATGCTATTAAAGTTCTGCAGATTTTCTAGGTTGATTCAGGATCTCGCGGAGGTTCACCCCAAAAAGGAAGAAAAGATCGGAGCTCGTAGTCCAGTAGTGGAGTTAGGGCTTAGCTGTCTTGTAGGGTGCTTTGCGAAGGTGGAAATGGTGGAGAGGGGATCCACGAAGTGCTGCTCTTGCTTCTTCTAGGGCGGAGACTCCGGCCCTGGTGGCCGGAGACTCCGGCCTAGGGGACTCGCCCAGGCAATCCCCAAAGTCGGATGCTTCAGATGCCCATCCGGAGTTGGGCCGGAGACTTTCTGTCTCTGGCCGGAGACTCCGGGTCGGCATGCTGAGGCCGGAGACTCCGGTCCGTCTGGTTGGGTCAAGATTGCTAAAGGCTCGGACGATTCAGAGACCAGGCCGGAGTTGGGCCGGAGACTCCGGCCCTGAAGTCACTTAGGGCAGAGACTCCGGCCCTCCTGGCCGGAGACTCCGGCCCTAGTCATCCAGCAACGGCTACATTTCGTGGAGGACTATATAAAGCCTTCTTCTACCTCAAGAAGGGGCTGCGGCTTCCACCCTCTCTCCTCCATTGTTCCTAAGCTTCAAAGCACTAGTTCTCTCTCCCTAGCCAATAGAACTCAAAGCCCTTTTGGGATTTGAGGGAGAAGACCTAGATCTACACCTCCACCAAGGCGATTTGTTTTCCCCCCTCGTTTTGTTGAGGGGCTTGTAACTTGTGTGTTCATCGGATTCCTAGCCGGAAGAAGCCGTCCTCCAAGCTTAACTTTGTGTGTAAGAGCTTGGTGGGCCTATTGGGAGCCTCCAATTGAGTTGTGGAGCTCGCCCCAATACTTTGTGTAAAGGTGTCGTGCCGCCTTCAAGGGCATCGCTTAGTGGAGCGTGGACTCGCCTTTGTGGCTTGTTCACCGGAGAATAGGGTGAGCCTTTGTGGCGTTGGTGGCCTTTGTGGCACCACACCTCTCCAACGTAGACGTACTTCCCATAACAAGGAAGGAACTACGGGAATACATCCTTGTGTCTTCGTGTCTCCATTGCGGTTACCTCTATCCTTTACTCGTACCTTTACTTATATTGTTATTGCTAGCTTGCTTGTCACTCTAGGTAAATTCACTTAGTAGCACATCTAGAGAATTTACCTTCTTGTCTAGCCTTAACTTGAAAAGAAGTAAAAATTTGGGTAGCTCCTATTCACCCCCCCCTCTAGTCGCTCATACGATCCTTTCACCGTTGCTAGTAGATATCTTGACCGAGTAGATGCTAGTAACTCCAAGAGGGAGTATTTATGCTCGATAGTGGGTTCATGCCTCTAGTAATCTGGGAGAGTGACAATAACTTCTAAGGTTGTAGATGTGTTGTTGCTACTAGGGAGAAAACAACAATCTTGTGTTCAAGGACATTTGTATTGTTTACATTACACCCTTTTCTTAAGGCGATAATTTGTTGCTTGCAACTTAATACCCAACGGTTGCTTGGATGACATCCAGCGGGTGGATTATTAGTCATAGATGCAGTTGGATTACGGTCTATGTATTATGTTGTAATGCCCAAGTGAATCTCATAGTGATCTTCATGATATGTACATGCATTGCTATGCATTCTTTATTCTATCAATCGCCCAACTGTAATTTGTTTACCCAGCATGTTATTTATATTTATGGAGAGACACCTCTAGTGAACTGTGGACCCCGGTCCATTCTTTTACATATATATTACCGTTTACTTTCTACAAGCATTATTTACTTTCTTGCAAACAAACATCTATTACCACACGATACGTTTAATCCTTTGTTTACAGCAAACCAGTGAGATTGACAATCTCACTGCAAGTTGGGGCAAAGTACTTTGGTTGTGTTGTGTGCAGGTTCCATGTTGCTGCTGGCGCCGGTAGTGCGCCCTGCCAAAAGCCAGCTAGCATCAACCTTCAGAAGTGGTTTCTTTCTCCTACTGGTCGATTAAACCTTGGTTTCATAATCGAGGGAAACTTGCCGCTGTGCTCATCATACCTTCCTCTTGGGTTTGCCAACTGGGCAGCTAGCACCGCTAACAAGCATTTTTCTGGCACCGTTGCCGGGGAGAAAGAGGATTTTTGCAAGGGGAGTCTCTCGCTTCCAATCTTTTCACTTTGTTATTGTTTTGCTTACTTTCTTTACTTTATTTTTGTTTGCATCTTTTTATAAAAAATACCAAAAAAATAGTTCCTTTATAGTTGTTATTTTTGCTTGTCTGCTTTTAGTCTTGCTAGAATGAGTACTTCTGAGAAAACCAAGTTGTGTGACTTTACTAGCACAAACAACAATGATTTCATTTGCACTCCTATTGCGCCACCTGCTCCTGAGGCAAATTTTTATGAGATTAAACCTGCTTTGTTAAATCTTTTTATGAAAGAGCAATTTTCTGGTGTTACTACTGATGATGTTGTAGCTCATCTCAACAATTTTGTTGAGCTATGTGAGATGCAAAAGTATAAGGATGTAGATGGAGATATTATTAAGCTTAAATTATTTCCTTTCTCTTTGAGAGGAAGAGCTAAGGATTGGTTGCTATCTTTGCCTAGAAAAATTTATGATATGCTTGGTTTACCATCGTTAGAAAATTATTATTTTGATGTTCCTCTTGCTGATGTTGCTAAGAAGAAACCTTTGGGAAGGATTAATGATGTTCTTATTATGGTTAAAAATAACCTTGTTCCTGTTGATTTCCTTGTTTTGGATATTGAATGCAATGCTTCTTGTCCTATTATTTTGGGAAGACCTTTTCTTAGAACTGTTGGTGCTATTATTGATATGAAAGAAGGCACCATTAAATATCATTCCCACTCAAGAAAGGTATGGAACACTTCCCTAGAAAGAGACAGAAGTTACTTTTTGACTCTATCCTTAGAGCAAATTATGAACTTGATGCTTCATCACTTGAAAATACTTGATTCTCACTTTTTGCGCCTACCTCAAAGGCGTTAAAGAAAAGCACTCTTGGGAGATAACCCAATGTTTTCTTTTCAGTATTTTTTCTTTTTGTTGAGTCTTGGAAGTTATTACTACTGTAATGACCTCTCCTTATCATTTTTATTTCATTTTTATGCCAAGAAGAACCTCTAACTGGAGGAAGGTAAGATTTGGGGAAGTTGCTATCCTGAAACAGATTATTAGTCATAGATGCAGTAAGATTACGGTCTATGTATTTTGTCATAATGCCCAGAGTGAATCTCATAGTGATCATCATGACATTTGTACGCTATCTTTATTCTATCAATTGCCCAACTGTAATTTGTTTACCCAGCATGTTGTTATTTATCTTATGGAGAGACACCACTAGTGAACTGTGGACCCCGGTCCATTCCTTTACATTGCTATTACCATTTACCATTTACTTGTTTTATTTACATTCTTGCAAACTATTACCTTTTACCACTCGATACGCTTAATCCTTCGTTCACAGCAAACTGGTGAGATTGACAACCTCACTGTGAGTTGGGACAAAGTACTTGGTTGTGTTGTATGCAGGTTCCACGTTGCTGCTGGTGCAAAGCTACACCCTGGACAAGTTTTCTGGCACCATTGTCCAGAGTTGTCGCAAAGCTAGCGGGCATCAACCTTCGAAAGTTTGGTTCTTTCTCCTACTGGTTCGATAAACCTTGGTTTCACAACTAAGGGAAGACTTGCTGATGTGCTCATCATAACCTTCTCTTGGGGTTTTCAACTGGGCGGTTACATATATAAAACTCCTATATCAACACTGCACCACCAACAAGTTTTCTGGCGCCATTGCCGGGGAGAAAGAAGATTTCTGCAAGGGGAGTCTCTCACTTCCAATCTTTTACTTTGTTATTGTTTTGCTTTATTTTATTTTTGCTTGCATCTTTTTATCAAAAATACAAAAAAATTAATTCCTTTGATAGCTTGCATTCCATTACTTTTACTTTTAGTTTATTATGTTGTTCCCTAAGTATGCTCTGGAGGACCTTACAATAGGTAGTGGTTCTATAATTGGGAAAGGTAACATCGAGGAGTTCTTTAATCATGTTAGTATGCATAAAGATGTTGAGGATAGATCTTTAGCTGAGATTGCTCCTAGTTATGAAGTTGTTGCTGCTTATTTAGTTCACATGTTGGAGGCTAGGTTTGTTAACCTTAATCCTTTTATGCAGCAAATGTTTCTTAAGCTTCATGATATCGAAGACTCCGAAAGTAAGATCTTATTTTGGAGACTTTGTGTAGAGAATTTAGAGATGTTGCTATAGAAGCTAGGAAAGTTTTTAAGCATTTTAATATGCTTGGCTCACGTGTAGAGGTTGTTGGTACAAACAAGGAAGAAATCAAAGTACCAATACCTTGCAAACTCGTAGGATTGCATGAAGCTTTGGAAAAGAATTTTGATTGGATTTGTCCTGAAAATCTTTTTGATGAAAGGAGTGAACCCAAGAGTGTTCATAAGGGATCTTCAAAAACTCATTTGTATACAATACAATTCATTGTTGAAAAGACTTCTGCAATTGATCTTAATGCCTCATTTGATATTACTTGATTTCCACTTTCTGCGCCTAGCTCAAAGCCGTTAAAGAAAAGCACTCTTGGGAGATAACCCATTGTTTTCTTTTTAGTACTTTTTATTTTATTTGAGTCTTGGAAGTTATTACTACTATAATGACCTCTCCTTATCATTTTTATTTCTTTTTTGTGCCAAGAAGAACCTCTAGTTTGAGGAAGGTAAGATTTGGGGAAGTTGCTGTCTTGAAACAGATTTCTGTGCTGCACCGTAAAAATTCGTGAAAATTCTCAGAATATCTTTTTGATATGAGATTTCTTGTTCATATGCCCCAGGTTATTTCCAAACTTTTATTAGTTTTGCACTTTTCAATTTGAGCAACAGTAGGTCCTCGAAAAAAATCGATCTTTGTCAGTTGTTCTGTTTTGACAGATCCTGCCACTATTTGTGTTTGCCTCTCGATCGCTTTCTTTTTTAGTTCTTTTGATCATGGAACTTTTGAGGAAGTAGATACAGTAGCTTATGCTTTAATGGATGGTATATTTGAGTTTGAAACTGAACCAAAAGAGTAGATTTATTATCATGCTTATACTAATATTGCTAATAGAATTGTGTGAAGTTTTGTATGAAGTTTTCTAGTGTAGGGAATGGAGAGTGATGAGATGAGATGAAGTATGGACAAAAGCTCAAGCTTGGGGATGCCCATGTCACCCCAAGAAATATCCAAGAGGTATCCGATCCATTTTCACCCCTAGTTGGATTATGGTCTATGTATTTTGTCGTAATGCCCAGAGTGAATCTCATAGTGATCCTCATGAAATTTGTACGCTATCTTTATTCTATCAATTGCCCAAATGTAATTTGTTTACCCAGCATGTTGTTATTTATCTTATGGAGAGACACCACTAGTGAACTGTGGACCCCGGTCCATTCCTTTACATTGCTATTACCGTTTACCATTTACTTGTTTTATTTACATTCTTGCAAACTATTACCTTTGTTCACAACAAACCGGTGAGATTGACAACCTCTCTGTAAGTTGAGACAAAGTACTTGGTTGTGTTGTGTGCAGGTTCTACATTGCTGCTGGTGCAAAGCTACACCCTGGACAAGATTTCTGGCGCCATTGTCCAGAGTTGTCGCAAAGCTAGCAGGCATCACCTTCGGAAGTTTGGTTGTTTCTCCTACTGGTTCGATAAACGTTGGTTTCACAACTGAGGGAAGACTTGCTTCTATGCTCATTATAACCTTCTCTTGGGGTTTCCAACTGGGCGGTTGATGACCCACAAGTACAGGGGGTGCATCGTAGTACTTTCAATAAATAAGAGTGTCAAACCCAACGAGGAGCAGAAGGTGTTGACAAGTGGTTTTGATCAAGGATTCACTGTAAATACTAGCAAACGGGTTTTCAGGGGTATTTGGTAATGCAAATAAATAAAGTGTGAGTAAATAAAAGACAGTAGTAATAATTGCAGCAAGTGGCCCAATCCTTTCTAGAGCAAAGGACAAGCCGGTTGTGTAACTTATGATGACCAAACGTTCTCGAGGACACACGGGAGTTTCTGTCAAGAGCTTTCGCTTCATGCCGCTAAATAATCTTTATTGGTTTGATAAGTGTTATGGGGGTGAACCTGTGCTAGCGCACTACCCTTACTAGGATAAATACACACTTGTGATTATACCCCTTGCAAGCATCCGCAAATACAATAAAGTAATTAAGATAAATCTAACCACAGCCTTAAACTCTAAGATCCTACGCTCCCTGGTGCAATGGTTTCCCAACGGAGGTTTAGGTTTCTGTCACTCCAGCAACCCCACAATTGGTAGCCAAATACACAATGCATCTCACTAGGCCCATAAATGGTGAAGTATCATGTAGTCGACGTTCACATGACACCACTAGTGAAATAACACCACAACAAGTAAATATCAAACCACTAAATATTACTTAACAATAATTCACTACTAACATCTTGACTTCTCCCATGTCCTCAAGAACTAAATGAACTAATCACAAGACATCATATGGATCATGATTAGAGGTGAAATAATGGTAAATAACAATCTGAACATAAACCTTAATTCAACGGTTCCACTCAATAGCATCAACCACAAGAGTAATCAACATCGGGAAAGTTTCCCCTAAGAATTTAACAAGATCCAACTCAAGATGTTACAGCGGGATGGTGTGGTGATGGTGGAGATGAAGGTGCTGGTGATGGAGATGATGATGATGATTATCCCGATGAAGTCCGGTGCGATGGTGATGACGATGGCGACGATCTCCCCTCTCCAAGAAGGAATTTCCCCGGTAGATTTCTGCCAGCTGGAGAGCTTTTCTCTCTCTGGTGTTTTCCGCCCCGTAGAGGCGGCGGTGTCTCTCTGAGCCCCCCCTGACTTAGGTTTTCGGGAATGATGAAATACGCAAAGGGGCGATGGCAGAAGTGGGCCAGGGGGCTCTCGCCACAGGTGGGCACGGCCAGGGGCTGGGCCGCGCCCCCTGGTGGTGAGGCTGCCCTGTGGCCCCTCTCGCCTTCTCCTTCTGGCTTCTTCAGTCTTCTGGGAAAATATAATTTTCTGGAATTTTTCTGGAATTTTCCTGATCTTCAAAATATGGTGCCTTGATGGTCCTTTTTCCAGCAGAATCCTAACTCCGGCAGCAAATCCTCCAATGATCATCAAACATGCAAAAACAGAGGAAACAACATAAGTATCATCTCTAAATATGAAATATATCAATGAATAACAGTAAATTATGATACAAAATAGTGATGCAAAATGGACGTATCAACCCCCCCAAGCTTAGACCTCGCTTGTCCCCAAGCTAAAACTAAACTCGGTAAACATGACCACAGGTTTATGGAGTGAAGTGTCGATAATCAAAATACGGACAAGAAGCATCACATTCACCAAGGCACAAATTATAATAGACAGCAACTTCCCTTTATAAGATATAGACTTGCAATAAATAAAAGGGAATCACAAATAAGGATGCACAAGGTAAACTATAATTGGTGGTGGCAAACCTTAGTTCTTGGTCAGAGAATGATGAACAAGCTATTCTTTCTTTTGAATGGAGCCTTTTTAAAATAGAACTAACCTAGCAAAAACCATATGCTCAACAAAACAAACTTTTAATATTCATAGAAAAGCTTTCAAAGATATATTCCTGCAGACAAAAGCATTGTACTAATCAAAAGAAGTTAGTAAACATGATTAAACGGATCAACATATGGATGAGTGAAACATAACAACTCAAATGCTTGCTTGAGATAGAGGGGAATAGGTTGACTCAACATAAAAGTAAAAGACAGGCCCTTCGCAAAGGGAAGAAGGGATTAAACATGTGCTAGAGCTTTTCATTTGTAAAACAGAGGTAAAAAGTTATTTTGAGAGGTGGTTGCTTTTGTCAACGACTAGCAACGGAGTTTTTGATATCTTCCATACTAAACAAGTGAGAGCGGTTCCGAGATGTTTGATTAATTTGGCACATTGGTGCTCTTTTATAGCTTAGCACTCCTCCCCACCTTTTCCTTTCTCAAACCATGGCTAACCGATTCCATCGGGTGCCAACCAACTTTCACATACCATGGAGGAGTGCTCTTTTTCTTTTCTTTTTGAGGTTACAATGGTCTGACCAGCTCCCTTGCAAAATTAATGACGAGAAGATGAAGCTGCCTAGTCGAGGGGTACTTAATTTAGTATGGAAGATAACAAACCCATCCACTACGTCCTTATGAGCTAAAAACAGTGGCACAAAATGAAAAGTATTTGAAGGTTTTTGAAAGGTAGCACATGAAAATTTACTTGGAATGGGTTAAAATACCATGCATAGGAATTTATAGTGGGCTCTTTGGAAGTGACTTGGCTTTTGGGATTTGGATGCACGAGAAGTATTCCCTCTCAGTACAGGTTTTTGGCTAGCAAGGCTGGGTAGCAAGCATAAGAGTTGCATGAAACAAACAAACATATATATAATAGGAACAATCATGCAAACTTCCTTGAAGGTACAACGATTTTGACTTTGAGAATAATATTGCTTATAAGCCAAACATGAAGGGAAAACTGAAGTGATGTAGCTACAAGCACTTCTTTCTTCTTTTCTACTCAAACCTCAAGGTAATGTTGCTACTGACCAAGCTAAGGTTGCCAAAACCAACTAAATTTACTCATGCTCCCAAAGTGATACCAATACTAATCAACAAGACTAGTCGTATAAGAGAGAGATTGCAAACTAAAATAAAGTGTGCAGAAAGTAAACGATAAAACTTCTCATTAATATTTCATTACCGCAACTCACACCAAGGGATACATAGATAACCAACTGAGGAGGATACTTCCAAACTGCAAACTATTCTATAGGATAATTTCTCTATTCATGATATGACTCTACTTGAAAAGTAAATGAGTGAAAGATAATGATGTGATACCGCGGCACTCCCCCAAGCTTGGAACAAACCAAGGGGATGCCTATACCGATGACGAATTACTCCTTTGGCGGTGGTTGTGAGTCTTTAATGAGCTTCTCAATCAAATCTTCCAAGTCATCGATCTTGTGACCGAGGTTATGAATCATCTCTGAATTGTGCTCAATACGGTTCATGAACCTGTCAGCTAGAGAATCCCAGCTCTTAGAGTTATTTCCCCATCCTTCTTCACTCTTGGAACTTTCTTTCCCTGCACTATTAGAACGATCTATATCCCAACCAGAGGGCAATCGTGATCTAGCCATCTAGGCACCTTTTGAAACTGATGTTCATGTATTAGAGTATGGAAAGGGTTGTTGCCTGACGGAGATGTCCGTGGAGCTAAGAGGTGACGCGGCACACCCCCTCCGGTTCTTATACGTGCACTCTTCTTGAACTTGTCATGACTTGTCATGACCCCAATGCTTGCAATCATGGTGCTCGTACGTGAACTTTGATCTTCCTCCTCGGCCTCACTTTCAACTTCTTCCTTCGGCTGAAGGTCTTGGTGATCATCTTCCCTGGGCCTTTTGCCCTTGTCGTTGCTCGAGGAAGCCATGGTGCTCTCAAAACTAAGATCAACTCCTGACAGAAACAGCTCAAAACAAAAACACAAATCTAACAACCTTTTCTTACCGGCAAGTTTAAAATCCCTATTAAGCTCTTTCACTGCCCAAAAAGCTTTATGTTCTAATTCTAAAGGCAAGTGACCCGCTTTTCCGTAAACCATTTTGTAAGGAGACATGCCCATAGGATTTTTATAAGCAGTTCTATAAGCCCATAAGGCATCGTTTAACTTGCTAGCCCAGTTTTTCCTAGATCTATTGACAGTCTTCTGCAAGATAGACTTGATCTCTCTATTTGAAAGCTCTACCTGCCCACTAGTTTGGGGATGATAAGCAGAAGCAATTCTATGATTAACGTCATATCTAGCTAGAGTTTTACTAAAACCGCCATGAATAAAATGAGAACCTCCATCAGTCATAAGATATCTAGGCACACCAAACCTAGGAAAAATAACGTCTTTAAGCATTTTAAACGAGGTCTCACCATCGACAATCTTTGTAGGTATGGCTTCTACCCACTTAGTAACATAACCAACAGCAACAAGTATGTGAGTATAGCCTTGTGAAGGAGGAAAAGGACCCATAAAGTCAAATCCCCAACAATCAAATGGTTCAATAACAAGAGTGTAACTCATAGGCATTTCATTTCGTCTAGAAATATTACCAACTCTTTGACATTCATCACAAGATAAAATATACCTCCTAGCATCTTTAAATAGGGTTGGCCAATAAAAACCTGATTGTAGAACCTTTTGCGTGGTTCTATCTCCAGAATGATGTCCTCCATAAGCACTGCCATGGCATTTTCTTAATATTTCTTGTTGCTCATATTCCGGAACACATCTTCGCATAATACCATCAACTCCTTCTTTATATAAGTGTGGGTCATCCCAAAAGTAATGCCTCAAATCATAGAAAAATTTTCTTCTTTGCTGAGCTGTAAAAGTTGGAGGCAAATACTTGGAAACAATAAAGTTAGCACAATCAGCATACCAAGGAAGGTCTCACGAAGTTACATTTATAGAAGCTAACTGTTCATTTGGAAAACTATTATTAACATGAATAGGATCAAAAGAAATGTTTTCCAATCTAGACAAGTTGTCAGCCACAGGATTTTCAGCACCTTTCCTATCTACGATATGCAAATCAAATTCTTGTAAAAGCAACACCCATCTAATAAGCCTAGGCTTAGCATCCTTCTTAGTCATAAGATATCTAATAGCAGCGTGATCAGTATGAATAGTAACTTTAGAATCAACAATGTAAGATCTAAACTTATCACATGCAAAAACAACAGCAAGAAACTCTTTCTCAGTGGTAGCATAATTCTTCTGAGCAGCATCAAGAGTCTTACTAGCATAATGAATAACATTCAACTTATTATCTACGCGCTGTCCAATAATAGCACCAACAGCAAAATCACTAGCATCACACATAATTTCAAAGGGTAAATTCCAATCAGGTGGTTGAACAATAGGAGCAGTAGTTAAAGCCTTCTTAAGAGTTTTGAAAGCTTCCTTACAATCATCATCAAAGACAAATGGTACATCTTTTTGAAGAAGATTAGTAAGAGGCTTTGAAATCTTAGAGAAATCTTTAATAAACCTCCTATAAAAACCAGCATTACCAAGAATACTATGAATACCTTTAACATCTCTGGGACAGGGCATTTTCTCAATTGCTTCCACTTTTGCTCTGTCAACTTCAGTACCTCTTTCAGAAATTTTATGTCCAAGGACAATTCCTTCATTCACCATAAAATGGCATTTCTCCCAATTAAGAACAAGGTTAGTTTCTTCACACCTCTGCAAAACTTTATCAAGATTGTGCAAATAGTTATCAAAAGAAGTTCCATAGATGGAAAAATTGTCCATGAAGACCTCCACAATTTCCTCACAAAAACCATGAAAAATAGCAGACATGCATCTTTGAAAAGTAGCAGGAGCATTGCATAAACCAAACGGCATACGTCTATAAGCATAAGTTCCATAAGGACAAGTAAAAGTGGTTTTCTCTTGATCTTCCTTTTTAACAGCAATCTGAGAGAAACCGGAATAACCATCAAGAAAACAAAAATGAGTCTTCTTAGATAACCTCTCTAACATCTGATCTATAAACGGTAAAGGATAATGATCTTTCTTAGTAACTTTGTTTACTTTTCTATAGTCAATGCACATCCTATAACCAACTACTACCCTCTGAGGAATAAGCTCATTATTCTCATTAGGTACGACAGTCATACCTCCTTTCTTAGGAACACAATGAACAGGACTAACCCATCTACTATCAGCAATAGGATAAATAATACCAGCATCAAGGAGCTTTAATACCTCATTTCTTACCACATCCTTCATCTTGGGAATTAAGCGGCGTTGATGCTCCACAACCGGCTTCGCATCTTTCTCCATATTAATAGCATGCTGACATAAAGTGGGGCAAATCCCTTTTAAATCATCAAGAGTATATCCCATAGCTCCTCGATGTTTCCTCAATATCTCCAATAATCTTTCTTCTTCCTTTCCTCAAAGCTTAGAGCTGATAATAACAGGATATATTTTCTTATCATCTATATAGGCATATTTAAGATCATCAGGTAAATGTTTTAATTCAAAAATAGGATCTTCTTTAAGTGGCAAAGTGGTACCGAGATCCTCCACAGGTAAATTGTGCTTGATCAACGGTTGTTGACAAAGGAAAATGTCGTCAATCTCTTCTCTTTCCTTACTGAAAACATCACTTTCATGATCTTCCATGAATTGCTGCAAAGCATTATTAGAAGCAAGAGCAATAGAGGCAAGCTGTTCAACTCGAAAATTTTCATTAGGCATTTCATAAGAATAAGAAGTCTTAGCAAACTTAGAAAAATTAAACTCATAAGACTCTCCATTAAACTTAATGAAAATTTTCTCCTTCTTACAGTCTATCACAGCGCCACAAGTATTCAAAAAGGGTCTACCAAAAATAATAGGACAAGTTTTACTAGCCTCCTTACCAAGTACTAGAAAATCAGTAGGGTATTTAGTCTTACCGCATAGGACTTCCACATCTCAAATAATACCAAGAGGCCAAACAGTCTCTCTGTTAGCAAGTTGAACAACAACATCAATATCTTCAAGTTCACAAGCGCCAATCTCATGCATAATTTCTTTGTAAAGCTCTAAAGGAATGGCACTTGCACTAGCACCAATGTCACATAAACCATAATAGCAATGATCTCCAATCCTGTGGTGACCCAGCATACCACTGCATGTTGTAGTATACAAGTCATTGATATAACACTTGTGAAGTACCAATTCACAAATATTACATCCCTCAGAGTGGTACAACAGAAACACAGCGGTCTTTATTCAAGCACTAAATATTACAAGCCATAATGTTACAAAGGATTCCAGTTCCTCCTCGGTCCAAAGAGGAACACTCGGTGGTTCTAAGTTGATACTACAAATCTTAGTTACAACAGAAAGTAGTAGACTAAACATTGTGCCTAACTCTAGTCGCTTTATTCTAGGTGTCCGATGCGACCAAAGTTTCTATCCTTCGGTTCTAAGTGTCGGCCTCCTCCTCGTTTCCTTCGTCGGGACCATAGGAGATGGTGTAATTGATGCCTTCGACTCCTCCAGATAAGTCCGGTTCTTCATAGTAGACCTCCTCGTAGTCCTTCGGGCTTCCTTCAGTTTCTTCAAACTGGTTCTCCGAGTCTAAGCAAGGGTTAAAAGGAGTGGGGTGAGTAACGAGCGTTACCCAACAAGTTCATTTAATAGATTAGAGGTGTTTGATGCACTAACTACGACCATAGACTAGAAAGTTTTAGGCCAAATGCAGTTTTTTTGTAAGCATTTCTTCAAAGATTGATTTTATTCAAAGAACTATGTCCGTCAGTCTTCACAGGTTGATTAGAGCTTCGATGGGCTCCTTTCCTGCCGTGTTCGTAGCTCCTTCCCGGAACAGGGAGTATCTTGATACTTTTTGTACACTCTGCAGAGGTGGTCACTTGTACCCATAGGAGATCAACACCTTGCTGCACAATCGGGCGTACTTTCCCGTCCACACTTCCTTGGTATGGGGCCCAGCCGTTGATCCAAGCCAATCACTGTTCCTTCCCACAACCGTGCATATCCACCCTTTTGCGACTCCAACTTCGGTTCGCTACCCTCACCGGTCTACGTCTTTGGTAGTTGCCGACCTCGGCATACTTGTCTTTCCTTGACAATGAGTTACCCCCACCGGATATGGTTACATCTTTGGTAACACCGGCCTCGGCACTCTACCCCCGTCGTTGTCACAATCCATCATAGACCACCAAAATCGTGAATTCATTAGGGGGAATCCACCCATCCCGAAGCTCCTCGCAGGGAAATAACTGCTCCGAAACGGCGCGTCCGTTGATATGCATGAGGGAAAAGATACAGCTGACTCTCCCGTCCCATTCCAGACCCTATGGTTGACCGTATTTTATGGCACAAGAATCACTAGCGACATTGGTTATTAGTCCTAGGTAAACATTCCCAGTACAGTGGGACCTCCACCATACTCTTAGCATGGTCTCACTGCCCACCTCCCTACGTCGACAACCACCATGGTTGCTAACCACTAGTCATTTTCATTCAAGAAAAGTAGAACCTTTGCTTTTTAATGCAATCATAATAATAATACCACCGGTATATTTGCAAGTACTTTGTTAAAGATACACAAGAGATATGAGCAAGAGTGAACTTGCCTGCAAACTGCAAGGTAGTGCAGTTGGATTTGTTGAAGTGACCTGGGACCTCGGGTTCTGGAAAACAGCATCATTGTCCGATAAGGGCAATGGTTAAAGATTCAAATAATGCATGCTCCTTTATAGTGTGTGTATTCCCTTTAACCCCCCAGAAATATTTTATTCTTATCCTAGGGTTTATATACTCTTTTTATGATTTTAAAGAGTATATGTTAAAAATTGCTTCATTCAAGAATATTCATTAATACCCTAGAATGGAGTTCAATTTTGATAATGAGTTGTATTCTATTAAGAAGAAATCCTTTTAGGCTTTCATTCCTAATATTTTTACCTGGTGAATTATTTTAAGTGGATATACTCTAATTATGATTTTATCAGAGTATATATTAGGTAAAATTCATTCAAGAATACTAAGATTAAATTCTTGAATGTATTTACTTGATCTTAATTCAAGAATATTATTTCCTCTTATTATTTTTTTACATACAATTTAATTCTAGAGGTTTTCCTTTCAAAAGAAAGGTTTTTGAAGACAATTATGAATAAATCCTCTTTTATTGATAAAATCACTAGTTAAGTGATTTAAAAGTTAAAATCACTTAAAGTTATTTTTGTAGAAATTCCATTTATTTTTTCTACTTTTAATTGGTGTTGAAAAGCCTTTTTCTAGAAAAGCCCTTTTCCTTTTATCAATTTCTATTTTTTTAAATTCTTGGTTAAAAACCTCTCCTCTCACATCTCTCTCTGCCAACCCTGGACCACTTGTCAGGCCAGGCCCACCTGTCGGGCCAGCCTACTGGTCGAGCCCGACCAGCGGCTCGGTCGGTCCGACCGGTCGCCTCTTCCCCCACGCTCACTCGCGTCTTTGCTAACGCCAAGTTGACGTGGGGATATGCAGTTGATGGTCCTTGTGCGTGGCGAACAACCAGCCCGTTGGGAACCCCAAGAGGAAGGTGTGATGAGTATAGCAGCTAGTTTTCCCTCAGTTAAGAAACCAAGGTTTTATCGTTCTTGGAGAGAAGGGACAATAACGACTGAAGGTGATGCAGACTGACTTAGTAACACTCCAACAAGGGCGCCGTTTAACGATACTTGTTGACTCGTCTTCGGCCAGTAGCAACGCGGAACCTGCACACAACACAACCAACTACTTTGTTCCCAACTTGCGATGAGGTTGTCAATCTCATCGGTTTGCTTGAAACAAAGGTTATGAGCGTATCGAGTGGAAAATAGTAGAAGTATGCGAGTAAAGTAAACAGTGCGAGTAAAGTAAACAGGTGATAGCAATATGGTGGAAATAGGACCAGGGTCCACAGTTCACTAGTGGTGTCTCTCCATAAGATAAATAACACATGCTGGGTAAACAAATTACAGTTGGGCAATTGATAGAATAAAGATAAACGTGATATGTCAAGAAGATCACTATGAGATTTACTCTGGGCATTACAACAAAATACATAGACCGCCATCCAACTGCATCTATGACTAATAATCCACTTGTGGCGAATCAATCCGAGAACTCCACAAGTACTAAGTTGCGAACAACAGATAATTGCACTAAGCAAAGTGTGTAATGTAAACAAAGCATATGCCCTTGAGCATGCGAATGTTGTTTTCTCCCTAGTAGCAACAACACATCTACAACCTTAGAGGTTTCTGTCACTCCCCCAGGTTAAATAGAGGCATGAACCCACTATCGAGCATAAATACCCCCTCTTGGAGTCACTAGCAACTACTCGGCCAAGATAGCTACTAACAACGGAGAGCATGCAAGATCATAAACAACATAGACATAACAAAAGATAATATTCAGTACAGCAACTTGCTACTCCAAGTGGATGTTGCTGGCGCTAAGTTGACGCGGGAGGTTTTCTTCAATCTTTGGAAGTATTCTTCTTTAGTGCCCGGCAACGGCCAGAAAATTAGCTGCTAGCTGGTGGTTAACGTGGGAGCAGACTGTCCTTGTGCGTGGTGGATAACCAGCCCGTTGGGAACCCCAAGAGGAAGGTATGATGAGTATAGCAGCTAGTTTTCCCTCAGTTAAGAAACCAAGGTTTAATATCGATCTTGGAGAGGAGAGACAAACGACTGAAGGTGATGCGGAACCTGCACACACATAACCAAGTACTTTGTTCCCAACTTGCGATGAGGTTGTCAATCTCACCGGTTTGCTTGAAACAAAGATTATGAGTGTATCGAGTGGAAAACAATATAGTATGCGAGTAAAGTAAGCAGTACGAGTAAAGTAAACAGGTGATAGCAATATGATGGAAATAGGACCGGGGTCCACAGTTCACTAGTGGTGTCTCTCCATAGATAAAATAACACATGTTGGGTAAACAAATTACAGTCGGGCAATTGATAGAATAAAGATAAACGTGATATGTCAAGAAGATCACTATGAGATTTACTCTGGGCATTACAACAAAATACATAGATCGCCATCCAACTGCATCTATGACTAATAATCCACTCCCGGGGATATCAATCCGAACACCCCAAAAGTATTAGGTTGCGAACAACAGATAATTGCATTAGGCAAAGTGTGTAATGTAAACAAAGCATATGCCCTTGAGCATATGAATGTTGTTTTCTCCCTAGTAGCAACAACACATCTACAACCTTAGAGGTTTCTGTCACTCCCCCAGATTAAATAGAGGCATGAACCCACTATCGAGCATAAATACCCCCTCTTGGAGTCACTAGCAACTACTCGGCCAAGATAGCTACTAACAACGGAGAGCATGCAAGATCATAAACAACATAGAGATAACAAAAGATAATATTCAGTACAGCAACTTAATCATAAACACCAATATTCATCGGATCCCAACAAACCAAACAAGTAGAATTACATAACGGTGATCTCAATCATGTAGGGCAGCTCATGAGATCTAAACATGAAGCACATGGTGGAGAAGACAACCATCTAGCTACTGCTATGGACCCATAGTCCAAGGTAGACTACTCACTCATCGCTCCGGAGGCAAGCATGGCGATGAAGAAGACCTCCGGTGGCGATTCCCCTCTCCGGCAGGGTGCCGGGAAGAGCTTCTGGACCCTCCCGATCTTCGGGTCGACGGCGGCGGCGGATCGCGATGTGTTCTGGAAATCTGATCGGGTACTTAGGTTTTTTCTGTCGGGGGGTCTTTATAGGCGAAGGGGCGATGTCAGAGGAGGAGCCAGGCGCCCTCACGCAGGGCCCGCGCGGCCAGGGGCCTGGCCGCGCCACCCCTGTGCGTGGGGCCCTGGTGGCCCCCCTCCTACTCTCCTTTGGATCTCTGGAAGCTTCCGGGTAAAATAAGACTTCAGGAACTTGTTTCGTCCAATTCCGAGAATATTTCCTGTGTATCACTTCTGAAACACAAAAACAGCAGAAAACAGGAAACTAGCACGGTGGCAACTCGTTAATAGGTTAGTTCCGGAAAATGCATAAAAGTGCCATGAAGTGTAACAAAACAATAGGCAAATGGTGTAAAAACAAGCATGGAGCATCAAAAATTATAGATACGTTGGAGACGTATCAAGCATCCCCAAGCTTAACTCCTGCTCGTCCTCGAGTAGGTAAGTGATAACAAAGAATAATTTTTGAGGTGACATGCACCTACACAATCTTGATCATATATGTAAGCATTTGTGAGCTGGGATCATAAGAACTTAAAACATGGGCATGAAGATATAATCATGACAATAAGAACTTAGCAACCATGTCGTAAACATGCAAATGAACACAAACAAAAGATCATGAAAATGAAACACTGAAAGTCAAACGTGTGTTCAAATCATAAGGAAAAACATACAAATGGTTTTCAGCTTGTCCTTCAAAGAGAGCAAAACATAAATGCATAGGACACCTTCAAGTTTAAGAGGGCGACTAGATACAAATAATTTAAGAACAAGTGAAACCAACAATATGAATCAATCACTGAACTTTGGGACAATGCATATCACACTAAGAATGACAACTATGCTCTCTTAATAGTGCATAAAGAAAGAAGGTGGTGACTCAACATAAAAGTAGAAGAAAGGCCCTTCGCAGAGGGAAGCAGTGATTGCAAGTTTTATAACCTTCAAAAATTATGGTACTTACCGGCTTTGAGCTCTCATTGCCCCCATCATAAGCATCTTGAATGGTTAAAGTTAATGCGAGAACAATTATGATGCATATGCTTGACAAATCATAAGTTGAAAACCTCGTGCCCCGTGAATACGAGTACCCAAACCTCATGCTACTTTACTTAGAGTCCCAAGCAAGGCTCTTGTCATTGTAAGTATATGCATATCATTGAGAACCGCCAATGGGGTACCTCCGTGCCCGATGACATGGAACAAGCCCACACCAAAATGATAGGACAAGCAGACAATGAACACCTCGACATCTCTTTTATTTGCCTTTTGTTTAGCTTTTTATTGTGAGATGCGTCGTCGTATGTTCACCATGGGTATGCTGCAAATTTCCACCATGAATTATGCATGGCTTAGATTGGCGGCCCGGCGTTTCCCTAACACATATACAAACTCCATGATCCCCACAAGATTCCCAATTCATTTCACACCGCGGGCATCCATAAACAAAAGATCACGATATCAACTCAAATAAGAAGTGCAATGTTGAAAGCTTGCCCCATGACAGCATGGATGGGCTAGAATCCAACTTACAACTTGCAAGCATAACAACTCAACATAAAAGACCACAATGTCAAATTTTTAAGAAGAGGAAAAAGTAAAGTGTGCCTTCCGGTTCGTGAGAGCTTTACTGACCGAATTTCGCATAACACTGGTAAGAGTTTAATTTGAAGAGAAAATAAAAGCAAGTCAAATTTACTTGGAATAGCAAATTGCTAGTAGGTATGTATGGTGGACAATTTGGAAAACTTTGGCTTTTAGGAGTTGGATGCATGAGTAGAGCTCATACTCAGTACACGGCGAGGGCTAGCAAAAGACTGGGAGCGACCAACTAAGAGAGCAATAATGGCCATAATCATGCAAAGCGACAAAGCGACATTAAAAGAAGCATAAGATGGCATCAAAAGTCAAAAACTAAATGATCATGAAGGCTATTGGCGACTTTGTAAGAGTCTAACATGTGTGAGCATGCGCCAAGTCAACCCAAATAAAGCATCAAGGAGAAAACCAAAATAATGCTTCCATACAATAAAAACAACGCATGATTTTTTCAAAGGCTCATTAAGCAATCTCAGTTATTTGAGACAAGTCATGCTACAGCAAAACCACTAAGCATACTATCAAAAAGACATCAAGCATGACATGAAAAAGCCTAAGCCGCAGTCTACACAAGCTCCTTCTTGTACCACTATTTTGCACAAAGCTTTTTCTCTTTTCCAACACCATTTGAAATTTTTAAAGACACCTCTTTTGATGAAAAGATATGACAAGGACTGAACGCAAATCAAGGCGAAAACGTAAACCAAAAGCAGTAGCAGAAAAAGAAGAACGCTCGATTTTTAATAAGAGTGAAAACTAGAGCGTTCTTTGCAATGAAAAACGAGTACATCTCCTCCAAAGGAAATTTGTTGGGGTCCAACCATTTATTGCAGCAAACAAACAAACTAAACAAACTAAAACAACTGACGCTCCAAGAAAAACACATAGTGCATGAAGCAATAAAAATATAGTGTTTTGAAAGGTGACCTGATTTTTGCCGACGAAGAAGGGGTGCCTCGGGGGCATCCCCAAGCTTTGACGCTTGTACTTCTTGGATATTTCTTGGGGTGATGCATGGGCATCCCCAAGCTTGAGCTTTTGTCCATTCTTCACTCATCTCATCATTCTCCAATCCCTACACTTGAAAACTTTCTTCATACAAAACTAAACACAATTCTATTAGCAACATTAGTGTAAGCATAACATATAATCAACCTCTTTTTGCTTCAGGTTTCAACTCAAAACCACCACATATATAGCAAATACTACTGTAGCAACCTCCCAAAAAGTTCCGTGATCAAAAGAACTCAAAAGAAAGCGATAAAGTGGCAAACACAAATATTGGCAGAAATCTGTCAAAACTGAACAGCTGACAAAGGTCGAATTTTTGAGGGATTTTCTGTTGCTCAAATCAAAAAGTGTTCAACTAACAAAAGTTTTAATATAACCTGGGGCATATGCACAAGAAATAGCAGGTCCAAAAGATAAACAGAGAATTTATACGAATTTTTACGGTGCAGCACCGAAAACAGTCTCAGGACAGCAACATCCCCAAATCTTTACCTCACTCAAATTAGAGGCTTCTCTTGGCACAAAAACGAAATAAACAAGATAAGGAGCAGTCATTACAGTAGTAATGACTTCCAAGACTCAAATAAAAGAAAAATTACTGAAAAGAAAACATTGGGTTATCTCCCAAGAGTGCTTTTCTTTAACGCCTTTGAGCTAGGCGCAGAAAATTGCGAATCAAGTAACATCAAGTGATGAAGCATCAAGATCAACTGCAGAAGTCTTGTCAATAAGGCATTGTATTTCATCCACATAAGTTTTAGAAGACCCTTTGTGATCATGCTTTGGTACAGTATTCTCATCAAAAAGATTTTCAGGACAGATCCAGTCAAAATTATTTTCGAAAGCTTCACACAATCCCAAGAGCTTGCAAGGTATAGGTATTTCGGCTCCTTCATTGTTAGTACCAATAACCTTTATAGGCGAACCGAGTTTATTAAAACATTTAAGAACTTTCCTAGCTTCAATAACGATATCCTTAAATTCTAAGCGCAAAGCTTCCAAGATAAAAGCTTTCTTTTCGGGATCCTCAATTTCATAAAGCTTCAGGAACATGTATTGCATAAAAGGATTAAGACTAGCAAACCTAGTTTCCAACATGTGAATCAAATAAGCAGAAGCAACTTCAATACTAGGAGCTAGCTCAACCAAAGATTTTTCCTCAACTTCCTCATGCATACTAATGTGATTAAAGAACTCCTCAATGTTACTTTTGCCAATAATCGAACCACTACCTACTGAGAGGTCCTCCAGAGCGTACTTAGGGATCAACATAATAAACTGAAAGTAAAGAAATAACAACTACCAAGGATTGTAATTTTTTTGGGTTTTTGATATAAAGCAATGCGGGTGAAATAAATAAAGTAAAGCAAAACAATAACAAAGTAAAGGATGTGCGTGCGAAAAACTCCCCTCGCAGAAGTTTTCTACTTCCTCCCCGGCAACGGCGCCAGAAAATTAGCTGCTACTCCAAGTGGATGTTGCTGGCGCTAAGTTGACGCGGGAGGTTTTCTTCAATCTTTGGAAGTATTCTTCTTTAGTCCCCGGCAACGGCGCCAGAAAATTAGCTGCTAGCTGGTGGTTAACGTGGGAGCAGACTGTCCTTGTGCGTGGTGGATAACTAGTCCGTTGGGAACCCCAAGAGGAAGGTATGATGAGTATAGCAGCTAGTTTTCCCTCAGTTAAGAAACCAAGGTTTAATATCGATCTTGGAGAGGAGAGACAAACGACTGAAGGTGATGCGGAACCTGCACACACACAACCAAGTACTTTGTTCCCAACTTGCGATGAGGTTGTCAATCTCACCGGTTTGCTTGAAACAAAGATTATGAGCGTATCGAGTGGAAAACAATATAGTATGCGAGTAAAGTAAATAGTACGAGTAAAGTAAACAGGTGATAGCAATATGATGGAAATAGGACCGGGGTCCACAGTTCACTAGTGGTGTCTCTCCATAGATAAAATAACACATGCTGGGTAAACAAATTACAGTCGGGCAATTGATAGAATAAAGATAAACGTGATATGTCAAGAAGATCACTATGAGATTTACTCTGGGCATTACAACAAAATACATAGACCGCCATCCAACTGCATCTATGACTAATAATCCACTCCCGGGGATATCAATCCGAATACCCCAAAAGTATTAAGTTGCGAACAACAGATAATTACATTAAGCAAAGTGTGTAATGTAAACAAAGCATATGCCCTTGAGCATATGAATGTTGTTTTCTCCCTAGTAGCAACAACACATCTACAACCTTAGAGGTTTCTGTCACTCCCCCAGATTAAATTGAGGCATGAACCCACTATCGAGCATAAATACCCCCTCTTGGAGTCACTAGCAACTACTCAGCCAAGATAGCTACTAACAACGGAGAGCATGCAAGATCATAAACAACATAGAGATAACAAAAGATAATATTCAGTACAGCAACTTAATCATAAACACCAATATTCATCGGATCCCAACAAACAAACATGTAGAATTACATAACGGTGATCTCAATCATGTAAGGCAGCTCATGAGATCTAAACATGAAGCACATGGTGGAGAAGACAACCATCTAGCTACTGCTATGGACCCATAGTCCAAGGTAGATTACTCACTCATCGCTCCGGAGGCAAGCATGGCGATGAAGAAGACCTCCGGTGGCGATTCCCCTCTCCGGCAGGGTGCCGGGAAGAGCTTCTGGACCCTCCCGATCTTTGGGTCGACGGCGGCGGTGGATCGCGATGTGTTCTGGAATTCTGATTGGGTACTTAGGTTTTTTCCGTTGGGGGGTCTTTATAGGCGAAGGGGCGATGTCAGAGGAGGAGCCAGGCGCCCTCACGCGGGGCCCGTGCAGCTAGGGGCCTGGCCGCGCCACCCCTACGTGTGGGGCCCTGGTTGCCCCCCTCCTACTCTCCTTCGGATCTCTAGAAGCTTCCGGGTAAAATAAGACTTCAGGAACTTGTTTCGTCCAATTCCGAGAATATTTCCTGTGTATCACTTCTGAAACACAGAAACAGCAGAAAACAGGAAACTGGCACTGTGGCAACTCGTTAATAGGTTCGTTCCGGAAAATGCATAAAAGTGCCCCGAAGTGTAACGAAACAATAGGCAAATGGTGTAAAAATAAGCATGGAGCATCAAAAATTATAGATACGTTGGAGACGTATCACAACTCAATCATAACACCAATATTCATTGGATCCCAACAAACCAAACATGTAGAATTACATAACGGTGATCTCAATCATGTAGGGCAGCTCATGAGATCTAAACATGAAGTACATGGCAGAGAAGACAACCATCTAGCTACTGCTATGGACCCATGGTCCAAGGTAGACTACTCACTCATCGCTCCGGAGGCAAGCATGGCGATGAAGAAGACCTCCGGTGGCGATTCCCCTCTCCGGCAGGGTGCCGGGAAGAGCTTCTGGACCCTCCCGATCTTCGGGTCGATGGCGGCGGCGGATCGCGATGTGTTCTGGAAAAGTGATCGGGTACTTAGGTTTTTCCCGTCGGGGGGTCTTTATAGGCGAAGGGGCGATGTCAGAGGTGGCCCCAGGCCTCCTCATGCCAGGGCGGCGTGGCCAGGGGCTGGGCCGTGCCAGCCCTGCGTGAGGGCGGCCTGTGGCCCCTCTCCTTCTTCTCTTCAGATAACTGGAAGCTCCCAGACAAAATAAGACTTTAGGAACTTGTTTCGTCCAATTCCGAGAATATTTCCTGTGTATCACTTCTGAAACACGAAAACAGCAGAAAACAGGGAACTGGCACTGTGGCGACTTGTTAATAGGTTAGTTTCGGAAAATGCATAAAAGTGCCACGAAGTGTAACGAAACATTAGGCAAATGGTGTAAAAACAAGCATGGAGCATCAAAAATTATAGATACGTTGGAGACGTATCAAGCATCCCCAAGCTTAACTCCTGCTCGTCCTACATAATCTTGATCATATATGTAAGCATTTGTGAGCTGGGATCATAAGAACTTAAAACATGGGCATGAAGATATAATTCTTGATAATAAGAACTTAGCAACCATGTTGTAAAAATGCAAATGAACACAAACAAAAGATCATGAAAATGAAACAATGAAAGTCAAACGTGTGTTCAAATCATAAGGAAAAACATACAAATGGTTTTCAGCTTGTCCTTCAAAGAGAGCAAAACATAAATGCATAGGACACCTTCAAGTTTAAGAGGGCGACTAGATACAAATAATTTGAGAAAAAGTGAAACCAACAATATGAATCAATCAATGAACTTTGGGACAATGCATATTATACTAAGAATGACAACTATGCTCTCTTAATGGTGCCTAAAGATAGAAGGTGGTGACTCAACATAAAAGTAAAAGAAAGGCCCTTCGCAGAGGGAAGCAGTGATTGCAAGTTTTATAACCTTCAAAAATTATGGTACTTACCGGCTTTGAGCTCTCATTGCCCCATCATAAGCATCTTGAATGGTTAAAGTTAATGTGAGAGCAATTATGATGCATATGCTTGACAAATCATAAGTTGAAAACCTCGTGTCCCGTGAATACGAGTACCCAAACCTCATGCTACTTTACTTAGAGTCCCAAGCAAGGCTCTTGTTATTGTAAATATATGCATATCATTAAGAACCGCCAATGGGGTACCTCCGTGCCCGATGACATGGAACAAGCCCACATCAAAATGACAGGACAAGCAGGCAATGAACACCTCGACATCTCTTTTATTTGCCATTTGTTTAGCTTTTTATTGTGAGATGCGTCGCCGAATGTTCACCATGGGTATGTTGCAAATTTCCACCATGAATTATGCATGGCTTAGATTAGCAGCCTGGCGTTTCCCTAACACATATACAAACTCCATGATCCCCACAAGATTCCCAATTCATTTCACACCGCGGGCATCCATAAACAAAAGATCACGATATCAACTCAAATAAGAAGTGCAATGTTGAAAGCTTGCCCGTGACTACATGGCTGGGCTAGTCTCCAACTTACAACTTGCAAGCATAACAACTCAACATAAGAGACCACAATGTCAAATTTTTAAGAACAGGAAAAAATAAAGTGTGCCTTCCGGTTCGTGAGAGCTTTACTGACCGAATTTCGCATAACACTGGTAAGAGTTTAATTTGAAGAGAAAATAAAAGCAAGTCAAATTTACTTGGAATAGCAAATTGCTAGTAGGTATGTATGGTGGACACTTTGGCAAACTTTGGCTTTTAGGAGTTGGATGCACGAGTAGAGCTCATACTCAATACAAGGCGAGGGCTAGCAAAAGACTGGGAGCGACCAACTAAGAGAGCAATAATGGCCATAATCATGCAAAGCGACAAAGCGACATTAAAAGAAGCATAAGATGGCATCAAAAGTAAAAAACTAAATGATCATAGAGGCTATTGGCGACTTTGTAAGAGTCTAACATGTGTGAGCATGCGCCAAGTCAACCCAAATAAAGCATCAAGGAGAAAACCAAAATAATGCTTCCATACAATAAAAACAACGCATGATTTTTTCAAAGGCTCATTAAGCAATCTCAGTTATTTGAGACAAGTCATGCTACAGCAAAACCACTAAGCATACTATCAAAAATACATCAAGCATGACATGAAAAAGCCTAAGCCGCAGTCTACACAAGCTCCTTCTTGTACCACTTTTTTGCACAAAGCTTTTTCTCTTTTCCAACACCATTTGAAATTTTTATAAACACCTCTTTTGATGAAAACCAATAAAGATCAGAGGCAAAAATACACCTTGATGAAAAGATATGACAAGGTCTGAATGCAAATCAAGGCGAAAACGAAAGCCAAAAGCAGTAGCAGAAAAAGAAGAACACCCGGTGAAATTGTAAGAATGAAAACGGAGTGTTCTTGGCAAATGAAAACGAGTACATCTCCTCCAAAGGAAATTTGTTGGGGTCCAACCATTTATTGCAGCAAACAAAACTAAACTAACTAAGAAAACTAAAACAACTGACGCTCCAAGAAAAACACATAGTGCATGAAGCAATAAAAATATAGTGTCTTGAAAGGTGACCTGATTTTTGCCGATGAAGAAGGGGTGCCTCGGGGGCATCCCCAAGCTTTGTCGCTTGTACTTCTTGGATATTTCTTGGGGTGATGCATGGGCATCCCCAAGCTTGAGCTTTTGTCCATTCTTCAACTCATCTCATCATTCTCCAATCCCTACACTTGAAAACTTCCTTCATACAAAACTAAACACAAATCTATTAGCAACATTAGTGTAGCATAACATATAATCAACCTCTTTTTGCTTCAGGTTTCAACCCAAAACCACCACATATATAGCAAATACTACTGTAGCAGCTTCCCATAAAGTTCCATGATCAAAAGAACTCAAAAGAAAGCGATAAAGCGGCAAACACAAATATTGGCAGAAATCTGTCAAAACAGAACAGCTAACAAAGGACGAATTTTTGAGGGGTTTTCTGTTGCTCAAATCAAAAAGTTTTCAACTAAAAAAGGTTTGGATATAACCTGGGGCATATGCACAAGAAATTGCAGGTCCAAAAGATATACAGAGAATTTATACGAATTTTTACGGTGCAGCACCGAAAACAGTTTCAGGACAGCAACATCCCCAAATCTTTACCTCACTCGAATTAGAGGCTTCTCTTGGCACAAAAACAAAATAAACAAGATAAGGAGCGGTCATTACAGTAGTAATGACTTCCAAGACTCAAATAAAAGAAAAAGTACTGAAAATAAATATTGGGTTATCTCCCAAGAGTGCTTTTCTTTAACGCCTTTGAGCTAGGCGCAGAAAATTGCGAATCAAGTAACATCAGAAGGATCATTAAGATCCACTGCAGAAGTCTTGTCAATAAGGCATTGTATTTCATCCACATAAGTTTTAGAAGACCCTTTGTGATCACGCCTTGGTTCACTCAAATCACAAAAAAAGATTTTTGGGACAGATCCAGTCAAAATTATTTTCGAAAGCTTCACATAATCCCAAGAGCTTGCTAGGTATAGGTATTTCGGCTCCTTCATCGTTAGTACCAATAACCTTTATAGGTGAACCGAGTTTATTAAAATGTTTAAGAACTTTTCTAGCTTCAATAACGACATCTCTAAATTCTATGCGCAAAGTTTCCAAGATAAAAGCTTTCTTTTCGGGATCCTCAATTTCATGAAGCTTAAGGAACATGTATTGCATAAAAGGATTAAGACTAGCAAACCTAGTTTCCAACATGTGGATCAAATAAGCAGAAGCAACTTCAATACTAGGAGCTAGCTCAACCAAAGATTTCTCCTCAACTTCCTCATGCATACTAATGTGATTAAAGAACTCCTCAATGTTACTTTTTCCAATAATTGAACCACTACCTACTGAGAGGTCCTCCAGAACGTACTTAGGGATCAACATAATGAACTAAAAGTAAAGAAATAACAACTACCAAGGATTCTAATTTTTTTGGGTTTTTGATATGAAACGATGCAGGTAAAATAAATAAAGTAAAGCAAAACAATAACAAAGTAAAGGATGTGCGTGCAAAAACTCCCCTCGCAGAAGTCTTCCAATCTCCCCGGCAACGGCGCTAGAAAAGAGGCTGCTAACACCAAGTTGATGTGGGAATATGCAGTTGATGGTCCTTGTGCGTGGCAAACAACCAGCCCATTGGAAACCCTAAGAGGAAGGTGTGATGAGTATAGCAGCTAGTTTTCCCTCAGTTAAGAAACCAAGGTTTTATCATTCTTGGAGAGAAGGGACAATAACGACTGAAGGTGATGCAGACTGACTTAGTAACACTCCAACAAGGGCGCCATTTAATGATACTTGTTGACTCGTCTTTGGCCAGTAGCAACACGGAACCTGCACACAACACAACTAAGTACTTTGTTCCCAACTTGCGATGAGGTTGTCAATCTCACCGGTTTGCTTGAAACAAAGGTTATGAGCGTATCGAGTGGAAAATAGTAGAAGTATGCGAGTAAAATAAACAATGCGAGTAAAGTAAACAGGTGATAGCAATATGGTGGAAATAGGACCGGGGTCCATAGTTCACTAGTGGTGTCTCTCCATAAGATAAATAACACATGCTGGGTAAACAAATTACAGTTGGGCAATTGATAGAATAAAGATAAACGTGATATGTCAAGAAGATCACTATGAGATTTACTCTGGGCATTACAACAAAATACATAGACCGCCATCCAACTGCATCTATGACTAATAATCCACTTGTGGCGAATCAATCCGAGAACTCCACAAGTATTAAGTTGGGAACAATAGATAATTGCACTAAGCAAAGTGTGTAATGTAAACAAAGCATATGCCCTTGAGCATATGAATGTTGTTTTCTCCCTAGTAGCAATAGCACATCTACAACCTTAGAGGTTTCTGTCACTCCTCCAGGTTAAATAGAGGCATGAACCCACTATCGAGCATAAATACCCCCTCTTGGAGTCACTAGCAACTACTCGGCCAAGATAGCTACTAACAACGGAGAGCATGCAAGATCATAAACAACATAGAGATAACAAAAGATAATATTCAGTACAGCAACTCAATCATAACACCAATATTCATCGGATCCCAACAAACCAAACATGTAGAATTACATAACGGTGATCTCAATCATGTAGGGCAGCTCATGAGATCTAAACATGAAGCACATGGTGGAGAAGACAACCATCTAGCTACTGCTATGGACCCATGGTCTAAGGTAGACTACTCACTCATCGCTCTGGAGGCAAGCATGGCGATGAAGAAGACCTCCGGTGGCGATTCCCCTCTCCGGCAGGGTGCCGGGAAGAGCTTCTGGACCCTCCCGATCTTCGGGTCGACGGTGGTGGCGGATCGCGATGTGTTCTGGAAAAGTGATCGGGTACTTAGGTTTTTCCCATCGGGGGGTCTTTATAGGCAAAGGGGCGATGTCAGAGGTGGCCCCAGGCCTCCTCACGCCAGGGCGGCGCGGCCAGGGGCTGGGCCGCGCCAGCCCTGCGTGAGGGTGGCCTGTGGCCCCTCTCCTTCTTCTCTTTGGATAAATGGAAGCTCCCGGACAAAATAAGACTTCAGGAACTTGTTTTTTTTCCAATTCCGGGAATATTTCCTATGTATCACTTCTGAAATACGAAAACAGCAGAAAACAGGGAACTGGCACTGTGGCGACTTGTTAATAGGTTAGTTCTGGAAAATGCATAAAAGAGCCACGAAGTGTAACGAAACATTAGGCAAATGGTGTAAAAACAAGCATGGAGCATCAAAAATTATAGATACGTTGGAGACGTATCAGTCTTCTTCTCTCTCGCGACTCCCCTGGCGACTATGTCACCGCGCCGCCGCCATGCTCGATTCCGACGAGCCCCGTCGGTCTCCGCCGCTGAGATGTCGCTCAATCGATAGATCAAGCGACGGCGGTTCCGCCTGTCTGCAAGATCTACTCGATTGCTTCTTGGTCGTCTGCATCCCCTTCGCCTTCGAAGCTCGGGACCTCGGCCATGGCGACCTCGAGCTTGCTCCCGAGTTGCTAGGCCTTGTCCACGGTGAGAACTGGGTTTGGTGAGCTGGTGCTTCGTCGACGTATCGTCGTCGACTTCCTCTGGCTTGATGCCATCGTGGCCGCGCGGGCACTGCCTCGCCATGCCACGGTGGTATCTCCAGGGCGCTGTGTAAGTGCTCCTCCCCTCCTTCTCCTCCTCTGTATCTCACTGTAACCACCTGGAGCTTGCTCCATGCCCTCCTGGAGTGCTGCTCCATGCTCTTCTGGAGTGCTGCTCCATGCTCTACTGGAGCTTGCTCCGTGCTGGCCATGCCCACCTTGAGCTGGCACTGGCTAAGCTCACCTGGAGCTTGTGCTGGCCATGCTCTTCTGGAGCTTGTGCTGGCCAAAATCTTTTACCTTCTGCTATACTGGGTTTCTTCCCCAGCCTCTACTGGTGCTATGATATTCAGTGGGCTATGATGTGTTGTTTAAGGTCTATGATCTTACTGTTAAGCTAGATCATGCTTGTGTAGCTATTACTGTCAGTTTCAGTTATGGTTTTAGTTAACTTTGTTAACTGAAACTTGTTGATTCTGTTAACTGTATAACTTGGTGGTCTATTACTATTGAATTCAGCACCTGTTGCTGTTGCTTGACTTGCTAGTGGCTAATCTTGATCAATTTGATCAAGTGCATGGATAACTATGTGTCCTAGTTACTTCTGAATGTGCTGTTAAGGTGGCTAGTGTTATTAACAATTTCACTGCACTTTCTTGCAGTGCTTCTGTTGTGCTGATTTAATGATGTAGCTTAATCTGTTGAGCTTGGTTCTACCTAGTTGTGATGCAACAATTCTAGCCTGCTGTTATGGCTCTTGCAGTAGCTTTTAGCTAACTGCTTCACTGTGATGCCTCACTGAGGTGTTCACAGCTTCTGTGGGTTTTAAGTTTGATGCTCTTGAGAGTAGATCACTCTCTGTGGTGATCTGCTGGTGGCTTATTTGATTAAAAGTGTCCCTGTCCGCTTGCCCAGATGCTTAACTGATCCTGGTCAATGTTAATTGACAGAGCTGATGGTTTTCTAGATTTTAGGCCTTTATCTTTGTAGCTAGGCAACCCATGTGCCACTCCTGGCCTTGCTCTTACTTTTGTGAGTATTTCCTTTGAGAAATTCCCAGATAAGTTGTGTGTTAGGGAGTAGGTGCTGTGGATGGCCTTGTCTCCAAGGTCTTGGCCTCCTAGACATCCAAATGATGACCAAAGCCCTATTTCATCAAGCTTTGCTTGATCTTTGTGTGGCTTTGCTTGCTCTTTGTGTGGCTATGCTTTGTGCAGTCTGCCTGGGAGAATAACTTGTGAGTTCTCTCCCAGCACTCATGTGTGCTTTGGTTTAATAATAACCTGCTGCTGAAGAGTAGCTTGTTCTTCTGGAATATTCTGATTTCCTGCTTCTTGTGGCAAGCCTGCTCCTCCTAGCTGCTTGACCTAGTTCCTAGTTGAACTATGTGACCATGTTGGCCTTTGGATTTGCTGGATGGTTTCTTTGATGATGTGCTGGGGTGTAAATCTTCCCTGTTGCTCAACACATGGGCAGGGTTGATTGTGTGTGATGATTCAGTGGTGGTGGTGTGTTCTTGATGTTGATGGCGTGCTTGGTGTTGATGTTGGTGGTGTGGTGGTGATGGTCTTGGTCGACTGTGGCTTTAGCCGAGTCTGTTTCACTGCTGTGATGCTTTTATACCTGGGTCTATGCCTTGGGTGTGTGACACCTGAGGGCATGCATTCGGTGACTATGCTGCTGTGATGCCTTGCCCATCTCGGCATGGCCTGGGATATTTCTACCCGAGCCCCTTGGTGATAAGATCAAGCCCTTGATGATTATCTACAGTGGTGTGTTATTTCTAAATGCCACTTGGCAATTGTTACCTTGGCAAATTTGTGTTTCTTTGATTTGCTTGCAGGTGCCAAGATCAGAAGAGAAGAAAAGAAAGAAAGAAAGAAGATTCTTAGTTTCTTTTAGGATTATTACTTGTAATCTTTCTTTTCTCATTTATGTAATTATCTTGGATTCTCTCCAAATTGTAATATTCTTTTATTCTTGAATTCTGTAAAGACATTGTAATGTATGTGTGATTATCAATAAAGTTTAAGTTTGCTCTAAACTTTATTGATATTTAATTTCTATTTCTATTACTTTATGAATTTTATCCTTTCTAAATGTGCCTTTAATTCAAGACTCAATCATTCAAATTTCAACTTGATATATGTACTAGTTCAATTCCAAAGCTTATAGCTAGGGTTTTAGTAGTTTAAGTCATCACTCCTCACCACAATGGATCAAAAGAGATCATGTCCAAATCTTTCGCACTTCGAGAGTTCACCAATTCCCCTCGAAGAGAGATTCGATCACTCTTAGGTTTTAGAAGCAAAAGCGCGAAAAAATCCCGTAATTTTAGATGCAATGCACAAAAGCCCTTCTAATCTACCCCGAAATTGTCCTACGTTCTGGGATGTTACAGACTTCCCCCCTTAATATAAACTTCATCCCGAAGTTTGGGGTAAGATATACCTGAAGAAATCTGGATAGGCTGTTCTTAAATCCTCTTCCTTCTCCCAAGTAGCTTCTCTTTCCGGGTGGTGCTTCCATTGTACTTTGCAATACTTGATAGCTCTATTACGGAGTTGCTTCCAATTCTCTGCCAAAATCCTTGATGGTTCTTCAATATAGGTCAAATCAGCTTGCACTTCGACCTCATCGTAAGATATAGTTTCTTCTGGTGTCTTCATACATTTGTGAAGTTGAGAAGCATGAAATACATTGTGAACCTTTGATAGTTCCTTTGGTAGTTCTAACTCAAAGGCTACTCCTCGACTCTGACTCAAAATCTTAAATGGTCCAGTATATCTTGGGCTAAGCTTCCCTTTGACTCCAAAATGATGTACTCCTTTCATGGGACTAATCCTTAGGTAAACCATGTCCCCGACCTGAGGTTCCCATATCCTCCGCTTGGAATCAACATAGCTTTTTTGTCGACTTTGTGCAATCTTTAGTCGATCTCGAATGACATCAATTGCATGTTGTTTCTCCTTGACATAGTCTAGATGAAACTCTTTACTGGCTCCTGGTTCATACCAACAAATAGGTGATCGGCACTTCCTCCCATAAAGTGCTTCGAATGGAGCCATTTGAATGCTGCTTTGGTAACTATTGTTATAAGAGAACTCTGCTAGAGGTAAGTGCTCTTCCCATGACCCTCCGAAGTCTAAAGCACATGCTCTAAGCATATCTTCGAGAATATTATTGGTCCTCTCAGTCTGTGGGTGATAAGCAGTGCTAAAGTCCAGTTTGGATCCTAAAGCTTCATGTAATTGTGTCCAAAAAGCTGGAGTGAATACGGATCCTCGATCCGATACTATTGTCTTTGGTACTCCATGCTTGCTTACTATCTTTTGAACATAAAGGTTTATTAACTTTTCTCTAGAATCTTTCTGATTGACAGCCAAGAAATATGCACTTTTAGTCAGTCGATCAACTATTACCCATATCATGTCCTTCTTCTTCGGTGTTAGTGGTAATCCTATGATAAAGTCCATTCCAATCTCTTCCCACTTCCATTCAGGAATACTTAAAGGTTGCATAAGTCTAGCAGGACTCTAATGTTCCGCCTTCACTCTTTGACAGGTATGACATTCTGACACGAACTTGGCTATCTCTCGTTTCATATTATTCCACCAGAACAATTCCTTAAGATCCATGTACATTTTGGTGCTTCCCGGGTGTATAGAATATGGTGTTTCGTGTGCCTCCTTAAGTATCAATTCCTTGATCTCCGGTATGTCCAGCACATAAATTCGGTCATGAAACCAAAGTGAATTGAAATCACCCATACGGAATTCTGATGGTCTACCCTCCTCAATCCTGCGGATTTCTTCAGCAATAAATGCATATTCATCTTGTCTTTGAATTATTGTGTACTTGAGATCGCTATGTCGTTCTTCCATTATCTTCTCGGTAGCTAAACTACCTAAGGATTGTACTTCAAGACATTCAATATCCAACCTCTCTAAATCCATAAGCAGTTCCTTGGGAAGTTCCCGGTTCAGCGGTTGGGTATCTGTACTCTTCCTGCTTAAAGCGTCGGCTACCACATTGGCCTTTCCCAGTGTATAGTTGATGGTCAAATCATAATCCTTGATCAATTCTAACCATCTACGCTGCCTCATGTTCAATTCCTTCTGAGTAAAGAAGTATTTAAGACTTTTGTGATCCGTATAAAGTTTACACTTAGCTCCATAAAGAAAATGCCTCCATCCTTTTAGTGCAAACACTACGGCTGCTAGTTCCAGATCATGTGTTGGGTAATTAACTTCATGTGGTCGTAATTGCCTTGACCCATATGCTATCACTTTCCTATCTTGCATTAAAACACACCCAAGTCCGTTCTTGGATGCATCACAATAGACGGTATAATCCTTACCAGTTTCTGGTACGGCTAACACAGGTGCTGTAGTTAGCTTATCCTTAAGTGTTTGAAAACTTGCCTCGCATTCATCCGTCCAAACAAACGGTGTATTCTTCCAAAGTAACTTGGTCATCAGTCCTGCAATCTTAAAAAATCCTTCTATAAACCTTCTGTAGTATCCTGCCATTCCCAGAAATCCCCTGATCTGTTTGACATTCCTTGGTGACTCCCATTCCAAAACAGATGCTACCTTACTTGGATTTATGGCTATACCTTCTTTACTGATCACATGTCCAAGGAACTCTACTTGGTCTAGCCAAAACTCACACTTACTGAACTTGGCATATAACTGATGTTCTCATAGAATTTGTAAAGCAATCCTCAAATGCTTGGCATGTTCCTCCTTATCTTTGGAGTAGATCAAAATATCATTGATGAATACTATCACAAATTTATCCAAATATGGCATAAAGATCTTGTTCATGAGGTTCATGAAGATCGCTGGTGCATTTGTTAATCCAAAAGGTACAACTAAATACTCATGGTGTCCGTACCTTGACACAAAAGCTGTCTTTGGAACGTCCTCCTTCTTGATCTTAATCTGGTGATACCCTGATCGAAGATCTATCTTTGAAAATACTCCGGCTCCCCTAACTTGATCAAATAAGTCTTGTATTCTCGGCAAAGGATATTTGTTCTTGATTGTGACATTGTTGAGGTTTCTGTAGTCTCCGCACATCCTATGTCCTCTGTCCCGCTTATCAATGAAGATTGCTGGTGTTCCCCAGGGTGAAATACTTTCTTGAATGAAACCTTTCTGCTCTAGCTCATCCAACTGTTCTTTCAATTCAACTAGCTCCTTGGGTCCCATCTTATATGGTGCCTGAGCTACAGGTGCTATGCCTGGGATCAAGTCAATGGTAAACTCAATTTCCCTATCTGGTGGCATTCCTGGTAGTTCCTGTTGAAATACGTCTTGGAATTCATTAACCACTGGAATATCCTCGAGTCTGGATTCTCGTAGAGCATTGAGTTGTAGTTGAACTTCAACATGTGCGTGTCGGTCTCCTTGATACACTATCCTTCCCCCTCCAGGACTCCTAAGTGACACAGTTTTCTCTCTGCAATCAATCTGAGCTCCATTTTCTTCCAACCAATCCATTCCGAGGATTACAGCCATATCCTTCATAGGGATAAGAAAGAGATCGGCTAGGTAAACGCAATCGCGGATCATAATGACCTGCTCTTGCCTGAAGTGAGTGACTAAGATCTTTCCCCCCGCAGATAAAACGGTAATGGGGTATTCTAGTTTATTGCACGGAATCCCATAAAGATCAACAAACTCTTGTGAAATGAGCCAGTATCAAAAAGTACTTTGCCGGGATGAGATAGGATCTGAAGCGTACCTATCACGGTCTTGTCGGATTGATTCACTTCCTCAAGATTTGTGCAATTCAACCTCCCATACGATGGCCTCTTACTCTTACCGCCTCCAAAACCTCCACCCCGGTGTGTTTCTCCTCCTGTACCTCGACCTTCAGTCCGGCCCCTTTCAGGACAGTCTCTTATCATATGATCGCCCTTCTTGCAACCAAAACAGATAATTCTTGGCTGATGACAATTCTTTTCTATATGCCCCCGCGCTCCGCATCCACGGCAAATGATCTCATTGTTTCCACTGGTAGTACCACGAGGTGTAACATTTCCTCCGGACCTGTACTTGGGTTTGAACTTGATATTAGGAGTTGACTTGGTATCTGGATACCTCCTGGGTTCAAATTTCGCCTTCTTCCTCTTATTTTCTAGGACTTGCTTGTAATCATCTTCCATGGTGATAGCTGCATCGACAAGCTCTCGAAAATCTGCTGCCTTTAACATTCCCAATTGTAACCTTGCACTTGGATGTAGTCCTCTCATGAATCATTTCTTTCGCTTCTCATCAGTATTCACGTCCTCCGAAGCATAACGAGATAGAAGAGAAAATTCCCTGACATACTTCATAATTGACTTGTCATTCTGCGTGAGATTCTCAAATTCCCTTCTATTCAGTTCCATGATACTCTCTGGTACATTTGCTTCCCTGAACTTCTTCTTGAATTCCTCCCAGGTGAATACCCTTCCTGGAGGATGTATGGCCACAATATTGTCCCACCATGCTGCTGCGGGTCCACATAGCAAATGTGTGGCATACCTAAGCTTCTCACCGTCATTGCAAGTTACTATGTTAAGCTTCCTCTCAGTGTCCAATAGCCAGTCTTCCGCGTCCATTGGCTCCTGTGCTGATGCAAAAGGAAGTGGTCTTGTATTAAGGAAATCTGCCAACGAGACTCCATGTACTCCATCATTCTAAACTTCACGACTACGGTCCATCACGTCCTGCACCATCTTTATTTGACACTCAATAAGCATTCGCTGTCTCTCATCTGCAGTCCTCATATACTGAGCAAAATCTTGCTGCGTAAGGAATGGTGGTGGTGGTGGCAATGGTTCCCTTGCTGCTGCATCGGCTGCCTCCTTAGCCTTGGCTTCATTCTCCATCCTCTGTTGTTCAGATTCTTCACCAACTACCGTCGCCATTCTATCCCCCTAACCCTGTTACATTAAGTGAAACTCATAGTTACATCATGCTCATGCTTTCTGAGCTCAACTTTATGCACAGTGTTAGTCACACCATAAAAATCCAAGTAAAACATAGCCAAATCACACCAAACATATACCATGTATATACATGGAAAAAGAGCATAGTTTTACATAACCTATCATCTTGTGAGTAACTACACTCACTTATTCAAACTGCGAAAGCAAATACTACATATTACACATATGGTACATATGTCACAAAACATGTCGCCTCCATCGCAGTGGTGGTCCTCTACGGGTAGTCGCACTCCCGATACATCCCCGGTGTCCAGCCGGTAGCTCTTGATGTCCTCCTCAGTGAAGCAGGGGCATAAGATGACTGCGCTGGGAAAAAGTCATAATCGGGTGTAGTACCTAAGTTGAAATCAGTCATCCCCAGATAACTGCTCAACGATGGGTAAACAACATCGTTAGTACCCCTCTCCACCTTTGGTCTAGAGCATTCCCCACGCTCCATGTGAGTAGGTAACTCCTCCTCCACATCCGAATCTATCTCTATAGGTTTTCCCGCCACGTCTCCAGTGCGGTGAACAACCCTAAACTGACTCGTGACCTCATGCTCCGAATCACATGGAATCGGGTCTCCGGCCGTTCCCATATACTCACCGAAACGCCAACCCATGGAGTTTCCCACTAGACTATCATTATGAGGCATTCCCCATGACTCCAAGCCTGCCTCGTATCTGGCTCCAGTCGAGCCGTGAGCAAAATGTGCTGGTGGCATCTCCGGTTCGGCCTCGGGCTCGAACTCCCGCTCCTCGGGGTCTATCTCCTCATCTAAGTTAATAAAGTCTCCAGTCAAAAAGGCTGGAGTTTGTGCCCTTGGTGGTCCAGAAGTCTTCCCCGTACACCACGGAGTAGGTGTCGACTCAGTGATCTCGTCCACTAGACTCTGTATCTCTCCCACTAGTGCTCAGTGTATGTGATAGAACACGCTAAGCAGATGTTTACACCTGTCCATGTGCTCTGCTGCGGCATGTGGGTGTGTCTTCGCAAACTTGTAACTATCCCGACAAAGATCTTCTCCTTCCTCGTCGTGCGGGATGTGAGTGAACTTAATTCCCAATAACTTCTCCGTTTTATGCTCCCGGATATCAGTTATGGCTCTCATCACTGCTATCTTGTAGGCTACACTAATAGTGCGTGCCTCTCCAGCTGGCATGATCACGCTCATGCCCAATTTGGCAGGAAGCATGATCCCTACCTTGTACTTCTGGAAGACCTTTCCCTCATAATATGCATACTTCTTGACTGGAATACGGGTTTCACACCCGCACTCAAGCAAGATGCCTCTCAAAATATCGGCTAAGTTCCCATCATAGTCGTCCAGAGTCACGTCCCTAACTTGCACGGTGCTTGACAACCTTGTGCGTGCCATCCTGGCAGTATAAAAGATAAAAAAATTAGTACATGATGCATCATAATAGTAACAATAAAGAATTGTAACACTAAAAAGTATGACCTTGTTATTCTCAAGTGAATAACGTCACAACCATTTTTAGAGAACTCTTTACTATTTCTATTTGACTCCTACAGGTCGTTCCCATTAACTAGGCGTCCAACCTAAGGTCAAAGCTTTTGCTCTGATACCAACTATGGTGACCCAGCATACCACTGCATGTTGTAGTATACAAGTCGTTGATATAACACTCGTGAAGTACCAATTCACAAATATTATATCCCTCAGAGTGGTACAATAGAAACATAGCGGTCTTTATTCAAGCACTAAATATTACAAGCCATAATGTTACAAGGGATTCCAGTTCCTCCTCGGTCCAAAGCGGAACACTCGGTGGTTCTAAGTTGATACTACAAATCTTAGTTACAACAGAAAGTAGTAGACTAAATATTGTGCCTAACTCTAGTCGCTTTATTCTAGGTGTCCGATGCGACCAAAGTTTCTATCCTTCGGTTCTAAGTGTCGGCCTCCTCCTCGTTTCCTTCATCGGGACCATAGGAGATGGTGTAATCGATGCCTTCGACTCCTCCAGATAAGTCCGGTTCTTCGTAGTAGACCTCCTCATAGTCCTTTGGGCTTCCTTCAGTTTCTTCAAACTGGTTCTCCGAGTCTAAGCAAGGGTTAAAAGGAGTGGGGTGAGTAAGGAGCGTTACCCAACAAGTTCATTTAATAGATTAGAGGTGTTTGATGCACTAACTATGACCATAGACTAGAAAGTCTTAGGCCAAATGCAGTTTTTTTGTAAGCATTTCTTCAAAGATTGATTTTATTCAAAGAACTATGTCCATCAGTCTTCACAGGTTGATTAGAGCTTCGATGGGCTCCTTTCCTGCCGTGTTCGTAGCTCCTTCTCGGAACAGGGAGTATCTTGATACTTTTTGTACACTCTGCAGAGGTGGTCACTTGTACCCATAGGAGATCAACACTTTGCTGCACAATCGGGCGTACTTTCCCGTCCACACTTCCTTGGTATGGGGCCCAGCCGTTGATCCGAGCCAATCACTGTTCCTTCCCGCGACCGTGCATACCCACCCTTTTGCGGCTCCAACTTTGGTTCGCTACCCTCGCCGGTCTACGTCTTTGGTAGTTGCCGACCTCGGCATACTTGTCTTTCCTTGACAATGAGTTACCCCCACCGGATACGGTTACGTCTTTGGTAACACCGGCCTCGGCACTCTACCCCCGTCATTGCCGCAATCCATCATAGACCGCCAGAATCGTGAATTCATTAGGGGGGATCCACCCATCCCGAAGCTCCTCGCAGGGAGACAACTGCTCCGAAACGGCACGTCCGTTGATATGTATGAGGGAAAAGATACAGCTGACTCTCCCATCCCATTCCAGACCCTATGGTTGACCATATATTACGGCACAAGAATCACTGGCGACATTGGTTATTAGTCCTAGGTGAACATTCCCGGTACAGTGGGACCTCCACCATACTCTTACCATGGTCCCACTGCCCACCTCCCTAGGTCGACAACCACCATGGTTGCTAACCACTAGTCATTTTCATTCAAGAAAAGTAGAACCTTTGCTTTTTAATGCAATCATAATAATAATACCACCGGTATATTTGCAAGTACTTTGTTTAAGATACACAAGAGATATGAGCAAGAGTGAACTTGCCTGCAAACTGCAAGGTAGTGCAGTTGGATTTGTTGAAGTGACCCGGGACCTCGGGTTCTGGAAAACAGCATCATTGTCCGATAAGGGCAATGGTTAAAGATTCAAATAATGCATGCTCCTTTATAGTGTGTGTACTCCCTTTAACCCCCCAGAAATATTTTATTCTTATCCTAGGGTTTATATACTCTTTTTATGATTTTAAAGAGTATATGTTAAAAATTGCTTCATTCAAGAATATTTATTAATTCCCTGGAATGGAGTTCAATTTTGATAATGAGTTGTATTCTATTAAGAAGAAATCCTTTTAGGCTTTCATTCCTAATATTTTTACCTGGTGAATTATTTTAAGTGGATATACTCTAATTATGATTTTATTAGAGTATATATTAGGTAAAATGCATTCAAGAATACTAAGATCAAATTCTTGAATGTATTTACTTGATCTTAATTCAAGAATATTATTTCCTCTTATTATTTTTTTACATATAATTCAATTCTAGAGGTTTTCCTTTCAAAAGAAAGGTTTTTGAAGACGATTATGAATAAATCTTCTTTTATTGATAAAATCACTAGTTAAGTGATTTAAAAGTTAAAATCACTTAAAGTTATTTTTGTAGAAATTCCATTTATTTTTTCTACTTTTAATTGGTGTTGAAAAGCCTTTTTCTAGAAAAGCCCTTTTCCTTTTATCAATTTCTATTTTTTTAATTCTTGGTTAAAAACCACTCCTCTCACCTCTCTCTCGGCCAACCCTGGCCCACTTGTCAGGCCAGGCCCACCTGTCGGGCCAGCCTACTGGTCGAGCCCGACCAGCGGCTCAGTCGGTCCGACCGGTCGCCTCTTCCCCCACGCTCACTCGTGTCTTCTTCTCTCTCGCGACTCCCCTGGCGACTATGTCGCCGCGCCGCCGCCGTGCTCGATTCCGACGAGCCCCTTCTGTCTCCGCCGCTGAGATGTCGCTCAATCGATAGATCAAGCGACGGCGGTTCCGCCTGTCCGCAAGATCTACTCGATTACTTCCTGGTCGTCTGCATCCCCTTCGCCTCCGAAGCTCGGGACCTCGGCCATGGCGACCTCGAGATTGCTCCCGAGTTGCTAGGCCTTGTCCATGGTGAGAACTGGGTTTGGTGAGCTGGTGCTTCGTCGACGTATCGTCAGCGACTTCCTCTGGCTCGATGCCGTCGTGGCCGCGCGGGCACTGGCTCGCCATGCCACGGTGGTATCTCCAAGGCGCTGTGTAAGTGCTCCTCCCCTCCTTCTCCTCCTCTGTATCTCACTGTAACCACCTGGAGCTTGCTCCCCTCCTGGAGCTTGCTCCATGCCCTCCTGGAGTGCTGCTCCATGCTCTTCTGGAGTGCTGCTCCATGCTCTACTAGAGCTTGCTCCGTGCTGGCCATGCCCACCTTGAGCTGGCACTGGCTAAGCTCACCTGGAGCTTGTGCTGGCCATGCTCTTCTGGAGCTTGTGCTGGCCAAAATCTTTTACCTTCTGCTGTACTGGGTTTCTTCCCCAGCATCTATTGGTGCTGTGATATTCAGTGGGCTGTGATGTGTTGTTTAAGCTCTATGATCTTACTGTTAAGCTAGATCATGCTTGTGTAGCTATTACTGTCAGTTTCAGTTATGGTTTTAGTTAACTTTGTTAACTGAAACTTGTTGATTCTGTTAACTGTATAACTTGGTGGTCTATTACTATTTAATTCAGCACCTGTTGCTGTTGCTTGACTTGCTAGTGGCTAATCTTGATCAATTTGATCAAGTGCATGGATAACTATGTGTCCTAGTTACTTCTGAATGTGCTGTTAAGGTGGCTAGTGTTATTAACAGTTTCACTGCACTTTCTTGCAGTGCTTCTGTTGTGCTGATTTAATGATGTAGCTTAATCTGTTGAGCTTGGTTCTACCTAGCTGTGATGCAACAATTCTAGCCTGCTGTTATGGCTCTTGCAGTAGCTTTTAGCTAACTGCTTCACTGTGATGCCTCACTGAGGTGTTCACAGCTTTTGTGGGTTTTAAGTTTGATGCTCTTGAGAGTAGATCACTCTCTGTGGTGATCTGCTGGTGGCTTATTTGATTAAAAGTGTCCCTGTCCACTTGCCCAGATGCTTAACTGATCCTGGTCAATGTTAATTGATAGAGCTGATGGTTTTCTAGATTTTAGGCCTTTATCTTTGTAGCTAGGCAACCCATGTGCCACTCCTGGCCTTGCTCTTACTTCTGTGAGTATTTCCTTTGAGAAATTCCCAGATAAGTTGTGTGTTAGGGAGTAGGTGCTGTGGATGGCCTTGTCTCCAAGGTCTTGGCCTCCTAGACATCCAAATGATGACCAAAGCCCTATTTCATCAAGCTTTTCTTCATCTTTGTGTGGCTTTGCTTGCTCTTTGTGTGGCTGTGCTTTGTGCAGTCTGCCTGGAAGAATAGCTTGTGAGTTCTCTCCCAGCACTCATGTGTGCTTTGGTTTAATAATAACCTGTTGCTGAAGAGTAGCTTGTTCTTCTGGAATATTCTGATTTCCTGCTTCTTGTGGCAAGCCTGCTCCTCCTAGCTGCTTGACCTAGTTCCTAGTTGAACTATGTGACCATGTTGGCCTTTGGATTTGCTGGATGGTTTCTTTGATGATGTGCTGGGGTGTAAATCTTCCCTGTTGCTCAACACATGAGCAAGGTTGATTGTGTGTGATGATTCAGTGGTGGTGGTGTGTTCTTGATGCTGATGGCATGCTTGGTGTTGATGTTGGTGGTGTGGTGGTGATGGTCTTGGTCGACTGTGGCTTTAGCCGAGTCTGTTTCACTGCTGTGATGCTTTTATACCTGGGTCTATGCCTTGGGTGTGTGACACCTGAGGGCATGCATTCGGTGACTATGCTGCTGTGATGCCTTGCCCATCTCGGCATGGCCTGGGATATTTCTACCCGAGCCCCTTGGTGATAAGATCAAGCCCTTGATGATTATCTACAGTGGTGTGTTATTTCTAAATGCCACTTGGCAATTGTTACCTTGGCAAATTTGTGTTTCTTTGATTTGCTTGCAGGTGCCAAGATCAGAAGAGAAGAAAAGAAAGAAAGAAAGAAGATTCTTAGTTTCTTTTAGAATTATTACTTGTAATCTTTCTTTTCTCATTTATGTAATTATCTTGGATTCTCTCCAAATTGTAATATTCTTTTATTCTTGAATTCTGTAAAGACATTGTAATGTATGTGTGATGATCAATAAATTTTAAGTTTGCTCTAAACTTTATTGATATTTAATTTCTATTTCTATTACTTTATGAATTTTATCCTTTCTAAATGTGCCTTTAATTCAAGACTCAATCATTCAAATTTCAACTTGATATATGTACTAGTTCAATTCCAAAGCTTATAGCTAGGGTTTTAGTAGTTTAAGTCATCACACCTCACCACAATGGATCAAAAGAGATCATGTCCAAATCTTTCGCACTTCGAGAGTTCACCAATTCCCCTCGAAGAGAGATTTGATCACTCTTAGGTTTTAGAAGCAAAAGCGCGAAAAAATCCCGTAATTTCAGATGCAATGCACAAAAGCCCTTCTAATCTACCCTGAAATTGTCCTACGTTCTGGGATGTTACAAATCCTGACAGAAATAACAGGAACACTTGTTTTCCTATGCCTTTTAGGATGTGAGCGAATGTTAGAAGCATCTTCAAAAAAGAGAATATATTCATCCCCTACATCTTTAGTAACAAGGTCCTTCAATATAGCTACAGGAGACTTAATAGTAATTTGCTCATCAGGCTCTACAGCTTTCTTAGTACTTTTATTAGACACACTTACCAAAGTAGAATACTTTTTTACCTTAGCAGGGAAAGGTGTCTTCTCAAAATAAGGTTCAGGCACAATGCTATAAACAGTACAAACTTCAGTAGCTGCAGCAGGAATATGACTAATGGAATCTTTATAAGGCGCATGATATTTGTTACAGTCTTTCTTTGGAACATCAAGATAGGAGGCAAAGGCCTTAAGACAATTAGCAAGTATTTGAGAATCAAGACCATAAGCAATGATAACACTATGAAAGTCATCGGTTCCCATAAAAGTTTTAATGCATTCATAATCATAGTTTATACCCGACTTCCTACCTTTGTTGTTTTCCCATCCTTCGGCATTCTCTTGGATATGGTCAAGAAGTTTCCACTTAGCATCTTCTTTCATATGAGTAAATGATCCAAAGCAACAAACATCCAAATAATCCTTATCAGGAAGAGTAAGCCTCGCATAAAAATTATCAATAACAATATTATTGGGGAGCTCATGAATGGGGCATTTGAGCATTAATAACTTCAATCTCCCCCACGCTTGGGCAATACTTTCTCCATCATGAGGCCAAAAGTTATATATCCGGTTACGATCTTTATGAATTTCACTTGGAGGGTAAAACTTGGAATAAAAGAGAGGTACAATTTCCTCCCATACAATAGATGGACCATCTTTAAGCAGCCGATACCACTCCTCAGCTCTGCCTTTTAATGATAAAGAGAATAGCTTCCTCTTGACCTGGCTCGGTGAAATACCTGCACACTTGAACAACTCACATAATTCATGTATAAATAGTAAGTGATCACCCGGATGGACAGTTCCATCTCCTGAATAGCAGTTATCCATAACACGCTCAACAATTTTCATAGGTATTTTAAAAGGATCTAATTCAGCAGGAGGTGGTGGTGGTGGTTCATCCACATGTGCAGCAGTGGTAGAAGTGTTCCCAAATAGGAAACCAAATGGAGAATTCTCCATAGCAAAATAAAATAAAAGTAAAAGACAGAAATAAAAACAATATTCACAGCGACGGTTACCTTTCCCAAATCCACTCTTCAATAGCGCTTCACTCCCCGACAACGGCGCCAGAAAATAGTCTTGATGACCCACAAGTATAGGGAGTGTATCGTAGTACTTTCGATAAATAAGAGTCTCGAACCCAACAAGGAGCAGAAGGTGTTGACAAGTGGTTTTGATCAATGATTCACTGTAAATACTAGCAAACGGGTTTTCAGGGGTATTTGGTAATGCAAATAAATAAAGTGCGAGTAAATAAAAGACAGTAGTAATAATTGCAGCAAGTGGCCCAATCCTTTCTAGAGCAAAGGACAAGCTAGTTGTGTAACTTATGATGACCAAACGTTCTCGAGGACACACGGGAGTTTCTGTCAAGAGCTTTTGCTTCATACCGCTAAATAATCTTTATTGGTTTGATAAGTGTTATGGGGGTGAACCTGTGCTAGCGCACTACTCTTACTAGGATAAATACACACTTCTGATTATACCCCTTGCAAGCATCCGCAAATACAAGAAAGTAATTAAGATAAATCTAACCACAGCCTTAAACTCTAAGATCCTACGCTCCCTGGTGCAATGGTTTCCCAACGGAGGTTTAGGTTTCTGTCACTCCAGCAACCCCACAATTGGTAGCCAAATACACAATGCATGTCACTAGGCCCATAAATGGTGAAGTATCATGTAGTCGACGTTCACATGACACCACTAGTGAAATAACACCACAACAAATAAATATCAAACCACTAAATATTACTTAACAATAATTCACTACTAACATCTTGACTTCTCCCATGTCCTCAAGAACTAAATAAACTACTCACAAGACATCATATGGATCATGATCAGAGGTGAAATAATGGTAAATAACAATCTGAATATAAACCTTAATTCAACGGTTCCACTCAATAGCATCAACCACAAGAGTAATCAACACCGGGAAAGTTTCCCCTAAGAATTTAACAAGATCCAACTCAAGATGTTACATCGGGATGGCATGGTGATGGTGGAGATGAAGGTGCTGGTGATGGAGATGATGATGATCCTGATGAAGTCCGGTGCGATGGTGATGACGTTGGCGAGGATCTCCCCTCTTCGAGAAGGAATTTCCCCGGCAGATTTCTGCCTGCCGGAGAGCTTTTCTCTCTCTGGTGTTTTCCGCCCCGCAGAGGCGGCGGTGTCTATCTCTGAGCCCCCCCTGACTTACGTTTTCGGGGATGATGAAATACGCGAAGGGGCGATGGCAGAAGTGGGCTAGGGGGCTCTCACCATAGGTGGGCGCGGCCAGGGGCTGGGCCGCGCCCCCTGGTGGTGAGGCTGCCCTGTGGCCCCTCTCGCCTTCTTCTTCCGGCTTCTTCAGTCTTCTGGGAAAATATAATTTTCTGGTATTTTTCTAGAATTTTTCTGATTTTCAAAATATGGTGCCTTGACGATCCTTTTCCAGCAGAATCCTAACTCCGGCAGCAAATCCTCCAATGATCATCAAACATGCAAAAATAGAGGAAACAACATAAGTATCATCTCTAAATATGAAATATATCAATGAATAACAGTAAATTATGATAAAAAATAGTGATGCAAAATGGACGTATCAGCGGTTACATATATAAAACTCCTACATCAACACCGCACCACCAATGGACCGGCCCATTAAATTGACGGGCCGGTCTAGTAAAATGTATGGGCTGGCCTGCTACCGTTAACGGGCTGGCCTAGCAAGTTATCTGGGTCGGCCTGCTAACTTTAATGGACCGGCCTGGTAAGATGTATGGGTCGACCTGCTAAACATAGCAGGCCAGCCTGCTAAACCTGGCGGGCTGGCCTGGTAATAAGAATGGGTTGGCCTGGTAAATATGCTGGGCCAACCTGGTAACTAGAATGGGCTAGCCTGCTAAACATGGTGGGCCGACCTGCTGACTAGGATGGGCCAGCCCGCTAAACATGACGGACCGGCTTGCTAACTAGAATGGGCTAGCCTACTAAACTTAGTGGGCCAGCCCGCCCAAAATTTAGCAGGCCTTGTGTGGGCCTATCATCTACCATGGATTTACGGTCGTGGTTGAAAAGATGATGGTGTAACCGGCTAGTAAATGTTGGTTGCCACGTGTCACTTCGGATGACGTTAGCATCTTGAAGGCCGAGCGGATCCCATCTACAACGGCACAAATTTTCGTGGTAGAAGACACTCTTCTACCACGGAAGTTAAAAAAACCATGGCAGAAAGATCCGTGATGGTTGATAGACCACGGTAGGAAAATCGTGGTTAAAGAGTTATTAACCATGAAAAACGACCCTTTTACCATAATTTTTGACCGTGGTAGATGGACACTTTTCTTCTAGTGGGCATAGAGAGGATAAAGGGAAGTTCAGGCATGGTTTATTACAAAATAAAACCCTACTAAACCTAAAGGTAGTATTAATAAAAAAAGTGTTGCATCATTTATGAGTTAAGATATTAACACCCCAACCATTTGTAGGCTAGCGATGGTTACGACTAGAAGCATTCTGGGATATCTACATTGGCCCACAAACCATCACACATCTTTCCTACACACTTTATCCTCACTCGTGCACAATCAAAATAACTTCTCGGTCGATCACCGTCCTCAGATTACCCTACGTAAAGCACGCCTAACCTATAGGTAATTTGAAGAGAGTTTTCGAACAAGAAGATGCATCTTTTTGGTATAAGTATCCTATCAATCCTATAAAACCCTTGGCCAGGATGTCATAGTTGATGAGGAGCCCTAGTTCCTCAGATATGTCGAGTCCTTGAGATGGGACGCCCTAGCCCCGATGGGCCTCGTTCACAGGCATGAGGTACCAGAGTCCCATGACCTTGATGTCGGGGCAAACATAGACAAGAGGTTGCAATATTCATCAATGATACCACAAACGTTGCTTGATATTCCATAAGTTGGTTAATAGCTTGTATCATCCAACTAACCAATCATTATTAGTGTATAACATGTGACATCATGAATCCCCGTCGAGCAACAGTCCCTCTCAAGAATTGGGCCTCCACAACAACTTCATGCAAGGGTAAAAGATTACAAGCACGTCATGTTGCCACTGTTTCTTCTAAAATTGTAGAAAGGGCCTTGCCTAAATTTTGGAAACATGATTTGGTCCTCCACCATCACTGCTGCAAAAGCCTCAAAGCCACGGCTGTTGATCACACTGGTAGGAATGAGAACACTTGGGGTAAGGCCTACGAGGTGCGCCGTGCTGAAGCTGAAGATCCTCCGCGAAGGCACACCATCATGGAGGACAAGATACCCTCTGAGCAGAGGGCATCGAGGCATGGAGTGGCCCCATCGGCCGAAGGTAACAATGGCGCAAAATCATCGTTGTTTGGGACCTCCACAGGGCAAAGTTTTGAGAACATATCCGGCGCCACTAGATCCCATCGCCCCAACTTCTGCCCACCTCCATGATGAACATATGTGAAAGGAGCAAATGGGGTAGGAACGCCACAAGCTTATTGTTGATGCTGGCACTAGACCGAAGCACCTCCGCGGCCCTCCACCATGGATCTCCGATGGAGACACACACCGGTCATCTCACAGTACTACTACTTGCTTGTAGCTGAGACTAGCTCCTCGGCATATCGCTAAACCGGCATATAGCCACCAAAGTAACAAACTATTAGACATATAGAAGGGAACACCGGCCACGCCTCCCAACCCCACCTCGGCCGGTAGAGCCACCATAGGAGGATGAGAGAGAGGGTCCGGGGATGCACGAGCGGTTGTCAAAAGGAAAGGGAGGAGAGAGAAGATAGGGAAAGAAAATGAGAGCCCCCTTGCTGCAACTAGTTCTCCTGCAAATATCTTGGCTAATACACCCCATAACTGGCAGGGGTAGAGCTATTGTGCAGGTGTTGGGGGTCAGCTGACACCATTTTTTTGGAAAATTATTTGATAAACACCATTTATTGTTGCTCACATTTAGAAGTTGACACCTTTACACTGAATCAAATGGACAAACCCCGTGATTCGCCCCGACGACTGCATATCCTCCGACACCATTAAATGATCGGTGTTGTCAGCCGTGTCGAGCCAGAGAGAGCTAAACTTAATGATAACTTGAAAGAACAACTTGATGATTTATGGTGAAATCAATAATTCATGTGTAGGGCATTTACAACACTTGATAAGGTATTTTCTTATGCAATTTATGTCATGTACAAAAAGTGAAGAATGGTGTACAATATTGTTTCATAGTATTATCTCTAATGGGCAGTAAAAGCATAAATTCAAAAAACTACTTGGTTTTCATGCAATCTGTTACTCTCATCGATCTATAAGGCTGGCCACAGTGGGTTGTATCATATAGTAGTATCATGCATATGATACTAGTATATGATACTACTTCTATAAGACTGCTTATAGTGGGGAATAACATAGGTAGTAACATGAACTTCATGCAGTGCCAACTAAGCATTTTAATGATGTGTCATGCTATTTAATGAGGAGAGAGATGATTGTGGTAACTAGCTATGTTACCATAACATAGCGTTTCCTGAGACTAAATGGGTTTTTATGGAAAAAAAACAAACCTTCAATGACACTACTCTTATGACACTATGCACTATAAAAGTAGTAACATAGAGTAGTGTCATATGCATGACACTACCCAATAGTACTCCCCACTATAACTAGTCTAATGGATGGTATCATAACTTCAATATATCTATTGATTTGTAGAATCTCAATACAAACATGTGTACAAGATTTATTTGACATATTTTTTCTCGTAATATACGCTATAATATAGTATCTATCTATGATACTCCAATCTCCTCTCTCTTTATTAATTATCTGCCACATCAACATTTTTATGGGTCTAGATTACATGATACTAGCTAAGATATTAACATTATGGCTAGCCTAATAAGGGTTAATAATTTTATATTAACTTACTACTCCCTCCGGTTTTGTTTATAAGGCACGCATGCACTTTTAGATAAACTTTGGCCGCTATTTTTTGTGAACAAATTGTGAATTATATGCTATAAAAATTATATCATTGAAAACTTCTTTTGAATATAAATCTAATAATATAATTTTATAATATATATCTTATTTTTTATAGGCAAAAATTAATGGTCAAAGTCTACTTTAAACTGTGTGTTAAACAAAACCGGAGGTAGTATTAAGTTTATGCTAAGACATATTAGAGGGAGTAAAGGAAACTGGATCGGTGGGCCTTTCTTTGACACTGTCAAGGGGCATTTATGCGATAGTTATTTCCTAACCCGAGACCGAGAGCATCTGAAAAGTCTTCAGGGGAGCAGGTCGGCAGCAGGTGGCGCATTTCCTCGTGTTCCTTCTCTCACTTCCCAGACGCCCATACCCTCCAAACTCCCAGCACAACCCCAAGAAAGAGCTACAGCCTACAGCCGCCGCCGATGCAGCAAGCGATGCCCATGCCCACGGGGGCGCCGGCGGCGGGGATGCCTCCGGCGGCTGGACTCAGCACCGAGCAGATCCAGAAGGTGCCCTTCTCTTTCCCCCCTCTCCCGCGGTTCTTGATAGGTTTCGCGTGCCTCCTTGGTGGGTTTTGGGGGCTGGCTCCCGGCTAGATATTCGATCCTTTAGTCGCCCCTGATCAGCCGCAGTTTTGTCCGGTGGATTAGTAGAGACGGGGTTCTTATTCACCAATACTGATGTGGTTTGAACAGCTCGTTTGGAGTTACTGATTTAGCGATTGAATAAATCAGTATTCCCCTCACTTGATTCTGTAAATCAGTACCCACTTCATCCTTATATTAGCCTTATCTTCCATTTTCCCACGGTACTTTCTCATGCGCTGAGCTGCCAATATTCAAAAGCTAGTTACTAGAATGCATCCTTTACTGTCCCACTAGATTCACGGTATTTTTTTTGGCTTAGTGCTGGTTAATGTTGATGCATATATTGCTTACTGGCAATGGAGCATGGTTTGCTTACTTCCACTACAGAAACCCCACATTGCTCGACCTAGCTGCTTTCCTCCAGAAAAATGTGGAGAGCAACCTGTGGCGGCTCTTTTTTGAAGTTATCAGACGTGCTCTTCTTGATGCAACGAACTACCAAACACATTCCCTTGAAGAACATATAGTTGTATATTTTGACTCCAAAACTCCAAATGATCTTCAGTTTCTAGATTTATAATTTTGGCTTTGTGGTTCTACCTTTTCTAGCTTTTTAATTTTGGCTTTGCGAAAAATCTTTAGTCCTCGTGTTAGGCCTATAGAACTTCTAATAGTGCACTCTGTTTATTTTATGGTCAACCTGGCTTTCTATTTTAATACTAACTCTATATACACTCCATTCTAACTATCCATTCCTCTTAATTGACATTACCCTTTGCAGTATCTGGATGAAAATAAGCAACTTATTTTGGCTATCTTGGAAAATCAGAACCTGGGAAAGTTGGCGGAATGTGCTCAGTATGTAACAGTCTGAACCTCTTTTTTCTGAAGATTGTACAGTTTGATATGTCTTCCATTTCGCTAATCTATGAGCCATCCTGTTTTATGCTTTCTGGCACATACTTCCATTCATGAAATATTTTGTACGCGCAAAACATTTTTTTTTTGTTGATATCTTCCCCTGTCATTACTCATCTGTTTACACTTATTGTGGCTAATACCATTGTTTTAAAACTAGACCAGCCGACTGCCCAGGAGTAGATATCGGAACTGGCTGCTGTCTGTTCGGTATAAAGAAGTAAACGAAGCAGGGAAAAACCTGGTAAAATAGGATCCTTGCAAAGATAAATATTCACTTGAGCTGCTGAGCTGCCAGTGAAGTGAACCGGGATATCCGATTTAACATCCTGACCCGTTGTCACATGCGCTATGATTTAATGGGTGTTGTTAGTTAATAAACACTACTCCTTAAATGATAAATGCTATTCATTGTGAAAGTACTATGCGGAAGCACACATACTTGAGATTTGCGCATGTATTTGTGGCTTGGTGAGTCTAGATTGGCTCAGGTGACCACCTTAGCAAGGAAGTTGTTTTGTGTCATACAAGGAAATATATGGACGGAACATTAATATTGACCTATAGGTCATCTATCAAGACTGCCAGCAAAAAAGGTTGAGGGGTGAATAGCTTTTAAAAGCAATGTATGTGTCTTGACGCCTCCATTTTAAAAGCACCTGGTACAACACATAAATACGATCACCACCACGAGCTCGCATTCACACAACAACTACTAAAGACTGTCGGAGCTTGATTTTAACGAAGTTTATGCATCTACCTCACTCTTCAGATATGTTGCCTAGTGGTTAAAGGGTACGATCACTCAATTACCATCCAAGAAACAACTTGGTTATTTGTGTCTTAACGCCTTGGCCACCTTTGATAAAGATGTCACAATTCGCCTTTATGCCACACCTCAAGGGCGTCCACATTGTAGGGGGAACCCAATGCCTCATGAAGTTGGGACCATAATTCTCTGCCCTCTCCCTTCTTCTATTTCACGACATATGTTCACATAGTGGAGGAGCATACACTTGTGGGAATGGTCAAGCCTAGGAGGCAGATCTCATGTCTTGCAGATGGGGTGTGGCTCCCTAAAATGCTCATGGTAGCTTACTACAAGTACATGGTTTCACGAGCTTAATTATTTGCGCATTCTTCTTGAAAGTTTAGCTGCCTTGTCTTTTACACTCGTTTATTGTTTTGCCTTTGAAGCAAACAGTTTAACATTTAATACACCTGGGAATTACTGCTTGTCTGCTGCAATGGTTAAGAGTGGTAGACATCCTATCATAAATTAATGAAATTTTATGTTGAATCATGTAAACTGTTCAATATACAAAAACCGGTTAGGCAGTTCTCTCATATATTACACAGTGATAACAAAATCAAAACACTGTCGGAATAAATTTCAGGTCATAACACCTTGTCTGTTGAAACTACTTAGCACTAAACAATGTCATCATCCCTTCCAAGTGCCATAAAGGCCTCTTTATCTCAAAGGATTTCTGCTCTGCGTATTTCTCTGTTTTCTCTTTCGGCAACTCATGTTTGCCTTCTTTACATGCCTCGCCCTCTTGTTTATAATTGTCAGTCCAAAATTTTAATTACAGTCATGTAAATGATCACATGAAACATATGCTGTGTGCAAACATATAGGTGTAGTAAACATAATGTGTGAACGACTACATAGATACTTGTCTCCCAAAAGAAATGATAGAGGAGGAAGTGACAAATATGTTAGCTAAAAGATATCATAAGATTGGCTTGGAACTACTCTATTATCCTGTAAACTTGGCAAAAGAGAAATGGCAGCATAACATAAGGTAACCATGTCACTAGTTTTTTATTTGAACATGAAGGTAGAGTTGTGCGTTCGTTACCAGAAGCTAACCCTGGTGCCAGACGCACTATGTACAGAACGGGAACCGCTGGTTAGCCCTGACTATGTTCTCATTTCCACTGCTCTTATGCCCTTTCATGCTTCCTCTTTTAGCTTGCTTTTGAGATCTCTCAACGAATATGTGCACATGTACATTTGGTTTCTGCGCTAACGCAACTGAGCAAGCCAAAAAGGAAGAGGAAGGAGTGCTTAAGAACAATAGGAATGGGAGGCATTGGGAAACACCAAACCAAGTTCTCACCTCAATTAAGAGGTGAAAACAGAGCAAGTTGGGCTTCCTCCATGTTCCCACTCCAACTGCTCTTAAGTATATGCACATATGTTTGTGGTTTCTGAATCAAAGCTATCGCATAAGCCAAAAGGAAGAGGAATGAGTGCACAAGAACGGTAGGAATGGGAGGCATCAGGAAAGCACCAAACCAAATATTTCCTCCTCCCAACACAACATTAGAGGTGGAAACAAACAAGTTGGGCGTTCCTCCATGTTCCCATTCCCAGTGCTCTTGAGCTCTCTCTTTCTTCCTCTTCCTGGCATGCTCTTAGTGCCTACCAATCTGAGGAAACAGAACTCTCAAACAAGCCAGAATTGCTCATACGTACATTTGGTTTCTGCGCTAAAGCAACTGAGCAAGCCAAAAGGAAGAGGAAGGAGTGCTTAGGAACAATAGGAATGGGAGGCATCGGGAAACACCAAACCAAGTTCTCACCTCAATTAAGAGGTGAAAACAGAGCAAGTTAGGCTTCCTCCATGTTCCCACTCCAACTGCTCCTATGCCCTCTTTTCTTCCTCTTCCCGACTCGCCTTCGAGTTATCACGTTATTTAAGTATATGCACATATGTTTGTGGTTTCTGAATCAAAGCTATCTTATAAGCTAAAAGGAAGAGGAAGGAGTGCACAAGAACGGTAGGAATGGGAGGCATCAGGAAAGCACCAAACCAAATATTTGCACCTCCAACACAACACTAGAGGTGCAAACAAACAAGTTGGGCGTTCCTCCATGTTCCCATTCCTAGTGCTCTTGAGCTCTCTTTCTTCCTCTTCCTGTCATGCTCTTAGTGCCTACCAGTCTGAGGAAACAAAACTCTCAAACAAGCCAGAATTGCTGGACAAAGTGTTTCAGCTTTGTGGTATAAATAGGACACGCAGGGCACTTTGAAGAGACCCTTGGGGAGAGCAAGCAATGAAGACAAGACACCCAGTGCATGTGGCACCATTGTACAGTCAATGACAGCGGGGACACTTATCACCTAGTCCTGTTCTGTTGTCATGTACTGATAATTTAAAGCACGTGCATGGACTTCTTCTGCTTGATTACGAGTATATCATAAAGCTGCTGTATAGTAACAGCACCAACATGTGCATTTATGCAGTACGGAAATAGGAAGCAATCAGAATTATGATCTCAAAATAATATGAACTTGGAGAAATTAAGCCCTCCAATAAAGCTTACAAAAAATAAGAAGTAAATAGAAAGAACAATCCGGTGAAAACTGGTACACAATGTAGTTGAGATATCAATAACCAAAAAAAGGTTGTTGGAGGGCTTTTATAGCTAGCATTAAGAAGCACCATGTTGCTTTACAAGTATGTACCCATTTCTAATCTTCCATGAGTGTGCCAGATCAGCAGTTCGTCCTTGATGTTTGCCCATGCATCATATATGTCAGCCTGTGTACCTATGAGCATTGTCACTAATCCAATGTTTTTAACTACGCCATGTTTTTGTTTTTAACGATTATTGAAGGTTTCAATTCTTTGTTATTAGTTTACTACTATCTTTTTACTGGGGTTATAGTATGTGATGCTTTTCTTTTTCCTAATGTTATTGGCATTTGATAATGCTTGCATACTGTAATTGGCACTAGATTGATGCATTGTACACGTTCTGTTTACATAACATTAATCCTTACGTGAATCTGGGTTTGCTTCTGAGATGGATGTGGAGAAACATATAGAAATTTTATCTCCCGGTAAACTTTCAGGTATCAAGCCCAGCTTCAGAAGAATCTCTTGTATTTGGCTGCAATTGCTGATACCCAGCCACAGACCCCTGTAAGCCGTCCTCAGGTTTGTCATGTCTCTGAACTCCATACAACATATGTATGTTCTTTCTTCTGCCTGCACTAATGTTACTTTTGCATACAGATGGCTCCACCTGGTGCATCGCCAGGGGCTGGACATTACATGTCGCAGGTGCCAATGTTCCCTCCGAGGACCCCTTTAACTCCTCAGCAGATGCAGGAGCAGCAACTACAGCAACAGCAAGCTCAGTTGCTTCCATTCGCTGGTCAAATGGCTGCGAGACCTGGGGTTGTCAATGGCATGCCCCAGGCCCAGCAAGTCGAACCAACCTATGCAGCAGGTGGGGCCACTTCTGAGCCTTCGGTCACTGATAATAATGATGGCAGAAGCGAGTCCTAAGCTACTAGGTAGCCTTTTAGGTTTGCAGAATGCATGTATACTACCACCGGGATGAAGAGAGGATCTTTCCTGTGCCCTTTAACGATAAGTGGCCGCGATCTTCGAATGGATGCTGATTAGTTGTTGTGGTCGCCTTCGCCTTTCCGATTAGAACAAGCATAGATTGTTGTCATCTGTGCTTTGCTTGACTTTCCGCATTGTTGTAGGTTTTGTATCCATTTTGTATGGAATAATAGGCCCCAGTTGTTTGCTCCTCATGGTGGTTGTCTCCCAACTAGACTGTAGTGTAAAAGCCTGAAATGGTGATATGTTTCTGAAGTATCTTGACTCTTATTAAAGTATGTTCTTTTTCTTGGAACTCAAAAAATGCCTCCCTAGTCCTGATAAAATGACCATATGAGTTGAAGCCGCCTATGAATTTATGATACAAACTAATGATGCTGCGAAGCGAAAGCTGAGAGATCTTGTACTCTCTCCTATCCATATTATCTTTCGTAAATACGGATGTATCTAACACTAAAATATGTCTACATCTATATTTGCGAAAGATAATATAGGTCGGAGAGAGTAGTAGAGTGATCAATGTCACTACTGAAGCTTTGAATATCAAATCTGCGATGGCCCATTGGTGGAGTAAAAATGAAGTTGCATCCAGTATTGAGGTTGTTGACGTTTTTAACCATTCAGTCACTGGAAGTACTTGATGTACAATAACAGTATTTTGCCACGTCTGGCTGTTAAACTGCTGGTATATGAAAATTTTATATTCCATTTATTGAGAATATATCATCTATCATATGAATGTCGTAGCAGTAGTAGAGAAAGCCTTTGCGTGCCTTACGTTGCCATTTGCTGAAGCTGAGAAAAATGGGCATGGATGGTTACTTGATGGGTATCAGGACTGCTAAAACATGTTGCTGGACACAAACATGCTCCAAAACATTGAAGCTTAGTTTGGCAGTAAAGTTTTTCTAAAACTGAAGAATTACAAAACTAAAGTATTCCACGCCAGGCTAAAAAATACTTCAGTTCTTCTCCTTTCTCATTTTTAGGAAAAAGAGGGTCACATCTCTTTCTCCAATACTTAAAAACGGACATGGTTTTTGTGCTCCCGAGCTCATATGCTCCTGCTCCAGTAGAAAATTCGAAAAATAGAAAATAAAATAAAAAATCTGATTTTTTTGTACAATGAACATAGAAATGTGTTCTAATAGCATGCCACAATTCTCCAAGAAAAGATACATGCAGTGGTAAGTGTAAAAAACACAAATCTCTGTGTTGTAAACAACAATTCTAAATGCTCTAAACAACATCAAATTTGGTTATTTTTGCCTACACCACTGAACATGTCATTTCTCTCACCAAAATGCTGCCTTTTGCAGTTAGAACACATTGTCATGTTCTTTCTCAAAACAATTTAGATTTTTTATTGATTTTTTTATATGTTTTGCAAAAAAAAATATTGAAGCAGGAGCATATGAGCTCGGGTTTAGATGTAGATTTCCACAGTTTTAGAGAATAATTCAGCTTTAAAACTACAATATTTATTACATCTAAACACCTTAAAGTACTTGATACTTTTGTATTTTCGGAAACCAAAGTATTCTCTAAATACATAAAAATAACTTTGATTCCAAACAGGCCTGAGTCACGCGAGCTTATTTTGAACCTATTTTGTTTGGAAAAGGTTCTTGAGGAATAATAAGACATACACCGATGTATGATTTTGCACAAATAGTGCTCGGGTTCAAAGGAGGCCACTTATTCAGTTCCCAGTACTAGTGCTCGCCATAGATATTATGCCTACGGGGTAGCTGCGCACGTCATTAAAGTCGTTCGATGTGGTTTTGTGATCCGTGCTACCCGACGTTTCATGCTGGATCCCGATGACCACGGGTCGCTGGGGTAGCGCGCCGTGGGACTCGGTGCCGGAGCTCATACCCTCCTCTGCATCTCGGCGGCGGCGCCCATGCTCCTCTGCATCTTGTTTTCTTGTTTTCTTGATCAAGAATACATAACTTACAGTTTATAAATTGTAACGTCTTGTACTTGTTTTCTTGATCAAGAATACCTAACTTACAGTTTAAGGTAAATGTTCAATGTCAGTTCATGGTATACCCTTCCTCAACTTAATTATTTTGCACAGGCCTCACCCGATGCTTCACTGTTGCACCGTCTCTTAGCATTCACACATCAATTTTTTTATATCTACTACTCCCTTCATTCATTTAATTAATGCCTAATATTTTTTGTTTGGAAAATTTGATAGAAAGAAAGCGTGAGTGCGTTAGAATAGCTAACATACCAAAATTGCCCTCTTGCTTGATGAGATTGGTATTGGCTGCACATGGTGAATGGTTGCATATGGCTGGAATCTTATGGTGGTTGGTTGTGCATGGCTGCTAGCTCGACTCCAAGAGACTATGCACCACAGAGAGAACTGCAAGCAGCTAGGGGTATGGATGAAAAAATATAAACGTTCTATGGCTCTTCTTAATCGATGCACCCAACCATAAACGCCTTGTTCACAAGAATGGAGGGAGTATTAATTAACGAGAAGAAATGATGAACCATCTCTATCTACGAAACATCACTACAAGCGATCCAGTACATAGATCATTAAATTCTAAACATTCATCCAATTAGACTCATAAGTATTATCAAAAGTGGGGTCTACTTAATGAATATTAAGCATGTGGTTTCTACGCTAAAGCATCTATGCAAGACAAAAAGGAAGAGGAAGGAGTGCTTAAGAATAATAGAAATGGGAGGCATTGGGAAACACCAAACCAAGTTCTCACCTCAAATAGGAGGTGAAAACAAAGCAAGTTAGGCTTCCTCCATGTTCCCACTCCTACTGCTCTTATCCCCTCTTTTTTTCCTCTTCCCGACTTGCCTTCGAGTTATCTCGTTATTTAAGTATGTGCACATGTGTTTGTGGTTTCCGAATTAAAGCTATCGCATAAGCCAAAAGTAAGAGGAATAAGTGCACAAGAACGATAGGAATGGGAGGCATCAGAAAAGCACCAAAACCAAATATTTGCACCTCCAACACAACACTAGAGGTGGAAATAAACAAGTTGGGCGTTCCTGCATGTTCCCATTCCCAGTGCTCTTGAGCTCTCTCTTTCTTCCTCTTCCTGGCATGCTCTTAGTACCTACCAATCTAAGGAAACGAAACTCCCAAACAAGCCAAAATTGCTGGACCAAGTGTTTCAGCTTTGTGGTATAAATAGGACACGCATGACATTTTGCAGTCTCTTGGGGATTGCAAGCAATAAAGACAAAACACCCATTGCATGTAGCACCATTGTGAAGTCAATGATAGTGGGGACACTTATCACCTGGTCCCGTCTCATCACCCTGCACTGATAATTTAAAGCACGTGCATGTATATCTTTTTCTTTATTACCTATATAGAAAAGCTGATGTAAATACAGTAACAACACCAACATGTGTACTTATACAATACGGAAGCTATCAGTATTGTGAGCTGAGAGACACCAAATAAATTACAAAAATAATAAATAAAGAGAAAGAATTGTTAGACAAATAGCAACTTGTATTATCTGAGAGCCAAAGACCACAATATATAGTACATATGATTTGGAGTATAAAAATAATAACTCTAGACAAATATGGACTTTTAGAGACCTAGACCAATACTAATACTCCTTAACAAGAACATCATGGTGAAATCTGGTACATGATGTATTTTAGATAAAAGGCAGTAGTGCCCGACTTTAAATTAATAAAGCCATGTAACAGGTTCAGATACAACCATCGAGTTTAACCATTACAACAACATCCCACACAGGGGCACAAATACATAAGGCAACACTTGCCAAACGTACTAAGATAAGAGTTTCAATAAGCCAACTAGTTCGAAGGAGATAAAATAGGCGTCGAGGCAGCCCTGGATTGAAGGTAGAGAACTCGCAGTAGTTCCAGCATGATGTCCATCTTATCCGCAAGCTTGTTCTGGTACATGATGTATTTCAGATGTCAACAACCAAAATAAAGGTATTTCGGAGTTTAGACATGAGCTGCACTAGAACAAATGATACAATGTGATTATCCGATGATTACATAATATCAGCAGAACTATAGCTTATGTGTTGGCCATTTTGTCCAGAAACAAAATTAAATTCTATTGACATCAACATGACTTTGATTGGAGCTTAGAATTTTTGCAGCTGAAGATAAATATCAGATTCATGATTGTTCCTTTCTGATGCACTTAGGCGTGGCATCAGGATCACGTCAGTCAATGACTAATGTCTCTCTGTTGCGGTTCTTGTGCAGGTGCTTGTTTGCGTGTTGAGAAACTGTTCTTTTGAGGTGGTAAATCGGGGAGGACTATTTGTTACATGTAGGCGGTCAGCCGGGTGGATGGGCTCGGGTTCGGCTCTCCTGCAGGGAGCCCTGCACGCACTATTCTGCAGGGCCAATAGATGGAAGACACATGTCCTAGTAGGACCCACCTCTAAATTAACCAGCGCCATTTACTGTTAATCTCCATAAAATTAGGTAAATCAACATCGTCGTCTTCGTTCGGCTGAACGAAGAGGTGCGGGTTCATGGTCTCGAAGCACACAACATCATCGAAGCAGGACTCCTCGACGGCCAGCCGCTCCCTCCCCTGCTTTCATGTCTAGAGCGAGAATTCCGCCGCTCACGACGCTTTTCCTGCAGCGAGCTCGACCGTCGAGGCCGTCGCGAGCTCAGCGGCCGATGCCGCCGCCGCGACCTGAGTCGCCGTCGCGATCTCATCCGCCGCCGCCGCGAGTCGCCGGTGCCAGGGCCGCCGTCGCGAGCTCATCCGCCGCCGCCGCGAGCTCAGCCGTCGACGACGCAGCCGCCAGCTCAGCCTCCGCCGCCGCAGCCGCGAGGTGAGCCACCGGCGCCGGGAGCTGAACCGCCTATGCCGCCGTCGCTATCCTATTTCAAGCTTAGCTTGGTGAAATCATCCAACGGAGATCAGCTAGGCGTAGCAATGGCTGCCTCCCTCTAGAACAGCCCGTCCAAGGGAGGGGATAAGGCAAAGTTTTAAGGAATTAAAAATAAAAATAAGTTAATTTAGAGGTGGGTCCTACTGAGACATGTGTCTCCCATCTATTGGCCCTGCAGAATAGTGCGTGCAGGGCTCCCTGCAGGAGAGCCGAACCCGATGGGCTCCACTTCACTCGGAGAGACGTTAGGGGCGAATTGGGGGCGATTTTGGCCACTCCGTCTTCACACGGTGAATCTCACCTCGATTGCCCTAGCGTCGACGAGGATGAGTTATGCACTGTCTCTGCTACATCGTCATCCCTCTATCTGGATGGTTATCGGACTCTGCCGTCGGTTAGCTCGCGGAAGCTCACCGAGGAGTCTTCGACCCGGATTCAAAAGCGCATTCAACGGAGATGCAATTAGAGGGCGGTTGACATCGCACTTCATGTGCAGGTAGGTTCTCCGACGAGCTCACCATTGTCTTTTTCCATGGTCAGGTCGGAGAATCGCAGATGGTCGCGGGTTTGATGCTTGGGTGAGGAGACCGGTTTTCGATTTCTCCACTTTCTATCTAAAGGAGGAGCTCGACGATGTGTCCTGGACGCTGGTTCAACAATGGAAGACGGTGCCTCTACGGGGACGCCGCAGGAGTTGTCAACGCCAGGGATCATCGACGGTAAGGTTTCAAAATCCCGCTTTTTTAGGTAATTTAGAAAACATTCGCTTCTACCGTGATCAATGGATTATGGCGCGGTCTCGATTGACCATGGGCTAAACCGGGCGACATCGAAGCCCACCTCACCTTCCCAGGGACAAAGCAAGGCCACTGGTTCAGGTCTTCGAGGCCCAACCGTACTCTGAACGTGCACCATATGCAGCGCGCGGTCTATGCTAGTTGTTGGGGGTAGGTAACCTTTTAGGTTTGCAAAATGCATGTAAACTACCACCAGGACAAAGAGAGGATTTGTCTTGTGCCCTTCAGTGATAAGTGGCTGCGATCTTTGAATGGATGCTGATTAGTTGTTGCGCTCGACTTCGCCTTCCGGATTAGAACAAGCGTCGATTGTTGTCATCTGTGCTTTGCTGGCTTTCCATGTTGTTGTAGGTTTTGTAACCATTTTGTATGGAATAATAGGTCCCAGTTGTATCGTGACTCTTATTAAAGTATGTTGTTTTTCTTAGAACTCAAAGGATGCCTCCTGAGTCCTGATAAAATGACCATATGAGTTGGAGCCGCCTATGAATTAATGATACACACTAATGATGCTACGAAGCGAAAGCTGAGATCTTGTAGTAGAGTGATCAATGTCAATACTGAAGCTTTGATACCAAATCTGTGATGGCCCACTCGATGTCAGTGGTGGAGTAAAAATAATTTTGCTTTCAGTATTGAGGTTGTTGACGTTTTTAACCATTCAGTCAAGTTGGTACAGAAAGTACTTGATGTAGAATAACAGGATTTTGCCACGTCTGGCTGTTAAACTGCTGGTATATGAAATTTCTATATTCCATTAATTGGGACTATATATCTTCTATCCTATAGATGTCGTAGCAGCAGTAGAGAAGGACTTTGCGTGCCTTAGGATTGTCATTTTCTAAAGCTAAAGACATCTTCAACGGTCCGGTCCGACGCAAACGGACATCCACCGCCCGACTAACGTATTTTTGGCAGGCAAACGAACGGCCGCAGTCAGCCTCCAAGTGGCCAAGCAATCCACTGTCAGGATCTTTTGTGGCTGTGGCTTAAGAGCCTGTGGTCTATGTGGCCATATCTAGCCACAAAAAATCATATAAATGAATTGCTTGGACTGGTCCACATCCATTAGCTGGATCTTTTGTGGCTATTCCTTAGAGGCCCGTGGCCTATATGGCCATATCCCACATGTACCAAGCAATCTATTGCCAGGATATTCTGTGGCTGTGGCTTAAGGCCATATGGTTCATATAGCCACAAAAGATCGTGGTAGTGCATGGCTTGAGAGGATGGGACAGCACCCCGTTCATTCCGCGACTCAACGCAAACGGTCTAAATCAAACACAATTTGGAGCCAAAATGCGTCCAGCCGTTGGAGATGGCCATGAAAGTGCAATGCGCATGGGGTTACTTGAGAGGTGTCAACATGCTGTTGGGCAGAAACATGCTCCAAAACACTGAGGTTTAGTTAGCAATAAGCTTTTTCTAAAACTGACGTATTACAAAATCAAAGTATTCAACGCATGGCTAAAAAATACTTCGATTTTTCTCCTTTCTCATTTTTAGAAAAAAGAGGGTCACATGGCTTTCACCAATACTTAAAAACGGACATGTTTTTTGTGCTCCGAGCTCATGTCCTCCTTCTCCAATAAAATATATATATATCAAAATAGCAAATAAAATAAAAAATCTAAAAAGTTTGTAAAATGATCATGGACATGTGTTCTAATAGCATGCCACAATTCTTCAAGAAAAGATACATCAGTGGTCAGTGTAAAAACATAGGTCAGTGTAAAAAACACAAATCTCAGTGTTGTAAACAACAAATCTAAATGCTCTAAACAACACCAAATTTTGTTATTTTTGCCTACACCACCGAACATAATATTTCTCACCAAAATGCTTCCTTTTGCAGTTAGAACACATTGTCATGTTCTTTTTCAAAACAATTCTTTTTTTTTGCTATTTCTTGCAATTTTTTTATTGAAGCATGATCATATGAGCTCGGGTTTAGATGTGAATTTCTGCAGTTTTAGAGAATAATTCAGTTTTAAAACTACAATATTTATTGCATCCAACCACCTTAAAGTACTTGATAATTTAGTATTTTTGGAAACCAAAGTATTTTCTGAGTACTTAAAAAATACTTTGATGCCAAACGGGCTTGAGTCACGCGAGCTTACCTTGAACCTATTTTGTTTGGCAAAGATCCTCGATGAATAATCGGACATATGCCATCGTATGATTTTACACAACTAGTGCTCGGGGTTCAAAGCGCCGCCATAGAAAATTGTTGCAATACTACACGGAAAATATTGTATTTTCTGAACTGTGGAAACTTAGTATAAAAATAATTCCTATTTTAGCTTATCATCCTTGCTTATTTTACCAAACCCCAAATGGATATGCCTTCTCTCGAGATCTCATGTTAATTCCTATGCATATACATGAGATACTTTTCGAAATCTCATAAACCTAAACATCTCCTGAATTTAAAATAAAAGGTGCATATGTGTTGAGGAACCAAGAGTCCTTATCAATGGAGAGATTTTAAAGAAGCCAAAGCAACCATATGATGACACCAATGAACATGTTTCTTTTAAATCTAGTGGTTTGTATCTAAAGACAATTAGGATTTGTTTTGATATGCACAATCTCATACGGTTTGTAAATTGTGACATCTTAGACTTGTTTTCTTGGTCAAGAATACATTACTTACAATTTAAGGTAAATGTTCAATGTTAGTTCATGGTATACCCTTCCTCCATTTAATTGTTTTGCATAGGTCTCACCCAATGCTCCACCGTGGCACCGTCTCTTAGCACTCACACATCAGGTTTTTTATCTACTACTCCCTTCGTTCATTTAATTAATGCGTAACATATTTGTTTGCAAATTTTGACAGAAAGAAAGCATGAATGTGAAGCCATATAACAAGATACACCAAGTAAGAAGTGTAGAACAATCAGCTCATAAGGACCACCATTGTATAACCACTCATCAACAGATGCATCTTCCCAAATTGGGTAAAAGTATATAGTAAAAAAGGAATTTAACCCTTTCATGCTTACTTTAACTAGTTATTTCGGTTTTCTACTGGTTGCTTTAACTATAACCCCAGCTCTATTTATTGGCTTGAACAAGATCCGTCTTATTTGAATTGTCTGAATAAGTTAGAAAATAAAAATAATTTTTCTTTTAGATTCCCTGTATTCTAGGATGGAATAGCTAACATCGCAAAATTGCCCTTCTTGCTCGCTGGAATTGGTATTGGCTACAGAGGGTGAATGCCTGCACATGGCTGGAATCTTATGGTGGTTGGTTGTGCATGGCTGCTAGCTCAACTCCATGAGACCATGCACAACAGAGAGAGAACTGCGAGCAGCTATTTATCAGGGGCATGGCTGAAAAAAAATAAGCGTTCTATGGCTCTTCTTAATCGATGCACGCAACCATGAACGCCTTGTTCACAAGAATGGAGGAAGTATTAATAAACGAGAAGAAATGATGAACCATCTCTTATCTACGGAACATTACTGCATGCGATATAGTACATAGATCATTAAATTCTATACCTTCATCCAATTAGACTCAGAATTATTAGCAAAAGTGGGGTCTACTTAATGAATATTAAGCATGTGGTTTCTAAAGCATCTATAAAAGACAAAAATGAAGAGGAAGGAGTGCTTAAAAATAATAGGAATGGGAGGCATCGGAAACACCAAACCAAGTTCTCACCTCAGATAGGAGGTAAAAACAAAGCAAGTTAGGCTTCCTCCATGTTCCCACTCCTACTGCTCTTATGCCCTCTTTTCTTCCTCTTACCGACTCGCCTTCAATTTATCTTGTTATTTAAGTATGTGCACATGTGTTTGTGGTTCTGAATTAAAGCTATCACATAAGCCAAAAGGAAGAGGAAGGAGTGTACAAGAACGGTAGGAATGGGAGGCATCAGGAATGCACCAAACCAAATATTTGCACCTCCAACACAACACAAGAGGTGGAAATAAACAAGTTGGACATTCCTCCATGTTCCCATTCCTAGTGCTCTTGAGATCTCTCTTTCTTCCTCTTCCAGGCATGCTCTTAATGCCTACCAATCTGAGGAAACAAAACTCTCAAACAAGCCATAATTGCTGGACAAAGTATTCCAGCTTTGTGGTATAAATAGGACACGCAGGGCACGTTGCATAGCCCCTTGGGCAGAGCAAGAAATAAAGACAAGACACCCAATGCATGTGGCACCATTGTACAATCAATAACAGTGGGGACATTTATCACCTGGTAGTGTCCTATTGTCCTGCACTGACAATTTAAAGCACGTGCATGACCATATTTTTCTTGATTACCTATACACGTATATATAGTAACAGTACCAACATGTGCACTTATACAATAAGGGAAATAGGAAGCTATCAGAATTATGAGCTTGGAGACTCCAAATAAGATTACAAAAATAAGAAAAAAAGAGAGAAAACATCACGGTGAAAACTGGTACACGATGTACTTTAGATATCAACGACCAAAATAAAGGTTTTTGGAGTTCAGACATGAGCTGTACTAGAACAGATGATACAATGTGATTATCCGATGATTACATAGTATTAGTAGAACTATCACTACAAGAAAACCGGTCTATTGCGACATAATCTATCGCTACGGTTTTTTTTCGTTGCGATGTAGTACAAAATTACCACAAATTCTCCGGTCGTGGTGATAGGCATCTCATATTTCCACGACTATTCTTGGTCGCGATACATTGTCAAATTTGTTGCGGTAGAGGCCGCCTATTGCAACGATCTGCATCACGTTGGAATACAATCGCGTTTTAGCGACAAATAAGCTCCGTTGCGCGAGGTAGCAATTTTGTTGCCTTAGAGGCTAGTTCTTCCAACGTAATAAGTATGCGTGGTAAATATCATATGTTTTTCGCCTCAAATTTATCCCGCGACAATAACTATTGTTTACTGCGACAATTTGGGCCGTATGGTAATAGGTTGACCATAATGCAACAATCACCAGCTGCTGCGAAAACGAACAAGTTTTTTGAAACGAGAAAGTTCATAGCATAGCTAACGGGCCTCCTGGGCCGTGGCCCTTGATTAATATTGCAATTTTCTTAGGACAACAATTCATTTATGGTCCAATATCACCAATATTCGGTGAGCCGATATTTTTTGCAAGTTTACCTTAAACAGACCTCCTGGGCCTTGGCACCCGAGCCTAATTGAAATTTATTTAGGATACATGTTCATGTATGGTCCAGTATATATCTTCATTTTTGTCACCTTTTTTTGACATAAAATTCACGTAAAACTGTCAGAGTTATTTACTATATCAACCAGCTGAACCTTTGTAGGTCCGAACAACTGTAATTCTGAAGCACTTAGCATTTACTTGTGTTGCAAAAAGTGACAGTACTGAATAATCAATCAAGAACTCATGTAAGACGCAAATTTCACTTGAACATTTAGCATCGCAATTCATAATTACTTGACACTGAAACTCTGGACCTTTTAAACTCAAATTATATTATTACACGATCTTTCAAGCACATAAATGTGTCCATGATCATGGCAAAACCTTTAAGCCAAATAGTGCACAGACAGCCTACTAAATGAATCCTAGGTCATCATCGGATTCATCTTGTACCAAAGGAGCAACATGGCCATCATTTACGTAAGCCTCATCATCATCCGTATCAGCATCATATTCCACTTGATCTTCGTCAAACTCAGCAGGCCTTATACTTTGTATGACTGAAACATCAACGCTGGTTCCTTCATCATCATTTCTGCACCAACTAGTCATCTGGTCAGGTAGATTAAATTCTGGAACTGTAATTCCTGCATCGACGACATCCTGTACATCTGCTTCAGCACGTTCACTTCCTTCTGCAGCATCATCAACGTTTGCACCATTTAAAACAGAAGGAGCAAACAAATTGCGTGGGTTCATTTTAATAGCACTTGCCCAATTAGGGTTCTTCACATCTCTCACGTAGAAAACCTGTTCAGCTTGGATGCCTAGAATGTAAGGGTCTTCCTTGAATCGGTGTATAGTAGTGTCAAGGTCAATAATTCCATATCTGTCCTTCTTATATCCCTTACTCTGATTTCTATTGGCAGTAGGCACGTCGAACCAGTCACACTGCAATAGAACAACCTCCTTATCAGGAGGAAAGTCAAGAAATATGATTTTCTTTATCACCCCATAGTGATCAGTACTGCCATTGCCTTCTTGCACATTGACTACGATGCCACTATTCTGGGTACTCAATTCCTGCTCTACATAGGCATTTCGAAAGTAATATCCATTCAGTACTGTACGGTTGTACACACGAGCAATTTGATCAGGCCCTTTAGCTAGTGCATACAACAGTTTGCTGACCTTCCCATCTTTATGGAGTTGTGTGATCTGTTTCATGGAATAGAATATGTGTGAGCGTAATGTAGACAATTTTTTTTACTAGTAATTCCCCCGTGCTATCTGAAGTTATGAACATGAAGGAGAGGTAGGTTTAAACCAAAATGTGAAAGTAAGTTACCCGTCTCTCGAACCAGCCAACAAATTCTTCCTTGTGTTTCTTTTTAGGATTAGGACAATTGTTCCTTTTGAGCTCCTCAATATGTTTCCTTCAAAAAATAATGATGGTTACTTCATCACCAAAGTATTAATGCATGTCATGAAATGAAACAAATACATAAGTATCCTTACTCAATCCATGGCTCGGTTTCCAAGCAGTTTGTTATGATGTAGTGCCTCATTTGATTAATACCTTCCAAAGAGACTAATTCACGGGAAAAACCTTTCTTGGAGTAATCAACTGTACCCATTATGGTAATCCCTGTTGGTGGTTCATCTGTACCTCCATCAGCATGGCATTCGGACTGACTTAGTTTTGTAGGCATGCCTTGAACGAATCGACTGCAGAACGTCATGCACTCTTCAAGTATGTACCCCTCTGCAATCGAACCTTCTGGGTGAGCCTTGTTACGCACATATCCCTTCAGCGTACGCAGGTATCGCTCAACCGGATACATCCATCTGTACTGTACAGGCCCTCCCAACTTTGCTTCTTTAGCTAGATGAATTGGGAGATGCATCATAATATCAAAGAAAGCTGGTGGAAATATCATCTCTAGCTGACATAGAATTTCTGCGATTTGCTTGTCCAAATTCTCCAAATCTTCATCCCTTAACTCCTTGGAGCATAAATCAGAAAAGAATTTACTAAGCTGAAGCAATGGGATAAGGACATTCTCTGGCAGAAGCTTGCGCAACGCAATAGGAAGAAGTTTCTGTAATATAACATGGCAGTCATGAGTTTTGAGTCCAATAAACTTGCACTGCTCGAGGACCACACATCGCTTAATGTGTGAAGCATAGCCATCAGGCATCCGTATGCTCTGCAGAAACCTGAGGAGCATCATCTTCTCTTCCTTTTTTAAAGCATACACTGCTTTCTTAAAATTGTACTTACCCTTACCGGTGGGCCTTGCATGCTGATCCACCCTAATTTTCAAGTCCTCCAAATCAAGACGAGCCTTCGCACCATCCTTTGATTTCCCATCCATGTCAAGTAATGTCCCCAGAATGCTATCACAAATGTTCTTCTCGATGTGCATAACATCCAAATTGTGCCTCACGAGCAAGTGCCTCCAATACGGCAGCTGGAAAAACACACTTTTCTTCCGCCAATTGTGTCAGGGATTAGTTTCCGGTCGCTTTCTCTTATTTGACCGCCCTAATGGTGCGTGCTGAATGCTATCTAGCTCCTGTAGAACTTCTATGCCCGTAAGTGGCACCGGGGCATCTCTAGTATCTGTGTTGCTGTTGAACATACACTTGTTTCGACGCCATTTGTGGTATTTATTTAGAAAACGTTGATGTCCCATGTAGCAATGCTTTCTACCATAGTTGAGCCATAAGTAATCTGTATGCTTGTGGCAGTAAGGGCATGCTAGCTTGCCTTTTGTGCTCCAACCACTCAGCATTGCGTAAGCCGGGTAGTCATTGATGGTCCACAACACGCATGCATACAACGTGAAATTTTCCTCAGTTGCAGCATCATATGCTTCAGCACCATCCTCCCATAGAACTAACAGTTCATCAATCAAAGGCTGCAAGTACACATCAATGTTATTTCCTGCTGACTTTGGTCCTGGAATAATCATCGACATTATCCAGTTCTGTTGTTTCATACACATCCAGGGTGGCAAGTTATATGGGATCAGAATGACTGGCCATGTAGTGTGTGATATACTCATGAGCCCAAAGGGGTTGAATCCATCCGAAGCAAGGCCAAGCCGAACACTGCGAGCATCTTTTGCGAATTCTTTTTCACTATATTTTTCATCAAGGTGTTTCCAGGCATTCGAATCTGCAGGATGCCTCATTACGCCATCATCTGTACGTTTCTCCTTATGCCATTTCATATCAGTTGACATATCTTTTGTCATGTACAACCTTTGCAGTCTTTTAATGAGTGGGAAATACCATAGAACTTTCCGTGGCACTGGATTCTTTGATTTACCGCTCGATGAATCGTCTTTGTCTACGGTACGACTAGGTTTCCATCGAGACGTATGACAGACAGGGCATTCTTGGGCATCAGCATGTTCATTACGGAATAGCACACAATCATTTTCACACGCGTGTATCTTCTTGTAATCCAGACCAAGCTCTCGGATGACCTTCCTTACTTCTGCAAGATTTTTAGGGATGCAGTGACCCTTTGGCATCAACTCCTTGAACAGCTGGAGCATTAAGTCACATGCTCTATTGGTCATCCCAGACACGCACTTGATTTGGTAAAGCTTCACAATGAAAGATATCTTTGTGACCTCCTCACAACCTGGGTACAACCCTGTTTTTCCCTCTTCCAATAGTTGGTAGAACGCCTTGGCTGATGCATTTGGCTCCTGTTTATTTCCATCACCGCCGGTGTCTCCTGCATTATTTCCCACTTTTGTGCCCCTTATGAGAGTTTGGAGCATGTCACATATCCCAGCACCATCATCTGCAGCGTTTTCATCATCTGAATCTTCAGCCATGTTGTCCTCATCGGGTTGTTCACCATGGTATATCCAGTTAGTGTAGGTCGGATCCATCCCATTCCGAAGCAAGTGCATATGGACATCCTTTCTCTTTCTCTGAGCATTATTCAGACATTTCATACACGGGCAAGGGATTCTTGAGTCTGGGTGAGCACCATCGAAACAAAATTCCAAGAAACTCTTGATGCCACTTTGCCACTCCAGAGACTCTCTATCCTTTTTCATCCAGCTCTTGTCTCGTGACATTATTCCTTATCTCCTTGCAGCCGGTCTTGTTAAGAATAAAATAGCAGCAGCATTAGTTTACAAGTAAGTATTTCCAAACAACAGATACATGAGAGCGACACTCATATGTGAACCTAAGCAGCTAGACTATCTGACAGCAATTGCAATCGCCATTGACTAATCTATACGTCCAGTTTTAATCGACGCGAGCTAACGCAGAGCACGTGAGCAATTTGGCTGGTGCTGTCGTCAATTAAAGGGGAACAGAGGTAGTACATCTGTATTGGTGCAAACCTTGTAATTTTGTGTGACGAGCGGCGGAGGCAGCAGAGATAGGTTGAGTACAAGTCGGCAGGGCAGCGTGGGCAGCAGTTGAACCATTTACGCTGATCCAATTCGGATGGCGGCAAGGTCGCGGTGGCGGATTGGTCGGTTGCGCATTGCCGATACGGCGGCGGCGTCGTGTGGGGGCAGGGCGGATAGGGCAGCGGCGTCGTGTGGGGGCAGGGCAGTTTCGGCGGAGACCTGGCGGAGCTACGTAGGCCTTTCGCTCGGCCCATGGCCCACCCCAAGATTGGGCCCAAATTTGGTGGCGCGCGCGTAGCAGGCGATGTGGACGTGGAGATTAGTCCCACCTCGCTAACTGACTGGTAGATCGACCAGCTTATATACCCGGCTGAGAGTAAGCCATCGAGCTCCTCTCAACTGATACCATATACGCTGGCCGTTCTGCCCTGTGGGTCCAATCCTGGGGTCCCTCACATACTCCAGTGATTTGGCGGGCAATTTTTTTCTGCTTTCTTTTGTTATTTTTTAAATAAATCTAATTTGGCTCAAGTTTGTGATACATGCCAACAACCAAGCAACATATGCCAACCTGGTGGTCGTCAGAACAATAGCTTCAGAGTCGTCATCACAGATGATGAATTCATGAATGGTCAAGTAAGTTTAATATTGCAAATTTTTAAGGTTTAATTTATCTTTAATGTTATGATTAACTTAATAACATTTTAAGTTTAATATTGTCAATGGATTCAATATTTTTTCAATATTATCCGTATTAGACACGGAATTTCAGGGCATTCGACAGCTATTTCTTCATTGTGGAATTTGTTAAGCAACGCGAGATGAACAACATCGCAGCTTCTATGTTCGAAGAATTACAACTAGCAGCACGATAATATCAGGGAATTCGACAATCTAATATAGAGTCTTAACACGTTTTTTTATTGTAGCAATGGGGCTGCATCCATAGTTGGACAGAGAAACCATCATCACTGGCTTCCTAGTTTAGACCAATTTCAGGCACATGGGTAGCAAACAAGTAAAGCCCTTCAGTCCCCAGGTAGAGCAAGAACAGCATCTTGTCACCAATCTTGAGATGATTTTCCTTCGTCATGAACTCTTTCCATCCGCTGACACACATATGACCATCAAGCTCAGAAATTGTATATGTAGATGTCACCTCTGTTTTCGGGTGACAACAAATTGTGATGGTACCAGATTTTTCCATTGTTTCAGGAATCAAACGGCTTGAGATTTTCTGTTGCATGCAAAGATTTAAAGTCAAGAGAACATCTAGCGGAAAATAAACATGTTAAAATACAGGAAAATAGAATTAGTGTACAATATATATATATGGCCTCACATAGTACTTTGTGCATAAGAGAAGATGTGTTCTTAATGATTACCACATGTTTATTGAAGTTCACGCTGTTTGTCCAGTTTAGAGTATGCAGCACACCGAAAACCAATTCTCCTTCCTCATACTCTCCAGCTCTGTGGAACAGAACAAGGTAATCCAAGTTTTCAACTGTGTTGATCACCGTCTCCATCATCCTCCAATTAATCATGGTCCCATCAGTGCTAGAGAGTGAGTCAACAATGGGACGCCTCTCAGGGGACATCAGGTAGTATGCTGTGTATAAATTTAATACAACTGAAATTAGTGGAGTACACATGTCGCAACCAAGTAATATAGTCATGGTTATGTGCACAACATAAATTTGTTGAATTAAGTAGGAAACTTACATGGATGGATGATTGGGTCATTTCCAGTTATGACCTCAGTTTGCTTGGTACGTGTGTCAGTCTTGAATATTAGCTCCATACCAACCTTAAATTGGTAAACTCTGCCTAATTCTTTCCAAGATTCTCCATTCACATAGGTTATCCCATCAATACTGGTAAGCTCAACATGGAATGAAAAATCTTCCTTGGTTTTCAGAGTAGTTTGAAAACTTGTGTTCTCGAATGGCAGAACAGCATGCATGTCTAGGAAATATTTTCTCATGTAGCAAGGGATCACCTGATGAAGAGTATGCAATTTATTACATTATGAGGCAGTACAAAATTTGACTTACTAGAAGTAGATACATATATATCCTAGCTAGAAGAGTAACTGTTTGTACTTATTCCTATAATTGGACACTGAAGCAATTGCCCTTTACTGCAAAAGACCTGAACATGCACTCATAGTTTCAGATTGGTACCTTGAAGTATCAAAATTACATGTTGGTACTTGGAAAAAAAAACACACGTGCATGACTAATACAGATCACACTCACAACCTTTTTGATAGCTAGATCTGGTACGTATATTACATGAATGATTAACACATGACACAATGAGTACTAACATTGTTAGATCTAATACATATATTACATGTGAATAACCACAAATAAATCAAATCCGGCCCATGTGTAGTTGAGTATGTTAGAGGCATTACCGTCTTCTCCTCAAATCCCTCTACAAGGTTTATCACGCAGTAATCATGTGTCATGGTCTTCGACACACTGCCACACATCCCGAGTTTGTCAAAACAAACTGGACACTGCAAGAAAAATGAAAGTCATCACATCTAGATCTGATAATCATGATCATTGATTATCAAGAGAAAAAGTGAGGCGTGGAGTAGGCACGGATTTGCTTGGCGCCATCGGTCCAAGAGTAGCATCAGACGGCTCGCCGACGACGGGCGCCGCCTTCTGATCTGCCTCGGCGTCAAAGGATTCCCTTGATGTCGTCATGGCGGCTGGGTCGTAGGGGCGTGGAACCGTCTAGGGTTTGGATATTTGCGGAGACTGAGGAAGGAAGGACGTGGATTGGCGTCAGGCCGTCTATTTATATAGTTCCGTCACGTCTGAATCTAGGGTTTTCTTTTGTGGTTGTTTTTCCATATTATTTTCAGAAAATTAAATGGGGGAATTTAAGTACAAATGAAGTGAGGGCACATTTGACTGGGGCTCTTTTGGTCAACAAGATATTTCAGGGTCTCAAGTTGTCGAGGGCACATTTCCACTAGGTTGGGATACACGCAAAACCTATCCCATTTCTTACCTCCCTTTATCTTGGGACCTACATATAAGAAAATCAAGGAATAATGCCTAGTTTATTAAAGTTTTCCCAAAATTGAAGTATATCAAACCCGCAGTATTTATAGAAACTAAAGTATTCCCTGTATACTTACAAATTGACTATTATGCCAAACGGAGACTAAGCATTTGAGACATATATATATCCTGCAACTATAATAATTAATATGCTCCATAGTATATTTTACCTCGACGAGTCAGCTGGACATTAGCAGGAGCAGGAGCATCATCTTCCTCACGCTCAGCTGCACAATCCTTTGCTGCAGCATCATCAGCTTCCTCGTGCTTAACTTGAGCCCTAGCTGCAGCACCATCACCTTCGGAGGATGAGCTAATGTCGATGGTCTCGACGGTTTTCTTGGATGGGACCAAGATGGCACTATAAAGAATAAATGTTGATGCTACCTACACGAGAGGTGTGAGTTTAGTCCCACCTCGCTACCGGGGAGGTGTGCGCACCTGCATAAATACCCTGGCGTAGCACATGTTGCACGAGCCTCTCTCGCTGACATACATGTTAACTGCGTTCTCCTCTCGCCCTGTGGTCCAAATCTAGTTGGGCTTGTAATATGCACGGGTATGTTAGAAGTCCTGGTAGTTGGCGGGCTTTTTTTTAAATCTTGTTTTGCAAATTAAAAACAATAGTTTATAAATTTGTATTTCAATTTCTGAACAAACTTAATGTTTTTCAACCAAAACAAAAGTTTATAAATTTGTATTTCAATTTCTGAACAAACTTAATGTTTTTCAACCAAGACAAAAGTTTATAAATTTGCAACGCACATATCCATCAATCATAAAGTTATTATTAAAACTTAAAATACATATTGTATGGTAGGAATGTATCCATCAAATCGACATCCAAGCTAATAAATCATAAGAGCTTTCTCGAAATCTGTTGTATACAAACTTCAGTTTGTTAATCCCCTTATGTAAAAGAAACAAGATCAAAAAGTTAGCAATGTGTATACAAACTTCATCCTGATTTAGAATTTGTAGACTATCTGAATAAAAAACAAAAAGAGAAGAAACAACATGATCTTTTCACCATCTACTAGAGATCGTCAAGGTAAGTATGAATCAAGTTATACAACTCGATGTTTAACTTGACTCAGTATGAGCTCACTCAAATTTTAGTATGAGTTGAGCTAGCTGAGCCAAGTCTAACTCGCTCGAACTCGACTCGTTTGCAGCCCTAGTCACAACTTCCAAAAATAAACACAATCAGCAATAGTAGGTAATGAAGCTTGCATAAGCCATCACAGAACATGTCATCACAGTACCAAAAGAAGCACCAGAAACAGCAGGTGCTAGTTAAACTTACTAAGTTTCCAGCTAACCATAATTTAACAAACTTATAGTAGCGCTAACATGCTACTATATTGTCCACAACCAACACAAACTGCATAATTTACGATAACATAACCAGAACACCCAATCATGGAGCAGCAGCGCGATTCATCGCCCTCAGCAGAGCAGCATGCTGACCCCTAACACGCGCCGAGGCATCTTATTTTGCTAGGGCTTCAGCATGCTGGATGAGGCTCTGCCTACTGCCATCCCTTGGCTTGTGGATATGGTAGGGGCAGAAGTACCTCCCCCTCCTCTTGAATGCGTGGGTGCCCTGTTGCTGCAGCTTCTTCGCCTCCTTGTCTGTAAAAGAGACAAGGTTGCTCTTCTGCACAGTCTCGGTGGAGTCACTGGAGTCATACTACAATATAGATTTGCAAATTTGTTAGCATGTGTATACTACAAAAAACACACAGCATATGTAAACACAATCAAGTTACACTCACTTCGGTCTGCTCGCCGTCGTCGTCGTCTGAGAGAAAATCATGACATGCAGTTTTTTCAAACATTTCATCAATTTCTGCATACATGCGCTTCTTCCTGTTCACAATCTGGGAACATATTTGACGTCAAGCTTTTTCAAACATTGACATTATATTACAAATGCAAAAATTTACATGTGAAGCACCTCAAAGGTAACAGATTAACACATTTACAACTGCCATTACAATAACTATGAAAATGAGAATTTTAAATATTCTCCACTATACATGAAATAATGAACATTACTTTTGATGAAATAGATCTTCTATAACTTGAGTTAAGCTTAATATTTTATTAGTCAGAAATAGCCATATTCTATAACTTGAGTTAAACTATATCATATAAAGAGAAATATGTGATTGGACATATTATAAATAGCTAGATTATATAACATGACCTAAGATCCTATATATGAACTTCATTATAAGTTATATTTTAGTACTCAGCACTAAATTGGTTAAGCAGAATCATCACAGATTTTTTTAAACAAATACCATGATTAACTAGTGCGGCAAGGATCTTTTCAACAACATGAAGGACTTGATCCCAAGTTATCCCTTCCTTCACTATATATGAGGATATGATAAGGAACATGATTACAGACTTAATACTAAAAGCCACTGCCACAAAGTTTTTGAATGAAATTAAAATGTTACATCATATTTAAATATAGAATAACCTACTCACAAGTAAACAACACTAGGATGATATTAGGAGTCATTAACAATTGAAATGCAAAGACAAGGTGAAACAACATGTCTTAATAAATATTTACAAGTCCACTATACTGAAACCATTGCCAGAAATAGTTTTTCTGATTAATCCAAACAAAATAACAACAGGTTTTATGTCCTGGTGCACAACAACAATAGTTTGCACAAATTAATTGGTCCCTGGTGCACAACAACAATAGTTTGCACAAATTAATTGGTCCGACTGAGATATTCTCTTTGCTTAGCAAATATGTTCATCAACATTGTGCACAAGAATGTCTATGAGACATTTAGCTCAAATGCTTGCCGATCACACTAGCCCAGCACCACCTAGCGTGTCTCAAGATCTTAGCACCACTCTCTGATCAATTCAGTCTCCGCCCCTGCTGGTGCATGTGCACCAGGCATAGCCTATGCAGCTCCTATGGCGATATCGCATTACAGTAAAAGGAAAAAGGGTGAGGGATTTGAGGGATTTACCGCTTTAGGCGCCGGTGGGTTTGCGTCGACGGCATCGGCCACCGCGGCATCTGGGACGGCGGCATCGGCGACGGCGGCATCTGGGACGGTGACAGCGGCATCTAGGACGGCGGCAGCGGTGACAGCGGCATTCACCAGAACTGCCAGCTCCACCACCAGCGCCGCTGCATCGACCGGTACGGCTTCTTCACCGCCATCGCCTCCCCCACCTCCGGTCGGATCCGCCAGCGCCAGATCCGGCCCCGCAGCGGTAGCCGCCTCCTCCTCTTCCACCGCTCCCACCACATCCGACGCCTCCTCCTCCACCGCTTCCACCAGAGCCGCCGTGATCGTGGCCGCACCGCTCTCCGCCGTGAGGTCGGCTGCGGTCTCCGCATCGCCCAAATCGGCCGCACCCGCCGCGGCCTCTACCGTCTCCTCCGCAACAGCCACGACCGCGACCAAGGTGGCCGTGACGCCTTCCGCCGTGAGCTCGGTCCCCTCCACATCCGCCGCACCTACCGCGGCGGACGCATCTGCGCTCGAGCGACTCGACATCGCTTCTACCGGCCGCGAGGTTACTGGCCGCGAGGTGCACCGGCGGGGACGAGGTGGGATGGGATGGCTAGGGTTTCTCCACTTGCTCTGATTGGGGAAGAAAGCGGTGGGTGGGTGGGAGATCCTTTTATATCTCTGCCGCTTCGCACTCCCTGTCCTCTGCACTCCTTTTTGTACGCATACGTAGAAAGGCTAGATTTATTCCTAGTACTGTACGGTACACACATGCACGTACAATTATTCCTCGTACACATACAAACTGACACCCACTGACGTGTGGGGCCGTTTAGCAGTAGCACCCACTGACAGGGGACACTTATGGTAATTTTATGTTGATAAGGGTTTTCTGGGGTAAAATGTTGCAGGAAGAGAGCAGTTCCATTATTTTAGTCTCGAACCACAACCGCAATTGTTTTAATCTCTGCAACCGCGCATTCACACCCGGACGCTTCTGCTTCTGCCTCCTCTGTTCTTCCCCAAAAAAACCCCATTCTTGCCTCCTCCGCCGGCCATTGACGCTTCTTCTTCCGCCGCCGCCGTCCGCCCGCCATTCTCCGCCGTCCGCCCGTTATCCTCCTTCATTTCTCTCTCTACTGCCTCCTCCGCCATGGCTACATCATCCTCTGCTAGCGCGGAAAATATCAGTTTTACTAGAACCGAGACCTTCCGTGTCCATGGCAACAAGGAAATAGAGGTTGTATACACCAATGAGGAGGAGACGGTGATGATAAACCTCCAGCTCTTCGAGGAGTGGTATGAGCAGGAAAAGGAGAATAAATTTGGTGGATTGGACCTCGAGTACACCAAGGAGGACCCCATCTATGAGAACTACCTCGCCGTCGTTCAACTCTGCATGAAGAACCGCGTCCTCGTCTACCACTTCTCCTCGTATAAATTTACTGATGTTGTAGTGCCTTTTTAATTTGCGACTAAACTTTACTGATGTTGTGGTGTGAATTTCTGAATCCTCTGTACTTATTTTTAATGATTAGTTCCATGTTATGTTTAATTTGTGCCGTTTGTTATACGCTGCCGTATGATACATACATGCACATGAGAGGACGATATTTCATCTCAAGTGAGTGCACAAGTTTTAAGTTACTTGGTTTGTGCAAAAACAGCACCAAGAGTTACTTGTTTGTGCAATTTTCTCAGTACCAAATGAATTTCATTATGAGATTTTATTCAAGTTATGATATTCTAGACTGAATTTCATTATACCGAATTTCATTATAATGAACTTATGTAGTTTCAAATTTTATTCAAGTTATCAAATTGAATCTATCCATATGCTCATCTAGCATGTGTACTGAATTTCATTATACCTAATTAATTATCACAAGCAAATTTTCAGAGCCTTGTTCTTGCATTTAATAAACTTTTGTTAGTTTCAAATTATATGATGCAAAATGATATTTCAATGACTAAACAATTTCAGTTACACATTTCATGCAAGTGTTGGTCATGCATTTTTTGACAAACAAACTAAATATGCTTTCAGGACCGACAAGACCTGTCCAGCGCTCCGCTCAATCCTTCAACACAAAGGGATTGTCTTCTGCACCGTTGACAAAACACAAGATTTTTACAAGTTGAAGGACGAGGGTATTACAATTCCTGAAGAAAACTGGATCGATATTCAGTCTCTTGTCAAGATCAAAGGACGGAATAGAAAGGATGGAATGGCTGATCTTGCATCTCGCATCATCGACGAGTATTACGGCGACATGAAGAGTAAATTCCCTAGTATAAGGCATGATTACTGGGAAGAGGTGCCTTTGTCTGAAATAAACCTGGAGTATGCTGCTAAAGATGCATACGTGACCTACCAGCTATACGTCAAGATACAGTTCTTCCTCCGGTACCTCGTGTTTTGCCCCGGTTGCAAGAGGGCCGAAGGGTTTAGGGGAGTTCTGTGTCGGAAATGCAGGATACAGGAAATGGATGCAAAAACTGATTGTAGTGTGTGATACAGGAAATGCAGTTTGCTATGAACTGTGAATCATGAAATGGACCAAACAGTTTGGTATAATAGCTTCATATTGAAGTAAATAAGAAGGATCCAAGCTTAGTTTTCCAACTTTCATGTTCTGAACAATGTTTGAATCATGGTCAAACCTAGGGTTGACTAAATTTGAAAGGTGGATAGACAATTCTAAAAAATATGAAACCAGGTCTCATAGTCTTATAATGTCATCTACTAACCATATGAACTAATAAAGAAGGTGTAGGTACCATGGAACAAACAAAACCATGTGAGGACTCTCATATCTTAGACACCGCCGCATGAAATCCAAGGATCCAAGCAGTATGCTATGAACTATGAATCATGAAATGGACCAAACAGTTTGGTATAATAGCTTCATATTGGAGTAAATAAGAAGGATCCAAGCTTAGTTTTCCAACTTTCATGTTCTGAACAATGTTTGAATCATGGTCAAACCTAGGGTTGACTAAATTTGAAAGGTGGATAGACAATTCTAAAAAATATGAAACCAGGTCTCATAGTCTTATAATGTCATCTACTAACCATATGAACTAATAAAGAAGGTGTAGGTACCATGGAACAAACAAAACCATGTGAGGACTCTCATATCTCAGACACCGTCGCATGAAATCCAAGGATCCAAGCAGTATGCTATGAACTGTGAATCATGAAATGGACCAAACAGTTTGGTATAATAGCTTCATATTGGAGTAAATAAGAAGGATCCAAGCTTAGTTTTCCAACTTTCATGTTCTGAACAATGTTTGAATCATGGTCAAACCTAGGGTTGACTAAATTTGAAAGGTGGATAGACAATTCTAAAAAATATGAAACCAGGTCTCATAGTCTTATAATGTCATCTACTAACCATATGAACTAATAAAGAAGGTGTAGGTACCATGGAACAAACAAAACCATGTGAGGACTCTCATATCTCAGACACCGCCGCATGAAATCCAAGGATCCAAGCAGTATGCTATGAACTGTGAATCATGAAATGGACCAAACAGTTTGGTATAATAGCTTCATATTGGAGTAAATAAGAAGGATCCAAGCTTAGTTTTCCAACTTTCATGTTCTGAACAATGTTTGAATCATGGTCAAACCTAGGGTTGACTAAATTTGAAAGGTGGATAGACAATTCTAAAAAATATGAAACCAGGTCTCATAGTCTTATAATGTCATCTACTAACCATATTAACTAATAAAGAAGGTGTAGGTACCATGGAACAAACAAAACCATGTGAGGACTCTCATATCTCAGACACCGCCGCATGAAATCCAAGGATCCAAGCAGTATGCTATGAACTGTGAATCATGAAATGGACCAAACAGTTTGGTATAATAGCTTCATATTGGAGTAAATAAGAAGGATCCAAGCTTAGTTTTCCAACTTTCATGTTCTGAACAATGTTTGAATCATGGTCAAACCTAGGGTTGACTAAATTTGAAAGGTGGATAGACAATTCTAAAAAATATGAAACCAGGTCTCATAGTCTTATAATGTCATCTACTAACCATATGAACTAATAAAGAAGGTGTAGGTACCATGGAACAAACAAAACCATGTGAGGACTCTCATATCTCAGACACCGCCGCATGAAATCCAAGGATCCAAGCAGTATGCTATGAACTGTGAATCATGAAATGGACCAAACAGTTTGGTATAATAGCTTCATATTGGAGTAAATAAGAAGGATCCAAGCTTAGTTTTCCAACTTTCATGTTCTGAACAATGTTTGAATCATGGTCAAACCTAGGGTTGACTAAATTTGAAAGGTGGATAGACAATTCTAAAAAATATGAAACCAGGTCTCATAGTCTTATAATGTCATCTACTAACCATATGAACTAATAAAGAAGGTGTAGGTACCATGGAACAAACAAAACCATGTGAGGACTCTCATATCTCAGACACCGTCGCATGAAATCCAAGGATCCAAGGAGTATGCTATGAACTGTGAATCATGAAATGGACCAAACAGTTTGGTATAATAGCTTCATATTGGAGTAAATAAGAAGGATCCAAGCTTAGTTTTCCAACTTTCATGTTCTGAACAATGTTTGAATCATGGTCAAACCTAGGGTTGACTAAATTTGAAAGGTGGATAGACAATTCTAAAAAATATGAAACCAGGTCTCATAGTCTTATAATGTCATCTACTAACCATATGAACTAATAAAGAAGGTGTAGGTACCATGGAACAAACAAAACCATGTGAGGACTCTCATATCTCAGACACCGCCGCATGAAATCCAAGGATCCAAGCAGTATGCTATGAACTGTGAATCATGAAATGGACCAAACAGTTTGGTATAATAGCTTCATATTGGAGTAAATAAGAAGGATCCAAGCTTAGTTTTCCAACTTTCATGTTCTGAACAATGTTTGAATCATGGTCAAACCTAGGGTTGACTAAATTGGAAAGGTGGATAGACAATTCTAAAAAATATGAAACCAGGTCTCATAGTCTTATAATGTCATCTACTAACCATATGAACTAATAAAGAAGGTGTAGGTACCATGGAACAAACAAAACCATGTGAGGACTCTCATATCTCAGACACCGCCGCATGAAATCCAAGGATCCAAGCAGTATGCTATGAACTGTGAATCATGAAATGGACCAAACAGTTTGGTATAATAGCTTCATATTGGAGTAAATAAGAAGGATCCAAGCTTAGTTTTCCAACTTTCATGTTCTGAACAATGTTTGAATCATGGTCAAACCTAGGGTTGACTAAATTTGAAAGGTGGATAGACAATTCTAAAAAATATGAAACCAGGTCTCATAGTCTTATAATGTCATCTACTAACCATATGAACTAATAAAGAAGGTGTAGGTACCATGGAACAAACAAAACCATGTGAGGACTCTCATATCTCAGACACCGCCGCATGAAATCCAAGGATCCAAGCAGTATGCTATGAACTGTGAATCATGAAATGGACCAAACAGTTTGGTATAATAGCTTCATATTGGAGTAAATAAGAAGGATCCAAGCTTAGTTTTCCAACTTTCATGTTCTGAACAATGTTTGAATCATGGTCAAACCTAGGGTTGACTAAATTTGAAAGGTGGATAGACAATTCTAAAAAATATGAAACCAGGTCTCATAGTCTTATAATGTCATCTACTAACCATATGAACTAATAAAGAAGGTGTAGGTACCATGGAACAAACAAAACCATGTGAGGACTCTCATATCTCAGACACCGTCGCATGAAATCCAAGGATCCAAGGAGTATGCTATGAACTGTGAATCATGAAATGGACCAAACAGTTTGGTATAATAGCTTCATATTGGAGTAAATAAGAAGGATCCAAGCTTAGTTTTCCAACTTTCATGTTCTGAACAATGTTTGAATCATGGTCAAACCTAGGGTTGACTAAATTTGAAAGGTGGATAGACAATTCTAAAAAATATGAAACCAGGTCTCATAGTCTTATAATGTCATCTACTAACCATATGAACTAATAAAGAAGGTGTAGGTACCATGGAACAAACAAAACCATGTGAGGACTCTCATATCTCAGACACCGCCGCATGAAATCCAAGGATCCAAGCAGTATGCTATGAACTGTGAATCATGAAATGGACCAAACAGTTTGGTATAATAGCTTCATATTGGAGTAAATAAGAAGGATCCAAGCTTAGTTTTCCAACTTTCATGTTCTGAACAATGTTTGAATCATGGTCAAACCTAGGGTTGACTAAATTGGAAAGGTGGATAGACAATTCTAAAAAATATGAAACCAGGTCTCATAGTCTTATAATGTCATCTACTAACCATATGAACTAATAAAGAAGGTGTAGGTACCATGGAACAAACAAAACCATGTGAGGTCTCTCATATCTCAGACACCGCCGCATGAATTCCAAGGATCCAAGCAGTATGCTATGAACTGTGAATCATGAAATGGACCAAATAGTTTGGTATAATAGCTTCATATTGGAGTAAATAAGAAGGATCCAAGCTTAGTTTTCCAACTTTCATGTTCTGAACAATGTTTGAATCATGGTCAAACCTAGGGTTGACTAAATTTGAAAGGTGGATAGACAATTCTAAAAAATATGAAACCAGGTCTCATAGTCTTATAATGTCATCTACTAACCATATGAACTAATAAAGAAGGTGTAGGTACCATGGAACAAACAAAACCATGTGAGGACTCTCATATCTTAGACACCGTCGCATGAAATCCAAGGATCCAAGCAGTATGCTATGAACTGTGAATCATGAAATGGACCAAATAGTTTGGTATAATAGCTTCATATTGGAGTAAATAAGAAGGATCCAAGCTTAGTTTTCCAACTTTCATGTTCTGAACAATGTTTGAATCATGGTCAAACCTAGGGTTGACTAAATTTGAAAGGTGGATAGACAATTCTAAAAAATATGAAACCAGGTCTCATAGTCTTATAATGTCATCTACTAACCATATGAACTAATAAAGAAGGTGTAGGTAACATGGAACAAACAAAACCATGTGAGGTCTCTCATATCTCAGACACCGTCGCATGAAATCCAAGGATCCAAGCAGTTTGCTATGAACTGTGAATCATGAAATGGACCAAACAGTTTGGTATAATAGCTTCATATTGGAGTAAATAAGAAGGATCCAAGCTTAGTTTTCCAACTTTCATGTTCTGAACAATGTTTGAATCATGGTCAAACCTAGGGTTGACTAAATTTGAAAGGTGGATAGACAATTCTAAAAAATATGAAACCAGGTCTCATAGTCTTATAATGTCATCTACTAACCATATGAACTAATAAAGAAGGTGTAGGTACCATGGAACAAACAAAACCATGTGAGGACTCTCATATCTCAGACACCGCCGCATGAAATCCAAGGATCCAAGCAGTTTGCTATGAACTATGAATCATGAAATGGACCAAACACTTTGGTATAATATCTTCATATTGGAGTAAATAAGAAGGATCCAAGCTTAGTTTTCCAACTGTCATGTTCTGAACAATGTTTGAATCATGGTCAAACCTAGGGTTGACTAAATTTGAAAGGTGGATAGACAATTCTAAAAAATATGAAACCAGGTCTCATAGTCTTATAATGTCATCTACTAACCATATGAACTAATAAAGAAGGTGTAGGTACCATGGAACAAACAAAACCACGTGAGGACTCTCATATCTCAGACACCGCCGCATGAAATCCAAGGATCCAAGCAGTTTGCTATGAACTGTGAATCATGAAATGGACCAAACAGTTTGGTATAATAGCTTCATATTGGAGTAAATAAGAAGGATCCAAGCTTAGTTTTCCAACTTTCATGTTCTGAACAATGTTTGAATCATGGTCAAACCTAGGGTTGACTAAATTTGAAAGGTGGATAGACAATTCTAAAAAATATGAAACCAGGTCTCATAGTCTTATAATGTCATCTACTAACCATATGAACTAATAAAGAAGGTGTAGGTACCATGGAACAAACAAAACCATGTGAGGTCTCTCATATCTCAGACACCGCCGCATGAAATCCAAGGATCCAAGCAGTTTGCTATGAACTGTGAATCATGAAATGGACCAAACAGTTTGGTATAATAGCTTCATATTGGAGTAAATAAGAAGGATCCAAGCTTAGTTTTCCAACTTTCATGTTCTGAACAATGTTTGAATCATGGTCAAACCTAGGGTTGACTAAATTTGAAAGGTGGATAGACAATTCTAAAAAATATGAAACCAGGTCTCATAGTCTTATAATGTCATCTACTAACCATATGAACTAATAAAGAAGGTGTAGGTACCATGGAACAAACAAAACCATGTGAGGACTCTCATATCTCAGACACCGCCGTTTGAAATCCAAGGATCCAAGCAGTTTGCTATGAACTGTGAATCATGAAATGGACCAAACAATTTGTTAATAGCTTCATATTGGAGTAAATAAGAAGGATCCAAGCTTAGTTTTCCAACTTTCATGTTCTGAACATGTTTGAATCATGGTCAAACCTAGGGTTGACTAAATTTGAAAGGTGGATAGACAATTCTAAAAAATTCAAAAAAAATTGAAACCAGGTCTCATAGTCTTATAATGTCATCTACTAACCATATCAACTAATAAAGAAGGTGTAGGTACCATGGAACAAACAAAACCATGTGAGGACAGTAATATTACTTTCAAATATTGCTTTCAAACATTAATTTCCGAACTAATTTATTTTTTATTAATTAAAAAAACTAGTAAACAAATAATTACGTTCCCACCAATGTAGTTTTGGCCAAAAATTGAAAAACCTACCGCTAAAAGGCCCGTGCGTAGAGTCTGTGCGAAAGTTTTTGTTCCCACCAAAACCGAAAACCATCCTTTTAACCTTCCCGCTAAACTCTCTTCATATTTAGGTACCCACGACCCCCACGACCTCCAATCTAAACGCAATCACCTCGGCGAGTTTGTTCGCCATCGGATCTGAGCTCCCTCATCGTCCACACGCCGACAGGACGACGTCGTCGCCGGAGTCAACGGTACGCCAATTCTCTCAGGTTACCCTAGATTTACATGCTGCCTTCGGCGATCCTTGCCACGTTAGGCGTCGCCGCGGCTGCTTCGCCTGGGATGTAGCAGCCATCTTCTCTACCCCGTGATGCCCAACAGGCCGATGCGATCCGCATGTGATACACGGCCGCCCGGCCGATTCAGCACGCCTCCGCCCCGCTCCTGCAGCGGTCGGATCTAGCTACACCCTGAGCTCCCGCCGGCATGTGATCACTGTTCATTGCGATCCCTAGGAGCAGGAGTCCAGGCAGACACGGCCGAGTCCAGGAGCACCTCGCCAATGTGCACTAGGGTTTACGAGGAACTGCCAGTACATTATCTACCGATTGATTTTGCATTTGTGGCTGCATAGGTTCGGCCAATGATTTGCTAGGTTTAGATGTTATAACACATGTTCTGTGTTAATCCACTCTTTTGCAAGTTTTATTTGTTCAATATAGCATATTTTAGTACTAGTACTACTCCCCTCCGATCTAGGTAGTTTATGTTAAAATATGATCAAATCTCGGTGTCTTCGATTGTATTGATTTGTGGACTTTCAAGAACTGAACTAATTCGTTGATTTCATAATGTTGTTCCTCTGTTGATCTTTTGCCAACATGTTTTTCTTATCGTGTATCGAACTGAGAATTTAATGATAAATGAATAATTCGTTCTACAAACTATTCATAAAATTTACATAGCTATGTAACATATTCTTTTATTTCAGATGTATGAATTGAATAATTATTTTGGTGCTCTTTTTTTTACTTCTATGTAAATGTAGACGCATGAGGACATTTGGAAACTTAACCTGTACTACGAAGATGAGGATAAAAAACAGAAAGTTCTGGAAGCAACAATCGAGAGGATTGACATCTGCTATATGGAATTGATCGGTTTGATTGAAAGTGTTGGATTCTGTGGCGGGCGTCATTACCTCTACTGCAGGGTAAAAACTACTGATGGCAGAGCAAAACTTATTCCCATCGAGCATGCACCGGAAGTGGAGACATTGGTATTCATGCACAGTAATGAGAAGAAGATCAACCTGTGTGTGTTTAGGGAGAAGCCCAGTGTTGATATTGAAACACCAGGGTCTCATCTTGATGTTGAAAGTGGATCCTCCAGAAACAAGCGAAAAACTGTCTCAGGTATCCTTTCATCCAAAATCTCGAACGCACAACACCTTCAATACAGACTTTAATACATATTTTCCCGATCACATTTTAATGCATGCTTTAACTAATAAATGATTTGGATGAACATGCAGTTAGGGATGCAAAAGCTGAGGATCAAGATTCAAACGAAACAGAAGAACCAGATTTTTCACTTACCAATGGTACACAAGTACAGTAATTATTAATCAGGTTTCTGAATTGTGCACATTGCTAATGCTTTGTCCATTTATTGTTTACATGTTCAGTAAAAAAAGGATCTGTTACAATGACAAGGGTTGAAATGTTACAAGCTTACAAAAGAAAACATGGAAAACGTAGATGTGGTAATTTATTTCTGACATTTAAGCTTTATCTAACATTTGCTATGTAATGCAGTAAAACCTTCATTGCTGATTCAGTACAAATGTTAACCCTGATACAGGAACTGTAGACCGATCTAACACTATAGTGTCTGAAACTGACATGTCTGCCCTTGACAAATGGCCTTCCCATGCTCGCCACCACCGCCCGCAGCTAGAGGACGGTACTAGCTTCTTTTTTTACATTTATGTCCTCATTTCTTACAATGTACTAGACAGTAAATTGCTTCTTTGTGTATGTTCTGGGCTCTAGGCGCTGACGGACCCAACAAGAAAGGGCGAGGTGTAGTAAAAGGTGTAAAAGCATCTAAGAAGCGTCATGCCAATGGATCTGCAAAGCTAAATATTGCATTCTCTGATAAATTGGGTGGTGCAGTAGGAATGAACAACCGTTCATTCAAAGATGACTTGGTTATCATAATGAAAAAAAGGTTACCCATTATTGGAGTGAGGAGGTGGTCAGACATTCACCCTGACATCCATCGTCTCATAGTTGCAGATATGTTGGTGAGTACAACCTTTCTCACCTTGGTTGTCTTATTTTTTTGACCATAATGAACTACTAAAGTCTATCCGTTTGTTACGCATTACAGGACAGATATGATTTGGAGGATACACCAAAAACTGAAAAAGCAATTCTAAAAATTGCGCAAGAGCGATACAGAGGCTGGCGAGCATCTCTAAGCTGCACTTACAAGGCATACAAAATAGATGATGCTAGAATGTCAAATGTACCGGAAGATTTACAACCGGAAGAGTGGGAATGGCTGATTAACTACTATGGCACTGATGAGAAATTTCTGGTTATTTCTATGCTCACAGTTTGTGAATTTTGTACTATCATGAAATGGCTTGTCTGACTCGTTCTTTTTTTTATCACTGAATGTGTAGCAACTCAGCCAAAAGAACTCGGATAACCGTAAGAAACTCATCATAAAACACAGAGGTGGATCAAAATCGTTATCTCAACTGAGTTTTGAGAATGTATGTGCCTACTCACTATGCATGCTTCGCTGCTCACTGTGATTTATTGTTTGTAGCATCTAATTGTTGCACTACTTGCAGAGAAATCCGGAAACTGGAGAAGAGCCAGACTGTATTGCTCTCTGGGAAATCGCCCACAACAACAATGGAGAATGGACTACCCCAGAGTCCAAAAAAGTTTACGTGAGTATACTGACTTAGAAGCTATTCTCAAAACATATTTACTGTTGTTCATCTTGGATGTTTTTTCATCTGATGGGAGTGTTCTTTTCGTAATCAGGACAAAGCAAGTAAAGACATTGAAAACAGATTAAAGGAATCTGATGTTCCAATTTCAGTTGAACAAAGAATCAATATTTTCCAGAAGGCTTATAAAGAATTCTTACCTTGCAAGTCAGCGCAGCCTCGTGGGTTGGGATACATGGCCAAACTGCCAACTAATTCTGAAAGGATTAAAATCCAGGTTGAAGAGCAAGCTCGTGCTACGATAGAGACCCAAAAAGAGAACTCTAAGCTCAGCCAACACCTCACTGAATTACAACAGAAGTTTGATGTCAAGCGTGCTGAGAGGGAAAACCTTGAGGAGAGGTTACAGGAAGAACGTGCTGAAAGGGAAAAAATGATGGAATTGGAGAGAACCTCAAGACAGGAATTTGAGACAAACTTGATGGAACAGTTTAACTCACAGTTTCAGTCAAAGTTTCAAGAGTTCTCCCAACAGTTGGAAATACAGAAGATGCAAACACGTCAGGTGATGATAGTCATACGCTTGCAAACTCGTAAGATTTAGATGTTTACTTGCATTGCTAATAGTGCATGTCGTTCTTTCAGATGCTTAATAGGAAGACAAGCCAGAAAGAAAATGTTAGTCCAAACCTGCAAACACCACTTTCATGGAGCCCTGCTAAGAATTTTTATCCCCCTCCGCACAGAATCCTTAAAGCAATGGTAAGTCACAAACTTTTACAAAATGGTACTAGTACCTACTGTTTTTGCTTCACCCACACTTTAGCCTTGCTGCACCACCTTCTTATGTTTCAATATGTGTTGTTTCTTCGTTGTCTTACAAGTATGTTTTTTCTAAACCCACACTATAGCCTTGCTCCACCTGCTTCTTATGTTTCACCATGTATCTAGGATGCAAATGGACATGAACTAAACTTTTTTTTATTTTTGATTGCAGGATGGAAATGCAAATGATAATGGAAAAAATTAGATGCAATGGATTCTACATCAAGTACATTAGGATACCTTCGATATTTTTGAGTTTCATTTGATCCATATTGTATGGGAATTATTATTTGTATGAATTATAAATAGCTGTGAGAATTATGATTTGTATGAATTTACATATTGTACGTACGGTTTTGAATATTTTAATTCAATGCCCGTATTTTTGTTTCACGTTTTTTTTCTTCTTTTTTCCCCTTTAACGTGGCAATAGGTAATTAGCACGGCAAATGTATTGTTGCTTTAAGGCTCAGTCGCCACGACTACCTGTTGTGATAACTGCTTGGCACCACCAATAAAAGTTTTGTTGAAATATACTTTCGCCACCAACAGTGGAGATCGTGGCAGTACTTTTTCTCCACAAACAATTTGGACGTTGCTTTACCTATTTCGTGCCACCAAACCTAATTTTGTTGAAATAGAGAATCGCCACGAAAACTTTTAATTGTCGCACTAGTTTCTCGCAACTAACAATTTGGACGTTGCAACTTGTACTTGTCGCCACCAAACTAAAATTTGTTGAAATAGAATGGCGCCACGAATAGTTTAAATTGTCGCACTTGTTTGTAGCTACTAATATTTAGGCCGTTGCGATTACTACATGTCGCCACACAAATAAAATTTGTTGGAATAAACCATCGCCACGAATAGTTTAAATCGTCGCACTTGTTTATAGCTACTAATATTTAGGCCGTTGCGATTACTGCATGTCGCCACACAAATAAAATTTGTTGGAATAAAGCATCGCCACGAAAAGCTTGCACGTAGCGACTAGTATTTGGCGCCACCAAAATTATTTGTGTTGAAATAGAGGATCGCCACGGAATAATTGGACGTGGCGATAACCAGATAACTCGTGTTACCACGATTGAATTGTTTATGGTAAATCGTTTTTTCCACGCGTGTAAGGATTGTTGCCATAGTTTCTTGCGACAAAATTGAAAGTGGCAAATAAACCGGACTATTCCAATGAAAGAGCATGCGCAACAAAACACTTGCCGTTGCCACAGTGGTCACTCGCCACGGTTCGGTATGTGTTGCCCTAGAGTTATACCCATCAAAAATATAGGTTGCGTTAAGTGAGTGCCGCAACGGAAAAACGAGTGGCAATTGCTCGAATAAATGGTTGCAAATGGCAAATTTTGTAGCCACGAAAATCATTCCGTGGAACTAGCCTAACTCCATGCGTTTACTCGCAACGCTGCCCAACGAACGACTTTTGGATGCAACAGGTACCAATTGCGATGATTTGGCACTTGTTTCAACGATTTTGTTCGTGGCAATAGACCGGATTTCTTGTAGTGTATAGCTTATGTGTTGGCCATTTTGTCAAGAAAAATATTAAATTCTATCGACAGCAACATTACTTTGATTGGAGTTTAGAGTTTTCGAAGCTGGAGATAATATTAGATTCATGATTTTTTCTTTCTGATGCACTTAGGCTTGGCATCAGGATCATGTTAGTCCATGACTACTGTCTCCCTGTTGCGGTTCTTGTTTGCGCGTTGAGAAAACTTTTCGTTTGAGGTGGTAAATCGCGGAGGACTATCTGTTACCTTGTAGGCGGTCAGCCGGGGGATGGGCTCCGCTTCTCTCAGAGAGATATTAGGAGCAACTCGGGGGCGACTCTGGCCACTCCGTCTTCATGAAGGCAAATCTGACCTCGATTGCCCCAGCATCGACAAGGAGGTTGACTCCGTCTCCAATATGTCGGCATCCTGCTATCTGGATGATTGCCAGACTCCACTATCGGTTAGCCCGTGGCAGCTCACCGAGGAGTCCTCGACCCGGATTCAAAAGCACATCCAACAGAGATGCAACCAGAAAGGCGGATGTCATCGCACTTCATGTGCATGTAGGTTCTCCGACGAGCTTACCATCATATTTTTCATTGGTCAGGTGAGAGAACCGCTGATAGGAGCTACGGTCCTACCAGGCCTAGGGCGTAGGTTGTATGGGTGGAAGGAAGGGTGGCGAGGTTGGAGGCGCGGGCGTCGGCGGCACGGCGCCGTGGCCACGCGTGAGGAGGAGGGCGGCGGTGCGCTAGAGGCGGCGGATAGGTTTTAGGAATTCCATCTCCTAAGGGAGACGGCAACAAATATGTTTATTGCTTAATTGATACGAAGATATTACATGAGTTTATATAATAGATAAATTGAGCTAGGCCATAAACCGGCCCACTAGTGGGCCTCTTCCGGTTATAGTGCAAACCGGTCATAACATCTCTCCCCGCCTGCGCAAACAGCTCGTCCTCGAGCTGGATATCCGCAAACTGCTGGCGGAACTCGTTGAGCTTCTCCCATGTAGCGTCTTCCACAGAAAGGCCAGTCCACTATACCAGGACATGCCAGACGCCGCGGCGTTGCTGCGCCTTCAGCACCTTCTCGGTCCTGGCAGGAGGCGGCCATCAGCAGTAGGAGGGAGAGCCGGTGGCGCTGCAGGTGGACCTCCACGGTAGGCCTTCAACAAGCCCACATGGAAGACGTCGTGAATGCGTGCACCAGGTGGCAACTCCAGACGGTAGGCTAGCGCACCGACGCGCTCCAGCACACGAAAGGGCCCGGCGTAGCGAGGGCCCAGCTTGCACTTGGCGCGCGGGTCTAGGGACTGTGTCATCCTGTGAAGGAGGCGCAACCACACCCAGTCGCCCTCCGCGAACTCCGCCTCGCGATGATGAGCGTCGTAGTACTTCTTGGCTAGCTGCTGTGCTTGGAGAAGACGCTGGCGCGCCTCGGCCAAGATGTCATCGTGGGTGCGGAGCAAGTCGCCTGCGGCCTCGGTCCGAGCCATCCTGGGCTCGAACGGCAGCATCGCTGGAGGCGAGCATCCATAGACCACCTCGAACGGCGTGGTGTGTAGGGCGGAGTGATAGGAGGTATTGTAGCAATACTCCGCCCATGCCAACCAATCCACCCAAGCTCGTGGATGATCACCTGTAACACAGCGCAGATACATCGAAACCACCTTGTTAACCACCTCAGATTGGCCGTCCGTCTGAGGGTGGAACGCCGTGCTCAGACGAAGCTTCACGCCTGCCAACTGAAAGAGATCCCGCCAGACGTGACCAGTGAACACCGGGTCACGGTCGCTGACGATCGACAAAGGGAACCCATGGAGGCGGACGATGCCGTCGAAGAAGGCGCGGGCCACGGACACGGCGGTGTACGGATGGCCGAGCGCAATGAAGTTCGCATACTTGGAGAAGCGGTCGACCACCGTGAGGATGACGGACTTGCCGCCCACCTTGGGCAGCCCTCGATGAAGTCCATGGAAATATCCGCCCACACCTGCGAAGGCACATCAAGGGGCTGTAGTAGACTGGCTGGCCGCAATGTCTCGGTCTTGTTGCATTGGCACGTCACACACGACCATATCCAAGCTTGCACCAATGCACGATCGCCAGGGATGAAGAAATCCGCACGAAGACGATGGAGGGTCTTCTGCACACCCTCATGGCCAGCCGAGTGTGCCAAGTATAAGTACGGTGACCCAGCATACCACTGCATGTGTAGTATGCAAGTTGTTGACATAACACCAATGCAACACCGTCTCACTAGTATTACATCCCTCAGAGTGGTACAACAGAAACATCGCAGGTCCAAGGCATGACTATAGAGTTACAATTTTCATCATACAGAAGATCTTCAGAACCTCCTCAATAGGTAGAGGTTTAGTCCTGGCGACTACAATCGAGAAAGAATACATAAACTAGAGCTAAACCTAATGCAGTTGGCTTACTACTCAAGCTACAGAATTACCCTAACTACTTAGGTTCTAGAATTAGGAAACTGGTTCCCTGCTATTCCTATTCTAGTTTTCCACCAAGCTTGATATAGTTGTTGACTCCACTGACAGCTCCCACCTTTGAGCTTCGGTTCATTGAGATTGCCTCCTCCTGATGCCTCCAATCTAAGCAAGGGTTAAGAGGGAGTGGGGTGAGTAACGCGCGTTACCCAGTAAGTTCATATAGGGAATACGGTGTTTTCATACACTATCTACAGCCGTAGACCCAAGAGTCATTTGGCAATGCAAGTTTTCGTAAACATTTCTTCAAGAGATTGCTTTTATTCTGAAAAGCTATGTCCGTCAGCCTTCACAGGTTGATTAGAACTTCATGGAGTTCCTTTCCTGCCGCGTTCGCAGTTCCTTCCCGGAACAAGGAGTGACAAGCCACAATTTGATAACTCTGCAGAGGTGCTTTGCTTTACCCATGAGAGACCTTAGCCTTGTTGCACAACCAAGTAGCTAGCTCGTCCACACTTTCTTTGTGTGGGACCCAGTCTAAGATCCAAGCCAATCACTGCCCTTCTCCGCGACCCCGCATGCCCACCCTTTTGTAAGCTGGCTGATCCCCAGTAGACATCTCCCGAATACACGGCTTTACCTACGACCAGATTCTTACAATCCATCATAGACACTAGTAGCTCTACCACCTCTCTAGGTGGGGAGTAAAACACATAGGGCCTCCCAAACCCACTATGGACCCATCAGAATCACATAGCCAGGCTACTAGTCGTCTATTGACATGCACAAGGAAGAAGATCCAGCTGACTTTCCCGTCCCATTCCAGATCTCATGGTTAACGCGCATTGTACGGCGCAAGAATCACTGGCGACATTGATTGTTAAGTCCTAGGGTTCACTTTCCTGTGCAAATGGAACCTCCACCACATCAATCATACCGTGGTTCCATTTGCCAGCCATCCTAGGTTACCACCACTCGGGTCGATAACCAACTAGTCATATTAATTATGAAAAGAGACCTTTTGCTTTTAGATGCAGTAGTAATACCACAGGTATATTTGCAAGTAATTTGATAAAAATAATCAAGAGATATGAGCAAGAGTGAACTTGCCTTTTTGACTGCAAGATGATGCAAGTCAATAACTTCGATACAAAAGAAATCCAAATTCTGAAATAGCACCATCATCTGGTAAAGATGATGTTAGAAGAACTGCAGCATGATATGCATAAGATATGCTATGCATCGCTCTAAGCATAATCCAACCCCGATGATTTAGGATTAGTGAGTTGTGATGATTTCTTTAGGATGTGTTGCACTTTTAGATTTGCTTCACACTCAAGGTTGTTAAGGGTTTTAGGTTAGCTTATAATATCTTAACAAGTCAAAGATTAAGCTTAGAACAATCTTTATATTTTATGGTTTATCATAATTCATTACTATTGTGAAAGAATAATATTAAGTGTGAAGACATTAAAGTAACAATTTTAGATTGCATCTTCAGCTTATAATTGGTTACTCAATCACAGCAAGCAAGGCCTAAGCATAATAACAACAATATGACAATACTTGGTTGCTTATACGGTTAATACAAGTTTATCACAGAAGAGCAATTATTTATTTTAAGCCTTATAATAAGTGATTAAGTAAATACTTCTTATGTGTTTAGAAGTAATAGTCTTTGAAGAACATAATTCATAATGAGTAAGTAGCTGCAACCCTGGCGCCGCCGCGATGCCACCGGTTTCTTCCAGCCGTGTCCGGCCCTCTCCGCCGCCGATGAGGTGGGACTCTAGTCTGCCTCGATGAGCTCTACCTCTCCCTCTACTCCAATTTGATCCTCTTTTCCTCAATCGCTCGCCGACTGAAGGGTTTCGCAGCATAGTAAATCAAAAAATTTCCTACGGATGCGAACAAGAAAGCCAAGATCTAATCTAGGAGATGTAATCAACGAGAGAGATAGATGAGATCTTCATACCCTTGAAGAAATCGCACAGCGGAAACGTTCAACAGAACGTGGATGATGTAGTCGTACTAGCCGTCTCCTCCCCGCGATCCGATCCGATCCTACGCCGCAAGTGGCGGCGCCTCCGAGAGATGCACACGTACGGTGCAGCGACGTCTCCTCCTTCCTTGGTCCAGCAAGTATGGTGGAGAGATAGATTGGATCTGCAGCACGACAGCGTGGTGCTTATGGTGGAGAGTTTCTGCGGCAGGGCTTCGCCTACGCACAGTCGCGAGAGAGAGAGGTGGAGGGGCAGCAGTTGGCCGGCGGCTAGGGTTCGAGTGGGAGGAGGCTGCGCCCCTGCCCCTCCTTATATGGGGGGCTGGCCGGTTGCCTTAGCCCCTCCTCCAAGTCCTAGGGCGGCGGCCTAGGGGGAAGAGTGGGGGGCAAGTTTCCCCCCCCCTCTTCTGGAAGGTTCCCTTAGGGTTTCCCCTAAGGGCTGGCCGGCTGGGCCTTAGGGGCCTTGTGCGCCTGGCCCAAAGTGGCCAGGACACTTCCCCTTAGGCCCACATAGGCCTCCGATAAGTGGGCCCACGTTGGTCCCACTCCGGAACCTTCTAGAACCTTCCGGTACAATACCGATAAACTCCGAAACGATTTCGGAATCCAAAAACTGCTTTCCTTTATATGAATCTTATTCTCCGGACCATTCCGGAACCTCTCGTGACGTCTTGGATCTCATCCGAGACTCCGACCAAAAACTCATAAACCAATTATCCATTCTATCCTAGCGTCGATGCACGTTAAGTGTGTGACCCTACGGGTTCGAGAATATGCAGACATGATCTTCTATCAATAATCAACAGCGGGATCTGGAAACCCATATTGACTCCCACATATTCATCAATGATCATATCGGATGAACCACGATGCCAGGATTCAATTAATCCCGTATATGTATTCCCTTCGTCACGCGATATTTTACTTGCCCGAGATTCGATCGTCGGTATCGCCATACCTAGTTCAATCTCGTTCACAGCAAGTACTTTACTCGTTTCGTAATCCGATATCACTTTGTGATTAACTCCTTAACCACATGCTTGCAAGCGGTGTTGATATCGATTACCGAGTGGGCCCGAAGTATATCTCTCCGACTCGGGAGGGACAAATTCCATCTCGATACATACAACCCAACAAGTACTTTCCGATCACCTGAGAGACACCTTTATGATCACCCTATCATAGGATGATGTTTGATGACCTCAAAGCTTTCTTCCAATACCAGGGAGTTGTATTATCTCATGGTCTAAGGAATACAATACTTGACATAAGAAAAAGCTTCGCAAAGATGAACACAATGACACGATCTAATTGCTCTGCTTTATTTGGGTCTGTCCATCACATCATTCTCCTAATGACATGATCTCACTATTAATTGACAACTCATGTCTATGGTTAGGAAACCTTAACCATCATTAATCAATGAGCTAGTCCATAGAGGCGTACTAGGGACACGGTGTTGTTCATAAACCACACAAGTATTAAAGTTTCCGCTTAATACAATTCTAGCATGGAATATAAACATTATCATGAACAAGAATTATAATAATAACATCTTTATTATTGCCTCTAGGGCATAATTCCAACAGTCTCCCACTTGCACTAGAGTCAATAATCTAGTTTACATCTGGTAACAATCTAACACCCATGGCATTAAGGTGCTGATCATGTTTTGCTCGTGGAAGAGGTTTAGTCAACGGATCTGCGACATTCAGATCCGTATGTACTTTGCTAATCTTCATATCTCCATCTGATATATAATCTCGAATTATATGGAAACGGCAGTTGATGTGCTTTGTCTTTGGATGATATCTTGGTTCCTTAGCCAGTGCTATGGCACCAGTGTTGTCACACAATATCTCCAGTGGGTCCAAGGCATTTGGAACCACACCAAGCTCAGTGATGAAGTTCCTGATCCAAACTCCTTCACTTGATGCTTCTGAAGCAGCCATGTATTCCGCTTCTGTTGTAGATCCCGCGATCACGCTTTGCTTGCAGCTTCTCCAGCTCACAGCTCCACCATTCAAAATATAAATGTATCCTGTCTGAGATTTAGAATCATCCGGGTCGGTGTGGAAGATAGCGTCGATGTAACCTTTTACGACGAGCTCCTCATCACCTCCATAGACCAAGAACATTTCTTTAGTCCTATTTAAATACTTTAGGATGTTCTTTACGGCTGTCCAGTGTTCCACTCCTGGATCACTTTGGTATCTGCTCGTCAAACTAAGAGCATTGGACACATCCGGTCTAGTACACAGCATGGCATACATGATAGAACCTATGGCCGAGGCATATGGCACTTTGCTCATAGTATCTCTATCTTTTACCGTAGCTGGACACTGAGCCTTGCTCAATATCTTACCTGACAACATGGGCAATGAACCTTTCTTTGCTTTATCCATTATGAACCTTTTCAGAACTTTGTCCAGGTATGTACTTTGGCTTAAAGCTATTAGGCGACTTTCTCTATCTCTATAGATTTTGATGCCTAATATATAAGCAGCTTCTCCTAGGTCTTTCATTGAAAAACATTTATTCAAATAACTCTTCACATCGTTAAGCATGCCGATGTCATTTCCAATAATCAATATGTCATCCACATATAGTACTAAAAATGTCACCGAGCTCCCACCCACTTTCTTGTAGATACAAGCTTCGTAGCAATTTGGAACAAATCCAAAACTCTTGATCACTTGATCAAAACGAAGGTTCCAACTCCGAGATGCTTGCTTCAGTCCATAAATGGAACGCTGAAGTTTGCACACCTTATTAGCATCCTTAGGATCGACAAAACCTTCGGGCTGCATCATATGCAACTCTTCATTAATGTTGCCATTGAGGAACGCAGTCTTGACATCCATCTGCCATATTTCATAATCATGAAACGCAGCAATTGCTAATAAAATCCGAATGGACTTAAACATCGCTACGGGAGAGAAAGTCTCATCGTAGTCAACACCTTGAACTTGCCGAAAACCTTTTGCGACAAGCCGAGCTTTATAGACAGTAACATTACCATCCGCGTCCGTTTTCTTCTTGAAAATCCATTTGCACTCAACGACCTTACGGTCGCTAGGAGGGTCCACCAAAGTCCATACTTGGTTTTCACTCATGGATCCCAATTCGGATTTCATGGCCTCTAGCCATTTCTCAGAGTCTGGGCTCATCATTGCTTCCTCATAGTTCGCAGGTTCACTGTTGTCTAACAACAAGACGGTTAAGACAGGGTTGCCGTACCATTCAGGAGTGGCACGTGACCTTGTCGACCTGCGAAGTTCAGTAGTAGCATCGTTCGAAGTTTCATGATCCTCGTCATTAGCTTCCTCTCTTTTTGGTGCAGACGGCACCGGAACAACTTCAGGTGCTGCGCTACTCTCCAACTCGAGATAAGGTTCAATAACCTCGTCTAGCTCTACCTTACTCCCACTCACTTCTTTCGAGAGAAACTCCTTCTCAAGAAAGGATCCGTTCTTAGCAACAAAGACTTTGCCTTCGGATCTGTGGTAGAAGGTATACCCAATCGTTTCTTTAGGGTATCCTATGAAGACGCATTTCTCCGCTTTGGGTTCGAGCTTGTCCGGCATCAACTTCTTGACGTAAGCTTCGCATCCCCAAACTTTAAGAAACGACAACTTAGGTTTAGCACCAAACCATGGTTCATACGGTGTCGTCTCAACGGATTTAGATGGTGCCCTATTTAAAGTGAATGCAGCGGTTTCTAATGCATAACCCCAAAATGATAATGGCAAATCTGTAAGAGACATCATCGATCGCACCATATCTAATAGAGTTCGATTCCGGCGTTCAGACACACCATTGCGCTGTGGTGTTCCGGGTGGCGTGAGTTGCGAAATGATTCCGCTTGCTTTCAGATGCGTGAGAAAATCATAACTCAAATACTCACCTCCACGATCAGATCGCATAAATTTAATTTTCCTGTTACGATGGTTTTCCACTTCGTTCTGAAATTCTTTGAACTTTTCAAACGTTTCAGATTTATGTTTCATTAAATAGATATACCCATATCTACTTAAGTCATCAGTAAAAGTGAGAAAATAGCAATATCCACCGCGCGTCGAAACACTCATTGGTCCGCACACATCGGTATGTATGATTTCCAATAAGTCCGTTGCTCGCTCCATTATTCCGGAGAACGGGGTTTTGATCATCTTGCCCATGAGGCACGGTTCGCACGTGTCAAATGATTCAAAATCAAGAAACTCCAAAAGTCCATCAGAATGGAGTTTCTTCATGCGTTTTACACCAATATGACCTAGACGGCAGTGCCACAAATAAGTTGGATTATCACTATCTACTTTGCATCTTTTAGCCTCAATGTTATGGATGTGCGTTTCATTGCTTTCGAGATTCAGAAGAAATAAACCATTCACAACAGGTGCATGACCATAAAAGATGTTATTCATATAAATAGAACAACCATTATTCTCAGATTTAAATGAATAACCGTCTTGCAATAAACACGATCCAGATATAATGTTCATGCTCAACGCAGGCACATAATAACATTTATTAAGGTTTAAAACTAATCCCGAAGGTAAAACTAAGGAGAGCGTGCTGACGGCCATCACATCAACTTTTGATCCATTGCCAACGCGCATCGTCACCTCATCCCTTGCTAGCCGCCGTCTATTCCGTAGCTCCTGTTTCGAGTTACAAATATTAGCAACTGAACCAGTATCATATACCCAGGCACTACAACGAGCACTAGTAAGGTAAACATCAACAACATGTATATCAAATATACCTTTAATGGTGCCAGCCTTCTTGTCCGCTAAGTACTTCAGACAGTTGCGCTTCCAGTGACCCTTGTCCTTGCAATAGAAGCACTCAGTGTCCGGCTTAGGTCCAGACTTGAGCTTCTTCTCAGCAGGGGCAACGCGCTTGCCGCTGCCTTTCTTGAAGGATCCCTTTGCACCCTTAGCTTTCTTAAAGCTAGTGGTCTTGTTGACCATCAACACATGATTGTCTTTCTTGATATCCACCTCCGCAGCTTTAAGCTTTGCGAAGAGCTGAGTGATCGTATCAGTGGAACCAATTTGATTGTGAGTGACTACAAAACCTTTGTAGCTAGGAGGGAGTGATTGCAGAACTCTGTCAATCTTGAGCTCTTCTGGAATCTTGCAGTCCAGTTGCTCAAGACGTTGAGTGTAGCCCGACATCTTAATGGCGTGCTCACTAACGGAACTCCCTTCCTCCATCTTGCAGTTAAAGAACTTCTCAGAGATCTCATATCTCTCAGAACGGGCTTGAGTCTGAAACATGGTTTTCAGTTCCTCAAGAATCTCATAAGGCCCACGGTACTTCTCAAAACGATTTTGAAGTTCCGGTTCCATAGAAAACAGCATGGTACTCATAATCGCATCACAATCATCTCTGCGAGCATTGAAGTCAGCAAGTTCTTCAGTTTTCGCTATTGCAGCAGGGGTGTCACCTAACGCTTCCTCAAGTACATAGGCTTTTTGTCCGCCAGCGAGAATGATTCTCAGATTGCGGAACCAGTTGGTGAAGTTAGACCCATTGTTTTTAAGCTTTTCTTTCTCAGCAAACACGTTGAAGTTGAAGTTGGACTTAGCCATTTGATCTACAACATTGCAAGTACAATTTAGACTATGTTCAAGATAATTAGTTCAACTTAATCAAATTACTAGATGAACTCCCACTAAATTCAACATCCCTCAAGTTGTTTAGTGAACACGATCCAAATTCACCACACCTAATCCGATCTTCACAAGAAGAGATGTGGTTTCAATGGTGGACAACTAAGTGTCGATCATATCATTCATATGACTCATGTTTAACCTTTCGGTTCGTGTGTTCCAAGGCCATGTCTGTACATGCTAGGCTCGTCAAGTCAAACCCAAGTATTTCCGCGTGTGCAAAACTAGCTTGCACCCGTTGTATGTGAACGTAGAGTTTATAGCACCCGATCATCACGAGATGCTTGAAAACAACGAACTATCGCAACGGCGCATACGAGGGGAGAACACAATTTTATCTTGATCTTTAAGTGAGGAATCATCTTATAATGCTACCATCGCGATCTAAGCATAATAAGATACATAAAAGGATAAACATCACATGCATATAATTTTATGTGACATGGTATAGCCAATCTCCGCGCAATGATCTCCATCTTGTGCGCGCCGGCATGATCTCCATCACTCCACCATGATTGCCTCCACCACGAATAGCAACTACAACTATTGCTAACTACTTAGCGATAAAGTAAAGCTATTACATGGCGTATAAGAAGTTGACACACAGGTCATACACAATTATAAAGACAACCATATGGCTCCTGCCGGTTGTGAACTCATCGACATGCAAGTCGTGAAATATTACAAAACATGATCATTGCATACATCACATATATCACATCACATCTTGTGGCCATACCATATCACAAAACACTCCCTGCAAAAATAAGTTAGACGCCTCTACTTTGTTGTTGCATGTTTTACGTGGCTTATGGGAGTTACAAGTTAAGAACGATTCTTACCTACGGAAAGCCACAACGGTGATATTATGGTTGCTAACATCCGTTGTAAATCTCATGACTACTATAGTGAGAGAAACTGGCATCCACCAGCCGCATGTGTGGAACAAGCCACACGTCAAGTGCGGAGCCGGTCTCGCGAACGAGGTCGCGTAAAGTTGGCCTGGACCGCTTCGATCTCACTATGCCGCGCCATAAAAAATACAAAACAAAGAGGTTTGCAACAGAAAACATCAACGCCCGCAACAAGCATGTTGCGTTCTACTCGTGAAACACATCTACGCATAGATCTAGCTCCGATACCACTGAAGGGTTTCACAGCATAGTAAATCAAAAAATTTCCTACGGATGCGAACAAGAAAGCCAAGATCTAATCTAGGAGATGTAATCAATGAGAGAGATAGATGAGATCTTCATACCCTTGAAGAAATCGCACAGCGGAAACGTTCAACAGAACGTGGATGATGTAGTCGTACTAGCCGTCTCCTCCCCGCGATCCGATCCGATCCTACGCCGCAAGTGGCGGCGCCTCCGAGAGATGCACACGTACGGTGTAGTGACGTCACCTCCTTCCTTGGTCCAGCAAGTATGGTGGAGAGATAGATTGGATCTGCAGCACGACGGCGTGGTGCTTATGGTGGAGAGTTTCTGCGGCAGGGCTTCGCCTACGCACAGTCGTGAGAGAGAGAGGTGGATGGGCAGCAGTTGGCCGGCGGCTAGGGTTAGAGTGGGAGGAGGCTGCGCCCCTGCCCCTCCTTATATGGGGGGCTGGCCGGCTGCCTTGGCCCCTCCTCCAAGTCCTAGGGCGGCGGCCTAGGGGGAAGAGTGGGGGGCAAGTTTCACCCCCCCCTCTTCTGGAAGGTTCCCTTAGGGTTTCCCCTAAGGGCTGGCCGGCTGGGCCTTAGGGGCCTTGTGCGCCTGGCCCAAAGTGGCCAGGACACTTCCCCTTAGGCCCACATAGGCCTCCGATAAGTGGGTCCACGTTGGTCCCACTCCGGAACCTTCTAGAACCTTCCGGTACAATACCGATAAACTCCGAAACGATTTCGGAATCCAAAAACTGCTTTCCTTTATATGAATCTTATTCTCCGGACCATTCCGGAACCTCTCGTGACGTCCTGGATCTCATCCGAGACTCCGACCAAAAACTCATAAACCAATTATCCATTCTATCCTAGCGTCGATGCACGTTAAGTGTGTGACCCTACGGGTCCGAGAATATGCAGACATGATCTTCTATCAATAATCAACAACGGGATCTGGAAACCCATATTGACTCCCACATATTCATCGATGATCATATCAGATGAACCACGATGCCAGGATTCAATTAATCCCGTATATGTATTCCCTTCGTCATGCGATATTTTACTTGCCCGAGATTCGATCGTCGGTATCGCCATACCTAGTTCAATCTCGTTCACAGCAAGTACTTTACTCATTCCGTAATCCGATATCACTTTGTGATTAACTCCTTAACCACATGCTTGCAAGCGGTGTTGATATCGATTACCGAGTGGGCCCAAAGTATATCTCTCCGACTCGGGAGGGACAAATTCCATCTCGATACATACAACCCAACAAGTACTTTCCGATCACCTGAGAGACACCTTTATGATCACCCTATCATAGGATGATGTTTGATGACCTCAAAGCTTTCTTCCGATACCAGGGATTTGTATTATCTCATGGTCTAAGGAATACAATACTTGACATAAGAAAAAGCTTCGCAAAGATGAACACAATGACACGATCTAATTACTCTGCTTTATTTGGGTCTGTCCATCACATCATTCTCCTAATGACATGATCTCACTATTAATTGACAACTCATGTCTATGGTTAGGAAACCTTAACCATCATTAATCAATGAGCTAGTCCATAGAGGCGTACTAGGGACACGGTGTTGTTCATAAACCACACAAGTATTAAAGTTTCCGCTTAATACAATTCTAGCATGGAATATAAACATTATCATGAACAAGAATTATAATAATAACATCTTTATTATTGCCTCTAGGGCATAATTCCAACACCGACGAACCCTGAACCCTAGCAGTTGCTGGCGCAATTCCGGCCGGTCTCGACCTCCGGTCGCGATTTTTCTTGCAGACTAATACCTTCTCCTATAGCTTCTGCTACTTCACGTCCTCCTCCCTCTCGACGCCGGTAGGACGACAGTAGCTGCAACCCTGGCATCCTCAACTCGGCGCCCCACGACCTAACTGCTCTAGTTGTGAGATGCTGTCGTGGTGTGATGCGCTGATGTGCTGCTGCGGTGCCTACTACAATTTCGACGTTGGTTGGAACGGCGCTGAAAGCGCAACCCCGGCGTCGTCGACTACCTCTACAAGCACTGTGAGCTAAACTTCTGATTCCACTGACTCCACTCCCTGCTTGGTACTAGTCATTGGTTAATGTCAGTGATACTATACTGTCTAGAATGTTGTGATGATTTCCTGATTGTGCTACTGCTAGCTTGTTGTTATACTCAATTGAGATGCTGGACTGAATCTTTGATTCAGTTTGAATAGTATGAAGGATTCGATCTCTGTGATGATCTGTTGGATTCAATGATGAACTTAACTGAACTTGCTTCAGAGTTATGAACTGAATCTTTTCAGTAATGATTAAATTTAGCCCCTTTTCTAGATACTACTTCTGGAATATTGTGCGTAGACTGAAATGGCTGCTGTCATGCTTTTATATATAGCTACTGTGGTGCCGCAGGAGGGTGTGCACAATAGCTATGTGCATACTTGTATTGGCAGTTTTGAGCTGTGATGCTTCTCTGGTGCTTGTGGTGGCTTTGGTTGCTGTTGTGTGCAAAGAGAATGCTGGTTAGTTAACTAAACTGATAAGAACAGATATCAGTTGATTACTTGATGTTGTCTATGATGCAAAGTCTGAGGCTTCTATTGATAAGATAAGAACAGATACTTATGTTGTTGGATTTTCTTTACTACTCTATGATGAGTTTAGCATAGCACTTTGATGTCTACACACGCTTCTGTTCTTGTAGACAGTGTTGGGCCTCCAAGTGCAGAGGTTTGTAGAACAGCAGCAAGTTTCCCTTAAGTGGATCACCCAAGGTTTATCGAACTCAGGGAGGAAGAGGTCAAAGCTATCCCTCTCAAGCAACCCTGCAATTACGATACAGAAAGTCTCTTGTGTCCCCAACACACCCAATACACTTGTCAGATGTATAGGTGCACTAGTTCGGCGAAGAGATAGTGAAATACAAGCGGTAGTGATGATTATGAGTAGCAAATGTAATATGGAATAAAAATGGCAGCAAGCAAACAAGTAACAAAACAACAAGTAAACGGTGTGCAATGCTTGGAAACAAGGCCTAGGGATCATACTTTCACTAGTGGAGACACTCCCAACAAATATAACATAATTGAACCAATAGACAAATTCTCTTCACTATGGTACTCTGAATTACTCTCCTATTGAACAACACTAATCATTGTGTAGGGCTACGAAGCACTCCTTAAAGTTCATCAAGTACTTGACAAACACCACTCATAGATATATTCAAATCAGATCACAACTCAAGATAGATATTATTGCAACTTAGACCAAGTACTAACACGGTGCACACACTGTCAACATTACACCATGAAAGGAGGAATAGATCACTTCAATACTATCATAGTAATAATTATTCTCATAATCCATAAGAGATCACAATCGTAGCCTAGACCAAGTACCACCATGATGCACGCACTGTCACCGTTACACCATGGCAGGAGGAATAGATTACTTTAATAACACCACTAGAGTACACATAATATCTGAATAATAACATCTACTTGTTCAACATGATACAAAGCTCACGATCACATAAAGATCACATCATGGGAGAGAGAGGTGAACCACATAGCTACCGATAGAGCCCTCAGCCCCGGGGGAGAACTACTCCCTCCTCATCATAGGAGACAGCAAGGTTGATGGAGATGGCGGTGAGGTCGATGGAGACGGCGGAGACGGCGATGGAGACCGATGGAGATGGCTCCGGGGGCACTTCCCCGTCCCGGCAGGGTGCCGGAACAGAGACTTCTGTCCCCCGAAATTTGGCTTCGACGACGGCGGCGCTGCGGAACTGTTCTGGAAATTTCGCCGACTCCTTTAGGGTTTTCCGTCCCGAGGCTTTATATAGGCGAAGGGGCGTCATCAGGGGGCAGCCAGGGGCTCCTCACACTAGGGTGGCGGGGCCAGGGCCTGGGCCGCGCCACCTATGTGTGAGGGCGGCCTCTGGCCCCCCTCCGACTCTCTTTCGGTCTTCGGGAAGCTTCCGGGAAAAATAAGACTTTTGGAACTTGTTTCGTCCAATTCCGAGAATATTTCCTGTGTAGCTTTTCTGAAACACAAAAACAGCAGAAAATAGGGAACTGGCACTGTGGTGACTTGTTAATAGGTTAGTTCCAGAAAATGCATAAAAGTGCCACGAAGTGTAACGAAACACAAGGCAAATGATGTAAAAACAAGCATGGAGCATAAAAAATTATAGATACGTTGGAGACGTATCAGCATCCCCAAGCTTAACTCCTGCTCGTCCTCGAGTAGGTAAGTGATAACAAAAGAAATAATTTTTGAGGTGACATGCACCATCACAATCTTGATCATATATGTAAGCATTGTGAGCTGGGATCAAAAGAACTTAAAACATGGGCATGAAAGACATAATCTTGATAATAGAAACTTAGCAACCATGTTATAACATGAAAGTGAACACAAACAAAAGATCATGAATAATGAAACAATGAAAGTCAAACGTGTGTTCAAATCATAAGGAAAAACATACAAATGGTTTTCAGCTTGTCCTTCATGGAGAGCAAAACATAAATGCATAGGACACCTTCAAGTTTACGAGGGCGACTAGATACAAATAATTTGAGAACAAGTGAAACCAACAATATGAATCAATCAATGAAAACTTTGGGACAATGCACATTATACTAAGAATGACAACTATGCTCTCTTAATGGTGCTTAAAGATAGAAGGTGGTGACTCAACATAAAAGTAAAAGAAAGGCCCTTCGCGGAGGGAAGCAGTGATTAAACATGTGCTAGAGCTTTTCATTTGTAAAACAGAGAGATAAAAATTGGTTTTGAGAGGTGGTTGTCTTTGTCAACGACTGGCAATGGGGTTCTTACTATCTTCCATACAAAAATGAAGCAAGTTTTTGAGAGAGAGATTGACACTTTTGTGCTCTTTTATAAAGCTTGGCACTCCTCCCCACCTTTTTTCCTTTCACAAACCATGGCTAACCGATTTCATCGGGTGCCCACCAACATTCACATTCCATGGAGGAGTGCCTTTTTTTCTTTCTTTTTTTTCTCTTTTTTCTTCTTTTTGGAATAAGCAATATGGAAGATAGCAAATCCGACCACTACGTTCCCATGAGCTGAAAATAGTGTCACAAAACGAGAAGTATTTTTAAGGTTTTTTAAAAGGTAGCACATGAAAATTTACTTGGAATGGCTTACAAATACCATGCATAGGAATTTATAGTGGACACAATGGCAAACTTGGTTTTTGGGAGTTGGATGCACGAGTAGAGCTCATACTCAGTACAAAATGAGGGCTAGCAAAAGACTGGGAGCGACCAACTAAGAGAGCAATAACGGCCATAATCATGCAAAGCGACAAAGCAACATTAAAAGAAGCATAAGATGGCATCAAAAGTCAAAAACTAAATGATCATAGAGGCTATAGGCGACTTATTTTGTAGTCAACATGGTGTAAGCATGTGCCAAGTCAACCCAAATAAAGCATCAAAGGAGAAAACCAAATAAATGCTTCCATATAATAAAAACAACGCATGATTTTTTCAAAGGCTCATTAAGCAATCTCAGTCATTTGAGACAAGTCATGCTACAGCAAAAATCACTAAGCATACTATCAAAACACAATCAAGCATGGCATGCAAAAGCCTAGGCCGCAGTCTAAACAAGCTCCTTTTTCTACCACTTTTTTGCATAAAGGTTTTTTCTTTTCCAACACCATTCAAAATTTTTAAAGACACCTCTTTTGATGAAAACCAGTAAAGATCAGAGGCAAAAATACACCTTGATAAATAAATATAAGAAGATCTGAATGCAAATCAAGGCAAAAACGAAAACCAAAAGTAGTAGCAGAAAAAGAAGAACACTCGGTTTTTGATAAGAATGAAAACTAGAGTGTTCTTGGCAATGAAAAACGAGTTCATCTCCTCCAAAAGAAACATGATGTGATCTAACCATTTATTGCAGAAAACTAAACTAAACTAATACTAAAAACAAAAACAACTGACGCTCCAAGAAAAACACATAGTGCATGAAGCAATAAAAATATAGTGTCTTGAAAGGTGACCTGATTTTTGCCGATGAAGAAGGGGTGCCTCGGGGGCATCCCCAAACTTTGACGCTTGTACTTCTTGGATATTTCTTGGGGTTATGCATGGGCATCCCCAAGCTTGAGCTTTTGTCCATTCTTCAACTCATCTCATCATTCTCCAATCCCTACACTTGAAAGCTTCCTTCATACAAAACTAAACACAAATCTATTAGCAACATTAGTGTAAGCATAACATATAATCAACCTCTTTTGCTTCAGGTTTCAACCTAAAACCACCACATATAAATCATATACTACTGTAGCAACTTCTCCAAAAGTTCCGTGATCAAAAGAACTCAAAAAGAAAGCGATAAAGCGGCAAACACAAATATTGGCAGAAATCTGTCAAAACAGAACAGCTGACAAAGGTCGAATTTTTAGAGGGTTTTCTGTTGCTCAAATCAAAAAGTGTTAACTAATGAAAGTTTGGATATAACCTGGGGCATATGCACAAGAAATCGCAGGTCCAAAAGATATACAGAGAATTTTCACAAATTTTTACGGTGCAGCACCAAAAACAGTTTCAGGACAGCAATATCCCCAAATTTTACCTCACTCAAATTAGAGGCTTCTCTTGGCACAACAACGAAATAAAAAGTATAAGGAGCGGTTATTACAGTAGTAATAACTTCCAAGACTCAAATAAAAGAAAAAGTACTGAAAATAAACAATGGGTTATCTTCCAAGAGTGCTTTTTCCTTAACGCCTTTGAGCTAGGCGCAGTAATTTGCAAAGATGCTCATGTGGGCGCCATATAAGAGCTTGAGGCAAAGGCGCCATATAGGAACTTAAAGCAATAGAGAGCATTAAAAAAACAGATATGAAAGACATTTAAATCTAAACCACTTCCTATGCATAGGAATCTTGTAAGAAAATAAATTAACGAGGCACATAGTAGCAAGCATGGATAGGTAAAACAAGTGCCACTTCAAGATTTGCAACATAAAGAGGGGAAACTCAATATTGTTGAGGTCCATCAAACCATGTTTCCCTCTCTCATAATAACTTTTAGTAGCATCATGAATACAACTAACAATATAACTATCACATAAAACATCCCTATCATGAGCTACATGCATAAAAGAATTAATACTCACCACATGAACAATAGTAATAGGAGCAGATTCAATAGAATAATTATTCTCATCACCATAATCATCATAAATAGGAGGCATATTGTAATCATAACTAATTTTATCCTCAATAGTAGGTGAACTGAAAATATTATACTCATCATCATAGCCATCATAAACTAGAGGTTTAGTATCATCACAAGCTAGAGAACTACTATGTCGCAAAGCATATTCATCAAACATATCATCATAGCAAACTTTCTCAACTAAAGCTGGGGAACTAAAAATATCATGCTTAACAAAACCAGCTTCCCCAAGCTTAGACTTTTCTATAGCATTAGCAACAACGGTGTTCAAAGCATTCATACTAACAACACTATTAGCATGCAAATTAAGCTCCAAAGGTTTTTCAATTTTCTCTTCAAACACTTCATATCTAAACTCAGGAAAAAGACTAAAGATCTCTTTGTTTTCCATTAAGCCTAACTAGTGAAAATAAAAACAAGAAACAAAAAGATGTAATTGCAGAATCTAAAGGAAATAACTTCGAGCACTCACTAGCAACTAAAAGACTTAGTAGCCAAAGAATGTGAGTACCTTTTACCTTACCTCCCCGGCAACGGCGCCAGAAAAGAGCTTGATGTCTACACATGCTTCTGTTCTTGTAGACAGTGTTGGGCCTCAAAGTGCAGAGGTTTGTAGAACGGCAGCAAGTTTCCCTTAAGTGGATCACCCAAGGTTTATCGAACTCAGGGAGGAAGAGGTCAAAGCTATCCCTCTCAAGCAACCCTGCAATTACGATACAGAAAGTCTCTTGTGTCCCCAACACACCCAATACACTTGTCAGATGTATAGGTGCACTAGTTTGGCGAAGAGATAGTGAAATACAAGCGGTAGTGATGATTATGAGTAGCAAATGTAATATGGAATAAAAATGGCAGCAAGCAAACAAGTAACAAAACAGCAAGTAAACGGTGTGCAATGCTTGGAAACAAGGCCTAGGGATCATACTTTCACTAGTGGACACACTCCCAACAAATATAACATAATTGAACCAATAGACAACTTCTCTTCACTATGGTACTCTGAATTACTCTCCTATTGAACAACACTAATCATTGCGTAGGGCTACGAAGCACTCCTTAAAGTTCATCAAGTACTTGACAAACACCACTCATAGAGATATTCAAATCAGATCACAACTCAAGATAGATATTATTGCAACTTAGACCAAGTACTAACACGGTGCACACACTGTCAACATTACACCATGAAAGGAGGAATAGATCACTTCAATACTATCATAGTAATAATTATTCTCATAATCCATAAGAGATCACAATCGTAGCCTAGACCAAGTACCACCATGATGCACGCACTGTCACCGTTACACCATGGCAGGAGGAATAGATTACTTTAATAACACCACTAGAGTACACATAATATCTGAATAATAACATCTACTTGTTCAACATGATACAAAGCTCACGATCACATAAAGATCACATCATGGGAGAGAGAGGTGAACCACATAGCTACCGGTAGAGCCCTCAGCCCCGGGGGAGAACTACTCCCTCCTCATCATAGGAGACGGCAAGGTTGATGGAGATGGCGGTGAGGTCGATGGAGACGGCGGAGACGGCGATGGAGACCGATGGAGATGGCTTCGGGGGCACTTCCCCGTCCCGGCAGGGTGCCAGAACAGAGACTTCTGTCCCCCGAAATTTGGCTTCGACGACGGCGGCGCTGCAGAACTATTCTGGAAATTTCGCCGACTCCTTTAGGGTTTTCCGTCCCGAGGCTTTATATAGGCGAAGGGGCGTCGTCAGGGGGCAGCCAGGGGCTCCTCACACCAGGATGGTGCGGCCAGGGCCTGGGCCGCGCCACCTATGTGTGAGGGCGGCCTCTGGCCCCCCTCTGGCTCTCTTTCGGTCTTCGGGAAGCTTCCGGGAAAAATAAGACTTCTGGAACTTGTTTCGTCCAATTCCGAGAATATTTCCTGTGTAGCTTTTCTGAAACACAAAAACAGCAGAAAAGAGGGAACTGGCACTGTGGCGACTTGTTAATAGGTTAGTTCCGGAAAATGCATAAAAGTGCCACGAAGTGTAACGAAACACAAGGCAAATGATGTAAAAACAAGCATGGAGCATCAAAAATTATAGATACGTTGGAGACGTATCACACTTCTATGCTGGTCTGAGAGTACTACTACTGCCCCCTTATTTTCTTTTATGGATGATAAGAACAGATACTACTGCTTGTTCTTGCTTTGTTCACCTTGTTGCTGAAATTTTAGAAGAAGTGAAGTTGGTGTCAGGCTTGGTTCTGGTGCCCTTCTACTCCTTCTTGATCTTGATCTTGTGGTAGCCTTGTCCTGCTTGATCTGGTTCGGATGGCCACCTTGCTTCTACTTCCTGGCAGCCCTGCTCCTCCTCTTGATCAGCTCCTGGTGCTCCTCTAAGTGACCATGGTCACTGGTTGCTAGAGCTAGGATTTTTGTGGTGACGTCTGGGAGTGGTTCTTGGTGTTCTTGAGTCAAGGTGAGGAGAATGGTGTTGCTGGTGGTGTGTGCGACTGCCTCTGTGATGTTTATCAAGTCCTAGTGCAAAATTCTATTTTGCCTTGCTTACCTTCTGAAGCAAGTCACGGCTGTGTCCATGATTATCTTGATTGGTGAATTCTTTTGGTGTTGCCACTTGTAATTCAGGCTGTCCAATCATACAGATTTTGCTAAACAGATTTTTGTGGCCTCTTAATTCTGCTTAACTAATACCATGTTAAGTATGAATTTAATATAAACTGATTTGGATTTTATTACTTTAAACTTAGCTAGAATTAGAGGGTGTCAAACTATCTACTGCTATCTGTTTCGAATTTGATTTGGTTGCCTGACTCAAAGATGCCTATCCATTCAAGTGTATGAATTATGGATCCTTTTCTAGAATTGGTTATTTATTAAAATGATGCCCTCTAGTTCTAGGATATAGGATTTAGGAGTTCTTCCTAAATTCTCCACCTGAGTTTAATAAATTAAATTGCCTCCAAAAATATGGAGGCAAACATTTTAATCAAAACAAACATATTTCCTTGTCTTTGTTATTTCTTATTTGCAGGAATGAAGATGATGTCAAGACTAAACATTAGCTATGAATTTTGTTTATCCATTTTGTAATATTCATTCTTTTTGTAATTAATCTCATTAGTTGAGATTTGTAATATAATATCCTATTCATTTGTAATAAAGACATTATCCAAAACTTATTCTTATTTCTATTTATGTGATGTTTATTAATCAATTGCTTAACTCAAATTGATTTGAATTATTATCTAGTTCAAATTTAAATGTTGAATTCAAATTCCTCCCCCCAAATCAACAATTCAACAAAGGTCATGCCGAAATTCATCGCACTCACTCTAATGTACTAAACTAAACATCAGAACGAGAGGAACTCTGGTCTCTTTGTGTTTTAACTAATTTGCGCGAAAATTTTCCAGGTTTTCTATGCATGAATGCAATGCACATATCGATTTCATCTCTATTTATATCCTCAAATGCTGGGATATTACAATAAGACCTGATGGCGAAGGTCGCCGTGATCGGGCACGAAGAGGCGGCGCCCATGGAGGACTAGCCCGTCGGCCAGGTGATGTCTACGCACGCGTCTGTTCTTGTAGACAGTGTTGGGCCTCCAAGTGCAGAGGTTTGTAGAGCAGCAACAAGTTTCCCTTAAGTGGATCACCCAAGGTTTTTCGAACTCAGGGAGGAAGAGGTCAAAGCTATCCCTCTCAAGCAACCCTGCAATTATGATACAGAAAGTCTCTTGTGTCCCCAACACACCCAATACACTTGTCAGATGTATAGGTGCACTAGTTCGGCGAAGAGATAGTGAAATACAAGCGGTAGTGATGATTATAAGTAGCAAATGTGGTCTGAAATAAATATCGCTGCGAGCAAACAAGTAACAAAACAGCAAGTAAACGGTGTGCAAAGCTTGAAAACAAGGCCTAGGGATCATACTTGTACTAGTGGACACACTCCCAACAAATATAACATAATTGAACCAATAGATAACTTCTCTTCACTATGGTACTCTGAATTACTCTCCTATTGAATAACACTAATCATTGCGTAGGGCTACGAAGCACTCCTCAAAGTTCATCAAGTACTTGATAAACACCACTCATAGAGATATCCAAATCAAATCACAACTCAAGATAGATATTATTGCAACTTAGACCAAGTACTAACACGGTGCACACACTGTCAACATTACACCATGAAAGGAGGAATACATCACTTCAATACTATCATAGTGATAATTATTCTCATAATCCATAAGAGATCACAATCGTAGCCTAGACCAAGTACCACCATGATGCACGCACTGTCACCGTTACACCATGGCAAGAGGAATAGATTACTTTAATAACACACTAGAGTACACATAATGAAGAAGAGTAACATCTACTTATTCAACATGATACAAAGCTCACGATCACATAAAGATCACATCATGGGAGAGAGAGGTGAACCACATAGCTACCGGTAGAGCCCTCAGCCCCGGGGATGAACTACTCCCTCCTCATCATAGGAGACAGCAAGGATGATGGAGATGGCGGTGAGGTTGATGGAGACGGCGGAAACGGCGATGGAGACCGATGGAGATGGCTCTAGGGGCACTTCCCCATCCCGGCAGGGTGCCGGAACAGAGACTTCTGTCCCCCGAAATTCATCAGCGGTGGCGGCGGAGCTGCGAAACTCTTTCTGGAAATTTGCTGACTCCCCTAGGGTTTTCCGTCCCGAGGCTTTATATAGGCGAAGGGGCGTCGTTGGGGGTGGCCCCAGGCCTCCTCACACCTAGGCGGCGCGGCCAGGGCCAGGGCCGCGCCGGCCTAGTGTGAGGCTGGGCTGTGGCCCCTCTCCTTCGCCTCTTCGGATCTCTGGAAGCTTCTGGGCAAAACAAGACTTCAGGAACTTGTTTCGTCCAATTCCGAGAATATTTCCTGTGTATCACTTCTAAAACACAAAAACAGCAGAAAACAGGGAACTGGCACTGTGGCATCTTGTCAATAGGTTAGTTCCGGAAATCGCATAAAAGTGCCACGAAGTGTAACGAAACACAAGGCAAATGGTGTAAAAACAAGCATGGAGCATCAAAAATTATAGATACGTTTGAGACGTATCAGCCTCCCCAAGCTTAACTCCTGCTCGTCCTCGAGTAGGTAAGTGATAACAAAAGAAATAATTTTTGAGGTGACATGCACCATCACAATCTTGATCATATAGGTAAGCATTTATGAGTTGGGATCAAAAGAACTTAAAACATGGGCATGAAAGACATAATCTTGATAATAGAAACTTAGCAACTATGTTATAACATGAAATAGAACACAAACAAAAGATCATGAAAATGAAACAATGAAAGTCAAACGTGTGTTCAAATCATAAGGAAAAACATACAAATGGTTTTCAGCTTGTCCTTCATGGAGAGCAAAACATAAATGCATAGGACACCTTCAAGTTTTAAGAGGGCGACTAGATACAAATAATTTGAGAACAAGTGAAACCATGATCATGAATCAATCAATGAAAACTTTGGGACAATGCACATTATACTAAGAATGACAACTATGCTCTCTTAATGGTGCATAAAGATAGAAGGTGGTGACTCAACATAAAAGTAAAAGAAAGGCCCTTCGCAGAGGGAAGCAGTGATTTAACATGTGCTAGAGCTTTTCATTTGTAAAACAGAGAGATAAAAATTGGTTTTGAGAGGTGGTTGTCTTTGTCAACGACTGGCAATGGGGTTCTTACTATCTTCCATACAAAAATGAAGCAAGTTTTTGAGAGAGAGATTGGCACTTTTGTGCTCTTTTATAAAGCTTGGCACTCCTCCCCACCTTTTTTCCTTTCTCAAACCATGGCTAACCGATTCCATCGGGTGCCCCCCAACATTCACATACCATGGAGGAGTGCCTTTTTTCTTTCTTTTTTTTCTCCTTTTTCTTTTCTTTTTGGAATAAGACAATATGGAAGATAGCAAATCCGACCACTACGTCCCCATGAGCTAAAAACAGTGTCACAAAATGAGAAGTATTTTGAAGGTTTTTTAAAAGGTAGCACATGAAAATTTACTTGGAATGGCTTGCAAATACCATGCATAGGAATTTATAGTGGACACAATGGCAAACTTGGTTTTTGGGAGTTGGATGCACGAGTAGAGCTCATACTCAGTACAAAATGAGGGCTAGCAAAAGACTGGGAGCGACCAACTAAGAGAGCAATAACGGCCATAATCATGCAAAGCGACAAAGCCACATTAAAAGAAGCATAAGATGGCATCAAAAGTCAAAAACTAAATGATCATAGAGGCTATTGACGACTTTGTAAGAGTCTAACATGTGTGAGCATGCGCCAAGTCAACCCAAATAAAGCATCAAGGAGAAAACCAAAATAATGCTTCCAAACGATAAAAACAATGCATGATTTTTTCAAAGGCTCATTAAGCAATCTCAGTTATTTGAGACAAGTCATGCTACAGCAAAAATCACTAAGCATACTATCAAAAAGACATCAAGCACGATATGCAAAAGCCTAAGCCGCAGTCTACACAAGCTCCTTTTTGTAGCATTTTTTTTGCATAAAGCTTTTTCTCTTTTCCGACACCATTCAAACCTTTTTGAGGAAACTCTTTTGAGGAAAACCAACATATACCAGAGTTCCAAATATACCTTGATGCAAAGATAAAACAAGATCTAAATAAAAATCAAGGCGAAAAATGCAAGCCAAACGCAGTAGCAGAAAAAGAGAACACTCGTTGAAACGATAAGAGTGAAAAAGCGGAGTGTTCTTGGCAAATGAAAAAGGGGCATGTCTCTCTCCAAACACATGATGTGATCCAAACATTTATTGAAGCAAACAAAGCAAAAGAAAACTGAAAACAAAAGAAACTTACGCTCCAAGAAAAACGCATAATGCATGAAGCAATAAAAATATAGTGTCTTGAAAGGTGACCTGATTTTTGCCGATGAAGAAGGGGTGCCTCGGGGGCATCCCCAAGCTTTGATGCTTGTACTTCTTGGATATTTCTTGGCGTGATGCATGGGCATCCCCAAGCTTGAGCTTTTGTCCATTCTTCAACTCATCTCATCATTCTCCAATCCCTACACTTGAAAACTTCCTTCATACAAAACTAAACACAATTCTATTAGCAACATTAGTGTAGGCATAACATATAATCAACCTCTTTTTGCTTCAGGTTTCAACCCAAAACCACCACATATATAGCATATACTACTGTATAAACTTCCCAAAAAGTTCCGTGATCAAAAGAACTCAAAAGAAAGCGATAAAGCGGCAAACACAAATATTGGCAGAAATCTGTCAAAATAGAACAGCTGACAAAGGTCGAATTTTTGAGGGGTTTTCTGTTGCTCAAATCAAAAAGTGTTCAACTAACGAAAGTTTGGATATAACCTGGGGCATATGCATAAGAAGTCGCAGGTCCAAAAGATATACAGAGAATTTATACGAATTTTTACGGTGCAGCACCGAAAACAGTTTCAGGACAGCAACATCCCCAAATCTTTACCTCACTCGAATTAGAGGCTTCTCTTGGCACAACAATGAAATAAACAAGATAAGGAGCGGTCATTACAGTAGTAATAACTTCCAAGACTCAAATAAAAGAAAAAGTACTGGAAATAAAACATTGGGTTATCTCCCAAGATTGCTTTCCTTTAACGCCTTTGAGCTAGGCGCAGTAATTTGCAAAGATGCTCATGTGGGCGCCATATAAGAGCTTGAGGCAAAGGCGCCATATAGGAACTTAAAGCAATAGAGAGCATCAAAAAGCAAATGTGAAAGACATTTAAATCTAAACCACTTCTTATGCATAGGAATCTTGTAAGAAAATAAGTCAACGAGGCACATAGTAGCAAGTATGGATAGATAAAACAAGTGCCACTTCAAGATTTGCAACATAAAGAGGGGAAACTTAATATTGTTGAGATCCATCAAACCATGTTTCCCTCTCTCATAATAACTTTCAGTAGCATCATGAATAGAACTAACAATATAACTATCACATAAAACATCCCTATCATGAGCCACATGCATAAAAGAATTAATACTCACCACAGGAACAATAGTAGTAGGAGCAAATTCAATAGAATAATTATTCTCATCACCATAGTCATCAAAAATAGGAGGCATATTGTAATCATAACTAATTTTCTCCTCAAAAGTAGGTGAACTGAAAATATTATACTCATCATCATAACCATCATAAACTAGAGGTTTAGTATCATCATAAGCTAAAGAACAGCTATTTCGCAAAGCATATTCTTCAAACATATCATCATAAGAAGGAACATCACATATGGGAGATAAAATATTATCAGAACAAACTTTCTCCACTAACGCTGGGGAACTAAAAATATCATGCTTAACAAAACCAGCTTCCCCAAGCTTAGACTTTTCTATAGCATTAGCAGTAACGGTATTCAAAACATTCATACTAATAACATTGCTATGCGAAATAAGCTCCAAAGGTTTTTCAATTTTCTCTTCAAATCTAAAATCAGGAAAAAGACTAAAGAACTCTTTATTTTCTATTAAGCTTAACTAGTGAAAATAAAAATAAGAAACAAAAAGATATAATTGCAGAATCTAAAGGAAATAACTTTGAGCACTCACACAGGAGGATGCGAGTACCTTTTACCTTACCTCCCCGGCAACTGCGCCAGAAAAGAAGCTTGATGTCTACGCACGCGTCTGTTCTTGTAGACAGTGTTGGGCCTCCAAGTGCAGAGGTTTGTAGAGCAGCAGCAAGTTTCCCTTAAGTGGATCACTAAGGTTTATCGAACTCAGGGAGGAAGAGGTCAAAGCTATCCCTCTCAAGCAACCCTGCAATTACGATACAGAAAGTCTCTTGTGTCCCCAATACACCCAATACACTTGTCAGATGTATAGGTGCACTAGTTCGGCGAAGAGATAGTGAAATACAAGCGGTAGTGATGATAATAAGTAGCAAATGTGGTCTGAAATAAATATCGTTGTGAGCAAACAAGTAACAAAACATCAAGTAAACGGTGTGCAAAGCTTGGAAACAAGGCCTAGGGATCATACATTCACTAGTGGACACACTCCCAACAAATATAACATAATTGAACCAATAGATAACTTCTCTTCACTATGGTACTCTGAATTACTCTCCTATTGAATAACACTAATCATTGCGTAGGGCTACGATGCACTCCTCAAAGTTCATCAAGTACTTGACAAACACCACTCATAGAGATATCCAAATCAAATCACAACTCAAGATAGATATTATTGCAACATAGACCAAGTACTAACACGGTGCACACACTGTCAACATTACACCATGAAAGGAGGAATAGATCACTTCAATACTATCATAGTGATAATTATTCTCATAATCCATAAGAGATCACAATCGTAGCCTAGACCAAGTACCACCATGATGCACGCACTGTCACCGTTACACCATGGCAAGAGGAATAGATTACTTTAATAACACACTAGAGTACACATAATGAAGAAGAGTAACATCTACTTATTCAACATGATACAAAGCTCACGATCACATAAAGATCACATCATGGGAGAGAGAGGTGAACCACATAGCTACCGGTAGAGCCCTCAGCCCCGGGGATGAATTGCTCCCTCCTCATCATAGGAGACAGCAAGGATGATGGAGATGGCGGTGAGGTCGATGGAGACGGCGGAGACGGTGATGGAGACCGATGGAGATGGCTCCGGGGGCACTTCCCCGTCCCGGCAGGGTGCCGAAACAGAAACTTCTGTCCCCCGAAATTCGTCAGTGGTGGCGGCGGAGCTGCGGAACTCTTTCTGGAAATTTGCCGACTCCCCTAGGGTTTTTCGTCCCGAGGCTTTATATAGGCGAAGGGGCGTCGTCATGGGTGGCCCCAGGCCTCCTCACACCTAGGCAGCGTGGCCAGGGCCTGGGCCGCGCCGGCCTAGTCTGAGGCTGGGCTGTGGCCCCTCTCCTTCACCTCTTCGGATCTCTGGAAGCTTCCAGGCAAAACAAGACTTCAGGAACTTGTTTCGTCCAATTCCGAGAATATTTCCTGTGTATCACTTCTGAAACACAAAAACAGCAGAAAACAGGGAACTGACACTGTGGCATCTTGTCAATAGGCTAGTTCCGGAAATCGCATAAAAGTGCCATGAAGTGTAACGAAACACAAGGCAAATGGTGTAAAAACAAGCATGGAGCATCAAAAATTATAGATACGTTTGAGACGTATCACCAGGCGCCAGGGCGCCTCCAGCTCGCCGGCGTCAAGGCGCTGGCGTAGTCCCTGCGCATCCTCGGCCGTCGAAGTCGTCCGGTGGATGTCGTCAATGAGAGCAAACGAGGGCCCGGAACGAATGCACATGACAGTGCTTGAGGCGGCGACGTCCTCTGCAACATCCTCAGTGTCGTGGTGTGACAGGGCTTCGGCGACCGTGTTGAGCTGGCCCGGATGGTACTCGACGGTGAAGTCATAGCGAAAGAGCTTGCTGATCCACTGGTGCCGCGGAACTATGGATAAGCGATGGTCCAGCAAAAACTTGAGGCTGTAGTGATCCGTGCGAACACAGAATGGACGCCCCCAAAGATATGGCCGCCAGTGACGCACGGCCTAGACCAACCCAATAAGCTTGCGCTCGTACGCCGCGAGCTTGTGATGGCGAGTGGCGAAGGGGCGGCTGAAAAAGGCCAGCGGTCCTTCACCCTGATGGAGGACGGCGCCGAAGCCGATGCCGGAGGCATCGCAGTCCACCACGAATGGGCTGTCAAAGTCCGGCATCTAGAGCACGGGCCCCGTCGTGAGCGCCCGCTGGAGGGCCTGGAACGCCTCATTCGCCTCCGCATCCCAGGCGAAAGCGTCGCGGCGCAGAAGGCGCGTCAGTGGCGCGGCGATGAGGCCGAAGTCCCGGATGTACTTCCGGTAGTAGCCCGCGAGACCCAAGAAGCCACGTAGAGCCCGCGGCGACTGCGGGGGCGGCCATGCAGCGACGGCGGCGACCTTGACAGTATCCATCATGACTCCCTCCGCCGAGATGACCTGCCCGAGGTACGCGACGGAGGTCATGCCGAACGAGCACTTCGAGCGCTTGAGGTGTAGACGATGCGCTTGAAGCTCGTTGAAGATGATGGCCATGTGCTGCACGTGCTCTGCCCAGGATGAACTGTAGATAAGAATGTCATCAAAGAAAACAAGCACAAAGCAGCGCAAGTAGGGGCTGAGCACATCGTTTATCAGGGCCTGGAACATTGCCGGCGCGTTGGAGAGACCGAATGGCATCACCAAGAACTCGAAGTGGCCGTGATGTGTCCGGAACACCGTCTTCGTGATATCATCCGGATGCATCCGCACCTGATGATAGCCAGAGCGCAGGTCAAGCTTGGTGAAGAAGCGCGCCCCATGGAGCTTGTCCAAGAGCTCGTCCACAACGGGGATGGGAAATTTGTCCTTGGATGTCATGGCGTTAAGGGCGCGATAGTCGATGCAAAAATGCCATGTGTCGTCGGCCTTGTGCACCAGGAGCACCGGCGCACAGAACAGGGAAGTCGAGATCCAGATGATGCCCTATGCGAGCATAACCACCACCTGGCGCTCGAGCTCATCCTTCTGCAGCTGGGGGTAGCGGTACGGCCGCACGGCGACAGGCACCGTATCCGGCAGCAGGTGGATGTGGTGGTCACAGGGTCGCGCCAGCGGTAAGCCCTGTGGCTCGTCGAAGATGTCGCTGTGCTGCTGCAGAAGGTCGGCCAGGAGGGGGTGCGCCTCGTCGAGTGCGGCCGCCATAAGCTGGAGCTGAGGGGTCGTGGGCCCTGTACCGCCGATGCCCGTCCACTGGACGCGGCGGCCTCCCTCGCGCCAGAAGATGAGGGTCAGCACATCGACGTCCCAGATTATGGGCCCAGTGTGGACAGGAAGTCGACACCAAGGATGAAGTCGTAGCAGCCCAAGTCGATGCCGACGCAGTCGATGGAGAAGGGCTCGTCGCCAATGAGGATGGGAACCTGCCGAGCCATGCCCTGGCAAGTAAGGCGGTCCCCGTTGGCGACGGTGACGCTGAACTTCTCGGCTCCCGCTGGTTGCAGTGCTAGACGTCGCATGGCGTCCCCGGACAGGAAGTTGTGCGTCGAGCCCGTGTGCACAAGCGCGGTGAGGCGCTCACCATGGATCGTCACCGGAAGCAGCATGGTCTCTGCCGTCTTGATGCCCGCCATCGCATGGAGGGAGACGACAAAGGCGGTCACGTCGACCGGCCCGTAGGTCATGATGCCGGCCTCGAAGAGTGTCGTGGCGTCAAGATCCATGGTGAGGGCCTCCACCTCCCCGTCATCGATGGTCTCCAAGTAGAACAGGCGGGCACACACGTGACCCGACGCGAAAGTCTAGCATAGACCCTTATGGCGCCGCTCGAGCTGCTCGGCCGAGGTCAGGCGACAGAAGGGGCGAGTCGGCGCCGGCGGGGCCGCGGGGGCGGCCGGCAGGGCGGGGCGCGTCAGGGCGGGGGCCGCTGGTGCGGGGCGGGGTGGGAGGCACGCCTCGGCCCTGGAAGGACTGCTGCATGGCTAGGGCGCGCTGCTCATAAGCGCGTGCGTAGTACATGGCCGTCTGTAGGTCCTATGGGTCGCGCAGCTCCACGTCGACGCGGATGTGGTCGGGCGGGCCGCCGACGAAGAGCTCGGCACGCTGGCGAGCCGTGACGCCAGGCGCATGGCACGCCAACGTCTGGAAGCGGTCGGCGAAATCCTGCACCGAGGAGGTGAAGGGGAGGCGACCGAGCTCGGCCAGCCGGCTCCCGCGTATCGGGGGTCCGAACCGGAGGAGGCAAAGGTCGCGGAAGCGCTCCCATGGAGGCATCCCGCCATCGTCCTGCTCGAGGGCGTAGTACCACGTCTGGGTAGCGCCGCGGAGGTGGTAGCAGGCAATCCACGTGCGGTCGGACGCCAGTGTCCACTGCTCCCTGAAAAACTGGTCGCACTGGTTGAGCCAGTTCAGGGGGTCGACGGTGCCGTCGTAGGTGGCGAACTCCAGCTTGGTGAAGCGGGGCGGTTGCTGGCCGTGCGGAGCAGCGGTGTAGGCTCCCTCGTGACGACCCATCGCGGCGGGGGGCGCGTAGTTTGGCACCATGGAACCCACGTCGTAAGGGTCGGCGTACCTGGCGACACCTCCGAGGGCGGTGGTCGAAGGTGACGCGGTCGGTTGCAGCACGGTCGGCTGGGCGGGCGCCATCGTGAAGACGGGCGCGTCGAGCCAAGCCGGCAGCCGGGACGGCTAGGGTGGGAACCTGATCTGGGTGATCGGGATCCCCTGGTGAGAGGTGGTGGCGGGCGGTGATGGTGCGAAGGCCCCGACCGGCGGTTGTGGCGCGTATGGTCCCTGAAGGAAGGTCCGGAGGTTCGAGACCGCCAGGGTGAGATCGCAGATAGCCGTCGACATCTCCGCCGGAGAGAGGACAAGGGCCGGGTCGAGGACCGGCGCCGAGTTGACGGAGGCGGCCGGTCCGGAGGTGATTGGCGGCGCCTCCGTGGTGGCGGCTGGCGCGCCGCTGGTGCCGGCGATGGAGGCGGTGGGAAGGCCAGAAGACATCGTCGATCCTGAGCAATCTGATACCAAATTGATAGGAGCTAGGGTCCTACCAGGCCTAGGGCGTAGGTTGTATGGGTGGAAGGGAGGATGTCGAGGCTGGAGGCGCGGGCGTCGGCGGCACGGCGCCGTGGCCGCACGTGAGGAGGAGGGCGGCGGTGCGCTGGAGGCGGCGGCTAGGGTTTAGGAATTCCGTTTCCTGAGGAAGACGACAACAAATATGTTTATTGCTTAATTGATACAAAGAGATTATATGAGTTTATATAATAGATAAATTGAGCTAGGCCCTAAACCGGCCCACTAGTAGACCTCTTCCAGTTATAGTGCAAACCGGTCATAACAACCCCAGATCATTGCGGGTTGATGCTTGGGCGAGGAGACGGTTCTAGAGCCCTCCAGTTTCTGTCTAGAGGAGGATCTCGATGATGTGTCTTGGACGCTGGTTCAAAGACGGTAGAGGGTGACTGTACGGGGACACCACCGTCAACGCTAGGGATCATCGATAGTAAAAAATTCTGCATTTTTAGGAAATTTAGTAAAAAATTGCTTGTACCGTGATCAACGGATGACAGCGTGGTCTCGGTTGACCATGGACTCAACCGGGCGGTATCGAAGCCCACCTCACCTTCCCAGGGACCAAGCGGGTCCACTGGTTCAAGCCTCCGAGGCCCAACTATACTCTGAACATGCACCATATGCACCCGGACGCGGTCTACGCTGGCTGCTAGGGTAGGTAACCTTTTGTTTCTTTTGAATGGGTTAGGTAACATTTTAGGTTTGCAAAATGCATGTATACTACCACTAGGACGAATAGAGGATTTGTCATGTGCCCTTCAACCATAAGTGGCCGCGATCTTTGAATGGTTGATGATTAGTTGTTGTGTTCACATTTGCCTTTCCAATTATAACAAGCATAGATTGTTGTTATATGTGATTTGCCTTACTTTCCGCATTGTTTTAGGTTTGGTATGCATTTTGTATGGAATAATAGGTCCCAGTTGTTTGCTCCTCATGGTGGTTGTCACCTAGGTAGACTATAGTGTAAAAGCCTAAAAGGGTGATATGTTTTCAAAGTATCATGACTATTATTAAAGTATGTTATTTTTCCAGAACTCAAAGAAGGTCTCCTGAATCCTAATAAAATGACAATATGTGTTGAAGCACCTGTACATTTATAATACAAACTATTGATGCTTGCGAAGCGAAAGCGGAGCTCTTGTGGTATGTCAATAATGAAGCTTGATACTAAATGTGTGATGACCCATTTTGACATCAATGTGGAGTAAAAATTAAATTTGCATTCAGTATGGAGGTTGTTGACGTTTTTAACCATTCAGTCTGGTTGGTATGGAAATTACTTGATGTTGAATAGCACGATTTTACTGCGGCTGGCTGTTATAAACTGCTGGGATATGAACATCCAATTTTTGTGACTATATACCTACTGTACTATCCTACTGATGTCGTAGAAATACTAGAGAAAGTCTTTCCATGCCTTACGTTGCTATTTGCTGAAGGTCACAGCAATGGGCATGGATGTTTATTTGGGACTTGGGAGGTGTCAGAATTAGTGATATTACGGGGCCACGGATAGCGTCTCTGGTATAGGCTGAAACATGCTGCAAAGAAACCATCTGATGACACCATGGTTTGCAGAGATCCGATTATTCCTCAACAACCTTTGCCAAATAAAAAGTTACGCCTTAATGAAAGGAACGAACAGAGTAGTAGATCTTACCAAGGCGTATGTCCGTATGTTTTGCAGCATGTTTCACCTCAGTAGCATGTTTTAGCTTATTTTATTTGGCAAAGGTCCTTGAGGAATAATAGGACATACTAATGGTACAACGGCAAATAACCAAGGTCTCTAGAAGAAAACCCTAATCCCCTCTGTTGGCCAATAGTATCTTCTCTGAATGCTAATGGTACATTATTACTAACCAAACAGAGGCGGGCAGTTTATTCAGTTCAGGGGGTGCTCCCATCAGAAAACTGTTGCAATACTACACGAGAATATTGAATTTTGTGAGCTGTGGAAAACTTAGTGTAAATATAATTGCTATTTTAGCTTACATCCTAGCTTTTTTACCAAACCCCAGATGGATATGCCTTCTCTCCCAATCAGTTAAATTCATGTTGATGCCTATGCATATACATGAGATACTTTTGGAAATCTCATAAACCTTAACTTTCTCCCAAATTTAAAATAAAAGGCACATATGTGTTACGGAACTAGGAGTCTTTATCAATGAAGAGATTTTTACGAAGCCAAACAAACCATCTGATGACACCAATGAACTTGTTTCTTTCAATTCTAGTGGTCTGTACCAAACACAATTAGGATCTGTTTTGATATGCACAATCTTGTACCGTTTATACACTGTGACGTTTTAGACTTCTTTGCATGATCGAGAATAAATAACTTCATACAATTTTAAGGTAACTGTTCAATGTTAGTTCATTGTATACCCTTCCTCCACTTAATTGTTTTGCCTAGGCCTCACCCAATGCTCCACCGTCGCACTGTCTCTTAGCACTCATACATCTGTTTTTTATCTACTACTCCCTTCATTCTTATAACTAACGCGTAACATTTTTGTTTGCAAAATTTGGTAGAAAGGAAGGCATGGGTGAGGTTGACGAGCTAACATCCCAAAGTTGCCACTCTTGCTTGCTAGAATTGATATTGGCTGCGCGTGGTGATTGTCTGCTGTGCATGGTTGCTAACTCGACTCCAGGAGACCATGCACAACAAAGAGAGGGAACCATAGCAGCTAATTATCACGGGCACATCCACGAAAAATAAACACTCTATGGCTCTTCTTAATCGCCACTCCTAACCATGCACTTTTTGTTTATAGGAACAGAGGGAGTATTAAATAATGAGGTGTTATATGTTGATCCATAACGTGCCCTAACAGGGAGCGAAGTGAGGCCCGTCGCCGGGAGGCTTGGGCCGAAGCGAAGCGGAGGCGTTAGCCCATAACGTGGCCTAACAGGGACGCCTGTGGGGGGTGCGGGGGGGCGACAGCCCCCCGCGGTATGGATCGTTGCTACCGCCTATATATACTCCTTGTAAGCCGCCGGCTAGGGTTAGATCGCATCATTAGGGTTACCCACGGCGTTTGTAAACACTCCAGATATAGTGAAGTTTTGCTGGCTGGCGCCCGTGGTTTTTACCTCTCTTTGTTGGAGAGGGTTTTCACGTTAAAATCTTGTGTCTCCGTGCTGTGATTTCCTTTTCGTTCTTTGTTATTGCCTATCGCTTTTATAACATGAGGAGCAATGACGAACCGTCTCTTATCTAAGAAACATCTCTACACGTGATCCAATACATAGATCATTAAATTCTATACATGCATCAATTAGACTGATAAGTCTTATTAAAAGTGGGATATATACTTAATGAATATTAAGCATGTGGTTTCTACGCTAAAGCAACTGAGCAAGAAAAAAGGAAGAGGAATAAATGCTTAATAACAATAGGAATGTGAGGCATTGGGAAACACCAAGCCAAGTTCCCACCTCAATTAAGATGTGAAACAAAGCAAGTTAGGCTTCCTCCATGTTCCCACTCCTACTGCTCTTATGCCCTCTGTAAAAATAGGATAGGTTCGATCTATGGTCATTGAGGGCCTCCTAAAAGGATCTACTAAATTCATCGAGTTGCCTCTCTTCTGGATGCGAAAGAAGATTCGATCAACCCCGACTCGCCATCGACTGATCTCGTTATTTAGTATGTGCACATATGTTTGTGGTTTCTGAATCAAAGCTATTGCATAAGCCAAAAGGAAGAGGAAGGAGTGCACAAGAACGGTAGGAATGGGAGGCATTAGGAAAGCACGAAACCAAATATTTACACCTCCAACACAACACTAGAGGTGGAAAATAACAAGTTGGGTGTTCCTCCATGTTCCCATTCCCAGTGCTCTTGAGCTCTCTCTTTCTTCCTCTTCCTGTCATGCTCTTAATGCCTACCAATCTGAGGAAACACGACTCTCAAATAAGCTAGAATTGCTAGACAAAGTGTTTCAACTTTGTGGTATAAATAGAACGCACTTTACAGAGACCCTTGAGGAGAGGAAACAATGAAGACAGGACACCCAATGCACGTGGCACCATTATACAGTCAATGACATTGGGGACACTTACCACATGGTCCGGTCCTATTGTCATTCATTCATAATTTAAACCACGTGCATGGTCATCTTTTTCTTGATTACCCATTTCGGAAAGCTGTTGTATAGTAACAACACTAACATGTGCCCTTACGAAAATAGGAAGCTATCATAATTATGAGCGTGGAGAAATTAAGCCCTTCAAATAAGCTTACAAAAATAAAAAATAAAGAGAAAGAACAATGTGATGAAAACTGGTATACTATGTATTTTAGATTAAAAAAAAGGTATTTCAGACTTCGGACATGAGCTGCATTAGAACAGATGATAGAATGTGATTAAACAACGACTATATAAATCTATTATCAGTGTTACTATAACTTATGTATTGGCCATTTTATCAAGGAACAATATCTAAATTGTGTCGACAACAACATGACTTTGATTTGAGTTCAGAGTTTTCAAAGTTAGAGATAAATCTCATCAGATTCATAATTGTTTCTTGTTGATGTAGTTACACGTGGCATCATGTCAGTCCATTACTAATCTCTCTAGAGCACCCTATTGCGGATCTTGTTTAGGTGCTTGTCTGTGCCTTGACAAACATTTTCTTTTGAGGTGGTAAATCTTGTACTTCCGTTTTAAATAAACTGACTCAACTTTTTTTAGATTCACAAATATCTAGATATTTTCTTAGTGCTAGATATATGCGAATCTAGATAACGTTAAATCAAACAAAATGGAGGGAGTACGAGGTAGGAGAGATAGAAACACCACTGTAGTAGGGGCACAATGCGCGAGCGTCCATCCTGAAGCGTGTAGGAAAGACAATTTGGTTATGTTATCATTGTGGAGGCCGGTCATAATGTTGAAGATTGTTCTTACCATTGATGCCGTCCCCTCGCACCAGTAGTGTCACTTTCATTGGAAGTATCAAATAAATAAAAAACTGCACCCGCCTGTCAGCAATATGGTTTCCATGTGTTATGCTGTAACAAACATTCAAAACTGTCAAAAGATGCATTTGGCCATTTCAAATACATGTATATATAGTGTAATATGCTCACTTTTTTTTAAAGAAACGACGTGGATTTGCTAACCTCCTAGATAGCTATGCATGTCTGTTTGACCGTCGGACGAGGGGAGCATGTGAGCAGCCCATGCGAGATTGGTCCCTGTCTTCATTATGTGCTCTGTGAAGGTATAATCTCGGCGAAACATGTTATGTTATTTTCTCACAGCGGCGTCGGCATGGCATGACAGAATGCATCATAATCTAGGTCGCAACATGTTTGCTGTCCTCTCTTAGAACCTTTTTCCATATTTGAAACCCTCTATAGAGTGTAGCAAGGGAGCAGGGGTTGGAAAAAATAGAGGACGTAATGAATCTCTAAGGAGCTTCAAGCTCCCTAGTTGTCAACGACCAAGACCCGGCGGCACCTGACGACCTGGAGGCAGCAACGACTGATCTCCATGGGCCAAACGAAGGAAGGCCCAAACGAAGCCCGAAGCCTCCGAGCTGGCTTGCAGGCCATGTATGGGCCACCACGGCCTTATAACCATCGATCCTATAAGTAAGAGAGAAGAAGGAGAGAATCGTTGGCGATGAACTATTAGAACAAACGGCAGTGCCATGAGCAAGTAGGATAGGTTGGATCTACAGAGTAGATCGGCTCGATCCCTTGTACCGAACTAGATTTCGCCCTTGTGAGTAAATTCAAACTCTGATACTCACAATTGGTATCTTGATCCAGTCCTGATCCCCGATCTGGAGTTTCCACTACATTACCATCCCACGCATTTCGTCGTTCGTCGCCGACGAGAAGCCATGGAATCCTTGTCACCAGAGTCGCGAGCCCTCTATGAGATGCTCAAGGCCGATACCAAGGAGGAGTACGAGGCGCATTTCCTCGCCCATAAGAAGGAGATCCTCGACACCCTCAAGGTCTCCCTCTTCGACACGAGCAAGTAGATCCAAGGTGTGAGTGATGCAGTCAGCTCCGTCCGCTACACCATGGAGGTCGAGCTCGCCGAGGCCACGAACTCGCTGGGCTACGAGCTGGCTACCGTCAAGAGCTCCCTCAGCGCCGAGATCTCGAGTTTGGCGGCAACTCTTGACCGCTCCCTCCGTTCTCCCTCACTCGCGGTGGCGGGAGACCCTACAGCGCCATCGCTCCGGCTGCTGGCGGATGGCACCTTCGGCCCAAGTGGGCACTGCAGTGAATTGTTGGCACGGGGGATGACCAGTGCGTCGCACTCGTCTCCTCCGTCAGGAGCTATGAGTTTATCCTCTCAACTGAATTCTTCAGTTTTGCCTGTGCAATTCCATCAGCCTATCTCGCCGCCTGACTCATCTTATTCTGCGCCGCGTGTGGAACTACTGTCCTTTGATGGATCTAACCCAAAATTGTGGAGGAGACGCTGTGACGAGTACTTCATCCGTTGGGGCTCTCCGGAGGAACTCAAGGTCTCCTACGCATCATCCCTGTTCACGGCGGCCGTTGCGACTTGGTTGGAGTCCTTCTTATAGCAGGCTCCAGATGCTGGTTGGGGAGAATTTGTTGCGGCGACACTGGCTCGCTTCAACAGGAACCAACATCAGATCCCGCTCTGTCGTCTGTTCCACATTGCTCAGACTACCACTGTGGCGGATTACGTTAAGAGATTCTCTAAATTAATTGATCAGTTGTCTGCATATGAAAGTAAGCCAGACTACTTCCACTTTACCACTCGCTTCTTGGATGGACTGAAGCCAACATTAGGTATACTAGTCGCAATTCAGGAACCACGTGATCTAGATAAAGCTTATACTCTAGCCTTACTGTATGAAGAGTTAGGATATGGCATCAACCCCTTGAATGCACAACAGTCTTCCACTTCTCTGCCACGTCAATAGACAGCATTACCCCTACCACCCCAACCTCCTCCAACCAAATGGGTGCAGAGACCAGTGGAAGATAAGAAGGTAGTGGAACAGTCTAGTCCTCCGGTGGATGATAAGTGGGCAAGCCTCAAGGCCTACCATTGTTCCAAGAGTTTATGTTTTATTTGTGGTGACAAATGGGGCCGGGAACACCAATGCAAACCTGCAATTCAGTTGCACATCGTCCAGGAGATGTTGTCTTGCTTGTAGCCTCCTGACATTGATTATGCGCCTGAAACTGATACTGAGCACCAAACCACTCAGCATTTGTTGTTACTATCAATGGCAGCCACTGACCCAACCTCGGCACCTGTGTCACGTTCTATGAGATTCAACGTCACAGTTCAAGAACATCAACTGTTTGTCTTGGTGGACTCAGGCAGCTCTGCATGTTTCATTGACAGCAAATGAGCTAACCGCCTGTCTGGCAGCCATCCTCTCTCACAAAGTGTCCAAGTTCAAGTTGCTGGTGGCGACATCCTGGCCAGTTCTGCATATTTTCCTGATCTGAAGTGGACAGTACAAGGCTATGAGTTCTCAGATGATTTTTGAGTTCTTGCTTTGGAAAGCTATGATGGAATTGTTGGGCATGATTGGCTTGCGAAACACAGTCCTATTCTAACGTATTGGTCCCAGCAGTGGCTTGCGTTACCTCGCGGCGATCGATTCATTGTGTTACATGGTGAAGGGAATGGTCAAGAAACTGCTACTTACTTGGAGCTACATGTGGTACAGGAGGATGCTGACAGCAAAGTTCAGGCTCCACGACCTGACATTCAAACCCTGCTTGACGAGTTTTCATCTGTCTTCGACATACCCTCTGAACTGCCCCCGCGGCGTCAATATGATCACCAAATTCCGCTCATTCCTGGCGCTCAACCCGTGTCCATGCGGCCATACCGCGTCGCTCCAGAACTCAAGTCTGAAATTGAGCGTCAAGTGCAAGAACTGCTTCAACAAGGGGTGATCACGCACAACAACCGTGCTTTTGCATCTCTAGTTATCCTTGTGCGCAAAAGTGATCGAACTTGGCGCTTGGTCGTTGATTACAGGCACCTTAATGCTCTCACTCTGAAGGGCAAATACCCCCTTCCTGTCATCGATGAGTTATTGGATGAATTGTCCGGCTCTCACTGGTTCTCGAAGCTCGATCTAAGGGCTGGCTACCACCATATTCGTCTCGCACCTGGAGAAGAATTTAAGACCGCCTTCCAAACGCACAGCAGACACTGAGTTTCGTGTTATGGCATTGGGACTGGCCGGGGCACCTGCTAGCTTTCAATATGCAATGAATGCCTCGCTTGCACTTGTCCTGAGGAAGTTCGCCTTGGTTTTCTTCGACAATATTCTCATATATAGTCAGACCTTTGAAGATCATCTCCTCCACTTATGTACTGTCCTGGAAATCCTCCACAAGGATAAGTGGCAGGTCAAATTGTCCAAATGTGCCTTTGCTCAAGAGCAGATTGCCTACTTAGGCCATGTCATATCGGCCAAAGGCGTCACCACTGATCAGAGCAAGATTTCTACCATCAAGACTTGGCCACAACCAACTAATTTGAAAGAACTTCATGGTTTTCTTGGACTATCTGGATATTACAGGAAATTTATCAAACGTTACGCCATCATCAGTCAACCTCTAATTCAGTTGCTCAATAAAGGGTCCCTATTTGTTTGGACAACTGCCACTAACACTGCATTTCAGACATTGAAGGCTGCACTAGTTTCAGCTCCTGTTCTGGCCCTGCCCAACTTCGAGTTGCGATTTGTGATCAAAACAGACGCATGTGATGTGGGATTGGAGCTGTTCTGTCCCAAAATGGCCACCCTCTAGCATATGTGAGCAGAGCTTTGGGTCCTCGCAACAAAAGTTTATCAGTGTATGAAAAGGAGTACTTGGCCATCCTTTTGGCAGTCCAACAGTGGAGACCTTATTTGCAGTTGGGTGAATTTATCATAAAAATAGATCACAAAATCTTAGTTCACTTGACTGATCAACGCTTGCATATAGACTAGCAATAGAAAGCTATTACCAAGATGATGGGACTCCAATACAAGGTCGTCTACAAGAAAGGGACCTTAAATGGTGCTGCTGATGCCTTGTCATGAAGGCCTATTGTGAATTCCGAACTCATGACGATTTCCACTGTCAAGCCAGTCTGGTTGGAACTTGTTGAAGCCAGCTATGCAACAGATGCCTTTGTCCAGGGCCTTCTTCAGAAGCTAGCTCTTGATCCTCTAGCTGATGCTCATTTCACCATGCATGATGGCCTTCTTCATTATGACAATCACATCTGGATTGGTCAGGATGAAAAATTATAGCAACAAATTATCTCTACCTTCCATGCTAGTTCTGTTGGGGCCACTCAAGGTTTCCTATAACTTACCGATGGCTGGTGTCCCTTTTCAAGTGGCCACATATGAAGACTGCAGTGAAACAGTTTGTTCAGAGTTGCGGCATTTGCCAACAAGCCAAACCTAAACGGACTCTTCCGGCTGGCAAGTTGAGCCCTCTTCCCATTCCATCAGTGCCTTGGGAAGTAGCTACTATGGATTTCATCAGTGGACTTCCTCCGTCTCGTGACTTCAACTGCATCCTTGTTTTTGTCGACAAACTTTCTAAGTATGCTCACTTTGTGCCAGTCTGTCACCCTTATACTGCAGCCAAGTTTGCAGAGGTTTTCATCGACAATGTCTACAGGTCACATGGTATGCCGCAAGCACTTGTCTCTGACCGTGATCCTACTTTCACGAGTTCATTTTGGCAATCAGTATTTTGTGCAATGGGTACTCAATTGCGTATGAGCACTGTGCACCACCCGTAGACAGATGGCCAAACCGAGAGGGTCAACCAGTACCTTGAATGCTTCCTGTGTTGTTTCATTAGTGCTCATCCTCACCGGTGGTCCAAATGGCTTTCCCTCTGCGAGCTTTGGTATAATTCTAATTGGCACTCCTCGCTCGGCAACTCTCCCTTTGAAGTGCTCTATGGCCAGCATCCTTGCTACTTTGGCATAACTGCGTCTACTCACATTGATTCTGGTGACATCCAAGCATGGTTAAAGGAACGGTCCCTGATCATGGCTTCTGTTCTTCAACACCTTATCCGCATGCAACAACGAATGAAGCATCAGCCTGATAAGCATCATTCTGAGCGGGAATTCAGTGTTAGTAATCACATGTACTTGAAGTTGCAACCATATATCCAGCATTCCATTGCCCGCCGCTCAACCATAAGTTGGCCATCAAGTTTTTGGCCCCTTCAAGATTCTAGTGTGTATCGGATCGGTCGCCTACAGGCTGGAGTTGCCAGATACCAGCCGTGTTCACCCTGTCTTTCACGTGTCGCAACGGAAGCCCTGTGTTCGTCCTGGCCAGCAGGTACTTGCTCAGTTGCCCGCTTCGTCCAGGGAAGATGAAGCCTAGCTTCGTGCTTGTTTTCCGCATGCCACGGCTTGGGGTGAAGCCGGTCCTGAAGGGGAGGGGAATGTCACGACCCAGTCAAGCGTCCATCGTATCCCAAAGGAGGAAGCTATGACAGAAGCAAAGTCTAAGCCTAAACAGGTGTGTGGTCGACCGCAGCGGCTACGTCGACCGAGCACCAGGCTGGACCCAGCGGTTTGGGACCTTAAATAGGCGCCGATCCCATGGAAGATGCTGTCGGGAATCAGAACTCTAAACTGTATTTTCCTTTTCTCTCTAGGCTGTAATTCCTATTTCCTTCCTATCTCCCAGACTCTCTCTGAACCGTTTATCTCTCTTCATATTTGAACCTGTCAACACGCGTATCTGAAGTAATAGACACAGTGAGCGCCACGGGCCTCACATTTGGTATCTAGAGCCTCGTTCCGATCTGGTGGCGGAGGAGATGGAGGAGATGGCGGCGGCGATTCAGGAGCTGATAGCGATGGTTGGGGCGGTCAAGACCATCATCGACAACTCGGAGGCGATTCTCAAGGCTATGGTGGCGTGGAAGCCACAGGTTGACAGCGCGATGTCGGAGATGCGCACCGACATCAGCGTCCTGCACTAGCAATTGGGGCGGGTGGCGCTTAACCCGATCCTCGGGTTGGATCTAGAGGCACTGCGAACTCACGTCGCTCCTTCGCCTTCGAAGGGAGCTGACGAGAAGGGAGTCCATGGTGACGATGGTCGCGGGCCCGGTGGCCACCGCGTTGATTTGCAGCCTCGGAGGTGGTTGAGTGAGGGGAATCAGGCCCTCGCGACACCTCCGGCCAGTGGTACGTTGCCCAATTCTGATCGATTTTCGCCCAATTTTGAGTCGAGAGGGGGGCATCATGGGGGAAATTTTTCTTCGAGTCCTCATCTGCCTAGGCCGAAGATGGATTTCCCGTGTTTCGATGGGTAGCGTCCGAAATCATGGAAGAGGCAGTGCGAGTCTTATTTTAGGGTGTTCAATATTAGTTCTGAATTTTGGGTAGATGCTGCCACCATGTATTTTACTAGAGGTACTTCATTGTGGCTAGAAAATTGTGGTGTGTCGGTGGAGCAGATTTCTTGGGGAGAGTTATGTGCTAGGGTTTGCGAGCAGTTTGGGAAGAATGAGTTCCAGAAATTGCTTCGGCGATTGTTTCATCTGAAACAAGTGGGCTCGGTGGCAGAGTATGTTCAGGAATTCACTGAACTAATGCATTCTCTGTGGGCTCACACTGATGCATGGGATCCACAGTTGTTTCCTTCGCATTTTGTTGATGGGCTTAAGGATGAAATTAAAGTAGTTGTTCTTGCTCATCAACCTCGGGATTTGGATGCTGCCGTGTCTCTCGCCTTTTTGCAGGAAGAGGCTATGGATATTCTGAAGAAGCGGGAACCTCACCGCACTGAATTTCCCAATACGGTGCGAAAGGGTTATCGCGATGGCGCATTTGATGCTAGAGCTGGTGAGCGCGGGGGCACGGGTGTCATGGTACCTCATGCACCGGCTATGGTGGAAGACAAGCGTGGACAAGAGGCTGCCCGCAACTCGACCTCGCCATTGCTTTCATTTGATGAGTGGGCGGCGGCCGTCAAGGCCTACTATCGCTCACAGGGACTCTGTTTCATGTGCGGCAAGAACTGGGGGCCGGGGCATAAGTGTGCCTGTTCTGTTCAACTTTTTAAATACTTCCTATGCAAATAAGCTTGCATAGGTTTGGATAAATACAAGATAGTATTTTGAAAATCTAATTTTTCTCATAAGAGTTCTTCAAGAAATAATAGGAAGTTTGATAATAAAGCTTTTAAATAAACTCAAAAAGTTTTAAAATCCTTGTGAAATTTCAATCAACACAAGCAAAACAAAAACACAAATTTTATTCCAAAATTTGAGAAAAACCTGGGATGTTACAGACTACCACCCTTAAAATAAATCTCGTCCCCGAGATTTGGAGAGGCTAGAAAGAAAGAAGGGTTTGTGTTACCTAGGTGGCTACCACCCTTAAAAGAAACTTTTGTGGGTAGTCTAGGTCTTTGGGTTCAACCAGATACACCTTGGTTTTGACTTGGCACTGGGTCATCTTTTGAATCCATAGTTGGCTTCTATCTTCACTTCCAATAGGTGGGTGTCTATTCACAAACTTGGGCATCAACCTCCCTCAAGGGTTGCTTGAGTATAACCTTGCTCCCTTGTAGAGATTCTATCCAACAAGGTAGTTATTGAACTACTTTGGACACTGAAGAGTCACTCTTTGGGTCAATCAGAAGACCAAGTTGAGGGGGTCTCCTGTCTTCATTTCATCCTCTTAGTTGACATCCTTGGATGCCCTTCATCTTATGGTTACTTCCTTTGTGATCACTCTTGGGGTCAAATGGAGTTATCAGGGTTGGCAAGACATCTTCAATTGCAACTCTTCTTCAACTATAAGCTTGTGGTTGAATCTCACTGTATTCCTACATTTTGGCCACACTAGCCCATTATAAGGGTATAATGTATTATCCTCCTAAGGTTCAGGCTTAACAACATCGTCTCTCGTAGGTATGTCTCTCTAGGTTCGCAAAGCCAACATTATGAGAGCGAATAATAAGAGTAGTAGGAATGGTGATCAATCCATTCTGCACCCCAATCATTACTCCATACATGATTTGTTAAACCTCGTATTCTAACTCTTGGTCAACCTCACTAGCTTTGACAAAACTTTTATTGGAAATAGAACCAATGTTCCAAAAAAAAATTTAATTTTTGAAAACAAATCTATCATTCTCTAGCTAGGGGTTTGTGTAAAATCTCGTATGGCATAAACTCTAAGTAAAAGATCCTTAGGTTTGCCGCTTCATATGAAGAATGTAAAATCCATTCCATTAGGTCAATCATTGCTCTTACATGTCCTTTCAACTTTTATTACAAGTAGTAGCTGAATACAATTGCTTCCAAATTGACTACACCTTGTTGTGTCTTCTCCTTGTGTTTGCGGCATCCTTCAGTTATTCCATCTCACTGAAGTTTCGAAGTACTTTTCTCTGCGCATCTACCTGCATAGTGTCCCTTTTGATTGCATTTGAAACAAGTGATCAGATTGAGGTCCTTCTTCATGCTACCTTGTCTGTTTGCTTTGTTGTTTCTTTCTAGACATTGGTCTGCAAAATGTCCTAGTTCCTTGCAATTTAAGCATAACACCTTGCTAGTGTCATTCTTCTTTTTGGGTCTCTCTAGAGCTAGGAGATCTCTTACTTCATATTCTTCATAACCACTATAGCTCTGGAAAGCCTTTCTCGGTTCCTCGAGCAATTTCTAGATAAGTGTCCTTATTCTTCACATGAAAAGCAACACTTGGTGGTGGTTTCAGGTGTCTTTTCCAACAATTGGTACAATCCACCTTTTGCTAGTTGATTCATTCGTTGCACCGTGGGGTAAAGATTATATTCAGTAGGAACATGGTTGATTCCATTGCATAGGAACAAGTAACTTGGGTCATGGGACATTCTCTAGTTGGGTGGTTCGTATCACAGTATGAGCACTATTCACTATATCCTTTAGACGTGTGTCCTTCTCCATAGATCTTGCAGGCTTGTAGTGTTATCTCAGCATCATGTCTTTGTTTATTGCTACCAAGATTGTTTTGGGGCAGGTTGTTATTGGTACTAGCCAAAATCTAGGATATCATTTATCCAAGAATGGTCATCTTATACTTGTTGCATTCCTTGAGGTAACTCTTTGCTATCGCGGTTGACCATATCCTGGGTCAATACCCGCATCATTCCAGTATGCACTACCATCATTTGTTGCATCACTATCTCCATCTGAAGGTTATCGTGATTGTTCTATCGTGGAGGATGCATCGGTTTGGGGTTTAGGACTTAGCATAGATGAGAAATAGATAGAAGGGATCTAAAGAAGATTCCTACCCAAACACAGTAGATCAAGACAATTCATCTTACAAACAACATCTAATAAGCATTCATCACATCAAGCAAACTAGTTCAAATACTATGAATCTAGTATGGTCATACCCCAATTTGGTATGATCATTAGATTATTATGATATCATTGGTTCTATAAACTAGAATTATTGGTGGTCTATTCTATGACTGTCTTCATCGTTCCAAGTTCTCATTTCCACTTCCTCAAGGCATCGTTGGTGTTGTGCAGTCTTCATTTCAGCATTTATCCAAGTTCTTCGTTGGTCTTCCAGGTGGTGCATCATGCTGAGTCGATGAACATCGTATGAGTAGAAGTCTCATTCTTCTGACATATTGTGGTCTTCTTGTCCTTTCTTGAAGGTTTCAGGGTTGGGTCATTTTAAAGCAAAAGGAAAACCTTTGAGAAATGATTGTGGAAGAGAATACAAGAAGTTTTCAAGATGCACACTTTTCTTTTATACATATAGGAGCAAGATGAGGTAGATTTCATTTTGAAAACCAAAATGATATTTTATTTTGAAGGAAGAAAACAAGATCCTAGGGGCTTCCTAGTCTATTCGAAACCTAGGGTCTCGATCCTACAGGAAACACTATACTCTGATACCATTCTGTAGTGCCCTACCTTTTGAAAAAGGTAGTACTCCTGTGTTAAGTGCTACTCCCTGGATCACTGATAGCACCACGGTACAAAATATAGTAATCATTGCAATAGTATCAAAATTACAATGTAAATCTAGTTACATAGGTCTCCAACCTTACAAATACACAGCAGAAAGCATAATGGCAATGAGCCTCCATCTTCATCACGTGCCACAGGCAGACATGTTGGAATGTAGACTCGAGATCCTACTAATCGTTCCTCATCCGAAAAACCTGCACATTTGAATATGCAGCCCCAATGAAAGGGGTCAGTACAACAACGTACTGGCAATCGACACATATTTGGTGGCTGTTGTGAAAAGACTATACTACATGATACTTGGCTGGTGGATCTTTTGGGCTAATTTGCATAAAGCAAGTTTTATCCTATATTTTCCAAATCAAAACATTTTTAATCATTTAAAGAATTTTAATGGTCAAGATAACCCCCAGATGATAACCACCACACAAATCCTAGGTTGATAGCCAGGTTGTGTAGCTCTGGGTAGTAACTCAAGAAAACTTGGATAACTCTCAGGTGATAACCACCACATACCATGGGTTGATAGCCAGGTATATGGCCCTGAGTAGTCACCGCTCTAAAGTTGTTTCTAAACAATTTTAGTAATTATGTAAAGGTGATGAGATTCTTCTGCACATTTCATGTCTAGATACTCAAGTTGTCCATAACTGGGGACACGGCTAATCGATTAGTTTTAAACCCTGCAGGGGTTGTGCACTTTCACCTTAAGACTCATTTTACCCCGAAGAATAAAACGAGACAAGACCTTTCAGAAGAAGCATTCAACCAAACTAGCCTGACCGTTCCCCTATCAATCAACTACCACCTCATGTCAGTACTCATGGTTGAACCCTTACATCATACTCAATCAAGACAGAGCCCATAGCGTCATAAGGCTGCACTGGAAGTACTCTAACCATAGAAGACATAGTAATCTCTTTAATCCTGAGTGGCAATCCACGAGTAAACTCCCAAGGTTCACCTCATCCTCTAGTAGGCGTGAGGCCATGGGAGATACCCAAATTTCAATTCCTCCATCAACAAACCAATCCACCCAGGTGTTTCATTTTAGTTGAAGTTCTTAATTTATTCTCAAAACAACTTTACAAAAGTGATCATAGCATGGCATCAATATTTTTCAAAGTATTTAGCATCCTAACAGGTGAGGTTCATGGATAGCTACATACTACTAGGATCTAAGCATTTTATAAAACAGTTTGATAATTCCACCTATCATGCATACTACTGAAAACTCTAATGCAGTAGTAAAAAGTAGGCAGAAGATATGTGTGTCACTTGCCATTTTGAAGATCACGATCTTTTCACTTCTCCCAACTAAGCACGTTGCTCTCCATACGAGCTATAACACAGAAATAGCACAACATAAACACACCATACAATCCAATCATAATCAAACAAGTCAAGCAATTGAAAAAGAGTTGGTTCCACATTTTAGATTTCTTATGATACTATGAAAAGAGAGATATGGCAAAAGGCTTGGCTTGCAAGATATGGACTTGAGAGTTTAGATGGCAAGGTCAAATGATTAGAGAGGATTTGGACTATCTAAGATATAACTAAGGAATCTATATGCTTCACAAAAGCATAAATAGAATTTGGAATGGCTCATGTGAACTAAATCACATAAGTATCAAATAGTGCAATAACAATACTATTGAATAAGTGTGACAACAATTACTCATAAATAGTATAAATTGCACTTAGACATTGGACATAGATTTGTGAAACATTGAATTACTCAATTAACTCATTTGCAAATTGAATAGTTCAATAATGGTCAACAAGATCAAGTGAACATGGTGTTGGATATGAATGAATGATACTTGAGAATATGGTTCAAGGAGTTTATTGGATAACATGAAGTATGGACATGAGTTATGATGTATATTAAATCAACACCACAATAGCAAGAACAAAACTTAAGATTGAGATACATCATATTTTACTCAAATAACTCAATTGTAATTTGAATATATGTGAACTAGACAAGCAGGACTTAGATAGGCATGATATTGGGTCAAAGTGATGTCAAGATGATCTTGGTAGATAGGTATGATCATAGGATTTACTACTATGGAAGGAAACAATGCTAAAAAGAAATAGAATTAGCCCTATAGTGGAAAATACTCAAATTCCCATATTTGAATTTGAATAATTCTGAAGTGGTTCAAGAAATTTGGGAAGTGATGCTACTAGATAGATTACAGTAAAACAAAGCTATCGCAACTGGATTCATTCTAAAATAAATTTTAGAATTCAAGTTATGATCAGAACAAGGATTTGGATAGATTTGAATGCACAAAGTGTGTGCACATATCAACTTTCATGTTTCTTGATTCTATGATGTTCTATATGATTATAGGATTCCAAAGACTACAAATTTGTAATTTTTGGATGTGTGAAACAAAAGATATGAATTAAATAGTGTAACAGATGGATTTGATTCAATTTGAAAATGGATTCAAACTGAATATTGAAACTATAGAATATTATTGCACCATTGGATTCTACTCATTCTTAGCTTTCCAAAGACATAAAGTTTGTAAAATTTGGATGCACGGTTTGAAAGATATGATTTTTCAAAGATTCAAGCACTTTCTGTTTTAAAATCTAACTTAAAAATTTGTTTAAACAGAGGGCCGACACGTGGCTGCCTCTGATAGACCGATACCGTTTTAGTTGGATCCGATCTGTGTGCCATTGGATCTTATGAGAGTTAGATGGCCCAGATTGCCTCATACCGGTTCACTTAAGTGATTCGATCTGGGCCGTTCGGTCGAGATCAAACAGATGAAGAAAGGAAGAGAAAAGACTCACCGAGGAAACTAGGGTTCCAGCGAGCTTTTCCGGCGAGGTGCGGCAGTGGTAGGCGACGTTCTGAGGGTCTCCGAGGGCAATGAGGTGGTGGACAGTGTGCAGGAGAGTGAGGGGAGTCCGATGGTGTGGTCCTCCGCATCGATTGCGTCCAGCCATGGAGAGGAGCTTTGGCCGGAGCGGCTCCGAGCGGGGGTGGCCTTCACTCGTTGACCAAGGTGTCGATTCTCTGCGGGATTGGGCAGAAGAAGGGCATCAGGGGGAGCGCTGGAAGATGGGGAACAGAGGGGAAACAAGTAGAGGCGGCGGGCTCACCTGCAAGCGCCGGAATCAAGCGGAGACGACGGCAGATGCTGTGAGCTCCGGCGAGCGATTCCGCCAGGCTGACGGCGAATCAGAGAGGGGAAAAGAGAGAAGAGGCGATGGGGTCTGGGGCTATTTATAGAGGGCTTAACTTGCAGATGGGGTTAGGGTATCGGGCTAGGGAGATGCATCGGGCGGCCAGGGGCGACGCCGTGCTCTCCCAGGTCTCCTGGCCGAAGCTAGGGTATGACCTGATAGGGATGGCCCACCTGTCAGCATCGGGGAGGGAGGACCCGGCGTACCGATTTGGGCGGAGGCGGTGTTGGGCCGTGGGCCAGATCTGGTCTTGGGCTAGATTCGGTCCCGCGGCCCCTTTACCTTTTTTTGTTTCTTTTGTTTTTTCCTTGTTTTGTATTTCCTTGATAACTTTTGCAAAAGAGCACCAAATCAATTCAAACCAAAATCTAAATTTCTCTAAAATTCAATAAAACATTTGAAAACAGTAAGAAACAAGTTTTCCAAAATAAAACAAGATTTCAAGGAAAACTTTATAATTTCGGAAAAGGGCTTTGCTTGCATAGAATAGGATTAGGGTTTGAAAAATAATCCTTTTTAAATTCAGAGAAAATGCTTTATAAAATAATATTTGAAATTCATTTTCAAACTTAGTTTTGAAAATGCAACCTTTATTAAACATAACACATTTTGTAAATAATTCCTATGCAAATAAGCTTGCATAGGTTTGGATAAATACAACATAGTATTTTGAAAATCTAATTTTCTCAAAAGAGTTCTTTAAGAAATAATAGGAAGATTGATAATAAAGATTTTAAATAAACTCAAAAAGTTTTAAAATCCTTGTGAAATTTCAATCAACACAAGCAAAACAGAAACAAAAAATTTATTCCAAAATTTGAGAAAAACCTGGGATGTTACAGTGTTAGTAGTCGAAAGAAGTGAGGAAGGGAAGGCGCACGGAGTTTAGCGACCAGTGTACTTCCTTAGCGAAGTCTTATCAGCATCTAAACAGCGTTATCCACATTATCAAAAGTTAGCATACAATATGTTTACAACAGCAAGGGAGCTACGATAGTATTTCGTAGTGCATCCAATCATAGTGGTTAATGAAGCTCCACTATCAAACATACTGAATAACCCTAAAGCAACAGGACGTGTCTCCTTATGTGGAATCGAACTCTCCCCTCTGGACATCACGTACGAGAAAATAAAAGCCATCAAATTCCAAGTGTTGCCAGACTTCACAGCTGAGTGGTTAGAACTACAAAACACAGGACCACCTGAATTGTCAAGTGTTTGGACAATGTACTTCGACGGATCAAAAAGGATTCAAGGAGCAGGAGTAGTCTTAATATCTCCGCAAGGAGACAAGCTAAAATATATGCTAAGGATGAGTTTCCCACAAGCTTCCAATAACAAAGCCGAGTATGAGGCCCTGCTTCACGGTATGAAGATGGCCAAAGCATGCAGAGCAACTCGACTAAAAATATTGGGGGACTCGAATCTCGTTGTCCAGCAAGTGATGAACCGTTGTGACGCCGTTAGTGACAACATGGCAGCATATAGAAATTTGTACTACTACGTGGAAGGAACTTTCGATGGATGTGAAGTCTCACATATCAGCAGAGCCAGCAATGACGAAGCCGATAATCTAGCAAACATCGGGTCCCAATGCTTGCCCATACCACTAGGAGTATTTTGGGAGGAAATCATCGAGAGATCAATAAAAGGCAGCAAAACCTGGAGTCCGGGAGAAGGCTCGGGGAATAGCAAAATAGGAACGGAGAGCACAGCGGAACCAGAGGAGGTCATGATGATTGAAGAAACTTGGATGCAGCCATACTTAGCATACATGATGAGCAAAACACTACCCGAAGACAAAGTGGAAGCACGTAGGATAATACGATGATCCAAAGATTTTGTCATACTACAAGGAAAGTTGTACAAGTAAAGCATAACTGGCGTATTACAGCGATGCGTTACCCCTCGGGAAGGGCAAGTCATATTAAAAGACATCCATGCAAGTACGGCCATCATGCCAGTAGCAGCCAAAGCTTCTCGCGCAGGATTCTACTGGTTGACAGCAATTGAAGATGCAAAGGACATCGTCCGAAGATGTGAGGCTTGCCAAAGATTTGCATCCCGACCACACGCACCAGCAGCAGAACTCCAGCCAATACCACTGTCATGGCCCTTTACACAATGAGGTTTGGACATGGTAGGGAAATTGCATAAGTCATGGCCCGGAGGACATGTCTATATGTTGGTAGCAGTCAATAAATTCACCAAGTGGGTAGAGGCAGCCCCAGTAACAACTCAGGACTCCATAGCAGTAATCAACTTCATCAAGTCGATAGTATTTCACTTTGGAGTACCGCACAACATCATCACAGATAACGGCACGAACTTCACGTCCAAGGAATTCAAAATCTATTGCGAGAGTATGGCGATCAAATTGAAGTTTGCATCTATTGCACACCCAAAGACAAACGGGCAAGTCAAAAAAGCAAACGGCCTAATATGCAATGGAATAAAGAAAAGGTTACTAGCACCACTAGAGAAAGCCAAGCACGCTTGGGTAGATGAGTTACCCTCCGTGCTCTGGAGTCTGAGAACTATGCCTAATGCAGCTACTCAAGAGACACCTTTCTTTCTGGTCGATGGCGCAGAAGTCGTGCTTCTGGTCGAAATTACTCATAAAGCCCCAAGAATTGCGGCTTACGGTGAAACGACTTCTACGGAGGCACTGCAAGATGACGTTGATGCACTCGACGAAGCAAGATACATAGCGCTAGCCAGAGCTACACAATATTAGCAAAGTCTGTGAAATTATCATAGTACTCGAGTTCGCCCCCGCTCTTTTGTAGTGGGAGATCTAGTTTTACGACTCAAGCAGGACGGCCATGGAAACCTAGAATCACCATGGGTGGGACCCTACATGTGGGGACCCCGGTTTACCATCCGGAATTCCCGTTATGCATACAATTCATGATCCCAGGAAGACCGTCATGAATCCACATAACTGAGTTGGCATTACAGAGTACAATCATCCATTACATAAATAAGTCATTTAGTCTTACATGGCCACCTGGCCGAATTCAAATGCCTCGCAGGGCAAGTTCACTAAACAAAGCAGCGGAACATCGATAGCGTAGGTAGCCCGGGTCATGCCTCTACCCTACAGGCGACTGACCGGGAGACGGATCCTAGTTCGCACCGGCGTCGTCGAACTCCTCATCATCATCCTCGTAGTCTTCATAATCTGGCCAAGTTAATAGCCAGGGACAAAGCCGTGAGTACACTTTGGAATTGTACTCGCAAACCACCTAAGAGGGAACAAGTTGCATGCTATTGGGCTGTAGCAAGAGAAGTTGGTTTGAGGCTAGTGCCTAATCTAAATATACTTTCTCGTGTCGATATAGCATGCCATACGACATCTCTATATCCTTATTAAAGAAGAATCTTTGTAAAGCAATCTTTAGAAAAGCACTAGGAAAGGGGGAACTCATTTTCAAGAGAAGAACCGGGGTCAATCAAACATGACCACCATTCTTACTAACTTCCGGTCAATCACACATGACCACTTCCTACCTTCGGCAGTACCCTACAAGTACTCCGAACCAAGCACGTGCCACGGTAGTACCCTCCGAGTACTCCATCCGGCACCTTTCTCCATTTTTCCGAAATCCACTTTTGAAAACAAAACCGACATTGGGCTAGGCAATGGTCGTCCCAAATGTCCATGACCGAGGACTCGGCTATTCGAATAGAATTCCACTCTGCAGAGGTTGTACACTTTACCCACACCATTCGATAAATCCGCCGGGATTCCACCACGGACCGTCATACACAAGTATGCGGGGTTCGGATAATCGATCATAGCCTTCCATTTATCCACCTTAATGCGGGCGCCTACCCTGTGGAGTATACATCCCCGGCAAATCCTGGCCGTCTACCTCTGCTGAGCGTAGTTCCAATGCCACGGCGGGAGAAACCCAAGTGTCTTCCGGACGGGTAGCCTATTGGCGGGCCCGCTACACTATTGCCCACCACTTGCGACAACCTAGATTCCAGGGTCCTACAAACCCTTATATAGTGCGAGGCTCCCCGCACTAAGGCAGATAGACTTCGAACTAAGCCCCGTCCCATACCGGGGTAATGTGGTTGCACGGGTTAATTGTTCTGAGCGAACGCCTAGTGATCACCAATGTCATATGAAACCCACCATCTCCTTGTCCTCCAGTTTGATAAAAACCATTTTTTGAAATCACTTCAGTGGGGTAGGTACTACCCCAAGGTTTTCGGAACCATTTTGCAAACTTTCTTTGAGTGTTCCCATTCCTAGAGTTTTAGCTCCACTAGAAGGTTTACCAAAGGCATTGTTGCTAACCAACAAGCCACTACAAAAAGGGATAATGGAGTAGGTAAACAAGGGGTCATCTCAATGGATGATATCAACTTGACTCGCGGAGCTTGAGTCAACAACTAATTGCTACAGGAACTATAGCAACATAAATCCATGCACTTTAATAGAATAGAAGGAGACATGCAAATGTGTAATTAGGGTTCAGATATGCATCAAGTTAGATGGCTTGCCTTGGGTGGCTTGTCCCTGGTCCTCCTCGTCCTGATACTCGTACACTTCACCTTCTTCAGTACACTCCTCGTTCGATTCTATCACCGGAAAAATATAACAACGCACAAATGAATAAACAAGCATACACAAGACACAAGCAATGCAGCACTTCATACCATCTTATCAAAGAGTATCAGAAACAAAAAAGTTTAGAAAACAAACAAAGTTTTAAAGGTTCTTAATTAAAAATTTAATCTTAATAGAAACTAGGGTTTCCTTAGTTGATGTGAACACCACACTTAGCAACCATTTCAAGCATGCAGGCATCTAGTGAATCAAACAACACACCTATCAACCTTGCAGGTTGACAACAATCTTAAGAAACTACCAAGGTTGGATTTACTGAAAAGCAAAGTGTGGTTTATTTCCTATGGATTTAACAATAGGAAATATCACTAGGGCATCAAAATAATCCTCATATATTCTCTGCTCCTCAGAAAAATATGAGGTAAAGTGCTCTGGATAGCTATTTCAGAACATGATCCAACAAAGTTGGATTCAACCCAAAATTCTATTCCTACTCAAGAGATGATTTTTCTAAGATTAATTACCCTATATGCCATTTGAATTACTACTGCAAGATTATAAGTCCTAAAATAGGAAATCCAGTGAGTCAAGCAAGGTATAAGGATATACTAACAGTGAAAATTGGTTTCAAACATTTTAACCATACCAAACTCAAGATTTGCATTTAAGTAAGAAAAAGGGCTAATAACACAATACTATTTATCATTTAATCTACAGTGATCCAAAAATCATGGGACCTACGCCATCTGAAAGATATTGTCTTAAGCTACTCACAGAACTTTGAATCACAACATTTGCATGCACAGATTAATTTCTATTGAATTTCAAAGTTCACAGAATATTCAATTTTACCAGAGCTTTTCTAAAATAAAAATGTTCACGGGCTAGATCTGCCCGAAACGGGCCGAAACGGCCAGATCCGGCCCAGATCTGCGGCGACACGCGCGGGAGAGGGGATTCAAACGGCCTGCCAGTGGGGCCTGGCTGTCAGCGTCCCCGGGCGACCGAATCGGTACGCGCCATTTCTGGCCGTCCGATCAAGTCGCGATCGACGGCCAGCGCTCGTCGTCATCGCAATAGAAGAACAGAACGGCGGCGAGGTTAGGGTTTGGCTGGGGTTCACTGGGGGCTCACCTAGGGTGGTTCGGCGATGATCTGGCGGCGGCGTTTGGCTGCGGTGGGTCGGAAGAGCTTGGCGTTGCTGCTGGATAGGTGAACGTCGACGCGGCGGGGTCCTGAGCTTGCTCCTCCACCTCCAGGTGCTCCGGTGATGGCGGCGATGGCGTCGGCTATCTTCGGATCTAGGGCACAAAAGGGGTAGCATTAGACTCGCAGAAGATCTGGGAAGCCAGAGAGGGGAAAGAGAGAGGCCAGCGACGTCGCGCGTGACGGCAACCTTCTCCCTTCTTCCTCGGCCTCGGCAAATCCTCCGGCGAGCTTGCAGTGGCTTGGCAAGGGGAGGACGAGCGTGGGATGTGGCTGGGGATCTCCCAGAGAGGAGAGGGAAGGGAATGGGGGAGAATGGCGAGCAGAGGAGAGATGGGGTCGGTCCAGGGGGTTTTATACCCTGACGGTAGACACGGTGCGTCGTGGCATCGACCGTCACGGATTGGGCGGCTGGGCGGTGTTCTCTGGGCGGCGTTGTGATCCTAGTCCAGTGGTGTGGTCGCGAAGCTCGGGCGTGTGCTGTGCCAACGGCTAGACGCACGGGTTCAGTGGTCGTGTGCAAGAATCGTGTCGTGGCCGAGTTAAGTGGGGGCTCGAGTGTGCAGGGCAAGGGTGGCACAGCGATGTGGCTTCGATGCCTTGCAGGTTCGTGTGCTGCAGGGAAGGAGAGGGTGCGTGCACGGCCGGGAACGCGGCGCACGCTCTCGGCGTCCACAGTGCATGCGCGGCGCGGTCAGAGCACGGGCTGTAGGGCGACCAACGGACGGCATGGGCGGCAGCAGGCTATTGGGGATCGTCGACGGTGGTTGGGGGCTGCTGGTGGCGTGGTGGCAGGGGCTGGCTTGTCCCCTGCACCCTGGTCGGCACGAGTGAGCTCGGGGTGGCCTCGGGCTTCGAGGGAGAGGGAGAGAGGCTGGGGTCGAGCAGGCACTGGCCGGTGGGGTTCTAGGGTGCATCTGGGCGGTGGCTCGACGTTGATTGGGGGTAGAGGGTGGCTGGAGTGAGAGAGAGGGGTGGAGTGCAATCTTTGCAAGATTTGCCTCGGGCTCCCCCCCATTCTTTGTGTCCAAGTGGATAAGACAAGAAGAATATGAGAGAGGGCGAGAGAATAGCCGGCTAGGTTGCCTCCTTGGTCGAGTTGGAGAAGAAAAGAGGAAGAAAGAAAAGAATGAAATTTGGTGAATTCGGCCAAAATTCATTTGAATTTTGAAATGTGCAAGGTTTGATCCAAGGGTGGTGATGATTGGTTCAGAAGTGTTCTTAAGTGGATAGCAAAGCATCCACCAAGTTTCGATATTTTTGGCCAAAAGAAAATAGGGTTTTGATCAAGTTCCTATTTTCCAATATAGTGTGCAGAAATAATGTTTAATCAAAAAGAAAATAGAAGATGAAAGGTGCTAGGGTTCTAATTCACTAGGTCTAGCATTGGCATGAAATCATAGCACCATTCCAAGCATTTGTGCAGCAAGTTTGATTAAAATTGGAAAGAAAAAGAATCTAAGTGATCCACACATACATGCACATGAAATCATAGTGCAAAACGAGCAAACAAGTCCTAGTTTTATTTTCCCTAGGTTTGAATTGGAAATCAAACAATTTGCAAGACAATACACAATATAAATCACACTTGCAAGAATTCCAGAAAAGAAATTTGAACCAAAATATTTTAGAACACCCAACTAGATCACATGAGATCAAGCACACACAACAAAATATCTTAATTAAAAAGTTTTAATTTCCCCTAAATAAAGCATTACTTGTTTCCAATGAGCAGCACAAAAAGTGAGCTGTTACAGACCTTCCCCCCTTAAAAGAATCTCGTCCCGAGATTCCGTAGCTAAGCGTTGAGTAACTCAGGAAATTCTCGCTGAAGATAATCTTCACGTTCCCACGTGGCCTCATTTTCGGTATGGTTACTCCACTGGACCTTGTACATGTTGATTTTCCGTCTACGGGTGAGACGGACATCTTTTTCCAGAATACGGATAGGTCTCTCACGGTAGGTCAAGTCGTGGTTGAGATCAATGGTATCCTGGTAAACTTCCTTGAAGGTCTTGGGTTGGTTAGGGGCTTGGAGACACTTGCGAAGCTAGGAGACGTGGAAGACGTCATGAAACTCAGACAACTTAGGAGGTAGGTCTAGCTTGTAGGACAATTCTCCTCGGCGCTCAAGGATCTTATATGGACCGATTTAGCGGGGTGCAAGCTTTCCCTTCTCGTGGAAACGCTGCATGCCTTTGAGTGGGGTCACTCGGAGATAGACAAAATCTCCAACTTGGAAGGTAAGGGGTCTCCGTCGAGAATCAGCATAACTCTTTTGTCTAGATTGAGCGGCCTTCAAACGGTTTCGTATCAGTTGCACTTGCTCTTCGGCTTCCTTGATGATGTCGGGACCGAATACTTGGCTTTCCCCAGTTTCTTACCAGTTGAGAGGGGTTCGGCATTTACGGCCGTACAGGGCTTCGAAAGGGGCCATCTGGAGACTGGCTTGGTAGCTATTGTTGTAGGAGAATTCGGCAAATGGTAAACAGTCCTCCCATTTGGCTCCATAGGATAGGACACATGCACAGAGCATATCCTCAAGGATTTGGTTGACCCTCTCAGTTTGACCTCCAGTCTGCGGATGATAGGCTGTGCTAAATGAAAGCTTGGTCCCTAAGGCTTCATGAAGTTTTGCCCAAAAACGTGATGTGAATTGGGTACCACGATCGGATACGATGGTCCTAGGTACTCCATGTAGACTCACAATTCTGGAGATATACAGATCGGCGAGTTCTCTGCCATTGTGGGTGGTCTTGACTGGAATGAAGTGTGCTACCTTGGTTAGGCGGTCAACAACAACCCAGATAGAGTCATGACCCCTATTTGATCTTGGTAGACCAGTGATGAAGTCCATTCCAACTTCTTCCCATTTCCACATGGGTACCTTCAGGGGTTGCAGCAGACCCACAGGTCTTTGGTGCTCGGCCTTGACGCGTTGGCAAACGTCGCACCGGGCAATATAGAATGCTATTTATCGCTTCATCCCATGCCACCAGAACTGCTCCTTCAAGTCTTGATACATCTTGGTGCCTCCTGGGTGAATCGAGTAGGGAGTATCATGGGCCTCCTTCAAGATGAGCTGCTTCAACTCTTCGATACTAGGGACGCATAGGCGGCCATTATACCATAGCACACCTTGCTGATCAGTCGAAAACCCAGGTACTTCTTCACGTTCCAACCTCCGCTTAATTCCTACAATGCTCTCATGGCCTTTCTGAGCTTCCTTGATTTGGTCAAAGAGAGTAGGTCGGACTTCAAGGTTGGCTAGGAACCCATGGCTCACAAGCTCGAGTCCAAACCTTTCAAACTCTTCACATAGAGTAGGTTGGCTGGTCTTCAGTAGGGCATTTAGGGAGCAAGGCTCTCGGCTAAGGGCATCGGCGACCACGTTCGCCTTGCCCGAGTGATAGTGAATGCCTAAATCATAATCTTTGATAAGCTCAATCCACCTACGCTGCCTCATATTTAACTCCTTTTGAGAGAAGATGTACTTCAAGCTCTTATGATCAGTGTAGATTTCACATCTGTTTCCCATAAGGTAATGTCGCCAAGTTTTTGAGTGCATATACGACAACGGCCAGTTCTAGATCATGGGTTGGGTAGTTTAGCTCATGCGGACGCAGTTGACGAGATAGATAAGCAATGACCTTGCCATCTTGCATCAAGACACTTCCAAGTCCAAGCTTGGAGGCATCGCAATAGACGTCAAAGCTTTTGGTGATGTCGGGCATGGTCAAGATGGGAGCTGACACGAGTCTCTTCTTAAGCTCTTGGAAACTTTGCTCACACTTCTCGGTCCACTCAAACTTCTTGTCCTTCTTGAGGAGTTGAGTCATTGGGCGGGCAATGCTGGAAAAACCTTCAACAAACTTTCGGTAATAACCAGCCAGTCCGAGGAAGGCTCGAACTTCAGTGGGATTGGTTGGGGCCTTTCTTTCTAAGATAGAAGTAATCTTCGATGGGTCAACGGACACTCCCCCGGCTGAGATAACGTGTCCCAAAAATCCAACTTCCTTTAGCCAAAATTCACACTTGATGAATTTGGCGTAAAGTTGGTGTTCCCTCAAGGTTCCCAACACTAGTCGCAGATGCTCTGCGTGCTCTTCCTCAGTCTTAGAATAGACCAAGATGTCGTCGATAAATACCACCACAAACTTGTCAAGGAACTTCATGAACACTTTGTTCATGAGATTCATAAAATAGGCTGGGGCATTGGTCAGGCCAAAGGACATGACGGTGTACTCGAATAAACCATATCGGGTGGTGAAGGCGGTCTTGGGAATGTCAGACTCTCGGACCTTCAGTTGATGATATCCGGTGCGGAGATCAATCTTGGAGAATACTCTAGCTCCATTCAGCTGATCAAACAGGTCTTCAATTTTTGGGAGTGGATATTTGTTTTTAATCGTCACCTCGTTCAACTTGCGGTAGTCCACACACAATCGAATGGTACCATCTCGCTTGTCCACAAATAGAACAGGCGATCCCCAGGGTGACGCGCTGGGACGGATAAGACCCTTGCTGAGCATATCAGCGAGTTGCCGCTTTAATTCTTCTAACTCCTGGGGGTTCATGCGGTAGGCTCTTTGTGCTATGGGGGCTGTTCCGGGAATCAACTCGATAATGAACTCAATATCCCGGTCAGGGGGCATACCTGGCAACTCTTTGGGGAAAACATCGGGGTACTCACATACCACCGGAACTTGGTCAAGGGTTGGCCCAGATACAGATTTCTTGTAATAGGCTTTGCGGGATGGCATGGTTGCAACGTGCTCAACTTGAACACCCTCACTGTTGGTTACGGCTATGGACTTCCTGGCGCAATCTATGTGCCCGTGGTACTTGGACATCCAATCCATTCCAAGTACTACATCCAAACCCTTAGTGCCTAGGATGATAAGGTTGGCTTGGAAAGATGCCCCGTGGATGACTACGGGTACACCCTCGCAGCACATATGGGCTTTAACTTGGGATCCAGGAATTTGTACTATCATTTTGCGTGCCATTTGAGTCGCGGACAACCCTCCCGCGGCCACAAATTTCTCCGTAACAAAGGAATGTGAAGCACCCGAATCAAACAAGACCTTTGCGGGGATTGAGTTGACGAGAAACGTACCAAGGACAACATCAGGGGCTTTAGCTGCTTCTTCTGCGGTGACATGGTTCAGACGGGCTCATGCAGCATTCGCTTGATTCTTGGGGTTCTTTCCAATGGGTCCACGGCCTTGACCCTGGTTGGGTCTCGGCGCGCTGAGGCTCGGTGCAGAGGGCTTCTTAAGAGGGCACTCCTTGGAGAAGTGTCCTGGCTGGCCACAAGTGTAACATCCGCTGCCTTGGCTGCGGTTAGCAGGGTTGAATGCATTGCGGTTACCTCCGGAGTAGTTCCCGCCTGAGGGACGATTGCTGGAATATTGGCGATTCGGGTTGTTGGGCTTGGGGGCTTGAGATGCAAACCTCTGTGGAGAGGGCGCAGCCCTGGATGGGGGCAGGCTGCGGGACCTCTGTCCACTTGGTCCACCCTGGCTCATCATCCTGCGCTTACAACTCTCACGGGCAGCCTTGTTCTTGTCTTCAACCATTATGGCGGTATCCACCATGGCTTCCAGATCAGGGTAATGCACGGCAACGAGGTAAGTCTGTAGTTCCTCCTGGAGTCCATTGAGGAACCTTTCCCTCTTCTTCTCATCGGTATCAATGTCGTTGGGAGCATACCTTCCCCAAGTGGTGAACTTGTCGAGATACTCAGGGACACTCATACCTCCTTGCTTCAGATTGAGGAATTTATCCCTCATGATCTTGATGAGTCCAGAAGGGATATGGGCTTTATGGAACTTGGTCTTGAAGGCCTCCCAAGTCATCACTTGGCCCTCGGGCTGCATGGCACGGACATTTTCCCACCATGCTCCAGCTGCTCCAGCTAGGAAGTGGGTTGCATATAACACCTTGTCATTGGCTCCAACTCCAGCGTACTCTAGCTTGTTCTCAATGGTGCGGAGCCAATCATCGGCTTCCAGTGGTTCAGTAGACTTAGAGAAAACTGGGGGATTGGAATTCTGGAAATCCCTAAGCTTGTTCTGGGGCTCGTCATTGCCACCATTGTTGTTGCGGTTGGTGGCCATCTCGGCAAGTTGCTGGAGTGTGGCTAGGTTGGCTTGACGCTCGGCGCGTGCGGCTTCACGGTCCTCTAACATGAGTCGTAGCACCTGCGTCATGTCGGGTTCAGGAGGTGGGGGCGGGTTGTTGCCAGCGTGGGCACGAGTCTCCGGAGCCATTCTGGAGAGGAGTTTAGTTTGTGAGATACAATAACAGTTTTAAATGCAGGGGAAAATGAGTTGTGCAAAGAGACATGGAAGGGATTCATAAGAAACATAGCTAAACCAACATCCACAAACATACATCATCAACCATAGTCAACCAATTCCATCACATGCATACATACAAAAGAGGTGCCAATACAAGTCTAACACACATACCACAAAGTCTCATGCAACACATAGCAAAAGGGGATCCAGCTGAACCAACAACACCCTAAACGTAAAAGGGGTCGACCTAGCAACTACGCGACATCCTAAGTGAGACAGCAGTGCGCCGGGTGCCTACTAGTCAACGCTAACGTGAGGCTCAACCTCCTCAGGGTCCTCCTCACTCGGGGTCGCAGGCTCATAGAAGTCCATGATAGCGTCGCGGTCATCACCGCCGTCGCTACCACGGTCGTCGTCATCGGTGCTCGCGGGCTCCTCGTCGTAGGCCTCCTGGTGGTCGTCGTCGCGGCCGAGTACCTCCTCGTTCTCCTTGCGGAGCTCAACGGTCTCCTCCTCTAGCTCGGACACGTGGCTCTCAAGTGAAGCGAGGTGATCCTCCAGATCACGGACGCGCTGACGCAGAGCCCTATTCCTCTTCACGATCCTCCTCTTAGCAGCGAGGAGATGGTGACGAGAGAGAATAGACTCCTGCAGGTCCTCACGAAGTACGGCTAGCTCCAGGCCTCGCTCGTCGGCAACCATACGGACGTGGTCCAGCTGCCCCTGGGTGTGGTGCAGCAGGGCCTCCGTGTGGCAAAGGTGGCGACTGAAGGGGGTGTGTGCGGCGGCCTGGTGAGGAAAGCCGTCGGAGTCGAGTCGTCCGTAGTGCTCGTAGCGGGTGCCGAGTAGCTCATCGTAGTGGAGGTGGACGAGGCGCGAGATAGCGTGTCGGAGGACACGCATAAGTCCATCGCCCCACGTGCGCTCGATCACCTCAAAGGTGAACTCTGGAGAGGTCGGCGGGACCTCCTTCCCGCGGACCTGGCAAACGACCTGGTACGCCAACTCGCGGGTACCCTCCTCAAAGAGTCGGTAGCCTCGGACCTCCGGACGCGGGCGTCCGAGACGCGCGGCCAACTCCACTAAGTCGCGCTCAAAGACGAGCACGTCCTTGTGGGTACCAACCTGACGGTGTGCAGTAGGAGCGTCCATCTACACAAAATTTTAAAGTAGGTTGAGTTAATATCTTACCCAAGTGTGCAATATTTTAAGTACAGTAAAAACTTGAATTAAGATGCAAGTAGTCTAAATGCTTAAAGAGTAAGGGGAGAGATGAGAGCAATATATATTTACCTTATATATATTAAGCCATCTCTTATAACTTTTTAATAGTAAAAATAGTTTTTGGTCCGGTCTAACGCCCATGCTATCTAGGGTCTCCTAAGGTCAGGATGGCTCTGATACCAACTCTGTGGGGACCCCGGTTTACCATCCGGAATTCCCGTTATGCATACAATTCATGATTCTAGGAAGACCGTCATGAATCCACATAACTGAGTTGGCATTACAGAGTACAATCATCCATTACATAAATAAGTCGTTTAGTCTTACATGGCCACCTAGCCGAATTCAAATGCCTCACAGGGCAAGTTCACTAAACAAAGCAGCGGAACATCGATAGCGTAGGTAGCCCGGGTCATGCCTCTACCCTACAGGCGACTGACCGGGAGACGGATCCTAGTTCGCACCGGCGTCGTCAAACTCCTCACCATCATCCTCGTAGTCTTCATAATCTGGCCAAGTTAATAGCCAGGGACAAAGCCGTGAGTACACTTTGGAATTGTACTCGCAAACCACCTAAGAGGGAACAAGTTGCATGCTATTGGGCTGTAGCAAGAGAAGTTGGTTTGAGGCTAGTGCCTAATCTAAATATACTTTCTCGTGTCGATATAGCATGCCATACGACATCTCTATATCCTTATTAAAGAAGAATCTTTGTAAAGCAATCTTTAGAAAAGCACTAGGAAAGGGGGAACTCATTTTCAAGAGAAGAACCGGGGTCAATCAAACATGACCACCATTCTTACTAACTTCCGGTCAATCACACATGACCACTTCCCACCTTCGGCAGTACCCTACAAGTACTCCGAACCAAGCACGTGCCACGGCAGTACCCTCCGAGTACTCCATCCGGCACCTTTCTCCATTTTTCCGAAATCCACTTTTGAAAACAAAACCGACATTGGGCTAGGCAACGGTCGTCCTAACCGTCCATGACTGACGAGGGTTAACTCGACAAATGTCCTAGATGAAGGACTTAGGATCGGGGAGATAGGGCGTCGGATGAACTCGAAGGTAAAGTTAGTCGAAATAGGTGTGTATCGAAAGTAAACTTGGGTGTTCAACTTGGCTTGCTTTCAATCTGCCCCACACCGTCCCCTCCTGGCCCCTATATATAGGTGGCCAGGTCTCGAGGATCGGGTCGAGTTCGATACAGATTACAAATATCGATATACGGTAACAACTCGTATTCGACTATCATTACAATTGGGCCTAGCTTAACGGGCCTCAGGGGTACTCAACTAACGGGCTCTATTAGCTATACCCTTGTCAGTAGCCCCTGAGATTCTACCAGAATTGTAGATTCAGGTTGAATCTCTAATCTTCAAATCTTCGACTTGATCAATTTCTTCATATCTTCAAATCTTCGACTTGGTCTTTCGACTTATACTTCATGATAACAATCTGCTCGCAAGGGGTTTTGATGATCAAGCCTGACAACTCTGACGGATCAAGAGGTCAGTTAACTGCCAGAACAGATACTTGCCACCTACTTCAAATTCAATCCCCTTGGACTTGAATTCGGGATACCGGTCAAATCCATTCTTTTGCCGCATTTAGGACTTACAAAGAATGAATCCCAGTGGTTCTCAGGGTACCCAGTGCGTCCACCAGGATTTTCTTCGCGTCGTAGACACGGATACATACCAGCAGAGCGCATCCATGTGCGTATACCAGGCCACACAGGACGGATCCCGGGGTCTTACCTTCGTGACAAGTCACGGCATTCGAGTTTCGTTGTGATAACGCAACTCGAGAATCTTATGTCGCAGTCAAATTTTGACTGAAAATATTCGGGTTTCTACAACCAAAAAACTCGCTCCCGATGGGAGTAATCCTTCTTCACTTTGTGGAATACGCAGTTGAAGTTTTGTATGCTTATCCTTCTTCATCTCGATATTGATTATCTCATCTCTATCGGGTGCGCGCTCAGCGCTCCCGATAGGAGTAGCCCCCGAGGCTATGTTTGGCGACTTGTAGTCAAGCATAGGCTCAAAGTTCAGCTCTTCGTTCTTCTCTGGATGTCTTACTATTTGGCGAGCCCCCGAGTCCAAGTCGAGGTTTCCATCTCGTGCGATCATAGTCTTCTGTTCTTGTTTTCCTTTGTTGATATTATCGTCTGATGTACGCAGAATTTAACTCCTGCTGTAAAATATGTTTATGGGCTATGCCGTAGCACGAGGGCCCAATAATACGCGCTTATAAATAAAGCACCATCTGGTAAAGGAAAAAACCCTAATCAGATTCTTTCTCCGCCGCCTCATCTTCTCTTTTCCATCTAGTGTTTTTCCGAGGTTTTTCTCTTGTGCTTATGGCAGATGCTGAAGGTTCCCGTCTGAACCTTGGCTCCCCGGCAGCGCCACGAGGTCGGGGTCGCCCTCGTGGCAGCAAGAACAAGAACACCGCACCGGCCGCCGCAGGAACTTCTTTGGATGCTCCGGCTAAGCGCCGTCCCGGCCGCCCACCTGGTACCAAGAACAAACCCAAAGTGACTAACGTCGCTCCAGGTCCAATCACTCCTCCTTCTGCTGCTCCAGCTGCTCCTGCTGCACCTCCCCGGATCTTTTCTTTCCTTTGTATTGCCATGGCGCAGTGCCGCGAGATTCAGCGCCTGCCGCTGAATTTTACGAAGTTTATGGATGGCCACGAACTGCGAGAGGCGGTTCTCCGTGAACAGTCTGGCGGTGGCCTTCCCTACGAGGTGGAGGTGTGGTATGATGGCGACGGCGAGCAGTACTTCCGAGGTGGCTGGGCGCAATTTGCTGAGGACCACGACATCCATCAGGGCTTCTTCATGGCCTTCGACTTCCATATCGGTACGTCGAAGTTTGACGTGAAGATCTATGATGGCACTCTTTGCCAGAAGGAGTATGAAGCTGGAAGCCCGCTTTTATTAGGATCTGCTATCCATGTAATTTCGTTTGATAATGTCTTTCCTGCAATGATATTTGTAATAAATACTCGTACTTTGTGTCGACCTCTTTTGCTAATACCATGAGAACAAGTCATGTTCTGAGGTATGCTTTTCCATATATCGGGTTCTTTGCGAACCAATAAATGTAAGGATAATATCGGGTTCTTTTTATGAACCAAATTTTTGGGTTGTGTAAACAACCTTTTAGTGAAAGAAAACCTCCAACTTGTCATAATAATTCTTTTCGTACGACCCAGGGGGTTGAAGCCCCCGAGCGGAGAAGTAAAAAATAATTGTACAACTTTCGTCGAGTTCAACCCAAAGAACCCGACCTATGGCCTCATGTTCTGGGTTCAGAAGGCGAACTCGAATTTATTGAAACTATACTTAGTCTACGCGTAAAAACGTCATAGCTGTTCTGCATTCCACGGGTTGCTCTCGTCCTTCCCAGTCTTCTTGTCTTGTAGTCGATATGCTCCTCCTGGTATTACTTCGGTGACGATGTAGGGTCCCACCCAAGGGGACTCCAATTTGCCGTGGCTGTCTTGCCTGAGTCGCAAAACAAGGTCTCCCACCACGAAGGATCGTGGACGAACTCGACTACTATGGTAGTTTCGTAGGCTTTGTTGATATTGTGTAGCCCTTTCTAATGCTTTGTCTCTTGCTTCATCCAATGCATCGACATCATCTTGCAATGCTTCTGTTGACGTTGTCTCATCATACGCTGTCACTCTTGGAGCCTCGTGTGTCACTTCGACTGGAAGCACGGCTTCGGCGCCATGGACCAGGAAGAAAGGAATTTCTTGAGTTGCTGCGTTAGGAGTAGTTCTTAGACTCCAAAGAACGGAGGGCAATTCTTCTACCCAAGCGCTCTTGGCTTTCTCAAGAGGTGCTAAGAGCCTCTTTTTTATTCCACTACATATTAGGCCATTGGCTTTTTCGACTTGCCCGTTTGTCTTCGGGTGTGCCACAGATGCGAATTTGAGCTTGATCCCCAACCCTTCGCAGTAACTCTTGAATTCCTTTGAAGTGAAATTTGTCCCGTTGTCTGTGATAATGCTATATGGTACACCAAAACGGAAAACTATCGACTTGATGAAGCTGATTGCTGCTGTAGAATCTTGAGTTGTTACTGGGGCCGCTTCTACCCACTTGGTGAATTTATCTACTGCCACTAGCATGTAGACATGCCCTCCTGGCCAAGATTTGTGCAATTTTCCCACCATATCGAGGCCCCATTGTGCGAAGGGCCAAGATAATGGTATTGTTTGTAGCTCCGCTGCTGGTGCATGCGGCCTGGATGCAAACCTTTGACACGCTTCACACTTTCGAACTATATCTTTTGCGTCCTCGATGGCTGTTAGCCAATAGAATCCCGCTCGAAAAGCTTTTGCCGCTATTGCTCTGCTGCTGGCGTGATGGCCGCATACTCCGTCGTGTATATCTTTCAATATTGCTTGCCCTTCCTGAGGCGTTACACAACGCTGTAAAACGCCGGTAATACTTCTCTTGTATAATTTCCCTTCCAACACGACAAACGCTTTTGATCTTCGAGTTATCTTCTTGGCCTCCACTGCATCTTCTGGTAATTTTTTATTTATCATGTACGCGAGATATGGCTGCATCCATGTTTCTTCTATCATCATGATCTCCTCTGGTTCTGATGTAGCCCCCGAGCCTGCTGTGGTAGTCGAACTTTTTCCACTTTTGATGGATCTCTCCACAATTTCCTCCCAAAATACTCCGGACGGCACAGGTAAACACTGTGACCCGATATTTGCTAAAGTGTCGGCTTCTTCATTGCTGTTCCTACTTATGTGCGAGACTTCGCATCCATCGAACGTTCCTTCTAGATAATGGTACAAATTTTTGTAGGCCATCATGTTGTCGTTGATTGTGTCACATCTGTTCATAACTTGCTGAACAACAAGGTTGGAATCTCCAAATATTTTTAGGCGAGTTGCTCCACATGCTTTAGCCATTTTCATAACGTGCACCAAGGCCTCATACTCCGCTTCGTTGTTGGAGGCCTGCGGGAAGCTCATCCTTAAGACGTACTTTAATTTGTCTCCGTGAGGTGATATCAACACCACTCCTGCGCCTGCGCCTTGGACTCTCTTAGAACCGTCGAAGTACATTGTCCAAGTACTCGATAAATCCGGTGGTCCCGTGCTTTGCAACTCGAGCCACTCTGCTGTAAAGTCTGGCAAGACTTGCGACTTGATTGCCTTCCTTTTTTCGTACGTGATGTCCATGGGAGATAACTCGATTCCCCACAAAGAGACACGTCCCGTTGCTAGAGGGTTGTTCAATATATTCGACAGTGGCGCTTCATTGACCACTATGATTGGGTGCACCGCAAAATACTGTCGTAGTTTACGCGCAGTTGTGAAGACACTGTATGCCAACTTCTGATAGTGCGGGTACCTCTGTTTGGTTGGAGATAGCACTTCACTGATGAAATATACCGGCCTCTGAACGCCATGAGCTTTTCCTTCTTCACTTCTTTCGACTACTAGAACTGTACTCACCACCTGATGAGTTGCGGCGATGTACAATAGCAGTGGCTCTTTTTCTCTTGGTGCGACCAGCACTGGTGGCGTGGAGAGCACTTTTTTCAACTGTGCAAACGCTGCATCTGCTTCTTCTGTCCACTCAAATTTATCGTCTGACTTCTTCATAAGTGCATAAAAAGGAAGCGCCTTCTCCCCTAGTCGAGCAACGAAGCGACTTAGTGCCGCGACACGTCCTGCCAGCTTCTGTACATCGTGGAGTTTCGTGGGTTTCCCCATTGTTAGAATTGCTTGAATCTTCTCTGGATTTGCCTCTATTCCTCGTGCTGATACCAAGAACCCCAAAAGTTGCCCTGCTGACACCCCGAAGGAACACTTTGTCGGGTTCAACTTAAGCTTGTACTTGTTCAGGTTGTCGAATGTTTCTGCTAAGTCGCCGATTAAGGATTTCTCTTCTCTTGTCGTGATGACTACATCATCAATGTAGACTTGGATATTGCGTCCTATTTGGCTCCCGAGGCAGCTTTGCGTCATCCGTTGATAAGTTGCTCCTGCATTTTTTAGGCCGAACGGCATTACCTGGTAGCAAAATACTCCGTATGGTGTGATGAAGGCCGTTTTTTCTTCGTCCTCTTTCTTCAATTTGATCTGATTGTAACCAGAATACGCATCCAAAAAGGAAAGCCTTGTACATCCCGCTGTGGAATCGATTATCTGATCGATGCGAGGTAGCGGGAAGGGATCCTTTGGGCAATGCTTATTGAGAGATGTGTAGTCGACACATACTCTTTGTACGTCTGTATTCTTCTTGGGTACTATGACTGGGTTCGACACCCAACTCGAAGTTTTGATTTCTCTGATAAATCCGGCATTTTCTAGCCTGTGTAATTCTGACGCTATCGCCTTCCTCTTCGGTTCATCAAATCGCCTCAATGGTTGCTTGACTGGTTTTGCCTTAGGATCTACATTAAGTGCGTGCTCGACGAGTTCCCTGGGAACCCCTGGCATGTCCGATGGACACCAGGCGAAAATTTCCCAGCGCTCACGGAGGAACTCGACGAGCGCGCCTTCCTATGCGGGATCCAAGTTCACCGCAATTGATGTCGTCTTGTTTGGATCTGTAGGGTGGACCTGAATTTTCTTCGAGTCCTGCGTTGTGTCGAAAGCCTTATCTGGTAGGGATCGTCCAACGTCGGGTAGCACGTTATGATCCGTTTCTCCTTTCAACCTCTCATATTCTGCTGTCATGCCGAAAGTTTGCGCCATCCTGTTGAATTCTCTGTCGCATGTATTGGCTACTTCAAAGCTCCCTTGTACCGTAATTGTTCCTTTGGGCCCTAGAATTTTTAACGCGAGATACGCGTAATGTGGTACTGCCATGAACTTTGCAAATGCTGGGCGTCCCAGGATTGCATGATATTGCGATGGCCAGTCCATGACTTCGAACTCCAGCTTCTCTCTTCTATAATTTTCGCTGCTGCCAAAGCAGACATCGAGTTCTATCCTTCCCAAAGGGTAATTTGCTGCTCCTGGTACTATTCCGTGGAAAGAGCAATCTGTTGGCTTCAGACTCGTTAGTGAGATGCACATTGCTTTTAGTGTTCTAGCATATATTAAGTTTATGCAGCTCCCTGCATCCATGAACACTCTTCCGATGTCGTATCCTCCTATTTGCGCCTTTAGAACCATACGCGAGTGGCCCGGCCTAGGAACTTTCCTTGGGTGGTCTGCTCTGCTGAACTTGACTGGTTGCTCTGACCACCGTAGGTACTCTGTGGTAGCTGGTGGCGATGATATTGCTAGGTTTACTTGCCTAGATATGTTCTTTCGCTCTTTCTTTGACTTGGGCACCGGCTGAATCATGGCTGATATGTATACTTTTGACTCTAGGTGCCTTGCTAGTCTTTGCATTTGATATCCTTGATTTTTACATCTTTCTCCTTGCCTTCCTTCTTGACTTGAGCCCATGGCGCCTTGCAACCTTAGAAATGTTCTGCAATCCTTCATCTGGTGATTTGACACCCTTTTCCCGTCGAGATACGCGTAGTGGATTCGACAAGGTCCGTATAGCATATCCTCGGCCGAAGGACCAGAGTATCTTGATTTCTCTTCTCCTTTTGCCTGAAATCTCCTGCTTTCATACCCTTCCTCTTCTTCTGGTACATAGCCCGCGGCTACCTTATATCGCCTTCCTTGGTTACCCCCGCTGCGGTGTCGCCTCCTCTGTCGACTCACTCTGTCGACTTCTGGCGAACGTCCACTTTTATTGTTATACGCGTCCTCTCCGTCAGCGAATTTGTTAGCTTGCTCCAGCTCAGCTACTGTCGTCGGTCTTGTTCTTCCTATTTCTTCCACAAGATCTGAGCGACGAAGTCCTTCCGAAAAGGCGTCTATTGCTCGTTCGTCAGAGACGTCCTCTGATGAGTTTTTGATTACACTCCAGCGTTGTATATAAGAACGTAGCGTTTCGCCTTTCCTATGCACACATGCTTTAACTTCTTCCAATGATGCTGGGCGTTTGTAGGTGGAACGAAAATTTCTTGTGAATCGACTTTCGAGTTCCCCCCAGCTTCCAATGGATTCGTCGGGTAGGGTGTTCAACCAGGACCGGGCGGCGCCGGTGAGGTGCAGCTGCAAACTTTGCATTGCAGTCGCCTTTGTTCCCCCTAATATCTGCACTGCCTGTAGATAGTCTGATAGCCATAAGGTGGGTTCCTGCGACCCGTCGTACTTATTCTGGTCGTGTGGTAGTTTGAATCCTTTGGGTACCCGCGTTTTGCGAACTCTGCGAGTAAAGCATAACACACCCATATCTTTATCGTCGTCTTCGTAATTCTCTTCCCTCCAAGCATGTCGCGATTTATTTACTCGAGCTTGTGCTATTATACTTCTTGCATCCTCCTTCTTCTTTTTTTGCTTTTTCTCTTCTGATGACTCGCTATAGTCGCTGTCTGTGCGGTTGTATCTGAACTTCTTTTTGTGGCTTGTCAACTTTATCTCTAGGTCTTGTTCCTTGATCTTTCCTTCTACTATTCCGAGACTTCGTATCGCGGCTCGGTGCATATCTTCTCGCGGGTCCCCATGCTCTGGTCTTGTGGCTAGTAAATACGCTTGTGCTGCTGCCAATGCCGCCTCTGGCGTTTTTTGTAGCTGGTCATCTTCCTCCTCTTCTAGCTGCGGGGTGGGGCTTCTCGAGTACCCTTCTTCTCTACCGCATGCTGTCGTTCCCCTGCTGTGTTTTGGATCTCCGCGCCTTTCTCTGCTATATTCTGACTCTTCACTATAGTCTTCCCAGTATTCCTCCCTTGATATACTGTTTCTGTCTTGAATCATCATGTCTCTTTCCTCCCTTAGTTTCTTCTTGTGTTGGTATAATACATACTGATATCCCATTAGAACTTCTCTTCTCGATCCTTCGGGTACTTCTGTACCATGATTAATGGCTGATTTGATCATTCTCCATTCACCAGCCGAGACATGGACTTTCTCTTTTTCCTTTTTGTTGTGATCTTTCACTTTGTCGACTTGCCTGTCGACATTTTTACTTCCTTCGCTGTTGTTTCCTTCTTCTGCCTCAGTGATAATGACGCATAACTGATGTACTTTGGAGACGCCGCTGCTTCCTACGGCGAAGTCCTTTGTATTGTTGTGCATCTGACACGCTTTTTCTTCTGAGTCGAAATTTTCCTGAATTTCGTCGCCTTCTGCGATTGATGTTTTTTCTAAACTGATCGGCGAGTTTACCTCGCTGGAAGAACCTTCTGATGACTCCAATGTTTCCTCTGTTTCGGGCTTGCCTGCCGACGGATCTTGTTTCGTCGGATCCGAAAGGCGGGATGAACCCGACGGCCCGATGAGGATGCTCAAGCTTCCGATGGTTAGCTCCACCTCTTGACTTCCGTCGACTTCTGGACTGCTGTTGGCTAAAAGCGAAAAAGCCGTCAAATTCATGATTCCAACGCCCCGTTCCCCACGGTCGGCGCCAATTGACGAGGGTTAACTCGACAAATGTCCTAGATGAAGGACTTAGGATCGGGGAGATAGGGCGTCGGATGAACTCGAAGGTAAAGTTAGTCGAAATAGGTGTGTATCGAAAGTAAACTTGGGTGTTCAACTTGGCTTGCTTTCAATCTGCCCCACACCGTCCCCTCCTGGCCCCTATATATAGGTGGCCAGGTCTCGAGGATCGGGTCGAGTTCGATACAGATTACAAATATCGATATACGGTAACAACTCGTATTCGACTATCATTACAATTGGGCCTAGCTTAACGGACCTCAGGGGTACTCAACTAACGGGCTCTATTAGCTATACCCTTGTCAATGACCGAGGACTCGGCTATTCGAATAGAATTTCACTCTGCAGAGGTTGTACACTTTACCCACACCATCCGATAAATCCGCCGGGATTCCACCATGGACCGTCATACACAAGTATGCGGGGTTCGGATAATCGATCATAGCCTTCCATTTATCCACCTTAATACGGGCGCCTACCCTGTGGAGTATACATCCCCGGCAAATCCTGGCCGTCTACCTCTGCCGAGCGTAGTTCCAGTGCCACGGCGGGAGAAACCCAAGTGTCTTCTGGATGGGTAGCCTATTGGCGGGCCCGCTACACTGTTGCCCACCACTTGCGACAACCCGGATTCCAGGGTCCTACAAACCCTTATATAGTGCGAGGCTCCCCGCACTAAGGCAGATAGACTTCGAACTAAGCCCCGTCCCATACCGGGGTAATGTGGTTGCACGGGTTAATTGTTCTGAGCGAACGCCTAGTGATCACCAATGTCATATGAAAACCACCATCTCCTTGTCCTCCAGTTTGATAAAAACCATTTTTCGAAATCACTTCAGTGGGGTAGGTACTACCCCAAGGTTTTCGGAACCATTTTGCAAACTTTCTTTGAGTGTTCCCATTCCTAGAGTTTTAGCTCCACTAGAAGGTTTACCAAAGGCATTGTTGCTAACCAACAAGCCACTACAAAAAGGGATAATGGAGTAGGTAAACAAGGGGTCATCTCAATGGATGATATCAACTTGACTCGCGGAGCTTGAGTCAACAACTAATTGCTACAGGAACTATAGCAACATAAATCCATGCACTTTAATAGAATAGAAGGAGACATGCAAATGTGTAATTAGGGTTCAGATATGCATCAAGTTAGATGGCTTGCCTTGGGTGGCTTGTCCCTGGTCCTCCTCGTCCTGATACTCGTACACTTCACCTTCTTCAGTACACTCCTCGTTCGATTATATCGCCGGAAAAATATAACAACGCACAAATGAATAAACAAGCATACACAAGACACAAGCAATGCAGCACTTCATACCATCTTATCAAAGAGTATCAGAAACAAACAAGTTTAGAAAACAAACAAAGTTTTAAAGGTTCTTAATTAACAATTTAATCTTAATAGAAACTAGGGTTTCCTTAGTTGATGTGAACACCACACTTAGCAACCATTTCAAGCATGCAGGCATCTAGTGAATCAAACAACACACCTATCAACCTTGCAGGTTGACAACAATCTTAAGAAACTACCAAGGTTGGATTTACTGAAAAGCAAAGTGTGGTTTATTTCCTCTGGATTTAACAATAGGAAATATCACTAGGGCATCAAAATAATCCTCATATATTCTCTGGTTCTTAGAAAAATATGAGGTAAAGTGATCTGGATAGCTCTTTCAGAACATGATCCAACAAAGTTGGATTCAACCCAAAATTCTATTCCTACTACAAGAGATGATTTTTCTAAGATTAATTACCCTATATGCCATTTGAATTACTACTGCAAGATTATAAGTCCTAAAATAGGAAATCCAGTGAGTCAAGCAAGGTATAAGGATATACTAACAGTGAAAATTGGTTTCAAACATTTTAACCATACCAAACTCAAGATTTGCATTTAAGTAGGAAAAAGGGCTAATAACACAATACTATTTATCATTTAATCTACAGTGATCCAAAAATCATGGGACCTATGCCATCTGAAAGATATTGTCTTAAGCTACTCACAGAACTTTGAATCACAACATTTGCATGCACAGATTAATTTCTATTGAATTTCAAAGTTCACAGAATATTCAATTTTACCAGAGCTTTTCTAAAATAAAAATGTTCACGGGCCAGATCTGCCCGAAACGGCCAGATCCGGCCCAGATCTGCGGCGACGCGCGCGGGAGAGGGGATTCAAACGGCCTGCCAGTGGGGCCTGGCTGTCAGCGGCCCCGGGCGACCGAATCGGTACGCGTCGTTTCTAGCCGTCCGATCAAGTCGCGATCGACGGCCAGCGCTCATCGTCTTCGCGATAGAAGAACAGAACGGCGGCGAGGTTAGGGTTTGGCTGGGGTTCACTGGGGGCTCACCTAGGGTGGTTCGGCGATGATCTGGCAGCGGCGTTTGGCTGCGGTGGGTCGGAAGAGCTTGGCGTTGCTGCTGGAGAGGTGAACGTCGACGCGACGGGGTCCTGAGCTTGCTCCTCCACCTCCAGGTGCTCCGGTGATGGCGGCGATGGCGTCGGCTATCTGCGGATCTAGGGCACGAAAGGGGTAGCGTTAGACTCGCAGAAGATCTGGGAAGCCAGAGAGGGGAAAGAGAGAGGCCAGCGACATCGCGCGTGACGGCAACCTTCTTCCTTCTTCCTTGGCCTCGGCAAATCCTCCGGCGAGCTTGCAGTGGCTTGGCAAGGGGAGGACGAGCGTGGGATGTGGCTGGGGATCTCCCAGAGAGGAGAGGGAAGGGAATGGGGGAGAATGGCGAGCAGAGGAGAGATGGGGTTGGTCCAGGGGGTTTTATACCCTGACGGTAGACACGGTGCGTCGTGGCATCGACCGTCACGGATTGGGCGGCTGGGCGGTGTTCTCTGGGCGGCGTTGTGATCCTAGTCCAGTGGTGTGGTCGCGAAGCTCGGGCGCGTGCTGTGCCAACGGCTAGACGCACGGGTTCAGTGGTCGTGTGCAAGAATCGTGTCGTGGCCGAGTTAAGTGGGGGCTCGAGTGTGCAGGGCAAGGGTGGCACGGCGACGTGGCTTCGATGCCTTGCAGGTTCGTGTGCTGCAGGGAAGGAGAGGGTGCGTGCACGGCCGGGAACGCGGCGCACGCTCTCGGCGTCCACGGTGCATGCGCGGCGCGGTCAGAGCACAGACTGCAGGGCGACCAACGGACGGCGTGGGCGGCAGCAGGCTATTGGGCATCGTCGACGGTGGCTGGGGGCTGCTGGTGGCGTGGTGGCAGGGGCTGGCTTGTCCCCTGCACCCTGGTCGGCACGAGTGAGCTCGGGGTGGCCTCGGGCTTCGAGGGAGAGGGAGAGAGGCTGGGGTCGAGCAGGCACTGGCCAGTGGGGTTCTAGGGTGCATCTGGGCGGTGGCTCGACGTTGATTGGGGGTAGAGGGTGGCTGGAGTGAGAGAGAGGGGTGGAGTGCAATCTTTGCAAGATTTGCCTCGGGCTCCCCCCCCCCATTCTTTGTGTCCAAGTGGATAAGACAAGAAGAATATGAGAGAGGGAGAGAGAATAGCCGGCTAGGTTGCCTCCTTGGTCGAGTTGGAGAAGAAAAGAGGAAGAAAGAAAAGAAAAGAATGAAATTTGGTGAATTCGGCCAAAATTCATTTGAATTTTGAAATGTGCAAGGTTTGATCCAAGGGTGGTGATGATTGGTTCAGAAGTGTTCTTAAGTGGATAGCAAAGCATCCACCAAGTTTCAATATTTTTGGCCAAAAGAAAATAGGGTTTTGATCAAGTTCCTATTTTCCAATATAGTGTGCAGAAATAATGTTTAATCAAAAAGAAAATAGAAGATGAAAGGTGCTAGGGTTCTAATTCACTAGGTCTAGCATTGGCATGAAATCATAGCACCATTCCAAGCATTTGTGCAGCAAGTTTAATTGAAATTGGAAAGAAAAAGAATCTAAGTGATCCACACATACATGCACATGAAATCATAGTGCAAAACGAGCAAACAAGTCCTAGTTTTATTTTCCCTAGGTTTGAATTGGAAATCAAACAATTTGCAAGACAATACACAATATAAATCACACTTGCAAGAATTCCAGAAAAGAAATTTGAACCAAAAGATTTTAGAACACCCAACTAGACCACATGAGATCATGCACACACAACAAAATATCTTAATTAAAAAGTTTTAATTTCCCCTAAATAAAGCATTACTTGTTTCCAATGAGCAGCACAAAAAGTGAGCTGTTACACTACATAGTGACAGAAGTCATACCAGGAGGAGCATATCGGCTGCAAGATAAGAAGACAGGAAAAGATGAAAGCAACCCGTGGAACGCAGAGCAGCTTCAACATTTTTACGCATAGAAGACATCACCAGCAAAAATCTACATCGGCAAGCATGAAAAACTTCGAGTTATCACCCTCTAAACCTAGAACATGAGGCCACAGGTCGGGTTTCTTGGGTCGATTTTATGATATGTAAAAAGTGTGGCAACATTTTCTGCTCGGGGGCTTTGACCCTCGAGTCGTTATAAACAATATGAGTATTATTGAGATCATGATATCATGTCTTCTCACGAGTAATTATGGAGTTATCCACGAAAATAACATGGATAGACAAGTATACAAAGGAAGCGTGACTAGCAGATAAACAAAAGCACATCGATGCTAAAGTAAAATACCTCGGAACATTGATAGTTCCCTTGGTCTCTTAATAAGGGCGATAACATAAGCAGAGTTCATCACATATAATTATTACACAAGTCGACCAAAGAGCATAAACAAAAGGATTACATCAAGAGGAAGACAACATTTACTGCAAATGTACGTTTGCTTCATACTTCTTCTGGCGTTGCGTGCAATCGAAGATCTTCACGTCAAACTTTGACGTGCCAAAGTGGTAATTGAAAAGCATGAAAAAGGCTTGATGCAGGTCATGATCCTCTGCAAACTGTGGCCAGCCACCCTGAAATACATCTCACCGCAGCCATCATAGTATACCTCCACCTTGTACGGAGTACCTCCACTAGATTCTTCGCGAAGGATGGCTTCACGGAGCTCGCGCCCGTCCATGAATTGAGTAAACTTGAGCGGAACACGCTGCTGCTCACGGCATTGAGCACCGACGATAACAAAAAAGGAGAATAGATTGACAGGAGGAGGAGGAGAAGCATTGCGAGGAGCAGCGTTTGCATCCATAACTTGGTGAGGAACGGAAGAGGATGGCTTGGGCTTGTTCTTACTCCCCAATGGGCGGCCAGGGCGGCGCTTCATGGGCATGGAAGACAACGACGCCACCATGGAAACATCCTTGGTCTTATTCTTACTGCCACGCGGACGGTGTAACGCCCCAAAATCGACACCTTGCAAATTATAGCGATCACGCAACAATCTACATGATGTCGCTTTGGAAACGCACCACCAAGCGCCTCGTGCACGTCGCAACATGCACGTGATGCGGGTGGAATCAAGGTAGCAACAGTTACACAAGTTCACGATGAAACCCACAAAAGAATATATAATATAACCACAAAGACTCCACGAGTCAAAATATCCAAATATACATACAAAGATCCAAATCATACATAAAGCAAAATAGTATCCGAGTACGGACAAGAATACAAATGGGCCTAAGAGGCCTGAAGATAAACGATGGCGTCCAAACCCTGCCCAGGCCAAGCCGGAAGGGTAACCTTGCTAACGTCGGCGCTCCCATACCTGTCAAAATCGTCGGGCCAATGGTTGCCGAACAAGGAGGGAGAAAGGGGAAAAGGAAAAAAACGAGGGTGAGTACCGAGGCACGTACTCGCGAGACTGGAATTCAGCTGTGCTCGCCTACAGGCTATATGGTGGACTTAGCGGCAACAAAAGCACAAAACTACAGAGACACACTACAACTTTCGTCTAAGTAGAATAAGATAAGAGAGCGCACAAAAGAACCAACTAGAATACTACAACAAACATAACCCAGCTGATGAATCACCTCATCGCGCCCGCACGAAGAAGCAATATCAAAGGCACTCACACAGTTAACAAGTTTTATTGCAGGATTATTGTTTTAGTTGTGCTAGCTTACTATACAAGTTTATTAGTATTGAAATAGCAGGCGCAAGTTGTTCTATGATCGAGTAGTACAGCTCCAAGTCGTCCATAACCGCGGACACGGCTTTTCAAAAAGATTTAACCCTGCAGGGGTGCCCAAATGTACCCAAACGCACGATCAACCCTTAATGCCACATGATGAAGCACACTTCCAATGGTGTGCCGGCAGGAGGTCACGACTCGCACTCTCCTTCACTACAAACAAGTCCAGGAAGCCACCTAACTAAGTTTAACCCGCTCGAGAGTCCAGCCGAATCTCTGAGATGGACCTAGTTGTTGCGTGCACGGCTTTGGAGGCCCGACTCCACCCACGGGAGACGACCCGCTTCAGCATGCGGTAAACGCTCACGTCGCAAACCTATGCGTGCATGCAGAAAGCAAACAAGGGGTTACAAGGCACCCACGGCTTCCCCCAAAGTAAATCAGACCATAAGATACAAGAGCTGCATGCACGCAAGAACCAAATGGAAAACCTCAAACTAGTTGTGGCCACTGGACAAGTGTGTAGATTCCGCCAGTGATCGAGGGGAGGCCCGTAAACATACCCACGTGTGGTTAGAGCGCTCAGTCTCAGAATAGTTCATGCGATCTCGGGGTCCTAGGGGACACAAGTGAGCCGTCGTAAAACTGGCAAAATGACTCACCGATGCCTCTGCATAATTCAATTTTAATTATTAACATCAAAGTAAGCCAAGATTATCTCCAACAACAGATATCTATAAAGTAGAGCATGTGATAACTTCCCATCCCGATAAGATAAAACAACTCCAACAACCGGAAGATGCCTACGACTCGCAATGCCAACTCGAACAACAAGCACACGGGTAATAGGATGTATGAAAGGTTCTATGGCTTTGCTTTGGATAAACAGGTGGATATGACACGTGACCCAAACAAAAGCATCGTGACATAAGGCTAGAATATAGAGCTAGCGAGAGCAAAAATGTTAAATGGATAGAGAGAAAAGGGCTCGCCTGTAAAACATTGTCGAGGAACTTCCGAAGAACTTATCGTTGCTCACATCACCACAAATCGGCCTATCCGAGAATAAGCAAATCGCTACAACAAATAACGGATGCAACACTTACTACTACGGTAAAATAATCGGCATGATCATGTGAAGCATGTATGCATGACATGGCAATTATGATGCAATGCAACTTAGCAAAATTAAGCGTAATCGAAATCCCGACGCACACATATTAGGTTCAAGTTGTTTTACTACCCCGCATATTAATTGGTGATTAACATGGTAAAACAAAGTATGGATGAGCTAGGCAAAATTAAATGGAACCGGGATAAATGTTTAACAATCCCACTCATTCCATAATTATTTATTAGATGATTCCTAATAACCCCCAAACATGGTATGCAATGCAACATGAATGATTTTTCATATAAAAGATAGATATTTAAAAACATATAGGCTTAGGCAGGGTCTCACGGTCCAGGTCGGAGAGATGAACTCGGGTAGATGTTGAAGTAGCGGAAGAAGCGGCGTCGTGGAAGTAGATCTTGTCGAGGATGTAGTCGTTGATGAAAAATCATTGGACGAAGTCGCCGGACAGACCAAACAGAGACCGCCCCACTTGCCGGAATTTTATTGAACACAAGGCAGGCATGCACTGAAGTGCGAACATACGAACTCCGGAAAACGGCGGGGCGGCCACTTGTGCGCGGGTGACACGGCAGCTCGGACAACAACACAGAGATCAAACTGAGTAGACCTGAAATGAGCTAGCTAGCCAAGTTAGCAAGCTGCTGATTGGATAGATCCGTGAGCCGAGCACACACACAAAGGTGGATCAATTTGTTAATGGCTAGCTGAATAAACAGGGAAGTGGAGTGGCGTGCTGCTGCTGTCGGCATGGAATCCTGATGGAGATGCTGTTGCTTGGTGTGCTGCGGCTACGTGCACTGCAGCGGGCTATCGACTGGCGATGCTCATGCCGGGTAGGGAGGCATCTGGGGGCGTGCTGGCGATGCTGGCCTGGCGCGGGCGCGCGGCTATGGGCCAGAACAAAAACCAAACAGGTTGGGGGCAAGGAAGTGGAGTAGCTCGGTTGTTGTTTCGCAGCGGATCAGATCATCAGGAGACAAGGAAAAGTAAGCGGCCAGGCACGCACGCTATGCTAGGCGGGCCCTTGGACTGGAGCTTGAAGACGCGCGGGACGCAGGGCGGAACTGAGCTGCTGAGGCCAAGGTGGTGTGCTGGAGTGGTGGCGATGTGGTGATGGTGCTGTGGGCTTGCACGGTACCTGGGTTGGAGGCGAAAGATGCAGGAAACTGGAGCTGCCCTGGTCGAGTTGCAGGTACTAGGTACCACGAATTACTTCATGGATTTGTTCAGCTAGCTGGATCGGGTGAGAAGAGAAGATAGCAAAAGGGACGTGGTGAGAAGAGAAGATAGCAAAATTCGATTTTGGAAACAGAGCCCACCGGCTGTAGGATTTATCTTTACTATAGTATATATATAAAATAACCAGGGCACCCGGGCACCATGCTCAATACGTACAAAATACGTGATGTTTTGTACATACCCCAAGGTATGTATGACTTTGCACATACTTAGTAGACATAAATGAGGTATGTATACCTTAGGTATGTTATTTTTTTGGAATATATACCTAAGGTATGTAAAAGTACATATATATACGTATTCCGGGTATATATATATTGGGTATGTGTATCCTGTGTATATGTATCTTGGGTATGCATATTTTGGGTATATATGAGTTGGGTATATGTATCTTGGGTATGTATACCCTTGGGTATGCATAATTGTAAGCAAAATGTATGTATTTGAAGCATGGTGCCCGGGCACCAAGGTGCCCCATATCAGCTTCCTATATATATATATATAGTATATATAGTATTCTAGTTGGCGATGGTGAAGCCACTTTTGGTTAAAACATTCGACTTCCCAATATACCCCTATGGAAAAAACACAATAGCAGGCTATATTTAGGCTATATTTATATCACGGAATCACGCAATCAACGAAATCAGGCTATATTTAGACTATACATCACTACAAACAATTTTAAGGAGGCGCATGCACGAAATTTGTTTCCAAACCTGCCCTTATTAATTGGTAGTTTCTCCCTACTAATTCTCTTCTTAATTCCTCAGTAACCGGGTCTGACTCCTTGATCCTCTTCCATGGTCGTGCGCCCTCTCTCTCATCATGCGCATTCCTTTGTGGTGAAAAATCTGAAAAATATTCACGCCTTCTCAATAGAAACGGAGGGAGTACTTGCAACCGCATGAATCACGGTATTAAATCATGTGCCAATCTCGGTATGAAATCACGGTATGAAATCACGCGCCAATCATGATATTAAATCACGGTATCTCTACTAATACCCGGTGGTTCCTATATAATCCCGAGTCATGAGAGACGAGATTGAGGAGACTAAACCGACCACGACATAGAGACGACTTTGAGGTCATCGGCCTGGTGATGGAGGGACAAATCAAGGATTGCTTATGGATTGCCTTGTTCAAGCTGGTTGTGGCGTTCTCCGCGGAGCGAAGCTACGCCAGGTGACGGCGGCTGGCCGTGGGCGAGGGAGACTTGGTCTCGCCGGACATGGGCGTGCATTGGTTATCATAGTCTGGACCGAAGGCCCAGTGAACGGCATATCACACCCGTTCATGATCTGTTGGAGATCTGTGCAACTGCAATAAATCATATAGATGCATCTGTACGTCCTCTGTACGCGCGGTTCAGATAGTAGATAGGTTCATTTACTTTTGTACAGACCCGCCGTGGGATCGTATTGTACAGATACGATTCAATAACTGGCCGTCGAATCCATGGCCGAGCATTTGTCTATGGATTGCTTGGTCGAGTGCATGCCGGAGCGCCAGAGCACCGGAGCCGACTATATGAGGAATATGGAGCACGAGGTCGCCGTCGCTGGTTTCCGTAGTTTTGTCTCTTTCTTTTTGTGTGTTGTACATCTCCACCGATGGACAAGGCCTCGGCCCAATGAGCGAATCCATCGCTAATTCATCCAGCTAGCATCCGAGTCCAGGGAAGAAGGCCAACGCCGATGCCGAGGGAGCATCTCAGGTGGATGCCAAAGGGTATGATGCCGTGACGGAGCCGAAGTCTCTTGTTGAGCTGAAATTCCTAGCCGAGGAGCAACGCAGTGGCTACGAGCCTGCCACCGCAGAGCCAAGCGCTGTAGAGAATGCGGATGTTGTGCCTGCAGGACACTGATGATGGTAGCTCAATGCAAAATTATGTTCTATTCTAGGTTTATATCCTTCTATCATTATATCATACCTTAACAATGTAGAACCCGATGACATGTTCCTTGTTGGTATATGGATATTTTTTACTCGTTCTGATTTCTGACCATCTGCTCTTTCTTCAATGATACATTAGTGTGTACAACATGTGCGGATGCAGCAAATCGGATTATCTGAAATGTTAGTATACTAAAATTTAGGTAGTGATTGTATATTGGCTGATAACCATATAACTGAAGTGGGTAGGTTAATTGTGAGCTGGTCATCGTTAAAAAAGCTAAGCATAAGTCGTCAGTTGTTCAAAATCTTCTGGTTTGTCCAACATAATGATATTCTGCACTTTTACCGCTAAAACTTACTTCTATTGCTTCGCTAGAACATAGTTTGGGTGTACTGAATGGAGTAATGGACTATGCATCAATAGTTTATGCATGTGGAGATACACTATTCCCACATTTATCATAGTACCGAGAGCATGCTTATCCGCCATTATTTGTATACTTAAGCTAACATTCTTGCTTGCAGAAACCGGGGGACACTATTGCACAATCGAACCCGAATGAACAAAATGTTGAATTGAATCAGAAAATAAACTTTATCCTTAATTAGTCTTATCTAGCTTTGTCTTTAATATTGAGATGCAAGATAGATATATGTAGTGAACACATGGATAAAGTTATTCCATTGGCATGCATTCGAAAAAGTAACGCAACATTGTCGGTGTTGTAACTATTGGTGTAACTTTTAGCCGGTTGATAGCTTCATTAATTCAAAGCCGGACTCATTTCGAGCCTTCTGTTTAAAAAAAATCAGCTAGGATCCACAAAGTGTTTGTTGAAATAAAGTTTTGAAAACTGTACTAATATTCAGCTAGGATTAATTTCATGAGGTCATCTTAACATGAATTCTCATGCATATATTTATATTTGTAGTAAAAAATACTTGAGTAGGCTGTAGCAACGCACGGGCATTCAGCTAGTTAGAGAGGAAACGAGGGGAATTTTTGTGAGAGAAGAGACAAGATTTCAGATCTAAAAGAAGTGAATGAAAAGGAGGCTAGAGTTTGTGAAGAAAGAAGGGGAAGGCTGTCCAACATGGACCAAAGATTCGGTGGGTTTGAGCTAATTTTGGGTCAAATATTCATCCGGCTTTTGCCTATTTTATTTTAGCAAAAAGATAAATCTTTTTATGATTTTAAAATGAACCAAAAATATTATTTTGTTTTGATTTCGAAAATAAGAAAGGAGTGGAGGGTTTTATTAAACCATCCGGATAATTAGCAAAAACAAAAATAGAGTTTCACAATAATAGTTTATTGGAAAAAAATGCATGAGACGGAGATGCATGACATCACTTCGACGCGAAAAAGAAAAAGAACAAACAATTCTAATATTGGGGATTTTTTTTTCGGGTCGTTACAAACGGCCGCGCCCACGCTTCTCTATCACGGCACCGGTGTCTAGATCGATAACACTGGCATCTGCCATCAGAAGATCTGCTTGGCAAGAAGGAAACCCTAGACGAGATTTGGAGGGTGAAGACGATACGGCAGGAGGAGATCTGTAGTACAGGAATTAGGGTTTTCCCTGGTGAAACAAGGGGACCTTATTTATAAAGTTACCCTTAGTGGGCCTTTGCAAACTAAAGGTCCAACAAAATCACAGGCCTTAAGCATTCCGTCAAAAGTAATGGAAATAGAAGTAATATATAAAAGAAGAAGGAGTTGATAAAGTATAAAAAAGAAAAAAAGTTGTCCAAAAGAGATATTTGAGTCTATAACAGGCTGCATGCACCCCCTTGTAGCCTCGGGGGTTACTTCCATCGGGAGCACTAGTCGCGCACCCAAAGAAATTAACGCGAGAATAACGGAGATGGGAAGATGAGATGACAGTATACTTGAGCCTATACTCGAAAAAACTTTCGACTATAGCCTCGGAGGCTAATACCATCGGGAGCACTGGTCGTGCACCCGATGACAATAGAAAACATCGACTACTAGTCGGAATAGTCATCGACTTCATTGTCGACAAGTTTAAACTCGAAGAGGTTTCACTACCATTGGGAGAGATTTGCGACTTATTGAAAAAACAACTCGACAATTTTTGATATTCAAACAGTCAAACAAGGCTGAAGCAATTAAAGTTGTGATTCTCGAGTTGTGTCATCGTGACAAAACTTGAATGTCATGATTATAACAAATCATGAAGGTAAGACCCCATGATCCGTCCTATGTGGCCTAGTATACGCACCTGAATGCGCTCTGCTAGTAATTATCCGTATCTACGATGCGAAGAAAAATCCCAGTGGATGCACTGGGTACCCTGAGAATTACTGGAATCCTTTCTTTGTAAGTCCTAAAAGCGGCAAAAGATAGAGTTAGACCAGGTACCAGACTCAAGTCTAGGGGCTTAAGTCTGAAGTAGGTAGCAAGTTTCTGCTCCAACAGTTAACTGGTCTCCTGATCCATCAGAGAAGCTAGGCTTGTTAACCAAAATCCCCTTGAGAAATAAAATAATTTGAGTTGTTTAAATGAATACATGAAAAAGAAGAAGTCAAAGATTGATCAAGTAAAAGAGATGAAGATTTGAGATTCAACCTGAATCTACAATTCTGGTAGAATCTCGGGGGCTGCTGACAAGGGTATAGCTAATAAAGCCCATTATCTTTGTACCCCCGAGGCACGTTAAGATAGGCTCAGTCATAGGCATAGTCGAAATACGAGTTGATATCGTATACGGACACAGTAATTTGTATTGAACCCGACCGGATCCTTGAGACCTGGCCACCTATATATAGGGGCCAGGAGAGGACGGCCAGGGACAGATTGAGATTGAGTCAATTGAGTACCATGCTTATTCTCGATACACGCATAATCTCGCCTTGTTTGACTGACATTTACCTTTGATTTCATCCGACGCCCTCTTCCCTGATCCTAAGTCCTTCATCTAGGACATTTATCGAGTTAACCCTCATCACTATTTTTCTCAGCGATCTCAACAACATACAAATACTTAATCATTGATATTCATACTTGTGCTCATAACAAGAGTACTTTTAATATTTTCCATTTTTTCATTTTTATGGTTTTTTGTGTATATAAGCAAAAACAAAAAGAACCAAAAAGACAAAACAAGAAATAGGGAATCTCTTTGCAAATCTAAAAAAAAAGAGAAGACTCATAGTGGTACAACCTCCCCAAGCTTAGGTGATTGCACGATGCTTAAAGATGATCTCGCATCGGAGAATTGCCTTCGCTCGTGGAAGCTCACAGTTGTGAATGCTTTCCTTTGTTCCCCGGCAATGGCACCAGAAAATAGTCTTGATGACACTAAGCAAGGAGCCAACTCACGGGGACTCCAAGTGCAGAGTCTTGTAGCAAGAGTAAATTTTCTCCACGAGGAAACTTGAGGTTTATATCGAACTCTTGGGGAAGTGTCGAAAAGCTCTCTTTGTTCTTTGTCAAGCAACCTACAAAACAATTCCTTGTCTTGTGTCCCCAACTCCACCGGGTGGTTGTCAAGCACAAGGTGTGAATGTAAGTAAAATGGATATGATGATGCAATAAATAAATAACAATGCAATAAAATAAATATGATGTGGGAAAGGTAAACTAAACTATTATGCAACTAGAATAATGCGGTAAAGATGTTTTTGGGTTTATATGTGAATGAAAGAAAGTAAATATGTTTTTGTATTTTCGGATTTAATGTAATGCAGAAAATAAAAGTGTGAATACAAGTGTTGGAAAGGTGTTTCTTATGATTAAAACTGGACCGGGGTTCATGGGTTCAATTGTCTACTCTCTCATAAAGTTGTGGTGGCATGAAGCGCAAGATAGATGACCAAAACATTGACATGATATTTATTATGTTAACTTGATAATATTCATATGGGCATCACGTCCTAATTTAAAGATGATGCAACACATCTTACTTATACTCCAGTAGATAGGAATACACTTCAAGCAATCTAGTATTAAGAATTAACAGAGTACAACCTTAGGTACTTTGATATGATGTTGAATATCAAATATGCTACCGCTTGTACATATTACAATAGAACTTTGCCTATGAATGCCGCTTGGAATTCTCAACTGTCACTGACAAGGGTATAGCTAATAGAGCCCGTTAGTTGAGTACCCCTAAGGCCCGTATAGCTAGGCCCAATTGTAATGATAGTCGAATACGAGTCTTTACCGTATGTCAATATTTGTAATCTGTATCGGACCCTACCCAATCCTCGAGACATGGCCACCTATATATAGGGGCCAGGAGGGGACGGTGTGGGGCAGATTGAAAGCAAGCCAGGTTGAACACCCAAGTTTACTTTCGACACACATCTATTTTGACTAACTTTACCTTCGAGTTCATCCGACGCCCTATCTCCTCGATCCTAAGTCCTTCATCTAGGACATTTGTCGAGTTAACCCTCGTCAATTGGCGCCGACCGTGGGGAGCTGGGTGTTGGAATCATGAATTCGACGGCTTTTTCGCTTTTAGCCAACATCAGTTCAGAACTCGACGGAAGTCAAGAGATGGAGTTAACCATTGGAAGTTTGAGCATCATCGTTGGGCCATCGGGTTCATCCCGCCTCTCGGATTCGACAAAACCAGATCCGTCGGCAAGCAAGCCCGAAACAGAGGAAACATTGGAATCATCAGAAGGCTCTTCCAACGAGGCAAACTCGCCGGTCAGTTTCGACAAAACACCAATCGCAGAAGGCGACAAAATTCAGAAAAATTTCGACTCAGAAGAAAGAGCGTGCCAGACGCACAACAAAAAGGACTTCGCCGTGGGAAGCAGAGGCGTCTCCAAGGTACACCAGTTATGCGTCATTATCACTGAAGAAGAAGAAGAAAACAATAGCAAAGGAAATGAGAATGTCGACAGGCAAGTCGACAAAGTAAAAGATCACAACAAAAAGGAAAAGGAGAAAGTCCATGTCTCGGCTGGTGAATGGAGGATGATCAAGTCAGCTATCAACCATGGTATAGAAGTACCCGAAAGATCGAGAAGAGAAGTACTAATGGGATATCAGTATGCATTATACTAGCACAGGAAGAAACTAAGGGAGGAAAGAGATATGGTTTTTCAAGATAATAACAGTATATCAAGGGAGGAATACTGGGAAGACTACAATGAAGATTCAGAATACAGCAGAGAAAGGCGTGGAGACCCAAAACACAACAGGGGGGCGACAGCATGCGGCAGAGAAGAGGGGTACACAAGGAGCCCTACCCCACAGCTAGAAGAGGAGGAAGATGACTTCATACAAAAAACGCCAGAAGCAGCACTAGTAGCAGCACAAGCGTATTTACTAGCTACAAGACCAGAACCTGGAGACCCACGAGAAGATATGCACCGAGCCGCGATACGAAGCCTCGGAATAGTAGAAGGAAAGATCAGGGAACAAGGTCCAGAGACAAAGTCGACAAGCTGCAAGGGAAATCGAAAGGAGAAGTTCAGATACAATTTCAAAGATAACGAGTATAGGGAGTCGTCAGAAGAGAAAAAGCAACAGAAAAGGAAGGAGGACGCAAGAAGTATAATAGCACAAGCTCGAGTAAATAAATCGCGTCATGCTTGGAGGGAAGAGAATTACGAGGACAACGATAAAGATATGGGTGCGTTATGCTTTACCCGCAGGGTTCGCAAAACACGGGTACCCAAAGGATTCAAATTACCACACGACCAACCTAAGTATGATGGGTCGCAAGAACCTACCCTATGGTTATCGGATTATCTGCAAGCAGTGCAGATATTGGGGGGAACAAAGGCGACTGCAATGCAAAGTTTGCAGCTGCACCTCACTGGCGCAGCACGGTCCTGGTTGAATACCCTACCCAACGAATCCATCAGAAGTTGGGGGGAACTCGAAAGTCAATTCACAAGCAATTTTCGTTCCACCTACAAGCGCCCAGTATCACTGGAGGAAGTTAAAACATGTGTGCAGAAGAAAGGCGAAACGCTACGTTCTTACATACAACGCTGGAGTATAATCAAAAACTCAGCAGAGGACGTCTTCGACGAACGAGCAATAGACGCCTTTTCGGCCGGACTTCGTCGCTCAGATCTTGTGGAAGAAATAGGAAGAACAAGACCTACGACAGTAGCCGAGCTAATGGAACAAGCCAACAAATTCGCTGATGGAGAGGACGCGTATAACAACAAAAGAGGACGTTCACCAGAAGTCGACAGAATAAGTAGACAGAGGAGACGACACCGCAGCAGGGATAACCAAGGAAGGCGAAATCAGGTAGCCGCGGGTTACGTACTAGAAGAAGAGGAAGGATATGAAAGCAGGAGGTTTCAGGCAAAAGGAGTAGAAAAATCGAGATACTCCGGTCCTTCGGCCGAGGATATGCTATACGGACCTTGTCGAATCCACTACGTGTATCTCGACGGGAAAAGAGTCTCAAATCACCAGATGAAGGATTGCAGGACATTCCTAAGGTTGCAAAGCGCCATGGGCTCAAAACAAGAAGGGAGGCAAGAAGAAAGACACAGAAGGCAAGGATATCAAATGCAAAAGCTAGCAAGGCACTTAGAGTCAAAAGTGTACATATCAGCCATGATTCAACCGGTGCCCAAGTCAAAGAAAGAGCGAAAGAGCATATCCAGGCAAGTCAACCTAGCAATATCATCACCACCAGCTACCACAGAGTACCTACGGTGGTCAGAACAACCAGTCAAGTTCAGCAGAGAAGACCACCCGAGGAAAGTTCCCAGGCCAGGTCACTCGCCTATGGTTTTAAAGGCACAAATAGGAGGGTACGACATCGGAAGAGTGTTCATGGATGCAGGAAGTGGCATAAACTTAATATATGCCAGAACCCTAAAGGCAATGTGCATCTCGCTGACGAGTCTGAAGCCAACAGATTGCTCTTTCCACGGAATAGTACCAGGAGCCGCAAACTACCCTTTGGGGAGAATAGAACTCGACGTCTGCCTTGGCAGTAGCGGAAACTACCGAAAAGAGAAACTGGAATTTGAAGTAATGGACTGGCTGTCACAATATCATGCAATCCTGGGGCGCCCAGCATTTGCAAAATTCATGGCAGTACCACACTACGCGTATCTTACGTTAAAAATTCCAGGACCCAATGGAACAATCACAGTACAAGGGAGCTTTGAAGTAGCCAATACATGCGACAGGGAATTCAACAGGATGGTGCAAACCTTCGGCATGACAGCGGAGTACGAGAGGTTAAAAGGAGAAACGGATCACAATGTACTACCCGACGTTGGACGATCCCTGCCAGATCAGGCTTTCGACACGTCTCAGGACTCGAAGAAAATCCAGGTCCATCCTACAGATGCAAACAAGACGACATCAATTGCGGTGAACTTGGATCCCGCATAGGAAAGCGCGCTCGTCGAGTTCCTCCGTGAGCGCTGGGAAATCTTCGCCTGGTGTCCATCAGACATGCCAGGGGTTCCCAGGGAACTCGTCGAGCACGCATTAAACGTAGATCCCAAGGCAAAGCCAGTCAAGCAGCCATTGCGACGATTCGATGAACCTAAAAGAAAGGCGATAGCATCAGAGTTGCACAGGCTAGAAAATGCCGGATTTATCAGAGAAATCAAAACTTCGAGTTGGGTGTCGAACCCAGTCATAGTACCCAAGAAGAACACAGACGTACAAAGAGTATGTGTCGACTACACATCTCTCAATAAGCATTGTCCAAAGGATCCCTTCCCTCTACCCCGAATCGATCAGATAATCGATTCAACAGCGGGATGCGCGAGGCTTTCATTTTTGGACGCATACTCTGGTTACAATCAGATCAAATTGAAGAAAGAAGACGAAGAAAAAACGGCCTTCATCACACCATATGGGGTGTTTTGCTACCAAGTGATGCCGTTCGGCCTAAAAATGCAGGAGCAACTTATCAACGGATGATGCAAAGTTGCCTCGGAAGCCAAATAGGGCGCAACATACAAGTCTACATTGATGATGTAGTCATCACCACAAGAGAGGAGAAATCTCTAATCAGCGACTTGGCAGAAACCTTCGACAACCTGAGCAGGTACAAACTTAAGCTTAACCCGACAAAGTGCTCTTTCGGCGTATCAGCAGGACAACTTTTAGGGTTCCTGGTATCAGCACGAGGAATAGAGGCGAACCCAGAGAAGATTCAAGCAATTTTGACAATGGAGAAACCCACAAAACTACACGACGTACATAAACTTGCAGGACGCGTCGCGGCACTAAGTCGCTTCGTTGCTCGACTAGGGGAGAAGGCGCTTCCTTTTTATGCACTTATGAAGAAGTCAGACAATAAATTTGAGTGGACAGAAGAAGCAGACGCAGCGTTTGCACAGTTGAAAAAAGTGCTTTCCACGCCACCAGTGCTGGTCGCACCAAAAGAGAAAGAACCACTGCTATTGTACATCGCCGCAACCCATCAGGTGGTGAGTACAATATTAGTAGTCGAAAGAAGCGAAGAAGGAAAAACCCATGGCGTCCAGAGGCCAGTATATTTCATCAGTGAAGTGTTGTCTCCAACAAAACAAAGGTACCCGCACTATCAGAAGTTGGCGTACAGTGTCTTCACAACCGCACGAAAACTATGACAGTACTTTGCGGTGCACCCAATTATAGTAGTCAACGAGGCGCCATTGTCGAACATATTGAATAATCCTTCAGCAACAGGACGTGTCTGTTTGTGGGGAATCGAGTTATCTCCCATGGACATCACGTACGAAAAAAGGAAGGCGATCAAGTCGCAAGTTTTGCCAGATTTTACGGCAGAGTGGCTGGAGCTGCAGAGCACAGGACCACCAGATTTATCCAGTGTTTGGACAATGTACTTCGACGGTTCTAAAAGAGTCCAAGGCGCAGGCGCAGGAGTAGTGTTGATATCACCTCATGGTGACAAATTGAAGTACCTCTTAAGGATGAGCTTTCCACAGGCTTCCAACAATGAAGCAGAGTACGGGGCTTTGTTGCACGGAATGAAAATGGCTAAAGCATGTGGAGAAACTCGCCTAAAAATATTTGGAGATTCCAACCTTGTTGTCCAGCAAGTTATGAACAGATGTGACACAATCAATGACAACATGATGGCTTACAAAAATTTGTACCATTATCTAGAAGGAACGTTCGATGGATGCGAAGTCTCGCACGTAAGCAGGAACAGCAATGAAGAAGCCGACAATTTAGCAAATATCGGGTCATAGTGTTTACCTGTGCCATCCGGAGTATTTTGGGAGGAAATAGTGGAAAGATCAATAAAAAGTGGAAAAAGTTCGACTACTACAGCAGGCTCGGGGGCTACATCAGAACCAGAGGAGGTCATGATGATAGAAGAAACATGGATGCAGCCATATCTTGCATACATGATAAATAAAAAACTACCAGAAGATGCAGTGGAGGCCAAGAGGATAACTCGAAGATCGAAAGCGTTTGTCGTGTTGCAGGGGAAATTATACAAGAAAAGTATTACGGGCGTTTTGCAGCGTTGTGTAACGCCCCAAGAAGGACAAAAGATACTGCAAGACATACACGGTGGAGTATGCGGCCATCATGCTAGCAGCAGAGCAATAGCAGCAAAAGCTTTCCGTGCAAGATTCTATTGGCTAACAGCCATCGAGGACGCAAAAGATATAGTTCGAAAGTGTGAAGCATGTCAAAGGTTTGCATCTAGACCGCATGCACCAGCAGCGGAGTTACAAACAATACCATTATCTTGGCCTTTTGCACAATGGGGCCTCGATATGGTGGGAAAGTTGCACAAATCCTGGCCAGGAGGGCATGTTTACATGCTAGTGGCAGTCGGTAAATTCACCAAATGGGTAGAAGCGGCCCCGGTGACAACTCAAGATTCTACAGCAGCAATCAACTTCATCAAGTCAATAGTTTTCCGTTTTGGTGTACCATACAGTATCATCACAGACAATGGGACAAATTTCACTTCAAAGGAATTCAAGAGTTACTGCGAAGGATTAGGGATCAAGCTAAAATTCGCATATGTGGCGCACCCAAAGACAAACGGGCAAGTCGAAAAGGCCAATGGCCTGATATGTAGTGGGATAAAAAAGAGGCTCCTAGCACCTCTCGAGAAAGCCAAGAGCGCTTGGGTAGAAGAATTGCCCTCCGTTCTTTGGAGTCTAAGAACTACGCCTAACGCAGCAACTCAAGAAACTCCTTTCTTCCTGGTCCATGGTGCAGAAGCCGTGCTTCCAGTCGAGGTTACACACGAGGCTCCAAGAGTGACAGCATATGACCAGACAACATCAACAGAAGCATTGCAGGATGATGTCGATGCACTAGATGAAGCAAGAGATAAAGCATTAGAAAGGGCTACACAGTATCAACAGAGTCTACGAAACTACCATAGTAGTCGAGTTCGTCCACGATCCTTCATGGTGGGAGACCTAGTTTTGCGACTCAGGCAAGACAGCCACGGCAAGTTGGAGTCCCCTTGGGTGGGACCTTACATCGTCACCGAAGTAATACCAGGAGGAGCATATCGACTACAAGACAAGAAGACTGGGAAAGATGAGAGCAACCCATGGAATGCAGAGCAGCTACGACGTTTTTACGCGTAGAATGCATATAGTGGTATTAATAAATTCGAGTTAACCTTCTGAACCTAGAACATGAGGCCACAGGTCAGGTTCTTTGGGTTGAACTCGACAAAATTGTACAATTATTACTTCTTCGCCTCGGGGGCTTCAACCCTCGGGTCGTGCGAAAGGAATTTTTATCGCGACTTGGAAGATTTTTTTTCACTGAAAGGTTGTGCAGACAACCCGATAAATATTCAAATAACTTGGTTCCAGAAGGAACCCGATATTCTTGGTTCACAAAGAACCCGACAGATGGAAAGCGTACCTCAGAACAATAACTTGTTTTCCTGGTACTAGCAAAAACATCGACATAGAATACGAATATTCATTACAGAGAACATGGCAGCAAGGACATTATCAAACGACATTACATAAAAAGCAAAATCCTAATGGAAGTGGACTTCAGCCTCATATTTCTTCTGGCAGAGGGTGCCGTTGTAGATCATCACGTCAAACTTCGACGTGCCGATGTGGAAGTCAAAGGCCAGGAAGAAGCCTTGGTGGATGTCGTGGTCTTCTGCGAACTATGACCAGCCACCCTTAAAGTACTGCTCGCCGTCGCCATTATACCACACCTCCACCTCGTATAGGATCCCACTGCCAGACTGTTCGCGGAGAACCGCCTCTCGCAGTTCGCGCCCATCCATGAAGTTGGTGAAATTCAGCGGCAGGCGCTGAATCTTGCGGCACTGCGCCATGGCAATGCAAAGGAAAGAAAAGATTCGGGGAGGCGCAGCAGGAGTAGCGGAAGTAGAAGGAGGAGGAGCGACTGGACCCGGAGCAGCGCCAGTCACCTTGGGCTTGTTCTTACTACCAGGTGGGCGGCCGGGGCGACGCTTAGCCGGAGCGGCCGATGATGATCCTGTTGCGGCCGGAGTGGTGTTGTTCTTGTTTTTGCTTCCACGAGGGCGACCTCGGCCTTGGGGCGCCACCAGAGAGCCAAGATTCAGACGGGAGCTATCTGCATCAGCCATGTGAACAAAGGAAAAAGGAAAACCCTAGATGGAGGGAGAAGATGATGCGGCGGAGGAGGAATTTGATTAGGGTTTTTACCCTTGCTAGAGGGTGCTTTATTTATAAGCACATATTATCGAGCCCCCGTACTAAAGCAAGGCCCGTCAACATATTTTACAATAGGAGTTAAATTCTGCACACAGCAGACGATAATACCAAAGAACAAGAAGAGAAGATTGTGGTCGCACGATATGAAAACCTCGACTTGGACTCGGGGGCTTGCAAATAGTAGACGTTAACAGAAGGAAGAAGAAATGAACTTTGAGCCTATGCTTGACTACAAGTATCCAAACATAGCCTCGGGGGCTACTCCCATCGGGAGCGCTGAGCGCGCACCCGATAGAGGATAAGATAATTAATAATGGAGATGAAGAAGGGTTAGTATACAAACTTCGACTATATAGTCGACAAAAGTGCAAGAGAGATTACTCCCATCGGGAGCGAAGAAGATTAATTTAATCCGAATTTCTTTGATTTTATCAATCAAAAACTTGGCTGCGACATAAGATTCTCGAGTTGCGTTATCGCAACGAAACTCGAATGCCGTGATTTATCACGAAGGTAAGACCCCAGGATCCGTCCTGTGTGGCCCGGTATACGCACATGGATGCGCTCTGCTGGCATGTATCCGTGTCTATGACGCGAAGAAAATCCTGGTGGACGCACTGGGTACCCTGAGAATCACTGGGATTCATTCTTTGTACGTCCTAAATGCGGCAAAAGAGTGGATTTGACCGGTATCCCGAATTCAAGTCCAAGGGGATTGAATTTGAAGTAGGTGACAAGTATCTGTTCCGGCAGTTAACTGACCTCTTGATCCGTCAGAGTTGTCAGGCTTGTTCATCAAGACCCCTTGCAAACAAATTATCATAAATATAAGTCGAAAGACCAAGTCGAAGATCTGAAGATAAGAAGAAGTCGAAGAATTGATCAAGTCGAAGATTTGAAGATTAGAGATTCAACCCGAATCTACAATTCTGGTAGAATCTCAGGGGCTACTGACAAGGGTATAGCTAATAGAGCCCGTTAGTTGAGTACCCCTAAGGCCCGTATAGCTAGGCCCAATTGTAATGATAGTCGAATACGAGTCTTTACCGTATGTCAATATTTGTAATCTGTATCGGACCCTACCCGATCCTCGAGACCTGGCCACCTATATATAGGGGCCAGGAGGGGATGGTGTGGGGCAGATTGAAAGCAAGCCAGGTTGAACACCCAAGTTTACTTTCGACACACATCTATTTTGACTAACTTTACCTTCGAGTTCATCCGACGCCCTATCTCCTCGATCCTAAGTCCTTCATCTAGGACATTTGTCGAGTTAACCCTCGTCAGTCACTAAGTAATTATAGCACATGCATTCTTTTTTATCCCTAGTGAGGTAACCTTGGAAAGGTAAGACACCATAGCAGATCATGAATACTGTCACTATACAATCACTACTACCTAGTTACTCCATCTAATACACACCATTCCCCTCTCGCATACATGTTGAATCAAAACAAGTAATAAAGAACGGGGTAATAATATGCATCTACTCATACATCAAGAGCATAATAACAAATCACATCTCATTGATCATCCAATGATATATAGATCCACCACATAGGAATTACATAATATGCACCATAATCATGTTGGGCAGCTCATATGTCATCTAAACATTGAAGCATAAGAGAGAGATAGAACAAGCTACTGCCACAAATCCATAGTCCAGAGGTGCACTACTCCCTCTTCATGGTGGTGATGATGGTGTTGATGTTGGAGAGGATGGAGAAGCATCCGGGGGCGACTCCGGTAGCGTTTCCCCCTCCAATCTTAGTTGGAACAACCTCTGTTTTGTGTTTCTCCGCCGCCTCCTCTCAGGAACACCGAGGGGGAGGTCTTTTTATTGGTGTTTTTCAGTCAAGCTGAGTGTCAGGAGACGAAGATAGACGAAATCGGAGGCTCGAGTCCCAAACGGAGTCAGGTGGTGTGGCCTGGACTAGGGCCCGCACCACCTGGTATATTTTGGCCCTCGTGGCCTCCCTCGTTGACTTCTTGTGCGCCAGAAGGTTCCCGTGATAAAATATTAATGCCTGAAAAATTGCAGATCAATTTGAGTTCTGGAAGGTTCCTGAAACGTAAAAATACACAAAACAGGGTTTTCCTATTCTACAGAGTTATAACCAAAATAAGGGGGATCGATGGAAAATCCCCATAAATCATTGAAAATTATCATTATAACAACTAATAACATTATAGTACTATGTAGGAATATACATCAATAAAATACAAAGTTTATGCATGTATTTTGCATGCATCACTATTTTAATTGTGTCTTTTATATTTCAATTGAATTCAAATTGCTTCTTCCCAAAACATAATAATTTAGCAAAGGCCATGTCAAAATTTATCGCACTCATATCGATGACTAACTCAACTCCCATAGACACAAGCGAAACCTCGATCACTTTGACGGGTTTAATTAAAAGCGCGAAAATTCCCCAGATTTTCTTATGCATGAAAGCAATACACACATCTGTTTCCTCTCTATTTCTAGCCTTGAAGCCTGGGATGTTATAGTTGACCACTGGGCTGCTAATTATAATTACGTCTTTTGTGGTATTAATGTAAGCAAAATTACGGCAAGAAATTTTTTCCACACTTATTTGTATCACGAATTTACGATGGTGTTATCTGTATCTTCCATGCTAGAACTAGCTCGGTATATCACAATGCATCATGACAAAAAAAAGCATGGTCTCAACACCTTTCCCGACGCAGTTATCTCTGGCGGCTTTTATTTGCTGGGTCAGAGCAAGCTCAAAAATTATGCGTGCGCCTCGGCATATAAGTCTTATGACCGGATCGAGTGGCACTACTTACAAGCCATCCTGCTAAAACTTGGTTTTCATGATTGTTTGTTTGACTGATTATGAAGTGTGTGACCTCAGTTAGGTTCACTGCTCGTGCGAATGAAGAAGTGTTGCCATTCTTCACCCCTACAAGGGGACATCGGCAAGGTGATCCCATGTCTCCCTTCCTTTTATTTATATGTGTAGAAGGTTTGACAACTTTGCTGAACTTATATGGAGGCACTTATGTCGGTGATGCGGCGCGGTGTTGATGGTTTTTCACCGTCTAGTTGGGAACCCCAAGAGGAAGGTATGATGAGCACAACAACAAGTTTTTCCCTCAGAAAGAAACCAAGGTTTATCAAATCCAGGAAAAAGTCAAACTCCAGAAGGTGATGCTGACTAGCCTACTAATACTCCAACAACGGCGCCGTTAACGATTCTTGTTGACTCGTCTTCAACTAGTAGCAACTAGGAACCTGCACACAACACAACCAAATCTTTGCTCCCAACTTACGATGAGGTTGTCAATCTCACCGGTTTGCTTGAAACAAAGGAATGAGCGTATCGAGTGGAAAGCAATAGTAATATGTGATACGTCTCAAACGTATCTATAATTTTTGATGCTCCATGCTTGCTTTTACACCATTTGCCTTGTGTTTCGTTACACTTTGTGGCGTTTTTATGCGATTTCCAGAACTAACCTACTAACAAGATGCCACAGTGCCAGTTCCCTATTTTTTGCTATTTTTGTGTTTCAGAAATATTACACAGGAAATATTCTCAGAATTGGACGAAACAAGTTCCAGAATTCCTATTTTTGCCGGAAGAGGACCGAAGACCGAACGAGAGCCGAAGGGGGGCCAGAGGCTGCCCACACCATGAGGGGGCGCGGCCCAGGCCCTGGTTGCGCCCACCTATGGTGAGGCCCCCTGGTCGCCTCCTGACGATGCCCCTTCGCCTATAAGAAGCCTCCTGACGGAAAACCCTAAAACAATCAGCATTTTTCCCAGAATAGTTCCGCAGCTCCGCCGCCGCCACCAACGAATTTTGGGGGACAGAAGTTTCTGTTCCGGCACCCTGCCGGTATGGGGAAGTGCCCTCGGAGCCATATCCATCGGTCTCAATCGCCGTCTCCGCCGTCTCCATCGACCTCACCGCCATCTCCATCAACCTTGTTGTCTCCTATGATGAGGAGGGAGTAGTTCTTCCCCAGGGCTGAGGGCTCTACCGGTAGCTATGTAGTTCACCTCTCTCTCCCATGATGTGATCTTTATGTGATCGTGAGCTTTGTATCTAGTTGAATTGGTAGATGTTATTATTCAGATATTATGCTACTCCCGTGCTTTATAAACTCCGGAGATACCATGTATCATGGTGTGAAGGTGACTAGTGTGCGCATCATGTGTATCTTTTTGGTTAATGTCTCTATGAAATGTTGGTGTTTGTTGGAACCATCTAGTGTGTTCATGGTGATAGTGTGGGACAATCTAGTTTGGGTACATACGGACTTTGAGGAGTGCTTCGTAGCCCTACGCATGATTAGTGTTCGTTTTCCATTGGAGAATTGTTTTGAGTTGCATATTGATGATAGTATCTATTGGTTCAATTATGTTATATTTGTTGAGAGTGTGTCCACTAGTGAAAGTATGATCCCTAGGCCTTGTTTCCAAGCATTGCACACCATTTCCTTTCAGTTTTGTTACATGTTTGCTTGCAGCGATATTTATTTCAGATTACATTTACTACTTATAATCATCACTACTACTTGTATCTCACTATCTCTTCGCCGAACTAGTGCACCTATACATCTGACAAGTGTATTGGGTGTGTTGGGGACACAAGAGACTTTCTGTATCGTAATTGCAGGGTTGCTTGAGAGGGATAGCTTTGACCTCCTCCTCCCTGAGTTCGATAAACCTTGGGTGATCCACTTAAGGGAAACTTGCTGCTGCTCTACAAACCTCTGCACTTGGAGGCCCAACACTGTCTACAAGAACAGAAGCGTGTGTAGACATCAAGCTCTTTTCTGGCGCCGTTGCCGGGGAGGTAAGGTAAAAGGTACTCACATTCTTTGGTTACTAAGTGTTTTAGTTGCTGGTGTGTGCTCGAAGTTATTTCCTTTAGATTCTGCAATTATATCTTTTTGTTTCTTGTTTTTATTTTCACTAGTTAGGCTTAATGGAAAGTAAAGAGTTCTTTAGTCTTTTTCCTGAGTTTAGATTTGAAGAGAAAATTGAAAAACATTTGGAGCTTGTTTCGCATACCAATGTTATTATTATGAATGCTTTGAATACCGTTATTGCTAATGCTATGGAAAAGTCTAAGCTTGGGGAAGTTGGTTTTGTTAAGCATGATATTTTTAGTTCCCCAGCTTTAGTGGAGAAAGTTTGCTCTGATGATAGTTTATCTCCCATGTGTGATGTTTCTAATGATGATTGTGCTCCTCATCCTTTTAAAATACCTATGAAGATTGTTGAACGTGCTATGGATAACTGCTATTTACGAGATGGAACTGTCCATCCTGGTGATCATTTGCTCATAGTGAACATTCGACGACGCATCTCAAAATAAAAAGCTATACCAATGGTAAATAAAAGAGATGTCAAGGTGTTCATTGATGCGTGGTAAATGACCAGCCCGTTGGGAACCCCAAGAGGAAGGTGTGATGAATATAGCAGCAGATTTTCCCTCAGTTAAGAAACCAAGGTATGTCGATCTTGGAGAGGAGAGACAAACGACTGAAGGTGATGCGGACTGGCTTAATAGCACTCCAACAAGGGCGCCGTTTACGACACTTGTTGACTCGTCTTTGGCCAGTAGCAACGCGGAACCTGCACACACACAACCAAATACTTTGTTCCCAACTTACGATGAGGTTGTCAATCTCACCGGTTTGCTTGAAACAAAGGGTATGAGCGTATCGAGTGGAAAGTGATAATAGTATGCGAGTAAGGTAAACAGTGCGAGTAAAGTAAACAGGTGATAGCAATATGATGGAAATAGGACCGGGGTCCACAGTTCACTAGCGGTGTCTCTCCATAAGATAAATAACACATGCTGGGTAAACAAATTACAGTTGGGCAATTGATAGAATAAAGATAAACGTGATATGTCAAGAAGATCACTATGCGATTTACTTTGGGCATTACAACAAAATACATAGACCGCCATCCAACTGCATCTATGACTAATAATCCACTCACGGGGATATCATCCGAATACCCCATGAGTATTAAGTTGCGAACAACAGATAATTGCATTAAGCAAAGTGTGTAATGTAAACAAAGCATATGCCCTTGAGCATATGAATGTTGTTTTCTCCCAAGTAGCAACAGCACATCTACAACCTTAGAGGTTTCTGTCACTCCCCCAGGTTAAATAGAGGCATGAACCCACTATCGAGCATAAATACCCCCTCTTGGAGTCACTAGCAACTACTCGGCCAAGATAGCTACTAACAACAGAGAGCATGCAAGATCATAAACAACATAGAGATAACATAAGATATATTTCAGTATAGCAACTCAATCATAACACCAATATTCATCGGATCCCAACAAACCAAACATGTAGAATTACATAACGGTGATCTCAATCATGTAGGGCAGCTCATGAGATCTAAACATGAAGCACATGGTGGAGGAGACAACCATCTAGCTACTGCTATGGACCCATAGTCCAAGGTAGACTACTCACTCATCGCTCCGGAGGCAAGCATGACGATGAAGAAGACCTCCGGTGGTGATTCCCCTCTCCGGCAGGGTGCCGGGAAGAGCTTCTGGACCCTCCTGATCTCGGGTTGACGACGGCGGCGGATCGCAATGTGTTTCTGGAAAATTGATCGTGTACTTAGGTTTTTTCCGTCGGGGGACTTTATAGGCGAAGGGGCAGCGTCAGGAGTGGACCCAGGCGTCCTCACACATAGGGGGCGCGGCCAGGGGCTGGGCCGCGCCACCCTGGTGTGAGGTGGCCTGTGGCCCCTCTCCGTCTCCTCTTCGGATCTCTGAAAGCTTCCAGGAAAAATAAGACTTCAGGAACTTGTTTCGTCCAATTCCGAGAATATTTCCTGTGTAGCTTTTCTGAAACACAAAAATAGCAGAAAACAGGGAACTGGCACTGTGGCGACTTGTTAATAGGTTAGTTCCGGAAAATGCATAAAAGTGCCACGAAGTGTAACGAAACATTAGACAAATGGTGTAAAAACAAGCATGGAGCATCATAATTATGGATACGTCGGAGATGTATCAGCATCCCCAAGCTTAACTCCTGCTCGTCCTCGAGTAGGTAAGTGATAACAAAAGAAATAATTTTTGAGGTGACATGCACCTACACAATCTTGATCATATATGTAAGCATTTGTGAGCTGGGATCAAAAGAACTTAAAACATGGGCATGAAAGATATAATCTCGACAATAAGAACTTGGCAACCATGTTATAACATGAAAGTGAACACAAACAAAAGATCATGAAAATGAAACAATGAAAGTCAACGTGCGTTCAAATCATAAGTAAAAACATACAAATGGTTTTCAGCTTGTCCTTCAAAGAGAGCAAAACATAAACGCATAGGACACCTTCAAGTTTAAGAGGGTGACTAGATACAAATAATTTGGGAATAAGTGAAACCAACAATATGAATCAATCAATGAAAACTTTTGGACAATGCACATTATACTAAGAATGACAACTATGCTCTCTTAATGGTGCATAAAGATAGAAGGTGGTGACTCAACATAAAAGTAGAAGAAAGGCCCTTCGCTGAGGGAAGCAGTGATTGCAAGTTTTATAACCTTCAAAAATTATGTTACTTACCGGCTTTGAGCTCCCATTGCCCCCATCATAAGCATCTTGAATGGTTAAAGTTAATGCGAGAACAATTATGATGCATATGCTTGACAAATCATAAGTTGAAAACCTCGTGTCCCGTGAATACAAGTACCCAAACCTCATGCTACTTTACTTAGAGTCCCAAGCAAGGCTCTTGTCATTGTAAGTATACACATATCATCAAGAACCGCCAATGGGGTACCTCCGTGCCCGATGACATGGAACAAGCCCACATCAAAATGACAGGACAAGCAGACAATGAATACCTCAACATCTCTTTTATTTACCATTTGTTTAGCTTTTTATTTTGAGATGCGTCATCGAATGTCCACTATGGGTGTGCTGCAAATTTCTACCATGAATTATGCATGGCTTAGATTGGCGGCCCAGGCGTTTCCCTAACACATATACAAACTCCATGATCCCCACAAGATTCCCAATTCATTTCATACCACGGGCATCCATAAACAAAAGATCACGATATCAACTCAAATAAGGAGTGCAATGTTGAAAGCTTGCCCATGACTGCATGGCTGGGCTAGTCTCCAACTTACAACTTGCAAGCATAACAACTCAACATAAGAGACCACAATGTCAAATTTTTAAGAACAGGAAAAAGTAAAGTGTGCCTTCTGGTTCGTGAGAGCTTTACTGACCAATTTTCGCATAACACTGGTAAGAGTTTAATTTGAAGAGAAAATAAAAGCAAGTCAAATTTACTTGGAATAGCAAATTGCTAGTAGGTATGTATGGTGGACACTTTGGAAAACTTGGTTTTCAGGAGTTGGATGCACGAGTAGAGCTCATACACAGTACAAGGCGAGGGCTAGCAAAAGACTGGGAGCGACCAACTAAGAGAGCAATAATGGCCATAATCATGCAAAGCGACATTAAAAGAAGCATAAGATGGCATCAAAAGTCAAAAACTAAATGATCATAGAGGCTATTGGCAACTTTGTAAGAGTCTAACATGTGTGAGCATGTGCCAAGTCAACCCAAATAAAGCATCAAGGAGAAAACCAAAATAATGCTTCCAAATAATTAAAAACAACGCATGATTTTTTCAAAGGCTCATTAAGCAATCTCAGTTATTTGAGACAAGTCATGCTACAGCAAAACCACTAAGCATACTATCAAAAAGACATCAAGCAAGACATGAAAAAGCCTAAGCCACAGTCTATACAAGCTCCTTCTTGTACCACTTTTTTGCATAAAGCTTTTTCTCTTTTCCAACACCATTCAAACTTTTTATAAACACCTCTTTTGATGAAAACCAATAAAGATTAGAGGCAAAAATACATCTTGATGAATAAATATAAGAAGATCTGAACGCAAATCAAGGCGAAAACGAAAACAAAAGCAGTAGCAGAAAAGGAAGAACACTCGGTTTTTGATAAGAGTGAAAACTGGAGCGTTCTTGGCAAATTAAAAGCAAGGCAACTTCTCCAAAAGAAATTTGTTGGGGTCCAACCATTTATTGCAGCAAACAAAACTAAACTAATAAAGGAAACTAAAACAACTGATGCTCCAAGAAAAACACATAGTGCATGAAGCAATAAAAATATAGTGTCTTGAAAGGTGACCTGATTTTTGCCGATGAAGAAGGGGTGCCTCGGGGGCATCCCCAAGCTTTGACGCTTGTACTTCTTGGATATTTCTTGGGGTGATGCATGGGCATCCCCAAGCTTGAGCTTTTTTCCATTCTTCAACTCATCTCATCATTCTCCAATCCCTACACTTGAAAACTTCCTTCATACAAAACTAAACACAAATCTATTAGCAACATTAGTGTAGCATAACATATAATCAACCTCTTTTTGCTTCAGGTTTCAACCCAAAACCACCACATATATAGCATATACTACTGTAGCAACTTCCCCAAATTAAAGTTCCGTGATCAAAAGAACTCAAAAGAAAGCGATTAAGCGGCAAACACAAATATTGGCAGAAATCTGTCAAAACAGAACAGCTGACAAAGGTCGAATTTTGAAGGGGTTTTCTGTTGCTCAAATCAAAAAGTGTTCAACTAATGAAAGTTTTGATATAACCTGGGGCATATGCACAAGAAATAGTAGGTCCAAAAGATATACAGAGAATTTATACGAATTTTTACGGTGCAGCAACAAAAACAGTTTCAGGACAGCAACATCCCCAAATCTTACCTCACTCAAATTAGAGGTTTCTCTTGGCACAACAATGAAATAAAAAGGATACGGAGTGGTCATTACAGTAGTAATGACTTCCAAGACTCAAATAAAAGAAAAAGTACTGAAAATAAAACATTGGGTTATCTCCCAAGAGTGCTTTTCTTTAACGCCTTTGAGCTAGGCGCAGAAAATTGCGAATCAAGTAACATCAAGTGATGAAGCATCAATTACCTCAATAGGCACTTTGGAAGTTCCCGAAGATGATTCAACCTGCTAGTCACTTTTAGTTGAACTAAAAGTCTTACCAATTTTAAGAACATGTTGAGGTTTAAGCGCAGAAACCTTGGGAACATACATAATTTTTTGCTCTTTTCCAACAAAAACTTTCTCTTTCTTAAATTTAAGAGAAGAGAAGATTAAACTAAGAGTTTCCATAGACTCCTCTAGTTTACCAATCCTTAAGTTTTGATTATCATGAGTAGTGCTAGCCTCTAAAACGGTGATTCTATTACCAATATTTTCTATTGATTCATTAACTCGGCTAGCATTTTCGAGGATACTTGGCAAACTTTTCTCTAAAGAGCTGAGCTTATCTAAAACCTCCTCCAAGGTGACCTCAGTTTTAACAACATGAATAGGTGGTATTCCCACTAAACTTTCAATTATAGTGCATGCTTCTCCAGCGGGAGTACCCAGAAAATTACCTCCTGTAAGAGTATCAAGAACATACCTATTCCAGCTAGATATACCAACATAAAAATTTCTAAGGAGGATCGTGGTAGAGTGCTTTTTTGTACACCTATGATGGGCATTGTTAATATGGTACCAAGCATCTTTTAAACTTTCTCCCCCTTGTTGCTTAAAACTATGAACTTCTACTTCAGGATTACTCATTTTAGCAAAACTAAAAGCAGATAAGTAAAAACAACTACCAAGGATTCTAATTTTTTTGGGTTTTTGATAAAAACGATGCAGGTAAAGTAAATAAAGTAAAGCAAAACAATAACAAAGTAAAGGATGTGTGTGCGAAAAACTCCCCTCGCAGAAGTCTTCTACTTCCTCCCCGGCAACGGTGCCAGAAAATATGCTTGATGTGTGGTAAATGACCAGCCCGTTGGGAACCCCAAGAGGAAGGTGTGATGAATATAGCAGCAAATTTTCCCTCAGTTAAGAAACCAAGGTATGTCGATCTTGGAGAGGAGAGACAAACGACTGAAGGTGATGCGGACTGGCTTAATAGCACTCCAACAAGGGCGCCGTTTATGACACTTGTTGACTCGTCTTCGGCCAGTAACAACGCGGAATATGCACACACACACACAACCAAATACTTTGTTCCCAACTTACGATGAGGTTGTCAATCTCACCGGTTTGCTTAAAACAAAGGGTATGAGCGTATCGAGTGGAAAGTGATAATAGTATGCGAGTAAGGTAAACAGTGCGAGTAAAGTAAACAGGTGATAGCAATATGATGGAAATAGGACCGGGGTCCACAGTTCACTAGCGGTGTCTCTCCATAAGATAAATAACACATGCTGGGTAAACAAATTACAGTTGGGCAATTGATAGAATAAAGATAAACGTGATATGTCAAGAAGATCACTATGCGATTTACTCTGGGCATTACAACAAAATACATAGACCGCCATCTAACTGCATCTATGACTAATAATCCACTCACGGGGATATCATCCTAACACCCCATGAGTATTAAGTTGCGAACAACAGATAATTGCATTAAGCAAAGTGTGTAATATAAACAAAGCATATGCCCTTGAGCATATGAATGTTATTTTCTCCCTACTAGCAACAACACATGTACAACCTTAGAGGTTTCTGTCACCCCCAGGTTAAATAGAGGCATGAACCCACTATCGAGCATAAATACCCCCTCTTGGAGTCACTAGCAACTACTCGGCCAAGATAGCTACTAACAACGGAGAGCATGCAAGATCATAAACAACATAGAGATAACATAAGATATATTTCAGTATAGCAACTCAATCATAACACCAATATTCATCGGATCCCAACAAACCAAACATGTAGAATTACATAACGGTGATCTCAATCATATAGGGCACTAGGGCAGCTCATGAGATCTAAACATGAAGCACATGGTGGAGGAGACAACCATCTAGCTACTGCTATGGACCCATAGTCCAAGGTAGACTACTCACTCATTGCTCCAGAGGCAAGAATGGCGATGAAGAAGACCTCCGGTGGCGATTTCCCTCTCCGGCAGGGTGCCGGGAAGAGCTTCTGGACCCTCCCGATCTCGGGTCGATGACGGCAGCGGATCGTGATGTGTTTCTAGAAAATTGATCGGGTACTTAGGTTTTTTCCGTCGGGGGGTCTTTATAGGCGAAGGGGCAGTGTCAGGAGAGGACCCAGGCATCCTCACACATAGGGGGCGCGGCCAGGGGTTGGGCCGCGCCGCCCTGGTGTGAGGGTGGCTTGTGGCCCCTCTCCGTCTCCTCTTCGGATCTCTGGAAGCTTCCGGGAAAAATAAGACTTCAGGAACTTGTTTTGTCCAATTCCGAGAATATTTCCTGTGTATCTTTTCTGAAACACAAAAATAGCAGAAAACAGGGAACTGGCACTGTGGCAACTTGTCAATAGGTTAGTTCCAGAAAATGCATAAAAGTGCCACGAAATGTAACGAAATATTAGACAAATGGTGTAAAAACAAACATGGAGCACCAAAAATTATGGATACGTCGAAGATGTATCATTCATTGTTTATTTGTCCTGTCATTTTGATGTGGGCTTGTTCCATGTCATCGGGCACGGAGGTACCCCGCTGGCGGTTCACGATGATACACATATATTTACAATGACAAGAGCTTGCTTGGGACTCTAAGTCGAGTAGCATGAGGTTTGGGTATTCGTACTTCATAGGACACGAGGTTTTCAACTTATGATTTGTCAAGCATATGCTTCATAATTGTACTCGCATTAACTTTAACCATTCAAGATGCCTATGATGGGGGCAATGAGAGCTCAAAGCCGGTAAGTACCATAATTTTTGAAGGTCTATAAAACTTGCAATCACTCCTTCCCTCTGCGAAGGGTCTTTCTTTTACTTTTATGTTGAGTCACCACCTTCTACCTTTATGCACCATCTAAGAGAGCATAGTTATCATTCTGAGTATAATGTGCATTGTCCCAAAGTTATCATTGATTGATTCATGATTTTGGTTTCACTTGTTCTTAAATTATTTGTATCTAGTCACCCTCTTAAACTTGAAGGTGTCCTATGCATTTATGTTTTGCTATTCCATGAAGGACAAGCTGAAAACCATTTGCTATGTTTTTCCATATGATTTGAACACACGTTTGACTTTCATTGTTTCATTTGTCATGATCTTTCATTTGTGTTCTTTTTCATGTTATTAAAAGGTTGCTAAGTTTCTTCTATCAAGATTATGTCTTTCATGCCCATGTTTTAAGTTCTTTTGATCCCAGCACTCAATGCTTACATAGATGATCAAGATTGTATTGGTGCATGTCACCTCAAAAATTATTCTTTGTTATCACTTACCTACTCGAGGACAAGCAGGAGTTAAGCTTGGGGATGCTTGATATATCTCAAACGTATCTATAATTTTTGATGCTCCATGCTTGTTTATACACCATTTGCTTAGTGTTTTGTTACACTTCGTGGCGTTTTTATGCATTTTCCGGAACTAACCTATTAACAAGATGCCACAGTGCCAGTTCCCTGTTTTCTGCTGTTTTTGTGTTTTAGAAAAGTTACACAGGAAATATTCTCGGAATTGGACGAAACAAAAGCCGAACCTCCTAATATTTACTGAAGCTTTCAGAAGACCGAAGAGAAGATGGAAAGGGACCAGGGGCCAGCCTCACCACCAGGGGGCGCGACCCAGCCCCTGGCTACGCCCACCTGTGGTGAGGGCGCCCTGGTCCACCTCTAACGCTATCCCTTCGCCTATAAAGACCCCCCGATGGGAAAAACCTAAATACCCGATCAATTTTCCAGAAACACATCATGATCTGCCACCGTCGTCGACTCGAGATCGGGAGGGTCCAGAAGCTCTTCCCGACACCCTGCCAGAGAGGGGAATCGCCACCGGAGGTCTTCTTCATCACCATGCTTGCCTCCGGCACGATGAGTGAGTAGTCTACCTTGGACTATGGGTCCATAGCAGTAGCTAGATGGTTGTCTTCTCCACCATGTGCTTCATGTTTAGATCTTGTGAGCTGCCTTACATGATCGAGACTACCTTTATGTAATTCTACATGTTGTGTTTGTTGGGATCCGATGAATATTGGTGTTATGTTAAGTTGATGTGTTGAATATTATCTTATGTTATCTCTATGTTGTTTATGATCTTGCATGCTCTCCGTTGTTAGTAGCTATCTTGGCCAAGTAGATACTAGTGACTCCAAGAGGGGGTATTTATGCTCGATAGTTGGGTTCATGCCTCTATTTAATCTGGGGGGTGACAGAAACCTCTAAGGTTGTAGATGTGCTATTGCCACTAGGGAGAAAACAACATTATTGTATCCAAGGACATTCGTTTTGTTTACATTACACACTTTGCTTAATGCAGTTATCTGTTGTTCGCAACTTAATACTTGAGGGGTGTTCGGACGATATCCCCGCGAGTGGATTATTAGTCATAGATGCAATTGGATGGCGGTCTATGTATTTTGTTGTAATGCCCAGAGTAAATCTCATAGTGATCCTCGTGAGATATGCACGTTATCTTTATTCTATCAATTGCCCAACTGTAATTTGTTTACCCAGCATGTCATTATTTATCTTATGGAGAGACACCACTAGTGAACTGTGGACCCCGGTCCAATTTCCTTTACATTGCTATTACCTTTTACTTTTACTCGCACTGTTTACTTTCTTGCATACTACTATTGTTTTCCACTCGATACGCTCGATCCTTTGTTTACAGCAAACCGGTGAGATTGACAACCTCATCGTAAGTTGGGACAAAAGTTCTTGGTTGTGTTGTGTGCAGGTTCCACGTTGCTGCTGGTGCAAAGCAAAGCCCTGGACGAGGCGCCTTATAAATTGTTCGGAGCCGTCGCGAAGCTAGCAGGCATCACCTTCTGAAGTTTGGCTTTTTCCTACTGGTTCGATAAACCTCGGTTTCTTATTAAGGGAAAGACTTGCTACTGTGCTCATCATACCTTCCTCTTGGGGTTCCCAACTGGGTGGTTATCCTGCCCGCATCACTCTCATGCTGACTCAATGATTTCAGTAATGAAAGCATCACATTCTTCGAGTTGAACAATCTTTGCCATCAGGACACACATCTGACTCTCCAGGGAAGACACCTTCTTTAGCAAGCCAAAAGATTTCCCAGCTTGATCCATGGTAGTTTTAGCCTGCCGCTTCAATAGGGATAGTCGACCTTCAAGATCTGCAATCCTTGACAGGTGCTCAACACAACCCAGCGAATCATGTCCAAAAGGAACCTCAGAGTCTGCTATATTTGTGGGCAAGGAGCCACACTCAAGTTTAGGAGTTTCGACCTCAGAATCACGCTGAACAAAACAGAATAGGACAACTTTAAAAGCAAGACATGCTAAAAGTCATAAATCATAAGTACAAAGCATTTACAAGACACTGGACACAACACTACCGAAGATTAAAGTTTTGGGTTACATCAAAAGGAGAATTGCACAAAGAACTATCTAAGGGGGCAGGCAAAAGTCTATGCCACCTCGGTAGAAGCGGGGTCCATAGGAGCAGGTGTGCTCGATGAAGGCGTGGAAGCTGAAGGCGCAGAAGCCGAAGGCGTTGGCGCAGGAAGAAACAGAAAAACGAGTTTGGGCGCGTACTCCTTCGCCTTCTTGAAGAACTCCTTCATCTCCGCTGGTGGTCTAGCATAAGAGGAGCCAACCGTCTCCCAGTCCACCTTCTCGCCATGCGATTGGGTTAGAGCGATTGTCCCTTTGACACTATGTTTCACCGATGAAAGCTTCATCTAAAGCACGGGGTCTTCGACGATGTCGAATGCTTCGACCAGCTTCCTGAGATTGCCAATAGGCAGCTCATCCTTCTTCCTTGGAAATACCTTGATGAACAGGCGTGGAAGTACATGGCGAGTTCGCTGGAGGATATCTCGAAGAATCCTCCAGTTCGACTCCAAGACATCAACCGAGTCTAGCAAAGGATCTTTGGCACATTCAAGGCAAAGTTTTGTAACCTCTCCAAGTTGTTCTGCTGCATCAAAAAAATATAAGTAAGTCGATGGAAGAATGTCAACAAGTACAAGTGTAGCCGGATATAAAGGCAAGCCAAAGAAATTACTGCCAACAGATGCAACAATTGCATCCAGTCGTTCCACGACAGCCCCTTCGCGAGTAGCCTGCTTCTTGGTGACCTCAGATAAAGCCTTCTCAGACTTGCTAGCCCGGGCCTCTGCTACCTTAGCGGCTTTTTTAGCAGAAGTTTTGGCAGCGTTAGCATCCTTGAGGGCTTTAGAAGTGCTCTTCAGTTCGGCTTCTAAAGAGGCCATGCGAGCAAGAGCTTCGGCTAGCGCGACTGTAAATAAGGAGGCGATATGGAAGGTTCAAGCAAAAGGAAACCAGTACAGGAATATAACATGAGAGCAGTGGACGCAAGGGAAGATACCTTTGGATTCATTAGCATCCTTCTGGATCTTAACACAGTCAGTGCCAAGAGACAAAAATCTTTGCATCAAAGGCTATAGAGTAAAACTATATAAGTACAGCAAATGCAAAAACAAAAGATTAGAATATAAAAAGTTATGCTTACATTGTCAGAAGAAGATAGAGGTTGATGCGCCTCAAGAGAAATAGACGCAGAAGGCGTCGTCTTCTTGCGGTGTTTTGTGGGTGGCACACCAACTATCTTTTCCAGGATGTCCTGTGATTGATTTTCCACCACAGTCTCTTCCTGAGAAAACCCTACCGGAGTAGTAGAAGTTCTCGAAGGAAGAACCACAGTGGTGGTTTTCTTCGGCTTATCATCGTTGCTAAAAGAAAAACATTCGAGTTCAAGAACAAGGGAAGACCAACGAAAAGAGAAATTGGAAACAAGAGTTAAATAACTGACGAGTCAAGTAATTCAAACATAGTAGGGACATAATACTTGGAAGTTGTTTGCTTCTGCAGTACATCTGTTGGTTTTGATGTACCCGAGGAAGTCACATCCTCCAGGCGTTTCCATTTTTTCTCTGAACCCTGAGCTTCAGACTCAGCTGGGGGGCGACAAAGTGGAGTCACTTTCCTCCAGAGAACCTTCGGCTCTATCCCCGTCCATATTTTCACCAGCCTCGGGGGCTTTGGAGTCAGCAAGAGTGACTTCAGCATTGATGGGCCCTTCCTCGGGAAGAGGAGGGTGTGAAGCCAGAAATTGGTGATCCTGCAAAAATTGCGAGTACAAAGCATTAGCAATATATAGTAGAGAACAGAACATTTCTTTGGGTTGCAAGTCACGTACCTGTGGCAAAGGATGAGTGGAGTCGAAGGCAGTAGCTAAGCTGGCAGGAACTGCTATTTTTGCAGTGAGGGTAGTCAATGATCTCACCCTCTTCTCGAGATCCTTTTTCTCTGGGTCCTTTTTCTCTGGGTCCTTTGGAGACATTTGAGAACGATCAGTTGAGCCAGAGTAAGTCCACAATTTAGAAACTCTAGCTTGCAGCAGTTGAATACGTCGCTGAAGGAAAAACACCATAAGATGTGTTCCAGTCAGCTCCTTCCCTGCTGCATTCTTGAGCTCCTGGATACAAGCCAACAGTGGCTTGATACTTTCGACTTCAACATCGGAGGGCAGAGCATCCCATGTAGTCAGTTTTGTCAAACTTTTGCTGGCATCAAAGGGGGCAAGCCCATATTTATCGGATTCAACCGACTTCTGGTCCTTGATATATAACCATTTGTGTCTCCAACCTTGAACTGATTGGGCCATTTTGAAATCAAGATACTACGATTCCGATCGCACGGAGACGATGGCCCGCCAAGCTCAGGAATTTCGCCTTGGGAACCACTAGGGCACAAGTGAAAGAGATATTTCCAAAGAATCTAGTGGGGGTCAATGCCCAAAAATGCTTCACATAAAGTGATGAAGCAAGCAATGTGAAGCAGAGAATTTGGCGTGAGCTGATGCAGCTGCACGCCGTACATAAACAGAAGCCCACAAAGAAATTCATGGGCAGGAAGAGAAAAACCACGGAGAAAGAAAGCGAGCAACATCACCCGGAATCCCGCCGGTGGCAAAGGATAGCCTCGGTGCTTGGGAAGACGATCTCCGCAGACGCTGACAGAAATCCTTCCCTCTTGGCTTTCTTCAGATCCGCATCATCGAAAGAGGAGGGAATCCAACCCAAAGCATGCTTCTTTGTCCCCTTTTTCGCCATCCTTGATCGGTGTGTGATACGTCTCAAACGTATCTATAATTTTTGATGCTCCATGCTTATTTTTACACCATTTGCCTATTGTTTCGTTACACTTAGTGGTACTTTTATACATTTTCCGGAACTAACCTATTAACGAAGTGCCACAGTGCCAGTTTCCTGTTTTCTGCTGTTTTTGTGTTTCAGAAGTGATACACAGGAAATATTCTCGGAATTGGACGAAACAAGTTCCTGAAGTCATATTTCACCGGGGAGCTCCCAAACATCCGAAGACCTGACGGAGGGGGGCCACGTGGCCCCCCCACACAGGGGCGGCGCGGCCTGGCCCCTGGCCGCGCCACCCCCTTGTGAGGCCGCGTGGCTCCACCTCTGACAGCCCCCCTTCGCCTACATATACCCCCTGACGAGAAAAACCTAAGGGCCCGATCAGTTTTCCAGAATACATCGTGATCCGCCACCGCCGTCGACCCGAAGATCGGGAGGGTCCAGAAGCTCTTCCCGGCACCCTGCCGGAGAGGGGAATCGCCATCGGAGGTCTTCTTCATCGCCATGCTTGCCTCCGGAGCGATGAGTGAGTAGTCTACCTTGGACTATGGGTCCATAGCAGTAGCTAGATGGTTGTCTTCTCTACCATGTGCTTCATGTTTAGATCTCATGAGCTGCCCTACATGATTGAGATCACCGTTATGTAATACTATGATGTTGGTTTGTTGGGATCCGATGAATATTGGTGTTTATGATTAAGTTGTTGTACTGAATTATATCTTTTGTTATCTCTATGTTGTTTATGATCTTGCATGCTCTCCGTTGTTAGTAGCTATCTTGGCCGAGTAGTTGCTAGTGACTCCAAGAGGGGGTATTTATGCTCGATAGTGGGTTCATGCCTCTATTTCACCTGGGGGAGTGACAGAAACCTCTAAGGTGGTAGATGTGCTGTTGCTACTAGGGAGAAAACAACATTCATATGCTCAAGGGCATATGCTTTGTTTACATTACACACTTTGCTTAATGCAATTATCTGTTGTTCGCAACTTAATACTTTTGGGGTGTTCGGATGATATCCCCGAGGGTGGATTATTAGTCATAGATGCAGTTGGATGGCGGTCTATGTATTTTGTTGTAATGCCCAGAGTGAATCTCATAGTGATCTTCTTGACATATCACGTTATCTTTATTCTATCAATTGCCCAACTGTAATTCGTTTACCCAGCATGTTATTTATCTATGGAGAGACACCACTAGTGAACTGTGGACCCCGGTCCTATTTTAATCATATTGCAATCACCTGTTTACTATTCCCGCACTGTTTACTTTACTAGCATATTACTACTGTTTTCCACTCGATACACTCATAACCTTTGTTTCAAGCAAACCGGTGAGATTGACAACCTCATCGCAAGTTGGGAACAAAGTATTTGTCTGTGTGTGTGCAGGTTCCGCAAACACCTTCAGTCGTCACCGTCTCTCTTCTTCAAGATCGACATTAAACCTTGGTTTCTTAACTGAGGGAAAGCTAGCCGCTACACTCATTATACCTTCCTCTTGGGGTTCCCAACGGGCTGGTCATTCACCACGCACAAGGACAGTCTGCTCCCACATCAACCATACACCACCACACGCAGCAGTGTGCAACCCTCTTGATGGGCATGCAATGGCGAGGTGCTAGGGGCCTGCGAGAAAAGGGTGAGCGCAAGGAAGATGAAGCAGTGGCAATGGCGAAGGAGCAATGAACTGGTAAACAGTAAAAGTAAAAGGGTTTCTCCTTAAATAAAGCTTCCGCAGGAAGAAACGTGGGCTGCGACGTGGCATGTGAAGCGGAAGCAGCAAGCCCACTAATGGGCAAAAAATTTAGGAAATTACCGCGCTGCCCATGTGCAATGGTCAGCGTCCGGTCAAATCATTGCAGAAAATAATCATATCAATGACATCATACTTCTGGTATGCACAAGCTTATACATACAAGCTAAGTCAAAGGAATACAACTCAAAGAAATTTTTGAGCCTATGATCGCCTCCAAGGAACCCGACCATAGCCTCGGGGGCTACCCCCATCGGGACCGCTGGTCGCGCACCCGATGAAATATAAAGATCAAAAAGAAAAGGGATCTCGAATTGTTTTATGCAGGTTATGACAAAAAAAGATGATGAAGAAGAATACACTTTTGAGCCTATACTCGAAAAAATTTGACTATAGCCTCGGGGGCTACTCCCATTGGGAGCACTGGTCGCACACCCGATGAAAATGGAAAATATCGACTTCAAACTGGAGGAGGAAAATCATTGATTAGGTATTGGAGCAAATTATCGACGTCATTGTCAAAAAGATCAACATGAAATATGAATATTCGCTACAATTCACTCCCATCGGGAGGGATTTGCTACTAGTCAAAGAAAACAACTCGAAGATTTCGGGTATTGAAACAGCCAAACAAGGCTCACTAAAAAAGTTTGATTCTCAGGCCGCGTCGTCGCGATTAAAAGCTTGAATGCCATGGTCGCAAAAGATCGTGAAGGTAAGACCTCAGGATCTGTCCTGCATGGCCTAGTATACGCACATGGATGCACTCTGCTAGTAAATTTCAGTATCCACGATGCAAAGAAAAATCCCGGTGGACGCACTGGGTACCCTAAGAAATACTGGAATCCGATCTTCGTAAGTCCTAAATGCGGCAAAAGGATGGGTTACACCAGGTACCGAATTCAAGTCCAGGGGCTTGAGTTTGAAGTCGGTGGCAAGTTTTTGCTCAGGCAATTAATTGGTTTTCTGATCCATCAGAAGCACCAGGCTTGCTAACCAAAATCCCCATGATAAATTAAAAACATGAAAGTAATCAATGAGATCAAAGAAAGAGAAGAAGACAAAGATTACTCAAGTCAAAGGTTGCTAGTCAAAGATTTGAGATTCAATCCGAATCTACAATTCTGGTAGAATCTCGGGTGCTACTGACAAGGGTATAGCTATTAAGGCCCGTTATCTTAGTACCCCTAGGGCCCGAGAAGTTAGGCCTAAGCATAGATGTAGTCGAAATACGAGGTGATATCATATACGGACAGTGTAATTTGTATAGAACCCGACCGGATCCTTGAGACCTGGCCACCTATATATAGGGGCCAGGAGAGGCCGGCCAAGGATACATTGAGATTGAGCCAATTGATTGCCAGCGTATTCTCATCGCACATCAAATTTCGCCTAGTTTGTCTGATCTTTTACCTTCGAGTTCATCCGACGCCCTCTTCCCCCGATCCAAAGTCCTTCATCTAGGACATTTGCCGAGTTAACCCTCATCAGCGGTATTGTAAGACTATTTGATATTGATCTTGAATATTTCAATACAATGTTTATGATTGTTGATCTAATCATATGTGAGTAGTCCTCACGGGCTTAGGGCTAGGGCCTAGCCTCATAGCTATATGCGCATCTTACTTATATGGGTATTGTGTTTATTTATCATATGAGATTTGTATGATTGTATCCTTGTCTCCTACCTCGATCGAGGACTTGTCAGGTACCCAAGACCCGAATGATCGAATCAGTAGTGAGGTGAGATTAGTGGAGAACGTCTTCTTCAAGTAAAACCCAATGACAACAGGGGGAGTACAGTAGTCGACTCGAGATCCACTAGATAGTGAATAGTAACATCATCAATCTGAATGCTTTGGTCTATGCATATGTTGCGTAAAAACTGTGGCATAACCAGCTAGACTGGAGTGTTGTGGTTGGACCAAAAGACTATAGTCATATGTCGATTGCAGAAGCTATAGTGTATTAGGACGCATCACCCACATAAATATTATTTATAATGAATTAACACATTTGAACTTATTCATTATTATCTATCCCATTTTGTATGCTCAGCTGCAGGTGAATCCTTAGCCCTGGCCTATTTTCATCATCGATACACAATCCCAAAGGAAACTCAAAGGTCCGATGAAATGAAGATACTACCGTTTAACAAGGTATTGCTTGATTAAATCACCACAACATTTCCTTCCCAAAGATTCGATATAAACCTAGGTCTATTGGGGGAAAAGAAAGCTATATTACATCCGGTATTCTGAACCGAATGTATCAATGATCCGCCCCAATTTCCTCATGTTGTCCTCCTCTTGAAGCCCATTAGCCCAAAATCAAATGTTATTTGTTAATTCTCTGCAGACTAAGAATTAGTTTAGGGCTCACCAGCTCCTCCGTCGTGGATCAATGCGCTGCGGTTCGTGGACTAGGCCCCACCTTATCTCCTCAGTCCTTTCTTATTCCCCGCGATGCAAAAATAGATTGATAGAGGGAGTGAGAGGGGAGGAGAGAACCACTGAGCCGGAGTCAGTGCTGGGCAGGAAAATTTCATATTTTCTACTCCCTTTATTCCAAAATATAAGATGTTTTAGTCTTTTTCTAAAATACATGTATCTAGATCTCTTTTAGTTTATAGTTTCACCTATTTTGTTTTAAATCCACATATTAAAAGACGTCTAGATACATAAGTTTGAAAAAATGCTAAAATCTTTACTATTAAATGGGAGTTTGTGACGGCGGTAGGTCCTAAAACATGTTTGACATACATCATTCAGAGCATCCTAGCCATCAAATCTACAATAAACGGCATGATTTATGATAGACAAAATAACTCCATCCCGCCCACTAATTAAGCAATAAATCACAAATCATATCAGTGGTAATTAATGCTTTCCCACCCACTAATTATGCAATCAATAAAAACTTCTATAATCTATATGACCAACGCACAACCAGGTTAGTCACAATGCCTAATTAAGTGAAATATTGAAACGGAGATTTACCGCACGATTTAGGTATCCAAGATTGGCCGAAGGGAGTATGCACGATGGGCCAGAGGGAGAGCAGAATTAGGGAAGGAAAATTGCTCTGTCCCACTTAATTAGGAACAGTGGCCAGCCGTGTACTTAATTAGGGAGGAAAATTGGTTAGCAGAATTAAGAGGATTACTTCATCCGTTAATTGATTTATTAAACTTTGTCTAGATTGGTATGTAATTAGACGTGTTTTAGTGATTGATAACAAGAATAAAAAGTTGAGTCAATTAATTTAGATTGAAGAAAGTAGGAAATATATTATTTTTTGGGATATTAGATTTTTTTTTTGTAAAAAATAATATTAAAAATAAAAGTTCATATCCTGATCCAAGTATAGTGGAGGGCCCTCCTTCAATCCATTCCTGTATCTCGCTAGCATAAATATCCCCAAAATTAATCAAATTATCCAACCTTTCACACGGATCTCTTTGATGCTCTCTCTATCATCGAGCCAGTCGTAAGGTAGCGAGTTGACAATGGACCACTTGTATATATTAGGAGTAGCATTAGATGTATTACATGTAAAGTTTGGCCATGCGTCGAACATTTGTAATTTCCATTGTTCTTTTATTGCAATTTTTTTGGAAATTTGTAATTTCCATTTTTCTTTTGGTTCTCTATGTAAAAGTTATACCACCGATAAATGAAACCTTCTAGGTCCCTCAAGGGCCAACCCTCTTAAAAATAATCTCACATTCTCTCGGCATGTACGTATTGAGGCGATTTCTGACAGAGGCCACCTAAGAGGAACTCACAAGGAGGATGACGCTTTGGCGAGTGGCGACCAGTAACTCGAACGAAGGCCGTCAACGTTCCAGCCATAGACTCGACTTCATACGACGTGAGGTATTCCCATGACGCATCTCGCCACTGGTATCCTCTCTCTCCGTTCCAAAATATAAGATGTTTTAGTTCATCATTACCATGCATGTATGTGAAACGGAGGGAGTACCTATAGGTGAGAGAGCAAAGTCCAACAGTCGGCACATCATGTTGCTGGGCTACCTGATGCGCACTACGAGGGCCTCATTTGTCTTTAATCCAGGTTGTTGAGTAAGTGTATCCTAATATTTGAATCTACTATGTGACTACTCTCTCCCACCACCAATATCTGTCTTTGATATGATGTATAATACTAAAATATGTCTAGATACATCATGTCAAAGATAAGTATTAGTGGTTGGAGGGAGTATTTTTTATTTATACACATAACTTTTCATAATTATAGATATTTAGGTGCGATAAAAAACTCTCAAAAAGCCGTGGCAACACACGAGCAGTCAACTAGTTTTTATAATTTAGAACGGAGGAAGTATAAATTTGATGCATGGATCGAAGAAAAAGTACTCCACTCTATTTGACACTCAGACTGTTTTCGCATTGGTTATAAGTCAGTTCTTTTCCATCATATCACGTGGGCACTCCATTGTTTTCTGTTTTATCAAGGGTTACATTTTTTACATATACCGCAAGTAATTGCTTCTGTTTGCTCCCGTAAAAGAAAGAGGTGTGGAAGCTAGAGTGAAAACATTAGCCGCCATAATCTGCATCGTTCTCGCCCTCTATGATCAGGAATCGACGTGTCCATGCTTCCTTTGAACCTCTTCAGTGGAGGGAAAGGGTGGGGATCTCGGATCTACGGCTGGTGTTGTTGAAGGATCCCTAAAATTAGAGTTTGGTCATAGTGGCTATGGTTGTGTTGTGTGGGAAAATAAAGGTATACCCGCCTCCTCGTCTACCTTGTCGGCGGTGATCTCATCGGGGGCGTTGAGGAGGGTGGGAATTCGTCTGGTCACCACTTCCATGGAGTAGTGGATCTCGTCCAATCTACGTGCGTTATAGATTTGGTGTTAGAAGCTTCAGATCGATTCAAGGATTCAATATCGACGACTTTGGCTCTAAGGCGCTGGTCCTTAGGGGCACGTACACAAAGACTTTCCGACTATCATCAGCAACGTCAGGCCAACTCTGGTAAGGGAGCAGCAACAACGGCGCGCCAATGGCTTGCTCTGGTAGCAATAGTGATCGTTAGGTGGTCCAAGAATCTCGATGTAATTTTTAGTATGTTTGGGGTGAGCAATGACAGCGGCGCATTAATGACTCGCTCTGGTAGCAATAGTGGTCATTAGGTGGTTCAAGGATCTCGATGTAATTTTTAGGGCCTGTTTGTTTAGGCTGTGGCTGGCTGGCTGTGTGCAGAAAAAAGCTGCTGTGTAGAAAAAGCTGTTGTCTCAAGTTTCACTGTTTGGCGACTTAGCTGGCTGTCTAGCTGTATGTTGGCAAATTACTTGATATACCCTCGGAGTTCTCAGAAGCATATACGCAACATGTATTTCCATTAATATGAGGAACTCATAATTCCATGTATTTCCATCAATATGAGGAACTCATAATTCAATATATTTGATAACATAAAATATTTATACTCCGCACCGGAGCTTTCGATGGTACATTGCGGAAAGCTCCAAGTCGGTGCGATGTAAGAGCATCTCCAGCCGTCTCCCCGACGAGGCCCCCGGTAGCCCTTTTTTCATCCGGACGGTGTTATTCGGTCCAGCTGTGCCCCCCGGTTCCTCGTTTTCCCCCGGATTTGGGCCTTAATCCATCCGGAGAGCCCATGCCATCCCGGCCCCCTGGGGTGCGCTCGGGGACTCCGGACGAGAGAAAAGCGGGGACGGGCCCGCTCTGTCGGCGAGAGAACACGCGAACCCCACTTTCTCGTTGCAAATCTCCCCTCTGGTTTCTCTGTCGCCGCCGGTACCACCCCTCGCCAATCCGCCGGCGGCGCCACCCCTCGCCAATCCACCGGCCGGTTGCCTGCACTCCGCCGTCCCTCCTCCCAGCAGACTATATTTCGCCGCCCCTCCTCCCACCACCAGCCTATATTCCGCCGTCGGGCAACTTCTCGCGTCGCACCTCGTCGACACGCCCGGCAGGTGTTCGCCCATTTGCCTGGGCGGACATGGACTCGGACGACGAGGAGGAGCAGATGTTCGCCAAGCTTTTTGAAGAAGAGATAGCAGCCACCACCCAAGAGGAGGAGCATATGTTTATCCTAGCTTGCCTGTCAGGCTTGTACGCGGAGACGGCCATTGGTCGCCGTGGTGGGTCGGCACCAGGTTGCCGAAAGTGCAAGCCGAGGCAGCGAATGGAGGGCTACTGCATACTCTACGCCGACTACTTCGCCGACAATCTATTGTACGGTGAGGCTGTTTTTAGGCATCATTTCAGGATGACCCGGAAGCTCTTCCTAAAAATTGTCTATGCCCTTCGAGACTATGACTCCTATTTCAAATGCAAGTTGGATTGTACCGGCATGGCAGGGTTTTCCGCCCTCCAAAAGTGCACGGTGGCTATGCGGATGCTGGAATATGGAGCTCCTGATGACACTGCTCAGATCCTCGCTTTCAATGAAGCTCGAGATTTTCGAGGATGCTTAGAAGCATTGACTGCATGTATTGGAAATGGAAGAACTATCCTTTTTTCTTGGTAGAAAATGTACAAGGGTCATAAAAAAGGCTACCGTTTACTTGTTTTGTTGAACTGTAACGTTTATTTATAAAAATAAGCTAAAATTAGCAAAATTCGTCGAACTGTAAATTTATTTGTGAAACTTAAGAAAAAAAGCCGATCTCCACACATCTATTTTAGGGAGACGGCTGGAAGTTCAGCACTCCCCACGCTAAAGTTTCCTCCAATCCGGCGTTGTTTATCGTCGGATTTGGCCATGAAGAGGGCAAACTTCAATTAATTTGAAAGCGGGCACACCGGAACCTCCGGCGACAGGAGGCGGCGATGGAAAGTATCCCGGCGGTCTCCGCCATGGACTGGAGCATCGACCTCGACAGGAGCCTCCGCTCCCGCCACCTAGGTAACCCTCTCGACCACCAACTCCCTTGTTTTCTCCCCCAACGCCGGCCTCACCTCCATTCCTCGCCCTCCAGGCACGCGCCTCCAGGCCCTCGACGCCGCCGCCCCGCGCATCCGCGAGCTCGCCTCCTGCCCTACCGTGCCGGCGGCGGTAGCATCCGCGTCAGGCATCCTTCCTGCCGAATCCCGCGTCTTCGCCGAGACCATGCTCCTCCGCCTCGCCACTGAGTTCAGGGCCGCCGCCGACGACTCCGTCCGGTCCCGCATCGTGCGCTCCCTCCTCCCGACCAAGGAAGGCGTTTGGGCGGCGGCGGACCCCGAACAGATCCTCCGTAGGGTCGCGGCAGCGCACGGCGCGGCAGGGGCGACCCCGCGGACCAGGGCTCTCGCGCTCAGGATGTTCGGCTGCCTCGCCGACCTCGCCAAGGACAGCGTCCATGTCCGTTCCCTCGTCCTTTCCGGCCTCCGCTCCTCCAATGCTGCCGAGGTCAGTGCCGGCAACAATCACCATAACTGGTTTATGCTTTGTAGGACCAATCAGGATAGTGATACCTGATCTTGCAGTACACATGATTGTTAGTAATTTGTTCAGGTATCTTGCAATACACACATGCTACATTTTGATTGTTACTCCTTGGCAGGTCAAAGCAGCATTGTTTGCGGCTGGTTGCTTCTGTAAGCTGTCAGAGGACTTCTCACGCATCACCCTTCAAGTGCTGGCTGGTCTAGTTACCTCACCAACATCAGAAGCTCAAGTTATTGTAGCAGCAATTAAGACTTTCTCGAAGCTGGATTGTACGTTGGCTATTATCCGTAGAGTTCATGAGGTTGGAAAGGAGATGGTTCTAGGCAACCTGGAAGATGTGTTCAAAGCTGAAATGCTCTTCGCACTGTCCAGACTGGCGTCCAAGTCAATTGTTTTCTTTAGTGACCAGGTAATGTAACCCACAAGTTTCCAAGTTATGGATTTCTTTTGCTAAATTGACTCAAAATCATTTCTGCGAGTATGTTTCCAGAATTGTAATATGTCATTAAGTTCATTTCACCATGAGCATATTTTAGTATTTTAGTTGTTTATTGAAATAAATATACATTTCAGACATTTCTCCTTTGAATTACATTTACTATCTTCAATAGATTTTGGTAATTGGCAACATAAATTTAATTTTTGTTAAACCTTTTAGTTTTCCTATAATTTGCATCTTTGTTAATATACTGAAAGATTGTTTTGTGCTGCTTCAATATTCTTCTACATTGCAAGGCATGCTTCTATTAATCCTCTGTCTAAAAACCTGGAGGCTACTGATGAGATTTAAATACCAAGTTATTATCACTCTCAAACTTTCAATTGATTTTTGAATTAACTATATTTCCTGGTCAATTTGCCATTGCAGGTGGAATTTTTGTTATTGTTTCTGGGACGTGAATCTTCTCTTCCTATGAAGACTATGGCTTTAAAATGTTTATGTTTTATGTTTCGCAGAAATACTTTCTATCTTCCTGTTGCCAGAACTGTTTTTGGCACACTGCTAAATCTAGTTGATGATGAGGGCTTTCCACTTGAGTGCAAGAGCTATGCACTCAGGATTCTGCAAAAGGTGAATACCAATGGATTCCGCACATTCTGATTAACACTTACATTTATATCTTGACTGACTTGGAATAAGTACTTTCCAGATGCTGTGTCTTAAAGCTCCAAGCATTCGGGGTATCAGTGCTTCTGAGTTATCCAAGCTTGCTCTGGTTGCTGAAAGGATTTTGCATTGCTCTTCCTGGGAGATGCAGGATACTGCTCTCAGAATTCTCGTGGGTATCTTCTTTTGCATCCTCAAGCAAAGAAATCCACATCAGACCATAAGTACTTTGGGGAGTTCATCATTCTTTTACACTGGGTGCCAAGGAATTTCGAACAACATGCTACCAACCCACGAAAAAAATAGTGAGGATGAAGCGTCTCTGAATAAGATTTTAACAGAAATAATGGATCATATTATACCTCTGGCCAATCAGCTAGTCAGCAATAGAAGCAAGGAAGTAGAAACCAGACAAACCAACGTGTCCTCCTGTGAACTGGAGAAATACAGGAAACTGTTCAGCCTCATGCTAAAGCTTGTTGCAGGCTACCCTTCTTCTGCTTCTGTTGCTCTTGATAAAGTAAGGTGCCTGATGAAAGAACTGGCTCGAATAAATGCCAGTCATTACTCTGAAGTGGCAGCTAGCTGTGTTGAATCTTTTGTTGCTCAGGAGCAGTTTAGAGCTTCAGATGATACTACTGAACCAGCGGCTGCAAGTATTAAAGCTTCTCGCATGGAAACTGGCACTGATATGGCAAAGTTAGCTTCCACTGACTTTTGTAGTAAGAAGAAATTATCTGTTGTGCATGATCTAATTCTTTGCACGCTCAAGTTTGCAAATGCCTGTCATGATATGTGTTGTAAAACATCTGGCTCTTCCTGCAATCTTCACCATAGTATCAAGTGTCTAACTGAATGTGTGCAGCAGAATGCATCTCAGTATTGCAGCACATATGAATTCTTCCGTCTTCTACTGTCGGCTCGCATCTCATGGAATACTTGTAAAATCAGGAATGATATTGGTAATAAAGGATCAGGTGGTTCAAAAGAGCACCCTGAGAAATTCTTCACTCCTGCTTGGATAGCTCATGAATTGTGTGCGCTCCGGATGGCCAAAATGCTTACAAGAAAACAGAGCTATTGGGAGGCTTACAGGTCTGCTATGTACTGCTGTCGGGAAGGTCTCTGGTTCACTGCATCATTTGTCTTCAGAAAAGTTTCAGGTGCTTTTGAGTCGGGCTCCTTTAGTTTTTGGTTCAAGTCACTGCTTCTTTTTGGTGCCGGAGAACTTGAGATGAAGCTATTAGTTTTTCCTTCAGCAATCAATAAGTTGGTTGCTGAGCTAAATACAGAGGGAGTTCTTCATGAGGATCTCTACTGTGTTGAAACAGATCTTGACAGTACGCTTGCTAGACCTCCAGAGTTGCACGGCTTTCAACAAAAGATAACTGGTATTTGTGAGAGAACACGCTTAGCAAATAATGTCCTCGCATCTAATGCCTCTTCAGACTGCGAATTCTTCTTCCAGAGGTGGTTCATTAGTCTGAGAGCGTCTTTTCTTGAGATCCTAACTGATGTTCTTGGCATCCTTAGTGCACATTCTTCTGCTCCTAAAGACACATCACATCCTGAATCAAGTGGAGACTCTTGTAGTGTAGCCATAGAGGACAACCAAGTCCTACTAGGTTTGACTAACTGTTCTTTAAGGCTGAGTGACCTAGCAAAGAGCTATGATCTCCTAGCTGCATCCCATGGGGACATGGATCACCAAAGCTTTACTACTATGGCCAGGCTTGCTTTCATGTGCTCACTTTTGTCATTTTGTACTGCATTTTCTGTGGATTTCTCAAACCTACCTAGTAGTTCAGAACCTTGCAGGCTTCCAGAGAGATTTTCTCATGCTTCAGTCCTACAAGATTTACATGAAAGGGTAGATAGGAAAGACAACCAGGTTGTCTCCCAACTACGACAGTTCATTTCTGTTTCTTATGAACTCGACTCTGTACAGTTCAGCACACGGATGAACTGTTCAGGTAATCTGGAAAAGGATTCTTACTCTCTCTTCAAGTTTGCTGTGGCATCTTTGCTTCGCGCGCGTGCAGATGCCAAAGGAGTAACAACAACTGGAGAGGACACTTTATCTCATTTTCATAGAGGGATGCAATGTCTGTCTAGCATTTTGCAGAGGTTGATGGAATTGCCTTTTGTGCTTCCCAAATACTTCTTCAGCGTAAGGTACTGTATTTATGAATGTTGCATCCTTGAATTGCTTGGAGTGAGAATGAGATGATCTAATGGAGATTTCAAACATTAGATGACATCTTACATTTTTTTTCAGGCCTTGCCTTGGTGCTGAGCTCTTCATATTCGATTCCAACACTGCAAACAGTGATAGAGTATCAGTATCGCCCGGTTCCCAGCTGTCCCTGGCTCTCTGCCTGCAGTGGAAGCGGGTGCTGGAGAGGACTCACATCCGCATCGCGAAACTCTACTGCATCCTCGCCACAAGCCCATCGTCGCGCTTAAACATCACAGGAACGAGGAGCAAGCAGTTTGAGATGTGCAGGATTGCCGAGATGGTCATGCTGAACTCCAGGCTTCTGCGGCACATAAAGCGCGATCCGAGGAAGACCTGTGACGAGGAGAAGAGTTCCCATCCCAAGACGGACCTGGTGACGGCATTCGCGTGTTTCACACCAGATGGCGGAGGGCAGGGATTCTCGTACTGCCTGCTGGACGTCTCCTCGTTTCCTGTAGGTTCGTATCAGGTAGTGTGGCAGGCGTGCTGCCTGGACGAGAACGGCAGGTACTTTAGCTTGCTGCCATTGAATGATGGCATTGTTTTCTCTGTTCGGTAGCCCTGATAGCCCTTCGGGCTCAGTGGAAGCTCATGTTTTCTGGTTTAGAATCTGTATGTGTAGTCTGATGTAAAGTATATCCATTGTTGCTGGGTCATGTTGGTCCGTCCTAGCTCCAATTGTATATGGGTCGAGAGTGCTTTTAACCCAGTCCTTTTGTTCAACTAAGTAGTTTAGGGTTACAACCTTTCTGGATGAAACAAACCGAACCTGGATTTCAGTACCATCCGAACTACCAGGCAGACCACAAGAGAGACTGCATGTTAAATTGCTAACTACAAGCATATGCATGTTCTGCAAACAGATAGGTCGACTGCGTTAGGATTTGCCTTCCACATGTTGCTACTTATCTTCAAATTTCCATCTCAAATTCATGATTTGAGGATGTTTCTTCCCTTTATCATTCAGTGGTTTATGCTTTGCATCACTGATGAGGTATGGACTCGCTCCCGTGTATCTTCTTTTATGCTGAACAGAGGTTAGATAATTCGGATTTCTTGAAGATTTTCTTCTAGCATTCTGTTCGTGAAGTTTTTGGCAAGCACGAGCAACTGCACTTGCTTTCTGATTTTTTTTATATAAAAAAAACTGCACTTGCTTTCTCAAGTCTAAACTTCTTTTTGTTGTCTCTGAACCCAACTTCTCCATTGCAATGATTTTACAGCTAGTACGGGATGCGCTATGCCGTACTACCATGACCAACGTGATGCAAACGAAATTTAGTTGCAGAAAGAATTTCTATTCAAGTATTCAATCCTGGGAGCACGGAAACCTCCTCAACTGTCACGTGTGCTCTGGAATGACCATCTGAAATTCATTCAAATCAAAATCAAATTTCGAATTGTTTGAGCATGCTTCAGACCTTCAGTATGACTTCAGTCTTCAGGAACTAGTATGTGCTTTGCCCCCATTCGAATTCAAATTTTGAAACCAGAAACACACGAGAGGATTGCCGCTCGCTCGCTCCTCTTCGACGGCGGACCAGACCGGGGCTCACCGGCGGCCATGGCGCTGCTCTGCTTCCTCCTTGACCTCCGCAACATCCCGCCTCCCCTCCTCCGCCTCCTCAAGCAGGTACCTACTCCAATCCATCTCTCCATCGGATTCGGGCTCCGCCTCCCAACCCTAACGGCCGCCGCGGGCCCGCGCAGTGCCTGCTTCACCTCGCCAACCACTACGCCGCAACCCCCTCACCGCCAGGCTCCGCCTCCGCCGCCCCGCTCCCCGACCGCCTGGCCCTCTGCTATGTCCACCACAACGCCGGCGCCGCTTCCAGCTCCTCGCCCGAGGTCCGTATCCCCCTCTCTTCCACTACCTGCCGCATTTCGCTGTTGCTTGTATGATTGGTTTGCTCGAATCGAACCTCTCGCTAGTAACTCGTCCGATTGCGCTATGAATTTCCTGATACGCAAGCTCTGCTGCTCTAGCGCCGCTCGTTTTTGGACGCTGGATTCATGTCTGTTCATCAACTCATGATTGCTAACTTAGATTAAGTTAGCTACGCATTTTATGTAGGATGTCCATTGTCATGATCCACTCAGCCCTGAAAGATTAAATTGTAATGCCCAGCACTGAAATCATGTGCATGTGAGCTGCTTGTATTGTCAGCCTCAATCCCAGATGCATTCCTTCTGTCCAATTCTGATCCCTCCACTTGTACTGACACATCAACTTCCACCAGCTCAAGATTGCGTATAGGCCTGGGGAGAAGTTTAACCTTCGAGATTTCCACCATGCTGTGGAAAATTTGCCTCTGGATGGCTTCCTTCCTGAGCAACATGCTGGAGGTATGGCTTGGATGATTTGTTTGTTCAGTATATGATGGTTCTGCCCATACAAACGGTATAGGACGAAATGAGCCCAGCAGCATAAACACACTGAATTTGCCTGCTCTTAGTACAGAGAACTCTTTTCTGACAGGAAGTTATCTGACTGCATTTCTTGTTCGCAGACGTGCCATTGCAAAATCTGTTTAGCAACAGAGCCATCTATTCTTGGGCCACTGATGACATCTCCAAGAAAGTGATTGCAATATGTTTCTCTGCACAGAACACTGATGCGCTCCGAAGATCTCTTATGGTAAGGGTGCTGACTTGTCGAGGGGATTGAGTATCGTTTTATGCACAAATTATCTCATGATAATGGCATTCCTCTAATTAATGTCTATGTTATCATCAGGACGCATCAGAGCAGTGTATTACAGTGGAGTTTGTGATGTTGGAAACAGAAGCTGATGCATACATGTATGATGATGTTTCTGAAAACTCCAATAATTTCATACACAGAATCAGTGACCTTGAGAATTGTGTCGTGCGGAGATACAGTCCTGGTAAGGAGACCTTACGGATATAGTAATTATTTACATCTCTCGTTATTCTTTATCTTTCTTGGCCGTTTTCCAATTAAAATATGACGATGTAGCTTAAGCTGTGATGTTTTCACCTTTTCCTATATTCTGAGAAATTAACATTTCACACTACTTCCATCAAGTTATATCCCTAACACCATAAATGTTCGGAATGCAGAGACCCAAGTTTTGCATGGGCTAGTCAAGAGGTGGTTAGAAGAGCTAAATGATGACAAGGAAGAGACACCGCAAGCTGTATTTGTGTTCAGAGTTCCCATAATTAAATCTGTTAATCAAATATCTTGCAACATATATCCAGCAGCAGATCAGATCATTGACGGTTTTCCATATTGCCAGGTGATAGAAATTATCTATGCCACCTCTGAGTATTCAGTTCTAGACGTGCAACAGCATACGACGGAATGGATGTGGTGCTTTCTTTTGACTGCTTCATTTCATCATGTGCATGCAAATTTGACGATTGTATCTGTCATTTTTAGCTTTTTATTTTATAAGATAATAACCATGTTGTCTATGCTTCAATTCATCAAGTTCTTTTGCTCTTTACGGGATATGCTAATGCAGAATAAATTAAACAGATATGCAAGTGCCATGGTCGCCCCATAGATCAGGTTACCACAAATAAGGCAAAATGGGTTTGCCCAACAACTAGCCGCCACATTGCAGCTTCTGATGTTACTGATAATGCCGTGAAGATTGGAGAACAGACTGTACTTTTTCTTCCCAGTTCAGAAGGTGGGTCAGACATGAGACGAGCCTCTACATCCATTTCTTTTAATGTGATTGAGCGCACTGAGTTAGCCTCATTAAATGAAGGTACCCACTAATCTTGAGTATTAAGAAATTATACTTTAGTATGTGGATACGTTATTGAGTTTAATGATAATGTGTGTTAGCAGGAGTCATAATGGGGAAATCTCATGTTGTGATTCCCAGCTCAAATGATGAAGTTGCTTTAACTGATGAGGGCTTAGATCAGAACACCCAGAGTAGGCATTTCCATATTATCTTTGTTGTGCAGTTCCCACACAATCCTTAAATTAAACTGCAAATTGCAAGATACATCAGACATGCAGTTTCCCAGATTATGCTCCTGATTTCTGGGTATTGCCTATGTTGTGCAGTTTTCTATGGTCTATGTGAAATTCTTTTCAAGCTTGATCAGGGACTTGTGTGCTCCTCCGTGTGCAACACTGAAACAATGAAAATCGGAACTCTTGCTTGTTATTATCTCCTCCAACCATCTGAGAAGGGACCAATGCTTCTGAGGGTACAGTCGAAATCTCCTATATACTTAATATAAGGGTCTGTAATTTGTGATTGCTGGGCTCTGACAGTAGGAACATATTGTGCTGTAGAAGCTCGCTGGATCTGAAGAGATATTGCCTCTTCCAGATGTGAGTCGACCTTGCAACTATACTGTTACCAATGATATCAAGAATTCAATTGAAACTTCCTTATCGAAGGTACGGTTTCTGGACCACTCCATTTCTCTCTAGTTGAATGATGTAGTTGCCATTGGCTTCCCAACCCTGTTACTACACGCCTGCTAACAGCTTAGAAATATTTCAGATTGTTCTGAAGGATTACAACCCTCTACAACATGAAAGAGGTTTCCACTCGAAGCTGAATTCTCTGGTGAAGGGTAGTCTTCAATTTGGGTACCGCCTTCTCAGTTGTTACTTCTAGCTTCTTAATTCCACATGATATATGATTTTTGAGTTCTTCATTAGGGAATTACCACCTGACTAGCTACGAATAGCTCATGTTCAACATCATTTTGCAGGTCGATCGCCTATGCTGTTAATGATGCTAGTTATCTTGACTCGTTCAGTGAACCACAAATACCAAGACTGCATGGTCCCAGGGAAAACATGTTCATGAGCCAAAAGGAGAAGGCTCGAGATGCTGACCGCATTCATGCATTTAGCGAGCCACAGACATCATCGTTTCGTGCTCCGAAAGACAAGCTCCCAGGCCAACCCAAGGAGAAGCAGCTCCCGAGCCAACCCAAGGAGAAGGCGTCCCCCAGCATCTCCGAGGAGTGGGAGAAGCTCATCATCATCGACGACGATGACTTCTGCACCCCCGCTACTTCTTCCAGGGCTGTCGCCAGGCCTTCGATCCCCATCCCGCCGTCCCCGTTGAAGCCACTGGATGAGAAAACCTCGAGGATTCTGGAGCGTCTGGAAGCTCCGAAGGCCAAGAAGCAGAGGGCTAGCAAGCCGCCCAGCACCAGCACTACGGCGGCATCCAGCCGTGGTGGCAGTAGCACACAGACAAAGAAGCCATTGCTGCCATTTGAACCCAGCGCTAGCCAACCACTGAAACCTACCTTCAACAGGCTAAGGCGAAAGCCTGCTGCTTAGCTCCAGTTAACTGTGCCGGTGTATATGAAGAGGTAGGAGATATCATAAACTACAGAAATCAACACTCAAATATATAATATAGATGGTTGCTCTAAACTATTGTAGTCATAAGCAGATTTTACATCATAGACATTGAACAATGCTCAGTAAACTCAGACATACTGAGATCAGCTGGCGTACAAATGGCTAGTGATGATGATGACAACTGATAACGATATTGCAAATTGCCACTTTCGAAATTCTACATATCTCCCTAAGTGCTTGCCCAGAAGGATCATCGTGCTGACAGTTACAGGAGGCTCTTGGGCACTACATGCTTCTAGGAATGTGCTACCTAACGGCTGATGATGAGAAGAACAGCGGTGGTTCTCAACTTCTGATAATGCATGGTTTCAGCGAGGTGTTTGTACCTCCAATGGCAGAAACACTGGGAGTAAGGGATTTCTGGAAGGATGCCATTGTGCTTGCAGTTAACGAGTGATGATTTCTAGAAGCAGCACGTTTTTTGCTGTTTTGTTCTCACTGGGAGTCTGATGGGAAGGACATTCTGCCAACAGCGGTTTACACACATGAGCTGAATCCAAGGATTCCAACAGTAGGGGACAAATGAAATCGCGGAAGTTCAGAAAAGGAGAAAGCACGTTAATCGTGCTATTTCTTTGGCCTCTGTTAGAAAGAAAGCAATGCTCTTCTCTCGCAAAACAATTTCTCGTTGCTTGATACGTTGAAATCTCAAGTCTGAAGTTTTTCTCCCAAAAATGGAAGTCCCAATTTGAGACTAGGTTTCCTATTTCTTTTATAATTTTAGAGAAAATTTTGGAGTGTTTGTGCCACTCTCCAAACAAACAAATGTGCGATTGGGAGTAATTACTCCCTCCAAACCATAATAAGTGCTGGTGATTTTGTACGGACTTAGTACAAAATGTGTACTAAATCATTGGCACTTATTATGGATTAGAGGGAGTAGTATATAAAGACTTCATTAAATGGTAGATATCTTTACTATTAAATTGGAGTCTGTGATGGTACGTCACATAATTTTTTTTGATATCAAACATTGGAGACATCTGGACCATCCATTCGCTAGCAAACACGCAATCCAAACCGTTCGAACAAACCTTCACGAAAAGCAGAAAAATGGTAAGAAATTATGTCACCATCAATCACGGAATGCAATAATATCACCACGTCTCTGATTGTAATCACCAATCACGGAATGCAAAAAAGGAAAGGAATTATATCATATATCATCAAGGACATTCAGTTTGTAAATTGTAATGCACCCCTCTCTCGAGCCAAAAAAAAAAACCGTAGCAAATGACGTCGCTACCGAAGAGGCTACTGAGGAAAAATCGGAACACAGATCCTCGTTCCCATTAATGCACCCCTCTCCCGAGCCCAAAAAAAAAGGTCACAATCTCTCCCAAAAAGATTATCAGTGTGATATCCATGGTCTGCTTAATCTCGTAATTTTATGCTGCCCAGCAGAGGTTCTCAGGGACCGCGAGACACGAGCAATTTGTGTGGACGAGGTCATGGACGCTCTACTCCTCGTAGCGCGGTGGAGACGGCGAGCTACATGCTGTGTTCGTCGTTGAGGCGGCTTGTGTCGACTACCTCAAGAGCGTACTCCACGCCGTTCGAACTTTTTGGCATCAAGTTCATCCATGCCGTACAATTGGAGTACTAAGTACTATTCTCTGATTCATTGATACTCACCATGCCCGATTTGATTTCAACTATGCGTGTAGGTGTATCCATCTAGGATGGTTTAGAGGTCGGACCTAGACACCTGGTAGCGCTGGAAATATATGTGGTGTGGCGCAGGACCGGATCTGGCCAAGGAGAACATCGTAGGATCGCCGGACATTTTGAGAAATCAAGGTCAACAAGTTCAAGGTTAAATTTCAGGAGTCTGAGCACACATCTATGACGATGCAATCGGAGGTAATCCAATGGAACCCACCCGTCTCATGCTGATCTGATCTCTCCTATCTAAATACTCTGCTCAAATGATCTCATCAATGCGTAGGACTCAGGGGGGCGGGGGCACGCTTCAGTTCAGGTGCTCATCGGATTTCTAGACTCGTACGTAGAGTACAAGATTGGTTTTGCATGACAGATAGGTTGGTCATGCAACGTGTATCATAGTAGCTGGTAATTGCTTACTCTTTCATCATCATCTTCTTAGCCAAATTTTCCATATGTGTGCACGTAAGACGAGCGCAACGACATTGGAGGAGCGCCACTCAGTGGAGCAAACCATGCAAAAGGAGGAGGCCAAGTGGCCAATAGTCCCGCCTCGGTCATGGCTGCGACACCTCCCCTCTGTGTGGCAGGCGCCGTGGAGGCCTCTGAATTGGTTTGTTTGATGAAAAGGTCGACGACAACGGAAACAGCGGGGCAGCGGGACAACAACCCCTTCGCGGCAAGGTCTCGTCAGACGTGCCTGGTCGATATTTTGATGTTGGCGGCAGGTGCAACATGTCCAGTATAGACTCTGGCCATTTTGGCCTCCCTAGCCTTGCATAAGTTCCTGTGGACTTTTTTTTGAAACAATACCATGATAAATTATAGCAACGAACAGTACATAGTATATAGTAGAGATATATAAGCTGTCTCCAGCGATTATAAAATAAAGTCTAAGAAAAACGAGCTAATCTTTGAGGCCTTCAAACTCTTCTTTTTCCATGACACAATCTTGTATTTTTCTGAAGCCAGCCAAAAGATAATGACACAAATATCAAACCATAAACCTATAAATACCAATAGTAGTTCTCCTTTTTTTTTAATTTGAGCCGCAGTGCCAAGGCGACGTGCACGCACGCAACCATTAAAGCAATCATACCACATCGTCAAGAGTACCAACACCAGTATTCCAGAGAAGAGAAACCGAACAGTCTTGTCAACGTCACTGGAAAGCCGAGAGTACGAATCACCATTGTCGAAGACGTAGCAGTCGGGACAAATATTGCGAGGATAACCCTCCTCGCGGCAACCAGAAGAAACAATCCAAAACCGATCTGGCGAAGCAAGATCTTGAAGACCGTACCTAAAAAACTGTAATCTTATCATACGTACTTACGACAGACTTCTGGTCATGGAAAATGAATCGGTGACGTGGACAATTTTAGAGGAAGACGAGGAGCAATGATCACAATGAGATGAGAAGGACATGATGAAGAAGATGATGGCAGGAAAGTAACTGGTGGCACCTAGGTATGGAATAATTATGTGCTTTATCATGTATTTTTTCCAATTTATTTGATGATGTATTAATTGAAAGATTTGTTCACATATTGTATTTGATCATGTATTGATTGAAACATTAATTCACATTGTATTTCATGGACCAATCCACATGATTTTGATATACAAATGTTCATAGATTAGTCATTCTATTTAGATTTAGATATGGTACTATTTTAGTACACCTAGCGCCACCCGCCTCAGTGATGCTTGAAGGGAATCAAGATGTGCTCATTTGGGTTTTACATAATTAGAGGAGGTACGCACATATTTACATGTTTGGTTCATTTAGTTTGCATGATGAGTATTAATTTTGTACTGCATAATTTTTATTTCCACGTGATATTTTCATGCTAATGACAATTAATTCTCATGTTGGATGGTTCGGAATCTCGAATAGATTAGTTAGTATACTTGCTAAAGTATCGAGAAAATGAATCTGAAAATATATCCATTACATTGTACGAGAACATGTAAACCAAGGTGTAGGTATTAGTTAATGATTCTTAGGCCTTTTTATATTTATATAACGTCAAATTATATCTACTCTCTCCGTCTCGGTGTATAGGTCTTGCGCGTGTTCTTAGGTCGTCATTTTGACCATTATAATTCAAGTTATATACTACAAAATATATATATCACTAGAAACTTCAAACATTGTACTTTCTAATAATATAATTTTTATATTATAAAATTTAGATTATATTTGTCAAAATAACGATCTAGAGATACACGTAGAACCTATACACCGAGACGGAGAGAGCATAAGGAATTACAATTTAAGCAAAGTTGAATCTTATGTTTGCAAATAGCATGTGCTATCTTTATTGTACAGGTGAATATTCTCATACACTATATATGTTGCACTTTATATGTTGTTGGTAAAAATTGACCGTAGCAATGCACAGGCATTCAACTAGTGTTAGTAAGAAATGGAATTTTGGCAGACAATAAACACACGGAGAAAACATATTTGGCGAAGGAAAATATGAAGGTACTGATATTGCTCTCTTCTTTTGTGGGCCTACTAATGATAGGAGATGTCATTACACCAAAGTGACTTTTCCTTCTAGATGCCAGTCCGAGGAAGATCATCCACATTTTTTTTTGCTTTTGCCCGTGATTTTGGTTTCCATTAGAAGGCAATCAATCGCCCGCCCTATCAGAGCTTGCACTAACCGCATCCAAGCTGCTGAGCAAGTCGTAAACCTCCTTTACGGGAAGAGCATCGTAATCATGCACCGGCGGTGGTGAAATTGGTGCTGAAGTCACAACTCCTACAGAACCCTGTCCTCTGGTAGCATAACGAGAATCGTTCACAGCTCTGTGCGTCCAGATTGGATAGTCGCTGCGTGGCTGTAGCCTCTTGAGTCACCATCGTCTAAATATGTGTGTTCCCAATGCATCACCGTCCTAGCAAACAGAAATACAGTACGACAGTGCAAACAAAGCGTCTCAACACTGATAAAGGGCTGTGTTCCCGTTGGAACGATAAACAGATCAAAACAACTACATACTTTTGTGGAAAAAGGATGACGCCGAGAAGTATCCGTCGAATACATATTGGAATTTCCTTTCTTCGTCTCCAAGTCAATCTTTAAGTTCTTGTTCTGGTCCACCTCCACAATGGACCGGACCCGATATACTAATCCATGGGGTACTCAAAGAGCATACCCAGGTCACTGGATGTATGGCAGTTGAGGCAGGCAGGGCCAATTTGTATGCTCGAGTGCCGACGCGTTCTAGAATTTTGTATGGGCCAAATAATTTGAAGGCAAGCTTGGGACACGGACGGTTCATCATAGAAGACTGCACGTATGGTTGGAGCTTGAGGTACACTTGATCTCCCACAGTATACTCCTTGTCCGAGCGGTAGTGATTGGCCTGTAACTTCATGTGATTCTATGTGTTGGCTAGGTGAACCTTGAGTTGTTCCAGGTGAGCTTGGCGGTCACGCAGCACTAGTGGAAAAAAGGTCTTCAATCCCGGTTTGTAAAGCCCATTTCCTGGTTGTAGCAATCGAGACTAACAAAGCGGGACTAAAGGCTCCAGCCTTTAGTCCCAGCTGCTTACGAACCGGGACCAATGGGCTTCCACGTGGCCCGGGGCATGTGCTGCGGCTGGAGGACCTTTGGTCCCGGTTCGTAACACGGACCGGGACTAAAGGTCCATTCAGAATAAAATTTGTATTTTCTGTTTTAGAATTTCTGTATTTTCTTTATTTCTCTATTTTTCTTTATTTTTCTATTATCTAATCATCTCTATTCTCATATCAAATTAGATACTTATGTCTCTCACTCCATATCTCATATCAAATTACAAGTACTTGTGGTCCTCACTTCCCGGTCGATCACCCATCCTCACACTGCTCCACCCTTAGCACGCTTAACTTCTCCATTCCTTCCCTACTAGCTTCCAAGACTGCGCTCGCGACTTCTTGATAATGGTATGCTACCAATTCTATTAACCTATACACTTTGGTAATATATAATATTACTTTTTAAAATTCCAAATAAATTCACAAAATAAGTAACAATGATTAAGTATAATAAGCACCAATAAATTTCAAATAATCTTTATGTATAATTTAATTATTAATTTTTAATAATTAAAATATTCAAAAAAGCCAAAATACTTGAAAAATCACAAATTCGAAAATTAATAGACTTTGTTAACCGAAACAAAGGGATTACATTTTTCCAAACATTATACCCATCCAATAGAATAACAATAAGACTCACACAACCACATCTACAATCATCCACCTAATAAACATTAAGGTTAAGACGATCAACATGGCTATTGTAGCCTTTTAGCTTCCAGTAGCTCCTAGCAATCTCAAAGCCTAGGCGAGCGGCTAAAGCGGCATATAACAATTGGTTGAAGCTTAGTGGAACTTTTTTCCAACCAAATATTAGTTCATCATCTTCTTCTTCTTCTTCTTCTTCTTCTTCTTCTTCTCCCTTCTTCTTGTACTTCTTCTTGTCCTTCTTCTTCTAGTTCTTCTTCTTGTCCCTCTTCTTGTTCTCAAGATGTGTCCCAATAGTAGCATTGGCCAAATCATAGAGACTCGGCGTTAGTTTGTTGGTGGGGTTTGGGACAATCTTTTGAAGATCGTACGCAGACGGAATAACAATTCCGTATGTCCTCAACATGCACAGATCATTGGCGATAGCCGCACCACAGAATTTGATGGTGGTGTCCTTCAAGAATTCCTTGAGAAGTTGCAGCACGCGATTGGAGTAACATATCTGGAAGATCAATATCTCGGGCGCCACCGAGAGTTGAAGGACGGCGGCACGCTGAGGGACCGCGTGAGTGGTGAACTCACAGTCCAAGCCCACGCACTTGATTGGTGCGGCGTCGAGAAACCGTCGCTTGATGGCGCGGATCCACTTCTCCACCCTTGATGCACGGAGAGTCTCCGTGATGGTGAAGTTCATCTCTTCAATGACAACGTAGTAGAGCCAAGATTGAGGTAGAAATTGCTCCGCCATTGAGAGGGAGAGAGAGGGCGCCGGCGGTGGTGATGCGTGGGAGATGTGTTTTGGGGAAGAAGATTAGGATGAGAATGTGGTGTGTGCTTAGATGATCATATGAGTGCTATATATAGTAGAGAGAGGGTGATGAGAAGACACCGGCGGTGTGAAGATGATCAATTTCCAAAGCGCCGCCGGTGGTTCCCGAGCACGATGATACGAAGCAACGCTCGTTAATGTCGATCGATTCCGAAGCGTCGTCGTAACTGGCGCGGGAAGAGGGCGGTTCGTTTGAACGGGCCTTTGGTCCCGGCTCGTGGCACGAACCGGGACTAAAGGGTGCCCTTTAGTCCCAGTTTGAGTCATGAGCCGGGACTAAAGGCCCAAAGGCATTAGTCCCGGTTGGTGGCGCAAACCGGGACCGAAGGGCCCATTTGAACCGGGACTAATGCCCCCTGGCCCACATTTTCAAAAGAACCGGGACTGATGGACCCTTTAGCCGCGGACCGAATACGTTGGGGACTAATGGGGGCGAATGGAAGCCCTTTTTTTCTACTAGTGCAGCATCAGGCTTGCTTCTGTCAGATTGTCTTCCTCGAGCATGGGCAGCCCCCCCAGGTTAGGTTCGCATCCATAGAGAGCTTTGAACGGCGAGGTGCCCAGAGAAGAGTGGTATGTTGCATTGTACCAAAATTCAGCCAAAGGCAACCAGCAATGCCACGGCTTTGGGTTCTCGTGGACAAAGCATCGCAGAAACATCTCAATGCATTGGTTCACACGTTCGCTCTGGCCATCTGTTTGTGGGTGGTATGCTGTCGTGAACTGGAGTTTGGTGCCAAGTGCTGCAAACATAGATCCTTCCATAGGCGGCTGATGAAGATTTTGTCGCGGTCGGAGACAATAGACAAGGGAATTCTTGTTCAATCCCCGGCAACGGCGCCAGAAAACAATCTTGATGTCTCATAGAACCAGTTGGGAAACCCCAAGAGGACAGTATGATGAGTACAACAGTAAGTTTTCCCTCAGTATGAAACCAAGGTTTAATCGGCCAGTAGGAGAAAGAAACCACTTCTGAAGGTTGTTGCTAGCTGACTTTGGCAAGACGCCAGAAAATAGTCTGGTGCATGGTTGACAGCGCCAGCAGCAACGTGGAACCTGCACACAACACAACCAAACTACTTTGCCCCAACTTACAGTGAGGTTGTCAATCTCACCGGTTTGCTGAAAATAAAGGATTAGACGTATAGTGTGGAAAGAGATGTTTGCTTGCAGTGAAGTAAAATAATGCTTGCGGAAAGTAAACAGTGCTTGCAGTTGATGGTAATATAAATATAAAAGAATGGACCAGGGTCCACAGTTCACTAGAGGTGTCTCGCCATAAAGATATAACATGCTGGGTAAATAAATTACAGTTGGGCAATTGACAAAATAAAGAATGCATAACAATGCATGTACATGTCATGAAGATCACTATGAGATTCACTTGGGCATTACAACATAATACATAGACCGTAATCTAACTGCATCTATGACTAATAATCCACCCGCAGGATATCATCCGAACAACCCTTGGGTATTAAGTTGCAAGCAACAGATTATCGCCTTAAGCAAAGTGTGTAATGTAAACAATACAATTATCCTTGAACAAAAGATTGTTTTTCTCCCTAGTAGCAATAGCACATCTACAACCTTAGAAGTTATTGTCACTCTCCCAGATTACTAGAGGCATGAACCCACTATCGAGCATAAATACTCCCTCTTGGAGTCACTAGCATCTACTTGGCCAAGATATCTACTAGCAACAGAGAGCATGCAAGATCACAAATAACATAGATATGATAAATCAACAATCAACTTGACATAGTACTCAATATTCATTGGATCCCAACAAACACAACATGTAGAATTACATAAAGATGATCTTGATCGTGATAGGCAGCTCACAAGATCTAGACATGAGGCGCATGGAGGAGAAGACAACCATCTAGCTACTGCTATGGACCCATGGTCCAGTGGTGGACTACTCACGTATCACTCCGGAGGCAGGCATGGTGATGAAGAAGGCCTCTGGTGATGATTCCCGGCCCCTCTCCGGCAGGGTGCCGGGAAGAGCTTCTGGACCCTCCCGATCTCGGGTCGACAACTGCGGCGGCTTGCAATATGTTTCGTGGAAAGATGTTTCGGGGGATAGGGTTTTCGCGACAAAGGGAATTTATAGGAGGAAGGGCGATGTCAGAGGGGGCCGAGGGGTCCACACCACAGGCCGGCGCGACCAGGGGGTAGGCCGCGCCACCCCATGGTGTGGCCACCTCCTGGCTCTCCTCCGTCTCTCCTTTGGACTCCGTCTTCATGTCAGGTAAATAGGAACTTTGGCTTTCATTTCTTCAAATTCCGAGAATATTTCCTGTGTAACTTTTCTGAAAAACAAAAATAGCAGAAAATAGGAACTAGCACTGTGGCATCTTCTTAATAGGTTAGTTCCAGAAAATGCATAAAACGCCATGAAGTGTAAACAAAACATAAAGCAATTGGTGTAAAACAAGCATGGAGCATCAAAAATTATAGATACGTTTGCAACGTATCAAGCATCCCCAAGCTTAACTCCTGCTCGTCCTCGAGTAGGTAAGTGATAACAAAAAATAACTTTTGAGGTGACATGCCAACACAATCTTGATCAAATTGATGTAAAGCATTGCAAGCTGAGAACAAAGTACTCTAAACATGGGCATAAAAGATATAATTCCAACCATAGAACTTAGCAACCATGTTACAACATAAAAAGAAACACAAACAAAAGATCATGAATAATAATGCATTGAAAGTCATTTGTTTGTTTGAAGCATAGAGAAAACATAGCAAAGTGGTATTCAGCTTGTCCCTCATGGAATAGCAAAACATAAATGCATAGGACACCTTCAAAGTTCAAAAGGTTGACTATATACAAATAATTTGAGAACAAGCAATACCATAATTATGAATCAATCAATAATAAATTTTGGGACTATGCACATTATACTCAGAATGACAACTATGCTCTCTTAATTGGTGCATAAAAATAGAAGATGAAGACTCAACATAAAAGTAAAAGATAGGCCCTTTTACAGAGGGAAGCAGGGATTTAGCATGTGCTAGAGCTTTTCATTTGTAAAACAGAGATAAAAAATTATTTTGAGAGGTGGTTGTTCTTGTCAACGAATGGCAATGGGGTTCTTGCTATCTTCCATACTAAACAAGTTGAGAGCGGTTCTGAGTTCTTGAAAAATTGGCATTTACATGCTCTTTTATAAAGTTTGGCACTCCTCCCCACCTTTACTTTCACAAACCATGGCTAACCAAATCCTTCGGGTGCCCGCCAACAATCTCATACCATGGAAGAGTGCCTTTTTTTCTCTTTTTTAAAGGTTACAATGGTCTGACCGGCTCTCTTGCAAAATTAGTGACGAGCAGATGAAGCATGCAAGTCGAGGGGTACTTAATTCAATATGGAAGATAACAAACCCGACCACTACGTCCTCATGAGCTAAAAACAGTGTCACAATATGAAAAGTATTTTGAAGGTTTTGAAAGGTAGCACATGAAAATTTGCTTGGAATGGTTTGAAATGCCATGCATAGGAATTTATAGTGGACTCTTTGGAATAACTTTGGTTTTTGGGAGTTGGATACACGAGTAGAGCTCATACTCAGTACAGATGAAGGCTAGCAAAAGACTGGAAGCGACCAACTAAGAGAGCAATAACGGCCATAATTATGCATAGCGACAAAACATTATTAATCAAAGCATAAAGTGATGTTACAAGTCAAAAACCAAATGATCATAGAGGCTTGAGGCGACTGGTTTATAGTCATAACATGGTGTAAGCATGCGCCAAGTCAACCCAAATAAAGCATCAAAGGAGAATACCACAATATTATGCTTCTATATGATAAAAATAATGCATGATTCTTTCAAAGGCACATTAAGCACTCTCAGTCATTTGAGACAAGTCATGCTACAACAACTACTAAGCATATAATCAAAATAATATCTAGCATGACATGCTAAAGTCTAAGCCACGATCTAAACAAGCTCCCTTTTGCATCACTATAAGCATGAAACATTTTACTCTTTTCCAACACCAATCAACCTATTTGAAACAACTCGCAAGGATAAAAATCAACAAAGACCAGAGGTCTAAACACACCTAGCTACAAAGAACTAACAAGTTCTGAACAAAAATAAAGGTGAAAAACAAAAGCTAAACGCAGTACTAGCAAAAGAGAACACTCGTAGAACGATAAGAGTGAAAACTAGAGTGTTCTAGGCAATGAAAATGGAGTGTGTCTTCTCCAAAAGAAATATGTTGGGGTCCAACCATTTATTACAACAAACAAAACAAAATAAAACTGAAAGCAAAAATAAATACGCTCCAAGAAAAACACATAGCATATGAAGCAATAAAAATATAGTGTCTTAAAAGATGACCTGATATTTTTGTTGATGAAGAAGGGGGTGCCTTGGGCATCCCCAAGCTTTGACACGTGTACCTCTTGGATATTTCTTGGGGTGACATGGGAATCCCCAAGCTTGAGCTTTTTTCCATTCTTCATCTCATCTCATCATTCACCTTTCCCTACACTTGAAAACTTTCTTCATGCAAAACTTCACACAATTCTCATTAGCAATATTAGTTTATGCAAGATAGTAGATCCACTTTTAGTTCAGTTTTAACTAAAGTACAACATCTCTTAAAATATTAGCTACCGTAGCAACTTCTTCTAAAAGTTCCGTGATCAAAATAACTCAAAAAGAAAGAGATCAAAAGGCAAACGCAAATAGTGGCATAAATCTGTCAAAACAGAACCGCAGGTAAAGATTGATTTTTTCGAAAATCTTATGTTGCTCAAATATTAAAGTTCAAAACTAATGAAAGTTAGATAATAACCTGGGGCATGTGCACAATAAATCGCAGATCAATACGACGTACTGAGATTTTTCACTAATTTTTACGGCGAAGCGCAGAAATCTGTTTCAGGACAGCAACTTCCCCAAATCTTACCTTCTTCCTATTAGAGGCAATTCTTGGCACAAAAACAAAATAAAAGTGATAAGGAGAGGTCATTACAGTAGTAACAACTTCCAAGAATCAACAAAAAGAAAAAGTACTAAAAGAAAACATGGGTTATCTCCCAAGAGTGCTTTTCTTTAACGCCTTTGAGCTAGGCGCAGAAAGTAAGAATCAAGTATTTTCAAGTGAAGAAACATCAAGATCAATACCAGAAGTCTTTTCAATAAGGAATTTATTTTATCCATATAAGTTTTAGAAGATCCTTTCTCAACACTCTTGGGTTCACTACTTTCATCAAATGGGTTTTCAGGAACAATCCAATCAAAATTCTTTTCCAAAGCCTCATGCATTCCTAAGAGTTTAAAAGTTATTGGTATTTTGATTTCCTCCCCATTTTTGGGTTTGGTTTTGTCAAGTGTACCAATAACATCTACACATTAGCCTAGCATATTAAAATGATCAAAGACTTTCCTAGCTTCTATAACAACATCTCTTAATTCTTTACGCAAAATTTCCAAATAAAATCTCTCTTTTCAGGGTCTTCAACATCATGAAGTTTAAGAAACATTGCTATATTATGGGGTTAAGGTTAAGAAACCTAGCCTCCAACATGTGCACTAAGTAGGCAGCAGCAGTTTCATAATTAGGAGCAGGTTCTGCTAAGGATCTATCCTCATCATTTTTGTGCTTACTGACATAGCTAAAGAATTCCTCAATGTTATCTTTCCCAATTATAGAACCACTACCTACTGATAGGTCTTTCAAAACGTACTTAGGGATCAACATAATGAACTCAAAATAAAGTAACAAAATACCAACTATAAAAGGAACTATTTTTTTGTATTTTTGATAAATAAGAAGTGAACAAAATAAAGTAAAGAAACTAAGCAAAACAATAACAAAGTAAAAAGAATGGAAGTGAGAGACTCCCCTTGTAGAAATCCTCTTTCTCCCAAGCAACGGTGCCAGAAAACAAGTTGAATGCGCCTAGTTGACATGGGAGCTTATTCTTCTTCAATCCCCGGCAACAACACCAGAAAATAATCTTGATGTCTCATAGGACCAGTTGGGAAACCCCAAGAGGAAGGTATAATGAGTACAGCAGTAAGTTTTCCCTCAGTATGAAACCAAGGTTTAATCGACCAGTAGGAGAAAGAAACCACTTCTGAAGGTTGTTGCTAGCTGACTTTGGCAAGGCACCAGAAAACAGTTTGGTGCGTGCTTGACAGCGCCAGCTGCAACGTGGAACCTGCACACAACACAACCAAACTACTTTGCCCCAACTTACAGTGAGGTTGTCAATCTCACCGGTTAGCTGGAAACAAAGGATTAGACGTATAGTGTGGAAAGAGATGTTTGCTTGCGGTGAAGTAAAATAATGCTTGCGGAAAGTAAACAGTGCTTGCAGTTGATGATAATATAAATGTAAAAGAATGGACCGGGTCCACAGTTCACTAGACGTGTCTCTCCATAAAGATATAACATGCTGGGTAAACAAATTGCAGTTGGGCAATTGACAAAATAAAGAATGCATAACAATGCATGTACATGTCATGAAGATCACTATGAGATTCACTTGGGCATTACAACATAATACATATACCGTAATCCAACTGCATCTATGACTAATAATCCACCCGTAGGATATCATCCGAACAACCCTTGGGTATTAAGTTGCAAGCAACAGATTATCGCCTTAAGCAAAGTGTGTAATGTAAACAATACAATTATCCTTGAACAAAAGATTGTTGTTTTCTCCCTAGTAGAAATAGCACATCTACAACCTTAGAAGTTATTGTCACTCTCCCAGATTACTAGAGGCAGGAACCCACTATCAAGCATAAATACTCCCTCTTGGAGTCACTAGCATCTACTTGGCCAAGATATCTACTAGCAGCAGAGAGCATGCAAGATCACAAATAACATAGACATGATAAATCAACAATCAACTTGACATAGTACTCAATATTCATCGGATCCCAACAAACACAACATGTAGAATTACATAAAGATGATCTTGATCATGATAGGCAGCTCACAAGATCTAGACATGAGGCGCATGGAGGAGAAGACAACCATCTAGCTACTGCTATGGACCCATGGTCCAGTGGTGGACTACTCACGCATCACTCCGGAGGCAGGCATGGTGATGAAGAAGGCCTCCGGTGATGATTCCCCTCTCCGGTAGGGTGCCGAGAAGAGCTTTTGGACCCCTCCCAATCTCGGGTCAACGATGGCGGCGGCTTGCAGTATGTTTTGTGGAAAGATGTTTCGGGGGATAGGGTTTTCGCGACGAAGGGAATTTATAGGTGGAAGGGCGATGTCAGAGGGGAGCCAAGGGGCCCACACCACAGGTCGGTGCGGCCAGGGGGTAGGCCGCGCCACCCCATAGTGCGGCCGCCTCCTGGCTCTCCTCCATCTCTCCTTTGGACTCCGTCTTTGTGTCAGGTAAATAGGAACTTTGGCTTTCGTTTCGTCCAATTTCGAGAATATTTCTTGTGTAACTTTTTTGAAACACAAAAATAGCAGAAAACATGAACTAGCACTGTGGCATCTTGTTAATAGGTTAGTTCCAGAAAATGCATAAAAACGCCACGAAGTATAAAGAAAACATAAAGCAATTGGTGTAAAACAAGCATGGAGTATCAAAAATTATAGATATGTTTGCAACGTATCAGAACACCATGGAGCTTGACGACAGAGTCCAGAAATGCCTGAGCCATGGAGGATGCTGTGAACGGATGTTTGAGGGGGATCAGGTGGGCGTACTTGGTTAGTCGATCAACTACAAGCATGATCACGTCAGCCCCAAACGAGATTGGCAAGACTTCGACAAAATCCATAGTAAGTTGGCGCCAGATGCCTGACGGAATAGGAAGGGGTTGCAGTAAGCCAACTGGCTTACCAGTGTTGTGCTTTGCTTGCTGATAGACAACACACTGGTGCACAAAGTCTTCGACGGCCAGCTTCATGCCACTTCAGGAGAACAACCGCTTTAGATGCTGGTAAGTGGGAAGCACACCGGAATGGCCACCAACAGCACTGTTGTGGAACGCGTTAATGAGCTTGGTGTGAAGTGTAGAATTGGCACCCACCCATATCTTTCCATGCACCCTGATCAACCCTTGTGTCAGTTCAAAACCTTGTGCATCCGGGCTGTGCAGGGCAAGCTTCTGAAATTTATCTTGTGCCACAGCTTCAGTGACCTAGGAGTTTAGAACTTCCTGCAGCCATACTGGTCTCACCTCTAAAATTGCTTGTGCCTGGTAGACCTGCCCAATGCGAGACAAGGCATCAACAGCCGAGTTGTCTGCACCTTTCTTGTACTGAATGCGAAACCGCAGACCCATCAATCTTGCCATGGCCCTGCGTTGCATTGATGTTTGCAAGGTTTGCTCTTCCAAGTATGTCAAACTATGGTGATCTGTTTTAATCACGAATTCATCTCTCTGGATATAAGGCCGCCAGTGTTCCACCACCATGAGTAAAGTGAGGAACTCTTTTTCATAAATTGATAATGTCCGATGCTGAACACTAAGTGATTTGCTCAAGAACGCCAGGGGATGGCCATCTTGCATTAACACTGCGCCAATTCCTGTGTCACAGGCATCTATCTCGATCACGAACTGGTGACGAAAGTCAGGCAGAGCTAACACCGGTGTAGAGACTATGGCATGTTTGAGTTGCAGAAATGCGGCTTCCGCCTCTGGCACTAAGAGAAATCCTTCTTCTTTAATAGATTGGAAAGTGGTTTTGCAATGATGCCATACCCCCGCACAAACTTGTGGTAGTACCCAGTGAGGCCTAAAAAACCACGTAGCTTGGTGACGATGGTCAGACGTGGCCAGTCTTGCATCACTTGAATTTTCCATGGATCAGTAGCCACGCCTGCACCCGACATGATGTGTCCCAAATATTCCAATTCGGATTGCGCAAAGGAGCACTTTGATGGTTTGACAAAGAACTGGTTATCCCGGAGTAGGGTAAGGACGGCTGCCAGGTGAATTGCATGTTCTTCTAGAGTAGGACTATAGATGATGATGTCGTCCATGAACACCAGGGTGTATTTGCGTAGGCAGGGACCAGGGATCGAGTTCATCACACGCTGGAAGGTTGCCGGCACATTAAAGAGCCCAAACGGCATCACCCGAAACTAGTAATGGCCCTAATGTGTTTTGAACATAGTTTTTGCTTCATCTTCCTCCCGCATCCTGATTTGATGGTACCCCAATTGCAAGTCAAGTATGGAGAAGAACTTGGCGCCGGCGAGCTCATCGAGTAACTCATCGATGACTGGCATCAGAAATGTGTTCTTTACTGTCAAATCATTGAGGCGGCGATAGCCTGCTCCTGGCGCTGCAACGGCTGATCATCTTTGGGCCCTGCAGGTTGAAGATGAGCCCAAGTTTTATTCTGAGACTGTAAATCTTGCTGAATGTATGCCAAGAGAATCGCCCTGTCCAAAGTCTTCGGGATTTGTGAGGCCACCGGTAGACGAATTTCAGTTTTGAGGCCCTTGAGAAATTGGGAGACAAATAATGTGTCATCATAATTTGGGTTGTGGCTCGAGATCTTGAAAACCAATTCCTGAAACTTAGAGCAGTATTCAGTCACGGTTGCTATCTGTTTCAGAGCAAGCAGCTCCGTCATGTACTAACGATAATCATGAACACCAAACTTAGCCTCCACTGTAGTGATAAACTCCGACTAGCCTTGAACTATGTGCTTGAGTTTGTACGCTTGAAACCAATGAGCAGCATCTCCTTCCAAATTCAGGGTCGCTGCCGTCAGCCACATTGTGGGGTGGATGTTGTAGATACGGAAATAGTCTTGACATTTATCTCGCCAGATGCGGGGAAATTGCCCATCAAACTTGGGAAAGTTCATCTTGAGTGGTACCTTGCTAATAGGATGTTTGGGCGCCCTCTGGTGATCACCTTGCGTCGTCAGGTCCATGGTTGGGGTCACGCCAGTGCTGTGCCGAGGTGTGCAACACGGCATGTCTGAAGGAATTATGCCCTAGAGGAAAATAATATTGGACTTATTCGCATAATCCTTCAGGTTCATAATAGTTCAGTACTATGTTAGAACTATGTCAATCGGAAACATTGACATAGGTGTGTGATACGTCTCAAACATATCTATAATTTTTGATGCCCCATGCTTGTTTATGCACCATTTGCTTTGTGTTTTGTTTACACTTCGTGGCATTTTATGCATTTTCCGGAACTAACCTATTAACAAGTTGCCACAGTGCTAGTTCCCTGTTTTCTGCTGTTTTTGTGTTTCACAAAAGTTACACAGGAAATATTCTCGGAATTGGACGAAACAAAAGCTGAAGTCCCTAATTACCTGACACGAAGACGGAGTCCAAAGGAGAGCAGGAGACGGACCAGGGGCCAGCCACACCCTAGGGTGGCACGGGCCAGCCCCAGGCTGCGCCACCAGGGGGTGTGACCGCCTGGTCCACCCCCTGACATCGTCCTTCCACCTATGTATTCTCCTCGTCGAGAAAACCCTAGGGGCCCAAACTCTTTTCTAGAAAACATATTGCAAGCTACCGCTATCGTCGACGCAAGATTGGGAGGGTCCAGAAGCTCCTCCCGGCACCCTGCCGGAGAGGGGAATCACCACCGGAGGCCTTCTTCATCACCATGCCAACCTCCAGAGTGATGTGTGAGTAGTCTACCTTGGACTATGGGTCCATGGCAGTAGCTAGATGGATGTCTTCTCCTCCATGTGCTTCATGTTTAGATCTTGTGAGCTGCCTATCATGATCAAGATCATCGTTATGTAATTCTATATGTTGTGTTTGTTGGGATCTGATGAATATTGAGTACTATGTCAAGTTGATTTGTGATTTATCATCTCTATGTTGTTTATGATCTTGCATGCTCTCCGTTGCTAGTAGATATCTTTGCCGAGTAGATGCTAGTGACTCCAAGAGGGAGTATTTATGCTCGATAGTGGGTTCATGCCTCTGGTAACCTGGGAGAGTGACACCAACTTCTAAGGTTGTAGATGTGTTGTTGCTACTAGGGAGAAAAAAACAATCTTGTATTCAAGGAAATTTGTATTGTTTACATTACACACTTTGCTTAAGGTGATAATTTGTTGCTTGCAACTTAATACCCAATGGTTGTTCGGATGATATCTGGCAGGTGGATTATTAGTCATAGATGCAGTTGGATTACGGTCTATGTATTATGTTGTAATGCCCAAGTGAATCTCATAGTGATCCTCATGACATGTACATGCATTGCTTGTATTCTTTATTCTGTCAATTGCCCAACTGTAATTTGTTTACCCAGCATGTTATTTATCTTTATGGAGAGACACCTCTAGTGAACTGTGGACCCTGGTCTATTCTTTTACATTCATATTAACGTTTACTTTCTACAAGCATTATTTACTTTCTTGCAAACAAATATCTTTAACCACACGATACATTTAATGCTTTGTTTACAGCAAACCAGTGAGATTGATAACCTCACTGCTAGTTGGGGCAAAGTACTTTAGTTGTGTTGTGTGCAGGTTCCACATTGCTGCTGGCACAGAGCTACGCCCAGATAGACACCATAAACAAATTGTCTGGAGCGTCGCCAAGCCAACTAGCATCAACCTTCGGAAGTGGTTTCTTTCTCCTACTGGTTCGATTAAACCTTGGTTTCATAATGAGGGAAACTTGCCGCTGTGCTCATCATACCTTCCTCTTGGGGTTCCCAACTGGGTGTCTAGCACCACCAATCAGTGTGGTATTAAATGATTAGGAGTCCCCGGTAAAATCCCGGTTTATTGGTTCATTGATCAACTGATGACTAAGGTTTCCCACTCATGGTGCATTACAGCCGATTGATGATGAGATCATGCCACTTGTTGATAATGCCATGATGGACATTACCCACAGAATAATTTGCAACAAGATCGTGTCATGATGTTCATGTTGCAAGATGATAAGTGTCGCAGCTTAGTCCTTAGACCGTGAGGTTAATACATAATCAATACTTGAAGGAAACTCTAATTGTATCAACCGTCTTCACGTAACTGGTTGACTGAAAATGTGTCTCTTGGGTTCTCCAAAGGGGTAGGTAGAGGAGTATAGCCAAGAGCAGGATTTGCTCATCTGCATGATGATACGTCTCAAACGTATCCATAATTTTTGATGCTCCATGCTTGTTTTACACCATTTTCTTAGTGTTTCGTTACACTTCATGGCATTTTTATGCATTTTCCGAAACTAACCTATTACGAGATGCCACAGTGCCAGTTCTCTATTTTCTGCTGTTTTTGTGTTTCAGAAAAGTTATATAGGAAATATTCTTGGAATTGGATGAAACAAAAGCCGAACATCCAGATATTAACCGAAGCTTCCAGAGAACCGAAGAGGAGATGGAACGGAGCCAGGAGGCGGCCTCACCACCAGGAGGCGTGGCCCAGGGCCTGGCCACGCCATCCTATGGTGAGCCCCACCTGTTCCACTTCTGACGCTGCCCCTTCGCCTATAAAGACCCCCTGACAGGAAAAACCTAAAGCCCCGATCAATTTTCCAAAAACACATCGCGATCCACCATCGTCGTAGACCCGAGATCGGGAGGGTCCAGAAGCTCTTCCCGGCACCCTGCCGGAGAGGGGAATCGCCACCGGAGGTCTTCTTCATCGCCATGCTTGCCTCCGGCGCGATGAGTGAGTAGTCTACCTTGGACTATGGGTCCATAGCAGTAGCTAGATGGTTGTCTTCTCCACCATGTGCTTCATGTTTAGATCTCGTGAGCTGCTTTACATGATCAAGATCACCATTATGTAATTCTACATGTTGTGTTTGTTGGGATCCGATGAATATTGGTGTTATGATTGAGTTGATGTGCTGAATATTATCTTATGTTATCTCTATGTTGTTTATGATCTTGCATGCTCTCCGTTGTTAGTACCTATCTTGGCCGAGTAGATACTAGTGACTCCAAGATGGGGGTATTTATGCTCGATAGTTGGGTTCATGCCTCTATTTAATCTGGGGGAGTGACAGAAACCTCTAAGGTTGTAGATGTGTTGTTGCCACTAGGGTGAAAACAACATTCTTATGTCCAAGGGCATATGCTTTGTTTATATTACACACTTTGCTTAATGCAGTTATCTGTTGTTCGCAACTTAATACTTGTGGGGTTCTCGAATTGATTCCCCACGGGTGGATTATTAGTCATAGATGCAGTTGGATGGCGGTCTATGTATCTTGTTGTAATGCCCAGAGTAAATCTCATAGTGATCCTCTCGACATATGCACGTTATCTTTATTCTATCAATTGCCCAACTGTAATTTGTTTACCCAGCATGTGTTATTTTATCTTATGGAGAGACACCACTAGTGAACTGTGGACCCCGGTCCTATTTCCTTTATATTGCTATCACCTGTTTACTTTACTCGCACTGTTTACTTTCTTGCATATTACTATTACTTTCCACTTGATACGCTCATTCCTTTGTTTACAGCAAACCGGTGAGATTGACAACCTCATCGTAAGTTGGGAGCAAAGTATTTGGTTGTGTTGTATGCAGGTTCCGCATTGCTACTAGTTGAAGGCGTGTCAACAAGTGTCGTAAACGGCGCCCTTGTTGGAGTGTCATGAAGCTAGCGAGCATCACCTTCTGGATTTTGGCTTTTTCCTGGACTGACAAACCTTGGTTTCTTACTGAGGGAAAATTTGCTACTGTGCTCATCATACCTTCCTCTTGGTGTTCCCAACTGGACGGTGAAATTACGTCAACACCGTGCCGCATCACATGACAAATATGATACTCTAGGCCCACTCGGCGAGAACACATGAATGCTACATAGCATGTGACTAGGTCATGGAGATGGACTATCATGGACGAGTTGAACAACATTGCCGATAATAAGATCAAACCAAGTATTGGTCAATACCGACGATCAGATCTTAGGTAATACTAGTATCAGAGAAGCAAAGGGAATAGCATTTTGACATTTATGGTTCAATGATTGAAAGACCTTTGTAGAATGCACAATGGTCTTCACGGATTTCCATGATCCGACTGAAGATCATTTACTAGAGAAGAGTTCTCGGTAATGTCTGTCGTGTTCTTGAACCGTCGGGTAACATGCTTAAGGGATCGTGATGCTTGAGACATTTTGTTAATATCCGGAAACACTGTGTGATTATATATGAGAGAGGGGAACAGTTCCAACTAAGTCCAAAATAGTTTCGGCGGAGTCCGAAATGGTTTCGGTGAAACCCGAAATAGTTTCGGTGCAGTCCGGAATGGTTCCGATGGAGTCCGAAAATGTTTTGGAGTAGCAGGGAATTAATTATGTGTTAATTAATATTAATTATATGAATTAATATTTATTAAATAATTAATAAAGCATTATTTAACTAAATAGGTTGATTTAACAAAAGAGGCCCATTAGGGAAATAAGATAGAAAGAAAAAAAGGGGGCGCCCCAAACCCTGACCTAGGCCGGCCAGGGTTAGGGTTTCCCTGGACGGCCAAGCCCTAGCCACCGGCCCCCTTCTCCCTCCCTCTTGCTGCCGCCCTTAGTGCCTTGGGGAGGGGGTAAGGTGCACCCCCTCCCCACTATATAAAGGGGGTCCTAGGAGGAGAGATCACGACACCAATTCATGAGCCCTCCTCCACAGCCTCCTCCTACCACCTCACTAGTGCGTCGGCCCCCTCTGGTCTGCCACCCCTGCCTCTCTCTCTCTCCCGTGTGGCCTCCCGAAGGCCTGCGTAGGAGACGGGAATCACCACCGCGACACACCGTCGTGTTGCGGAGTTTCCAGATCCATGTTTCAAAGCCTCTACTTCCGCATCTCGGCTGGAAAGGGGGGTTCTGGGATTCATTGTGGTCGACGTACGTGTGTGAGTACGCGGAGGTACCGCTCGTGCGGTGCTAGAGTCATTGCGCCAAGTTCTTCGCGATGGAGGTACCGCTCGTGCGGTGCTGGAGTTGTCGCGCCAAGTTCTTCATGACCTTGAGGTCGGCTACGTCGTCTTCGACAGCAACGCTTGTGCGGGAGCGTAATCCCCAGGTTTCAGTCTTTGAGGGTACGTGTCCAAAACTCCTTACCGTTACAACATTACTAATAGATAGGTCCTTGGGCAATCGGGGTTGCGTAGCACATATATTTTTTGTTATCTGCATCAAACCCCAACCGTGGTATCAGAACCAAATCTATGCATAGTATGCTTGTACGGTTAGAACGCATCGTGTTAATGCAGGCGTTGATCGTCTTATTGTTACCCTTCAACGTGTATTTGTTGATATTTGTGGCATAGTTGGACTGAAGCGGCCCAAAAACCGACTTTACACGTTTCACGCGAGACTGGTTCCATGCTTGACGTACGACTTGCACCATGCAAAAGTGGCTAGTCGGGTGCCAGTTTCTCCAACTATAGTGGATATGACATCTACAATGGAGGGCCCTTAACGGGGAAACAAAACAACAATATGATTATCAGCATTGTGGTTTCATGTTCGTAGGTAAGAAACGGTTCTTGCGCGAAAGCCCTAGAAACCACGTAAAACTTGCAAACATAGTGGGAACGTATAACTTTGTTTTTGCAGTGGGGCGTGTGATGTGATATGGTTAAACGGTAAGTAACGTTGGACATCCAGAGGCTTCACGACGGGCGCCATGGACTTGGCGTCGTACTAGTGGATGGATGATCATGCCGGAGGCTCGATGGAGATCAAGCACGTCGATGAAGAAACCATATCATATCACATTATTTACATGTGATGTTTTGTGTGATTTCTTGCTTGTGCTAGTATTAGATACACGACGGTAGCATAGGATAAGAAAATCCCTAATCAAAATTCCAATGAATTGTGTTCTCCCTTCGTGTGCAATCGCCAAGAAAGTTCTTAGTTATGCAACCTCACGTGACGATCGATGGCCATATCGAAGTTCGCGTACGGAGTGGGTAAGAGCCATGTATGTGCCACGCAATACACAAAGGTTAAAATTGGCGAGCAGTATGTACAGACATAGCCTCGTAACACGGGAAACTGAAAGGTCGAACATAGGTCGCAAGGTTGTGCGATTGACATAAGTACTGTCCACCTTTGCAGTTGTATCGCTTCACGTGACGATCAAGAGCGGTATGATGAATAAGGACCGTGTAATCACTAGAACAATTGTAGGGATGTTGTTCTGAGTGCGAGTTCTTCACAGTTAAATTGCTTAATAAAAATTGAACTCATATTATGAACTTTAGCAATTATATCTTTGCAAATTTGTGTAGATGATCACAACCCTTGATTTCACGCACTTTTTCAATGGTCAAGAGCTTAGTACTGATGGATCGAATTTCACCAATTGGTACCTACGTTTGAGGAAGTCACTCCAAAGTAGTTTAACACTTTTCACGATAATTAAGTCATTGAGATTACCACCGGAAGAGCATTCGGACGAGGCAATGATTAACACATTTCATTATAGACGAAACTGTTATTTCGTAGTCCGCACTGCAATTCATAGCATGCTGGTACCTGAGATGAGGGGTTTCTGGGAGACTGCCACATCAAACGAGATCATAAGTGATCTAAAAGAGATCTTTGAGCCACAAGTGTGCTTGATGGGACATGAATGCCTCGATGAGTTCCGATCATGCAAGATGGAGGAACATGGATGTGTGGGACTGCATCTTGTTAAGATGTTGAGGATCCACAGGCGTCTGACTGTTGAGCTGGGGTTTGATTTGCCAGACGACATTGCCAAGAGTGTGGTACTGCGTTCGCTTCCTACAAGCTACAAGAGCTTTGTCAAGAGATTTCTGAAAAAGGCTGAACCAGTCAACCTTCATGAGCTCATGGCGTGGATTAGGCTTCATGAGATTATGCCCACTAAAGTGGAGATCACCAATCTGACAGGTATATGTGATATACAGTATTATAAATGTTTCATAAACACTTATGCAGTTTTGAAAGTATGAGATACTAAATTCCCGTTTTATTTGAAAACAGGATCTGCAGAGTAAAATGTTCATGATGGAAGAACACATGGAGGAGTCCATGGCGCCCTGGAGAGGACATACTTGATGTTTTGACAACGCGATCTTCTTCGGCATTTATCTACGGGTTTAGATTTTGAATACAGTTTTTGTAATCAAGTTTAAGACCTTGTGATTGTCTCAAATGTATGAGACAAATTTTATTCGTGTGTAATAAACAAGTAGTTTTTTTGCTATGAATAAAGTCTTTATGGATGATTATGAATAAAGTTATTCTTATTTATTCTTGTTGATATAATTGCACGCATTTATAATATTATGATTAAAGTCTTTATTATTTATTGTCAGCGCTTAATAATGTTTTAAATTATTTTATGAAATACTTAGGTGAATTTTATAATGATGAAATTAAATATATGTTTTGAATTGTATCAATTACATATATGTTAGTGGTAAGTTCATAGCGTCGTAATTATATGAGTTTTTGATATCTGATCGAATTTGCATGGGATCCACATTTCATTTATTTGAAATGATTTTAACACTTCGTGCTAAAGTGTAAAACACATAAGTATTGATATTATGCATAAAAGATGTGTAGTATTTCATAAAGAAATCATTATTTCACGAAATTCTTTATTAAAAGATTTAGTAATTATTCAAATTACTAAGTCATGATTAAATTATTTGAATTGTACAAATAGTTTAATAAAGAATAAAGAAATATTTGAGCTAAGACAAATTTGAATCAGTAAAAAATGACTAAGTTCAAAGTTTATGATTTGAAAGGATTCGACGAAATAGTTCGACAAATAATGTTAAACAATTCAAGTTGTTGAAAAGTTTGCATTGAAATCATATTCGAACGGACATTATTTATTAAAAAAAATCAGATGTAGTGGCAAAGTTATCATTTAAAGCGGCACATTAAAATAAACTCAATTTAAAATAAACAGGAAGCCATATAAATAATACTATATGGGTTATAGTGTAATTTATAAAAGATTCTAGATTATTGTGATAATTCGAAATTAGGAATTCTTCATAAAAGTCCTTATAAGATTGAGGACTTACCTTCTAAACCAAAGGATGCAAAATTTGTTTTGCAGAAAATTTGATCCACTCTAGAGAAAATGTTTTCTCGGTAAAGATGTTAGTTAGAAGAAAATAAAGGATCAATTATAGTAATTGAATTAATCTTTATAATATCAGAAAAGTGCAGCGTAATAAGTTCCAAAGCGAAGGTCTATATTAGAAAAGAGGAATTGATGATAGAGATCATGCAATTACGTCCTTTATTCAAATAGGATTCAAGAATTTAAAATTACGATGGTACGCAGAGGTGAAATTCATGATTTACTTGTCAAAGTTTTTGAAACTAGACATACATACAAACTATGAATAAAAGATGGCGGACCTAAATGCGAAAATAACTTAGAGTTATAATTAAAGATTTTATTTAAGAGGTAATTGTTACTCGACCTTATTAAGTAAAATGTATTACTTAATTCTTCAAAATAATATCAGATTATGAGAAGAAAATAAATCTTCAATGGTAAAGACATAAAAACACGATTTGTCTTAAAAGTGTTTAGATAAATTCATAAGATTGACTACAATGTGCAGCAGTGTTTAAAAGTCTTCAAATTCAAATTAGTTGTTAAAATTGCAAGTTCTTAAATCAATTTAAGTTATGACAATGTTTAACACATTTTTGAATTAATTCGCATTTAAGGTATCTCGGTTTGATTTAAGAATCAAAGGATTTTTGGAATAGTCCAAGATTATCGAGATAAACCTATTTGTATTAAACTGAGTGGGAGCGATGAAAAATAGCTTTAATCTCATAAATATATGTAAGAGTACATATTCTAAGTGGGAGCTTGGTCTATATGTAAGAGTACATATTCTGAGTGGGAGCTATGATAAATTCATTTATGTGGATGACATATTACGAATAGGTGCATTCATATCATGGTTATTAATAAGAATTAATAAGTGATGAAATTGACATCATGTTTAAAGAATTTTTTAAAAAGCATTAAGTCTGAATGTATGTTAGTCATAATTCTGAGAGTATATAATGAATAAAGTCAAAGAGTTTTGACTAAATGACTAATGAAATAATTGAGTTTAAACTCAATAATGGTTGACAGAAGCGTCTCATAGTTAGCGTTGTCCAAAACCATGTTTTGCATAAAGACAAACAATGCATCCCAGGTTCAAAAGTTGAAAGGCTAGGTAAAAGAATGATTGGAGAATCATTAGATCAAAGAAAAGCCCGTCCTATAAATTCTTGTGGAGGAACTAATAGGAATTTCTAGAAAAGTGAGAAGTACACTTTTTTCAGAAATATGGGAAATTAACTCCATCAAAGCTAAGCGCAGCGAAAGTGTGATTGGGACATTGAGATTGCATCTAGGCGATTTCAATTAATTATACATAAATTGAAAGGTACTCTAGCAGTGACAAGTAGAATGCTTGGTTAGAGAAAGTTTGACTTCTAGATGAGTGTGTATCTGTTTAGCATGGTTCATGAGAAGACACCATTGCAAAACTAGAATACAAAGTCTTACTCTTCTACCAAACATTAAACTTAGACAAATATCATGAGATGATGATAGGGAGTCATATTGGATTGACAAGTTGCAAAGAATATAAAGGCCCGATCTGTGCAAACCGCTAAAGGTAGGTCCTCACATTGCATGCATGATCAAAAAACCATAGGGATGATATGCTCACTGATCGGTAAACAAAATGTAGCTAGATTATTTGTACTCTAGTGCAAGTGGGAGACTAAAGGAATTATCTCCTAGAGGAAAATAATATTAGACTTATTTGCATAATCCGTCATGTTCATAATAGTTTCGTACTATGCTTGAACTATGTCAATCGGAAATATTGACATAGGTGTGGTATTAAATGATTAGGAGTCCCCGGTAAAATCCCAGTTTACTGGTTCATTGATCAACTGATGATTGAGGTTTCCCAATCATGGTGCATTACAACCGATTGACGATGAGATCATGCCACTTGTTGATAGTGCCATGATGGACATTACCCACGGAATCATTTGCAACAAGATTGTGTCATGATGTTCACGTTGCAAGATGATAAGTGTCGTAGCTTAGTCCTTAGACCGCGAGGTTAATACATAATCACTACTTTCGGAGGAAACTCTAATTGCATCAACCGTCTTCACGTAACTGGTTGACTGAAAAGGTATCTCTTGGGTTCTCCAAAGGGGTAGGTAGAGGAGTATAGCCAAGAGCGGGATTTCCTCATCTGCATGACAGATATGATACTCTGGGCCCACTCGGTGAGAACACATCAATGCTGCACAACATGTGACTAGGTCACGGAGATGGACTATCATGGGCGAGTTGAACAGCATTGCCGGTAATAAGATCGAACCATGTATTGGTGAATACCGACGATCAGATCTTAGGCAGTACTAGTATCAGTGAAGCAAAGGGAATAGCTTATTGACATTTACGGTTCAATGACTAAAAGACCTTCATAGAATGCACAGGGGTCTACACGGATTTCAATGATCCGATTGAAGATCATTTACCAGAGAAGAGTTCTCGATAATGTCTGTCGCGTTCTCAAACCGTCAGGTAACATGCTTAAGGGATCACAATGCTTGAGACGTTTTGGTAATATCCGGAAACACTGTGTGATTATATATGAGAGAGGGGAATAGTTCCAACTAAGTCCAAAATAGTTTCGGTGGAGTCCGAAATGGTTTCGATAAAATCCGGAATAGTTTTGGTGGAGTCCGGAATGGTTCCGATGGAATCTAGAAGTGTTTCAAAATAGCGGGGAATTATTTATGTGTTAATTAATATTAATTATATGAATTAATAATGATTAAATAATTAATAAAGCATTATTTAACTAAATGGGTTGATTTAATGAAAGAGGCCCATTAGGGAAATAAGAGAAAAAAGGGGTCGCCCCAAACCCTGGCCCTGGCCGGCCAGGGTTAGGGTTTCCCTGGCCGGCCAAGCCCTGGCCAAGCCCTGGCCACTGGCCCCCTTCTCCCTCCCTCTGGCTGCCGCCCTTGGTGCCTTGGGGAGGGGGTAAGGTGCACCCCCTCCCCACTATATAAAGGACGTCCTATGAGGAGAGATCACAACACCAATTCACGAGCCCTCCTCCACGGCCTCCTCCTACCACCTCCCTGGTGCACCGGCCCCCTCTAGTCCACCGCCCCTGCCTCTCTTTCTCCTGCGTGGCCTCCCGAAGGGCTGTGTAGGAGACGAGAATCACCACCGCGACACGCCATCGTGTTGCGGAGTTTTCGGATCCCTGTTCCAAAGCCTCTAGTTCCACATCTCGGCTGGAAACGGGGTTTCGGGAGTCATCGTGGTCGTCGTATGTGTGTGAGTACGTGGAGTTACCGCTCGTGCGGTGCCGGAGTCATTGCGCCAAGTTCTTCACAACCTTAAGGTCGGCTACGTCATCTTCGACAGCAACGCTTGTGCGGGAGCGTAATCCCCGTGTTTCGGTCTTCGAGGGTACATGTCCAAAAGTCCTTACCGTTATAGCATTACTAATAGATAGGTCCTTGGGCAATCGGGGTTGCGTAGCACATAATTTTTTTGTTATCTGTACCGAACCCCAACAATGTCGAGGTACTCGATCTCTGAACCCCGGCCTGGATCCGGAGGTCTTGCCAATGACGATGTTCTCGGATGGTAGGTGCCGCCTGGTGGCGCTCCTCGACCGCCGCCCATTGAAACCGGTCAAAGGATCCCCTTACCTTGCGTGCGGACAGGTTCCGGGTCCTCGTCCTCCACCACCTCCGACACCTATTTGGACCCGCAAATGCACGCGAGAGATTCCGCCGTCGCCGCCAGATGTTGGGCCATGGATTCCTGGCGGCGCTCGATGCCGTCCATGACATGCGTGTGGTCAGAGACCGCACGCGAGTGCAGATCCAGTTGTGTCGCCACCTGCGAGTATGCCGTATCCAACAGGCCCATCCGCGCATCTAGAGAGCCCATCTGCGCTTGAACGAGATCGAGGCTTTCCCGAATCGCTTGCAGTGAACCCTCGGTCCGCTCCGCCGCTTCCCCCACCGCCGCCAGGACCAACTCTGTCTACCTGGAGGGCTTTGGAGGTGCCGTCGTGGAAACTTGTGTGGTCCTGGAAACCCACGTCCAGTATTACGGGATCTCGACGGCATAATCGATCAAGATCAAGTTCTGGAGTCGAATTCAACAACCATCTGCAGGGATTTTATAGCTGAAGACCACACACGACCGGTCTAAGCTTTGATACCAACTGTCACACCCTTGGCCACCGCTTGATTGAATGGGGACGTGAGCGGTAGAACAACAAAGGGAAATTGAGAGAATTAGATACTTGGAGAAGAAGCGAGGAAACATAGAGAAGCAAGGATACGTTTTTCATTCATTCATTTCATAAACATCTCGGTTACAGCCTCAGCAGTTTTTATAGCCGACACACCCAACTATCCTAAGGGTCCCACTTAACTTACATCGCACACCACGCCACCCACGCCTTCGCTCGACACGGATAATTCCGTTGTTAATTATATTGTAAAATGTAAAGTTGGTAATGACCTTGTATACCAAGACGATGGGAGTATCAAATTTTGTTCTAATTTTTGGAGGCTGCCACGGATATTCAAAGTTCTTTTTCCAGGCTGTAAACAGACACATCATGCGTACACGGCACATCACCATACCCTTCCAATTTCCCCCCAAATCTGACTCCAAACCCTATCCTCTCCGTCCCCAATCCTCAGCTTCACCGAGACTACGGCATCCGGCGGTGCGCCGAGCGCGGCACACCGGCAACAGGTGGTGCCACGTCACGCGACTTCTGCGCTAGCCGCCGCAACCTCCCCCATTGCGGCGGTCGCCGCCGGCCTCCACCGTATCCGGTGCTCTTCTAGCTCGGCCAACGGGTTGGGAAATGGCGGGGGGCTCCGCCTGGTCTCCGGCTCGCCGCCGCCACTGCACCACGTCCACGCACGCTTGCAGCTAAAGCTGATCCTCCTTTTTTAACGACCCCCCTCAGTGCCTTCTCGAGTACACTCTGCCGCATTAAGTATTACTAGTATTAGCATTACCAGTACACAAAGACAGGCAGCTAAATGGAGGCCACGGTGCTAAGTCTGGGCAAGACTGTGGTGACTGGAGCCCTCAGCTATGCCAAGTCTGCCGGTGCCGGGGAGGTAGCCTCGCGTCTCGGGGTCCAGCGTGATCAGGCCTTCATCGCCGACGAGCTGGAGATGATGCAGGCCTTCCTGATGGCCGCACACGACGACCGACAGGATGACGATGACAGGGTGGTCAGGGTCTGGGTGAAGCAGGTCCGCGACGTGGCTTACGATGTCGAGGACTCTCTCCAGGAATTTGCCGTCCGGCTACAGAAGCAGTCATGGTGGCGCTTCGTTCGCACGCTTCTGGATCGGCGCCTCGTCGGCAGGCAGATGAGGGAGCTTCGAGCCAAGGTTGAGGATGTCAGCCGGAGGAACAAGCGTTACCGCCTTATCAATAGTGACGGCTCTGTCTCCAAGCCTGGCACTACCTCCACAGGTGAGTTCCCCATCGCTGACGTAACAATGTCCAGCACCGAGGAAGCAAGGCGCAAGTGGGACAAAGCGAAAATGGATCTCCTGCGCCTGATCAATTCCAAGAAGGAAGATGACCTTAGAGTGATTGCATTATGGGGAGAGAATGATGATCTTGGGGTAACCTCCATTCTTAAAAAAGCATACGAAGATCTGAAGATGCATAAGAAGTTTGAGTGCTTTGCCTGGGTCAAGCTGGTGCGTCCTGTCAATCCAAGAGAGTACTTGCAGAGTATTTTGAGGCAGTTTTATGTAAATTCACTGCAAGAGACAACCATGGAGGCCCAAGATCTGAAGTGGATGGAGATGACAAAGGAAAATGATTTGGCTGATGAGTTCAAGCGGTTTTTGAATATGCAGCGTTACCTGATTGTGCTTGAGGACATACGTGCTATTGAAGAGTGGGACTATGTTAAAGTTTTCTTCTCAAACAACAAGAAAGGAAGTCGAATCATAGTATCCACGGAGCAAGTTGAAGTTGCTAGCTTATGTGTTAGACAGCGGGGGACAGTAGCAGACCACAAGCAGTTACATACGGACCATGCCCTCTATGCTTTCTACGAGAAGGTAATACTTTTATGTACAAATTTACTCTGTCTAGTGCTACATTATCTTCAGGTTCAGCTAATGCAGTAATTGACCACAATATCTGACACTAGGTTACTGATTCTTAGTAGTCTTTGTGCACTATTTTTTCCTCGAGAAAACGCAAAAGATTGTGTCTCATTTCATTGAACAGGAGAAAGGGCACTATTTACCAACATCTAATCTAATCATGACACCACAGTGCTGAGTGTGTCAATGTCTAGCAGTACGCATAGGAGCAGACATGGAAGAATGACACCTGTGTCATCCAATAGTGTCTTAGAACAATTTGTGAGGTATTGATTGAATCAAGACTGAGTCAATAGAAAGATGACACTTGTACTTATTTTCAATTAAAAAATCTGATGAGAACTACATTACTGTATTGGTCAAGTTTTGCGGACCCTAAGCAAATTGCATTCATCAATTGATTACAACATTAGGGCGTTTGTTCTTAGTCCTAATTGATTGCAGTGTCATCATATATCAAAACATTAATGTTTGTGCAGTTGCAAATTAATCAGTTTCCAAACTTAGATGTAAAAAGTGTACAATACTTCATGCATAATTGTGTGGAGACTTTTCTCATTTGAAAAAAAGACTTAAAAATAACTTATCAGTTTCTAAATATGTGGCCCTTTTTTGGATAAAATTTTGCCAACTTACCTGCTTTCTTTTGGCAGCCTATTCAATTATATAAACAGTTTTTTGAGAGAAATGGGAATTTTTTGCTTGTTTTTGCTGATACATTTTTGTATTCACATTTCTCCTATTTGCTTCCATTTGAAAAAAAAATCTACTTTACTCCCTTAAACCGTTAATGAGGTTTATAAGCCACATTTTTTTACCTCACATAATAATCCTTGAACATATAACATTGGATAAATTTACTATCTATGGTGTTCTTTGGAGAAATTTTCAGAAAAACCCATTCAGAGAGCAGTGGGTTCAATTAATTTTGACACGTCCTCTTCAACACATCATACTGTGACGCCAACAGAATGGTCCTGTGGGACCAACATCGACTTCTGTCATCCTGTTATCCTTAATCGCTCATTTTACTTTCTTAGCCCTTCCTCACACTGTCACACAACACTGGTTGTCTCCATTCCAAGGAAAGAAGGCATCAAGAGTCACACATGTGAGTGTCGCCTCCTGCTTCTCCCAACTACAGCGCCCCGATCCACCACTGTTGGTGCTCTCCCTGTGCGTCATCGTTGGATAGTGCAGCCATGATGGTACCGCATTTCCTTTTCTTCTCTGTCGCTAGGGCCGGCTCGAAGAGCTCATTTACGACTATTGTTGATTGATCAGGTAAGATCACCATGGGTGTTGATACAAATCTTTGTGTTCTATTGATGGGATTTGGACATTTCTTCTGAGGATTGAAATTTGTGACCAAGATTTAGGAAGGTTGAGATCAGCATTATTCAATGCATCAATCATGGAACATTTTGTGATTAATGTGGTTGAAACTACTTAATAAATTTCTTGTTAGTTGAGTGGAAATAAGACTCAGTTACAATTTTTTGGAATCATCCCACTGAATTTCCAAAGTGCTTGCCTCTTGAAATTTTTTAAAGTTCCTTCAAGTTCTCAAATGCTTGCCTCTTGAAAATTTTCTAAATCTCTCTCGAATTTCCGAAAGCTCATCAAAAGATATTTGATACTTGATAACCTTACTAGTTTGCATTTTCGTCCTAAGATTGTGGCCGATCGCCAATGAGCATGCTTGCATCAGAGGCAGAGCCGGATGTGGGTGGTGCCTGATGGCAAAGCAAAGAGGTGAAGCGCCGTCGCAGCAGTTAGCCACCGATTTTCAGTCTCCCACCATGCTTTTGATTTACATGAGAAGTAGTCTCTCTCTAGTCCAGGCATCTTGTGTTCCCTACACAGGGATCTTGTTCCGTCCTGCATCAGAGGTAAAGGATTTCGTGGGAAAGCTCCTGATGGTCACCTTTGGTGGTGGCCATGGATTCCGACGGTGGCACTCCTTGGCGGCTGAAGAAAGGAGAATGATGAGGAGGGATATGATGCGATGAGAGCTATGATGCTATTGAGTCGGTGAGATGAGGTCCAGAGTGGTGTATTATCCGCCGCGGCAGCAGCTTCTGAGCACATTTGATGTGTTTAAGCAAGTGTCTGTACAGGATTGTGGCTGATGGACGTGTGGGCTGCAAAGAACAGGCAAGGGTGAAGAGCAGCTAATCTCAACACTCTCGTCTAGCTGGTCACTTATCTTGCATGTTGCAGGTCTGGGTATACTGACCATTAGGAGCTCAGTTGTCTCTGCTACTCATATCTCTTAATGATGCATCTAAATTAGTAAGAGTATTTCAGCCTTCATGTTCATCTGTTTTTGTGCACTTACATCGTAGGAGACAGGACCATTTTAGGCTTACACGGGTTCTACGTGGCATTTTCTTGTGGTGCTGAGCCCATATAAATTGATCATAATTATAATTAACATGTTGTTCTTAGATATTTCTGATCGTGAACAATGGAAATTTCATATAAACATTTGCAAAAATGAAATCTTGATGATCATTACTCCCTCCGTTCAGAAATATTGCTAATGTATCTAGACATCTTTTAGTATATAGATTCGAGCGAACCTATATATTAAAAGATGTCTAGATACATTCACTTCACAAAACTAAAACATCTTATATTTCTAGACGGAGGGAGTATTAGGGAACATAAAGCAGGCTGTAATCATTATTTACTTGTGTATAGGGCTCTGAAGATCGAGCTGATGCAACTGATGCAGGGTCTAGCTCTAACTCAACCACTACCAGTAGTAACAGCTCTGCAGAGAGCAAGACTCTCACTCACACAGAGACAGTGGTAGCTGCTTTTAAGGAATATGAGCTTGTCGGCCGAGAGAAAGAAAAATGTGACATTATCAAACTAATTTCAAATGATAACCAACAGCTTGAGGTGATCTCTGTGTGGGGAATGGGCGGTCTTGGGAAAACAACACTTGTTAGAGATGTGTATCAAAGCCAACACCTCAATGCCAAATTCAGGTGTCGTGCTTGTGTAACAATTATGCATCCTTTTAATTGTGGCGAGCTTATCAAGAGTTTAGCTAGGCAACTAGATGCAGAGGATTATGAAAATAAGGAAGAAACCGGCATGGCAGGTGGCAGAACAAAACCTAGAGTCCAGCGGTCACTGGCGGATATTTTAGAAGGAAAGAAGTACTTGATTGTTCTTGATGATCTATCATCTGCCACAGAATGGGACTCTATAATACAACATTTACCTGCAAGGGAAGCAACAACAAGCCGTATCATAGTCACAACAAGGTCAGAAAATATTGCTAGGCACTGCTCAAAGAAACATGAAAACATATACAAGCTTCAAATTCTGGGATATGAGGATGGACTTAACCTCTTCACAGAAAAGGTACCTGCGACCCTATCATCGTGCATTCATGACCTATTTGTTTTAGAGATATTTATGTCAATTCCACTATGCTATGGAATTATGAGTACCCTATCATCGACATTCATGAGTTATATTTGTTTTAGAGATATTTATGTCAATTCCATTACTCTGCTATTGAGTTGTTAGCATCTCACTACCTTTTGCTATTTATGAAAATGCCTCTGATCTGTTCGTTTACTTTTTCTTTTGCCATTTGGAAACTATTTTCGTGAGACCAAACAAACTTGACTGGATTGACTGAACTGAGAATATGTGAAAGATCTTAAATGCCCTTACTAGCTCTGTTGGGAACAAATAGCAGTATTTGTTAGCATCAAGAATGGGTAGCTGTGTGTTCTTTGTAAGCTGCTGCTGTGTGCTTTAGCTTGGAAATAGATGTTGCAAGAACAATTTAGTTCGTGACAAGGGTATAGATAATAGAGCCCGTCAGTTGAGTACCCCTGAGGCCCGTTAAGCTAGGCCCAATTGTAATACTAGTCGAAATACGAGTTCTTACCGTATATCGATATTGTAATCTGTATCGGACCCTGATCCTCGAGACTTGGCCACCTATATATAGGGGCCAGGAGGGGACGGTGTAGCCCAGATTGAAAGCAAGCCAGGTTCTACACCCACGTTTACTTTCATAGCCACCTTGTTTGACTGAGTTTACCTTCGAGTTCATCCGACGCCCTGTCTCCCCGATCCTAAGTCCTTCATCCAGGACATTTGTCGAGTTTAACCCTCGCCAATTGGCGCTGACCGTGGGGACTCTGGGCGTTGGAATCATGAACTTGACGGCTTTTTTGCTTTTAGCCAATAGCAACCAAGGAGTCGACGAAAGTCAAGAAAAGGAATTGACGTTCGGAAGTCTAAGCTTCTACATCGGACCTTCGGGTTCAACCCGCCTTTCGGATCCGACGAAACCAATTCCGTCGGCGGGCAAAGCAGAGAGGACGACAGCATCGGGGTCATCTGTAGGCTCTTCTAGCGAGGTAAACTCGCTAGTAAGCTTAGCAGCAACAGAAAACCTGCTGGGAAAATTAGGGGAACCCGAAGAAATCGAGCAAGAGATCATTATGGAAGAAACAGTGGACAAATCAAGGGATACCGCCAGCAGAAGCAGCAGCGCCTCCAGGAGCGTACATTAGTTATGCGTAATCATCACTGAAGCAGCAGAAGAAGAAAACAATCACTCCGGCAACAAGGAGGTCGACATGCAAGTCGACAAAATAAGGAGCAATAGCAAGAAAGAGAAGGAGAAAGTACATGTTTCGGCTGGAGAATGGAGAATGATCATAACAGCTGTCAACCACGGGACTGATGTACCCGCAGATTCAAGAAGAGAAGTTTTAATGGGGTACCAATACGCGCTGCACCAGCGTAGGAAAAAGCTAAGGCAGGAAAGAGATATGATTATGAGAAGTCCAGATTATAACAGCACACCAAGTGAAGGATATTGGAGCGAATATACCAACTCATCAGAACCCAGCATGGAGAGGCACAAAGACCCGAAGCACAGTAGAAGGACAACAGCACGTGTAGTAGAAGAAAGCTATACGAGAAGCCCAAGTCCGAACCAACCAGAAGAGGGGGAAGAATTCGTACAAGAAACACCAGAGGCAGCATTGATAGCAGCACAAGCATACCTACTAACTACGCAGCCAAAACCTGGTGACCCACGGGAACAAATGCATCAAGCCGCGATACGGAGCCTCGGGTTAGTAGAAGAGAAGCTAAAAGGAAATATTTCAGAGAAAAAGTCGACTCACCGGAGTGCAAGGGAAAAAGAAGAGGGCTATCTTCGCGAAACGAAATTAGCGAGTCCTCAAAAGACGAGAAACGTCAAAAAAGGAAGGAGGATGCAAGGAACATAATCGCACAAGCAAGTGTAAATAACTCACGTTACGCATGGAGGGAAGAAAACTACAAGGACGACGAAAAAGAGATGGGCGCGCTATGCTTTACCCGAAGGGTTCGCAAAACGCGGGTACCCAAAGGTTTTAAATTGCCGCATGACCAAGAGAAGTATGACGGATCGCAAGAGCCAACCCTATGGTTGTCAGATTACCTGCAAGCAGTACAGATACTAGGAGGTACAAGAGCAACAGCCATGCAAAACCTGCAGTTACACCTCACCGGCGCAGCACGGTCCTGGTTAAATACCCTACCCAACGATTCCATTGGAAGTTGGGGAGAATTAGAGAGTCAATTCGCGAGAAACTTTCGCTCAACATATAAACGCCCAACATCGCTAGAAGAAATCAAGTCATGCGTGCAGCAGAAAGGCAAAACACTGCGTTCTTATATACAACGCTGGAGTGTAATCAAAAACTCAGCAGAAGACGTCTCCGACGAAAGAGCGATAGATGCTTTTTCGAGCGGCCTTCGTCGTACAGACCTAGTAGAAGAGATAGGAAGAGCAAGGCCAAAAACAGTATCAGAGCTAATGGAAACAGCCAATAGATTCGCCGATGGAGAAGACGCGTACAATAACAAAAGGGGTCGATCACCGGAAGTCGACAAAACAAGCAGGCAAAGGCGAAGATACCGCAATGGCGACAACCACAGAAGGAGAAATCAGATAGCCGCAGGATATGACGAAAGGAACGAAGAAGGTTATGAAAACACCGAATTTCCTACGAGAGACAGCAGGAGAAAGGAGAAGCCAAGGTACTCGGGTCATTCGGCAGAAGATATGTTATATGTCCTTGTCGCATCCATTATGCCTACCTAGACGGGAAAAGAGTGTCCAACCACCAGATGAAGGATTGCAGAACCTTCCTAAGGTTGCAAAACGCCATGGATTCAAGCCAAGGGGCACGACAGGAAGGAAAAAGCATAAATCGAGGATATCAAATGCAGCGACTCGCAAAACAGCTGGAGTCAAAAGTATATATATCAGCAATGATCAAACCAGTACCAAAGTCGAAGAAAGAAAGGAAGAGCATATCAAGACAGGTCAACCTAGCAATAGCATCACCACCAGCTACCACGGAGTATCTAAAGTGGTCCAATCAACCAGTTAGGTTCAGCAGAGCAGACCATCCGAGGAAAGTCCCAAGACCAGGCCACTCGCCAATGGTGCTCAAAGCCCAGATAGGAGGATATGATATCGGAAGAGTATTCATGGACGCAGGAAGCGGTATAAACCTAATATACGCCAGAACGTTGAGAGCAATGTGCATATCATTGGAAAATCTAAAGCCAACGGATTGTTCTTTCCACGGAATAGTACCAGGAGTCGCAAATTATCCTTTGGGCAAAATAGAACTCGACGTCTGTTTCGGCGACAGCAGCAATTATCGCAGAGAAAAGCTGGAGTTTGAAGTCATGGACTGGCCCTCACAGTATCATGCAATCCTGGGACGCCCAGCATTTGCAAAATTCATGGCAGTACCTCATTATGCATATCTCACACTCAAGATACCAGGACCTAAAGGAACGATCACGGTACAGGGAAGCTTCGAAGTATCCAACACCTGTGACAAAGAATTTAACAGGTTGGCACAAACCTTCGGCATGACAGCAGAGTACGCAAGGCTAAAAGGCGAAACCGACCACAACGTGCTACCCGACGTCGGGCGATCCCTGCCAGATCAGGCTTTTGATGCAACTCAAGACTCGAAGAAAATACAGGTCCATCCGACGGATCCAAACAAGATCACTTCCATAGCGGTAAACTTGGACCCCGCATAGGAAAGCGTGCTCGTCGAGTTCCTCCGTGAGCGCTGGGAAATCTTCGCCTGGTGTCCCTCAGATATGTCAGGTGTTCCCAGGGAACTCGTCGAGCACGCACTAAACATGGATCCTAAAGCAAAGCCGGTCAAGCAACCACTGCGACGATTTGATGAACCCAAGAGGAAAGCAATAGCATCAGAGCTACATAGGCTGGAAAACGCAGGGTTCATCCGAGAAATCAAAACATCGACTTGGGTATCTAATCCAGTTATAGTCCCCAAGAAGAATACAGACATACAAAGAGTATGTGTCGACTACACATCTCTCAACAAGCACTGTCCAAAGGATCCCTTCCCCCTGCCTCGCATTGACCAAATAATTGATTCAACAGCATGGTGCGAAAGGCTTTCCTTCTTGGACGCATATTCCGGCTACAACCAGATCAAGTTGAAGAAAGAAGACGAAAAAAAAACAGCTTTCATAACACCTTATGGCGTGTTCTGCTATCAAGTCATGCCTTTCGGCCTAAAAAACGCAGGAGCAACCTATCAAAGGATGATGCAAAACTGCCTTGGAAGTCAAATAGGGTGAAATATCCAAGTTTACATCGATGACGTGGTCATCACCACAAGAAAGGAAGAGTCTCTTATCAACGACCTTTATCAGCGACCTGGCGGAAACCTTCGACAACCTGAACAAGTATAAGCTCAAGCTCAACCCGATAAAATGCTCCTTCGGTGTATCAGCAGGGCAACTTCTGGGGTTCTTAGTATCAGCAAGAGGAATAGAGGCAAACCCAGAAAAGATCCAAGCAATATTGACAATGGGAAAACCAACAAAGCTACACGACGTACAGAAACTCGCAGGGCGCGTTGCGGCGCTAAGTCGATTTGTGGCTCGACTAGGAGAGAAAGCACTACCTTTCTACGCGCTCATGAAAAAATCAGATGATAAATTCGAGTGGACGAAAGAAGCGGACGTGGCCTTCGCGCAGTTGAAAAAAGTGCTCTCCACACCTCCGGTGTTGGTCGCACCAAAGGAAAAAGAACCACTACTATTATACATTGCAGCAACACATTAAGTGGTAAGTACAGTACTAGTAGTCGAAAGAAGTGAAGAAGGAAAAGCTCACGAAGTACCAGAGGCCAGTCTATTTCATCAGTGAAGTACTCTCTCCAACCAAGCAAAGGTACCCGCACTACCAAAAGCTTGCATACAGTGTTTTCACAACAGCTCGGAAACTACGGCAATACTTTGCGGTCCACCCAATCATAGTGGTCAATGAAGCACCACTCTCCAATATATTGAACAATCCTTCGGCAACAGGACGTGTCTCTTTATGGGGAATTGAATTATCACCCCTGGACATCACGTACGAAAAGCGAAAGGCGATCAAGTCACAAATTTTGCCAGATTTTATAGCAGAGTGGCTAGAGTTACAAAGTACAGGTCCTCCAGATTTATCGAGTGTTTGGACGATGTATTTCGACGGCTCAAAAAGAATCCAAGGCGCCGGAGCAGGCGTAGTCCTGATTTCACCACAAGGCGACAAACTGAAATATGTGTTACGGATGAGTTTTTTCCCAAGCTTCTAACAATGAAGCCGAATACGAGGCGTTGCTCCACGGAATGAAAATGGCAAAAGCCTGTGGAGCAACTCGACTTAAAATATTTGGAGATTCGAACCTCGTCGTTCAACAAGTAATGAACAAATGCGACGCCATCAGCGACAACATGACAGCATACAGAAACTTATACTACTATCTCGAAGGAACATTCGATGGATGCAAAGTTTCGCATGTCAGCAGAGCCAGCAACGAGGAAGCCGACAATTTAGCAAACATCGGGTCCCAATGCTTACCCGTACCACAAGGAGTCTTCTGGGAGGAAATCATAGAGCGATCAATAAAGAACAGCAAAACCTCGACTACGTAGGGGCAACCGACAGGCTCGGGGGCTGAAAAAACAAGTGTAGTAGAACCAGAAGAAGTCATGATGATAGAAGAAACTTGGATGCAGCCTTATCTGGCATACATGATAAACAAAACACTACCCGAAGACACGGTAGAAGCCAAAAGGATAATACGACGATCCAAGGCTTTCGTTGTGTTACAGGGAAAATTATATAAGAAAAGTATATCGGGCGTCCTGCAACGATGCGTCACTCCTCAAGAAGGACAAGACATCTTAAAGGATATTCATGCAGGAGTATGTGGACATCACGCGAGTAGCAGAGCTATCGCAGCCAAAGCTTTTCGAGCAGGATTCTATTGGTTAACAACCATCGAAGACGCAAAAGATATAGTTCGAAAGTGTGAAGCATGCCAAAGGTTCGCATCTCGGCCACATGCACCAGCAGCAGAGTTACAACCAATACCATTTTCATGGCCCTTTGCGCAGTGGGGTCTCGACATGGTGGGGAAATTGCACAAATCCTGGCCAGGAGGGCATGTCTATATGCTGGTGGCAGTCGACAAGTTCACAAAGTGGATAGAAGCAGCCCCAGTAACAACTCAAGACTCTAAAGCAGCAATAAACTTCATAAAGTCTATAGTCTTTCGCTTTGGAGTGCCACACAACATCATCACAGACAACGGTACAAATTTCACGTCAAAAGAGTTCAAGGACTATTGTGAAGGATTGGGAATCAAACTGAAATTTGCATCTGTAGCGCATCCAAAGACAAACGAGCAACTCGAAAAAGCCAATGGCTTAATATGCAGCGGGATAAAGAAACGACTGTTGGCACCCCTCGAGAAAGCCAAGCACGCTTGGATAGACGAGTTACCCTCCGTGCTCTGGAGTCTGCGAACTACGCCCAACGCTGCTACTCAAGAAACACCTTTCTTCCTGGTCCACGGCGCAGAAGCCGTGCTTCCAGTAGAGGTCACGCATGAAGCTCCAAGAATCATGACATATGATGAGACAACTTCTACAGAAGCGCTTCAGGACGATGTCGATGCGCTCGACGAGGCAAGGGACGTAGCACTAGCCAGAGCCACTCAATATCAGCAAAGCCTGCGCAATTACCATAGCAGTCGAGTTCGTCCACGATCTTTTGTAGTGGGAGACCTAGTTTTACGACTCAAGCAAGATGGGCATGGAAAACTCGAGTCCACGATCCAGGAAAAGGATGCATAAAAAAAAGAGAAGAAAAAGAGAAGAGAGAAGGCAGCAAAAAATAAAGAAGCAGGGAGTACGAAAAGTATCTGTCAAAGAAGCACAAGTTTACCCCGTCTTCGACTCGGGGGCTTGTGACATTTGAAGAAAAAGAATACATTGCATAAGTGGAAGAAGTGGACAACTGATGCACGAAGAAGTATAAAAAATATATATACTTATCTATTTTCTTGAGCCTATATCCGAATATTTTGGCTATAGCTTCGGGGGCTACTCCCATCGGGAGCGCTGGGCGCACACTCGATGATATGTATTCACGAGTACTGAAGCAAAGAAGGTGAAAGAGCAATCAGAAAGTTCTATTACTCCCATCGGGAGGGACCTTTTTATCAATTTAAAGTAACTCGAATATTTTATACTCTGAAACAGTCAAACAAGGCTGCGACATATGATCCTCGAGTTGCGTCATCGCGACTAAACTCGAATGCCGTGATTTATCACGAAGGTAAGACCCCGGGATCCGTCCTGTGTGGCCTGGTATACGCACATGGATGCGCTCTGCTGGCATGTATCCGTGTCTACGACGCGAAGAAAATCCTGGTGGACGCACTGGGTACCCTGAGAATCACTGGGATTCATTCTTTGTAAGTCCTAAATGCGGCAAAAGAATGGGTTTGACCGGTTTCCCGAATTCAAGTCCAAGGGGATTGAATTTGAAGTAGGTGACAAGTATCTGTTCCGGCAGTTAACTGGCCTCTTGATCCGTCAGAGTTGTCAGGCTTGTTCATCAAAACCCCTTGCGAGGTATTATAATGAAAATAAGTCGAAAGACCAAGTCGAAGGTTTTGAAGATATGAAGAAGTCAAAGAAATGATCAAGTCGAAGATTTAAAGATCAGAGATTCAACCCGAATCTGCAATTCTGGTAGAATCTCGGGGGCTACTGACAAGGGTATAGATAATAGAGCCCGTCAGTTGAGTACCCCTGAGGCCCGTTAAGCTAGGCCCAATTGTAATACTAGTCGAAATACGAGTTCTTACCGTATGTCGATATTGTAATCTATATCGGACCCTACCCGATCCTCGATACCTGGCCACCTATATATAGGGGCCAGGAGGGGACGGTGTAGCCCAGATTGAAAGCAAGCCAGGTTCTACACCCACGTTTACTTTCATAGCCACCTTGTTTGACTGAGTTTACCTTCGAGTTCATCCGACGCCCTGTCTCCCCGATCCTAAGTCCTTCATCCAGGACATTTGTCGAGTTTAACCCTCACCAGTTCGGAAAGTAAGTGCCTTTGGTACATTCCTCAAGAACAGTCGTTGCAAAGTAATAGTCCCTCTGATGCATTCCCCAGCCAGAATATATCTAAAGACATGATGCACCTTTCGTCTGCAGTAAATCTGAAGAAAAAGACAATAGCTGAATCCATCAGCTCCAGTTCCCAGCAGAAATATGTATATGTAAAGAAGATGAAAATATAATCCAGACCGTTATCCATCAAACTTGGCTAACCCAAAGATATAAAATCGATCCAGACCATAAGCCATGCCCACGCACCACCGAGATGGATTAAGGAGGATGTGATTGTCGGACATGCAGCCACCAGGGCGTGGCTCGCGTGCATGATGAACAGAGGGGAGGAGAGTTTGTGGGAAGCACACAGGAAGGGAGAGTAGCTCGGGGCGGCGGCCATTTGCAGGGACGAACCTCAGCGGGAGCTCTCAAAGCTTCTGGAAGAGAAGGCGGTTGAATTAACCATGGGAGGGCCAGAATAAGAGTTGACTGTTCGGCCATTTGTGTCAATGAGATAAAAGGAGCTGGGTCCATATGTTGTCAAAGTGGTTTGACCTACTGGTAACGGCTGCAAATGGCAAAAAAGAAAAACTAACGGATCAGTGGCATTTAAAAGTAGTAGCACACTCACAATTCCAGAAAATGATGGCATTGGCATATATTTTCCTTTGTTTTAGTTGTATTTTGTATGTGAAAATACTATATGTTTGGCTACCAGTGGCCGTTTCGTTAATGGATTTTTTAGCACATACAAACCGTATTTTGACAAGGTTCCCCTAATTAATTTTATATGCTGATATTTTCTTTCAAAAGCAAAAAAGGTAGCTAGAACCCTGCTTGAGACCTGGCTCAATGGAGTTTTCATGTACCTACGTAGTTGCTATATGCATGCTTAACTTAAGAATAAACGGTACAATTTACCTTTGTAAGTAGACTTTATAAGCACAAATTATGTTATTGCGCTTGCAATAATTTTTTTGGCAACTAAAGATGTAAATTAAACACATTTCAGGTATTTCAAAAGATTACATATCTGAATGATGAACATCCTGAGTTGGTTGAACCAGCAAATCTGATCCTAAAGAAGTGTGATGGACTTCCCCTTGCAATTGTTACCATAGGTGGTTTTTTGGCAAACCAACCTATAACCACCTTGGAGTGGGCAAAATTGAATGACCATATTAGTGCCGAGTTGGAGATGAATCCAGAGCTTGGAAGGATAGCAGCAGTCCTTAAGAAAAGCTACGATGGTTTACCCTATCGTCTCAAGTCATGTATGCTGTATTTCTCCATCTTTCCTCAAGATAGCAAGGTTAGCCGGAGACGTCTGGTTCGTCGGTGGACGGCAGAGGGCTATTCAACGGAGGTGCGTGGCAAGTCTGCGGAGGAAATAGCGGAGAGCTACTTCATGGAACTGATAAGTAGGAGCATGATCCTGCCATCTCAAGAATCCATTCATAGTAGAACCGGAGTTGACTCCTGTCAAGTCCATGACCTCATCCGTGAAATCGGTATCTCAAAATCAATGGAGGATAATCTTGTTTTCACATTGGAGGATGGCTGCGGGTTAAACAGCCGGGGTACAATACGCCATCTTGCCGTAAGTAGTAGCTGGGAGGGAGATCATGGTGAGTTCAAGAGCATTGTGGACATGTCCCATATACGATCATTAACAGTGTTTGGGAAGTGGAAACCATTTTTCATTTCTGAGAAGATGCGGTTGCTGCGAGTGCTGGACTTAGAGGGCACATCAGGTCTAGTTGATCATCACCTTACGGACATTGGGAAGCTTCTTCATCTAAGGTACCTATCTTTAAGAGGATGTGATGATATTTACCACTTGCCAGAGTCGTTGGGTAATCTGAGGCAGCTGCAAACACTAGATGTTATGTATACAAGCATAATCAAACTACCACAGAGCATTATTAAGCTTAGGAAGCTACGGCATATTCGTGCTGGGGGCATTGGAAGTAACGATGGTGGTATCTATGAAACATATGCAGACACCCTATGTGTTTTGACTTTGTCATCAATGGCATATTGTGTGGCATGTTGCTCACCTCAGGTTCTGAAAGAGGTAATGGATATGGATGGTGACCCTAACAGGCATGACATATGTACTGGGTGTTGCTGCAACAAATTACCTTCTGCCGCATCGCGCCAAAGTCCCAATGGTGTCAAAGTGCCAACAGGGATTCGTAGACTGAAAGCTCTGGACACAATGGGTGTTGTGAACGTCTCAGGATCAGGGGGGAAGGCTGCTCTAAGCGACCTAAAAAATCTCACTAGGCTGCGGAAGTTGAGAGTGACTGGCATCAACAAGAAAAACTCTCAAGAGTTATGTTCAGCCCTTTCAAATCTCAGTTGCCTGGAATCGTTGTTAGTGCGGTCAGAGGGAAGCCCTGGTTTATCTGGCTGCTTGGATGACCTATCATCTCCCCCGAAAAAATTACAGAGCCTCAAGTTGTACGGTAACCTGGTTAAATTGCCCGAATGGATCGAGAGGCTCCAGAATCTCGTAAAGATGGAGCTACGGAGCAGCAGGATATTGGAGGTCGATGCAGCCCTTCAGGTCCTCGGAAATTTACCAAACCTGACCATACTGCGTCTGTTGAGGCACGCATTTGCTGGTGAAAAACTTCGTTTCATTTTCAAGCGGAGGACAGCATTCCCTAGTCTAGTGGTGTTGGAGCTCAGTCTCCTGGATGACCTTGAATCAGTGGAGTTCCAAGGAGAAGCAGCCCCTAAGATTGAGCTGCTGCAGTTTCGTGGCTGGCGTTACAAAGCCAACATTGTGTTGTTTGCTGGACTGTCATCTCTCCTGAGCCTCAGGGAAGTTTTGCTCAAGGGTCGGTATGAGGATGCCTTCATTGATGACTTGCGGACCCAGCTTTCAGGAAACTCAAGTCGGCCTGTTTTGAAGGTCAACTGAACTATGCTTCACACTAGACTCACACTAGTTATTATCTCAGCAACATCCATGTGTTTACGAAAATCAAATTTCAGAGGTATTGTATATGTAAACACATATTTGCTCATAGTCTTATGCATAACCTGTTCAGCTGTAACACTACAAGAAAAAACTCACGATTTTTCTCTCAATGAATTAGCTCTGTTGAATTCACGGAATCTACAAGCTTAGCCCTTCAGTTTCATAACGAATTCAGAAGTTTGTTCAGTTAAGTGCTTTTCTTGATTGTTTATTATTGAGTAAATTCCAGCTTTTGCCCTGTGCTTTGATATTTTTGACACCAACGCATTCTTTTCACACATAGTAGAGCTGTAGCCTGTCCAGAAAAAAAAACCCATAAATCATCGTCCTTGTAGTATTTGACATTTATCTGGCACATTAATCTTCTGGCTCCGTCCTAGCGAAATCAAAGCACTGCGGCAATCTTTAAACCAGTGATGGCTGTAGCCTGCAGGCACATAGCACGGACAAACAACCACCATCTTATCCTAAAACTGATAAAAAAATGTCATCTTGATAACAAAAAGGATAAACCATAAACCAATCAAATTTGAACCAGAAAGAGAGAGGAACAATTAGCCACATAACCTAAGGGCAGGGGAAAATAGAGCCATCGACCATGCAGGAGAGGCATCAAAATGAAAATTTCAAGAGTATTTAGCATAAAAATACCAAAGTCAAGGTTTGAAATTCACTTGTTTTTTTGTGTGTGGAAACTGTACAATTAGTTCACGGGATAGTTCAAAATTAAGGTTGAATTTGAACGGGCAGCAAAATGAACAGGGCAATTTGATTGGTGGATATATTTTATAAAGGGAACCGTCGTGCCAAACCTGATAGATATATGGCTACAGAATATGCGCTGGAATTCGGAAGTATAACAAGAGTACTGATCGAAAATGTGTCAAAAACTTGTAGTAACAGAAAGCGGAAACGAATTAAATCATACAATGGATGCCCAATTTCCTAGCAGCATCTCTTTGGGATGGTGAGGTGTCCGGCCATGTGCCATCCCTCTCCTCCATCAGGGTACATGTACGGGCAAGCTGGCTTGAGCTTGGAACCGCCCTTATCGGCGAGTATGTTCCACTGCTCATTGGGATCCTCGGTGGCGAACTTGGTCCATGCCGGCGTGGAGTACTCGTAGCGACTATGCGTGATGCGGTGGAACTCCTCGATATCCTTGTTCTTGGTGATGTCGTCTATGTCGCGGAGGTCGACGGAGAGAATGTCACCATAGGGCCTGACGGAGTGCAAAAATATGGGCATCGAGATGGGCTCGTTGGAAACCGCAGCAAGGTCGGAGGCGAAGACGATGCTCTTCATATCTGGACTGAACATGGGGTGGTTGATGTGCCCAGCGAGGGTAGCCGAGCTCTGCACCACCCTCACCACCACCGCTGGATCGCTGGCCTTCACAAGGTACACGGCAAAGAAGCCCGCGTCGAGGAAGGCCTTCTCCGGGGCGCTTTCCGGCTTCTCGCGAGTCGAGGAGAAGACGATCCAGTCCCCCTTGGGTGACCAGCTGCAGTGGGTGTCGGTCCACGGTCCACTGGTTAGCCGTGTGACGGTGCCTTGGCCAAACTCTCCGTCCTCCGCATCCTCCATAATGTAGAGGTTCTTGTGGAACTTCTCTTTGCCCCCATCTCTTGTCGACCGAAACACAAACTTGTTCCCTTCTGCATTGGTTGAGGGGAAGGCATTGTTGAAATTCCCGTTGGTCAGGCGTTGCACCTTGCGACCAGCAGATGGCCCGGATGCGTTGGAAATGGCGTAGATCTCTAGGGGCTTTGCGGCGGAGAAGGATGGTCCTACACAGACATACAATGTGTCCATATCTGGGTTCTGGTTCCATGCGGTTGAGAAGACGCTATTCGAACCCCGTTTCTGCAATAGGGTAAGAAATTACTAAACAAGAAAAGATGAAGATAACAACTAACAAGTCCAGATCCTATTTTTCTAAAGAAAACAAGTGCGTGAGATACCTCATAAACGATGCGGAGACCTTGGCTGTCGGCAAGCCACACGGCCTTGAATTCATTGTCAACAAAGGCAAGCTTGGATCCATCTTTTGAAATGGTTGGAAACACACCCGTCACCCTAAACAACCCAACAGCTTTGAGGGGAGACTGCATCTTGTCAAAGCTCTTTTGGACGAGAACTCCATCCTGCATATATCATGTCTAGTCATTAATCTCAGCCGTATTCTATGTAAAAGATGCTAATATTATCCAATTCTTCATGTAATCATGTGTATATAATATAACGATGCATCAAACAAGGAAAAAGTTACCTTGAGTAAACTATCGGTTCTGCATCGATGGTAGCCGATATGGCTTCCCCCATCGACCACAAATGGATTGTAGTGGTCGCCTTTTGGCCTAGTTTTCTGGCTAATCTGCACTGGTTGGTCAAGCGCAGTGACATCAAAGATCTCGATGTGTCGGTATTGTACATCCACACGTTGCACGGTCATTGAAGCTTGCAAAGACTTCTGGCGGATGGTCGCCACAGCCACCTTTGTCTCACTGATGGCCGCCGGAGTCATGGCATCAAAGGTCTCAGGTGTCACCCGGATGGTCTCTTTGGTGGAGATACTGTAGCGAAACACACCCCAAATCGTCTGAGACCCAGTGGGCAGCTTCGACTCGATTCCTCGGTGGAAGAAGATGATGTTGTCGCTGCCCCATGTCGGCCAGCCGCCATCTCTAATGAGGATCTTGCGTCGCAGGCCGCCTTGCGCCTGCCTATCCACGTTCATGACGACGATGTCGGTGTTCAGACGCTCAATCTCGCCCGTCCACTTGTTAAATCGGAAGTTCGCCACTGCCACCATCTTCCCGGACGGCGACACGGCCGGGCTCAAATCATATTGATCTGGAACAACATCACCACCAACATTTATCCATTAACTAGGTGAAATTATTGTCCCGGTGACATACATACATGTACTCCCCTATCCATTTGAAAATTGACGTAGTACATGTACGTACGTGGTCACAGCTTGCAATGTTGTTTATATTTTAATATATCTATAAAATATTTAAATTAAATACGGAAGTACTTCTGCGACATGTCTACACATTGGTTGTCATAATATTTCAATTAAATAGTCTATATACCAATATAAAAGGTACGACTTCACTAAATCTATCTTTAGTTTAGAGAATAAAAGTTAACTTTCTCCTATGAAAGGAAAACTAAGAAGTGAACTTTTTCCTATCAAGAATGCCCTACACAGTTCGTAGCAAATGTAGCAATTACCTTGTGGTGTAAGGCGCTCAGTTTTGCCGTCTGCAAGGTTGGTTCTGTACACGACGGTCCACGGCGTCCGGCGTTTCTTGACCGGCTCCTTGGTGGAGACGTAGATGAGCGAATGGCCGACGGTGCGAGGGCCCACCTTGAAGCTGCCCGCGATGCAGCCGCTGTCCTCCAGGCGCGCGCCACCGAAGGTGTCGGCGCCGTAGATGTCCGCCAGGCGCAGCACCTTCACGGCGTCGTCGGCCGTGGAGCGCAGGGCCACGTGCAGCGTCTCGAGGCCGCTGTCTCGCTCGGAGACGAAGACGAGGCCGGTGACGCGGCCCTTGACGGCGTCGTCCGGGGAGGCGCCGCACTCGGCGGTGAGCTTTGGGTTCTTCTTGCCGAGGAAGGTGAGAAGCTCCTTGAGCGCCGCCGCCGGGATGGCCCGGCCGTTCTGGTTGTACGAGACGCCGTCGGTGAGGTGCAGCTCGTCCTCCACGGACGACGGCGGCGGGTCGGCGGGGCAGGAGTAGATGTCCAGTGGCACCGGTGGCCGGTAGGTCCCGAAGAAGGCGATGCTGCCACGGCTGTCCCCCATTGCGGGTCAGGTGAACGAGCAAATTAAGCTCGATCGTTTCCCCAGCTGGTTTGTGTATATTTTCTGAGATGAGATGGTGCTTAGCTAGCTCCCGGATGCTGGATTTATAATGACATGCCTCATGCCTGCAATCCTGCTTGGCCTCAGCTGCTTGCAGCATCGTGTCGTGACTTAGCTAGTCCTAGTCGTTTACACAACCTGACTACTACGAGGAGCTGTAACAACAGTGAACAATGGTTGGTAGGAATGAGTGATAACTCCCAAGCCTAAAGGGTCTGTACCTGTTTATTTGCCTATTAAGGTTGTAATGTTATGTTACATTCTTATTTGCAATTTGTCTCACCAATATGACTATGACTGTGTCTCGTTCCTTTGATTAGACAGTCCGTTATTCTTGAGGCTAGACGAGAAAAAAGGCTATGTATAATCATGATGATGTTCTCCATGATGGTTGTGTGAGCATAGAATACACACAATTTTGACCTAATTGACATGTGATAGACTTGAACACATTGGAGGAACAAGGCAAGAGGTACCAGGGTGACATAAGCTATGTCAGAACCATAGAGCTACCTTGTTGCGAGAACAATGGAGACTCATATACTTTACACCGCATCCATATATGTGGGTGTTACAATATATGTGGATTGCCTAGCTCTTCTAATTAGTTCGGAATTTTGGTTGTGTTGATAGTGCATAGAATTTGACATGGTATCAGAATCTGAGGTATTGGGTTCAATTCTCGACTTTTGGAAATTACAAAAAAAAAACTGCTCTGGACTCCCCCCCCCCCCCCCCCCGGTTTGTCTTGTGTCTGCCTTTTTCCATCGGTTTGGACTTGGGAACCCTAAGTTACTATAGTAAGTCAATTAGAATGTGCAGATGGTGGTTGTCAGAGATATGATTTTTTTTTGCTCTCGACTCACCAACACTCTCATCGGTCATGATTCTAGAATAATTTGCATGATTTGTTTTCAGTAGAGCAGAGCGCCTTCACCATAGAAATTACCTCGAACACTCTCCTCGGTCATAATCCTAGAATACTTTTTTTGCGAGTATAATCCTATAATACTTTGCATCTATTGTTTTCAATAGAGCAGAACGCCTTATCCATAGAAATTACCTAGAATTTAGTTGGGGGCTTTACTTTCTAGTTGCTAGGTTGTTTATCTTTAGTAATTAGCAACTGTTTCGTTTCTCCTCTTTTCACTCACCCCACCCTTTCACCTGCTTACTATTCTTCAAGCCATAAAAGTTGGTTCCTTATGCTCCTAGTAGATGGGATACTCCTAATCCATAAAGCAGCTACAAGTTACCATGGTACTTGCAAGATACACCATATATAACTTCATAATACAAGTTCAAGAAAACAATATTGATTATTTGCTTCCTTCGTCCCGTAATAAAATATGTTATTCCAACCTTCAAAAACTCATGTATTGGTTGTAATAACATCTTATATTTTGGAAACAGCGGAGTAATTAATGATATCGTTGTATGAATAAAATAACAAAAAACTACAGGCTGACATCAGACCTATCTCTCCCATGTGAAACAATTTCTTTTGCAGACCTACCTCTCCCATGTGAAACAATTTCTTTTGAGTGAATAATCCCAACCTGATTAAACTTACCAATCAATGTTTATGAATTGCGGTACATGGTTATCAATCTAACAAATTTCAGATAGTGAGCACTTGCAGCTTTCTCCACATATATACCACCTTGTAGATGGTTAGATCAACTATTTGCGTCAAAGTTCTTACCACACTTCATAAGTTCATATGGTGTGAACTGGAGAGACCGACGAGCCCCTTCTGACCTAAAAACCAAAAGGCAATATTTGTTAACCTCCCGTGAGATGCACAGGAAATTGTTGGCATCCAAGTGTCCTCATAGTATGCACACACACTGCATAGTATAATCTACGTCCATCGTTCGTTTTGAATACAACACAAGTTAATGTGCCAAACTCACCCGAGACATAAATACCAATTCCATTAATTCCAACTAGCAAGCTACGTAGTAAGCCATACATGGAGCATACATTGTATTTTCCCTCCTTTACTGTTTGTTTTGGTAGGACAGATGGAAACGGAGCCGCCCACCTCATAGGTCATAGCTGAACGAGGCAGGGTTTCTTTAACGCAAATTACGAGGGGATGCTTCTTTTGTAAAAACAACATAGCTGAACATGCATCAGTAGATCAGCCGGTTTGTTGGTGGTCGAAATGATATGCCCCTGTGAATGAATTACCTAAAAATTTCTTGTCCTGATGAAAATTGGAGGTCACACGTTAACATTACTATTAAAATTCACATGACATCATATACAAATGTAGTGCCCTGAAAATGGTTACAAAAAATGTTGACAGCAACTTGAGAAGGACAATGTATTTTACCTAGGGTTTAGAAAATAAATTTATGTTCTCGGGATATATATCATTATTTTTCATTTCAATTCCACAGTTTTATTTTTTGGGACACTGATCTACTTATTTGTTTGGAACAATAGTATGTAGCCTAAGTATGTCATGCATGACGTATATTGTTCCCAGGTCCGGTTTTATATGGAGTCTTGAACAAAATAGGTACTGTAGTGCGATCCAAGACGTGATTAGCAGGTTAGTTCGTTAACATGGGGTGATCCACGTATGAACATAATGCAGCTGTAAGCATGTGATCAGGTGCATCGTGGCATCTGAGAGAGAGACACTTCCTATTATTACATGGAAGTCTACTCTCCTAGGGATCGATGCTCTTCTAATATTCAAAGAAGAGGAGTGTGAGTAGTCTTGCGATATACATTAAGAATACACTAACGTAATAAGACTAGCTAGGTCATATATTTGTACTAGTATACTCTCTTATGCTAGCAGAGATAACGGCATTTGTTCTCTAGTGTAGTAGTCGCCATGCTGATCATCACCGAGATAAGTAGTGGCCCGCCATCACTCGTTTAAATATATAAACCTCGCATGTTCTCGATCGATATTGGTATTGCCAGCTCTAGTCAACTTGATGGTTTCTTCATAATGTTTGATTGAAGTCGTCTCTCCTAGGGATCGGTGCTTTCCGGATATTCCCAATACGATAAATTAAGAATGAGCAAGTCTTGGTCACTTGAAGTAGACATTGTTTTCTTGTTGATGGCATCATAGCCAGCTTGACTTTTTTTTGTCATGGAATGTCATACTCATTCGAGGGCAGTGTTATATGTTGATCCAAATTCTACAAAGTAAAGGCCAACTTTTGACGAGCGGAGTGAGGCCCGTCGGCGGAGGCTTGGGCCGAGTGGAGCGTAGGCTTGGAACGAGAGGAGGAAAATCGAAAAGATCGTAAGGCTTTGTCTTTTATTCAACTTCATCTATCCAATAATATTTTGCAGGAAGTGTTGCAAGAGAAATCTGCAGTGGCCCTGTGGTTGAAACTGGAATCGATCTGCATGTCAAAGGATCTAACCAGTAGGTTGCACTTGAAGATGAAGTTGTTCTCGCACAAGTTGCAGGAAGGTGCGCTGGTGATGAATCACCTATCGATCTTCAGAGAGATCGTTTCTGACTTGGTGTCCATGGAGGTAAACTATGAGGATGAAGATCTCGCTCTTCTACTGTTAGTCTCATTGCCTAGTTCCTTTACAAATTTCCGTGACACCATATGTATAAGCCGTGATACAATAACCCATGCCGAAGTTTATGAGGCCCTCCAACAGAGGGAAAAGATGAAAACTATGGTGCAGGCAGAGGGTTCGTCAAAGGCAGAAGCACTGCAGGTCCGTGGCAGGACTGAGCAAAGAACCACCAACAACTACTACAACAAAGAGCAAGACCGACCGAGGTTGCTCAAAGTCCAAGTGACAAAAAGTTAAGTTCTGCAGGTATTGTAAGAAAGATAATCATAATATTGATGATTGTTGGAAGCTACAGAACAAGAAGAAAAGAAACGGTACCTACCAACCTAAGAATAAATCCGATGGTGATGGTAAGGCCTCTGTTGTTTCCGGTGATTCTGATGGTGGTGCTTTAGCTGTTTTTGCTGCGTGTGTTTCTCGAGATAATGAATGGATACTTGATACTGCTGCTTTGTTTCATATTTGCTATAACAAAGACTGGTTCAGTTCGTATGAGTTTGTGCAGCCTAGAGATTTTGTGCGTGTGGGAGATGATACTCCATGTCAGATTGAGGGCATTGGCTCCGTTCAGATCAAGACACATGATGGGATGACACGCACGTTGACCAGCATCAAGCACATACCTGTTAAGCTTCATGCACTAGCCAATGCAACCAAAAGTCCGAACTAATGGAAAGAGCTAGTACAATCTACATATACACTTCAACACCCCCACTCACGTGTGACGGACAAGTCACCACATGTAGAGACTCAGAGGTAGGAACAAGAGGCCTTGTACATGGTCCGATGTCATAGGTAATCCTATACACTGACACCGAGGGGTAACAGCAATTTTACAATAAATTGTGAAAGCCAGGACTTGAACACGAGACCTTAGGCTCTGATACCATGTTAAGCTTCATGCACTAGCCAACGCAACCAAAAGTCCGAACTGATGGAAAGGGCTAGTATAATTCACTTATGCACTTCAACACCCCCACTCACGCCATGGCAAGAAATTTGATCTCGCTCAACACCCTTGATTCCGAAGGGTATAAGTATAGAGGTGGCAACAAAGTTCTGAAGGTATCCAAAGGTTCTCTCATTCATATGATTGGCGATATGAATTCTGCAAAATTATATGTTCTTAGAGGTAGCACTTCGCATGGTATTGCTACTGTTGTTACTTCTGATGAACCTAGTAAAACTAATCTTTGGCATGCATGTCTTGGCCATATGAGTGAACATGGCATGGCCGAATTGATCAAGAGAGAGCTCTTAGTTGGGTGAACCATAAGTAAGTTGGAGTTTTGTGAGCACTGCATCTTTGGTAAGCACAAGCGAGTTAAATTCAATGCTTCCGTTCATATCACTAAAGGGATATGAGAATATGTGCATGCTGATCTATTGGGTCCTTCCCGAAGAAATCTCTTGGTGGTGCTAGTTACATGCTTACTATTATTGATGACTACTTCAGAAAAGTTTGGCCTTATTTCTAAAATATAAATATGAAGCTTTTGATGCTTTTAGGAAGTGGAAAGTTATGATAGAGAAGCAAACTGAAAAGAAGGTAAAATTGCTTCGTACTTACAATGGTATGGAATTTTGTTCAAATGAATTCAGCGATTACTGTAGCGATGAAGGCATTGTCAGGCACCACACCATCCCATACACTCCTCGGCATTATGGGGTGGCTGAACGTATGAACAGAACTATTATTTCTAAGGCTCGTTGCATGCATTCAAATGCATCATGAGCAGACGTTTTTGGGCTGAAGCAGCCTCCACTGTCTGTTACTTGATCAACGGGTCACCTTCTATTCCACTTGATAAGAAAACTCCCATTGAGGTATGGTCTAGTACACCTGTTGATTATTCATAGTTGAGAGTTTTCGGTTGCACTGCTTATGCACATGTTGATAATGGGAAGCTAGAGCCTAGAGCTGTTAAGTGCATATTTCTTGGTTATGGTTCAGGAGTTAAGGCATATAAGTTATGGAATCCTGAAACTAAAAGAATTTTGATGAGCAGGAATGTTGTTTTTAATGAGGTTGTTATGTTTACTAATAGTCAGACTTCTGCTAATTCTGATGTTTCTGATGATGAGCAATAGAGAACTAGTGTGCAGGTGGCGCACGTTGAGGAGAAAGAGAACGCACTGCCGAAAATGATGATGTTGATCATGAACCTGAGTTTGATGATACTGATAATCATTTTGTTCCACCCTCACCACCTATTTCGCAGAAACAAAGTCACTCCATTGCAGCTAACCGTCCAAGGAGAAACATTGCTCCTCGTAAGCGTTTTATTGAAGAATGTAACATTGTACATTATGCTATAAGTTGTGCTGAACATGTGGAGAATGATGTTGAACCTGCTACGTATACCAAAGCCATTGTATCCGTTGATTGTGACAAGTGGATTTCTGCTATGCAAGAAGAGATGCAATCACTTGATAAAAATAGCACATGAGATGTTGTGCGCTTGCCTAAACACAAGAAGGCTGTCCGCTGTAAGTGGATATTTAAAAGAAAGGAAGGTTTGTCTCCAAAAGAGCCTGCAAGGTTTAAGGCAAGGTTAGTAGCAAAAGGTTTCAGTCAGATTCCAGGTATTGACTACAATGATGTTTTCTCTCTGGTTGTGAAGCATAGTTCCATTCGTGCTTTCTTTGGTATTGTTGCTATGCATGATCTTGAGCTTGAGTAGTTAGATGTGAAGACTATGTTTCTGCATGGTGAAATGGAAGAGGAGATTTACATGGACAAACCTAAAGGGTTCATAGTGCCTGGTAAGGAGGATCTTGTTTGCAAATTAAAGAGGTCCTTATATGGTTTGAAATAGTCTCCAAGACAGTGGTATAAAATGTTTGATTCATTTATGGTTGCACATGATTTCAAGAGATCTTAGTTTGATAGTTGTGTTTACATCAAGTTTGTTAATGGATCACCTATATACTTGCTGTTATATGTTGATGATATGTTGATTGCTACCAAGAGCAAGAAAGAGATCACTACTTTGAAGGTACAGTTGAGTAGTGAGTTTGAGATGAAGGATCTTAGTGCTGCTAAGAAAATACTAGGTATGGAGATTACAAGAGACAGAAAATCTAGTTTGTTATTTCTTATTCAGCATGATTACATTAATAAATTTATTCGTCGCTTTAATATGACTGATGCAAAGAAATTCACAACACCTATTGCGCCACACTTCAAACTGTCATCTACTCAGTGTCTGATGAAGATATTGAGTACATGTCTAGAGTTCCATACTCTAGTGCTGTTGGTTCTTTGATGTATGCCATGGTTTGTTATCACCCAGATTGTCATATGCTATGAGTTTGGTGAGTCGATACATGGCTAACCCTAGTAAAGAACATTGGAAGGTTGTTCAATGGATTTTCAGGTATCTTCGTGGCACTTCCAAAGCTTGTTTGAAGTTTGGTAGAACTGGAAAGGGACTTGTTGGCTACGTGGATTCAGATTATGTTGCTGATTTGGATAAGAGAAGGTCCCTTACAGGTTATGTGTTTACTGTTGGTGATTGTGCTGTGAGTTGGAGGGAAACATTGCAACCAGTTGTTGCCCAATCTACTACTGAGGCAGAATACATGGCTATTGCTGAAGCATGTAGAGAGTCTGCTTGATTGAAAGGTTTGTATGCTGACCGTTGTGGTGATGATTCTTGCGTTAACCTGTTTTGTGACAGTCAAAGTGCTATATACTTAACTAAAGATCAAATTTTCCATGAGAGGAGCAAGCACATTGATGTCAAATACCATTATGTGAGAGACGTGGTCGCTCAAGGTAAACTGAAGGTATGCAAGATTAGTACTCATGATAATCCTGCTGATATGATGACAAAGCTAGTTCCTGTTGCTAAGTTTGAGCTTTGCTCGAGCTTAGTTGGTATAACTGTTTAGCCCTAGTGGATATTTGGCGCCGAAAGTATTTTCTTTTGTTCAGGAGATTGTTGAAGTTCATGCTACAAGGAATTTGTCTCAAGGTGGAGTTTGTTATATGTTGATCCAAATTATACAAAGTAAAGGCCAACTTCTGACAAGCGGAGCGAGGTCCGTCGCCGGAGGCTTGGGCCGAGGCTCGGCAGGGAGCGCCTCCTAGCCCTCCACCGTTTGGCGGCAGGGCGCCGCCACCATCGCCGGCACCGGCGCTGGCAGCGGCCAGGGACTCCTCACCTTCAGAGCTTCTGCAGTGTACCGGATCCCTCAGGAGCCACCACCGTGTGAGCGTCTCGAGAGGGAGAGGTAAAGGGGGGAGGGGAAAGGGCTGAAGGGCGACAAGGAAGGAACTTCTGGTGGAGGCGGCGCTAGTTTGATCGCTCTTGCTGAGATGCGATCGCGTCCAGCTGAGAGAGATCAAAACAAGGCTTTAGTAATCATTGAATATACTTAAACGTTACATGTACTCCAATTGAATTATACTCCTTCTTTTCCAAATTATCCTATGTTTTAGGTTTGGTCAAAGGTAAAAATTGTAAAGTTTGATCAAATATCTAAGGAAAATAAGTGTCATTTATAATGCCACATTCACACAATTTGTAAGTTAATTTCCTAACAATTTAATAGTATTGAGTTTTTCTGAAGCTAAAATAGAGCGTAATTTGGAAAGAAGTGAGTATATACAAGTGCCCCGAACTCTTGTAAACCTTATATGCTTTGTCCGTAGTTGATTTAAGTCATCTAGCTAGGGATCATAATTTCAGGAAGTGTTTCAGAGACATGAAAATTCTTTTCAGGCAAGAGAAATGGTTGTCATGCGTAAAACGAAGCGCCATCTTTGTCCTATGTACCTCAAAGAGATGGGGGGGGGGGGGGGGGGATAAGATGACACTAGGTATCCAACACCTCGATGCCAAACATATACTCTTTATTTTTTTTCATGCGAACTCAAAAAACATTATGTTTTGATGCATTGATAGAAAGAAATTATTTAACAAGTCCAAAGGTGGACCAACACCCCACCATATACAACTCAACCCAAATAAGTTATCCTAGGGAAGTAGCTGGCGAATGCACTAAGCATCAGCTTGGGGTCACAATCGCGCCTCAGCTTTCATCGTGTCAAGCAATACTCTTTCTAGGCAAGTGGAGGATTAAGTCCCAATTAGGAAGAAGCAATTCTAGATATGCAAAGTTTCTTCACAGGCATGGACTTTTATTTGCTATATGTGTTGAGGTGTAACTGTGAGCAAACATAGCCTTCTTACAACTAACCCGTATGTGAGTTCAAGATAATGTTTTTGGTCACAATTATGAGATGTTTAATCTTAATATTTTGATAGCCAATTTTTCACTCTATGTACGGAGCATTCCAAATATGTTCGACAATTTGTGTGCGTGTGGATTGTGTGCACTTCATTGGTCGTTATGGTTGTGCAAAAATGATATGGTCTTTGACAAGACTTAATTTTTTTCTTGAACCGCAGGTTATGAACGCACTGGCTTCGTTCTTAGTTTTTGTTCGACGTTTGGATGACCTAGAGTTCATGACGGTGTATGAAACACTGTTGGAGCGGGTTGTCATGGATCTACCTAGCATGGATGCGGTCTAGACTACGGATCAACACTCTTTCACGTTGGTGTTTTTTGGACCTTTTTTACTTTATGCATTTGTGTTCTTTGGTTGTGTGTATCCTTGTTTTTTGAAATGAAGGTTATAACCCAGCCTCTGTATCTATCATCCTTGTAGTGTAGGTAGCATGGGTTGAACTCTAGTGTGGTCGTATCAACCTGATCCAACGATAAGTTTTAGTGGAAGATTACATAATGAAAAAAGAACTCATAGATATAGTACTCGACGCCTTCAGCATTTCTCAAGCCCATAATTGGGCTATGAGTTATTAAGAAAAGGGACCCGCTTTTAGAAAATGGCAAGTCGTGGTCATTGCAATAAGAAATTGTTTTTTCGCTGATGCCATCATAGCCACCTGGTCACTTAATCTTTTTTATGGAATAATGTAAGTCAATGCTTCCATGACCGGGCGATAGGTAGCCGGCCAGCTCTACTCAGGCACATGTCTCTATCCATCATACGCGCACAGTCAGGCACATGTTGCCAGCTCTGGTGCTGTTAAATTAAGAAGCCAAGAAAGACAGAGCGGTGCTCTATTTTAAGTCCACATATTTCAAGCTTAATTGCATGATGCATACTCATCAATCTATTATTTAATCACGATAAAAACTAATCGATGTCTGACCTGAAGTACTAAAATATAACTTCCGCTAGCTGTCGCGCCACATATGATGAGAGTGTCCGTAGCCAGTGGCATATAATTAGTGATACTGTGCAGATTTTCTTTTCCGAAATGAAGGTCGAAACCTCGCACTATGCATCAAAATGATGCATGCAGCTTATTTTATTTAGATTATTTAACAGTCTTACAAAGAAAATATAAAGATCAACCCGAAGCCACCTCAGTGCGACAGCTGTTGTAAATGATATTATGCAGATGTTGCTACTAATCTGTCGGTTGTATCCAAAAAAAAAAATTAGGCAGTTTATTTGTTATACTATCTCCATACCGGTTTATTAGTTTTTCATGTATTTCTAGGTTATCAATTTAACCAACTTAATATAAGCTATATATCACAAAAAATATACTAATATAAACTTTAAATATTCTATTTTCTAATGGTATTATTTTTATATCATATACCTTATATTAAGTTGATCAAATTGATGATCTAGGAATATATGAAATACTTATAAACTGGTACGGAGGAAGTATGAACTTTGTCAATATTGAGCACGGTGCTCCTACAACATAGAAGAATTGGGTAAGTATACAATAGAAACCGCACCTCAAAAACCTTATGAAACTCGCTTAACTAAAACATTACATGAAACAAAGAAAAATTACAGAGCATAGCATGACACATAATCTTGAAGTTGTGAGCACTTTCATCACCACCACACTCGATTTACCATAACCAAGCCTGTTGTGACCACTTCCGCTGAGTCGGCTGCCACAAGAGAGGAAGAGAGATCCAAATTGGCTTTATGATAGAAGTGGAGTCATGCAAGTTTCACGCAATAGGAATCACGAGGTTAATCCAACAATCTAGGCATTTGTTTCTCAGTTGTAACCAATATGCAACTGGAAAAATCGCAGTTTCGGTCCATGTGTAGCTCGTAGGTCAGCATGAATCACAACATAAGTAAATGGTTTAGCACTTGACTTAGCTCGAACTTAATTTTAGGTTTATTGATAATTAACATAATTTGTTAGAAATTGAGCTCCTTTTCCCTAGAATAATTTTACTACTCCCTCCATACCGGATTATTAGGCAAATTTGTATTTTAAGACAACCTTTAACCATTAATTTTAGTCAAGAAAATATGAGATATTGAATATAAAAAATATACCATTGAAAAGTTCTTTTGAATATGAATCCAATGGTATAATTTTTATATAATATATCTTATATTTTCTTAACTAAAATTAAAGGTCAAAGTTTATCTCGAAATGCGTAATTGCCCTGTAATCCGGTATGGAGGGAGTAGTACCAAATAGTAAAGTATATTTTGATTGGTCATTATTCAAGTGTTACGCAGAAGGTGTCGATAAACATAGAAAGTCAAATATTTGGTGGATTACCGCACGGAATTCATTTTCACAGTCCACATATGCATGTAGCACACGATGCGGCAAAGGAGGAAGGTATCTAGCGCTACCAAAGAGCAATTGCAAAGTCTCCAGGGTCGTTGATAAAAAAGAAGAGGGTTTTCTGAAGAAGATGCATCCATGGATCGTTCCATGCCGGCCGGGAAGCCTCCTGCTATGTTATTTGTGTATATATAGGAAGGTGTGCATGCACGTCTAACACAGATCAGGCAGAAGCTAGCTACTGTGTGTGATCTCCTCAGCTAGCTCTTGCTGATCTTCCCCTCTCTGTCTCGACCGATTGATCTCTAATCCATGGCGTTCAACGACGATGAGAAGCCTCTTGCTTCCAATGCAGGTACTGCCCGACGTCTTCAGATTTAGATCGATCGATGTAGTGTTGAGTTTCTGGTATGAAATGCATGGATGTAGGAATTAAGTTTGACTTGATGCAGGGAGCACCAAGGGGCTTGTGACGATCAAAACGCCGACCTACAGCAAGGACGACGCGGCGCTGACGGCGGACGCGGTGACGGCGGTGGTGGAGCTGAACGCCACGTCCTCCACGGCGATCAGGGAAGGGCTCGACCTGGTGGCGGTTCTTGATGTGAGCGGCAGCATGGCGGGGGAGAAGCTGCAGAGCATGAAGACGGCGATGCACTTCGTGATCATGAAGCTCACCCCCGTGGACCGCCTCTCCATCGTCGCCTTCTCCAACTCGGCCACCAGGCACTGCCCGCTCCGCTCCATCACCCAGGCCGCCCAGACCGACCTCAAGGCCATCATCGACGGCCTGGTCGCCCGCGGCGGGACCAACATCGAGGTCGGCATGGACACCGCTCTGTCCGTCATCGCCGGCCGCGTCACCACCAAAGCCCGCACCGCCAACGTCTTCCTCATGTCTGACGGCCAGCAGAACAGCAACACCGACGCCACGAGACCCAATCCCGGCAGCGTGAGCGTCTACACGTTCGGCTTCGGCAAGGACGCCGACCACGCGCTGCTCAGCGCCGTCGCCAAAAAATCTCCCGGCGGCACCTTCAGCTCGGTGCCGGACGGCGGGAACGTGAGCGCGCCCTTCTCGCAGCTGCTGGGTGGCCTCCTCACGGTGGTGGCGCAGGACGTGCAGCTCACGCTGACGCCCAAGACGGACGAACCCCGTGACCTGGACACCATGTTCGTGGCGCCCGGGACGGACTACACGCAGACCACCGACGACGACACCGGCGTCATCACCATCAAGTTCGGCACCCTCTTCAGCGGCGAGACGCGCAAGGTCGCCGTGAACCTCACGCTCCTGGAAAGCACCGACACGGCGGAGTACGACGCGCCGCTGGCGGAGGCCCAGCACAGCTACACCGCGCAGCAGGGCGTCCAGAACCAAACCCCGCAGGACATTCTCATCAACCGCACCCCGAACCCGTCCCAGGAACCCACCAGCAGCAAGGCCAGGGCGGTGCTGGCGGAGATGGCGCGGCGGCAGCACGCCGAGGCCATCGGCGAGGCGAGGGTGCTGGCGGACGGGAAGAACCTGGACGAGGCGCGGTACAAGCTGGCGGACGCGCAGAACGCGCTGGAGGACATCGTGCTGGACGACGGGCAGAAGCTGGTGGGCATGCTCCGCGCCGAGCTGCTGCAGCTGCTGGAGCTCATGGAGTCGCAGGAGGTCTACGAGGCCAAGGGAAGGCCATACGCCCTCGCCTCCGAGACGTCGCACGGGCGACAGCGGTACGCAGCGAGGGGCGGCGACATGGACGCCGTCCGGCTCTTCGCCACGCCGCGCATGGACGCCTATCTCGAGCAGGCCAAGCAGTTTGAGAAGAACCCCACCGCGCCGCTGCCCTCCGCGGACGACGACGTCAAGCAGGAGATCGCCGCCAACCCGCTCGCCGCCATATCCGCGCCGCTCGCCTTCTACATCAAGGCCGCGATTCAGGCGCTGCAGCAAATCGAGAAGATCGTCACGCCCACCACAAACTAGCTACCTACCTTGATCCGTTCATTATCGATTTTATCCATCGCCATCTCTCCCTTCGTTCCACTTCGATATTGATCAGTTGGCACAACCATAACAATTTGGAAGAGGAATGTGTTTTAATCTTGTTACCGTTTTACTTCAATCAATTGAATAAAACGTCATCCATCGATTTTTCGTGCTTAACTTCAATATCAAGGCTTCAATATGTACTCTCCCGGGTCGGTAATATAAGCCGATTTAGCAAAATGATTAGAACGGCTTATATTATAGAGCAGAGCGATATCATTCTTCCTAGTATCACTCACTCACCCCTCACAAGGACCTTAATTACCCAGAACATATATACTCCACAAACCTAAAACATCTTATATTTTGAAACGGAGGGAGTAGCATTCTAAGAAACACACGAACAGTGAAAAAGGAAATGGAGTACGTTTCATTTGCAAATCAATATCCGTTACTTTATAGTATTGTGCAAAGAAAAAAGTTTATAGTAGCACAAGTTTTTGGTTTGAATCCTTTGAATATAGCTTTTCGAAGGTCCTTAACTGAGAATAGATGGGTGCTTTGGCTGCACTTACTTGAAAAACTCATAAATATTAATATTTCGGAGGATGAGGACAAGTTTATTTGAAACCTCGTGCAATCTGGAAAAATTTCAGTTAAATATATGTCTCTAGACATGATTAATGGGCATACAAGATATCTCCGTGAATACATTTGGAAAATTAAAGTGCCACTACATATTAGAGTTTTTTATACGGTTCTTTCATCATAAAGTTATTCTAACAAAAGATAACTTGTTAAAGAGGAATTGGCAGGATAGTATGCGTTGTTGCTTTTGTGATAAGGATGAAACAATACAACATCTATTTTTGATTGCTCTCTTGCGAAGATTGTTTGGCGCATTATTCGTGTCTTTTGGTATGACCCCTTCAAATAATATCAATCATCTTTTTGGGAGTTGGTTGAATGGACGTGATAAGGACAATAAAGGCATGCATCAAGTGGGAGTTTGTGCCATATTACAGGTATGTGGGATGTGCGCAAAGATTTTGTATTTAACAAATAATTCAAACCCTTTTTTATGTAGGTTATCTCATTGGCTACATATTGGATTCGTATGTGGTCCTATCTTCAGCTTGAGGAGCGCAGGCGGGACATGAATTCTGGATGCAACCATTTGGAAATGGTGAAAGCTTGAATAGTGTGAGGTGCGGCTTCTAGTTGTGCAGGGAAAAGGCAAGGCAAATGTGGTTGAGTAAGGAGGAACCTAGAGGAGTAGAGGGGAAGAGAAGAATCTACTAGTAAAGGGAAGTTTGAAGTGCTACCAGCATGGGAGAACAACAGAGGATTGAGGAGCTACCTGAGCAACTGAGGCAATTGAGTGGTGAAGGGTGTCTCCAACAGTGCAAAAACAATAATTCTTTCTAATTTGGTCAAATCTTTCTCAAGGTGAAAAAATTCTATCTCCAATCAAGGTTCTACTTCAATTAAAAAATTGTTCAAACTGTACTAGATTTAGGAGCGTCGGCACACGTCACAGGCATATGGAGTGATTTTGAATCATATGATCCACATCAACCCACTCGTAAATAGACCATCTAATGGCAACAATTCTACTCTTTAAATTGTTACTAGTTGAAACTCCAAGCATAGAGTGATGCAGCAAGCATAATTTTTCCCACATGGATGAATCGAGGGATTATATTAAACTCTCAGAAAAAAAGGTAATTCTCTTTCTTGCCCTCTTCAAGCAACCTGAAACAACAAACAACAGTTTTGTGCCCCCAACTCACCAGAGCGTTTGTCAGGCACTCACAACGTGTAAGAATACAAAACTTAACTTAACAATAAAAGGAAACATGCAAGATATTTTTATATTTTGGATTAATAATAAATGTAAAGACAACAAAAAGGAAACTAGTGTAGAAGGATTTTATTATGGCTAAAAGTGGACTAGGGATCATGGTTTCACTTGATCTCGCTCGTAAACATAGTGGTGGTGATAAAGCTCCATACGACAAATTAAGAACATTGCAAAAAAATGAATTCATTAATTAAGCATAGATATGGGCATCACGTCCAAGCATAGATTTGATGCAACACAACCCTCTAATATTCATACGGCAAGGGAAAACTTGCTCGTGATATATTTAAGAATTAACACAGTATTGCTTTAATATCAATGACATGATATTGAACACAATGGTGTTACCTTTGAGAAAACAAGACCATTATTTTTGTCACTGGACGACATAAAGCACAAGCACTCATTTATCCCTAGTGAGACAATCAACGGGAAGGTAAAAATAATGGCAGGGCCTATAATTTATGTCATTTTCCTATGCATACCACCAGATTTTACTCCGCCTAGTGCAAACATCACTCACACATGTTCTAGCACACTAGTTTTATCAGAACAAAGCATACATGAAGGGAGTAACATATACATCTATCAATACATCAAGAACAACTAGCAATTTGCATCACATTAATCATCTCAATAACAAAAGATCTACCATAGCAGTAATACAAATATGGTCACAATCATTATATGCAGCTCATATGACTCTAATTAGTGAAGTACAATAGAAAGATTGATACAAGTTACTTCCACAATCTCATAATCCAGGGATGAAGTACTCCATCTTCATCATGGTGATGAAAGAGATGGTATCCATGGAGTCGAAGGGGCTGTCGTGGGTGACTCCGGCAGCGTCTCCCCTCCTATATATCCTCGCAGTCTGTAGATTTCTTTTTTTGTATTTCATGTTTCTCCACCACGTCCTCACAAATTCGTTGAAGGGGTCATATATATAGTTGGTTTAGGTCAACACGTATCCATAGAGGCCAAGAAAGAGGTAAAAGGGCCCATGAGGCGGGAGATGGGCCCCTACACACAGCCAGGTAGTGGGACCATGTGGTGGGTCATCTTTTCCCCCTCGTGACATTACAAGTTGATTTCTTCTGCTCATCTGGTGTATTTCCTTGAAAAAATGGTGTACCAAAAAGACTAGGTCTGTTTGACGTCCAGAAGGTTCTTAAAACATAGAAATACATAAAAACATGAATTCATGTTCTACGAAGTTAAAACCAAAATAAATGGGATCATTTAATTCCCTAAAAATAATGTCCAACATGGTCAAGACCTTAGGCCACTATCAAATATATCTAGAAATATAATCTAATAAACTACAAAGTTCATGGATGAATTTTACATGCATCACCATCCAAACAGCTGATAGAACTTATGAACCTGTCAAATGGGTTGGCATTATTAAATGCACTCCATTGATTACATTGTCTGTAGTATTATATGCTCCATCATTTCCAATTAGTTTGGCGTCTATGAGCTCCTTGCTTGATGATATAATTGAGAAGAGGAAGACTATCAAAAGGCTTGGGACCAAACATAAGGGATTATGGTATTTGGATAGACGGGGAACCGATGATGCATCCTACATCCCTCTAGCAGTTTTTGCATGCCACAATGAGGCGGGGGTGAAACTCCAACATTGTCCATTGGTCATATGTATTTTGAAACTATGAGCAAGATATTCCCTGAAAAAATGAAGAAGGTGAAGATAGACGGACTTTTGTGTGATGCATGTGAGTACGGCAATAACACAAGGACATCATAAGTAAGTCATGGTCTCTGAAGAATGTCACCCTTTGTGTTGATTCACTCTGATGTCTAGAGTTCTCTTTTAATTTCTGTAAGTGGAATGAAATATTTTGTAACCTTCATCGATTGTTACTCCCAATAAACTTGGATATATCTTATGAAACAAAAAATGTAGTACTTTCGTGCTTCAGAGACTTCTATGCGTATATGCAAAATCATTTTAGCACAAGTATTCAAATTATCAATATATAATGGGACAAAGTATGTGAACAATAAATTTTGCACAAAAAAACAAAAAAAGGAATACTTCATCGTACTTCGTGTCTTCAAACTTCTCCACAGAATGGAGTAGCTAATAGGAAGAATCGGCACATGTTGCTCCTACTAAATAATATCTACTGATAAGTTTAACTATTTTATTTCTCATCAATACCATGTTATTAATGACATTAAGATGAATCTAATGGAAAACTCTCGTCAAATCAAATTCCTTAGAGAAGGTTTGAATTCTAGCATTGATTCTATTCAAATGATTACGAAATATTGTGATATGATGAATAATCAATTAAAAAATGGTTTCTTTACAAAATAAATTATATGAGAATCTGCTTGCTAATGAAAAACAAGTTTGTGGACTTAATACCAGTAGTGGTTAAGAGAGATGGAGAAATCTAAATGAGGGACAGCATTTGAGGGTGTATATGAGGAGGAAATTGCAACATGAACAACCTATGTGCGAAGAAACATGGGGGAAGCCAAATGAGGAACAAAACTTGTCGGTGTGTACGAGGAGGCAACAGGGACGAAGCTAGAAAATAATATCATTGGGGTCATCTATATATTTACTCCATTACACTGGTGTCATTCTCTAAAAATAAACATTAATTAGTACTAACAGTGAAGAAATTGCCATTTCTCATTGGTGTCACCTGACACCAATCGTCTCAAGGCAGCTCCGTCCCTGGGAGGCAATTGCATCATTAACAACTACAACCTCAACCATAGCCTCAACCAAATATGGTGAGGTCCTATTACAGGGGGAGCAGCATCAAGAACAATCGATTCCAGTGGTCGGTTCATTGAATTTTCCTATTGCCTTGAGGAAAGAACCACGAGCTAAGGCAGGAAAGCCTCCTGAAAGAAACATGTTTGACGATGAGTTTGCAAACTATGTGTCATATGGCTCACTATCATCTGGGTACAGAGCCTCATTGCCACATTACAATCTTTGGTAATCCCAAGAGATTGGAAAGCAGCAAAACACAAGAGCCAAAGTGGTACGAGGCCATGTTGGAGGAAATGAAAGCTCTCTATAAGAACAGTTTACATGGGATTTTGTTTCTCTCCCGGTACGGAAAGATCCACTTAATTGCAAATGGGTTTATACCATGAAGCAAACCTCGGAAGGGAAAATTGAAAGATACAAGGCGTGGTAGGTGGCAAGGGGTTAAAGTCAAAGCTATGGGATTGAGTATTGACTATGATGAGACATTCGCACCGGTTGCAAAGATGAGTACAATAAAAACTATTGTTTCTTGTGTTGCTAACATTGGTTGGTTGTTGCATCAGTTGAATGTCAAGAATGCATTCTTGCATGGAGATCATCCAGAACAGATTTATATGGAGATTCCAGATGGATTTAATAACCCAAAAAACAAATGAAAGGCGTGCAAATTGAAGAAGTCTTTGTATAGTCTCAAGCAGTCACTACGGGCATGGTTTGACAGAATTTGGCAAGCCATGTGCAGTATGGGTTACAAATAGTGTAATGGGGATCATATTGTCTTCTATAGGCATTCAAAGAGTCATATCACAATCCTCATAGTTTACATGGATGATATTGTTATCAGAGGAGATGATAATGTGGAGATAAGCCGACTAAAGGTGAGGCTAGGCAAAGAATTTGAGGTTAAGGATCTTGGTCAACTCAAGTATCTTTTGGGTATTGAGAGATTGTAAGATCCCCTAAAGGGATAGTTCTTTCTCAACAAAAATATGTATTGGATCTTCTCAAATGAGAACGGTATGCTTGAGTGTCGAACTGCTCTAACTCCTATTGAGCAGAACCATTAATTGTGTGCACAATTAGGAGATCCAGTTGATAGAGAGAGCTACCGGCGGCTTGTAGGTTGACCTATCTATTTGTGTCACAGAAGACATGATATATCCTATGATGTGAGTGTGATCAGCTGCTATATGCATGACCCAAGAAGTGAACATTTAGAAGGATATTGTGATGCCAATTGGGATGGTCGCCTTGATGATACAAGGTCAATATCTAGTTTTTGTGTCTTTGTTGGTGGAAACCTACTATCTTGGAGGAGCAAAAATATAGCCGGTAGTCACTCGATCTACCATGGAAGAAGAATGTAGAGCAATGTGTGTGTGTGTGTGTGACAGAGATTCTATGGATCAAAGGTCTCTTGTCGAACTTAAGACTTCTAAGAGAAGAACCATTAAAGCTTTTGTGGGGACCCCGGCTTACCACCCGGGATTCCCGTTATGCATACAATTCACGATCCCAGGAAGATCGTCGTGAATCCACATAACAGAGTTGGCATTACAGAATACATCATCCATTACAAAACGAGTTTCAAATAGTCTTACATGGCCACTTGGCCGAATTTAAATGCCACGCAGGGCAAGTTCACTAATAGATGCAGCGGATACAAGGGTAGCGTCGGTAGCCCGGTTCATGCCTCTACCCTACAGGCGACTGACCAGGAGACGGATCCTAGTTCGCACTGGCATCGTCGAACTCCTCACCATCATCATCATAATCTTCACCATAATCTGACCAAGTTAATAGCCAGGGACAAAGCCATGAGTACATTTTGAATTGTACTCGCAAACCATCTAAGAGAGAGTGATTAACATGCAGTTTGGCTGTAGCAAAGGGAAGTGTTTTCAGGCTAGTGCTCTATACTAACACTAGTTTCTCGTGTCGATATAGCATGCCATACGACATCTCTATATCATAGTTTCTCTTGTCGATATAGCATGTCATATGACATCTCTATATCCTTATTAAAGAAGAGATTTTATAAAACCATTCTTAGTAAAAGCTCTAGGGAAGGGGGAACTCATTTATTTTCCAAGAACTCCGATGGTCAATCAAACATGACCATCACTTTTCCTCGGCAGTACCCTCCAAGTACTCCGAACCATCATCGTGCCACGGCAGTACCCTCCGAGTACTCCGTCCGGCACCTTCCTCCTTTTCTTTCCAAAAACATCTTTTGAAAAACAAAACCGACATTGGGCTAGATAGCGACCATTCCAACCGTCCATGACCGAGGACTCGGCTATTCGAATAGGATTTCACTCTGCAGAGGTTGTACACTTTAGCCACAAGATTCAATAAATCCACCGGGATTCCACCACGGACCGTCATACACAAGTATGCGGGGTTCGGATAATCGAACAAAGTCTTCCATCTATCTACCTTAGTATGGGTGCCTGCCCTGTGGAATTAACCTCCCCGACAACCCTGGCAGCCTACCTCCATTTCGAGTGTAGCTCCAGTGCCACGGCGGGAGAAACCCAAGTGTCTTCCGGCCGGATAAATCCCGAAAGATCCCGATTCACTATTGCCCACTCTTGCGGCAACCCGGATTCCGGGGTCCTACAAACCCTTATATAGTATGAGGCTCCCCGCACTAAAGCAAATAAACTTCGGACTAGGCCCCGTCCCATACCGGGGTAATGTGGTTGCACGGGTAAATTGTTCCGGTGGATACCTAGTGATCACCAATGTCATTTGAAAACCACCATCTCCTTTATCCTCCATGAGCATCACCATTTTCTCAAAGCCATTTATAAAACATTTCAGTGGAGTAGATGCTACTCCAAGGTTTTCAAAAACATTTTCAAGAAAACTTTTTGAGTGTTCCCATCCTAGAATTTTTGGCTCCACTAGAGGGTTTCCCAAAGGCCTTCCTGCTAATCAACAAGCCACTACTACAAGGATAAGTAGTAGGTGATCAAGGGGGTCATCTCAAGGGATGATAACAATAGGCTCGTGGAGCTTGAGCCGACAAATATAATTCCTACAAGAGCTATAGCAATATAAAAACATGCAATTTCATAAACCTTTATGCAACCTGCAAAACAAGTGAATAGGATTCAGATATGCAACAAGTTAGATGGCTTGCCTTGAGTGGCTTGTCCCTGGTCCTCTTCTTCTTGATACTCAAAGACTTCCACCTCTTCGGTACACTCCTCGTTCGATTCTATCGTCGGAAAAGTAATAGCACACAATGAATATACATGTATACACAAGTCTCATCATTTCATGCACTCCATATCACACAAGCAAACATGTTTAGAAAACAAAACAAGATTTTATAGGTTTTAGTTATTAAGTTAATCCTATTAGAAACTAGGGTTTTTCAAACAAAGCAATCATCACACCAAGTCATTCCCAACAAGCATGCAGGTGATCTTATGGACCAAAACAAAACATTAAGTATACTCACAGGTTGACAACAATCTTAAGAATCCAACAAAGTTGGATTTACACAAAAACAGTTTGTGGTTTAATTCCTATGAATTAAACAATAGGGAATAATACTAGAATACCAAAATAAATCTCAGATATTCTCTGAGCATCAGAAAAATATGAACTAAAATGTTCTGGAAAGCTCTTCCAGAGCACAATCCAAGGAATTTGGATTCATAACAAAATTACTATTCTACAGCAGATGATAATTTTCCTAAGATTAAATACACAAACAACCATATCAATTTTTACTGTAAACGTAAAGATCCTAAAATAGTGAAACCAGTTGGTCAAGCAAACTATCATGTTAAGATAACACAGAAAATTGGATCTACTCATTTTCAGTATACAGAACTCAAGACATAAAATAAACTTGAGAAGTGATCTAATTAACTTCACTATTTATCATTTCATCTACAGAGGGTCTACAAACATGGGACCTATGCCATCTGAAAGATATCACATCAAGCTACACATGGAAATTTGAATCATTCAATTTGCGCATACAGAGAATATCCTATGAATTTTACAAGTTCACAGATCTAAACCAATTTAAAAAAGATTTCTGCAAAAAAAAAGAGATCCGGGCCGGATCTGACTGAGCCAGGCCGAAAAGCAACGGGCCGGCCCAGATCCGACGCGGCACGGCGGAAACGGCGATTTCGAACGGCTGACCGGTGGGCCAGGCCAGTCAGCGGCGTAGGGTACTGAATCGGTATGGGGCAATGAGCGTCGTTCGATCAAGTGAAGATCAACAGCCTCGGTTCATCGTCTCCGTGATAGAGGGGTTAGGGCGACAGCGAGGCTAGGGTTTACTGCGAGGGTGCGGTGCTCACCTAGGGCTCGTCGGCAACGATCGGACGGCGTGGATCGGTGGCGGAGTGTCGGAGATGCTTGGAGACGTCATCGGAGAGGTGAATAGGACCACAGCTTTGCTTTAACTCGCCGCCATCGTTCCCAGGTGCTCCGGCTGAAGGGTTTCGCAGCATAGTAAATCAAAAAAAATCCTACGGATGCAAACAAGAAAGCCAAGATCTAATCTAGGAGATGTAATCAATGAGAGAGGTAGATGATATCTTCATACCCTTGAAGATATCGCACAGCGGAAACGTTCAACAGAATGTGGATGATGTAGTCGTACTAGCCGTCTCCTTCCCGCGATCCGATCCGATCCAACGCCGCAAGTGGCGGCGCCTCCGAGAGATGCACACGTACGGTGCAGCGACGTCTCCTCCTTCCTTGGTCCAGCAAGTATGGTGGAGAGATAGATTGGATCTGCAGCACGACGGCGTGGTGCTTATGGTGGAGAGTTTCTGCAGCAGGGCTTCGCCTACGTGCAGTCGCGAGAGAGAGAGATTGGAGGGCAGCAGTTGGGCCGGCGGCTAGGGTTTTGAGGTGAGCACGCCCCAGCCCTCCCCTCCCCTTTAAATAGGTCAAGGGGGCGGCCAAGGGGGCTGCCTTAGCCTCCAAGTCAAGCCGGTGGCCCCAGGGAGAAAACTTGCCCCCTAAGTTTCCTTTGCCTTGGCCCATAAGAAAACCCTAGGGTTTTGCCCTTGGCCTCATAGGACAAGTGGGCATGGACGACCAGGCCCATGTAGGCATCACCCTTTGGTCCATGTGGACCCTTTGGGGCATGTGGGCCCCACAATGGAGCCCTTCGGAACTTTCTAGAACATTCCGGTACTCTACCGAAAAAGTCTAGAACTTTTCCGAAACCCAAAAACTGCTTTCCATTATATGAATCTTATTCTCCGGACCATTCTGGAACCTCTCGTGATGTCTGGGATCTCATCCGAGACTCCGAACGAAAAACTCAATAACCAATTATCCATTCTATCCTAGCGTCGATGCACGTTAAGTGTGTGACCCTACGGGTTCGAGAATATGCAGACATGATCTTCTATCAATAATCAATAGCGGGATCTGGAAACCCATATTGACTCCCACATATTCATCGATGATCATATCGGATGAACCACGATGCCAGGATTCAATTAATCCCGTATATGTATTCCCTTCGTCTCGCGATATTTTACTTGCCCGAGATTCGATCGTCGGTATCGCCATACCTAGTTCAATCTCGTTCACAGCAAGTACTTTACTCGTTCTGTAATCCGATATCACTTTATGATTAACTCCTTAACCACGTGCTTGCAAGCGATGTTGATATTGATTACCGAGTGGGCCCGAAGTATATCTCTCCGACTTGGGAGGGACAAATTCCATCTCGATACATGCAACCCAACAAGTACTTTCCGATCACCTGAGAGACACCTTTATGATCACCCTCACATAGGATGACGTTTGATGACCTCAAAGCTTTCTTCCGATACCAGGGAGTTGTATTATCTCATGGTCTAAGGAATACAATACTTGACATAGGAAAAAGCTTCGCAAAGATGAACACGATGACACGATCTAATTGCTCTGCTTTATTTGGGTCTGTCCATCACATCATTCTCCTAATGACATGATCTCATTATTAATTGACAACTCATGTCTATGGTTAGGAAACCTTAACCATCATTAATCAATGAGCTAGTCTAGTAGAGGCGTACTAGGGACACGGTGTTGTTCATAAACCACACAAGTATTAATGTTTCCGCTTAATACAATTATAGCATGGAGTATAAACATTATCATGAACAAGAAATATGATAATAACAATATTATTATTGCCTCTAGGGCATATTTCCTTCAGTCTCCCACTTGCACTAGAGTCAATAATCTAGTTAATACTTGCGCATTTAACACCTATGGCATTCCGGTGTTATTCATACATGTTGCATGTGGTAAACCTTATCTACGGGTCTGACACTTTCAGGTCCGTTTGTATTTGCATATTCTTTTGCGTCAGCACGCATTACTCATCTTGTATGAGATAGCATCGTATAAACTTGGTCTTCTGGTGAGACCTTTGTTTCTTGGTCGAGACTATGTTGTCACTATTGTCATACAATAGGACTACATAGTACTAGCACACTTAGAAAAATAGCGATATCCACCGTGCGTCGAAATACTCATTGGTCCGCACACATCGGTATGTATGATTTCCAATAAGTTCGTTGCTCGCTCCATTATTCCGGAGAACGGGTTTTTTTGATCATCTTGCCCATGAGGCATGGCTTGCACGTGTCAAATGATTCAAAATCAAGAGACTCCAAAAGTCCATCAGAATGGAGTTTCTTTATGTGTTTTATGCCAATATGACCTGGACGACAGTGCCACAAATAAGTTGGATTATCACTATCTACTTTGCATCTTTTATGCCGCTTCTAAAGCGATTATATACTTAGCCCTCGTTGCAGTGTCCGCCACAATATTAACATTGGAACTCATCCAAGTCATCATGGAACTTTCTTCCATCTTATTATGCCACCTTCTAACTCAAAACAAATGGCTTAAAATTGAGATAAAATTTTACTTGTATGTGTGACAAAGCCAATGTAACTCATTGCAATGAACCATTTGTCACTTCTGCATACAGAACATATTCTTACTTCTTTGAAAGTGCATAAGAATATCTTTACTATTGTCCAACGATCATCATATGAATGCTATAACCTTTAGAGCATTGGACACATCTGGATCTACATATCATGGTATACAAAATTGATAAAATCATTCTTGTGGTTTCACTCATCAAGTGTCAAAACAATTGATTCTTGCTCCAACCTCTTCCATGCAACAAAAACCGTTCTTATTGTTTCCATATTGAACAAATTCAATATTTCATCTATGTACTCTGGCAAAACTATATTAGTGCCTCAATCTATCTGCATAGACATTGATGCTTAATATTCTGGTTTTACCTAAGTCTTGCATCAAAAACTAATTTTAATGAAAACTTGACAATATCAAGAAAAACACATTATTTCCAATAAACGATATGTCGTCCACATAAAGTATTAGAAATATGTCTGAGCGCTCCCACTTACTTTCTTGTAATACAAGCATCTTCAAATATCTTGATGAAATTAACACTTTAACATTTTCATCATTGAAGATTCCAACTTCGCTATGCTTACTTCTACCATAGAAGTTTGCATACATATCTAGCAACCTTTGAATCAACAAAACCCATTGGGTCGTGTCAGGTACACGTCCTTGGTGTGTATTCCGGTAGAGGAACGTTGTTTTGTTTAGTCAACTATCATATCTCAATATGTAATTGTTGCTAGAATAATTCATATGACGAAGTCAGGGCCCATCACCGCTTCTTTGTATGTTGTTGGTTACTATTATCTAATAATATCTCGTCCTCAAATCTTGCTATTTGATTACGACCAACTTGGTTAAATAGGAACTTCGATGCCGTGACTACAACATATTGTAGACATATGAGCCATGAATGCAGTTGCCGTTTCCAGAACATTTTCTGGTGTTGTGCTACTCTGATCATCTTGCTCAGATTCAATAACCTCATCAAGTTCTATCTTCCTCCCACTTAAACCTTTCGCGAGAAAACTCCTTCATAAGAAATTCGCTTTTAAGTGACAATCACTATGTGTTTGGGTTCATAGTAGAAGGAATACCCATCGACATTCTTTGGGATGACCTACAAAGACTTAATAATCCGATTTTGGTTGTAAACATTTTACATATGCCATGCATACCAAAATTTAAGAAAATACAACTATAACTTGTATGGTGTCATTTCAGCGGATTATGATGGTGCTCTATTCAGCGAAAAGCGGTAGTCTCTAAAGCATAATCCACAAATTATATTGGTAGTTTTATTTCATCATTAATCTAACCATGTCAAACAAGGTTTGATTACATCCATCAAAAACTCCATACTACTATGGTGTTTATCACGATGCAAGTTTGTGGAACAATTCCTCTAACTCTTAGATATTTGCTAAACTTGTAACTCAAATATTCTTCTTTATGATCCAATCATAAAAACTTGAATTTTTCTTGTTACAACAATTTCCACTTCATAAATTGAACAATTTCAATTGTTTCATACTTCTAACTCATCAAGCAGATATACCATACATCTATTCGAGTCATTGATGAAATAGAAAATACACCATGATCGACTTCACACCATGGACTACATACATCAACATGTACGATCTCCATTTAGTTAGTCACTTGTTCTGTCCATGGCCCATGAACGGAGTTTAATCATCTTTAGGAAAAGTCTCACAAGCGTCAATCAATTCAAAATCAAATGACTCGAAATTCTATCAATATAGAATTTCTTTCATGTTTTGTTTTCAATATGACTTAAACGGCGGTGTCATATATAAGTGAAATTCGTTTTGTCTTGCGACCTTTAGCATCAGTGTTATAAATGTCTATTTCACCAACAAGATAATAATAATCTATCCATCGATTATGGAAGACGATAATAATTTGAACAACCATTGCTCTCATAATACCGGAACAAAATAACAATTATTAAGTTCTTAACAAATCTAGAAGGCTAGGTTTTATGCCAACAAAAACACAATAACACATTTATTTGTTTCTCGATGCGCATTGTTACCACATTCTTTTGCTAGTTACTTAGGCCATCGTAGTTCTTGTATTATTGCTTTGTATGACATATCATACCAACAATCTAGTATCCAATACCCAAGAATTACATTATCTACTAGCAAAGAATACATCTATAACATGTATATCATTTATATACATGTGCTGGACATTTCCAGTCTTTTCCTTTTCTACCAAATACTTTTTGTAGATCCTATTTAGCATTTCCTCTCCTTTTAGAAGAATCTATCGACATCAATAGTGGCATCAATCATTTGACACATAGTCCAAAGGATTTTTAGTCAAATACTAATAGCCTTGGATTTTGCACTTTGAAGTGGATCGCCATTATCATATGATTGGTATTCTTCCAGATTCCATTCTTTAGTATTCTTTTGGTATAGCAAAACAATTTAGCCGATACCTTTTCATTCGTCCTATCATGACATCTTTCATGATGAAACTACTATAGCTTATAAGGATGAATAATATTAGTTCCCAAACTTTTGGGTGATCGGGACGCCTAGCATCTTCAATCTTCGCATATAGTCATACAATATGAGCATATGTTCTTTTACTAAATTATACTTCATCATTTTGCAAACAATCAAAGTCTTAGATATCAAATATCTTTCACTTCTTATTTGTTTCTGAAACAATTCTTTCAGCTCGATGATCACTTTGATTCTCAAACAATTTTGAAGATCAATTTATCATGAAGGCAAACATATGATCTTTAGATACTAAACTTGAATCGTTGCTCTTAGATTAATACAATTTATTAAATCGTATGGAGCAAGCAAGGTTTGCTAAAGTTTGCAATAGGACTTAATCTTTAGTCTTGACATTCTAACTAAACGGCACTAGACCGAAAAGTGATTATCCAGAATTCTATAGTTCTTTTAACTCAATTAAGCTAAGTGTAGGTGGGAAACGGTGCCAAAGACTACAACGACTTATGCAAATACAACAAGATTTAGTTCAAGATAATTAGTTCAAGTTAATCAAATTACTAATGAACTCCCACTAAATTCAACATCCCTCAAAGTTGTTTAGTGAAGCATGATCCAAATTCACTACACCGAGACCGATCATCACGTGAATGATGTAGCTTTAATGGTGAACATCAACATGTTGATCATATCATCCATATGACTCATGCTTGACCTTTCGGTCCGTGTGTTCCGAGGCCATGTCTGTACATGCTAGGCTCGTCAAGTCAAACCCAAGTATCTCCGCATGTGCAAATACTGGCTTGCACCCGTTGTATGTGAACGTAGAGTTTATAGCACCCGATCATCACGAGATGCTTGAACACGACGAACTTTCGCAACGGCGCATACGAGGGGAGAACACAATTTTATCTTGATCTTTAAGTGAGGAATCATCTTATAATGCTACCGTCGCGATCAAAGCATAATAAGATACATAAAAGGATAAGCATCACATGCATATAATTTTATGTGACATGGTATAGCCAATCTCCGCGCAATGATCTCCATCTTGTGCGCACCGGCATGATCTCCATCAGTCCACCATGATTGCCTCCACCACGAATAGCAACTACAACTATTGCTAACTACTTAGCGATAAAGTAAAGCTATTACATGGCGTATAAGAAGTTGACACGCAGGTCATACACAATTATAAAGACAACCATATGGCTCCTGCCGGTTGTGAACTCATCGGCATGCAAGTCGTGAAAGATTACAAAACATGATCATTGCATACATCACATATATCACATCACATCTTGTGGCCATACCATATCACAAAACACTCCCTGCAAAAACAAGTTAGACGCCTCTACTTTGTTGTTGCATGTTTTACGTGGCTTATGGGAGTAGCAAGTTAAGAACGATTCTTACCTACGAAAAGCCACAACGGTGATATTATGGTTGCTAACATCCGTTGTAAATCTCATGACTACTATAGTGAGAGAAACTGGCATCCACCAGCCGCATGTGTGGAACAAGCCACACGTCAAGTGCGGAGCCGGTCTCGCGAACGAGGTCGCGTAAAGTTGGCCTGGACCGCTTCGATCTCACTATGCCGCGCCATAAGAAATACAAAACAAAGAGGTTTGCAACAGAAAACATCAACGCCCGCAACAAGCATGTTGCGTTCTACTCGTGAAACACATCTACGCATAGATCTAGCTCTGATACCACTGAAGGGTTTCGCAGCATAGTAAATCAAAAAAAATCCTACAGATGCGAACAAGAAAGCCAAGATCTAATCTAGGAGATGTAATCAATGAGAGAGGTAGATGATATCTTCATACCCTTGAAGATATCGCATAGCGGAAACGTTCAACAGAACGTGGATGATGTAGTCGTACTAGCCGTCTCCTTCCCGCGATCCGATCCGATCCAACGCCGCAAGTGGCGGCGCCTCCGAGAGATGCACACGTACGGTGCAGCGACGTCTCCTCCTTCCTTGGTCCAGCAAGTATGGTGGAGAGATAGATTGGATCTGCAGCACGACAGCGTGGTGCTTATGGTGGAGAGTTTCTGCAGCAGGGCTTCGCCTACGTGCAGTCGCGAGAGAGAGAGAGATTGGAGGGCAGCAGTTGGGCCGGCGGCTAGGGTTTTGAGGTGAGCACGCCCCAGCCCTCCCCCCCCTTTAAATAGGTCAAGGGGGCGGCCAAGGGGGCTGCCTTAGCCTCCAAGTCAAGCCGGTGGCCCCAGGGAGAAAACTTGCCCCCTAAGTTTCCTTTGCCTTGGCCCATAAGAAAACCCTAGGGTTTTGCCCTTGGCCTCATAGGACAAGTGGGCATGGACGACCAGGCCCATGTAGGCATCACCCTTTGGTCCATGTGGACCCTTTGGGGCATGTGGGCCCCACAATGGAGCCCTTCGGAACTTTCTAGAACATTCCGGTACTCTACCGAAAAAGTCCAGAACTTTTCTGAAACCCAAAAACTGCTTTCCATTATATGAATCTTATTCTCCGGACCATTCTGGAACCTCTCGTGATGTCTGGGATCTCATCCGAGACTCCGAACGAAAAACTCAATAACCAATTATCCATTCTATCCTAGCGTCGATGCACGTTAAGTGTGTGACCCTACGGGTTCGAGAATATGCAGACATGATCTTCTATCAATAATCAATAGCGGGATCTGGAAACCCATATTGACTCCCACATATTCATCGATGATCATATCGGATGAACCACGATGCCAGGATTCAATTAATCCCGTATATGTATTCCCTTCGTCTCGCGATATTTTACTTGCCCGAGATTCGATCGTCGGTATCGCCATACCTAGTTCAATCTCGTTCACAACAAGTACTTTACTCGTTCTGTAATCCGATATCACTTTGTGATTAACTCCTTAACCACGTGCTTGCAAGCGATGTTGATATTGATTACCGAGTGGGCCCGAAGTATATCTCTCCGACTTGGGAGGGACAAATTCCATCTCGATACATGCAACCCAACAAGTACTTTCTGATCACCTGAGAGACACCTTTATGATCACCCTCACATAGGATGACGTTTGATGACCTCAAAGCTTTCTTCCGATACCAGGGAGTTGTATTATCTCATGGTCTAAGGAATACAATACTTGACATAGGAAAAAGCTTCGCAAAGATGAACACGATGACACGATCTAATTGCTCTGCTTTATTTGGGTCTGTCCATCACATCATTCTCCTAATGACATGATCTCATTATTAATTGACAACTCATGTCTATGGTTAGGAAACCTTAACCATCATTAATCAATGAGCTAGTCTAGTAGAGGCGTACTAGGGACACGGTGTTGTTCATAAACCACACAAGTATTAATGTTTCCGCTTAATACAATTATAGCATGGAGTATAAACATTATCATGAACAAGAAATATGATAATAACAATATTATTATTGCCTCTAGGGCATATTTCCTTCACCGGCGAGGTCGATGATGTCGTCGGCTACCGGTGGATCTAGGTCACAAAAAGTATAGCATTAGACGCAGGAGAGATCTGGGAAGCCAGTGAGAAAGAGAAGAGAGGGCGGCGGTGATGAAATCCGATGGCAACCTTCCCCTTCTTCCTCGGCTTTGGCGAGCTCGCTAGGGCAAGGCAAGGTGAGCGAGAGCGTGGGTTGCAGCGGGGAGAGCTCACAGAGGAGAGGGGATGCAGATAGGGGGCAAATGGCGAGCAGAGAGGGCGAGGAGAGGGGTGCCTAGGATTTATATGCTCGCGGTGATTTCGATTTAGAGTAGACTCACTGGAAACGATTCGTCGACTGGGGCGGCTCGCTGGGGACGGCGTCGTGGACTGAGTCCAGTGATGCAAGCGTGAAGCTCGGGCGTGTGCTGCATCGGCCGGGGTGATTGCTAGATTGTTGGGAACCCCAAGATTAAGGTTTGATGAATATAGCAGCAAGTTTTTCCCTCAGTAAGAAACCAAGGTTTATATCGATCAGGAGAAGAGCAGACAATACGACTGAAGCTGATGCTTGCTAGTTTGCGACAGCTTCGGACAATTTATATATGGCGTCTCGTCCAAGCTTTGCTTGCTAGCTGCAACGCGGAACCTGCACACAACACAACCAAGTACTTTGTTCCCAACTTGCGATGAGGTTGTCAATCTCACCGGTTTGCTTGAAACAAAGGGTATGAGCGTATCGAGTGGAAAGTGATAATAGTATGCGAGTAAAGTAAACAGTGCGAGTAAAGTAAACAGGTGATAGCAATATGATGGAAATAGGACCGGGGTCCATAGTTCACTAGTGGTGTCTCTCCATAAGATAAATAACACATGCTGGGTAAACAAATTACAGTTGGGCAATTGATAGAATAAAGATAAACATGATATGTCAAGAAGATCACTATGAGATTTACTCTGGGCATTACAACAAAATACATAGACCGCCATCAAACTGCATCTATGACTAATAATCCACTTGTGGTGAATCAATCCGAGAACTCCACAAGTATTAAGTTGCGAACAACAGATAATTGCATTAAGCAAAGTGTGTAATGTAAACAAAGCATATGCCCTTGAGCATCTGAATGTTGTTTTCTCCCTAGTAGCAATAGCACATCTACAACCTTAGAGGTTTCTGTCACTCCCCCAGGTTAAATAGAGGCATGAACCCACTATCGAGCATAAATACCCCCTCTTGGAGTCACTAGCAACTACTCGGCCAAGATAGCTACTAACAACGGAGAGCATGCAAGATCACAAACAATATAGAGATAACATAAGATGTATTTCAGTACAGCAACTCAATCATAACACCAATATTCATCGGATCCCAAAAAACCAAACATGTAGAATTACATAACGGTGATCTCAATCATGTAGGGCAGCTCATGAGATCTAAACATGAAGCACATGGTGGAGAAGACAACCATCTAGCTACTGCTATGGACCCATAGTCCAAGGTAGACTACTCACTCATCGCTCCAGAGGCAAGCATGGCGATGAAGAAGACCTTCGGTGGCGATTCCCCTCTCCGGCAGGGTGCTAGGAAGAGCTTCTGGACCCTCCCGATCTTCGGGTCGACGGCGGCGGCGGATCGCGATGTGTTCTGGAAAATTGATCGGGTCCTTAGGTTTTTTCCGTCGGGGGGTCTTTATAGGCGAAGGGGTGATGTCAGAGGTGGCCCCAGGCCTCCTCACACCATGGCGGCGCGGCCAGGGCCTGGGCCACGCCAGCCAGGTGTGAGCCCGGCCTGTGGCCCCTCTCCTACTCTCCTTCGGATCTCTGGAAGCTCCCGGACAAAATAAGACTTCAGGAACTTGTTTTGTCCAATTCCGAGAATATTTCCTGTGTATCACTTCTGAAACACATAAATAGCAGAAAACAGGGAACTGGCACTGTGGCAACTTGTTAGTAGGTTAGTTCCGGAAAATGCATAAAAGTGCCACGAAGTGTAACAAAACATTATGCAAATGGTGTAAAAACAAGCATGGAGCATCAAAAATTATAGATACGTTGGAGACGTATCAAGCATGCCCAAGCTTAACTCCTGCTCGTCCTCGAGTAGGTAAGTGATAAGAAAAGAATAATTTTTGAGGTGACATGCACCTACACAATATTGATCATATATGTAAGCATTTGTGAGCTGGGATCATAAGAACTTAAAACATGGGCATGAAAGATATAATCTTGACAATAAGAACTTAGCAACCATGTTGTAAACATGCAAATGAACACAAACAAAAGATCATGAAAATGAAACAATGAAAGTCAAATGTGTGTTCAAATCATAAGGAAAAACATACAAATGGTTTTCAGCTTGCCCTTCATGGAGAGCAAAACATAAATGCATAGGACACCTCAAAGTTTAAGAGGGCGACTAGATACAAATAATTTAAGAACAAGTGAAACCAACAATATGAATCAATCAATGAACTTTGGGACAATGCACATTATACTAAGAATGACAACTATGCTCTCTTAATGGTGCATAAAGAAAGAAGGTGGTGACTCAACAAAAAAGTAAAAGAAAGGCCCTTCGCAGAGGGAAGCAGTGATTGCAAGTTTTATAGACCTTCAAAAATTATGGTACTTACCGGCTTTGAGCTCTCATTGCCCCCATCATAAGCATCTTGAATGGTTAAAGTTAATGCAAGAACAATTATGATGCATATGCTTGACAAATCATAAGTTAAAAACCTCGTGTCCCGTGAATACGAGTACCCAAACCTCATGCTACTTTACTTAGAGTCCCAAGCAAGGCTCTTGTCATTGTAAATATATGCATATCATTGAGAACCGCCAACGGGGTACCTCCGTGCCCGATGACATGGAACAAGCCCACATCAAAATGACAGGACAAGCAAACAATGAACACCTCGACATCTCTTTTATTTGCCATTTGTTTAGCTTTTTATTGTGAGATGCGTCGTCGAATGTCCACCATGGGTATGCTGCAAATTTCCACCATGAATTATGCATGGCTTAGATTAGCGGCCCGGCGTTTCCCTAACACATATACAAACTCCATGATCCCCACAAGATTCCCAATTCATTTCACACCGCGGGCATCCATAAACAAAAGATCACGATATCAACTCAAATAAGAAGTGCAATGTTGAAAGCTTGCCCATGACTGCATGGCTGGGCTAGTCTCCAACTTACAACTTGCAAGCATAACAACTCAACATAAAAGACCACAATGTCAAATTTTTAAGAACAGGAAAAAGTAAAGTGTGCCTTCCGGTTCGTGAGAGCTTTACTGACCGAATTTCGCATAACACTGGTAAGAGTTTAATTTGAAGAGAAAATAAAAGCAAGTCAAATTTATGGAATAGCAAATTTCTAGTAGGTATGTATGGTGGACACTTTGGAAAACTTTGGCTTTTAGGAGTTGGATGCACGAGTAGAGCTCATACTCAGTACAAGGCGCGGGCTAGCAAAAGACTGGGAGCGACCAACTAAGAGAACAATAATGGCCATAATCATGCAAAGCGACAAAGCAACATTAAAAGAAGCATAAGATGGCATCAAAAGTCAAAAACTAAATGATCATAGAGGCTATTGGATACTTGGTAAGAGTCTAACATGTGTGAGCATGCGCCAAGTCAACCCAAATAAAGCATCAAGGAGAAAACCAAAATAATGCTTCCAAACAATAAAAACAACGCATGATTTTTTCAAAGGCTCATTAAGCAATCTCAATTGTTTGAGACAAGTCACGCTACAGCAAAACCACTAAGCATACTATCAAAAAGACATCAAGCATGACATGAAAAAGCCTAAGCCGCAGTCTACACAAGCTCCTTCTTGTACCACTTTTTTTGCATAAAGCTTTTTCTCTTTTCCAACACCATTTGAAATTTTTAAAGACACCTCTTTTGATGAAAACCAACAAAGATCAGAGGCAAAAATACACCTTGATGAAAAGATATGACAAGGTCTGAACGCATATCAAGGCGAAAATGAAAACCAAAAGCAGTAGCGGAAAAAGAAGAACACTCGTTGAAATTGTAAGAATGAAAAACGGAGTGTTCTTGGCAAATGAAAACGAGTACAACTCCTCCAAAGAAAATTTGTTGGGGTCCAACCATTTATTACAGCAAACAAACTAAACTAACTAAGAAAACTAAAACAACTGACGCTCCAAGAAAAACACATAGTGCATGAAGCAATAAAAATATAGTGTCTTGAAAGGTGACCAAATTTTTGCCGATGAAGAAGGGGTGCCTCGGGGGCATCCCCAAGCTTTGACGCTTGTACTTCTTGGATATTTCTTGGGGTGCTGGGCATCCCCAAGCTTAAGCTTTTGTCCATTCTTCAACTCATCTCATCATTCTCCAATCCCTACACTTGAAAACTTCCTTCATACAAAACTAAACACAATTCTATTAGCAACATTAGTGTAGCATAACATATAATCAACCTCTTTTTTGCTTCAGGTTTCAACCCAAAACCACCACATATATAGCAAATACTACTGTAGCAACTTCCCCACAAGTTCTATGATCAAAAGAACTCAAAAGAAAGCGATAAAGTGGCAAACACAAATATTGGCAGAAATCTGTCAAAACAGAACAGCTGACAAAGGTCGAATTTTTGAGGGGTTTTCTGTTGCTCAAATCAAAATGTGTTCAACTAAAGAAAGTTTGGATATAACCTGGGGCATATGTACAAGAAATCGCAGGTCCAAAATATATACAAATAATTTATACGAATTTTTACGGTGCAGCACCGAAAACAGTTTCAGGACAGCAACATCCCCAAATCTTTACCTCACTCAAATTAGAGGCTTCTCTTGGCACAAAAACGAAATAAACAAGATAAGGAGCGGTCATTACAGTACTAATGACTTCCAAGACTCAAATAAAAGAAAAAGTACTAAAAATAAAACATTGGGTTATCTCCCAAGAGTGCTTTTCTTTAACGCCTTTGAGCTAGGCGCAGAAAATTGCGAATCAAATAATATCAATAGATGAAGTGCTAGGATCAGCGGGTGCCTTACGTCTTCCTTTCTTACCTTTGCTCTTGACCCTAGGAAAGACATGGCTATTGCAAGGTGGAGAGATAAATCTTATATTGCCTTTTCCCACATCAATGACGGCGCCCAGGAGCTTCAGGAGGGATCTTCCAAGTGTGATTTGTCCTTTTCCTACACATTCAATAACAAGATAATCAGTAGATATCATTCTTCCTATGACTTTTGTAAAAACTCCTTCAGCTATTCCAATGGGAAATATAGTGGCATTGTTAGTAAGAGAAATTCCTTCTCCCCCCTCAGAAAGCTTCCAAAGGCTCAAAGATTCATAAACATCCTTTGGCATGAGACAAAATTCAGACATAATATCACAACGAGCATGAAAAGTTTCACCACTAATGGTGATTTTTACCGTAGGATACCAACTCGAAGGTTCAGAATCTGTTGGCACATAATCAAAATGCTGGTGCAAAGTATTGTAGCAAGAATTCAAACTAGCAGTGCGAGTCTCAAGAGTATCAAGTCTATTAAAAATGCACACAAGAGAGGAATCAAAATAGGTTGGCATGCTATAAATTGTAATCAACTTTTTTATAATATTGAAGGCTTGATCTCCATCACAATGAAGGAAATCTCCTTCTGCAGTAGCATCCAAAGCATATCTATAACGAAGAGCAAGTCCGAAGTAAAAGCTACTAAGAAGCAAACTCAAGGTCATTTTAGGTTCAGTTTTTCCATGCCAATCATAAATTCTAGACCAAGCTTCTTTAAAACTTTCCTCATCCTTCTGTTTAAAAGTAAAAATCATGTCCTCGGGTGACGAGGGTTAACTCGACAAATGTCCTAAATGAAGGACTTAGGATCGGGGGAATAGGGCGTCGGATGAACTCGAAGGTAAAGGTTAGTCGAAATAAGTGTACATCGAAAGTAAACTTGGGTGTTCAACCTGGCTTGCTTTCAATCTGCCCTACACCGTCCCCTCCTGGCCCCTATATATAGGTGGCCAGGTCTCGAGGATCGGGTAGGGTCCGATACAGATTACAATATCGACATGAAGGGTTTCGTAGCATAGAAAATAAAATTTTTCCTACGGAAGCGAACAAGAAAGCCAAGATCTAATCTAGGAGATGTAATCAACGAGAGAGGTAGATGAGATCTTCATACCCTTGAAGATTCGCACAGCGGTAACGTTCAAAAGAACGTGGTTGACGTAGTCGTACTAGCCTTCTCCTCCTCGCGATCCGATCCGATCCTACGCCGCAAGTGGCGGCGCCTCCGAGAGTTGCACACGTACAGCGCACCAACGACTCCGCCTTCCCGGTCCAGCGAGATATGGTGGAGTGGTAGTTGGGATCGACAACACGACGGCGTGGTGTCTATGGTGGAGAGTATACGCCGACAGGGCTTCGCCTGTTTGCGTGGTGGAAGAAGAACGGAAAAAGAAGGCTTCAGAAAGCGGGCAGCGGCTTCGCAGAGAACTAGTTTTTCTGTACAAAACCGGCTGCGCGCGTGCTCCTTTTATAAGCAGCCGATCAGAAAAACAGCCGGATCGCCGTGGCCTGTTACGAGTCAAACTCGTGACACAATCCTGGCCGTGTACGCAGCGGCCACGTCCTGGAGTCCGGCTGGCCTCTGGCCCCGTGCGCGCGCGATAGCCAGCGCTAGGATCGAGCACGGCAGCCAGCGCCATGCAGCGTTATCGCATGCAAAGCGAGGAGCTGCTCGGCGGCTGCTATGCGTGCGCGCGAACGAGAGCGAGCTAGCATGCAGCGTAATTGCATGCAAGCGCAGCTCTCCTTTCCTTTTTTCTTTTTCTTTCTTTCTATTTATTTCTACTAAATAAATAGTATTTAATATCTATTAATTCATACAATTAATAAATACTAATTTCCACTCGGAACAATTCCGTAACTTCCTAAACAATTTCACATACATCCCTGAGACTACCCTAGCGTTGATTTGCGTTAAGTGTGTGACCCTACGGGTTTGAGAATACGCGGACATGATCTCTATCAATAATCAATAGCGGGATCTGGAAATCCATATTGACTCCCACGCACTCAGCGATGATCATATCGGATGAACCACGATGTCAGGATTCAATCAATCCCGTATTTGTATTCCCTCTGTCTCGCGATATTTTACTCGCCCGAGATTCGATCGTCGGTATCGGTATACCTAGTTCAATCTCGTTCACAGCAAGTACTTTACTCGTTCCGTAATCCGATATCACTTTGTGATTAACTCCTTAACCACGTGCTTGCAAGCGGTGTTGATATCGATTACCGAGTGGGCCCGAAGTATATCTCTCCGACTTGGGAGGGACAAATTCCATCTCGATACATACAACTCAACAAGTACTTTCCGATCACCTGAGAGACACCTTTATTATCACCCTCACATAGGATGACGTTTGATGGCTTCAAAGCTTTCTTCCGATACTAGGGAGTTGTATTATCTCATGGTCTAAGGAATACAATACATGACATAGAAAAAGCTTCGCAAAGATGAACACGATGACACGATCTAATTGCTCTGCTTTATTTGGGTCTGTCCATCATATCATTCTCCTAATGATATGATCTCATTATTAATTGACAACTCATGTCTATGGTTAGGAAACCTTAACCATCATTAATCAATGAGCTAGTCCATAGAGGCGTACTAGGGACACGGTGTTGTTCATAAACCACACAAGTATTAAAGTTTCCGTTTAATACAATTCTAGCATGGAATATAAACATTATCATGAACAAGAATTATAATAATAACATCTTTATTATTGCCTCTAGGGCATAATTCCAACAGTCTCCCACTTGCACTAGAGTCAATAATCTAGTTTACATTTGGCAACAATCTAACACCCATGGCATTAAGGTGCTGATCATGTTTTGCTCGTGGAAGAGGTTTAGTCAACGGATCTGCGACATTCAGATCCGTATGTACTTTGCTAATCTTCAGATCTCCATCTGATATATAATCTCGAATTATATGGAAACGACGGTTGATGTGCTTGGTCTTTGGATGATATCTTGGTTCCTTAGCCAGTGCTATGGCGCCAGTGTTGTCGCACAATATCTCCAGTGGGTCCAAGGCATTTGGAACCACACCAAGCTCAGTGATGAAGTTTCTAATCCAAACTCCTTCACTTGATGCTTCTGAAGCAGCCATGTATTCCGCTTCTATTGTAGATCCCGCGATCACGCTTTGCTTGCAGCTTCTCCAGCTCACAGCTCCACCATTCAAAATATAAACATATCCTATCTGAGATTTAGAATCATCCGGGTCGGTGTCGAAGCTAGTATCAACGTAACCTTTTACGACGAGCTCCTCGTCACCTCCATAGACCAAGAACATTTCTTTAGTCCTATTTAAATACTTTAGGATGTTCTTTACGGCTGTCCAGTGTTCCACTCCTGGATCACTTTGGTATCTGCTCATCAAACTAAGAGCATTGGACACATCCGGTCTAGTACACAGCATGGCATACATGATAGAACCTATGGCCGAGGCATAAGGCACTTTGCTCATAGTTTCTCTATCTTTTACCGTAGCTGGACACTGAGCCTTGCTCAATATCTTACCTGACAACATGGGCAATGAACCTTTCTTTGCTTTATCCATTCTGAACCTCTTCAGAACCTTGTCCAGGTATGTACTTTGGCTTAAAGCTATTAGGCGTCTTTCTCTATCTCTATAGATTTTGATGCCTAATATATAAGCAGCTTCCCCTAGGTCTTTCATTGAAAAACATTTATTCAAATAACTCTTCACATCGTAAAGCATACCGATGTCATTTCCAATAATCAATATGACATCCACATATAGTACTAAAAATGTCACCGAGCTCCCACTCACTTTCTTGTAGATACAAGCTTCGTAGCAATTTGGAACAAATCCAAAATTCTTGATCACTTGATCAAAACGAAGGTTCCAACTCCGAGATGCTTGCTTCAGTCCATAAATAGAACGCTGAAGTTTGCACACTTTATTAGCATCCTTAGGATCGACAAAACCTTCGGGCTGCATCATATACAACTCTTCATCAATGTTGCCATTGAGGAACGCAGTCTTGACATCCATCTGCTATATTTCATAATCATGAAACGCAGCAATTGCTAATAAAATCCGAATGGACTTAAACATCGCTACGGGAGAGAAAGTCTCATCGTAGTCAACACCTTGAACTTGCCGAAAACCTTTTGCGACAAGCCGAGCTTTATAGACAGTAACATTACCATCCGCGTCCGTTTTCTTCTTGAAAATCCATTTGCACTCAACGGCCTTGCGGTCGCTAGGAGGGTCCACCAAAGTCCACACTTGGTTTTCGCTCATGGATCCCAATTCGGATTTCATGGCTTCTAGCCATTTCTCAGAGTCTGGGCTCATCATTGCTTCCTCATAGTTCGCAGGTTCGCTGTTGTCTAACAACAGGATGGTTAAGACAGGGTTGCCGTACCATTCAGGAGTGGCACGTGACCTTGTCGACCTGCGAAGTTCAGTAGTAGCATCGTTCGAAGTTTCATGATCTTTATCATTAGCTTCCTCTCTTGTTGATGTAGGCGGCGCCAGAACAATTTCTGGTGCTGCGCTACTCTTCAACTCGAGAGAAGGTTCAATAACCTCGTCTAGCTCTACCTTCCTCCCACTCACTTCTTTCGAGAGAAACTCCTTCTCAAGAAAGGATCCGTTCTTTGCAACAAACACTTTGCCTTCGGATCTGTGGTAGAAGGTATACCCAATCGTTTCCTTAGGGTATCCTATGAAGACGCATTTCTCCGCTTTGGGTTCGAGCTTGTCCGGCATCAACTTCTTGACGTAAGCTTCGCATCCCCAAACTTTAAGAAACGACAACTTAGGTTTAGCACCAAACCATAGTTCATACGGTGTCGTCTCAACGGATTTAGATGGTGCCCTATTTAAAGTGAATGCAGCGGTTTCTAATGCATAACCCCAAAATGATAACGGCAAATCTGTTAGAGACATCATTGATCGTACCATATCTAATAGAGTTCGATTCCGGCGTTCAGACACACCATTGCGCTGTGGTGTTCCGGGTGGCGTGAGTTGCGAAACGATTCCGCTTGCTTTAAGATGCGTGAGAAAATCATAACTCAAATACTCACCTCCACGATCGGATCGTAGAAATTTAATTTTTCCTGTTACGATGGTTTTCCACTTCGTTCTGAAATTCTTTGAACTTTTCAAATGTTTCAGATTTATGTTTCATTAAATAGATATACCCATATCTACTTAAGTCATCAGTAAAAGTGAGAAAATAGCGATATCCACCGTGCGTCGAAATACTCATTGGTCCGCACACATCGGTATGTATGATTTCCAATAAGTCCGTTGCTCGTTCCATTATTCCGGAGAACGGGGTTTTGATCATCTTGCCCATGAGGCATGGTTCGCACGTGTCAAATGATTCAAAATCAAGAGACTCTAAAAGTCCATCAGAATGGAGTTTCTTCATGCGTTTTACACCAATATGACCTAGACGGCAGTGCCACAAATAAGTTGGATTATCACTATCTACTTTGCATCTTTTAGCCTCAATGTTATGGATGTGTGTTTCATTGCTTTCGAGATTCAGAAGAAATAAACCATTCACAACAGGTGCATGACCATAAAAGATGTTATTCATATAAATAGAACAACCATTATTCTCAGATTTAAATGAATAACCGTCTTGCAATAAACACGATCCAGATATAATGTTCATGCTCAACGCAGGCACATAATAACACTTATTAAGGTTTAAAACTAATCCCGAAGGTAAAACTAAGGAGAGCGTGCCGACGGCCATCACATCAACTTTTGATCCATTGCCAACGCGCATCGTCACCTCATCCCTTGCTAGCCGCCGTCTATTCCGTAGCTCCTGTTTCGAGTTACAAATATTAGCAACTGAACCAGTATCATATACCCAGGCACTACAACGAGCGCTAGTAAGGTAGACATCAATAACATGTATATCAAATATACCTTTGATGGTGCCAGCCTTCTTGTCTGCTAAGTACTTAGGACAGTTGCGCTTCCAGTGACCCTTGACCTTGCAATAGAAGCACTCAGTGTCCGGCTTAGGTCCAGACTTGAGCTTCTTCTCAGCAGGGGCAACGTGCTTGCCGCTGCCTTTCTTGAAGGATCCCTTTGCACCCTTAGCTTTCTTAAAGCTAGTGGTCTTGTTGACCATCAACACATGATTGTCTTTCTTGATATCCACCTCCGCAGCTTTCAGCTTAGCGAAGAGCTCAGTGATCGTATCAGTGGAACCAATTTGATTGTGAGTAACTACAAAACCTTTGTAGCTAGGAGGGAGTGATTGCAGAACTCTGTCAATCTTGAGCTCCTCTGGAATCTTGCAGTCCAGTTGCTCAAGGCGTTGAGTGTAGCCCGACATCTTAATGGCGTGCTCACTAACGGAACTCCCTTCCTCCATCTTGCAGTTAAAGAACTTCTCAGAGATCTCATATCTCTCAGAACGGGCCTGAGTCTGAAACATCGTTTTCAGTTCCTCAAGTATCTCATAAGGCCCGCGGTACTTCTCAAAACGATTTTGAAGTTTCGGTTCCATAGAAAACAGCATGGTACTCATAATCGCATCACAATCATCTCTACGAGTATTGAAGTCAGCAAGTTCTTCAGTTTTCGCAGTTGCAGCAGGGGTGTCACCTAGCGCTTTGTCAAGTACATAGGCTTTTTGTCCGCCAGCGAGTATGATTCTCAGATTGCGGAACCAGTTGGTGAAGTTAGACCCATTGTTTTTAAGCTTTTCTTTCTCAGCAAACACGTTGAAGTTGAAGTTGGATTTAGCCATTAGATCTACAACAATGCAAGTACAATTTTAGACTATGTTCATGATAACTAGTTCAACTTAATCAAATTACTAGATGAACTCCCACTAAATTCAACATCCCTCAAGTTGTTTAGTGAACACGATCCAAATTCACCACACCTAATCCGATCTTCACGAGAAGAGATGTGGTTTCAATGGTGGACAACTCAGTGTCGATCATATCATTCATATGACTCATGTTTAACCTTTCGGTTCGTGTGTTCCGAGGCCATGTCTGTACATGCTAGGCTCGTCAAGTCAAACCCAAGTATTATCCGCGTGTGCAAAACTGGCTTGCACCCGTTGTATGTGAACGTAGAGTTTATAGCACCCGATCATCACGAGGTGCTTGAAAACGACGAACTTTCGCAACGGCGCATACGAGGGGAGAACACAATTTTATCTTGATCTTTAAGTGAGGAATCATCTTATAATGCTACCGTCGCGATCTAAGCAAAATAAGATACATAAAAGGATAAACATCACATGCATATAATTTTATGTGACATGGTATAGCCAATCTCTGCGCCATGATCTCCATCTTGTGCGCACCGGCATGATCTCCATCACTCCACCATGATTGCCTCCACCACGAATAGCAACTACAACTATTGCTAACTATTTAGCGATAAAGTAAAGCTACTACATGGCGTATAAGAAGTTGACACGCAGGTCATACACAATTATAAAGACAACCATATGGCTCCAGCCGGTTGTGAACTCATCGACATGCAAGTCGTGAAAGATTACAAAACATGATCATCGCATACATCATATATATCACATCACATCTTGTGGCCATACCATATCACAAAACACTCCCTGCAAAAACAAGTTAGACGCCTCTACTTTGTTGTTGCAAGTTTTACGTGGCTTATGGGAGTAGCAAGCTAAGAACGATTCTTACCTACGAAAAGCCACAACGGTGATATTATGGTTGCTAACATCCGATGTAAGTCCCATGACTACTATAGTAAGAGAAACTGGCATCCACCAGCCGCATGTGTGGAACAAGCCACACGTCAAGTGCGGAGCCGGTCTCGCGAACGCGGTCGCGTAAAGTTGGCCTGGACCGCTTCGATCTCACTATACCGCGCCATAAGAGATACACAACAAGAGGTTTGCAACAGAAAACATCAACGCCCGCAACAAGCATGTTGCGTTCTACTCGTGAAACACATCTACGCATAGATCTAGCTCTGATACCACTGAAGGGTTTCGTAGCATAGAAAACAAAATTTTTCCTACGGAAGCGAACAAGAAAGCCAAGATCTAATCTAGGAGATGTAATCAACGAGAGAGGTAGATGAGATCTTCATACCCTTGAAGATTCGCACAGCGGTAACGTTCAAAAGAACGTGGTTGACGTAGTCGTACTAGCCTTCTCCTCCTCGCGATCCGATCCGATCCTACGCCGCAAGTGGCGGCGCCTCCGAGAGTTGCACACGTACAGCGCACCAACGACTCCGCCTTCCCGGTCCAGCGAGATATGGTGGAGTGGTAGTTGGGATCGACAACACGACGGCGTGGTGTCTATGGTGGAGAGTATACGCCGACAGGGCTTCGCCTGTTTGCGTGGTGGAAGAAGAACGGAAAAAGAAGGCTTCAGAAAGCGGGCAGCGGCTTCGCAGAGAACTAGTTTTTCTGTACAAAACCGGCTGCGCGCGTGCTCCTTTTATAAGCAGCCGATCAGAAAAACAGCCGGATCGCCGTGGCCTGTTACGAGTCAAACTCGTGACACAATCCTGGCCGTGTACGCAGCGGCCACGTCCTGGAGTCCGGCTGGCCTCTGGCCCCGTGCGCGCGCGATAGCCAGCGCTAGGATCGAGCACGGCAGCCAGCGCCATGCAGCGTTATCGCATGCAAAGCGAGGAGCTGCTCGGCGGCTGCTATGCGTGCGCGCGAACGAGAGCGAGCTAGCATGCAGCGTAATTGCATGCAAGCGCAGCTCTCCTTTCCTTTTTTCTTTTTCTTTCTTTCTATTTATTTCTACTAAATAAATAGTATTTAATATCTATTAATTCATACAATTAATAAATACTAATTTCCACTCGGAACAATTCCGTAACTTCCTAAACAATTTCACATACATCCCTGAGACTACCCTAGCGTTGATTTGCGTTAAGTGTGTGACCCTACGGGTTTGAGAATACGCGGACATGATCTCTATCAATAATCAATAGCGGGATCTGGAAATCCATATTGACTCCCACGCACTCAGCGATGATCATATCGGATGAACCACGATGTCAGGATTCAATCAATCCCGTATTTGTATTCCCTCTGTCTCGCGATATTTTACTCGCCCGAGATTCGATCGTCGGTATCGGTATACCTAGTTCAATCTCGTTCACAGCAAGTACTTTACTCGTTCCGTAATCCGATATCACTTTGTGATTAACTCCTTAACCACGTGCTTGCAAGCGGTGTTGATATCGATTACCGAGTGGGCCCGAAGTATATCTCTCCGACTTGGGAGGGACAAATTCCATCTCGATACATACAACTCAACAAGTACTTTCCGATCACCTGAGAGACACCTTTATTATCACCCTCACATAGGATGACGTTTGATGGCTTCAAAGCTTTCTTCCGATACTAGGGAGTTGTATTATCTCATGGTCTAAGGAATACAATACATGACATAGAAAAAGCTTCGCAAAGATGAACACGATGACACGATCTAATTGCTCTGCTTTATTTGGGTCTGTCCATCATATCATTCTCCTAATGATATGATCTCATTATTAATTGACAACTCATGTCTATGGTTAGGAAACCTTAACCATCATTAATCAATGAGCTAGTCCATAGAGGCGTACTAGGGACACGGTGTTGTTCATAAACCACACAAGTATTAAAGTTTCCGTTTAATACAATTCTAGCATGGAATATAAACATTATCATGAACAAGAATTATAATAATAACATCTTTATTATTGCCTCTAGGGCATAATTCCAACACGACATACGGTAAGAACTCGTATCTCGACTATCATTACAATTGGGCCTAGCTTAACGGGCCTCGGGGGTACTCAACTAACGGGCTCTATTAGCTATACCCTTGTCAGTAGCCCCTGAGATTCTACCAGAATTGCAGATTTGGGTTGAATCTCTAATCTTCGACTTGATCAATTCTTCGACTTCTTCATATCTTCAAATCTTCGACTTGGTCTTTCGACTTATTTTCATGATAATTTTTCGCAAGGGGTTTTGATGAACAAGCCTGACAACTCTGATGGATCAAGAGGTCAGTTAACTGCCGGAACAGATACTTGTCACCTACTTCAAATTCAATCCCCTTGGACTTGAATTCGGGATACTGGTCAAACCCACTCTTTTGCCGCATTTAGGACTTACAAAGAATGAATCCCAGTGGTTCTCAGGGTACCTAGTGCGTCCACCAGGATTTTCTTCGCGTCGTAGACACGGATACATACCAGCAGAGCGCATCCATGTGCGTATACCAGGCCTCACAGGATGGATCCCGGGGTCTTACCTTCGTGATAAATCACGGCATTCGAGTTTCGTTGCGATAACGCAACTCGAGAATCTCATGTTGCAGTCAAATTTTGACTGAAAATATTCGGGTTTAAACAACCAAAAAACTCGCTCCCGATGGGAGTAACACTCCTCCTCTTCACATGCTCGAATGTTTGCCAAGAAATATCGTCGGGTGCGCGCTCAGCGCTCCCGATGGGAGTAGCCCCCGAGGCTATAGTCGAAAAAATACTTTTTCGAGTATAGGCTCAAATATAGTGTAGTCTATCATACTTCAACTCGAAATATTTTAATGATAACCTGTCGTCGAATACGAGTCCACCACTCCAGTTAAAAGTTGCATTCAGCATTCTTGAAAGTAGTAGCCCCCAAAGCTATAATCGAAAATCCTTCATATATAATCTTAGATTTTGCACTTGTCGGCGCCATCCTTCTTCTTTCTTATATCATCTTCTTTATAACATCAATGAGTACGTCACTCTGTATGAGTGCGAACCATTTTATGGGCAGCACTGTAATTTTCGCAATTTTTTACCGTTAGTGGGCTGCCGTTTCCGCTCCCTGCGCCACGTCTCAGCCCACGATCCTTCTCCCAGAAGGTATATAAGGGGCGTAGTGGGGGATTTTACTGTTTACCAGCTCGTTCTCTCCGCCGCCTCCATTGCCGATCTCTTCTCCTCTCTCCGTTCGTGCATAGCCCCCAAGCGCGGTGTGATAGATGCGCGTGAAGCACCTAGCCACCAAGAACACCATGGCCAAGAACTCCTCTGCCACCAACTGGGTACGCTCTGCCATCATGCCGAAGGAGGTGGAGAAGGCCAGGACGGACGGCCTCATCTCCGCCCAGGATTCTATCAAGTTTCCCAGTACTGAGCGGATCTCGCAGCCCCAAGCGGCTATCGGGTAATGTTTCTTGCCTTCCTCCTTCGCGGCCTTTCTCTTCCTGCCCACGAGTTTCTTCGTGGGCTTCTCTTTGTTTACGGTGTGCAGCTCCACCAGCTCACACCGAACTCCCTTCTTCACATTGCTTGTTTCGTGACTCTCTGTGAGTCATTCTTGGGCATTGAGCCCCATTTTCTTCTCTGGAGGTCAATCTTTCGGCTTCGCCCCAATGTTGCTCTGGCTAGAAAGCCTGAATTGGGCGGAGCCGTTGTCTCTGTGCGCCCTGAAGCGCAGTACCTCGAATTTTCCTTTGCCGCATCTGTCCAGGGGTGGAGAACCAAATGGTTCTATATCCAAGATCGCAAAGCCTCTCCTGAAGACCAATATGGTTTAGCCCCTTTCGAAGCTTCCAAGGAAGTGAAGAAATTGGCGTCGTGGGATGCACTTCCCTCAGATGCTGAAATAGCACAAGTTCTTCCTCTTCTATCTCGCATTCAAGCTTTGAAAGGAGGCCAAGGAGGTGCTTTGTCGGGTATTCAACTCATGGCGTTCTTTGTGCAACGTCGAGTTCAACCCCTGCAGCACCGCCTCACCAAGCTTTGGAGTTACTCTGGCTTGGAAGATCCTACTCGCGTCTCTGAAGATTTGATAGAGAAAAAAGATGTCGACAACCGAGTCAGGAGCCTCACCAAGCTCACCAAGGATCATGCGGTTGCTGATTTGACCGCTGACTACTTCGACTCCGTGCACCCTCTACCCGAGGTACGTATCCTTGTGCTCACTTGTTGTCGAATTTTTTTTTTGTTTCGACTTGTGTTTTTCTTTGCCTTTGTACTCTGCTGACTTAGTTATGTGCAGGGTCACCAATTCCTTGTTTCGCGCCCGCCTCTTCCAAAGGCAGGGCCCCTTCCGGCTGATCTGGCCTTGTCTGTATCTGAAGCCCCCGAGGCTGATGAGAATCAGGACGGAGATGATGCCGAAGAATCAGAAGAGGAGACTAGTTCGTCGACATCGCCTCCTCCTGTGCACTCTGAAGACACTGGCATTGACAAGAAGAGAAAACGAGTCGACGAATTTGCTTCTTTGAGTTCTACAGCGGCTGATAAGGCATCTGTTATTGCAGGAGATATGGAATACTTCGACCTCCTGGCATCGTAAGTGTTTTTATTCGAGTTCTTCAATTGCACCGCTCTTTCCTTGTTCCTGTCGTGTTATACATAACTTATTTTCTTCGTGTAGAGATGACGAAGAGCCGCCAAAAGTTGCTACAGCTACTCCTTCAATTCCCCCTGCAGTTGATGATGAGCCCCCTGCCCAAGAAATTGCGCCTAGGGTTACCAGGGCCTCTGTCAAGAAGGTTCCTACGCCTCGAAACCTCAAGCGCTTGAAGAAGGCCAAAGAACCCGATGTCTCTCTGGAAGCCCATGAATCCTCGGCTTCCCCCCATGATGTGAGCAATTTTTCCTGACTTGCTTCCCTTGCATACACTTGTGCTCTTACACGCTCTTTCTCTCAGGCATTATTGAAGAGATTCGTCGCCTTGGGCACCGAATATGCTGAGTACCTAAAGGTTGCGAAAGCTTCCAAAGGTATGTTCTATATCCAGTCATGATTTTTCCTCCACGCTTATCTTTTGCTGTTTATCTAACTTCCTTTCTTCTTCTACTGTAGCTGCTCTAGCAACAGCCAATGCCCGAATTGCGTCATTAGAGGCTGAGCTTAGTGCCTCGCAGAAGGCCTATGATATTGCGGCCGCTGCCAAAGCAAGCGCTGAGAAGTCGCAGAAATCAGCGCTTGGTAAGGCGAAGAAAGCTGAAAAAGCTTTGGCCCATGCCAACAAGGAGCAAGCTCAGCGAGAAGAAGCCGTGACAGAGCGTCTTCGCACAATGTCTGCTGCTGCTGAAGGTAAATGCTTCGCCTTGTCTCTCATTTCGACTCCTATTGCCTTGTTATACTTGCTGATACGTTTCTTTCCTTTTTTTTCCTTTGTCCTCCTTTGTTGTGCAGGATTTACCGGGGTATCTTCATCGTCTTTACAACCGGGCGATGATCCTCTGCTGACCGCGGTTAACCTACTCGAGGCAAACTGGATATCTATCCAGGAGACTTTTGAGTTGGTTAGCCGCGTTCTGTCGCGGTTGTTCGTCGGGTTGTGGCCGAAGAAGAAGGCGGAAGTTCCGAAGGACAACTTGGAGAAACTTGCCAAGGCTTTTGACACAACTGAAGACCCCACCCTCCAGCTGAAGGGGCTCTCTCTGAAGCGTGGCGCTGAGGGTGCTATTGCACTTTCTTTTGCGCACGGCGCGGACTTCGACTGGGAGAAGGTGAGCTCTCCCCATGGCCGCACCCGCGATGAAATGAAGGCTTTTTTGAGAAGGCAAAGAAGTTGGCTCCTGCACTGGTGGCAATTATTTCTCCCTCGGCAGCCTCCGCAGCATCTACTACACCACCTCCAGCGGCGGAAGACCCAACGCCTCTGTCGACTGCTGGCGAGGAGTTTGTCATGCCTTCTCCTGCCACAGAGCAAAATGCTGAGGTGGCGTAGACTCGGCTTCTTTGTAGCTTTCAATTTCTCCTTTTGGATGTAAAAACTTTTAGTCACGTGCAACCCGAGAATTTTAGTCAAAGGGTTTTGCACTTATGTAAATATGTTTCTCTCTTATGAAGTCTTGTGCTACCTTTCTGAAATGTTTCTCCTTTCTTCTTTTTGACTTCCAGTCGATGCGCATCAATGATCCTTTGATTTGCGGGCCTGCTCCTTCCTCTGCCCGCATGTTTGGCTCAACGATTTTGTCGCCTCCTAGTCGATGCAGTCAATGCGCAGAGTACTCTTCAAGGATTTCTGATCTTGAGGCTCGCTTGACTTTAGCCAAACACCAAGCTCAGATGGCATTTGATAAAGCTAGCAAAACTTCTAATTTGACGAAGCAGGTATCTATTCTTGATGATAAGGTGTCCAGCTTGACGGCAAAGATTTTGCATCACGAGGAATGCAATTCTTTTCTCCTTGGCATTATCGAATCCGCCTGTGAAATGTTGCGATGTAGGTTTCCTTTCGACTTATATTTTTCTCTTTTTGTTCCAATGCTGTTTTTATGATATCCTTTGCCCTCATAGGCACTTGTTTAGATTTCGTTGTTGAAGATCGTCGGGTTACCGAGTGAAATGCGGCCCTAGAGAAAATGTCTGCGAGTGTTGAAAATTTGTGGTCTGATCCTCGACGCCGGAGTGCTGTTGTATTGCTTCAGGACCGTGCCCAGCACATTGGCGAAGCGGTGGATGGCTGCAGAAGATCTCTCATAACTATGCACTCGGTTATGCTTCCTCGCAATCCTCTGCCTGCGACTTTCCCACTACTCCTTGATACTTTTAGATCCAGCCAGCGAATTCATCGTTTGATAGAACTGAACTTAGTGGCAGGTGCCAATTTTGCTCTTGGGTGGATACGCAAGTGGCAACCAAGACTCAATTATAGTTCTATGTCGCTGAGCTACCCTCCAGGTGGAGCTAGCCTTCGAGTACACTTGGAGAGTACCTTGCAGCCTGCCTGACGAATTATAGCCAGGCTGTTGCAAGAAGATGCCGCGTTTTTCCGCGAGTTTCACTATTTAGACCCTTTGGGTGTAGATGATTCTGACAACCCGATGTTGTAATACTTATATGGAACGCGAGAATTTCTTATTTCGCGACTGTATGTCTGAAATATATTTTCAGAGCATTTTTGTATGATTTGTGCGTTTGCCGCATTTTCCCTTTGAAAGACTCGTAGACTCGAATATGAGGAACGTTTTGTCTTTATTATATTTGTAATGTAAGATACATGGGGTGACCCAAGAGATCCGGCCTATGACCTGTGTTCTGGATCTAGAGGGCACTGCCCCTGGTATAACTCGTGGCTTTTACAACCTTATTCTTCTACTCTACTTTATTGTTCTTTGATGCTTATGCCGTCATGGCTTTCTCTTCTTCTCCTGTATCTTTGTCTTCTCCTGATGCTCCTACTCATGGTTTCTTCATCTCGGGCTCGACAACGCGTCCTTCGAGTAGCTTGACGCCTTCTGTAGTCGTGTTTTTCGCCTTCTCTGCATAGTTGGCTATCATGCCAAAGTTTTGCGCCATCTTGTGGAACTCCCTATCGCAGAGATCTGAGACTTCAAAACTTCCTTTTACTGTAATTATTCCTTTTGGTCCTGGCATTTTGAGTACCAGATATGTATAGTGAGGCACTGCCATGAATCGCGAAAACGCGGGTCGTCCGAGGATCGCGTGATATTGAGATGGCCAGTCCATGACTTCGAAGTCCAGTTTTTCTCTCCTGTAGTTTTGTCGGTTGCCGAAGCAAACATTGAGTGCTATTCGACCCAGTGGGTAATTGGCACTTCCTGGCACGATTCCGTGGAAGGAACAATCCGTTGGTTTCAGGAACTCTAGTGATATATGCATTGCTCTGAGTGTTTTTGCGTATATCAGGTTAATTCCACTTTTGAGCTTTAAGTACCAAAGGCGCGTTTCCTGGCCGAGGTACTGTTATAGGGTGGTCTTCTCTGTTGAACTCGATTGGTTGTTCTGACCAGTGCAGATACTCCGTTGCGGCTGGAGGTGAGATGACTGCTAAGTTGACTTGTCGAGTGATACTCTTTTCTTCTTTGTTCGACTTGGGCACAGGTTGTATCATTGCTGTGATGTGTCCTTTAGATGGAACGTACCCTTCGTCGTCATCGTGCCCCTGGTTTTGCTGGTCTTGTCCTTGAGGAGCTTTGTTGTTTCCTTGTTGTTTTGTCGGAGGATTGTTGCTTCCTTCAAATCCTTGTCGCCTTGCTTCGGTTTGCTTGTTTAGTGCTGCCTCTTGTAGTTTTAAGAATGTTGTGCAATCTTTCATTGCGTGCCTTGATACTCGCTTCCCATCGATGAATGCTGAGTGTATATGACAAGGTCCGTTGAGCATATCTTCTGGTGACGGGTTGTACTCTCTGGGTTCTCTCGTGGGAAACTTTTGTAGTCCTCTTTCCCGTAGCTTCGATATCTCGAGCTTCTGCGATCACTTCCTTGATAGCTGTTGTCTTTGTATCCTGCGGCGACTTGGCTATGGGAGCCATAGTTGTCGTAATTTCGGGACTGTCTCCTTTGACTTCCATATCTATTTCTTCTATCGTCCTCTGGGGATCGCGTCCGCTTGTTGTTGCATGCGTCTTCTCCATCTGCAAATCTGTTTGCTACGTCCATGAGGTCTGAGACTATTTTCGGCTTGATTCTGCCCATCTCTTCGACTAGGTCTCTTCGCCTTAATCAAATGATGAACGCATCTATTGCTCTTTCGTCTGAAACTTCGACTGCTGAATTTTTGATAAGACTCCATCTTTGGATGTATGCCCGCAGTGTTTCGTCGCGTTGTTGCACACACGCTTTGACTTCTTCTATTGATGCTGGCCGCTTGTATGTCGACCTGAAGTTGCTTGTAAATTGCTTTGTAAGGTCTTCCCAGCTTCCAATAGTTTCTTTCTCTAGTTTGCTCAACCATGACCTTGCTGCGCCGGTGAGGTATAGTTGCAAACTTTGCATTGCTGTTTCTTTGGTTCCTCCCAATATTTGTACTGCTTGCAGATAGTCTGAGAGCCATGACTGTGGTTCCTGTGATCCGTCCTCCTTTTGTTGATCATGAGGTAACTTGAATCCCTTGGGAACTGGAGTGGTGCAAACCCTGCGGGTAAAGCATGATGCCCCCATCTCTTTTTTGTCGTCTTCATAGTCTCGTTTTTCATTTGGGGATCGCGATCTTCGGATTCCTCCGTGTTGTTTTGGTGATGGTGATCAAGATCGTTGATTGTTGCTTCTGTGCCGAGGACTGTTGTGACGGCGAGGCGACCTTGGCTTATACGTTTCCTTATGGTGGTGTGCTTCCTCTCCTTTTGCTGATAACTTGTGGCCCACCATGCTTAGTCTGTTCAATGCTGCTCTGTGCATATGTTCTCTAGGATCTCTCGGGCTTGGCCGAGTTGTGAGCAGATAAGCTTGAGCTGCCACTAATGCTGCTTCTGGAGTTTTTGGTACGATGTTTCCTTGTTCGTCGACCGATAAAAAGGACGAGTCGAGGTTTTTCGAAATGCTTTGCCTGTCGGAGTACTCGAGGTTGTCGTACCTTGAACCATGTCGATGATTTTTCCTTGCGTTACTATATGATGCGTCGCTTTGCGCTTTACGAGCGGCGTTGCTAGCTGCAATGGCTGAGTCTTTTCTTCTCTGTATCTCTATTTTCTCCTGTGCTAATTGCTTTGCCTGCTGTCTTAGGGCATAATGATACCCCAAAAGCATGTCTTTGCTGGAATTTGATGGTATTGGCGTGCCGTGTTCCACGGCTTCTCTTATTATCCTCCATTCGTCGACTGATAGTCGAATTTTTTCCCTGGTTGTGAGGGATTCTGCTGTTTGCCCTTCTGCTAGGTGATTTGCTCCTCTGTCGATATTTGCTGGGTTTAGCACTGGATTGTTGTTTTCGTCGAATTCTTCTGAGTTGTCTCCCACAATGGTGAGCACCTGGCATTGTTTGCCGATGTTGCTATTGAAGCTTGAGAAGATCGAGTCACCATCTTCAGAAAGCTCTAGCCCTGTCTTCCATGTGTCTAATGATTTGTCTGAGATATCGTTGAGGCAGATCATGAGATCGTCGAGTTGGACCCCTGCGTCGAAATTTTCCCTTGCTTCGTTGTCTTCTGCGATCTTTCCTTTTTGCACTTCTTCTAAGCTGACCGGCGAGTTTACCTCGCTGGAAGAGCCGTCAGAGTATTCCATCATTGCTACTGTTTCGGGCTCACTTGCCAATGGATCTTGTTTCGTCGGATCTGAAAGGCGAGATAAACCCGATGGCCCGATGAGGATGCTCAAACTTCCAATTGTTAACTCCATCTCTTGACTTTCGTCGAGTTCTGAGCTGCTGTTGGCTAAAAGCGAAAAAGCCGTCGAATTCATGATTCCAACGCCCAGATCCCCACGGTCGGCGCCAATTGACGAGGGTTAACTCGACAAATGTCCTAAATGAAGGACTTAGGATCGGTTGAATAGGGCGTCGGATGAACTCGAAGGTAAAGGTTAGTCGAAATAAGTGTATATCGAAAGTAAACTTGGGTGTTCAACCTGGCTTGCTTTCAATCTGCCCTACACCGTCCCCTCCTGGCCCCTATATATAGGTGGCCAGGTCTCGAGGATCGGGTAGGGTCCGATACAGATTACAATATCGACATACGGTAAGAACTCGTATCTCGACTATCATTACAATTGGGCCTAGCTTAACGGGCCTCAGGGGTACTCAACTAACGGGCTCTATTAGCTATACCCTTGTCATCGGGCGACATACTAATAGCAACTGAACTAGACATAATAAACAACTACCAAGGATTCTAATTTTTTGGGTTTTTGATATAAAACGATGCAGGTAAAATAAATAAAGTAAAGCAAAACAATAAAACAAAGTAAACGATGTGCGTGCGAAAACTCCCCTCGCAGAAGTCTTCCACTCTTCCCCGGCAACGGCGCCTGAAAAAGGCTAGATTGCTAGATTGTTGGGAACCCCAAGATTAAGGTTTGATGAATATAGCAGCAAGTTTTTCCCTCAGTAAGAAACCAAGGTTTATATCGATCAGGAGAAGAGCAGACAATATGACTGAAGGTGCTGCTTGCTAGTTTGCGATAGCTTCGGACAATTTATATATGGCGCCTCGTCCAAGCTTTGCTTGCTAGCTGCAACGCGGAACCTGCACACAACACAACTAAGTACTTTGTTCCCAACTTGCGATGAGGTTGTCAATCTCACCGGTTTGCTTGAAACAAAGGGTATGAGCGTATCGAGGGGAAAGTGATAATAGTATGCGAGTAAGTAAACATTGCGAGTAAAGTAAACAGGTGATAGCAATATGATGGAAATAGGACCGGGGTCCACAGTTCACTAGTGGTGTCTCTCCATAAGATAAATAACACATGCTGGGTAAATAAATTACAGTTGGGCAATTGATAGAATAAAGATAAATGTGATATGTCAAGAAGATCACTATGAGATTTACTCTGGGCATTACAACAAAATACATAGACCGCCATCCAACTGCATCTATGACTAATACTTCACTTGTGGTGAATCAATCCGAGAACTCCACAAGTATTAAGTTGCGAACAACAGATAATTGCATTAAGCAAAGTGTGTAATGTAAACAAAGCATATGCCCTTGAGCATATGAATGTTATTTTCTCCCTAGTAGCAACAGCACATCTACAACCTTAGAGGTTGCTATCACTCCCCCAAGTTAAATAGAGGCATGAACCCACTATCGAGCATAAATACCCCCTCTTGGAGTCACTAGCAACTACTCGGCCAAGATAGCTACTAACAACTGAGAGCATGCAAGATCATAAACAACATAGAGATAACATAAGATATATTTCAGTACAGCAACTCAATCATAACACCAATATTCATCAGATCCCAACAAACCAAACATGTAAAATTACATAACGGTGATCTCAATCATGTAGGGCAGCTCATGAGATCTAAACATGAAGCACATGGTGGAGAAGACAACCATCTAGCTACTGCTATGGACCCATAGTCCAAGGTAGACTACTCACTCATCGCTCCGGAGGCAAGCATGGCGATGAAGAAGACCTCCGGTGGCGATTCCCCTCTCCGGCAGGGTGCCGAGAAGAGCTTCTAGACCCTCCCGATCTTCGGGTCGACGGCGGCGGTGGATCGCGATGTGTTCTGGAAAATTGATCGGGTCCTTAGGTTTTTTCCGTCGGGGGTCTTTATAGGCGAAGGGGCGATGTCAGAGGTGGCCCCAGGCCTCCTCACACCATGGCGGCGCGGCCAAGGCCTGGGCCGCGCCAGCCAGGTGTGAGCCCGGCCTGTGGCCCCTCTCCTACTCTCCTTCGGATCTCTGGAAGCTCCCGGACAAAATAAGACTTCAGGAACTTGTTTCGTCCAATTCCGAGAATATTTCCTGTGTATCACTTCTAAAACACAAAAACAGCAGAAAACAGGGAACTGGCACTGTGGCAACTTGTTAGTAGGTTAGTTCCGGAAAATGCATAAAAGTGCCACGAAGTGTAACGAAACATTATGCAAATGGTGTAAAAACAAGCATGGAGCATCAAAAATTATAGATACGTTGGAGACGTATCACGGGGTTAGGTCGGTTTCAGTTCAGGTGCACACGATTTTGGTCATGAGCAGGACACGTCGAGGCGTAGGCGTGCTGGGTGTGTGTGCCGTAGCGTTACACGTTCAATGCCGTGCAGAACGGTGTGTGGCGCGAGGGGAGTGGACGTGATGCATGCTCTCGGCGTCCACGGCGTGCAGGCGGCACGGTCAGAGCAAGGGCTGCGGCGGGACCTACGGCTGGTCGGGGCGGCTGGCAGCGATTGGGTGGCGTCGACGGTGACCAGAGGGCGTTGATGGCAAGGCAGCAACGGTTGGCTTGCCGCCGAAGCCTTGGTCTCCACGGGCGTGCGCACGGTCGGCGTCGGCGAGAGAGAGAGGGAAGGTGAGGTGCAGGGGTCTCGGTGGCTGACGAGTGGGGTCGTGGGGGTCGTCCTGGGCGGCAGCTCGTCGCCGATTGGGGGTCTGAGGTGGAGGGGGTGAGAGAGAGGGAGTAGGGCAATCTTTGCAAAGATTGCCTCGGACTCCTCTCCTTCTTTGTGTCCAAGCACAAGAGGACAAAGAGAATAAGAGGGAGAGAGAAAAGGGTGGCCGGCTAGGGTGGCCTCTTGGTTGGTTTGCAAAGAGAGAGGGAAGAAAAGAGAAGAGAAGAAGAAGAAATGGGGAGTTTGGCCGAAATTTGATTAAATTTTGAAAAGTTCAAAGTTTGGTCCAAGTGGTGGTGATGATGGGCTAAGAAGTGATTTTTAAATAGTAGAAGTCCATCTACCAAGTTTCAGAATTTTTGAACAAGTGGAGGTGGGGTTTTGGTGATGTTCCTATTTCAAATAATGGTTCAAAAATAAAAGAGAAAGAAATTCTAATAAAGTGTGATCAAACAAAGAAGTCTAGCTAAGGCTTTTGTTTTGCCTAAGCAAGCATCACGATCAAGAATTTCAGCATAAGATCATAGCACCAGGTAAAATTCAAGAATAAAGGAGTTTGTTGTGTTGAAAATAAAATCAAGCAAAAATAAATAAGCACACACATGCACTCACATAAAATCATGCATACACACCCATGGAATCATACATGCTAGCACTCAAGCACATATATGAATAAAAGTTTTTAATTTACTCCAACAATAAAGTGTCAAACTTTGGTATAAAAAGGGCGTACAAAAAGTGGGATGTTACAGACCTTCCCCCTTAAAAGAATCTCGTCCCAAGATTCGGTAGCTAAGCGCTGAGCAACTCGGGAAATTCCCATTGAAGATAATCCTCACATTCCCAAGTGGCTTCGTCTTCGGTGTGGTTACTCCATTGGACTTTATACATGTTGATTTTTCTTCTATGAGTAAGACAGACATCTTTCTCCAAGATACGGATTGGTCTCTCGTGGTAGGTCAAATCGTGGTTGAGGTCAATGGAGTCTTGGTCCACTTCTTTGAAGGTTTCGGGTTTGTTGGGGTCTTGAAGGCATTTGCGTAACTGTGATACGTGGAAGACATCGTGGAATTCGGACAGCTTCGGGGGTAGCTCCAATTTGTAGGACATCTCTCCGCGGCGTTCTAGGATTTTGTATGGGCCAATATAGCAGGGTGCTAGCTTGCCCTTGACATGAAATCTTTGCATTCCCTTGAGAGGTGTAACACAGAGACAGACAAAATCTCCCACTTGGAATGATATGGGCCTCCGTCGGAAATCGGCGTAGCTCTTCTGTCTAGATTGGGCAGCTTTTAGTCGGTTCCAAATCAGTTGCACTTGCTCGGTGCAGGCTTTCCCAAAATCGAGAGGTGAATTGTGATCCTCGATCAGACACGATTCTCTTTGGTACTCCATGCAGGCTCACGATTCGACTTATATAGAGCTCGGCCAGATTCTAACCTCGGTCGGTGGTCTTGATAGGTAGGAAGTGGGCAACTTTAGTTAAGCGATCGACGATGACCCAGATGGAGTCATGTCCCCTATTAGACCTCGGAAGGCCGGTGATAAAGTCCATACCAACTTCTTCCCATTTCCACATGGGTACTTTCAAGGGCTGCAGCAGACCCGCAGGTCTTTGGTGCTCGGCTTTGACACGCTGGCAGACGTCACACCGCGCAATATAAAAAGCTATCTCTCGCTTCATGCCATGCCACCAAAACTGCTCTTTCAATTCTTGGTACATCTTGGTGCCTCCGGGGTGAATCGAATAAGGAGTATCACGGGCCTCCTTTAAAATAAGCTGCTTCAACTCATCGATGCTGGGGACGCATAGGCGTCCATTATACCACAACACACCTTGTTGGTCAATCGAAAACCCAGGTACTTCTTCTCGTCCCATCCTATGCTTGATCCCTTCAATACTCTCGTGACCTTTCTGGGCTTCTTTATTTTGATCAAACAGAGTAGGCCGGACTTCAAGGTTGGCCAAAAACCCATGGCTTACAAGCTCAAGTCCAAACCTTTCAAACTCCTCGCATAGGGTAGGTTGGTTGGTCTTTAGTAGGGCATTTAGAGAGCTAGGCTCTCGACTGAGGGCATCGGCAACAACATTCGCCTTACCCGGGTGATAGTGAATGCCTAGATCATAGTCTTTAATAAGCTCAATCCATCTTCGTTGCCTCATGTTCAACTCCTTCTGAGAGAAAATGTACTTCAAGATCTTGTGGTCTGTGTAGATTTCACACACCGGTTTCCCATAAGGTAGTGTCGCCAAGTTTTTAGTGCACAAACCACGGCGGCGAGTTCTAGGTCATGGGTAGGGTAGTTTAACTCATGCGGTCGTAGTTGACGGGATAGGTAGGCAATGACTTTGCTGTCTTGCATCAAGACACTTCCAAGTCCAAGCCTAGATGCGTCGCAATAGACGTCAAAGCTCTTGGTAATATCAGGCATGGTTAGAATAGGGGCTGACACAAGTCTCTTTTAAGTTCTTGGAAACTTTGCTCGCACTTTTCAGTCCACTTAATTTTTTGTCCTTCTTGAGGAGTTGAGTCAACGGGCGAGCGATACTGGAAAACCCTTCAACAAACTTCCGGTAATAACCAGCTAGTCCAAGGAAAGCTCGAACCTCGGTGGGGTTAGTTGGGGCTTTTCTCTCCATGATGGAAGTGATTTTAGAGGGGTCAATGGAAACTCCACTAGCTGATATAACGTGGCCTAGGAATCCAACTTCTTTCAGCCAAAACTCACATTTGCTGAACTTAGCATAAAGTTGGTGCTCGCGCAGGGTTCCCAATACGAGCCGCAGATGTTCTGCGTGCTCTTCCTCTGTCTTGGAATAGACCAAAATGTTGTCAATGAACACCACTACAAATTTGTCAAGTAACTTCATGAACACCTTGTTTATGAGATTCATGAAGTAGGCAGGGGCATTGGTCAGGCCAAAGGACATCACGGTGTACTCAAACAAACCGTAGCGGGTGGTAAAGGCGGTCTTGGGAATATCGAACTCACGGACTTTCAGCTGATGATATCCAGTACGGATATCAATCTTGGAGAACACTTTGGCCCCATTCAGCTGATCAAATAGGTCTTCGATCTTTGGAAGCGGATACTTGTTTTTAATGGTCACCTCATTAAGTTTACGGTAGTCCACACACAATCGAATGGTACCATCCCGCTTGTCCACAAAAAGAATAGGCGAACCCCAAGGTGGCGCACTGGGACGAATAAGACCCTTGCTGAGCATATCACCGAGTTGCCTCTTTAACTCTTCTAGTTCTTGGGGGTTCATGCGGTAGGCTCATTGTGCAATAGGGGCTGTCCCGGGAACCAACTCAATAATGAACTCGATATCCCGGTCAGGGGGCATACCTAGCAACTCTTCGGGGAAAACATTCGGGTACTCACATACCACTGGAACTTGGTCGAGGGTTGGCCCAGACACGGACTTCTTGTAGTAGGCTTTGCGGGATGGCATGGTTGCAACGTGTTCAATTCGGATACCGTCGTTGTTGGTCACGGCTATAGACTTCCTGGCGCAATCTATGTGTCCCTGGTACTTGGACATCCAATCCATTCCAAGTACCACATCCAACCCCTTCGTGCCTAAGATGATCAAATTGGCTCGAAAAGATACCCCGTGAATATCTACCGGTACATCTACACAATTATCCTTGGTCTTCACGACGGAACCGGGAATCTGAACTAGCATAGCTCTAGTCATCATGGTAGACTCTAACTTCCCCTTTTTCACAAAGTGCTCGGTAACGAAAGAATGTGATGCACCCGAATCAAACAGCACTCTTGCAGGGATGGAGTTGACAAGAAACATACCAAGCACAACATCTGGGGCCTCGGCAGCTTCTTCAGCAGTGACATGGTTCAAACGGCCTCTTGTATTATGGGCTTGGGTCTTCGGGTTTCTACCAGAAGGTCCACAGCCTTGACCCTGATTGGGTCGCGGCGCGCTGAGGCTCGGGGCAGAAGGCTTCTTCAATGGGCACTCCTTAGAGAAGTGTTCAGGCTGACCACAAGTGTAGCATCCACTGCCCTGACTGTGGTTGGTGGGATTGAAAGTGTTGCGGTTGTTTCCAGAGAAGTTTCCTCCTGATGGGCGGTTGCTGGGATACTGACGGCTGGGGTTGTTGGGCCTAGGAGCTTGAGAGGCGAACCTCTGTGGTGGTGGTGCGGCTCTGGATGGGGGCATGCTGCGGGACCTGTGACCACTAGGTCCTCCCTAATTCATCATCCTCCTCTTGCGACTCTCACGGGCAGCTTTGTTCTTGTCTTCGACCATGATGGCAGCATCTACCATGGCCTCCAAATCAGGATAGTGAACAGCCACAAGGTAAGTCTGCAGCTCCTCCTATAACCCATTGAGAAATCTCTCTCTCTTCTTCCCATCGGTATCAATATCGTTTGGGGCATACCTTCCCCCGGTGGTGAACTTGTCGAGATAGTCGGTAACACTCATACCTCCTTGCTTCAGATTGAGGAATTTATCTCTCATGATCTTGATAAGTCCTGAGGGTACGTGGGCCCTGCGGAACTTGGTTTTGAAAGCATCCCAGGTCATAACTTGACCCTCGGTCTGCATGGCGCGGACATTCTCCCACCATGCTCCACCTGGTCCAGCTAGGAAGTGAGTTGCATACAGGACCTTCTCGTTCGCTCCCACTCCTGCACACTCAAGCTTATTTTTGATAGTCCGGAGCCAATCATCGGCATCCAGAGGCTCAGTGGACTTGGTGAAAGTGGGTGGGTTGGAATTCTGGAAATCCCGGAGCTTGGTTTGTGGTTCATCATTCCCATTGCCACCATTGTTGTTGTTGTTATTGGTGGCTAGTTGGGCGAGGTGTTGGAGAGTGGCGAGGTTGGCTTGGCGTTTGGCACGTGCGGCTTCACGTTCTTCTAACATGAGTCACAGCACCTGCGCCATGTCGGGCTCAGGTGGAGGGGGTGGATTGTTTTCAGCTTGGCCTCGCGTTTCCGGAGCCATTCTGTAGAAGAACGGGTTGGTGAGAAAACGAGACAAAATAAATAAGAGGGATCAAGTTGTGCATAAATACTTTATAAAGAATCATGCAAGAGAGACATAAATAAAACTAAGCATCCATATCATATTAACATCCAAAAGCATCCAAGTCCAGCACATGCATACATACATACAAAAGTAGTGCCACATAAGTCTAGCACACATCACTCATACTCTCATACATCATCACATCAATGGTTTTAGCAGAACCATGCAACACATACGCAAAAAGGGGGTAGGTAGTCCTACTCGGTAGTCGACATCCTAAGTGAGGTAGCAGTGCGCCGGACACCTACTAGTCAATGGTAACGTGGGGATCAACCTCCTTGGGGTCCTCCTCGCTCGGAGTCTCGGGTGCGTAGAAGTCCATGATAGCATTGCGGTCATCACCGTCATCGCTACCACGGTCGTCGTCGTCGGTGCTCACGGGCTCCTCGTCGTAGGCCTCCTAGGGGTCATCGTCACGGCCAAGGACTGCCTCATTCTCCTTGCGGAGCTCGGCGGTCTCCTCCTCCAACTCTGACACGTGACTCTCGAGAGAAGCTAGGTGGTCCTCCAAGTCGCGGACACGCTGCTGCAGGGTCCTATTCCTCTTCGAGATCCTCCTCTTGGCGGCGAGGAGGTGGTGGCGAGAGAGGATAGTCTCCTGAAGGTCCTCACGAAGAACGGCTAACTCCAAGCCCCTCTCGTCGGTGACCATACGGACATGGTCCAGCTGCTCCTGAGTGTGGTGCAGCAGGGCCTCCGTGTGGCAAAGGTGGCGGCTGAACGGAGTGTGAGCGGCGGCCTGATAGGGAAGACCGTCGGAGTCGACCCATCCGTAGTGCTCGTAGCGGGTGCCGAGTAGCTCATCGTAGTGGAGGTGGACGAGGCGCGAGATGGCGTGTTGCAGAACATGCATAAGTCTATCGCCCCAAGTACGCTCAATCACCTCGAAGGTGAACCCCTGGGAAATCGGCGGAACCTACTTCCCGCGGACCTGACAGACAAGCTGGAAAGCCAGCTCCCGAGTGCCCTCCTCGAAAAGACGGTAACCTCGAACCTCCGGACGCGGGCGTCCGAGACGCGCGGCCAGCTCCACCAAGTCGCACTCAAAAATGAGCACGTCCTCGTGGGTACCGACCTGACGGTGTGTAGTAGGAGCGTCCATCTACACAAAGTTTTAAGGTAGATTTAATTAATAACTTACCCAAGTGTGCAATATTTTAAGTACAGTAAAAACTTGAATTAAAATGCAAGTAGTCTATATGCTTAAAGAACAAGGGAAGAGATGAGAGCAATATATATTTACCTTATATATATTAAGCCATCTCTTTTAGTTTAATAATGAAAATAAATTTTGGTTCGGTCTAACGCCCATGCTACTCTAGGGTCTCCTAAGGTCAGGATGGCTCTGATACCAACTCTGTGGGGACCCCGGCTTACCACCCGGGATTCCCGTTATGCATACAATTCACGATCCCAGGAAGATCGTCGTGAATCCACATAACAGAGTTGGCATTACAGAATACATCATCCATTACAAAACAAGTTTCAAATAGTCCTACATGGCCACTTGGCCGAATTTAAATGCCACGCAGGGCAAGTTCACTAACAGATGCAGCGGATACAAGGGTATCGTCGGTAGCCCGGTTCATGCCTCTACCCTACAGGCGACTGACCAGGAGACGGATCTTACTTCGCACCGGCATCGTCGAACTCCTCACCATCGTCATCATAGTCTTCACCATAATCTGACCAAGTTAATAGCCAGGGACAAAGCCATGAGTACATTTTGAATTGTACTCGCAAACCATCTAAGAGAGAGTGATTAACATGCAGTTTGGCTGTAGCAAAGGGAAGTGTTTTCAGGCTAGTGCTCTATACTAACACTAGTTTCTCGTGTCGATATAGCATGTCATACGACATCTCTATATCATAGTTTCTCTTGTCGATATAGCATGTCATACGACATCTCTATATCCTTATTAAAGAAGAGATTTTATAAAACCATTCTTAGTAAAAGCTCTAGGGAAGGGGGAACTCATTTATTTTCTAAGAACTCCGATGGTCAATCAAACATGACCATCACTTTTCCTCGGCAGTACCCTCCAAGTACTCCGAACCATCATCGTGCCACGACAGTACCCTCCGAGTACTCCGTCTGGCACCTTCCTCCTTTTCTTTCCAAAAACATCTTTTGAAAAACAAAAATGACATTGGGCTAGATAGCGACCATTCCAACCGTCCATGACCGAGGACTCGGCTATTCGAATAGGATTTCACTATGCAGAGGTTGTACACTTTACCCACAAGATTCAATAAATCCACCGGGATTCCACCACGGACCGTCATACATAAGTATGCGGGGTTCGGATAATCGAACAAAGTAGTCCATCTATCTACCTTAGTATGGGTGCCTGCCCTGTGGAGTTAACCTCCCTAGCAACCCTGGCAGCCTACCTCCATTTCGAGTGTAGCTCCAGTGCCACGGCGGGAGAAACCCAAGTGTCTTCCGGCCGGATAAATCCCGAAAGATCCCGATTCACTATTGCCCACTCTTGCGGCAACCTGGATTTCGGGGTCCTACAAACCCTTATATAGTATGAGGCTCCCCGCACTAAAGCAAATAAACTTCAGACTAGGCCCCGTCCCATACTGGGGTAATGTGGTTGCACGGGTAAATTGTTCCGGTGGATACCTAGTGATCACCAATGTCATTTGAAAACCACCATCTCCTTTATCCTCCATGAGCATCACCATTTGCTCAAAGCCATTTATAAAACATTTCAGTGGAGTAGATGCTACTCCAAGGTTTTCGAAAACATTTTCAAGAAAACTTTTTGAGTGTTCCCATCCTAGAATTTTTGGCTCCACTAGAGGGTTTCCCAAAGGCCTTGCTGCTAATCAACAAGCCACTACTACAAGGATAAGTAGTAGGTGATCAAGGGGGTCATCTCAAGGGATGATAACAATAGGCTCGTGGAGCTTGAGCCAACAAATATAATTGCTACAAGAGCTATAGCAATATAAAAACATGCAATTTCATAAACCTTTATGCAACCTGCAAAACAAGTGAATAGGATTCAGATATGCAACAAGTTAGATGGCTTGCCTTGAGTGGCTTGTCCCTGGTCCTCTTCTTCTTGATACTCAAAGACTTCCCCCTCTTCGGTACACTCCTCGTTCGATTCTATCATCGGAAAAGTAATAGCACACAATGAATATACATGCATACACAAGTCTCATCATTTCATGCACTCCATATCACACAAGCAAAGAGTATCAGAAGCAAACAAGTTTAGAAAACAAAACAAGATTTTATAGGTTTTAGTTATTAAGTTAATCCTATTAGAAACTAGGGTTTTTCAAACAAAGCAATCATCACACCAAGTCATTCCCAACAAGCATGCAGGTGATCTTATGGACCAAAACAACACATTCAGTATACTCACAGGTTGACAACAATCTTAAGAATCCAACAAAGTTGGATTTACACAAAAATAGTTTGTGGTTTAATTCCTATGAATTAAACAATAGGGAATAATATTAGAATACCAAAATAAATCTCAGATATTCTCTGAGCATCAGAAAAATATGAACTAAAATGTTCTGGAAAGCTCTTCCAGAGCACAATCCAAGGAATTTGGATTCATAACAAAATTCGTATTCTACAGCAGATGGTAATTTTCCTAAGATTAAATACACAAACAACCATATCAATTTTTACTGCAAAAGTAAAGATCCTAAAATAGTGAAACTAGTTGGTCAAGCAAACTATCATGTTAAGCTAACACTGAAAATTGGATCTGCTCATTTTCAGTATACAGAACTCAAGATATAAAATAAACTTGAGAAGTGATCTAATTAACTTCACTATTTATCATTTCATCTACAGAGGGTCTACAAACATGGGACCTATGCCATCTGAAAGATATCACATCAAGCTACACATGGAAATTTGAATCATTCAATTTGCTCATACAGAGAATATCCTATGAATTTTACAAGTTCATAGATCTAAACCAATTTAAAACGGATTTCTGAAAGAAAAAAAGATCCGGGCCGGATCTGACTGAGCCAGGCCGCAAAGCGACGGGCCAGCCCAGATCCGACGTGGCGCGGCAGGAATGGCGATTTCGAATGGCTGACCGGGGCCAGGCCAGTCAGCGGCGCAGGGTACCGAATCGGTACGAGGCAACGAGCGTCGTTCGATCAAGTGAAGATCGACGGCCTCGGTTCGTCATCTCCGCGATAGAGGGTTTAGGGCGACGGTGAGGCTAGGGTTTACTGCGAGGGTGCGGTGCTCACCTAGGGCTCGTCGACGACGATCGGACGGCGTGGATCGGCGGCGGAGTGTCGGAGATGCTCGGAGACGTCGTCAGAGAGGTGAACAGGACCGCAGCTTTGCTTTAACTCGCCGCCATCGTTCCCAGGTGCTCCGGCGAGGTCGATGATGTCGTCGGCTACCGGTGGATCTAGGTCACAAAAAGTATAGCGTTAGACGCAGTACAGATCTGGGAAGCCAGTGAGAAGGAGAAGAGAGGGCGGCGGTGATGAAATCCGATGGCAACCTTCCCCTTCTTCCTTGGCTTCGGTGATTCTCCGGCGAGCTCGCTAGGGGTAGGCAAGGTGAGCGAGAGCGTGGGATGCAGCGGGGAGAGCTCACAGAGGAGAGGGGATGCGGATAGGGGCAAATGGCGAGCATAGAGGGCGAGGAGAGGGGTGCCTGGGATTTATATGCTCGCGGTGATCTCGGTTCAGAGTAGACTCACTGGAAATGATTCATCGACTGGGGCGGCTCGCTGGGGACGGCGTCGTGGACTGAGTCCAGTGATGCAAGCGTGAAGCTTGGGCGTGTGCTGCATCGGCCAGGGTTAGGTCAGTTTCAGTTCAGGTGCACACGATTTTGGTCACGAGCAGGACACGTCGAGGCATAGGCGTGCTGGGTGTGTGTGCCGTAGCGTTGCACGTTCGATGCCGTGCAGAACGGTGTGCGGCGCGAGGGGAGTGGACGTGTGCACGAGCGGGAACGCGATGCACGCTCTCGGCGTCCACGGCGTGCAGGCGGCACGGTCAGAGCAAGGGCTGCGGCGGGACCTACAGCTCGTCGGGGCGGCTGGCAGCAATTGGGTGGCGTCGACGGTGACCAGAGGGAGTTGATGGCGAGGTAGCAACGGTTGGCTTGCCACCGAAGCCTTGGTCTCCACGGGCGTGCGCACGGTCGGCGTCGGCGAGAGAGAGAGAAGAAGAAATGGGGAGTTTGGCCGAAATTTGATTAAATTTTGAAAAGTTCAAAGTTTGGTCCAAGTGGTGGTGATGATGGGCTAAGAAGTGATTTTTAAATAGTAGAAGTCCATCTACCAAGTTTCAGAATTTTTGAACAAGTGGAGGTGGGGTTTTGGTGATGTTCCTATTTTCAAATAATGGTTCAAAAATAAAAGAGAAAGAAATTCTAACAAAGTGTGATCAAACAAAGAAGTCTAGCTAAGGCTTTTGTTTTGCCTAAGCAAGCATCACGATCAAGAATTTCAGCATAAGATCATAGCACCAGGTAAAATTCAAGAATAAAGGTGTTTGTTGTGTTGAAAATAAAATCAAGCAAAAATAAATAAGCACACACATGCACTCACATAAAATCATGCATACACACCCATGAAATCATACATGCTAGCACTCAAGCACATATATGAATAAAAGTTTTTAATTTACCCCAACAATAAAGTGTCAAACTTTGGTATAAAAAGGGCTTACAAAAAGTGGGATGTTACAGCTTTGATGCGATAACAAGTCAGCAATAAACATTGCAAATAATCTAGTTCAACATGACAGAACGAAACATGTGGAAATAGATCGGTTCTTTATCAAAGAGCGTCTTGATGAGGAACACTAAAGATAAGCCATGTTACTTCTGCATAGCAAGTGGCGAATTACCTAACTAAAGGTTAGGAGTCAAGGAATGTAATTTAGCTTGAAACAAGATGGGAATGATAGATATATATCACCCATCTTGAGAGGAGTGTTGAGCTGTATGTGTGCCTAGAGTGTGTGTTTATGGCCCAAGGCCCATCCTAGTGTATATGTACTCTGTTCTGCAGCTAGCAAGTGAGATAGAGCTTCATAGATTTCCCTGAGAAACAACAATTTGAACTACTGAATTATATCGTGAAGTGAGTGAGTCAGAGTAATCCCAGAGAGTTATGGAAGCGGAATGGTCCGAGGAAGAACCGAAGGGGCAACACAACAGTGTCGTGCGAACAAAATGTTAAGTGCTGCACAATTCTTTTAACCATCATAAGTGGTGATTTGCTTCTAAAAATATATATATATATATATAAACAAAATGATGATGTTTTTTTTTATACAACAAAATGATGATGTTGCATAGCTGCAATGCTGCCAAATATAGTTAGTGGGGTCTCCTATTTGGACCAACTCACGAAGTAAATTTCCTTGGACTGCAAATTTCATATTTGCCTGCTAGTTTTGGCCTCCAGTTCAGCAACTGCTGTGCAAGTAAAAAGGCAAACATTAAGTTATAAGCAGCAGCAATCTTGTGTACACGCTATATGATGAGCTGTTCAGTCAGAACTTATTCCATTCCAGGTGGATTGTCGCAACACAAGAGTGCACCAAATGATGGCGCGCTTAAAATTACAGGATGACCAAATAATATTGATCTATACAAAATCTACATGGTGAGATCCCTTTTATCCCTTTTGAATCCGGAAAAAATAGCACAAGACAACAATCTTTATTGTTACATGATGAATATGCCTCATCAGGTCATCACTTCTTCAGCAAAGCTCGAGAGTAGATCCTCTTGCAGTATGGACTGGTTCTGAGCAGTTCCACATGAGGCCGGATCGCGTTCGTCAGTGCAGAGTGAAGAGAGCCCTGGAAAATAAACAGTTTCGAAGATTGTCGAATCAGTTGCTGTCAAAATAGTGTGGTCTCTAGTAAAAGCTATTTTGGTTCAGATGTTATTTACCTTGGAATTCTGAAGAGCTGCGTAGACCACATAGTTCGCGTAAGGGTGCTGAAGCAACCGCTCGAAGTGCGGCGCGGCAAGGAGCTCTAGGATGATAGTCGCCTTGTCAGCTTCCTTGAAACCTTTCAGGCATTTCTCGACAACATTGCTGCTGAACTTCTGCATGGAGAGCTGGACGTACTTGCCTTCAAACTGTTGTGCTAGACTTGCATTTGCAGCAGGAACCTTTAGTTCTATCACATACTGAACAACATAATTTCTGCAACCATGGCAGATAAGACTGATCAGTTTACAAGTCAAAAAAAGTGCAGTGGCATTAACCAAGTTATAAATATACAGAACGAAATTCGCTAAATGCATTTTGTAAATGTGTGCAAATGTTCCTGCTGCAAATGCAAGTTCGCTAAATACAAGACAGGATTTTTACCCATAAGCATCTTGGGCAAGTTCGAACCCATTGCGAGCAATTGCAGCAACCAGCTTCTCCTTGTGCTCGCCTGTGGAACGCGAAATACACCGCTGCAGGACGCAACAACCATGGCATTGCATCCCAATATCGAGGCAGTATATCGCAGCAGCATCGAAGATAGGCTGAAACTTGTAGATTGTGAGTTATCCATCATCAGGAAACAAACATATCAGTTCATTACAGTTTAATCATTACAATTCAGTTCAGTAATCAGACATGTGTAGGTGGAACAATTCCTCTGGACTGAAATATTCAGAACAAGTTCAGATGCATAACACGGATATGTATATACCTTGTTATCGTCAGCCCCGAACGATTGCAAACACTTCTGCACAACATGGTTGCCATTAGGATCCTTGATGAGCTCCAGGAACCCGGGGCGCAGTGCGGCGACGACGAGCTGAATCTCCTCCTTTGTCCTCAGGCTCTCAATCAGCTTCTGCACTGCCCTAGTCCTGAAATCAAGAACAGCATCACAGCACAACAGTTAGCAACAAAATTGCCAGCGACAGAGTTGAATTACCAACCATGTTGATTCAGGGAGTAGCAGTCTTACCCATGTACATTGAGGGAGATCCTGACGAGCACGAAGGGTTCCTTGGTAAGTGTGAGCACGACGCCCATCCTCTGCTCTTGGTCGCAGACGGCGAGCAGCTTCTGCATGAGGTAGTTCCCGAACGGGTTCACCATGAGGTCCACGGCGTGGCGGGCGACGCCGGCGAAGATGAAGTCGGCCTCGCGCTTGCCGTCGTCGAGGCGCTGCTGCAGGAACCGGCACCCGTGCTGGTCCTTGGCCACGTGGTACATGTACCCGCGCAGCCCGACGAGGCTCTCGTACTTGGACGGCTTCGCCGCCGCGCACTTCTTGGGGCTCGTCACCTTCCTCGGCCTCGACGTCTTGCACGGCCGGGACCTCACCGCCGGCGCCGGCTGAAGGTCCCAGTCCTCGGTCGCGGCGGCGTCGAGGCAGGTGCTGGAGAAGGGGAACGGATCGAACGGTGACATTTCGCGGCGCCTGTCCGTAGAGAAGGGACGCGACGCCACGAAATTCTCGGCGTCCATGAAATGGAGGTTGCTCGTCGGGGACGAGCTGGCCTTCCTGGGGTAAAGAAAGCTCGAGAATTCGCCGCTCTCGTCTTCGTCCTCGTCGTCCTCATCGACGAAGCCCATCTCGCCGAGCTCCTGGATGAGGTACGAGAAGTCGAAGCCGGCATCGGCCTCCCCGGCGGTGGCTGGCTCGCCGCAGCCGAGGAAGTCGCCGTGGTGAAGGAGCGGGATCTCGTCCAGAAGCATCTCCATCTCCATGTCGAACTTCATCTCACACCACCACCACTGTGTTGCGCGGCGCCTTGGTGGATGAATTGCGATCGAGTCTTGATGGGGGGGAGAAGGATGAGGAATTCAGTGGGGGATTGGGGTGGATTGGTTCGTGGAGAGGATTGGTTTGGGCTGAGGTGGTTTCTTGGAGATGGTTCGTTGAGGCATGCAGGAGTGGGAGGAGGAGAGAGCAGAGGGGGAGGTTTTATACACGAACCATAGCGCGAAAGTAGTGACGAGACGACTGATGCCGGTGAGGAGTCTGGTGATTTTTTATTTTCTTTTTTATAAAGATTTTCTTTTTTTCTTTAGTTTCTTACCGAGTCTAATTTTCCTTTTTTGGGGTGAGCATTTTATGTATTTCAACATCAGAATTTCAGTGCCGGGCTTGATATTTGACTTTTTTTTACGTAGATATTTGACTTGAAATAGTGATCTCCGACAAACATGCCACCGATGGGCGAAGATATACCGTGCATATTTTCTACCAATATTGTATTTAATTCCAACAAATAACTCGATGCATTGCGCACAATTAAACTGTATGCGGAATATCAAGATACACAACATAGTTTGTCGCCCTGGCATATGAGGTGTGATACACATGGGCACTTGGCGACTAAGCTCGTGTCAACACACACCAACTATGTATGATCTTTCCGCATTGTGGCGGTAGAAGAGAAAACATAAATGGAAAGACGAAAAAGCGACGGGAGATGGACTTCTGAATTAAGTTAGGAATGAAAAGCCGATAATTGTTTTTCAGAAGTTTGACATAATTTAGGCCTAGAAAAGGGCTTTCTAAGTTACCACGGAGATCCCCCTTTTCTAGTGAAAATGCATAATATCCCAAGGGAAATGTCTTTGCTTTAGATGTAGGGAAATATCTTTGAGGATGTGTACGACAACATTACCGATTTAGGCACACCTATTTCGAGGCTAACGGTGGCACACACGACTTGGCCCACTGCCCTCCACTCTCCAGCGACCTTTTCCCATGGTCCAGGGGCGGCCAAGTGCTACGCTTTTGTTGGGACTCGGGAGGTGCACTTTTGGCCCCACCCCTCAGTGACCTAGGCCAGCGCCTTTTCTCCCAGAAAATATCTCCCCCCTTGCATTGCAGGATATTTCTTGGAACTTTGGGTCCCCATGGCCATGAAGAAATGGGGGATATTTGCGTTGCGCTTGCATCCAAAATCCCAAACGGAGCAAAGGGATGGGCAGGCGTTGGTTGGGTTATCTATCCATTGCTTTGCATGTAGGATGTGAGCCGTATGGTTGGCTGGACATGGACCAAGGATCCTGCGCTTTTTGGCACACTCGGACAAGCTGTGCTGCCGCTGCGTCTGCACTTTTTGGCTTCTTATCGTACTATCAAGCGGAAGCAGATATTTGCTCCTGAGCTTGAGAGGAAAAGATCAAGGCTTGATATGGCAGCCTGGCCCTGGCGATATATCTTCACTTTTGCCACGTCATTGAGCTCCATGAGTTGCACTTGTATTCTCTATGGTGTGTATCGCTTAAACTACAAGTGAAAATGCAATGGTTTTGTGTCAGTTATAACACTTGGTAAAATCTACAGAGTTGAACATTCATGATCAAGTACTCTGAATCGCAATGAGGACATGTACAATGCATAGCCCTAGGGGTGCTGCCTCGCAACTTTAGCTAGGTTCGGGTGGTCCAATTTAGGCTTGGATGATATACTTTTGGAGAGACGGTCTCTTCTGCAGGAGGTTGTCTCTTCAACACAAAAAGTGAAGAGGGAGGGGAAAAGGTGAGAGGGAAAGAGAGAAACTAAAGCAGCTTTTGAGGGAGAGAGAAATTGACATGGGTTGGACCAATATTCTTCACACCTATTGCTTCATTTACTTTTTAGGTTCGTGCTTACGTGGGGCAGTAGCATACCACTGCCCCCATTGCTCATGCCCTGACACAGCTTCTCCGATCCGCTCCTCGAAAAGCTGCAATTACATGTAACACGACAAGACTGCAATCCACAATGGAAGAGCAAAACTGCCGCACAAAAGGCATTACCCAGGGTTGCAGATCAAGCCAAAACAGCAATCGAATTTCCCTACCATTTTCCTCCTTTTCACTTAAGACAAAATGAGTTTACCCTGCACTAGCAGCTTTATCCGGGAATTACTAATCTTTGTGGCCACATTAGCTGCACTTGGGACGATTGGTATAGCCGTATAAGACTACAAGTCGGGTTCAGAAAAGCCCATTTTGGCAATAAGGTTGATACATCAGATGCAAAAGTAGATAATAGGATAACACAAATATTTGCACATTCTCTTCTCAAGTTCATAGTTTTGATTGAAAATGGCAAATGGTAGGTTTATACCATCCAAAAATGTTCAGATCAACAGAAACACAAGATTGACCAACTAAAATTGACAAAATCAACATGATGACAGAAAAAGTTTTGCTTCTAGTCTTCCATCAAGTGTTCACAATTTGCACTTGGACATCCTCAGTTCGCCTGGCACCCTTTGAAGATGAGGTATGGAAAAATATTTCATTCGGGAACAGCATTCTCTTCATTCGAGGCAGCTTGATCTGAAGATACGGCAGTGTTTCCTACATCTGTACTTTTACCTTCAGACGCAAGAGCATTCTTTCCCTCTTCCTGACTACCAGAATCAACATCCATGCTACTATTTGCGTTCTCCTGACCATCTGATTTTGATGAGTCAACCTTGTCACAAGCTCCATCATTAGTTGTAACATTGTCAACACTATGAGAAATGGAAGTAATCTGTTGAACTGAAGCCTCATCGTTATCCACTTGAGTGTCAGGTACCGGAGGAATAGGGCCTACAAGTTCTTTATCTGAATTGTCCATATCCATCTGATCCCCATTGACTTCTTTGCTTCCTGCAGGTTCTTCATCAGTAACCCTAGCCATCTGTGCTGATTCCTCGTCAACACTGTGACTCTTCCTCTCATTTTCTTCCTCAGCAGCATGACTATGATCTGCGGCCTCCTCCTCCTTGGCACCTTTTTCTGCCTCTATTGCCTCCTCCTTGGCACCTTTTTCTGCCTCTATTGCCTCCTCCTTAGCACGTTTTTCTGCCTCTATTGCCTCCTCTTTAGCACGTTTTTCTGCCTCTATTGCCTCTTTAGCACGTTTTTCTGCCTCCATTGCTTCCTCCTGTAGCTTAAGTTGCCTCTTGTGCTCCTCGAGTTGCTCTTGGATCCTCTGGTAACCAGACAAGAAATCACCATAGCGGCTTTGGAGAGTACGTTCTAATGCTTTCTGTTTATCCACTTCTTCGGCCAAATTTCTCACACGATAGGCACCAGCCATCTGTTCTTGTTTCTGTAACTCTTGGAAGCATTCAAGTTCCGTTGCTGCAGTGTTCATCTGCTTGAAGGTGTCTTGGATCTGCGACCCCAACTTTGCAGCACGTGCCTAATAAATCAAAGAAGTAAAGGAAACCATCAGGATTACAAATCGACATGGAAAAGCTAGAAACAATTTGCGTTCAGTATCATACAATTTTGTTTCAGTACAACTAATCCAGTATATCAAGTAAAAAAGCAAAGCCAGAAGCAATCACTAATGAGATGTATCCCCTGCAATTTGTGCAAGTTTGGTTTGGGACAGCCCAATAGTATGTCAAAGTCTATGGGTGGCGTCCCCATAGTAGTAGAATTTAATTTGACAGCCAACAAAAATGGCCTAGTTGGGGCAGATGGAAGAGAAGTGTCCTTAAACTAACTAGAGAGAAGCATTAGCGTCGCCAGGCAAAGCTGTATAGCATGTTGCCTGAACGAAAATCAAAACTAATAGAGATACTACAAAGACGACGATGCATCATCTCCCACTAACCTGGTATCCCTGTGTCAGCAGTTTGATCTTCTGCTCAAGCCGAGAAGCTTTCTTTGCTTCATCATCCATTCTCTTCTTCACAATTTCAAACTCATGTTGCAAACCGGAAATCTTATCAGCATTTCCAGCAACACTGGCAAGACCATAGCTGTTATTCGTCGGGAAAAACATAAGGTCTTCTTGGCATGCATCATGAGACTTTATGAAATCCTCAAAAGATTCATTTTCATGGCCCATGGCCACACGAAGATACTGAATCTCCTCCTCAACCATAGAACTTGCCTGTCAACCAAGAAATGAAGCAATTTAAAAAGGGTACACAGGACTGAAACAAAGAACATTAATAAAAATTAAAACATGTAAATAAAGATAGGCAAGAGACGAACTCTAGTATACAGTTAAATAAACCATTCAGAACACACTGCAATCTAGTAAAAGGTAAAAACGTTCATACTTGGATGATAGCTATAGTAAGTGATTACTAAATTGTCAGACACAATGCTCTAGAGGAAGTTCTTCAAAAATACTATGTGCGTCTGAAATCTTATGCAGAAAGAATACCAGAAACTTGTCAAAACTATTAAAAGAAGAATTACTGCACAGTTCTCTACGGTGTGTATGGCCATGTGCCCATATGTCATAACATGACCATTTTAACTCTCAAATGACTTGCAGGTGCTAACAACTTCTACACTTCCGAGCAACAATTTTTCAAACTGTGCAATCTACCTATTAATTATTTTGCTATTGTCTGAGAGACTGAGACTTGTAAGGTCATTTTCAACTTTCAGTTCCCACACCTGGAAGAGGTTATTTCTCAAGCAATCTTACACCCTCATGGCCTTTTGGATATCAATGTGTTATCTAACTGCAGATAGCGCATTTCTCAAGCAATCATATAATCCACCGAGATCAGGGAAGGCAATGTTAACTTTTGAGAAACATTTTTACAGCACCAGTCTGATTCCCTAGCCTCCTAGGACACAAATCTGCATGTTACCAAATGATGGCAGGGCAATTTAAAAATCAAAGGGCTATGTCAATTTAAGCTGAGTCCATAGCTAGAAAAACAAAATCTAAATTGATATAAATGCAAATTTAGTCAAGACTAAAGAAGGAATTAAGATACTTCATGGAATGTTCGTTTTGTCACGGCTATCCAACAAAATTCACACAAAATATCCAAGGAAAAAACTATAGTGCATAACAATAAGAACTGAGTAAGAAACTAGCACAATTCTTCTACGAATCCTACATCTAAACAGTAATATTGCTAGTGTTGTAGTATACAGCTCCCAGTACCCACTATATAAACTTATTTGCCCTGCCCTTGCTATCTCAAGGATAACATTCAATGCCAACGGATTAGTTATAGCCAAGACTAATAATCAGAAGATCATACAGGTTGCTCTTATTCACTGAGGTATATATAATGATGAATCCACGTGGTTTCTAGTTATTATTGATGTACCTAATACTATAAAAAAAATGGATGACTGTTGTCATTAAATGGATATGCAGTTCAACATAAATACAAATAATAAAGAGGGAATGTGTACCTCTTTCAGTTCAAGCTCATCGAAACCTTCTATTTCAGGAACCGGAGCTGCCCCATTTGCCTGACGCTTGTTCCCTTTCTTTTTCTCTCTTTGAGTTTGTTCATCAAGAGGATATTTAGCATTATCATGCTCAAGGAGCCTAAGGAGCTCCTCGTTTATTAGCTCATCAGCTTGTTCAAGTGATGTAGGAGGCACAAAGGTACTTCTGTTTTCTCCACCTTTAATCAGAGACTGCCGGAGAATCTCCACAGAAGCAGCAGGTGGCCTAGGCAAACTCCTCTGCAACACTTTTGATCTCTTCCTGAGCAATGCCTCCTGCCTTGCTTGTTCCTCAGCCCTCTCTCGTGCTAACCTGTCTGACATATCCTCTTCAATTTTATCTTCAGCCTCTTCCTTCTCCTCTGTGATGGGTGGCATAACTAGCTGGTACTCATTCTTAGGCTGTGGAATTGAAGCAAAACCAGATCGCAGACCTCTTCTCAATTCAGCTTGCCTACGAAGCTCGAGCTGGGCGCTGTCCTGCATTTCTACCTCTTCATTTATGCGGAGCTCATCCCGGAAAGGGGTACCTTTTGGAGTTAAACCAAAAGAATTTCCATCTCTGGAGGGTGTCATACCAATCCTTGGGGTAATACCAGGGCCAGGGCTAGCCAGAGGCGTTGCCATAGGATTTGGAGTTTGCATCTCCTTCTTACGTGGCGTAACACCAGAAAAATCTGATGGATGAAGCTCTGGGTTATCACCTCCTAAAAGAGGTGTTTGTGATTCCCTTAAACGTGCAAGATTCTCTGCCTCCATCATAATAGCGTCCCCTTTACCACCTGGAGTTCGTTGCGGCGTTCGCAATGGTGTCATACCAAGCCTTGGAGTTTGGGAGTAACTTGCAAGCAATGTCCTAGTAGCAGTACTTCCTTCACCAAGCTCCTCAGCTAGAGCAGGATCTCCAGCATTACCCATCTTTGCAATCTCCTCCAATTCATGATCAGAAATTTGGGGTGGTGGAAGCATTAGTTTGGACCTTCTTGTGACTGCTTCTGGGTCATTGAGTTTATTTGCTTGCATTATTGCTGCAGGGGCATCCTGCCTCTGCAGAATTTTGTTCCTGGCAATGTCTTGCTTTCTCAACTGAGCCTCTACATCCACTCTTCTCTTCCCTTCAAGCTCCTCAATAGTAGTTGGAAACTGTACATGCTCCAGTGGCCTGTCTTCACCCACGGTATCATAAAAGCCTGGAGGAGGTCTCTTTTCAAAAGGGATCTCAGCATTATAGTCAATTCCCTTTCTCTTTCTTTTTTTGTGCCGGTTGTCAATACCAGCTGCCTTCAGTTCTCTCCTTTTTTGCAGTGATGCAAGCCTCCTCGCCTCTTCAAGTTGCTTCTCTCTTGCCTTTCGTTTTGCCTTTTTACCCCTGGTGTTAGCTAAGCGAGCCCTTGCCTCGGAAAGCATCTCCTTTTCATCTTCGTCCATGTCAACAGGATCTGGACGTGCAGGTTTTGACTCAGGGTTTGGATCAATCTCCCCAGGTCGCAACTTTCTTGGGTCATCATTAGGCTCATAATTTTCATCCTTAGCACAGGCAGCATCAAGTAATTTTTCATAACGCTCGAGGCACTGAGATGGCGTCCGGCCTACAATAGGTGCAATAGTCCTCCATTGAGTAGGCATGAGCTTAGCAAGGTGGAGCAGCTTCTCATCTTCTTCCCTTGTCCACTCAGTCTGGAGTAAACAGACAAGAGTTAGTTAAGGGAAATTAATCGCACAACCATTATATTATACTAAAGACAGCTGAGAACAGGGCATATCTATGTCATAACGTAGCAGATAAACAATTAAAAGAAAGCATAAAGCACATATCACATGTGAAGGTTGGCACTTATTTTGGAAGATTGAATTCAATCTTACAAAATGCTGAAGCTTCAAAAATAAGATGACAGTGTTAATACAGAATTAAACATCCAATTTAGAGTTGTCAAGTGGGGTGTACTAACATCGTTTAACAACTCAGGGTACATATTTCAATGATATGATATGACAGAGAACATGTTAAAAGTTCAACATCATGCAAAGACAAATATTCATCGCCACAAAAATGAGTACTGCATGACTACAACCCAACGATGATGTACACTGTCCGTTATATTAACTTCCGTAACAATAATATTTAGACAGAATGCAAATATTCAGTTGGCTCCATTTGGTGGTAGTTTACTGCACAGGCAGTTTATGATATGTTTATCACTAGATTTTCACAGGCAGTGTATAGATTTATAGCATGGTATGGCATGAAACAGAGAAGAACCTAACCTCAAAGTGTACATGTGGGTTGTATTTTAAATCTGGCCGTGATAAGCATTTCAAAAGGATAGAGCAATACAGGGAAACAGTTTACACAACAAACTGAATAGCGTTTTCACCGCGCTACATATGAAAATCGCACTTCCAGAGCAACACATCACAGCTACGGCTCTACATCACAACCGCAGATCCCCTAATTTCTAATCGGTTCATAGCGGCATCCAATAGCAGCTCCCACGCTAACAAAGCACCACGACATCGCAGACTCCAAGGAGCCCGCGGAGCCGCGAGCGAGAGAAGGCTAGGGGGGTCGGGCTGCCGCAGCAATTACCTTCTTGATGGAGGGGTCGAGCCACTCGTACCAGCGGGCCTTGCACTGCTTGGCGGACTTGCGGACGAGCAGCGAGGAGATGCGCGCCCACTGGTTCTTGCCGTACTTCATGACGGCCGCCTTGAGGATCTCATCCTCCGTGTTCTTCCACACGCCGCCCTTAATCATGATCCTCATCTTGGCTCCTCCCTCGCGGCCTCGCCCGGCCGACTAGATCTGTTCTCCTCCGCGGAGGGCCACCGTGGTTCCGCTTCCGCCGCGCCCCCAGGCAGGCGGCTCCGGCGAGAGCTGGTCCGTCCTAGGGTTTGAGGGGGAGTGGGAGGGGGTTTAGGGTTGGGTTGGTCGGGGGCTCGGGGGCTGGGTGGCGATGCAGATGAAGGGGGATTTCGTGGTTCTGTAGAGGACAGGGACGGAACAGGCAGAGAATAGATGTGTAGGGCGGTTTCTGCAAATTGCACCGGCGGTGGTGGAAGGAGAACATAGATCTGACCGTCCGTTTGTAGCTAATCCAACAACACATACGGTTCATCTCAAAAGAAAAACACTGACGGTTCTATTAAAAAACACTGACGGAAAACATACGATAAAGTAATGCTCAAAAAGTTCTAAGAAAATGTAAATCTATCGCGCTATATGCTCTTCCAAATATCAAGGAGTTTGTAAAAGGATGATGGATGCTATATTATAATTCTATAGTGGGGAGATGATAATAACAGCAAAGTAGTGCATTGGTTTGCATGGTGGAAACTTTGTTACCCAAAATGAGAAGGTATGGATTTTAGAGATTTTTATTCTTTCAATCTAGCCATGGTTGCTAAACAGGCTTGGAGACTTATCAACAATCCAAAATCTCTTTGTGACAAAGTTCTCAGAGCTAAGTATTATCCTCATGGCGGCGACATTCTGAAGGCTGGACCAAAATCCAGATCTTCATTCACATGACAAAGTATTCTGGCTGGTTTGACAACTTTTAAACGAGGCTATATTTGGAGAGTAGGCAATAGCGAGAAGATTAATATATATATATAGAGTCGCGCTATTTGACACCCTAGGTGCAGAATAACTATTCTGCACCCGGTTATTCTGCACCCGGGCCGAACCAGCGTCCTGTCGAACCAAACCCAACGAGCCAGCTTGCGCGCGCTCGGTAGCATGCGACATAAGATGCTCATGCGGCGACGTAAAAATTCAAGCGCAAATGTAATTAGGAGCCCACGACCCCGAGTCAACCAACTGGGCCCATGCGTGTGCAGTTCTGTAACAGCCGACGTAAGAAAAATATGGCTGCTGGTTTCTCAAAAAAGAAAAAAAAATGGCAGCTGACGTAACAAATGCCAGCTGACATAAGAAATCTGAGGCCAAACGCAGACCAAAAATACGGCCACTGTAATTCATCCCAAGCGAGGCATTTATCAACGTAAAGAACTTTAGTAATGGCGTGTTCCTATGTGACAACGTTTATGTGTTTGTAAAAATCTATTGACCTGATTACACATCCTTAAGAAGGCTTAATGTGCTTGCAAAATCACAGACTAACGCACTGTAAAAACGGAACATACTGTGTGCACTTAAATTGTATGTTAAGAACTAGCTACCGGAGATTTAGTAAGAAAATAATACACACCAGATCTGTAATTACATGTGAAGCCTAGTATACACATTTCCAATCAGAGATAATTATAGCTCTCACACGAGCCATGTAATACTAACTAAAGAAACAACATAATCTTGTCGATGCCAAATCATATCACTTTGCTTATCACTGTCTTCCTTCACATCAGTAGCTGCGCCAAATTGAATTAATTTGATTTTCAATGGAGCGGAAGATAATAAGCAGGCACGCAGCGGGCAGTGTGTCAAGTAATGGTAAAATACACCCTGTTTCTTCCATGCCCAACAAGGCAGCAACACTCAAAAGACATGAAGAGAAGATGAGCCGGTTCAGCGATATGCTTTCCCCAGCGTGCCAATGCCCAGCTGCACAAGGAAAAGGAGAACACATCACGTGCCTAATGTATTTTCAAAGTTGAAACTTCAATTATAGATACATAGTTTCTCTCAAAAAGTGTATTAAGATTAATGGTAACAAAAAGACAATCAATCAAGGAATTAGCTTCTGATGGATGGACTGCTAACATATAAAGAAATAAAAGATGGTAACATGGCAAATACTGGAAAAGCTGATGCATACAGAAAGATGTATATTTTCTCATCCAGACCAATTTTAATCAAGCAAATGCAGCTTCTAGTGCATGGTAATAACGTAATAAGGATCTTTCATGATAAACAACAATTTAAATAGTATAGTTCTTTTACACTACAAGAGAATAAGTATGACATGTTCAATATAACCTAATTAAACTTAGTAGTTAGTAGATCATTAGCAGCTTTCTGGATCAAATCAGACCCCAACTTTCTTTGCTCGCCAATTCCTGAAGAATTAGCAGCAAACAAGGTCAAATCAAAGGACATGTATTTTGTGATTCATCAATGATTTTCAATTCTCAGGTAAGAGCTTATACTTTTGGTAAAAAATTACCACACATGTTAGATGCTTCCCTACAACATAGTGATACTCACTCACTGTTGTTTTCTTATATTAATTGGAGTAGTGTCTTGACAATTAATTTGTCAAAATTTGCACTAGATTTTTTAACATGCTTCAAGTTATACATAAATTTATCCTTCCTGCTAGTTCTGAATCAAGAAACGACCAGAAAGGAAAGTAAGGTCAGTGTATCTTAAGTGGAAGCCCACCGTCATGCTCCACCGCCCTAAAACGACAAACAGTAATGCTGAGGCCGCTTACAGCTCTGCATGATGCCGATGCTGCCTGCAGCCACCATGCCTGCAATTACGAAATTGCTTTTGACCTCCATTGCATGCTAGACCTACACAAGGGAATCAGCTAAAAATACAAATTGTTTTTTATGTATGGAAGGAAACATAATAAACAGATTTGCAAGTATCAGACCACATGAAATTTGAGAGGTCATATTTCTGTGGGTAGGTAGTAATGGAATGGTTTCATCCGCCTTTGCTGAAGAAGCGCACAATCTGCATGGTGCGGAGATGCCACTTGGATGTCGATGTCGCCCACATCCACTGGCCGCCTGCAATACGCCGCTCACCACATCACATTGCCGCCGGCGACCACGCAGACGCCTGCTCGGCTGGCTAACCACGACGCCACCGATTCCACCCGCCGACCACGACACTGCCAAGCGCAGAGCCCACCAGCCGCTCGCCTGGCCACCGAAACTTCCCGCTGCTCATACGGTTTGTGCAGAGTCCAATATCCAAATTGTCGCCACCGCATGCGCTGGATTAGAAACAAAGGAGGAAAAAAATTAGGTGTGGCTGGTAACTGGGCTAGCTCCTAACCCACGACCTTAATTATGAAAGAAATTGTGGGTGTAAAAAGTTCACAACAGGATGCTTGGAGTGAATCTAAAACGCCTACTAGAACTGATGCTTTACACTAGAACTGATGCATACAAGCTAATTGATGCAACCCCTAATTTGCATTGATAATTAAAGCAACAAGATCTAGAAGAATTGAATATCGACTTGCAGGCTCAATGCTTTACACTCCAAACAAATTCAACAATAAAGCTACGCAAGGTGTAGTTGCTTGGAGTGAATCTAAAACGTTGTGGTGCCGCTCCTCCTCGATCGTTGTTGGAGCGGGGGCAGAAACTTATGTGCTGCAAGCAGGTGGAGTCTGACGGCGAGATAAATGGATCCATCTCTACAGCTGGGGGCGGAATATAAGTAAAATCTAACAAATAGGCAACAAAATACTGAACGATAGAGAAGAAAGAAAGGATTAAACGCCACACCGTACCATGAAGTTGAATCCCTCCAGCCGCACATATCCCGAGCTGTAGCCGCTCGGCGCCCGCCGTGATACCCCGCTGCAGCCGCTGGCTGCCCGCCGCGATCTCCATCTACAGCCGCTCGTCACCGCCGTCGTTACCATCTTCAGCCACTCTCCAGCCGCCACAATCCCAACTGCAGCTCGCCGCCAGCCGCAATCGCCAGAACTGCCGATCCCTAAAATTCTTGAACCGTCTGCCGCACACAATGCCCTCGATTAGACTGGTCAACCCACGACTGGAAGTTAGGTGAGAAACGGTCGTCTTAAAAAAAAACAACAAATTACATCGACCGTGGCGGGACACGAGGGGTTGGGCCGCACCAAGTTGGCTGGTCCGATTCGGTCCACCGACCCGGGTGCAGAATAAATTATTCTGCACCCACGGAGTCATGGTTTCCTTCGAGCCTGGATAGATAGATTATTACGCCGAGAGGGGATGTGGTCTATACTTAAGTTTCTGAATTAGTTGATTGATACGTCTCAAACGTATCTATAATTTTTGATGCTCCATGCTTGTTTATACACCATTTGCTTTGTGTTTTGTTACACTTCGTGGCGTTTTTATGCGTTTTTCGGAAATAACCTATTGACAAGATGCCATAGTGCCAGTTCCCTATTTTCTGCTCTTTTTGTGTTTCAGAAAAGCTACACAGGAAATATTCTCGGAATTGGACGAAACAAAAGCCGAAACTTCTATTTTTCTCGAATGAAGGACGAAGACCGAAAGAGAGCCGGAGAGGGGCCAGAGGGCCACCTCACCAGGGGGTGGCGCGCACCCCCTCCTGGCCGCGCCAGGGGGTGATGAGGCCCCCTGGTGGCCCTCTGACGCCGCCTCTCCGCCTATTTAAAGCCTCCCGAAGTCCAAACCCTAAATCGATCGATGTTTTTTGAGAAAAAATCCTGCAGCTCCGCCGCCACCACCGACGAATTTTGGGGGACAAAAGTCTCTATTTTGGCACCCTGCCGGGACGGGGAAGTGCCCCCGAAGCCATCTCTATCGATGTCGTCGCCTCCTCTGCCATCTCCACCAACGTTGTTGTCTCCTATGATGAGGAGGGAGTAGTTCTCCCCCGGGGCTGAGGGCTCTACCGGTAGCTATGTGGTTCATCTCTCTCTCCCATGATGTGATCTTTATGTGATCACGAGCTTTGTATCTAGTTAAATTGGTAGATGCTATTATTCAGATATTATGCTATTCCCGTGCTTTATTATTATAATCTTCAGAGATACCTTGTACCATGATGTGAAGGTGACAGTGTGCGTATTATGTGTGTCTATTTGGCTAGTGTCTCTATGAATTGTTGGTGTTTGTTGGAACCATCTAGTGCACTCAAGGTGATAGTGTGGGACAATCTAGTTTGGGAAATGCAAACTTTGAGGAGTGCTTTGTAGCCCTTCGCATGATTAGTGTTCGTTATCCATTGAAGAATAATTTAGAGTGGCATAGTGAAGTTAGTATTTATTGGTTCGATTATGTTATCTTTGTTGAGAGTGTCCACTAGTGAAAGTATGATCCCTAGGCCTTGTTTTCAAGCATTAAACATCATTTACATTCAGTTTTGTTACATGTTTGCTCGCAGCGATATTTATTTCAGATTACATTTACTACTTATAACCGTCCATATTACTTGTATTTCACTATCTCTTCACCGAACTAGTGCACCTATACATCTGACGAGTGTATTGGGTGTATTGGGGACACAAGAGACTTCTTGTATCGTAATTACAGGGTTGCTTGAGAGGGATAGCTTTGACCTCCTCCTCCCTGAGTTCGATAAACCTTGGGTGATCCACTTAAGGAAAACTTGCTGCTGTTGTACAAACCTCTACACTTAGAGGCCCAACACTATCTACAAGGATAGAAGCGTGTGTAGACATTAAGCTCTTTTCTGGCACCGTTGCCGGGGAGGTAAGATAAAAGGTACTCACATTTTTTGGCTACTAAGTCTTTTAGTTGCTGGTGAGTGCTCGAAGTTATTTCCTTTAGATTCTGCAATTATATCTTTTTGTTTCTTGTTTTTATTTTTACTAGTTAGGCTTAATGGAAAACAAGGAGTTCTATAGTATTTTTCCTAAGTTAGGACATGAAGTGTTTGAAAAACCTTTGGAGCTTTATTCGCATAGCAATGTTATTTGTTTGAATTCTTTGGATACCGTTATTGCTAATGCTATAGGAAGGTCTAAGCTTGGGAAAGCTGGTTTTGTTAAGCATGATATTTTTAGTTCCTCAGCTTTAGTGGAGAAAATTCGCTATGATGATATTTTATCTCCCATATGTGATGATTCTAATGATATTTGTGGTCCTCGTTCCTTTAAAATACCTATAAAAATTGTTAAACGTGCTATGAATAACTGCTATTTAGGGGATGGAACTGTTCATCCCGGTGATTATTTGCTCTTTACACATAAATTATACGAGTTGTTCAAGTGTGCACGTATTTTTTCAGGTGAAGTTAAGAGGAAGCTATTTTCTTTATCACTAAAGGGTGATACGTCTCAAACGTATCTATAATTTTTGATGCTCCATGCTTGTTTTTACACCATTTGCTTAGTGTTTCGTTACACTTCGTGACGTTTTTATGCATTTTCCGGAACTAACCTATTAACAAGATGCCACAGTGTCAGTTCCCTGTTTTCTGCTGTTTTTGTGTTTCGGAAAATTTACATCGAAAATATTCTCGGAATTGGAAGAAACAAAAGCCGAACATCCAGAAATTTACCGAAGCTTCCAGAAGTCCGAAGAGGAGACGGAGAGGGGCCACGGGTGTGACCGCCCTGGTCCACTTCTGACGCTGCCCCTTCGCCTACAAAGACTCCCCGACAGGAAAAACCTAAGAACCCGATCAATTTTCTAGAAACACATCGCGATCCGCCGCCGCCGTCGACCTGAGATCGGGAGGGTCCAGAAGCTCTTCCCGGCGCCCTACCGGAGAGGGGAATCGCCACCGGAGGTCTTCTTCATCGCCATGCTTGCCTCCGGCGCAATGAGTGAGTAGTCTACCTTGGACTATGGGTCCATAGCAGTAGCTAGTTGGTTGTCTTCTCCACCATGTGCTTCATGTTTAGATCTCGTGAGCTGTCTTACATGATCGAGATCACCGTTATGTAATTCTACATGTTGTATTTGTTGGGATCCGATAAATATTGGTGTTATGATTGAGTTGATGTGCTGAATATTATCTTATGTTATCTCTATGTTGTTTATGATCTTGCATGCTCTCCGTTGTTAGTAGCTATCTTGGCCAAGTAGTTACTAGTGACTCCAAGAGGGGGTATTTATGCTCGATAGTTGGGTTCATGCCTCTATTTAATCTGGGAGAGTGACAGAAACCTCTAAGGTTGTAGATGTGTTGTTGCCACTAGGGAGAAAACAACATTCTTATGTCCAAGGGTATATGCTTTGTTTACATTACACACTTTGCTTAATGCAGTTATCTGTTGTTCGCAACTTAATATTCACGGGGTCCTCGGATGATTCCCCGTGGGTGGATTATTAGTCATAGATGCAGTTGGATGGCGGTCTATATATTTTGTTGTAATGCCCAGAGTAAATCTCATAGTGATCCTCTCGACATATGCACGTTATCTTTATTCTATCAATTGCCAACTGTAATTTGTTTACCCAGCATGTTGTTATTTATCTTATGGAGAGACACCACTAGTGAACTATGGACCCCGGTTCAATTTCCTTTATATTGCTATCACATGTTTACTTTACTCGCACTGTTTACTTTCTTGCATATTACTATTGCTTTCCACTCGATACGTTCATTTCTTTGTTTACAGCAAACCGGTGAGATTGACAACCTTATCGTAAGTTGGGAGCAAAGTACTTGGTTGTGTTGTGTGCAGGTTCTGTGTTGCGGCTGGCGAAGCAAAGCACTGGACGAGGCGCCTTATAAATTGTCCGGAGCCGTCGCAAAGCTAGCAAGCATCACCTTCTGGAGTTTGGCTTTTTCCTGGACTGACAAACCTTGGTTTCTTACTGAGGGAAAATTTGCTACTGTGCTCATCATACCTTCCTCTTGGGGTTCGCAACTGGACGGTGATTTACATCAACATCATGCCGCATCAAGCTAATTTTCTGGCGCCGTTGCCGGGGAAAAATAAGACTTCTGCAAGGGGAATTTCGCACGCACATCCTTTACTTTGTTTTAAGTTTTTCTTTATTTTATTTTTACTTGCATCGTTTTATCAAAAACACAAAAAAATTAGTTTCCTTTTTAGTTGTTACTTTATTACTTTTAGTTCATTATGTTGTTCCCTAAGTAAGTTTTGGAGGACCTCTGAGTAGGTAGTGGTTCTATTATTGGGAAAAGTAATATTGAGGAGTTCTTTAATCATATTAGTATGCATAAAGATATTGAGGAAAAGTCTTTGGCTGAGCTTGCTCCTAGTTATGAAGTTGCTTCTGCTTATTTAGTTCACATGCTGGAAGCTAGGTTTGCTAGCCTTAATCCTTTTATGCAATACATGTTTCTTAAGCTTCATGATATTGAAGACCCCGAAAAGAAAGCTTTTATCTTGGAAACTTTGCATGGAGAATTTGGAGATGTTGCCATTGAAGCTAGTAAAGTTTTTAAACGTTTTAATAAGCTTGGCTCACATATAGAGGTTGTTAGTACAAACAACGAAGAAACCCAAATACCAATACCTAGCAAACTCTTGGGATTGTATGAAGCTTTTGAAAATAATTTTGATTGGATCTGTCCCAAAAATCTTTTTAGTGAATTGAGTGAACCAAAGCGTGATCACAAGGTGACGAGGGTTAACTCGACAAATGTCCTAGATGAAGGACTTAGGATCGGGGAGATAGGGCGTCGGATGAACTCGAAGGTAAAGTTAGTCGAAATAGGTGTGTATCGAAAGTAAACTTGGGTATTCAACCTGGCTTGCTTTCAATCTGCCCTACACCGTCCCCTCCTGGCCCCTATATATAGGTGGCCAGGTCTCGAGGATCGGGTAGGGTTCGATACAGATTACAAATATCGACATACGGTATTAACTCGTATTCGACTATCATTACAATTGGGCCTAGCTTATCGGGCCTCAGGGGTACTCAACTAACGGGCTCTATTAACTATACCCTTGTCAGTAGCCCCTGAGATTCTACCAGAATTGCAGATTCGGGTTGAATCTCTAATCTTCAAATCTTCGACTTGGTCAATTCTTCGACTTTATCTTCAAATCTTCGACTTGGTCTTTCGACTTATATTGATGATAATTTGCTCGCAAGGGGTCTCGATGAACAAGCCTGACAACTCTGACGGATCAAGAGGTCAGTTAACTGCCGGAACAGATACTTGTCACCTACTTCAAATTCAATCCCCTTGGACTTGAATTCGGGATACCGGTCAAACTCACTCTTTTGCCTCATTTAGGACTTACAAAAAATGAGTCCCAGTGGTTCTCAGGGTACCCAGTGCGTCCACCAGGATTTTCTTCGCGTCGTAGACACGGATACATACCAGCAGAGCGCATCCATGTTCGTATACTAGGCCACACAGGACGGATCCCGCGGTCTTACCTTCGTGATAAATCACGGCATTCGAGTTTCGTTGCGATAACGCAACTCGAGAATCTCATGTCGCAGTCAAAGTTTGACTGAAAATATTCGGGTTTCTACAACCATAAAACTCGCTCCCGATGGGAGTAACACTTCTCCAATCTTCAATGCTTTACCAATGAATATCGTCGGGTGCGCACTCAGCGCTCCCGATGGGAGTAGCCCCCGAGGCTATAGTCGAAAAAAGGATTTTTTCGAGTATAGCCTCAAGACATAATGTAGCTCGTCGTACTTCAACTTGAAACACTTCAACTTCGAAGTTCTTCAACTCGAGATACTTTCAAGAACACCTTGTCGTCGAGTATTTAGTCCACCATTTGAATGAAGAGTTGTATTCGACTAACTTTGAAAGTAACAGCCCCCAAGGCTATAACCTAAAAATTCTTCATAGATGATCCTTTCCATAAATTCAGCATTTGTCGGCGCCATCCTCGTACCTTTACTTTATCGTGTCAATGATGACGTAGCTCTTCATCAGTGCGAACCGTTTTATGGGTAACACTGTAACTTTCACGATTTTATGACTGTTTAACGGGCTGCACGATTTTTGACCGTTGGTGGGCTGCCGTTTCCGATCTTTGCGCCACGTCGCAACCCACGACCCTTCTCTCAGAAGATATATAAATGTCATAGTGGGTAATCGTACTGTTTACCAGCTCGTTACCTCCGCCGCCTCCATTACCGATCTCCTCTGCCTCTTCCTCTCTTGCGGAGCCCCCAAGCGCACTTTCGTGCTGAATGCGCGTGAAGCATCTGGCCATCAAGAGCGATATGGCCAAATCCTCTGCCACCAACTGGGTTCGCTCCACCATCACCAAGAAGGAGGTGGAGAAGGCCACGGCAGACGGCCTCATCGCCGACCAGGACTCCATCAAGTTCCCAGTACCGAACGGATCCCGAAGCCCCCGAGCGGTTATCGGGTAATATTCCTTGCTTTCCTTCTTCGCGGCTTCTCCCTTCCTGCCCATGAGTTTCTCCGTGGGCTTCTATTTGTTTACGGTGTGCAGCTTCATCAGCTCACACCAAATTCCCTTCTGCACATTGCTTGCTTCGTGACTCTTTGCGAGTCATTTTTGGGCATTGAGCCTCACTTTGTTCTCTGGAGATCGATCTTTCGACTCCGCCCCAATGTTTCTCTGGCAAGGAAACCCGAACTGGGCGGAACTGTTGTTTCTGTGCGCCCTGAGGCGCAATATCTTGAATTTTCTATGGCCGCGTCTGTCCAAGGGTGGAGGACAAAGTGGTTCTATATCAAGGACCGCAGATCCTCTCCCAAAGATGAGTTCGGCCTTCCTCCCTTTGACGCGTCTCAAGAGGTGAAGAAATTGAAGTCATGGGACTCACTTCCCTCAGATGCGGAAGTTGCACAAATCCTTCCTCTTCTATCCCGCATTAAAAATCTGAAAACAGGCCTAGGAGGTGCTTTGTCGGGTACCCAACTCATGGCGTTTTTCATACAACGTCGAGTTCAACCCCTACAGCAGCGCCTCACCAAGCTTTGGACTTATTCTGGCTTGGAAGACCCTACTCGCATATCTGAAGATCTGATGTCGAAAGAAGATGTCGACAAGCGAGTCAGGAATCTCACCAAGCTCACCAAGGAGCACTTAGTTGCTGACCTGAAGGCAGATTTCTTTCGACTCCGTGCACCCTATTCCTGAGGTATACATCGCTGCATCCACTTTTATCAAACTTCTCTTAATTTCGACTTGCATTACTCTTTGCCTCTGCACTCTGCTGATTTATTAATACGCAGGGCCACCAATTCATTGTTTCTCGTCCCCCTCTTCCGGAGGAAGGGCCCCTTCCTGCTGATCTAGCATCTCCTGCATCTGAAGCCCCCGAGGCTGACGAAAGTCAGGACAGAGATGATGTCGAAGAATCAGAAGATGAGACTAGCTCATCGACATCTCCTCCTCCTACTCTTGCTGAAGATGTTGGTGTCGACAAAAAGCGGAAACGTGTCGACGACATTGCTTCATCGAGTTCTGCAGCGGCTGGAAAAACCCCCGCTCTTGCAGAAGATATGGAGTACTTTGACATGCTTGCATCGTAAGTATTGTAGTCGAACTTTTCAATTGCTTTGTTCTTGCCTAGTGCTTATAACTTATACTTTTCATGCAGTGACGATGAAGAACCACCAGCATGTGCGGCGGCTATTCCACCACCTTCTCCTGTGGCGACTGAGGAGCCTGTCGAACCATATGTTGCTCCGAGGACTACCAGGGCCTCTATAAAGAAGGTTTCCCAAACTCAAGCCCGAAACCTCAAACGCGCGAAGAAGACCAAAGAAGCCGAGGTTTCTCTGGAGGCCCATGCTCCTACAGTTTCTTCTGATGATGTAAGCTATCTTTTTTCCCTTCTTTGCTTTCATGCACTTCTTCTCTTATACTCTTCTTTTATCAGGCTTTAGTCAAGAGATTTATCGCCCTGGGCACGGAGTGTGCGGGGTACCTAAAGGTTGCAAAATCTTCTGAAGGTGCAATTTTGATATTCAATTATTACTTTTCTTCTGCCCTTTTGTCTTTTGCTGTTTATCTGACTTTCTTTCGTCTGCTTTCACAGCTGCTTTAGCAACAGCCAATGCTCGCATTGCGTTGCTGGAAGCGGAGCTCAAAGCTTCGCAAAAAGCTTATGATGCTGCCACTTCTGCTAAGGCAATTGCTGAGAAGTCGCAAAAATCTGCGCTTGCCAAGGCGAAAAATGCTGAGAGGGCGTTAGCAGATGCCAACAAAGAACATGCTCAACGAGAGCAAGCCATGGCAGAGCGTCTTCACACCATGTCTACTGCTGCCGAAAGTAAGTTCTTCGACTTGTCTTCTGTTTTCGTCCCCTGTTGCACTGGTGTATTTGTTGACACTTGCCTCTTCTTTTCTTTTCTATTGCATAGAATTCTCAGGGGTATCTCCGTCGTCCCTGCAAACGGACGATGATCCTCTTATGGATGCGGTTAACCTACTCGAAGAGAACTGGATATCTATCCAGGAAACTTTTGAGTTGGTTGGCCGTGTTCTGTCCGAAGAAAAAGATGGCAATCCCGAAGGGCAACCTGACTGAACTCGCCAAGACTTTTGACAGCGACGAAGACCCTACTCTCCATCTGAAGGGGTTGTCCATTAAGCGCGGCGCCGAAGGTGCCATTGCCCTTTCTCTTGCGCATGGTACAGACTTTGACTGGGAGAAAGTTAACTCCCCTCATGGCTATACCCGCGACGAGATGAAGGTGTTTTTCGAGAAGGCGAAGAAGTTGGCGCCTGCATTGCTGAACACAATTTCTCCTTCGGCGGCCTCTGCTGTGCCTGCTGCACCATCTCCAGCGCCGAAAGCTCCGGTGCCACCATCGACTTCTAGCGAGGAACCGGCCGCACCCCCTTCTCCGACGGAGCACAATGCTGAGGTGGCGTAGATTCAGCTTCTTTGTAGTACTTAGTTTTCTCCTTTTGAATGTAAAGACTCCAATTAAGTGCAACCCGAGAATCTTAGCCAGAGGGTTATGCTCTTATGTAAATATATCTTCTTTGCATGAAGTATTATGCTATCTTTCTGAAAGTGTTTCTCCTTTCTTTCTTCTTGTAGTCGATGCGTGACAGTGATCCTTCTTCTCATGCTCCTGCTCCTTCCTCTGCTCGCGGATTCAATCCTCAGATTTCGTCGACTCCTAGTCGATGTAGTCACTGTGAAGAATATTCTTCCAGGATTTCCGATCTTGAGACTCGCCTTTCCTTGGCTAAACGCCAAGCACAGATGGCTATTAAAAAGGCTAGCCAGGCCAGCGGCTATATGAAGAAAATCTCGTCACTTGAAGAAAAGGTCTCCAGCTTGACGGCGAAGGTTGTTCACAATGAAGAGTGCGAATCTTTCATTCTTGGAATTGTTGAGTCTGCTGGCGAGCTGTTGCGATGTGAGTTTTCTTTCGACTTCTTCTTTTGGCTGGTTGTGCACTTCTTTTGTGATATATTTGTCATTGTAGGTACTTGCTTGGATTTTGCTGCTGAAGAACGTCGAGTTGCTGAGCGAAATGCTGCTTTGGAGAAGATGTCGACTGGCTATGAGACTCTGTGGTCTGATCCTCGACGCCGTAGCGCCATTGTATTGCTTCAAGATCGTGCCCAGCACATTGGCGAGTCAGTTGATGGTTGCCGGCGAGCTCTTACAACTATGCACTCCATTATGCTTCCCCGTAATCCTTTGCCTGCAACTTTCCCTCTTCTTCTTGATGCTTTCCGATCCAGCCATCGTATTCATAGGTTAATAGAACTGAACTTAGTGGCTGGTGCCAATTTTGCTCTCGGGTGGATACGCAAGTGGCATCCCAGATTGAATTATAGCACGATGTCCTTGAGTTTAGCTCCCAGTGGAGCTAGCCTTCGGGTTCATATGGAGAACACGCTTCAACCTGCTCGAAGACTTGTAGCTAGGCTTCTAGAGGCGGATGCCGCGTTTTTCCGCGAGTATCATTATTTAGATCCTTTAGGCGTAGATGATTCTGACAACCCGATGTTGTAAAGTATGTGTGGAACGCGAGAGATTATTTATTTCGCGACTATATGTCTGAAATTTATTCTCAAGGCGTACTTGTATGGTTCGTGCGTTTGCCGCATATTCTCTTTGAAAGACTCGTAAACTCGAATATGAGGAACGCTTTGTCTTTATTTATATTTTTGATGTAAGATACATGGGGTGACCCAAGAGATCCGGCCTGTGACCCGTGTTCTGGATCTAGAGGGCATTGCCCCTGGAATAACTCGTGGCTTTTACGGCCTTTATTGTTCTACTCTATTGTCTTTATGATGCTTATGTCGCCGTAGCTTTCCCTGTGTCTTCTCCTGGTGTTGCCGTTCGTGGCTTCTTTGTTTCGGGCTCCGCGGTGCATCCTTCGAGTAGCTTGACGCCTTCTGTAGTCGCGCTCTTTGCTTTTTCTGCATGGTTGGCTATTATGCCAAAATTTTGCGCCATCTTGTGGAATTCCCTGTCGCAGAGATCTGAAACTTCAAAGCTTCCTTTCACTGTGATTATTCCTTTTGGTCCTGGCATTTTAAGTACCAAATATGTGTAGTGAGGCACTGCCATGAATCGCGAAAACGCGGGTCGCCCGAGGATCGCGTGATATTGCGATGGCCAGTCCATGACTTCGAAATCTAGTTTTTCTCTTCTGTAGTTTTGTCGGTTGCCGAAGCAAACATTGAGTGCTATTCGTCCCAATGGGTAATTAGCACTTCCTGGTACGATTCCATGAAAGGAGCAATCTGTTGGTTTTAGGAATTCCAATGATATGTGCATTGCCCTGAGTGTTTTCGCGTATATCAGGTTAATTCCACTTCCTGCGTCCATAAATATTCTGTCGACATCATATGCGCCGATTTGAGCTTTGAGTACCAGAGGCGCGTTTCCTGGCCGAGGTACTGTTATGGGGTGGTCCTCTCTGTTGAACTCGATTGGTTGTTCTGACCAATGCAGATATTCTGTTGTAGCTGGAGGCGACATGACTGCTAGATTGACTTGTCGAGTTATACTCTTTTCTTCTTTGTTCGACTTGGGCACAGGTTGTATCATTGCTGTAATGTGTCCTTTTGATGGGACGTACCCTTCGTCGTCGTCGTCGTGTCCCTTGTTTTGCTGGTCTTGTCCTTGAGGAGCTCCATTGTTTCCTTGCTGATTTGTCGCGGGATTGTTGCTTCCTTTGAATCCTTGTCGCCTTGCCTCGGTTTGTTTGTTTATTGCTGCTTCTTGTAGCTTTAAGAATGTTGTGCAGTCTTTCATCGCGTGCCTTGATACTCGCTTCCCGTCGACGAACGCTGAATGTATATGACAAGGCCCGTTGAGCATATCCTCTGGTGATGGGTTGTACTCTCTGGATTCTCTTGGTGGGAACTTCTTATATTCCTCTCTGCCGTAGCTGCGATATCCTGAGCTTCTGCGTTCGTTTCCCTGATAACTATTGTCTTTATATCCTGCGGCGACTTGGTTATGAGAGCCGTAGGTGTCGTAGTTTCGGGATCGTCTTCTTTGACTTCCGTATCTGTTTCTTCTATCGTCCTCTGGAGATCGTGTCCGTTTGTTGTTGCACGCATCTTCTCCATCTGCAAATCTGTTTGCTGTGTCCATGAGATCTGACACTGTTTTTGGCTTGATTCTACCCATCTCTTCGACTAGGTCTCTTCGCCTTAATCCAATGATGAACGCGTCTATCGCTCTTTCGTCTGAAACTTCGACTACTGAGTTTTTGATGAGGCTCCATCTTTGGATGTATGCCCGTAATGTTTCGTCGCGTTGCTGTACGCATGCTTTGACTTCTTCTATTGATGCTGGTCGTTTGTATGTCGACCTGAAGTTGCTTGTAAATTGCTTTGTGAGGTCTTCCCAGCTTCCGATGGATTCTTTCTCTAATTTGCTCAACCATGACCTTGCTGCGCCGGTGAGGTGTAGTTGCAGACTTTGCATTGCTGTTTCTTTGGTTCCTCCTAGTATTTGGACTGCTTGCAAGTAATCTGCAAGCCATGATTGCGGTTCCTGTGACCCGTCGTATTTTTGCTGATCATGAGGTAGCTTGAATCCCTTAGGCACTGGCGTGATGCGAACCCTACGGGCAAAGCACGATGCCCCCATCTCCTTTTCGTCATCCTCATAGTCGCGCCTTTCGTTTGGGGATCGCGATCTTCGAGTTCCACCGTGCTGTTTTGGTGATGGCGATCGAGATCGGTGTTTGCTGCTTTTATGCCGAGGACTGTTGTGACGGCGAGGTGATCTTGCTTTATGCACTTCCTTGTGGTGATGTGCTTCTTCTCCTTTTGCTGATAGCTTGTGGCCCACCATATTGAGTCCGTTTAGCGCTGCTCTATGCATATGTTCTCTAGGATCTCCTGGACTTGGTCGAGTTGTAAGTAGATATGCTTGTGCTGCCACTAGTGCTGCTTCAGGAGTTTTTGGTAGGATGTTTCCCTGCTCGTCGACCGATAGGAAGGACGAGTCGAGGTTTTTGGAAATACTTTGCCTGTCAGAATACTCGAGGTTATCGTACCTTGAACCATGTCGACGATTTTTCCTTGCGTTGCTGTACGATGCGTCGCTTCGTGCTCTACGAGCAGCTTCACTAGCTGCAATGGCTGAATCTTTTCTTCTTTGTATCTCTACCTTTTCCTTTGCTAATTGCTTTGCTTGCTGCCTGAGGGCGTAATGATACCCAAAAAGCATGTCTTTGCTGGAGCTGGATGGTATTGGCGTGCCGTGTTCTACGGCTTCTCTTATTATTTTCCACTCGTCGACCGATAGTCGAATTTTCTCCCTGGCTGTGAGGGATTCCACTGTTTGTCCTTCTGCTAGGTGATTTGCTCCTCTGTCGATATTTGTTGGGTTTATCACTGGGTTGTTATTTTCATCAAATTCTTCTGAGTTGTCGCCCACAATGGCGAGTACCTGGCACTGCTTGCCGATGTTGCTATTAAAGCTTGAAAAGATCGAGTTGCTATCTTCAGAAAGCTCTAACCCTGTTTTCCATGTGTCTGTTGAATTGTCTGAGATATTGTCGAGGCAGATCGTGAGATCATTGATTTGGACTTCCACGTCAAAATTTTCCTTTTCTTCGTCGTCTTCTGCGATCTTTTCTTTTCGCACTTCTTCTAGGCTGACCGGCGAGTTTACCTCGCTGGAAGAGCCTTCAGAATACTCCATCATTATTGTTGTTTCGGGTTCTTGTGCCGACGGATCTTGATCTTGTTTCGTCGGATCCGAAAGGCGAGAGGAACCCGACGGCCCGATGAAGATGCTCAAACTTCCAATTGTTAGTTCTATCTCTTGACTTCCATCGACTTCTGGACTGCTGTTGGCTAAAAGCGAAAAAGCCGTCGAATTCATGATTCCAACGCCCAGGGTCCCCACGGTCGGCGCCAATTGACGAGGGTTAACTCGACAAATGTCCTAGATGAAGGACTTAGGATCGGGGAGATAGGGCGTCGGATGAACTCGAAGGTAAAGTTAGTCGAAATAGGTGTGTATCGAAAGTAAACTTGGGTATTCAACCTGGCTTGCTTTCAATCTGCCCTACACCGTCCCCTCCTGGCCCCTATATATAGGTGGCCAGGTATCGAGGATCGGGTAGGGTTCGATACAGATTACAAATATCGACATACGGTATTAACTCGTATTCGACTATCATTACAATTGGGCCTAGCTTATCGGGCCTCAGGGGTACTCAACTAACGGGCTCTATTAACTATACCCTTGTCACAAGGGGTCTTCAAAAACTTATGTGGATGAAATACAATGCCTTATTGAAAAGATTTCTGCAGTCGATCTTAATGCTTCATCACTTGATATTACTTGATTCGCACTTTCTGCGCCTAGCTCAAAGGCGTTAAAGAAAAGCACTCTTGGGAGATAACCCAATGTTTTACTTTTAGTATTTTTCTTTTATTTGAGTCTTGGAAGTTATTACTACTGTAATAACCTCTCCTTATCATTTTTATTTCGTTTTTGTGCCAAGAGAAGCCTCTAATTTGAGTGAGGTAAGATTTGGGGATGTTGCTGTCCTGAAACAGATTTCGGTGCTGCACCGTAAAAATTCGTGAAAATTCTCAGTATATCTTTTGGACCTGCGATTTCTTGTGCATATGCCCCAGGTTATATCCAAACTTTAATTAGTTTAACACTTTTTGATTTGAGCAACAAAAAACCCTCTAAAAATTTGACTTTTATCAGCTGTTCTGTTTTGACAGATTTATGCCACTATTTGTGTTTGCCTCTCGATCGCTTTCTTTTTTAGTTCTTTTGATCATAGAACTTTTGGGGAAGTTGCTACAGTAGTATATGCTTTATATGTGGTGGTTTTGAGTTGAAACCTGAAGCAAAAAGGGGTTGATTCATTATTATGCTTACACTAATGTTGCTAATAGAATTGTGTTGAGTTTTGTATGAAGGAAGTTTTCAAGTGAAGGGATTGGCGAATGATGAGATGAGTTGAAGAATGGACAAAATCTCAAGCTTGGGATGCCCATGCACCCCAAGAAATATCCAAGAAGTACAAGCGTCAAAGCTTGGGGATGCCCCCGAGGCACCCCTTCTTCATCGGCAAAAATCAGGTCACCTTTCAACACACTATATTTTTATTGCTTCATGTATTATGCGTTTTTCTTGGAGCGTTAGTTGTTTTAGTTTTCAGTTTTGTTTAGTTTTGTTTGCTGCAATAAATGGTTGGACCCCAACAAATTCCTTTTGGAGAAATTACCTTGCTTTTCATTTGCCAAGAACACTCCGTTTTTCACTCTTATCGTTCAACGAGTGTTCTCTTTTTCTGCTACTGCATTTAGTTTTCATTTTTTTCGCCTTGATTTGTGTTCAGATCTTGTTATATCTTTGCATCAAGGTGTATGATGACCTCTGGTCCATGTTGGTTTTCATCAAAAGAGTTATTTAAAAAAGGTTCGAATGGTGTTGGAAAAGAGAAAAAGTTTCATGCAAAAAAAGTTGTACAAAAAGGAGCTTGTGCAGACTGCGGCCTAGGCTTTTGCATGTCATGCTTGATGTCTTTTTGATAGTATGCTTATTGGTTTTGTTGTAGCATGACTTGTCTCAAATGACTGAGATTGCTTAATGAGCCTTTGAAAAAATCATGCGTTGTTTTTATTATTTGGAAGCATTATTTTGGTTTTCTCCTTGATGCTTTATTTGGGTTGACTTGGCGCATGCTCACACATGTTAGACTCATACAAAGTCGTCATAGCCTCTATGATCATTTAGTTTTTGACTTTTGATTCCATCTTATGCTTCTTTTAATGTTGCTTTGTCGCTTTGCATGATTATGGCCGTTATTGCTCTCTTAGTTGGTCGCTCCCAGTCTTTTGCTAGCCCTCATTTTGTACTGAGTATGAGCTCTACTCGTGCATCCAACTCCTAAAAACCAAGTTTGCCATTGTGTCCACTATAAATTCCTATGCATGGTATTTGTAAGCCATTCCAAGTAAATTTTCATGTGCTATCTTTCAAAAAACCTTCAAAACACTTCTCGTTTTGTGACACTGTTTTCAGCTCATGGGGACGTAGTGGTCGGATTTGCTATCCTCCATATTGTTTATTCCAACAAAAAAAGGCACTTCTCCATGGTATGTGAATGTTGGTGGGCACCCGATGGAATTGGTTAGCCATGGTTTGAGAAAGGAAAAAAGGTGGGGAGGAGTGCCAAGCTTTATAAAACAGCACAAAAAATGCCAATCTCTCTCTCAAAAACTTGCTTAATTTTTGTATGGAAGATAGTAAGAACCCCATTGCCAGTCGTTGACAAAAACAACCACCTCTCAAACCCTAATTTTTATCTCTCTATTTTACAAATGAAAATCTCTAGCACATATTTAATCGCTGCTTCCCTCTGCGAAGGGTCTTTCTTTTACTTTTATGTTGAGTCTCCACCATCTACATTTATGCACCGTCAAAGAGAGCATAGTTGTCATTCTTAGTATAATGTGCATTGTCCCAAAGTTTTCATTGATTGGTTCATGATTTTGGTTTCACTTGTTCTTAAATTATTTGTATCTAGTCGCCCTCTTAAACTTGAAGGTGTCCTATGCATTTATATTTTGCTATTCCATGAAGGACAAGCTGAAAACTATTTGCTATATTTTTCCTTATGATTTGAGCACACATTTGACTTTTATTGTTTCATTTTCATGATCTTTTGTTTGTGTTCTTTTTTAATGTTATAACATGGTTGCTAAGTTTCTTCTATCAAGATTATATCTTTCATGCCCATGTTTTAAGTTCTTTTGATCCCAGCACACAATGCTTACATAGATGATCAAGATTGTGTAGGTGCATATCACCTCAAAAATTATTTCTTTGTTATCACTTACCTACTCGAGGACGAGCAGGAGCTAAGCTTGGGGATACTTGATACGTCTCAAACGTATCTATAATTTTTGATGCTTCATGCTTGTTTTTACGCCATTTGCTTAGTGTTTCGTTACACTTTGTGGCGTTTTTATGCATTTTCTGGAACTAACATATTAACAAGATGCCACAGTGCCAGTTCCCTGTTTTCTGCTGTTTTTGTGTTTCAGAAAAGTTACACAGGAAATATTCTCAAAATTGGATGAAACAAAAGCCGAACATCCAGAAATTTACCGAAGCTTCCAGAAATCCAAAGAGGAGACGAAGAGGGGCCACGGGCCGGCCACACAACAAGGTGGCGCGGCCCAGGCCCTGGCCGCGCCCCCTACGTGTGTGTCGTGGGAATTTAGAGACAATAGCCATGGGGAGGCTTATCGGAGGGGCTCGACGTTGGTGACGATGGGTCCGGCTCGGGATTGTGCCAACAGAGACACCTCGGTTTACCCAGGTTCAGGGCCCTCCCGGTTGGAGGTAAACCCCTACTTCCTGCCTGCTTCATATTGATTAGGTAGTAACGATTACAGTGCTCCTCGAGCTGTTCGGCTAGAGGAGGAAGAAGAAGATCGGATCTCCCCTATGCTAAGGGTCCAGGCCCCCTTATATAGGCGGGGGCCTGGTTACAGGCTTAGGTAGCGATTCGGCCGGCTGCCGGCTCCTCGGCGGCGGCGTCCTTGGCGTCATCCTCTGGCCCTGCTCTGGCAAAGGCACTTTATAAAGTGCCTTTCCCCTGGGCCGGCATCTAGAGGGCATATCCCTTCTCTTTTGCCTCGGATCCCATCGTGGGGAAGGGTCTTCGATCTCTCATTGGCTGGACGTGGTCGTGGCGCTCGTCACTCCCGTCCTGCGCCCCTGCCGCTCTTGTTGGGGCCATCCTACTTTTGGCCAGACAACCGTTGAGATGCTTTGTCCTCATCGCCCGGCTCCAGTTCTCCTCGGCGGAGTCGCCAGCCGGCTGCTAGCGCAGCCGGCCCTTCGGGCGGAGCCGGTCTTCTCGTGTTGAAGCCGTGGGGACTCCTGGGACGCCGGCCGGCACATTGCCCGGCCCGTGGTGCGCCCCCTAAGTCATCCCCACGACACTAGCCCCCGAAACTGGCGAAGTCTCATGGGCTAGCATGGGGCTTCGGCGGGTTCCTCTTCTCGCCGAGGTCTTGCTCGTCCTCGTCGAAGTCCCAGGATTTCTAGTCCTGCTTGGTCGCTCTAGTCGTCGAGGCTGGGCCTTGTGGAGTTCCTCCGGCTGTCTCGGGACGAACCGGCTCCGGTGACGGCCCGGCTGGCGGCCGCGAGCCGGCATGCCACCTCTTGGGAACCTGCGCCGCCTCGGGTCTTGTTCCCACGCGGTGGCCGGCGCAGCGCGCCAGTGGCCAGTCTTGTCATTTTGACTTTGGAATCTCCACCGCCATAACTCCCCGAGTCATCATGCGAGGTGGGCTGGCATGCGTCAGCATCGTGTCCCGTCAACTCCTCCAACGATCCACTGCGGCAACTGCCACGGTGGCACGCGATGCGGAAGTTGGTTGCTGAAACGTCGGGGGTTATCCCTTCGTCGCTCTTCTTTAAATACCGAGCGTGCTAGCTTCCCAAGGCATCCCCCACTTCTCCCCTCACCTCGAGCTTTGCCTTTCCGAATCCAGCCCGACCATGTCGTCCCCTAGCGGTTCCACTGCCAGTGACGACAAGGTCCCGGAGGGGAGCGAGAAGAAGGTCGAGGCGCCGGAGACGGTGCCTTCCGTATCTTGGAAACGCGGTCGCCCGAAAGGGAGCCGCAACAAGAGCACCTTAGAGGCTCTCGCGGCGAAGGCCGCCGCTGCCGCCTCCACCTCCATCGCGCCCCAGGCGACCGGAGCTCCCGGCGACGCGGGCGTCCCGGAGAAAAGGAAGCTCGGCCGCCCGAAGGGGAGCGGGAAGAAGACTGCCCCCGCGATGGCTGCAGCTCCTTCGTCGTCTCGCCGCCGTGGGCGGCCGCCGGGCAGCAAAAACAAGAAAGCCCCCGCCGTCTTCAGGGTCGCCGCCACTCCCGCGGGGCCCCGCGCGACGGCTCCTCCTCCGCTAGGCCGCTCGCGGCCCTGGCTGGAGAAGCCGGCGCTCCAGCCGCCGTACTACATCTCGGCCCAGGGATGGTCCACCTGCATCATCCCCGTGCTCGCCGGCGCCCGGGATCTTCTCCATCTTCCGACCCAGTTCAAAAGCTCGATGGAGGACCAGGAGATGGCTTACGCCAAGCTGCGGGAATGCAGCGGCGGCCAGCCCATGTACCGCGCCGAGGTCTATTACGACGGCCAAGGGGTGTGCTACATTCGCGACGGGTGGTCGAAGTTCTTCATCGACTACGGCGTGCACGAGGGTTGGTTCATCCTTCTCACCCGCCAAGATGAGAAGGATGACTTCACCATCTGCCTCTTCGACGGTACCCTCTCCGCTCGTGCCTTCGCCGCCCAGCCGTGAAGGGCAAAACTCGTCGACTTCCGACGCGGACTTCTCCGGGACGAAGTCCATGCGGCGCTCGCGCCGGGCCGAGGAAGGCGAGCATCCCTGGGCTGGGAGTGCTTGGCGCTCTTAGGGTAGCAATTTAGGAAGCTTTTGTAATCCCCGAACCTTCGCTTAATGAAAACTTGTCTTTCCTTGTTCTTCTTTGTTTGCTGTGTGAATGTCCTTCTTCACTGTGTGCTTTTGCCATCGCGCAAATGTCTTCTGCTTGACACCATTGCAATGCGATGATCCTTCCCTTAACGAAACCGCTGTTCACGCGAATCCGTAGATAGGGATTACGATAGTCATTACCCTGCGCAGATGCTTCAGGCGAGCTCTTCCGGCTTCAACGCGGAGGGAACGGTGCTTCTGCTTGCCGGCTCCGGGGGGAACGGACCAGTCCCGGCTCCGCGGAGTTGGAGCGGAGACTGAGTCTTGTACCGGCTCGGGCGAGGTCGAAGCCGGCACGTTTCCCCTCCCAGGCCTTCGCACGTCCCGAGCCACGATTGGAATAGCCTTCCCAGTTTCTGGCTCTAGTCGTTGCTTTACGTGTGTTAAGTTTCGATTTCGTTGCTCGTTTGCTGATCGTGTCGCAGCGCCAGCTGAACGGACAGCCGGCGAGGTACTGGAGCCGGCCTGCTTCTGAGGGCCAATTCCCTTTCCCCCTAGCCCCCGAGTTTTGGGGTAGCTAGACTAACAGCTAGCTCGAAACTGAACTTTCGCGAATGATGCCAACGCCAAGCGAGGTAGCCCTAGCTTCGAACCTCTTGGATGTGGCTTCTCGGCCCAAGCGTCGGAAGACTGTGACTATCAACTATTTGCTGGTTTTGCCTTTGCCCGGTTCCCTCAACTTTTTCCTTAATCTTCCCACCCTTCGGCCCTTCTACCCCCAACCGGCAACCTGGTGCCGGTTGGTCTCCCTTGGGCCGGCAGCCGAATGCCGGCCTAGGGTGGGAGCGTGCCGCGGAGTGAGAAGTAGTACTTCGGTCTATTGGGCCCCCGACTCACGCTAACCAACGCTTAGTTAACAGACACTGCCTTTAACACCTGGTCGAGCGATTTTTCTACCGTTTGCGGTTCTGCTCTGCGGCTTTCCTTCGTATGTGGCCTGCCGGCTCCTATCCGTCCGGCTATGCGGAGCCGGAAGGTGGAGGTTGGGCTCGAGACCTTTGTCATACGTAGTACTCATCCGGCTGGCGAGAGATCGATCTTTTTCGGGGCTGCCGGCTGTGGCTCGGTGCCCGGAGCCGGCTGCCGGTCAAGTGAATAACGAAGGAAGCAAAACATACACGAAGTGTTTTCCTCGGAGCCGGCCGTAACTAGCCGCTCCATTTTCCTTTATTCATTGACACGTTTTTCGGGGTACAAGCTTTTGCCTTAGAAGAAGAAAGGTCTTAGGAGACTGACATTCCAGGGATGCTCGGTCTCCTTGTCAGAGTTATCTGCCTTGTTCTTTCTGGGCTCTTGTGCGTCGATGAGGTAATATGCCCCATTGCCCATCACCCGGCTGACAATGAACGGTCCCTCCCAGGGAGGAGACAGCTTGTGCATGCCTTTAGTGCTTTGGACCAGCCGGAGTACGAGATCTCCTTCGCGAAACGCGAGCGGGCGAATTTTCTGGCTGTGGTATCGTCGCAGCAGCTGCTGGTAGAGCGCTGATCTAGCCAGAGCCTGCTCTCGTGCCTCCTCGAGGAGGTCGACGCCATCTTCGCGAGCTTCTTTTGCTTGCTTCTCCGTGTACTGGACAATTCTGGGCGCGTCGAACTCAATGTCCGTGGGTAACACCGCCTCTGCTCCATAGACTAGGAAGAAAGGTGTGAAGCCGACAGAGCGATTTGGAGTGGTGCGCAGGCTCCAGAGCACTGAGGGTAGCTCTTCGACCCAACAACTGGCTGAGCATTCGAGAGGCTCGACCAGTCTTGGTTTGATGCCGGCCAGGATCAGCCAACTTGCCTTCTCCACTTGTCCAGTTGACTGAGGGTGCGCTACTGACGCTAAGTCCAGCCGGATGCCTTTCGGACCACAGTAATCAGCAAAGACTCCCTTCGCAAAGTTCGTCCCATTGTCGGTGATGATGTTGTGGGGAACTCCATATCTTGTGATGATCTCGTTGAAGAACTTGATCGTGGACGAACCGTCGAGTTTTTTGATTGGCTTGGCCTCGATCCACTTGGTGAACTTGTCCACGGCAACCAGCAGATGCGTCAAGCCCCCGGGTGCGGTCTTGAATGGCCCTACCATGTCCAGGCCCCAGACAGCGAACGGCCAGGTGAGCGGGATGGTCTTGAGGGCTGCCGCTGAAGTGTTTCTGTGCTTGGAGAAGCGCTGGCAGCCGTTGCACTGCTTCACCAGCTGCTCTGCATTCTGCTTGGCCGTTGGCCAGTAGAAGCCATGTCGGAAGGCTTTGGCCACCAAGGCTCTGGAAGATGCATGATGTCCGCACTCCCCTTGGTGTATCTCTTTTAGCAACTCCATCCCTTCTTCCGGCTCGATGCACTTCTGGTAGATGCCCGACACGCTGCGCTTGTACAGCTCGCTGTTGATGATGGTGTACGCCCCAGCTCGACGCTGAATTCGCCTAGCTTCCGCTTCGTCTTCTGGCAAGTCCCCAGTGATGACGTAGTTGGAGAATGGTTCCGCCCAGGAAGGTATCTCCCGTATGTGGAAGACACTGGCGACCAGAGGATCAGCAGCCCCCGGGTCCGTCGTTGTGCCGGCTTCATCTGACTGTCCGGCTGGGGGAGCGGACGTGGAGCCGGCAGTCCCCTTGTTCTTCGTCAAGCCGGCCGCGCTGGGCTGGCCGGCTGCCTCCTTCAGCCCCGAGATGGCAGCCCCCGGGTCCGGTGGCGGTACCTGAGCCGGGGCTGGATCTCCAGGCACGTAGATGGATATGGATTCCGGCGAAGGTTTGATAGACGGCTTGTGGATGATCTCCAGGGATACCCCGGCTGGGATATCCTGCTTGGTGGAGCCGATCTTGGACAGCCGATCTGCTTCCTCATTGTTTGCTCTGGGGACATGGTGGAACTCGCAGCCCTCGAAGAATCCGCTGAGCTGTTGCACGTAGAAGCGATAGGAGGCCATGTTGGCGTCCTTGGCGTCCCAGTCCCCTGAGACCTGGTGCGTCACTAGGTCGGAGTTTCCGAAACAGAGGATCCTCCTGATGCCGATCTGCTTGGCCATCTTGAGCCCATGTACCAGGGCTTCGTACTCAGCGATGTTGTTCGACGCACGGAAGTGCATCTGCAGCACGTACTGCAGCTTGTCCCCCTTGGGAGAGGTGAGGACTACGTCGGCTCCTGTAACAACTCAGGAAATTGTAATCCACTTCCTATTAATTAAAGTGCCAAATTTTGGACAAAGATAAAACTTTTTATCTATTATTACATGTATGCATGTATTTTCTACTATTGATATTTTATGATTTCATGTGTGTAATTCCTTGTTGTGCAATAGTTAGTTAATTCTAACTTAACCAACAAAAGCATTAGATAAGAATTATACAAGCCAAAGAAACCAGAAATAAAAATCATAAAGAAAAAGAGAAGAAAAGTGTGATCTAGGAAATCTTATTGACTACCCTACTTTGGACACCTATATTAAGAAATCTGTGGCTCAAGCAAGGGTTTGGCCAGTTAGTTGAGCTTGACCAAGTTATATACTAACTCAACCAAGAAGTTTCCAACCAAAATTCAAATCAGAACATCACTCAAACACCAGCCAAACTTTGAATCTGAATTAGTGACCAAACTTCAAATTCAAAATATGATTTCTGCAAAACTTAACCTTTCTTGGTAACAAAAATATCTTTGGAAACCTTGGCTAAGATGCTGAGCACCCAAAGTCAAAAATTTCAAAAATTTGAAATTAAGTTTCATGCGGGCATTTCGTCGAACACCTGGCAGACGAAAATCGGGAAAAATCGTGGTTACTGTGAAGATCACTGCTCCCGTTCGTCTCATGCATGTAGCCATGCTCGTGGACGACGCCGCGGTCGAACCCAGCCCCCTCTGCCACGACCCGAGCCGTGAGAAGTGGAGGGAAGAAGAGGAACGCGCCCAGGACCCCCCCTCTCTGTCTCTCCTCTTCCTGCACGACGCCGACCGCTGTGACTGCGCCAGAGCCGACCCACAGCACTCCGCGGCCGAGACCAAACCCCTCCAGCACGCGAGCAAGGCCGTCGAGCCCGGTGTCGCCCGTGCACGTCGCCAGCATGCCCTGCGCCGGCGAGCTTCTGGACGCCCTTGCCCTCGCCTCTCTGGCCTATAAAAGCCCCCGCCGATCAAACGACTGAACGCACACCACTCCCAGCTCTCTCCCAGACATCTTCTCTCCCTCCCTCTCGCTCTCGTTCGACGACGCCTGCACCACCGGCGCGGTACTGGACGCAAGCCGCGCCGCCGCGTTGGACCGCCACTAGACGAACGGAGGCTGGGAACCGGAGGAGGAGCGCCGCCGGAGTCTTTTCCACCCCTCGCCGTCGAGCTCTGCTTCCCCTACGCGCCTCGCCATCGCCGTCGTCTTCCTCGCCGTGCGCAGGTGAGCTTCAACCCTAGCCAATGAACACGATGCACCAGAGCCGTTGGATTAGAATCCGTCGGTCGCGTACTGATTCGGTGCGGTTAAGTGATCTGACGAGCGGACCCCACCTGTCAGGTTCCGTTTTATTTCTTTCCCGCCCGGAGCGAAGCGGTATGGGCCGGCCCATTCGGGTTTCATTTGGATTTGGCCCAGCTAGGTTAGAATTAGGTACGTTTCGTTTTTAATTATTTTCCCGCCGTTTGATTTATTTCAAATAAGTTTCAGAGGTGATTTTCAAACTTTAATTCAAAGAGATTTACAAATCCATTTCTAGCAAATGAATATGCGTTGGAAAGCTTAGGAAATGCTCTACACTGTAGAACTGGTTAGAAGTCAATTTGAGTTAGGGATTTAAATAAATAAGAATAATGTGACCATAGTTTTATTAATCATAGAACATCTCTAGAAAATTATTTAAACCTCCTAAAATTATGAAATTTGGTTTGTGAACTCACTAATGACCTCCCCTACTGTTTAGTCAACCTTAATCAACTCAAACCTTGTTAGTGTTATCAATTAGACCTTAATCCAATCCTAATGGGTAACATAAAATGATAGATCTCTATTATACACTTAGAATTAATTTGCCCTCAAACACCAATTCACTTAATGAGTCCATCCTCATTGGAACTAGTACAAATACCCTTAGTTCAATATCCATACTTAACAAGTAAACCACACATGGTATATGATAGAAAATTTAACTTGCACCCTCAATGCAAACTTGGAAGAAAACTTGCAAACCAATTCAAATAAAATCCAACAGGAAGGTTATTGTTTGAAAACAAGTATGTGTGCTTGGTGTGTTATTAGCATGGTGTAGTGATGATGAGATTTGTGTTTATTCGTTATTAGACGCTAGTGTTGCTGAGGAGGATATTGAGGGGGAATATTATCAAGAAGAAGAAGAATACCCCAGACACTTTGCCAACCAAGGCAAGCCATCTTTTGAATCATACTCCACATACCTAGTTTTACTATTGCATCTTACCTGTTTTAAGTAAATTGCATGATTGAATTGCTAGAGTAGAATGATAGATGTGTAGTGATATCTTGCCTAGCAAGAGCATCAAGCTGAGTTTATCCAACCTTATTTTAGTGGTATCATCACTCCTTGTAGTTGCTTAGTCGCTAATAAAATTGGTGCTATCTCTAAGAGGAACCCCATTTGAGCTTGGTGACTTGAACTTGAAAACTTGAATTGGAGACCTCTCATACATGATGGTTTTATGAAGGAAAGTAATCTTGACTAAGGACTATGGAATGTATTTGCCAAATGATACTAAGTGATGTACTATGTGAGCCAACCATACCGTACGACCACATTACCCCTAAATGGGAAGGGGCTTAGTCCGTAGCTTGTTTACCCTAGTGTGGGAGGCCTTGTATCATCCTTTATAGAAGTGCACCGTGCGCGGGTACTTCTGAACCGAGTGGAAATTCCATTCATCCGGCATCCCGGAGTGGGCAAAACTAGAGGCGCCGGAACGGGGATTTCCGTATCTCGGGCTCTAGGGAAGGATCCTATACTAGAGTGAGCAAGTGAAAGAGTTTGTTTGATTATCTGAACCTCGCATACTTTGTGTATGACGATCCGTGGATTTCTCCCGGCAGATGTATCGAATCTTGTGGGTAAAGTGTACCCCTCTGCATAGGTTTCAAAACTATTCGAATAGCCGCGTCCGCGGTCATGGACAGTTGGCAAGCTGTACTTGACTTTTGTCAAGAATGATAATAACTTATGGTGAACTTGGTGAATGACATGACTTGACTTGACATTGATATTGACACACTTGAAGTTCCTCTTTAGATTAAACTTAGAGAACTAAACCTCTTTTCCACCAATGAACATTCTTGGGAAATAAAACTAGCTTTTGCAACTAAACTTAGTGCTTAGTCCACCCTATCAACCTTGCATATCTACTTCAACATTTCATTTATAAGATGGTTTGCAAGTGCATCCAATGTACTCACGGCTGTGTCCCTGGCTATCAACTTGGCCAGACTATGGGGAAGAGTATCCGGAGGAAGGGTATGAAGAAGAGTATCAGAACTAAGATCTTCTACTGAGTCGCCATTGCCTGTAGGGTGAAGGCATGGACCCGAAGACGTCATTTCCGCTGCTATATTGTGTTGTAATATGAACTTGGTCACTATGACCATTGTATTTGAACCATCGTATTGTAATGTCTATGGAACTGGTTACCAACTACGTTATGTGTATCACAACAATGATTCTGGGATTGTGGTGGAATGCATAACGGGCACTTCGAATTTGTGATAAATTCGCGGGTGTTACAAGTTGGTATCAGAGCCTAGGCTGACCATAGGAGACCTTAGTTAGAATGGGCGTTAATTGAAACCTTTACAAAAGCAAAGATATAAGTAATGGTTTGAAATTGCTTAGTCTTTTCCTCTCTATTTTACAAAGTTTTGTACATGCTTCAGTTTTTACCTACTTAAAATTTTGCACACTTGAGTTGATCACTAACTTAATCTAATCTAAAACTTTGTAGATGGCACCGGTATTCACTGAGCAGTACCAATTGGGCCATGGTGGCAGCCTTTGTTTCGAGCGCGGCCTCACCACCCTGACCTTGTTTCTGGATTGTCTGTATCCGGAGTTCAAGGGAGCCGTGCTCAATGAGCACCCGGATGGAGAGCTACGGTGGCTTATCAGGGCCAGTTGCCGTGGCAAGAAGGGAGATTTGAGTTCTCCAAGGATCAAGTTTGAGCTTGTGGAGAACACTTGGGCCGATGGTTTGGTCCGAGGTATGCAGGAGATGCATGCCCGCTTGTGCGGATTGCATGTTGAGGAGGTCCAGGGGGAGCGTTTTAGGAACTTTGCTCGGCGTGATGCGGATGGGCGTCCCGCAAACATGCCAGGGCAAAATGAGTCGAGTACCTACATTGATCACATGGACTTCTTGCTGTACTCCACTCAGCAGGAGGCCGATCGTGCCCATACCAAGGCCAACCTTGAGCACTTCGCACTGGTGGAGGCAAGGAGCACTATCAGGATTCTTGCTAGGGATTGCAAGAGTCTTCGCCGCTAGCGCGATGAGAGGGATCACACCATTGATGAGTTGAAGGCCAATGTGGCTGAGCTGACTGAGTACATTGAGAGTCTAGAGAGCCACCTTGGTGAGGAGGAAGGCATTGATCTCCGCAAGGAGGATAATGCCCTCATTAGTGACGAGGATGACTTCATGGAGGACCTTGATGATGAGGAGCGTGATGAGGATGCTGGATTCATTGTGGATGATGAGGAGGAAGACCCTGAGGAGTCCGATGTTTAGATTGGAGATCCCTGTGTTATCTAGTTATGAGTTTTACCTTAAGTCACTTCGTGTAGGTGTGAGTTGTATCCCCCTCTCTAGTAGACGAGTCGCAATGGTTTGATGTAAACCATTTGTAATGTGTGAACTCGTATGTATGATATGTTTGATGCTTGTGGAATGAAATATGAATTTGGCCCTTAAGGCCTTAGTAAGACAAAACTTGCATCATCTATGTTACATTAAATCTTAGCAAATTAGTTTTTCCCTCTTGTCTTACACACCTTATCTTCAGATGTCGCGAGCACCCCCACCCCCGAACCCGGAAATGGTCGAACTGCTAAGGTTGATCATGGAAGACCGAGAAGCAGCCCGAGCTGAGCGCCAAGCTAACTTGGCCACCCTTCAGCAACTAACCCAGATGGCAATGAACCACAACAATGGCAATGGAAATGGCCATGATGAAGGAGAGAACAATGGCCATGGTGATCACCGATCCAAGTTAAGAAGTTTCCAAAACACCAACCCTCCTATGTTCACTAAGTCTGAAGAACCCTTAGATGCCGATGACTGGCTTCGCACTATGGAGAACAATTTGGCAGTCGCCGAAGTTGGTGAAAATGAGAAGGTCTTGTACACCACCCACTATCTTGCGGGAGCCGCAAGAGCTTGGTGGGATAGCACTCGTGCAATGCAAGCCCAAGGGTATGTGATGCCTTGGGAGGAGTTCAAGAGCAAGTTCAGCAAAGCCCATGTTCCTTTGGGATTGGTTAAAAGGATGAGAGATGAGTTCAGAAATCTGAAGCAAGGTTCCCTATCTGTGGTGGATTACCGTGACAAGTTCCTTACCTTGTCTAGGTATGCCCCAGATGACACCAACACCACTGAGAAGAAGCAAGAAAGGTTTCTGGATGGACTTCATGATGAGATGCAATGTGTCTTGGTCAGCATTCACTTTGCCGACCTAGAGTCATTGGTTGATTCTGCCATTCAGATGGAATGCAAACTCAAGCAAGCTGCAGAGAACCGCAAGCGCCGTATGATGTATCAAGGCAACTCGAGCAACTCGCAGAAGCCAAGAGGAAATCCACCTATGGGTTTCACCCCAAGACCTATGAGGCCATCTGCACCTGCTCCACGCCCCAATTATCCCAACCGTCCGCCCGGCAACAACTTCAACCGTGCACCTCCAAGACCTAGTGGCAACAACTTCAACACCAATAACCCTAGGCCAAATGGCGCCCCTGTGCTACCCAAGCCTGGTGACAAGTCTGGTGTTACCTGTTATGAGTGCAGACTCAAAGGGCACTACTCCAATGAATGCCCAAAGAAGCTAAATGATGCATCCAAGACCACTGCTCCTGCTCAGCAGCAGCGCCGTGTTGGAAATGGCAAGAACTATCCACCAAGGAACCAGCCTCACCCTCGAGGCCGTCTGAATCACATGAATTTTAAAGAAGCTCAGGAAGCAACCGACGTTGTGCTTGGTATGTTCCCTGTTAATTCAGTTCCTGCAAGAGTTCTGTTTGATTCTGGAGCTTCCCACTCATTTGTTACTCAGTTATTCGTTGATAAAAGTGGACTTCAACCAACACCCCTGAAAAATGCCATGTCTGTGCAAATACCTGGGTCAATAACCAAGGCTAGTTGGACCTGCTTGGCAGTGCCCATAGAAAACCATGGGATATCATTCTTAGCCAGTTTGATCGTGTTAGGAGCCAAGGGATTGGAAGTAGTCCTAGGTATGGATTGGATGTCTCAACACCAAGGAATTATAGATTGTGCCAAAAAGACCATCACTATGAGGAGTAGCCATGGAATTGTAGTAAAGCATGTGTCAGTTAAACCCACCCAATTCCTCAGATGTCATAAGAGTATCTCAGGGCCAACTCTGGAGCAAGTCCCCATCGTCTGTGAATACCCGGATGTTTTTCCCGATGAGCTGCCCGGAATGCCACCGGACCGGAATATTGAGTTTATCATTGAGCTTATCCCCGGAACTGGATCCATAGCCCAACGACCCTATCGTATGAACCCAGCTGAACTAGTGGAGTTAAAGAAGCAATTGGATGACCTTTTGAGTAAGGGATTGATTCAGCCAAGTTCCTCTGCTTGGAGATCACCCGTCTTGTTTGTGGATAAAAGTGACGGTTCCAGCCGACTGTGCACCGATTACCGCAAGCTAAATGATGTGACCATCAAAAATAAGTATCCTCTCCCTAAGATTGATGATCTGTTTGACCAATTGACTGGAGCTCGAGTCTTCTCAAAGATAGACCTTAGAACTGGATACCATCAACTGAAGATCCGTGCAACTGATATACCCAAAACAGCCTTCACTACCCGATACGGATTGTATGAGTACACCGTAATATCCTTTGGATTAACCAATGCCCCTGCTTATTTCATGAATCTCATGAATAAGGTTTTCATGGAGTTCTTGGATAAGTTTGTTGTTGTCTTCATTGATGACATTCTTATCTACTCCAAGTCCGAAGAAGAGCATGCAACCCATCTGAGATTAATCTTAGAGACCCTGAGAGAGCACCAGCTTTATGCCAAGTTCAGTAAATGTGAGTTCTGGTTGAAGGAAGTTGGATTCCTAGGCCATGTATTATCAACGGGAGGAATATCGGTAGACCCAAAGAAGATCAAATCAGTCATGGAATGGAAAGCCCCTACCACTCAAACTGAAGTTAGAGGTTTTCTCGGATTAGCGGGATATTACCGCAAGTTTGTTGAAGGGTTTTCAAGCATTGCCCGGCCAATGACCCAACTGTTGAAGAAGGACAAGAAGTTTGAATGGACCCCTAAGTGTGAAGAGAGTTTTCAAGAGCTCAAGAAGCGATTGGTGACCGCACCCGTCCTAACCATGCCCGATATCACCAAGAACTTTGATGTCTATTGCGACGCCTCCAAACTTGGACGTGGTTGTGTGCTAATGCAAGAAGGCAAGGTCATAGCTTACCTCTCTCGGCAGCTTCGACCTCATGAAGAAAATTATCCAACCCATGATCTGGAGTTAGCAGCCGTAGTTCTAGCTTTGAAGACCTGGAGGCACTATCTTATGGGCAACCGTTGCGAGATCTACACTGATCACAAGAGTTTGAAGTATATTTTCACCCAGAAGGAGTTGAACATGAGGCAAAGAAGATGGATAGAGTTGATCAAGGATTATGATCTGGAAATTCATTATCACCCCGGTAAGGCCAATGTGGTGGCCGATGCATTGAGTAGGAAGCCATGCTCGTTGAATATGATGATCAAAGAGGAGCAACCCATGTTGTACCAAGAGTTTGAAAAATTTGGATTGGAACTAGTCAGTCGAGGATTCTTAGCCAACCTTGAGTTTCAACCCACCTTGATGAGCCAAATTAAAGAAGCCCAGAAGGGAAATGAGAGTATTGACGGAATTAAGCGCAGAATTAGTTCCGGCAAGGTGCCAGGATTTGAAGAAGATGATCAAGGAGTTCTTTGGTATAAAGGACGTATCTGTGTGCCTCCGGACTCAGAATTGAAGGAGGTTATTATGAGAGAAGCCCATGAGACACCTTACTCCATTCATCCCGGTGGAACTAAGATGTACCAAGATTTAAAGGAACAATTTTGGTGGCATGGAATGAAGTGTGAGATTGCATCGTTCATATCTAAGTGTGATATTTGTCAAAGAGTCAAGGCTGAACATCAACGTCCTGCGGGATTGCTGCAACCTTTGCAAGTTCCAAAATGGAAGTGGGAATCAGTTGGTATGGATTTCATCACTGGATTTCCAAGGTCTAGCCGTGGAAATTACTCTATCTGGGTCATTGTGGATAGACTGACCAAAGTTGCCCACTTTATTCCTGTCAAGACCACGTATACCTCAGGCCAGCTGGCAGATCTTTATCTATCCAGAATTGTGAGTTTGCATGGAGTCCCAAAAACCATAGTGTCCGATCGAGGAACTCAATTCACCTCAAGATTTTGGAGAAGTTTGCATCAAGCCTTGGGTACCAAATTAGCCTTTAGTACAGCTTACCACCCTCAGACTGATGGACAGACTGAGAGAGTAAATCAAATACTTGAAGATATGTTGAGAGCCTGTGTTCTAGCCTATGGAGCTAAGTGGGAAGATTGTCTGCCTTTCGCGGAGTTTTCCTACAACAACAGTTATCAAGCCAGTTTGCAAATGGCCCCATTTGAAGCTCTATATGGAAGAAAGTGTCGTACCCCTTTGAATTGGTCGGAAACCGGAGACAGTCAGATATTTGGACCAGACATTCTGCAAGAAGCCGAGGAGAAAGTCCGCATGATTCGTGATATCCTCAAAGCAGCCCAGTCTAGACAGAAGAGTTATGCCGACAAGAGACGTAGAGAACTGACCTTTCAGATTGGAGATTTTGTTTATCTGAGAGTATCACCTCTCAAGGGAATGCAGAGATTCCAAGTCAAAGGAAAGCTTGCACCAAGGTATATTGGACCCTTCAAGGTACTAAGCCGCAGAGGAGAAGTGTCATATCAGTTGGAAATGCCCCCTGAATTGTCTGAAGTGCACGATGTCTTTCACGTGTCTTTACTTCGGAAATGTCTTGAAGTGCCGGAGAAGCCAGAAATCTTCAAGAATATTGATCACCGTTCCGTGGACATCAACAAAGATTTGACTTACCGTGAAGTGCCTACCCGTATCCTCGAGGAAGCATATAGAACCACTCGAACCCAAAGCATCAAGTTTCTGAAAGTTCAGTGGAGTAATCACACCGAAGATGAAGCCACTTGGGAACGAGAAGATTACCTTCAGAAAGAGTTTCCCAATCTTTTCAGTTCTTAAGTAGTGAATCTCGGGGACGAGATTCTTTTTAAGGGGGGAAGATTGTAACAACTCAGGAAATTGTAATCCACTTCCTATTAATTAAAGTGCCAAATTTTGGACCAAGATAAAACTTTTTATCTATTATTACATGTATGCATGTATTTTCTACTATTGATATTTTATGATTTCATGTGTGTAATTCCTTGTTGTGCAATAGTTAGTTAATTCTAACTTAACCAACAAAAGCATTAGAGAAGAATTATACAAGCCAAAGAAACCAGAAATAAAAATCATAAAGAAAAAGAGAAGAAAAGTGTGATCTAGGAAATCTTATTGACTACCCTACTTTGGACACCTATATTAAGAAATCTGTGGCTCAAGCAAGGGTTTGGCCAGTTAGTTGAGCTTGACCAAGTTATATACTAACTCAACCAAGAAGTTTCCAACCAAAATTCAAATCAGAACATCACTCAAACACCAGCCAAACTTTGAATCTGAATCAGTGACCAAACTTCAAATTCAAAATATGATTTCTGCAAAACTTAACCTTTCTTGGTAACAAAAATATCTTTGGAAACCTTGGCTAAGATGCTGAGCACCCAAAGTCAAAAATTTCAAAAATTTGAAATTAAGTTTCATGCGGGCATTTCGTCGAACACCTGGCAGACGAAAATCAGGAAAATCGTGGTTACTGTGAAGATCACTGCTCCCGTTCGTCTCATGCCTGTAGCCATGCTCGTGGATGACGCCACGGTCGAACCCAGCCCCCTCTGCCCCGACCCGAGCCGTGAGAAGTGGAGGGAAGAAGAGGAACGCGCCCAGGACCCCCCCTCTCTGTCTCTCCTCTTCCTGCACGACGCCGACCGCTGTGACTGCGCCAGAGCCGACCCACAGCACTCCGCGGCCGAGACCAAACCCCTCCAGCACGCGAGCAAGGCCGTCGAGCCCGGTGTCGCCCGTGCACGTCGCCAGCATGCCCTGCGCCGGCGAGCTTCTGGACGCCCTTGCCCTCGCCTCTCTGGCCTATAAAAGCCCCCGCCGATCAAACGACTGAACGCACACCACTCCCAGCTCTCTCCCAGACATCTTCTCTCCTTCCCTCTCGCTCTCGTTCGACGACGCCTGCACCACCGGCGCGGTACTGGACGCAAGCCGCGCCGCCGCGTTGGACCGCCGCTGGACGAACGGAGGCTGAGAAGCGGAGGAGGAGCGCCGCCGGAGTCTTTTCCACCCCTCGCCGTTGAGCTCTGCTTCCCCTACACGCCTCACCTTCGCCGTCGTCTTCCTCGCCGTGCGCAGGTGAGCTTCAACCCTAGCCGATGAACACGATGCACCAGAGCCGTTGGATTAGAATCCGTCGGTCGCGTACTGATTCGGTGCGGTTAAGTGATCTGACGAGCGGACCCCACCTGTCAGGTTCCGTTTTATTTCTTTCCCGCCCGGAGCGAAGCGGTATGGGCCGGCCCGTTCGGGTTTCATTTGGATTCGGCCCAGCTAGGTTAGAATTAGGTACGTTTCGTTTTTAATTATTTTCCCGCCGTTTGATTTATTTCAAATAAGTTTCAGAGGTGATTTTCAAACTTTAATTCAAAGAGATTTACAAATCCATTTCTAGCAAATGAATATGCGTTGGAAAGCTTAGGAAATGCTCTACACTGTAGAACTGGTTAGAAGTCAATTTGAGTTAGGGATTTAAATAAATAAGAATAATGTGACCATAGTTTTATTAATCATAGAACATCTCTAGAAAATTATTTAAACCTCCTAAAATTATGAAATTTGGTTTGTGAACTCACTAATGACCTCCCCTACTGTTTAGTCAACCTTAATCAACTCAAACCTTGTTAGTGTTATCAATTAGACCTTAATCCAATCCTAATGGGTAACATAAAATGATAGATCTCTATTATACACTTAGAATTAATTTGCCCTCAAACACCAATTCACTTAATGAGTCCATCCTCATTGGAACTAGTACAAATACCCTTAGTTCAATATCCATACTTAACAAGTAAACCACACATGGTATATGATAGAAAATTTAACTTGCACCCTCAATGCAAACTTGGAAGAAAACTTGCAAACCAATTCAAATAAAATCCAACAGGAAGGTTATTGTTTGAAAACAAGTATGTGTGCTTGGTGTGTTATTAGCATGGTGTAGTGATGATGAGATTTGTGTTTATTCGTTATTAGACGCTAGTGTTGCTGAGGAGGATATTGAGGGGGAATATTATCAAGAAGAAGAAGAATACCCCGGACACTTTGCCAACCAAGGCAAGCCATCTTTTGAATCATACTCCACATACCTAGTTTTACTATTGCATCTTACCTGTTTTAAGTAAATTGCATGATTGAATTGCTAGAGTAGAATGATAGATGTGTAGTGATATCTTGCCTAGCAAGAGCATCAAGCTGAGTTTATCCAACCTTATTTTAGTGGTATCATCACTCCTTGTAGTTGCTTAGTCGCTAATAAAATTGGTGCTATCTCTAAGAGGAACCCCATTTGAACTTGGTGACTTGAACTTGAAAACTTGAATTGGAGACCTCTCATACATGATGGTTTTATGAAGGAAAGTAATCTTGACTAAGGACTATGGAATGTATTTGCCAAATGATACTAAGTGATGTACTATGTGAGCCAACCATACCGTACGACCACATTACCCCTAAATGGGAAGGGGCTTAGTCCGTAACTTGTTTACCCTAGTGTGGGAGGCCTTGTATCATCCTTTATAGAAGTGCACCGTGCGCGGGTACTTCTGAACCGAGTGGAAATTCCATTCATCCGGCATCCCGGAGCGGGCAAAACTAGAGGCGCCAGAACAGGGATTTCCGTATCTCGGGCTCTAGGGAAGGATCCTATACTAGAGTGAGCAAGTGAAAGAGTTTGTTTGATTATCTGAACCTCGCATACTTTGTGTATGACGATCCGTGGATTTCTCCCGGCAGATGTATCGAATCTTGTGGGTAAAGTGTACTATAATGGCCCAGAAAAATCCCCTTTTTAGACTTGTTGTTCTTTTATATTTGTGCATCATCATGCATTATCATCTTGCATGTTTTCTCAACCTAAATTGTTTTTCTTAAAAACCTATTTTATTATTTCACTTGTGCTTTTATAATAATCTTTCGCTTCCTTTCCTATTTTAATTCAAGCTCAAAACTATAGTAATAAAAATGTTTTGGCTGTTTTGGGGAATTTGAACTGTTTTGAAATCTCCTTCAAACCTCTCCCTTTTATTCCCTAAAAGAATGCTGCAAGAAAAAGAACTAGAGAAGCACTTTCAGAAAAAGAAGGGCAAGAAGCAAACAGGTCCAACCGGACCCTGCAGCCCCAGCCGAAACCTTCTTCTTAAGCCCATCTCCACCTCTGACCAAACCAACCACTCCCCTGCCGTCTTCTCCAGACAAGCACGAGAGGAGCGTGCTCGTGTGGTCCTCGCCAACAACTCCCCAGCTTTTTCCCCTCTACAAGATCCCCAGCCCGACAAAAGCCCCAGCAAACCCTAGCTGACTCCCTTCCTCCTACCCTCGCGCCGCCATCCCCTCCTCTTCCTCTCAGTTTTTCTTCTCGCTCGCGTTTTCCCCAAACCGAAGCTTGTCCCTGCACCTCGCCATCGCGCCACTGCTACCGGCAACCTCGGGCCGAACTGAAGACACCAGGAGCTCTGAATCAACGCCGCGGTTCTTCCCGAGCAAGAAAATCGAACCGAGAGGCCCTGTAGGCGACGCAGTCGTCCCTGACATCTACGCCGGCCACCATGCTCCGGCGTCATTTCCGGCCGCCTCGGTCATCTTCCGGTGTCCTAGGCAACACCAGCGCGTTCAAGGTGAGACACCACATCTCCTGGACCTCTCGTCGTACTCCCTCTCTCTCTCAGTAAACCTACCAGCGTTGATCGCTGTCTTCCACCGCAGGTGCTCGTCGCCGTCTGCTCTCCGGTGGTCCCAAGTCCCCGCACCGCTTGGTTCTGGATCAGCGCACCTATGCGCCTCTTCTGCGTCCTTTACCTCGTCCCGATTCACGCACAATCGACATATCTGTCCTCGCCGCCGGCCAGCGTGCAGCAGGTTCAGTCCCGCTAGATAACAGTCAAGAAGGGCCGCTCCTCTTTAACGACAAGGCCCGTATCGCAGCGCAGCGGTTGTGTTCTTTTCCTTCTCGGTGAGATCCCAGCGATCACCAGAGCAAGTTCCCGCAGCAGCCCCTGCCCAGTCAACGCGCCGCGTCATCGCATCGGCCCCGCAGGTCAGCGCTCAGGCTGAGTTCCTCTCAGTGAGAAAAGTCCCAGCGAAATATCTGTTTTACTGAAAATTGCTGCAAGTGTGCAGATATTGTAAAATTCATATCTTTTGAACCGTAATTCAGAATAAAATGTTTTCTATATGAAAGTTTATTAGAAAAATGTGTAGAATTTGAATATGCCATTCATATTCCTGTATGCATCGTGTATCTTGTAGCCACGTGGTAGTTTGCATATCACCTAATACATAACATATGGAGTATTTGGGTATTACCAAATATGGTTTCACCACTTCATTTAATTTTGTGTAGCTCACCCATGCTTTGTCTTGCCATGTTAATAAACATTTAAATTGCCGTGTAGTAAATCAACTTGAACCATATATATGTGAGTCGGAATCCTATTCCGCTTAATTTGAATAAGTTGCATTGCATCATAATTGCCATGTCATGCATGCTTGCATATGATCATGCCGAATCTTTTGCCGTAGTAGTAAATGTTGCATCCGTTGTTTGTTGTAGCAATTTGCTTCTTCTCGGATAGGACGCTTCGTGGTGTTGTGAGCAACGACAAGTTCTTCGGGTGTTCTTCGACAATCTTGCCAGGCAAGCTCTCCCGCCCCTTGTCAACCTATAGGGGTACTTATTACCTATTTGTGTTTATGCTTTCTCTTATTCTTTATGCTAGCCTTGTGTTCCGATGCTTTGTTCGAGTCACGTATCCTATCCACCTGTTTTCCCCAAAGCAAAACTATACACTTGCCACCTCTCGCCTATTACCTTTTGCTTGTTGTTTGAGTTGGCCTTGCGAGTCGTAGGCATGCTTAGGTTGTTTGTAGTTGTTTTATCTAATCGGGTTGTTGGGGAAGTTATCACATGCTTTACTTTATGGTTATGAGATGGATATGAATTGGAGATAAGTTGGATATTAGATGTTGGAGATAAATATGATTTATTTATGTTACAAGTTCACTTGTTAAAGCAGAGGCATCGGTGAGTCATTTTGCCTGTTTTACAACGGCTCACTTGTGTCCCCTAGGACCCCGAGTTCGCATGAACTGTTCTAAGCTGAGCGCACTAACCACTCGTGGAGATGCCATGGGATCTCCCTTGACTTACTACTTTTTCTCGAGTTAGTTTACCGGGGGCCACAACACCGTATTTTCATTTGGATTTGGATTTGGGTGGAGTCACCTTTCATGGTGGCGGAGTCTCTAAGCCCCCCCTCGAAAGGGTATGGTTGTGTCGCCTCGGATGGTTGGCAGGTTTATTTGCTTGCGGTACGTTTTTCTGTGAAGCTGGCGGACCTCTCGGATGGGCTCTCTGTCAGACTTCTCCGTTCTCGCAAACTTCTGAGTCCGTCTCCGGAGCTCGGCCGACTTCGTTACGGGTAGCTTAGTAGGGTGGCCCCCTAAACTCTCTCGTAGAATTAGCAATGGTCTTGTCGTGATATCCATCCCTTGTCTAGGTTGGGTTGATCGAGCGTGTATGGGTACATTGGTGCACCCCTGCAGGGTAAATCTTTTCGAAAAGCCGTGTCCGCGGTTATGGACGACTTGGAGCCGTTCTACTCGATCATAGAACAACTTACACCTAATTGATGATATAAAGTGGTGTAGTAAATAGTTCTACTATAATATTAAATTGTTATAAAATTGCCTACCATGTGAGTGCCTTTGATGTTGCTTCTTCGTGTGGTGCGATGAGGTGATTCATCGGCTGGGTTATGTTTGCTGTAGTATTCTAGTTGGTTCCTTTACGCGCTCTCTTATCTTATTCTAATTAGACGGAAGTTGTAGAGTGTCTCTATAGGTTCTTTAGTGCTTGCTTGCTGCCGCTTAACCCCACCATACAGCTGACGTCCTTTTGAGTCTCTCGAGCTTGTCTGCGTACCTCACGTACAAAGGCAGCTTGTTGACTATGCTTTATACGTCTTGAAGTCTTGCTAAGTACTTCGTACTTATTGCTGCTCGTCTTGGATTTTCGCCGGAGCAGGTTTGAAGACAGGTACATGGAAGCGACGACGTTAGCAAGGTTACCCTTCCGGCTTGGCCTGGGCAGGGTTATGGATGCCATCGTTTATCTTCAGGCCTCTTAGGCCCATTTGTATTCTTGTCCGTACTCGGATACTATTTGCTTTATGTATGATTTGGATCTTTGTATGTAATTTGGATTCTTGACTCGTGGAGTCTTTGCAGTGTTGTATATTCTTTTATGGGTTCCATCGTGAACTTGTGTAAAGTTATTATCTTGATTCCACCCGCATAATGTGTATGTTGCGACATGCATATTTTGCTTGGTGGTGCGTTTCCAAAGCGACATCGTGCGAATTGTGGCGTGATTGCTATAATTCGCAAGGTGCCAATTTTGGGGCGTCACAAGTGGTATCAGAGCCAAGGTTTTGTCGATACCCGCGGGTCCGCTCTGCCTCTAGGATAACCTTGCCAATGGTCGTTGTTGTAGTGTCAAAACTTTTTTACTAAAAATGCGTTGGATAGATCTGAGTAGGTCTGCATTTTACTCCTTACCTTTGTGCTTCTCTCCTCTTACCTTTGCGAGTTTTGAGTCTTCTATCTTACCTCGTTCTTCAAGTTTAGGTTCCCACGTGGGTTGGACGATCTCTTGCCTTTAACCTAATAGGTCCGCACTTCGAAAGTTCATCATCATCAACATGAGCAAGAATTCTTTGTTGGTGGTGTCGAGAAGAAACCTCTTGTTGGTGGTGTCGACAAGTTCAACACGGTGCATGAAGATTCATTAGTCTAACCAACTCTTCCCCCTACACGAGCGTGGATCTCGGGGCGAGATCCCTTGTTGGTGGTGTCGATTGTAACGGCCCAGAAAAATCCCCTTTTTAGACTTGTTGTTCTTTTATATTTGTGCATCATCAAGCATTATCATCTTGCATGTTTTCTCAACCTAAATTGTTTTTCTTAAAAACCTATTTTATTATTTCACTTGTGCTTTTATAATAATCTTTCCCTTCCTTTCCTATTTTAATTCAAGCTCAAAACTATAGTAATAAAAATGTTTTGGCTGTTTTGGGGAATTTGAACTGTTTTGAAATCTCCTTCAAACCTCTCCCTTTTATTCCCTAAAAGAATGCTGCAAGAAAAAGAACTAGAGAAGCACTTTCAGAAAAAGAAGGGCAAGAAGCAAACAGGTCCAACCGGACCTTGCAGCCCCAGCCGAAACCTTCTTCTTAAGCCCATCTCCACCTCTGAGCAAACCAACCACTCCCCTGCCGTCTTCTCCAGACAAGCACGAGAGGAGCGTGCTCGTGTGGTCCTCGCCAACAACTCCCCAGCTTTTTCCCCTCTACAAGATCCCCAGCCCGACGAAAGCCCCAGCAAACCCTAGCTGACTCCCTTCCTCCCACCCTCGCGCTGCCATCCCCTCCTCTTCCTCTCAGTTTTTCTTCTCGCTCGCGTTTTCCCCAAACCGAAGCTTGTCCCTGCACCTCGCCATCGCGCCACTGCTACCGGCAACCTCGTGCCGAACTGAAGACACCAGGAGCTCTGAATCAACGCCGCGGTTCTTCCCGAGCAAGAAAATCGAACCGAGAGGCCCTGTAGGCGACGCAGTCGTCCCCGACATCTACGCCGGCCACCATGCTCCGGCGTCATTTCCGGCCGCCTCGGTCATCTTCCGGTGTCCTAGGCAACACCAGCGCGTTCAGGGTGAGACACCACATCTCCTAGACCTCTCGTCGTACTCCCTCTCTCTCAGTAAACCTACCAGCGTTGATCGCTGTCTTCCACCGCAGGTGCTCGTCGCCGTCTGCTCTCCGGTGGTCCCAAGTCCCCGCACCGCTTGGTTCTGGATCAGCGCACCTATGCGCCTCTTCTGCGTCCTTTACCTCGTCCCGATTCGCGCACAATCGACATATCTATCCTCGCCACCGGCCAGCGTGCAGCAGGTTCAGTCCCGCTAGATAACAGTCAAGAAGGGCCGCTCCTCTTTAACGACAAGGCCCGTATCGCAGCGCAGCGGTTGTGTTCTTTTCCTTCTCGGTGAGATCCCAGCGATCACCAGAGCAAGTTCCCGCAGCAGCCCCTGCCCAGTCAACGCGCCGCGTCATCGCATCGGCCCCGCAGGTCAGCGCTCAGGCCGAGTTCCTCTCGGTGAGAAAAGTCCCAGCGAAATATCTGTTTTACTGAAAATTGCTGCAAGTGTGCAGATATTGTAAAATTCATATCTTTTGAACCATAATTCAGAATAAAATGTTTTCTATATGAAAGTTTATTAGAAAAATGTGTAGAATTTGAATATGCCATTCATATTCCTGTATGCATCGTGCATCTTGTAGCCACGTGGTAGTTTGCATATCACCTAATACATAACATATGGAGTATTTGGGTATTACCAAATATGGTTTCACCACTTCATTTAATTTTGTGTAGCTCACCCATGCTTTGTCTTGCCATGTTAATCAACATTTAAATTGCCGTGTAGTAAATCAACTTGAACCATATATATGTGAGTCGGAATCCTATTCCGCTTATGGGATCTCCCTTGACTTACTACTTTTTCTCGAGTTAGTTTACCGGGGGCCACAACACCGTATTTTCATTTGGATTTGGATTTGGGTAGAGTCACCTTTCATGGTGGCGGAGTCTCTAAGCCCCCCTCGAAAGGGTATGGTTGTGTCGCCTCGGATGGTTGGCAGGTTTATTTGCTTGCGGTACGTTTTTCTGTGAAGCTGGCGGACCTCTCGGATGGGCTCTCTGTCAGACTTCTCCGTTCTCGCAAACTTCTGAGTCCGTCTCCGGAGCTCGGCCGACTTCGTTACGGGTAGCTTAGTAGGGTGGCCCCCTAAACTCTCTCGTAGAATTAGCAATGGTCTTGTCGTGATATCCATCCCTTGTCTAGGTTGGGTTGATCGAGTGTGTATGGGTACATTGGTGCACCCCTGCAGGGTAAATCTTTTCGAAAAGCCGTGTCCGCGGTTATGGACGACTTGGAGCCGTTCTACTCGATCATAGAACAACTTACACCTAATTGATGATATAAAGTGGTGTAGTAAATAGTTCTACTATAATATTAAATTGTTATAAAATTGCCTACCATGTGAGTGCCTTTGATGTTGCTTCTTCGTGTGGTGCGATGAGGTGATTCATCGGCTGGGTTATGTTTGCTGTAGTATTCTAGTTGGTTCCTTTACGCGCTCTCTTATCTTATTCTAATTAGACGGAAGTTGTAGAGTGTCTCTATAGGTTCTTTAGTGCTTGCTCGCTGCCGCTTAACCCCACCATACAGCTAACGTCCTTTTGAGTCTCTCGAGCTTGTCTGCGTACCTCACGTACAAAGGCGGCTTGTTGACTATGCTTTATACGTCTTGAAGTCTTGCTAAGTACTTCGTACTTATTGCTGCTCGTCTTGGATTTTCGCCAGAGCAGGTTTGAAGACAGGTACATGGAAGCGATGACGTTAGCAAGGTTACCCTTCCGGCTTGGCCTGGGCAGGGTTATGGACGCCATCGTTTATCTTCAGGCCTCTTAGGCCCATTTGTATTCTTGTCCGTACTCGGATACTATTTGCTTTATGTATGATTTGGATCTTTGTATGTAATTTGGATTCTTGACTCGTGGAGTCTTTGCAGTGTTGTATATTCTTTTATGGGTTCCATCGTGAACTTGTGTAAAGTTACTATCTTGATTCCACCCGCATAATGTGTATGTTGCGACATGCATATTTTGCTTGGTGGTGCGTTTCCAAAGCGACATCGTGCGAATTGTGGCGTGATTGCTATAATTCGCAAGGTGCCGATTTTGGGGCATCACATGTACCCCTCTGCATAGGTTTCAAAACTATTCGAATAGCCACGTCCGCGGTCATGGACAGTTGGCAAGCTGTACTTGACTTTTGTCAAGAATGATAATAACTTATGGTGAACTTGGTGAATGACACGACTTGACTTGACATTGATATTGACACACTTGAAGTTCCTCTTTAGATTAAACTTAGAGAACTAAACCTATTTTCCACCAATGAACATTCTTGGGAAATAAAACTAGCTTTTGCAACTAAACTTAGTGCTTAGTCCACCCTATCAACCTTGCATATCTACTTCAACATTTCATTTATAAGATGGTTTGCGAGTGCATCCAATGTACTCACGGCTGTGTCCCTGGCTATCAACTTGGCCAGACTATGGGTAAGAGTATCCGGAGGAAGGGTATGAAGAAGAGTATCAGAACTAAGATCTTCTACTGAGTCGCCATTGCCTGTAGGGTGAAGGCATGGACCCGAAGACGTCATTTCCGCTGCTATATTGTGTTGTAATATGAACTTGGTCACTATGACCATTGTATTTGAACCATCGTATTGTAATGTCTATGGAACTGGTTACCAACTACGTTATGTGTATCACAACAATGATTCTGGGATTGTGGTGGAATGCATAACGGGCACTTCGAATTTGTGATAAATTCGCGGGTGTTACAGCTCCCAAGCCCCCGAGCAGCTTGGAGCCATCGAAGTACATGCGCCAGTGGGTGGAGTTCGGAGCCGGCGGTAAGTACTGGTGCTCTCCCCAGTCAGCGAAGAAATCCGCTATGATCTGCGACTTGATCGTCATCCTGGGCTTGTACTGAATGGTATGAGCTGCGAGCTCGATCGCCCATTTGGCCACTCTTCCCGACGCGTCTTTGCACCGGATGATCTCCGAGAGCGGAGTTGTGCTCACCACCGTGATCGGGTGCTCCTCAAAGTAGTGCTTCAGCTTCTTGGCCGCCATGTACACGCCGTAAGCGACCTTCTGATAGTGCGGGTAATTCTGCTTGGAGAGAGTGAGCACCTCACTCAAGTAGTACACCGGGCGCTGAACCGGCAGCTCTTTGCCTTCCTCGGTGCGCTCCACCACGATCACCACGCTGATGACACGCGGGGTTGCTGCGATGTAGAGCAGCATTGGCTCTCGCAGAGCCGGCGTTGCCAAGATTGGCGCGGTGGACAAGGCTCGCTTGAGGTCGTTGAAGGCGTCGTCAGCGCGCTGGGACCAAACGAAGTGGTCCGTCTTCTTCATCAGCTGGTACAGCGGCATGGCCTTCTCCCCGAGCCGGCTGACGAACCGGCTAAGCGAGGCCAAACAACCAGCAAACTTTTGCACATCTCTGAGCTGGGTGGGCTTCTCTAGGGCCTCGATGGCTTTTATCTTCGAGGGGTTAGCCTCGATCCCTCGCTGGGAAACAATGTAACCTAGAAGCTGCCCAGCCGGCACACCAAAGGTGCACTTCTCAGGGTTGAGCTTCATGCGATAGCGCCGCAGATTGGTGAAGGTCTCCTTGAGGTCGTCCAGGAGCATGCCGCTCTGCTTGGTCTTTACCACCACGTCGTCCACATAAGCGTGTACGTTCCTCCCGATCTGCTCCTGCAGACATCGCTGCATGGTTCGCTAGTAAGTGGCTCCGGCGTTCTTCAGGCCGAACGACATGGTAACGTAGCAGTAGGCTCCATATGGGGTGATGAAGGAGGTCTTGATCTGATCCGGCTGGAAGAGCGGGATCTGGTGGTAGCCTGAATAGGCGTCCAGGAAAGACAACAGGTCACAGCCGGCTGTGGAGTCAATCACCTGGTCAATTCGCGGCAGCGCGAAAGGATCCTTGGGGCAAGCCTTGTTCAGGCTGGTGTAGTCGATACACATTCGCCAAGTGTTATTCTTCTTCAGAACCAAGACTGGGTTCACAAGCCAGTCAGGGTAAAACACCTCCATGATAAAGCCGGCTGCAAGGAGCCGGGCAATCTCCTCGCCAATAGCTTTCCTCTTTTCTTCCGCAAACTGCCGCAGCGGCTGCTTGACCGGCTTGGCGTCCGGCCGGACGTTAAGTGCGTGCTCAGCCAGCTCCCTCGGCACACTAGGCATGTCCTTTGGAGACCATGCAAAGATGTCCCGATTCTCACGGAGGAAGCTGGTGAGCTCGCTTTCCTATTTAGCGGACAAGCCGGTGCCGATGATGACGTACTTGGAGGGGGCGCTCTCGTCCAACAGGATCTTCTTGGTGTCGTTGGCTGGCTTGAATTGCTCCACAGGCGACTGGAGAACCGGTACGTCTTGCTGGGTCAGCTCCACGCGATGTAGAAGCTGCCTCTTCTTCTCGGCGACGACCAGCGCCTCTGCCAGCTGCGAGCTCTCCTTTGCGCAGGCCAGGGACTTCTTGAAGTTTCCCGAGACTGTGATCACACCTCTGGGCCCTGGGAGCTTCATCTTCAGATAGGCGTAATGCGGGACGGCCATGAACTTGGCCAAGGCTAGTCGGCCAAGCAGCGCATGGTAGGGACTGCTAATGTCCACCACCTCGAACCAGATGGGCTCGCGGCGGCTATTCCCCTTCTCTCCGAAGAGAACCTCCAGCTGCACCTTGCCCAAAGGGGTGCAAGAATGCCCAGGCACGATGCCATGGAAAGTGAGCCGGCTAGGTTTCAGCTGAGCAAGCGGGATACCCAACTTCTCCAGAGAGCTTCGGTAGAGAAGGTTGATACTACTACCACCATCGATGAGCACGCGGGAGAAATGGCACATGCGCGTGTCGGAACACACGACAGGATCCACGACCAGAGCATACTCTCCAGGGCTGGGCATCAACCTCGGGTGGTCTTCGCGCCCCCAGGTAATGGCCGCCTCGGACCAATGCATGAACTGGGGTTCTGCAGGCATCACGGCGTTTACCTCTGCCTCATGCCAAAGGTCGCTCCTTTTGTCCTTGCCGGGAGTGGTGAAGATGTGATAATGCTCCACATCTGTCGGGAAGTCATCATCTTGATCCAGCTCGCCCCCAGCCGGGTCGCGCTGTTGGTCCTCCTGACCTCCAGCCGGCTGCGGTTGCAACGTACCAGGGATCTGCCGAGCGCGCTGCTCCAGCTCTCTCATGAAACGGCACTGACGCGTCGAGTGGGTCGCTTCCCTGCCCGGGGAGGTGTGAAATTTACACGGCTGATCAAGCGTGGCATCGAGGGTGTACTTGCCCTCTTTGCGCCCATGACCGCTGCCTGCAGCCCCCGGGCCTCCTTGGTCAGAAGCCGCTCGCTTTGAGCTAGCAGATCCCCTAGAGGACGTCTTGACGTGGTCAAGCCACAGGTGGATGTGCAGCGCCGATGGGTGAGCCTGGGACTCCGACCCTGGCGCTGACTCCGCGATCAAGCGTGGTCTGCTCGCTCCGCCGCCTTGCTGGGCGCGGCGGCCTTGGGCGTTGCCGCTCGGAGCACGGCCGCCCTGTCCACGCCCTCCGCGGCCTCGGCTTGCCGATGGCGACCGCTGGATCTGGCCGGGGACGACGGTGGCGAAGCTGCGACACAGGTCACGGGCGAGCTCGTTCGGTGCGTCTCCGTGCACGTCGTAGAACTCGCTGAGCGTGGTGCTCGCGCGGCGCCGGTTGGCCTCGTCCTCAGCCACCTTGCCGAGGAGGACGAGACGTGTCCGCTCCAGGGCCTCGGCGACCCGGGCGGGATCGATGACGCGGTCGAGGGGAACGCGCAGGTCCACCACGGAGACGTCTGGGGCATCCCGCTCTGGGAGTGTAGCGTCTTGCTCCTGAGGAGGTGGGCGCTCGAGCGACGGGCGCTCGGGGCGCGGTAAGTCGCCGCCCTCATCCTCTCCCAGGGTCATCACCTCGACCATGGTGCCAAGATTGCTGCTTTCACCGCAGCTCGAGCCTCCGTCGCAGAGGGAGTCGGAGACGTCGGTGACCTCCTCCGGGAAGGGCTTGGCGACGTAGAAGCGGTGACTGCCGACGTCGAGGAAGGAGCCGCTGTTGCCGAAGCCGTTCTCGAAGTGGGCCAAGTTGTCGCTGACGCAGTCGAAGGTGCCAAACCTCCAGACGAGGCCGGATGCGACCTTCTCGCCGGACGGTCCCGGCCGGAACTTGACTCCGCTCGCCACCGCGCTTTGCCCCACGGTGGGCGCCAACTGTCGTGGGAATTTAGAGACAATAGCCATGGGGAGGCTTATCGGAGGGGCTCGACGTTGGTGACGATGGGTCCGGCTCGGGATTGTGCCAACAGAGACACCTCGGTTTACCCAGGTTCAGGGCCCTCCCGGTTGGAGGTAAACCCCTACTTCCTGCCTGCTTCGTATTGATTAGGTAGTAACGATTACAGTGCTCCTCAAGCTGTTCGGCTAGAGGAGGAAGAAGAAGATCGGATCTCCCCTATGCTAAGGGTCCAGGCCCCCTTATATAGGCGGGGGCCTGGTTACAGGCTTAGGTAGCGATTCGGCCGGCTGTCGGCTCCTCGGCGGCGGCGTCCTTGGCGTCATCCTCTGGCCCTGCTCTGGCAAAGGCACTTTATAAAGTGCCTTTCCCCTGGGCCGGCATCTGGAGGGCATATCCCTTCTCTTTTGCCTCGGATCCCATCATGGGGAAGGGTCTTCGATCTCTCATTGGCTGGACGTGGTCGTGGCGCTCGTCACTCCCGTCCTGCGCCCCTGCCGCTCTTGTCGGGGCCATCCTACTTTTGGCCAGACAACCGTTGAGATGCTTTGTCCTCATCGCCCGGCTCCAGTTCTCCTCGGCGGAGTCGCCAGCCGGCTGCTAGCGCAGCCGGCCCTTCGGGCGGAGCCGGTCTTCTCGTGTTGAAGCCGTGGGGACTCCTGGGACGCCGGCCAGCACATTGCCCGGCCCATGGTGCGCCCCCTAAGTCATCCCCACGACAGTGTGTGACCGCCCTGGTCCACTTCTAACATTGCCCCTTCGCCTATAAAAACCCCCCAACGGGAAAAACCTAAGAACCCGATCAATTTTCCAGAAACACATCGCGATCCGCCGCCATCGTCGACCTGAGATCGGGAGGGTCCAGAAGCTCTTCCCGGCACCCTGTCGGTGAGGGGAATCGCCACCGGAGATCTTCTTCATCGCCATGCTTGCCTCCGGCACGATGAGTGAGTAGTCTACCTTGGACTATGGGTCCGTAGCAGTAGCTAGTTGGTTGTCTTCTCCACCATGTGCTTCATGTTTAGATCTCGTGAGCTGCCTTACATGATCGAGATCACCGTTATGTAATTCTACATGTTGTGTTTATTGGGATCCGATGAATATTGGTATTATGATTGAGTTGATGTGTTGAATATTATCTTATGTTCTCTCTATGTTGTTTATGATCTTGCATGCTCTCCGTTGTTAGTAGCTATCTTGGCCAAGTAGATACTAGTGACTCCAAGAGGGGGTATTTATGCTCGATAGTTGGGTTCATGCCTCTATTTAATCTGGGGGAGTGACAGAAACCTCTAAGGTTGTAGATGTGCTGTTGCCACTAGGGAGAAAATAACATTCTTATGTCCAAGAGCATATGCTTTGTTTACATTACACACTTTGCTTAATGCAGTTATCTGTTGTTCGCAACTTAATATTCACGGGGTCCTCGGATGATTCCCTGTGGGTGGATTATTAGTCATAGATGCAGTTGGATGGCAGTCTATCTATTTTGTTGTAATGCCCAGAGTAAATCTCATAGTGATCCTCTCAACATATGCACGTTATCTTTATTCTATCAATTGCCCAACTATAATTTGTTTACCTAGCATGTTGTTATTTATCTTATGGAGAGACACCACTAGTGAACTGTGGACCCCGGTTCAATTTCCTTTATATTGCTATCACATGTTTACTTTACTCGCACTGTTTACTTTCTTGCATATTACTATTGCTTTCCACTCGATACGCTCATTCCATTGTTTACAGCAAACCGGTGAGATTGACAACCTCATCGTAAGGTGGGAGCAAAGTACTTGGTTGTGTTGTGTGCAGGTTCCGCATTGCGGCTGGCGAAGCAAAGCATTGGACGAGGCGCCTTATAAATTGTCCGGAGCCGTCGCGAAGCTAGCAAGCATCACCTTTTGGAGTTTGGCTTTTTCCTGGACTGATAAACCTTGGTTTCTTACTGAGGGAAAATTTGCTACTGTGCTCATCATACCTTCCTCTTGGGGTTCCCAACTAGACGGTGATTTACATCAACACCGTGCCGCATCAAAGGGCAGAGCGGCGGAATGGTATAAGACGCTGAAGGATGGCCGACCTGTTGACTGGGAGGAAATTGTACCTCTCTTTTATTCTAAATTCTATCCTTCTAGTGAGGTTCATAAAGATAGGAATTATATTTATAATTTTCATCCTCATGATAGAGAAAGCATTGCCCAAGCGTGGGGAAGATTGAAGTCACTAATGCTCAAATGTCCTATTCATGATCTTCCCCGTAATATTGTTATTAATAATTTTTATGCAAGGCTTTCAGGACATTACAGGGACTATCTAGATGCCTGTTTTGAGGGATCCTTCACAAGCAAGGAGGTTGATGCCAAGTGGGATCTGCTTGAGACAATTCAAAGCAATATTGAAGATTGGGATAACGACAAAGGTAAAGGATCAGGTATAATTATGAGTATGATTGCATTAAGTCTTTTGCTGAAACTGCTGATTTTCAAGAGCTTAGTGCTAAATATGGTATTGATCCTCAAATTATGGTTGATTGTTTTAGAGCCTTTGCTTCCCATATTAATGCTCCCAAAGGAAATGGGGATGTGTATCATGAACCTTTTAAAGACACTTGCATAGAAAGTGATGTTGTTATTGATGATTGCAATAAACATGCTCCAACTTATGAAAGTACTATTTCTTATAAGCATGTTAATTTTTGTGGAGCACTTAGACCTTGTGAGCAGAGTCACGACAAAGAAGATTATTGTATCCACCACAGGAATGAAGAAACTAGAATGTGGCACAGGGATCTAGATGAGCTTGGTGAAAAGGTTGGTGCCCTTTATCCTTTTATTTGTGAACTTTGCCATGAAAAGGGTCATTTTAATTTTCAATGCTCAGGCCATAATGACCCTTCTAATCCAATGAGTACTGCAAGTTTGTATTATGATGACAAGATCACCCTCAATCAGCATGATGAGCTTACTTTATTTTTGGGGTGTGAAGAGTTATCTAGAAAAACTTCTTTGGTAGATATGAGTGCTTTTGATACTATTAGCATCCTGCGTGGTTGTCGTCTTTATTGTGTTAAAGATTGTCGTGCAAATACTTACATACAAAATGTTATAAAGGAGGATGCTTTACCAAATTTTGACAGGTCTAATTTGTGTTTCTATCTTATTAATAAAAAGGAGGAATCCTCCAAAGTTTCTTCTGTCGCTTCTGTCAGTAAACCAGATTATGTGGAGAAGCTTCCTTTCAAGCCTCTCCATCCTAAAGAAGTGAAGAAGAAGAAGAGGAGTAAAAGGCGAGAGGAAACGGTATCTTCCCCTAATCATGTTGCTCCTATTATAGTTTTTGATGAATCTGAACTCAATGATATTCTTATGTCTGTTACCTATATTAGTGATCATGATTGGGAAAAGCACTCTACTTTTGATATTGAAAATCTTTTTGGTACCGATTCTGAAAATTATGAGGTTAATAATTGTTGTATCATTAGTGATATCCATGTTCCTTCTAATGATGATATGTTTACTTATGAACACACTTTGGAAGATAGTTGTTCTACTGCTTATGATGATTACAATGATGAGTATAATATTTTTAGTTCACCTACTATTGAGGAGAAAGCAAGGTATGATTACAATATGCCTCCTATTTTTGATGATTATGGTGATGAGAATAGTTATTTTGGTGAATTTGCTCCTACTATGATTGTTCATGTAGGGAGTATTAATCCTTTTATGCATATGGCTCATGATAAGGATGTTTTATGTGATAGTTATATTGTTAATTCTATTCATGATGCTACTAAAAGTTATTATGAGAGAGGGAAACATGGTTTGATGGATCTCAACAATATTGATTTTCCCCTCTTTTTGTTAGAATTCTTGAAGTTGCACTTATTTTGCCTTCCTATGCTTGTTGCTTTGTGCTTTCATGACTTGTCTCTTTACAAAACTCTTTTTCATAGGAAGTGGTTTAGATTTAAATGTGTTTCATATTTGCTTTTTGATGCTCTCTCTTGCTTCAAGTTCTTTTATGGCGCCTTTGCCTTAAGTTCTTTTCTAGCGCCTACATGAGCATCTTTTTAAATTACTGCGCCTAGCTCAAAGGCGTTAAAAAAGCACTCTTGGGAGATAACCCAATATTTTCTTTTCAGTACTTTTTCTTTTATTTGAGTCTTGGAAGTTATTACTACTGTAATGATCTCTCCTTATCATTTTTATTTCGTTGTTGTGCCAAGAAGAACCTCTAATTTGAGGGAGGTAAGATTTGGGGAAGTTGTTGTCCTGAAACAGATTTCAGTGTTGCACCGTAAAAATTCGTGAAAATTCTCAGAACATCTTTTTGATCTGCGATTTCTTGTGCATATGCCCCAGGTTGTTTCCAAACTTTCATTAGTTTTGCACTTTTCGATTTGAGCAACAGAAGGTCCTCGAAAAAATCGATCTTTGTCAGCTGTTCTCTTTTGACAGATTTCTACCACTATTTGTGTTTGCCTCTCGATCGCTTTCTTTTTTAGTTCTTTTGATCACGGAAATTTTGAGGAAGTTGCTACAGTAGTATATGCTTTATATGTGGTGTTTTTGAGTTTGAAACTGAACCAAAAGGGTTGATTTACTATTATTCTTATGCTAACGTTGCTAATAGAATTGTGTGAAGTTTTGTATGAAGGAAGTTTTCAAGTGTAGGGAATGGAGAGTGATGAGATGAGATGAAGTATGGACAAAAGCTCAAGCTTGGGGATGCCCATGTCACCCCAAGAAATATCCAAGAGGTACAAGCGTCAAAGCTTGGGGATGCCCCCGAGGCACCCCTTCTTCATCGGCAAAAATTAGGTTACCTTTCAAGACACTATATTTTTATTGCTTCATATTCTATGCATTTTTCTTGGAGCGTCTTTACTTTTGCTTTCAGTTTTATTTTGTTTTGTTTGCTGAAATAAATGGTTGGATCACATCATGTTTGTTTTGGAGAGAGACTTACTCCATTTTTCATTGCCAAGAACACTCTAGTTTTCACTCTTATCGTTCAACGAGTGTTCTATTTTTCTAGAACTGCATTTGGCTTTCGTTTTTTGCCTTGATTTTTTTCAGATATTGTTATATCTTTGCATCAAGGTGTATTTAGACCACTGGTCTATGTTGGTTTTCATCAAAAGAGTTGTTTCAAAAAGGTTTGAATGGTGTTGGAAAAGAGAAAAAAGTTTCATGCAAAAAGTGGTACAAAAAGGAGCTTGTTTAGACTGCGGCTTAGACTTTTGCATGCCATGCTTGATGTCATTTTGATAGTATGCTTAGTAGTTTTTGCTGTAGCATGACTTGTCTCAAATGACTGAGATTGCTTAAGCCTTTGAAAAAAATCATGCGTTGTTTTTATTATATGGAAGCATTTATTTGGTTTTCTTCTTGATGCTTTATTTGGGTTGACTTGGCGCATGCTCACAACATGTTTGACTCTTAAAAGTTGCCATAAGCCTCTATGATCATTTGGTTTTTGACTTGTGATGCCACTTTATGCTTCTTTTAATGATATTTTGTCGCTATGCATGATTATGGCCGTTATTGCTCTCTTAGTTGGTCGCTCCCAGTCTTTTGCTAGCCTTCATTTTGTACTGAGTATGAGCTCTACTCATGCATCCAACTCCCAAAAACCAAGTTTTCCAATGTGTCCACTATAAATTCCTATGTATGGTATTTGTAAGCCATTCCAAGTAAATTTTCATGTGCTACCTTTAAAAAAAACCTTCAAAATACTTCTCATTTTGTGACACTGTTTTCAGCTCATGGGGACGTAGTGGTCGGATTTGCTATCTTCCATATTATTTTATTCCAAAAATAAAAAAAGGAAAAAAGAAAAGAAAAAAGAAAAAAGGCACTCCTCCATGGTATGTGAAAGTTGGTGGGCACCCGATGGAACCAGTTAGCCATTGTTTGTGAAAGGAAAAGGTGGGGAGGAGTGCCAAGCTTTATAAAAGAGCACCAAAGTGCCAATCTCTCTCTCAAAAACTTGCTTTTTTGTATGGAAGATAGTAAGAACCCCATTGCCAGTCGTTGACAAAGACAACCACCTCTCAAAACCAATTTTTATCTCTCTGCTTTACAAATGAAAAGCTCTAGCACATGTTTAATCCCCGCTTCCCTATGCGAAGGACCTTTCTTTTACTTTTATAATGAGTCTCCGCCTTCTACCTTTATGCACCATCTAAGAGATCATAGTTGCCTGTAACATCCCAGCGTTTAGGACCAAACGGGGGTAGAATAAGGGTTTATGCATTACATTCATGCATCTGAAAACCTGGAAAATTTTCGCACAGATTATTTAAAACACAAAGCGACTGGAGTTCCTCTCGTTCTGATGTTTAGTTTAGTACATCGGAGTGAGTGCGATGAATTTCGGCATGACCTTTGTTGAATCATTGATTTGGAGGGAAGGAATTTGAATTCAACATTTAAATTCAAACTTGAGAATAATTCAAATAAATTTGAAATAAGCAATTGAATAGTAAACATCACACAAATTGAATATAGAAATTAGTTTTGGATAATGTCTTTATTACAAATGAATAGGATATTATATTACAAATCTCAAATAATGAGATTAATTACATTAAAGGATTAGAAATTACAAAAGGAATAAATAAAAATCCTAACTAATATTTAATCTTGTCATCATCTTCATTCCTGCAAATAAGAGGCAACAAAGACAAAAGAATTGTGTTGTTATGATTAAAATGTTTGCCCCCATATTTTTGGAGGCAATTTAATCTATTAAACTTAGTTAGAGAATTTAGGAAGGACTCCTAAATTCTATATCCTAGAATCAGAGGGCATCATTTTTAACAAATAACCAACTCTGGAAAAGGGTCCATAATTCATACACTTGAATTGACAGGCATTCTAAAGGCAGGCAACCAAATCAGATTTGAAACAGACAACATTAGAAGTAGACAAATTATGACACCCTCTAATTCTAGCTAAGTTTAAAGTAATAAATCCAAATTAGTTTATATTAAATTCATACTTAACATGGTATTAGTTAAGCAGAATTAAGATGCCACCAAAAATCTGTTTAGCAAAATCAGCATTATTGGACAGCCCATATTACAAGTGGCAGCACCAAAAGAATTCACCAATCAAGATAATCATGGACACAGCCGTGACTTGCTTCAGAAGGTAAGCAAGGCAAAATAGAGTTTTGCACTAGGACTAGATAAGCACCAACATAGGCAGCCGCACACACCACAAGCAACACCTTTCTCCTCATCTTGTCTCAAGAACACTAAGAACCACTCCCAGACATCACTAGAGGTGAAAACGGAACGGATTATTTCCGACCGACCGACCGACCGAAGGCTTACGGAAGGCAAAAACGGATTCGGTCGGATAGTTGCCGGATACGGCTAGTGTTTAATGGATACGGAAAAGGATATGGTTTTACTAATATCCGACCTTATCCGAAGATATACCATATTTCACGGTTATATCCGAACAATATCTGACAAAATATTCGGCAATGAGTTGTCTAGTACATGACTGAGGTGAAAAGATAAAAGAGAGTTATACATTTTGTCTTATGGCACACAAAAACAACCACGAAAGGAACAAGCTAGTTTTATATGAATATATTATCACCTATGTAGAAAATTTTACAAGCTAATGTTACTTTATTATCAATAAGAGATCTGACAAAATGTTTATCCGCAACCGAACCTTATTCGCCCCGTATTCGGTCCGTATTCATTACCGATGGACTCTGATTCCGTATTCGTATCCGCACACTAACCGCTCCGATTCCGAATCCAAAAAAAATATGGTAACGAATATGGTTTCACTACTATCCGTCCGTATCCGCTCCGCTTTCACCCCTAGACATCACCACAAAAATCCTAGCTCAAGCAACCAGTGACCATGGTCACTTAGAGGAGCACCAGAGGCTGATCAAGAGGAGGAGCAGGGCTGCCAGGAAGGAGGAGCAAGGTGGCAGCAAGGTGTCCAGCCGAACCAGATCAAGCAGGACAAGACCACCACAAGAACAAGATCAAGAAGAAATAGAAGGGCACCAGATCAAAGTCTGGTACCAACTTCTTTTCTCCTAAAAATTTCAGCAACAAGGTGAATAAATCAAGAACCAGTAGTAACATCTGTTCTTATCATCTATAAGAGGAAATAAAGGGGGTAACAGGGATACTCTCAGATTTGCATAGAAGTGCTATGCTAAACTCATCATGGAGTAGTAAAGAAAATCCAACAATAAGTATCTGTTCTTATCCTATCAATAGAAGTCTCAGACCTTGCATCATAGACTAAATCAAGCACACATCTGTTCTCATCAGTTTAACTCTACTAGCAGTGCTCACTTTGCACATAACAGCAGCAACCCAAAGGCTACTACAAGCATTAGATTGGAATACCACATCATAGCAGCCACCAAAAATCACCCAAGATCACTGTGCACACTTTGACTGAGGTCCCACAGTGGGTCTGGCTAATCTAGGCAGCAAGCATATGAATTACAAATAAAATCAGCTAACACACAAGGTGGTTTATTTAATCATCACTGCAGCATAGGTACAGTTCATACTATCTAAGAAAGGTTCTGGGAATAAAACATTCCAGTACCCTTCCAGCAAAATCATTATAGTAGTATGTCGGATCTTGAGAAAGACCATCACCTTATCATTTTAACCACAGTAGCTACATCATGACAGAGTAGCACTCATTTGTGTTTAGGCACAATATTCCAGAAGTAATATCTAGTAAAAGCCTAAGTAAATCATCACTGAAATGATATTCAGTTCATATCTCTGAAACAAATTCAGTTCAGTCCATCATTAAATCCAATAGATCATCACATGGATCAACTCCTTCACACCATATAAACTGAATCAAAGATTCGGTTTAGCATCTTAATGGAATAATAGAAAGAAGCTAACAGTAGCACTTAAGCAGGGCATCACCGCACCATAACCAGTAGAGCATCAGCAACAATGACCAGAGACCGCATCAAGCAACGCATCGAGCCAGAGGGTGAGAGAGAGAGAGGAGTAGTCCAGAGGGTGAGAGAGAGAGAGGAGTAGCTCACGAGGGGGTTGGCGGCGATGTCGAGGAGGTGGCGGCGACAGTGGCGGCACGAGGGTGCCACGGCACCACCCGCGCCGAGCCACGCCAGCTCGAGGGCCGGGAGGGCACCGACGTCAGCGTCCGGGGGTGGCCGGTCGGGTGGCACAGGAGGAGCGCCGGAGAGCGGCGGCAGTGGGCCGGAACCCTAGCCGTAGAAGGGGTTCGGCGCGTAGAACAGAGGAGGCGATCGGGACAGGAGAATCAGAGCGGTGGCGGTGTAGATCAGGGGGCGGTGGTCCGGGTGAGACCGGCGGCGGCGGCGTGCGCCACCGGAGTCGACCAGAATCAGCGGTCGGCGGCGAGGGCGATGCCATGGGCGGCAGAGGATGCGAGGCAGGAGAGGAGGTCGTTGGTCGTCGGTCGGGTCTGACCGACCGAGCGATTGAATCGGTCGGCTCGGGCCGAGTTGACCAGGCCGAGATGGGCCGGCTGGGCCAAAAAGGCTTCGGCCTGCTTAACTATTTAGGCTAGCCAGCTAGAATTAAATTGCAAATTTTTAGTTTAGGAAAAATCCAATTAAAGTGAGTGCAATTTTAATAACACCTTAGGGAAATTTAAATACAATTAAAATATGTCTTTGAATCTTATCAACAATTTAGTATTTTATTAAAGAACTAAAGAAGATATTTGAATTAAGTTTTATTATTCATATTTTTGACTAATACATGTCCATGGAATGAATTAAGCCTTACCATGATTCGAATAACATAAAAATTATTCTCACATAACTTAAAACTCTTACCCTACTTAAATTGTTTTCATAACCCATAAAGTGATAGTCCCATGTTTCATAAAACTAATGATGACATGCCATTTAAATAAATTCCAAATACTCAATGCATGATTAGCACTTGGGTAAAACACACAAAATGGGGTAAACCACTTAAACCCTAATGCATAGCATATATATGCATCATAGCATAATTTGCCTCTTTAAACATTGTCTTACCAGACAATGATGCTATTTTTCCAGAACCCGGGGTTCAGGGTTCAACCCAAGCTTTCGATTGCAATACCTTGCAGTCTCAAGGCAAGTTCACTCTTGCTCATATCTCTTGATTATTTTTATCAAATTACTTGCAAATATACCTGTGGTATTACTACTGCATCTAAAAAGCAAAAAGGTTCTCTTTTCATAATTAATATGCTAGTTGGTTATCGACCCGAGTGGTGGTAACCTAGGATGGCTGGAAAATAGAACCACGGTATGATGGATGTGGTGGAGGTTCCATTTGCACGGGAAAGTGAACCCTAGGACTTAAAAACCAATGTCGCCAGTGATTCTTGTGCCGTAAATTACGCGTTAACCATAAGACTTGGAATGGGACGAGAAAGTCAGCTAGATCTTCTTCCTTTCGCATGTCAACGGATGTACCGTGCCGGAGCTGCCATTCCGCGGGGATGGAGCAACATGGGTGGGACCCCTGAGTTTCCCCCGGTACCAGGTGTCTATGATGGATTGTAAGAATCTGGTCGTGGGTAAAGCCGTGTATTCGGGAGATGTCTACCGGGGACCAGCTAGGTTACAAAAGGGTGGGCATGCGGGGTCGCGGAGAAGGGTAGTGATTGGCTTGGATCAATGACTGGGCCCCATACTAAAGTGTATGGACGGGAAAGATCGCCCGGTTGTGCAACAAGGCTTTGATCTCTTATGGGTAAAGCAACACACCTCTGCAGAGTGTATGAATTGTGGCTTGTCACTCCTTGTTCCGGGTAGGAACTGCGAACACAACAGGAAAGGGACTCCATGAAGTTCTAGTCAACCTATGAAGGCTGTCGGGCATAGTTTTCAAAATAAAAGCAACCTCTTGAAGAAATGTTTATGAAAACCTGCATGACCTGTGATCTTTGATCTATGGTCATAGCTAGTGCATCAAACACTTATCCCTTTTAAATAAACTTGCTGGGTAACGCTCGTTACTCACCCCAATCCCTCTTAACCCTTGCTTAGACTCTGAAGACCAGGAGGAGGAGGCACTCTACGCCAATGTTAACCAGGAGGACATCTACTATGAGGAGCCAGATCTGTCCGGTGGTGTAGAAGGTGAAGATTACAAGATCGTCTATGGTGCAAAAGAGGAAGACGAGCAGTAGACGAGTTAGTACCGTTAGTTTAGCGGAGCAACCTAAAACACTACTAAATAAGTTGCTGAGCTACCTCAGTTCTTAGATGTACTTTCAGTTATGCTAGAACAAGTATTGTAAGTGGTGAATCAATGGGGTATCCTCAATGAACCTAAGAGGACCTCGAAGTTGTTGTTTATTTGGCTTGTAATAATAAAAGTTTGTATGTGGACCCGCAATGTTTCTGTTGTACCACTCTGAGGGATGTAATATTTGTGAAATGGAGTTTCATAAGTGTTATATCAACGACTTGCGTACTACAACATGCAGTGGTATGCTAGGTCACCGCATTGCCATTCTAAGTTTAATGTGCATAGTCCCAAAGTTTATCATTGATTGATTCATGATTATGGTTTTGCTTGTTCTTAAATTATTTGTATCTAGTCGCCCTCTTAAACTTGAAGGTGTCTTATGCATTTATGTTTTGCTATTCCATGAAGGACAAGCTAAAAACCACTTTGATATGTTTTTCTATATGATTTGAACACATGTTTGACTTTCAATGTTTCATTACTCATGATCTTTCGTTTGTGTTACTTTTCATGTTATAACATGGTTGCTAAGTTTTATTGTCAAGATTATGTCTCTTATGCCCATGTTTTAAGTACTTTGATCCTAGCACTCAATGCTTTACATCCTTGATCAAGATTGTGATGGTGCATGTCACCTCAAAAATTATTCTTTTGTTATCACTTACCTACTAGAGGATGAGCAGGAGTTAAGCTTGGGGATGCTTGATACGTCTCAAACGTATCTATAATTTTTGATGCTCTATGCTTGTTTATACACCATTTGCTTTGTGTTTTGTTACACTTCGTGGAGTTTTTATGCTTTTTCCGGAACTAACCTATTGACGAGATGCCACAGTGCCAGTTCCCTATTTTCTGCTGTTTTTATGTTTCAGAAAAGCTACACAGGAAATATTCTCAGAATTGGACGAAACAAAAGCCGAAACTTCTATTTTTCTCGGACGAAGGACGAAGACCGAAAGAGAGCCGGAGAGGGGCCAGAGGACCACCTCACCAGGGGGTGGCGCGCCCCCCTCCTGGTCGTGCCAGGGGGTGGTGAGGCCCCCCTGGTGGCCCTCTGACGCCGCCTCTCTGCCTATTTAAATTCTCCCAAAGTCCAAACCCTAAATCGATCGGTGTTTTTCGAGAAGAAGTCCTACAGCTCCGCCGCCGCCACCGATGAATTTCGGGGGACAAAAGTCTCTGTTCTGGCACCCTGTCGGGACAGGAAAGTGCCCCCGGAGCCATCTCCATCGACGCCGTCGCCTCCTCCACCGTCTCCATCGACTTCACCGCCATCTCCACCAACGTTGTTGTCTCCTATGATGAGGAGGGAGTAGTTCTTCCCCGGGGCTGAGGGCTCTACTGGTAGCTATATGGTTCATCTCTCTCTCCTATGATGTGATCTTTATGTGATCGTGAGCTTTGTATCTAGTTGAATTGGTAGATGCTATTATTCAGATATTATGCTACTCCCGTGCTTTATTATTATAATCTCCGGAGATACCTTGTACCATGATGTGAAGGTGACAGTGTGCGCATTATGTGTGTCTCTTTGGCTAGTGTCTCTATGAATTGTTGGTGTTTGTTGGAACCATCTAGTGCGCTCAAGGTGATAGTGTGGGGCAATCTAGTTTGGGGAATGCGAACTTTGAGGAGTGCTCCCTATGCATGATTAGTATTCGTTATCCATTGGAGAATAGTTTAGAGTGGCATAGTGAAGTTAGTATTTATTGGTTCAATTATCCATCACTACTTGGAGAACCTTGATCCCATCACTACTTGGAGAACTTTGATCCCAGCACTCAATTCTTTTCCCCTTGATGATCATGCAGGATCAGCCAGAGTAGTGATACGTCATTTTGAAGGAAGGTTTATTGTTGCATCCTCTCTTTACCTCCCAAATATATCCTCGGCGGCTGTAGCTGAAGCTATTGCAATGAGAGAAGGGTTAATCCTTGTGAACCACTTAGGTTGTAGTAATGTCCAGGCAGAGTCCGATTCCATGGAGATTATTGAGGCCTGCACTTGGGAAGAAACATGGTGGGGCGAATCTGCAGCGATCTATGTTGAATGTGTTGATCTGGTTATTCTTATTGGTGGTGTTCAATTTCAACATTGTCTGAGGGAAGCGAGTGAAATTGCACATGAATTTAGCTAGTGTTTGTTGTAGTGATAAAAAATTGTAATTGAGACAATGTTCCCCCTAGTTTTATTCTTGTCAAACTCATAAACGATGTATCGATTGTTTAAAACTAATAAATTCCCGCAGCAGAGTCATGTTGCTTCCCTAAAAAAATGTAAAGCTCAAAAAATGAAACGAGGAACAGCTGTACCAAAAGACCTCCAGCCAGGCTAAACAGTTTGGAAACCTGAAGTTGTTTTTGGATCTAGCAGATTGCTTCGGTTTGTTGCTAAAAAAATCAATTATATATCAAGACCTTAGAGCATCTTCAATCGTGCCCTCAAAGGAATTCGGCCACCTGTGCCAGTTCGAACATTTGGAGGCGCCAGTACGAGTGACCGCGTATGAGGGCGCATCTTCTCAGCCGTGTCCCGATTATGGCGCCCCTAATAGGGTTTTGATCTCAGTCATTGCAATTTAGGAATAGAACTAAACCGCACATATTCTGGACCATGATTTTACAATAATTAAATTAGAAATAAAATAATTCATACCATTCAAGTAAAAAAAGTTCGACGAGAGCAAGGCTCGTGGTTGTCTCCTTAGAACGTCCACAAGTGCTTTAACAGAGCATTTAGCAGCTCGTGATGAACAACCTCATCACGAATCTCCTAGTGCATATGGCGAGGAAATCAACAAACTTGGTAGACAGCAGGTGATCAACAGTGTCTAGAGGACCCAACTGATCATTCCTTGCTGAAGGATCTATGTGCTCACTCTCCATGATTATGTGCATGATCACACAAGTATGCACCACCTCCCACATTTGCTCTTGTGACCAGGTAAGAGCAGGATACTAGACAATAGCAAAACAAGATTGGAGCACACCAGGTGCTCGCTCGACCTTCTTTTTTGTAAGAATCTGGTAATCAAATTTAGCCTTTTTCTAACCTTGAGGCTTGAAAATTGTCTTTACAAATCGACCACTTCGGATTGATGTCATCATTTAGGTAGTACCCTTTGGTATACCGGTGGTCGTTGATCTTGTAGTTCCACTCTGGAGCATGGATTTCAGCAAGTCTTGGAAACACCGGCGAGCGTTGTAGCACACTAATGTCATAGATCTTATAGTCATGGTCTGAAAATGCCCACTAAAATAGGTTTTCTCCTACTTTACTTTTAAGTCTAAAGTGATGATACTTAACAAGTCTTCTATAGTATAGTTGGTCCTAGTGGTTTACTTCCTAATAAGGAACTGAACTCAATCAGTTCGTCCAATAATGGATTCTTATTAACTCCGGGGGTCTCTTTTGGTTTTCTAGGTTCAGTACTAAGGGTAACTTCGATATCAATCTTTCTCATATCTTGTTTGACATGCTCAGCTTCTCTAACTCCTTCTCTCTTTTTACTTCTTGAGCTGCAATTGATTTACGTCATTGCCGCTTCTTTGTCTCCGCAGGCCGCAACTCGTTGTTCCACAGTGAGCTCCTTTTTAGACTTCATGAGAGCGGAGGCGAGGACCGGTGGGGGCAACGCGTCCTCCATAGAATCGCTTGGGCTTTGAACGGCCACAGCGGCGTTGTTATGGTTTGGTTTGTGAGAGGAGGGAATGCGGGTAGAGCGGCTGACTGGAGGGGTCGAGGAGGACCGCCACTCACGCGAGTTATCCACTCGATTGAATTTAGGTTAAAAATGAGTTGAAATGAATATGTTCACGGCGCACCATTCATTTAGGTTGCTTGGATTGAGTCGTGTCTTGTCCACACAAACACGATTAGAGGAACGAAATATGTTTATTGTTGGTTTGTTAGAGTTGCCCTAAAAATTTGGGGTTGCCCTAAAATTGAAAGCGGGACCTATTTGGCCGCTGCGGCTGGCGAGAGATGCTCTTTCTGCTCTCTCAAGGAAACACCACGCCTCGCCTCGCCTGCCTGCCCGCCAGACGCCAGTAGCCGAATTTTTGACGCATCAGACCAGCTGTGCCAACGAAATGCTAGAAAAGACCACCTGCGAAAAATATTGTCAAAAAAGACCCCCTGTGAGTGGCGGCACCCCCTGGCCAGGCGACACGTGGCACGTGCCGCCTGGGCCATTACCGGCAGGGGGATGCCGCCTGCCCCATCGCCGGCACGTTGCCGTGCTACCGTCGCCGTTACCCGCCGACGGGCCTGGTGGGCCATGCCGCCTCCGTGGTGGCCGGCATGTGACATGCCGCCAGCGCCATACCCGGCACCCTGGGCAGCCGACACCCGCCCCCAGCAATGATTGCACGGAGCCGACAGAGCATCTCCCGCCCGAATCCTTCCGCCCAGCACACTGATTTCCACGCCTGACTGCACTGATTTCTATGCCTGATTGAAAACTTTGGCTGCTTTGTACTATTTTAGACCACCGAAAGTAACGCTTCACTGCTTTCAGCTATTTTAAAGGGCGGGGGGTCTGCATGGCAAGCATTGTCTGTTCGTGTAGAGAGCTTCGTCATTCCAGAGAAGACCATTTCATAGGAAGAGAAGAAGAGTAGCCTAAAGCAGCTGAGTGAAGAGTGCTTGATTCGAAGCAGACGTTGATATAATTCAACGAAGGAGTCATCAAAGGTAATGCTTCTGGCTAGTAGTATATTAGTTAGTTATGTAATTAGCCTAAAGCTAACGAAGAGAGATACTAATGTTACGTAGTTATAGTAAATGTCAGCAGGCAAGAAGAGTTAGTCATGATTTTATGTATAGATAGGAAATTTTAGTTAGATAGTAATTATGTGTATGAATAATATTAGATATGTTGTGCAGCTTAGCAGAACTATTTAGTGTGTCGTAGGATAATTAAGGTACTTTGTTACTCCATATTATTATCGTGACATGCAGATGTTCTAACCAAAAATGTTGCAATGTAAAATATAGAAAGATTGTAATACAGACATGTTGTGACTCATATTTCATGAAAATATTTTACCATATAATTAACGGCAGAGCGGTCTTACTAGGACAATAACCAGGCTAATATTGATGTTTACGTGATTTTAGGTGGATTGTATGGCCAGAGCAGTGGTGATACGTTGATGGTATGGGTATTATTTGGACGTGATCCGGATTATTTTTAAGAAAGGCAGCGATATAAACTAGGAAGGTAAAATTGAACTCTTTAGTTGGTTCTGAGTACTTATTTTTAATTGTCATTCTAGTCGTAGTTATCTTAGTGAATATTGTTCACCTTAAAAAAAGAAATATGGCATATTTCTTGAAAATATTCTGTCATATAATTAACGGCATAGCGGTCTTAGTTGGACAATAACCTGGCTAATATTGATGTTGACAGGATTTTAGGTGGATTATATGGCCAGAGCAAAGGTGATACGTTGATGGTATGGATATTATTTCAACATGATCTGGAATTTTTTTAAGAAAGGCAGCGATATAAACTAGGAAGGTAAAAATCAACGTGTGAATTGGTTGTGAGTATTTATTTATAATAGTCATATTAGTCTTAGTTTTCTTAGTGTATATTGTTCACCTACAAAATAGAGAGCATATATTTATGGTAATACGACATGCAATGAAAGAATTACAGGAACATTTTATTTAAAAAAAATATAAAATATAGCTTCGGTGTTACTAATATCATTTTTTAAATTTTGGGTTTGTGCGGTAGGTACGATGGAAAATTTATTAGTGTTTTATGGAGATGTGGTACGGGAGGGAATTTCTGGGCTAGATGTGTCTCAGTGCGAGTCCATGAATGTTGTAGTGAGAGATATGGAGAACCTAGATTTTGCGGAAGTGAGGAAATGCATCCGGGTGCAGTTTGGTCCTGAGATCCGGGGGAAGAAGATGCCGTTGAGGCCGTCATATGTGTGGGAGGGGATGATGGGACAGCTCCCCGTTGGGGTCTGCGGGAGGTGAAAGGAAATAACTCATGGAGGACATACATGAGGTTTGCAACCACGCCAGGCGCCGCTATGTTTCAAAGGCCGATGGTGTATGTGTAGTTTATCTCTCCTAGTGATGAGCCTGGATGCAGTAGCGGCGCTCCAGAGGCGCAGCTAGCCATCACAGGCGGCCCCAGCAGCGGCCGATCGGAGCCGATGGAACTTGAGCTTGTGCCCGACCCAGGCTATTGGTCTGCGGTCGTTGACATAAGTGAACGTATGGAGGGATTACCGGAGGCCCTAGATGATGACGATGATGATCATTCTTCTGGGTCGTCATCGTCAGAGGAGGAAGGTGTTGGTCCATCTCAGAGGGCGGTTGCAGGACCGATGCCCGAAGACTTCTTGCAGACTATGACCATCCGCAACGAATATCACTCTGTTGCGGGCCTCGGTGAGGCTAGTCTAGAGGTTGGGCATAGTTTTCCTGACAAGGACTCTGCTGACCAGGCAATAAAAAGATATGCATTGTCCATATCTCGGCAGCATAGAGTTAAACAGTCTGATAAGACTGAGCTGAAAGTCATCTGCCTTTTCAAGGCCGAGGGTTGCCAGGGTAGAGTGATCACTCGTCAGAGGCGTGGTGTATGTCAGCCATGGGTGATCACAAAAATTATACCCCATAGCTGCGAGCAGGTTGGAACTCTTCTAGATCATTGCAATGTGACCGCGAAGTACGTGTCACATATAATGTCAGTGTTAGTGGAAGAAGATATTAATATGGGTATTAAGAAGCTGCAAAAATCTGCAGAAGACCGAATTGGCTACAAGGTCAGCTACGGCAAGGCTCGGCGTGCCAAGGAGGACATTTTTGAGAGGTTGTATGGCACATATGAGGATGCCTATAACTACACCCCTAGATTGCTTAATCAGATATGTGTAACTAACAAGGGGACTCAAGTGTTCTTGAAATATCGGCCGCACCCTCGGGAGGAGAACAAAAGAATCCTTGACCGTGTATTCTGGGCATTCCCCCAGACTATACAGGCATTCCATCATTGTCGCCCGGTGTTATCAGTTGATGGTACATTTCTGACTGGAAAGTACAAGGGTACACTCATGGTGGCAATTGCAGCAGACGCAAATAACCAGCTTCTTCCTATTGCATATAGTTTGGTGGAGGGTGAGAACAAGGACAGCTGGTTGTGGTTTCTAAGCTGTTTGAAGAATGGAGTCGTGAAACAGCGTCCCGGTGTATGCATCATCTCTGATCGCAACGCGGGTCTGCTAAACGCGCTGAACACAATCAAGCAGGTTACGGACCCTGAATGGGGGTGGCCTGATTTGGAGACACGGTGGTGCATGCGGCACCTAGCAGCAAATTTCTACACAAAGTTCAAGAACAAGGATTGGTTCAAGCTTTTCAAGAGGATGTGCATGCAGAACACCGACTCGAAGATGAATGCAATTTGGGGTGGAATCAATGGAGAAATCGAGCGTGCTGCCTTGTCATCTCGAGAAGGCCGGAGGGGTCGAACACCACCTGTCAATCTGACCCATTGGATAACAGAGAATTGCCCCGACTTATACAAGTGGGCACTCGCTCATGACTCAGGGGCTCGGTACGGCATAATGACCAGCAATATGTCAGAGGTCTATAATGGCGTCCTCAAAGGGGTGAGAGCCCTCCCTCTTACAGCCCTCATTACTGAAACTTGGAACCGTACTCTATCATACTTTGCAGACAGAGTACAGGTTGCCAATGCACTAGTCGGTATGAACAAGCCATGGTGTGAAAAAATGCAGAGGTATCTGGATGAGAAAGCAGAAAAATCCAGGAGTCATGGGTGTAGTCTGGTCGACGCCCTTAGGAATAAATGGTTGATCAATGTTCGAGCGAAGTATGTTCACGGCCACCACAGGGGAGCACGAAAGCATGCTGTTACTCTGGGCCCCAACTCATGTGAGTGCACCTGCAACAAGCCCAAGCTGCTAGGCTATCCATGTAGTCATGTCCTCAGGGCGGCTGCCGAATAGAAGATCAGCGTGGAGCATTACATATCTCCTTATTTCAGCACATTCAGTCTTCTTAACACCTGGAATGGTGAATTCTGGGCCTGGGGCATAGATGAACACTACAGGGATGTGTGCAAGCGAAGTAATATCATATATGTTCCAAATCCGGCGATGCTTAGAACTGATAAGGGACGCCGACCATCTCGACGTCATAGGAACGACATGGACCATAGCCAATCTGGAGAACCACGTCGATGTCGCATTTGTAGGTGTGCAGGACACCCACGCAGGGAATGCCCCTACCGCAGCTAGTCATTTTGAATGTTGTATTTTCCTAGCTTCGATGTAATGTAATAAATTACTATTAATTTTTGTGAACTTATTATGTAATGAATTTCATTTGTAATGAATTATGTATTTGTGTTATGTAATGAGTTATGTTATGTAGTGATGGGACCTGACCTCTTGACCAGATAGCCAGTAATTACTCAACTTTAGCTTTGTTTTTACTTCCAAGTGCTTCGTCGGTTCGTCTCTTGCACCCAGTAGCTCCAGACCCTGCTACCTCACTCACCCTCTAGAAAACCCTCTTCCCTTTCCCTTCGTTATCTAATAATTTTACTTTGTATATAATTTTTAGTAAGTTCTCACAATATTATTTGTACTAACTAAATTTTATCTGACTATAGGATAATATGGCGCAACTACCATCCATATTACATCAATCAATTGATGATGGGCACCGCTGCCACATTTGGTTGGATCCTAGTACACATGTGCACCCGCCTCCAACATTTAGGCTCCGAACCATTAAAAGCCGATGGTATACAAATGCTTTTTATGACACATACCTTCAGGCTTATGGACTTCTTCCATACTCGAGGTTAACAGCTGCTGAGGCTAAATTTATATTAGACTCATCTCTGCTATCAGCACTAGTAGATCGCTGGAGACCTGAGACACACACTTTTCACTTACGTTGTGGGGAGCTTACGCCCACACTTAAGGATGTGTCACTGATCACAGGTCTACCAATCTGCGGTAAGCCTTTGGTCCCTCCTGCATATTCTAGTGATTGGCCTGAAGATCTTCGAGTTCGTCTAGACACGGAAGTGCCAACAGGTGCTCGGGGTGGTAGAAGACCAAGGGGTGTCCCAATGAGTTGGTTAGCACAACTTTATCATAAAATACCAGATCATGCAACACAGGAGATATTGAGGAGGCACCTGTTCGCGTATTTGCTGTTTCTTTTTGGTATGATATTCCCATTGACGCACGGGGATGTATGTCTCCCTAGTCTAATTAAGATTGCCGAGGAGATAGTAGATGCTCCATTACCTACAAGCCCCCCATACAGCTTTGGTTCTGCTTTGCTAGCTCATACTTATAGGGGTTTATGTGATGCTACCAGGAAGAAAGTTGATGGTGGTCATACACTTGTTGTTCCCTATGAGTTTTTGCAGCTATGGTCATGGGAGTACATACCTATTGGTCGTCCAGTTATGAAGAATACAATCCACCCTTATAATAGTGCCACACAATATAAATATGGGCCTCTTACTATGGCTAGCCGGTGGGTCCATGTCCACAAATCATGGGCCACAAATATTGTACGCGGATGCTACCCTGAATATCACAACCAGTTTGAGCATCTGGAGTGGTACAATGTCATATGGGATCCATGGACGCGTAACAATTATAAGTCCATCTGGGGTGATCAGCAGCGAACAATTGACTGTATCAGAGACCATGCGTACTGGATGACTCGCTGCAACCTACTATTTATTTGGATGGTTGAGCCATATAACCTCGAGCGTGTAATGCGCCAATTTGATCTCCATCAGGATGTGCCCCCACCAGTACCCAGACAGCTCGAACATGCCATACATAAGTAAGTTTTCCACTCAATGGTATCGTATAATTAATATTATGTGAACTCTATTTAATTCACTTTTTTGTCATGTAGGCAAGATAATAAAGGAAAGAATTGTTATGACTGGCAGACACATAATAGGCGTTGGATTGAAACGTGGAATGAGAACGCGTTGATTGATTGTGTACAGGATGAAAGGTAATATGTTTTTGTATATATTTCTCAATGGTAATATATTACCTTTTTACTATGTCTAATATATTTCTCAATTTTCAGACCATACAATATAAATACAACTTCGATATACAATCAGTGGTACATCCGTAACACACGTACCTTGTTGTCGGGTCCTCCGCCTATAGAGCTTACACATGACGAGCAAGTGCGTGGACCAGAAATCTTATCATCGGCGTACCATCGTGACAGCACGGTACTGATTGTGTTCTAATTAATCATGTCCTAATTAATCATGTCCTAATTAATTATGTCCTAATTTTGATACTTGCAGCTAGAAGATTTACAGCAAATCGCTTTTGATGCGCAAAGAGGTATGCAACAGCAGAACTTAAATACACAGGAAGGGAAGAACATATTCAGACGTATTTTCGCTACTGCCACTAGCGGACTTCGGCGTTTAGGCTGCACCCGTCTTGATGATATTACGGCGCATCATCGCGAAATGCCTGAAGCGCCTTCATCTAGACCAAGTCTTGCGCGACCCAGTGAGCCGCGACTGAGTACCACACCAATGACACATCCCCGACAAGACTCATCACTACTACAACGTTCACATTCACGCCTAGGATCTCAAAGACGTGCTGCTAGACAGGTACTATGGAACAATGTCTTTTATCACATTTCCCATCCCCGATAAGACTCTTGTCTACAAAAACACTCAATTCCATAGACAGTAACAATTTCTTTTTTCAATGATTTTGCTAGGAGGAGCCAATTACTATGGCAACTGTTACCCCATCTGGAGGAAATGACTCGTACACATGGGACGTGGGAGCACGGCATGTGCACGAAGATATTGGGACTACGTGGGATTCAGTGGATTGTGATGTCGGCCAAAATATGCCGCAAGCACATGCGACGTGCGATCAAGGCGAGAGTTCACAACAGTTCAATACCACACAAGTATGTGCATATATCTTAACTAATTACACCTTCTCAACCTCATTAACGTGACATGGGTTCTAATATTGTCTATAACCCTTAGGAAACTATTGATCCGACGTGGGACGATATGGGAGCTGGTATTGGATACACCATGGCTCCACCACAGGGATTTCAGCATATGCTGCAACAGGATAACACCAATTATTTTACATCTATCCCAGACTTCTTTTCGTACGATCCAGCTAGCACATCTGGGAGCTTAATCCCTCCACCCTCAGGATCTCAGCACGTGTTTCATACTCCTCCGCCACCACCTGACACACAACCAGAAGAGGACGAGCGGCAGTACGGCCGAGGCCACCGTGAACCTCATCCCCCCCGTGAACGTCTATCGCCTTCAGGACGTCGGCACAGGCAGCCCAGACCGCGCCGACAAGGCTAACACAATTTGTGTATGCCTATATATATCTATGTTACTATTTCCAGCTATGTAATAGACATATTTCTATGTTCGTTTGTATGGGACAAATAAATTTGCTTTCAATCACTTATTGCGATAATAAGGCCTGCCATTTATTTGCTTGCAACACAAATACAACATAAACTACAAGTAAGATACACATGTCACGAGGCTTCAAATTAAGATACATTACAATGTTTCACTAATCGAATCAACGCTTGCCCGATGATGATGCTGCGTTAGATTTGGCCTTCGACGATGCAGCACTCTTACCCTTGGATTTCACAGGTGCAGGCACGAAGTCATCGTCATCATACTCATCATATGCTGCCTCTGCTAGAGCGTCAGCATATGTATTCGGGCGGTATAAACCACCCCGCACTGGACCAAATATCTTTTTCAGCCAGGCAAAGTGCTTGATTCTTCTATTGACAAACTCTGCGTCATCAGGATAGTGCTGCATATGACAAATAGAAAACCGGATAATGTCAGTAGTACTACAAATAAATCTTAAGGAATATAAAGTGCGCAAAATAATATATATTACCTGCATGTGCAAGGCGTATGTTTTTGGCAGCATCGTGATTTCAGTTGAATCAGTATTGATCCAACGTTGAAAACCAAGACCAGCCTCAATATTTTTTAGCTCAACCACTCTATTCCACCTTGCTTGCTGCCTTAATAGTTCTTGGCGTACCTCTTCTATGCTCCTCAGTGGGAGCTGCATCCTCGGTAACCATATACCTATCTTAGCTACGTGGCTATCTTCAATGATTACCTCCTGGAAAGACATACCGTTACTCTCACAATATGTTCCGGTACGACACAGGATACAATGGGTCATCTCTGGGTGGAAATCACGGTTAGCGGGATCAAAGAAAGGAAGAACATCCGACATGGTTGGAGGCTATACTGATGCAACAAACCCATGGGTGAGAGGAATGAACGACGAATACCTTGCTTATATAGCCTGCGATTAGTGCCGTCGGTGGTTTAGTTACTGCTACGACACAGCAAACGGTGCTCTTTTCCTGTATCAAACAGTATTCTAAAGCGTGTTTCTATCAGCGCATGCGAGAAATTAGCTCGAATCTTACAAAGTCTACCTAAAAATCAGTGCAATCTGCTGCGCGGGAGATGCTGTCGGCTGGCTGCCAGGGCCGGGAGATGCGGCCAGGGTGCCGCCACCACCGTTGCCGGCATGTCGCCACGTGGACATCCCGGCAACCCCATTGGCGGCAGGGCGCAGTCGGGGTGACGGCGGCGGCCGGCGCCGTTAGCACGGCCACGTGCCGGCTTTGGTGGAGGCGGCAGGGGGGTGCCGGGTTTGGTGGAGGCGGCAGGTGGTCTGTTTTGACAAAAATTTTGAGAGGTGGTTCTTTTTGACATTACGTTGGGTGCAGGTGGTCTCTTCTGTCAAAAATTCCCAGTAGCCAGCGCAATGGCAAAACCCCCCAAAACTCCCAAGCCCTCGTCTTCCCCTCTCCACTCCTCCTCTGCCGCCGGAGCACCGCCGCCGACTCATGGTGCCCAAATCCCCAAACCCTCATCTTCTCCTCTCCGCTCCTCCTCTACCGCCGGAACACCGCCGCCGACTCAGGGTGAGCGAACCCCACTCCCCTACCCACTATCTGCGTTCTTTTCTTTCTGTCGCATTACTAATTTTGCGAGGATCGTGGCGTGCTCGCGGAGATTTCCGCGAGTTCTCTCTCCGATTTCTAGTGCCGTTCTCCGCCCTTGTAGTTTGTATTCCGCGATTAAGGAACCTCTCCAGCCAAAACCTGCTCTTTTGGGGGTGTATCTTCCCTTTTCCCCTTTATTCCTGCTGTTTCCTTACTGGTGCTCCATGCTTAGTAGGTTTTTAAGGACCCTCTATTTCATTGGGGATTTCTGTTTTGTTCCCCTCTAATTTCGGCGGCCCTTTTCCTTGCTCGTCTTTCGCCACGAAGAAATTTCTCCGACCAAAATCTTTTTGTTTCCTGCTTTCTTGATTGGTCGTTCTCTGTGATTCCGTGTTCCCTGGGCTTTGAATTGCTGCAAAACCGGATTTTTGATTTTGAGCTCGCTGGGAAAAAAAGGTTGCAGTTTTTCCTGGTTATTTCATTGAATAAAAATTCTTATGCTCATTTTCTACAGATTTGGTGTTCATTTAACTCTCACCTCGCTTGTATCAAGTATGCCTTCACAATCTATCTGTTGAAACAGCCGAAGCCTATGAACTTATTTCCAAATAATCTCATTTTGTATGGAAATGAATTTAGTTACCCTACATCCTGCCTGATTTTGGCTATTCACAATTTACTTGTGCCTGCTATGCTGCTAATGTGTGTATCATGTATAGTGGCGACCGTACCTCTATCTGTGGATGCTTGATAGCATTTTTGTCAACAATGTGGCTCCCCTCTGTTGCTAGAAGCCCTACACCGAGCTTGGTGATGCTCACATAAGAGGGTGTTGTTTACCTGTTAGAACAAATGTCATTTGTATGCAGAGAGATACTTAGTCTAATCTGATGCACACACTTTATGGGTATACTCTGATGCATGAAGAGATATTTTGGATTATGACTGGCTTTACTAGCCACAGTCACCTTTTTTGCGGTGATTGCACTTGTGAATAGCTTATATAGTTTTGTACTAAAGCTGGTACATTTGCTTAGTTCAAAACAGTGGTGCACTAAAACTTTGTTGAAATTTCGTGATTTTAAGTTGAAGTTACACTTAAATGTTGAGGGAAATGGGTATCTCTGTATCTTGAGTGTAGACACCTGTGTTGTGCCAAATGCATAACTTACAACTGTCAGTGCACAGCTTTGTTTCACTAGCCAAGTGCCATAGCATTAGATCTGCACATGCTAAGTGACATTGCTTATAATCGTTTTGATTTCTAATCCTTTATTGAGCGCCACTGTGTTGCTTTGATTGTACTTCTTACATCGTTGAACCCCCATTTCTTTTTGTGGCAGATAAATATACTGTCCCAATCATGAGTGTTGCTGGCAACAGAAGCAACCTATGTTCTTCTCATGCCAGAGAAAAGGATAAAAGTAGCACTGCAAAATTACTGTTGTCAGCTGCTGGTGAAATACCAGTGAATCCCGAGAATGCTGGTTTATATTTGACCAATCTCAAGCTGCAACATTCAAGGTCAAGTGTAAAAGCTTTTCTTGATGAATACATGGCTTCTGAGGATCTTGACTTGGGTTCGGAAAAGGAGCAGGTTGAATCGGATGGGTTCCCATATGTGGACTGGACTGACCTAAGGGATATTGCATTATACAGCTTACATGCGTTCTTCAAAACTGCAGTTGAGACGATATCGCATGAAGGGTACACCGAGGATGCTGTTATTCATGCCATTAGGGACTCTGCACTCTGTTACCAGTTTGATGGACCTATTACAAAGATCACAGATAGTGCACGTGCAATGCTAAAGAGTGGTCGACAGGTTGATTCTCCTCTGAGTGAAAATCTTGACATGCATTTGCACATGCTGGGTTTGTATGTTATTAGTTGTGCATCAAGTTTGCTGAAGAAATATTTTCCATTCTTCACTTGGAGTGACGCATTATGGTGCATTATGCTCTGTGACATGGATATCTCTATCGCTCATGCCTTTTCTGTTGATATGAGTTCTTATGGAAATGAACAATCGGACTGGCTTGTTGTGAACAATCAGAGCGTAAATTATGTTTCAGGAAGTTTATCTTGTAGTGCCTCAGAATCTCCTGAAGGAGCTGCACTGCCTCAATCCGAACTAGTAGAACAATGGAGAGCTGCACTATCTCAATCTCCTGAAAGGATGTGGAGCAAAGTTTTAGCAGATTATATAGCAATTCATATACTGCCTCACAAGTATGCAGGGAGGGATCAGGTTTCTTCTTTTGGTAAAGACCAGGTTTCTTCTTCTGGTCAAGACCACGTTTCTTCTTCTGGTCAAGAACATGCTAGTTCTTCCAGTCGACTGGAGAAGCCCTCTTCATTGGCTAGGACTGTGGCTACGCATAACAAAAAAGCAGCTAAAGGCACCAGCAGTAAGAGAAGTCTTAAAGAGAGTAGATCAGTGATGGCATTGCTTGAATCTGCTTCTAGCACTTTGACAGGCACATCAAAGGCAGCAAAAGGCCTAAAACCATCCACATCAGTTACAACTACGCATCTTTCTAATCTATCCTTATTTAAAAAAATAGATGCACAAGCACTGGTTTCAAGTCAGCCAATTTCTTCTCCTGTCAACCACTCTTCCAGCTCATCATCTACTTGGAAAACAGTAACTAAGCGACAAGCTCAACCTGGCGACCTTGTACACTTTTCTCTCCCACCTTGTAATCACTCTTCCAGCAAATCATCTACTGGGAAAAAATTAAGTAAGCAACAAACTGAACCTGGTGGCCTCATACACTTATCTTTCCCAAATACTCCGGCAGATGGCTTTGAATTTGAATTCTCACATGATGGGATGCGGACCTCTTGGGTTCCAAAAGACAGGACAGAGGAGATGGCTCTGGATCTAATTAGACGTTTGGGAGAGCTGAAGCTGGAGGTGAAAGTTTGGATGGACTGGGCCAGTGAAAGGTTACTGCAATCACTAAAGAGGCTTGCAATTGAGCAACCTTTTCTTGCATCGCTCAGACAGGAAAAGGAAACATCTGAGTGTGGTGTGCTTATACAGAAGCTTGAGGAGACAAAAAAGTCAATATGTGATATCTCAGTGGAGCTTGATCGTGCAGATTCTCTTAAACTGAAGCTTACTGATAAAGTTGAAGTTTCTACTCGTGAAAGGGATTCTGCCAAGTTACAGGAGGAGCAATCAGTGGCAAGGTTTGCTGATATTTTGAGCAAGGAAAATGCGTCCTGTGTGAAACTGAAGTCTATTGAAACAGAGAAGATCCTTTTGCAAGAGGAGCATGCTGCTGAAAGGAGTATCTTATGTAGGTTACTGGAAAATCTTAAGCAAGCTGACGGATATAAGTATGTATTAGAGGTATGCCAATTCCACCCACGCTTGCTTCAAATCTGATGCATGCTCAGATTAGCTTTTCCTGTAAGAATGACAGCACAAGTATCATATTCTTCTAATGCTTTTCTGTTGCATGATATCCTGCTATGTATGCGAAAGGAGGTACCCATATGCACAACCTTTCCTTTTCCAAATGGATGTTAACTAGCATTAAAGTTCGTTCATATATCTTTCTGTTTGTTTGTGTAAACCCGTCTCGTTTATCTTTGTTGTCATATGCGGGTGCAGGTATTGCACATAGGAGGATTCAAAATCACATTTATGCACCATTACTTAGTGTTCACGTAGATGCGTAGCTAATCCATGCATTTTTCTAGATATATTTTATTTCGTGTTTTGAACTATGTTATCGTTAAATACTACAGAAAAAGCTCGAGAAAGGAAAGAAGATGATGGATGAAGCTATGAAGCAGGTTGACCTTGCAAGAAATGAAGTGGAGTGTATCAAGATGTCAGCAAGAAGAGCGTCTAACAATGTATTGGTGAATGCAGAAAATGAAAAGAAAAGGTTGCAAGCCAGTGCTAAGGAACTCCAGAAGCACATAAAAGGGTTGGAGTTTGATCTGGCTCGTGGTAGGCCCCAGAGACTTGCCGCGCTTATGGGTCCTCCAGGGTTACGGCCTGATTCCGTAGAACAGGAGCGTGAATGTCAAATGTGCTTGGACGAGGACGTTTCTGTAGTTTTTCTCCCATGTGGGCATCAGATTGTCTGCATAAGCTGCAATCAGCTTCACCAAGATAAACTTCAAAACTGCCCATTCTGCAGATCGCCCATCCAACGAAGGATATGTGCTCGATTTTCTGACAGTTAGGGCTAAAACCAGTTATCTGCTAGTCGATGATCAATTTTCTGGCACTTTCCTCTGTCAGCTCCTAGACTCAGTTAGATGCTATACCATAACATGCAGTCGGAAATGATTGCGCGTTTTGCTGTGCTAGTTACAAGTAGAACTGGTTGTTCACCTCTGCTACCTTTTATATAAATATATGGTTTATTTTAGGTGGCATATGTTATATCTGGGAAACATGTGACAGAACTTTGGTAGTACTATATTGGCACTGGTATATTGCATTTCTTACGTAAATGTGATATGAATATGAGTTGGAACTTGAAGTTTTTCATCATGCGTATAGAACATCACTCCTAACCTGATGTTTTTTCGGATTTTTTTTACAACTCTTAAGATTAGAAATTGCTAACCGGGCCTGCCGCCCGGTACTAAACTTCTCTTTTGTTATCGTTTCTTATGTTCTCGGAAGTGATAGATTCAGACTGCCTGCATTTCGGTAAGTTTTTTAAGCCACCGTTTCTTTTGTTGCCACCCGGTTCCATTGATAGTGGAACCACAAAGTTCACAAAGGTAGATTCACGCGCTGCCTGAATGGGTTTATAACAGATTCGAAGCCATCCTATTACAACCAAGATAATTCAGCTAACCAGTTAAAAAAAAATTGAGCTAACAATTTCGAAATGAAATGACCTAAATACCCTTTGTGGTAAACTTGAGATTTCTCTCAGTTACGCATGTGCTCCTTCCCACTATACCCACAATAAAAATTACACTGAGGCACGATACCAACAGCTGGCTATTATTCCTTTGTGCATACACATCCAAAGCTCGGGACGAACACAGACGCTACAGAACAGAGGTCACTACACAAGAGTTTGCCAGAGGGGAAACATACAGGGATCGAGTTGTGCTTGGTTGCTTCAGGCAGGTCTGGGGAGGACCGCTTCATCCGCCTGTTCGTGATTCAACTGCACTTGCACAGCACATATGATGAGCTCCCTCACAAGTAAGTCTTCTTCTCGCATGTCATCTCATGTTACATAGTATCATTATTGCTACTAGCTACCAATAACCAATGCCACTCCAATCCTCTGTGATTTAACCATCAGGATCTTGGATGACGATGAACTTGTGTGGGAGTCCAGTTTGTTCCAACCAGGATGTCCTAGTCACATTCAAGGAAATTTTCGACTCCTCCACTTGCGTGAATCATCTGGTGGCCATAGCCCTCGTCGCGCCGCTCACTCTCGTGCTCGTGATCCGCTTGCTCGTCGAATTCTGGAGGAGCATAACCTCTGCACGTCAGCTTTTAACGCTCAGTTCGCCGCTCCAGCTGGCTGCCGTGGTGTTCAGCGGCTGCTTGGGTTTGGTCCATCTTGTTCTAGGAATGTGGATGCTGGGTAGTAGCCAGGATGCTTCTGTTTGCCCGCCACGCTTGTGGCTTGTAACACTGTCTCAAGGTTTCGGTTTGGTCCTTGCCGCCTTCGCTTTTGCCCTCAGGCATGGTTTTCTTGGGCTGGCATTCACTCGATTATGGTCGATATCGCTGACCATCTACGCAGCATTCATCTGTTCTTCCTCGGTTGTCAGCACTGTTGCAGCAAAGATGGTAACAACTAAGGCTTGCTTAGATTTTCTGTCCCTGCCAGGGGCAGTCATCTTTCTTCTTTACAGCATTCAGAGCAGTTATGATGAGGAGGGACATGAAGAGAACCGGAAAGGTTTATACGAGCAACTGAAGACCGATCCAGGCAGTGACTCTTCAGAGGTAACCGCCTTTGCTAGAGCTGGTATTTTGAGCGAGATGTCATTCTGGTGGCTCAACCCTTTGATGAAGATGGGTTACGAGAAGCCACTCGAAGAGGAAGACATGCCACTATTAGGAGCCACAGACCGAGCACAAAACCAGTACTTGATGTTCTTGGAGAAGCTGAACAGCAACAAGAAGAATTCGCCTTTACAGTCATATGATGACACCACACCATCAATCTTCTGGACTATCGTTTCTCATCACAAGCGTGGGATCATGGTCTCAGCTTTGTTCGCCTTGCTCAAGGTTCTCACCTTATCTACAGGCCCGTTGCTTCTCAGGGCATTCATCAACGTATCGATTGGGAAAGGGACCTATAAACATGAAGGCTTCGTGCTGGCTGCTATAATGTTCATCTGCAAATGCTGCGAGTCATCGTCGCAGAGACAGTGGTATTTCCGCACACGGAGGCTAGGACTCCAGGTGAGGTCTCTCCTCTCCGTACATATCTATAAGAAGCAACAGAAGTTGTCAAGCTCAGCAAAGATGAAGCACTCTTCTGGACAAATCATGAATTATGTGACCGTCGATGCGTACCGAGTTGGAGAATTCCCATACTGGTTCCATCAAACATGGACAACAATTGTTCAGCTTTGCATCGCTCTGGCAATTCTTTACAATGCAGTTGGCGCTGCCATGGTTTCATCCTTGGTCGTCGTCATCATCACTGTACTTTGCAATGCTCCGTTAGCCAAACTACAACACAAGTTTCAAACTAAGCTTATGGAAGCACAAGACGTTAGACTGAAAGCCATGGCCGAGTCGCTAGTTCACATGAAGATCTTGAAACTTTATGCATGGGAAGCTCACTTTAAGAAGGCCATTGAGAAGCTAAGGGAGGTCGAGTACAAGTGGTTGTCAGCGTTCCAGCTCAGCAGGGCTTACAATAGTGTCCTGTTCTGGTCATCACCTGTCTGGGTTTCGGCAGCAACATTTCTAACATGCTATCTTTTGGAAATCCCTCTTGATGCTAGCAACGTCTTCACATTCATCGCAACTCTGCGTCTGGTGCAAGACCCCATTAGGTCGATACCGGAAGTTATTGGAGTTGTGGTACAAGCAAAGGTGGCTTTCACTCGGATAGAAAAGTTTCTAGGTGCACCTGAGCTGAATGGACAAGCTAGGAGGAAATACCACATGGGTATCAGTTACCCGGTAGCAATGAACTCGTGCAGGTTCTCGTGGTATGAAGATCCATCAAAACCTACTTTGAAGAATATAAATTTGGTAGTTAAAGCTGGGGAGAAGATTGCAATTTGTGGAGAGGTAGGATCAGGAAAGTCAACTCTTCTGGCTGCAATGCTCGGAGAGGTCCCCAAAACTGAAGGCACGGTATGTTTTTCAATAACATTATCTTCATTTTCGATGAAATGCAAAACCAAACATCTGTCACCTCCACTGCAAGTATATTTGTCATATTCAGAATTGATAGCCTAATATCTGAGAAACACAGCACCACTATGTGCTGATATATTGAGGACCCTAGTCTGTTTATTGAATGGAAAAATTGAACATTTGTCTGTTTATAACGTTATGATATGATCTGTATATTTTTGGGGTTTTATAATGCGTTAAATTTGAATCATGTCTCAATATCCTCAGATTCATGTCTGCGGGAAAATAGCATATGTGTCTCAGAACGCATGGATCCAAACAGGAACGGTGCAGGAAAATATTCTCTTTGGATCTTGTATGGACAGCCAAAGATACCAAGAAACACTATTGAGGTGCTCGTTGGTCAAGGACCTCGAGATGTTACCATATGGAGACAGTACTCAGATCGGGGAGAGAGGAGTGAACCTTAGTGGTGGTCAGAAGCAGCGTCTTCAGCTTGCTCGTGCACTGTACCAAAATGCAGACATCTATCTCCTTGATGACCCTTTCAGTGCTGTAGATGCCCATACAGCAACAAGTCTCTTCGATGTAAGCATAAAATATATCAGAAGTTATGTAGAGTGCTTAAAGATTTGAGTATGAAACTATAAGCTATTTCCTTGTGTGACAATGCAGGAATATGTCATGGGCGCTCTGTCAGACAAGACTGTCATTTTGGTGACTCACCAAGTGGATTTTCTACCTGTATTCGACACCATTCTGGTCTCTCTCTCTCTCTCTCATATCTGTAGTAGGATCATTATCGGAAAAAAAAAATTAGTAGGATGTAGATTGTGTGTTCATGTCATCTAAAACTAACGATGATTTTTGACAGTTAATGTCAGACGGGGAGGTTATTCGATCTGCACCTTATCAAGAACTATTCCCAGATTGTGAAGAATTTAAAGACCTTGTAAATGCCCATAAGGATACCATTGGTATTTCAGATCTTAGCATAAGTATTGCTCCTCGCAGAGCAAACGAAATATCAACAAAGGTGAAGGACCATAATTATGGATGTGAATACACAAAGTCTGGGAAGCCATCACCAGCACATCAACTTATCAAGAAAGAGGAAAGAGAAACCGGAGATACAGGTGTTAAGCCTTATATGCTTTACTTGTGCCAGAACAAAGGCTTCATGTATGCCTCTCTTTGTGTTATTTCTCACATGATCTTCATAGCTGGGCAAATAGCACAGAATTCATGGATGGCGGCGAATGTCCAAAATCCCCGCATTAGTACACTGAAGTTAATTACTGTGTACATTGTTATCGGAGTTTGCACAATGTTCTTTTTGCTATCGAGATGTTTATCGGTTGTTGTTCTTGGGGTCCAGACATCAAGATCCTTATTTTCCCAGTTACTCGATTCATTGTTCCGTGCACCTATGTCTTTTTATGATTCTACTCCTCTAGGAAGGGTCCTTAGCCGGGTAAGAATTCTTGAAAAAATTGGAAATATAATAAAAATTTGATGGATCAGCTATTTTTTTTAATGATGGATCAGCTATTTTCTCCTTGCAATGCAGGTATCTTCGGATTTGAGTACCGTTGACCTTGATGTTCCGTTCGCATTCATGTTTAGCCTTAGTGCGAGCTTAAATGGTTACAGCAATCTGGGGGTATTGGCTGTTGTTACATGGCAAGTTCTGTTTGTATCTGTTCCAATGATAGTTTTGGCAATTAGGTTACAGGTATTGGTTTCATTATGACTCTACCCTATTTATTGGGTTAATTATTTTGTTCACCAACTATGTTTCCGTTGAATTAATCTACTCTTTTCTTTTTACGATTCCTCATGATCTGTTATTTTTCTGTCATGCAGAGGTATTACTTAGCCTCGGCTAAGGAATTGATGCGGATCAATGGCACTACCAAGTCTGCTCTAGCAAATCACTTAAGTGAATCAATTGCGGGAGCTATAACAATAAGGGCATTCAAGGAAGAAGATCGTTTCTTTGATAAAAATTCTGATCTTGTTGACAAGAATGCTATCCCATACTTCTATAATTTTGCAGCAACTGAATGGCTGATTCAACGCCTTGAAATGATGAGTGCTGTGGTTCTTTCTTTTTCTGCCTTTCTCATGGTTCTTCTGCCTCCAGGAACATTTAGCCCTGGTAAGTAGATTATGCTATGAACAAGCATGAAAGCAGTTCTTACTCATTATTCAGGCCAACATTACAATCAGGGAAACTAATTACTCTTGTTCCTGTGTACCCCTGCAGGTTTTGTGGGAATGGCATTGTCATATGGTCTCTCACTAAATATGTCTTTTGTTTCCTCTATTCGAAAGCAATGCAACTTTGCGAACCAAATAATATCCGTGGAACGTGTGAACCAGTATATGGACATACAAAGTGAAGCACCAGAATTTATTATAGAAAACCGACCGGCACTGGATTGGCCTCAAATTGGCTGTGTGGAGCTTATAGATTTGAAGGTAAATAAAAATTATGCATATATAAATTTTTGATTTAAAAGGTCAAAACCTTGAGGATTAGTAGTAATAGATTGTGTTGTAAAAAACTTGTTCGACAGATTAGGTACAGAAAAGACACTCCACTTGTACTGCATGGAATCGGTTGCAAGTTTGAAGGTGGAGATAAGATTGGTATTGTTGGTCGAACAGGAAGTGGGAAGACCACGCTAATTGGTGCATTGTTTCGCCTTACCGAACCAGCAGGAGGGAAAATAATTATTGACTCTTTGGACATCACTACGATAGGCCTATATGACCTGCGTTCACGTTTGGGCATCATTCCACAAGATCCAACACTTTTTCAGGGTACCGTAAGATATAATCTAGATCCTCTCGGGCAATTTTCAGATCACCAGATATGGGAGGTAAGATGTGTAACATACAGAGTTAATCGTGGTGCCTTTTGTAATTCTATATAATTATAAGATAACTTTAACATTGAAATTGAGCTCTGTTACCAAGATATTAGATTTTTTGAAATCTCAGCACATTATGAAAATGGGCTTTGTAAATTGAATTAAGGGCACATCAAATGCAAGTTATGTTTGTTCTATTTTTTGGCATATGGACATCTTAAAAGGAATTACCAAAGTAGTTACCCTATTTTCTGTTTTCTTGCAGGTTCTTGACAAATGTCAACTTCTTGAAGTTGTCCAGGAGAAGGAACATGGATTGGATTCACTTGGTAGGAAATTTTACTGGCATCTGTACATTAGTTTCTGGAGTTCCCTTTTCTGTTTTAACAAGCTAAAAAAAATATAGAAAATTGTGCCTTGGTCACTTTTAATGTTAAAAATAAGGGCAAAGATACATATCCTACTCAATTCGTCAGCCTGTTAGCAGTCCGAGGTGCACTAGATACAATTTCTTGATCTGTCTATATTACTGACCAAGATCATTGTCAGTTGCGGAAGATGGGTCGAACTGGAGCATGGGCCAAAGGCAGCTCTTCTGTTTGGGACGCGCACTGTTGAGAAGGTGTCGTATCTTAGTTCTTGATGAAGCCACGGCCTCTGTAGACAATGGCACAGATGTTGTCCTTCAGAAGACTATCCGGACAGAATTCAAACATTGCACTGTTATTACAGTCGCGCACCGTATACCAACAGTTATGGACTCCGATATGGTACTTGCAATGAGCGATGGTATGCTTCGCAATCACCCGACATAGTAGAAATGTAGTGATTCTCGTATCATTGGTTGTATTTCTTGTTTTTGAGAAAATATCGTTGGTCCTATTGAACAGGGAAAATTTAATATAGAATGTGAATCACTGATTTAAAACCATAATGCACTGGGGATCTTTTGTCCCTATACTACAAGCCTTTTTTTGGCACCAATCTGTGTAAATGCTAATTTCACTACTGTCACACAGTGAGCCCCCATTTTTCCGTTTATATTGCTTTACTTTGCCAAAATACTTGTCTACGAGCTACAGTATGACCGTGGAATATATTTTCGTAGTCCACACTAATGAGCTATATACACTTTCAGGGAGAGTAGAGGAGTATGACAAACCTGCAAAGCTAATGGAAACTGAAGGATCTCTCTTCCGCGAGCTGGTCGAAGAATACTGCTCATACACATCAAACGGAACTACATAGGGCATCTTTGATTCAGAGGATTCTAACCTATAGTCTATAGACTGGTCAAAGCAAGCCCATATTTGTTACAGCTCATAGCGTGTTGCCGCGCCTGTCCATTTTTCAATAGAATGTTTGGAATTTTTTATAAAATATATGAACACCACATAAATATTACCTTGCCGCATCCCTTCCATTCTAGCAAAGCGATGGCAGAAATTATTCAGATAGTGACGCTAGAAATATGTGACTTTCTTTTCAACATTCCAATTGATGGTCCCTTATTATAGGCGAGGAATATTACCAAGTAAGTTCAAGTTAATGAAAGTTGTGTAAAATGCATCCACATCAGTGATCATTCGTAGCCACAAAAGGAACAAATCATGCAGGTAAGGATTTATTCGAGGAACAACAAACGGCAAATTACTTTCTGTAGGATGAAGCTGCTGTATGCAACGGAGAACAGTCTCAGGAATCTCATACTCACAATACACTGACTAAACGATATCAATATTAAGGAGGAAAATCAATAGCTGATGACCATGGAACAGCCGTCATCCCTGCGTACAATCATGGCAGTGGGACGTACGCCGATTCCTTCCCCGATCGAGCGTGTCAGCATTACTTCCAGCTCACCTCCTTCACTGCTACTTCTGGAGAGCCTTCTCATTCTCTCTTTTCTCCCCCCTTCTCTATTCCGCCAACTAATTATGTTCGCTGTGTTCACTCCCACGAGCTAACTGAGTTTGATCAAATTAGTCCACATAGTTATCATACTTCCTTTCTGTAGCAGGTGTCGTAGTCCTGATTCGAGGCAACTAAAACGAGGATACCATATTGCTATTTCTACTGAATGGAAATAAGGAGGTCACTGGCCATGCTGACCCCAGTCACGACAACAACTGCCGAGCACAGCAAGGGTTAGCTTCCAGGACCTTTATGAGCTCTAGTGGATTTTTCAGGAAAATTTAGCAAAAGATGGCAACTTTCGGCCAAGTACACACAATCGACCCTATGATGGTGTCAACAGAAACATTCTCTCAATGCAAGCAAATGAAAAGCCAGGCGCTTGCATGACAAACAAAGCAGATGCATAACCACAGGTCATGGGTGAAAACATACTCAAATAACTGCATCACGATAAAATAACTCCAGATCATAGGAAAGTGCAAGCTAACAACACGAGATAAAGCAACAAAACGTCCTGCCTAAGAGGAAAAACCATGACAAGTCTCAGGCCTCTCAGCTAAAGTACTCATGACACCAACATTCTCATGATGATAGTATTTGATAAATATTAGGTGATAGCTACTAGTTCCTTATCACTCCTCATCCTCATCACCGCCAGCGTCACCACCACCGCTTGCCTTCTTCAGGTTCTTCCGCTTCACCCTGCCTGGTTGGCCTCCACCGAATGGGCTTGTCAGCGAAAAGTCAATGTGCTTCTCAGATTCGACCCTCACCATGAAGGACGGGACATTGACGATTTGCCTGCCAACCCTGTAATGTGGTTTGGAGCAAAATATCATTTACACTTCATTCACAAAGTAGACAGCTTAACAGAAACGTTGATCAAGGCTACAAATAATACAAAGACAAAACCAACAAAATAATACAAAGACAAGTACCACAAGAAAAACACTTTGTCAGACTCTCTTGCTACTGATGCACGAGGAAGAACTAGAATCTTTGGATAAGATGTTCAATAATACGAGATTGACAGCAGTGAATGGAAGTCAGGCGTATGTATTTCTTTAAGAACAAAGCACAAGGAACAAGTTAATCATCAAAGTTCCCATAATTCAGTCATGCAAGTAACCTATGACAGCATACATCATATTATGGTTCAGGCAATCACTAAACCAGATCGTGTTTCAGCCAGTTAATAAACCAGATAATGTTATCTATCTACTGTTAATAAAAAAAAGGAGGCCATGTACAAGTGGCCAACCTAATTTCACATGCATACTTTCTAGAGGATGAAACGTAATAGTTCAGATAAGTTTTAATCAGTAAAGATCTCAGTAGACTGCTGTGAGAGATCTATCTCCATCAGTTAGCCGACCAACTAGAGAAATCATGGAGGTTTATAGATAAACAAGAAACTTCATGGAAGCACATGCCAAAACAATGTAATGAAAATAACAATAAAGCAGCAGAAACATACCTGATGTGGCGCTGCCTGATCAAGACACGGGCATGGTGGATTGACTTTGCCATGCCAGCCTTGAAGACAAGAGTCTGAAGGCGCCTTGCAAGGAAGTTCTCAGCAGTCAGGGCAAGGACGTAATCAAGCTTGTCCTGACCCTCGGCGAGGAGCCCATAGCGGTTCATGCGGCGGAGAAGAGCCGCACCCTCAAAGATACGGCGGGGGTTCTTCTCATCCAGTGTGAGCAAGTGCCTTGCAGCATTACGGATTCTGCTCAGTGCATACTGAACCCTCCACAGCTCACGCTTGCACCTCAGTCCATACTCACCCACCAGCTTTAGTTCTGCGTCAAGACGCTCCTTCTCATAAGGACGCCTTGGCTTCTTGAAGGTCTTACCATCTGCAAGAGAAATCATTCAAATTGTAAATACGAAGCAAATTATTTTATGGAGACAACGCATAAGAAGTTAACAGGAGATAAGTGTTTAAAGAACAGGCGACAGGAACAAAATGCAAACTCATCTGCCCCAATGCCTAAGCACATTAAATGCAGGCAGTGTGACTCTTTAAACTAGTAATACACAAGAAATGCATTCTCACTGTATATACCAAGGACACTGGTCTTCAATATAAAAGAAAACGATGAGCAATTAAACAAGTTGCATGTTCTCAGAGAAAATATAAGGCTCCATCTAAAAGGTGGGGGATGAATTTTGGAACATTTAAAACTGTAGGCTGTAGTATCCAACAGAATCAGGTGGCTCCCTTATTGAGCAATTGAGCAATACCATCATCATTTAGCTCGTAACTATGCTAGTTGCATGCTATATAAAAAATTGAATGCTACCAAATGAAGAGGAACACACAAGAAACCACAACAACTGGAGACGAATAAATCTACTGTAAACTACAAACATGGGTGATTTGACTTCTCTTTGGCTGGTCCTGATGCTGAACTTATCAGTAGTATAGCTGATGAATATATGCTGCATAGAAATGCCCACCAAAAACAACGAACTTATTTAAAACCGGCGAATCGAGCCTAGTCAAAGAGCTACCAGCAACCACACGACCACTGCTAGAGTAACCCACCGCATGAGTTAGATCTAGGGCACAGTCTGGGAATCACGCCGTGCACAACTCAAATCTAGACATCGTAGCACAAAAAGATAGGCCGAAGTCCTACGCAAATAAACTCATCATTCCACTACGACGCCGCTATGATCCAAATCTTTCACTCGCTAATCACCACATATCATCAAGGCCGCACGTAAGACACAACAGCTCAAGAGATCTCCGACCTCCCCATCGCGAGATGCCGCCGACGAAGCAAGAAGCAGAGGGCTAACCGATAGCGACTTGCGGCCGCTAAGCATATGAAGCGCGCCGCACTACTGCATCGGATCACGGCGAGCGAAAAGAAGAAACCAAGAGCTAAGCGCGGAGCAAGAGAGGGTGGAGGAGAAGGGGGAGATGAGGCTGCGGGCTTACAGTTGCGGTAGAAGTTGACGTGCACCATGGCTGGAGCTCTCTCCTCTCTCTCTCCCGCTGTGCCGCCGCCGCCGCCGCTCTGTGGTGGAAATTGATAGGGGAGAGGGGTGGGAGAGAGGAAGAGGGGTGCTATATACCTGCCCAACAAAACCCTAGCGGGCTGGGGGTGGGTCAGTATAGTTGGGCTTTGGCCCGTTAGTGTAATGGTGCAGCGGCGGCTGAGAGTGTGGCCTGCTTGCTTCTCTTGCGATGAAATTTAGACCTGGCCCAAGTTGCTGCCCTGGAACATGGGCCATCTGCAGACTTTTTCTATGGTCTTCTTTTTTGTGGGTATTCTTTCGTCTATTTACGAATGGCCTCTTCCCAATTGTCACCGTCAGGAACAACTACCGTTGGGGATGAATGACACATCCATTACGTTAATCCCTAAGGTACGACATCCGCAGAGAATTTCGCAATACCGACCAATCTCTCTTTGTTCTGTCCTGTACAAGATTGCATCCAAGTGTATAGCTAACAGAGCGAGAATTTGGCTGGGTCACATTGTGAGTGAGGAGCAAAGTGCGTTTGTTCCAGGACGGCTCATTACTAACAATGTTCTTATAGCCCACGAGAGTGTGCATGCTATGAGGAAACGTAAGAAAGGAAAGAACTCCGTGTGCGCTGTTAAGCTGGACATGATGAAGGCGTATGACCGTGTTGAGTGGCATTACCTTCAGGCTATCATGTTAAAGCTCGGGTTCAGTTCCAGTTTTGTTCGGCTGATAATGAAATGTGTGACATCAGTTCGATTTACAGTACGGGTGAATGGTGAGCTTTTGCCTTACTTCTCGCCGTCTCGAGGGTTACGTCAAGGTGACCCGATCTCACCATACCTATTCCTTTTATGCGGAGAGGGTTTCACATCTCTTCTTAATTATTTTGGTGGAGCCTATGTTGATAGGGGCATAAGAGTTTGTTCCAGTTCGCCATGGATCAATCACTTATTATTCGCAGATGACAGTCTAATCTTCATGAAGGCGAAGACACAGAGCTGCCAGAGACTGAATGACATTCTGAGAATTTATAGTGACTGCTCTGGGCAGAGTGTTAATAGAGAAAAGAGCTCAGTTTTCTTCAGTCTGAATACACCGCTGGATGTTCGGCAAGATTTGAAAACTCTAATGGGCATTGCAGTTGAAGCTTTCAGCGAGAGATATCTAGGTCTCCCGACTGCAGTTGGTCGTATCACGAGTGGGACTTTCGATCATATTGGAGAGAGGATCCATAATAAATTACACGGGGGCTCCGAGCGAATGGTCTCATGTGCGGGGAAGGAAACGCTACTGAAGTCAGTGGTTCAGGCTATTCCAACGTACACAATGAGTTGTTTTAAACTGACAAAGAAGGTATATAAGGATATTACGTCGTGCATGGCACGGTATTGGTGGAGCAGTTCTCTTGATCGACATTCTATGCATTGGATCAGTTGGGAACAGCTCGCATCACCGAAGATAGCTGGAGGGATGGGCTTTCGAGACCTAGAGAGTTTCAACTTGGCTCTGCTAGGCAAGCATGGTTGGCGACTTATGACTAGCCCAGACTCCCTGTGTGGCCGGGTCTTAAAGGGGAGGTATTTCCCTGACACAGATTTTATGCAAGCGGGCATACCTCGGAGATCATCGGCAATTTGGCGTTCGATCATTGCTGGACGAACTGCACTTGAAAAAGGCATGATCAAGAGAGTTGGAGATGGCTCGTCTATTTCTATTTGGACGGACAAATGGATCCCGGGGAAGCTTTCCATGTCACCGGCGGCACACATTGGGGAGGAGACTTTGCATAGAGTTTCCGAGCTCATGAGTGAAGACCGGAATTCATGGGATATTCAGAAGATAAGGAAGAATTTTATTGCACCTGATGCTGATGCTATTTTGAATATACCAATCAGATCAGGTGGTGATGATCATTGGGCTTGGGCTTTGGAGAAGTCGGGTAACTATACTGTGAAATCCGCGTATCGATCTCTAGTTATTCATAACGAGTAGCCTGCTCTAGAAGAAGGGATGATGACAGATGCCTCAATGAGAAACAAACAGTTATGGAGCCGATTGTGGAAGCTCAAGGTTGTGCCGAAGGTCAGGGTGTTTTGGTGGAGGGTGTTGCGTGGCATCCTCCCAGTTGAGAAAACACTGAATGGTAGACACATTGCACCATTGGCACGATGTAAAATCTGCCTAGCTGCGGATGAGGACATGATACATGCGTTAATCACATGCAATCACGCGAAGAAATTCTGGATGGAAGCTATGAACTGGCTGGATGTGAAAGTTCCGAAGCTACATCCGAGGACCTGGGAATGGGACATTTTATGTGACCCAATTATTTCAGATGAGGATAGGCCCAAAATCATCAGTATTATGTGGGCGATCTGGACATCGAGAAACAATATTACTCATGATAATGGTAGCATTGATCCAGTACAGTCCTTGAGAAGAATCAGAGAAGCCCTCGCGATTCTTGACTTGCCGAGAGATCATGCCAGAACAATGCCGGGCTTCGGGTGGCGGCCACCTGACGATGGTTGGGTCAAAGTGAACACTGACGCCGGTGTTGCCCTTGACGCCAGGAAGAGTGGAGCTGGGGAAGTTGCAAGAACTGCCACATCCTTTATTGGTGCCTGGAGCAAACCGTTAGTGGGTGTCACCGATCCACTTGTTGCGGAAGCACTTGCCCTCCGAGAGGGAGTAATCTTTGCGAAACTGAGGGGTTTTGCGCAGGTGGTGATGGAGGTGGATTTCTTGGAGTTGGTCGATCACTGGACCATGCGCCAAGGATCGCGCTCGTTGATAGCGCCGGTGTTCATCGAGATTGAAGAGCTCGCTAGTAGTTTTACTTCTTTTGTAATTCCGCATGTTAAGAGGCATTCTAACAATTCTGCCCACCTTTGTGCAAGATTTGCATGCACTTTGGAGCGGTCAGATTGCTGGATGTCGTCTCCACCTAGCTTCCTTGTAACTAGCATCCAAGCAGATTGTGAGGGTGCTGTGTTTTCGGAATAAAGAGCTCTAGAGTTTTCCCGCAAAAAAAAGGAACTTTTTTTAAGGCAAAAGCTTTGCCTTATATAATAATAAAAATTATTTCTAATTAATTAGCGGAAAATCAAAAGAAAACCATAAAACAACATGAACATCACAGGATAAACCCACTCTCGCCACAGGACCAAGCTCATTCCAAACCCAAGAACAACTAAGACCAAACTCAAAACACCATGCCACCAAGACCAGATGGCCTCCCACCATTACCGTAGAGAAGATGTTGGTCTTACTATGGAAGGATCAGTCACGGGACGCTCCAACGAAGACGAAAATAGTTGTGCCAATGTGACTCCGACTATGAGCATCGAGAGCAGCCTCATCGCCCGCATGACACGAGGTTGATGCCCTCAACACTGTCAAACTTCCGGGCCGCCGCCCTAACATCCAGCAGCTCCGCCACGCTCAGCAGACTGCTAACACTATCTTTCGGACCGTCGTCCCAACGCACCACTGCTCGTGCTCAAGCCACGACATCGCACGACCCATCCTCCCGCAGCCCAAGCTATATGGGGTAAACCACTCGCACACGACAATCGTAGCACCAATATCCAGTGCTGCCACCCTGGCGTAAAGTCAAATCTCCTTCGCCGAGGTGCATCGACCAAGCAGACAACCTCATGGCACTAGCGACAAAAGAATGTCGCCGAAGCCATGCAAGCAGCGACCACTTCCCATGAAGTTACAGCCCACAATGGGTCCTGAGAACGCCACCTAGACGTCCAACCACCATCCAGGGTCGCTGCCAAAAGCCTTGCAATAGAAGCCTTGTAAACTGCCAAAAGCCAACTCTCCAAGGTGACGTCTATAAGAGGGAGGCGATGATGACGCTGTCATCGCCCACTCTAGTAAATCAAAGCTTGGATTTTCACCTAGAGAGGCTAATCCATACTCATCGAGGGATAAATCAAAGTTCCACGATGATGGCTCCAATGAGGAACACTACACCCATAAGCATTGTGCTATTTTTTTGATATAGTTAACATCTACTCCCTCAACATTATTTGCAACAAGCTCTTGTAAAGGAACATTATGTAAATTGGATTGCTTACTTAACATGCCCATTGTAGCATCTAACTTGGCACCATAACTCTCTACTTCTTCCACAGAATTTACTTTTTTAGTAGAGGTGTGGGGCACCCTATCAGTGTGCCGTTGGCTATGATTTTGTAACATATTTTCCAAGATACACATAGCTTCACTCACAGTCTTAGTCATAAAACCACCTCCTACGGCATAATCAAGCAAACTTCTAGACATATAATTCAAACCATTACAAAAAGAGTGCAAAACGGTCCACTCATCTACACCATGTGAAGGACAAGTCCTAATCGTTACTTTTAACCTCTCCCAAGTAGTAAGAACATGTTCTAAATCATTTTGCCTAAAAGCAAGAATGTTATTTCTATTATGAGAATTTTAACATGAGGGTAATATCTCTTAATAAAAGCCTCTCTTAAATTGTCCCAAGAGTTTATGGTACCATTAAGTAAAGACAACAACCATTCTTTAGCTTTTCCTCTTAATGAAACGGGGAACAATTTTAGTTTCACAATGGAGTTATCAATATTTTTAAAATTTTGCATATCACATATCTCACAAAAAATCATGAAGATGCATAGAGGCATCCTCACCAGCACTACCACCAAACTGATCCTTGCATATGAGATTAAGAAATCCATGAACTAACTTTAAAGGAATTAGTAGTGATTTCAGGAGAAGTAATGAGTTTAACAATGAACTGGGCATTTGGAACATTCATATAGTCCCAAAGCTTTGTTGTCATGTCTCCCGTATTTCTCAAAAACTTCTATAACTATTTTTTGGTTTTTTCAAAAACAGCAACAAAAAAGCAAAAACTGAAAAGAAGAACTATGGCAAAGTCTAAAGCGAAAGAAAAGATCACAAAGGTGAAAAACCTCCTACTGCTTCCCCAGCAACGGCGCCAGAAAATATTCTTGACGGCAGCAACTCTATTCTTTAAATTTCACTCATTGGGACTCCAAGCGCAAAGTGATGCAGAAAGAAAAGTTTCCCCACAAGGGTGACTCGGGGTAATTATCAAACTCTCGGGGTAGCCTGAGGTTGGTTCTATTTCCTTATTGTTCAAAGAACCTGCAACAGTAAACAAATAGCTTTGCGTCCCCAACTAACCGTGGTGGTAGTCAGGCATCAACAACTCGCAAGTTTACAAAACTAGAGTAAACAAAGTAAGTAACAAGGTTTTTTTGGGGTGATTTTTAGTATTAAGGAACTGAAAGTAAAATAGTGCAAAAGTAACTAGAGAACTTCTTATGGCTAAAAACTAGAATGAGGATCATGGTTTCACTTGATCTCCCTCTCTCAGGGACATGGTGGTAATAAATCATGAATGAAAAGTTAAGAGAATGCAAACACACAATATGTCATTTGATAAGAATAAAGATGGGCATCACATCCAAACATTGAATCGATATAAAATCAACTCCCTAATACTCCTTCGACAAGGGAGTCCACCTCAAGTCAAATTTAAGACTTAACAGAGTATTGCATAAAGAACTATAACATGATGTTGAAAACACATTTACATCCTAGCAAGCACGACATCCTTTCTGTCACTGGATGTTTATGCAAGGTAATTCTTTCTCCCTAGTGAGGCAACCATAGAAAGGTGGAAACTGATATGTCTCCAACGTATCCATAATTTTTGATGCTCCATGCTTGTTTTTACACCATTTGCCTAATGTTTCGTTACACTTTGTGGCACTTTTATGCATTTTCCGGAACTAACCTATTAACAAGTCGCCACAGTGCCAGTTCCCTGTTTTCTGCTGTTTTTGTGTTTCAGAAAAGCTACACAGGAAATATTCTCGGAATTGGACGAAACCAAAGCCAGTCGCCCAGAATTTTATCGGAGCTTCCAGAGAACCGAAGAGGAGTTGGAGTGGGGCCACGAGGGGCCCACACACCAGGGCGGCACGGCCTGGCCCCTGGCCGCGCCCCCTATGTGTGAGACCGCCTCGGTCCACTTTTGACGATGCCCCTTCGCCTATAAAGACCCTCCGACGAGAAAAACCTAAGTACCCGATCAGTTTTCCAGAACACATCGCGATCCGCCGCCGCCGTCGACCCAAAGATCAGGAGGGTCTAGAAGCTGTTCCCGGCACCCTGCTGGAGAGGGGAATCACCACCAGAGGTCTTCTTCATCACCATGCTTGCCTCCAGAGCGATGAGTGAGTAGTCTACCTTGGACTATGGGTCCATAGCAGTAGATGGTTGTCTTCTCCACCATGTGCTTCATGTTTAGATCTCATGACCTGCCCTACATGATTGAGATCACCGTTATGTAATTCTACATGTTTGGTTTGTTGGGATTCGATGAATATTGGTGTTATGCTTGAGTTGAAGTACTGAAATTTATCTTTTGTTATCTCTATGTTGTTTATGATCTTGCATGCTCTCCGTTGTTAGTAGCTATCTTGGCCGAGTAGTTGCTAGTGACTCCAAGAGGGGGTATTTATGCTCGATAGTGGGTTCATGCCTCTATTTAATCTAAGGGAGTGACAGAAACCTCTAAGGTTGTAGATGTGCTGTTGCTACTAGGGGGAAAACAACATTCATATGCTCGAGGGTATATGCTTTGTTTACATTACACACTTTGCTTAATGCAGTTATCTATTGTTCGCAACTTAATACTCATGGGGTGTTCGGACGATATCCCCGTGAGTGGATTATTAGTCATAGATGCAGTTGGATGGCGGTCTATGTATTTTGTTGTAATGCCCAGAGTAAATCTCATAGTGATCCTTTCATCATATGCACGTTGTCTTTATTCTATCAATTGCCCAACTATAATTTGTTTACCCAACATGTGTTATTTTATCTTATGGAGAGACACCGCTAGTGAACTGTGAACCCCGGTCCTATTTCCTTTATATTGCTATCACCTGTTTACTTTACTCGCATACTATTATCACTTTCCACTCGATACGCTCATACCATTTGTTTCAAGCAAACCGGTGAGATTGACAACCTCATCACAAGTTGGGAACAAAGTATTTGGTTGTGTTGTGTGCAGGTTCCGCGTTGTAGCTAGCAAAGCAAAGCTTGCACGAGGCGCCCTATAAATTGTCCTGAGCTGTCGCAAGCTAGCAAGCATCACCTTCAGTCGTTTGTCTGCTCCTCTCCTAAACGATAAACCTTGGTTTCTTAACTGAGGGAAAACCTTGCTGCTATATTCATCATACCTTCCTCTTGGGGTTCCCAACTGGACGGTGAAAAGATAACACCACCGCAAGCATCAAGACAATTTTCTGGCGCCGTTGCCGGGAAGGAAAAAGAAGACTTCTGCGAGGGGAGTTTTTTTCGCACGCACATCCTTTACTTTGTTTTAAGTTTTGCTTTACTTTACTTATTTTTACTTGCATCATTTTATCAAAAATCCAAAAAAATTAGAATCCTTTGTAGTTGTTTTTACTTGTCCGCTTTTAGTTTTGCTAAAATGGCTACTCCTGAAAACACCAAGTTGTGTGACTTTACTAGCATGAACAATAGTGATTTTATCTGCACTCCTATTGCGCCACCTGCTCCTGCTGCAAACTTTTATGAGATTAAGCCTGCTTTATTGAACCTTGTTATGAAAGAGCAATTTTCGGGTGCTAGTACTGAAGATGATGCAGCTCATCTCAACAATTTTGTTGAGCTATGTGAGATGCAGAAATATAAGGATGTTGAAAGTGATACTATTAAGCTTAAGCTGTTTCCTTTTTCTTTCAGAGGAAAAGCTAAGGATTGGTTGCTGTCTTTGACTAAGAATAGTATTGATTCATGGGCTAAGTGTAAGGATGCTTTTATTGGTAGATACTATCCTCCTGCTAAGATTATATCTTTGCATAGCAATATTATGAAGTTTAGTCAGTTTGATAATGAACATGTTGCTCAAGCTTGGAAAAGAATGAAATCTATGATAAAGAATTGTCCCACTCATGGACTGACTACTTGGATGATTGTTCAAACTTTTTATGCAGGACTGAATTTTTCTTCGAGGAACCTACTTGATTCAGCTGCTGGAGGCACTTTTATGTCCCTTACCTTGGGTGCCGCAACAAAGCTACTCGACAATATGATGGTAAATTACTCCGAATGGCACACCGAGAGAGCTCCACAAGGTAAGAAGGTAAATTCTGTCGAGGAAACCTCTTCCTTGAGTGATAAGATTGATGCTATTATGGCTATGCTTGCTAATGATAGGACTCATGTAGATCCTAGTAATGTTCCATTAGCTTCTTTGGTTGCTCAAGAAGAGCATGTTGATGTGAACTTCATTAGAAACAATAATTTTAACAACAGTGCTTATAGGAACAATTTTGCTAGTAACAATTATAGGCCGTATCCTTCTACTAATGGTAATGGTTATGGTAATTCTTAAGGTAATTCCTCCAACAACACTAGGGCCGCGCCCTCCGAGCTTGAGGTAATGCTCAAGGACTTCATCGGTAAGCAAAATGCTTTTAACAAGTCTGTTGAGGAAAAGTTAGGCAAAATTGATATTCCTGCTTCTAAAGTTGATAGCCTTGCTCATGATGTTGAACTTCTGAAATTAAAAGTGTTGCCTAATGAGGTGAAAGAGAACAATCTTTTTGTTACTGCTAATGCTATCCAAGTTAGAATTGATGAAAATGTTAGATTGTTAGCAGAATTGCATGCTAGATGGGAAAGAGAGGATGAGATTGCTAGGAATATGAAAGTTTGTACTATTACTACCTCTAATGATGTTGTTCCTAATGCTAGCAGTCCTCTTACTTTGATTGGTGTAGAGAAAACTCCCACTCCTTGTGTTAAAAAGCCCAAAACTGCTAAAACTTTTCTCAAAAGAGTGCTGAAATTTTTCGGAGTGTAGGAGATGATAGCTCTATTTCCTTTAATGATTTTGATGTTGATGGCTGCAATATATCTGAAGTTATTTTGTTCTTGCAAAAGCTTGCTTTGACTCCCAATGCTAGTTCTTTAAATGTTGCTTTTACTAAGCATATTATCAATGCTCTCATGAAAATTAGGGATGAAAAGTTGAAGAAAAAAGCTTCTATTCCCAAGAAGTTAGAAGATGGTTGGGAACCCATCATTGATATGCATGTTAATGGTTTTGATTGCCATGCTTTATGTGATCTAGGTGCTAGTATTTCTATTATGCCTACAAAGATTTATGACATGCTTGATTTACCACCGCTTGAAAAGTGTTATTATGATGTTACTATTGCTGATGTTGCTAAGAAGAAATCTTTGGGAAGAATTAATGATGTTCTTATTGTGGTTAACAATAACCTTGTTCCCGTTGATTTTCTTGTCATGGATGTTGAATGCAATGCTTCATGCCTATTATTTTGGAAAGACTCTTTCTTCGAACTGTAGGTGCCATCATTGATATGAGGGAAGGCACCATCAAATATCAATTCACACTCAAGAAAGGTATGGAACACTTCCCTAGGAAGAGAAAGAAATTAGTGTTTGCCTCTATTCTTAGAGCAAATTATGAGCTTGATGCTTCATCACTTGATGTTACTTGATTCATAATTTTCTGCGCCTAGCTCAAAGGCGTTAAAGAAAAGCACTTTTGGGAGATAACCCAATGTTTTTACATTCAGTTCTTTTTCTTTTATTTGAGTCTTGGAAGTTATTACTACTGTAATAACCTCTCCTTATCCTTTTTATTTCGTTTTTGTGCCAAGAGAAGCCTCTAATTTGAGTGAGATAAGATTTGGGGATGTTGCTGTCCTGAAACTGTTTTCGGTGCTGCACCGTAAAAATTCGTGAAAATTCTATGTATATCTTTTCGACCTGCGATTTCTTGTGCATATGCCCCAGGTTATATAAAAACTTTCATTAGTTGAACACTTTTTTATTTGAGCAACAGAAAACCCCTCAAAAATTCGACCTTTATCAACTATTCTGTTTTGACAGATTTCTGCCAATATTTGTGTTACCGCTTTATCGCTTTCTTTTTGAGTTCTTTTGATCACGGAACTTTTGGGTAAGTTGCTACAGTAGTATATGCTTAATATGTGGTGGTTTTAGGTTGAAACCTGAAGCAAAAGAGGGTTGATTATATGTTATGCTTACACTAATGTTGCTAATAGATTTGTGTTTAGTTTTGTATGAAGGAAGTTTTCAAGTGTAGGGATCGGAGAGTGATGAGATGAGTTGAAGAATGGACAAAAGCTCAAGCTTGGGGATGCCCATGCATCACCCCAAGAAATATCCAAGAAGTGCAAGCGTCAAAGCTTGGGGATGCCCCCGAGGCACCCCTTCTTCATCGGCAAAAATCAGGTCACCTTTCAAGACACTATATTTTTATTGCTTCATGCATTATGCGTTTTTCTTGGAGCGTCAATTGTTTTTAGTTTTCAGTTTAGTTTAGTTTTGTTTGCTGCAATAAATGGTTGGACCCCAACAAATTTCTTTTGGAGAAGTTGCCTTGCTTTTCATTTGCCAAGAACACTCTGTTTTTTACTCTATTCGTTTCAACGAGTGTTCTCTTTTTCTAGAACTGCGTTTAGCTTTCGATTTTTGCCTTGATTTGTGTTCAGATCTTGTTATATATTTTCATCAAGGTGTATTTTTGCCTCTGATCTTTATTGGTTTTTATCAAAACAGGTGTTTATAAAAGTTTGAATGGTGTTTGAAAAGAGAAAAAGCTTTATGCAAAAAAGTGGTACAAGAAGGACCTTGTGTAGACTGCGGCTTAGGCTTTTGCATGTCATGCTTGATGTCTTTTTGATAGTATGCTTAGTGGTTTTGCTGTAGCATAACTTGTCTCAAATAACTGAGATTGCTTAATGAGCCTTTGAAAGAATCATGCATTGTTTTATTCGTTTGGAAGCATTATTTTGGTTTTCTCCTTGATGCTTTATTTGGGTTGACTTGGCGCATGCTCACACATGTTAGACTCTTACAAAGTCGCCAATAGCCTCTATGATCATTTAGTTTTTGACTTTTGATGCCATCTTATGCTTCTTTTAATGTCGCTTTGTCGCTTTGCATGATTATGGCCATTATTGCTCTCTTAGTTGGTCGCTCCTAGTCTTTTGCTAGCCCTCGCCTTGTACTGAGTATGAGCTCTACTCGTGCATCCAACTCCTAAAAACCAAGTTTGCCAAAGTGTCCACCATACATACCTATTAGCAATTTTCTATTCCAAGTAAATTTGACTTGCTTTTATCTACTCTTCAAATTAAACTCTTACCAGTGTTATGCGAAAATTGGTCAGTAAAGCTCTCACGAACCGGAAGGCACACTTTACTTTTTCCCGTTCTTAAAAATTTGATATTGTGGTATCTTATGTTGAGTTGTTATGCTTGCAAGTTGTAGTAGTCTACCTTGGACTATGGGTCCATAGCAGTAGATGGTTGTCTTCTCCACCATGTGCTTCATGTTTAGATCTCATGAGCTGCCCTACATGATTGAGATCACCGTTATGTAATTCTACATGTTGGTTTGTTGGGATCCGATGAATATTGGTGTTATGCTTGAGTTGAAGTACTGAAATTTATCTTTTGTTATCTCTATGTTGTTTATGATCTTGCATGCTCTCCGTTGTTAGCAGCTATCTTGGCCAAGTAGTTGCTAGTGACTCCAAGAGGGGGTATTTATGCTCGATAGTGGGTTCATGCCTCTATCTAATCTGGGGGAGTGACAAAAACCTCTAAGGTTGTAGATGTGCTATTGCTACTAGGGGGGAAACAACATTCATATGCTCGAGGGTATATGCTTTGTTTACATTACACACTTTGCTTAATGCAGTTATCTGTTGTTCGCAACTTAATACTCATGGGGTGTTCGGACGATATCCCCATGAGTGGATTATTAGTCATAGATGCAGTTGGATGGCAGTCTATGTATTTTGTTGTAATGCCCAGAGTAAATCTCATAGTGATCCTCTGATCATATGCACGTTGTCTTTATTCTATCAATTGCCCAACTGTAATTTGTTTACCCAGCATGTGTTATTTTATCTTATGGAGAGACACCGCTAGTGAACTGTGGACCCCGGTCCTATTTCCGTTATATTGCTATCACCTGTTTACTTTACTCGCATACTATTATCATTTTCCACTTGATACGCTCATACCCTTTGTTTCAAGCAAACCGGTGAGATTGACAACCTCATCGCAAGTTGGGAACAAAGTATTTAGTTGTGTTGGGTGCAGGTTCCGCGTTGCAGCTAGCAAAGCAAAGCTTGGACGAGGCGCCCTATAAATTGTCCTGAGCTGTCGCAAGCTAGCAAGCATCACCTTCAGTCGTTTGTCTGCTCCTCTCCTGAACGATAAACCTTGGTTTCTTAATTGAGGTAAAACCTTGCTGCTATATTCATCATACCTTCCTCTTGGGGTTCCCAACTGGACGGTGAAAAGATAACACCACCGCAAGCATCAGAAACCATCACAATTCAGAGGTTTCTATCACTTCCTCAAACCAACTACAAGATTGCTCCAACTAATGCACACATCCCCCACACACACCCTATGCATACTAGTTTGATCAGAATAAGACAAGAACGGGGTAACATATACATCTACTCATACATGAAGAACATAAACATCTTTGCATCTCATAAATCATCTCACAAACATAAGATCCACCATAGGGATGATACAAATATGGTAACAATCATGATAGGCAGTCCATGTGACTCTAATCTATGAAGCATGAAAGATAGTTTGATACAAGTTACTTCCACAACCCCATAGTCTAGGGGGTGAAATACTCCCTCTTCATCATGTTGCTGAAGGAGATGGTGTCGATGGAGTCAAAGGGGCAACCGGGAGCGGCTCCGGTAGTGTCTCCCCTCCTATCCTGGCAGTCTTCAGATCAATTTTGCTTATTCTATGTTTCTCCACCACCCTGTTGTGAAATCGCTCGAGGGGATCCTTTTATATAGTTGGTTTTAGGTCAAGGTGAATCCGTGGGGATCAAAATTGCATAGAAAGGATGCATGAGGCCTGAGATGGGCCTGTGGCCCACGTAGTTGGCCCTCTTTTGCGCCTTGTTGCATCCCCTATTGACTTCTTCTTCTCATGGTCTTCTATTTCCCCAAAAATTGACATAGAATTTTTTTTGGGTTCGTTTGATGTCCGGAAGGTCCCTGAAAGTAAAAAAAAACATGCAAAAACAAGAAAATCTGCTTCGCAGTGTTAAAACCAAATAAAAGGGGATTGTTTTGAAAATCTTAGGAATCAATGGAAAACAATTCCAGGTCCTCATAAGACTATCAAATTACTAGGAATATGATCAAATAAACTACAAAGATCATGGATGCATTTTACATGCATCAGATGCATATACAACCTCTGCATCAATCGATGCATATAGTCTTTATTTAGATTTTATTCAACAAAGATCTACCAAGAACATACATCACAAAACTTGAGTCCACCACTCAACATCTAGGAAACCGACAATGGGTGAAGAAAACATGTCATCACAGCCTCATGCCTGAAACACGAACAATGCCCCACCAGCTAGGTACCGAGGGTATCACTTAGTCACCCTATGGCAAAACAGGAGCACACATACGGTCTAGTAGACCCTCAGCAAGCACATCATGCTCCTGTTTTGAAGCCGTCACCGACATCAACCATTGGTCCATCTTTAGGGTAAAGATCCACATAGCCCTTGCTAGGTCTGTCGTCGATGTTGCCAGCGCCATCGCCCTGCACGCGTCCATCATCACGCGTCCGCCGCATACACCCCGCTGCACCATGATGCCGGGACCTGCCATTGTCATTGCAGTAGATGTGTAGCGCCCCCAAATTTTTATATTTAGGGACTCAGTTATGTAGTCTGTCACGATCCCATGATACCAAAAGTCGTGACCCATAACTTAGTTGATATCATAGTCACAGTTATTAATAGTAAATAAAAGGGACTACATAGGTGGTCATACAGACCAAACCTTACATTATATCAATATACAGTGGAATAACACTTTGGGTCCATATCGTCAAGCTTCAACCGCACAGGGAAAGCCGACAGTAGGAAACGAGCCTAATTCGCAAAGTCGTCCGAGAGTCCTTCTTCCTTGATCTTTCTCCTTCAAGTCTGGCCAAGTTAATAGCCAGGGACAGAGCTGTGAGTACATTGAATGTACCCGCAAACCATCTTATAAATAAATGAAAATGGAAATGCATGGCTCATATAGTGGTCTAAGCTCTAAGTTTGTTTGCATAAAGCTAATTTTGTTTCCCAAGAGTATTCGTTAAGAGGTAAGAAAATCATTTAGTGCTCTCTAAGTTGAATCTAGGATAGAACCTCCAAGTGTCAGTCACATTCATTAGTCAAGTCACATTCCCAAGGTTCATAGTTCACTTCATAGGTTTTCAGTTCTTGACAAAGGTCAAGTACAACTTGCCAACTGTCAATGACCATGGACGCGACTATTCGAATAGTTGTGAAACCTCTGCAGAGGGGTACACTTTACCCACAAGATTCAATACATCTGCCGAGAACAATCCATGGATCGTCATACACAAAGTATGCGGGGTTCAGATGATCAAAATCTTTCACTTGTCTACCCTAGTATTGGAACCTCCCTAAGAGCCTAGATACGGAATTCCTCTATTCCGGTACTCACAGTTCTGTCCACTGCATGATGCTGCATTTGGGGTCTACCCATGGTTCGGAAGCATCCCCGTCAGGATTCACGCTTCTATAAAGAATGTCGGGTATCCCATACTAAAGCAAACAAACTATGGACTAAGCCCCTTCCCATATAGGGGTAATGTGGTTGTACGGTATGGTTGGCTCATATAGTACATCACACATCATCATTCAAAATTCATTTCATAGTCATTATCTCATTATTAGCTTTCCTTCAAAATTTCAACTTGAAAGACAACTCTCCATCCAAGGTTTTCAAGTTCAGTTTACTTCCAACAGGGTTCATATCTAGATAACTTCATTTTTAATCAGCTAAGCATGCTACTTTGGATTATGCTATAACTATATAGGGATTGTATATACTCAGTTTGAGGATCTTGTTAAGCAAGACATCACTACACCATTTCTATCCTATGCTAGCAATTCAATCATGCAATTTTATTTGTAATACGAGTAAATATGCAATTTAAAACTAGGTATTGGTATGATTCAAAAGATGGCTTGCCTGGCTTGGCAATGTCATATAATTCTTCATCTTCATCTCGGATTGAGTATCTCCATCACCATTGCTTGGTTGACTTCGGGAAACAAATAAGCATACAATCACCAAACAATTCACAAACCACACAGATTCAACAATCAAGGGTACTAGGGTAAGGAAAGTGATCTAAGAATGCTATGGAGAGTGGATATAATTTAATTGAGTTCATAGAGCTGGGTTATCATTTTCTTGACTTAAGTGAGGTTTTAATTTACTTTGAATCATGAAATATCTCCTACAAGGCCTTATTGACCATAGTCATTGACCACAAGGAGATATTCAAGATTATGGTTCAATTAAAAAGGTTTCATAGGAGTTGGAGTATTTTTATTTTATTGAAGCCATTTCTAGTTGGCAAATATGTAGTAATCAAGTTTGAATCTACAAGTAGGATCTATAGATCCTAGTTGACTTGGATCAGGGGTTATAGATGAATATCTGGAAATGTGGTTGGTTAGAATTGGTTTTATCATTTCCATTTATAGGTTTATCTTATCATTTTTCTAAGTTAGCAATGCTTATTTAACCATATAGGGATTGTGAAAGTACACGGATGTCGCCTAGAGGGGGGGGTGAATAGGCGATTTAAAACTTTTACGAGCGGCTTGACAAATGCGGAATAAAACTAACGTTTAATTTGCCAAGCATACAAAACCTAAATAAACTAGGTTCACCAATGTGCACCAACAACTTATGCTAAACAAGATGAGCAACTATGTGATAGCAAGATATATATAACTTCAAGCACTAAGGCTATCACAAAGTAAATTGCATAAGTAAAGGAGCTCGGGTATAGAAATAACCGAGGCACGCGGAGACAACGATGTATCCCGAAGTTCACACCCTTGCGGGTGCTAATCTCCGTTGGAGCGGTGTGGAGGCACAAGGCTCCCCAAACGCCACGGAGGCTCACCATAATCTCCTCGAGCACTCCCACCAAGATGGAAGACCCGATCCACTATGGGACCCTTGAGGGCGGTCACCGATCCCGCACAAAGCTTGGGGCTACTCCACAACTTAATTGGAGGCTCCCAAATCCACAAAGCCACTAAGATTGGGGCACACTCCACAACTCAATTGGAGGCTCCCAATAATCACCACGGAGGCACCACAAAGCTTGGGAAGATCTCCACAACTTAATTGGAGGTCCCCAAGAAATCCACTGAGCCGTCTAGGGTTCCAAGAACCCAAGAGGAAATAAGCTTCTTGCTTTCACCACCGAATCTCCGAGGAGAACTCAAACCGATGCACCAAATGCAATGGCAAGAACACACGAGGTGCTCAAATCCTTCTCTCCCAAATCCTACCAAAGCAACAAATGCTATGGAGGATATGAGAGGAAGAACAAGGAGGAAATCCACAAAGAACTCCAAGATCTAGATCCAATAGGTTCCCCTCACTTAGAGGAGAAAGTGATTGGTGGAAATGTAGATCTAGATCTCCTCTCTCTTTTCCCTTAAAAAGATGCAAGAAACATGGAGGGAATGGAGGAGGGAGGGCAAGCTTTGAAGGTCAACAATGGAGGAGAGAGAAGCCCAAAAACGTTATTGGTTCAAGGAGGAAGAAGGGGTATTTATAGGTGGGGAAAAACTGGCCGTTGGAAGCAGCCCGCCGGCCAGTTCGGCCGTAAGTCCGGCGGCGCCGGCCTCTGGGCCGGACGGTCCGGCGGCCCGCCGGACGGATCCGGCGCCCCGCCGAAAGGCGGTTCAGAATAGCAGTCCGGCGGCTCCGCCGGACTGGCCCGGTCTGCCGCCGGACGGTCCGGCCTGGAGCCCGGCCTGGCCGGACCAGGGGCCGAACTGGACAGTCCAAAAACCAAATAACTTTTGCAAGGAAACTCCGAATGAGATGAAACCAATTTTGTCTGGGAGAATTTACTATGAAATTAGAGAACATAAGTGTCTCTATATGAGGAACCGGTAAATTCTCCAAACATCAAAAACGCAATAAGAGTTCCATACGAAATCCGTTTTTGATGAGCTAGAGCTTGTCATGGGAATAACCACAAGCTCTAGAATCTCACATGGATAAAATCCAAATAAGAACCAAGAAGGATAATGCCAAGTATGCAAAGGTTTGAGCTCTCTCCGAACGATACGAATAAGTTACTCACTCGAGAGCCCCTCTTGATAGAACGGCTATCGATCCTAAACCCGGTCTCCCACACCATGAGACCGGTAAGAAAGAAACCCTATCAAGAACATACCTTTGCCTTGCGCATTCCACTTGAGCTAGATGGTGACGATCTTGATCTTCTCAAGTTGGACTACCTTTCTTGATTGCGCTTGCTCGGTGAAGTCTTGCGGATTGTTCCCCCATACTTCACTATGGGAGAGACACTAGTAGAAATATCTTCACATGTCCATTACCACCAAATGGACACGGAGCATCAAGCAAATGATATCTTCTAGAAGCCTATCTTGATCTTGCACTTCGACTTGATCAACATTGCACTTCATCTTCTTCTTTCATAATGATGATGTCTTGAGAATGCACATGAGAGTTCACTCCATCTTATTCCTCAAGACACACTCTATAGGCTCAACTCCCTTAGACCAATCTTCGGATCACTCCTTGAATAACACCTTGGTCATCACATAATCTTCTTTATATTCAACTTCTAACAACCTTGAACCCAACATATGGATCAAGCATTGTCTACGGACAAGTCCTACAAATATGACTCAATGCAAACATTAGTCCATAGGGATTGCCATTAATTACCAAAACCACACATGGGGGCACATGCCCTTTCAGATTGTAATTTGTGAGTTTTGAGAAGTCCTAAGTTGAATTATATTTTCACAAAAATATAGGGATTGTAATTTGTGAGTTTTGAGAATTGATTTCATAATATTTCGATTTTTTATGTTATATGATTTCTGTAAGGTTGCAAAGCTCCTATTTTGTCATTTTTACTAAATTAAAGTTATATGTCAAAATGGAAGGAGGCCACTACCATTTGAAAGGGAAGTTGAAAAGTTCTCTACAAAATTTTGATTCATAATTTTTGGATCTCTAGATCTCTAGTAATTTGAATTTGAAACTTATAGTAAATAAACAAATCCTTAGTTCTCTAAAAAATAAATGGGTAGTAATTCAAGCGGGCCAGGGAAACCAGTCGGGCCACCCCAACTAGAGTTTCTCGGGCACGCAGAGAAAAAAAAGAACCCATATGCGTGTATCATCTTCCTCCCGACAGAACAGTGCTCGACATGAAAGGACAGAGGGGCAGTGGCGGCATAATCTCAACACGGGGAGGGCGAGCACCGACGGTGAGGTTCCAGGGGAGTCTCTGGTTCGTCAGAATTGAGCGGCAGCTAAAGCGGTGAACATAGCAGTGGCGAGTGATGCATGCAAAATTCATGCATGAACTTTGTAGTTTATTGATGCATATTCTAACATATTTAGATGATATGAGATGTCATAATAGTGTTTTGTGTTTATTTATGGGGATTTTCCATCTATCCCCTTATTTTGGTTATAACTCAGCATAACAGGAAACACTTGTTTTGTGTATTTTGACGTTTCATGGACCTTCTGGAACTCAAATTGACCGAGCCTTTTTTCTGGCATGAATATTTTTACATTAGAAGCAACTTGAGAAGAATAAGTACGGGAGTGGGCCACCAGAGCCCAAATGAGCACAGGTGGCGCGGGCCTGCCGCGCCACCCATGCTCGTTTGGCCCTGGTGCCTCTGATCTTATCCATCTTTGCTCGAGCTCCAGATTGATTATCTTGACCTAAAAAATCCTATATAAATACCCCTGAGGCATTACCTCGAGGAGGCGGCGGAGAAACATGAAACCACGAAAAAGTGGCTGTTCCAATGAAGATTGAAGGGGGAAACACTGCCGGTGTCGCCCGGTCGCTTCTCCAACTTCTCCGACATTATCAACACCGCCAGCATGATGAAGAGGGAGTAGTCCACCTCTGGACTATGGGTTTGTGGCAGTCGCTTGTTCTATCTCTCTCTTGTGCTATGATGGTTAGATTCCATATGAGTTGCCAACATGATTATGGTCATATTATCTAATTCCTATGTGGTGGATCCTTATTTTATTGGATGATCTATGAGATGTGAATCTTTATCATGTTCTTGATGTATGAGTAGATGCATATTGTTACCCCATTCTTTATTACTTGTTCTGATCCAACTAGTATGCGAGAGCATAAGGGGGATGGTGTATATTAGATGGAGTAACTTGGTAGTAGTGAATTATGATAGTAATTTCATGACCTGCTATAGTGTTTGCCAATTCCGTAGTTACCTCACTAGGGAGAAAAAAATGCATGTGCTATAATTCTTAGTGACAGCTGAGAATCCTAAGTTGACATTCATGGAATTTATTCCATTGTAATATGTCCAAGTGGTAGCATATTTGTTGTTCACCATCATGTCAAAGTACCCAAGGCTATACTCTCTTAATTCTTAATACTAGATTGCTTGAAGGTTATTCCTTTCTAGTGGCATATAAGTAAGATGTGTAGTATCATCTTTATGTTAGGACGATAGGAATATTGATCAATTAACATTATAAATTTGTGTCATTGTTTTGGTCATCTATCTTGCGGTTAATGCCACCACACCTTTATGAGAGAGTAGACAAGTGAACCCATGAACACCGGTCCAATTTTAACCATAAGAAACACCTTTCCAACACTTCCACATGACTTTTTATTTTCAGTCATAATTAAATCCGAAAATACCAAAAACATTTTACCTTTTGCAACTACACTGAAAACCCAAAAATATCTTATCTTTATAGCATTAGTTTAGTTTTACTTTTTGTTATTTTATTTGATTAGCTGTACTTATTTCAAAACCTTGTTCTTGATAACCACTTAGTGGAGTTGCGGACGCAAGACAAGGAACTTGTTTTGCTGGTTGCCTGACGAAAATGAAGAGAGCTTTTCGACTGTTCCTCGAGAGTTTGATATTAACCCCGAGTCACCCTTGTGGGGAAAATTCTCATGCTACAACACTCTACACTTAGAGTCCCAATGAAGTGGTACATTGCTTAGTGTCATCAAGACTATTTTCTAGCACCATTGTTGGGGAACAAAGGACAGCATTCACAACTGCAAGTTTCCATAAGCCAAGATTTTTCTTGACGCCGAGATTATTCTTTGGCACCACACAATTTCCTAAGCTTGAGGAGGTTGCACCAATGTGAGTCTTCTCTTTCTTTTAGATTTGCAAAGCATTTCTCTTTCTCTTTTTCTTGTTTGTGTCTTTTAAGTTCTTTTCATTTTGCTTTTATACACAAAAATCAAAAAAAATGTGTAGCTCTTCTGTTAAGGCAACTTGGGTGATCAAACAACTAAGTATGCGACTCAACCAAGGTTCCTAATGCGCAATTAATTGCCAATCCTATCACATCTCCTGAAATAAAAGCTAATTCATTTGAAGTTAGTCCTCGGCTACTTAATATCATTGATAAAGATCAATTTGGTGGTAGTGCCTATTTATGCCCACATTTGTAAAGAAGATGTATGATACGTTGCAAACGTATCTATAATTTTTGATGCTCCATGCTTGTTTTACACCAATTGCTTTATGTTTTGTTTACACTTTGTGGCATTTTTATGCATTTTCTAGAACTAACCTATTAAAAGATGCCACAGTGCCAGTTCCTATTTTCTGCTGTTTTTGTGTTTCAGAAAAGTTACACAGGAAATATTCTCGAAATTGGACGAAACGAATGCCAAAGTTCCTATTTACCTCACACAAAGACAGCGTCCAAAGGAGAGACGGAGGAGGACCAGGAGGCGGCCACACCATGGGGTGGCATGACCTACCCCCTGGCCGCGCTGGCCTGTGGTGTGGGCCCCTCGCCCCCCCTCTGACATCGCCCTTCTGCCTATAAATTCACTTTGTCATGAAAACCCTAAGGGCCCAAACACTTCTCCACAAAACATACTGCAAGCCACCGCCGTCGTCGACCCAAGATCGGGAGGGTCCAGAGCTCTTCTTGGCACCCTGCCGGAGAGGGGAATCATCACCGAAGGCCTTCTTCATCACCATGCCAGCCTCCGGAGTGATGCGTGAGTAATCCACCACTGGACCATGGGTCCATAGCAGTACCTAGATGGTTGTCTCCTCCTCCATGCGCCTCATGTCTAGATCTTGTGAGCTGCCTATCATGATCAAGATCATCTTTATGTAATTCTACATATTGTGTTTATTGGGATCCGATTAATATTGAGTACTATGTCAAGTTGATTGTTTATTTATCATGTCTATGTTATTTGTGATCTTGCATGCTCTCCGTTGCTAGTAGATATCTTGGCCAAGTAGATGCTAATGACTCCAAGAGGGAGTATTTATGCTCGATAGTGGGTTCATACCTCTAGTAATCTGGGAGAGTGACAATAACTTCTAAGGTTATAGATGTGTTGTTGCTACTAGAGAGAAAACAACAATATTTTGTTCAAGGATAATTGTATTGTTTACATTACACACTTTGCTTAAGGCGATAATCTGTTGCTTGCAACTTAATACCCAAGGGTTGTTCGGATGATATCCTGTGGGTGGATTATTAGTCATAGATGCAGTTGGACTACGGTCTATGTATTATGTGGTAATGCCCAAGTGAATCTCATAGTGATCTTCATGACATGTACATGCATTGTTATGCATTCTCTATTTTGTCAATTGCCCAACTGTAATTTGTTTACCCAACATGTTATTTATATTTATAGAGAGACACCTCTAGTGAACTATGGACCCCAGTCCATTCTTTTACATTTATATTACCATCTACTGCAAGCACTATTTACTTTCTGCAAGCATTACTTTACTTTATCGCAAACAAACATCTCTTTCCACACTATACGTCTAATCCTTTGTTTTCAGCAAACCGGTGAGATTGACAACCTCATTGTAAGTTGGGGCAAAGTACTTTGGTTGTGTTGTGTGCAGGTTCCATGTTGCTGCTAGCGCCGTCAACCACGCACCAGATTGTTTTCTGGCGCCTTGCCAAAGTTAGCTAGCAACAACCTTCAGAAGTGGTTTCTTTCTCCTACTGGTCGATTAAACTTTGGTTTCATATTGAGGAAAAACTTACTGTTGTGCTCATCATACCTTCCTCTTGGGGTTTCCCAACTGGTCCTGTGAGACATCAAGACTATTTTCTGGCGCCGTTGCCGGGGAGAAAGAGGATTTCTGCAAGGGGAGTCTCTCACTTTCAATCTTTTTACTTTGTTATTGTTTTGCTTTGTTTCTTTACTTTATTTTGTTTACTTCCTGTTTATCAAAAATACATAAAAATTGTTATATTTGTTTGCCTGTTTTAATCTTTTAGAATGAGTTTTCGTGAAGTTGAGGTTCATTCTTTTAAGCAACAAGGTGGAGAAAGTTTGAAAGATGCTTGGTATAGAATAAGTAATGCCCATCATAGATGTACAAAAAAGTATTCTATCATGATCCTTCTTAGGAATTTTTATGTTGGTATATCTAGCTGGAATAGGTATGTTCTTGATACTCTTACAGGGGGTAATTTTCTGGGTGCTCCTGCTTTGGAAGCATGCAATTTAATTGAAAGTTTAGTAGGAGTACCACCTATTAATGTTGCTAAAACTGAGATCACTTTGGAAGAAGTTATAAAAAAGCTGAGCTCTCTAGAGAAAAGTTTGCCAAATCTCCTTGATAACACTAGCCAGGTTAATGAATTGATAGAAAGTATCGGTAAAAGAATCACGGTTTTAGAGGCTAGCACTATCCAGGATAATCAAAACCTTAGGATTGGTAAATTAGAGGAGTCTATGGAAACTTTAAGTTTATTTTTCTCTTCTCTTAAATTTAAGGAGGAGAAAGCTTTTGTGGGAGAAGAGCAAAAATTTATGTATGTTCCCAAGGTGTCTATACCTAGACCGCAGAATGTGCTTAAAATTAATAAAACTTTTAGTGCAACTAAGAGTGGTTTACATGTTGAATCCTCTTCGGGGATATCTAAAGTGCCTATTGTGACAAGTTGTGTTTTTTAGGAATCTATTAATCCTGATGCTTCTTCACTTGAAAATACTTGATTCTTACTTTCTACGCCTAGCTCAAATGCGTTAAAGAAAAGCACTCTTGGGAGATAACCCATGTTTTCTTTCAGTACTTTTTCTTTTTGTTGAGTCTTGGAAGTTGTTACTACTGTAATGACCTCTCCTTATCATTTTTATTTCGTTTTTGTGCCAAGAATAGCCTCTAATTGGAGGAAGGTAAGATCTGGGGAAGTTGTTGTCCCGAAATAGATTTCTGCGCTTCGCTATAAAAATTCGTGAAAAATCCCAATACATTGTATTGATATTCCATTTTTTGTGCACATGCCCAGGTTATTATCTAACTTTCATTAGTTTTGCACTTTTCGATTTGAGCAATAGAAGATTTTCGAAAAAATCGATCTTTACCTGCTGTTCTGTTTTGATAGATTTCTACCACTATTTGCATTTGCCTCTTGATCTCTATCTTTTTTAGTTCTTTTGATCACAGAACTTTTGAGAGAAGTTGCTATAGCAGCTAATATTTTAGTAGATGTTGTACTTGAGTTAAAACTGAACTAAAAGTGGATCTACTATCTTGCATAAACTAATGTTGCTAATGAGAATTGTGTGAAGTTTTGTTTGAAGGAAGTTTTCAAGTGTAGAGTGCTGGTGCCAAGTTGACGCGTAGCAGACGGTCCTTGTGCGTGGTGAATAACCAGCCCGTTGGGAACCCCAAGAGGAAGGTATGATGAGTATAGCAGCTAGTTTTCCCTCAGTTAAGAAACCAAGGTTTAATCGTTCTTGGAGAGGAGAGACAAACGACTGAAGGTGATGCTTGCTAGTTTGCGACAGCTTCGGACAATTTATATATGGCGCCTCGTCCAAGCTTTGCTTGCTAGCTGCAACGCGGAACCTGCACACAACACAACCAAGTACTTCATTCCCAACTTGCGATGAGGTCGTCAATCTCACCGGTTTGCTTGAAACAAAGGTTATGAGCGTATCGAGTGAAAAACAATAGAGTATGCGAATAAAGTAAACAGTGCGAGTAAAGTAAACAGGTGATAGCAATATGATGGAAATATGACCGGGGTCCACAGTTCACTAGTGGTGTCTCTCCATCAGATAAATAACACATGCTGGGTAAACAAATTACAGTTGGGCAATTGATAGAATAAAGATAAACGTGATATGTCAAGAAGATCACTATGAGATTTACTCTGGGCATTACAACAAAATACATAGACCGCCATCCAACTGCATCTATGACTAATAATCCACTCACGGGGATATCGTCCGAACACCCCATGAGTATTAAGTTGCGAACAACGGATAATTGCATTAAGCAAAGTGTGTAATGTAAACAAAGCATATGCCCTTGAGCATATGAATGTTGTTTTCTCCCTAGTAGCAACAGCACATCTACAACCTTAGAGGTTTCTGTCACTCCCCCAGGTTAAATAGAGGCATGAACCCACTATCGAGCATAAATACCCCCTCTTGGAGTCACTAGCAACTACTCGGCCAAGATAGCTACTAACAACGGAGAGCATGCAAGATCATAAACAACATAGAGATAACAAAAGATAATATTCAGTACAACAACTCAATCATAAACACCAATATTCATCGGATCCCAACAAACCAAACATGTAGAATTACATAACGAATCATGTAGGGCAGCTCATGAGATCTAAACATGAAGCACATGGTGGAGAAGACAACCATCTAGCTACTGCTATGGACCCATAGTCCAAGGTAGACTACTCACTCATCGCTCTGGAGGCAAGCATGGCGATGAAGAAGACCTCCGGTGGCGATTCCCCTCTCTGGCAGGGTGCCGGGAAGAGCTTCTGGACCCTCCCGATCTTCGGGTCGACGGCGGCGGCGGATCGCGATGTGTTCTGGAAAAGTGATCGGGTACTTAGGTTTTTTCCGTTGGGGGGTCTTTATAGGCGAAGGAGCGATGTCAGAGGAGGGGCCAGGTGCCCTCATGCCAGCCCTGCGTGTGGGGCCCTGGTGGGCCCCCTCCTACTCTCCTTCGGATCTCTGGAAGCTTCCGGGTAAAATAAGACTTCAGTAACTTGTTTCTTCCAATTCCGAGAATATTTCCTGTGTATCACTTCTGAAACACAAAAACAGCAGAAAACAGGGAACTGGCACTATGGCAACTTGTTAATAGGTTAGTTCCGGAAAATGCATAAAAGTGCCACGAAGTGTAACGAAACAGTAGGCAAATGGTGTAAAAACAAGCATGGAGCATCAAAAATTATAGATACGTTGGAGACGTATCAAGCATCCCCAAGCTTAACTCCTGCTCGTCCTCGAGTAGGTAAGTGATAACAAAAGAATAATTTTTGAGGTGACATGCACCTACACAATCTTGATCATATATGAAAGCATTTGTGAGCTGGGATCATAAGAACTTAAAACATGGGCATGAAGATATAATCTTGACAATAAGAACTTAGCAACCATGTTGTAAACATGAAAATGAACACAAACAAAAGATCATGAAAATGAAGCAATGAAAGTCAAACGTGTGTTCAAATCATGAGGAAAAACATACAAATGGTTTTCAGCTTGTCCTTCAAAGAGAGCAAAACATAAATGCATAGGACACCTTCAAGTTTAAGAGGGCGACTAGATACAAATAATTTGAGAACAAGTGAAACCAACAATATGAATCAATCAATGAACTTTGGGACAATGCATATTACACTAAGAATGACAACTATGCTCTCTTAATGGTGCATAAAGATAGAAGGTGGTGACTCAACATAAAAGTAGAAGAAAGGCCCTTCGCAGAGGGAAGCAGTGATTGCAAGTTTTATAACCTTCAAAAATTATGGTACTTACCAGCTTTGAGCTCTCATTGCCCCCATCATAAGCATCTTGAATGGTTAAAGTTAATGCGAGAACAATTATGATGCATATGCTTGACAAATCATAAGTTGAAAACCTTGTGCCCCGTGAATACGAGTACCCAAACCTCATGCTACTTTACTTAGAGTCCCAAGCAAGGCTCTTGTCATTGTAAGTATATGCATATCATTGAGAACCGCCAATGGGGTACCTCCGTGCCCGTTGACATGGAACAAGCCCACACCAAAATGACAGGACAAGCAGACAATGAACACCTCGACATCTCTTTTATTTACCATTTGTTTAGCTTTTTATTATGAGATGCGTCGTCGAATGTTCACCATGGGTATGCTGCAAATTTCCACCATGAATTATGCTTGGCTTAGATTAGCGGCCCGACGTTTCCCTAACACATATACAAACTCCATGATCCCCACAAGATTCCCAATTCATTTCACACCGCGGGCATCCATAAACAAAAGATCACGATATCAACTCAAATAAGAAGTGCAATGTTGAAAGCTTGCCCATGACTGCATGGCTGGGCTAGTCTCCAACTTACAACTTGCAAGCATAACAACTCAACATAAGAGACCACAATGTCAAATTTTTAAGAATAGGAAAAAGTAAAGTGTGCCTTCCGGTTCGTGAGAGCTTTACTAACCGAATTTCGCATAACACTGGTAAGAGTTTAATTTGAAGAGAAAATAAAAGCAAGTCAAATTTACTTGGAATAGCAAATTGCTAGTAGGTATGTATGGTGGACACTTTGGAAAACTTTGGCTTTTAGGAGTTGGATGCACGAGTAGAGCTCATACTTAGTACAAGGCGAGGGCTAGCAAAAGACTGGGAGCGACCAACTAAGAGAGCAATAATGGCCATAATCATGCAAAGCGACAAAGCGACATTAAAAGAAGCATATGATGGCATCAAAAGTCAAAAACTAAATCATCATAGAGGCTATTGGCGACTTTGTAAGAGTCTAACATGTGTGAGCATGCGCTAAGTCAACCCAAATAAAGCATCAAGGAGAAAACCAAAATAGTGCTTCCATACAATAAAAACAACGCATGATTTTTTTCAAAGGCTCATTAAGCAATCTCAGTTATTTGAGACAAGTCATGCTACAGCAAAACCACTAAGCATACTATCAAAAAGACATCAAGCATGACATGAAAAAGCCCAAGCCGCAGTCTACACAAGCTCCTTCTTGTACCACTATTTTGCATAAAGCTTTTTCTCTTTTCCAACACCATTTGAAATTTTTATAGACACCTCTTTTGATGAAAACCAATAAAGATCAGAGGCAAAAATACACCTTGATGAAAAGATATGATAAGGTCTGAACGCAAATCAAGGCGAAAACGAAAACCAAAAGCAGTAGCAGAAAAAGAAGAACACTCAATTTTTAATAAGAGTGAAAACTAGAGCGTTCTTGGCAAATGAAAAGCAAGGCAACTTCTCCAAAAGAAATTTGTTGGGGTCCAACCATTTATTGCAGCAAACAAACAAACTAAACTAACTAAGAAAACTAAAACAACTGACGCTCCAAGAAAAACACATAGTGCATGAAGGAATAAAAATATAGTGTTTTGAAAGATGACCTGATTTTTGCCGATGAAGAAGGGGTGCCTCGGGGGCATCCCCAAGCTTTGACGCTTGTAATTCTTGGATATTTCTTGGGGTGATGCATGGGCGTCCCCAAGCTTGAGCTTTTGTCCATTCTTCAACTCATCTCATCATTCTCCAATCCCTACACTTGAAAACTTCTTTCATACAAAACTAAACACAATTCTATTAGCAACATTAGTGCAAGCATAACATATAACCAATCCTCTTTTTGCTTCAGGTTTCAACTCAAAACCACCACATATATAGCAAATACTACTGTAGCAACTTCTCCAAAAGTTCTGTGATCAAAAGAACTCAAAATAAAGCGATAAAGTGGCAAACACAAATATTGGCAGAAATCTGTCAAAACTAAACAGCTGACAAAGGTCAAAATTTTGAGGGGTTTTCTGTTGCTCAAATCAAAAAGTGTTCAACTAACAAAAGTTTGGATATAACCTGGGGCATATGCACAAGAAATCGTAGGTCCAAATGATATATAGAGAATTTATACGAATTTTTACGGTGCAGCACCAAAAACAGTTTCAGGACAGCAACATCCCCAAATCTTTACCTCACTCGAATTAGAGGCTTATCTTGGCACAAAAACAAAATAAACAAGATAAGGAGCAGTCATTACAGTAGTAATGACTTCCAAGACTCAAATAAAAGAAAAAGTACTGAAAATAAAAACATTGGGTTATCTCCCAAGAGTGCTTTTCTTTAACGCCTTTGAGCTAGGCGCAGAAAATTGCGAATCAAGTAACATCAAGTGATGAAGCATCAAGCTCATAATTTGCTCTAAGAATAGAGTCAAAAAGTAATTTTTTTCTTTTCCTAGGGAAGTGTTCCATACCTTTCTTTAGTGGGAATTGATATTTGATAGTGCCTTCCCTCATATCAATGATAGCACCTACAGTTCGAAGAAAGGGTCTTCCCAAAATAATAGGACATGAAGCATGTCATTCAACGTCTATAACAAGAAAATCAACGGGAACAAGGTTATTGTTAACCACAATAAGAACATCATTAATCCTTCCCAAAGGTTTCTTCTTAGCAACATCAGCAATAGGAACATCAAAATAACATTTTTCAAGCGGTGGTAAATCAAGCATGTCATAAATCTTTCTAGGCATGATAGAAATACTAGCACCTAGATCAAATAAAGCATGGCAATCATAACCATTAACATGCATATCAATGATGGGTTCCCAAACATCTTCTAACTTCTTGGGAACAGAAGCTTTTTGCTTCAACTTTTCATCCCTAATTTTCATGAGAGCATTGGTAATATGCTTAGTAAAAGCAATATTTAAAGAACTAGCATTGGGAGTCAAAGCAAGCTTTTGCAAGAACAAAATTACTTCAGATATATTGCAGCTATCAACATCAAAATCATTAAAAGAAGTAGAGCTATCATCCCCCACACTCTGAAAAATTTCAGCACTCTTTTGAGAAAAAGTTTTGGCAGTTTTAGGCTTTTTAACACAAGGAGTGGGAGTTTTCTCTACACCAATCAAAGTAAGAGGATTGCTAGCATTAGGAGCAACATCATTAGAGGTAGTAATGGTACATACCATCATCTCTCTAGCCATCTCATCTTCTTTTTCCCACCTGGCATGCAATTCCGCTAACAATCTAATATTTTCATCAATTCCAACTTGAATAGCATTAGCGGTAGCAAAAACATTGTTCTCTTTCGCATCATTAGGAAACACTTTTAATTTCAGAAGCTCAACATCATGAGCAAGGCTATCAACTTTAGAAGCAAGAATATCAATTTTGCCTAACTTTTCCTCAACAGACTTGTTAAAAGCAGTTTGCTTACCAATGAAGTCCTTGAGCATTACCTCAAGCTCAGAGGGCGCAGCCCTAGTGTTGTTGTAGGAATTACCATAAGAATTACCATAACCATTACCATTGGTAGAAGGATACGGCCTATAATTGTTACTAGCAAAATTGTTCCTATAAGCATTGTTGTTTCTAATGAAATTCACATCAACATGCTTTTCTTGAGCAACCAGAGAGGCTAAAGGAACATTATTAGGATCAACATGAGTCCTATCATTAGCAAGCATGGACATAATGGTATCAATCTTATCATTCAAGGAAGAGGTTTCCTCAACAAAATTTACCTTCTTACCTTGTGGAGCTCTCTCGGTGTGCCATTCAGAATAATTTACCATCATGTTGTCGAGTAGCTTTGTTGCGGCGCCCAAGGTAAGGGACATAAAAGTGCCTCCAGCAGCTGAATCAAGTAGGTTCCTCGAAGAAAAATTTAGTCCTGCATAAAAAGTTTGGACAATCATCCAAGTAGTCAGTCCATGAGTGGGGCAATTCTTTATCATAGATTTCATTCTTTCCCAAGCTTGAGCAACATGTTCATTATCAAACTGAGTAAACTTCATAATATTGCTATGCAAGGATATAATCTTAGCAGGAGGATAGTATCTACCAATAAAAGCATCCTTACACTTAGCCCATGAATCAATACTATTCTTAGTCAAAGACAGCAACCAATCTTTAGCTTTTCCTCTCAAAGAAAAAGAAAACAACTTGAGCTTAATAATATCACTTTCTACATCCTTATATTTCTGCATCTCACATAGCTCCACAAAATTGTTGAGATGAGCTGCAGCATCTTCAGTACTAGCACCAGAAAATTGCTCTTTCATAACAAGGTTCAACAAAGCAGGCTTAATCTCATAAAAGTTTGCAACAGTAGCAGGTGGTGCAATAGGAGTGCAAATAAAATCACTATTGTTTGTGCTAGTAAAGTCACACAACTTGGTGTTTTCAGGATTGGCCATTTCAGCAAAACGAAAGTAAACAAGTAAAAAGAACTACCAAGGATTCTAAATTTTTTTGGGTTTTTGATATAAAACGATGCAGGTAAAATAAATAAAGTAAAGCAAAACAATAACAAAGTAAAGGATGTGCGTGCGAAAACTCCCCTCGCAGAAGTCTTCTACTTCCTCCCCGGCAACGGCGCCAGAAAAGAGGCTGCTGGTGCCAAGTTGACGCGTAGCAGACGGTCCTTGTGCGTGGTGAATAACCAGCCCGTTGGGAACCCCAAGAGGAAGGTATGATGAGTATAGCAGCTAGGTTTCCCTCAGTTAAGAAACCAAGGTTTAATCGTTCTTGGAAAGGAGAGACAAACGACTGAAGGTGATGCTTGCTAGTTTGCGACAGCTTCGAAAAATTTATATATGGCGCCTCGTCCAAGCTTTGCTTGCTAGCTGCAACGCGGAACCTGCACACAACACAACCAAGTACTTCGTTCCCAACTTGCGATGAGGTTGTCAATCTCACCGGTTTGCTTGAAACAAAGGTTATGAGCGTATCGAGTGAAAAACAATAGAGTATGCGAATAAAGTAAACAGTGCGAGTAAAGTAAACAGGTGATAGCAATACGATGGAAATAGGACCGGGGTCCACAGTTCACTAGTGGTGTCTCTCCATAAGATAAATAACACATGTTGGGTAAACAAATTACAGTTGGGCAATTGATAGAATAAAGATAAACGTGATATGTCAAGAAGATCACTATGAGATTTACTCTGGGCATTACAACAAAATACATAGACCGCCATCCAACTGCATCTATGACTAATAATCCACTCACGGGGATATCGTCCGAACACCCCATGAGTATTAAGTTGCGAACAACGGATAATTGCATTAAGCAAAGTGTGTAATGTAAACAAAGCATATGCCCTTGAGCATATGAATGTTGTTTTCTCCCTAGTAGCAACAACACATCTACAACCTTAGAGGTTTCTGTCACTCCCCCAGGTTAAATAGAGGCATGAACCCACTATCGAGCATAAATACCCCCTCTTGGAGTCATTAGCAACTACTCGGCCAAGATAGCTACTAACAATGGAGAGCATGCAAGATCATAAACAACATAGAGATAACAAAAGATAATATTCAGTACAGCAACTCAATCATAAACACCAATATTCATCGGATCCCAACAAACCAAACATGTAGAATTACATAACGGTGATCTCAATCATGTAGGGTAGCTCATGAGATCTAAACATGAAGCACATGGTGGAGAAGACAACCATCTAGCTACTGCTATGGACCCATAGTACAAGGTAGACTACTCACTCATCACTCTGGAGGCAAGCATGGCGATGAATAAGACCTCCGGTGGCGATTCCCCTCTCCGGCAGGGTGCCGGGAAGAGCTTCTGGACCCTCCCGATCTTCGGGTCGACGGCGGCGGCGGATCGCGATGTGTTCTGGAAAAGTGATCGGGTACTTAGGTTTTTTCCATCGGGGGGTCTTTATAGGCGAAGGGGCGATGTCAGAGGAGGGGCCAGGTGCCCTCACGCCAGGGTGGCGCGGCCCAAGCCCTGGCCGCGCCAGCCCTGCGTGTGGGGCCCTGGTGGCCCCCTCCTACTCTCCTTCGGATCTCTGGAAGCTTCCGGGTAAAATAAGACTTCAGGAACTTGTTTCGTCCAATTCCGAGAATATTTCCTGTGTATCACTTCTGAAACACAAAAATAGCAGAAAACAGGGAATTGGCACTGTGGCAACTTGTTAATAGGTTAGTTCTGGAAAATGCATAAAAGTGCCACGAAGTGTAACGAAACAGTAGGCAAATGGTGTAAAAACAAGCATGGAGCATAAAAAATTATAGATACGTTGGAGACATATCATAGAGAAAGGATAATAATGAGATGAGATGAAGAATGGACAAAAGCTCAAGCTTGGGGATGCCCATGTCACCCCAAGAAATATCCAAGAGGTACAAGCGTCAAAGCTTGGGGATGCCCTAAGGCACCCCATTCTTCATTAACAAAAATATCAGGTCATCTTTCAAGACACTATATTTTTATTGTTTCATATGCTATGTGTTTTTCTTGGAGCGTCTTTATTTTTGCTTTCAGTTTTATTTTGTTTTGTTTGCTGTAATAAATGGTTGGACCCCAACATATTTCTTTTGGAGAAGACACACTCCGTTCTTATTGCCTAGAACACTCTAGTTTTCACTCTTATCGTTCTACGAGTGTTCTCTTTTGCTAGTACTATGTTTAGCTTTTGATTTTCATCTTTGTTTTTATTCAGAACTTGTTAGTTCTTTGTAGGTAGGTGTGCTTAGACCTCTGGTCTTTGTTGCTTTTGATGTCTCACAGGACCAGTTGGGAAACCCCAAGAGGAAGGTATGATGAGCATAGCAGTAAGTTTTCCCTCAGTATGAAACCAAGGTTTAATCGACCAGTAGGAGAAAGAAACCACTTTGGAAGGTTGTTGCTAACTGGTGCCAGAAAACAGTCTTGATGACACGTGGTTGCTTCGGCGCCAGCAGCAACGTCGAACCTGCACACAACACAACCAAAATACTTTGCCCCAACTTACAGTGAGGTTGTCAATCTCACTGGTTTGCTAAAAACAAAAGATTAAACGTATGGTGTGGAAAAAGGTGTTTGTTTGCGGTAAAGTAAATAATGCTTGCAGAAAGTAAACAGTGCTTGCAGTAGATGGTAATATAAATGTAAAAGAATGGACCGGTCCACAGTTCACAAGAGGTGTCTCTCCATAAAGATATAACATGCTAGGTAAACAAATTACAGTTGGGCAATTGACAAAATAAAGAATGCATAACAATGCATGTACATGTCATGAAGATCACTATAAGATTCACTTGGGCATTACAACATAATACATAGACCGTAATCCATCTGCATCTATGACTAATAATCCACTCGCAGGATATCATCCGAACAACCCTTGGGTATTAAGTTGCAAGCAACAGATTATTGCCTTAAGCAAAGTGTGTAATGTAAACAATACAATTATTCTTGAACAAAAGATAGTTGTTTTATCCCTAGTAGCAACAGCACATCTACAACCTTAGAAGTTAATGTCACTCTCCCAGATTACTAGAGGCATGAACCTACTATCGAACATAAATACTCCCTCTTGGAGTCACTAGCATCTACTTTGCCAAGATATCTACTAGCAACGGAGAGCATGCAAGATCACAAATAACATATACATGATAAATCAACAATTCAACTTGACATAGTACCCAATATTCATCGGATCCCAACAAACACAACATGTAGAATTACATAAAGATGATCTTGATCATGATAGACAGCTCACAAGATCTAGACATGAGGCACATGGAGGAGAAGACAACCATCTAGCTACTGCTATGGACCCATGGTCCAAGGTGGACTACTCACGCATCACTCCGGAGGCTGGCTGGCAGGGTGCCGGGAAGAGCTTCTGGACCCTCCCGATCTCGGGTTGACGACGGCGACGGCTTGTAGTATGTTTCATGGAAAAGTTGTTTGGGCCCTTAGGGTTTTTGCGACGAAGGGAATTTATAGGCGGAAGGGCGATGTCAGAGAGGGGGCGAGGGGCCCACACCACTTGGTGGTGCGGCCAGGGGGTGCCCCGTGCCACCCTATGGTGCGGCCGCCTCCTAGTTCTCCTCCATCTCTCCTTTGGACTCCGTCTTTGTGTCAGGTAAATAGGAACTTTGGCTTTCGTTTCATCCAATTCCGAGAATATTTCCTGCGTAACTTTTCTGAAACACAAAAATAGCAGAAAACAGGAACCGACACTGTGGCATCTTGTTAATAGGTTAGTTCTGGAAAATGCATAAAAATGCCATGAAGTGTAAACAAAACATAAAGCAATTGGTGTAAAACAAGCATGGAGCATAAAAAATTATAGATACGTTTGCAACGTATCAGCTTTTCATCCTTGGGAGTTGTTTCAAATAGGTTGATTGGTGTTGGAAAAGAGTAAAATGTTTCATGCTTATAGTGATGCAAAAGGGAGCTTGTTTAGACTGTGGCTTAGACTTTAGCATGTCATGCTAGATATTATTTTGATTATATGCTTAGTAGTTATTGTTGTAGTATGACTTGTCTCAAATGACTGAGAGTGCTTAATGTGCCTTTGAAAGAATCATGTGTTGTTTTTATCATATAGAAGCATAATATTGTGGTATTCTCCTTTGATGCTTTATTTGAGTTGTCTTGGCGCATGCTTACACAATGTTATGACTACAAGCCAGTAGCCTTAAGCCTCTATGATAATTTGGTTTTTGACTTATAATATCACTTTATGCTTTGATTAATAATGTTTTGTCGCTATGCATGATTATGGCCATTATTGCTCTCTTAGTTGGTCGCTCCCAGTCTTTGCTAGCCTTCATCTGTACTGAGTATGAGCTCTACTCATGCATCCAACTCCCAAAAACCAAAGTTTGCCAATGTGTCCACCATATCTACCTATTAGCATTTGCTATTCCAAGTATATTCATCATGCTTTTATCTATCTTCCAAATTAAATTTTTGTTATGAGAAAATTAGTTAGTAAAGCTCTCAAAAACTTGATGGCACATTTACTTTCTTGCACTTAACAATTTTACCATTGTGATTCTCTTATGAAGTTTATATGCTTGCAAATTGTAAGTTGAAAGTTAGCACAACCATGCTTTCATGGGGCACGTTTTCAACATTGCACTTATTCCTATTTAGTTGATATCATGATATTTTATTTATGGATGCCTAGCTATGTGAAATAAGTTGGAAACTTGTGAGCTCATGGAGTTTGTATATGTGTTAGAGAAATGTCTGAGCCGCTAATCTAAACCATGCATCATTCATGGTGAAAATTTACAGCATACCCATAGTGGACATTCGATGACGCATCTCGAAATAAAAAGCTATACCCAATGGTAAATAAAAGAGATGTTGAGGTGTTCATTGTCAGTTTGTCTTGTCATTTTGATATGGGAAAGCTTCCATATCATCGGTCAGGAGGTACCCCATTGGCGTTCTCAATGATACATGTATGCTTACAATGACAAGAACTTGCTTGGGACCTAAGTCGAGTAGCATGGTTTGGGTACTCGTATTCATGGGACATGAGATTTTAAACTTATGGTTTGTCAAGCATATAACTCATACTTGTTTTCACATTAACCTTAACCACTCAAGATACCAATGATGGGGGCAATGAGAGCTCAAAGCTAATAAGTACCGTAATTTTTGGAAGGTTTATAAAACTTGCAATCACTACTTCCCTCTGCGAAGGGCCTATCTTTTACTTTTATGTTGAGTCTTCATCTTCTATCTTTATGCACCAATTAAGAGATCATAGTTGTCATTCTGAGTATAATGTGCATAGTCCCAAAATTTATTATTGATTGATTCATGATTATGGTATTGCTTGTTCTCAAATTATTTGTATCTAGTCACCCTTTTGAACTTTGAAGGTGTCCTAAGCATTTATGTTTTGCTACTCCATGAGGGACAAGCTGTGCTATGTTTTATCTATGCTTCAAACAAACAAATGACTTTCAATGCATTATTATTCATGATCTTTTGTTTGTGTTACTTTTCATGTTGTAACATGGTTGCTAAGTTCTATGGTTAGAATTATATCTTTTATGCCCATGTTTAGAGTACTTTGATCTCAGCTTGCAATGCTTTACATCGATTTGATCAAGATTGTGTTGGCCTCAAAAATTATGTTTTGTTATTACTTACCTACTCGAGGACAAGCAGGAGTTAAGCTTGGGGATGCTTGATACGTTGCAAACGTATCTATAATTTTTTATGCCCCATGCTTGTTTTACACCAATTGCTTTATGTTTTGTTTACACTTTGTGGCGTTTTTATGCATTTTCCAGAACTAACCTATTAAAAAGATGCCACAGTGCCAGTTCCTCTTTTCTGCTATTTTTGTGTTTCAGAATAGTTACACAGGAAATATTCTCGGAATTGGACAAAACGAAAGCCAAAGTTCCTATTTACCTGACACGAAGACGGAGTCCAAAGGAGATATGAAGGAGGACTAGGAGGCGGCCGCACCATGGGGTGGCGTGGCCTACCCCCTGGTTGCGCCGGCCTGTGGTGTGGGCGCCTCGGCCCCCCTTGATACATCTCAAATGTATCTATAATTTTTGATGCTCCATGCTTGTTCTTTCACCATTTTCTTAGTGTTTTGTTACACTTTGTGGCATTTTTATGCATTTTCCGGAACTAACCTATTTGCTTAGTGTTTTGTTACACTTCGTGGCGTTTTTATGCATTTGAGTGAGGTAAGATTTGGGAAACTTGCTGTCCTGAAATAGATTTCGGTGCTGCACCATAAAAATTTGTGAAAATTCTCAGAATATCTTTTTGACCTGCGATTTCTTGTGCATATGCCCTAGGTTATATCCAAACTTTCATTAGTTTTACACTTTTTAATTTGAGCAACAGAAGGTCCTCGAAAAAATCGACCTTTGTCAGCTGTTCTGTTTTGACAGATTTCTGCCACTATTTGTGTTTGCCTCTCGATCGGTTTCTTTTTTAGTAGTATATGCTATATATGTGGTGGTTTTGAGTTGAAATCTGAACCGAAAAGGGTTGATTCATTATTATGCTTATGCTAATGTTGCTAATAGAATTGTGTTGATTTTTGTATGATGGAAGTTTTCAAGTGTAGGGATTGGAGAATGATGAGATGAGATGAAGAATGGACAAAAGCTCAAGCTTGGGGATGCCCACGCACCCCAAGAAATATCCAAGAGGTACAAGCGTCAAAGCTTGGGGATGGCCCCGAGGCACCCCTTCTTCATCGGCAAAAATTAGGTCACCTTTTAAAACACTATATTTTTATTGCTTCATGCACTATGCGTTTTCTTGGAGCGTCTTTACTTTAGTTTTCAGTTTTCTTTTGTTTTGTTTGCTGCAATAAATGGTTGGACCCCAACAAATTTCTTTTGGAGGAGATGTACTTGTTTTCATTTGCCAAGAACACTCCGTTTTTCACTCTTATCGTTCAACGAGTGTTCGATTTTTCTACTACTGCCTTTAGTTTTTGTTTTTCACCTTGATTTTTGTTCAGATCTTGTTTTATCTTTGCATCAAGGTGTATTTGGACCTATGGTCTATGTTGGTATTCATCAAAAAAGTTGTTTTAAAAAGGTTCGAATGGTGTTGGAAAAGAAAAAAAGTTTCATGCAAAAAAGTGGTATAAAAAGGAGCTTGTTTAGACTGCGGCTTAGACTTTTTTATGTCGTGCTTGATATCATTTTGATAGTATGCTTAGTGATTTTTGTTGTAGCATGACTTGTCTCAAATGACTGAGATTTCTTAATGAGCCTTTGAAAAAAATCATGCGTTGTTTTATTATTTGGAAGCATTAATTTGATTTTCTCCTTTGAAGCTTTATTTGGGTTGACTTGGCGCATGCTTACAACATGTTTGACTCTAACAAGTCGCCATAAGCCTCTATAATCATTTAGTTTTTGACTTTTGATGCCATTTTATGCTTCTCGTAATGTTGCTTTGTCGCTTTGCATGATTATGGCCGTTTTTGCTCTCTTAGTTGGTCGCTCCCAATCTTTTGCTAGCCCTCATTTTGTACTGAGTATGAGCTCTACTCGTGCATCCAACTCCCAAAAACCAAGTTATGCCAATGTGTCCACCATACATACCTATTAGCAATTTGCTATTCCAAAGTACATTTGACTTGCTTTTATCTATCCTTCAAATTAAACTCTTATCGGTGTTATGCGAAAATTGGTCAGTAAAGCTCTCACAAACCTGATGGCACAGTTTACTTTTCTCGTTTGACATTGTGGCTCTTTTATATTGACGTTATGCTTGCAAGTTGTAAGTTGGAAATTAGCCAAACCATGCCATCATGGGGTAAGCTTTCAACATTGCACATCTTTTATTTGAGTTAATATCGTGATCTTTTGTTTATGGATACTCGCAATGTGAAACAAGTTGGGAATCTTGCGGGATCATGGAGTTTTTATATGTGTTAGAGAAATGCCTGGGCCGCCAATCTAAGCCATGCATAATTCATGGTGGAAATTTACAACATGCCCATAGTGGACATTCGACGACGCATCTCAAAATAAAAAGCTATACCAATGGTAAATAAAAGAGATGTCGATGTGTTCATTGTCTGTTTGTCCTGTCATTTTGATGTGGGCTTGTTCCATGTCATCGGGCATGGAGGTATCCCGTTGGCGGTTCTTGATGATACACATATACTTACAATGATAAGAGCTTGCTTGGGACCCTAAGTCGAGTAGCATGAGGTTTGTGTATTCGAACTTCACGGGACACGAGGTTTTCAACTTATGATTTGTCAAGCATATGCTCATAAACGTTCTTGCATTTACTTTAACCATTCAAGATGCCTATCATGGGGGCAATGAGAGCTCAAAGCTAGTAAGTACCATAATTTTTGAAGGTTTATAAAACTTGTAATCACTGCTTCCCTCTGCGAAGGAACTTTCTTTTACTTTTATGTTGAGTCACCACCTTCTACCTTTATGCACCGTCTAAGAGAGCATAGTTGCCATTCTGAGTTTAATATGCATTGTCCCAAAGTTATCATTGATTGATTCATTATTTTGGTTTCACTTGTTCTTAAATTATTTGTATCTAGTCGCCCTCTTAAACTTGAAGGTGTCCTATGCATTTATGTTTTGCTATTCCATGAGGGACAAGCTGAAAACCATTTGCTATGTTTTCCATATGATTTGAACACACGTTTGACTTTCATTGTTTTATTATTCATGATCTTTCGTTTGTGTTCTTCTTCATGTTATAACATGGTTGCTAAGTTTCTTATTGTCAAGATTATATCTTTTATGCCCATGTTTTAAGTTCTTTTGATCCCAGCACTCAATGCATACATAGATGATCAAGATTGTGATGGTGCATATCACCTCAAAAATTATTCTTTTGTTATCACTTACCTACTTGAGGACGAGCAGGAGTTAAGCTTGGGGATGCTTGATACGTCTCAAACGTATCTATAATTTTTGATGCTTCATGCTTGTTTATACACGATTTGCTTTGAGTTTTGTTACACTTCGTGGCATTTTTATGCATTTTCCGGAACTAACCTATTAACAAGATGCCACAGTGTCAGTTCCCTGTTTCTGCTGTTTTTGTGTTTTAGAAAAGTTACACAGGAAATATTCTCGGAATTGGACGAAACAAAAGCCAAACCTGCTATTTTTACCAAAGCTTCGCGAAGACCGAAGATGACACGGAGAGGAGCCAGAGGCTGGCCACACCACAGGGGGGCGCGGCCCAGCCCCTGGCCGCGCCCACCCATGGTGAGCCCACCTGGTCCACCTCTTGACGACGCCCCTTCACCTATAAAGACCCCTCGTCGGGAAAAACCTAAGGGACGGATCGCTTTTCCCAGAAACATACTGCAAGCCACCGCCGTCGTCGAATTGAGATCGAGAGGATCTAGAAGATCTTCCCGGCACCCTGCCGAAGGCCTTCTACACCACCATGGTCGCCTCCGGAGTGATGTGTGAGTAGTCTACCTTGGACTATGGGTCCATAGCAGTAGCTAGATGGTTGTCTCCTCCACCATATGCTTCATGTTTAGATCTTGTGAGCTGCCCTACATGATCAGGATCATCTTTATGTAATTATACATGTTGTGTTTGTTGGGATCCGATGAGTATTGGTACTATGTCAAGTTGATGTGCTGAATATTATCTTATGTTATCTCTATGTTGTTTATGATCTTGCATGCTTTCCGTTGCTAGTAGCTATCTTGGCCAAGTAGATGCTAGTAACTCCAAGAGGGAGTATTTATGCTCGATAGTTGGGTTCATGCCTCTATTTAATCTGGGGGGAGTGACAGTTTCCTCTAAGGTTGTAGATGTGCTGTTGCCACTAGGGAGAAAACAAAATTCTTGTGTCTAAGGACATTTGCTTTGTTTACATTACGCACTTTGCTTAATGCGATTATCTGTTGTTCGCAACTTAATACTCAAGGGGTGTTCGGATGATATCCTCGTGAGTGGATTTTTAGTCATAGATTGTAGGGACCCCTGGGATCTAAGCTATACAGAGATGTTATATGTATTAGTCACGCTAGGAATGAGTGATACTGGGGTTACCAGTCCCAGACCGGAACATCATCGGCAGGCAGGCCAGAATTAAACCATCGGCTCTACAGATCTCGAAGCGCCATGAAACTAATCATAACCAAGACTGCATAACTAAGAGCTCGAGAGCCTTAAACCCCTCTCGTGCACTTTATATCCATACACGCATCATGGCATGAGATGGGTAACCACATTTGGTACACAATAGTGACCCTACGACTCAAAGGTAATACAACAAAGCTCTTACCAGAGCAAAGATCCAAAGGATTACAAACAGAGGTCACTGACCCAACATTACATCAAACAACGGAAGGAGGTTATGCTATTAGACATAGCAAGGATGACAATGGCCTAAGAGGCCAGAAGCATAACAGCGACAACCCATTCCGCAGCCCCAAGCTGCTGTCTAGGAACCCCAAGCTACTCGTTGATTTCGATCTCATACGGAACTCATCTTTGTCGTGGAACTTACTCTGTTGCAAAAATATCAACAAAGCAGGGGTGAGTACATAAGGTACTCAGCAAGACTTACGTATCCTATTAGCTAAACTTGGTTAAGAAAGGCTTTCTGTGGAGTTATTTGCATAAAGCAATCTTTATTTTCATAAAACAAGTAAGAGTAGAAGCTCGACTACTCAGAACATTTAAAAGGGGTAAGAAAGCGATAACTTTGATCATTAAGACATCCACCGAATCATCATCAGCTGAACCTATCCACTAGGATCACCTCCTCGAAACCCCAGAGGAAGCAATCCTTTTCACACTTTGCTTTTCAAGTTTTATGATGAGGTTAAAGTTCTATATGATCAGGCATCCGTCTCCAAGTCGTCCATAACCGTGGACACGGCTTTTCGAAAAGATTTAACCCTGCAGGGGTGTACAACTTTACCCACATGTGACGACAGTCTCCATAGCCACATGATGTCATTCCGTGAGACGCTGGCGGAGTGGTGATCGCCTACAACCTTTACCTCACGTCGACCTATTCCATGAGCCACGCCAAAAGGTTTTAGTCCGCCATCGCAAGACGGCCGTTCTCCGACACGGAACCGTTTGTTGCATGGCAAGGTTGGTTTGTCAGTGGAATCTACCTCAAGCAACCTCGGCTGCATTCTTGTATGATGCACCTCTTCTCTTTTCCATCTCTTTCCAAAACATTTTCAATGCGTATGCCAAATTGAAAGCCCGAACTAGGTAGCTCATGGATAAGTCTAAGCAAGTTAGTGAGTCGACGGGAGTCCCATACCTCCACGTGTGGTCGTATGCTCAGTCCTGGATCAAGAGACAATAACTCGGGTCCTAGGGCGACAAGAATGAGTCAAACAACCACATCCCAATGTGGCGGCTCATCCAAGCCTTTTAGCATGTTTAAACACACAATTCTCATCATACCACATCATCTTGTCATACTAGATTCATTTGTAGCACTGATTCATTAACCATAAGTACCCGAGTAAACAACTAAGCATGGCTAAGCATTTCAGATATATGAAAGCTCTAGCAACACACACAAGCATAACCTAGTCATGCTAGGAGCAGTGGATCAGGGAATTTAGGCGACACGAATGGAACATGCATTAGATAGGATAACTCTATCTATCGATAAAAGACAGTTGAACCGTGTGGTACAAAATAGTAAGTTTTGAAATACTTTAGAACCATAGATTCAGAGGGGGGTGTGATACATCCAAAACGTATCTATAATTTTTGATGCTCCATGCTTGTTTTTACACCATTTGCTTAGTGTTTCGTTACACTTCGTGGCACTTTTATGCATTTTCCGGAACTAACCTATTAACAAGTCGCCACAGTGCCATTTCCCTGTTTTCTGCTGTTTTTGTGTTTCAGAAAAGTTACACAGGAAATATTCTCAGAATTGGACAAAACAAAAGCCGAACGTCCAGAAATTCACCGAAGCTTCCAGAGAACCGAAGAGGAGACGGAGTGGGGCCACGAGGGCCCCACACAATAGGGCAGCGAGGCTTGGCCCGTGGCCACGCCCCCTATGTGTGACGGTGCCTCGGCACACTCCTGACGTTGCTCCTTCGCCTATAAAGACCCCTCGATGGGAAAAACCTAAGTACCCGATCAGAATTCCAGAAAGATATCGCGTTCCGCCGCCGTCGTCGACCCGAGATCGGGAGGGTCCTGAAACTCTTCCCGGCACCCTACCGGAGAGGGGAATCGCCACCGGAGGCCTTCTTCATCGCCATGCTTGCCTTCGGCGCGATGAGTGAGTAGTCTACCTTGGACTATGGGTCCATAGCAGTAGCTAGATGGTTGTTCTCTCCACCATGTGCTTCATGTTTAGATCTCATGAGCTGCCTTACATGATTGAGATCACCGTTATGTAATTCTACATGTTGTGTTTGTTGGGATCTGATGAATATTGGTGTTATGATTAAGTTGCTGTTCTGAAATTTATCTTATGTTATCTCTATGTTGTTTATGATCTTGCATGCTCTCCGTTGTTAGTAACTATCTTGGCCGAGTAGTTGCTAGTAACTCCAAGAGGGGGTATTTATGCTCGATAGTTGGGTTCATGCCTCTATTGAATCTGGGGGAGTGACAGAAACCTCTAAGGTTGTAGATGTGTTGTTCCCACTAGGGAGAAAACAACATTCATATGCTCGAGGGCATATGCTTTGTTTACATTACACACTTTGCTTAATGCAATTATCTGTTGTTCGCAACTTAATACTCATGGAGTGTTCGGACGATATCCCCATGAGTGGATTATTAGTCATAGATGCAGTTGGATGGCGGTCTATATATTTTGTTGTAATGCCCAGAGTAAATTGCATAGTGATCTTCTTGACATATAACGTTATCTTTATTCTATCAATTGCCCAACTGTAATTTGTTTACCCAGCATGTGTTATTTATCTTATGGAGAGACACCACTAGTGAACTGTGGACCCCAGTCCTATTTTTATCATATTGCTATCACCTGTTTACTTTACTCGCACTGTTTACTTTACTTGCATATTACTACTGTTTTCCACTCGATACGCTCATACCCTTTGTTTCAAGCAAACCGGTGAGATTGACAACCTCATCGTAAGTTGAGAACAAAGTATTTGGTTGTGTTGTGTGCAGGTTCCACGTTGCCGCTCGCAAAGCAAAGCCTGGACGAGGCGCCTTATAAATTGTCCGGAGCCGTCGCGAAGCTAGCAAGCATCACCTTCTGGAGTATTGACTTTTTCCTGGACGATAAAACCTTGGTTTCTTACTGAGGGAAACTTGCTGCTGTGCTCATCATACCTTCCTCTTGGGGTTCCCAACTGATCGGTCATTTTCATCATCACAACCGAAGCAATCAAGCAATTTTTCTGGCGCCGTTGCCGGGGAACTGAAGAAGAAGAAGCTCCCACGTCAACTACGCGCCAGCAAAATTTTTCTGGCGCCGTTGCCGGGGAAAAAGAAGACTTCTGCAAGGGGAGTTTCGCACGCACATCCTTTACTTTGTTTTAAGTTTTGCTTTATTTTACTTGCATCGTTTTATATCAAAAACACAAAAAAAATTAGTTTCCTTTTAGCTGCTACTTTATTACTTTTAGTTCATCATGTTGTTCCCTAAGTACGTTTTGTAGGACCTCTCAGTAGGTAGTGGTTCTATTATTGGGAAAAGTAATATTGAGGAGTTCTTTAATCATATTAGTATGCATAAAGATGTTGAGGAAAAGTCTTTGGTTGAGCTTGCTCCTAGTATTGAAGTTGCTTTTGCTTATTTAATTCACATGTTAGAAGCTAGGTTTTCTAGCCTTAATCCTTTTATGCAATACATGTTCCTTAAGCTTCATGAAATTGAAGATTCTGAAAAGAAAGCTTTTATCTAGGAAAATTTGCGCATAGAATTTAGAGATATTGCCATTGAAGCTAGGAAAGTTCTTAAGCACTTTAATAAACTCGGCTCACCTATAAAGGTTATTAGTACAAACAATGAAGGAACCGAAATACCTGTACCTAGCAAGCTTTTGGGATTGTATGAAGCTTTTGAAAATAATTTTGATTGGATCTGTCCCAAAAACCTTTTTAGTGATTTGAGTGAACCAAAGCGTGATCACAAAGGGTCTTCAAAAACTTATGTGGATGAAATACAATGCCTTATTGACAAGACTTCTGCAGTTGATCTTAATGCCTCTTTTGAAAATACTTGATTCGCATTTTCTGCGCCTAGCTCAAAGGCGTTAAAGAAAAGCACTCTTGTGAGATAACCCAATATTTTCTTTTCAGTACTTTTTCTCTTATTTGAGTCTTGGAAGTTATTACTACTGTAATGATCTCTCCTTATCATTTTTATTTCGTTGTTGTGCCAAGAGAAGCCTCTAATTTGAGCGAGGTAAGATTTGGGGATGTTGCTGTTCCGAAACAGTTTTCGGTGCTGCACCGTAAAAATTCATGAAAATTCTCTGTATATATTTTGGACCTGCAATTTCTTGTGCATATGCCCGAGGTTATATCCAAACTTTTATTAGTTGAACACTTTTTGATTTGAGCAACAGAAAACCCCTTAAAAAATCGGCCTTTATCAGCTGTTCTGTTTTGACAGATTTCTGCCACTATTCGTTTTAGCCGCTTTATCGTTTTCTTTTTGAGTTCTTTTGATCATGGAACTTTTGGGGAAGTTGCTACAGTAGTATATACTTTATATGTGGTGGTTTTGGGTTGAAACCTGAAGCAAAAGAGGTTGATTCATTGTTATGCTTACACTAATGTTGCTAATAGAACTGTGTTGAGTTTTGTATGAAGGAAGTTTTCAAGTGTAGGGATTGGAGAATGATGAGATGAGTTGAAGAATGGACAAAAGCTCAAGCTTGGGGATGCCCATGCATCACCACAAGAAATATCCAACAAGTACAAGCGTCAAAGCTTGGGGATGCCCCCAAGGCACCCCTTCTTCATCGGCAAAAATCAGGTCACATTTCAACACACTATATTTTTATTGCTTCATGCACTATGCGTTTTTCTTGGAGCGTCAGTTCTTTTAGTTTTCAGTATTAGTTTAGTTTAGTTTGCTTCAATAAATGGTTGGACCCCAACAAATTTCTTTTGGAGAAGTTGCCTTGCTTTTCATTTGCCAAGAACTCTCTAGTTTTCATTCTTATAAAAAACCGAGTGTTCTTCTTTTTCTGGTACTGCTTTTGGTTTTCATTTTCGCCTTGATTTGCATTCAGATCTTCTTATATCTTTTTATCAAGGTGTATTTTTGCCTCTGGACCATGTTGGTTTTTCTCAAAACAGTTGGATTAAAAAAGTTCGAATGGTGTTGGAAAAGAGAAAAAGATTTATGCAAAAAAGTGGTACAAAAAGGAGCTTGTTTAGACTGCGGCTTAGACTTTTTCATGTCATGCTTGATGTCTTTTTGATAGTATGCTTAGTGGTTTTTCTGTAGCATGACTTGTCTCAAATGACTGAGATTGCTTAATGAGCCTTTGAAAAAATCATGCGTTGTTTTTATCGTTTGGAAGCATTATTTTGGTTTTCTCCTTGATGCTTTATTTGGGTTGACTTGGCGCATGCTCACACATGTTAGACTCATACAAAATCGCCAATAGCCTCTATGATCATTTAGTTTTTGACTTTTGATGCCATCTTATGCTTCTTTTAATGTTGCTTTGTCGCTTTGCATGATTATGGCCGTTATTGCTCTCTTAGTTGGTCGCTCCCAGTCTTTTGCTAGCCCTCGTTTTGTACTGAGTATGAGCTCTACTCGTGCATCCAACTCCTAAAAACCAAGTTGTTCCAACTTGTCCACCATACATACCTATTAGAAATTTGCTATTCCAAAGTACATTTGACTTGCTTTTATCTACTCTTCAAATTAAACTCTTACCAGTGTTATGCGAAAATTGGTCAGTAAACTCTCACGAACCTAATGGCACACTTTATTTTTTCTCGTTCTTAAAAATTTGATATTGTGGCTCTCTTATGTTGAGTTATTATGCTTGCAAGTTGTAAGTTGGAAATTAGCCCATCCATGCTGTCATGGGGCAAGCTTTCGACATTGCACTTCATCTTATTTGAGTTGATATCATGATCTTTTGTTTATGGATGCTCGCGGTGTGAAATAAATTAGAATCTTGTGGAGTTCATGGAGTTTGTATATGTGTTAGAGAAACACCTGGGCCGCCAATCTAAGCCATGCATAATTCATGGTGGAAATTTGCAGCATGCCCATAGTGGACATTCGACGACGCATCTCAAAATAAAAAGCTATACAAATGGTAAATAAAAGAGATGTCGAGGTGTTCATTGTCTGCTTGTGCTGTCATTTTGATGTGGGCTTATTCCATGTCATCGGGCACGAAGGTACCCCGTTGGCGGTTCTCGATGATACGGGTATACTTACAATGACAAGAACTTGCTTGGGACCTAAGCAAAGTAGCACGAGGTTTGGATACTCGTATTCACGGGACACAAGGTTTTCAACTTATGATTTATCAAGCATATGCATCATAATTGTACTCGCATTAACTTTAACCATTCAAGATGCTTATGATGGGGGCAATGAGAGCTCAAAGCTAGTAAGTACCATAATTTTTGAAGGTTTATAAAACTTGCAATCACTGCTTCCCTCTGCGAAGGGCCTTTTTTTTTACTTTTATGTTGAGTCACCACCTTCTACCTTTATGCACCGTCTAAGAGAGCATAGTTGTCATTCTGAGTATAATGTGCATTGTCCCAAAGTTTTCATTGATTGATTCATGATCATGGTTTCACTTGTTCTTAAATTATTTGTATCTAGTCGCCCTCTTAAACTTGAAGGTGTCCTATGCATTTATGTTTTGCTCTCCATGAAGGACAAGCTGAAAACCATTTTTATGTTTTTCCTTATGATTTGAACACACGTTTGACTTTCATTGTTTCATTTTCATGATCTTTTGTTTGTTTTCTATTTCATGTTATAACATGGTTGCTAAGTTTCTTCTATCAGGATTATATCTTTCATGCCCATGTTTTAAGTTCTTTTGATCCCAACACTCAATGCTTACATAGATGATCAAGATTGTGTAGGTGCATGTGATGGGGCCGAGTTGATGAAGTAAAGTGACCGGCCAGTTGGAAAACCCCAAGAGAAGGTTTTGATAAATATAGCAGTAAGTTTTCCCTCAGTTATGAAACCAAGGTAGTCAATCCAGGAGGAGGCAGACAAACGACTGAAGGTGATGCCCACTAGCTGCGTGATGCTCTAACAAAGGTGCCGTTAACGATAACTTGTTAGCGCATCTTCAACCAGTAGCAACGTGGAACCTGCACACAACACAACCAAATACTTTGTTTCCAACTTACGATGAGGTTGTCAATCTCACCGGTTTGCTTGAAACAAAGGGTATGAGCGTATCGAGTGGAAAGTGATAATAGTATGCGAGTAAAGTAAATAGTCTGAGTAAAGTAAATAGTGCGAGTAAAGTAAACAGGTGATAGCAATATAAAGGAAATAGGACCGGGGTCCATAGTTCACTAGTGGTGTCTCTCCATAAGATAAAATAATACATGCTGGGTAAACAAATTACAGTTGGGCAATTGATAGAATAAAGACAACGTGCATATGTCGAGAGGATCACTATGAGATTTACTCTGGGCATTACAACAAGATACATAGACCGCCATCCAACTGCATCTATGACTAATAATCCACTTGTGGCGAATCAATCCGAGAACTCCACAAGTATTAAGTTGCGAACAACAGATAATTGCATTAAGTAAAGTGTGTAATGTAAACAAATCATATGCCCTCGAGCATATGAATGTTGTTTTCCCCCTAGTAGCAACAGCACATCTATAACCTTAGAGGTTTCTGTCACTCCCCCAGATTAAATAGAGGCATGAACCCACTATCGAGCATAAATATCCCTTCTTGGAGTCACTAGCAACTACTTGGCCAAGATAGCTACTAACAACGGAGAGCATGCAAGATCATAAACAACATAGAGATAACATAAGATAAATTTCAGTACTTCAACTCAATCATAACACCAATATTCATCGGATCCCAACAAACCAAACATGTAGAATTACATAACGGTGAGCTCAATCATGTAAGGCAGCTCATGAGATCTAAACATGAAGCACATGGTGGAGAAGACAACCATCTAGCTACTGCTATGGACCCATAGTCCAAGGTAGACTACTCACTCATCGCGCCGGAGGCAAGCATGACGATGAAGAAGACCTCCGGTGGTGATTCCCCTCTCCGGCAGGGTGCCAGGAAGAGCTTCTGGACCCTCCCGATCTTCAAGTCGACGGCGGCGGCGGATCGCGATGTGTTCTAGAAAAGTGATCGGGTATTTAGGTTTTTCCCGTCGGGGGGTCTTTATAGGCGAAGGGGCATCGTCAGGAGTGGACCGAGACGCTCTCACACATAGGGGGCGCGGCCCAGCCCCTGGCCGCACCGCCCTATTCTGTGGGGCCCTCGTGGCCCCACTCCGTCTCCTCTTCGGTTCTCTGGAAGCTTCGGTGAAATTCTGGGCGACTGGCTTTGGTTTCGTCCAATTCCGAGAATATTTCCTGTGTAACTTTTCTAAAACACAAAACAGTAGAAAACAGGGAACTGGCACTATGGCGACTTGTTAATAGGTTAGTTCCAGAAAATGCATAAAAGTGCCACAAAGTGTAACGAAACACTAAGCAAATGGTGTAAAAACAAGTATGGAGCATCAAAAATTATGGATACGTTTGAGACGTATCAGCATCCCCAAGCTTAACTCCTGCTCGTCCTCGAGTAGGTAAGTGATAACAAAATAAATAATTTTTGAGGTGACATGCACCTACACAATCCTGATCATGTATGTAAGCGTTGTGCGCTAGGATCAAAAGAACTTAAAACATGGGCATAAAAGATATAATCTTGACAATAAGAAACTTAGCAACCATGTTATAACATGAAGAAGAACACAAACAAAAGATCATGAAAATGAAATAATGAAAGTCAAACGTGTGTTCAAATCATAAGGAAAAACATACAAATGGTTTTCAGCTTGTCCTTCATGGAGAGCAAAACATAAATGCATAGGACACCTTCAAGTTTAAGAGGGCGACTAGATACAAATAATTTAAGAACAAGTGAAACCAACAATATGAATCAATCAATGAAAACTTTGGGACAATGCACATTATACTAAGAATGACAACTATGCTCTCTTAACGGTGCATAAAGGTAGAAGGTGGTGACTCAACATAAAAGTAAAAGAAAGGCCCTTCGCGGAGGGAAGCAGTGATTAAACATGTGCTAGAGCTTTTCATTTGTAAAACAGAGAGATAAAACTTGAGTTTTGAGAGGTGGTTGCTTTTGTCAACGACTAGCAATGGGGTTCTTACTATCTTCCATACAAAAATGAAGCAAGTTTTTGAGAGAGAGATTGGAACTTTTTGTGCTCTTTTTATAAAACTTGGCACTCCTCCCCACCTTTTTTCCTTTCTCAAACCATGGCTAACCGATTCCATCGGATGCCCACCAACATTCACATACCATGGAGGAGTGCCTTTTTTTCTTTCTTTTTTTTGTTTTTTTTTGTTTTTGGAATAAGCAATATGGAAGACAGCAAATCCGACCACTACGTCCCCATGAGCTGAAAATAGTGTCACAAAATGAGAAGTGTTTTGAAGGTTTTTGAAAGGTAGCACATGAAAATTTACTTTGGAATGGCTTACAAATACCATGCATAGGAATTTTTAGTGGACACAATGGCAAACTTGGTTTTTAGGAGTTGGATGCACGAGTAGAGCTCATACTCAGTACAAAACGAAGGCTAACAAAAGACTGGGAGCGACCAACTAAGAGAGCAATAACGGCCATAATCATGCAAAGCGACAAAGCAACATTAAAAGAAGCATAAGATGGCATCAAAAGTCAAAAACTAAATGATCATAGAGGCTATTGGCGACTTTGTATGAGTATAACATGTGTGAGCATGCGCCAAGTCAATCCAAATAAAGCATCAAGGAGAAAACCAAAATAATGCTTCCAAACGATAAAAACAACGCATGATTTTTTCAAAGGCTCATTAAGCAATCTCAGTTATTTGAGACAAGTCATGCTACAGCAAAACCACTAAGCATACTATCAAAAAGACATCAAGCACGACATGCAAAAGACTAAGCCGCAGTCTACACAAGCTCCTTCTTGTACCACTTTTTTGCATAAAGCTTTTTCTCTCTTCCAACACCATTCAAACTTTTATAAACACCTCTTTTGATGAAAACCAATAAAGACCAGAGGAAAAAATACACCTTGATGAAAAGATATAACAAGATCTGAACGCAAATCAAGGCGAAAACAAAAACTAAACGCAGTTCTAGAAAAAGAGAACACTCGTTGGAATTATAAGAATAAAAACGGAGTGTTCTTGGCAAATGAAAAACAAGGCACCTTCTCCAAAAGGAATTTGTTAGGGTCCAACCATTTATTGCAGCAAACAAAACAAAACTAAACTAAAACTAAAAACAACTGATGCTCCAAGAAAAACGCATAATGTATGAAGCAATAAAAATATAGTGTATTGAAAGGTGACTTGATTTTTGCCGATAAAGAAGGGGTGCCTCGGGGGCATCCCCAAGCTTTGACGCTTGTACTTGTTAGATATTTCTTGGGGTGATGCATGGGCATCCCCAAGCTTGAGCTTTTGTCCATTCTTCAACTCATCTCATCACTCTCCGATCCCTACACTTGAAAATTTCCTTCATACAAAACTAAACACAAATCTATTAGCAACATTAGTGTAAGCATAACATAGAATCAACCCTTTTTGCTTCAGGTTTCAACCTAAAATCACCACATATAAAGTATGTACTACTGTAGCAACTTCCCCAAAAGTTCTGTGATCAAAAGAACTAAAAAAGAAAGCGATAAAGCGGCAAACACAAATATTGGCAGAAATTTATCAAAACAGAACAGTTGACAAAGGTCGAATTTTTAAGGGGTTTTCTGTTGCTCAAATCAAAAAGTGTTAAACTAATGAAAGTTTGGATATAACCTGGGGCATATGCACCAGAAATCGCTGGTCCAAAAGATATACAGAGAATTTTCACGAATTTTTATGGTGCAGCACCAAAAACTGTTTCAGGACAACAACATCCCCAAATCTTACCTCGCTCAAATTAGAGGCTTCTCTTGGCACAAAAACGAAATAAAAATGATAAGGAGAGGTTATTACAGTATTAATTACTTCCAAGACTCAAATAAAATAAAAAGAACTGAATACAAAAACATTGGGTTATCTCCCAAGAGTGCTTTTCTTTAACGCCTTTGAGCTAGGCGCAGAAAATTGCGAATCAAGTAACATCAAGTGATGAAGCATCAAGATCAACTGGTTCCTCAAGATCACCACTTACCACACTAGGCAATTTAGAGGTTCCCGAAGATGATTCAACCTGCAAGTCACTCTTAGTTGAACTAAAAGTCTTACCAATCTTAAAAACATGCTACAGTTTAGGCACAGATACCTTGGGAACATACATAAATTTTTGCTCTTTTCCACCAAAAGCTTTCTCTTTCTTAAACTTAAGAGAAGAGAAAATTGAACTTAAAGTTTCCATGGATTCTTCTAGTTTCCCAATCCTAAGGTTTTGACTATCAAGAGTAGTGCTAGCTTCTAAAACAGTGATTCTCTTACCGATACTTTCTATCGCTTCATTAACTCGGCTAGCATTATCAAGGATATTTGGCAAACTTTTTTCTAAAGGGCTAAGCTTTTCTAAAACTTCCTCCAAAGTGATCTCAGTTTTAACAACATGAATAGGTGGTACTCCCACTAAACTTTCAATTAAAGTGCATGCTTCAAGAGCGGGAGTACCCAGAAAATTACCTCCTGCAAGAGTATCAAGAACGTACCTATACCAACTAGTTATACCAACATAAAAATTTCTAAGGAGGATCATGGTTGAATGCTTCTTTGTACACCTATGATGAGAATTGCTAATACGGTACCAAGCATCTTTCAAGCTCTCTCCCCCTTGTTGCTTAAAAGTACGAACTTCAACTTCAGGATTACTCATTCTAACAAGACTAAAAGCAAGCAAGTAAAAACAACTACAAAGGATACTGATTTTTTTTGGGTTTTTGATAAAATGATGCAAGTAAAAATAAAGTAAAGCAAAACTTAAAACAAAGTAAAGGATGTGCGTGTGAAAACTCCCCTCGCAGAAGTCTTCTTCCTCCCCGGCAACGGCGCCAGAAAACTTGATGGGGCCGAGTTGATGAAGTAAAGTGACCGGCCAGTTGGAAAACCCAAGAGAAGGTTTTGATGAATATAGCAGCAAGTTTTCCCTCAGTTACAAAACCAAGGTAGTCAATCCAGGAGGAGGCAGACAAACGACTGGAGGTGATGCCCACTAGCTGCGTGATGCTCTAACTAGGGCGCCGTTAACGATAACTTGTTAGCACGTCTTCAACCAGTAGCAACGTGGAACCTGCACACAACACAACCAAATACTTTGTTCCCAACTTACGATGAGGTTGTCAATCTCACCGGTTTGCTTGAAACAAAGGGTATGAGCGTATCGAGTGGAAAGTGATAATAGTATGCGAGTAAAGTAAATAGTGCGAGTAAAGTAAATAGTGCGAGTAAAGTAAATAGGTGATAGCAATATAAAGGAAATAGGACCGGGGTCCACAGTTCACTAGTGGTGTCTCTCCATAAGATAAAATAATACATGCTGGGTAAACAAATTACAGTTGGGCAATTGATAGAATAAAGACAACATGCATATGTCGAGAGGATCACTATGAGATTTACTCTGGGCATTACAACAAGATACATAGACCGCCATCCAACTGCATCTATGACTAATAATCCACTTGTGGCGAATCAATCCGAGAACTCCACAAGTATTAAGTTGCGAACAACAGATAATTGCATTAAGCAAAGTGTGTAATGTAAACAAAGCATATGCCCTCGAGCATATGAATGTTGTTTGCCCCTAGTAGCAACAACACATCTACAACCTTAGAGGTTTCTGTCACTCCCCTAGATTAAATAGAGGCATGAACCCACTATCGAGCATAAATACCCCCTCTTGGAGTCACTAGCAACTACTTGGCCAAGATAGCTACTAACAATGGAGAGCATGCAAGATCATAAACAACATAGAGATAACATAAGATAAATTTCAGTACTTCAACTCAATCATAACACCAATATTCATCGGATCCCAACAAACCAAATATGTAGAATTATATAACGGTGATCTCAATCATGTAAGGCAGCTCATGAGATCTAAACATGAAGCACATGGTGGAGAAGACAACCATCTAGCTACTGCTATGGACCCATAGTCCAAGGTAGACTACTCACTCATCGCGCTGGAGGCAAGCATGGCGATGAAGAAGACCTCTGGTGGCGATTCCCCTCTCCGGCAGGGTGCCGGGAAGAGCTTCTGGACCCTCCCGATCTTCGGGTCGACGGCGGCGGCGGATCGCGATGTGTTCTAGAAAAGTGATTGGGTATTTAGGTTTTTCCCACCGGGGGGTCTTTATAGGCGAAGGGGCATCGTCAGGAGTGGACCGAGGCGCTCTCACACATAGGGGGCGCGGCCTAGCCCCTGGCCACGCCGCCCTGTTGTGTGGGGCCCCCGTGGCCCCACTCCGTCTCCTCTTCGGTTCTCTGGAAGCTTCAGTGAAGTTCTAGGCGACTGGCTTTGGTTTCGTCCAATTCCGAGAATATTTCCTGTGTAACTTTTCTGAAACACAAAACAACAGAAAATAGGGAACTGGCACTGTGGCGACTTGTTAATAGGTTAGTTCCGGAAAATGCATAAAAGTGCCACGAAGTGTAACGAAACACTAAGCAAATGGTGTAAAAATAAGTATGGAGCATCAAAAATTATGGATACGTTTGAGACGTATCAGCATGTCACCTAAAAAATTATTTCTTTTGTTATCACTTACCTACTCAAGGACGAGCAGGAGTTAAGCTTGGGGATGCTTGATACGTCCAAAATATATCTATAATTTTTGATGCTCCATGCTTGTTTTTACACCATTTGCTTAGTGTTTTGTTACACTTCGTGGCACTTTTATGCATTTTCTGGAACTAACCTATTAACAAGTCGCCACAATGCCAGTTCCCTGTTTTTTGCTATTTTTGTGTTTCAAAAAAGTTACACAGGAAATATTCTCGGAATTGGACAAAACAAAAGCCGAACATCCAGAAATTCACCGAAGCTTATAGAGAACTAAAGAGGAGACGGAGTGGGGCCATGAGGGCCCCACACAATAGGGCGGCGTGGCCTGGCCCCTGGCCGCGCCCCCTATGTGTGACGACCCCTCGGCCCACACCTGACGTTGCCCCTTCGCCTATAAAGACCCCTCGACGGGAAAAACCTAAGTACCCGATCAGAATTCCAGAAAGATATCGCGTTCCGCCGTCGTCGACCCGAGATCGGGAGGGTCCTGAAGCTCTTCCCGGCACCCTGCCGAAGAGGGGAATCGCCACCGGAGGCCTTCTTCATTGCCATGCTTGCCTCCGGCGCAATGAGTGAGTAGTCTACCTTGGACTATGGGTCCATAGCAGTAGCTAGATGGTTGTTCTCTCCACCATGTGCTTCATGTTTAGATCTCATGAGCTGCCTTACATGATTGAGATCACCGTTATGTAATTCTACATGTTGTGTTTGTTGGGATCCGATGAATATTGGTGTTATGATTAAGTTGTTATTCTGAAATTTATCTTATGTTATCTCTATATTGTTTATGATCTTGCATGCTCTCTGTTGTTAGTAGCTATCTTGGCCGAGTAGTTGCTAGTAACTCCAAGAGGGGGTATTTATGATCGATAGTTGGGTTCATGCCTCTATTGAATCTGGGGGAGTGACATAAACCTCTAAGGTTGTAGATGTGCTGTTGCCACTAGGGAGAAAACAACATTCATATGCTCGAGGGCATATGCTTTATTTACATTACACACTTTGCTTAATGCAATTATCTATTGTTTGCAACTTAATACTTGTGGAGTTCTCGGATTGATTCGCCACAAATGGATTATTAGTCATAGATGCAGTTGGACGGCAGTCTATGTATTTTGTTGTAATGCCCAGAGTAAATCGCATAGTGATCTTCTTGACATATCACGTTATCTTTATTCTATCAACTAGCAGAGTGGCCCACGCACATGCGCGGGGAACATCTTGACGGTTTTTGTGTGTGTTATATTATCCATCAAAAGAGAAATAATTCTGGATAACCTAATGCAGATTCGGCTCATTAGTAATCATAGGGGAGGATATTCAAATATTATTAATGGACTTTCATATAAAGATAAGCATATGGTACTTTTTTATTAGTTGTAATCTTATATTTTTTTCTAACTCAATGCATATGCGTAAACATACTGCTCAATTGATTTTGTATTATTATTTATTCTTAATGTGATATATAGTTTCAAGTTTACAATTAATAAATATTCATATAATTTTGTTGTTGAATTAGCTTCCTTGCATCTTTTGCCTGAAGTTTATGCTTTGTGGGTCTAGTGCACATGCTTATTGTGCATGGTTTTACGTTACATGTTTGCTATATAGAATAAAAATACTATAAATTTCTTTACGTCTCTTCCATGAAATATCCTTATTATTTTCAACTATTATTTATTTATAGTTAATTTTTAAAATAATACATTAATTATAAAATTAACAAAAATAATACACTATCGTTCAAACATGGAAATATTAGTGCTTGTTATTCATAGCCTGAACGATACGTGCTGCACTGAAGTGTCAGACATACAATCATCCAGAGCTTATGGGCGTGGACAAAAAATTCCCCATTTCCCTCTACAGCTCACCGTTCCACTTCTCTTTTTTTTTTGGGAGCACCGCTGGTCTCTACTTGAGGTAGTCTCCGCTCCCATTTAGAAAAAAGTAGTCTCCGCTCCCAGGAATCCACCAAATCAGATCGCCAATTCTCTCACTCGCATCAAATTGAGGTTCAATTGGAGAATGAGTTACTGCTGCTGGACTTGCAGGACCATGGCGGACGGCCACACGGAAGAGGTGAGCAGCTTCGGCCCGACCAGGAGTTCGAGGTTTGCGGCGCATATTGGGGCTAATGTCCGGCTGTCTCTCCGCCGTGTACCTGTAGGCGATATAGGGCCTGCTGCCTGGCGGTGTTGTGAATTGGCGAGGACGCTGCTACGAATTGGGTACCATTCTGTCTTTTTCAATTTCCATTCTGCAATCAAAGTACCAATTTTTGCCTGTTGTCATATGAAACGATGCTCTTTTCTCTTCTTCCTGTCTTCTTCTTTTGTTGATTAAATCTCAATGTCAGGTTAATATGGTGGAGCTTTCATGACCAGGTCTTCTGCATACGTTGTTCATAATTGTTTCTCCGTCCCATAAAATTATTTCCAGGAAGTAAATGATTTCTACAACCATGGCATTAGCAGACCTATTTTTTCTTTGCTCATATCGTATCCAAAGATAATAAAATGTAAATATTTGTCATTCTCTTTCATAGATATGACTGCTTACCTGAAGTATTCCACTACTATTTAGTTTTCAGCCTTTCAGGGTCATAATCTCTCTTTGTTTCCTGTTTGTGTGTGGCAATTTTCTCACTGCTAAGTAATTTTAAATAGATCACACACCAATGATTTCTTAGTGAGGTTCATAGCAGTTTTATTTTGGTTATACAATTAGCAACCTGATGGATGTCTGACGAGATAGATTTTGCAGTGGTCATACCACATATTTGGGGATCCATAAGATGTTACCTAATTGTGTGGTTTGAAATCCTTAGTTCTGCAATTGGTATTGTTATGCACTTCTGTACTATAAACCATTTTACATTTACAATTTCACCAATTGGCCATCTCAAAATGACTGTTGTAAGTTTAACTTACTGATGAAATATATATTGTAAGGTTGTGCTTGTTAGACTAAAATCCGAGTGCTTTTTAATGTCCCTCCACTTTTTTCCATGCTTGGGATGATATAGTGCATAACAACTTGGAGATATCTATAAAGAATTTATGTTAACTGTGTTATTGTGAGGGAAATAATAAGTTCTATTTGTGATTATATATATATATTGAAAGGTTTATAGCATCATCTAGTTAAAGTAGTAGTATAGAGAAAAGATGTCATTTTGCCATACCTTTAGAAAATTCTTTGTAGACTATGTTCTTGACAACATCATCCTCTTTGCTATCTTTGTCATTGACCAGTAACCCGCAGCGCATCCCTTCTTGTCACTCTTGTGTATGCTACATATAGTTGTCCCTGTGTGAAAACTTGTTTTGTTATAGTCCTACCATGTCTTTTGTTGATTATCATAGCAAAGCACACCATGGTAGAGGTAAAACCGTTACTCCTAGTGGATTTTAGCTATGGAGAAGAAGAGTTACAATGATGCTCCTTGATTTGTGTAGTTTTCCAGAGAGGAATTGTTTGAGGGTGTAACAGGGAGTTTTCTCCTATGCTATGGGTTGTGACCCCCTTTGTGAGGAGCCCTGGGTCACCTATATACACGGTGCCCAGGGTACATGAGAGAGAGAAAAGGACAAAAACCTTGACGTCAGTCCAACGCTGTTTATCTGTAGGTCGGGCTGTAGCAGTGTACCGCCTCCGTCCGTGGTATGGTCATCACTATAGAGTCGTCCTGTCTAGACGTGGGAGATGGCCGGCCACAGTCCCTCGACCCACACCCGACGGGATGTGGGTGTTGAATTCTGGGCAGCCGGCCATCTGTAGGATGGAGGCAAATTGCCATGCCTGGGAGGCAAGAAACCGGCCACCTACATGGGAGCCCCAGCCGGCCAAGCATGAAGGTGGCAGCCGGCCATGACCTTGGAGCCGGCCAGGCCATGGCAGCCAGCCAGGCCATGGCAGCCGGCCATGCCTTGGGAGCCGGCCTGGCCTCTGCAACCATCCCTGAAGATGTCCCGAATTCTTGAAGGTCGACGACGCTCTGCCGCCCTGTTGACTTGTCGACTTGGGACTACCTGGGGTCATCCCCATAACAGCTAGATTAAATGATCGGAACTGGAAGGGCTTCAAAATTTATGAAGTTCAGAAAAAGTTAGAGTGAATTTGCCTCCTCCACGGCCTTTGATCATGCATATATAAATCTTTTATAATGTATTGTGAGAAATATATGTAGCACTCTGGTAATCTCACCTGCAACTACCAGTGGCTTGGGGATGCCTGACATTGCGCATGAAGCAAGTTTTAATTCCATGAATCCATCCATGTTGCATGGATGCATGATGTTATATTCCATCTATGTGCACCAAATTTGCATCATCGGTAGAACATCTTAACCAATAATCACATCCTAAAAGTTAATCATATCAACCCAGATGCATGTTTCCCCAATTTTCTATTCTGATCTTACCAAACAATATTGAAATATGTAGCAGGTATGGAAGCATTCGATCAAATACTCAACTTGCGGCTGGTCGGACGGCCGTCACATGGGCGTGGACGTGTTGGAGCATTAGACACAGCTCCTCCTCCATCTCCAATCCTGATCCCATCCACCTGCAAGGAGATTAGGAGACCAAACCGGAAGAAATAAAAAACGATCCAAAAGAAGCCATGTATGCCATCGCCCATGCTAATGCAGGTCCCAGCTTAAACAAATAAAGTGGCATTGAGAGCGGCAACCAAACGACCGGCCATGCTGGAAAAAGAATGGTCCGGCGTTGAAGACAACAACAAAGCCACTGGCGGAAGAAATTAGATTGAGAAAAATTACCTTTTATTTCCGAGTTTGCTCTATGTTTTGAGACTTTGAGAGCTACTATGTGCCTGCATATTGCTTATACATGTCGATCCAGAGAGCTTGCATTACGCCAGCGATGAATCTTCACCGGATCAGTTCTTCAACCAATCGGAAAATCTTGGCATCGGCAACCAAAATTTTACTGGCGCCGAACCGCAGGAAGCTGATTATGAGGCAGCACCTAGATTGCGTTGGCCAGGCAAGAGCATCGAGGCAGCGGTGGCATGCGTAACGTGGTAGCATGTTTTTTGTTTGATGGAAGAGATTGTGACCTATTTTATTGTTAGCTAGAAGATTTATTATTGAAGGGGTACGTAAATAATTATGGAGGGTAGTGGTGGGTAATTTTATTGAGAAACATTATCGCCAAGATCCATCGGCTGTCATCAGCTAATTAGATAAATTGATGGCCAGATTTTTCTAATTATTGTGGGATTTTCTAGACTATTTCTCTTAATTTTGAGAGCCCGTCATTTATTTTTAATATTTAATAGATTAATAGATTGCCCGACTGTAATTTGTTTACCCAGCATGTGTTATTTATCTTATGGAAAGACACCACTAGTGAACTGTGGACCCCGGTCCTATTTCCATCATATTGCTATCACCTGTTTACTTTACTCGCACTGTTTACTTTACTTGCATATTACTACTGTTTTCCACTCGATACGTCCATACCCTTTGTTTCAAGTAAACCGGTGAGGTTGACAACCTCATCGTAAGTTGGGAATAAAGTATTTGGTTGTGTTGTGTGCAGGTTCCACGTTGCCGCTCGCAAAGCAAAGCCTGGATGAGGCGCCTTATAAATTGTCTGGAGCCATCGCGAAGCTAGCAAGCATCACCTTTTGGAGTATTGACTTTTTCCTGGACGATAAAACCTTGGTTTCTTACTGAGGGAAACTTGCTGCTGTGCTCATCATACCTTCCTCTTGGGGTTCCCAACTGATCGGTCATTTTCATCATCACAACCGAAGCAATCAGGGTGCTTGCCTTATTTGTTGATAACCAAAATATAACAAGGATTCTCCTTCTTGACTTGTTCATTGATGGAAAAGTATTGCTCCTTCGTGTGGTCGATCTTGATACCGGGCTCGTTGCTCACATCAACTCTGGATCCTACCAGGGAGAAGTAGAAACACACCGGAAAAGAAATAACATTCAATACATGGCATCGATGCGCAAACAAGGATGATGATATGACAAGTTCACGGTATTGAATTTAAACCCTAAAACATGGATATCATCTTTAATTGGAATTCGAATACAATGGTGAAAGCATTTGAATTACTCCATAATGAAATAAGGGTTTGATTTGTTCTTCTATTTTAGATAGGATTCAAAGTTGCTTAATCATGCATGATTTTGATAGCAAAATGTAGATCTTGTTTTACTGAACATTTTGATAGATCATACACAATTTTCTGATAAACAGATAATATTCTATGAATTTTGTAAGCTTGCAGCATTTACTGAAATTTCTGAATTTGAAATAACTCGCAGAGACTTTTTGCACCGGAGTCAACTTGACCCACGGTCACTGACTTGTGGACCCGGGGTCCACCTCAGAGGGACACGCTGGCCAAGCATGCCCAGACCACGGTGGCCTCGTTCTGGGCAGGAGATGCTCACCTGCCCGCACGGCTCGCCGATCGTCCAGCACCAGCGGCAGAGCAAGGGTTCCGAGGGGAGGAAGGAAAGGGGAGGAGACGCGGAGGCTCACCCGGAGCTCGATGCCGGACTCGGTGGTGGCAGAAGGGTCAGGCGGCGGTGAATCGGGGTAGCGGAGCTCAGGCCGGCTGTAGGGAAGATGACCTTGGCGGCGGCGCTTGAGGGCACCGGCGGTCGATTCCTTAGACCAGGAGGAAGAGAGGGTTGAGGCAAAGCATCCTGCATGCTCGGAGGGGCTTGGGGCGAACTGTATCGGCGGTGCGAAGCGGCGACAGTGGCGGTAGTTGCAGGCACGTGCGGGGAGAAACAGAGGGAGCGAGGGAGAGGGTAAGCCAGAGAGGGAGAGAGAGGAGAGCTTCGGTGCGGCCTTATCTCCTCGCACGGCCGAGCGGCGGCGTGCATCACGGCGGGAGATCGGGCGACGGGAGGAGCTCCACGGAGCAGCTTGTTGACCAGAGAAGTTTGGGCTGGGCCTCTGTTGGGCTTCGGCTAGGAAGGGAGAGGGAAAGAGTTGGGCTAGAAACGACCCAAGTCGTGGAGAGGAAGAGGAAAAACCTTTTCTTTTTATAAAACCCTTTTCTTCTTTGTATTTTCTTTCTATTTTTTGATTTCAATTTTTTTGCATAGTTTGAATTTACTCAAGAGTTTAAAACCAGTTTATAAATTATATATAATATTCATGGAACCTCCATAACATTAGGAGAAGCTCCATGTATTTTGTTTTTAGAAATTTAGAAACCTTTTGTGAGCATTTAAGTTAGAAGGGAAGATAACCAAATTAGGGTTTTCACTTTGATTTTGAATGCAAATTTTTCTTAGTCATTTTTACATGATGCTAATGATGCAAATGATCTTAATTACAAACATGGGATGTTACAGTTCTACCCACCTTACAAGAATCTCGACCCCGAGATTCCTAGGTAAGAAAAGAGGGAAGGAGTTACAACGGTCTTCAACGGTCTTCACAAGTTCACTGTGATCTTATTTCTTGAAGAGATTGATCCACGTCATCATGAAACTTCAGTTCCTTCCTTCGTGATTCTTGCTCAACTGCACTAAAGGAAAGAGGGAACAACTCGGGAACGATGGATCTATAAGAAGATCGAGTATCTCATGGTCATCTCATGGAATGAGTGTTTGTAAACAAGTCTTGAGCTAACAAACATGAAACACCTGAAAGTGTGAGAAGGAATGGGAAAGTTTCAAATTTGGTACGCAAAGCCGTGAGTACATTTGAGTTGTACTTGCAAACCATCAAAAGGGGAGCACTGGATGTGCAATATGGTTGTAGCAAGGGAAAGCTCAAATATAGTTTGCTTTCTTTGAAAACATGGTTTCTCGTGTCGATATAGCATGTCTAGAACCTTGTTCTACAACATCTCTATATCCTTATTAAAAACTATTATAAATCATTTTTAGTAAAACCCTAGGAAGGGGTAACCCAAAGGAAAGGGTGAAACAATGGCCAACGAAGTGTGAAAGATTAGCCATGGAGTGGAATTGCTTTTGATACCATGAAGGGGCATACCGTTGAATTGGGCGAATTGTAAAACACTCGTGATTAAAAGTTTTGGGCCATCATGTGACTGACAAATTCACACAATGTATTAATTGATTAGAACTTCAAGTATAAACACAGGGGAGGGTGAAGCACTTGAAGTGTGAAAGATCATCCACAGGGTGGATTTTTGATCCTAAAGGAGTTGTTGCCATAGGATAAGATTCTAGAAGATTGGCTAAGATACATTAAGAAGTTTTGCTTCTAATGTTCATCTTGATGTTCTAGATACCAATATCAAGCTTATTACAAGCCTTCAATTAGGCATCAGGCAAAGGTCGGACTTCAGGATTGGAAAGAGACCATAAGGGGCAACTTCTTGAATAAGCCGCACAAAATCCTCATAGAGAGTGGTTGTTCTTGAGAAATCAAGGGATGATGGCAATAGGCCTTCCGGCTAGTTGTGTCAACCACAACATCAACCTTGCCGAATTTCAAAGTGACCTATGTCAAAACCTTGAGGAACACCAACCATCATTGCTGTTTGAGATTCAGCTCTGGTCAGATGGAATCATACTTCAGACTTAGTATGTCCGAATGGTAAGTTGCAGCGGATGTCAGAGAGGTAAGGTTGTTGGATTCTCAAGATATGGACTACATTGTAAAGTTCCAAAAAGATAAGTAAGATTGTGATTGCCAAAAGACAATTTTAACAACAGGAGCTTATTGCAATGAAACACAACCGAGTCCTTATTGGGAGAACGTGAGAGAAGATAGTGTAGTTCTTGGACTTTCTTTCTTGAATAAATCAGTCAGTGGCTTGGTGTGCATAAAGGAACTTTTCATTTAAATGGAGGTAACAATCTACCATCTCAAGAATGCTCCGCACATGCATGACTAATTCGAGTTGATTCCCAAGGAAACAAATAAACTTCTTCTTGATTTTCATGGCGACATCTTTCAGCAATTGCACATGAGCCAAAGAGAGAAATTCACTTCCAACATCCAAAACACATACTTCGTGATGACACAAAGATGGTTCTAACAAGTTTCCAACACTATTGCCGAATGTCCATATAAATCTCTTCAAACATGGAGAAAATAAGGATGTCATCGATGGGCTCAACAACAAGCTCATTTCGATGCTCCAAGAAGATGGACTCATATGTTGTAGGAACAAGGCAAAAATATTGGCCGGACCAAAGGGGATGATGATGTACTCAAGTGAAAAGCACAAGTAGAAACACCATCAAGATAGTCCTTGGGACTGAGTTTGATTTGACAATAGCCCAAACTCAAATCAAAGATTGGAAGGATAGAATATCCAAAGAGAAGATACTACCTTGCTTTAACACGAACAAAACTAGATATCCCTTTAAGAAGGACAAAGTCAGATAGAGCTTTTGTCTTTCAACTCTCCAAGTTGTCATTCGAGCTGAACCAACTAGTCCAGGGTATCCACCACAGATTCTTTGAGAAAGAACCGATTCAGGGAACCAGCTTACTCATGAACTTGACAACACGGTCATGTGAAAACATGGCAACACTTCTGGTAAGACCTCCAGAATATCACGAACCACCGGTATGTCACTAAGTTTAAGAGTGAATCTTGCTTTACAAGGAAAGCAATGTGGTATTGAGAGTTTTGGCACAAACCTAACTCTTTGACCGAAGATGTGTGCCTGAATTACGGATTTGGCAACATAGTGAAACTTTGCTTAGTGATCGGTTAACCAAGCATGCTAAGAATTACAAAAATGTCCTTGGGATTTCAAAGCAATAAGATTTGCTAAAGATCTTAGATGGCCACATCAATACGCACACACAACATTCCAAGCATGACCATCTTGGAGAAAGGGTGAGTAAAGATTTGTAAGAGCATCACTTCATCAAGGAGGCCATGAGACTTGGCATAACCCCTTAGTATAAAAGAGTGTGATACTAGAAGGTAGAACAGAACAAAAGCTGCATAGGGCTCATATTTTGTGGATTACACCACTTCGACCTGGTCCTAGAAATGGACGAGGTACTGGAGTTTGTTTCTCCTGACATTTTGGGGTGGAATGGCTTTATAAGACCACAAGATAACATGCACTAGAAGACACCAATGCAATTTACATCTTGGCTACCAAGTGGCAGACGATTGATCAGGAAGCAACTTAAGAGAAGGAATACGCTTAGAAGGAATCCTTAGATTTGGATGGACAAGTTAACATCTCATGTAAACCAAAGCTGAAAGGGAGGGTGTGGCATAGTCATGGACATAGAGATAGACTCACACAAAGAACTCTTGTTGTGATCCATTTGGTTCCATGAGAGAACATTTGCCATAGCTATTGGAAGGGGAAATCCTTTGTTTCCGCAATTCAATTAGGACTACAACCACAAGCTTAAATAGAAAACCATATTGAGTTAATGATTAATCATTAACACAAGGGTTCAAAAGAATAGATCTTGGGTTAAAGGCCAGCTTCATGTACTGGTATCCAGCACAATCCGGGACCTTCGGTTCAAGTCCATGGTAAAACACGAAGAAAGGAGTAACTACTAACTGAGCAACTCAGAGGATGCCACGGGTAGTAATCATGAGGTAGCTTCTAGAACAAGGTATAGCTTTTGAAGTACCCAAACAAATAGAGAGGCATACAAGGTGAAAGAAATCCTTGAAGCACAGGGAAGAATTATGTGGAACCCACGAGGTAAAGATATTTCAATGGAAAGAAATCTTCTAATTGCATCTTCTTGTTTTAGCGGAGAGTATGAAGAATACTATGTAGGTCAACTAGTTTAGAAATGACATGCCCACGAGGGACCTAAATTTTGAATGACCAGAAGAGATAGAAAAAAAACCTTTTCCAAATCAACTAGAAAGGATAAGAAAGCTTAGAACTAAGATCGATGGAGATAAGGAATAAAAAGAAACCTTACCTACATTTTGCAACTCAGTTTTAGCTTTCAAATAGTTTTCATAAACACTAGACTCAACACGACCAATAGCAAGGGTTTCCTATAGACAGTCGTGCTCTGATACCAAAACCTGTAGGGACCCCCGGGATCTAAGCTATACAGAGATGTTATGTGTATTAGTCACGCTAGCAACGAGTGATACTGGGGTTACCAGTCCCAGACCGGAACACCATCGGCAGGCAGGCCGGAATTAAACCATCGGCTCTACACATCTCGAAGCGCCGTGAAACTAATCATAACCAAGACTGCATCACTAAGAGCTCGAGAGCCTTAAACCCCTCTCGTGCACTTTATATCCATACACGCATCATGCACGAGATGGGTAACCACAGTGGGTACACAACAGTGACTCTACAACTCAAAGGTAAAACAACAATGCTCTTACAAGAGCAAAGATCCAAAGGATTACAAACAGAGGTCACTGACCCAACATTACATCAAACAACAGAAGGAGGTTATGCTATTAGACATAGCAAGGATGACAATGGCCTAAGAGGCCAGAAGCATAACAGCGACAACCCATTCCGCAGCCCCAAGATGCTGTCTGGGAACCCCAAGCTACTCGTTGATTTCGATCTCATACGGAACTCATCTTTGTTGTGGAACTTACTCTGCTGCAAAAATATCAACAAAGCAGGGGTGAGTACATAAGGTACTCAGCAAGACTTACGTATCCTATTAGCTAAACTTGGTTAAGAAAGGCTTTCTGTGGAGTTATTTGCATAAAGCAATCTTTATTTTCATAAAACAAGTAAGAGTAGAAGCTCGACTACTCAGAACATTTAAAAGGGGTAAGAAAGCGATAACTTTGATCATTAAGACATCCACCGAATCATCATCAACTGAACCTATCCACTAGGATCACCTCCTCGAAACCCCAGAGGAAGCAATCCTTTTCACACTTTGCTTTTCAAGTTTTACGATGAGGTTAAAGTTCTCTATGATTAGGCATCCGTCTCCAAGTCATCCATAACCGTGGACATGACTTTTTGAAAAGATTTAACCCTGCAGGGGTGTTCAACTTTACCCACACGTGACGACCATCTTCATAGCCACATGACGTCATTCCATGAGACGCTGGCGGAGTGGTGATCGCCTACAACCTTTACTATTCCATGAGCCACGCCAAAAGGTTTTAGTCCGCCATCGTAAGACGGCCGTTCTCCGACACGGAACCGTTTGTTGCATGACGAGGTTGGTTTGTCAGAGGAATCCACCTCAAGCAACCTCGGCTGCATTCCTGTATGATGCACCTCTTCTCTTTTCCATCTCTTTCCAAAACATTTTCAATGCGTATGCCAAATGGAAAGCCCAAACTAGGTAGCTCATGGATAAGTCTAAGCAAGTTAGTGAGTCGACGGGAGTCCCATACCTCCACGTGTGGTCGTACGCTCAGTCTTGGATCAAGAGACAAGAACTCGGGTCCTAGGGCAATAAGAATGAGTCAAACAACCACATCCCAATGTGGCGGCTCATTAAGCCTTTTAGCATGTTTAAACACACAATTCTCATCATACCACGTCATCCTGTCATACTAGATTCATTTGCAGCTCTGATTCATTAACCATAAGTACCAGAGTAAACAACTAAGCATGGCTAAGCATTTCAGATATATGAAAGCTCTAGCAACACACACAAGCATAACCTAGTCATGCTAGTAGCAGTGGATCAGGGTATTTAGGCGACAAGAATGGAACATGCATTAGATAGGATAACTCTATCTATCGATAAAAGACAGTTGAACCGTGTGGTACAAAATAGTAAGTTTTGAAATACTTTAAAACCATAGGTTCAGAGGGGGGGGTGCTTGCCTTATTTGTTGATAACCAAAATATAACCAGGATTCTCCTTCTTGACTTGTTCATTGATGGAAAAGTATTTCTCCTCCGTGTGGTCGATCTTGATACCGGACTCGTTGCTCACATCAACTCTGGATCCTACCGGTGAGAAGTAGAAACACACCGGAAAAGAAATAACAATCAATACATGGTATCGATGCGCAAACAAGGATGATGATATGACAAGTTCATGGTATTGAATTTAAACCCTAAAACATGGATAGCATCTTTAATTGGAATTCAAATACAATGGCGAAAGCATTTGAATTACTCCATATTGAAATAAGGGTTCAATTTGTTCTTCTATTTTAGATAGGATTCAAAGTTTCTTAATCATGCATGATTTTGATAGCAAAATGTAGATCTTGTTTTACTGAACATTTTGATAGATCATACACAATTTTCTGATAAATAGATAATATTCTATGAATTTTGTAAGCTTGCAGCATTTACTGAAATTTCTGAATTTGAAATAACTCGCAGAGACTTTTTGCACCGGAGTCAACTTGACCCACGGTCACTGACTTGTGGACCCGGGGTCCACCTCAGAGGGACATACTGGCCAAGCATGCCTAGGCCACGGTGGCCTTGTTCTGGGCAGGAGATGCTCACCTGCTCGCACGACTCGCCGGCCGTCCAGCACCAGCGGCGGAGCAAGGGTTCCGAGGGGAGGAAGGAAAGGGGAGGAGACGCGGAGGCTCACCCAGAGCTCAATGCCGGACTCGGTGGTGGCAGAAGGGTCAGGCGGCGGTGAATCGGGGCGGCGGAGCTCAGGCTGGCTGCAGGGAAGATGACCTTGGCGGCGGCGCTTGAGGGCACCGGCGGTCGATTCCTTCGACCAGGAGGAAGAGAGGGTCGAGGCAAAGCATCCTGCTTGCTCAGAGGGGCTCGGGGCGGCCTGTATCGGTGGTGCGAAGTGGCTACAGTGGCGGCAGTTGCAGGCACGCGCGGGAAGAAACAGAGGGAGCGAGGGAGAGGGTAAGCCAGAAAGGAAGAGAGAGGAGAGCTTCGGTGCGGCCTTATCTCCTCGCACGGCCGAGTGGCGGCGTGCATCATGGCGGGAGATCGGGCGACGCGAGGAGCTCCACGGAGCAGCTTGTTGACCAGAGGAGGAAGACGACCGGAGGAGTTTGGGCCGGGCCTCTGTTGGGCTTCGACTGGGAAGGGAGAGGGAAAGAATTGGGCCAGAAACAGCCCAAGCCGTGGAGAGGAAGAGGGAAAACCTTTTCTTTTTATAAAACCCTTTTCTTCTTTGTATTTTCTTTGTATTTTTTGTTTTCAAAACTTTTGCATAGTTTGAATTTATTCAAGAGTTTAAAACCAGTTTATAAATTATATATAATATTCATGGAACCTCCATAACATTAGGAGAAGCTCCATGTATTTTGTTTTTAGAAATTTAGAAACCTTTTGTGAGCATTTAAATTAGAAGGGAAGATAACCAAATTAGGGTTTTCACTTTGATTTTGAATGCAAATTTTTCTTAGTCATTTTTACATTGATGCTAATGATGCAAATGATCTTAATTACAAACATGGGATGTTACATAAATGCAGTTGGATTACGGTCTATGTATTTTGTCGTAATGCCCAGAGTAAGCCTCATAGTGATCCTCGTGATGTATGTATGTTATCTTTACTCTATCAATTGCCCAACTGTAATTTATTTACCCAGAATGTGCTTTTTATCTTATGGAGAGACACCACTAGTGAACTGTGGACCCCAGTCAAATTTCCTTTACATTGTTACACCGTTTTACCTTTACTCGCACTATTTACTTACTTGCAAACTATCATCCAATTACCACTCGATACGCTCATTCCTTTGTTTACAGCAAACTGGTGAGATTGACAACCTCATCGTAATTTGGGGACAAAGTATTTGTTTGTGTTGTGTGCAGGTTTCACGTTGCTGCTAGGTGAAGATACACCAACAAGTTGTCTGGCGCCATTGGAGTGTCACTAAGCTAGCAAGCATCACCTTCTTAAGTTTGGCTTTGTCCTACTGGATTCATCACCTTGGTTTCATAACTGAGGGAAGACTTGCTGCTGTGCTCATCATACCTTCTCCTGGGGTTCCCAACTGGTCGGTTATTTACATCATCAACACCGCACCATCACCCCTCTGACATCGCCCTTCCGCCTATAATTTCCCTTCATCGTGAAAACCCTAAGGGCCCAAACACTTTTCCACGAAACATACTGCAAGCCACCGCTATCGTCAACCCGAGATCGGGAGGGTCCAGAAGCTCTTCCTGACACCCTGCCGAATAGGGGAATCATCATCGGAGTCCTTCTTCATCACCATGCCAGCCTCTAGAGTGATGCGTGAGTAGTCCACCACTAGACCATGGGTCCATAGCAGTAGCTAGATGGTTATCTCCTCCTCCATGCGCCTCATGTCTAGATCTTGTGAGCTGCCTATCATGATCAAGATCATCTTTATGTAATTCTACATGCTGTGTTTGTTGGGATCCGATGAATACTGAGTACTATGTCAAGTTGATTGTTGATTTATCATGTCTATGTTATTTGTGATCTTGCATGCTCTCCGATGCTAATAGATATCTTGGCCAAGTAGATGCTAGTGACTCCAAGAGGGAGTATTTATGCTCGATAGTGGGTTCATACCTCTAGTAATCTGGGAGAGTGACAATAACTTCTAAGGTTGTAGATGTGCTGTTGCTACTAGGGAGAAAACAACAATCTTTTGTTCAAGGATAATTGTATTGTTTACATTACACACTTTGCTTAAGGCGATAACCTGTTGCTTGCAACTTAATACCCAAGGGTTGTTCGGATGATATCCCGCGGGTGGATTATTAGTCATAGATGCAGTTGGATTACAGTCTATGTATTATGTTGTAATGTCCCAGTGAATCTTATAGTGATTTTCATGACATGTACATGCATTGTTATGCATTCTCTATTTTGTCAATTGCCCAACTGTAATTTGTTTACCCAGCATGTTATTTATCTTTATGGAGAGACACCTCTAGTGAACTGTGGACCCCGGTCCATTCTTTTACATTTATATTACCATCTACTACGAGCACTGTTTACTTTCTGCAAGCATTACTTTACTTTACCACAAACAAACATCTCTTTCCACACTATACGTCTAATCCTTTGTTTTCAGCAAACCTGTGAGATTGACAACCTCACTGCAAGTTGGGGCAAAGTAGTTTGGTTGTGTTGTGTGTAGGTTCCACGTTCCTGCTGGCGCCGTCAACCACGCACAATATTGTTTTCTGGCGCCTTGCCAAAGTCAACTGGCAACAACCTTCAGAAGTGCTTTATTTCTCCTACTGGTCGATTAAAACTTGGTTTCATATTGAGGGAGAACTTAATGCTATGCTCATCATACCTTCCTCTTGGGGTTTCCCAACTGGTCCTGTGAGACATCAATGTATCTTGCGTATCAAATTCTTTGCATGGTTGCTTATCAGTGATAGACTGAACACTAGAGACATGCTAAGAAGAAGGAAGTGCAAAGTTCTAATGTGTATGATTGTGTGCTCTGTCCTACTAAAGTAGTTGAAGATTGGCATCACCTCTTCTTCTCCTGTAATTTCAGTCAAAGAATCTGGAATTACATGCAAATCTCCTGGGGCCAAGGTGATACTATTGAGGGCATTGTGTAGACAGCTAAAAAGGACTTTGATAAGCCTTTCTTCTTTGAGATAGTCATTCTTGCTTGTTGGGACATTTGGAAGCAAATAAATGCTACAACTTTTGAGAAAGTCTTACCTTCATTCAGAGCCTAGAGAGGGTCATTCATTTCTGATCTCACTCGGCATATGCATAGAGTGAAAGATAGTCTGAAGCCAACTTTGTCATCATGGATTGACAATTTGATGTAATTTTGTTTCTCTTTCCTTTTTCTTTTCTTGTAAATTTCCTGTAATTATCTTGTTCAGTGGGCTTTAATAAAATATTGCAGGGCTTTGCCCTACAGTTTCTCATAAAAAATTGGCGGTAGTGCTATTGAAGATGGACATGAATTTTGTGAGATATGTGATATTCAAAAGTTAAAGAATGTGGAAATTGATATTGTTAAGCTAAAACTATTCCCATTCTCTCTAAGAGGAAAACCTAAAGATTGGTTACTTTCATTACCTAATGGTAGTATCAACTCTTGGGATAATCTTAGAGAAGGTTTCATTAAGATATTGAACATGTAGCTACATCTTGAGAAAGACTCAAAATTATACTAAGAACTTGCCCCTCGCATTGTAAATGAATGGACAAATTTTCACTCTTTCTATAACAGTTTAAACTACATGTCTAGGAGTATGCTAGATTCTATGGCGGGAGGAGCTTTTGTGAGTAAAACTGTTACTGAGGCTAAAGCAATTCTTGAAAACATGTTGCAAAATTTTAGCCAATGGCACATTGAGAGGGCACCACCCTCTAATAGGAAGGTCAACTCCATTGAGGAAGTGGATTCCTTGACCGCTAAAGTTGATGCTATATATTCCTATATATATAAACAAAATGTTGATAATGTTCCATTACAAGATCTTGTTGAGAATAATACTAAAAATATAGACATCAACTATATTAGAAACTTTGGGAATAATGGGTACAACAATAATAACAACAATGCTTATGCTAAGCCCCCATATGTTCCTAACAAGTATACAAGTAGTACCAATGTTTCTAATGATCTAGAAAATACCATGAGATCCTTTATATCTACTCAAAAAGAGCTTAACAAAGAATTTATTACTAAATTTGAGAGATTTGATGCTTTGAATGAAAAGGTAGATCATTTAACTACAGAAATTGTTGCAATTAAAAATCATATGCAAGCCCAAAAGCATAAATAAACTATTAAATATGTGCAATACATAATAGATAGATCTTCGGAAGCATTAAACATGATGGATGAGGAAGAAGAAAGAGAATCCATTATGATTATTGAAGAAAAACAAGTGGAAGAAGTAAAAATGCTTAGCGATAAAATTAATGAACCTCTACTTGATCTTGATAAATGTAGTTTGAATGAACTTATTAATATATTGCAAAGCTTTGCTAATGTTCCTTCTTTCAATGTTCATCAAACTAGTTTTGGATCCTACATAGCCAATCATGTCATAAAGAAAAAGATACAATAATAGGCTATGATACCACCTAAGCTTGGGGATGTGTGGATCCCAAAAATACTTATCGCTGTAGGAAAAGAGTCACACCATGCTATATTAGACTTGGGATCAAGTGTTAATATTCTCTCTAAAGAATTATATGATTTGCTTGATCTTGATAAAAAATGGAAAGTGTGACATTGATCTTTATCTTGCTGATGATTCTACCAAGCATGCCTTAGGTAGAATTGATAATGTTATGATTTAACTCCATATGACTTCTGTACCTGTTGAATTTTTTGTTATGGACATGAGGAGCAATACCTCTAGTCCTATAATCATTGGTATACCCTTTTTGAGAACAACAGGTGCAGTTATTGATTTTAAAGAAGGGAATGTGAAGTTTCAATCCCCACATAAGAAGTGCATGGAGCATTTTCCAAGGAAGAAGATAAATGTTTAGAAGTACAAGTGCTCTTATGACACTTGTCCATCTTGAAGGAAAAAGGTATAAAGCCTGGCTATATGGTTACCTTTTCGGCTTTGTTTTCTTTGCTCTTGAAAGAGAGTATTTTCTTTTGTGTTTTATTTTTGTGGCCCTGATGTGGAAAGAGAGTTTGTTTTAGTGTATCTACTATAGTGTAAAATAAAAAGTGCCATGTTTTACCCATCTTGGATGATTTAAGGTTATTGGATGATTTAAGGTTACAATACTTATTTGGAGTTGCTAAAATCTGAGCATCACTTTTTAGTGCCCAATTTTTCATATTTTTTTGTAACTCATATGGACCTTCAAAATTTATATAAGTTGCAAATTTTCATCCTATATATGCAAAAAAAATCAGAAAAAATTCCTGACATGTTAAGGGGGCGCGAAAAAATTTGCCAAGCTGCTACTATTTTTCTTGATAGATTCTGTCTTTTGTTGTTTTGAGCATTCATTTGAGTCTCAAGATGATTCTTTTTGAGTCTTTTGATATTTTTGAATGTTGGCAACTTAATATACTCTCTGAACACCTTATATCAAATTTTATTTGGAGTTTTCTTAGCATCACGCATATTATGTTTGTGCCCTCTAATGTCATCCACTCTAGAAAATAGATGGGAAATAGTTTTGTGGTGAAGTTTATTCACAGGGAAGGAATAATCATCGAGAAAGGAGTCATATAAGTAATAGACAACACCATAAGCTTGGGGATGCTCCATGGCGCCGCTGGATCTATCAACTCTTTGATTTTCATACTATTCTAACCTTGTTTTTTCGAGCACCATTTTACTCTTGCGTAAACTTGGAGCATATGTGTCTAGTTTTTAGTTTGCATCTTTTGTTTTGAATAAATGGACCACCATCTGTATGTATACTGTGTGTTTATGAGAGAGCTACTGGAGAAAAATAAAACTATAGTTTGGAAGGAAAGGGAAATAGCAATGCAAGTAGTGCTTATGTTCTATGCTTCATGTGCTTTGACTAAATAGTAATTCGCTAGTGCCGTATTTAGTGCTATTTCTTATTTGCACATTGATGGTTAACTTTGAGTTACTTTTTTCATTAATAAATGTGTAGCATTATGGACATTATGCATTCTTGTGACATTATACCTTTCTAATGGCCAAGAAAAAGAAAAGAAAGAAAAACACAAGCAAAGACTTGTTATATCCAAATACCTTGAGCCATACTTCTCCAAAAAATCTCCATCATACCTACCTAGCTCAAGCAGGATTGATCCGGGTCGACCGAGAGAACAATGAGCTGACACACGCCCTCGGGAATCCTGAACACATAGGACGAACATGAGGCAAAGGCGATGGTGTTCCGTGGAATGAAGGATTTTCCCAGAATAAAGATCCGTACGGTTACAAAAGCCGTAAGAGAAAGAAGGATCGGGAGACAGACCGAATTGGCAAGGTAGAACGTGAATTAGCCGACATGAAGAGGATGATGCATGAACTTTACCAGGGAGGCTCATCTCGGCCGCCGGAAGATCCAGCGTTGGATATTAATAGCCAGCGGAGAAGCAGCGTGGCTTCCACGGAGGTCCCAGCTGATGAGCATGATGCACGGATGATCGATGATGCACCAGGGCCTAGCTACCCCGTGGATGATGTTAGGGAGATGACAAATTGTGAGCTACATCAGCCAATGAAGAACATGACCTTCAAGGTGGTGATCAACAATGCTTTACCTTGACTACCTAAATCACTCCACCATGGGAACCCGATACGGGCTGGCTATGCTCGTGTCTCGGTGGATGACATAGTCCGGGGGTTCGAGGACCTAGAGCTTGACTTCCCTACACCTGAAGGGGATGTGAGACTTGGAGATGTCAAGCACCATATTGTTTTATGGCAAAAGAAATGCATCATGTTTCCAGGCTCAGCGCCAAGGCCACCGACTCTAAGGAATCCAAGTCCACCCTCCCCCGATGAACGTCGTCCATCTACACCATCCCCCAGTCCACCTCAGGCTCCATGTCAGCCGACACTGCCCCCGAGTCCACCTCGGGTGCCGCGTCAGCTGACGCCACCCCTAGTGCAGCTCCCACACGTCAGCCCATGCCGTCCTCCAGTGCACCTCCAGCGCGTCAGGAGAAGCCGCCCCCCAGTACTACTCAGAAGGGGAAAAAGCAGAGCAGGGCCACTACGGTTAGTACTACTGATAAGGTAGTACATAAGACCACAAAGATACCAGGGCCATCGCTAAAGCCTCTTCCCCAGAGATCTTATGATTGGACTCCCGAGGAAACCAAAGCGATATCAGACGCCAAAGTGAAGGCCCATTTTGCACCAAAAAAGCCTGAGCCCAAGCTGACATACAGTGAGAAAGACAAGAAATGGGCTCTAGAGATATGCTTACTCAACCGGCCCAATATAAGTTGAGTCTGCCATCAGACTATAAACACGAAATTGAAAGGCAAAGTGACTTGGCTACGAAGGCAAAAAGAAGTGCAAAAAGTGGGAAACAAATTCCCCAGCTCGAAGAACAAAAGAATCAATCGGTACCCCTGCTCATAATCGGCCCCACTGATATCCATACGTCCTTTAGAGCCGAAATGGATAAGGACTAGGAGTTATGGGACCCCAGAGTAATAGCTGCTGCAGGAGCATTGGGTATGACTATAATGCAGGCCAAAGAGACAGCGACCGAAATGAATCTCTCTCTTCTGGTTATGTTAGGCATTGAAGAAGCGCCTGTGGGTCAGATAGTACAGAAATATGTCCTAGGGGCGCCTCTGATCATTCCTGAGGACGAAGACAGTCTATCAACACATATGCGAAATCTGCTCGGCTGGTACAAGGTGCACATATAAAATAAGGACTTCAAACAGTATTTCATGGCGGACGTTAGAAAGGAGCATCACTTTAAAAGATACCTGATACATATTCAATTGGATGAATTGTTTCAGTTATTCAATCAGCGCGACCTCAACAAATCTATCATCGCTTGCTATGGTCTGTAAGTGATTTATATTCAAGTCTCTAGCTCAGCTCGTTCATTGCCTGTAATATATTATCTTAATTAACTATATTCTTTTTGTATGCTATTATGCAGATTTAAGATGCTTGAATGTAGCAAAAAGGGAATCTATGACATTGATGGCGCGGTCTTGATGTAGGTGATTCTTCTTCTTCAGTTCTCGGTAACGGTACCAGAAAACTTGTGATGTTTTGCTGGCGTGTAGATGATAATGTAAATGACCGGCCAGTTGGAAACCCCAAGAGAAGGTTTGATGAATATAGCAGCAAGTTTTCCCTCAGTTATGAAACCAAGGTAGTCAATCCAGTAGGAAAAAGCCAAGACTCCAGAAGGTGATGCTTGCTAGCCTAGTGACACTCCAACAAGGGCGCCGTTAACGATTTCTTGTTAGCGTGTCTTCAACTAGTAGCAACGTGGAACCTGCACACAACACAACCAAATACTTTGTTCCCAACTTACGATGAGGTTGTCAATCTCACCGGTTTGCTTGAAACAAAGGGTATGAGCGTATCGAGTGGAAAGCAATAGTAGTATGCAAGTAAAGTAAACAGTGCGAGTAAAGTAAACAGGTGAAAGCAATATATAGGAAATAGGACCGGGGTCCACAGTTCACTAGTGGTGTCTCTCCATAAGATAAAATAACACATGCTGGGTAAATAAATTATAGTTGGGCAATTGATAGAATAAAGACAACGTGCATATGTCGAGAGGATCACTATGAGATTTACTCTGGGCATTACAACAAAATACATAGACCACCATCCAACTGCATCTATGACTAATAATCCACTTGTGGCGAATCAATCCAAGAACTCCACAAGTATTAAGTTGCGAACAACAAATAACTGCATTAAGCAAAGTGTGTAATGTAAACAAAGCATATGCCCTCGAGAATATGAATGTTGTTTTCCCCCTAGTAGCAACAACACATCTACAACCTTAGAGGTTTCTGTCACTCCCCAGATTAAATAGAGGCATGAACCCACTATCGATCATAAATACCCCCTCTTGGAGTCACTAGCAACTACTCGGCCAAGATAGCTACTAACAACGGAGAGCATGCAAGATCATAAACAACATAGAGATAACATAAGATAAAATTCAGTACATCAACTCAATCATAACACCAATATTCATCGGATCCCAACAAACACAACATGTAGAATTACATAACGGTGATCTCGATCATGTAAGGCAGCTCACGAGATCTAAACATGAAGCACATGGTGGAGAAGACAACCATCTAGCTACTGCTATGGACCCATAGTCCAAGGTAGACTACTCACTCATCGTGCCGGAGGCAAGCATGGCGATGAAGAAGACCTCCGGTGGTGATTCCCCTCTCCGGCAGGGTGCCGGGAAGAGCTTCTGGACCCTCCCGATCTCGGGTCAACGACGACGGCGGATCGCGATGTGTTTCTAGAAAAGAGATCGGGTCTTTAGGTTTTTCCCGTCGGGGGGTCTTTATAGGCGAAGGGGCAGCATCAGAAGTGGACCCGGGGGCCCACACCATAGGTGGGAACGGGCCAGGGCTAGGCCGCGCCCCCTGGTGGTGTGGCCGCCCTCTTGCTCGGCTCCGTCTCCTCTTCGGTTCTCTGGAAGCTTTGGTAAATATCTGGACTTCTGGCTTTTGTTTCGTCCAATTCCGAGAATATTTCCTGTGTAATATTTTTGAAACACAAAAACAGCAGAAAACAGGAAACTAATACTGTAGCATCTCGTTAATAGGTTAGTTCTGGAAAATGCATAAAAATGCCACGAAGTGTAACGAAATACTAAGCAAATGCTATAAAAACAAGCATGGAGCATCAAAAATTGTAGATATGTTGGAGACGTATCAGCATCCCCAAGCTTAACTCCTGCTCGTCCTCGAGTAGGTAAGTGATAACAAAAGAAATAATTTTTGAGGTGACATGCACCTACACAATCTTGATCATATATGTAAGCGTTGTGCGCTGGGATCAAAAGAACTTAAAACATGGGCATGAAAGACATAATCTTGATAGAAGAAACTTAGCAACCATGTTATAACATGAAAATGAATACAAATGAAAGATCATGAAAATGAAACAATGAAAGTCAAACGTGTGTTCAAATCATATGGAAAAACATACAAATGGTTTTCAGCTTGTCCTTCATGAGAGAGCAAAACATAAATGCATAGGACACCTTCAAGTTTAAGAGGGCGACTAGATACAAGTAATTTAAGAACAAGTGAAACCAACATCATGAATCAATCAATGAAAACTTTGGGAGAATGCACATTATACTCAGAATGATAACTATGCTCTCTTAGACGGTGCATAAAGATAGAAGGTGGAGACTCAACATAAAAGTAAAAGAAAGACCCTTCGCAGAGGGAAGCAGTGATTGTAAGTTTTATAAACCTTCAAAAATTATAGTACTTACTGGCTTTGAGCTCTCATTGCCCCCATCATAGGCATCTTGAATGGTTAGAGTTAATGCGAGTACAATTATGAAGAATATGCTTGACAAATCATAAGTTGAAAACCTCGTGTCCCGTGAAGTACGAATACCCAAACCTCATGCTACTCGACTTAGAGTCCCAAGAAAGCTTTTGTCATTGTAAATATATGTGTATCATCGAGAACCGCCAATGGGGTACCTCCTGCCCAATGACATGGAACAAGCCCACATCAAAATGACAAGACAAATAGACAATGAACACCTCGACATCTCTTTTATTTACCATTGGTATAGCTTTTTATTTTGAGATGCGTCGTCGAATGTCCACTATGGGCATGCTGTAAATTTCCACCATGAATGATGCATGGCTTAGATTAGTGGCCCAGGCATTTCCCTAACACATATAAAAACTCCATGATCCCGCAAGATTCCCAACTTATTTCACATCGCGAGTATCCATAAACAAAAGATCACGATATCAACTCAAATGAAAGATAGTGCAATGTTGAAAGCTTGCCCCATGACGGCATGACTGGGCTAATTTCCAACTTACAACTTACAAGCATAACAACTCAACATAAGACAGCCACAATGTCAAAATTTTAAAGCGAGAAAAGTAAAGTGTGCCATCAGGTTCGTGAGAGCTTTACTGACCAATTTTCGCATAACACCGAAAAGAGTTTAATTTGAAGGATAGATAAAAGCAAGTCAAATGTACTTTGGAATAGCAAATTGTTAATAGGTATGTATGGTGGACACTTTGGAACAACTTGGTTTTTAGGAGTTGGATGCACGAGTAGAGCTCATACTCAGTACAAAATGAGGGCTAGCAAAAGACTGGGAGCGACCAACTAAGAGAGCAATAACGGCCATAATCATGCAAAGTGACAAAGCGAAATTAAAAGAAGCATAAGATGGTATCAAAAGTCAAAAACTAAATGATCATAGAGGCAATGGCGACTTTGTATGAGTCTAACATGTGTGAGCATGCGCCAAGTCAACCCAAATAAAGCATCAAGGAGAAAACCAAAATAATGCTTCCAAATCTAGTACTTCTTATAAAGCAAAACCCCACTAAGAGATCATTTATGTTGTCTATCTTAACATGCAGACTAGCCACATCACCACCAAATCGGTGCCGTCCAATTCTCATCACCATCCGTCCACTATGTTGTCTCCATTGTGACATGCGAACACATGTCTTTAAGGTTCCGATGTAAAAAAGGAATGAAATTCCAACGTAAAGAAGTAGAGCAGTCTGAGGCATGCACCATTAATTCCAACATGCAACAAGCAAGAACACATCAGCCGGCTGCTTGACTCCCCCAAACACCAAACTGTCATCAGCCAATAAATTCATGGTGAATAGTTGGTCTCAACCTCTCCCCTTCCTTCCCTCCCAGTTCGCTCACTCATGCCACCAAGGAGAGCAACCCCCTTCTCTCCTAAATCCGGTAATCTAATTGACTGCACGCTACAGAAAGCATTAGCAGCAGTTTGCGGAAGCATCATGGTGACTGCACGTTGAAGACCGGTTGGAAAAAAATCATCACCATCCGTCCACTATGTTGTCTCCATTATGACATGCGAACACATGTCTTTAAGGTTCCCATGTAAAAAAGGAATGAAATTCCAACGTAAAGAAGTAGAGCAGTCGGAGGCATGCACCATTAATTCCAACATGCAACAAGCAAGAACACATCAGCCGGCTGCTTGACTCCCCAAACACCAAACTGTCATCAGCCAATAAATTCATGGTGAATAGTTGGTCTCAACCTCTCCCCTTCCTTCTCTCCCAGTTCGCTCACTCATGCCACCAAGGAGAGCAACCCCCTTCTCTCCTAAATCCGGTAATCTAATTGACTGCACGCTACAGAAAGCATTAGCAGCAGTTTGCGGAAGCATCATGGTGACTGCACGTTGAAGACCGGTTGGAAAAAAATCATGGTGACTACAAGTCTGCAACAAACAGACAATGATCTAGGATTCTAGGTACACCCCGAAATACCAAGACGTCCATGGATCTAATTTGCTTTAACTGATTGGTCTGAGGAATCCCACGCTATCACCGATGAGAGGTAACTCAACTTTCCTCCATTTTTTTGCTAGATTGCACTGATTTCACAATGAATTAATCTTATCCATCTTGCAATATCAAACAATTTTTTTTGACTATGATCTTGCGATTGGATCTTTCCGAAGTGGTGTGGAAATTATCCCCTTTTTGCTCATTGGTAACAAATATTATTGCCAGGTATCTTCCACATATTAGTGTAGCATTGCCAGAAGTTCATGTTCTATTAAATTGCACGTGGAACTGAATAATACCTTGGTTATATTACTATTAGAAAGCTAATTTCTTATTGGTACGTATATATATAGCTGCAGGATTGGTATTTTATTCCCTAACGTTTGACATGATCACAACCGATGGATGAGAAGTTTGAGTTATATATGCAACTACTCCAACTGAAAATTCATATGTCCGTTCAGTCTGTTTCTTCATGAAAATCTTGCTTGGTAATATTCTCCTACTCGATGATTATTACATTTTGTCATGGACTTGTAAGCTAGAATGCACACCTTGCATACTCATTGTAAATGACAAGGAATTTAGTTGGTCAAATACAGAACCATTTAACATCGACTATATTAGCCTCTCGACTGCTATGAAAAATTGAATCTTATATATTCTTCTTAGACAACTTCATGTTTGAAATGTCGTATGCTATTTCATTATACAACGAAGTCTTTAAAGAGGTCCCCGCTGCAACGCGCGGGGTATCTTTCTAGTAATTAAAACAACGCATGATTTTTTCAAAGGCTCATTAAGCAATCTCAGTCATTTGAGACAAGTCATGCTACAGCAAAACCACTAAACATACTATCAAAAAGACATCAAGCACGACATGCAAAAGCCTAGGCCGCAGTCTACACAAGCTCCTTCTTGTACCACTTTTTTGCATAAAGCTTTTTCTCTTTTCCAACACTATTCAAACTTTTTATAAAAACTCTTTTTGATGAAAACCAATATGGACCAGAGGCAAACATACACCTTGATGCAAAGATATAACAAGATCTGAACACAAATCAAGGTGAAAATCGAAAGCTAAACGCAGTTCTAGAAAAAGAGAACACTCGCGGAAATCTGTTTTTCACTCTTATCGCTCAACGAGTGTTCTTGGCAAATGAAAACCAAGGCAACTTCTCCAAAAGAAATTTGTTGGGGTCCAACCATTTATTGCAGCAAACAAAACTAAACAAAACTGAAAACTAAAAACAACTGATGCTCCAAGAAAAACGCATAATGCATGAAGCAATAAAAATATAGTGTGTTGAAAGGTGACCTGATTTTTGCCGATGAAGAAGGGGTGCCTCGGGGGCATCCCCAAGCTTTGACGCTTGTACCTATTGGATATTTTTTGGGGTGCGTGGGCATCCCCAAGCTTGAGCTTTTGTCCATTCTTCAACTCATCTCATCATTCTCCGATCCCTACACTTGAAAACTTCCTTCATACAAAAGTAAACACAAATCTATTAGCACCATTAGTGTAAGCATAACATTGAATCAACCCCTTTTTGATTCAGGTTTCAACTCAAAACCACCACATATAAAGTATATACTACTGTAGCAACTTCCCCAAAAGTTCCGTGATCAAAAGAACTAAAAAAGAAAGCGAAAAAGCGGCAAACACAAATATTGGCAGAAATCTGTCAAAACAGAACAGCTGACAAAGGTCGAATTTTTAGAAGGTTTTCTGTTGCTCAAATCAAAACGTGTTAAACTAATGAAAGTTTGGATATAACCTGGGGCATACGCACAAGAAATCTCAGGTCCAAAAGATATACAGAGAATTTTCAAGAATTTTTATGGTGCAGCACCGAAAACTGTTTTAGGACAGCAACATCCCCAAATCTTACCTCACTCAAATTAGAAGCTTCTTTTGGCACAAAAACGAAATAAAAATGATAAGGAGAGGTCATTACAGTAGTAATAACTTCCAAGACTCAAATAAAATAAAAAGAACTGAATGTAAAAACATTGGGTTATCTCCCAAGAGTGCTTTTCTTTAACGCCTTTGAGCTAGGCGCAGAAAATGCGAATCAAGTATTTTTGAAAGAAGCATTAAGATCCACTATAGGAGTTTTCTCAACAATAAATTGAATTGTGTCCAAATGAGTTTTTGAAGATCCTTTATGATCACGCTTTGGTACACTACTTTCATCAAAAACAACGCGTGATTTTTTCAAAGGCTCATTAAGCAATCTCAGTCATTTGAGATAAGTCATACTATAGCAAAACCACTAAGCATACTATCAAAACGACATCAAGCACGACATGAAAATGTCTAAGCCGTAGTCTAAACAAGCTGCTTTTTGTACCACTTTTTTTTGCATGAAACTTTTTCTCTTTTCCAACACCATTCGAACCTTTTTGAAACAACTCTTTTGATGAAAACCAACATGGACCAGAGGTCAAAATACACCTTGATGCAAAGATATAGTAAGATCTGAACAAAAATCAAGGCGAAAAACAAAAGCTAAATGCAGTAGCAGAAAAAGAGAACACTCATTGAACGATAAGAGTGAAAAATGGAGTGTTCTTGGCAAATGAAAAACGAGTAAATCTCCTCCAAAAGAAATTTGTTGGGGTCCAACCATTTATTGCAGAAAACAAAATTAAACAAAACTGAAAACTAAAGTAAAGACGATCCAAGAAAAATGCATAGTGCATGAAGTAATAAAAATATAGTGTTTTGAAAGGTGACATGATTTTTGCCGATGAAGAAGGGGTGCCTCGGGGGCATCCCCAAGCTTTGACGCTTGTACCTCTTGGATATTTCTTGGGGTGCGTGGGAATCCCCAAGCTTGAGCTTTTGTCCATTCTTCACCTCATTTCATCATTCTCTAATCCCTACACTTGAAAACTTCCTTCATACAAAACTCAACAAAATTCTATTAGCAACATTAGTGCAAACATAATAATGAATCAACCCCTTTTTAGTTCAGGTTTCAACTAAAAACCACCACATATAAAGCATATACTACTGTAGCAACTTCCCCAAAAGTTCCGTGATCAAAAGAACTAAAAAAGAAAGCGATCGAGAGGCAAACACAAATAGTGGCAGAAATCTGTCAAAACAGAACAGCTGACAAAGGGAGATTTTTTCGAGGGTTTTCTGTTGATCAAAAGGTGTAAAACTAATGAAAGTTTGGATATAACCTGGGGCATATGCACAAGAAATCGCAGGTCAAAAAGATATTCTGAGAATTTTCACGAATTTTTATGGTGCAGCACCGAAATTTGTTTCAGGACAGCAACTTCCCCAAATCTTGCCTCACTCAAATTAGAGGTTTCTCTTGGCACAAAAATGAAATAAAAAGTATAAGGAGCGGTTATTACAGTATTAATATCTTCCAAGACTCAAATAAAAGAAAAAGAACTGAAAGTAAAACAATGGGTTATCTCCCAAGAGTGCTTTTCTTGAACGCCTTCGAGCTAGGCGCAGAAAGGTGCAAATCAAGTAATATCAAGCGATGAAGCATCAAGCTTATAATTTGCTCTAAGAATAGAGTTAAAAAGTAATTTCTTCCTCTTCCTAGGGAAGTGTTCCATACCTTTCTTGAGTGGGAATTGATATTTGATGGTGCCTTCTTTCATATCAATGATGGCACCTACAGTTCGAAGAAATGGTCTTCCCAAAATAACAGGACTTGAAGCATTGCATTCAACATCCATAACAAGAAAATCAACGGGAACAAGGCTATTGTTAACCATAATAAGAACATCATTAATCCTTCCCAAAGGTTTCTTCTTAGCAACATCAGCAATAGGAACATCATAATAACACTTTTCAAGTGGTGGTAAATCAAGCATATCATAAATTTTTCTAGGCATAATAGAAATAGTAGCACCTAGATCACATAAAGCACGACAATCAAAACCATTAACATGCATATCAATGATGGGTTCCCAACCATCTTCTAACTTCTTGGGAATAGAAGCTTTTTGCTTCAACTTTTCATCCCTAATTTTCATGAGAGCATTTGTAATATGATTTGTAAAAACAATATTCAAAGAACTAGCATTAGGACTCAAAGCAAGCTTTTGCAAGACCAAAATAACTTCAGATATATTGCAGCCATCAACATCAAAATCACTAAAAGAAATAGAGCTATCATCTCCTATACTCCAAAAAATTTCAGCACTCTTTTGAGAAAAAGTTTTTGCAGTTTTGGGCTTTTTAGTACAAGGAGTGGGAGTTTTCTCTACACCAATCAAAGTAAGAGGATTGCTAGCATTTGGAACAACATCATTAGAGGTAGTAATGGTACATACCTTCATATTTCTAGCCATCTCATCTTCTCTTTCCCACCTGGCATGCAATTTTGCTAACATCCTAACATTTTCATCAATTTTAACTTGGATAGCATTAGCAGTGGCAAAAGTATTGCTTTCCTTCACATCATTAGGCAACACTTTTAGTTTCAGAAGTTCAACATCAAGAGCAAGGCTATCAACTTTAGAAGAAAGAATATCAATTTTGCCTAACTTTTCCTCAACAGACTTGTTAAAAGCAGTTTGCTTACCGATGAAGTCCTTGAGCATTACCTCAAGCTCAGAGGGTGCGCCCCTAGTGTTGTTGGAGGAATTACCATAAGAGTTACCATAACCATTACCATTGGTAGAAGGATACGGCCTATAATTGTTACTAGCAAAATTGTTCCTATAAGAATTGTTGTTAAAATTATTATTTCTAATGAAGTTTACATCAACATGCTCTTCTTGAGCAACCAAAAAGGCCAAAGGAACATTATTAGGATCAACTTGAGTTCTATCATTAGAAAGCATAAGCATAATAGCATCAATCTTATCACTCAAAGAAGAGGTTTCCTCAACAGAATTTACCTTCTTACCTTGTGGAGCTCTCTCGGTGTGCCACTCAGAATAATTTACCATCATGTTGTCGAGAAGCTTGGTTGCGGCGCCCAAATTAAGGGACATAAAAGTGCCCCCAGCAGCTAAATCCAATAGGTTTCTTGAAGAAAAATTCAGTCCTGCATAAAAAGTTTGGACAATCATCCAAGTAGTCAGTCCATGAGTAGGGCAATTCTTTATCATAGATTTCATTCTTTCCCAAGCCTGAGCAACATGTTCATTATCAAACTGTCTAAACTTCATGATATCACTATGCAAAGCTATAATCTTAGCAGGAGGATAGTATTTTCCAATAAAAGCATCCTTACACTTAGCCCATGAATCAATACTATTTCTAGGCAAAGATAGCAACCAATCCTTAGCTTTTCCTCTTAAAGAAAAAGGAAACAACTTAAGCTTAATAATATCTCCTTCTACATCCTTATATTTTTGCATCTCACATAGCTCAACAAAATTGTTGAGATGAGCTGCAACATCATCAGTACTAGCACCAGAAAATTGCTCTTTCATAACAAGGTTTAATAAAGCAGGTTTAATCTCATAAAAATTTGCAGCAGGAGCAGGTGATGCAATAGGAGTGCAGATAAAATCACTATTATTTGTGCTAGTAAAATCACACAACTTGGTGTTCTCATGAGTACCCATTCTAGCAAAGCTAAGAGCAGACAAGTAAAAATAACTAATAGGAAACTAATTTTTGTGTGTTTTTGATAAAACGATGCAAGCAGAAATAAAGTAAAGCAAAACAATAAATAAAGTAAAGGATGTGCGTGCGAAACTCCCCTTGCAGAAATCTTCTTTTTCCCTGGCAACGACGCCAGAAAAAGTTGCTTGATGCGGGCAGATAACCACCCAGTTGGGAACCCCAAGAGGAAGGTATGATGAGCACAGTAGCAAGTTTTCCCTCAGTAAGAAACCGAGGTTTATCAAACCAGTAGGAAAAAGCCAAACTTCAGAAGGTGATGCCTGCTAGCTTCGCGATAGCTCCGGATAATTTATAAGGCGCCTCGTCCAGGGATTTGCTTTGCACTAGCAGCAACGTGGAACCTGCACACAACACAACCAAGAACTTTGCTCCTAACTTACGATGAGGTTGTCAATCTCACCGGTTTGCTGTAAACAAAGGATTGAGCGTATCGAGTGGAAAGCAATAGTAGTATGCGAGAAAGTAAACAGTGCGAGTAAAAGTAAACAGTAATAGCAATGTAAAGGAAATTGGATCGGGGTCCACAGTTCACTAGTGGTGTCTCTCCATAAGATAAATAACGACATGCTGGGTAAACAAATTACAGTTGGGCAATTGATAGAATAAAGATAACGTGCATATGTCTCGAGGATCACTATGAGATTTACTCTGGGCATTACAACAAAATACATAGACCGCCATCCAACTGCATCTATGACTAATAATTCACTCGCGGGGATATCGTCCGAACACCCCTCGAGTATTAAGTTGCGAACAACAGATAACTGCATTAAGCAAAGTGTATAATGTAAACAAAACAAATGTCCTTGGACACAAGAATGTTGTTTTCTCCCTAGTGTCAACAGCACATCTACAACCTTAGAGGTTTCTGTCACTCCCCCAGATTAAATAGAGGCATGAACCTAACTATCGAGCATAAATACCCCCTCTTGGAGTCACTAGTATCTACTTGGCCAAGATAGCTACTAACAACAGAGAGCATGCAAGATCATAAATAACATAGAGATAACATAAGATAAAATTCAGAACATCAACTTATCATAACACCAATATTCATCGGATCCCAACAAACACAACATATAGAATTACATAAAGATGATCTCGATCATGTAAGACAACTCACGAGATCTAAACATGAAGCACATGGTGGAGAAGACAACCATCTAGCTACTGCTATGGACCCATAGTCCAAGGTAGACTACTCACTCATCGCGCTGGAGGCAAGCATGGCGATGAAGAAGACCTCCGGTGGTGATTCCCCTCTCCGGCAGGGTGCCGGGAAGAGCTTCTGGACCCTCCCAATCTCGGGTCGATGACGGCGGCGGATGGCGATGTGTTTCTGGAAAATTGATCGGGTCTTTAGGTTTTTCCTGTCGGGGGGTCTTTATAGGCGAAGGGGCAGCGTCAGAAGTGGACCAGGGCGCCCTCACCATAGGTGGGCGCGGCCAGGGGTTGGGCCGCGCCCCCTGGTGGTGAGGCTAGCCCCTGGCCCCTCTCTATCTCCTCTTCGGTCTTCTGGAAGCTTCGGTTAATATTAGGAGGTTCGGCTTTTGTTTCGTGATCCAATTCTGAGAATATTTCCTGTGTAACTTTTCTGAAACACAAAAATAGCAGAAAACAGGGAACTGTCACTGTGGCATCTTGTTAATAGGTTAGTTCCGGAAAATGCATAAAAACACCACGAAGTGTAACAAAACACTAAGCAAATGGTGTAATAACAAGCATGGAGCATTAAAAATTATAGATACGTTTGAGACGTACCATGGAGCGACATGAAAGCAATGCTGCAGAAGTAATTTTAATCATTAGCACACTATATCGGCCCCTTTCATTAATTTCCTGATATCAAGTATTTAATAACTCATTTATTCATTTTCTTTGCCCTGTAGGGTTTGGACACGTTTCACAAGGAAGATAGTAGGTCGATTCGAAGAAAAGCTAACTTTTAAAAAGATAAAGGGTTTGGAGCAGCCACCGGGGACCAATCTGTGTGGATTCTACGTCTGTGAGTACATCCGGTGGTACACCAGTGAGCGGAGAGCAAGTTCCTCGGACATTGATGTATGTAAACAATATTCATAGTTTTATTTTATTATCATCAATTATGTTGAGTTCCATCCAACTTATATATATCCATATCGATCTTCTTAAAGTTTTTAGTGATGCAGGAGAAGCTCCTACCAACCCAGCGCATACGAGCAATTCAAGAGGAGCTGGCGGGATTTCTGTTGAGGGAGGTCATCGATGAAAAAGGAGAACACTATGTGGAGGACGAGGAACACTACATATAATTTAGTGATCTCCATGTAATTATATAGTTGTATGAAAACTTAACTTGTTTGAAATTTGTTTGAAAAATATGGAGACTTGTTTGAAATTGTAGTATATACAATTGCAAGACATCGTATATTATACATACATCAACATGTAATGTGTATGTACTAGTCGTAGAATATGGGTACGGAAACTTGCTTGAAATTAAAGTGAACCCTAACCATAAACCCTAAACCTATAATCTGAAACAGAAATGAAAAAAAAACAAAACACTTTAGTCCCGGTTCATGTTACAAACCGGGACTAAAGGTCCCCGAGCCGGCGCGCCCAGCCGTGCCCACGTGGACGGCCATTAGTCCCGGTTCGTTAGCAACCGGGACTAAAGAGTGGGGGCCTTTAGTCCCGCTTTGCTAGTCCCAGTTGGGCAACCAGGACTAATAGCAGTTATGGACCGAGATTAATGACATTTTTTCCACCAGTGCATGCATGCATATTGGACAAGCACCCGTAGTACTATGCATACAAGTTTTATTACTAAGTCTTTTTAGTTAAAAGTTTGGGAGTATTCTGATTTTATGTCATCTATATGCAAGCTTTTGGTTCTCGATTATATGATCCAAACTCGAAGTATTATAATGGTGTGCTAGGCTTGTCATCAAATCAAATTAAGATGCTTTTTTTGTTACAAATTGAAAGTTCAGTCGCTCATGTGACTCTGGAGGCGATTCACCGCCGCCACCCCTTACCTCTCCTCCCCATCGTCTTCGGTTTCGATGATTATTGTTTCGAAGCGGCAATGAACCTGGTGTGATAGAGAAACTAAACAACCAAGAACCCTATTAAAACAAAAAAGGAAACATGATAATTCTCGACCTTAGCAAAATGAAAACAACCATTATTAAATAAACCGGTATATATGTCAAAATTCATTAATAAAAAAATGTATGGTAAACGTTCTGCACTTCTAGAGGCATGCATGCAATACCCAAACCTTAGTTTGGCCAACTGAAACAGAGCCGGTCCTGAGATATCGGGGGCCTAAGGCGTAACCAGAGTCTGAGCCCTAATACAAATATCATAACAATAATTGATATATGCATATACATACATGATGTTAGGATGCTTAAAGTGGATCCAAAATCATTATTGATATCAAACACTATAAACATGTTTGTTTAAAAATTTTCTTCCAACATGACTACATGCAATCTCACCAATGATAATATATTAATGTAATTCTTGTCAATTATCACATCGACTCTGCCTGAATTCATGTAAGTGTGGTGATAGGTGGGCGCGGTATGGTCTTCTCTTGGCAACTAGGCCTCTTGCTTCTAAGTGTGGTTGCATGAGTGGCGATGATTGACAACTCCAGCTCTTGTGCATGTCACGATGGTGCCTCGAATAATACCTATCAGATGGAATTGGATTCATACCTAGCCATGACCTTTTTTTTTTTCTTTCTCTGAGTTATCATTTGAACTATAATTCTATATTTAGTTATGAGTGGACCTTGTCGTCTAACTATCCAATAGATACTCGATCATCTATCCTTTCACTTTCACACTCCTCTGGCGCACTTTGCCCAGGCTGCGGATTTCGCACTAGGTTATTTTTTGGACATTTGTCGCACTATGGTTGGTTGATCGACATTTGACAACAATTGGTGCAATTAAAGAGAAAGAGGGTTGGATCAATAATCGCGATGGAATCAAAATGCATGTATTAGCTCCATTCCCCGGTTTTTTGCGTTTGGTCCAGCCTCCGTCACTTTTTTAAACCTCCCGTCACTTAAGAGCATCTCCACCGGTAGGCCCAAAAAACTGATCGGCGCCATGCATGCCGGCGGTTTTTTGGGGTGGCCGGTAGCTCCTCCCTAATTATTGGGGAGCTTGCCCGACACCGGTGGCCCTCTCAAGTGGGAAAAGGAGGAGAGAGAGGGGGCTAAGTGGGGGTAGGTGACATTTTTTATACATGATTTGATGTCCGACGCTCTCGATGAAAGCCCACCGGCTAGGGAGTTGCTCGGGATCGCCGGCGCTTTTTTTGGGACCAAGATGACACCGGTAGCTTTTTAGGACCGTGAGTGTGACCGCGATTTAGACCCCGACCCCAAATAATATGCCTAAGGCGTTTTGAAAGTCGTTTTGGGCTCCTGGTGGAGATGCTCTAATCATGTCGCAGACGGGAACGCCTATAGGACGCTCTTAGCGTCGATTCGCGGGTCAACGCCCGCAGGCGCTCTCGCGGTGGGCCGGCCCAATTCGGCCGAGTTTTGTTTCCATTTTTCTTCTGTTTCCTGTAATCCGGAAATTTATTCAAACTCGATTTTGTTCAAATTCGAATGTCACGTCAAATCCGAAAATATGTTCAAACTCGAATTTGTTTAAATTTAAATTTATTCAAACTCGAATTTGTTCAAATTCAAATTTGTTCAAACTCGAATTTGTTCAAATTCAAATTTGTTCAAACTCGAATTTGTTCAAATTCAAATTTGTTCAAACTCGAATTTGTTCAAATTAAAACTATTCCAGAATTTGAAAAAATATTTTTTTAAAAATAAAGAAAAACGAAAACCGACCCAAAAACCAGAAAAGACGCAACCTGCAGAAATAAAAAGAAAACTAGAAAAAGCAGTGAAAAACCGACCAGAAAGTTCCAGAACCTTCCCAAAACCGAAAAAAATCGAACACCTCAGATGCTAGTGGGCCGGCCCGTTAAGATTACAGTGTGGGTGTAAAGCTGAAAACCATCATACAAAGGGATGACTAGGTTTCACCGTCGCAGACTTATTATTCTTTTGAGAATCAATCAGTTCGTAGCTTTTTTTTAGGGAACTCCTGGACCCAAAAGAAAAGGCCAAGCTAAGAAGACCAAAAGAAGGCCCAATCAACAGAGGAAAAAAGGCCCACGGTCTCATCCGACCTAGAAGTGGTAACGAGTCGTTCGTCCTCTCCCGGAAACGTACGAGAGAGAAAACTCTCGAGCTCCTCTAATGGCGACATCGCATGGATTTCTTCCAACTGCCTATGTCGTACCTGCTGGGGGCCCTTGGAATAGGGGCCCAGGGCGGCCGCCCACCCTGCCCCCCTCAGGGCCAGCCCACCAAAGGATGCTTCGAAGGAAGGGGCTGGTGCGTGCATACCAGAAAAACTGGAAAGAAATCTCGTAGAAAATGGAAATTTTGTATACTCAGATCGATAGCTGTAAACGTCGGTGCCTAAGGATTCCATATTTGAGCCATGGTTTCCGGTTTTATTCTACCAGCCATACAATTCCCCGGCCATAAAAAGAGGCCTATGCCGCGGCCGCTACGACATAAGCCAATCAACATCTTGAGTTCTCGATCGACTCGATAGATGGATCGATTGACTCGATCGATGGATCAATGGATGATGATGCACGGGCACGAGGGAGATCTAAACCTCGTGCTCCGCCTCTGCACCTTGGAGCTCGCCCTCGCGTCGGCCGTCATCATGGCCGCCTCCGAGTGCACCACCAGATCCGGCGTCGTCACCACATACGCCCACTTCAGCTCCTTCGTGTTCCTCGTGGGGTGCAATACCACGGCGGCCGTCCTCGAGGCAGCGGCGGTCTACCTGGAGGTCACATCCGGCCTCGCCGCCGCTTTCGCCTCTGCTGACGCCCCCATTAACGACGATGAAGAGAATACGGTGGCCACCCATATGGAGAAGGAGCAGGGAATCGGCGCAGCAGGGATCATGCTGGTGGTGTTGGACGTGGTCGTGATGGCGCTTCTCTACTCGGGAATGGCGGCCATGTTCGCGTCGGCTGCGGACTGCGGCGTCCAGATCGGCGCCTGTGCGTCATTCGTTCGGCAAGTGCAGCAGACCAAGTTCCTGTCGCTTGCCGCCTGCGCCGCCGCCACGCTTATGGTCATCGTCAAGGGCGTAAAGTAATCTAGATGCATGCATGCATCCTGGACAACACGCAGTAGTATGCAGTATGCATACAAGCTTTATTTAGTCTTTTAGTTAAAAGTTTGGGAGTATATAGATTTTGTGTCATCTATATGCACGAGATCTTGGTTCTTGTCTTCTTGATTATATATGCTGCAAACTCGAAGTATTATCATGGTGTGCTAGGCTTGTCATCAAATCAAATAAAGAGGTTTTTTTTTTGTTATGAATTGAAACTTGAGTCGCTCATGTGACTCTGGAAGCGATTCCCCGCAGCCATCCCTTAACCTCTCCTCCCCATCGTCTGCGGTTTCAGTGATTATTGTTTCACTGCGGCGAGGAACTTGGTGTGATACAGAAACTAAACAACCAAGAACCCTATAAAAACACAAAAGGAAACAAGATGATTTTCGAGCAATAACTAGTAAAATATAAATCAACCATGCATAAATAAACCGGTATACGTCAGAATTGTTGATTATGATTAATAAAAACGTGAAGAAAAATGTAGGATAAAATATTACTTTTACGTGCATATCACACCTTCAACTTTACCGCCTAACCAAATGTGAGAAACAACACGGAATTATCTGACATACCATTAGCAACAAAAAAACACTACCAAGGATTATAGACAAGAACAGATAACCCAAAGACAAACATATACTTGGCAACATATATATGCACCCTAGGACTAATTTTGAATCGAGATATTTATTTGAACGGAAAATCTTAGTGGCGCACGCGCGACAAAACAACGTCCTCGTCGCACACCTGGAAAAGGAAGGAAGCCACGCGCGGCGCGGCTGCACTCGATGCACCTACCGAGCGCACCTCCCTCTACGTTCTCCGCCTCCCTCCACCATGCGCTCATCGCGGTGGCCGCCGGGGCCCCCACCCCAGATGAAGCAGCAGCAGTCTCCACTATCGAGGAAGTCGCCGCCTCCACCATTGATGTTGAGGACGAGCTTCTACTCTTTCTTCCCCCAAGCGCATCTATTTCCTCGTCCCCTCCACCACGGCGCCATAGCCGAAACGGCGGAAGCAGCACGGCGGTCACGACGACCAAGACAAAGAGGATCCACGGCAGCGGCGAGCACGCCGGAGCAGGAGGAGGAAGCGGAAAAAGGATCCAGTCCCGGTCTTTTCCCGTGCTCGCCTCCCTCCTGTCGCCGCGGCTGCCTTCCCGCCGTCTCTCGTCACTGTGCGCGACCTCACACCGCAGGTGATGCGGGCCATGCGTACGGGCGGTCGGCTGGCCAGCGTTCAAGGGAGCAGAGCTCGCGCGGCGTCCCGCGCCATGCGGCGGAGCGCAGGAGGCGGCCAGAGCTCAGTGAAGCGGAGCTTGCGTGGCGGCCCGCCGCCGCCGCCCGCGCGAGGCGACAGAGCGCAGGGGGCGGCCAGCGCTCAGGGTGTCGGAGCTCGCGTGGCGACGCGCGCCAGGCGGCGGAGCGCAGGGGGCGGCCAGCGCCAGGCGGCAGAGCGCAGGGGTGGACAACGCTCAGGCGGGCGGCCAGCGTGGGCTGTGCGAGACTGAAGGGGATAGCCGGGATGCACGCTCTGACCATTGGGGGAGAAAAGGAGGGGAAAAGACTGAAAAGTTGGTTTCTCTAGTAAAGAAATTGCTTAATCACTGTGAATAAATTGCCTATAGTACTTTCAATTTTACCTTCACCGTAATTAAATTCTCTGCAGTACCTTTTGTAAGCATCTTTGTAGATGATTTCACCATGTAGTTCAATATTTTTCTTGGTGTATTGAGTATTGGTTTTTTGATATAGCCCGATGGAGTAACTTTGGCATGCCATAGAGTAATTTTGGTGCTCGACTACGCAACATTAGTGCCGACTTTGCTGTTAGACGCTGCAACTTTGTTGCTTGAGGGCACAATTTTGGTGCCCGATTACGCAACTTTAGTGTCAGATGGCTCAACTTTGGTTCTTGACGGCGCAACCTTGGTGCACGACAGAGCAAGTTTGGTGCATGACAAACCAATTTTGGTGCCCGACCACACATTTGGTGCCTGAGAATGCAACTGTGGTACCCAACATTGCAAATTTTGTGTCGACGACACAACTTTGATGCCCGACGATGCGACATTGATGCCTAGGGAAATTTTAATGTCCAATGACATAATTCTAGGGTACGATAGTGAAGGGTTTCGTAGCATAGTAAACAAAATTTTTCCTACGCAACGAACAAGAAAGCCAAGATCTAATCTAGGAGATGTAATCAACGAGAGAGGTAGATGAGATCTTCATACCCTTTGAAGATTCGCACAGCGGAAACGTTCAAGAGAACGTGGTTGACGTAGTCGTACTCGCCTTCTCCTCCTCGCGATCCGATCCGATCCTACGTGGCAAGTGGCGGCGCCTCCGAGAGTTGCACACGTGCGGTGCAGCGACGTCTCCTCCTTCCTTGGTCCAGCAAGTATGGTGGAGAGATAGATTGGATCGGCAGCACGACGGCGTGGTGCTTATGGTGGAGAGTTTCTGCGGCAGGGCTTCGCCTACGTGCAGTCACGAGAGAGAGAGAGGGAGGGCAGCAGGGGCGGCTAGGGTTTGGGTCTTCAGGTGAGGGAGGGCTGCGCCCCTGCCCCCCCTTATATGGGGGGCTGGGCGGCCAGCTTAGCCCCTCCTCCAATCCCTAGCCGACTTGGATAAGGAGGAGTGGGGGGCAAGTTTCCCCCCCTTTCCTTATTTGAAGTTTCCTTTAGGGTTACCCTTGGGCTTGGCCGGCTGGGCCTTAGGGGCCTTGTGCACCTGGCCCAAGGCGGCCAGGGCACTTCCCCTTAGGCCCACGCAGGCCTCCGTCAAGTGGGCCCACGTTGGTCCCACTCCGGAACCTTCTAGAACCTTCCGGTACAATACCGATAAACTCCGAAACCTTTCCGGAATCCAAAAACTGCTTTCCTTTATATGAATCTTATTCTCCGGACCATTCCGGAACCTCTCATGACGTCCTGGATCTCATCCGAGACTCCGAACTAAAACTCATAAACCAATTATCCATTCTATCCTAGCATCGATACACGTTAAGTGTGTGACCCTACGGGTTCGAGAATATGCAGACATGATCTTCTATCAATAATCAATAGCGGGATCTGGAAACCCATATTGACTCCCACATATTCATCGATAATCATATCGAATGAACCACGATGTCAGGATTCAATTAATCCCGTATATGTATTCCCTTCGTCACACGATATTTTACTTGCCCGAGATTTGATCGTCGGTATCGCCATACCTAGTTCAATCTCGTTCACAGCAAGTACTTTACTCGTTCCGTAATCCGATATCACTTCGTGATTAACTCCTTAACCACATGCTTGCAAGCGGTGTTGATATCGATTACCGAGTGGGCCCGAAGTATATCTCTCCGACTTGGGAGGGACAAATTCCATCTCGATACATACAACTCAACAAGTACTTTCTGATCACCTGAGAGACACCTTTATTATCACCCTCACATAGGATGACGTTTGATGACTTCAAAGCTTTCTTCCGATACTAGGGAGTTGTATCATCTCATGGTCTAAGGAATACAATACATGACATAGGAAAAGCTTCGCAAAGATGAACACGATGACACGATCTAATTGCTCTGCTTTATTTAGGTCTGTCCATCATATCATTCTCCTAATGATATGATCTCATTATTAATTGACAACACATGTCTATGGTTAGGAAACCTTAACCATCATTAATCAATGAGCTAGTCCAAAGAGGCGTACTAGGGACACGGTGTTGCTCATAAACCACACAAGTATTAAAGTTTCCGCTTAATACAATTCTAGCATGGAATATAAACATTATCATGAACAAGAATTATAATAATAACATCTTTATTATTGCCTCTAGGGCATAATTCCAACAGTCTCCCACTTGCACTAGAGTCAATAATCTAGTTTACAAATGGCAACAATCTAACACCCATGGCATTAAGGTGCTGATCATGTTTTGCTCGTGGAAGAGGTTTAGTCAACGGATCTGCGACATTCAGATCTGTATGTACTTTGCTAATCTTCAGATCTCCATCTCCTATATAATCTCGAATTATATGGAATCGGCGATTGATGTGCTTGGTTTTTGGATGATATCTTGGTTCCTTAGCCAGTGCCATGGCGCCAGTGTTGTCGCACAATATCTCCAGTGGGTCCAAGGCATTTGGAACCACACCAAGCTCAGTGATGAAGTTTCTGATCCAAACTCCTTCACTTGATGCTTCCGAAGCAGCCATGTATTCCGCTTCTGTTGTAGATCCCGCGATCACGCTTTGCTTGCAGCTTCTCCAGCTCACAGCTCCACCATTCAAAATATAAACGTATCCTGTCTGAGATTTAGAATCATCCGGGTCGGTGTCGAAGCTAGCGTCGACGTAACCTTTTACGACGAGCTCCTCGTCACCTCCATAGACTAAGAACATTTCTTTAGTCCTATTTAAATACTTTAGGATGTTCTTTACGGCTGTCCAGTGTTCCACTCCTGGATCACTTTGGTATCTGCTCGTCAAACTAAGAGCATTGGACACATCCGGTCTAGTACACAGCATGGCATACATGATAGAACCTATGGCCGAGGCATATGGCACTTTGCTCATAGTTTCTCTATCTTTTACCGTAGCTGGACACTGAGCCTTGCTCAATATCTTACCTGACAACATGGGCAATGAACCTTTCTTTGCTTTATCCATTCTGAACCTCTTCAGAACTTTGTCCAGATATGTACTTTGGCTTAAAGCTATTAGGCGTCTTTCTCTATCTCTATAGATTTTGATGCCTAATATATAAGCAGCTTCCCCTAGGTCTTTCATTGAAAAACATTTATTCAAATAACTCTTCACATCGTTAAGCATATCGATGTCATTTCCAATAATCAATATGTCATCCACATATAGTACTAAAAATGTCACCGAGCTCCCACTCACTTTCTTGTAGATACAAGCTTCGTAGCAATTTGGAACAAATCCAAAATTCTTGATCACTTGATCAAAACGAAGGTTCCAACTCCGAGATGCTTGCTTCAGTCCATAAATGGAACGCTGAAGTTTGCACACCTTATTAGCATCCTTAGGATCGACAAAACCTTCGGGCTGCATCATATACAACTCTTCATCAATGTTGCCATTGAGGAACGCAGTCTTGACATCCATCTGCCATATTTCATAATCATGAAACGCAGCAATTGCTAATAAAATCCGAATGGACTTAAACATCGCTACGGGAGAGAAAGTCTCATCGTAGTCAACACCTTGAACTTGCCGAAAACCTTTTGCGACAAGCCGAGCTTTATAGACAGTAACATTACCATCCGCGTCCGTTTTCTTCTTGAAAATCCATTTGCACTCAACGGCCTTACGGTCGCTAGGAGGATCCACCAAAGTCCACACTTGGTTTTCGCTCATGGATCCCAATTCGGATTTCATGGCCTCTAGCCATTTCTCAGAGTCTAGGCTCATCATTGCTTCCTCATAGTTCGCAGGTTCGCTGTTGTCTAACAACAAGACGGTTAAGACAGGGTTGCCGTACCATTCAGGAGTGGCACGTGACCTTGTCGACCTGCGAAGTTCAGTAGTAGCATCGTTTGAAGTTTCATGATCTTTATCATTAGCTTCCTCTCTTGTTGATGCAGGCGGCGCCGGAACAATTTCTGGTGCTGCGCTACTCTCCAACTCGAGAGAAGGTTCAATAACCTCGTCTAGCTCTACCTTTCTCCCACTCACTTCTTTCGAGAGAAACTCCTTCTCAAGAAAGGATCCGTTCTTTGCAACAAACACTTTGCCTTCGGATCTGTGGTAGAAGGTATACCCAATCGTTTCCTTAGGGTATCCTATGAAGACGCATTTCTCCGCTTTGGGTTCGAGCTTGTCCGGCATCAACTTCTTGACGTAAGCTTCGCATCCCCAAACTTTAAGAAACGACAACTTAGGTTTAGCACCAAACCAAAGTTCATACGGTGTCGTCTCAACGGATTTAGATGGTGCCCTATTTAAAGTGAATGCAGCGGTTTCTAATGCATAACCCCAAAATGATAACGGCAAATCTGTAAGAGACATCATTGATCGCACCATATCTAATAGAGTTCGATTCCGGCGTTCAGACACACCATTGCGCTGTGGTGTTCCGGGTGGCGTGAGTTGCGAAACGATTCCGCTTGCTTTAAGATGCGTGAGAAAATCATAACTCAAATACTCACCTCCACGATCGGATCGTAGAAATTTAATTTTCCTGTTACGATGGTTTTCCACTTCGTTCTGAAATTCTTTGAACTTTTCAAACGTTTCAGATTTATGTTTCATTAAATAGATATACCCATATCTACTTAAGTCATCAGTAAAAGTGAGAAAATAGCGATATCCACCGCGCGTCGAAATACTCATTGGTCCGCACACATCGGTATGTATGATTTCCAATAAGTCCGTTGCTCGCTCCATTATTCCGGAGAATGGGGTTTTGATCATCTTGCCCATGAGGCATGGTTCGCACGTGTCAAATGATTCAAAATCAAGAGACTCCAAAAGTCCATCAGAATGGAGTTTCTTCATGCGTTTTACACCAATATGACCTAGACGGCAGTGCCACAAATAAGTTGGATTATCACTATCTACTTTGCATCTTTTAGCCTCAATGTTATGGATGTGTGTTTCATTGCTTTCGAGATTCAGAAGAAATAAACCATTCACAACAGGTGCATGACCATAAAAGATGTTATTCATATAAATAGAACAACCATTATTCTCAGATTTAAATGAATAACCGTCTTGCAATAAACATGATCCAGATATAATGTTCATGCTCAACGCAGGCACATAATAACACTTATTAAGGTTTAAAACTAATCCCGAAGGTAAAACTAAGGAGAGCGTGCCGACGGCCATCACATCAACTTTTGATCCATTGCCAACGCGCATCGTCACCTCATCTCTTGCTAGCCGCCGTCTATTCCGTAGCTCCTGTTTCGAGTTACAAATATTAGCAACTGAACCAGTATCATATACCCAGGCACTACAACGAGCGCTAGTAAGGTAGACATCAATAACATGTATATCAAATATACCTTTGATGGTGCCAGCCTTCTAGTAAGCTAGTGGTCTTGTTGACCATCAACACATGATTGTCTTTCTTGATATCCACCTTCGCAGCTTTCAGCTTAGCGAAGAGCTCAGTGATCGTATCAGTGGAACCAATTTGATTATGAGTAACTACAAAACCTTTGTAGCTAGGAGGGAGTGATTGCAGAACTCTGTCAATCTTGAGCTCCTCTGGAATCTTGCAGTCCAGTTGCTCAAGGCGTTGAGTGTAGCCCGACATCTTAATGGCGTGCTCACTAACGGAACTCCCTTCCTCCATCTTGCAGTTAAAGAACTTCTCAGAGATCTCATATCTCTCAGAACGGGCTTGAGTCTGAAACATGGTTTTCAGTTCCTCAAGTATCTCATAAGGCCCGCGGTACTTCTCAAAACGATTTTGAAGTTCCGGTTCCATAGAAAACAGCATGGTACTCATAATCACATCACAATCATCTCTACGAGCATTGAAGTCAGCAAGTTCTTCAGTTTTCGCAGTTGCAGCAGGGGTGTCACCTAGCGCTTTGTCAAGTACATAGGCTTTTTGTCCGCCAGCGAGTATGATTCTCAGATTGCGGAACCAGTTGGTGAAGTTAGACCCATTGTTCTTAAGCTTTTCTTTCTCAGCAAACACGTTGAAGTTGAAGTTGGACTTAGCCATTTGATCTACAACATTGCAAGTACAATTTAGACTATGTTCATGATAACTAGTTCAACTTAATCAAATTACTAGATGAACTCCCACTAAATTCAACATCCCTCAAGTTGTTTAGTGAACACGATCCAAATTCACCACACCTAATCCGATCTTCACGAGAAGAGATGTGGTTTCAATGGTGGACAACTCAGTGTCGATCATATCATTCATATGACTCATGTTTAACCTTTCGGTTCGTGTGTTCCGAGGCCATGTCTGTACATGCTAGGCTCGTCAAGTCAAACCCAAGTATTTTCCGCGTGTGCAAAACTGGCTTGCACCCGTTGTATGTGAACGTAGAGTTTATAGCACCCGATCATCACGAGGTGCTTGAAAACGACGAACTTTCGCAACGGCGCATACGAGGGGAGAACACAATTTTATCTTGATCTTTAAGTGAGGAATCATCTTATAATGCTACCGTCGCGATCTAAGCATAATAAGATACATAAAAGGATAAACATCACATGCATATAATTTTATGTGACATGGTATAGCCAATCTCCGCGCCATGATCTCCATCTTGTGCGCGCCGGCATGATCTCCATCACTCCACCATGATTGCCTCCACCACAAATAGCAACTACAACTATTGCTAACTATTTAGCGATAAAGTAAAGCTATTACATGGCGTATAAGAAGTTGACACGTAGGTCATACATAATTATAAAGACAACCATATGGCTCCAGCCGGTTGTGAACTCATCGACATGCAAGTCGTGAAATATTACAAAACATGATCATCGCATACATCACATATATCACATCACATCTTGTGGCCATACCATATCACAAAACACTCCCTGCAAAAACAAGTTAGACGCCTCTACTTTGTTGTTGCAAGTTTTACGTGGCTTATGGGAGTAGCAAGCTAAGAACGATTCTTACCTACGAAAAGCCACAACGGTGATATTATGGTTGCTAACATCCGATGTAAGTCCCATGACTACTATAGTGAGAGAAACTGACATCCACCAGCCGCATGTATGGAACAAGCCACACGTCAAGTGCGGAGCCGGTCTCACGAACGCGGTCGCGTAAAGTTGGCCTGGACCGCTTCGATCTCACTATACCGCGCCATAAGAGATACACAACAAGAGGTTTGCAACAGAAAACATCAACGCCCGCAACAAACATGTTGCGTTCTACTCGTGAAACACATCTACGCATAGATCTAGCTCTGATACCACTGAAGGGTTTCGTAGCATAGTAAACAAAATTTTTCCTACGCAACGAACAAGAAAGCCAAGATCTAATCTAGGAGATGTAATCAATGAGAGAGGTAGATGAGATCTTCATACCCTTTGAAGATTCGCACAGCGGAAACGTTCAAGAGAACGTGGTTGACGTAGTCGTACTCGCCTTCTCCTCCTCGCGATCCGATCCGATCCTACGCCGCAAGTGGCGGCGCCTCCGAGAGTTGCACACGTGCGGTGCAGCGACGTCTCCTCCTTCCTTGGTCCAGCAAGTATGGTGGAGAGATAGATTGGATCGGCAGCACGACGGCGTGGTGCTTATGGTGAAGAGTTTCTGCGGCAGGGCTTCGCCTACGTGCAGTCACGAGAGAGAGAGAGGGAGGGCAGCAGGGGCGGCTAGGGTTTGGGTCTTCAGGTGAGGGAGGGCTGCGCCCCTGCCCCCCCTTATATGGGGGGCTGGGCGGCCAGCTTAGCCCCTCCTCCAATCCCTAGCCGACTTGGATAAGGAGGAGTGGGGGGCAAGTTTCCCCCCCTTTCCTTATTTGAAGTTTCCTTTAGGGTTACCCTTGGGCTTGGCCGGCTGGGCCTTAGGGGCCTTGTGCACCTGGCCCAAGGCGGCCAGGGCACTTCCCCTTAGGCCCACGCAGGCCTCCGTCAAGTGGGCCCACGTTGGTCCCACTCCGGAACCTTCTAGAACCTTCCGGTACAATACCGATAAACTCCGAAACCTTTCCGGAATCCAAAAACTGCTTTCCTTTATATGAATCTTATTCTCCGGACCATTCCGGAACCTCTCGTGACGTCCTGGATCTCATCCGAGACTCCGAACTAAAACTCATAAACCAATTATCCATTCTATCCTAGCATCGATACACGTTAAGTGTGTGACCCTACGGGTTCGAGAATATGCAGACATGATCTTCTATCAATAATCAATAGCGGGATCTGGAAACCCATATTGACTCCCACATATTCATCGATAATCATATCGAATGAACCACGATGTCAGGATTCAATTAATCCCGTATATGTATTCCCTTCGTCACACGATATTTTACTTGCCCGAGATTTGATCGTCGGTATCGCCATACCTAGTTCAATCTCGTTCACAGCAAGTACTTTACTCGTTCCGTAATCCGATATCACTTCGTGATTAACTCCTTAACCACATGCTTGCAAGCGGTGTTGATATCGATTACCGAGTGGGCCCGAAGTATATCTCTCCGACTTGGGAGGGACAAATTCCATCTCGATACATACAACTCAACAAGTACTTTCTGATCACCTGAGAGACACCTTTATTATCACCCTCACATAGGATGACGTTTGATGACTTCAAAGCTTTCTTCCGATACTAGGGAGTTGTATCATCTCATGGTCTAAGGAATACAATACATGACATAGGAAAAGCTTCGCAAAGATGAACACGATGACACGATCTAATTGCTCTGCTTTATTTAGGTCTGTCCATCATATCATTCTCCTAATGATATGATCTCATTATTAATTGACAACACATGTCTATGGTTAGGAAACCTTAACCATCATTAATCAATGAGCTAGTCCAAAGAGGCGTACTAGGGACACGGTGTTGCTCATAAACCACACAAGTATTAAAGTTTCCGCTTAATACAATTCTAGCATGGAATATAAACATTATCATGAACAAGAATTATAATAATAACATCTTTATTATTGCCTCTAGGGCATAATTCCAACAGTCTCCCACTTGCACTAGAGTCAATAATCTAGTTTACAAATGGCAACAATCTAACACCCATGGCATTAAGGTGCTGATCATGTTTTGCTCGTGGAAGAGGTTTAGTCAACGGATCTGCGACATTCAGATCTGTATGTACTTTGCTAATCTTCAGATCTCCATCTCCTATATAATCTCGAATTATATGGAATCGGCGATTGATGTGCTTGGTTTTTGGATGATATCTTGGTTCCTTAGCCAGTGCCATGGCGCCAGTGTTGTCGCACAATATCTCCAGTGGGTCCAAGGCATTTGGAACCACACCAAGCTCAGTGATGAAGTTTCTGATCCAAACTCCTTCACTTGATGCTTCCGAAGCAGCCATGTATTCCGCTTCTGTTGTAGATCCCGCGATCACGCTTTGCTTGCAGCTTCTCCAGCTCACAGCTCCACCATTCAAAATATAAACGTATCCTGTCTGAGATTTAGAATCATCCGGGTCGGTGTCGAAGCTAGCGTCGACGTAACCTTTTACGACGAGCTCCTCGTCACCTCCATAGACTAAGAACATTTCTTTAGTCCTATTTAAATACTTTAGGATGTTCTTTACGGCTGTCCAGTGTTCCACTCCTGGATCACTTTGGTATCTGCTCGTCAAACTAAGAGCATTGGACACATCCGGTCTAGTACACAGCATGGCATACATGATAGAACCTATGGCCGAGGCATATGGCACTTTGCTCATAGTTTCTCTATCTTTTACCGTAGCTGGACACTGAGCCTTGCTCAATATCTTACCTGACAACATGGGCAATGAACCTTTCTTTGCTTTATCCATTCTGAACCTCTTCAGAACTTTGTCCAGATATGTACTTTGGCTTAAAGCTATTAGGCGTCTTTCTCTATCTCTATAGATTTTGATGCCTAATATATAAGCAGCTTCCCCTAGGTCTTTCATTGAAAAACATTTATTCAAATAACTCTTCACATCGTTAAGCATATCGATGTCATTTCCAATAATCAATATGTCATCCACATATAGTACTAAAAATGTCACCGAGCTCCCACTCACTTTCTTGTAGATACAAGCTTCGTAGCAATTTGGAACAAATCCAAAATTCTTGATCACTTGATCAAAACGAAGGTTCCAACTCCGAGATGCTTGCTTCAGTCCATAAATGGAACGCTGAAGTTTGCACACCTTATTAGCATCCTTAGGATCGACAAAACCTTCGGGCTGCATCATATACAACTCTTCATCAATGTTGCCATTGAGGAACACAGTCTTGACATCCATCTGCCATATTTCATAATCATGAAACGCAGCAATTGCTAATAAAATCCGAATGGACTTAAACATCGCTACGGGAGAGAAAGTCTCATCGTAGTCAACACCTTGAACTTGCCGAAAACCTTTTGCGACAAGCCGAGCTTTATAGACAGTAACATTACCATCCGCGTCCGTTTTCTTCTTGAAAATCCATTTGCACTCAACGGCCTTACGGTCGCTAGGAGGATCCACCAAAGTCCACACTTGGTTTTCGCTCATGGATCCCAATTCGGATTTCATGGCCTCTAGCCATTTCTCAGAGTCTGGGCTCATCATTGCTTCCTCATAGTTCGCAGGTTCGCTGTTGTCTAACAACAAGACGGTTAAGACAGGGTTGCCGTACCATTCAGGAGTGGCACGTGACCTTGTCGACCTGCGAAGTTCAGTAGTAGCATCGTTTGAAGTTTCATGATCTTTATCATTAGCTTCCTCTCTTGTTGATGTAGGCGGCGCCGGAACAATTTCTGGTGCTGCGCTACTCTCCAACTCGAGAGAAGGTTCAATAACCTCGTCTAGCTCTACCTTTCTCCCACTCACTTCTTTCGAGAGAAACTCCTTCTCAAGAAAGGATCCGTTCTTTGCAACAAACACTTTGCCTTCGGATCTGTGGTAGAAGGTATACCCAATCGTTTCCTTAGGGTATCCTATGAAGACGCATTTCTCCGCTTTGGGTTCGAGCTTGTCCGGCATCAACTTCTTGACGTAAGCTTCGCATCCCCAAACTTTAAGAAACGACAACTTAGGTTTAGCACCAAACCAAAGTTCATACGGTGTCGTCTCAACGGATTTAGATGGTGCCCTATTTAAAGTGAATGCAGCGGTTTCTAATGCATAACCCCAAAATGATAACGGCAAATCTGTAAGAGACATCATTGATCGCACCATATCTAATAGAGTTCGATTCCGGCGTTCAGACACACCATTGCGCTGTGGTGTTCCGGGTGGCGTGAGTTGCGAAATGATTCCGCTTGCTTTAAGATGCGTGAGAAAATCATAACTCAAATACTCACCTCCACGATCGGATCGTAGAAATTTAATTTTCCTGTTACGATGGTTTTCCACTTCGTTCTGAAATTCTTTGAACTTTTCAAACGTTTCAGATTTATGTTTCATTAAATAGATATACCCATATCTACTTCAGTCATCAGTAAAAGTGAGAAAATAGCGATATCCACCGCGCGTCGAAATACTCATTGGTCCGCACACATCGGTATGTATGATTTCCAATAAGTCCGTTGCTCGCTCCATTATTCCGGAGAACGGGGTTTTGATCATCTTGCCCATGAGGCATGGTTCGCACGTGTCAAATGATTCAAAATCAAGAGACTCCAAAAGTCCATCAGAATGGAGTTTCTTCATGCGTTTTACACCAATATGACCTAGACGGCAGTGCCACAAATAAGTTGGATTATCACTATCTACTTTGCATCTTTTAGCCTCAATGTTATGGATGTGTGTTTCATTGCTTTCGAGATTCAGAAGAAATAAACCATTCACAACAGGTGCATGACCATAAAAGATGTTATTCATATAAATAGAACAACCATTATTCTCAGATTTAAATGAATAACCGTCTTGCAATAAACATGATCCAGATATAATGTTCATGCTCAACGCAGGCACATAATAACACTTATTAAGGTTTAAAACTAATCCCGAAGGTAAAACTAAGGAGAGCGTGCCGACGGCCATCACATCAACTTTTGATCCATTGCCAACGCGCATCGTCACCTCATCTCTTGCTAGCCGCCGTCTATTCCGTAGCTCCTGTTTCGAGTTACAAATATTAGCAACTGAACCAGTATCATATACCCAGGCACTACAACGAGCGCTAGTAAGGTAGACATCAATAACATGTATATCAAATATACCTTTGATGGTGCCAGCCTTCTAGTAAGCTAGTGGTCTTGTTGACCATCAACACATGATTGTCTTTCTTGATATCCACCTCCGCAGCTTTCAGCTTAGCGAAGAGCTCAGTGATCGTATCAGTGGAACCAATTTGATTATGAGTAACTACAAAACCTTTGTAGCTAGGAGGGAGTGATTGCAGAACTCTGTCAATCTTGAGCTCCTCTGGAATCTTGCAGTCCAGTTGCTCAAGGCGTTGAGTGTAGCCCGACATCTTAATGGCGTGCTCACTAACGGAACTCCCTTCCTCCATCTTGCAGTTAAAGAACTTCTCAGAGATCTCATATCTCTCAGAACGGGCTTGAGTCTGAAACATGGTTTTCAGTTCCTCAAGTATCTCATAAGGCCCGCGGTACTTCTCAAAACGATTTTGAAGTTCCGGTTCCATAGAAAACAGCATGGTACTCATAATCACATCACAATCATCTCTACGAGCATTGAAGTCAGCAAGTTCTTCAGTTTTCGCAGTTGCAGCAGGGGTGTCACCTAGCGCTTTGTCAAGTACATAGGCTTTTTGTCCGCCAGCGAGTATGATTCTCAGATTGCGGAACCAGTTGGTGAAGTTAGACCCATTGTTCTTAAGCTTTTCTTTCTCAGCAAACACGTTGAAGTTGAAGTTGGACTTAGCCATTTGATCTACAACATTGCAAGTACAATTTAGACTATGTTCATGATAACTAGTTCAACTTAATCAAATTACTAGATGAACTCCCACTAAATTCAACATCCCTCAAGTTGTTTAGTGAACACGATCCAAATTCACCACACCTAATCCGATCTTCACGAGAAGAGATGTGGTTTCAATGGTGGACAACTCAGTGTCGATCATATCATTCATATGACTCATGTTTAACCTTTCGGTTCGTGTGTTCCGAGGCCATGTCTGTACATGCTAGGCTCGTCAAGTCAAACCCAAGTATTTTCCGCGTGTGCAAAACTGGCTTGCACCCGTTGTATGTGAACGTAGAGTTTATAGCACCCGATCATCACGAGGTGCTTGAAAACGACGAACTTTCGCAACGGCGCATACGAGGGGAGAACACAATTTTATCTTGATCTTTAAGTGAGGAATCATCTTATAATGCTACCGTCGCGATCTAAGCATAATAAGATACATAAAAGGATAAACATCACATGCATATAATTTTATGTGACATGGTATAGCCAATCTCCGCGCCATGATCTCCATCTTGTGCGCGCCGGCATGATCTCCATCACTCCACCATGATTGCCTCCACCACAAATAGCAACTACAACTATTGCTAACTATTTAGCGATAAAGTAAAGCTATTACATGGCGTATAAGAAGTTGACACGTAGGTCATACATAATTATAAAGACAACCATATGGCTCCAGCCGGTTGTGAACTCATCGACATGCAAGTCGTGAAATATTACAAAACATGATCATCGCATACATCACATATATCACATCACATCTTGTGGCCATACCATATCACAAAACACTCCCTGCAAAAACAAGTTAGACGCCTCTACTTTGTTGTTGCAAGTTTTACGTGGCTTATGGGAGTAGCAAGCTAAGAACGATTCTTACCTACGAAAAGCCACAACGGTGATATTATGGTTGCTAACATCCGATGTAAGTCCCATGACTACTATAGTGAGAGAAACTGACATCCACCAGCCGCATGTATGGAACAAGCCACACGTCAAGTGCGGAGCCGGTCTCGCGAACGCGGTCGCGTAAAGTTGGCCTGGACCGCTTCGATCTCACTATACCGCGCCATAAGAGATACACAACAAGAGGTTTGCAACAGAAAACATCAACGCCCGCAACAAACATGTTGCGTTCTACTCGTGAAACACATCTACGCATAGATCTAGCTCTGATACCACTGAAGGGTTTCGTAGCATAGTAAACAAAATTTTTCCTACGCAACGAACAAGAAAGCCAAGATCTAATCTAGGAGATGTAATCAACGAGAGAGGTAGATGAGATCTTCATACCCTTTGAAGATTCGCACAGCGGAAACGTTCAAGAGAACGTGGTTGACGTAGTCGTACTCGCCTTCTCCTCCTCGCGATCCGATCCGATCCTACGTGGCAAGTGGCGGCGCCTCCGAGAGTTGCACACGTGCGGTGCAGCGACGTCTCCTCCTTCCTTGGTCCAGCAAGTATGGTGGAGAGATAGATTGGATCGGCAGCACGACGGCGTGGTGCTTATGGTGGAGAGTTTCTGCGGCAGGGCTTCGCCTACGTGCAGTCACGAGAGAGAGAGAGGGAGGGCAGCAGGGGCGGCTAGGGTTTGGGTCTTCAGGTGAGGGAGGGCTGCGCCCCTGCCCCCCCTTATATGGGGGGCTGGGCGGCCAGCTTAGCCCCTCCTCCAATCCCTAGCCGACTTGGATAAGGAGGAGTGGGGGGCAAGTTTCCCCCCCTTTCCTTATTTGAAGTTTCCTTTAGGGTTACCCTTGGGCTTGGCCGGCTGGGCCTTAGGGGCCTTGTGCACCTGGCCCAAGGCGGCCAGGGCACTTCCCCTTAGGCCCACGCAGGCCTCCGTCAAGTGGGCCCACGTTGGTCCCACTCCGGAACCTTCTAGAACCTTCCGGTACAATACCGATAAACTCCGAAACCTTTCCGGAATCCAAAAACTGCTTTCCTTTATATGAATCTTATTCTCCGGACCATTCCGGAACCTCTCGTGACGTCCTGGATCTCATCCGAGACTCCGAACTAAAACTCATAAACCAATTATCCATTCTATCCTAGCATCGATACACGTTAAGTGTGTGACCCTACGGGTTCGAGAATATGCAGACATGATCTTCTATCAATAATCAATAGCGGGATCTGGAAACCCATATTGACTCCCACATATTCATCGATAATCATATCGAATGAACCACGATGTCAGGATTCAATTAATCCCGTATATGTATTCCCTTCGTCACACGATATTTTACTTGCCCGAGATTTGATCGTCGGTATCGCCATACCTAGTTCAATCTCGTTCACAGCAAGTACTTTACTCGTTCCGTAATCCGATATCACTTCGTGATTAACTCCTTAACCACATGCTTGCAAGCGGTGTTGATATCGATTACCGAGTGGGCCCGAAGTATATCTCTCCGACTTGGGAGGGACAAATTCCATCTCGATACATACAACTCAACAAGTACTTTCTGATCACCTGAGAGACACCTTTATTATCACCCTCACATAGGATGACGTTTGATGACTTCAAAGCTTTCTTCCGATACTAGGGAGTTGTATCATCTCATGGTCTAAGGAATACAATACATGACATAGGAAAAGCTTCGCAAAGATGAACACGATGACACGATCTAATTGCTCTGCTTTATTTAGGTCTGTCCATCATATCATTCTCCTAATGATATGATCTCATTATTAATTGACAACACATGTCTATGGTTAGGAAACCTTAACCATCATTAATCAATGAGCTAGTCCAAAGAGGCGTACTAGGGACACGGTGTTGCTCATAAACCACACAAGTATTAAAGTTTCCGCTTAATACAATTCTAGCATGGAATATAAACATTATCATGAACAAGAATTATAATAATAACATCTTTATTATTGCCTCTAGGGCATAATTCCAACAGATAGCTCAACATGGCAACTTTCGTGTTCTACATGCAACTTTGGTGCATGTAGGCACAACTTTGGTGGATCAATTTTGATGCCCGATAGAGTAACTTAGGTCAGTGGCTCTAGAACTGAATCATTTCCTTGTATCTGAGAAAAACTTCTAGGTTACTAGGAAGGAAGTTTGATCGAAATAAATATAAATTCTTTCAAATTAATTTGGTTCCCAATAGAGCAACTTCGGTGTTCAACAAAACAACCTTGGTTCCTGACGGAATTTCTGGTGCACAACTTTGTAGCCAACTCATCATGGGCATGACTCGACAAAATGTTTTCATCGTTTCCTTTGTCCTTATTTTTTCTCCCCTCTCTTTCTCCTCAATGAGCAACCCATCTTAGATAGAAAGAAGAATAGAGCCACCCAATCCCTCCACACCGGTCCTTAAGTGCCTCACGCCAAAGGAACTTCTGTACCCGGTGATGCAATTTTTGGTACCTGTAGAGCAACTTTGGTGCCCGACATAGCAACTTTACAGCAACGGTGTGCAATTTTGCAACAACAGTGTGCAATTTTACAACAACAGTGTGCAACTTTACTGCTGTAGTAGGCAATTTCATAACATCGGTAATTTTGGTCCCATGTGGGCATCGTTGGTGGCAAGGGGCTGTGATGCCATGCTCGGCAATGCTAGCATGGGTGGGGGCGCTGGTGATCGACCGACATGGCATCGATTTTGGAAGGCAACTCGTGTGACCCCTAGAGTCACCAAATGGGGGACCATAATAGCAGCAATAGGCAACTTCCCCACATCGTTGGGCAACTTCGTGACATCAATAGGCAACTAGGCCACAACGGTAGGCATCTTTAGTTACTTTGTTACATTGGTAGGGAACTTCATAGCAACATTAGGCAGCTTCATCACAATGGTAGGCAATTGGGCCACATCCTCGGTAGGCATCTTTGCCATCGGTAGGTAACTTTTTCACATCGATAGGGAACTTCACAACATCGGTAGACAACTTCACCACATCGGAGGGGAACTTTGTCATAGTTATAGGCAACTAGGCCATAGTTGTGGACAACTTTGCCACAACGATAGACAACTTTGTCACATCGGCAGAGAACTTCATACCAACATTCTATCACAATGAATTTTCATGTGCAAATCTGGACTTCCCCGAGGGTTGTCCTCGACAGTAGGTGAAGCATTGACCGTCATCCGCGCAAATGACAATACCAACTTCACAATATGCATAGACAATTTAATAATCATAATTTAAGATTTCTTTGATATCTGACTATTGGGGCTAAATTTTACCTACCACATATGGTTAGGTCTCTCTCTTCTCAATTTTAGGCAACTATTTTGTAATTTTTCTTTGAGCAACTATTTCATAATTTTAGGCAATAAATTGTATTATTATGCAATGTCTCTCTCTTCTTCTCAATTTCTCACACTGTCCTCCCATAAATGCTACCCTAGCCACTGATTTGGGGTGCCGTTGACCTCCTATCCTGCTGCCATTCACCAGCGAGGATGCACCCTCCTCCTCTCCCTCTATTCCCAATATCAGGCAATTGCAATATTACAAAGACATTATACAACTTCACAATATGAATAGACAAACTTCACAACCTCGGTCAAATAACTTCGCACCATTTGTAGGCAATTTAGCAATAATTAAAATCAACTACAATTTTTAGAAAGGCAACATACAACTTTAGGTTCCCAAGCCTTCAAGCAAGTTTTCCCCCACCATTGTTGACCTCTTGGAGCTTGCTTTCTCTCAATCCCTCCAATGATTCTTGGTCATTCTTGAGGGAAAAGAGAGAGGAGATCTAGATCTACTATTCTACCAATCAATCTTTCCTCGTTGTGAGGGAATCCATTGGATCTAGATCTTGGAGAAATTTGGTGTTCTCCTCCTTTGTTCTTCCTCTCATCTCCCCCCATAGCATTAGTTGCTTTGGTGGGATTTAGGAGCGAAGAACTTGTGCACTTTGTGTGCTCTTGCCATTGCATCGGTTGATAGGTTTGAGTTCTCCTCGGAGATTCGGTGGTAAAAGCAAGAAGCTTATTTCCTCTTAGGTTTTTGGAACCCTAGATGGCTTAGTTACTTAGTGGATTTCTTGGGGACCTCCAATTAAGTTGTGGAGATCTTCCCAAGCTTTGTGGTACCTCTGTGGCGATTTCTTGGGGACCTCCAATTAAGTTGTGGGGATCTTCCCAAGCTTTGTGGTGCCTCAGTGGCGATTTCTTGGGAGCCTCCAATTAGGTTGTGGAGATTGCCCCAAGCTTTGTATGGGTTCAGTGACCGCCCTCAAGTGTCCCATAGTGATCGGGTCTACCATCTTGGTGGGAGGGCTCAAGGAGATTACGGTGAGCCTCCGTGGCGTTTGGGGTGCCTTGTGCATCCACACCGCTCCAACGAAGATTAGCACCCGCAAGGGTGTGAACTTCATGATTCATCATAATCTCCACGTGCCTCGGTTATTTCTATACCCGAGCTCCTTTATTTATGAAATTTACTTTGTGATAGCCATCGTGCTTGAAGTTATATATATATATATATATATAAAGAAGTGAGCTAGGCTCACTTGGCTAGGGAAGTGGATGTACAACCCAGCCACCCAGGTTCAAGTCCCCACAGACGCGAATTTGGGTTCTTATTTTCATAAAAACCAAAATCGCTGTAGGGGCTTCCCCTACTGCATTTCCTTTCAAAAAAAAGTTATATATATATATATATCTTTCTATCACATAGTTGCTTATCTTGTTTAGCATAAGTTGTTGGTGCACATATGTGAGCCTAGTATATTTAGGTTTTGTATGCTTAGCAAATTAAATGTTAGTTTTATTCCGCATTTGTCAATCCTATCATAAAAGTTTTAAATTGCCTATTAACCCCCCTCTAAGCGACATGCGTGTCCTTTCCAAAGTTTTGAATAGCCGGCTATAACCTGGCTATAGCCAGGCTATAGACTTTTTAGAGGCTTGCGGCTACGGCTAAGGCATTTAAAAGCTAAGATGGAAATAGCCGCTAAAGCTCGGCTATAAGCCTATAACCATTTAGCCTCAGTTTAGCCCCATAGCCCACTAAATTTTTATATTTGGAACCAAAAAATTTAGACCAAAATTTTTCAGTCGTGGACCAAATTCGGTCGTGCACGCTACTAAATTCTGCTACCCTCGCTTGCCCGCATTTGAACCCCCTATGCCCATGTTTCCAGCCTCCCACTTACAGGTTACTGCTACTTAATGTTGTAATATATGGATAGAAGTATGTCCAGACTATTTATATCTCGTATGTGACTACTAATTTGTTATGCTTCAGTGAATTATTGATATATAAACCTATATATGCTACCAAAATTATCATTTTTATTCATTACTTGGCAAAACGGCTAAATGACATAGCTGTGCTATAGCCTGACTATAGCCTTTTATAGGTTCTAAAATTGCCGCGACTAAATACAATAGCCGTCTATTAAACTTTGGTCCTTTCACATCTTATATTTTGAAACGGAGGGGGTATGTAGCTAGCTATCCCTAAAAAAGAAATATGTAGCTAGTGTGTTGTTTCTTTTATTTATTTTCTTTCCTTTGAAGACAAACGTTATGGTTGGACTTAAAACTAATTCAAGGCGGGCGTGATGTGAGATGGGATTAACCACTACTTCCAAAGGTACACAAATATTTTCTTTTGATGTATGTCTTTGATTTTTCTAGGGTTACGTAATTTTCTCAAATCCTAACCATAGATTTTTAGTCCAAATATCAAATAATTTGGATGAGGTTTAACATGGTGGTTCTATTTTAGACTCATATATGTTCCTTTTAATATATAATATAATAGGCTAGCGTGTAGTTTCTTTATTATTTTTTTGTTTCCTCTGAACCAGCGCAGCTAGCTATCATATGGAGATAAGTTTTTGACACGGTATCATAAGTTGAACACAAACTCTATGGATGGACTTAAAACTAATCCAGGGCGGGAGCACTACTCCAATAGGTACACAAATCTTTTCTTTTTTACATGTTATTGTATGTCTTTGATTTTTGTATAGCTACGCAATTTGTTTAAATCCTAATTAGAGATTTTTAATCCAACTATCAAATAATCCGGATGATATGGTTTAACGTGGTGGTTTTGTTTTAGACTCGTGTATCTTGCTTTTAGTATATAATAGAAGATATATACTACATCCGTCCATAAAAGAGTGTACTTCTAATTTTCTTGGAGAGTCAAACTTTTTTTTAACTTTGATCAAGTTTTTGTAAAAATTTAACAATATTTATCAAACAAAAAAAGCTATATGATGAAAATATATTTCATCCTAAATCTAATGATACTAATTTGGTGGCATAAATTTTAGTGCCTTTTTATTTAAATATGGTCAAACTTTAAAAAATTTGACTCTCCAAAATAGTTGGAATTACACTATTTTAAGGATGGAGAGAGTAGATAATAGATATCAATTCCACTCCCACATCTTCCAAAAATTCTCACAACAACATGCGGGGAATCATACTCCCTCCATCCTAAAATATGTACCTATAATTTTTAACCAAAGTCAAACCTTACTAAAATTTAATTTTACCTAGTATATAGCAAAAAATAACGTATCCAGAGTACTAACTTTATATAATACTCCCTCCGTCCTAAAATGTAAGGCGTCTAAGGATTAGTTAAAAGTCAACATTTTCTAAGTTTGACCATGATTATACACAAAATATGAACTTTTATAATACGGAATCGATATCAATGGATTCACCATAAAGTATATTTTTTAATATATCCATTCAATATTGTAGATATATATATTTTTTCCTAAATATTTGATCAAAGTTAGTAAATTTTAACTTTTGACTAATCCTTAGACGCCTTACATTTTGGAACGGAGGGAGTATGAAAGTTTATTTCATGGAGATTCTAATAACATCAATTTGGTATTGTAGAAGTTTATATATTTTGATATATATACGATCAAACTAAACAAAGTTGACTTTGACCCAAAAATTATATGTAACATAGTTTGGGATATTATAAGTTGGTATACTTTCAAACTGAAGACTGAAACCGAAGAGATGACTGCCGAGAACATGGCGGATCAAGTTGCATTGACTGATTGCCCGTATTTCAAGCTTTTCTAGATGAAATTAATTCGCTTAATTTGAAACGGAGAAAATATGTGTAATTAAGTTGGACGCGTCTAGGCATCGCGCGTGCGACGGATCGTAGCCTCCATCGCACACGCTAGACGACAAGCCAAATCCCCAACTATACCCTCCCCACTCGCCCGTCCTGCCCAAATCGAGCTGTCCACCAGCCACTGCGCCACTGTGGTTCCCCGGAAAGCCACAACACAGCACCTCCGGGACCCGACGGCGTAGCTCGACGGGCTCTCCGGCAGCGGGTGGACGCTGGACCCGCGCTGTCGTTGTAGAAGTCCAAGCTACTGCTCATCGCATCGCCTGGGATATCCTCGTCGCCGGCCAGGCACCACAAAGAGCGCTCGCCGACGGACAGGCGCCACATCGCGCGCTCGTTACCGACGTCCCTCTAGCACGCGCGTGTCGGCCAGAACCGCTGCGGCGGCGGCAGGTCGTGGACGTCCGGCTCGCCCTCGAGGTAGGAGCCGACAGGAACAGGTCGAGGCGGCGAGGGTGGAGGATCTGGCCGAAGGGGCTACTGCCGAAAGAGGACCGGCCGGCTCGGCACTAGGAATCTGGAGGCGTCTGCGCACTAGCGAAAGAAGAGATGGAGGCAGCGCATCGTGCGGCTGGCTTGGGGATGGATACGGGTTAGATGGGCTTGGATTAGAGAAGTCGACTAAGCCTTGGATGGGCATTTTGTTAAATTGTTGCTTAAAATTATACAATAGTTGCTAAAAATTCTCGTTTATTGCTTAAATATAGTTGCCTAAAAATCATATATACGTGATAATCTATTGTCTAAAATCACATAATAGTTGCTAAAAAAGCTAGTTTATTGCCTAAAATCACATAATAATTATTTGCTGCGATTGTAATTTGACCGCTTCAGTGTAGTTACCAAAATTCCACTGTCCACTGCCCCCGCGTAGGGCGGTGCGACCTGGAGGTGGCCGCCACGTGCACTGGGATGACGGCCGACAACTCCTGGTGTACCGTGTATAGGAAGTGTAGGGGTGTCGTTATTTTACTGATTTGTCAAATTGTTGCCTAACTACACATAATATTTGTTTAATTCTATCTATTTGTTGCCCAATATTTTATAATAGTTGCTTAATTATGTCGGCTGATAATAGTTGCATAATTATGTTTGTTCCTTGCCTGGCCTAATCCACAACCGTAGTTGCTAAAAATTACATATATATGTCATTTTGTTGTCTAAAATTATATAATAGTTGCTAAAAATGCTAGTTTGTTGCCTAAAATCATATAATAATTGCTGGCTAAAAAGCTACTGTAATTGTAATTTGTACCAAATTCTAAAGTTTCGTGTGGATGCTATGAAATTACTTGTGCATGTTGTGAAGTGTGCATCGCCATCTGCATCGGCGCCGGTCAATATTTCACCGGAGCTCCAGAGCGGCCCTCGGGAAAGTTCAGAGAGGCGCTCGAGAACTCAAGTGCGACACTCAAAGGGAACTCCTGAGCTCATCAGGGAGATGCACTAGAAATCCATCAGATACTAGTTGCTAAAAAATGTTGGTTTATTGTCTAGTTGCAGTTGCCTAACAATCACATATAGATGCCAATTTGTTGCCTAAAAGCACATAATAGTTTCTAAAAAAGCTAGTTTGTTGCCTAAAACCATAACAGATTTAGGCAACTTAACAAAATAAAAGCAACTTCATAGGGACGGAGAAGGCCAGGCGAGCGTGAGTGACACGGAGCCACGACGGAACAAGCAAGAAATCTTTGGGTGGAAGGGTGCGGGGGTCATCGGTGGGTTAGGTCGCCAGTGCCGGAGAAGAAAGAGGTGTTGATAGGGCTTAGAGGGATGTCAGGGGTGGTGGACCAGCGGAGGCGATGATTTGGGAAGGGCAGAGCGACGAGGTAGCACGGCTGACCGCGGGTGACGGTGGCCAGCGATTCAGCCGATGTCGGCAGCGGGGCCGGGGGGAGGGCGATGAAGATGCATTGGCTGTGTACAACTTAGAAACTTCACAACAAATAAAGTCAACTTAGAAACTTCAGAGGCTTACGGCGGTAAACAACTTTGTATAAAAAATAGGCAACTCCACAACAGCAATTGACAATTTTATGTAATCCATAGACAACTTCGCATTCAAGATAGGCAAGCACTCGGCAACTGTTATAGGACGTTAGGCATGCAACAAATTGGTATAATTGAGCAATTAATTTGTACAATTAGCCAATAATTATGCCTTTAGTATCGGTCCTGCCATATCCCACAAGCTCCATGGCACAACAAAAAAAGGAGCCTGCGCGCGTGCGCTCACTGTCCCCAACAGCTCCCAATCGACACGGCACCTCCGTCCAGGTGCCTGCCATGTCCGTCGCCGGCCAAAGCCCTGCGGACGATCCTGGTCGTGAGCGCGCCTCACATCTCATCGATTTCTCCAGCACAGCTACTGGCGTAGAAGACCTCCAGGTCACACCCATCGCCGCCCATGGCTCCCAATCGCCGGCTCCTTGGAGCGGCCGTCGTAGCCCCTGCGCCACCATAGCTACAGGGCCATCCTAACGCGGCCGTGGGCACCTGCGCTCGACCAGCGTTCAGCGTCAGAAGAAGCTTTCGAGTTCATGGGGGACGGCCATGCACGACCGGTGACGGCGGCGTGGGCAGCAGAGCGCGGCCCCTTTGTATCTCCTCCGGCGAGCTCAAACGCCGCTGGCCCCCTTGCTCCGTGCGTGGCCTGCTATATTCAACAGCACGGGGAGAAATCGAGACGGGGGTGCGTGGATGTACCAAGCGTCATGCGGGTTGCAAGGTCAACGGCTCGACCAGGTCGGCATGGGGATCCGCGCGCCATGGAGGCGAGGAACATGGCGGACTAGAGGGATCTCGTCGGTAGGGGTCGGGCAAGCAGATAGCGAGGCTGGCCGGCGGCGGCGGAGGCAGCTCTGGCCGGTAGTCGGTGGTGCGCCGGGGTAGAGGGTGGTCGGGAGGTAGTGTCTGGACCACAACGCACGAAGCTAGCAGCGATGCGCGCGTGCAGATCGTGTGGTCGTGGAGCGTGCGACGAGAAGCTCTGTTTGTCGCAGCTGCGTCGGGAAGCATTTGGGAATTAAGTTTATTATTTCCACCTCACATGTATAACAACTGGTTATCAGAGGAGACACCGTGGTACAGCACTATTCCCGTGTGCCAGCTAACTAGCTCGTGATGGAGTGCTAGGTCACGGTCATGCGTCCGACCAGGTGACCATCACCTCCCTGTCGCCGTCCCTGTCTAACCGGAGCCCGAGCGCCTCCCACACGGCCGGGGACCCGTCGACGACGTTGTTCCCGCATGGGGCCTCGAAGTTGTGCTGGAAGTCGCACCCGTGCATCGAGTCGCACTCGTCCACCACGGTGGCCCTCGCAGTCCTCCCGTTGGCGGCGCCGATCAAGACGCACCTACCGCACCGCCGTCCGCCGGAGAACCAGCCCGTCGATAGCGCGACGACCATCTCGGAGTCGAGGTGGAACCTGTTGTCGCAGCTTGACCTCCCGACCCTGCCGCCACCATCGTCGAAGCTGCTGCGCCAGAGGCGGGCGCGGGTGCTCGCCGTGACGCGCGGGGAGCAAGCGAACCTTCTGCAGGGTCGTCCGTCCGGGCAGCAAGAGGGCTCGCTCGGGATGCAGGTCTGAAGGAGAGCGCGGTGAGAGGAGGTGGCGGCGGTAGCTATCAGGGGGAGGGTTGTGAGAACGAGGAGGAGCGCGTAGGACAGGGGACGGATAGCCATGCTTGCTGGTTGGTTAGTTCACGCGTGTGCTGCTGTGCTATGAATCGTGCTGTACTGGTGTGTAGGCGCGACATTATATGGCCGCGAGCTAGGAATGCCGAGGTTGCAATGGTTTTGATTGGTCAGTCCAGTCCCAGCTAGCCAGTTTTAACTTTCAGACTGTGCCAGGTGCGCACATACAAGTACACTTTTTCAGGCAGGAAGGACCTAGCGCTGCATTATCCATTTGTCAACTCATTTTAATTCATATTGCGTTTATGGTCTGTCATTACATGCGACTATATCCAGTATGTCACTACATGCGACTATCTCCACTATAGAAAGAAAAAAGAAAGGATCAAATTTTCTGGTAAACACTAGGGAAAAAAAGGTTTGTAAAAGTTTTAATGCTAACCGGAAACGACAGTTATGAACTGCAAGTGCGAGGCACAACTCGACTAGGCTAGCGAGCCAGCACGAAAACCTGTAAAAACAGAGGCAAATCTATATTTTTAGACATCAAATTGAACACATATGTATTCATAATTTTCCAAAAAATACATAGTATATAGTAATTAACACAGAGACAAATCAATATCATAAAAAAAAAATCAACAATCCAAGCAAGTTTGCAACGTACAGACTACAAAGCATTGGCTCATGTTGCCTGAACCATGTACGTTGCCTGGAACTGTATGTTGCCTGAACCTGAACCTGTACAGACTATAGAGATAGAGCAAGTTCGCAATGATATATGGCCGCGAGGGGGCGGTCGCCGGTGTTATGGCCAACGTATTTTGGAGTCCAATATATTAGTCGACACTCGCACGACGGTCCCAAGGTGCCAAGAGCCGATTGGGAGCGCCAGCGTCTCGCACCACATAGGATCTGACCAGCAGCCCCTTCGCAGTGACACAAACGCCGGTCAAAATAATTTAGCACCACCACCGATTCCCGCGACCACTAAATGTTTCCTACCGGTGTTGACCACTGGGTGACTGATGCATGTAAAATGCATACATGATCTGCACTTTACCATTTGATATTCCACCTTATTTGTATTATATATTGGTTATATTTATACTTTTTGATGATTATTAAGAATAATTCACACGTTTCCCAATTTTATTGGATTAACATGGGAAAACCGGAAAACCTCTTTTTCAATGTTTTTAACTTTTAGGGACTCAAACGGAGTCCAAATTACCTGAAACTTTACGGGAGCTAGTTTTTCCACGGAACAAGACTTTGGAGCGAAGGAAGTGCAACAGGGGAGCCACGAGGGCCAAACAAGCATGGCCCACGTGGCCAGATTCCTTGGCCGTGTGGGGCCAGCCTGTTCCCCCCTCGTTGCTCCGATGCTTTCAATCTTCTTCTCGATGGATTCGTCTTGACCTAAAACCGATAATATAAAGGGTGCCCCTGCGGGTCGCAAAAAGGAGCGCCGCCGAAACACAGAAACACAAAACAAGAGCCTGGGAGATTGAAGATTGGAGGGGAAAACTCCGGCAGGGCGCTGCCGGTGTGATCTCCATCCTCTCTGATGACTCTACCTTCATCACCATGATGAAGAGGGAGTAGTCCACCTCTGGACTACAGGTTTGTGGCAGTAGCTAATTGTATCTCTCTCTCTTGTTCTTCATCGTCTTAGCGCCATATGAGCTGCATAACATGATTATGACCATCTTTGTATCACTTTTGTGGTGGATCTTTCTATGAGTTATTATATGAGATTGTAATTGTTCTTTAATTTCGGTGAGTAGATGCATATTATGTACCCCATTCTTGTTTAATTGTTATGATCAAGCATGTTTATGAGAGCATGTGTGGGGGAACGTATGCATTAGTTAGAGTAACGGGGGTGATTATTCTGGGGAGTACAGTCCTTGGGAGTTACTTGGGTGTTTACCTTACTTAGTTGCCTCACTAGGGATAAAGGAAATACCATGCTATAGGATATCTCTAGCGTGACCTTGCTGAGTATCTGCGACTAGATCTAGTTTGTTCTTATTTTAACTTTATATCATTGTGCTTAATGCTATGCTCTGAGTTTATCTTAATACCGAGGTGATTAGATTTAATTCTTATCTTGGTGGAGTATGAGAGAGATGAATAACCAAAACATCTATATATAGGATGTGATGCCCATATGAATTCATCTGAATCTGAACTTTGTTGCAATCCTTTATGTCAATTGTATGATCCTATGTCCGCCATATCTTTTATGAGAGAGTGCATTAGTGAACCCATGAACCCCAGTCCACTTTTTATCATAAGAAACAACTTTCCCTTCATTTTATCGCTGTTTTTATTTTTAGTTATTATTAATTTCAAAAATACAAAAATATTTCCTTTATTGCATTTCACAAACCAAAACACTACAACCACATCTTTTACTGTTATCATTGCATAGCATATTACTTTATTTTGCATAATCCCGCGGCAAAAGATTTTCTGGCGCCGTTGCATTTGCATATTTATTTATTTAGTATTGCATATTTACTTTCAGTTTTGTATACTTACACACACCTTGTGCTTGACAACCACTTGGTGAGGTTGAGGGTACAAAACAATTTTATTTTACCATGCAGGTTATTAGAAGAGGGACATGAAGGATCCTTATACACACAGTTCCCCGAGAGTTTGATATAAGCCCTCGAGTCACCTTCGTGGGGAAACTTAAGCTTCCCTATACTCAACACTCTTCTCTTGGAGTCTCAACCTAGCAAAGCATCAGTGACATGGGCTAGGCTAAGAGAGATGGCGCGCCGAGCGCTTCCCCGACGATGACCTAGCAGCAGAAATCACCGCGAGGGAGGCGTTTAACGCCGAGGAGGCAGCGGCGTACGCCACCGACCTAGACGTCGTGAAAGAGGAGCAACGCATGCTGGAGGCGGCATACGGGCGATGCGGCTGCGGGAGGAGCTACGCAATGTGGGAGCGCCGGCCATATTAGGAGCGTCGGTGTGGGATGTCGCTCCCGATACAAAAAGACCATGTGCCGATGCTTCCAATACGCAGTTGCCGACGCCCCTGCCGGCGCTTATTTGGGGAGCGCCGGTGAAGATGCTCTAACTAACTGAGCTTGGGGAAAATGATCTTTTCTTAACATGCCACAGAGGCAGTACTTGTTTGTATAATGAGACAGAGATAGTACTTAGTTAATTTTTTCCTGCTAGCGTTCATGCAAGGGTGTCTAAGAGGAATACCACCGGTTATGAGAGGAGACACAGACACTGTGGTATAGCACCATCCCCGTGTGCTAGCTAACAAGCTAAGCTAGCTCTTGTTGGAGTACTACGCCACGGTCACGCGTCGGACCACGTGATCTTTACATCGTCGTCCGTGTCGCAGATGAGCCCGAGCTCCTGCCACACGGCCCTGGACGCGTCGACATCGTTGTTGGCGCAGGGGGGATTGAAGTCGTGCTTATCGTCGCACCCGTGCATCGAGTCGCACTCGTCCACCACGGTGGCGCTCGTGGTCCTCCCGTCGCCGGCCCGGATCACGATGCGCCTCCCGCACCGTCGTACGCGGGAGAACCAGCCCGTCGATAGAGCGACGACCCTCTCGGAGTCCGGGTGGAACCTGTCGTCGCATCTGGATCTCCCGCCCCTGCCGCTGCCTCCGCCCTCGGCGAAGCTGACGAGCCCGAGGTTGGCGGGGGTGCTCCCCGTGACGCGCGGGGAGCACGCGAACGTCCGGCTGGGTCGCCCGTCGTCCTGGCAGCACTCGGACTCTCTGCTCGGCTCGCAGGTCTCGAGGAGAGCGCGGTGGGGGGAGGTGGCGGCGATAGCTATCAGGGGGAGCACGAGCAGGAGGATCGCGTAGGACATGGGACGGATAGCCATGCTTGATCGCGAACTCTTTTCTAGCGGATGGTGAGTTAGTTCACGCGGGTGCTGCTGTGCTATGAATCGTTGAGTACTGGTGTGTGTGTGTAGGTGCGGCCTTATACAGCCGCGAGGTGGGAGAGAGCGTCATTTTAGCTCCCGGGTATACTGGAGTTCTTAATTTTGAATATGTGAAAACTATATTTTTTAAGATTTATAAACTTTGGAAAAAAATATTTACATATAGGCAACGATGTATACTTTTAAGATGCAAAGTCTTGATCCAAAATACAGTGTATTCTATTTTACAAAAAAAGACAAAATTATGGATAGTGCACCTTTAAACCTTGTCAGTTTATCATTCTTTTAGCCTCGAGTACAAAGTATTTTGTATTAAGATATTACACACTTCAAATATATACCATTACCTCTATGTACATTTTTTTTTTCAAAAATAAAACTTGAAAATGTTAATTTTGAATTTCAAAAATAAAGGGCTTCGTTGAGCTTGGACTCCAAATGCATTTTTACATTGACGTCGCGTGCCCTCCCGAGTCTCGGCCCCATCCCAACCCTAGCCGCAACCCCTCCCATTGCCCTCTCCACCTTGCCACCGCTAGAGGACTCGCTAGCGGCGATGGCGGCGGCGGAGACCTATCCCTTGCGGCGACTATGTTTCTTCGGTCGGTAGCACCGCGTGATGTGGTGAGGGCTCGGCGGCGAGGCTCTATGGAGGCCCAACGCAAGCATGGATCAGCGACGATGGAGGGGATGCGGCCTCCCCGCGGCGAAGGCACCCTACTGCTACGGCTGGAACCTTGAGCCCGCTCGTGGCCCATATAGGCCTAGGCAGGTTTGCAGATCCATCTAGGCAGCAGGCGTGCTTCCTTGCGTATGTTTACGCTGGTTGATGGGCACCATGGTGGTGGCGGCTTACCGTCGGGCGGTGGTGGTGGCTTGTCACCATGGCTGCTTGAGTAGCGCGGTGGTCTAGAAGATCTTCGTTCTTTTCGGCATCTGGCAGGAGCGCGTGGTGGGAGGGGGCACCGTGGGCAGTCGGGCGGCGACAAGGATGGCGCCATCCTGGGCAGTCAGATTAGCCGGCGACAAGGAGACCGAAGGTGGACTAGAAAACCGACGAGTCATTGTCGAGTGAAAGTTCCCTCCTAGTTTTGGCTGCAGCCAGCAATGGTGATGTCTGTGGGCATCGTTTCTCTTGAGGCGTTGTCACCCGGTGCCCGAGATTAGGCGATGTTGGTTTCCATGCCATGAACCTCTTGGGGGCGTCATTTTTGGACTCGGGCGCGGCTAGGGGGTCCTATGGTACGTTGGTGGCAACGGTACAACGGCTTCCTCTTGCACAGAGTTTTCGGTGGAGTCTGGCAGGTAAGTGATACACAGAGTCATCTCTGTGGACCAGGTACTACGCACGACGGATCTTCTGGAGGCTTCAAACTGCGTCGACCGGTGGTACTCGACGGCATGGTGCAGCCATGTATCGGCGACAACTACAATGTGCATAGGTGATCACGCGCAAGGTGGTGGTGCTGCTTGACACCGCGGTGGTGTCGGTGGCTGCCTAGCAAGAGTCCTCACATCGATCCGCACCCTAAAAGGAGCCGCGGAAGGTGGTAGAGGGCATGACACCTGGAGCAAGCACGTTGGTGCAACTACATGGATATGTTGGGGTGGATCTAGACTCCTAGATTGCACGGAAGGGTTTGGATGGTTCCAGATCTTGCCGGGGAACTAAAGATGGATTGCTATCGTTGTGCTCGGTGGTGCTATGTTGGTGGCTTTGGCTGATCTTTATATGACTTTTGCTAGCTTTTGTTGTTTTAATAAAGTCTATGTGCATCGCTCTTTGCAGAGGCTAGGATCCGTTCCCTTTTCAAAAAAATTAATACGTCTTTAATGACATTAATTCTATTCTTTAAATTTACCTATTTTTAAAAATTCAAACGTAGAGTGGTGTAGCAATAGTGTTTTTTCTCACAATAGTGACCAAAACACTTGCACCAGATGTACAAAGATTTCTGGGCCTCATGGATTTCACCAAGGCATGCGCATGCGTCCAAGGGTGTCTTATCACTGTGGTGCTTGCGTGGAAGCGGATCGTTGCGCAAACTGCGCGATCATGTCCACCGCCTCTTTGGGGACTGCCTGGCGTAGAAGGCTACAGGGATAGGGCTTTCTTATTTTTGCTCTCACCGCCCCGTGATGCATCTCCTTCCTCATGACAGCTACTACTATAACAGCGTTCGACTTCCTCCTTTTGGTCTTCTTCATTGCTGTGCCTTCCTTACTAGTACAAAACCTATAATCTCAGTCGGTTTTGGTATATGGGCCAGTGACGATTCACTCATCCGACTATAAGCAATAGTTGCTAATAATATATTTTTTCCACGTCGGTTTGCTGAACCGCCGCTGATCAAAACCCCTTAGATGGTTTATTTTGATGACCGACTGGGAAAATTCATTTTTTCCAAACGGACGCAATTATGAGCCGACTAGCAGCCCAGCGACGGGCATGTTTTTGGACGGCCTCCACAGCTCCGGGTAGGCCGGGTTTCTTCAGACGTTCCAAGAATCGGCAGCGCCGGTTCAGGAATTGGCCCGTCTATCAACTATGGAGGCGGGCAAAAAAAACACCGGTTATACCAAATCCGGAGGGTCCAGATTCATTCGTCTTACGACATTGCTGCCCGTAGATTCTGGACCATTCGGATATTACTCTAGAGCTTCGGGAGAGATCGGACTCTCTGATTTTCTATTCAGCACAACTCATAAATAACCAAAAATGGAATAAACAGAACAGTCAATTATAACAAGCACAATGTCAAGTACTATAACAGGAACGATATATTAATTTTCAAGTACTACTGATCATGGGACTTAGTACTAGCGGACGAAGCATGTATTCTACAAAGATACAAATAGTAATGTCAAACAGGCAAAAAGTACATTGACATGGCATCTTCCACGGACTTAGTGAAGCAGAATTAAATAACTGATCCAAGCTTTTAACCAGACTAGCATAGTGCCCGTGCGTTGCTACGGAACGCGGATGACAACGCTTAAAAATTTGGTGTTCCTATTTTGTTGTTGTTTGCTTTTTGAGTTTTTACTGGGTTCCCCTCCTCACTACCCAAATAGACCACACAACAATGGCTATATACTAAAAATTCTGTCATATTCCTGAAACATGCCCGGCACAATAAATATTCAAAGTATTAGTGGATCTAACCGTAATATAGTAAGCAACATAAAAGCAATACCTAGGAAAAATGAGGTGTAGTGCAACAGGATACACATTGTTAATATGTTGTCATGATATAAATATAAAAAGGGCAATAAAAAATCTTGCTTTATGATAATTTCTATAAAATGCACAATCATGTTTCAGGGCCTTGGTATTTGTTACGTGAGGTCAGAAAATATAAACATAGGTCTATAATGTTTTCCCATGAAATTCAGATAACTGCTTAACTCTCTTTGTACACCCAATAACCGAACACGAAAAAACACATCTACACAATCAGATCATATTCATGTCATCAGTTTCAATAATTTCCTAACAGAACAAGCTTCCATATTCCTCGGTACTGCACAAAAAGCAGTTTCTAGACTGGTGTACTGCCTGTGGACAATATCGTCGCTGCGTCCTTTCAGCCCCTTCTCAAACTAAAATACCATCACAACCCAGGCGGCAAGTCGTCATCGTGCAGAACAACATCACGGGCTTCCTCCGCAGAGCACTATGAAACAATTAGGCTTGACAGGCAGCTCGGCTATCGATCTTCGGTGCTGCCACAAACTGGCCACCGTCATCGTCGGCACTATGGAGCTCTCATCCTTGTAATATCGCAGCGCTAGCTGTGCCCCAATGAGTCGCCGGCTGCCGAGCTCTGGCTAGGGGCGTGGAGTGAAGGATCCGCACAGAGGCCCGGGAGCTACGAACGCAGCCAAGAGAGATGGGGGCCATGCAGCTCGGCAGTCGTCAAACGAGGCTTTGTGATTCTCCGCTAATCCATGTTGTTCTTGCCAACGCCAAGGCCAAGCGCCTGCTAGGACTTGGAGATGCGGTGGGCCATGTCCCCTCTGACCTGACGGGGAGAGCGCACCTACGCGCTGATAGCCGCCGGGCGGGAGACCGCTATCCTAGGGCATATCACCATAGGCGAGGCCGTGACTCTGGTATCTTGGGGCATGTCCCGGCGCGACCTGTGGAGTGGACGCGGTGAGGACGGCCACCGCGAGTCCGGGAGACAAGGACGTGTCGAGCTCAAGGCAGGGAGATTAGTTGCGGTTTGAGGGGCGGAGGCAACCTAGGCATCGTCCAACTTCCACACGGAGGCGTGCGGCACCACCTGGCTGGCCATCGGGAGAATCGAAAGAGATAGGCAGTTTTAGAGCTCAAGGCAGGGGGCGGAGGCGACCTGGGTGTCGTCCAACTCCTGCGCAGAGGCGTGCGTGCGAAAATCCTAGTCTACATATATGTGGGTGTCCCGGGCTTATCATGGGCGTCCATTTTATGCTTCTAGATCTGTGCAACCTGCTGTGTAAATTGCAAAGAACACCTCTAGCATATTTTTCTATTAAGTTAAAAACAACCCTAAGCTACTGCCTAGTTGCTTTCTGATCCCTGTGTTGCTACGTTCCATATTACCTTGCGTCCTTGCCGCATGGACAATCAACACGATTCAGTAAAACAATTAGCATATAATTAGTACATAATTTCTTCGTTAGCCATTTCCACAACATTATGTTAATTGGACTTGGACCAAAAAATCCAGTATGTTAATTTTGACTGCTCTACAACACTTCATTTCCCACAGGGTAAAATCTTCTATTGGATATTTCTTAATAATTTTCTAGGAACAAATTACATTGGTAATGGCTCGTTTTAGCAACAGTATGTTGTTCATGACTCGCTTTTACGGTTTTGTTTGTGCAATAAAGCATTAACATAAACAAAGATTAGGAAAACTGCAGTGTCATCAAACAATTATTGCATTTACATTTTCATAGAGTTCAGACTTTGCTTGCAGGCAACATTAATTCGGATCATTGCTCCAGTATGGAAATTTCTTCAGTACATTAGCAACAAAAATCTTTGCAAAGAAAAATATGGATTCGGGAACCATACAGGAAGAAAAACAGCCATGGTTAACCATTGCATACAAACAACTCAAAAGCGTCATTATCAAGCACAAACATCAACAAGAAATCTGGATCCAAAGATTTTCGAATACAACCATCCAAGGCATGAACAAAAAAATTGCAGATCCAATATGCAAGACAATATGCATGTACATGATTTTTATCCAAGAACCAACGCCCCAAATAATCGAATCTGCAAGAAGAAATGAGAAGCCTTCCAAGAACAGGGGAACTGATACATCTAGAGGGTATCCAGGCTCTCCAAGCCCAGATCCGTGCCCTGCCCAGATCCGAAAATAGTTGGGAGTGATCTGGTAGGCTTGTCCCCGGCGTGTGTCGTCGCTGCCCTGGAGAACATAGCCTCCTCTCCGCCGCCCTGCGCAGATCCGTGGCGTCACCGGACACATATCCGGCGGAGGAGGTCGTTGGCCTAGCGACAGAAGGGAAGGAAGCCCTGGCCGCCACGCCTCGACCGGGATGCTAGGGAGGCCTCACCATGTCTGACAGAGGTGGGGTGCGGTGGGTGCAGGAGGTGGAGGTAGAGGGGACGTGCGGCACCACCTGGCTGCCCATCGGGAGAATCGGAAGAGATAGGCAGGAAAGAAAAAGAAAACGTTTCGGGCTATCAGGATAAAAACGTATTTGTAGTTGGTTCAAAGCGTATTTTACAGACACGGACCAGTCCGATTGCAATATCTCTACTAATAATACGGCTTGAGGTCGTGATGGTTATAAAACCATGGTACGTCAAAAAACCAATAAAATTTTCGTACGTCAAGAAAACCGTGTGTTCTCCGTTGTTAACTCTACCGACCAATCGAAAAAAAACCGGAGGAGGTCAACATCCGATCGGTCCTGACCCGATTCCAATGTTCTTCTTCTTCCCTCAACCTCTGTGCCTCGCTTCATCCGCCAAGCAGATGTTTCTCCGCCCCCTCCCTTGGCCCAGTTGACACGAACCACCGTATCAGCCCCTGTTCTAGGGCTCCGTACCCATATTCCCCGATCCGCCTCATAGACGAGGGACCCGATCTCGCCGTTTCTCCCGGTGCATCGGCTGCTGCCAGCGGGAAAAGGAGGCAAGGGCCAGCGGGTGCCATGCCTCCTCGATTCGGCGGCACCTAGACATCCAGCAGGTCCACATCTGCGCCGGGGAAAGAGGGGGGTGGAGGGGAAGGGATGTGAGGAAGGGAGAAGCTGTGGTGCTGGTGGGTTGCAGGGATGGACAGGGAAGGAAGAGCTTGGCTTGGAAAAGATGAGAGGAGCAACAACAGAGTGCATGGAGGTGGAGTAGGGATGCACCGCAGCAGCGACGGATGCTGCTGGACTTCGAACGGGAGGCAGAGGAAGGCACTCAAGGTCGTGTCTCGACTCTCCGGGGACGCGCTTGCGCTTGTCCTGGTGAAAAAGGCGCCCAGGCATCTCCGCACATCGGACGACCACCGCGGTGACTGAGCACCAAACTGCACAGTTGCTGCTGCGCTCGACTCCTCTCTATTTCTTTCTCTATCACGGAAGCCGTACTGCCGTAGCGCTCCGCTCCACTATGATTTATTCTTTTTAATCAATGAGATGCTGGATGCTGCTGCGATGGACTTGGTACTCATCATCAGTTACAGTAACAAAGAAGCTAACAGAGAGAGAGAGGGATGTGCGGTGGAGAAAGAGAATGGCACACCTAATCTATTAACTGCATTTGTACCAAATTTCTCCGCCTTAATCGACGTCGGCGAACTCTAGAAAATAAGGAGATGTTCTACTCATCTAGCTACAAAACACGGCGAGCACTCCATATGGTGTGTGATCTTTTTATATATATTTATTCTTACAAAATGCGCATAAATTTTGATACATTTTTTTTGAAAAGTAAAGTTCGATGCGTTGAGAGAGAGCAATAGAGATGTGAGTGGACATTCTAAGATGGAGAAAAGATTAATGTGCCCAAAAAATCCTTGAGATAATTATACTTCTTTTCTTAATAGCTAGCTTGCACCAGTACACAACCGATTTCCATAGTTTTGCTTAAGTTTGAAAAAGGTGCCAAGGAAAAAGAAGTTGGAGAGAGAATTGTTATTTCCATCACATGCATCATTCTTGACATATTTTTTAAATTTGGGATATTTTGTATTTTTCAAATTTATATTTTCTATTATTTTGTACTATATTATTATAATTTAGGAAAATCATGTTTATATATCTCTACTAATAATACGGCTTGAGAACGTGATGTTCAAAAACCGTGGTACGTTAAAAAACCGCTTCGTCCGCTAAAAAAGACCATCGTACGTGAAAAAAACCGTTCATCTTTCGTCCGTCCTCGTTTAGGCCTTCGTCCGTCGCCCTAAGACTTGCCATCGCGCTGAGGTGTACCTGTTCGCTCGTTCCTAGGATTCCTCCCGCAACGAACAGAGCACTCAGTCTCCGAATCAACTCCTGTCCCGCCGCCGCTCTTTGTGCCCCGTCCCCTACCATGCTCCACATCGGCCGACCCGGGCAAGGAGGATGGTGGGGCGCCGGGCAGCGCCGAAGGGAGAGTCGGCGACTGGCAGCACAGGGGCGGCGTCCGGGCCACGGCTGAATTAAAATCTCTGCCCCACCGACGCCACCGCCGATTCTGCACTGGCCCAGTCCTCCCCGCAGCGCCCCGCCTAGGCCGCCTCGCCGTTACCCGCCGCCGCGTAAGATTGATCAACCGCGGAAGCCTCTGCTCAGGAGTTGGACGACACCCAGGTCACCTCCACCCCTCAAACCGCAGCTCATCCTGCCGCTTTGAGCTCGACGCGTCCCTGCCTCGCAGCGGCCGTCCTCGCCTGTCTACTCCACAGGACCCGCTGGCCGTGACATTCCCCAGGCGACTGGCCTGAGGCCTCGCTGGCGGTGCGCTGCCCAGGAGATCGGCCTCGCGGCGGCCGTCCGCGCTGGGTAGGTACGCTCTCCATGTCAAGTCAGAGGTGGACATGGCCCAGGCGCTCGGCCTTGGCGTAGGCAAGTACAACATGACCTCACACAGTTCTTTGGCCCGGGAGCTACGAACGCAGCTGCGACTGCGAGAGAGAGATGGGAGCCATGCTCGACAGTCGTCATACGAGGCTCCTTGATTTTCCGCTGATCCGTGAGCACGTACCGTCTAGGTTGTGAATTTGTGATGGCATTGCAGTTTGAGGAGGGTATGAGAGGACGCAGTGGCGATGTTGTCCGTAGGCATTAGAGCAGTGTGGAAACTGCTTTTGTGCAGTACCGGGGAATATAGAAATTATCTTGAAACGAGATGTTTTCTTTCTTTCCCTTTCTGCTACTATCATGAGAATATTTTAAAAGTGTGACATTTTTATTTATCAGCAGCGGTGGTCGAGTCCTTTCAGGAGGTCGATGAGCGGGCGGCCTACCGGGAGTAGGAGACTATGAGCGGGAGGTGCATCCCGGCCCCGACGAAGACGACCTAGCGAACTCCTTGCCGTCTCGCGTCTTGCCCCCAATTGTATGATGCAGGGGCTCACGACAATCCACGCTGGCCACCATGGCCCTGGGCATCCTGGCTTTCTGGTTGTTTTTTCAGACATAAGAAGTTGTCGCCGCATCATAGTTTAGCTTGTTCTGAAGCGCTGGTTTTCTCAGAGTGGCTGGTATCCCTTGTGTGAAAAAAGGATTGGATTCTACTTCATCTTGGAAGTCTCCTTGGTTAACAGATGTGTTTGTGGTTGGTGAGATGGAAGTGGGATTTTTAGGACAAGCAGCACGAGTGCAATGAGGAAGAGCATGATTGAAGCGCCACCATGAGGAAGAGCAATAGCATGTTTGTTTGCAGGGCAGAGCGACCACGAGGCATCCGGGTGCTTTAAGTAGAGAGACGACCTCTGGCGGCCGGAAACAGTCAGGCAGCCTCTTCAAGCTAAACAGAGTGCCGAAAGAATTTAAGAAGAAGTTATAGCATCTGGTTATTATGGTCGTCAAGGTGGATAGGGAGAGCGGAGGTGGTCAGGTGGTAGTGGGACGGGAGTGCGTCGCCGCGTCGCTGGGCATTCTTGGAAGAAGTGCTGGAGGACCCAAGATTTTATTTAATCTCTCTTCCTATTTTTAATATTTGTTGACCCGTTGCAACGCACGGGTATTGTGCTAGTTATTAGTAGAGATTGGAAAGCAAACGAGTTCTAGACCTACTCCTCCAGGACTGCTGAGCTCTGTCATTAGAATATATACTATATTAGTGTCGAGCACTGCATATGAAATGACAATATACAAGGTTGGAGATTGGGAAATAGTAGGCTACTACCGGTGGTAGCTATACACCCACCTCCAACAGTTAGATTACTCTATAGGGTATTTTTAGCCCTCCATCTAAACTGACGGTGTTAAGAAGGCCGCCTCCACTTTTCTCTCTCCCATCGTGGCCACGCGCCCACGCCCCCGCACCCACCCAGTCCTTTTCCCCCACACCACTGCCCCGCAGGCTGCCTTTTTTTCTCTTTCTTCTTCAGCCAGCCGCTCAACTCGAGTTATTCAGATCGAGATCTCACCCATCTCCGCCCATCATCTCCACTGCACCATAGCTCGAGGGCCAGCATCCCCTCCACCAAGCGCCACAACAGGCCTTCACCGCCACTCTCCACCGTGCGAGCTGCTACGGCCTCCCCTCTCGATCTCACTTTCACTCCGGTGCTCCACCTCACCTCCTTCCTGCCCCGACCACCACCGCCATCTGCCCCGGCCGGCCACAGACTCCGACCGCCGTCAGGGCTCCCCATGGCCGCCCTGCATCCCCCGCTATCAGGGCTCCCCACGGCCGCCCTGCATCCCCCGCCGTCAACCGCTTTACCACCCACCGCCGCGCCCACCATGGCCCCGCCCCTGGTGTGCAAGCAGACGAGGTGTAAGGGGAGCTGAGCCGGTGCCTCGGGCGCGGTGCCCTTGTCGATCTCTCCCCTTGATTTCTCTTCCTCTTGTCAACTCTCTCTCCTTCCATCTCCATGGTGGGCCACCACCATCGTCTGCAGCACCACGCGCCTCCGGCCGTGCTCCACACTGCGTCTAGCCATCTGACAGTGACGATGCCCGGCCGTGGTCTGCCTGTTGAGCTTTTGAGTTTGGCCTTTTTTTCTCGATTTGGATTTTCACCCTCTCGATTGGTTCACCATTTGAGAAATCACCTCCATTTTTTACACGATGTGTTCCAGATCAAGTCTGTGTGGAATTTCTGGTGCTATGTGTTCCCGATTTAGAGGAGTGATTGTTAAAAAAACTCGAATTGGTGTCTGATGTAATCCAAAGCTAGTAATTTGGATTGGAATGTGCAGTAGTTTCTCTAACTCAAATTAGTGTGATTTATTTCGAGACAGATATTTTCGCAGATTGGTGAAGAAAATAAAGCACATTTGTTTGTATTAAGGAGAGCCGGCGATTTTGTCAGTTTCAAAACAGATTTCATTGATTTTAGACGATGGTGGAGCCGATCTCCTTGGACACAGTGGCGGAGCCAGGAATTGAATTGAGCCGGGTCGAACAAATAAGCTCTAAATTTTTTTGGGGCAAAAAATCACATGTAATCAACAAAAAAATGGTCCAAACAGATTCATTTGTCACATTTCACTGAGTAGAAGTACAAACTAACTAAAAGTCAAAAACTAGATACAATAGTGCTACCTTTTGAGGAGATATTATCATACCATTAAGTTGATTCCATGCTGGGAAGTCGAAATCCACGAGGAAGATGACCTCTACGGTTACTGTAGGCATGAAAATGAAGCATAATCTTCTTATCATCAATTTGTGCAAATATCTCTTTCTCAACATAGCAAATCATCAAATCATTGAGCCAATCATCCCCTATCTTGTTTCGAAGATCTGATTTTATAATCTTCATGGCTGAGAAAACTCTCTCTACTGATGCTGTTGCCACAGGCAATGTCAAAGCTAGTTTAATGAGGCGGTAGACCAATGGAAATGTCAAATGATATCTTTTCTGAACCAACTTGAGAGCAAGATCACTCAAAGTATCACAAGCTATGAATTCAGGAGTTCTCTTCATGACATCAACATATATGTTCAGTTCATCAACCAATAGACAGCAATCATGTGAAGAGAAATTAGCAGAGTATATGGTAGCAAGCTCAACTAGCATATCATTGTCAAAGCTGTTAAATGAGTCTCTAGGATCAAGGCATGAAGTGCACAACAATAGGCGTGTAGAAGTTTCAGAAAATCTATGATTCATCTCAACTATGTTTCTGTCAAGCACCTCATTAAAGATTTGTACCTTGTAATGATGCAAGCAAGTAACCATCTTGCGTGAGCTCCTTGGGTAACCCCTAGATGCAATGTTATCATCCATATTCGGTACCATAATGTTGCGTGCACCACAAAAGTTAGTAGCGGCAAGCAATAGAGGCTCCCATCCATCATCTCTCAATTTTTGCAATGCACGTTTCACTGAGACAAGTAGAGAGAAACAAGCATTTCCGAGCTCACTCATAATGACTTGTGTAATCTCTTCTGCACATGCTTGCACTATATCTTTTTGGATATCAGGAGATGTTAATTGACAATTGCCAGGAGCATTCTCATTGATCACATCAGCTACATCCTTGCATCTTGCACCATACCAATCCAACATCTCACGGAAATTGCCCTTGTTCAAGGAAGTGCTAGACTCGTCATGCCCACGAAAAGCTAGACCTTGGTCAAGTAGAAATCTGACAACACCCACAACAGCCCTCAAACGAATCTCATATTCAATATGTGATTTTTCTTCATGAGAAACAAGAGCATATGCAACACTTTGCTTTTTATTTCTGAAATCTTCACAAGTATTTCTTGCATTGTTGTGAAAGCTCGTTGGTCCACCTACATGACCCCTGAAATTTTCTGATGCTTTCTTCCAATTTGTAAACCCCGACTTTGTGAAAACATCTGATCCAAAGTGGTTAACATTGTTTGAAGACTTGAAAAGAAAACAATGGAAACAAAATGCAGCATCCTTCTCCACACTATACTCTAGCCAATCATACTTGCTATACCATGCATCTAGAAATGACCGCCTATCCGGATTTTTGGGATAACTATGACCAACTAAACGATTACGACCTCTCGACAAATATGCCCATCGCATTTTATCTCTAATTTCAGGGGTACCATATGACTCAATTGGTCTCCGAATTCCGGGATCGGCAACCACATTTGCTAAATCAAATATTTCTGGAACATTTGCCTACAACAATGAAAATGAAGCAAACTATGAGGAAAGATTTCACACTAGTAATTATTTACTTGACAAATATGTATTAAAACTCAAGATAAATGGGGGAAATTCAACCTCTATGCGTGCCCTCTTGCGTGCTTCTTCTTCTGCTGCCTCCTCTTCTTCAATCCAGGCTGCCTCGTCGGCGAAGTCCATCGAAGACGGCAGCTGGGCCGAGCAGAGCAGAGGGCGCCGTGCTGCAGGCTGCAGCGCCGTGGTGCGCGGAGGCGGTCGGGGACAGGCGGCCGAGGGGGGCGGTCGGGAACGGGCGGCCTACGGGCCGAGGCCGGCGGTCGGGAACGGGCGCCTGACTGCGATGGCCAAGGGCGGCGGTCGGAATCGGGATCGAGCAGTGGCGGCTGGCGGCGCGTGCGGGAGCAGCCAGGCGTTGCGAGCAGGGCTGCGAGACGAGGGGATTAGGTCGTGCGGGCTGCGGGGCAGGACGAGGCAAACCGGTACTCCATTTTTTTCCCAAAAACTGACCCGGGTCGGCTGCCCAGGCTCGACCCGGTGTTGGCTCCGCCAATGCTTGGACACCGTACCTTTTGTCTGCTGACATGCCATGAACAAGGCACGACTCAAAACCACGCCGCAGAAGACTAGGATGTGCCTTAACGGACGTTAACTTATGCATGAATCGCGAGGCAGATCAAACGACCCTGAACATATGCATAGCTACCACCGGTGATAGCAAATCCGCGTTGATACAAGATTTACTACTTACAAGATTTACCTTATATGGCAAGAGGATGCGTAAACATATTGACTTGCTCATCAGCATTGTACATCCAAATTTAGTAGGATATATGCCAAATATGAATATCCACATGTAACTTTGGAGACGTACTGTAAAGTATATATAACCTATCTCAAACAATGTGATAAGCTGCTTTTTTTATGTTTGTTAAATATATATGTATTCAAGAACTCTCTTCTACCATCCAAATTCACGACAATTTTATCATTAATATATATCCGATAGTCCACGGTGAGATTGCCCCAGTTGTCACCCCAAATCATTGTTCTTTCTTCCATTTTGTCAAGCTGAAGTTCTATCCGAAATTCATGTGGTGTGACGATCTTGATATCGTCATCACCAACCATTTCATGTAGTTGTTCCCTGACATTGCAAGGGACATACTAGAACAAAAAAAACAGTCATCCACTTACACAAAATGCAACAAAATCTATTACATCAATAAAAAAAGATGCAATTTGTAAACAATAGAGAACACTAGCAAATTTCTACTTCTGAAAATTTAAATACTTGTACTGCAATAAACAAGACTATGCACATAACTCACATACCGGGGTTTCGTCATTCAAAGAATGAATAGTTATTTCAAAAAAGTGCTTCTTCTTTTCTTATCTCTACATGGTTCATCTACGTTCAGGGAAAAACTCCTAAAACAAAGAGACATGTTCAATTACCTTCAAGAACCAGAATTCATCAACCTATTGATATAACCTCACATGTTAATAGCAAAGAGAACCCTGTTCTTTCTTCAACTAATAGAACCTTACAATTTCTTTTACAACACAAATAATGAAGCTATTTATATAACCTGATATGCCACTAGCAAAGAGAACCTATTGATACCACTCCCGGTTGCATAATTAATGTTGAACAACATCATTATTTCAATCCTTCTGTGTAATTAAATCTTTAACTATATACTTCTAATCAATCTTATTAATCAATTGAACAAAATTATAGATAAATGAAAGAATATGAGTTGCACAATACGATTAAGAAACTAATTAATAAGTTCAATCTATACCTAAGGTACTCACTACACATTATTATTTATTTATTAAATAAATAAGTGGAAACTAATTAAAGAAGACTTTATACATGACTTTTGTTACACTAATTAAATAGAAGAACACTGATATTTTTCTAAATAGGTAATATTAATAAGTGCAAACTAAATAAGAAAGAACTGAGTAGAACTTGGATATTTCTAGTTAGTAGTAAATCAGTGGGAAGTAAAAAATAAGAAGTAGGATGGGCAGATTTAACCATTGCGACGAGCGAGAGCGTGGTGCCGGTAGGGACGGGGAGGGCGCAAGTAGCAGCAGGCAGAGGATGACGCAAAGGAGATATGCACGGCGGCGGCGGGGAGGGGAGGGGATGGCCGTGGCGGAGATGCCTGTCTGTGGGGGCGAGGCAGGGAGCAAGGGATAGATGGACGAGGGAAGAGAAGAGAGAGAAACAGGATGGGGCGGGAAGGGGAGGGGCAGTTTTTGGCAGGGGAAGACAGAGCGGAGGTGAAGGGGCGATTTCAAATTTTGGGAACTACAAGTTTGGGCGGGCAAGAGAGAAAAGTAGCAAAAATTTGCCCGCCAAAACAAAAGTTTGGATTGTTTGGTGTTTTTTGAAAGGTCTGGTCTAGTTCCTATGTTATTTTATTCACATAAGTGGCTGTTAATGTCATATGAATTGGAAAATGAGACTACATTAATTTGATTCATATATATTACTCATTGCGATACATAAGTTCAACATTGTGGAAAATGAGACTAAACTAGAATTAAGAGGCTCTCTACTGCATATTAAACTAATTAAGGCTAATCATTGTCGAGGACGATGGTGACGGCCTCCACTGAAGCTCGATAGGCAGCCATGGTGCCCGGCCAGTCTAGTTCGTCGTCGGCGTCGTGCTTGGGCAGCGGCAACGGCGACTCCATTTCTTCCCCTTGCTCATCTGCGGATGCTTCGAGGTCATTCCACTCTATGGAGTCGGAGCCGTCGGAATGCGCAGGTTCTGACTCGACGGCGACGGTCTCAAGCGATGCGTGTATGGCATCCTCCCTTCCCGGCCACTCCTCCGTGGGCTCTAGGTTGGGAACAGCTTGACGGGTAGCGACCGCGGTGTTTGACACGTTCGTCGTGGCTTGGTCCCAGATCCGGCGTCGCTTCACCGTGTTTCCTCGTGCCGCCGCTTCGCCATGATGAGCGGAGCGGCGCGGGGCTTCATGCTCATCCTTGAAGAGCTGGAACTAATACGGTAATTGCGGCCTGTATTTTTGGTATGCCCGTAACTCCAGCGTCAAACGCGCCCGGTGATTGGCGGCCTCAACGGCATGGGCGGCGGCGCTCCTCGGCAGTGACAGCATGGGGACACCGCTCAGGTCGAGGTGCCACCCCTTCGGCAGGTGGCAGTCTGGTGGCGCAGGGACACCAGATTCAGCCAGAGCGAGCACCTCCTCGTTGTTGACGTACGCCCAGACATGTCCGCCATGACTCACGTCGGCCTCTGCATCGTGACTCGCCATCGCCGATATTGGATTTGGAAGGCGGGGCAGCGACACCGACTATAGGTGCACTGGATGGCTGAAGTTTGGGGAGAGAACTGACGCGGCGGCTCAGTCTGTAGGGCGTGGATATAGATTAACTCTGGTTGGTGGGAGGTGGGATTGAGTGTTATAAATAAGTTGACTGGTGACCAGACAGTCCGGAAAATGTGTACACTTTATGTTTTCCAAATTGTGCATTATTTTAAAAATACATTTACATTAAAACTAATATGGGGTCCTCTGAAGCACAAATTCTGAACTTCTCATTCAAGAAACTCGAGATCAAATTGTCAAATGTGTGTAAAACTTAATGTGGTTCAATCCTAATTAGATGCAAGGGGATTTATAAAAACATCAATAAACAGAGTATAATTAACTAATTAGTTAACTTATTGGTTCAATATACATATATACAATCACATTATGAAGATTGTTCTTTCATGCTACAGACTATTAGGGAACTAAGAATTTAGCGATCTAAAACGTACATTAAATTCACGTAGGGGAACTAAGAAACTAGCCTACATAGACAATGATCGCGATCTGTTGCTCGGGCTACTTCTTCCTGTTCTTCTTCAATGTCCCTTCTGTATCATCATCATCATGCCCACGTTGCTTGCGGTGGCTCATTGTCTTCCCTTGTCCTCTTTGTCATTGTCGTCCTCCAACTCCTCCTCTTCATCGTCATCGTCCTCCTCCTTTGACTCATCCGTCCAGGATACACCAACTCGATGTCATCTTCAATGTCGGCATAATTCTCCGACTCGTCCTCCTCTTCTTATTCATCCTCCTTGTCGAGGTGGACGTCATCTGGCTCATGCGGATACCAGTCTTTTCCTCCAACATACCAATCTTTGTCGTTGGTCACTTGGTCTGGAGTCGTCGCTGGAGCCGAAGAACCAGATCGTCCTTTGTAGTTGGCCATGGCAACAACCTAGAGAGAGCAGGGAAGAAGAGGACGACAATGACAGTTGCAAAGTTCAACCATCCGGTTTCTAGGGAAGTATTATTGTTCGGTTGAGTGTGGTTCCAATTAAGTGGAAAAAACAACCGCCAGCCGTGAATCCGGAAATATCTGGACGTCTGTATATAGTTATAAGAAGTAATTATTACAAAAAATATGATCAAATTCCATATAATTATTGTTAATGATAGATGTAGGCATTTGGATATTATAAATAAAAAATAAGGACCATTTTGCGTAGAACTTGTGTTGTGAGTGCTCCGAAGTAGGAGGATGTATAGGTAAGTCAATGACACCTTGGTACAAGATAGTCCACTTTGTGAAGCAAGTTCCATTTCCGATCTTCGCATGACATCATCCGATTTATTTAAAGTTTACATACCCAAAATAGTAAGGCATGCAAAAAAATATTGATTTTTGACATGTCTAAATATTTATTATTATTTTTTGAAAGAAAACTCTGTATGTTTTCGTACCCTCCAGATATGCTAACAAATGGAAGTAGGCCTTATTGCCACTTTGTAAAGGAGTATCAACTCCTACTGTTTATCCTAAGGTCAACTACCCAACGTATGAGTGCATGAAAAAAATTGATTTTTGACCAGCACAACAGTTTTAGTTTTTATTTTGTTTCAAATGGTACTATAAATATATTTATTAAGATTTCTTGCATGCAAAAAATTATTTAAATCATAATTATATTAAAGAATTATAACTTATCTACCATGGATAACTAAACTATAAAATACACATCCAAACAACCGATTTACAACTAAAGTATTAAATATCCAACTTCTCCAGAGCAAAACCCGGATCTTCCGTGTCCATGGTAGTTAATCCTCGGAGTGAAAGTTGTCGAAATTCTACATGTGCTAAGTGCATAATGTGAGTTATTTTATCTGAAGTTGAACAAAAGAATGAATTGCAGTTAAATTTGCAGATAATGTTATCTTTTATATTGCAGTATTACTCAATCATTGATAAATTGCAGTTAAATTTGCAGATAATGTTATCTTTGATATTGCAGATAATGTTATCTTTGATATTGCAGTATTACTCAATCATTGATAAATTGCAGTTAAATTTGCAGATAATGTTATCTTTGATATTCAGTAGTCTAGGTCATTGATAAATTGCAGTCAAATTTGCAGATAATATTATCTTTGATATTCAGTTGTTTTCTTGTTAATTGCAGTGCATGAATTACTTGCACATAATATGGAGTGGTTTTATTATAGTTGCATATTATATTATCGCTGCTTGTTACAGTAGGCATGTACATACTTGTACCAAGCATGTCTTAGATAGAGTTATATATTAATGTTTTGGTTGAGTTATATATGGCGTTTGTGCGATTAAGTAAGTGGTTTTCTATATAGATGCAGATAATGTTATGTTTGATTCAGATCTTTGTTTGTTATTTACAGTGGGCACGTATATGTATATGCAGTGCATGAATTACTTTTCCACATAACACTAACTTGATAATATGGATTAGACATGCATATATAAAGTAGTCAGTAACATAATGCTTGTTACAATATGCATGTATATATCTTTGCTTGTTAGAGTAGGCATGTATATGTCTTTGCTTGTTACAGTAGGCATGGCCATCGTCATCGCTGGAGTCGTCGCTTGAGTCGGAGAACCAGATCGTTCCTTTGTAGTTGGCCATGGATACAACATAGAGAGGGAAGGGAAGAAGAGGACGACAATGAAGGTTGCAATGTTCACCCATCCGTTTTCAGGGAAGTATAAGTGTCGCGGTTGAGTGCGGTTCCATTTCAGTGGAAAAAACAACCGCCTGTTTCTGTCGATCCGGAATTATCTGGACGGTCTGTATAGAACAAGTAATTATTACAAAAAATATGTTCAAATTCAATAATAAATCATTATTAATGATAGATGTAGGCATTTGGATATTACAAATAAAAATGAGGACCATTTTGGACAGAACTTGTTTGTCGGTGCTCCGAAGTAGGAGGATGTGTAGGTAAGTCAATGACACCTTTGTACAAGATAGTCCACTTTGTGAAGCAAGTTCCATTTCCGATATTCGTATGGCCTCGTCATATTTATCTAAAGTTTACATACCCAAAATAGTTAGGCATGCAAAAAATATTGATTTTCTGACATGTCTAAATATTTATTATTATTTTTGAAAGAAAACTATACCCTCCGAATATGCTAACAAATGGAAGTAGGCTTTATTTCCATTTTATATAGGAGTATTAATTCCTAATATTTATCCTAAGGTTAACTACCCAAGATATGAGTGCATGCAAAAAATCGATTTTTTGACCGGCATACTAAATTTAGTTTTTTTATATCAAACAACTCTATAAATATATTAATTAGGATTTTTTGTAAGGGAAAACTTATTATAAATCATAATTATAACAAAGAATTATAACTTAATCTACCATGCATAACTAAACTACAAAATATACGTCCAGACAACTGATTTGCAACTAAAGTATCAAGTATCCAACCTCTCCGGAGCAAAACCGGACTTTCTGTGCCATCGCATTTAAACCTCCAAGAGGAAGTTGTAGAAATTATTACTAAGGTGTGAATGATAGGTTGGATATAGTTGGAGATGATTTTATAGATAGAACATGGACTGCTTTTATGAAATTTGTGTTATGTCTTTTTGAGCAAATGTCTGGGCTTAAAATTCCAGTGGGCATGCTATATGATGTCTTTTTATAGACTTTCATTAGGCATATTCTATATGATGTATTAAAAAAATTATAGACTTTTGATATGTCTCAAATATATCTATAATTTTTGATACTCCATGCTTGTTTTTACACCATTTGCTTAGTGTTTTGTTACACTTCGTGGCATTTTTATGCATTTTTCGGAACTAACCTATTAACAAGATGCCACAGTGCCAGTTCCCTGTTTTCTACTGTTTTTGTGTTTCAGAAAAGTTACACAGGAAATATTCTCGGAATTGGACGAAACAAAAGCCGAACATCCAGATATTTAACGAAGCTTCCAGAAGACCGAAGAGGAGACGGAGATGAGCCGCAGGCTGGCCACACAACAGGGTGGCGCGGCCCAGCCCCTGGTCGCGCCCCCTACGTGTGTGACCGCCCTGGTCCACTTCTGACGCTGCCTCTTCGCCTATAAAGACCCCCCGACGGGAAAAACCTAAGTACCCGATCAATTTTCTAGAAACACTTCACGATCCACCGCCGTCGTCGACCCAAGATCGGGAGGGTCCAGAAGCTCTTCCCGGCACCCTGCCAGAGAGGGGAATCGCCACCGGAGGTCTTCTTCATTGCCATACTTGCCTCCGGCGCGATGAGTGAGTAGTCTACCTTGGACTATGGGTCCATAGCAGTAGCTAGTTGGTTGTCTTCTCCACCATGTGCTTCATGTTTAGATCTCGTGAGCTGCCTTACATGCTCGAGACTACCGTTATGTAATTCTACATGTTGTGTTTGTTGGGATCCGATAAATATTGGTGTTATGATTGAGTTGATGTGCTGAATATTATCTTATGTTATCTCTATGTTGTTTATGATCTTGCATGCTCTCCGTTGTTAGTAGCTATGTTGGCCGAGTAGATACTAGTGACTCCAAGAGGGGGTATTTATGCTCGATAGTTGGGTTCATGCCTCTATTTAATCTGGGGGAGTGACAGAAACCTCTAAGGTTGTAGATGTGCTGTTGCCACTAGGGAGAAAACAACATTCTTATGTCCAAGGACATATGCTTTGTTTACATTACACACTTTGCTTAATGCAGTTATCTGTTGTTCGCAACTTAATATTCACAGGGTCCTCGGATGATTCCCCGTGGGTGGATTATTAGTCATAGATGCAGTTAGATGGCGGTCTATATATTTTGTTGTAATGCCCAAAGTAAATCTCATAGTGATCCTCTTGAGATATGCACGTTATCTTTATTCTATCAATTGCCCAACTGTAATTTGTTTACCCAGCATGTTGTTATTTATCTTATGGAGAGACACCACTAGTGAACTGTGGATCCCGGTCCAATTTCCTTTACATTGCTATCACCTGTTTACTTTACTCGCACTGTTTACTTTCTCACATACTACTATTGCTTTCCACTCGATGCGCTCATTCCTTTGTTTACAGCAAACCGGTGAGATTGACAACCTCATCGTAAGTTGGGTGCAAAGTAGTTGGTTGTGTTGTGTGCAGGTTCTGCGTTGCTGCTGGCGAAGCAAAGCACTGGATGAGGCGCCCTATAAATTGTCCGGAGCTGTCGCGAAGCTAGCAGGCATCACCTTCTTGAGTTTGGCTTTTTCCTACTGGATTGATATACCTTGGTTTCATAACTGAGGGAAAACTTGCTGCTATATTCATCAAACCTTCTCTTGGGGTTTCCAACTGGCTGGTATTTACATCATTAACTACACGCCAACAAGTTTTCTGGCACCATTCAACACTGCGCCATCAACAAGTTTTCTGGCGCCGTTGCCGGGGAAAAAGAAGACTTCTGCAAGGGGAGTTTCGCACGCACATCCTTTACTTTGTTTTAAGTTTTGCTTTACTTTATTTTTACTTGCATCATTTTATCAAAAACACAAAAAAATTAGTTTCCTTATAGTTGTTATTTTTACTTGTCTGCTTTTAGTTTTGCTAGAATGGCTACTCCTGAAAACACCAAGTTGTGTGATTTTACTAGCACTAATAATAGTGATTTTATCTGCACTCCTATTGCGCCACCCGCTCCTGCTGCAAATTTTTATGAGATTAAGCCTGCTTTATTGAACCTTATTATGAAAGAGCAATTTTCTGGTGCTAGTACTGATGATGCTGCAGCTCATCTCAACAATTTTGTTGAGCTATGTGAGATGCAGAAATATAAGGATGTAGAGAGTGATATTATTAAGCTTAAGTTGTTTCCTTTTTCTTTGAGAGGAAAATCTAAGGATTGGTTGCTGTCTTTGCCTAAAAATAGTATTGATTCATGGGCTAAGTGTAAGGATGCTTTTATTAGAAGATACTATCCTCCTGCTAAGATTATAGCTTTGCATAGCAATATTATGAAGTTTAGCCAGTTTGATAATGAACATGTTGCTCAGGCTTGGGAAAGAATGAAATCTATGATAAAGAATTGTCCCACTCATGGACTGACTACTTAGATGATTGTCACAACTTTTTATGCAAGACTGAATTTTTCTTCAAGGAACCTATTGGATTCAGCTGCTGGAGGCACTTTTATGTCCCTTACCTTGGGCGCCGCAACAAAGCTTCTTGGCAATATGATGGTAAATTATTCTGAATGGCACACTGAGAGAGCTCCACAAGGTAAGAAGGTAAATTCTGTTGAGGAAACCTCTTCCTTGAGTGATAAGATTGATGCTATAATGCTTATACTTTCTAATGATAGAACTCATGTTGATCCTAATAATGTTCCTTTGGCCTCTTTGGTTGCTCAAAAAGAGCATGTTGATGTAAACTTCATTAGAAATAATAATTTTAACAACAATGCTTATAGGAACAATTTTGCTAGTAACAATTATAGGCCGTATCCTTCTACCAATGGTAATGGTTATGGTAACTCTTATGGTAATTCCTCCAACAACACTAGGGCTGCGCCCTCTGAGCTTGAAGTCATGCTCAAGGACTTCATCGGTAAGCAAACTACTTTTAATAAGTCTGTTGAGGAAAAGTTAGGCAAAATTAATATTCTTGCTTCTAAAGTTGATAGCCTTGCTCATGATGTTGAACTTCTGAAATTAAAAGTGTTGCCTAATGATGTGAAGGAGAACAATGTAATATCCCAGCATTTAGGAATAAACGAAGGGTAGAAATAGGACCTTTGTGCATTCATGCATCTAAAATCTGAGTAAATTTTTCACAAATTCAAAAACCTGAGAGAGCAAAGCTTCTATCTAATAATACTTAGGGTTAGAGGTTATTAGAATGTTATGAGCTTTGCTATGATCTCTTGATGTTGTTGTTCAAGTGATCCTGGTATTTTATTTTTGATTTTGAATATTATAAAAACTTGAATAAATAATTATTAATAAAATATAACTCAATAACATATTGAGTTGGATAATAGAAATTGAATAAGTAAATAAAACAAACTAAAATATTACTTTATTAACATTAAACACATATACAATGTCTTTACATTGTTGTAAACTGAAAAGAATATTACATAAGTAAAAAATAAAAGAAACACTAAATCCTAGAAACTATCTAATTAATCTTCAAGGTCTTCACGTGGATCTTGAAACTCTAACCTGCAAAACAAACAATTATCAAAAAGAAAAAGTGTTATGGTTAGATTATATTACTCTCAGACATTGGGCAATTATATTGCCAATAGCATCACTGAGTATAAATGACCAAGTATAGTATCTGTTCTTTTTATTAACTTGAGTATAAAGCATTTGGGTACCAAGCAGATGCACATCACGTCCATTAGAAGGATGGGATCAAGCACAGTGAGGCAAACAAGCACACAGCACACAAGCAGCTCAGTGACAGGACTGAGAAGCAGCACTGGCAGCACCACAGTAGCTTGCTAAGCTAGCAGCTGGCTAGATGAGCACGGCAAGAGCAAGAACTCCCATTCAACCAGCCAAGAACCAACACAAAGAACACCACAGTTCTTCCACAGCACCATAAACACATTAGAAATCATCCAGTAAAACTATGGAGATGAACTGAAGCTCAAGATCAAGCCCAGGAGGAGAAGGACCAGCAACCAGCAGCAAGTCTAGGAGGAGAAGGACAAGCCCCAGGAGCTGAACCAGGAGGAGAAGGCAAGCAAGGAGCAAGCCATCACCACCAGCAAGCAGTTGCAGCTAATAACAATATCTTAGCTGCAAAACTTCAGGCATCAGGTAGAACACCTGCACATCGTATCACTGCTAGAGCATGATTCAAGCATGTGTAGTTTATATGCAAACCCTCAGTTTGGCAAAGAGATGCTTTGCCAAGCTCATCACAGGGAATCATGATTAAAGCCAAATAGATATAAACCAGGGTAAAAGCCTCAATATGAACTTCACTAGCAAGTTTAGTTTAGCAACAGAAATAGCATGCTCATGACCAAGATGTGCTGGGCACATATCCAATAGGATATGCACCTCAGACACACAACTGGTATCACATCTTAAACCCTGGTCATATATGCAAGCAAATCATCTAATAAGAATGTATTGGCCTCAGACCAGCATCACTAGCCTGTTAACTAGGTAAGTTTCACCAACTAAAAGCATTCCAATATTGGTTGCTGGGCACATGACCAAAAGGTCATGCACCTCAACACAACCAGAAACCAAACTGACAACCAGGTCAGTGAATATCACCAAAATCATCTTCCCAGTTAGCACATCTAGGAATCATACTTAGTTTTAACAAGTTCACCACTGAATCCTTGCAACACTGCAAGATTCAGTCTAACAATTGTTGTCATGATCAATTCACTGACAGAAGAGATAACAATACAACAAGTCCATCACATGATCAACCATAGAAATTAACTGAACATGGAAAGTTCAGATATACACACATATAAATTTGATATCATCGCATCATAGGATTTAGAATTTGCCAAAGCAAGTTACAGGTGTTAACTGAACTTTGCAACAGGGCAAGATTCAGAATAACATCTCTCTTAGAGAAATTCACTGACAGAGATAGGAGAACAGTAGAGATATCACTAATCAAGCACGACATCAGCTAACTGAATCAATCCTTCTCACAAACTAGCATCCGTTAGCAGCAGCACAGAGCTATGCCTGTGAGCTTGGCTCACTGGTCATGGCCAAATGGCCAGAGACCATGGCCGGAGAAGAGAGGACAGGGGTAGAGGAGAAAAATAACATGCTCACCGTACGCCCAAGCGCATGTCTGGACGGCATGGCAGGGCAGTGCCCGCGCGGCCGGCCAGAGGCTACCTGAGGGAGTCTTCACCACGGCACCACCGGGAGCACCGCACTCGGCACTTCCACCGGCGATACACACACACCTGGACCACCGCAAGCACGCACAGCTAGCACAGAGAGGAGATCCGGCGGGGAGTGAGCTCGAAGGCGACAGAAACCGGCGAGAACCCGAGTGGAGATCGACCCCCGATCTCATCGGAGAGGCGAGGAGTTCCAAATCCACTTGGTGGAGGAGGAAGAGGGCCGAGGGGCGCATCGTATGCCCAAGTGATGGCGGTGGAAGTCACCGGAGATGGCCAAGATCTAGAGGCGACGACAGCGGTGACATCGGTCGCAGGAGGGGCTCGGGAGAAAGAGAGAGGAGAGTGAGCGAGGAGAGAGTGGGCTAGGTCGGTTTGACCGACCCAGACCCGAGTCATTCGGGTTAGAATAGGTGGTGGGCTGGGCCTGGCTATTGGGCCTAGGCCAAATATTTTAAAAACCAAATGAATTTACCAATTCTGTTTTATTTTTAAATAATTCAAATTCAAATCAAATTCATATTTGATTGGTTTAAACTTCAAGAAATAATCCTTTATCTAAAATGAATTGTTTATTTGATTAAAAAGATATTCCTTATCACAATTCAAAATAAATTCAATACTTTGAAATACTTCTTTAATTATGAATGCTTTACTTAATCTTTAAAATTCCAAAATTCTTTAAAATCAATAAAAACACCTCAATCTCTTCAATAATGTCTTAAATGAATCCAATTTTTATAAATTGATCTTACTTTAGTTTTAAAAGTATTTGAACAACTTTTTGAGTAAATAATTAAGTATTGGAACAAAATCTATTATTAAGTTTTCATCAAAATGCTTCTTTAACTTAAATTGCTTTATTGGCTATCTTTAAGATTCAAACTTTGATATTCTTTAATTTCCATTTTCAACAATCCTAATTCTTAATAATAATAATAATTAAAAATAACAATTAAGTCTTTTCAATATTTAATTAACCCTTATTGTTATAAATAAATTTCTATTATTACTTTATGATTTCAAATTGCTATGATACTTGAGATGAGTTGTTTAAATGCGAAGTCTTGGGTAAAACACACAAATAATAACAAGTATTGGGTAAAACACACAAATAAGTAAACAAAATCAATGAATCACCATGCATTGCATAACATTGCATCATAGCATCTATTTGCTTCTTTAAACATTGTCCTTACTAGACAATGATGGTGTTTTATAGAACAAGGAGACCAGGAGCACCACAAAGCATCCGACTCTACTACTTTTCAGTTACAAGGCAAGTTTATCTTGCTCATATCTCTTGGTTGCACTGATTTGGTAACTATTTGCAAAGTGCTGACTTATAATCCTAACTTATCAAAAAGGCTCGAAAACCTATTTTCTAAATAGTATGACTAGTGGTTATCGACCAGTGGTGATAACCTAGGAAGGCTGGCAGGTGGAACCACGGTAAGATTGTTGTGGTGGAGGTTCCACTTGCACGGGAAAGTAAACCTAGGACTAACTACCAATGCCATAGTTATTCTTGTGCTGTAAAAACCATGTTGTCTAGAAGACTTGGAATGGGACGGGAAAGTCATCTGTATCTTCTCTCGTTCGCATGTCAACGGGCATTTTTCAGCTACCATACGCCGTATATCTTGCGAGAATATGTGCACATGGGTGGGACCCCTCAGTTCCCACGGTACTGGTGTCTATGATGGTCCGCAAGGGGCGCCTAGGTACTTCATCGTTGGAGGTGAATATCAGGGGCATAACCTGCTTGTGTGAATTGGGTGGGCATGCGTTGTGCGGAGAAGGCAGTGAATGGCTTGGATCAATGACTCGGCCCCGCACCATGGAAGTGTGGACGGAAATGTACGCCCGGTTGTGCAGCAAGGCTTTGATCTCTTTTGGAAGGACACACCTCTGCAGAGTGTAAAAAGATGTGACATGTTACCCCTTGTTCCGGGAAGGAGCTGCGAACGCGGCAGGAAAGGTGCTCTCAAGGCACTAATATCCTGTGTTGGCTATTTGGCATAGTTTTCATAAGTAAAAGCAATCTTTCAAGAAACTTTGATAAAACCTTGCATTGGCCTACGACTCTTTTGGGTCCATGGCTGTAGTTAGTGCATATCACACAACTTCTTTCTAAAGAAACTTGCTGGGTAACGCTCGTTACTCACCCCACTCTCTTAAACCCTTGCTAGACTGTGAAGACTTAGTTGAAGCAATGTCGAATGCCATCGGAAGCCAGAAGGATATCTTCTATAAGGAAACTGATTTGTCTCGTGGAGTTGAAGGCGTAGACTACGTCATCCGCTATGGAGCCGCACCAGACGAAGAGTCAGATTGAAGAATATCGTACCTAGTAGTTTTAGACTAGAGATCGAGGAACTGAGCAGCGGTAGTCATAAAATAAGCTGTTGAGTTCCTCAGTTGTTTAAGTATTTGGATCTTTAATCGTTTTGTTGTATTAACACTTAGCACTGGGATGTTCTCTTACGGGAGCATTTCCTTATCAGCACGACTTTGGTTTGTAATAATACTATCAGTTTGTATTTGGACCCGCAATGTTTCTGTTGTACCACTCTAAGGGATGTAATTCTTGTGGAGGGTTGTTCCGCAAGTGTTATGTCAATGACTTGCATACTACAACATGCAGTGGTATGCTGGGTCACCGCAGCTGGTATCAGAGCAAATGATTTGACCTTAGGTTGGAAACCTATTAAATGGGTAGAACCTATAGGTAGTCTTATTACAATAGTAAAGAGTTCTCTGGAAGTATGGTGGATATTCACTTGAGAATAATACTACCTTATATCCTAGTGCGATAATTCTTTATTATTAAGCTTAATAAACATAACCTAAAGTAGATTAAATCAACCAAAAAGAGCCATCCATTTCTCACCACTGATCTGGTTGTGTTAAGAACGAGGGAGATGTATTAACACTAATAGTTGAGGGTTGAATTTTGCTAATCATAAGAGAGTAATTAAGGTAAGGATGTTGTAGTTCATATCATAACAAGAGAGGGTAATAATTGCTAAGTATGCACACCCACCAAGAAACAAAAAGAATCACTTTGTTTGTAAGCTCTAAGTATTGCTTGATTATTTTTATTGCATCTGGATTTATTTGGAGTTGGATTTTTGATTTCCTTGTGTGACTAGTTTTGGGCATGAAGTGAAGATCAAAAAGCATGGGCATGGTGTAATAATGAGATATTCACTTGATGTTATAGGACTAGGGGGTTATGGATACAGGTTTAGTAATCGAGTCCGAGGAGCAACGCGTGGAGCGTGAAGCCAAGGAAAAAGCGAAGCATGATCAACAGGCAGAAATGGAGGCTAAGACAAAGGCTGAACAGGAAGTTCAAGAACCATAACCACCACCACCATTCAAGCCTTTGGCAGAACAAAGCTTCATGCAATATATGCATTTCATGTTGGAAACACAAAACAAGTTAATGCAAGAGCTATTAGGGCAAGTTGGAGCAGGAAGAGTTCCCGAAGCTCGAGGCTTGAGCAGGCAGAAGAAAGCAAAGATAAAGGCAAAGAGATTTCAGCCGAGTCAAACCACTTCAAACTTGAGTTCCAAGCCAGGGATAAAGTCAGAAGGTTCCTCAACAAACTAGGAAGGATCCACCCCAAGGGATAAAATTATATGCCATAATTGCGGATTACCTGGGCACATGAAGAGAGATTGTGTGAAGCCTAGAGTTGTTTGCCACACATGTGGAAAAGAGGGATATATAAGGCCTGATTGTCCTAGGAAGCTGATGACCCACAAGTATAGGGGGTGTATCGTAGTACTTTTGATAAATAAGAGTGTCAAACCCAACGAGGAGCAGAAGGTGTTGACAAGTGGTTTTGATCAAGGATTCACTATAAATACTAGCAAACGTGTTTTCAGGGGTATTTGGTAATGCAAATAAATAAAGTGCGAGTAAATAAAAGACAGTAATAATAATTGCAGCAAGTGGCCCAATCCTTTCTGAAGCAAAGGACAAGCCGGTTGTGTAACTTATGATAACCAAACATTCTCGAGGACACACGGGAGTTTTTGTCAAGAGCTTTCGCTTCATGCCGCTAAATAATCTTTATTGGTTTGATAAGTGTTATGGGGGTGAACCTGTGCCAGCGCACTACCCTTACTAGGATAAATACACACTTGTGATTATACCCCTTGCAAGCATCCGCAAATACAAGAAAGTAATTAAGATAAATCTAACCACAGCCTTAAACTCTAAGATCCTACGATCCCTGGTGTAATGGTTTCCTAACGGAGGTTTAGGTTTCTGTCACTCCAGCAACTCCACAATTAGTAGCCAAATACACAATGCATCTCACTAGGCCCATAAATGGTGAAGTATCATGTAGTCGACATTCACATGACACCACTAGTGAAATAGCACCACAACAAATAAATATCAAACCATTAAATATTACTCAACAACAATCAACTACTAACATCTTGACTTCTCACATGTCCTAAAGAACTAAACGAACTACTCACAAGACATCATATGGATCATGATCAGAGGTGAAATAATGGTAAATAACAATCTGAACATAAACCTTAATTCAACGGTTCCACTCAATAACATCAACCACAAGAGTAATCAACACCGGGAAAGTTTCTCCTAAGAATTTAACAAGATCCAACTCAAGATGTTACAGCGGGATGGCGTGGTGATGGTGGAGATGAAGGTGCTGGTGATGGAGATGATGATGATCCCGATGAAGTCCGGTGCAATGGCGATGACGATGGCGACAATCTCCCCTCTCCGGGTAGGAATTTCCCCGGCAGATTCCTGCCTGCCGGAGAGCTTTTCTCTCTCTGGTGTTTTCTGCCCCGCAGAGGCGGCAGTGTCTATCTCTGAGACCCCCCTCGACTTAGGTTTTCGGGGACAATCAAATACGTGAAGGGGCGATGGCAGTAGTGGGCCAGGGGGCTCTCACCATAGGGCGGCGCGGCCAGGGGCTGGGCCGCGCCCCCTGGTGGTGAGGCTGCCCTGTGGCCCCTCTCGCCTCCTCCTTCTGGCTCCTTTAGTCTTCCGGCAAAATATAATTTTCTGGTATTTTTCTAGAATTTTCCTGATCTTTGAAATATGGTGCCTTGACGGTCCTTTTTCCAGCAGAATCCTGACTCCGGCAGCAAATCCTCCAATGATCATCAAATATGTAAAAACAGAGGAAACAACGTAAGTATCATCTCTAAATATGAAATATATCAATGAATAACAGTAAATTATGGTACAAAATAGTGATGCAAAATGGACGTATCAACCCCCCCAAGCTTAGACCTCGCTTGTCCCAAGCGAAAACTGAACTCAGTAAACATGACCACAGGTTTATGGAGTGAAGTATTGATAATCAAAATACGGACAAGAAGCATCACATTTACCAAGGCACAAGGTATAATAGACAACAACTTCCCTTTATATGATAAAGACTTGCAATAAGTAAAAGGGAATCACAAATAAGGATGCACAAGGTAAACTATAATTGGTGGTGGCAAACCTTAGTTCTTGGTCAGAGAACAATGAACAAACTATACTTATTTTTGAACAGAGCCTTTTTAAAACAGAGCGAATATAGCAAAACTATATGCTCAATGAAACAAACTTTTGTATCCATAGAAAGCTTTCAAAGATATATTCCTTCAGACCAAAGCATTGTACTAACAAAAGAAGTTAGTAAACATGATTAAACAGATCAACATATGGATGAGTGAAACATAACAACTCAAATGCTTGCTCGAGATAGAAGGAAATAGGTTGACTCAACATAAAAGTAAAAGACAGGCCCTTCGCAGAGGGAAGCAGGGATTAAACATGTGCTAGAGCTTTTCATTTGTAAAACAGAGGTAAAAAGTTATTTTGAGAGGTGGTTGCTTTTGTCAACGACTAGCAACGGAGTTCTTGATATCTTCCATACTAAATAAGTGAGAGCGGTTCCGAGATGTTTGATTAATTGGCACATTGGTGCTCTTTTATAGCTTTGCACTCCTCCCCACCTTTTCCTTTCTCAAACCATGGCTAATCGATTCCATCGCGTGCCCACCAACTTTCACATACCATGGAGGAGTTCTCTTTTTTTCTTTTCTTATTTAGATTACAATGGTCTGACCAGCTCCCTTGCAAAATTAATGACGAGTAGATGAAGCTGCCTAGTCGAGGGGTACTTAATTTAGTATGGAAGATAACAAACCCATCCACTACGTCCTCATGAGCTAAAAATAGTGGCACAAAATGAGAAGTATTTGAAGGTTTTTGAAAGGTAGCACATGAAAATTTACTTGGAATGGCTTGAAATACCATGCATAGGGATTTATAGTGGACTCTTTGGAAGTAACTTGGCTTTTTGGAGTTGGATGTACGAGAAGTATTCCCTCTCAGTACAGGTTTTTGGCTAGCAAGGCTGGGTAGCAAGCATAAGAGTTGCATGCAACAAACAAACATACATATAATAGGAACAATCATGCAAACTTCCTTGAAGGTACAATGATTTTAACTTTGAGAATAATAATGCTTATAAGCCAATCATGAAGGAAAACTGAAGTGATGTAACTACAAGCACTTCTTTCTTCTATTCTACTCAAACCTCAAGGTAATGTTGCCATTGACCAAGCTAAGTTTGCCAAAACCAACTAAATTTACTCATGCTCCCAAAGTGATACCAATACTAATCAACAAGACTAGTCATATAAGAAAGATTGCAAACTAAAATAAAGTGTGCAGAAAGTAAACGATAAAACTTCTCATTAATATTTCATTACCGCAACTCACACCAAGGGATACATAGATAACCAACTAAGGAGGATACTTCCACACTGCAAACTTTTCTATAAGATAACTTCTCTATTCATGATATGACTCTACTTGAAAAGTAAATGAGTAAAAGATAATGATGTGATACCGCGGCACTCCGCCAAGCTTGGAACAAGCCAAGGGGATGCCAATACCGATGACGAATTACTCCATTGGCGGTGGTTGTGAGTCTTTAATGAGCTTCTCAATCAAATCTTTCAAGTCATCGATCTTGTGACTGAGGTTACGAATCATCTCTGAATTGTGCTCAATACGGTTCATGAACCTGTCAGCCAGAGAATCCCAGCTCTTGGAATTATTTCCCCATCCTTCTTAACTCTTGGAACTTTCTTTCCCTGCACTGTTAGAATGATCTATATCCCAACCAGAGGGCAATCGTGATCTAGGCACCTTTTGAAACGGATGTTCATGTATTAGAGTATGGAAAGGGTTGTTGCCTGACGGAGATGTCCGTGGAGCTAAGATGTGACATGGCACACCCCCTCCGGTTCTTATACGTGCACTCTTCTTGAACTTGTCATGACTTGTCACCACCCCAATGCTTGCGATCATGGTGCTCGGGCATGAACTTTGGTCTTCTTCCATCTCTTCTTCCTTGGCCTCACTTTCAACTTCTTCCTCCAGCTGAAGGTCTTGGTGGTCATCTTCCGGAGGTGTCTTCTCCTTGTCGTCGCTTGAAGAGGCCATGGTGCTCTCAAAACTAAGATCAACTCCTGACAGAAATAGCTCGAAACAAAAACACTACGAAAACACGATATACAGACCTCGGGTAATCCGGGGGGTTATATAGGCGAAAATTAAACATCAAGAGGAAATCACAGGAGGAAACCGGGATGGAGACGAGCTCCAGGGTGGTCTCACCACAGGGCGGCGTGGCCTGGGGTGGGCCCGTGCCCCTGGTGGTGAGGAGCCACCGGACTCCGTCTCCTGCCCGTTTTCGTCTCGTGATTTTTCATATTTAGCAAAAACAATAAAAATATTAAAAAAAAGTTTTTTGCGAACTTTTTCTGACTAGAACTGTTACCTATTCGAAAACGAACTCTGCAGGTTCCTGCATATTATCCTGGATGAATTCTTCTGGAGAAACTATTTGAATAACATCAACATCTTCATTATAAGAATCTCCAGCAAATATAATGTTTGAGTCTTTGACCATTCACCACTTGTGTAGTGTCATCTTTCAACGAAGCAATCTTTATAGCACCTGAGCGGTATACTTCCACAATAACATATGGTCCTTCCCATTTTGAGAGTAATTTTCCTGCAAAAAATCTGAGACGAGACCTATACAATAGAACTTTCTCACCAACGTGAAATTCTCTCTTAATAATTCTCTTATCATGCCATTGTTTGACTTTCTCTTTGAAAAGTTTGGCATTCTCGTAAGCTTCGTTTCTCCACTCATCTAGGGTACTCAAATTGAGCAACCTTTTCTTACCAGCAAGTTTAAAATCTCTATTAAGCTCTTTCACTGCCCAAAAAGCTTTGTGTTCTAATTCTAAGGGCAAGTGACATGCTTTTCCGTAAACCATTTTGTAAGGAGACATGCCCATGGGGTTCTTATAAGCAGTTCTATAAGCCCATAAAACATCGTTTAACTTGCCAGCCCAGTTTTTCCTAGATCTATTGACAGTCTTCTGCAAGATAGACTTGATCTCTCTATTTGAAAGCTCTACCTGCCCACTAGTTTGGGGATGATAAGCAGCAGCAATTCTATGATTAACGTCATATCTAGCAAGAGTTTTTCTAAAACCGCCATGAATAAAATGAGAACCTCCATCAGACATAAGATATCTAGGCACACCAAACCTAGGAAAAATAACATCCTTAAGCATTTATAACGAGGTCTCACCATCGGCACTCTTTGTAGGTATGGCTTCTACCCACTTGCTAACATAATCAACAACAACAAGTATGTGACTATAACCTTTTGAAGGAGGAAAAGGACCCATAAAGTCAAATCCCCAACAATCAAATGGTTCAATAACAAGAGTGTAACTCATAGGCATTTCATTACGTCTAGAAATATTACCAACTCTTTGACATTTATCACAAGATAAAACATACCTTCTAGCATCTTTAAAGAGGGTTGGCCAATAAAAACCTGATTGTAGAACCTTTTGTGCAGTTCTATCTCCGGCATGATGTCCTCCATAAGCACTGCCATGGCATTTTCTTAATATTTCTTGTTGCTCATATTCTGGAACACATCTTCGCATAATACCATCAACTCCTTCTTTATATAAGTGTGGGTCATCCCAAAAATAATGCCTCAAATCATAGAAGAATTTTCTTCTTTGCTGAGCTGTAAAAGTTGGAGGCAAATACTTGGAAATAATAAAGTTAGCATAATCAGCATACCAAGGAAGGTCTCGTGAAGTTACATTTATAGAAGCCAACTGTTCATTTGGAAAACTATCATTAACAGGAATAGGATCAAAAGAAATGTTTTCCAATCTAGACAAATTGTAAGCTACATGATTTTCAGCACCTTTCCTATCTACAATATGCAGATCAAACTCTTGTAAAAGCAACACCCATCTAATAAGCCTAGGCTTAGCATCCTTCTTAGACATAAGATATCTAATAGCAGCGTGATCAGTATGAATAGTAACTTTAGAATCAACAATATAAGGTCTAAACTTATCACAAGCAAAAACAACAGCAAGAAACTCTTTCTCAGTAGTAGCATAATTCTTCCGAGCAGCATCAAGAGTCTTACTAGCATAATGAATAACATTCAACTTATTATCTATGCGCTGTCCAAGAACAGCACCAACAGTAAAATCACTAGCATCGCACATAATTTCAAAGGGTAAATTCCAATCAGGTGGTTGAACAATAGGGGCAGTAGTTAAAGCCTTCTTAAGAGTTTCAAAAGCTTCCTTACAATCATCATCAAAGACAAATGGTACATCTTTTTGAAGAAGATTAGTAAGAGGCTTTAAAATCTTAGAGAAATCTTTAATAAACCTCCTATAGAAACCAGCATGACCAAGAATACTACGAATACCTTTAACATCTCTGGGACAGGACATTTTCTCAATTGCTTCCACTTTTGCCCTGTCAACTTCAATACCTCTTTCAGAAATTTTATGTCCAAGGACAATTCTTTCATTCACCATAAAGTGGCATTTCTCCCAATTAAGAACAAGATTAGTTTCTTCACACCTCTGCAAAACTTTATCAAGATTGTGCAAACAATTATCAAAAGAAGTTCCATAGACGGAAAAATCATCCATGAAAACCTCCACAATTTCTTCACAAAAACCATGAAAAATAGCAGACATGCATCTTTGAAAAGTAGCAGGAGCATTGCACAAACCAAATGGCGTATGTCTATAAGCATAAGTTCCATAAGGACAAGTAAAAGTGGTTTTCTCTTGATCTTCCTTTCTAACAGCAATCTGAGAGAAACCAAAATAACCATCAAGAAAACAAAAATGAGTCTTCTTAGATAACCTCTCTAACATATGATCTATCAATGGTAAAGGATAATGATCTTTCTTAGTAACTTTGTTAACCTTTCTATAATCAATGCACATCCTATAACCAACTACTACCCTTTGAGGAATAAGCTCGTTATTCTCATTAGGCACGACAGTCATACCTCCTTTCTTAGGAACACAATGAACAGGACTAACCCATCTACTATCAGCAATAGGATAAATAATACCAACATCAAGGAGCTTCAATACCTCATTTCTTACCACATCCTTCATCTTGGGAATTAAGCGGCGCTGATGTTCCACAACTGGCTTCGCGTCTTCCTCCATGTTAATAGCATGCTGACATAAAGGACAAATCCCTTTCAAATCATCAAGTGTATATCCCATAGCTCCTCAATGTTTCCTCAATATCTCCAATAACCTTTCTTCTTCCTTTCCTGAAAGCTTAGAACTGATAATAACAGGATATATTTTCTTATCATCTATATAAGCATATTTAAGATCATCAGGTAAAGGTTTTAATTCGAACACAGGATCTTCCTTAGGTGGCAAAGTGGTACCAAGATCCTCCATAGGTAAATTGTGCTTAATCAGCGGTGGTTGACAAAGGAAAATATCATCAATCTCTTCCCTTTCCTTCCTGTAAACATCACTTTCATGGTCTTCCATGAATTTCTGCAAAGCATTATTAGGAGCAAGGGCAATAGAAGCAAGCTGTTCAACTCGAAAATTTTCATTAGGCATGTCATTTTCATAAGAAGTCTTAGCAAACTTAGAAAAATTAAACTCATAAGATTCTCCATTAAACTTAGTGAAATTTTTCTCCTTCTTACAGTCTATCACAACACCACAAGTATTCAAAAAGGGTCTACCAAAAATAATAGGACAAGTTTTACTAGCTTCCTTACCCAGTACAAGAAAATCAGTGGGATATTTAGTCTTACCGCATAGAACTTCCACATCTCGAACAATACCAAGAGGCCAAACAGTTTCTCTGTTAGCAAGCTGAACAACCACATCAATATCTTCAAGTTCACAAGTGCCAATCTCATGCATAATTTCTTTGTAAAGCTCTAAAGGAATGGCACTTGAACTTGCACCAATGTTGCATAAACCATAATAGTAGTGATCTCCAATCCTAACAGAAATAACAGGAACACTTGCTTTCCTACGCCTATTAGGATGTGAAATAATGTTAGTAGCATCTTCACAAAAGATAATATGTTCATCCCCTACATCTTTAGTAACAAGGTCCTTTACTATAGCCACAAGAGACTTAATAGTAATTTGTTCATCAGGTTCTATAGCTTTCTTAGTACTTTTATTAGACACACTTACCAAAGTAGAATGCTCTTTTACCTTAGCAGGGAAAGGTGTCTTCTCAAAATAAGGTTCAGGCAAAATGTTATCAACAGTACAAACTTCAGTAGCTGCAGCAGGAATATGACTAATGGAATCTTTATAAGGCGCATGATATTTGTTCCAATCTTTCTTTGGAACATCAAGATAAGAGGCAAAGGCCTTAAAATAGTTAGCAAGTATTTGAGAATCAAGACCATAAGCAGTGCTAACACTATGAAAGTCATCGGTTCCCATAAAAGCTTAATTCAATCATAATTTATACCTGACTTCCTACCTTTGTCATTTTCCCATCCTTCAGCATTCTCTTGGATACGATCAAGAAGTTTCCACTTAGCATCTTCTTTCATATGAGTAAATGATCCAAAACAAGAAGCATCCAAATAATCCTTATCATGAAGAGTAAGCCTCGCATAAAAGTTATCAATAACAATATTACTGGGGAGCTCATGAATGGGGCATTTGAGCATTAGTAACTTCAATCTCCCCCACGCTTGGGAAATACTTTCTCCATCATGAGGACAAAAGTTATATATTCGATTACGATCTTTATGAATTTCACTTGGAGGATAAAACTTGGAATAAAAGAGAGGCACAATTTCCTCCCAAGCAATAGATGGACCATCTTTAAGCAGCCGATACCACTCCTCAGCTCTGCCTTTCAGTGATAAAGAGAATAACTTCCTATTGACCTGGCTCGGTGAAATACTTGCACACTTGAACAACTCACATAATTCATGTACAAAAACTAAGTGATCACCCGGATGGACAGTCCCATCTCCTGAATAGCAGTTATCCATAACACGTTCAACAATTTTCATAGGTATTTTAAAAGGATCTAATTGAGCAGGTGGTGGTGGTGGTTCATCAACATGTGCAGCAGTAGTAGTAGTGTTCCCGAATAGGAAACCAAATGGAGAACTCTCCATAGCAAAATAAAATAAAAATAAAAGACAGAAATAAAAATAATACTCACAGCGACGGTTACCTTTACCAATTCCACTCTTCAATAGAGCTTCACTCCCCGGCAACGGCGCCAGAAAATAGTCTTGATGACCCACAAGTATAGGGGGTGTATCTTAGTACTTTCGATAAATAAGAGTGTCGAACCCAACGACGAGCAGAAGGTGTTGACAAGTGGTTTTGATCAAGGATTCACTGTAAATACTAGCAAACGGGTTTTCAGGGGTATTTGGTAATGCAAATAAATAAAGTGCGAGTAAATAAAAGACAGTAATAATAATTGCAGCAAGTGGCCCAATCCTTTCTGAAGCAAAGGACAAGCCTGTTGTGTAACTTATGATAACCAAACGTTCTCGAGGACACACGGGAGTTTCTGTCAAGAGCTTTCGCTTCATGCCGCTAAATAATCTTTATTGGTTTGATAAGTGTTATGGGGGTGAACCTATGCTAGCGCACTACCCTTACTAGGATAAATACACACTTGTGATTATACCCCTTGCAAGCATCCGCAAATACAAGAAAGTAATTAAGATAAATCTAACCACAGCCTTAAACTCTAAGATCCTACGCTCCCTGGTGTAATGGTTTCCTAACGGAGGTTTAGGTTTCTGTCACTCCAGCAACCCCACAATTAGTAGCCAAATACACAATGCATCTCACTAGGCCCATAAATGGTGAAGTATCATGTAGTCGACATTCACATGACACCACTAGTGAAATAGCACCACAACAAATAAATATCAAACCATTAAATATTACTCAACAATAATCCACTACTAACATCTTGACTTCTCCCATGTCCTCAAGAACTAAACGAACTAATCACAAGACATCATATGGATCATGATCAGAGGTGAAATAATGGTAAATAACAATCTGAACATAAACCTTAATTCAACGGTTCCACTCAATAGCATCAACCACAAGAGTAATCAACACTGAGAAAGTTTCCCATAAGAATTTAACAAGATCCAACTCAAGATGTTACAGCGGGATGGCGTGGTGATGGTGGAGATGAAGGTGCTGGTGATGGAGATGATGATGATGATCCCGATGAAGTCTGGTGCGATGGCGCTAACGATGGCGACGATCTCCCTTCTCCGGGAAGGAATTTCCTCGGCAGATTCCTGCCTGCCGGAGAGCTTTTCTCTCTCTGGTGTTTTCCGCCCCGCAGAGGCGGCGGTGTCTATCTCTGAGCCCCCCTTGACTTAGGTTTTTGGGGACGATCAAATACACGAAGGGGCGATGGCAGTAGTGGGCCAGGGGGCTCTCACCATAGGGCGGCGCGGCCAGGGGCTGGGCCGCACCCCCTAGTGGTGAGGCTGCCCTGTGGCCCCTCTCGCCTCCTCCTTCTGGTTTCTTTAGTCTTTTGGCAAAATATAATTTTCTGGTATTTTTCTGGAATTTTCCTGATCTTCGAAATATGGTGCCTTGACGGTTCTTTTTCCAGCAGAATCCTGACTCTGGCAGCAAATCCTCCAATGATCATCAAATATGTAAAAACAGAGGAAACAAAATAAGTATCATCTCTAAATATGAAATATATCAATGAATAATAGTAAATTATGATACAAAATAGTGATGCAAAATGGACGTATCAGAAGCCATCAGGCGGATGGCCTGTCAAAGGAAAGGGTAGGCCTGGAGCAGGAGGAAGACCATCATCGGGAGGTGGTAACAACGACAAAAATAACAATGGGAAGAGAGGCAGGACTTTTGGGAAACTGAATTGCACAACTCTGGAGGAGGCTAACAATCCAGAGGCAGCAGTGATAGGTACGCTCAATAATCTTATATGTCCGGTAAACTTTTTTTTGATACCGGCGCCACTACATCCTCTATTCCCTAGTCTTTTGCTAACAATTTTGGGATAAGGTGAGAGACGATAGATCCTATTATGACTGTGTGACGGTCGGGGGTAAACTTTTAGTAAACCAATTCAAACCAGACCAGGTCATTACGATCTGTGACTGTCCCTATTTCGCCGATCTCTATGTTCTCCCACTTAAAAACATTAAAGTTGTTCTGGGTATGGATTGGATGTCCGATCATGGAGCACACATTGATTGTGAAGAGAAGACAATGTCTATCCGGAAGCCTGGAGGTGGGAGAATCACTTATCAAGCAGATAAGCACACCCATGTGGAGATTGGAATTCAACTCAATTCTCTGAAGGAGGCCAAGTTGGAGGATATTCCAGTGGTTAATGAGTTCATGGATGTATTTCCTCAAGAACTACCGGGAATGCCACCGGACCGAGAGATAGAGTTCACTATTGATCTGAAGCCAGGCACAGCACCGATATCTCAAGCACCATATAAGATGGGCCCGAAAGAATTGAAAGAACTCAAGGAGTAGTTAGATGAGCTTGAAAGTAAAGGATTTATCCAGGAAAGCATTTCACCATGGGGTTCGCCAGTCATATTTGTTGATAAAAGAGATGGAGACAGAAGAATGTGTGGGGATTTTAGGAATCTAAACAATGTCACCATCAAGAACAAGTATCCTTTACCAAGGTGACGAGGGTTAACTCGACAAATGTCCTGGATGAAGGACTTAGGATCGGGGAGATAGGGCGTCGGATGAACTCGAAGGTAAAGCTAGTCGAAATAGGTGTGTGTCGAAAGTAAACTTGGGTGTTCAACCTGGCTTGCTTTCAATCTGCCCCACACCGTCCCCTCCTGGCCCCTATATATAGGTGGCCAGGTCTCGAGGATCGGGTAGGGTCCGATATAGATTACAATATCGACATACGGTAAGAACTCGTATTCGACTATCATTACAATTGGGCCTAGCTTAACGGGCCTCAGGGGTACTCAACTAATGGGCTCTATTAACTATACCCTTGTCAGTAGCCCCTGAGATTCTACCAGAATTGCAGATTCGGGTTGAATCTCTAATCTTTAAATCTTCGACTTGATCAATTCTTTGACTTCTTCATATCTTCAAATCTTCGACTTGGTCTTTCAACTTATTTTCATGATAATTTTTCGCAAGGGGTTTTGATGAACAAGCCTGACAACTCTGATGGATCAAGAGGTCAGTTAACTGCCGGAACAGATACTTGTCACCTACTTCAAATTCAATCCCCTTGGACTTGAATTCGGGATACTGGTCAAACCCACTCTTTTGCCTCATTTAGGACTTACAAAGAATGAATCCCAGTGGTTCACAGGGTACCCAGTGCGTCCACCAGGATTTTCTTCGCGTCATAGACACAGATACATACCAGTAGAGCGCATCCATGTGCGTATACCAGGCCTCACAGGACGGATCCCGGGGTCTTACCTTCGTGATAAATCATGGCATTCGAGTTTCGTTGCGATAACGCAACTCGAGAATCTCATATCGTAGTCAAATTTTGACTGAAAATATTCGGGTTTAAACAACCATAAAACTCGCTCCCGATGGGAGTAACACTCCTCCTCTTCACATGTTCGAATGCTTGTCAAGAAATATCGTCGGGTGCGCGCTCAGCGCTCCCGATGGGAGTAGCCCCCGAGGCTATAGTCGAAAAATACTTTTTTGAGTATAGGCTCAAATATAGTGTAGTCCATCATACTTCAATTCGAAATAATTTAATGATAACCTGTCGTCGAATACGCGTCCATCATTCCAGTTAAAAGTTGCATTTAACATTCTTGAAAGTAGTAGCCTCCAAGGCTATAATCGAAAACCCTTCATATATAATCTTGTCTATAGATTTTGCACTTGTCGGCGCCATCCTTCTTCTTTCTTATATCATCTTCTTTATGATGTCAATGAGTACGTCACTCTGTATGAGTGCGAACCGTTTTATGGGCAGCACTATAATTTTCACAATTTTTGACTGTTAGTGGGCTGCCGATTTCGCTCCTTGCGCCACATCTCAGCCCACGATCCTTCTCCCAGAAGGTATATAAGGGGCGAAGTGGGGGATTTTACTGTTTACCAGCTCGTTCTCTCCGCCGCCTCCATTGCCGATCTCTTCTCCTCTCTCCGTTCGTGCATAGCCCCCAAGCGCGGCGTGATAGATGCGCGTGAAGCACCTAGCCACCGAGAACACCATGGCCAAGAACTCCTCTGCCACCAACTGGGTACGCTCTGCCATCACGCAGAAGGAGGTGGAGAAGGCCAGGACGGACGGCCTCATCTCCGCCAAGGATTCTATCAAGTTTCCCAGTACTGAGCGGATCCCGCAGCCCCCAAGCGGCTATCGGGTAATGTTTCTTGCCTTCCTCCTCCGCGGCCTTTCTCTTCCTGCCCACGAGTTTCTTCGTGGGCTTCTCTTTGTTTACGGTGTGCAGCTCCACCAGCTCACACCGAACTCCCTTCTTCACATTGCTTGTTTCGTGACTCTCTGCGAGTCATTCTTAGGCATTGAGCCCCACTTTCTTCTCTGGAGGTCAATCTTTCGGCTTCGCCCCAATGCTGCTTTGGCCAGAAAGCCTGAATTGGGCGGAGCCGTTGTCTCTGTGCGCCCTGAAGCGTAGTACCTCGAATTTTCCTTTGCCGCATCTGTCCAGGGGTGGAGTACCAAATGGTTCTATATCCAAGATCGCAAAGCCTCTCCTGAAGACCAATATGGTTTAGCCCCTTTCGAAGCCTCCAAGGAAGTGAAGAAATTGGCGTCGTGGGATGCGCTTCCCTCAGATGCGGAAATAGCACAAGTTCTTCCTCTTCTATCTTGCATTCAAGCTTTGAAAGGAGGTCAAGGAGGCGCTTTGTCGGGTATTCAACTCATGGCGTTCTTTGTGCAACGTCGAGTTCAACCCCTGCAGCACCACCTCACCAAGCTTTGGAGTTACTCTGGCTTGGAAGATCCTACTCGCGTCTCTGAAGATTTGATAGAGAAAAAAGATGTCGACAAGCGAGTCAGGAGCCTCACCAAGCTCACCAAGGATCATGCGGTTGCTGATTTGACCGCTGACTATTTCGACTCCGTGCACCCTCTACCCGAGGTACGTATCTTTGTGTTCTCTTGTTGTCGAATTTTGTTTGCCTTGACTTGTGTTGTTCTGTGCCTTTGTACTCTGCTGACTTATTTATGTGCAGGGTCACCTATTCCTTGTTTCGCGCCCTCCTCTTCCAGAGGCAGGGCCCCTTCCGGCTGATCTGGCCTCGTCTGTATCTGAAGCCCCCGAGGCTGATGAGAATCAGGACGGAGATGATGCCAAAGAATCAGAAGAGGATACTAGTTCGTCGACATCGCCTCCTCCTGTGCACTCTGAAGACACTGGCATTGAAAAGAAGAGGAAACGAGTCAATGAATTTGCTTCTTCGAGTTCTGCAGCGGCTGATAAGGCCTCTGTTTTTGCAGGAGATATGGAATACTTCGACCTCCTAGCATCGTAAGTGATTTATTTGAGTTCTTCAATTGCACCGCTCTTGCCTTGTTTCTGTCGTGTTATACATAACTTATTTTCTTCGTGTAGAGATGACGAAGAGCCGCCAAAAGATGCTACAGCTACTCCTTCAATTCCCCCTGCAGTTGATGATGAGCCCCCTGCCCAAGAAATTGCGCCTAGGGTTACCAGGGCCTCTATCAAGAAGGTTCCTACACCCCGAAACCTCAAGTGCTTGAAGAAGGCCAAAGAACCCGATGTCTCTCTGGAAACCCATGAATCCTCAGCTTCCCCCCATGATGTGAGCAATTTTTCCTGACTTCTTTCCCTTGCATACACTTGTGCTCTTACACGCTCTTTCTCTCAGGCATTATTGAAGAGATTCGTCGCCTTGGGCACTGAATGTGCTGAGTACCTAAAGGTTGCGAAAGCTTCCGAAGGTATGTTCTATATCCAGTCATGACTTTTCCTCCACGCTTATCTTTTGCTGTTTATCTGACTTCCCTTCTTCTTCTGCTGTAGCTGCTCTAGCAACAGCCAATGCCCGAATTGCGTCATTAGAGGCCGAGCTTAGTGCCTCACAGAAGGCTTATGATATTGCGGCCGCTGCCAAAGCAAGCGCTGAGAAGTCGCAGAAATCAGCGCTTGGTAAGGCGAAGAAAGCTGAAAAAGCTTTGGCCGATGCCAACAAGGAGCAAGCTCAGCGAGAAGAAGCCATGATAGAGCGTCTTCGCACGATGTCTGCTGCTGCTGAAGGTAAATGCTTCGCCTTGTCTTTTATTTCGACTCCTATTGTGTTGTTACACTTGCTGATACTTTTCTTTCCTTTTTTCCTTTGTCCTCCTTTGTTGTGCAGGATTTACCGGGGTATCTTTGTCGTCTTTACAACCAGGCGATGATCCTCTGCTGACTGCGGTTAACCTACTCGAGGCAAACTGGATATCTATCCAAGAGACTTTTGAGTTGGTTAGCCGCGTTCTGTCGCGGTTGTTCATCGGGTTGTGGCCAAAGAAGAAGGCAGAAGTTCCGAAGGATAACTTGGAGAAACTTGCCAAGGCCTTCGACACAACTGAAGACCCCACCCTCCAGCTGAAGGGGCTCTCTCTGAAGCGTGGCGCTGAGGGTGCTATTGCACTTTCTTTTGCGCATGGTGCGGATTTCGACTAGGAGAAGGTGAGCTCTCCCCATGGCCGCACCCGCAATGAGATGAAGGTTTTCTTCGAGAAGGCAAAGAAGTTGGCACCTGCACTAGTGGCAATTATTTCTCCTTCGGCAGCCTCCGCGGCCTCTACTGCGCCACCTCCGGTGGCGGAAGATCCAGCGCCTCCGTCGACTGCTGGCGAGGAATTTGCCATGCCTTCGTCTGCCACGGAGCAAAATGCTGAGGTGGCGTAGACTCGGCTTCTTTGTAGCTTTAGATTTCTCCTTTTGAATGTAAAAACTTTTAGCTGCGTGCAACCCGAGAACCTTAGTCATAGGGTTTTGCACTTATGTAAATATATTTCCTTCTTATGAAGTCTTGTGCTGTCTCGCTAAGATGTTTCTCTTTTCTTTTCTTTTTGGCTTCAGTCGATGCACATCAATGATCCTTTGACTTGCGGGACTGCTCCTTCCTCTGCCCGCGTATTCGGTTCTGAGATTTCATCGACTCCTAGTCGATGCAGTCGGTGCGCAGAGTACTCTTCAAGGATTTCTGATCTTGAGGCTCGCCTAACTTTAGCCAAGTGCGAAGCACAGATGGCTATTGGCAAGGCTAGCAAAGCATGTGGTTATATGAAGCAGATATCTTCTCTTGAGGAAAAGGTCTCCAGTTTGACGGCGAAGATTGTTCATAATGAAGAATGCGAATCTTTTATTCTTGGTATTGTCGAGTCTGCCTGCGAGATGTTGCGATGTAAGTTTTCTTTCGACTTCTCTTTTCCCTGTTTCTTCACTGCTGTTTTTTGTGACATCCTTTGCCATCGTAGGCACTTGTTTGGATTTCGATGCTGAAGATCGTCGGGTTACCGAGCGAAATGCGGCTTTGGAGAAAATGTCGGCAGGCTTTAAGACTTTGTGGTCTGATCCTCGACGTCGGAGTGCCATTGTACTGCTTCAGGACCGTGCCCAACATATTGGCGAGTCAGTTGATGGTTGCCGATGGGCTCTCACAACTATGCACTCTGTTATGCTTCCTCGCAATTCTCTGCCTGCAACTTTCCCACTTCTTCTTGATACTTTCAGATCCAGCCACCGTAGCAGGTGCCAATTTTGCTCTCGGGTGGATACGCAAGTGGCACCCGAGGCTTAATTATAACTCTATGTCCCTGAGTTTGGCTCCAGGTGGAGCTAGCCTTCGAGTACATATGGAGAACACGCTGCAACCTGCTCGAAGGCTCGTAGCTAGGCTGCTGGAAGCGGATGCTGCGTTTTTTTGTGAGTACCACTATTTAGATCCTTTAGGCGTAGATGATTCTGATAACCCATTATTGTAATATTTTTGTATATGTGGAACGCGAGAGTGTCCTATTTCGCGACTTTATGTCGAAAATTTGTCCTCAAAGCGTTATTATATGATTCATGCGTTTGCCGCATTTTCCCTTTGAAAGACTCGTAAACTCGAATATGAGGAACGTTTTGTCTTTATTATACTTGTAATGTAAGATATATGGGGTGACCCAAGAGATCTGGCCTATGACCTGTGTTCTGGATCTAGAGGGCATTGCCCCTGGTATAACTCGTGGCTTTTACAGCCTTATTCTTCTACTCTATTTTATTGTTCTTTGATGCTTATGCCATCATGGCTTTCTCTTCTTCTCCTGTATCTTTGTCTTCTCCTGATGCTCCTACTCATAGTTTCTTCATCTCGGGCTCCGCAACGCGTCCTTCGAGTAGCTTGACGCCTTCTGTAGTCGTGTTTTTCGCTTTATCTGCATAGTTGGCTATCATGCCAAAGTTTTGCGCCATCTTGTGGAACTCCCTGTCGCAGAGATGTGAGACTTCAAAACTTCCTTTTACTGTAATTATTCCTCTTGGTCCTGGCATTTTGAGTACCAGATATGTATAGTGAGGCACTGCCATGAATCGCGAAAACGCGGGTCGCCCGAGGATCGCATGATACTGAGATGGCCAATCCATGACCTCAAAGTCGAGCTTTTCTCTCCTGTAGTTTTGTCGGTTGCCAAAGCAAACGTTGAGTGCTATCCATCCTAGTGGATAATTGGCACTTCCTGGTACAATTCTGTGGAAGGAACAATCTGTTGGCTTCAAAAACTCTAGTGATATATGCATTGCTTTGAGTGTTTTTGCATATATCAGATTAATTCCACTTCCTGCATCCATAAATATTTTGTCGACATCGTATGCGCCGATTTGAGCTTTGAGTACCAAAGGCGCGTTTCCTGGCTGAGGTACTATTATAGGGCGATCCTCTCTGTTGAACTCGATTGGCTGTTCTGACCAATACAAATATTCCGTTGTGGCTGGAGGTGAGATGACTGCCAAGTTGACTTGTCGAGTAATGCTCTTTTCTTCTTTGTTCGACTTGGGCACAGGTTGTATCATTGCTGTGATGTGTCCTTTTGATTGAACATACCCTTCATTGTCATCATGTCCCTGGTTTTGATGATCTTGTCCTTGAGTAGCTCCGTTGTTCCCTTGCTGATTTGTGGGAGTTTTGTTGCTTCCTTCGTATCCTTGTCTCCTTGCTTCGGTTTGTTTATTTAATGCTGCCTCTTGTAGTTTCAAGAATGTTGTGCAATCTTTCATTGCATGCCTGGATACTCGCTTTCCGTCGACGAACGCTGAGTGTATATGGCAAGGTCCATTTAGCATGTCTTCAGGTGACGGGTTATACTCTCTGGATTCTCTCGTGGGAAACTTTTTATAGTCCTCTTTTCTGTAGCTTCGATATCCCGAGCTTCTGCGATCACTTCCTTGATAGCTATTGTCCTTATACCACGTGGCTACTTGGCTATGGGAACCGTAATTGTCGTAATTGTGGGACCGTCTCCTTTGACTTCCATATCTATTTCTTATATCGTCCTCTGGGGATCGCGTCCGCTTGTTGTTGCATGCGTCTTCTCCATCCGCAAATCTGTTTGCTACGTCCATGAGGTCTGACACTGTTTTTGGCTTGATTCTACCCATCTCTTCGACTAGGTCTCTTCGCCTTAATCCAATGATGAACGCATCTATTGCTCTTTCGTCTGAAACTTCGACTGCTGAGTTTTTGATAAGACTCCATCTTTGGATGTATGCCCGCAGTGTTTCATCGCGTTGCTGCACACACGCTTTGACTTCTTCTATTGATGCTGGCCGCTTGTATGTCGACCTGAAGTTGCTTGTAAATTGCTTTGTGAGGTCTTCCCAGCTTCCAATAGTTTCTTTCTCTAGTTTGCTCAACCATGACCTTGCCGCGCCGGTGAGGTGTAGCTATAAACTTTGCATTGCTATTTCTTTGGTTCCTCCCAATATTTGTACTGCTTGTAGATAGTCTGAAAGCCATGATTGTGGTTCTTGTGATCCATCGTACTTTTGCTGATCATGAGGTAACTTGAATCCCTTGGGAACTGGAGTGGTGCAAACCCTGCGGGTAAAGCATGATGCCCCCATCTCTTTTTTGTCGTCTTCATATTCGCGTTTTTCATTTGGGGATCGCGATCTGCGGGTTCCTCCGTGTTGTTTTGGTGATGGCGATCGAGATCGTTGATTGGTGCTTCTGTGCCGAGGACTGTTGTGATGGCGAGGTGAACTTGCTTTGTGCGCTTCCTTGTGGTGATATGCTTCCTCTCCTTTTGCTGATAGCTTGTGGCCCACCATGTTGAGTCCGTTCAATGCTGCTCTATGCATATGTTCCCTAGGATCCCCTGGACTTGGTCGAGTTGTAAGCAGATATGCTTGTGCTGCTACTAGTGCTGCTTCAGGGGTTTTTGGTAGGATGTTCCCCTACTCGTCGACCGATAGGAAGGACGAGTCGAGGTTTTTAGAGATGCTTCGTCTTTCTGAGTACTCGAGGTTTTCGTACCTTGAACCATGTCGATGATTTCTCCTTGCGTTAGTGCGTGATGCGTCGCTTCGTGCTCTGCGAGCGGCATTGCTAGCTACAATGGCTGATTCTTTTCTTTGTTGTATCTCTATTTTCTCCTTTGCTAGTTGCTTTGCCTGCTGCCTTAGGGCATAATGATACCCCAAAAGCATGTCTTTGCTGGAATTTGATGGTATTGGCGTGCCGTGTTCTACGGCTTCTCTTATTATCCTCCATTCATCGACTGATAGTCGAATTTTTTCCCTGGTTGTGAGGGATTCTGCTGTTTGCCCTTCTGCTAGGTGATTTGCTCCTCTGTCGATATTTGCTGGGTTTAGCACTGGATTGTTGTTTTTGTCGAATTCTTCTGAGCTGTCTCCCACAATGGCAAGCACCTGGCATTGTTTGCCGATGTTACTATTGAAGCTTGAGAAGATCGAGTCACCATCTTCAGAAAGCTCTAACCCTGTCTTCCATGTGTCTGTTGACTTGTCTGAGATATCGTCGAGGCAGATCATGAGATCGTCGAGTTGGACCCCTGCGTCGAAATTTTCCATTGCTTCGTTGTCTTCTGCGATTTTTCCTTTTTGCACTTCTTCTAAGCTGACCGCCGAGTTTACCTCGCTGGAAGAGCCGTCCGAATATTCCATCATTGCTACTGTTTTGGGCTCACTTGCCGACGGATCTTGCTTCGTCGGATCTGAAAGGCGAGATGAACCCGATGGCCCGATGAGGATGCTTAAACTTCCGATTGTCAACTCCATCTCTTGATTTTCGTCGACTTCTGTACTGCTGTTGGCTAAAAGTGAAAAAGTCATCGAATTCATGGTTCCAACGCCCAAGGTCCCCACGGTCGGCGCCAATTGATGAGGGTTAACTCGACAAATGTCCTGGATGAAGGACTTAGGATCGGGGAGATAGGGCGTCGGATGAACTTGAAGGTAAAGCTAGTCGAAGTAGGTGTGTGTCGAAAGTAAACTTGGGTGTTCAACCTGGCTTGCTTTCAATCTGCCCCACACCATCCCCTCCTGGCCCCTATATATATGTGGCCAGGTCTCGAGGATCGGGTAGGGTCCGATACAGATTACAATATCGACATACGGTAAGAACTCGTATTCGACTATCATTACAATTGGGCCTAGCTTAACGGGCCTCAGGGGTACTCAACTAACGGGCTCTATTAACTATACCCTTGTCACAAGGATTCAAGATTTGTTTGATCAAGTTCATGGAGCTGGGGTTTTCTCCAAGATTGATCTGAGATCAGGATATCATCAAATCAAAATTAAGCTAGAAGATGTACCAAAGACTGCATTTGTCTCAAGGTATAGGCATCACGAATACTTAGTAGTTCCTTTTGGTTTGACCAATGCTCCAGCAATCTTCATGAATTTGATGAACAAGATTTTCATGCCATATCTGGACAAGTTTGTGATAATGTTCATCGATGACATTCTGATATACTCAAGGAATAAAGAGGATCATGCTAAACATCTCAGAATAGCATTGCAAGTGCTAAGGGAACATCAGCTGCATGCTAAATTCAGCAAGTGTGAATTCTGGTTGGATCAAGTGGAATTCCTTGGTCACGTCATTAGCAAGGAAAGGATTGCAATGAATCCAAGCAAAGTTCAGTCAGTGTTGGATTGGCAAGCACCGACCAATGTGAAGGAAATCAGAGGTTTTCTGGGAATGGCCGGATACTATCGGAGATTCATTGAAGGATTTTCGAAGATAGCAGGGCCAATGACAAAATTGTTAAGGAAAAATACTCCATTTGAGTGGTCTGAAAAGTGTGAAGAGAGCTTTCAAGAGCTAAAGAAGAGACTCACAGCAGCACCTATCTTAGCAGTGCCAGAAACTGGTAAGGATTACACAGTTTACTGCAATGCATCCAAGAATGGATTGGGTTGTGTTTTGATGCAAGACCGAAAGGTGATTGCTTATGGTTCAAGAAAAATCAAGCCACATGAAGTCAATTATCCAACACATGACTTAGAATTGGCAGCAGTCGTGTTTGCTCTAAAGCAATGGAGGAAATTTCTCTATGGAGCTAAATGTGAGCTATACATCGATCACAAGAGCCTTAAATACTTCTTTACTCAGAAGGAGTTGAATATGAGGCAGAAAAGTTGGTTGGAGTTGATCAAGGATTATGTTCTTACCATCAACTATACTCCTGGAAAGGCTAATGTGGTAGCCGATGCATTAAGTCGGAAGAGCACAGAAACCCAGCTAATGGATAGAGAACTTCCGGAGGATTTGCTCAAGGATCTTGAAAGACTAGAAATGCAATGTCTAGAAGTCAAATCTTTTGGAAGTATATTTACTATGAGGGTGATGGAAGAAAGGCAAAGTGACTTGAAGTATACTATATTCAGACGACAAGATGAAGATCCTTTTATTGCCGAAGAAATTCGCAGAATTGAAGAAGGAAGACCATCTGAATTCCGTCTAGGTGATTTCCAATCACTCTGGTTTCAAAACAGAATTTGTGTGCCAGATATACCAGAGATCAAAGGATTGATACTCAAAGAAGCCCATGAGACTCCATACTCCATTCATCCAGGAAGTACGAAGATGTACATGGATCTCAATGAGTTGTTCTGGTGGAATAACATGAAGCGGGACATAGCCAAGTATGTAGCTGAATGCCACACTTGTCAGAGGGTCAAGGTAGAACATCAAAGTCCAGCAGGTTTACTACAACCCTTAGATATTCCGGAGTGGAAATGGGAGGAAATCGGAATGGATTTCATTACCGGTTTACCTTTGACCAAGAAGCATAAGGATATGATATGGGTGATAGTCGACCTTCTTATTAAAAGTGCACATTTCTTGGTAGTGAATCAGAAAGATAGTGTAGAAAAGTTGGTAGAAATTTATGTAAGAGAAATCGTCAGCAAGCATGGGGTGCCCAAGAAGATCGTCTCAGATAGAGGGTCAATTTTCACATCAACATTCTGGGGAAATCTTCATGCAGCACTGGGATCAAAATTAGATTTCAGCACCGCTTATCATCCTCAAATAGGAGGGCAAACTGAAAGAACAAATCAAATCTTGGAGGATATGCTACGTGCATGTGCTCTAGATTTTGGAGGTTCGTGGGATGAACACTTACCTTTAGCAGAGTTCTCTTACAACAACAGCTATCAAAGTAGCTTGAAGGCAACACCATTTGAAGTACTCTACGGACACAAGTGTAGATCTCCAATATGTTGGTCTGAGCTATAAGGCAACCAAGAATTTGAAACTGATTTCATCAAGGAGAAGCAAGGTATCATTGATATCATCCGTGACCATTTGAAGATAGCTCAGAGTAGACAAAAGAGTTATGCAGATCAAAAGAGGTGGACATGGGAGCCCAAAGTGGGAGATATGGTCTATTTGAAGGTTAGTCCTATGAAGGGAATCAAGAGGTTTGGTATTAAAGGAAAGTTAAGCCCGAGGTATATTGGACCATTCAAGATTTTGAGTCAGAATCGGAGTGTTGCTTTTGAATTGGAGCTTCCAGCAAAGTTGAAGCAAGTTCACAATGTTTTCCATGTCTCGCAACTTCGAAAGTGTCTGAAAGCATCTGAAGACTCTATTACTCATGATGACCTAGATCTTGAAGCAGACTTGACTTATGAGGAGAAGCCAACAAAGATTCTAGAGGAGAATTGGAAGAGACTTCAAAATCGTGCAATCAAGTTTTGTAAAGTGCAATGGAAACATCACTCTGAACGAGAAGCAACTTGGGAAAAGGAAGAAGATTTGAGACAAGCATATCCAGAACTCTTCAGGTACACAAGTTATAACTTCGGGACGAAGTTCTGATAAGGGGGGAAGACTATAATATCCCAGCATTTTGGAATAAACGAAGGGTAGAAATAGGACCTTTGTGCATTCATGCATCTAAACTCTGAGTAAATTTTTTGCAAATTCAAAAACCTGAGAGAGCAAAGCTTCTATCTAATAATACTTAGGGTTAGAGGTTATTAGAATGTTATGAGCTTTGCTATGATCTCTTGATGTTGTTGTTCAAGTGATCTTGGTATTTTATTTTTGATTTTGAATATTATTAAAACTTGAATAAATAATTATTAATAAAATATAACTCAATAACATATTGAGTTGGATAATAGAAATTGAATAAGTAAATAAAACAAACTAAAATATTACTTTATTAACATTAAACACATATACAATGTCTTTACATTGTGGTAAACTAAAAAGAATATTACATAAGTAAAAAATAAAAGAAACACTAAATCCTAGAAACTATCTAATTAATCTTCAAGGTCTTCACTTGGATCTTGAAACTCTAACCTGCAAAACAAACAATTATCAAAAAGGAAAAGTGTTATGGTTAGATTATATTACTCTCAGACATTGGGCAATTATATTGCCAATAACATCACTGAGTATAAATGACCAAGTATAGTATCTGTTCTTTTTATTAACTTGAGTACAAAGCATTTGGGTACCAAGCAGATGCACAGCACGTCCAGTAGAAGGATGAGATCAAGCACAGTGAGGCAAACAAGCACACAGCACACAAGCAGCTCAGTCACCGGACTGAGAAGCAGTGCTGGCAGCACCACAGTAGCTTGCTAAGCCAACAGCTGGCTAGATGAGCACGGCCAGAGCAAGCAGCTCCCATTTGACCAGCCAAGAACCAACACAAAGAACACCACAGTTCTTCCATAGCACCATAAACACATTAGAAATCATCCAGTAAAACTATGGAGATGAACTCAAGCTCAAGATCAAGCCCAGGAGGAGAAGGACCAGCAACCAGCAGCAAGTCTAGGAGGAGAAGGACAAGCCCCAGGAGCTGAACCAGGAGGAGAAGGCAAGCAAGGAGCAAGCCATCACCACCAGCAAGCAGTTGCAGCTGATAACAATATCTTAGCTGCAAAACTTTAGGCATCAGGTAGAACACCTGCACATCGTATCACTGCTAGAGCATGATTCAAGCATGTGTAGTTTATATGCAAACCCTCAGTTTGGCAAAGAGATGCTTTGCCAAGCTCATCACAGGGAATCATGATTAAAGCCAAATAGATATAAACCAGGGTAAAAGCCTCAGTATGAACTTCACTGGCAAGTTTAGTTTAGCAACAGAAATAGCATGCTCATGACCAAGATGTGCTGGGCACATATCCAATAGGATATGCACCTCAGACACACAACTGGTATCACATCTTAAACCCTGGTCATATATGCAAGCAAATCATATAATAAGAATGTATTGGCCTCAGACCAGCATCACTGGCCTGTTAACTAGGTAAGTTTCACCAACAGAAAGCATTCCAATATTGGTTGCTGGGCACATGACCAAAAGGTCATGCACCTCAACACAACCAGAAACCAAACTGACAACCAGGTCAGTGGATATCACCAAAATCATCTTCCTAGTTATCACATCTAGGAATCATACTTAGTTTTAACAAGTTCACCACTGAATCCTTGCAACACTGCAAGATTCAGTCTAACAATTGTTGTCATGATCAATTTACTGACAGAAGAGACAACAATACAACAAGTCCATCACCTGATCAACCACAGAAATTAACTAAACTTGGAAAGTTCAGATATACACACATATAACTTTGATATCATGGCATCATAGGATTTAGAATTTGCCAAAGCAAGTTACATGTGTTAACTGAACTTTGCAACAGGGCAAGATTCAGAATAACATCTCTGTTAGAGAAATTCACTGACAGAGATAGGAGCACAGTAGAGATATCACTAATCAAGCACGGCATCAGCTAACTGAATCAATCCTTCTCACAAACTAGCATCTGTGAGCAGCAGCACAGAGGTATGCCTGTAAGCTTGGCTCACTGGTCATGGCCAAATGGCCAGAGACCATGGCCGGAGAAGAGAGGAGAGGGGTAGAGGAGAAAAGGAACACGATCACCGTACGCCCAGGCACATGTCTGGAGGGCCTGGCGGGGCAGTGCCCGCGCAGCCGGCCAGAGGCTACCTGAGGGAGTCTTCACCACGGCACCACCGGGAGCACCGCACTCGGCACTTCCACCGGTGATGCACAAACACCTAGACCACCGCAAGCACGCACAGCTAGCACAGAGAGGAGATCCGGTGGGGAGTGAGCTCGAAGGCGATAGAAACCGGCGAGAACCCGAGCAGAGATCGACCCCCGATCTCATCGGAGAGGCGAGGAGTTCCAAATCCACTTGGTGGAGGAGGAAGAGGGCCGAGGGGCGCATCGTATGCCCAAGTGATAGCGGTGGTAGTCACCGGAGATGGCCGGGATCTGCATGCGACGGCGGCGGCGACATCGGTCGCAGGAGGGGCTCGGGAGAAAGAGAGAGGAGAGTAAGCGAGGAAAGAGTGGGCTGGGTCGGTTTGACTGACCCAGACCTGAGTCATTCGGGTTAGAATAGGTGGTGGGCTGGGCCTGGCTATTGGACCTAGGCCAAATATTTTAAAAACCAAATGAATTTACCAATTCTATTTTATTTTTAAATAATTCAAATCAAATTCATATTTGATTGGTTTAAACTTCAAGAAATAATCCTTTATCTGAAATGAATTGTTTATTTAATTAAAAAGATATTCCTTATCACAATTCAAAACTTTGAAATACTTCTTTAATTATGAATGCTTTACTTAATCTTTAAAATTCCAAAATTCTTTAAAATCAATAAAAACACCTCAATCTCTTCTATAATGTCTTAAATGAATACAATTTTTATAAATTGATCTTACTTTAGTTTTAAAAGTATTTGAACAACTTTTTGAGTAAATAATTAAGTATTGGAACAAAATCTATTATTAAGTTTTCATCAAAATGCTTCTTTAACTTAAATTGCTTTATTGGCTATCTTTAAGATTCAAACTTTGATATTCTTTAATTTCCATTTTCATCAATCCTAATTCTTAGTAATAATAATAATTAAAAATAACAATTAAGTCTTTTCAATATTTAATTAACCCTTATTGTTATATATAAATTTCTATTATTACTTTATGATTTCAAATTGCTATGATACTTGAGATGAGTTCTTTAAATGCAAAGTCTTGGGTAAAACACACAAATAATAACAAGTATTGGGTAAAACACACAAATAAGTAAACAAAATCAATGAATCACCATGCATTGCATCATAGCATCAATTTGCTTCTTTAAACATTGTCCTTATCGGACAATGATGGTGTTTTATAGAACAAGGAGACCAGGAGCACCACAAAGCATCCGACTCTACTACTTTTCAGTTACAAGGCAAGTTTATCTTGCTCATATCTCTTGGTTGCACTGATTTGGTAACTATTTGCAAAGTGCTGACTTATAATCCTAACTTATCAAAAAGGCTCAAAAACCTATTTTCTAAATAATATGACTAGTGGTTATCGACCAGTGGTGATAACCTAGGAAGGCTAGCAGGTGGAACCACGGTAAGATTGTTGTGGTGGAGGTTCCACTTGCACGGGAAAGTAAAACTAGGACTAACTAGCAATGCCACAATTATTCTTGTGCCGTAAAAACCGTGTCGTCCAGAAGACTTGGAATGGGACGGGAAAGTCATCTGTATCTTCTCTCGTTCGCATGTCAACATGCATTTTTCAGCTACCGTACGCCGTATATCTTGCGAGAATATGTGCACATGGGTGGGACCCCTCAGTTCCCATGGTACTGGTGTCTATGATGGTCCGCAAGGGGTGCCTAGGTACTTCATCGTTGGGGGTGAATATCAAGGGCATAACCTGCTTGTGTGAATTGGGTGGGCATGCGTTGTGCGGAGAAGGCAGTGAATGGCTTGGATCAATGACTGGGGCCCACACCATGGAAGTGTGGACATGAATGTACGCCCGGTTGTGCAGCAAGGCTTTGGTCTCTTTTGGAAGGACATACCTCTGCAGAGTGTAAAAAGATGTGACATGTTACCCCTTGTTTCAGGAAGGAGCTGCGAATGCGGCAGGAAAGGTGCTCTCAAGGCACTAATACCCTGTGTTGGCTGTTGGGCATAGTTTTCATAAGTAAAAGTAATCTTTCAAGAAACTTTGATAAAACCTTGCATTGGCCTATGACTCTTTTGGGTCTATGGCTGTAGTTAGTGCATATCACACAACTTCTTTCTAAAGAAACTTGCTGGGTAACGCTCGTTACTCACCCCACTCTCTTAAACCCTTGCTAGACTGTGAAGACTTAGTTGAAGCAACGCCAAATGCCATCGGAAGCCAGAAGTATATCTTCTATAAGGAAACTGATTTGTCTTGTGGAGTTGAAGGCGTAGACTACGTCATCCGCTACGGAGCCGCACCAGACGAGGAGTCAGATTAAAGAATACTGTAACTAGTAGTTTTAGACTAGAGATCGAGGAACCGAGCAGCGGTAGTCATAAAATAAGCTATTGAGTTCCTCAGTTGTTTAAGTATTTGGATCTTTAATCGTTTTGTTGTATTAACACTTAGCACTGTGATGTTCTCTTACGGGAGCATTTCCTTATCAGCACGACTTTGGTTTGTAATAATACTATCAGTTTGTATTTGGACCTGCAATGTTTCTACTGTACCACTCTGAGGGATGTAATTCTTGTGGAGGGTTGTTCCACAAGTGTTATGTCAATGACTTGCATACTACAATATGCAGTGGTATGATGAGTCACCGCAAACAATACTTTTACCACTGCTAATGCTATCCAAGTTAGAATTAATGAAAATGTTAGGATGTTAGCAGAATTGCATGCCAGGTGGGAAAGAGAAGATGAGATGGCTAGAAAGATGAAGGTATGTACCATTACTACCTCTAATGATGTTGTTCCAAATGCTAGCAATCCTCTTACTTTGATTGGTGTAGAGAAAACTCCCACTCCTTGTGTTAAAAAGCCCAAAACTGCTAAAACTTTTTCTCAAAAGAGTGCTGAAATTTTTTGGAGTGTGGGAGATGATAGCTCTATTTCCTTTAATGATTTTGATGTTGATGGCTGCAATTTATCTGAAGTTATTTTTTTCTTCCAAAAGCTTGCTTTGAGTCCCAATGCTAGTTCTTTAAATGTTGCTTTTACTAAGCATATTACCAGTGCTCTTATGAAAATTAGGGATGAAAAGTTGAAGCAAAAAGCTTTTATTCCCAAGAAGTTAGAAGATGGTTGGGAACCGATCATTGATATGCATGTTAATGGTTTTGATTGCCATGCTTTATGTGATCTAGGTGCTAGTATTTCTATTATGCCTAGAAAAATTTATGATATGCTTGATTTACCACCGCTTGAAAAGTGTTATTATGATGTTCCTATTGCTGATGTTGCTAAGAAGAAACCTTTGGGAAGGATTAATGATGTTCTTATTATGGTTAACAATAACCTTGTTCCCGTTGATCTTCTTGTCATGGATGTTGAATGCAATGCTTCATGTCCTATTATTTTGGGAAGACCTTTTCTTCGAACTGTAGGTGCCATCATTGATATGAGGGAAGGCACCATCAAATATCAATTCCCACTCAAGAAAGGTATAGAACACTTCCCTAGAAAGAGAAAGAAATTACTTTTTGACTCTATTCTTAGAGCAAATTATGAGCTTGATGCTTCATCACTTGATATTACTTGATTCGCACTTTCTGCGCCTAGCTCAAAGGCGTTAAAGAAAAGCACTCTTGGGAGATAACCCAATATTTTACTTTCAATTATTTTTATTTTATTTGAGTCTTGGAAGTTATTACTACTGTAATAACCGCTCCTTATCATTTTTATTTCGTTTTTGTGCCAAGAGAAGCCTCTAATTTGAGTGAGGTAAGATTTGGGGATGTTGCTGTCCTGAAACAGATTTCGGTGCTGCACCGTAAAAATTCGTGACAATTCTCAAAATATATTTTTAACCTGCAATTTCTTGTGCATATGCCCCAGGTTATATCCAAACTTTCATTAGTTTAACACTTTTTGATTTGAGCAACAGAAAACCCTCTAAAAATTCCACCTTTGTCAGCTGTTCGGTTTTGACAGATTTCTGCCATTATTTGTGTTTGCCTCTCGATCACTTTCTTTTTGAGTTCTTTTGATCATGGAACTTTTGGGAAAATGCTACAGTAGTATATACTTTATATGTGGTGGTTTTGAGTTGAAACCTGAAGCAAAAAGGGGTTAATTCATTATTATGCTTACACTAATGTTGCTAATAGAATTGTGTTGAGTTTTGTATGAAGGAAGTTTTCAAGTGTAGGGATCGGAGAATGATGAGATGAGTTGAAAAATGGACAAAAGCTCAAGTTGGGGATGCCCCCGAGGCACCCCTTCTTCATCGGCAAAAATCAGTTCACCTTTCAACACACTATATTTTTATTGCTTCATGCACTATGCGTTTTTCTTGGAGCGTCAGTTGCTTTAGTTTTTAGTTTTGTTTGCTGCAATAAATGGTTGGACCCCAACAAATTCCTTTTGGAGAAGTTGCCTTGCTTTTCATTTGCCAAGAACACTTCATTTTTCACTCTTATTGTTCATCGAGTGTTCTCTTTTTCTGCTACTGCGTTTAGCTTTTGATTTTTGCCTTGATTTGTATTCAGATCTTGTTATATCTTTGCATCAAGGTGTATTTTGACCTCTGGTCCATGTTGGTTTTTATCAAAAGAGTTGTTTCAAAAAAGATCGAATGGTGTTGGAAAAGAGAAAAAATTTCATGCAAAAAAAGTGGTACAAAAAGGAGCTTGTGTAGACTGCGGCCTAGGTTTTTGCATGTCGTGCTTGATGTCTTTTTGATAGTATGCTTAGTGGTTTTGCTGTAGCATGACTTGTCTCAAATGACTGAGATTGCTTAATGAGCCTTTAAAAAATCATGCGTTGTTTTTATTATTTGGAAGCATTATTTTGGTTTTCTCCTTGATGCTTTATTTGGGTTGACTTGGCGCATGCTCACACATGTTAGACTCATACAAAGTCGCCATAAGCCTCTATGATCATTTAGTTTTTGACTTTTGATGCCAGCTTATGCTTCTTTTAATGTTGCTTTGTCGCTTTGCATGATTATGGCCGTTATTGCTATCTTAGTTGGTCGCTCCTAGTCTTTTGCTAGCCCTCATTTTGTATTGAGTATGAGCTCTACTCGTGCATCCAACTCTTAAAACCCAAGTTTGCCATTGTGTCCACTATAAATTCCTATGCATGGTATTTGTAAGCCATTCCAAGTAAATTTTCATGTGCTATCTTTCAAAAAACCTTCAAAATACTTCTCGTTTTGTGACACTGTTTTCAGCTCATGGGGACGTAGTGGTCAGATTTGCTATCTTCCATATTGTTTATTCCAAAAAGAAAAAAAGAAAGAAAAAAGGCACTCCTCCATGGTATGTGAATGTTGGTGGGCACCCAATGGAATCGGTTAGCCATGGTTTGAGAAAGGAAAAAAGGTGGGGAGGAGTGCCAAGCTTTATAAAAGAGCACAAAAAGTGCCAATCTCTCTCAAAACCTTGCTTCATTTTTGTATGGACGATAGTAAGAACCCCATTGCCAGTCGTTGATAAAGACAACCACCTCTCAAAACCCAATTTTTTCTCTCTATTTTACAAATGAAAAGCTCTAGCACATGTTTAATCACTGCTTTCCTCTGCGAAGGGCCTTTCTTTTACTTTTATGTTGAGTCACCAACTTCTACCTTTATGCACCGTCTAAGAGAGCATAGTTTTCATTCTTAGTATAATGTGTATTGTCCCAAAGTTATCATTGATTGATTCATGATTTTGGTTTCACTTGTTCTTAAATTATTTGTATCTAGTCGCCCTCTTAAACTTGAAGATGTCCTATGCATTTATGTTTTGCTATTCCATGAAGGACAAGCTGAAAACCATTTGCTATGTTTTTCCTTATGATTTGAACACACGTTTGACTTTCATTGTTTCATTTTCATGATCTTTCGTTTGTGTTCTTTTTCATGTTATAAAATGGTTGCTAAGTTTCTTCTATCAAGATTATATCTTTCATGCCCATGTTTTAAGTTCTTTTGATCCCAGCACACAATGCTTACATAGATGATCAAGATTGTGTAGGTGCATGTCACCTCAAAAATTATTTCTTTGTTATCACTTAGCTACTCGAGGACGAGCAGGAGTTAAGCTTGGGGATGCTTGATACGTCTCAAACGTATCTATAATTTTTGATGCTCCATGCTTGTTTTTACACCATTTGCTTAGTGTTTCGTTACACTTCGTGGCATTTTTATGCATTTTCTGGAACTAACCTATTAACAAGATGCCACAGTGTCAGTTTCCTGTTTTCTACTGTTTTTGTGTTTCAGAAAAGTTACACAGGAAATGTTCTCGGAATTGGACAAAATAAAAGCCGAACATCTAGATATTTAATGAAGCCTCCAGAAGACCGAAGAGGAGACGGAGACGAGCCATGGGCTGGCCACACAACAGGGCAGCGCGGCCCAGCCCCTGGCCGCACCCCCTACATGTGTGACCGCCCTGGTCCACTTCTGACGCTGCCCCTTCGCCTATAAAGACACCCCAATGGGAAAAACCTAAGTACCCAATCAATTTTCCAAAAACACATCGCGATCCGCCGCCGTCGTCGACCCGAGATCGGGAGGGTCCAGAAGCTCTTCCCGGCATCCTGCCGGAGAGGGGAATCGCCACCGGAGGTCTTCTTCATCACCATGCTTGCCTCCGGCGTGATGAGTGAGTAGTCTACCTTGGACTATGGGTCCATAGCAGTAGCTAGTTGGTTGTCTTCTCCACCATGTGCTTCATGTTTAGATCTCGTGACCTGCCTTACATGATCGAGACTACCGTTATGTAATTCTACATGTTGTGTTTGTTGGGATCCGATGAATATTGGTGTTATGATTGAGTTGATGTGCTGAATATTATCTTATGTTATCTCTATGTTGTTTATGATCTTGCATGCTCTCCGTTGTTAGTAGCTATCTTGGCCGAGTAGATACTAGTGACTCCAAGAGGGGGTATTTATGCTCGATAGTTGGGTTCATGCCTCTATTTAATCTGGGGGAGTGACAGAAACCTCTAAGGTTGTAGATGTCATGTTTCCACTAGGGAGAAAACAACATTCTTATGTCCAAGGACATATGCTTTGTTTATATTACACACTTTGCTTAATGCAGTTATCTGTTGTTCGCAACTTAATATTCACGGGGTCCTCGGATGATTCCCCGTGGGTGGATTATTAGTCATAGATGCAGTTGGATGGCGGTCTATGTATTTTGTTGTAATGCCCAGAGTAAATCTCATAGTGATCCTCTTGACATATGCACGTTATCTTTATTCTATCAATTGCCCAACTGTAATTTGTTTACCCAACATGTTGTTATTTATCTTATGGAGAGACACCACTAGTGAACTGTGGACCCCGGTCCAATTTCCTTTACATTGATATCACCTATTTACTTTACTCGCACTGTTTACTTTCTCGCATACTACTATTGCTTTCCACTCAATATGCTCATTCCTTTGTTTACAACAAACCGGTGAGATTGACAACCTCATCTAAAGTTGGGAGCAAAGTACTTGGTTGTGTTGTGTGCAGGTTCTGCGTTGCTGCTGGCGAAGCAAAGCACTGGACGAGGCACCCTATAAATTGTCCGGAGCTGTCGCGAAGCTAGCAGGCACCACCTTCTTGAGATTGGCTTTTTCCTACTAGATTGATATACCTTGGTTCATAACTAAGGGAAAACTTGCTGCTATATTCATCAAACCTTCTCTTGGGGTTTCCAACTGGCCGGTCATTTACATCATCAACTACATGCCAACAAGTTTTCTGGCACCATTCAACACCGGGCCATCAACTTTCAATAGGCATGCTATGAGCAATTTCATCAATTTTTGCAGCAACTTGAGAACTATGGCTTTGTCTCTTGGGTAGATGAAGAATGGTCAGACACACTCAAGAATGCACTATCACGACTCTCGGAAATGTACCATTCAAACTATGGCTTTGTCTTTTTATAGACTTGATGATCAAATTGAGAATGTCCTGAGGAAGGAAGTGGATCCTATGTTAGATCCTAATTGAATATACAAAATCAAAGTACCACAACACAGTAGAATAGGGATTCCAGATAGCCACTCATAATTGAATATACACAATCTAGACCCCCTGTTTGAAAATGTGGTCCATCGAGATAAAATCTGGATGTCCCAGTTGTGGTTTAGGCAATAAATATCAAGAATTTGTGACCAATTTGGGATGCATATATGAACAAATCATGCTTGCAACAAATTTGGGATGCATACAGTTAATAGAGGTTTTAACAGTGGGCCCTCGATCACAAAAGGATGACATTTTTCTACTACTAGTACTTCATCGATCTTCTTCATCTCCACATACTAGTAGTACTGCTATACTAATAACTACCTAGCTACTTTACATCTTGCCCGGGCCATCGCAGCGGCGATGCTTCTTGCCGGTGATCGCCTCCATCGGCTTTTCATTGTCCTCGTCGGTGTCATCCAACAACACAATGTCAGCCTCCGCAGGTGCCTCACCCGGCCTGGCCGCCACCACCACCAGTGCCTCCTCCGGCGCCGGCGCCTCCTCCATCACCGGCGCCTACTCTGCCGGCACCACTGGCTCCTCCACCACCAGAGCCTCCTCCACCAGCACTATCGGCTCCTCCTTCATCGCTGACGCCTCCTACACCGTCTCCTCCTCCACCGCCGGCACGAACGGCTCCTCATCCTCTGTCGGCACAACTAGCTCAGTGTTGTCGGTGTCATCAAAGAGCACGAACTACACCGGAGGTGCCATGTATGCCCGAGGGATTGCTGGCGTGGCCCCCACCACCGGTGCCTCCTCCGCTAGCGGAACCATCAGCTCCTCTTCCTCCTCCTCCTCCTCATTATCGTCGTCATCCTCCTCCACTGGCACCTCCTCGTCGGAGGCATGCTCCTTGTTGGAGTCACCTAGAGTAGGCTCCACTTTGCGCTCCATGATGGCGAGGAAGGAAGGATCATCGGATTGGCTTGTCGCAGGAGATTTGGGAAGTTCCACGGAGTCCTCGGTGCCTCCATCGCCGCCGCCACCGTCGGGCGATGGGGTGAGCTGCTGTGATTCCCAACTCCGCGCCATCTTCGAGTGGGGTTTTTTGGAAGAGAAGTGAGAAAGGGATATGTGAACTGTGATTAGGATTTGGATGGTAGATTTGCAAGTTTATAGCCCAGCCAGTGTTTTTGTACACCAGCAACGGCTCCTATCCAAATAGCCATTGGTTTCTGGAGATCTGGATATTTTCGGACCCTCCGAATTCGGAACTAGCTGTTGTAGGCTAAAACCAGACCGTCCAAAATTCAAATTGTACAATGTAGGCGATTCCTATCATATATCCATTTGTGTAGCCCAACATTTTTCATTTTTAATATTATTTAAATAAGTATAATGGTTCAAATTTGGGTCAGATATGGTATCATCAACATGCTTACACTGACTAGAAATACGGATATGCAGGAGTACACACATGTAGTGGAGTGCGTCCACATATGTAAATCCATATCTTGACAAAATGAGATGTTACTTATTTTCTGAAAAAAACTTGATTCAAATCATTACAAAATAATAATAATATTGCTCTCTTTTATTTCAAAAAAAACTTACTAGACATGAGCACATAATTTAATTGATGTGACTAGTCAAACTATGTGATTATGGCTAATAAGTTTTCACAAAACTGCAAGTTCTAAGACTTGAACTTGGGTAGGCTGGTAGAAATCACCATTCCCAACCACTAGGCTATGCCTCAGCTTGTGATGATTGTTTCAAAATATCAAAAAGACTTTGCCACAATAGTGCCATTTTTCAAACCTGGCGGGCAGAGGGTCCTCGTGCTATTTTTAAAACTAGTCCCTTAGCCAATTTAAAAAACGACGTCTCCATGATGACACTAAGAAAGTGTGCCAATTCTTTGGGACTCCAAGTGTAGAGTGATGTAGAAAGAGAATCTTCCACACATGGGTGACTTGGGGCTTAATGTCGAACTCTCAGGGAACAATCTGAAAAGCTCTCTTTGTTCTCGTCAAGTAACCTGCAAAACAAGTTCCTTATCTTGTGTCACCAACTCCGCCGAGTGGTTGTCAAGCACAAGGTTTCAAAATAAGTACAACAAAATAAAATAACAGTAAACTAAATAATAAAAAGTAAACTAAAATTAATGCTACAAAGTAAAGATATTTTTGGGTTTTTAGTGTAGTTGTAAAAGGGAAAAGTATTTTTTGGTATTTTCGGATTTAATAAAGGCTAAAAAAAGGCACATGGAAGCGTTGGAAAGATGTTTCGCATGATTAAAATTGGACCAAGGTTTATGGGTTCACTTGTCTACTCTCTCATAAATCTGTGGTGGCATGAAGCACAAGATAGATGACCAAAACAATGACGTGAATTTATATGTTACTTGATACGCATTCATATGGACATCACGTCCTAACATAAAGATGATACTACATGTCTTACTTATACTCCACTAGAAAGGAGTAGACTTCAAAAAATCTAGTATGAAGAATTAACAGAGTATAGCCTTAGGTACTTTGACATGATCGTGAACAACAAATATGCTACCATATAGACATATTAGAATGGAACAAAGTCCACGAATATCAACAAGGACTCTCAGCTGTCACTAAGAACTATAGCTCATGCATTCTTTTTATCCCTAGTGAGGTAACAACAGAATTGGAAAACACCATAGCAGAACATGAAATTATTGTCACAGTTCACTATTACTACCAAGTTACTCCATCTAATACACACCATCCCCCACACATGCTCTCGCATACTAGTTGGATCAGAACAAGTAATAAAGAATGGGGTAACAATATGCATCTACTCATACATCAAGAACATGATAAAGATTCACATCTCATAGATTATCCAATGGAATAAGGATCCACCACATTTGAATTATATAATATGGCCATAATTATGTTGGGCAGCTCATATGGCATCTAAACATCATAGCACAAGAGAGAGATAGAACAAGCTACTGCCACAAACCCATAGTCCAGAGGTGGACTGTAACACCTCACTTTTTGTAGACCCAATTAAGACCTTGGTTAAATGCTTTATTTTGGGTGAATTAAAAACTTTTACTAAGTCATGTGCTTGAGTGTTGGCATGTATGATTTCATGTGTGTGTGTGTGTGTGTGACTTATGACATGATTTAATTTCAAAAATTTCCAACACCTATGTTTTAGAATCTAGAGATGGTGCTATGATTTTATGCATTGATTTTTGAACTTAGAGTTAGCTTGTGTGAACCAAGACCCTAGCTTAGATTCTTTGCTTTATCACATCACCTACTCTTTATTTCTCTTTTATTTTGCTTCTTTATTTGAAAATAGAGACTTCTCCAAAACCCTAGCATATCTAGCTCTAAAATTCTCAAACTTTGGCCATGTGCTCTTGAGCATATTAGACACCTCTGAAAACTCTCTTAGATCAATTTTCAAGCATAGTTTGAAAATTCAAATTTGAATTTGAATTTTGGCCGAGACAACCCTAGCTCTCTAACCTGTCTCTTTTCTTTCTCTCTTTTGAAACAAACCGACCAAGAGGGGGGGGGAAGGATCTGCATTGTCTCTCCCTCTCTGAAGCCTATGAGATCTTGGCAAAATTTTCTTCTTGTCATGTATCGGTTGGACTTGAGGGAGAAGAGGAGTCTGAGGCTGCCGCCCTGCCAGAACCCTCTCCCCTCTCTTCCTCTTCGACCACCGCCACCACTGCCAACCCCCAATGGGCATGCGCTGTCCCAGCCAGCCGTCACCCCGACCCCACACCGCAGTGACACCGCCCAGCTACCCCACGCTTGCCCAGGACGCCGCCGTGACCGCCATGGATGCCTAGCGCAGACAGCATGGCACCGACCATCCCCTGTGCTGTCACCTCGCCACCGAGCCCCTTTGAGCACCCTCGATCAATTCCCCGAGCCGCCCTGGTTCGAGACCCACTGTGCATCGCACCCCGACCGTGCCAGTCAGACGCCACCGAGCCGCCCAGAGTGCGCAGAGCATGCAGCCCATTCCTGTGCACCCACGCCCCGTCGAGCCCCGCTTTGCACGCACGCCTGCACGGCATCGAGCCGCCGACGCGACGATGCCCTCGCCCTGCACCACGATGCACCGACACGCCCCCACGGCACACCTTTTTGCCCACAGCCGCTCTGAAACCGCCCGTTTCGCAGCTGAACCAGCCAGCCACCGACACCACCTACATGCCCCTTGTACTTAGCGCACAATGCCGCCCTAGCACGCCGCCCACGACGCCCAATCGCGTCTGACGACGTCCACCCTAAACCGAGTCTACCCTGATAGTATAAAGCTCGAGACCCCCTCTGGAAGCCTCCCCTCTCGCCCATTTGCTCCATCCCCACTCTCTCTCACCTGCAGGATCTTGCCGCCGTGTAGCCGAGGCAAATCCATCGCCGGGGAGCTCGAGAGCATCGGTTAGATCATCGACGGCGACGGTAAAGGTTGCGGTCGATCTAGCCGGTGTCTCTGCTCTCGCTCTGCTTTCCGAAGCTCACCGCCATCCTCTGGATCTCACCCTCTCTGTTTCTACTCCAGGGCAAGCCGTAGCCGTCGCCATCGCCGACCTTCACCGGAGCTCACCGCGATGACCTCGACACCTCTGCAAGCACCCCAGCCTCTGCATGCACGTTCCCTGGATGCACCTCACCTCCTGACCCATACCGCCACCGATCTAACCACCACTGACCACCGGAGCCCCTTGGTAAGCATCGCCTCGACCAAACACTAGCCCGCAGCATCGAACTCGCCTGCATGCGCGACCCCCGCGAGGAAGAAGGCTAGCGCACCGTCCGATTCAGATCGGATGGTGGCGTACCTCTTCGGCCAGCTGGGCCCCGGGCAGGCCGCCAGATTTGGGCCGGCCTGGCTCAGATCCGCAGCCTTGGCCCGATCTGTTTTTTTTCTGAAATTCAATTTGATGTTTTTGCAAATCCCTGTAAGTTTGAAATTCCATAAAAATTATTCTATGCATCCAAATTGAGTGATTCAAGTTTCTGTGAAGTTCTTATATTGTATACTATCCATTGCTACTGCATGTATGATTTTTAGTATCATAGAAATAATCTAAGATTTAATACTTTTAGATCTAGGGTTTTTCATTGATAAATCCATAATAGGAGTTTGGTGGTATGAAAATATGTATTTCCAATTTTTAGTGATGCTCTGTGACATTGTGAAGCTTGAGAAACTAGTTTTGCTATTTTAGGAGCCTTGTATTTCCCACAGTAATTATTTTGGTGTAAATAAAGAATTACCTTGTTTTATTTATTGTGCTCTACAGGATTATTATTTTTGGGTGATTCCAACTCTGGTGTGTTATGCATTGCAGTAGTTTTCCAATATGGTCTCTGGTAGAATTTTAGGATCTACAGAAAGTTTTAGGGAATTAAATTGCTCTTCCAGTGTTAAGTGAGATTAGGAAATTCATTATAATTCACCAAAAACTTCTTTTGGATTGATTCCAATTGGATTGGTTTTGTAATGGTGTTAGCTACCTGGAAATATGCTGGTTGCCATGTCTTGATTCATATTGATGCCTGCAAGTTGTTTGCTTGTGAATAGGGCTTAATTGCCATTGGGAATTGCTTTGCTATTACTAGAGTGGTATATTCTTTTGTAAAAATAGTTATTGATTCAGATATCTGAACATGTTTGTTTCTGATACTCAATGATTGAGTTGTGTGTTGCATGTCTTGTGTGTGAATCATGTATGCATGAATTCTTATTGTGTGTTATTGATTTTTCCGGCGATAGAATCGAACGATGAGTGTGCGGAGGAGGCGGAGATCTTTGAATATCAAGAAGAAGGAGATCAGGGACAAGCCACTCAAGGAAAGCCATCTACTTGTTGCATATCTGAATCCTAACATTTCACTTTGCATTGTTTTATTACAGTTCTTATTATGCATTGTTTTCTATATTGCTATTACTCCCTATATAGCAATATTTGGCGACTTTTTTTTGAAAGGAAAGCGGTGGGGGAGACCCCCACAGCGAGTTTTTTTAATAAATAATAAGAACCCAAATTCGCATCTGCGGGGATTTGAACCTGAGTGCCTGGGTTGTACATCCACTCCCATAGCCAGTTGAGCTAGGCTCTCCACGAGTTGATTTTTATCATCTATATAAAGATGACACCTTTGATGCCTATCCAACACCCCTATATTAGAGACTTGATGGTTAGCATCAAAGTCTTTGGAAAACTAGTAGTGGAGCCAAAAACTCTAGGATTGGGAGCACTATCCGGAAAGATTTCGAAAATGTTTTCAAAAACCTTGGGGTAGTAATTACTCCACTGAAAAGTTTTCAAATGGTTTTATAAACATGGAGCTGGACTTGGGAGTAAAGGAGTTGGTGGTTTTATAAAAGTGGCATTGTGTATAAGTGTTCACCAAACCAATTTATCCATGCAACCACATTACCCCGGTATGGGACGGGGCTTAGTCCGAAGTTTATTTGCTTTAGTGCGGGGAGCCTCACACTATATAAGGGTTTGTAGGACCCCAGAATCCGGGTTGCCGCAAGATTATGGGCAATAGTGAATTGGGATCCTTCAGGATTTATCCGGTCGGAAGACACTTGGGTTCTCCCGCCGTGGCACTGGAGCTACACTCGAGATGATGGAGGTAGGTTGCCAGGGTTTGCCGGGGAGGTTAACTCCACAGGACAGGCACCCGTACTAAGGTAGGTAGATGGAAGACTTTGTTCGATTATCCGAACCCCGCATACTAGTGTATGCCAGACCGTGGTGGCATCCCGGCGGATTTATCGAATCTTGTGGGTAAAGTGTACAACCTCTGCAGAGTGTAATCTATTCGAATAGCCGAGTCCTCGATCATGGATGGTTGGAATGGCCATACTTAACCTGTGTCGGGTTTTGGTTTTATAAAACGTTTTCAGAAAAATGGAGTTTGTGCCCGACGGGGTACTTGGAGGGTACGGCCGTGGCACGGGTGTGGTTCGGAGTACCTGGAGGGTACTGCCGAGGAGTTGGGAAATGGTCATGTGTGATTGACCATGGTTGTCTTGGAGCAAATAAAGGGAGCTTCCCCCTTTCCTAGAGAATTTTTTATAACAATCTTGTTTTCAAAAATGTTTTTCAACAAATATATAGAGATGTCGTATGACATGCTATATCGACAAGAGAAAACTTGTTAGTATAGAACCACTTCAAACAAGCCTAACCTTGCTACAGCCAAATAGCATGTGAATACTTTCTCCTTAGATGGTTTGCGAGTACAATTCCAAAATGTACTCACGGCTTTGTCCCTGGCTATTAACTTGGCCAGACTTTGGAGACGACTACGAGGAGGAGGATGATGGTTACGACGACGCTGGTGCGAATTAGGATCGTTTCCCGGTCAGTCGCCTGTAGGGTAGTAGGCCTGACCTGGGTCAGCTACGCTGCATGTATCCCGCTGCTATTTACTAAGTAAGTGTGTTCGTTGAACTTGCCACGCGTGGCATTTGTATTCGGCCAAGCGGCCTATTTATGACTCTATGACTCGTTATGTAATGGATGAAGTAATCTGAAATGCCAACTCTGTTATGTGGATTCATGGCGGTCTTCCTGGGATCGTGAATTGTATGCATAACGGGAATCCCGGGTGGTAAGCCGGGGTCCCCACAGAGTTGGTATCAGAGCCATCCTGACCTTAGGAGACCCTAGTTTAGCATGGGCGTTAGACCGGACCAAAAACTATTTTCTAAAACTAAAAGAGATGGCTATATATATCTAAGGTAAATATATATTGCTCTCATCTCTTCCCTCATTCTTTAAGCATCTTTATTTACTTGCATCTTAATTTAAGTTTTTACTTATGTATAAAATTCTGCACACTTGGGTAAGTCACTAATTAAATCTACTCTAAAACTTGTGTAGATGGACGCTTCTACTGCACACCGTCAGATCGGCACCCACGAGGACGTGCTTATCTTCGAGCGCGACTTGGTGGAGTTAGCCGCGTGTCTTGGACGCTCGCGACCCGAGGTGCATGGTTACCGCCTCTTTGAGGAGGGTACCCGGGAGCTGGCCTACCAGATTGTTTGCCAGGTCCATGGGAAGGAGGTCCTGCCAACTTCTCCAAAGTTCACCTTCGAGGTGATTGAGCGCACTTGGGGCGATGGCCTAATGTGTGTTCTGCGACACGCCATCTTGCCCCTCGTCCACCTCAACTACGATGAGCTACTTGGTACCCGCTACGAGCACTACGGGAGGGTCGACTCTGATGGCCTTCCCTACCAGGCCGCCGCTCACACTCCCTTCAGCCGCCCCTTCTGCCACATGGAGGCCCTGCTGCACCACACTCAGGAGCAGCTGGACCATGTCCGTATGGTCGCCGATGAGAGAGGGCTGGAGCTAGCTGTCCTTCGTGAGGATCTTTAGGAGTCCATCTTCTCTCGTCACCGTCTCCTCACTGCCAAGAGGAAGATCGTGAAGAAGAACATGACTCTTAGGCAGCGAGTCCGCGACTTGGAGGATCACTTGGCTTCTCTTGAGAGCCACGTGTCCGAGCTAGAGGAGGAGACCGCCGAGCTCCGCAAGGAGAACGAGGCGGTACTTGGCCGCGACGACGACCACCAGGAGGCCTTTGACGAGGAGCCCGCAAGCACTGACGACAATGACCGTGGTAGCGACAGCGGTGATGACCGCAATGCTATCATGGACTTCTATGCTCCCGAGACTCCTAGCGAGGAGGACCCCGAGGAGGTTGTCCCCCACGTTAGCGGCGACGAGTAGGTTCCACCGCCCTACCCATCTCACGTAGGTTGCCACATAGTTGCTAGTTACTCCCTTTTGCGCATCTAGTTGTATGGTCTGTCTAGAACCATTTGGTATGTGTGATGTATGAGACTATGTGGTATGTGTGTGCCTGGACTTGTTTGGCACCCTTTTGTTTGTATATATATGTATGTATGGACTTGCATGTGCATGTATGTTGTTGGAGCATGGTATGCATGACTGCTATGTTGATATGTTATGCATGAGTTGAGTTCTTTCTATTCATTGAAGCATGCCTAAGTTTCACTTGTTGTTATTCTCACAAAACCACTTCTCTCCAGAATGGCTTCGGAAACGCGAGGCCAAGCTGGAGGCAATCCGCCCCCACCACCTGAACCCAGCATGGAGCAGCTGATGTGGCTCATGCTAGAAGACCGCAAAGCCGCACGCGCCGAGTGCCAATCCAACCTCACCACTCTTCAGCACCTCACGCAAATTGCCACCAACCACAACAACAATGGTGGCAATGATGATGAGGAGCCCCGAAACAAGCTTAGAGACTTCCAGAACTCCAACCCTCCGACCTTAACCAAGTCCATCGAACCCCTGGATGCCGATGACTGGCTCCGCACCATCGAGAACAAACTCGAGTATGCGGGAGTTGGAGAGAATGAAAAGGTGCTCTATGCCACTCACTTCCTATCCGGAGCAGCGGGTGCATGGTGGGAGAACGTCCGTGCCATGCAGCCCGAAGGCCAAGTAATGACTTGGGAAGCCTTCAAGTCCAATTTTCGCAAAGCCCACATTCCCTCCGGACTCATCAAAATCATGCGCGACAAGTTCCTCAATCTCAAGCAAGGTGGGATGAGTGTCACCGAGTACCTCGACAAGTTCACTACCTGAGGAAGGTATGCCCCTAATGAAATTGACACTGACGAGAAGAAGCGAGAACGTTTCCTGAATGGACTTCAAGAGGAGCTGCAAACTTATTTGGTAGCCATGCCATATAATGACCTGGAAGCCATGGTGGATGCTGCCATTATGGTGGAGGACAAGAACAAAGCTGCCAACGAAAGCCGCAAGAGAAGAATGATGAGTCAGGGTGGGCCCAGCAACCAAAGGTCCCGCAGTATGCCCCCATCTAGGTCTGCGCCACCCCCTCAGAGGTTCGCCTCTCAAGCCCCCAGGCCCAACAACCCTAACCGCCAGTACTCCGACAACCGTCCTGCAAGTGGGAACCCCTCTGGAGGAAACCGCAACATCTTCAACCCCACCAACCGCAGCCAAGGAAGTGGCTGCTATACTTGTGGCCAGCCAGGGCACTTCTCTAAGGAGTGTCCCCTGAAGAAGCCTACTGTGCCAAGCCTCAGCGCGCCACGACCCAATCAGGGTCAAGGCCGTGGACCCCCTGGGAGGAACCAGAAGACTCAGGCCAATGTTGCTTGAGGCCGCCTGAACCATGCCAACGCAGCTGAAGCCAAAGAAGCACCCGATGTCGTGCTTGGTACATTTCTTGTTAACTCCATCCCTGCTCGAGTGCTGTTTGATTCTGGTGCATCGCATTCCTTTGTTACCAAGCACTTTGTGAAAAAGGGGAAGTTAGAGTCAACTATGATGGCTAGAGCTATGCTAGTCCAGATCCCTGGATCAGTCATGAAGACTAAGGAAAACTGCGTAGATGTGCCGATAGACATTCAAGGAGTACCCTTTAAAGCGAATCTGATTATCCTCGGTACAAAGGGTTTGGATGTGGTACTTGGGATGGATTGGATGACCAAATACCAGGGGCACATAGATTGCGCCCGAAAGGCGATATCCATGACCAATAGTGAAGGTGTTCAGATTGAGCACATCGCAACCATGCCATCCCGCAAAGCTTACTACAAGAAGTCTGTCTCTGGACCGACCCTTGATCAAGTTTCGGTGGTATGTGAGTACCCCGACGTCTTCCCTGAGGAGTTGCCAGGTATGCCCCCTGACCGGGATATCGAGTTCATAATTGAGTTGATTCCCGGGACAGCTCCCATTGCTCAGAGACCCTATCGTATGAACCCCCAAGAACTCGAGGAGTTAAAGAAGCAACTTGCTGATATGCTCAACAAAGGTCTTATCCGTCCCAGCGCCTCACCTTGGGGATCGCATGTTCTCTTTGTGGACAAGCGAGACGGTACCATACGATTGTGTGTGGATTACTGCAGGCTAAATGAGGTGACCATCAAGAATAAATACCCACTCCTGAAGATTGAAGACCTATTTGATTAGCTGAATGGAGCCAAAGTGTTCTCCAAGATTGATCTCCGCACTAGATATCATCAGCTGAAGGTCCAAGAGTCCGACATTCCCAAGACCGCCTTCACCACTCGTTATGGTCTGTTCGAGTACACTATCATGTCCTTTGGCCTAACCAATGCCCCTCCCTATTTCATGAATCTCATGAATAAGGTATTCATGAAGTTCCTCGACAAATTTGTGGTGGTCTTCATCGACGACATCTTGGTCTATTCAAAGACTGGGGAAGAGCATGCAGAACATCTGCGGATAGTATTGGGAACCCTGCGTGAACACCAGCTTTACGCCAAGTTTAGCAAATGTGAGTTTTGGCTGAAAGAAGCTGGATTCCTAGGCCATGTACTCTCAGCCGGAGGAGTATCCGTTGACCCCTCAAAAATCACCTCCATCATGGAAAGAAAAGCCTCAACTAACCCCACCGAAGTCCGAGCATTTCTTGGGCTAGCCGGATATTATCGGAAGTTTGTAGAAGGGTTTTCCAGCATCGCTCGCCCGTTGACTCAGCTGCTCAAAAAAGATAAGAAGTTTGAGTGGACTGAGAAGTGCGAGCAGAGTTTCTAGGAACTCAAGAAGAGACTTGTGTCAGCTCTTATCCTAACCATGCCCGATATTACCAAGAGCTTCAATGTCTATTGCGATGCATCCAAGCTTGGACTTGAAAGTGTCTTGATGCAAGATGGCAAAGTTATCGCCTACCTATCCCATCAACTGCGCCCTCATGAGGTGAACTATCCTACCCATGACCTAGAGCTTGCCGCTGTTCTCCATGCCCTCAAAACATGGCGACACTACCTTATGGGGAACCGCTGTGAGATTTACACCGACCACAAAAGCCTGAAGTATATCTTCTCCCAGAAGGAGTTAAACATGATACAAAGAAGATGGATTGAGCTCATCAAAGACTATGACCTAGGCATTCATTACCATCCCGATAAAGCGAATGTGGTCGACGATGCCCTTAGCCGAGAGCCTTGTTCCCTAAATGCCTTACTGAAGACCAGCCAACCAACTTTATGCGAGGAGTTCGAGAAGTTCAGACTTGAGCTTGTAAGCCATGGTTTCTTAGCGAACCTTGAAGTCCGACCCACTCTCTTTGACCAGATCAGGGAAGCTCAAAAGGGTCATGAGAGTATCGAAGGTATTAAGCGTAGGATGGGACGAGAGGAAGTACCTGGGTTTGCAATTGACCAGGAAGGTGTGCTATGGTATAATGGTCGTCTATGCATTCCTAGCATCGAGGAGTTAAAGCAACTTATTCTGAAGGAGGCCCATGACACCCCGTATTCAATTCATCCTGGAGGCACCAAAATGTACCAAGACTTGAAGGAACAATTTTGGTGGCATGGTATGAAGAGAGAAATCGCATTCTATATTGCCCGATGCGACGTCTGTCAGCGCGTCAAAGTCGAGCATCAAAAGCTCGCAGGTTTATTGCAACCCTTGAAAGTGCCTCTATGGAAGTGGGAGGAAGTCGGAATGGATTTTATTACCGGGCTACCAACATCCAATCGGGGACATGATTCTATATGGGTCATTGTGGACCGCCTCACCAAGGTTGCCCACTTTATTCCCGTCAAGACCACTGACCATGGGAACCGTCTAGCAGAGTTATACATCTCGCACATAGTCAGCCTTCATGGTGTTCCCAAGACCATAGTTTCAGACCGAGGCCCTCAGTTCACCTCATGATTTTGGGTGAAACTCCAAGAAGCCTTAGGCACCAAGCTATCCTTCAGCACAGCCTATCACCCGCAAACTAGAGGTCAGACAGAACAAGTGAACCAGATCCTTGAAGATATATTGCACGCTTGTGTCCTATCTTATGGAACCAAGTGGGAAGATTGTTTGCCATTCGCGGAGTTTTCCTACAACAATAGTTACCAAGCTAGTTTGTAAATGGCACCCTTTGAAGCTCTCTATGGACGCAAGTGTCGTACCCCTCTCAACTGGTTCGAAACTGGAGAAAGCCAAATCTTTGGCCCTGACATCATTAAGGAAGCCGAGGAGCAAGTCCAACTCATTCGGAATCGCTTGAAGGCAGCCCAATCTAGGCAGAAGAGTTATGCCGACTCCAAAAGAAGACCTATTACCTTCAACGTGGGAGATTTTGTCTATCTTTGAGTAACACCGCTCAAGGGTATGCAGCGCTTCCATGTTAAGGGTAAGCTTGCGCCCCGCTATATCAGCCCATTCAAGATCCTAGAGCGCCACGGAGAGATGTCCTACAAACTGGAATTGCCCACAGAGTTATCTGAGTTCCATGATGTCTTCCATGTTTCACAACTCTGCAAATGCCTTCGAGTCCCTAACAAGCCCGAGACCTTCAAGGAGATCGACCACAACTCCATCGACCTAAACCACGACCTCACCTATCGGGAGAGACCAATTCGCATTCTTGGAGAAGACGTTCGTCTTACCCGTAGATGCAAGATCAAGATGAATAAGGTGCAATGGAGTAACCACACCAAAGACGAGGCCACTTGGGAACATGAGGATTATCTCCGACGAGAGTTCCCCAAACTACTTCACGCTTAGCTACCGAATCTTGGGACGAGATTCTTTTAAGGGGGGAAGGTTTGTAACACCTCACTTTTTGTAGACCCAATTAAGACCTTGGTTAAATGCTTTATTTTGGGTGAATTAAAAACTTTTGCTAAGTCATGTGCTTGAGTGTTGGCATGTATGATTTCATGTGTGTGTGTGTGTGTGACTTATGACATGATTTAATTTCAGAAATTTCCAACACCTATTTTTTAGAATCTAGAGATGGTGCTATGATTTTATGCATTGAGTTTTGAACTTAGAGTTAGCTTGTGTGAACCAAGACCCTGGCTTAGAATCTTTGCTTGATCATATCACCTACTCTTTTATTTCTCTTTTATTTTGCTTCTTTATTTGAAAATAGAGACTTCTCCAAAACCCTAGCATATCTAGCTCTAAAATTCTCAAACTTTGGCCATGTGCTCTTGAGCATATTAGACACCTCTGAAAACTCTCTTAGATCAATTTTCAAGCATAGTTTGAAAATTCAAATTTGAATTTGAATTTCGGCCGAGATAACCCTAGCTCTCTAACCTCTCTCTTCTCTTTCTCTCTTTTCAAACAAACCGACCAAGAGGGGGGGAAAGGATCTGCATTGTCTCTCCCTCTCTGAAGCTTATGAGATCTTGGCAAAATTTTCTTCTTGTCATGTATCGGTTGGACTCGAGGGAGAAGAGGAGCCCGAGGCTGCCGCCCTTCCAGAACCCTCTCCCCTCTCTTCCTCTTCGACCACCGCCACCACTGCCAACCCCCAATGGGCATGCACCGTCCCAGCCAGCCGTCACCCCAACCCCACACCGCAGCGACACTGCACAGCTACCCCATGCTCGCCCAGGACGCCGCCGTGACCACCATGGATGCCCAGTGCGGATAGCACGGCACTGACCATCCCACGTGCTATCACCTCGCCACCGATCCCCTCTGAGCACCCTCGATCAATTCCCTGAGCCGCCCTGGTCCGAGACCCACCGTGCATTGCACCCCGACCGTGCCAGTCAGACGCCACCGAGCCGCCCAAAGCGCGCAGAGCATGCAGCCCGTTCCCGTGCACCCATGCCCTGTCGAGCCCCACTTTGCACGCACGCCTGCACGGCATCGAGCCACCGACACGACGACGCCCTCGCCCTGCACCGCGATGCACCGACACGCCCCCACGACACACCATTTCGCCCACAGCCGCTCTGAAACCGCCCGTGCCGCAGCTGAACCAGCCAGCCACCGACACCGCCTACCTGCCCCTAGACTTAGCGCACAATGCCGCCCCAGCACGCCGCCCATGATGCCCAATTGCGTCCGACGATGTCCACCCTAAACCGAGTCTACCCTGACAGTATAAAGCTCGAGACCCCCTCTGGAAGCCTCCCCTCTCGCCCATTTGCTCCCTCCCCACTCTCTCTCACCTGCAGGACCTCGTCGCCGTGTAGCCGAGGCAAATCCGTCGCCAGAGAGCTCGAGAGCATCGGTTAGATCATCGACGGCGACGGTAAAGGTTGCGGTCGATCTAGCCGGTCTCTCTGCTCTCTCTCTGCTTTCCGAAGCTTGCCGCAATCCTCTGGATCTCACCCTCTCTGTTTCTACTCCAGGGCAAGCCGTAGCCATCGCCATCGCCGACCTTCACCGGAGCTCACCGCGATGACCTCGACACCTCTGCAAGCACCCCCAGCCTCTGCATGCATGTTCCCTAGATGCACCTCACCTCCTGACCCGTACCGCCACCGATCTGACCGCCACTGACCACCGGAGCCCCTCGGTAAGCATCGCCTCGCCCAAACCCTAGCCCGCAGCATCGAACTCGCCTGCATGCGCGACCCCCGCGAGGAAGAAGGCCAGCGCACCGTCTGATCTGAATCGGACGGTGGCGTACCACTTCGGCCAGCCGGGCCCCGGGCAGGCCGCTGGATTTGGGCCAGCCTGGCTCAGATCCGCAGCCTCGGCCCGATCTATTTTTTTTAAAATTCATTTTGATGTTTTTGCAAATCCCTGCAAGTTTGAAGTTCCATAAAAATTATTCTATGCATCCAAATTGAGTGATTCAAGTTTCTGTAAAGTTCTTATATTTTATACTATACATTGCTACTGCATGTATGATTTTTAGTATCATAGAAATAATCTAAGATTTAATACTTGTAGATCTAGGGTTTTTCATTGATAAATCCATAATAGGAGTTTGGTGGTATGAAAATATGTATTTCCAATTTTCAGTGATGCTCTGTGACATTGTGAAGCTTGAGAAACTAGTTTTGCTATTTTAGGAGCCTTGCATTTCCCACAGTAATTATTTTGGTGTAAATAAAGAATTACTTTTTTTATTTATTGTGCTCTGTAGGATTATTATTTTTGGGTGATTCCACCTCTAGTGTGTTATGCATTGCAGTAGTTTTCCAATATGGTCTCTGGTAGAATTTTAGGATATACAGAAAGTTTTAGGGAATTAAATTGCTCTTCTAGTGTTATGTGAGATTAGGAAATTCATTATAATTCACCAAAAACTTCTTTTGGATTGATTCCAATTGGATTGGTTTTGTAATGGTGTTAGCTACCTGGAAATATGCTGGTTGCCATGTCTTGATTCATATTGATGCCTGCAAGTTGTTTGCTTGTGAATAGGGCTTAATTGCCATTGGGAATTGCTTTGCTATTATTAGAGTGGTATATTCTTTTGTAAAAATAGTTATTGATTCAGATATCTAAACATGTTTGTTTCTGATACTCAATGATTGAGTTGTGTGTTGCATGTCTTGTGTGTGAATCATGTATGTATGAATGCTTATTGTGTGTTGTTGAATTTTCCGGCGATAGAATCGAACGACGAGTGTGCGGAGGAGGGGGAGATCTTTGAATATCAAGAACAAGGAGATCAAGGACAAGCCACTCAAGGCAAGCCATCTACTGGTTGCATATCTGAATCCTAATATTTCACTTTGCATTGTTTTATTACAATTCTTATTATGCATTGTTTTCTATATTGCTATTACTCCCTATATAGCAATATTTGGCGACTTATCTCCATGAGTCAATTTGTTATCATCTATATAAAGATGACACCTTTGATGCCTATCCAACACTCCTATATTAGAGACTTGATGGTTAGCATCAAAGTCTTTGGAAAACTAGTAGTGGAGCCAAAAACTCTAGGATTGGGAGCACTCTCCGGAAAGATTTTGAAAATGTTTTCAAAAACCTTGGGGTAGTAATTACTCCACTAAAAAGTTTTCAAATGGTTTTATAAACATGGAGCTGGACTTGGGAGTAAAGGAGTTGGTGGTTTTATAAAAGTGGCATTGTGTATAAGTGTTCGCCAAACCAATTTATCCGTGCAACCACATTACCCCGGTATGGGATGGGGCTTAGTTCGAAGTTTATTTGCTTTAGTGCGGGGATCCTCACACTATATAAGGGTTTGTGGGACCCCAGAATCTGGGTTGCCGCAAGATTATGGGCAATAGTGAATCGGGATCCTTCGGGATTTATCCGGCCGGAAGACACTTGGGTTCTCCCGCCGTGGCACTAGAGCTACACTCGAGATGATGGAGGTAGGTTGCCAGGGTTTGCCGAGGAGGTTAACTCCACAGGGCAGGCACCCATACTAAGGTAGGTAGATGGAAGACTTCGTTCGATTATCCGAACCCCGCATACTAGTGTATGACGGACCGTGGTGGCATCCCGGTGGATTTATCGAATCTTGTGGGTAAAGTGTACAACCTCTGCAGAGTGTAATCTATTCGAATAGCCGAGTCCTCGTTCATGGACGGTTGGAATGGCCATACTTAACCTGTGTTGGGTTTTGGTTTTATAAAATGTTTTCAGAAAAATGGAGTTTGTGCCGGACGGAGTACTTGGAGGGTACGGCCGTGGCACGGGTGTGGTTCGGAGTACCTGGAGGGTACTGCCGAGGAGTTGGAAAATGGTCATGTGTGATTGACCATGGTTGTCTTGGAGCAAATAAAGGGAGCTTCCCCCTTTCCTAGAGAATTTTTATAACAATCTTGTTTTCAAAAATGTTTTTCAACAAAGATATAGAGATGTCGTATGACATGCTATATCGACAAGAGAAAACTTGTTAGTATAGAACCACTTCAAACAAGCCTAACCTTGCTACAGCCAAATAGCATGTGAATACTTTCTCCTTAGATGGTTTGCGAGTACAATTCCAAAATGTACTCACGGCTTTGTCCCTGACTATTAACTTGGCCAGACTTTGGAGACGACTACGAGGAGGACGATGATGGTTACGATGACGCCGGTGCAAATTAGGATCGTTTCCCGGTCAGTCGCTTGTAGGGTAGTAGGCCTGACCTAGGTCAGCTACACTGCATGTATCCTGCTGCTATTTACTAAGTAAGTGTGTCAGTTGAACTTGCCCTGCGTGGCATTTGTATTCAGCCAAGCGGCCTATGTATGACTCTATGACTCGTTATGTAATGGATGATGTAATCTGAAATGCCAACTCTGTTATGTGGATTCACGACGGTCTTCCTGGGATCGTGAATTGTATGCATAACGGGAATCCTGGGTGGTAAGCCGGAGTCCCCACATGGACTACTTCCTCTTTATCATGGTGGCGGTGTTGGTGATGTTGGAGAGGTTGGAGAAGTGACCGGGGGCGATTCCGGCAGTGTTTCCTCCTTCAATCTTCGCATGTACAACCTCTGTTTCGTGGTTTCGTGTTTCTCCACCGCCTCCTCGAGGGAACACCTTGGAGGGTCTTTATATAGGACTTTTTAGGTTAAGCTGAGCAATTTGAACTGAAGACGGATGCCATCGGTGGCACGACGGCCAAACGGGTCTGGGTGGCGTGGCCAGACGTGGGCCCACCACCGGTCTCGTTTGGGCCAGTGGTGGCAGTATGTGGGACTTTGGTTTGATATATTAATCTCTTGTATTTAGTCTCCAGCTCCCTAGCCTGCTTGAGAAATACTTGTGTGTCAGATGTCCAACTTCTTACGATATTCGGTGCTTCCTCGAGGATCTCCTTCCCCTTGTTGTCGAGCTTCGTGATGCTCTTGATGCGATCTAGTGTAATAGGATCGACGAGGGTTTGCTTGTACATTATCTTGACTGCCGGAGTGACATAGGCATCAACCAATCTGGATGATGCAGGCGAAGGGGGAGGATGCATGATTGTTGCACTGTCTTGCACCTATGGCAGATATTCTAGGGGTAGGATGGGGACTAAATATGGCATAGTTGACACTCATGTTCCTTGTACCGCCTTGGCTGCTGCTGGGTGTGTGGCGCTGATGTTGCCTTTGTCATCTCCACCATTGTCTTTGATGGTCGCGAAGGCCTGCTGGATGGTGGGAGGCTAATCTACCAACTCCTAAGAGCGAGTTTGGCCTTGAATTCCTTCATGGCGGTATCATACTCCTCTCATATCATTGGTCCAACGCTGTATTCCTCTTAGACTCCAAACTATGGGTCTATGCCTCTAGGAAGGATTCGTTGTTGTATCCCTCTATGTTAGAGGCGGAACCGAAACTTGCACCGATGAAGCCAACAAAGTAACACCTCCGCGCTCTAACACATGGGCCTCTGTTACTTGCGCTAGGGCGGGTTGGGTGGGCCTTGTTTTCATATCTAAGCCGAAAAATTGTCAGAGAGATCTATATCTGATTGATCCTCCACCATGTCTAGCTTAGATGTGGTCCGTGTGGGGTTGACTACGTGTTGGCTGGCTGAGGGTTGTTCCCGATGGCGGCGACATTGTCTGTTTCGCTGATGAAGATGTGGATGTCTTCGGTCGACATGATGGAGATGCAGGTGCATCCACCATAGCTCGAATCCAGAGCTCGCCCTCAGGGACGATCGGGAAACTTCTAGTGTAGAGGATGTGCTCGATGGCGACAGTGTCGCCAATGCATGTGAAGGAGGGTCCTTCCTAGATCCGCACTCATGATGCTTCGTGCCCCATGGTGGGCGCTAACTGTCATGGTTCTATCGATGAGTACACCATGAGGGGTACCTCAAGGTGGGTAGAGACAGAAAAACAGAAGTTACCTAGCTTCAGATCTCACGATGGTAGCGAAATCCTACACCTACTATAACTTCACTATTGTGGCAACAGGTGCTCGATTACAATGTTGTGGAATTGATTGTTGCCTCAAGGGCTCCTCTAGGCCGGCTTACAAAGGCGTCAGGTCCTAGGGTTACATCCTAAAGTCCTAACTGGATTGGTAAAGGAGTCTAGACTAATACGTAGACTATTGTCTTGTCCATCAAGTAGTTGCTTTGCGTACTTTGTCAGGATGCCGCCTTTCATGCCATGGGCTTTAGGAATCTCATCAGCAACTATGCCGCCCGGTTAGGCCATAGGCATAACTACCATATGTGGGCCACCATATCTTGATGTATGAGACTACGTTATTGATAATACATGTTTGGTATATTCACAACACTTACGTAAGAGAGATCTATTTTAGACCACGAGGCCATGGATTCGGAGTCCACCTTGATCTTTGGGTCTGTAAACCACACTCCATTTTGCCAGTCTATATATCTTTTTCTTGCTATCTCCTTGCCAAAAGAATATTGCTCGGAAATAATCTAATATATGCAAAGAAATTTTTCTTTGGCCATGGATCATTTTCGATTAGGGATGGATCAGAGATTCGGTTCTGGGAGGATAAGTGGCTAGGAAATGCTTCACTCCGAGAACAGTATCCGGCTTTGTATGCGATTGTGCGTCACAAGGGTGATACACTCGCCCATGTGTTGGGGTCTAATCCTCCAAACGTGACATTCAAAAGGACGTTATTTGGCCCTAGGCTAATAAGTTTGGGAAGCCTTGCTTCTACGATTGGCTAATATCCAACTAACTACTGGGAAATATATATTCTGATGGAACATCCATGAGAAAGGAAAATTCCCGGTGGCTTCCTTGTACAACGCGTTGATTCTACTAGTCTCGCCAGTTTATGACAATAAGAAAATCTGGAAGATGAAAATACCTCTTAAAAATAAAAAAATTTACATGTGGTATTTACGTCGAGGGATTATTCTTACTAAAGACAATATTATTAAGCGAAATTAGCATGGTAGTAAAACATGTGTTTTTTGTTCACAAGATGAGACAATTAAACTTTTGTTTTTTCAATGCAACTTTGCTCGTTCTATATGGTGAGTCATCCAAGCAGCTTCATGCTTGTATACTCCTACTAGTATTGCCAATATCTTTGGAAATTGGCTACATGGTATAGATTACAAGTATTTGATTCTTCTTAGGGTGGGAGCAATGACTTTGATATGGTTTCTCTGGCTATGTAGAAACGACAAAGTTTTTAATCACAAAAATTATTCTCTTTTGCAGGTGATCTATCAGTGCACTAGAACTCTCCGTATATGGTCGCATCTTCATCGCTTGGAGGACCACGACCTCTTTACGCGCTCTAAAAAAACAGAGATGGAGAGTGAGAGACACAGAGTATCACGGGACTCAGCTCTCTGGGTATGCCAATCAGGGCGCGATTGTAGCATCGTCTCCGACACCACATTGTACACACCGACGTCCGATTTGCATACGAGATGACAGGAGTTGGACTTGTTCTAGACTCGGTTCCTCGCTGCGCCTAGCTGAGGGCCGTATCCCATATATATATTGGAAGCCGTACGTACTATTATGAGCATCAAGTTGAATCGACTCTTACGGGTAGCTCGATTTCGCACAACGACGGTATCGCGATGGCAACGACGCGATTGATCTTGCTCGCCGTCGTTGCCGTGTCTCTGCTATTGCTACAGGTCGCCACCGTGTCGGCCGCGGCACCACCGGGCGGCGGCGCCGTTAGGCTGCAAGTGGATCATAGACAGGTGCGTATAGTAAGCTAGCTGCTGTCCGATCGTAAAGGGTAGACGACGGTTTTCGACCGCGAGCGTATACGTTTTCGTCATCTTGATTATGACGATCGAGATGAAGCGTTTCTACTAATTTTCTTTTCTTAGAAGCGTTTCTAATGTGCTGTGGGTGCAGGTGCTGGTGGACAACGGCGTGGTGCAGGTGTCGCTGTCGAGGCCTGCAGGTCAAATCACCGGCGTCCGCTACGGTGGAGAGCGAAACCTCTTGCGCTACAACAAGAAGAACAATACAGGCGGGTACTGGGACATGGTGTGGAACATCCCCGGGGGTCAGCAAGGCCTGTCCAGCCCGTACGTACAATTGCATCCCCACTTACACAATTAGATTCATCATCTTGATCTTAGCTGCAACTAAATAAACTGATCGCATTGCAGGCTTGCTGGTTCCGAGTTCAGGGTGGTGACCCAGAGCGAAGAGCAGGTGGAGCTGTCCTTCCGGAGCACCTACGACCCTGCAAGCGGCAACGGCGTCCGGCTCAACGTCGACAAGCGGTTCGTGGTGCTGAAAGGCAGCTCCGGGTTCTACAGCTACGCCATCCTGGAGCACGCCGCGGACGCGCCCGCCATCGACATCAGCCTCGCCCGACTCGCCTTCAAGCTCAACACCGACAGGTTCAACTACATGGCCGTCTCCGACGACATCCAGCGGTATATGCCCAGGGACAGCGACAGGGACGGGCGCCGCAGCTCGCCGCTCGCCTACAAGGAGGCGGTGCTGCTGACGAACCCCTCCAACTCGCAGTTCAAGGGGGAGGTGGACGACAAGTACCAGTACACCCTGGACAGCAGGGACAACCGGGTGCACGGCTGGGTCACCGGCGGCCACCCAAACCCCGTCGGCTTCTGGATGGTCACCCCCAGCAACGAGTTCAAGAGCGGCGGGCCGCTCAAGCGGGACCTCACCTCCCACGTCGGGCCCACCTGCCTCAGCGTCTTCCACGGCTCGCACTACGTTGGGGACGGCATCGTGGCGCGCGTCAAGGACGGCGAGCAATGGAAGAAGGTCTTGGGTCCGGTCTTCGTCTACCTCAACTCCAACCCGGCCAAGGGCGAACCGCGGGCGCTCTGGGAGGACGCCAAGGCGACGGCGGAGGCCGAGGCGGCCAAGTGGCCCTACAGCTTTCCGGAGTCGCCGGACTTCCACAAGGCAGCCGAAAGAGGCTCCGTCGCCGGAAGATTACTCGTCAAAGACAACAACATGCCTGCCCAGCAGGCTGCAGCTTACGTTGGCCTCGCCGCTCCGGGGCAGCCTGGCTCCTGGGCCACGGAGAGCAAGGGATACCAGTTCTGGAACAGAACGTCGGAGGATTCCGGCGAGTTCAGCATCGACAATGTCCGGGCAGGAGAGTACAACCTCTACGCCTGGGTTCCTGGTGTCTTAGGAGACTACATGCACACAGCCCGCGTAACCGTTGCACCAGGTCAGTTAAATTTGCAGAGTTAATTTAGCATTAATTTGTTGCAGAACAGGCATGACGCTTTTTTGCTAACGATAGTTTCTTCTAATCAACCTTTACCAGGCCATGCTATCAACCTTGGCGATCTTGTGTTTGAGCCTCCGAGATCCGGACCCACGCTGTGGGAGATCGGTGTTCCTGATAGGAGCGCCGCAGAGATGTTTATCCCCGATACCGACCCGAAATACCCCACCAACAAGCTCTTCCTTAACAAAGACAAGTTAGTCACTCTGAATTATTCAGACAACAAATCAGAGATTTAGCTTTTCTTTTTTGTTCTCATCGGTTTATTTAATTTGACTGGTGTCACGCAGGTACCGGCAGTACGGTTTGTGGGAGAGGTACGGCGAGCTATACCCGACAGATGATCCTGTCTACACCGTCGGTGAAAGCCAGCACTCCAAAGACTGGTTCTTTGCGCACGTCACAAGGTAATAATGTACATACGATTACTACAATTCCAAGCTAATTTACCAGCGATCAACAAAAGACATAACGTCGTTCATCTGTTTTGCAGAAAGGCGGGCAACAACATTATACCAACAACGCGGCAGATAAGGTTTCACCTTGATAGTGTCGTGCCAGACGGCACCTACACCTTGCGCGTAGCTCTTGCAGCCGCTCACATGTCCAGGCTACAGGTACTAATCAATCCCACAAGGAGTAGTGAAAAACTAATCACGCTTCATTGTCAACCTGATCAATCGTGTGCTGGATTGTAGGTCCAAGTGAACGGAGCGACGAGACGTGGAGCAGGAACCTTTGGGACGCCGGCGTTCGGCGAGGGCAACGCGATCGCCAGGCACGGCGACCATGGCACGCAGTGGAGCTTCGACTTCCCGATCAGAGGGAGCCAGCTCCGGGAAGGCGACAACACCATCCACATCACGCAGTCGAGAGCGGGAAGCATCTTCTTCGGGGTGATGTACGACTACCTACGGTTGGAAGGACCTCCCACTTCTTTCTAGGCAGCTTGCTGCTTTAGTCCATCCGGGGGATGGTACATTCAATTTGTAGTTCAGCTATATTTTTTTTCCAGAACTAGGTCATACTAGGAGTAGTCCACTTTGTAAATCCGTTTTCTTTTAGCCCGTTTGGATATTGTAATTTGAATTTGTTTTAGTATAATTATATTAGGGGTGTGTCTAGGGCTCAGTTTACTGAGCAATAGCTTATGGCTCAGTAGAATGACATCATCATATCTCAGTTGCAACTCATATTACAACTCACTATTAGCACGAATCACGAAGCAATCCAACAGTCCGGATGTATGGTTCCTAGTTGCAACATCACTTGCAACTGAAAAATCTCAGTTGTAACTCAACTTGCAACTCAATTGCACGAATCACGATGCAAATCTAATGGTCTAGAATTCTACTAAGCCATAAGCTATTTCTCAGTCTACTGAGAAATAGCAAAACCGTTATATTAGTATACAAAACAGTAGGTTATAGCAAACCAGTTGTCGCCTGATATCTCAAGCGTGAGTTTTGGCTGTCCAGAATTGTCTTGTTTCTTCGAGCTTGTTGAGATGAAAATGAGAAGTTGTAAACGTAGCTATTTAAAACACTTCAACCCACTTTTGAATCTCAGTATAAAATGTTAATCATATTCCAAATTAATACTACCTCTGACCCATATTACCTTTTATAAATACATTCCTAGATATATTCGTATTTACGAAAGGTAATATGGATCGGAGTAAGTATCAGTTTTGCTAACTACTACTCCCTCCGTTTCAAAATATAAGATGTTTTAGCTTTATGAAGTAAATGTATTTAGACATCTTTTAGTGTATAGGTTCACTTGAATATACACACTAAAGCATGTCTAGATACATTTGCTTCACAAACCTAAAACATCTTATATTTTGAAACGGAGGGAGTATATCCCACTAGTACGGAACTTGGACACAGGTGGAAGGCAACAAACATGTGGTAGTGATGTAGACGTACGACGGAAAACTTCTCAGCCTCCTTTCTTTTGACCTAGCCGCCTCTTCTCCTCCTCCTCCATAGATTGGTTCCCCCTCCTCCGGCCGGCCTTGCCGGCGTCGAGAGGAGGGGGGAACCCAATCTATGGGTGGAGTCTTCAATAAAAATAATCTCTTCATAAGATTAGATTAGAGGTTTGGTAGCCAACTTATTTTGGCCTCAATGTCAATGGAGATGGCATCGTCTAGAATAAGTGATCTTCGACCCTTCGTTTGAAGACAAGATCTTCTTCTCGGTGTCAATAGTAGTGTTGTTAGATTACAGTTCTATAGGTATGATCTTTCATATCTTACTTCGCCAAGTCGATCTTGGAGTTTTTCTGATGGTTGCCCTAAGGAGGATTATCCTCGTAATATTTATTCCGGCTGCTACATCCTCGACAATGGTGATTCGTATACTCGGTTTTCCAGCGATGTCGACCAGGCTGTTCGGTCTCTTTTCTCTGGAATATTGGTGTTGGTACTCTCGCCGATGTTGGTTGATTATTTTAATGGCTGCGTGCGTACACGTAGCCTTAGCATTGCAGCTCAAATCAAAAATATTGAAGCACCTCTATTGGTATTTACATGTATATGGTATGATATTTATGTCATTATCTTATTATATCGTGGAAGAAAAAGAGTTTGAAGACCTCGAAGATTGGCTCGTTTCTTTTAGATTTTATTTTATAATAGTTAAAATCAGCTCTACCATGTACTATTTATTACTATAAATATATGTGGTATTGTTTCAAAAAAAAAATGTGGTAGTGATGTGGAGACCTCATCGCAAACAGAGGACATGGTGCCTCATCGGCAACAGACCAGGACCGTTCCCTATTTGCGATGTGCAAAACTTTACTTAGCGCAGTCAGGTACAGTTTTTTTTTTTTGAGAGGCAGTCAGGTACAGTTGAAACAACTTAACTTGCACAGCAAAAAGCAGGACTTTTTTTTAGAAATGGGGTGTTCCCGGCCTCTGCATCAATTGATGCACACGGCCGCTTTATTGAAAGCAACGAGCCAAAGGTTTTAGTTTACAGCAAAAAGCAGGACTTGGATGCCCAGTTCACGCTTCCATCCACATCTTCAGTTAAATATAAACTGTTCTCAAATTACAGAAAGGAGAGGAAGCCTTTCAGGACATAGAGTAGCCATTACAGAGCATTTGATCACATATTACCGTGTCACCGTAAGCATGATCCATAGACCTCGGATATATAAAGGCCTTTCGGACCTCCAACTCCTTTTATCAAGTAAATAAAAGATACATGGGGGATTTGTATGCGCATATTTTGTGTGCCCTTTTTCATTTCTTCAATTTTAGGACTATTACCTTTAGAATGTGGACTATTACCTTTACATGTGGACGTAGATTATTACCTTTGCAGACATCATAAAGCTAAGGGGCTCGCAGAGCTAGCGAAAAGCTCCCTTCCACCACTCATCACAAAGAATTACACATCACATCTCATCTCGAGGTTCTCCGGTGTCTGACGACGACGAACACTCAGCCTCAACAACTAAATCCTTGAGGACTCCTCGGCATGGATCACCAAATACATCGTTTGAAACACTGATTGCACATTTATTGTTGCCCACACACGCCTGGAATGAGGCAAACATAATACTATGACATCCAGTAGATAATTACGCTTGCATAAGTTAGTGAACCGAGTTCAAGCATGTCTTCCCTTACCTAACAGTCTGAATAAACTTAAAAATATGTGTAACCAGTGTGACTTATCCCTTTTCCGGGATAAAATTAGCTTTGCAATGTTCAGAAACCTCACAAATTAAGCCCTGAAAATCTTTCTTTTTCTTCCTTGTTTAGAATTTTGCACACACTTTCTTATGATAGATGCACATGAGTAAAGGAAACTAAAAAGATGCTTAGAATCAACAGACATTTACTAGGTCTAGCAGTTGATACTTGTAAGCTTACCTCTGGTACCAAGTCAAGAGTACTCGAAGAATGGCACTTTCCTTCAGAGAAGTTCTGGCAACCACCTGACGGGGTTCCATAACTCGCAAATTTAATCTGAGAGATCACATGTCCATCATCGCACTGTAAGCGCAGTTCTGGTGCTACACTATCCACCGAGACATGACCACTGCTAAGGCGTGACCAAGCAGAAAGGGGAGGATAATAATTTTCTGATATTCTTGAGCAGATTGTCTTTGTATAATGCACCTCCAGTGATATCTTTGAAGGGTCACCCCCTGTTTCTTCAAACAGTACCAGAAGATTGTCCGACTCATGAAGCCATTCTCGTGGTATGTGATACCTGATTGAAACAACAATGTTACTAGGCTTGAGAAGGAAAAATTGGTTTTCACACTAAAAGGCTTGTTTTTGTGGATACAGCCGCCAATCTTGAGATGCTTACGCCATTGTATTTATTTAATATGTTTTATTTATGAAATTCCTTGACTACTCCTATATCAAACTATCAACTAAAATTTATATTTTGTTTAATAGCTACATAGCGATCCAAAATCTATTACTTACTTTCATAAGATATATAAGACATCATGACTTGGATCATTGTATTTATTTTATATATTCTATGTATCTACAAGGATTATGAAATTCCTTGCCTACTCCTATGTCTGTCTAAATTGTCATCACTTTAGGTAAATTCTCACACAAAAGAGAAGGGAATATTCCAATGTGTGGTTTAGCAGCATGTAATGCTTACATTACAGATATGATAAACATGGATAGAGCATAGTAGTAATGCAGGTGGGACGGGACTGCCGCCTAATCCCGTCTCCCATCCCGCCAGCGGAGATCGATTAGTCCATCCGTCGTATCCCGCTTTAGGCTGGCAGGATTAGAGATTTGGTCCCAGTAATCCCGTTTTTATCCCGCTTTGGGCCTGCTAGTGTATTGGTACAGGCCCGGAAGATGTTCGGTCGTGCGAACCAGGGATTTAATTAGGCCGACGTCAAACTAGTTCAGTTCACACGAGCAGTATAGGTAATGGGTCCCGCTGGATGCATGCGTCCCATTTCCTAAAATACCGTTTGGCCCGGTCACTCCCGCTGGGCGGATTAGTCGGGAGGCGGTGTTTCCGTGCCCGCGCCACTTGCATCTTTAGAGCATAGACAGATATAGAAGAGAACCCCGACCACCACAGAATGAATTATATCAAAAGAATATTTATTTACCAGCTTTGTGTGGGCATTCCACAGTTTGATTGACATTTGGTCTCCTTATACTCTCCTGGGTAGTTGCACGAAGATGGACACCCAGATTCTGGCGCTACTAGTGACCAGTAGCGCCCAATTAGATGTCCATTCACCCAAACCTGGCCCTTCCCCATGCTCCCAAGATCGATGGCGACAGGGTCAGTACCTTCAGGGCTATCAAACATAGTCTGCATATAGAAAACACTATTTAAAGGACAACCAAGATGCAGGTTGGATGACCAAGAGGCAAGCCTGGTAAGCTATTTTAAACAACAATCAACAAAAGATAATCGTCCGGCTAAAACAGAGATGCAGATTGGACGACCTTGGACTAAGTATGAAACAAATTTGATGGGTAGATAAAGATTTGCTTCAGCTGAGTAGGTAAATAAATTAAAATTATAGGAAAGATATGCCCATGCTACTGCTAGAAGTGGAAATTGGAAAGCACTAAGGAACTACTACCTCCATCCCAAGGCTTAAGGCTTTTTTTTTTTGAAAAGTCAAACTAAGTAAAGTTTGACCAAACTTTTAGAAGAATCTATCAACAAATATGATATTTTGTAGATACCATGTGAAAATATATTTCACTATCTATCTAATGATATTAATTTTGTATTTTGTATATTAATGATTTTTGATAAAAACTTAGTCAAATTTGACATAGTTTGACTTTCTAAAAAAAATAAGCTCTAAGCCTTGGGATGGAGGTAGTAATACAATACCAGCAGAAAGATAGAATCCCAAGTTTATGGAGGTGAAAAGCCAACTTACCTTGTACCATGTGAAGGGTGACTGCATATCATCAATCTGCATGCCAGTCCACTCAGCAGATCCCTGCTTCTCAGGAGAATAAATCATAGAAGCCTCACCTTTTAGCCCAACCTGCATTTTAAATATACATGTAACATGTGCATTGTTTGCTCAAATCAGGACCAAATACTTCATGTACATGGCAGCCCCAGGTGCCTGTATGGACCAAGACTATATGAAACCAACACATGGTAAAAGATAATGTATTCAACATTTCCTTTGGCAGAGGACGAAACATGGCAAAATCTGTGCAGTTTCACTACCATACTAATATGTATTCTTATTTTGGTTATATTTTCAGTACTTAGTCAACAAGTTCAGTCTAATTTAATTGACGGTTTTAGACTACTTGGCACTTCTTTCCATAAGAATACTAGTATAGTATCCCAGTATCTTTAACCATCTAATGTAGAAGAGTACATTATAGGTCCACAAACTACTTTCAGAGTCTCACGGGGTCCTGGAAGTTCAACTCATGCTAGGCTAATTGTGTGGATTCTAAGCTATTCTAATTTTTGATTGGTTTGAACCTAGCATAAGTACAATGATGCACTTCCAGTATGCAGATGATGATTTTCAAAACACAAGGACCTACCTGAGATCCCAGAAATAGTTTTGAGGACCTGTAACGCACTTTACTTAATGCAAATTCTGCACAACTTTCTCACAGGTCGAACAAAGTGCAAGTAAGCATGGCTAAAAATTCCAAAGCTTTACCTGATATGTCCAAACGGAATGAGTCAGATCGATGTCCCCATTTGACAATCCAGTGAGTTTTACTTGACCTCTAAATCCAGCTCCATCCTTCTCCAAGAATGCACCATAATTCTTTGCAACAGATACAAAATATCAAACAGTGCATTGCTTCGTGATTATCATGCGTGCAGATATAACAGAAGAGAAACATACAGCTAGGCAGCTAAACAAATGAAAACGGTAGTATTACATGCACATGTAACATACAAGTAGCCCACTTCAGTGCAATCGTCAAAGTCTTTCACCCGTTATACGTTGAAACCCACAGTTTGAACCTAGTTATAATATGAATAAAACAAGTCTAATGGGAGAGAAGACCCGTGGAATTTTAAGACAGAAGAATTCTCTCCTGGCAGGAGTTGAACCCTAGTTGGGAAGGAGAAGTTACTGCTGTGCAATGTGCTTTATAAGATTATTTCTAAATGTCTGGTAAATCGACTGAGACCGATTTTAGGTGATATTATCTCAGAAAATCAGAGCGCCTTTGTGCCTAGGCGCCTGATCACAGACAACGCATTATTGGCGTTTGAATGTCTCCACTTTATGGAGCATGGAGCGAAGGCACAAGATCCGTATTGTGCTTATAAGCTGGATTTATCAAAGGCATATGATCGCGTTGATTGGGTCTTTTTGGAGGAAGTTATGCATAAGATGGGCTTCTCTCGCCGGTGGATACAATGGATAATGTCTTGGTGTGACCACGGTGAGGTATTCCGTAAAATTCAATGGATCTCTATTGGAAGCGTTTTCCCCCACTCGAGGACTTAGACAAGGTGATCCATTGTCCCCGTTCTTGTTTCTCTTGGTAGCTGATGGTCTCTCTGCTTTGTTACAGTCAGAGATTAGTAATGGTGGTGTATCCCCTATTAAGTTATGTCGACGGGCGCGGGGTATTTCGCATCTTCTTTTTGCGGACGATACCCTTATATTCTTCAAAGCTAATCAAGATCAAGCTGGGAGGGTTAAAGGTGTTATTGATGCTTATGCGGCCGCTACGGGTCAATTGATAAATGAGTCTAAGTGCTCCATACTGTTTAGCACGGGATGCAGTGAAGGGGTGCAGGAAGTTGTGCGTGGAGTGCTGAAGGTGCAGAAGAACGAGTTTGAAGATAAATACTTAGGCCTGCCCACTCCAGATGGTAGGATGACTAAGGACAAGTTTGAAGAGCTTCAGGCTAAATTGGTGAAGCAGTTGATGATGGGGTGATATGTAACAAGGTGGGAAGGAAATAATGATTAAGGCGGTGGCCCAGGCGCTACCCACGTTTATTATGGGTGTCTTTAACTTACATTCTCCTTATGTGATGATCTTACAAGGCTAATTAGGGAGTTTTGGTGGGGCGCTGAGAAGGGAAGGAGGAAGATGCACTGGGTGAGTTGGGACATAATGGTTCGGCCTAAACCCCATGGCAGCATGGGTTTCAGAGATATGCGCATCTTTAATCAAGCAGTGTTAGCTCGACAGGCTTGGAGATTGGTACAAAGGCCGAACAGTCTATGTGCACGTGTGTTGAGGGCAAAGTGCTACCCACAGGGCAATCTGATTGATACTGTTTTTACTGGCAATCCGTCACCGACATGGAGTGCCATTGTGCATGGGCTAAATTTGTTGAAGGGGGGCTTGATTTGGCGCATAGGGGATGGTAAAACTGTGCGTATATGGCGTGACAATTGGCTCCCAAGGAAGGAGGAGTTAAAGGTGCTTGGGGAGAAAGGTCGATCCAGGTTAATTCGTGTCTCTAGTCTAATTGATCAGGGAGGGTGGGATGAAGGATTATTGCGCCGCACCTTTCCACCTATAGATGTGGAAACGATTTTGAAGATCAAGTTGCCACCTACGAGACCTGCAAACTTCTTGGCCTGGCAACATGAAAGTAATGGATTATTTTTGGTGCGGAGTGCTTATAGGGTGGGACTACGATTATCACAGCAGGGTGGGACCTTTGCAACATCTAGTGCGGCTCCCCTGGGCGATAAACCAATCTGGAAGGTGATTTGGAAGTGTAAGATTCCCCTGAAAGTTAGAATTTTTGCCTAGAAGGCGCTGGCAGGAGGTTTGGCGACGGAGGTGAATAAGAGGAGGCGGCATATTACTGTTTCCGGTGTATGCAGGGTATGTGGGCATGGCGAGGAAGATATGATGCATGCGATAATGGAGTGCCCTCATGCATCGGCACTGTGGTCGGCTATGAGAGAAGTCTGGGAGATTCCAGTATGGAGAGGTGGTGGTCGTCGCGACTGGATGGAACTTGTGAGCGGGTGTTGATGATCGCATGGAGGATTTGGTTTGCTCGAAATGAGGTTACTCATGAAAAGGAGCTACCATCGATTGTGGGTTCTAGGAGATTTCTATGCAGTTACATGCAATCTTTGGAGAACATCAAGCACGCTACGACTGAGCAGATTATTAAAGGAAAGCAGATTGCTAGGCAGGATCATCCGGTGAAAATATCGGTGCAGGCGGTCTCGCAGGCAGTATGCCGGCATCCAGCAGAAGGGGAGCTTAAGCTGAATGTTGATGGAGCATTTGTGGCTCAAACTCTGGAGGCAGTTGCGGGGATGATCATGCGGAGAAGTGATGGAACGATTGTGTTCTCTGCGTGCAGGGTTCTTTCCAACTGTACATCGGCGTTGGAGGCGGAGATGCTAGCATGCTTGGATGGGGTTCGCTTTGCGACTGACATGGGACTTGACCGTATCTTGGTGGAATCTGACTGTCAGGTGCTGGTGAACGTTCTGACTGGTGATGATCGAGATGGATCCCCTCTTTGCCACCTGGTGGAAGATCTTCACATTATGTTGAGCTCCGGACGGTTTCTTAATGTTATTAAAATTCCTAGACCAATATTGGTTAGACGCAATTGGCAAGGAAGTCCAAAGTGTTGTTTCTGCCATCACGACGAAACTATCAAACATTTGTTCTTTCAGTGCCAGTTTGCGCGTTCTATATGGTCAGCCATCCAAGTAGCCTCACGTTTGTCTCCACCACGATCAGTAGCCAATATTTTAGGGAACTGGTTGCATGGTATAGATAACAGAGATAGGGTACATATTCGGGTGGGAGCGATTGCTTTAATATGGTCGCTATGGCTGTGTAGAAATAATATGGTTTTTGATGCAAAAATATCTTCACCAATGCAGGTAATATATCACTGTGCACACTTACTCCGGGAGTGGTCTACTCTACAGAAACCGGAACACCGCGACCTTTATATGGAGGTCTGTTCAAGGTTGGAGCAAGTGGCGAAAGAGGTTTTTACCCAACATGGGTGGCAGCATAGATTGCGGATTCAACCACCTCTACCATAGGCGTCTTTAATAGGTTCATGTATTCTAGGAGTGCCTATGAGATTGTCCATCTACATCCTCTCTTCTTCTGTTATCGGCTATGTGCATCTTTGATATGCAGAGGCCGGGTGTGGCTCTCTTTGATTGTATCATCTTGATGTAAACATTGGAGTTCAATAAAAACGCCCTTTATCGAAAAAATTAAAATTCCTAGACTTTGTAATAGTGCTAGTCATGCTTTAGCTAATTTTGGGATGGTGAACCAAAGAACTCACTTCTGGTTAGGCTCGGTTCCTGATGAGCTTTGGGATCCTATTCAAAAGGATTGTAACAACACTATGATCATATAATACAATCCTTTTCCCCCGCAAAAAAAAACTCCCATGGTGGTTAACTTATTACAGGTCGATGCACAGATTTCTGAGGCAATAATTATGTATTACTGACCTCTCAAATGCTATAAATACTACTCCCTCCGATCGAAAATAAGTGTCGGTGATTTTGTACTAACTTAGTACAAAGTTTGTACTAAGTCACCGACACTTATTTCCGACCGGAGGGAATACTATCTAGTTAAGAAATGGATAAAAAATACGAAATACCTGCAAGCCAACAATTTCTGACAATAATGTCAACTCATTAAGACCCCGAATCAATTGAACTGGTTGCTTCAGTGACACCCAGTGACCAACTTGACTACCTTCATGTTAAAATATTCCATTATGAACAACTTTGCAAGGAAATATGCAACTTGTATTTCCACGAGGCCCCGATATATAGACACATATTACACAATGAAGTTATATATATACATATTACACAACTAAGCGGATATTATATACTCATATTACACACCTAAGACACGGAAAATACATGCTGAAGAAAAATCACCCAATTTCTGTACGCACCCTCATGAAGGAAGCATCAAAACCAATATTATTGGTGAACTCATGCTTCACAGGATCACAATCAGTGCTAATAACAACACTTGTGCTGCCTGACAAAAGAGGAGTAACAGGAAAATCCTGAAGCAACAACCATAGGCAAATAATTTCTACTGTCAAAAGAGCCATAGCTCGCAACTCAGCCTCCTCACTTGAATGTGAAACTGGGCCTATTTCTTTGACTTCTAGGCAATGAGAGAAACACCAATAAATACACAGTAAGCAAAAAAGCAACCAACGATACGAAGGATCATGAGCCCAAGTAACATCCGGGTATGCCCAAAGTTATAATGTATTAGAGAGTGAAAAGAGAAGAAAAGAAAAGAAAAGAAAAGAAAGCAAGAGATAGTTCTGTGAAGATATACTAATTTGTCAGAAATAGTCTAATGGATGGTCCATTACCACCACAATCAGGAATTTAATAATTTATTAAGACCATTACCTCCGCAATTAGGAGATAAAGGCTATGATTTACTGTAGGGTATTTATTTTCACATAAACAGGATGACAGCAAAAAAATGTACAACCATTATGTTATGCAGATTCCTAATTTCAAATGAATACCTGCAAGCTTTCCATTAATGAATAGACGAGCTACATCACGAATTTGGCCTATTGTTAGTGCAGGAGAAACCTCTTTTGAACTCCATAATGCAATATCCTCATCCGAAATGTTTATACTGTTATATTCAAAATAATAAATAATTAGATCCACCGAATAAAGTGAGTGCATTATCAACAGAATGTTAAGTACATGACAATCGAACTACATAGTGATCAAGCATTCTGCAGGCACAACAGATCTATTGCAACCCAGCAGTTGGTGCAGGTGATCAAGCAAAATATATCACTTCGAAAATCTACCAACATAAATTTCCAAGAAAAATACATATTAAGGTGGTTCTCAGTTCGATCTTAGCTGCAAGAAGAGAACCCAGCACAATCAGTCATTGGCTAATGGAGTAAGAGAAGTGAATAATGGTACATTGGTAGTTTGTTCTCTACAGACAAGATGTTCCATGCTAACAGCTTATAGGTCAATATTTACCTGGTAGTATACCACAGGTAGTCAGATGTGTCCTTTGTTACATTTAAGTGCTCTAATATTCCCCGAGTAGCAAAGCTTTCACCACCCCATGTACCAATGGTCTCTTTAGAAGTCCACCAAGTACTCGAGAGATAGGACCCACCAACCTCAGGTGATAAAATACTAGGCTTATGTCGACTTGAATGACTTGGGGACCCAGATTCAAAGGTAAAAACCGAAGTTTGTGCACCAACCTGAACGATAACAAGTAAACAATTAACAATAATCATAAATGTCCAAAGACAATTCAGTAAGATTTACCCAAATTTATCATGTTTTTCTTGACCATTTGCTTCACAACCAAACAATTACAGTACAGCCATATGTATTTTCTAACATGATGATATATGCGGAAATGCACGAATAATTAAAGTGGAAGTCCGATAGAAGGTTCCAGACTCTGGTGACAAAAGTAGAGCCAAGTAGTTTCTTAACTATGAAACACTGTAACTCGTAATTAAAAATATTTTTTACACTAACTAAAGTTTGAGACTAAACACTCCTGTTTAACAATTTGGCATCTTTGTGGTCCTGAAGAAAGATGAGATTGTGGGGTTATCCTTTATGTATGTACTGAGATTATAAAGTAATCCTGAGAATAAGTTTATAAAAGTGTTCATTATTAATCTGGCTTGTTTGTCAAGAACCAGGAACAGCCTCTAGCTGAATACCAAAATTCCAGGTGACCGTGCTTCGGTAGCTGCCTTTGCTAGCACAGCCACCCTAAGCTGCACTTGCTGAGGCGTTGCTGAAGCGGCTTCTGGCATCATTTCTTGTCCGGCTACCGATACCTCGAAAGTCGGATACCGCTGGAGGAGATACCGGAAGACAGAGACGTCCCACACGACCTGCCTCCTGTCACTGCCGCGCCACCTTCAATCCAGCAGCAACAGGCATGACTTTTCGCCTCCATAGGATCCACCGTGCATAGGACCTGCTGGCACAGACATGACTCGGTGCCTCCACATGAGTTGCCGTGCCTATCACCTGCTGGCGACAGGCATGACTTGGGGCATCCGCAAGAGTCACCACGCATAGCAACTGATGAGCCAAATCGAACCTGATCCAGAGGTGGCGGGGGCGTCATATCGCCGCCGGCCTCGAAAGGCCATCACCATCTCGAGACCCAGTCGCCGTGCCGTCCACGGAGGCCGCGGCCTCAACTGCTAAACTCCTGCACCGCCATAGATTGGTGTCGCAGCGAGCAAAGTGCGGCCAGATCCGCTGCCACTTGACCGGCTGCAGGCTACCGCGCTGGCACGCAGCAACACAATCCCGCCGCAAGTCACTGCAGACCGCGTTCCGTAGGCCTGAAGAACTTCGCCGCCACGACCTCAGTACCACCGCCATGGTCAGTTGCGGCTGTCACACCCCACACAGCAGCAGCAGCTTGGCCACCACAGAAAGTTCCTGAGGCCTCCACCATACGCAGCGGAGATTCCCACCCGCGTCGCGAGAACAGGACAAGGACCCGCCATCTGCCGTCCACCTGGCGGGGCTTTGTCCGCCGGCTTCCGATTGGTGGAGAGGAGGAGCGAAGCCCTAGGTGCGACGTGTGAGTCCAAAAATTGCATCCTCGGTTCATTATTGTTAGACTGCAACTTTGGTCTGTCCTATGTTATGTACACTGCAACCTAATCTTTGCTTTTGCATCAGCATGGAACTAACTCAAGAAAACATCTATTTCATGCTGATACATCCATAGGAAGAGAAGTATTATGTGCAGTTAGAGATTACTCACTCGTGCAGTGTTAAAAGCCACGTTCTCGCAATCTGGTAGTATGCTCACAGACCAAGGTGGTAGATTATAAGATCTGCCAAAGATCCAGACTGACACATATTTATGCTCATCAATATTGGCAAGAAAAGCAGAGCAAATCTGTGCATTTCCTGCCATGCTTCCGTTTCTATGAACTTTTCCACTGGAATATACGTGTGCCTGGATCAATTAAGAGCATAAGCAAAGTATTAATATTCACAACCCAAAGTGTGCACAGAATGATCACATCCAAAAGAAAACTCTTGGTCCGGCTTATATTAACCTGAGAGGTGACTGTTAACCTCTGTTTTAAGAGGTAACTTTTGGGTATAAGTTATTCCATCTAATGAGCACCAATATCCAAGGAAAATATGACACCTTGTTTATGGTCAATTATGTGCTCTACCATACAGATACAAACTAGACTAGTAAATATTTAACAGCTAAGGTATGATTAGTACGTTTTTCCTACGTTCTTTTCAGCAAGAGAAATGTAACATCACAAGCTATGTAAGATGTAATAAAGAAGTGTTGCGGATAATGAGCATATCATTAGAATCATGTTTTAATTCCAAGATGAAAATGAGGGGAATTTAAAACCTTTGTTTTTGTTGAAAATACAATTGTTTGACTGCCCTATTCATACTGACTGCTCATTATGTTTTCACAAAAAAAATTATAATGAAAACCAAAATGAGCCCGTCGCAGAGTAGAGGGACAAAAGGTGGTGTGTTCCTATAGTATCATACAAGGTTTGAACATAGTTTATGAACGAAAAGCAAGAAACTGGCAGCAAACCTCTTGCATTGATCCTAACTTTACATACTGAGGTGAGCCATCCACTGCAATAAGAGCTGGTTCACAAAGTTTGATAGCTGTGTGTAGATCTTTCAGATGTCCCCACTTAGGCTGCCTTAACATACCTGAAAATAACATATCATGAATTCTGGATAGTATCTCCTATCATGTTGATGCATAGGCGCCTCATGATTGTTTCTTTGTTCTTTAGGTGGTTGATACATGTATCAACCTTATGTGATCCTTGAGGTGTAACATTTGTGAAAGAAATTCAATAAATTAATAAAAGGCTATATGCATCAGTTGATGCAGAGGCGAGGGTTTTCCCCTTTGCGGTATAAGAAAAAAAAATAGGTGAAAACTAAGCAATAACTCTATGCCTACTCATAAATCACTTGATGATATAGACATGTACTAAGTTGTTATAATAAGGCACCCACATGCTACCATATGTCAATAGTCTAGATGAGTAATGCCGAAACTGCAACAGGTGACCTTAATCATGCTTTTAACGAAGTAATGACTACATGGTACTATTTCAAGGACAAAATGAGTAAGACACGTTGCCCACTTGTATAGATTAGTACTAATCTTCTTATTTGTCAAAACAAGAACTACATAGATAAAATATTTATAGTTCTAGGTATAGCACTTACAAATAAATATACATACCATACTCTAAATATACATACCATACTCATTAACGGGAGCATCATAATCATAGCTTGTTATCTGAAGTGGACCACCTGCAGTTCGGGCAAAATTTGTTCCACCAAAATACTGCAAAAAAAAATACTCTTAGATCTAAATATTAGAACCATCGTACTCATGATAAAATATTTTCATGATATTTTTAAATGAAAATAAATTAGATGGCTAACAGTTCTACTAAAGGTACCAGCACTGAGTAAAGCCAATAAAAGGCTATGCAATGTAACTTATGTGATAAACCTGGAATATATGCTTCTCCCACATCTAGGGAATGTAAACTAAGGATCAAAACATTGCTCGGAAAATGTAATCTGAAACTTGAAATATGTCTAAAACTTAATTCACCTCTATGAAACTTTAGATGAAACCTGGAAGTTGTTATGCACAGAGCTTGTTGCACCGGACAGCCCAAAGGGGTAGAGCCAAAGAATAAGAACTAAACAAGTTCACAATACTTGTTTTTTCACAAAGAAAAGGCCACGGGACTTGGACTACAAGGTAATTTACTTGAGACTACACCCAAACCATTAATCATTAAGAAAATACTAGTTGCAGCTGCATGTTTAATCATGTTTGTGAGCATGTGATGATTTTAACACTGACATCAACATGTTACAGCTTGATGGAGGGGAGCTAGGGCTCTGTTCAAATGAATCTTGGAACCGTATGCATTTGTCAGTGCTATGGGTCAGAGTAAGAAGCCAGGGCACAAACATATTGAGATGCCCCAGCCATCTCAGAGCGCATATACACCTGTGGCATGGAAGCTGACAAGTGCAGACCACAAAGTTTTTTTTGCTCGAAACTGGGCCTAAAGTCGATGCTTAATTTTCTGTTGGAGAAACATCCTATATAATGTTTTTTAAACCTCCCCTTCTTAATACATTTTGGATGAACATCTTACCATATAATAATTCTGTAAACTTCCACCACGTTGGTAGAAACGAGCAACAGCAAAAGCACTGTCTTCGGCAGGCCTATGAGGCAATGGTCCACCCCAGTCAGCATACCTGCACAATTCATCAGGACACTAAAAAATAATCAAATTCGAAACAAATAAACAACATAGCAAGAAGAAATTTTTCAAGAGAATAGCGAAACTATGAAGGTAGTTCAACTCCTGGTTCTTGATGAAATATAAGGGAATGGTAGTTGTAGTTGGAATAGGTACATCATTCATTTGGACAAACATGTGGACATTATCCATCCACGTGCATATATTTACACAGTGGATCTATTACTACAGCCAAACATATTACTCTACTTATTATTAGCTTTAAAGCTAAACAGTACATAAAAGAGAAGTCAGTCATACACATGCATGCAAGAAGAAAAAGATACTTGGTCCCAAAATGTAAGACGTATTTTGATTTGTTAAGATAAGGATTTGACAAAAAAAATACTTTGTTAATATGTAGTTTATGTGCAAAACAGGCCATCTGATCAGCCAGGCATGCTTGAAACAGCAGTAGACCTACAGTTTAGACCTGCACCTGTGTTTTTTATCTTTAGGTGTTTCATAGCTTCCTCTTCCCTTTTTGGTTTTCCGTTTCTCTTGTTTTGTTTTGATTTTGCATTTGGGCTGTATATTTGGTGTCAGCTTGATATTTCTACTAATACTAAACGACATACATTTTTTGGTGCGTGTATGAAATGAAAAAGAGAAGTTCTCCTGCCCTCGACTATATTAAAAGGAAACCCAATGTATTAAAGCCGTATTCATCTTGGATAGATCAAACACATGGGTCCAAATTCCCAATCATCACAGTTCGCACAATAAAACACATGATTGTACCAGTAATATTATGATACTAATACTAATGGTCAAAGAAAACCAGGTAGAGACCACGTACCACCCATCCCAATCCTCAGTCCATATCTTTGGCTTATTATTAGAATTTGGCTTAAACCCATCGCAGTAAAATGCATTGCAGGTATCAAGCTACCAAAAAAGTAGAGTCAGAACTCCCTACTATAACAGAAGTCGTAGAATTAATAAGTAACTAAAAAATAATCTCAAATGGTTGTGAGATCACCTACAATTTGTTCCGGGGCGTCAGTTTGCCGGCACATTACCCAAGGAATGCCAGTATCAAGGCCAAGTGCCATCTGAGCTGCCCACTGCACATATCTCTTGCCTGCTTGACCGTAATTGACTTGAATATTCCCATATTCATTTTCAATCTGTCAAACAATCTCCAGAGAATACCCAATAAGAAGACAAGGCATGTACTCATGTTTGCTTCTAATGCACAAAAGAGAACTAACGTATAGGTTCAACATCCTCGTCAGCTTCCTATAAGCTTGCTGCTCATGTCTTTTTTTTAATATACTGAATGAAAAATGTTGCTTAAATGAGATGTTATATGAGTTTCAAGAACAACAGAAAGTTTCATAGTAAAAAATTTGCTACCACGAAATGTAGGATAATCCCTGAGTTTTGCACCAATTCATGTGAGATAGTATATGAGTATCAAGAACAGGAAGTTTCGTAGTAACAAATTTGGTAACATGGCATATATTATAATTGTTAGCATAATACGCTATTAGATCATTGCAGAAAGTAGACGGGAGACAATGTTTGGTATCAGGCAAATGGGGATTTAGCGGTTGACAATGATCATTGCACAATTGTCCACGGGGACTTTCGTGGGAACTATTGTATTTTAGCAGTGGACTTCTGTATTTTAGCATAGTGAACTTTCACCCCATGATGACGAAGCACATTTTACGGCTGCACGAGGCTATCAGGGAAATGGGGATTTCAACAAACAACAACATTCAATAATTGAAGTTTGAGAATGGTTTCAGACCTGCTGCAATATAATGGGACCACCTTGCCAAGAATAAAGCTTCTCGTCTTTCATCATGTCTACAATTTTTGTCACGAAGGTCTGCATTTCAGCCTGTTGAAAGTTGAAACATTTATACGGCTTAGTGGTTACAGAAGTGCTTGACTGTGCTCCTCCAAATAAAGTAAGTGTTGTATTTGTAATCTGTTGCCACATACAAATGCAGGAATCGTGCAATCTGTTGCCACATACAAATGCAGGAATCGTGCAACTCCATGCAAGAATAGAATGATTATACAATATGAAAAATATACGATCTGAAGAAGGTCATGGATCAAACAATGAAATATATTATTACCTTGTATGGCTCATTGTCAGTACGAAATTCTATGCCAGGGATATCACGTAACCAAACTGGGAAACCACTGCACAAGTGCATGACAAAAAGGACAGATTAATAAACATCACAAATAATACTAATTACATATTTCTGAATAGCACAAATGTAATAGAAGGGAGATGTGTAGCTGTAAGCACAGAAGTACTTAGATTACTTATATCATTACGGAAACTACTAACATTATGTTTATTTTTATTTTTTCCAACCGGGCTAACCCCCTTTCCATTAATTGCTTAACAAATATACAAAGTTCTTACAAGCAAGTAAAGGGAGAAAGGAAAGAGCGGGAAAGCTAGTTGGAGCACCAATGGGAAACCTGCTGCGGGAGTTCGATGTCGAACAACCACTACGGGGCAAAAACCCATTGACACCACACAACCTAAGGAGAGTTTAGAACCGATACATTATGTATAATTTAGAGGGAATAAAGAGATAATGCATGATCAAAATCTCAATTGCAAAACAAGAAATATTTTTGTGAAAGTATGGAATAGAATAACTTGTGGCCATAAGCTACACAAAATGTGTAGCTCGTACAACAACAACATCAAAGCCTTTTGTCCCAAGCAAGTTGGGGCAGTCTAGGTATGAAACCCAACAGAAATGTATGGAAACAAAAAAACAGAGAAGAGTAACACCATTACTTTGTAGCATTTATCCTAAGTACCGAACGGGGCGGTGATGGTAAAGCCAATGGGTGGATAAAGGAAGAAGGTGATGCTTTATTTCCTCGCAAGGTAGAAGAGGACAATAAGACACATGGCGAAAAGCAGAGTAGCTTAGAGCACGATAGTCGTCAAAGAGGGATAAAATAGAAAATATGCGTTAAATGGGATGGACAAAAAGAAGACGAGGTGGATGAGGAGATGTAGCTTTGTCTTCTTGTGGGATAGGGGTGAAAAGAAGATGGAGTAGTTGCATAAGAAAGAAATTGCTAGGTGGGGGAAGGTTCCATTACCATATATCACACTTCTATTTGTTGACAAGGATGGTTCGTTTAGATCCATGGGAACTGCAGAAAAAGTGCATGTGACAATAGAGCGACATGAAGTGGAGCAGACGATATGCTAGAGTTGAAGCGATATATGAGAGCAGGTAGAGAAAGAACGGAAGATAAAGATGTTACTTTATCCTCACGCACCAATGGTGGATACGGAGATGGATTGCGGACAAGAAATGTACCAGATGTGAATGATGTTTGCCTTAGAGAGACAATACGATAGAAAGACACCAACGATTGTTCGACGCGATCAAAAAACCATGTGTGATGACACGAATTTTTGGTCAATGCCTTTATAAATCTCGTTTTTTTTTCAGAGCAACGCACAAGAAGTCAAGAAAGTTTGATTGCGTTGATAACTGGCTGCTTGGAAGAAAATAAGAAGGTATAGCAATTATAGAGCACCTCTTATAATTACCCTTTTTTCTAGGCTGGAGTTATATTAGTAGAAAAAGTTCGAACCAATTAATTTTATACATAAACCAACCTTATATATAGATAATGGTTGATAACATGGGGATCGTTCCAGTCCAGTACACATGCGATTGTATAACTAGGATTTTGTTACCAAACATATCTTGTTCCACGATTTGAGAGTTTCACCATTTTCCCCATTCTATACCCCTCACACTACTATGAAATAGTGATCTAATGAAGAAGGGCAATATGCATGCCTTGGTAGTTTCACAAAATATGCCTCCTCATAAAGTCCTAGGGAAAGCGAAAAGTCATCCACAAGCTAAACACCAGAAATCATGTGTACTTAGCCCATTTAAAATCAAATGGTTACGGATTGAGGTAGCTATGGAAAACATTATCAACACACAGCGATTGACACGATAGAGTCCTCTGCCTACAGACACAAGCTAAAAAAAACGATCATGGTAGCTGTACAAGGACGTGTATGTGCATGAATACAACACATGAACGTGCATGTATACCAATAGTATAGAACAAAAAGAAAGAGATTATCACAGAAACGAATAATCTAGTATGGATGTGCTCAAGATATTTAAACATTCAAGGCCAAGATAATAAACAGACCCGAAATTCCATTCAGCACAAGCATATGGGCCGATACGGAGGAAGAGAAATAGACCCTCAGCAGCAACCAGCTTCACAAATTTCACAAGATCAAATCTTTCTTCGAAGTAATACTGGGAGAAATGGAAGATGCATAAGTTACCACTCAGGGACAAAATTTGTAACAACTAAAGTAAATAGAAGGGAAACTACATTACCTGACCTTTGGCCGGTTCATGCCCATTCCAGAAGATATATGTCTCAATCACGTCTGCACCACCTTCCTTGCACTTCGCAATTATACTCGGCCACATCTGGCACAGTATGCAAGAGTTTAGTGAGAGCTACAAGCAACAAAAACAGTGTATTCTTGGGCAAAAACAACTACGTCGACGCAGCATCTTATTTCTGCGAGTCTCAATCACTCAACAATTAAAAATTACCATCAGACCCAGTCAAAGAACAAGAAAATTACCCAAGTCTGGTGTCCATACTCAAAGTATAGATAAATTCAGTACCACGCCATCTAAACGCATCAGGAAAATCTATGTAGACAAGCCAGTACATCTAGAGAGTAACTGCTAGTCAGTAATTAACGAGATCAATGCAGCCAATGCAAGCAGATCAACAATCAGTGGCACTTCTGGAGTAATCAATATCCTGGCCCAAGATTTTCCAGGTTTTGAAGTGAGCGAAATCAGCAGATCTTGCAACAACACTGCCTATGACCGCGGAGGCCAGGCCCTGGCCACCACGTCCTCTCCGTCGCACTACCGGTGCGGCCGGCCTCGAGCGGCTGCGACCAACTCCCCCGAACGCTCCCCTTGCACAGGCTGCACAGACGGCATCCTCACTTACCTCGGGTGTGGCGCGGGGGTAGTGTACTCCCGCGGAGACGAGCATCCTCCGCTGCCCGCCGATGCGCACCGCGCGATGGTCGTAGGTGACGTTGAACGGCTCGAAGAAGGGCCCATCTGCCCCCCTCCCAACCACCTGCCTCAGCTCCCCTGCCGCTGATGCCGCGGCGGTGAAGCAACCTACGAGGACGAGGACGAGGAGGCGGCGCCGGAGGGCCCGAAGCCGCGAGGGCGACGGCGAGGCGGGCATCGCCTGAAAGCTGAAGCAGAGCAGAAGCAGAGGAATGTGCAGCCAGGGAGAAACAATACAGCGGCGGATGAAGCGAGGGTTTTCCTAGTATTCCATTTTTGAGTTTTGTAATCAGAAAAAGTGAAGTGGACAACGGATTGAGGTCAGGAAACTGGATAGTGACGGGGCGTAGCGGATAGGGATGGCGTACTCGAAACTGGCTGAGGAGTAGCGCATACCTCACGCAACGTATTAATAATTGCAACTCTTTTGCCGGGAAATGATTGCAACATTTTATTTAGGATTCAGCTCTCTATTAGGTTGTATTTTCGAACAAGAAACATGGTAGAAGAAAATTGCAAAATGCCACCATATTTGAGGTTAAGGTTTCAAAAAATTACCACTTTTTAGAAAATTTTCAAAAAACCACAACCGACGCAAAAAAAAAACACAAATAGCACACTTAAAAGTGTTTAACGTTCTTTCTAACAGGGATGGCCCATCTACAGGCTGACGTGGCAACGATTACTAGTCCAGGAAGATAATACATAGGAGGTGTTCAAATTTTTGGACTTTTTTATAATTATAAAAAGGGTGACCCGCATGTCAGGTTATCTTCCTAAATTAGAACTGCATCTGGTAATCATCCACCTCCCCTTCGCCTCCATCTCCGGCCGCATCTGGCCCGAGCTCGCCCGCGCCCCCTGGCCAGAGCTGACCCGTGCCGTCCTGGCCAGATCTCGCCTGCGCCGCCCCGAGGCCGAGCTTGCCTGAGCCGCCCTGAGATCGTGTGCGCCAGTCCTGTGCACAGCCCTGGTCGGAGCTGCCCGTGCCGCCCTTGCTGGAGCTCACCTACGCCGCCACAAGGCTGAGCTCGTCTGCCCCGCCCCAAGCTCGCGTGCACCAGTCCCAAGGCCGAGCTCGCCTGCCCCGCCCCAAGGTCGCGCGCACTAGCCCCGACGTCGTGCATGCCCGCGCCGCCCCGAGGTCGCGCTCGCCTGCGCCACCCCGAGGTCGTCAACGCATGCGCTACCCCGACCTCGCATGTGCTACCCTGACCTCGCGCACGCCCCCTGCCCCGGCCTGTGTGTGGTGACCCAGCATACCACTTCATGTGTAGTATGCAAGTCTTTGACATAACACCAATGAAACACCGTCTCACTAATATTACATCGATCAGAGTGGTACGATAGAAACATCGCAGATCCAAGGTAGGTGCATAGGATTACAAATTTCATCATATAGAAGATCTTCAGAACCTCCTAAACAGGTAGAGGTTTAGTCCTGGCGACTACAATCGAGAAAGAACAAATTGAAGACTAAACTAGAGCTACAACTAATGCAGTTGGCTTACTACTTAGTTATAGAATTACCCTAGCTACTTAGGTTCTAGGATTAGGGAATTTGGTTCCCTTCTATTTATATTCTAATTTTCCACCAAGCTTGGTATAGTTGTTGACTCTGCTGATAGTTCTGTCATGTATAGAAGGCTTTATCTTCATCTTTAGTATATCGAGATTGCCTCCCTGTGTTGCCTCCAATCTAAGCAAGGGTTAAGAGGGAGTGGGGTGAGTAACGAGCGTTACCCAGCAAGTTCATATGGGAAATAAGGTGTTTTATGCACTAGCTATAGCCTTAGACCCAAGAGTCGTTCGGCAATGAAATTTTTCATAAACATTTCTTCAAGAGGTTGCTTTTTTCTGAAAACTATGCCCGTCAGTCTTCACAGGTTGACCAGAGCTTCGATGGGCTCCTTTCCTGCCATGTTCGTAGCTCCTTCTCGAAACAGGGAGTATCTTGATACTTTCTTACATTCTGCAGAGGTGGTCACTTATACCCATAAGAGATCTTAGCCTTGTTGCACATCCAAGTGGCCTACCTGTCCATACTTCCTGTGTATGGGGCCCAGTCTAAGATCCAAGCCAATCACTGTTCTTCTCCGTGACCCCGTCTCCTTATCTATAGGTAAACCAGGCCAGACCATGCCTTGTCCTCCCCTTACACTATAGATAGCCCGATCCAGGCAACCCTTACAATCCATCATAGATCGTCTGTCCTCTCCTTATCTATAGGTAGCCCGATTCGACCATTCGTCCTCTCCTTACACTATAGATAGCCCAATCCAGACAGTCCTCCACTGGTGATCCGTTGATATGCAAAAGTAAAAAGATACAACTGACTTTTTTGTCTCATTCCAGATCTTATGGTTGACTGTTATTTATGGCGCTAGAATCACTGGCGACATTTATTATTAATCCTAGGTGAACTTTCCAGTTGCAGTGTTACTATTGAGTTGGGATGACTTCTTTGTGGTGTGTTACACTTTCAGGATCAATTGCATACTCAAGGTTATTAAAGGTTTTAGGTTATCTTACTATCATGTAGAAGTAACCGAATAAAGCTTCAAAGAAGATCACTGCTTTAGGGTTTAGCATCATTCCTTGCTACAAGGGAGTGATGGTTAATTGTGAGGACATGGAAGTAACAATTTTAAGTTGCTTCCTATGATTAAGCAAACAATTAGTTGAGCATGGACAAGCCAAGTTGAAGCAATTCGTATTAACATTGCAATACCCAATTAATTTTAGGGTTGGCAACATCTTAATACAAATTAGGGTTTTACTTCAAAACTAAAAGGAAATGGTTTGATGTTTACTTTCAAGGTATCTTTAAAGAATAGCATTTGAAGAACATATTCTTTAAAGAGTAATTAGTATTTAAATTTATTTTAAGTGATCATATTTTACTCTTATAGAACAAGATTCTAATTACTAGTACTATTTTCTAGGGTTTGACTTCTACATTTAAGTAATTAGGTATTCATATGATTAAAGTTAATTCTAAAGAACTATTAAATAATAGGTCTTAGTGGGAAATAGTTTATGAACTCAAAGTAATTATTATTGAAGATTTTTCCTAAATGTTATCCCTTAAAAATTATTTAGGAAAAATAATTTTAGGATTTTGAAATCTTAATAATAAGATTATTGAAGTGTACAAACATAATTTCATATTTGGAATATTTGGAAAATGATTTGATTTTTAAATTTGGTTTAAATCCATATTTGAAATTCCTACCTCGACATGTTTTATAATTTAATTCAAAATTATTTCATAAAGGTATGAAATGTTATAATTTCAATAAATAGATCTCCTTTTTGTGATCAATTTGATATATTATTTATATTTTTCTGATTAAAACTAAAATAGTTATGTATTTTCTAAGTTTCCAGCATTTTCTGGAATTTCAATTCAACACAGATAATTTTTATACCGAGGAGATGCCTAGCTGTAGTCACAGACATGTGGGACCGGTGGCCAACGGATTAAGGTCACGAAACTGGATAGTGACCGGGCGTAGCCGGATAGGGATGGTGTACTCGAAACTGGCTGAGGAGTAGCACATACCTCACGCAACGCATTAATAATTGCAACTCTTTTGCCGGGAAATGATTGCAACATTTCATTTAGGATTCATCTCTCTTTTAGGTTGTATTTTCGAACAAGAAACATGGTAGGAGAAAATTGCAAAATGCCACCATATTTGGGGTTAAGGTTTTAAAAAAATCACCACTTTTTAGAAATTTTTCAAAAAACCACAACCGACGCAAAAAAAACGCAAATAGCACACTTAAAAATGTTTAGCGTTCTTTCTGACAGGGATGGCCCATCTGCAGGCTGACGTGGCAACGATTACTAATCCAGGGAGATAATATAGTGGATGTGTTCAAATTTCTAGACTTTTTTATAATTATAAAAAGGATGACCCGCATGTCAGGTTATCTTCCTAAATTAGAACTGCATCTGGTAATCATCCACCTCCCCTTCGCCTCCATCTCCGGCCGCCTCTGGCCCGAGCTCGCCCGCGCCCCCTGGCGGGAGCTGACCCGTGCCGTCCTGGCCAGATCTCGCCTGCGCTGCCCCGAGGCCGAGCTTGCCTGAGCCGCCCCGAGATCGCGTGCGCCAGTCCCACGCACAGCCCTGTCCAGAGCTGCCCGTGCCGCCCTTGCTGGAGCTCACCTACGCCGACACAAGGCTGAGCTCGCCTGCCCCGCCCCAAGCTCGTGTGCACTAGTCCCAAGGCCGAGCTCGCTTGCCCCGCCCCAAGGTCGCGCGCACTAGCCCCGGCGTCGCGGACGCCCGCGCCATCCCGAGGTCGCGCTCGCCTGCGCCACCCCGAGGTCGTCCACGCATGCGCTACCCCGACCTCGCATGTGCTACCCCGACCTCGCGCACGCCCCCTGCCCCGGCCTGTGTGTGGTGACCCAGCATACCACTTTATGTGTAGTATGCAAGTCGTTGACATAACACCAATAAAACACCGTCTCACTAATATTACATCGATCAGAGTGGTACGACAGAAACATCGCAGGTCCAAGGTAGGTGGATAGGATTACAAATTTCACCATACAAAAGATGTTCAGAACCTCCTAAATAGGTAGAGGTTTAGTCCTGGTGACTACAATCGAGAAAGAATAAATTGAAGCTCTTCCAGCGAGGTAAACTCGCCGGTCAGTCTCGCAGCAACGAAAAATATGCAAAAGAAACTCGAATTCAACAAAACTCGGGGAAAGCCCGGCATGGAAGCAATAGTGATTAAGCCACATGATAGTCCAAGGGATTTTGCCACCGGAAGCAGTGGCGTCTCCAGAAGCTTACACCAGTTATGTGTCATTATCACTAAAGTAGCAGAAGAGAATAATCACGAAGGCAACAAAGAGGTCGACATGCAAGTCGATAAACCAAGGAATAACAGCAAGAAGGAAAAGGAGAAAATTCACGTCTCAACTGGAGAGTGGAGAATCATCATGTCAGCCATCAATCACGGCACGGAAGTACCCACAGATTCAAGGAGAGAAGTTCTGATGGGATATCAATACGTATTGCACCAGCGCAGAAAGAAGTTGCGGGAGGAAAAAGACATATTTGTGAGGAGCCAAGATAACAACAGCACATCAAATGGAGGATATTGGGATAAGTACAGCGATGCATCAGAGTCCAGCATAGAAAGGCACAGAGACCCAAAGCACAGCAGGAGGACAACAGTACGGACAAGAGAAGAAAGCTATATAAAAAGCATAAGCGCGCACCTATCAGATGATGAAGAGGACTTTGTACAAGAAACACTAGAAGCAGCCTTGGTAGCAGCACAAGCGTACCTACTAACCACACAACCAAAGCCTGGAGATCCACGGGAGCACATGCATCAAGCCGCAATACGAAGCCTCGGGTTAGTAGAAGACAAGCTAAGGGGAAATCTTCCAGAGAAAAAGATGACACATCATAAGGAAAGGCAAAAGGAAGAGTTCAAGCGCAAGTCCTCGCGAAACGAAACCAATGAGTCATCAGATAATGAAAAGCACCAAAAATGGAAGGGGGACGCAAGGAATATAATAGCACAAGCAAGAGTAGACAATGCACGCTATGCGTGGAGAGAAGAAAAATTACGAAGATGACGAAAAAGAAATGGGCGCGTTATGCTTTACCCGCAGGGTTCGCAGAACGCGGGTACCCAAAGGATTCAAGTTGCCACACGATCAACAAAAATATGATTGGTCTCAAGAACCCACTCTATGGTTATCTATGGTGACCCAGTGATACGTCTCCAACGTATCTATAATTTTTGATGCTCCATGCTTGTTTTTACACCATTTGCCCAATGTTTCGTTACACTTCGTGGCACTTTTATGCATTTTTCGGAACTAACCTATTAACAAGTCGCCACAGTGCCAGTTCCCTGTTTTCTGCTGTTTTTGTGTTTCAGAAGTGATACACAGGAAATATTCTCGGAATTGGACGAAACAAGTTCCTGAAGTCTTATTTTTCCCGGAAGCTTCCAGAGATCCGAAGAGGAGTAGGAGAGGGGCCACAGGCCGTCCTCATGCCTGGCTGGCGCGGCCTAGGCCCTGGCCGCGCCGCCATGGTGTGAGGAGGCCTGGGGCCACCTCTGACATCGCCCCTTCGCCTATAAAGATCCCTCGATGGGAAAAACCTAAGTACCCGATCAATTTTCCAGAACACATCGCGATCCGCCGCCACCGTCGACCCGAAGATCGGGAGGGTCCAGAAGCTCTTCCCGGCACCCTGTCGGAGAGGGGAATCGCCACCGAAGGTCTTCTTCATCGCCATGCTTGCCTCCGAAGCGATGAGTGAGTAGTCTACCTTGGACTATGGGTCCATAGCAGTAGCTAGATGGTTGTCTTCTCCACCATGTGCTTCATGTTTAGATCTCATGAGCCGCCCTACATGATTGAGATCACCGTTATGTAATTCTACATGTTTGGTTTGTTGGGATCCGATGAATATTGGTGTTATGATTGAGTTGCTATACTGAAATATATCTTATGTTATCTCTATGTTGTTTATGATCTTGCATGCTCTCCGTTGTTAGTAGCTATCTTGGCCGAGTAGTTGCTAGTGACTCCAAGAGGGGGTATTTATGCTCGATAGTGGGTTCATGCCTCTATTTAACCTGGGGGAGTGACAGAAACCTCTAAGGTTGTAGATGTGCTGTTGCTACTAGGGAGAAAACAACATTCATATGCTCAAGGGCATATGCTTTGTTTACATTACACACTTTGCTTAATGCAATTATCTGGTGTTCGCAACTTAATACTCATGGGGTGTTCGGACGATATCCCCGTGAGTGGATTATTAGTCATAGATGCAGTTGGATGGCGGTCTATGTATTTTGTTGTAATACCCAGAGTAAATCTCATAGTGATCTTCTTGACATATCACGTTTATCTTTATTCTATCAATTGCCCAACTGTAATTTGTTTACCCAGCATGTGTTATTTATCTTATGGAGAGACACCACTAGTGAACTGTGGACCCCGGTCCTATTTCCATCATATTGCTATCTGCTGTTTACTTTACTCCCACTGTTTACTTTACTCGCATACTATTATCACTTTCCACTCGATACGCTCATACCCTTTGTTTCAAGCAAACCGGTGAGATTGACAACCTCATCGCAAGTTGGGAGCAAAGTACTTGGTTGTGTTGTGTGCAGGTTCCGCGTTGCAGCTAGCAAGCAAAGCTTGGACGAGGCACCATATATAAATTGTCCGAAGCTGTCGCAAACTAGCAAGCATCACCTTCAGTCGTAATTGTCTGCTCTTCTCCTGAACGATAAACCTTGGTTTCTTAACTAAGGGAAAACTAGTTGTTATACTCATCACACCTTCCTCTTGGGGTTCCCAACGGGCCGGTTATTTACTTCATCAAATCGGTAGCATCAAGCTTCTTTTCTGGCGCCGTTGCCGGGGAAGAGTGGAAGACCTCTGCAAGGGGAGTTTTTCGCACACACATCCTTTACTTTGTTATTGTTTTGCTTTACTTTATTTATTTTACCTGCATCGTTTTATATCAAAAACCCAAAAAATTAGGATCCTTGGTAGTTGTTTTACTTGTCTGCTTTTAGTTTTGCTGAAATGGCTAATCCTGAAAACACCAAGTTGTGTGATTTTACTAGTACGAACAATAGTGATTTTATCTGCACTCCTATTGCACCACCTGCTCCTGCTGCAAACTTTTATGAGATTAAGCCTGCTTTGTTGAACCTTGTTATGAAAGAGCAATTTTTTGGTGCTAGTACTGAAGATGCTGCAGCTCATCTCAACAATTTTGTTGAGCTATGTGAGATGCAGAAATATAAGGATGTAGAAAGTGATATTATTAAGCTCAAGTTGTTTCCTTTTTCTTTGAGAGGAAAAGCTAAAGATTGGTTGCTGTCTTTGACTACGAATAGTATTGATTCATGGGCTAAGTGTAAAGATGCTTTTATTGGTAGATACTATCCTCCTGCTAAGATTATATCTCTGCGTAGCAATATTATGAAGTTTACTCAGTTTGATAATGAACATGTTGCTCAAGCTTGGGAAAGAATGAAATCTATGATAAAGAATTGCCCCACTCATGGACTGACTACTTGGATGATTGTCCAAACCTTTTATGCAGGACTGAATTTTTCTTCAAGGAACCTATTGGATTCAGCTGCTGGAGGCACTTTTATGCCCCTTACCTTGGGCGCCGCAACAAAGCTACTTGACAACATGATGGTGAATTATTCCGAATGGCACACCGAGAGAGCTCCACAAGGTAAGAAGGTAAATTCTGTTGAGGAAACCTCTTCCTTGAGTGATAAGATTGATACCATTATGGCTATGCTTGCTAATGATAGGACTCATGTTGATCCTAATAATGTTCCTTTAGCCTCTCTGGTTGCTCAAGAAGAGCATGTTGATGTGAATTTCATTAGAAATAATAATTTTAACAACAATGCTTATAGGAACAATTTTGCTAGTAACAATTATAGGCCGTATCCTTCTACCAATGGTAATGGTTATGGTAATTCTTATGGTAATTCCTACAACAACACTAGGGCCGCGCCCTCCGAGCTTGAGGTAATGCTCAAGGACTTCATCGGTAAGCAAACTGCTTTTAACAAGTCTGTTGAGGAAAAGTTAGGCAAAATTGATATTCTTGCTTCTAAAGTTGATAGCCTTGCTCATGATGTTGAACTTCTGAAATTAAAAGTGTTGCCCAATGATGTGAAAGAGAACAATGTTTTTGCTACTGCTAATGCTATTCAAGTTGGGATTGATGAAAATCTTAGATTATTAGCAGAATTGCATGCTAGATGGGAAAGAGAGGATGAGATTGCTAGGAATTTGAAAGTTTGTACTATTACTACCTCTAATGATGTTGTTCCTAATGCTAGCAATCCTCTTACTTTGATTGGTGTAGAGAAAACTCCCACTCCTTGTGTTAAAAAGCCTAAAACTGCCAAAACTTTTTCTCAAAAGTGTGCTAAAAAATTTCGGAGTGAAGGAGATGATAGCTCTACTTCTTTTAATAATTTTGATGTTGATGGCTGCAATATATCTAAAGTTATTTTGTTCTTGCAAAATCTTGCTTTGACTCCCAATGCTAGTTCTTTAAATGTTGCTTTTACTAAGCATATTACCAATGCTCTCATGAAAATTAGGGATGAAAAGTTGAAGCAAAAAGCTTCTGTTCCCAAGAAGTTAGAAGATGGTTGGGAACCCATCATTGATATGCATGTTAATGGTTTTGATTGCCAAGCTTTATGTGATCTAGGTGCTAGTATTTCTATCATGCCTAGAAAGATTTATGACATGCTTGATTTACCACCGCTTGAAAAGTGTTATTATGATATTCCTATTGCTGATGTTGCTAAGAAGAAACCTTTGGGAAGAATAAATGATGTTATTATTGTGGTTAATAATAACCTTGTTCCCGTTGATTTTCTTATTATGGACGTTGAATGCCATGCTTCATGTCCTATTATTTTGGGAAGACCCTTTCTTCGAACTGTAGGTGCTATCATTGATATGAGGGAAGGCACTATAAAATACCAATTCCCACTCAAGAAAGGTATGGAACACTTCCCTAGGAAAAGGAAGAAATTACTTTTTGACTCTATTCTTAGAGCAAATTATGAGCTTGATGCTTCATCACTTGATGTTACTTGATTCGCAATTTTCTGCGCCTAGCTCAAAGGCGTTAAAGAAAAGCACTCTTGGGAGATAACCCAATGTTTTATTTTCAGTACTTTTTCTTTTATTTGAGTCTTGGAAGTCATTACTACTGTAATGACCACTCCTTATCTTGTTTATTTCGTTTTTGTGCCAAGAGAAGCCTCTAATTCGAGTGAGGTAAAGATTTGGGGATGTTGCTGTCCTGAAACTGTTTTCAGTGCTGCACCGTAAAAATTCGTATAAATTCTCTGTATATCTTTTGGACCTGCGATTTCTTGTGCATATGCCCCAGGTTATATCCAAACCTTAGTTAGTTGAACACTTTTTGATTTGAGCAACAGAAAACCCCTCAAAAATTCGGCCTTTGTTAGCTGTTCTGTTTTGACAGATTTCTGCCAATATTTGTGTTTGCCGCTTTATCGCTTTCTTTTGAGTTCTTTTGATCACGGAACTTTTGGGGAAGTTGCTACAGTAGTATTTGCTATATATGTGGTGGTTTTGGGTTGAAACCTGAAGCAAAAAGAGGTTGATTATATGTTATGCCTACACTAATGTTGCTAATAGATTTGTGTTTAGTTTTGTATGAAGGAAGTTTTCAAGTGTAGGGATTGGAGAATGATGAGATGAGTTGAAGAATGGACAAAAGCTCAAGATTGGGGATGCCCATGCATCACCCCAATAAATATCCAAGAAGTACAAGCGTTAAAGCTTGGGGATGCCCCCGAGGCACCCCTTCTTCATCGGCAAAAATCAGGTCACCTTTCAAAACACTATATTTTTATTGCTTCATGCACTATGTGTTTTTCTTGGAGCGTCAGTTGTTTTAGTTTTCTTTGTTAGTTTGTTTTGTTTGCTGCAATAAATGGTTGGACCCCAACAAATTTCTTTTGGAGGAGATGTACTCGTTTTCATTTGCAAAGAACACTTCGTTTTCACTCTTACAATTTCATCGAGTGTTCTTCTTTTTCTGCTACTGCTTTTGGTTTTTGTTTTTGCCTTGATTTGCATTCAGACCTTGTCATATCTTTTCATCAAGGTGTATTTTTTCCTCTGATCTTTATTGGTTTTCATCAAAAGAGGTGTCTTTAAAAATTTCAAATGGTGTTGGAAAAGAGAAAAAGCTTTATGCAAAATAGTGGTACAAGAAGGAGCTTGTGTAGACTGCAGCTTAGGCTTTTTCATGTCATGCTTGATGTATTTTTGATAGTATGCTTAGTGGTTTTGCTGTAGCATGACTTGTCTCAAATAACTGAAATTGCTTAATGAGCCTTTGAAAAAATCATGCGTTGTTTTAATTATTTGGAAGCATTATTTTGGTTTTCTCCTTGATGCTTTATTTGGGTTGACTTGGCGCATGCTCACACATGTTAGACTCTTACAAAGTCGCCAATAGCCTCTATGATCATTTAGTTTTTGACTTTTGATGCCATCTTATGCTTCTTTTAATGTCGCTTTGTCGCTTTGCATGATTATGGCCATTATTGCTCTCTTAGTTGGTCGCTCCCAGTCTTTTGCTAGCCCTCGCCTTGTACTGAGTATGAGCTCTACTCGTGCATCCAACTCCTAAAAGCCAAAGTTTTCCAAAGTGTCCACCATACATACCTACTAGCAATTTGCTATTCCAAGTAAATTTGACTTGCTTTTATTTTCTCTTCAAATTAAACTCTTACCAGTGTTATGCGAAATTCGGTCAGTAAAGCTCTCACGAACCGGAAGGCACACTTTACTTTTTCCTGTTCTTAAAAATTTGACATTGTGGTCTCTTATGTTGAGTTGTTATGCTTGCAAGTTGTAAGTTGGAGACTAGCCCAGCCATGCAGTCATGGGCAAGCTTTCAACATTACACTTCTTATTTGAGTTGATATCGTGATCTTTTATTTATGGATGTCCGCGGTGTGAAATGAATTGGGAATCTTGTGGGGATCATGGAGTTTATATATGTGTTAGGGAAACGCCGGGCCGCTAATCTAAGCCATGCATAATTCATGGTGGAAATTTGCAGCATACCCATGGTGGACATTCGACGACGCATCTCACAATAAAAAGCTAAACAAATGGCAAATAAAAGAGATGTCAAGGTGTTCATTGTCTGCTTGTCCTGTCATTTTGATGTGGGCTTGTTCCATGTCATCGGGCACGGAGGTACCCCATTGGCGGTTCTCGATGATACGTGTATACTTACAATGACAAGAGCCTTGCTTGGGACTCTAAGTAAAGTAGCATGAGGTTTGGGTACTCGTATTCACGGGACACGAGGTTTTCAACTTATGATTTGTCAAGCATATGCATCATAATTGTTCTCGCATTAACTTTAACCATTCAAGATGCTTATGATGGGGGCAATGAGAGCTCAAAGCCGGTAAGTACCATAATTTTTGAAGGTTATAAAACTTGCAATCACTGCTTCCCTCTGCGAAGGGCCTTTCTTTTACTTTTATGTTGAGTCACCACCTTCTATCTTTATGCACCATTAAGAGAGCATAGTTGTCATTCTGAGTATAATGTGCATTGTCCCAAAGTTTTCATTGATTGATTCATATTGTTGGTTTCACTTGTTCTCAAATTATTTGTATCTAGTCGCCCTCTTAAACTTGAAGGTGTCCTATGCATTTATGTTTTGCTCTCCATGAAGGACAAGCTGAAAACCGTTTGTATGTTTTTTCTTATGATTTGAACACACGTTTGACTTTCATTGTTTCATTTTCATGATCTTTTGTTTGTGTTCATTTGCATGTTTACAACATGGTTGCTAAGTCTTTTATTGTCAAGATTATATCTTCATGCCCATGTTTTAAGTTCTTATGATCCCAGCTCACAAATGCTTACATATATGATCAAAATTGTGTAGGTGCATGTCACCTCAAAAATTATTCTTTTGTTATCACTTACCTACTCGAGGACGAGCAGGAGTTAAGCTTGGGGATGCTTGATACGTCTCCAACGTATCTATAATTTTTGATGCTCCATGCTTGTTTTTATACCATTTGCCCAATGTTTCGTTACACTTCGTGGCACTTTTATGCATTTTTCGGAACTAACCTATTAACAAGTCGCCACAGTGCCAGTTCCCTGTTTTCTGTTGTTTTTGTGTTTCAGAAAAGTTACACAGGAAATATTCTTGGAATTGGACGAAACCAAAGTCAGCCGTCCAGATATTTCACGGAGCTTCCAGAGAACCGAAGAGGAGACGGAGTGGGGCATACTCAGTTCAAAACGAGGGCTAGCAAAAGACTGGGAGCGACCAACTAAGAGAGCAATAATGGCCATAATCATGCAAAGTGACAAAGCGACATTAAAAGAAGCATAAGATGGCATCAAAAGTCAAAAACTAAATGATCATAGAGGCAATGGCGACTTTGTATGAGTCTAACATGTGTGAGCATGCGCCAAGTCAACCCAAATAAAGCATCAAGGAGAAAACCAAAATAATGCTTCCAAATAATTAAAACAACGCATGATTTTTTCAAAGGCTCATTAAACAATCTCAGTCATTTGAGACAAGTCATGCTACAGCAAAACCACTAATCATTCTATCAAAAAGACGTCAAGCACGACATGCAAAAGCCTAGGCCGCAGTCTACACAAGCTCCTTCTTGTACCACTTTTTTGCATAAAGCTTTTTCTCTTTTCCAACACCATTCAAACTTTTTTATAAACAACTCTTTTGATGAAAACCAATATGGATCAGAGGAAAAAATACACCTTAATGCAAAGATATAACAAGATCTGAACACAAATCAAGGCGAAAAATGAAAACTAAATGCAGTAGCAGAAAAAGAGAACACTCGTTGAAATCTGTTTTTCACTCTTATCGCTCAACGAGTGTTCTTGGCAAATGAAAAACAAGGTAACTTCTCCAAAAGAAATTTGTTGGGGTCCAACCATTTATTGCAGCAAACAAAACTAAAGAAAACTGAAAACTAAAAACAACTGACGCTCCAAGAAAAACGCATAATGCATGAAGCAATAAAAATATAGTGTGTTGAAAGGTGACCTGATTTTTGCCGATGAAGAAGGGGTGCCTCGGGGGCATCCCCAAGCTTTGACGCTTGTATCTCTTGGATATTTCTTCGGGTGCGTGGGCATCCCCAAGCTTGAGCTTTTGTCCATTCTTCAACTCATCTCATCATTCTCCAATCCCTACACTTGAAAACTTCCTTCATACAAAACTAAACACAAATCTATTAGCAACATTAGTGTAAGCATAACAATGAATCAACCCATTTTGCTTTAGGTTTAAACTCAAAACCACCACATATAAAGTATATACTACTGTAGCAACTTCCCAAAAGTTTCGTGATCAAAAGAACTCAAAAAGAAAGCAATAAAGCGGCAAACACAAATATTGGCAGAAATCTGTCAAAACAGAACAGCTGACAAAGGTTGAATTTTTAGAGGGTTTTCTGTTGCTCAAATCAATAAGTGTTCAACTAATGGAAGTTTGGATATAACCTGGGGCATATGCACAAGAAATTGAAGGTCGAAAAGATATACAGAGAATTTTCACGAATTTTTACGGTGCAGCACCGAAAACTGTTTCAGGATAGCAACATCCTCAAATCTTACCTCACTCAAATTAGAGGCTTCTCTTGGCACAAAAACGAAATAAAAATGATAAGGAGAGGTCATTACAGTAGTAATAACTTCCAAGACTCAAATAAAAGAAAAATAACTGAATGTAAAAACATTGGGTTATCTCCCAAGAGTGCTTTTCTTTAACGCCTTTGAGCTAGACGCAGAAAATGCGAATCAAGTAATATCAAGTGATGAAACTGTTTCCTCAAGATCACCACTTACCACACTAGGCACTTTAGAGGTCCCCGAAGATGATTCAACCTGTAAGTCACTCTTAGTTAAACTAAAAGTCTTACCAATCTTAAAAACATGCTGCGGTTTAGGCACAGACACCTTGGGAACATACATAATTTTTTGCTCTTTTCCAACAAAAGCTCTCTTTCTTAAACTTAAGAGAAGAGAAAATTGAACTTAAAGTTTCCATAGATTCCTCCAGTTTCCCAATCCTAAGGTTTTGACTATCAAGAGTAGTGCTAGCCTCTAAAACGGTGATTCTCTTACCGACGCTTTCTATCAATTCATTAACGCGGCTAGCATTATCAAGGATATTTGGCAAACTTTTTTCTAAAGAGCTAAGCTTTTCTAAAACTTCCTCCAAAGTGATCTCAGTTTTAACAACATGAATAGGTGGTACTCCCACTAAACTTTCTATTAAAGTGCATGCTTCAAGAGCGGGAGTACCCAGAAAATTACCTCCTGCAAGAGTATCAAGAACGTACCTATACCAACTAGTTATACCAACATAAAAAAATTCTAAGGAGGATCATGGTAGAATGCTTCTTTGTACACCTATGATGAGAATTGCTAATACGGTACCAAGCATCTTTCAAGCTCTCTCCCCTTGTTGCTTAAAAGTACGAACTTCAACTTCAGGATTACTCATTCTAACAAGACTAAAAGCAAGTAAATAAAAGCAACTATAAAGGATACTAATTTTTTTGTGTTTTTGATAAAATGATGCAAGTAAAAATAAAATAAAAGCAAAACTTAAAACAAAGTAAAGGATGTGCGTGCAAAACTCCCCTTGCAGAAGTCTTCTTTTTCCCCGGCAACGGCACCAGAAAAACTTGTGATGTTTTGCTGGTGCCTAGTTGACGTGGGAACTTATTCTTCTTCTTCGATCCCCGGCAACGGCGCCAGAAAAACTTGTTGATGGTGCGGTGATGAATAGTGCCAGAGAACTTGTTGGCGTGTAGTTGATGAAGTAAATGACCGGCCAGTTGGAAACCCCAAAAGCAAGGTTTGATGAATATAGCAGCAAGTTTTCCCTTAGTAAGAAACCAAGGTTATCAATCCAGTAGCAAAAAGCCAAACGACTGAAGGTGATGCCCTCTAGCTTCGCGACAGCTCCAGACAATTTATAGGGCGCCTCGTCCAAGCTTTGCTTTGCGAGCGGCAACGTGGAACCTGCACACAACACAACCAAATACTTTGTTCCCAACTTACGATGAGGTTGTCAATCTCACCGGTTTGCTTGAAACAAAGGGTATGAGCGTATCGAGTGGAAAACAATAGTAGTATGCGAGTAAAGTAAACAGTGCGAGTAAAGTAAACAGGTGATAGCAATGTAAAGGAAATAGGACTGGGGTCCACAGTTCAGTAGTGGTGTCTCTCCATAAGATAAAATAACACATGCTGGGTAAACAAATTACAGTTGGGCAATTGATAGAATAAAGACAACGTGAATATGTCGAGAGGATCACTATGAGATTTACTCTGGGCATTACAACAAGATACATAGACCGCCATCCAACTGTATCTATGACTAATAATCCACTTGTGGCGAATCAATCCGAGAACTCCACAAGTATTAAGTTGCGAACAACAGATAACTGCATTAAGCAAAGTGTGTAATGTAAACAAAGCTTATGCCCTTAAGCATATGAATATTATTTTCCCCCTAGTAGCAACAGCACATCTACAACCTTAGAGGTTTCTGTCACTCCCCCAGATTAAATAGACGCATGAACCCACTATCGAGCATAAATACCCCCTCTTGGAGTCACTAGCAGCTACTCGGCCAAGATAGCTACTAACAACGGAGAGCATGCAAGATCATAAACAACATAGAGATAACATAAGATAAAATTTAGTACATCAACTCAATCATAACACCAATATTCATCAGATCCCAACAAACACAACATGTAGAATTACATAACGGTGATCTCGATCATGTAAAGCAGCTCACGAGATCTAAACATGAAGCACATGGTGGAGAAGACAACCATCTAGCTACTGCTATGGACCTATAGTCCAAGGTAGACTACTCACTCATCGCGCCGGAGGCAAGCATTGTGATGAAGAAGACCTCCGGTGGCGATTCCCCTCTCCGGCAGGGTGCCGGGAAGAGCTTCTGGACCCTCCCGATCTCGGGTCGACGATGGCGGCGGATCGCGATGTGTTTCTGGAAAAGTGATGGGATGTTTAGGTTTTTCCCGTCGGGAAGTCTTTATAGGCGAAGGGGCAGCGTCAGAAGTGGACCAAGGGGCCCACACCATAGGCCGGCGCGGGCCAGGGGCAGGGCGCGCCTCCTGGTGGTGTGGCCGCCCTCTGGCTCGACTCCGTCTCCTCTTCGGTCTTCTGGAAGCTTTGTTAAATATCTGGACGTCTGGCTTTTGTTTCGTCCAATTCTGAGAATATTTCCTGTGTAACTTTTCTGAAACACAAAAATAGCAGAAAACAGGGAACTGGCACTGTGGCATCTCGTTAATAGGTTAGTTTCTGAAAATGCATAAAAATGCCATGAAGTGTAACGAAACACTAAGCAAATGATGTAAAAACAAGCATGGAGCATCAAAAATTATGGATACATTGGAGACGTATCAAGTATCTTGATACTTTCTTACACTCTGCAGAGGTGGTCACTTGTACCCATGAGAGATTAACACTTTGCTGCACAACCGGGCGTACTTTCCCGTCAATACTTCTTTTGTATGGGGCCCAGTTGATGATCCAAGCCAATCACCGTTCTTCTCCGCGACCCCGCAGACCCACCCATTTGTAAGTCCATCGTCCCCTATACCTCATATGTAGACTGATTGACGCATTGGTCCTTTCGGACACTTATGCCCGCCCCTATACAATATGGGTAGACTGATACGGATGACCCTTACAATCCATCATAGATCAATTAGCAAGTCTGTCCCCCCCTATACTATAGGTAGACTGGCAGGAAACGCATTTCCCCCCTTTACAGTATAGTAGCCTAGGCAAGACAACCCTCGCTACTGATCCGTTGGCATGCGAGAGGGAAAAGATACAGCTGACTTCTCCGTCCCATTCCAGATCTCATGGTTGACCATAATTTACGGCGCTAGAATCACTGGCGACATTTGTTATTAGTCCTAGGTGAACTTTCCAGTTGCAGTGGGACCTCCACCATACTCTTACCATGGTCCCACCACCCATCATCCTAGGGCAACAACCATTACGGTCGAAACCACTAATCATATTCATTAGTAAAATCGAACCTTTTACTTTGAATGCAGTAATAATAATACCACTGGTATATTTGCAAGTAATTTGCTAAAATTAAACAAGAGATATGAGCAAGAGTGAACTTGCCTGCAAACTGCAAGGTAGTGCAGTTGGATTTGTTGAAGTGACCTGGGACCTCGGGTTCTGGAAAACAGCATCATTGTCCGGTAAGGGCAATGGTTAAAGATTCAGAAATGCATGCTTTATGGTATGTTTAATTTATACCCCCTGAAGTGATTTATTTATTTGCTAGCTTTTATATATTCTTTTTATGATTTTAAAGAATATATGTTAATGGTAATTTCATTCAAGGATATTCATCAAATATTCTTGAATGGAATTTATTTTAAAGAGTTAAGAATTTACCAGATTTTTCTTAATGACTAGCAATTTTTAATATTTTCAGAAAAATTATTTAACTCCTTTTCTTTTTGTGCAAATGACTCATGTGATTATTTTATTTTTCAAATGAGTTCATATTTCCTAGAAGGGCTAAAAATAGCTATTTTCTATTTTTAGTTATTTTTAGGAATTTTTCTGGGTTTATTTTGAACTAATTAGGGTTTTTCTAGGTTTTTAGAATTAATTAAAATAAAAACTGGCAGCTGACAGCCTGGGCCCACTGGTCAGGTCAACCCGAGTGGGCTTGACCGGACCAGCCCGGCCCAGCCGGCTGCCCCCTCACTCTCTCCCTCACTCGGTCACTCGCGCTAACCCTAATCCCCTCTCCTCTCTGGCGATTTCGAATCGCCGACGACCTCGTAGATTGATTCTGGCGAGCTCCGCCGCCGCCATGTGGGGCATTCACTCCGCCTCGTCAAGCGCTTCCATCTGACTGTGGGGATTCGTCAGCTTTGCCGCTGTTCGTCACCATCGCCTCCGAGCTTCACCCAGTCGATCTTGCCCTCGAGGCTCAATCTGCTCCGGCTTGGCCTTGCTGGGGCTCCTGCTCTACTTCTCGGCGTCTGCTGCTGGTCTCCGCTGCCATCGCCGGTTGGAAAGCATGCCTGCAACCCCGACGTCGCCCCCAGGTGTGGTGTTGTGCTTGGCCGTTCGGCCGTGAGCACGGTGCTGCCCCTCGCCGTCGTAGCCACTGGACGGTGTTGCCGCCATGGTCTTCCTCCTAGCTTATCTGTGATCCCACCTGTGAGTTCTACTCCTTCTCCTTCTCCCTCTATCTCTGTGTTCATGTCTTGGTGGCCTGGCCAGCGAGCCAGGCATGCTTGCCTACTGCTGTTGTGCTTGTGCTAGATCTTATGATGTTGTTCTAGAACTTCTCTGCTGGCCACTACCTACTGCTGCTGCAAGCTTTAGTGCAAGATTCAGTTAAGAATTTCTTAGCTGAATTTGTGGGATTTACTTAGTGTGCTTCCCCTATGATGGCTGGCTTGATCATGTGTTGCATATCTGCTGCTACTGTTAGTTTCAGTGTAAGATTCAGTTAAGAGTTTCTTAACTGAATCTCCATAATTTAGTTAGCTTGCTATCCACCCTATTTATGATGTTAGCTTGATACTTTGGTGGTGTGCTTACTATCCAGTGTTCATGTGATGCTTTCTGATTTGCAGTGTGAACTGCTGTCAGTTAAATCATGCTATGACTGTCTTGCTGGATTATTTGTGATAGTGTGCAGTCAGTGCTTGCTCACTGCTGCCAGTTCATATTTATGCTGATGATTGATTTCATGATGGCATAAGCATGCTGAGCTTAAGCTTGCTAAAACTTGTCCAGAGATATCCTTCTGTTGATTTATATGAACTGAAATAGGTTTCAATGATGATTTGTTTGCATCAAGCAATTCATGCTTGAATATTATTCTGCTAGTGGCTTTGTTTGCTTCCTATAGCATGTTATCTAAATAATATCAAGTAATTGTTATTTATTAAGTTTGATTGTGGTACCTCCCTATGAGGTGCACAATTGTTTCTTGACAATTAACTGTATGGCTGCTATTTCCGTGATGCTGATGCATGCTTTGGTGGTTTCTCATCAGTGGCTAAATCATCATGTTGGCTAAACTATATTACTGATAAGAACATATCTATGTGATGATTTTAGTCCTAGCCAATGATGCATGGTCTGAGGCTCTAATCTTGATGGTGCATGATTATTTGTTTTCCAGTTAACTAAATCTTCCTATGAAGATTATACAGAGCATCTCTCTGTAGGTCTAAGGAGACAAACCCCCCAAAACCTCCTAAGTGTTGCACTTGGTAGAAGGGTTTGGTGGTGTGTGATTCTTTATTGCTGTTGATCTTGTTTATGCAAGAGTCTTGATGCTTGCCATGATTTGATCAATGGTATGCAAGTTCTAAGTGTACCTTGGTCCTGTGCTGGCTTTTATGAGTGGCTGGTGGTGATGTTGGTGATGCTCTTGCTTGAGCTTGATCAGATGCCCCTTGTACTTGCTCTGCTCCTTCTCAAGTGGCTTGCCCTGCACCTCCTTGTGCTTGGCTCCCCTCCTTGCCTGCCCTGCACCTCCTTGGTGCTTGGCCTGCTCCTTGCTGCTTCTGATCTTGCTTAAGTAACCATGTTTACTGTCTCTGGCTATTGGTTTTGGTTTGGTGATGTGAATTCACCCTTGATGCTCAGCTCATGAGCAGGGAGAATTATGTGAGTGTTGGCTGTGATTGCTCACAGTGGTGTGTGATCTGTGCTGGTGGTGTTGCTGGTGTGGCTGTGCTGGGGATGTTGCTGGTGTGGCTGTGCTGGTGATGTTGCTGGTCGACTAGGGTTCTTGGTCGACCAGTTTCACACACAGTGACCCTTTTATACCTTCCCCCTGAGTTCTGGTGCCTTGACACCTCCCTGCATGCACTTGGTGACTGAGCAGCTTGATAGCTGGCTGGCTTGGCCGGCCAGATTGGTCCCTGGCTGATATTTTGGTAGTGATTCATGTTGATAAGCTCAACTGCTTGATGATTATCAACAGTGTTTTCCCTTTAATTTGTTACTGCCACTTGTATTACCCTTGGTGGCATTTCTCTTTGTATTTCCTTTGTTTGCAGGTAACCAAGAATAATAGAGAAGAAAGGAAAGAAAGAATGAAGATCAAAGTAGTTTAGGATTTTATCTAGCTTCATTATTGTAATTATTTTTATTTCTTCTTTATTTTCTTTTTGGTTCCTGATTGTAACATTCTGTTAAGGTTAGCTACTTGTAATATTCTTTTATTCTCTAACTTTGTAAAGACAATGTATATTGTGTTGCTAATCAATAAAATCCAAGGTTTTTCTTATTTTAAATGTTTATCCTTTCTAAATGTGTATTTTGAATTCAAATTTAAGTTCATAATTCAAATTCAAGTTTTGAATTCAAATGATATTCTTAGGTTTTAGTTAATAACTTCATCACTTCCCACAAGCAATAGATCTAAAGAGGTCATGTCAATTTCTTTTGCACTCCGAGAGTTTACCATCCCCTCTCGAAGAGAGATTCGATCACTCTTAGGTTTTAGTGATCAAAGCGCGAAAAAATCCTGTAATTTTAGATGCTATGCACAAAAACCCTCTATTCTACCCCGAAGTTGTCCTACATGCTGGGATATTACAGACTTCCCCCCTTAACAAAAACTTCATCCCAAAGTTTGGGGTAAGGTGTACCTGAAGAATTCTGGATAGGCTCTCCTTAGATCTTCTTCCTTTTCCCAGGTAGCTTCTCTTTCCGGGTGATGTTTCCATTGCACCTTGCAATACTTGATGGCCTTGTTACGAAGTTGTTTCCAGTTTTCTGCTAGAATCTTTGACGGTTCCTCCACATAGGTCAAATCCGCTTGTAATTCCACGTCTTTATAGGATATGGTCTCCTCCGGTGTCTTCATACACTTTCGAAGTTGTGAAGCATGGAACACATTATGAACCTTGGATAGCTGCTTTGGTAGCTCCAATTCAAAGGCTACTCCTCATTTTTGACTTAGAATCTTGAAAGGTCCAGCGTATCTTGGGCTGAGTTTTCCCTTGACTCCAAAATGATGTACTCCCTTCATTGGGCTAACCTGGAGATAAACCATGTCCCCAACTTGAGGTTCCCATGTCCTCCTCTTTAAGTCTGCATAACTTTTCTGCCTACTTTGAGCAATCTTTAATCGATCTCGGATGATGTCGATGGCATGATGCCTTTCCTTAACATAGTCCGGATGAAATTCCTTGTCGGCTCCCGTTTCATATTAGCAGATGGGTGATCGGCACTTTCTTCCATAGAGTGCTTCGAATGGGGCCATTTGGATGCTACTTTGGTAACTATTGTTATATGAGAATTCTGCCAGTGGTAGATGTTCTTCCCATGATCCTCAAAAATCCAATGAACATGCTCTAAGCATATCTTCCAAAATCTGATTGGTTCTTTCTGTTTGTCCTCCTGTCTGTGGGTGATAAGCAGTACTAAAGTCTAATCTGGATCCTAGAGCTTCATGTAACTGTTTCTAGAAAGCTGAAGTGAATACGGACCCTCGGTCTGATACTATTGTCTTTGGTACCCCATGTTTTCTCACAATTTCCTGAACATATAAGTTTACTAACTTCTCTCTGGAATCCTTTTGATTGACGGTGAAGAAATGTGCACTTTTAGTTAATCTGTCCACAATAACCCAAATCATGTCCTTCTTCTTTGGTGTCAATGGTAACCCTGTAATAAAATCCATTCCAATCTCTTCCCATTTCCACTCGGGAATATCCAATGGCTGCATGAGTCCAGCGGGACTTTGATGTTCCACTTTCACTCTTTGACAAGTATGGCATTCAGACACGAACTTAGCTATCTCTCGCTTCATGTTGTTCCACCAAAATAGTTCTTTAAGATCCATGTACATCTTGGTACTCCCCGGATGTATTGAGTATGGAGTTTCATGTGCCTCTTTGAGTATCAACTGTTTGATTTCGGGTATGTCTAGCACACATATCCTGTTATGAAACCAGAGTGAGTTGAAATCATCTAAATGAAACTCGGATGGTCTTCCTTCTTCAATCCTTCGAATTTCTTCCTCAATGAATGGGTCTTCATTTTGTCGGCGGAAGATTGTATACTTTAAATCACTTTGCCTTTCCTCCATCACCCTCATAGTAGACAAACTGCCCAAAGACTTCACTTCTAAACATTGAATTTCTAAACTTTCCAAATCCATAAGCAATTCTTTAGGAAGTTCTCGGCTCATTGGCTGAGTATCTGTACTTTTCCTACTCAACGCGTCGGCTACCACATTAGCCTTCCCTGGAGTATAGTTGATGGTCAAATCATAGTCCTTGATCAATTCTAACCATTGTCGCTACCTCATATTCAATTCTTTCTGAGTAAAGAAATATTTGAGACTCTTATGGTCCGTATAGAGTTCACACTTAGCTCCATACAGAAAATGCCTCCATCCTTTTAATGCAAACACCACGGCTGCTAGTTCAAGATCATGTGTTGGGTAGTTAACCTCATGCGGTCGTAATTGCCTAGACCCATAAGCGATAACCTTTCTGTCTTGCATCAACACACATCCAAGTCCATTCTTGGATGCGTCACAATATACCGTGTAGTCTTTGCCGGTTTCTGGTACGGCTAACACAGGTGATGTGGTCAATTTATCCTTAAGTGTTTGAAAACTAGCCTCACACTCTTCTGACCAAACAAACGGTGTATTCTTCCGGAGCAATTTTGTCATTGGTCCAACAATCTTGGAGAATCCTTCTATGAACCTTCTATAGTAGCCTGCCATTCCCAGAAATCCTCTAAACTGCTTGACATTCTTTGGTGCTTCCCATTCCAAAATAGATGCTACTTTGCTTGGATTTACTGCTATGCCCTCCTTGCTAATCACATGCCCGAGAAACTCTACTTGGTCCAACCAAAATTCACACTTACTAAACTTGGCATATAACTGATGTTCTCTTAGAATCGGTAGAGCAATCCTTAAATGTTTGGCATGCTCTTCTTTGTCCTTTGAATAAATCAGGATATCATCGATGAAGACTATCACAAACTAGCAAAGTGCCCGTGCGTTGCAACGGCTCTAGAAAAAAAAATCTTTATGACCTTTGAAAATAACATGTTGGCCTTTACTCACTTTTTGAGAGCGCTTTCACTTCATATTTAGTTATCTTGTTCTATCACAAATTATGTAGATGAAGAAAAAAACCTGCTGCCTACTTTCAAAATAAAAAAAAACAATTTTGAATTTTCAAAAAGTATTATAAATAAATCAAGATGTATATATTGTTGCGTTCTATCAACGTGCAAAATTTCAAACCCAAATATCGTTTTTGAAAATGCAACTAGAAAATGTAGTTTTTGAATTTTTTTAAAAGCGAGCTACATGTACCTCGAGCTACATTTATAGTTTCCGTGGCTACAACTACTACATTTTTCTTTTTTTTGAAACTCAGAGATATAAGTGGTGCCCATGCGCATCAAATCTACACGCCATGTACTGATTTCCTTTGTCATCAAATCTACACGCCCTATATAAGTGGTGCTAGGAATCGGACCCTGATTTGAGCTTCCCATCAGACCAGACTATCATCGTAGGATCCATTTTGTCTAAACTGTGCGATCATGGCCCAATAAAGCAGCGCATGCATGTGTTGCCAGTTTACATGATCTGCTTCCTAAAATTACTCCCCCAAATCACGCCCGATTAATTGCTAATGCTAATTAAGTGGAAATTGTTAGGAAACTCTTTCAGAATTTTTTAGGATATTGGTTTCTGTAACTAATTTCATATACGCATTATGCTTTCTTATGCAAGTAAACTTGTCTTTATTATTTCATATTGACTCTCCCTGATTTGTGTGATTGCGTGTTTCCTTAATTGTATCCCCGTATTGATGTCTCTATAATATGTAGGGGTATTTTTGTCACTTACATGATATATGTCGAGTGGTGGCTTCACCACCAACTCGAATCTTATAGGTAAGAAGACTTGTCCAAGTAAGGCATAAAGATCTTGTTCATGAGATTCATGAAAATGGCTGGTGCATTAGTCAATCCAAAAGGTATGACCAAATACTCATGATGTCCGTACCTGGACACAAATGCTGTCTTTGGAACGTCCTTCTTCTTGATCTTAATCTGGTGGTATCCGGATCGAAGATCTATCTTGGAAAATACTCCGGCTCCCCTGACTTGATCAAATAAGTCCTGAATTCTAGGTAGAGGATACTTGTTCTTGATTGTAACATTATTGAGGTTCCTGTAGTCTCCGCATATTCTGCGTCCTCCATCCCGCTTATCCACAAATATCACTGGTGTACCCCAAGGTGAAATACTTTCTTGTATGAATCCTTTCTGCTCTAATTCATCCAATTGTTCCTTTAACTCAACTAATTCCTTAGGTCCCATCTTATATGGTGCCTGAGCTATAGGTGCTGTTCTTGGGATCAAATCAATAGTGAACTCAATTTCTCTGTCTGGTGGCATACCTGGTAATTCCTTTGGAAACACATCTTGGAATTCATTGACCACCAGAATGTCTTCAAGTTTAGCTTCCTTCAAGGTATTTAGCTGTAATTGAACTTCAATATGTGCATGACGGTCACCTTGATAAACTATCCTTCCTCCTCCTGGACTTTTAAGTGACACTGTTTTCTCCTTGCAATCTATCTGGGCTCCATTCTCTTCTAACCAATCCATTCCAAGGATCACAGCCATATCCTTCATAGGGATAAGAAAAAGATCGGCAAGATAGACGCAATCGCTAATCATAATGACCTGCTCTTGCTTGAGGTGTGTGACTAAAATCGTTCCCCCCGCAGATAAAACAGTGATGGGGTATTCTAACTTATTGCAAGTGAGTCCATAAAGATCGACAAACTCTTGCGAAATGAATGAAGTAGTTGCACCAGTATCGAAAAGTACTTTGCCAAGATGAGATAGGATTTGAAGCGTACCTATCACGGTTTTGTCCGAATCATTCACTTCCTCCAAGGTGGTGCAATTTAATTTCCCATAAGGTCAAGATCTCTTGCCTGCACCATTTCCTCCCAAATTACCACCTCGGTTAAATCCTCCTCCGGTTGCCTTCTTTCCCCATGCAGCTCTATTAGGACATTGATTCTTCATGTGTCCCTCTTGGTTGCAACCATAACAGATTATCTTGGGCCTTTGACAATACTTTGCCAGATGTCCCCTGGCTCCGCACAGATTACAGGTGATTCTGCCTCTAGGATTTCCTCCTCCGCCTCCCCGAGGTAACATTCCCTGACTTGGCGGTCGTGGCCTGAAACTAAGATCTGCAGTTGGTTTGTTGACCGGATATCTTCTGGGTTCCAACTTGGCTTTCTTCCGGTGTTCCTCCTGAACCTGCTTGAAATCATCTTCGATGGTGATAGCTTCATCAACAAGTTCTTGGAAATCTGCTGCCTTTAACATTCTAAGTTGCATCTTGGCCATTGGGTGCAAACCTCTCATAAACCGTTTCTTCCTCTTCTCATCCGTGTTCACTGCATCCGTAGCATAACGTGATAGAAGAGTGAACTCCTTGACATACCTCATGATGGTCTTGTCCTTCTGCTCTAAGTTATCAAACTCTCTCCTCTTCAATTCCATGATACTTTCTGGTACATTCGCCTCCCTGAACTTCCTCTTGAATTCCTCCCAGGTGAATTCCCTTCCTGGAGGATGTATTGCCACGATATTGTCCCACCAGGCTGCTGCGGGTCCATATAACAGATGAGTGGCATACCTAAGCTTCTCGCTGTCGTTACAATTCACGGTGTTGAGCTTCCTCTTGGTATCCAACAACCAGTCCTCGGCGTCCATTGGTTCCGGTGTTGATGCAAATGGAAGTGGTCTAGTATTCAGAAAGTCTGCCAGTGAGACTCCATGCACTCCTTCATTCCGACCTTCATGGTTGCGGTCCATCACATCCTGCATCATCTTTAACTGACACTCAATGAGCATTCGTTGCCTTTCATCTGCCATCCTCATATATTGGGCAAAATCTTGTTGTGTCAGAAATGGTGGTGGTGGTGGTAATTGCTCCCTTGCCGCTGCATCGGCTGCCTCCTTAGCCTTGGCTTTGGTCTATGTCCTCTGTTGCTCGGATTCCTCATCAACTACTGTCGCCATTTTATCCCCCTAACCCTGTTACATCAAGCGAAACTCATAGTTACACCATGCTCATTCTTTTTGAGCTCAACTTCATGCACAGTGTTAGTCACACAATAAAATCCAAATAAAACATAGCCAAATCACACCAAACATATACCATGTATATACATGGGTAAAAGCAACATAGTGTTACACACTGCCCCGTGAGTAGCTACACTCACTTATTCCCATTGCGAAAGCAAATACTACATAATACACATATGGTACATATGTTACACATATCGCCTCCTTATCGATGGTGGTCTTCTACGGGTAGTCGAACTCCCGGTACATCCCCGGTGTCCATCCAGTCGCTCGAGATGTCCTCCTGACTGAAGCAGGGGTATAAGATGACTCCGCCGGTATATAGTCGAGATCGGGTGTAGTGCCTAAGTTGAAGTCAGTCATCCCCAGATAACCGCTCAACGATGGGTATACAACCTCGGTGGCACCCCTCTCCATCTTGGGCCTCGAGCATTCTCCACGCTCCATATAGCTAGGTAACTCCCCCTCGGCATCCGAATCTATCTCTATGGGCTTCCCCGCCACGTCTCCGGCGCGGTGAATAACCCTAAACTGACTCGTGACCTCCTGCTCCGAATCATATGGAATCGGATCTCCGGCCGTCCCCATATACTCACCAAAACTCCAGCCCATGGAGTTTCCCCCAAAGCTGTCGTTATGGGGCATTCCCCATGACTCCAAACCTGCCTCATATCCGGCTCTAGTTGAGCCGTGTGCAAAATGTGCTGGTGGCATCTCCGGTTCAGCCTCGGGCTCGAACTCCCGCTCCTCGGGATTGACCTCCTCATCTAAAGTGATAAAGTCTCCAGCGGAGAAAGCTGGAGTAGGTAGTTGTGGTGGTCTAGAAGTCTCCCCCATATGCCATGGAGTCGATGTCGGCTCGGTGATCTCCTCCACTAGACTCTGTATCTCTCCAACTAGAGCTCAGTGGACGTGATAGAACACACTAAGCAGATGCTTACACCTGTCCATGTGCTCTTTTGCGGCATGTGGGTGTCTCTTCGCAAACTTGTAACTATCCCGAAGAGGATCTTCTCCCTCCTCATCATGTGGGATGTGCGTGAACTTAGTACCTAATAATTTCTCCGTTTTGTGTTCATGAATATCAGTGATGGCTTTCATGACTGCTATCTTATATGCTGTACTAACCGTGCGTGCTTCTCCAGCTGGCATAATCACGCTCATGCCCAATATGGTAGGAAGCATGATCCCTACCTTGTACTTCTGAAAGACTCTACCCTCATAATAAGCATACTTCTTGACAGGGATACGGGTTTCACACCCGCACTCCTGTAGGATGCCCCGTAGCAGATCGGATAGGTTCCCATCATACTCATCCAACGTCACATCTTGAACTTGCACGGTCCTTGACGGATTGGTGCGTGCCATCCTGGCAGTATATAAATGATATTAAAATTAGTATATGATGCATCATAATAGTAACAATAAAGAATTGTAACACTAAAAAGTATGACTTTGTTATTCTCAAGTGAATAACGTCATGACTATTTTGGAGAACTCTTTACTATTCCTATTTGACTCTGATGTCTACGCACGCGTCTGTTCTTGTAGACAGTGTTGGGCCTCCAAGTGCAGAGGTTTATAGAGCAGCAGCAAGTTTCCCATAAGTGGATCACCCAAGGTTTATCGAACTCGGGGAGGAAGTGGTCAAAGCTATCCTTCTCAAGCAACCCTGCAATTACGATACAGAAAGTCTCTTGTGTCCCCAACACACCCAATACACTTGTCAGATGTATAGGTGCACTAGTTCGGCGAAGAGATAGTGAAATACAAGTAGTAGTGATGATTATGAGTAGTAAACGTAATCTGAAATAAGTATCACTGCGAGGAAACATGTAACAAAACTTAAAGGAAACGGTGTGCAAAGCTTGGAAACAAGGCCTAGGGATCATACTTTCACTAGTGGACACACTCTCAACAAATATAACATAATTGAACCAATAGATACTATCATCAATATGCAACTCAAAACAATTCTCCAATGGAAAACAAACTCTAATCATGCGTAGGGCTACGAAGCACTCCTCAAAGTCCCTATTTACCCAAACTAGATTATCCCACACTATCACCGTGAACGCACTAGATGGTTCCAACAAACACCAACAATTCATAGAGACATTAACCAAAAAGATACACATGATGCGCACACTAGTCACCTTCACACCACGATACAAGGTATCTCCGGAGTTTACAAATATAAAGCACGGGAGTAGCATAATATCTAAATAATAACATCTACCAATTCAACTAGATACAAAGCTCACAATCACATAAAGATCACATCATGGGAGAGAGAGGTGAACCACATAGCTACCGGTAGAGCCCTCAGCCCCGGGGGAGAACTACTCCCTCCTCATCATAGGAGAAAGCAAGGTTGATGGAGATGGCGGTGAGGTCGATGGAGACGGCGGAGACGGCGATGGAGACCGATAGAGATGGCTCCGGGGGCACTTCCCCGTCCCGGCAGGGTGCTGGAACAGAGACTTCTGTCCCCCGAAATTCATCAGCGGCGGTGGCGGAGCTGCGGAACTCTTTCTGGAAAATTGCCGATTGTTTTAGGGTTTTCCGTCGGGAGGCTTCTTATAGGCGAAGGGGCGTCGTCAGGAGGCGACCAGGGGGCCTCACCATAGGTGGGCGCGGCCAGGGCCTGGGCTGTGCCCCCTCATGGTGTGGGCAGCCTCTGGCCCCCCTCCGGCTCTCGTTCGGTCTTCGGTCCTCTTCCGGGAAAAATAGGAGTTCTAGAACTTGTTTCGTCCAATTCCGAGAATATTTCCCGTGTAGCTTTTCTGAAACACAAAAACAGCAGAAAACATGGAACTGGCACTGTGGCATCTTGTTAGTAGGTTAGTTCTGGAAATCGCATAAAAACGCCATGAAGTGTAACAAAACACAAGGCAAATGGTGTAAAAACAAGCATAGAGCATCAAAAATTATAGATACATTTGAGACGTATCAGCATCCCCAAGCTTAACTCCTGCTCGTCCTCGGTTAGGTAAGTGATAACAAAACAATAATTTTTGAGGTGACATGCACCATCACAATTTGATCAATGAGGTAGAGCATTGAGTGCTGAGATCAAAGAAATTAAAACATGGGCATGAAAGACATAATCTTGATAATAGAAACTTAGCAACCATGTTATAACATGAAAAGAAACACAAACGAAATATCATGAATAATGAAACAATGAAAGTCACGTGTGTGTTTCAACCATATGGAAAACATAGCAAATGGTTTTCAGCTTGTCCCTCATGGAGTAGCAAAACATAAATGCATTGGAGACCTTCAAGTTTAAGAGGGTGACTAGATACAAGTAATTTAAGAACAAGCAAAACCATAATCATGAATCAACACTACAAGAAATGTGTTGACTAGTGACCATCTCATAGTGACCACAGAAAAATTGGTCATAGATTTATGACCAACTCGGATCAAATGGTCGTAAGCCGTTTCGGAGGGTTTAAAGTCTTAATCCTCATGACCAATTTAGTCCAAAAGGTCATAATGCTCAGACACGAAATGGTCATAACCGATATAATCAAATTTAGCATATTATTTTTAATTGATTTTCTATCACTTACGACCAATTTAAATGGTCATACCACTATAACCAGTGTGACTAGGCGTCCACCTCAGCAATTCTGCCTACGTGTCAACGTCTAGGTGTCATCAATGCCTACATGTCAACGTTTAGGTGGCATTAATGCCTACGTGTCAATACTCTGACAACTAGGACCCATTATAATATTGACTTGTTGACTAATATGACAGGTGGCCCCCACCCCCTACCCCCACCTACATGTGGGTCCCACCCGCCCCCACCCCTACCCCACCTACAGGTGGGTCCCACCCGCCCCCACCCCCTACCCCCACCAACAGGTGGGTCCCACCCGCCCTCACCCCCCTACCCCCACCTACAGGTGGGTCCCACCCGCCCCCACCCCCTACCCCACCTACAGGTGGGTCCCACCACCCTACCCCACCCCCTACCCCACCTACAGGTAGGTCCCACCCGCCCTACATGTGGGTCCCGCTTATAACAGGGCAAGGAAAATGTCTTGCAAAATATGCACGCGGGAGGACTTGAACTCACAACCTCCTAACTCCACATTCCCTTACCACTGGGCTATCTCACCATATGTGTCTAATAATGTGTTTGGACCTATATATTGGTAACCGGGTGCTGTTGGGCCTAGGACTATCCCTAACTTGGCCGGCCCAATAACTATTTTCAATAAATAATATGGGCTTCCAAAGAGTTTTAGCCCAAATAGCTTCCTAAAAACAATTCATTATGAATAATTTGGAAACTAATTGAGTAATTGGACCACCAATTTTGCATATAAGCTCGGATTGAAATGATCCAAAAATAAAATTTGTTCAATTTTCTTAGATTCATAATTTTCATATTGGTGAGTTATTAATATATGTGAGTATTCTTTTTATCTTTATTAATTCTCTTATATCAATTTTTAAAGGTGGTCAAAACGACGGATGCGACCGTTCATAGATATGAGTGGAATATTCTAAAACTTTTTGTACATCTCTAATGAAATAACATATTGTGGATCTAAAAATCATTTTTAGAAAAAATCATAATAAAGCTATAAAGCACTTGTAGTTCAAATTGGGTCCGCTTCCTGCTGAATCGGCAGAACAGCGTCAGAAAATAAAAAAATACGTATAAATGGTTTATTATTCAACCAAGTGCTGACTATTGAACCCTAAGTGTTCGAATATTTTTTGATATTGTTTTGTCCCAATTTTCAAATTGAATTTTGGTAGCTCCTTCACTAAAACATCGATTTGCGCCACTTAGAAAATAAAAAAGTGAGTTTTTCATGCAAAGAAAATGAAAACTTCCTTCTGCAACATTGTTTGTCATTTCGAGTCGAACACTTTTGCACAATATAGGATCATTTGAACAAACTATGCCATGATTGTGGCTATGACATCGGTAGTTTAGCTTAAAACTCAAGAATCTTCATACATGGTAGCTCTTTTGTAGATATGGGTGGAATCTTGCGAAACTTTCGGTAGATCTCTGATAAAATAGCAACTTGTGCATCTAAAAATATTTTTTTAAAAAAATCATGAGCAAACTATGAAGCACTTGTAGTTCAAATTGGGCCCGCTTCCTGCTGAATCGGCTCAAAGTTGTCAGAAAATTAAAAAATACCTATAAATGGTTTTTTGTTCAACCAAGTGCTGAATTTTAAACCCTAAGTGTTCTAATATTTTTTGAGATTGTTTTGGCCCAATTTTCAAATTGAATTTTGGTAGCTCCTTCACTAAAACATCAATTTGTGTCACTCATAAAATGAAAAATGAGATTTTGGTGCAAAAAAAAAATGAAAACTTCCTTCTGCAACATTGTTTGTCATTCCGAGTCGAACACTTTTGCACAATATAGGATCATTTGAACAAACTATGTCATGGTTGTGGCTATAACATTGGTAGTTTGACTTAAAAGTTAAGAATCTTCATACATGATAGCTCTGTTTTGAGAACACTTTTTTAAAAAAAATAATAATATTCGAAGTTTATTATTTTTCCTTGTAACTAGGTCACATAACATGATGAAATGCAAAGGTTTTTTATTTTTTTGATTTTATTTGAATTTCTTATGTCAATTTTAAAAGGCATTCAGAACAGCGGCGCGACTGTTCTTAGATCGAGGTGGAATCTTGCAAAACTTTTTGTAGATCTATGAAGAAATAGCAACTTTTGCACCTAAAAATATTTTTTGCAAAAAATATTGAGCAAGATATGAAGCACTTGTAGTTCAAATTGGGCCCGTTTCCACTGAATCGGCAGAAAGTTGTCAAAAAACTAAAAAATACCTACAAATGGTTTATTGTTCAACCAATCCTGAATTTTAAACCCTGAGTGGTCTAGTATATTTGGAGATTGTTTTGGTCCAATTGTCAAATTAAATTTTGGTAGCTCCTTCACAAAAACATCGATTTATGGCAATTAGAAAATGAAAAATGACTTTTTCGTGTAAAGAAAATGAAAACTTTCTTCAGCAACATTGTTTGCCATTCCGAGTCGAACACTTTTGTATAATATAAGATCATTTTAACAAATGATCTGATGATTGTGGCTATAACATTGGTAGTTTATAAGAATATGGTCAAATCTCATTTGTGGGTTTTCAGCCAATCAGAGGACAGATGCATCCAACCCACGGATCACCACACCGAAGCAAGCCTGAACCGTTCAGATCATCTCCATCCAATGGTCTAAATTCTCCTCCTAGCTCGAGCTCCCCCACCCGCCGAACAAAATCGGATCGAAACCCTAGCCAGAAACCCTAGCCATCAGATCATCCCCGCCGCCTCCTTCCTCCTCCTCGTTCAGAACCCTAGCCAGAAACCCTTCCCCTCAGATCCAGATCCGCCGCCACCCACCTATCCCCTCCGACGGCAGCAGCGGCCGGACCATGGGCGAATCCCTCGACACTAGACATTGGAAGACTAGATATAGATCCTGGTGGCGATGTTCCAGGCCATGGCGCTGATCAGGAACTCGGCCGTCGGCCGTCGGCAAGTCGCAGATCCTGGTGGTCAGCGGTTTGACTCTCCGCCCTTCCCCCTCCCACTCCCCACGATGACGGCCGGCCATGGCGGCGAGGGTGCGGTTCGGGCTACTGGTGGCGATGTTCCAGGCCATGGCGCAGGACCGCACGGCGGCCAAGAAGCGGGGCCGCCTCTGCACCTTCATCGAGACCGTCTACGGGGAGGACGGCAGGGACGACTACTTCAGCGCGCTCCGCCTCCTCCTCCCCGGGCTCGACCGCGAGTGCAGCTCCTACGGGCTCAAGGAGGCCACCCTCGCCACCCCGCTCGTGGACGCGCTCGGCATCGCCAAGGACTCCCCCGACGCCGTCCGCCTCACCAACTGGCGCCGCGCCGGCGGCGGTCGCAACGCCGGCAACTTCGCCCTCATCACCGCTGAGGTAATCGTCCGATAAACCACTTTTCTTTTTACCGTTCAGCATTGGCTCTCTAGATAACCGCTGCATCTCCTCGCTGCTGATTGATTGATTGATTTTTTTGGGGTTTTGTTTGATGGCAGGTAGTTCGCTGGCATAGTTGGCTCTTATTTTTATGGTTCAAGCAAGTCAGGAATTCCATTGATTATTCTTTTGCTTCCGTTAGATCGCTACATTACTCTTGAGCCTATGTTGCATAGTACGAACATCACTTCCGCGCAAGGCTGATTTAGATTGGCTGGGACCCTACTAAATGTACACTTTAGTTTGATACCGATAGAAGATCTTGCTCACGATGCTTGAGATTGAAGTCAGGCTGCTAAATGTACTAAATACTCCTTTGATCTTGCTCCTTATACTACTAATTGTTGTGCCAGTTATTGATATCAGTGTGGTCAATTGACTAATGATGGACATACCGCCAGGCCAAACATAACTTGGTTGTGAAGAACTGTTATATATATAGATCTATTTTTTTTAGTGTTTCCACCAAATTATAGAATCTATTGGTTCCTTCTATTGTGTTTATACCTACCTTCCCCATTATGGCTGTCAAGTTCTAGCTCATCATATAAATTAAACTGACACTGATATCTTGTAATATTGTTGTATGTCGATTAATTCTCTAAAACAATGTACTGATAGCAACAATTTCTTGAGATGTTTGCATACGGTTTCCTGCTGTAGGCTATTCTCAGAACGGACAACTACTTGCAATGTTTTGTTCAAATGTTTCTCGGTTCTCACAAGCTTTTCTGTGGTTATTCTCATAATCTTGCAGTGGAGCACTCCTGATATTAATTTTGTGCACCCTCTATTGTGCTACCAGCACTCCTGATACTACTAATTATTGTGCAAGTTATTTATATCAGTGTCCGAACAATTGACTAATGTTTCTGGTGTGATTTGTGCTTCTGCAGGGAGGTGTTCAGTAGGACTACAAGGAGAAGAACCCCAACAACAAGCAGGTCCTATTTCCATGCATGCGGTTGTGGAGAGGATGAAAGCCGCTGGGTAGGCTCTCATCAAGCGCTTCACTCATAAACTTCTCGTTTGCACTGCTTGCAAATTCATATGCGCATATAAGTTATCATCATTCTGTGTTCATCCAAGCTTCATTTCTTGTTTAGTGTAGTGATGTTTCAGTTCTTGTCATGCTTAGTGCAAGTGATAAACATGAATTTCATGTAAAATATGCACAAGTGCCCATCCACAGATGGTTATTTGGCTGTACTATGGTTCTGTTTTTTCCGTAGCATCTTACATGCAACCGTAGTGAACTTAAACTGTAGCTAAAATGTGATCTTCTGGCTGTCAAAATTTAGCAATGAATTGATTTATATTATAATGTCTCTACTTTGATCTTAACATATTGAGTGTTGCCTTTTGTTTTATTAAGGCCCCATTGGAAAAACTTTGTCAATTTTATGTCTGGTTCTATCTGTTTGTTTAGCTAATGATGCATGCGACTTGCAATCTGGTGTCAATTTCATGTGCTTTTGCAAGGTTGAAGGATCTTTTTATTTATCTATGTTCTGACGGTTATTTTGGTGTGTTCTTTGTTCTACAGGGATGGTTTCAGGAAGGTCTACCAGGAGAAGCACCCAAAAACAAAGCAGGTCTCTGGTAAGCACCCTTTCCTCTGCATGTCACGTTCGTTTCAATTGTTTTGATATTCCACGGGTGTAGTAACTGCAGTTTGTAATTGTTGCATACTATTTTATTAAGTACAGAAGTTTTGTCATGAAACCTTGACTTGAACTTAAGTGATAATGTTATGCCTCTTATTTTTACTTACTTTGATGCTTTTCTTGTGTGCTGGAGTGCATCATTGATTCTTACTAACCTTTTTGAAAGATGATAGCAGCTTCTTTGATGCTTATTACTGACCCTCACCTTTGTTCTTGCAGATCGAAAGGAGCCCTGCTAGAGGGAGACGTCCTTGACCCTGGACCATGATGGCGCCCTGTAATTAGTGCTAGTCACTAGTCATAGCTAGCTTATTTAGTTATATGATCACTGTGTACACTGTAATTGAATAATTTTGGATATTATTTCAAGAAATTTGTTGACTCATTTTGACATGTCATTTCAAAATAATCGGCTGTGATGTCTCTATTCTGTTTGAAATTTTTGTACACTGGACCATGAAAATGTAGAAGGCCAAAAAAAATTACAATGCAAAACGGACGAGGCCCAATAGATAAATGGGCGCAAAAAGATTGAGGCCCAATAGAGAAATGGATGCAAAAAGGCTAATTTGAAAAGGATCAGGCCTAGCAGATAAATGGACTGCAGAGGCCTAGTAGACAAATGGACTGAAAAAGGCCAAGGCCCAAAAGAACAAGACATCAAAGGTCCAAGCCCAAGGCAAAAAGGACAGAAAAAGGCTCTTGTAAAAAAAAGTTGACCACAAAAAGGCCGAGACTCAAAATTGAAAGGCCGAGTTACTGGGCTTGGCCCATCTGGAGCAACACGACTGGACTGGGCTAAATTCAAATTACGACCATTTTGTTTGGTCACAATTCTGCCACGTAGGATTGGCCACGTAGGATCCGACGTGGCCTGGCTAAATTGCTAGTGACCAATATTTTGGTCATAATGCTTATGACCATCTATTTTGGTCATAATCGTCTATGACCAATTCGAAAAATTGGTCGTCGTAGGCGGTCAGTGACGCTCAACTGCCGACCAACTGTTTTTGGTCAGAAGAGGGTCATAAATTGAGCAACAATGACCATCTAGTGACCAAAATGAAGGGTCACTAGTCAACAGATTTCTTGTAGTGCAATCAATAATAAACTTTGGGACTATGCACATTATACTCAGAATGACAACTATGCTCTCTTAGACGGTGCATAAAGATAGAAGATGGAGACTCAACATAAAAGTAAAAGAAAGGCCCTTCACAGAGGGAAGACGTGATTAAACATGTGCTAGAGCTTTTCATTTGTAAAACAGAGATAAACAATTATTTTGAGAGGTGGTTGTTTCATGTCAACGACTGGCAATGGGGAATTACTATCTTCCATAGTAAACAAGTGAGAGCGGTTCCGAGTTCTTTGAAAATTTGGCACATTGGTGCTCTTTTATAAAGCTTTGGCACTCCTCCCCACCTTTTTCCTTTCTCAAACCATGGCTAACCGATTCCATCGGGTGCCCACCAACTTTCACATACCATGGAGGAGTGCTCTTTTTCTTTCTTTTTAAAATTAGATTACAATGGTCTGACCAGCTCCCTTACAAAATTAATGATGAGCAGATGAAGCTGCCTAGTCAAGGGGTACTCAATTTAATATGGAAGATAGCAATTCCGACCACTACGTCCCCATGAGCTAAAAACAGTAGCACAAAATGAGAAGTATTTGACAGTTTTGAAAGGTAGCACATGAAAATTTACTTGGAATGGCTTTGAAATACCATGCATAGGAATTTATAGTGGACACAATGGCAAACTTGGTTTTTGGGAGTTGGATGCACGAGTAGAGCTCATACTCAGTACAAAATGAGGGCTAGCAAAAGACTGGGAGCGACCAACTAAGAGAGCAATAACGGCCATAATCATGCATAGCGACAAAATATCATTGAAAGAAGCATAAAGTGGTATCACAAGTCAAAAACCAAATGATCATAGAGGCTATAGGCGACTTATTTTGTAGTCAACATGGTGTAAGCATGTGCCAAGTCAACCCAAATAAAGCATCAAAGGAGAAAACCAAATAAATGCTTCCAAATAATAAAAACAACGCATGATTTTTTCAAAGGCTCATTAAGCAATCTCAGTCATTTGAGACAAGTCACGCTACAACAAAAATCACTAAGCATACTATCAAAACGCAATCAAGCATGGCATGCAAAAGTCTAAGCCGCAGTCTAAACAAGCTCCTTTTTGTACCACTTTTTTGCATAAAGCTTTTTCTCTTTTCCAACACCATTCGAACCTTTTCAAAACAACTCTTTGAGGAAAACCAACATAGACCAGAGGTCCAAATACACCTTGATGCAAAGATAAAACAAGATCTGAATAAAAATCAAGGCGAAAAACGAAAGCTAAACACAGTAGCAGAAAAAGAGAACACTCGTTGAACCATAAGAGTGAAAACTAGAGTGTTCTTGGCAATGAAAAATGAAGTATGACTCCCTCCAAACCAACATGATGTGATCCAACCATTTATTTCAGCAAACAAAACAAAAGAAAACTGAAGAAAAAAAATAACTGGCGCTCCAAGAAAAACGCATAGTGCATAAAGCAATAAAAATATAGTGTTTTGAAAGGTGACCTGATTTTTGCCGATGAAGAAGGAGTGCCTCGGGGCATCCCCAAGCTTTGACGCTTGTACTTCTTGGATATTTATTGGGGTGCATGGGCATCCCCAAGCTTGAGCTTTTGTCCATTCTTCATCTCATCTCATCATTCTCCAATCCCTACACTTGAAAACTTCCTTCATACAAAACTTAACACAATTCTATTAGCAATGTTAGCATAAACATAATAATGAATCAACCCTTTTCAGTTCATATTTTGACACAAAACCACCACATATAAAGCATATACTACTGTAGCAACTTCCCCAAAAGTTCCGTGATCAAAAGAACTCAAAAAGAAAGCGATCGAGAGGCAAACACAAATAGTGGCAGAAATCTGTCAAAACAGAACAGCTGACAAAGGTCGAATTTTTAGAGGGTTTTATGTTGCTCAAATCAAAATGTGTTAAACTAATGAAAGTTTGCAAATAACCTGCGGCATATGCACAAGAAATCGCAGGTCCAAAAGATATACAGAGAATTTTCACGAATTTTTACGGTGCAGCACCAAAATCTATTTCAGGACAGCAACATCCTCAAATCTTATCTCACTCAAATTAGAGGCTTCTCTTGGCACAAAAACGAAATAAAAATGATAAGGAGAGGTTATTACAGTAGTAATAACTTCCAAGACTCAAATAAAAGAAAAATAACTGAAAGTAAAAATATTGGGTTATCTCCCAAGAGTGCTTTTCTTTAACGCCTTTGAGCTAGGCGCAGTAATTCGCAAAGATGCTCATGTAGGCGCCATAAAAGAGCTTGAGGCAAAGGCGCTATATAAGAACTTGAAGCAAGAGAGAGCATCAAAAAGCAAATATGAAACACATTTAAATCTAAACCACTTCCTATGAAAAATAGTCTTGTAAAGAGACAAGTCATGAAAGTGCAAAGCAAAAAGCATAGGAAGGCAAAACAATTACAACTTCAAGAATTGCAACATAAAGAGGGGAAACTCAATATTGTTGAGATCCATCAAACCATGTTTCCCTCTCTCATAATAACTTTCAGTAGCATCATGAATAGAACTAACAATATAACTATCACATAAAGGATCTCTATCATGAGCCACATGCATAAAAGAATTAATACTCCCCACATGAACAATAGTAGTAGGAGCAGATTCAACAGAATAATTATTCTCATCACCATAGTCATCAAAAACAGGAGGCATATTGCAATCATAACTAATTTTCTCCTCAAAAGTAGGTGAACTAAAAATATTATACTCATCATCATAAACTAGAGGCTTAATATCATCACAAGCTAGAGAACAGCTATTTCGCAAAGCATATTTATCAAACATATCATCATAAGAAGGAACATGGATAGTACTAATGGTACAACAATTATTAACTTTAGAATTGGTACCAAAAAGATTTTCAATATCAAAAGTAGAGTGCTTTTCCCAATCATGATCACTAACATAGGTAACAGGCATAGGAACATCATCCCAATCAGAATTATCATAATCTATAAGAGGATCATAATGCTTAGGGGAAGATATTGTGTCCTCTCGCCTTTACTCTTCTTCTTCTTCATACTCTTCTTACTCTCTCCTTTAGGAGGGAGAGACTTGAAGGGCATCTTCTCCACATATCCTTTAGGAGGGAAAGGCATCTTCTCCACATAATCTGGTTTACTGACAGAAACAACAGAAGAAACTTTGGAGGATTCCTCCTCTCTATTAATAAGATAGAAACATCTATTAGTCCTGTCATAGCTTGGCAAAACATCATGTTTTATAAGATTTTATAAGTAAGTATTTGCGAGGCAATCTTTAACACAATAGAGACGACAACCACGAAGGGTGCTATTAATATCAGAATCACTCATATCTATCAAAGAAGTCTTTCTAGATATCTCTTCACACTCCAAAAACAAAGAAAGCTCATCATGCTGATTGAGAGTAATCTTGTCATCACAATACAAATTTATGGTACTCATTCGATTAAATGGGCATTGAAAATTAAAGTGACCCGTGTTATCGCAAAGTTCACAAAGAAAAGGATAAAGCTCACAAACCTTTTCACCAAGCTCATCTAGAGCCCTGAGCCACATACAGGTTTCTTCATTTGCGTGGTGGACACAATAATCTTCCTTGTTGTAACTCTGTTCACAAGGTCTTTGTACTCCACAAAAATTAACATGCTTATAGGAAATAGGACTTTTAGAGGTTTGAGCATGTTTATTGCAATCATCAACAACAATATCATTTTCTACACAAGTGTCCTTAAAAGGTTCATGATACACGTCCCCATTTCCTTTAGGAACATTAATATGGGAAGCAAAGGTTTTAAAGCAATCAATCATAATTTGAGGATCAAGACCATACTTAGCACTAAGCTCTTGAAAATCAGCAGTTTCAGCGAAAGACTTAATGCAATCAAACTCGTAATTCATACCTGATCCTTTACCTTTATCGCTATCCCAACCTTCAATATTGTTTTGAATTGTTTCAAGCAGATCCCACTTGGTGTCAACATCCTTGCTTGTGAAAGACCCATCAAAGCATGCATCTAGATAGTCCTTGTAATATCCTGAAAGCCTTGCATAAAAATTATTAATAATAATATTACGGGGAAGATCATGAATAGGACATTTGTGCATTAGTAACTTCAATCTTCCCCACGCTTAGGCAATGCTTTCTCCCTCATGCGGATGAAAATTATAAATGTAATTCCTATCTTTATAAACCTTACTAGAAGGATAGAATTTAGAATAAAAGAGAGGTACAATTTCCTCCCACTCAACATGTCAGCCATCCTTCAGTGTTTTATACCATTCCGCAGCTCTGCCCTTCAGTGATAAAGAGAATAGCTTCTTCTTAACTCGGTTCATCGAAATACCTGCACACTTGAACAACTCGCATAATTCATGTATAAAGAGCAAATGATCACCTGGATGGATAGTTCCATCTCCTAAATAGCAGTTATCCATAGCACGTTCAACAATCTTCATAGGTATTTTAAAAGGATGAGGAGCACAATCATCATTAGAAACATCACACATGGGAGATAAAATATCATCAGAGCAAACTTTCTCCACTAAAGCTGGGGAACTAAAAATATCATGCTTAACAAAACCAACTTCCCCAAGCTTAGACTTTTCTATAGTATTAGCAATAACGGTGTTCAAAGCATTCGTACTAATAACATTGCTATGCGAAACAAGCTCCAAAGTTTTTCAATTTTCTCTTCAAATCTAAACTCAGGGAAAAGACTAAAGAACTCTTTACTTTCCATTAAGCCTAACTAGTGAAAATAAAAACAAGAAACAAAAAGATATAATTGCAGAATCTCAAGGAAATAACTTCAAGCACTCACACAGGAGGATGCGAGTACCTTTTACCTTACCTCCCCGGCAACGGCGCCAGAAAAGAGCTTGATGTCTACGCACGCGTCTATTCTTGTAGACAGTGTTGGGCCTCCAAGTGCAGAGGTTTGTAGAGCAGCAGCAAGTTTCCCTTAAGTGGATCACCCAAGGTTTATCGAACTCAGGGAGGAAGAGGTCAAAGCTATCCCTCTCAAGCAATCCTGCAATTACGATACAGAAAGTCTCTTGTGTCCTCAACACACCCAATACACTTGTCAGATGTATAGGTGCACTAGTTCGGCGAAGAGATAGTGAAATACAAGTAGTAGTGATGATTATGAGTATTAAACGTAATCTGAAATAAGTATCACTGCGAGCAAACATGTAACAAAACTGAAAGGAAACGGTGTGCAAAGCTTGGGAACAAGGCCTAGGGATCATACTTTCACTAGTGGACACACTCTCAACAAATATAACATAATTAAACCAATAGATACTATCATCAATATGCAACTCAAAACAATTCTCCAATGGAAAACGAACACTAATCATGCGTAGGGCTACGAAGCACTCCTCAAAGTCCGTATGTACCCAAACTAGATTGTCCCACACTATCACCGTGAACGCACTAGATGGTTCTAACAAACACCAACAATTCATAGAGACATTAACCAAAAAGATACACATGATGCGCACACTAGTCACCTTCACACCATGATACAAGGTATCTCCGGAGTTTACAAATATAAAGCACGGGAGTAGCATACTATCTGAATAATAACATCTACCAATTCAACTAGATACAAAGCTCACGATCACATAAAGATCACATCATGGGAGAGAGAGGTGAACCACATAGCTACCGGTAGAGCCCTCAGCCCCGGGGGAGAACTACTCCCTCCTCATCATAGGAGACAACAAGGTTGATGGAGATGGCGGTGAAGTCGATGGAGACGGCGGAGACGGCGATGGAGACCAATGGAGATGGCTCCGGGGGCACTTCCCCATCCTGGCAGGGTGCCGGAATAGAGACTTCTATCCCCCGAAATTCATCGTCGACGGCGGCAGAGCTACAAAACTCTTTCTGGAAAATTGCCAATTGTTTTAGGGTTTTCCATCAGGAGGCTTCTTATAGGCGAAGGGGCGTCGTCAGGAGGCGACCAGGGGGGCCTCACCATAGGTGGGCGCGGCCAGGGCCTGGGCCACACCCCCTCATGGTGTGGGCAGCCTCTGGCCCCCTCCGGCTCTCATTCGGTCTTCGGTCCTCTTCCGGGAAAAATAGGAGTTCTGGAACTTGTTTCGTCCAATTCCGAGAATATTTCCTGTGTAGCTTTTCTGAAACACAAAAACAGCAGAAAACAGGAAACTGGCACTGTGGCATCTTGTTAGTAGGTTAGTTCCAGAAATCGCATAAAAACGCCACGAAGTGTAACGAAACACAAGGCAAATGGTGTAAAAATAAGCATGGAGCATCAAAAATTATAGATACGTTTGAGACGTATCAGACTCCTACAGGTCATTCCCATTAACTAGGTGATGACCCACAAGTATAGGGGGTGTATCGTAGTACTTTCGATAAATAAGAGTGTCGAACCCAACGAGGAGCAGAAGGTGTTGATGAGTGGTTTTGATCAAGGATTCACTGTAAATACTAGCAAACAGGTTTTCATGGGTATTTGGTAATACGAGTAAATAAAGTGCGAGTAAATAAAAGACAGTAGTAACAATTGCAGCAAGTGGCCCAATCCTTTCTTCAGCAAAGGACAAGCCGGTTGTGTAACTTATAATAACCAAACGTTCTCGAGGACACACGGGAGTTTCTGTCAAGAGCTTTCGCTTCATAAAGCCAATAGTCTTTATTGGTTTGATAGGTGTTATGGGGGTGAACCTGTGCTAGCGCACTACCCTTACTAGGATAAATACACACTTGTGATTATACCCTCCTGCAAGCATCCGCAAATACAAGAAAGTAATTAAGATAAATCTAACCACAGCCTTAAACTCTAAGATCCTACGCTCCCTGATCCTACGCTCCCATGTCCTCAAGAACTAAACGAACTACTCACAAGACATCATATGGATCATGATCATAGGTGAAATAATGGTAAATAACAATCTGAACATAAACCTTAATTCAACGGTTCCACTCAATAGCATCAACTACAAGAGTAATCAACACCGGGAAAGTTTCCCCTATGAATATAACAAGATCCAACTCAAGATGTTACAGCGGGATGGCATGGTGATGGTGGAGATGAAGGTGCTGGTGATGGAGATGATGATGATCCCGATGAAGTCCCGTGCGATGATGATGACGATGGCGACGATCTCCCCTCTCCGGGAAGGAATTTCCCTGGCAGATTTCTGCCTGCCGGAGAGCTTTTCTCTCTCTGGTGTTTTCCGCCCCTCAGAGGCGGCGGTGTCTAACTCTGAGCCCCCCTTTGACTTAGGTTTTCAGGGACGATGAAATACGTGAAGGGGCGAGACCAGAAGTGGGCCAGGGTGGCCTCACACAGGGCTGGCGCGGCCAGGGGTCAGGCCGCGCCACCCTGGCGTGAGGGCCCCTCCTGGCTCCTCTCGACTCCTCCTTCTGGCTTCCTGAGTCTTCTGGGAAAATATAATTTCCTGGTATTTTTCTAGAATTTTCCTGATCTTCAAAATATGGTCCCTTGATGGTCCTTTTTCCAGCAGTATCCTGACTCCGGGTGCAAATCCTCCAATGATCATCAAACATGTGAAAACAAGGGAAATAACATAAGTATCAACTCTAAATGTGAAATATATCAATGAATAACAGTAAATTATGATACAAAATAGTGATGCAAAATGGACGTATCGACCCCCCCAAGCTTAGACCTCGCTTGTCCCCAAGCAAAAACTAAACTCGGTAAACATGACCACAGGTTTATGGAGTGAAGTGTCGATAATCAAAATACGGACAAGAAGCATCACATTCACCAAGGCACAAATTATAGTAGACAGCAACTTCCCTTTATAAGATATAGACTTGCAATAGGTAAAAGGGAATCACATGTAAAGATGCACAAGGTAAACTATAATTGGCAATGGCAAACCTTAGTTCTTGGTCAAAGAATGATGAACAAGCTATTCTTTCTTTTAAACGGAGCCTTTTAAAACAGAGCTAATATAGCAAAGACCATATGCTCAACAAAATAAACTTTTGCATTCATAGAAAGCTTTCAAAGATATATTCCTTCAGACAAAAGCATTGTACAAAACAAGGAAGATAGTAAACATGATTAAACGAATCAACATATGGATGAGTGAAACATAACAACTCAAATGCTTGCTTGAGATAGAGGGGAATAGGTTGACTCAACATAAAAGTAAAAGATAGGCCCTTCGCAGAGGGAAGCAGGGATTAAACATGTGCTAGAGCTTTTCATTTGCAAAACAGAGGTAAAAAGTTATTTTGAGAGGTGGTTGCTTTTGTCAACGACTAGCAACGGAGTTCTTGATATCTTCCATACTAAACAAGTGAGAGCGGTTCCGAGATGTTTGATTAATTGGCACATTGGTGCTCTTTTATAGCTTTGCACTCCTCCCCACCTTTTTCCTTTCTCAAACCATGGCTAACCGATTCCATCGGGTGCCGACCAACTTTCACATACCAGGGAGGAGTGCTCTTTTCTTTCTTTTTGAGATTAAAATGGTCTGACCAGCTCCCTTGCAAAATTAATGACGAGTAGATGAAGCTGCCTAGTCGAGGGGTACTTAATTTAGTATGGAAGATAACAAACCTATCCACTACGTCCTCATGAGCTAAAAACAGTGGCACAAAATGAGAAGTGTTTGAAGGTTTTTGAAAGGTAGCACATGAAAATTTACTTCGAATGGCTTGAGATACCATGCATAGGAATTTATAATGGACTCTTTGGAAGTGACTTGGCTTTGGGATTTGGATGCACGAGAAGTATTTCCTCTCAGTACAGGTTTTTGGCTAGCAAGGCTGGGTAGCAAGCATAAGAGTTGCATGAAACAGACAAACATACATATAATAAGAACAATCATGCAAACTCCCTTGAAGGCACAACGATTTTGACTTTAGGAATAACAATGCTTATAAGCCAAACATGAAGGATAAACTGAAGTGATGTAACTACAAGCACTTCTTTATTCTTTTCTACTCAAACCTCAAGGTAAAGTTGCTACTGACCAAGCTTGGTTTGCCAAAACCAACTAAATTTACTCATGCTCCCAAAGTGATACCAATACCAATCAACAAGACTAGTCATACAAGAGAGATTGCAAACTAACATAAAGTGTGCGAAAAGTAAACGATAAAACTTCTCATTAATATTTCATTACCGCAACTCACACCAAGGGATACAAAGATAACCAACTAAGGAGGATACTTCCAAATTGCAGACTATTCTATAAGATAACTTCTCTATTCAAGATATGACTCTACTTGAAAAGTAAATGAGCAAAAGGTAATGATGTGATACCGCGGCACTCCCCCAAGCTTGGAACAAGCCAAGGGGATGCCTATACCGAAGACGAATTACTCCTTGGGTGGTATTGGTAGCAGCCTTGGATTAATGAAATATTCCAGCAATCTGCGAAGCCTGATATTCTCTTCTTGAAGCATCTCTACCTCCCTCTTCAAGGCTCGATATTGAGTGCAAAACTCATTGGTGACCAGCATTACCTCTTCTATCACGGGCATGGAGTTAAGATCCAAAACATGATATGTTGGCCCCTGCAGATCATGAGAAAAGATACGTCTAGCTTTCGTTGGTCCTTCAAAAGCAGGGTTCTTTGGCCTTGCTCTTCCTGAACCTTGCTCCTCCTTCCACTTTTGGCGCTGGTGATTATCTACCCAGGGTCCTTTGCCCTTGTTGTCACTTGAAGAGGCCATGGCTCCCCCAAGCTTAAGATCAACTCCTAACAGAAACAGCTCGAAACAAAACACGACGAGAAAACGATATACAGACCTCGGGGACTCCGGGGGGTTAAATAGGAAAAAATTATACATCGAAACGAAATCACAGGAGGAAACCGGGATGGAAACGAGTTCCGGGGTACTCTCACACCTGGGTGACGCGGCCAGGGGTGGGCCCGCGCCACCTATGTGTGAGAAGCCCACGGACTCCTTTTCCTGCCCGTTTTCGTCTCGTGATTTTTTCATATTTAGTAAAAACAGCAGAAATATTAAAGGAAGAGCTTTTCGCGAAACTTCTCTGACTAGAACTGTTACCTATTCAAAAACGAACTCTGCAGGTACCTGCAATTTGTCTTGGATGAATTCTTCCAGAGAAACTGTTTCAATAACATCAACATCTTCATTATAAGAATCTCCAGAAATATAATGTTTGAGTCTTTGCCCATTCATCACTTGTGTAGAGTCATCTTTCAATGAAGCAATCTTAATAGCACCTGAGCGGTACACTTCCACAATAACATATGGTCCTTCCCATTTTGAAAGTAATTTTCCTGCAAAAAATCTGAGACGAGACCTATACAATAGAACTTTCTCACCAACATGAAACTCTCTCTTAAGAATTCTCTTATCATGCCATTGTTTGACTTTCTCTTTAAAAAGCCTGGCATTCTCATACGCTTCGTTTCTCCACTCATCTAGAGAACTCAAATCTAACAACCTTTTCTTACCAGCTAGTTTAAAATCTCTATTAAGCTCTCTCACTGCCCAAAAAGCTTTGTGTTCTAATTCTAAGGGCAAGTGACACGCTTTTCCATAAACCATCTTATAAGGAGACATACCCATAGGGTTCTTATAAGCAGTTATATAAGCCCATAAAGCATCATTTAACTTACTAGCCCAATTTTTCCTAGATCTATTGACAGTCTTCTGCAAGATAGACCTGGTTTCTCTATTAGAAAGCTCTACCTGCCCGCTAGTTTGGGGATGATAAGCAGAAGCAATTCTATGATTAACATCATATTTAGCAAGAGTTTTTCTAAAACCACCGTGAATAAAATGAGAACCTCCGTCAGTCATAAGATATCTAGGCACACCAAACCTAGGAAAAATAACATCGTTGAGCATTTTTAACGAGGTCTCACCATCGACACTCTTTGTGGGTATGGCTTCTACCCATTTAGTAACATAATCAACAGCAACAAGTATATGGGTATAGCCTTTTGAAGGAGGAAAAGGACCCATAAAGTCAAATCCCCAACAATCAAATGGTTCAATAACAAGAGTGTAACTCATAGGCATTTCATTGCGTCTAGAAATATTACCAACTCTTTGACATTCATCACAAGATAAGACATACCTTCTGGCATCTTTAAAGAGGGTTGGCCAATAAAAACCTGATTGTAGAACCTTTTGCGCGGTTCTATCTCCAGCATGATGCCCTCCATAGGCGCTGCTATGGCATTTTCTTAATATTTCTTGTTGCTCATATTCCAGTACGCATCTTCTCATAATACCATCAACTCCTTCTTTATATAAGTGTGGGTCATCCCAAAAATAATGCCTCAAATCATAAAAGAATTTTCTTCTTTGCTGAGCTGTAAAAGTTGGAGGCAAATACTTGGAAACAATAAAGTTAGTATAATCAGCATACCAAGGAAGGTCTCGCGAAGTTACATTTATTGAAGCCAACTGTTCATTTGGAAAACTATCATTAACAGGAATAGGATCAAAAGAAATGTTTTCCAATCTAGACAAATTGTCAGCTAGCACCTTTCCTATCTACGATATGCAAATCAAACTCTTGTAAAAGCAACACCCATCTAATAAGCCTAGGCTTAGCATCCTTCTTAGTCATAAGATATCTAATAGCAGCATGATCAGTATGAATAGTAACTTTAGAATCAACAATGTAAGATCTAAACTTATCACATGCAAAAACAACAGCAAGAAACGCTTTCTTAGTAGTAGCATAATTCTTCTGAGCAGCATCAAGAGTCTTACTAGCATAATGAATAACATTCAACTTATTATCTACGCGCTGTCCAAGAACAACACCAACAGCAAAATCACTAGCATCACACATAATTTCAAAAGGTAAATTCCAATCAGGTGGTTGAACAATAGGAGCAGTAGTTAAAGCCTTCTTAAGAGTTTCAAAAGCTTCCTTACAATCATCATCAAAGACAAATGGTACATCTTTTTGAAGAAGATTAGTAAGAGGCTTTGAAATCTTAGAGAAATCTTTAATAAACCTCCTATAGAAACCAGCATGACCAAGAATACTAGGAATACCTTTAACATCTCTGGGACAGGGCATTTTCTCAATTGCCTCCACTTTTGCTCTGTCAACTTCAATACCTCTTTCAGAAATTTTATGTCCAAGGACAATTCCTTCATTCACCATAAAATGGCATTTCTCCCAATTAAGAACAAGGTTAGTTTCTTCGCACCTCTGCAAAACTTTATCAAGGTTGTGCAAACAATTATCAAAAGAAGTTCCATAGACGGAGAAATCGTCCATGAAGACCTCCACAATTTCTTCACAAAAGCCATGAAAAATAGCAGACATGCATCTTTGAAAAGTAGCAGGAGCATTGCATAAACCAAACGGCATACATCTATAAGCATAAGTTCTATAAGGACAAGTAAAAGTGGTTTTCTCTTGATCTTCCTTTTTAACAGCAATTTGAGAAAAACCAGAATAACCATCAAGGAAACAAAAATGAGTCTTCTTAGACAACCTTTCTAACATTTGATCTATAAACGGTAAAGGGTAATGATCTTTCTTAGTAACTTTGTTTACCTTCCTATAATCAATGCACATTCTATAACCAACTACTACCCTTTGAGGAATAAGCTCGTTATTCTCATTAGGCACAACAGTCATATCTCCTTTCTTAGGAACACAATGAACAGGACTAACCCATCTACTATCAGCAATAGGATAAATAATACCAGCATCAAGGAGCTTTAATACCTCATTTCTTACCACATCCTTCATCTTGGGAATTAGGCGGCGTTGATGCTCCACGACTGGCTTCGCATCTTTCTCCATATTAATGGCATGCTGACATAAAGTGGGAGAAATCCCTTTTAAATCATCAAGAGTATATCCCATAGCTCCTCGGTGTTTCCTCAATATCTCCAATAGTCTTTCTTCTTCCTTTCCTAAAAGTTTAGAGCTAATAATAACAAGATATATTTTCTTATCATCTATATAAGCATATTTAAGATCATCAGGCAAAGGCTTTAATTCGAACACAGGATCTTCCTTAGGTGGCAAAGTGGTACCAAGATCCTCCACAGGTAGATTATGCTTGATTAATGGTGGTTGACGAAGAAGAATGTCGTCAATCTCTTCTCTTTCCTTGCTGAAAACATCACTTTCGTGATCTTCCATGAATTGCTGCAAGGCATTATTAGGAGCAAGAGCAATAGAAGCAAGCTGTTCAACTCGAAAATTTTCATTAGGCGTGTCATTTTCATAAGAAGTCTTAGCAAACTTGGAAAAATTAAACTCATAAGACTCTCCATTAAACTTAGTAAAAAAATTCTCCTTCTTACAATCTATCACGGCGCCACAAGTGTTCAAAAATGGTCTACCAAAAATAATAGGACAAGTTTTACTAGCCTCCTTACCAAGTACTAGAAAATCAGTGGGGTATTTAGTCTTACCGCAAAGAACTTCCACATCTCGAACAATTCCAAGAGGCCAAACAGTCTCTCTGTTAGCAAGCTGAACAACCACATCAATATCTTCAAGTTCACAAGCGCCAATATCATGCATAATTTCTTTGTAAAGCTCTAAGGGAATAGCACTTGCACTAGCACCAATATCACATAAACCATAATAGCAATGATCTCCAATCCTGACAGAAATAACAGGAACACTTGTTTTCCTATGCTTTTTAGGATGTGAGAGAATGTTAGAAGCATCTTCACAAAAAAGAATATATTCATCCCCTACATCTTTAATAACAAGATCCTTCAATATAGCTACAGGAGACTTAATAGTAATTTGCTCATCAGGTTTTGCAGCTTTCTTAGTACTTTTATTAGACACACTCACCAAAGTAGAATACTTCTTTACCTTAGCAGGGAAAGGTGTCTTCTCAAAATAAGGTTCAGGCACAATGCTATCAACAGTACAAACTTCAGTAGCTGCAGCAGGTATATGACTAATAGAGTCTTTATAAGGCGCATGATATTTGTTCCAATATTTCTTTGGAACATCAAGATAAGAGGCAAAGGCCTTAAGACAATTAGCAAGTATTTGTGAATCAAGACCATAAGCAGTGCTAACACTATGAAAGTCATCGGTCCCCATAAAAGATTTAATGCATTCATAATCATAGTTTATACCTGACTTCCTACCTTTGTCATTTTCCCATCCTTCAGCATTCTCTTGTATACGGTCAAGAAGTTTCCACTTAGCATCTTCTTTCATATGAGTAAATGATCCAAAGCAAGAAGCATCCAAATAATCCTTATCAGGAAGAGTAAGCCGCGCATAAAAATTATCAATAACAATATTATTGGGGAGCTCATGAATGGGGCATTTGAGCATTAGTAACTTCAATCTCCCCCACGCTTGGGCAATACTTTCTCCATCATGAGGCCAAAAATTATATATCCGGTTATGGTCTTTATGAATTTCACTTGGAGAATAAAACTTGGAATAAAAGAGAGGTACAATATCCTCCCATGCCATAGATGGACCATCTTGGAGTAGTCGATACCACTCTTCAGCTCTGCCTTTCAATGATAAAGAGAATAATTTCTTCTTGACCTGGCTTGGTGAAATACCTGCACATCTGAACAACTCGCATAATTCATGTATAAATAATAAGTGATCACCAGGATGGACAGTTCCATCTCCTGAATAGCAGTTATCCATAATACGCCCAACAATTTTCATAGGTATTTTAAAAGGATCAATTTCAGCAGGTGGTGGCGATGGTGGTTCATCCACATGTGCAGCAGTAGTAGTAGAAGTGTTTCCAAATAGGAAACCAAATGGAGAGTTCTCCATAGCAGAGTAAAATAAAAATAAAAGACAAAATAAAAACAATACTCACAGTGACGGTTACCTTTACCAATTCCACTCTTCAATAGCGCTACACTCCCCGGCAACGGCGCCAGAAAATAGTCTTGATGACCCACAAGTATAGGGGGTGTATCGTAGTACTTTCGATAAATAAGAGTGTCGAACCCAATGAGGAGCAGAAGGTGTTGATGAGTGGTTTTGATCAAGGATTCACTGTAAATACTAGCAAACAGGTTTCCAGGGGTATTTGGTAATATGAGTAAATAAAGTGCGAGTAAATAAAAGACAGTAGTAACAATTGTAGCAAGTGGCCCAATCCTTTCTTCAGCAAAGGACAAGCCGGTTGTGTAACTTATAATAACCAAACGTTCTCGAGGACACACGGGAGTTTCTGTCAAGAGCTTTCGCTTCATAAAGCCAATAGTCTTTATTGGTTTGATAGGTGTTATGGGGGTGAACCTGTGCTAGCGCACTACCCTTACTAGGATAAATACACACTTGTGATTATACCCTCCTGCAAGCATCCGCAAATACAAGAAAGTAATTAAGATAAATCTAACCACAGCCTTAAACTCTAAGATCCTACGCTCCCTGGTGCAACGGTTTCCCAACGGAGGTTTAGGTTTCTGTCACTCCAGCAACCCCACAATTGGTAGCCAAATACACAATGCATCTCACTAGGCCCATAAATGGTGAAGTATCCTGTAGTCGACGTTCACATGACACCACTAGTGAAATAGCACCACAACAATATCAAACTATTAAATATTTCTCAACAATAATTCACTACTAACATCTTGACTTCTCCCATGTCCTCAAGAACTAAACGAACTACTCACAAGACATCATATGGATCATGATCAGAGGTGAAATAATGGTAAATAAAAATCTGAACATAAACCTTAATTCAACGGTTCCACTCAATAGCATCAACTACAAGAGTAATCAACACCGGGAAAGTTTCCCCTATGAATATAACAAGATCCAACTCAAGATGTTACAGCGAGATGGTGTGGTGATGGTGGAGATGAAGGTGCTGGTGATGGAGATGATGATGATGATGATCCCGATGAAGTCCCGTGCGATGATGATGATGATGGCGACGATCTCCCCTCTCCGGGAAGGAATTTCCCCGGCAGATTTCTGCCTGCCGGAGAGCTTTTCTCTCTCTGGTGTTTTCCGCTCCGCAGAGGCGGCGGTGTCTAACTCTGAGCCCCCCCTTTGACTTAGGTTTTCGGGGACGATGAAATACGCGAAGGGGCGAGACCAGAAGTGGGCCAGGGTGGCCTCACACAGGGCTGGCGCGGCCAGGGGTCAGGCCGCGCCACCCTGGCGTGAGGGCCCCTCCTTGCTCCTCTCGACTCCTCCTTCTGGCTTCCTGAGTCTTCTGGGAAAATATAATTTCCTGGTATTTTTCTGGAATTTTCTTGATCTTCAAAATATGGTCCCTTGATGGTCCTTTTTCCAGCAGAATCCTGACTCCGGCAGCAAATCCTCCAATGATCATCAAACATGTGAAAACAAGGGAAATAACATAAGTATCAACTCTAAATGTGAAATATATCAATGAATAACAGTAAATTATGATACAAAATAGTGATACAAAATGGACGTATCACTAGGCGTCCAACCTAAGGTCAAAGCTTTTGCTCTGATACCAACTGTGGTGACCCAACATACCACTGCATGTTGTAGTATGCAAGTTGTTGACATAACACTCGTGAAGTACCATTTCACAAATATTACATCCCTCAGAGTGGTACAACAGAAACATAGCGGTCTTTATTCAAGCACTTAATATTACAAGCCACAAACTTACAAAGGACTCCAGTTCCTCCTCGGTCCAAAGAGGAACACTAGTAGGTTCTACATTGATGCTACAAACCTTAACTCGGACTGATAGAAGTAGGCTGAACATGATAACTGGCTTAAGTCACTTTATTCTATAGGTTTGGTGCGACCCAAGCTACTACCCTAACTACTAGTTGTTGGCCTCCTCCTCGGTTCCTTCGTTGTTTCCATAGACGATGGTGTAATCCACGCCTTCGATTCCACCGGAAAGGTCCGGCTCTTCATAGTAGACTTCCTCGTAGTCCTCCGATGCTCCTTCAGTTTCCTCATTCTGGCCCTCCAAGTCTAAGCAAGGGTTAAGAGGGAATGGGGTGAGTAACGAGTGTTACCCAACAAGTTCATTTAACAGGATAGAGGTGTTTGATGCACTAGCTACGACCATAGACTCAAGAGTCTTAGGTCAAATGCAGTTTTTATAATCATTTCTTCAAAGGTTGCTTTTATTTAAAAGAACTAGTTCTGTCAGTGTTCATAGATTACAATATTGTCATACGACATGAACTCGTATTTCGACTAGTATTACAATTGGGCCTAGCTTAATGGGCCTCAGGGGTACTCAACTGACGGGCTCTATTATCTGTACCCTTGTCAGTAGCCCCCGAGATTCTACCAGAATTGCAGATTCAGGTTGAATCTCTGATCTTTAAATCTCCGACTTGATCATTTCTTTGACTTCTTCATATCTTCAAACCTTCGACTTGGTCTTTTCACTTATTTTCATTATAATACCTCGCAAGGGGTTTTGATGAACAAGCCTGACAACTCTGACGGATCAAGAGGCCAGTTAACTGCCGGAACAGATACTTGTCACCTACTTCAAATTCAATCCCCTTGGACTTGAATTCGGGAAACCGGTCAAACCCATTCTTTTGCCACATTTAGGACTTACAAAGAATGAATCCCAATGATTCTCAGGGTACTCAGTGCGTCCACCAGGATTTTCTTCGCGTCGTAGACACGGATACATGCCAGCAGAGCGCATCCATGTGCGTATACCGGGCCACACAGGACGGATCCCGGGGTCTTACCTTCGTGATAAATCATGGCATTCGAGTTTAGTCGCGATGATGCAACTCGAGGATCATATGTCGCAGCCTTGTTTGACTATTTCATAGTATAAAATATTCGAGTTACTTAAATTGATAAAAAGGTCCCTCCCGATGGGAGTAATAGAACTTTCTGATTGTTCTTTCACCTTCTTTGCTTCAGTACTCATGAATACATATCATCAGGTGCGCGCCCAGCGCTCCCGATGGGAGTAGCCCCCGAGGCTATAGCCGAAATATTCGGGTATAGGCTCAAGAAAATAGATAAGTATATATATTTTTTATACTTCTTCGTGCATCAATTGTCCACTTCTTCCACTTATGCAATGTATTCTTTTTCTCCAAATATATGTAACAAGCCCCTGAGTCGAAGACGGGGTAAACTTGTGCTTCTTTGACAGATACTTTTCGTACTCCCTGCTTCTTTATTTTTTGCTGTCTTCTCTTTTTTTTTATGCATCCTTTTCCTGGATATGTTGACCTGTCTATTATCGTCTGCTCTAGGCAGCATATAGGAGCCTGTGATTATATTTTGGCCCTTGTAAAGGCCCATCATACGTGCTTATAAATAAAGCACGTCTGGCGATAGGTAAAAAACCCTAATCCAGTATTTAGCTTTTCCGCCGCACCATCTTCCTCCTCTCCAACTCATCTAGGGTTTCTCTTCCCAAATCCCGCCTCCATGGCTGATGCAAGTGGATCTTGCTTGAACCTTGGCGCCCCGGTGGAGAAGCGGGGCCGCGGCCGCCATCACGACAGTAAGAACAAGGTTTCAACCGATGCTGTGGTGGCTTCGTCGTCCGCTCTGGTGAAGCGGCGCCCCGGCCGTCCGGCTGGGAGCAAAAATAAACCCAAGGTGCCTTTTGCTGCACCTGGTCCAAGTGCTCCTTCTGCTAACGCTTCTTCTCCTCCGCCCAGACTCTTCTCGTTCTTCTGCATCGCCGGCCCGCAATGCCGTGAGATTCAGCGTCTACCTCTGAATTTTACCAAGTTCATGGATGGGCGAGAACTGCGGGAAGCTGTTCTGCGCGAGCACTCTGGGGGAGGAACTCCCTATGAAGTAGAAGTCTGGTATGATGGCGCCGGTGAACAATACTTCAAGGGCGGCTGGTCGCAATTTGCAGAGGACCATGACCTCCACCAGGGTTTTTTCATGACTTTCGACTTCCACGTTGGGACGTCGAAGTTCAACGTGAAAGTCTATGATTGCACCCAATGCCAGAAGGAGTATGAAGCCAAAGTACATTTTCATTAATTTCCTTTCTATGTAATCTGCTTCCCTGGTTGTATTTCTTCGTGTTATCTGTAATCAGTAACTATGCCTTTACTATGTGCTTTCTTTAGTAATAGACCATGGGAACAAATCCTTGTTCCGAGGTGTGTGTATAATCATTTTATCGGGTTCCTTTGAACCATTTATATAACTGCCGAAATATCGGGTTGTGATCAACCTTGTAGTATGTCGAAGATAACAACCATAGTACTTGATAATAACCTATTACTCTATATTTCGTACGACTCGAGGGTCCAAGCCCCCGAGTGGAAAAAATAAAATGTTTACATATATTGTCGAGTTGACCCAAGGAACCCGACTTGTGGCCTCATGTTCTGGGTTTAGAAGGTCAGAACTCGAAGAAATCTTATGTCGTCTATGCGTAGAATCGTCGTAATTGCTCTGCATTCCATGGGTTACTCTCGTTTTGCCCCGTTTTCTTGTCTTGTAGTTGATAAGCTCCTCCTGGTATCACTTCTGTCACGATGTAAGGTCCCACCCATGGGGACTCGAGTTTTCCATGCCCATCTTGCTTAAGTCGTAAGACTAGGTCTCCCACTATGAAAGATCGTGGACAAACTCGACTGCTATGGTAATTGCGCAGGCTTTACTGATATTGAGCGGCTCTGGCTAGTGCTACGTCCCTTGCCTCGTCGAGCACATCGACATCGTCCTGAAGTGCTTCTGTAGAAGTTGTCTCATCATATGTCGTGATTCTTAGAGCTTCATGCGTGATCTCTACTGGAAGCACGGCTTCTGCGTCGTGGACCAGGAAGAAAGGTGTTTCTTGAGTAGCAGCGTTGGGCATAGTTCACAGACTCTAGAGCACGGAGGGTAACTCGTCTATCCAAGCGTGCTTGGCTTTCTCGAGGGTTGCCAACAGTCGTTTCTTTATCCCGCTGCATATTAAGCCATTGGCTTTTTCCGTGCTTTGGGTAGTGTTTTGTTTATCATGTACGCCAGATATGGCTGCATCCAAGTTTCTTCTATCATCATGACTTCTTCTGGTTCTGCTGCACTTGTTTTTCCAGCCCCCGAGCCTGTTGCTTGTCCCTCTGTAGTCGAGGTTTTGCTATTCTTTATTGATCGCTCTATTATTTCCTCCCAGAAGACTCCTTGTGGTACGGGCAAGCATTGGGACCCGATATTTGCTAATTGTTGGCTTCCTCATTGCTGGCTCTGCTGACGTGCGAAACTTCGCATCCATCGAATGTTCCTTCAAGATAGTAGTATAAGTTTCTGTATGCTGTCATGTTGTCACTGATGGCGTCGCATTTGTTCATTACTTGTTGGACGACGAGGTTCGAGTCTCCAAATATTTTAAGTCAAGTCGCTCCACAAGGTTTTGCCATTTTCATTCCATGGAGCAACGCCTCGTATTCGGCTTCATTGTTAGAAGCTTGGGGAAAACTCATCCGTAACACATATTTCAATTTGTCGCCTTGCGGTGATATCAAGACTACGCCTGCTCCTGTGCCTTGGATTCTTTTTGAGCCGTCGAAATACATCGTCCAAACACTCGATAAATATGGGGGACCTGCACTTTGTAATTCTAGCCACTCTGCTGTAAAGTCTGGCAGAATTTGCGACTTGATTGCCTTTTGCTTTTCGTACGTGATGTCCAGGGGTGATAATTCAATTCCCCATAAGGAGACACGTCCTGTTGCCGAAGGGTTGTTCAATATATTGGAGAGTGGTGCTTCGTTGACCACTATAATTGGGTGCACCGCAAAGTATTGCCGTAGTTTCCTAGCTGTTGTGAAAACACTGTATGCGAGCTTTTGATAGTGTGGGTACCTTTGCTTTGTTGGAGAGAGTACCTCGCTGATGAAATATACTGGCCTCTGAACGCCGTGGGCTTTTCCTTCTTCACTTCTTTCGACTACCAGTACTGCACTCACCACTTGATGTGTTGCCGCAATGTATAGTAGTAGTGGTTCTTTTTTCCTTTGGTGCGACCAACACTGGGGGTGTGGAGACACTTTTTTCAACTGTGCGAAGGCTACATCCGCTTCTTTCGTCCATTCGAATTTATCATCTGATTTTTTCATGAGCGCATAGAAAGGTAATGCTTTCTCTCCCAATCGAGCCACAAATCGACTCAGCGCCGCGACGCGTCATGCGAGCTTCTGTACGTCTTGTAGCTTTGTTGGCTTTCCCATTGTTAATATTGCTTGGATCTTTTCTGGGTTTGCCTCTATTCCTCTTGCTGATACTAAGAACCCCAAGAGTTGCCCTGCTGATACACCGAAAGAGCATTTTGTCGGGTTGAGCTTGAGCTTGTACCTGTTCAGGTTGTCGAAAGTTTCCGCCAGGTCGCTGATCAGAGACTCCTCCTTTCTCATGGTGATGACCACGTCGTCGATGTAGACTTGGATATTGCGCCCTATTTGACTTTCGAGGCAATTTTGCATCATCCGCTGGTAGGTTGCTCCGGCATTTTTTAGGCCGAAAGGCATGACTTGATAACAGAACACGCCGTATGGTGTGATGAAGGCTATTTTTTCCTCGTCTTCCTTTTTTAATTTGATCTGATTATAACCAGAATATGCGTCTAGGAAGGAAAGCCTTGCGCACCCCATTGTTGAGTCGATTATTTGATCAATGCGAGGTAGAGGGAAGGGATCCTTTGGGCAATGCTTGTTGAGAGATGTGTAGTCGACACATACTCTTTGTACGTCTGTGTTTTTCTTGGGGACTATAACTGGATTAGATACCCAAGTCGACGTTTTGATTTCTCGGATGAACCCTGCGTTTTCCAGCCTGTGTAACTCTGATGCTATTGCTTTCCTCTTGGGTTCATCAAATTGTCGTAGTGGTTGCTTGACCGGCTTTGCTTTAGGATCCACGTTTAGTGCGTGCTCGACAAGTTCTCTGGGAACACTTGGCATATCTAAAGGACACCAGGCGAAGATTTCCCAGTGCTCACGGAGGAACTTGATGAGCGTGCTTTCCTATGCGGGATCTAAGTTTACCGCTATGGAGGTGGTCTTGTTTGGGTCCGTCGGATGGACCTGTATTGTCTTCGAGTCTAGAGTTGCATCGAAAGCCTGATCTGGCAGGGATCGCTCGACGTCGGGTAGCACGTTGTGGTTGGTTTCGCCTTTTAGCCTTGCGTATTCTGCTGTCATGCCAAAGGTTTGCGCCAACCTGTTAAATTCTTTATCACAGGTGTTGGACTTCAAAGCTTCCTTGTACCATGATCGTCCATTTAGGTCCTGGTATCTTGAGTGTGAGATATGCATAGTGAGGTACTGCCATGAATTTTGCAAATGCTAGGCATCCCAGGATTGCGTGGTATTGTGAGGGCCAATCCATGACTTCAAACTCCAGCTTTTCTCTGCGATAATTGCTGCTGTCGCCAAAACAGACGTCGAGTTCTATTTCGCCCAAAGGATAATTTGCGGCTCCTGGTACTATTCCATGGAAAGAACAATCTGTTGGCTTTAAATTTTCCAATGATATGCACATTGCTCTCAACGTTCTGGCGTATATTAGGTTTATACCGCTTCCTGCATCCATGAATACTCTTCCGACATCATATCCTCCTATTTGAGCTTTGAGCACCATTGGTGAGTGACCTGGTCTGGGGACTTTCCTCGGGTGATCTGCTCTGCTGAACCTAACTGTTTGATCGGACCACTTTAAATACTCCGTAGTAGCTGGTGGTGATGTTATTGCCAGGTTGACCTGTCTTGATATGCTCTTCCTTTCTTTCTTCGATTTGGTATTGGTTGGATCATTGCTGATATGTAGACTTTTGACTCCAGCTATTTTGCGAGTCGCTGCATTTGGTATCCTTGACTTATGCTTTTTCCTCCCTGTCTTGCTCATTGGCCTGAATCCATGGCGTTTTGCAACCTTAGGAAGGTTCTGCAGTCCTTCATCTGGTGGTTGGACACTCTCTTCCCATCTAGGTAAGCATAGTGGATGCGACAAGGCCCATATAACATATCTTCTGCCAAAGGACCCGAGTACCTTGGCTTCTCCTTTCCCCTGCTGTCTCTCGCAGGAAATTCGATGTTTTCATAGCCTTCTTCATTTCTACCATCATATCTTGCGGCTATCTGATTTCTCCTTCCGTGGTTGTCGCCATTGCGGTATCTTTGCCTTTGCCTGCTTGTTTTGTCGACTTCTGGTGAATGCCCCCTTTTGTTATTGTACGCGTCTTCTCCATCAGCGAATCTGTTGGCTGTTTCCATTAGCTCAGATACTGTTCTTGGCCTTGCTCTTCCTATCTCTTCCACTAGGTCTGTACGATGAAGGCCGCTCGAAAAAGCATCTATTGCTCTTTCGTCGGAGACGTCTTCTGCTGAGTTTTTGATTACACTCCAGCGTTGTATATAAGAACGTAGTGTTTCTCCTTTCTGCTGTACGCATGACTTGACTTCTTCTAGCGATGCTGGGCGCTTATATGTTGAGCAAAAGTTTCTTGCGAATTGACTCTCTAATTCTCCCCAACTTCCAATGGAATCGTTGGGTAGGGTATTTAACCAGGACCGTGCTGCGCCGGTGAGGTGTAACTACAAACTTTGCATGGCTGTTGCTCTTGTTCCTCCTAGTATCTGTACTACTTGCAGGTAATCTGATAACCATAGAGTTGACTCTTGCGACCCATCATACTTCTCTTGGTCATGCAGTAACTTAAAACCTTTGGGTACCCGTGTTTTGTGAACCCTTCGGGTAAAGCATAGCGCGCCCATCTCTTTTTCATCGTCATCATAGTTTTCTTCTCTCCACGCGTAATGTGCATTATTTACCCTTGCTTGTGCTATTATGTTCCTTGCATCCTCCTTCCTCTTTTGGCTTTTCTCGTCTTCTGAGGACTCGCTAGTTTCGTTCCGCGAAAATTTGCGCTTGACCTCTTCTTTTTTCCTTTTACTGCGGTGAGTCGACTTTTTCTCCGAAATATTGCCTTTTAGCTTTTCTTCGACTAGCCCGAGACTCCGTATCGCGGCTTGATGCATTTGTTCCCGTGGGTCACCAGGTTTTGGTTGCGTGGTTAGTAGATATGCCTGTGCTGCTATCAATGCTGCTTCTGGTGTTTCTTGCATGAATTCTTCCTCCTCCTCTGGTTGGTTCGCGCTTGGGCTCCTTGTATAGCTTTCTTCTACTATGCGCGCTGTTGTCCTTCTTTTATGCTTCGGGTCTTTGTGCCTCTCCATGCTGCTTTCTGATGCGTCACTGTACTCATCCCAGTGTTCTTCGCTTGATATACTATCGTCACCTTGGCTTCTCATGAACATGTCTCTTTCCTCCCTTGCCTTTTTCCTATGCTGGTGTAGCGCGTATTGGTACCCCATTAAAACTTCTCTTCTTGAATCTGCGGGTGCATCAGTCTCGCGGTTAACAGCTGTCATGATCATTCTCCACTCTCCAGCCAAAACATGCACTTTCTCCTTCTCTTTCTTGTCATTGCTCCTTAATTTGTCGACTTGCATGTCGACCTCCTTGTTGCCAGTGTGATTGTTTTCTTCTTCTGCTGCTTCTGTGATGATAACGCATAATTGGTGTACGCTCTTGGAGACGCCGCTGCTTCTGCTGGCGATATCCCTTGAATTGTCTTCTGCTTCTTCCACCATTGTCTCTTGCACGATTTCGTCGGGTTCCTCTAATTTTCCCTGCAAATCTTCTGTTGCTGCTAAGCTGACTGGTGAGTTTGCCTCGCTAGAAGAGCCTACAGATGATCCAGATGCTGTCATCCTCTCTGCTTTGCCCACCGACGGAACTGATTTCGTCGAATCCGAAAGGCGAGTTGTATCCGAAGGTCCAATGTAGAAGTTTAGACTTCCGAACGTCAATTCCACCTCTTGTTTTTCGTCGACTTCTTGATTGCTATTGGCTAAAAGCGAAAAAGCCGTCGAATTCATGATTCCAACGCCCAGAGTCCCCACGGTCGGCGCCAATTGACGAGGGGTAAACTCGACAAATGTCCTAGATGAAGGACTTATGATCGGGGAGATAGGGCGTCGGATGAACTCGAAGGTAAAACTCAGTCAAACAAGGTAGCTATGAAAGTAAACGTGGGTGTAGAACCTGGTTTGCTTTCAATCTGGCCTACACCGTCCCCTCCTGGCCCCTATATATAGGTGGCCAGGTCTCGAGGATCGGGTAGGGTCTGATACAGATTACAATATCGACATACGGTAAGAACTCATATTTCGACTAGTATTACAATTGGGCCTAGCTTAACGGGCCTCAGGGGTACTCAACTGACGGGCTCTATTATCTATACCCTTGTCACTAGCCTTCAAGATTTGTTTTAATAATTGTTATTTTGTTCTGGTATTATGAGAACAATGGTTGTTCAAATTATTACCACATTCGTAAAAGATGGATGAACCCTTATCTTGTTAGAGAAATCACATCCATAGCACTGATGCTAAAAATGTCTCAAGACAAATGATTATAAGATCACTTATGAGTGACACCGCCATTTAAATCATATTAGAAATAAAGCATAAAGAAACTCCATATTGATGGAATTTTGGAGTCTTTTGATTTTGAATCAATTGACATTTGTGATGCATGTAAAATGCATACATGAACTTTATAGTTTATTATGCTAAAATGCTTATTATTTTGCAACTTTATTATATTTATTGCGATTAACCTAATACTAGTTGCAAAAGTGCACAAGTTCCTGTTTTACACTTTGTTGTGTAGGAAAAAGATGAATATGGAAGAAAATCCTTCATTATGGCAATATTTGGAGTTTCCTAAAATCTGTCATGCTGAACACTTTTCCAAGATTGATCCAAAAGGGCTTGAAGATGACATTAATAAAGTAGTGATCAAAATGAAAGTTGTGGGGAATTTCAAGCCGTAGGATTTAGAGTCAAAAACCGTCTAAAACGGAGTCCTGATACTCCAGTTATGCCCCGATTTCTGAAGGGTACAGAAGCAGTTTCGGGATTCTAAAAGTTGGTGACGTGGTTGACTCAAACTCTTGCCATATGAGATCAATTCGGCCAAGCCACGAATTTGGAGACTTATGGGCCTTTCTAGGATTCACCATGAAGGTTCTAGAGGTTCCCAAGAGCCCTTGGGTCCAAGGGTTTAGATCTGATGGCCCCGGTGAAGCCTCCAACACTATATATTGACGGGAAACCCGATTTTCTAGAGACACCACCAAGAGCTACGAAATTGCCTCCCCCTTGGCTGCCAGCTCCAAGGGGGAGGGCTCCTCTATAGTACCAAATTGATCCAAGGAAGAAGGAGGACAAATGGGCGGTTCTCCCCTAGGGCCGCCGCTGGGGCACCCTGCGCCGCCGCGACGTCGCCCTCGCCGTGGCCACTGCCTCTCCCCCTTGGGGAGGCGCATCTCCATCATCATCTACAACACTTCTTCATCATCCCTACTGTAATGTCTTGGCAAACATGATGTGTGGTACAATCTATTATTTTCCCATGATCTATTGTATCTATGTCTAAGTTTGAGTAGTGATTGTTCATGGCAATTGTGAAATACTTTGTTGATTGGTTGCATACAAGTTTATTATCTTCTAAGATGATCTTATGTACTGATATATGAGTGCACACATATGTTGGGGGATGCATAAGGTTGTCACCGTTACAAGTTGTTAGGAGGAGGGACATATGGAGTTGAACAGATACCGTGTTCCAAGTCTTATATGCATGCTATATTAATTCATGGTTAATTAACGGAGAATATATTGGGGACCTTAGAACTTAAAATGGTGGTTGGACGTAATGTCTTAATGAATCTTTTGTTAGCACATTAACTTGGCTTAGGGACCAATCACTAGGGTGTATAGTAGTTCATTTACTTGACTACTCCGCGATTTATGGCTCCACCTAGAAGAAACAATAGACTTTATCTATACGAGTTAGATGTGATAGTTAGGAGTGTCACCTGCTAGACACATGTCTTTAATTAATCCTATTGTTGCTCTAGATTCTAGTGCCTTAGGATTTTAATAATCGAGTTCTTTATGCTTTATTGTGTTTAGTACTTATGCATCTAGCTATAAAATGTGCTTCACTAATTGTACAAATAAAAACAAACGAAATAGCAATTTACCAGAACATTTGCTCCCAAGAGTTACTATCTCTCCAGTTTTCTACTTTACTTGCTTTTATTTTACTTGCATTAGATAACTTTACTTTGCATATTTATTTTCAGCACTAGGTAGTTTTACTTTACCGATCTCTAGTTACAAGCAAAATTCCTTTTCATCTTGTAGTTCATTGCATTGCATAAACGGCCATATAAGTGGGTTATAGGGCTTTGGAGAATAGATAGTTTACCTTCAGCTCCTCGTGGGTTCGACACTCAGTACTTATCGAATTGTGCTACAGTGATTCCCTGCACTTGGGGATTATCAAGTACTTTTCTAGCGCCGTTGCCGGGGAGCGTAGCGCTAAGATTCTATTCTTGTTTGCGTTCTATTTAGTTTTCTTTCAGCAACTAAGATATAACAGTTAAAGCCCAAAAAATTAGATAATGGAAGATGGTGAAAAATATGAGTATGATATGCTACTGAAACATTGTGAAAGCCTAAATCTTCTTCCTTGTACTAATGTTTATAAAAGAATTGCCATAGAAAGCACTCATATTTTGCAGGAAGAAGATGAAAAAAATCCTAAGCGTGGGGATGTCCATGCCGCCCCAAGAGAAAGACAAAGAAGAACAAAAGAAGATAGAAGAGCAAGAAGAACAAGGGGAGGGAGAATGTAGTAGCTACCCATCTTCAACTCCCAACAATGGTAACACACAAATTCCTATGAACACCCCTTCTTATACTGTTGATGATGATCCTCTGTGTGATATAATTGTGTCTAATATATGGGAGGATGAAAATGATCTAGTTGAGTTAGATGATCCATTATGCTCATTGGATGATTTATATTTATGTGGTGATTCCATTCACAACTATGATGTTGAGTTTACTTTTGATGCTTGCAAATATTTTGAAAGAGGAAGAGATAAGAGCCCGGTTTATGCTTCCATGTTATTTAAATTGCAAGCTACTAAGCATTATATGCATTGGCTACTACAAAGTTGCTGCTACTTATTCATATTATCATATATAAAATTCCAATGCATAGAAAGAGAGTTAGACTTAAAAGTTAATGGTTTTATAATATGTGGTGTGCTCCATATGCTTTCTAATACTAGTAAGTGGGCACGTGCAATGCACGTTATCAAATTGACAAATCAAAATTTACTAAATTTTTTAAAAATAGAAAAGGTAGGAAATAAATCTTGGATTTAGTGGATATGCCATCATATAATTGGCTTTCTGTATTCAAATCGTTGTTGTAATGTCAAAGAAAATTGTTTTGCACAGGCGAAAATAAGAAAGGAGGAAGTGCATCTCTTTTCTACGAAGGTCAAAAGCAACCCCATTCGAATACACTTACACATGGAGAAATCGTGTACTTGCAAATGCACGTATCTTCCACTTTCTACACTTTCTTGGGGCTGCAAAACTGAAAACAAAACAAAGCAGTCCCTTCCAGTCTACACTTTTTTTTTCTAAAACAATTCAGAACTGATGGATAAAGGATGATGCATCTGAGTGGATTCTTCCAAATTAAAATTTGTCTATAAAATATTGCAGGTAATAATGGTTTCTAGATCTGTATTAAGCAGAAGTAGAATATTGAAGTCCAAAATATGTTCAGTTGTATCAAGATCTGGATTACGATGTAGCATTTGAAAGAAAACATTTGGAAAGATAATCACTTTGAGACACGAATTAATTTCAATCTTGCAAACGTGCAGGCTGCAATAGAGGCTACATGAGAAGAAAGATCAGGGAGAACACTGGAAAAAACTACCTCTGCAACACATCAAATATGCCTCCATATGATGTTAGTTTGTTAGCCTATCGGTGTAACCAGGTAGAGTTAATAAGTTTTACAGCAAAATATTTTATGAAGTTTTATTTTTAGACTTCTAGTCTATATCTATATCTATATCTATATCTATATCTATACTACTTATAAAGGCACGAACTTGTTGGGATACAATCAGTCTGAGCCATTAAATGATGATAATCAAAGGATCTACGTTGCTTCAATGTTGAGCTCAACTCAACACAACCATCAATAGGTATCATCCGCTAAAACGATTCCGGAGTAATTGCTGTTTGCGGAATAGGCGCCCATGATTGCTCTCCTTCCCTGTTTATGGCACTGGGTCGTATATTGAAAAAAAAACACAATGGGATATCGATCCCAGAATATTAGGAACATAATTATTTTCAAGCGCTAATTGAGGAGAAGATAAGGAGGTGGGCACTTTGATACACAATGCTATTATGGAGGTACGTGCAACATCGTTTTATGTTGGCTGATTGCATCTCCATCACGCCTTTGCTCGGTGCGTGCATCCCTCGCGGCTGTGCCCGCAGCCGCTGTCAGCGTCGCACATGAGGAGCAGGCGCGGGAGCACGTGGTGGTGCCCGAGATGGCGGCGAGCAGGGCGGACCATGCCTCTCGGCAGGAATGCCTCCATGTGGCGTCAGCCATGGCACCACCACCGTCAGCGTTCGAGCGCTCGACCGCCTCCATGCTCTGCTCGAGCAAGAAGTCGTCAAGGAGATGTCGGAGTCTCGGAGAGACGGAGCAGGATTTCTTATCCATGGCGCCATGCGCTGAGGACAGCTTGAATGTGTGCCTAAGGCTACGGTGAGCACGGGACAAGAGGTCGAGGAACGACCTGGACTTGAAGGCCCGACGTACTCCTCATCAACGTCAAGCGGGCTTCACTGCCGTGGGTTGATCTGTTGTTTAGTCACTGTTTTGTTAAATCATATGTACATGAACGAGATGAGCGACTGGTATATTCATGGTGCAATTCATTGTTATAATCGTGCATAGGGAACTCGCCTTGACAGCTCTGATCCTAATGTTTCACTAACTTTTTCTACTAAAGTTTTAGCATGTTGCCTTCACTATATATGCCGCAAATGATGTGTATTTGAAACTACAAATGCTTTCCATTTTCTTGGAACTACATACACATTCTATTTTTTAGCTTTCTTATTTTGCTGAAATTTTCGACAACTCTGTCTTGTAGCTAAATCAAGTAGGTGCACAATGTAAGCAAAAGAGTCAGCGAGCATTATTATGTAATTACTAAAGGAGATAGAATTGTGCAACATAACAAATTTTTGTTTGTTGCTGTTAACAGATGGTGTCCTTATTTATTTGGAGGAAGTAGAGACCTACCTTTGATGATGCCTTGATGCTAACGTGGATAATGGACCATATGGTAGTTCTTTATATGGAGGTGCAAATTTAATCCCTAAGCTGTGTATATGAAACTATAGAAGATTGCAAAAGGAGATTTTTTTGTTTTTTATATGCAAGTACTTGCATTTTTCATTAAATTCATGTTATTCACTATAATTATTTCAAAATAAAATCTACATTTGAATAAGATCACATAGTAGAGGATTCTGTTTCTATCTAATAGGATTATAACTGCATTTCTGTGGTATTGTCATAAAATTTGTACATTTGTAATACGTGCGTTGCACATGCAAATAAACATGTCGCTTGTTCTCTCCTATAGTTATCGAATATGACATTAGACAATTCTCTGCTATTGGCACTCGCAGTTCACAGCAATTTACTGAAACGAAAAAAATACACATTAGAAACTGATGGAACAACGGCTATCTGAGAGGTGGTCTAACCGTGCTACTGCAGGCTGGGTACCTCGAGAGGCAGCAACTGTATGGGGCGGAGCGAACTCGAAGAGTGGGGAAGCGGCTGGCGTCCAGGGCGACGCCTCCGCGCTAGGATGGGCCGGTGGCAGATCATGCCATGGAGACCGTGCAGCAGGACCGCATGGAGCGGCGCTGTCGTCATGTCGGCCTACGAGGTAGGCGTTGCCTGAGAGGATGCTTCGTGGGGAGAGCGCCGTCAGAACGGCGGTGAGGAGTCCGCTGGCCGGGAGAGTCGTCTTTGGCACCGCCGGATATGATAGCGACTGCAAAAAAGAAGGGAAGAACTGCAAGGAAGGAGAGCTGGCGAGGAAACAAATCGGGAAGTTTGGGAAGAAGAGAAATTAGTGGAGCCGTTAGCAAATTAGAAGTTGCAAATCGGGGACGCGGAGCGCAATGAAGTCTGGCGGAACATAGTCTGCTCTGTTGACAGGATGTATCCCGTCCGTTAATCTGTTTGCGAGATGATGAAAGTAATACATACCGTTAGATATTATCAGGTTGGGACAATCTAAAGGTTCTGTGTGACCTGTGTACGAATTTCTTGGTGGACATAGAAAAGTTTCAGTTCTCTCTTTTATTAGTAGTGGAGATGGAGATATTTAGTTTGAGCACACCTTTGTATCCTCTTAACATGTAAAATATGTTTAGCTACTGTTTTATATCAATTATTTAGGAGTTTAATTAAAAATAAAAATTTGGTGAAAGTAAATGAAGAAGATAAGCAATGGAGAAGTTGTGGTCGACCTTGAACATTTGTTCATGCCAATGAAACCATTGTGAAACCTTTATCATTAATACTTTTATCCAATGAAAAAAGAGTGTTCTTTAGTGTTTGTTTGCTGTAGAGTAAAGTGGTTTCCTAATAAGTAATGGAGCTTGCATCTTGGGTGAAAGTATAATTATTATTTGTTTGGAGAACTAACCCTTTTGCAGAAACCAAAAGAATCATGGAGATAAAAATATTTCTTCTTGCTTGGAGTGAAACATGACATGATGAGAAAGAAGAAGAATGCAAGAACTAGCAAAACCATAAGCTTGGGGATGCCCACGCATCCCCTTCTTCTTTCAAGTAATGTAAAGTTTCCAATTCCTAACTTATGTTTTAATTTTAGCACCATGATTATTGTGTATATAATGGAAACCACGTCTTTATTTTTGTCTTTTTGTTTCTTTGGGTCTTATTTCAGTTTTTTCTTATAAAACTAAAAACACAAAAATATTTCCTTTTCTTCTTTATTTGGTTTATTTTTGCTTCTTCTTTGCCCTTTCTAGAAAAACAAAAACTACAAAAAGATTTGGTTTCTTCTTTGCTTTTTCTTATTTCTTATTTAGTTCTTTCTTGCTTCCTTTTTCCTTTTTGCTTTTAGAATTTTTGTCCTTTGTTAAGTTTAGTTTTGTCTCTTTTAGTCTTAGGTTTTTAAAATAAAGTGTCAAGCTTTACCCACTTGGATGCAAAAGATGAAATATTTTCATGAATTGCTGTTTTCTGCGCGCTGCTGTTTACGAAACAATTCATAGAAAACTGTTTGTAGCTTAGAATTGAGTGCTTCCAGTTTGGCTGGATTCAGATTTTCATATTCTGTCACTCTGTGATTGGAATTAATTTTTAAGAATTTTAAGAAGAGCGTGAGATTTTTCAAAGTTGCAGCTTTTTTCTGGATAGATTCTATCATAATTTTGTTGGGTGTCTCTTTTAAATTTCAATTTGATTCTTTTTGGGTCTTTTTAGCTTTCTAAGATGTTATGCACTTTGAAAACTCTCTGGTTTTGATGATCCAAAAATTGTGGGTGTTCTTAAGATGGCAAGAGTTATATCATTTTATGCACTAATGATCTAACCCCGCAGAAAAGATTGGGAGAAGTTTTTGTAGTGAAGTTTTTTCACAGCAGGATGAAGGCAAGATAAAAACTAAGATTTATCTAAGGATGGTCAAGACCATAAGCTTGGGGATGCCCCGGTCATCCCTCTACACCAACACAAATCTCGGTTTGTAAACCTTCAAACTTCTATTTTTTAAGCACTATGAAAAATTCGTATAAGCTTGGAGCGTCTAGTTTTTAGTTTTAGTTGGAGTATAATTTTATTCATGTTGCCAAGATAAATATCAAGTTTCTGTAGAAATAAAGTAAATTGGGTGCATGTCAAATGATAGGTAAAGGTATTGATAGTCGCAACACAAGTAGTGCATATGGTTCTATGTTTCATATGCTTTGACTGAATAGTAATTTGCTAGTGCCGTATTTAGTGCTATCTCTTATTTGTGCATTGATGGTTAACTTTGAGTTACTTAGTTAATTAATAAATGTGTAGCGTTATGGACATATGCATGCTTGTGACATTTTACCTTTCCAATGGCCAAGAAAAGAAAAAGAAAGAAAAACACAAGCAAAGACTTGTATATCCGAATACCTTGAGCCATATTTATCCACAAAATCTCCACCATACCTACCTATATAGCAAAAATGCTATTCCAAGTAGTATATGTGCCATGTCTTTGCATTCAAAATCATACTTCTTTTTATTGTGCAATTTGAAGGTCATGGGAAAGTAGGAGTCTACGGTGGAGTTCACTTATATAAGCCACATGTTTGACATTTTATTGGTTGGGGTTAAGTTAAACCATGCTATCATGGAACAAGACTTTCAACGTTCATAAGTTGTTGTCATGCACCTAGGGTTATGCATATCTTTCCGGTGTGAAATGAGTGGGGGTTGTCATGCTAAAGATTCGAGTGTGCACATTTTTTAGAGAAGAGCATTGGGCCGCTAACCGAAACCATGCCTAGTCATGGCAGAAGTTTCAGCATGGACTTCCTCATTAGCTTAAACAAGTTTAATTTACTACTCAGTTGGTACTTTAAGAGGAGTTCAGTTATCTATTGTCATGTCGTCCCGGTATGTATTACCTTTGCAAAAGATGAAAATCCAAAGGGCACTGTGTACATGTGGCATGGAGGTACCCCTTTGCGAGCACTTGGTTGAAACTGTATGCACACAATGAAAATCTATGGTAATTCTAAAGTTGAGTAGTATGTGGTGGAAGGTACTATTAACAATGGGGTATGAGACTTACAAGTAGTAAAGTCTTGATCATGTGAACCATATTTGCTCTTCACTACCATTGACTTGAGTAGCACAATTCTAAAAATTTATTTTATCTTTAGCATTAAAGCTTGGCACATATATTCCCTACTTACTTTCAGTGGCTACTTGTTTAAAAGAAAATAAAAGAGAAGAAAGAAAGAAAGAAAAAAGTTTCAAGAATAAGCACTTGCATGTTTAATGTCCATAGTACTTCTATTTATTTTTGCATTTGTTATTGATTGTTAGACATCATTGAGTTGAATTAGAAGTACCACTTGATATCTCATTTGCTTGTTGCTATTCATTAAAGTTTGATTCATTAATATTATGTACTATTACTTGTTATATTCAATCAAATAATAAACTCCAAAGTCCATGTTTAGTTTTATCACCTTCATACTCTAGGACGAGCATGAGTTAAGCTTGGGGATGTTGATGCATGTAATGCATACATGAACTTTGTAGTTTATTGTGCTAAAATGCTTATTATTTTGCAACTTTATTATATTTATTGGGACTAACCTTGACGAGGGTTAACTCGGCAAATGTCCTAGATGAAGGACTTAGAATTGGGGGAAGAGGGTGTCGGATGAACTCGAAGGTATAAGATCAGACAAACTAGACAAAACTTGATGCATGGTGAAAATATGCTGGTGATCAATTGGCTCAATCTCAATCTGTCCCTGGCCGGCCTCTCCTGGTCCCTATATATAGGTGGCCAGGTCCCAAGGACCCCATCGGGTTCCATACAAATTACACTATCTGTATATGATATTATCTCGTATTTCAATTACATCTATGCTTGGGCCTAGCTAACGGCCCCAGGGGTACTAAGATAACAGGCCTTAATGGCTATACCCTTGTCAGTAGCCCCGAGATTCTACCAGAATTGCAGATTCGGGTTGAATCTCAAGTCTTCAAATATTTGACTTTCAATCTTTGACTTGATCAATCTTTGTGTTCTTCTCTTTTCTTGATTTCATTGAATATTTCATATTCTTACTTTTTCATGGGGATTTTGGTTAGCAATCCCGGTACTTCTGACGAATCAGAGAACCAGTTAATTGCCTGAGCAAAAACTTGCTAACTACTTCAAACTCAAGTCCCCAGACTCAAATTCGGTACCTGGCGTAACCCAGTCTTTTGCCGCATTTAGGACTTACAAAGACATGATTCCAGTATTTCTTAGGATAACCAGTGCGTCCACCGGGATTTTTCTTCGTTTCGTGGATATGGAAATTTTCTAGCAGAGCGTATTCATGTGCGTATACTAGGCCATACATGATGGATCTTGAGGTCTTACCTTCATGATCTTTGCGACCATGACATTCAAGCTTTTTATCGCAAGGACGCGGCCTAAGAATCAAGCTTTTGTTGTGAGCCTTGTTTGGCTGTTTTAATACCCAAAATCTTCAAGTTGTTTTCTTTGACTAGTCGCAAATCCCTCCCGATGGGAGTGAATTAGCGAATATCAATGTCTAATATTTATGTGTTGACAATGGAGTCAATAATTTACTTCAATATGTAGTCGACAATTTCCCACTTCTATGTGAAGTTGATTATTTCCATCTTCATCGGGTGCGTGACCAGCGCTCCCGATGGGAGTAGCCCCCGAGGTTATAGTCGAATTTTTTCGAGTATAGGCTCAGAAGTATTGCCTTGTTCATCATCTCCCTGCAAAACAAGTCTGAATTTCTTTTTCTTCTTTTAATACTTCATCGGGTGCGCGACCAGCGCTCCCGATGGGAGTATCCCCCGAGGCTATAAGGGGATGCTTGCAGCCTTTTATAGGCTCAAAATCACTTATCTCCATTGCCCATCTTTTTGTGTTTTCTTATTGATTCCATAAATATATCTTCTTGTTCGTATTTTCTCTTCCTTTTTTCTATCTTCTTATCTCTTCCTTTTTTACTCCGCCAATTGAATCTCTAGGCCTGTACTTTATCTTGACCTTTAATTTTTAAAAGGCCCATTAAAGATGGCTTATAAATACAGGCTTTTCCATCATCATGTAAACCCTAGCTTGCCACTGTTAAGCTTCGCCGCCGCATTGTCTTCTTCCCCAAATTGGTTAGGGTTTCTGCGTTCCTGTTCTACGATCCATCACAAGATCTCCATGGCTGATACCAGAATTGTCGATCTGGATGTTGCCGTCATGGTGGAGAAGCATGGGCGCGGTCGCCCTTGTGGCAGCAAGAATAAGCCCAAGGTGCTTTCCATGGCGGCGTCTTCTTCTGCGCCGGCCAAGTGGAGCCCTGGTCGTCCACTGGGAAGTAAGAACAAATTCAAGTCTTCCACTTCTCAAGTCGACGAGCCTCTGGATGTAAGTGCAACACATCTTAGTCCTTCACCGCCACCCACTAGAACTGTATTCTGTTTCTTCGTGCTAGCTGGTGCCCAATGTCGTGAGCAACAACGAGTGCCCTCTTGAAATTCACTGAATTTATGGACGGCCAATGTGGTGACCCAGCATACCACTGCATGTTGTAGTATACAAGTTGTTGACATAACACTCATGAAGTACCAATTCACAAATATTGCATCCCTCATAGTGGTACAACAGAAACATAGCGGTCTTTATTCAAGCACTGAATATTACAAGCCATAATATTACAAAGGATTCCAGTTCCTCCTCGGTCCAAAGAGGAACACTAGATTGTTCTAATTTGATATTACAAACCCTAGCTGCAAACGAAAGTAGTAAACTAAACATGATTCCCTACTCTAGTCGCTTTATTCTAAGTATTCGGTGCGACTAAAGCTTCTATATTATGACTCTAGTTGTCGGCCTCCTCCTCGAGTCCTTCGTCGGTACCATAGGAGATGGTGTAGTCGATGCCTTCAACTCCTCCTGTTAGATCTGGTTCTTCGTAGTACACTTCCTTGTAGTCCTCCGGAGTTCCTTCAGTCTCCTCAAACTGGCCCTCCGAGTCTAAGCAAGGGTTAATAGGGAGTGGGGTGAGTAACGAGCATTACCCAGCAAGTTCATTTAATAGCATAGAGGTGTTTGATGCACTAGCTACGACCATAGACTAGAAACTAGCTATGACCATAGACTAGAAAGCCTTAGGTCAAATGTAGTTTTTATAATCATTTCTTCAAAGATTGATTTTATTCAAAAGAACTATGTCCGTCAGTCTTCACAGGTTGATTAGAGCTTCGATGGGCTCCTTTCCTGTAGTGTTCGTAGCTCCTTTCCGGAATAGGGAGTATCTTGATACTTTTTGTACACTCTGCAGAGGTGGTCACGTGTACCCATAGGAGATCAACGCTTTGCTGCACGACTGGGCGTACTTTCCCGTCCATACTTCCTTGGTATGTGGCCTAGCCGTTGATCCGAGCCAATCACTGTTCCTTCCCGTGACCTTGCATACCCACCCTTTTGCGGCTCCAACTTCGGTTTGCTACCCTCGCCAGTCTACTCTTTGGTAGTTGCCGACCTCGGCATACTTGTCCCTGACAAAGAGTAAACCCCCACCGGTTTGGTTACGCCCTGTGGTAACACCGGCCTCGGTACTCTACCCCCATCATTGCCGCAATCCATCATAGACCGCCAAAACTGTGGAATCATTAAGGGGACTCCACCCATCCTGAAGCTCCGCGTAGGGAGACAACTTCTCTGAAATGGCGCGTCCATTGATATGCAAGAGGGAAAAGATACAGCTGACTCTTCTGTCCCATTCCAGACCCTATGGTTGATCGTATTTTACAGCACAAGAATCACTGGCGACATTGATTATTAATCCTAGGTGAACATTCCAGTTACAGTGGGACCTCCACCATACTCTTACCATGGTCCCACTGCCCACCTTCCTAGGTCGACAACCACCATGGTTGCTAACCACTAGTCATATTAATTTGAGGAAGCAGAACCTTTGCTTTTGAATGCAATCATAATAATAATACCACCGGTATATTTGCAAGTAATTTGCTAAAGATAAACAAAAGATATGAGCAAGAGTGAACTTGCCTGCAAACTGCAAGGTAGTGCAGTTGGATTTGTTGGAGTGACCCGGGACCTCGGGTTCTGGAAAATAGCATCATTGTCCGATAAGGGCAATGGTTAAAGATTCAAATAATGCATGCCTTTAAGGTGTGTGTGTTCCCTTTATACCCCCCAAAAGTGTTTTATTTTCCTCCTAGAATTTATATATTCCTTTTATGATTTTAAGGAATATATGTTATCAATTTCTTCATTCAAGAATATTCTTCAATATTCTGGAATGGAGTTCAATTTTGATAATGAGTTCTATTCTAATTAGATTTTTCTTAGATATCTCACAATTATAGAAAAGTCTTTTAAAGTTCCCTTTTCTTGTAATACTATTTATCTTTATAAGGGGATTTATTAAAAGGTGTGTATACCCTATTTATGAATTTACCAGAGTATATATTATGTTAAATTCATTCAAGAATGCTAAGGATAAATTCTTGAATGGATTTACTTTATTTTAATTCAAGGATGTTATTGTCCTTTAATTTTTTATTTTCTCATTTAAAACATTTCCAGAAGTTTTTCCTCTAAAAGAAAACTCCATAATTCAATTAGGAACAAATCACTATTTATGTGCTGAAAAAGCTCAAAAGTAATTTAGAGTTATTTTTGCAAAATCAAGCTTATTTTCCTGCCTTTAATTGGGTATTAAAAGGGTTTTTTTCCAAAAACCTTTATTTTATTTGTAATTTTCTGTTTTTAAAAATGGGTTAAAACCCCCGCAACCCCACCTGTCAGCCTGGCCCACCTGTCGGGCCTGGCCCACCTATCGGCGCTGGCCTACCTGGTCGAACCCGACCAGGTGGCTTGGTCAAACCAACCGGTCGCTCCCCTCGCTCACCTCTCTCCTTCCTCTCGCCCGTGCTCTAGCGACTGCGTCACCCCGCCGCCGCCACGCTCGATTCCGACGGCCTCCACCGGAGTTAGCCACCGAGATGGGTGCCAATCGATAGATCTTGTGATGGCGCTCTTGCCTGTCTGAGAGATCTGGTCGATTACCCCCTCTACGCCCTCGGCTCCGTCGCCTCCTGCGCCTTGGATCTTGGCCATGGCGACCTCGAGCTTTGTCTCGAGCCACTTGGCTTTCCCCTCGGTGAGATCTGGTGCTGGTGAGTGTGGTGGCTTGCCGACGTGTCGTCGGCTCCTTCCCCTGGCTTGGTGCCATCGTGGCCGCGCGGGCACTGCCTCGCCATGCCACGGTGGTACCTCCTGGGTGCTGAGTAAGTCCTCCCTCTCCTCTATCCTTCTTTGCACCCTCCTGGTGCTTGCTCTGGCCATGCACCACCTCTCAGATGCACTGGGGTTCCTCCCCAAGATTGCTCTCGTGTTGTGGAGTTAGGGCTTGCTGTGATGTGTGTGATTCAAGCTCTATGATTACTCCTTGTCCATTAACCTTGCAGTTTAAGCTTGAATACATGTGTGCTAGCTGCCACTATTAGTTTCAGACATAGCCTCAGTTAACACTTTTAACTGAAGCTTGCTGGTTTCAGTTAACTGTTTAATTTGCTGGTATTCAACTGAATGCTAAGATGTGTCTCTACTGTTTAATTATTTAGTTCTTGCTATTGCTTAGTTGGCTGAGAGCTTGCTAGTGGCTAATCTTGATCATGTGCACCAAGTGCATGGATAACTATGTGTTAGTTATCTCTGAATGTTGCTGTTTAATTAGCTGTGGTGTAACAGCTTCACTGCACTTTCTTGCAGTGCCACTATTATGCTGGTTTAGTGATGCAAATTAGCTTCTGTTGAGCTTGGTTAATCCTGGCAGTGATGCTAGGTTTAGTGGCTGCTGTTGTGGCTCTTGCAGTAGCCTCTGGCTATCTGCTTCACTGTGATGCCTCCTTGAGGTGTGCACAGTTACTGTGGGTGTTGGCTGCTAAGCTGGGTGCTCTTGAGAGTAGATCACCCTCTGTGGTGATCTGCTGGTGGCTTATTTGATTAAAAGTGTCCATGTCCACTTTTCCCAGATGCTTACTTAAACTTGATCAATTTCATTGACAAAGCTGATGGATTTCTAGGTTTAGGTCTTAGTCTTGATAGTCTAGGCAACCCATGTGCCACTTCTGGCCTTGTTCATATTTCTATGAGTATTTCCTTTGAGAAATTCCCAGGTAAGATTGTGTGTTGTGGAGTAGGTGCTGTGGATGGCCTTGTCTTCAAGGTCATGGCCTCCTGGACATCCAAGTGATGACCAAAGTCCTTTTATCATCAAGCTTTGCTTGATTCTTGTGTGGTTGTGCTCTATGCAGTCTGCCTGGGAGATAAACTTGTGAGTTTTCTCCCAGCACTTATGTGTGCTGTGGTTTAACAATAACCTGCTGCTAAAGAGTAGCTTGTTCTTCTAGATATTTCTGATTTCCTGCTTCTTGTGGCAAGCTTGCTCCTCCTAACTGCTTGACCTAGTTCCTAGTTGAACTAAGTAACCATGTTGGTCTTTGGCTTTGCTGGTTTGGTTGATTTGATGGTGTGCTGGTGGTGTAAATCTTCCCTGTTGCTCAACTCAGGAGCAGGGTAGATTGTGTGGTGGTGATTCTGTGATGGTGATGTGGTCTCAGCTGTGGTGATGTTCTTAGTGTGATGTTGTTGGTGGTGTGGTGGTGTTGTTCTTGGTCGGCTGGTGTTCTTGGCCGAGCAAATCCACCTCCTGTGATGTTTTTATACCTACCTTTGTTACCTGGGGGCTTGACACCTCTGCCCATGCATTTGATGAGTGAGCTACTGTGAGCTTGCTTGCCCTGCTCGGCTGGCCTGGGATATTTTCCTAGGAGCTTTGGTGATAAGCTCGAATAGCTTGATGATTATCTACTGTGGCATTGTTTTTGACTGCCACTTTGTAATTACCCCTTTGGCTGTGTTTCTATTAAGTCTTTGCTTGCAGGTGCCAAAAGGAAAAGAAGAAGAAAAGAAAGAAAGAAGATGTGTTGTTCTTAGGAACATATACTTGTATATTTTCTATTCTTTGTTGTAATATTCTTTCTATTCATTGTTGTAATATTCTTTTATTCATTCCAAGGTTGTAATTATTCCTTTATTCCAGAATTTTGTAAAGACAATGTATAATGTGTTGATGATCAATAAGGCTCAAGTTTTCTTTCTTTATTAATGTTTATCCTTTCTAAATGTGTCTTTCAATTATTAATTCATTTTTTCCATAATTCAAATTCATATTTGAATTCACATGTTAAACTAGGGTTTTAGTTGTTTCATTTCACCAAATCCCAACAAGCAATAGATCAAAAGAGATCATGTCGAATTCTTTCACACTCAGAGAGTATACCATACCGCCTCGAAGAGAGACTCGACCCCCCTTAGGTTTTAGTGATAAAAGCGCAAAAAAATCCCGTAGTTTGAGATGCTATGCACAAAAGCCCTCTAAACTACCCCGGAGTTGTCCTACGTGCTGGGATGTTACAGACTTCCCCCCTTAACAAAAACTTCATCCCGAAGTTTGGGGTAAGATGTACCTGAAGAAATCTGGATAGGCTGTCCTTAGATCCTCTTCCTTTTCCCATATAGCTTCTCTTTCCGGGTGATGTTTCCATTGTACTTTGCAATACTTGATGGCCCTATTACGGAGTTGTTTCCAGTTCTCTGCCAGAATCTTTGATGGTTCTTCAACATATGTCAAATCAGCTTGCAATTCCACCTCTTTGTAAGATATGGTTTCTTCCGGTGTTTTCATACACTTGCAAAGTTGAGAAGCATGAAACACATTATGGACTTTAGATAGTTCCTTTGGCAGTTCTAACTCAAAAGCTACTCCTCAACTCTGACTCAGAATCTTGAACGGTCCAGTGTATCTTGGGCTAAGTTTTCCCTTGACTCCAAAACGATGTACTCCCTTCATGGGGCTAACCCTTAGATAAACCATGTCCCCAACTTGCGGTTCCCATGTCCTTCTCTTGGAATCTGCATAGCTTTTCTGTCGACTTTGAGCAATCTTTATCCGATCTCGAATAACATCAATCACATGTTGTTTCTCCTTGACATAGTTTGGATGAAACTCCTTACTAGTTCCTGGTTCATACCAACAAATAGGTGATCGGCACTTCCTTCCGTAGAGTGCTTCAAATGGTGCCATTTGGATACTACTTTGGTAACTATTGTTATAAGAGAACTCTGCCAGTGGTAAGTGTTCCTCCCATGATCCTCCGAAGTCCAATGCACATGCTCGGAGCATATCCTCCAAAATTTGGTTGGTCCTTTCCGTTTGACCTCCCGTCTGTGGATGATAAGCAGTACTAAAGTCTAGTTTGGATCCTAAAGCTTCATGTAGTTGCATCCAGAAAGCTGAAGTGAATACGGATCCTCGATCCGATACTATTGTCTTAGGTACTCCATTCTTGCTTACTATCTCTTGAACATACAGGTTTATTAACTTCTCTCCTAAATCTTTCTGATTGACAGCTAATAAATGTGCACTTTTAGTCAGTCGGTCCACTATTACCCAGATCATGTCTTTCTTCTTAGGTGTCAGTGGTAATCCTGTGATAAAGTCCATTCCAATCCCTTCCCACTTCCACTCGGGAATACTTAATGGTTGCATAAGTTCAGCAGGACTCTGATGTTCTGCCTTCACTCTCTGACAGGTATGACATTCGGATACGAACTTGGCTATCTCCCGCTTCATATTATTCCACCAGAATAATTCCTTGAGGTCCATGTACATCTTGGTGCTCCCCGGATGTATTGAATATGGTGTTTCGTGTGCCTCCTTGAGTATCAATTCCCTGATTTCCGGTATGTCCGGCACACATATTCGGTCATGAAACCAAAGTGAATTGAAATCACCTAAGCGGAACCCTGATGGTCTACCTTCCTCGATCCTGTGGATTTCTTCGGCAATAAATGCATCTTCACCTTGTCTTTAGAATATCGTATACTTGAGATCACTATGTCGTTCTTCCATCACCTTCATGGTAGACAAACTACCCAAAGATTGCACTTCAAGACATTGAATCTCTAACCTTTCCAAATCCATAAGTAATTCCTTGGGAAGTTCTCGGTTCATCGGTTGAGTGTATGTGCTCTTTCTGCTTAAAGCGTCGGCTACCACATTGGCCTTCCCTGGTGTATAGTTGATGGCCAAATCATAGTCCTTAATCAATTCTAACCATCTTCGTTGCCTCATATTCAATTCTTTCTGAGTGAAGAAGTATTTGAGACTCTTGTGATCTGTATAAAGTTCACACTTAGCTCCATAAAGAAAATGCCTCCATCCTTTTAGTGCAAACACTATGGCTGTTAGCTCAAGATCATGTATCGGATAATTAACTTCATGTGGTCGTAATTGCCTTGACCCATATGCTATCACTTTTCTATCTTGCATCAATACACACCCAAGTCCGTTCTTGGATGTATCACAATATACTGTGTAGTCTTTGCCGGTTTCTGGTACGGCTAACACAGGTGCTGTGGTTAGCTTCTCCTTGAGTGTTTGGAAGCTTGCCTCACATTCTTCTGACCAAACAAATGGTGTATTCTTCCAGAGTAACTTGGTCATTGGTCCTGCAATCTTAGAGAACCCTTCTATAAACCTTCGGTAATATCCTGCCATTCCCAAAAATCCTCTAATCTGTTTGACATTCTTCGGTGCCTCCCATTCCAAAACTGATGCTACCTTGCTTGGATTTACTGCTATACCTTCTTTACTGATCACATGTCCAAGGAACTCCACTTGGTCTAGCCAGAATTCACACTTACTGAACTTGGCATACAACTGATGTTCCCGTAGAATCTGTAAAGCAATCCTCAAGTGCTTGGCATGTTCTTCCTTGTCCTTGGAGTACATCAAAATATCATCTATGAATATTATCACAAATTTGTCCAAGTAGGGCATAAAGATCTTGTTCATGAGGTTCATGAAGATCGCCGGTGCATTTGTCAATCCAAAAGGTATGACTAAATACTCATGATGTCCATACCTAGACACAAAAGCTGTTTTTGGAACGTCCTCCTTCTTGATCTTAATCTGGTGATACCCTGATCGAAGATCTATATTTGAAAATACTCTTGCTCCTCTGACTTGATCAAATAAGTCTTGGATTCTTGGCAAAGGATATTTGTTCTTGATAGTAACATTGTTGAGGTTTCTGTAGTCTCCGCACATTCTACGTCCTCCATCCCGCTTATCTACAAAGATCACTAGTGTTCCCCAAGGCAAAATACTTTCTTGAATGAAGCCTTTCTGTTCTAGCTCATCCAGCTGTTCCTTTAATTCCACTAACTCCTTGGGTCCCATCTTATATGGTGCCTGAGCTATGGGTGCTGTGCCTGGGATTAAGTCAATTGTGAACTCAATTCCCCTATCTGGTGGCATTCCTGGTAGTTCCCGTGGAAACACATCTTGGAATTCATTAACCACTGGAATATCTTCAAGTCTTGATTACTTTAGAGCGTTGAGTTGTAGTTGAACTTCAATATGTGCATGTCGGTCACCTTGATACACTATCCTTCCTCCTCCTGGGCTTCCAAGTGACACAATTTTCTTTCTGCAATCAATCTGAGCTCCATTCTCCTCTAACCAATCCATTCCAAGGATTACAGCCATATCCCTCATAGGGATGAGAAAAAGATCAGCAAGATAAACGCAATCGCGGGTCATAATAACCTTCTCTTGCCAGAGGTGAGTGACTAAGATCGTTCCCCCCGCAGATAAAATAGTAATGGGGTACTCTAACTTATTGCAAGGAATTCCATAAAGATAAACAAACTCTTGCGAAATGAATGAGGTAGTTGCACCAGTATCAAAAATTACTTTGCTGGGATAAGATAGGATTTGAAGCGTACCTATCACAGTTTTGTCAGACTGGTCCACCTCCTCGTGGTTGGTGCAATTCAACTTCCCATAAGTTGGCCTTTTATTTTTACCGCCTCCAAAACCTCCACCCCGGTGTGATCCACCTCCTGTACCTCGGCCTCCAGTCCGACCCCTTTCAGGACAGTCCCTTATCATATGTCCCCCCTTCTTGCACCCAAAACAGATGATTTTGGGTTGTCGGCAATCTCTCTCTATGTGCCCTAGCGCACCGCAACCACGGCAAACGATATCATTGTTCCTACTTGTAGTACCACGAGGTGTAACATTCCCCTGGACCTGTATTTGGGTTTGAACTTGATATTAGGAGTTGGCTTGGCATCTGAATACCTCCTTGGTTCAATCCTGGCCTTCTTCCTCCTATCTTCTAGGACTTGCTTGAAATCATCTTCCATGGTGATGGCTGCATCGACAAGATCTTGAAAATCCACTGCCTTTAACATCCTCAACTACATCTTGGCACCTGGGTGCAGTCCTCTCATGAATCGTTTCTTCCGCTTGTCATTAGTATTCACGTCATCAGAAGCATAACGAGATAAAAGAGTAAACTCCCTGACATACTTCATAATAGGCTTGTCATTCTGCGCAAGATTCTCAAACTCTCTTCTCTTTAATTCCATGATACTCTCCGGTACATTTGATTCCCTGAACTTTTTCTTGAATTCCTCCCAGGTGAATACCCTTCCTAGAGGATGTATAGCCACAATATTGTCCCACCATGCTGCTACGGGTCCACATAACAGATGTGTGGCATACCTAAGCTTCTCACTGTCATTGCAACTTACTATGTTGAGCTTCCTCTCGGTGTCCAATAACCAGTCTTCAGCGTCCATTGGCTCCGGTGCTGATGCAAAAGGAAGTGGTCTTGTATTTAGGAAATTTGCCAGTGAGACTCCATGCACTCCTTCATTCCGAACTTCACGATTACGGTCCATCACATCCTGCACCATCTTTATTTGACATTCAATAAGCATACGCTGCCTTTCATCTACCGTCCTCATGTATTGAGCAAAATCCTGCTGCGTAAGGAATGATGGTGGTGGTGGTGGTAATGGTTCCCTTGCTGCTGCATCGGCTGCCTCCTTAGCCTTGGCTTCAGTCTCCATCCTCTGTTGCTCAGATTCTTCACCAACTACCATCGCCATTCTATCCCCCTAACCCTGTTACATTAAGCGAAACTCATAGTTACACCATGATCATGCTTTCTGAGCTCAACTTGATGTACAGTGTTAGTCACACAATAAAAATCCAAATAAAACATATCCAAATCACACCAAACATATACCATGTATATACATGGGGAAAAAGAACATAGTGTTACATAGCTTATCATCCTGTGAATAACTACACTCACTTATTCAAGCTGCAAAAGCAAATACTACATATTACACATATGGTACATATGTCACATAACATGTCGCCTCCATATCTGTGGTGGTCCTCTACGGGTAGTCGCACTCCCGATACATCCCCGGTGTCCAACCGGTAGCTCGTGATGTCCTCCTCAGTGAAGCAGGGGCATAAGATGACTCCGCCGGGAAAAAGTCGAAATAAGGTGTAGTACCCAAGTTGAAGTCAGTCATCCCTAGATAACTGCTCAATGAGGGGCATACCCTATCTGTGGCATCCCTCTCCATCTTAGGCCTTGAGCATTCTCCATGCTCCATATGGCTCGGTAACTCTCCCTCTTCATCCGACTCTATCTCTATAGGCTTTCCCGCCACGTCTCCAGTGCGGTGAACAACCCCAAACTGGCTCATGACCTCCTGCTCCGAATCACATGGAATTGGATCTTCGGCCATCCCCATGTACTCACCGAAACGCCAACCCATGGAGTTTCCCCCAAAACTATCGTTATGAGGCATTCCCCATGACTCCAAACCTGCCTCGTATTCGGCTCCAGTCGAGCCGTGTGCAAAGTGTGCTGGTGGCATCTCCGGTTCGGCCTCGGGCTCGAACTCCCGTTCCTCGGGATCGACTTCCTCATCTAAGTTAATAAAATCTCCAATCGAAAAGGCTAGAGTAGGTGCCCTCGGTGGTCCAGAAGTCTCCCCCGTACACCACAGAGTAGGTGTCGACTCAGTGATCTTGTCCACTAGACTCTGTATCTCTCCCATTAATGCTCCGTGAACATGATAGAACACGCTGAGCAGATGCTTACACCTGTCCATGTGCTCTGCTGCGGCATGTGGGTGTCTCTTCGCAAACTTGTAACTATCCCAACAAGGATCTTCTCCTTCCTCGTCGTGTGGGATGTGCGTCAACTTAGTACCCAATAACTTCTCCGTTTTGTGTTCACGGATATCAGTTATGGCCTTCATCACTGCTATCTTGTAAGCTACACTAACTGTGCGTGCCTCTCCAGCTGGCATGATTACGCTCATGCCCAATTTAGCAGGAAGCATGATCCCTACCTTATACTTCTGAAACACTCTACCCTCATAATAAGCATACTTCTTGACTGGAATACGGGTTTCACACCCGCACTCCTGCAAGATGCCTCATAAAATATCGGATAGGTTTCCATCATAGTCGTCCAGAGTTACGTCTCGAACTTGCACGGTCCTTGACGGATTTGTGTGTGCCATCCTAGCAGTATAAAAGATAAAAATTAGTACATGATGCATCATAATAGTAACAATAAAGAATTGTAACACTAAAAAGTATGACCTCGTTATTCTCAAGTGAATAACGTCATGACAATTTTAGAGAACTCTTTACTATTCCTATTTTACTCCTACAGGTCGTTCCCATTAACTAGGCGTCCAACCTAAGGTCAAAGCTTTTGCTCTGATACCAACTGTGGTGACCCAGCATACCACTGCATGTTGTAGTATACAAGTCGTTGACATAACACTCATGAAGTACCAATTCACAAATATTACATCCCTCAGAGTGGTACAACAGAAACATAGCGGTCTTTATTCAAGCACTGAATATTACAAGCCATAATGTTACAAGGACTCCAGTTCCTCCTCAGTCCAAAGACGAACACTAGATGGTTCTAATTTGATACTACAAACCCTAGCTGCAAACGAAAGTAGTAAACTAAACATGATTCCCTACTCTAGTCACTTTATTCTAAGTATCCGGTGCGACTAAAGCTTCTATATTATGACTCTAGTTGTCGGCCTCCTCCTCGAGTCCTTCGTCGGTACCATAGGAGATGGTGTAGTCGATGCCTTCGACTCCTCTTGTTAGATCTGGTTCTTCGTAGTACACTTCCTCGTAGTCCTCCGGGGTTCATTCAGTCTCCTCAAACTGGCCCTCCGAGTCTAAGCAAGGGTTAATAGGGACTGGGGTGAGTAACGAGCATTACCCCGCAAGTTCATTTAATAGCATAGAGGTGTTTGATGCACTAGCTACGACCATAGACTAGAAAGCCTTAGGTCAAATGCAGTTTTTATAATCATTTCTTCAAAGATTGATTTTATTAAAAAGAAATATGTCCATCAGTCTTCACAGGTTGATTAGAGCTTTGATGGGCTCCTTTCCTGCCGTGTTCGTAGCTCCTTCCCGGAATAGGGAGTATCTTGATACTTTTTGTACACTCTGCAGAGGTGGTCACTTGTACCCATAGGAGATCAACGCTTTGTTACATGACCGGGCGTACTTTCCCGTCCATACTTCCTTGGTATGTGGCCCAGCCGTTGATCCGAGCCAATCACTGTTCCTTCCCGCGACCTTGCATACCTACCCTTTTGCGGCTCCAACTTCGGTTTGCTACCCTTGCCGGTCTACTCTTTAGTAGTTGCCGACCTCGGCATACTTGTCCCTGACAAAGAGTAAACCCCCACTGGTTTGGTTACGCCCTGTGGTAACACCGGCCTCGGTACTCTACCCCCGTCGTTGCCGCAATCCATCATAGACCGCTAGAACCATGGAATCATTAAGGGGACTCCACCCATCCCGAAGCTCTGCGTAGGGAGACAACTACTCCGGAATGACGCGTTCGTTGATATGCAAGAGGGAAAAGATACAGCTGACTCGTTTGTCCCATTCGAGACCCTATGGTTGACCGTATTTTATGGCACAAGAATCACTGGCGACATTGGTTATTAATCCTAGGTGAACATTCCAGTTATAGTGGGACCTCCACCATACTCTTACCATGGTCCCACTGGCCACCTTCCTAGGTCGACAACCACCATGGTTGCTAACCACTAGTCATATTAATTTGAGAAAGCAGAACCTTTTCTTTTGAATGCAATCATAATAATAATACCACCGGTATATTTGCAAGTAATTTGCTAAAGATAAACAAGAGATATGAGCAAGAGTGAACTTGCATGCAAACTGCAAGGTAGTGCAGTTGGATTTGTTGGAGTGACCTGGGACCTCGGGTTCTAGAAAACAACATCATTGTCTGATAAGGGAAATGGTTAAAGATTCAAATAATGCATGCCTTTAAGGTGTGTGTGTTCCCTTTATACCCCCCAGAAGTGTTTTATTTACCTCCTAGAATTTATATATTCCTTTTATGATTTTAAGGAATATATGTTATCAATTTCTCCATTCAAGAATATTCTTCAATATTCTGGAATGGAGTTCAATTTTGATAATGAGTTCTATTCTAATTAGATTTTTCTTAGATATCTCACAATTATAGAAAAGTCTTTTAAAGTTCCCTTTTCTTGTAATACTATTTATCTTTATAGGGTGATTCATTAAAAGGTGTATATACCCTAGTTATGAATTTACCAGAGTATATATTATGTTAAATACATTCAAGAATGCTAAGGATAAATTCTTGAATGGATTTACTTTATTTTAATTCAAGGATGTTATTGTCCTTTAATTTTTTATTTTCTCATTTAAAACATTTCCAGAAGTTTTTCCTCTAAAAGAAAACCCCATAATTCAATTAGGAACAAATCACTATTTATGTGCTGAAAAAGCTCAAAAGTCATTTAGAGTTATTTTTGCAAAATCAAGCTTATTTTCCTGCCTTTAATTGGGTGTTAAAAGGGTTTTTTCCAAAAACCTTTATTTCATTTGTAATTTTCTGTTTTTAAAAACGGGTTTAAACCCCCTCAACCCCACTTGTCAGCCTGGCCCACCTATAGGCGCCGGCCTACCTGGTCGAACCCGACCAGGTGGCTTGGTCAAACCGACCGGTCACTCCCCTCGCTCACCTCTCTCCTTCCTCTCGCCCATGCTCTGGCGACTGCATCGCCACGCCGCCGCCGCGCTCGATTCCGACGGCACCGCCAGAGTTAGCCGCCGAGATGGGTGCCAATCAATAGATTTCGCGATGGCGCTCCTGCCTGTCCGAGAGATCTGGTCGATTACCCCCTCTACGCCCTCGGGTCCATCGCCTCCTGCGCCTTGGATCTCGGCCATGGCGACCTCGAGCTTTGTCTCGAGCCGCTTGGCTTTCCCCTCGGCGAGATCTGGTGCTGGTGAGTGTGGTGGCTGGCCGATGTGTCGTCGGCGCCTTCCCCTGGCTTGGTGCCGTCGTGGCCGCGCGGGCACTGCCTCGCCATGCCACGCTGGTACCTCCTGGGCCCTGAGTAAGTCCTCCCTCTCCTCTATCCTTCTCTGCACCCTCCTAGAGCTTGCTCTGGCCATGCTCCACCTCTCAGATGCACTGGGGTTCCTCCCCAAGCTTGCTCTCGTGTTGTGGAGTTAGGGCTTGCTGTGATGTGTGTGATTCAAGCTCTGTGATCACTCCTTGTCCATTAACCTTGAAGTTTAAGCTTGAATACATGTGTGCTAGCTGCCACTGTTAGTTTCAGACATAGCTTCAGTTAACACTTTTAATTGAAGCTTGCTGGTTTCAGTTAACTGTTTAATTTGCTGGTATTCAACTGAATGCTAAGATGTGTCTCTACTGTTTAATTATTCAGTTCTTGTTATTGCTTAGTTGGCTGAGAGCTTGCTAGTGGCTAATCTTGATCATGTGCACCAAGTGCATGGATAACTATGTGTTAGTTATCTCTGAATGTTGCTGTTTAATTAGCTGTGGTGTAACAGCTTCACTGCACTTTCTTGCAGTGCCACTGTTATGCTGGTTCAGTGATGCAAATTGGCTTCTGTTGAGCTTCGTTAATACTGGCAGTGATGCTATGTTTAGTGGCTGCTGTTGTGGCTCTTGCAGTAGCCTCTGGCTATCTACTTCACTATGATGCCTCCTTGAGGTGTGTACAGTTACTGTGGGTGTTGGCTGCTAAGCTGGGTGCTCTTGAGAGTAGATCACCCTTTGTGGTGATCTGCTGGTGGCTTATTTGATTAAAAGTGTCCCTGTCCACTTTTCCCAGATGCTTACTTAAACTTGATCAATTTCATTGACAAAGCTGATGGATTTCTAGGTTTAGGTCTTAGTCTTGATAGTCTAGGCAACCCATGTGCCACTCCTGGCCTTGTTCTTATTTCTGTGAGTATTTCGTTTGAGAAATTCCCAGGTAAGATTGTGTGTTGTGGAGTAGGTGTTGTGGATGGCCTTGTCTTCAAGGTCATGGGCTCCTTGACATCCAAGTGATGACCAAAGTCCTTTTATCATCAAGTTTTGCTTGATTCTTGTGTGGCTGTGCTCTGTGCAGTCTGCTTGGGAGATAAACTTGTGAGTTTTCTCCCAGCACTTATGTGTGCTGTGGTTTAACAATAACCTGCTGCTGAAGAGTAGCTTGTTCTTTTGGATATTTCTGATTTCTTGCTTCTTGTGGCAAGCCTGCTCCTCCTAGCTGCTTGACCTAGTTCCTAGTTGAACTAAGTAACCATGTTGGTCTTTGGCTTTGCTGGTTTGGTTGATCTGATGGTGTGTTGGTGGTGTAAATCTTCCCTGTTGCTCAACTCATGAGCAGGGTAGATTGTGTGGTGGTGATTCTATGATGGTGATGCGGTCTCAGCTGTGGTGATGTTCTTGGTGTGATGTTGTTGGTGGTGTGGTGGTGGTGTTCTTGGTCGGCTGGTGTTCTTGGCCGAGCAAATCCACCTCCTGTGATGTTTTTATACCTGCCTTTGTTACCTGGGGGCTTGACACCTCTGCCCATGCATTTGATGAGTGAGCTGTTGTGAGCTTGCTTGCCCTGTTCGGCTGGCCTGGGATATTTTCCTGGGAGCTTTGGTGATAAGCTTAAATAGCTTGATGATTATCTACAGTGGCATTGTTTTTGACTGCCACTTGGTAATTACCCCTTTGGCTGTGTTTCTGTTAGGTCTTTGCTTGGAGGTGCCAAAAGGAAAAGAAGAAGAAAAGAAAGAAAGAAGATGTGTAGTTTTTAGGAACATATAGTTGTATATTTTCTATTCTTTGTTGTAATATTCTTTCTATTCATTGTTGTAATCTTCTTATATTCATTCCAAGGTTCCAGAATTTTGTAAAGACAATGTATAATGTGTTGATGATCAATAAAGCTCAAGTTTTCTTTATTTATTAATGTTTATCCTTTCTAAATGTGTCTTTCAATTATTAATTCAATTTTTTCATAATTCAAATTCATATTTGAATTCACATGTTAAACTAGGGTTTTAATTGTTTCATTTCACCAAATCCCAACAAGCAATAGATCAAAAGAGATCATGTCGAATTCTTTCGCACTCTGAGAGTATACCATACCCCCTCGAAGAGAGACTCGATCCCCCTTAGGTTTTAGTGATAAAAGCGCGAAAAAATCCTGCAATTTGAGATGCTATGCACAAAAGCCCTCTAAACTACCCTGGAGTTGTCCTACGTGCTGGGATGTTACAATTTTCCTCTAAAGTTCGCAATTCCACGGGACATGCCCAAGTACACCAGAGCAGTGAAGCCGGAGGACTGGCTGTCAGACTATGGTATCGCCGTCGATATCGCGGGTGGCAACAAGAGGCTGGCAGTGCGCTATGCGCCGCTCATGCTTCAAGGCTCTGCGAGGACATGGCTCAACAGCCTGCCAGCTCTACAGATCAACTCGTGGTTCGACTTCAAGGAGGCGTTCCTCAAGAACTTCACCGGAACGTACAAGCGACCTCCCCGCCCTTGGCAACTGGCCCTTTGCAAGCAAGGCCCAGATGAGCTAGATCGTGACTATCTCACGAGGTGGTCGGAGCTACACAACTCGTGTGAGGGAGTAGGCGAGGAGCAAACCATCGGATACTTCACCGACGGGTGCAGGGAAGGATCACTCATGAAGCACAAGCTCAACAGGGCTGAGCCCAAGACCATGGCCGAATTCATGGCGAGTGCAGACAAATACGCGTCGGCCAATTCCGCGGCCAGGGTGCAGTTTGTTGAGGCAGGGCCGGCTATAGGGAAATCCCAGCCGGCATCTGGCCAGGGCGGGCATCATAAATGGTACCGTCACGGCAAGAGGAAAGACGAGCGTCATGACAACAAGTATGGCTCGAAGCAGGTGGCCGCAGTCCAGGGAAGTTCGGGGGCTATGGGCGGCAGCCAGAGGCGCAAAAGCGCCAAGTTCAACAAGGACAAGTACACCATCGAGGTGATGCTAGACCAGCCATGCAATTTTCACAGTGTCTCAGGCAAGCCGGCGGGTCACACCATGCGCCAGTGCAGTTTCACCAGAGACCTGGAGCAAGGGAGCCACCAACTACCGGGGTCGCCGCCAGGCTAGCCGGCTGAAGGGCAAGGAAATCAGAACTGTGACCGACAGCCGTCTAAGGCAGCCGGGGACTACCCTGAAGAAGCCAATGTCGAGTAGTACCACGTCTTCATCACTCAGAAGGATGATACGAAGGACGACCACTGGTTTGACATCGAGGTGAACACGGTCATGCCGGCAGAGCCCCAATACATGCACTGGTCCGAGGCGTCCATCACATGGGGCCACGAGGATGATCCGCCACTCATGCCCAGACCCGGGGGGCTACGCTCTGGTCCTGAACCCCATCGTGTTCTCCAAAATGCACTGATGTCTCAAAGGACCCGTTGGGAAACCCCAAGAGGAAGGTATGACGAGCACAGTAGTAAGTTTTCCCTCAGTATGAAACCAAAGTTTAATCGACCAGTAGGAGAAAGAAATCACTTCTAAAGGTTGTTGCTAGCTGACTTGTGGTAGGGCCCACTACCGGCGTCAGCAAACAATGTGGAATCGACACACAACACAACCAAAATACTTTGCCCCAACTTACAGTGAGGTTGTCAATCTCACTGGTTTGCTGAAACAAAGGATTAAACGTATAGTGTGGAAAGAGATGTTTGTTTGCAGTGAAATAAAATAGTACTTGCGGAAAATAAACAGTGTTTGCATTAGATGGTATTATCAATGTAAAGGAATGGACCGGGTCCACAGTTCACTAGAGGTGTCTCTCCATAAAGATAAATAACATGCTGGGTGAACAAATTATAGTTGGGCAATCGACAAAATAGAGAATGCATAACAATGCATGTACATGTAATGAAGATCACTATGAGATTCATTTGGGCATTACAACATAATACATAGACCATAATCCAACTGCATCTATGACTAATAATCCACCCTCGGGATATCATCCGAACAACCTTTGGGTATTAAGTTGCAAGCAACAGATTATCGTTTTAAGCAAAGTGTGTAATGTAAACAATACAATTATCTTTGAACAAAAGATTGTTGTTTTCTCCCTAGTAGCAACAACACATCTACAACCTTAGAAGTTATTGTCACTCTCCCAGATTACTAGAGGCATGAACCCACTATCGAGCATAAATACTCCCTCTTGGAGTTACAAGCATATACTTGGCCAAAGTATCTACCAGCAACGAAGAGCATGCAAGATCACAAATAACATAGACATGATAGATCAATAATCAACTTGACACAGTACTCAATATTCATCGGATCCCAACAAACAAAACATGTAGAATTACATAAAGATGATCTTGATCATGTAGGCAGCTCACAAGATCTAAGCATGGAGGCGCAAATTAGAGAAGACAACCATCTAGCTACTGCTATGGATCCGTAGTCCAAGGATGAACTACTCACGCATCACTCCGGAGGCAGGCATGGCGATGAAGAAGGCCTTCGGTGATGATTCCCCTCTCCGGCAGGGTGCCGGGAAGAGCTTCTGGACCCTCCCGAACTAGGGTCGACAATGGCAGTGGCTTACAGTACTTTTCGTGGATAGATGTTCGGGCCCTTAGGGTTTTCCCAATGAAGTGAATTTATAGGTAGAAGGGCAATGTCATAAGGCGCCCGGGGTCCCACACCATGGCCTGGCGCGGCAAGGGGTAGGGTCGCGCCACCCTATGGTGTGGCCACCTCCTGGCTCGTCTCCATCTCTCCTTTGGACTACAGCTTCGTGTCAGATAAATAGGAACTTCGGCTTTTGTTTCGTCCAATTCTGAGAATATTTTGTTTAGTAATAACTGGAATAGAAAAACAGCAGAAAACAGGAGCTGGCACTGGGGCATCTTGTTAATAGGTTAGTTCCAGAAAATGCATAAAAATGTCACGAAGTGTAAACAAAACATAAAGCAATTGGTGTAAAACAAGCATGGAGCATCAAAACTTATAGATAGGTTTGCAACGTACCAGCATCCCCAAGCTTAACTCCTGCTCGTCCCTGAGTAGGTAAGTGATAACAAAAATAATAATTTTTGAAGTGACATGCAACCAACACAATCTTGATCAAGTCAATGTAAAGCATTGCAAGCTGAGATCAAAGTACTCTAAACATGGGCATAAGAGATATAATTGTAACAATAGAACTTAGCAACCATGTTACAACATGAAAAGTAACACAAACAAAAGATCATGAATAATAATGCATTGAAAGTTATTTGTTTGTTTTGAGCATAGAGAAAACATAGCAAAGTGGTATTCAGCTTGTCCTTCATGGAGTAGCAAAACATAAATGCATAGGACACCTACAAAGTTCAAAAGGGTGACTAGATACAAATAATTTGAGAACAAGCAATACCATAATCATGAATCAATCAATAATAAATTTCGAGACTATGCACATTATACTCAGAATGACAACTATGCTCTCTTAATTGGTGCATAAAGATAGAAGATGAAGACTCAACATAAAATCAAAAGAAAGGCCCTTCGCAGAGGGAAGTAGTGATTGCAAGTTTTATAAACCTTCCAAAACTTATGGTACTTATTAGCTTTGAGCTCTCATTGCCCCTATCATTGGCATCTTGAGTGGTTAAGGTTAATGTGAGAACAAGTATGAGTTATATGCTTGACATACCATAAGTTGAAAATCTCATGTCCCGTGAATACGAGTACCTAAACCGCATGCTACTCGACTTAGGTCCCAAGCAAGTTCTTTTCATTGTAAGCATACATGTATCATCGAGAACGCCAACGGGGTACCTCCTGCCTGATGATATGGAAGCTTTCCCATATCAAAATGACAGGACAAATAGACAATGAACACCTCGACATCTCTTTTATTTACCATTGGGTATAGCTTTTTATTTTGAGATGCGTCGTCGAATATTCACTATGGTTATGCTGTAAATTTCCACCATGAATGATGCATGGTTTAGATTAGCGGCCCAGGCGTTTCTCTAACACATATACAAACTCCATGAGCTCACAAGTTTCCAACTTATTTCACATCACTAGGCATCCATAAATAAAAGATCATGATATCAACTAAATAGGAATAAGTGCAATGTTGAAAACGTGCCCCATGAAAGCATGGCTGTGCTAATTCTCAACTTACAATTTGCAAGCATATAAACTTCATAAGAGAATCACAATGGTCAAGTTTTCTAAGTGCAAGAAAGTAAATGTGCCATCAAGTTCGTGAGAGCTTTACTAATTAATTTTCTCATAACAAAAAATTTAATTTGGAAGATAGATAAAAGCATGATGAATATACTTGGAATAGCAAAAATACTAATAGGTAGATATGGTGGACACATTGGACTAACTTTGGTTTTTGAGAGTTGGATGCACGAGTAGAGCTCATACTCAGTATAGGTGAAGGCTAGCAAAAGACATGGAGCGACCAAATAAGAGAGCAATAACGGCCATAATCATGCATAGCGACAAAACATTATTAATCAAAGCATAAAGTGATATTACAAGTCAAAAACTAAATGATCATAGATGCTTGAGGTGACTGGTTTATAGTCATAACATGGTGTAAGCATGCGCCAAGTCAACCCAATAAAGCATCAAAGGAGAATACCACAATATTATGCTTCTATATGATAAAAACAACTCATGATTCATTCAATGGCACATTCAGCACTCTCAGTTATTTGAGACAAGTCATGCTACAACAATAATTACTAAGCATATAATCAAAATAATATCTAGCATGACATGATAAAGTCTAAGCCACAGTCTAAACAAGCTTCCTTTTGCACCACTATAAGCATGAAATATTTTACTCTTTTCCAACACCAATCAACTTATTTGAAACAACTCTCAAAGATAAGAAATCAACAAAGACCAGAGGTCTAAACACACCTAACTACAAAGAACTAACAAGTTTTGAACAAAAATAAAGGTGAAAAACAAAAGCTAAACATAGTACTAGCAAAAGAGAAGACTCGCAAAACGATAAGAATGAAAACAGAGTGCATCTTCTCCAAAAGAAATATGCTGGGGTCCAACCATTTATTATAGCAAACAAAACAAAATAAAACTGAAAGCAAAAATAAAGACGCTCCAAGAAAAACACATAGCATATGAAGCAATAAAAATATGGGATTTCTATTTTTGTGCCCTCGGGTCCTTAGTTGTACTCCGTTTTCCCCAGCTCCTTAGTTTTTCCTCAGTTTTGCCCAAGCCCTTGTCTGAAACCCTCACAAGGAGCTCGGACGGGAGGAATCCCGTTCAGTTGACCATTCCGTGCTGACGAGTGGGGCCGCGTCGTGTGGGGCTGGTAGAAAGGGACCGCGTGGGACAGGACGAGACCGTGTTTGGTCATACGAATGGAGCTGGGGCCGTAGCGTGTGGGGCTGTAGCGTGTGGAGCCGTGTGGGTCCGGGACGTGGGCACTAGTGGTTTCTGTCTCTTTCGCCCAGATTAGCAGTTCTCAATGCACCTTTTTCCTCTCTCTCACTCGATCTCATTCATTCTTGATTGCCCAAATTGGTAGCAAATCTAGAGCAGCTTCTCCTTCTATTTTTTAATGCCATTCATTTCTTTATGCCTTCGTTTTTACCCAATCAGGTACTCCCTCCGATCCATATTACTCTTCACTAATACGGATGTATCAACCACTAAAATGTGTTTAGATACAACCACATTAGCGAAGAGTAATATGGATCGGAGGGAGTAGGAAATCTAGGGCACAAATCCAGAGAAAATATAGGGACGATAAGCTGCATACAGCAGCCAACATAGCATAGATTAACAGTACTACCGACCGAGATCCAACATAACCTACATTTTACATGAATGGGATTAAGCCTGGAGACTGCGCAGGTGAATCCCAAGTGCTTTGTGTTTGGCCATGAACGCATGCACGTTCACGGTCGTTCCAACTCTAGTGCCGCCAATGGCTCTGCCAATGGATTCGGCATGGTTCACCAGGCAGTTGAAGTCGGTGGCGTGGAGCCTCCTGTTGCAGAAGGGGCACCTATAAACGCCTCGAGCAAAGTGGCGATCGTAATAGCCGGACTGCAGCCTCCTGAGGACGTGACGAGTCTTGGTGTGGAAGGACTCATCGTCGCTGTCGACGTCGCTGCTCTGCACCTGTCACGTAGCACCAAAGATTGAAAAACACGGAGTCAATTGCAGCGATGATGGAATAGAGAGTGAACAAAAGATCATGCATGATAATATGGGCACGAAAAAAAGAGGTAGCCTCAGTTACATTGGACACACTTATATCTAGGATTTGGGTCAGTGAACCAAAGATCATGCACAACAAATTTGTACACACCAATTGTTCACTGACCAAACCTTGAATCAATTTGTGCCCAAATATTCATCATCATCGGCACAAATTAACCGGATGGGATTGATTACTCACATAAGTTAACCGAATCTTAAACAAAAGCAAATCACAAACACTAATAATGCAAGATCTAGAACTAGGAATAGACGAACCCTAATAACGCAAGAGCTAGAACTAGGAATAGACGAACCCTAATAACGCAAGATCTAACACAAAAGGATTGAACTAGGAACAGACGAACCCTAATAACGCAAGATCTAACACAAAATGATAGAATTAGGAACAAACGAACCCTAATAACGCAAGATCTAACACAAAAAGGATTGAAATGGGATAAGAACAAGGGAAAAAAGGGTTACCTCCTCGTTGTCGACGATGCTGGTGTCGTAGGGGTTCTCCAGGGCGACGTACGGCTCTTGTTTGTACGGGTCCCAATCGACGGGGAACTGGACGGGGGCCTGGACGGGGGCCTGGACGGGGGCGGCGGCCGATGCGCCGGTGGCTGATGAGCCGGCGGCTACGTCGGAAGCAGCGACGGGGGCCTGGACGGGGGCGGCGGCCGATGCGCCGGCGGCTGATGCGCTGGCGGCTACGTTCAAAGCAGCGATGGGGTCCTGGACGGGGGCGGCGGCCGATGCGCCGGCGGCTGATGCGCCGGCAGCTACGTCGGAAGCGCCGACAATGGGAATCTCATTCTTCTCCATCACCGGGGTTTTTTGTTTGAGGTTTTTTCGACGCGAAGTGGAGAAGATGATGGGACAGGAGAGGCGGTTGCAATGAGAATGAGAGAGTGAGCGAGCGTCGAGGGAGAGAAAGGGGGGCTCTATAAAGACAAAGGTGGCGTGTACCGCAACACGCGTCTGCTATGCACGGATGCAGCGTGCACCGCAACACGAGGCTAACCCTTCGACGTTTGGTGTACTCAGTTTTAGCCTCGGGCCTTATACAGAAATTTTATCTATACTCAGTTTTCCCCTCGAGTACTTAGACTGGCAAGTGCAATATACTCAGTTCTACCCTCAAGTAGCTGGTCAACAGAGAGTCAACAAATGAGATTAACATACCTAATTGAGTCATTTCATGCGCAAAAAAATCCAAAAAAATAAAAACATAGTGGCACCTACTCATGGATTCTTCCTACGCAACCTGCCACCTTAATAAACATAGATAAATCATGTTTTACCACAAATTGCCACTTCTCAGAATCACTAGTAGCTATGAAGATGCATGGTTTTCCACTCAAACCCCTTTGCAAAACATCTTCCCCAAAACATAGTTTGTCTAAATGAGGCCATAATTGTCACACTCATGTATATTTGAATTGCAAATAATTTGATGTAGCCCAATATGAATTATATTGTACAAAACACGCATTTTTCATTTTGTAATTCCTTTGTTTGAATCCCTTAGTCTATTTACTATTTACGTGCCCTTGGTTTCTTAGTACTACTCAGTTTTGCCCTCAAGTACTGTCACAAATGCTCACAGAAGCCCAAACTTATCCTGATTGGTTGAGCAGTTGTCACACGGATCGACTCCACCAACCGTTGATCCACTGATCTAACGGGCAGTATACCCCTATCCATCTCTTCGTGGCCACCCCTCTCTCTCTCTTCGTGGCCACCCCTCTCTCTCTCTTCGTGGCCACCCCTCTCTCTCTGTCAGTGGATCAACGGTTGGTGGAGTCAATCCGTATGACAAGAGACATGCATTTATGGATTATTTTGCCACGTAACTATATTCCCTCTATTTTATGCATTATTTTCCATGATTTAAAAATGTTAAACTAAAAAGTGGTATAATTTTGGTGTAAACAAGAGACATACATATTTGTGGATTTTGGTGAATGGATTATTTTGAAGGAAATATGCCCTAGAGGCAATAATAATATTGTTATTATCATATTTCTTGTTCATGATAATGTTTATACTCCATGCTATAATTGTATTAAGCGGAAACATTAATACTTGTGTGGTTTATGAACAACACCGTGTCCCTAGTACGCCTCTACTAGACTAGCTCATTGATTAATGATGGTTAAGGTTTCCTAACCATAGACATGAGTTGTCGATTAATAATGAGGTCATATCATTAGGAGAATGATATGATGGACAGACCCAAATAAAGCAGAGCAATTAGATCGTGTCATCGTGTTCATCTTTGCGAAGCTTTTCCTATGTCAAGTATTGTATTCCTTAGACCATGAGATAATACAACTTCCTAGTATCGGAAGAAAGCTTTGAAGTCATCAAACGTCATCCTATGTGAGGGTGATAATAAAGGTGTCTCTCAGGTGATCGGAAAGTACTTGTTGAGTTGTATGTATCGAGATGGAATTTGTCCCTCCCAAGTCAGAGAGATATACTTCGGGCCCACTCGGTAATCGATATCAACACCGCTTGCAAGCATGTGGTTAAGGAGTTAATCACAAAGTGATATCGGATTACGGAACGAGTAAAGTACTTGCTGTGAACGAGATTGAACTAGGTATGATGATACCGACGATCAAATCTCGGGCGAGTAAAATATCGTGTGACGAAGGGAATACATATACGGGATTAATTGAATCCTGACATCGTGGTTCATCCGATATGATCATCGATGAATATGTGGGAGTCAATATGGGTTTCCAGATCCCGCTATTGATTATTGATAGAAGATCATGTCTGCATATTCTCGAACCCGTAGGGTCACACACTTAACGTGCATCGACGCTAGGATAGAATGGATAATTGGTTTATGAGTTTTAGTTCGGAGTCTCGGATGAGATCCAGGACGTCACGAGAGGTTCCGGAATGGTCCGGAGAATAAGATTCATATAAAGGAAAGCAGTTTTTGGATTCCGGAAAGGTTTCGGAGTTTATCGGTATTGTACCGGAAGGTTCTAGAAGGTTCCGGAGTGGGACCAACGTGGGCCCACTTGACGGAGGCCTGCGTGGGCCTAAGGGGAAGTGCCCTGGCCGCCTTGGGCCAGGTGCACAAGGCCCCTAAGGCCCAGCCGGCCAAGCCCAAGGGGAAACCCTAAAGGAATCTTCAAATAAGGAAGGGGGGGAACTTGCCCCCCACTCTTCCTTATCCAAGTCGGCTAGGGATTGGAGGAGGGGGCTATGCTGGCCGCCCAGCCCTCCATATAAGGGGGGGGCAGGGGGCGCAGCCCTACCACACCTGAAGACCCAAACCCTAGCCGCCCCTGCTGCCCTCCCTCTCTCTCTCTCGTGACTGCGCGTAGGCGAAGCCCTGCCGCAGAAACTCTCCACCATAAGCACCACGCCGTCGTGCTGCCGATCCAATCTATCTCTCCACCATACTTGCTGGACCAAGGAAGGAGGAGACGTCGCTGCACCGCACGTGTGCAACTCTCGGAGGCGCCGCCACTTGCGGCGTAGGATCGGATCGGATCGCGAGGAGGAGAAGGCGAGTACGACTACATCAACCACGTTCTCTTGAACGTTTCCGCTGTGCGAATCTTCAAGGGTATGAAGATCTCATCTACCTCTCTCGTTGATTACATCTCCTAGATTAGATCTTGGCTTTCTTGTTCGTTGCGTAGGAAATTTTTTTTGTTTACTATGCTACGAAACCCTTCAGTGGTATCAGAGCTAGATCTATGCGTAGATGTGTTTCACGAGTAGAACGCAACATGCTTGTTGCGGGCGTTGATGTTTTCTGTTGCAAACCTCTTGTTGTGTATTTCTTATGGCGCGGTATAGTGAGATCGAAGCGGTCCAGGCCAACTTTACGCGACCGCGTTCGCGAGACCGGCTCCGCACTTGACGTGTGGCTTGTTCCATACATGCGGCTGGTGGATGCCAGTTTCTCTCACTATAGTAGTCATGGGACTTACATCGGATGTTAGCAACCATAATATCACCGTTGTGGCTTTTCGTAGGTAAGAATCGTTCTTAGCTTGCTACTCCCATAAGCCACGTAAAACATGCAACAACAAAGTAGAGGCGTCTAACTTGTTTTTGCAGGGAGTGTTTTGTGATATGGTATGGCCACAAGATGTGATGTGATATATGTGATGTATGCGATGATCATGTTTTGTAATCTTTCACGACTTGCATGTCGATGAGTTAACAACCGGCAGGAGCCATATGGTTGTCTTTATAATTGTGTATGACCTGCGTGTCAACTTCTTATACGCCATGTAATAGCTTTACTTTATCGCTAAGTAGTTAGCAATAGTTGTAGTTGCTATTCGTGGTGGAGGCAATCATGGTGGAGTGATGGAGATCATGCCGGCGCGCACAAGATGGAGATCATGGCGCGGAGATTGGCTATACCATGTCACATAAAATTATATGCATGTGATGTTTATCCTTTTATGTATCTTATTATGCTTAGATCGCGACGGTAGCATTATAAGATGATTCCTCACTTAAAGATCAAGATAAAATTGTGTTCTCCCCTCGTATGCGCCGTTGCGAAAGTTCGTCATGTTCAAGCATCTCGTGATGATCGGGTGCTATAAGCTCTACGTTCACATACAACGGGTGCAAGCCAGTATTTGCACATGCGGAGATACTTGGGTTTGACTTGACGAGCCTAGCATGTACAGACATGGCCTCGGAACACACGGACCGAAAGGTCAAGCATGAGTCATATGGATGATATGATCAACATGTTGATGTTCACCATTAAAGCTACATCATTCACGTGATGATCGGTCTCGGTGTAGTGAATTTGGATCATGCTTCACTAAACAACTTGAGGGATGTTGAATTTAGTGGGAGTTCATCTAGTAATTTGATTAACTTGAACTAATTATCTTGAACTAAATCTTGTTGTATTTGCATAAGTCGTTGTAGTCATTGGCACCGTTTCCCACCGACACTTAGCTTAATTGAGTTAAAAGAAACTATAGAATTCTGGATAATCACTTTTCGGTCTAGTGCCGTTTAGTTAGAATGTCAAGACTAAAGATTAAGTCCTATTGCAAACTTTAGCAAACCTTGCTTGCTCCATACGATTTAATAAATTGTATTAATCTAAGAGCAACGATTCAAGTTTAGTATCTAAAGATCATATGTTTGCCTTCATGATAAATTGATCTTCAAAGTTGTTTGAGAATCAAAGTGATCATCGAGCTGAAAGAATTGTTTCAGAAACAAATAAGAAGTGAAAGATATTTGATATCTAAGACTTTGATTGTTTGCAAAATGATGAAGTATAATTTAGTAAAAGAACATATGCTCATATTGTATGACTATATGCGAAGATTGAAGATGCTAGGCATCCCGATCACCCAAAAGTTTGGGAACTAATATTATACTTGCATTCATCCTTATAAGCTATAGTAGTTTCATCATGAAAGATGTCATGATAGGACGAATGAAAAGGTATTGGCTAAATTGTTTTGCTATACCAAAAGAATACTAAAGAATAGAATCTGGAAGAATACCAATCATATGATGATGGCGATCCACTTCAAAGTGCAAAATCCAAGGCTATTAGTATTTGACTAACATCCTTTGGACTATGTGTCAAATGATTGATGCCACTATTGATGTCGATAGATTCTTCTAAATAGAGAGGAAATGCTAAATAGGATCTGCAAAATATTTGGTAGAAAAGTAAAAGACTGGAAAATTCCATCTCAGGTATATAAATGATATACATGTTATAGATGTATTCTTTGCTAGTACATAATTCTTAGGTATTGGATACTAGATTGTTGGTATGAAATGTCATACAAAGCAACAATACAAGAACTATGATGGCCTAAGTAACTAGTAAAAGAATATGGTAATGATGCATGTCGAGATACAAATAAAAGTGTTATTGTGCTTCTCGTCGACATCAAACCTAGCCTTCAAGATATTTCATGAACTTAATAATTGTTATTTTGTTCTGGTATTATGAGAGCAATGGTTGTTCAAATTATTACCGTCTTCCATAATCGATGGATAGATTATTATTATCTTGTTGGTGAAATATACATTTATAACACTGATGCTAAAGGTCACAAGACAAAACAAATTTCACTTATATGTGACACCGCCGTTTAAGTCATATTGGAAACAAAACATGAAAGAAATTCTATATTGATAGATTTTCGAGTCATTTGATTTTGAATTGATTGACACTTGTGAGACTTTTCCTAAAGATGATTAAACTTCGTTCATGGGCCATGGACAGATCAAGTGACTAACTAAATGGAGATCATACATGTTGATGTATGTAGTCCATGGTGTGAAGTCGATTCTGGTGTATTTTCTATTTCATCGATAGATATATTGTATATCTACTTGATAAGATAGAAGTATGAAATAATTGAAATTGTTCAATTTATGAAGTGGAAATTGTTGTAACAAGAATATTTAAGTTGTATGATTAGATCATAAAGAAGAATATTTGAGTTACAAGTTTAGCAAACATCTAAGAGTTAGAGGAATTATTCCACAAACTTGCATCGTGATAAACACCATAAGAGTATGGAGTTTTCGATGGATGTAATCAAACCTTGTTTGACATGGTTAGATCAATGATGAAATAAAACTACCAATATAATTTGTGGATTATGCTTTAGAGACTACCGCTTTTCACTGAATAGTGCCATCATAATCCGCTGAAATGACACCATACAAGTTATAGTTGTCTTTTCTTGAATTTTTGGTATGCAAGGCATATGTGTAAAATGTTTACAACCAAAATCGGATTAGTAAGTCTTTGTAGGTTATCCCAAAGAATGTCGATGGGTATTCCTTCTACTATGAACCCAAACACATAGTGATTGTCACTAAAAGAAGTGAATTTCTTATGAAGGAGTTTTCTCGCGAAAGGTTTAAGTGGGAGGAAGATAGAACTTGATGAGGTTATTGAATCTGAGCAAGATAATCAGAGTAGCGCAGCACCAGAAAAATGTTCTGGAAGCGGCAACTACATTCATAGCTCACGCGTCTACAATATGTTGTAGTCACGACATCGAAGTTCCTATTTAACCAAGTTGGTCGTAATCAAATAGCAAGATTTGAGGACGAGATATTATTAGATAATAGTAACCAACAATATACAAAGAAGCGATGATGGGCCCTGACTTCGTCATATGAATTATTCTAGCAACAATTACATATTGAGATATGATAGTTGAATAAACGAAACAACGTTCCTCTACTGGAATGCACACCAAGGACGTGTATCTGACACGACCCAATGGGTTTTGTTGATTCAAAGGTTGCTAGATATGTATGCAAACTTCTATGGTAGAAGAAAGCATAGCGAAGTTGGAATCTTCAATGATGAAAATGTTAAAGTGTTAATTTCATCAAGATATTTGAAGATGCTTGTATTACAAGAAAGTAAGTGGGAGCGCTAAGACATATTTCTAATGCTTTATGTAGATGACATATCGTTCATTAGAAATTATGTGTTTTTCTTGATATTGTTAAGTTTTCATTAAAATTAGTTTTTGATGAAAGACTTAGGTAAAACCAGAATATTAAGCATCAATGTCTATACAGATAGATTGAGGCGTTAATATAGTTTTGCCAGAGTACATAGATGAAATATTGAATTTGTTCAATATGGAAACAATAAGAATGGTTCTTGTTGCATGGAAGAAGTAAGAATATGTTCTGTATGCAGAAGTGACAAATGGTTCATTGCAATGAGTTACATTGGCTTTGTCACACATACAAGTAAAATTTTATCTCAATTTTAAGCTATTTGTTTTGAGTTAGAAGGTGGCACAATAAGATGGAAGAAAGTTCCATGATGACTTGGATGAGTTCCAATGTTAATATTGTGGCGGACACTGCAACGAGGGCTAAGTATATAATCGCTTTAGAGGTGGCATAAAAGATGCAAAGTGGATAGTGATAATCCAACTTATTTGTGGCACTGTCGTCCAGGTCATATTGGCATAAAACGCATAAAGAAACTCCATTCTGATGGACTTTTGGAGTCTCTTGATTTTGAATCATTTGACACATGCAAGCCATGCCTCATGGGCAAGATGATCAAAAACCCGTTCTCCGGTATAATGGAGCGAGCAACGGACTTATTGGAAATCATACATACCGATGTGTGTGGACCAATGAGTATTTCGACGCACGGTGGATATCGCTATTTTTCTAAGTGTGCTAGTACTATGTAGTTCTATTGTATGACAGTAGTGACAACATAGTCTCGGCAAAGAAATTGAGGTCTTGCCAGAAGACCAAGTTTATACGATGCCATCTCATGTCAAGATGAGTAATGCGTGATGACGCAAAATATATGCAAATACAAACGGACCTGAAAGTGTCAGACCCGTAGATAAGGTTTACCACGTGCAACGCGTATGAGTAACACCGGAATGCCATAGGTGTTGGATGCGCAAGTATTGACTAGATTATTGACTCTAGTGCAAGTGGGAGACTGAAGGAAATATGCCCTAGAGGCAATAATAATATTGTTATTATCATATTTCTTGTTCATGATAATGTTTATACTCCATGCTATAATTGTATTAAGCGGAAACATTAATACTTGTGTGGTTTATGAACAACACCGTGTCCCTAGTACGCCTCTACTAGACTAGCTCATTGATTAATGATGGTTAAGGTTTCCTAACCATAGACATGAGTTGTCGATTAATAATGAGGTCATATCATTAGGAGAATGATATGATGGACAGACCCAAATAAAGCAGAGCAATTAGATCGTGTCATCGTGTTCATCTTTGCGAAGCTTTTCCTATGTCAAGTATTGTATTCCTTAGACCATGAGATAATACAACTTCCTAGTATCGGAAGAAAGCTTTGAAGTCATCAAACGTCATCCTATGTGAGGGTGATAATAAAGGTGTCTCTCAGGTGATCGGAAAGTACTTGTTGAGTTGTATGTATCGAGATGGAATTTGTCCCTCCCAAGTCAGAGAGATATACTTCGGGCCCACTCGGTAATCGATATCAACACCGCTTGCAAGCATGTGGTTAAGGAGTTAATCACAAAGTGATATCGGATTACGGAACGAGTAAAGTACTTGCTGTGAACGAGATTGAACTAGGTATGATGATACCGACGATCAAATCTCGGGCGAGTAAAATATCGTGTGACGAAGGGAATACATATACGGGATTAATTGAATCCTGACATCGTGGTTCATCCGATATGATCATCGATGAATATGTGGGAGTCAATATGGGTTTCCAGATCCCGCTATTGATTATTGATAGAAGATCATGTCTGCATATTCTCGAACCCGTAGGGTCACACACTTAACGTGCATCGACGCTAGGATAGAATGGATAATTGGTTTATGAGTTTTAGTTCGGAGTCTCGGATGAGATCCAGGACGTCACGAGAGGTTCCGGAATGGTCCGGAGAATAAGATTCATATAAAGGAAAGCAGTTTTTGGATTCCGGAAAGGTTTCGGAGTTTATCGGTATTGTACCGGAAGGTTCTAGAAGGTTCCGGAGTGGGACCAACGTGGGCCCACTTGACGGAGGCCTGCGTGGGCCTAAGGGGAAGTGCCCTGGCCGCCTTGGGCCAGGTGCACAAGGCCCCTAAGGCCCAGCCGGCCAAGCCCAAGGGGAAACCCTAAAGGAATCTTCAAATAAGGAAGGGGGGGAACTTGCCCCCCACTCTTCCTTATCCAAGTCGGCTAGGGATTGGAGGAGGGGGCTATGCTGGCCGCCCAGCCCTCCATATAAGGGGGGGGCAGGGGGCGCAGCCCTACCACACCTGAAGACCCAAACCCTAGCCGCCCCTGCTGCCCTCCCTCTCTCTCTCTCGTGACTGCGCGTAGGCGAAGCCCTGCCGCAGAAACTCTCCACCATAAGCACCACGCCGTCGTGCTGCCGATCCAATCTATCTCTCCACCATACTTGCTGGACCAAGGAAGGAGGACACGTCGCTGCACCGCACGTGTGCAACTCTCGGAGGCACCGCCACTTGCGGCGTAGGATCGGATCGGATCGCGAGGAGGAGAAGGCGAGTACGACTACGTCAACCACGTTCTCTTGAACGTTTCCGCTGTGCGAATCTTCAAGGGTATGAAGATCTCATCTACCTCTCTCGTTGATTACATCTCCTAGATTAGATCTTGGCTTTCTTGTTCGTTGTGTAGGAAATTTTTTTTGTTTACTATGCTACGAAACCCTTCATATTTATCACCCCTCTAACAATTATCAACTATCTTTAGCATTCCTTTTCTTTTAGGGAATATAGTTTTGGTAATTTGAAACGGCCCAAAAGTGGTATAATTTTGGTAGAAACATGAGATATACATATTTGGCATATTTGGGGGATTTCGGTGAATGAATTATTTATCACCCCTCTAACAATTATCAACTATCTTTAGCATTCCTTTTCTTTTAGGGAATATAGTTTTGGTATTTTGAAACAGCCCAAAAGTTGTATAATTTTGGTAGAAACATGAGACATACATATTTGGCATATTTGGGGGATTTCGGTGAATGAATTATTTATCACCCCTCTAACAATTATCAACTATCTTTAGCATTCCTTTTCTTTTAGGGAATATAGTTTTGGCAATTTGAAACGGCCCAAAAGTGGTATAATTTTGGTAGAAACATGAGACATACATATTTGGCATATTTGGGGGATTTCGGTGAATGGATTATTTATCACCCCTCTAACAATTATCAACTTTCTTTAACATTCCTTTTCTTTTAGGGAATATAGTTTGGGATATAGTTTTGGTTATTTGAAACGTCCCAAAAGTGGTATAATTTTGGTATAAACATGAGACATACATATTTGTGGGATTTCGGTGAATGCATTATTTGTCACCCCTCTAAGAATTGTCAACTATCTTGAGCATTCCTATATTCCCTAACACTTATTTTTTTTGGTAATTTTGGTGAATGCACACACTAACTTTGAAAACAACTACAAGTACATGTAACTGAATAATGGATTTGTAACAAGGGATCCCTTGTAACAACTTCTAGCGCTTGATGAGAAATGATAAGAATCCGATCGCAATTATATAACAAAAAAAACAACCAGCCATCATATTAGCTTGCTTCTTCAACTCGATCAGCTGCTTTAACTGCTTGTTCATTTTCTTCAGTTCTCCCTTCACTTCCACCAGTTCTGCATTGGGAGCATTAGGCATAATCGGAACGGCCCCTCTCTCCGCCGCATTCTCTACAGCAAGTCCCCCCCTCCCAAATTGCGCTCCCCAATACCGCCAATTGATTCCTGCAATTTAAGCCTCTGAATGTACACATCGATCCACTCAAAATACCTGCATTTCTTCAGGATCTAAAAACAACAACGTGAACCCTAAATCCCAAATTCGAGGGAATAACAAGAAAATCGAGAGAAAACAGAGCAATTGGAGCGAGATCTAACCTTATCCCCCTCTCTATATGGCAAGCTCTCGCATGCAAGGAACTCACGTCCACGGTTGCCGTTGTCGTTCGTCTTACAGATCGACCGCTTCAGAGGCTCCTGGCGTGGGCAGTCAGGGCATCTTGTCAAAGGCACGGGTCCATACTGCGGCCATGAAGAACGGGAGGTCGAAGAGAAACTAGACATCACCCGCCTGCCGGAGAAGGGCTGCCGCTGGCGGAGAAGAAGAACAATGGGGCGCGGGAAAAGAAGGGGGAAGCAATGGCACGGGCATGGGCGCGGGGCTGGCTCGGGCTCCCATTTTGCAACGGGCACCTGGATAAGCTATGGGTCTGGCGCGCTAACGTGGACAAGTTGTGGGTCCCACGATGATCTGGATAAGTGGAGGCGTGTCCACTGCGGGGCACCAACAGCGGCCCCACTTGCCAGCACCAACCAACGGTCAACTAAACGGGATTCCTCCCGTCCGAGCTCCTTGTGAGAGTTTCAGACAAGGGCTTGGGCAAAACTGAGGAAAAACTAAGCGGCTGGGGAAAACTGAGCACAACTAAGGACCCGAGGGCACGAAAATAGAAATCCCTAAAAATATAGTGTCTTGAAAGATGACCCGATACTTTTGTTGATGAAGAAGGGGGTGCCTTGGGCATCCCCAAGCTTTGACGCTGGTACTTCTTGGATATTTTTTGGGGTGTCATGGGCATCCCCAAGCTTGAGCTTTTGTCCATCCTTCATCTCATCTCATCATTCTCCTTTCCCTACACTTGAAAACTTCCTTCATACAAAACTTCACACAATTCTCATTAGCAACATTAGTTTATGCAATATAGTAGATCCACTTTTGGTTCAATTTTAACTCAAGTACAACATTAAAACATTAGCTACTGTAGCAACTTCTTCTAAAAGCTCTTCCGATCAAAAGAACTCAAAAAAAGAGATCAAGAGGCAAATGTAAATAGTGGCAGAAATCTGTCAAAACAGAACAACAGGTAAAGATTGATTTTTTCAAAAATCTTCTGTTGCTCAAATCGAAAAGTGCAAAACTAATGAAAGTTAGATAATAACCTGGGGCATGTGCACAAAAAAGTGCAGATCAATACGATGTTCTGGTATTTTTCATGATTTTTTTACAGTGAAGTACAAAAATCTGTTTCAGGACAGCAACTTCCCCAAATCTTACCTTCTTCCTATTAGAGGCTATTCTTGACACAAAAACAAAATAAAAAGGATAAGGAGAGGTTGTTACATTAGTAACAACTTCCAAGACTCAACAAACAAAAAATTACTGAAAGAAAACATGGGTTATCTCCCAAGAGTGCTTTTCTTTAACGCCTTTCAGCTAGGCGCAGAAAGTAAGAATCAAGTATTTTCAAGCGAATAAGCATCAAGAACACTAGATGCCTTACGTCTACCTCTCTTACCTTCACTCTTACCTTTAGGAAAATCATGACGATTGCCTGGTGGGGAAAAGAACTTCATGGTGCCTTTTCCCACATCTATTATTGCTCCCAGGAGTTTTAGCAGAGATCTTCCAAGTGTGATTTGTCCATTTCATACACATTCAATAACAAGATAATCAGTAGATACCATTCTCCCGAGGATTTTTGTAAACACTCCTTCAACTACTCCAATGGGTAATATAATGGCATTATTGGTAAGAGATATTCCTTCTCCACCCTCAGAAAGTCCCCAAAGATTCAAAGATTTCTAAATATCTTTAGGCATAAGACAAAATTCAGACATAATATCACAATGAGCATGAATAGTTTCACCATTTATAGCAACTTTGACTGTAGGGAACCATCATGAGGGTTCAGAATTTATTGGAACATAATCATGATGCTCACGAAGCATATTATAACATTCTTTTAAATAAGTTGTATTTGTCTCAAGAGTGTTTAATCTAGCATAAATGCTCAGAAGGGATGAATCAAATTTACTAGGTGAGCTATATATTGTAGTCAACTTTTTTATGATATTAAAAGCTTGATTCCCATCGCAGTGAAGCAAATCTCCTCCTGCTACAATATCCAAAGAGTATCTATAACAAAGAACAAGGCCAAAATAAAAGCTACTAAGGATCAAGCCTAGAGTCATTTTTGGTTCAGTTTTACCATGAGAATCATAAATTCTAGACCAAGCTTCTTTAAAACTCTCTTCACTCCCTTGTTTGAAAGTGAAGATCATTTCCTTAGGTGACATAGTAGTAGGAACTAGACTAGACATAAAAGCAACTTGAAGTAGGAGCTAATTTTTTGGTATTTTTGATAAGAAGAAGTAAATAAAATAAAGTAAAAAAACTAAGCAAAACAATAACAAAGTAAAAAGATTGGAAGTGAGAGACTTTCCTTGCAGAAATCCTCTTTCTCCCCGGCAACGGAGCCATAAAACAGTCTTGATGTCTCAAAGGACCCGTTGGGAAACCCCAGGAGGAAGGTATGATGAGCACATTAGTAAGTTTTCCCTCAGTATGAAACCAAAGTTTAATCGACCAGTAGGAGAAAGAAATCACTTCTGAAGGTTGCTGCTAGCTGACTTGTGGTAGGGCGCACTACCAGCGTCAGTCAACAACGTGGAACCTGCACACAACACAACCAAAATACTTTGCCCCAACTTACAGTGAGGTTGTCAATCTCACTGGTTTGCTAAAAATAAAGGATTAAACATATAATGTGGAAAGAGATGTTTGTTTACAGTGAAATAAAATAGTACTTGCGGAAAGTAAACAATGTTTGTAGTAGATGGTATTATCAATGTAAAGGAATGGACCGGGGTCCATAGTTCATTAGAGGTATCTCTCCATAAAGATAAATAACATTCTGGGTGAACAAATTACAGTTGGGCAATTGACAAAATAGAGAATGCATAACAATGCATGTACATGTCATGAAGATCATTATGAGATTCATTTGGGCATTACAACATAATACATAGACCGTAATCCAATTGTATCTATGACTAATAATCCACCCTCAGGATATCATCCGAACAACCTTTGGGTATTAAGTTGCAAGCAACAGATTATCGCCTTAAGCAAAGTGTGTAATATAAACAATACAATTATCCTTGAACAAAAGATTTTTGTTTTCTCCCTAGTAGCAATAGCACATCTACAACCTTAAAAGTTATTATCACTCTCCCAGATTACTAAAGGCATGAACCCACTATCGAACATAAATACTCCCTCTTGGAGTTACAAACATCTATTTGGCCAAAGTATCTACTAGCAACGGAGATAATGCAAGATCACAAATAACATAGACATGATAGATCAATAATCAACTTGACATAGTACTCAATATTCATCAGATCCCAACAAACACAACATGTAAAATTACATAAAGATGATCTTGATCATGTAGGTAGCTCACAAGATCTAAGCATGGAGGCGCAAATTGGAGAAGATAACCATCTAGCTACTTCTATGGACCCGTAGTCCAAGGATGAACTACTCACGCATCACTCCGAAGGCAGGCATGGCGATGAAGAAGGCCTCTGGTGATGATTCCCCTCTCCGGCAGGGTGCCGGGAAGAGCTTCTAGACCCTCCCAAACTAGGGTCGATAACGACGGCGGCTTACAGTACTTTTCATGGATAGATGTTTGGGCCCTTAGGGTTTTCCCGATAAAGTGAATTTATAGGCGGAAGGGCAATGTCAGAGGGCACCCAGGGGGGCCCACACCATGGCCTGGCGCGGCCCGCGCCACCATATGGTGTGGCCGCCTCCTGGCTTGTCTTCGTCTCTCCTTTGGACTCCGTCTTTGTGTTAGATAAATAGAAACTTCGGCTTTTGTTTCATCCAATTCCGAGAATATTTCCTTCAGTAAAAACTCGAATAGAAAAATAGCAAAAAATAGGAACTGACACTGTGGCATCTTGTTAATAGGTTAGTTCCAGAAAATGCATAAAAATGCCACGAAGTATAAACAAAACATAAAGCAATTGGTTTAAAACAAGCATGGATCATCAAAAAATTTATGTCCTTCCAGGTACACCACCATATTTGGGATGTTAATTGGTGCATCAAGATCCGTGCTGGCCTATTTTTTGCTCTCTCTAACAACTTCTCTTTTTTGTATCTCTCACTCTATATAACCTTTGAATCTAAAAACTGGAATTCACTGAAACATTTGAGATAGATTTTGGGAAAAATAGTTCGGGATTTTTATGACAGTATATATATATATACTTTTTTAAAACAATTTTTGCTGAATTTTAAATATTTGAAATTTTTCAAATTTAACAAAAAAATTCTGAACTATTTTTCCCACATTCTAGTTGCGATATTACAGTGACCTGCAAAGTTTCAAGTCCATATGTTATATAGTTCATTAGGAGGTATAGAAAAGACAAATCTCAAACAATAAGAGGGTGTAGGTGAGACTGCTCAACCAAGTTTTTTCCAAAAAAACTTAATATATTAGCAACCACTGAAAGTAACATCAGTCGTCAGGTGACTTTTGTAATAGCCCATGTTTGTAATTAAGATCATTTGCATCATAAGTATCATCTAAATTTCACTCAGAAAATTTTCTGAGTGAAATTTAGATGATGCTTATGATGCAAATGATCTTAATTACAAACATGGGCTGTTACAACTTTCTATTCTTTTGAGTGCTACTACAGCATGACAGCCAAACAGGAAGATCATCAGGTGACAGGGTAACAAAAACACGGAAGAATAACATACTGCAGCTTGCACTCACTTTCGCTCGTTTGAGCTTGGTTTCAGATTTTTGTAGATAATTCCACGAGTCAAACTCCTAGCAAGCTTTAACTGTTTATGCTCAGATGGATTGGTCCGTCCAACTTCAGGATCCCACACAGCAACAAGCTCATTTGATAATGATACAGGGGCTGGTGCATAGAAATTTGCTCCAGATTCCTGAGCCGAAAAGGATCAGAGTAGATTTCTTTGTGAATACAACAACATAAAATCGGTAATAACTATTTTTATCTATAAGTTGCATTCAAATATAAATAAGATTATATTTGAGGTAAATAAGATTATATTTGAGGGCACAGTTTCTCCTTTATCTATGAAACGTTACCAAATATGGAAAAGAAGAGAGATAAACACTGAACGGTGAAACAATGTTAACCTGGAAGACAACTCTGTGTTCAAAACTGCAGAATTCAACAGCTAGGCAGGGGAACGAATTCTCCAGCCTCTCGCACCCCTTCTCCGTAATTCTGTCCACAGCACTGAAGGCAAGACGGTCCAGCCATTCAACATGCTGTATCTGTCCTCTCTCGTACTTGTTAATGAGCCTCTCCAGCCGCTCTATCTCGCATCGCTCACTCTTAGGAACCTACAGGCATTAATTCAAGGAAAAAGATACTGTAAGGCGCCGCACGGTCCTGCTCGTGGTGCGGCGGTGCGTCGCGATTCGCGAAAAGTATCGCGGTGCGTTGCACAACCTTATCCACACTCTCTCTTATCCCGTCACCTACTCCTGGTCATTCATTCCCTCTGAAACCAGCAAACTTGTGCAGTGTGACCTGCCGCCGGCGACACAAGGAGGCAGCGCCTCGCAGGGAGGACTCCGTCGGCCGCCGCCGGCGAGCGGGAGGAGGCGGCGCCACGTTGGGAGGGCTCCTCTGGCCACCGCTGGAGAGCGCGAGGAGGCGGCGCCTCAGAGGGAGGGCCTTCCGCCGGTCGTAGCTGGCGAGCGCGAGGAGGCGGCGCCTCGCAGGAGGGCTCCGCCGGCCGCAGCTGGCGAGCTCGAGGAGGCGGCGTCTCGCAGGGAGGGCTCCGCCGGCCGCCGCTGGCGAGCGCGAGGATGCGGCGCCTCGCAGGGAGGGCTCCACCAGGCCACCGCCGGCGAGCGCGCGGAGGCAAGGAGAGCTCGGCCAGGCTGCCGCCGTCGAGCTCGAGGAGGAGCCTTCCATCCCTAGCGCGAGGAGGCGCAACGCAGGAAGGGCCCCGCTGCCGCCGACGAGCTCGAGAAGGAGGACCCTAACCCTAACGCGAGGAGGAGGCGCGACATGGGGAGGGCTCCACCAGGCCCTCTTCGACGAGGCGAGGAGGATGCTTCCGTCGTCACAGCCGGCCGCGCAGCGGGTAGGCTGCCGTCGGCGAGCACCGCCGCCGTCGGGTCGGGGAGGAGGCTATCTCCGTCGAGCTTGAGGAGGCTGCTCCCGTTCAGCGCGAGAAGATCTTCGATGGCAAGTACATGGAGGCGTGTGCGTGGTGTGTGGGCAGCCATGAGTGAGACTCAGGTGGCGCATAGGATGGAGCTGCCATGGCGGCGCGGGCGCTGATGCGGGAGCATGCACGGCGACGCCGGCGCGGATGCTGGGAGGGCCACATCTACGCGCATGCCCACCTTCGCCGCCATTTGATGAGGTTGCAGGGGTGTCAGCCTGTCGCGATGCCGTGCTCCCCCCATTGGGGCTAACCGGATCCATGACGAGGCTCAGCAAGCCTCGTCAGTGAGGTCGCCGTCCTCCTCTCCGGCTACAGGTTCAACCCCCCAGCTTCCACATCTTGTCTCTGTATCTCGCGTCTCTGCGGATGGTATAGGCGGGATAACACTAAGATCAAGCCTCACTGTACCTGAAATTTGTAGCTGCTGCTATACCATTTTTGGTTTTTGTTCAATCTGACACATGGATTGCTTGGGGTGAAAATATTCTGGTAGTTGGGTGATTTTTTTGGTAATTGTTGTGTTGAAACCTGATAGTTATTAGTAAGAAAATTGGTTTAATATATAACCTGATAGTCTTGCATTGTAACTGGCAATTGAGTCTAAATAATCTGGTAATCGTGTAAAAAAATCCGGTAAGTACCAAGTAGTTATTGGTAAGATAATTGGTTTGATGTACAACCTGATAGTTTGCATAGTAGTAATCTGTTAATTGAGTATAAATAATCTGATAATTTGTGTCTAAAAAATCCGGTGATTGTGTATAAATAATCTGGTAATAGTGAAAACTTGGTAGTTGTTCTCTAAATGATCCTATAATTTGTATTACTAAAACATGGTTATTATCTATAAATAATCAGATAGTTATATAGTGAAAACGTGGTATTGTTTGTGAGTAATCTGGTAGTTGTTAATAATCTGAAAATTGTTAGAAAAAATTTGGTAATTATTTCAAAGAATATGGTAGTTGCCTCTCAGTAATCTGATAGTTTGTACATTTTTGTAGATGGATGCATCATCAAGTTGGTGATGCACTTCAGCAAAGATGAATATCAGGTGGTTGTTTTTCTAAACAATTCAGGATTTGTTGTGTTAAAGTATGTCCGAAACAATCTTGTAAGTGCACCTATATAATTTGAGATGTGTCAAACAGTGAATAGTTGTGATTTCTGTGAAAGTGATACGAATATCAATATTTGTACTGCAAATTACGTCAGGAGCTGCTTTTGTGTTATATACAAGTAAAAATTCATCGGTTGTCTCTGTCGTGAGGTACTTTGCTACAAGGAGTCAATGCATGCCGTGGGGTACTTTGCTACAGAAAGTCACTGCATGCCATGGGGTACTTTACTAGTTTGCTACTGGGAGTTACTGCCCGCAAGGACAAAAAGTTGGGCCTCGGGGCGCGCTAAAACAGAAAAGCTGGGCCGCCGCACGGGAACGTATATATGCGGCGCCGCCGGGTAGCAGCGTCCTTAATTCAATACTACAAAAGAGTAAGCTCACCGTGAGGTAATCGAAGCAAACAACAGATGCAGATACTAATGATCCTTGAAAAGAAAGGTGTCCACCTTGCCAGGGGTGGGTACTCTTCCGTCTGCCTCCTTTTGGGGCCACAGCGGCAGCTTCTGCCTCCCCGTTTCAAGCTGTTTCTTGCTGTTGAAAAGGAAAATGGTGGCTCCACCGACGACACTGCTGCCCTCTACAGATTACTAATCCCTCAAGAAGGATAGTTCCTTTTAATTACAATTCGATAGCACAGAAATCTACCGTGAAGGCAAGCTGCGCAAGGGAGGTTAGATCTAGCAGCGTGGTGAGCTCGTTCCAGCAGTAAGGTGGACCTGATGATTCAAGCCTGGAACCAATGAAGTGACTGTCAGAAGCGGCGCTACGGTGTCGATGCCAACTAGAGGTAATTGCACAGGTTTGATTGGTAGGTAACGGATGGGGATGATGATGATATATATACATCCTAGCAACAGAATGAGATTACCTTGTGTTGACTGGGAGGCCGAACTGGACGCTGTCGATATAGAGCTTGATCTACTTTTCCAACTGAAAAATGTCATCAAACTCATCATCATGAAAACACCAAATGTTAAAAGATTTTTTTATTGCAAGAATCCAAACCATTGCAAGAGTCGTACAAGGATAGCATTTCTAAGAAATCCATCCATCATTAATGTGATTTTACTGCTGAATCAGCATAATCTATATGTACGAAGGATCTTGTGTTCAGATCATTTCTCTTATGGCTAATAAAAATTATTTAAAATCAACAGGAGGAATATTGATTATGTTCCCGCCTTGCTATATGAGATGACCTAAAAAGTAAATAAATAAGCAGCTCTCTTTGGGCATTAGCATAAGCAGCTACTGGGCACTACTGACACCCACAGATAATCTCTTGATATTTCCTTTAAATTCTCGTTACGCGTGATAACATCAGCGAGTTGCAGTATACACTGAGCTGCACTATTATATTAACACAAAATCAAAAGCCATAGAAGACTGACGAACTGAGACATGGATTAATAATGTAGAACCTCAAATACTTGCTAACCTGCATAGCTCTTTCCAGTAAGAAATAAACTTCTTGGTCTGTACTCAGGAACTTGTTATACCATCCCAGGAGAAACTTGAAAATATCATTTCGGTCTTGGTCGTGACGCGGTTTTTAGTCTCTGTGGCTCACCTCTTCGCCTTCATGGCTGGAGTTTGGGCAAGGCAAGTCATCACTGTGTAGAGTTATGGGAGTGTGTTGTAAGCCGTAAGGCATAGAGTGTGGCTTGAGGGGCGTATGTGGAGTGGTAGCCATTCGGTCAATGTACCAAATCTTTCTATCTTAATATAGAAGATACACTGCGTTCTTGAAAAAAAAAGAACCCCACTGAATACCGCCATGAATAAGAGCCCTGTTATGAAAACAGAAATGGTGCCAATCTGAAACAAGGAGTAATCTTTATACATGAAGCCCAGAAGCAATTAGTTTTACAAGATTGCACCCAAGTCAAGAAAAACATCACTTGAGCAAACTTTCTTTTTTCCTTGCATGCTTTATCAGTGATTAGAATGAGCATCATCAATTACAGAACAACTACATCAGTTTCTTAATATAAGACATTCTCATTAGCTTATGAATGCAATAATATGCGTGTTAGCTGATTAAATCGCAATTTATGCCAACACAGGAAGTAGTTCTAGTTTAGCTGTTCTACAATTCACCTGGTGCCCTCGAAGTGCGGCGAGCGGCGGTTGATTGCCCAGAAGCAGGGTAATCGTTCAGCTAAACCCCCATACTTCTATTGTGTATGAGTTCCGCTTCCTACACTGATAGTCTGATATTTCAAAGTTTTTTCAGGTCAGCATAGTAAAATAACAACATGAAAATAGAATTTGGTTTTGGATGTTTATATGGATGGCATCCTAGATATTCTCGTGGGTCGTTGAAATCTCTTTGAATGTAGAACCTCTGAAATGCCATAAAAATAACTCGTGTATTGCGAAAATCAATGCAATATTAAGACAAGATGGAAACATCAAAACCGGGAAGCATGTAACATCTCTTAGACTAGATTGAGCAAAAAGGGCCAAAAAGTGTACCTCATGCATTATCAGAGTTCTGACAAAAGAAAGCCTGAATCACCTCGGTTGTTGCACCAGAGGTTAGAATTGCTTTAGTTTCCTGCAGGACTCATTGCATGGTAAGAAGGAAAATCTCCAGTTAACAAAAACAGTAAGGTTTCCATCGTCAACCACTTTTTCTGAACTGATTTTCCCTCCCACCAAATCGCATATTACGCACAACTGCCATTGATACGTTTTCCTCCGTCGTATCTCTTTGGTATACATTATTTTTGTCTGTTGCACCGCTAGCTTGCCGCGTCTGTCTCTTACACGATGCATCATGGGTACTACATGCCGTGCCAATAAAAAGAGGAGAGCTACAGGCAATAGACAAATCGATCGATCTATCACGCCCACGCACAGTTTCCACGGTTTCGTCCTCCCTTCTGCTCCTGAAGCCCCACCATGGAGACGGCGAGGCGCCCATTGTCCACGGCCAGATGCAGTGCCATCGGACAATAACGCTGCGGCCTGTGAGTTCAGCCTCCTAGAAACCTTCAAGAATCTACGGCAACCTAGATCTGCGTGATGCAAAGGTCTATGGCACTATGGGGGCGCTGCCGGATCCACTGGATTTCCCTGCATCAATCGGACACGTGAGCTAGATTCGACGAGAGATCAAGCAAAGACGGCGTGACCATATGGCGGACGGACGCGTAGAAGGACGATGTCCATGAGAAGCAGCGCTTAGATCCAAGTCGGAGTGGGAGGCTAAAGAGATCGACATGAATGCCGCCAGCGCTTAGGCCCTTCTAGCGCCGCCCGTGGAAGAGGAGTACAATGCCGGCGACGCCCGCATGCAAAGCAAGACGCACCACCTATGTGGTCGACTGATCGGACCTTGCATGCGACCTGTTTGACCGCTCCTCGTCGGCGGACGCGTGTGGGATGAGGCGGAGGAGCTCGGCCACTGGCCTCAGCATGGATGCGGAACTGCTCGAGCGCGTGCACGCGGTGGCGGAAGATCTCGGCAGCTGGCCTAACGTCGATGCGGAACTGCTCGACCAGATCGACATGGACTCTGCCCGACTTGGTTCGCCAAGCGATGACGGTACCTCTGTCCGGCATGCACGTCCAATATAGCGCGTGCATGGATGCCTACCGTCGGACAGCAGCACAACAAAGTGATGAGGAGCGGCGGCGAAATCTCTTTCTACTCTCCAGACCCGTTATTTCTCTAACGACTGAACATATTTGTATTTATTCAATATGGTGCGTGCAAATTTCTTTTAATGTTTTTATTCAAACCCAACTTATGTGGTTAAACTGGGTTGTTATTGTATTGGTATTCGTACATAGGGATGTTTAAAATCGACCAACGTACATGAATGTGTCCGCTACATGGTGCTACTATTGTTCTTTGCTGCTTTGTTCACCAAATTTTCTGCTTGATGCTTCATGGAAACCAGGACTGATGGAAACTGCTACTGTTCTTGGACTATATTAAGACGAGGTATTATCATACCTTATATAAGTGAGATGAACGGAGATTTAAATTTCCCTAGGACTATTTTGCAATATTTTTCAAGGTTTTAGCCCACATATATATTATGTTGGTGCATGAATCATTGGAGTTCAGAACTAGAAATACATGCCAATTTTTTCAGACAAAGTAAACCTTCTTTCCATAATTGACTTCAAAGAAGTGCATTACTGTATTAATCAGTTAGTTCCATCGCAAAGCATGGGCAATTTTCCTAGTTCAATACAAAAGAGATTAGATCTTGAGAATATAACCATGGAGAGATTCGGTACCTGATACACACATGAGACAGCATAAGACCAAAATCACCATGGCTATATACAACAGAAGTAACTTCTTCATCCTCATCCTCATTTGCTTCTGCAGATGTAACTACCTCTCTGATTTCTATGACACCTTAACAGGAGAGTGAATCATTTGCGCTTGCACAACACCTTAGCGTGGAACAAAAAGTTATGGTGAAAATTTATCAATGACAACTTCTAGCTCATCAATCAAAAGTCCAATTCCCCACTTTACCTTTGAAGTGATTCATTAAAGCAAGAATACATCACCAACAATCTTTCTTGCATGTGAAGTATACGAACATTTTCAAACCGATAACGATGCACTTAGTTTTACAACATTGTGTACACTTAGTTTTACAAGAATGTGTACACATTTTACATGACTAAGTACAAAGAGCTTAATTATCTAGCTGAATCATGGTTTTAAAGGTGTCGCTTCAGTGTCGCCTAGGCGTCTAAAGTGGGGATGCCCTAACACCTAGGCAACGCCTAAGCGGGCGCTTTAGACGCCTAGGCTCCCAAAGCGGCCAGCGCCTACGACAGAAGGTGAACTTTTTTCTTAACCAAAACTGAATGCATCCTAGAGCCCTAGACTGAATGCAATTAAGATTGACTAATGGATTAGGTGGGAATGTGTAACACACTCACAAGTCTGACCCTTAAAATCTTGAGCAAGCAAAGGCTGAAAAAAATGTGGTCTATTTTTACAATGATGCATACGTACTCTTCTCTTCCATTCCCATAGTTCTCATTTGACGACAATTGATGATATTTATAGCAACTTTGTGTCCTGTCTTGTTGTTTCCAAATTCCCCATAATCTGTTCTTGTGCCCAGATTGTAGTTCTTTAACGCATCAGAATGCCCAGCCGCCTCCTCTAGTGCTCCCATCCATTTTCACACTTGCAACTATGAAACACGAGAAACTATAAATGTGATTCATGAAGCAACTTATCATTTCTCGTGTTTCATAATTGCAAGTGTGAAAATAGATGGGAGCACTAGAGGAGGCGGCCGGGCATTCTGATGCGTTGAAGAACTACAATCTGGGCACAAGAATAGGTTATGGTGCATTTGGAAAAGTGAAAATTGCAGAGCACAAGAAGACAAGACACAAAGTTGCTATAAAGATCATCAACTGTCGTCAAATGAGAACTATGGGAATGGAAGAGAAGAGTACGTATACATCCTTGTAAAAATAGACCACATTATTTTCTATTTTTTCAGCCTTTGCTTGCTCAAGATTTTAAGGATCAGACTTGTGAGCGTGTTACACATTCCCACCTAATCCATTAGTCAATCTTAATTGCATTCAGTCTAGGGCTCTAGGGTGCATTCAGTTTTGGTTAAGAAAACAGTTCACCTTCTGTTGTTGTTGCTTTGAGTTAGTAAAATATCAGCAGCTGAAATTTCCTTTGAACCGGTCGAAAGTAACCTCAAGATATGAGTTATGCTGAATATTTCCGATCATGGAAAAATGGAACATTTTCAGTGTCACTGCCATGAATGCAATTTCGGAAATATCACCATCAAAAATGATGGCTGGCTACTAGATCACATCACATAATTATTCCATTAAGACATGTGCAAATATTAACTGCCACTAGGCTTTCCGTCTTTGTGATTTTTAACAATATACACAATTCTTAAGCGATGATGAGCAATAACATGTATCTTGTATACATGATGATCACAGTCTATTAATTTATTAACAAAAACAAATAGCACGCCAAAGAATGGTTGGGTTGGGTAACAAAATAACCACCAGGTATTTGCATGCAACACATGGAATCTGACAGGGTTAACATACAAAGCTTTGTCAAGAAGGTTCGCTACTGCCATGACTACACATCTGTGGTACACATGAAAGAGACGTATGGAGTACGATGATGAATATATACACGGATGAAATAATGCTAACACTAACACATGGATCTACTAGTAGTAGTCAGGGACAAAACTCGAATATGGGGCCCCTTAATATGGTTACAATACTTATCAATATATGTTGGCGGAACTCGAACATGAGACACCTTAAATGGTTACGGGGCGAAACTCGAACACGAGACCCCTTGATACAGTTATAATATCTATACATAAAAGCAGTAAGGTTTCCGTTGTTAACCACCTTTTTTGAATGGATTTGCCCTTCATCAGATCACATATTACACGAAACTGCCACCGATAAAGTTCCTTAATCGATCGCTAAAAAACCGGATGTAGGTCATCGTCCGCCCATTGTTTTCTCCGTTGTAGAGCCATGCACCAAGCCCGGCCCAACCGAGAGCCATGGTGCAAGGACTCAATCAATAGCCTACGATACAAGGACTTGATCCATTTTATCTTTAAAACAAAAGACAGGGACCCCATCAATCGCGTACTAGAAAAATACGGCCAACGAAGCACTACGAGGCAATCCAATCTCTCATCAGGTGTTAGCCTCCCGCTCCCTCCGTCGGGAGGATGCAAACCTCTCGCCGCTGGCCGCCCTCTCCCTCTTGTCAGCAGGACGCGACCCTCCCATCGTTCTGTTTACCTTGTTGAGAGAACGCTTCCGTCTCGTGATTCCGTTGACTTTGCCGAAGTCCTCCGCCATCTCAGTCATCAAGTCGGTCCTAACCTAGGTGGCTTTATGCGGTATGGTCTTGCAGGCTGGCTCGCTGGGCGACACTTTTTTGGTGCACCATGCTACCATGGTGGTAGAGTTCAGATGACGATACGGAGGACAGACACGAACGACTCGATCCTTTCCAGCTGCCACCGATCGCTGACCTTGGACGTCATGATTAGAGAGACTCTGCCTCATCGATCAAGTGATGATGACCAGCGCCACCGTGGTGCCGCTGCATGGCTGTCAATCAACATATGCTGGAAGGCTCTTGATGTGCTTGTATGCATATACCAACGTGTTTGTATGGCGCTGCCTTTGGTTGCTGCATAGAGGGAACATGGATATAGGTAAGAAGCACAAAAGAGAAGAGATGAAGAAAATAAAAAAGTGGCGGGCAAGAGAATAGACGTGAGGCTTTGTTGTATTACTTGCGTGGATTCTTCGGTTGTATCATGAGGGTTACGAGAGTACAAAGGAAATAAGAGAAGAAATCAAAAGAATTTGTTGAGAAATCAAAGAGTCGCAAGTTCAAGAATTCACTCATCAAAGGTAGCCTGAAATCAGCTTGATGGTGGTACTATAATGCAGGATTGTTACCAGTACTTCAGTTTGTTATTGGAAAAGGAGAAGTACTCCTAAATTTTTGAAAATGAGATTAGAACCTGCATATTTTAGCTTCCCTTTGGATATATTAGCTTCCACAGAAGCGTAGGATGGATCGAAAATAATAAATATACTGGACATGTTAACGATATAGAATAATCATTTGGTGGTGTTTTTTATGAAAGATCAAGTTTAAACATTGGATTTGATGGATTAGCATGAGAAACATGTAGAACTCACGGGAAACGATAGAAATGTGAGAAGAAAACATAGACCAGCCCGAGGGCATTCAAGGAGGTTTTGCAAGGCACCGCTCGAAGCGGGTCAATCGTGAGAATAAAGAGGATGGAAGGTAGGGTCTTCCTAGTAAATACCATGGAGGTGACCAATAAAGGCAGGGCACCATTATCGTTTTTGAGAAGGATAACCAATAACATCAAAGCAGGGAGGGAGATCCAGTCGTGGAACGGCACAGAGAAGCATCTAGGTTTCACACCAAGAGGAATTTATCGTGGACTTGATAAACGTACTTTTTGAAAGATTTTTAGTAATAAATTCTGAGTGGTTAAAAGGTATCGAATAAAAATTAACCCGTTGCAATGCATGGCTAAATTTCCTAGTATCATTATAAATAGGGGAAGCTCAACACAAGGGCTTTTGTTATGGTTACGATTAGCATGAATATACATTTGTGCGAACACTTAAAGTGCATCCAAAACCAATTTGATATCAACAAATGAATACACCTATTTATCATGGATAATCACAGGAAACAATAAACATAGGTATATGCAGGTGGAAATACGGTGCTCCCTGAAAAAATATCTTATATTTAAAATGTAAACACATCAGGTCCAAGAACAAGAATACCTTAAGTTGTGCTGAATTGTTAGTGTCGTCTTTGATTTCGCTCACCTAACAAGTTAAATCCATAATTGTGCACTAGCAGTAGCTGCACAAACGCCACATTCACCTAATAACTCAGAGAGGCGATCTGATTCTTCCACAAAACAAAATGAGGTCGCCGATCATAATGCAGGACTCTGTCAATCTTCCTCTTCACAAACTCTAACCGCCTGCCAAGAAACAATATCCATATTAAGAAAAAAAATAGATATGGTTTTACCGGGCGGACAAAGGATAGTAGCTCGGGATCTCGCGGGGGGAACTCACTTGGCAAGACCTGCGCGAATCTGGCGATCGTCCCTCACCGAGTAAGGGCGAAGCCCAGCAATTATGCACACGCAACAACTGAAACGTGGCGCGGTATCAGAATCAGAATCCCTCACAGAGTAAATTTGGGGAAACGTAAGATCGGCCGACGGACCGATTAGTCAATAACTAGCACAATACCTGTGCGTTGCTACAGGTAAATAGAAATTTCGGTTAGTCCAAATAAATATAAAAATAGTCATTTTTAATACTTATAAAAATCATGTTCACGTCAAACTGGTTTGTTAAAGACCTAAATTAAAATATTTTTATATGAAGCTGTTACATCGAGCTCTATCACGTTCATGTCTTAATTGATTTTTACTCTCTTTATATGTGTATCTAAATTAAATTTGACCAAACTTGCATAAATTAATTTAAAATGCTGCAAGTACTTTCTAAATGTTTATAATGGGTTGAATTTGTTCTACCAACGTTGTACATGAACTTGGTACTGCCAATAACCCTAGCACATGCATCACATCCATCACTCTGCAAGTGCAGTTCCAACACCTCCAACACTGACCTTAGCTTGAGAATTATGTACTTTAGCAGCGAAGCAAATACGTTGATAGTCGATGGGGAAAACTACGGTCAGCCAGAAAATTGGTCTCCACATTGTCGATGCCGGGGTCAATCAATTCCTAGCAGGACAAGTAGCCTCCCAAGTTTACTAATGAAGCGATGCTAGCACCCGTTAAATAAAATGCTAGCAGAATAATGAAAAATACAGGAGGTTTTACGTTAAAAGCTTAGTTTGTAAGACTAAATGAGAAACTCACAAAAAGATAATCCCATCGTTATCCTCTTGTGTGGTACCGAGTCAGAGACACAACGTTATTCCTCACGAATCAATCGAATTGTTTGCCATGGATATGCTCGAGCAAAGCGAGAGGACGTCGCCTTGGACTGAGGTATCACACTCGAGGGCATCTCCCCTCACGCCGGAGGGCTTGTCATGGCAGGTACGGACTGCTGTTGCTGCCGACCCTTTGGCGGCTAGCCGCTGCATCGCAAGGATGCAGGTCGGGAGCGCGTCGTCCGCCACAGCCTCAAGCTGCAAACGCTTGGGCCAGCTGGCCCGAAGGATGTGGCAGCTTGTGCTTAGTGCTGCCGCTACTCAAGGAAGCTGGTCGAGGGCTCCGGGCGTCGCCGTACCGTGTTGATTCAGGCTGATGTTAGGAGTAGCGACCAGCAGTGCGCTTCCGTTTGCAGGGCGCCGTGGACGGCCGTCGTGATGCACCTGCTCCGGCGTCTTCGCTCCACCATACGTGAGCCGGCCTTCGGCCTCCCGCCGCCAGCGCGTCTGTGCCCAGCCAGCTCATGGCCGACCATCACCCTATCGCGCTTGGATATTCCGAGTCCCCGCCTCCTTCTCTAATGCGACGGATCCAGCTACAGGGCCCTTCCTCGCCGTTGCCTTGGAGATAGTTGGGACCTAGCTAGCCGCCATGCTTTTGTGGATGGATCCAGCCATCAGGGCTCTTCCACGCCGTTACCATGGTGATAGCCGGGATCCAGGCCGGAGTCACGCAGACCCGCCTCCGGTCAGCTAGCAGCGAGGCAGGGGAGCCGAAAAGAAAAAATCTAACCGGTAAGTCACGCGGTGGCACGCGGTGGCACGCGATGGCACGGCAGTTGGAGGAAAGCGTATTTTGGTGGACGGAAACGTATTTTGCGACCGCCACGGACCATACCTCTAGCAATATTATTAGTAGAGATAATCAAGGTTTACCCCTCTCCCAACAGGAAGCGAATGTTGGGCCGGATGGATCTGAGCAGGCAAAAAAATCGCCCAAGCAAACAGGATGAAAGTATGCACCCGCCTACCGAAATCCCCACGAGGAATTCAGCACGCAAACTAAATTCATCTAAAAGATCAAAACTCACGATCTTAACACTACCCAGCGACAGCGAGCCGCCGAGAAAATGGCAGCGCGATCGGTTGCCTTACCTAGCGAAGCAGGCGATTCGGAAGGGCCGGGGATCGGAGAGCGCCCAGTCGAAGTTTTGGGGCTTTATAGGCGGTCGAGCGGCGTTTAAGGCGCGTCACGCTTGCGTGTCGGCTCCGTTGATTGCGTCTGCGTTCCGTTCGGTGGTCGCCGGGCCGGGTGCCGTAAGGATTTGGTTCCTATGGATGGACTCTGGATAGCAAAAGGGGCGCGCGCTGAGCGTGTCTCGGGGATCAAATCCCCGTTCTCCGGGTCGCCAGCCGTCTGATCGCGATCGTGTCGATCGTCTGATGGTTCATCTATATTTATTATACCAATACTAGTTCAAAACCCGTGCGTTGCTACGGGTTCATATTAAATTAAATGAAGCCCCTTCCACTATATTTAGTTTAGTACGACAATCAAAATAAAATAGAAATGACACCAATTTCTCCACTGATCAACCTATATTTTGTGCCATGCAATAGTGAAAATCGTAGAACCTACAATATAATCAGGCTTAGATGGGCAATACTCTAGCTCACATTATAATTTGCTGGATCGATTACGAATAATACAGTGGCACACCATGCTTGTATAGCTAATATTTTAATGTAATGCATACAAAAAAATGGAGACCTGTTTTAATTAATTCATCCATAAACTCTTAACATATCAACTTATGAAGAGATATATCAAATCCAAAGCCATATCGTATCAACAATATATTGGGGATTTGAACCATGCTGATTGTGTTGCAGTCTAAGTTTGATGAAATTTTATCGCTGCGGTCGCATGTCGAATAATTCATGTTGTTCATCTGCAGTTAAGCCAATTAGAATGTTGTATTTTCATACATTCTGAAACTTGCAAACAATCACAAAAGAACATGTTAGACGACAAGATTATGCATTGCTACGAATTTATTAAAAAAAATCATAGACGCGCAATGCTATCATGAAAATCAATGTTTCTTTTTTTTGACATGAAAACCAATGTTTCTGGTACAACATATCATGTGCAAGTAGCGATACAAAATCTCTCTTAAACGTGCTATTCATGAGATAGCTTCTTGAAATTTGCTGGCTAGCCTACGATCGCCTGGCTTGCCAGAGAACGGACTTTTTTTTTGTCAGATTCGGTTTGCTCATCGCTAGACCTCTACTATACATTGCCCAAACTCGCTGCGACTTTGCTTGGCCCAATGTATCTCTTGACCGTTCCGAGTGGGGTAGCCAGGTTGGTCGATAATCTTGGCCGGTAATATGCAGATTTAGCGACCGTGTGCGGTTTAGTACCGGTTTAGTACCGCCTCGACTACCTACAAAGATGCTGGGAGTGCGGGCTGACGCAAGGTACCACGTAATAGCACAAATGCACGTGCGTTGCTACGGCTAGACATATATGTTTACATTAAGAGAGCTCTAGTTTTGTTCTCCAGATATTCTAAAACTCAATTTCATTAAAATCATACCTAAATTTAGATACAACAAAATGTCACTAATTCATATATTTGCTCGGAATATGCCCATGTGATGCTATAGTTTGATTTTTATTTTGACATGATGCGGTCTAGCTTAGCAGTTATTGTGATGAATAGTAGCCTGTTCCTGTACTTCGCTTGACCTGCCCACGTTTTGCACGAACGGCCGATGTATGATCGTGCGTTGCTACACATTGACCAAAAAATTCCCAAATATATATTTTTCTTTTTGTGATAGGACTCACCACTTTAAGCATAGTCTCAATTTAATTAAAAACGTTAAGCTCATTGTTCAAGCATAGATTTAGTTTGGTCTTTCCCATTCTCTCCTCGAAGATAGTCTAATCGGCAGCTCTCGTAAGAGGAAGTCCAACTGAAGCGGCAAATTTTACTCTATATATGTGAACTTTGAGAGCTTTCTAAGAAAGTTGCCTATTTTGGTGGACTCTGAAAATCTCACTCTATATATCTCACCAATCTATACTTATCTTACTGTGCTATTTACATAAACTTAAGTTCATCATTTAATATAGCCATGTTAGGTGGTAGCGATAGAATTTGAGAAAAAATGGAGAACTCTGACTTGGAAGTATCTATTAGGTGACATCACACATCTTATTTTTCAGTACCTTTTGTCTTAGAGTACATGATTCTGTTCAGAAACTGAATTAACATGTTGAATGAGCTAACTGGCTGAAACATGTACATGGACTCCGACCTTTAAAATTTAGACCACACATATTTATGAGAAAATTTATTCAATTCAGAACATAATCCATTTATCTAACCTTTTATTACAAGTTAAGAAAGAACAAAAAACTATGTGCCACGTGAAACTCACTGGAATCAAACACATCAGATCAAGATAACTCGTAGGTTCAGTGGTTCCCATGGCAAACAATAATGCACGATGATTCAAGGCCGCGCCATCACTTCTTTAACATCTTCTAATTGCATCCCTTCACCAAATAATCTGCAGACCTAAACAAAAGCAAACAAAAGAGAATCAGATAAACACCATATCAAGGAAGATGCAGTAATAGGATTTTGTACCTCTGATTTCTCTGAAAACTTCTTGTCGCTAGTCGACTTTTCTACTCCGTCATTGGTCACCTTGTACAGCTCTCTCGTTATTCTCTCAAAACTTGTTTTCCTGGTCTTTGAGCTCCTCTTGTAGTCGTCCCTCGTATCAAAATTCCCAGATTCATGTCTTTGGTCCTCTTCTCTTCGGGAAAAGTGATATATAATGATGCCCTTCATATAGCAAAGCGTATGTCAACTTGAAGACCAAAGAATCAGACTCAATCCTGGGCTCCTGGCACACGGGCACACGCACGAAACTTTGATGACATCAAGTTTCCATAACACAAAACTGCAACCGTCTCCCCCATGGCTGGCTGCAAACCGTCGGGCGTCTAGGTGCAGACAACATCTTCAACAGGATGGTTTCGTCTGGAGTCACATGCCGTGGAGCATCGCGAGACCACGCCGCTGATGGTTTACATCTTGGCGCCGATTTGACAAGCAAAAAATAGGGAAGCTGCATAATTTCAGAGGAGAGTCGCTGGGCACTGGCGCGAACGCGCTCGTCCGTCGCTGTGGCACAGGGATTTCGGGAAGCAAGGGACTAAGGGAGGGTGGTACGGGGGGAGGACAGAGTGACAGACCAAGGTAGAGATTTGCGATCCCGGCGACGGTGGGGAAGTAGTCCGCGGCAACACCAGCAGCAGTGCGTGCGGTGATCGATCCCGGCAACCGTGGGTGCCGCCCGATCTCATCGACCGATATAGACTGGGACCGCTGGACGACGGTAAGCCGGCGACCGCCGTGACGATCGTCCTCAGGGACGTGGTGGTGTTCGTGCGCCTGTGGCTAGCTGTACGCTGCAGATCCCTGTTCCCATGGGATTTTGATCTGTCGCCGTGGAAGAGACATCAATGGGCAACACCGTCGCTCCGATTTGATCTGTCGCTGGAGGAGGGCGGCGGCGGCTTGTCTTCTGCTAGGAAGGCGGGGATCTTTGTTCTGTTGGGGAGGAAAAAAAATAACGAATCGGTATTGTGGTATTTTGGTGGGAGGGTAAAATTGGAAAATAAATATTGGACGAAAACGTATTTTAAGTTGGTTGAAAGCGTATTTTACGGACACGGACCAGTCCGATTGCAATATTATTAGTAGAGATATATAATATAAAAATATAATATAAAAATATAAAAAGGGAGAGAAGGGGGCAGAACCAACAGATCCTAACCATGTATCCAATATCCTACGATGCATGCCAATTCCGAGTATTGCGGTAAAACACTGTCCGTCGAAGGTCCGGTTGCGATCCCGCACGCAAATCACGCCGCTAATCACAAACACCGCAAATGCTGTTGCCGATACCACCACACAACGCACAAATCCTTTCGCTCGACCAAATGCCCCACCTAAATTCCGCCCGCTATGTCAGCCCTCCGTTGGCACCATCGTCCAAATTGACACGGCGGATCGATAACACCCGCACCGAGCACTGCATGTATTGGCGGCTTCCGCATCGCGTAAGGGGCATCGCTGATCGATTCGTATTGTACATAGCGGCTAGCTAGCAATCTATGTCGATCTGATCAATCAGCAAATCTAGCACACACAGAACACGAAGTGATCAATACAGCCCAAACAGATCTAGCTAGCTTATGCATCTTGCGACGGCCAATACAATGGCCAGGGAGAAAATCAAGCCAACTCTGTGCTTCTCGCTCTCCTCGGCTGGTCGCCATCGTCGAAATTGGGCCGCCGGAATTACAGCTCGATTTGGTGCGGGATTAGCGACGGAATTAATGACATCATGGCCGATGATGCTCTCCCTCCTGCAGTCCTGCTCTTCGCCTCATTCACACGGTGCAGATGTTCCTGGCCCTGCGCGTTCTGCAGTTGATTATCGTCTTCATGTCTTCATCCTCTCGCGGTCTCGCCGAGCCTAACCTGGACTACTGTCATCTCATCTATGCCCCAACTTGAACCGCGGCCGCTGATACATGACCTAGCGCCCCACGTTCATCTTTGCTGGAACCACCCCTCCGATGCCAAAGGCCACACAATCGAGGTACCAAGCTGCATGTGTCAACGCTATGTCTATGCAAGTTGTAAAATCCAATGTAATTGGTGTTGCTCGCGGATCCTGTAGCGGTGGGATATAACATGCATTCTATATTCATTTTTATTCAAAAGGTAATATTTCCATCTTCTCCATTCATCAAGGAGACCAATGCTTCAAGGCATGGTTGCTAGATTTATTATATCGATTTTTGGATTGTTTCCTCACGTGCACATGTGATGTGGTATGCTTCACGCAATTCTCATTTCTTTCAAGTCTGTCAAATTTCCGAGTGACGTGCTTTTGATTAAGACATTTTTTATAAACTCAATACTTATAGTCAAGGTGATACAACAACCATACATTTTCTTAGTGATATGCTACAAATTTCATACATTTCTATAACGAGATGTTAAACATTACACAAGCATTAGATATTGATGGTTTGATTTACAGGATATTTTACTAATTATACCAGTTGACACGCGCATTGCGCGTGCATAATTACTAGTGCCTTCATGGTAGCAAATCGAATCGGGAATGTAGCAAAAATCCAACAGAAGAGGAAAATAAGAAACGTGTCATGTGCGGGCGGAGTGTACGGCGCGGCGGCGGAGCCTGGAGAGGTCGCCGGAGGTCCCATAGATGGCACAAATCTTCAGATCTGTGTTATACCCTAACTCGAGCCACCAAGGGGAGCAGCATCTGCAACATGGTGCATCGAGCTCGAGCTCCGCTCCGACTCCTCACCGGCGATTTACGTCCGATTCGGCGAGCGGCGGCGTCGGAAACCCATTGCAGCACGATAGGGAAGCCCGCTACAACAATCCCCCGTATTTTTCGATCAGAACCCCAAGGTTGAAGAACCAACTCCATCGGTACGTTGCTATCTCCATCGTTTCCCTCTGCAATTTCGTTCTAGGGTTCCGCTCTTTTCTGCTGCAGACAAAACTATTGTATGCGGATTGTTAGTAACAAAACGGTTGTGTGTGGATTGCTTGTGCAGAAACTCAAAATAAAAGCATGTCTGAATTTGCTTCACTGAATCTGTATGACAATGATACAGCATGTAGATATGTAGCAGAAAAGGATACATTGTTAACTTGATATGAGATAGTGATGTTGCTATAATAATGTTTCATGATTCACAATTTTTTACTACTGAATAAACTTTATGTATGAGATGCTTCCATGGTAGCATTCCTGAAAATAGACAGTGAAAATTGATATGCTGCTATTGAACATGCATGAACTTGCTGCATTAACCATGTTTGAACAAAAAAAATATGCTTCCTTAGGTGGAAGAACTACTAGGCTAGAAGGTTATGCTGTTTTTGCTATATTATAAAATTGTTGCTACATATCCTAGAGAAAAATGGCATGCCGCTAAAACTTTTTCCGCTGAATTTGCAGGCCTTTATTGCTGACAGCATCCTTAGAGGCTTTGATCTCAATGAAGAGCCAAATGTTCATACTCGAGTTGCGGAACACCAGAATGAACACACTCGAGCTGCGCCCCCACCAAAATGTACACACTCGAGCTGCGCAGCACCACAGTGAAGATACTACATTTGTGCTTGGACCACGTAGCGAAACAAGTGGAAATGTTGTTTGCGGCTGCTGCAGAAGGAGGAGAAGAGATCTGTTTGCAACCAGTGGTTCCATATGTTGGAATGATATTCAATGACCTGGAAGTAGCAAACAAGTCTACAATGACTACGCATTCAAGCTTGGCTTCGGCATTTGCGTAGGGAACACAAAGAACAGCCAAGCTCGTGGAGCACCAAAAAATACGCCAATAAGCCGAGATTTTGAGTGTGTGCATAGTGGAAAACCAGCAGATGAAGCAAAGAATTCAGGGAGCAAACATCCTATAGATGCAGCAAAAGGGATGGCTGATACAGTTGACATGAGTAGCTATAGTGGGCAAAAATCCAAAAGCAAGCAGGCGTGCGAGCAAATGGACATCAACGACACAAGACAGCGGAATAAGGTGCAGCGATATAGTTGCAAAGCACACATGCTTGTGGGTAAGCGAGAAGGAGCTTGGATTGTCACAGTTTTCAAGGAAGATCACACACATCCAATGGTTTCTTAGATAGGATGAAGATGTTACTACCGATCGCACAGGAAAGTGCCAGAAGAAGATTTTCAGTTGCTGCAAACTCTTCACAACCAAAACATTAACACAGCAAAAATAATGGGGTGCCTAGGAGATGTGCATGGTGGTGACCCTAGATGCCTGGGATACGTGAAGCGAGATGTTTCTAACATTAGGACAATGCTATGAGAGGAGGTCACCCTACGAGACATGAGGTTAACAGTGGAGTACTTTGAGAGAAGGCAAGCTGAAAACCCAAGTTTCTTCTATGCTAAGATGGTCAACATCAACAAAGAAGTAGTTGGTCTGTTTTGGGTTGATGGTTGAACTAGGTCACTGTACAACAAGTATAAGGATTGTGTGTTCTTTGACACGACATTTTGCACAAATAGGTACAACATGCCGTTTGCTCCCATTGTTGGCATAAACAACCACACGCAGACCATTGTGCTAGGGTGTGCTTTGCTGCCAGATGAAACAATTGAGACATTCGAGTGGGTATTCTGAAGATGGATGCATGCTATGGAAGGCAATGCCCCTGATCACATCATGACGGACCAAGACCAAGCAAGGGCCACCACCATATCAAATGTGTTTCCATTGTCCATACACTGCTTGTACCATGTGCTGAACCTAGCAAGAAGAAAGCTTGGCAAGAATTTGGTAGATGGCCATCCATTTGCTAATCCATTCTACTCATGCATCTACGGCACAGAACTATTGAGGAGTTTCAAATATGCTGGAAGCATATGCTGCATGTCCACACAATGCAAGAGAACACACACCTCAATAACATGTGGAAAGTCAGGCACATGTGGGCACCAGTATTCTTCAGGAAGCGATTCTTCCCCTTTACATCAACAACAGGCAGATCAGAAGGTCCGAATTCGTACTTCAAGACATTGGTCCGTCCCGGTGACTCGATATTCAACTTTGTGCAGCAATATGAATTGTGCCAAAACCTTATTTTAGATCGCGAGGATAACTCAGGTTTCATCATGGAGACAACCAGGCCTTCACTATGGGGGAAGGTAACTGTTTTATTACAATTGTCCTATTATCAGAAATAAAGCAAAAAGTGTCACGCCCCGAGACCCGACCCGATAGAATGACAGCCGCCGTGCGCCTATAGACCCGAAAGTCTATACACGCGCAAGGCTAAGAAGCAGGTACAAATCAGCACAGTGGATCGAGAAGCTCATCTATTCATATTACAAGTTTTATTTATATTTACACAAAGAAATATTAGTTCTCTACTTCGCTTCCCAACCCGCTTCCGCTGCCTCACTCTGAAAACATCGACTGCATCCAAAAACATAAAGGGAGCTGGGTTAGTATGATAAACATACTCGGCAAGTAGTACAAGAAGCAATGGATGATCTAGGTATTAGATGGAATCCAATTTAAAGAAATGAATAAGGCAACAAAGATTTAATGAAAATAGAAGGAATAGTAATTGGCATCACACATGACCGCAAGCATTCCCAACCTGGGAGTCACAAGGGTGAATATCCACACTTTTACACTCTGCAGAGGGATACTCCGACATCGACAGTCTCGACTAACTCCATACAGATGCTAGCTGAGCAGTGTTATTTTACCCGCTAAGACCCGGACACCCTGACTTACTGATGACAGTCGCTCCTATGGATCCATCACTGACACATTCCATGACAAGGGCCATCCCCAGCAGAGAACCCAAATAGTCCCATTCCTGAACTGTGACTGGTACAATACGTTTGCCATCGTGACGCCAATACCAAAGATCAATATACAACGATATATCAAGGATATGAATATTCAGAATAAAACTAAGTGAACAAGCTCATGGCTCAACCGAGCCCTGTAAATCATATACTGATTCTATCAAGAATGAGAGGACAACGTCCCTCTCATGGGGCACACTGATTAAGAGTATAACAAGGATCAAGTGATACAACTAGTTCCTCAGGTGGAAGTAGTCAAATCATGTCAAATCATGTTGCAGACATATAACCGACTTGGTTATCAAAGGGTGTATTAATGGAGTAGAATATGTTGAATATATACCATAAGATTTAATCCCAAATAACAAATAATAAAGCATGATGATAATTGCAGGAATTAACCTAATCATGCATACTAGTAGAATAGACGAACAAATCACATCTAACACAGATAAAGAGATCTTCTATTCTAAACGCTAGTACAAGAAATTGTAACAGAAACTGGAAAAGATGGGTACAGATTGCATACGGTGCTGCAGGAGGATTCACATTCGCGTTCAGATTCACGTTGGCGTTGTGTGGTGACCCAGCATACCACTGCATGTTGTAGTACGCAAGTCGTTGACATAACACTCGTGAAGTACCATTTCACAAATATTACATCCCTCAGAGTGGTACAACAGAAACATAGCGGTCTTTATTCAAGCACTTAATATTACAAGTCACAAACTTACAAAGGACTCCAGTTCCTCCTCGGTCCAAAGAGGAACACTAGTAGGTTCTACTTTGATGCTACAAACCTTAACTAGGACTGATAGAAGTAGACTAAACATGATAACTAGCTTAAGTCACTTTATTCTATAAGGTTCGTGTGACTCAAGCTACTACCCTATACTACTAGTTGTCGGCCTCCTCCTCGGTTCTTTCGTTGTTTCCGTAGGCAATGGTGTAATCCACGCCTTCGATTCCTCCAGAAAGGTCTGGCTTTTCATAGTAGACTTCCTCGTAGTCCTCCGATGCTCCTTCAGTTTCCTCGTTCTAGCCCTCCAAGTCTAAGCAAGGGTTAAGAGGGAATGGGGTGAGTAACAAGCGTTACCCAACAAGTTTATTTAACAGGATAGAGGTGTTTGATGCACTAGCTACGACCATAGACTCAAGAGTCTTAGGTCAAATGCAGTTTTTATAATCATTTCTTCAAAGGTTGCTTTTATTTAAAAGAACTATGTCCGTCAGTCTTCACAGGTTGATTAGAGCTTCGATGGGCTCCTTTCCTACTGTTTTTGTAGCTCCTTCCTGGAACAGGGAGTATCTTGATACTATCTTACACTCTGCAGAGGTGGTCACTTGTACCCATGAGAGATCAACACTTTGCTGCACAACCGGGCGTACTTTCCCATCCATACTTCTTTTGTATGGGGCCCAGTTGATGATCCAAGCCAATCACCATTCTTCTCCGCGACCCCGCAGACCCACCCATTTGTAAGTCCATCCTCCCCTATACCACATATGTAGACTGATTGGCGCACTGGTCCTCACCTTTACACTATGGATGCTCCCATAGGTAGACTGTTCCGGACCCAGATGCCCGCTCCTATACAATATGGGTAGACTGATCCGGATGACTCTTACAATCCATCATAGATCAATTAGCAAGTTTGTCCTCCCCTATACTATAGGCAGACTAGCAGTAAACGCAATTCCCCCTTTACACTATAGTAGCCTAGGCAAGACAACCCTCGCTACTGATTCATTGGCATGCGAGAGGGAAAAGATACAGCTGACTTCTCCATCCCATTCCAGATCTCATGGTTGACCATTATTTACGGCGCTAGAATCACTGGCGACATTTGTTATTAGTCCTAGGTGAACTTTCCAGTTGCAGTGGGACCTCCACCATACTCATACCATGGTCCCACTGCCCACCATCCTAGGGCAACAACCATTACGGTCAAAACCACTATTCATATTCATTAGTAAAAACCAAACCTTTTACTTTGAATGCAGTAATAATAATACCACCGGTATATATATTTACAAGTAATTTGCTAAAAGTAAACAAGAGATATGAGCAAGAGTGAACTTGCCTGCAAACTGCAAGGTACTGTAGTTGGATTTGTTGAAGTGACCCGGGATCTCGGGTTCTGGAAAACAGAGGAGATTATGTGGGATTGCTGACTTCCTTGATTATGGTGGAAAATTACTTATGGTCAAATCTGTGTTAGCATCTCTTCCAATTTTCTTCATGTGTTGCCTTGATATTCCAGTTTCCATCAAAGAGCAATTAATCAAATATATGAGGCACTGTTTATGGAGAAAAAAGAATGGTGAGGTTCAATCAAATGGTCCTGCATTGGTTTCCTGGGATAAAATTTGTAGACCTAAAAACCAAGGAGGTCTTGGAGTGCTAAATCTTAGTGTGCAGAATAATGTACTTCTAGTCAAAAATCTCCACAAATTTTTCAACAAGAAGGACATTCCTTGGGTGAACATGATCTGGGATTCTTACTATGGCAATGGTGCTCTGCCTAGTAGTCGACAAGCGGGGTCTTTCTGGTGGAAAGCTGATACGTCTCCAACGTATCCATAATTTTTGATGCTCCATGCTTGTTTTTACACCATTTGCCTTGTGTTTCGTTACACTTCGTGGCATTTTTATGCAATTTCTGGAACTAACCTATTGACAAGATGCCACCGTGCCAGTTTCCTGTTTTCTGCTGTTTTGTGTTTCAGAAAAGCTACATAGGAAATATTCTCGGAATTGGACGAAACAAGTTCCCGGAGTCTTATTTTTCCCGGAAGCTTCCCGAAGACCGAAAGAGAGCTGGAGGGGGGGCCAGAGGCCGCCCTCACACGTAGGGGGCGCGGCCTAGCCCCTGGCCGCGCCCACCTGGTGTGAGGAGCCCCTGGTTGCCTCCTGACGACGCCCCTTCGCCTATAAGAAGCCTCAGGACGGAAAACCCTAAAAGAGTGGGCGAAATTTCCAGAACAGTTCCGCAGCGCCGCCGTCGTCGAAGACAAATTTTGGGGGACAGAAGTCTCTGTTCCGGCACCCTGTCGGGATGGGGAAGTGCCCCGGAGCCATCTCCATCGGTCTCCATCTCCGTCTCCGCCGTCTCCATCGACCTCACCACCATCTCCATCAACCTTGCTGTCTCCTATGATAAGGAGGGAGTAGTTCATCCCCGGGGCTGAGGATCTACCGGTAGCTATGTGGTTCACCTCTCTCTCCCATGATGTGATCTTTATGTGATCGTGAGCTTTGTATCATGTTGAATAAGTAGATGTTACTCTTCTTCATTATGTGTACTCTAGTGTGTTATTAAAGTAATCTATTCCTCCTGCCATGGTGTAACGGTGACAGTGCATGCATCGTGGTGGTACTTGGTCTAGGCTACAATTGTGATCTCTTATGGATTATGAGAATAATTATCACTACGATAGTATTGAAGTGATCTTTTCCTCCTTTTATGGTGTAATGTTGACAGTGTGTGCACCGTGTTAGTACTTGGTCTAAGTTGCAATAATATTTATCTTGAGTTGTGATTTGATTTGGATATCTCTATGGGTGGTGTTTGTCAAGTACTTGATGAACTTTAAGGAGTGCTTCGTAGCCCTACGCAATGATTAGTGTTTTTCAATAGGAGAGTAATTCAGAGTACCATAGTGAAGAGAAGTTATTTATTTGTTCAATTATGTTATATTTGTTGGGAGTGTGTCCACTAGTGAAAGTATGATCCCTAGGCCTTGTTTCCAAGCTTTGCACACCGTTTACTTGCTGTTTTGTTACTTGTTTGCTTGCCGCCGTTTTTATTCCAGTTGCATTTACTACTTATAATCATCTATACCACTTGTATTTCACTATCTCTTCGCTGAACTAGTGCACCTATACATCTGACAAGTGTATTGGGTGTGTTGGGGACACAAGAGACTTTCTGTATCGTAATTGCAGGGTTGTTTGAGAGGGATAGCTTTGACCTCTTCCTCCCTGAGTTTGATAAACCTTGGGTGATCCACTTAAGGGAAACTTGCTTCTGCTCTACAAACCTCTGCACTTGGAGGCCCAATACTGTCTACAAGAATAGAAGCGTGTGTAGACATCAAGCTCTTTTCTGGCGCCGTTGCCGGGGAGGTAAGGTAAAAGGTACTCACATCCTTTGGCTACTAAGTCTTTTAGTTGCTGGTGAGTGCTCGGAGTTATTTCCTTTAGATTCTGCAATTACATCTTTTTGTTTCTTGTTTTTATTTTCACTAGTTAGGCTTAATGGAAAATAAAGAGTTCTTTAGTCTTTTTCCTGAGTTTAGATATGAAGTGTTTGAAGAGAATACAAATGCTTTGAATCCCGTTATTACTAATGCTATGGAAAAGTCTAAGCTTGGGGAAGCTGGTTTTGTTAAGCATGATATTTTTAGTTCCCCAGCTTTAGTGGAGAAAGTTTGCTCTGATGATATTTTATCTCCCCTATATGATGTTCCTTCTTATGATGATATGTTTGATGAATACGCTTTGTGAAATAGTTGTTCTCTAGCTTGTGATGATACTAAACCTCTAGTTTATGATGGCTATGATGATGAGTATAATATTTTTAGTTCACCTACTATTGAGGAGGAAACAAGGTATGACTACAATATGCCTCCTATTTTTGATGATTATGGTGATGAGAATAATTATTCTGTTGAATCTGCTCCTACTACGATTGTTCATGTGGGGAGTATTACTTCTTTTATGCATGTGGCTCATGATAGGGAAGCTTTATGTGATAGTTATATTGTTAATTCTATTCATGATGCTACTGAAAGTTATTATGAGAGAGGTAAACATGGTTTGATGGATCTCAACAATATTAAGTTTCCCCTCTTTATGTTGCAAATCTTGAAGTGGCACTTGTTTTATCTATCCATGCTTGCTACTATGTGCCTCGTTGATTTATTTTCTTACAAGATTCCTATGCATAGGAAGTGGTTTAGATTTAAATGTCTTTCATATCTGCTTTTTGATGCTCTCTATTGCTTTAAGTTCCTATATGACGCCTTTGCCTCAAGCTCTTATATGGCGCCCACATGAGCATCTTTGCAAATTACTGCGCCTAGCTCAAAGGCGTTAAAGAAAAGCACTCTGGGGAGATAACCCAATGTTTTACTTTTCAGCACTTTTTCTTTTATTTGAGTCTTGGAAGTTATTACTACTGTAATAACTGCTCCTTATCCTTTTTATTTCGTTTTTGTGCCAAGAGAAGCCTCTAATTTGAGTGAGGTAAGATTTGGGGATGTTGCTGTCCTGAAACTGTTTTCGGTATTGCACCGTAAAAATTCGTGAAAATTCTCTGTATATCTTTTGGACCTGCGATTTCTTGTGCATATGCCCCAGGTTATATCCAAACTTTCATTAGTTGAACACTTTTTGATTTGAGCAACAGAAAACACCTCAAAAATTCGACCTTTGTCAACTGTTCTGTTTTGACAGATTTCTGCCACTATTTGTGTTTGCCTCTCGATCGCTTACTTTTTGAGTTCTTTTGATCATGGAACTTTTGAGAAAGTTGCTACAGTAGCATATGCTATATTTGTGGTGGTTTTAGGTTGAAACCTGAAGCAAAAAGGGTTGATTCAATGTTATGCTTACACTAATGTTACTAATAGATTTGTGTTTAGTTTTGTATGAAGGAAGTTTTCAAGTGTAGGGATCAGAGAGTGATGAGATGAGTTGAAGAATGGACAAAATCTCAAGCTTGGGGATGCCCATGCAACCCCCAAGAAATATCCAAGAGGTATAAGCGTCAAAGCTTGGGGATTCCCCCGAGGCACCCCTTCTTCATCGGCAAAAATCAGGTCACCTTTCAAGACACTATATTTTTATTGCTTCATGCACTATGTGTTTTTCTTGGAGCGTTAGTTGATTTTGTTTTCAGTTTTATTTTGCTTTGTTTTCTACAATAAATGTTTGGATCACATCATGTGTTTGGAGAGGGACATGCTCCGTTTTTCATTTGCCAAGAACACTCCATTTTTCACTCTTATCGTTTCACTGAGTGTTCTCTTTTTCTAGAACTGCATTTAGCTTTCGATTTTCGCCTTGAATTGTGTGCAGATCTTGTTATATATTTTCATCAAGGTGTATTTTTGCCTCTGATCTTTATTGGTTCTCATCAAAAGAGGTGTTTATAAAAAGTTTGAATGGTGTTGGAAAAGAGAAAAAGCTTTATGCAAAAAAGTGGTACAAGAAGGAGCTTGTGTAGACTGCGGCCTAGGCTTTTGCATGTCATGCTTGATGTCTTTTTGATAGTATGCTTAGTGGTTTTGCTGTAGCATGACTTGTCTCAAATAACTGAGAATGCTTAATGAGCCTTTGAAAGAATCATGCGTTGTTTTTATTGTTTGGAAGCATTATTTTGGTTTTCTCCTTGATGCTTTATTTGGGATGACTTGGCACATGCTTAAACCATGTTGACTACAAAATAAGTCGCCTATAGCCTCTATGATCATTTAGTTTTTGACTTTTGATGCCATCTTATGCTTCTTTTAATGTTGCTTTGTCGCTTTGCATGATTATGGCCGTTATTGCTCTCTTATTTGATCGCTCCCAGTCTTTTGCTAGCCCTCGCCTTGTACTGAGTATGAGCTCTACTCGTGCATCCAACTCCTAAAAACCAAGTTTTGCCAAAGTGTCCACTATAAATTCCTATGCATGGTATTTGTAAGCCATTCCAAGTAAATTTGCATGTGCTACCTTTCAAAAACCTTCAAAACACTTCTCGTTTTGTGACACTATTTTCAGCTCATGGGGACGTAGTGGTTGGATTTGCTATCTTCCATATTGCTTATTCCAAAAAGAAAAAAAAATAAAAAAAATAAAGAAAAAAAGGCACTCCTCCATGGAATGTGAATGTTGGTGGGCACCCGATGGAATCGGTTAGCCATGGTTTGTGAAAGAAAAAAAGGTGGGGAGGAGTGCCAAGCTTTATAAAAGAGCACAAAAGTGCCAATCTCTCTCTAAAAAACTTGCTTCATTTTTGTATGGAAGATAGTAAGAACCCCATTGCTAGTCGTTGACAAAAGCAACCACCTCTCAAAACTCAAGTTTTATCTCTCTGTTTTATAAATGAAAAGCTCTAGCACATGTTTAATCCCTGCTTCCCTCTGCGAAGGGCCTTTCTTTTACTTTTATGTTGAGTCACCACCCTCTATCTTTATGCACCGTCTAAGAGAGCATAGTTGTCATTCTGAGTATAATGTGCATTGTCCCAAAGTTTATCATTGATTGATTCATGACTATGGTTTCACTTGTTCTTAAATTACTTGTATCTAGTCACCCTCTTAAACTTGAAGGTGTCCTATGCATTTATGTTTTGCTATTCCATGAGGGACAAGCTGAAAACCATTTGTATGTTTTTCCTTATGATTTGAACACACGTTTTGACTTTCATTGTTTCATTTTCATGATCTTTTGTTTGTGTTCATTTTCATGTTTATAACATGGTTGCTAAGTTTTTATTGTCAAGATTATATCTTTCATGCCCATGTTTTAAGTTCTTTTGATCCCAGCTCACAATGCTTACATATATGATCAAGATTGTGTAGGTGCATGTCACCTCAAAAATTATTTCTTTTGTTATCACTTACCTACTCAAGGACGAGCAGGAGTTAAGCTTGGGGATGCTGATATGTCTCCAACGTATCCATAATTTTTGATGCTCCATGCTTGTTTTTACACCATTTGCCTTATGTTTCGTTACACTTCGTGGCATTTTTATGCGATTTTCGGAACTAACCTATTGACAAGATGCCACAGTGCCAGTTCCCTATTTTCTGCTGTTTTGTGTTTCAGAAAAGCTACACAGGAAATATTCTCGAAATTGGACGAAATAAGTTCCCGAAGTCTTATTTTTCCCAGAAGCTTCCCGAAGACCGAAAGAGAGCCGAAGGGGGGGGGGCCAGAGGCCGCCCTCACACGTAGGGGGCGCGGCCCAGCCCCTGGCCATGCCCACCTGGTGTGAGGAGCCCCTGGTTGCCTCCTGATGACGCCCCTTCGCCTATAAGAAGCGTCGGGACAGAAAACCCTAAAAGAGTGGGCGAAATTTCCAGAACAGTTTCGCAGCGCCGCCGCCATCGAAAACAAATTTCGGGGGACATAAGTCTCTATTCCGGCACCCTGCCGGGATGGGGAAGTGCCCCCAGAGCCATCTCCATCGGTCTCCATCGCCGTCTCCGCCGTCTCCATCGACCTCACCACCATCTCCATCAACCTTGCTGTCTCCTATGATGAGGAGGGAGTAGTTCATCCCCGGGGCTGAGGGCTCTACCGGTAGCTATGTGGTTCACCTCTCTCTCCCATGATGTGATCTTTATGTGATCGTGAGCTTTGTATCATGTTGAATAAGTAGATGTTACTCTTCTTCATTATGTGTACTCTAGTGTGTTATTAAAGTAATCTATTCCTCCTGCCATGGTGTAACGGTGACAGTGCGTGCATCGTGGTGGTACTTGGTCTAGGCTAAGATTGTGATCTCTTATGGATTATGAGAATAATTATCACTATGATATTATTGAAGTGATCTTTTCCTCCTTTCATGGTGTAATGTTGACAGTGTGTGCACCGTGTTAGTACTTGGTCTAAGTTGCAATAATATTTATCTTGAGTTGTGATTTGATTTGGATATCTCTATGAGTGGTGTTTGTCAAGTACTTGATGAACTTTAAGGAGTGCTTCATAGCCCTACGCAATGATTAGTGTTGTTCAATAGGAGAGTAATTCAGAGTACCATAGTGAAGAGAAGTTATTTATTTGTTCAATTATGTTATATTTGTTGGGAGTGTGTCCGCTAGTGAAAGTATGATCCCTAGGCCTTGTTTCCAAGCTTTGCACACCGTTTACTTGCTGTTTTGTTACTTGTTTGCTTGCTGCCATTATATTCCAGTTGCATTTACTACTTATAATCATCTATACCACTTGTATTTCGCTATCTCTTCGCCGAACTAGTGCACCTATACATCTGACAAGTGTATTGGGTGTGTTGGGGACACAAGAGACTTTCTATATCATAATTGCAGGGTTATTTGAGAGGGATAGCTTTGACCTCTTCCTTTCTGAGTTCGATAAACCTTGGGTGATCCACTTAAGGGAAACTTGCTGCTGCTCTACAAACCTCTGCACTTGGAGGCCCAACACTGTCTACAAGAACAGAAGCGTGTGTAGACATCAAAAGCTCATCTCAAAATCATTGATCTCTATAAAGGCATGGAAAAATGGAAAATTGGGGATGGAAAGTCTGCCTACTTCTGGACTGACCTTTGGCATGAAGATCAATGTTTGCACCAAAAATTCCATCACTTGGTTTCTTTTGCTAAATCTACTGATCTTTCAGTACACAAGGCAATTAACTCTGAATATCTGGAAGATCTGTTCCACTTGCCACTATCACAACAAGCATTTCAGGAATTTGAACAACTGGAGATCATCTGTGCTAGCACTGCTCAAAAGATTCAGGAGGGAAACATTGACTCATGGACTTATATCTGGGGTAATGATTCTTTCTCTCCGAAAAAAGCATACAAAGTCTTGATAGGGTACCAGCCAACTATTCCACACTTTTCTTGGCTTTGGAAGACCTCTTGTCAAGCAAGACACAAGTTCTTCTTCTGGCTTCTGTTGCTAGACAGATTGAATACAAGGAATCTTTTAAAGAGGAAAAATTTCCATCTGCAAAATTATAAGTGTGATTTCACTGATTGGGAAGTTGAAGAAACTCTGGAACATCTATTCTTAACATGTCCCTTAGCAATCAGATGTTGGGATCATCTGTGTCCTCCGAGAAACAGGAATATTGGTATTGAGGATGCAATCAATGACATCAAGAATAAACTCTAGCTTCCATTTGCTATGGACATTATTGTTTTGGCGACATGGAGTATCTGGATTGTTAGGAACAACAAGATTTTCAATAATCAGAGGCCTAGTTTCGCAAGTTGGAAAGCTATTCTTCATGAGGAACTTAGGATGTTGGGCCACAGAATCAAGAATAAGTACAAGGAACATTTCTTTAGTTGGTTAGAAGAGTTCACTTGAGTTGTAATTGGTTTTTTTGATTTTTTATAAACTCTTGTATTTGTAATTATCCATCTTTAATAAATCACACTGGGATTCTCTCCCACTGTTTCCCCCCCCCCTTAAAAAATTGTCCGGTAAGGGCAATGGTTAAAGAATAAAAAATGCATGCTTTATGGTGTGTTTAATTTATACCCCCTGAAGTGATTTATTTATTTGCTAGCCTTTATATATTCTTTTTATGATTTTAAAGAATATATGTTAAGGGTAATTTCATTCAAGGATATTCATCAAATATTCTTGAATGGAATTTCTTTTAAAGAGTTAAGAATTTACCACATTTTTCTTAATGACTAGCAATTTTAATATTTTTAGAAAAATCATTTAACTCCTTTTTCTTTTTGTGCAAAAGAGTCATGTGATTATTTTATTTTACAAATGAGTTCAAAATTCCTAGAAGGGCTAAAAATAGCTATTTTCTATTTTTATTTATTTTCTAGATTTATTTTAAACAGATTAGGGTTTTTCTAGGTTTTTAGAATTTAATTAGAACAAAAACTGGCGCTGATAGCCTGGGCCCACTGGTCAGGTCAACCCGAGTGGGCTTGACCGGACTAGCCCGGCCCAGCCGGCTGCCCCCTCACTCGGTCACTCTCTAACCCTAATCCCCTCTGGCGATTCCGAATCACCGACGACTTCCTCGCCCGATTCTGGTGAGCTCCGGCGAGCTCCGCCGCCGCCATGTGGGGCAATCGCTCCGCCTCGCCAAGCGCTTTCATCTGACCGTGGGGATCCGTCGGCTTCGCCGCCGTTCGTCGCCATCGCCTCCGAGCTTCGCCCAGTCGATCTTGCCCTCGAGGCTCGATCTGCTCCGGTTGGCCTCGCTGGAGCTTCTGCCCCCGCCTCTCGGTGCTTGCGGTGGTACCTCTGCCACCTCATCGGTCATACGGCAGGCCTGCAACCCTGACGTTGCCCCCAGGTGCTGTGCTTGGCCGTTCGGCCGTGAGCACGATGCTGCTCCTTGCCGTCGCAGCCACTGGACGGTGGCTTCACTCCCACAACCGTGGCTGCGCTGACGGTGTCACCGCCATGGTCTTCTGCCTCGCTCCTCTGTGAGCTCACCTGTGAGTTCATTCCTTCTCCCTTGTCTCTATGCTCTTGTCTTGGTGGCCTGGCCAACGAGCCAGGCATGCTTGCCTACTACTGTTGCGCCATGCTTGAGCTTGTGATGCTGTCCTAGAGCTTCTATGTTGGCCACTATCTACTGCTGCTATTAGCTTTAGTGCAAGATTCAGTTAAGACTTGCTTAGCTGAATTTGTGTGATTTACATAGTGTGCTTCCCCTATGATGGCTAGCTTGATCATGTGCTGCATATCTGCTGCTACTGTTAGTTTCAGTGTAAGATTTAGTTAAGAGTTTCTTAACTGAATCTTCAGAATTCAGTTAGCTTGCTATCCACCCTATTTGTGATGTTAGCTTGGTACTCTGGTGGTGTGCTTTCTATCCAGTGTTCATGTGATGCTTTCTGATTTTGCAATGTGAACTACTGTCAGTTAAGTCATGTTGTGGTTGTCTTGGCTGGATTATTTGTGATGGTGTGCAGCTAGGGCTTGCTCTCTGTTGCTAGTTCCTATTTATGTTGATGATTGATTTCATGATGGCATAAGCATGCTGAGCTTAAGCTTGCTATAACTTGTCCTGAGATATCTTTCTGTTGATTTATATGAACTGAAATAGGTTTCAGTGCTGATTTGTTGCATGAAGCAATTCATGCTTGAATACTATTCTACTAGTGGCTTTGTTTGCTTCCTATAGCATGTTATAACAGCAAATAACTGTTATTTATTAAGTGTAATTGTGGTACCTCCATGTGAGGTGCACAATTGCTTCTAGATAATTAACTGGATGGTTGCTGTTTCTGTGATGCTAATGCATGCTTTGGTGGCTTCTCATCAGTGGCTAAATCATCATTTTGGGCAAACTATAATACTAATAAGAACAGATCTTTATGATGATTTTAGTCCTAGCCAATGATGCATGGTCTGAGGCTCTAATCTTGATGGTGCATGCTTATTTGCTTTCTAGTTAACTAAATATTCCTATGAAGATTATACAGAACATCTCTCTGTAGGTCTGAGGAGAAAAAACCCTCAAAACCTCCTAAGTCTTGCACTTGGTATAAGGGTTTGGTGGTGAGTGATTCTTTATTGTTGTTGATCTTGTTTATGCAAGAATCTGGATGCTTGCAATGATTTGATCATTGGTATGCAAGTTCTAGTGTACCTTGGTCCTGTGCTGGCTTTTATGAGTGGCTGGTGGTGATGTTGGTGATGCTCTTGCTTGAGCTTGATCAGTTGCCCCTGGTACTAGCTCTGCTCCTCCCAGGTGGCTTGCCCTGCACCTCCTTGTGCTTGGCCTGCTCGTTGCTGCTTCTGATCTTGCTTAAGTAACCATGCTTTTTGGCTTTGGCTATTGGTTTTGGTTTGGTGATGTGAATTCACCCTTGATGCTCAGCTCATGAGCAGGGAGAACTATGTGAGTGCTGGCTGTGATTGCTCATAGTGGTGTGTGAGTGATCTGTGCTGGTGTGGTTGTGCTGGTGCTGTTATGCTAGTGATGCTGCTAGTGATGCTGTGCTGGTGATGCTCGTCGACTAGGGTTCTTGGTCGACCAGTTTCACACACAGAGACCCTTTTATACTTCCTCCCTGAGTTCTGGTGCCTTGACACCTCCCTGCATGCACTTGGTGACTATGCTGCTTGCTAGCTGGTTGGCTTGGCCAGCCAGCTTGGTCCTTGGCTGATATGTTGAGAGTGACTCATGTTGATAAGATCAACACTTTGATGATTATCAACAGTGTTTTCTCTTTAATTTGTTACTGCCACTTGTATTACCCTTGGTGGCATTTCTCTTTGCATTTTCTTTGTTTGCAGGTGACAAGAAGAATAAAGAAGAAAGGAAAGAAAGATGGAAGATCAAAGTAGTTTAGGATCTAGTCTAGATTCATACTTGTAATTCTTTTCTTTTCTTCTTTATTTTTTTTTTGTTTCTGATTGTAACATTTTGTTAATGTTAACCACTTGTAATATTCTTTTATTCTCTAACTTTGTAAAGACAATGTATATTGTGTTACTAATCAATAAAATCCAAGGTTTTTCTTATTTTAAATGTTTATCCTTTCTAAATGTGTCTTTTGAATTCAAATTTAAGTTCATAATTCAAATCCAAGTTTGAAATCAAATACTATTCTTAGGTTTTAGTTAATCAACTTCATCACTTCCCACAAGCAATAGATCAAAAGAGGTCATGTTGATTTCTTTCGCACTCTGAGAGTTTACCATCCCCTCTCGAAGAGAGATTCGATCACTCTTAGGTTTTAGTGATAAAAGCGCAAAAAAATCCCATAATTTTAGATGCTATGCACAAAAACCCTCTATTCTACCCCGAAGTTGTCCTACGTGCTGGGATATTACAGACTTCCCCCTTAACAAAAACTTCGTCCTGAAGTTTGGGGGTAAGGTGTACCTGAAGAATTCTGGATAGGATGTCCTTAGATCTTCTTCCTTTTCCCAGGTAGCTTCTCTTTCCGGGTGATATTTCCATTGCACCTTGCAATACTTGATGGCTCTGTTATGAAGTTGCTTCCAGTTTTCTGCTAGAATCTTTGACGGCTCCTCAACATAAGTCAAATCTGCTTGTAATTCAACATCTTCATAGGATATGGCCTCCTCTGGTATGTTCATACACTTTCGAAGTTGTGAAGAAAGAAACACATTATGAACCTTGGATAGTTGCTTTGGTAGTTCCAATTCAAAGGCTACTCCTCGCTTTTGACTTAGAATCTTGAAAGGTCCAGTGTATCTTGGACTGAGTTTTCCCTTGACTCCAAAACGATGTATTCCCTTCATTGGGCTAACCCAGAGATAAACCATGTCCCCAACTTGAGGTTCCCATGTCCTCCTCTTTAAGTATGCATAACTTTTCTGCCTACTTTGAGCAATCTTTAATCGATCTCGGATGATGTCGATGGCATGCCGCCTTTCCTTAACATAGTCCTGATGAAATTCCTTGTCGGCTCCCGTTTCATACCAGCAGATGGGTGATCGGCACTTCCTTCCATAGAGTGCTTCAAATGGTGCCATTTGGATGCTACTTTGGTAACTGTTGTTATATGAAAATTCTGCCAGTGGTAGATGTTCTTCCCATGATCCTCCAAGATCCAATGCACATGCTCTAAGCATATTTTCCAAAATCTGATTGGTTCTTTCTGTTTGTCCTCCTGTCTGTGGGTGATAAGCAGTGCTGAAGTCTAACCTGGGTCCTAGAGCTTCATGTAACTATTTCCAGAAAGCTGAAGTGAATACGGACCCTCGGTCCGATACTATTGTCTTCGGTACTCTATGTTTGCTGACAATTTCCTAAACATATAAGTTTACTAACTTCTCTCCGGAATCCTTTTGATTAACGGCCAAGAAATGTGCACTTTTTGTTAATCTATCCACAATAACCCAAATCATGTCCTTCTTCTTTGGTGTCAATGGTAATCCTGTGATAAAATCCATTCCAATCTCTTCCCATTTCCACTCGGGAATATCCAATGGTTGCATGAGTCCAGCGGGACTTTGATGTTCCGCTTTTACTCTTTGACAAGTATGGCATTCAGACACGAACTTAGCTATTTCTCGCTTCATGTTGTTCCACCAAAACAGTTCCTTAAGATCCATGTACATCTTGGTACTCCCCGGATGTATTGAATACGGAGTTTCATGTGCCTCCTTCAGTATCAACTGTTTGATTTCGGGTATGTCTGGCACACATATCCTATTATGAAACCAGAGTGAGTTGAAATCACCTAAACGAAACTCAGACGGTCTTCCCTCTTCAATCCTTCGAATTTCTTCCTCAATGAATGGATCTTCACTTTGTCAGCGGAAGATTGTATACTTTAAATCACTTTGCCTTTCCTCCATCACCTTCATAGTAGACAAACTGCCCAAAGATTTCACTTCTAAACATTGAATTTCTAACCTTTCCAGATCCATAAGCAATTCTTTAGGAAGTTCTCGGATCATTGGCTGAGTATCTGTACTTTTCCTACTCAACGTATTGGCTACCACATTAGCCTTCCCTGGAGTATAGTTGATGGTTAAATCATAGCCCTTGATCAATTCTAACCATCGTCGATGCCTCATATTCAACTCTTTCTGAGTAAAGAAATATTTGAGACTCTTATGGTCTGTATAGAGTTCACACTTAGCTCCATACAGAAAATGCCTCCATCCTTTCAATGCAAACACCACGGCAGCTAATTTAAGATCATGTGTTGGGTAGTTAACCTCATGCGGTCGTAATTGCCTAGACCCATAAGCGATAACCTTTCTGTCTTGCATCAATACACATCCAAGTCCATTCTTGGATGCATCACAATATACTGTGTAGTCTTTGCCGGTTTCTAGTATGGCTAACACAGGTGCTGTGGTCAATTTATTCTTAAGTGTCTGAAAACTAACCTCACACTCTTCCGACCAAACAAACGGTGTATTCTTTCGGAGCAATTTTGTCATTGGTCCAACAATCTTGGAGAATCCTTCTATGAACCTTCTGTAGTAACCTGCCATTCCCAGAAATCCTCTAATCTGCTTGACATTCTTTGGTGCTTCCCATTCCAAAACAGATGCTACTTTGCTTGGATTTACTGCTATGCCCTCCTTGTTAATCACATGCCCGAGAAACTCTACTTGGTCCAACCAAAATTCACACTTACTAAACTTGGCATACAACTGATGTTCTCTCAGAATCTGTAGAGCAATCCTCAAATGTTTGGCATGTTGTTCTTTATCCTTTGAATAAATCAAGATATCATCGATGAAGACTATCACAAACTTGTCCAAATAAGGCATAAAGATCTTATTCATGAGATTCATGAAAATGGCTGGTGCATTAGTCAATCCAAAAGGTACGACCAAATACTCATGATGTCCGTACCTGGACACAAAAGCTGTCTTTGGAACATCCTCCTTCTTGATCTTAATTTGGTGGTATCCGGACCGAAGATCTATCTTGGAAAATACCCCAGCTCCCCTGACTTGATCAAATAAGTCCTGAATTTTGGGTAGAGGATAGTTGTTCTTGATTGTAACATTATTGAGGTTCCTGTAGTCTCCGCACATTCTACGTCCTCTGTCCCGCTTATCCACAAATATCACTGGTGTACCCCAAGGTGAAATGCTTTCTTGAATGAATCCTTTCTTCTCTAACTCATCCAATTGTTCCTTTAACTCAACTAATTCTTTAGGTCCCATCTTATATGGTGCCTGAGCTATAGGTGCTGTTCCTGGGATCAAATCAATAGTGAACTCAATTTCTCTGTCTGGTGGCATACCGGGTAATTCCTTTGGAAACACATCTTGGAATTCATTGACCACTGGAATGTCTTCGAGTTTAGCTTCCTTCAAGGTATTTAGCTGTAGTTGAACTTCAATATGTGCATGACGGTCACCTTGATAAACTATCCTTCCTCCTCCTGGACATCTAAGTGACACAGTTTTCCCCTTGCAATCTATCTGGGCTCCATTCTCTTCTAACCAATCCATTCCAAGGATCACAGCCATATACTTCATAGGGATAAGAAAAAGATCGGCTAGATAGATGCAATCGCTAATCATAATGACCTACTCTTGCTTGAGGTGTGTGACTAGAATCGTTCCCCCCGCAGATAAAACAGTGATGGGGTATTCTAACTTATTGCAAGTGAGTCCATAAAGATCGACAAACTTTTGCGAAATGAATGAAGTAGTTGCACCAGTATCGAAAAGTACTTTGCCAAGATGAGATAGGATTTTAAGCGTACCTATCACGGTTTTCTCCGAATCATTCACTTCCTCCAGGCTGGTGCAATTTAATTTCCCATAAGGTCGAGATCTCTTTCCTGCACCATTTCCTCCTAAATTACCACCTCGGTTAAATCCTCCTCCGGTTGCCTTCTTTCCCCATGCAGCTCTATTAGGACATTGATTCTTCATGTGTCCCTCTTGGTTGCAACCATAACAGATTATCTTGGGCCTTTGACAATCCTTTGCCAGATGTCCCCTGGCTCCACACAGATTACAGGTAATTCCGCCTCTAGGATTTCCTCCTCCGCCTCCCTGAGGTAACATTCCCCGACTTGGCGGTCGTGGATTGAAACTAAGATCTGCAGTTGGTTTGTTGACCGGATATCTTCTGGGTTCCAACTTGGCTTTCTTCCGGCGTTCCTCCTGAACCTGCTTGAAATCATCCTCCATGGTGATAGCTGCATCAACAAGTTCTTGGAAATTTGCTGCCTTTAACATTCTAAGTTGCATCTTGGCCATTGGGTGCAAACCTCTCATAAACCGTTTCTTCCTCTTCTCATCCATGTTTACTGCATCCATAGCATAACGTGATAGAAGAGTGAATTCCTTGACATACCTCATAATGGTCATGTCTTTCTGTTCTAAGTTGTCAAACTCTCTCCTCTTCAATTCCATGATACTTTCTGGTACATTCGCCTCTCTGAACTTCCTCTTGAATTCCTCCCAGGTGAATACCCTTCCTAGAGGATGTATTGCCACAATATTGCCCCACCAGGCTGCTGCGGGTCCACATAACAGATGAGTGGCACACCTAAGCTTCTCGCTGTAGTTGCAATTCACGGTGTTGAGCTTCCTCTCGGTATCCAACAACCAGTCCTCGGCGTCCATTTGTTCCGGCGCTGATGCAAATGGAAGTGGTCTTGTATTCAGAAAGTCTACCAGTGAGACTCCATGCACTCCTTCATTCCGACCTTCACAGTTGCGATCCATCACATCCTGCATCATCTTCGACTGACACTCAATGAGCATCCGTTGGCTTTTATCTGCCATCCTCATATATTGGGCAAAATCTTGTTGTGTCAGAAATGGTGGTGGTGGTGGTGGTAATGGTTCCCTTGACGCTGCATCGGCTGCCTCCTTAGCCTTGGCTTCAGTCTCCATCCTCTCTTGCTCGGATTCCTCATCAACTACCGTCGCCGTTTTATCCCCCTAACCCTGTTACATCAAGCGAAACTTAGTTACACCATGCTCATGCTTTCTGAGCTCAACTTCATGCACAGAGTTAGTCACACAATAAAATCCAAATAAAACATAGCCAAATCACACCAAACATATACCATGTATATACATGGGTAAAAGCAACATAGTGTTACACACTGCCCCTATGAGTAGCTACATAATACACATTGCGAAAGCAAATACTACATAATACACATATGGTACATATGTTACAGACATATCGCCTCCTTATCGATGGTGGTCTTCTACGGGTAGTCAAACTCCCGGTACATCCCCGGTGTCCATCCAGTCGCTCGGGATATCCTCCTAACTGAAGCAGGGGTATAAGATGACTCCGCCTGTATATAGTCGAGATCGGGTGTAGGGCCTAAGTTGAAGTCAGTCATCCCCAGATAACCGCTCAACGATGGGTATACAACCTCGGTGGCACCTCTCTCCACCTTGGGCCTCGAGCATTTTCCACGCTCCATATAGCTTGGTAACTCCCCCTCGGCATCCGACTCTATCTCTATGGGCTTCCCCGCCACATCTCCGGCGTGGTGAACAACCCTAAACTGACTCATGACCTCCTGCTCCGAATCACATGGAATTGGATCTCCGGCCGTCCCCATATACTCACCAAAATGCCAGCCCATGAGTTTCCCCCAAAACTGTCGTTATGGGGCATTCCCCATGACTCCAAACTTGCCTCATATCCGGCTCTAGTCGAGCCGTGTGCAAAATTTGCTGGTGGCATCTCCGGTTTGGCCTCGGGCTCGAACTCCCGCTCCTCGGGATCGACCTCCTCATCTAAAGTGATAAAATCTCCAGTGGAGAAAGCTAGAGTAGGTGCTCATGGTGGTCCAGAAGTCTCCCCCGTTCGCCATGGAGTCGGTGTCGGCTCGGTGATCTCCTCCACTAGACTCAGTATCTATCCAACTAGAGCTCCGTGGATGTGATAGAACACACTAAGAAAATGCTTACACCTGTCCATGTGCTTTGCTGCGGCATATGGGTGTCTCTTTGCAAACTTGTAACTATCCCGACAAGGATCTTCTCCCTCCTTGTCGTGTGGGATGTGCGTGAACTTAGTACCTAATAACTTCTCTGTTTTGTGTTCATGGATATCAGTGATGGCTTTCATGACTGCTATCTTATATGATGTACTAACCGTGCGGGCTTCTCGAGCTGGCATGACCATGCTCATGCCCAATTTGGCAGGAAGCATGATCCCTACCTTGTACTTCTGAAAGACTCTACCCTCATAATAAGCATACTTCTTGACAGGGATACGGGTTTCACACCCGCACTCCTGTAGGATGCCCCGTAGCAGATCGGATAGGTTCCCATCATACTCATCCAACGTCACATCTCGAACTTGCATGGTCCTTGACGGATTGGTGCGTGCCATCCTGGCAGTATATATAAAAGATTAAAAAAATTAGTATATGATGCATCATAATAGTAACAATAAAGAATTGTAACACTAAAAAGTATGACTTTGTTATTCTCAAGTGAATAAAATCATGACCATTTTATAGAACTCTTTACTATTCCTATTTGACTCCTACAGGTCATTCCCATTAACTAGGCGTCCAACCTAAGGTCAAAGCGTTTGCTCTGATACCAACTGTGGTGACCCAGCATACCACTACATGTTGTAGTAGGCAAGTCGTTGACATAACACTCGTGAAGTACCATTTCACAAATATTACATCCCTTAGAGTGGTACAACAAAAACATAGCGGTCTTTATTCAAGCACTTAATATTACAAGCCATAAACTTACAAAGTACTCCAGTTCCCCCTCGGTCCAAAGAGGAACACTAGTAGGTTCTACTTTGATGCTACAAACCTTAACTAGGACTGATAGAAGTAGACTAAACATGATAACTGGCTTAAGTTACTTTATTCTATAAGGTTCGTGTGACTCAAGCTACTACCCTATACTACTAGTTGTCGGCCTCCTCCTCGGTTCCTTCGTTGTTTCCATAGGAGATGGTGTAATCCACGCCTTCGATTCCTCCAGAAAGGTCCGGCTCCTCATAGTAGACTTCCTCGTAGTCCTCTGATGCTCCTTCAGTTTCCTCGTTCTGGCCCTCCAAGTCTAAGCAAGGGTTAAGAGGGAATGGGGTGAGTAACGAGCGTTACCCAACAAGTTCATTTAACAGGATAGAGGTGTTTGATGCACTAGCTACGACCATAGACTCAAGAGTCTTAGGTCAAATGCAGTTTTTATAATCATTTCTTCAAAGGTTGCTTTTATTTAAAAGAACTATGTCTGTCAGTCTTCACAGGTTGATTAGAGCTTCGATGGGCTCCTTTCCTACCGCGTTCGTAGCTCCTTCCCGGAATAGGGAGTATCTTGATACTTTCTTACACTCTGTAGAGGTGGTCACTTGTACCCATGAGAGATCAACACTTTGCTGCACAACCGGGCATACTTTCCCGTCCATACTTCTTTTGTATGGGGCCCAGTTGATGATCCAAGCCAATCACTATTTTTCTCCGCGACCCCGCAGACCCACCCATTTGTAAGTCCATCCTCCCCTATACCACATATGTAGACTGATTGGCGCACTGGTCCTCACCTTTACACTATGGACGCTCCCATAGGTAGACTGTTCCGGACCCAGATGCCCGCTCCTATACAATATGGGTAGACTAATCCGGATGACTCTTAGAATCCATCATAGATCAATTAGCAAGTTTGCCCCCCCCCTATACTATAGGCAGACTAGCAGGAAACACATTTCCCCCTTTACACTATAGTAGCCTAGGCAAGACAACCCTCGCTACTGATCCGTTGGCATGCGAGAGGGAAAAGATACAGCTGACTTCTCTGCCCCCTTCCAGATCTCATGGTTGACCGTTATTTATGGCGCTAGAATCACTAGCGACATTTGCTATTAGTCCTAGGTGAACTTTCCAGTTGCAGTGGGACCTCCACCATACTTATACCATGATCCCACTGCCCACCATCCTAGGGCAACAGCCATTACGATCGAAACCACTATTCATATTCATTAGTAAAAACCAAACCTTTTACATTGAATGCAGTAATAATAATACCACCGGTATATATATTTGCAAGTAATTTGCTAAAAGTAAACAAGAGATATGAGCAAGAGTGAACTTGCCTACAAACTGCAAGGTAGTGCAGTTGGATTTGTTGAAGTGACCCGGGACCTCGGGTTCTGGAAAACAGCATCATTGTCCGGTAAGGGCAATGGTTAAAGATTCAAAAATGCATGCTTTATGGTGTGTTTAATTTATACCCCCCTGAAGTGATTTATTTATTTGCTAACCTTTATATATTGTTTTTATGATTTTAAAGAATATATGTTAAGGGTAATTTTATTCAAGGATATTCATCAAATATTCTTGAATGGAATTTGTTTTGAAGAGTTAAGAATTTACCAGATTTTTTTTAATGACTAGCAATTTTAATTTTTCCAGAAAAATCATTTAACTCCTTTTTCTTTTTGTGCAAAAGACTCATGTGATTATTTTATTTTACAAATAAGTCCAAAATTCCTAGAAGGGCTGAAAATAGCTATTTTCTATTTTTAGTTATTTTTCTAGATTTATTTTAAATAAATTACGGTTTTCCTAGGTTTTTAGAATTTAATTAAAACAAAAACTGGTGCTGACAGCCTAGGCCCACTGGTCAGGTCAACCCGAGTGTGCTTGACCAGATCAGCCCGGCCCAGCCGGCTGCCCCCTCACTCTCCCCTCACTCGGTCACTCTCTAACCCTAATCCCCTCCGGCGATTCCGAATCACCGACGACTTCCTCGCCCGATTCCGGCGAGCTCCGGCGAGCTCCGCCGCCGCCATGTGGGGCAATCGCTCCGCCTCGCCGAGCGCTTTCATTTGACCGTGGGGATCCGTCGGCTTCGCTGCCGTTCGTCGCCATCGCCTCCGAGCTTCGCCTAGTCGATCTTGCCCTCGAGGCTCGATCTGCTCCGGTTGGCCTCGCTGGAGCTTCTGCCCCTGCCTCTCGGTGCTTGCGGTGGTACCTCCACCGCCTCGTCGGTCGGACGGCAGGCCTGCAACCCCGACGTCGCCCCCAGGTGCTGTGCTTGGCCGTTCGGCTGTGAGCACGATGCCGCTCCTCGCCGTCGCAGCCACTGGACGGTGGCTTCACTGCCACAACCGTGGCTGCGCCGACGGTGTCGCCGCCATGATCTTCTGCCTCGCTTCTCTGTGAGCTCACCTGTGAGTTCATTCCTTCTCCCTTGTCTCTGTGCTCTTGTCTTGGTGGCCTGGCCAGCGAGCCAGGCATGCTTGCCTACTGCTGCTGCGCCATGCTTGAGCTTGTGATGCTATCCTAGAGCTTCTATGCTGGCCACTATCTACTGCTGCTGTTAGCTTTAGTGCAAGATTCAGTTAAGACTTGCTTAGCTGAATTTGTGTGATTTACATAGTGTGCTTCCCCTATGATGGCTAGCTTGATCATGTGCTGCATATCTGCTGCTACTGTTAGTTACTCTTAACTGAATCTTCGGAATTTAGTTAGCTTGCTATCCACCCTATTTGTGATGTTAGCTTGGTACTCTGGTGGTGTGCTTTCTATCTAGTGTTCATGTGATGCTTTCTGATTTGCGGTGTGAACTGCTGTCAGTTAAGTCATGTTGTGGTTGTCTTGGCTGGATTATTTGTGATGGTGTGCAGCTAGGGCTTGCTCTCTGTTGCCAGTTCCTATTTATGCTGATGATTGATTTCATGATGGCATAAGCATGCTGAGCTTAAGCTTGCTATAACTTGTCCAGAGATATCTTTCTGTTGATTTATATGAACTGAAATAGGTTCCAGTGATGATTTGTTGCAGGAAGCAATTCATGCTTGAATACTATTCTGCTAGTGGCTTTGTTTGCTTCCTATAGCATGTTATAACAGCAAGTAACTGTTATTTATTAAGTGTAATTGTGGTACCTCCCTGTGAGGTGCACAATTGCTTCTAGATAATTAACTGGATGGCTGCTGTTTCTGTGATGCTAATGCATGCTTTGGTGGCTTCTCATCAGTGGCTAAATCATCATTTTGGGCAAACTATAATACTGATAAGAACATATCTGCATGATGATTTTAGTCCTAGCCAATGATGCATGGTCTGAGGCTCTAATCTTGATGGTGCATGTTTATTTGCTTTCTAGTTAACTAAATCTTCCTATGAAGATTATACAGAGCATCTCTCTATAGGTCTGAGGAGAAAAACCCCCCAAAACCTCCTAAGTGTTGCACTTGGTAGAAGGGTTCGGTGGCGAGTGATTCTTTATTGCTGTTGATCTTGTTTATGCAAGAATCTGGATGCTTGCAATGATTTGATCATTGGTATGCAAGTTCTAGTGTACCTTGGCTCTGTGCTGGCTTTTATGAGTGGCTGGTGGTGATGTTGGTGATGCTCTTGCTTGAGCTTGATCAGTTGCCCCTGGTACTAGCTCTGCTCCTCCCAGGTGGCTTGCCCTGCACCTCCTTGTGCTTGGCCTGCTCCTTGCTGCTTCTGATCTTGCTTAAGTAACCATATTTATTGGCTTTGGCTATTGGTTTTGTTTTGGTGATGTGAATTCACCCTTGATGCTCAGCTCATGAGCAGGTAGAACTATGTGAGTGCTGGCTGTGATTGCTCACAGTGGTGTGTGAGTGATCTGTGCTGGTGTGGTTGTGTTGGTACTGTTGTGCTAGTGATGCTGTGCTGGTGATGCTCTGCTGGTGATGCTGGTCGACTAGGGTTCTTGGTCGACCAGTTTCACACACAGAGACCCTTTTATACTTCCCCCTGAGTTCTGGTGCCTTGACACCTCCCTGCATGCACTTGGTGACTGTGCTGCTTGCTAGCTGGTTGGCTTGGCCGGCCAGCTTGGTCCTTGGCTGATATTTTGAGAGTGAGTCATGTTGATAAGATCAACACTTTGATGATTATCAACAGTGTTTTCCCTTTAATTTGTTACTGCCACTTGTATTACCCTTGGTGGCATTTCTCTTTGCATTTTCTTTGTTTGCAGGTGACAAGAAGAATAAAGAAGAAAGGAAAGAAAGATGGAAGATCAAAGTAGTTTAGGATCTAGTCTAGATTCATACTTGTAATTATTTTCTTTTCTTCTTTATTTTTTTTTTTGGTTTCTGATTGTAACATTTTGTTGATGTTAACCACTTGTAATATTCTTTTATTCTCTAACTTTGTAAAGACAATGTATATTGTGTTACTAATCAATAAAATCCAAGGTTTTTCTTATTTTAAATATTTATCCTTTCTAAATGTGTCTTTTGAATTCAAATTTAAGTTCATAATTCAAATCCAAGTTTGAAATCAAATACTGTTCTTAGGTTTTAGTTAATCAACTTCATCACTTCCCACAAGCAATAGATCAAAAGAGGTCATGTCGATTTTTTTCGCACTCCAAGAGTTTACCATCCCCTCTCGAAGAGAGATTCAATCACTCTTAGGTTTTAGTGATAAAAGCACGAAAAAATCCCGTAATTTTAGATGCTCTGCACAAAAATCCTCTATTCTACCCCGAAGTTGTCCTACGTGTTGGGATATTACACGTTGGCACCAGCGTCGTCAGCCATGTCGTCGATGTAGAGCCTGCTGATGTCCGGGAAGAAGTCCTCGTCGGGGAAGGAGTCGTCGGTCGACGTGATGTCGTCAGTAGTCGCACAGAAGCGCTCCCCAAAAACCTGATCGCCCCTTACCCGTACAGGTTCACAAGAGGAGGGGTTCCGGAGGCCTACTATCCCGTCGTCCGGTGCACGCCGGAAGAGGGGATGGAGAAGGTGTAGCGGCGGCGCAAGGCTCTGGAGGCGAGAGACGGGATGTGATACGGCGTGATTAGAGTTTGCGCCTAAGCCTGCTTGTATAGCGCCGGTCGGGTAAGACGTGGGGCGCAGCCCACGATTCAAAAAGATAAGTAAGCTCGGCACCGAGGCACAATTTCGCAAACCGCGGCGCGCACCTGTTGTGACGAGGCGAGGCGAGCGGCGGAGGAGGAGCGCGCGTAAGCCTCTCCTCTTCTCTCACTTTAGGAGGTAGTAGAACACCCCCACTATATATATTAGTGCAACTTCCCTCAAACTAGCAAGGTGAGACTAAACTTTGGTGCCACTCCTTGCTAGGCATGAATGGACCATGAGAATTTCAGAATTTGTATTGAGCCATGGACCAAAGCCCACAACCAAATTCTAACAGAATAACGATTCCAGGAGAGCACTACTAGCATGATTTGGGAATTAGCAAAGTAACTACTCGAAGGATTCAGAGATCAGGAAGCTGTCTACTTGCCTCGGTAAAAGATACTATAATCCGTATCCGCAATATCACTTCTGAATATCCATCGATGTCAAATAATAATCCAGATGAATATCCTTCGATAGAAACCCACGGCAACCAGATAAACCGATAGCAGTTCTGCTCTTCTCCAAACAACGTATCGCCGTTCCTCGACAATCTACCAGCGCCTCCTCGTAAATAAACACACATGCAGACATGGCATGCTCGCTCTCCCAGGGACACATAACCATATCGCAGCAACTCGTTGCCACTTCCTTTTTCAGCTCTCACTCTTCTCTCGGTGACCCTCTCACTCTCAGCTGTGGACTGGTGTGATGTGCTGTGTCTCAGCAGTAGCTCACGCGAGGTATATATAGGCCTGATCGTCGGTGCCAGCCAGAAATATCTGACCGCCCCTGGCCCTTCGAAGCTAAGCAAAGACGCCTAGGTGGTACTTAACGTGTCCTAGCTTGGTTTGCCTTTCTTTCCATGAACGATACGTCGGAGCTGACTCACTAAACATGCAAGACTGCCACGTTGATCTTCAATGATTAGGATGTACTACTTAGTACTACCGCACAAGCTTGAGCACATTTCTTAATTCTTTCTTCCAAAGATTACATGCGCTATTTCTATTTAGCTTCCACATACCATCAGATTTATTACTTAAACTACTCCCTTCGTTCAGAAATATAAGATATTTTAGCTTTGTGAAGTGACTGTATTTAGACATCTTTTAGTGTATAGATTCGCTCAAATCTATACATTAAAAGATGTCTAGATGCACTCACTTTATAATACTAAAACATCTTATATTTCTAAACGGATGGAGTAGTTCCCTTTTTAGAAACATGGTCGATAGATACATGCACAAATGCAAGGCATGCATAAACACGTACAAAACAGCTAGCTATTTAAGCTATTACACAGTTCTAGTAGCTTGATCGACAGATTATTAGTACAAGCAAAGTTCAAGTTGCTAGCATGAGTAAATAACTCATCTAATTGCATGAAACTTAAATACTGGGCATTAGCAAAATCAACTGATTAGAAGGCAATTATTATGCAACTTAATCTAAATTAATAACGCAAAATTTTGGGTTATCACAAAAAGTGTATATCATGGTAGCAACAATGGAATCATAATGTAACATACCATATGTATGCAGCTGGAGCATTGAGAGGCAGGGAGCTGAGTTCTACACAAGAGAGGTGTTTGAGAGGTTCCAAAAAATGATGCAAGCATCCACAAGATTTTACCCGCTACGTGCTGAGCAAGATGGATTGAATTTTAATCTCGTGCCGAACCCTGGACTGGACATGAAGACCTACAGAGTAGAAGTAGATGTTGAAAATGAGCTCTACACCTGTGGATGCAGCACATTTGAAATTGTGCGGCCTCATATGCCCCCATGTCATTCGGGTAGTGATTCACCTCAATGTGCAACAAATCCCAGAGCGCTACATACTTCACCGTTGGTCTGCTGTGGCAACAACACCTGTGCCGGACCCTGGTGCAAATGGGATAAGATTTGGAGTTCCGGGAACAAACACGTTGAAGTACAACTTGTTGTGCAGAAAGATGAATGACCTTGCATCTGAAGCATGCACTGGTGATGAAACATACAAAGTTGTTTCTGCAATGATTGAAGAAGCAAAAAAAGGTGGTTGCTGTGATGAAGGGGACAACTCCAGTAGTGATGCAACATGAAGAAAATGATAGTATTCCACACATAGGTCCTATGCAGCATGAAAATGTGCAGCAGCAGCAGCCAAAAGCACCAGATGATCTTGACAATAGCATGCTGCGTAACCCAGCAAGAATAAAACCAAAAGGCCATCCATCAGAGAAGGAGAAAAGACGGAACCTTTGATTGAGCTGTGAGATGAAGCGAACAAGAAGAGGAAAAAGAAAGCTGCTGAACCGAAGAAGAAAAGGGAGGTTGCTACAAAGCCCAAGAGACCAGCAAGGCCGAAGAAATGCCCATATTGTGGCGACGAAGGCCACATAGTGAAGGAATGTGAGTATATTGCACTGGAGAAGCAAATGAATGCCATGAAGGAAGCGGGTGTGGAACTCAAGTTGTAGAACAAACAAGTTTATTTGTTATAGGAAACAATATTACATTTGTAATAGAAGTGATATGTGAGTGGAACACACCTGTATAAGGCATTAAATTTATTAGGAAAGTGATATTTGCTGCATCTATATGATGTTTTAAGTTGCAGAACAAAAAACATGAAAGCATCTGTTATATTCTCTTTGTTTTGCAACATAACAACCACATGTTTGAAAAAGTAGATGTGTTGTGACATAATAGCGTATGTGAGCCATGTGTAATAAAAGCAGATATGGAAACCACAAAATAGAGAACTGTGATACCATAGTTTAAGTTAAATGAAGCAAAAAGTGGTAACTATTGTAGCATGTTAATTTATCTAATGTAGCAGACATATTTGTTAAAAAAATTGGCAGCACCTTGTTTGGATATCTAGTTTTGAAGCACATCAAAATCACATATTGCGCAATTCTACAGAAAAACAATAAAAATTGGAAAAAACACATATTAAAGAAGACAATTTTTTGCTTCACACGCCATCTTACAGCATTATGCAGTAAATGTCAATTATATAGAGTAATTCATGTAGCAAAAGGGATCACACCTGATCATTCCCAGCAAAACATCACATAACAGAAAAAGTGTACATTTTGCATTGCAGAAATTTCTAACATAAAAACCTATGAAAATCCTACTTCTTCTTGACAAGCTCTTCTTCCATCACATTCTCCACAGATACATTGTCATTGTCCCTGTTGTCGATGAGGGATGTTGCGATAACCTTGCGTAGATCAGGGATGGCATTGTTGTCAAAATCCATCATGACCTTCCCGTTGAAGTGCTACATGTAGAGAATGCAGAAAAACCCGCAATCATGCCTGACAAAGACAGGGGACAAAAAAGCATAAGCCATACACATGCAGCAAAAAATAAAAAAAATGGAATTAGAAATGCAGCAAAAACTATACAGAAACTAGCTTACAATGTGGTCTCCCTAGGATGATCGGGGGTTGTGATGATGAAGTCATCAAAGTTGAAGCTGGCAAGCTTCGATGCTTTGACAAGCTCGTTGAAATTTGAGAACTAGAGGAAAGAAATGAATATAAAGGCAGTTAGAACTGTTGAGAAAGTTTTCCAAGAAAGAGAAAATGCCTCGACAACAACTAAAACAATAACTGACTAGGTTGTTTGCGTAGTGTTCTAAGAGGCTAGTGTCCTTTGATGAGCGCATGAAATCAAACATGTGGAACTGTTTGTGCACAAGGTTTATACAGCAAACAATCCAATGATTGTCCTTGATAGAAGGGAAGTACAACTAAAGATAAGACGGAACATCTGCATCGTTACAACAAAGAAAGAATATGGTGCAACATATAGAACAAAGCTAAATGGAGCAAAAACTTGAACACTTACTAGGTCATCCATTAGAACCTTGAACTTGGAAGAGATGGACTTCCACTCCTTCATGCAACCATTGATGTTGAATGCAGCAGGGACAACAATGAGCGAATCCTACAAGATGAATCAGTTGAGTTAGTGTGAAAATCCATTTGCTTATGCACCAACAAAACAAAACAAAATTACCACAAAGTGTTGACTAAAAGAAAACTTTTTCTTGAACCTTGGGTTCCTTTGAGCAAGAATTCTTGCTTCATGATTGAACTTCTCAACCCAAACATTCATAACCTCACTGCTGAGGTATTCGCGTGGCTTTAGCGAATCATGGAACCCCTTGTAGCAACAGTAGTAGCGCCCAATCCTTATAAATTCTTTGCTGCGTGGATTTTGGATAAGAAAACAAATCATAGTAAAAAGAATGTTATCAGGAATGAACTAGTTTGCTACAAAAAGTAAAAGATAGTGGTAAAAAATGCTTCATAGTTACAAGTAATGATCTGGTGTAGCAAAAAAAGATATATATAGTAGCACGACGTTGTGATTAATGTAGCACATAAAATGAAGTAATGAAGCAAACAGTGCAAACACAAAAACTCACGGTATATGGTTCTTAGGCTACCTCTTAAATTTGCGCCCATGCTACAAAAATTTCTGATACGTTGCATCGACATCTTGAGAGACCTTAATCTTCTTCATTTTCGGAGGAGTGCCCGCTTCCTTTGCAGCCCTTTTGTGCCTGTTCTTCCTATGAAAAGTCGCAGGACCAGCCGTACTATCTTTGATGACAAGTGCAGAGGTAACATTTTCTGGTACAAGAACAAATTGCTTCAAGGTGTGAGTAAATAAAAAATAGACACCCAAATGAATGCAACAAATGTCTACCAAAACAAAAAAATGCTGAGTCAAGCCTGTAGTATTGGGGTCAACAACCGTAACAGGATCAACCAATGTGTAATATCCCAGCATTTAGGACAAAATGAAGGGTAGATCTAGGACTATTGTGCATTCATGCATCTTAAAACCTGAGTAAATTTTTCGCAAATTCAAAAACCTGAGAGAGCAAAGCTCCTTTCTAATCACCTATAGAGTTTACGGGGTTATTAGAATGCTAAGGGTTTTGCTATGATCTCTTGATATGGTTGTTCAATTGACTTAGGTAGTTTATTTTGATTGTTTAAATAATCTCAAAATTTGAATTCTTAAACATTAATAAAGAAATAACTCAATTATAAATTGAGTTGGATAAAAGGAATTGAATAAATAATAAAACAAGTTGAAATATTACTTTATTGATATTAAAACATATATACAATGTTTTTACATCTTTGAAAACTGAAAAGAAGATTACAGCAGTAAATAAAATGAATAGAAACCTAATTCTAAACTATTTCTAATAGTCTTCATGAAATCCATCTTCTAGATCTTCATAATCTGCAACCTGCAAAACAAAGCAAAAATAAACAAAAGAAAAGATTAAGCGTTAGAGATTATTACTCTCAGACTTTGGTAATTATATTACCATTGCATCATTGAGTATAAATGACCAAGTGAAGCATCTGTTCTTTTAAATCGCTGGGGGTACAAAGTACAAGGGTGCATAGCATATGCACAACACGGCCAGGGGTGGATGAGACCAAGCTGAGTGAGTATACAGGCACACAGCTCACAAGGAGCTTAGTCACTGAACTGGAGGCTGGAGCTGGCAGCACCGCAGCTGCTAGCAAAGCCAAGCAGTCGACCTGATGAGTATCACCAGGGGTAGCAGCACTCACATGTCCAGCACTGAACCAACGCAAGAACACCACAGTTCTTGCACACAACACCAAGAACAGCACCAGTTCTTGCACATCATCACACAAAAACCTCCAGCAAAACCATGATGATGGATTGAAGCTCAAGACCAAGCCCAGGAGGAGAAGGACAAGTGTTCAGCAGCAAGTCCAGGAGGAGAAGGACAAGCTCAGGAGCTGAACTAGGAGGAGAAGGCCAGCAAGAAGCAAGCCATCACCACCAGCAAGCAACAGCAGCAGCTAACAACACTCTTGTTGCACAACTACAGGCACCAGGTAGGATTGATCCTTATAACACCACATGGTTAAGCATGGGTACCAAATAGCAAAGCCCTCAGTTTGGCAAAGTGTTGTTTTGCCAAGCTCATCATAGGGAAGCATGTTAAAAGCCAAATAAGCATACACCAGGGTTTCAGCCCCAGTTAACACTTCATTGGCAAGCTTAGTTTAGCTTGAATATGAGCAGGCACATGGTCAGGTTGTGCTGGGCACATATCCAAAAGGATATGCACCTCAGACACACAACCTGATTAACACAACTATCAAATATCAAAACCCTGGTTAAATAAGCAAGCAAATCTTCTCACAAGATTGTGAGTGGCCTCAGACCAGCATCACTGGCCTGTAAACTAGGAAAGTTTCACAAGCAGCTAGCCATTTCATGGTTTGGTTGCTGGGCACTTGACCAACTGGTCATGCACCTCAAACACAACACCACAGCAATATCACAGAGATCCAAACATGGATTTCTAGTCTTATCATTTTCTAGGTCTTTTATTAGGAATCAAAAGACTAACAGTAGTAGAAGCTGAAACAAGTGTTTCACTTTACATAACTGAATGGTGTCTAGCAGAGCATCACCAACACTGGTTTGGCCAGATTAACAACACATTCAGATCAATCACAGGACCAAGTATATTTGACCAAATCATCTTCCTAATGTCATACATAGGAATCATAGTTTATCACAGCCAATTACAACTGAAGATTGCAAATAGCAAGGTTCAGTTTAACACCCTGTCAGAATAGTTCTCTGACAGAGAAATAATCAAAGCATGAACATCACTTATCCAGCACGACAGCAACTAACTGAATCTAACACAATAAGATTGCATCAGTAGCAGCTTCATAGAATCAAGTCTGTGAGCTTGGCGCAGCTATTCATGGCCAGATGGCCAGCAACAGAGGCCAGAGAAGAGAAGGCAGAGGAAGAGGAGAAGAACCACACTCACCAGACGCCCAGGTGCATACCTGGCCGGCATGGCGAGGCAGTGCCCGCGCAGCCGACCAGGCGCGGCCGAGGGAAGTCTTCACCGAGCTGCACCGGGAGCACCACACCTTGGCACTTCCACCGGCGTTCACACGAAGCACAAGCACTGGAGCAAGCTCAGCAAGCTCCAGCTCAGCGAGGCACGGCATCAGAGGTGTTCGGAGGCGGCAGATCCCGAGAGGAGAGATCAACCCGATCTCCTCGGAGAGGAGGCGGCCGACGATTCCATTTGGTGGAGATGGTAGAGGGCGCGGAGGCGAGTGTTTCGCCCAAGGTGGCGATGGCGGAGACCACCGGAGTTGGCTGGAGAAGCCAGGCGGCGGCGGCGGCGATTTGGCGCCGCCAGAGAGGCTCGAGGGGAGAGAGAGGAGAGCGAGGGGGCTGGGCTAGGTCGGTTGACCGACCCAGACCCGAGCCGGGTCGAATTAATCGAGCCCAAGTGGGCCGGTTGGGCCAGCTGGACCAGTTGGGCCAAAAGGGCCTTGGCCATTTGTTTTAAAATAAATTCCAAATCCAAATTTGAATGTTATTTCCTTTTTGAATTTAATTCAAACTCAAAACTCAAATAACATTGATAAAACAATTTCTTAGTCTTTAATGAAATAAATATCAAAATAAAATTCATATTTCTGAATTATTCTTTAAATCAAATTTTAAAAAGCTTTTAAATTCTATTTTCAAGAATCTTAATTATTATTTATATTAAAATTGAAGTTCTTCTTTCAAAATTAAACCTTTTCCTTTTCAAATAATTTCAACAAGAGTTTATAAATTAAAATCCGATTTCAAACTCTAATTAATTGTTTTAACACATATTTATGGCAAAACACACAAATAGAACATTGTGTTCTATAAGAATCCTTTAACCCTAACAAGTCTTGGGTAAAACACACAAATAAGAAAACAAAGTCCATGAATCACCATGCATTGCATATCATCGTGCATAGCATCCATTTGTTTCTTGAAACATTGTCCTTACCGGACAATGCTTGGATTTCTGTAGAACAAGGAGATCAGGAGCATCGCCAAGTATTCGACTCCATTACCTTTCAGTCACAAGGCAAGTTTATCTTGCTCATATCTCTTGATTGCACTAATTTTGAAACTTCTTGCAAAGTGATGACTTCAACTCTAACACTTCAAAAAAATGGAAAACCTATTTTCATAAGTAATATGACTAGTGGTTATCGACCAGTGGTGATAACCTAGGAGGGCTGGCAGGTGGAACCATGGTAAGATTGTGGTGGTGGAGGTTCCACTTGCACAGGAAAGTAAACCTAGGACTAACTACCAATGCCACAATTATTCTAGCGCCGTAAAAACCGTGTCATCCAAGAGACTTGGAATGGGACGGGAAAGTCAGCTGTATCTTCTCTCATTCGCATGTCAATGGGCAGCCAGTTGCCGGTCACGGTAGGTCTTGCGAGACTACTTGCATATGGGTGGGACACCTAAGTTCTCACGGCACTGGTGTCTATGATGGTCCACAAGAGGCGCCTAGGTACTTCATCGTTGGGGGTGAATATCAGGGGCATAACCTGCTATGCGTGAATTGGGTGGGCATGCATTGTGCGGAGAAGGCAGTGATTGGCTTGGATCAATGACTGGGCCCCACACCATGGAAGTGTGGACGGGAATGTACGCCCGGTGGTGCAGCAAGGCTTTGATCTCTTTTGGAAGGACACACCTCTGCAGAGTGTAAAAGGATGTGACATGTTACCCCTTGTTCCGGGAAGGAGCTGCGAACGCCGCAGGAAAGGTGCTCTCAAGGCACTACTACCTGTGTTGGCTGATGGGAATAGTTTTCATAAGTAAAAGCAATCTTTCAAGAAACCTTGATAAAACCTTGCATTGGCCTACGACTCTTATGGGTCCATGGCTTTAGTTAGTGCATATCACACAACTTCTTTCTAAAGAAACTTGCTGGGTAACGCTCGCTACTCACCCCAATCTCTTAAACCCTTGCTAGACTGTGAGGAGCTCGATGAGGCAACTCTGAACACCATCGAAGGCCAGCAGGACATCTTCTACGAGGAGCCAGATCTCTCTCATGGAGTCGAAGGCATGGATTACTTCATACGCTATGGAGTGTCTTCCGACGAAGGTTCAGAATGAAGAAGGACTAACTAGTAGTATAGGATCGTAGTCAAGGAACCGAGCAACTGTAGTATGAGAATAAGTTGTTGAGTTCTTAACCTGTTTAATTATTTGAAGCTTTCCAGTTGTGGTAAACAATAAGCACTTGAGGTGTTCTCTTTACGGGAGCATTTCGTTATCATCACGCTTTGGTCTATAATAATATAATGATCAGTTTGTATTTGGGCCCGCAATGTTTCTGTTGTACCATTCTGAGGGATGCAATATTTGTGGAGGCTTGTTCCGCAAGTGTTATATCAACGACTTGCATACTACAACATGCAGTGGTATGCTGGGTCACCGCAGCTGGTATCAGAGCAATTGCTTTGACCTTAGGTTGGAAACCTAGTAAAGGGATAGAACCTGTTGGAGTCTAGTAGCAACGGTAAAGAGTTCTCTAAATCTATGATGGTTATTCACTTGGGAATAACTTAGTCATATTTTTAGTGTTACAATTCTTTATTATGATGCATCATACTAATTCTATATCCTATTCTTGTAACAGCTATTATGGCATCGAGAATTCCAGCACGTACCATTTGGTCACAGAGGAAGACTCTGGAAGACTATGAGGGTACTTTGACTGAGCAGTTAGGATCATTGCTACGGGCTTTTGGACTCAGCACCGACATCCCTGTTAAGACCTATACTTACAAGGATGACGGGACTGTGGTCAAGTACCATGTCGTGATCATGCTACCAGATGGATTAGCACCTAGTACAGTTCAGCCTTCCGGAGAAGGAAGAGGAGAGACTGCAGCTTATCACGAGGCGGTAGTGCGAGCTATTGCGACTATTAGGGAGTACAGAGCGGTGGAGTTAGCAGGTACCACTTTTACCGCTATTCCTCATGACTCACTGATGGATGAGCCGGGAATAGATCACGATGTTCTGGTGAAGAAGAAACCGAAGTTGGCAGCCAGACTTCTTGATAGGTATAGGAAGATGGTAGAATCACTGTATAACACTCACCAGGTCATTGTGGAGGACAGGGCTGAGATGCTTGATGACCTCACTGACACTACCAGGAGGCAGGAGCGAGCACAGATGACTAGGCAGGAGTCGGAGGGATCACACTTCTCACTGGTTGTGGGAACTCACAGTTACCCGACACAGCCTAGACCTTCCAGGTATTCACCCACTCCAGAGCCCATACATTATCCAGTTATCACTTCTAGTATGGAGGCGCAGCAGGGTCTCAAGGGGGTCTCGGAGTCCGAGCTTCCCATTGAGAACTCTGATGGGTGGAGGTTTGACTGGCTAGGAGACGGCCAGCAGTACACTAGCTCGTATGGAGGGACAGCTCACGCAGCAGGAGGAGGCGATGTCGCAGTCACTCCTGTTGTATCTGTTGAGGAGGAGGATCCTATGGAGGTTCAGTTTGAGAGTTAGGAGCCAGTTGAGACACCTATGGAGCAGGAAGCACCGTTTGATCACACCTACTGCACGGAGAGTGTGTGTTATGGAGAGGCGGAGCCTTTTCCTACTATGACTGCTCACGAGACCAGGGTGTACTTTGAGAGCTACTTCGGACTGAATGGACTCGTGTTGAGCGATACCTCTACGATGGACACGTCTGACTCGGACTATGTTCCGGGTGGTAGGCCGTTTGTTCCCGAGACAGTGCGCCGGACTACACGCCAGCACGGGTGGACTCCGGGCATGTACTATGAGCCGTGAGACCAGGACAGGAGGTCAAGACCAAGTCAGAAGCGTAGTTGCATCTGTGAATGCAATTAGTGCTAGTAGTATGTTGTAATAAAAAGAGAGACGCTAGAACTATCCATTCTCGAGCTATGAGTGTACTCCATGTGCGAGAGTACGTGTTGTAATAATGACCTTGTATTGGGTTGTATGAAATGTATAATATGTATCTTGTATTTGGTTTTCTTGCGATCTTCCATTTGGAGCCTGTGAGTCATTGTATGTCCTTCAGGTCATTAGGCCGGGAGATATCAAGGATGGCCTTGATTTTCTCTGGGTTGACTTCAATTCCACGGTGGGAGACGATGAATCCTAGGAGTTGTCCTACTGGCACCCCAAAGACACACTTCATCGGGTTGAGCATCATGTTGTACTTCTGAGGTTGCTGAAGGTCTCTTGCAGATCCGCTATGAGGTCGTCCTGTTTCTTGGACATGACGGCGATATCATCCATGTATGCGTGGATGTTGCGCCCAATCTGATCCGCCAGGCTCTTTTGCATGGTGCGATGGTAAGTTGCTCCTGCGTTTTTCAGACCAAAAGGCATTGTCACATAGAAATATGTGCCATAAGGTGTTACGAACGAGGTGGCAAGATGGTCGGATTCCTTCATCTTGATCTGGTGGTAAACTGAGTAGGCATCTAAGAAGCATAGCAGCTCTGATACCGCCGTCGAGTCAATGACTTGGTCAATGCGAGGCAAGGGAAAAGGATCTTTCAGACACGCTTTGTTCAGGCCAGTGTAATCTACACACATGCGCAGAACCTTCGTGTTCTTCTTAGGAACTAGCACGGGATTTTCCACCCACTTTGTATGGATTACTTCTTTGACGAAGCCTGCTTTCAATAGCTTGGATATTTCCTTTACTATGGCGCGACGCTTTTCATCTTTGAAGCATCTCATTGCTTGTCTTACTGGCTTGGAGCTAGGTATTATCTACAGTGCATGCTCGGCGAGTTCTCTGGGTACACCGGTCATGTCAGATGGCTGCCATGCGAAGATGTCCCGGTTCTCATGGAGGAACTCAACGAGCGCGCTTTCCTATTTGGGGGACAGATTTGTCCCTATGGAGGTGGTCTTGGCGGCATTGCATGCGACAAGTTCCACCTGCTTCGTGTCAATTGTAGGCTTGAAGGTGGGTGGGGAGGCGGAAACTTCCTGCTTGGATGCCGACATCTCCACTGGGTCCGTGGCGGCGTGGATCTCTTTGAATTCCTCACCGAAAAACACGGGTTCTGTGAAGGCGGCTTCTCCTTCCTCGCACTCCTTTGCCTTCCTGAAGCTGCCATAAATGGTGATGATACCATCAGGCCCTGACATCTTCAGTTGATTGTAGATGTAGCACGGCCTGGCATGGAAACTGTGGCAGGCGGGGCGGCCAAAGATCACGTGGTATGTACTCTTGAAAGGGATCACCTCAAAGGTTATAGGCTCTTCGTGGAAATTATTTTCATCGCCGAAGGCAACCTTGAGGGTGATGGACCCGAGGGACTTAGCGTGACGGCCAGGAACCACCCCATAGAAAGTGACAGCACTATGACGGAGTTGGGTCTTGTTGAGGCCTAGCTTTATCAATGTTTCCACATACATGATGTTCAGGCTGCTGCCGCCATCCATTAGGCACTTGGAGAACTCGTAGCCTTGGATCAGGGGGTTAACTACAATGGCGTAGTATCCATCCGGGATGTGCTCTGGATGATCTTTGCGGCTCCACTGCACCGGTACTTCGGACCATCGGACGTACTGGCGGATTTTAGGCACGGTGGCGTTCAGGGAGCGCATGGCGGCTCACTGTGCCTTAGCCGTGGGGGGCCAACGAATGTGTGAAAGGCTCCCTTTTTGGCATTCTTGTATGGGTTACCTGTGCCAGTTCCACCCTCAGCTTTTTCGGTGGGTTTGGGCGCAGGGTCTTCTTCCATGTCGCTGCCATCCTTGGACTCCTTTTCCTTGTCCACTTTTCCTTTGCCGCGAGGTCTTTGTCATCGGGTGCATTTGTAGCCAGCTTCTTGGTCTGCCTTAAGGTCGTTGACAAACTTGCAGTTCTGGTTGGTGTGATAGCACTTTCCTGAAGCATCCCGATGGGAGAAGCATGGCATGTCGCGGTACTCATCGTAGGACACGGGGGCAGAAGGCGCCGTAGCGGGAGCTGTGGAGCTCCGCGGCTGGCCACTGCTGGTACCGCATCCCCGGCCAAGCTGGCTGCTTTGACCTTTGTCGGAGAAGGTTGTTGCCACCATATCTGGAGTTTGCTGCTCTTCTGGCAGATTCTTCCTTTTGTTGTTGTTCCGCTTTCCAGTATTCTGGATGGTAGAAGCCTTTAATGACTCGCGTCGTCATCGGCGGCCGCTTAGTTACTTGCGATGGTGATCATGGAGTTTAGGGTCAGTTTCCCTTCGTTCCTTTCTCGTAACAGGCAATGGAGGAGTAGCTGGCCTCTCTCCAAACTATCGATGAACGCAAGGATGGCAGATTTATTGGTAACTCCTTCGTAGGAGTTCTTCATATCTAGCCACCACGCAAGGAAAGTTCGGGAGGTCTCATCGTCTGCCCGCCGGTACCGTTGGAGGTCACCAATGTTGTGAGGTCGCTTGTAGGTACCCTCAAAGTTTTTGGTGAACACAATATGCATATCGAACTAGGTTTGGGTGGAATTTTCCGCCAAGTCATTGATCCACTGCCGCGCTGTGCCAGATAGCATCAAGGGCAGATAGCGGACAGCAACATTGGGTGATCCCCCCACGAACTGTACTGTGTTGAAGTAGTCTTGTAGCCAAGTTAAGGGCCCGTCGACTCCATTGTACTGGCGGGATGTTCTTCTCGATCTTGAACCCATGTAGGATGGGCTCATCACAGATCCGCTGTCCAAAGCACTTTGGGCTGTGGAAGAAGGCTGTCTGAGACTTCGCAATCTCGTTTAGGTGGGTATGCGTGTCATAGGGCTTGTGATCTTGTAGATCTTTTTGGGAGTTGCGTGACCTGGCTGGGCCGCCACCGCCGCCGCCATGGGGGCTGCTTGCTGGGGATGGTGAAAGGTTACGTCTCTTGGTCTCGATGTCCTGCGATGGGTATGCAACTGTGACGGCTTCCCTTTGCTCTACGTGGAGCTAGATTATCGTCATGGCGGCAGGAGCCTTGCCCTTTGTCATCACGGCGGCGGGAAGAGCGGTGCTTATCCTTGTCGCCGCTGCGGTGTTTGCGGTCATCATGTCGAGCTGGTTCCCTCTGCTTGGATCGTCCATTGATTGGCGGTGCTTAGCCACCCAGTTGGGAACCCCAAGAGGAAGGTATGATGAGCACAGCGGCAAGTTTCCCTCAGTATAAAACCAAGGTTTAATCGAACCAGTAGGAGAAAGAAACCACTTCCGAAGGTTGATGCTAGCTGACTTGGCGATGCTCCAGACAATTTGTTTATGGCGCCTATCTGGGCGTAGCTCTGTGCCAGCAGCAACGTGGAACCCTGCACACAACACAACCAAAGTACTTTGCCCCAACTAGCAGTGAGGTTGTCAATCTCATCGGTTTGCTGTAAACAAAGGATTAAACGTATTGTGTGGTAAAAGATAATTGTTTGCAAGAAAGTAAATAATGCTTGTAAAAAATAAATGGTAATATGAATGTAAAGGAATGGACCGGGGTCCATAGTTCACTAGCGGTGTCTCTCCATAAAGATAAATAACATGCTGGGTAAACAAACTACAGTTGGGCAATTGACGGAATAAAGAATGCAAGCAATGCATGTACATGTCATGAGGATCACTATGAGATTCACTTGGGCATTACAACATAATACATAGACCGTAATCCAACTACATCTATGACTAATAATTCACCCGCCAGATATCATCCGAACAACCGCTAGGTATTAAGTTGCAAGCAACAGATTATCGCCTTAAGCAAAGCGTGTAATGTAAACAATACAAATGTCCTTGAATACAAGAATGTTGTTTTCTCTCTAGTAGCAACAACAAATCTACAACCTTAGAGGTTGTCGTCACTCCCCCAGGTTACCGGAGGCATGAACCCACTATCGAGCATAAATACTCCCTCTTGGAGTCACTAGCATCTACTCGGCCAAGATATTTACTAGCAACGGATAGCATGCAAGATCATAAACAACATACATATGATAAATCAATAAATCAACTTGACATAGTACTCAATATTCATCGGATCCCAACAAACACAACATGTAGAATTATATAACGATGATCTTGATCATGATAGGCAGCTCACAAGATCTAAACATGAAGCACATGGAGGAGAAGACATACATCTAGCTACTGCTATGGACCCATAGTCCAAGGTAGACTACTCACACATTATTCCGGAGGCAGGCATGGTGATGTAGAAGGCCTCCGGTGGTGATTCCCCTCTCTGGTAGGGTGCCGGGAAGAGCTTCTGGACTCTCCCGATCTTGCATCGATGATGGTGGCGGCTTGTAGTATGTTTTTTGGAAAAGAGTTCGGGCCCCTAGGGTTTTCTCGATGAGGAGAATATATAGGCGGAAGGACAATGTCATGGGGTGGACCAGGCGGTCACACCCCCTGGTGGCGCGGCCAAGGGGGGCCCACACCACCAGTAGGTGCGGCTGGCCTCTGGTCCATCTCCTACTCTCCTTTGGACTCCGTCTTCATGTCAGGTAATTAGGGACTTCAGCTTTTGTTTCGTCCAATTCTGAGAATATTTCCTGTGTAACTTTTTTAAAATACAAAAACAGCAGAAAACATGGAACTGGCACTGTGGCATCTTGTTAATAGGTTAGTTCCAGAAAATGCATAAAAACGCCATGAAGTGTAAACAAAACACAAAGCAAATGGTGCATAAACAAGCATGGAGCATCAAAAATTATAGATACGTTTGAGACGTATCAAGCATCCCCAAGCTTAACTCCTGCTCATCCTCGAGTAGGTAAGTGATAACAAAACAATAATTTTTGAGGTGACATGCACCAACACAATCTTGATCAAAACGATGTAAAGCATTTAGTGCTGTGATCAAAGTACTCTAAACATGGGCATAAAAGATATAATCTTGACAATAGAACTTAGCAACCATGTTATAACATGAAAAGTAACACAAATAAAAGATCATGAGTAATAATGCATTGAAAGTCAATTGTTTGTTTCAAGCATATAGAAAAGCATAGCAAAGTGGTATTCAGCTTGTCCCTCATGGAGTAGCAAAACATAAATGCATAGGATACCTTCAAGTTTAAGAGGGTGACTAGATACAGATAATTTGAGAACAAGAAAAACCATAATCATGAATCAATCAATAATAAAATGTGGGACCATGCACATTATACTCAGAATGACAACTATGCTCTCTTAGACGGTGCATAAAGGTAGAAGGCAAGCAAAACCATAATCATGAATCAATCAATAATAAAATGTGGGACCATGCACATTATACTTAGAATGACAACTATGCTCTCTTAGATGGTGCATAAAGGTAGAAGGTGAAGACTCAACATAAAAGTAAAAGATAGGCCCTTCGCAGAGGGAAGTAGTGATTGCAAGTTTTTATAAACCTTCCAAAAATTATGGTACTTACTAGCTTTGAGCTCTCATTGCCCCCATCATAGGCATCTTGAATGGTTAAGGTTAATGCGAGTACAAATATGAGATATATGCTTGACAAATCATAAGTTGAAATCTCATGTCCCGTGAATACAAGTACTTAAACAATGCTAATCGACTTAGGTCCCAAGAAAGTTCTTGTCATTGTAAGCATATGTGTATCATTGAGAACGCCAATGGGGTACGTCTTGCCCGATGACATGGAAACTAGCCCACATCAAAATGACAAGACAAACAGACAATGGACACATCGACATCTCTTTTATTTACCATTGGGTATAGCTTTTTATTTTGAGATGCGTCGTCGAATGTCCACTATGGGTATGCTGTAAATTTCCACCATGAATGATGCATGGCTTAGATTAGCGGCCCAGGTGTTTCTCTAAGACATATACAAACTCCATGAACTCCACAAGTGTCCAACTCCTTTCACACCGTTAAGCATCCATAAACAAAACATCATAATATCAACTTAAATAGAAATAAGTGCAATGTTGAAAGCGTGCCCCATGACGGCATGGCTGAGCTAAGTCCCAACTTACAACTTGCAAGCATATAATAAACATAAGAGAGCCATAATGTCAAGTTTATTAAGTGCAAGAAAGTAAATGTGCCTTCAGGTTCGTGAGAGCTTTACTCACTAATTTTTACATAACAAAAAGTTTAATTTGGAAGATAGATAAAAGCAAGACGAATGTACTTGGAATAGCAAATTGCTAATAGGTAGATATGGTGGACACAATGGAAAACTTTGGTTATTGGGAGTTGGATGCACGAGAAGTATTCCCTCTCAGTATAGATGAAGGCTAGCAAAAGACTGGGAGCGACCAACTAAGAGAGCAATAACGGCCATAATCATGCATAGCAACAAAACATTATTAACCAAAGGATAAAGTGGTATCACAAGTCAAAAACCAAATGATCACAGAGGCTTGAGGCGACTGGTTAAAGTCAAAAATGGTGTAAGCATGTGCCAAGTCAACCCAAATAAAGCATCAAAGGAGAATACCACAATAATATGCTCCCATCTAATAAAAACAACGCATGATTCTTTCAAATGCACATTAAGCAATCTCAGTCATTTGAGACAAGTCATGCTACAGCAAAAACTACTAAGCATATAATCAAAATAACATCAAGCATGACATGCAGAAGTCTAAGCCACAGTCTAAACAAGCTCCCATTTGTACCACTATAAGCATGAAACTTTTTTCTCTTTTCCAACACCAATCAACCTTTTTGAAACAACTCTTAAATATGAAAATCAACATAGACCAGAGGTCTAAACACACCTTGATACAAAGAAATAAAAAGTTCTAAACAAAAATCAAGGCGAAAAACGAAAGCTAAACGCAGTACTAGCAATAGAGAACACTCATTGAATGATAAGAGTGAAAACTATAGTGTTTTTGGCATTTAAAAACGGAGTGCGTCCTCTCCAAGAAAAAATGTTGGGGTCCAACCATTTATTGCAGCAAACAAAACAAAAGAAAACTGAAAGTGAAAACAAAGACGCTCCAAGAAAAACGCATAGAATACGAAGCAATAAAAATATAGTGTCTTGAAAGGTGGCCTGATATTTGTCGATGAAGAAGGGGTGCCTCGGGGCATCCCCAAGCTTTGACGCTCGTACTTCTTGGATATTTCTTGGGGTGACATGGGTATCCCCTAGCTTGAGCTTTTGTCCATACTTCATCTCATCTCATCATTCTCCTTTCCCTACAGTTGAAAACTTCCTTCATACAAAACTTCACACAATCCTTATTAGCAACATTAGTGCATGCAAGATAGTAAATCCACCTTTTGGTTCAGTTTCAACTCAAGTATAACACCCATTAAAGAATAAGCTACTGTAGCAACTTCTCTCAAAAGTTCCGTGATCAAAAGAACTAAAAAAGAAAGAGATCAAGAGGCAAACACAAACAGTGGCAGAAATCTGTTAAAACAGAACAGCTGGTAAAGATCGATTTTTTTGAAAATCTTCTGTTGCTCAAATCGAAAAGTGCAAAACTAATGAAAGTTAGAAAACAACCTAGGGCATGTGGACAAGAAATCGTAGAACAAAAAGACGTACTGAGAATTTTCACGAAGTTTTACGGTACAGCACAGAAATCTGTTTCAGGACAGCAACTTTCCCAAATCTTACCTTCCTCTAATTAGAGGTTCTTCTTGGCGCAAAAATGAAATAAAAATGATAAAGAGAGGTCGTTACAGTAGTAATACCTTCCAAGACTCAACAAAAAGAAAAATTACTGAAAAGAAAACAATGGGTTATCTTCCAAGAGTGCTTTTCTTTAACGCCTTTGAGCTAGGCGCAGAAAGTAGAAATCAAGTATTTTCAAGTGATGAAGCATCAAGTTTATAATTTTCTCTAAGAATAGAGTCAAAAAGTAACTTCTTTCTCTTTCTAGGGAAGTGTTCCATGCCTTTCTTGAGTGAGAATTGATATTTAATGGTGCCTTGTGGAGCTCTCTTGGTGTGCCACTCAGAATAATTTACCATCATATTATCAAGGAGCTTTGTTGCGGCGCCCAAGGTGATGGACATAAAGGTACCTCCAGCAGCTAAATCCAAGAGATTTTTTGAAAAAAAATTTAGTCCTGCATAAAAGGTTTGGATAATCATCCAAGTAGTCAGTCCATGAGTGGGACAATTCTTTATCAAAGATTTCATTCTTTCCCAAGCTTGAGCAACATGTTCATTATCAAACTATTTAAACCTCATAAGATCACTTCTCAAAGATATAATCTTAGCAGGAGGATAATATTTTCCAATAAAAGCATCCTTGCACTTAACCCAAGAATCAATACTATTTCTAGGCAAAGATAGCAACCAATCCTTAGCTCTTCCTCTTAAAGAGAAAGGAAACCACTTAAGCTTAATAATATCTCCATCTACATCCAGCATCAGTACTAACACCAGAAAATTGCTCTTTCATAACAAGATTCAACAAAGAAGGTTTAATTTTATAAAAATTTGCCTCAGGACCAGGTGGCGCAATAGGAGTGCAGATAAAATCATTGTTGTTTGTGCTAGTAAAGTCACACAACTTGGTGTTCTCAGGAGTACCCATTCTAGCAAGACTAAAAGCAAACAAGCAAAAATAATAACTATAAAGGAACTATTTTTTTGTATTTTTTGATAAAAAGATGCAAGCAAAAATAAAGTAAAGAAAATAAGCAAAACAATAACAAAGTAAAAGATTGGAAGCGAGAGACCCCCCTTGCAGAAATCCTCTTTCTCCCTGGCAACGGCGCCAGAAAAATGCTTCATTGGCGGTGCTTAGCCACCCAGTTGGGAACCCCAAGAGGAAGGTATGATGAGCATAGCAGCAATTTTCTCTCAGTATGAAACCAAGGTTTAATCGAACCAGTAGGAGAAATAAACCACTTCCGAAGGTTGATGCTAGCTGACTTGGCGACGCTCCAGACAATTTGTTTATGGCGCCTATCTGGGCGTAGCTCTGCGCCAGCAGCAACGTGGAACCTGCACACAACACAACCAAAGTACTTTGCCCCAACTAGCAGTGAGGTTGTCAATCTCATCGGTTTGTTGTAAACAAAGGATTAAACGTATCGTGTGGTAAAAGATAATTGTTTGCAATAAAGTAAATAATGCTTATAAAAAGTAAACGGTAATATGAATGTAAAGTAATGGACCAGGGTCCATAGTTCACTAGCGGTGTCTCTCCATAAAGATAAATAACATGCTGGGTAAACAAAATTACAGTTGGGCAATTGACAGAATAAAGAATGCAAGCAATGCATGTACATGTCATGAGAATCACTATGAGATTCACTTGGGCATTACAACATAATACATAGACCATAATCCAACTGCATCTATGACTAATAATTCACCCGCCGTATATCATCCGAACAACCGTTGGGTATTAAGTTGCCAGTAATAGATTATCACCTTAAGCAAAGCGTGTAATGTAAACAATACAAATATCCTTGAACACAAGATTTTTGTTTTCTCCCTAGTAGAAACAGCACATCTACAACCTTAGAGGTTGTTGTCACTCTCCCAGGTTATAGAGGCATGAACCCACTATCGAGCATAAATACTCCCTCTTGGAGTCACTGGCATCTACTTGGCCAAGATATCTACTAGCAACGGAGAGCATGCAAGATCATAAACAACATAGAGATGATAACTCAATAAATCAACTTGACATTGTACTCAATATTCATCAGATCCCAACAAACACAACATGTAGAATTACATAACGATGATCTTGATCATGATAGGCAGCTCACAAGATCTAAACATGAAGCACATGGAGGAAAAGACATCTATCTAGCTACTGCTATGGACCCATAGTCCAAGGTAGACTACTCACACATCACTCCGGAGGCAGGAATGGTGATGAAGAAGGCCTCTGGTGGTGATTCCCCTCTCCGGCAGGGTGTCAGGAAGAGCTTCTAGACTCTCCTAATCTCGCGTCGACGATGGCGGTGGCTTGCAGTATGTTTTCTGGAAAAGAGTTCGGGCCCCTAGGGTTTTCTCGATGAGGAGAATATATAGGCAGAAGGGCAATATCAGGGGGTGGACCAGGCAGTCACACCCCATGGTGGCGCGGCCAAGGGGGCCCCATGCCACCAGTAGGTGCGGCCGGCCTGTGGTCCATCTCCTGCTCTCCTTTGGACTCCGTCTTCATATCAGGTAATTAGGGACTTCGGCTTTTGTTTCGTCCAATTCCGAGAATATTTCCTGTGTAACTTTTCTGAAACACAAAAACAACAGAAAACATGGAACTGTCACTGTGGCATCTTGTTAATAAGTTAAAAGACACAAAGCAAATGGTGCATAAACAAGCATGGCCAAGAAAACATGGAAAATGCATAAAAATGCCACGAAGTGTAAAAAGACACAAAGCAAATGGTGCATAAACAAGCATGGAGCATCAAAAATTATAGATACGTTTGAGACGTATCAGCCATCTCGACTAGTCTCCCATCGTGGCAGCTCGTCTCTGCGGCCAGCGTCACGGCTTCGTCCCTGTTTGCCGTCGTTATCACGTATGACAATTCCTCCCTGAGGGATCTCGAATGTCTTATACTTTGGTGGTTGCATATTGGTCTTATGGCGGGGAATATCTTCATCTTGCTGGTATCTGCCATAAGAAGGGTAATTTTGTGAGGTGGTGAGGGATTTCTCTGATGTCCTTTGCCATGTGGCCTGTCATCGTAGGATATTGGGATAGCGTCGGCCTTATTACGAGCTTCTCTTCTTCGGACCTTTGTGGATCCGGTATGAGATTCATTGTCAAGACGAGTACCATGATACCCATTGCCCCGGGCCTTGGAGGCGGTACTGGATCGCCACATCGCGGCGTCAGATTCGAGCCTTCGCGATGAAGTAGCCTTCTCCTGCTGCACCAATGCTTTAGTCAATAGTTTGACCATCGTTTCCATAGCTGTCGGGCTTCGGTAATTTTCCAATAGCTCTTTTGCTGCGATGATGTTCTCGATTGGAGTGGCTCTGACCTCATCACGGTTCTTATCCACGTATAGTGGATTCTTGATGTACATCTTGGCTGGCGTCTCTGCGGTTGGTACGGTGAACTCTAGGTTTTGTGCCAATTGCGGATCACCGCCTTCTTCCATCTGATGTTGGATGAGAGTAACATACTTCTCCTCCATGTTCCTTGCGCGTTTAAGCGTGTCTTGAGCTTGAGTAATATCGCCGTCCAGCTTTTTGCCCAGCTTCTCGACTCGCTTGGCTTCTTTCAGGATTTCCTGCCTCTTCTTCTCCAGATCGTTCACATCCCAAATATAGTCAGGGGTGATTGGATCTCCTAGAGTTCCATAGACGATTTTGTCCATCGGGGTCGTGAAGTCTTCTAGGCGTTGTACCTCGGGGATGGCGGGTTGAAGAGGCCTGGGTCCGCCCTGAATCTTGGGAAGATGTTCCATGGCGGTATTAGCGGCTAAAGGCGAGTTACCCTGCTCTTTGGCGGCTTCTACATCCTGGGCTACCTGAGATGGCGGATCGGTGGCTCGCTGCCCAGCATCATCTCCCTTGTTGGTTACAAACATCGGCTTATTTCTCTTCTAATTCTTTCTGAGCTAATTCTGCCTCGATTTGTCTCATGGCGGCATCATACTCATCAAAATCATAGCCTTTGTTGTCCCAGTCATCCGATTCACCACTTTCGTTAAGTGCTTCTAGGATGGACTCACTTGGGCTGCCATCTCCTTTGGAGGCAGATCCCGAAGTGGTTCCTGCGAAAGCAACAAGGCAGTACCATGGTGTCTCTAACGCTAGGTTTCCCATGGCGGATCCATAGCGGTCATCCACCACTTCCTCCACCTCTAGGGTGGGTTGGGTGTGATTTTCTTCTAGATCCAATCTGGATGACTTGGAAAGTTCCAGATCAGATGATTCCTCCTCCGTATCAAGCTCGAAAGCGGTCCGTATGGGGGTTTCAGCCATACCAATCCGCCGGAAGTCAGTTTCTGTGGCGGGGGGTAAGGGTTGTCTCTCTGATGAAGATATGGATGTCTCTGATCGGAACGACGGTGAATCGAGCAGGGTTTTGTCTAGCCGGCACCCAGAGGTTATCCGCTGGGATGATGGGGAAGCCGGAATCATAGAGGACATGCCCGATGGCGACGGTGTCGCCGATTCCTGTGAAGGCGGATCCCACCTAGATCCGCGCTCCTGACGCGTTATGCCCCATGGTGGGAGCCAACTGTCATGGTTTCGTCAACAGATCTGCCATAGGGGTAGGTGTATTGCAGTTTTTGGAAGGGCTGAACACGGCGGAGCGATCTGGGACGATGGTAACATGAGTTTACCCAGCTTCAGATCCCGCAACAGTGGCAAGACCCTACGTGCTGCTATAATTCACTATATGGCAAAAAGTGCTCGGTTACAATGATGAGGTTGGCTCTTTCGCTATGCGATTGGCCGTATCTCTAAGTCGTCTGGTGCCTCGAGGGCTCCTCCATGCCAGCTTATAAAGGCGCCTGGCGTGGGCATCACGGTGGCTCCCGGGCGGACACAATATGGAGTCATTGACTAAGTCCTATACATTGATGTGTACTACAAGGCAACCTGCCATGGGCCTATCTATGGATCCGCCATAAGCTCATGCGTCCTATACCGCCATGGGCTTCCAGCAACTGGGCTGACCGGTAGGCTATCTGCCATACCACCTCCATGGGCCACCCTGGCTTGCTGGTTTAGGACTACATCGCTGGTATACCTACTTGGTATATCCCCAACACTTATTCCTAATCTTCTTACCTCACAATCTATTCTCATCTAGTCTATGCTGATCTTATCTATTCAAATCATCTGACTCAACCCTTGACCAATCAGTCAACACTCTCATCATTCATTCACCTTGGGTATAAGTGAATATAAATCCTTGACAATACCTAGTAAGATCCAACCACTAGAATTTGTCGGGGTAAACTAAACCTAGGGGCATCCCATATGTTAGTTGACCTAAACCAAGCCTCGACACCAAAACCAATCTACCAACAACCAACCACCACCATAGTCAAATCTTTTGTCTAGAGAGAAGCCTTACCATAAAGCTAATAGAATTTACAAGCCACCTTATTTATTCAACTATACTCTAGTTGAGGTTTAACACCATCTCAAGTAAGCTTATCACTTAAGAAGCCATTTCAAACTTTGTCGAAGAATCATGAAGCCTAATACTCCCTTAGGAAATTTATGTCCTAATTAGGATACACTAAACAATGTATCAGAGACAAGTGCACCAAACCTAGGTAATAAGACAATCATGTCTAGCACATAATTAGGGTGTTGTTGAAACCATAAACCTTAGTAAGCCAAGAAAACCATCCTATGCTTATACACCTAACCCCAAGAACAAGAGTAGAGTAGTAAAACCTATCTAGTGGATCTTAAACTCAATCTTATCCAAGTCAATGGATCAAGCCTTTGACTGTTGGCTTTGTGCAATGGACAAATCATCAATTCAAAATATGTGAACAAAACAACTATAGTGTACCTAGATGTGAATATGAACCTATATATCTTCTTTGTACTTAAGTACAAGAATTCCATCTACCAATTCTGTTGTGGAGTAAGATCACTACTTCAATCAGAGAAGCTAAGTAAATGATCTTTACTCTAATCCACACTAGGGCACATCTAAGCTTTAATGATCCAGGAAGCAACTCAACTCTATAATTTCATGTATAGTTTTGACTTAGCTCTAGTAACCAATCTAGGAGATAATTTGTTAGTTAGAGGCAAATATATCTTGCTAAAACCTCCATCCCATCTATCTACTCTAATCTTGTATTCTTTTGAATACATAAATGAAGGGTTTCGCAGCATAGTAAATCAAAATTTTCCTACGGATGCGAACAAGAAAGCCAAGATCTAATCTAGGAGATGTAACCAATGAGAGAGGTAGATGAGATCTTCATACCCTTGAAGAAATCACACAGCGGAAACGTTCAACAGAACGTGGATGATGTAGTCGTACTAGCCGTCTCCTCCTCGCGATCCGATCCGATCCAACGCCGCAAGTGGCGGCGCCTCCGAGAGATGCACACGTACGGTGCAGCGACGTCTCCTCCTTCCTTGGTCCAGCAAGTATGGTGGAGAGATAGATTGGATCTGCAGCACGACGGCGTGGTGCTTATGGTGGAGAGTTTCTGTGGCAGGGCTTCACCTACGCATAGTCGCGAGAGAGAGAGGTGGAGGGGCAGCAGTTGGACGGCGGCTAGGGTTGGAGTTAGGGGAGGAGGTTGCGCCCCTGCCCTCCTTATATAGGGGGCTGGCCGGTCCCTTGACCCCTCCTCCAAGCCCTAGGGCGGTGGCCCAAGGGGGAAGAGTGGGGGGCAAGTTTCCCCCCTCCTTCTGGAAGGTTCCCTTAGGGATTCCCCTAGGGCTGGCCGGCTGGGCCTTAGGGGCCTTGTGCGCCTGGCCCAAAGTGGCCTGGACACTTCCCCTTAGGCCCATGCAGGCCTCCGACAAGTGGGCCCACGTTGGTCCCACTCCGGAACCTTCTAGAACCTTCCGGTACAATACCGATAAACTCCGAAACTTTTCCGGAATCCAAAAACTGCTTTCCTTTATATTAATCTTATTCTCCGGACCATTCCGGAACCTCTCGTGATGTCCTGGATCTCATCCGAGACTCCGACCAAAAACTCATAAACCAATTATCCATTCTATCCTAGCATCGATGCACGTTAAGTGTGTGACCCTACGGGTTCGAGAATATGCAGACATGATCTTCTATCAATAATCAACAGCGGGATCTGGAAACCCATATTGACTCCCACATATTCATCGATGATCATATTGGATGAACCACGATGCCAGGATTCAATTAATCCCGTATATGTATTCCCTTCGTCACACGATATTTTACTGGCCCGAGATTCGATCGTCGGTATCGGCATACCTAGTTCAATCTCGTTCACAGCAAGTACTTTACTCGTTCCGTAATCCGATATCACTTTGTGATTAACTCCTTAACCACGTGCTTGCAAGCGGTGTTGATATCGATTACCGAGTGGGCCCGAAGTATATCTCTCCGACTCGGGAGGGACAAATTCCATCTCGATACATACAACCCAACAAGTACTTTCTGATCACCTGAGAGACACCTTTATGATCACCCTATCATAGGATGACGTTTGATGACCTCAAAGCTTTCTTCCGATACCAGGGAGTTGTATTATCTCATGGTCTAAGGAATACAATACTTGACATAAGAAAAGCTTCGCAAAGATGAACACGAAGACACGATCTAATTGCTCTGCTTTATTTGGGTCTGTCCATCACATCATTCTCCTAATGACATGACCTCATTATTAATCGACAACTCATGTCTATGGTTAGGAAACCTTAACCATCATTAATCAATGAGCTAGTCTAGTAGAGGCGTACTAGGGACACGGTGTTGTTCATAAACCACACAAGTATTAATGTTTCCGCTTAATACAAATATAGCATGGAGTATAAACATTATCATGAACAAGAAATATGATAATAACAATATTATTATTGCCTCTAGGGCATATTTCCTTCAGTCTCCCACTTGCACTAGAGTCAATAATCTAGTCAATACTTGCGCATTCAACACCTATGGCATTCCGGTGTTACTCATACGCGTTGCACGTGGTAAACCTTATCTACGGGTCTGACACTTTCAGGTCCGTTTGTATTTGCATATCTTTTGCGTCATCACGCATTACTCATCTTGACATGAGATGGCATCGTATAAACTTGGTCTTCTGGTGAGACCTTTGTATCTTGGCCGAGACTATGTTGTCACTATTGTCATACAATAGAACTACATAGTACTAGCACACTTAGAAAAATAGCGATATCCACCGTGCGTTGAAATACTCATTGGTCCACACACATCGGTATGTATGATTTCCAATAAGTCCGTTGCTCGCTCCATTATTCCGGAGAACGGGTTTTTGATCATCTTGCCCATGAGGCATGGCTTGCACGTGTCAAATGATTCAAAATCAAGAGACTCCAAAAGTCCATCAGAATGGAGTTTCTTCATGCGTTTTACGCCAATATGACCTGGACGACAGTGCCACAAATAAGTTGGATTATCACTATCTACTTTGCATCTTTTATGCCGCTTCTAAAGCGATTATATACTTAGCCCTCGTTGCAGTGTCCACCACAATATTAACATTGGAACTCATCCAAGTCATCATGGAACTTTCTTCCATCTTATTATGCCACCTTCTAACTCAAAACAAATAGCTTAAAAATGAGATAAAATTTTACTTGTATGTGTGACAAAGCCAATGTAACTCATTGCAATGAACCATTTGTCACTTCTGCATACAGAACATATTCTTACTTCTTCGAAAGTGCATAAGAATATCTTTACTATTGTCCAACGATCATCATATGAATGCTATAACCTTTAGAGCATTGGACACATCTGGATCTACATATCATGGTATACAAGATTGATAAAATCATTCTTGTGGTTTCACTCATCAAGTGTCAAAACAATTGATTCTTGCTCCAACCTTTTCCATGCAACAAGAACCGTTCTTATTGTTTCCATATTGAACAAATTCAATATTTCATCTATGTACTCTGGCAAAACTATATTAGTGCCTCAATCTATCTGCATAGACATTGATGCTTAATATTCTGGTTTTACCTAAGTCTTTCATCAAAAACTAATTTTAATGAAAACTTAACAATATCAAGAAAAACACATTATTTCTAATAAACGATATGTCGTCCACATAAAGTATTAGAAATATGTCTGAGCGCTCCCACTTACTTTCTTGTAATACAAGCATCTTCAAATATCTTGATGAAATTAACACTTTAACATTTTCATCATTGAAGATTCCAACTTCGCTATGCTTACTTCTACCATAGAAGTTTGCATACATATCTAGCAACCTTTGAATCAACAAAACCCATTGGGTCATGTAATTTATTCAACTATCATATCTCAATATGTAATTATTGTTAGAATAATTCATATGACGAAGTCAGGGCCCATCATCACTTCTTTGTATATTGTTGGTTACTATTATCTAATAATATCTCGTCCTCAAATCTTACTATTTGATTACGACCAACTTGGTTAAATAGGAACTTTGATGTCCATGACTACAACATATTGTAGGTGCGGGAGCCATGAATGTAGTTGCCGCTTCCAGAACATTTTCCGTGCTGCGCTACTTTGCTCATCTTGCTCAGGTTCAATAACCTCATCAAGTTCTATTTTCCTCCCACTTAAACCTTTCGCGAGAAAACTCCTTCATAAGAAATTCACTTTTAAGTGACAATCACTATGTGTTTGGGTTCATAGTAGAAGGAATACCCATCGACATTCTTTGGGATGACCTACAAAGACTTACTAATCCGATTTTGGTTGTAAACATTTTACATATGCCATGCATACCAAAATTTAAGAAAAGACAACTATGACTTGTATGGTGTCATTTCAGCGGATTATGATGGTGCTCTATTCAGTGAAAAGCGGTAGTCTCTAAAGCATAATCCACAAATTATATTGGTAGTTTTATTTCATCATTAATCTAACCATGTCAAACAAGGTTTGATTACATCCATCAAAAACTCCATACTACTATGGTGTTTATCACGATGCAAGTTTGTGGAACAATTCCTCTAACTCTTAGATGTTTGCTAAACTTGTAACTCAAATATTCTTCTTTATGATCCAATCATAAAAACTTGAATTTTTCTTGTTACAACAATTTCCACTTCATAAATTGAACAATTTCAATTGTTTCATACTTCTAACTCATCAAGCAGATATACCATACATCTATTCGAGTCATTGATGAAATAGAAAATACACCATGATCGACTTCACACCATGGACTACATACATCAACATGTACGATCTCCATTTAGTTAGTCACTTGTTCTGTCCATGGCCCATGAACGGAGTTTAATCATCTTTAGGAAAAGTCTCACAAGCGTCAATCAATTCAAAATCAAATGACTCGAAATTCTATCAATATAGAATTTCTTTCATGTTTTGTTTCCAATATGACTTAAACGGCGGTGTCATATATAAGTGAAATTCGTTTTGTCTTGCGACCTTTAGCATCAGTGTTATAAATGTCTATTTCACCAACAAGATAATAATAATCTATCCATCGATTATGGAAGACGGTAATAATTTGAACAACCATTGCTCTCATAATACCGGAACAAAATAACAATTATTAAGTTCTTAACAAATCTAGAAGGCTAGGTTTTATGCCAACAAAAACACAATAACACATTTATTTGTTTCTCGATGCGCATTGTTACCACATTCTTTTGCTAGTTACTTAGGCCATCGTAGTTCTTGTATTATTGCTTTGTATGACATATCATACCAACAATCTAGTATCCAATACCCAAGAATTAAATTATGTACTAGCAAAGAATACATCTATAACATGTATATCATTTATATACCTGTGCTGGACATTTCCAGTCTTTTCCTTTTCTACCAAATACTTTTGTAGATCCTATTTAGCATTTCCTCTCCTTTTAGAAGAATCTATCGACATCAATAGTGGCATCAATCATTTGACACATAGTCCAAAGGATGTTAGTCAAATACTAATAGCCTTGGATTTTGCACTTTGAAGTGGATCGCCATCATCATATGATTGGTATTCTTCCAGATTCCATTCTTTAGTATTCTTTTGGTATGGCAAAACAATTTAGCCGATACCTTTTCATTCATCTTATCATGATAACTTTCATGATGAAACTACTATAGCTTATAAGGATGAATACAAGTATAATATTAGTTTCCCAAACTTTTGGGTGATCGGGATGCCTAGCATCTTCAATCTTCGCATATATTCATACAATATGAGCATATGTTCTTTTACTAAATTATACTTAATCATTTTGCAAACAATCAAAGTTTTAGATATCAAATATCTTTCACTTCTTGTTAGTTTCTGAAACAATTCTTTCAGCTCCAAGATCACTTTGATTCTCAAACAATTTTGAAGATCAATTTCTCATGGAGGCAAACATGATCTTAGATGCTAAACTTGAATCATTGCTCTTAGATTAATACAACTTATTAAATCGCATGGAGCAAGTGAGGTTTGCTAAAGTTTGCAATAAGACTTAATCTTGATCTTGATATTTTATCTAAACGGCACTAATCCGAAAGGTGATTATCCAGGATTCTATAGTTCTTTTAACTCAATTAAAAATAAGTGTCGGTGGAAAACGGTTGCCAAAGACTACAACGACTTATGCAAATACACTAAGATTTAGTTCATGATAATTAGTTCAAGTTAATCAAATTACTAATGAACTCCCACTAAATTCAACATCCCTCAAAGTTGTTTAGTGAAGCATGATCCAAATTCACTACACCGAGACCGATCATCATGTGAATGATGTAGCTTTAATGGTGAACATCAACATGTTGATCATATCATCCATATGACTCATGCTTGACCTTTCGGTCCGTGTGTTCCGAGGCCATGTCTGTACATGCTAGGCTCGTCAAGTCAAACCTAAGTATCTCCGCATGTGCAAATACTGGCTTGCACCCGTTGTATGTGAACGTAGAGTTTATAGCACCCGATCATCATGAGATGCTTGAACACGACGAACTTTCGCAATGGCGCATACGAGGGGAGAACACAATTTTATCTTGATCTTTAAGTGAGGAATCATCTTATAATGCTACCGTCGCGATCAAAGCATAATAAGATACATAAAAGGATAAACATCACATGCATATAATTTTATGTGACATGGTATAGCCAATCTCCGCGCAATGATCTCCATCTTGTGCGCACCGGCATGATCTCCATCAGTCCACCATGATTGCCTCCACCACGAATAGCAACTACAACTATTGCTAACTACTTAGCGATAAAGTAAAGCTATTACATGGCGTATAAGAAGTTGACACGCAGGTGATACACAATTATAAAGACAACCATATGGCTCCTGCCGGTTGTGAACTCATCGACATGCAAGTCATGAAAGATTACAAAACATGATCATTGCATACATCACATATATCACATCACATCGTGTGGCCATACCATATCACAAAACACTCCCTGCAAAAACAAGTTAGACGCCTCTACTTTGTTGTTGCATGTTTTATGTGGCTTATGGGAGTTACAAGTTAAGAACGATTCTTACCTACGGAAAGCCACAACGGTGATATTATGGTTGCTAACATCCGTTGTATGTCTCATGACTACTATAGTGAGAGAAACTGGCATCCACCAGCCGCATGTATGGAACAAGCCACACGTCAAGTGCGGAGCCGGTCTCGCAAACGAGGTCGCGTAAAGTTGGCCTAGACCGCTTCGATCTCACTATACCGCGCCATAAGAAATACAAAACAAAGAGGTTTGCAACAGAAAACATCAACGCCCGCAACAAGCATGTTGCGTTCTACTCGTGAAACACATCTACGCATAGATCTAGCTCTGATACCACTGAAGGGTTTCGCAGCATAGTAAATCAAAATTTTCCTACGGATGCGAACAAGAAAGCCAAGATCTAATCTAGGAGATGTAACCAATGAGAGAGGTAGATGAGATCTTCATACCCTTGAAGAAATCGCACAGCGGAAACGTTCAACAGAACGTGGATGATGTAGTCGTACTAGCCGTCTCCTCCTCGCGATCCGATCCGATCCAACGCCGCAAGTGGCGGCGCCTCCGAGAGATGCACACGTATGGTGCAGCGACGTCTCCTCCTTCCTTGGTCCAGCAAGTATGGTGGAGAGATAGATTGGATCTGCAGCACGACGGCGTGGTGCTTATGGTGGAGAGTTTCTGTGGCAGGGCTTCACCTACGCACAGTCGCGAGAGAGAGAGGTGGAGGGGCAGCAGTTGGACGGCAGCTAGGGTTGGAGTTAGGGGAGGAGGTTGCGCCCCTACCCTCCTTATATAGGGGGCTGGCCGGTCCCTTGACCCCTCCTCCAAGCCCTAGGGCGGCGGCCCAAGGGGGAAGAGTGGGGGGCAAGTTTCCCCCCCTCCTTCTGGAAGGTTCCCTTAGGGTTTCCCCTAGGGCTGGCCGGCTGGGCCTTAGGGGCCTTGTGCGCCTGGCCCAAAGTGGCCAGGACACTTCCCCTTAGGCCCATGCAGGCCTCCAACAAGTGGGCCCACGTTGGTCCCACTCCGGAACCTTCTAGAACCTTCTGGTACAATACCGATAAACTCCGAAACTTTTCCGGAATCCAAAAACTGCTTTCCTTTATATTAATCTTATTCTCCGGACCATTCCGGAACCTCTCGTGATGTCCTGGATCTCATCCGAGACTCCGACCAAAAACTCATAAACCAATTATCCATTCTATCCTAGCATCGATGCACGTTAAGTGTGTGACCCTACGGGTTTGAGAATATGCAGACATGATCTTCTATCAATAATCAACAGCGGGATCTGGAAACCCATATTGACTCCCACATATTCATCGATGATCATATCGGATGAACCACGATGTCAGGATTCAATTAATCCCGTATATGTATTCCCTTCGTCACACGATATTTTACTCGCCCGAGATTCGATCGTCGGTATCGGCATACCTAGTTCAATCTCGTTCACAGCAAGTACTTTACTCGTTCCGTAATCCGATATCACTTTGTGATTAACTCCTTAACCACGTGCTTGCAAGCGGTGTTGATATCGATTACCGAGTGGGCCCGAAGTATATCTCTCCGACTCGGGAGGGACAAATTCCATCTCGATACATACAACCCAACAAGTACTTTCCGATCACCTGAGAGACACCTTTATGATCAGCCTATCATAGGATGACGTTTGATGACCTCAAAGCTTTCTTTCGATACCAGGGAGTTGTATTATCTCATGGTCTAAGGAATACAATACTTGACATAAGAAAAGCTTCGCAAAGATGAACACGAAGACACGATCTAATTGCTCTGCTTTATTTGGGTCTGTCCATCACATCATTCTCCTAATGACATGACCTCATTATTAATCGACAACTCATGTCTATGGTTAGGAAACCTTAACCATCATTAATCAATGAGCTAGTCTAGTAGAGGCGTACTAGGGACACGGTGTTGTTCATAAACCACACAAGTATTAATGTTTCCGCTTAATACAAATATAGCATGGAGTATAAACATTATCATGAACAAGAAATATGATAATAACAATATTATTATTGCCTCTAGGGCATATTTCCTTCAATAAATATCTTCTCACAAATGGACTCATCCATGTGTCACATTCGAGCTCATACCTACAATTGCACACTTATTAGTGTACTCTTAACCTAGGAAAATGATAGTGGTTCCATGTGTTTTGGAACTACATTTCCTTTGAAAGGTTTCATTAATATCTTTGTCTTGACAAGAACTATTTTCTATCTTGTCAAATGTGGAGTGATCCATACCTCTCACATCCTTGTGAAGCAATCCTTTAGCACTAAAACCTAGTGTTATTATGTGTGGATTAAAATCACAAGTACTTAGGTAAATAAACCAAGATCTTGTAACGCCCCACCTTTGAATTAAGGTGGAACACCTGTGTTAAGTGCTATTCCCTGGATCACTGATAGCACCACAGTACAAATTATAGGGATCATTGCAATAGTATCAAATATTACATTGCAGATCTAGTTTCATAAGTCTCAAACCTTACAGATTCACAGCGGAAAACAAAGTGGCAATGAGCCTCCATCTTCATCATGTGCCACAGGCAGACATGTTGGAATGTAGTCTCGAGATCCTACTAACGATCCTTTTCTGAAAACCTGCACATTTGAATATGCAGCCCCATGAATGGGGGTCAGTACAATGATGTACTGGCAAATGACACATATTTGGTGGCTGTTGTGAAAGAGCTATCTACATGATATTTGGCTGGTGGAGTTTTTGGCTGATTTGCGTAAAGCAAATTTTATCCTATCATTTTTCAAATCAAAACCTTTTAAAACATTGAGAGACTTTTAATGGTCAAGATAACCCCCAGGCAAAGACAACCACACACTTGCAGGGTATGTGGCCCTGAGTAGTTACTCAACAAAACCAGGATAACCCTCAGGCGAAGACAACCACACAAATCCTAGGTTGATAGCAGGTGTGTAGTCCTGAGTAGTCCCTGTCCTGATTGTTTCTAAACAATTTTATTTCATTCAGAAATGGTGATGAGACTCTTCCGTACATCCATGTCTAGGAACTCAAGTTGTCCATAACCGGGGACACGGCTAATCGATTAGTTTTACACCCTGCAGGGGTTGTGCACTTTCACCTTAAGACTCATTTTACGCCCATACATAAAATGAGACAAGACCTTTCAGAAGGAGAGAGCAACCATACTGGCAAGATCCGTTCCCATCCTATAATTCTTCTACCAGCCCATATCTTGCACACAAGTTGAACCCTCACATCTTAATCAGTCAAGACAGAGCCCATATTGTCATAAGGTTGCACTGGAAGCTCACTAAAGCAAGGAAGACATGGTAGTCTCTTTGTTCCTGGGTGGCAATCCCCAAGTGAGCGCCCAGGCGAAGACAACTACACAAATCCTGGGTTGAAAGCCAGGTGTGTAGCCCTGGGTAGCCACTCAACATCGCCTCCATCATCAAACCAATCCACCCAGGTGTTTCATTGGGTTGAAGTTTAATTTTCATATCAACTCAAGACAAGCATGGCATCATTTTCCATAGTAGTTTGCAATCCTAACAAGTGGGGTTTAAGGGATAGCTACACACTACTGGGAGCTAAGCATTTCATAAACTTCTTTGAAAATCTCATATCATGCATGGTAATGAAAACACTAATGCATGTAATAAAGATAGGTAGAAGCATGTGTGTCACTTGCCTTTTTGGAGTTCAAACCCTTTCACTTCTCTCAACAAGACACGTTCTCACCTTTCAATCTATAGCAATAGAAGTTCGCATTCTTAAACACACTGGTCCAAGATAAACAAGATCAAACAATGCATACAATTGAAATGGGTTGGTTCAACATTTTAAAATTTCTTATGATTTTTGTAATGAGAGAGATATGTCATGAACCTTGGCTTACAAGATAGGGATTGAGAGTTTGGATGGGAAGGTCAAATGATTTGGAAAGGATTGATCCTCCAAGATGATAATAACCTTGTGCTTGGCATAATTAAGGATAGAGTTTAGAGATGACTTATGTGGATAGACTCACATGAGTATAGAATAGTGCAACAGAGCACTACTGAATAAAGTGCGATAACACTTACTCAATATAGTATATGTTACACATAGTTTTGGGCTTGTATTGGTGATACATTGAATTACTCAATTAACTCATTTGTGAATTGAATAGTTCAATATAGACCAATATGATCAAGTTGGCATGGGATTAAACAAGTATGAAGGGTATTTAGAAAGATGGTGGCTTGGATCAAGGATGATATTGGTTTAGAATGGTTTAGGATAGATGTGATATGAGTTAGAGTGTGTCATACACTAGTATCAAAGGGAACCTTAATTGGAGTAATCACCAATTACTCAAATTACTCAAGTGTAGTTTGAACATTATGAACTAGGCCCACAAGAATAAGATGGCTTGATATTGGGTGATGATCAAGAGTAAGCATGGTAGTGATAGATAGGTATGATCATAAGATTCACTTTTGTAGAAGGAATCATATAGAAAAGAATTATATAATTTATTCTAGAATGAAAATACTCAAATTCCCAGGTTTGAATTTGAATATTTACAAATGATTTCAAATAAATGGGACAGTTGTGCCCCTGGATACGGTACTGTAATACAAAGTTGCTGCAATTGGATTCATCCCAAAATCATTTTTAGAAATCAAATTATGATCAAAGTAGTGATTTGGATAGATTTGAATGTACCAAGTTTGTGCACGTATCAACTTTGGTGTTTCTTGATTCTAAAATGTTCTACATGTTCATAGGATTCCATAGACTACAGATTTGTTATTTTTGAATAACCAGAGCAAAAGATATGAATTATTTGGTGCTAAAATGCAATTTATACCATTTGAATTTCACTTCAATAATTTGTACAGTAACCATGTGATATTATTGTTTATTTGGATTCTAAACTTTGCAAGGATTCCAGGGATATAAAATTTGTAAAATTTGGACCAGTGGATTATTTTATATTGATTTTACAAGATTCAGCAGAAATAGGAATTTGAAATTCAAATTTAAAATCGATTTTGACCGGGGTGCTGACTGAGGCTGACTGGGCTGCGACATGGCACGATGTTATTGGAGAATACCAATTCGGTTACGAGCTTATAATCTGTGCCTTACGATTTAGATCCAACGGATAGAAACCAAACGGGTAAAGGCTCACCGGGGAAGCTAGGTTTTCCGGTCACCGGCGGCGAGTTGTGGCTCTGGTGTCGATGATGGCGACGTCTCCGGTGATCTCTGGCGATGGGGAAGGCACGGACGGGCTGCAGGAAACCGAGGCGAACTTGAGGGTGCGGATGGCGAGTTTGATCGCGTCCTGTAGAAGCAGGGAGGAGCGGCTGGAGACGAGGCAGGCGGAGGCGATCTTCTGGCGTCCGTGGCGTCGATGATTCTCTGGGCCAAAATGCAAGGTAAGGACATGAGGAGGTGCGCCGGGTCCTGATACAAAGCAGGAGGTTGGAGAGGGAGCGTGGGGTACCAGTGGCTCGTCAGAATCGACGGATTACCGTGGCGGTTACTGCGGCCTCCGGTGGACGATTCTGTCTGTTTGACGGCGTGTCCGAGAGGGGAAAAGAACAAGAGAGGAGAGGAGGAGTAGGGAAAGATGAGGGCGCGATGGGGAGGCGGTTTCGGTCTCTGTAAGGAGAGGGGGTAGTGGGGAATCGGGGTCGTGTTCGGTGCCAGTGAGAGAGGGAGAGAGGTTAGGGAAACATATGACAGGCGGGGTCCACCTGTCGGTCTGGGGAGAAAAAGAAAAGAGGGGAAGGAGAGAGTGCGCGGGTTGGGCTGGTCTGCTGGGCTTTTGCCCTGGACTAGCCCAAGTCTGCTCTATTTCCTTTTTTTGTTCTGATCTTTTCCTTTTTGTTTTCTGTTTTATGATTTGTTTCATAACACTAACATTTGGACACCAAATGCATTCAAACAAGTTTCTAAATTTTTGTAAAATTCAACACTACATTTTAAAATAGTAATGAGACATTTTTCATGAACAAAAATCATTTTCAAGAAGATCTTTTTAAATTGGTCAAAATGATTTATTTTGCATAAAGCAATATGTTGGATTAGGGTTTGAAAATAATCCTTTTAAAATAAGAGGATAACACTTTATAAAATATTATTTACAAATTGTTTTCAAATCACCTTTTGCAATGCAAACCTTTTAGACAATAAAATCATTTTAGGAGGTAGTCCTTTGCAAGTAGCTTGCATAGGTTTGAATAAAAGAAAGGAAAATAATATATTGATACTTTATTTTCTCAAAGGAGTTCTTCAAGAAATACTAGGAAGTTTACAATAGTTTTATATTTGAGCCTTTTAAATAAACTCAAAAAGTTTTAAATCCCTGTGAATTTTCAGTCAACACAAGCAAAACAAAAGCAAAAAAAATTTACCCCAAAATTTGATAAAATCCTGGGACGTTACAGATCTGTTCCATTGTTTAAAAAGGACAACAAAACTACATATCTTTTCATTTGGGTAACCACACCAATCAATTATCCTATGAAATTCTCAAGGATCATTCTTCTACTCCAATTCTTATTTGCTGGTGGAAATCCACTAAAGCAAAACTACCTAAAATTCTTTATATAGAATCTTAACTCTAACCCAAGGAGTCATTTTTAAAGATCATATAATGTACTTTGAAACAATAGGAAGCTCATTTGGGATCATTCTCCAAATGGTAACCTAGTTGTAATACTAAGTCCTATATGAAATAAAGGCCATGGAAATATTTCTAGAAGTAATCATCCAAGTTACTATGGAAATAACCCAGCCACTAATAAGACTTGGTAGTTCAAGATATTCTTTTAAACATAAAACCATTTTTAGAAATTGTGAGTCATTTATAATTACACATATGATTAGGTGGTAGATAAAATAGCTACAAGTCAAGTTCAAATATTTAGGAGAGGAAGGAAATAAAATACTCCTCAATAAAGCTTAAAAGAATTCAAATATTGGAATGATTCCAATATCCTCAATATGGCAAACCCCTAAATAGTAAATCCAAAACCATTTCATAAGGCCATCATACAAATAGTTGCAAAACTATTTAGACCTTCCAATCAAGATAATAATCCTTAGGATGAGCAATACTGACGAGGGTTCACTCGACAAATGTCCTAGATGAAGGACTTAGGATCGGGGGAAGAGTGCGTCAGATGAACTCAGAGGTAAAGATTCAGACAAAAAGACAAAATTTGATGTGTGTTGAGAATAAGCTAGTAATTACACTACTAGAAAAATGCTTATAAGTGGCGCACCAATTTTGGTTATTAGTGGCGCACTACGGGTTCGCCACTAGCAAGGAGCCACTAGTATTACTAGTGGCGCACATTGTGGTGCCTCACTCATACTTCAAATATTAGTAGCACACTATCAGGGTGCGCCACAAGTAACATGCCATGTGCGCCACCTATAGAGTATTTGAAAAACAAAAACAAAATATGCAAATTTAGAGAAAACACCCTAAAAAGAAAAAAAATCAAATACAATAGAACAAATGTAATGGAATCATCCTTTTATTGCAGAAAGAATATAACATTGTCTTTACAAGTATCCAATAAAAGGAATTTGCAAGGAAATGAATGAAAATCCTAAAACTAGTCTTCTAGTAATCTTTTCTTCTTTTTCTTCACTTTATCCCTGCAAAATGGAAAAACAAAGGTAAATTACTTTTTAAAAAACATGTTGGATGAGGTTTCCTAGTTATTGAATTTCTTAGGGCCTGTAGCAGTTTCTTTCTATTGAATATAAGTTTTGTTTGTCACTAACAGTAGCAGTTACACAAGCAGTAGCAGTTGAATAACATAGAGTACTTGCATTATTTACAAGCAAGCAACAGTTCTACAGTACTTGCATTATTTGCAAGAAAGCAAAAATTCAGTTAGCACAGTAACTCTAAGTCTAGGAGTAATAAACTGAATACATGTCTAAAATATAGCAACAAGTGTGTGTATGGAAATTACAGAAGAAAAGGCAGAGTAGTAGAGAGCCTGGGATAGGTCAATGTCTCACGACGGGTAGAGAAAAGACTAGATCATGTAGGCGTGCGTTGCCGCGCCCGTCATTAGAAATATATATTTGTAGGAAGTGGTAAAATAAAGAGTTTTGAACCGTCGAATTGTTAATATCAACCTTCCACCGATTTTAATATACACAAGAATTCATTAAATTTAATACAGTCATGTCCACAAGAACTGATCTCTAAGCACACGACGTGTGCAGTTAACAAAGAAGCAAACCTTACCCATGCATAATATGCTCCACTTTTTACCTCCTGCCAATTGCCCAAGTTTGGAACACAGCTAATCCGTTAGCAGCTGATCTGAAAAGTGATGAAGAGAGCACACAAAATCCATTAGTAACTAATTATTCTTCCATGGAGTAGGAGAGAATACAAGAAGTATGAAATAACATTAGATCAACTGAACCTAGTTTCACATAAGATTACTAACTGTAGACATATTTGCTAGGGACAACCAAGTGACACACCGATTGAAAAAATCAGCAGTTTTCTGTTACTTAACCTGGACAGAGAATCCTAGCACCAGAATACAGCCACCATTCATACCTATCTAAAATCAAACAAAAATAAAAATTTATATATTGGATCGAACCTGTATTTGCTAAATCTTTGAAGCTAGGAAAATAAAATATAGACCCATTCTAGTGGAGCCCCATAAATAAACTATTAGTAGGACATGATAAAGTATAATAGATTAGAACCTTCCCAGCCTGTACTTGAAGGCATTAATGAGTCTGGATGGCAATGCCAAATGATATTTGCTATATTGCATGGAAATGCCTAACGATATTTGGTAAACATAGTAGTCTCAATTGTATGCAAGGAGGTAAGGTGCTAAAGGTTCTCTTGTATTCATATCATGACTATGTTGTCCAAGGGACACTACCTATATACAGTGTGATTCAAGACTTGAGTAGAACCAGCAGAAAGCCCTATGCCTTGCACATATAATAATTAATATTCAAGTTAGCCATAAACTTTGGAGTGATGAATGCAGATCTCCAAGGATTCTCGTTAACCCCATTCAGCTGACACTTCAGCTAAAGCGATCTGGAGGAAGAACTTTAAAAATGTTAGAATTGATCCGGTGACGCGTACCTATTCCAGGGTCATGTACTTATACTCCAGCACACTCCTCTTAGCTTGCAGGGTTCCATACAGCCGACGTCATCAGCCCCGACTCCTTCACTGATGGTGTTGTGCCATGGTGGATGGGTCTCTTCAGCCCCCAACAACAAACCTTCAGGCATTGAGACCAATATGAATCCATAAAATTTAAACACACTGAATAAGAAATGGATATGGATAGCATGCAGAACAAACCTAGGCAAGAACGACGGCTGCCAGATGATCGACTCGGCCACCTCGCTGCATCACCTGGCTCGTGAAAAAGAGCATGTCTGCATAACAAAGAGCCTCTCCACATTGAAATGTAATGTGATATTTAAATGTTCAAGCAGGTATCATGAAAACATGGAAGTGAGCATAGTCCTGCCTGCTAAATGATAGCCTGAAAATCAGAATTTAACCCCTAAATGTCATAACAAGTAACAATGTTGCGTCAGCTAAACAAGCACACTGCAATCCCCAACAAAAAACAAACAGAGATAGATAGTACACATGACATAAGAAATCACTGAACCTCACTAAATGTCACAATCTGAGCGATTATAAAATATTTGAGATGACATGATTAGAGGTATACCAATGGTAAAGACTGACTCCAGAGGAGTGCAAAAGGAATAGACCTCGTCCAGGGAGTCGACGCAAGTTTTGCTATGTGAAACCTCAAACAGAATATTAGTATCTTTATTACCCTTCGACTACTAAACAGTTGTTCAATGGGAACTCAAAAGGTTATCATATAAAACAAGCTTCATATGCATATGTTGAAAATTAGTCCACCCACTTACATTAACAATTTACAAGTGATCTACATACATAAAGTAAGTTAACTAGTGGTGGAGAACCATAACATCCCTAACTAATTTTGTGATTTAGATCATGCAAGGTGGAAAGTAAAAACCTGCGAGCTCGCTGTCGCCCAATCCCATAGCCGAGCCTGAGAACGACCCAGTAGCACTCGATCCGGGAGCCACGCCCGCCGCAGCGCCATGACCCGACACTGCCGCCGAGCTAGCCGATGGAAGCTCCGTAGCATTGCTTTCGCCGCCCTCCAAAGCCACGCCCTTGTCGGCCGCCGGCGTGGTGCCAGCATCGCCTGTCGCCGGCGAGGTGCCAGCGTCGCCTGCCGTCGGCGCGGTGCCCGCTTCGCCCGCCGCCTCCGTGCACGCATCGCCCGGCACCTCCTCGCCCACCGGAGCCCTGCCCGCGGCGCCCGCCGGTGGATCCCCTGCGTACATCGCGCTCATTCCGCGCCACCGTGACCAGCCATTGTGCCGCCGTGACCAGCTAGAGCTGCCGCTAGGGTTCGATTTCAGCCGCCGCTAGGGTTCGATTTGGGGAAGAAAGAGGGCTCGGGGAGAGGGTTCGATTGGGGCTCGGGAAGAGGGCTCGATGCCCTGGTCCGACTGGTTCGACCAGGCCAGGTCTGGTCCAGATCGAGGGACTTTGACGGGGTATTTTGGACCAAAAACATTAGGCGAGCGCTAGCCGTCAGGCGACTGATCCGGTGCGGTGGATCGGTCGCACAGGAGCCGTCCAATGCGCATCTTAGGGCCCGAAATCAACCCGGTATTTCATCCTCCTCACGTGACTAGTAAATGTGCACGTGCCACGCACGTATTGTAATCTATAACAAAACACTTCTGTAATCTTATTTTTTTAGCAATTTTTATTATCGATTCACTATAGTCTATCCCATTCCCAACAATGTGATGAACGCGTGCAATGTATGATCCACACACACGCACATGTTTGCGGACGTATCTCCATTAATATAAAAAGACACAGAACCAGAGATCTAAACAATTGCGTCCACTCAAACATCTGATGGTGATCATATAAATGTATGTATTATACTTAGTTACAAAATTGGTAAAAAACAACTAAGCAATATTATCAATAGTATTTTATAAAGGTCCACCTATTTATATGATCTATATGGCTTTGTACAATGGGTGGGATATTACTTATTTCTCCTCCTCTCAGCAGCCTCACCTTTTCTCCTTCTACTATTTCTCTTATCTTACACAGCTCTCTTAAATAGACACACCCATTGGCATGCGCAGCAACTAACCCAGACATGCACACCACGCATGCACTAACCAGTCCACTCAGCTATCACACACACATCCAGGTAACAACCTCAACAAGCTCTAACTAACTATGACTTGACCAAATCACATGGTCCTTAATACATGCATGCAGATGGTAGCTAAGTTAAACATACTATTTTATTTCAGCAAGATCCTGAAACAGACGCAGATAGTCTCTGCAAGTATTCAAATATATATACTCCACAAAGACAAATATTCAAATACATATACTCCCTAAGCACCAGCGGTGTTCGCATTTCACAGTAATACAATTCGTCGGAGATCCATGCTCCACGTAACACACACCTGGTAAGCTCGTAGAATAGACTGACCGAACTGACAGTAATATTCAGCTAAGTGAAAAAATGCAATAGATAACCTGCGGACTTAAAACAGAGTTATAGCTAACTCACGACAACATCCCCGAAGTCGTACAGCATCGGACAACGATATTTGCTGGCACAACTATGATCATCACCTGTGCCTCAGCTCTCTCTGCAAGAGTAAGAATTGAGAAAGGATAAATGGAAATTTTCCCGACAAATCACAGTGTTACCAGTCCAAAAATTTAAGGTATGCCCTGGTCAGTTCTGAGGATCACTGACTCACTTCAAATTTTAGTTGGAAGTTATATCAACAATAAGGAATGAAAAGCTCGTATTGAAATAAATTTTTGGACAATTCATACTGTCTTACCGACTTCTTTTTCCTACCTTTTCAGAATTTCTAACTCCCGTCCATATTTGGAAAGATACACGCATGTATTATTGTCTCAAATCATTGGGTAAATCTTCCATCCAAGTGAAGTCATCCAAATCTGTTAAATTGTATTTCCTAATGTTTATATAATCTTTTTTTTGACAGGCTAATGTTTATATAATCTTGTATGGCTTACAGTAGTCTTCTCAATATTTAGATTGATGAACTTGAAAATAAGAATAGATTTTGGCCTATCCAGATGTAAATCAACGGCAATAAAGTGTGCTAGCTATATTGTTAGGACCTCCATTCATGAAAAATGGTGTTGTACATGTTCTGTCCAGTATGGCTGGTCTAGAAACTTATTTTGAAATCTCTGGAGTCCCATAGATCAATATTTAACATGCTCCGTCTAATTTAGAAACGACAACCAATGTAAAAAGAAGATAACTGGGAGAAAATGACACAAAATTAGTTAACATTATTCCTGTATTTACTTGCGATGTGACATCCCTGTAATAGTCTCTATACAACCATGCTGCAAGATACAGGAACCGACCACAACACTACAGACTAATAGTATTGGCATATGCAAGATACAGCAACCTTGTATCGTCAGATTTGAACTGGGTCACGAAACTGATGAAGCTGCATAACATGAACATAAGAGAATCAGAGAAATGAAACAGTACCAGTAGGAGATCAAAACCAAGAATGATCTGAAGGAAGAAAAAACTTACTTGTTTCCTCCAAGACATCCCTGTACACAATATTTTTTGTGCTTTTTCCTGTGGGATCTATGTCTTTATTTGGCATGGCTAAAATCCGAGTGGTCTGCCTTGACACGCCCCTTGACAATGCAACATAAAGCTGGCCATGCGAGAATACAGGCTCGGGTAGATAAATACCAACTGTTGGAATGGTTTGCCCCTGGGCCTTGTTAATGGTCATTGCGAAACTCAACCGGATTGGGAATTGTTTTCTCTTGAACTTGAAAGGAAGTGATATGTCTTCTGAGGGTGACAAAGGGATCCTCGGTATGAAAACCCTAGTTCGAGCATGTTGTCCACCAACAATCTCAGCGTCGATTGCATTATTCTGGAATGCTCTAATCATCAATCTTGTTCCATTGCACAACCCGTTGTGAGGATCGAGATTTTGGAGAAGAATGACAGGACAATTGACTTTGAGTTTCAAAGCATGCGGGGGCAGGCCATTTGGAGTGATAGAGTTTAGATAGTCAATTGTGTAGTTATTGCGTGCATCATCCTCGACAGAGTCAAAGCTATAATATATCTTTTTTTGGCCAGGAAACCTTTCAATCATCTTTGTGTTCAGACCATCCACATGCTCATTCTTGGTTGAAAGAATGGCCCGGGCGCTCATGTACAATCCAGATGCTGCGTTCACATGAAGCGATGGAAAGATATCTTCAATAAGCTTGTTCACTGGTTCTTCGGTGGGAGTGTAAGGAATGACAATGTCATCCGGCATACGCACGTAATCACAACCGATCGTCTCCTCTGTTCCATTGCCAATTCTCAGAAGGTAACTGGAGAACCATTGGTCCGTTTGTGCCCTCATATTACGCTTGAGGTGTATCTTCCTAATCTACCCCCATAAATAAGATTTTTGTAGTGTAGCATCGGTAATCTGTGCTCTTGTCCCACGTGTTACCACTGGAAGGACCTGCCTAAAATCTCCGCCAAACACCACGACCTTCCCACCAAAAGGCAAAGCACATCCCATGATGTCCTATAGGGTCCTATCAAGTGTCTCCACTGTTTGACGCTTCGTCATGGCAACTTCATCCCAGATTATCAAAGATGCCCTACGGAGCAGCTCTGCGGTACCACTCTGCTTGGTGAAATTGCAAGTGCTGTTGTCTGTGAGCCTAATTGGTATTTTAAACCTGGAGTGGGCAGTGCGTCCATCGGGCATGATTGATGCTGCTATACCGGATGTCGCTGTTGCAATAGCAATTTGTCCCAAGGAACGGACCTTAGCAAGGAGTGCCTTGTATAGATATGTCTTCCCTGTGCCACCCGGACCATCCACAAAGAAAATCTTGCTCTTGTTGTTGAGGACGTGAGATAGGATTTCATGAAAGCCAGCACGTTACTCGGGGTTCAGAGATGTAAACATATTTATATCTTCTTTGTCAAAAGGGACGGACAACTCCTCTTGAACCTCTCTCGGATGACCATTGGAAGAGTTGTCATCAACAGGATCCAAATCCGGGAGGCCATAACTTTTAATATCCTTCCCCATCGAATGTACCAGATTCGCAATGTCTCTAAGGACCATCTGCTCAAGTACAACCTAGTTGGACTGGTTACGATGGTAGTCCTCGGACATTGACTCAAGGTGCTTTTCCCACAATGATCGGATTTCGGTCACCTCGCAGTTAACAAGAATGGTTGCAAAAAGCCTTCTTAGAGCATATGGCATTTGGAATGTCGCAGACTCAGTCAAGCAGTCATCAAGTGACTTGTCGGTCTCTATGAGACCTCTTTGCTCACACGATAGTCTGAACGTCGAGCATGTATTGCCATTTACTGTTTTCAAATCCTCATATGATGTTGCACCTCTTACATGATTCATGAGCACTCTCAGGAAGTATCTCTCACCTTCTGCAGGATGTGCATAAACAATTCTTCCAACCTGCCCCCGCCCCTTTAGTTTTCTTCTCTGCCACTTCTTTGTACCCTTATTCCACCGATAGAATTCTGGAAACTCCTTGTATAAGAAATTCCTCGCATAAGGATCGACATCGTTCATCTTGAAATATTCAGTGAGCATGGTACTGGAAGAAGAGGGCCGATTGACGACATCATCTAGATTATCGCCTTCTTTGAATGTGACGGGCTGCATGTCTTCCAAATGAAGCTGAAGTTGAAGAACAGCGGGAGAGACACCATACATTGGAAAAGCGCAGAGTCTGTAGATAGACTCCGGCGGTGACACGAATCTAGCATCTCTGTACTGCTTAATCTCATTGATGACTCCATTGTTGTCTACTGCTGGATCGACTGAGAATGAGGCACGATCATGTCCTTTATAGATGTACTTGAATAAATATTTAACTGCCTTGATGCTAGAGCAAGCCTCAACATTCATGTGGCAGTTGTACCGCATAAGAAGACCAGGGTTGTATGGAACAACCCATCTATTATCCAGTTCTGCCCCTCTGACCTTGACTTGACGACCATCCGCCCTTCTCCTATAGATAGGATATGAGTCCTTTCCTTGCTGCGTAGCATCACAGAACTGCCGAGGATAGCGAAATCGACATTCACCATCTATCATGCAAGGGCAATTTTTCTTGAGAGCACCACATGGTCCGTGGAGCATATGCTTGACCACAAGAGCATGCAGTACAGGATATTTGTCCTTGTCAGGAATTTCTGCTGATATCACCTTATCATATGAATCTGGGTTTGTTAGCTTGCTATCCGAGCGCATGATCAGAAGCATGTGCTCATGTGGCAGCCCCCTCTTTTGAAACTCAGTAACATGGACATATGCACCAACCGCACCGAAGTACTTTTTCTTGATCAGCAGATCTTTCATGCTTCGCAACTTGGCCCTATATACTCTCGCCACAAGGTCAGGACGGTCCTGTGGTGTCTGCCCGACTTCAAGTCTGCATGTAATCTCCTCCCAGTGTGGGTTGCAAGTCATGGTGATGAAGTAATCAGGCTTCCCAAACCTTGATACTATCGCCATAGCATCAAGAAATCTTCGCTGCATGTCTCGATCACCTCTAGGAAAAGTACGTGGTAGCACGATTCTTTTGCCGGCCTGAGAACCACGTGTCTCGCCGGCATCGATGGTGTCAACAACACCCTTCGCAAGAAAGATACGAAAACAACATTCTCTAGTAAAGGAAATGGTTTATATTGAAAATGCTAGCTTCTTCGTATGCATGGAGAGTTAGTGGAGATGGAGAAATTTATGATACCTGGTATAGATCTGCACGAAGTAGTTTTTGATTCTTTGGCTTGGAGTAGAAATCAAGCCTCATGGTCTCCGCCTTGATATACATGTCGACAGCCCATTGCTGTAACCCACGCGCACCGAACAATATAATGTTAAATAGATGTTTCCTCACTTGTAGCTTGAAACAGTAGTACTCCCTTGGGCTGACATATTTTCTGGACCCTCCAACGTCACCCTCCTCATGGCCCTCTTCATCATCTGCAACACGATTCAAAGAGTGCTTAAGCATCAATCTCAACTAATAATGAAGACTTGCATAGAGATAATTACCTTCGGCCTCATCTTCATTTTGTTCCACATCAGCATGTGTAGTACGATCTGGAACTTGCAAATCTTCATCCTCGGTGCCATCATCGTTCTCTTGAATGACGGAAGCTGGTACAGCCGGAGATGGTACATGATATGGCATCCAACGGTTCCACCCCGCCTCCCCTCCTGGGAAGAATAACGGATACGCCAAAGGATCATAGCAACCATAGTATGCTCTGATAAATATAGGGCGGTCTCCTTTGCCGTAAACGACAACTTGCCTATCAAAAGTGTTCTGCGGGTCGCTTCCTTCAACCCACATCGCGGCCACCTGGGAAGTTGTTGGGGCATTATACCTTCGCTGATCCAGCCTTATATCCGTGTTAAGTGAAATCCGATATTCAGCTAAGTTTGGAACAGAGCCAATGCTCTTAAAAATCTGAACATATGGATTCTTCTCTAGTATCTTCAAAATTAGCCTTATGATATTTATATCAAGATCTGGAGAGCGCTTCACTCTATGTTCCAATGTTTCATCTATATCATAGATATAGAGCTGGAGATGCCTAGGTCCTTGACCACCAGGTACCAGATCATCCATTTTATGATACAATGCTCCTTGTGCTCGAAATGTATATACGCCAGTCCCCGCCGCATTGCTGACATTCTTATCAAGAGTGACTCCAAGGCTTGTGAAAGAGAAGTGTGTGTTGAAATATCGTATGTGCTTTCTGAAATATTTTGCATCCTCATCCACTTGGCTTGTAAACAACCGATGCAACTCTTGAGGAACTTCAGGTATAACTATCTTCACCTTTCCTTTTCTGCAACAGAAAGCGGGACCCTCATACTGGAGCTTCATTGCACCACACCATTGACAGTCATTGACTGGCTTTAAAACATGATGCTTGGTCGGCAGATTGTGGTACACAAAGTCATAAGGATCATCATTCCGAGTATCCTTACTCGGAGAAACATTTTTGTTCACTTGGTACGATTCAAACACATCCACTGCCAAGACATAATAAGTAGGAATAACATTAGATGCACCAAAGTTGGAATATCAGAATGCCCAAAAGAATAGTTTTACTTAGGTGTATAAGTTACCCGTGCCACTAAAAATCCTACACTCCTCGTCATCATCATGTATGGTGTGTTCCTCTTATATGGTGTCGAAATTATCTGCATGCAAAACATGTTAAATTGACGTGACATATTAGATAGTGGTAACATTTGTATGTATTAAGGCTTTATGAAACAACGCTCTGATATTCCATTTTACCTTGAAATGTAGCACCCTCTTTACCTGGCTCAAAAATTCCTATGGTATCTGTTTCTTCATTACCGTTAGTGTCACCTAGAATGCAGAAAATAGCATAAATAACCGTTAAATATCAGATCGCAGACACAGAAATTTAACACAGAGAGTAGTAAATGATGTGAACATCAGTATAATATGTACATATGGCCAACAATACCTGCTATGTTGTTTTTGGGTGACATGTGTTCCCAAGCCAACTTCTTATACTCACAATTATTCTGCAACCTGACATCTTTATGTTCGTCACTCATTGAAGAGTATCGTTCCCTTTCACGCTGTCGTTTCTGCTCAGAGGTTTGACGTTGTCTATTCTTCTCAGCATAAGGACACTTTTCAGCGAAGCTCTCTTGCCCATGAAACCATGCAGATGTGGACACATTCTGCCTTTCCTCGACGGATTTCACATCTCCCATGTATGTGAAATTACTGTGTAGCCAATCACTACCATCTTCTCTAAGCATAATTGGCGCGCATGTGGGCGTGGTAAATTCCCTGGTCAACCCGGAATATGCAGATCCAATCTCCCCAATACCTAAAGTAGATAGTAATGGTAGATAGCTTGCAATGTCAGCATACTCGCTAAAAAGCAGAGTATTGAGAAGGTTTATGTGAATGTTTGATATTCTTACCAGGCGTATGCTGAGATTGGTGATTAATACTCATCGGGCTCTCATATGCACATACCCCTGCAGCCACACATGAAACCATTAAGCCATTGACCATATTCAGGAAATTGACTCAAACCAGGTCTACGTACCAGTTGCATGTGTGTTGGTTATGTTGCTCAATGGGGTACGCTGTGAAATCGGTGAGTCAGACGCTCCAGTAGGCGCATGTACTTTCAAATTAACACCACTCTGGGCTGCAGCCTTGTTTTGTTGGCGGGCAATACGTTGTCTTTGTATATACTCAGCTTTTTTCTCAAGAGGCAATCGAGCATACCAACTTTGACCACTTTGCTGTTTTTGACATGTCTGAATCTGATTAGTTATGTTGCTTGCTAGGTCTGTAACCAGGCCACACTCATCAGAATGCAAAGTAGATGCATTTGGTTGATAAAGGGATACATTACTGCAGCCCACAATAGTGTTACCACCTTAACAATGGAAACATCGATATAGATTAGATTATCGAGAAATATATATGTAAATTAAATAACATGATGTAAAATCTTATCATATACCCGCTGAATGGTTGAGTGAACCATCTCTCAAATTAATTTGAGATGCATAGTCTTGTGGAACAACTGGAGCCAGACCTACAAACGTATTGCAGCATTAAAAACATTAATTTACACATATAATTGCATTCAGCTGTTCCAAATTGTTGCTGGATGGTTCCCGATTTTCCAATAGATGGTGTATGACGTACTGTGTTATCGACAACTACAGGTGTCGTTGCCAGTTTTTTAAGCTCTCGTGCTTGGCGCCTGCGTTTGGAAATCTCCTCCTTATTTTTTGCGTACCACTCTCTCTTCCTTTGCCTCTCGGCCTCTTTCGGATCTGCATATATGGCACATGTATGGTAATATATTTCCCATAGTAAGAAACCAGTTAAACACAGTGACTGGCTTCATGAAATACCTTTATTTCGGTCGTTTGTTATGTCTTGAAATGGAGTGGGATTGGAGGATGACATGTCCTGAAAATGGTACTGGTGACAGATGAAGACACTTTTAAATCACAAGTAGCATTCATTTCGTAAAATTGGCTGAATGTGTAGTCGAGTTAGATTGACTGAAACCATTAAGCTACATCTTCAGTTACAGAGGAAAAGTACCAACCATAAAAACAGGGTACATTTGCTCTAAGCTAGTCTAAGTGTTGGTTTACACCGTTTGCTCTAAGCTAGTCTGTATTGCGGCTACGCTGCATCAAAGTTAGGGGAAGTGTTGTGATACTGAATTTGAGCGGATAGCGTCAGGTACTGCGGCTTCAGCGACGCGTACTGCAGCATTCGGCGACCGGCGCGTCCGGCTGACGGCTCGACGGACCTTGCAGCGTGCGGCGTGCGCGGACCACCGGTGACGTGTCTCTGCGGCATGCGCGGAGTACCGGCGGCGTGCGGTGTGCGCGGCGCGCCGGGGCGGCGTGCACGGGGGCGGAGATCCGGCGTCGTGTGGCGGCGGCATCCGCCTACGCGCAAGGCGTGCGCGGACCTTGCAGCGTGCGTGAACCACCGGTGGCGTGGGTGGAGAACTGGCGAACGGCTATGCGTAGGGGCGAACAGCTCTGCAGGGGGCGTTGGGGTGTTCGTGGGCTGGTCGTGCTTTCCTTTTTTTAACAGGCGGCAGTTTGATTGTTATTAGGACGTCTAACAATGTTTTAGTGCTAACCTTAGCCGGTGGATTAGCTGATTGGATGGCTTAGATTGTTTGGATCTGCCGCTCTGGGCTTTTTTATATTAGTGGAGATGAAGCCTGTATGCAGCTCACGTCGCTATCACGGCCCCCCTTATGCAGTCGCTTTTTAGCTGGTTTTCAAAGTAGCTGACTTTTCTTTACCCTCTAAGGGTGCTTCTTTTCCAACAAAAATTTTACCCGCTATGCAAAATAAATCTACTATTACAACAAATTGACTTAATATTTTTTTTACCAAAAATTTGTTACAATAGTATAAAAAAGTTTGACAACATTTAAAAAAATGTGACGAAAAAAGGGGAGTAAATTTATAGTTTACAAAATTCAATATAATGTTACAAAAGTAGTTAAACATCATTTTTTGCTGTAAATAGATTTACAACAAAAATTACCAACAATTTCAACAAAAGTAATAAATAAAATACAACAAAAACCATATGGCAATAAAGTTTGTTAAGCAACTTTTTTTGCTACAAATTCATTAGTGACAAAATTGACCAACTATTTCAATAGAAATCACAAAGTGTTACAACAAAAAACATTAGTTTGCAACAATACAAAAAGTGGTCAAACTACAGTTTATTCATTAGCAACAAAAATAATATCCTACTTTAACAAAGAAAAGAATCGATTACAACAAAATCAATATATGTTTACGAAAAGGATGTAAGCATCTTCCATGTGATTTTACAATAAAATGTGTATGACATTTTATAATTTGAACAAAGTAGGGAATATTAGCATTGTCTCCACCGGAACCATCCGTGGCATGGTGGCATAGTGGGACGTCATTCTTACAATTAGTAGCATTGTCTCTACGGTCGGTGGCAAAATCACAACGCCAGACAATACCGTAACAATATAGTAGGAACGGTTGGAGACATCGTTGATAACGCGGACCTCACAAACATAAGCCAAACTAGTGTAATAATTATATTTTAACATTGTGAAAAAAATGTAAGCCAGACTATACCTATGCATGGATCAGCATCGCACGCATGATTGAATTCACGGAGAGAATCCACCCTGCAACAGTTTTGGGCCCCACGCATGCATGCATGAGTTCCGGGGACCAAACGAGAAAAGGAAAAGCCTACCTACGTGACTGCGCGCGGCAGGGATGATGGAGGGACCTAGCCACGTGCTGGTAGCTGGCGTGGAGAAGCAACAACTGATTTTCTACGCGCGATCAGGTGCCTGATTTGAAGCGTTTTCCAAAACATTAACTAACGGAAAAACCTAATGCCACGAACATGTCACATTAGGAAAGAAACTAAATCTTCTTTCTTACCTATCTTCTTTACTATTGGTTTGGAGTTGGTGAAGGCACTTTTGAGGTACATCTTCTTTACTATTGGTTTGGAGTTGGTGCGATACATCATTTGAATTCCGATTCTGCCCCTGCCCAAACTAACATAATACAGCCTTTACCACCGCCTAGTTATCTACCCACCCCGATGAAAAAATTCCCCTCGCTCTCCCCAGTGCCTCCACTAACATTCGGAGCGCCTCCATCCTGACGCGATCTCGGATCTCCACCGACGACCTTTCCAAGCCCGTCGAGGAGGATCTGCCGCAACAAGGGAGGGGAGGGATCCTTGCGGGAGCAGAGGGATCCGTACAAGTTGTCGCATGAGTGCAAGGGAGCAGAGGGATAGGAGGGACTGTGACCTCGCGCGGCGATCACGGCTGTCATCGTGTTAGGCTGGAACGCCCCTGCCGCCTCACGGCGCACAACCAGCAGCCGGCAGGGGAAGGCCGATGGTTCTCGCAGTCCCCATTCCCCAATAAAGTAGAGCTAGGGCTTCTTGCCGTCCTCCTTCTGCCGATCTTTTCCGACGAGTGGGGCGGTGGGAGTGTGAGAGGTCCTTCCCAAAGCAGGGACTCCTGGACAGGATCTGGCGTTTCCCCTACTGGTGGCGCCTACTTCAGGACTACAGGTACCTGCTGCGCGTCGGACTCGGAGTGCAGGCCCGCCATGGGCGGAGCGGCCGCTGATGTTCGTGCTAGGAGTGAAGATTTCAGTAGGGAGATTGGAGGTGGCCCGGACTGCTGGCTGTCACCATCACCGTCGTGCAACGTCGCCATGCCCGGGGGGAAGCGGGTGATGGCGATTGACATATCCAGTCATCGTCAAGGATGGGAGGTGGGATTTAGCAGCGGTGTTGTTCCTAGAAGAAGGAGGGGCGCCTCGGGTGTGCTGCGGCAGAGGGGGTGGCGTCTAGGTTGGGCATCTGCAACCTGGAGTTGGTTCAGGGTTGGGTCAGGGTTCAGGCAGACCAGGCGGACGACGATGGAGCACCTGCTGGTGCTGAGCAGGGGGAGGCGGCCATCGTGTGTAGTGTCGAGGTTGTTGTGCTTATTGAGATGGAGATAACTGAACTTGTAGATTGTGTCGGTGTTCTGGATACCGGGGTATCCCGGTCCACCTGCTCCTGGGCCCCGTCATCGGCCCATCTTCAGCCCAAGGGAGAATCGACGACCCAAGCTACGGAGAAGACCCTCACGAGGAGGCGCCTCGTGAGGAGAACGACGGAGAAAAACGCTAAGGACCAGAAGACCTCCTCACGAGCCCCCGCTGGTGAGGAGAGGGACCAAGTCCACGCCAGCTCAGCACGTTGGCGTGCGGAGCAAGAAGATGAAGGACAGAAGACCGCGTACCGCCCACGCTACCCCCGACAGGGAGGAGACCAACTTTCGCTATGCCTGCCCAAAGCGGTACAGTGGTTGTTGGCCACCCCCCTAAAAATAGCGTGGACGGTGCAGGGCGCCAGAGGAAGACGTCAGCTTCCTCCACCCACTCCTGTGGACCGGCGCCACTACCCTACGAAGACCACGTCTACAGAAGAGTGTAGTCTACAGCTGTCCACCCTCCTTGGCCGTGTGTGTGGCAACCCCTTCCCCAAGAAGATAAGGGGAAGGAGGACCTTGGCGCTATAAAAGGAGGGGAGGCCACCCCTTAGATGGGATCGGATATTCTCCAAGTTGCTAGCTGGGCACGCAGGTTCTTCAACCTCTGGCCAGCTAGAACTTTGTAACCAAGACCTTGTACTCCTCGCGAGGTGTCGCGTCGCAATACAAGAAGGCAGGAAGTAGGGGTGTTACCTCACCACGAGGGCCCTGAACCTGGGTAAAGCTCGGCGTCTCTCTCTGCAGTGTGTAGCGCGTTCGACAGCTCGAGGCTTCCGTCACCGTGCTTCGTTGCGATCCTAGATCTCACACCTTCAGCCCCCTGCGTTCGAATCTTTGGGTCCGTCGCGTGGTACCCCATGTTCTTGCGACACGAAATCCATCGACATTTGGCGCGCCAGGTAGGGGGCTGTGGTGTGTTTTCTCCTAGATCTGCTTCGACATGGCCGACGCCAACGCAAGGCTCGAGCGTCTTCGCCGTCGCAACGCTGCTCGGGGGCAAACCGAGCCCATCTTCCGTCATCGTGAAGCTTCGGCCGAGGAGGAAGAGGAGGAAGATCTGGAGTCCTCCTACCTCCCGTCCGGGCGTACAGAGCCTTCGCTCTCCTTCACCGCCACCGCCACTTCTCGCGCCCGTTCTGGGAGTCAGCTGTCTCCTGCGCAGGCTCTCGCCATGGCGCAGGAGCTGCTGCGCTATCAACCCACCGATGACGGGCGTGAGGGGTGGCGCGCTCGAATCGCCGAACTCGTCGCCATTGCCAACGAAGACCCGGCCCAGGGAGGAGCCTAGGGCGCGGGAGACCCAGATCCGGCGGCGGGGTGTCGCGCCCCGGGCGCCGGAGATGGGAAGGCCAACAAGGCCAAGAAGGTGGTTTCCCGCGCCGCATCTTCGCCGCGCGGGGAGCCCAGCTGCCAAATCGTCCAACGCGCTCCGAAAGACGCACGCGTCTCCCTCGAGCGCCGCCGCGAAAATCATGACCGCGCCATCGACGACATCGGCGAAGCTGGCAAGAACGTCAGGACCCTCGGCGACCCAATCTACAACCCCGGGTGTCTTGCTCTCACTCGCCAGCAATGCTACGTCGTCTGGCCTGACAAGTTCAAGCTGGACATTGGCGCGCGTTACGACGGGACCACCAACCCCGTCGAATTCCTCCAACTCTATGTCGTCGCCGTCCAGGCCGTGCGTGGAGATCAGCGTGCCATGGCAAATTGGTTCCCCATGGCCCTCAAGGACGCTCCGCGAACTTGGCTCATGAATCTTCCTCACGAGTCCGTGACTTCATGGAAGGATTTATGCCGTCAGTTCGTTGCCAACTTCATGCCAACGTACGAGCGCCCCGCTACCAAGAACGATCTTAAGGCGGTGCGTCAGTACAAGGGCGAGACGCTTCGTCAGTATATCCAGCGCTTCAGCCAGATGAGGAACAAGATCCCCAGGATCTCTAACGAGGAGGTCATCTCCGCGTTCTCCATGGGCGTCTCCGACATCAAGATGAGGGAGAAGCTGTCCGTGAATGACGAGCTGACTTCCGTCGCCAGGCTCTTCGAGATCACCGACCGCTGCGCCAAGGCCGAGGAAGGGAGGCTCTTCGTGCATAACCTGCCGGAGGCACTTCCCCCAAAGCCAAAATCCAAGGACCCCAAGCGAAAGGAGGCCGCTATCCTTGCGGCGGAACCAGATCATAAGCAACGCCGCGGGGACCGCTCCGAACGCGACAAAGGTCGTCGTCGCCGCTACTGCATTCTCCACAAGAAGGACACCCACAATACCGACGATTGTTGGTTTGTCCGGAAGTTTCATGAAGAAAATGGTGTCTCCAAGCGCCGTGGGGGTGGCCGCAGCTACGGCAAGAGTGGATCCCGGGGCGATCGCCGCGACGATGACCGCGAGGAGGGTCGCCGCCGCGAGGGTCTGTCTCGAGCCGATCCCGAGCCGCTGCCGCTGCCCCACCAGCAAACGATCGTCGGGAGGAGAACCAGGGGGCTATCAAGAGCCGCGAGACTTCGCCGCTTGCATCCTGGGTGGAGCTCAAGCTCCTTTGTCTAACCGACACTTCAAGCAGCTGTCGCGAGAGATCGCGGCGGCACAGCCCAACGTTGGCAACCGCCTAATGAAGTGGTCAACGTGCAAGATCGGCTTCGACGAGGAGGATCATCCGGCCTCCACCAGGGGCGTGGGCACAATTCCTCTCTTGTGCACGCCAACCATCAACAACGTCGCCGTAAATCGCACTCTCATCGACGGAGGGGCGGGCCTCAACATCATCTCGGTCGAGATCTTCGAGAAGATGCAGGTGCCGTACCACCGGCTCATGCCAACCCGACTATTCTTCAGGGTAACCGAAGGGTCTACAACACCAATTGGGCAGGTACGCCTGCCCGTCACCTTTGGCACCCGGGACAACTACAGGACCGAGAGCCTCGACTTCGACGTCGCCTACATCGCGCTGCCCTACAATGCCATTCTCGGCTATCCAACCCTGGCAAGATTCATGGCAGCTACGCATCATGGCTTCAACGTTCTCAAAATCCCGAGCACCAACGGCACGATCACTGTGCGCTGCAACGAGAAGGATGCTCTCCGATCGGTGGAGCATGTCTACCGTGAGGCCGCCACCATGTTCCCTGCCGACGAAGATCTGCTGGAACACTCCGGCGACCTCGCGAGGAAGAAGCAGCTCGTATCCCAAGAGTGGGCTGCTGCGAAGAAGGCCTCTCTTGAGCCCCACCTGCAGGGCTCGACAGGGAAGAAGTTCGCCGCCTCTGCATCGCCTACTCCAAGCGAGGACCTGGTCCATCCGATGCTGGACATGAGCATTGGGGAAGCCACGGTACCCTCAGGGAGGAGGCCCCAGTTCACCCAAGAGCGCTCTGCAACCAAGAAGGTCCCGCTTCAGGCTGGGGGCTGCGACAACTTCGTCACCATCGGGGCAGGGCTTTCCCCCAAATAGGAAAGCGCGCTCGTCACCTTCCTGCGGGCAAACTCTGACATGTCCGCTTGGACTCCGTCAGATATGCCTGGCGTTCCCAGGAAGGTGATTGAGCACCACTTAGCCGTGTGCCCTCAGGCACACCCCGTGAAGCAGAAGACTAGGAAACAAGCGCAAGAGAAGCAGGACTTCATAGTCAAGGAAATAGAGAAGCTGAAGAAGGCCAAGCTAATACGCGAGGTAGCACACCCCACCTGGATTGCAAATCCGGTGGTAGTCCCAAAGTCAAATGGCAGTGGGCGCCTCTGCGTGGACTTCACAAGTCTCAACAAGGCCTGCCCAAAGGATCCTTATCCGCTCCCAAGGATAGATCAAATCGTCGACTCCACCGCCGGCTGTGACCTCCTTTGCTTCTTGGATGCTTTCTCTGGCTATCATCAGATCAAGATGGCAAAGGAGGACGAGGAGAAGACCGCCTTCATCACGCCTTGTGGTGTGTACTGCTACGTCTGCATGCCCTTCGGTCTGAAGAACGCAGGAGCCACCTTCCAAAGGCTCATGCGCAAGGCCTTGGGGGCTCAGATGGGAAGGAACGCGGAGGCCTACGTCGATGACATCGTCGTCAAGACTCGCGAGAGTCACACCTTCATCGAGGATCTGGAGGAAACATTCGTCAATCTGAGAAAGGTAAATATCAAGCTCAAGCCCGCCAAGTGCGCCTTCGGCGTACCGTCGGGAAAACTGTTGGGGTTCCTCATTTCCCATCGCGGGATAGAGGCGAACCCTGACAAGGTCAAGGCCATCGAAGAAATGCGTCCACCGCGCAATCTCAAGGAGATGCAACGCCTCGCGGGATGCATGGCAGCCCTGGGGCGCTTCATCGCGAGGAGTGGGGAGAAAGCCTTGCCCTTCTTCAAGCTTATGAAGCGCGCTGGGAAGTTCGAGTGGACTCCGGAAGCCGACAAGGCCTTCGCTGAGTTGAAAAGGTACCTCACGAGCCACCGATCATGGTTGCCCCAACCACCCGCGAGCCCTTGCTACTCTACATCGCGGCAACTCCAAGGACTGCAAGTGCCGTTCTCGTCGCGGAGCGAGACGCAAAGGTGATCGCCAAAGAAGAGGTCGGTCCTCCCGGTTCGGGGGCTCCTCGCGAGGAAGGGGCCGATGCACCTCCTGTTCCTCAAGAGGAGCCGCCCGCCACATCTCCGCCGACCGAGCCGCTCTCTCAGAGCGACGCTCAAAGGCCTCCCGAGGAGGAACCTCCCGAGGGTGTCATCAAGGTGCAGAAGCCCGTATACTTCGTCAGCACGGTGCTACGTGACGCTCGGGAGTGCTACACCATGCAGCAAAAGCTGCTCTACACCCTGCTCATCGCTTCGCGGAAGCTACGCCACTACTTCCAGGGTCACCCGATTAAGGTGGTAACCGATCGTCCCCTGGAGACCATCCTACGCAATCCCAACGCCACCGGGCGGGTGGCAGAATGGGCCGTGGAGCTTCAACCCTTCGAGATCTCCTTCGAAACTACAAAGGTAATCAAGAGCAAGGCTTTGGCCGAGTTCACGGCGGAGTGGACCGATCCATTCGCCGACGAGCCTCTAGAGGTGGAGTCAACGCTCCCTGGAGAGGAGGCCCCAGGCCTCTGGGTCATGCACTTCGACGGCGCCTTCAACCTCCCCGGCGCGGGAGCTGGTGCTGTCCTAACCTCTCCCTCTGGAGACAAGCTCTTCTACGCCGTACAGCTCTGCTTTAAGCCTGAGCACAAGGTCTCCAACAACATCGCGGAATACGAAGGACTACTCGCCGGCTTAAGGGCGGCAAACGCTTTGGGCATCAAGCGCCTCATCGTCAAGGGAGATTCACAGCTGGTTGTGAACTTCTCGAATAAGAGCTACACTCCAAAGGACGAGCACATGGCGGCCTATCTCGAGGAGCATCGAAAGATGGAAAAACGCTTCCAAGGCTTGGAGCTGAAGCACATCCCGAGAGGAGAAAATGTGGAAGCCGACGAGATCGCCAAGCGCGCCTCTCACCGCCTGGCATAGCCTGCCGGCGTCTTTGAGGAGCGTCTCTTCAAGCCGTCCGCTTCTCCACCGTCATCTGGATCAGACCCTCCACCTGCCCTGCCGCCACCGCTGGAGCAGGGGGCTCCAGACTGTGGGCCTCCTTCGGGTGACCGCGTCCTTCTGGCATTGGCACGGCAGGAGGGAGTGGATTGGATTCTCGAACTCAAGGCCTTCCTCACCAGCAGCAGGCTTCCCGAAGATGAAGAGGAGGCCGAAAGGATCATGCGCCAAGCATCGGGCTACTGCGTCAAGGATGGTGACTTGTACCGGCGTCGCCCAAACGGCGTCGCTCTGAAGTGCATATCTACTCACCAAGGCCAGGAGCTCCTCAGGGACATCCACGCCGGCGAGTGTGGCCATCATGCTTCTGCAGCAACTCTAGCCGCAAAGGCGTATCAAAGTGGCTTCTACTGGCCTTCAGCGCTCGGGGATGCGGCGGAGATGGTCAAGAGGTGCGAGGCGTGCCAATTCCACGCTAAGCAAATCCACCAGCCGGCGCAGGAGCTGCAAACCATCCCACTCACTTGGCCCTTTGTAGTTTGGGGGCTGGACATCCTTGGACCATTCCCCAGAGCGCAAGGAGGCTATCGCTACCTCTACGTCGCCATCGACAAATTCACCAAGTGGGTGGAGGTGGAGCCGGTGTGCACCATCCTGGCCAGGTCCGCGGTCAAGTTCATCTGAGGGCTGGTCTGTCGTTTTGGTGTGCCTAACCGCATAATCACCGACAACGGCAGCCAGTTCACCAGCGGATTGTTCCGGGAGTACTGCGCATCGACCGGCATCAAAATCTGTTTCGCCGCCGTCGCCTACCCCGGAGCAATGGCCAGGCCGAGCGTGCTAACGCCGAAGTCCTCAAGGGACTCAAGACGAAAAGCTTCAACACCAAGCTCGAAGCCTGCGGCAAAAAATGGTTAGACAACCTCCAATCCATCTTGTGGTCCATCAGGACTACCGCCACCAAACCCACCGGAGAGACCCCTTTCTTCTTGGTCTATGGGGTGGAGGCTGTTCTTCCCACCGACGTCAAATTCGGGTCACCAAGAGTGCTCGCCTTCGACGAAATTCGCCAAGAGGACCTCATCAAGGATCGCCTCCTCCTGCTCGAAGAAGCTCGGTGCCAAGCCGCGCTCCACGCCGCGAGGTACCAACAAGGACTACGCCGCTACCACAGCCGCCATGTCCGAGCAAGGACTCTGGAGGTCGGCGACCTGGTGCTGAGGAGAATACTCTCTCGCGAGGGCCTACACAAGCTATCTCCAATGTGGGAAGGACCCTTCAAGGTGACGCACACCGCTAGGCCAGGCTCGGCGCGGCTGGAAACCGCAGAAGGCGTGCTGGTGGGGAACCCGTGGAACATAGCTCATCTGCGAAAGTTCTACCCTTAGGTTCCTCACGAGGAGATAAAGACCGTTTTCACGGCACTTGTATCAGCTCAAACTGCTCTTAAGCACTGATATTAAGTTATCGCGCAACATAGCGCCTCTGCTTCGGCATGACATTAAAATGGCATGAAGTCCATTTATTTTCTGTTGTACTCCACGCGGAAGGGGGCTAGGCACGGTGTCTATGCTGGGGCCTTCGCCTGGAAAACAGCGAGCCCGAAAAACCCGAAGGGAATGAGCTCTGGTCGGGGGCGACGGCCCTGTTATCGATCACCTCCAAATACCCATGGTGCTTAGTTCCTCGTGAAGTACATCGGAAAATAAAAAATCTTCGAGGAAAGTCCAAGGTGTGCCCAAGGCACCCGCTAAGGACCAGCACCTCGTGAGCAACCCTCACGAGGAGGCAAGGATGCGTCGATGCAACAAGCATCCGCAGGAAGATTCCCTCTATCGAGGAAGGCCTAACGTGGCAGGATTATTGAAGACCAAGGCCGCTCCGATCATCTTGCGAAGGAGACGCAGATCCGGAGGTTCGCGCCAGGCCCTTCACCTCGTGAGCAACCCTTGCGAGGTGTCGACGGTCTCTGGGCTCTCTTAAGCGTCGACGTTTTCACGTCCGTGAGGGTCCAGCTTCCCTCAACGACGAGGAAGGCCCCGTGAATCGCCACGCGTGGCAATTTGCTCTTAGCTGCTGGCACAGATAGTGCCGCGCTCCTCCACGACGGAGAAGGTCCCTGTGCCGGTCACAGGGGCATCTTATTCGCTTTCTTTTTCCGTTTGTTTTATCGACTTGTTTTTCTGTTTTTGGGGATTTGGGGTTTTTTCTTTTCCAACTCTTTCTTCAACTTCTTGTCGTCGGCGCTGACCCCATCTCGAGCTCTGAGGCGAAGGGAGGCCTCCCGTCGACACTAACAGCTCACCAGGGCTCTCGAGCGTGCGAATGACCAGGACAATGAAGAGCAGTGAGAAGCGAAATACAAGACAGCTAAAAAGCGGACTTCATTGAAGTAATCCCATCAAAGGGAGGAGCAAAGGCACGGCGGGGCATACCCCGCCGGCGAGGACTACACAACAAAAGAGGAGAGGAGACTAGCTCCCCTCCCCTGAAGACTACCGCGCCGGGACCTCCTCTTCACTGCGCCGCGGGCTGGGGGTAGGTGCGGCGGACGCCACCGGCGGTGAAGATCTGCACCGAAGCCTCCAACGTCCCCAGCTTGAAGCGGAAGACGTGGTGGTCGCCGACGCGGAGGCGATGGCCGAGGGCGAAGGCCCTCCAGCGGCCGGAGAGGACGGCGTTGCCGCCCACTCCGAGGAGGATGTCCACAGGCCAGAAGAGATCTGGCCTGCTCTACTCCCCCAGGGCGATCTCCCCGGCGGCCGCGCCGGGGGCGTAAACCACCCTCCAGACTGCGTCGGGCAGCTGGAGGGAGCTGATGCCCGGAGCGTCGACGACGACGAGGAGCTCCAGGAACCGGGACCCCGGGCTGATGAGGGGTCCCAGCATCGCCGCCGCCAGGTGGCGCGGAGTGGCAACCACTCTGTTCGCCGGCGGGGCTGGCGGATCTGCAGCGGGGGGAGGGGTGCCCAGGGCGGCCTCCACCTCCCAGAGGACTCAGTCAATGCTTCCCGGGGCTCGGGGAGCAGGCGCCGCCGCCAGCGGCGACGGCGAGTTCAGAGCGCCTCCACGCGCGGGACCCCTGAGGGTCAGGGCGCCGGAGGTCCCCGAGGCAGCGCGGTTCGCCTCGTCCTGCCTCGGCGCGCCAATGCGAAGGGGGCCGCCGGCGCCGGGCGTCCATCGGGCCGGGATCTTCACCTTGATCCCGCTGCTCTGGGGGCGTCCGCGGCGCTTGGCCCCAGAGCTTGGTCCAGCGGCGGCGGTGGAGGCGGAAGGGTCCATCAGCTTGGGGGCGAGGAGGAAGAAGTGACACTGGAGGAAGGAGGTGAAGTGCCGGAGGTCTCGAGGAGGCTCTATTTAAGGGGGGCGTCCGGCGTCGATGCGTCAAATCTCAGTGCGGGAATCGAAGCGTCGGCGCGGCGCTCCGCAGTGAAGCGACGCACCATTATGACAGTTTGACGCCTCGGAGACTGCAGCGTCGCTCGCCGTTTCGTCTCACCAGCTGCGGCCGCGCCACGTGTCCGGAGCCTCTGCTTCTTCACATGGTCCGCTGACCGCGCGGTTGACGCGTGCCGTTGGAGGGCCCAGCAGCTTCTGGGGCCCCCGGCCCTTCGCCTCCTCAAGAGGACGCGTTCGCGGGCCGGGCTCCCGGGGGCTACTGTCGGTGTTCTGGATACTGGGGTATCCCGGTCCACCTGCTCCTGGGCCCCGTCATCGGCCCATCTTCAGCCCAGGGGAGAATCGACGACCCAAGCTACGGAGAAGACCCTCATGAGGAGGCGCCTCGTGAGGAGAACGACGGAGAAAAACGCTAAGGACCAGAAGACCTCCTCACGAGCCCCCGCTGGTGAGGAGAGGGACCAAGTCCACGCCAGCTCAGCACGTTGGCGTGCGGAGCAAGAAGATGAAGGACAGAAGACCGCGTACCGCCCACGCTACCCCCGACAGGGAGGAGACCAACTTTCGCTGTGCCTGCCCAAAGCAGCACAGTGGTTGTTGGCCACCCCCCTAAAAATAGCGTGGACGGTGCAGGGCGCCAAAGGAAGACGTCAGCTTCCTCCACCCACTCCTGTGGACCGGCGCCACTACCCTACGAAGACCACGTCTATAGAAGAGTGTAGTCTATAGCTGTCCACCCTCCTTGGCCGTGTGTGTGGCAACCCCTTCCCCAAGAAGATAAGGGGAAGGAGGACCTTGGAGCTATAAAAGGAGGGGAGGCCACCCCTTAGATGGGATCGGATATTCTCCAAGTTGCTAGCTGGGCACGCAGGTTCTTGAACCTCTGGCCAGCTAGAACTTTGTAACCAAGACCTTGTACTCCTCGCGAGGTGTCGCGTCGCAATACAAGAAGGCAGGAAGTAGGGGTGTTACCTCACCACGAGGGCCCTGAACCTGGGTAAAGCTCGGCGTCTCTCTCTGCAGTGCGTAGCGCGTTCGACAGCTCGAGGCTTCCGTCACCGTGCTTCGTTGCGATCCTAGATCTCACACCTTCAGCCCCCTGCGTTCGAATCTTTGGGTCCGTCGCGTGGTACCCCGTGTTCTTGCGACACGAAATCCATCGACAGATTGGTGTGTGTGTGTGTGTGTGTGTGTGTGTGTGTGTGTGTTAACTGAACTTGTAGATAACGGCCTGATCTGTTGTGCTCTCAGTCTTTATGTTTCTTTGATTGTGACGGAAGGATGCCCCTGGTAATCTGATTACCAACATTATGTTGCTGGATGGTGGATTTTCATGGTCTGTTTGTGTGCGTGCAGATTCATGAGAAGGTGCAGAGGGAGATCGTCAATCACTGCGCGTTGCGGCACCCTAACATCATACGATTTGAGGAGGTAATTGCCAAATCCTGACTTGTTGATATTTCATAAATCTGGTGATCGTGGATGAAATTTTATTGGTGAAATTGGATGATTCTGAAGTCTTGACTAATCTGTGTGTCCAGAGTCCGGACAACAGAAATGCTAATTTTGTTTTGGAAATAAATGATGATTAGATTTTTGCAATCATGAATGACATCTGCCAGCTATTAGTACTACGAAAAATATGGTTGATGTACTAGTATTTCTATTGAATTGCAGATAGAAAACATTCACTTCTACTAAATTTATATGACGTGTTTTTTTGTGACTGGAGGAGTAATGTTTTTTGTTAAAATGTGAGCAGTAATATTTGGTTGGGCAACACCATACCAGACATTCCAGGGTCAGTATAAACTGCTGAAAAAATCAGAGTGGTTTCAAAAGCATAAAAGTTTAGCCTAGACCATGGCTCTGGCTAAAATTTTCAGCTTACCGCTTATCATATTTTGATGAAACTCCACTAAATACATCGTCTTTTTTCCTGAATCCATCGGCAACAGGTTTGCTTAACCTCGATGCACCTTGCGATTGTCATGTAATATGCTGCTGGTGAAGAAATCCTCAAAAAAATATGCACTGCAGGGCGATTTAGTGAAGATGAGTTTGCTCTTTACCCTACTTACCTTATTATATATGTTTTCTAGCTTTCTTCCTTAATTCTGAACCACGTCGGCGAACTGATGTAATCTGTTTGATATGATAGTTAAGGTACTTCTTTCAGCGGCTATTTTTTGGGGTCAGCTACTACCATTCCATGGTATGCTTTGCTTTTGGAAATTGGCAGTGTACACAAACAACATAGATGAAGTGCGCATAAACTGATTCTGCAAATGCCCGAAATTTACCACCGTGATTTGAATAAACTGGAAAACACTTTCCAGGATGGGAGTCCAACACCTCAAGTAAAAATTTCCAACTCTGGTTACTCAAAGGTGTTAATAGTTACTGATATTTTTTCCAGTCTTTCTAGAAATTGACATTGCTCTCTCCTTGCTGACGAGTTGGCTATTGTGATTTTCAGTCTGCTTTGCTGCATTCCATCCAAAAATCAACAGTTGGGACTTAGCATACATAGCGCCAGAAGTTCTTTTGTGGAAAGAATATGATGACAAGGTAAGTTCAACCTTTAACAATCTTCGGTTGTTAACAACAAATTTTGCATCCATCACTTTTTCCCAAAAAAAACAGGGTAAATGACATGTAAGAATATCAGTTTGTACGTACAAAAGAAACTTAAAATTGTGATGGAGCTTACACTGGCTCATTTCAACCTCCCTTATTTAAGATATCGGTATTTAGCTTGCTTACAATATAGTCCTTCAGGAGAATATCATGAGACATTTTGCTGTTGATAGAAAGTTGCAGTCATTCAAGTTGAAGGATAGCTCTGAAAGTACAAGAAGCAAGGATGCTTACTATTGAAAATATTTGAGAAGATTTGATTTTGATATAAGGGCTATCGTTCATATCCATAACCTATTGTGATTGTGCTTGCATACTTATTTACAGATATATGGAACTCTTCCAGCCTTTGTTAGCCTTCGTTTGTAGACATCCTAACAAACTACTTGATTGGATCAAAGAAACACAGACTGATTTGCCGCACATCAAAACTCTTATAAGTTATAACAAACTATTTCACCTGTAATGATGAACCTCTCATATTTTTTGTGCTATAGAAGTCATGCTGTCTTTAGTCCTCGTGAACACAAACTCATTTGCACTTCTTTATTGTTATATAGAATAAGTGTTTCTCTAGACGCCACGCTACGAGTCCAAGATGACATGACAAGCAAAGTAGAATCTGATGGGTTTTGGATGATTATGTAGCGATCTTTTTTATACGTGTATTGTGTTTATATCCACGGCAAGAAAAACTTCTAAAAACCGTGGCAACGCACGGGCATTCAACTAGTAAGAAGAAGATTGGAGTTGGTGAAGGCACTTTTGCAATACATCTTTTAGTTTCCGAAATTACCCCTACCAAAAAAATGATCGATAGCAAACAGCGAATCGTAACATTAATTGGGCCATAATTTTCGCTAATCAAGGTAATCAATCACTCTGCCATAATTTTTGGTAATTAATACAAAACAGATTGCTACGACATCCGTCGGGTCCTGCCAAATCTTGAGCAACGCCCGTGGCGCCGCGGCTGCCATGACGACGTAAGGATGGCCTCAACCCACCCTGGATGTCTGGTTCTGCACAAGCTTCTCCCCTCTCCCGATGGATCCGCAGCAGGTGGAGCCTGTCAGTTACCTATGTGGAGGTGATTTCTCTCTGTGCATGGCTTGCTTCCTTGTTCAATCTTATTTTGGTTCGATTTGTTGAGCACAAACAAAAGTATAACATGCGTACGTGTGTGGCCTTGATCTGACTGGTTCTTGCTCCTGCTAAATAGGAGAAATTGTTAACTTCGCTCGCCACTGAATTTTCCAATGTTTATGCAGTACAAACAATTGGAGTTCTCCTTCATATTTTACCGAGTTTGAGGCTGTGAGCAGGTTCAGATTGCAGACTTCGGAGCGGAGAACAATCTAAAGACCGGAGATGTGATTTAGTGTCGTGAATGTGGCTACGACATCCTGCAAGTAGCCCACACGCCAGAGTAGGCCCAGATCAGTTTATTCTCTTGATCTTCTTAAAATCTCGTATTAATTTTTTGGTTTAATTTTTTTTGGCGGTTGCCTTTTTGCTTGCCATTTTAAATATACGGTTAACTAATCATAATGGATATTTGACATAGCGCAATTTAGGGCGTTATACTCGATTTTAGTTCCATCGGCCATTATTCTGAAAAAAGTATCTTCACCATCGGCCATCATCTTTGATGACCACACATCGTCTGTCATTTAAAAAAAGTATCTTCATCATTGCCGTCATCTTTGGCTATTAAATGCGCCTCATATAATTTCTATTCCTTTTGAAATTATAGATGAATAAAAACCTTTTGTTATCATACATATACAATATGGATGAAGTGATGAACGAAAACTACCCACCCTATTTTAACAGAATAGATACGTTGCCGAATTACAGTTTTCTATCAAATTACTTTATAGCAAAGTAAATTATAATATTTTTTAAATATTATGTGCCTATTTCGACATGAAGTTTCATGCATATATTTATATTTGCGGCAAAAAAATACTTATGTAGACCGTAGCAACGCACGGGCATTTAGCTAGTTTACTATTAAATTGGAGTTTGTGATGGTACGTCGCTTTAAAAATATTTGACATCAAACATTGGAGCCATCTAGACCACACAATCGCCTGCAAAAACAAAATCCAAACCGTTCAATCAGAGAACAACGAAAGCAGAAATGGAAATACTTAATAAGTAATGACACGGAATCCAGTTAAGGAAGTATATACATGGAAATTAAATTCACCTTGATCACGGAATTAAAAATAATTAAAAAGCAGTCAGCACCAATCACCGTTATACATAGAAAGCAATCACCAAAAATTGTTGCTCCTCCGTGATTGCTTTCCTATAAACATGGCAGTTGATTGGGCAGAAGCGTGGATCCCTATAATCTTGCTCCAAAATTAATTCTCTCAATCGATCTCCCTATTAAATCAGCATTTTTTGTGCAAACTTTTAAATTAGCAGTTGATCGATTGTGCGAGAAAACAAACTACCGGGTTAATTGAGCAACTACAGTGCAATCGGGCATAAGTAACAAAATTTTCATTTTTCGGAAATAACAAAACTAAAAATAATATATAATATATAAGAAGGGAAGGGCTCATCCTAGAATGTTCGGCCTCTTATGAGACCCTAATTAAACTTCTTAATCTAATATTACCCTCAGTTTGAGATTAACAGCAGCGACTGTTAATACAACAAGATTCTAATGTCAACGATCGTGTTTTACTGCATTGTTATGGCTGCTCTAATCTCCATGCACGAATTAAAGTCTACCAGTTCCAGTTTATATTACCTTCGGTGCCTCCGCTGCTCGGATAGCCATGGGCCTTGCTGGCCGTGTGTGAGGTATCGTCGACCCTAGCTAGGGTTTTTGTGGCGTAGGTATTGCACAATAGAATTGTAGACATAAGAGGAGGGCGACCATATGGAAGGAGCATCATGCACGAAGCAGACCATGCAGGAGCAAGAGGCCAACAACCTCGTCTCATCCTTGCAGGATGCATGCGGCCACGACCGTGGCACCTCCTCTTTGCATGTTGGTGCTCATGGAGGCCTTTGCACCATTGCATTCGATGGCAAGCTGGTGGCAACATCAACAATGGGGAAGTGGAACTGCGATCCCTTTGTGCCTGGGTCACGTAGGACGCGCCCGAGGTTACTTTGACTTCTGCGGTAGGTGCAATATGGTCGGTAGAGCGTCTATCCATATAGGCCTATATGGTCGCTGCCGAGTTCCTAAGGGCATGTCGTATTTCCGACAGATTGTTGATCATCAATGTCGGAGGAGGAGGGAGTGATGATAATCCCACTAGCGTGGTACAAAGAAAGAAGAAGGAGATGGTGAGGAAGATGGTCATTGGAACATACCTATTGGCGACCTATGTACGAAATAATTATGTTCTTGCTCATGTATCTTTTCAGTTGATTTGTGCATATTCTTTTCATTCACATCTAATATACTCATGATAATGATAATTAATTCTCATGTAGGATGACATACTTCTCAAGTACCAAGCAAATGAAGCAAAAAAAACACATCCATTACATTGTACAAGAATATCAAACGCATATCGAGGTGTAGATATTAGTAATAAACATAATTAGTTAGGTCCATATTTTATTTATGATGTAAAATGATACCTACACTTTAAACAAAGTGGAACTTAATTTTCTACATATACCATGTGCTATCTTTATTCATATGCGCTATATACATTGCACCATATTTTTTATAGGTAAAAAACCCTGTAGCAACGCACGAGCATTCAACTAGTTAAGAAGTCAAATTGGTATTCCTAAATGTAAAAGGAAGCGACACAGATCGTTTTTCTCTTCTAGCCGCATACCTAGCCGCAGCCTCCGAGCTTCGCCTCCTTCATAGATCGGTTTTCTCTTCTTCGGTCGGTCTCGCTAGTATTGGGAGGGGTAGGGAACCTAATCTATGGGTGGAGATTTTAATAAAAGTAGTATTTTTTAAATATTAGGTTAGCGTTTTGGTAGCCATCTTCTTTTCTTCTACATCAATGGAGATGTCGTCGTTCATAATTAGTGACCTTCAGCTCTTCGTTTGACGACGAGATCTTCTTCTCGGTGTCAATAGTGGTGTTGTGAGATTATAGTTTTTTTAGGAAAATACAAGATTGTATCATGGAAGAAGAAGAGTTTGAAGACCTCGAAGATTAGCTCGTTTTCTCTTAAACTTTATTTTGTAATCTCTAAAGACAGCTTATGTATCTCTACCATATACTGTTCGTTGCTATAATATACCATGGTATTGTTTCAAAAGAAGTCAAATTGGTAAAAAAAATAGAGTCAAAAGGGGAAGCAGATTTTAATAATGTCAAATAAGGAATTCTCTCCGTAATAATGGCGCACATGAGATGGTGCGCCACACATATATCGAGTACTAGTGGCGCACCACATAAGTGTGCGTCACTTATAAGGGAGAGGAGCCTTGCATAGTCCGTACTGTACATATAAGTGGCGCACTCCATAATATGTGCGCCACTAGTATTTGTATACTAGTGGGGCACCAATAAGTGATGCGCCACTAGTATATATAAGTGATACATTATTTTAAAAATGTGCCACTAATAGTAAATCTACCTATAAGCATTTTCCTAGTAGTGTTAATTGGCTCAATCTCAATATGTCCCTGGCCGGCCTCTCCTGGCCCCTATATAGGTGGCCAGGTCTCGAGGATCCGGTCGGGTTCGATAAAAATTACAATGTTTGTATACGATATCATGTCGTATTTCAACTATATAACTATGATTGGGCATAATTCCCACTGGACTATTACCCAAACGGGCCCAGGGGTACTAAGATAATGGGCCTTAATAGCTATACCGTTGTTAGTAGCCCCCAAGATTTTACTAGAATTGTAGATTCGGGTTGAATCTCAAATCTTCATATCTTCGACTTGTAATCTTTGACTTGACCAATGTTCGTCTTCCTTTCTTTCTCAATATCATTGAATATTTTATATTCTTAATTTTTCATGGGGATTTTGGTTAACAAGCCTGGTGTTTCTGACAGATCAGGAAACCAGCTTATTGCCTGAGCAAAAACTTGCTACCTACTTCAAACTCAAGTCCCCATTCGAATTCGGTACCTGGCGTATCCTAGTCTTTTGCCACATTTAGGACTTACAAAGACATGGATTCCAGTATTTCTTAGGGTACCCAGTGCGTCCACCAAGATTTTTCTTTGTATCGTGGATACAAAAATTTACTAGCATAGCGCATTCATGTGCGTATACTAGGCCAGAAAGGACAGATCCTGAGGTCTTACCTTCATGATCTTTGCGAGCATGGCATTCAAGCTTTTTATCGCGACGACACGGCTTGAGAATCATAATTTTATCGTGAGCCTTGTTTGGATGTTTCAATAACCAAAATCTTTGGGTTGTTTTCTTCAACTAGTTGCAAATCCCTCTCGATGAGAGTGAATTTTGTCGATTTTGTCATCAAGTGTTTTATGATTGCTAATGAAGTCAATATTTTAGTCTTATTATGAAGCCGATATTTCCATCTTCATCGGGTGTGCGACCAGCGCTCCAGATGGGAGTAGCCCCCAAGGCTACGGTCGAAGTATTTCGAGTATAGGCTCAAAAGTGTATTCTTCTTTCTCATCTTCTTTCATCATAACAAGCACAAAACAATTCAAAATCCCTTTTCTTCTTGATCTTTATATTTTATCGGGTGCGCGACTAGCGCTCCCGATGGGAGTAGCCCCCGAGGCTATGGTCGGGTACTTGGAGGCGATCATAGGCTCAGAAATTATTTGACTTGCATCTCTTCAAGTTGGCTTATATGTATAAACCTATGCATTCCAGAAGTATGACGTCATTGACATTATCACTCGCTGCGATTATTTGACCAAAGGCTGACCGTTGCACATGGGTAGCATGGTAATTTCCTGAAATTTCTGCCCGTTAGTGGGCTGGCCGCTTCCGCTTTTCACGCCATGTCGCAGCCTACGTTCCGTCCTGTGGAAGCTATTTAAGGAGAAATCCTTTTACTTTTTTGTTTACCAGTTCTCTGCTCCACCGCCGCCACCGCTTCTTCTTCCTCGCGCTTGTTCTTTCTGGCAACACCCCGTGCTGCGCCATTGCATGCCCATTAAGCGAGTCGCTCATCGCTCAAGAATGGCAAAGAAGGGCACAAAGAAACAAGCTTTGGGCTGGACTGCTTCCACTCTCGATGGATCTGAAAAAGGTGAAGAAGGAAGGGTTCGTGGCGGAATTTGCGGAGATCGTCTTCCCCAGCACCGAGGTCATCCCTACACCACCACCGGGATTCTGGGTGATGTTTCTAGCTTTCCTCCTCTGCTGTTTCTCTCTTCCTGCCCACAAATTTCTTCGTGGGCTTCTGTTTGTGTATGGCATGCAGCTGCATCAGCTCACACCAAATTCTCTTCTGCACATCGCCTGCTTCATCACTTTGTGTGAAGCATTCCTAGGTGTCGATCCCCACTGGGTTCTATGGAAATATCTCTTCTGCTTGCGCCCTAGTGGTTCCAAAGATGAAATTCCTGAACTTGGTGGTGCCATTGATTCTTTGCGATCTGAATCGCAATACCTTGCTTTTCAGATGGCTAAATCGGTTCAAGGTTGGAGACATAAGTGGTTCTACATCAAGGACCAAAAATCTCTAAATCTGACAAATATGGGCTTGCCCCATTTGATGCCAGCAAAAGCCTAACGAAACTGACTACCTGGGATGCTCTGCCTTCAGATGCTAAAGTCGAGGAAATCAAGCCATTGTTGGCTCATATCCAGGAGCTGAAGAATGCAGCAGAGAAGGAACTCATGGCGTTCTTCCTTCAGAGACGAATTCAACCGCAGCAAGCTAGGGTTTCCTAATTGTGGACATACTCTAGCTTGTCAGATCCTTCTCGAGTGTCCTCAACGAATCAAGAGAAAAAGGACCTCGAGAAAAGGGTTAGATCACTAAATAACCTAACTGCTAAGATGGTAGTTCCTGCCTATCTAGCCGTTCCTTTTGATTCCACCTATCCTTTGCCAAAGGTACTAGACTTACAACCCGAAGAAAACATTCTGTTCTCCATGCAACCCTGGTTATCCATTGCCGATACTTTGTGCTTGCCTTGTTACAGGGTCACCGTATCCTGTCTTCATGTCCTCCCCTTCCCGAAGAAGGGCCTATTGCTGCTGAAGTTGCTCCTGCTGACTCTGAAGCCCCCGAGGCTTTCAAGAATTAGGACGGGGATGGAGCCGAAGGTTCTCTGGAGGGGAGTGACTCCACTCTGTCTCCTCCCCCAGCCGAGTCTGAAGACCAAGGTGCAGACAAGAAGAGGAAACGCCTACAAGATTTGACTTCCTTGGGTTCATCTAAGACAAAAGATGTACCACAAGATCAATCAACTTCTAAGGATCCTCCTCCTACTCTGATCGACTTCCTTGAAGCTGACTCGTAAGTTATTCATTTCTAGCTGCTAATCGTTGCTTGCTTTCACTCCTTTATCTTTGAACCCGAACATTTTCTCTTAGTGATGATGAAAAATCAAAGGGGACATCTGCTTTGGTTCTTCCTTCCCCAACCTCTACCGTTGTGGAAAAGAACTCGCAGGAAGAGACTGCGGTGGAAATTCCACCGGAGGACACCATGGAAAATATTATCAATGCGCCGGTCACCAAGCATCACAAGAAGACGACGCAAACCGTATCTGTCCCCCTCGAGGTGCATCAGACTGCTTCTTCTTTGAGTGACGTGAGTATGCCATGTGCTCTATTTTTATGATGTAGTAGCTTTACTTATGTATTTTCGTTCTGCAGCCTTTGATGCAAAAATTCCTATCTCTTGGCGCTGAATGTCTCGAGATTCGAAAGACTGCCGATGAATCCAAGGGTACCTATCTTTATTTCCATGGTTTTTTCCATTGTTCTTTTGTATTGCTGCTTATGATTCGTGTTTCTGTGTTGTCATCATATTTGTAGTTTCTCTGGCCAATGCCCTTGTGCGTGTGGCCTCTTTGGAAGCCAAACTTAAGACCATTTCCAAGGCTCTTAAGGAGGCTGATGCTGCCAAAGCTTCTGCTGACAAGGCCGTTAAGGCAGCGGAAGCTAGGGCTATTAAGGCTGAAAAAGCTTTAGCTGAGGTTTCCCAAAAGCAAGCCATGCGTAAAGAGGGTGTTGTAAAACGACTAGATGATATTGTCACATATGTTGGCAGTAAATTCTTCTTCTTTCCTTTACATCTTACTGCGTTATTCTTATCTTTCGACATGCCTCTTTTAGCTGTTTGCATTTTTCATGATGCAGCAGAATAACTTAGAGAAATCATTAAACTTCGTCTCAACAGCGCGAAGGATCCTCTGCTGGATACTATAGGTGTCCTAGAGTCAAACTGGAGGAATGTTAGAAACCTCCTCCGGTGAACTCGCCACGTGCTTCCTCGCCTATTCGTCGGGTTGTTCCCGAAGAAGAATAATGATATGCCTATCGACAATCTGAGGAATCTGGTTGAGTCCTTCGACACCTTGGAGGATCCAGTGCTTCAGCTGAAACTTTCTTCTATGAGGAGAGGTGTTGAGGGGACAATTGCCCTGACTCAGTCACATGGTGAAAATGTGGACTAGGAAAAGGTGAGCTCCGCTTATGCGCGATGCTCAGAAGAAATGAAGGAGTTCTTTGCGGAGGCGAAGAAGTATGTGCCCAAGCTCATGTCCTTGATTCTCCCTGCGCCAACGCCTTTGGCTTTTGTGCCTTCATCGAGTGCGCCTGCTCCTACAGATCCCTCTCCTATTGAGGCGGCGTAGATTTCTGCTTGTCCTCTTAGATGATTCTCTGTGTTGTCTCTTTGCTGTAATTGAAACATTGTGCTCTGTTGTATTTGTCCAGAGTTTATTTCTTGTAAATACTTTGTACCATGATTTATGAGTTCTGCTCATTCTGTGTTTGAAGTCATCTTTTTCTTCCTTGTCCAGCCTGATTGTGAGATTGAACTACCTGAGATTGAGCATGGCCCATTGTCAATGAATATAGTAGGTTCACAAATTGCTGAGTTTCCTTCTGGACATGGTTCGCCTGACCGTTGCGCTGAGCATTTGTCGAGGATTGCGGATGTTGAAGGTCGATTGTCATCCTTGAAACATCAAACTAGGACTTCCATGGAACAAGACAAAAAATCGCCTGATTTACTGAAGAAGGTGTCCTCTCTGGAGGAGCAGATGTCTATCTTGATGGCGAAAATTGTTCAACTCAAAGAATGCGATGTTTGTATGACTGAGATTATCGAGATATCATGTGAGCAACTGCAATGTAAGCTGCCCGGAGCCCCCCCGAGTGTCTTTGTTGTCGCTCTTATTTCGATTTATCTTTACTCTTGCTTCCCAGGTATTTGCTTGGATCTTCTTGCCAAGATCGCTGAGTAAACGAGCGAACCGTGGCTCTTGAGAGGGTTTCTTCGGATACCAACACTTTCTGGGTTGATGCTCGTCGATGTATGATATGTCCAAAACGTATCTACTTTCCCAAACACTTTTGCTATTGTTTCTCCTCTAATTTGTGTGTTTTGAATACAACTAACATGGACTAACGCTGTTTTCAGCAGAATTGCCCTGATGTCTTGTTTTTGTGCAGAAATCCGACTTTTAGGAAAAATCCCAGAAAATACTGCAAAATTCCTACTTTACCAGAAGACACAAGGGGCCAAAATACGAGACAGAGGGGGGGCCACGAGGGTCTCACACCCCCTGGTGGCGCGGGCCAGGCCAGGCCACGCCAGGGGGTGGTGAGGCCGCCTCGGCCATCGCCTTAACCCCTCCTTCCGCCTACATATACCTTCTGACCTAAAAGGATCGGGGGTTTGGCGTTTTTCCCAGATAGAGTTTAGCTGCGCTGCCACCACCAGAAACTGCGATTCGGAACCAGGAACTCCGTTGTGGCACCCTGTCAGGACGGGGATTTGGAGGAGATCATCACCGACGTCTCCCCATCAACCATCCATGATTCCCCCATCTATGTGTGAGTAATTCCTGCTGTAGGCGAAGGGGATGGTAGGGATTGGATGAGATCATTCATGTAATTGCTATAAGATTGTTAGGGCATGGTGCCTATTTTTCCTTGTTAGTGCTTTTGACATTGTTGCAACTTGTTGTGCTTAATGATTGTCACTTTGGGCCCGAGTGCCATGATCTTAGATCTGAACTTGTTATTGTTTCATGATGATAATTATTGTTTTTGATCTTACCTGCAAGTTGTATACACATATCATTGTCTAGAACCTGAGGCCCCAAAGTGACAACAATTGGGATAACTGAAGGGGATGGCTGTGATGTGAGGATCACATGTATTCATGGATTGTTAATACTTTGCTCTGGTACTCCATTAAGAAAAATTTAGTCCTGCATAAAAGGTTTGGATAATCATCCAAGTAGTCAGTCCATGAGTGGGACAATTCTTTATCAAAGATTTCATTCTTTCCCATGCTTGAGCAACATGTTCATTATCAAACTGCTTAAACCTCATAATATCACTTCTCAAAGATATAATCTTAGCAGGAGGATAATATTTTCCAATAAAAGCATCCTTACACTTAACCCAAGAATCAATACTATTTCTAGGCAAAGATAGCAACCAATCCTTAGCTCTTCCTATCAAAGAGAAGGGAAACAAGTTAAGCTTAACAATATCTCCATCTACATCCTTATACTTTTGCATCTCACATAGCTCAACAAAATTGTTGAGATGAGCTGTAGCATCATCAGTACTAGCACCAGAAAATTACTCTTTCATAACAAGATTCAACAAAGCAGGTTTAATCTCATAAAATTTTGCCTCAGGAGCAGGTAGCGCAATAGGAGTGCAGATGAAATCATTGTTGTTTGTGCTAGTAAAGTCACAGAACTTAGTGTTCTCAGGAGTACCCATTCTAGCAAGACTAAAAACAGACAAGCAAAAATAACAACTATAAAGGAACTAATATTTTTGTATTTTTGATAAAAAGATCCAAGCAAAAATAAAGTAAAGAAAATAAGAAAAACAATAACAAAGTAAAAGATTGGAAGCGAGAGACTCCCCTTGCAGAAATCCTCTTTCTCTGCGGCAACGGCGCCAGAAAAATGCTTGATTGGCGGTGCTTAGCCACCCAGTTGAGAACCCCAAGAGGAAGGTATGATGAGCACAGCAGCAAGTTTCCCTTAGTGTGAAACCAAGGTTTAATCGAACCAGTAGGAGAAAGAAACCACTTCCGAAGGTTGATGCTAGCTGGCTTCGCGACTCTCCAGACAATTTGTTTATGGTGCCTATCTAGGCGAAGCTCTGCACCAGCGGCAACATGGAACCTGCACACAACACAACCAAAGTACTTTGCCCCAACTAGCAGTGAGGTTATCAATCTCACAGGTTTGCTGTTGACGAGGGTTAACTCGATAAATGTCCTAGATGAAGGACTTAGGATCGGGGAGATAGGGCGTCGGATGAACTCGAAGGTAAGGTTAGTCGAAATAAGCGTATATCGAAAGCAAACTTGGGTGTTCAACCTGGCTTGCTTTCAATCTGGCCTACACCGTCCCCTCCTGGCCCCTATATATAGGCGGCCAGGTCTCGAGGATCGGGTAGGGTCCGATACAGATTACAATATCGACATACAGTAAGAACTCGTATCTCGACTATCATTACAATTGGGCCTAGCTTAACGGGCCTCAGGGGTACTCAACTAACGGGCTCTATTAACTATACCCTTGTCAGTAGCCCCTGAGATTCTACCAGAATTGCAGATTCGGGTTGAATCTCTAATCTTTAAATCTTTGACTTGATCAATTCTTCGACTTCATCATATCTTCAAATCTTCGACTTGGTCTTTCGACTTATTTTCATGATAACTTTTCGCAAGGGGTTTTGATGAACAAGCCTGACAACTCTGACGGATCAAGAGGTCAGTTAACTGCCGGAACAGATACTTGTCACCTACTTCAAATTCAATCCCCTTGGACTTGAATTCGGGATACCGGTCAAACCCACTCTTTTGCCGCATTGAGGACTTACAAAGAATGAATCCCAGTGTTTCTCAGGGTACCCAGTGCATCCACCAGGATTTTCTTCGCGTCGTAGACACGGATACATACCAGCAGAGCGCATCCATGTGCGTATACCAGGCAACACAGGACGGATCCCGAGGTCTTACCTTCATGATAAATCACGGCATTCGAGTTTTGTTGCGATAACGCAACTCGAGAATCTCATGTCGCAGTCTCTTTTGACTGATAAAATCAAAGAATTTTGAGTTTATATTAACTTCTTCCAAGTACCTCCCGATGGGAGTAGTTGCTCTATATTTTGTCGACTACGTAGTCGAAGTTTGCATGGTTGACCTTTTTCATCTTCACTATTGATTGTCTCATCCTCTATCGGGTGCGCGCTCAGCGCTCCCGATGGGAGTAGCCCCCGAGGCTATGGTTGGATACTTGTAGTCAATCATAGGCTCAAAATTCACTTCTTCTTCTTTCTTCTAATTTCTCCTGTTTGTAAGCCCCCGAGCCCAAGGCGAGGTTTTTCATATCTGTCGACCACACTCTTCATTTTTTCTTTGTTATTATCGTCTGCTATGTGCAGAATTTAACTCCTTTGTAAATATGTTTATGGGCCTTGCTTATCACGGGGGCCCGATAATATGTGCTTATAAATAAAGCATCTTTGGCAAGGGTAAAAACCCTAATCAGATTCCTCCTCCGCCGCATCGTCTTCTCTTTTCATCTAGGATTTCTAGTCTTCCCACTTTTCCACATGGCTGACGCAGATGGTTCTCGTCTGAACCTTGGCTCTCCGGTGGCGCCGCGGGGTCGGGGCCGCCCTCGTGGAAGCAAAAATAAAACAACTCCGGCCGCCGCAGGATCGGCATTGGCCGCTCCGGTGAAGCTTCGTCCCGGCCGCCCACCTGGTAGCAAGAACAAACCCAAGGTGACTGGTGCCGCCCCAGGTCCAAGCGCTCCTCCTCCTGCTGCTCCCTCTGCTTCTCCAAGAATATTTTCTTTCTTCTGCATTGACATGGCGCAGTGCCGCGAGATTCAGCGCCTGCCGCTGAATTTCACCAAGTTCATGGATGGACGAGAACTGCGAGAAGCGGTTCTTCATGAACAATCTGGCGGAGGGACTCCATACCAAGTGGAGGTTTGGTATGATGGCGACGGCGAGCAATACTTCAAGGGTGGCTGGTCGCAGTTTGCAGAAGACCACGATCTCCACCAAGGCTTCTTCATGACCTTCGACTTCCACATCGGCACGTCAAAGTTCGATGTGAAGATCTATGATGGCACCCAGTGCCAAAAGGAATATGAAGCTGAAGTCCACTTTCATTAGGATTTGCTTTTATGTAATTTCTTTTGATAGTGTCCTTGCTTCCGTACTATCTGTAATGAATACTCGTACTTTGCTTTGATGCTTTTAATAGTACCATGAAAACAAATCATTGTTCTGAGGTATGCTTTATATATATCGGGTTCTTTGTGAACCAATTGTTTTGAAGAATATCGGGTTGTCTGCACAACCTTGTAGTGAAAAAAGATCTCCATGTCGTGATAAAAGTTTCTTTCGTACGACCCGAGGGTTGAAGCCCCCGAGCAGAGAAGTAGAAATATTTGTACAATTTTGTCAAGTTCAACCCAAGGAACCCGACCTATGGCCTCATGTTCTGGGTTCAGAAGGTTAACTCGAATTTACTGATACCACTAGATTTACTCTACGCGTAAAAACGTCGTAGCTGCTCCGCATTCCATGGGTTGCCCTCGTCTTTTCCTGTCTTCTTGTCTTGTAGTCGATAAGCTCCTCCTGGTATTACTTCTGTGACAATGTAAGGTCCCACCCAAGGGGACTCCAATTTGCCGTGGCTATCTTGCCTGAGTCGCAAAACTAGATCTCCCACCACAAAGGATTGTGGACAAACTCGACTACTATGGTAGTTTCGTAGGCTCTATTGATACTGCGTGGCTCTTTCTAATGCTTTATCTCTTTCTTCATCTAGTGCATCGACATCGTCTTGTAATGCTTCTATTGATGTTGTTTCGTCGTATGCCGTCACTCTTGGAGCCTCATGTGTAACTTCGACTGGAAGCACGGCTTCTGCGCCATGGACCAGGAAGAAAGGAGTTTCTTGAGTTGCTGTGTTAGGCGTGGTTCTTAGACTCCAAAGAATGGAGGGCAATTCATCCACCCAAGCGCTCTTGGCTTTCTCGAGAGGTTCTAAGAGCCTCTTTTTTGTCCCACTACATATCAGGCCATTGGCTTTTTCGACTTTCCCATTTGTCTTCGGGTGTGCCACAGATGCAAATTTGAGTTTGATTCCTAGTCCTTCGCAGTAACTCTTGAATTCCTTTGAAGTGAAGTTTGTCCTATTGTCTGTGATGATGCTATATGGTACACCGAAACGGAACACTATTGACTTGATGAAGTTGATTGCTGCTGTCGAATCTTGAGTTGTTACCAGAGCCGCTTCCACCCACTTGGTAAATTTATCGACTGCCACTAGCATGTAAACATGTCCTCCTGGCTAAGATTTGTGCAACTTTCCCACCATATTGAGGCCCCATTGTGCAAAGGGCCAGGACAACGGTATTGGCTGTAACTCTGCTACTGGCGCATGCGGTCGAGATGCGAATCTTTGACATGCTTCACACTTCCGGACTATATCTTTCGCGTCTTTGATGGCTGTTAGCCAATAAAATCCTGCTCGGAACGCTTTTGCCGCTATTGCCCTACTGCTAGCGTGATGGCCGCACACTCCGCCATGTATATCTTTTAGTATTACTTGTCCTTCCTGAGGCGTTACGCAACGCTGCAAGACGCCGGTAATACTTTTCTTGTATAATTTCTCCTGCAACACGACAAACGCTTTCGATCGTCGGGTTATCCTCTTGGCTTCCACTGCATCTTCTGGTAATTGTTTATTTATCATGTATGCGAGATATGGCTGCATCCAGGTTTCTTCTATCATCATGACTTCCTCGGGTTCCGGCGTAGCCCCCGAACCTGTTGCAATAGTCGAACTTTTGATACTTTTTATTGACCTTTCCACTATTTCCTCCCAGAATACTCCAGATGGCACAGGTAAACACTGGGACCCGATATTTGCTAAGTTGTCGGCTTCTTCATTGCTGTTTCTGCTGATGTGCGAGACTTCGCATCCATCAAATGTTCCTTCGAGATAGTGATATAAGTTCTTGTAGGCCATCATGTTGTCATTGATTGCGTCGCATCTGTTCATAACTTGTTGGACGACAAGATTTGAATCCCCAAATATTTTTAGTCGAGTTGCTCCACACGCTTTAGCCATCTTCATTCCATGTAGCAGAGCCTCGTATTCTGCTTCATTATTAGAAGCCTGCGGAAAACTCATCCTTAAGACGTACTTCAGTTTGTCGCCATGCGGCGATATCAAGATTACTCCCGCGCATGCGCCTTGTACTCTCTTAGAACCGTCGAAGTACATTGTCTAGACACTCGATAAATCTGGCGGTCCCGTGCTCTGCAGCTCCAGCCATTCTGCTGTGAAATCTGGCAAGATTTGCGACTTGATTACCTTCCTTTTTTCATACGTGATGTCCATGGGAGATAATTCGATTCCCCACAAAGAGACACGTCCTGTTGCTGAAGGATTGTTCAATATGTTTGATAGTGGCACTTCATTGACCACTATAATTGGGTGCACCGCAAAGTACTGTCGCAGTTTTCGTGCAGTTGTGAAAACACTATATGCAAGCTTTTGATAATGCGGGTACCTCTGTTTTGTCGGAGATAATACTTCACTGATGAAATATACCGGCCTCTGGACACCGTGGGCTTTTCCTTCTTCACTTCTTTCGACTACTAATACTATACTCACCACCTGATGGGTTGCGGCGATGTAGAGTAGTAGTGGTTCTTTTTCTTTTGGTGCGACCAGCACTGGCGGCGTGGAAAGCACTTTTTTCAGCTGTTCAAAAGCTGCGTCTGCTTCTTCTGTCCATTCAAATTTATCATCTGACTTCTTCATAAGTGCATAGAAAGGAAGCGCCTTTTCTCCCAATCGAGCAACGAAACGACTTAATGCCGCGACGCGTCCTGCAAGTTTCTGTACGTCGTGTAGTTTCGTGGGTTTCCCCATTGTTAAAATTGCTTGAATCTTCTCTGGGTTCACCTCTATTCCTTGTGCTGATACCAGGAACCCCAAAAGTTGTCCTGCCGATACGCCGAAGGAACACTTTGTCGGGTTAAGCTTAAGCTTGTACCTGCTCAGGTTGTCGAAGGTTTCTGCCAAGTCGCTGATTAAAGATTTCTCCTCTCTTGTGGTGATGACTACATCATCAATGTAGACTTGGATGTTGCGTCCTATTTGGCTCCCGAGGCAGTTTTGCATCATCCGTTCATAAGTTGCTCCTGCATTTTTTAGGCCGAACGGCATTACTTGGTAGCAAAACACTCCGTACGGTGTGATGAAGGCCGTCTTTTCTTCGTCTTCTTTCTTCAATTTGATCTGGTTGTAACCAGAATATGCGTCCAAAAAGGAAAGCCTTGCGCGTCCCGCTGTTGAATCAATTATCTGATCGATGCGGGGTAGAGGGAAGGGATCCTTTGGACAATGCTTATTGAGAGATGTGTAGTCGACACATACTCTTTGTACGTCTGTGTTCTTCTTGGGTACGATAACTGGATTGGATACCCAACTCAAAGTTTTGATTTCTCTGATAAATCTGGCATTTTCTAGCCTATGCAATTCTGGTGCTATCGCCTTCCTTTTAGGTTCATCAAATCGTCGCAATGGTTGCTTGACTGGTTTTGCCTTGGGATCTACATTTAATGCATGCTCGACGAGTTCCCTGGGAACCCCTGGCATGTCTGATGGACACCAGGCGAAGATTTCCCAGCGCTCACGGAGGAACTTGACGAGCGCGCTTTCCTATGCAGGATCCAAGTTCACCGCAATTGATGTCGTCTTGTTTGGATCTGTAGGGTGGACCTGGATCTTCTTCGAGTCCTGAGTTGTGTCAAAAGCCTGATCTGGCAGGGATTGTCCAACGTCGGGTAGCACATTATGATCTGTTTCTCCTTTTAGCCTCTCATATTCCGCTGTCATGCCGAAGGTTTGCGCCATCCTATTGAATTCTCTGTCACATGTGTTGGCTACTTCAAAGCTCCCTTGCACTGTAATTGTTTCTTTGGGTCCTGGGATTTTTTGCGTAAGATACGCGTAATGAGGTACTGCCATGAACTTTGCAAATGCTGGGCGCCCTAGGATTGCGTGATACTGTGATGGCTAGTCCATAACTTCAAATTCCAGCTTCTCTCTGCGATAATTGCTGCTACTGCCGAAGCAGACGTCGAGTTCTATTCTTCCTAAAGGGTAATTTGCGGCTCCTGGTACTATTCCATGGAAGGAGCAATCTGTTGGCTTCAGACTCGACAGCGAGATGCACATTGCCTTTAGGGTTCTAGCATATATTAAGTTTATGCCACTCCCTGCGTCCATGAATACTCTTCCGATGTCGTACCCTCCTATTTGCGCTTTTAAAACCATAGGCGAGTGGCCTGGCCTGGGAACTTTCCTTGGGTGGTCTGCTTTACTGAACTTAAATGGTTGATCTGACCACCGCAAGTACTTTGTAGTAGCTGGTGGTGACGATATTGCTAGGTTTACTTGCCTGGATATGCTCTTTCGCTCTTTCTTCGACTTAGGCACCGGTTGAATCATAGCTGATATGTAAACTTTTGACTCTAGGTGCCTTGCTAGCCTTTGCATTTGATATCCTTGATTTATGTGTTTTTCTCCTTGCCACCCTCCTTGGCTTGAACCCATGGCGCTTTGTAGCCTCAGGAAAGTTCTACAATCCTTCATCTGGTGATTTGAGATTCTTTTTCCATCAAGATATGCGTAGTGGATTCGACAAGGTCCGTACAACATGTCTTCGGCCGAAGGGCCTGAGTATCTTGATTTTTCTTCTCCCTTTGCCTGAAACCTCCTGTTTTCATATCCTTCCTCTTCCCTTGCTTCGTAACCAGCGGCTACCAGATTTCGCCTTCCTTGGTTATCCCTGCTGCGGTGTTGTCTCCTGTGTTTACTTGCTTTGTCGACTTCTGGCGATCGTCCTCTTTATTATATGCATCCTCTCCGTCAGCGAATTTGTTGGCTTCTTCCATTAGCTTAGCTACTGTCGTTGGCCTCGTTCTTCCTATTTCTTCCACGAGATCTGAGCGACGAAGGCCGGCCGAAAAAGCGTCTATTGCTCGTTCATCAGAAACGTTCTCTGCTGAATTTTTGATTACACTCCATCGTTGGATATAAGAACGTAGAGTTTCGCCTTTCCTTTGCACACACGCCTTGACTTCCTCCAGTGATGCTGGACGCTTGTATGTCGAACGGAAGTTTCTTGCGAATTGGCTTTCGAGTTCTCCCCAGCTTCCAATGGATTCATTGGGTAGGGTATTCAACCAGGACCGTGCTGCGCCGGTGAGGTGTAATTGCAAACTTTGCATTGCAGTCGCTTTTGTTCCCCCTAATATTTGTACTGCCTGCAGATAATCCGATAACCATAGGGTAGGTTCTTGCGACCCGTCATATTTTTGCTGGTCGTGCAGTAACTTGAATCCTTTGGGTACTCGCATTTTGCGAACCCTGCGGGTAAAGCATAATGCGCCCATCTCTTTTTCATTGTCTTCATAATTTTCTTCCCTCCAGGCGTGGTGTGTTTTATTTACTCGAGCCTGCGCTATTATATTTCTTCCGTCCTCCTTCCTCTTTTGTCGCCTTTCTTCTTCTGATGACTCGTTATACTCGTTTTGTGTGGAATTGTACTTGTATTGCCCCTTTTGCTTTTCCTTGTAGTTTGTCGACTTCATCTCTGGTCTTTTTCCCCTGATCTTGTTCTCCACTATCCCGAGGCTTCGTATGGCGGCTTGGTGCATATCTTCTTGCGGATCTCCGGGTTCTGGCCTTGTTGTTAATAAGTATGCCTGTGCTGCTATCAATGCTGCTTCTGGCGTTTCTTGTATGAAGTCATCTTTCTCCTCTTCTAGCTGTGGTGTAGGGCTCCTCGAGTACCTTTCCTCTCTGTTGCGTGCTGTTGCCCCCTATTGTGCTTTGGGTCTCCGTGCCTTTCTCTGCTGTACTCGGAATCCTCACTATAGTCATCCCAGTATTCCTCCCTTGATATACTGTTATTGTCTTGAAAAACCATGTCTCTTTCCTCCCTTAATTTCTTCCTATGCTGGTATAATGCATACTAATATCCCATTAGAACTTCTCTTCTTGATCCTTCGGGTACTTCTGTACCATGATTGATAGCTGACTTGATCTGTGACGACCTCAAATTTGATACAAATTCGAAGTGCCCGTTATGTAATCCATCACAATCCCAGAATCTTTGTTGTGATTTACATAACGTAGTTGATACCACAGTTCCATAGACATTACAATACGAAGATTCAAATACAATGGTCATAGAGACCAAGTTCATATTACAACACAATATAGCAGCGGAAATAACGTCTTCGGGCCCATGCCTTCACCCTACAGGCAATGGCGACTCATGGAGACGAGCTTAGTTCTGGTACTCTTCTTCATACCCTTCCTCCTGGTATTCTTCCCCATAGTCTGGCCAAGTTGATAGCCAGGGACACAGCCATGAGTACATTGGATGCACTCGCAAACCATCTTATAAATGAAGTGATGAAGTAGAAATGCATGGTTGATATGGTGGACTAAGCACTAAGTTATTTGCAAAAGCTAGTTTTATTTCCCAAGAATGTTCATTTGTGGAGAAGAAATTTAGTTTTCTAGGTTCAATCTAAAGAGGGACTTCAAGGGTGTCAACATCATTGCCAAGTCAAGTCATTCACCCAGTTCACCATGGTCATTGTTTTATTCCTGACAAAAGTCAAGTAGAGCTTGCCAACTGTCCATGACCGCGGACGCGGCTATTCGAATAGTTTTACACTCTGCAGAGGTTGTACACTTTACCCACACCATCCGACTACTCATCGTGTGGGCAACTTCCCCGCATACCGTCATATGCCATGACAAGTAGCCGGCCATAATGTTTCACCTGCCCGCCTTAGCATAAACACTACCGCCTAGAGTTGTACCCCTCAACACCGAAGTCCAAGAAGCTGTCCGGAGTGTGCAAAGTTCCCAGCCGCTTGTCCCACCGGAATGCCACTAACCGGGGTAGGGTCCTACACCCGATAGTCCATTTTCAATGAGGGCTCTTCGGCTTGTACCCCAACCACCTATGAAGAGGAGGACAAGGCGAAACTCGGCCACAACCAAGGGTGCCCTGGAAAAGGAGTCCCTGGTCGGACTTCCATTCACATTTGTAGGGTCTACACTAAGGCGAAACAAACTACTCCACTAAGCCCTGTCCCATACCAGGATAATGTGGTCGTACTGTATGGCTGGCTCACATAGTACATCACTCGTTGTCATTTCGCAAATACATTCCATAGTTCTTAGTCCAGATTATTTTTCCTTCATAAAACCCCCATGTAGGAGAAACCTCTAATTCAAGTGTTCAAGTTCAAGTCACACCTTTTCAACTAGGGTTCCCCTTATAGATGACCTCAGTTTTATTAGCGACTAAGCAACTAGTATGAGTGATGATACCACTAAGTAAGGTTGGATAAACTCAGCTTGATGCTCTTGCTAAGCAAGATATCCCTACACATCTATCATTCTACTCTAGCAATTCAATCATGCAATTTACTTAAAACAGATAGAATGCAATAGTAAAACTAGGTATTTGGAGTATGATTCAAAAGATGGCTTGCCTTGTTTGGCAAAGTGTCCGGGATATTCTTCTTCTTCTTGATAATAATAATCACCCTCAATATCCTCCGCAGCAACACTAGCGTCTAATAACGAAATAAACACAATACACACAATCACTACACAATCTTAGCAGCATACCAAGCACACATACTTGTTTCCAAACAATAGCCTTCATGTTGGATTTTATTGAATTGGTTTGTAAGTTTTCTTCCAAGTTTGCATTGAGTGTGCAAGTTAAATTTTCTACTATGTGTCATGTGTTGTTTACTTTTTGGAGTATGGGTAAGTAACTATGGTTATTTGGGCTAGTTCAAGTGGAGGTTGACTAATTAAGTAAAGGGGTAATGAGGAAAATTAATTCTAAGTGTACTATAGGGATCTATCATTTTATGCTACAAGATAGGATTGGGTTAGGGTCTAATTGATACCACTAACAAGGTTTGAGTTGATTAGGGTTGACTAAACTGTAGACCAGTTGATTAGTAAGTTCACAAATCAAGTTTTAAGATTTTTGGAGGTTTAAACAATTTTCTAGAATTTTCCTAAGATTCATAAAGCTATGGTCGAAGTATTCTTATGGAATTAAATCACTATCCCAAATTGGATTCTAATTAGTTTCTGAGGCTAGATAATTTCCTAAGCTTTCCAACGCATATTTATTTGCTAGAAATGGATTTCTAAATCTCCGGGAAATTAAATCTGAAATTCATATCTGAAACTAATTACGAACGGCGGGAAAATAAAAATGAAAGCGGATCGCATTCTAACGGAAACTGGGCCGCACCTAAGGATTCCCGAACGGGCTGGCCCAATAGGCTCACGCTGGCGGGGCAAGGAAAAAAAACACAAAACGGCCTGACGAAGGGGGCCCAACCGTCATAACTTAAAACCGAAGCGGTACGTATCTTCTTCCTGGGGACGAGCGGAGCTCACCGGCGGTCAGCAGCGAAGAAGATGGCGATGGGGAGCGGCGCAGGGGAAGCAGAGCTTGACGATGAGGTAGCAGAAAAGATCGCAGGTCTCCTCCTCCTCCGCCTGGTACCAGCGGAATCCCGAGAGGTGGCCGGGAACGCCGGGAACGGCTGCACGTCCTGGAGCTCGGCGTGCTCCGGCGAGCTCGAACCAACGAGCAACTAGCGAGGAGATTATGTCTAGGAGGTTCCTGGTGATGGTGTGGTTCTTTTCAGGGAAGAGAGGTGGCCCTTTTATAGGCGAGAGAGGGAGCACCGGCGGTGTCCAGTGGCGGCCAGCACACCGTGCGTGTCGGCCGTGGGAGGGGCAAGGCGTGGTTCTGGCGTGGGCGGCGGGTTACTGCATGTTGTAGGAGTGTCCTGGCGCGATGGGAGGTGTCGAGGCGGTCTGGTTCAGAGGGGGACATGGGAGGGGTCTGGTGTGTTCTTCCTCCATGCCTTCCATGTCTCATGGCCGTGGTTTGGGCAGGGGAGACAAGGGATCGACAAAGGAGAGTCCAGGGCACTGCTTGGAGGTCAGGGACTAGGGCTAGGGCTGCCAACCACTGTTGCAAACAGTTGTTTCGATTTTGTGTGATTTCTGCCCAGAACGTGTTCGACGAAATGCCCGCATGAAATCAAAATTTGAATTTTTGAAAATTTCCAATTGGGTTGGTCATTATATTGGATAGGGACTCTAATTTTTTTTTTGTTAGGTCAAGAGGTGGTGTTTTGCTCCAGGGCTATTTTGAATTTGGGGTTGTCATATGATTCAGATTCAAAGTTTAGCAGATGATTGAGTCAAGCTCTGATTTGAATTTTGGGTAGATACTTGTTGGTTGAGGTAGTATGTGAGTTGGTGAAGCTCAACTAACTGGCCAAACATGGAGGTGGGTTACAGATTTCTTAATCCAAGGGCTCAAAGTAGGGTAGTCAAACAGATTTCCTAGATCATCTTATTCTTCTCTTTTTCTTTCTTTCCTTTGTTTCTTCTTTCTTTGGTTCTTATAATTATTCTCAATTGCTTCTGTTGGTTAAGTTAGAATTAACTAACCAATGCACAACCAAAAATAACACACATGAAATCATAGAATACATATAATAGAAAATACATGTATGCATGAAATAATGGGTAAAAAGTTTTATCTGGGTCCAAGATTTGGTACTTTATTCAATAAGAAGTGGATTACAAATTCTGAGTTGTTACAATCTTCCCCCCTTATAAAGAATCTCGTCCCCGAGATTCACTAGTTAAGAACTGAAAAGATTGGGAAACTCTTTCTGAAGGTAATCTTCTCGTTCCCAAGTGGCTTCATCTTCGGTGTGATTACTCCACTGAACCTTCAGAAACTTGATGCTTCGGGTTCGAGTGGTTCGATAAGCTTCCTCGAGGATACGGGTAGGTACTTCACGATAGGTCAAATCCTTGTTGATGTCCACAGAACGGTGATCAATATTCTTGAAGATTTCGGGCTTCTCCGGAATTTCAAGACATTTCCGAAATAAAGACACGTGAAAGACATCGTGCACTTCAGACAATTCAGGGGGCATTTCCAACTGATAAGACACTTCTCCTCTGCGGTCTAGGATCTTGAAGGGTCCAATATATCTTGGTGCAAGCTTTCCTTTTACTTGGAATCTCTGCATTCCCTGGAGAGGTGAAACTCTAAGATAGACAAAATCTCCAATCTTGAAAGTCAGTTCTCTCCGTCTCTTGTCGGCATAACTCTTCTGCCTAGACTGGGCTGCCTTGAGATAATCACGAATCATGCGAACTTTCTCCTCAGCTTCTTGCAGAATGTCAGGTCCAAATATCTGACTGTCTCCGGTTTCAGACCAATTCAAAGGGGTACGACACTTTCTTCCATACAAAGCTTCAAACGGGGCCATTTGCAAACTGGCTTGATAACTGTTGTTGTAGGAAAACTCCGCGAAAGGCAGACAATCTTCCCACTTAGCTCCATAGGCTAGAACACAGGCTCTCAACATATCTTCAAGTATTTGGTTTACTCTTTCAGTCTGTCCATCAGTCTGAGGGTGGTAAGCTGTGCTGAAGGCTAATTTGGTGCCCAAGGCTTGATGTAAGCTTCTCCAAAATCTTGAGGTGAATTGGGTTCCTCGATCGGAAACTAAGGTTTTAGGGACTCCATGCAAACTAACAATTCTGGACAAATACAGATCTGCTAGCTGTCCCGAGCGATAAGTGGTCTTGACAGGAATAAAGTGGGCAACTTTGGTCAGTCTATCCACAATGACCCAAATAGAGTCATTGCCACGGCTAGACCTTGGAAATCCAGTGATGAAATCCATTCCAACAGATTCCCACTTCCATTCAAGAACTTGCAAAGGCTGTAGCAGTCCAGCAGGACGTTGATGTTCAGCCTTGACTCTTTGGCAGATGTCACACTTGGATATAAACGATGCAATCTCACGCTTCATTCCATGCCACCAAAATTGTTCCTTCAAGTCTTGATACATCTTGGTTCCACCGGGATGGATGGAGTAAGGTGTCTCATGGGCTTCCTTCATAATCACTGCCTTTAATTCTGAATCAGCAGGCACACAAATACGTCCTTTATACCAAAGAACTCCTTGATCATCTTCTTCAAATCCTGGCACCTTGCCGGAACTAATTCTGTGCTTGATCCCATCAATACTCTCATTTCCCTTCTGGGCTTCTTTGATTTGACTCATCAAGGTGGGTTGAAACTCAAGGTTGGCTAAGAATCCTTGACTGACTAGTTCCAATCCAAATTTTTCAAACTCTTGGTGCAACATGGGTTGCTCCTCCTTGATCATCATATTTAATGAGCATGGCTTCCTACTCAATGCATCGGCTACTACATTGGCCTTACCGGGGTGATAATGAATTTCTAGATCATAATCTTTGATCAACTCTATCCATCTTGTTTGCCTCATGTTCAACTCCTTCTGAGTAAAAATATACTTCAAACTCTTGTGGTCAGTGTAAATCACGCAACGGTTACCCATAAGATAGTGCCTCCAGGTCTTCAAAGCTAGAACTACGGCTGCTAACTCCAGATCATGGGTCGGATAATTTTCTTCATGAGGTCGAAGCTGCCGAGAGAGGTAAGCTATGACCTTGCCTTGTTGCATCAATACACAACCAAGTCCAAGTTTGGAAGCGTCGCAATAGACATCAAAGTTTTTGGTGATATCGGGCATGGTTAGGACGGGTGCGGTCACCAACCGCTTCTTGAGCTCTTGAAAAATCTCTTCACACTTAGGGGTCCATTCAAACTTCTTGTCCTTCTTCAACAGCTGGGTCATTGGCCGGGCAATGCTTGAAAATCCCTCAACAAACTTGCGGTAATATCCCGCTAATCCGAGAAAACCTCTAACTTCAGTTTGAGTGGTAGGGGCTTCCCATTCCATGACTGAGGTGATCTTCTTTGGGTCCACAGACACTCCTCCAGCTGATAATACATGGCCTAAGAATCCAACTTCCTTCAACCAGAACTCACATTTACTGAACTTGGCATATAGCTGATGCGCTCTCAGAGTCTCTAAGATTAATCTCAAATGAGTTGCATGCTCTTCTTCGGACTTGGAGTAGATAAGAATGTCATCAATGAAGACAACAACAAACTTATCCAGGAATTCCATAAAAACCTTATTCATGAGATTCATGAAGTAAGCAGGGGCATTGGTTAATCCAAAGGACATTACGGTGTACTCATACAATCCGTATCGGGTAGTGAAGGCTGTTTTGGGGATATCGGTTGCACGGATCTTCAGTTGATGGTATCCAGTTCTAAGGTCTATCTTTGAGAAGACTCGAGCTCCAGTCAGTTGGTCAAATAGATCCTCAATCTTCGGGAGAGGATACTTGTTCTTGATGGTCACATCATTTAGCTTGCGGTAATCAGTGCACAGTCGGCTAGAACCGTCACTTTTATCCACAAATAGAACGGGTGATCTCCAAGCTGAAGAACTTGGCTGAATCAGTCCCTTACTCAATAGGTCATCCAATTGCTTCTTTAACTCCACTAATTCCGCTGGGTTCATACGATAGGGTCGTTGGGCTATAGATCCAGTTCCGGGGATAAGCTCAATGATAAACTCAATATCCCGATCCGGTGGCATTCCGGGTAGCTCATCGGGAAAAACATCCGGATATTCACAAACGATGGGAACTTGCTCTAAAGTTGGTCCTGAGATACTCTTATGACATCGGGTGGTTTGGGTTGGTTTTACTGACACGTGCTTCACTATACTTCCAGTGCTACTCTTCACAGTGATGGTTTTCTTGGCACAATCTATCACTCCTTGATGGGCGGACATCCAATTCATACCAAGAACTACTTCCAAACCTTTGGTTCCCAATACTATCAAATTGGCTAGAAAAGCGACTCCATGAATTTCTATGGGAACTGCCAAACAGTTCCACTCAGACCTTGTTGTTGACCCAGGTATTTGTACTAACATGGCATGCTTCATAGGTTTTGGGTGAAGTCCACTTTTATCAACAAATAACTTAGTGACAAACGAGTGTGAAGCTCCAGAATCAAACAGAACTCTTGCAGGAGTAGAGTTAACAAGGAACATACCCAGCACAACGTCGGTGGCTTCCTGAGCTTCTTCAACGTTCATGTGATTCAGACGGCCTCGAGAGTGAGGTTGGTTCCTTGGTGGATAATTTTTGCCATTTCCGACACGGCGCTGCTGCTGAGCAGGAGCAGTGGTCTTGGATGCATCATTCAGCTTCTTGGGGCACTCATTGGAGTAATGCCCTTTGAGTCCGCACTCATAACAGGTAACACCAGACTTGTCACCAGGCTTGGGTAGCACAGGGGCGCCATTTGGCCTTGGAGTATTGGTGTTGAAGTTGTTGCCACTAGGTCTTGGAGGTGCACGGTTGAAGTTGTTGCCGGGCGGACGGTTGGGATAGTTGGGACGTGGAGCTAGTGCAGGGGGCCTCATAGGTCTAGGGGCGAAACCCATAGGTGGATTTCCTCTTGGCTTCTGTGAGTTGCTTGAGTTGCCTTGATACATCATACGGCGCTTGCGGTTCTCTGCAGCTTGCTTGAGTTTGCCTTCCATCTGAATGGCAGAGTCAACCAATGACTCCAGGTCGGCAAAGTGGATGCTGACCAAGACACATTGCATCTCATCATGAAGTCCATCCAGAAACCTTTCTTGCTTCTTCTCTGTGGTGTTGGTGTCATCTGGGGCATACCTAGACAAGGTAAGGAACTTGTCACGGTAATCCACCACAGATAGGGAACCTTGCTTTAGATTTCTGAACTCATCTCTCATCCTTTTAACCAATCCCATCGGAACATGGGCTTTGCTAAACTTGCTCTTGAATTCCTCCCAAGGCATCACATAACCGGGGGCTTGCATTGCACGGGTGCTATCCCACCAAGCTCTTGCGGCTCCAGCAAGATAGTGGGTGGTGTACAAAACCTTCTCATTTTCACCAACTTCGGCGACTGCCAAATTGTTTTCCATAGTGCGAAGCCAGTCATCGGCATCTAAGGGTTCTTCAGACTTAGTGAATATAGGTGGGTTGGTGTTTTGGAAACTCCTTAACTTGGATCGGTGATCACCATTGCCATTGTTTTCTCCTTCACCATTGCCATTGCCATTGCCATTGTTGTGGTTCATTGCCATCTGGGTTAATTGCTGAAGAGTGGCCAAGTTAGCTTGGCGCTCAGCTCGGGCTGCTTCCCGATCTTCCATGATCAACCTTAGCAGTTCGGCCATTTCCGGGTTCGGGGGTGGGGGTGCTCGCGGCATCTGAAGATAAGGTGTGTAAGACAAGAGGGAAAAAGCTAATTTTTGCTAAGATTTAAAGGTAAGATGGATGATGCAATTTTTGTCTTACTAAGGCCTTAAGGGCCAAATTCATATTTCATTCAACACTCATCAAACATATCATACATACGAGTTCACACATTACAAATGGTTTACCTCAAACCATTGCGACTCGTCTACTAGAGAGGGGGATACAACTCACACCTACACGAAGTGACTCAAGGTGAACTCATAACTAAATAACACGGAAGTCTCCAATCTAAACATCAGGCTCCTCGGGGTCTTCCTCCTCATCACTCACAATGAATCCATTATGCCCACCATCTTCCGGATCATCAAGGTCCTCCATGAAGTCATCCTCATCACTAATGAGGGCATTATCCTCCTTGCGGAGATCCATGCCTTCCTCCTCACCAAGGTGATCCTCGAGGCTCTCAATGTACTCAGTCAGCTCAGCCACATTGGCCTTCAACTCCTCACGGTCCTGATCCTTCTCATCGCGCTGGCGACGAAGACCCTTGCGCTCCTTCGCAAGTATCCTGATAGTGCTCCTCGCCTCCACCAGTGCAAAGTGCTCGAGGTTGGCCCTAGTACGGGCACGGTCGGCCTTCTGCTGAGTGGAGTACAGCAAGAAGTCCATGTGGTCGATGTAGGTACTCGGCTCATTTTGCCCGGGCATGTTTGCGGGATGCCCGTCCGCATCACGCCGAGCAAAGTTCCTAAAGCGCTCTCCCTGAACCTCCTCAACATGCCATCCGCACAAGCGGGCGTGCATCTCCTGCATCGCTCGGACCAAACCATCGGCCCAAGTGTTCTCCACAAGCTCGAACTTGATCCTTGGAGAACCCAAATTCCCCTTCTTGCCACGGCAACTGGCTCGGATAAGCCACCGTAGCTCTCCATCTGGGTGCTCATTGAGCACGGCTCCCTTGAACTCCGGATACAAACGATCCAGGAACAAGGTCAGGGTGGTGAGGTCGCGCTCGAAACAAAGGCTGCCACCATGGCCCAACTGGTAGTGCTCAACGAATACCGGGGCCATCTACAAAATTTTAGATTAGATTAAGTTAGTGATCAACTCAAGTGTGCAAAATTTTAAGTAGGCAAAACTTCTAGTATGTATAAAACTTTGCAAATAGAGAGGAAAGACTAAGCAATTTTTTTGCAACCATTACTTATATCTTTGCTTTTATCAAGTTTTCATTTAACGCCCATTCTAACTAAGGTCTCCTATGGTCAGCCTAGGCTCTGATACCAACTTGTGACGACCTCAAATTTGATACAAATTCGAAGTGCCCGTTATGTAATCCATCACAATCCCAGAATCTTTGTTGTGATTTACATAACGTAGTTGATACCACAGTTCCATAGACATTACAATACGAAGATTCAAATACAATGGTCATAGAGACCAAGTTCATATTACAACACAATATAGCAGCGGAAATAACGTCTTTGGGTCCATGCCTTCACCCTACAGGCAATGGCGACTCATGGAGACGAGCTTAGTTCTGGTACTCTTCTTCATACCCTTCCTCCTGGTATTCTTCCCCATAGTCTGGCCAAGTTGATAGCCAGGGACACAGCCATGAGTACATTGGATGCACTCGCAAACCATCTTATAAATGAAGTGATGAAGTAGAAATGCATGGTTGATATGGTGGATTAAGCACTAAGTTATTTGCAAAAGCTAGTTTTATTTCCCAAGAATGTTCATTTGTGGAGAAGAAATTTAGTTTTCTAGGTTCAATCTAAAGAGGGACTTCAAGGGTGTCAACATCATTGCCAAGTCAAGTCATTCACCCAGTTCACCATGGTCATTGTTTTATTCCTGACAAAAGTCAAGTAGAGCTTGCCAACTGTCCATGACCGCGGACGCGGCTATTCGAATAGTTTTACACTCTGCAGAGGTTGTACACTTTACCCACACCATCCGACTACTCATCGTGTGGGCAACTTCCCCGCATACCGTCATATGCCACGACAAGTAGCCGGCCATATTTTTTCACCTGCCCGCCTTAGCATAAACACTACCGCCTAGAGTTGTACCCCTCAACACCGAAGTCCAAGAAGCTGTCCGGAGTGTGCAAAGTTCCCAGCCGCTTGTCCCACCGGAATGCCACTAACCGGGGTAGGGTCCTACACCCGATAGTCCATTTTCAATGAGGGCTCTTCGGCTTGTACCCCAACCACCTATGAAGAGGAGGACAAGGCGAAACTCGGCCATAGCCAAGGGTGCCCTAGAAAAGGAGTCCCTGGTCGGACTTCCATTCACATTTGTAGGGTCTACACTAAGGCGAAACAAACTACTCCACTAAGCCCTGTCCCATACCAGGATAATGTGGTCGTACTGTATGGCTGGCTCACATAGTACATCACTCGTTGTCATTTCGCAAATACATTCCATAGTTCTTAGTCCAGATTATTTTTCCTTCATAAAACCCCCATGTAGGAGAAACCTCTAATTCAAGTGTTCAAGTTCAAGTCACACCTTTTCAACTAGGGTTCCCCTTATAGATGACCTCAGTTTTATTAGCGACTAAGCAACTAGTATGAGTGATGATACCACTAAGTAAGGTTGGATAAACTCAGCTTGATGCTCTTGCTAAGCAAGATATCCCTACACATCTATCATTCTACTCTAGCAATTCAATCATGCAATTTACTTAAAACAGATAGAATGCAATAGTAAAACTAGGTATTTGGAGTATGATTCAAAAGATGGCTTGCCTTGTTTGGCAAAGTGTCCGGGATATTCTTCTTCTTCTTGATAATAATAATCACCCTCAATATCCTCCGCAGCAACACTAGCGTCTAATAACGAAATAAACACAATACACACAATCACTACACAATCTTAGCAGCATACCAAGCACACATACTTGTTTCCAAACAATAGCCTTCATGTTGGATTTTATTGAATTGGTTTGTAAGTTTTCTTCCAAGTTTGCATTGAGTGTGCAAGTTAAATTTTCTACTATGTGTCATGTGTTGTTTACTTTTTGGAGTATGGGTAAGTAACTATGGTTATTTGGGCTAGTTCAAGTGGAGGTTGACTAATTAAGTAAAGGGGTAATGGGGAAAATTAATTCTAAGTGTACTATAGGGATCTATCATTTTATGCTACAAGATAGGATTGGGTTAGGGTCTAATTGATACCACTAACAAGGTTTGAGTTGATTAGGGTTGACTAAACTGTAGACCAGTTGATTAGTAAGTTCACAAATCAAGTTTTAAGATTTTTGGAGGTTTAAACAATTTTCTAGAATTTTCCTAAGATTCATAAAGCTATGGTCGAAGTATTCTTATGGAATTAAATCACTATCCCAAATTGGATTCTAATTAGTTTCAGAGGCTAGATAATTTCCTAAGCTTTCCAACGCATATTTATTTGCTAGAAATGGATTTCTAAATCTCCGGGAAATTAAATCTGAAATTCATATCTGAAACTAATTACGAACGGCGGGAAAATAAAAATAAAAGCAGATCGCATTCTAACGGAAACTGGGCCGCACCTAAGGATTCCCGAACGGGCCGGCCCAATAGGCTCACGCTGGCGGGGCAAGGAAAAAAAACACAAAACGGCCTGACGAAGGGGGCCCAGCCGTCATAACTTAAAACCGAAGCGGTACGTATCTTCTTCCTGGGGACGAGCGGAGCTCACCGGCGGTCAGCAGCGAAGAAGATGGCGATGGGGAGCGGCGCAGGGGAAGAAGAGCTTGACGATGAGGTAGCAGAAAAGATCGCAGGTCTCCTCCTCCTCCGCCTGGTACCAGCGGAATCCCGAGAGGTGGCCGGGAACGCCGGGAACGGCTGCACGTCCTGGAGCTCGGCGTGCTCCGGCGAGCTTGAACCAACGAGCAACTAGCGAGGAGATTATGTCTAGGAGGTTCCTGGTGATGGTGTGGTTCTTTTCAGGGAAGAGAGGTGGCCCTTTTATAGGCGGGAGAGGGAGCACCGGCGGTGTCCAGTGGCGGCCAGCACACCGTGCGTGTCGGCCGTGGGAGGGGCAAGGCGTGGTTCTGGCGTGGGCGGCGGGTTACTGCGTGTTGTAGGAGTGTCCTGGCGCGATGGGAGGTGTCGAGGCGGTCTGGTTCAGAGGGGGACATGGGAGGGGTCTGGTGTGTTCTTCCTCCATGCCTTCCATGTCTCATGGCCGTGGTTTGGGCAGGGGAGACAAGGGATCGACAAAGGAGAGTCCAAGGCACTACTTGGAGGTCAGGGACTAGGGCTAGGGCTGCCAACCACTGTTGCAAATAGTTGTTTCGATTTTGTGTGATTTCTGCCCAGAACGTGTTCGACGAAATGCCCGCATGAAATCAAAATTTGAATTTTTGAAAATTTACAATTGGGTTGGTCATTATATTGGATAGGGACTCTAAAATTTTTTTTTGTTAGGTCAAGAGGTGGTGTTTTGCTCCAGGGCTATTTTGAATTTGGGGTTGTCATATGATTCAGATTCAAAGTTTAGCAGATGATTGAGTCAAGCTCTGATTTGAATTTTGGGTAGATACTTGTTGGTTGAGGTAGTATGTGAGTTGGTGAAGCTCAACTAACTGGCCAAACATGGAGGTGGGTTACAGATTTCTTAATCCAAGGGCTCAAAGTAGGGTAGTCAAACATATTTCCTAGATCATCTTATTCTTCTCTTTTTCTTTCTTTCCTTTGTTTCTTCTTTCTTTGGTTCTTATAATTATTCTCAATTGCTTCTGTTGGTTAAGTTAGAATTAACTAACCAATGCACAACCAAAAATAACACACATGAAATCATAGAATACATATAATAGAAAATACATGTATGCATGAAATAATGGGTAAAAAGTTTTATCTGGGTCCAAGATTTGGTACTTTATTCAATAAGAAGTGGATTACAAATTCTGAGTTGTTACATGATCATTCTCCATTCGCCAGCTGAAACGCGGACTTTCTCCTTCTCCTTTTTGTTGTGCTCTTTTACTTTGTCGACTTGCCTGTCGACCTTTTTACTTCCTTCGTTGTTGTTTTCTTCTTCTGCCTCAGTGATAATGACGCATAGATGATGTACTTTGGAGATGCCACTGCTTCTAACGGCGAAGTCCCTTGCGCTGTTGTGCGTTTGACACGCTCTTTCTTCTGAGTCGAAATTTTCCTGAATTTCGTCGCCTTCTGCGATTGGTGCTTTTTCCAAGCTGACCGGCGAGTTTACCTCGCTGGAAGAGCCTTCTGATGATTCCAACATTACTTCTGTTTTGGGCTTGCTTGCCGACGGATCTGGTTTCATCGAATCCGAGAGGCGGGATGAACCCGATGGCCTGACGAAGATGCTCAAACTTCCAATTGTTAACTCCATCTCTTGACTTCCGTCGAATTCTGTACTGCTGTTGGCTAAAAGCGAAAAAACCGTCGAATTCATGATTCCAACGCCCAGAGTCCCCACGGTCGGCGCCAATTGACGAGGGTTAACTCGACAAATGTCCTAGATGAAGGACTTAGGATCGGGGAGATAGGGCATCGGATGAACTCGGAGGTAAGGTTAGTCAAAATAAGCGTATATCGAAAGCAAACTTGGGTGTTCAACCTGGCATGCTTTCAATCTGGCCTACACCGTCCCCTCCTGGCCCCTATATATAGGCGGCCAGGTCTCGAGGATCGGGTAGGGTCCGATACAGATTACAATATCGACATACGGTAAGAACTCGTATCTCGACTATCATTTCAATTGGGCCTAGCTTAACGGGCCTCAGGGGTACTCAACTAACGGGCTCTATTAACTATACCCTTGTCAGCTGTAAACAAAGGATTAAACGTATCGTGTGGTAAAAGATAGTTGTTTGCAAGAAAGTTAATAATGCTTGTAAATAGTAAACGGTAATATGAATGTAAAAGAATGGGCCGGGGTCCACAGTTCACTAAAGGTGTCTCTCCATAAAGATGAATAACATGCTGGGTAAACAAATTACAGTTGGGCAATTGACAGAATAAAGAATGCAACAATGCATGTCATGAGGATCACTATGAGATTCACTTGGGCATTACAACATAATACATAGACCGTAATCCAACTGCATCTATGACTAATAATCCACCTGCCGGATATCATCCGGACAACCGTTGGGTATTAAGTTGCAAGCAACAAATTATCGCCTTAAACAAAGCGTGTAATGTAAACAATACAAATGTCCTTGAACACAAGATTGTTGTTTTCTGTTGGGGGGATGACCCTCGGTTGGGTCAAGAGACTAGAAAGAGATAAGATAAGAGATTGACTATAACAAGTTTGACCAAGGTTGGGCCTGGCCGACATATAGAAGTCTCGGCCTGGCCGGCATATAAGAAATATCGCGGCTGGTACTCAGGAATGTCGGCTTAGCCGAAGTATGGTATGTAATATGCCGGCATGTATAATATGCCGGCCTAACCTAGTTGGTGTATTATGCAGGAACAAGAGCAGGCCTGATTACCCAGTCAGGGGTTGGTGGTCTAGCATATGGGTCCGGGGTATGACCAATGGTTATATCCTGGACACAGAAGTCAACCAAAGGGTCATGTCCCTACAATCAAGGAGAGAACCTTCCCAGGCATGGGGGAGGATGATGATGACAGGGTGCACAGTGGTGGTTTACCAACCACCATAGTGCTAAGGACAGTTCCTTCACAGTGGTAAGGTCACAGTCAAAGAAGTACAAGGTACAAGCATGGAGAGTCACATCGAGAGCAATCAGGGAGAAAGTCAAGGGTGGCAGACCATTGTCACCTTGTCCTATTTGGACGGTAGCCAATGTCATCTACCCCTAGATGACCGTTGTAACCCTGGGCACCACTATATAAGGTAGCCCAAGGAGCCCTAGTAAAGGGTTGGTCACTAGATAGTCTCACAGTTGATAGAGCTTCTTCCTCCTCTAGCAGAGAGCATGGAAGACGCCATTGTTGTACCTCCATCGATCCATTTATACAGAGAGTAGTGCAGAAGTAGGGGTGTTATCTCCTTACGAGAGCCCCGAACCTGGGTAGCTTGTGTGTCTCTTTCTGTCATGCTCCTTAGCGTGTTTCCCTCTCCCGAATCCTCCAGTACTTAGTTCGGCCCCTACTTAAGCCATCCCATGGCATATGTTGTTTCACCATGACGACATTTGGCGCCCACTGTGGGGCAGATCGATGTGCTGGCTAGAGTCTTCATTTGGGCGGGATCGATGATAGCTTTGTTGGGAGAGCGCGTGGTCTCTGGCCTCATCCAGAGGCTGGGCTCGCTCAGCTTCATCTCCAACAATGCCGGTTGTCTCAGTGCCCGGCCCTTCCCCAGGAACGGCCGGATCATCTCTTTCGATTCCCATAAGGTGTACGTGGGGACTGAGAGAGCTTGCAGGTACCCGGAGCAGGTGCTGATGGTGGTGGATCCTCCGTCGCATATGCTGGCTCATGCTGGGCATAGCGCTCGCCCAGTAGAGTCGGCAGAGGTCATGATGACTGCTCCTGCTACGCTGCCGACAGGCGGTGCCGGCAAAGGAGCTGCAACAGATGTCCCTCCTGAGCCGCAGAGGACAAAGAAGTCAGCACGTCTGCCACTGGAGAGGGTGGAGAACCTAGCTGGCACTTCCGGCGTGTCGGCTAGGGACCAGCCCTTGATCCCCATCATCATCTGGCTTCTCAAGCCGGTGCAGTCCGGCGTTAACCCGGAGCAGGCGAATGAGGTCCTGGAGGAGCAGCGTTAGGCCCTCGTCGACGAGGCCCTGGCCATGCAGCAGGAGCAGGACAAGTTCAACCGCGAGCTACGTGAATATGAGGCTGCCCAAGGTTTTACTCTTGTCGTAACCTGGCCTAGCCGGATAGATGAGGTTAGAACTAGAGGTAGAGATCTAAATACTGAGCTAGACAAGGATACTAGAACTAGGGCTCATAGTGCTACCAGTACTGTGCCGGCGCATCCTAAGCTGATATATAGCTCACCAGTAAAGAACCTTAGAGCAGCAGCAGAGGTAGCTAAGGAACTGTCTAGTTTATCCGGCGAAGCACTGCGTGAGCAGCAAGCCCGGATAAACCATGTTTTGTCTGAAGCTAGTAAGCAACAGGAGGCCTTTAAGTAGGCGAATCCAGGTCTGGCGCATCTCAGTACATTGTGTCGATGGGAGGTGTCGGCGCGACGTCGAAGGGCCAAGCCGTGTCCCCGCATCATAGCGCCCGGTGTGCCGGAAGTGTAACCTCTGGCCGCTGGGACAACCAGATCCAGGTGTATGATCCGGCAATCGCCGGAAAGCAGGCGATGACGCAGGGAAATGCCGATCAAGGTGACCAACAAGTCGGCAACAAGAATGCCGGCCAGAACTATCCGGCCGAGCAAGGAGCACGCTCGGCTGGTGGTGGCCGAAATAACAACCTTCCTCGGTATCCGGTGCAAGTTTAGCACCAGCAACAACAAGGTGCCGGGTATGTGATGCAGCATCAAGGAGGAGTCCAGCCGAGACATCGGGAAGACGATGGAAATTCTGCCCTTGCGAGGACAGGATACCAGCAACCTCGGCAGTTGCAGCATCAACAGAGCCAACAGTATGAGCAATACCAGCAAGACCAGCCGGCGCAGCAGCAAAACATGATTCTGGGCCAAATTGCCTCTCGGCTAGGACCACGGTCCCTGGCCCTGGATGATGCACGCATCAAGCTGGACGCGATCTACCAGACAGAATTGGTGGAAAGACAAGAAGCTCCGGGTCCTATGTGCTTTGGACCCCAAATTATGGGTGAGCCGGCACCTTACTGTTTTTAGCTTGCGCGTGGCGTGAGGATATATAATGGCAGTACAAAGCTAGAAGACTGGTTGGAGGATTACTCCACTGCAGTGAACATTGCCAGAGGAAACCTTTGGTGGGCGGTGCGCTATGTACCGCAGATGCTTGAAGGACCAGCCAGGATATGGCTGAATAACTTGCCAGCCAGAAGTATCAATGGCTAGATGGATTTTGAAGAACAATTTGTGTCCAACTTCACCAGTACCTACAAGAGACCCAACCGACCGCAGCAACTAGCTAAATGTCGGCAAGGAGACTATGAGATAGACCGTGACTACCTCACTAGGTGGTGGACGATGTGCAGTTCCTGTGAAGGAGTTGTGGAATCACAGGCCATCATGTGGTTTGCTTAGGGATGCCGGCACGACACCATGTTGTGGCAGAAACTCCAGAGAGATATGCCGGCCACTTTGGCCGAGACAATAAAGATTGCTGATAGTTATGCGTTGGGAGACCTGATGGCTTGTAAGTAAAGCTCGTTGGGAACCCCAAGAGGAAGGTATGATGAGCACATCAACAAGTCTTCCCTTAGTTGTGAAACCAAGGATTAATCGAACCAGTAGGAGAAAGCCAAACTTCAGAAGGTGATGCTTGCTAGCTTCGTGACACTCTGGACAAGGGCGCCAGATTAACTGCTTGTCGGCGTGTAGCTTTTCACCAGCAGCAACGTGAAACCTACACACAACACAACCAAGAACTTTGCTCCCAACTTACGATGAGGTTGTCAATCTCACCGGTTTGCTGTAAACAAAGGATTGAGTGTATCGAGTGGTAATAGGATAATAGTATGCAAGAAAGTAAATAGTGCGAGTAAAAGTAAAACGGTATAGCAATGTTAAGGAAATTGGACCAGGATCCACAGTTCACTAGTGGTGTCTCTCCATAAGATAAATAACACATGCTGGGTAAACAAATTATAGTTGGGCAATTGATAGAGTAAAGATAACGCACATATGTCATGAGGATCACTATGAGATTCACTCTAGGCATTACGACAAAATACATAGACCACCATCCAACTGCATCTATGACTAAAAATCCACTCGCGGGGAATCATCCGAGGACCCCTTGAGTATTAAGTTGCGAACAACAGATAATCGCATTAAGCAAAGTGCGTAATGTAAACAAAGCAAATGTCCTTGGACACAAGAATGTAGTTTTCTCCCTAGTGGCAATAGCACATCTACAACCTTAGAGGTTTCTGTCACTCCCCTAGATTAAATAGAGGCATGACTCCAAATATCGAGCATAAATACTCCCTCTTGGAGTTACTAGCATCTACTCGGCCAAGATAGCTACTAGCAACGGAAAGCATGCAAGATCATAAACATCATAGAGATAACATAAGATATAATATTCAACACATAGTACCAATACTCATCGGATCCCAACAAACACAACATGTATGATTACATAAAGATGATCCTGATCATGTAGGGCAGCTCACAAGATCTAAACATGAAGCACATGGTGGAGGAGACAACCATCTAGCTACTGCTATGGACCCATAGTCCAAGGTAGACTACTCACACATCACTCCGGAGGTGACCATGGTGGTGTAGAAGGCCTCCGGCAGGGTGCCGGAAAGAGCTCCTGGATCCTCCCGACGGCGACGGCTTGCGGTATGTTTCGTGGAAAAGAGATCCGTCCTCCAGGTTTTTCCCATCGAGAGGAACTTATAGCCGAAAGGGCATCATCAGAGGTGGGGCCAGCTGGCCTCACCATAGGGCGGCACGGCCAGGGCCTCTGCCGCGTCCCCTGGTGGTGAGCCTGGCTCGATGCCCCCCTCCGTCTCATCTTCGGTCTTTGCGAAGCTTCGGTAAAAATAGGAGGTTCGGCTTTTGTTTCGTCCAATTGTGAGAATATTTCCTGTGTAACTTTTCTGAAACACAAAAACAACAGAAAATAGGGAACTGGCACTGTGGCATCTTGTTAATAGGTTAGTTCCAGAAAATGCATAAAAACGCCACGAAGTGTAACAAAACACAAAACAAATGGTGTGTAAACAAGCATGGAGCATCAAAAATTATAGATACGTTTGAGACATATCAAGTATCCCCAAGCTTAACTCATGCTCGTCCTCGAGTAGGTAAGTGATAACAAAAGAATAATTTTTGAGGTGACATGCACCATCACAATCTTGATCATCTAAGTAAGCATTGAGTGCTGGGATCAAAGAACTTAAAACATGGGCATAAAAGACATAATCTTGACAATAAGAACTTAGCAACCATGTTATAACATGAAAAGAAACACAAACGAAAGATCATGAATAAAAAAAATGAAAGTCAAACGTGTGTTCAAATCATATGGAAAACATAGCAAATGGTATTCAGCTTGTCCCTCATGGAATAGCAAAACATAAATGCATAGGACACCTTCAAGTTTAAGAGGGCGACTAGATACAAATAATTTAAGAACAAGTGAAACCATAATCATGAATCAATCAATGATAACTTTGGGACAATGCACATTATACATAGAATGGCAACTATGCTCTCTTTAACGGTGCATAAAGGTAGAAGGTGGAGACTCAACATAAAATTAAAAGAAAGACCCTTCGCAGAGGGAAGCACTGATTAAACATGTGCTAGAGCTTTTCATTTGTAAAACAGAGAGATAAAAATTTGGTTTTGAGAGGTGGTTGTCTTTGTCAACGGCTGGCAATGGGGTTCTTACTATCTTCCATACAAAATGAAGCAAGTTTTTGAGAGAGATTGGCACTTTGGTGCTCTTTTATAAAGCTTGGCACTCCTCCCCACCTTTTTCCTTTCACAAACCATGGCTAACTGATTCCATCGGGTGCCCACCAACATTCACATACCATGGAGGAGTGTTTTTTTTCTTTTTTTTTTCTTTTTTTTTTCTTTTTGGAATAAGACAATATGGAAGATAGCAAATCCGACCACTACATCCCCATGAGCTGAAAACAGTGTCACAAAACGAGAAGTATTTTGAAGGTTTTTTGAAAGGTAGCACATGAAAATTTACTTGGAATGGCTTACAAATACCATGCATAGGAATTTATAGTGGACACTGATACGTCCCAAACGTATCAATAATTTTTGATGCTCCATGCTCGTTATTGCACCATTTGCTTTGTGTTTCGTTACACTTCGTGGCGTTTTTATGCGATTTCCGGAACTAGCCTATTGACAAGATGCCACAGTGCTAGTTCCCTATTTTATGCTATTTTTGTGTTTCAGAAAATCTACACAGGAGATATTCTCAGAATTGGACGAAACGACCACCGAAACTCCTATTTTTCCCGGACGAAGGACGAGGACCGAAGGAGAGCCGGAGAGGGGCCAGGGGCCAGCCTCACCATGAGGGGGCGTGGCCCAGCACCTGGCCGCACCCACCTATGGTGAGACCACCCTGGTTCACTCCTGACGATGCCCCTTCACCTATAAGAAGCCTTGGGACGGAAAACCCTAAAACAATCGATGAAATTTCCAGAAGAGTTCCGCAGCTCTGCCGCCGCCACCGACGAATTTTGGGGGACAGAAGTCTCTATTTCGGCACCCTGCCGGGATAGGGAAGTGCCCCCGGAGCCATCTCCATCGGTCTCCATCGCCGTCTCCATCGACTTCACCGCCATCTCCACCAACCTTGCTGTCTCCTATGATGAGGAGGGAGTAGTTCTCCCCCGGGGCTGAGGGCTCTACTGGTAGCTATGTGGTTCACCTCTCTCTCTCCCATGATGTGATCTTTATGTGACCGTGAGCTTTGTATCTAGTTGAATTGGTATATATTATTATTCAGATATTATGCTTCTCCAGTGCTTTATATTTGTAATCTCCGGAGATACCTTGTATCATGGTGTGAAGGTGACTAGTGTGCGCATCATGTGTGTCTTTTTGGTTAATGTCTCTATGAATTGTTGGTGTTTGTTGGAACCATCTAGTGCGTTCACGGTGATAGTGCGGGACAATCTAGTTTGGAGAAATACGGACTTTGAGGAGTGCTTCGTAGCCCTACGCATGATTAGTGTTTGTTTTCCATTGGAGAATTGTTTTGAGTTGCATATTGATGATAGTATCTATTGGTTCAATTATGTTATATTTGTTGGGAGTGTGTCCACTAGTGAAAGTATGATCCATAGGCCTTGTTTCCAAGCATTGCACACCGTTTCCTTTCAGTTTTGTTACATGTTTGCTCGCAGCGATACTTATTTCAGATTACATTTACTACTTATAATCATCACTACTACTTGTATTTCACTATCTCTTCGCCGAACTAGTGCACCTATACATCTGACAAGTGTATTGGGTGTGTTGGGGACACAAGAGACTTTCTGTATCATAATTGCAGGGTTGTTTGAGAGGGATAGCTTTGACCTCCTCCTCCCTGAGTTCGATAAACCTTGGGTGATCCACTTAAGGGAAACTTGTTGCTGCTCTACAAACCTCTGCACTTGGAGGCCCAACACTGTCTACAAGAACAGACGCGTGCGTAGACATCAAGCTCTTTTCTGGCGCCGTTGCCAGGGAGGTAAGGTAAAAGGTACTCGCATCCTCCTTTGTGAGTGCTTGAAGTTATTTCCTTTAGATTCTGCAATTATATCTTTTTGTTTCTTGTTTTTATTTTCACTAGTTAGGCTTAATGGAAAACAAAGAGTTCTTTAGTATTTTTCATGAGTTAGGATATGGAGTGTTTGAAGAGAAAATTGAAAAACCTTTGGAGCTTAATTTGCATGCTAATAGTGTTGTTAGTATGAATGCTTTGAACACCGTTACTTCTAATGCTATAGAAAAGTCTAAGCTGGGGGAAGCTGGTTTTGTTAAGCATGATATTTTTAGTTCCCCAGCTTTAGTGGAGAAATTTTGCTCTGATGATATTTTATCTCCCATATGTGATGTTTCTAATGATGCTTGTGCTCCTCATCCTTTTAAAATACCCATGAAAATTGTTGAACGTGCTATGGATAACTGCTATTTAGGAGATGGAACTGTCCATCCTCGTGATCATTTGCTCTTTATACATGAATTATGCGAGTTGTTCAAGTGTGCAGGTATTTCAATGAACCAAGTTAAGAGGAATCTATTTTCTTTATCACTGAAGGGCAGAGCTGCGGAATGGTATAAAACACTGAAGGATGGCTGACCTGTCGACTGGGAGGAAATTGTACCTCTCTTTTATTCTAAATTCTATCCTTCTAGTGAGGTTTATAAAGATAGGAATTATATTTATAATTTTCATCCGCATGAGCGAGAAAGCATTGCCCAAGCGTGGGGAATATTGAAGTCACTAATGCTCAAATGTCCTATTCATGATCTTCCCCGTAATATTGTTATTAATAATTTTTATGCAAGGCTTTCAGGATATTACAAGGATTATCTAGATGCATCCTTTGATGGCTCTTTCACAAGCAAAGATGTTGGCGTCAAGTGGGATCTGCTTGAAACAATTCAAAACAATATTGAAGATTGGGAGAGCGACAAAGGTAAAGGATCAGGTATAAATTACAAGTATGATTGCATTAAGTCTTTCGCTGAAAACTGCTGATTTTCAAGAGCTTAGTGCTAAATATGGTCTTGATCCTCGAATTATGGTTGATTGTTTTAGAGCCTTTGCTTCCCATATTAATGTTCCCAAACGAAATGGGGACGTGTATCATGAACCTTTTAAAGACACTTGCATAGAAAGTGATATTGTTATTGATGATTGCAATAAACATGCTCAAACTTCTGAGAGTACTATTTCTTATAAGCATGTTAATTTTTGTGGAGTACATAGACCTTGTGAACAGAGTCACAACAAGGAAGATTATTGTATCCACCACGGGAATGAAGAAACCCGAATGTGGCACAAGGCTCTAGATGAGCTGGGTGAAAAGGTTTGTGAGCTTTATCCTTTTCTTTGTGAATTTTGCGATGACATGGGTCATTTTAATTTTCAATGCTCAGGCCCTAATAGTCACCTTTCTAATCGAATGAGTACCGCAAGTTTGTATTGTGATGACAAGATTACTCTAAATCAGCATGATGAGCTTACTTTGTTTTTGGGGTGTGAAGAGATATCTAGAAAGACTTCTTTGGTAGATATGAGTGTTTTTGATGTTAATAGCACCCTTCGTTGTTGTCATCTCTATTGTGTTAAAGATTGCCTCGCAAATACTTACATACAAAATCTTATAAAACATGATGTTTTGCCAAGCTATGACAGGACTGATAGATGTTTCTATCTTATTAATAGAGACGAGGAATCCTCCAAAGTTTCTTCTGTTGTTTCTATCAGTAAACCAGATTATGTGGAAAAGATGCCTTCCAAGTCTCTCCCTCCTGAAGGAGAGAGTAAGAAGAGTAAGAAGAAGAAGAGGAGTAAAAGGTGAGAGGAAACGGTATCTTCCCCTAAGCATGTTGCTCCTATTATAGATTATGATAATTCTGATCTTGATGATGTTCCTATGCCTGTTACCTATGTTAGTGATCATGATTGGGAAAAGCACTCTACTTTTGATATTGAAAATCTTTTTAGTACCAATTCTAAGGTTAATAATTGTTGTACCATTAGTACTATCCATGTTCCTTCTTATGATGATATGTTTGATGAATATGCTTTGCAAAATAGTTGTTCTCTCGCTTATGATGATACTAAACCTCTAGTTTATGATGGTTATGATGATGAGTATAATATTTTCAGTTCACCTACTTTTGAGGAGAAAATTAGTTATGATTACAATATGCCTCCTGTTTTTTATGATTATGGTGATGAGAATAATTATTCTATTGAATCTGCTCCTACTACAATTGTTCATGTGGGGAGTATTAATTCTTTTATGCATGTGGCTCATGATAGGGATGTTTTATGTGATAGTTATATTGTTAATTCTATTCATGATGCTACTGAAAGTTACTATGAGAGAGGGAAACATGGTTTGATGAATCTCAACAATATTGAGTTTCTCCTCTTTATTTTGCAAATCTTGAAGTGACACTTGTTTTATCTATCCATGTTTGCTACTATGTGCCTCGTTGATTTATTTTCTTACAAGATTCCTATGCATAGGAAGTGGTTTATATTTAAATATGTTTCATATTTGCTTTTTAATGCTCTCTCCTGCTTCAAGTTCCTTATTGGCACCTTTGCCTTAAGTTCTTTTCGGGCGCCTATGTAAGCATTTTCTAATATTACTGCGCCTAGCTCAAAGGCGTTAAAGAAAAGCACTCTTGGGAGATAACCCAATGTTTTACTTTCAGTTCTTTTTCTTTATTTGAGTCTTGGAAGTTATTACTACTGTAATAACCTCTCCTTATCATTTTTACTTCATTGTTGTGCCAAGAGAAGCCTCTAATTTGAGTGAGGTAAGATTTGGGGAAGTTGCTGTCCTGAAACAGATTTCGGTGCTGCACCGTAAAAATTCGTGAAAATTCTCAGAATATCTTTTTGACCTGCGATTTCTTGTGCATATGCCCCAGGTTATTTTCAAACTTTTATTAGTTTAACACTTTTTGATTTGAGCAACAGAAAACCCTCTAAAAAATCGACATTGTCAGCTGTTCTGTTTTGACAGATTTCTGCCACTAGTTGTGTTTGCCTCTCGATCGCTTTCTTTTTGAGTTATTTTGATCACGGAACTTTTGGGGAAGTTGCTACAGTGGTATATGCTTTATATGTGGTGGTTTTGATTTGAAATCTGAACTAAAAAGGGTTGATTCATTATTATGCTTACATTAATGTTGCTAATAGAATTGTGTTGAGTTTTGTATGAAGGAAGTTTTCAAGTGTAGGGATTGGAGAATGATGAGATGAGGTGAAGAATGGACAAAAGCTCAAGCTTGGGGATGCCCATGTCACCCAAAGAAATATCCAAGAAGTACAAGCGTCAGAGCTTGGGGATGCCCCCAAGGCACCCCTTCTTCATCGACAAAAATCAGGTCACCTTTCAAGACACTATATTTTTATTGCTTCATGCACTATGCATTTTTTTGGAGCGTCAATTGTTTTTGCTTTCAGTTTTCTTTTGTTTTGTTTTCTGCAATAAATGGTTGGATCACATCATGTTTGTTTTGGAGAGAGCTATGCTCCATTTTTCATTGCCAAGAACACTCTAGTTTTCACTCTTTTTGTTCAACGAGTGTTCTCTTTTTCTGCTACTGCGTTTAGCTTTCGTTTTTCGCCTTGATTTTTATTCAGATCTTGCTATATCTTTGCATCAAGTTGTATTTGGACCTCTGGTCTATGTTGGTTTTCATCAAAAGAGTTGTTTCAAAAGGGTTCGAATGGTGTTGGAAAACAGAAAAAGTTTCATGCAAAAAGTGGTACAAAAAGGAGCTTGTGTAGACTGCGGCCTAGGCTTTTGCATGTCGTGCTTGATGTCTTTTTGATAGTATGCGTAGTATTTTTTGCTGTAGCATGACTTGTCCCAAATGACTGAGATTGCTTAATAAGCCTTTGAAAAAATCATGCGTTGTTTTTATTATTTGGAAGCATTAATTTGGTTTTCTCCTTTGATGCTTTATTTGGGTTGACTTGGCACATGCTTACTCATGTTGACTACAAAATAAGTCACCTATAGCCTCTATGATCATTTGGTTTTTGACTTGTGATACCACTTTATGCTTCTTTCAATGATGTTTTGTCGCTATGCATGATTATGGCCGTTATTGCTCTCTTAGTTGGTCACTCCCAGTCTTTTACTAGCCCTCATTTTGTACTGAGTATGAGCTCTACTCGTGCATCCAACTCCCAAAAATCAAGTTTGCCATTGTGTCCACTATAAATTCCTATGCATGGTATTTGCAAGCCATTCCAAGTAAATTTTCATGTGCTACCTTTCAAAAAACCTTCAAAACACTTCTCGTTTTGTGACACTGTTTTTAGCTCATGGGGACGTAGTGGTCGGATTTGCTATCTTCCATATTGTCTTATTCCAAAAAGAAAAAAAGAGAAAAAAAAGAAAGAAAAAAGGCACTCCTCCATGGTATGTGAATGTTGGTGGGCACCCGATGGAATCGGTTAGCCATGGTTTGTGAAAGGAAAAAGGTGGGGAGGAGTGCCAAGCTTTATAAAAGAGCACCAAAGTGCCAATCCCTCTCTCAAAAACTTGCTTACTTTTTGTATGGAAGATAGTAAGAACCCCATTGCTAGTCGTTGACAAAGATAACCACCTCTCAAAATCTAGTTTTTATCTCTCTGTTTTACAAATGAAAAGCTCTAGCACATGTTTAATCATTGCTTCCCTCTGCGAAGGGCCTTTATTTTACTTTTATGTTGAGTCTCCACCTTCTACCTTTATGCACCGTCTAAGAGAGCATAGTTGTCATTCAGAGTATAATGTGCATAGTCCCAAAGTTTATTATCGATTGATTCATGATTATGGTTTTGCTTGTTCTTAAATTACTTGTATCTAGTCACCCTCTTAAACTTGAAGGTGTCCTATGCATTTATGTTTTGCTACTCCATGAGGGACAAGCTGAAAACCATTTGCTATGTTTTCCATATGGTTGAAACACACACGTGACTTTCATTGTTTCATTTTCATGATCTTTCCTTTGTGTTTCTTTTCATGCTATAACATGGTTGATAAGTTTCTATTATCAAGATTATGTCTTTCATGCCCATGTTTTAAGTTCTTTGATCTCAGCACTCAATGCTCTATCTCGTTGATCAAATTGTGACGGTGCATGTCACCTAAAAAATTATTATTTTGTTATCACTTACCTACTCGAGGACGAGCAGGAGTTAAGCTTGGGGATGCTTGATATGTCCCAAACGTATCTATAATTTTTGATGCTCTATGCTCGTTATTGCACCATATGCTTTGTGTTTCGTTACACTTCGTGGCATTTTTATGCGATTTCTAGAACTAACCTATTGACAAGATGCCACAGTGCTAGTTCCCTGTTTTCTGCTGTTTTTGTGTTTCAGAAAAGCTACACAGGAAATATTCTCAGAATTGGACGAAACGACCACCGAAACTCCTATTTTTCCCGGATGAAGGACGAGGACCGAAGGAGAGCCGGAGAGGGGCCAGGGGCCAGCCTCACCATGAGGGGGCGCGGCCCAGCCCCTGGCCGCGCCCACCTGTGGTGAGACCACCCTGGTTCACTCCTGACAACGCCCCTTCGCCTATAAGAAGCTTCGGGATGGAAAACCCTAAAACAATCGGCGAAATTTCCAGAAGAGTTCCGCAGCTCTGCCGCCGCCATCGACGAATTTCGGGGGATAGAAGTCTCTATTCTGGCACCCAGCCGGGACGGGGAAGTGCCCCCGGAGCCATCTCCATCGGTCTCCATCACCGTCTCCATCGACTTCACCGCCATCTCCACCAACCTTGCTGTCTCCTATGATGAGGAGGGAGTAGTTCTCCCCCGGGGCTGAGGGCTCTACCGGTAGCTATGTGGTTCACCTCTCTCTCCCATGATGTGATCTTTATGTGATCGTGAGCTTTGTATCTAGTTGAATTGGTAGATATTATTATTCAGATATTATGCTTCTCCCGTGCTTTATATTTGTAATCTCTAGAGATACCTTGTATCATGGTGTGAAGGTGACTCGTGTGTGCATCATGTGCGTCTTTTTGGTTAATGTCTCTATGAATTGTTGGTGTTTGTTGGAACCATCTAGTGCGTTCACGGTGACAGTGTGAGACAATCTAGTTTGGGGAAATACGGACTTTGAGGAGTGCTTCGTAGCCCTACACATGATTAGTGTTTTTTTTCCATTGGAGAATTGTTTTGAGTTGCATATTAATGATAGTATCTATTGGTTCAATTATGTTATATTTGTTGGGAGTGTGTCCACTAGTGAAAGTATGATCCCTAGGCCTTGTTTCGAAGCATTGCACACCATTTCCTTTCAGTTTTGTTACATGTTTGCTCGCAGCGATACTTATTTCAGATTACATTTACTACTTATAATCATCACTACTACTTGTATTTCACTATCTCTTCACCGAACTAGTGCACCTATACATCTGACAAGTGTATTGGGTGTGTTGGGGACACAAGAGACTTTCTATATTATAATTGCAGGGTTGTTTGAGAGGGATAGCTTTGACCTCCTCCTCCCTGAGTTCGATAAACCTTGGGTGATCCACTTAAGGGAAACTTGCTGCTGCTCTACAAACCTCTGCACTTGGAGGCCCAACACTATCTACAAGAACAGACGCGTGCGTAGACATCAGACACATTGGCATAACTTGGTTTTTGGGAGTTGGATGGATGAGTAGAGCTCATACTCAGTACAAAATGAGGGCTAGCAAAAGACTAGGAGCGACCAACTAAGAGAGCAATAATGGCCATAATCATGCAAAGCGACAAAACATCATTAAGAGAAGCATAAAATGGCATCAAAATTCAAAAAACTAAATGATCATAGAGGCTTATAGCGACTTTGTAAGAGTCAAACATGTTGTAAGCATGCGCCAAGTCAACCCAAATAAAGCATCAAAGGAGAAAACCAAATAAATGCTTCCACATAATAAGAACAACGCATGATTTTTTCAAAGGCTCATTAAGCAATCTCAGTCATTTGAGACAAGTCATGCTACAACAAAAATCACTAATCATACTATCAAAACGACATCAAGAATGGCATGCAAAAGTCTAAGCCGCAGTCTAAACAAGCTCCTTTTTGTACCACTTTTTTGCATGAAACTTTTTCTCTTTTCCAACACCGTTCGAACCTTTTTGAAACAATTTTTTTGATGAATACCAACATAGACCAGATGTCCAAATATACCTTATGCAAAGATAAAACAAGATCTGAACAAAAATCAAGGCGAAAAATGAAAGCTAAACGCAGTTCTAGAAAAAGAGAACACTCATTGAACGATAAGAGTGAAAAACGGAGTGTTCTTGGCAAATGAAAAACGAGTACATCTCCTCCAAAAGAAATTTGTTGGGGTCCAACCATTTATTGCAGCAAACAAAACAAAAGAAAACTGAAAGCAAAAGTAAAGATGCTCCAAGAAAAATGCATAGTGCATGAAGCAATATAAATATAGTGTTTTGAAAGGTGACCGGATTTTGGCCGATAAAGAAGGGGTGCCTCGGGGGCATCCCCAAGCTTTGATGCTTGTACCTCTTGGATATTTCTTGGGGTGGCATGGCATCCCCAAGCTTGAGCTTTTGTCCATTCTTCATCTCATCTCATCATTCTCCAATCCCTACACTTGAAAACTTTCTTCATACAAAACTTAACACAATTCTATTAGCAACGTTAGCATAAGAATAATAGTAAATCAACCCTTTTTGGTTCAGGTTTCAACTAAAAACACCACATATAAAGCATATACTACTTTAGCAACGTCCCCAAAAGTTCCGTGATCAAAAGAACTCAAAAAGAAAGCGATCGAGAGGCAAACACCAATAGTGGCAGAAATCTGTCAAAACAGAACAGCTGACAAAGGTTGATTTTTTCGAGGACCTTCTGTTGCTCAAATCGAAAAGTGTAAAACTAATGAAAGTTTTGATATAACCTGGGGCATCTGCACAAGAAATCATAGGTCAAAAAGATATCCTGAGAATTTTCATGAATTTTTACGGTGCAGCACCAAAATCTGTTTCAGGACAGCAACTTCCCCAAATCTTACCTCCCTCAAATTAGAGGTTTTTCTTGGCACAACAACGAAATAAAAAGGATAAGGAGCGGTTATTACAGTAGTAATAACTTCCAAGGCTCAAATAAAAGATAAAGTACTGAAAATAAAACAATGGGTTATCTCCCAAGAGTGCTTTTCTTTAACGCCTTTGAGCTAGGCACAGAAAGTGCAAATCAAGTAATATCAAATGAAGCATTAAGATCAATTGCAGAAGTCTTTTCAACAATGAATTGAATTGTGTTCAAATGAGTTTTCGAAGATCCCTTGTGAACACTCTTTGGTTCACTACTTTCATCAAAAAGATTTTCAGGACAAATCCAATCGAAATTCTTTTCCAAAGCTTCATGCAATCCTACAAGTTTGCAAGGAATTGGTACTTTGATATCTTCTTTGGTTGTATCAATAACATTAACAGGCGAGCCAAGCATATTAAAACGCTCAAAAACTTTCCTAGCTTCAATAGCAACATCTTTAAATTCTCTACGCAAAGTCTCCAAAATAAAATCTTTCTTTTCGGAGTCTTCGATATCATGAAGCTTAAGAAACATTTGTTGCATAAAAGGATTAAGGTCAACAAACATAGCCTCTAACATGTGAACTAAATAAGCAGCAGCAACTTCATAAATAGGAGCAAGCTCAGCCAAAGATCTATCCTCAACATCTTTATGCATACTAATATGATTAAAGAACTCCTCAATGTTACCTTTCCTAATAATGGAACCACTACCTACTGAGAGGTCCTCCAAAACATACTTAGGGAACAACATAATGAACTAAGAGTAATAAAGTAACAACTATAAAGGAAACTAATTTTTTGTATTTTTGATAAAACGATGCAAGCAAAAATAAAATAAAGCAAAACAAAAACAAAGTAAAAGATTGTGCGTGAGAGACTCCCCTTGTAGAAGTCTTCTTCCTTCCCGGCAACGGCGCCAAAAAACTCGTTGATGGCTTGTAAGTAAAGCTCGTTGGGAACCCCAAGAGGAAGGTATGATGAGCACAGCAGCAAGTCTTCCCTCAGTTGTGAAACCAAGGTTTAATCGAACCAGTAGGAGAAAGCCAAACTTCAGAAGGTGATGTTTGCTAGCTTCGTGACACTCCAGACAAGGGCACCAGATTAACTGCTTGTCGGCGTGTAGCTTTTCACCAGCAGCAATGTGAAACCTGCATACAACACAACTAAGAACTTTGCTCCCAACTTACGATGAGGTTGTCAATCTCACCGGTTTGCTGTAAACAAAGGATTGAGCGTATCAAGTGGTAATAGGATAATAGTATGCAAGAAAGTAAATAGTGCGAGTAAAAGTAAAACGGTATAGCAATGTAAAGGAAATTGGACCGGGGTCCACAGTTCACTAGTGGTGTCTATCCATAAGATAAATACCACATGTTGGGTAAACAAATTACAGTTGGGCAATTGATAGAGTAAAGATAACGCACATATGTCATGAGGATCACTATGAGATTCACTCTGGGCATTACGACAAAATACATAGGCCACCATCCAACTGCATCTATGACTAAAATTCCACTCGTGGGGAATCATCCGAGGACCCCTTGAGTATTAAGTTGCGAACAACAGATAATCGCATTAAGCAAAGTGCGTAATGTAAACAAAAAGCAAATGTCCTTGGACACAAGAATGTTGTTTTTTCCCTAGTGGCAACAACACATCTACAACCTTAGAGGGTTCTGTCACTCCCCCAGATTAAATAGAGGCATGAACCCAACTATCGAGCATAAATACTCCCTCTTGGAGTTACTAGCATCTACTCGGCCAAGATAGCTAGTAGCAACGGAAAGCATGCAAGATCATAAATATCATAGAGATAACATAAGATATAATATTCAGCACATCAACATCACATAGTACCAATACTCATCGGATCCCAACAAACACAGCATGTATGATTACATAAAGATGATCCTGATCATGTAGGGCAGCTCACAAGATCTAAACATGAAGCACATGGTGGAGGAGACAACCATCTAGCTACTGCTATGGACCCATAGTCCAAGGTAGACTACTCACACATCACTCTGGAGGAGACCATGGTGGTGTAGAAGGCCTCCGGCAGGGTGCCGGGAAGAGCTCCTGGATCCTCCCGATCTCGCGACAGCGACGACAGTGGCTTGGAGTATGCTTCGTGGAAAATAGATCCGTCTTCTAGGTTTTTCCCATCGAGGGGAACTTATAGGCGAAAGGGCATCGTCAGAGGTGGGGCTAGCTGGCCTCACCATAGGGCGGCGCGGCCAGGGCCTGGGCCGCGCCCCCTGGTGTTGAGCCTGGCTCGCTGCCCCCTCCATCTCTTCGTGAAGCTTCGATAAAAATAGGAGGTCCGGCTTTTGTTTCATCCAATTCCGAGAATATTTCCTGTGTAACTTTTCTGAAACACAAAAACAGCAGAAAATAGGGAACTGACACTGTGGCATCTTGTTAATAGGTTAGTTCCGGAAAATGCATAAATACGCCACGAAGTGTAACAAAACACAAACAAAATGGTGTGTAAACAAGCATCGAGCGTCAAAAATTATAGATACGTTTGAGACGTATCAAGATCCAATGCAGCCCACACTTGCCTCGTCAGGTCAGAGGCAGAATTAGCGGAACAACAGTGGTGCCGGGGCATCAGGGCAATTCTATCGCCCTGATAACCGGAACAAGAGGAGAGATGACATGCCGGATTATCGGTATGGCTCGTCCCAAGTGGCGGCCGTAGAACAAGAGCAAGCAGGCGCCGACGGTAGCCAGCGTCCGAGATATGAGGGCTATCAACAGCCTCAGCAACAACAGCAGCCACCGCAGTAGCAATCGCAGCCATGGCAGAAAAAGAATGTGTGGGTGAACAAGAATGCCGACGCTAGCCAGAAAAAGTAGTGGCCAAAGTATACAATAGATCTGGCTATGGACAAGCCATGTTGCTTCCATACTTTCCAGCCGGGTAAGCCGGCGAATCACTTGACCAGAAACTACTCATGGTTGGACAACATATTGGCAGGTCGTGCAAGTCCCTTTGGGCCGGCTAGGCCATCTATCCCGGCAGCTCCATCGCAGCTGGCAGGTGCAAATACAGTTGCAGTACCACCCAGACCGGCTAATCCCGGGAATTAGAACAACGGTGGAAATGCCGGCGTAAATCAGGTTGAGCTTAACTAGAACCCAGAGTTCTATGGCGGAGGCCCTGCAGCGGGCCGGAATGAATACAAGGACCACGAGTTCTATGGAAGAGTTCTATGGTTGAACTTAACTATGCTACTCGTGCTGACATAAATAGATAAGGGGGAACACATAGTATAGAGAGGTTTCCTAACCAATGTTGCCCCAGTGGTTTTAAGGCCAAGAGACCAAAAACAAACACAATCACAAGGTAACAATACACATGCAAGAAACACACCAAGCAACTGCAAGCAACATTAAGAACACACAAGGTACTACGAGTACCACCAAGGACACCTAACAACTCGCGTTATTTGGGGGTTAGCTCAGTCAAGGCAATTGAGCTTATCCTATTAATCCTAGGGTCATGGTTGGTCATAGTTGTTGACTCCTTCATTTCCTTGACTCTCGCTTCAGCAGGAACTTGACGGCAGTTGGTGGTAAAGTTGCAGTGTCATTGAGCCGTTGATGTTGACTTGGGAAGTGCTGTTTTGTAAGTCTTCTTGTATCGCATCACATGGTTGCGGGGTCTTCAGAGGGATTGCTGAAGTGTGCCATTGGTGGCATACTTGCCTTACAACCCTAACAAATACTAGTCAAGCAACTAAGTACTTGGTCCTTGGCGACTGCAAAAGTGCGAGTCCAGGGAGGAACAAGGTCAGTTTCTTGGCAGAGCCATTGGTGTCATCCAAGGGCAAAATATTTGACAATATCCTTCTTCCTTTGCAGCTGGAGAGGTTTGAAGACGTTCTTCTGAAGTTTGCTCCAAATTGTATTGCTAAGCACCAGGTCTATTTGGGGACATCGTCCAATAGGTAGTTTTGAAGAAGATGAGACAGATGGAGTAATAGACTTCAAACATCTTTGGAAACTAGAGAGATAAGATTAGAAGTTTTGAAGAGGTGAGAAAGGTATGAGCCATACTATTGGCTACTTAGAAGAAATAACCTTTGCAAATGGTTTTAGCAAAATATTACTTTCCTATCTAATGCCCATGCTAACTAAGGTCTCCTACAGTCAGGATGGCTCTGATACCAACTCTGTGGGGATCCCGGATTACCCATCCGGAATACCCGATATGCATACAATTCACGATCCCATGATCAGTGTGTCGTGAATCCACATATCCGAGTTGATAACAGAATTACATCATCCTTTACAGTACCGAATAATATACTTACAATTGGTCACATGACCAAGACTGATATTGCCATGCGGGGCAAGTTTACAACTAAGCAGCGGATATCAAGCAGCGTTGATGACCCACGTCATGCCTACTACCCTACAAGCAACGGACTGGGAGACGTTCCTAGTTCGCACCGGCGTCATCATGACCATCCCCACCTTCTTCGTAGCCCTCTTCATAATTTGACCAAGTTAATAGCCAGGGACAAAGCCGTTAGTACATTTTGGAATTGTACTCGCAAACCATCTAAGGGGAGAGAGTTTGATATGCAGTATGGCTGTAGCAAGGATAGGCTCTAATCTAGTTTACTTTCTTCAAAACAAGGTTTTCTTGTGTCGATATAGCATGTCCAGAACCATGTTCTACGACATCTCTATATCCTTATTAAAATCATTTATCAAACAATTTTAGTAAAATCTCTAGGAAGGGGGAAACCCTTTTTATTTCAAAACCCAGGTCAATCAAACATGACCATCTCCATTCATAAAACCAGATCAATCACACATGACCATCTCCATTTCCTCGGCAGTACCCTGCAAGTACTCCGAACCATACCTGCCACGGCAGTACCCTCCAAGTACTCCGTCTGGCACATTCCTCCATTTTTCCGAAAACCACTTTTAATACCAAAAACCGACATAGGTTAAGTATGGCCATTCCAACCGTCCATGACCGAGGACTCGACTATTCGAGGTTGTACACTTTACCCACACCATCCGATAAATCCGCCGGGATACCACCACGGACCGTCATACATAAGTATGCGGGGTTCGGATAATCGATCAAAGCCTTCCATCTATCCACCTTAGTACGGGTGCCTACCCTATGGAGTATACATCCCCGGTAAACCCTGGCCGTCTACCTCTGTCGAGCGTAGTTCTAGTGCCACGGTGGGAGAAACCCAAGTGTCTTCCGGACGGGTAGCCTATTGGTGGGCCCGCTACACTGTTGCCCACCACTTGCGACAACCCGGATTCCGGCGTCCTATAAACCCTTATATAGTGCAAGGCTCCCCACACTAAGGCAGATAAACTTTGGACTAAGCCCCGTCCCATACCAGGGTAATGTGGTTGCACAGGTTAAATTGGTTTGATGAACACTTATACACAATGCCTTTTTCTTAAACCCACCATCTCCTTTTTCCTCCATTTTCCAGAATATATTTTCCTGAAAACACTTCAGTGGAATAGAGCACTATTCCAAGGTTTTCGAAATCATTTGTCAAAGTCCCATTTGAGTGTTCCCAACCTAGACTTTTTGCTCCACTACAAAGTTTTCCAAAGGCTATGATGCTAACCATCACGCCACTAATTCTGGGGAATAAGTAGGTGTCAAGATAGGGGTCATCCATGAGGATGATATCATTTGACTTGTGGAGCCAAGTCGCTAACAATTGCTATTTAGAGGCAATAACAATAGAAAACAATGCATTTTCATAAATAGTAATAAATCATGCATTAAGTAAAATTGGGATCAGATATGCAACAAATTTAGATGGCTTGCCTTGAGTGGCTTGTCCCTAGTCTTCTCCTTGATATCCAGATACTTTTTCTTCCTCGATACTCTCGGTGTCGTTCGAATCTAGCGCCGATAAAAAGAAATAGCAAACAATAAGCAAGCAAGCGCACACAAGACACAAGCGTCACCACATTCAATATTACACAATCAGAGAGTACCAGAAACAAACATGTTTAGAAACTGAACAGGTTTTTGTAGGATTTTAATAGTAAGCTAAATCTATTAAACCTAGGGTATTTCATTTCTAGCAACAAATACACCACCTCAATCCAACAAAGCATGCATGTGCTAAAATAGATCAAGAACCACTCTCAGCATATCAGTAGGTAGGTAACAAGTTTATAAACCCAACAAAGTTGGATTCACCTCAAAACTCCTTGTGGTTGATTTCCTATGAATTAAACACTAGGAACTATAGCTAGAATACCAAAATAATTCTCAGATATTCTCTGAGCATCAGAAAAATATGAACTAAAGTGTTCTGGAAAGCTCTTCCAGAGCACAATCCAAGGAAATTGGTTTAGTACTAAAATTCTTAATCTACTGCAAATGATATTTTATCAAAGACATAGCACAAAATCAGCCATATTAATTACTACTGCAAGGCTATAGATCCTAAAATACCAAACTCAAGGTGGAATGCATACTAATACACCAGAGCATCTATGAAAATTGGTGATGCACCATTTCAATGTATAGAAATTCAGATTTGCATTTTTAAACAAAAATGGGCTAGATTCACATAACTAATTTCACAGATATTACATAGGGATCTAAAAATCACGCATGCAGTACTACTACACATGTATCAATTCAAGGAACTCCTAGAAATTTGAATCAACTCAATCGGGCACATATTTATTTTTCTACAATTTTTGCAAGTTCACAGATCTAAGAAAAATTATCAGTGAGATTCCTTGAAAAAAAAATATGAATAGGCCAGATCTGATCGGATCTGGGCCGGTCCGGAGGAAGCCGACCCATTATTGGCTATGACCAGACACTAGCCAAAAAAATGATAAATGCTTTAAAAAGCGTGCTACAGGATGCCTGGCTACGGACTACCTGTACTCGACGGAGACGACGTGCTCACCGGCGCGCCGCCGGAGTTGGCTCGGCAGCCCGCCTGGGCTCGCGGATAGCATGAGGTGACACCGAGCAACGTCGCCGACCTCCTCGGTCACTCCATGGTCAACCTTGAGGCCGGGACGAGGATGCTCGATGGAGGCCGTTGCGGGGGACGGAACTGATGATGCGTTTGATGATTTCGGCGTCCCTGAAACAAACTGAGTCAGGGTGAGCTATAGGATGATGAGGTGAAACAGGAGAATGGGAAGGAAGGTCGTGGGGGTGGTCTGGAGCATGCTCGCGACGTGACGCCATCCGCGGTGGTGTTCGGGTTGGGGGCGGACATGGAGAGAGCGAGGGAAGCTGGTGATCGGTCTGGGCGGTTTCTAAGGGGTGAGAGAGAGTAGAGGGGCATAAGGAAGGCTAAATAGGCAGGGGAGGAGCGGTCATGCAGGTGCGAGGCAGAGGGCGGTGTCGCTCGACACCCATTGGCCAGAGCGGCGGTGCACGGGGACAGACACGAAACGACAATCAGGGGAGATGGGGCAGCGCCAGAGATTCAAGGTGGGCGGGGCGCGGTCTCTGGCGAGATATGAGGTCCAGGGGAGGTCGGTTGGCTTGGAGAGAGGGCGCCGATTCCGTGCCCGCTAGGTGCTCGATGAAGAGTCGGCTCACAGAGCACGCCGAGTGAGGTCGCTAGGAAGAGGACAAGGAGGAGGCCTCGCTTGGGCTTGACCATGCAAAGATAGGAGAGTCTAGTGGCGCGGTTATAGGGACTAGCTCGCCCTTCTCCTTCCTGTCCAAGCTACATTGGTGCACGAGCGTGTGAGAGAAGGGAGAGGGCTGGGAGAGACCTAGGTCGAGCTACTGAGGCATGGGATCGAGGTGCTGAGCTAGAGTGAGCTGATGCCCTGATTTGGGGGGTCGAATGGGAGAGGGTGGAGTGAGGGAGAGAGTGGGCAAAATCCTTGCATGATTGAGCATCGGGTCTCCCTAGCCCTCCAACCAAATGGGGCAAACATGCAGCTGTAGCTAGGTCAGCGGGTTCAGAGGTGTGTGAGTGGTGCTGGTACATAATGTGCTTCTCCTTGGATTCATTTCAAAAAGAGAGAGAGAAGGGAGAGAGGTGTAGAGTGGCCTTTGGGATTTAGGTCAAATTCAAATGAAATTCGAATTTGTTTGGGAGATGCAAGTAGGGTTGATATGATTCAGAGGTGTGAGTAAGATTTAGAGAGAGAGGAAGAAGGGGATAGTCCAAGCGGCATGATATTTGATAACCAAAAACAATCATCCACTAGTAAGAAGAATAAGATTAGAGAAATAATTAGGGAAGAATGATTTTGGGAGAGTAAGCAACTTGAGAATTTTGGTTTCACTAGTTACTCCACCTTCTGAGTCTATCTTAAATTCAAGAGTTAGAAAGGAAGGATAAAAGATCATAGTGAAAATGGGTGAGGGTTTAATTGAAATTTGAAATTTTAGGAAATAGCCAAAGTGATGAATGAGACTTCAATGGATAGAAACCAAAGGTTGAGGTGAGGTTGGTGGCAGTTTAAGAACACAGCCAAAGGCTTAAATCAACCCAAAAAAATGGGTTTGAGATGAAAAGTGATAGTTGATGTTTTGATTAGGGTTCAAAACCTGGTCAGATAAATGGGTGACATGATTTAAAATGCACTAACAAGTGCATATTTTGTTAGAGTAGATCAAAAGGAAGAATAATAGGTCATAGGGTGGCCTCTGAACAATTTATTTTGAAATTTAAAGGTGTGAGGAAAAGTGCATCTGATAATAGCCAAATGGTCAGTGATTTGATTAGCCTCAGAAACAGGATTTAAACAATTTGAAGATGGCCTCAAATGACCAAGTGGTAATGGAAAGAATGGAAAAACACATGCCACATATGAGTTCTAGGAAGGTACTTTGTCATGGATAGAATAGATGAGCTTAATACAAGTGTTGGAAAATTGAATCTGTTAACAGACATGAAGGTAGTCTGCACACTAGGTGTTTGATAAAATGACTGCAAGAAAATATTTTGCGAAAACTGAGAGGAGCCTTCTAAGATGGGATGTAGGTGATTCTAATAACACCATGGGTGTTTTCCTTGGGCTAGTTTGATTAGTTTTAAATATTCCTCAAAAAGGGGCTCCTAATGTCTTAGGGTAAGACTAAGACATTAGAGTTAGGGCTTCAGGATTGAGAGGAAAAATAACAAGATAGGTTTTATTTGAAAGATAGGTTGAGATTAACTCACATGGGACAAAATATTAATTGATGGTTTTTGTATAGGTTAGGCCACAGGCCTATCTGAAGATCATAACTACACACAAACTTCTCATCGAAGTCAGACAAAGTCACTCAAGATCAACTCACCACACAAGGTCAATCATTTGAAGCTAATATAGCATCACTAGAGGCAATGGTTGAACAAGTGTTCAATGGTGATCAAGCCATGGGAAAGTTGGAAAGAGTTTCAAAGAAAGGAGTAAGGCTTTGGTAGATATTTTCAGAAACAAATGGAGACATAATCATCTCCTTAAACAAGTTTTCTCAAAGGTGTTTTGAAAGACCACTTATCAAAGGTTGATAAAATAGTAGTTTTATAAAATAGTGGGATCACAACACTATATCCCTTTACTTTTAGAAATACACAGTCTGGGTAAAGCTTTTGTTTTAGAATAGGTCTTGGCTCCTGTTTTGGAAAATAAAACTTTTTGAAAATAAAAGGAGGTGCCAAGATACTTTATTTTGAGAAAAGACTTGTAGCACAAAAGATGGCCTGATCACAAGAACACAAAGATTGAGTTGGCCCACAACTTATTCTTCAAACTGCACTCTTGCAAACATAATTTTTACAACAATCCAGGCAAACACATAGGAAACTCTATTTTATTTATCTAGTTGCAAAGAGTTTTTGTTGGCCCTCATTTTTGCATTACCAAACTCAGCTTAAACAGAGTTACAAAAAGTGGGGTGTTACAGACGAGCAGGAGTTAAGCTTGGGGATGCTGAAATGTCTCAAACGTATCTATAATTTTTGATGCTCCATGCTTGTTTTTACACCATTTGACTTGTGTTTCGTTACACTTCATGGCATTTTTATGCGATTTCCGGAACTAACCTATTGACAAGATGCCACAGTGCCAGTTCCCTGTTTTCTGCTGTTTTTGTGTTTCAGAAAAGCTACATAGGAAATATTCTCGGAATTGGACGAAACAAGTTCCAGAAGTCTTATTTTTCCCGGAAGAGGACCCAAGACCGAACGAGAGCCGGAGGGGGGCCAGAGGCTGCCCACACCATGAGGGGGCGCGGCCCAGGCCCTGGCCACGCCCACCTATGGTGAGGCCCCCCTAGTCGCCTCCTGACGATGCCCCTTCGCCTATAAGAAGCCTCGGGACGGAATACCCTAAAACAATCGGCATTTTTCCCAGAACAGTTCCACAGCTCCGCCGCCATTGAAGACAAATTTTGGAGGACAGAAGTCTCTATTCCGGCACCCTGCCGGGACGGGGAAGTGCCCCCGGAGCCATCTCCAGCGTTCTCCATCGCCGTCTTTGCCGTCTCCATCGACCTCACCACCATCTCCATCAACCTTGCTATCTCCTATGATGAGGAGGGAGTAGTTCTCCCCGGGGGCTGAGGGCTCTACCGGTAGCTATGTGGTTCACCTCTCTCTCCCATGATGTGATCTTTATGTGATCGTGAGCTTTGTATCTAGTTGAATTGGTAGGTGTTATTATTCAGATATTATGCTACTCCTATGCTTTATTATTATACTCTCCGGAGATACCTTGTATCATGGTGTAAAGGTGACTAGTGTGTGCATCATGTGTATCTTTTTGGTTAATGTCTCTATGAATTGTTGGTGTTTGTTGGAACCATCTAGTGCGTTCACGGTGATAGTGTGGGACAATCTTATTTGGGTACATACGGACTTTAAGGAGTGCTTCGTAGCCCTATGCATGATTAGTGTATGTTTTCCATTGGAGACCTCCGCGCAGCATATCTCCAAGCTTTGTACTCGCAGCCCTCTCCAAATGGACTGAACAATCTATTGACGACATAATTTGCATCCAACAGTGTTTGATGGTAGTTATGTATAGCCTTATTTTGTGGCGGGGGTCACATTTGACTAGTCACATACGAGTCTGCTCTGCATGTACAACATAACTGTCTTAGTGTTTATTTGGCAAGCTTTGCAAAACTGAAGAGTTGTATGTGTGCTATCGATTTAACAGATACTCCATTTCTCCAGATTGTTTGGAAGATAGAAAGCTTTGAAATACCTAACAATTATGATACCAGTTACTATGCATTCTACTAGAGTTCACCTTATGATTTTTTTTGAAATGATGAATAAAAAAAGCTTTGCGGAGTTCCTATACATGCTACTGGAGCACACGTCCATTTAAAAGTTGATATTTTTTGCATTCCCCATTTCTCCTGGTTGTTTCTCAATTGTGCAAACACAGTTGTTCAAGGACAATATTATTAATATGCAAAATGTTACATGGACTAAATCAAGGCGATGTGTACTAACGCACATGGTTTTTAAAGAGGGAAAATACAAGGATTGAGATTCGAACTAAAGACCATTATATTATATCACCGGCCATTGCACTACTATCATCTTAGCTGCAATGAAAACACATACAACTAGTTTGTTATAGTTCTGAGTCACATTTAATTTCCCACTTATGCCACATTTGTATCACTATATTTTCTCCCGGCCTATGTGTTACAACTAGTAACACAATTTTGATCTTTCCAAACAATGTGTTACTACCTTTGTAACACCGTACATTTTATGTTACAATTTTGTAACACTTCTCACATCTCCCATACATTGTGTTACATCTTCATTGTGGACACAACTGGTGTGTTACTGCAATTTCATGCTGTAACATAATTTTTCTTGTGTTACTGACATGTGTTACCAAACCTCTGTATTGTTGTAGTGAGAATTGTTTTGAGTTGCATATTGATGATAGTATCTATTGGTTCAATTATGTTATATTGTTGAGAGTGTGTCCACTAGTGAAAGTATGATCCCTAGGCCTTGTTTCCAAGCTTTGCACACCGTTTACATTCAGTTTTGTTACATGTTTGCTTGCAGCGATATTTATTTTAGATTACATTTACTACTCATAATCATCACTACTACTTGTATTTCACTATCTCTTCGCCGAACTAGTGCACCTATACATCTGACAAGTGTAATGGGTGTGTTGGGGACACAAGAGACTTTCTGTATTCTAATTGCAGGGTTGCTTGAGAGGGATAGCTTTGACCTCTTCCTCCCCGAGTTCGATAAACCTTGGGTGATCCACTTAAGGGAAACTTGCTGCTGCTCTACAAACCTCTGCACTTGGAGGCCCAACACTGTCTACAAGAACATATGCGTGCGTAGACATCAGAGCCGGCCGCTCAAGGACCAATTCCCCTTCCCACTAGCCCCCGAGTTTCGGGGTGGCTATAACGATAGCTGGCTCGAAACTAATTTACTCGTGTGTCGGACGTATATTGTACCAGACAATGTTCGTTTCGGGCCTTTCGATGTGATTGCTCCACCTAAGTTCTAAGTGTGTCGACCATTATCTACTTGCTGGCTCACTTTCACCTGGCTCCCTCAACCTTTTCCTTCATCTCCCCACCCTTCGGCCATTCTACCCCTAACCGGCAGCCTGGTGTCGGTTGGTCTCCCTTGTGCTGGCAGCCCAATGTCGGCCTAGGGTGGGAGCGTGCCGTGGGGTGAGAAGTAGTACTTCAATCTCTTGGGAACTTGGCTCAAGTCGGCCCGCATACAACCAATGACCAACATCCTTAGAACTTAGCTGAATAACAGTGTTTAAGGTTTGTGTTTTCTTCCCTCAGCGGCTTTCCTAAGTGGGTGACCTGTCGGCTCCGCCCTAGCCGGCTATCATGAGCCAGGGGTGGAGGTTAGGCTTGAGGTCCGATCCACATGAATTACTTGTCCGGCTGACAAGGGGTTCGATCGTTCGAGGCAGCCGGCTGTAGCTTGCTACAAGGAGCTAGCTACTGGTCAAATGAATAGCATGGAGAATAAAGTACACAAGGTGTTTTCGGGGAGCGTTCGAAATACATGCTTTTGCCTTAACAGAAGAAAGGTCTTAGGTGATTGACGTTCCAGGGACGCTCTGTCTCCTTGTCAGAGTTGTCAGCCTTGTTCTTCTTCAGCTCTTGCGCATCAATAAGGTAGTATGCCCTGTTGCCCAGCACCCGGCAGATGATGAATGGTCCCTCCCAATGAGAGGACAGCTTGTGCATGCCTTTGGTGTTTTGGATTAGCCGGAGCACGAGGTCTCCTTCGCAAAATTCGTGAGGAAGGATCTCCCTGCTGTGATAGTGTCAGAGCTGCTACTGGTAGAGCGCTGTTCTGGACAAGACCAGCTCACAAGACTCCTCAAGAAGGTCCACGCTGTCTTCGTGGGCTTCTTTGGCTTGCTCTTCAGTATACTGGACCACCCTTGGAGCGTCGAATTCGATGTCGGTGGGCAACACAGCTTCTGCTCCGTAGACCAGAAAGAAGGGTGTGAAATCGACATAACGATTTGGAGTTGTGCGCAGGCTCAAGAGTATCGAGGGCAGCTCTTTGACCCAGCAGCCGGCTGAGCGCTCGAGGGGCTCTACCAATCTTGGTATGATGCCAGCTAGGACCAAGCCGTTTGCCTTTTCGACTTGTCCGTTCAACTGTGCATGTGCCACTGAAGCTAGGTCCAGCCGGATGCCCTTTTTGCTGCAGAAGTCTGTGAAGACGCCTTTTGCAAAGTTTGTCCCATTGTCAGTGATGATGCTATGTGGGAGCCCGTATCTCACGATGATCTCGTTGAATAACTTGATGGTTGACGAGCCGTCAAGCTTCTTGATTGGTTTGGCCTCGATCCACTTCGTGAACTTGTCCACTGCTACTAGAAGATGCGTCAAGCCCCCGGGTGCTGTCTTAAAAGGCCCTACCATGTCGAGGCCTCAGACGGCAAACGGCCAGGTGAGAGGAATGGTCTTGAGGGCTGCTGCTAGAGTGTGTCTCTGCTTGAAGAAGCACTAACAGCTGTTGCACGACTTCACCAGCCATTATGCGTCCTTTAGGGCCATTGGCCAGTAGAATACATGGCGGAAGGCTTTGGCCACTAGGGCTCTGGAAAATGCGTGATCTCCGCACTCCCCTTGGTGTATTTCTCTTAGCAACTCTCGCCCTTCTTTTGGCTAGATGCACTTCTAGTAGATTCCTGACATGTTGTGCTTGTACAACTCACTGTTGATGAGGGTGTACGCTCGTGCGCGATGCTGGAGTCGCCTGCTTCCGCTTCGCTTGCTGGTAGGTCTCCAGAGATGAGGTAGTTGGAGAACGGCTCTGCCAATGATGGTATCTCCCTGATGTGGAAGACACTTCTGACCAATGGATCTGCAGCCCTCGGGTCCGCTGACTTGCCGGCTTCACTAGACTGGCCGGCTGCTGGCATCATCTTGGAGATGGCAGCCCTCGATTTTTTTGTCAAGCCGGCTTTGCTAGGTTGGCCGGCTGTTTCCTCTTGCTTTGAGCCGGCAGCCCCCAGGTTGGGCAATGGAACCTTAGCCGGAGCCGGATCTTTTGGCACGTAGATGGAGTGTGAATCTAGAGACGGCTTGATGGAGGGCTTGCAAATTACCTCCAGTGACACTCCGGCTAGAATTGCTTGCCTGGTGGAGCCGATCTTGGATAGTTGATCTGCTTCGTCGTTGTTCGCTCGGGGAATGTGATGGAACTCGCAGCCTTCGAAGAATCCGCAGAGCTGCTAGACGTAGAAACAGTAAGAGGCCATGTTGGCATCCTTGGCGTCCCAATCTCCCGAAACTTGATGCACCACGAGGTCCGAGTCTCCAAAACAGAGGATCCTCTTGATGCCAATCTGCTTGGCCATCTTGAGCCCGTGGATCAGGGCTTCGTATTCAGCGACGTTGTTTGAAGCGGTGAAGTGGATCTGCAACACGTAATGTAGGTTCTCTTCCTTGGGAGAGATGAGGATGATGCCAGCTCCTAAGCTCCCACGCATCTTGGAACCATCGAAGTTCATCTGCCAATGCGTGGAGTCTGGGACTGGCGGCAGGTACTGATTCTCTGCCCAGTCGATGAAGAAGTCAGCCAGTACTTGGGACTTGATCGTCGTTCTTGGCTTGTACTGGCTCGTATGTGATGCTAGCTTGATCGCCCATTTGGCTACTTTGCCTATTGTGTCTTTGCAGCCGATGATCTCTGAGAGTGGAGTAGTGCTCACCACCATGACGGGGTGCTCTTCGAAGGAGTGCTTCAGCTTCTTAGCTGCCATGTACACACCGTACGCCATCTTCTGATAGTGGGGGTAGTTTTGCTTGGAGAGGGTGAGCACTCCGCTCAGATATTATACAGGACGCTGAACCGGCAGCTCCTTTCCCTCTTCGGCTCGCTCTACCACAACCACAACACTGACGACTCATGGAGTGGAGGCAATGTACAGTAACATAGGCTCTCGCGGAGCTGGCGCAGCTAGGATCAGTGCTGTGGACAGGGCATGTTTGAGGTCTTTGAAAGCATCATTAGTGCGTTGTGACCAGACGAAATGATCAGTCTTCTTCATCAGCTGGTACAGTGGCATCGCCTTTTCTCCGAGCTGGCTGACGAACCGGCTAAGCGAGGCCAAGCAGCCGGCAAACTTTTGCATGTCCTTGAGCTTGGTGGGCGGCTCTAGGTCCTCGATGGATTCTATCTTTGAGGGGTTAGCCTCGATCCCTCCCTGGGAAACAATATAACCTAGGAACTGTCTAGCCGGCACGCCAAAGGTGCACTTCTCAGGATTGAGCTTCATGCGGCAACGACGTGAATTCGCAAATGTCTCCCTGAGATCATCGAGGAGTGTGCCGCTCTGCTTGGTTTTCAACACCACATCATCCACATACGCGTGTATGTTCTGTCCTATCTGCTCGTGCATGCATCGCTACATGGTTCGCTAGTAAGTCGCACCAGCATTCTTCAGGCCAAAAGGCATGGTGACATAGCAGTAAGCTCCATACGGGGTGATGAATGAAGTATTTATCTGATCAGGCTCGTATAGCGGGATCTGATGGTAACCCGAGTAGGCATCGAGAAACGACAGCAGGTCACAGCTGGCTGTAGAATCTATCACCTGATAGATGCGCGGTAACGCAAAGGGGTCCTTGGGACAAGCCTTGTTGATGCTCAAGTAATCGATACACATGCGCCAAGTATTATTCTTCTTTAGAACCAGGACTAGGTTTGCCAACCAGTCTGGATAGAACACTTCCATGATGAAGCCAGCTGTGAGTAGTTGGGCGATTTCCTCTCTAGTGGCCTTCCTTTTGTCCTCAGCAAAACGCCAGAATGTTTGCTTGACCGGCTTAGGTCCGACCGGATGTGGAGTGAGTGCTTAGCCAGCTCCCTTAGTAAACCATGCATGTCATTTGGAGACCATGCGAACATGTCACGATTCTCACAGAGGAAGCTAGTGAGCTCGCTTTCCTAATTAGCAGAGAGGCCAGCACCAATGGTGATGACCTTGGCCAGCTCGTTCACGTCCAGCGGGATCTTCTTCATGTCATTGGCTGGCTGGAACTGTTGTACCAGCGACTAGCAAGCCAGCACGTCCTGCTGAGTCAGCGCCACATGGTGGATGAGCTGGCGCTTCTCCTCAGCGATGACCAATGCCTCGGCCAGCTTCGAGCTGGCCCTTGCGCACTCCATTGATTTCTTGTAGCATCTCGTGATCGTGATCGTGATCACGTCACGAGGGTCTGGGAGCTTCATCTTGAGGTACGCATAATGAGGCACAACCTTGTACTTGGCCAGAGCGGGGCGACCAAGTAGCGCATGGTATGGACTGTTGATGTCCACCACCTCGAACCAGATGGGCTCACGGCGGCTGTTGTCCTTCTCCCCGAACAACACCTCTAGCTAAATCCTTCCCATGGGGGGAGCACGAATTCCCTAGAACGATGCCATGGAAAGTGAGCCGGCTTGGCTTCAGCTTGGCAGCCGGAATGCCCAACTTCTCCATCGAGGCTTGGTACAGGAGGTTGATGTTGTCGCCTCCGTCAATGAGCACGTGCGAGAAGCAGCAAGTGTGCGTATCGGAGAACACAATAGGATCCAAGACTAGAGCGTATTCCCCAAGACTGGCCATGAGTGGCGGATGATCCTCGTGCCCCCATGTGATGGACGCCTTGGACCAGTGCATGTACTAGGGCCCCGGTGGCACGACGGCGTTCACCTCGGCTTCATACCAGATGTTGTTCCTCTTGTCCTTCTCCTGGGTGATGAAGACGTGGTACCGCTCGATGCTGGCTGGACAGTCATCCTCGCCCTGGTCTGCCACTGGAGCCGTCTCATGCTCGTGATCCTTGATGAAACTGCACTGACACGTGGTGTGGGTCGCCAGCTGGCTAGGGGAGCTGTGGAACTTTCCCGGTTGGTCCAGCACCGTTTCGAGGGTGTAGTTGTCACCCTTGTGCCTCTGACCACCACCCACAGCCCCCGTGTTTCCTTGACCAGCTGCCGCTCATTTCGAGCCAATGGAGTACTCGGTGAATGCCTCCTTGAAGTCAAGCCACCGGTTGACGTGGAGAGCCGGCTGGCTCGCATGAGTGCGAGCTGGCTGGGGACCTTGAGCTCCTGGACCGTCTGCGGGAGCCAGATCTCAATGGTGCTGGCCATGGTTGCCAGACCGCAAGGCGCGCGCGGTGATTTCCACCGCTCCTGCCTGGAGCGCGGTTGCTCCGGCTGTGCTCTCCCCGGCCTTGGTTGGGCGATGACGCTAATTGCACCTGAGACCTGCTCGGACTCGTAGCAGGGGGGCCGCGGTCGCTTCGTGGGCTGCGGGCTTCTCCGGCCAGCATGGAGCCCTGCGCGGTGTTGTACTAGCGGAACATGGAGTTCACGCGACACCGGGTGTCTTTGATGTCGACCTCCTTACCTAGGAGGGCGATGCGTGTCCGCTCGGTGGCCTTGACGGGGTCGATGGTTAGGTCGAGGGGTGCGTGCAGGTCCACGATGGCGACGTCCAAGGTGTCCTGCTCTGGGAGTGGAGCAGCGTGCTCCTGTGGAGGAGGGTGTTTGAGCAGCGGGGGCGCGGTGCGCGGTAAGTCCCCGCCTTCCTCGTCCCCCAGGGCCAGCACCTCAACCATAGCACCAAGATCGCTGCTTCACTGCTACTCAAGCCTGCGTCATAGAGAGGATCAGAAACATCGATTACCTCCTCTGGGAACGGCTTGGTAACGGCGACGTAGAAGCGGTGTCCACCGACGTCGAGGAAGGAGCCACCGTCGTCGAATCCGTTCTCAAAGCAGGAGATATTGTCATTGACGCAATCGATGGTTCCGAACCTCAGGACAAGGTATGAGGCCACTTTCTCGCCGAGAGTCGATGGGGATCCCAGCCGGAACTTCACTCCGATCGCTATCGCATGTTGCCCCACAGTGGGCGCCAACTGTCGTGGTATTTTCATGACAGTAGCCATGCGAGGTGGCTTAACGGATGGGCTCGTAGGAGTACAGCGACAAGTCCGGCTCAAGATGGGCAGTGATGACACAAGCACGTACCCAGGTTCAGGGCCCTCCTTGCTAGGGGTAAAACCCTACGTCCTGCTTGTTCTTTATTATGAGCACACGGTGGCTACAATGCTCGTTGAGCTGTGTTTCTAGAGGTAGATGAAGCTAGATCGAATCTCTCTACGCTAAGGGTCAAGGCCCCCTTATATAGGCAGGGGCTTGGTTATATGTTTGGGCCAGCTGCCCGGCAGCCTGCTTCGTAGTGGCAGTGACGTAGCGCTGGGCCCCTCCGGTCCTGCTCCTCCTGCGTGATGCAAGCTACTTTATAAAGTAGGCATGTCCCCTGGTCGTTCGGCATATCCTCAGTATATGCCTCGCACCTTCTCGAATCTTCCCGTTGGAGGCTGCTTTACTGGGGCGGTAGGTGGCGATGGCTCCGTGGCTGGCGTCACCTTAGTCTTCGGCCTCTGTTGTGTTTGTTTCATACCTGCAAGCTTTTACAAAGTATCGGTTAGGAGCAGCTTTATCGCTGCCGGCTCCGGCCAGCAGCGGGAGAATCCATGCCGGCTGCCCGTGTAGCCGTCTGTGAACGCCAAGCCGGCCTCGTTGGCTGGTCGTTAGTCAGATCCCCTGGGATGCTAACCGGTAGGCTGCATTGCCTTTGGCCTACCCAGGTGGTCATCTCCACGATAATTTGTGTCATACCCAGTATTACAACATAATTGTAACCCCTGTGTACAACAAAAATATGCTACTACAACAAAAATGTCCCTACTTTTTGAAAAAGGAAATGTTACAAAATTAGTTATAATATTACTACTTTTTTGCTGCAGATTGATTTATAACAAAAAGTAACCAACTACTTCAATAAAAACAGAACCAAGTTACAACAAGACCCATGGGTTTCTAGCAATGGAAAAAATTTATTAACAACATTGTTTTCTACCAAATTGATTGACAACAAAAATCACAGACTATTTCAACAAAAAGATATAAACAATTACAACAAAAACTGTATTTGCGGCCATTAAGGACCTTTGTGGCAATGCCCACATAAACATTTTAACATCTCATATGTGCATTCAACATACAACATATACGTGTTTGTTACCAAAAATACTAGCGTTTACAACATCGAATATATGCATATTGAAAACCTTGCCCATGGTGGACTAGATCTCGTTGATTCATCGATGTTGACCGCGAATCCTGCTCGCTGGAGCTCATCGGCACTGGAGAAGATGATCAAGAACCCATTCCACCAATAGGGAGCCGAGGAGGCGGTGGTAGGAAGACGGTGGTTCCCGCTGGCGACTGAGAGTTAGTACTGCTCAATGATATGATGATAAGAGGAAGACTGGCGAGGCATCCCGGTGGTAGGAGGAGGGCCGGTGGTAGTTGGGAGGCCGGTGGAGTAGGAGGGAGGCCAGTGATACAGCTTGAGGGTGGCGCGAGCGCGGGCACGGGCGAGCAAGGCTGGGAGCAGAGATATGAGCGAGCGAGACAGATCGGTCGCCTGATAGGAAGCGTTTTCCTAAAATAGAGTCAAACTACATGACCCAAGCAGGCAAAAAGAAAATGAATTTACAAGGGATATCTCTGTCTGGACCAAAGGTCCCTGGAATCTAACATCCCATCCATTCTCTTACTTATTGGAGATCTATGTTGCATTTATTGCGGGTCAGTGGCGGGGCCGTACTGACATATACTAATACATACATGACTTTGTATACATTAGGACTAAGTTACACTATATTATACTTAAGTTACATTTTGTAACATCCCGCTTTTAGTAAATTATTATTAGGAGTTGATTGTGCATCATTAGCATCATGATTATTTTTCCTAACAAAATTATGCACAAAGGAAATATATTTGAAATCCTAATATGTGCAAATCTTCCTTGTTTTTAAAATGCTCTTCAAATGTTTTAAAAAGTTTGCAACAATATTCATGGAGCTTCTATATGTAAAGAAGGTCCATGGTTACTTTGAAATATTTCAGAAAATTTTGAATTCTCAAATTGTTTCCAAAATAGCAAAATTGATTTGGAAAACAGAAATAGGAAAAGACTTTTGAAAAAAAAGATCCTTTCTTCTCTTGGGCCGTTTCTGCCCCCTCTTTTCTTCCCCGAAGCCCATCTCGGCCCAGCCCATCTCCCTGGGGTCATCTTCAACCTCCATTACTGGAAGCACCTGCGTGTCGACGCCGTCATCGTCGCTGGCGCCAAGATGCACGCCACCGCCCTCGGACGCCTACGAGAAGCCCCAGCTGCCACCGCCGGAAGGAACCCTAGCGCCCCTCCTTCTCTCTCGCTCTTCCTCTCTCTCATGCACATTTCCAGTACACCCGCAACCGCCGCCATGGCCACCGGGTAGAGCCACCGTTCCGCGCCACCCCAGCCTCCGCCGACGAGCCCTGAAGCTCCGCCTCGTCTCCCTCTACCTCCACGTCAACGGAATCGACCAGCCGTGCCCGGAATCGCCGCCGGCGACCGTTTCTTCCCTGTAGGTTCCGAGCTCGCCACCACCAAAATACGCCGCCTCCGGACCTCCTCCGGCCACATAGACCCCTTCGGCGATCTCAGGGTGAGGCTTCGGTCCTCCTGGACCCTTTTCCCCTCCGTTTGTCGCGCCATAGCGCCGTCCCCGGCCGGCCATCGCCGGTGCCTGGGAGCCGGTCGGCCTGGGCCAATGCCCAGCCGACCTGGCCAGGCTGGCCACACTATGTGGCCATGGGGCAATCTGTCAGCCGCAAAGGGTCAAGATGACCCCGGGTGTAAAAAGTTCCTGCAGCCTTTTTCAATTTCAGAAAATAACAGAAACTTGCAAAATTCATAGAATATTCCCTGTTTGTCAGAAAAATGCAAATGACATATCAAAATGTTCACACAAATGAGATCTACATTTTGGTATCAAAATCATGCATGCTTAAACTACTTTGAACCCTGCCTAATTAGAAGAACATAATCAAACCTTTCATAATGTATGGGGTTTATGGAATTGCAAAGTATTATGCATTCCAACCCTATTTAAATTGATGATTATGTAATAGGGTTGATTTCAATAACTTAATATGTCATGCCATCATCCTTGTTTGCGCATCAATGCCATGCCTTGATTGTTATTTTCCTTTTCCGGTGTTTGCTTCTTCACGATAGAACACGAGTTCGAGATCGAGTGGACAACATCGAGAACCAATACTTGTCCATGGAGTATTATTCAAGAAGAAGAATCCTGAAGATCTATTTCTATTTTGAATATCAACCAACAAGGCAAGCGTCTGATCCTATGTTTTCAAAGTATTTCAATTCTTGCTCTGTCGTATACGATTCAAATGTCTTTTATCAGCAGTTAGAGTTATCCTATCTTATGCATGCTCTTATCGCCTAAATTCCCTGATCCACTACTCCTAGCATAACTAGGTCTCGCTTGTGAGTGATACGTCTCAAACGTATCTATAATTTTTGATGCTCCATGCTTGTTTTTACACCATTTGCCCAATGTTTCATTACACTTCCCGGAACTAACCTATTAACAAGTCGCCACAGTGCTAGTTCCCTGTTTTCTGCTGTTTTTGTGTTTCAGAAGTGATACACAGGAAATATTCTCGGAATTGGACAAAACAAGTTCCTGAAGTCTTATTTTGTCCGGGAGCTTCCAGAGATCCGAAGAGGAGAAGGAGGGGAGCCACAGGGGCCCCACACACCAGGCTGGTGCGGCCAGGGCCTGGGCCGTGCTGCCATGGTGTGAGGCCACCTGGCTCCACCTCTGACATCGCCCCTTCGCCTATAAAGACCCCCCGACGGGAAAAACCTAAGTACCCGATCAATTTTCTAGAACACATCGCGATCCGCCGCCGCCGTCGACCCGAAGATCGGGAGGGTCCAGAAGCTCTTCCCGGCACCCTGCCGGAGAGGGGAATCGCCACCGGAGGTCTTCTTCATCGCCATGCTTGCCTCCGGAGCGATGAGTGAGTAGTCTACCTTGGACTATGGGTCCATAGCAGTAGATAGATGGTTGTCTTCTCCACCATGTGCTTCATGTTTAGATCTCATGAGCTGCCCTACATGATTGAGATCACCGTTATGTAATTCTACATGTTTGGTTTGTTGGGATTCGATGAATATTGGTGTTATGATTGAGTTGCTATACTGAAATATATCTTATGTTATCTCTATGTTGTTTATGATCTTGCATGCTCTCCGTTGTTAGTAGCTATCTTGGCCGAGTAGTTGCTAGTGACTCCAAGAGGGGGTATTTATGCTCGATAGTGGGTTCATGCCTCTATTTAATCTGGGGGAGTGACAGAAACCTCTAAGGTTGTAGATGTGCTGTTGCTACTAGGGAGAAAACAACATTCATATGCTCAAGGGCATATGCTTTGTTTACATTACACACTTTGCTTAATGCAATTATCTGTTGTTCGCAACTTAATACTTGTGGAGTTCTCGGATTGATTCGCCACAAGTGGATTATTAGTCACAGATGCAGTTGGATGGCGGTCTATGTATTTTGTTGTAATACCCAGAGTAAATCTCATAGTGATCTTCTTGATATATCATGTTATCTTTATTCTATCAATTGCCCAACTGTAATTTGTTTACCCACCATGTGTTATTTATCTTATGGAGAGACACCACTAGTGAACTGTGGACCCCGGTCCTATTTCCATCATATTGCTATCACCTGTTTACTTTACTCGCACTGTTTACTTTACTCGCATACTTTCACTGCTTTCCACTCGATACACTCATACCCTTTGTTTCAAGCAAACCGGTGAGATTGACAACATCATCGCAAGTTGGGAACAAAGTATTTGGTTGTGTTGTGTGTAGGTTCCGTGTTGCAGCTAGCAAGCAAAGCTTGGACGAGGTGCCATATATAAATTGTCCGAAGCTGTCGCAAACTAGCAAGCATCACCTTCAGTCGCATTGTATGCTTTTCTCTCCTGACCGACATAAACCTTGGTTTCTTAACTCAGGGAAAACTAGCTGCTATACTCATCACACCTTCCTCTTGGGGTTCCCAACGGGCTGGTCATTCACCACGCACAAGGAAGCTTTTGCTGCCGTCAACCACCACGCATCAAGCTAATTTTCTGGCGCCGTTGCCGGGGAGAAGAGTGGAAGTCCTCTGCAAGGGGAGTTTTTCGCACACACATCCTTTACTTTGTTATTGTTTTGCTTTACCTTATTTATTTTACCTGCATCGTTTTATATCAAAAACCCAAAAAAATTAGAATCCTTGGTAGTTGTTTTTACTTACCTGCTTTTAGTTTTGCTGAAATTTCTAATCCTGAAAACACCAAGTTGTGTGACTTTACTAGCACGAACAATAGTGATTTTATCTGCACTCCTATTACACCACCTGCTCCTGCTGCAAACTTTTATGAGATTAAGCCTGCTTTGTTGAACCTTGTTATGAAAGAGCAATTCTCTGGTGCTAGTACTGAAGATGCTGCAGCTCATCTCAAAAAAAAATTTGAGCTATGTGAGATGCAGAAATATAAGGATATAGAAAGTGATATTATTAAGCTCAAGTTGTTTCCTTTTTCTTTGAGAGGAAAAGCTAAAGATTGGTTGTTGTCTTTGACTAAGAATAGTATTGATTCATGGGCTAAGTGTAAGGATGCTTTTATTGGTAGATACTATCCTCCTGCTAAGATTATATCCTTGCGTAGCAATATTATGAAGTTTACTCAGTTTGATAATGAACATGTTGCTCAAGCTTGGGAAATAATGAAATCTATGATAAAGAATTGCCCCACTCATGGACTGACTACTTGGATGATTGTCCAAACTTTTTATGCAGGACTGAATTTTTCTTCGAGGAACCTATTGGATTCAGCTGCTAGAGGCACTTTTATGTCCCTTACCTTGGGCGCCGCAACAAAGCTACTTGACAACATGATGGTAAATTATTCCGAATGGCACACTGAGAGAGCTCCACAAGGTAAGAAGGTAAATTCTGTTGAGGAAACCTCTTCCTTGAGTGATAAGATTGATACCATTATGGCTATGCTTGCTAATGATAGGACTTATGTTGATCCTAATAATGTTCCTTTAGCCTCTTTGGTTGCTCAAGAAGAGCATGTTGATGTGAATTTCATTAGAAACAATAATTTTAACAACAATGCTTATAGGAACAATTTTGCTAGTAAAAATTATAGGCCGTATCCTTCTAGTAATGGTTATGGTAACTCTTATGGTAACTCCTCCAACAACACTAGGGCCGTGCCCTCTGAGCTTGAGGTAATGCTCAAGGACTTCATCGGTAAGCAAACTGCTTTTAACAAGTCTGTTGAGGAAAAGTTAGGCAAAATTGATATTCTTGCTTCTAAAGTTGATAGCCTTGCTCATGATGTTGAACTTCTGAAATTAAAAGTGTTGCCTAATGATGTGAAAGAGAACAATGTTTTTGCTACTGCTAATGCTATTCAAGTTGGAATTGATGAAAATGTTAGATTGTTAGCGGAATTGCATGCCAGGTGGGAAAGAGAAGATGAGATGGCTAGAGAGATGAAGGTATGTACTATTACTACATCTAATGATGTTGCTCCTAATGCTAGCAATCCTCTTACTTTGATTGGTGTAGAGAAAACTCCCACTCCTTGTGTTAAAAAGCCTAAAACTGCCAAATCTTTTTCTCAAAAGAGTGCTGAAATTTTTCGGAGTGTAGGAGATGATAGCTCTACTTCCTTTAATGATTTTGATGTTGATGGCTGAAATATATCTGAAGTAATTTTGTTCTTGCAAAAGCTTGCTTTGACTCCCAGTGCTAGTTCTTTAAATATTGCTTTTACTAAGCATATTACCAATGCTCTCATGAAAATTAGGGATGAAAAGTTGCAGCAAAAAGCCTCTGTTCCCAAGAAGTTAGAAGATGGTTGGGAACCCATCATTAATATGCATGTTAATGGTTTTGGTTGCCATGCTTTATGTGATCTAGGTGCTAGTATTTCTATCATGCCTAGAAAGATTTATGACATGCTTGATTTACCACCGCTTGAAAAGTGTTATTATGATATTCCTATTGCTGATGTTGCTAAGAAGAAACCTTTGGGAAGGATTAATGATGTTCTTATTGTGGTTAATAATAACCTTGTTCCCATTGATTTTCTTGTTATGGACGTTGAATGCCATGCTTCATGTCCTATTATTTTGGGAAGACCCTTTCTTCGAACTGTAGGTGCCATCATTGATATGAGGGAAGGCACCATAAAATATCAATTTCCACTCAAGAAAGGTATGGAACACTTCCCTAGGAAAAGGAAGAAATTACTTTTTGACTCTATTCTTAGAGCAAATTATGAGCTTGATGCTTCATCACTTGATGTTACTTGATTCGCAATTTTCTGCGCCTAGCTCAAAGGCGTTAAAGAAAAGCACTCTTGGGAGATAACCCAATGTTTTATTTTCAGTACTTTTTATTTTATTTGAGTCTTGGAAGTCATTACTACTGTAATGACCGCTCCTTATCTTGTTTATTTCGTTGTTATGCCAAGAGAAGCCTCTAATTCGAGTGAGGTAAAGATTTGGGGATGTTGCTGTCCTGAAACTGTTTTCGGTGCTGCACCGTAAAAATTCGTATAAATTCTCTGTATATCTTTTGGACCTGCGATTTCTTGTGCATATGCCCCAGGTTATATCCAAACTTTCGTTAGTTGAACACTTTTTGATTTGAGCAACAGAAAACCCCTCAAAAATTCGGCCTTTGTCAGCTGTTCTGTTTTGACAGATTTCTGCCAATATTTGTGTTTGCCACTTTATCGCTTTCTTTTGAGTTCTTTTGATCACGGAACTTTTGGGGAAGTTGCTACAGTAGTATATGATATATATATGGTGGTTTTGGGTTGAAACCTGAAGCAAAAAGAGGTTGATTATATGTTATGCTTGCACTAATGTTGCTAATAGATTTGTGTTTAGTTTTGTATGAAGGAAGTTTTCAAGTGTAGGGATTGGAGAATGATGAGATGAGTTGAAGAATGGACAAAAGCTCAATCTTGGGGATGCCCATGCATCACCCCAAGAAATATCCAAGAAGTACAAGCGTCAAAGCTTGGGGATGCCCCCGAGGCACCCCTTCTTCATCGGCAAAAATCAGGTCACCTTTCAAAACACTATATTTTTATTGCTTCATGCACTATGTGTTTTTCTTGGAGCGTCAGTTGTTTTAGTTTTATTTGTTAGTTTGTTTTGTTTGCTGCAATAAATGGTTGGACCCCAACAAATTTCTTTTGGAGGAGATGTACTCGTTTTCATTTGCAAAGAACACTCCGTTTTCACTCTTATCGTTCATCGAGTGTTCTTCTTTTTCCGCTACTGCTTTTGGTTTTCGTTTTCGCCTTGATTTGCGTTCAGACCTTGTCATATCTTTTCATCAAGGTGTATTTTTGCCTCTGATCTTTATTGGTTTTCATCAAAAGAGGTGTCTTTAAAAATTTCAAATGGTGTTGGAAAAGAGAAAAAGCTTTATGCAAAAAAGTGGTACAAGAAGGAGCTTGTGTAGACTGCGGCTTAGGCTTTTTCATGTCATGCTTGATGTCTTTTTGATAGTATGCTTAGTAGTTTTGCTGTAGCATGACTTGTCTCAAATAACTGAGATTGCTTAATGAGCCTTTGAAAAAATCATGCGTTGTTTTTAATTATTTGGAAGCATTATTTTGGTTTTCTCATTGATGCTTTATTTGGGTTGACTTGGCGCATGCTCACACATGTTAGACTCATACAAAGTCGCCAATAGCCTTTATGATCATTTAGTTTTTGACTTTTGATGCCATCTTATGCTTCTTTTAATGTCGCTTTGTCGCTTTGCATGATTATGGCCATTATTGCTCTCTTAGTTAGTCGCTCCCAGTCTTTTGCTAGCCCTTGCCTTGTACTGAGTATGAGCTCTACTCGTGCATCCAACTCCTAAAAACCAAGTTTGCCAAAGTGTCCACCATACATACCTACTAGCAATTTGCTATTCCAAGTAAATTTGACTTGCTTTTATTTTCTCTTCAAATTAAACTCTTACCAGTGTTATGCGAAATTCGGTCAGTAAAGCTCTCACGAACTGGAAGGCACACTTTACTTTTTCCTGTTCTTAAAAATTTGACATTGTGGTCTCTTATGTTGAGTTGTTATGCTTGCAAGTTGTAAGTTGGAGACTGGCCCAGCCATGCAGTCATGGGCAAGTTTTCAACATTACACTTCTTATTTGAGTTGATATCGTGATCTTTTATTTATGGATGCCCGCGGTGTGAAATGAATTGGGAATCTTGTAGGGATCATGGAGTTTGTATATGTGTTATGGAAACGCCGGGCCGCTAATCTAAGCCATGCATACTTCATGGTGGAAATTTGCAGCATACCCATGGTGAACATTCGACGACACATCTCACAATAAAAAGCTAAACAAATGGCAAATAAAAGAGATGTCGAGGTGTTCATTGTCTGCTTGTCCTGTCATTTTGATGTGGGCTTGTTCCATGTCATCGGGCACGGAGGTATCCCATTGGCGGTTCTCGATGATACATGTATACTTACAATGACAAGAGCCTTGCTTGGGACTCTAAGTAAAGTAGCATGAGGTTTGGGTACTCGTATTCACGGGACACGAGGTTTTCAACTTATGATTTGTCAAGCATATGCATCATAATTGTTCTCGCATTAACTCTAACCATTCAAGATGCTTATGATGGGGGCAATGAGAGCTCAAAGCCGGTAAGTACCATAATTTTTGAAGGTTATAAAACTTGCAATCACTGCTTCCCTCTGCGAAGGGCCTTTCTTCTACTTTTATGTTGAGTCACCACCTTCTATCTTTATGCACCATTAAGAGAGCATAGTTGTCATTCTTAGTATAATGTGCATTGTCCCAAAGTTTTCATTGATTGATTCATATTGTTGGTTTCACTTTTTCTCAAATTATTTGTATCTAGTCGCCCTCTTAAACTTGAAGGTGTCCTATGCATTTATGTTTTGCTCTCCATGAAGGACAAGCTGAAAACCATTTGTATGTTTTTCCTTGTGATTTGAACACACATTTGACTTTCATTGTTTCATTTTCATGATCTTTTGTTTGTGTTCATTTACATGTTTATAACATGGTTGCTAGGTTCTTATTGTCAAGATTATATCTTTCATGCCCATGGTTTAAGTTCTTATGATCCCAGCTCACAAATGCTTACATATGTGATCAAGATTGTGTAGGTGCATGTCACCTCAAAAATTATTCTTTTGTTATCACTTACCTACTCGAGGACGAGCAGGAGTTAAGCTTGGGGATGCTTGATACGTCTCAAACGTATCTATAATTTTTGATGCTCCATGCTTGTTTTTACACCATTTGCCCAATGTTTCGTTACACTTCGTGGCACTTTTATGCATTTTCCGGAACTAACCTATTAACAAGTTGCCACAGTGCCAGTTCCCTGTTTTCTGCTGTTTTTGTGTTTTAGAAGTGATACACAGGAAATATTCTCGGAATTGGACGAAACAAGTTCCTGAAGTCTTATTTTGTCCGGGAGCTTCTAGAGATCCGAAGAGGAGAAGGAGGGGAGCCACAGGGGCCCCACACACCAGGCTGGCGCGGCCAGGGCCTGGGCCGCGCCGCCATGGTGTGAGGCCACCTGGCTCCACCTCTGACATCGCCCCTTCGCCTATAAAGACCCCCCGACGGGGAAAACCTAAGTACCCGATCAATTTTCCAGAACACATCGCGATCCGCCGCCGCCGTCGACCCGAAGATCGGGAGGGTCCAGAAGCTCTTCCCGGCACCCTGCCGGAGAGGGGAATCGCCACCGGAGGTCTTCTTCATCGCCATGCTTGCCTCCAGAGCGATGAGTGAGTAGTCTACCTTGGACTATGGGTCCATAGTAGTAGCTAGATGGTTGTCTTCTCCACCATGTGCTTCATGTTTAGATCTCATGAGCTGCCCTACATGATTGAGATCACCGTTATGTAATTCTACATGTTTGGTTTGTTGGGATCCGATGAATATTGGTGTTATGATTGAGTTGCTATACTGAAATATATCTTATGTTATCTCTATGTTGTTTATGATCTTGCATGCTCTCCGTTGTTAGTAGCTATCTTGGCCGAGTAGTTGCTAGTGACTCCAAGAGGGGGTATTTATGCTCGATAGTGGGTTCATGCCTCTATTTAATCTGGGGGAGTGACAGAAACCTCTAAGGTTGTAGATGTGCTGTTGCTACTAGGGAGAAAACAACATTCATATGCTCAAGGGCGTATGCTTTGTTTACATTACACACTTTGCTTAATGCAATTATCTGTTGTTCGCAACTTAATACTTGTGGAGTTCTCAGATTGATTCGCCACAAGTGGATTATTAGTCATAGATGCAGTTGGATGGCAGTCTATGTATTTTGTTGTAATGCCCAGAGTAAATCTCATAGTGATCTTCTTGACATATCACGTTATCTTTATTCTATCAATTGCCCAACTGTAATTTGTTTACCCAGCATGTGTTATTTATCTTATGGAGAGACACCACTAGTGAACTGTGGACCCTAGTCCTATTTCCATCATATTGCTATCACCTATTTACTTTACTCGCACTGTTTACTTTACTCACATACTTTCACTGCTTTCCACTCGATACGCTCATACCCTTTGTTTCAAGCAAACCGGTGAGATTGACAACCTCATCGCAAGTTGGAAACAAAGTATTTGGTTGTGTTGTGTGCAGGTTCCGCGTTGCAGCTAGCAAGCAAAGCTTGGACGAGGCGCCATATATAAATTGACTGAAGCTGTCGCAAACTAGCAAGCATCACCTTCAGTCGCATTGTCTGCTTTTCTCTCCTGACCGACATAAACCTTGGTTTCTTAACTGAGGGAAAACTAGCTGCTATACTCATCACACCTTCCTCTTGGGGTTCCCAACGGGCTGGTCATTCACCACGCATAAGGAAGCTTTTGCTGCTGTCAACCACCACGCATCAGTGAGCATTGCTAGAGCCTTTATATCTTCTATGCTTAGCCATGCTTAGTTGGTAAACTCTGATCCATCTAGTTGATGAATCCGAGCTGTGATGAACCTAGTATGACAGGTTGACGTGGTGTGATCAGTGAGTTGTTTGAATAAACATGCTAAAGGCTTGGATGAGCCACCACGGGGATGTGGTTATTTGACTCATTCTTGCCGACCTAGGACCCGAGTTCTCGCCTCTTGAACCAAGACTGAGCGTACAGCCACACGGAGGCCTAAGGAACCTCCTCGACTAACTAACTTGCCTAGTCTGTTCCATGAGTCACATAGATCGGGATTTCCATTTGGCATAAGCATTGAAAAGGTTTTTGAAAAGAGATGGTGGAGGAGGTGCATCATATAGGAATGTGGCAGGGGTTGAGAAAGGCACGGCCTTCGTAATCTTGGTCCCAGTTCACAACCTTAACGACCGACTTCGGGACTTGACCCGTTACGACGGAACAATCCTTAGGGCGCGACTCATGGTCTAGGTGAAAGTAAGGTAAAGGTTGTGGTCAACCACCCTCTGTCGGCCCTCCTTGGAAGAGAGCTTTACCGGTGGCATTAAGAGTCGGTTGGCACGTGTGGGTAAAGTTGTGCACCCCTGTAGGGTTAAATCTTTTCGAAAAGCCGTGTCCACGGTTATGGACAACTTGGGAACGGACGTGATGATCATAGAGAACTTCAACCTAATCGTAAAACTTGGCAAATAAATGTGCTTAGGATGCTTCCTCTAGGTTGAAAGAGGTTGATCGGTGGATATGAAAGATCAAGATATTTGGTGGATTTGCAAGATGATACAATTGCTCGGTGGATCTAAATAGTAGTTGTTGCTCGGTGGAGATAAGAAGGATGGTTTGGTGGATGATTCAATGATAATCAAAGATATCGCTCTCTTATCCCCTTTTAAAGGTTCTAAATAGACAAGCTTCTCTTCTTCCTGGTTTATGCAAACAAAACTTGCTTTATGCAAAGGAACTCCACAGAAGGCCTTTCTAACCAGGCATGTAGCTAATAGGTAGTTACTAGGTTAGTAAGTCTTGCTGAGTACCTTTTGTACTCAACGTTGCCTTGTTGATTTTTTTTTTGCAGCATAGTGAGTTTCTTTTGAAGGTTCTGGACGGACATCGACATCGACGAGTAGCTTGGGGTTCCCAGGCGGCGGCCTGGAATCTATGGAATGGGACGTCGCCGTTATGCTCTAGGCCTCTTAGGCCATTTGGTCTTGCTATGTCTAATAGCATAACTTCGCTTTCGTTGATTGATGATTGATAGGTCAGTGACCTCTGCTTGTAATTTGCTTCTTGCTCTTCTAAGAGCTTGCCATATTACTTTTTGGGTCGTAGAGTCACTGTTGTGTTACCAGTTGTGGTTACCCATCTCGTGCATGATGCGTGTATGTTTATAAAGTGCACGAGAGGGGTTTAAGGCTCTCGAGCTCTCTGTTATGCAGTCTTGGTTATGATTAGTTTCACGGCGCTTCGAGATGTGTAGAGCCGATGGTTTAATTCCAGCCTGCCTGCCGATGGTGTTCCGGCCTGGGACTCGTAACCACAGTATCACTCGTTGCTAGCGTGACTAATACATATAACATCTCTGTATAGCTTAGATCCCGGGTCCCGATAGCTTTTTATTTCTTTATAAAAAATCTTATTGTTGCATAACGCGTTAGCCCAGTATTAGGGTACGGAGGATTCCTTCGAGGCTTTGTCTCCCGTACGACGCGGTAGCGGCTACGGGAGACAAAGCCGAGCCGCAATCTCTACCTATATTATAATAACTAGTTGAATGTCCGTGCGTTGCTACGGATCATCCACTTTCTAGGGGTCGATTTCGCCTTTCTCATGTCATGGTCTTCTGTCAAATTAGCCAATTGTATCGGATATGTCTCTCATGCGCTTGTCTCCACACATGTCTCAATACGTCTCTATAAAAAACGTACAAATATACATGATAATGGAATCCACAAGTTTTGCCATGCTCATCCCTTCTTTAACCTTTAGAGTTCAATCGATTCCCTGGTGAGTAAACGAGCACTTTCCATGGACGACAAGTTCCACCTGCGCCTCCACCTACCCGTTCCCTGCGGCGAAGAAGAGGCTATCACTTTCTCATTGTCGTCCCACCCTGTACATGTTTGAGTTGACAGATGCATGGTGTGTGTGTGGTATATTAGACAACGGGAACGTCGGATAAGGAGGAGATGGAGCAAGCATCAAAGATTTGCATGACGGAGCGAGGCTCGTCTTCACTGCCCCAAGCGACATGCTCATCTACCTTCAACAACTGGGCGTCTAGGCTAAGAGCTATGGCCTCCTTCCTCAGTCGGGTGGCATGTTCGTTGCTCGCCAAAAAAGTTTTAAGGCCGACGCTAGTACCGACATGACCCGACGGGCTACTAATGGATTGGAGACATGCCCATCGTCGGGGTTCTAGTCATGTGCTCGTAATTTTTCAGTCTCGTGTACTCCCTCCACTCCGATTCGACGTCTATATGGCACTGCTGCTGCTGTCAGTCACGTTGATTAAACCGGTAGAGAGATAGTATTCTTTTTAATTGATTGAGAGTCTAAATCCTAAAGTACTCGACCATTTGTAGACGTGTAAATATTGTGACCCTTAATTTTTTTTGACGATTGTGACCCTTGAATTAGAAGCAGAGTGTAGACATTCTATTATTAAGTATTATTCATCTACATTTATGTAAGGTGTAGCCTACATGCCAGTGATTTTTCAGACCAATCTCGACTTCATTGCATAGCATCTGGATTACAGTCCTTCTTGACAAGAGATTCGGAGGTTACAAAGAACTTTCAGTCAAAAACCTAAAGAATTGTTCACTGTAGCATTAGCAACCATACTATGAAATACACTATTGCACTATGTTTTCACAAAAGACAGGGACATAACCTCCTCCGCCGAGCTATAGCAATCTAGTTTATACTGATCTCTAGATATAAAATCCATGATATTTTTCTCTAAAGTATAATCAGACTTGGTCTTTTCCGTAAGCCATTGAATATGCATTACCAATTTTCTGAAGAAACTGCAGTTGTACCTTCCTGCATGCATGAGTTGTGCCCTTCTCGTTTTGAATATTAGCATTGATCAGTTTCAGATCTTGGCATAGATTTGCCCTTCTGCAGACTGCCGTGCTCGCTTTGCTACTCTGGTCATCATCGCCGATTGCTAGCTGAAATAGTTTAACACGCCCTTGGATCAAGATGCGGAAGGCACATGGCTGGAATCACGATAGTTGAATGCGACGAAGATGAGATTCCTCCGCCAGGTTCCCCCGCGTATCCTTCTTGGCTTCTTCACCGGCACCTCGTTGTCCCGGTCTCCATCCCCGCCTCTCCACCGATTGAGGTCAGAACAGCCGCCCTGAGCATCTGTGGGGTGCGCTAAGGAGGTCCCGGGCGCCATCGGCGATGGCAGTAGCCTGGGATCGACCGGCGCTGTAGCGGCTGGATCTCCTTGCGAATCTAGTTCCTACTCCTATAGCTTCGCCCCGCTTCCAATTGCTAGCTCCTCGTCGCGGCCGTCCCCGCCTCCATGAGATCCCAGTGTCTCGGCTGCCCCATGCTACTCGATTCCCCTGCAGCGGAGTTCGAATCGGAGGAGGGCGATGTGGGTTGCGGATGCTCCGTTATAGGACCGGTCACCGACCGATTTTTTTACCTACCGGACGGACGGGTCGATTTTTTTGACGGACGAAGAGATACTAGTTTTTTTTATGTACCACGGTTTTCTAACCATCACGTCCTCAAGCCGTATTATTATTACTAGCAGACTACCCGTGCGTTGCTACGGGTATATCAAGTGTTCAACCTATGTATTTAGGAAACAATTAAATACTGTTATTGAATGTAAATGACCGATGAAAACACGCCTATTGCCATGGTCACGTGTAGCCTAATATAATCACTGTGTCTTTAAATTATATATGGATAGTGAAAAAAGAAGTTATATTAAGATCTGAAAAGTTCATTCAGAGTCTACGCAACATTCATTCGGAGTCACATAGCTGCCACATTTGCCACCGACAACAATTATGCTTGGCAAAACCTTTAGTAAATCAATTCATTTGTGTAAGCTCACCCCATTGCAAACATGATATCCCTGGGAACTCCAATGCATATTACACTACATGAGGTACTGGTAAAATTCAAAATGGTTGGAATGATACTTTACTTGAAAACTTTTGAGCAGAAGATGCTAATTTGTTTCTTGAATAAATTCAGAAGAATTTGAAAACAGTTGTATGCAGTCAAGGAAGTCATGTTTGCATTTCACTCATTCACCCAACTGAAATTTGTTTGCGTTTTCTTGTAGTGAAAGCACTTCTACTGACATACTAAGAAACTTCCATTTATATTTACCGTACTATTACAAGAACAATTCACATGTGGCTGTCTTCAAAATATTTAGCTTACAAATGCTGGGAAGGAAATAGAGCTTCTCCTCTCAAAAAAAGAAAAGGAAAGGAAATAGAGCTTCTGTTGCATGAGTGCTAAAACTGAGCATAGTTCTCATCAGAATGACACATGAAGGATTCTACAATAAACAAAACAAAATGTGAGATCTAAATGCTGGTTTGATAGGCACCCAAATGCACCATTATTAATCAACAAGGTTTGCTAGGTGAAGATCCTAACAAAGCCTTGCCCCAACAATACCAAATAAAAAGTATTCATGTAAAATAAGAAAATCATCACGACAATTTAAGCAATTAGATAGGCCTTCAGCCCCTCACTATGCAATAAGGAAACAAAGATGTGGTACAAAGGAAGGAGAGATAGAGCACATACGTGCGGGAAAACCTAAAATTACACCACTAATACGCCATCAAAGAAAAACATGAAAAAAGGTCAAAGCGAAAAATATCCATACATTCAGCTCCAACAAAACAATTATGTTTACCCTGAGATAACAAAGTTTGTGATTTCCTATTTTGTCAATATAAACCGTAACTTTTTAATCTAACTTTGCATTTCTTCCTAACATTTCGGAATAGGTTATACCCAAAATACATTGTAAATTCCAGTAGGATGCCAAGCCTATCATGAAAATCAGAATACTCACAAATGCAGCTCATGTAGAGGTTAATCAAGTATTTTTGAGGTTATAACAGGTTATTAACATTCTTAACTTACTTGCTGATAATAAACACACCCAAAGCAGTTTCCGGCATGTGCCCCATTATATCTTGCACTTTTATGTGACCATTAAACCTATAGAATATTACCTCAACAAAAAAGCATAACCATAGTCTTGCAGGAATTTTTAAGCTAACGTCAATGGTGTGACCAACTGACCATAATACAGGCAGATGGTATATAATATTAGACTTATATAGAAATTCACGCCGAACAGTCCATTGATGCTACAAGAATGCTACTCCCTCCAATTGGAAATAAGTGTCAGTGACTTAGCACAAATTTCGTACTAAGTTAGTACAAAATCACCGACATTTATTTCTGATCGGAGGGAGTATCGTACAAATTGCTTGGCTCAGCATAATTTCTTACTATCAAAAGTAGGAAAGGTGTCATATTGCATGACTATACTATTAGTGTTACGATTAAGAAAACAAATCAAAATTCAGAACCTCCCATGCTGAAAAAAATCTGTACGGAACAAACTGAACAGAACTAACCTTCAACATGTTCATAACACTTATTTCTCCAATTGCCGAAGATCTGTGAGAGATAGTCTTGCTTTTGTGCCTCCCTGCAGGTCGATCACCTTCTGATGTTGAATACGCTCCTAATAGTTCTGCCTTTTTGACACGGCTTTACCAACATCCACTCCAGCAACATGTCAAAAAAACATCCACTCCAGCAACACCTCTTATTTTTTTGGGTTAAGTGCACTTTTGGTCCCTCAAGTGTTGTCAAAGTCTAATTTTGGTCCCTCAACTTTTTTTAGTCCAAAACTGGCCCCCGAACACTTAATTAGGTCTACTTATCATCCCTGACAATGATTTTGACCAGTTTTTTTACGTTTTTGTGCCACGCTGAAAAGTTTTTAGCAGAATTTTATCAAGGTAGGCTCATCTAAATGTGGGGATCCGTTGTCCTCGATCAATATTGCCCTCTCAGCCTCTTAACAAACCCTCTCTGAATGGCCCAGTCTATGAAGATGGAGGTATGGTGGAGCTAATCGACGATCCTGAATTGAAACTGTCATCCATGAAATGCAGGTGCCATATAAGGCAGATGTCCAAGGAGGTAGGGTCGTTGATTAGCTCTGTCACACCTCCATCTGCATAGACTCGGCCATTAGCTAGGGTTTGTTAAGGGATCAAGAGGACAATGGTTATCGAGGACAACAGATCCCCACGTTTAGATGATCCTATCTCGATAAAATCTTGCCAAACACTTTCCTACGTGGCACAAAAACATAAAAAATTGGGCAAAACCGTTGTCAGGGATGATAAGTAGACCTAATTAAGTTTTTTAGGGCCAGTTTTAGACTAAAAAAAGTTGAGGGACCAAAGTTAGACTTTGGCAATACTTGTGGGACCAAAAGTGCACTTAACCCTATTTTTTTTTGAAGCAGGAATGATGGGTGGGGATCGAGTAGCGGCGTCCCCGCTGGTAAGAAGGGATGGATCATGGATGGAAGACCAGATGCGGCGGCGGCGGCGCTGAGAACCTGGGAGGAACAGAGTTACTTAGTAAGGGCGGGTGCTGCAGATCAAGCGTAGCTCGAGATCGTTGACCATGAACACCTGCAGCGTGTGTAAGGGAAAGTACTATGCAAAGACACCATGTGAGAGGATTGGAGATGGCGGCGGTGGCGGATCCCGTGTTAGGCTGGCATCCGAATCGGAGTGGGGCGACGTCGCCTCACCAGCTCGACTCTACTCACAGATCGAGAGCGACAGCAGATTCCGCGTTGGCGGCGGGCGGAAGGAAGCAGGCGAAAGACGAAGATCTACCGGTTTTCTTTGACGTACGAAGCGGTCGTCCGGTTTCCCCATCGTGCGCGATTGTGTGTGCGCCGCTGCCAAGCGGCTGCCCCACACCTACAAAGTCAAAATCTCCACTTGATTTTCGCTGTCCTAGATCGATCCTAGAAGCCGTGCCGTGTCGCGCCGGCCGACTCCCGCCGACCCGTGGTTCAGGCCCAGGACAAACGCATGGAGCCACATCGCCCTACCAATTACATGAGCCTCTCTTCAAGATTCTCAACCAAGGCACCGGTCACAGCAAGAGGCTTCCTCGATAGCACTCGGATTCCTTGGGCGTGGAATCAGAGGAGATCGAGCGCAGTCGTGCCCAACGCAGAGGAGGCTGTGAAATCCAACGCTGAGGAAGCGGAATCTGAAGGCTTTGATCACCGGAGGTGGGGGTGGCGACGCTACGCAAGGTTTTGATGAATGTGAATTGGAGAATTTTTTTTGGATGAAAGTTAATCGGGAGAAAGTCGAAAGGATAAAGGCGAGGAGATGTGCTCTGCCCTGAAGTAAGCGGTAGAGAACCGATGGTGAAAAGAAACGTGTGCGGTGCTTGCCTGGAGTGTGTTAAAGTGCACGCAGCTAGCCAGGGGTGTTGGAGTTCGTCAACGTGGCTGGCCTGGGATGCGGCCAGCGCCGACTAGCTAGAGGCTTGCTGGTAGGTGTGTTCAAGAAAAGCTGATAAAAATAGCTAGCTGACACTGTTTGTGTATTCGAATTTTTTATCAGAAAATCTAACTCATGTTTAATTTAATTTAATTTACATCAATTTGTAATGTGTGGATTTTAGCAAAGATGCCAGATTGTTGTTGCAAAGAAATAAAGTATTTTGTGCCAAATAATTTGATGTTGATAATGTTAATCAGTAACTAATATACTACCTCAAAGCGTACCCCACTAGGCTTAATAAGGTCAATTGTTATCTTCAATGGGTCGTTCGTCGAATGTTACATGCAAATAGTCACAGTGAGATCTCAATCAAGAACCTAGACATGACCACTAGGAACTACACTGTGATCAACAACCACACAAGTCGCTATGCGACCACAGTTAGCCCTAGGTCCCGTCATGAACTAGCGCAATATGGAGATGGCCGTTATTTACACAAAGAGTAGCTACTTATATTACAACCTAACTATCATGGTGGCAGTGCTTAAACAAGTTATCAACTCCAGCCGGTGGACGGCCGCCTTGACACTTTTTCTCCGTTGCAACGCATGGGCATAGTAAGTTTGAGTTAACTTAAACCCCCCACTACACAATCGTTGTTATTGTTTTAAGTTACGAACTATGTAACTTACTGCGCGTATTTTTATCTTTTTTGTTTCTTACAGACCATAAATAAATGTATTTCAGTTATAAATTTTGCATACACACAGACGTTTCCATGGCGTACGTGCAAATATTTTTTAAAAAAAATTTAAGCTTAAAAATAAAATTCTTAAAATGTACATTAACTTTTCTCCACTGTTACAGGCTCGATTTCTATTGGCTTAGAAATCCGGTTCATTGAAAATTCCTCCCCAATTTACAAGCGACTCCGAATAGTATGTCGTAGTACTGGAAAAGAAGAATGGCTGAACTACAACTCAAATGTTCCATAACTGAATCGACTAAAGCAGCCAGCTCTTTACGGGGCATCTGCCTATGAAGAACTGGGAGGTCCTTCCATCCGTATGTAGTCGTACATCACTCCGAAGAAGATGCTGCCCGCTCTCGTTTGCGTGATTTGGATGGCGTTGTCGCCTTCCCGGAGCAGGCTCCCTCTGATCGGGAAGTCGAAGCTCCACTGCGTGCCATGGTCGCCGTGCCTGGCGATCGCGTTACCTTCGCCGAACGCCGGCGTCCCGAAGATTCCCGCTCCACGTCTCGTGGCTCCGTTCACCTGAACCTGCGACCCAACACAGCACAGCACGCGGGGAAACGATTGATCAGGTTGACGATGAAGTTGTGTATAGTTTTTGCTGTTGCTTGATCAGATGATTAGTACCTGTAGTCTGGACATGTGAGCGGCCGCCAGAGCAACGCGCAAGGTGTATGTGCCGTCTGGCACAACACTATCAACGTGAAACCGTATCTGCCTCGTCGTTGGTACAATGTTGTTGCCCACCTTCCTGCAAAACAGATGAACGATGTTACGTCTTTTGTCGATCGTCGGTAAATTGGCATGAAATTGTAGTAATCGTATGTACTTATTACCTTGTGACGTGCGCGAAGAACCAGTCCTTGGAGTGATGGCTTTCGCCGACGGTGTAGACAAGATCGTCGGTCGGGTACAGCTCGCCGTACCTCTCCCACAAACCATACTGCCGGTACCTGTGTGACACCAGTCAATTTAATTATACCGATGAGAAGTTGAGAGCAAAAAAGAAAACCTAAATATCTGATTTGCAGTTACGATGTCTGAATAATTCAGAGTGACTAACTTGTCTTTGTTCAGGAAGAGCTTGTTGGTGGGGTATTTCGGGTCGGTATCGGGGATAAACATCTCTGCCGCGCTCCTATCAGGTACACCGATCTCCCACAGCGTCGGTCCGGATCTCGGAGGCTCAAACACAAGATCGCCGAGGTTGATAGCACGGCCTGTTTAAGGTTGATTAGAAGAATTTGTCGTTAGCAAAACAGCGTACTCAGGACCTATTCTGGAACAAAGGAGGCTGCAAAACTGAAGCGTTATACAAACCTGGTGTAACTGTTACGCGGGCTGTATGCATGTAGTCTCCGAGAACACCAGGAACCCAGGCGTAGAGGTTGTACTCTCCTGCCCGGACATTGTCGATGCTGAACTCGCCGGAATCCTCCGACGTTCTGTTCCAGAACTGGTAGCCCTTGCTCTCCGTGGCCCAGGAGCCAGGCTGCCCCGGAGCGGCGAGGCCAACGTAAGCTGCAGCCTGCTGGGCAGGCGTGTTGTTGTCTTTGACGAGTAATCTTCCGGCGACGGAGCCTCTTTCGGCTGCCTTGTGGAAGTCCGGCGACTCCGGAAAGCTGTAGGGCCACTTGGCCGCCTCGGCCTCCGCCGTCGCCTTGGCGTCCTCCCAGAGCGCCCGCGGTTCGCCCTTGGCCGGGTTGGAGTTAAGGTAGACGAACACCGGGCCCAAGACCTTCTTCCATTGCTCGCCGTCCTTGACGCGCGCCACGATGCTGTCCCCTATGTAGTGCGAGCCGTGGAAGACGCTGAGGCAGGTGGGCCCGACGTGGGAGGTGAGGTCCCGCTTGAGCGGCCCGCCGCTCTTGAACTCGTTGCTGGGGGTGACGACCCAGAAGCCGACGGGGTTTGGGTGGCCGCCGGTGACCCAGCCGTGGACAGTGTTATCCTTGGTGTCCAGGGTGTACTGGTACTTGTCGTCCACCTCCCCCTTGAACTGCGAGTTGGAGGGATTCGTCAGCAGCACCGCCTCCTTGTAGGCGAGCGGCGAGCTGCGGCGCGCGTCCCTGTCGCTGTCCCTGGGCATGTAGCGCTGGATGTCGTCGGAGACGGCCATGTAGTTGAACCTGTCGGTGTTGAGCTTGAAGGCGATGCGGGCGAGGCTGATGTCGATGGCGGGCGTGTCGGCGGCGTGCACCAGGATGGCGTAGCTGTAGAACCCGGAGCTGCCCTTGAGAACCACGAACCGCTTGTCGACGTTGAGCCGGAGGCCGCCGCGCGCTGGATCGTAGGTGCTCCGGAAGGACAGCTCCACCTGCTCGTCGGTTTGGGTCACCACCCTGAACTCGTAACCATCAAGCCTGCATTGCGATTACAGTTAGGTAACAAGCGATTCTAGTTGCACTTGTAAAGTTAAGATGATCAATGGAATTATAAGTGAGAGCTACACGTACGTATTGGAGAGGCCTTGCTGGCCCCCGGGGATGTTCCACACCATGTCCCAGTACCCTCCCGTGTTGTTCCTATTGGTGTTGCGCAACAGGTTTCGTAGCCCACCGTAGCGGACGCCGATGATTTTGCCCAAAGGCCTCGACAGCGACAACTGCACCATGCCGTTGTCCACCACCACCTGTTTACGGTCCATATGCAGCCTAACGCCGCCGCCCGGCGGCGGCGCGGCCGACACGGCGGCAACCTGTAGCACCAGCAGAGACACGGCAAAGACGGCGAGCAGGATCAGGCGCGTCGTCGTCGCCATCGTGAGCTGCGCGCGTGTATTGCCGTTCCGTCGACCTAACTATACGATCGAGTCGATTCAACTTGTTGCTCCAAATACGAAGCTCGCGGCTTCCAATATATGGTATGGGATACGGCATCAGGGGAAGAGGAACCGAGTCGGACAGCTATTTGATTCCGTACACATAATACCATCGATGCCGGCGGTGAGTAGAAAAGGGTACGTAAGATTTTTCTGGTTTCGTACGTTTGTTCGTCCGTCTGTCGTCCCTCATGGGCCAGGCCCAACTTCGTCCGTCTCTGGCAGCAAAACATACGACTCACAATCCTTTTTTTTTGGGTAAGGCTCATATTGTGACACGAGAGAAAAGGAAACCGAGTATATAATCACCAAATCGTTCTGCCGGTTTATGCAATTGATTTTCCTTCCTTACAAGACCAAAACCTCTCTCTGTGGAGCACGCGCGTAACCCTAGCCGCCACCATCTCATAGGCCGTCGGCGTTGTAGCTAGAGCCCCCACGAGTACCTCTGGGCTCTGGCACCTCACCGAACACGTGCGCGCCGCCATGCTGATCACCCCCGCCGCGACATTGTCTTCTCGGACTACGGCTTGCTGGCTTGATGCATTGGGTTCATGGTAGCTAAGCTAGTCACAGCGCGCAGCCTAGTGGCTTATTCGAGCAGAGATCCGACCCCCTTTCCTCTTGCGCCCCCAAGGGTGTCTCGGCGGCCCGCCCCTTCCCCTCCACCCTCTCCTCTGCCACCAGGAAAAGCCCGTGTGGCGCCGTCAGCGGGTGAGGGTGGTGGCGTTCAGCGCGCGGCGGCAGTGATTGCCCTTGTGGATACGGGGCAGCCTAGGCGACGAGCTCTCGACGAACTTGGCCCAGGTTAGGCGGTGTCAAGACATGGCGGCAAGCTCCTGATATGGATGGAGGTTGTAGGCGGCGGCACGAGTTCTGTCGGTTGGTAGCCATGGGGCAGCACGGCGGCTGGCTAGTCGGGCCTGATCTGGGTGGATCTGGGCCTAACCTAGGCCTGATCGGGGCCTCATAGGCCTACAGCTGCGTCCAGTCGGCGACCGCTGTTGTAACAACTCAGAAATTGTAATCCAACTCTTATTAAATAAAGTGCCAAATTTTGGGCTAAGATAAAACTTTTTATCTATTATTGTATGCATACATGTATTTTCTATTATGTGTATTCTATGATTTTATGTGTGTTATTTTTGTTTGAGCATTGGTTAGCTAATTCTAAGTGAACCAACAGAAACAACTAAGAAAGTTATTAGGAACCAAAAGAACCAAAAAGAAAAATAGGTAAGAAAGAGATAAAGTTAATAGGATCTAGAAACTGTTAATGACTACACCACTTTGAGCCCTTAGATTAAGAAATCTACAGCTCACCTGCAGGTTTAACCTTTTAGTTGAGCTTAACCAAGTTATGGACTAACTCAACCAACAAAGATCTACCAAAATTTCAAACCAGAACACCACTCAAACTTGAGCCAAAGTTTGAATCTGAAACAGAAACCATATCAAATTTGAAATATAAATTTTTGCAAAACTCAACCTTTCACAGTAACAAAAATATGCCTGGGTACCTTATCCAATATGATGAGCACCCAAAGTGGCAAATTTGAAAAATTCGGATTTTGAGTTCTTGTAAGCATTTCGTCGAGCACTGGCAGAAGAAAATCGAGCTAAATCGAATTCACTGTGGTGCACTGTTCTAGCTCGCTGCAATCCTGTTGCCATGCCTCTGGACGGTGCCCTGGTCGAACCCAGTCCCCTCTGCCCCGACCCAAGCCCTGGAAGAAGGAGGAGAAGAGAAGCCAGCACCCCCGGACCCCCCTCTCTTCTTCCCAGCAGCCTGCACGTCGACGACCACCCTGCCCTCGCCAGCGCCGACCCACAGCACTCCGCGGCCGAGACCGAAGCCTTCCAGCACGCCCCCGTGGCCGCCGTGCCCTTGGTCGCTCGACGCACACGCCAGGGCCCCCGCAACGGCGATCTTCTGGCCGCGCTTGTCCTCGACGCTCCGGCCTATAAAAGGCCCCGTCGATCAAACGCAGAGACGCACCTCACTCCCAGCTACCTCCCAGACATCGCCGCTCACTCCCTCTCGCTCTGCTTCGCCGTAGCCAGCCCCGCCGGCGCAGTACTGGACGCGGAGCGTGCCGACACGTCCGACCACCTGGGAGCTCGCCGCCGCAGGGAATCGGAGGAGGAGGAACACCGCTGCCGATCCCGCACCCCGCCGTCAAGATCTGCATCCTCTACGCCTCGCCATCACCGTCGAACGATCGCCGCTGCTCGCAGGTGAGCTCCGCCCTTTCTCGTCGAGACGATGACTGGGAACCGTTCGATCTAGATCCGACGGTAACTTACCGATTCGGGAAACGTTAAGTGAGCTGACAATGCGACCCCACCTGTCAGCCCCGTTTTATTTTTCCCAGCCGCAGCGAAACGTTTTCTGGGCCAGGCCCGTTCGGGTTTGTTCAGAAATCGGCCCAGCTCGTTTCGAATTAGGTCCGAATCGTTTTTAATTAATTCCCGCCCTTTTCTTTTATTTCAAATATGTTTCAAACAGTATTTTCAAACTTTAATTCCTAGAGTTTTATAAATCCAAATTTAGCAAATAAATATTCGTTGGAAACCTTATAAAATACTCTATCCAATAGTACTGGTTAGATTTCAAAATCAGTTAAGAATAAAATTGGTTATGAATAGTGTGGCCATAGCTTGTTAAATAATGAAAGGTTTCTAGAAAATTATTTAAGCCATCAAAAATCATGAAAATTAAAATGTGAACTTACTAATGACCCCTCTTACTGTTAGTCAACACTAATCTACCCCCCAAACCAAATTAGTGTGATCAGTTAGACCCTAACCCAAACCTATTTGTTAGCATAAAATGATAGATCACTAGTGCACACTTAGAATTAAATTGTCCTCAATGCAATTCACTTAGTGGATCATTCCCACTTGAACTTGTCTTAGTAACCCTAAATCACCTCCAATGCTGCACAAGTGAACCACTTATGCTACTTAGTAAAGAATCTAGCTTGCACACTTGAAGAAAACTTAGACAAAAGACTTACACTCCAACACCCTAAAAATGCAACATGAATGCTTTGGATAGCAAACAAAGATGTGTGCTTGGTGTGTTGTTAGCTGGGTGAAGTGATGGTGTGCTTTGTGTTTATTCGTTATTAGACGCTAGTGTTGCCGAGGAGGATATTGGAGGGGATTATTATTATCAAGAAGAAGAAGAAAACCCCGGACACTTTGCCAACCAAGGCAAGCCATCTTTTGATTCATACTCCCACTACCTAGTTTTAATATTGCATTCTACTTGTTTCAAGCAAATTGCATGATTGAATTGCTAGAGTAGAATGATAGAAGCAAATTGCATGATTGAATTGCTAGAGTAGAATGATAGAAGCAAATTGCATGATTGAATTGCTAGAGTAGAATGATAGAAGCATATTGATGTCTTGACTATCAAGAGCATCAAGCTGAGTTTATCCAACCATAGTAGTAGTACTATCACTCAATGTAGTTGCTTAGTCGCTAATAAAAGTTGAGGCTATCTCTGGAGGAACCCCATTTGAAAAGTGGTGACTTGAACTTGAAATGGAGATCTCTCCTACATAATGGCTTTATGAAAGAAAATCAATCTTGATTAAGAACTATGAAATATCTTCTCAATGACAACGAGTGATGTACCATGGGAGCCAATTTTACCGTACAACCATATTACCCCTATATGGGAAGGGGCTCAATCCGTAGCTTGTTTACCTTAGTATGGGAGGTCTTGCATCAAATATTCATGGAAGGACTCCACGGGCGGATACTTCTTGACCAAGTGGATTCCACTAACCCGGCCTCCGGGATGGGCAGAACTAGAGGCGCCGGAGCGGGAATTCCGTATCCCGGGCTCTAGGGAAGGATCCTATACTAGGATGAGCAAGTGAAAGGTTTTGTTTGATTATCTGAACCTCGCATACTTTGTGTATGTCGAACCGGGGAATTCTCCCGGCAGATGTATCGAATCTTGTGGGTAAAGTGTACCCCTCTGCAGAGGCTTTGAAACTATTCGAATAGCCGCGTCCGCGGTCATGGACGGTTGGCAATCTGTACTTGACTTTTGTCAGGACTAAAAGTGACAATGGTGACTTGGTGAATGACTTGACTTGACCTGTTGTTGACATTTGAAATCCTCTTTAGATGGAACTTAGAGAACTAAATCTCTTTCCTATGAACACACATTCTTGGGAAATAAAACTAGCTTTTGCAAAACAACTCAGTGCTTAGTCCACCCTATCAACCTTGCATTTCTACTTCATCCTTTCAATTATAAGATGGTTTGCGAGTGCATCCAATGTACTCACGGCTGTGTCCCTGGCTATCAACTTGGCCAGACTATGGGGAGGAATACCAGGAGGACGGGTATGAAGAAGAGTACCCGAACTAAGCTCGTCTCCGTGAGTCGCCATTTGCCTGTAGGGAGAAGGCATGGGCCGAAGACGTTATTTCCGCTGCTATATTGTGTTGTAATATGACTTGGTCTATATGACCATTGTATTTGAATCATCGTATTGTAATGTCTATGGAACTGAGTACCAACTACGTTATGTATATCGCAACAACGGTTCTGGGATTGCGGTGGAATACATAACGGGCACTTCGAATTTGTATCAAATTTGAGGTCGTCACAAGTTGGTATCAGAGCCTAGGTTGACCATAGGAGACCTTAGTTAGAATGGGCGTTAAACAAAACCTTGATAAAAGAAAGATACAAGAACGGTTGCAAAAATTGCTTAGTCTTTCCTCTCTAGTTGCAAAGTTTTATACATACCTCAGTTTTTGGCCTACTTAAAATTTTGCACACTTGAGTTGATCACTAACTTGAACTAATCTAAAATTTTGTAGATGGCCCCGGTATTCACTGAGCAGTACCAGTTGGGCCAAGGTGGCAGCCTTTGTTTCGAGCGCGACCTCACCACCTTGACCTTGTTCCTGAACCGTTTGTACCCGGAGTTCAAGGGAGCCGTGCTCAATGAGCACCCGGATGGAGAGCTACGGTGGCTCATCCGAGCTAGTTGCCGTGGCAAGAAGGGGATGTTGGGTTCTCCAAGGGTCAAGTTTGAGCTCGTGGAGAACACTTGGGCCGATGGTTTGGTCCGAGCGATGCAGGAGATGCACGCCCGCTTATGCGGACTGCACGTTGAGGAGGTTCAGGGAGGACGCTTCAAGGACTTTGCTCGGCGTGATGCGGATGGGCGTCCCGCAAACATGCCCGGGCAGAATGAGCCGAGTACCTACATCGACCACATGGACTTCTTGCTGTACTCCACTCAGCAGGAGGCCGACCGTGCCCGTACTAGGGCCAACCTCGAGCACGTTGCACTGGTGGAGGCGAGGAGCACTATCAGGATTCTTGCGAAGGAGCGCAAGAGCCTTCGTCGCCAGCGCGATGAGAAGGAACAGGACCTTGAGGAGTTGAAGGCCAATGTGGCGGAGTTGACTGCGTACATTGAGAGTCTTGAGGACCACCTTGGTGAGGAGGAAGGCATTGATCTCCGCAAGGAGGATAATGCCCTCATTAGTGATGAGGATGACTTCATGGAGGACCTCGATGATCCGGAGGATGGTGGACACAATGGATTCATTGTGAGTGACGAGGAGGAAGACCCCGAGGAGCCCGCTGCTTAGACTCGAGATCCACGTGTTATCTAGCTATGAGTTCCACTTTCTTTTCACTTCGTGTAGGTGTGAGTTGTATCCCCCTCTCTAGTAGACGAGTCGCAATGGTTTGGTGTAAACCATTTGTAATGTGTGAACTCGTGTGTATGATATGTTTGATGAGTGATGAATGAAATTTGAATTTGGCCTCTAAGGCCTTAGTAAAACAAAATTGCATCATCCATGTTACCTTTAAATCTTAGCAAATTAGCTTTTCCCTCTTGTCTTACACACCTTATCTTCAGATGCCGCGAGCACCCCCACCCCCGAACCCGGAAATGGCTGAATTGCTAAGGTTGATCATGGAAGACCGGGAAGCAGCCCGAGCTGAGCGCCAAGCCAACTTGGCCACTCTTCAGCAACTAACCCAGATGGCAATGAACCACAACAATGGCAATGGCAATGGTGAAGGAGAAAACCATGGCAATGGAGAGCACCGATCCAAGTTAAGGAGTTTCCAGAACACCAACCCTCCTATATTCACTAAGTCTGAAGAGCCCTTAGATGCCGATGATTGGCTTCGCACTATGGAAAACAATTTGGCAGTCGCCGAAGTTGGTGAAAATGAGAAGGTTTTGTACACCACCCACTATCTTGCTGGAGCAGCGAGAGCTTGGTGGGATAGCACCCGTGCAATGCAAGCCCCAGGGTATGTGATGCCTTGGGAGGAGTTCAAGAGCAAGTTTAGCAAAGCCCATGTTCCTATGGGATTGGTTAAAAGGATGAGAGATGAATTCAGAAATCTGAGGCAAGGTTCCATGTCTGTGGTGGATTACCGTGACAAGTTCCTTACCTTGTCTAGGTATGCCCCCGATGACACCAACACCACTGAAAAGAAGCAAGAAAGGTTTCTGGATGGACTTCATGATGAGATGCAATGTGTCTTGGTCAGCATTCACTTTGCCGACCTGGAGTCATTGGTTGACTCTGCCATTCAGATGGAAGGCAAACTCAAGCAAGCTACTGAGAACCGCAAGCGCCGTATGATGTATCAAGGCAACTCGAGCAACTCGCAGAATCCAAGGGGAAATGCACCAATGGGTTTCACCCCTAGACCAATGAGGCCGTCTGCACCTGCTCCACGTCCCAACTATCCCAACCGCCCACCTGGCAATAACTTTAACCGTGCACCTCCAAGACCTAGTGGCAACAACTTCAACACTAATACTCCAAGGCCCAATGGCGCCCCTGTGTTAACCAAGCCTGGTGACAAGTCTGGTGTTACATGTTATGAGTGTGGACTAAAAGGGCATTACTCCAATGAGTGCCCCAAGAAGCTGAATGATGCATCCAAGACTGCTGCCCCTGCTCAGCAACAGCGTCGTGTGGGAAATGGCAAGAACTATCCACCAAGGAACCAGCCTCATTCTCATGGCCGTCTGAATCACATGAATGTTGAAGAAGCTCAGGAAGCAACCGACGTTGTGCTTGGTATGTTCCCTGTTAACTCAGTTCTTGCAAGAGTTCTGTTTGATTCTGGAGCTTCACACTCATTTGTTACCCAATTATTCGTTGATAAAAGTGGACTTCAACCCACACCCTTGAAAGATGTCATGTCTGTGCAAATTCCCGGGTCAGTAACCAAAGCTAGTTGTACCTGCTTGGCAGTGCCCATAGAAATCCATGGGATAGCTTTCTTAGCCAACTTGATAGTGTTGGGAACCAAAGGTTTGGAAGTAGTTCTTGGTATGAATTGGATGTCTCTACATCAAGGAGTGATAGATTGTGCCAAGAAGACCATCACCATGAAGAGTAGTAATGGAATCATAGTCAAGCATGTGTCCGTAAAACCCCCCCAAACCACCCGATGTCATAAGAGTATCTCAGGACCGACTTTGGAGCAAGTCCCCATCGTCTGTGAGTACCCGGATGTCTTTCCCGATGAGCTACCCGGAATGCCACCGGATCGGGATATTGAGTTTATCATTGAGCTTATCCCCGGAACTGGATCAATAGCCCAACGACCCTATCGTATGAACCCAGCTGAATTAGGTGAGTTGAAGAAGCAATTGGATGACCTTCTGAGCAAAGGATTGATTCAACCAAGTTCTTCTGCTTGGAGATCACCCGTTCTGTTTGTGGATAAAAGTGACGGTTCTAGCCGACTGTGCACCGATTATCGCAAGCTTAACGACGTGACCATCAAGAACAAGTACCCTCTCCCGAAGATCGAAGATTTGTTTGACCAACTGACTGGAGCAAGAGTATTCTCAAAGATAGATCTTAGAACTGGATACCACCAACTGAAGATCCGTGCAACGGATATCCCCAAAACAGCCTTCACTACCCGATACGGATTGTATGAGTACACCGTAATGTCATTTGGATTAACCAATGCCCCTGCTTATTTCATGAATCTCATGAATAAGGTTTTTATGGAGTTCTTGGATAAGTTTGTTGTTGTCTTCATTGATGACATTCTTATCTACTCCAAATCCGAAGAAGAGCATGCAACCCATTTGAGATTAATTCTAGAAACCCTAAGAGAGCATCAGCTGTATGCCAAGTTCAGTAAATGTTAGTTCTGGTTGAAGGAGGTTGGATTCTTAGGCCATGTACTATCAGCAGGAGGAATATCGGTAGACCCCAAGAAGATCAAATCAGTCATGGAATGGGAAGCCCCTACCACTCAGACGGAAGTTAGAGGTTTTCTCGGATTAGCGGGATATTACCGCAAGTTTGTTGAAGGATTTTCAAGCATTGCCCGGCCAATGACCCAACTGTTGAAGAAAGATAAGAAGTTTGAATGGACCCCTAAGTGTGAAGAAAGTTTTCAAGAGCTCAAGAAGCGATTGGTGACCGCCCCCGTCTTAACCATGCCTGATATCACCAAAAACTTTGATGTCTATTGCGACGCTTCCAAACTTGGACTTGGTTGCGTATTGATGCAAGAAGGCAAGGTCATAGCTTACCTCTCTCGGCAGCTTCGACCTCATGAAGAAAATTATCCAACCCATGATCTAGAGTTAGCAGCTGTGGTCTTAGCTTTGAAGACTTGGAGGCATTATTTGATGGGCAACCGCTGTGAAATCTACTCCGACCACAAGAGTTTGAAGTATATATTCACCCAGAAGGAGTTGAACATGAGGCAACGGAGATGGATAGAGTTGATCAAGGATTATGATCTGGAAATTCACTATCACCCCGGTAAGGCCAACGTAGTGGCGGATGCGTTGAGTCGGAAGCCATGCTCATTGAATATGAGGATCAAGGAAGAGCAACCTATGTTGCACCAAGAGTTTGAAAGATTTGGATTGGAACTAGTCAGTCAAGGATTCTTAGCCAACCTTGAGTTTCAACCCACCCTGATGAGCCAAATCAAAGAAGCCCAGAAGGGAAATGAGAGTATTGATGGAATCAAGCGCAGAGTTGGTTCCGGCAAGGTGCCAGGATTCGAAGAGGATGATCAAGGAGTTCTTTGGTATAAAGGACGTATCTGTGTGCCTGCTGATTCCGAATTGAAGGAAGTGATTATGAAAGAAGCCCATGAGACACCTTACTCCATCCACCCCGGTGGAACTAAGATGTACCAAGATTTAAAGGAACAATTTTGGTGGCATGGAATGAAGCGTGAGATTGCATCGTTCATCTCTAAGTGTGATATTTGTCAAAGAGTCAAGGCTGAACATCAACGTCCTGCTGGATTGCTGCAACCTTTGCAAGTTCCGGAATGGAAGTGGGAATCTGTTGGGATGGATTTCATCACTGGATTTCCAAGGTCTAGCCGTGGCAATGACTCTATTTGGGTCATTGTGGATAGACTAACCAAAGTAGCCCACTTTATTCCTGTCAAGACCACTTACAACTCGGGACAGCTAGCAGATCTGTACCTATCCAGAATTGTCAGTTTGCATGGAATCCCTAAAACCATAGTTTCTGATCGAGGAACCCAATTCACCTCGAGATTTTGGAAAAGCTTACATCAAGCTTTGGGAACCAAATTAGCCTTTAGCACAGCTTACCACCCTCAAACGGATGGACAGACTGAAAGAGTGAATCAAATACTTGAAGATATGTTGAGAGCCTGTGTTCTAGCTTATGGAGCTAAGTGGGAAGATTGTCTGCCTTTCGCGGAGTTTTCCTACAACAACAGTTATCAAGCCAGTTTGCAAATGGCCCCATTTGAAGCTTTGTATGGGAGAAAGTGCCGTACCCCTTTGAATTGGTCTGAAACCGAAGACAGTCAGATTTTTGGACCAGATATTCTGCAAGAAGCCGAGGAGAAAGTTCGCCTGATTCGTGAATATCTCAAGGCAGCCCAATCAAGACAAAAGAGTTATGCCGACAAGAGACGTCGAGAACTGACCTTCCAGATTGGAGATTTTGTTTATCTCAGAGTATCACCCCTCAAGGGAATGCAAAGATTTCAAGTAAAAGGAAAGCTTGCACCAAGATATATTGGACCCTTCAAGATACTAGACCGTAGAGGAGAAGTGTCTTATCAGTTGGAAATGCCCCCTGAATTGTCTGAAGTACATGATGTCTTCCATGTGTCGTTACTTCGGAAATGTCTTGAAGTTCCGGAGAAGCCCGAAGTCTTCAAGAATATTGATCACCGATCTGTGGACATCAACAAGGATTTGACCTACCGTGAAATGCCTATCCGTATCCTCGAGGAAGCCTATAGAACCACTTGAACCCGAAGCATCAAGTTTCTGAAGGTTCAGTGGAGTAATCACACCGAAGATGAAGCTACTTGGGAACGAGAAGATTACCTCCAGAAAGAGTTTCCCAATATTTTCAGTTCTTAATTAGTGAATCTCGGGGACGAGATTCTTTTTAAGGGGGGAAGATTGTAACAACTCAGAAATTGTAATCCAACTCTTATTAAATAAAGTGCCAAATTTTGGGCTAAGATAAAACTTTTTATCTATTATTGTATGCATACATGTATTTTCTATTATGTGTATTCTATGATTTTATGTGTGTTATTTTTGTTTGAGCATTGGTTAGCTAATTCTAAGTGAACCAACAGAAACAACTAAGAAAGTTATTAGGAACCAAAAGAACCAAAAAGAAAAATAGGTAAGAAAGAGATAAAGTTAATAGGATCTAGAAACTGTTAATGACTACACCACTTTGAGCCCTTAGATTAAGAAATCTACAGCTCACCTGCAGGTTTAACCTTTTAGTTGAGCTTAACCAAGTTATGGACTAACTCAACCAACAAAGATCTACCAAAATTTCAAACCAGAACACCACTCAAACTTGAGCCAAAGTTTGAATCTGAAATAGAAACCATATCAAATTTGAAATATAAATTTTTGCAAAACTCAACCTTTCACAGTAACAAAAATATGCCTGGGTACCTTATCCAATATGATGAGCACCCAAAGTGGCAAATTTGAAAAATTCGGATTTTGAGTTCTTGTAAGCATTTCGTCGAGCACTGGCAGAAGAAAATCGAGCTAAATCGAATTCACTGTGGTGCACTGTTCTAGCTCGCTGCAATCCTGTTGCCATGCCTCTGGACGGTGCCCTGGTCGAACCCAGTCCCCTCTGCCCCGACCCAAGCCCTGGAAGAAGGAGGAGAAGAGAAGCCAGCACCCCCGGACCCCCCTCTCTTCTTCCCAGCAGCCTGCACGTCGACGACCACCCTGCCCTCGCCAGCGCCGACCCACAGCACTCCGCGGCCCAGACCGAAGCCTTCCAGCACGCCCCCGTGGCCGCCGTGCCCTTGGTCGCTCGACGCACACGCCAGGGCCCCCGCAACGGCGATCTTCTGGCCGCGCTTGTCCTCGACGCTCCGGCCTATAAAAGGCCCCGTCGATCAAACGCAGAGACGCACCTCACTCCCAGCTACCTCCCAGACATCGCCGCTCACTCCCTCTCGCTCTGCTTCGCCGTAGCCAGCCCCGCCGGCGCAGTACTGGACGCGGAGCGTGCCGACACGTCCGACCACCTGGGAGCTCGCCGCCGCAGGGAATCGGAGGAGGAGGAACACCGCAGCCGATCCCGCACCCCGCCGTCAAGATCTGCATCCTCTACGCCTCGCCATCGCCGTCGAACGATCGCCGCTGCTCGCAGGTGAGCTCCGCCCTTTCTCGTCGAGACGATGACTGGGAACCGTTCGATCTAGATCCGACGGTAACTTACCGATTCGGGAAACGTTAAGTGAGCTGACAATGCGACCCCACCTGTCAGCCCCGTTTTATTTTTCCCAGCCGCAGCGAAACGTTTTCTGGGCCAGGCCCGTTCGGGTTTGTTCAGAAATCGGCCCAGCTCGTTTCGAATTAGGTCCGAATCGTTTTTAATTAATTCCCGCCCTTTTCTTTTATTTCAAATATGTTTCAAACAGTATTTTCAAACTTTAATTCCTAGAGTTTTATAAATCCAAATTTAGCAAATAAATATTCGTTGGAAACCTTATAAAATACTCTATCCAATAGTACTGGTTAGATTTCAAAATCAGTTAAGAATAAAATTGGTTATGAATAGTGTGGCCATAGCTTGTTAAATAATGAAAGGTTTCTAGAAAATTATTTAAGCCATCAAAAATCATGAAAATTAAAATGTGAACTTACTAATGACCCCTCTTACTGTTAGTCAACACTAATCTACCCCCCAAACCAAATTAGTGTGATCAGTTAGACCCTAACCCAAACCTATTTGTTAGCATAAAATGATAGATCACTAGTGCACACTTAGAATTAAATTGTCCTCAATGCAATTCACTTAGTGGATCATTCCCACTTGAACTTGTCTTAGTAACCCTAAATCACCTCCAATGCTGCACAAGTGAACCACTTATGCTACTTAGTAAAGAATCTAGCTTGCACACTTGAAGAAAACTTAGACAAAAGACTTACACTCCAACACCCTAAAAATGCAACATGAATGCTTTGGATAGCAAACAAAGATGTGTGCTTGGTGTGTTGTTAGCTGGGTGAAGTGATGGTGTGCTTTGTGTTTATTCGTTATTAGACGCTAGTGTTGCCGAGGAGGATATTGGAGGGGATTATTATTATCAAGAAGAAGAAGAAAACCCCGGACACTTTGCCAACCAAGGCAAGCCATCTTTTGATTCATACTCCCACTACCTAGTTTTAATATTGCATTCTACTTGTTTCAAGCAAATTGCATGATTGAATTGCTAGAGTAGAATGATAGAAGCAAATTGCATGATTGAATTGCTAGAGTAGAATGATAGAAGCAAATTGCATGATTGAATTGCTAGAGTAGAATGATAGAAGCATATTGATGTCTTGACTATCAAGAGCATCAAGCTGAGTTTATCCAACCATAGTAGTAGTACTATCACTCAATGTAGTTGCTTAGTCGCTAATAAAAGTTGAGGCTATCTCTGGAGGAACCCCATTTGAAAAGTGGTGACTTGAACTTGAAATGGAGATCTCTCCTACATAATGGCTTTATGAAAGAAAATCAATCTTGATTAAGAACTATGAAATATCTTCTCAATGACAACGAGTGATGTACCATGGGAGCCAATTTTACCGTACAACCATATTACCCCTATATGGGAAGGGGCTCAATCCGTAGCTTGTTTACCTTAGTATGGGAGGTCTTGCATCAAATATTCATGGAAGGACTCCACGGGCGGATACTTCTTGACCAAGTGGATTCCACTAACCCGGCCTCCGGGATGGGCAGAACTAGAGGCGCCGGAGCGGGAATTCCGTATCCCGGGCTCTAGGGAAGGATCCTATACTAGGATGAGCAAGTGAAAGGTTTTGTTTGATTATCTGAACCTCGCATACTTTGTGTATGTCGAACCGGGGAATTCTCCCGGCAGATGTATCGAATCTTGTGGGTAAAGTGTACCCCTCTGCAGAGGCTTTGAAACTATTCGAATAGCCGCGTCCGCGGTCATGGACGGTTGGCAATCTGTACTTGACTTTTGTCAGGACTAAAAGTGACAATGGTGACTTGGTGAATGACTTGACTTGACCTGTTGTTGACATTTGAAATCCTCTTTAGATGGAACTTAGAGAACTAAATCTCTTTCCTATGAACAAACATTCTTGGGAAATAAAACTAGCTTTTGCAAAACAACTCAGTGCTTAGTCCACCCTATCAACCTTGCATTTCTACTTCATCCTTTCAATTATAAGATGGTTTGCGAGTGCATCCAATGTACTCACGGCTGTGTCCCTGGCTATCAACTTGGCCAGACTATGGGGAGGAATACCAGGAGGACGGGTATGAAGAAGAGTACCCGAACTAAGCTCGTCTCCGTGAGTCGCCATTTGCCTGTAGGGAGAAGGCATGGGCCGAAGACGTTATTTCCGCTGCTATATTGTGTTGTAATATGACTTGGTCTATATGACCATTGTATTTGAATCATCGTATTGTAATGTCTATGGAACTGAGTACCAACTACGTTATGTATATCGCAACAACGGTTCTGGGATTGCGGTGGAATACATAACGGGCACTTCAAATTTGTATCAAATTTGAGGTCGTCACAGCTGTGTTGGTGGGGGAGGGTTCTCCTCCTATTGATTGTAGTTTCCGCCTATGTAGGCTTGTCCGACCTACCTCGTTTGACATGTTGGCCTCATGGTCACCAAGTTGCTGGCACGGCGGCCCTAGAAGGTGGACTGCGCAAGGGTCTCTACAGTGAGAGACGTGATGACGGTGGTGGCTTTGTTCTTTAGTAATTTGGATGGTGAGGAGCACGCGGCGGGAGACCCTAGAGTTGATGGCGTGCACTGACGGCTTCTCCCAGATCATGTTATGGAGGTCGGGTTTGGGACATTGGGCGGTTAGAGATATCAGGTGTGTGCGAAGTTATTTCTAGACAAAACCTTCGCATTTCAACACCAATGGTGATGATGTATGCGGGTGTCGTAACCCTTTTGGGGGAACCGTTGTAGCTATCTTCATGGCACTAGGGCCCCGGGTGAAAACCCTATACTTTGCAGTCTCGAAGATGGCGACGCGGGCGTCGTTATCCTGTTGCGGTCATCGTCGTGAAGCTCTGATCCTCCTCGGTCTCGTGTTGATGGCTCCGGTGGCAAGTCTTGGCTTTTCTTGTACCTTTTTTTTAATCTTGATCTGCTTTAGAAGAGAATCTCGTCATCATCATGTATCAGCTTTGCCGTATGTGGGTTATTCATGTAGATATGTGCAATTGAGAAGGATGGTGTGGTTAACTGCAGTGAGTTTACAACAGCTCGTACAACGCATATGCTAGATGAGACTATGAGAGGACGATGGCCCGATGAGTTGGTTACGCGATACCGCGAAATTTTCGATCGTCCCCTGTATTGGGTGGTCCAACTTCGTCCATGCAGTCCTGGCCGCACCCGACCCAACTCGCTCATAGGCCATAACGACCAGCACCGACATGTCCCAATCCTCGATGGAAACATAGAAACATGCAGGATGACGTATGAGGGAATAGACATCAGAGGTGTATCGTAGCAATCTGTGACATTTGCGGATATGAGGGCATCTGCCATATGTGCCTTGCTAGATCTGACACAATGAGAGGATCTGGCATCGATGCCAAATTAGCTAGCATGCTCTAGCGTAGGTGGTTCCCAATTCTTGCATAGTAGGACCCACTGCACACTAAAATGCTATAGAATACGAGCATGTTCTCTCTCCTCACTTCAACCTCTACATGAATTTCACCGGTCCATGGCTCAAGATACAATAGTTTATTGTGCATGATCAATTTGGGATTGGAGCAGAATAGTTTCTTGCAATTTGGAACCACCTTTACAATATAGGGAACTAGTTTCAAAAGCCAAAAGATCAATTTGGAACTACATTTGGCTACACATTGAGGGTTTCCAAAAGAAGCCGTCGTGGGTTGATATTTGCCAAATCGGCTACGTGCACCGATTGCAACGAGCCACCCCCGTTGGTACTCGGTAGTGACCGCAGGAAATAAAGGCGCGATCATGCGGACAATAGTAGTTGTGGGACGCTGGAGATATGTGATGTAGGGGTTGACCCCTTTGTTGGCCCGATCTTCACAGATTCGAGGGTATTTGGGGAAGAACACAACGTTAAATGCAAAGAACACAAAGTGACGAGGGTTAACTCGACAAATGTCCTATATGAAGGACTTAGGATCGAGAGAGTAGGGCGTCGGATGAACTCGAAGGTCAAATCAGTCAAACAAGGTGTGTATCGAAAAGTAAATATGGTGGTGAACTTGGCTTGCTTTTCAATATGTCCCTCACCGTCCTCTCCTGGCCCCTATATATAGGTGGCCAGGTCTCAAGGAATGGGAGGGGTCCGATACATATTACAACATCGGTATACGACATGAACTCGTATTTCAACTAAGATTACACTTGGGCCTAGCTTAACGGGCCTCAGGGGTACTCAAGTAACGGACTCTATTATCTATACCCTTGTCAGTAGCCCCCGAGATTCTACCAGAATTGTAGATTCGGCTTGAATCTCAAATCTTCATATCTTAGACTTGATCAATCTTTCGACTTCTTCTTCCTGTACTAAAAAATAAACATCTTTCATTATATTATCTCGCAAGGGGTTTTGATGATCAAGCCTGACAACTCTGACGGATCAAGAGGCCAGTTAACTACTGGAGCAGATACTTGTCACCTACTTCAAATTCAATCCCCTTGGACTTGAATCCGGGAAACTAGTCGAACCCATTCTTTTGCCGCATTTAGGACTTACAAAGAACGAGTCCCAGTGGTTCTCAGGGTACCCAGTGCTTCCACCAGGATTTTTTCCGCGTCGTAGACACAGATAATTACTAGCAGAGCGCATTCATGTGCGTATACTAGGCCATACAGGACGGATCCTAGGGTCTTACCTTCACGATATGTTTCAATCATGGCATTCAAGTTTTGTCTCGATGACACAACTCGAGAATCATATGTCGCAGCCTTGTTTGACTGTTGAAATGTACAAAATATTCGATTTGTTCTTTAGATAACTCATAAATAACTCCCGATGGGAGTTATCGATCTTTATTTTGTCAACAATGAAGTCGAAGTTTGTTGTCGACAAAAGGTAGTCAATTGCGCCTTTCTTATTTTTCTTCAAATTTATCCATTTTCATCGTGTGCACGACCAGTGCTCCCGATGGGAGTAGCCCCCGAGGCTATAGCCATAATTTTTCGGGTATAGGCTCAAAATATACATACTGTCGCCAGTAAAATTTCTCCTGCAGTAGTGTTGTCACGATTGTGCTTAGATACTCTTCCCTCTCTTCTAGTGATATGAGCCCCTGAGTCAATGACGGGGTGCGTTGTGCTCTTTGACATACTTCTACACTGTACGTCCATATTACGCTTGTCTCCTTATAACTACTAGTATCTTTTCCTTGTCCTTGATATGTTGTTGCTGTCTTATTTTTTGCTCGGGGCAAAAGATAAAAGCCCGTATTTATTTGGACCTTTAACCTGCTGAGGCCCATGAAATTTTGCTTATAAATAAAGCACGTTGGCTAGGGAAAAACCCTAACTCCTTCATTACCAATTTCCTCCGCCGCACCGTCCTCGTCTCCCGCATCTCATCTAGGGTTTTCTCGCCAAGCACTTGTCCTCCATGGCGGATGCTGGTGATGCGCACCTGAACGTCGGTGCGCAAATGGAGAAACAGGGTCGCGGCCGCCCTCGCGGCAGTAAGAACAAATCCAAAGACCCCTCTACGGTGGCCTCGTCGTCCGTATCCATGAAACGGCGCCCTAGCCGCCCTGTGGGGAGTAAGAACAAGCCCAAGGTATCTTTTGTTGCTCCAGGTCCTAGCGCTGCTCCGCATAACGCTTCTTCTCCTCCTTCTCCCAAGATTTACTCTTTCTTTTGCATCGCCGGCGCGCAATGCCGTGAGATTCAGCGGGTACCACTGAAATTTACCAAGTTCATGGATGGACGGGAGCTTCGTGAAGCGATTCTTTGCGAACACTCTGGAGGAGGAACTCCTTATGAAGTGGAGGTATGGTACGATGGATGCAGCGAGATGTACTTCAGGGGTGGCTGGTCTCAGTTTGTGGAAGATCATGACCTCCACCACGGGTTCTTCATGATCTTCGACTACCACTTCGGTACATCAAAGTTTGATGTGAAGATCTATGATGGTACTCAGTGCCAAAAGGAGTATGAAGCTGAAGTACACTTTCAGTAGATGCTCCTTTGATGTAATCTTTTATTCTAGTTCTCTCTTTGCGTGTGTCATGTAATAAGTACTCGTGATGATCTTTATTTTGTGCCACCTTGTTTATCTTATTAATAGACCAGGGGAACTAATCAAAGTTTCGAGGTATGTTTTAATTTACCATTGAGTTGCCTTGAACTGTGTTTGCTTTGTTGTCAAATATCGGGTTGTGAACAACCTTGTAAGAATTCTCGAATAATCATGAGTACGAGATCTCGATAAGTTTTACTTTCTTTCATACGACTCGAGGGTCGGAGCCCCCGAGTGGAAAATAGAAACATGCTATACATATTGTCGAGTTAGCCCAAAGAACCCGACCTATGGCCTCATGTTCTGGGTTCAGAGGATCATAACTTGAAAGTTCCTGTCACCATGCTCCTTCTACGCATAGAACCGTCGTAGCTGCTCTACATTCTACGGGTTGCTCTCGTCTTTCCCTGTTTTCTTGTCTTGTAGTCGATAAGCTCCTCCTGGTATTACTTCTATTACGATGTAAGGTCCCACCCATGGGGACTCTAATTTGCCATGACCATCCTGTTTGAGTCGTAAGACTAAGTCTCCTACCACAAAAGAACGTGGGCGAACTCGACTACTATGGTAGTTTCGTAGACTTTGCTGGTATTGCGTAGCTCTGGCGAGTGCTATGTCTCTTGCTTTGTCGAGAGCATCAACATCATCTTGAAGGGCTTCTGTAGAAGTTGTTTCGTCATAGGCCGCAATTCTTGGAGCTTCATGGGCGATTTCGACTAGAAGCACGGCCTCTGCACCATGGACCAGGAAAAAGGGGGTTTCTTGGGTAGCCGCATTAGGCGTAGTTATAAGACTCCAAAGTATGGAGGGTAGCTCGTCTATCTAGGCGTGTTTGGCTTTTTCCAGGGGCGCGAATAGCCTCTTTTTTATCCCGTTACATATTAAGCCATTGGCTTTCTCGACTTGTCCATTTGTCTTTGGATGTGCTACAGACGCAAATTTCAGTTTGATTCCCATACTCTCGCAGTAGCTTTTGAACTCTTTTGATGTGAAGTTTGTCCCATTGTCTGTGATGATGTTGTGCAGTACTCCAAAGCGAAATACTATAGACTTGATGAAGTTGATTGCTGCTGTGGAATCTTGGGTTGTTACCGGGGCTGCTTCTACCCATTTAGTGAACTTGTCTACTGCCACCAGCATGTAGACATGACCTCTTGGCCAGGATTTGTGTAATTTTCCTACCATGTCGAGACCCCATTGTGCAAAGGGCTAGGATAATGGTATCGGCTGTAACTCTGCTGCTAGTGTGTGTGGTCGAGATGCAAATCGTTGACATGCTTCACACCTTCTGACTATCTCTTTTGCGTCTTCAATGGCCGTTAACCAGTAGAATCCTGCGCGAAAAGCTTTAGCTGCAATAGCTCTGCTGCTAGCGTGGTTCCCACATACTCTTGCGTGGATATCTCTTAATATGTCTTGCCCTTCTTGAGGGGTGACGCATCGCTGTAGAACGCCAGTTATGCTTTTCTTGTATAGTTTCCCTTGCAACATGACGAAAGCCTTGGATCGTCGTATTATCTTTTTTGCCTCCACTATATCTTCGGGTAGTGCTTTGTTTATCATGTATGCCAAGTATGGCTGCATCCAAGTTTCTTTGATCATCATAACTTCCTCTGATTCTGCTGTGCTTCCTGTGCCAGGCTTGCCAGCCCCCGAGCCTGTTGTTGGGTGCTGGCCTGGTTCTCCTGTAGTCGAAGTTTTGTTATGCTTTATTGATCTCTCTATGATTTCTTCCCAAAAGACTCCTGGCGGTATAGGCAGGTATTGGGTCCCGATATTTGCTAGATTGTCGGCTTCCTCGTTGCTGGCCCTGCTAACATGCGAGACTTCGCATCCATCGAATGTTCCCTCTAGATAGTAGTATAAGTTTCTATGTGCTGTCATGTTGTCACTGATGGCGTCACACCGGTTCATCCCTTGCTGGACGACGAGATTCGAGTCCCTGAATATTTTCAGTCGAGTTGCTCCGCATGCCTTGGCCATTTTCATTCCGTGGAGCAGAGCCTCGTACTCGGCTTCATTATTAGAAGCTTGTGGTAAACTCATCCTTAACACATAGTTTAATTTGTCGCCTTGTGGTGATATCAGGACTACTCCTGCTCCTGCGTCTTGGACTCTTTTTGATCTGTCAAAGTACATTATCCATACACTTGATAGATCTGGTGGTCCTGTGTTTTGTAGCTCTAGCCACTCTGCTGTGAAATTCGGTAACACCTGGGATTTGATTGCCTTCCGTTTTTCGTACGTGATGTCCAGGGGTGATAATTCGATTCCCCATAGGGAGACACATCCTGTTGCTGTAGGGTTATTCAATATATTGGATAGTGGGGCTTCGTTAACCACTATGATTAGATGCACTGCGAAATATTGCCGTAACTTTCGCGCTGTTGTGAATACGCTATATGCAAGCTTTTGATAGTGCGGGTACCTCTGCTTTGTTGGAGATAGTACTTTGCTGAGGAAATATACTGGCCTCTGGACTCTATGGGCTTTTCCTTCTTCGCTTCTTTCGACTACTAATACTATGCTTACCACTTGATGTGTGGCTGCAATATACAGTAGTAGCGGCTCTTTTTCATTTGGTGCGACCAGCACCGGCGGTGTGGAGAGCACGTTTTTGAGTTGTCTAAAAGCTATATCTGCTTCTTCTGTCCACTCAAATTTGTCGTCTGATTTTTTCATGAGTGCATAGAAAGGAAGCGCTTTTTCTCCCAATCATGCGACGAATCGACTTAGTGCCGCGATGCGCCCTGCGAGTTTCTGTACGTCGTATAGTTTTGCTGGTTTCCCCATTGTTAATATTGCTTGGATCTTCTCTGGGTTTGCTTCTATGCCTCTTGCTGACACCAGGAATCCCACAAGTTGCCCTGCTGATACGCCAAAATAACATTTTGTCGGGCTAAGCTTGAGCTTGTACCTGTTTAAATTGTCTAAGGTTTCTGCCAAATCACTGATTAAAGACTCTTCTTTTCTTGTGGTGATAACCACGTCGTCGTTATAGACTTGAATGTTGCGTCCTATTTGACTTCCGAGGCAATTTTGCATCATCCGCTGGTAGGTTGCTCCCGCGATTTTTAGGCCAAAAGGCATGACTTGATAGCTGAACACGCCGTATGGTGTAATAAAAGCTGTTTTTTTCCTCGTCTTCTTTCTTCAATTTGATCTGGTTGTAACCAGAATATGCGTCCAGGAAGGAAAGCCTTGCGCACCTTGCTGTTGAGTCTATTATCTGATCAATGCGAGGTAGAGGAAAGGGATCCTTTGGACAGTGTTTGTTGAGAGATGTGTAATCGACACACACTCTTTATACGTTTGTATTTTTCTTGGGGACGATGACTGGATTGGATACCCAGGTTGATGCTTTGATTTCTCGGATGAATCCTGCATTTTCTAGCCTGTGTAGCTCGGATGCTATTGCTTTCCTTTTGGGTTCATCAAATCGCCACAGCGGTTGCTTGACTGGCCTTGCTTTAGGATCCACATTTAGTGCGTGCTCGACGAGTTCCCTGGGAACCACTGGCATGTCTGAAGGACACCAGGCGATGATTTCCCAGTGCTCACAGAGGAACTCGATGAGCGCGCTTTCCTATGTGGGGTCTAGGTTTACTGCTATGGAGGTGGTTTTGTTTGGGTCCGTAGGGTGGACCTGGACTTTCTTCGAGTCTTGGGTTGCGTCGAAAGCCTAATCTGGCAGGGATCGTCCGATGTTGGGTAGCACATTGTGGTCAGTTTCGGCCTTCAGCCTTGCGTATTCGGCTGTCATGCCGAAAGTTTGCGCCATCCTGTTGAATTCTTTGTCACAAGTGTTAGATACTTCAAAGCTGCCTTGTACCGTGATTGTCCCTTTAGGTCCTAGAATTTTGAGTGTTAAATATGCGTAATGAGGAACTGCCATAAATTTTGCAAATGTTGGGCGCCCCAAGATTGCATGATAATGTGAGGGCCAGTCCATGACTTCAAACTCTAACTTTTCTCTGCAATAATTGCTGCTATTGCCAAAGCAAACGTCGAGTTCTACTCACCCGAGGGGGTAGTTTGCGCCTCCTGGTACTATTCCGTGGAAAGAGTGATCTGTCGGCTTTAGACTTTCCAGCGAGATGCACATTGCCTTCAGGGTTCTTGCGTATATTAAGTTTATGTCGCTCCCTTCATCCATGAATACTCGCCCAACATCGTATCCCCCTATTTGTGCCTTCAACACCATTGGCGCATGCCCTGGCCTTGGTACTTTCCTTGGGTGGTCTGCTCTGCTGAACCTGACTAGTTGATCAGACCATTTCAAGTACTCTGTTGTGGCTGGTGGTGATGTTATTGCTAGATTTACTTGTCTGGATATGCTCTTCTGTTCTTTCTTGGATTTTGGCACCGGTTGGATCATTGAAGATATATATACTTTTGATTCCAGATGCTTTGTTAGACACTGTATTTGGTATCCTTGACTTGTACTCTTTCATCCCTGACGTGCTCCTTGGTTTGGGTCCAGAGCACTTTGCAGCCTTAAGAATGCTCTGCAATCCTTCATCTGGTGATTAGAAACTCTCTTCCCATCTAAATACGCATAGTGGATGCGACAGGGGCCATGGAGCATGTCCTCCGCCGATGGGCCAGAGTACTTTGGCTTTTCTACTTCGTGATTGCCTCTTCCTTGAAACTCCCTGCTCTCATAGCCTTCCTCGTCCCTTCTTTCATATCCTGCGGCTATCTGATTTCGCCTTGCATGGCTACCTTCATTGCGGTACCTTCGCCTTTGCCTGCTTGCTCTGTCGACTTCTGGTGAACGTCCCCTTTTATTGTTATATGCATCCTCTCCATCAGCGAATCTGTTGGCTACTTCCATTAATTCCGATACTGTCCTAGGTTTTGTTCTCCCTAACTCTTCCACGAGGTCCAAACAGCGAAGGCCAGCCGAAAAAGCATCTACTGCCCACTCGTCGCAGACGTCTTCTACCGAATTTTTGATTATACTCCACCGATGTATGTAAGAGCGCAGAGTTTCGTCTTTCCTCTGTACGCATGACTTGATTTCTTCTAGTGACGCTGGGCGTTTGTATGTTGAGCGAAAATTTCTTGTGAATTAGCTCTCTAGTTCTCCCCAACTCCCGATGGAATCGTTGGGTAGAGTATTTAACAAGGACCGCGCTGCGCTGGTGAGGTGTAACTGCAGACTTTGCATCGCCGTTGCTTCGTTCCTACAAGTATTTGTACTGCTAGCAGGTAGTCTGATAACCATAGCGTGGATTCTTGTGAACCATCATACTTTTGTTGATCGTGTGGCAGCTTAAATCCTTTGGGTACCCGTGTTCTGCGAACCCTTTGGGTAAAGCATAGCGCGCCCATCTCTTTTTCATCGTCTTCGTAATTTTCTTCTTTCCACACGTGGCGCGCATTGTTTACTCTTGCTTGTGCTATTATATTCCTTGCGTCCTCCTTCCATGCCTTACGCTTTTCGTCGCCTGATGACTCGCTTGTTTGACTGTGCGAGGGTTGGCGCTTAAAACTTTCCTTTCGCTTCTCCTTATGATATGTCGCATTTTTCTCTAGAGGATGTTTCCTTAGTGTGTCCTCTACCAACCCGAGGCTTCTTATTGTGGCTTGATGCATGTGCTCCCGCGGATCTCCAGGCTTTGGTTGAGTAGTTAGTAGATACGCCTGTGCTGCTACTAATGCTGCCTCTCGCGTTTCTTGCACAAAATCCTCCTCATCATCTGATGGGTGTGCACTTATGCTTTTTCAGCGGCTTACTTCTCTTTCCCATGCTGTTGTCCTCCTGCTGTGCTTCGGGTCTCTGTGCCTTTCTCTGCTGGACTCTGATGCGTCGCTGTATTCTTCCCAATATGCTCCACTTGACACGCTATTGTTTTCTTGACTTCTCCTGAACTCGTCTTTTTCCTCCCTCAATTTCTTTCTGCGTTGATGCAGTGCGTATTGATACCCCATCAGAACTTCTCTTCTTGAATTGGCGGGTACTTCCGTGCCATGATTGATGGCTGACATGATGATTCTCCACTCCTCGATGGAGACATGAATTTTTTCCTTCTCCCTCTTACCATTGCGCCTTGGTTTGTCGACTTGCGCATCGACTTCTGCATTATCTGTGCGATCATTCTCTTCTATTGCTTCAGTCATAATGACGCATAATTGATGTATGCTTCTGGAGACGCCACTGCTTCGGGTGGCGAGGTCCCTTTGACTACCATATGATATGTCCAATGTTCCTTCTATGTCGGGCTCTTCCCGAGTTCCGTTGAATTCTTCGATTTTCTTTTGAGTATTTTCTGTTGCTGCGAAGCTGACCGGCGAGTTTACCTCGCTGGAAGAGCCCACATATGATCCAGACATTGCGATTGTCTTGATTTTGCTTGCCGATAGACCCAATTTTGCTAGATCTGAAAGGCGAGTCGAACCCGAAGGTCCGACGTAGAAGCTCAGACTTCCGATCGTCAACTCCATTTTCTGATTTTCGTTGACTTCTGGACTGCTATTGGCTAAAAACGAAAAAGCCATCGAATTCATGATTCCAATGCCCCTTATCCCCACGGTCGGCGCCAATTGACTAGGGTTAACTTGACAAATGTCCTATATGAAGGACTTAGGATCGGGAGAGTAGGGCGTCGGATGAACTCGAAGGTAAAATCAGTCAAACAAGGTGTGTATCGAAAAGTAAACGTGGTGGTGAACTTGGCTTGCTTTTCAATCTTTCCCTCACCGTCCTCTCTTGGCCCCTATATATAGGTGGCCATGTCTCAAGAAACGCGAGGGGTCCGATACATATTACAACATCGGTATACGACATGAACTCCTATTTCAACTAAGATTACACTTGGGCCTAGCTTAACGGGCCTCAGGGGTACTCAAGTAACGGGCTCTATTATCTATACCCTTGTCACAAAGGGAATTCGAGGATACAAACACACACCACCAACTCCCAATACAAATCGGTTTCTCCCAGCGGCCCGATCCACTGAACCAATAGAATCACATGGGAAAGATTGCAAGCTGGCAAGCAACTAGATAGAATCTTAGGAGGGAAACATTGCCTTGATAGAATCCAAAGGAAAGATCAAGCACAATAGAATTCACTCATAAGAAAGATCCAAATCACAAGGGGAGGCCGGATACAACTCAATAGATTATGTCTATGGAGAGGAGTTCCCACATGGGAAGAGGTACACAAATCCAACTCTAATTCATAATATTTTATTCCTTTCCCTATGAGGGGGTAGGTGCCTATTTACAGACAAATGGGACATAAAGGTGGAGACCATCGGTCATGGGACTGGTCAAACTGGAGCAGAGACCAGAACATTGGTTATGGGGTCGGTTGGACTGGTATAGGGACCAGTCGCCGGTTGGTCTGGAGCCTAGTTGGACCGGGTCTAGAACTGGTCAAACCTCCTCTCTTCCCTCTTCTCTTCCATGCGTAGGCCTTGTTGGTCTTGAGTACTCAAGCTTCCGTGGCTTCCTCCCTTGATCCCATAGTTGTCTAAGTGAACTTAGCATGGTCAAAGTATGGAGTATGAAGTATTATACTATTCATAAGGGGATGAATTGGATTCACAAAGAGGAATGAAGTAACCTTTTAGGTTGGCATGGTGATGACGATATCTTGGGCTGCATCATCTCTCCCCACTTAAAAAAGTGTCGTCCTCGACAAGAACTCATCATCGTCATGTAGAGAAGGGAGATGGGTATTTGTACCTTAATAGAACAAAGACCAAGCAAAATATGTGTGTGTGTGTGTGTGTGATAGAGGAGCACATCATGCATGACATGTCCATTCTTGTTCACAACACAAATATATCAAGGATAGTATGCAAGGTCAATGAGCAAGCAAATCATTTGATCATCTTCGATATGTGGAAACACAGAAACTCCAAAATGTGAGAAGACAATGGTTTCTATCTCATATTGAAACACATGCACATTAATGCACTCATCGCATCAGAAAGAGAAATTGGTCAACATCATTGATGCAATCAGAGGAGAGTTTGGCAAAAACACATAAGGCAAAAAATCAGAATCTTCATCAACATGTGCACAAACATACCATTAGAAAGATCATGTTTCCATTATATGCAACACAAAATGCATTCAGTAATACCAAGATCATGGGAACGAGATTGCCACAAGGGACACACAAATCACCAACATGCTTGCAAAGAAACTATATGAAAGAGAAATTATTTAAAATGTTTGATGCAAAGCATGTGAGAGGTATTAGAGCCTGGTTCAATGTTGAACTCATGTGGATTATGCTCTCAAGAGCTCTTTTTGTCAACTCGTGCTCAATCAAAGCTGACATTAAAGTCTGCATACCTACACACACAATAGACAAAGTAAAGAACGTGTGTGTGTGGTAGATGCATACAACATCCATCATGATGAATCTCTTTGTTTGCACATCACCATTCAAGCAAGATATTATAGCATTTCATGGTGATTATGCAAGGTATAAGTGGGAACATGCTTATCATGGGAAAAGGCAAAAATCTCCATTTTTTGAGAAAGCTATAGGGGGAATAAGCTATAGGGGGAATCTCATTTTCAATCATACAAGCATCATTGCAAACAAAGCATTGAAAATAATAATTGTTCAACATTTTGGATGCAACAATGGGAGAAAATTGCAAACATTTATTGCAAAGGCATGTTCAAACTAGATCATCGCTGTCAACAAACATAGAGAAAGAGAAATTGTTCATCAAGTTTGTGACAACACAACAAGCATCATTATTATCATTGCAAGCAAAGCATGTGAAAGAACAATTGTTCAACATACTGCATGCAATGGGATAGAAAGTGAAACACCCATATCATGGCATGGGAATGGAGGTATCATCACAACTAGATGAATCCACATGATTAACAATAGTGGTATCACAAGCATCACATGGGAAAGTAAATGAATCATATGACATGGCATGAGGATCATCAATATTATGCAAGCACTCACAAGTCATTATGTCCACTAATGGCATCTGATGCATTCAAAATTCATGCATGAACTTTGTAGTTTATTGATGCATATTCTAACATATTTAGATGTTATGAGATGTTATAATGATGTTTTGCCTTGATTTATGGGGATTTTCCATTGACCCCCCTTATTTTGGTTATAACTCTGCAGAACAGGAAAACCATGTTTTGCGTATTTTGACGTTTTAGGAACCTTCCGGAACTCAAACTAATCTAGAATTTTTTGGGTGTTAATATTTTATCACCAGAAGCATCTGGAGATTAAGAAGTCAAAGAGGTGGGCCACGAGGCCCAAACAAGCACAGGTGGCGCGGGCCCCTGGTCTGGTCGTGCCACCTGACTCCGTTTGGCTGTCGTGCCTCTGATGTCATTCGTCTTCATCTTAGATTGATCAGCTTGACCTAAAAACGCCTATATAAGACACCCCGAAGCATTCTCCCGAGGAGGCGGCACAGAAACACGAAACCACAAAACAGCCTATTCCAGCAAAGATTGGAGTGGGAAACATTGCCGGAGTCGCCTCCAGTTGCTTCTCCAACCTCTCCAACATCACCAACACCGCCACCATCATAAAGAGGGAGTAGTCCACCTCTGGACTATTGGTTTCTGGCAGTAGCTCGTTCTATTTCTCACTTATGCTATGATGTTTAGATGCCATATGAGCTGCCCAACATGATTATGGCACATATTATGTAATTCCTATGTGGTGGATCCTTATTTTATTGGATGATCTATAAGATGTGATACTTTATTATGTTCTTGGTGTATAAGTAGATATTGTTACCCCGTTATTTATTACTTGTTCAGATACAAGTAGTATGCGAGAGCATGAGGGGGATGGTTTGTATTAGATGGAGTAACTTGGTAGTAGTAGTGAATTGTGACAACAATTTCATGACCTGCTAAGATGTTTGCCAATTCCGCAGTTACCTCACTAGGGATAAAAAGAATGCATGAGCTATATTTCTTAGTGAAAGCTGAGAATCGTAAGTCGAGATTCATATGCCATGTTCTACTGTAATATGTGCAATGTGGTAGCATATTTGTTGTTCACCACCATGTCAAAGTATCTAAGGCTATACTCTGTTAATTTTTAATACTAGATTGCTTGAAGTTTATTCCTTTCTAGTGGAGTATAACTAACATGCGTAGTATCATGTTTATGTTAGGATGTGATGCCCAAATGAATATTATCAAATAACATTATAAAATCATGTCATTGTTTTGGTCATCTATCTTGCGATTAATGCCAACACAACTTTATGAGAGAGTAGACAAGTGAACCCATGAACCCTGGTCCAATTTTAATAATAAGAAACACATTTCCAACACTTCCATGTGTCCTTTTATTTTCAACATCAATTAAATCCGAAAGTACAACAACATATTTAATTTCTTGCAATCATATCAAAAACCCACAAACACCTTTACCTTATCGCATTAGTTGCATAATAGCTTTATTTTACATTCTTGCATTGTTATTTATTTTATTGTATTTGTTATTTTATTTTACTTACATTCAACACCTTGTGCTTGACAACCACTCGGTGGAGTTGGGGACGCAAGGCAGGGAGACTGTTTTGCAGGTTACCTGTCGAGAACGAAGAGAGATTTTTGAACTGTTCCCCGGGAGTTCGATATTAACCCCAAGTTATCCTTGTGGGGAAAATTTACTCTTGCTAAAACACTCTTCACTTGGAGTCCCAGTGAAGTGGCACATTGCTTAGTGTCATCAGGATCATGTCATCATCATCAACACCTATATTCATACCTTTGTAGTCTCGCTTATGTAAGGTAGGTGCTGAGGTGGTACTAGCCTTAATGGAGGTGACTTCTTCATCATCTATGTGGATGACATCTTCATCCACCGCGTAGAACTTCTCCATATGAGGCGCCATAGCATCGAGGATAGGCATCTCGTCCTCCATGGAACCTAGAACATCATAAGAGAACACACTAAAGGTAGAGGGTATGTTGTTAGAAATCCAAATGGCCTCACTTGACCTATCAACTCCTCTCTCATATCACTTGGTGTATCACTCATGTCCTTGATGACGTGTAGATGACCGCCCGGTTGGGAACCCCAAGAGGAAGGTATGATGAGCACAGCAGCAAGTCTTCCCTCAGTATGAAACCAAGGTTTATCGAACCAGTAGGAGAAAGAGCCAACTTTGGGAGGTTGATGCTCGCTGGCTTAGCGACAGTTCTAGACAATTTATATATGGCGCCTTATCTAGGGCGTAGCTTTGCACCAGCAGCAACGTGGAACCGGCACACAACACAACCAAGTACTTTGCCCCAACTTACAGTGAGGTTGTCAATCTCACCGGTTTGCTATAAACAAAGGATTAAACATATCGTGTGGTAAAAGATAGTAGTTTGTGCGAATGTAAATAATGCGAGTAAATGGTAAACGGTAAGAACAATGTAAAAGAATGGATCGGGGTCCACAGTTCACTAGAGGTGTCTCTCCATAAGATAAATAACATGCTGGGTAAACAAATTACAGTTGGGCAATTGATAGAATAAAGAAAGCATACAAATGTCATGAGGATCACTATGAGATTCACTTGGGCATTACAATATAATACATAGACCGTAATCCAACTGCATCTATGACTGATAATCCACCCGCCGGATGTCATCCGAGTAACCGTTGGGTATTAAGTTGCAAGCAACAGATTATCGCCTTAAGCAGAGTGTGTAATGTAAACAATACGAATGTCCTTGAACACAAGATTGTTGTTTTCTCCCTAGTAGCAACAGCACATCTGCAACTTTAGAGGTTGTTGTCTCTCCCCCAAGTTACCAGAGGCATGAACCCACTATCAAGCATAAATACCCCCTCTTGGAGTCACTAGCATCTACTCGGCCAAGATATCTACTAGCAATGGAGAGCATGCAAGATCATAAACAGCATAGAGATGATAAATCAATAAATCAACTTGACAAAGTACTCAATATTCATCGGATCCCAACAAACACAACATGTAGAATCACACAACGATGATCTTGATCATGATAGGCAGCTCACAAGATCAAAACATGAAGCACATGGAGGAGAGGACATCCATCTAGCTACTGCTATGACCCGTAGTCCAAGGTAGACTACTCACGCATCACTCTAGAGGCAGGCGTGGTGATGAAGAAGGCCTCCGGTGGTGATTCCCCTCTCTGGCAGGGTGCCGAGGAGAATATATAGGCAGAAGGGCGGCGTCAAGAGGTGGGCCAGGTGGCCCCACCACCTAGTGGCGTGGGCCAGGGGCTGGCCGCGCCACCCTATGGTGTGGCTGACCCCTGGCTCCCCTCCGTCTCTGCTTTGGACTCCGTCTCATGTCGGGAAAAATAGGAACTTCGGCTTTTGCTTCGTCCAATTCCGAGAATATTTCCTATGTAGCTTTTCTAAAACACGAAAATAGTAGAAAACATGGAACTGGCACTGTGGCATCTTGTTAATAGGTTAGTTCCAAAAAATGCATAAAAATGCCACGAAGTGTAGCAAAACACAAAGCAAATGGTGTATAAACAAGCATGGAGCATCACAAATTATAGATATGTTTGAGACGTATCAAGCATCCCAAGCTTAACTCCTGCTCATCGTCGAGTAGGTAAGTGATAACAAAACAATAATTTTTGAGGTGACATGCACCAACACAATCTTGATCAACGATGTAAAGCATTGAGTGCTGAGATCAAAGTACTCTAAACATTGGCATAAAAAAACATAATCTTGACAATAAAACTTAGCAACCATGTTATAACATGAAAAGTAACACAAACAAAAGATCATGAGTAATAATGCATTGAAAGTCAAGTGTGTGTTTCGAGCATATAGAAAAACATAGCAAAGTGGTTTTCAGCTTGTCCTTCATGGAGTAGCAAAACATAAATGCATAGGACACCTTCAAGTTTAAGAGGGTGACTAGATACAAATAATTTAAGAACAAGCAAAACCATAATCATGAATCAATCAATAATAAATTTTGAGACTATGCACATTAAACTCAGAATGACAACTATGCTCTCTTAGATGGTGCATAAAGGTAGAAGGTGGAGACTCAACATAAAAGTAAAAGAAATGCCCTTCGCGGAGGGAAGCAGTGATTGCAAGTTTTATAAACCTCCAAAAATTATGATACTTACTAGATTTGAGTTCTCATTGCCCCCATCATAGGCATCTTGAGTGGTTAAGGTTAATGCGAGTACAATTATGAAGTATATGCTTAACAAATCATAAGTTGAAAATCTCATGTCCCGTGAAGTACGAATACCAAACCTCATGCTACTCTACTTAGGTCCCAAGCAAGTTCTTGTCATTGTAAGCATACATGTATCATCGAGAACGCCAATGGGTACCTCTTGCCCGAAGACATGGAAACAAGCCCACATCAAAATGACAAGACAAACAGACAATGAACACCTTGGCATCTCTTTTATTTACCATTGGTATAGCTTTTTATTTTGAGATGCATCGTCGAATGTCCACTATGGGCATGCTATAAATTTCCACCATGAATGATGCATGGCTTAGATTAGCGGCCCAAGCGTTTCTCTAACACATATACAAACTCCATGAGCTCGCAAGTTTCCAACTTATTTCACATCGCAGGTATCCATAAACAAAAGATCATGATATCAACTAAATGAGAGTAAGTGCAATGTTGAAAGCGTGCCCCATGATGGCATGGCTGAGCTAACTTCCAACTTATAACTTGCAAGCATAACATCAACATAAGTGAGCCACAATGGTCAAAGTTATTAAAAGCAGAAAAGTAAAGTGTGCCCTCATGGAGTATCAAAACATAAATGCATAGGACACCTTCGAGTTTAAGAGGGTGACTAGATACAAATAATTTGAGAACAAGCAATACCATAATCATGAATCAATCAATAATAAATTTTGGGACTATGCACATTATACTCAGAATGATAACTATGCTCTCTTAGACGGTGCATAAAGGTAGAAGGTGAAGACTCAACATAAAAGTAAAAGATAGGCCCTTTGTAGAGGGAAGAAGGGATTTAGCGTGTGCTAGAGCTTTTCATTTGTAAAACAGAGATAAAAATTGTTTTGAGAGGTGGTTGTTCTTTGTCAACGATTGGCAATGGGGTCCTTGCTATCTTCCATACTAAACAAGTTGAGAGAGGTTCCGAGTTCTTTGAAAAATTGGCACATACGTGCTCTTTTATAAAGCTTGGCACTCATCCCCACTTTTCTTTTCACAAACCATGGCTAACCGAATCCTTCGGGTGCCCAACAACTTTCACATACCATGGAGGAGTGCCTTTTTCTTTTTTTAAGGTTACAATGGTCTGACCAGCTTCCTTGCAAAATTAGTGACGAGCAGATGAAGCATGCAAGTCATGGGGTACTTAATTCAATATGGAAGACAGCAAACCCGACCACTACATCCCCATGAGCTGAAAACAGTGTCACAAAATGAGAAGTATTTTGAAGGGTTTTTCTGAAAGGTAGCACATGAAAATTTACTTGGAATGGCTTGAAAATACCATGCATAGGAATTTATAGTGGACTCTTTGAAATAACTTGGTTTTTGGTAGTTGGATGCATGAGAAGTATTCCCTCTCACTACAAGTGAAGGCTAGCAAAATACTGGAAGCAACCAACTAAGAGAGCAATAACGGCCATAATCATGTATAGCGACAAAACATTATTAACCAAAGCATAAAGTGGTATCACAAGTCAAAAACCAAATGATCATAGAGGCTTATGGCGACTTGTTAAAGTCAAACATGGTGTAAGCATGTGCCAAGTCAACCCAAATAAAGCATCAAAGGAGAAAACCACAATATTATGCTCCCATATAATAAAAACAACGCATGATTGTTTCAAAGGCACATTAAGCAATCTCAGTCATTTGAGAGAAGTCATGCTACAGCAAGCTACAACAATAACTTAAGCATATAATCAAAATAATATCTAGCATGACCTGCTAAAGTCTAAGCCACAGTCTAAACAAGCTCCCTTTTTGCATCACTATAAGCATGAAACATTTTACTCTTTTCCAACACCAGTCAACCTATTTGAAATAACTCCCAAGGATGAAAAACAACAAATACCAGAGGTCTAAACACACCTAGCTACAAAGAACTAGCAAGTTTTGAACAAAAATAAAGGTGGAAACAAAAGCTAAACGCAATACTAGAAAAAGAGAACACTCGTAGAACGATAAGAGTGAAAACTAGAGTGTTCTAGGCAATGAAAATGGAGTGTGTCTTCTCCAAAAGAAAAATGTTGGGGTCCAACCATTTATTGCAGCAAACAAAACAAAAGAAAACTAAAAGCAAAGTTAAAGACGCTCCAAGAAAAACACATAGCATATGAAGCAATAAAAATATATTGTCTTGAAAGATGACCTGATATTTTTGTTGATGAAGAAGGGGTGCCATGGGACATCCCCAAGCTTTGATGCTTGTACCTCTTGGATATTTCTTCGGTTGACATGGGCATCCCCAAGGTTGAGCTTTTGTCCATACTTCATCTCATCTCATCATTCTCCTTTCCCTACACTTGAAAACTTCCTTTATACAAAACTTCACACAATTCTCATTAGCAACATTAGTTTATGCAAGATAGTAGATCCACTTTTGGTTCATTTTAAACTCAAGTACAACATCTATTAACACATTAGTTACTGTAGCAACTTCTCTCAAAAGTTCCGTGATCAAAAGAACTCAAAAAGAAAGAGATCAAGAGGCAAATGCCAATAGTGGCAGAAATCTGTCAAAACAGAACAGCGGGTAGAGATCGATTTTTTCAAAAATCTTATGTTGCTCAAATCGAAAAGTGCAAAACTAATGAAGGTTAGATAATAACCTGGGGCATGTGCACAAAAAATCGCAGATCAATTCAACGTACTGGAAATTTTCACGAATTTTTACAGCGAAGCGCAGAAATCTGTTTTGGGACAGCAACTTCCCCAAATCTTACCTTCTTCCAATTAGAGGCTATTCTTGGCACAAAAACAAAATAAAAATGATAAGGAGAGGTCATTACAGTAGTAATAACTTCCAAGACTCAACAAAAAGAAAAAGTACTGAATAGAAAACAATGGGTTATCTCCCAAGAGTGCTTTTCTTTAACGCCTTTCAGCTAGGAGCAGAAAGTAAGAATCAAGTATTTTCAAAGGAAGAAGCATCAAGACCAGATGCCTTACGTCTACCTCTCTTACCTTTGCTCTTACCTTTAGGAAAATCATGACTATTGCCTGGTGGGGAAGTGAACTTCATGGTGCCTTTTCCCACATCTATTATTGCGCCCAGGAGTTTTAGCAAAGATCTTCCAAGTGTGATTTGTCCATTCCCTACACATTCAATAACAAGATAATCAGTAGATATCATTCTCCCTAGGATTTTTGAAACACTCCTTCAGCTAGTTTATTAAGAAAACATACAAAATAGAACAGAACTAAAATATCGTCTATTTCTATGGATAATAAATAAATTTAAATTTACAGAAGAATTAGAAATTCAGAAATCTAATATTAGTATGAATTAATGAAATAATTTTTCTTATCATTTAACGTGTCATATTTTGTCTTGAGAAGTATTTCTAAAGCCATACTAATTTATTCGATGCTAGAGAGACTATACTTGGGACTATGATGCAGATGCTAGATAGATTTTGGAAACATAATGAATATAAACTTTGGATCAAGATACATGTGTTATGTAACAAATTTCGAAAATTAGTAACTTCAGAGATGTCCAAAATAACGGATTTAAGTCTTGGACCAAAAAACATAAGAATACATGTCTTCTTTTTTATCTTCAAGCAACATAATGTTGAATAACTATATTATGTGCCACCGTGTAAGCGCAAGTGTTAGTATCTTTTCTGTATTGTATCATCCCTTACATGTGACTTCAAGATGCTTGGCATCATTAAATAGGCAATAATAGACAAACAGGTTGTTGGAGGACATGAACATCGGTGAAATTTAAAATTGTATTAAAAATATATTAGTAAGATCCAATTAGCGGCCACAAATATTGCTTGTCATCTATGGACAATACCAAGACTTGAGACTAAAATATAACTAATTTTATAAAAAAAATTACAAAACATTTCATGATCGACATCACAATTTTGCGCAAATATGCATGTATAGTAACAATTCTTAAGGGAATGAAGAGTTGCAAACTTGGAGACATAATATATTACATCCAGTTTCTATATTTATTTATTAACAGATGTCCTAAACCAGGTATCCCAACAACTATATACATCATCTTGATAGTAGCATTCCAATCCCACAATTGTTATGCTGCTTACTACTCCCTCTGATCGGAAATAACTGTCGGTGACTTAGTACAAACTTTGTGCTAAGTTAGTACAAAATCACCGACACTTAATTTGGATCGGAGGGAGTATGTTTTAGAGGAACCAAAAAGGTAGACAAACTCGTCTACCCTGGTAGCTGGCATATTCACCGCTAACATTCCTTTATTCTCATAAAACTACAATACAGGAGTAAAAAATTCTTGATGAGAAGTGCAAAGGAGGATTTTCAAAACTTGGGAATGGATTCAAAGAGTTTTCATATGATGTAGATGTCTATACAATTAAACCTCCATTTATTGTACCATTTCAAAGGCAATGAACTGTTGAATTCCATATAACGGATGATAATAAGGAGATAAGAGTTTTGAGAACCCACAAATGTATATGACGCAAAGAACCCGAGAAACCAATCTTATTAAATTGGTAAAATATGTTACACTAAATAATCGTCGCTTGCTTCGAAATACCATATTTTAACTACAAATTGTGTACTTATGGAATTATGCTACACAAAATTACCATGAATACTCGCATAATGATAAATATTGTCCGGCCTGAAGCTATAAATATTGTCTGTTTCTTAGTTCTGCAGTCCATGTGTCATATATAGCATTTTTTTCCAATAAATTATAAGTACTATCAATAGATTGAAAAGTGGTTTGCACGTATCATCATATTATAAAAAATAATATGAAAAAACATTAGCTATCCTTACCTTTGCTATGTTTGATGTAGATTTGGCAGTAGGCTGTCTAGCGGAGAGAAAATCCATGTCAATAACAATCCTGAAATACCAATTAAAAACTTTGTCAAGTATTTTTCTTGTTTACAGAATATAAAATTTGAACCTATTGTAGCCACAGAGACACACAGAAATACATATCACATAATCTTGCCTATCTCAACTGTATGCTCATATATTGTTACTTCTGATACACAGTCTTCTCCCTTAAAAGAACAAAACATCTGCTCGATCCACATAATTGATGCAACGGTCATGGATGCAATGCGGGTTCATAAATTTCTCATCCAAGTCCACCTTGCACCTCTGGTACAGCAGAAGAATGAAATTTCATAGGTGGAAATTCATGGAGCACATAAAAAAAAGTCAGAGTAAAACTTGAGAACTTGGCATAAACTGCTTATCAATGTCAGGAACTTAGGATAGCTACACCAAGTTAGCGTGGGCGATTGTGCAACCTTCCTCCAAGAGAACATGTCAAGAACGATCTCTGCAAGGACTCCCGCCGGCTGACATGCACCCACCCGAACATGATCGATCTGTTCCTTGGATGTATCAAATTTTCTAGTAAGCTGGTCGATTCATCGGTTGTGCTCCTGTCGATGGTAATGCTGAAATATTTCTAGAGATCCCTCTACACTACAAATATGTACATATGAAGCTATCAAAGGACAGTGGACAGATACATGTTTAATCCCGTACGTACCTGCGTTGCCTCTATGAAGCACATCTTTGATCTTACCTAGCTATTGGCTGTCTTTATGAGTATATGGTGCAAGTCTTTGATCGATCTTGCAGGGCTGCGTGTCCAGTGCTGGCCTGTTGCATCATGACGCGAGCGAGTTTGAGACATGAGCCGCTGATTTCATGTATTTGGAGTCGGTCGGCCGGCAGACCAGTGAGACAAATACCTAACGTATATATACATGATCAATTGATATTGATTTAATTAGATGACAGATATATATTGTACTCCAGCACTCACATGTCCGCGTATCACAAATGCATAATTAGAAGTGCATAACTATTTTAAGTAAATCTTAATAATTAGATATCCTTTACTTGGATTCATTATATTGTCATCTGTGTTTCCAAAATCCAGATCCCGCAACTGTATCCCTGAAAAGAAAAATTGTACATAACGCTTCATTACATTGGGGCATCACCGATAAATCATTAACTCTGTAGAAGAAGTAAGAAGAAGAAACTCTGAAAAGTTTGATGTTTAGTAACTTTATTTTGCTGGGATGTTTAGTAACTACTACGTGTTTACATCAAGCTGCAAATGTGTATTGTACATAAATTCCCACTCATTACCTTTTCTATGAAGTTGTCATCACCAAAGATCCCCTACCATTATTATCAGCAACCTTATAAGCTACGTGCCTACATCATTACAATGACCAGTATATTATCTAGTTATCTAGGAGTGAAACAGACAACAGAAGACCATAGCATCTGATTTCATCTGCAGAGAAAGCTACAAAATCTGCAAATGATAGTATGGAGGGCAAACACAATAATCTGAAAGCTCCCAATAGCAGCACAGAAGAAACATTAGAAATCTTTAATTATACAGGCATAGTATGGCATCAACGGAACTATAATCAATCTAGTTTTTAAACTAAAACATCAGGAAATACATGACTATTACTCTATTAGGACGTGATTAGTCTCAGTGAGTAATATACAAAAGTTCAACATAACAATCCAATGAGCGTTACATGTATTACACCAATGGCCTCCACTCACCACCAGGTAACGCAGCCTTGGTCTTCGTCATGGGTCAGAAATCCACTCTGATTTGCTGTATTGAGTTAGTAATGTGCAAGGGAGGAGGCCAGATGATTTTTTGGAGGAGGCCGATGTTGCTCACCTGAGAACGGCATACATCCTATCCACTTCAATTTTCCATTGGAAATCTGCTTCTCCACTCCTTCAACTTTTATAGGAATTGATCCAGCTAAATCAAGATGAGAAGTGGGTTGAAGCCTGGTCGGATTTTAGAATCTGATGAGACTCAAAGGTTGGAGAGCGGCAGGGGATCGGCGAGAAGCTGATCGGATCTTACAATACCATGGAGAGAAGATGCGACGATGGCGAGGATGAGGAATTACATCGAGCGATGAAAGATGGATACCAAAAGCTTGGAGGAGATGACGGTCATATATTTCTTTCGTTTTTTTTCTTCTGTTTGAGCCAAACTAAGAGAGACCAAGCACATGACGACTCACGTGCCTCGCTCTTTGGAGGTTGCGTGTCATCATTATGTATCCAATGGCTGCGGACACTTTATATACTAATCGGATGGACGGTAATTCATAACTTTGAGGATTAACGTGTAGCGAGATCACTTGGGTCAATCGCGAACGCTGCTGCAGCAGACGTCGGAGACGACGCAAACTTTGGCCGCTAGCTGATGCGGTCATGACGCACGACCTGCACGATGCGTATGAGGCTACGGCGTCGATGAGGATAGAGGCAGCATCTCCCATAGATTGATTTTCTTTTCTCCACCAGATCGGAGTGGATGGAACAGCCGACGCGCTAGGTCAAGGAGACGTCAGGGTCCTTCCGGGTGGAAACGGGATTCGGTGCAGCTTGAATAGAAAATTAAATCACACCCATTCATAGATTATCGGATGGTTATTATTGATGGTTTTCTGAGAATTAACGTGGTGTCTCCTACGGTGCCTCCAATTAGTAAATATAAGATAAGATGGTCAATATAATGGAATTATTGGTAAGAGATATTCCTTCTCCACCCTTAGAAAGTCTCCAAAGATTCAAAGATTCATAAATATCTTTAGCCATAGGGCAAAATTCAGATATAATATCACACCGAGCATGAAAAGTTTTACCATTTATAGTAACTTTCACCGTAGGGAACCATCTTGAGGGTTCGGAATTTATTGGCACAAAATCAAGACGCTCACGCAGCATACTATAACATTCTTTTAAACAAGTTGTATTTGTCTCAAGAGTGTTTAATCTAGCATAAATGCTCACAGGGGAAGAATCAAAATTACTAGGTGAGCTATATATTGCAATCAACTTTTTTATGACATTAAAAGCTTGATCTCCATAGCAATGAAGGAAATCTCCTCCTGCTACAGCATCCAAAGCATATCTATAACAAAGAACAAGACCAAAGTAAAAGCTACTAAGAAGCAAGCCCAGAGTCATTTTTGGTTCAGTTTTACCATGAGAATCATAAATTCTAGACCAAGCATCTTTAAAACTCTCTTCACTCCTTTGTTTGAAAGTGAAGATCATTTCCTTAGGCGACATAGTAGTAGAAACTAGACTAGACATAAAAGCAACTTGAAGTAGGAACTAATTTTTTTTTGTATTTTTGATAAAAAGAAAGTAAACAAAATAAAGTAAAGAAACTAAGCAAAACAATAAAAAAGTAAAAAGATTGGAAGTGAGAGACTCCCCTAGCAGAAATCCTATTTCTCCCTGGCAACAGCGCTAGAAAAAGTCTTGATGTCTCACAGGACCAGTTGAGAAACCCCAAGAGGAAGGTATGATGAGCACATCAGTAAGTTTTCCCTCAGTATGAAACCAAGTTTTAATCGACCAGTAGGAGAAAGAAATTACTTCCGAAGGTTGTTGATAACTGGTGCCAGAAAACAGTTTGGCGCGTGGTTGCTTCGGCGCCAGCAGCAACGTGGAACCAGCACACAACACAACCAAAATACTTTGCCCCAACTTACAGTGAGGTTGTCAATCTCACCTGTTTGCTGAAAACAAAGGATTAAACATATGGTGTGTAAAAAGGTGTTTGTTTGCAGTGAACTAAAATAGTACTCGCGGAAAGTAAACAATGCTTGCAGTAGATGGTAATATAAATGTAAAAGAATGGACCGGGGTCCACAGTTCACTAAAGGTGTCTCTCCATAAAGATATAACATGCTGGGTAAACAAATTACAGTTGGACAATTGATAGAATAAAGAATGCATAACAATGCATGTACATGTCATGAAGATCACTATGAGATGCACTTGGGCATTACATAATACATAGACCGTAATCTAACTGCATCTATGACTAATAATCCACCCGCAGGATATCATCCGAACAACCCTTGGATATTAAGTTGCAAGCAACAGATTATCGCCTTAAGCAAAGTGTGTAATGTAAACAATACAATTATCCTTGAACAAAAGATTGTTGTTTTCTCCCTACTAGCAACAACACATCTACAACCTTAGAAGTTATTGTCACTCTCCCAAATTACTAGAGGCATGAACCCACTATCGAGCATAAATACTCGCTCTTGGAGTCACTAATATCTACTTGGCCAAGATATGTACTAGCAACGGAGAGCATGCAAGATCACAAATAACGTAGACATGATAAATCAACAAATCAACTTGACATAGTACTCAATATTCATCGGATCCCACCAAACACAACATGTAGAATTACATAAAGATGATCTTGATCATGATAGGCAGCTCACAACATCTAAACATGAAGTGCATGGAGGAGAAGACAACCATCTAGATACTGCTATGGACCCATAGTCCAAGGTGAACTACTCACGCATCACTCCGGAGGCTGGCATGGTGATGAAGAAGGCCTCCGGTGATGATTCCCCTCTTCGGCAGGGTGCCGGGAAGAGCTTCTGGACCCTCCCGATTTTGGGTCGACGACAACGACGGCTTGCAGTATGTTTCATCGAAAAGTGTTCTCTCCCTTAGGGTTTTCGCGATGAAGGGAATTTATAGGCGGAAGGGCGATGTCAGAGGGTGGACCAGGAGCCCACACAACCTGGTGGCGCGGCCAGGGGTGGCCTGCACCACCCTATGGTGCGGCTGCCTCCTGGCTGCTCTCCGTCTCTCCTCTAGACTCCGTCTTCGTGTCAGGTAAATAGGAACTTTGGCTTTCATTTCATCCAATTCTGAGAATATTTCCCGTGTAACTTTTCTAAAACACAAAAACAACAGCAAACAGGAACTGGCACTGTGGCATCTTGTTAATAGGTTAGTTCCGGAAAATGCATAAAAATGCCACGAATTGTAAACAAAACATACAGCAATTGGTGTAAAACAAGCATGGAGCATCAAAAATTATAGATACGTTTGCAACGTATCAAGCTCCATCATGTCCTCCATGCTTGATATGTCGTAGTCAGTGTGGTCCTCTGTATATTATCCATCATAACTTTTGTCGTCCCTAGATATGTTGCTCACAAGAACAATATATATGTGGAAGTGGTAGTGGGTTTAGAGATCCAAAGCCGCGTTCTCACCTTGTAGATAGTATTGGAGCAAGTGGATCTAGCTAAGAGAAACCAACACGCAAAGTGACAAATGTGGCTTGTATCCAATAACACCCAAACACACAAAACACACACGGCTTATGAGGAGCTTAGGTATGGACAGTGGCATGCAAATGGAAACAAGCAAAAAACAAGATATTGTAATGCAAGTTAAAATACATGGTGACCATAAAGCAAATACAAGTCGATCTCAAAGGATAGGTAAAAGTATCGAATGAGCACCTAGAGGGGGTGAATAGGTGCTAATCAAATTTTAGTTCTTTTTCAATTTAGGCTTGACACAAAGGTAAATTCTCTACATATGCAACTAAGGTGAATTTACCTATAAGACAAGATACAAGCTACACAAGATACAATTATAAAGATGGTAAAAGGTTAGAGGTAACTGATACGTCTCAAACATATCTATAATTTTTGATGCTCCATGCTTGTTTACACACCATTTGCTTTGTGTTTTGTTACACTTCATGGCATTTTTATGCATTTTCCAGAACTAACCTATTAACGAGATGCCATAGTGCTAGTTCCCTATTTTTTGCTATTTTTGTGTTTCAGAAAAGCTACACAGGAAATATTCTCGGAATTGGACGAAACAAAAGCCAAACCTTCTATTTTTCCCAAAGCATCACGAAGTCCAAAGATGAGATGGAGGGCGGCCAGGAGCCAGGCTCACCCTAGGGTGGCGCGGCCTACCCCTGGCCCGTGCCACCAGGGGGTGAGGCCAGCTGGCCCACCTCTTAACGCTGCCCTTTCGCCTATATATTTCCCTCGATGGGAAAAACCTAAAGGACTGATCGCTTTTCCTCGAAACATACTGTAAGCCCCCACCATCATCGTCGTGAGATCGGGAGGATCCAGGAGCTCTTCCCGGCACCCTGCCGGAGAGAGGAATCCCTACCGGAGGCCTTCTCCACCACCATTGTCACCTCCGGAGTGATGTGTGAGTAGTCTACCTTGGATTACGGGTCCATAGCAGTAGCTAGATGGTCGTCTTATCCACCATGTGCTTCATGTTTAGATCTTGTGAGCTGCCCTACATGATCAAGATCATCTTTATGTAATTTTACATGTTGTGTTTGTTGGGATCTGATGAGTATTGGTACTATATTAAGTTGATGTGCTAAATATTATCTTTTGTTATCTCTATATTATTTATGATCTTGCATGCTCTCCGTTGCTAGTATATATCTTGGCCGAGTAGATGCTAGTGACTCCAAGAGGGAGTATTTATGCTCGATAGTTGGGTTCATGCCTCTAGTAATCTGGGGGAGTCACAGAAACCTCTAAGGTTGTAGATGTGTTGTTGCCACTAGGGGGAAAACAACATTCTTGTGTCCAAGGAAATTTGCTTTGTTTACTTTACGCACTTTGCTTAATGCAATTATCCGTTGTTCGCAACTTAATACCTAATATTTGCTCGGACGACATTCAGAGGGTGGATTATTAGTCATAGATGCAGTTGGATTACGGTCTATGTATTTTGTCGTAACGCCCAGAGTGAATCTCATAGTGATCCTCCTGACATATGTACGTTATCTTTACTCTATCAATTGCCCAACTGTAATTTGTTTACCCAACATGTTGTTATCTATCTTATGGAAAGACACCACTAGTGAACTGTGGACCCCGGTCCAATTTCCTTTACATTGCTATTACCGTTTACTTTTACTCGCACTATTTACTTTTACTCGCATATTATTACCTATTACCACTCGATACGCTCAATCCTTTATTTACAGCAAACCGGTGAGATTGACAACCTTGTCATAAGTTGGGAGCAAAGTTCTTGCTTGTGTTGTGTGCAGGTTCTACGTTGCTGCTGGTGCAAAGCAAAGCCCTAGACGAGGCGCCTTATAAATTGCCAGAGCTATCGCGAAGCTAGCAGGCATCACCTTCTGAAGTTTGGCTTTCTCCTACTGGTTCGATAAACCTTGGTTTCACAACTGAGGGAAGACTTGCTGATGTGCTCATCATACCTTCCTCTTGGGGTTCCCAACGGGTGTAATCTATACGCCATCAAGCATTTTTCTGGCGCTGTTGCCGGGAAGAAAGAAGATTTCTGCAAGGGGAGTCTCTCATGCTCAACCATTTACTTTGTTTTTGTTTTGCTTTATTTTATTTTTGCTTGCATCATTTTATCAAAAATACAAAAAAATTAGGTCCTTTATAGTTGCTTTTACTTGCTTGCTTTTAGTTTTGCTAGAATGGGTACTCCTGAGAACACCAAGTTGTGTGATTTTACTAGCACCAAAAACAATGATTTTATCTGCACTCCTATTGCGCCACCTGCTCCTGAGGCAAATTTTTATGAGATCAAACCTGCTTTGTTGAATCTTGTTATGAAAGAGCAATTTTCCGGTGCCAGTTCTGATGATGCTGTAGCTCATCTCAACAATTTTGTTGAGCTATGTGAGATGCAACAGTATAAGGATGTAGATGGTAATATTATTAAGCTTAAGTTGTTTCCTTTCTCTTTAAGAGGAAGAGCTAAGGATTGGTTGCTATCTTTGCCTAGAAATAGTATTGATTCTTGGGATAAGTGTAAGGATGCTTTTATTGGAAAGTACTACCCTCCTGCTAAGATTATAGCTTTGCGTAGTGATATTATGAAGTTTAGACAGTTTGATAATGAACATGTTGTTCAAGCTTGGGAAAGAATGAAATCTATGATAAAGAATTGTCCCACTCATGGAATGACTACTTGGATGATTGTCCAAACTTTTTATGCAGAACTGAATTTTTCTTCAAGAAATCTATTGTATTCAGCTGCTGGAGGCACTTTTATGTCCCTTACCTTGGGCGCCGCAACAAAGCTTCTTGACGACATGATGGTAAATTATTCTGAGTGGCACACTGAGAGAGCTCCACAAGGTAAGAAGGTAAATTTTGTTGAGGAAACCTCCTCCTTGAGTAATAAGATTGATGCTATTATGCTTATGCTTTATAATGATAGAGCTCATGTTGATCCTAATAATGTTCCTTTGGCCTCTTTGGTTGCTCAAGAAGAGCATGTTGATGTAAACTTCATTAGAAATAATAATTTCAACAATAGTGCTTATAGGAACAATTTTGCTAGCGATAATTATAGGTCGCATCCTTCTACCAATGGTAATGGTTATGGTAACTCTTATGGTAAATCCTCCAACAACACTAGGGGCGCGCCCTCTGAGCTGGAAGTCATGCTCAAGGACTTCATCGGTAAGCAAACTGGTTTTAACAAGTCTCTTGAGGAAAAGTTGGATAAAATTGATATTCTTGCTTCTAAAGTTGATAGTCTTGCTCTTGATGTTGAACTTCTGAAACTAAAAGTGTTGCCTAATGATGTGAAGGAAAGCAATACTTTGCCGCTACTAATGCCATCCAAGTTAGAATTGATGAAAATGTTAGGATGTTAGCAGAATTGCATGCCAGGTGGGAAAGAGAAGCTGAGATGGCTAGAAAGATTTAGGTATGTACTATTACCACCTCTAATGATGTTGTTCCAAGTTATAGCAATCCTCTTACTTTGATTGGTGTAGAGAAATCTCCTACTCCTTGTGCGAAAAAGCCCAAAACTGCAAAAACTTTTTCTACAAAAAGTGCTGAAATTTTTCAGAGTATGGGAGATGATAGCTCTATTTCTATTAATGATTTTGATGTTGATGGCTGCAATATATCTGAAGTTATTTTGTTCTTGCAAAAGCTTTCTTTGAGTCCTAATGCTAGTTCTTTGAATGTTGCTTTTACAAATCATATTACAAATGCTCTCATGAAAATTAGGGAGGAAAAGTTGAAACAAAAAGCTTCCATTCCCAAGAAGTTATAAGATGGTTTGGAACCCATCATTGATATGCATGTTAATGGTTTTGACTGCCATGCTTTATGTGATCTAGGTGCTAGTATTTCTATTACGCCTAGAAAGATTTATGACATGCTTGGTTTACCACCGCTTGAAAAGTGCTATTTTGATGTTCATCTTGCTAATGTTGCTAAGAAGAAACCTTTGGGAAGGATTAATGATGTTCTTATTATGGTTAACAATAACCTTGTTCCTGTTGATTTCCTTGTTATGGATGTTGAATGCAATGCTTCATGTCCTATTATTTTGGGAAGACCTTTTCTTAGAACAGTTGGTGCCATTATTGATATGAAGGCACCATTAAATATCAATTCCCACTCAAGAAAGGTATAGAACAATTCCCTAGAAAGAGGAAGAAATTACTTTGTGACTCTATTCTTAGAGCAAATTATGAACTTTATGCTTCATCACTTGATATTACTTGATTTGCACTTTCTGCGCCTAGCTCAAAGGCGCTAAAGAAAAGCACTCTTGGGAGATAACCCATTGTTTTCTTTTCAGTAATTTTTCATTTATTTGAGTCTTAGAAGTTATTACTACTGTAATGACCGCTCCTTATCCTTTTTATTTCGTTGTTGTGCCAAGAAGAACCTCTAATTTGAGGGAGGTAAGATTTGGGGAAGTTGCTGTCCTGAAACAGATTTCGGTGCTGCACCGTAAAAATTCGTGAAAATTCTAAGAATATCTTTTTGATCTGCAATTTCTTGTGCATATGACCCAGGTTATATCCAAACTTTAATTAGTTTTGCACTTTTTGATTTGAGCAACAGAAGGTCCTCAAAAAAATCGACCTTTGTCAGCTGTTCTGTTTTGACAGATTTCTGCCACTATTTGTGTTTGCCTCTCGATCACTTTCTTTTTGAGTTCTTTTGATCACGGAACTTTTGAGGAAGTTGCTAAAGTAGTATATGCTTTATATGTAGTGTTTTTGAGTTGAAATCTGAACCAAAAAGGGTTGATTTACTATTATGCTTATACTAACGTTGCTAATAGAATTGTGTGAAGTTTTGTATGAAGAAAGTTTTCAAGTGTAGGGAATGGAGAGTGATGAGATGAGATGAAGTATGGACAAAAGCTCAATCTTGGGGATGCCCATGTCATCCCAAGAAATATCCAAGAGGTACAAGCATCAAAGCTTGGGGATGCCCCCGAGGCACCCCTTCTTCATCGGCAAAAATCAGGTCACCTATCAACACACTATATTTTTATCGCTTCATGCACTATGCGTTTTTCTTGGAGCGTCTTTACTTTCGCTTTCAGTTTTCTTTTGTTTTGTTTTCTGGAATAAATGGTTGGACCCCAACAAATTTCTTTTGGAGGAGACGCACTCCGTTTTTCATTTGCCAAGAACACTCTATTTTTCACTCTTATCGTTCAACGAGTGTTCTCTTTTTCTAGAATTGCGTAGCTTGCGTTTTTCACCTTAATTTTTGTTCAGATCTTGTTATATCTTTGCATCAAGGTGTATTTAGACCTCTGGTCTATATTAGTTTTCATCAAAAGAGTTGTCTCAAAAAGGTTTGAATGGTGTTGGAAAAGAGAAAAAGTTTCATGCAAAAAAGTGGTACAAAAAGGAGCTTGTTTAGACTGCGGCTTAGACTTTTGCATGCCATGCTTGATGTGGTTTTGATAGTATGCTTAGTGATTTTTGCTGTAGCAAGACTTTTCTCAAATGGCTGAGAATGCTTAATGAGCCTTTGAAAAAAATCATGCATTGTTTTTATTATATGGAAGCATTTATTTGGTTTTCTCTTTGATGCTTTATTTGGGTTGACTTGGCGCATGCTTACAACATGTTTGACTCTAACAAGTCGCCATAAGCCTCTATGATCATTTAGTTTTTGACTTGTGATGCCACTTTATGCTTCTTTTAATGATGTTTTATCGCTATGCATGATTATGACCGTTATTGCTCTCTTAGTTGGTCGCTCCCAGTCTTTTGCTAGCCTTCGTTTTATACTGAGTATGAGCTCTACTCATGCATCCAACTCCCAAAAACCAAGTTATTCCAATGTGTCCACCATACATACCTATTAGCAATTTGCTATTCCAAAGTACATTTGAGTTGCTTTTATCTATCCTTCAAATTAAACTCTTTTTGGTGTTATGCGAAAATTAGTCAGTAAAGCTCTCACGAATATGACGGCACACTTTACTTTTCTCGCTTTTAAAATTTTGAAATTGTTGCTCTCTTATGATGATGTTATGCTTGCAAGTTGTAAGTTGGAAATTAGCCAAACCATGCCGTCATGGGGCAAGCTTTCAACATTGCACTTCTCTCATTTGAGTTGATATCGTGATCTTTTGTTTATGGATACTCGCGATGTGAAATAAGTTGGGATCTTGCGAGATCATGGAGTTTGTATATGTGTTAGAGAAACGCATGGGCCGCTAATCAAGCCATGCGTCATTCATGGTGGAAATTTACAGCATGCCTATAGTGGACATTCAACAACGCATCTCACAATAAAAAGCTATACCAATGTCATCGGGCAGGAGGTACCCCGTTGGCGGTTCTCGATGATACGTATATACTTACAATGACAAGAGCTTGCTTGGGACCTAAGTAGAGTAGCATGAGGTTTGGGTATTCGTAATTCACGGGACACGAGGTTTTAAACTTATGACTTGTTAAGCATATGCTTCGTAATTATACTCGCATTAACTTTAACCATTCAAGATGCCTATGATGGGGGCAATGAGAGCTCAAAGCTAGTAAGTACCATAATTTTTGAAGGTTTATAAAACTTGCAATCCCTGCTTCTGTGGGGACCCCGGCTTACCACCCAGGTTTCCCGTTATGCATAGAATTCATGATCCCAGGAAGATCGTCGTGAATCCACATAAAAGAGTTGGCATTTCAGATTACAACATCCATTACATAACGAGTATTAAAATCTTACATAAGCCGCTTGGCTGAATACAAATGCCACGCAGGGCAAGTTCAACTGACACATTTATTCACTAAGTAGCAGCGGAACACATGCAGCGTAGTGACCCAAGTCAGGCCTACTACCCTACAGGCGACTGACCGGGAAACGATCCTAATTCGCACCGGCGTAGTCGTACTCCTCATCGTCCTCCTCATAGTCATCGCCAAAGTCTAGCTAAGTTAATAGCCAGGGACAAAGCCGTGAGTACATCTTGGAATTGTACTTGCAAACCATCTAAGAGAGAAACATTTACATGCTATATGGCTGTAGCAAGGGTTGGCTTGGTTTTTATGAAACTCTGAACTAGCACGTTTTCTCGTGTCGACATAGCATGTCTTATGACATTTCTATATCCTTATTAAAGAAGACTTTTATAAAGCCTATTTAGTAAAATCTCTAGGAAAGGGGGAAACTCATCTTCAAGATGCAATCGGTAGTCAATCAGACATAACCACCTTATGCCGTCGGCAGTACCCTCCAAGTACTCCGACCCACCCTCGTACCACGGCAGTACCCTCCGAGTACTCCGTCCGGTACCAACTCCATTTTTCGGAAAAACATTTTTGTAAACCAAAACCCGACACAGGTTAAGTATGGCTATTCCAACCGTCCATGACCGAGGACTCGGCTATTCGAATAGATTACACTCTGCAGAGGTTGTACACTTTACCCACACCATCCGATAAATCCGCCGGGATACCACCACGGACCGTCATACAGAAGTATGCGGGGTTCGGATAATCGATCAAAGCCCTCCATCTATCTACCTTAGTACAGGTGCCTACCCTGTGGAGTTTATCTCCCCGACACGTCCCGGCAGTACCTCCTCCAGAGCGTAACTCCGGCGCCACGGCGGGAGAACCCAAGTGTCTTCCGGCGGCTCGGGATATGCCATGATATGTGTTGACCCTCTTTTGACGTCAACCCGGATTCCGGGGTCCTACAGACCCTTATATAGTTATGAGGCTCCCCGCACTAAGGCAAACAAACTTCAAACTAAGCCCCGTCCCATACCGGGGTAATGTGGTTGCACGGGAGTAATTGGTTTGGCGAACACTTATACACAATGCCACTTTTCAGAAATTTACCAACTCCTTCACCTCCCTTGTCTAACTTCATATTTATAAAACCATTTGTAAACATCTCAATGGAGTAGCAACTACTCCAAGGTGTTCGAAAACATTTTCGAAAATCTTTCCAAAGAGTATTCCCAATCCTAGAGTTTTTGGCTCCACTACAAGTTTTTCAAAGTCTTCGATGCTAATCATCAAGCCTCTACATTCAGGGGTATTGAGTAGGTATCAAAGGTGTCATCCTTAAAGATGATAACAATTCGACTTGTGGAGTTAAGCCGCCAATTATTGCCATATAGGGAACAATAGAAATATAGAGAAACTATGCATAAATATAAAGTAGTAACATAAACCATGCAATGTGAAGTATTAGGATTCAGATATGCATCAAATAGATGGCTTGCCTTGGTTGGCTTGTCCCTGATCTCCTTCTTCTTGGTACTCAAATACCTCCCCTTCCTCCACACACTCGTCGTTCGAATCTATCGCCGGAAAATCAACAACACACACAATAAGCATGCAAGCATACATGATTCACAACCAACACATGCATCACACAACTCAAGCATTGAGTATCAGAAACAAACATGTTTAGATATCTGAACCAATATCTATTTCACAAAAGAATAAACTAATATAATAGTAACAAGCAATTTCTATTAGCAAAGTAACCCTAATCACAAACAAACAACTTGCAGGTAACATGGTTAATCAAAACATGGAATTCAACAATCTTACAGGTGGCTAACAACATTACAGGACCAACACAATTGGAATCAAACTGAAAGATTAAAAAGGTGAAATATAATGAGTTTCCTATTCTCACTTAACTCTAGAATAGCAATATAATTCCCTAAAACTTTCTGTAGCTCCTAAAATTCTACCAGAGACCACATTGGAAAGCTACTGCAAAGTATAACACACCAGAAGTGGAATCACACAAAAATAATTATCCTATTGTGCACAATAAATAAAACAAGGCAGAAAACTAATATCACTAAAATAATTACTGCAGGCAGTGCACAGCTCCTAAAATGGTAAATCCAGTTTCTATAGTTCAGTATAACAACAAGGTATCACTGAAAATTGGAATCACCAATTTTCATTACACAGAACAACATATTTGCAAATATGAGTGAAAATCAATAGATCTACAATATTTAAATACCAGATAATATATAAGTTCCTAAAAATCAAACAAGCAGTTCCAGTAGCTAGACAACATTGCATGGATCACAGGAAAATTTGAATCACAAATTTTTGAGGTCTAAAAGATTTTCTAAGCATTTTATTTTGCAGTAGTGATTAATTAGCAAATAACACATAAGAGAAAAAAAAGAAAAGGGGGCCGGATCTGGCCGGGCGTCGCCAGATGTGGGCCAGTTCGGCCCAGCCGGCTCGCCGGCCAGCCCAGCGGCTGCTGAAACAGTACGGGGGCCTCCCGTCCGTTTGATTAGACCGAGATCGACGGCCGACTGCTGTCGTCCTCGTCGGCTATTGCATGCGTGGGAGGAGCTCGGCCTCGGCAAGGGTTTCGCAGAGAGGGTGCTCACCGAGGTCGTCGAGGTCAAGTGGGGGAGGGAATCGGTCGCAGAGTGGTCGAGGAAGGCAGGCACAGTCGCAGATCTTGCATGTAGAGGCTAGGAGTGCGCGCGTTCTTCCCACGGTGTCCGAGCGTCTACGGTGATGCGTGGTCGGCCTCGGCTGGTCCTGGAAACAAACGAGGGCCTTGTGAGATCTGGGTGCCGCGGTGGTGTTCCAGGTATCCAGAGGAGAAGCAGAGAGGGAGAGGGACGGGTCGATGACAACCTTCACCCCTGTCGTCGATCTACCCGAAGCTCGGCGAGCTCCGGCGACGGTTTTGCTTCGGCTGCAATGCGGAGGGGCTCAGCGAGTGAGAGGGGGTGGAGTGGGGGTGAATGAGCAGCAGCGGAGGGAACAAGAAGGTCCAGGGGTTTTTATACTGCTGCGGTGAGCTCAGACCACGGTGGTCTCGAGTGGACGTGATTGGGCTCGCTGGGCGGTGTCTGGGGACGGCGTAGTGCGCTGAGTGCAGGGGTAGGGGTGGCAGTGTCGGTGGCTGCTCGCTTGGGTCGGAAACTGGTCGGGTTCAGTAACGTTGCCGGCAAAACGGTGCGTGGCAGGGGCGTGTCGGTGCACGGCGATGCAAGGCGAGGGTGTCATGGTGACGGGGGCTCGATGCCGTGCGCGTGCGTGTGCTGAGCGGGGCTAGGCGGGTTGCAGGTGCACGGGAACGGCTGGCACGCGCTGGGCGTTCTGGACGGCACGGCGGCGTCGGTCTGGCATGGTCGGGGTGCGGCGCACGGTCCGTCTCGGGCAGAACTGACTCATGGAATTGATCCAGGGGTCCAAAGCTAGGCTGGTGGCGAGGTGACAGTGCAGGGGGTGGTTGGTGGCGCTCTGCCTCGATCGGGCATCCTCGGTGGCCATGGCGGTGTCCAGGGCGGGCATGGGGTGGCTGGTCGAGTCTCTGCAAGGTGGGGTCAGGCTAGGGGGCCAGCAGGACGGCGTCCATCCATTGGGAGTCGGCGGCGGCGTTGGTGGTCGAAGCAGAAGAGAGGGAAGAGAGTTCTGGCAGGGTGGCCTCGGGCTCCTCCTCTTCCCCTCGATGCCAACCAGATAGGACAAGAGTTGATCTCCTGGCAAGATTTCGTGTTGGCTAAAATAATCAGCTGGTGAATCCCCTAGGTCGGTTTGCATTGAAAGAAAAAGAGGGAGAGAAAAAAGGCAAGGCTAGGGTGAACTTAGCCAAATTCAAACTCAAATTTGAATTCCTTCAAACTAGATTTGAAAATCTATCAAAATAGTCTCCAAAGTTTGCAAACATGGTTAAGAGGTCATGGCCAAAGTTTGAAGATTTTAGGTCTTGCTATGCTAGGGTTTTAGAGATGACTCTAATTTCGGATAAAGGAGCAAAAATAAAAGAAAAGAAAAGAATAGAGAGGGTGATCAAACAAAGGATTCATGCTAGGGTTTTTGGTGCACACTAGCATAAGCTAGGGTCAAAATTTGATGCATATAATCATAGCACTCATTCTAGTTCAAAGAGCATATGTGTTTAAAAGAAACAAGGCATAATTCACACAAACACACTCACATGGAATCATAGACCTACACACACATGAAATCATGAGTAATAGCACACAAGCTCAAAGCTTAGCAAAAGTTTTTATTTCTCACAAGATAAAGTATTTAGACAAAAGGTTTAAATTTGGTCTACAAAAAGTGAGATGTTATAGACCTTCCACCCTTAAAAAGAATCTCGTCCCGAGATTTGGTAGCTAAGCATGGAGTAGTTCGGGAAACTCTCGTCGGAGATAATCCTCACACTCCCAAGTGGCCTCATCCTCGGAGTGGTTACTCCACTGTACCTTATACATCTTGATCTTGCATCTACGGGTAAGACGGACGTCTTCTTCGAGAATGCAAATAGGTCTCTCTCGATAGGTGAGGTCGTGATTTAGGTCGACGGAGTTGGGATCAATCTGCTTGAAGGTCTCGGGCTTGTTGGGAACTTGAAGGCATTTGCGGAGTTGCGAGACATGAAAGACGTCATGGAACTCAGATAGCTCGGCGGGCAGCTCTAGTTGGTAGGACATCTCCCCACGGCGTTCTAGGATCTTGAATGGACCAATGTAGCGGGGTGCAAGCTTACCCTTAACATGGAAGCATTGCATACCCTTGAGTGGTGTCACTCGAAGGTAGACAAAATCTCCCACGTTGAAGGTAACAGGTCTTCTCTTAGAGTCGGCATAACTTTTCTGCCTGGATTGGGCTGCCTTCAAACGATTCCGAATGAGCTGGACTTGCTCCTCGGCCTCCTTAATGATATCAGGGCCAAAGATTTGGCTTTCTCCCATTTCGGACCAGTTGAGAGGGGTACGGCACTTGCGTCCGTAGAGAGCTTCAAAAGGGGCCATTTGCAAACTAGCTTGGTAACTATTATTGTAGGAAAACTCCGCGAACAGCAGACAGTCTTCCCACTTGGTTCCATATGATAGGACACAAGCTCGCAACATGTCCTCAAGGATTTGGTTTACTCGCTCTGTTTGACCTCCAGTTTGCGGGTGATAAGCTATGCTGAAGGATAGCTTGGTGCCTAAAGCTTCCTGGAGTTTTGCCCAAAATCGCGAGGTGAACTGAGGGCCTCGGTCTGAAACTATGGTCTTGGGAACACCATGAAGACTGACTATGCGGGAGATATACAATACTGCTAGACGGTTTCCATGGTCAGTGGTCTTGACGGGGATGAAGTGGGCGACTTGGTGAGGCGGTCCACAATGACCCATATAGAGTCGTGTCCCTGATTGGATGTCGGTAGGCCAGTAATAAAATCCATTGCGACTTCTTCCCACTTCCATAGAGGCACTTTCAAGGGCTGCAATAAACCTGCGGGCCTTTGATGCTCGGCCTTGACACGCTGACAGACGTCACACCGGGCAATATAGGAGGCTATTTCTCTCTTCATACCGTGCCACCAAAACCGTTCCTTCAAGTCTTGGTACATCTTGGTGCCTCCAGGATGAATAGAATAGGGAGTATCATGGGCCTCCTTTAGAATGAATTGCTTCAACTCCTCGATGCTAGGGACGCATAGGCGGCCATTATACCATAGCACACCTTCCTGGTCGATTGAAAACCCAGGTACTTCCTCTCGTCCCATCCTAAGTTTAATACCTTCGATACTCTCATGACCCTTCTGAGCCTCCTTGATCTGGTCAAAGAGAGTGGGTCGGACTTCAAGGTTCGCTAAGAAACCATGGCTCACTAGCTCAAGTCCAAACTTCTCGAACTCCTCGCATAGGGTTGGTTGGCTGGTCTTCAGCAAGGTATTTAGGGAACAGGGCTCTCGGCTGAGGGCATCGGCGACCACATTAGCTTTACCGGGATGGTAATGAATGCCTAGGTCATAGTCTTTGATAAGTTTAATCCATCTCCTTTGTCTCATGTTCAACTCCTTCCGGGAGAAGATGTACGTCGGGCTCTTGTGGTCGGTGTAGATCTCACAACGATTCCCCATAAGGTAGTGTCGCCATATTTTGAGGGCATGGACAACAGCGGCAAGCTCAAGGTCATGGGTAGGGTAGTTCAGCTCGTGAGGGCGCAGTTAACGAGATAGGTAGGCGATAACTTTGCCGTCTTGCATCAAGACACTTCCAAGACCAAGCTTGGATGCGTCGTAGTAGACATCGAAGCTCTTGGTAATATCGGGCATGGTTAGGATAGGAGCTGTCACTAGTCTCTTCTTAAGCTCTTGGAAACTCTGCTCGCACTTCTCAGTCCACTCAAATTTCTTATCTTTCTTGAGTAGTTGAGTCAATGGGCGAGCGATGCTGGAAAACCCTTCTACAAACTTCCGATAGTACCCGGCTAGTCCAAGAAATGCTCGGACTTCGGTAGAGTTGGTTGGGGCTTTTCTTTCCATGATGGAGGTGATTTTTGAGGGGTCAACAGATACTCCACCGGCTGAGAGTACATGGCCTAGAAAACCAACTTCTTTCAGCCAAAACTCACATTTGCTGAACTTGGCATAAAGCTGGTGTTCGCGCAAGGTTCCCAATACTAGCCACAGATGTTCTACATGCTCTTCCTCGGTCTTAGAATAGACCAAGATGTCGTCGATGAAGACCACCACAAACTTGTCGAGGAACTTCATGAATACCTTATTCAGGAGATTCATGAAATAGGCAGGGGTATTGGTTAGGCCAAAGGACATGACGGTGTACTCGAACAGGCCGTAGCAAGTGGTGAAAGCGGTCTTGGGAATATCGGACTCTCTGACCTTCAGCTGATGATATCCAGTGCGGAGATCAATTTTGGAGAACACTTTGGCTCCATTCAGCTGATCGAACAGGTCTTCAATCTTCGGGAGTGGGTATTTATTCTTGATGGTCACTTCATTGAGTTTACGGTAATCCACACACAATCATATGGTATCGTCTCGCTTGTCTACAAACAGAACAGACGATCCCCAAGGCAAAGCGCTGGGACGGATAAGGCCTTTGCTGAGCATGTGAGCAAGTTGCTTCTTTAACTCCTCAATTTCTTGGGGGTTCATACGATAGGGTCGCTGAGCAATGGGAGCTATTCCGGGAATCAACTCTATCACGAACTCGATATCCCGGTCAGGGGGCATACCTGGCAACTCCTCAGGGAAGACATCGGGGTATTCACATACCACCGGAACTTGATCAAGAGTCGACCCAGAGACAGACTTCTTGTAGTAGGCTTTGCGGGATGGCATGGTTGCGAGGTGCTCAATCTGAACCCCACTACTGCTGGTCACGGTTATAGCTTTCCGAGCACAATCAATATGCCCCTGGTACTTGGACATCCAGTCCATTCCAAGTACCACATCCAATCCTTTTGTGCCTAGAACAATCAGATCCGCTTGGAACTTCTCTCCATAGAGTTCTACTGGGACATTTCTGCAGGACAGCTGGGTCTTGACCGTTGACCCAGGGATTTGTACTATCATGAGTCTATCCCTGTGACTAGGTTTCAATCTACCCTTATCCACGAAGTTCTCCGTGACAAATGAATGCGATGCGCCAGAATCGAATAGAATTTTTGCAGGCACAGAGTTGATGAGAAACGTACCAAGCACAACATCGGGTGCTTTTTCAGCTTCAGCAGCGTTGACATGATTCAGGCGGCCTCGAGCAACATTTGCTTGACTCTTCGGGTTCCTCCCAGGGGGTCCACGGCCTTGACCCTGATTGGGTCGCGGCGTGCTGAGGCTCGGTGCAGAAGGCTTCTTCAGGGGACACTCCTTAGAGAAGTGTCCTGGTTGGCCACAGGTATAGCAGCCACTTCCTTGGCTGCAGTTGGTGGGGTGGAAGGTGTTGCGGTTACCTCCTGAGAAGTTCCCGCTGGCAGGGCGGTTGCTTTGGTACTGGCGATTGTGGTTGTTGGGCCTGGGAGCTTGAGAGGCGAACCTCTGAGGGGGTGGCGCAGACCTGGATGGGGGCATGCTGCGGGACCTTTGGCTGCTTGGTCCACCCTGACTCATCATCCTTCTCTTCCGGCTTTCGCGGGCGGCTTTGTTCTTGTCTTCCACCATAATGGCGGCATCTACTAGGGCTTCCAGGTCATTGTAGGGCACAGCTACCAGATAAGTTTGCAGTTCTTCCTGAAGTCCATTCAGGAAGCGTTCCCTCTTCTTCTCATCGGTGTCGATGTCATTCAGGGCATACCTTCCCCAAGTGGTGAACTTGTCGAGGTACTCAGTGACGCTCATACCACCTTGCTTGAGGTTGAGATACTTATCGTGCATGATCTTGATGAGTCCAGAGGGAATGTGAGCTTTGCGGAACTTGGTCTTGAAAGCTTCCCAAGTCATTACTTGGCCTTTGGGCTGCATGGCACGGACGTTCTCCCACCATGCACCCGCTGCTCCTGCTAGGAAGTGGGTGGCGTAGAGCACTTTCTTGCTCCCTCCAACTCCCGCACATTCGAGCTTGTTCTTGATGGTGCGGAGCCAATCGTCGGCGTTGTGGGGACCCCGGCTTACCACCCAAGATACCCGTTATGCATACAATTCACGATCCCAGGAGACCGTTGTGAATCCACATAACAGAGTTGGCATTACAGATACATCATCCATTACATAAATAAGTCGTTAAGTCTTACATAGCCGCTTGGCTGAATACACACGCCTCACAGGGCAAGTTCAACAGACACACTAATATAACAGCAGCGGATACACATAGCGTAGTGGACCAAGTCAGGCCTACTACCCTACAGGCGACTGACCAGGAAACGAATCCTAATTTGCACCGGCGTCGTCATACTCCTCGTCGTCTTCGTCGTAGTCATCTCCGAAGTCTAGCCAAGTTAATAGCCAGGGACAAAGCCGTGAGTACATTTTTGAATTGTACTCGCAAACCATCTAAGAGAAGAATTGATTCATATGCTATATGGCTGTGGCAAGGTTGGCTTAGTTTCAGTGTCTATGTGCTACTAATTTCTCGTGTCGATATAGCATGTCCCACGACATTTCTATATCCTTATTACAGAAGACTTTTAGAAATATTTAGTAAATTCTCTAGGGAAGGGGGAAACTCCATTAAAGAAATAGATCGGTGGTCATTCGAACATGACCACCTCCAAACATCGGCAGTACCCTCCAAGTACTCCGATCCACCTCCGTGCCACGGCAGTACCCTCCAAGTACTCCGTCCGGCGCAAACTCCATTTTTCTGAGAACACTTTATAAAAACAAAACCTGACATTGGGCAATGTAGTGATCTCCACAACCGTCCATGACCGAGGACGCGGCTATTCGAATAGTTTTACACTCTGCAGAGGTTGTACACTTTACCCACACCAACCGATAAATCCGCCGGGATACCACCACGGACTGTCATACACAAGTATGCGGGGTTCGGATAATCGATCGAAGCCCTCCATCTATCTACCTTAGTACGGATGCCTACCCTATGGAGTTTACCTCCCTGGCACGTCCCGGCAGTACCTCCTCCAGAGCGTAACTCCGGCGCCACGGCGGGAGAACCCAAGTGTCTTCCAGCGGCTCGGGATATGCCGTGATATGTGTTGACCTTCATCAAGCGTCAACCCGGATTCAGGGGTCCTGCAGACCCTTATATAGTTGTGAGGCTCCCCGCACTAAAGCAAATAAACTTCAAACTAAGCCCGTCCCATACCGGGTAATGTGGTTGCACGGTTTAATTGCTTCGAGCGACTACAAAGAAACACCGATGCCTTTTTCTGAAACCACCAACTCCTTTCTTCCATAACCCAAGTGTCCATTTGTCCCAAAATTCATTTAGAAAACACTTCAGTGGAGTAGATACTACTCCAAGGTTTTCATAAACATTTTCGAAACCATTTCCGGAAGTTATCCCATCCTAGAGTTTTTGGCTCCACTACAAGTGTTTCCCAAAGACTTCGATGCTAATCATCGAGCCTCTACAATCAGGGGTAATGATAGGTGGTAAATGAGTCATCCTCATTTGGATGATGTCAATGTGACCCGTGGAGCTAAGTCACCAACTATTGCTAACTAGAGATAATTAGCAATATAAGAAAAACAATGCATATGTAAGAGTAATAGTAGAATAATGCATAGTGTTGTGATAGGGTTTCAGATATGAGTCAAGTAGATGGCTTGCCTTGATTTGCTTGTCCCTGGTCACCCTCCTCCTGATACTCAAATACCTCTCCCTCCTCGGCACAGTCGTCGTTCAATTCTATCGCCGGAAACAGAAAAGAACATACATGCAATAAGCATCGATGCATACAAGTAGTTTCATCCAACCACACCAAACAACTCAAGCATTTTGAGTATCAGAAGCAAACAAGTTTAGATTTCTGATCATATACCTAGCTTATAAAAGAAAAGAATTAACACTTAATAGCAAGCAATTTCTAGTCACATGGTATTATTCAAACACAAGCAAGCACTTACATGCATCAAGCATATCAAAACATGGCATCAGCACACTTACAGGTAGTTGGTAACATTTCAGTAGCAACACAATTGGAAACACACTAAAATACTATAAAGGTGATTTAGTAAGGAATTACTAATTCTAGGAATCACTAGAATGGCAATATAATTCCTAAAATTAATCTGTAAGTCCAAAAATTCTAACAGGGGTCAATCTGGAAAGCTAATCAAATGCATAACACACCAGAAGTGGAATCACTCCAAAATAATAATTATTTTGTACACAGTAAAACAATTACTGCAGGATATTACTAATGCCAAAATAATTACTGCAAGCAACTCACAGATCCTAAAATAGTAAAACTAGTTTCTACAGGTCAGAGAAACAGTAAGCTAATAGAGAAAATTGGTTTCACCAATTTGCAACAAACAGAACAATATATAAGCAGATAATGGTGATAATCAATAGATCTAACAATAAAAATCCTCAGATATTATTTATGATCCTAAAAATCCAACATGCAGCACCAGGTGACTAATAATTTATTACTGTAACCTGCAAAATTTGTTTCACAAATTTCTGGGACCTAAACCATTTTTAAATCGATTTAAAGTACAGCACAAAAATCAGATTTGAATTTAACAGAGAAAAAAAAGAAAAAGAAGAAAGGCGGGCAGGCCGGATTTGGCCGGGCTTCGCCAAATCTGGGCCAGATCCGGCCCAGGTGGCTTGCCGGCCAGCCCGGGGTGGAGCGCCAAACCGGTACGCAGCCCTGGCCGCTGGATCAGACGGAGATCGACGGCCAATCGCTGTCGTCGTCGTCCGCTACGGCACGCGCGCGAGGAGGTCGGCGAGGGCTAGGGTTTCGCGAAGCGGGCGCTTACCGAGGTCGTCGTGCTCAGGCGTGGGCTGGAATCGGCCGAGTCGAGGTCGGCGGTGGTGAAGGTGGTCTCAGACGGTGCATGCAGGGGCTAAGGTCGGCTCGAGGACTCCGTCGACGTCCAGATGTCTACGGCCACGGTGACGTCGACTCTGCTTTCTCCTGCACAAGATCAAGAGGGTGTGAGGTCTAGGTGATGCTAGCCAGCTCGCGAGCCAGAGGGAGAAAGTAGAGGGACGGCGGGGTTGACAGCAACCTCCACCCTTTGCCGGAGATGATCTACCCCGTAGCTCTTGCTCTCCGACGGCGGTTTCCTCTTGTCTCGGCGATGGCGAGGTTCTCTGGTTGAGTGGGAAGAGAGGCGGAGAAAATGAGGGGAAGGGGGGTGGCTTCCAGAGGTCTCTCGGCTTATAACAGTGGAGGTGGGTTCGGTCTAGGGCACACCATCGTTGGATGCGATTGGTCTTCGTGGGCGGCTCTCCGGGGCGGCGTTGTACGCTGAGTTCAGCGATGTGGTCGCGGCTGTCGGTGGTGGAACGGCACGGTCGGGGGAGCCTCGGGTTCAGAGGGTGCGCGACTGAAAACGTTCTTGTCCAAGTCGGTACACGCGGCTAGGGTGCAAGGTGGGGGTGGCAGAGGGTAGCCGGTAGCGTGCCGCGTTCACGTGGGCGCAGGACGACGCGAGTGCGGCCTCGCGCGTGCCGGAACGCGACGCCCGCTCTGGGCGCTCTGGCTACGCTGCGCATGCCGGCTCGGCGCGGTTGAGGTGACGCGCACGGTCGATCTACGACAGGGGCGACGCGGGGAATTGGTGCTGGGGGTCGGCACGTGACCAGTGGCGAGGTGGTGGGTCGGGGGACGGTCGGTGGCGCTCTGCCCCGATTGCTTGATCTCGGTGGCCATGGCAACGCTCAGAGGTGGCGTGGGGTGCCTGCGCACGGTCTCTGCGAGCTGGGGCCAGTTCCAGGGCTTCTGTAGGGTGGCGATCAGGCACTGGGGGTCGATGGCGGCGGGGTGGTTGACAAACAGCGGGAGAGGGAGACCCTGGCAGGGTTTAGCCTCGGGCTACCCTCCTTCTCCTCGATGCCAACCGCAAACGACAAGGGGAAAAGATTTCCCCCAGATCCCTTTGGTCTCAGAGAGAAGATCCAGGTTGATCTCCTTCCTCCTCTTGGTCGGTTTGCAGAAAAAGAAAAGAGAAAGGGAAGAAAGAAAGAGAGAGAGCAATGGTGAGGGTCTTAGAGTCCGAAATTCAAATTTGAATTTGAAACACTCAAACTTGGTTTGCAAATTGAGCTAGGATAACGTCCAGAGGTATCCAAGGTGCTCAAGAGCATAAGACCAAAGTTTGGAAATTTTAGAGCTAGATACACTAGGGTTTTGGAGAAGCTCCTAATTCCAAATAAGGGAGTAAAAATAAAAGAAAAAGAAAAGAAAAGAGAGGTGATCTCACCAATGATCTATACTAAGAGTTTTGGTGCACACAAAATGAGCTAGGGTCAAAATAGTTTGCATAAAAAGCATAGCACACTTCCTAAGTAATAAGCACATGGGTTAGAAAAGAAAAACAAGATTTAAATAAACCAAACACTCTCACATGAAATCATGGGCATACACAATTTGCACACACATTGGTTCATGCATAAGTATTCACATGAAATTACACATGCTAGCACACACACATGCAATCATGCATTCATAGCGCACATATGCATTGCTGAGCAAAAGTAGTTAATTACCCACAAATAGCACTTAAGTAGGTTTTAACTCGGGCAACAAAAGTGGGGTGTTACAGGCGTCCAAAGGTTCGGTGGACTTGGTGAAGGTTGGAGGGTTGGAGTTTTGGAAATCCCTAAGCTTGTTGCGGGGTTCCTCGTCATCATTGCCACCATGGTTGTTGTGGTGGGTGGCAATTTGCGCAAGGTGCTGTAGGGTTGCGAGGTTGGCTTGGCGCTCGGCTCGCGCGGCTTCGCGATCTTCTAGCATGAGCCGCACCAGCTGCTCCATGCTGGGCTCAGGGGGGTGGTGGCGGGTTGCCTCCAGCTTGGCCTCGCGTTTCCAGAGCCATTTTGGAGAGAAGTGGTTTCGATGAGATTAATAACAAGAAAACTTAGGCATGCTTCAAATAAAAATAACCCAACTCATGCATAACATATCATCCACGGTAGTCATACATAGCATGCTACAACAACAACCATGCATAACAAGTCCAAGCATGCATAATATATACAAGCAAAAGAGTGCCAAACATGCACAGGCACACACCTACCACAGAGTCTCATACAACAAACATAGCAAAATGGTTCTAGATAGACCATACAACACGGGTACGCAAAAGGGAGTAATGTAACCACTACGCGGCAACCTACGTGCGAGGGGTAGGGTGGTGGAACTACTCGTCGCCGCTAACGTGGGGGACTACCTCCTCGGGGTCCTCCTCACTAGGAGTCTCAGGAGTGTAGAAGTCCAAGATAGCGTTGCGGTCATCACCGCTCTCGCTACCCTGGTCGTCGTCGTCGGTGCTAGCGGGCTCCTCGTCGAAGGCCTCCTGGTGGTCGTCGTCACGGCCGAGTACCGCCTCGTTCTCCTTGAGGAGCTTGGCGGTCTCCTCCTCCAGCTCGGGCACGTGGCTCTCAAGAGAAGCCAAGTGGTCCTCCAACTCGCAGATGCGCTGCCTAAGAGCCCTGTTCTTCTTCACGACCTTCCTCTTGGCAGCGAGGAGACGGTGTTGTGAGAAGATAGACTCCTGAAGGTCCTCACGAAGGACGGCTAGCTCTAGCCCTCTATCGTCGGCGACCATCCGGACGTGGTCCAGATGCTCCAGCGTGTGGTGAAGTAGAGCCTCCGTGTGGCATAAGTGGCGGCTGAAGGGGGTGTGTGCGGCGGCCTGGTAGGGAAGGCCATCGGAGTCGACCCTCCCGTAGTGCTCGTAGTGGGTACCAAGTAGCTCGTCGTAGTGGAGGTGGACGAGGAATGAGATGGCGTGTCGCAGAACACGCATCAAGCCATCGCCCCAGTTGCGCTTGATCACCTCGAAGGTAAACTCCGGTGAGGTAGGTGGAACCTCCCTCCCGCGGACCTGGCAAACCACCTGGATAGCCAGCTCTCGGGTACCCTCCTCGAACAGGCGGTAGCCTCGCACCTTGGGACGTGGGCGTCCAAGGCGTGCGGCCAACTCAACCAAGTCTCGCTCGAAGATCAGCATGTCCTCGTGGGTGCGATCTGTCGGTGTGCAGTAGGAGCGTCCATCTACACAAATTTTAGAATAGAGTTTATTAATGACTTACCCAAGTGTGCAAAATTTATGCATAAGTAAAAGCTTGAATGAAAATGCAAGTAATTAAAGATTCTTAAAGAATAAGGGGAGAGATGAGAGCAATATATATTTACCCTTGATATATATAGCCATCTCTTTTAATTTTTAGAAAGTAAACTTTTGGTCCGATCTAACGCCCATGCTAAACAAGGGTTTCCTAAGGTCAGGATGGCTCTGATACCAACTCTATGGGGACCCCGGCTTACCACCCGGGATTCCCGTTATGCATACAATTCATGATCCTAGGAAGATCATCGTGAATCCACATAACAGAGTTGGCATTTCAGATTACAACATCCATTACATAACGAGTATTAAAATCTTACATAAGCCGCTTGGCTGAATACAAATGCCACGCAGGGCAAGTTCAACTGACACATTTATTCACTAAGTAGCAGCGGAACACATGCAGCGTAGTGACCCAAGTCAGGCCTACTACCCTACAGGCGACTGACCGGGAAACGATCCTAATTCGCACCGGCATTGTCGTACTCCTCATCGTCCTCCTCATAGTCATTGCCAAAGTCTGGCCAAGTTAATAGCCAGGGACAAAGCCGTGAGTACATTTTGGAATTGTACTCGCAAACCATCTAAGAGAGAAACATTTACATGCTATATGGCTGTAGCAAGGGTTGGCTTGGTTTTTATGAAACTTTGAACTAGCACGTTTTTTCGTGTCGACATAGCATGTCTTACGACATTTCTATATCCTTATTAAAGAAGACTTTTATAAAGCCTATTTAGTAAAATCTCTAGGAAAGGGGGAAACTCATCTTCAAGATGCAATCGGTAGTCAATCAAACATAACCACCTTATGCCATCGGCAGTACCCTCCAAGTACTCCGACCCACCCTCGTACCACGGCAGTACCCTCTGAGTACTCCGTCCGGTACCAACTCCATTTTTCAGAAAAACATTTTTGTAAACCAAAACCCGACACAGGTTAAGTATGACCATTCCAACCGTCCATGACCGAGGACTTGGCTATTCGAATAGATTACACTCTATAGAGGTTGTACACTTTACCCACACCATCCGACAAATCCGCCGGGATACCACCACGGACCGTCATAAACAAGTATGCGGGGTTCGGATAATCGATCAAAGCCCTCCATCTATCTACCTTAGTACAAGTGCCTACCCTGTGGAGTTTACCTCCCCGGCATGTCCCGGCAGTACCTCCTCCAGAGCGTAACTCCGGCGCCACGGCGGGAGAACCCAAGTGTCTTCCGGCGGCTCGGGATATGCTGTGATATGTGTTGACCCACTTTTGGCGACAACCCGGATTCTGGGGTCCTACAGACCCTTATATAGTTATGTGGCTCCCCGCACTAAGGCAAACAAACTTCAAACTAAGCCCCGTCCCATACCGGGGTAATGTGGTTGCACGGGAGTAATTGGTTTGGCGAACACTTATACACAATGCCACTTTTCAGAAATTTACCAACTCCTTCACCTCCCTTGTCTAACTTCATATTTATAAAACCATTTGTAAACATCTCAATGGAGTAGCAACTACTCCAAGGTGTTCGAAAACATTTTCGAAAATCTTTCCAGAGAGTATTCCCAATCCTAGAGTTTTTGGCTCCACTACAAGTTTTCCAAAGTCTTCGATGCTAATCATCAAGCCTCTACATTCAGGGGTATTGAGTAGGTGTCAAAGGTGTCATCCTTACAGATGATAACAATTCGACTTGTGGAGCTAAGCCGCCAATTATTGCCATATAGGGAACAATAGCAATATAGAGAAACTATGCATAAATATAAAGTAGTAACATAAACCATGCAATGTGAAGTATTAGGATTCAGATATGCATCAAATAGATGGCTTGCCTTGGTTGGCTTGTCCCTGATCTCCTTCTTCTTGGTACTCAAATACCTCCCCTTCCTCCACACACTCGTCGTTCGAATCTATCGCCGGAAAATCAACAACACACACAATAAGCATGCAAGCATACATGATTCACAACCAACACATGCATCACACAACTCAAGCATTGAGTATCAGAAACAAACATGTTTAGATATCTGAACCAATATCTATTTCACAAAAGAATAAACTAATATAATAGTAACAAGCAATTTCTATTAGCAAAGTAACCCTAATCACAAACAAACAACTTGCAGGTAACATGGTTAATCAAAACATGGCATTCAACAATCTTACAGGTGGCTAACAACATTACAGGACCAACACAATTGGAATCAAACTGAAAGATTAAAAAGGTGAAATATAATGAGTTTCCTATTCTCACTTAACTCTAGAATAGCAATATAATTCCCTAAAACTTTCTGTAGCTCCTAAAATTCTACCAGAGACCACATTGGAAAGCTACTGCAAAGTATAACACACCAGAAGTGGAATCACACAAAATAATTATCCTATTGTGCACAATAAATAAAACAAGGCAGAAAACTAATATCACTAAAATAATTACTGCAGGCAGTGCACAGCTCCTAAAATGGTAAGTCCAGTTTCTATAGTTCAGTATAACAGCAAGGTATCACTAAAAATTGGAATCACCAATTTTCATTACACAGAACAACATATTTGCAAATATGAGTGAAAATCAATAGATCTACAATATTTAAATACCAGATAATATATAAGTTCCTAAAAATCAAACAAGCAGTTTCAGTGGCTAGACAACATTCCATGGATCACAGGAAAATTTGAATCACAAATTTTTGAGGTATAAAAGATTTTCTAAGCATTTTATTTTGCAGTAGTGATTAATTAGCAAATAACACATAAGAGAAAAAAAGAAAAGGGGGCCGGATCTAGCCGGGCCTCGCCAGATCTGGGCCAGTTCGGCCCAGCCGGCTCGCCGGCCAGCCCAGCGGCTGCTGAAACGGTACGGGGGCCTCCCGTCCGTTCGATTAGACCGAGATCGATGGCCGACCGCCGTCGTCCTCGTCGGTTGTGGCATGCGCGGGAGGAGCTCGGCCTCGGCTAGGGTTTCGCAGAGAGGGCGCTCACCAAGGTCATCGAGGTCAAGCAGGGGCGGGAATCGGTCGCGGAGTGGTCGAGGAAGGCAGGCGCAGTCGCAGATCTTGCATGCAGAGGCTGGGAGTGCGCACATCCTTCCCCCGGTGCCCGAGCGTCTACGGTGATGCATCGTCGGCCTCGGCTGGTCCTGGAAACAAATGAGGGCGTTGTGAGATCTGGGTGCCGCGGTGGTGTTCCAGGTATCCAGAGGAGAAGCAGAGAGGGAGAGGGACAGGTCAACAGCAACCTTCACCCCTGCCGTCGATCTACCCGAAGCTTGGCGAGCTCCGGTGACGGTTTTGCTTCAGCTGCAATACGGAGGGGCTCGGCGAGTGAGAGGGGGTGGAGTGGGGGTGAATGAGCAGCAGCGGAGGGAACGAGAAGGTCTAGGGGTTTTTATACTGCTGCGGTGAGCTCGGACCACGGTGGTCTCGAGTGGACGCGATTGGGCTCGCTGGGCGGTGTCTGGGGATGGCGTAGTGCGCTGAGTGCAGGGGTAGGGGTGGCGGTGTCGGTGGCTGCTCGCTTGGGTCGGAAACCAGTCGGGTTCAGTAACGTTGCCGGCAAAACGGTGCGTGGCGAGGGCGTGTCGGTGCACGGCAATGCAAGGTGAGGGTGTCGTGGTGACGGGGGCTCGATGTCGTGCGTGTGCGTGTGCTGAGCGGGGCTAGGCGGGTTGCCGGTGCACGGGAACGGCTGGCACGCGCTGGGAGTTCTGGACAGCATGACGACATCGGTCTGGCATGGTCGGGGTGCGGCACACGGTTGGTCTCGGGCAGAACTGACTCGTGGAATTGATCCAGGGGTCCAAAGCTAGGCTGGTGGCGAGGTGACAGTGCAGGGGGTGGTCGGTGGCGCTCTGCCTCGATCGGGCATCCTCGGTGGCCATGGCGGTGTCCAGGGCGGGCGTTGGGTGGCTGGTCGAGTCTCTGTGAGGTGGAGTCGGGCTAGGGGGCCAGTAGGATGGCGTCCATCCATTGGGGGTCGGCGGCGGCGTTGGTAGTCGAAGTAGAAGAGAGGGAAGAGAGTTCTGGCAGGGTGGCCTCGGGCTCCTCCTCTTCTCCTCGATGCCAACCAGATAGGACAAGAGTCGATCTCCTGGCAAGATTTCGTGTTGGCTAAAATAATCAGCTGGTGAATCCCCTAGGTCGATTTGCATTGAAAGAAAAAGAGGGAGAGAAAAAAAAGGCAAGGCTAGGGTGAACTTAGCCGAATTCAAACTCAAATTTGAATTCCTTCAAACTAGATTTGAAAATCTATCAAAATAGTCTCCAAAGTTTGCAAACATGGTTAAGAGGTCATGGCCAAAGTTTGAAGATTTTAGGTCTTGCTATGCTAGGGTTTTAGAGATGACTCTAATTTCGGATAAAGGAGCAAAAATAAAAGAAAAGAAAAGAATAGAGAGGGTGATCAAACAAAGGATTCATGCTAGGGTTAGCTAGGGTCAAAATTTGATGCATAAAATCATAGCACTCATTCTAGTTCAAAGAGCATATGTGTTTAAAAGAAACAAGGCATAATTCACACAAACACACTCACATGGAATCATATACCTACACACACATGAAATCATGAGTAATAGCACACAAGCTCAAAGCTTAGCAAAAGTTTTTATTTCTCACAAGACAAAGTATTTAAACAAAAGGTTTAAATTTGGTCTACAAAAAGTGAGGTGTTACAGCTTTCCTCTGCGAAGGGCCTTTCTTTTACTTTTATGTTGAGTCTCCACTTTCTACCTTTATGCACCGTCTAAGAGAGCATAGTTGCCATTCTGAGTATAATGTGCATAGTCCCAAAGTTTATCATTGATTGATTCATGATTATGGTTTTGCTTGTTCTTAAATTATTTTTATCTAGTCGCCCTCTTAAACTAGAAGGTGTCCTATGCATTTAAGTTTTGCTATTCCATGAAGGACAAGCTGAAAACCACTTGATATGTTTTTTCCATATGATTTGAACACGCATTTGACTTTCATTGTTTCATTATTCATGATCTTTCGTTTTTGTTTCTTTTCATGTTATAACATGGTTGCTAAGCTTTTATTGTCAAGATTATGTCTTTTATGCCCATGTTTTAAGTTCTTTGATCCCAGCACTCAATGCTTTACATAGGTGATCAAGATTGTGATGGTGCATGTCACCTCAAAAATTATTCTTTTGTTATCACTTACCTACGAGTGGATGAGCAGGAGTTAAGCTTGGGGATGCTTGATACGTCTCAAACGTATCTATAATTTTTTATGCTCCGTGCTTGTTTACACACCATTTGCTTTGTCTTTTGTTACCCTTCATGGCATTTTTATGCATTTTCCGGAACTAACCTATTAACGAGATGCCACAGTGCCAGTCCCCTGTTTTCTGCTATTTTTGTGTTTTAGAAAAGCTACACAGGAAATATTCTCAGAATTGGATGAAACAAAAGCCAAACCTTCTATTTTTCCCGAAGCATCACGAAGTCCGAAGATGAGACGGAGGGGGGGCCAGGAGCCAGGCTCACCCTAGGGTGGTGCGGCCTACCCTTGGCCCGCTCTACCAGGGGGTGAGGCTAGCTGGCCCACCTCCTAATGCTGCCCTTTCGCCTATATATTCCCCTCGACGGGAAAAACCTAAAGGATGGATCTCTTTTCCTCGAAACATACTGCAGGCCGCCGCCGTCATCATTGCGAGATCGGGAGGATCCAGGAGCTCTTCTTGGCACCCTGCCGGAGGCCTTCTCCACCATCATGGTCGCCTCCGGAGTAATGTGTGAGTAGTCTACTTTGGACTATGAGTCCATAGCAGTAGCTAGATGGTCATCTTCTCCACCATGTGCTTCATGTTTAGATCTTGTGAGCTGCCCTACATGATCAAGATCATCTTTATGTAATTTACATGTTGTGTTTGTTGGGATCCGATGAGTATTGGTACTATGTTAAGTTGATGTGCTGAATATTATCTTTTGTTATCTCTATGTAATTTATGATCTTGCATGCTCTCCGTTGCTAGTAGATATCTTGGTCGAGTAGATGCTAGTGACTCCAAGAGGGAGTATTTATGCTCAATAGTTGGGTTCTTGCCTCTAGTAATCTGGGGGAGTGACAGAAACCTCAAAGGTTGTAGATATGCTATTGCCACTAGGGGGAAAACAACATTCTTGTGTCCAAGGACATTTGCTTTGTTTACTTTACGCACTTTGCTTAATGCAATTATCCGTTGTTCACAACTTAATACCCAATGTTTGCTCGGACGACATTCGGAGGGTGGATTATTAGTCATAGATGCAGTTGGATTACGGTCTATGTATTTTGTCATAATGCCCAAAGTGAATCTCATAGTGATCCTCGTGACATATGTACGTTATCTTTACTCTATCAATTGCCCAACTGTAATTTGTTTACCCAGCATGTTGTTATCTATCTTATGGAGAGACACCACTAGTAAACTGTGGACCCCGATCCAATTTCCTTTACATTGCTATTACCGTTTACTTTTACTCGCACTGTTTGCTTTTACTCGCATATTATTACCTATTACCACTCGATACGCTCAATCCTTTGTTTACAGCAAACCGGTGAGATTGACAACCTCATCGTAAGTTGGGAGCAAAGTTCTTGGTTGTGTTATTTGCAGGTTCCACATTGCTGCTGGTGCAAAGCAAAGCCCTGGACGAGGCGCCTTATAAATTGTCTGGAGCTGTCGCGAAGCTAGCAAGCATCACCTTCTGAAGTTTGGCTTTCTCCTACTGGTTAGATAAACCTTGGTTTCACAACTGAGGGAAGACCTGCTGCTGTGCTCATCATACCTTCCTCTTGGGGTTCCCAACAGGTGTAATCTATACGCCATCAGTAACCAAGAGTGGAGCACGCAGAGACACAGGATGTGGGAAATACGTCTACGCTGGAGGGGTGTGATTGCCACAAAGGTCTAACCAATACCACAAAGGCCTCACCCTAATCTCCGGTGTGGGAGCTTACGCCACGACAACCTAGCTCATGATTCCTCTAAGGGGTTCCTCAAGGCAGAATCGGGCCTTTACAGAAAGCTTGGGGAACACATCGGCAACTGAATTGGAGGCTCCCAAGATCACCACAACATTGTCACAAAGACAATAAACAAGTTTACCAAGCAAATCAAGACCTAGGGTTTCCAAAGAACCCCTAAGAACAAATCCCTCAAGCAAATGAGAGGGGAAATCAAATTGTTTCAGTGAGGATGTATATCAAGGCCTTCTCCTTTGATTCTCCAAAGATCATGAACTTTGGTGTGTTGAGGGAGGATAAATTGTAGATTTTATGGCTCCAAAATATGATCTTCTTCTTGTGCATGACGAGTAGCTTGGGGAAGAAGAGGAGAGAGGTATTTATACCCCCTTTCCAATCTAGCTCATGTTGCAACTAGGATGGGGGATAATCCGACCTGAGTAGGGGCGGATAATCCTCCCCCTAGGTAGGACTCATGGCCAAATATCCACCCCCATCGAGGGCTCGCACAGGTCCTTAGCCAAAATTCCAAGGGGGGCAGATAATCCGGCCCAGAGACAAAATATCCAGCCCCAGTAACATCCCGACATATAGGAATCGGGGAAGGGGTAGTTCTAAATTGTGATTTGCATTCCAGTCCTTTAAAAAGGTGGATTTTCAAAAACTTATTTTGTTAAGGTTCAAAGTGTGAAGTTTGACTAGAGGTCACATTTAAACTCTGTAATTTGAATCAAATTTCAAATTTGAAATATTTTGAACTTAGCAAAGTATGGGGATAAATATTATAAATCACACATGTCATTAAAAAGAAGTTTGTAACTTCATAAAACCACTTTGATCATCAAGTTGTTTGTTTGAGTCCAAATTCATATTTTGGATTTCAATTATTCATAAATGGATAATTAGGGCCAAATTCAAATATTCATAACAATTTAAATAAAAATCAGAAAAATATGAAACAAGTTGCATATGAAAGATAAAAAGAATCTTTATTCAATAGAATCATACGTATGTATAGTTACATAACACATAGTGGTCAGATTACAAAAATCTGATAATAATAAAAAAAGACCCTAACTAGCCTATCTACCACATTGATCTTTTCTTCTTCTGATCTTCTTCAACCTACGGGCCAAAAACACTAAGAAAGTTTTGTATTAGGATTAAAGTGTTGGTTTAACCTAGGGTCAACCATTTAATTTGGAATCCATCTTTATTAAGTCAAGAAACTTGGTTCTGAACTTAATTAGCTAGGGCAGTGGCCAAATCCAAATAAACAGAATATGAATAGGAGAAAATTCAAAGTTTAGAAACAAACTGGTTGCTGCAGTAAATCAAACAAGCAGGATAGCTAGATGACCTAGTTAAATCTTGGAAATACTTCAGACAAAATAATGACAGTAGATAAAGCCACAATAGCATTTAGATATCTCCAACAGAAAATATTAGGCAAAAAACTCATGCATTAGAAAATACCCTAGCTAGGATTCCATAGTTAAAACAAGCTCATTGATAATTATTTAGAATTAAATGACCAAGAGTTTGCTAAACAAGATTAGCAAGTAATTAGCATCCAAGATGAACCAGAGACCAAAACCATCAGTGACTTAGCATACATAAATGGACATCATCTCAAAAAGTGTAAACTTAGTAACCAGAAACAAATATTGCGCAAGCTGATTAGACAAATAATATAAAATTCACCCATGATTAAAAGATTCATGAAAATTATGAATCTGGGTTAGAATCCAACATAGAGAGGCGGTTCAGAATAGTGCACAAACACCTTAGTCACCAAATGCATGTAAATAGGTGTCAACGCCACATTAATTGGCCAGCCCTATAAATACCCCCTTCTTCCACAGGAATTCACTCACAAAAATTCCCAGAGCAGCTCATAAGAACACCTTGAGGCCAGAGGCTAGAGGTTAAGAGCAAAAGCTCATAGAATCTTTCAAGTCATAGGCTGGAAGTGAGAAAAGGAGCAAACTCACCACTAGTGAGTAGCCCAAACCCCAAATTGCACACTAGTAAGTAGGAGAAGGATCAGAGCAAGGAGGTGCTGATCAAGCTGAGCCAAGGCAGAGAAGCACTGCCCAAGCTCATCACATCATCATCAAGGTTGAGAAGTACTACCCAAGCATACTTTGGAAACTCCAAAGGTTGTATACTAGGATTCAGGTTTTAAGCAGAGAGGGAGAGGTAGAATCTACCTTTGCAAGCTTGCTGTTCAATTCTCCAGTGGAGAAACAGCACAACCATGCTCAGGGCATAGCCATTAAGATTGTTATCATAGAAAGTGACTACTTACTTCATCATCATAACCTATAACACACTTGCATCTAGGTCACTTAATCATAAGATTCAGAAAATTATTGTGTTAATCATTTAAAGGAAATGATTGTTGCAAGCTCTAAGAGCTGCAATTGATGTATTTTTCTTACATGTGTATGAGCATTCGCTCAAGCCAAGTATTCTAAATAAAGTGTCTAACTGAAGAACTGACAGAACACTGAATCAAAGATTCATATTTCATAGTGTTCAAACAAGCTATCAAGCACTAGTACTAGTAGCAAACAAGTATATTACTGACAGGAATGAAAGCATAGGAAGCACACATAGCACTTTGACTGTCATTGACCTCGACACTGATTCAGAGCATATTTGGAGAAGTGGCCAAATCATGCTCAAACTATCATTTCTAGGAAGCTTAGATCACCAGTAGACATAATAACGATCAAGGTAGTCAGAGTCGGGATTCGCAATCGGATCGATTTTCCTCCGACAAAATCGAGTCATAGAATCGAATCATAGAATACCGGATTCTACTAGATTTTCTAGACAAGAGCTTATCAATGCTGAAATTTTGTATGCTAGTATAGAAAAGGTGAAAATACTAAGCATTAAAATTTCTAGCAATATGGTTTACACTAATATATACAAAAAAGTAAAGAAAACTCACTAGTGCAAATTTTTCAACAAAAACACAATGTATAATTAACCCTTCCATGTAATTACTATTGAGCCCTTGGTGAGAGCATACACAAAGTATAGTATGTATGGTATTGCATCTTAATTATTTGACATATATTATACCACACATATATGCATACTATTTCTAAAAAAGTAAGTATTTTTATTCATTTTGTATATAAATATGGATCATTTGTCAGAGAAAAAAGTACATACCTCTAGAATCATCAAATTACAACTTTATTAAATAAAAACATTAAAGTATTGAAGTACCATGCCACTTGCCAAGCTGATCTAGAGTGTCCAAAATTCAGGTCTCTAGCAATCTATGTTGATGGCTCCTTCTTATGAGGCCTACTTTAGACACCAATGAATCACATTCTATCTCCAAACTTTCTTACAATATGCTTTGCAATGACGAATTTGCAGTTATAAGAGAAGTACAGAGCTTTGATATTGTAAGGTTTTATTTATGTGAGATGACAGATCCTATCAGCTGATCAATTGGGGCTTGGGAGGTAAATAAAAGTTTGTGAGGCAAGTAAAAATGGCTTGGGAGGTTGACATAGTATACTACTACAGTTAAGAGGATGACTCAACTAATCATTCAGAACCGGTGAAGTCCATAAATAGGATCGAGATTTGCAATATTGTATAGGATTCTATGATTTGGATCGGGACTCAACATGGATTCTACCAGATTGGGATTCATAGTGGGATTTGGATCGACATGATGTTGTAGGGTCGTAAGATCGTAGGATTCTAGGACTTGGATCGGGATTCTGACTACCTTGATAACGATAGCTAGATCATGCTAGAACACCAGAGCATGCATGAACTGAAGGAAACCTTTAGAGGACCGAAGCCCTAATTTCCCAAATTGGGGGAAATCAAGGGGAAAACCTAGGGGCTATCCAAGAGTAGCATAGATAGAGAGGGAGAAGAAGTAGGGTACTGATGGCGTGTAGATGACCGCCTAGTTGGGAACCACAAGAGGAAGGTATGATGAGCACAGCTGCAAGTCTTCCCTCAGTATGAAACCAAGGTTTATCGAACCAGTAGGAGAAAGAACCAACTTCCAAAGGTTGATGCTCGCTAGCTTCGCACCCGCTCTAGACAATTTATATATGGCGCCTTATCTGGGGCGTAGCTTTGCACCAGCAGCAACATGGAACCTGCACACAACACAACCAAGTACTTTGCCCCAACTTACAGTGAGGTTGTCAATCGTGTGGTTAAAGATAGTAGTTTGCGAGAATGTAAATAATGAGAGTAAATGGTAAACGGTAATAACAATATAAAAGAATGGACCGGGGTCCACAGTTCACTAGAGGTGTCTCTCCATAAGATAAATAACATGCTGGGTAAACAAATTATAGTTGGGCAATTGATAGAATAAAGAAAGCATACAAATGGCATGAGGATCACTATGAGATTCACTTGGGCATTACAACATAATACATAGACCGTAATCCAACTGCATCTATGACTAATAATCCACCCGCCGGATGTCATCCGAGCAACCTGTGGGGACCCCGGCTTACCACTCGGGGTTCCCGTTATGCATACAATTCACGATCCCAAGAGACCGTCGTGAACCCACGTAATAGAGTTGGCATTTCAGATTACATCATCCATTACATAACGAGTATTAAAAGTCTTACATAAGCCGCTTGGCTGAATATAAATGCCACGCAGGGCAAGTTCAACTGACACACTTATTCATGAAGTAGCAGCGGATCCATGCAGCGTAGTTGACCCAAGTCAGGCCTACTACCCTACAGGCGACTCATCGGGAAATGATTCCTAATTCACACCAGTGTCATCATACTCCTCATCTTCCTCATCATAGTCATCGCCAAAGTCTGGCCAAGTTAATAGCCAGGGACAAAGCCATGAGTACATTTTGGAATTGTACTCGCAAACCATCTAAGAGAGAACATTCACATGCTATATGGATGTAGCAAGGGTTGGCTTGGTTTCATGTAACTATGTGCTACTAGTTTCTCGTGTCGATATAGCATGTCATACGACATCTCTATATCCTTATTAAAGAAGACTTTTATAAAACAATTATTGGAAAAGCTCTAGGAAAGGGGGAAACTCCTTTGTAAGATAAGGTCGGTGGTCAATCAGACATGACCACCTCAAGTCGTCGGCAGTACCCTCCAAGTACTCCGAACCACACCCATGCCACGGCCGTACCCTCCAAGTACTCCGTCCGACACAAACTCCATTTTTCTAGATAACCATTTATAAATCCAAAACCTGACATTGGGCAATGTAGTGATCTCCACAACCGTCCATGACCGAGGACTCGGCTATTCAAATAGGTTTACACTCTGCAGAGGTTGTACACTTTACCCACACCATCCGATAAATCCGCCAGGATGCCACCATGGACCGTCATACACAAGTATGTGGGGTTCAGATAATCAATCAAAGCCATCCATCTATCCACCTTAGTACAGGTGCCTACCCTGTGGAGTTTACCTCCCCGGCACGTCCCGGCAGTACCTCCTCCAGAGCGTAACCCCGGCGCCATGACGGGGGAACCCAAGTGTCTTCCGGTGGCTCAGGATATGCCGTGATATGTGTTGACCTCTTTTGCCATCAACCCGGATTCCGGGGTCCTACAGACCCTTATATAGTTGTGAGGCTCCCCGCACTAAAGCAGTTAGACTTCAAACTAGGCCCCATCCCATACCGGGGTAATGTGGTTGCACGGGTTAATTGCTTCGAGCGACTACAAAGAAACACCAATGCCTTTTCCTAAAACCACCAATTTCTTTCTTCCATATCCTGAGTTCCATTTGTCCCAAAATCATTTAGAAAACATTTCAGTGGGGTAGATACTACCCCAAGGTTTTTGAAACCATTTTCGAAACTTTTCCGAGAGTTTTCCCATCCTAGAGTTTTTGGCTCCACTAAGAGTTTTCCAAAGACTTTGATGCGAATCATCAAGTCTCTAAGGTAGGAGTGTTGAGTTAGGTGTCAAGGGTGTCATCCTGTTAGATGATACCAAGTCGACTTGTGGAGCTAAGTCGTCAACTATTGCTATATAGGAAATAATAGCAATATAGAGAATAATGCATAATAAGAAAACAAGAGTAGAACAATGCATAGTGACTTAGTAGGGTTCAGATATGCAACAAGTAGATGGCTTGCCTTGGTTGGCTTGTCCCTGATCTCCTTCTTCTTGGTACTCAAACACCTCCCCTTCCTCCGCACAATCGTCGTTCGATTCTATCGCCGGAAAAGCAACAACACACACAATAAGCAATCATGCATACATGGATCTCACTCAAGGCAAACATCACACAACTCAAGCATTGAGTATCAGAAGCAAACATGTTCAGATATCTGAAACAATATTCATTTTACAAAAGAATAATCTAATAAAATAATAGCAAGCAATATCTATTATCATAGCAACCCTAATCACAAACAAACAACTAGTAGGTGTCTTGTTTAATCAAAGCATGACATCCAGCATACCAACAGATAGCTAACAATGCCACAGAACCAACACAATTGGAATCCAACCAAAAGATTAAAAAGGTGATTTAATATGAATTTCCTAATTCTATGAATCAGTAGAATAGCAAAATAATTCTCTAAATCTTTCTGTAGGTCCTAAAATTCTACCAGAGACCATTCTGGAAAGCTAATACAATGAACAACACACCAGAAGTGGAATCACCCAAAAATAATTAATCTACTGAGCACAATAATTATATCAAGCCAGAAAACAAATTTCACTAAAATAATTACTGCAGGCAAAACCTTGCTCCTAAAATAGTAAATTGAGTTCCTATAGGTCAGTATAACAGTAAGGTACCACTAAAAATTGGAATCACCAATTTTCATTACACAGAACAACATATTTGCAAATATGAGTGAAAATCAATAGATCTACCAATATTAATTCACAGATAATATCTAAGCTCCTAAAAATCATGCATGCAGTACATTCAGGTAGATAATAACTTCAGGAGCACATAGAAATTTGAATCACTAATTTTGGACTCACAGAAATATTTCTACCCATTTTTGAATCTAGCAGGGATTTACAAAAAGGAAAAAAACCAAATCACTGAGAAAAAAAACAGAACGGGCCGAGGCGGTGGACGCGAGCCAGGCCGGCCCAGATCCGTCGGCCTGCCCAGGCCTGGCGCGGCCAAAGCGGTACGCCGCCGTCCGATTCAGATCGGATGGCGTGCAGGCCTTCTTCTTCGCGCGATGATGAATGCACGCGCGCGCACAACGCTGGGCTAGGGTTTGGGCCAGGTGCTGCTCACCGAGGGTGCTCCGGCGGTCGGTGGCGGCTGGCTTGGTGGCGGAGCTGTTCAGGAGGTGAGGGGCGATCAATAGGCGTGCATGCAGAAGGGTTGGCGCTCGCAGGGGTGTCGGCGACGTCTCGATAAGCTCCGGCGATGGTAGGCGATGTCGACGGCTACGGCCTGCCATGAGAGCAGAAACGGAGGGGGTGAGATCCAGTGGGTGGAGCGAGTTTCGGAAAGCAAGGAGAGGGTGGAGACTCCGGCTAGATCGACTGCAACCTCCACCATCACCGTCGACGATCTAACCGAAGCTCGCGAGCTCCCTAGCGACGGACTCGTCTCGGCTGCACGGCGGCGAGGTCCTGCAGACGAGTGAGAGCGGAGAGGGGGCAAATGAGAGGGGGAGGGGGTTTCCAGAGGGGTTCTCGGCTTATAACTGTAGGCGTGGGCTCGGTCTAGGGTGGACATCGGCAGACGCGATTGGGCGTCGTGGGCGGCGTGCTGGGGCGGCATCGTGAGCTAAGTCCAGGGGACAGGCAGGCGGTGTCGGTGGCTGGCCGGTTCAGGCGCGGCACGGGCAGTTTCAGAGCGGCTGGGGGCAAAATGGTGTGCCGTGGGTGATATGTCTCCAACGTATCCATAATTTTTGATGCTCCATGCTTGTTTTTACACCATTTGCCTAATGTTTCGTTACACTTCGTGGCACTTTTATGCATTTACCGGAACTAACCTATTAACAAGTCGCCACAGTGCCAGTTCCCTGTTTTCTGCTGTTTTTGTGTTTTAGAAAAGCTACACAGGAAATATTCTCGGAATTGGACGAAACAAGTTCCTGAAGTCTTATTTTTCCCGGAAGCTTCCAGAGATCCAAAGAGGAGACAGAGTGGGTCCACAAGGGCCCCACACACTAGGGCGGTGCGGCCCAGCCCCTGGCCACGCCCCCTATGTGTGAGGACGCCTCGGTCCACTTCTGACGATGCCCCTTCGCCTATAAAGACCCCCCGACGGGAAAAACCTAAGGACCCGATCAATTTTCCAGAAACACATCGCGATCCGCCACTGTCGTCGACCCGAGATAGGGAGGGTCCAGAAGCTCTTCCCGGCACCCTGCTGGAGAGGGGAATCGCCACCGGAGGTCTTCTTCATCGCCATGCTTGCCTCCGGAGCGATGAGTGAGTAGTCTACCTTGGACTATGGGTCCATAGCAGTATCTAGATGGTTGTTTCCTCCACCATGTGCTTCATGTTAAGATCTCATGAGCTGCCCTACATGATTGAGATCACCGTTATGTAATTCTACATGTTTGGTTTGTTGGGATCCGATGAATATTGGTGTTATGATTGAGTTGCTATACTGAAATATATCTTATGTTATCTCTATGTTGTTTATGATCTTGCATGCTCTCCGTTGTTAGTAGCTATCTTGGCTGAGTAGTTGCTAGTGACTCCAAGAGGGGGTATTTATGCTCGATAGTTGGGTTCATGCCTCTATTTAATCTGGGGGAGTGACAGAAACCTCTAAGGTTGTAGATGTGCTGTTGCCACTAGGGAGAAAACAACATTCATATGCTCGAGGGCATATGCTTTGTTTACATTACACATTTTGCTTAATGCAATTATCTGTTGTTCGCAACTTAATACTCATGGGGTGTTCGGATGATATCCCCGAGAGTGGATTATTAGTCATAGATGCAGTTGGATGGCGGTCTATGTATTTTGTTGTAATGCCCAGAGTAAATCGCATAGTGATCTTCTTGACATATCACGTTATCTTTATTCTATCAATTGCCCAACTGTAATTTGTTTACCCAGCATGTGTTATTTATCTTATGGAGAGACACCACTAGTGAACGGTGGACCCCGGTCCTATTTCCATCATATTGCTATCACCTGTTTACTTTACTCGCACTGTTTACTTTACTCGCATACTTCTACTGTTTTCCACTCGATACGCTCATACCCTTTGTTTCAAGCAAACCGGTGAGATTGAGAACCTCATCGTAAGTTGGGAACAAAGTACTTGGTTGTGTTGTGTGCAGGTTCCACGTTGCTGCTCGCAAAGCAAAGCTTGGACGAGGTGCCTTATAAATTGTCCAGAGCTGTCGTGAAGCTTGCAAGCATCACCTTCAGTCATATTGGCTTTTTCTTCTTTGAACGATAAACCTTGGTTTCTAACTGAGGGAAAAACTTGCTGATGTGCTCATCATACCTTGCGCTTGGTGTTCCCAACTGCCTGGCCATAATCATCATCATCAACTACACGGCAGCCATCAAGTCTTTTCTGGCGCCGTTGCCGGGGAGGAAAAAGAAGACCTCTGCAAGGGGAGTTTTTTGCACGCACATCCTTTACTTTGTTTTAAGTTTTGTTTTAACTTATTTATTTTTACTTGCATCGTTTTATCAAAAACCCAAAAAAATTAGAATCCTTGATAGTTGTTTTTACTTGTCTACTTTTAGTTTTGCTGAAATGGCTAATCCTGAAAACACCAAGTTGTGTGACTTTACTAGCACGAACAATAGTGATTTTATCTGCACTCCTATTGCGCCACCTGCTCCTGCTGCAAACTTTTATGAGATTAAGCCTGCTTTATTGAACCTTGTTATGAAAGAGCAATTTTCTGGTGCCAGTACTGAAGATGCTGCAGCTCATCTCAACAATTTTGTTGAGCTATGTGAGATGCAGAAATATAAGGATGTAGAAAGTGATATTATTAAGCTCAAGTTGTTTCCTTTTTCCTTGAGAGGAAAAGCTAAAGATTGGTTGCTATCTTCGACTAAGAATAGTATTGATTCATGGGCTAAGTGTAAGGATGCTTTTATTGGTAGATACTATCCTCCTGCTAAGATTATATCTCTGCGTAGCAATATTATGAAGTTTAGTCAGTTTGATAATGAACATGTTGCTCAAGCTTGGGAAAGAATGAAATCTATGATAAAGAATTGTCCCACTCATGGACTGACTACTTGGATGATTGTTCAAACTTTTTATGCAGGACTGAATTTTTCTTCAAGAAACCTATTGGATTCAGCTGCTGGAGGCACTTTTATGTCCCTTACCTTGGGCACCGCAACAAAGCTACTTGACAACATGATGGTAAATTATTCTGAATGGCACACCGAGAGAGCTCCACAAGGTAAGAAGGTAAATTCTATTGAGGAAACCTCTTCCTTGAGTGATAAGATTGATACCATTATGGCTATGCTTGCTAATGATAGGACTCATGTTGATCCTAATAATGTTCCTTTAGCCTCTTTGGTTGCTCAAGAAGAGCATGTTGATGTGAACTTCATTAGAAACAATAATTTTAACAACAATGCTTATAGGAACAATTTTGCTAGTAACAATTATAGGCCATATCCTTCTGCTAATGGTTATGGTAATTCCTCCAACAACACTAGGGCCGCGCCCTCTGAACTTGAAGTCATGCTCAAAGACTTCATGGTAAAACAAACTGCTTTTAACAAGTCTGTTGAGGAAAAGTTAGGCAAAATTGATATCCTTGCTTCTAAAGTTGATAGCCTTGCTCATGATGTTGAACTTCTGAAATTAAAAGTGTTGCCTAATGATGTGAAAGAGAATAATGTTTTTGCTACTGCTAATGCTATCCAAGTTGGAATTGATGAAATATTAGATTGTTAGCAGAATTGCATGCTAGATGGGAAAGAGAGGATGAGATTGCTAGGAATATGAAAGTTTGTACTATTACTACCTCTAATAATGTTGTTCCTAATGCTAGCAATCCTCTTACTTTGATTGGTGTAGAGAAAACTCCCACTCCTTGTGTTAAAAAGCCTAAAACTGCTAAATCTTTTTCTCAAAAGAGTGCTGAATTTTTTCGGAGTGTAGGAGATGATAGCTCAATTTCCTTTAATGATTTTGATGTTGATGGCTGCAATATATCTGAAGTAATTTTGTTCTTGCAAAAGCTTGCTTTGACTCCCAATGCTAGTTCTTTAAATATTTCTTTTACTAAGCATATTACCAATGCTCTCATGGAAATTAGGGATGAAAAGTTGAAGCAAAAAGCTTCTGTTCCCAAGAAGTTAGAAGATGGTTGGGAACCCATCATTGATATGCATGTTAATGGTTTTGATTGCCATGCTTTATGTGATCTAGGTGCTAGTATTTCTATTATGCCTAGAAAAATTTATGACTTGCTTGATTTACCACCTCTTGAAAAGTGTTATTATGATGTTCCTATTGCTGATGTTGCTAAGAAGAAACCTTTGGGAAGGATTAATGATGTTATTATTGTGGTTAATAATAACCTTGTTCCCGTTGATTTTCTCGTTATGGATGTTGAATGCCATGCTTCATGTCCTATTATTTTGGGAAGACCCTTTTTTCGAACTGTAGGTGCCATCATTGATATGAGGGAAGGCACCATCAAATATCAATTCCCACTTAAGAAAGGTATGGAACACTTCCCTAGGAAAAGAAATAAATTACTTTTTGACTCTATTCTTAGAGCAAATTATGAGCTTGATGCTTCATCTCTTGATGTTACTTGATTCGCAATTTTCTGCGCCTAGCTCAAAGGCGTTAAAGAAAAGCACTCTTGGGAGATAACCCAATGTTTTATTTTCAGTACTTTTTCTTTTATTTGAGTCTTGGAAGTCATTACTACTGTAATGACCTCTCCTTATCATTTTTATTTCATTGTTGTGCCAAGAGAAGCCTCTAATTTGAGTGAGGTAAAGATTTGGGGATGTTGCTGTCCTGAAACTGTTTTCGGTGCTGCACCATAAAAATTCGTGAAAATTCTCTGTATATCTTTTAGTCCTAAGATTTCTTGTGCATTTGCCCCAGGTTATATCCAAACTTTCATTAGTTGAACACTTTTTGATTTGAGAAACAGAAAACCCCTTAAAAATTCGACATTTGTCAGCTGTTCTGTTTTGACAGATTTCTGCCAATATTTGTGTTTGCCGCTTTATCACTTTCTTTTTGAGTTCTTTTGATCACGGAACTTTTGGGGAAGTTGCTACAGTAGTATATACTTTATATGTGGTGGTTTTAGGTTGAAACCTGAAGCAAAAAAAGGGTTGAGTATATGTTATGCTTACACTAATGTTGCTAATAGATTTGTGTTTTGTTTTGTATGAAGGAAGTTTTCAAGTGTAGGGATTGGAGAATGATGAGATGAGTTGAAGAATGGAAAAAAGCTCAAGCTTGGGGATGCCCATGCATCACCCCAAGAAATATCCAAGAAGAACAAGCGTCGAAGCTTGGGGATGCCCCCGACGCACCCCTTCTTCATCGGCAAAAATCAGGTCACCTTTCAAGACACTATATTTTTATTGCTTCATGCACTATGCATTTTTCTTGGAGCGTCAGTTGTTTTAGTTTAAATTATTAGTTTAGTTTTGTTTTCTGCAATAAATGGTTGGACCCCAACAAATTTCTTTTGGATAAGTTGCCTTGCTTTTCATTTGCCAAGAACGCTCTAGTTTTCACTCTTATCAAAAACCGAGTGTTCTTCTTTTTCTGCTACTGCTTTTGGTTTTCATTTTTGCCTTGATTTGCATTCAGATATTCTTATATTTATTTATCAAGGTGTATTTTTGCCTCTGGACCATGTTGGTTTTCCTCAAAAGAGTTGGATTAAAAAAGTTCAAATGGTGTTGGAAAAGAGAAAAAGCTTTATGCAAAAAAGTGGTACAAGAAGGAGCTTGTGTAGACTGCGGCTTAGGCTTTTTTCATGTCGTGCTTGATGTATTTTTGATAGTATGCTTAGTGGTTTTGTTGTAGCATGACTTGTCTCAAATAACTGAGATTGCTTAATGAGCCTTTGAAAAAATCATGCGTTGTTTTTATTGTTTGGAAGCATTATTTTGGTTTTCTCCTTGATGTTTTATTTGGGTTGACTTGGCGCATGCTCACACATGTTAGACTCATATAAAGTCGCCAATAGCCTCTATGATCATTTAGTTTTTCACTTTTGATGCCATCTTATGCTTCTTGTAATGTCGCTTTGTCGCTTTGCATGATTATGGCCATTATTGCTCTCTTAGTTGGTCGCTCCCAGACTTTTTGCTAGCCCTCGCCTTGTACTGAGTATGAGCTCTACTCGTGCATCCAACTCCTAAAAACCAAGTTTGCCAAAGTGTCCACCATACATACCTAGTAGCAATTTGCTATTCGAAGTAAATTTGACTTGCTTTTATTTTCTCTTCAAATTAAACTCTTACCAGTGTTATGCGAAAATTGGTCAGTAAAGCTCTCACGAACCGGAAGGCACACTTTATTTTTCTCGTTCTTAAAAATTTGACATTGTGGTCTCTTATGTTGAGCTGTTATGCTTGCAAGTTGTAAGTTGGAGACTAGCCCAGCCATGCCGTCATGGGCAAGCTTTCAACATTGCACTTCTTATTTGAGTTGATATCGTGATCTTTTGTTTATGGATGCCCGCGGTGTGAAATGAATTGGGAATCTTGCGGGGATCATGGAGTTTGTATATGTGTTAGGGAAACGCCTAGGCCGCCAATCTAAGCCATGCATAATTCATGGTGGAAATTTGCAGCATACCCATAGTGGACATTCGACGACGCATCTCAAAATAAAAAGCTAAACAAATGGTAAATAAAAGAGATGTCGAGGTGTTCATTGTCTGCTTGTCCTGTCATTTTGATGTGGGCTTGTTCCATGTCATCGGGCATGGAGGTACCCCGTTGGCGGTTCTCAATGATACATATATACTTACAATGATAAGAGCCTTGCTTGGGACTCTAAGTAGAGTAGCATGAGGTTTGGGTACTCGTATTCACGGGACACGAGGTTTTCAACTTATGATTTGTCAAGCATATGCATCATAATTGTTCTTGCATTAACTTTAACCATTCAAGATGCTTATGATGGGGGCAATGAGAGCTCAAAGCCGGTAAGTACCATAATTTTTGAAGGTTATAAAACTTGCAATCACTGCTTCCCTCCGCGAAGGGCCTTTCTTTTACTTTTATGTTGAGTCACCACCTTCTATCTTTATGCACCATAAAGAGAGCACAGTTGTCATTCTTAGTACAATGTGCATTGTCCCAAAGTTTTCATTGATTGATTCATATTGTTGGTTTCACTTATTCTCAAATTATTTGTATCTAGTCACCCTCTTAAACTTGAAGGTGTCCTATGCATTTATGTTTTGCTCTCTATGAAGGACAAGCTGAAAACCATTTGTATGTTTTTCCTTATGATTTGAACACACGTTTGACTTTCATTGTTTCATTTTCATGATCTTTTGTTTGTGTTCATTTTCATGTTTATAACATGGTTGCTAAGTTTATATTGTCAAGATTATATCTTTCATGCCCATGTTTTTAAGTTCTTTTGATCCCAGCTCACAATGCTTATATACATGATCAAGATTGTGTAGGTGCATGTCACCTCAAAAATTATTTCTTTTGTTATCACTTACCTACTCGAGGACGAGCAGGAGTTAAGCTTGGGGATGCTGATACGTCTCCAACGTATCCATAATTTTTGATGCTCTATGCTCGTTTTTACACCATTTGCCTAATGTTTCGTTACACTTTGTGGCACTTTTATGCATTTTCCGGAACTAACCTATTAACAAGTCGCCACAGTGCCAGTTCCCTATTTTCTATTGTTTTTGTGTTTCAGAAAAGCTACATAGGAAATATACTCGGAATTGGACGAAACAAGTTCCTGAAGTCTTATTTTTCCTGGAAGCTTCCAGAGATCCGAAGAGGAGATGGAGTGGGGCCACGAGGGCCCCACACACCAGGGCGGCGTGGCCCAGCCCCTGGCCGCGCCCCCTATGTGTGAGGACGCCTCGGTCCACTTCTGACGATGCCCCTTCGCCTATAAAGACCCCCCGACGGGAAAAACCTAAGGACCCGATGAATTTTCCAGAAACACATCGCGATCCGCCGCCATCGTCGACCCGAGATCGGGAGGATCCAGAAGGTCTTTCCGGCACCCTGCCGGAGAGGGGAATCGCCACCGAAGGTCTTCTTCATCACCATGCTTGCCTCCAGAGCGATGAGTGAGTAGTCTACCTTGGACTATGGGTCCATAGCAGTAGCTAGATGGTTATCTCCTCCACCATGTGCTTCATGTTTAGATCTCATGAGCTGCCCTACATGATTGAGATCACCGTTATGTAATTCTACATGTTTGGTTTGTTGGGATCCGATGAATATTGGTGTTATGATTGAGTTGCTATACTTAAATATATCTTATGTTAACTCTATGTTGTTTATGATCTTGCATGCTCTCCGTTGTTAGTAGCTATCTTGGCCGAGTAGTTGCTAGTGACTCCAAGAGGGGGTATTTATGCTCGATAGTTGGGTTCATGCCTCTATTTAATCTGGGGGAGTGACAGAAACCTCTAAGGTTGTAGATGTGTTGTTGCCACTAGGGAGAAAACAACATTCATATGCTCGAGGGCATATGCTTTGTTTACATTACACATTTTGCTTAATGCAATTATCTGTTGTTCGCAACTTAATACTCATGGGGTGTTCGGATGATATCCCCGAGAGTGGATTATTAGTCATAGATGCAGTTGGATGGCGGTCTATGTATTTTGTTGTAATGCCCAGAGTAAATCGCATAGTGATCTTCTTGACATATCACGTTATCTTTATTCTATCAATTGCCCAACTGTAATTTGTTTACCCAGCATGTGTTATTTATCTTATGGAGAGACACCACTAGTGAACTGTGGACCCCGGTCCTATTTCCATCATATTGCTATCACCTGTTTACTTTACTCGCACTGTTTACTTTACCTGCATACTTCTACTATTTTCCACTCGATACGCTCATACCCTTTGTTTCAAGCAAACCGGTGAGATTGACAACCTCATCGTAAGTTGGGAACAAAGTACTTGGTTGTGTTGTGTGCAGGTTCCACATTGCTGCTCGCAAAGCAAAGCTTGGATGAGGCGCCTTATAAATTGTCCAGAGCTATCGCGAAGCTTGCAAGCATCACCTTCAGTCGTATTGGCTTTTTCTTCTTCGAACGATAAACCTTGGTTTCTAACTGAGGGAAAAACTTGCTGCTGTGCTCATCATACCTTGCGCTTGGGGTTCCCAACTGCCTAGCCATAATCATCATCATCAACTACACGCCAGCCATCAGTGGGAGCGTGTCGGTGCGTCACGGTGCAGGGCGAGGGCGGCGTGACGTCGAGGGCTCAATGCCATGCCGGTGCGTGCGCAGAGCGAGGCTAGACGAGGCGCAGGTGCACGGGAACAGCACACGCGCTCCAGGCGCGCTGGGCGGCCAGATTGGTTCACGTCGATGTGGTCGGGGCGGCGTGCACGGTCACGTTCGAGTGAATCGGCTTCAGGGAATCGATCCGTTGGTTCGAGGCAGGCCTGGCAGCGAGGTAATAGTGCAGGAGGTGGACGGTGGCGTGCTGACCGGCTGGGCATCCACGGTGGTGTCTCGGCGATGTCCTAGGCGGCGTGGGGTGTGCTGGGTCGGTCTCTGCATCGCGGGGCTGGGCTAGGGTTCCTGCAGGGGCGGCGCACAACCATTGGGGGTCTCTGGCGGTAGTGGTTGTCGAAGTAACAGAGGGAGAGGGAGAGGTTCTGGCAGGTGGCCTCGGGCTCCCCTTCCTCCCTCAATGCTAAGCGAAAAAGACAAGCAGAAAAGGGTTTTTGAAGATCCCTTGACATCCAAAGAGAGATCCCCAGCAGATCTCCTTCCCTCCTCTTGGTCGGTTGCCAAAGAAAGAAACAGAAGAGGGGGAGAGAAAAAAAGTGCAAGGCTAGGGTACTCCTAGTCGAATTCAAATTCAAATTTGAATTCATTTGAAAAAGATTTGAAAACTTACCAAAATAGCCTCCAGGGGATTTAAACATGATCAAGAGGTTATGGCCAAAGTTTGGAGAATTTTGAAATAACTTAGCTAGGGTTTTGGAGATGCCTCTAATTTCGGATAAAGGAGCAAAAATAAAAGAAAAGAAAAAGAGTAGGTGTTGATTTTTAAGCCAAGAGGCTATCTAAGATCTTTGGTTCAAGTGAGATGATCCTAGGGTGAAAATTCCATGCATAAAATCATAGCACTAGTTCTTGGTTCCTAGTGCTCAAGTGATTAAAAGATAGCATGGCAATATACACACTCTCACACAAGCACATGAAATCATAGGCTCACACACACACATGAAATCATGGATCATAGCACACAAGCACATTGCTTAGCAAAAGTTTTTCATTCACCCAAAATAAGGTACTTAAACAAGGTTTTAATTTTGGTGAACAAAAGTGGGGTGTTATAGACCTTCCCCCCTTAAAAGAATCTCGTCCCGAGATTTGGTAGCTAAGCGTGAAGTAGTCCAGGAAACTCTCGTCGAAGATAATCTTCACGTTCCCAAGTAGCTTCGTTTTCGGTATGGTTACTCCATTGCACCTTATACATCTTGATCTTGCGTCTACGAGTAAGATGGACGTCTTCTTCAAGAATGCGGATGGGTCTCTCCCGATAGGTGAGGTCGTGGTTTAGGTCGACAGAGTTGTGATCAATCGGTGTAAAGGTCTCGGGCTTGTTGGGAACTTGAAGACATTTGCGGAGTTGCGAAACATGGAAGACATCATGAAACTCGGATAGTTCTAGGGGCAGCTCTAGCTTGTAGGACATGGAACCTTTACGGTCCAAGATCTTGAACGGTCCGATGTACCGGGGTGCCAGTTTACCTTTGACATGGAAGCGTTGCATACCCTTGAGTGGTGTGACTCGAAGGTAGACAAAGTCTCCCACATTGAAGGTGACAGGTCTCCTCTTTGGGTCGGCATAACTCTTTTGTCGGGACTGGGGTGCTTTCAAACGGTTGTGGATGAGCTGGACTTGCTCTTTGGCTTCCTTGATGACATCGGGCCCAAACACTTGGCTTTCTCCAGTCTCGGACCAGTTGAGAGGGGTACGTCCCTTGCGTCCGTAGAGAGCTTCAAAGGGGGCCATTTGCAAACTAGCTTGGTAACTATTATTGTAGGAAAACTCAGCAAATGGCAGGCATTCCTCCCACTTGGCTCCGTATGAGAGAACGCAGGCTCTAAGCATGTCTTCGAGGATTTGGTTTACCCTTTCGGTTTGGCCTCCGGTCTGCGGGTGGTAGGCTGTGCTGAAGGAGAGTTTTGTTCCCAGGGCTTCGTGAAGTTTGTTCCAGAATCTTGAGGTGAATTGAGTGCCCCGATCAGTCACAATCACCTTGGGCACTCCATGGAGGCTAACAATCCTGGACATATACATGTCAGCTAGGTCTCGGCCTTTATGGGTGGTCTTGACAGGTAGAAAGTGGGCGACCTTGGTTAGGTGATCAATAATAACCCAGATGGAGTCATGGCCTCTATTTGATCTAGGCAGCCCCGTTATGAAATCCATTCCGACTTCCTCCCACTTCCACATTGGCACCTTTAATGGCTACAGTAAACCCACAGGCCTTTGGTGCTCAGCCTTGACACGCTGGTAGACGTCACATCGAGCGATATAGAAAGCTATCTCTCGCTTCATACCGTGCCACCAAAACCGTTCCTTCAAGTCTTGGTACATTTTGGTGCCTCCGGGATGAATAGAGTAAGGGGTATCATGGGCCTCCGCCAGAATAAGCTGTTTTAACTCCTCGATGCTAGGGACGCATAGGCGGCCATTATACCATAGCACACCTTCCTGGTCGATTGAAAACCCAGGTACTTCCTCTCGTCCCATCCTACGTTTAATACCTTCAATACTCTCATGACCCTTCTAAGCTTCATTGATCTGGTCAAAGAGAGTGGGTTGGACTTCAAGGTTGGCCAAGAAGCCATGGCTTACTAGCTCAAGTCCAAACTTCTCGAACTCCTTGCATAGGGTTGGTTGGCTGGTCTTCAGCATGGCATTTAGGGAACAAGGCTCTCGGCTGAGGGCATCGGCGACCACATTCGCTTTACCAGGATGGTAATGAATGCCTAGGTCATAGTCTCTGATAAGCTCAATCCATCTCCCTTGCCTCATGTTCAACTCTTTCTGGGAGAAGATGTACTTAAGGCTCTTGTGGTCGGTGTAGATCTCACAACGGTTCCCCATAAGGTAGTGTCGCCATGTTTTGAGGGCATGAACAACAGCGGCAAGCTCAAGGTCATGGGTAGGGTCGTTCAGCTCATGAGGGCGTAGTTGATGGGACAGGTAGGCGATAACTTTGCCATCTTGCATCAAGACACTTCCAAGACCAAGCTTGGATGCATCGCAGTAGACATCGAAGCTCTTGGTAATGTCAGGCATGGTTAGAATGGGAGCTGTCACTAGTCTCTTCTTGAGCTCTTGGAAACTCTGCTCGCACTTCTCAGTCCACTCAAACTTCTTATCTTTCTTGAGCAGCTGAGTCAACGGGCAAGCAATGCTGGAGAACCCTTCTACAAACTTCCGGTAATATCCGGCTAGTCCAAGGAATGCTCGGACTTTGGTGGGGTTGGTCGGGGCTTTTCTTTCCATGATGGAGGTGATTTTTGAGGGGTCAACGGATACTCCACCAGCTGAGAGTACATGACCTAGGAATCCAACTTCTTTCAGCGAAAACTCACATTTGCTGAACTTGGCGTAGAGTTGGTGTTCGCACAGGGTTCCCAATACTAGCCGCAGATGTTCTGCGTGCTCTTCCTCGGTCTTTGAATAGACCAAGATGTCGTCGATGAAGACCACCACGAATTTGTCAAGGAACTTCATGAATACCTTATTCATGAGATTCATGAAATAGGCAGGGGCATTGGTTAGGCCGAAGGACATGACAGTGTACTCGAATAGGCCGTAGCGAGTGGTGAAAGCGGTCTTGGGAATATCAGACTCTCGGACCTTCAGCTGATGATATCCAGTGCGGAGATCAATCTTGGAGAACACTTTGGCTCCATTCAGCTGATCAAATAGGTCTTCAATCTTCGAGAGTGGGTATTTATTCTTGATGGTCACCTCATTGAGTTTACGGTAATCCACACACAGTCGTATGGTACCATCTCGCTTGTCCACAAACAGAACAGGCGATCCCCAAGGTGAAGCGCTGGGACGAATAAGGCCTTTGCTGAGCATGTCAGCAAGTTGCTTCTTTAACTCCTCAAGTTCTTGGGGGTTCATATGATAGGGTCGCTGAGCAATGGGGGCTGTTCCGGGGATCAACTCAATCACGAACTCGATATCCCGGTCAGGGGGCATACCTGGCAACTCCTCAGGGAAGACGTCGGGGTACTCACATACCACTGGAACTTGATCAATAGTCGGCCCAGAGACAGACTTCTTGTAGTAGGCTTTGCGGGATGGCATGGTTGCTACGTGCTCAATCTGAACCCCACTACTGCTGGTCACGGTTATGGCCTTTCAAGCACAGTCAATGTGCCCCTGGTACTTGGACATCCAGTCCATTCCAAGTACCACATCCAATCCTTTTGTGCCTAGAACAATCAGATCCGCTTGGAACTTCTCACCATAGAGTTCTAATGGGACGTTTCTGCAGGACAGCTGGGTCTTGACCGATGACCCAGGGATTTGTACTATCATGAGTCTGTCCCTGCGACTAGGTTTCAATCTACCCTTATCCACAAAGTTCTCCGTGACAAATGAAGGTGATGCGCCAGAATCGAATAGAATTTTTGCAGGCACGGAGTTGACGAGGAACGTACCAAGCACAACATCGGGTGCCTCTTCAGCTTCAGCTGCATTGACATGATTCAGGCGGCCACGAGCAACATTTGCTTTACTCTTTGGGTTCCTTCCAGGGGGTCCACGGCCTTGACCCTGATTGGGTTTCGGCGCGCTGAGGCTCGGCTCAGAAGATTTCTTCAGGGGGCACTCCTTAGAGAAATGCCCTGGCTGGCCACAAGTATAGCAGCCACTTCCTTGGCTGCGGTTGGTAGGGTTGAAGGTGTTGCGGTTTCCTCCAGAAGGGTTCCCGCTGGTGGGGCGGTTGCTTGGGTATTGACGGTTGGGGTTATTGGGCCTAGGAGCTTGAGAGGCGAACCTCTGAGGGGGTGGCGCAGACCTTGATGGGGGCATGCTGCGGGACCTTTGACTGCTCGGTCCTCCCTGACTCATCATCCTTCTCTTCCGGCTTTTGCAGGCAGCTTTGTTCTTGTCTTCCACCATGATAGCAGCATCTACCAGAGCTTCCAGGTCATTGTAAGGCACAGCGACCAGATAGGGTTGCAGGTCTTCCTGAAGTCCATTCATGAAGCGTTCCCTCTTCTTCTCGTCGGTGTCTATGTCATTAGGGGCATACCTCCCCCAAGTAGTGAACTTGTCGAGGTACTCGGTGACACTCATACCACCTTGCTTGAGGTTGAGAAACTTGTCGCGCATGATCTTGATAAGTCCGGAGGGAATATGAGCCTTGCGGAACTTGGTCTTGAAGGCTTCCCAAGTCATTACTTGGCCCTCGGGCTGCATGGCACGGACGTTCTCCCACCATGCACCCGCTGCTCCAGCTAGGAAGTGGGTGGCGTAGAGCACCTTCTCGTTCTCTCCAACTCCCACATATTCGAGCTTGTTCTCAATGGTGTGGAGCCAATCGTCGGCGTCCAAGGGTTCGGTGGACTTGGTGAATGTTGGAGGGTTGGAGTTTTGGAAATCCCTAAGCTTGTTGCGGGGTTCCTCGTCGTCATTGCCACCATGGTTGTTGTGGTGGGTGGCAATTTGTGCAAGGTGCTGTAGGGTTGCAAGGTTGGCTTGGCGCTCTGCCCGCGCGGCTTCGCGGTCTTCAAGCATGAGCCGCAGCAGCTGCTCCATGCTTGGTTCAGGGGGTGGCGGCGGATTGCCTCCAGCTTGACCTCGCGTTTCCGGAGCCATTCTGGAGAGAAGTGATTGTGTGAGATTAATAACAAGGAAACTTAGGCATGCTTCAAATAAAAAGAACGGAACTCATGCATAACATAACAACTATAGCAGCCATACATAACATGCTCCAACAACCATGCATAACAAGTCCAGGCATACATAATATATACAAGCAAAAGAGTGCCAAGCATGTCCAGGCACACACACATACCACATAGTCTCATACATCACACATAGCAAATGGTTCTAGAAAGACCATACAACACCGATACGCAAAAGGGAGTAAACTAGCAACTACGCGGAAGCCTACGTGAGAGGTAGAGTGGTGGAATCTACTTGTCGCCGCTAACGTGGGGGACTAACTCCTCGGGGTCCTCCTCACTAGGAGTCTCAGGAGCATAGAAGTCTAGAATAGCGTTGCGGTCATCACCGCTCTCGCTACCATGGTCGTCGTCATCGGTGCTAGCGGTCTCCTCGTCGAAGGCCTCCTGGTGGTCGTCGTCATGGCCAAGTACCGCCTCGTTCTCCTTGCGGAGCTCGGCGGTATCCTCCTCTAGCTCGGACACATGGCTCTCAAGAGAAGCCAAGTGGTCCTCCAACTCGCGGACGCGCCTCCTAAGAGCCTTGTTCTTCTTCATGATCTTCCTCTTGGCAGAGAGGAGACGGTGACGTGAGAAGATAGACTCCTGGAGGTCCTCACGAAGAACGGCTAGCTCTAGCCCTCTCTCGTCGGCGACCATCCGGACATGGTCCATATTCTCCTGCGTGTGGTGCAGAAGAGCCTCGGTGTGGCAGAAGTGGCGGCCGAAGGGGGTGTGTGCGGCAGCCTGGTAGGGAAGGCCATCGGAGTTGACCCTCCCATAGTGCTCGTAGCGAGTACCAAGTAGCTCGTCGTAGTGGAGGTGGACGAGGCGAGAGATGGCATGGCGCAGAACGTGCATCAGGCCATCGCCCCAGTTGCACTCGATCACCTCGAAGGTGAACTCTGGTGAGGTAGGCGGGACCTCCTTCCTGCGGACCTGGCAAACGACCTCGAACAGGCGGTAGCCTCGCACCTCGGGACGCGGGCGTCCAAGGCGCGCGGCCAACTCAACCAAGTCTCGCTCGAAGACCAGCACGTCCTCGTGGGTGCCGATCTGACGGTGTGCAGTAGGAGCGTCCATCTACACAAATTTTAGAGTAGAGTTTATTAATGACTTACCCAAGTGTGCAGGATTTATACATAAGTAAAAACTTGAAATTAAATGCAAGTAATTAAAGATGCTTATAGAATAAGGGAAGAGATGAGAGCAATATATATTTACCTTTGATATATATAGCCATCTCTTTTATTTTAAGAAAATAGTTTTTGGTCCGATCTAACGCCCATGCTAAACTAGGGTTTCCTAAGGTCAGGATGGCTCTGATACCAACTCTGTGGGGACCCCGGCTTACCACCCAGGGTTCCCGTTATGCATACAATTCACGATCCTAGGAGACCGTCGTGAACCCACATAACAGAGTTGGCATTTCAGATTACATCATCCATTACATAACAAGTATTAAAAGTCTTACATAAGCCGCTTGGCTGAATATAAATGCCACGCAGGGCAAGTTCAACTGACACACTTATTCATGAAGTAGCAGCGGATACATGCAGTGTAGTTGACCCAAGTCAGGCCTACTACCCTACAGGCGACTGACCGGGAAACGATTCCTAATTCGCACCGGCATCGTCATACTCCTCATCTTCCTCATCATAGTCATCGCCAAAGTCTGGCAAGTTAATAGCCAGGGACAAAGCCGTGAGTACATTTTGGAATTGTACTCGCAAACCATCTAAGAGAGAACATTCACATGCTATATGACTGTAGCAAGGGTTGGCTTGGTTTCATGTAACTATGTGCTACTAGTTTCTCGTGTCGATATAGCATGTCATACGACATCTCTATATCCTTATTAAAGAAGACTTTTATAAAACAATTATTGGAAAAGCTCTAGGAAAGGTGGAAACTCCTTTGTAAGATAAGGTCGGTGGTCAATCAGCCATGACCACCTCAAGTCGTCGGCAGTACCCTCCAAGTACTCCGAACCACACCCGTGCCACTGTCGTACCCTCCAAGTACTCCGTCCGGCACAAACTCCATTTTTCTAGATAACCATTTATAAAACCAAAACCTGACATTGGGAAATGTAGTGATCTCCACAACCGTCCATGACTGAGGACTCGGCTATTCGAATAGGTTTACACTCTGCAGAGGTTGTACACTTTACCCACACCATCCGATAAATCCGCCGGGATGCCACCACGGACCGTCATACACAAGTATGCGGGGTTTGGATAATCGATCAAAGCCCTCCATCTATCCACCTTAGTATGGGTGCCTACCCTGTGGAGTTTACCTCCCCGGCACATCCCGGTAGTACCTCCTCCAGAGCGTAACCCCGGCGCCACAGCGGGAGAACTCAAGTGTCTTCCGGCGGCTCAGGATATGCCGTGATATGTGTTGACCTCTTTTGCCATCAACTCGGATTCTGGGGTCCTACGGACCCTTATATAGTTGTGAGGCTCCCCGCACTAAAGCAGACAGACTTCAAAGTAGGCCCCGTCCCATACCGGGGTAATGTGGTTGCACGAGTTAATTGCTTCAAGCGACTACAAAGAAACACCAATGCCTTTTCCTAAAACCACCAATTTCTTTCTTCCATATCCCGAGTTCCATTTGTCCCAAAATCATTTAGAAAACATTTCAGTGGGGTAGATACTACCCCAAGGTTTTCGAAACCATTTTCGAAACTTTTTCGAGAGTTTTCCCATCCTAGAGTTTTTGGCTCCACTAAGAGTTTTCCAAAGACTTTGATGCTAATCATCAAGTCTCTAAGGTAGGAGTGTTGAGTTACGTGTCAAGGGTGTCATCCTGTTAGATGATACCAAGTCGACTTGTGGAGCTAAGTCGTCAACTATTGCTATATAGGAAATAATAGCAATATAGAGAATAATGCATAATAAGAAAACAATAGTAGAACAATGCATATTGACTTAGTAGGGTTCAGATATGCAACAAGTAGATGGCTTGCCTTGGTTGGCTTGTCCCTGATCTCCTTCTTCTTGGTACTCAAACTCCTCCCCTTCCTCCGCACAATCGTCGTTCGATTCTATCGCCGGAAAAGCAACAACACACACAATAAGCAATCATGCATTGACAAGGGTATAGTTAATAGAGCCCGTTAGTTGAGTACCCCTAAGGCCCGTTAAGCTAGGCCCAATTGTAATGATAGTCGAGATACGAGTCCTTACCGTATGTCGATATTGTAATCTGTATCGGACCCTACCCGATCCTCGAGACCTGGCCACCTATATATAGGGGCTAGGAGGGGACGGTGTAGGGCAGATTGAAAGCAAGCCAGGTTCAACACCCAAGTTTACTTTCGATATACATCTATTTCGACTAACCTTACCTTTGAGTTCATCTGACGCCCTATCTCCCCGATCCTAAGTCCTTCATCTAGGACATTTGTCAAGTTAACTCTCGTCAATTGGCTCCAACCGTGGGGACTCTGGGCGTTGGAATCATGAATTCGACAGCTTTTTCGCTTTTAGCCAACAACAGTGCAGAAGTCGACGAAAATCAAGAGATGGAGTTGACAATCGGAAGTTTAAGCATCTTCATCGGGCCATCGGGTTCATCTCGCCTTTCAGATCCGACGAAACTAGATCCGTCGGCAAGTGAGCCCGAAATAGTAGCAATGATGGAATATTCTGAAGGCTCTTCCAATGAGGTAAACTCGCCGGTCAGCTCAGGAGAAGTGCAAAAAGGAAAAATCGCAGAAGACGATGAAGCAATGGAAAATTTCGACGTAGGGGTCCAACTCGAAGATCTCATGATCTGCCTCAACGATATCTCAGACAAGTCAACAGATACATGGAAGACAGGGTTAGAGCTTTCTGAAGATGGTGACTCGATCTTCTCAAGCTTTAATAGTAACATCGGCAAACAATGCCAGGTGCTCGCCATTGTAGGAGACAATTCAGAAGAATTCGACGAAAACAACAATCCAGTGCTAAACCCAGCAAATATCGACAGAGGAGCAAATCACCTAGCAGAAGGGCAAACAGCAGAATCCCTCACAACCAGGGAAAAAATTCGACTATCAGTCGACGAATGGAGAATAATAAGAGAAGCCGTAGAACACGGCATGCCAATACCATCAAATTCCAGCAAGGACATGCTTTTGGGGTATCATTATGCCCTAAGGCAGCAGGCAAAACAACTAGCAAAGGAGAAAATAGAGATACAACAAAGAAAAGAATCAGCCATTGGAGCTAGCAATGCCGCTCGCAGAGCACGAAGCGACGCATCACACACTAATGCAAGGAGAAATTGTCGACATGGTTCAAGGTACGAAAACCTCGAGTACTCAGAAACTCAAAGCATCTCCAAAAACCTCGACTTGTCCTTCCTATCGATCGACGAGCAGGGGAACATCATACCAAAAACCCCCAAAGCAGCACTAGTGGGAGCACAAGCATATCTGCTTACAACTCGACCAAGTCCAGGGGATCCTAGGGAACATATGCACAGAGCAGCATTGAACGGACTAAACATGGTGGGCCACAAGCTATCAGCAAAAGGAGAGGAAGCATATCACCACAAGGAAGCACACAAGCCAAGGTCACCTCGCCGTCACAATAGTCCTCGGCATAGAAGTAGTAATCAACGATCTCGATCGCCATCACCAAGACAACATGGAGGAACCCGAAGATCTCGATCTCCAAATGGAAAGCGCGACTATGAAGATGACGAATAGGAGATGGGAGCATCGTGCTTTACCCGCAGGGTTCGCACTACACCAGTACCCAAGGGATTCAAATTACCTCATGATCAACAAAAGTACGACGGATCATAGGAACCACAATCATGGCTCTCAGACTATCTGCAAGCAGTACAAATATTGGGAGGAACCAAAGAAATAGCAATGCAAAGTTTGCAACTACACCTCACCGGCGTAGCAAGGTCATGGTTAAGTAAACTAGAGAAAGAAACTATTGGAAGCTGGGAAGACCTCACAAAGCAATTCACAAGCAACTTTAGGTCGACATACAAGCGGCCGGCATCAATAGAAGAAGTCAAAGCATGTGTGCAACAACGCGACGAAACGTTACGGGCATACATCCAAAGATGGAGTCTTATAAAAAATTCTGCAGTTGAAGTTTCAGATGAAAGAGCAATAGACGTGTTCATAATTGGATTAAGGCGCAGAGACCTAGTCGAAGAGATGGGCAGAATTAAGCCAAAAACTGTGTCAGACCTCATGGACATAGCAAACAGATTTGCAGACAGAGAAGACGCATGCAACAACAAGCGGACGCGATCCCCAGAGGACGATAGAAGAAACAGATATGGAAGTCAAAGAAGACGATCCCGCAATTACGACAACTATGGCTCCCACAGCCAAGTAGCCGCGGGATATAAGGACAACAGCTACCAAGAGAGTGATCGCAGGAGCTCGGGGTACCGAAGCTACGGAAAAGAGGACTATAAAAAGTTTCCCACAAGAGAATCCAGAGAGTATAACCCATCGCCAGAAGACATGCTAAATGGACCTTGTCTTATACACTCAGCGTTCGTCGATGGAAAGCGAGTATCCAGGCATGCAATGAAAGATTGCACAACATTCTTGAAGCTACAAGAGGCAGCATTAACCAAGCAAACTGAAGCAAGGCAACAAGGATACGAAGGAAGCAACAAACCTCCCACAAATCAACAAGGGAACAATGGAGCCCCTCAAGGACAAGACCAGCCAAACCAGGGACACGACAACGATGAAGGCTACGTTCCATCTAAGGGACACATCACAACAATGATACAACTTGTGCCCAAGTCGAACAAAGAGGAAAAGAGTATTACTCGACAAGTCAATTTAGCAGTCACTTCACCTCCAGCTACAACAGAATATCTACACTGGTCAGAACAACCAATCGAGTTCAACAGGGAAGATCACCCTATAACAGTACCTCGGCCAGGAAACGCGCCCTTGGTACTCAAAGCCCAAATTGGCGCATACGATGTCGACAGAATATTCATGGATGCAGGAAGCGGAATTAATTTGATATACGCGAAAATGCTCAGAGCAATGCATATATCACTAGAATTCTTGAAGCCAACAGACTGTTCCTTCCATGGAATCGTACCAGGAAGTGCCAATTATCCACTAGGGCGGATAGCACTCAATGTTTGCTTCGGCAACCGATAAAACTACAGAAGAGAAAAGCTAGACTTCGAGGTCATGGATTGGCCATCTCAGTATCACGTGATCCTCGGACGTCCCGCGTTTTCACGATTCATGGCAGTACCTCACTATACATATCTAGTACTCAAGATGCCAGGGCCAAAGGGAATAATTACAGTGAAGGGAAGCTTTGAGGTTTCAGACCTCTGCGACAAGGAGTTCCATAAGATGGCGCAAAACTTTGGCATGATAGCCAAGTATGCAGAGAAGGTGAAAAGCACGACTACAGAAGGTGTTAAGCTACCCGAAGGACGTGCTGCGGAGCCAGAGACGAAGAAACCATGAGTAGAAGCATCAGGAGAAGACAAAGTTACAGAAGAAGAAGAGAACGCCACAATGGCATAAGCATCAAGGACAACAAAGTAGAGTAGAAGAATAAGGCTGTAAAAGCCATGAGTTATACCAGGGGCAATGCCCTCTAGATCCAGAACACAGGTCATAGGCCGGATCTCTTGGGTCACCCCATGTATCTTACATTACAAGTATAATAAAGACAAAACGTTCCTCATATTCGAGTTTACGAGTCTTTCAAAGGGAAAATGCGGCAAATGCACGAATCATTAAAAAAACGCCCTGAGAATAAATTTTAGACATACAGTCGTGAAATAAGAAACTCTCGCGTTCCACATATACACAAGTATTATAACATCGGGTTATCAGAATCGTCTACACCTAAAGGGTCTAAATTGTGATACTCGCGGAAAAACGCGGCATCCTCTTGCAACAGCCTGGCTATAATTCGTCGAGCAGGCTGCAAGGTACTCTCCAAATGTACTCGAAGGCTAGCTCCACCTGGAGGATAGCTCAGCGACATAGAACTATAATTGAGCCTTGGGTGCCACTTACGCATCCACCCAAGAGCAAAGTTGGCACCCGCCACTAAGTTCAGTTCAATCAACCGATGAATATACTGACTGGATCTGAAAGTATCAAGGAGCAGTGGGAAACTTCCAGGCAGAGGATTCCGTGGAAGCATGACAGAATGCATAGTTATGAGAGCTCTTCGACAACCATCAACTGACTCGCCGATATGCTGGGTGCGGTCCTAAAGTAATACAATAGCGCGGCGGCGGCGAGGATCAGACCACAAAGTCTCGATACCCGTTGACATCTTTTCAAGAGCCGCATTTCACTCGGTAACCCGACGATCTTCAGCAGCAAAATCCAAACAAGTGCCTAAGGTGGCAAATGATATCACAAAGCAGCAGTGGAATAAAAGGAAAAAAAGAGGAGTCGCAAGGAACCTTACATCGCAACATCTCGCAGGCAAACTCGATAATACCAATGACAAAAGAGTCGCATTCTTCATGATGCACAATCTTCGCCATCAGACTAGATACCTTATTGTCAAGAATAGATATCTGCTTCATCAAACCAGAAGCTTTGCTAGCTTTATCAAATACCAACTGAGCTTGGCGTTTGGCCAAAGTTAAGCGATTCTCCAGCTCAGAAATCCTTGAAGAATATTCTGCGCATTGACAACAGCGGCGAGGAGGTGACAAAACCTTCGAGTCGAACGCGCGGGCAGAAGTAGGAGCATGATCGCGACTCAAAGGACCATTGGTGTGCATAGACTGGAGGTCAAAAAGAAAAGAAAGGAGAAACATTTCAGAAGCTAGCATGACATATTATAGAAAAGAAGCATATTTACACAAATGCAAACCCTCTGACTAAGGTTCTCGGGTTGCATGCGACTAAAGGTTTTTACATCAAAAGCAGAAATTGAAAACTACAGAGAAGCCGAGTCTATGCCACCTCAGCATTTTGCTCTGTGGCAGAAGAAGGCATGCTAAATTCATCGCCCACAGTTGAAGGAGGTGCAGGTTCTTCTGTCGCTGGAGTTTGCGCAGTAGATGTCGCGGAAGCTGCCGAAGGAGAAATAATCGACGCCAGGCCGGGCGCCAACTTTTTCGCCTTCTCGAAGAAAGCCTTCAACTCAGCACGGGTGCAGCCATGAGGAGAGCTCACCTTCTCCCAGTCGATATCTGCACCATGTGCATAAGAAAGTGCAATAGCACCCTCAGCACCACGCTTCAGAGAAATCCCCTTCAGCTGGAGGATGGGGTCTTCAGTTGTATCGAAGGCTTTGGCAAGTTTCTTCAAGTCATCTTTTGGAACCTCCGCCTTTTTCTTCGGCCACAACCCGATGAACATCCGCGTCAGAACGCGGCTCACCAACTCAAAGATTTCCTGGATAGATATCCAGTTTGCTTCGAGTAAGTTAACCGTGGTCATCAGAGGATCATCGCCCGGTTGCAAAGTCGACAAAGACACCTCGGTAAATCCTGCACAACAAAGGGGACACAGAAAATGAAGGAAAGGAAAGTATTAGCAAGTGCAAGAACGCAGCAGAAGTTGAAGAAGAGGACAAGGCGAGTACTTACCTCCAGCAGCAGCAGACATCGTGCGAAGACGCTCTGTCATGGCTTGCTCTCGCTGAGAATGCTCTTTGTTGGCATCGACCAAAGCCTTTTCAGTTTTCTTCGCCTTAGCCAACGCTGACTTCTGCGACTTCTCAGCGCTTGCTTTGGCGGCGGTCGCAACATCATAGGCCTTCCGCGAAGCGCTAAGCTCGGCTTCCAGTGATGCAATACGGGCATTAGCCGTTGCTAGAGCAGCTGAAGTCCAGCAAAGAAAGAGAGGAAGTCAAATAAACGACAAAAGAGAAGCTTAGAGGAAAAGTAAAGACAGGATGTCGAGCGTACCTTCGGAAGCTTTCGCAACCTTTAGGTACTCAGCACATTCAGTGCCCAAGACGACGAATCTCTTCAATAATGCATGAGAAGAAGGGCGCGTAAGAGCATAGTTTATGCAAGGAAAACAAGTCAAGGACATTTACTCACATCATCAGGAGAAATCGCGGATTCGTGGGCTTCAAGAGCAACGTCCGCTTCCTTGGCCTTTTTCGAGCGCTTGAGGTTTCGGGTTGCAGGAATCTTCTTGACTGAAGCCCTGGTGACCCTCGGCGCAGTCTCTTGGGCAGAAGGCTCATCAGTAACTACAGGTGGAGTCAAAGGAGCAGCCGTAGTATCTTTTGGCGGCTCCTCGTCATCACTGCAAGAATAAACAAGTTATGTACAACACGAAAGAAAAAGGACATGTACGGTGCAATCGCAGAACTCGAAGAAAACTTACGATGCCAGGAGGTCGAAGTATTCAATATCTTCTTCTAGAACAGGGGCTTTATCAGCTGCTGTTCTCTGAAGAGAGGTACTCGAAGAAGTAAAGTCGTCGACACGCTTCCTCTTCTTGTCCGCGCCAGTGTCTTCAGAGAGCGCAAGAGGAGGCGATGTCGTTGAGCTGGTGTCTTCTTTTGATTCTTCGGCATCATCTCCGTCCTGATTTTCTTCGGCCTCGGGGGCTTCAGATACAGAAGAGGCCAGATCAGCCGGAAGAGGCCCTTCCTCCGGAAGGTGGGGGCATGAGACAAGGAACAGGTGGTCCTATAAATGAATAAATTAGAGCAGAAATCGACACAAGGATTAAACACAGCTGGAAGCCGATGAACTCGATAAAAAGTATACAAAGCAAACAAATATATACCTCAGGTAGGGGGTGCACAGAGTCGAAGTAACCAGCGGCCAATTCAGCAACCGCATGGTCCTTGGTGAGCTTGGTGAGGCTCCTAACTCGCTTGTCGACATCTTGCTTCTGTATTAGATCTTCGGAGATGCGAGAAGGATCCTCCAAGCCAGAGTATTTCCAAAGTTTGGTAAGGCGATGCTGCAATGGTTGAACTCGACATTGCACAAAGAACGCCATGAGCTGAATACCCGATAATGCGCCTCCTTTACCTCCTTTCAGAGCAAGGGAGCAATCTGTTCCATTTCAGCATCTGAGGGAGGCGAATCCCACGATGCCAATTTCTTCAGTTCCTTGGAGGCGTCGAAGGGGGCTAGACCATATTCGTCTTCAGGGGAGGCCTTGCGGTCTTTGATGTAGAACCATTTTGTCCTCCACCCTTGGACAGATGCAGCCATGGAAAATTCGAGATATTGCACCTCAGGGCGCACAGAGACAACGGCTCCACCCAGTTCAGGTTTTCTGGACAAAGCAACGTTGGGGCGGAGCCGGAAGATTGACCTCCAAAGAAGAAAATGGGGCTCAATGCCCAGGAATGAATCGCAAAGAGTCACAAAGCAAGCGATATGGAGGATGGACTTAGGTGTGAGCTGGTGAAGCTGCACACCATAAACAAAGAGAAGCCCACGAAGAAACTCGTGGGCAGGAAGAGAAAGGCCACGAAAGAGGAAGGCAAGGAAAATTACCCGGTAACCGCTCGGGGGCTGCAGGATCCGCTCGGTGCTGGAGAACTTAATGGAATCACTGCTGGAGATGAGGTCATCCGTCCTGGCCTTCTCCACCTCCTTCTGCGCGATGGCAGAGCGCACCCAGCTAGTCACGGAGGTTGTCGTTCTCTTGGCCATGGTGTTCTTGGACGCAAGGTGCTTCACGCGCATTTACTAATCTGCGCCTAGGGGCTATGCACGAGAGGAGAAGGAAGCAGAGATCGACAATGGCGGCGGCGGCGGAGAGAAAGAGCTGGTAAACAGTAAAAATCCCCACTATCCCTTTATATACCTTCTCGGTGAAGGAACGTGGGCTGCGACGTGGCGAAAGGAGCGGAAGCGGCAGCCCACTAACGGGCAGAGAAATATAAAAATTACCGCACTACCCATGAAACGGTACGCGCTCAGTAAAGATGACGTATAGCTAAATTTGGCCACTGACGTCACAAAGAGGTTAGAGATCAATTCAACAGATGCATATAATTGGCGACTATCAAATATGAAGGTGATAGACAAGAGCAAACAAGGTTGGCGCCGACAATACAAAAATCAAGTTAAAAGACTATACCCGATAACATTCGACTATAGCCTTGGGGGCTACTACCATCGGGAGCGCTGAAACGCGCACCCGACGAAAGTTATCTCTAAACTATTTCGAGTTGAAGCATGATGATGGCGTATACTATATTTGAGCCTATATTCGAAAAAAGTTTTGTTCGACTATAGACTTGGGGGCTACTCCCATCGGGAGCGCTGAGCGCGCACCCGACGATGTTTATTGACAAGCACTAGAGCATGGGAAGTGAAGAAGTATGCGGTGGAACATTGTTACTCCCATCGGGAGCGAGTTTTTTATGGTTGTATAACCCGAATATTTTCAGTCAAAATTTGACTGCGACATGAGATTCTCGAGTTGCGTTATCGCAACGAAACTCGAATGCCGTGATTTATCACGAAGGTAAGACCCCGGGATCCGTCCTGTGTGGCCTAGTATACGCACATGGATGCGCTCTGCTGGTATGTATCCATGTCTACGACGCGAAGAAAATCCTGGTGGACGCACTGGGTACCTTGAGAATCACTGGGATTCATTCTTTGTAAGTCCTAAATGCGGTAAAAGAGTGGGTTTGACCGGTATCCCGAATTCAAGTCCAAGGGGATTGAATTTGAAGTAGGTGGCAAGTATCTGTTCCGGCAGTTAACTGACCTCTTGATCCGTCAGAGTTGTCAGGCTTGTTCATCACAACCCCTTGCGAATATTATCATGAAAATAAGTCGAAAGACCAAGTCGAAGATTTGAAGATATGAAGAAGTCGAAGAGTTGATCAAGTCAAAGATTTAAAGATTAGAGATTCAACCCGAATCTGCAATTCTGGTAGAATCTCAGGGGCTACTGACAAGGGTATAGTTAATAGAGCCTGTTAGTTGAGTACCCCTAAGGCCCGTTAAGCTAGGCCCAATTGTAATGATAGTCAAGATACGAGTCCTTACCGTATGTCAATATTGTAATCTGTATCGGACCCTACCCGATCCTCGAGACCTGGCCACCTATATATAGGGGCTAGGAGGGGACGGTGTAGGGCAGATTGAAAGCAAGCCAGGTTCAACACCCAAGTTTACTTTCGATATACATCTATTTCGACTAACCTTACCTTCGAGTTCATCCGACGCCCTATCTCCCCGATCCTAAGTCCTTCATCTAGGACATTTGTCGAGTTAACCCTCGTCATGCATACATGGATCTCACTCAAGGCAAACATCACACAACTCAAGCATTGAGTATCAGAAGCAAACATGTTCAGATATCTGAAACAATATTCATTTTACAAAAGAATAATCTAATAAAATAATAGCAAGAAATATCTATTATCATAGCAACCCTAATCACAAACAAACAACTAGTAGGTGTCTTGTTTAATGAAAGCATGACATCCAGCATACCTATAGATAGCTAACAATGCCACAGAACCAACACAATTGGAATCAAACCAAAAGATTAAAAAGGTGATTTAATATGAATTTCCTAATTCTATGAATCACTAGAATAGCAAAATAATTCTCTAAATCTTTCTGTAGGTCCTAAAATTCTACCAGAGACCATTCTGGAAAGCTAATGCAATGAGCAACACACCAGAAGTGGAATCACCCAAAAATAATTATCCTACTGAGCACAATAATTATATCAATGCAGAAAACAAATTTCACTAAAATAATTACTGCAGACAAAACCATGCTCCTAAAATAGTAAATCCAGTTCCTATAGGTCAGTATAACAGTAAGGTACCACTGAAAATTGGAATCACCAATTTTCATTACAAAGAACAACATATTTGCAAATATGAGTGAAAATCAAAAGATCTACCAATATTAATTCACAGATAATATCTAAGCTCCTAAAAATCATGCATGCAGTACACTCAGGTAGATAATAACTTCAGGAGCACATAGAAATTTGAATCACTGATTTTGGACCCACAGAAATATTTCTACCCATTTTTGAATCTAGCAGGGATTTGCAAAAAGGAAAAAAAACCAAATCACTGAGAAAAAAACAGAACGGGCCGAGGCGGCGGATGTGAGCCAGGCCAGCCCAGATCCGTCGGCCTGCCCGGGCCTGGCGCGGCCGAAGCGGTACGCCGCCGTCCGATTCAGATCGGACGGCGCGCAGGCCTTCTTCTTCGCGCGACGACGCATGCACGCGCGCGCACGACGCTGGGCTAGGGTTTGGGCCAGGTGCTGCTCACCGAGGGTGCTCCGGCGGTCGGCGGCGGCTGGCTTGGTGGCGGAGCTGTTCAGGAGGTGAGGGGCGACCAATAGGCATGCATGCAGAAGGGATGGCGCTCGCAGGGGTGTCGGCGACATCTCGATAAGCTCCAGCGAAGGTAGGCATTGTCGACGGCTACGGCCTGCCACGAGAGCAGAAACGGAGGGGGTGAGATCCAGAGGGTGGAGCGAGTTTTGGAAAGCAAGGAGAGGGTGGAGACTCCAGCTAGATCGACTGCAACCTCCACCATCGCCGTCAACGATCTAACCAAAGCTCGCGAGCTCCCCAGCGACGGACTCGTCTCGGCTGCACGACGGCGAGGTCCTGCAGACGAGTGAGAGCGGAGAGGGGGCAAATGAGAGGGAGGAGGGGGTTTCCAGAGGGGTTCTCGGCTTATAACTGCAGGCGTGGGCTCGGTCTAGGGTGGACGTCGGCAGACGCGATTGGGCGTCGTGGGCGGCGTGCTGGGGCGGCATCGTGAGCTAAGTACAGGGGACAGGCAGGCGGTGTTGGTCGCTGGCCGGTTCAGGCGCGGCACGGGCGGTTTCAGAGTGGCTGGGGGTGAAACGGTGTGCCGTGGGAGCGTGTCGGTGCGTCGCGGTGTAGGGCGAGGGTGGCGTGACGTCGAGGGCTCGATTGTCGTGGGAATTTAGAGACAGTAGCCATGGGGTGGCTTATCGAGGGGGCTCGACGGTGGTGACGATGGCTCCGGCTCGGGATTGTGCCAATGGAGACACTTCGGTTTACCCAGGTTCAGGGCCCTCCCGGGTGGAGGTAAAGCCCCTACTTCCTGCCTGCTTCATATTGATTGGACAGTAGCGATTACAGTGCTCCTCGAGCTGTTCGATCTAGAGGAGGAAGAAGAAGATTGGATCCCCCTAGACTAAGGGTCTGGGCCCCCTTATATAGGCGGGGGCCTGGTTACAGGTTAGGTAGCGTTTCGGCCGGCTGTCGGCTCCTCGGCGGTGGCGTCCTTGATGTGATCCTCTGGCCCTGCTCTGACAAAGGCGCTTTATAAAGCACCTTTCCCCTGGACCGGCATCTAGGAGGCATATCCCCTCCCTCTTGCTTCGGATCCCGTCGTGGGGAAGGGGCCTCGATCGCTAATTGGCTGAGGCCGGTCGTGGCGCTCGTCACTCCCGTCCTTGGCCTCTGTCGCTCTTGTCGGGGCCAGCCCACTTTCGGCGAAACAGCCGTTGGGAGGCTTTTGTCTTCATCGCCCGGCTCTGGCTCTCCTCGGTGGAATCGCCAGCCGGCTGCTGGCACAGCCGGCCCTCCGGACGGAGCCGGTCTTCTCATGCTGAAGCCGCGGGGACTCCTGGGATGCCAGCCGGCATATTGCTCGGCCCGTGGTACGCCCCAATAGTCATCCCCACGACACTAGCCCCCGAAACTGGCGAAGTCTCATGGGTTAGCATGGGGCTTTGGCGGGTTCTTTTCCTCGCCAAAGTCTTGCTTGTTTTCGCCGAAGTCCCAGGATTCTCTATCTGGTCTGGAGGTTGCTGGCTTCGAGGCCAAGTCACGCGGAATTCCTCCGGCCGTCTCGAGACGTACCGGCTCCAGGCTTAACCCAGCCAGCGGCCGCAAGCCGGCGGCCGCGAGCCGGTGTGCTGCCTCCTTGGAACTTGTGCCGCTTCGGGTCTCGCTCCCACGCTGCGGCTGGCGCAGTGTGCCAGTGGCCAGTCTTGTCATTTTGACTTCGGAATCACCACCGTCATAACTTCCCGAGTCATCATGCGGGGTGGACTGGCACACGTCAACGACGTGTCCCATCGACTCCTCTCATGATCCACTGCGGCAACCACAGCGGTTGCACACAATGTCGGGGTGGTTACCGAAACGTCGGGGGGTTATCCCCTTCGCCGCTCTTCCTTAAATACTGAGCGTGCTCGCTGCCAAGGGCATCCCCCACTTCTCCCCTCACCTCGAGCTTCTCCTTTCCGAGCCCAACCCGATCATGTCGTCCCTTAGCGGTTCCGCTGCCAGCGGTGGCAAGGTTCCGACGGAGGGGGAGAAAAGGGACGGGGCGCCGGAGATGTCGCCTCCGGCGTCTCGGAAACGCGGTCGCCCAAAGGGGAGCTGCAATAAGAAAACTTTGGAGGCTCCTGCAGCGAGGGCCGCTGCCGCTCCTTCCACCTCCGCCGCGCCCCAGGCAACCAGGGCTCCCGGCGATGCGGGCATCCTGGTGAGGCGGGGGCCCGGTCGCCCAAAGGGGAGCGGGAGGAAATCCGCCCCCGCGGCGGCTAATGCTCCTTCGTCGTCTCGCCGTCGTGGGCGGCTGCCGGGCAGCAAAAACAAGAAGGCCCCTGTTGTCCTCAGGGTCGCCGCCTCCACTCCCGCGAGGCCCCGCGCGGCGACCTCTCCTCCGCTGGGCCCGTCACGGCCCTGGCCGGAGAAACCGGCGCTCCAACCGCCGGCCTATATCTTGGCCGAGGGGTGGTCCACCTGCATCATCCCTGCGCTTGCCAGGTCTCGGGACCTCCTCCGCCTTCCGTTCCAGTTCGCGGACTCGATGGAAGGCCAGGAGATGGCTTACGCCAAGCTGCGGGAATGCAGCGGCGGCCAGCCCACGTACCGCGTCGAAGTTTACTACGACGGCCAGGGGGTGTGCTACTTCCACGATGGTGGTCGAAGTTCTTCCTCGACTACGGCGCACATGAGGGCTGGTTCATCCACCTCACCCGCCACGATGGGAAGAAGGACTTCACCGTCTGCTTCTTCGACGCCACCCTCTCCGCCCGCACCTATGCCGCCTAGCCGTGAGGAACGGGCTCCGTCGACCTCCAACGCGGGCTTCTCCGGGACGAAGTCCATGCGGCGCTCGCGCCGTGCCGAGGGAGGCGAGCATCTCCCAGGCAAGGGATTCTTGGCACTCTTAGGGTAGCGGTTTAGGGAGCTTTTGTAATCGTCAGACTTCTGCTTAATGAACATTTGTCCTTCTTCATTTACTGTGTGTTTTGCCATCGCGCAAGTGTCTTCTGTTAACATCGTCGTGCTGTGATGATTCTTTGGCTGAAGTTCTTCTTTTGACAAAACCACTACCACGCGAGTCTGTAGGTAGGGGCTGCGATGGCCACTAACTTCGCGGACGCTTCGGGCGAGATCCTTCGACCTCAGCGCGAAAGGAGCAGTGCTTCTGCTGGCCGGCTCTGGGAAGGATGGACTAGTTCCAGCTTGGCGGGGTCGGAGAGGAAGTTGAATCTTGTGCCAGCTCGGGACAGACTGGAGCCGGCACGCCTCCCTTGCTGCGGGTGGAGCGAATCTCCCAGTTTCTGGCTCTAGCCACTACTTTGCGAGTGTTAGGTTTCGATTTCGTTGCTCGTTTGCTGATCATGTCGCAGCGCCAGCTGATCGGACAGCCGGCGAGGTACTGGAGCCAGCTCACTTCTGAGGGCCAATTCCCTTTCCCCCTAGCCCCCGAGTTTTGGGGCAGCTGGACTGACAGCTGGCTCGAAACTAACCTTTCGCGTACGGTGCCAACACCGAACGAGGCAGCTCGAGCTTCGAACCCCTTTGGTGTGGCTACTCAGTCCAGACGTCGAGAGACTGTGATTGTCAGCCATTCGCTGGCTTTGCCTTTGTCCGGTTCCCTCAACTTTTTCCTTAATCTTCCCACCCTTCGGCCCTTCTACCCCCAACCGGCAGCCTGGTGCCGGTTGGTCTCCCTTGGGCCGGCAGCCGAATGCCGGCCTAGGGTGGGAGCGTGCCGTGGAGTGAGAAGTAGTACTTCGGTTTATCGGGCACCCGACTCGTGCTAGCCAACGCTTGGTTAACAAACACTGTCCCTAATGCCCCGTTGAGCGATTTTTATATCGTTTTCGGTTCTGCTCTGCGGCTTTCCTTCGCATGTGGCCTACCGGCTCCTATCTGTCCGGCTGCGCGGAGCCGGAAGGCGGAGGTTGGGCTCGAGACCTTCTTCATACGTAGTACTCATCCGGCTGACGAGGGACCAATCGTTTTTAAGGGCTGCCGGCTGTGGCTCGGTGCCCGGAGCCGGTTGCCGGTCAAGTGAATAACGCAGGAAGCAAAACATACACGAAGTGTTTTCCTCGGAGCCGGCCGTAACTAGCCGCTCCGTTTTCCTTTATTCATTGACAAGTTTTTCGGGGTACAAGCTTTTGCCTTAGCAGAAGAAAGGTCTTAGGAGACTGACATTCCAGGGACGCTCCGTCTCCTTGTCAGAGTTATCTGCCTTATTCTTTCTGGGCTCTTGTGCATCGATGAGGTAATATGCCCCATTTCCCAGCACCCGGCTGACAATGAACGGTCCCTCCCAGGGAGGAGACAGCTTGTGCATGCCCTTAGTGCTTTGGACCAGCCAGAGTACAAGATCTCCTTCGCGAAACGCGAGCGGACAAATTTTCCGGCTGTGGTATCGTCGCAGCTGCTGCTGATAGAGCACTGATCTGGCCAAAGCCTGCTCTCGTTCCTCCTCGAGGAAGTCGACGCCATCTTTGCGAGCTTCTTTTTCTTGCTTCTCCGTGTACTGGACAATTCTGGGCGCATCAAACTCGATGTCCGTGGGCAACACTGCTTCTGCTCCATAGACCAGGAAGAAAGGTGTGAAGCCAACAGAACGATTTGGAGTGGTGCACAGGCTCCAGAGCACTGAGGGTAGCTCCTCGACCCAACAGCCGGCTGAGCGTTCGAGAGGCTCGACCAACCTTGGTTTGATGCCGGCCAGGATCAGCCCATTTGCCTTCTCCACTTGCCCATTTGTCTGAGGGTGCGCTACTGACGCTAAGTCCAGCCGGATGCCCTTCTTGCCATAGTAATCAGCAAAGACTCCCTTCGCAAAGTTCGTCCCGTTGTCAGTGATGATGCTGTGGGGAACTCCATATCTTGTGATGATCTCGTTGAAGAACTTGATGGTGGACGAGCCGTCGAGTTTTTTGATTGGCTTGGCCTCGATCCACTTGGTGAACTTGTCCACAGCAACCAACAGATGCGTCAAGCCCCCGGGTGCAGTCTTGAATGGCCCTACCATGTCCAGGCCCCAGACAGCGAACGGCCAGGTGAGCGGGATGGTCTTGAGGGCTGCTGCTGGAGTGTTTCTGTGCTTGGAGAAGCGCTGGCAGCCGTTGCACTGTTTCACCAGTTGCTCTGCATTCTGCTTGGCCGTTGGCCAATAGAAACCATGGCGGAAGGATTTGGCAACCATAGCTCTGGAAGATGCGTGATGTCCGCACTCCCCTTGGTGTATCTCTCTTAGCAGCTCCATCCCTTCTTCTGGCTCGATGCACTTCTGGAAGATGCCTGACAAGCTACGCTTGTACAGCTCGCTGTTGATGATGGTGTATGCCCCTGCTCGGCGTTGAATTCGCCTAGCCTCCACTTCGTCTTGCGGCAAGTCCCCAGTGATGAGGTAGTTGGAGAATGGCTCCGCCTAGGAAGGTATCTCCCGTATGTGGAAGACACTGGCGACCAGGGGATCAGCAGCCCCCGGGTCTGTCGTCGTGCCGGCCTCATCTGATTGTCCGGCTGGGGGAGCGGGCGTGGAGCCGGCAGCCCCCATGTCGTTCGCCGAGCCGGCCGCGCTGGGCTGGCCGGCTGCCTCCTTCAGCCCCGAAGCGGCAGCCCCCGGGTCTGGTGGTGTTTTCTCCCTAGTGGCAATAGCACATCTACAACCTTAGAGGTTTCTGTCACTCCCCCAGATTAAATAGAGGCATGAACCCAACTATCGAGCATAAATACCCCCTCTTGGAGTCACTAGTATATAATTGGCCAAGATAGCTACTAACAACAAAGAGCATGCAAGATCATAAACAACATAGAGATAACATAAGATAATATTCAGCACATCAACTTAACATAACACCAATATTCATCGGATCCCAACAAACACAACATGTAGAATTACATAAAGGTAGTCTCGATCATGTAAGGTAGCTCACGAGATTTAAACATGAAGCACATGGTGGAGAAGACAACCAACTAGCTACTGCTATGGACCCATAGTCCAAGGTAGACTACTCACTCATCGCGCCGGAGGCAAGCATGGCGATGAAGAAGACCTCCGGTGGCGATTCCCCTCTCTGGCAGGGTGCCGGGAAGAGGTTCTAGACCCTCCCGATCTCGGGTCGACAACGGCGGCGGGTCGCGATGTGTTTCTGGAAAATTGATCGGGTCCTTAGGTTTTTCCCGTCGGGGGGTCTTTATAGGCGAAGGGGCTGCGTCAGAGGTGGACCTGGGCGGCCTCACACATAGGGGGCGCGGGCCAGGGGCTGGCCGCGCCGCCCTACTGTGTGGCCGGCCCGTGGCCCCCCTCCGTCTCCTCTTCGGACTTCTGGAAGCTTCGTTAAATAATAGGAGGTTTGGCTTTTGTTTTGTCCAATTCCGAGAATATTTCCTGTGTAACTTTTCTGAAACACAAAAACAGCAGAAAATAGGGAACTAGCACTGTGGCATCTTGTTAATAGGTTAGTTCCGGAAAATGCATAAAAACGCCACGAAGTGTAACAAAACACTAAGCAAATGGTGTAAGAACAAGCGTGGAGCATCAAAAATTATAGATACGTTTGAGTCGTATCAGTGCGGCCTGCGAACCAAATAATTGAGCTTCGACTCATGTCATGTGGATATTGATGGGTTCGTAGCATGAAAAACAAAAAAAATTCCTACGCATGAACACAAACTAGCCAAGAAAACTCTACGAGATGGTAGCAACGGAGAACTAACCCTCGAAGACCGGAAGCGGGGATTACGTTCCCGCACAAACGTTGCCGATGGAGACTCGATGAAGACGCACGTAGTCGATGTAGTCGACATAGTCATTCACTTGACGATCTCAAGATCGTGTACAAGGCGCCAGAACCGGTGGCGCCTCCATATTCGGTCACACGTACGGCTTGTCATCGTCTCCTCCACGTCCACGGTCTAGCGGGGCAGCGGAAGAGGGGATCCGCCGGACACTCCAACACACACTTCTCCAAGTGTGTGAACCTCGAACTAACAATCCGGCAGAGCTTCGCTAAGCTAAGACGGATTTGGGGCAGCAACTTTGCGGGAGAGGGGAAGGATCAAGCAAGCATGAACATGGAGGAGAGGGGGGCCTTTTATAGGAGAGGAGGGGGCAGCCCCAAGGGGGTGTGCGCAGCCCCTAGGAGAAATTCTCCTCCTCTTCATGATGGTAACCCCCTCTTCTTGGTGGTAACCCCCTCATCAACATGAGGTAACCCCCCATTTAATTTTGCATGACATTCATGCTAATTAAATTCACACTTATCTATTAAATATTAAAAGTAAATGACGGGCTCTCAGAATTAAAAGAAATAGTCTAGAAAATCCCACAATAATTAGAAAAATCTGGCCATCAATTTATCTAATTAGCTGATGACAGCCGATGGATCTTGGCGATAATGTTTCTCAATAAAATTACCCACCACTACCCTCCATAATTATTTACGTACCCCTTCAATAATAAATCTTCTAGCTAACAATAAAGAGTAATGCTACACATACGGACAGTTTGTTTACAGAATAGGCTTACGGGATGAGGTGGAGGGTAGTGGTGCGTTGTGATTTGCGAGAGAAATAACCAACCCCACAGTGCGTTGTGATTTGCGAGAGAAATAACCAACCCCACAATTTCTCCAACCACAGCAAGCCACGATTAGTCCGTATGTCAAGTCCGTAAGTTTTATCCGTAGGTGTAGGATTATTGAACAATAAAATAGGTCACAATCTCTTCCATCAAACAAAAAACATGCTACCACGTTACGCATGCCGCCGCTGCCTCGATGCTCTTGCCTGGCCAACGCAATCTAGGTGCTGCCTCATAATCAGCTTCCTGCGGTTCGGCGCCAGTAAAATTTTGGTTGCCGATGCCAAGATTTTCCGATTGATTGAAGAACTGATCCGGTGAAGATTCATCGCTGGCGTAATGCAAGCTCTCTGGATCGACATGTATAAGCAATATGCAGGCACATAGTGGCTCTCAAAGTCTCAAAACATAGAGCAAACTCGGAAATAAAAGGTAATTTTTCTCAATCTAATTTCTTCCGCCAGTGGCTTTGTTGCCGTCTTCAACGCCGGACCATTCTTTTTCCAGCATGGCCGGTCGTTTGGTTGCCGCTCTCAATGCCACTTTATTAGTTTAAGCTGGGACCTGCATTAGCATGGGCGATGGCATACATGGCTTCTTTTGGATCGTTTTTTATTTCTTCCGGTTTGGTCTCCTAATCTCCTTGCAGGTGGATGGGATCGGGATTGGAGATGGAGGAGGAGCTGTGTCTAATGCTCCAACACGTCCACGCCCATGTGACGGCCGTCCGACCAGCCGCAAGTTGAGTATTTGATCGAATGCTTCCATACCTGCTACATATTTCAATATTGTTTGGTAAGATCAGAATAGAAAATTGGGGAAACATGCATCAGGGTTGATATGATTAACTTTTAGGATGTGATTATTGGTTAAGATGTTCTACCGATGATGCAAATTTGGTGCACATAGATGGAATATAACATCATGCATCCATGCAACATGGATGGATTCATGGAATTAAAACTTGATTCATGCGCAATGTCAGGTATCCCCAAGCCACTGGTAGTTGCAGGTGAGATTACCAGAGTGCTACATATATTTCTCACAATACATTATAAAAGATTTATATATGCATGATCAAAGGCTGTGGAGGCGGCAAATTCACTCTATCTTTTTCTGAACTTCATAAATTTTGAAGCCCTTCCAGTTCCGATCATTTAATCTAGCTGTTATGGGGATGACCCCAGGTAGTCCCAAGTCGACAAGTCAACAGGGCGGCAGAGCGTCGTCGACCTTCAAGAATTCGGGACATCTTCAGGGATGGTTGCAGAGGCCAGGCCGGCTCCCAAGGCATGGCCGGCTGCCATGGCCTGGCCGGCTCCGAGGTCATGGCCGGCTGCCACCTTCATGCTTGGCCGGCTGGGGCTCCCATGTAGGTGGCCGGTTTCTTGCCTCCCAGGCATGGCAATTTGCCTCCATCCTACAGATGGCCGGCTGCCCAGAATTCAACACCCACATCCCGTCGGGTGTGGGTCGAGGGACTGTGGCCGGCCATCTCCCATGTCTAGACAGGACGACTCTATAGTGATGACCATACCACGGACGGAGGCGGTACACTGCTACAGCCCGACCTACAGATAAACAGCGTTGGACTGACGTCAAGGTTTTTGTCCTTTTCTCTCTCTCATGTACCCTGGGCACCGTGTATATAGGTGACCCAGGGCTCCTCACAAAGGGGGTCACAACCCATAGCATAGGAGAAAACTCCCTGTTACACCCTCAAACAATTCCTCTCTGGAAAACTACACAAATCAAGGAGCATCACTGTAACTCTTCTTCTCCATAGCTAAAATCCACTAGGAGTAACGGTTTTACCTCTACCATGGTGTGCTTTGCTATGATAATCAACAAAAGACATGGTAGGACTATAACAAAACAAGTTTTCACACAGGGACAACTATATGTAGCATACACAAGAGTGACAAGAAGGGATGCGCTGCGGGTTACTGGTCAATGACAAAGATAGCAAAGAGGATGATGTTGTCAAGAACATAGTCTACAAAGAATTTTCTAAAGGTATGGCAAAATGACATCTTTTCTCTATACTACTACTTTAACTAGATGATGCTATAAACCTTTCAATATATATATATAATCACAAATAGAACTTATTATTTCCCTCACAATAACACAGTTAACATAAATTCTTTATAGATATCTCCAAGTTGTTATGCACTATATCATCCCAAGCATGGAAAAAAGTGGAGGGACATTAAAAAGCACTCGGATTTTAGTCTAACAAGCACAACCTTACAATATATATTTCATCAGTAAGTTAAACTTACAACAGTCATTTTGAGATGGCCAATTGGTGAAATTGTAAATGTTAAATGGTTTATAGTACAGAAGTGCATAACAATACCAATTGCAGAACTAAGGATTTCAAACCACACAATTAGGTAACATCTTATGGATCCCCAAATATGTGGTATGACCACTGCAAAATCTATCTCGTCAGACATCCATCAGGTTGCTAATTGTATAACCAAAATAAAACTGCTATGAACCTCACTAAGAAATCATTGGTGTGTGATCTATTTAAAATTACTTAGCAGTGAGAAAATTGCCACACACAAATAGGAAACAAAGAGAGATTATGACCCTGAAACGCTGAAAACTAAACAGTAGTGGAATACTTCAGGTAAGCAGTCATATCTATGAAAGAGAATGACAAATATTTACATTTTATTATCTTTGGATACGATATGAGCAAAGAAAAAATAGGTCTGCTAATGCCATGGTTGTAGAAATCATTTACTTCCTGGAAATAATTTTATGGGACGGAGAAACAATTATGAACAACGTATGCAGAAGACCTGGTCATGAAAGCTCCACCATATTAACCTGACATTGAGATTTAATCAACAAAAGAAGAAGACAGGAAGAAGAGCATCGTTTCATATGACAACAGGCAAAAATTGGTACTTTGATTGCAGAATGGAAATTGAAAAAGACAGAATGGTACCCAATTCGTAGCAGCGTCCTCGCCAATTCACAACACCGCCAGGCAGCAGGCCCTATATCGTCTACAGGTACACGGCGGAGAGACAGCCGGACATTAGCCCCAATATGCGCCGCAAACCTCGAACTCCTGGTCGGGCCGAAGCTGCTCACCTCTTCCGTGTGGCCGTCCGCCATGGTCCTGCAAGTCCAGCAGCAGTAACTCATTCTCCAATTGAACCTCAATTTGATGCGAGTGAGAGAATTGGCGATCTGATTTGGTGGATTCCTGGGAGCGGAGACTACCTCAAGTAGAGACCAGCGGTGCTCCCAAAAAAAAAAAGAGAAGTGGAACGGTGAGCTGTAGAGGGAAATGGGGAATTTTTTGTCCACGCCCATAAGCTCTGGATGATTGTATGTCTGACACTTCAGTGCAGCACGTATCGTTCAGGCTATGAATAACAAGCACTAATATTTCCATGTTTGAACGATAGTGTATTATTTTTGTTAATTTTATAATTAATGTATTATTTTAAAAATTAACTATAAATAAATAATAGTTGAAAATAATAAGGATATTTCATGGAAGAGACGTAAAGAAATTTATAGTATTTTTATTCTATATAACATGTAACGTAAAACCATGCACAATAAGCATGTGCACTAGACCCACAAAGCATAAACTTCAGGCAAAAGATGCAAGGAAGCTAATTCAACAACAAAATTATATGAATATTTATTAATTGTAAACTTGAAACTATATATCACATTAAGAATAAATAATAATACAAAATCAATTGAGCAGTATGTTTACGCATATGCATTGAGTTAGAAAAAAATATAAGATTACAACTAATAAAAAAGTACCATATGCTTATCTTTATATGAAAGTCCATTAATAATATTTGAATATCCTCCCCTATGATTACTAATGAGCCGAATCTGCATTAGGTTATCCAGAATTATTTCTCTTTTGATGGATAATATAACAAAAAATAAAAAAACCGTCAAGATGTTCCCCGCGCATGTGCGCGGGCCACTCTGCTAGTTGATTTAATAGAACATTTTTATTTCTTTAATATTTGTTAATTCATTCAATTAACAAACATTAACAAATACTCTCTTGAATTATTTCGATATCCCAAAATAATTTCGGTGCTTTTCTGAAACAACCCTCATGCTATCCTGTAATTCGGTCGGAGTATCGTATCCACTCAAAAACGACGGCGAACCTTAAGTGTGTCACTCTACGGTTCGTGAATAACGTGGACATGATCAAGACTCCTCTCTGATCAATAATCATCAGCGAGATCTGGAAATCCATGACGACTCCCACTTACTCAACGATGAACTAGTGATCGTGTGAACCAATAACGAACATAGTTAATTCCTTTTGTCTCACGATATTATTACTTGTCCGAGATCCGATCATTTGGTATCAACCATACCTAGTTGGATCTCGTTCCCGACAAGTCTCTTTACTCGTTCCGTGATAATGCATTCCCGTGACCTAGTCACATGCTTGCAAGCAATTTCAATGCAATATCACCGAGAAGGACCCAGAGAATATCTTCCCGTCATCGGGTCGGACAAATTCCACTCTTGATCCATGAGCCTCAACTAATACTTTCAGAATACCCAAATCAACCTTTATAATCACCCTGTTACGGTGTGACGTTTGATATCATCAAAGCACTCTTCCGATATCAGTGATTAACATGATCTCATGGTCTGAGGATTAGAACTATTTCGTATGAGTTTGATATAGCAATGAAACTTGATGACTTGATCGTATTGCTATTCGTACTATGGGTGTGAGTGTTCATCACATCATTCTTCTAATGATATGACCTCGTTATTAACAATATCCAATGTTCATGATCAGGAAACCTTGATCATCGGTTAATCAACGAGCTAGTATAAAAGAGAGGCTTTACTAGGAACCTTTTGGTTTATTAATCACACAAGTATTAATGTTTCCGATTAATACAATTCTAGCATGAGAAATAAACATTTATCATAAACATGGAATATGTTAATAACCATTTTATTATTGCCTCTCGGGCATATTCCCTTCAGTGTCCCACTTGCACTAGAGTCAATAATCTAGTTGATACTTGCGTATATAACACTTATGGCATTCATGTGTTATCCATACGTGTTGCATGTGGTTAATCTGATCTCCAGATCTAACACTTTCAGTTCTGTGTGTATTTGCATGTCTTTGCGTCTCTACGCATCACTCATTCTCAAATGAGATAGTTGGGTATAAATTTGGTCCTTTGGTGAGACCTTAGTTCCTTTAGCTAAAACCATGTTGACACTATTGTCGCACAATAGATCTTCATAGTAATAGCCTGCTTGGAACTACACCAAGTTTGATAACAAACTTCTTGACACAAATGCCCTATTTTGCTACTTCTAAAGCAGCCATATACTCAACCTTTGTTGGAGAATCCATCACAATGTCTTAACTTTGGAACTCATCCAAATCCATTATGGAACTTCCTTCCATTACATTATGCCACCTAAACACATAGCTAAAATTGAGATAAACTTAATTTGTATCTTGTGACAAACTTAGTATCAATGTAAAACTTTATAATAAACTATGTGTCACTTCGTCATACATAATATATATCCTTAGTCCTTCCAAAGCACATAAGGATATTCTTACTATTGTCCAGTAATCATCTTATGACATTTATCACTCTGGTATATGCTCATAACATTTATAGCATAGGACATATCTGGATATGTACATATCACGGTATACATGATTGATCAAATCATTCATGTGGCTTCACTCATCAAGTGTCAAAAACACCCGAATCTTGTTTCAACCTCTTCCATGCGGCAAGAACTTTTCTCGTCGTTTCCATATTGAACTTCATTCAATATTTCATCTATGTACTTTGGCACAACCATATTGGCACCTCGATCTATCTACATAGACATCGAGACCCAATATTTTGGTTTTGCCTAAGTCTTTCATTGAAAATCTAATTTTAATGAAAATCTTAACCAGTGTCAATAAAAGATACATCATTTCCAATTAACAATATGTCTTCTACATAATGTACTAGAAATATGTCTCAGCGCTCCCACTTAATTTCTTGCAAATGCAAGCATATTCATCGTATCTAATAAAACCAAACCTTTTAATTATTTCATCACGGTGAATATTCCAACTCCGCGATGCTTACTTCAACCATTGAAGTTTGCATGCCTTTTAGCATCCTTTGAATTTACAAAACCCATTGGACCATGTCATGTACATGCCCTAGGTAACCATTCTATTAGAAGAATGTTGTCTTGTTTGTTCAACTATGTAACAACTCAGAAAATTGTAATCCACTTTCTATTAATTAAGGTGCCAATTTTTGGACCAAATAAAACATTCTCAATTCATATTTCATGTATGCATGTATTTTCCATTATGTGTCTTTTATGATTTCATGTGTGTAATTCTTTGTTGTGCAATAGTTAGTTAATTCTAACTTAACCAACAAAAGCATTAGAGAAGAATTATAGGAGCCAAAGAAACCAGAAACAAAAGAAAGAAAGAAAAAGGGAAGAATAAGTTGATCTATGAAATCTTATTGACTACCCTACTTTGAGCCTTTAGAATAAGAAATCTGTAACTCAACTTAGTGTTTGGCCAGTTAGTTGAGCTTGACCAAGTTATATACTAACTCAACCAAGAAGCTTCTAACCAAATTTCAAATCAGAACATCACTCAAACATCAGCCAAACTTTGAATCTGAAACAGTGACAATACCAAAATTTGAAATATGATTTCTGCAAAACTTAACCTTTCTTGGTAACAAAAATATCTTTGGAAACCTTGGCTAGTATGTTGACCACCCAAAGTGAAAATCTTCAAAAATTCGAATTTGAATCTCTTGCGGGCATTGTGTCGAACACCTGGCAGACGAAAATCGGGAAAAATCAAGTTTACTGTGAAGATCACTGTCGCCGTCCGTCTCGACCCTGTAGCCATGCTCGTGGACGACGCCGCGGTCGAGCCCAGCCCCCTCTGCCCCAACCCGAGCCGTGAGAAGTGGAGGGAAGAAGAGGAACGCACCCAGGACCCCCCTCTCTGTCTCTCCTCTTCCTGCACGACGCCGACCGCTGTGACTGCGCCAGAGCTGACCCATAGCACTCCGCGGCCGAGACCAAACCCCTCCAGCACGCGAGCAAGGCCGCTGTGCCCGGTGTTGCTCGACGCGCATCGCCAGGGCCCCCGCACCGGCGAGCTACTGGACGCCCTCGCCCCCGACGCTCTGGCCTATAAAAGCCCCCGCCGATCAAATGAACGAACTCGCCCCGCTCCCAGCTACCTCCCAGACACCATCTCCCCCTCCCTCTCGCTCTAGTTCAACGACGCCTGCACCGCCGGCGAGCTACTGGGCGCAGGCAGCGCCGCCGCGTTGGGCCGCCGCTGGATGAACGGACGCCGGAGCTGGAGGAGGAGTGCTGCCGGATTCTTTCCCGCCCGTCGCCGTCGAGCTCTGCTTCCCCTACGCGCCTCGCCGTCGCCGTCGTCTTCCTCGCTGTGCGCAGGTGAGCTTCAACCCTAGCCGATGAACACGATGCACCAGAGCCGTTGGATTAGAATCCGTCGGTAGCGTACCGGTTCGGTGCGGGTTAAGTGATCTGACGAGCGGACCCCACCTGTCAGGTTCAGTTTTATTTCTTTCCCGCCCGGAGCGAAGCGTTATCGGGCCGTCCCATTCGGGTTCTGTAGAAAACTCGGCCCGTTCGTTAGAATTCGGTCCGATTCGATTTTAATTATTTTCCCGCCGTTTGAATTATTTCGAATAAGTTTCAGATAGGATTTTCAAACTTTAATTCAAAGAGATTTACAAATCCATTTCTAGCAAATGAATATGCGTTGGAAAGCTTAGGAAATGCTCTACACTCTAGAACTGGTTAGAATTCAATTTAAGTTAGGGATTTAAATAAATAAGAATCATGTGACCATAGCTTTATTAATCATAGAAAATTTCTAGAAAATTGTTTAAGCCACCTAAAATTATGAAAATTGGTTTGTGAACTCACTAATCAACTCCCCTACTGTTTAGTCAACCTTAATCAACTTAAACCTAATTAGTGATATCAATTAGACCTTAATCCAATCTTAATGGGTAACATAAAATGATAGATCTCTATCATACACTTAGAATTAATTTTGCCCTCAATACCAATTCACATAATTAGTCAATCCTCACTTAAACTAGCCCTAATACCCTAGTTTCATACCCATACTTAAAAAGTGAACCACACATAGCACATGGTAGGAAATTTAACTTGCACACTCAATGCAAACTTGGAAGAAAACTTGCACACCAATTCAAATAAAATCCAACATAAACTCTATTGTTTGAAAATAATGATGTGTGCTTGGTATGTGGTTAGCATTGTGTAGTGATTGTGTGTTTTGTATTTATTCGTTATTAGAAGCTAGTGTTGCTGAGGAGGATATTGAGGGGTAATATTATCAAGAAGAAGAAGAATACCCCGGACACTTTGCCAACCAAGGCAAGCCATCTTTTGAATCATACTCCAAATGCCTAGTTTTAATATTGCATTCTACTGGTTTTAAGTAAATTGCATGATTGAATTGCTAGAGTAGAATGATAGAAGTATAGTGATATCTTGCTTAGCAAGAGCATCAAGCTGAGTTTATCCAACCATAGCTTACTGGTATCATCACTCAATGTAGTTGCTTAGTCGCTAATAAGATTGGTGCTATCTCTAAGGGGAACCCCATTTGAACTTGGTGAATTGATCTTGAAAACTTGAATTGGAGACCTCTCATACATGATGGTTTTATGAAGGAAATTAATCTTGACTAAGGACTATGGAATGTATTTGCCAAATGATACTAAGTGATGTACTATGTGAGCCAACCATACCGTACGACCACATTACCCCTAAATGGGAAGGGGCTTAGTCCGTAGCTTGTTTACCCTAGTGTGGGAGGCCTTGTATCATCCTTTATAGAAGTGCACCGTGCGCGGGTATTTCTGAACCGAGTGGAAATTCCATTCATCCGGCATCCCGGAGCGGGCAAAACTAGAGGAGCCGGAACGGGGATTTCCGTATCTCGGGCTCTAGGGAAGGATCCTATACTAGAGTGAGCAAGTGAAAGAGTTTGTTTGATTATTTGAACCTCGCATACTTTGTGTATGACGAACCATGGATTTCTCCCGGCAGATGTATCGAATCTTGTGGGTAAAGTGTACCCCTCTGCAGAGGTTTCAAAACTATTCGAATAGCCGCGTCCGCGGTCATGGACAGTTGGCAAGCTGTACTTGACTTTTGTCAAGAATGATAATAACTCATGGTGAACTTGGTGAATGACATGACTTAACTTGGCATTGATATTGACACACTTGAAGTTCCTCTTTAGATTGAATTTAGAGAACTAAACCTCTTTTCTATCAATGAACATTCTTGGGAAATAAAACTAGCTTTTGCAAAGAAACTTAGTGCTTAGTCCACCATATCAAACTTGCATATCTACTTCATCATTTTCATTTATAAGATGGTTTGCGAGTGCATCCAATGTACTCATGGCTGTGTCCCTGGCTATCAACTTGGCCAGACTATGGGGAAGAGTATCCGGAGGAAGGTTATGAAGAAGAGTGTCAGAACTAAGATCTTCTACTGAGTCGCCATTGCCTGTAGGGTGAAGGCATGGACCCGAAGACGTTATTTCCGCTGCTATATTGTGTTGTAATATGAACTTGGTCACTATGACCATTTTATTTGAACCATCGTATTGTAATGTCTATGGAACTGGTTACCAACTACGTTATGTGTATCACAACAATGATTCTGGGATTGTGGTGGAATGCATAACGGGCACTTCTAATTTGTGATAAATTCGCGGGTGTTACAAGTTGGTATCAGAGCCTAGGCTGACCATAGGAGACCTTAGTTAGAATGGGCGTTAAATGAACCCTTTTATAAAAACAAAGGGATAAGTAATGGTTTAAAATTGCTTAGTCTTTCCTCTCTATTTACAAAGTTTGGTACATACTTCAGTTTTTGCCTACTTAAAATTTTGCACACTTGCGTTGATCACTAACTTAATCTAATCTAAAATTTTGTAGATGGCCCCGGTATTCACTGAGCAGTACCAGTTGGGCCATGGTGGCAGCCTTTGTTTCGAGCGCGACCTCACCACCCTGACCTTGTTTCTGGATCGTCTGTATCCGGAGTTCAAGGGAGCCGTGCTCAATGAGCACCCGGATGGAGAGCTACGGTGGCTTATCAGGGCGAGTTGCCGTGGCAAGAAGGGAGATTTGAGTTCTCCACGGATCAAGTTTGAGCTTGTGGAGAACACTTGGGCCGATGGTTTGGTCCGAGGTATGCAGGAGATGCACGCCCGCTTGTGCGGACTGCATGTTGAGGAGGTCCAGGGGGAGCGCTTTAGGAACTTTGCTCGACGTGATGCGGACGGGCGTCCCGCAAACATGCCAGGGCAAAATGAGCCGAGTACCTACATCGATCACATGGACTTCTTGCTGTACTCCACTCAGCAGGAGGCCGATCGTGCCCGTACCAAGGCCAACCTTGAGCACTTCGGACTGGTGGAGGCAAGGAGCACCATCAGGATCCTTGCTAGGGATCGCAAGGGCCTTCGCCGCCAGCGTGATGAGAGGGATCAGACCATTGAGGAGTTGAAGGCCAATGTGGCTGAGCTGACTGAGTACATCGAGAGTCTCGAGAGCCACCTTGGTGAGGAGGAAGGCATTGATCTCCGCAAGGAGGATAATGCCCTCATTAGTGACGAGGATGACTTCATGGAGGACCTTGATGATTCGGAGCATGATAAGGATGCTAGATTCATTGTGGATGATGAGGAGGAAGACCCCGAGGAGCCCGGTGTTTAGAGTGGGAGATCCCCGTGTTATCTAGTTATGAGTTTCCTTTAAGTCACTTCGTGTAGGTGTGAGTTGTATCCCCCTCTCTAGTAGACAAGTCGCAATGGTTTGATGTAAACCATTTGTAATGTGTGAACTCGTATGTATGATATGTTTGATGCTTGTTGAATGAAATATGAATTTGGCCCTTAAGGCCTTAGTAAGACAAAACTTGCATCATCTATGTGACATTAAATCTTAGCAAATTAGTTTTTTCCCTCTTGTCTTACACACCTTATCTTCAGATGCCGCGAGCACCCCCACCCCCGAACCCGGAAATGGCCGAACTACTAAGGTTGATCATGGAAGACCGGGAAGCAGCCCGAGCTGAGCGCCAAGCTAACTTGGCCACCCTTCAGCAACTAACCCAGATGGCAATGAACCACAACAATGGCAATGGAAATGGCCATGGTGAAGGAGAAAACAATGGCCATGGTGATCACCGATCCAAGTTAAGGAGCTTCCAGAATACCAACCCACCTATGTTCACTAAGTCTGAAGAACCCTTAGATGCCGATGACTGGCTTCGCACCATGGAGAACAATTTGGCAGTTGCCAAAGTTGGTGAAAGTGAGAAGGTCTTATACACCACCCACTATCTTGCGGGAGCCGCAAGAGCTTGGTGGGATAGCACTCGTGCAATGCAAGCCCAAGGGTATGTGATGCCTTGGGAGGAGTTCAAGAGCAATTTTAGCAAAGCCCATGTTCCGTTGGGATTGGTTAAAAGGATGAGAGATGAGTTCAGAAATCTGAAGCAAGGTTCCCTATATGTGGTGGACTACCGTGACAAGTTCCTCACCTTGTCTAGGTATGCCCCAGATGACACCAACACCACTGAGAAGAAGCAAGAAAGGTTTCTGGATGGACTTCATGATGAGATGCAATGTGTCTTGGTCAGCATTCACTTTGCAGACCTGGAGTCATTGGTTGACTCTGCCATTCAGATGGAAGGCAAACTCAAGCAAGCTGCAGAGAACCGCAAGCGCCGTATGATGTATCAAGGCAACTCGAGCAACTCGCAGAAGCCAAGGGGAAATCCACCTATGGGTTTCACCCCTAGACCTATGAGGCCATCTGCACCTGCTCCACGCCCCAACTATCCCAACCGTCCGCCCGGCAACAACTTCAACCATGCACCTCCAAGACCTAGTGGCAACAACTTCAACACCAATACCCCTAGGCCAAATGGCGCCCCTGTGCTAACCAAGCCTGGTGACAAGTCTGGTGTTACCTGTTATGAGTGCGGACTCAAAGGGCACTACTCCAATGAATGCCCGAAGAAGCTAAATGATGCATCCAAGACCACTGCTCCGGCTCAGCAACAGCGCCGTGTTGGAAATGGCAAGAATTATCCACCAAGGAACCAGCCTCACCCTCGAGGCCGTCTGAATCACATGAATGTTGAAGAAGCTCAGGAGGCAACCGACGTTGTGCTTGGTATGTTCCCTGTTAACTCAGTTCCTGCAAGAGTTCTGTTTGATTCTGGAGCTTCACACTCGTTTGTTACTCAGTTATTCGTTGATAAAAGTGGACTTCAACCAACACCCCTGAAAAATACCATGTCTGTTCAAATACCTGGGTCAATAACCAAGGCTAGTTGGACCTGCTTGGCAGTGCCCATAGAAATCCATGGGATATCATTCTTAGCCAGTTTGATCGTGTTCGGAGCCAAGGGATTGGAAGTAGTCCTAGGTATGGATTGGATGTCTCAACACCAAGGAATTATAGATTGTGCCAAAAAGACCATCACTATGAGGAGTAGCCATGGAATTGTAGTAAAGCATGTGTCAGTTAAACCCACCCAAATCCCCAGATGTCATAAGAGTATCTCAGGGCCAACTCTGGAGCAAGTCCCCATTGTCTGTGAATACCCGGATGTTTTTCCCGATGAGCTGCCCAGAATGCCACCGGACCGGGATACTGAGTTTATCATTGAGCTTATTCCCGGAACTGGATCCATAGCCCAACGACCCTATCGTATGAACCCAGCTGAACTAGTGGAGTTGAAGAAGCAATTGGATGACCTTTTGAGTAAGGGATTGATTCAGCCAAGTTCTTCTGCTTGGAGATCACCCGTTCTGTTTGTGGATAAAAGTGACGGTTCCAGCCGACTGTGCACTGATTACCGCAAGCTAAATGATGTGACCATCAAGAACAAGTATCCTCTCCCAAAGATTGATGATCTGTTTGACCAATTGACCGGAGCTCGAGTCTTTTCAAAGATAGACCTTAGAACTGGATACCATCAACTGAAGATCCGTGCAACTGATATACCTAAAACAGCCTTCACTACCCGATACGGATTGTATGAGTACACCGTAATGTCCTTCGGATTAACCAATGCCCCTGCTTATTTCATGAATCTCATGAATAAGGTTTTCATGGAGTTCTTGGATAAGTTTGTCGTTGTCTTCATTGATGACATTCTTATCTACTCCAAGTCCGAAGAAGAGCATGCAACCCATCTGAGATTAATCTTAGAGACCCTGAGAGAGCACCGGCTTTATGCCAAGTTCAGTAAATGTGAGTTCTGGTTGAAGGAAGTTGGATTCTTAGGCCATGTATTATCAGCGGGAGGAATATCGGTAGACCCAAAGAAGATCAAATCGGTCATGGAATGGGAAGCCCCTACCACTCAAACTGAAGTTAGAGGATTTCTCGGTTTAGCCGGATATTACCGTAAATTTGTTGAAGGATTTTCAAGCATTGCCCGGCCGATGACCCAACTGTTGAAGAAGGACAAGAAGTTTGAATGGACCCCTAAGTGTGAAGAGAGTTTTCAAGAGCTCAAGAAGCGATTGGTGACCGCACCCGTCCTAACCATGCCCGATATCACCAAGAACTTTGATGTCTATTGCGACGCTTCCAAACTTGGACTTGGTTGTGTGTTAATGCAAGAAGGCAAGGTCATAGCTTACCTCTCTCGGCAGCTTCGACCTCATGAAGAAAACTATCCAACCCATGATCTGGAGTTAGCAGCCGTAGTTCTCGCTTTGAAGACCTGGAGGCACTATCTTATGGGTAACCGTTGTGAGATCTACACTGATCACAAGAGTTTGAAATATATCTTCACCCAGAAGGAGTTAAACATGAGGCAAAGAAGATGGATAGAGTTGATCAAGGATTATGATCTGGAAATTCATTATCACCCCGGTAAGGCCAATGTGGTGGCCGATGCATTGAGTAGGAAGCCATGTTCGTTGAATATGATGATCAAAGAGGAGCAACCCATGTTGCACCAAGAGTTTGAAAAATTTGGATTGGAACTAGTCAGTCGAGGATTCTTAGCCAACCTTGAGTTTCAACCCACCTTGATGAGCCAAATTAAAGAAGCCCAGAAGGGAAATGAGAGTATTGACAGAATTAAGCGCAGAATTAGTTCCGGCAAGGTGCCAGGATTTGAAGAAGATGATCAAGGAGTTCTTTGGTATAAAGGACGTATCTGTGTGCCTGCGGACTCAGAATTGAAGGAGGTTATTATGAGAGAAGCCCATGAGACACCTTACTCCATTCATCCCGGTGGAACTAAGATGTACCAAGATTTAAAGGAACAATTTTGGTGGCATGGAATGAAGCGTGAGATTGCATCGTTCATATCTAAGTGTGATATTTGTCAAAGAGTCAAGGCTGAACATCAACGTCCTGCGGGATTGCTGCAACCTTTGCAAGTTCCGAAATGGAAGTGGGAATCTGTTGGAATGGATTTCATCACTGGATTTCCAAGGTCTAGCCGCGGAAATGATTCTATCTGGGTCATTGTGGATAGACTTACCAAAGTTGCCCACTTTATTCCTGTCAAGACCACTTATACCTCAGGACAGCTGGCAGATCTTTATCTATCCAGAATTGTGAGTTTGCATGGAGTCCCAAAAACCATAGTTTCCGATCGAGGAACTCAATTCACCTCAAGATTTTGGAGAAGTTTGCATCAAGCCTTGGGAACCAAATTAGCCTTTAGTACAGCTTACCACCCTCAGACTGATGGACAGACTGAGAGAGTAAATCAAATACTTGAAGATATGTAGCCTATGGAGCTAAGTGGGAAGATTGCCTGCCTTTCGCGGAGTTTTCCTACAACAACAGTTATCAAGCCAGTTTGCAAATGGCCCCATTTGAAGCTCTATATGGAAGAAAGTGTCATACCCCTTTGAATTGGTCGGAAACCGGAGACAGTCAGATATTTGGACCAGACATTCGGCAAGAGGCTGAAGAGAAGGTTCGCATGATTCGTGATTACCTCAAGGCAGCCCAGTCTAGACAGAAGAGTTATGCCGACAAAAGACGTAGAGAACTGACCTTTCAGATTGGAGATTTTGTTTATCTCAGAGTATCACCTCTCAAGGGAATGCAAAGATTCCAAGTAAAAGGAAAGCTTGCACCAAGGTATATTGGACCCTTCAAGGTACTAAGCCGCAGAGGAGAAGTGTCATATCAGTTGGAAATGCCCCCGGAATTGTCTGAAGTGCACGATGTTTTTCACGTGTCTTTACTTCGGAAATGTCTTGAAGTTCCGGAGAAGCCAGAGGTCTTCAAGAATATTGATCACCGTTCTGTGGACATCAACAAAGACTTGACCTATCGTGAAGTGCCTATTCGTATCCTCGAGGAAGCATATAGAACCACTCGAACCCGAAGCATCAAGTTTCTGAAAGTTCAGTGGAGTAATCACACCGAAGATGAAGCCACTTGGGAACGAGAAGATTACCTTCAGAAAGAGTTTCCCAATCTTTTCAGTTCTTAATTAGTGAATCTCGGGGACGAGATTCTTTTTAAGGGGGGAAGATTGTAACAACTATGTAACAACTCAGAAAATTGTAATCCACTTTCTATTAATTAAGGTGCCAATTTTTGGACCAAATAAAACATTCTCAATTCATATTTCATGTATGCATGTATTTTCCATTATGTGTCTTTTATGATTTCATGTGTGTAATTATTTGTTGTGCAATAGTTAGTTAATTCTAACTTAACCAACAAAAGCATTAGAGAAGAATTATAGGAGCCAAAGAAACCAGAAACAAAAGAAAGAAAGAAAAAGAGAAGAATAAGTTGATCTATGAAATCTTATTGACTACCCTACTTTGAGCCTTTAGAATAAGAAATCTGTAACTCAACTTAGTGTTTGGCCAGTTAGTTGAGCTTGACCAAGTTATATACTAACTCAACCAAGAAGCTTCTAACCAAATTTCAAATCAGAACATCACTCAAACATCAGCCAAACTTTGAATCTGAAACAGTGACAATACCAAAATTTGAAATATGATTTCTGCAAAACTTAACCTTTCTTGGTAACAAAAATATCTTTGGAAACCTTGGCTAGTATGTTGACCACCCAAAGTGAAAATCTTCAAAAATTCGAATTTGAATCTCTTGCGGGCATTGTGTCGAACACCTGGCAGACGAAAATCGGGAAAAATCAAGTTTACTGTGAAGATCACTGTCGCCGTCCGTCTCGACCCTGTAGCCAAGCTCGTGGACGACGCCGCGGTCGAGCCCAGCCCCCTCTGCCCCGAACCGAGCCGTGAGAAGTGGAGGGAAGAAGAGGAACGCACCCAGGACCCCCCTCTCTGTCTCTCCTCTTCCTGCACGACGCCGACCGCTGTGACTGCGCCAGAGCCGACCCACAGCACTCCGCGGCCGAGACCAAACCCCTCCAGCACGCGAGCAAGGCCGCCGTGCCCGGTGTTGCTCGACGAGCATCGCCAGGGCCCCCGCACCGGCGAGCTACTGGACGCCCTCGCCCCCGACGCTCTGGCCTATAAAAGCCCCCGCCGATCAAACGAACGAACTCGCCCCGCTCCCAGCTACCTCCCAGACACCATCTCCCCCTCCCTCTCGCTCTAGTTCGACGACGCCTGCACCGCCGGCGAGCTACTAGGCGCAGGCAGCGCCGCCGCGTTGGGCCGCCGCTGGACGAACGGACGCCGGAGCTGGAGGAGGAGTGCTGCCGGATTCTTTCCCGCCCGTCGCCGTCGAGCTCTACTTCCCCTACGCGCCTCGCCGTCGCCGTCGTCTTCCTCGCCGTGCGCAGGTGAGCTTCAACCCTAGCCGATGAACACGATGCACCAGAGCCGTTGGATTAGAATCCGTCGGTAGCATACCGGTTCGGTGCGGGTTAAGTGATCTGACGAGCGGACCCCACCTGTCAGGTTCAGTTTTATTTCTTTCCCGCCTGGAGCGAAGCGTTATCGGGCCGTCCCGTTCGGGTTCTGTAGAAAACTCGGCCCGTTCGTTAGAATTCGGTCCGATTCGATTTTAATTATTTTCCCGCCGTTTGAATTATTTCGAATAAGTTTCAGATAGGATTTTCAAACTTTAATTCAAAGAGATTTACAAATCCATTTCTAGCAAATGAATATGCGTTGGAAATCTTAGGAAATGCTCTACACTCTAGAACTGGTTAGAATTCAATTTGAGTTAGGGATTTAAATAAATAAGAATAATGTGACCATAGCTTTATTAATCATAGAAAATTTCTAGAAAATTGTTTAAGCCACCTAAAATTATGAAAATTGGTTTGTGAACTCACTAATCAACTCCCCTACTGTTTAGTCAACCTTAATCAACTTAAACCTATTTAGTGATATCAATTAGACCTTAATCCAATCTTAATGGGTAACATAAAATGATAGATCTCTATCATACACTTAGAATTAATTTTGCCCTCAATACCAATTCACATAATTAGTCAATCCTCACTTAAACTAGCCCTAATACCCTAGTTTCATACCCATACTTAAAAAGTGAACCACACATGGTACATGGTAGGAAATTTAACTTGCACACTCAATGCAAACTTGGAAGAAAACTTGCACACCAATTCAAATAAAATCCAACATAAACTCTATTGTTTGAAAATAATGATGTGTGCTTGGTATGTGGTTAGCATTGTGTAGTGATTGTGTATTTTGTGTTTATTCGTTATTAGACGCTAGTGTTGCTGAGGAGGATATTGAGGGGGAATATTATCAAGAAGAAGAAGAATACCCCGGACACTTTGCCAACCAAGGCAAGCCATCTTTTGAATCATACTCCAAATGCCTAGTTTTAATATTGCATTCTACTGGTTTTAAGTAAATTGCATGATTGAATTGCTAGAGTAGAATGATAGAAGTATAGTGATATCTTGCTTAGCAAGAGCATCAAGCTGAGTTTATCCAACCATAGCTTAGTGGTATCATCACTCAATGTAGTTGCTTAGTCGCTAATAAGATTGGTGCTATCTCTAAGGGGAACCCCATTTGAACTTGGTGACTTGATCTTGAAAACTTGAATTGGAGACCTCTCATACATGATGGTTTTATGAAGGAAATTAATCTTGACTAAGGACTATGGAATGTATTTGCCAAATGATACTAAGTGATGTACTATGTGAGCCAACCATACCGTACGACCACATTACCCCTAAATGGGAAGGGGCTTAGTCCGTAGCTTGTTTACCCTAGTGTGGGAGGCCTTGTATCATCCTTTATAGAAGTGCACCGTGTGCGGGTATTTCTGAACCGAGTGGAAATTCCATTCATCCGGCATCCCGGAGCGGGCAAAACTAGAGGCGCCGGAATGGGGATTTCCGTATCTCGGGCTCTAGGGAAGGATCCTATACTAGAGTGAGCAAGTGAAAGAGTTTGTTTGATTATCTGAACCTCGCATACTTTGTGTATGACGAACCGTGGATTTCTCCCGGCAGATGTATCGAATATTGTGGGTAAAGTGTACCCCTCTGCAGAGGTTTCAAAACTATTCGAATAGCCGCGTCCGTGGTCATGGACAGTTGGCAAGCTGTACTTGACTTTTGTCAAGAATGATAATAACTCATGGTGAACTTGGTGAATGACATGACTTGACTTGGCATTGATATTGACACACTTGAAGTTCCTCTTTAGATTGAATTTAGAGAACTAAACCTCTTTTCTATCAATGAACATTCTTGGGAAATAAAACTAGCTTTTGCAAAGAAACTTAGTGCTTAGTCCACCATATCAAACTTGCATATCTACTTCATCATTTTCATTTATAAGATGGTTTGCGAGTGCATCCAATGTACTCATGGCTGTGTCCCTGTCTATCAACTTGGCCAGACTATGGGGAAGAGTATCCGGAGGAAGGTTATGAAGAAGAGTGTCAGAACTAAGATCTTCTACTGAGTCGCCATTGCCTGTAGGGTGAAGGCATGGACCCGAAGACGTTATTTCTGCTGCTATATTGTGTTGTAATATGAACTTGGTCACTATGACCATTGTATTTGAACCATCGTATTGTAATGTCTATGGAACTGGTTACCAACTACGTTATGTGTATCACAACAATGATTCTGGGATTGTGGTGGAATGCATAACGGGCACTTCGAATTTGTGATAAATTCGCGGGTGTTACAAACTAACATATACCAAACTTGGCATATGTAGTGGTTGCTACAGTTATCCATCCAGACAAAATATCGCTATGAAAGATCAAATCTTGTCACAGTCAACTCCTTGAACATAATCGTAAACAGTTTTAATGATATGTCGACTATTTCATAGATGTTAAATATCCTTGTCCGTCTTTATAGATCCTAACACGCTCACTGGGCCTCATGCCTTTCTGAGGGTCTTCCAAGTTCAGAAACTTAGTTTGTCATGTATGGAACTATCACGGAAGTTTATGGCTTCTAGCCATTTGACGGAGTTAGGGCCCATCATCGCTTCTTTGTATGTAGTCAGTTCATCATTGTCAAACAATAATGATCTATTCTCAAATCTAACTATTTGATTGTTACCCGACTCACGCGGTTCAATAGGAACTTAGATCTATGTGACCACAACCTTTGAGGTACGACAGCCATGCGCATTGCGGCCGCCTCCGGGACACTTCCCAGCGCTGCGCTACTCAGCACATATAGCTTAGGTTCAACAACCTAATCAAAGTTCTATTGACCTCCCACTTAAATTTTTGCAGAAAATTCCTTCTCAAGAAACTTGACGTTTTCAACGACAAACACTTTTGTCTTCGGTGTTCTGGAGGAATACCCAACAGTTACTTTGGGATAACCTGCAAAGATGTATTTATCCAACTTTGGTTGTAAACATTTTACATATGCCTAGCATACCAAAATTTTAGAAAAAACAACTTGGGTTTTATCCCATGCCATAACTCATATGGTGTCATTTTAACGGATTATGATGGCGCTCTTTTCAGTGTAAAAGAGGTAGTCTCTAAAGCTTTATCCTTAAAATATAATGGCAGTTTTATAAACGACACCTTTGATCCAATGATGTCAAATAAAGTTTGATTTCATCTCTCAAACATTCCATACTCCTATGGTATTTCGGGAAATACAAGTCTATGGAACGATTCCTCAACTTTTAGGTGTTTGCTAAACTTGTAAGTCAAATATATTCCTTTATGATCAAATCATAAATTCTTTATTCTCTTGTTACAATGATTTTCAACTTCATCTAAAAATACTTTGAACAATATTCAAATATTTCATGCTTCTTCCTTATCAAGTAAATATACACATATATCTACTCAAATCATTGGTTAAAGTAAATGAAGTTCAAGAATTCACCACTCACGGCTACATATAATGGACTATATACATCAACATGTACATCATCCAATAAGTTAGTTGTCCGTTCTTCTTTGGCCTACAAACGGATTTTAATCATCTCTAGGAAATTTTCACAAGTGTCAACTGATTCAAAATCAAAAGACTCCAAAATTCCATCAATATAGAGTTTCTTCATGTTTACTTTCCAATATGATTTAAACGGTGGTGTCACTCATAAGTGATCTTCTAATCATTTGTCTTGAGACATTTTTAGCATCAGTGTTATGGATGTGAATTTCTCCAACAAGATAAGCGTTCATCCATCTTTTATGAATGCGGTAATAATTTGAACAACCATTGTTCTCATAATACCAGAACAAAATAACAATTATTAAAACAAATCTTGAAGGCTAGGTTTAATTCCAACAAAACACAATAACACTTTATTTGTTTTCGATGAGAATCATCACATATTCATTTGCTAGTTAATTAGGCCATTGCAGTTCTTGTATTGCGTTGTTCTGTATGACAGTTCATACCAACCAATTTAGTATCAAATACCCAAGAACCACATTGTTTTAACAAACAACGAATACAACCATAACATGTATATCTTCTATATACCTGAGCTGGACATTTCCAGTCTTTTCTTTTCTACCAAAATAATTTTCGGATTCTTTTTTAGCAATTCCTTTCCTTTTAAGAAGAATCTATCACCATCAATAGTGGCGCCATACACATGGCACATAGTTCAAGACGTGATTAGTCAAACACTAATGCCCTTGGACTCACACTTTGAAGTAGATCACCATCATCAAATAATTGGCGTTCTTCCAAATTCCATTCTTTCGTAATCTTTTAGTGTAGTAAACGTTTTACCTACATCTTGTATTCATACTATCATGAAAACTTTCATGATCAAGCTACTATAGATCATGAGGACAAATTGTGACTATAATGTTAGTTCCCAAAACCTTTTTAGGAGATCTGGACGCCTAGCGTCTCCAATCTTCACAAATTCTCATACAATATGAGATCATGTGTTGTACTAAATTATACTCTATCACATTGCAACCAAACATTGTTTCAGATATCACAATATCTTCCACACATGATAGTTTATGAAATAATTCTTTCAGCTCCTAGATAACCTTGATACTATAAACAACTTTTGAATATCAAGGATCATGGATACTTAGATACTAACACTGGAATTGTTACTCTTGATTTAATACTACTTATTAAATTTTATCGAGTAACCAGGGTTTGCTAAAAGTTAGCAATAGGACTTTAAACTTTAGATTGACATTCAAACAATACGATACCAGTTTGTAAAGTTAACATCCAGAATTCTATAGTTATATTATCTCAATTATAGCTAATCGTAAGGTAGTAAACGGATGCCAATGACTGCAACAAACTATGCAAATTCACTTTGATTTAGTTCATGATAAATTGAGTTCTATAATTCAAAATTACTAAGTGAACTCCCACGTAAAAACAACATCCCTCTTAGTTTTCTTAAATGATTACACGAACCAAATTCACTATACCGCAACCGATCATCACGTGAAACGGCATAGTTTTAAAGGCGAACATCACCATGTTCATCATATCAACCATATGACTCATGCTTAACCTTTCGGTTCGTGTTCCGAGGCCATGTCTGTACACGCTAGGCTTGCCAAGTAGAACCATAACACTTGCGTGTGTAAAACTGTCTTACACCCATCGTATGTGAACGTAGAGTCTGTCACACCCGATCATCACATGGTATCTCGAAACGACAAACTTTCTTGACGGTGCATGCTATGGAAGAACTCATTTTTATCTTGATATTTATGTGAGAGGGATCATCTTATAATGCTACCGTGCGATCAAATCTAAGCAAAATAAGATGCATAAAAGGATAAACATCACATGCATATATAATGTGATATGATATGGTCCTTCACGCATTCGATCTCCATCTTGTGCATCATGGCACGATCTCCATCATTCCACCGGCGTAGCACCAAGGTCCATGGCGCGCCACCTTGATTGTCTTCCTCCATTACAATATATCGCTTGGATATATATATTCGGCACGCAGGCCATAAAATGAAAAAGACAACCATATGGCTCCTGCCGGTTGTTTATAACTTACAAAAAGGATCATTGCATACAATTTATAACATAAACAATTTAACCATATCACATCACATGCCCTGCAAAAACAAGTTAGACGCTTCTAATTTGTCTTGCATATTTTACGTGGTTTGGGGTTTTCTAGGAAGAACCGTTCTTACCTACGAACATGTAACCACAACGGTGATAAAATATTATTAACAATTCTTTGTAAAATAGATCATAACTATAGTGGGAGAAACATGTACCCGCAAAGCCACGTATGCCGAAGCATGTCAAGTGTGGGACACACTACAAGAAATGTGTTGACTAGTGACGTTTTCATCATGACCCTAGAGAAAAGTGTCATAAAGTAGTGATGATTTTGTACCAGATCGTCATGGGCTAATTGGGGAGGCCAGCAGCCCTAAAAATTACGACGATTTGAACCAAAAACGTCATAACCCAATGGGCACTAAATCGTCATAACCTATCTCATACAGTTTCAAACCTTATCCGGAGCCGCTTACGACGATTTTAGATCGTCATTATGCTGTTGTTATTATATTTTTTAAATAGGACAGAATGACTAGACTGACACCTCAGCAATTCATCTATGTGTCATGTCTACGTGGCTATTTAAATTAGTAAATTTCAGCCTGATACCCAGATCCCACCAAGTAACCTGACAGCTAGGTCCCACTAATCGACTCTGACAATGGGTCCCACGGACGGGTCCCATCAGCCAGATCCGACCTGCTAGGCGGGTCCCACGACAGATCTGACAGGCGGATCCCACAGCCGACCTGACGGGCGGGTCCAACGCCTGGGTCCCATAGGCGGGTCCCAACACTGGCCTGACAAACGGGTCCCATCAACCAGGTCCGACCTGGTAGGCGGGTCCCACGACCGACCTGACGGGCGGGTCCCACAACCGACCTGACCATGCGGCATGGTGGCAAAATAAATTGCAAAGCGCGCGGTGGGAGGGTTCGAACTCACCACCTCCCCACCCGACGCGGTTGCCTTGACCACCGGGGTAGAGCACCACTTGTGATTCTATCCCCCACTATAGCCCATTTCAATATGAGCTTCGAGTTACTTGGGCCTAGGCCGCTGCAGTGTACAATACTTGGGCCGCCATTTAGAAAGGCGCTAGGTGATGTTTTTTCCTCTTTTTCTTTTCCATTTCCTTTAATATTTTAACACAAAAGATTCAAATAAGATTCAAGACAAGGCCAATTGAATTCAAACAAAGTTTAGAAATTATTTGTATTACATATATAATAACAATAAATCGTTTCTCCACAAAATAAATAAAGAAAAGAAAATTTAATTACTAGAATGCCATCATGGTGTACTTAAAATAAATATAGAAAACAAAATTTTTCTCCACAAAATAAATATAGAAAACAAATTTTTTCCTAAAAACTAGGTCACATAAAATGACACAACGCGAAGGATATGTATTGTTTTGATTGTTTTCGAATTTCTTATGCCCATTTCAAAATGCGACCAAAACGGTGGGGCGTGACCGCTCATAGGTTGGGATCGAATCCTGCCAAACTCTTTATGGATCTCTGATGAAATAGATAGTTGTGTACCTAAAAATGATTTTTGTAAAAAAACATGAGCAAGCTATGAAGCACCTGTAGTTCAAATTTGACCCGTTTGCAGCTGAATTGATAGCTATTTGTCTTTTTTTCGAGGGGTGGCTATATAACTTTTTCAATGCAAACAACTGGTGTATTGTTGATCAAATATGATATAATATCATTTAAAATTTGGTTGTTCTATTTTTGCAACATATTTTTGGTAGACGCTTCACAAAAAAACCTATTTTTTGCATTAAGAAAATGAAAAATGAATTTTTGTGCAACGAAAATTAAAACTCCCCAAATCAACATTGTTTGTCATCCCAATATGCACACAAGTGCACATTATGGGGTTGTTTGAACAAACTATGCCTTGGTTGTGGCCATAACTATCTCATTTAGCTTGAAAGCTATGAAACTTCGTATGAGATAGCTCTTTCTTATGAACATTTTTTCACAATAGTTGCAATATTCCAAGTTTATTATTTTTCCTAGAAACTAGGTCACATAACATGACACAACACGAAGGATTTGTACTGTTTTGATTTTTTTGAATTTCTTATGCCCATTTCAAAATGCGGCCAAAACGGTGGGCGTGACCTCTCCTAGGTCGGGATCGAATCCTACCAAACTCTTTATGGATCTCTGATAAAATAGATAGTTGTGTACCTAAAAATAATTTTTTGAAAAAAACATGAGCAAACTATGAAGCACCTGTAGTTCAAATTTGACCCGTTTCCAGCTGAATTGATAGCTATTTGTCTTTTTTTGAGGGGTGGCTATATAACTTTTTCAATGCAAACAACTGGTGTATTGTTGATCAAGTATGATATAATATCATTTAAAATTTGGTTGCTATATTTTTGTAACATATTTTTGGTAGACGCTTCACAAAATAAATCATTTTTTGCACTAAGAAAATGAAAAATGAATTTTTTGTGCAACCAAAATTAAAACTTCCCAAATCAACATTGTTTGCCATCCCAAGATGCACACATTTGCACAATATGGGGTTGTTTGAACAAACTATGCCTTGGTTGTGGCCATAACTATCTCATTTGGCTTGAAAGCCATGAAACTTCGTATGAGATAGCTCTTTTTTGTGAACACTTTTTCACAATACTTGTAAGATTCCAAGTTTATTATTTTTCCTAGAAACTAGGTCACATAACATGACACAACACGAAGGATTTGTACTGTTTTGATTATTTTTGAATTTCTTATGCCCATTTCAAAATGCGGCCAAAATGGTGGGCGTGACCTCTCCTAGGTCGGGATCGAATCCTACCAAACTCTTTATGGATCTCTGATAAAATAGATAGTTGTGTACCTAAAAATAATTTTTTGAAAAAAATATGAGCAAACTATGAAGCACCTGTAGTTCAAATTTGACCCGTTTCCAACTGAATTGATAGCTATTTGTCTTTTTTTGAGGGGTGGCTATATAACTTTTTCAATGCAAACAACTGGTGTATTGTTGATCAAGTATGATATAATATCATTTAAAATTTTGTTGTTCTATTTTTGCAACATATTTTTGGTAGACGCTTCACAAAATAAATCAATTTTTGCACTAAGAAAATGAAAAATGATTTTTTTGTGCAACCAAAATTAAAACTTCCCAAATCAATATTGTTTGCTATCCCAAGATGCACACATTTGCACAATATGAGGTCATTTTGATTTTTTTTTGAATTACTTAGGTTGGATTCAAAATCTTGGCATAACTAGTTGTCTCGGGCCAATCACAAAGCAGAATTACTCCTGCCACGGATGACCCCCTATAGTTGATCTGGATCGTCCACGCTCTAATCCAACGTCACTCATCTCACCTACTTAAATACGAGCGCGCGACAGAACCCTAGCGCTCAGAAACCCTAACCCTCCCCTTCCCCCACAGCCGCCGCCACCTCCCTCCTCTCTTCTCATCCCCGACCCACCCCGCGCTAGATCCCGATCTAGGAACCTCCCCGCGCTCGCCATCCTCTCCTCTCTTCTCATCCCCGACCCACGGCCACCTGCTCCGGCGCTCGTCCGGGAGAAGGATGGCCACCCGCCCTTCCTCTGGTGTTGCGGCTTGCATGGTCGGTGACCTCCTCGTCTCATCCAAATGGCGAAACCCGTGGAGATCCCAGTCACCGACGACGGAGCGGAGCCCACCGGCGGCGCCTTCCTCGGCAAGGCGGCGTCGGGGCACTACCCGCTGGGCGAGATCGCCGATAGCGGGGGGCACCTGCTGCTGTTCAAGCTGTGGCGAGGGAGGAGTCCCGCCACAATCGGCCTCGTCTTCGGCGACCGCCCATGAGCCCATCCCTGACGAGCTCCTCCTCTCCTGCCCGGAAGGTACCAAACCCTAACCCCCAACCGCCGCCCATTCCGATCTCCCCGATCCCCGCCTGATCTAGTCCCCTTCTCCCGATTCGCCTGCCGCGTAGAGCCGCCGCGCCCGATTCGGCCGACGAACTTTTTTATGCTGGTTGTCTGCTGCTTATATTTTTGGGGCGTGTCTGTGTGCGCAGGTGCTGAGCAAGATCTCCTGCAATCGACTGCCGAAGGAGCTCGTGGAGTGGCAGGCGAGCCCTCCCTGCGGCTTCAGTTACAACTCCGACAACCTCCAGAGGTGCCTGCCCTCTCCTCCCTATCAATCCAATCTCGTTTCTCCTTTCTACTAGGCTGTACTTTTGCTGCTTGTTAAAAACTTTTGTATCGTGAAAACTGCTGCTTTTCGTATCATATACTGTTTTGTTGGTTGATTATGCGTATAGGAAATCTGCTGTCTTCATTTAGAGAGAGATGTGTGTTCCACTGTGTAAGCCATAAACTGAAAGATGGACTAGTAGCAGCTTCTTACTCCACTGTGTTATCTTCTTCCGATTTGACATTACATGTGTACACATTTCACAGGCTTCTTATCATGTGCGTGGGTGTGCCAGTAGTTGCCAGGTAGCGCCAGTGCGTGGGTGTGCCAGTAGTTGCTTCCATATTTTCTTATCATGTGCGGGAGCGAATATAGAATAGTGCTAGTTCTAGCTGTTGTTTATGATTGCATACGAGCTTATATTTTCTGGTACATATCAATTATCAGCTCAAAGGTCAAGTATAGTGGTCTACTAGTAGTTCTAGCTGCTGTTTATGATTGCATGTGGTCTTATATTTTCTAGTAAATATTAATTATTAGCTCGAAGATTTCACAATTAAATTCACATCATTATAGCACTACAGTAGTAGATAGCTCGATGATGGCTAGTTGAATTTGCATCTTATCAGCGCTATTCACTAGATCTTGCCTGAGTTGCATCCTGTGGCTTTGCTATAAATGGATTTCTTTTTTCCATAGGAAATACATGTTGGTTCTATGCTTTCTATCTTCTGTTTGTTTCAACTTGAGTTTTAGCACTGCCTGATATGTGCTTTGTTTTTTAGGGGTGTCCCCTCTTGGTGATGCAGGCTGTTAGTAAGTGTTTGTTGCGTGTTATCTACGTATTGTTGGAGTTAGGGAGTTAGCTCCTTCCTTTTGTAGTTGCCATGTATATATGAATCAAGTGTCCGATGCAACAGTTCCATTGTGTGCCTTGTGTTGGTGTTGCTTCTTCTGATCCTTAGTGCTCACAGTTTGCGGATGCTTTTGGGTTATGCTGCTAGCCGTTGCTTACTTGCTTAGTCTGTTTTATTATGTGATCACTTGGTCAGGAAAAAGGATGTTGTAAGAATTCATTGCCAAATTGTCTGGTTCTTTCTGTTACGATTGGATGTTTAAGTGTTTTGATGGTGCAAGTTCTGAGTGTAAGAATTCATTGCCAGATTATCTCTAATACAATCAGAGTTATATTTTTTTTTGGTGAGTGCAAGTTCTGAGTTACACGTGTGTTGCTGATCTGTTTCACTGGTGTCTCTGTCTGAGATGACTTGTTACTGAAGATGCTTACAACTATATGCTCACTTGTATCAATTATTAACTATGAAATTTATGTATGTTAAATTAATACATATACTTGTGTTTGTAAATTGTATAGATAGCAATTAAACTAGGGAGGACAAACTGTGTATAACTTGATATACTTAAGTTTGTCTTCCTTCCATTCATATACTTTGGTTGTTGATTAATTGTATTAATGTGTGTTCCTGAGTCTCCCAGGAACTAGTTAGTGGGTCCTGTGCAGTTATGCTTCTGCTTTTAATAGGTCTCAAATTTTCTGTTTGGCACAGAAAGGAACAGATTAACTGAAACATGATGCTTATTTCAAGCTTTTGTTTATTTGCAGACGTGAAGGAGACATGATGCCTACCCATGTGCTGAAACGCATCAACAACGGCCATGGCAATGCATCGGCGCTTTCTTCTCCAGATTAGATAAGTGTTTGGTTTAACCTGTTCTCTTTACATGTTTCTATGATATTCTTCTTTGACTGTGGCTTATTTATATGTTTTGAAGTGACTATGATTAAGTTAGGCCATTGTATGATTCCAGTCAAATAGTGATAGAATGAATAATATCGAGTTGTAAGCACAATGGTACTATTAAAAGTAGCGTGTTATCTTTAAATCTGTGAGTATATGTGTTGATCAATATCTTGAAATTCTATACATAAGATTTTTGTGACAGTATACCTGGACATGGTGTACGCTTGTGTTTAGTAATCCATGTTATATCTCTCACTCATTCAAACTGGGTGCGTAATGCAACTTACTGTTCAGCTATATATTAAACTAAAATCAAATAAAAATGAGTGTTACATTGTGTTGGTACTAACCAAATTAAGCTGCAATCTGGAGGTAAGTTAGATTCTATTAAATTTATCCTGAAGAATCTTACCTTGCACTTCCATAGTTTATATTACTGCTGTTGCTATCTCTGTCTGTGTTCACTATGTCAGCTAACCTTGTAGATAGCACTGTTGATGCATGCTGACTATTAGCATGTTCTTGTATCCAAATATATTTGGCTATTCATTGTGTGGTATAAGCAGATTGCAATTTAGCATTACTGATTTCTGTTAGTTTGCTTGAAAGGCTCGGTTGGTTATTCCTTTAATTTATCACATATGGAGATAAAAAATATGAACTTGATCTGATCTATATACCCATTGTTCAATTTCTTACGGTGGCTCATGCTTATATGTTGTTTGTAGTGGCTTTGTTGATTCATGTCTGTTCATGTTCTTTGCTATGGCATTTTTGTTTCATTTGAGCCGCTGCCATGCTTCTGTGATGCGAGTTTGTTTTCTGATTCTGTTTCTGTTTTGTTGGTGATTCGCAGGTTGGCAAGGCCGATGGTGAGAAGCCAGTGGTGATTCGCAGGTCTGCATCTGTTACTTTGATGCTTAAATGTGTAGCTGGTGGCTGGGATGCGATGGTGGATGGACGGTGCACACTGTGAGAAGTGAGTGGACCTGGAGATTGCGAGCCAAGTCTGGTCACTTAGAAGCATATGCTTTGGGTTCTTTGATATTGGATTTGGTACTGTTGGAGTATCATTGATGGATATTGTATGTTATAGGATATGGTCTTGCGGTGGATTTACATATTTGCCTAGAATCAGATCCAGCCTTGTATATATTGTATATATGTCCCTGTGGAAATTTTGTTATGCTTGTGAAAAGAATTTTATCTATTAATTGTTTCTTATTTGGTATTTAATTGACAAGTGGGACCAGTATAAAAATACGAACTGACAGGTGGACCAGTATAAAAATACATACTGACAGGTGGGACCAGCCCAGTTTAACTGTAGAAAATAGAAAAAGGATGTAAAATGCTATACGGCCCAATAGAGATATTGACCAAAACAAGGCCAAGGCCCAGGGAAAAAAAGGCTAGACTTATTGGGCTTGGCCCATATAGATCACTGAAATGGATTGGGCTGATTTCAATTTACATGTCTGCCACGTGTATGTCACGTGTATTCCACGTCGGATTGCTGATGTGGCCTCCTGCCACGCGTATGCCATGTCGGATTGCTGATGTGGCCTCCTCAAATTGCCCATGACGATACTGAATCGTCATAAGCGTTATGACGGTCCAATATCGTCATAGACGGTTATGACGATCTCAGTGAATTCGTCATGTTCGATCATCAACGACGCCCCGTTTTTGACGATCATTTTTTCGTCATAAAATCGTCATAGATCAGTCATTATGACGATCTAGTGACGAATTTTGAGCGTCAGTAGTCAACACATTTCTTGTAGTGACAAGTCTCGTGAACGCGGTCACGTAATGTTAGTCTCGGGCAGCTTCAATCCCACTATGCCACTATGATCCAAAATACAAAAATAGCAATAACATGATCATCAACGCCCACATCTCCATGTGTTCTAATCGTGCATACGAACTATGCATAGAGATGGCTCTGATACCACTGATGGGTTCGTAGCATGGAAAACAAAAAAAAATTCCTACGCATGAACACAAACTAGCCAAGAAAACTCTACAAGATGGTAGCAACGGAGAACTAACCCTCGAAGACCGGAAGCGGGGATTACGTTCCCACATAAACGTTGCCGATGGAGACTCGATGAAGACACACGTAGTCGACGTAGTCGTTCACTTGACGATCTCAAGATCGTTTACAAGGCGCCACAACTGGTGGTGCCTCCGTACTTGGTCACACGTACGGCTTGTCGTCGTCTCCTCCACGCCCACGGTCCAGCGGGGCAGCGGAAGAGGGGATCCGCCGAACACTCCAACACACACTTCTCCAAGTGTGTGAACCTCGAACTAACAATCCGGCAGATCTTTGCTAAGCCAAGACGGATTTGGGGCAGCAACTTTGCGGGAGAGGGGAAAGATCAAGCAAGCATGAACATGGAGGAGAGGGGGGCCTTTTATAGGAGAGGAGGGGGCAGCCCCAAGGGGGTGTGCGCAGCCCCTAGGAGAAATTCTCCTCCTCTTCATGGTGGTAACCCCCTCATCAACATGAGGTAACCCCCATTTAATTTTGCATGACATTCATGCTAATTAAATGCACACTTATTGATTTAATAAAACATTTTTATTTCTTTAATATTTGTTAATTCATTCAATTAACAAACATTAACAAATACCCCCTTGAATTATTTTGATATCCCAAAACAGTTTTGATGCTTTTCTGAAACAACCCTCATGCTATCCTGTAATTCGATCGGAGTATCGTATCAACTCAAAAACGACGGCGAACCTTAAGTGTGTCACCCTACGGTTCGTGAATAACGTGGACATAATCGAGACTCCTCTCTGATCAATAATCATCAGCAGGATCTGGAAATCCATGACGACTCCCACTTACTCAATGATGAACTAGTGATCGTGTGAACCAATAACGAACATAGTTAATTCCTTTTGTCTCGCGATATTATTACTTGTCCGAGATCCGATCATTTGGTATCAACCATACCTAGTTCGATCTCGTTCCTGACAAGTCTCTTTACTCATTCCGTGATAATGCATTCCCGTGACCTAGTCACATGCTTGCAAGCGATTTCAATGCAATATCACCGAGAAGGGCCCAGAGAATATCTTCCCATCATCGGGTCGGACAAATTCCACTCTTGATCCATGAGCCTCAATGAATACTTTCGGAATACCCAAATCAACCTTTATAATCACCCTGTTACGGTGTGACATTTGATATCATCAAAGCACTCTTCCGGTATCAGTGATTAACATGATCTCATGGTCTGAGGATTAGAACTATTTCGTATGAGTTTGATATAGCAATGAAACTTGATGACTTGATCGTATTGCTATTCGTACTATGGGTGTGAGTGTTCATCACATCATTCTTCTAATGATATGACCTCATTATTAACAACATCCAATGTTCATGATCAGGAAACCTTGATCATCGGTTAATCAACGAGCTAGTATAAAAGAGAAGCTTTACTAGGAACCTTTGGTTTATTAATCACACAAGTATTAATGTTTCCAATTAATACAATTCTAGCATGAGAAATAAACATTTATCATAAACATGGAATATGTTAATAACCACTTTATTATTGCCTCTCGGCCATATTCCCTTCAGATATTTGTACAGAATGTATGTGAATACATGGTATATGTTCATTTGCATGAGTATATCTGAAATGTTTACTTTACGGATTTTGTGAATGATACGCAAACATTTGGGATTTCTTTGGATTTTGAGTTATTGTATGAGCTAGCACTGTGCATTGAAAACGAACAACCCACTATGCATTTGCATGATGCAACAAGGTGTTCTGACGTAAATGCAACAGGTCTAGAGGTAAATGCCACGAGACCAAGTAGAGATAGAAGATGAGCGCAGAGCTAGGGAAACTAGAGAGAAGGAAAATGCAGAAGCAGCAGCCAGAATTCAAGCTTCAACCTCTTCACAACCCGTGTTAGAGCAAAGTTTCATGCAGTTTATGCAACTAGTGGAAGAAACAAGGCAGCGAGACCAAGAAGTCCAAAATAAGTTTATGCACCATATCATGTCACAAAACCGCGAACAAGGATGAGATAATGGAGGACGAGGAGTGAGTCTATCAGATTTCCAAAACACAAGACCACTTCTGTTTGCATCTGCCGCAGAACCTATGGATGCCGAGGATTGGCTAAGAGATATAGAAAGGAAACTAGATGCCATCGGCTGTAACGACGAGGAAAAACTGCGGTACACTTCATACATGTTAATAGGACCAGCAGCATGTTGGTGGGAAACTATGCTAACAATGAAACCACTAGGGTGAGTAATCACTTGGGCAGAATTTAAAGAAAGATTTCGCAACACTCATGTTCCCGATAGTATAATGGAACTTAAGAGAAGGGAATTTGAGAGTGTCCGACAAAATGATTTTTCCCAATACTTCGGTATGTTAGAGAGTTTAGTGAACTATCTCGTTATGCACCTGATGAGGTAGATACTGAAGAAAAGAGGGTGAAAAGGTTCATGAAAGGCTTGAACCTGTATATGAGGATGCAGTTGCATTTGACTGGACATCATAAATTCCAAGAACTAGTTGATGCAGCCATTAATCTGGAAGATGATTACAAGTCCGTCCAAGAGGAACTAAGGAAGAAAGCGCAGACTAAGCCAAAACGTTTTCCAGATCGAAAACCAACACCCAATCTGACCTTTAAACCTAGGCCAGGGCTGGGAAATCCAAACCCTAATCCAAATAGGGGAGGACCAAATCCCAAGAGCAACGTGATATGTCACAACTGTGGAGTTAAGGGACATTACAAGTCTGAATGCAGACAACCCAAAGTCATCTACTATGGATGTGGACAGCCGGGACACATGAAACCCAGTTGTTCGAATAAACAATCCTTTACTCCACCAATGGGAGGGAACCGACGATCAATTGGGACACAAGCTTCCAAAGAAAGCAACCCTGAAGACAGCAAGGGGAAGCCATATGGAAAGCTGAACTATACCAGCGTGGCTGAAGTAATACACTCAGAGGAGGCAGTTCTAGGTACGCTCAATATCATGACCTATCCGGTGAAAGTACTGTTTTATAAAGGGCAACGATGTCTTTCATTTCCAAAGAATTCATTGACGCATACGGCCTTAAGTGTAAGCCGCTAGATCAACCTATTACCATATTATCTACTGGAGGAATGGTATTAGTAACATGACAACGAATAAAGCAAGTCCTTATGATTTGCGGATATGAGTACTACGCGGATTTATTCATAATACCCATGAGCGATATAGCAATCATTATGGGAATGGATTGGTTAGTTATCCATGGAGCCCAAATAGATTGTGGTACAAATACCGTAACCCTAAAGACCCCAATCGGAAAAAAAATTGTGTATCAAGGAGACAGAAACGCTCATTTAGAGGCAGAACTACAGTTCAATGCTCTGAAAGAGAACAGAATAGAGGATATACTGGTGGTGAGAGAATTTCAGGATGTATTTCCACAAGAATTACCAGGAATGCCACCTGACAGAGAAATAGAGTTTACAATTGAGTTAGTACCGGGAACAATACCGATAGCACAAGCACCATATAAAATGGGGCCGAAGGAGTTAGTAGAATTAAAAGCTTAGTTAGATGAACTCGATGAGAAAGGATTCATAAGAGAAAGCATATCTCCTTGGGGAACTCATGTAATATTTGTTAACAAAAGAGATGGAGGCAGAAGAATGTGCGAAGATTATAGAAATTTGAATAATGTCACTATCAAGAACAAGTACCCCTTACCAAGAATCCAGGATCTGTTTGATCAAGTTAAAGGAGCTGGAGTTTTCTCCACAATAGACTTAAGATCAGGGCACCATCAGATAAAAATCAAAGAAGAAGATATTCCGATAACAACATTTGTATCAAGATATGGACACCATGAATACTTGGTTGTACCATTTGGATTAACCAACGCACCAGCAATATTCATGAACTTGATGAACAAGATATTTATGCCTTATTTGGATAAGTTCGTCATAGTATTCATTGATGACATACTGGTGTATTCCTAGGATGAAGAAGAACATGCAAACTACCTTAGAATAGTTTTGCAAACACTCAGAGAACACCAACTCTATGCTAAGTTTAGCAAGTGTGAGTTCTGGCTTGATAAAGTAGAATTTCTTGGTCATGTAATAACCAAGGAAGGAATAGATGTCAACCCAAATAAAGTTTAGTCAGTTCTGGAATGGCCAGCACCAAAGAATGTTAAAGAAGTCAGAGGATTTTTAGGAATGGCCGGATACTATACGAGATTCATTGAAGGATTCTCTAAGATAGCCAGACCAATGACAAAGTTATTGAAAAAGAACACACCTTTCATCTGGGATGAGAAGTGTGAAAAGATTTTTCAAGAACTTAAGGATAAATTAACCACAACACCAGTCTTAGCCATCCCTAAACCAGGAAAAGACTACACAGTATATTGTGATGCATCCAAGCATGGATTAGGTTGTGTCTTAATGCAAGAGAGGAAGGTGATTGCGTATGGGTCTAAACAATTACGACCTCATGAACTCAACTATCCAACCCATGATCTGGAGTTAGCAGTAGTAGTTCATGCACTCAAGAGTTGGAGGCACTTTTTATATGGATCAAAATGTGAACTATTCACTGATCATAAAAGTCTCAAGTATTTCTTCACTCAAAAGGATCTAAACATGCGACAATGGAGATGGTTAGAATTGATTAAAGACTATGATCTGACAATAAACTATACTCCGGGAAAGGCTAATGTCATAGCAGACGCGTTAAGCTGAAAAGCCACTTGCAACATGTTAGAAGCACGTAGAATACCAAAAGAGTTGCAAAAAGAAGTTGCGCAAATCTTGAAGGGATATTGGGAAGGAAAGCCCCAAAATACTACAGAGATCATCGAAGCCTTGACTGAGATGAATATGGATCTGAAAGGAGAAATTCTTAAGAGGCAAAAACAAGATCCATTCATAGTCGAGGAAATCCACAGAATAGATGAAGGAAGAAAATCCATGTTTGAACTCTGGGAGGAGAATTCGTTATGGTTTCAAAATAGGATATGTGTACCAGATATTCGTGAGATAAAGGAAATTATTCTCAAGGAAGCTCATCAAACACCTTACTCAATACATCCAGGAACTACCAAGATGTATATGGAATTAAAGGATGTATTTTGGTGGAATAACATGAAGAGAGAGATAGCTAAGTATGTTTCTGAATGTCATACATGCCAAAGAGTTAAATCAGAAAATCAGAGTCCTGCTGGAAAATTACAACCTTTGCCTATTCCCAAATGGAAGTGGGAAGAAATAGGAATGGATTTTGTTACCGTCCTACCCATGACTAGGAATCAAAAGGATATGATTTAGGTAATAGTGGACAGGTTAACAAAAAGTGCTCATTTCTTAGCAGTAAATATGAAAGATAGTTGTGAAAAACTCGTAGAAATCTACGTCAACAAAGTTGTTAGTAAGCATGGAATACCAAAGAAAATAGTGTCAGAACGAGGTTAAGTGTTCACCTCAGCATTTTGGAAACAACTTCAAAAAGCTCTAAGAACCAAACTAGACTATAGTACTGCATACCATCCACAAACTGGAGGACAAATGGAAAGAACGAACCAAATTATTGAAGATAAGCTGAGAGCATGTGCTTTAGATTTTGGAGGATCATGGAACGAACATCTACCCTTAGCAGAATTTTTGTACAACAGTAGCTATCAGAGTAGTATTAAGATGGCACCATTTGAAGCACTTTATGGAAGAAAGTGTATATCGCCAGTTTGTTGGTTCGAGGATAAAAGCAACATAGAGTTCGAGCCTAACTATATAAAGGATCAACAAGTAGTAATTGATATCATTTGAGACAGATTAAAGATTGCTCAGAGCCGACAAAAGAGTTATATAGACTTAAAAAGAAGAACATGGGAACCCCAAGTCGGAGATATGGTATATCTAAGAGTCAGTCCGACTAGAGGAGTTAAGAGATTCGGGGTTAAGGGGAAGTTAAGTCCTCGATACACTGGGCCATTTAAGATTTTGAGTCATAAAGGAGCAGTGGCCTATGAACTAGAATTACCAACAAAACTATTTCAAGTTCACAATGTATTTCACGTCTCACAGTTGCGAAAATGTTTGAAAGTACCAAAAGAACCTTTGAGTTATACAGAATTAGAACTTAAACCAGATTTGACCTATGAGGAGAAATCGACAAAGATTCTAGATGAAAAGTGGAAATGGCTTAGAAATAGGGCAATAAAATATTGTCGAGTACAGTGGAAGCACCATCCTGAGAGAGAAGCTATATGGGAGAAAGAGGACGATTTACGCAGGGATTATCCTTATCTCTTTAGGTACCTAGTTCCGGCAACTTTGGGACGAAGTTCTTATAAGGAGGAGAGGATGTAACATCCCGACATATAGGACTCAGGGAAGGGGTAGTTCTAAATTGTAATTTGCATTTCAGTCCTTTCAAAAGGTGGATTTTAAAAAACTTATTTTGTTAAGGTTTAAAGTGTGAAGTTTGAATAGAGGTCACATTTAAACTCTGTAATTTGAATAATATTTCAAATTTGAAATATTTTGAACTTAGCAAAGTATGGGGGTAAATATTATAAATCACACATGTCATTAAAAAGAAGTTGGTAACTTCATAAAAGCACTTTGATCATCAAGTTGTTTGTTTGAGTCCAAATTCATATTTTGGATTTAAAATTATTCATCAATGGATAATTAGGGCCAAATTCAAATATTCATAACAATTTAAATAAAAATCAGAAAAAATATGAAACAAGTTGCATATGAAAGATAAAAAGAATCTTTATTCAATAGAATCATACATATAGTTACATACCACATAGTGGTAAGATTACAAAAATCTGAAAATAAAAAGAAAAAGACCCTAAATAGCCTATCTACCATCTTGATCTTTTCTTCTTCTGATCTTCTTCAACCTGCAAGCCAAAAACACTGAGAAAGTTTTGTATTAGGATTCAAATGTTGGTTTAACCTAGGGTCAACCAATTACTTTGGAATCCATCTTTATTAAGTCAAGAAACTTGGTTCTGAACTTAATTATCTAGGGCAGTGGCCAAATCCAAATAAACAGAATATGAATAGGAGAAAATTCAAAGTTTAGAAACAAACTAGTTGCTGCAGTAAATCAAACAAGTAGGACAGCTAGATGACCTAGTTAAATCTTGGAAATACTTCAGACAAAATAATGACAGTAGATAAAGCCACAGTAGCATTTAGAATATCTCCAACATAAAATATTAAGCAAAGAACTCATGCATCAGAAAATACCCTAGCCAGGATTCCATAGTTAAAACAAGCTCAATGAGAATTATTCAGAATTAAATGACCAAGAGTTTGCTAAACAAGATTAGCAAGTAATTAGCATCCAAGATGAACCAGAGACCAAAACCATCATTGACTTAGCATACATAAATGGACATCATCTCAAAAAGTATAAACTTAGTAACCAGAAACAAATATTGAGCAAGCTGATTATAGAAATAATATAAAATTCACCTATGATTAATAGATTCATGAAAATTATGAATCTGGGCTAGAATCCAACATAGAGAGGTGGTTCAGAACAGTGCACAAGCACCTTAGTCACCAAATGCATGTAAATAGGTGTCAACACCACAGTGATTGGCCAGCCCTATAAATACCCCCTTCTTCCACATGAACACTCACAAAAATTCTCAGAGCAGCTCATAAGAACACCTTGAGGCCAGAGGCTAGAGGTTAAGAGCAAAAGCTCATAGAATATTCCAAGCCAAAGGCTAGAAGTGAGAAAAGGAGCAAACTCACCACTAGTGAGTAGCCCAAACCCGAAATTGCACACTAGTAGGTAGGAGAAGGATCAGAGCAAGGAGTTGCTGATCAAGCTGAGCCAAGGCAGAGAAGCACTGCCCAAGCTCATCACAACATCATCAAGGCAGAGAAGTACTGCCCAAACATACTTTGGAAACTCCAAAGGTTGTATACGAGGATTCATGTTTCAAGCAGAGAGGGAGAGGTAGAATCTACCTTTGCAAGCTTGTCGTTCAATTCTCCAATGGAGAAACAGCACGACCATGCTCAGGGCATAGCCATTAAGATTGTGTATATAAGCTTAAGGAGGAAGATGAAGTGGCAATCACAAAAAGTGACTACTTACTTCATCATCATAACCTATAACACACTTGCATCTAGGTCACTGAATCCTAAGATTCAGAAAATTATTGTGTTAATCATTTGAAGGAAATGATTGTTGCAAGCTCTAAGAGCTATAATTGATGTATTTTTCTTACATGTGTATGAGCATTTGCTCAAGCCAAGTATTCTGAATAACGTGTCTAACTGAAGAACTGACAGAACACTGAATCAATGATTCATAGTTCATAGTGTTCAAACAAGCTATCGAGCACTAGTACCAGTAGCAAGCAAGTATATTACTGAGAGGAATGAAAGCATAGGAAACACACATAACACTTCGACTGTCATTGAACTCAACACTGTCAGGGACAGTTAAGATTCAGAGCATATCTAGAGAAGTGACCAAATCATGCTCAAACTAGCATTTCTGGAAAGCTTAGATCACCAGTAGACATAATAACAGTAGCTAGATCATGCTAGAACACCAGAGCATGCATGAACTGAAGGAAACATTCAGAGGACCAAAACCCTAATTTCCCAAATTGGGGGAAATCAAGGGGGAAAATCTGGGGGCTATCCAAGAGTAGCAGAGAGAGAGGGAGAAGAAGTATGACACTTACTTGTTCATGGAGCCAAGCCCCAATGGAGGCGAAGCACAGGTAGCAGAAGCCATGGCCGAGGTCATGGAGGAAGAACCCCTTGATGCAACCCAAGCTAGTGACTCTAGGTCACCTTGGGGAAGCTAAGCAAGCCAGCTTAGCCAAGGAGCAAGCCAAGGCTTGTCAGAGATGATGAGCGCATCGAAACCCTAACCCTAGCGGGTCAGAGGGGATGCATGCACGCATAATCGAGCACCAGAGCTCGAATCACTCAGTGAAGTGGTCAACCCAAGGGTGGGGAGCATGTTGGTGGCGGCGATTGGCCGGCGATGGCCGGGGACGGTCGGAGCGAGGCGGCGAAGGTGGCAGCGGCGTGATCGCCATGGCGTCGCGAGAGAGAGAGTGAGAGAGAGGTGGAGGTGTGCGGTGGTTCGGTCCGACCGAAACGGCTTGGTAGGTTTGACCGAGGGGTCTGACCATTGGGCCCCACCTAGGGGTTTTCTGTAAATTGTTTTAATCTTAGGGACTTAACTGTAAAACTGCCATTACTTTTTGTTTAGGAGTCCAAAAATTATGAAAAATATATTTTCTAAAAACTAAAAATATGACTAACTCAACTATGTCATTAAATGTAAGTTTTAGAAATAAAGTTTTTTAATCATTGTTTTGTTGATAAATGAGATTAATAACTTAAAGACTTATTCAAATATTTATCAAAATATGTTTAAACATCAAGAAAAGTTTTGAATTTTGTTTATCACTTGTATGAAGTTTTGAAAATCAAAAATTTCAATTATGTCTTTGATAAATGACTTGGGTATTAATAAAGTACCAAAAGAAAACAAAAACCAAGAAATAATACTTTCCAAATATTGGAGATTATTATATAGAACAAAAAGAATACCATTTTGAATATGGAAATATTCAAAATAGTATATAAACCAACTTAAGAAGAATATCTTGGAACTTCTTTTGAGTTTGCAATATATTTGTCTTTGCAGAATAGAAAGATTTTTCACAGAGTTCTGGCTATCTGATCCTTCCGGTGGTTCATAGCTTATCCAGTTGTTCGATCAACAATGTGCTTCAGTTCAATGGGTCTTTCTATAGCAAAGCAGTATATCTAAATATATGAACATTCTAAAGTGAAATTCATATGAAGATTCTAAAGGAAAATTCATATGATTAACAAGAAACTCAAACAACAAATCACTCAAGCACACGGGAAGGGTTTATCAAAACTATTATTTCAAGTAATATTTTTCAAATCATTTGGATTTTAAAACATTGTCTTCTATTCGGACATTGGTAAATCTTCAGAACCCAAGGTCCAGGGTTAAGTAAAACCTTCGAACTACATTATCTTGCAGTTGTCAGGCAAGTTCACTCTTGCTCATATCTATTGATTATTTTCAAAAGAATATATTGAGTAGTATTTCATACCACTTGCATCAAAGTACTACCTGCAAATAAAAATTTGGTGGATAATGGAACCATTGACTAGAGGTACGATCGGAGCATCATATGGTGGAGGTTCCATTGTACCAGGAATGCCTAGCATTTAATAACAACTATTATCTGTCATTCAAAAGCACCGTAAATCGTGCTGACCATAGAACTTGGTGTGGGACAAGAGAATTAGAAGTTACTTCCTAGTTTCTTATATCCTCGGAGGTATAACTGGATTGACATTCCTTTTGGGGAAAATCAATGGGTGGGAGCCCATCGTAAATGTCCCTGCTCTTTGCTATAGAGTAACAGTTAATATCTTCTAGCGGAGAGGGTAATTGATTCAGACCGAGGTTTGGATTAATTACAAAGGGTGGATTACAAAATTAGATTGTGCTCGACATGATTCGGCTATACTTGGTAACTGGCCTCATACCATAGGAATTATGATATTGGCAATAGGGTCAAGGACATTTGTGGGAAAAATTAGCGCACCTCTGCAGAGTGTATAGAATTGTGACATGTTAGTCCTTATTCCGGGAAAGGAATTGTGAACACCGCGTGGAAAGGAACTATGAAAAAGTTCTAACAACCCGCAAAGACTGATGAACATAGTTTTTTATGAAATTCAAACTTTGATTCATCTAACAAAAACTATTTTCCAAAACTTGCATATGTTTGGAATTCCCTTAATTCCAAGCAATTGTTTTATTTAGCATGATACATCATTTCCATAGAACTTGCAGAGTACGCATGTACTCAATATATCCTCAAAAACCCTTGCTTTAGATTGTGAGAACAGCGAAGATGTTCCTGACGATAGTGAGGACCAATACTATGAGGAGCCGGATCTCTCTAGAGGATTAGAAGGAGTTGACTACAGTATCGTTTACGGTACTAGCGACGAGGAACCGGATGCCGAAGCATAGAAGTACGGGATAGTTAGGGGATCTTAGCGACAATTCTTAAATAAGTTGCTCATGCTTGTAATGGTGCTATGCCTTATACTTCTATTACTAATTAGATTCACTAATTTGAAATGGTTTACGAATGAGACTCCTCAATGGACCGAAGATGATCTCGAAGCTTTTGTACATTTTTTGTTGGTATCTATGAACACGTAAAGTTGCGGACCCGCAATGTTTCTGTTGTACCACTCTGAGGGATGTGATATTTACGGAAGGGGACTTTTGTCACATCCCAAAATTTTGGAATGTGAAAATAAATAAAATAGGAATCATGTATGTTTGAATTGATTGAAATTTCACAAAGAATTAAAACTTTTTGCTTTATTCAAAAACCTTATTAGAAAACTATTTCAAACTCTTGAAGAAACTATTTTGAGGAAAAAGAATTTCAAAATACTATTTTGTTTTTATTCAAATCCTATGCAAGCATTATTTGCAGAGGAGATATTACACAAATCACATTACCAAAAAGGAAATTGAAAATAAAGTTTTATTGGGTTTATTCTCTAAACCCTAAAGGATTATTTTTAAAATCCTATTTCTATTTTGGATTATGCAAATAAGCCCTATTGGCCAAACCTATAAAACAATTTTTGAAAAAGTTTGTCTTACCATAAAAACTTCCTCCTTACTGTTTTGTATTAATATTTTGAATTTTAGAAAGTTTCAGCAATTGGTTTGAAGTCATTTGCATAGCAAAATCAAAAGTTATAAAAGAAATAAGAAAACAGAAAAGGAAAAGAAGAAAGGAAGAAAAAAATATATAAAATGGCCACGAGGAACCAATCGGCCCAGCGTCGGAATCAGCCCACAACCCATTTAACCAAATCCCGAACGGGTACCCAGCTTCCATCTTTCTCCCGCTGACGTGTGGGCCCCACATGTCAGGCCACATCATCGTCCCCTACCTCTGGCCGAAATCACCGGAGAAGACACCGCGTCGGGAGGATTTTTCGCCCCTTCAATTCGAATCAATACATGCCTAATTCGCCCCCGCGCCGACCCTATAAAACCCCCCCGGTCTCCTCTCCTTTTCCCCCTTCTCTCCGTTGCATATTGCGCCGCCAGGCCGCTCTGATTCCTCATCGGAGGCCCGCAGTTCCGCCGCCGTTCGTTGATGATTACGGTGACACCGTAAGTCCCCGAGCTCCCTCTCTGGCCTTGTACTCCCTCCCTCACTCTAGAGATCCCGCTGATGTTTTTCTTTTGACCAAACACACCGCAGATCGACGCAACCATCGCCACCCGAGGACACCTCCGCATGAGCTCCTCCAGCGGCTTCTCCTCGGCATTCCAGGAAGAGGAGCTCGACTCCGCGGACGCCACCGAACTCCCCTCGCCGTTACGCACCTCATCCACATCTTTGTCGTCACCGAAAACCACCGAAGCATCTCTATCGCCATTCCCGAGCCGCTACCTCACCGTCGACGACCGGAACCCTAGCCCCCACGGTGAGCTCTCCCTCCCCTTCATCTGTCCATCGTTAGATCTAGATCCAACGGGTTATAACAAACCACTTAAAACGAATCTGTATTAGATCTGGGCCGCTCAGATTCTTTAATCCAACAGCCACAGTTGTCGATCCGACCGAAGCGGTACTCGCCAGTCACGATGCGCCACGTGGCCAGCCCCTCGTTTAAATAGAAATCAATTTAGAAAATAGACAGAATTGTGCTGAAACTATGGAAAATCATATCTCCTGAACCACAGATCCAAAAAATAGCAAATAATATGTCTATGGATTCCTAAAAATGTGTAGAACACAATTGTGCAATAAAATTTGTCTTTTGAACTAGTTGAAAACATTCAAATTTAAATATGTGAGTTTGAGTGTTTTTAATATAGTTCAATTTCTATAAATCCTTTTTAATTGATTCTTTTTGCAATAGAATCATATTGTTATCCTCTGTCCAGTAGAACCACTGCACAAATTATTTGGGAAAATTTCCTCAAGTATTCAAATTCAAATGAGGATTTGAGTATTTTCTATCTAGATTTAATTCTATAAATATCTTAGGCATAAATCTTTTTGTAAAAATTGCTTATCTTGATACTTAAAATCTACCAGAACACTTCACACACTTTTTCACACTTCTCCAAATGACAAATCCACTAGTTCAACCTATTTGCAAACTATGTGTTATTTGAGCACTTTGCACAAATGAATCCTAATTCCTATCATGCACTTTGTGCTATTTGATTTTTGTCCCACTATGCAAATGGTGTGAATAATCCGAAGTCCTAATGACCACTCAACTCTACCATGACTTAGTGAAAATCTACACTCTATCCTTGCCCCAAGTGCAAAACTATCAATCCCATCTTACCCAAAATTCTTCTAAGTATTTTGACTACCCCATCCAACAAATATGACATAGAAGTTTTCCCATATCAAGACCATGGAGAAGAAGTTGAAGAGAAGACAAGAAGATGAAGGAAAACAAGAAGTTGAAGAGAAGACAAGAAGATGAAGTAAAACAAGAAGTTGAAGAGAAGGCAAGAGATGAAGGAAAAACAAGAAGATCAAGATCAAGAGCCAAGTCAAGAAGATGAAAGTGACAGACCTCATGACTTAGAATTTATCCATCCAACTTCTCAAACCAAGACTAAGAATCTCCTTAAACTATTTTTGCTAAAGTGTTTGACACTTCCTAACAATTTAGAAAACCCCATCAATCTTTATAAGTCCTTGACTTAGCCATTCTCTCCATCCATACCAAGTCAACTTCATGGCACAATCTTTTGTGCAATTATCACTAAGACAATTGAAGACTAAGCTAAAACAAATAAACATTTTTGTTGTCTTGTTTGATTATATTGCTTTGAATGGTGTGCTTATGGTGTGTTACCTTCTATCTTATAGTTGTACGGAGAGCCACGTGTGTTGATTAAGAGAAGTATAATCTTCAGAAATTTCTAAGGCAAGTGAAACTTTTATTATAATTGTTTGGTGTTTTATAAGTATGTAGTACTTTTCTGCAGTATGCTTGTGTAGGGGGGTTGTGCTTTACAATGCAAACCCAATTAAATAATCTTTATTGATTGATAGAAGATGCCATAGGAGTTGGTTGCTTAGCTATGCTTGTAGACAAAGATCGGATACTATATCAAGAGATTGGACTATTGAAGGGAAGGCTCTACCTTGATAGCAAAGTATGGATGGTGGACGACCTGCGTGGAATTGGTTTGAACACACTTGGAAGCGTAGATTTTTGAAGGGGATGAACTAGTTATATTTGATGTCTTAAGGGTTTAATGCGGTAGGAACAGTGTTACCTTTTATTCTGAATTGGGTTCACTGCGGCAGGAGCAGTGTTATCCTTTAATATTTGACTTTGGTTCACTGTGGTAAGAGCAGTGTAACCTCTTTATGGTCCACTGTGGTTGGAGCAGTGTTACCTCTTATATGTATCTTGGTTCACCGTGGAAGGAGCAGTGTTACCACCAAAGTTGACCCTTGGTTCACTGTGGAAGGAGCAGTGTTACCACTTAGTTGTCACATGACCCATTGAAATTTTATAAATTTTGTCCCTCTGGAACATTGAGGAAGCACTAGGGATTACTACAAGTTTTGATGGGAAAGATTGAAGTCTTTGAAAATATCATGACACAATTTATAGCCTCGAACTCTACTTAGCCAAATATTTCTTGTGTAGATGTGTCTATTTTCTTTTCTTTCTTGTGACACTTGCCAATACAATTCAAATGTATTGACCCTTCGTGGCTGCAATGTTTCATGTTGCAGATTTAGGTGACAAGTAAGGTACACCAGGGTTACGAGTCTATCCTCAACATGCTCGCCTATTGCACATGAAGACGAAGGACTCCATGCTACTTCTGAATTTTGTTGTAAACTCTGATATTGAGATGGCCTTGCGCTATGAAAATTGTAAGGTTTCATTATGTAATTTCTGGATCATACAATGTAATAAAATGACCTTTGTTTCTTGGTATTACATCTTAAACTGTTTGTGCTAGCGACTGATCCAGGGACTAGCACAGTAAAGCACAGGATCTCTACCTTTGAAAGGTGAGGTCGCTACAGATGGTATCAGAGCATTGTGTTGCCCTTAGGTTTGTGACCCTAGGATTGGACAAAGACCCCTTAGAAAATAGGAGTTGTTTTGTCTATAAGTTATTACACACTCGTTATCTCCTAAACTCTTCCCTTAAGTCATTTTTGTCTCTATTTCTCTTCATTTCAACTCATTACGAAGAGCTTCAGCTTCACCACTGCCAAGGACTTCAAGAGCACCTGCTTCAGAAATCGTCTTCGTGACATCATCAACATACCAAGTCTACCTATCCCTATCATTCAAGGAAGCAAGTTGAAGAAAATTGAAGGAGGAAAGCTTGTGCGTCAATACTTCTAGGACTTAGAAATTCTTAATAGGGAACTTGATAACAGTAGGACAACTAACTACTTAGCAAATGATGAGCTATGCGACCAACTTAAGAGAAAGAACAATGCTACATGGAGCAAGAAGATAAGATCAAGACAAAGGACGCAAAGATCAAAGCTCAAGACAAGATGTTCAAGAATCAAGAGGAGAAGGTCCAAGATAACAAGTAGATTAGAGAGAATAATGCGATGGTAAGAGCAACGAATTTGAGTTAGGACCTGGCCATGAAGTGATTGTGAAGCTACGTGCCAAGAAGAGAGAGCTTCAATCGAAGATCGACGCTCCAATTATGAAGGTGAAGAAGTACAAGACGATGTTTGCTGAGCACCATCATGGAAAAGGAAGTTGACATGGAGGAATAGAGTAGTTAGTGAGACCACCATGTGAAATGATGTCTAGTGAGTTTGTTCAAACCTTCGTGACGTTTAACCACCCACGTACTTGAAGCTATTTGTGAGTTATGTGAATGCTTTTTTTGTTTTTGATGATTGTTTCTCTGCATGTGTTGTGGGTAGGAAACTTTGTTCCCTAGACTCTATCTCTAAGTCTAACCTCACCTATTTCAGACCCAACAGATGCCTCCTCGCCGCGCTCCTGAGGAATAGATGCAGCAGATGATGGAAGCCCAGGCTCAACTCATGCAAGTCATGACTCAGATTCTTGCCAACACTCAGAACAATAACAATAACAACCCTCCACCACCACCACCCCCTCAGGTCGACATGATTGCAAGGTTCTTAAGGCTTCGCCCTGCGAAGTTTTCTCGTGCTGCTGAACCACTGGAGGCCATGGATTGGCTCCGTTCGGTTAACAAAGACTTGGTGACTACTGGTTGCACCGATGCTGAAAAGGTCAGGTTTGCACCTCATCTGTTGGAAGGACCAGCAACAAGCTGGTGGGACACTTATCAAATCACTCACCCCATTGATGGAGTGACCTGGGACTCGTTCCAAGAGGGATTCCGAGCTGCACATATTTCAGCTAGAGTGATGAGCCTGAAAAAGAAGGAGTTCCGTGATCTCAAACAAAGGCATTATAGTGTGTCAGAATACAATGATGAGTTCACCAATTTATCACGCTATACGCCAGATGATATTGACACTGATGCAAAGAGGAAGGAGAAGTTTTTAGAGGGCCTTAATGATGAGTTGTCAATTCCCTTGTCAGTCGCATATACTCCTACATTCCAGGCACTGCTTGATCAAGCTATAATTCTAGGAGAACAAGATGAAGCAATCTGAAAGCAGAAAGAGGAAACACCATACTAGCAAGTATCATGATCCTATGCATATGCGTAACTTCCATGTTGGTAGTGGAGGTTCTAGATTTCACAAGAATGGAGGAAACAACCAATATAATAATAGTGGAAATGGGCATGAGTACCACAAGGCAAATGGTCACCACCATGATGGCCATAAGAGTCACCACCACCACTTTGGAAGAGGAAATGGTAACAATCATAAAGGCATCAATGGTCACCACAATGACAACATCCTTGCGAAGAAAGATCTAAACCAAATCGAATGCTTCAAGTGTCATGAGATAGGTCATTATGCAAATGATTGCATGGAAAATGGGAATAATGGTCGGTACTCCAATGAGAATGGAAGAAACAATAATAACAATGAGAACAACAAGCCTTCTATAGATCGAAGTAAAGTCCAGTGCTTCAACTGTCGCGACTATGGACATTATGCCGACAAATGCCCAAAAAGGAATTCTTAAAGACACCAAGGGAACCTTGTTGATGCAATAAGATAGCTAGATTCCTTTTAAGGGTGATAGCACCTAAATGTATCCCGAACCCTTCTTTCTAGCCTCTACGAATCTCGGGACGAGATTCCTTTTAAGGTTGGTAGTCTGTCACATCCCAAAATTTTGGAATGTGAAAATAAATAAAATAGGAACCATGTATGTTTGAATTGATTGAAATTTCACAAAGAATTAAAACTTTTTGCTTTATTCAAAAACCTTATTAGAAAACTATTTCAAACTCTTGAAGAAACTATTTTGAGGAAAAAGAATTTCAAAATACTATTTTGTTTTTATTCAAATCCTATGCAAGCATTATTTGTAGAGGAGATATTACACAAATCACATTACCAAAAAGGAAATTGAAAATAAAGTTTTATTGGGTTTATTCTCTAAACCCTAAAGGATTATTTTTAAAATCCTATTTCTATTTTGGATTATGCAAATAAGCCCTATTGGCCAAACCTATAAAACAATTTTTGAAAAAGTTTGTCTTACCATAAAAACTTGCTCCTTACTGTTTTGTATTAGGGATTTCTATTTTCGTGCCCTCGGGTCCTTAGTTGTACTCATTTTTCCCCAGCTCGTTAGTTTTTCCTCAGTTTTGTCTAAGCCCTTGTCTGAAACCCTAACAAGTGCTGGAACGGCCAGTTGCCGGACGGGTCAACAACTTTGACCGTTATCTGCTGACTAGTGGGGCCACGTAGAGCCCGCAAAGACACGTCAGAGCATCCATCATTGTTTGACCGTAAGCATCGTCGTATCCCTGACCAAAATGCGGACGAGTGGGGCTTCGGTATATCGAATGACAAGTGGGGCCATGACGCTGATACAAGGGGCAATAGATGGGTAGGGTTATATTTTTAAACGGAGCTCTACAGCGATGGCACGGAGGAGGTGGCCTGCGGGGTGCCGAGATGAGATCGGCGTCCACAAAGAACTGCATGAGGCGAGACCAGACACATTAGATAGATATGAACTAGAAACGTTTAACCATGCAAAGAAGAGAAGAAATGGTCGAGGACATCGACGATGACCTTAACACTTTGACTGACGGTGTCGGACACGAACGCGAGCAATGTAGAGAAAACTAGTGTCTCTCCTTTCTGGCATGTATAGATGGGTGCTAGGGGAGTGTGGTGGCGAAGGGAAAGACCTCGCGGTGGTCTGTGGCATCCAGCATAGCGGGGCGGCGTGGCCGTGCCCACAGCGGCGTGCATGTTCGGCATTGGCATCAGCATGTACGTTCATCATTGGCCTCGGCGGTATCTTTGGTGTGTCAGTGATCGAATGAGGGGACGGGATTGAGGGTGCATCCCGATGGTGACCTAGCAGCGGCGGCGAGCATGCATAGCCGTTCTGACCATGCCGATATCGGTATCGGCATCGTTTGGAGGCTGTGGTGCTCGAATCATGGTAGAAATTGCGATTCCCTATTATTTTTACATGCATAATATATAGAAAATAGCTAGATCTCTAAATCAATGCATATGAAGCTACATATATATTCTTGGTCATAATCCCCTTATCTAAAGGGGATGGATGCATGGCTTCACGTCGTCGTCGCTTTCATCGTCAGTATCTTTGTCGTCCGTGTAGTAGTACTTCCTGCACAATGTTACGTCGAACACCTTCACTGTGAGCACATCATCGCCTTCATATTTGAAGTGTAGGATGTAGCCGAAATCCACACCGTGCGCGATGGCGAAATTCTCCCAGCCCTTGTCGAGGTACATCCGGCCTTGTCCGTCAAATAGGACCTCCACGGTCCAGAGACGAGGACCGCAGTTAGCTGCTCGCAGATACACCTTTGCGGGCTCCTGGCCGTCAAGATAGTCCGCAAACTTTTTTATGGGAGTGCCTGCAAAGAGATCGAGTGCCGATCGTTTGAAATTAAAGGCTTTTTGGAACATGCACATAATTAATCACATGCATCATATATGTGGGAACGCGTACGTACCTTCTTGGCCAAAGGGTCTTCATAGATGACGATTAAGAACTCCTCTATGATCAATGGCAGTGTTGACAGTGGTGGTGGCAATGATGATGATCCACCACCCAGGCCGCCCCTTCCCCTTCCCCTTCCCCTTCCGGTCGGCGTCCGAGATGTGGAAGCCATGGGTTTATAAGGGAGAGATGACCGTTGTGGGGTTTACACAATAAATTAAGGAGGAGATGACCATTGTGGGTGTTTATATCTCAACAAAAAAGTAATACCTAAAAGAAATGGAAATTCGTGATAGTTTATTATTTTACCGTGAAAAGTAATGCCTAAAGGAAATTCGTGATAGTTTATCATTTCACCGTAAAAAGTAATGCCTAAAAGAAATAGAAATGCGTGATAGTTTATCATTTTACCGTGAAAAGTAATGCCTACAAGAAATGGAAATTCGTGATAGTTTATCATTTTAGCGTGAAAAGTAATGCCTACAAGAAGTGGAAATTCGTGATAGTTTATCATTTTACCGTGAAAAGTAATGCATAAAAGAAATGGAAATTTGTGATAGTTTATCATTTTACCGTGAAAAGTAATGCCTACAAGAAATTCATGATTACCAAACTTGTTGAATCCGGTGGCAAACTCGTTATTTAGCATACATAGAGGGGTAGTAGTTTGCCACCGACAGATAGAGAGAGGGTGGCACGATCCTGCCCGTTAGATCATAGGATCGACGGTAGGTGGGCATGATCCGTGTGACAACAGCTCGACCAATCAGGCCAAGTTTGGGCTTCTGTGAGAAGCGAGAGGGTAAAACTGAGTAGTATCAAGGATACAAGGGCAAGTAAATAGTAAACAGGCTAAGGAATTCAAATAAGAGATTTAGAAAAATAAAAACACATGTTTTGTACAATGAAACCCAGGTTGGCCTACCTCAAAGTATTAGCAATTCAAATATACATGAGTGTAAAAATTATGGCCTCATTCAGACAAACTATGTTTTGGGTATAGATGTTTTGAGAAGGGGTTTGAGTGGAAAGCCATGAACCTTCATAGCTACTAGTGATTTGAGAAGTGGCCATTTGTGTTAAAACTTGATTTATATATGATTGTCTACGTGGCAGGTCGCGTAACAAGACTCCATGAGTAGTAGGCACTATGATTTTATTTTTTTGAATTTTTTTGCGCATGAAATGACTCAATTAGATAGCTTAATCCCATTTGTTGACTCTCTGTTGACCAGCCACTTGAGGGTAAAACTGAGTATATTGCACTAGCCAGTATTAGTACTCGAGGGGAAAACTGAGTACAGATATTTTTCCAGTGTAAGACTCGAGGGTAGAACTGAGTACACGTAACGGTGCAGACGTGCAGTCCCACGGACGCGTGTCGCAGTGAGCAGCGGTTAGCCGCGCGATGCGCGTGTTGAGACCAAACGTCAACTGCTGAGACGAACTGTCACTTTGCCAGTACAGAGCCCCTCTCTCCCTCCCTCTGCACACAGTCTCATTATAACTCACGCACGCAACCACGCCTCTCACGTCCCATCACCTTCTCCAAATCCAAAAAACCCAACCGCCCTACGCGCGCTCCCCTGCCGGCGATGGAGAAGAAGAATGCGTCGGCGGCCGTCGCCCCCGAGCCCGTCGCCTCCGAGCCCGTCGCCTCCGAGCCCATCGCCTTCGAGCCCGTCGCATCCAAGCCCGTCGCCGCCGAGCCCGTCGCATCCGAGGGCGGCACATCCAAGCACGGCGCCTCCGTGAACTGGGCCTCTCTTAAGGGTGACGGACCACTTCACAAGATCGGCGACTGCTTACTGGCGAACGAGGAGTACGTGGACACCTACGCTGCTTTGAGGCAAGTTTGTACAAATTGGCGCTCAGATCTACCTGAGCCCGACGTGCACCTGCATGAATGGATCATGGTAGAACACGCCCTTCCACGCGCCGCTGAGTTCTCCTTCCTCAACCTTCGCACATCCCGCAATGTCACCATCGATCTAACAGAAGTTCACGCAAGGTTCAAATTCCTCCATATCTATAGAGTTAATCTATTTTTATTTTCAATCGTAAACATCTTAGTGCTGAATGTTATCTTCATCAATATATTTTAGATACTACTTCGTCGGCTTTTACCGTGGCGTCATCGTGCTTGCCCAGAAGAACCAGCCGCACAAGATACGGCTTCTGAACCCACTCACAAAGACATTGAACACTACATTTGAGGTGCAGATGCCATCTATGATTGTGGAGTCAGTCGCTGTAATGAAGTCCCCGACTATGGTCTTCATTTGCACAGGTTACCCCAATGAAATTGCTTGGGTCGATGAGAGCTCTCCTACTAAAGATATAGATGAAGAAGATTGGGGAGAAGGAAGATTTTTGATCAAGGACCATTCTCTGCGTTGCATTACCCCGTTCAATGGTGAATTGTATGCAATAGCTGTGAACAATTTTGAGTTCGGAACATTAGTGTGCACCAACAATGTCAAGTTGGAGTAGCACGCGAGCACTGTCAATATGGAGACACTATTTTCATTTCCAGAACTTGGAAATGACAAGTTCTACCTTGTGAAGTCTGATGGTGATCTGCTGCTTGTGTTGTTGGGCGGCAGCAGTGGCAACAGGCATTTGGAGGAAGGTCAACCATTGGTGTACCATATGGACACTGAGAGCCGCTCTCTCCATGCCGTCAACATTGGCAGTCGTGCCTTCTTCGTCAATTATAAACGGTGTATCTCCGTCGACACCAGAGTGCACCCGATAGTTCGACCTGGCTACATCTACTATGTAGATTTCGGTTATATCAGACAGTACTTTGATGATAGAAAGGCCTGGGATGAGTGGCCACGACGTGTGGATAGATTAGATTACGACGGTCTGAAAATAGAACGAAGGCCATACCGTTTGGAGGATGTATTGGCTGCACACTGCAGACGGAAGGAGTTCAGTCAATATTTTTTTCGTCTCATGGAATATAGCGATGACGAAATATATGATGAAAAATGAAGAACCTTCATGTTGGGCATACATTGCGTCTTGTATTATTTTCAGCGTAGTTTGTCGTGAACATTAACATCGTTATTGGCTGCTTTTGGCTGCTGTATGCAGTTTATGTATTATACTATACTAGCTTCTAGATTTGCTACTAGATTTGTTACCATATTGGGCAAAAAACGAGGGCCAAAAGGCAACAATCATTGAACAAAGACAGAAATAGAAGCTTCTCTAGATTTGATACTAATTCGGTGAAAAGAGAGAGAACTGTTACAGAGAGAGGGGAAAAAGGCGCTCTGAAAAGGCGCTCTGAAAAGGCAATGCCAATTTGGCCCGAGAGAGACAGAACCGAGCTCTCATGTACAACCAAACGCGGTCTCGTCCTGTCCCACGCGGTCCCTTTCTACCAGCCCCACGCGACGTAGCCCCACACAATGCGGCCCCACACGTCAGCATGGAACAGTCAACTAAACGGGAATCCTCCCGTCCGAGCTCCTTCTGAGGGTTTCAGACAAGGGCTTGGGGAAAACTGAGGAAAAACTAACGAGCTGGGAAAAACTGAGTACAACTAATGACCTGAGGGCACGAAAATAGAAATCCCTTTGTATTAATATTTTGAATTTTAGAAAGTTTCAGCAATTGGTTTGAAGTCATTTGAATAGCAAAATGAAAAGTTATAAAAGAAATAAGAAAACATAAAAGAAAAAGAAGAAAGGAAGAAAAAAAAAGGCCACGGGGAACCAATTGGCCCAGCGTCGGAATCAGCCCACGGCCCATTTAACCAAATCCTGAATGGGTACCCACCTTCCCTCTTTCTCCCGCTGATGTGTGGGCCCCATATGTCAGGCCACACCATCGTCCCCTACCTCTGGCCGAAATCACCGGAGGAGACACCGCGTCGGGAGGATTTTTTGCCCCTTCAATTCGAATCAATACTTGCCTGATTTGCCCCCGCGCCGAGCCTATAAAACCCCCCGGTCTCCTCTCCTTTCCCCCCTTCTCTCCGCTGCAGATTGTGCCGCCAGGCCGCTCTGATTCCTCATCGGAGGCCTGCAGTTCCGCCGCCGTTCATCGATGATTATGGCGACACCGTAAGTCCCTGAGCTCCCTCTCTGGCCTTGTCCTCCCTCCCTTACTCCGAAGATCCCGCTGATGTTTTTCGTTTGACCAAACATGCCGCAGATCGACGCAACCATCGCCACCCGAGGACACCTCCGCCTGAGCTCCTCCAGCGACTTCTCCTCGGCATTCCAGGCAGAGGAGCTCGACTCCGTGGACACCACCGAACTTCCCTCGCCGTTATGCACCTCATCCACATCTTCGCCGTCACCGGAAACCACCAAAGCATCGCTATCGCCATTCCCGAGCCGCTACCTCACCGCCGACGACCGGAACCCTAGCCCCCGCTGTGAGCTCTCCCTTCCCTTCCTCTGTCCACCGTTAGATCTAGATCCAGCGGGTTATAACAAACCACTTCAAACGAATCAGTATCAGATCTGGGTGATACGTCTCAAACGTATCTATAATTTTTGATGCTCCATGCTTGTTTTTGCACCATTTGCCTTGTGTTTTGTTACACTTCGTGGCATTTTTATGCGATTTCCGGAACTAACCTATTGACAAGATGCCACAGTGCCAGTTCACTGTTTTCTGCTATTTTTGTGTTTCAGAAAAGCTACACAGGAAATATTCTTGGAATTGGACGAAACAAGTTCCTGAAGTCTTATTTTGCCCGGAAGCTTCCAGAGATCCGAAGAGGAGTAGGAGAGGGGCCACAGGCCAGGCTCACACATGGGTGGCGCGGCCCAGGCCCTGGTCGCGCCACCATGGTGTGAGGGCACCTGGTCCCTCCTCTGGCATCGCCCCTTCGCCTATATAAAGCCTCGGGACGGAAAACCCTAAAGGATTCGGCAATTTCCTAGAAAGAGTTCTGCAGTTCCGCCGCCGTCGAAGCCAAATTTCGGGGGACAGAAGTCTCTGTTCCGGCACTCTGCCGGGACGGGGAAGTGCCCCCGGAGCCATCTCCATTGGTCTCCATCGCCGTCTCCGCCGTCTCCATCGACCTCACCGCCATCTCCATCAACCTTGCTATCTCCTATGATGAGGAGGGAGTAGTTCATCCCTGGGGCTGAGGGCTCTACCGGTAGCTATGTGGTTCACCTCTCTCTCCCATGATGTGATCTTTATGTGATCGTGAGCTTTGTATCATGTTGAACAAGTAGATGTTATTATTCAGATATTATGTGTACTCTAGTGGTGTTATTAAAGTAATCTATTCCTCCTGCCATGGTGTAACGGTGACAGTGCGTGCATCATGGTGGTACTTGGTTTAGGCTATGATTGTGATCTCTTGTGGATTATGAGAATAATTATTGCTATGATAGTATTGAGTGATCTATTCCTCCTTTCATGGTGTAATGTTGACAGTGTGTGCACCGTGTTAGTACTTGGTCTAAGTTGCAATGATATCTATCTTGAGTTATGCTTTGATTTGGATATCTCTATGAGTGGTGTTTGTCAAGTACTTGATGGACTTTAAGGGGTGCTTCTGTAGCCACTACACAATGATTAGTGTTATTCAATAGGAGAGTAATTCAGAGTACCATAGTGGAGAGAAGTTTTCTATTTGTTCATTCATGTTATATTGTTGGGAGTGTGTCCACTAGTGAAAGTATGATCCCTAGGCCTTGTTTCCAAGCTTTGCACACCGTTTACTTGCTGTTTTGTTACATGTTTGCTCGCAGCGATATTTATTTCATACCACAGTTACCACTTATAATCATCACTACCGCTTGTATTTCACTATCTCTTCGCCGAACTAGTGCACCTATACATCTGATAAGTGTATTGGGTGTGTTGGGGACACAAGAGACTTTCTGTATCGTAATTGCAGGGTTGTTTGAGAGGGATAGCTTTGACCTCTTCCTCCCTGAGTTCGATAAACCTTGGGTGATCCACTTAAGGGAAACTTGCTGATGTTCTACAAACCTCTGCACTTGGAGGCCCAACAAGTGTCTACAAGAATAGAAGTGCGTAGACATCACTGGGCCGCTCAGATTCTTTAATCCAACGGCCGCAGCTGCCGATCCGACCGAAGCGGTACTGGCCAGTCACAAAGCGCCACGTGGCCATCCCCTCATTTAAATAGAAATCAATTTAGAAAATAGACAGAATTGTGCTGAAACTATGGAAAATCATATCTCCTGAACCACAGATCCAAAAATAGCAAATAATATGTCTATGGATTCCTAAAAATGTGTAGAACACAATTGTGCAATAAAATTTGTCTTTTGAACTAGTTGAAAATATTCAAATTTAAATATGTGAGTTTGAGTGTTTTTAATATAGTTCAATTTCTATAAATCATTTTTAATTCATTCTTTTTGCAATAGGATCATATTGTTATCCTCTGTCCAGTAGAACCACTGCACAAATTATTTGGGCAAATTTTCTCAAGTATTCACATTCAAATGAGGATTTGAGTATTTTCTATCTAGATTTAATTCTATAAATATCTTAGGCATAAATCTTTTTGTAAAAATTGCTTATCTTGATACTTAAAATCCACCAGAACACTTCACACACTTTTTCACACTTATCCAAATGACAAATCCACTAGTTCAACCTATTTGCAAACTATGTGTTATTTGAGCACTTTGCAAAAATGAATCCTAATTCATATCATGCACTTTGTGCAATTTGATTTTTGTCCCACTATGCAAATGGTGTGAATAATCCTAAGTCCTAATGACCACTCAACTCTACCATGACTTAGTGAAAATCTACTCTCTATCCTTGCCCAAGTGCAAAACTATCAATCCCATCGTACCCAAAATTCTTCAAAGTATTTTGACTACCCCATCCAACAAATATGACATAGAAATTTTCCCATATCAAGACCATGGAGAAGAAGTTGAAGAGAAGACAAGAAGATGAAGGAAAACAAGAAGTTGAAGAGAAGACAAGAAGATGAAGGAAAACAAGAAGTTGAAGAGAAGGCAAGAGATGAAGGAAAAACAAGAAGATCAAGATCAAGAGCCAAGTCAAGAAGATTGAAAGTGACAAACCTCATGACTTAGAATTTATCCATCCAACTTCTCAAACCAAGCCTAAGAATCTCCTTAAACTATTTTTGCTAAAGTGTTTGACACTTCTTAACAATTTAGAAAACCCCATCAATCTTTAGAAGTCCTTGACTTAGCCACTCTCTCCATCCATACCAAGTCAACTTCATGGCACAATCTTTTGTCCAATTATCACTAAGACAATTGAAGACTAAGATAAAACAAATAAACATTTTTGCTCTCTTGTTTGATTATATTGCTTTGAATGGTGTGTTTATGTTGTGTTACCTTCTATCGTATAGTTGTACGGAGAGCTACGTGTGTTGATTAAGAGAAGTACGATCTTCAGAAATTTCTAAGGCAAGTGAATGTTTGATTATAATTGTTTGGTGTTTTATAAGTATGTAGTACTTTTCTGCAGTATGCTTGTGTAGGAGGGTTGTGCTTTACAATGCAAACCCAATTAAGTAATCTTTATTTATTGATAGAAGATACCATAGGAGTTGGTTGCTTAGCTATGCTTGTACACAAAGATTAGATACTATATCAAGAGATTGGACTATTGAAGGGAAGGCTCTACCTTGATAGCAAAGTATGGATGGTGGACGACCTGTGTGGAATTGGTTTGTACACCCTTGGAAGCGTAGATTTTTGAAGGGGATGAACTAGTTATATTTGATGTCTTAAGGGTTTACTGCGGTAGGAACAGTGTTACCTTTTATTCTAAATTGGGTTCACTGTGGCAGGAGCAGTGTTATCCTTTAATATTTGACTTTGGTTCACTGTGGTAAGAGCAGTGTAACCTCTTTATGGTCCACTGTGGTTGGAGCAGTGTTACCTCTTATATGTATCTTGGTTCACCGTGGAAGGAGCAGTGTTACCACCAAAGTTGACCCTTGGTTCACTGTGGAAGGAGCAGTGTTACCACTTAGTTGTCACATGACCCATTGAAATTTTATAAATTTTGTCCCTCTGGAACATTGAGGAAGCACTAGGGATTACTACAAGTTTTGATGGGAAAGATTGAAGTCTTTGAAAATATCATGACACAATTTATTGCCTCTAACTCTACTTAGCCAAATATTTCTTGTGTAGATATGTGTCTATTTTCTTTTCTTTCTTGTGACACTTGCCAATACAATTCAAATGTACTGACCCTTCGTGGCTGCAACGTTTCATGTTGCAGATTTAGGTGACAAGTAAGGTACACCAGGGTTACGAGTCTATCCTCAACATGCTCGCCTGTTGCACATGAAGACGAAGGACTCCATGCTACTTCTGAATTTTGTTGTAAACTCTGATATTGAGATGGCCTTGCGCTATGCAAATTGTAAGGTTTCATTATGTAATTTCTGGATCATACGATGTAATAAAATGACCTTTGTTTCTTGGTATTACATCTTAAACTGTGTGTGCTAGCGATTGATCCAGGGACTAGCATAGTAAAGCACAGTATCTCTACCTTTGAAAGGTGAGGTCGCTACAGATGGTATCAGAGCATTGTGCTGACCTTAGGTTCGTGACCCTAGGATTGGACAAAGACCCCTTAGAAAATAGGAGTTGTTTTGTCTATAAGTTATTACACACTCATTATCTCGTAAACTCTTCCCTTAAGTCATTTTTGTCTCTATTTCTCTTCATGTAAACTCAATGACGAAGAGCTTCAGCTTCACCACCGCCAAGGACTTCAAGAGCACCTGCTTCAGAAATCGTCTTTGTGACATCATCAACATACCAACTCTACCTATCCCTATCATTGAAGGAAGCAAGTTGAAGAAAATTGAAGGAGGAAAGCGTGTGCATCAATACTTCTAGGACTTAGAAATTCTTAATAGGGAACTTGATAATAGTAGGACAACTAACTACTTAGCAAATGATGAGCTATGCGACCAACTTAAGAGAAAGAACAATGCTACATGGATCAAGAAGATAAGATCAAGACAAAGGATGCAAAGATCAAAGATCAAGACAAGATGTTCAAGAATCAAGAGGAGAAGGTCCAAGAGAGCAAGTAGATTAGAGAGAATAATGCGATGGTAAGAGCAATAAATTCGAGTTAGGACCCGGCCATGAAGTGATTGTGAAGCTACGTGCCAAGAAGAGAGAGCTTCAATCGAAGATCGATGCTCCAATTATGAAGGTCAAGAAGTACAAGACGATGTTTGCTGAGCACCATCATGGAAAAGGAAGTTGACATGGAGGAATAGAGTAGTTAGTGAGACCACCATGTGAAATGATGTCTAGTGAGTTTGTTCTAACCTTCGTGACGTTTAACCACCCACGTACTTGAAGCTATTTGTGAGTTATGTGAATGCTTCTTTGTTTTTGATGATTGTTTCTATGCATGTGTTGTGGGTAGGAAACTTTGTTCCCTAGACTCTATCTCTAAGTCTAACCTCACCTATTTCAAACCCAACAGATGCCTCCTCGCCGCGCTCCTGAGGAACAGATGCAGCAGATGATGGAAGCCCAGGCTCAACTCATGCAAGTCATGACTCAGATTCTTGCCAACACTCAGAACAATAACAATAACAACCCTCCACCACCACCACCCCCTCAGGTCGACATGCTTGCAAGGTTCTTAAGGCTTCGCCCTGCCAATTTTTCTCGTGCTGCTGAACCACTGGAGGCCATGGATTGGCTCCATTCGGTTAACAAAGACTTGGTGACTACTGGTTGCACCGATGCTGAAAAGGTCAGGTTTGCAGCTCATCTGTTGGAAGGACCAGCAGCACGCTGGTGGGACACTTATCAAATCACTCACCCCATTGATGGAGTGACCTGGGACTCATTCCAAGAGGGATTCCGAGCTGCACATATTTCAGCTAGAGTGATGAGCCTGAAAAAGGAGTTACGTGATCTCAAACAAAGGCATTATAGTGTGTCAGAATACATTGATGAGTTCACCAATTTGTCACGCTATACGCCAGACGATATTGACACTGATGCAAAGAGGAAGGAGAAGTTTTTAGAGGGCCTTAATGATGAGTTGTCAATTCCCTTGTCAGTCGCGTATACTCCTACATTCTAGGCACTGCTTGATCAAGCTATAATTCTGGAGAACAAGATCAAGCAATCTGAAAGCATAAAGAGGAAACACCATACTAGCAAGTATCATGAGCCTATGCATAAGCGTAACTTCCATGTTGGTAGTGGAGGTTCTAGATTTCACAAGAATGGAGGAAACAACCAATATAATAATAGTGGAAATGGGCATGAGCACCACAAGGCAAATGGTCACCACCATGATGGCCATAAGAGTCACCACCACCACTTTGGAAGAGGAAATGGTAACAATCATAGAGGCATCAATGGTCACCACAATGACAACATCCTTGTGAAGAAAGATCTAAACCAAATCAAATGCTTCAAGTGTCATGAGATAGGTCATTATGCAAAGGATTGCACGGAAAATGGGAATAATGGTCGGAACTCCAATGAGAATGGAAGAAACAATAATAACAACGAGAACAACAAGCCTTCTATAGATCGAAGTAAAGTCCAGTGCTTCAACTTTCGCGACTATGGACATTATGCCGACAAATGCCCAAAAAGGAATTCTTAAAGACACCAAGGGAACCTTGTTGATGCAATAAGATAGCTAGATTCCTTTTAAGGGTGGTAGCACCTAAATGTATCCCGAACCCTTCTTTCTAGCCTCTACGAATCTCGGGACGAGATTCCTTTTAAGGGTGGTAGTCTATCACATCTCAAAATTTTGGAATGTGAAAATAAATAAAATAGGAACCATGTATGTTTGAATTGATTGAAATTTCACAAAGAATTAGAACTTTTTGCTTTATTCAAAAACCTTATTAGAAAACTATTTCAAACTCTTGAAGAAACTATTTTGAGGAAAAAGAATTTCAAAATACTATTTAGTTTTTATTCAAATCCTATGCAAGCATTATTTGCAGAGGAGATATTACACAAATTACATTACCATAAAGGAAATTGAAAATAAATTTTTATTGGGTTTATTCTCTAAACTCTAAAGGATTATTTTTAAAATCTTATTTCTATTTTGGATTATGCAAATAAGCCTTATTGGCCAAACTTATAAAACAATTTTTGAAAAAGTTTGTCTTACCATAAAAACTTGCTCCTTACTGTTTTGTATTAATATTTTGAATTTTAGAAAGTTTTAGCAATTGGTTTGAAGTCATTTGAATAGCAAAATCAAAAGTTATAAAAGAAATAAGAAAACAGAAAAGAAAAAGAAGAAAGGAAAAAAAATATAAAATGGTCATGGGGAACAAATCGGCCCAGCGTCGAAATCAGCCCACGGCCCATTTAACCAAATCCCGAACGGGTACCCAGCTTCCCTCTTTCTCCCGCTGATGTGTGGGCCCCACATGTCGGGCCACATCATCGTCCCCTACCTCTGGCCAAAATCACCGCAGGAGACACCGCACCGGGAGGATTTTTCGCCCCTTCAATTCGAATCAATACTTGCCTGATTCGCCCCCGCGCTGAGCCTATAAAACCCCCCGGTCTCCTCTCCTTTTCCCCCTTCTCTCCGCTGCAGATTGCGCCGCCAGGCCGCTCTGATTCCTCATCAGAGGCCCACAGTTCCGCCGCCGTTCGTCGATGATTACGGCGACACCGTACGTCCCCGAGCTCCCTCTTTGGCCTTGTCCTCCCTTCCTCACTCTGGAGATCCCGCTGATGTTTTTCGTTTGACCAAACACGCCGCAGATCGACGCAACCATCACCACCCAAGGACACCTCCGCCTGAGCTCCTCTAGCGGCTTCTCCTCTGCATTCCAGGAAGAGGAGCTCGACTCTATGGATGCCACCGAACTTCCCTCGCTGTTACGCACCTCGTCCACATCTTTGCCGTCACCGGAAATCACCGAAGCATCGCTATCGCCATTCCCGAGCCGCTACCTCACCGCCGACAACCGGAACCCTAGCCCCCGCGGTGAGCTGTCCCTCCCCTTCCTCTGTCCACCGTTAGATCTAGATCCAGTGGGTTATAACAAACCACTTAAAACGAATCGATATCAGATCTAGGCCGCTCAGATTCTTTAATCCAACGGTCGCAGTTGCCAATCCGACCGAAGCGGTACTGGCCAGTCACGATGCGCCATGTGGCCAGCCCCTCGTTTAAATAGAAATCAATTTAGAAAATAGACAGAATTGTGCTGAAACTATGGAAAATCATATCTCCTGAACCACAGATCGAAAAATAGCAAATAATATGTCTATGGATTCCTAAAAATGTGTAGAACACAATTGTGCAATAAAATTTGTCTTTTGAACTAGTTGAAAACATTCAAATTTAAATATGTGATTTTGAGTGTTTTTAATATAGTTCAATTTCTATAAATCCTTTTTAATTGATTCTTTTTGCAATAGGATCATATTATTATCCTTTGTCCAGTAGAACCATTGCACAAATTATTTGGGCAAATTTTCTCATGTATTCAAATTCAAATGAGGATTTGAGTATTTTCTATCTAGATTTAATTCTATAAATATCTTAGGCATAAATCTTTTTGTAAAAATTGTTTATCTTGATACTTAAAATCCAAATGACAAATCCACTAGTTCAACCTATTTGCAAACTATGTGTTATTTGAGCACTTTGCAAAAATGAATCCTAATTCCTATCATGCACTTTGTGCTATTTGATTTTTGTCCCACTATGCAAATGGTGTGAATAATCCTAAGTCCTAATGACCACTCAACTCTACCATGACTTAGTGAAAATCTACTCTCTATCCTTGCCCCAAGTGCAAAACTATCAATCCCATCTTACCCAAAATTCTTCTAAGTATTTTGACTACCCCATCCAACAAATATGACATAGAAGTTTTCCCATATCAAGACCATGGAGAAGAAGTTGAAGAGAAGACAAGAAGATGAAGGAAAACAAGAAGTTGAAGAGAAGACAAGAAGATGAAGGAAAACAAGAAGTTGAAGAGAAGGCAAGAGATGAAGGAAAAACAAGAAGATCAAGATCAAGAGCCAAGTCAAGAAGATGAAAGTGACAAACCTCATGACTTAGAATTTAGCCATCCAACTTCTCAAACCAAGCCTAATAATCTCCTTAAACTATTTTTGCTAAAGTGTTTGACACTTCTTAACAATTTAGAAAACCCCATCAATCTTTAGAAGTCCTTGACTTAGCCATTCTCTCCATCCATACCAAGTCAACTTCATGGCACAATCTTTTGTCCAATTATCACTAAGACAATTGAAGACTAAGCTAAAACAAATAAACATTTTTGTTGTCTTGTTTGATTATATTGCTTTGAATGGTGTGTTTATGTTGTGTTACCTTCTATCTTATAGTTGTACGGAGAGCCACGTGTGTTGATTAAGAGAAGTACGATCTTCAGAAATTTCTAAGGCAAGTGAAACTTTGATTATAATTGTTTGGTGTTTTATAAGTATGTAGTACTTTTCTGCAGTATGCTTGTGTAGGAGGGTTGTGCTTTACAATGCAAACCCAATTAAGTAATCTTTATTGATTGATAGAAGATACCATAGGAGTTGGTTGCTTAGCTATTCTTGTAGACAAAGATCGGATACTATATCAAGAGATTGGACTATTGAAGGGAAGGCTCTACCTTGATAGCAAAGTATGGATGGTGGACGACCTGCATGGAATTGGTTTGAACACCCTTGGAAGCGTAGATTTTTGAAGGGGATGAACTAGTTATATTTGATGTCTTAAGGGTTTACTGCATTAGGAACAGTGTTACCTTTTATTCTGAATTGGGTTCACTGTGGCAGGAGCAGTGTTATCCTTTAATATTTGACTTTGGTTCACTGTGGTAAGAGCAGTGTAACCTCTTTATGGTCCATTGTGGTTGGAGCAGTGTTACCTCTTATATGTATCTTGGTTCACCGTGGAAGGAGCAGTGTTACTACCTAAGTTGACCCTTGGTTCACTGTGGAAGGAGCAGTGTTACCACTTAGTTGTCACATGACCCATTGAAATTTTATAAATTTTGTCCCTCTGGAACATTGAGGAAGCACTAGGGATTACTACAAGTTTTGATGGGAAAGATTGAAGTCTTTGAAAATATCATGACACAATTTATAGCCTCGAACTCTACTTAGCCAAATATTTCTTGTGTAGATATGTGTCTATTTTCTTTTCTTTCTTGTGACACTTGCCAATACAATTCAAATGTATTAACCCTTCATGACTGCAACGTTTCAGGTTGCAGATTTAGATGACAAGTAAGGTACACCAGGGTTACGAGTCTATCCTCAACATGCTCGCCTGTGGCACATGAAGATGAAGGACTCCATGCTACTTCTGAATTTTGTTGTAAACTCTGATATTGAGATGGCCTTGCGCTATGCAAATTGTAAGGTTTCATTACGTAATTTCTGGATCATACGATGTAATAAAATGACCTTTGTTTCTTGGTATTACATCGTAAACTGTGTGTGCTAGCAATCTATCCAGGGACTAGCACAGTAAAGCACAGGATCTCTACCTTTGAAAGGTGAGGTCATTACAACTTTCGTGAGTATTATATTAACGACTTGTACACTACACATGAAGTAGTGTGCTGGGTCACTGTACCCCCCATCTGGGGCTCGCACATCCTAGCAAAGCCTGGTCCTTAGCTAGTTTTCCTAGGGGGCGGATAATCCGGCCCAGATACAAAATATCCCGCCCCCTATATTGGGGCTCGCACATCCTTTCTCGGACGGGTCCTTAGTCATTTCTTTGGGTTCCCGGATAATCCGGCCAAGATACAGAATATCCGGCCTAAATATCCGGGTATGCAGGAATTCTTTTGCTCTTCTCACTTTTATCTTTTGGTTTCGATGTGCCATGTAATAAATAATAAGTCATCTACAACACTCAACATATGATTAATTCCTTAGTGTTGTTGCCTAACACACAAAACAATAAAGGGCCAGGAAATGTTCTTTCAATAGGAATTATAGTCAAGGTAGCACACATGCAATGATCATGTGACTCGTGCAACCAAAGGATTGAGCTCAAGAAACAAATTATCCTAGTAAAGACTACAAGCTCGTGTTGCACAAAGTACTAGGAGATATCCATCGCGCTTGCACTTTCCTACAATATGAGGAGCTTGTTGCTTCTCTCTTTTTCTTTCTCTCTTTTGCTTAAATCTTTTATTTCTGTTTATTTTGATTATATGCTTTTCTTGTCATTCTATTTATTTTTCTTGTCCTCACCAACTTACTTGTGCCAAGAAAGAACTATACTTGCTCAGCTATATCAACTTGTGGTTACAAGGTTTGCTCAGAAACTACATTGTACTAATGTGCAAAGCCTAATAAATCATCCATGAACTAGCCTCAATAGGACAAAGGGTAATCGCAAAATTAGAGTGTCTCACAAAGGAATGGCAAGAGGAAGAAGATTTACAAAGTTTATACCTTATTCTTCGATCTTCAACCTCTACGATGGAGTTCTCTCCTTGCTCATGGACTTTGGTGTCAAAGGATTATGGATCTTCCATGATGGTGATGTATAAGATGTTATTAGCTTTCCAACCCAAAAATAATCACCAAAAATGGAGTCAGGATGTGAAAGTTATGGCCAAACTTGTGAACACATAAAGATGTTCGGTTGGGAGCTTGGTTGAACCAGGATTTAGACTGGACCAAAACCGAGCTACTCCGGTCTGGGGCTCGGTTGGAACGGGATTTGGACCAAATTTGGACCGCTCTCAAACCGACTTGCTCAAAAAACTCATTCGGGGGGACTTTGCTAGAATCATCAAATCGAATGGGGCAAATGGTGGAATTATGCTATGGTGATGCAAAGGATGGTAGATCAACAAGTTGTGTGACAAATCATTGGATCAAAACCTACCAAAATACATCAAAATTACAGATCAATCCAAAGCAAATTGTGGGCTATTTTTTGGGATTGTGAAATTTAGGCAAGAAAAAATTTGCGGATGGCTATAAATTCAGCACGTGTCCGTGGCAACCCTCATGGCTACTGATACCATATGTTGTAGGGATTAACCCCTTTGTTGTCCCAATCATCATGGATTCAAAGGGATTCGGGGAAGAACACAAAGAACACGTTGATAAACACGAAGAACACGAATGGAATTCAAGGATACAAACACACACCACTAATCCAATACAAATCGGTTTCTCTCAACGGTCCGATCCACCAAACAAATAGAATCGCAGTGGAAAGATTGCAAGCAATAGAATCCCAAGATGAAAGATTGGCAAGCAAATTGCAGGAATCGGGGACGGGCATCGAGCGCCAACCGCTTTGGAGTCTTCCTTTCCATGGCCCCTAACGAGCTAGTCGCTGGAGTGGTGTTTTGGACAATGATAGGACCTGCCGGCATGGTCAAAAAAGACTCGCGGACCTCTGGCGGCATGTCCCTTGAGCCGGAGAACCAGGACGACATGATAGCGTGGTGTTGAGCTTGAGCCGAGCATGGGGATTCTCGTGGAGGATGTAGAACTTGTCACCCTAGCAGGGCATTGGTAAGTGCCCGCTCCTTGAGGGGGCGGGACCCCCGGGTAGCGGGAGCCACAGGGATGACATCGTGCTGGTCGGGGGTCATCGTAGCCTCCATGAATCATGTAGGGCTTGGCTAGGTGAGAATGGAGGGAAAGAATGCGTGTTGGAGGTCCAGATCCAGAAAAAGGGAGGACACACGGTCTGTCCTAATGACCCACAAGTATAGGGGGTGTATCATAGTACTTTCGATAAATAAGAGTGTCGAACCTAATGAGGAGCAGACGGTGTTGACAAGCAGTTTTGATCAAGGATTCACTATAAATACTAGCAAACAGGTTTTCAGGGGTATTTCGTAATGCAGATAAATAAAGTATGAGCAAATAAAGGACAATAATAATAATTGCTGCAAGTGGCCCAATCCTTTCTAGAGCAAAGGACAAGCCGGTTGTGTAACTTATGATTACCAAACGTTCCTGAGGACACACGGGAGTTTCCGTCGAGTGCTTTCGCTTCATGGAGCTAAGTAATCTTCATTGGTTTGATAAGTGTTATGGGGGTGAACATATGCTAGTGCACTACCCCAACTTGGACTAATACACACTTGTGATTATACCCCTTGCAAGCATCCACAACTACAAGAAAGTAATTAAGATAAATCTAACCACAGCCTTAAACTCTGAGATCCTACACTCCCTGGTGCAATAGTTTCCTAACGGGAGTTTAGGTTTCTGTCGCTCTGGCAACCCCACAATTAGTAGCCAAATACACAATGCATTCCACTAGGCCCATAAAGGTGAAGTATCATGTAGTCGACATTCACATGACACCACTAGTGAAATAGCACCACAACATATAAATATCAAACCATTAAATATTACTCAACATAGTTGCACTACTAACATCTCGACTTCTCCCATTTCCTCAAGAACTAAACGAACTACTCACAAGATATCATATGGATCATGACCAGAGGTGAAATAATGGTAAATAACAATCTGAACATAAACTTTAATTCAACGGTTCCACTCAATAGCATCAACTACAAGAGTAATCAACACCGGGAAAGTTTCCCCTAAGAATTGGACAAGATTCAACCCAAGATGTTACAGCAGGATGGCGTGGTGATGGTGACGATGAAGGTGCTGGTGATGATGATGATCCCGATGAAGTCCAGCTCGATGACGATGGCAATGGCGATGATCTCCCCTCTCCGGGAAGGAATTTCCCCAGCAGATTTCTGCCTATCGGAGAGCTTTCTCTCTCTGTGTTTTTTGTCCCGCAGAGGCGGCGGAGTCTATCTCTGATCCCCCCTTTGTCTTAGGTTTTTGGGGATGACAATATACGCGAGGGGGCGCTGGCAGAAGTGGGCCAGGGTGGCCACAGCACTTGGTGGCGCGGCCAGGGGCTGGCCCACGCCACCTGGTGGTATGGGCCCCCGGCTGCTCCCCTCTCTCTCTCTCCTTCTGGCTATGTTCGTCGTCAGATAAAATATGAATTTCTAGGTATTTTCCTGGAATTGCTGATCTTCAGAAATATGGTGTCTTGACGGTCCTTTTTCCAGCAGAAGCCTGACTCCGGCAGCAAGTCCTCCAATAATCATCAAACATGTAAAAGCAGAGGAAATAACATAAGTATCACCTCTAAATATGAAATATATCAATGAATAACAGTAAATTATGATATAAAATAGTGATGCAAAATGGACGTATCAACCCCCCAAGCTTAGACCTCGCTTGTCCCCAAGCAAAAACTGAACTCAGTAAACACGACCACAGGTTTATGGAGTGAAGTGTCGATAAACAAAATACGGACAAGAAGCATCACACTTACCAAGGCACAAATCATAGTAGACATCAACTTCCCTTCATATAACTAGACTTGCAATAAGCAAAGGGAATCACAATAAAGATGCACAAGGTAAATCATGATTGGTGATGGCAAACCTTTGTTCTTGGTCAGATAACAATGAACAGATTAAACTTATATTTCGATCGGAGCCTTTTATATCAGAGCTTACAAAGCAAAAATCACATGCTCAACCATAACAATATCTTTACAATCATAGATAGCTTTCAAAGATATATTCTTTTAGATAAAAGCATCATACTAAACAAAGGAAGACAGTAAACATGATTGAACAAATCAACATATGGATGAATGAAATATAACAAGTCAAATGCTTGCTTGAGATAGAGGGGAATAGGTTGACTCAACATAAAAGTAAAAGATATGCCCTTCGCAGAGGGAAGCAGGGATTAAACATGTGCTAGAGCTTTTCATTTGTAAAACATAGGTAAAAGTTGTTTTGAGAGGTGGTCATTTCTGTTAACAACTAGCAACAGAGTTCTTTCCATCTTCCATACTAAACAAGTGAGTGCGGTTCCAAGATGTTTGATTAATTGGTACAATTGTGCTCTTTTATAGTTTGGCACTCCTCCCCACTTTTCCTTTCTCAAACCATGGCTAACTGATTCCCTCGTGTGCCCACCAACTTTCACATACCATGGAGGAGTGCCTTTTTCTTTTTATCTTTTTTATATTTAGATTACAATGGTCTGACCAGATCCCTTGCAAAATTAGTGACGAGCAGATGAAGCATGCAAGTCGAGGGGTACTCAATTTAGTATGGAAGATAACAAACTCAACCACCACGTCCTCATGAGCTAAAAATAGTGGCACAAAATGAGAAGTAGTTGAAGGTTTTTTGAAAGGTAGCACATGAAAATTTACTTGGAATGGCTTGAAATACCATGCGTAGGAATTTATAGTGGACTATTTGGAGGTAACTTGGTTTTTGGGAATTTGATGCACGAGAAGTATTCCCTCTCAGTACAGGTTCTTGGCTAGCAAGGCTGGGTAGCAAGCATAAGAGTTGCATGAAACAAATAAACATATATGTGATAGAAAACAATCATGCAAACTTCCTTGAAAGTACAAACAATTTTAGCTTGAGAATACTAATGCTTATGAGCCAATCATGAAGGAAAGTTGAAATGATGTATCTACAAGTATTTCCCTCTTTTCTACTCAAGCCTCAAGGTATTGTTGCTACTCACCATTGCTAAGTTTGCCAAAACCAACTAGATTTACTCATGCTCCCAAAGTGATACCAATACTAATCAACAAGACTAATCATATAAGAAAGATTGCAAACTAAAATAAAGTGTGCGGAAAGTAAATGATAAGACTTCTCATTAATATTTCATAACCGCAACTCACACCAAGGGATACATAGATAACCAACTAAAGGAGGATACTTCCACACTACAAACTATTCTATAAGATAACTTCTCTATTCATGATATGACTCTACTTGAAAAGTAAATGGGTAAAAGGTAATGATGTGATACCGCAGCACTCCCCCAAGCTTGGAACAAACCAAGGGGATGCCAATACCAATGACGAGTTACTCCTTCGGTGGTGGTGGTGAGTCTTTAATAAGCTTCTCAATCAGTTCCTTCAACTCATCAATCTTGTAGGTGAGATTATGAAGCATCTCCGAATTATGCTCAATACGGCTCATGAACATGTTAGACTGTGAATCCCAGCTCTTGGAATTATTTCCCCATCCTTCTTCACACTTAGAGATTTCTTTCCCTGCACTGTTAGAACGATCTATATCCCATCTAGAGGGCAATCTTGATCTAGGCACCTATTGGAATTGATGCTCATGTATTAGAGTATGGAAGGGGTTGTTTCCTGAAGAAGATGTCCGTGGAGCTAAAGTGTGGCGAGGAACACCCCCTCCAGTGCTTATCCATGCGCTCCTCTTGAACTTGTTAGGGTTCGTCACCACTCCAATACTTGCGACGACAGAGCGAGTGCACGAACGCTGTTCTTCTTCTATTTCTTCTTCCTCGGCTTCAGTCTCGACCTCTTCCTTCAGCTTGGGGTCTTGGTGATCATCTTCCGAAGGCGTCTTCTCCTTGTCGTTGCTTGCGGAGGCCATGGCGCCCCTAAAACTGAAAACAACTCCTGACGGAAACAGATCGAAACCAAACACGACGAGAAAACGATATACAGACCTCGGGCAATCCGGGGGGTTATATAGGCAAAAATTAAACATCGAAACAAAATCACAGGATGAAATCGGGATGGAAACAAGCTCCGAGGCGAACACACCACAGGGTGGCGCGGCTAGCAGGGGCCCGCGCCACTAGCTGGTGTGGAGCCTCCGGGCTCCGTTTCCAACTCGTTTTCGTCTTGTGATTTTTCATATTGAATAAAAACAACAAAAGTATAAGCAGAAAAGTTTAACGCAAACCTTTTCTGACTAGAACTGTTACCTATTCGAAAACGGACTCTGCAGTTTCCTGCATATGGTCTTTGATGAATTCTTCCAGAGTCACCACTTGAATAACATCGATATCTTCATTATAAGAATCTCCAGAAATATAATGCTTGAGCCTTTGCCCATTCACCACTTGCGTAGTGTTATCTTTAAGTGAAGCAATCTTTATTGCACCTGAACGATACACCTCTTCAATAATAAAGGGTCCTTCCCATTTTGAGAGTAATTTACCTGTAAAAAATCTGAGACGAGACCTATACAATAGAACTTTCTCACTAACATGAAATTTCTCTTAAGAGTTCTCCTATCATGCCATTGCTTGACTTTCTCTTTGAAAAGTCTGGCATTCTCATAAGCTTCATTTCTCCACTCATCTAAGGAACTCAAATGAAGCAACCTTTTCTTACCGGCAAGTTTAAAATCCCTATTAAGCTCTTTCACTGCCCAAGAAGCTTTGTGTTCTAATTCTAAAGGTAGGTGACACGCTTTTTCGGAAACCATTTTGTAAGGAGACATGCCCATGGGGTTCTTATAAGCAGTTCTATAAGCCCATAAAGCATCATTCAACTTGCTAGCCCAGTTTTTCTATATCTATTAACAGTCTTCTGCAAGTGACAAGGGTATAGATAATAGAGCTCGTTACTTGAGTACCCCTGAGGCTCGTTAACCTAGGCCCAAGTGTAATCCTAGTCGAAATACGAGTTCATGTTGTATACCGATGTTGTAATATGTATCGGACCCCTCCCGATCCTTGAGACCTGGCCACCTATATATAGGGGCCAGGAGAGGATGGTGGGGGACAGATTGAAAGCAAGCCAAGTTCATCACCATGTTTACTTTCGATACACACCTTGTTTGACTAATTTTACCTTTGAGTTCATCTGACGCCCTATTCCCCCGATCCTAAGTCCTTAATATTGGACATTTGTCGAGTTAACCCTCGTCAATTGGCGCGACCGTGGGGACTCTGGGCGTTGGAATCATGAATTCGACGGCTTTTTTGGTTTTAGCCAATGGCAATTCAGAAGTCGACGAAATCCAGATACCCTTCAGAACCGTCGATTTCCAACCTCACCAGTCAAATTTCACGCCAATATTCGAGAGCATGGATCAAGATATGGACCTGACGATCAGAAGTCTAAACTTTCGCATCGGATCTTTAGGTTCGATTCGCCTTTCAGATCCGGCGAAACCGGGTCCGTCGGCAAGTGAATCCAAGACAGTTCAGTGTCGTAATCATCTGTGGGCTCTTCCAGCGAGGTAAACTCGCCGGTCAGCTTCGTAGCAACAGAAATAGAAGAAGGAAAAATTGCAAAAGGCGACGAAACCATGGAGAATTTCGACTTAGGAGTTCAACTCGAAGACCTCATGATCTGCCATGACGATACCTCAGACAAATCAACAGACACCTGGAAGACAGGATTAGAGCTTCATGAAGATGACAATTCAATCTTCTCTAGCTTCAACAGCAAGCTCGACAATCGGTACCAAGTACTCGCCATTATAGGAGACAACTCAAAAGAACTTGACGAAAACAACAATCCAGTGCTCAACCTAGCAAACATAAACAGAGGGGCAAATCACCTAGCAGAAGGAGAAACTGCAGATTCCCTTGCGAGTAGGGAGAAAGTTCGACTATCAGTCGAAGAATGGAGGACAATCAAAACATCCGTGGAGCACGGCACGCCAATACCAACAGAGGCAAGCAAGAATATGATGTTAGGGTATCACTACACCTTAAGATAGCAATCGAAGCAACTAGCAAAAGAGAGAATCAAAATACAGAAGAGAAGAGATTCAGCCATTGAAGCAAGCGCAGCTTATCACAGAGCACGCAGCGATGCATCATACATAAACAGCAGAAGGCATCATCGACATGCATCAAGGTTTGAAAACCTCGAGTACTCAGAAAGGCAAAGCCTCTCCAAAAACCTTGACTCGTCCTTCCTATCGGACGACGAGCAAGGGAACATCATACCAAAGACACCAGAAGCAGCACTTGTAGCAGCTCAAGCATACCTGCACACAACATGACCAAATCAAGGAGACCCAAGGGAACATATGCACCGGGCATCATTACAAGGATTGAAGATGGTAGGCAACAAATTGTCAGCAAAAGAAGAGGAGGCACACCGCAATAAAGGAACACATAAACCAAGGTCACCACACCGTCACAACAGTCCTCGGCACAGAAGTGGTAGCCGACGATCTAGAACACCATCACCAAGGTGACACAAAAGCCCGAAGCATGGAGGAACCCGAAGATCCAGGACTCCCACCAAAGCATATGACTACGAAGACGATGAAAAGGAGATGGGGGCATCGTGCTTTACTCATAGGGTTCACACCACGCCAGTATCCAAGGGTTTTAAACTACCCCATGACCAGCAAAAGTACGATGGATCTCAGGAGCCACAGTCATGGCTCTCAGATTATTTACAAGCAGTAAAAATATTGGGAGGAACAAAGGAAATAGCAATGCAAAGTTTGCAATTACACCTCACCGGCGCAGCAAGGTCATGGTTGAGCAAATTAAAAAAAGGAACAATTGGAAGCTGGGAGGAGCTCACAAAGCAATTCACAAGCAACTTCAAGTCGACATACAAGCAGCCAGCGTCAATAGAAGAAGTAAAAGCCTGCGTACAACAACGCAATGAGAAACTAAGGGCGTATATCCAAAGGTGGAGCATTATCAAGAACTCAGCAGTCGAAGTCTCAGACGAAAGAGCAATAGATGCTTTCATGCTCGGATTGCAACGAGGAGACCTAGTCGAGGAGATGGGCAGAATCAAGCTGAAAATAGCATCCGATTTAATGGATATAACCAACAGATTTGCAGATGGTGAGGATGTGTGCAACAACAAACGAACACGATCACCAGAAGATGACAGAGGAAACAGATATGGTGGCCAAAGGAGGAGATCCCGCAATTACGACAATTACGGCTCCCACAACCAAGTAGCAGCAGGGTACAAAGACAATAGTTATCAAGGAAGCAACTGTAGAAACTCGAGATACCAAAGCTATGGAAAAGAAGACTACGGGAGCAGCAAAAAATTTCAGACAAGGGAACCCAGAGAGTACAACCCATCACCAGAGGATATGCTAAACGGACCATGCCACATACACTCTGCGTTCGTTGATGGAAAACGAGTATCCAGACACGCAATGAAAGACTGCACAACGTTCTTAAAACTCCAGGAGGCGACCATGAGCAAACAAGCCGAAGCAAAGAGACAAGGATACGAAGGAAACACCAACAACACACCTACAAAAGATCAACAAGTGAACAATGGAACGTCTCAAGGTCAGGATCAGCCAAATCAGGGACACGACAATGACGGAGGATATGTCCCATCCAAAGGGAACATCACAGCAATGATACTGCCAGTGCCAAAGTCGAACAAAGAGGAAAAAAGCATAACTTGCCAAGTTAACTTAGCAGTAACATCACCTCCAGCAACAACGGAATATTTACACTGGTCGGAACAACCCATAAAATTCAGCAGGGATGATCACCCCATAACAGTACCTCGGCCAGGAAATGCGCCTCTGGTACTCAAAGCTCAAATTGTGACATACGACGTCGATAGAGTAATCATGGATGCAGGAAGTGGAATAAATATCATATATGCAAAGACTCTACGGGCAATGCACATATCATTACAGTTCCTGAAACCAACCGACTGTTCCTTCCACATAATCGTCCCAGGGGGTGCTAACTATCCATTAGGTCGAATAGCACTCAATGTTTGCTTTAGGAATCGACAAAACTAAAGAAGAGAGAAGCTTGACTTCGAAGTCATGGACTGGCCATCACAATATCACGCGATCCTCGGGCGACCCGCGTTTTCGAGATTCATGGCAGTGCCTCACTATACTTACCTGTTACTCAAGATGCCAGGACCCAACGGAATTATCACAGTAAAAGGAAGCTTCAAACTCTCGGATTTATGCGATAAGGAATTCCACAAGATGGCTCAAAATTTTGGCATGGTGGCCAACTACGGAGAACCCAAAGACAAGGCAAAAAGCCCGACTATAGGAGTCGCACAACAACTCGAAGGATATCCAGCAGAGCCAGAGGTGAAGAAACTGCGGGTATAGTCGTCAGACCCAGGGGAAGCTACAGGAGAAGAAGGAAGGACATCGGCGACATAGGCAGCAAGTACGCAAAAGTAGAGTAGAAAAATAAGGCTATAAAAGCCACAAGCTATCCTAGGGCAATGCCCTCTAGATCCAGAACACGGGTCATTGGCCGGATCTCTTGGGACACCCCATGTATCTTACATTATAAGCATAAATAAAGACAAAGTTCCTCCTATTCGAGTTTACGTGTCTTCGATATCTCAAACAAAATTGCAGCAAACACACCAAACACAATATGCTCTGAGAACAAAAACTTCTGCAAAAGACCCAGAAGTGGAAACTCTCGCGTTCTACACACGAAGCATATATATAATAAAAGCATTACAACATTGGTTGATCCGAATCATCTACTCCAAGAGGATTCAAGTAATGGTGCTCACGGAAAAACCCGGCATCTTCTTGAAGCAATCTAGCTATGATCCTCCTCGCCGGTTGAAGCGTAGCATCCATATGAACTTGCAGCCTCACACCCCCCGGGGGATAACTCAGTGACATAGAACTATAATTTAGCCTTGGATGCCATTTGTGTATCCATCCAAGAGCAAAATTGGCTCCAGCCACTAAGTTAAGCTCTATCAGCCGATGAATCCGCTGACTCAATCTGAAAACATCGAGTAGCTGCTTAAAGCTTCCTGGCAAAGGATTGCGGGGAAGCATAACGGAGTACATGGTCGTCAAGGCTCTTTGGCAACCATCAATAGCCTCCCCAATGTGCTGAGCACGATCTTCTAGAAGAACGACAGCACTGTGGCGCCACGGGTCAGCCCACAAAGAAGTCGTATCTTTCGATACTTTCTCCAAAGCAGCGATCCGCTCAGCAACTCGACGGTTTTCATTAGCAGGATGCAAGCAAGTACCTAGAAGGCGCAAAATCATCAAAAAAAACAGATACAAAAGCAGCAAAAGTAATTTCGAGAAAGCCTGCAGGAAACCTACATTTCAGCTGCTCACAAGCTGACTCGACGAAGTCAACAAGGAAAGAATCACATTCCTTCAGATGTGTAACTTGGGCCGCCAAACCCGATACCTTATCCTCTAGAACAGACATCTGCTTCATCAAGCCACAAGATTTGCTGGCCTTGTCCAAAGCAGTCTTTGCCTGGTACTTCATCAAGGATAAACGCCCTTCGAGGTCCACAATCCGCGACATATATTCAGTACATCGGCAAGAAGAGCGAGGAGGCGAAGGAGCTCCAGAGTCGAACACATTGGCAGGCGATGAGCCGCGATCATGATTTTAGGACCCACCAGCATGCGCAGGCTGGAAGCCAAAAGAAGGGAAAAGAAAACAATTCAGAAACCCAACCCAGCTCAACATTTCACAAAGGCGATATATTAACAAGCAATATAGTGCTTCCTGATAAAATCTCAGGCAAAATATGGGCAAAGTTTGCTACATCTATCCAAAAGAAGGAAAATTACAAGAAGAGGCTAATTCTACACCACCTCAGCAGCAGGTTCCGGGGTAGCAGAAGGCGCGGAATCATCAGCACCAGTGCTTGGCGGAGGCATCGAGGCACTTGTCGCAGGAGTCGAAGAGGTCGGCGTAGAAGTCGCAGAAGCTGTTGATGGAGTGATAATCGAGACGATGCCTGGCGCATATTTCTTCGCCTTCTCAAAAAACCCCAACAGCTCCGAAAGAGGTCGAGCATGAGAAGAGCTAACCTTCTCCCAGTTAACCTCCTCGCCATGTGATAGAGCAAGTGCAATGGCCCCTTCGACACCTCGCTTCACTGAGCAGCCCTTCATCGCCAGAACGGGATCTTCGATGGTGTCAAAGGTTGTGGCAAGCTTCTTGAGGTCATCAGGTGGCATATCCGCCCTTTTCTTCGGCCACGACCCGACAAATATCTGCGTTAGCACGCGGCGAGTTAGCTCGAGAATTTCCTGGACCGATATCTAGTTTAATTCCAGCAAATTCACCGCAGCCATCCGAGGATCTTCATCACTTGGCAATAAGGGCGCCAAAGACACTCCAGTGCACTCTGCAAAAATACAAAATACAGAGGCAAGAGATAATGAGCAAACATTAGCAAATAGAAAAATGAGCAAATAAACAAACAACACGGTACTTACCACCAGCAAGAGTCGAAATCTGATTGAGGCGTTTGGCTATGGCTTGTTCCCTTTGGACACGCCCCTGATCAGCATCAGCAAGTGCCTTCTCAGCTTTCTTCGCCTTGGCCGCTCCTGACTTAGCAGACTTCTCAGCAGCGACCTTGGCGGCAGTGGCAACATCCCAAGCCTTCCTGGAGGCCTCAAGTTCGGCTTCTAGGGACGCTATGCAAGCATTGGCCATTGTCAAAGCATCTACGGCAGGGGAAAGAATGTCGAATAAAAAGCCATGGAAAAACTAATGAGACAGGTAGAAGACACAACATAGCAAAGAGCATTACACTGCGAAGCTCGAGCAGCCTTCAAGAACTCGACACACTCAGTGCCCAAAGAGACGAATTTTTTCATCAAAGTCTGTAAAAAAAAAACATAAGAAAACAAAGATCAAGCAACAAAAAGAGCAAGCCACAAGAAGCAGTACTTACATCATCAGCAGAACCCACTGGTCGATGAGTGTTGAGGGAAATGCTCGCCGCCGACGCCTTCTTCAAACGTTTGGAAGAACGAGAAGAGGTACCCTTTTTAGCGGGGGCCTCTGGCGGCTTCACTACCGTAGCAGCCTCTTGAGAAGGCGGATCATTGGCAGCAACAGTATTAGCAAGGGAAGCAGTGGCAGCATCCCTTTTCGGGTCCTCTTCGTCACTAGAAAGGAAACAAAAAGAAAAAACTTTGCATTAGTCAGCAGAAAGAAAACGAATAAAAGATAAGTATTTGAGTCAGCAAGACTCACGAGTCCAAAGCGTCAAAAATTTCAATGTCAGAAAGATTGGGAGCAGAGGGCTCCCCGATCGCAGCTTTGGAAGCAGAGGTACTTGAAGAAAGGAGCTCTTCGACACGTTTCCTTTTCTTATCAAGACTAGGTTCTTCTGAATGCGCAGAAGGAGGCGACGTAGTTGAACTAGTTCCTTCCAGTGAATCTTCGGCATCATCTCCGTCCTGGTTTTCCTTAGCCTCGGGGGCTTCGGACGCAGCAGAAACAGGATCAGCCTGAATAGGTCCTCCCTCTGGAAGAGGAGGACGAGAAACAAGGGATCGGTGGCCCTACACAAAAGTAAGTCGCAAAACTGTCAGACAAGCAGTAACAAAGGGCAAGAAGGTGAATAAATGAGAAGTTGGCGAATGAAAAAGCATATACCGCAGGCAAGGGATGCTCGGAGTCAAAGAAATCAGCTGCTAACGCTGGAATGTCATCATCCTTTGTGAGAGTAGTCAGAGCTCTCACTCGTTTGTCGAGATCCTTCTTATCTATGTCCTCTTCAGACACTCGAGAAGAATCCTCCAAGCCAGAGTATGACCAGAACTTGGAGACACGATGTTGAAGAGGCTGGATTTGCCGCTGCAAAAAGAATGACATAAGTTGCGTCCCTGACAGCGCACCTCCACTCGCACTCTTCAGAGCCTGGATGCAGGTTAGCAGTGGCTTGATATCTTCCATCTCAGCTTCCATGGGAGGAGAATCCCATGATGACAATTTCTTGAGATCTTTATTGGCATCAAAGGGGGCAATGCCGTATTGGTCAGAGGAGGAGTTTTTTGGTCTTTGATATAAAACCACATCTTCCTCCAACCTTGCACCGAGGCAGCCATGTTAAATTCCAAGTAATGTACCTCGGCGTGGATGGAAACAACAGCCCCGCCTAGCTCAGGTTTCTTCGACAAAGAGACACTAGGGCGAAGGTGGAAGAGAAATTTCTAGAGAATCCAATGAGGTTCGATCCCCAGGAAAGACTCGCAAAGAGTAACGAAGCAAGCAATGTGCAAAATCGAGTTTGGCGTGAGCTGGTGAAGCTGCATGCCATAAACAAAGAGAAGCCCGCAAAGAAATTCATGGGCAGGAAAGGATAAGCCGTGCAAGAGAAAGGCGAGGAATATCACCCGATAGCCACTCGGGGGCTTGGGGATGCGTTCGGTGCTGGGGAAGACGACCTGGTCCCCTTCGGTGATGAGCCCCTCCTTCTGGGCCTTGGTGAGATCGGATTGCCCAAACTCCGACGGCAGCCAGCTGGTCGACACGTTGGTGATCTTCTTCTTCCCCATCTAGTTCTTGTGGGCAAGGCTCTTGACGCGCATCTACAAAAGCTACGCCAAGGGGGCTGTTAAGGAGCTCGGAAGCGCAAAGGAGATGCAGCAATGGTGGCGGTGGAAGGACAATGAACTGGTAAACAGTAACAACCCCACTATCCCCCTTATAAAGCGTCCTGGTGAAGGAACGTGGGCTGCGACATGGTGCAAGAAGCGGAAGCGGTAGCCCACTAACGGGCAGGAAAAATTGTGAAATTACCGCGATGCCCGCGAACAACGGTCAGTGCCCAGTCAAATCACATATAGAGTGATTCTACTAATGACGTCACGAGCGTTCGAGTAACGGGAAATAAAAAAATTATAGTACAATGCGACAGTTATGGATACTCATAGAAAATTCAGCAAAAAGTCTAGCATGACATTCTGCGTATTGGTGCTGATCAAGGAACCCGACGAAATCTGTTATGCAAGATACAGAGGCATCAGGGAAGAAAAATCATTTTTTGAGTCTATACCCGAAAATATTCGACTACAGCCTCGGGGGCTACTACCATCGGGAGCACTGGGCGCGCACCCGATGATATTATGAAATAAGCTATTATCTGATGATTAAAGGAAGGGCAATTTATTTGAGCCTATACTCGAAACACGTTTTTGACTATAGCCTCGGGGGCTACTCCCATCAGGAGCGCTGGCCGTGCACCCAACGAAATTTTTACATGCATAAAGAGAGTAAAGAAGGCGAAAGAAGACTTGGGTAGCGCAATTACTCCCATCGGGAGGGAATTTATATTAGTCAAGGTTGGACAACCCGAAGACTTTCAGAGCTGAAATAGTCAAACAAGGCTGCAACATATGATTCTCGAGTTGCGTCATCGCGACAAAACTTGAATGCCATGATTGAAACATATCGTGAAGGTAAGACCCCAGGATCCGTCCTGTGTGGCCTGGTATACGCACATGGATGCGCTCTGCTAGTAATTATCCATGTCTACAACGCAAAGAAAATCATGGTGGAAGCACTGGGTACCCTGAGAACCACTTGGACTTATTCTTTGTAAGTCCTAAATGCGGCAAAAGAATGGGTTTGACCAGTTTCCCGGATTCAAGTCCAAGGGGATTGAATTTGAAGTAGGTGACAAGTATCTGCTCCGGCAATTAACTGGCATCTTGATCGATCAGAGTTGTCAGGCTTGTTCAACAAAACCCCTTGCGAGATGATATAATGAAAGATGTTTATTTTTTAGTACAAGAAGAAGAAGTCAAAAGATTGATCAAGTCAAAGAAATGAAGATTTGAGATTCAACCCGAATCTACAATTCCGGTAGAATCTCGAGGGCTACTGACAAGGGTATAGATAATAGAGCCCGTTACTTGAGTACCCCTGAGGCCCGTTAAGCTAGGCCCAAGTGTAATCCTAGTCGAAATATGAGTTCATGTCGTATACCGATGCTGTAATATGTATCGGACCCCTCCCAATCCTTGAGACCTGGCCACCTATATATAGGGGCCAGGAGAGGACAGTGGGCGACAGATTGAAAGCAAGCCAAGTTCATCACCACGTTTACTTTCGATACACACCTTGTTTGACTGATTTTACCTTCGAGTTCATCTGACGCCCTATTCCCCCGATCCTAAGTCCTTAATATTGGACATTTGTCGAGTTAACCCTCGTCAGCAAGACAGACTTGATCTCTCTATTCAATAGCTCTACTTGCCCACTAGTTTGGGGATGATAAGCAGAAGCAATTCTATGATTAACGTCATATCTAGCAAGAGTCTTCCTAAAACTGCCATGAATAAATGAGAACTTCCATTAGTCATAAGATATCTAGGCACATCAAACCTAGGAAAAATAACATCTTTAAGCATCTTTAACGAGGTCTCACCATCGGCACTCTTCGTAGGTATAGCTTCTACCCACTTAGTAACATAATCAACAGCAACAAGTATATGAGTATAACCTTCTAAAGGAGGAAAAGGACCCATAAAGTCAAATCCCCAACAATCAAATGGTTCAATAACAAGAGAATAATTCATAGGCATTTAATTGCATCTAGAAATATTACCAACTCTTTGGCATTCATCACAAGATAAAATAAACTTTCTAGCATCTTTAAAAAGGGCAGGCCAATAAAGACCTGATTGTAGAACCTTTTGTGCAGTTCTATCTCCAGCATGATGTCCTCCATAAGCACTACCATGACATTTCCTCAATATCTCTCGTTTTCATATTCTGGAACACATCTTCACATAATACCATCCACTCCTTCTTTATATAAATGTGTGTCATCCCAAAAATAGTGCCTCAAGTCATAAAAGAATTTCCTTCTTTGCTGGGCTATATAGGTTGGAGGCAAATACTTGGAAACAATAAAGTTAGCATAATCATCATACCAAGGACTCTCTCGCGAGGTTACCTTTATTGCAGACAATTGTTCATTTGGAAAACTATCATTAACAGGAATAGGATCAAAAGAAATGTTTTCCAACCTAGACAAATTATCAGCAATAGGATTTTCAGCACCTTTCCTATCTACAATATGCAAATCAAACTCTTGTAAAAGCAACACCCATCTAATAATCCTAGGCTTAGCATCCTTCTTTGCCATAAGATACCTAATAACAGCGTGATCAGTATGAATAGTAACTTTCGAATCAACAATATAAGGTCTAAACTTATCACATGCAAAAACAATAGTAAGAAACTCCTTCTCACTAGTAGCATAATTCTTCTGAGTAGCATCAAGAGTCTTACTAGCATAATGAATAACATTCAACTTCTTATCTATGCGCTGTCCAAGAACAACACCTACAGCAAAATCACTAGCATCACACATAATTTCAAAGGGTAAATTCCAATCAGGTGGTTGGACAATAGGAGCAGTAGTTAAAGCCTTCTTAAGAGTTTCGAAAGCTTCCTTACAATCATCATCAAAAACAAATGGTACATCCTTTTGAAGAAGATTAGTAAGAGGCTTTGAAATCATAGAGAAATCTTTAATAAACCTCCTATAAAAACCAGCATGACCAAGAATACTACGAATACCTTTAACATCCCTATGACAGGGCATTTTCTCAATTGCTTCAACCTTTGCTCTGTCAACTTCAATACCTCGTTCAGAGATTTTATGTCCAAGAACAATTCCTTCATTCACCATAAAGTGGCATTTCTCCAAATTAAGGATAATATTTTCTTCACATCTCTGCAAAACTTTATCAAGATTGTGCAAACAATTATCAAAAGAAGTTCCATAGACGGAGAAATCCTCCATGAATACCTCCACAATTTCTTCACAAAAACCATGAAAAATCGCAGACATGCATCTTTGAAAAGTAGCAGGAGCATTGAACAAACCAAAAGGCATATGTCTATAAGCATAAGTTCCATAAGGACAAGTCAAAGTGGTTTTCTCTTGATCTTGCTTTTTAACAACAATCTGAGAGAAACCAGAATAACCATCAAGAAAACAAAAATCAGTTTTCTTAGATAGCCTCTCTAACATTTGATCAATAAACGATAAATGATAATGATCTTTCTTAGTAACTTTGTTGACCTTTCTAAAATCGATGCACATCCTATAACCAACTACTACCCTCTGAGGAATAAGCTCGTTATTCTCATTAGGCACAACAGTAATTCCTCCTTTCTTAGGAACAAAATGCACAGGACTAACTGATACGTCCAAAATGTATCTATAATTTTTGATGCTCCATGCTTGTTTTCACACCATTTGCTTAGTGTTTCGATACACTTCGTGGCACTTTTATGCATTTTCCGGAACTAACCTATTAACAAGTTGCCACAGTGCCAGTTCCCTGTTTTCTGCTATTTTTTGTGTTTCAAAAAAGTTACACAGGAAATATTCTCGGAATTGGACGAAACAAAAGCCGAACGTCCAGAAATTCACTGAAGATTCTAGAGAACCGAAGAGGAGACGGAGTGGGGCCACGAGGGCCTCACACAATAGGGCAGCGTGGCCTAGCCCCTGGCCGCGCCCCCTATGTATGAGGGCGCCTCGACCCACTCCTGACGTTGCCCATTTGCCTATAAAGACCCCTCGACGGGAAAAACCTAAGTACCCGATCAGAATTCCAGAAAGATATCGCGTTCCACCACCGTCGTCGACCCGAGATCGGGAAGGTCCTGAAGCTCTTCCCGGCACCCTGCCGGAGAGGGGAATCCCCACCGGAGGTCTTCTTCATCACCATGCTTGCCTCCGGCACGATGAGTGAGTAGTCTACCTTGGACAATGGGTCCATAGTAGTAGCTAGATGGTTGTTCTCTCCACCATGTGCTTCATGTTTAGATCTCATGAGCTGCCTTACATGATTGAGATCACCGTTATGTAATTCTACATGTTGTGTTTGTTGGGATCCAATGAATATTGGTGTTATGATTAAGTTGTTGTTCTGAAATTTATCTTATGTTATCTCTATATTGTTTATGATCTTGCATGCTCTCCGTTGTTAGTAGCTATCTTGGCTGAGTAGTTGCTAGTAACTCCAAGAGGGAGTATTTATGCTCGATAGTTGGGTTCATGCCTCTATTGAATCTGGGGGAGTGACAGAAACCTCTAAGGTTGTAGATGTGTTGTTGCCACTAGGGAGAAAACAACATTCATATGCTCAAGGGTATATGCTTTGCTTACATTACACACTTTGCTTAATGCAATTATCTGTTGTTTGCAACTTAATACTTGTGGAGTTCTCGGATTGATTCGCCACAAGTGGATTATTAGTCATAGATTCAGTTGGATGGCGGTCTATGTATTTTGTTGTAATGCCCAGAGTAAATCGCATAGTGATCTTCTTGACATACCACGTTATCTTTATTCTATCAATTCCCAACTGTAATTTGTTCACCTAGCATGTGCTATTTATCTTATGGAGAGACACCACTAGTGAACTGTGGACCCCGGTCATATTTCCATCATATTGCTATCACCTGTTTACTTTACTCGCACTGTTTACTTTACTCGCATACTACTACTATTTTCCACTCGATACGCTCATACCCTTTGTTTCAAGCAAACCGGTGAGATTGATAACCTCATCGTAAGTGGGAACAAAGTACTTGGTTGTGTTGTGTGCAGGTTCCACATTGCCGCTCACAAAGCAAAGCCTGGACGAGGCACCTTATAAATTGTCCGGAGCCGTCGCGAAGCTAGCAAGCATCACCTTTTGGAGTATTGACTTTTTCTTGGACGATAAAACCTTGGTTTCTTACTGAGGGAAACCTGTTGTTGTGCTCATCATACCTTCCTCTTGGGGTTCCCAACTGATCGGTCATTTTCATCATCACCACCGAAGCAATCAAGCATTTTTCTGGCGCCGTTGCCGGGGAAAAAGAAGACTTCTGCAAGGGAAGTTTCACACGCACATCCTTTAATTTGTTTTAAGTTTTGCTTTACTTTATTTTACTTGCATCGTTTTTATCAAAAACACAAAAAAATTAGTTTCCTTTATAGTTGTTTATCATGTCTAGTTTAGATGCTACTACTATGTCGCCCGAGGAAATGATCTTTGCTTTCAAACAAAAGAATGAGGAAAGTTTTAAAGAAGCTTGGTCTAGAATTTATGATTGGCATGGAAAAACTGAACCGAGAATGACTTTGAGTTTGCTTATTAGTTGCTTTTACTTTGGACTTGCTCTTCGCTATAGATATGCTTTGGATGCTACTGCAGAAGGAGATTTCCTTCATTGTGATGGAGATCAAGCCTTCAATATTATAAAAAAAATTGATTATAATTTATAGCATGCCAACTAGTTTTGATAATGATCTTGTGAGCATTTTTTATAGATTGAACACTCTTGAGACTCACACTGCTTGTTTGAATAATTGCTATAATACTTTGCGCCAGCATTTTGATTATGTGCCAACAAATTCTGAACCATCAAGTTGGTATCCTACTATAAAAATCACCATTGATGGTGAAACTTTTCATGCTCGTTGTGATATTATGTCTGAATTTTGTCTTATGCCAAAGGATGTTTATGAATCTTTAAGTCTTTGGAGACTTTCTGAGGGGGGAGAATAAATTTCTCTTACTAATAATGCCACTATATTTCCCGTTGGAATAGCCGAAGGGGTTTATACAAAAGTCCTAGGAAGAATGGTATCCACTGATTATCTTGTTATTGAATGTGTAGGGAAAGGACAAATCACGCTTGGAAGGTCTCTACTGAAGCTCCTGGGCGCCGTTATTGATGTGGGAAAAGGAAATATAAGATTCATCTCTACACCATGCAATAGTCACGTCTTTCCTAGAGTCAAGAGCAAAGGTAAGGAAGGAAGACGTAAGGCACCCGTTGATGGTAATGCTTCATCACTTGATGTTACTTGATTCGCAATTTTTTGCGCCTAGCTCAAAGCCGTTAAAGAAAAGCACTCTTCGGAGATAACCCAATGTTTTATTTTCAGTACTTTTTCTTTTATTTGATTCTTGGAAGTCATTACTACTGTAATTACCTCTCCTTATCATTTTTATTTCGTTGTTGTGCCAAGAGAAGCCTCTAATTCGAGTGAGGTAAAGATTTGAGGATATTGCTGTCCTGAAACAGATTTTCATACTGTACTGTAAAAATTCGTGAAAAATCTCTGTATATCTTTTGGACCTGCAATTTCTTGTTCTTATTCCTCAGGTTATATCCAAACTTTCGTTAGTCGAACACTTTTTGATTTGAGCAACAGAAAACCCCTTAAAAAATCGGCCTTTATCAGCAGTTCTGTTTTGACAGATTTCTGCCACTATTCGTTTTTGCCGCTTTATCGCTTTCTTTTTTAGTTCTTTTGATCACGGAACTTTTGGGGAAGTTGCTACAGTAGTATATACTTTATATGTGGTGATTTTGGGTTGAAACCTGAAGCAAAAGAGGTTGATTCATTGTTATGCTTACACTAATGTTGCTAATAGAATTGTGTTGAGTTTTGTATGAAGGAAGTTTTCAAGTGTAGGGATTGGAGAATGATGAGATGAGTTGAAGAATGGACAAAAGCTCAAGCTTGGGGATGCCCATGCATCACCCCAAGAAATATCCAATAAATACAAGCCTCAAAGCTTGGGGATGCCCCCGAGGCACCCCTTCTTCATCGGCAAAAATCAGGTCACCTTTCAAGACACTATATTTTTATTGCTTCATGCACTATGCATTTTTCTTGGAGCGTCAGTTGTTTTAGTTTTCAGTATTAGTTTAGTTTAGTTTGCTGCAATAAATGGTTGGACCCCAACAAATTTCTTTTGGAGAAGTTGCCTTGCTTTTCATTTGCCAAGAACTCTCTAGTTTTCACTCTTATCAAAAACCGAGTGTTCTTCTTTTTCTGCTACTGCTTTTGGTTTTCGTTTTCGCCTTGATTTGCATTCAGATCTTCTTATATCTTTTTATCAAGGTGTATTTTTGCCTCTGGACCATGTTGGTTTTCCTCAAAAGAGTTAGTTTAAAAAAGTTCGAATGGTGTTCAAAAAGAGAAAAAGATTTATGCAAAAAAATGGTACAAAAAGGAGCTTGTTTAGACTGCGGCTTAGACTTTTTCATGTCATGCTTGATGTATTTTTGATAGTATGCTTAGTGGTTTTGCTGTAGCATGACTTGTCTCAAATGACTGAGATTGCTTAATGAGCCTTTGAAAAAATCATGCGTTGTTTTTACCGTTTGGAAGCATTATTTTGGTTTTCTCCTTGATGCTTTATTTGGGTTGACTTGGCGCATGCTCACACATGTTAGACTCATACAAAGTCGCCAATAGCCTCTATGATCATTTAGTTTTTGACTTTTGATGCCATCTTATGCTTCTTTTAATGTTGCTTTGTCGCTTTGCATGATTATGGCCGTTATTGCTCTCTTAGTTGGTCGCTCCCAGTCTTTTGCTAGCCCTCGTTTTGTACTGAGTATGAGCTCTACTCATGCATCCAACTCCTAAAAACCAAGTTGTTCCAACATGTCCACCATACATACCTATTAGCAATTTACTATTCCAAAGTACATTTGACTTGCTTTTATCTACTCTTCAAATTAAACTCTTACCAGTGTTATGCGAAAATTGGTCAGTAAAGCTCTCACGAACCTGATGGCACACTTTATTTTTCTCGTTCTTAAAAATTTGACATTGTGGCTCTCTTATGTTGAGTTGTTATGCTTGCAAGTTGTAAGTGGGAAATTAGCCCAGCCATGCTGTCATGGGGCAAGCTTTCAACATTGCACTTCATCTTATTTGAGTTGATATCGTGATCTTTTATTTATGGATACTCGAGGTGTGAAATAAAATGGAATCTTGTGGAGTTCATGGAGTTTGTATATGTGTTGGAGAAACGCCTGGGCCGCCAATCTAAGCCATGCATAATTCATGGTGGAAATTTGCAGCATGCCCATAGTGGACATTCGACGATGCATCTCAAAATAAAAAGCTATACAAATGGTAAATAAAAGAGATGTCGAGGTGTTCATTGTCTGCTTGTCCTGTCATTTTGATGTGGGCTTGTTCCATGTCATCGGGCACAGAGGTACCCCATTGGCGGTTCTCGATGATACGCGTATACTTACAATGACAAGAACTTGCTTGGGACCTAAGCAAAGTAGCACGAGGTTTGGGTACTCGTATTCACGGGACACGAGGTTTCAACTTATGATTTGTCAAGCATATGCATCATAATTGTACTCGCATTAACTTTAACCATTCAAGATGCTTATGATGGCGGCAATGAGAGCTCAAAGCTAGTAAGTACCATAATTTTTGAAGGTTTATAAAACATGCAATCACTGCTTCCCTCTGCGAAGGGCCTTTCTTTTACTTTTATGTTAAGTCACCACCTTCTACCTTTATGCACTATCTAAGAGAGCATAGTTGTCATTCTGAGTATAATGTGCATTGTCCCAAAGTTTTCATTGATTGATTCATGATCATGGTTTCACTTGTTCTTAAATTATTTGTATCTAGTCGCCCTCTTAAACTTGAAGGTGTCCTATGCATTTATGTTTTGCTCTCCATGAAGGACAAGCTAAAAACCATTTGTATGTTTTTCCTTATGATTTGAACACACGTTTGACTTTCATTGTTTCATTGTTCATGATCTTTTGTTTGTGTTCTATTTCATGTTATAACATGGTTGCTAAGTTTCTTCTATCAAGATTATGTCTTTCATGCCCATGTTTTAAGTTCTTTTGATCCCAGCACTCAATGCTTACATAGATGATCAAGATTGTGTAGGTGCATGTCACCTCAAAAATTATATCTTTTGTTATCACTTACCTACTTGAGGACGAGCAGGAGTTAAGCTTGGGGATGCTTGATACGTCCAAAACGTATCTATAATTTTTTATGCTCCATGCTTGTTTTTACACCATTTGCTTAGTGTTTCGTTACACTTTGTGACACTTTTATGCATTTTCCGGAACTAACCTATTAACAAGTCGCCACAGTGCCAGTTCCCTGTTTTCTGCTGTTTTTGTGTTTCAGAAAAGTTACACAGGAAATATTCTCGGAATTGGACGAAACAAAAGCCGAACGTCCAGAAATTCACTGAAGCTTCCAGAGAACCGAAGAGGAGATGGAGTGGGGCCACGAGGGCCCCACATAATAGGGCGGCGCGGCCTGGCCCCTGGCCGCGCCCCCTATGTGTGAGGGCACCTCGGCCCACTCCTGACATTGCCCCTTTGCCTATAAAGACCCCTCGACGGGAAAAACCTAAGTACCCGATCAGAATTCCAGAAAGATATCGCGTTCCGCCGCCGTCGTCGACCCGAGATCGGGAGGGTCCTGAAGCTCTTCTCGGCACCCTGCCGGAGAGGGGAATCGCCACCGAAGGTCTTCTTCATCGCCATGCTTGCCTCCGGCACGATGAGTGAGTAGTCTACCTTGGACTATGGGTCCATAGCAGTAGCTAGATGGTTGTACTCTCCACCATGTGCTTCATGTTTAGATCTCATGAGCTGCCTTACATGATTGAGATCACCGTTATGTAATTCTACATGTTGTGTTTGTTGGGATCCGATGAATATTGGTGTTATGATTAAGTTGCTGTTCTGAAATTTATCTTATGTTATCTCTATGTTGTTTATGATCTTGCATGCGCTCCGTTGTTAGTAGCTATCTTGGCCGAGTAGTTGCTAGTAACTCCAAGAGGGGGTTTTTATGCTCGATAGTTGGGTTCATGCCTCTATTGAATCTGGGGGAGTGACAGAAACCTCTAAGGTTATAGATGTGATGTTGCCACTAGGGAGAAAACAACATTCATATGCTCGAGGGTATATGCTTTGTTTACATTACACACTTTGCTTAATGCAATTATCTGTTGTTTGCAACTTAATACTTGTGGAGTTCTCGGATTGATTCGCCACAAGTGGATTATTAGTCATAGATGCAGTTGGATGGCGGTCTATGTATTTTGTTGTAATGCCCAGAGTAAATCGCATAGTGATCTTCTTGACATACCACGTTATCTTTATTCTATCAATTGCCCAACTATAATTTGTTTACCCAGCATGTGCTATTTATCTTATGGAGAGACACCACTAGTGAACTGTGGACCCCATTCCTATTTCCATCATATTGCTATCACCTGCTTACTTTACTCGCACTATTTACTTTACTCGCATACTACTACTGTTTTCCACTCGATGCGCTCATACCCTTTGTTTCAAGCAAACCGGTGAGATTGACAACCTCATCGTAAGTTGGGAACAAAGTACTTGGTTGTGTTGTGTGCAGGTTCCACGTTGCCGCTCGCAAAGCAAAGCCTGGATGAGGTGCCTTATAAATTGTCCGGAGCCGTCGCGAAGCTAGCAAGCATCACCTTCTGGAGTATTGACTTTTTCCTGGACGATAAAACCTTGGTTTCTTACTGAGGGAAACTTGCTGTTGTGCTCATCATACCTTCCTCTTGGGGTTCCCAACTGATCGGTCATTTTCATCATCACCACCGAAGCAATCACTAACCCATGTACTATCAGCAATAGGATAAAAAATACCAGCGTCAAGAAGTTTCAATACCTCATTTCTTACCACTTCCTTCATCTTAGGAATTAAACGGTGTTGATGTTCAACAACTGGTTTTGTATCTGGCTCCATATTAATAGCATGCTGACATATAGTAGGAGAAATCTCTTTTAAATCATCAAGAGTATATCCCATGGCCCCTCAGTGTTTCCTCAATATTTCCAATAACCTTTCTTCTTCCTTTCCTGAAAGTTTAGAACTAATAATAACAGGATATATTTTCTTATCATCTATATAAGCATATTTAAGATCATCAGGTAAAGGCTTTAAATCAAAAACAGGATCTTCCTTAGGTGGCAAAGTGGTACCCAAATCCTCCACAGGTAAATTGTGTTTAAGCAACTCTGGCTAATGAAGAAGAATCTTGTCAATCTCATTTCTTTCTTCCCTGAAGATCTCACTTTCATGGTCCTCCATATATTGCTGCAAAGCATCGTTAGGAGCAAGAGCAATAGAGGCAAGCTGCTCAACTCTAAAATCTTCATTAGGCATTTTAGTTTCATAAGGAGCTTTAGTAAACTTAGAAAAATTAAACTCATAAGATTCTCTATCAAACTTAGTCAAAATTTTCTCCTTCTTACAATCTATAACAGCACCACAAGTATTCAAAAAGGGTCTACCAAAAATAATAGGACAAGTTTTAGTAGCAGCTGTACCAAGTACTAGAAAATCAGCAGGATATTTAGTCTTACCGCATAAACTTCCACATCTCTAACAATACCAATTGGAAAGATAGTCTCTCTGTTAGCAAGCTGAATAACCACATCGATATCTTCCAGTTTGCAAGAACCAATTTCATGCATGATTTCTTTGTAAAGCTCATACGGAATAGCACTTGAACTTGCACCAATGTCGCATAAACCATAATAGCAATGATCACCAATCCTGACAGAAAGCACAGGAACACTTATTTTCCTAGATCTACTAGGATGTGAAACAATGTTAGAAGCATCTTCACAAAAGATAATATATCCATCTTCTACATTTTTAGTAACAAGGTCCTTCACTATAACCACTGGAGACTTAACAGTTATTTGCTCATCAGGTTCTAAAGCTTTCTTTGCACTTTTATTAAGCACACTAGTTAAAATAGAATGCTCCTTTACCTTAGCAGGGAAAGGCGTTTTCTCAAAATAAGGCTCAGGCAAAATGCGATCAATAGTACAAACTTCAATAATTCTAGCAGGAACACAACTAGTAATATCTTAATAAGGCGCATGGTACTTGTTCTAATCCTTCTTTGGAACATCAAGATAAGAGGCGAAATCCTTAAAACAGTTAGCAAGTATTTGAGAATCAAGACCATAAATAGCGCTAACATTATGAAAGTCATCGGTTCCCTTAAAAGCTTTAATGCATTCACAATCATAATTTATACCTGACTTTCTACCTTTGTTGTTCTCCCATCCTTCAGTATTTTCCTGAATACGGTCAAGAAGATCCCATTTAGCCTCTTCTTTCATATGTGTAAATGATCCAGAGAAGGAAGCATCCAGTAAATCCTTGTCGTCAAGAGTAAGCCTTGCATAAAAGTTATTAATAACAATATTACTGGGGAGCTTGATACGTCTCCAACGTATCCATAATTTTTGATGCTCCATGCTTGTTTTTACACCATTTGCTTAATGTTTCATTACACTTCGTGCCATTTTTATGCATTTTCTGGAACTAACCTATTAACGAGATGCCATAGTGTCAGTTCCCTGTTTTCTGCTGTTTTTGTGTTTCAGAAAAGTTACACAGGAAATATTCTCGGAATTGGACGAAACAAAACCGAACATCTGGAAATTTACCGAAGCTTCCAGAGAACCAAAGAGGAGACGGAGGGGGGCCACGGGCCGGCCACACAATAGGGCGGCACGGCCTGCCCCTGGCCCGCGCCCCCTGGTGGTGAGGCCGCCCTGGTCCACCTCTGACACTGCCCCTTCGCCTATAAAGACCCCCCGACAGGAAAAACCTAGAGACCCGATCACTTTTCCAGAAACACATCGCGATCCGCCACCGTCGTCGACCCGAGATCGGGAGGGTCCAGAAGCTCTTTCCGGCACCCTGCTGGAGAGGAGAATCACCACCGGAGGTCTTCTTCATCGCCATGCTTGCCTCCGGCGTGATGAGTGAGTAGTCTACCTTGGACTATGGGTCCATAGCAGTAGCTAGATGGTTGTCTTCTCCACCATGTGCTTCATGTTTAGATCTCGTGAGCTGCTTTACATGATCGAGATCACCGTTATGTAATTCTACATGTTGTGTTTGTTGGGATCCGATGAATATTGGTGTTATGATTGAGTTGATGTGCTGAATATTATATTATGTTATTTCTATGTTGTTTATGATCTTGCATGCTCTCCGTTGTTAGTAGCTATCTTGGCCGAATAGTTGCTATTGACTCCAAGAGGGGGTATTTATGCTCGATAGTGGGTTCATGCCTCTATTTAATCTAGGGGAGTGACAAACGTCTAAGATTGTAGATGTGCTGTTGCTACTAGGGGAAAACAACATTCATATGCTCGAGGGCATATGCTTTGTTTACATTACACACTTTGCTTAATGCAGTTATCTGTTGTTTGCAACTTAATACTTGTGGAGTTGTCGGATTGATTCGCCACAAGTGGATTATTAGTCATAGATGCAGTTGGATGGTGGTCTATGTATCTTGTTGTAATGCCCAGAGTAAATCTCATAGTGATCCTCTCGACATATGCACGTTGTCTTTATTCTATCAATTGCCCAACTGTAATTTGTTTACCGAGCATGTGTTATTTTATCTTATGGAGAGACACCACTAGTGAACTGTGGACCCCGGTCCTATTTCCTTTATATTGCTATCACCTGTTTACTTTACTCGCACTATTTACTTTACTTGCATACTCCTATTGCTTTCCACTCGATACGCTCATTCCTTTGTTTCAAGCAAACCGGTGAGATTGACAACCTCATCGTAAGTTGGGAACAAAGTATTTGGTTGTGTTGTGTGCAGGTTCCGTGTTGCTACTAGTTGAAGACGAGTCAACAAGAATCGTTAACGGCGCCCTTGTTGGAGTGTTAGTAGGCTAGTCAGCATCACCTTCTGGAGTTTGGCTTTTTCCTGGATTCGACATACCTTGGTTTCTTCTGAGGGAAAATTTGCTACTGTACTCATCATACCTTCCTTTTGGGGTTCCCAACTGGGTGGTTATCTTGCCCGCATCAAGCATAATTTTCTGGCACCGTTGCCGGGGAAAAAGAATACTTCTGTAAGGGGAGTTTCGCATGCACATCCTTTACTTTGTTTTAAGTTTTGTTTTACTTTACTTTTACTTGCATCGTTTTATCAAAAACAAAAAAAATTAGTATCCTTTATAGTTGTTTTTACTTGTCTGCTTTTAGTTTTGCTAGAATGGCTACTCCTGAAAACACCAGGTTGTGTGACTTTACTAGCACTAATAATAGTGATTTTATCTGCACTCCTATTGCGCCACCTGCTCCTGCTGCAAATTTTTATGAGATTAAGCCTGCTTTGTTGAACCTTGTTATGAAAGAGCAATTTTCTGGTGCTAGTACTGATGATGCTGCAGCTCATCTCAACAATTTTGTCGAGCTATGTGAGATGCAGAAATATAAGGATGTAGAGAGTGATATTATTAAGCTTAAGTTGTTTCCTTTTTCTTTGAGAGGAAAAGCTAAGGATTGGTTGCTGTCTTTGCCTAAAAATGGTATTGATTCATGAGCTAAGTGTAAGGATGCTTTTATTGGTAGATACTATCCTCCTGCTAAGATTATAGCTTTGCGTAGCAATATTATGAAGTTTAGTCGGTTTGATAATGAACATGTTGCTCAAGCTTGGGAAAGAATGAAATCTATGATAAAGAATTGTCCCACTCATGGACTGACTACTTGGATGATTGTCCAAACTTTTTATGCAGGACTGAATTTTTCTTCAAGGAACCTATTGGATTCAGCTGCTGGAGGCACTTTTATGTCCCTTACCTTGGGCGCCGCAACAAAGCTTCTCGACAATATGATGGTAAATTACTCTGAATGGCACACCGAGAGAGCTCCACAAGGTAAGAAGGTAAATTCTGTTGAGGAAACCTCTTCCTTAAGTGATAAGATTGATGCTATAATGCTTATGCTTTCTAATGATAGGACTCATGTTGATCCTAATAATGTTCCTTTAGCCTCTTTGGTTGCCCAAGAAGATCATGTTGATGTAAAATTCATTAGAAGTAATAATTTTAACAACAATGCTTATAGGAACAATTTTGCTAGTAACAATTATAAGCCGTTTTCTTCTAATGGTGATAATAGCTACCTTGGTAGACCTAAAATGCCTAGTGAAGAAAGAATTTTTGAACTTGAAAAGGCTACCAAGAATTTTATGCAGGTGCAATATGAGCAGAACAAGGCTTTCACCAAGACCATGGAGGAGCAATCAGCTCTGTTGAGGACTATTAGTCATCAACTTGAAAATTTAAACAAGGCTATTCCTGAGTTACAAGCTAAGGTTTCTATAGCTGAAACCGATATTTCATCTTTGTCTAATGCGCAATCTTCTTTGATTAACAGAATGTCCACTAAGCCTGATCCTTTTGCCACTGCCAATGCTATCCAAGTTAGAATTGATGAAAATGTTAGGATGCTAGCAGAATTGCATGCCAGGTGGGAAAGAGAAGATGAGATGGCTAGAAAGATGAAGGTATGTACCATTAATACCTCTAATGATGTTCTTCCAAATGCTAGCAATCCTCTTACTTTGATTGGTGTAGAGAAAACTCCCACTCCTTGTGTTAAAAAGCCTAAAACTGCCAAAACTTTTTCTCAAAAGAGTGCTGAAATTTTTCAGAGTGTGGGAGATGATAGCTCTATTTCCTTTAATGATTTTGATGTTGATGGCTGCAATATATCTGAAGTTATTTTGTTCTTGCAAAAGCATGCTTTGACTCCCAATGCTAGTTCTTTAAATGTTGCTTTTACTAAGCATATTACCAATGCTCTTATGAAAATTAGGGATGAAAAGTTGAAGCAAAAAGCTTTTACTCCCAAGAAGTTAGAAGATGGTTGGGAACCCATCATTGATATGCATTTGATTGCCATGCTTTATGTGATCTAGGTGCTAGTATTTCTATTATGCCTAGAAAGATTTATGACATGCTTGATTTACCACCGCTTGAAAAGTGTTATTATGATGTTCCTATTGCTGATGTTGCTAAGAATAAACCTTTGGGAAGGATTAATGATGTTCGTATTATGGTTAACAATAACCTTGTTCCCGTTGATTTTCTTGTCATGGATGTTGAATGCAATGCTTCATGTCCTATTATTTTGGGAAGACCTTTTCTTCGAACTGTAGGTGCCATCATTGATATGAGGGAAGGCACCAACAAATATCAATTCCCACTCAAGAAAGGTATGGAACACTTCCCTAGAAAGAGGAAGAAATTACTTTTTGACTCTATTATTAGAGCAAATTATGAGCTTGATGCTTCATCACTTGATATTACTTGATTCGCACTTTCTGCGCCTAGCTCAAAGGCGTTAAAGAAAAGCACTCTTGGGAGATAACCCAATGTTTTAACTTTCAGTTCTTTTTATTTTATTTGAGTCTTGAAGTTATTACTACTGTAATAACCTCTCCTTATCATTTTTATTTCGTTCTTGTGCCAATAGAAGCCTCTAATTTGAGTGAGGTAAGATTTGGGGATATTGCTGTCCTGAAACAGTTTTCGGTGCTGCACTATAAAATTTCGTCAAAATTCTCTGCAAATCTTTTGGACCTGCGATTTCTTGTGCATATGCCCCAGGTTATATCCAAACTTTCATTAGTTGAACACTTTTTTATTTTAGCAACAGAAAACCCTCTAAAAATTCGACCTTTGTCAGCTGTTCTGTTTTGACAGATTTCTGCCAATATTTGTGTTTGCCGCTTTATCGCTTTCTTTTTGAGTTCTTTTGATCACGAAACTTTTGGGGAAGTTGCTACAGTAGTATATACTTTATATGTGGTGGTTTTGAGTTGAAACCTGAAGCAAAAAGGGGTTGATTCAATGTTATGCTTGCACTAATGTTGCTAATAAATTTGTGTTTAGTTTTGTATGAAGGAAGTTTTCAAGTGTAGGGATTGGAGAATGATGAGATGAGTTGAAGAATGGACAAAAGCTCAAGCTTAGGTATGCCCACGCACCCCAAGAAATATCCAAGAGGTACAAGCGTCAAAGCTTGGGGATGCCCCCGAGGCACCCCTTCTTCATCGGCAAAAATCAGGTCACCTTTCAACACACTATATTTTTATTGCTTCATGCATTATGCGTTTTTCTTGGAGCGTCAGTTGTTTTTAGTTTTCAGTTTAGTTTAGTTTTGTTTGCTTCAATAAATGGTTGGACCCCAACAAATTCCTTTTGGAGAAGTTGTCTTGCTTTTCATTTGCCAAGAACACTCCGTTTTTCACTCTTATCGTTTCAACGAGTGTTCTCTTTTTCTAGAACTGCGTTTAGTTTTCAATTTTTGCCTTGATTTGTGTTCAGATCTTGTTATATCTTTGCATCAAGGTGTATTTTTGCCTCTGGTCCATGTTGGTTTTCATCAAAAAAGGGTTGTTTAAAAAGTTCGAATGGTGTTGGAAAAGAGAAAAAGCTTTATGCAAAAAAGTGGTACAAGATGGAGCTTGTGTAGACTACGGCCTAGGCTTTTGCATGTCGTGCTTGATGACTTTTTGATAGTATGCTTAGTGGTTTTGGTGTAGCATGACTTGTCTCAAATGACTGAGATTGCTTAATAAGCCTTTGAAAAATCATGCGTTGTTTTAATTATTTGGAAGCATTATTTTGGTTTTCTCCTTGATGCTTTATTTGGGTTGACTTGGCGCATGCTCACACATGTTAGACTCATACAAAGTCTCCATTGCCTCTATGATCATTTAGTTTTTGACTTTTGATGCCATCTTATGCTTCTTTTAATGTCGCTTTGTCGCTTTGCATGATTATGGCCGTTATTGCTCTCTTATTTGGTCGCTCCCTGTCTTTTGCTTGCCCTCATTTTGTACTGAGTATGAGCTCTACTCGTGCATCCAACTCTTAAAAACCAAGTTGTTCCAATGTGTCCACCATACATACCTATTAGCAATTTGCTATTCCAAAGTACATTTGACTTGCTTTTATCTATCCTTCAAATTAAACTCTTTTTGGTGTTATGCGAAAATTGGTCAGTAAAGCTCTCACGAACCTGATGGCACACTTTACTTTTCTCGTTTTAAAATTTTGACATTGTGGCTCTCTTATGTTGAGTTGTTATGCTTGCAAGTTGTAAGTTGGAAATTAGCCCAGCCATGCTGTCATGGGGCAAGCTTTCAACATTGCACTATCTTTCATTTGAGTTGATATCGTGATCTTTTGTTTATGGATACTCGCGATGTGAAATAAGTTGGGAATCTTGCGGGATCATGGAGTTTTTATATGTGTTAGGGAAACGCCTGGGCCGCTAATCTAAGCCATGCATCATTCATGGTGGAAATTTACAGCATGCCCATAGTGGACATTCGACGACGCATCTCAAAATAAAAAGTTATACCAATGGTAAATAAAAGAGATGTTGAGGTGTTCATTGTCTGTTTGTCTTGTCATTTTGATGTGGGCTTGTTCCATGTCATTGGGCAGGAGGTACCCCATTGGCGGTTCTCGATGATACACATATATTTACAATGACAAGAGCTTGCTTGGGACTCTAAGTCGAGTAGCATGAGGTTTGGGTATTCATACTTCATGGGACACGAGGTTTTCAACTTATGATTTGTCAAGCATATGCTTCATAATTGTACTCACATTAACTTTAACCATTCAAGATGCCTATGATGGGGGCAATGAGAGCTCAAAGCTAGTAAGTACCATAATTTTTGAAGGTTTATAAAACTTGCAATCACTGTTTCCCTCCGTGAAGGGCCTTTCTTTTACTTTTATGTTGAGTCACCACCTTCTATCTTTATGCACCATCTAAGAGAGCATAGTTGTCATTCTGAGTATAATGTGCATTGTCCCAAAGTTTTCATTGATTGATTCATGATGTTGGTTTCACTTGTTCTCAAATTACTTGTATCTAGTCGCCCTCTTAAACTTGAAGGTGTCCTATGCATTTATGTTTTGCTCTCTCATGAAGGTGTAGCGCCCTGCCTTTTGCTAAAGACAGAACTCCTGTGTATCTGTGTCATTCCCTGGATCAGTAGATAGCACCACAGTACAAAATATAGTAATCATTGCAATAGCATCAATATTACAGCGTAAATCCAGTTACATAGGTCTTCAACCTTACGAGTACACAGCATAAAGCATAGTTGCAGTGAGCCTCCATTCTTCATCACGTGCCACAGGCAGACATGTTGGAATGTAGTCTCGAGATCCTACTCCTGGTTCCTTACTCGAAATAAAACCTGCACGTTTGAATATGCAGCCCCAGAGGGGTCAGTACAATGATGTACTGGCAAATGACACATATTTGGTGGCATTTTGTGGAAAGACTATACTACATGATATTTGGCTAGTGGATCTCAAAGGCTAATTTGCATAAAGCAGTTTTATCCTATATTTTCCAAACCAAAACATTTTAAAGCATTTTGATTTTCTTTAATATCAAGATAACTCCTAGGTCACCACCACATACATGGTTTTCACTGCCAGTATGTAGCCCCGGGTAGTTACTCTACAAAACTTGGTTAATCTCTCAATATCAAGATACCTCCTAGGTCACCACCACATACATGGTTTTCACTGCCAGTATGTAGCCCCGGGTAGTCACTCTACAAAACCAGGTTAATCCCTCAGGTCACCACCACATACATGGTTTTCACTGCCAGGCATGTAGCCCTGAGGCATTCCCCACTTTCTACACAAATTTTAATTATTTCAAAAAGGAGATGAGATTCTTCCGTACATTCCATGTCTAGAGACTCAAATTGTCCATAACCGGGGACACGGCTAATCGATTAGTTTTGACACCTTGCAAGGGTTGTGCACTTTCACCTTACGACTCATTTTATGCCCATACATAAAATGAGACGAGACCTTTTAAAAGGAGAGAGCAACTAACTGGCAAGCTCCGTTCCCAACCTACAATTCAACTACCTGCCACTTCTTGCACACAAGTTGCACCCTCACCTCTAATCAGTCAAGACAGAGCCCATATTGTCATAAGGCTGCACTGGAAGCACACTAAGCATGGAAGACATATTAATCCCTTTAATCCTGAGTGGCAAACCACAAGTGTACTACTTAGGCCACTAACACATACCATGGTTTTCACTTCCAAGATATGTGACTCCTAAGTAGACACTCAACACACCCAAAGCCACACCAATCCACCCAGGTAGTTCATTTAAGTTGTAGTTTAATTTTCAGAGCAAAATCACCAATAAAGCATGGCATCACTTTCCAAAGTAAATTTGCAATCCTATCAAGAGGGGTTTAAAGAATGGCTACGCACTACTAGGTTCTAAGCATTTCATAAACTTCTTTGAAAACAACCTATCATGCATACTACTGAAAAACACTAATGCAGTAGTAAAATAGGTAGAAGAATGTGTGTCACTTGCCTTTTTGAAGTTCACGACGTTTCACTTCTCTCAATTAAGCACGTAGCTCTTCACACCAGCTATAGCACAAAATAACATAACATAAACACACCATACAAACACAATCAAACAAATCAAACAATTAAAAAGTGTTTATTTAACAATTTAGATTTATTAAGATGTTATGACAAGAAAGATATGGCAAAGGATCATGATTTGTGAGATATGAATCGGAGAGCTTAGTTGGGAAAGATCAATATGATTTGAGAGAGAATTGGTCTAGGCAAATATAATTGATGAAGTTTTTATGCTTTATCAAAGCATATATGAGTTTTAGGAATAGCTCATGTGAAATAAATTACACAAGAGTCAATTTGTGCAACTACAACACTATTGAGTAAATATGACAACAATTACTCTTGAATAGCATCTATTGCACTTAGGAACTAGGCTAGGTCTTAAGAATGCTTGAACTACTCAATTAGCGCATTTGCAAGTTGAATAGTTCCATACATGTGAACAAAACTAAGTAGGCATTGGATTGGGACGGTCAAGTGATTGGAAAAGATTGATCCTCCAAGATTACAATGTAATGATAATAATCCTGGGCTTGGCATAGGCATGAATAGAGTTTAAAATGACTCATGTGAATAGATTCACATAGGTATTGAATAGTGCAACAAAACACTATTGAATAAAGTGTGACAACACTTACTCAAATTTGTGTAAGTTACACATAGGTATTGGGCATGATTTTGTGATATATTGAATTACTCAATTAACTCATTTGTAAATTGAATAGTTCAATATAGGCCAACAGAATTAAGTTGGCATGGGGTTGAATAAGATTGGATGTTATTTAGAATGATGGTGGCTTCTTGGTCACAAGATTTGCTTGGACAAAAGGATTAACTTGATCTAGGGTTGACTTTTGAAGATGTGGCTAAGTCAGAGTTTAATTTCCTCTTTGAAGAACTCAAACTAGTTTTGATTATAGTTCAAGAATAGTATTTGTTTTGAATGATCTTTGATATGTGTGGCATGGGGTAGTCTGAATACTTAGAAGAATTTTGCGTAAGATGGGATTGATAGTTTTGCACTTGCGCAAGGATAGAGTGTGGATTTTTACTAAGTCATGGTAGATTTGATGTGGTCATTAGGACTTTGGATATTTCACACTTTTTGTTTAGTGGGACAAAAGTCAAGTAGCCCAAGGTACACATGGGTTGGTCAGGAGCTAAAGATTTGTGAAATTACTCAAATAGCTCAATTGCAATTTGAATAACTTAAACTAAGCAATAGGTTTAATATTTGAATGATGTTGGAATAGTGTGGGAAAAATATCTAAAGGGGTTCTTGTGGATAGATATGATCACAAGATTAACTTTCGAAGAAGAAATCATTATAGAATAAATTCTATAGTAAAAATACTCAAATTCCCATATTTGAATTTGAATAGATGTAAATAGGTTCAAATCCAGAATTTAAGCTTACAGATTCGAAAATTCAGTAATTGGAAAGTTTGGTACCACTAGATAGGAGATTTAATTATGAATCCAACGCAACAAGAATCATCTAAAATGGAGCTACAGATCTTTAGTTATGAATTTTCAAAATTTGATGTGAGCTAGCACAATATAGGATCCAATCGATCGGAAGAAGACCAGAATAGGACACGCCTCATACTGGTTTCAGTTAGTTAGCCTGACATAGATCTTCGGATTTAGATCAAATGGTCTACAATGCCACTGCCTAATTTATTCCAAACTATACGAAACATTCATGAACAGGGTGCCCATGGCTTACAGTGGCAGACCGCGCGCACGAAGGTGAAGAGCGACGGCGACGATGCAGGCGTGCACGATTTCGTCTGTTCGGTGGTCTTGGAGACGCGCGGGGGTGTCGTCGAGGTGCAGGTCATCAAGGAGAACGTGTGTGCATCCTGCAGCAACCGGCGTTGCGGTGCTCGAGGACGTTGACGACGACACTACTGTTGCGGGTGTGACCAAAAGTGAGGCTCCGGTGGTCGGCGGTGTTGGGCGGCGTGTCCAACAACGACGATAAGATGCACGATGATGTCCTGGAGGTAGGCTAGAATTAGAAGAGTCTACTGTCAAAAGGAATCGAGAGAAAGATCAACGAAAACTTCGTACCCGCGCGATGAACTCCAAGAACGTCACGGCCAACAGCGACAACATGATGCAACACCATGTCTAGTAGGTAGCCCTTGAATTAGGTAGTATTATGGTGTGAGGACTCGTCGAGATAATCACTCACGGAGACGGCATCTGGCGATGAACTCAAATTTGTGGCTAAGATTGGCATGGTTGGCACGGGATGTACAAAGTATATCTGAGGAAACTTTTAGAACGAAAATGAGGGAGGAGAAAGAGGAGCACGTGGTGCTTCTCTCGGTTCTTCTTATAATGGCCGGAGGAGGGAGATCGGGAGGTCAATGCCAACGGGTGGCATTCGGGGCGCCGGTTTGGTTTGGGCGATTATGACCATAAAATTTGAATTTAATTCCGTGAACGGTTACTCCATTGAATTTCCAATAAATTTCGTGTTGAAGCCGAGAAGAAACGGTCGTTATATTTGATGGGAGGAGAAGGAGAAGAATTAACTGCCATGAACGTAAGTTCCTGGAGGTGAACGAGGAAAGGAGGAAGACGACCGAGCGCTCGCTTAGTCGGGCTGGGCTGGTCGGTCTAGTTGGGCTCGGTCGGCCCAACTGGATCGGTTCTCTTTTTTTTCTGTTTTCTTTTTATCTTTTGTAGATTTTGCATATTGAATCCAAATGACTTCAAACCAAAAGCAAAAGTTTTCTAAAATTCAGAGGAACAAACTAGGGCAGTAATAAACATGTTTTCAAGAAAAAAGCTAATTTTGAATATATCTTTATAAACATAGCAAGGGGTTTGCTTGCATAAAAGAAATAGAATTAGGGTTTGAAAATAATTCTTTTAAAGAAAATAGGAAAATAGTATTTTATAAAATAATAGTTGAGATTCACACTCAATCATAGGTTTGCAAAATAATCTTTATAAATACTTTTGTAACTCATTTCTCTGCAAGCAGGTTTGCATAAAGTTGAATAAAAGCAAGAAAAATAATATTTTGGTATTTGGTTTTTCTCATAGGAGTTCAGCATGAAAGATAGGGAGTTTGAAATGGTTTTTGAAGTAAAGCTTATAAATAAACTCAAAAGTTTTAAATCCTTGTGAAATTTCAATCAACACCTTCCAAATAAAAGCAAAAAAATTCCCCCAAAATTTGATAAAATCTTGGGATGTTACAGACTACCACCCTTAAAAGAAATCTCGTCCTCGAGATTGGAGAGGCTAGAAAGAAAGTAGGTATTAGGTTATCCGGGTTTAGGTATCTGGGTGGCTACCACCCTTAAAAGAAAAATCCTCTTGGTGGTATCTTGATGCTTCCTTAGGCACTTGCATTTTGTTCCCAGCTTGCATTCACTGTTGTGCCATTTTCTCTGAATCGCCCTTCTCAGAAATTTTGATGATCAATACTATGTTCAAAAGTGGGTATACCAAGGGTTCCATCCAATTCTGGTGATAAGCAGATATCATCCATTGCGTTGTCACCAATAAGGTAGTCCACATCATCCAAGAATGTGTATCTAGCCTTTTCTTGGTCGGTCCTCGTCATGCTATCTGCTACTAGTACCAGATGGTCCTTAAGAATTCCTTTCGCAACCATCTTCATAGTCATTGGTAGGCGCTGGACAACTTGATCATATCTCGAAGGTGAACTCCTTTGCAAGAAAAAGGGATCTAACAAAGCTCTCATGGGCAGGAAAGTAATTTCAGGGATTCGGAGAGTTGCCCCATAACATCGTAGGTCGGGATGGGGTAGACTTCGGTGGCGTAAAGCTTTGGAACCAGGAGGCAATCTCATAGGTAGTGGTGGTTGTCTCTGTTGTGACTATCTGGAGAGGAGTGGCCTTTCTTTTTATAGGCTTAGGGAGGGAGCCGAATAGGTAGGAGCCGAAGCTGAATAGCCTTCGTATTCAAGGCCCGCTGAGCAAAACGTTTCTGATTCGTGTAGTTGTTCAATAATCCAAATCCTCACCGTAGTCCTACGTTTTGGCCACACTGGCTCACTACAAGGGATGTAACATATTATCCTCCTAAGGTTATGGTTTAACGACGTCGTCTCTCATGTAGGTATGTCTCTCTAGGTGTGTAAAACCAACATTATGAGAGCGAATAATAAGAGTAGTAGGAATGGTGATCAATCCATCCTGCACCCAAATCATTACTTCATACATGGTTTGCAAACCTCGTATTCTAACTCTTGGTCCACCTCACTTGCTTTGACAAAAAATTTGTTGAAATTGGAACCAAGTTCCCAAATCCTTTTTTTTTGAATTTTGAAAACAAAGTCTATCGTTCCTAGCTAGGGGTTTGCTACGCAACTCATGGCAACAATCCTTAAGTTGTAGATCCTTAAGTTTGCCATTTAAGGTGAATTAAAATCCTTTCTGTTGTTCTATTTGTCCTTTCCATTGCTCTGTTTGCTCTCTCCATAGCTCTGTTTGTCCTTTCCATTGCTCTGTTTGTCCTTTCCACCTTTCTTGCATGAGGTGGTTGAATAGTATTACTTCCATATTAGCTACACCTTGGGGTGTCTTCTTATTGTTTGCATGGTATCCTTCAGCCATCCTAGCTTACTGGAGTCTTGGGGTATCATCCTTTGTGCACCCTCTTGCGTAATGTTCCAGTCTCTTGTACTTGAAACACTACCTCTTGTTGTTGTACTTTGTATCCTTATCTCCAATTGAGGGCCAATGCAGATGTTCTGTTGTTGAGAATACTTTGGTTTGGGTTTTAGGACAAGTTTAGGTCTTAGCATAGATAAGAATTAGATAGAAGGGATCTAAAGAAGATTCCTACCCAAACACAACAGATCAAGAGAATTCATCTTACAAGCAACATCTAACAAACATTCATCACATCTAGCAAATTATGTCAAACACAAATAATCTAGTATGGTCATACCCCAATTTGGTATGATCATTAGATTATCACAACGTCGTTGGTTCTATAAACTAGAATTATTGGTGGTCTTGTCTATTACTCGCTTGTGAACTTCTAGTTTCTTCTCTACTTCCTTGATTCATCTTCTGGAGTTGTGCAAGTTGCATTTGAGTCTTCCTCCAAGTTCTTCGTTTGGCCTTCAATGTAATTCTTCATGTTGAGTCAAGGAAAGTATATGAAGTATCTGTCTCACACTTCTGGCATATTGATCTTCTTTCCTTTATTGATGGTTTCAGGGTTGGGTCATCTCTAGCAAAAAAAATATTTGAAGAGAAAGTAGGAGAGAATACAAGGAGTTCAAAATGCAAACAATCTTTTAAAATTTAAATAGAAGCAAGATGAGATAGAGATTTTTATCCTAGGGTCTTTCTATTTCTAATTCCAAACCTAGGGTCTCGATCTTACAGGCAACACTATGCTCTGATACCATTCTGTAGCGCACTGCCTTTTGCTAAAGGCAGAACTCCTGTGTATCTGTGCCATTCCCTGGATCAGTAGATAGCACCACAGTACAAAATATAGTAATCATTGCAATAGCATCAATATTACAGCGTAAATCCAGTTACATAGGTCTTCAACCTTACGAGTACACAGCATAAAGCATAGTTGCAGTGAGCCTCCATTCTTCATCACGTGCCACAGGCAGACATGTTGGAATGTAGTCTCGAGATCCTACTCCTGGTTCCTTACTCGAAATAAAACCTGCACGTTTGAATATGCAGCCCCAGAGGGGTCGGTACAATGATGTACTGGCAAATGACACATATTTGGTGGCATTTTGTGGAAAGACTATACTACATGATATTTGGCTAGTGGATCTCAAAGGCTAATTTGCATAAAGCAGTTTTATCCTATATTTTCCAAACCAAAACATTTTAAAGCATTTTGATTTTCTTTAATATCAAGATAACTCCTAGGTCACCACCACATACATGGTTTTCACTGCCAGTATGTAGCCCCGGGTAGTTACTCTACAAAACTTGGTTAATCTCTCAATATCAAGATACCTCCTAGGTCACCACCACATACATGGTTTTCACTGCCAGTATGTAGCCCCGGGTAGTCACTCTACAAAACCAGGTTAATCCCTCAGGTCACCACCACATACATGGTTTTCACTGCCAGGCATGTAGCCCTGAGGCATTCCCCACATTCTACACAAATTTTAATTATTTCAAAAAGGTGATGAGATTCTTCCGTACATTCCATGTCTAGAGACTCAAATTGTCCATAACCGGGGACACGGCTAATCGATTAGTTTTGACACCTTGCAAGGGTTGTGCACTTTCACCTTACGACTCATTTTATGCCCATACATAAAATGAGACGAGACCTTTTAGAAGGAGAGAGCAACTAACTGGCAAGCTCCGTTCCCAACCTACAATTCAACTACCTGCCACTTCTTGCACACAAGTTGCACCCTCACCTCTAATCAGTCAAGACAGAGCCCATATTGTCATAAGGCTGCACTGGAAGCACACTAAGCATGGAAGACATATTAATCCCTTTAATCCTGAGTGGCAAACCACAAGTGTACTACTTAGGCCACTAACACATACCATGGTTTTCACTTCCAAGATATGTGACTCCTAAGTAGACACTCAACACACCCAAAGCCACACCAATCCACCCAGGTAGTTCATTTAAGTTGTAGTTTAATTTTCAGAGCAAAATCACCAATAAAGCATGGCATCACTTTCCAAAGTAAATTTGCAATCCTATCAAGAGGGGTTTAAAGAATGGCTACACACTACTAGGTTCTAAGCATTTCATAAACTTCTTTGAAAACAACCTATCATGCATACTACTGAAAAACACTAATGCAATAGTAAAATAGGTAGAAGAATGTGTGTCACTTGCCTTTTTGAAGTTCACGACGTTTCACTTCTCTTAATTAAGCACGTAGCTCTTCACACCAGCTATAGCACAAAATAACATAACATAAACACACCATACAAACACAATCAAACAAATCAAACAATTGAAAAGTGTTTATTTAACAATTTAGATTTATTGAGATGTTATGACAAGAAAGATATGGCAAAGGATCATGATTTGTGAGATATGAATCGGAGAGCTTAGTTGGGAAAGATCAATATGATTTGAGAGAGAATTGGTCTAGGCAAATATAATTGATGAAGTTTTTATGCTTTATCAAAGCATATATGAGTTTTAGGAATAGCTCATGTGAAATAAAATACACAAGAGTCAATTTGTGCAACTACAACACTATTGAGTAAATATGACAACAATTACTCTTGAATAGCATCTATTGCACTTAGGAACTAGGCTAGGTCTTAAGAATGCTTGAACTACTCAATTAGCGCATTTGCAAGTTGAATAGTTCCATACATGTGAACAAAACTAAGTAGGCATTGGATTGGGACGGTCAAGTGATTGGAAAAGATTGATCCTCCAAGATTACAATGTAATGATAATAATCCTGGGCTTGGCATAGGCATGAATAGAGTTTAAAATGACTCATGTGAATAGATTCACATAGGTATTGAATAGTGCAACAAAACACTATTGAATAAAGTGTGACAACACTTACTCAAATTTGTGTAAGTTACACATAGGTATTGGGCATGATTTTGTGATATATTGAATTACTCAATTAACTCATTTGTAAATTGAATAGTTCAATATAGGCCAACAGAATTAAGTTGGCATGGGGTTGAATAAGATTGGATGTTATTTAGAATGATGGTGGCTTCTTGGTCACAAGATTTGCTTGGACAAAAGGATTAACTTGATCTAGGGTTGACTTTTGAAGATGTGGCTAAGTCAGAGTTTAATTTCCTCTTTGAAGAACTCAAACTAGTTTTGATTATAGTTCAAGAATAGTATTTGTTTTGAATGATCTTTGATATGTGTGGCATGGGGTAGTCTGAATACTTAGAAGAATTTTGCGTAAGATGGGATTGATAGTTTTGCACTTGCGCAAGGATAGAGTGTGGATTTTTACTAAGTCATGGTAGATTTGATGTGGTCATTAGGACTTTGGATATTTCACACTTTTTGTTTAGTGGGACAAAAGTCAAGTAGCCCAAGGTACACATGGGTTGGTCAGGAGCTAAAGATTTGTGAAATTACTCAAATAGCTCAATTGCAATTTGAATAACTTAAACTAAGCAATAGGTTTAATATTTGAATGATGTTGGAATAGTGTGGGAAAAATATCTAAAGGGGTTCTTGTGGATAGATATGATCACAAGATTAACTTTCGAAGAAGAAATCATTATAGAATAAATTCTATAGTAAAAATACTCAAATTCCCATATTTGAATTTGAATAGATGTAAATAGGTTCAAATCCAGAATTTAAGCTTACAGATTCGAAAATTCAGTAATTGGAAAGTTTGGTACCAATAGATAGGAGATTTAATTATGAATCCAACGCAACAAGAATCATCTAAAATGGAGCTACAGATCTTTAGTTATGAATTTTCAAAATTTGATGTGAGCTAGCACAATATAGGATCCAATCGATCGGAAGAAGACCAGAATAGGACACGCCTCGTACTGGTTCAGTTAGTTAGCCTGACGTAGATCTTCGGATTTAGATCAAATGGTCTACAATGCCACTGCCTAATTTATTCCAAACTATACGAAACATTCATGAACAGGGTGCCCATGGCTTACAGTGGCAGACCGCGCGCACGAAGGTGAAGAGCGACGGCGACGATGCAGGCGTGCACGATTTCGTCTGTTCGGTGGTCTTGGAGACGCGCGGGGGTGTCGTCGAGGTGCAGGTCATCAAGGAGAACGTGTGTGCATCCTGCAGCAACCGGCGTTGCGGTGCTCGAGGACGTTGAGGACGACACTACTGTTGCGGGTGTGACCAAAAGTGATGCTCCGGTGGCCGGCGGTGTTGGGCGGCGTGTCCAACAACGACGATAAGATGCACGATGATGTCCTGGAGGTAGGCTAGAATTAGAAGAGTCTACTGTCAAAAGGAATCGAGAGAAAGATCAACGAAAACTTCGTACCCGCGCGATGAACTCCAAGAACGTCACGGCCAACAGCGACAACATGATGCAACACCATGTCTAGTAGGTATCCCTTGAATCAGGTAGTATTATGGTGTGAGGACTCGTTGAGATAATCACTCACGGAGACGGCATCTGGCGATGAACTCAAATTTGTGGCTAAGATTGGCATGGTTGGCACGGGATGTACAAAGTATATCTGAGGAAACTTTTAGAACGAAAATGAGGGAGGAGAAAGAGGAGCACGTGGTGCTTCTCTCGGTTCTTCTTATAATGGCCGGAGGAGGGAGATCGGGAAGTCAATGCCAACGGGTGGCATTCGGGGCGCCGGTTTGGTTTGGGCGATTATGACCATAAAATTTGAATTTCATTCACTGAACGGTTACTCCATTGAATTTCCAATAAATTTCGTGTTGAAGCCTAGAAGAAACGGTCGTTATATTTGATGGAAGGAGAAGGAGAAGAATTAACTGCCATGAACATAAGTTCCTGGAGGTGAACGAGGAAAAGGAGGAAGACGACCGAGCGCTCGCTTAGTCGGGCTGGGCTGGTCGGTCTAGTTGGGCTCAGTCGGCCCAACTGGGTCGGTTCTCTTTTTTTTCTGTTTTCTTTTTATCTTTTGTAGATTTTGCATATTGAATCCAAATGACTTCAAACCAAAAGCAAAAGTTTTCTAAAATTCAGAGGAACAAACTAGGGCAGTAATAAACATGTTTTCAAGAAAAAAGCTAATTTTGAATATATCTTTATAAACATAGCAAGGGGTTTGCTTGCATAAAAGAAATAGAATTAGGGTTTGAAAATAATTCTTTTAAAGAAAATAGGAAAATAGTATTTTATAAAATAATAGTTGAGATTCACACTCAATCATAGGTTTGCAAAATAATCTTTATAAATACTTTTGTAACTCATTTCTCTGCAAGCAGGTTTGCATAAAGTTGAATAAAAGCAAGAAAAATAATATTTTGGTATTTGGTTTTTCTCATAGGAGTTCAGCATGAAAGATAGGGAGTTTGAAATGGTTTTTGAAGTAAAGCTTATAAATAAACTCAAAAGTTTTAAATCCTTGTGAAATTTCAATCAACACCTTCCAAATAAAAGCAAAAAAATTCCCCCAAAATTTGATAAAATCTTGGAATGTTACAGAAGGACAAGCTGAAAACCATTTGTATGTTTTTCCTTATGATTTGAACACACGTTTGACTTTCATTGTTTCATTTTCATGATCTTTTGTTTGTGTTCTTTTTCATGTTATAACATGGTTGCTAAGTTTCTTCTATCAAGATTATATCTTTCATACCCATGTTTTAAGTTCTTTTGATCCCAGCGCACAACGCTTACATATATGATCAAGATTGTGTAGGTGCATGTCACCTCAAAAATTATTTCTTTTGTTATCACTTACCTACTCGAGGACGAGCAGGAGTTAAGCTTAGGGATGCTGATACGTCTCCAACGTATCCATAATTTTTGATGCTTCATGCTTGTTTTTACACCATTTGCTTAATGTTTCATTACACTTCGTAGCATTTTTATGCATTTTCCAGAACTAACCTATTAACGAGATGCCACAGTGCCAGTTCCCTGTTTTATGTTGTTTTTGTGTTTCAAAAAAGTTACGCAGGAAATATTCTCGGAATTGGACGAAACAAAAGCCGAACATCCAGAAATTTACCGAAGCTTCCAGAGAACTGAAGAGGTGACGGAGGGGGGCCACGGGCCGGCCACACCATAGGGCGGCGTGGCCTGCCCCTGGCCCGCGCCCCCTGGTGGTGAGGCCGCCCTGGTCCACCTCTGACGCTGCCCCTTCGCCTATAAAGACCCCCCGACGGGAAAAACCTAGAGACCCGATCACTTTTCCAGAAACACATCGCGATCCACCGCCGTCGTCGACCCGAGATCGGGAGGGTCCAGAAGCTCTTCCCGGCACCCTGCCGGAGAGGGGAATCGCCACCGGAGGTCTTCTTCATCGCCATGCTTGCCTCCGGCGTGATGAGTGAGTAGTCTACCTTGGACTATGGGTCCATAACAGTAGCTAGATGGTTGTCTTCTCCACCATGTGCTTCATGTTTAGATCTTGTGAGCTGCTTTACATGATCGAGATCACCGTTATGTAATTCTACATGTTGTGTTTGTTGGGATCCGATGAATATTGGTGTTATGATTGAGTTGATGTGCTGAATATTATCTTATGTTATTTCTATGTTGTTTATGATCTTGCATGCTCTCCGTTGTTAGTAGCTATCTTGGCCGAGTAGTTGCTAGTGACTCCAAGAGGGGGTATTTATGCTCGATAGTGGGTTCATGCCTCTATTTAATCTGGGGGAGTGACAGAAACCTCTAAGGTTGTAGATGTGCTGTTGCTACTAGGGGGAAAACAACATTCATATGCTCGAGGGCATATGCTTTGTTTACATTACACACTTTGCTTAATGCAGTTATCTGTTGTTCACAACTTAATACTTGTGGAGTTCTCGGATTGATTCGCCACAAGTGGATTATTAGTCATAGATGCAGTTGGATGGCGGTCTATGTATCTTGTTGTAATGCCCAGAGTAAATCTCATAGTGATCCTCTCGACACATGCATGTTGTCTTTATTCTATCAATTGCCCAACTATAATTTGTTTACCCAGCATGTGTTATTTTATCTTATGGAGAGACACCACTAGTGAACTGTGGACCCCGGTCCTATTTCCTTTATATTGCTATCACCTGTTTACTTTACTCACACTATTTACTTTACTTGCATACTACTACTGCTTTCCACTCGATACGTTCATTCCTTTGTTTCAAGCAAACCGGTGAGATTGACAACCTCATCGTAAGTTGGGAACAAAGTATTTGGTTGTGTTGTGTGCAGGTTCCGCGTTGCTACTAGTTGAAGACGAGTCAACAAGAATCGTTAACGGCGCCCTTGTTGGAGTGTTAGTAGGCTAGTTAGCATCACCTTCTAGAGTTTGGCTTTTTCCTGGATTCAACATACCTTGGTTTCATCTGAGGGAAAATTTGCTACTGTACTCATCATACCTTCCTCTTGGGGTTCCCAACTGCGTGGTTATCCTGCCCGCATCAGAGCTCATGAATGGGGCATTTGAGCATTAGTGACTTCAATCTCCCCCACGCTTGGACAATACTCTCTCCATCATGAGGCAAAAAAATTATATATTTGATTCCGATCTTTATGAATCTCACTTGGAGGATAGAATTTGGAATAAAAGAGAGGTACAATTTCCTCCTAGCCAATACATGGGCCATCCTTTAGCAGCCTATACCATTCCGTAGCTCTACCCTTCAGTGATAAAGAGAATAGCTTTCTCTTAACCTGGCTTGATGAAATACCTGCACACTTGAACAACTCGCACAATTCATGTATAAAGAGTAAATGATCACCCGGATGGACAGTTCCATCTCCTGAATAGCAGTTATTCATAACACGTTCAATAATTTTCATAGGTATTTTAAAAGGATCTAATTGAGCAGGCGGTTGTTCATCCACTACCGTAATTGTAGCAGTAGTGTTCCCAAATAGGGAACCAAATGAAGACTTCTCCATAGCAAAATAAAATAAAAGATAGAAATAAAAACAATACTCACAGCGAAAGTTACCTTTACCAATTCCACTCTTCAATAGCACTTCACTCCCCGGCAACGGCGCCAGAAAATAGTTTTGATGACCCACAAGTATAGGGGGTGTATCGTAGTACTTTCGATAAATAAGAGTGTCGAACCCAACGAGGAGCAGAAGGTGTTGACAAGCAGTTTTGATCAAGGATTCACTGTAAATACTAGCAAACGGGTTTTTAGGGGTATTTGGTAATGCAGATAAATAAAGTACGAGTAAATAAAGGATAATAATAATAATTGCTGCAGGTGGCCCAATCCTTTCTAGAGCAAAGGACAAGCCGGTTGTGTAACTTATGATTACCAAACATTCCTGAGGACACACGGGAGTTTCTGTCGAGTGCTTTCGCTTCATGCAGCTAAGTAATCTTCATTGGTTTGATAAGTGTTATGGGGGTGAACCTATGCTAGTGCACTATCCCAACTTGGACTAATACACACTTGTGATTATACCCCTTGCAAGCATCCGCAACTACAAGAAAGTAATTAAGATAAATTTAACCACAGCCTTAAACTCTGAGATCCTACACTCCCTGGTGCAATAGTTTCCTAACGGGGGTTTAGGTTTCTGTCGCTCCGGCAACCCCACAATTAGGAGCCAAATACACAATGCATTCCACTAGGCCCATAAAGGTGAAGTATCATGTAGTCGAAGTTCACATGACACCACTAGTGAAATAGCACCACAACATATAAATATCAAACCATTAAATATTACTCAACATAGTTTCACTACTAACATCTCGACTTCTCCCATGTCCTCAAGAACTAAATGAACTACTCACAAGACATCATATGGATCATGACCAGAGGTGAAATAATGGTAAATAACAATTTGAACATAAACCTTAATTCAACGGTTCCACTCAATAGCATCAACTACAAGAGTAATCAACACCGGGAAAGTTTCCCCTAAGAATTGGACAAGATTCAACCCAAGATGTTACAGCGGGATGGCGTGGTGATGGTGAAGATGAAGGTGTTGGTGATGATGATGATGATCCCGATGAAGTCCAGCTCGATGACAATGGCGATGGCGATGATCTCCCCTCTCCGGGAAGGAATTTCTCCGGCAGATTTCTGCCTGCCGGAGAGCTTTCTCTCTCTGTGTGTTTTCCGCCCCGCAGAGGCGGCGGAGTCTATCTCTGATCCCCTCCTTTGTCTTAGGTTTTCCGGGACAACAATATACGCGAGGGCGTGCTGGCAGATGTGGGCCAGGGTGGCCACACCACTGGGTGGCGCGGCCAGGGGCTGGCCCGCGCCACCTGGTGGTGTGGGCTCTCCTTCTAGCTACGTTCGTCTTCTGATAAAATATGAATTTCTGGGTATTTTTCCTAGAATTGCTGATCTTCAAAAATATGGTGTCTTGATGTTCCTTTTTTCCAGCAGAATCCTGACTCCGGCAGCAAGTCCTCCAATAATCATCAAACATATAAAAGCAGAGAGAAAACAACATAAGTATCACCTCTAAATATAAAATATATCAATTAATAACAGTAAATTATGATATAAAATAGTGATGCAAAATGGACGTATCATGTCCGTTGTACCATAAAGCTAGCACAAATTTGGGCTGTAAATGCAGCGAAACGGATTGGTCCATGCCTTTTACGAGGCAGCTTTGGGCCTTTCCACATGGACAGTTTTGGACGGCCTCCGACCGTTTGCGGGGCACCATTGGATTAGCCCGATAATGGAGTGAGTTCCTATCCATTAATGACAATGAGGGGCTCCTCCCCCTTGCTTGTTTTTTTTGTACCATCCGCCCCATCGAGCGCCTTCAACAAATTTTTCTCGCTCTCCTTTTTTTCAAAGTGGAGGATGATCCCACCCTCTGCATCAAAAATATGCATACGGGCTTCTTTATTAAATTATTCAACAAAAGTCAGACAAAGATCATACATAAAAAACCCAAAGCCACCACAAAACACATACTGACCTCACAATGAGTGAAGATCATGTCAATAGAGCCTTATGCTCGGAAACCAATGAAATCCCATCATCAGCTAAGAACTAGGAACCTATCGCATACCCCGAGACACCCTATAAAAGTAACGAGAGCACTCATCTGGTTTAGCAGACACTTGGCGACCACCTCATGTACACGCTACAATGTCGTCACCGACATCAAACCGCCGAGCCGTCTTCTTGGTTAAGATCCACATAACATTCGCCGATCTTGCTAATTGCACCGCCATGGCATCAGACGGCGCCTCGTCCCTGCACTCGAACCTTTGCACGCATCCTCTGTTGAGACTCCATGGTACCACGCCACCGAGACCAACCGTCACTGACGGGGGAAGAGACACGGCACTCCGCCTTAGAGCCACCTACAGCTAGCCTCTGCTCCAAAAATGATGCCCTTAGGGGGGTGAACGACACTCTCATTGCCATCGTCCGATCTGGGAGACCCAGATTTCGGGTTTTCTCTCGGACCAGCCCAGACGAGGAAACGAAGACTGCAACAACAACAATGCCCTTAACAAGGTAGCAACACGCAAACACCGCCATTGTCCACCATGACTGAAGTCTGGCCCGGTTTTCATTAGTAGTCACGCCTTGCCATCTAGGACTAGACGAAGATCGTAAGATCTACCAGACTAGCCACAAACAGTCGGCCAACCATTCCGACGGAGGAGATGGCCACAACCACCATGCCTAGGACCAATGCCCCGGGCGCCCTCGTGCTATGGACCTAGCCCAATAGGACACGATGTCGTGGTCGGAGCCGACGAGATGCCGCAGGTGGTGTGCAGATCTCGGCCCATCCAAGCCTAGATCGGACCGGTCAACAATGTCACCGCTTGCAGATCTTTCAGCCGCCGCCGCCACCCAACACAACACCCCTGGTCGCCGCCACTCCGTGGCACTGCCACTGAATAGCCGGAGCAGGTACACCATCGCCTCGGCCGAGGAGAGCGCCGCCGCCATCGCGCCACATGGCTTTGCCCGACGATGCCCTGGCAGGCGGCGGTAAGAAAGGAAGAAGGCGTGGAGGGACCTTGAGTCAGCGGGCAGTGGCACCCCGGTGCAGCCTGGCACGGCCGCACGCCAGCACGCATTTTTCTGGGAGCCGTGTGTTTTAGGAAATCGTCTCTTGGTTTTCGCATGACCTCCTTTGGAGCATCTTGTTTGACCTTCTTATTTGTTTGTTGCAATCTTCTATATTTAATAACTTTGCTTGTCAAAATTCCCCATCCTTTTCGCTATCTGCTCTGACCAAGATATTTTGGTTAGTCAGGCTCTGGAGGCCCCCCAATTGAATATCCATTTCCGTCGCTCGCTGAGCCCGGCCGACCTGATTTGCTGGTCTGCCCTTAGGGACGATTTAGCTTCGTGTAATCTTTCTGCTGGGCAGGACAGGGTGTCCTGGACCCTTGAGCCCTCGGGGCTGTTTTCGGTTAGCTCTATGTACAATCATCTCCTTCAGGGTGAGGCCTGGCCCTGTGCTAAGATTATTTGGAAGGCTAGTCTCCCTCTGAAAATCAAGATCTTTACTTGGCAACTTGCAATTAACCGCCTTCCTAGTAGTGAACAAATTAACCATAGATCTGGCCCTTCTGATGGCCTTTGTGTGATGTGTGGCCAGGTCGAATCAGCTGATCATATCTTCTTTTCCTGCGCCTTTGCTGCTTTTATGTGGAGTGGGGTTAGATCAATTCTCCAAGTTAACTGGAACCCTACCTCCTTTGCTCAGTTTTTTCATATTATTTCTGCCCTTTCACCTGCCCACGGGCGGGCTGTGTGGATCTTGTTTGCGGCTCAGAGCTGGGCGCTCTGGCATATTCACAATAAAATTATAATGGAACATTCTTTTCCTAATCAACCAGCTGATTGTGTGCTCAAATCTTGTATCTTTTTGCAGCAGTGGCGTCCCCTTCTCAAGGCTAGGGATCGGGCGGCGGTGGGGATCCTGGAAGAACTCCTTCGCAATCTTCATCAAGAGACCAGATCTCCTCCGATGCCATGAGCCTCACCCTTGTCTAAGTTGTTTAAGTTGTTTAAGTTGTTTAAGTCGTGGTTCAACTATGTTTGTAGTGTTTGGCTACTGTTCCCTTTCGCAAGTGCTGCGTTAAGCCTATGTGTGGTTGTTAATCTTTGTGATTCTATGTACCCTGCTGAACCTGATGGCTGTAAACTCTTGGGCTTTATTAATTTAAAGTCGGGCAGCTATGCCTTTTATTCTAAAAAAATTCCCCATCCTGTTAAAGTTTTACAACAAAAATGACTACCTATACATCAATGTTTGGTTGAAGAGGCCAAGATTTATCCTACTTTTTAAAAAGAATTACTACTAGTCAATTTTGATGCGGACAATATGCCGCCGAGCACTCGCATTCTTTCGGATGCATAATATTCGCTTGCTGTGGCTGATCGAGCTAGTGGAATTCCCTTTGAGGTTTCGAGTGTCCATACGCCATCGGCCGTTCCCCCAGTTCACATCGATTTAAATGCAAACAGACACGCGGCTGCTTCTACTAGATTATAGTAGATGATGATGTCCATAGTCAAGTCTCCCTCGTACATTATCAACGGCGGCGCGTTCTTGAACCTGGTCCCGCGCCACGCACATCGCTACTCAACGCCGCACAACCACACAGCACAGCTTATAACACCACGGGATAGGAAGGCAGGCAGGTACGCACGGAGAAGTTAAGATGGCGCCATTTTCACGATTTCTCGTGGCGGTGGCGCTCCTCCCCGTCGTCGACCTCGCTGCCGGTGCTGCGGCTGCCCCCCTCGACCGCGAGACGCGCTACTCCGGCGTCTTGAGCTTCGGCGACTCGCTCACCGACACCGGGAACTCGTTGCGTCTATCGGCCACCGGTTCGGGGCCATCCAGCCGGCCGCCATACGGCGAGACCTTCTTCCGCCACCCCACCGGTCGGGCGTCCGACGGCCGGCTCGTCATCGACTTCATCGGTGACCACTCACCCTCAAATTAACCACCAGTTTCGATATTTTGTTAGTGTATAAACCATGATTGCCCGTGTATAAATATGATGGTATGCTCTGTGCAGTTGAGGCGCTGGGGTTACCGAACCCAAGGCCGTACCTCGCCGGCAAGAGTGCAGGGGATTTTCGGCGTGGCGTGAACTTTGCGGTGGGTGGAGCAACGGCGCTTGGCACAGATTTCTTCAGCAGCAGAGGGCTTAAGCCGTTTGTGCCTGTCTCTTTCACAAACCAAACCAGCTGGTTCAACAACGTTTTACAGATTCTTGGCTCGGTTCACGGTACGTAATAACTAGTAAAACTGTGCAGTTTGATTTCTGCTCCATGTTTTTGTCAACATGATGAGTTTATTTACTTATTACACGTGCGTTATGTAACTACCTAGGGTGGGTAATGACGTGTATATATATATAGTGTGGGATATTTATCAGTATATTATATGCATGCTGTAAAGGAAAGGATCCCGTGTGTGGAACACATGACTCGTGCGTAGCTCCTCTAACAATCTTTACCTTTTCCCCATCTTACAGACCATAGACGGATCATGGCGAGTTCGCTCTTCCTCGTCGGGGAGATTGGAGTCAATGACTACCTCGTGGCCTTGGGGAGCAACACTACCGTCCGGGAGGTGCGGACCTTCGTGCCGCACATCGTCACCGCCGTCCGTTCAGTCCTGCAGCAGGTGATCGCCGCCGGAGCGAGAACGGTCCTCGTTCCGGGGATGATACCGCTCGGCTGCGAGCCACAGCTGCTGGCCCTCTACAAGAGCAAGAGCGGCGGCTACGACCCTGAGTCCGGATGCATCACGGAGCTCAACGACCTCGCCGAGCTGCACAACCGCGCGCTGAAGGGCATGCTCCGTGAGCTCCGGCGAGCTCACCCGGGCTTGGTCATCCTCTACGCCGACCTCTACAGTGCCGTTGCCGACATCATCGTTTCACCACGAAAATACGGTTTCAGGGATAAGCCGTTGGCAGCATGCTGCGGCGGGAGGGGTGCGTACAACTTCAACATGACGGCCTTCTGCGGCGCGGCGGGGGCGGCGGCGTGCGCCGACCCGTCGGAGTACGTCTCCTGGGACGGTGTCCACTTCACGGAGGCCGCCAATAGGCGCATCGCCTGCGCCACGCTCAGGATCAACTCGCCCACCCTGTTAGACCCTCACCCGTGGACGGCGGAGGCCATGAAAAGGCTTGGGTGCGCGTGAGAGGAGGCGACAGCGACAAGGATTTTAGCTTTGCCTTCCACTATAGCAGTTCGGCCGGCCGGCTATGCAAAGAATTAGTACGTGGAGCACGTGGGCGTACATCCCTTCTCCTCGCACACGAGCCCTTTTTGACTAGACTAGACAGGTTGCTAAGCATCTCGCCGTACGTCCCCGTGTGGGGTACTGCAAAGGAAAACGTGTTCCGAGACGATGATCCACGCCCTGATTGCTTATATTAATTGATAAGAACCAAGGAATTTAGCTAGAGATCGTGCTTTAAAGCATCTCTAGCCACGTCCCCAAAACGGCGTTCTGCAAACGCACCGGAAGGCTGATTGAGGGCGCCGGCTTGTGCTGTCGCTTTTGGGATACGCCTCTGCCTAGCCGCGTCACCAAGAATTTGATTTGTCGTGATTTCATTGAACTACCAAATCACCAAGAACTTAGATTACTCCTGGGATTATCATATAACCCATGTACATATAATCTACTGTAATTTCTGTAGGCGGGTGTTTTCCAATAACCGGTAAGGCATGTATTTTATAACTCACTCAATCAGCAGACTGTAGGATAAAGTTTGTTTTTGAACAAAACATTCAGGCCGATAGATGCAAGAGCGAGGCCAAAATATAGAGCCCAACAAACCTCATCCTTCCACAGCACAGTAGGCTGAACCCAAAACCGCCACTCAAAAGAGAACAGGTGGCCTCACGTTTGAAAAAAAATAAAGCAGCTTTGAAAAATGATAAAAACCAAGATCAGTACACACACATGTATCATATACATTGTTTTTCAAAAGGGACAAGAAACAAAAAATAAATAAATAAATGGTTTGAGAAGTGAGCACCGACTTCACAAGGGTCATTCTCAAGGCGATGTTGAAGTATCTTCCATTCAAAGGGGTAATACGAGCGACCGCTTTGTCTTCTAAATATTGGAAGTGGACTCTTTTAAGCCATTTAACCGATAGAGGTAGGCCAAGGTACTTCATGGGAAAGGTTGTGGTGGCCGCCGGCAAGTCATGGAGGATGTGACCTAGGTCCAAGTCAACGCAACGAATAGGGGCAACGAGGCTCTTTGCAACATTTGTGACAAGACCGGTGATGCTGCCAACATTGTGCAAGATTCTTTCAAGATTGGAGACGTCGTCATAAGTAGGAGTAACGAAGATTGCCGCATCGTCGGCGTAGAGGGATGTGCGAAAGCGGGCTCCTTTTCCGGGAAGGCAACTAAGTAATCCTTGCTCAGTGGCCACATGAAGAATGTGTTGAAGCGGGTCAATGGCAATATTGAAAAGCAAGGGGGACAATGGATCCCCTTGTCTTAAGCCGCGGCCATGCATGATAGGGTCCCCGGGCATGAGCATTGCAACATTGATGTAGCTGATATCGCCGCAAGAGAACTCATGAGGATAGAACCCATGAATCCTGGCAACTACATTTTCCATGCAAATACACTAGCTCAAAGTCAGCGATAATGCTGTTGAGGATGTACGGTGGTTAAGAGGGGAAATATTAATGAAAAAAATACAGGGTTCAGCTGGGTTGAAGTGGAGACTGTTGTTCATGAGTTCTTGGCCGGGGATTTCAGCCATCCCAGTTTTGATCAAATTTACAATGTCCTGGAGCATCTGTATCTCCAACTGACTTGAGACTGTTTTTGCTTGAAGGAGTGGAGAGGTGGTTGTTTCTTCTTGCTGCTAAATTTCATTAGAGTGCTTTTCTTTAACGCCTTTGAGCTAGGCGCAGTGATTTGCAAAGATGCTCATGTGGGTGCCATATAGGAGCTTGAGGCAAATGCGCCATATAGGAACTTAAAGCAATAGAGAGCATAAAAAAGCAAGTGTGAAAGACATTTATATCTTAACCACTTCCTATGCATAGGAATCTTGTAAGAAAATAAATCAACGAGGCACATAGTAGCAAGCATGGATAGATAAAACAAGTGCCACTTCAAGATTTGCAACATAAAGAGGGGAAACTTAATATTGTTGAGATCCATCAAACCATGTTTCCCTCTGTCATAATAACTTTCAGTAGCATTATGAATAGAACTAACAATATAACTATCACATAAAGCATCCCTATCATGAGCCACATGCATAAAAGAATTAATACTCACCACAGGAACAATAGTAGTAGGAGCAAATTCAATAGAATAATTATTCTCATCACCATAATCATCATAAATAGGAGGCATATTGTAATCATAACTAATTTTATCCTCAATAGTAGGTGAACTGAAAATATTATACTCATCATCATAGCCATCATAAACTAGAGGTTTAGTATCATCACAAGCCAAAGAACAGCTATTTCGCAAAGCATATTCTTCAAACATATCATCATAAGAAGGAACATCACATATGGGAGATAAAATATTATTAGAACAAACTTTCTCCACTAAAGCTGGGGAACTAAAAATATCATACTTAACAAAACCAGCTTCCCCAAGCTTAGACTTTTCTATAACATTAGTAATAACAGTGTTCGAAACATTCATACTAACAACACTACTAGCATGCAAATTAAGCTCCAAAGGTTTTTCAATTTTCTCTTCAAACACTTCATATCTAAACTCAGGAAAAAGACTAAAGAACTCTTTATTTTCCATTAAGCCTAACTAGTGAAAATAAAAACAAGAAACAAAAAGATGTAATTGCAGAATCTAAAGGAAATAACTCCGAGTACTCACACAGGAGGATGCGAGTACCTTTTACCTTACCTCCCCGGCAACGGCGCCAGAAAAGAGCTTGATGTCTACACACGCTTCTGTTCTTGTAGACAGTGTTGGGCCTCCAAGTGCAGAGGTTTGTAGAGCAGCAGCAAGTTTCCCTTAAGTGGATCACCCAAGGTTTATCGAACTCAGGGAGGAAGAGGTCAAAGCTATCCCTCTCAAACAACCCTGCAATTATGATACAGAAAGTCTCTTGTGTCCCCAACACACCCAATACACTTGTCAGATGTATAGGTGCACTAGTTCGGCGAAGAGATAGTGAAATACAAGCGGTAGTGATGATTATAAGTAGCAACTGTGATATGAAATAAGTATCGCTGCGAGCAAACATGTAACAAAACAGGAAGTAAACGGTGTGCAATGCTTGGAAACAAGGCCTAGGGATCATACTTTCACTAGTGGACACACTCCCAACAAATATAACATAATTGAACAAATAGACAACTTCTCTTCACTATGGTACTCTGAATTACTCTCCTATTGAACAACACTAATCATTGCGTAGTGGCTACAGAAGCACCCCTTAAAGTTCATCAAGTACTTGACAAACACCACTCATAGAGATATCCAAATCAGATCACAACTCAAGATAGATATTATTGCAACTTAGACCAAGTACTAACACGGTGCACACACTGTCAACATTACACCATGAAAGGAGGAATAGATCACTTCAATACTATCATAGCGATAATTATTCTCATAATCCATAAGAGATCACAATCGTAGCCTAGACCAAGTACCACCATGATGCATGCACTGTCACCGTTACACCATGGCAGGAGGAATAGATTACTTTAATAACACCACTAGAGTACACATAATATCTGAATAATAACATCTACTTGTTCAACATGATACAAAGCTCACGATCACATAAAGATCACATCATGGGAGAGAGAGGTGAACCACATAGCTACCGGTAGAGCCCTCAGCCCCGGGGATGAACTACTCCCTCCTCATCATAGGAGATAGCAAGGTTGATGGAGATGGCGGTGAGGTCGATGGAGACGGCGGAGACGGCGATGGAGACCGATGGAGATGGCTCCGGGGGCACTTCCCCGTCCCGGCAGGGTGCCGGAACAGAGACTTCTGTCCCCCAAAATTTGGCTTCGACAGCGGCGGCGCTGCGGAACTGTTCTGGAAATTTCGCCGACTCCCCTAGGGTTTTCCGTCCCGAGGCTTCTTATAGGCGAAGGGGCGTCGTCAGGGGGCAGCCAGGGGCTCCTCACACCAGGGTGGCGCGGCCAGGGCCTGGGCCGCGCCACCTATGTGTGAGGGCGGCCTCTGGCCCCCCTCCGGCTCTCTTTCGGTCTTCGGGAAGCTTCCGGGAAAAATAAGACTTCTGGAACTTGTTTCGTCCAATTCCGAGAATATTTCCTGTGTAGCTTTTCTGAAACACAAAAACAGCAGAAAACAGGGAACTGACACTGTGGCGACTTGTTAATAGGTTAATTCCGGAAAATGCATAAAAGTGCCACGAAGTGTAACAAAACAGTAGGCAAATGGTGTAAAAACAAGCATGGAGCATCAAAAATTATAGATACGTTGGAGACGTATCAAGCATCCCCAAGCTTAACTCCTGCTCGTCCTCGAGTAGGTAAGTGATAACAAAAGAAATAATTTTTGAGGTGACATGCACCTACACAATCTTGATCATATATGTAAGCATTGTGAGCTGGGATCATAAGAACTTAAAACATGGGCATGGAAGATATAATCTTGACAATAAGAACTTAGCAACCATGTTGTAAACATGCAAATGAACACAAACAAAAGATCATGAAAATGAAACAATAAAAGTCAAACGTGTGTTCAAATCATAAGGAAAAACATACAAATGGTTTTCAGCTTGTCCTTCAAAGAGAGCAAAACATAAATGCATAGGACACCTTCAAGTTTAAGAGGGTGACTAGATACAAATAATTTAGGAACAAGTGAAACCAACAATATGAATCAATCAATGAAAACTTTGGGACAATGCACATTATACTCAGAATGACAACTATGCTCTCTTAATGGTGCATAAAGATAGAAGGTGGTGACTCAACATAAAAGTAAACGAAAGGCCCTTCGCAGAGGGAAGCAGTGATTAAACATGTGCTAGAGCTTTTCATTTGTAAAACAGAGAGATAAAAATTGGTTTTGAGAGGTGGTTGTCTTTGTCAACGACGGGCAATGGGGTTCTTACTATCTTCCATACAAAAATGAAGCAAGTTTTTGAGAGAGAGATTGGCACTTTTGTGCTCTTTTTATAAACTTGGCACTCCTCCCCACCTTTTTTCTTTCACAAACCATGGCTAACCGATTCCATTGGGTGCCCACCAACATTCACATTCCATGGAGGAGTGCCTTTTTTATTTCTTTTTTTCTCTATTTTTTTCTTTTTGGAATAAGATAATATGGAAGATAGCAAATCCGACCACTACGTCCCCATGAGCTGAAAACAGTGTCACAAAACGAGAAGTATTTTGAAGGTTTTTTGAAAGGTAGCACATGAAAATTTACTTGGAATGGCTTACAAATACCATGCATAGGAATTTATAGTGGACACAATGGCAAACTTGGTTTTTGGGAGTTGGATGCACGAGTAGAGCTCATATTCAGTACAAAATGAGGGCTAGCAAAAGACTGGGAGCGACCAACTAAGAGAGCAATAATGGCCATAATCATGCAAAGCGACAAAGCAACATTAACAGAAGCATAAGATGGCATCAAAAGTCAAAAACTAAATGATCATAGAGGCTATTGGCGACTTTGTATGAGTCTAACATGTGTGAGCATGCGCCAAGTCAACCCAAATAAAGCATCAAGGAGAAAACCAAAATAATGCTTCCAAATAATTAAAACAACGCATGAGTTTTTCAAAGGCTCATTAAGCAATCTCAGTTATTTGAGACAAGTCATGCTACAGCAAAACCACTAAGCATACTATCAAAAAGACATCAAGCATGACATGCAAAAGCCTAAGCCGCAGTCTACACAAGCTCCTTCTTGTACCACTTTTTTGCACAAAGCTTTTTCTCTTTTCCAACACCATTCGAACTTTTTATAAACACCTCTTTTGATAAAAACCAATAAAGACCAGAGGCAAAAATACACCTTGATGAAAAGATATAACAAGATCTGAACGCAAATCAAGGCGAAAATCGAAAGCTAAACGCAGTAGCAGAAAAAGAGAACACTCGTTGAACGATAAGAGTGAAAACTAGAGTGTTCTTGGCAAATGAAAAGCGAGTTCATCACCTCCAAAAGAAACATGATGTGATCTAACCATTTATTGCAGCAAACAAAGCAAAAGAAAACTGAAAACAAAAACAACTGACGCTCCAAGAAAAACACATAGTGCATGAAGCAATAAAAATATAATGTTTTGAAAGGTGACCTGATTTTTGCCGATGAAGAAGGGGTGCCTCGGGGGCATCCCCAAGCTTTAACGCTTGTACTTCTTGGATATTTCTTAGGGTGATGCATGTGCATCCCCAAGCTTGAGCTTTTGTCCATTCTTCAACTCATCTCATCATTCTCCAATCCCTACACTTGAAAACTTCCTTCATACAAAACTAAACACAATTCTATTAGCAACATTAGTGCAAGCATAACATATAATAAATCTCTTTTTGCTTCAGGTTTCAACTCAAAACCACCACATATATAGCAAATACTACTGTAGCAACCTCCCCAAAAGTTCCATGATCAAAAGAACTAAAAAAGAAAGCGATAAAGTGGCAAACACAAATATTGGCAGAAATCTGTCAAAACAAAACAGCTGACAAAGGTCGAATTTTTGAGGGGTTTTCTGTTGCTCAAATCAAAAAGTGTTCAACTAATGAAAGTTTGTATATAACATGGGGCATATGCACAAGAAATCGCAGGTCCAAAAGATATACAGAGAATTTTCACGAATTTTTACGGTGCAGCACCGAAAACAGTTTCAGGACAGCAACATCCCCAAATCTTACCTCACTCAAATTAGAGGCTTCTCTTGGCACAAAAACGAAATAAAAAGGATAAGGAGAGGTCATTACAGTAGTAATAACTTCCAAGACTCAAATAAAAGAAAAAGTACTGAAAATAAAAAAAATGGGTTATCTCCCAAGAGTGCTTTTCTTTAACGCCTTTGAGCTAGGCGCAGTGATTTGCAAAGATGCTCATGTGGGTGCCATATAGGAGCTTGAGGCAAAGGCGCCATATAGGAACTTAAAGCAATAGAGAGCATAAAAAAGCAAGTGTGAAAGACATTTATATCTTAACCACTTCCTATGCATAGGAATCTTGTAAGAAAATAAATCAACGAGGCACATAGTAGCAAGCATGGATAGATAAAACAAGTGCCACTTCAAGATTTGCAACATAAAGAGGGGAAACTTAATATTGTTGAGATCCATCAAACCATGTTTCCCTCTGTCATAATAACTTTCAGTAGCATTATGAATAGAACTAACAATATAACTATCACATAAAGCATCCCTATCATGAGCCACATGCATAAAAGAATTAATACTCACCACAGGAACAATAGTAGTAGGAGCAAATTCAATAGAATAATTATTCTCATCACCATAATCATCATAAATAGGAGGCATATTGTAATCATAACTAATTTTATCCTCAATAGTAGGTGAACTGAAAATATTATACTCATCATCATAGCCATCATAAACTAGAGGTTTAGTATCATCACAAGCCAAAGAACAGCTATTTCGCAAAGCATATTCTTCAAACATATCATCATAAGAAGGAACATCACATATGGGAGATAAAATATTATCAGAACAAACTTTCTCCACTAAAGCTGGGGAACTAAAAATATCATACTTAACAAAACCAGCTTCCCCAAGCTTAGACTTTTCTATAACATTAGTAATAACAGTGTTCGAAACATTCATACTAACAACACTACTAGCATGCAAATTAAGCTCCAAAGGTTTTTCAATTTTCTCTTCAAACACTTCATATCTAAACTCAGGAAAAAGACTAAAGAACTCTTTATTTTCCATTAAGCCTAACTAGTGAAAATAAAAACAAGAAACAAAAAGATGTAATTGCAGAATCTAAAGGAAATAACTCCGAGTATTCACACAGGAGGATGCGAGTACCTTTTACCTTACCTCCCCGGCAACGGCGCCAGAAAAGAGCTTGATGTCTACACACGCTTCTGTTCTTGTAGACAGTGTTGGGCCTCCAAGTGCAGAGGTTTGTAGAGCAGCAGCAAGTTTCCCTTAAGTGGATCACCCAAGGTTTATCGAACTCAGGGAGGAAGAGGTCAAAGCTATCCCTCTCAAACAACCCTGCAATTATGATACAGAAAGTCTCTTGTGTCCCCAACACACCCAATACACTTGTCAGATGTATAGGTGCACTAGTTCGGCGAAGAGATAGTGAAATACAAGCGGTAGTGATGATTATAAGTAGCAACTGTGATATGAAATAAGTATCGCTGCGAGCAAACATGTAACAAAACAGGAAGTAAACGGTGTGCAATGCTTGGAAACAAGGCCTAGGGATCATACTTTCACTAGTGGACACACTCCCAACAAATATAACATAATTGAACAAATAGACAACTTCTCTTCACTATGGTACTCTGAATTACTCTCCTATTGAACAACACTAATCATTGCGTAGTGGCTACAGAAGCACCCCTTAAAGTTCATCAAGTACTTGACAAACACCACTCATAGAGATATCCAAATCAGATCACAACTCAAGATAGATATTATTGCAACTTAGACCAAGTACTAACACGGTGCACACACTGTCAACATTACACCATGAAAGGAGGAATAGATCACTTCAATACTATCATAGCGATAATTATTCTCATAATCCATAAGAGACCACAATCGTAGCCTAGACCAAGTACCACCATGATGCACGCACTGTCACCGTTACACCATGGCAGGAGGAATAGATTACTTTAATAACACCACTAGAGTACACATAATATCTGAATAATAACATCTACTTGTTCAACATGATACAAAGCTCACGATCACATAAAGATCACATCATGGGAGAGAGAGGTGAACCACATAGCTACCGGTAGAGCCCTCAGCCCCGGGGATGAACTACTCCCTCCTCATCATAGGAGATAGCAAGGTTGATGGAGATGGCGGTGAGGTCGATGGAGACGGCGGAGACGGCGATGGAGACCGATGGAGATGGCTCCGGGGGCACTTCCCCGTCCCGGCAGGGTGCCGGAACAGAGACTTCTGTCCCCCGAAATTTGGCTTCGACAGCGGCGGCGCTGCGGAACTGTTCTGGAAATTTCGCCGACTCCCCTAGGGTTTTCCGTCCCGAGGCTTCTTATAGGCGAAGGGGCGTCGTCAGGGGGCAGCCAGGGGCTCCTCACACCAGGGTGGCGCGGCCAGGGCCTGGGCCGCGCCACCTATGTGTGAGGGCGGCCTCTGGCCCCCCTCCGGCTCTCTTTCGGTCTTCGGGAAGCTTCCGGGAAAAATAAGACTTCTGGAACTTGTTTCGTCCAATTCCGAGAATATTTCCTGTGTAGCTTTTCTGAAACACAAAAACAGCAGAAAACAGGGAACTGGCACTGTGGCGACTTGTTAATAGGTTAGTTCCGGAAAATGCATAAAAGTGCCACGAGGTGTAACAAAACAGTAGGCAAATGGTGTAAAAACAAGCATGGAGCATCAAAAATTATAGATACGTTGCAGACGTATCAATAGGACATCACAATCGTCCTGAAGTTTGTATCCAACTAGCCATGCACTTCAACAAGAGATGCATGTGAAGGCGAAATCTACATCTGTAGTTGAATCTCTGTCTCAGCTCTCTAGGATAGTTTATTCCATATTGTTGGCAGAAATAGTGCATCTTAAAAATGTGCCAAACCAACCCATGCTGCATCATACTTACACAACATATTAAGGTAAGGTTTTTTACTTTGTGTGTTGTGTATTATATATATCTACAAAAGGTATTATAAGGGGTGGGTTACTACCTCAGAGGTGACGCAACATTGCAGAATTGTTCAATAGATATATGTACTGTATGTTGGATAGGACTTGTGATGAGGAGGTTTGACTTTGGGTTACTAGCTTTGCACATATCAACCTCCGTGCACCGATGACATTTAATGATATAAAGCTGCTGGATCTTGGCTTGAGGCAGGATAAATTCAAACCGAGTTAAATTGAAGGGGAAGAACAGCGTGAAAGTATGATTATTGCTCTAATTCGGTGATATGTTCAGAGGTTTGCTGGTAATGTTTCTTAACTTCTGCTATTCATTTTCCATCATTTTTTGTATTCCTGTGTCGCCTTAATGGCATAAGTAACCCCTTAGTTCTTGTACTTACTACTACCAATTTATTTCTAGACTTCATAAGTTGTTGCATACACGACTGATGTTATGTGGGGCCGCCACTATCAGCATGGCTTGTGAGCCCAGGAGGGGATGACAACACTAAGGCTTAGGGATAAGCCTCCCTGTCCCTTAAACCATCATTATCGATGATTAACTTTGTAAATATTTTAAGTAATTTCGGGGAACTTCCAAACCAGGTAGGTAGTTCCGACTCATTTAACAGAAATTTACAAACTGTAACTTAATATTCAATGTCAATAGTCTTGGGCAAATCAGACAAACTTTAGCCTGAAAGGTATATAATAAAGTGATTGTATCATATTAACACAATTTATATAATGCTTACATCCCATGTATTTTGTTTCCCAAGAGCACTGTTTCTTCCCCCTTTTGAAAAACAATGTAGTATATGATACATGTGTGTGTACTGATCTTGGTTTTATCATTTTAAAAACTGCATGTAATATATTAGAAGGAAAAGAGGCCAACGAATGGCAAAAGTACACAGAAAATGGCTATATGCCGGAAACAGAGAAAGGACTTTCGACGACCTGCTGCAGCCTACAGTACAACATGAGGAACTGTAAAAAGTACTACGAGGAAAGAAAACTGATAAGAGATGTAGCTAGTTAACAGTCTATCAGGATCAAACGACCTGCGCTTGCCATCGCCCATTGTTTTTGCTTCCGCTTGATTTGCTCAATGATGATCTTGATCAGCTTGTATTTTTTGTCGAAAACTCAGCCAGTTTTCTTTCTTGCCATACTGACCAAGTTATGAACATTACCAGCGAGTTCAGTTTGGACTTGCTAGGATTTTGTAGTCTGGAATTAGCTGACTGCCACCATGATTTGAGAGAAACGTCCATACAAGGGATGACTTGATGAAGGCCTGCCCAATTTAGAACTGATCCCCAAATTATGTTGACGACCACATATCCGATGAACAGGTGTTGGGCGTCTTCAAAGGCCACATTACAGTAAACATATTTCTTGTTATGTGGCAGCACCCTTTTGGCCAATCTATCCGCTGTCCAAATCGTACTTCTTACGAAGAGCCAAGCACCAATCTTGCTTCGTAGGGGGCCCAAGCTTCCGAAATCACCTATGCAGAAACACATAGGACTTAGTTTGGAAATGTGCTTGGTATACTGACTTGGTGGAGAAAACTCCCTTCAGTTCCCACGACCACGACCATAAATCTTCTACCTCCGGCTGTAGCTGAAATGATTTAATCTCATCCCAAATCCCTAAAACTTGGAGGAACATACTGATGGTGATAGGTTTTTTAATGTCTGCAATCCAGCTACAGTTATTGAGAGCCACTGTTTTCCTTGCTTTAATAGCCGGATGGATGATACTCTTTCACCATTTCCTAGGACCACTTTAGTATTTTCACCAAATACTAGGAGCAATGTTTTCAATGGTCTTCCCGTTGAGCCATTTTATATGTCCAGAAGAAAACTCTTTCACCATTTCCTAGGACCACTTTAGCTGCTGCATTGAAGATTTGCCTAATTAGCTCATTTTATGGAACAACAAGGAAGTACCACGGCTTCTTTCCATCTGCCCTCAGATTCCATGCCCACCTCACCCGAAGAGCAGTTTTCATAACTTCCAAATTCATTATTCCTAAGCCTCCTTGAGATTTGGGGTGACAGACCATTTGCTAATTGACAAGACACTTGCCGCCTTCGACCACATCGTTACCTTTCCAGAGGAATGCCCTCCCAATCTTGTCTATTGCTTTAAAAACCCAAGGGGGAGTGTCTAGAGACATCAAGTGGAAGATTGTGATGGCAATAAGGATCGACTGGAACCTTCTGCCTTGAGTCAACATGTGTGTTTTCCATTGTGCAAGGCAGCTCCTGATTTTATCAATTAAAACTTGGAAGTCCTCTTTTCGTACCTTTTTGAACTTCTTATTGGCAGGGAGTGTTTAACCATGGTGGGCTAGCTGTATAATTCATTTTATATGTTTGCTCCAGGCATGTTTGACCAAGCTAGATCCTATCAATACATGAAGACTCCACCATCACCTAAATCTCTTCACAATACTTTGGAGCTCCTTCATATAATGCTTGCAAATATATATGGTTCTACTTTGCCACCTGAAAAATGTAGTCAAATTCATCATCATGGAAACACCAAATGTTAAAAGGTTTGCTATTGCAAGAATCCAAACCATTGCAAGAGTCGTACAAGGATAGCATTTCTAAGAAATCCATCCATCATTAATGAGTTTTTACTGCTGAATCAGCATAATCTATTTGTACGAACGATCTTGTGTTCAGATCATTTCTCTTATGGATAATAAAAATAAGTTAAAATCAACAGGAGGAATATTTATTATGTTCCCGCCTTGCTATATGAGATGATCTAAAAAATAAATAAATAAATAAATAAGCAGCTCTCTTTGGGCATTAGCATAAGCAGCTACTGGGCACTACTGTCACCTACAGCTAATCTCTTGATATTTCCTTTAATTTCTCGTTATGCGTGAGAACATCAGCGAGTTGCAGACTGACGAACTGAGACATGGATTAATAATGTAGAACTTCAAATACTTTCTAACATGCATAGCTCTTTCCAGTAAGAAATAAACTTCTTGGTCTGTACTCAGGAACTTGTTATACCATCCCAGCAGAAACTCGAACATATCATTTCGGTCTTGGTCGTGACACGGTTTTTAATCTCTGTGGCTCACCTCTTCGCCTTCACGGCTGGAGTTTGGGCAAGGCAAGTCATCGCTGTGTAGAGTTATAGGAGTGTGTTGTAAGCCGTAAGGCATAGAGTGTGGCTTGAGGGGCATACGTGGAGTGGTAGCCATTCGGTCAATGTACCAAATCTTTCTATCTTAATGTAGAAGATACACAGCGTTCTTGAAAAAAAAAACCCACGGAATACCGCCATGAATAAGAGCCCCGTTATGAAAACAGAAATGGTGCCAATCTGAAACAAGGAGTAATCTTTATACATGAAGCCCAGAAGCAATTAGTTTTACAAGATTGCACCCAATGCACCCAAGTCAAGAAAAACATTACTTGAGCAAACTTTTTTTTTTCTTGCATGCTTTATCAGTGATCGGAATGAGCATCATCAATTACAAAACAACTACCTCAGTTTCTTAATATAAGACATTCTCATTAGCTTATGAATGCAATACTATGCGCGTTAGCTGATTAAATCACAATTTATGCCAAGACAGGAAGTAGTTCTAGTTTAGCTGTTCTACAATTCACCTGGTGCCCTCGAAGTGCAGCGAGTGGCGGTTGATTGCCTAGAAGCAGGGTAATCGTTCAGCTAAACCCCCATACTTCCATTGTGTATGAGTTCCGCTTTCTACACTGAGGGGTTGTTTGGATATGCGGTATACACAGAAACAGATTTCTACAAACTAGGAAAACGGTCCAACGGAATAAAACTTTGTTTGGCCGCGCTAAACAATCCGCGTATATAGAAAGCGTGGTTCTGGGAATCCTCAGATTTCGCGTTTTAACAAAAACGAGCATTAGTGGTTTTTCCATAAGACTTCTGCTAAATAACAGCTAGCTGTTTTCTAATTCGTGCACACTCGTTTTTCTAGCCGTCCATTGTTGTCTTTGAGATTCGGGATTCCGGTAGGTGCTGTTTGTGGTCTATTCGGGCCGTTGTCTCTTTATTATCGGGTTTGGGCGGAGCCCGTTTTGTTGTCTAGACGAAGAGGAGGGGGCAGAGCTGTGTTCGTCAGAGAGCGGCGCCACCTCGAGCGCATCGACTCGCCTGATGGCAAAATCCGGAGGCACCAGAGAGAAGAGTTCGCCGGAGGAGGTTTGTATGGTTCCCTCCCCCTCGTGCTCCGCTCCCCACTCCTATTGTTTCTCCCTCATGGCCGTGCACGCTGAAATGTTTTAGTCTCGGGGTGGCGAGCTGGTTTTTCTAGCTGTTTGAACTGATTTCTAGTTGGTCTAGATATGCTCGGATGAGTGAATGAATACAGGGATAGGTGGTCCTTTATTTCTGGGTTGTTCGTCTCATTGTTTGGGGGATAGGTGTGGTTTTTCTACAAATTGGAATAGAAATTGGATTAGCTTATTTTGATACTACGTTGTAATTTGTCAGAGCGTAACTGATTTGTCTGATGGAAGCCCCCAAATCTCTACGTAATCTGTTTACGTACATCTAATTTGATTATGTTTCTCCTGCCTATGAACATGAATCTTGGTGTTAGTATTTTTTTTCTGAGGATGATCTTCATGTTAGTATGATGTGGTTACTCGTGCTCCTCTGTATTTTTCACATGAGAGTTTGTATCCGTCACACCCTTCCAAAATGTATTTTTGTCAGTGATTTTGCCAAGAAGCTTCTTGTTTTGATTGTTACATTACTACAGGGAAAATCCTCAATTTTTGCAGATTGTGTACTTGGATCGGTATGTACTAGTATTCTGGTGAATGAAAGAATCCACTGTCATAACTCTGCAAGCAACACCTGCAGTTCCTTTGTGATTTTTGGTTATGTAACCTGAACAAATAAAAGTTGATCCGAACTTTTCTCGATTGGAAACTTGAGTGTAATTTGAACATTTAATCGTTTTGACAAGCTATTCTGTAATTATAATCCACAAGCCCTGGCAACCTGTCAAATATATTTCTAAATACTTAGCCAGCACTGAGTTTGTCATTCTGTGAACTGTCCCAGTTGCTGCTATTCGTGATTGGTTTCGTTGTACTTGTCTTGGTGTAAGATCTTAAAGCGCAGTCAGTTATCCTATTGTTTACATGTCGATGGGTGTTCAGTAGGACTGCAACACGTGATAGTGAGGCGGTGTGGACTAAGAAAATCCTTGCAAATTTTTATGATTAGTGGAGATTTTGCTCGAGGTTTCTCTCTGGTGAATTAGTCGTGCTCCTCATAGGGTTTCTTGTGCAAAAATCTTGTTCTTAGATGCTGTTTTGTGCTATATGGTCTTCTATTGATGCTACCATGAGTTTATTTTTGTTGTTTGGCTGTTATTTGATCTCATTCTGTATACTGTTCAAGGGCATAATGCAAGCATGTGAAAGCTTTCATCTGAAACATGCTATGCGGTATGGCTATGCAACTGTTTTTCTGTTTTCTCCAGAGTACTATATGTAGTAGATATACATGGCTAAATTTTTAGTCATTCATGTTCGGCCATGCGTCGGCATCGCTTCTGTTTCATACCGAAACCACCCGCCTCATCTGAATCCAGAATCATCTGGTTAAGTTTTGCTGTGCTTTTTGTTTGTGTATGATCAATCCTAAATATCTTCGTTATCATTTTAAAAATATATCTATTTCTTGTTTTCGTTTTGCAATGTAGATAAAAAATTTCACCCATCTGTGGGTGCTGATTACTAAAAAGGGAAACAATTTGACAATTTCAAAGTTATGTATCACAACGTGTCAAAGCATCATGACGTGGATGGAGTTTTGGATTTCTTCTACTAAGGAACTTTTATTCTCTTCACTCTTCTCTTATTCAGTCTTCATTCTGTTTCTGTATTTGTATGTGTGCATTCAACTTGTAGTAGTCCCTGATAACACATTCTTCACCAGTTTTGTCATTTTCTTCCATTTTATCAGTTTCCATTTATTCACTTTGTCATTGTCTCATTTCTGTATATGTTTCAGTCTCTCCATATTCATTAGTAATTTTTTGCTATTCAGTTCATTATGGTGTTTGTGACTATCACTATACATTATTTGTTCAGGTTTTCATTTTTCATTCTTCAGTTTATTCGCCAGTATTCATTATCTCAGTTTCTATCCCATTTTTGTCATTCTTCATGAAGTCATTTTAGTTGCTCAGTTTATTTTTTCAGTTTTTCTCATTTTTTCTTAGTCTCTTCATTTCTTCATACTTTAGGGAAGTTATCATTCTTAGTCTTTCGTTTTTGGTCTCTCTTTGTTTTTCTTCTGTGTATCTATCCCATTATTGTTGTTCTTCATGAGTCAATTTCGTTCTTCATTCACCTCTAGTTTTATGATTTGTTTGTCATTCTCAATTTATATCCTTTTTCATTTTCTTAATTCTTCTTTGCTTGATTGTCAATAATTTTCTCTCTCTCCCTTTTGTCAACATTGTCATTCAGACTAGTAGATTCTTCAGTTTCTTTTTTCTTCTTACTCAGTATCTTTTCTCACTATTATCTCAGTTTTGCTTAGTCTCTTCATTTCTTTATACTTCAGGGAAACTTAAGTTATCATTCTCAGTCTTTTGTTTTCTGTCTTTCTTCTTCATTCTCATTGTTTCTTGAGTGTTTGGATTCAATGTTGGGTTTTTATTCAGTGTCCGAACAGTGAAGCAAGAATTTGTCATATATGATTCTTCTGCCATTTTTTGCACTTTTATTTAGTTTTGAGTCATTCATTTCGTCAGTTTTCATTATATTGTCATTTACTTCAGTGTTGGGATTTGTTTCCGGTCTCTCTTTTTCCTTATTCGTATTCATTTTCATTCTTCAGTAATGTTATTTATACAGCAAGTTGAATGTTATCCTATCTATTTTAATTTTAGTGCAGTTTCATTCTCAGATAGTCATTCACAACATGAGTATTTTTGTTCATTCTATGTTGCTTATTTCTTTGGTCTCCATCTCTCTTTTCTCAGTCTTCAGTCTCTCTTTACCTAGTCTCAATACTCATTTTGCTAATTTATCATTCATTAGTTTTTCAGTTTCTTCAGTTACTCTGGTTTGTCTTCCTTCAAGGCAGTTGAGAATTCTTCAGGGCTTGAGCTGACCACGGCTCAAACAACAGGGATGAGCATCCACTGATGAAGATGAGAGCAACAAGGAATCAACATACTACACATCCACTGATGAAAGGATCCGATTCAGGTCCAGTTGGACATATTTTGCTTACGTGAATGTGTTGGGGTTTGGTTTCGACATCTTGATCTTGTTTTCCCAAGGACAAACGCTTCCCTAAAATCTCATTTTATGTCTTGTATACATTGAGAGAGGATGGGCTTGGGGCTTAGGTTTCTTTTAGGTCCTGGTGTGTTATCTTTACATCTACTAGTTTGTTTGATGTTTATGTATGATGAAGTGTGTGGCTGACTTTTTTTATGGTTTGAACAATATGTGCTGAAATAGTTGTGTCCTGTGAGCCATCTTTCGTATATGACTTGTTTCAGAAATCTGCAATCAATTTCTGGAATGCTGGTTATCTTTCTTGAACTATGTCATGATGATGCAGCTACCTGACTTTGGATGAGGGATCTCCTACATTCCCAGCTGAGTGTGTTTTTTTAGGTGTACATGTACATCTGCTAGGGGGAGAGATCACTACGTTTTGGTCTATCCAACTTTCTTCCCCTGTATAAGCTCTATATCTTGCCCAAGGTATCTCTCAGATGATGCATTTCTCCCACTTAACTAGATTGGGAGTCTCAAAATAGTCATCCAGTTTTGAGCTAGTTGTATTCAGGTTCTTCACCCTCTTCCATCTCTTTGTTCATGTTGCTGATTTCCTACGCTTTCCACCGTCCCTAGCAAGAAGTTCGTTCATGTGGAGGAGAATGCAGAGGTGATTTTGGACCTAGGCCTTTTTTCTTCCTTTGGCCCGCACTTCCAGTTCCCAACTGAAGCTGAAGCAAAGAATTGCAGGCGTGGGCTAGGCCACTGTTTTTCGTTCTTAGGCTAGATCGACGGAACACATATGCGCAAGCCGCAGGTTCCTTCTCTTTCGGCTCGGGTCGCGATTGAAACTGACAACCCGTTAATAACCACGGCCCGGATGCTCTGTTTGCGTGGGAAATAATGATTTAGACTAACGGAGTGTTTTGATTGGGCAAAAATGTGACTGTGCGCGAAATCGAAAACAGACAGCTGTTACTTAGACAGTCCCTTCCATAAACGCGATTCCCATCAAATTCCACGAAACTTCATCGGCGCTCGTCTGCCTTTTGCCGTCCGCGACGGCGCCATTTTTTATCTCCGGCAAACACAGGGATCGAATCCGGCCAGCCGCCGGCGAACGCAGGGCATCCGGCCGGCCGCCGGTGAACCTAGGGTATCCGGCTGAATGCCGGCGCCGGCTGAGAAGCAACGGCTCTGGTCGCCGACATGTTCAATCATCTTCAATCTATAGCAGCAAAATCATGCCCATCTCGTGCCAGTACCTCCGCGTCCACAATGAGAACACAAAACTATCAGTAGAGGTCACAGCCTCACAGGCTCATGGACACTCACCAGACCAAAAAGAAGGTACAAGCCGCTGGCTAGCTCCTCCGCTCGTCCTGCGGTGGAACAACTCTGCTGACATGGCTGAAACAGCGATGTCGTCGATCTTGAGTAGCAGAGGTTGTCACTCTGCTGACATGGCTGAAACGGCGGCGTCGAAGGCAGCAGCCTGCTGTTCGGAACCTGCGTGGGCCGCATCGAGGGGAGCCAGCCGGCGCCGACTTGTCGAGGCCGAGGGGAGACAACACTTGAGGGAGAAGTATGGACAACGCTTGAGGGAGTAGAGGAACGAGGAAATAGAGAGAAGGCTAGACTGCAACAGCCAGGTGGGAGACGACATTGGCGGCGAGGACTTCAGGCTGCACCTAGGTAGCCTCCTCTCGATGGAAGCAAATGGGGAAACAGGATGAGCGAGTCTTTGCGGTTCGTCGAGACTTTTCTTCCCCAAACATCATTTTCCGTGAGCTAATTCTTAACAGAAAATTTAGTAAAACCGGTTTTCCTAAAAATCAGCCTAATACTCGTTTTCTAAAAACTGGTGGCTAATCTCGACTATCCAAACAACCACTGATAGTCTGATATTTCAACGTTTTTTCAGGTCAGCATAGTAAAATAACAACATGAAAATAGAATTTGGTTTTAGAAGTTTATGTGGATGGCATCCTAGATATTCTCATGGGTCGTTCAAATCTCTTTGAATGTAGGAACCTATGAAATGCCATAAAAACAACTCGTGTATTGCGAAAATCAATGCAATACTAAGACAAGATGGAAACATCAAAACCGGGGAGCATGTAACATGTCTTAGACTAGATTGAGCAAAAAGCGCCAGAAAGTGTACCTCATGCATTATCAGAGTTCCGACAAAAGAAAGTCTGAATCACCTCGGTTGTTGCACCAGAGGTTAGAAGTGCTTTAATTGCCTGCATGACTCTTAAACAATTGCATGGTAAGAAGGAAAAACTCCAGTTAACAAGAGAAGATCCACATTCAATACAAAAGAGATTAGATCTTGAGAATATAACCATGGAGAGATTCGGTACCTGGTACACACATGAGACAGCATAAAACCAAAATCACCATGGCTATATACAACAGAGATAACTTCTTCATCCTCATCCTCATTTGCTTCTGCAGATGTAACTACCTCTCTGATTTCTATGACGCCTTAACAGGACAGTGAATCATTTGCGCTTGCACAGCACCTTCGCGTGGAACAAAAAGTTATGGTGAAAATTTATCAATGACGACTTCTAGCTCATTAATCAAAAGTCCAATTCCCCACTTTACCTTTGAAGTGATTCATTAAAGCAAGAATACATCACCAACAATCTTTCTTGCATGTGAAGTAAACAAACATTTTCCAAGTGATAACGTAACAGTTACACCGTGTACACTTAGTTTTACAACACTGTGTACACTTAGTTTTACAAGAATGTGTACACATTTTACATGACTAAGTACAAAGAGCTTAATTATCTAGCAGAACCATCGTTTTAAAGGCGTCGCTTTGGGCGTTGGCTGCTTTGGCTTCTTTGGGTGCCTAGGCGTCTAAAGCGCCAGCTTTGGCGTCGCCTTGGCGTCAGGGCATCCCCACTTCGCCTTAGGTCGCCTTAACGCCTTTAAAACCATGAGCAGAATAGCATGTGGAGTTACCCTTTATGCTCTTCTTTGTGGTACTCTTCCATTTGATGACAACCATTTTCCGAACCTCTTTAAAAAGGTAAATATAAGACAACACATACTATATAGACTAAGCTAGACCTAAGATTGATGTTTGGAGCTGTGGAGTTATCCTTTATGGTCTTCTTTGTGGTACTCTCGCATTTGATGATAACCATTTTCCGAACCTCTTCAAAAAGATAAATGTAAGACATCAGTGACTATATATACTAAGCTGGACCGTAGCATATATACTCTTCTAATCTAGAGATTTGATACCCTCAGTTTGGTGTTTAGGGAGGTATCTATAAACTTCCAAGTCATTTATCCTATCTTGCAAGGGAATTGATCCCAAGAATGCTTGTTGTTGATCCTATGAAGAGAATCACAATTCGTGAAATCCGAGAGCATCCGTGGTTTCAGAATTGCCTTCCTCGCTAATTGGTAGTGCCTCCACCAGACACATCACAGCTAGCCAAAATGGTAGCTCTGGCTAGTTGTGTTGTGTCTGGTGGAGGCACTGCCAAGTAGCGAGGAAGCCAATTTTGAAACCACAGATGCTCTCGGATTTCACAAATTGTGTTTCTCTTTATAGGATCAAAAACAAGTATTTTTTTGGGATCAAATCGCTAGCAAGATCGGATAAATGGCTTGGAAGTTTATATATTCCTCCCTAGAACACCAAACAGAGAGGATCAAATCTCCAAATTAGAATAGTGTATATGCTACAGTCCAGCTTAGTCTATATACTATGTGTTGTCTTATATTTATCTTTTTGAAGAGTTTCAGATAATGGTTGTCATCAAATGGAAGAGTACCACAAAGACGAGGATAAAGGGTAACTCCATAACTCCAAACATCAACCTCAGGTCTAGCTTAGTCTATATAGTATGTATTGTTTTACATTTATCTTTTTGAAGAGGTTTGAAAATGGTTGTTATCAAATAGAAGAGTATCACAAAAAAGAGCATAAAGGATAACTCCACATGCTATTCTGCTCATGGTTTTAAAGGCCCTGACGCCTAGGCGACGCCTAGGAGGCGCTTTAGACGCCTAGGCGCCCAAAGCGGCCAGCGCCTGGGCATTTTACTGTAAAGCAATTTCAGCTGCTGATATTTTACTAACTCAAAGAAACGAAGCAACAACAGAAGGTGAACTTTCTTCTTAACCAAAACTGAATGCACCCTAGAGCCCTACACTGAATGCAATTAAGATTGACTAATGGATTAGGTGGGAATGTGTAACACGCTCACAAGTCTGACCCTTAAAACCTTGAGCAAGCAAGGCTGACAAAATAGAAAATAATGTGGTCTATTTTTACAAGGATGCATACGTACTCTTCTCTTCCATTCCCATAGTTCTCATTTGATGACAGTTCATGATCTTTATAGCAACTTTTTGTCCTGTCTTTTTCTGCTCTGCAATCTTCACTTTTCCAAATGCGCCATAACCTATTCTTGTGCCCAGATTGTAGTTCTTTACGCATCAGAATGCCTGGCCGCCTCCTCTAGTGCTCCCAACCATTTTCACACTTGCAATTATGAAACACGAGAAATTGATAAATGTGATTCAGGAAGCAACTTTATATTCAGACGCAAGATTGATCACCCCTTTGAACCGGTCGAAAGTAACCTCAAGATATGAGTTATGCTGAATATTTTCAATCATGAAAAAATGGAACATTTTCAGTGTCACTGCCATGAATGCGAAAATCGGGAATATCACCATGAAAAAAGATGGCTGGCTACTAGATCACATCACATAATTATTCCATTAAGACATGTGCAAATATTAATGCCACTAGGCTTTCCATATTTTTAACAGTATACATAATTCTTAAGCAATGATGAGCAATAACATGTATCTTGTATACAGGATGATCACGGTCTATTATTTATTAACAAAAACAAATAGCACGCAAAAGAATGGCTGGGTTGGGTAACAGAATGACCACCAGGTATTTGCATGCAACATGGAATCCGACCGGGTTAACTTTCAAAGAATCCAACAAGGTTAACATGCAAAGCTTTCTCAAGAAGGTTCGCTACTGCCATGACTACACATGTGTGGTACTAGACATGTTCACGATATAGAATAATCATGTTACACATTCCTATATTAGCGTAGGATGGAGCGAGAATAATAAATATACTAGATTTTAAGGGTCAGACTTGTGAGCGTGTTACACATTCCTATATTAGCGTAGGATGGAGCGAGAATAATAAATATACTAGACATGTTCGTGATATAGAATAATCATTTGATGGTGTTTTTTATGAAAGATCCAGTTTAAACATTGGATCTGATGGATTAGCATTAGAAACATGTAGAACTCGCGGGAAATGATAGAAATGTGAGAATAAAATATAGACCAGCCCGAGGGCATTCAAGTTGTTTTGGACAAGGAGCTTTTGCAATGCACCGCCTGAAGCGGGTCGATCGTAAGAATAAAGAGGATGGAAGGTAGGGGTCTTCCTAGCAAATACTATGGAGGTGACCAATAAAGACAGGACACCATCATCGTTTTTTAGAAGGATAACTAATAACATCGAAGCAGAGAGCGAGATCCAGGCGTGGAACGGCACAGAGAAGCATCTAGGTTTCACACCAAGAGGAATTTATCGTGGACTTGATAAAGGCACTTTTTGAAAGATTTTTAGTAAATTAACCCGTTGCAATGCCTGGGCAAATTTCCTAGTATCATTATAAATAGGGGAAGCTCAACACAAGGGCTTTTGTTATGGTTACGATGAGTATGAATATACATTTGTGTGAACACTTAAAGTGCATCCAAAACCAATATGATATCAACAAATGAACACACCTATTTATCATGGATAATCACAATAAACATAGGTATATGCAAGTGGAAATACGGTGACTTCCTGAAAAAATATCTTACATAAAATGTAAACACATCAGGTCCAAGAACAAGAATACCTTAAGTTGTGCTTAATTGTTACAGTCGTCTTTGATTTCGCTCACCTAACAAGTTAAATCCAAAATTGTGCACTAGCAGTAGCTGCACAAACGCCACATTCACCTAATAACTCAGAGAGGCGACCTGATTCTTGCCAAAAAATAAAATGAGGTCGCCGATCATAATGCAGGACTATGTCAATCCTCCTCTTCACAAACTCTAACCGCCTGCCAAGAAACAATATCCATATTAAGAAAAAAAAATATGGTTTTACCGGGCGGACAAAGGATAGTAGCTCGGGATCTCGCGGGGGGAACTCACTTGGCAAGACCTGCGCGAATCTGGCGATCGTCCCTCACAGAGTAAGGGCGACGCCCAGCAATTGTGCACACGCAACAACTGAAACGTGGCGCGGTATCAGAATCAGAATCCATCAAAGAGTAAATTTGGGGAAACGTAAGATTGGCCGACGGACCGATTAGTCAATAATAATCAAGGTTTACCCTCCCAACAGGAAGCGAATGTTGGGCCGGATGGATCTGAGCGGGCAAAAAATCGCCAAAGCAAACGGGATGAAAGTATACACCCGCCCACCGAAATCCCCACGAGGAACTCAGCACGCAAACTAAATTCATCAAACAGATCAAACCTCACGAGCTTAACACTACCCAGAGAGCCGCCGAGAAAATGGCATCGCGATTTGTTGCCTTACCTGGCGAAGCAGGCGATTCGGAGTGGTCGGGGATCGGAGAGGGAAGCAGGCGACTCGGAGAGCGCCCAGTCGAGGTTTTGGAGCTTTATAGGCGGTCGAGCGGCGTTTAAGGCGTGTCGGCTCCGTTGATTGCGTCTGCGTGTGTCGCCCGTTCGGTGGTCGCCGGGCCGGGTGCCGCAAGATTTTAGGGCTTAGCGCCTTAGCCAGGGCTAAAATAATACTCCCTCGTGACTTAGTACAAACTACTTCCGTTTAGAAATATAAGATGTTTTAGCTTGTAAAGTTAATGTATCTAAACACGAATCTATACACTAAAAGATGTCTAGATACATTCACTTCACAAAACTAAAATATCTTATATTTCCGAACGGAGGGAGTACTAAGTTAATTCAAAATTACTGATACTTATTTTCAATTGGAGGGAATTCGTATGGATCGACTCGTGGATAGCAAAAGGGTAATGCTGAGTGTTTTTCGTGGGATCGAGGGCAAAAATTCCCATCTCCCGGTCCATCTGATTACGTATGTATATTAGTCGTTGATTAAAATGGGAACCAACCCATGTGTACCTGAGCACCTCTTTTTTGCCCACGGGAGAAAATCCCCAACAAACTCACGAGCGCTCGTGACCTGACTAATATCCAAAATCTAGAGACCTCGCTGGAGATTGCCGCAGCACCGTCGGGAGCAGCTCAACTCCGGCTGGCAGGACATGGGCCAAAGCCAACAACAAACCCGACCACCCTTTTGTAGCATCATCGACGCTGGCGCGTAGCGCCCCCGCCCATGGCTGGCAGCATCCCCGACCATCGCCGGCAGCACCTACAGCCACCGGAGTTGAGCTGCCACAGAGAGCAAGCCGGGCCACCGCAGGGAGCACCACCGGCAGGCAGAGGGAGCAAGCCGAGCCACCGCAGGGAGCACCACCGGCAAGCGGAGGGAGCAAGTCGGCCGCCATAGGAAGCAGCGCCGGCAGGCGGAGGGAGCAAGATGGGCCACCGCAGGGAGCAGCACCGGCATGCGGAGGGTGCAAGCCGGGCCGCCGTTGGAAGCAGCGTCGGTAGGCAGAGGCAGCGAAGGGAGCAAGCCGGGCCGTCGCATGGAGCAGCGCCGTCAGCCAAAGGGAGCAAGCTGGGCCGTTGTATGGAGCACCGCCGGAAGGTGGAGGGAGCAAACACTCATTTTAATAGATAGGAAGCCATAATACTATATGAGTTATAGTATGATTCATAAAAATTTTGAGTTATACATGATAATTCAAAATTGACATGAATAATTCTTTGTAGTGTGTCCTTATGTGTAATATGGACATATCTTCCATAAACCAAAGTGTAAATAGTATTGCAAAGTTTTGGTGCACTCTAGAGAAAGAGTATTCTCGACAAGGGTGTTAGAAGGAAGAAAATAAAGGACCAAAATAAAGTTATTGACTTTGTCTTGATAATGTCAAAATAGCGCAATGGAATATGTTCTAAAGTGAATGTCTACATTAGAAGAAAGAAAATTAATGATGAAGATCAGATTATTTTCAACTTAAGTCCATTATTAAAGAAAATAGGATTCGCGAATAATTTTGGGCATGTTCGCAAAATATAATTCATGATTTACTTGTCATGTTATTGGAACAAGACATACCTACGAACTATGAAAAAAAGATGGTGGACCTAAATGCGAGAAATGACTTGGAGTCATGAATTCCTATTAAGTAAAATTGTTACTTAATTTGAAGTTGTATTTAAGATTAAAAAGTAAGAATACTTGATCTTATTAAGTAAAATATTACTTAAATCTTCCTAAATAATGCAAGATTATAAGGAAGAAATAAAACTTCTAAAGAAAGGCATAAAAGCTCGATTTATCACAAAAATGTATTTTTAACAAATTCAATGAGTTGACTACAACTTGTAGCGATGCTTAAGTCTTTTAGGTAATTAAATCCAATAGGTTGTCAAAATTGCAAGTTCTTAAAATTCATTAAGAAAAGGAAAAGTTTTGAATATTTTGGAAATTAATATCTCGCAACTGGAAATCTCGATTTGATGTATGATCAAAAGATTTTGGAATTGTCCAAAATATCGAGAAGACCTATAATTTACATTAAACTGAGTGGGAGCTAAATTAAATAGTTTCTCATCATTATATGTAAGAGACATATTTTTTAGTGGGAGCTATGAAAGCTTCCTCCAACTTATAAGTGACAGACATATTTTTGAGTGCCAGCTTGACAAACATTCTTATATGTAGATGACATATTATGAATGGACTAGTTGGTATTAAGAAATATTAATAAGTGGTATTAATAGATAAATGGAAAAATATTGATATCTATCAAGATAGATTGATATGTTAAATAAAACATTAAATCAGAATATTTTCTTAGTCAAAATTCTGAAAGTCCAGGATGGAACAAGTCAGAGAGGAAACTCTTGGATGACTGAATGGCTGAAGAAAACATTGAGTTGGAACTCAATACAATATTAGTGGTTGATAGATGTGTCATGTTGTGAACTTCACCTAAAACTGTATTATGTATATGACATAATGTGACCCAAGTTCTTGAATAGAAGAACATGTTCTGGAATGATTTGAGAATCATTGAACAAAGGATAAGTTTGAATAACAAGTTCTGGAACAATTTGAGAATCCTTGAACAAAAGGTTCGTCCTTGAGGTTCCAGGTAGAACTAAGGACATATTACTAAAAGAAAGTAGGCTTGGCTGCATGTGCAAGATTACCGGGTTTGGAAATTTGCAAAATTAAAGGCTTAGCAAAATGGAAGCATGGTTGGACATCGAAGTTGCATTCTGCACCTTCGATTGGTTTTACATAAATTGAAAGTTAGAGGCTACTTGAAAGTGGCAAGTATAATGTTATGGCATAGAAAGTTTGTCTTCTAGTTGAGTGTGTTTCTGGTATGGCGACAATAGAATGTTCCTTTTGGATGATCTAATGCCATAACTAGAATACAAAGTCTCACTCTTCTGCCAAAAACATATATACACTTTAACGACATCATTCGATGATGGAATAATGTCAAACTGGTTGACAAGTTGCAAAGGATATAAAAGGTCTAAGTTGTACAGATTGTTGAAATACTCTCTCATGAGCAAGTATGATCAAGAACTGACGAGGGATTAACTCGACAAATGTCCTAGATGAAGGACTTAGGATCGGGGAGAGAGGGCGTCGGATGAACTCGAAGGTAAACTCAGTCAAACAAGGTGGCTATGAAAGTAAACGTGCGTGTAAAACCTGGCTTGCTTTCAATCTGTCCCACACCGTCCCCTCCTGGCCCCTATATATATGTGGCCAGGTCTCGAGGATCGGGTGGGATCCGATACAGATTACAATATCGGGTGGACATAAACTCGTATTTCGACTAGTATTACAATTGGGCCTAGTCTAACGGGCCTCAGGGGTACTCAACTGACGGGCTCTATTATCTATACCCTTGTCAGTAGCCCCCGAGATTCTACCAGAATTACAGATTCGGGTTGAATCTCAGATCTTCAATTCTTCGACTTGATCAATACTTGACTTCTTCAAATCTTGAAATCTTCGACTTGGTCTTTCGACTTATTTTTTATTATAATATCTCGCAAGGGGCTTTGATGAACAAGCCTGACAACTCTGATGGATCAAGATGTTAGTTAACTGCCGGAACAGATACTTGCCACCTACTTCAAATTCAATCCCCTTGGACTTGAATTCGGGAAACCGGTCAAACCCATTCTTTTGCCGCATTTAGGACTTACAAAGAATGAGTCCCAGTGGTTCTCAGGGTACCCAGTGCATCCACCAAGATTTTTCTTCGCGTTGTAGACACGGATACATACCAGCAGAGCGCATTCATGTGCGTATACCGGGCCACACAGGACGGATCCGGGGGTCTTACCTTCATGATATATTTCAATCACGGCATTTGAGTTTTTTCATGATGACGCAACTCGAGAATCATATGTCGCAGCCTTGTTTGACTGATCCAGTGTACAAAATATTTGGGTTATTCAACCTTGATCGATAAAAAACTCCCTCCCGATGGGAGTAATGATACTTCCTGAATCTTCTTTTGCCTTCTTTGCTCCAGTATTCATGAATAAATATCATCGGGTGCGCGTCCAGCACTCCCGATGGGAGTAGCCCCCGAGGCTATAGTCGAAAAGTTTCGAGTATAGGCTCAAAATATATTGTGCCTATTTTTAATCATTACATCTAAGCTTTATATGATAATATCGTCGGGTGCGCGCTCAGCGCTCCCGATGATAGTAGCCCCCGAGGCTATAGTCAAATAATTTCGAATATGGACTTTAATGAATGACATATTCTTCCTTCACTCCTCTGTGGTTTTAATATCAGTTTTGTGTCGACTTTCTTGATTATCACCCATACGCAGATATGTCAGTTAGTAGTTTCCATCGCCATAACCTTATCTCCCTTAACTCGAACTCTCGTGACGTCATTAATATAATTACATTGTGTGTAATTTTTGATTTCGGCGCTGACCGTTACTCATGGGCAGCGCAGTAATTTCACAGTTTCTCTACCAGTTAGTGGGCTGCCGTTTCCGCTCCTTGCGGCACGTCTCAGCCCACGTTTCTTTCATGGAAGCTATATAAGGGGGAGAGTGGGGGATTTTACTGTTTACCAGCTTCCTTGCTTCCGCCGCCGCCACCATTGTTGCTGATCTTGCGCCCTTCTTCTGCATAGCCCCCGTGCGCAACCTAGATGTGCGTCAAGACTTGCGCTCAGAAGAACAAGATGGGCAAGAACGTCACTGCGAGCTCTGCGACCAGCTGGGTGCCCTCGGAGTTCAAGCAGAAGGATCTGGAGAAAGCCCAAGCCAACGGCCTCATCTCCGCCGATGATCAGGTCACTTTCCCTAGCACTGATCGCATCCCCAAGCCCCCGAGCGGCTTTCGGGTGATGTTCTTTGATTTTCTCCTGCACGGACTTTCTCTCCCTGCCCATGAGTTCCTTCATGGACTTCTTTTCGTCTATGGTGTGCAGCTTCACCAGCTCACACCAAACTCGATTCTCCACATTGCCTGCTTTATAACTCTTTGCGAGTCCTTTCTGGGGATCGAGCCCCATTTTCTCCTCTGGAAGTATCTTTTTCGGCTTCGCCCCAGTGTTTCTTTAGCAAAAAAGCCTAAACTGGGCGGGGCTGTAATTTCTGTTCGTACTGAATCCTAGTACTTGGAATTTTCCATGGCTACTTCAGTACAAGGCTGGAAAAAGAAATGGTTTTACATAAAAGACCATAAAGCCTATTCCTCTGACTTATTCGGCATTGCCCCTTTCGAGGCCGCAAAAAATCTAGAAAAATTGGCCTCGTGGGATTCGCCTCCCACAGAGGCTGAGATGGAGGATGTTAAGCCACTGCTAGCGCGCATCCAAGCTCTAAAGAGTGATGATGGCGGTGCTTTAACCGGAACTCAACTCATGGCGATTTTCCTGCAACGTCGAGTTCAACCTCTTCAGCACCGTCCCTCAAAACTTTGGTCGTTTTCTGGCTTGGGCGATTCTTCTCGAGTTTCTGATGATCTCTTTGAAAAGAAGGATCTCGACAAGCAAGTGAGGGCTTTGACCATGCTCACGAAAGAAGATGAAATCCCAGACTTGACCGCTAGCTACTTCGACGCCCAGCATCCCTTGCCTTCGGTATGTTTTACTGTCCTTTATTCGCCTTGTTTTTCTCTTATCATCGTTTGCCTTGTAACTCTCAGGTTGTTTTCTTTTTAGGATCATTGACTTCTTGTTTCCCGCCCTCCTTTCCCAGAAGGAGGGGCCATTCCAAATGTGCATGTTTCCGCGGCCTCCGAAGCCCCCGAGGCTGAGGACAGCCAAGATGGGGATGAAGGCAAAGATTCGCTGGAAAGGACCAGCTCAACGATGTCACCTCCTTCTGCGCTTTCTGAAGATATTGGCGTTGACAAGAAGAGGAAGCGTGTCGAAGAGTTCACTTCCTCGAGTGCCTCCGCTCATAAAACTGTGGCCGGGGAAACCCACGCGCCAGAGGACGACGTAGAGCTCTTCGACCTCATGGACTCGTGAGTGTCATCCTGCTTGTTTTCATATACTATCTTTTCCCTATCGACTTCGATAGGTCACTTTGTCTTTTGCTCCTTTTCTCAGTGACGAGGAGAACCCGAAGAGATTTGCTGTTGCCGCCCCTATCACTGATACTCCTGTTGTCGACGAGCCACCGTCACAAGAGGTCGATCCAGCAGCAAAATCTCCAAAAGCTCCAAGGAAGCCTGATAAGAAGGTAGTCGTTGTTCGTAGTTCTAAGCGCATGAAGAAATCGTCAGACGCCGGTGCTTCTCTTGAGGCCCATCAGTCCACAAGCTCCTCCGACGATGTGCGTGAATATACTGGTATATTTACTTCTGCTTTTGCGTGTTGATACTCACGTACTATTTCTGGACAGAACTTGATGAAGAAATTTGTCGCCTTGGGCAATGAATGTGTCGAGTACCTGAAGGCTGCTAAAGCCTCCGAAGGTAAATTTCTTTTCCTATATTTGCTTGTCCTATATGCCTTCCTTTGCTTCTTGCTTGACTTTTCCTTTCCTCCTTGGTAAACTGCAGATGCTCTAGCGATAGCCAATGCTCGCATTTCGTCGCTGGAAGCTGAACTCGACGCTTCCCGGAAAGCTTTTGATGCCGCCACTGCTGCCAAGGTCAATGCTGAGAAGTCGACTAAATCAGCACTGGCTAAGGCGAAGAAAGAAGAAAAGGCCCTGTCTGATGCTAACAAGGAGCACCTCCAGCGGGAACAGGTCGTGGCTGATCGGCTGAATAAGATGTCTGCTGCTGCTGGAGGTACATACTATACCTTTCTTTTATTTTGTTGATTTGCTCATTCTCTTATGCTTGTTGATCTATTTTTTTTGCTGGTTTTTGTTTCCGTGGTTTTGCAGGATATACTGGGGTGTCTTCGTCAACTGTGCAACTAAACAACGATCCTCTCATGGCCGCAGTTAGCTTGCTGGAAGCGAACTGAATATCTGTCCAGGAAATCTTCGAGTTAGTTAACCGCGTTCTTACGCAGATTTTTGTCGGGTTGTGGCCCAAGCAAAAGGCGGAGGTGCCAGATAATGATGTGAAGAAACTTGCCAAGACGTTCGACACCCCTGACGACCCCATCCTTCTTATGAAGGGCCTCTCCTTGAAGCGAGGTGCCGAGGGGGCCATTGCGCTTTCATATGCACATGGCGAGGAGATTAACTGGGAGAAGGTGAGCTCTTCCCATGGCCGCCCCCGTTCGGAGCTGAAGGCTTTCTTCGAGAAGGCGAAAAGGTTTGCGCCAGGCATCGTGGCGATGATTTCTCCTTCGGTGGCTTCTGCGGCTGCCACTACGCCAATTTCTTTGACTCCGGCGATGAGTGGATCCGTGCCTCCTCCGAACGCTGGTGCTGCTTCTGCCACGCCTACTTCTAATGCGGATCATGAGGCCGAGGTGGCGTAGACTTGGCCTCCTTTTGTAATTTTTAGTTTTACTTTAATGTAATAAACTCTTAGTCGTATGTAGCCCGAGAACTTTAGTCAGAGGGCTTGCACTTATGTAAATATTTCTTCTTTTGCGAAATATCGTGTTCTGTTTGGCTTCTGAGATGCTTCTCTTTTCTTTTCTTTTGGCTTCCAGCCTATGCATGCTGGTGGATCGTCGGGTCGCGATCAGGCTCCATCTCCTGCCGATGTTTTCGACTCCAGAGTTTCGTCGCCTTCTCGTCCTTCTTGCCAATGTGCTGAGTATTCCTCGAGGATTTCAGATCTTGAGAGCCGCTTGTCTTTGGCGAAACGCCAAGCGCAGATGGTTATGGATAAAGCCAGCAGAGCTTGCGGTTTTATGAAATAGATATCCATACTCGAGGATAAGGTGTCGGGTCTGACGGCTAGGGTTGTACATCTGGAGGAGTACGACTCCTTTCTCGTTGGTATCGTTGAATCTGCTTGTGAGCTGCTGCGATATAAGGTTTCCTGCAACTTTCCTCTTTTTCCTTTTACTCCAATGCTACTGGCCAATGACTTTTATTGTTTTAGGCACTTGCTTGGACTTCGTTGGTGAGACTCGCCGTATTTCTGAACGGATCGCGGCTGTGGAGACCCCGGCTTACCACCCGGGATTCCCGTTATACATACAATTCACGATCCCAGGAAGATTGTCGTCAATCCACATAACAGAGTTTGGCATTATAGAATACATCATCCATTACATAACGAGTTCAAATGGTTTTACATGGCCACTTGGCCGAATTCAAATGCCACGCAGGGCAATTTAACTAGCAGTTGCAGCGGATACAAGGGTAGCGTCGGCAGCCCGGTTCATGCCTCTACCCTGAATAATTTTTCGTACACAGAATTTCCCCATGATTTATTATTAGTAATTTTGTAGTATGATCAAGCACACAAACTGTAATTCTCCAACACGACCCTTCAGCGCTAACAATAGTTTACTGATGGTAATTACCAAATAGTAATTCTCCAATAGCTCATAAGTCATCGACGATAATTTCTCAGCTATATTCCTTCAACGGTGAACGAAAAGTAATCTTCAATAGTAATTGCCTTTTTCGGTACTCGCTTCGGTGTTCTCCTAAGAGTAACTTTGAAAAACAAATAATATTTTTACTAGTAATTTTCAAGCGGTAAATTTACGGTACAAATATTCTTCTAATCAGTAATCCCCGGTGGTAATAACACAATAGTGATTCTTTAATGATGATGCGCAATTGTCCGACAGTAATATCACAATAGTATTTCTTCAAAAAAATTGCAGATCATTTTTTAGACTGGTTTTCCGGGTACAACATGAACATTAATTTTCCGATACATCATTGTCGCCTCTTTTATTCGGAAAAAAATGCCACTACCTTCTTCTATTGATCGCCTTCATAGTTTACTGGTGGTAAATTTAAGATGTTAATTTCTTAACTCTTATTTCTTGGGAATAGTTCACGATCGTCCTATAGGCTTACTCCACCACTCATGACATTCTCGGAGAAAATACTAATATCTTCTATGGTGTATTCATAAAATATACTTACTCCATCGTCTGAAAGCCTTCTTCTATGGGAACTTTAGAAAAAAATACTTACTGCACCACCCGTCACCTCTTTTATTCGGGAGAAATACTATTGTCTTCTTCGGTACCAATGTCGAAAAACTATAATTACTCCACCGTCTACCATCTCTTTAATCCAACAAAAAAATTGCTTTCTTCCTTCTTCCGTAGTAACTCTGGAACAAAAATACTCTCGGAAAAATATAGTCACTCCACCTTCCACTACATGTTTCAACGAGAAAAAATATTAGTTCCTTCTTCTGTAGCTACTCCAAATAAATAATACTCTACTATCGGCCGCCTCTATTTCTGGGGAAAATACTACCACCTTCTTTAGTGATACCTTTGTAAAAAAATTATAGTTACTCCACCGTCCGTCGCCTATAATATTGCCTTATTTGACGATACCTTTAGAAAATATTGTTACCCTACCGTGCGTTGCCTACTAAAAATATGGCTATTTCAGCATCTTCACCTATACTACATTACTTTTTTTGACACTGTAATCCGCTCTTTATTCATAAGATAAAAACAAGTTACAAGTTACGAACGAACAGACCTTACAGAACTGAAAAGATATGATAAACCTATGCAAAAAACCAGCGTCTATCCTCCTCCTTCGACACCACCAAAGCGAACGCCAAAGGGATGGAAGACAGATCACCACAACACCCGAGCTCGACGCGGCTCCATCGCTGATCAGCAGCTTTTCGGACCTCCAAAGTAGTTTGCCGGAGGCAAAACCATTGTCGTTGAAAGAATCAGACCGAGGCAACATGTCCTCGGACACGCGATCGAACTCCAGAACTGGTACCCTCCTACGACTACAACGTCGGGGGAGGAAATCAGAACTGCCGGCCTTCATCCACAAACCCAGCATAGGATACACCATCTTCCGTCTGTCACATACGCAGACAAACGTCTGCACGTACTCCTGGACAACACATCCTCCCTGCTCCACCATGACGTCGGAGCCAACGCCATAGTAACGGGGACAGAGCAGGAGGATGAACACACCTGATGGGATCACCGCCTCCGCCTCGACGACACCATCCAAGAAACTGAAAGCCGCCGATCCGAGGAATCGGCAAACACACGATGCCATCAACTCCGAGACGCCGCCATGAAGGACACCGCCGGTGTGGGAGTGGAGCTGAGGCAGATTTATTCGTCCGGGCGCCGCTCCCACTACCCCAACGGCGCTCCACGACCTGCAAAACCAAACCCTAACTACACAGCGGAGAGACCGGATCCCCCCTCCCCACCGCCGCCGGAGCAGGCGGAGGGAGACGGGACCAGCATGGCCGATGGAGATCGGGTAGAAAAGGCGGCGCCTCCTGATCGCCTCTGGTGGCTAGGTCAGGGAGCGAAGGAAGAGAGTACCTATACTACATTACTACCACCTTCTTCTATGGTACCTTTAGAAAATAATACTATTGGTTTACCGTCTACCACCTATAATACTTCCTACTTCTGTGGTACATATAGAAAAAATACACTTACTCTACTATCCGTCGCCTCAATTTCTGAGGAAAATACTACTTCCTTCTTCTACGATATATACCTTTGTAAAAAAATGTAGTTACTCCACCATTTATCGCCTATAATATTGCCTTCTTCTACGATAACTTCAGAAAATATTGTTACCCTACCATCTGTCGCTGATATTAATGTCTTCTTCAATGCTACCTTCATAAAAAATATACTTACTCTACCATCAACTGTATGTTTGTATGTTTTCTGCTGGGGAAATAATAATACCTTCTTTTGTAGAAATTTCAAAAATAGCCGTGAAAAATACTACTGCCTTCTCTATGGTATCTTCAAAATAAGCTTGCTCCGTTGTTCCTCGCCTCTCTCAGCCGGTGTGATGTCCTAACTTTGAGAACTTTTACTGTCATACTACCCTCTTTTTTCCATCGCACCATGATCACTCAGTTATTTTTCCTATACCATCTTTATTTTCATCGCCTATGATCACCATAGAGGCACGGGAAAAAATAATTTGAAAACCATAGCGCTACAATTGCATTTCTGCATTACTTCAACGGTTCTTTCATACCTTTGATTATATAGTACTTTAGCAAATCATATAATTTAGTACTTCTACAACAGTTTAACTAACAATCTAATAGCCAAGGCGCGGCGTGCCGCCGCGCATACTTTTCTAGTGTAATATTATTTCTCAAACTGTACGGCGTGTGTAATATTTAGTTAATTTTACTCAACTGCTATATTTACATGTTACGTGTTTCTCGTTAGTAGAGATTGATGGTGCGGTATTGATGGACCAGTTGGGAACTCCAAGAGGAAGGTGTGATGAGCATAGCAGTAAGTTTTCCCTCAGTTATGAAACCAAAGTTTAATCGACCAGTAGGAGAAAGAAACCACTTCTGAAGGTTGTTGCTAACTGGCATATGGCAGGGCGCACTACATGTGCCAGCAGCAACGTGGAACCTGTACACAACACAACCAAGATACTTTGCCCCAACTTGCAGTGAGGTTGTCAATCTCACTGGTTTGCTAAAAACAAAGTATTAAATGTATCGTGTGGAAAAAGATGTTTGTTTGCAGTAAGTAAATATTGCTTGTGGAAATTAAATGGTGCTTGCAGTAGATGGTAATATATATATGTAAAAGAATGGAACGGGGTCCACAGTTCACTAGAGGTGTCTCTCCATAAAGATAAATAACATGCTGGGTAAACAAATTACAGTTGGGCAATTGACAGAATAAAGAATGCATAACAATGCATGTACATGTCATGAAGATCACTATGAGATTCACTTGGGCATTACAACATAATACATAGACCGTAATCCAACTGCATATATGACTAATAATCCACCCGCAGGATATCATTCGAACAACCCTTGGGTATTAAGTTGCAAGCAACAAATTATCGCCTTAATCAAAGTGTGTAATGTAAACAATACAATTATCCTTGAGCAAAAGATTGTTGTTTTCTCCCTAGTAGCAACAACACATCTACAATCTTAGAAGTTATTGTCACTCTCCCAGATTACTAGAGGCATGAACCCACTATCGAGCATAAAGACTCCCTCTTGGAGTCACAAGTATATACTTGGCCAAAGTATCTACTAGCAACGGAGAGCATGCAAGATCATAAATAACATAGACATGATAAATCAATAATCAACTTGACATAGTACTCAATATTCATCGGATCCGAACAAACACAACATGTAGAATTACATAACTATGATCTTGATCATGATAGGCAGCTCACAAGATCTAGACATGAAGCACATGGAGGAGAAGACAACCATCTAGCTACTGCTATGGACCCATAGTCCAAGGTAGACTACTCACGCATCACTTCGGAGGCAGGCATGGTGATGAAGAAGGCCTCCGGTGATGATTCCCCTATCCGGCAGGGTGCCGGGAAGAGCTTCTAGCCCTCCCAATCTCGGGACAATGACGGCGGCGGCTTGCAGTATGTTTCATGGAAAAGTGTTTCGTCCTTTAGGGTTTTCCTGACGAAGGGAATTTATAGGCGGAAGGGCGATGTCAGAGGGTGGACCAGGGGCCCACACCACCTGGTGGCACAGCCAGGGGGTGGTCCGCGCCACCCTATGGTGCGGCCGCCTCCTAGTCCGGCTCTGTCTCTCCTCTGGACTTCGTCTTCGTGTCAGGTAAATAGGAACTTTGGCTTTTGTTTTGTCCAATTCCGAGAATATTTCCTGTGTAACTTTTGTGAAACACCAAACAGCAGAAAACAGGAACTGGCACTGTGGCATCTCGTTAATAGGTTAGTTCCAGAAAATGCATAAAAATGCCTCGAAGTGTAAACAAAACACAAAGCAATTGGTGTAAAACAAGCATGGAGCATCAAAAATTATAGATACATTTGCGACGTATCAAGCATCCCCAAGCTTAACTCCTGCTCGTCCTCGAGTAGGTAAGTGATAAAAAAAAAATTTGAGGTGACATGCACCCAACACAATCTTGATCAACTTAAAGTAAAGCATTGCATGCTGAGATCAAAGTACTCTAAACATGGGCATAAGATATATAATTCTAACCATAGAACTTAGCAACCATGTTAGAACATGAAATGAAACACAAACAAAAGATCATGAGTAATAATGCATTGAAAGGTGTTCGTTTGTTTGAAGCATATAGAAAACATAGCAAAGTGGTATTTAGTTTGTCCCTAATGGAGTAGCAAAACATAAATGCATAGGACACCTTCAAAGTTCAAGAGGGTTACTAGATACAAATAATTTGAGAACAAGCAATACCATAATCATGAATCAATCAATAATAAATTTTGGGACTATGCACATTATACTCAGAATGATAACTATGCTCTCTTAATCGGTGCATAAAGGTAGAAGATGAAGACTCAACATAAAAGTAAAAGAAAGGCCCTTCACAGAGGGAAGTAGTGATTGCAATTTTTATAAACCTTCCAAATATTATGGTACTTATTTGCTTTGAGCTCTCATTGCCCCTATCATAGGCATCTTGAGTGGTTAAGGTTAATGTGAGTGCAAATATGAGATATATGCTTGACAAGTCATAAGTTCAAAATCGCATATCCCTTGAATACGAGTACTTAAACCATGCTAATCGACTTAGGTCCCAAGTAAGTTCTTGTCATTGTAAGCATACATGTATCATTGAGAACACCAACAGGGTACCTCCTGCCCGATGATATGGAAACTATCCCACATCAAAATAACAAGACAAACAGACAATGAAAACCTCGACATCTCTTTTATTTACCATTGGGTATAGCTTTTTATTTTGAGATGCGTCCTTGAATGTCCACTATGGGTATGCTGTAAATTTCCACCATGAATGATGCATGGTTTAGATTAGCGGCCTAGCCATTTCTCTAACACATATACAAACTCCATGAGCTTACAAGTTTCCTTTCACACAGATAAGCATCCATAAACAAAAGATCATGATATCAACTAAATAGGAATAAGTGCAATGTTGAAAGCGTGCCCCATGACAGCATGGCTGAGCCAACTCCCAACTTACAACTTGCGGGCATATAATCGTCATAAGAGAGCCACAATGGTCAAGTTTATTAAGTGCAAGAAAGTAAATGTGCCATCAAGTTTGTGAGAGCTTTACTAACTAATTTTCCCATAACAAAAAAAATTAATTTGGAAGATAGATAAAAAGCATGATGAATATACTTGGAATAGCAAATTGCTAATAGGTAGATATGGTGGACACATTGGTAAACTTTGGTTTTTTGGAGTTGGAAGCACGAGTAGATCTCATACTCAGTACAGGTGAAGGCTAGCAAAAGACAGGGAGCGACCAACTAAGAGAGCAATAACGGCCATAATCATGCATAGCGACAAAACATTATCAACCAAAGCATAAAGTGATATCACAAGTCAAAAACCAAATGATCATAGAGGCTTGAGGCGACTGGTTTATAGTAAAACATGGTGTAAGAATGCGCCGAGTCAACCCAAATAAAGCATCAAAGGAGAATACCACAATACTATGCTTCTATAAGATAAAAACAACACATGATTCTTTCAAAGGCACATTAAGCACTCTCAGTTATTTGAGACAAGTCATGATACAAAAATAACTACTAAGCATATAATCAAAACAATATCTAGCATGACATGATAAAGTCTAAGCAACAGTCTAAACAAGCTCCCTTTTGCATCACTATAAGTATGAAACATTTTTACTATTTTCCAACACCAATCAACCTATTTGAAACAACTCTCAAAGATGAAAAGCAACAAAGACCAGAGGTCTAAACACACCTAGCTACAAAGAACTAAAAAGTTCTGAACAAGAACGAAGGCGAAAAACAAAAGCTAAATGCAGTACTAGAAAAAGAGAACACTCGTTGAACGATAAAAGTGAAAACTATAGTGTTCTAGGCAATGAAAATGGAGCGTGTCTTCTCCAAAAGAAATATATTGGGGTCCAACCATTTATTGCAGCAAACAAAACAAAATAAAAATGAAAGCAAAAATAAAGACGCTCCAAGAAAAACACATAGCATATAAAGCAATAAAAATATAGTGTCTTGAAAGATGACCTCATATTTTTGTTGATGAAGAAGGGGTGCCATGGGGCATCCCCAAGCTTTGACGGTTGTACTTCTTGGATATTTCTTGGGGTGACATGGGCATCCCCAAGCTTGAGCTTTTGTCCATACTTCATCTCATCTCATAATTCTCCTTTTCCTACACTTGAAAACTTCCTTCATACAAAACTTCACACAATTCTCATTAGCAACATTAGTTTATGCAAGATAGTAAATCCACTTTTGGTTTAGTTTCAACTCAAGTACAAAACTTATTAACACATTAGCTACTGTAGCAACTTCTTCTAAAAGTTTCGTGATCAAAAGAACTCAAAAAGAAAGAGATCAAGAGGCAAATGCAAATAGTGGCAGAAATATGTCAAAACAGAACAACAGGTAAAGATCGATTTTTTCGAAAATCTTCTATTGCTCAAATCGAAAAGTGCAAAACTAATGAAAGTTAGATAATAACCTGGGGCATGTGCACAAGAAATCGCAGATCAAAATGATGTTTGGGAATTTTCACGTATTTTTACGGTGAAGCACAGAAATCTGTTTTGGGACAGCAACTTCCCCAAATCTTAACTTCCTCCAATTAGAGGTTATTCTTGGCACAAAAACAAAATAAAAATGAAAAGGAGAGGTCATTACAGTAGTAACAACTTCCAAGACTCAACAAAAAGAAAAAGTACTGAAAATAAAACATTGGGTTATCTCCCAAGAGTGCTTTTCTTTAACGCCTTTGAGCTAGGAGCAGAAAGTGAGAATCAAGTATTTTCGAGCGAAGAAGCATCAAGATCAATACGAGAAGTCTTTTCAACAAGGAATTTTATTTTATCCATATAAGTTTTAGAGGATCCTCTCTCGACACCCTTTGGTTAACTACTTTCATCAAATGGGTTTTCAGGAACAATCCAATCAAAATTCTTTTCCAAGGCTTCATGCATTCCTATGAGTTTAAAAGGTATTGGTATTTTGATTTCCTCCCTATTTGTACTAATAACATCTACACATGAGCCTAGCATATTAAAATGATCAACGACTTTCCTCGCTTCTATAACAACATCTCTAAATTCTTTACGCAAAGTTTCCAACATAAATTCCTCTTTTCAGTGTCTTCGATACCATGAAGCTTAAGAAACATTTGCTACATTATGGGGTTAAGGTTAACAAACCTAGCCTCCAACATGTGAACTAAATAAGCAGTAGCAATTTCATAACTAGCTAAGGATCTATCCTCAATTTCTTTGTGCTTACTGACATGATTAAAGAACTCTTCAATATTATCTTTCCCAATTATAGAACCACTACCTACTGCTAGGTTTTTCAGAACATACTCAGGGATCAACATAATGAAATAAACATAAAGTAACAAAGTACCAACTATAGAAGGAACTAATTTTTTTGTATTTTTGATAAAAAGATGCAAACAAGATAAAGTAAATAAACTAAGTAAAACAATAACAAAGTAAAAAGATTTCAAGTGAGAGACTCCCCTTGCAGAAATCCTCTTTCTCCCCGGCAACGGTGCCAGAAAACTTGTTGATGGTGCGGTGTTGACGGACCAATTGGGAACCCCAAGAGGAAGGTGTGACGAACACAGCAGTAAGTTTTCCCTTAGTTATGAAACCAAAGTTTAATCGACCAGTAGGAGAAAGAAACCACTTCTGAAGGTTGTTGCTAACTGGCTTTTGGAAGGGTGCACTGCCGGCGCCAGCAGCAACGTGGAACCTGCACACAACACAACCAAGATACTTTTCCCCAACTTGCAGTGAGGTTGTCAATCTCATTGGTTTCCTGAAAACAAAGGATTAAACGTATCGTGTGGAAAAAGATGTTTGTTTTTAGTAAGTAAATAATGCTTGCAGAAAGTAAACGGTGCTTGCAGTAGATGGTAATATATATGTAAAAGAATGGACCGGGGTCCATAGTTCACTAGAGGTGTCCCTCCATAAAAATAATAAAACATGCTGGGTAAACAAATTACAGTTTGGCAATTGACAAAATAAAGAATGCATAACAATTCATGTACATGTCATGAAGGTCACTATGAGATTCACTTGGGCATTACAACATAATACATAGACTGTAATCCAACTGCATCTATGACTAATAATCCACCCACAGGATATCATCCGAACAACCCTTGGGTATTAAGTTGCAAGCAACAGACTATCGCCTTAAGCAAAGTGTGTAATGTAAACAATACAATTATCCTTGAACAAAAGATTGTTGTTTTTCCCTAGTAGCAACAGCACATCTACAACCTTAGAAGTTATTTGTCACTCTCCCAGATTACTAGAGGCATGAACCCACTATCGGGCATAAATACTCCCTCTTGGAGTCACAAGCATATACTTGACCAAAGTATCTACTAGCAACGGAGAGCATGCAAGATTATAAATAACATAGAAATGATAAATCAACAATCAACTTGACATAATACTCAATATTTATTGGATCCCAACAAACATAACATGTAGAATTACATAACGATGATCTTGATCGTGATAGGCAGCTCACAAGATCTAGACATGAAGCACATGGAGGAGAAGACAACCATCTAGCTACTGCTATGGACCCATAGTCCAAGGTAGACTACTCACGCATCACTCCGAGGGTAGGCATGGTGATGAAGAAGGCCTCCGGTGATGATTCCCCTCTCCGGCAGGGTGCCAGGAAGAGGTGCTAGACCCTCCCAATCTCGGGGCGATGACGGCGGCGGCTTGCAGTATGTTTCATGGAAAAGTGTTATGTCCTTTAGGTTTTTTCCAGCGAAGGGAATTTATAGGCGGAAGGGCGATGTCAGATGGTGGACCAGGGGCCCACACCACCTGGTGGCGCGACCAGGGGTGGCCCGCGCCACCCTATGGTGCAGCCGCCTCCTGGTCCGACTCTGTCTCTCCTCTAGACTCCTTCTTCGTGTCAGGTAAATAGGATCTTCGGCTTTTGTTTCGTCCAATTCCGAGAATATTTCCCGTGTAACTTTTCTGAAACACAAAAACACAAGAAAACAGGAACTGACACTATGGCATCTCATTAATAGGTTATTTCCAGAAAATGCATAAAAATACCACAAAGTGTAAACAAAACACAAAGCAATTGGTGTAAAACAAGCATGGAGCATCAAAAATTATAGATACGTTTCCGACGTATCAGAGACCAATAGTGATCCTACCATGATAGGACCTAGACGGGCCAAAAGAGTGGGCCTTTACGGGCCAAGAGAATTTGCACAGTAATGGGCCTAGATGGGCCAAGCTAGCGAAACGATCTGGACAAACATAATGAAGAGTAATGGGCCTTATCAGGCCCCGACTAATGGGCTACAGGCCTAGTGGACGGAGGATTGCCAGGCCTATTGAAGGCCCAAATTCTACTGGGCCTAATATGAGGTCCTACCTCTAACGGGCCCTAATTGGGCCCAAAGTTAAATGGATTGGATAATTGGAAGGCCCTGGATAGGCTGTACAGTTCTGGATAATGTAAAACCTTACTAGGCCGTTATTAGGCCTGAGATTGAACGGGCTAGAAATTTAGTAGGCTGCATGCGGGCTCTTTAACGGGCCGATTTTCTGAAGGCCACAAAGCTTAATGGGTCTGTAAGTGGGCCAGCCCCTTTGTAGCAGCTGAACGAAAGTGGGCCGGCCCGCCAACAGTAGCAGGCCTTAGATAGGCCAGCCCACCAACACTACATGGAATTTTGTGGGCCGGCCCAATAGAAATAGATGGGCTTAGACGGGCCTACCCATTCTGGCTTTCCAAATTTAGATGGGCTGGCCCACCAGTAGTAGCAGGCCGTAGATGGACCGAGCCTTTTGGTTTTTTCAACCTTAGGTGGGCCGACCCGCTTAATATATAGCACGCCTTGAGTGGGCCTACCATCTACCACGACTGCGATGTGTCGATTAGGATTACGTCAGCATTTTGGTGGCCCGGTGAAACCCATCTACCACGAAACCGATTTTCGTGGCTAAAGGCTCACATCTACCATGGTCGTCGAAAAACCATGGCAGAAAGATCCGTAACGGTCAATAGACCACGGTAGGCAAATCGTGGTTAAAGAGTCATTAACCACGAAAAATGACGCTTTAACCACGATTTTTGACCGTGGTACATGGACACTTTTCTTCTAGTGTAAGGTAAAGATGTTTTTGGGTTTTTGATATGATTGCAAGAAAGTAAATATATTTTTGGATTTTCGGATTTAATTAATTTTGAAAATAAAAGTGCAAGGAAAAGTGTTTGAAAGGTGTTTCTTATGATTAAAATTGGACCGGGTTCATGGGTTCACTTGTCTACTCTCTCATAAATTTGTGGTGGCATTAAGCACAAGATAGATGACCGAAACAATGACATGATTTTATAATGGGGATTTCTATTTTCGTGCCCCTGGGTCGTTAGTTGTACTCAGTTTTCCCCAGCCGCTTAACTTTTCCTCAGTTTTCCCCTCGCTCTAGTTTGAAACCCCTCGCAGACGGTCGGACGGGAGGGTTGCCGTTGAGTTGACCGTTCCGTGCTGACGTGTGGGGCCGCGTCGTGTGGGGCCGCGTCGCGTGGGGCTGGTAGAATGGGACCGCATGGGACAGGACGAGACCGCATTTGGTTGTACGTGAGAGCTCGGTTTTGTCTCTCTCGGCCCAAATTGGCATTTTTCAGAGCGCCTTTTTCCCCTCTCTCTCTGTAACAGTTCTCTCTCTTTTCACCAAATTAGTATCAAATCTAGAGAAGCTTCTATTTCTGTCTTTCTTTAATGATTGTTGCCTTTTGGCCCTCGTTTTTTGCCCAATATGTTAACAAATCTAGTAGCAAATCTAGAAGCTAGTAGAGGATAAATTCACAGCAGCATAATAAATCGAGAAAATATAGGATAAGCTGCATACAGCAGCCAACATAGCATATATATATATATATTCAGGACAGATCCAACAGTACTACCGATCCCTAGATCCAACATAAGCTACATTTTACATGGGATTAAGCTTGGAGGCTGCGCAGGTGAATCCCAAGTGCTTTGTGTTTGGCCATGAATGCATGCACGTTCACGGTCGTTCCAACTCTAGCGCCGCCAGGGGCACTGCCAAGGGATTCGGCATGGTTCACCAGGCAGTTGAAGTCGGTGGCGCGGAGCCTCCTGTTGCAGAAGGGGCACCTGTAAATGCCTCGAGCAAAGTGGCGATCGTAATGGCCGGACTGCAGCCTCCTGAGGACGTGACGAGTGTTGGTGTGGAAGGACTCGTCGTCGCTGTCGACATCGCTGCTCTGCACCTGTCACGTAGCACCAAAGATCGAAAAACACGGAGTCAATTGCAGCGATGATGGAACAGAGAGTGAACAAAAGATCATGCATGATAATATGGGCACGAAAAAAAGAAGCCTCAGTTACATTGGACACACTTATATCCAGGATTTGGGTCAGTGAACCAAAGATCATGCACAACAAATTTGCACACACCAATTGTTCACAGACCAAACCCTGAATCAATTTATGCCCAAATATTCATCATCATCGGCACAAATTAACGGGATGTGATTGATTACTCACATAAGTTAACCGAATCTTAAACAAAAGCAAATCACAAACACTAATAACGCCAGATCTATCATAATAACGCTAGATCTATCATAAAAGGATTGAACTAGGAACAGACTAACCCTAATAACGCTAGATCTATCATAAAAGGATTGAACTAGGAACAGACGAACACTAATAACGCTAGATCTAACACAAAAGGATTGAAATGGCATAAGAACAAGGGAACAAAGGGTTACCTCCGGGTAGTCGTCGACGATGCTGGTGTCGTAGGGGTTCGCCGGTGCGACGTACGGCACTGGTTCGTACGGGTCTTCGTACAGGTCCCAATCGACGGGGGCCTGGACGGGTGCCTGGACGGGGGCGGCGGCCATTGCGCTGGCGGCTGCTGCGCCGGCGCCTACGTCGGAAGCAGCGACGGGGGCCTGGACGGGGGCGGCGGCCGATGCGCCGGCGGCCGATGCGCCGGCGGACGATGCGCCGGCGGCTACGTCGGAAATGGGCATCTCATGCTTCTCCATCGCCGGGGCTTTTTCTTAGGGGGTTTTTCGACGTGAAGTGGAGAAGATGATGGGACAGGAGAGGCGGTTGCAGTGAGAATGAGATAGTGGGCAAGCTTCGAGAGAGAGAGGGGCTCTATAAAGACGAAGGTGGCGTTTGGTGTACCGCAACACGCGTCCGCTATGCACGGCTACAGCGTGCACCGCGACACGAGGCTAACCCTTCGACGTTTGGTGTACTCAGTTCTACCCTCGGGCCTTATTCAGAAATTTTATATGTACTCAGTTTTCCCCTCGAGTACTTAGACTGGCAAGTGCAATATACTCAGTTCTACCCTCAAGTAGCTGGTCAACAGAGAGTCAACAAATGAGAATAACATAGCTAATTGAGTCATTTCATGCACAAAAAAATCCAAAAAAATAAAAACATAGTGGCACCTACTCAAGGAATCTTCCTACGCAACCTGCCACCTTAACAAACATAGATAAATCATGTTTTACCACAAATTGCCACTTCTCATAATCACTAGTAGCTATGAAGATGCATGGTTTTCCACTCAAACCCCTTTGCAAAACATCTTCCCCAAAACATAGTTTGTCTAAATGAGGCCATAATTGTCACACTCATGTATATTTGAATTGCAAATAATTTGATGTAGCCCAATATGAATTATATTGTACAAAACACGCATTTTTCATTTTGTAATTATTTTGTTTGAATCCCTTAGTCCATTTACTATTTACGTGCCCTTGGTTTCTTAGTACTACTCAGTTTTGCCCTCAAGTACTGTCACAAATGCTCACAGAAACCCAAACTTATCCTGATTGGTTGAGCAGTTGTCACACGGATCGACTCCACCAACCGTTGATCCACTGATCTAACGGGCAGTATACCCCTATCCGTCTCTTCGTGGCCACCCCTCTCTCTCTCTTCGTGGCCACCCCTCTCTCTCTCTGTCGGTGGATCAACGGTTGGTGGAGTCGATCCGTGTGCATTTATGGATTATTTTGCTACGTAACTATATTCCCTCTATTTATGCATTATTTTCCATGATTTAAAAATGTTAAACTAAAAAGTGGTAAACAAGAGACATACATATTTATCACCCCTCTAACAATTATCAACTATCTTTAGCATTCCTTTTCTTTTAGGGAATTTAGTTTTGGTAATTTGAAACGGCCCAAAAGTGGTATAATTTTGGTAGAAACATGAGACCTACATGTTTGGCATATTTGGGGCATTTCGGTGAATGAATTATTTATCATCCCTCTAACAATTATCAACTATCTTTACCATTCCTTTTCTTTTAGGGAATTTAGTTTTGGTAATTTGAAATGGCCCAAAAGTGGTATAATTTTGGTAGAAACATGAGACATACATGTTTGGCATATTTGGGGCATTTCGGTGAATGAATTATTTATCATCCCTCTAACAATTATCAACTATCTTTAGCATTCCTTTTCTTTTAGGGAATATAGTTTTGGCAATTTGAAACGGCCCAAAAATGGTATAATTTTGGTAGAAACATGAGACATACATATTTGGCATATTTGTGGGATTTCGGTGAATGGATTATTTATCACCCCTCTAACAATTATCAACTTTCTTTAGCATTCCTTTTCTTTTAGGGAATATAGTTTGGGATATAGTTTTGGTTATTTGAAACGTCCCAAAAGTGGTATAATTTTGGTATAAACATGAGACATACATATTTGTGGGATTTCGGTGAATGCATTATTTGTCACCCCTCTAACAATTATCAACTATCTTTAGCATTCCTATATTCCCTAACACTTATTTTTTTTGGTAATTTCGGTGAATGCACACACTAACTTTGAAAACAACTACAAGTACATGTAACTGAATAATGGATTTGTAACAAGGGATCCCTTGTAACAACTTCTAGCGCTTGACGAGCAATGATAAGAATCCGATCGCAATTATACAACAAAAAAAACAACCAGCCATCAGATTAGCTTGCTTCTTCAACTCGATCAGCTGCTTTAACTGCTTGTTCATTTTCTTCAGTTCTCCCTTCACTTCCACCAGTTCTGCATTGGGAGCATTAGGCATAATCGGGACGGCCCCTCTCTCCACCGCATTCTCTACAGCAAGTACCCCTCACCCAAATTGCGCTCCCCAATACCGCCAATTGATTCCTGCAATTTAAGCCTCTGAACGTACACATCGATCCACTCGAAATACCTGCATTTCTTCAGGATCTGAAAACAACAACGTGAACCCTAAATCCCAAATTCGAGGGAATAACATGAAAATCGAGAGAAAACAGAGCAATTGGAGCGAGATCTAACCTTATCCCCCTCTCTATATGGCAAGCTCTCGCATGCAAGGAACTCACGTCCACGGTTGTCGTTGTCGTTCGTCTTACAGATCGACCGCTTCAGAGGCTCTTGGCGTGGGCAGTCAGGGCATCTTATCAAAGGCACGGGTCCATACTGCGGCCATGAAGAACGGGAGGTCAAAGAGAAACTAGACATCACCCGCCTGCCGGGGAAGGGCTGCCGCTGCCGGAGAAGAAGAACAATGGGGCGCGGGGAAAGAAGGGGGAAGCAATGGCACGGGCACGGGCGCGGGGCTGGCTCGGGCTCCCATTTTGCAACGGGCACCTGGGTAAGCTGTGGGTCCGGCGCGCTAACATGGACAAGTTGCGGGTCCCACGATGATCTGGATAAGTGGAGGCGTGTCCACTGCGGGGCACAAACAGCGGCCCCACTTGCCAGCACCAACCAACGGTCAACTTAACGGGATTCCTCCCGTCCGAGCTCCTTGTGAGAGTTTCGGACAAGGGCTTGGGTAAAACTGAGGAAAAACTAAGCGGCTGGGGAAAACTGAGCACAACTAAGGACCCGAGGGCACGAAAATAGAAATCCCTTTATAATGTTACTTGATAATATCCATAGGGGCATCACGTCCTATCATAAAGATGATAATACACATCTTACTTATACTCCACTAGAAAGGAATAAAGTTCAAGCAATTTATTATTAAGAATTAACAGAGTATAGCCTTAGGTACTTTGACATGATGGTGAACAAAAAATATGCTACCACATTTGACATATTACAATAGAAAAAAGTCTATGAATGTTAACTTAGGATTCTCATCTGTCACTAAGAAATATAGCACATGCATTCTTTTTATCCATAGTGAGGTAACCACGGAATTGGTAAACACCATAGCAGATCATCAATTTTGTCACAATTCACTACTACTACCAAGTTACTCCATCTAATACACACCACCCCACTCTCGTGCTCTCGCATACAAGTTGGATCAGAACAAGTAATAAAGAACGGGGTAACAATATGCATCTACTCATACATCAAGAACATTATAACATATCATATCTCATATATCATCCAATAAAATAAGGATCCACCATATAGGAATTACATAATATGTGCCATAATCATGTTGGGCAGCTCATATGGCATCTAAACATCATAGCATAAGAGAGAAATAGAACAAGCTACTGCCACAAACCCATAGTCCAGAGGCAGACTACTTCCTTTTCAGCATGGTGGCGGTGTTGGTGATGTCGAAGAGGTAAGAGAAGCATCCGGGGGCGATTCCGGCAGCATTCCCCCATGCTTGGGGGGGTCATTTTATAGGCATTTTTAGGCTAAGCTGATCAATCTAAGATGAAGAAGGACGACATCAAAGGTCGAGGATCAAACGAGGTCAGGTGGCGCGGCCTGGCTAGGGGCCCGCACAACCTATGCCCGTTTGGGCCTGGTTTACTTCTTGTGCTCCAGATGCTTCTCGTGGTAAAATATTAACGCCAGAAAAATCTCAGGTCAATTTGAGTTATGGAAGGTCCCTGAAATGTCAAAATAGGCAAAATAGGTTTTCCTGTTCTACAGAGTTACAACCAAAATAAGGGGGGTCGGTGGAAAATCCCCATAAATCAAAGCAAAACATGATTATAACATATAATAACATCTTAATATGTTGGAATATACATCAATAAACTACAAATTCATGCATGAATTTTGCATGCATCAACATCCCCAAGCTTAACCCATGCTCGTCCTCGAGTATTAAGGAGATAAAACTAAACAAGGACTTTGGAGTTTATTTCTTCTATAAAAATAACAAGTAGGAATACATATGATCAATGATTCCAACATTAATGAACAACAACAAGCAAATGAGATATCAAGTGGTACTTCTAATTCAACTCAATGATGTCCAACAATCAATGACAAAGTGCAAAAACACATGAAAGTACCATGGACATTAAACATGCAAGTGCTCGTGCTTGGAACTTTTCTTTCTTCTCTTTTCTTTTGAACAAGTGGATCTTTTGAACAAGTGGCAACGGAAAGTAAGTAGGGAATATATGTGCCAGGGTTTGATGCTAACGAGAAAATAAATTTTAGAATTGCGCAACCCATGTAAATGGTAGTGAAGTCAAATATGGTTCACATGATTAACCCCTTACAAGTTGCAAGTCTCATTCCTCGTTGTTAATAGTACTTTCCACCACACACTACTCAGCTCTAGAATTACCATAGATTTTCATTGTATTCTTACTTATTAACCAAGTGCTCGCAAATGGGTACCTCCATGCCACTGATACGTCTCAAACGTATCTATAATTTTTTATGTTCCATGCTTGTTTTTACACCATTTGCTTAGTGTTTCGTTACACTTCGTGGCATTTTTATGCATTTTCCGGAAAAACCTATCTCCGAATTGGACGAAACAAAAGCCAAACATCCAGAAATTTACCGAAGCTTCCAGAGGACTGAAGAGGAGACGGAGAGGGGCCACAGGCTGGCCACACAGTAAGGCGGCACGGCCTAGGCCCTGGCCGCGCCCCCTATGTGTGAGGCCGCCTCGGTCCACTTCTGACAATGCCCCTTCGCCTATAAAGACCCCCCGATGGGAAAAACCTAAACACTCGATCAATTTTCCAGAAACACATTGCGATCCATCGCCGTTGTTGACCCGAGATCGGGAGGGTCCAGAAGCTCTTCCCGGCACCCTGCCGGAGAGGGGAATCGCCACCGGAGGTCTTCTTCATCGCCATGCTTGCCTCCAGCGCGATGAGTGAGTAGTTTACCTTGGACTATGGGTCCATAGCAGTACCTACATGATTGTCTTCTCCACCTTTTGCTTCATGTTTAGATCTCGTGAGCTGCCTTACATGATCGAGATCACTGTTATGTAATTCTACATGTTGTGTTTGTTGGGATCCGATGAATATTGGTGTTATGATTGAGTTGATGTGCTGAATATTATCTTATGTTTTCTCTATGTTGTTTATGATCTTGCATGCTCTCCGTTGTTAGTAGCTATCTTGGCCGAGTAGATACTAGTGACTCCAAGAGGGGGTATTTATGCTCGATAGTTGGGTTCATGCCTCTATTTAATCTGGGGAAGTGACAGAAACCTCTAAGGTTGTAGATGTGATGTTGCCACTAGGGGGAAAACAACATTCTTATGTCCAAGGGCATATGCTTTGTTTACATTACACACTTTGCTTAATGCAGTTATCTGTTGTTCGCAACTTAATACTTGTGGGGTTCTCGGATTGATTCCCCGCGAGTGGATTATTAGTAATAGATGCAGTTGGATGGCGGTCTATGTATTTTGTTGTAATGCCCAGAGTAAATCTCATAGTGATCCTCTCGACATATGCACGTTATCTTTATTCTATCAATTGCCCAACTGTAATTTGTTTACCCAGCATGTGTTATTTTATCTTATGGAGAGACACCACTAGTGAACTGTGGACCCCGGTCCTATTTCCTTTATTTTGCTATCACCTGTTTACTTTACTCGCACTGTTTACTTTGTTCGCATACTACTATTGCTTTCCACTCGATATGCTCATTCCTTTGTTTACAGCAAACCGGTGAGATTGACAACCTCATCGTAAGTTGGGAGCAAAGTATTTGGTTGTGTTGTGTGCAGGTTCCGCGTTGCAGCTGGCAAAGCAAAGCACTGGACGAGGCGCCTTATAAATTGTCCGGAGCTGTCATGAAGCTAGCAAGCATCACCTTCTGGAGTTTGGCTTTTTCCTGGATACGATTAAACCTTGGTTTCTTACTGAGGGAAAACTTCCTGCTTTACTCATCATACCTTCCTCTTGGGGTTCCCAACTAGATGGTGATTCACATCAGCCGTGCCGCAACAAGCAACAAATTTTCTGGCGCCGTTGCCGGGGAAAAAGAAGACTTCTGCAAGGGGAGTTTCGCATGCACATCCTTTACTTTGTTTTAAGTTTTGCTTTACTTTATTTTTACTTGCATTGTTTTATCAAAAACAAAAAAAAATTAGTATCCTTTATAGTTGTTACTTTATTACTTTTAGTTTATTATGTTGTTCCCTAAGTACATTTTGGAGGACCTCTCAGTAGGTAGTGGTTCAATTATTGGGAAAAGTAACATCGAGGAGTTCTTTAATCATATTAGTATGCATAAAGATGTTGAGGAAAAGTCTTTGGCTGAGCTTGCTCCTAGTTATGAAGTTGCTTCTGCTTATTTAGTTCACATGTTGGAAGCTAGGTTTGGTAGCCTTAATCCTTTTATGCAACACATGTTTCTTAAGCTTCATGATATTGAGGACCCCGAAAAGAGAGCTTTTATCTTGGAAACTTTGCGCATAGAATTTAGAGATGTGGCCATTGAAGCTAGGAAAGTTCTTAAGCGTTTTAATAAGCTTGGCTCGCATATAAAGGTTGTTAGTACAAACAATGAAGAAATCGAAATACCAATACCTAGCAAACTCTTGGGATTGTATGAAGCTTTTGAAAATAATTTTGATTGGATCTGTCCTGCAAATCTCTTTAATGAATTGAGTGAACCAAAGCGTGATCATAAGGGGTCTTCAAAAACTTATGTGGATGAAATACAATGCCTTATTGAAAAGACTTCTGCAGTTGATCTTAATGCTTCTTTTGAAAATACTTGATTCGCACTTTCTGCGCCTAGCTCAAAGGCGTTAAAGAAAAGCACTCTTGGGAGATAACCCATTGTTTTACTTTCAGTTCTTTTTATTTTATTTGAGTCTTGGAAGTTATTACTACTGTAATGACCTCTCCTTATCATTTTTATGTCGTTTTTGTGCCAAGAGAAGCCTCTAATTTGAGTGAGGTAAGATTTGGGGATGTTGCTGTCCTGAAATAGATTTCGGTGCTACAACGTAAAAAATTCGTGAAAATTCTCTATATATCTTTGGGACCTGCGATTTCTTGTTCATATGCCCCAGGTTATATCCAAACTTTCATTAGTTTAACACTTTTTGATTTGAGCAACAGAAAACCCTCTAAAAATTCGACCTTTGTCAGCTGTTCTGTTTTGACAGATTTCTGCTATTATTTGTGTTTGCCGCTCGATGGCTTTCTTTTTCAGTTCTTTTGATCACAAAACTTTTGGGGAAGTTGCTACAGTAGTATATGCTTTATATATGGTGGTTTTGAGTTGAAACCTGAATTAAAAAGGGGTTGATTCAATGTTATGCTTACACTAATGTTGCTAATAGAATTGTGTTGAGTTTTGTATGAAGGAAGTTTTCAAGTGTAGGGATTGGAAAATGATGAGATGAGTTGAAGAATGGACAAAATCTCAAGCTTGGGGATGCCCACGCACCCCAAGAAATATCCAAGAGGTACAAGCATCAAAGCTTGGGGATGCCCCTGAGGTACCCCTTCTTCATCGGCAAAAATCAGGTCACCTTTCAACACACTATATTTTTATTGCTTCATGCACTATGTGTTTTTCTTGGAGCGTCAGTTGTTTTAGTTTTCAGTTTTGTTTAGTTTTGTTTTCTGCAATAAATGGTTGGACCCCAACAAATTTCTTTTGGAGAAGTTGCCTTGCTTTTCATTTTGCCAAGAACACTCCGTTTTTCACTCTTATCGTTCAACAAGTGTTCTCTTTTTCTGCTACTGCGTTTAGTTTTCGTTTTCGCCTTGATTTGTGTTCAGATCTTGTTATATCTTTGCATCAAGGTGTATTTTGACCTCTGGTCCATGTTGGTTTTCATCAAAAGAGTTACTTCAAAAAGATTCGAATGGTGTTGGAAAAGAGAAAAAGCTTTATGCAAAAAAGTGGTATAAAAAGGAGCTTGTGTAGACTGCGGCTTAGGCTTTTGCATGTCGTGCTTGATGTCGTTTTGATAGTATGCTTAGTGGTTTTGCTGTAGCATGACTTGTCTCAAATGACTGAGATTGTTTAATGAGCCTTTGAAAAAATCATGCGTTGTTTTAATTATTTGGAAGCATTATTTTGGTTTTCTCCTTGATGCTTTATTTGGGTTGACTTGGCGCATGCTCACACATGTTAGACTCATACAAAGTCGCCATTTCCTCTATGATCATTTAGTTTTTGACTTTTGATGCCATCTTATGCTTCTTTTAATGTTGCTTTGTCGCTTTGCATGATTATGGCCGTTATTGCTCTCTTAGTTGGTCGCTCCTAGTCTTTTGCTAGCCCTCATTTTGTACTGAGTATGAGCTCTACTCGTGCATCCAACTCCTAAAAACCAAGTTGTTCCAAAGTGTCCACCATACATACCTATTAGAAATTTGCTATTCCAAAGTACATTTGACTTGCTTTTATCTATCCTTCAAATTAAACTCTTTTGGTGTTATGCGAAAATTGGTCAGTAAAGCTCTCACGAACCTGATGTCACACTTTACTTTTCTCGCTTTAAAATTTTGACATTGTGGCTCTCTTATGTTGAGTTGTTATGCTTGCAAGTTGTAAGTTTGAAATTAGCCCAGCCATGCCGTCATGGGGCAAGCTTTCAACATTGCACTTCTTATTTGAGATGATATCATGATCTTTTGTTTATGGATACTCGCGATGTGAAACAAGTTGGGAATCTTGCAGGATCATGGAGTTCTTATATGTGTTAGGGAAACGCCTTGGCTAATCTAAGCCATGCATAATTCATGGTGGAAATTGACAACGTGCCCATAGTGGACATTCGACGACGCATCTCACAATAAAAAGCTATACCAATGGTAAATAAAAGAGATGTCGAGGTTTTCATTATATGTTTGTCTTGTCATTTTGATGTGGGCTTGTTCCATGTCATCGGGCAGGAGGTACCCCATCGGTGGTTCTCGATGATACACATATATTTACAATGACAAGAGCTTGCTTGGGACTCTAAGTCGAGTAGCATGAGGTTTGGGTATTCGTACTTCACGGGACACGAGGTTTTCAACTTATGATTTGTCAAGCATATGCTTCATAATTGTACTCGCATTAACTCTAACCATTCAAGATGCCTATGATGGGGGCAATGAGAGCTCAAATCTAGTAAGTACCATAATTTTTGAAGGTTTATAAAACTCGCAATCACTGCTTCCCTCCGCGAAGGGTCTTTCTTTTACTTTTATGTTGAGTCACCACTTTCTATCTTTATGCACCGTCTAAGAGAGCATAGTTGTCATTCTTAGTATAATGTGCATTGTCCCAAAGTTTTCATTGATTGATTTATGATGTTGGTTTCACTTGTTCTTAAATTATTTGTATCTAGTCGTCCTCTTAAACTTGAAGGTGTCCTATGCATTTATGTTTTGCTCTCTCATGAAGGACAAGCTGAAAACCATTTGTATATTTTTCCTTATGATTTGAACACACATTTGACTTTCATTGTTTCATTTTCATGATCTTTCATTTGTGTTCGTTTTCATGTTATAACATGGTTGCTAAGTTTCTTCTATCAAGATTACATCTTTCATGCCCATGTTTTAAGTTCTTTTGATCCCAGTGCACAACGCTTACATATATGGTCAAGATTGTGTAGGTGCATGTCACCTCAAAAATTATTTCTTTTGTTATCACTTACCTACTCGAGGACGAGCAGGAGTTAAGCTTGGGGATGCTGATACGTCTCAAACGTATCTATAATTTTTGATGATCCATGCTTGTTTTTACACCATTTGCTTAGTGTTTCATTACACTTCGTGGCGTTTTTATGCATTTTCTAGAACTAACCTATTAACAAGATGCCACAGTGACAGTTCCCTGTTTTCTGCTGTTTTTGTGTTTCAGAAAAGTTACACAGGAAATATTCTCAGAATTGGAGGAAACAAAAGCCAAACATGTAGAAATTTATCGAAGCTTCCAGAGGACCAAAGAGGAGACGGAGAGGGGCCATAGGCCGGCCACACAGTAGGGCGGCGTGGCCTAGGCCCTGGCCGCGCCCCCTATGTGTGAGGCCGTCTCGGTCCACTTCTGACGATGCCCCTTCGCCTATAAAGACCCCCCGACGGGAAAAACCTAAACACCCGATCAATTTTCCAGAAACACATCGCGATCCGCCACCGTCGTCGACCCGAGATCGGGAGGGTCCAGAAGTTCTTCCTGGCACCCTGCCGGAGTGGGGAATCGCCACCGGAGGTCTTCTTCATCGCCATGCTTACCTCCGGCGCGATGAGTGAGTAGTCTACCTTGGACTATGGGTCCATAGCAGTAGCTAGATGGTTGTCTTCTCCACCTTGTACTTCATGTTTAGATCTCGTGAGCTGCCTTACATGATCAAGATCACCGTTATATATGTAATTCTACATGTTGTGTTTGTTGGGATCCGATGAATATTGGTGTTATGATTGAGTTGATGTGTTGAATATTATCTTATGTTATCTCTTTGTTGTTTATGATCTTGCATGCTCTCCGTTGTTAGTAGCTATCTTGGCCGAGTAGATACTAGTGACTCCAAGAGGGGGTATTTATGCTTGATAGTTGGGTTCATGCCTCTATTTAATCTGGGGGAGTGACAGAAACCTCTAAGGTTGTAGATGTGATGTTGCCACTAGGGGAAAACAACATTCTTATGTCCAAGGGCATATGCTTTGTTTACATTACACACTTTGCTTAATGCAGTTATCTGTTGTTCGCAACTTAATACTTGTGGGGTTCTCAGATTGATTCCCCGCGAGTGGATTATTAGTCATAGATGCAGTTGGATGGCGGTCTATGTATTTTGTTGTAATGCCCAGAGTAAATCTCATAGTGATCCTCTCGACATATGCACATTATCTTTATTCTATCAATTGCCCAACTATAATTTGTTTACCTAGCATGTGTTATTTTAACTTATGGAGAGACACCACTAGTTAACTGTGGACCCCGGTCCTATTTCCTTTATATTGCTATCACCTATTTACTTTACTCGCACTGTTTACTTTATTTGCATACTACTATTGCTTTCCACTCGATACACTCATTCCTTTGTTTACAGCAAACCGGTGAGATTGACAACCTCATCGTAAGTTGGGAGCAAAGTATTTGGTTGTGTTGTGTGCAGGTTCCGCGTTGCAGCTAGCAAAGCAAAGCACTGGACGAGGCACCTTATAAATTGTCCGGAGCTGCCGCGAAGCTAGCAAGCATCACCTTCTAGAGTTTGGATTTTTCCTGGATACGATTAAACCTTGGTTTCTTACTGAGGGAAAACTTGCTGCTTTACTCATCATACCTTCCTCTTGGGGTTCCCAACTGGACGGTGATTCACTTCAACCGTGCCGCAACAAGCAGCCACCTATACATAGTGCCTTTTGAGGTTTGCATCTTTCTGCAAAGGCAATACATACCAGGACGATGGGTAAACAGACAAATGAACTCCTCTTAAAGTACCAACTGAGTAGTAAATTAAACTTGTTAAAGATAATCAGGAAGTCCATGATGAAACATCTACCATGATTAGGCATGGTTTGAGTTAGCGGCCCAATGCTCTTCTCTAACAAATATGCACACTCAATCTTTTAGCATGATAACCCCCACTCATTTCACATCGGAAAGGTATGCATAACCCAAGGTGCACAAAAATAACTTAATTATGGTGCAATGTTGAAAGTCTTGTTCCATGACAACATGGTTTAACTTAACCCCAACTAATAAATTGTCAAACATGTAACTTACATAAATGAACTCTATTGTAGACTGCTACTTTCCCATGAGCTTTGAATTGCACAATAAAAAGAAGTATGATTTTGACTGCAAAGACATGACACATATACTGTACTTGGAATATCATTTTTCTATAAAGATAGGTATGGTGGAGATTTTGTGGAGAAGTATGGCTCAAGGTATTTGGATATAGCAAGTCTTTGCTTATGTTTTTCTTTTCTTTTCTTGGCCATTAGAAAGGTATAATGTCACAAGCATGCATAATGTCCATAATGCTACACATTTATTAATAAACTAAGTAACTCAAAGTTAACAATCAATGCGCAAAGTAGAAATAGCACTAAATACGGCACTAGCGAATTACTATTCAATCAATGCATATGAAGCATAGAACATTAGCATAACTTGCATTGCTATCTCCCTTTCCTTTCAAACTAACTTTATTTTTCTCCAGTAGCTTTCTCATAGACATAAAGTATACCTACAGATGTTGGTCCATTTATTGAAAACAAAATATGCAAACTAAAAACTAGACACAGACGCTACAAGTTTATGCAATGGTAAAATGGTGCTCAAAAAACAAGGTTGGAATAGTATGCAAACTAAAGAGTTGATAGGTCTAGGGGGTTCCCATGGGGCATCCCCAAGCTTATGGTGTTTTCCATTACTTAGATGAGTCCTTGCTCGATGATTATTCCTTCCCTGTGAAAAAACTTCACCACAAAACTATTTCCCATCTCTTTTCTAGAGTGGATGACATTAGAGGGCATAAAGATAATATGTGTGCTGCTAAAAAAACCACACTATACTTGCTACTTTCCAGAGAAGCTTCTAATTTATGTAGATTTAACTGAAATCGCATAAATGCAATCTTAACACCCAATCACGCTTTCATTGGCTTAATATTTTAATCTTTGAAGGAGTTTTATTTTCCCATAACATTCACTTTCTCTCAGAAATGTATCCTTGGTTCTTCCACAAAACTCGGCGGATAGGCTTTCCTTGGTTCAATAATTCTCTAATCATTCCTGAACTAGCCTTTCAACACTTGAACTTGGGTCACATTTTTCTCCTTATAAAAAAAATAGTTTTTGGATAACACAAAAAATGAAACACATATGTTAATCATTATTGAGTCCAAACTCAATATACCTTAGTCATTTAGTCGAAACCTTTTGACTCAAACATTCTGCACTTTTAGAATTATGACTAATATACATTTTGACTTTAATGCTTTTTAAAACATCTCAATGGTGTCAATTTCTCTACTTATTAATTCTAATTAATAATTATGATATCGGGCGTGCTTATTCATAATATGTCATTCACATAGATGAAATCTGTCATAGCTCCCACTCAGAATATGTACTCTTACATATAAGTGAGGACAAACCTATTTTCATTGCTCCCACTCAGTTTAATATAAATAGGTTTTCTCGATAATTTGGACTCTTCCCAAAATCCTTTGATTAGTATCAAATCGAGATACCTTAAATGCGATTTTATTTAAATTTAAAGGGATTTGTCAAGTCATTGCTTTATCTTAAACTGATTTAAGAACTTGCAATTATGATGATCTATTGAATTCCTAAAAGACTTTCAGAATCACTATATTTTGTAGTCAACCCATTGAATTTGTCCAAACTCATTTATGACAAATCGAGCTTTCATGTCTTCTATTAAAGATTCATCTCTTCCTCATAATCTTGCATTATTTGAAGAATTAAGTAATACATTTTACTTAATAAGATCATGTAACAATTACCTCTTAAATGTAATCTATAATATCTCTTTAAGTCATTTTCACATTTTAGGTCTACCATCTTTTCTTCATAGTTCGCAGGTATGTCTAGTTTCAATAACTTGACAAGTAAATCATGAATCCACTTTTGCAAACTTGTGCAATTTTATTCATGAAACCTATTCAATAAAGGACTTAATTATATGATCAACATCATTTATTTCTTTTCTAATATAGACCTTCACTCCAAAACTTATTCCGTTGGGATATTCTGATATTATAAAGATAAAATCAATTAATTTAATTGATCCTTTATTTTTCTTCTAATTCACACTTTTATCGAGAAGACAATTTCTCTAAAGGGCACCAATATCTTTTGCAATACAAACTTTGCATCTTTTGGTTTTTCAGAAGATATGTCCATAATCATATAAGGACTTTCTACGAAGAATTTCCTTAATTTCAATTTATCAAGAATTTCCTCAATCTTATATGTTCTGGCAGAAGAGTGAGACTTTGTATTCTAGTTATTGTAATGGTGTTTGATCAATCACTTTGATTTTCTCATATAGCCATGCAAAACAGAAAAACACGCATCTAGATGTCGAACTTTGTTAGCCACAACATTATAGTTGCTACTTTCCAGAGAAGCTTTTAATTTATGTAGATTAAACTGTAATCACATAAATGCAATCTTAATGCCCAATCACCCTTTCATTGGCTTAATATTTCAATCTGTGAAGGAGTTTTATTTTCCATATTTCTGAACACAATGAACATTCACTTTCTTTCAGAAATGTATCCTTGGTTCTTCCACGAAACTCGAAGGACAGGCTTTCCTTGTGACAAGGGTATAACTACCGAGGCCCGCTATCTTGGTACCCCTAGGGCCCGTTCGGGTAATAGCCCATGGAAACTAGGCCCAAGCATAGTCATTAGTCGAAATACGAGATCATATTGTAATCCGCATTGTAATTTGTATTGAACCCGACCGATTCTTTGAGACCTGGTCACCTACATATAGGGGCCAGGAGAAGCCGGCCATGGATAGATTGAGATTGAGCTAATTGTTTACTACTCCCTCCGATTGGAAGTAAGTGTCGACAATTTTGTACTAACATAGTACAAAGTTTGTACTAAGTCCCCGCCAGTTATTTCTGATCGCAGGGAGTAGCTTATTCTCAACACGCACCAAGTTTATCCTTGTTTGTCTGAATCTTTACCTTCGAGTTCATCCAATGCCCTCTTCCCCCGATCCTAAGTCCTTCATCTAGGACATTTGTCACGTTAACCCTTGTTAATTGGCACTGACCGTGGGGAGCTTAGGCATTGGAATCATGAATTCGATGGATTTTTCGCTTCTATCCAAGAGCAACTCGAAAATCAACGGAAATGAGATCACCTTTGGAGCCATAGATTTTCAACCTCACCCTACAACCCTAGCTCCGATCTTTGCAAGCTTGGATCAGGAGATGGATTTTAGATCGGAAGCCTCAACTTTCATGTCGGGTCTCTGGGCTCAGTTCGCCTTTCAGATCCGTTGGCAGGAAAAACCGCATCCGCGGCAAGATCGGAATCTTCGGTTGGCTCTTCCAGTGAGGTAAACTCGCCGGTCAGCTTCAAGCCGACGGAAAGCATAAAAGGCACAGTTGAAGAACTCGACGAAATCATGGAAAACCTCGACTTAGGGGAAGCATCAGGTTACTCAGAAAAGGGGTCCGATGAAAACTTTGACAGCAACCATCAACCAGTAGGGGACTGATGGTGTGTAGTAGGCACCCAGTTGGGAACCCCAAGAGGAAGGTATGATGAGCACAGCAGTAAGTTTCCCTCAGTTGTGAAACCAAGGTTTATCGAACCAGTAGGAGAAAGCCAAACTTCCGAAGGTTGATGCTCACTAGCTTCGCGACAGCTCCGGACAATTTATATGGCGCCTCGTCCAGGGCTTAGCTTTGCACCAACAGCAACGTGGAACCTGCACAAAACACAACCAAGTACTTTGCCCCAACTTATGATGAGGTTGTCGATCTCACCGGTTTGTTGTAAACAGAGGATTAAGCGTATCGAGTGGTAAAAGGTAATAGTATGCAAGAATGTAAATAATGTGAGTAAAAGTAAAACGGTAATAGCAATCTAAAAGGAATTGGATCGGGGTCCACAGTTCACTAGTGGTGTCTCTCCATAAGATAAATAACAACATGCTGGGTAAAGAAATTACAGTTGGGCAATTGATAGAGTAAAGATAACGTACATATGTCATGAGGATCTCTATGAGATTCACTCTGGGCATTACGACAAAATACATAGACCATAATCCAACTGCATCTATGACTAATAATCCACCCTCTAGATGTCGTCCGAGCAACCATTGGGTATTAAGTTGCAAGCAACAGATTATCGCCTTAAGCAAAGTGCATAATGTAAACAATGCAAATGTCCTTGGACACAAGAATGTTGTTTTCTCCCTAGTGGCAACAGCACATCTACAACCTTAGAGGTTTCTGTCACTCCCCCAGATTACTAGAGGCATGAACCTAACTATCGAGCATAAATACTCCCTCTTGGAGTCACTAGCATCTACTCGGCCAAGATATCTACTAGCAACGGAGAGCATGCAAGATCATAAACAACATAGAGATAACATAAAGATAATATTCAGCACATCAACTTGACATAGTACCAATACTCATCGGATCCCAACAAACACAACATGTAGAATTACACAAAGATGATCTTGATCATGATAGGCAGCTCATAAGATCTAAACATGAAGCACATGGTGGAGAAGACGACCATCTAGCTACTGTTATGGACCCATAGTCCAAGGTAGACTACTCACACATCACTCCGGAGGTGACCATGGTGGTGGAGAAGGCCTCTAGCAGGGATTCCCCTCTCCGGCAGGGTGCCGGGAAGAGCTCTTGGATCCTCCCGATCTCACGTCAACGACGGCGGCGGCTTGCATTATGTTTCGAGGAAAAGTGATCGGTTCTTTAGGTTTTTCTCATCGAGGGGAATATATAGGTGGAAGGGCGGCGTCAGGAGGTGGACCAGCCGGTCTCACCCCCTGGTGGCGCGGCCAGGGGCTGGGCCGCGCCACCCTAGGGTGTGGCTGGCCTCTGGCCCCCCTCCGTCTCATCTTCGGACTTCGCAATGCTTCGGGAAAAATAGGAGGTCTTGCTTTTGTTTTGTCCAATTTTGAGAATATTTCTTGTGTAGCTTTTCTGAAACACAAAAACAGCGAAAACAGGGAACTGGCACTGTGGCATCTCGTTAGTAGGTTAGTTCCGGAAAATGCATAAAATCGCCACGAAGTGTAACAAAACACAAAGCAAATGGTGTATAAACAAGCATGGGGCATCAAAAATTATAGATACGTTTTAGACGTATCAAGCGTCCCCAAGCTTAACTCCTGCTCATCCTCGAGTAGGTAAGTGATAACAAAAGAATAATTTTTTAGGTGACATGCACCATCACAATCTTGATCAACGATGTAAAGCATTGAGTGCTGGGATCAAAGAACTTAAAACATGGGCATAAGAGACATAATCTTGACAATAAAACTTAGCAACCATGTTATAACATGAAAAGTAACAAAAACAAAAGATCATGAATAATGAAGCATTGAAAGTCAAACGTGTGTTCAAATCATATGGAAAAACATATCAAAGTGGTTTTCAGCTTGTCCTTCATGGAATAGCAAAACATAAATGCATAGGACACCTTCAAGTTTAAGAGGGCGACTAGATACAAATAATTTAAGAATAAGCAAAACCATAATCATGAATCAATCAATGATAAACTTTGGGACTATGCACATTAAACGCAGACTGGCAACTATGCTCTCTTAGACGGTGCATAAAGGTAGAAGGTGGAGACTCAACAGAAAAGTAAAAGAAAGGCCCTTCGCAGAGGGAAGCAGGGAAGTTTTATGAACCTTCAAAAATTATGATACTTACTAGCTTTGAGCTCTCATTGCCCCCATCATAGGCATCTTGAATGGTTAAGATTAATGCAAGTACAATTACGAAGCATGAGCTTGACAAATCATAAGTTGAAAACCTCGTGTCCCGTGAAGTACGAATACCCAAACCTCATGCTACTCGATTTAGGTCCCAAGCAAGCTCTTGTCATTGTAAGCATACACGTATCATCGAGAACCGCCAACAGGGTTCCTCCTGCCTGATGACATGGAACAAGACCACATCAAAATGACAAGACAAACAGACAATGAACACCTCGACATCTCTTTTACTTACCATTGGTATAGCTTTTTATTGTTAGATGCGTCGTCGAATGTCCACTATAGGCATGCTGTAAATTTCCACCATGAATGATGCATGGCTTAGATTAGCGGCCCAGGTGTTTCTCTAACACATATACAAACTCCATGACCTCACAATATCCCAACTTATTTCACATCGCGAGTATCCATAAACAAAAGATCACAATATCAACTCAAATGAGAGAAAGTGCAATTTTGAAAGCTTGCCCCATGACGGCAAGTCATGCTACAACAAAAACTACTAATCTCAGTCATTTGAGACAAGTCATGCTACAACAAAAACTACTAATCATACTATCAAAACGACATCAAGCATGGCATGCAAAAGTCTAAGCCGCAGTCTAAACAAGCTCCTTTTTGTACCACTTTTTGCATGAATTTTTTTTCTCTTTTCCAACACCATTCAAACCTTTTTGAGACAACTCTTTTGATGAAAACCAACATAGACCAGTGGTCTAAATACACCTTGATGCAAAGATATAACAAGATCTGAATAAAAATCGAGGCGAAAAATGAAAGCTAAACGCAGTTCTAGAAAAAGAGAACACTCGTTGAACGATAAGAGTGAAAAATAGAGTGTTCTTGGCAAATGAAAAACGGAGTGCGTATCCTCCAAAAGAAATTTGTTGGGGTCCAACCATTTATTGCAGAAAACAAAACAAAATAAAACTGAAAGCAAAAGTAAAGATGCTCCAAGAAAAATGCATAGAATATGAATCAATAAAAATATAGTGTGTTGAAAGGTGACCTGATTTTTGCCGATGAAGAAGGGGTGCCTCGGGGGCATCCCCAAGCTTTGACGCTTGTACCTCTTGGATATTTCTTGGGGTGACATGGGTATCCCCAAGCTTGAGCTTTTGTCCATACTTCATCTCATCTCATCACTCTCCATTCCCTACACTTGAAATTTCCTTCATACAAAACTTCACACAGTTCAATTAGCAACGTTAGCATAAGCATAATAGTAAATCAACTCTTTTGGTTCAGTTTCAAACTCAAATACACCACATATAAAGCATATACTACTGTATCAACTTCCTCAAAAGTTCCGTGATCAAAAGAACTCAAACAAAAAGCGATCGAGAGGCAAACACAAATAGTGGCAGAAATCTGTCAAAACAGAACAGCTGACAAAGATCGATTTTTTCGAGGACCGTCTGTTGCTCAAATCGAAAAGTGCAAAACTAATGAAAGTTTGGATATAACCTGGGGCATATGCACAAAAAAGCACAGATCAAAAATATATTCTGAGAATTTTCATGAATTTTTACGGTACAGCCATTGAATGGGTGCAGTGCAAAAATCTATTTCAGGACAGCAACTTCCCCAAATCTTACTCCCTCAAATTAGAGGTTCTTCTTGGCACAACAACGAAATAAAAATGATAAGGAGAGGTCATTACAGTAGTAATAACTTCCAAGACTCAAATAAAAAAAAGTACTGAAAAGAAAATATTGGGTTATCTCCCAAGAGTGTTTTTCTTTAACGCCTTTGAGCTAGGCGCAGAAAGTGGAAATCAAGTAATATCAAGCGATGAAGCATCAAGTTCATCATTTGCTCTAAGAATAGAGTCAAAAAGTAATTTCTTCATTCTTCTAGGGAAGTGTTCCATACCTTTCTTGAGTGGGAATTGATATTTAATAGTGTCTTCCTTCATATCAATGATGGCACCTACAGTTCGAAGAAAAGGTCTTCCCAAAATAATAGGACATGAAGCATTGCATTCAACATCCATAACAAGCAAATCAACGGGAACAAGGTTATTGTTAACCATAATAATAACATCATTAATCCTTCCCAAAGGTTTCTTTTTAGCAACATCAGCAAGAGGAACATCAAAATAACACATTTCAAGCGGTGGTAAACCAAGCATGTCATAAATCTTTCTAGGCACAATAGAAATACTAGCACCTAGATCACATAAAGCATGGAAATCAAAACCATTAACATTCATATCAATGACGGGCTCCCAACCATCTTCTAATTTCTTTGGAATAGAAGCCTTTTGTTTCAACTTTTCCTCCCTAATTTGCATGAGAGCATTTGTAATATGCTTTGTAAAAGCAACGTTCATGGAACTAGCATTAGGACTCAAAGCAAGCTTTTGCAAGAACAAAATAACTTCAGATATATTGCAGCCATCAACATCAAAATCATTAAAAGAAATAGAGCTATCATCTCCCGTACTCCGAAAAATTTCAGCACTTTTTGTAGAAAAAGTTTTTGCAGTTTTGGCCTTTTTTTGCACAAGGAGTAGGAGATTTCTCTACACCAATCAAAGTAAGAGGATTGCTAGCATTTGGAACACCATCATTAGAGGTGGTAATAGTACATACCTTCATCTCTCTAGCCATCTCATCTTATCTTTCCCACCTGGCATGCAATTCTGCTAACATCCTAACATTTTCATCAATTCTAACTTGAATGGCATTAGTAGCAGCAAAAGGATTAGGTTTAGCTGACATTCTATTAATCAAAGAAGATTGTGCATCAGACAAAGATGAAATATTGGTTTTAGCTTTAGAAACCTTAGCTTGCAACTCAGGAATAGCCCTGTTCAATATATCAAGTTGATGACTAATAATCTTCAACAAGGCGGATTGCTCCTCCATGGTCTTGGTGAACAACTTGTTTTGCTCATATTGCATCTGCATAAAATTCTTACTAGCCCTTTCAACTTCTAAAATCCTTTCTTCACTAGGCATTTTAGGTCTACCAAGATAGCCATTATCACTATTAGAAGAATACGGCCTATAATTGTTGCTAGCAAAATTGTTCCTATAAGCATTGTTGTTGAAATTATTATTTTTAATAAAGTTTACATCAACATGCTCTTCTTGAGCAACCAAAGAGGCCAAAGGAACATTATTAGGATCAACATGAGCTCTATCATTAGAAAGCATAAGCATAATAGCATCAATCTTATCACTCAAGGAAGAGGTTTCCTCAACATAATTTACCTTCTTACCTTGTGGAGCTCTCTCGGTGTGCCACTCAGAATAATTTACCATCATGTTGTCAAGAAGCTTCGTTGCGGCGCCCAAGGTAAGGGACATAAAAGTGCCTCCAGCAGCTGAACCAATAGATTTCTTGAAGAAAAATTCAGTCATGCATAAAAGGTTTGGACAATCATCCAAGTAGTCAGTCCATGAGTGGGACAATTCTTTATCATAGATTTCATTCTTTCCCAAGCTTGAGCAACATGTTCATTATCAAACTGTCTAAACTTCATAATATCACTATGCAAAGCTATAATCTTAGTAGGAGGATAGTATTTTCCAATAAAAGCATCCTTACACTTGTCCCAAGAATCAATACTATTTCTAGGCAAAGATAGCAACCAATCCTTAGCTCTTCCTCTTAAAGAGAAAGGAAACAATTTAAGCTTAATAATGTTACCATCTACATCCTTATACTTTTACATCTCACAAAGCTCAACAAAATTGTTGAGATGAGCTGCAACATCATCAGAACTGGCATCGGAAAATTGCTCTTTCATAACAAGATTCAACAAAGCAGGTTTGATCTCATAAAAATTTGCCTCAGGAGCAGGTGGCGCAATAGGAGTGCAGATAAAATCATTGTTTTTGGTGCTAGTAAAATCACACAACTTGGTGTTCTCAGGAGTACCCATTCTAGCAAAACTAAAAGCAAGCAAGTAAAAGTAACAACTATAAAGGAACTAATTTTTTTGTATTTTTGATAAAACGATGCAAGTAAAAATAAAATAAAGCAAAACAATAACAAAGTAAAATATTGGGCATGAGAGACTCTCCTTGTAGAAATCTTCTTTCTCCCCGGCAATGGCACCAGAAAAATTGCTTGATGGTGCATAGTAGGCACCCAGTTGGGAACCCCAAGAGGAAGGTATGATGAGCACAACAGCAAGTTTCCCTCAGTTGTGAAACCAAGGTTTATCGAACCAGAAGGAGAAAGCCAAACTTCAGAAGGTTGATGCTCGCTAGCTTCGCGACAACTCCGGACAATTTATATGGCGCCTCGTCCAAGGCTTAGCTTTGCACCAGCAGCAACGTGGAACCTGCACACAACACAACCAAGTACTTTGCCCCAACTTACGATGAGGTTGTCAATCTCACCGGTTTGCTGTAAACAAAGGATTAAGCGTATCGAGTGGTAAAAGGTAATAGTATGCAAGAATGTAAATAATGCCAGTAAAAGTAAAATGGTAATAGCAATCTAAAAGGAATTAGACCGGGGTCCATAGTTCACTAGTGGTGTCTCTCCATAAGATAAATAACAACATGCTGGGTAAACAAATTACAGTTGGGTAATTGATAGAGTAAAGATAACGTACATATGTCATGAGGATCACTATGAGATTCACTCTGGGCATTACGACAAAATACATAGACCGTAATCCAACTGCATCTATGATTAATAATCCACCCTCCGGATGTCGTCTGAGCAACCATTGGGTATTAAGTTGCAAGCAACAGATTATCGCCGTAAGCAAAGTGCGTAATGTAAACAATGCAAATGTCCTTGGACACAAGAATGTTGTTTTCTCCCTATTGGCAACAGCACATCTACAACCTTAGAGGTTTCTGTCACTCCCCCAGATTACTAGAGGCATGAACCCAACTATCAAGCATAAATACTCCCTCTTGGAGTCACTAGCATCTACTCGGCCAAGATATCTACTAGCAACGGAGAGCATGCAAGATCATAAACAACATAGAGATAACATAAAGATAATATTCAGCACATCAACTTGACATAGTACCAATACTCATCGGATCCCAACAAATCCAATATGTAGAATTACACAAAGATGATCTTGATCATGATAGGCAGCTCACAAGATCTAAACATGAAGCACATGGTGGAGAAGACGACCATCTAGCTACTGCTATGGACCCGTAGTCCAAGGTAGACTACTCACAGATCACTCTGGAGGTGACCATGGTGGTATAGAAGGCCTCCGGCAGGGATTCCCCTCTCTGGCAGGGTGCTGGGAAGAGCTCCTGGATCCTCCCGATCTCGCGTCGACGACGGCGGCGGCTTGCAGTATGTTTCGAGGAAAAGTGATCGGTCCTTTAGGTTTTGCCCGTCGAGGGGAATATATAGGCAGAAGGGTGGCGTCAGGAGGTGGACCAGCCGATCTCACCCCCTGGTGGCACGGCCAGGGGCTGGGCCGCACCACCCTAGGGTGTGGCTAGCCTCTGGCCCCCCTCCATCTCATCTTCAGACTTTGCGACGCTTCGGGAAAAATAGGAGGTCTGGCTTTTGTTTCGTCCAATTCAGAGAATATTTCCTGTGTAGCTTTTCGGAAACACAAAAAAAAACATAAAACAGGGAACTGGCACTGTGGCATCTCGTTAGTAGGTTAGTTCCAGAAAATGCATAAAAACGCCACGAAGTGTAACAAAACACAAAGAAAATGGTGTATAAACAAGCATGGAGCCCCAAAAATTATAGATACGTTTTAGACGTATCAGGGACTTCGTGATCTATTGCGACAGCACCTCACACAAATCCACAGATACGTGGAAAACAGGATTGGAACTTTATGAGGATGACCAGACAATCTTCTCGAGTTCTAGCAGCAAAATCAATCATTAGTATCAAGTGTTCGTGTAGCGCCCTACCTTTTGAAAAAGGCAGAACTCCTATGTTAAGTGCTATTCCCTGGATCACTGATAGCACCACAGTACAAAATTTAGTAATCATTGTAATAGTATCAATATTACAACACGGGTCCAGTTACATAAGTCTCAAACCTTACAAATTCACAGCAGAATAACAAAGTGGCAATGAGCCTCCTTCTTCATCACGTGCCACAGGCAGACATGTTGGAATGTAGACTCGAGATTCTACAAATTGTTCCTCATCCGAAAAACCTACACATTTGAATATGCAGCCCCACGAAAGAGGTCAGTACAACAACGTACTGGCAAATGACACATATATGGTGGCTGTTGTGAAAGAACTGTACTACATGATATTTGGCTGGTGGATCTCATGGGCTAATTTCCATCAAGCCAGTTCTATCCTACTTTTTCCATCTCAAAACTTTCTTACAAAATTTTAGATTTTTAAGGGTTGCAATAACCCCCATATACTACATACTAGCTCGGCATGTAGCTCTGGGCGAAACATCAGAAATTACCACCCTGATGTCTACGCACACTTCTATTCTTGTAGACAGTGTTGGGCCTCCAAGTGCAGAGGTTTGTAGAACAGCATCAAGTTTTCCTTAAGTAGGTCACCCAAGGTTTATCGAACTCGGGGAGGAAGAGGTCAAAGGTATCCCGCTCAAACAACCCTGCAATTATGATACAAGAAGTCTCTTGTGTCACCAACACACCCAATACACTTGTCAGATGTATAGGTGTACTAGTTCGGCGAAGAGATAATGAAATACAAGTAATATGGATGATTATAAGTAGTAAATGCAATCTGAAATAAATATCGCTGCGAGCAAACATGTAATAGAACTAAATGTAAATGGTGTTTCAATACTTAGAAACAAGGCCTAGAGATCATACTTTCACTAGTGGACACTCTCAACAAAGATAACATAGTTGAACACAACTAAACGGAACTACTCTCTGGTTGGATAACAAACACTAATCATGCGTAGGGCTACAAAGCACTCCTTAAAGTCCACTTTCCCCAAACTAGATTGCCCCACACTATCACCTTGAGCGCACTAGATGGATCCAACAAACACCACAATTCATAGAGACGTCCAACTCAGATCATAACTCATGACAAGTATTACTGCAAAATTTAGCCTAAGAGACACACATAATACACACACTATCACCTTCACATCATGGTACAAGGTGTCTCCAGAGATTACAATAATAAAACCACTTGTGTAGCATAATAGATGAAGAGTAACATCTACCAATTCAACTAGATACAAAGCTCATGATCACATATAGATCACATCATGGGAGAGAGAGAGAGAGAGATGAACCACATAGCTACCGGTAGAGCCCTCAGCCCCGGGGGAGAACTACTCCCTCCTCATCATAGGAGACAACAACGTCGATAGAGATGGCGGTGGAGTCGATGGAGATGGCTCTGGGGGCAATTCCCCATCCCAGCAGGGTGCTGGAACAGAGACTTCTGTCCCCCAAAATTGGTCTTCGATGGCAGCAACGCTGCCGAACTTTTCTAGGAAAAACGCCGATTGATTTAGGGTTTTCGCGTCGGAGGCTTATTATAGGCGAAGAGGCGATGTCAGGGGGTGGCCAGGGGCCCCACTCCCTAGGGTGGCACACCCAGGGGAACCGCACCACCAGGTGGTGTGGCCACCTCCTGGCCCCCCTCCGACTCTTCTTTGGACTTTGTCTCGTGTTGGGGGAAAATAGGAACTTCGGGCTTCGTTTTGGCCAATTTCGAGAATATTTCATGTGTAACTTTTCTGAAACACAAAACAACAGAAAACAGGGAGCTGGCACTGTGGCATCTCGTCAATAGGTTAGTTTCGGAAAATGCATAAAAATGCCACAAAGTGTAAACAAAACACAAAGCAATTGGTGTAAAACAAGCATGGAGCATCAAAAATTATAGATACGTTTGAGACGTATCAAGCATCCCCAAGCTTAACTCCTGCTCGTCCTCGAGTAGGTAAGTGATAACAAAACAATAATTTTTGAGGTGACATGCACCAACACAATCTTGATCAAAATGATGTAAAGCATTGAGTGCTGAGATCAAAGTAGTCTAAACATGGGCATAAAAGATATAATTTTGACAATAGAACTTAGCAACCATGTTATAACATGAAAGGTAACACAAACAAAAGATCATGAGTAATAATGCATTGAAAGTCAATTGTTTGTTTTGAGCATATAGAAAAACATAGCAAAGTGGTATTCAGCTTGTCCCTCAGGGAGTAGCAAAACATAAATGCATAGGATACTTTCAAGTTTAAGAGGGCGACTAGATACAAATAATTTGAGAACAAGCAAAACCATAATCATGAATCAATCAATAATAAATTTTGGGACCATGCACATTAAACTCAGAATGACAACTATGCTCTCTTAGACGGTGCATAAAGGTAGAAGGTGAAGACTCAACATAAAAGTAAAAGAAAGGCCCTTCGCAGAGGGAAGCAATGATTGCAAGTTTTTCTAAACCTTCCAAAAATTATAGTACTTACTAGCTTTGAGCTCTCATTGCCCCCATCATAGGCATCTTGAGTGTTTAAGGTTAATGCGAGTACAAATATGAGACATATGCTTGACAAGTCATAAGTTGAAAATCTCATGTCCCGTGAATACGAGTACTTAAACAGTGCTAGTCGACTTAGGTCCCAAGCAAGTTCTTGTCATTGTAAGCATACATGTATCATCGAGAATGCCAATGGGGTACCTCCTACCCGATGACATGGAAACTAGCCCACATCAAAATGATAAGACAAACAGACAATGGACACCTCGGCATCTCTTTTATTTACCATTGGGTATAGCTTTTTATTTTGAGATGTGTCGTCGAATGTCCACTATGGTTATGCTGTAAATTTCCACCATGAATGATGCATGGCTTAGATTAGCAGCCCAGGCGTTTCTCTAACACATATACAAACTCCATGAACTCCACAAGTTTCCAACTCCTTTCACACAGATAAGCATCCATAAACAAAAGATCATAATATCAACTTAAATAAAAATAAGTGCAATGTTGAAAGCATGCCCCATGACAGCATGGTTGAGCTAACTCCCAACTTACAACTCGCAAGCATATAATCATCATAAGAGAGCCACAATGGTCAAGTTTATTAAGTGCAATAAAGTAAATGTGCCATCAGGTTCGTGAGAGCTTTACTAACTAATTTTCACATAACAAAAAGTTTAATTTGGAAGATAGATAAAAGCAAGACGAATGTACTTGGAATAGCAAATTGCTAATAGGTAGATATGGCGGACACATTGGAAAACTTTGGTTTTTGGGAGTTGGATACACAAGAAGTATTCTCTCTCAGTACAGATGAAGGCTAGCAAAAGACTGGGAGCGACCAACTAAGACAGCAATAACGGCCATAATCATGCATAGCGACAAAATATTATTAACCAAAGCATAAAGTGGTATCACAAGTCAAAAACCAAATGATCATAGAGGCTTGAGGCGACTAGTTAAAGTCAAACATGGTGTGAGCATGCGCCAAGTCAACCCAAATAAAGCATCAAAGGAGAATACCACAATAATATGCTCCCATATAATAAAAACAACGCATGATTCTTTCAAAGGCACATTAAGCACTCTCAGTCATTTGAGAAAAGTCATGCTACAGCAAAAACTACTAAGCATATAATCAAAATAACATCAAGCATGACATGCAAAAGTCTAAACCATAGTCTAAACAAGCTCCCATTTGTACCACTATAGGCATGAAACTTTTTACTCTTTTCCAACACCAAACAACCTTTTTAAAACAACTCTTAAAGATGAAAATAAACATGGACCAGAGGTATAAACACACCTAGCTAAAAAGAACTAACAAGTTCTGAACAAAAATCAAGGAGAAAAACGAAAGCTAAACGCAGTACTAGAAAAAGAGAACACTCGTTGAACGATAAGAGTGAAAACTAGAGTGTTCTAGGCAATGAAAATGGAGCGTGTCTCTCTCCAAAACAAATATGATGTGATCCAACCATTTATTACAACAAACAAAACAAAATAAAACTGAAAACAAAAATAAAGACGCTCCAAGAAAAACACATAGCATATGAAGCAATAAAAATATAGTGTCTTCAAAGATGACCTGCTATTTTTTTTGATGAAGAAGGGGGTGCCTTGGGCATCCCCAAGCTTTGACGCTTGTACTTCTTGGATATTTCTTGGAGTGACATGGGCATCCCCAAGATTAAGCTTTTGTCCATACTTCATCTCATCTCATCATTCTCCTTTCCCTACACTTGAAAACTTCCTTCATACAAAACTTCACACAATTCTTATTAGCAACATTAGTGTATGCAAGATAGTAAATCCACTCTTTGATTCAGATTCAACTCAAGTATAACACATATTAACACATCAGCTACTGTACCAACTTCCTCAAAAAGTTCCGTGATCAAAAGAACTCAAGAAGAAAGAGATCAAGAGGCAAATACAAATAGTGGCCGAAATCTGTCAAAACAGAATAGCTGGTAAAGATCAAATTTTTTGAAAATCTTCTGTTGCTCAAATCGAAAAGTGCAAAACTAATAAAAGTTAGACAATAACCTGGGGCACGTGCACAAGAAATCGCAGATCAAAAAGACGTTCTGAGAATTTTCACGAATTTTTACGGTACAGTGCAGAAATCTGTTTCAGGACAGCAACTTCCCCAAATCTTACCTTCCTCCAATTAGAGGTTCTTCTTGGCACAAAAACGAAATAAAAATGATAAGGAGAGGTCATCTTTTATCTCTAAATAAGAGTCCCACACTAACTCATTTTCCTGGCTCCTCCTTCATCCATGTCATCTCAAATGCACATCAAGTGGAGCATGCACACCAAGCGGAGAACGCACCGGCTGCTACGTATGTGGCAATCATGTATTCCTACTCTTCCTCTCCTCTGTCATTTTAATTATCCTCCACGATCTCCACAAAAGTGGAGAACCTCTTCCGCTCCTCCACAATCTTTGGCACTAAGCAATAAAATAGGGTGAAGGCGAGCAGGTGTTTGTGCCTTTAAATACCTTAGCTCCTATGCGGACATGCGGTAGACTCTGTTCCCTATGTTATCTTAAGTCTCTCTTTTCATCTTCTCCATCACACCGACAGGAACCAGGTTGGGCTTTCTTTGGTGCTTTGGAGTTGAGACAGCAAGGCATAGAAAGGGGTGGAGGTGCTGAAGGACCGGGTGGAGTAGGAGCTAGCCAGGGCGTTGATGAGGCCCATATCCGGCCGGACGGTGATGGAGCCTTGTGGCGTTAGCAAGGCAGCAAGTATATTAGTTCTCCACAAATCAGAACGTAGGGAATCCCTACTTGAATCTGAGATGGGACTAACGAGCCAAAATATTTTGAAATTAGTTGGTCTGCTCACGATTATTGTGAGATCATAAATTCTGCAATTTGATTCGTTCATGTTTTTTTGCTTCTGCTAGGATTACATCCTCACGAGAGAAAAACAGCCGGCCAAGTTCATTTTCTGCAGGTATCGCGGAACTGACACCATCAGTCCCTACCGTCTATGATCAATTGTCCATCTCAACCACTCTTGATGGTATGGGAGTTTTGCTCTCTTTCTTGGCTTCTATACAGATTACATGCTTAATCTAAATATGTATGAGTGCATTTTTGTTTCTCTCATTTGCACCTGTAGTATATCCAAATTATAGCCATGGCTTCTATTTTAGTTAGACAGCGACTAATAGTTTAGCTCAATTTTCATGTCTCTGGATATACTGATACTTATCTGAGAATTTGATGCAAAAAGCTAGCAAATTAGTCATGCAATTGTTGAAATAAAGGAAAAACATTCCCCGTGGCCTCAGTTTTCTTTTAAGTACCTATAATTTTACATATCTCCTATATACTTTTCACACAGTAAAGCATTTACCATCTCAGATTCTGAATTGTGTTTACATCAAAATTAAAATGCAGCGGTACAAGAATAAGGTATAGATCTAGGGTACTCCCATCACATTTTTTCAGTCTGTTGGTATGCTTAAGTTGATCGCTTATATAGACTATTAATTTGAGAATTGGTGCAGATAGATGGCAAACTAATCATGTAACCGCTGAAACAAAAGGGATAACAACGCCTGCAATTGTGCCTCAGTTTTTCTTTATGCAACAATAAATTTCCATACCTCATATCAACATTCCAAGTCTTAAAAAATATTCCATCTCAAATTACAAACCGTGTTTGCATCAAAATAAAAATACTGCGGTACAAGAAATGTAGAGATCTATGGTACTACTCACGTTTTTGTTCAGCCTGTTGGTGCTTGGCTTAAGTTGATTGCTTGGTCAGAGGTCACTGGCACATTATTTTTTTCCTGGAATATAAAGAAAAACTAAGCATTAGGTTAATTATATATGCTTCTTAATTGATTGCCACATATATTGGAATCTTTGGGCCCCCTCTTTCAGGATTATTAAACTGATATATGCCACAAGCTCAGCATATGCGGTATGCTGCAATGTCCAGCTCCTTTTCGAATAAGGAGGGCAGACCACAATGTGTCCAAGACACAAGAGTAAGAGAATTTGGGAAACGCATGAATGGGGTTTTCAACTTAGAATTGTGTATAAAAATATAAAGAATAGACTCTGATTTATTTTTGTTTGCTTAATTCATGGTTACTGTGATTATAAAATATTTTGAAACCATATGTTGATACGTCAAACTCAACACCGACCATGCAATATTTGTTTAGCCTATATGCCATTTGGTGCTTTTAGTTCTCACTGCAACGCATGGGGTATCATCTAGTTACAGTAGTAATAACTTCCAAGACTCAATAAAAAGAAAAATTACTGAAAAGAAAACATTGGGTTATCTCCAAAGAGTGCTTTTCTTTAACGCCTTTGAGCTAGGCGCAGTAATTTGAGAAGATGCTCACATAAACGCCGAAAAGAACTTGAAGCAAGGGAGAGCATCAAAAAGAAAATACGAAACAAATTTAAATCTAAACCATTTCCTATGAAAAAGAGTCTTGTAAAGAAACAAGTCATGAAAGCATAAAGCAACAAGCATAGGAAAGCAAAATAAGTGCAACTTCAAGAATTTCAACATAAAGAGGGGAAATTTAATATTATAGAGATGCATAAAACCATGTTTCCCTCTCTCATAATAACTTTCAGTAGCATCAAGAATAGAATTAACAATATAACTATCACATAAAACATTCTTATCATGAGCCATATGCATAAAAGAATTAACACTCCCCACATAAAAATAGTCATTCTTAGAAATCGCAGTAGGACCAAATTCAACAAAATAGCTATCACTATTATTCTCATCACCATAATCATCAAAAATAGGAGGCATAATGTAATCATAACTAATTTCCTCCTCAATAGTAGGTGGACTGAAAATATCATACTCATCATCATCATAAACTGGAGGTATAGTATCATCATAAGCAATAGAATAGCTATCTTCCAGACTGTGGTCATTTGTAAACACATCATCATTGGAAGGAACATGGATAGCACTAATGGTACAACAATTATTAACATCAACATTTTCAGAATTGGTACCAAAGAGATTTTCAATATCAAAAGTAGAGTGCTTTTCCCAATCATGATCACTACTATAGGTAATAGGCATAGGAACATCATCAAGTTCAGACTCATCAGCAAAAACTATAATAGGAGCAACATGCTTAGGGGAAGATACCGTTTCCTCTCTCCTTTTACTCCTCTTCTTCTTCTCCTCCTCTTTTAGAGGGGGGGGGCTTGAAAGGAAGCTTCTCCACATAACCTGGTTTATTGACAGAAACGATAGAAGAAACTTTGGAGGATTCCTCCTTCTCATTAATAAGAACAAAACACATATTAGTCCTATCATATTTTGGTAACGCCTCATCTTTTATAACATTTTGTATGTAAGTATTTGTGTGGCAATTATCAACACAATAAAGATGGCAACCATGCAGGATGCTATTCATATCAAAAGCACTCATATCTACCAAAGAATTTTCCTTGATAACTCTTCACACCCCAAAAATAAAGTAAGCTCATCATGCTGATTGGGAGTGATCATGTCATCACAATACAAACTTATAGTACTCATTGGATTAGAAAGGCAACTATCATAGCTTAAACATTGAAAATTGAAATGACCCACTTTATAGCAAAGTTCACAAATAAAAGGATAGAGGGCACAAACCTTTTCACCGAGCTCATTTAGAGCCTTGTCCCGCATTCTAGTTTTCTCATTCATGTGGTGGATACAATAATCTTCTTTGATTTGATTCTTTTCACAAGGTCTAAGTGCTCCACAAAAATTAACATGCTTATAAGAAATAGTACTTTCAGAAGTTTGAGCATGTTTACTGCAATCATCAATAACAATATCACTTTCCATGCAAGTGTCTTTAAAAGGTTCATGATACACGTCCCAATTTTCTTTAGGAACATTAATATGAGAAGCAAAGGCTCTATAGCAATCAACCATAATTTGAGGATCAAGACCATATTTAGCACTAAGCTCTTGAAAATCAGCAGTTTCAGCGAAAGACTTAATGCAATCATACTCATAATTTATACCTGATTCTTTACCTTTGTCACAATCCCAATCTTCGGTATTGCTTTGAGTTGTTTCAAGCAGATCCCACTTGGCTTCAACCTCCTTGCTTGTGAAAGACCCCTCAAAACAGGCATCTAGATAGTCCTTGTAATGTCCTAAAAGCCTTGCATAAAAATTATCGAGAACAATATTACGGGGGAGCTCATGACTGGGACATTTGAGCATTAGTGACTTCAATCTTCCCCACGCTTGGGCAATGCTTTCGCCATCATGAGGATGAAAATTTTATATATAATTCCTATCTTTATGAATCTCACTAGAAGGATAGAATTTAGAATAAAAGAGAGGTACAATTTCCTCCCAGCCAATAGATCGGCCATTCTTCAACATCTTATACCATTCCGCAGCTCTGCCCTTTAGTGATAGAGAGAATAACTTCCTCTTAACCTGGCTTGTTGAAATACCTGCAAACTTGAACAACTCGCATAATTCATGTATAAAGAGCAAATGATCACCATTATGGACAGTTCCATCTCCTAAATAGCAGTTGTTCATAGCATGTTCAATAATTTTCGTAGGTATATTAAAAGAGATACTTTCAGTATGAGGATCACAAGCATCACTAGAATTATCACATATGGGAGATAAAGTATCATCAGAGCGAAATTTCTCCTATAAAGCTAGGGAACTAAAAATATCATGCTCATCAAAACCAGCTTCCCCAAGCTTAGACTTTTCAATAGCATTAGCAATAATGGTGTTCAAAGAATTCATACTAACAACATTGCTATTAGCATGCAAATAAAGCTCCAAAGGTTTTATAATTTTCTCTTCAAACACTTCATGTCCTAACTCAGGAAAAATACTATAAAGCTCTTTGTTTTCCATTAAGCCTAACTAGTGAAAATAAAAAAAAGAAACAAAAAGATATAATTGCAGAATCTAAAGGAAATAACTTCGAGCACCCACACACCAGCAACAGTACTAGAAGATGGATGCGAGTACCTTTTACCTTACCTCCCCGGCAACGGCGCCAGAAAAGAGCTTGATGTCTAGGAACACTTCTATTCTTGTAGAAAGTGTTGGGCCTCCAAGTACAAAGGTTTGTAGAACAACAGCAAGTTTACCTTAAGTGGATCACCCAAGGTTTATCGAACTCAGGGAGGAAGAGGTCAAATGTATTTCTCTCAAACAACCCTGCAATTATGATACAAGAAGTCAGATGTATAGGTGCACTAGTTCGGCGAAGAGATAGTGAAATACAAGTAATATGGATGATTATAAGTAGTAAATGCAATCTGAAATAAATATCGCTGCGAGCAAACATGTAACAGAACTGAATGTAAACGGTGTATCAGTGCTTAGAAAAAAGGCCTAGGGATCATACTTTCACTAGTGGACACTCTCAACAAAGATAACATAGTTGAACATAGCTACACGGAACTACTCTCTGGTTGGATAACGAACACTAATCATGCGTAGGGCTACAAAGCACTCCTTAAAGTCCACTTTCCCCAACCTAGATTGCCCCACACTATCACCTTGAGCGCACTAGATGGTTCCAACAAACACCACAATTCATAGAGACATCCAACTCAGATCATAACTCATGACAAGTATTTACTACAAAATTTAGCCTAAGAGACACACATAATGCGCACACTATCACCTTCACATCATGGTACAAGGTGTCTCCAGAGATTACAGTAGTAAAACCACTTGTGTACCATAATAGATGAAGAGTAACATCTACCAATTCAACTAGATACAAAGCTCATGATCACATATAGATCACATCATGGGAGAGAGAGATGAACCACATAGCTACCGGTAGAGCCCTCAACCCCGGGGGAGAACTACTCCCTCCTCATCATAGGAGACATCAACATCGATGGAGATGGCGGTGGAGTCGATGGAGATGGCTCCGGGGGCAATTCCCCTTTCCGGCAGGGTGTCGGAACAGAGACTTCTGTCCCTCAAAATTGGTCTTCGACGACGGCGGCGATGCGGAACTTTTCTGGGAAAAACGTCGACTCATTTAGGGTTTTTGCGTCGGAGGCTTCTTATAGGCGAAGGGGCGATGTCAGAGCATGGCCAGGGGCCCCACACCCTAGGGTGGCGCGCCCAGGGGGGACCCACGCCACCAGGTGGTGTGGCCACCTCCTGACCCCCCCTTCAACTCTTCTTTGGACTCCGTCTCGTGTCGGGGGAAAATAGGAACTTTAGGCTTCGTTTCGTCCAATTCCGAGAATATTTCCTATGTAACTTTTCTGAAACACAAAAACAACAGAAAACAGGGAGCTGACACTGTGGCATCTTGTCAATAGGTTAGTTCCGGAAAATGCATAAAAATTGTCACGAAGTGTAAACAAAACACAAAGCAATTGGTGTAAAACAAGCATGAAGCATCAAAAATTATAGATATGTTTGAGACGTATCACACCCCTCGGAGCGAGTGGCTCTGAGCCCCTATCCTAGGGGTTTCTAGACAAATTTTAATCATTCAGAAACGGTGATGAGATTCTTCCATACATTCCATGTCTACAGACTCAAATTGTCCATAACCGGGGACACAGCTAATCGATTAGTTTTACACCCTACAGGGGTTGTACACTTTCACCTTAAGACTCATTCTACCCAGAGAGAAGAATGAGACGACACCATTTAGAAGAAGTGATCAACCATACTAGCATGACCCGTTCCCCCTTTCAATTCTGCTAGCACCTTATGTCATGCTCACAGGTTGAACCCTCACAACTTAATTAGTCAAGACAGAGCCCATAGTATCATAAGGCTGCACTAGAAGTACTCTAAAACACAGAAGACATGGTAATCTCTTTAATCCTGGGTGGCCATCCACAAGTGTACTCCCAGGGTCCACTACACCCTCTGCGAGGCGCGTAGCCCCAGGAGACAGTCAACTTCACCTCCATCAACAAACCAATCCACCCAGGTGATTCATTTTAGTTGAAGTTCTTAATTTATTCATAAAGCAACTTTAACAAAAGTGATCATAGCATTGGCATCAAATTTCAAAGTAATTTAGCATCCTAACAAGTGGGGTTTGATGGATGGCTACACACTACTAGGATCTAAGCACTTTGTAAAACAGTTGATATTCCACCTATCATGCATACTGCTGAAAAACACAAATGCAGTAGTAAAAAGTAGGTAGAAGAATGTGTGTCACTTGCCTTTTTTTAGTTCACGATCTTTCACTTCTCTCAATAAAACACGTAACTCTCCGTATAAGCTATAACATAGAAATAACACAACATAAACACACCATACCAATAGCAACAAAATCAAGCAAGACAAACAATCAAAAAGGGTTGGTTCAACAATTTGGATTTCTTATGATTCTGTGATAAGAGAGATATGGCATGTGGCTTGGCTTGCAAGATATGGATTTGAGAGTTTGGATGGCAAGGTCAAAAGATTAGAGAGAATTTGGACTAACCAAGATTTAACTAAGAATCTTTATGCTTTACCAAAGCATGAATTGAATTGGGAATGACTCATGTGAATTGAATCACATAAGTGTTAAATAGTGCAATAACAATACTATTGAATAAGTGTGACAACAATTACTCAAAATTAGTATGAATTACAGGCTTTGGGTATGGATTTGTGAACATTGAATTACTCAATTAACTCATTTGCAAATTGAATAGTTCAACGTAGGCAAAGATTAGGTGGGCATAGGGTTGAGTTTGAGGAATGATATTTGAGAATATAGTTCAAAGGCTCTATTGGGTACATGGAGTATGCACAAGTGCTATGGTGTGGATTGAATCAACACCACAATAGCAAGAACAAAACCCATTAAAATGTGAGGGTCTGAACATCAAAATGGCTCTGCCTCCCTCTGCTTGCTCTGCTGGAACATTGGCAATCCAGGGCCAAACACAAAGCTCATTTTCTTACACAGGCTTAAAAGGATTGATCAGTGCATCGGCTTGTTGCGCCGGTAATGAGCCTGCCGCATGAGCCTAATCAGTCTTGAGAAGATTTTGGCTTCACCTTTGCAGTGTGGTTGGATGCACCCACCCCAATGGCATGCTGAAATGTAACGGTAGTCCTGCTTCTTCTTCACCGGGCAGAACAGGCATCCGAACCTGTCAATGCCTATCCTAGCCACCGGCCTGCCAGACTTCAGGTAAATGCACACCTTCTCAGCATAGTCATCAATATATGTATAACTTAGCTCTAATAACTCATCAGAATTCCATGGCAGACCTGAAAAAACAGAGGAAATTTTCAGATAGAAACATTGCATTGAGCACTAAAAGACAGTGGCTTGAGAGTAGAACTAAAACTCAAGCAATTATGTAAACATTGGTAGCAGTAAGCATGTGTCGAAATTTTTTAACCAGTAGAACTGAAACATCACGAACAACAAGTTATCGTTAACTACTGCAGTGCAATCTGATCAGAAACGACCTTATAGCAGCTGAAAGCATCATGTTTCTGCAATCAACTAACTAGTTAAGAAACACATAAGGCAGCTTTTAAAATTATAACACCAAGACCAGCACACACACACACATGTATCATATACTCCCTCCGTTTCAAAATATAAGATGTTTTAGGTTTGTAAAGCAAATGTATCTAGACACCTTTTAGTGTGTGTATTTGAGTGAACATACACACTAAAAGATGTCTAGATATATTTGCTTCACAAAGCAAAAACATCTTATATTTTGAAACGGAGGAAGTACATTGTTTTTCAAAAAGGACAAGAAACTTTGGCAAGAAATAACATGGGGTGTAACCATTATTAGTTGTGTGCATCACTCAACAAGTCTCTGTTAAATGTCCACTTCATTATATACCTGTTCAGACTAACGTTTGTCTGATTTGCCCAAGACTGTTGACATTGAAATCTTAAGTAACAGACTGCAAATATCTGTTAAATGAGTCCGAACTACCCACCTGGTTTGGAAGTCTCGAGACTACTTAAGAATCTTTACAAAGTTAATACTCATCAATTAAGATGGTTTAAGAGACAGGGAGGCTTATCCCTAAGAATCTAGTGTTGTCATCCCCTCCTGGGCTCACACGCGATGCTGATACTGGCGGTCCCACATGACATCAGTTGTGCATGCAACAACTAATGAAATCTAGTAATAAGTTGGTAGTAATATGTACATGAACTAAGAGGAAGAGGTTACCATTAAGGCTACACGGGACTACAAAAAATGATAGGGAATGAATTGCAAAAAAGGTAAGAAACATTACCAGCAAAACTCCGAACATATCACTGAATTTGAGCTATAATCATACTTTCATGCTATTCTTCCCCTTCTATTCAACTCGTTTGCATTTATCCTTCCTCCAGCCAAGATCCAGCAGCTTTATATGTCATCGAATCGGTGCACGGAGGTCGATATGTGCAAAAGCGAGTAACCCAAAGACAAACCTCCTCATCACAAGTCCTATCCAGCATGCAGTGCATATAGCTATTGAACAATCATTCTACAATGTTGCGTCACCTCAGAGGTGGTAACCCTACTTTTATAACACTCTGTGTGGATATATACAAACAAAGTAAAAACATTACCTTAATATGTTTTGTAAGTATGATCCAGCATGGGTTAGTTTGGCACAATTTTAAGTTGCATTATTTCTGTCAACATTATTGTTATGGAATAAACCATCCTTGAGAGCTGAGACAGCACCTCTTGGAGGTTCCGCTTCAGATATAGCTCTCGCCTTCACATACACCTCTTCTTGTTGAAGTGCATGGCTAGTTGGATACAAACTTCAGGACAATTGTGATGTGCTGTCTCTAATGACATTTAGCAGTACTACTCCAAGAAAAATCAATCTCAAGTCAGTTGGAGATACAGATGCTCCAAGATATTGTAAATTTGATCAAAACTGGGATGGCTAAAATCCCCCGCCAAGAACTCATGAACAACAGTCTCCACTTCAACCCAGCTGAGCCCTGTATTTTTTTCATTAATATTTCCCCTCATCAACCGCCGTATATCCACAACAGCATCCCATCGCTGACTTCGAGCTAGTGTATTTGCATGGAGAATGTAGTTGCCAGGATTCATGGGTTCTATCCTGATCAGTTCTCTAGCGGCGATATCACCTACATCAATGTTGCAATGCTTACGGCAGGCATTAAGCAATGCTCCCCATACACCTGCATGTGGCTTCACTGGCATCATCTTCACAAAGCGGTGTGCTTCGTCAATCAACCCAGCTCGGCCATAGAGATCCACCATGCAAGCATAGTGATCTGCAGATTTCTGAATTGCGTACGTAGTTCCCATGGACTCAAAGTAGTGCTCTCCATTGTACACAAGCCCAGCATGAGCACAAGCTGATAGGACCCCAAGAAACGTAACCGCATCAGGCTGCAACCCTTCCTCAATCATCTCGTTAAAATGCTTCAGAGCATCTTTGCCATGTCCATGCTGTGCAAGAGCACTGATCATCACGTTGTAAGACACGACATCCTTCGGACGTGTCGCGACAAACAGGAGATGGGCTTCACCAATGCAACCGCACTTGGCAATCATGTCAACCAAGGAATTCTGCACATGGCAGTTCAACTCAACGCAGCCCTTCTGTAGGAGTCCATGCACTTGCTTTGCAACCGACATGAAACCAAGCTGCGAGCATGCGGACATCAGCACGGCCATCGTTGCAGCATCAGGCCGGAAACCCATGAGCCGCATCCGATTAAACACCCTTACCGAATCGGCCCACAGCCCGGCCTCCGAGCACGCAGCGATCATCACGTTCCAGCTGTTCACGTTCCTCCGCGGCATCTCATCGAACAGACCCCTCACGACATGGGCGTCTCCCTGCCGCAGGTACCCTGACATGAGGGTGTTCCACGAGATCGGGTCCCTCTCCGCCATCCCGTCGAACACCTCCCGCGCAGCCTCGACGTCCCCTCCTCTGACATAGCATGCCACCATAGCGTTTCCAGCGACCACGTTCCTGGCAGGAATTCCGTCGAACACTCTCCTTGCATCCTCCATCCGGCCAAGGCTCCCGTAGGAATCAAGCAATGCAGCGCCCACGTGCACCGAGGAGCCCAGCCCAGCCTTCGCCAGGAACCCATGGACCTGGCACACCTCGTGGGCCGCTCGGAGCGTCGACAAGGACTTGAGCACGGAGCTCACGGTGAAGGCGTTCGGCTGCGGGCCCGACCTGAGCATGAGCCGGAACAGCGCAAACGCCTCGGCGGCGAGCGCGGGGGAGGCATGCTTCGCGTATGAGGAGATGGTTGCCGTCCAGAGGTAGACGTTGGCGGAGGCGGCGGGCACACTGTCGAAGACGGCGCGGGCGTAGCGTGGGAAGGCGGAGGAGGAGGAGGCGATGAGGGTGACGGCGGCGCGGGCGGGGAGCGGGAGGCCGCGGAGGAGCAGCTGCGCGTGGAGCTGCCTCGCCGCCGCTGGGGATATCGCGCGGTGGGCGAGGCCGGTGAGCAGCGCAGGAAGCGAGGGCGCCGGCGGCATGGAGGGGGGAAGTGTGGTAGCGTCGTTCGGCTACACGAGGAGGGCGCAGATGGCGGCATGGCCCCGGAAAGAAGTCCACATTACCCCGCTGAACTACTGGAAAACGACCGCAGCACCTGAATGCAGAAGAAAGAAGCAGAGAATGAGATGAAGATTACTCTGCTAGTTGTAATTTGTTTTTCATTTGGTTTATTTCAGTAGCTTTTGCTATGTACTGTGGCATGCTGATGTGTAGCACCTGAATGCAGTAGCTTTTGCAATGTATTGTGACATGAATGGCAGCAATTTGAGTGCAGATTGACTGCAAATTGACAATGAATTGTGATATGAATATGCAATGAATTTGGAACTTCCAGTGCAAAGTTTGACAGCAAATTTTTGCAGCATTTTGACTGCAAATGACAATACTTTGTCACAAAGAAATCTAGCAGATATATAAGGAACTAGACCACAGAGAAATAACATCAGAAACAAATCTAGAAGCTTGATAGTTCACTTCCCATAACACATAGACATTATATCTGGGGTTACATAGCAACCAAAAGCATGATAATTCAGGTTGTACTACAGCTAACACATCAGCAAAAGCATCACAATTCAGTTCCCACTAAAGCTAACACATCCTCAAAAGCTTGATGATTCATTTGATAGCAATTACTCTGCTCCATCTTGGGTTGGAGGTGCTGAAGTTCTGGCTGCCAAAGATCCACCATTTTCATTCTACCATGTGTTGGCACTTGCTCTGTTGTGACTGGCTGTGAGCTTGGTACATGACATGCATCTTGCTGTTGACCATGAACTGGGCCTCTAGCAGGTTGTGAGCTAGGTTTTGTACTGTGGCTGTAGTTGGTTGCTTCTTCTGCCTCTTCTTTGCTGGCACATGCACACTACCAGAAACAGTACCAGCAGCTGGAGTTGATAGATTCACAGTACTAGGAGCTGCAGTTGGAGCTGGCACATTGACAGTACCAGAAGCAGTACCAACAGAACCCTATAAAATAAAAGATAAAGTAAGTTAGTTCTAGGTCGACTCGAGGTCCCAGAATGAACTTAGTTCTAGGTCAACTCGAGGTCCAAGAGTTAAGTTAGTTCTAGGTCGACTCGAGGTCCGATAGTTAAGTTAGTTATAGCTGGATAAGAAAGAGCTGCAGTGAGGAATAAAAGACAAAATTACCTGCTCTGTTTCTTTTCTTTGCCTCTTCCTGCTTTGCTTTGCTGCCTTAGTGAAGCTTGCATGCTCTTTTGCACCAGCATCTGGATTTCCTTTGCATTTCTTCTTGTTATGGTTTTCACTTCCACACAAAGAGCACCTGATCTTGCAGCCTTTCTTTGAAAGTTTTGTCCCCTTAGGCTTCTCTCCCTCTTCTCTTCTTCTCTGTTTTTGGTCTTCCAGGCATTTTATTTCTAATTGGTGGAAATGGCATACGATTTGTAGCTACTGGCCAGTTTTCTTTCCCCTCAAGTGGTTGCAACACATGGTCATAGATTTGGTTGTATATATCAGTCATGTAGCATGGGGCAATGAAATCTTCAATATCTTTTCCAACAGTGTAAATTGCACTTATTGCATGACTGCAAGGAAGACCAGACAACACCCAATATCTGCATGAGCAAGACATTTTCTCCAAGTTCACTGTAAATCTTCTATACTGATTTTCCTCCACCTCAAAACCACCCTTTCCATTCCACAGAATTTGGCACTTCTGCTGATCTGAAATGAATACATAACATTCACCATGGTTGTTGATTTGTATGTCCTTCTGCAGATAAGAAAGGAACCATTGCCAGCTGTCATAGCTCTCAACCTCAACTGTTGCCCATGCAATTGGATACATTTGGTTGTTTGCATCTCTTCCAATTGCACATAATAATTGTCCACTGACAGATCCCTTGAGAAAGCAACCATCTAGCCCAACCACTCTCCTACAGCCAGCTAAGAAACCTCTCTTGCAAGCATCAAGACATACATATATTCTCTCAAACACTGGTCTATCAACAATATCAGGGTTTAATGTCACTGGCACTGTGCTGTCAGGATTGCTTCTTACAAGCTCAAGATGGAAGTCAAATACCCTTGAGAACTCACCGTTTGTTGAGTCAATAAGTTAATCCATCACCAACTTCTTTGCTCTCTTGCATTTGGGAATACTTACTTCAGCACATAAACCTTCCAACACACCTTCTTGCATCTTCTCCACCTTCCAATTAGGATTATCCCTGATCTGCCTGAAGTATTTCTTGGCAATGACAGTGCTTGTCACCAGTTTGTTATCTCTTCTTGGTGTGCAAGTGTGAACGTTGTTATACCTCACTACAATCAGCCAAGTTGATCTACTTGATAGTGAGCCGTAAATGCTCCATGGGCAGCCACGCCAACTACACTTGGCACTAACTCTTTTTTCTCATCCTTTGGAAACAACAAGTGGTGGAAATGTTTTAGGCCATAGTTTACCAGAGCTTGCTTGAACTGTCTGCTGTCAGTGAAGGCTTGGCCTAACTCAAATTCTTTGACTTCAGCACTCTCATCATAAACTCTGTGTTTTGTCCTTCTAGTTCTCACTGCAGCAACCTCACCATCACTGTCATCACTGTATGATACATCATCCTCAGTGTCAAAGAATGGTGAGTCATCACTATCATCTCCCATCTTGCAATTTTCTGGTACAATGAACTCATCTGGTACATTGCAAGATTCAAACTCTTCCTCGCCTAGCATTTTCTTCTTTATTTCCTTTGCTTGCAATCTGTATGCAATGGCCTCGTCATCTTCAGCGGAACTATTACTGTCATCATCCCCATGCACACAAATGAAGTCACTATCCTCACTGTCATCAGAATCTGAACTATCATGTTTCAATCCTTTTCCCTTTTCATCCACTGTTGGCCTCACATTTCCAGCTTCTCCTCCTTGGTTTTGATATTGTACTTAAGTTTCTTCTTCAACATCATGATCTTGTTCTTCTGGAGAATTTTCTTGCTGCACACATTGCTCTGCAACATTGTAATGTGCAGCTGTGTCCTCATCAGAGCTGTCACAAGGAGCAATCTCCACGGGCATTTTTGCATAGATCTCATCAGTACATTATTTAGCCATTGTCTTCACTAACTTATTGAAATGCATCAACACCAGTATTGTCTTGTTTTGGACCTGTAGGCATCTTCCAACACAACTCTGTTCTTTCCATTACATCATCTGAACAACTGACATGCTCAGCTAAATGCTTCTTTAGTTCTGGCACAGACAGGTCCTTCTGCATAATCGTGGACATGCCATGTCTGCCCCCTTGTAATGCCATTCCTTCCCATCATGCTCAAATATCCCTTGAAAGTGAAAAATAAGTGACAGATAGTCCGGAGGATCCCTGCTAAAATCCTACAAAATTCGCAGAAAAATGCTAACTTCGGGACATCTGTACCGACAGAACACTAGTTTACTGAATTTCGGCCAAAACCCTGCCTTTTCCAAAAACGTAAACCCTAACCAAACAGATTAGACATCAAATCCACAGATAGACTGCTAGCATTGACCCTAAAATCTACCATACGTCGCTCAAATCTAACAGAAATTACTGAAATTACAACCAAATCAAACCCAGATACCAGCCCCTAATCTACCAGCACACGAAAACTTGGGATACAGACACTATGGTGCAGTGAAAACAGGATCTAACCTGCGACAATCCTTGCGCCGCCATGGACTTCTGCCCGCCAATCATGCGCTGTGCGCCGCTTGCCATCGTCGGCGGAGAGAACCAGAGCAGCGCCGGAGGTCTCGAGGTGCAGGAGACAGAAACAGGCGTGCGGGGGGCGTACTGGTTGGACCAGACCAGATTCACCTGGTCCCAGGTGGTAATTTAGACCGAAGCGGCCACACTTTGCCAGCGTAACATGTCCCTCTGCCCGTTGCTATGCCACGCTGGCGAAACCACCATCCTAAACAGCTTAGCACAGCGTTCAGGGGATTCAGTGCTCTGTTTTTGACCTGGGGGGTGCTGCGGCCGTTTTCCAGTACTTCTGTGTGGGGGGGGTATGTGGACTTCTTTCGGCCACGTAGCGGAGCGTCCCTACGATCCAAGTCTTCTGGCATTCAAGTCTTTCACGTGTTTGAACACCTCTCTCTAATACAAAATGACATGCGTTTTCATATGTGTTTGAGAAGAATATGAAATCTAAGACTCAAAGCTGCAGAAATGTGCCCTTTTAGAAATCTGGTTCGAAGTTAAAAATTTAAAATATGTAAGACGAAGACTGCCTATATTAAGGCACATTGCCCTTTTGGAAATCATGTTTGAAGTTAAAATATGTAAGAGGAACTTCCATGTTGTGCAAGAATTTTGTGAAAGCTAACAAAGATTGAGAGATGGGTCAGAATAACTGCTTAGTCTTAATTTCATAGGTCGAATGCACTTTTAGTGTACTTTATTTTTCCTTTAGGTTCTTGTGAACTCACCGTATATGAACAAAATGTGATTTGAACAAATCATTTACATAGTGTGTTTAAAATTAGCAAAATACTAATCATGCTTTCGCACTCCCATCCAGGGGAAATGTCTAGCTGCACTGTGACTTGATTGTTGAGTCAAAATTGCATCTATGCACCTGATTGCACGGACTCGTTATATGTATCTTTAGATACTGAATCCGCGATGCGCAACTGTTCCATCATGCCATGTTGCAACATAGTTTGTACATTTAATTATCAATAGATTCATATTGTAAACTCAACTCGGCTCCCGAGCTCATACGCACCAGGGTGAACAGTACTTTGTTTTAAAAGAAAAAAGGTTAAAAAGAACAAAAAAAATGCAACAAACATGTCTGGGTTTCTACCTACTTGCAAAATTTCCTTTTCCTCCTCCTACTCGAACTTATGCTTGGCAGGGAGTGTTCAACCATGGTGGGCTAACTGTATAATTCATTTTATATGTTTGCTGATTTGCTCCAGGCATGTTTGACCAAGCCAGATCCTATAAATACATGAAGACTCTCGCATCACCTAAATCTCTTCACAATACTTTGGAGCTCTTTCATATAATGCTTGCAAATATATATGGTTCTACTTTGCCAACTGAAAAATGTAGTCAAATTCATCATCATGGAAACACCAAATGTCAAAAGGTTTGCTATTGCAAGAATCCAAACCATTGCAAGAGTCGTACAAGGATAGCATTTCTAAGAAATCCATCCATCATTAATGTGTTTTTACTGCTGAACTCAGCATAATCTATTTGTACAAAGGATCTTGTGTTTAGATCATTTCTCTTAGAGCAAGTACAATAGAGCCTAGTCAGATGGCTATAAGGATTTAAATATTATATTTTTGCTTAGTTCGGGGAGAAAGAATAGGAGAGAGAAGATAAGTAGGCCCTTATGCAAGAGCTAGCTCTAGCACGTGCTCCTAGGCACTTTGTGGGAGTATCAAGTGAGCCATGTATATATAAAGTAGTACATTTTTGTATCTAACTATTGCATATATTGGCTATAAGATTACCTATAGATGACATGGCAATGGCTTATAGCCAACAGCTGGCTCTAGTATTGTTCTTGCTCTTATGGCTAGTAAAAATAAGGTAAAATCAACGGGGTGCCTTGCTATATGAGATGATCTAAAAAATAAGCAGCTCTCTCTGGGCATTAGCAACAAGCAGCTACTGGGCACTACTGTCGCCGACAGCAAATCTCTTAATACTGAACTTAAAACCCTTTGATTTCTCATTACGTGTGAGAAGAACATCAGTGAGTCAATTCACCTGGTGCCCTCGGAGTGCGGCGAGTGGCGTTTGTTTGCACCAGAAGCAGGGTAATCGTTCAGCTCAACCCCCATACTTGATCAGCATAGTAAAATAACAAAATGAAAAATAGAATTTGGTTTTGGATGTTTATATGGATGGCATCCTAGATATTCTCGTGTATATATCAAATTGTATGAGAAGTGGTCGTTGAAATTTCTTTGACTGTAGCTCCTATACAACCTCTGAAACCCCATAATAATAACTCATGTATTGCAAAAATCAATGCAATATTACGCCAAGGCGGAAACATCAAAACCGAAAAGCATGTAACATCTCTTAGACTAGATTGAGCAAAAAGGGGCAGAAAGTGTACCTCATGCATTATCAGAGTTCCGACAAAAGAAAATTCTGAATCACCTGGGATGTTGCACCGGAGTTTAGAATTGCTTTAGTTCCCTGCAGGACTCTTAAACCTATTGCATGGTAAGAAGGAAAATCTCCACAGTTAACAGGAGAAGATCCACATTCAATACAAAAGAGAATAGAGCTTGAGAATATAACCATGGAGAGATTTGGTACTTGATACACGCATGAGACAGCATCAGACCAAAATCACCATGGCATACAATAGAGATAACTTCTTCATCATCATCCTCCTTGGCTTCTGCAGATGTAACTACTCTGATTTCTATGACGCCTTAAGAAGAGAGTGAATCATTTGCGCTTGTAGAACACCTTAGCGTGGAACAAAAAGTTATGGTAGAAATTTGTCCACGATTACTTCTAGCTCATCAATCAAAAGTCCAAGTCCCCACTTTACATTTGAAGTGATTCATTAAAGCAGGAATACATCACCAACAATTCACAAAAAAAAAAAGGAATACATCACCAACAATCTTTCTTGCATGTGAAGTAAGCGGACATTTTCCAACTGATAACGTAACAGTTGCACTGTGCACACTTAGTTTTACAACACTGCGTACACTTAGTTTTACAAGAATGTGTACACATATTACATGACTAAGTACAAAGAGCTTAATTATCTAGCAGAATAGCATGTAGTTATTTTCTTCATATGTGTGAACAGTATCACAAGTAATTCAGCAGTGTCCTGTGTCGAGGGCATGACGATGTGTTCTGTTTTACTTAATTTAGAGGCTTCAGAAGGTCAGACAATCATTACCAGTATTTTTTATCCTAATGCCAGACGCGTGGGTGGTAGCCTGTAGATAAAGTTAAATTAGTCCTTGTCATTTTCACACCTACCAATTTATTTTCCTCATTCAATATGCCATGGACTCAGCACTAAGCTTGCAGCAAGCTAATGTCTTTCTCTGAAAAGTAAAACTGTACCAAAACCATACGACAACAGGACTGAAGATGTAAGAGAACAATAAAACTTATTGCATTTAACTAAAAACGTGTAATTGATGTCATAAGTCTACATGCAAACTGAACTTTTTCGAGGACAAAAATAAGTAACTAAGTATTTTTATTGATATTGGGCATAAAGGATAGTGGGTGCTATCAGAGGACAAAAATTGGAATTCAAAAGAACCGAGAGATATTTCTCCTGTAGCACAACATAGATATGCATAAGAATCAAGAACAACGTCAGGTAGAAAAAGAGTTCAAAATTCTGCAGCACATTAGGTGGAGGATGATAAATCCTGTTGCACAAAATTACAGAGCAGGCGCTCCACTAAAGAAACTGAAAAATGAGATCAAAGAATTATAGGGAGCTAGTCTCTATGCAGCAACTACAACCTTCAATTAACATATGCAAGTTAGGAACCACGATCATTTTACAAATCCTAGATCCTCCGTGTAGGAATAGATCATGCATGAAGCTTGCGATGAGAAAGTAGTATTGTGGTTTAATCCTCACTTTCCATGATGTTCTCAAAAGCTGAGTACTAGCCTGGCTTTCTTCTTCTAGATACATCACTTTGTTGCTATCATCTGTCATCTTCTTATACAAATTCCAAATATACCAGCACACATCATGTCATCTGTTCATACATTCAGTTTGATTTTGATAAAAATTCAGGCGACAAATTAGCCCTCTACATAATTAGTATTGCCCTCACCTTCCTCCAAGAAGACCATACAGGGTTCACAAGTCTGCCAAGATCAGTAATGAACTAATGATAAGTATTGCAACCAATCTAGTACCTTTTTAACCAATCTTTCCAACCTCAAACTTTGTAAGATTTTATTATTTTTCAGCGGTAAGATCAACAATGAAAACAAAAGCCCCCAAAGGAATGAATATGATTCAAAAATACACAGATTGACAAACTAACCAATAACCTCATGCATACAAGAGCCATTCTCTGGTAATACTGCTACGCGGTTTGGCAAACTAACCTCTCAGTAGAAAGTTCTTCCTTGAAGATCAAACATTTCTCTAAATATACAGAAAGAATGACAGTCCATCTATCTATTTGTTGCTATCGTCAGATAAGTCTTCCGTAATTTGCCAGGTTTCATCCATGTATTATCTGCATTGCTGCCCAGTTCAACCAGCACTGATCATTATAACATGATCAGGGACAGGGTATTATAATCAAGTTCGACCTTAAGCTGGGACTTTCTTTAGTTATGTGTCTCAATGAACAAGTACATTTCACAATACCAACCGCATTGTGGACACCATAAAATCCCCAGGATCATGAGCAACCCAATTCAGAACCGCTGCCGATTGGTATTCACAATAGAACTAATGAAGCGATTCAACGGTCAACTTCATGTGCTTCACATCCTCCTCAGTGATCTCATACTTTGTCGGCTTAAACAACTTCCACAACCCCACCGGATGTCTCCGCCTCACCTCATTCTTCTTCTCCCTAACCAGTCCCCCGAAAATCCTTTCACACTCTGGGTATGGCTTCACAAACATATTGTAGAACCTGAGACGGCTTAATCTCACATAATGCTTCATCTCAATGGGGTCCCCAAGCCCGCCCACTGACTCCAAGTACTCCACCACATTGTGCCGCGGGATGATCCACCTGTCGAGATTCACCCCCAAGAACTCCGGGTACTCCACCAGCCAACCAATCTCAAATCCCATCCTGCTCACCAAGAACTCCAACTTCCTCTCCACATCCTCTAGGCCATATAGAATAGCCCGAGGCTCGACAGAGAGCACCCTCAGCGCATCCCGCCGGCTTAGCCCGCGCTCGTGCAGGAGCTCCACCCGCCGCCTCGTGGCGATTGCGGCGCTGAGTACGCCGTCAGAGAGGAGCCGGTCCTTGACGGGCTCCCGGCAGCGGAGCTCGTCCAGGAGCTCTACGAGGCGGGACGGCTCGCCGGGCTCCATGGAGAGAAGCCCGTCGGGATCGGACTTGAGAACGTTCTTGATCTCGTCCGCCGGGAGGCGGAGGCCACGAAGTTCTTGGAGAAGGCGGCCCAGGCGGTGGGTGTTAGAGATGCCATGGAGAAGGGAGGTGGCCTCGGCGGTGGTGAGGCCGGCCGTGCGGTGGAGCAGATGGTGCAGGTCGGTGGCGATGGCAGCTCGAGGGTGTTCTTGGGTTTGCGGGGGTTCGATGGTTGTCGCGGGGTCACTGAGGATACGTTGGATGCGGAGGAGCTCGCGGAGGTCGTGAGATGAGGCCGAGGTGGAGAAGGGATTGATGTAGTGGAGAGAGTGGGGGAGGCGGCGGTGAGTGGCCCGTAGAGCGAAAGCCATGGCGGCAGCAGGCCTGCAGGCGGCGGCGACGGAGAGCCAGGGCTTGTTCGGTTTGTGATGATTCCACGGGGATTGAGGTGTATTGAGGTGGGTTTAATCCCGTGCAGGTCAAATCCCCCCCGAATACACTTCGATCCACTCCAATCCACCTGAGCAGGGGATTAACCGAACAAAAATGGCTAATTGACAGATCTGCCCTCAGCGAAACTTCTAACAAAAATGCGCCTACCTATCCGAATCAATGCTCATCTCCTCTATTCTAACTAAAATAAGTGTTCCGTCAAAAAAAACTAAAATAAATGATTAAATTTTATTATACCCCTCCGTTCCAAATATGCGGTGTATAATTTTTAGAAAAGTCAAATCTTATAAACTTTGACTAAGTATATATTAAAAATAACGATATCCACAATACAACTATATATAATATAAAGAGGTAATTGCACCACTTATACAAAAACTTGTCCTTCAGATGCATTTTCATACAAGAACTTGTGCAATGTGTTTCCGCAGTACACATACTTGCGTTTCAGGTATAAAATCATACAAAAGGCTGTGAGGCAGTGCCACGCTGGTTTTGAATCTTTACAATTAAGTCTATAGGAAATAAAGTATTAGCACGTCATGAGCAGCAACCATGCCGCCGGCATCCTGCGCCGCCGTGTGGCCGAGCAGGAACTCGAGGGCGAGATGCACCAGGACAATTTCTAGCTTGTCAGCCCCTGCCTCTTTGACTTCGGTGCGTCGTCCCACCCAACGCTACCTGACGTACTGTCGCCGCCTGAAGCTTCACCGGCTTGAAAAAAGGCGCCGGCGAAACCCAGCTGTGGCCTCCTCGACACCTTGAAATGCGATGGCACCGGGTGGAGCATGCGGCGCCGCATCAAGGAGCAGCAGCGTCCGGCGCCAGCATCGGCGACTACGAAACAGAGGTCAGCGTCAAGGAGCAGCAGCGTCCGACGCAGGAGGAGGATAAGAGGAGCTCTGTCAGCAGCAAGAGGAAATGGATGAGGCGGAGAAAATCAACGAAGAAGCCAAGCAGTGAGAGGAGTAGGAAAAAGAAGACATACAAGAGTCCCAAAAAGCAGAAGAAGCACCACCTAGAAGTGGGCAAGGAAGCGAAATCTGAGGCAGGAAAAACTTACAGTGGAAGGTAACCATATCCTGTTCTAAGATCCTTTCTGAACTGCACTTGCAATCATCTTTTATATTGTCTCCCCACTAGCAATGTATAATAATATATTAATATTTAGTTAGAATTTGGTTTCAGTGTTCCATCTTCAAAAATTATTACAATCCATCTGATAAGGATCACGCCAGTGATCCTTGAGTTTTGTCCCGATCTTTCACAGCGAGTCAACCCGGATAAATATTCTTCCAATCACGCGAAGAACGCAACCTGAAGAAGAGGAACGAATCCAGCAAGCAACGTGAAGAGAATCAACACGCCTCAAACCTGAGCCTGATAATCCTTGATGAACACAAGAACCTTCACAGCAATATATCAATGAGATAGATAACGGCAGCGCCGTCCCCGGAGGGATGCTACACGCAGCACACAACTCTTTGGTTTAACTCTAATTTCTCAACTCCCCTAAACCCTAGACTGCTGGCCTCCTTATATAGATGGCCAGAAAACTGTTGGGCTTGGACAGGCCCAAACCCAAAACACAAATAAACCTAAGTGGCCCATAACATGATCTGACACACGAAATAACATAAACAGATATGTAAATTGCTGACACAACCTTAGACTAAATTATTTCATATCGTAGGTCGTCCTGGCGTGCCAATCAGCAACGAGCTTCCCTCATCTTGGTGGAGTCCTGAAATTGGGCTTCACCTCCTCCTTCGTGCCCATATCATCCTCCCCCCCCTTCAAAAAGCGTTGTCCCCAACGCGTGAGGGTCTGCTCGAAAGGGTGACGGAATATCAACGATAGCACCATGCATATTCGCCGTCTTCAAGTCTTGCTTGCCTTCCTCACCACATCCTCCCTCTTGGCCTGCTCGACTTGATACAGCCCTAGGTGGTTGCACCTCTTTTTTTCGCCAAATAAACTTGTGCTTAGGCGCCTCCACCTTCTTCTTCTCAAACCTTGCTGGAACCTTGCGTTGCTGAACATGAACCTGCTTAGCACGACCCTGCAAAGTAGTAATGCCCGGGCCACACAACTGACGAACACGTCCATCTTTGCCTGTATGCACACGCACTGCTGCTCCAACAAAACGTCTTCGAGGTGTTCTAACAAAACTATGGCTGACTACCCGCGGCACCGTATGCACCGGAACACGATCAGCATCACCGTCTTCAGTCTGAACACCCATGTCAACACGAACTGGAAGTGGAACACATGGAATACATGCTGACATATCCTTCCCTTCATCAATATGAGGCTTGACTTCAACCGGCTTGTCACTAACAAGAACAACTGGCTTGTCATCTACAGGCTTGGCTGAAATAATATCACCACTGACGCTTTTGGCATCATGCTCCTCAAGCTGCACCTTAGCTAGCCCTGGTTGTGGCTTAGCTTTATGCAACTTCTTCTTGCGAACCACCAACACGACATCGGACTTGATTTGATCATCTCTCATAGGCTTCAAAGTCCGCTGTTTGCCATCATGCACAAAAGAATATGTATTTGCTCTCCCAGCATGCATAGCATTGCGATCATACTGCTATGGACGGCCAAGTAACAGCCCACACACCTCCAATGGCAACACATCGCACTCGACCTCATCAACATAATCACCAACTGTAAATGGCACACGTACCTTATGAGTAACTTTCAGCATACCGCAACTATTTAACCATGCAACATGCTTAGGTTCAGGAATACGCCATGCCGACAAACCCAAAGTCGACACCACAGCCATACTGATGCCATTACAGTAGCTACCACCATCCACCATGAGCTTGCACGCTTTGCCCTTGATCAAACACTGCGCCTGAAATAAAGTCCATCGCTGGCCTCTATCCGCTGTCATGCAAGTCTCATCATGTACTCTTTTGAGTTGCATATTCAGCCCACTCAATGGTACAACCTCCTCCACGATATCCTTGACAACATCAGCCTTGACAACATCAACCGCTGACAATTCAGAATTCGTGGCTGCCACCTTGCTAACTGTCGGCAATGGAACAACTGTCAACTTCTCATGAGTAGTCACAGCTGTCGCGACCTTCGGTATAGGAGCTATGCTCTTGCCAACATCCTTTATCCGATGAACAACCTTGGGTGGCTTCTTAATTACTTCTACGGGTATCATGGGCTTTCGAGAAGGAACCACGGTGCTAGAAGGTATAAAGCACTCTCGCAGAAATTTCCTGAAATTCGCCCAAGTTGCAGAGGTAATGCTCTTCTCCTGCAACGCTTTATGCCACCAACTGTATAGCCTGTTATCCACGCGTCGGTCTGCAAGAGCCAAACGGGTAGAATCATTCATGTTTTGATCATAGGTAGCACACCTGTAGAAACCCTGTAGCATATGACGTTCCCATGACTCAAACTCTTCAGCTGTTGCATCATAGGTCAGTTGCCAATTGATCTCATATGCATCATATGCTAAAACACCATCCAGGAGGTCAAGATAGTCATTGAAAATATCGCTAGATTTCTTACCACTGCAACACTTATAGCCGTAATAATCACCCGGGAAAGAATTCATCTTGTTACTATTTTGTCCTAGCCTTCACTGATTTATCAATACAAAACAATTTTACCTGTGCTTTTCCTTGCAGCTATTGGTATTGAGTAGTATCTGTCGAAATTGCAGTCAAAACCAGCGAACGAAACTGACAAAACGAATAAAAACTGGGTGAACGTCCGGCGCCTGACCACAGAGATGGTCTGAGGTCTAGCGCGCGTTCCCGACCGCAGCGATTGCGCCAGGCGCAGCCGAGCGAACAGCTCGAGGCCAGATGGGCCGGCCCACTAGGCAACCGCCGAACAAGAGCGCGAGTCACGGGCGACTGGGCGAGCGATCCCAGGCGGTCAGCGCGTGGCCACGCGAAGCGAGCGAGGCGCTACTCGCTCGGGGGCAGACCTGCTCCGGGCCCAGGCGCGGGGTCGATCCCCTTTTTTTTTACTTGATGTTCGATCGGATCTGGCAAGGCCTCGTCTTAGTTACGAAACCGATCAGATCTTGCGAGATCCTGGGTGAGCGAAACGGGGATCAGATCGATCCCTCGATCTGCCGGTGTGATCCCTGGACTCCCTCGATCAGATTGCGAGACCTCCTGGGTGTAATGCGCGTGCGATCGCTGTCCCCGTTTTTTTTCTCTTCCTTCGATCGGATCTGAAATCGGCAATCAGCTATTTTCCTCCTGTCTTCCTCCGATCGAATCTTAAACAGTATGAATCAAATCAACCGAAGCTCCAATGAAGAACAATCCGCCAATCAATCAGTAGAATATACTCGCAGTGATAAACCCAGTAATCTGATATCACATGATAAGGATCACGCCAGTGATCCTTGAGTTTTGTCCCGATCTTTCACAGTGAGTCAACTCGGATAAATATTCTTCCAATCACGCGAAGAACGCAACCTGAAGAAGAGGAACGAATCCAGAAAGCAACGTGAAGAGAATCAACACGCCTCAAACCTGAGTCTGATAATCCTTGATGAACACAAGAACCTTCACAGCAATATATCAATGAGATAGATAACAGCAGCGCCGTCCCCGGAGGGATGCTACACGCAGCACACAACTCTTTGGTTTAACTCTAATTTCTCAACTCCCCTAAACCCTAGACTGCTGGCCACCTTATATAGATGGCAAGAAAACTGTTGGGCTTGGACAGGCCTAAACCCAAAACACAAATAAACCTAAGTGGCCCATAACATGACCTGACATACGAAATAACATAAACAGATATGTAAATTGCTGACACAACCTTAGACTAAATTATTTCATATCGTAGGTTGTCCTGGCGTGCCAATCAGCAACGAGCTTCCCTCATCTTGGTGGAGTCCTGAAATTGGGCTTCACCTCCTCCTTCGTGCCCATATCACCATCCCAAACTAAGCAAATAGAAAATGTGAGTGTTGGGTTCTTTATGAGAATTTAGTCTTAGTTGATAAAAAAATAGCCGTATTCAGTATGTATAGTTAGATACGTGCACTCCATTTTGGTCAACATTGGTCATGATTTGTTGTTAGCTGCAAGTTAGAATCTAGGATCAACAAGAAGGTGAACCGATCAACTACAGTGATGATACAAACCATGAGATCGATGAACATAGCTAGCTTAAATGGGCATATCTTTTTCTTGATTGACGGTGGCAGTAATAGTAGGTATCGGGGTGTCAGGTGGAATCCCACCTAAATCCCACCTTTAGTACATTTTGATTTTTGTAGTATAAATTTTGAGACAAAAATTTATACTAGAATAGGCAAAATAAGCTACAAATGCGACTCACCTTATCCTTACATGCACATTGATATATACCAGAGAGGGGGAGAGGGTGGCAAGTTCAAAGGGCCTTGACAGCTTACATACATATAGAGAGAGTTCATTCTGCTAACTGATTTTCTCACTATTTGTATGGAGTACCATTGTTCTGTTGTGAACTAATGCACTGTCATGTCTATGTTTGTTCCTGAAAGGCTGAAATAGCTGCCTCGTTCTAAGTTCTGACCGAACAGATAAACAATTTCTGCTGGCAAGCAATGGAGATAAGATGAAGATAGGAATAGACTCTCTAGCTCACGATGGCAAGCAGGTGCTTTATCAAAAAAATGATGGCAAGCATGCACTGGCTATTGGTGGTGATAGTGGCCAAGCCACGAGCGAGCAGATGTCACCGTCGTCCACTACGGTAAGAAGAGGACGACGGGGAAGAGCAGCTTCCGCATCTGCAAGCCACATGGCACGTTCCTGTGGCCAAGCATGAGGTCAGGCTCGGACATCAACGGGGGAGGCAGCAGCGGAATCATCATCGCCACCGGTGGGTCGCTCCCACACAGCAGCAGCGGTAGGTGCCCCGGTATCGGGCCCGGGCTCCCGCTGTCGTAACGACTAACGAGCCCAGTTGAGATGATCGAGTCGCCGCTGGACGAGCACGTGATCGTCGCGGACTACTTCTCCAGCCCACCCTCAGCGTCGTGCACGAACGCCCACAATCTGATGTCCCTGCCTAGCCCCAGGCCACCCCTCAAGCCACAATCACCCTTGAGCACTTTGCACTCCTTCGCCGGCCTCACCTTTCGCCATGTGGTTAGTACCTGTATAAGACACTTCTACTTTCGCTAAATGTTTAGTCCGGCCGCCGCTGGCACCCAGCTTGTCGGCTAGGGATTTGGTCAGAAGAGAGGATTTGGGATTTCCTCTTCAAATTCACGGGGGGAATTGTCACCTTTCAAAGAAACACGTGGGGTTTTCTACAAAATGTTCAACGCACAGGCGTGCCTTCTTCCAGCATGGCAACGCCAGGTGTCGGCCTCACAGCGTTTTTGTATGATTTTGCACCTGAAACACAAGTATGTGTACTGCGGGAACACAATTTGCAAGTTCTTGTATAAAAATGCACCTAAAGGACAAGTTTTTGTATGAGTGGTGCAATTACCTCTAATATAAACATATATTTTATGATGATTCTAATAAAATTAATTTAGGAATATAAAAATTGATTGATTTTGCTAAATATTTTATTAAACTTAACTAAGTTTGACTTTGACTAAAAACTATAGGCAGCATAAATTCAGACAGAGGGAGTAGATACAGATCTTACCTAGTATACATTTTAAATAAGTCTAGATGTATTCATTTGTAACAAAATTGAGTCACTTATTTTAAAATAAAGATAATATTTATAATCCACAATGGGGTAAAGGGTGTATTTGGTTGAGCGATCCGGGGCACATTGTCTCACTCAAGCCACATGCCAAGTTCTTGTCTGGCACTAACTGCTGATGGTGTCATCGCTAGTCGACGATCCATGATAAAGTTAGGGCTCTTGAGATTTGAGACGAGGAACATTTTTTTAGAATGTTGTCCTATAATAATAATATAATTTAGTTAGTATCAGCGTACCTCTACCAATTATTGTATAGATTTCATAGCTTGATGCTAAGAATATCTATTTACCCTTAAAGTCAGTGTACTCCTTATTTTTTTTCAGGTGGTACTTCCTTTTATTAGTGTTGGAGTACCATTACGTATCATCCATTAGATTGACAAAAATAGATGGCCTATATTTTATTAGTTGAATGCCCGTGCGTTGCCACGGATCCGTAAGTTTTTTTCATACACATAAATATTATGAACATGATAATTCATATATAAACCAAATAATATTTAAAAAAAATATTTTTGGCTGCTTAAATTGCAATCTAAAAGTCTATAATTCTACAACATATGCATGGAAAGCAATAACCCAACAATTAGCTCTTATAGTTAAGTGTATGTGGGTCAACCATATAAAATACTCAGCCTTGATAAAGTTGTTCGATTTATTTTATGAGTGAGACGTGTCACACTAATTCTCATATGTTTTCTCACTTTTTGTGACTATCATAAGCATTTTTTCTTGTTGTGTATCTTCTTGTCTATCGTGATCATCCCGCGCAAAGAGATACATATTTCTCATTTCTTCCATCTCCTTTTCATCAGTTTGCGCTCTTCCTCCTACATGAATTAACTTTCATATGCAAACATTGTCACTCCTACATGCAACAAGAAAAAAATGTCGGCATTATTAAGTTGAGCCAATAATCAGTTGCACAATAATATGCTTATAAGTTATTAAAAAACCTCACTTTACAAAGGTGATTTGAAAGATAGTAAGTGAAGTCTACAACAAAACTAATGGGTAATTGTGTATAAACATGCACAAATGTTAGTCATACTCTTTCATAATGTATTTTTCACTAAAGATATGCACATAAACCTGAAAAGATATATAATATTTCACTTCTTAGCATCAAGACATTGAAGATAGAAATAGAAAAATGTTGTGTACACTGAAGAATTAAGAGCTAGTAGATCAACATCCCAAATCAAAGTACATATGGACTTCTTACATCGGAATATTGTAGATGGTGTGTTAAAGTATGGAGGGTGAATTTTGTGAGTATACGCATGTGTGTGGCTGTGTGGGTGTTATTTTCACCGCTGATGCATTCCTTGAGATTGGCGCTCCTGATGGGTGGACAGACCGCTGATCAGTCACAGCACCAAACTCCTTTTATCCTTTCATTCCGCAGCGCGACGCACAACACTGCACAACCTGTCCAGGTAGGTACGTATGATGCCGGCTGCCCCAAACCAGAACAGACTGCCACGCAGGTGCGCCAATATCTTTCCTCAAGTTCCCCAGATTTTAGCTCTCGCCGCCGGGAAGAATTGAGCTACCAGTATCCCTAAATATTCCGGCGCAGCACCAGTGGACAGAAGCCACAGGAGAGGGAAGCTGGAGGAGGAGGAGAGGTGAGGAAGCAGCCCGCGCAATGAATGCACCTGGCGGCAGTGCGTCTGCCCAAGCACCACCAGCATCACAAGGCGGCAAACCTGGAGCGCACCTTCACCAAGCTGCCACGCCGGAAGCGCTCCGACTCTGCGTCGGCGGGGGCCAGGGAGAGGGATGGCCGGCATCCATCGCCAGGGACGACTACGATAGCTCCATGGACGACTCCGCCATCATGGCGTCGATGAGCAAGATCAAGCTATCGGAGAACCTCGCCGTGACGTACTCCCTCGGCGCCTTCTTCCGGAATGCCACCGTACTCCCTCCCGCGACCGTGTCGCCAACCTGTTCGTGTGCGTCTCGGCAGCCTACCCGCAGTTCCCCTACGATGCCAAGGCGATTCAGTCCACGGACGCCGCCGTGGTCGCGGAGGTTCCTCAGGACCACGCCGATGCGGCCAGGGATGTAGTGCACATGGAGGAGCAGGCGACATCTGCTCAAGCCGTACCAATTCAGGGCGCGTAAGCTGGAGGTGCAATTGCAGGCCAAGGACGCCGAGCTTGACGCCAATGGCTCCATCACCGTGGAACTCCTGGATGAGCAGATCATGGAGTTTCGCCTCCATCCTGGCCGCACCCTTTGATACGTCTCAAACGTATCTATAATTTTTGATGCTCCAAGCTTGTTTTTACACCATTTGGTTAGTGTTTCGTTACACTTCGTCGCATTTTTATGCATTTTCCGGAACTAACCTATTAACAAGATGCCACAGTGCCAGTTTCCTGTTTTTTACTGTTTTTTTGTTTCAGAAAAGTTACACAGGAAATATTCTCGGAATTGGACGAAACAAAAGCCGAACATCCAGATATTAAACGAAGCTTCCAGAAGACTGAAGAGGATACGGAGCCGAGCCAGACGCTGGCCTCACCATAGGGCGGCGCGGCCAGCGCCTGGCCCGCACCCCCTACGGGTGAGACCACCCTGGTCCACCTCTGACGCTGCCCCTTCGCCTATAAATACCCCCCGACGGGAAAAACCTAAATACCCGATCACTTTTCTAGAAACACATCGCGATCCACAGCCGTTATCGACCCGAGATCGGGAGGGTCCAGAAGCTCTTCTCGGCACCCTGCCGGAGAGGGGAATCGCCACCGGAGGTCTTCTTCATTGCCATGCTTGCCTCCGGTGCGATGAGTGAGTAGTCTACCTTAGACTATGGGTCCATAGCAGTAGCTAGATGATTGTCTTCTCCTCCATGTGCTTCATGTTTAGATCTCGTGAGCTGCCTTTATTGATCGAGATCACCGTTATATAATTCTACATGTTGTGTTTGTTGGGATCCGACGAATATTGGTATTATGATTAAGTTGATGTGCTGAATATTATCTTATGTTATCTCTATGTTGTCTATAATCTTGCATGCTCTCCGTTGTTAGTAGCTATCTTGGCCAAGTAGATACTAGTGACTCCAAGAGGGGGTATTTATGCTCGATAGTTGGGTTCATGCCTCTATTTAATCTGGGGGAGTGACAGAAACCTCTAAGGTTGTAGATGTGATGTTGCCACTAGGGAGAAAACAACATTCTTATGTCCAAGGACATATGCTTTGTTTACATTACACACTTTGCTTAATACAGTTATCTGTTGTTTGCAACTTAATATTCATGGGGTCCTCGGATGATTCCCCGTGGGTGGATTATTAGTCATAGATGCAGTTGGATGGCGGTCTATGTATCTTGTTGTAATGCCCAGAGTAAATCTCATAGTGATCCTCTTGACATATGCCCGTTATCTTTATTCTATCAATTGCCCAACTGTAATTTGTTTACCCAGCATGTTGTTATTTATCTTATGGAGAGACACCACTAGTGAACTGTGGACCCCGGTCCAATTTCCTTTATATTGCTATCACCTATTTACTTTACTCGCACTGTTTACTTTCTCGCATACTACTATTGCTTTCCACTCGATACGCTCATTCCTTTGTTTACATCAAACCGGTGAGATTGACAACCTCATCGTAAGTTGGGAGCAAAGTTCTTGGTTATGTTGTGTGCAGGTTCCGCGTTGCTACTAGTTAAAGGCGCGCTAAAAAGCATCGTTAATGGCGCCCTTGTTAGAGTGTCATGCAACTGGCAGGCATCACCTTCTTGAGTTTGGCTTTTTCCTACTGGATTGACATACCTTGGTTTCATAACTGAGGGAAAACTTGCTGCTATATTCATCACACCTTCTCTTGGGGTTCCCAACTGGCCGGTCATTTACATCATCAACACCGTGCCACCAACAAGTTTTCTGGCACCGTTGCCGGGGAAAAAGAAGACTTCTGCAAGGGGAGTTTCGCACGCACATCCTTTACTTTGTTTATTGTTTTGCTTTACTTTATTTTTACTTGCATTGTTTTATCAAAAACTCAAAAAAATTAGTTTCCTTTATAATTGTTTTTACTTGTCTGATTTTAGCTTTGCTAGAATGGGTACTCATGAGAACACCAAGTTGTGTGATTTTACTAGCACTAATAATAGTGATTTTATCTGCACTCCTATTGCACCACCTACTCCTGCTGCTGATTTTTATGAGATTAAACCTGCTTTGTTGAACCTTGTTATGAAAGAGCAATTTTCTGGTGCTAGTACTGATGATGCTGCAGCTCATCTAAATAATTTTGTTGAGCTATGTGAGATACAGAAATATAAGGATATAGAGAGTGATATTATTAAGCTTAAGTTGTTTCCTTTTTCTTTGAGAGGAAAAGCTAAGGATTGGTTGCTATCTTTGCCTAGAAATAGTATTGATTCTTGGGCTAAGTGTAAGGATGCTTTTATTGGAAGATACTATCCTCCTGCTAAGATTATAGCTTTGCGTAGCAATATTATGAAGTTTAGCCAGTTTGATAATGAACATGTTGCTCAGGCTTGGGAAAGAATGAAATCTATGATAAAGAATTGCCCTACTCATGGACTGACTACTTGGATGATTGTCCAAACTTTTTATGCAGGACTGAATTTTTCTTCAAGGAACCTATTGGATTCAGCTGTTGGAGGCACTTTTATGTCCCTTACCTTGGGCACCGCAACAAAGCTTCTCGACAATATGATGGTAAATTATTCTGAATGGCACACCGAGAGAGCTCCACAAGGTAAGAAGGTAAATTCTGTTGAGGAAACCTCTTCCTTGAGTGATAAGATTGATGCTATAATGCTTATGTTTTCTAATGATAGGACTCATGTTGATCCTAATAATGTTCCTTTAGCCTCTTTGGTTGCTCAAGAAGAGCATGTTGATGTAAACTTCATTAGAAATAATAATTTTAACAACAATGCTTATAGGAACAATTTTGCTAGTAACAATTATAGGTCGTATCCTTCTACCAATGGTAATGGTTATGGTAACTCTTATGGTAATTCCTCCAACAACACTAGGGCCGCGCCCTCCGAGCTTGAAGTCATGCTCAAGGACTTCATCGGTAAGCAAACTACGTTTAATAAGTCTGTTGAGGAAAAGTTAGGCAAAATTGATATTCTTGCTTCTAAAGTTGATAGCCTTGCTCATGATGTTTAACTTCTGAAACTAAAAGTGTTGCCTAATGAGGTGAAAGAGAATAATACTTTTGCCACTACTAATGCTATCCAAGTTAGAATTGATGAAAATGTTAGGATGTTAGCAGTGGGAAAGAGAAGATGAGATGGCTAGAAAGATGAAGGTATGTACCATTACTACCTCTAATGATGTTGTTCCAAATGCTAGCAATCCTCTTACTTTGATTGGTGTAGAGAAAACTCCCACTCCTTGTGTTAAAAAGCCTAAATCTGCTAAAACTTTTTCTCAAAAGAATGCTGAAATTTTTCGGAGTGTGGGAGATGATAGCTCTATTTTCTTTAACGATTTTGATGTTGATGGCTGCAATATATCTGAAGTTATTTTGTTCTTGCAAAAGCTTGCTTTGAGTCCCAATGCTAGTCCTATAAATGTTTCTTTTACTAAGCATATTACCAATGCTCTTATGAAAATTAGGGATGAAAAGTTGAAGCAAAAAGCTTCTATTCCCAAGAAGTTAGAAGATGGTTGGGAACCCATCATTGATATGCATGTTAATGGTTTTGATTGCCATGCTTTATGTGATCTAGGTGCTAGTATTTCTATTATGCCAAGAAAGATTTATGACATGCTTGATTTACCACCGCTTGAAAAGTGCTATTATGATGTTCCTATTGCTGATGTTGCTAAGAAGAAACCTTTGGGAAGGATTAATGATGTTCATATTATGGTTAACAATAACCTTGTTCCCATTTATTTTCTTGTTATGGATGTTGAATGCAATGCTTCATGTCCTATTATTTTGGGAAGACCCTTTTTCGAACTGTAGGTGCCATCATTGATATGAGGGAAGGCACCATCAAATATCAATTCCCACTCAAGAAAGGTATGGAATACTTCCCTAGAAAGAGAAAGAAATTACTTTTTGACTCTATTCTTAGAGCAAATTATGAGCTTGATGCTTCATCACTTCATATTACTTGATTCGCACTTTCTGCGCCTAGCTCAAAGGCGTTAAAGAAAAGCACTCTTGGGAGATAACCCATTGTTTTACTTTTAGTACTTTTTATTTTATTTGAGTCTTGGAAGTTATTACTACTGTAATAACCTCTCCTTATTCTTTTTATTTCGTTTTTGTGCCAAGAGAAGCCTCTAATTTGAGTGAGGTAAGATTTGGAGATGTTGCTGTCCTGAAACAGATTTCGGTGCTGCACCGTAAAAATTTATGAAAATTCTCAGAATATCTTTTTGACCTTCGATTTCTTGTGCATATGCCCCAGGTTGTATCCAACCTTTCATTAGTTATACACTTTTTGATTTGAGCAACAGAAAACCCTCAAAAAAATCGACCTTTGTCAGCTGTTCTGTTTTGACAGATTTCTGCCACTATTTGTGTTTGCCTCTTTATCGCTTTCTTTTTTAGTTCTTTTGATCACGGAACTTTTGGGGAAGTTGCTACAGTAGTATATACTTTATATGTGGTGGTTTTGATATGAAACCTGAAGCAAAAAGGGGTTGATTCATTATTATGCTTACACTAATGCTGCTAATAGAATGGTATTTAGTTTTGTATGAAGGAAGTTTTCAAGTGTAGGGATTGGAGAATGATGAGATGAGTTGAAGAATGGACAAAAGCTCAAACTTGGGGATGCCCATGTCACCCCAATAAATATCCAAGAGGTACAAGCATCAAAGCTTGGAGATGCCTGCTTGATGTGGGTAGGATGACCACCCAGTTGGGAACCCCAAGAGGAAGGTATGATGAATATAGCAGCAAATTTTCCATCGGTAAGAAACCAAGGTTTAATCGTCCAGTAGGAAAAAGCCAAACTCTAGAAGGTGATGCTTGCTAGCTTAGTGAGACTCCAACAAGGGCGCCGTTAACGATAACGTGTTAGCACGTCTTCAACTAGTAGCAACGCGAAACCTGCACACAACACAACCAAGTACTTTGCTTTCAACTTACGATGAGGTTGTCAATCTCACCGGTTTGCTGTAAACAAAGGTATGAGCGTATCGAGTGGAAAGCAATAGTAGTATGCGAGAAAGTAAACAATGCGAGTAAAGTAAAACGGTGATAGCAATATAAAGGAAATTGGACCGGGGTCCACAGTTCACTAGTGGTGTCTCTCCATAAGATAAATAACACATGCTGGGTAAACAAATTACAGTTGGGCAATTGATAGAATAAAGATAACATGCATATGTCGCGAGGATCACTATGAAATTTACTCCGGGCATTACAACAAAATACATAGACCACCATCTAACTGCATCTATGACTAATAATCCACCCACGGGGATATCGTCCGAACACCCCATGAGTATTAAGTTGCGAACAACAGATAACTGCATTAAGCAAAGTGTGTAATGTAAACAAAGCATATGCCCTTGGACATAAGAATGTTGTTTTCTCCCTAGTGGCAACAGCACATCTACAACCTTAGAGGTTTCTGTCACTCCCCCAGATTAAATAGAGGCATGAACCCAACTATCGAGCATAAATACCCCCTCTTGGACTCACTAGTATCTACTTGGCCAAGATAGCTACTAACAACAGAGAGCATGCAAGATCATAGACAACATAGAGATAACATAAGATATATGATTCAACACATCAACTCAACATAACACCAATATTCATCGGATCCCAACAAACACAACATGTAGAATTACATAACGGTGATCTCAATCATGTAAGGCAGCTCATGAGATCTAAACATGAAGCACATGGTGGAGAAGACAACCATCTAGCTACTGCTATGGATCCATAGTCCAAGGTAGACTACTCAGTCATCGCGCCGGAGGCAAGCATGGCGATGAAGAAGACCTCCGGTGGCGATTCCCCTCTCCGGCAGGGTGCCGGGAAGAGCTTCTGGACCCTCCCGATCTCGGGTCGACGACGGCGGCGGATCGCGATGTGTTTCTGGAAAATTGATCGGGTACTTAGGTTTTTCCCGTCGGGGGGTCTTTATAGGCGAAGGGGCAGCGTCAGAGGTGGACCAGGGGGTCTCACCCATAGGGGGCGCGGCCAGGGGCTGGGCCGCACCCCCTCATGGTGAGGCTGGCCCCTGGCTCGGCTCCGTCTCCTCTTCGGTGTTCTGGAAGCTTCGTTTAATATCTGGACGTTCGGCTTTTATTTCGTCCAATTCCGAGAATATTTCCTGTGTAACTTTTCTGAAACACAAAAATAGCAGAAAACAGGGAACTAACACTGTGGCATCTTGTTAGTAGGTTAGTTCCGGAAAATGCATAAAAACGCCACAAAGGGTAACGAAACACTAAGCAAATGGTGTAAAAATAAGCATGGAGCATAAAAAATTATAGATACGTTTTAGACGTATCAGTATCCCCAAGCTTAACTCCTGCTCGTCCTCGAGTAGGTAAGTGATAACAAAAGAAATAATTTTTAGGGTGACATGCACCTACACAATCTTGATCATCTATGTAAAGCATTGAGTGCTGGGATCAAAAGAACTTAAAACATGAACATGAAAGATATAATCTTGATAGAAGAAACTTAGCAACCATGTTATAACATGAAAATGAACACAAACAAAAGATCATGAAAATGAAACAATGAAAGTCAAAGGTGTGTTTAAATTATAAGGAAAAACATACAAATGGTTTTCAGCTTGTCCTTCATGAGAGAGCAAAACATAAATGCATAGGACACCTTCAAGTTTAAGAGGGCGACTAGATACAAATAATTTAAGAACAAGTGAAACCAACATCGCGAATCAATCAATGAAAACTTTGGGACAATGCACATTATGATGGGTTCGTAGCATAGAAAACAAAAAAATTCCTACGCATGAACACAAAACTAGCCAAGATCATCTATGAGATGGTAGCAACAGAGACTAACCCTCGAAGAGCGGTAGCGGGGATTACGTTCCCGCACAAACGTTGCCGATGGAGACTCAACGAAGACGCACGTAGTCGATGTAGTCGTTCACTTGACGTAGTCGACGTAGTGGTTCACTTGACGATCTCAAGATCGTGTACAAGGCGCCACAACCGGCGGCGCCTCCGTACTCAGTCACACGTACGGCTTGTCGTCGTCTCCTCCACGCCCTCGGTCCCGCGGGGCAGCGGAAGAGGGGATCCGCCGGACACTCCAATACTCACTTCTTCAAGTGTGTGAATCTCGAACTAACAATCCGGCAGAGCTTCCCTAAGCCAAGACGGATTTGGGGCAGCAACTTTGCGGGAGAGGGGAAGGATCAAGTGTGTGAATCATGGAGGAGAGGGGGGTTTTATAGGGGAGGAGAGGGCAGCCCCCTTGGGGGGTGCGCCGGCCCCTAGGAGGAGGTCCTCCTCCTCATCATGGTGGTAACCCCCCCTTCGTGGTGGTAACCCCCTCATCAACATGAGGTAACCCCCATTTTAATTTTGCATGACATTCATGCTAATTAAAATTCACACTTATTGATTTAATAAAACATTTTTATTTCTTTAATATTTGTTAATTCATTCAATTAACAAACATTAACAAATACACCCTTGAGTTATTTCGATATCCCGAAACAGTTTCGGTGCTTTTCTGAAACAACCCTCATGATGTTCTGTAATTCGATTGGAGTATCATATCCACTCAAAAACGACGGCGAACCTTAAGTGTGTCACCCTATGGTTCGTGAATAACGTGGATATGATCGAGACTCCTCTCTGATCAATAATCATCAGCGGGATCTGGAAATCCATGACGACTCCCACTTACTCAACGATGAACTAGTGATCGTGTGAACCAATAACGAACATAGTTAATTCCTTTTGTCTCGCGATATTATTACTTATCCGAGATCCGATCATTTGGTATCAACCATACCTAGTTCGATCTCGTTCCCGAAAAGTCTCTTTACTCATTCCGTGATAATGCATTCCCGTGACCTAATCACATGCTTGCAAGCGATTCCAATGCAATATCACCGAGAAGGGCCCAGAGAATATCTTCCCGTCATCGGGTCGGACAAATTCCACTCTTGATCCATGAGCCTCAACTAATACTTTCAGAATACCCAAATCAACCTTTATAATCACCCTGTTACGGTGTGACGTTTGATATCATCAAAGCACTCTTCCGGTATCAGTGATTAACATGATCTCATGGTCTGAGGATCAGAACTATTTCGTATGAGTTTGATATAGCAATGAAACTTGATGACTTGATCATATTGCTTTTCGTACTATGGGTGTAAGTGTTCATCACATCATTCTTCTAATGATATGACCCCGTTATTAACAACATCCAATGTTCATGATCAGGAAACCTTGATCATCGGTTAATCAACAAGCTAGTATAAAAGAGAGGCTTTACTAGGAACCTTTTAGTTTATTAATCACACAAGTATTAATGTTTCTGATTAATACAATTCTAGCATGAGAAATAAACATCTATTATGAACACGGAATAATATAATAACAACTTTATTATTGCCTCTCGGGCATATTCTTTTCAGTCTCCCACTTGCACTAGAGTCAATAATCTAGATTACATAGTGATGAATCTAACACCCATTGATATCTGGTGCTGATCATGTTTTGCCTTGGGAGAGCTTTAGTCAACGGGTCTACCACATTCAGATCCGTGTGTACTTTGCAAATCTTTACATCACCATCCATGACATGTTCACGGATGGAGTGAAATCGGCGCTTCACATGCTTGGAATTCTTGTGAGACCTTGGCTCCTGAGCATTGGCTATGGCACCATTGTTGTCACAATAGATAACCATTGGATCCAATGCACTCGGAACCACACCTAGTTCGGATATGAACTTCTTCATCCAAACTGTTTCCTGCGCTGCTTCTGAAGCAGCAACATATTCCGCCTCTGTAGATGATCTCACTACCACGCTTTGCTTGGAACTCCTCCAGCTCACTGCTCCTCCATTCATAACAAATACGTACCCGGATTGAGACTTGGAGTCATCCGGATCAGTGTCGAAGCTAGCATCAACGTAACAACTTGCGACAAGCTCTTCTTCACTGCCATATACGAGAAACATATCCTTAGTCCTTCGTAAGTACTTAAAGATATTCTTGACCGCCGTCCAGTGTTCCAAACCTGGATCAGATTGGTACCTACTAGTCAAACTAATAGCATGTGCCACATCCGGTCTTGTACATAACATGTCATACATGATAGAGCCTATGGCAGAGGCATAGTGAATCTTATTCATTTCTTCTCTATCTTCAGCTGTAGCCGGACTTTGAGTCTTACTCAATATCTTTCCTTGCAACATAGGTAAGAACCCTTTCTTACTTCCGTCCATTCTAAACTTCTTTAGAATCTTGTCAAGATATGTACTTTGTGATAGCCCAATTAAGCGTCTTGATCTATCTCTATAGATTTTGATGCCTAAAATATACGCCGCTTCACCAAGGTCCTTCATTGAAAACTTACTGTTTAAGTAATCTTTTACGCTCTTCAAAAGTTCCGTATCATTTCCAATCAGCAATATGTCATCCACATATAATATTAGAAATGCTACAGAGCTCCCACTCACTTTCTTGTAAATACAAGCTTCTCCATAAGTTTGGACAAATCCAAACCCTTTGATGACTTCATCAAAATGGAGATTCCAACTTCGGGACGCTTGCTTCAGTCCATAAATGGATCGCTGAAGTTTGCATACCTTGTTAGCATCCTTAGGATCAACAAAACCTTTGGGCTGTACCATGTACAGCTCTTCCTCAATGTTACCATTAAGGAACGCGGTTTTCACATCCGTCTACCAAATTTCATAATCGAAAAATACAGCAATTGCTAACATAATCCTAACAGACTTTAGCATCACTACGGGTGAGAAAGTCTCATCATAGTAAACTCCTTGAATTTGTCGGAAACCTTTTGCGACAAGTCGTGCTTTATAGACGGTCACATTACCATCAGCGTCTGTTTTCTTCTTGAAAATCCATTTATTCTCAACGACCTTTCGGTCATTGGGAAGTTCCACCAAAGTCCATACTTGGTTTTCATACATGGATTCCATTTCGGATTTCATGGCTTCATGCCATTTGTTGGAATCTGGGCTCATCATCGCTTCATCATACGTCGCAGGGTCATCGTTCTCAACAATGGCATTTACGACAAGATCACCATACCGTTCAGGAGCGGCGCGTGTTCTTGTTGACCTGCGAGGTTTGGTAGCATCCTCTTTTGGAGTTTCATGATCTTCATCATTAGCTCCCACTTCATTTGGTAAAGTCACCACCGGAACGGTTTCCGGCGCTGCGCCACTCGCCAATTCATGAAGAGGAGGTTCAATAACCTCATCGAGTTCTACCTTCCTACTATTCACACCTTTTGAGAGAAACTCTTTCTCCAAAAAGGATCCGTTCTTAGCAACAAATACTTTGCCTTCGGATCTGTGATAGAAGGTATACCCAATTGTTTCTTTAGGGTATCCTATGAAGACGCATTTTTCCGCTTTGGGTTCGAGTTTATTAGGCTGAAGTTTTATCACATAAACATCGCATCCCCAAACTTTTAGAAATGACAGCTTAGGTTTGTTTCCAAATCATAATTCATACGGTGTCATTTCAACGTATTTAGATGGAGCCCTATTTAAAGTGAAAGCGGCTGTTTCTAGCGCATAACCCCAAAAAGATAGTGGCAGATCGGTAAGAGACATCATAGACCGAACCATATCCAATAAAGTACGGTTACGACGTTCGGATACACCATTTCATTGTGGCGTTCTAGCGGGAGTGAGTTGTGAAACTATTCCACATTCTCTCATATGTGTGCCAAACTCGTAACTTAGATATTCTCCTCCACGATCAGATCGTAGAAATTTAATCTTTCTGTTACGATGATTTTCTACTTCACTCTGAAATTCTTTGAACTTTTCAAACATTTCATACTTGTGTTTCATTAAGTAAATATACCCATATCTACTTAAGTCATTAGTGAAAGTAACAAAATAATGATATCCACCACGCGCCGACACACTCATAGGTCCACATACATCAGTATGTATGATTTCCAATAAGTCTGTCGGCCGTTCCATTGAACCGGAAAACGGCGTTCTAGTCATCTTGCCCATAAGGCATGGCTCGCATGTCTCAAATGATTCATAATCAAGTGATTCCAAAAGTCCATCCGAATGAAGCTTCTTCATGCGTTTAACACCAATATGACCTAAACGGTAGTGCCACATGTATGCGGCTATATCATCATTTTAACTTAATTCTTTTGGCATTCACGTTATGAATATGTGTTTCATTACTATCAAGATTCAAAAGAAATAAACCATTCCTCTTAGGTGAATGTCCATAAAAGATATTATTCATATAAATCGAACAACCATTGTTCTCAGACTGGAATGAATAATTGTCTCGCACTAAACAAGATCCGGAAATGATGTTCATGCTCAACGCAGGCACCAAATAACATTTATTCAGGTCAAAAACTAATCCAGATGGTAAATATAGAGGCAGCGTCCCGACGGTGATCACATCAACTTTTGATCCATTGCCGACACACATCGTGACCTCATCCTTCGCAAGTTGTCGCTTATTCTTTAGCCCCTATTTCGAGTTACATATGTGAGCAACCGAACCAGTATCAAATACCCAGGCGCTATTGCGACTACTAGTAAGATACACATCAATAACATGTATATCATATATACCTTTGTTAATCTTCCCGTTCTTCTTATCCGCCAGATACTTTGGGCAGTTACGCTTCCAGTGACCCGTGCCCTTGCAGTAAAAGCACTCAGTTTCAGGTTTCGGACCAACCTTGGGTTTCTTCTCAGAACCGGCAACAGATTTGCCATCCTTCTTGTTTCTACCCTTGGACTTATTATCCTTTCTACCTTTCTTGAAATTAGTGCTCTTATTGACCATCAACACTTGATGTTCCTTTTTGATCTCCACTTCTACAGTCTTAGGCATTGAAAGAAGCTCGGGGAGAGACTTCCTCATGCCCTGCATGTTGTAGTTCATCACAAAGCCCTTGTAGCTAGGTGGGAGAGATTGGAGAACCCGATGTATTCCCAACTCATTGGGAATCGATATTCCCAAAGAGATGAGCTTATCGGTGTACCCAGACATTTTGAGTACGTGCTCGCTAACGGAGCTGTTCTCTTCCATCATGCAGCTAAAGAACTTTTCTGAAGCATCATAACTCTCTACGGCTGACGAGGGTTAACTCGACAAATGTCCTATATGAAGGACTTAGGATCGGGGGAAGAGGGCGTCGGATGAACTCGAAGGTAAAGGTTAGTCGCAATAAGTGTATATCGAAAGTAAACGTGGGTATTCAACCTGGCTTGCTTTCAATCTGCCCTACACCGTCCCCTCCTGGCCCCTATATATAGGTGGCCAGGTCTCGAGGATCGGGTAGGGTCCGATATAGATTACAATATCGACATACGGTAAGAACTCGTATTCGACTATCATTACAATTAGGCCTAGCTTAACTTGCCTCAGGGGTACTCAACTAACGGGATCTATTAACTGTACCCTTATCAATAGCCCCTGAGATTCTACCGGAATTGCAGATTCGGGTTGAATCTCTAATCTTCAAATCTTCGACTTGATCAATTCTTCGATTTCTTCATATATTCAAATCTTCGACTTGGTCTTTCGACTTACTTTCATGATATTTTTTCGCAAGGGGTTTTGATGAACAAGCCTGACAACTCTGACGGATCAAGAGGTCAGTTAACTGCCGGAAAAGATACTTGTCACCTACTTCAAATTCAATCCCCTTGGACTTGAATTCGGGATACCGGTCAAACCCATTCTTTTGCCGCATTTAGGACTTACAAAGAACGAGTCCCAGTGGTTCTCAGGGTACCCAGTGCGTCCACCAGGATTTTCTTCGCATCGTAGACACGGATACATACCAGCAGAGCGCATCCATGTGCGTATACCAGGCCACACAGGACGGATCCCGGGGTCTTACCTTCGTGACAAGTTACGGCATTCGAGTTGCGTTGCGATAACATAACTCGAGAATCTCATGTCGCAGTCAAATCTTGACTGAAAATATTCAGGTTTCAACAACCATAAAACTCGCTCCCGATGGGAGTAGTCTCTTTGCATTTTGTCGACTATATAGCCGAAGTTTGTATGATATACTTTCTTCATCCTCGATACTGATTATCTCATCCTCTATCGGGTGCGCGCTCAGCGCTCCCAATGGGAGTAGCCCCCGAGGCTATGTTTGAATACTTGTAGTCAAGCATAGGCTCAAAATTCACTTCGTCTTCTTTCTTGTAATATCTCCTGTTTACAAGCCCCTGAGCCCAAGGCGAGGTCTTTTATATCGTGCAACCACACTCTCCCCTTCTTATTTTTTCTCCTTTGGTATTTATCGTCTGCTACGTGCAGAATTTATCTCTTTTGGAGAATACGTTGATGGGCTTTGCTTATCATGGGGGCCCGATAATACGTGCTTATAAATAAAGCACCTTCTGGCAAGGGTAAAAACCCTAATCAGATTCCTCCTCCGCCGCATCATCTTCTCTCTCCATCTAGGGTTTTCTAGCCTTTTCCCTTGTCCACATGGCTGACACAGATGGTTCCCATCTGAACCTTGGCTCTCTGGTGGCGCCGCGAGGTCGGGGTCGCCCTCGTGGAAGCAAGAATAAGAACAACACAACTCCGGCTGCCACAGGATCGTCATCGGCCGCTCCGGTTAAACGTCGTCCCGGCCGCCCACCTGGTAGCAAAAACAAGCCCAAGGTGACTAGCGCTGCCCCAGGTCCAAGCGCTCCTCCTCCTGCTGCTCCCGCTGCTCCTGCTGCTCCCGCTGCTCCTGCTGCTCTTCCCAGAATCTTTTCTTTCTTCTGCATTGCCATGGCGCAGTGCCGCGAGATTCAGCGTCTGCCGCTGAATTTCACAAAGTTCATGGATGGGCGTGAACCGCGAGAAGTGGTTCTCCACGAGCAATCTGGCAGCGGGACTCCATACGAAGTGGAGGTTTGGTATGATGGCAACGGCGAGCAGTACTTTAAGGGTGGCTGGTCGCGGTTTGCAGAAGACCACGACATCCATCAAGGCTTCTTCATGACCTTCGACTTCCATATCGGCACGTCAAAGTTCGACATGAAGATCAATGACGGCACTCAGTGCCAGAAGGAGTATGAAGCTGAAGTCCACTTTCATTAGGATATGCTTTATATGTAATTTCTTTTGATAATATCCTTGCTGCCGTGCCATATGTAATGAATATTCGTACTTCGTTTTGATGTTTTTATTAGTACCATGAGAACAAATCATTGTTCTGAGGTATGCTTTCTATATATCGGGTTCTTTGCGAACCAATTGGTATGAAGAATATCGGGTTCTTTTGTGAACCAAATTGCTTGAAGAATATCGGGTTGTCTGCACAACCTTATAGTGAAAAAAGATCTCCATGTCGTGATAAAAGTTTCTTTCCTACGACCCGAGGGTTGAAGCCCCCGAGCGGAGAAGTAGAGATACTTGTACAATTTTGTCGAGTTCAACCCAAGGAACCCGACCTATGGCCTCATGTTCTGGGTTCAGAAGGTTAACTCGAGTTTAATTATACCACTAGATTTATTCTATGCGTAAAAACGTCGTAGCTGCTCCGCATTCCACGGGTTGCCTTCGTCTTTTCCTATCTTCTTGTCTTGTAGTCGATAAGCTCCTCCTGGTATGACTTCTGTAACGATGTAAGGTCCCACCCAAGGGGACTCTAATTTCCCGTGGCTGTCTTGCCTGAGTCGCAAAACTAGATCTCCCACCACAAAGGATCATGGACGAACTCGACTACTGTGGTAATTTCTTAGACTCTATTGATACTACATGGCCCTTTCTAATGCCTTATCTCTTGCTTCATCTAGTGCATCGACATCGTCTTGCAATGCTTCTGTTGATGTTGTTTCGTTGTATGCCGTCACCCTTGGAGCCTCGTGCGTAACTTCGACTGGAAGCACGGCTTCTGCGCCATGGACCAGGAAGAAAGGAGTTTCTTGAGTTGCTGCGTTGGGTGTGGTTCTTAGACTCCAAAGAACGGAGGGCAATTCATCTACCCAAGCGCTCTTGGCTTTCTCGAGAGGTGCTAAGAGCCTCTTTTTTATCCCACTGCATATCAGGCCATTTGCTTTTTTGACTTGCCCATTTGTCTTTGGGTGCGCCATAGATGCAAATTTGAGTTTGATTCCTAGTCCTTCGCAGTAACTCTTGAATTCCTTGGAAGTGAAGTTTGTCCCATTGTCCGTGATGATGCTATATGGTACGCCGAAACGGAACACTATTGACTTGATGAAGTTGATTGCTGCTGTTGAATCTTGAGTTGTTACCGGGGTTGCTTCCACCCACTTGGTAAATTTATCGACTGCTACTAGCATGTAAACATGTCCTCCTGGCCAAGATTTGTGCAACTTTCCCACCATATCGAGGCCCCATTGTGCAAAGGGCCAGGATAATGGTATTGGCTGTAGCTCTGCTGCTGGTGCATGTGGTCGAGATGCGAATCTTTGGCATGCTTCACACTTCCGAACTATATCTTTCGCGTCTTCGATGGCTGTTAACCAATAGAATCCTGCATGAAATGCTTTTACCGCTATTGCCCTGCTGCTTGCATGATGGCCGCACACTCCGCCATGTATATCTTTTAGTATTACTTGTCCTTCCTGAGGCGTTACACAACGCTGCAAAACGCCGGTAATACTTTTCTTGTATAATTTCCCCTGCAACACGACAAATGCTTTCGATCGTCGAGTTATCCTCTTGGCTTCTACTGCATCTTCTGGTAACTGTTTATTTATCATATACGCGAGATACGGCTGCATCCAGGTTTCTTCTATCATCATGACTTTCTCGGGTTCCGACGCAGCCCCCGAGCCTGCTGCAGTAGTCAAACTTTTGATACTTTTTATTGACCTTTCTACTATTTCCTCACAGAATACTCCAGATGGCACGGGTAGACACTGGGACCCGATATTTGCTAAGTTATCGGCTTCTTCATTGCTGTTTCTGCTGATGTGCGAGACTTCGCATCCATCAAATGTTCCTTCGAGATAGTGATATAAGTTCTTGTAGGCCATCATGTTGTCATTGATTGCGTCGCATCTGTTCATAACTTGTTGGACAACAAGGTTTGAATCCCCAAATATTTTTAGTCGAGTTGCCCCACATGCTTTGGCCATCTTCATTCCATGTAGCAGAGCCTCGTATTCTGCTTCATTGTTAGAAGCCTGCGGAAAACTCATCCTTAAGACGTACTTTAGTTTGTCGCCATGCGGCGATATCAAGATTACTCCTGCTCCTGCGCCTTGTACTCTTTTAGAACCGTCGAAGTACATTGTCCAGACACTCGATAGATCTGGCGGTCCCGTGCTCTGCAGCTCCAACCATTCTGTTGTGAAATCTGGCAAGATTTGCGACTTGATTGCCTTCCTTTTTTCATACGTGATGTCCATGGGAGATAATTCAATTCTCCACAAAGAGACACGTCCTATTGCTGAAGGATTGTTCAATATGTTCGATAGTGGCGCTTCATTGACCACTATAATTGGGTGCACCGCAAAGTACTGTCGCAATTTTCATGCTGTTGTAAAGACACTATATGCGAGCTTTTGATAATGCGGGTACCTCTGTTTTGTCGGGGATAGTACTTCACTGATGAAATATACCGGCCTCTCGACACCGTGGGCTTTTCCTTGTTCACTTCTTTCGACTACCAATACTGTACTCAACACCTGATGGGTTGCGGCGATGTAGAGTAGTAGTGGTTCTTTTTTGTTTGGTGCAACCAGCACTGGTGGCGTGGAAAGCACTTTTTTCAACTGTGCAAAAGCCGCGTCTGCTTCTTCTGTCCATTCAAATTTATCATCTGATTTCTTCATGAGTGCATAGAAAGGAAGCGCCTTTTCTCCCAATCGAGCAACGAAACGACTTAATGCCGCAACGCGTCCTGCAAGTTTCTGGACATCGTGTAGTTTTGTGGGTTTTCCCATTGTTAAAATTGCTTGAATCTTCTCTGGGTTCGCCTCTATTCCTCGTGCTGATACCAGGAACTCCAAAAGTTGTCCTGCTGATACGCCGAAGGAACATTTTGTCGGGTTAAGCTTAAGCTTGTACCTGCTCAGGTTGTCGAAGGTTTCTGCCAAGTCGCTGATTAAAGATTGCTCCTCTCTTGTAGTGATGACCACATCATCAATGTAGACTTGGATGTTGCGTCCTATTTGGCTTCTGAGGTAGTTTTGCATCATCCGTTGATAAGTTGCTCCTGCATTTTTTTAGGCCAAACGGCATTACTTGGTAGCAAAACACTCCGTACGGTGTGATGAAGGCCGTCTTTTCTTCGTCTTCCTTCTTCAATTTGATCTGATTGTAACCAGAATACGCATCCAAAAAGGAAAGCCTCACGCATTCCGCTGTTGAATCAATTATCTGATCGATGCGGGGTAGAGGGAAGGGATCCTTTGGACAATGCTTATTGAGAGATGTGTAGTCGACACATACTCCTTGTACGTCTGTGTTCTTTTTGGGTACGATAACTGGGTTCGATACCCAACTCGAAGTTTTGATTTCTCTGATAAATCCGGCATTTTCCAGCCTGTGCAATTCTGATGCTATCGCCTTCCTTTTAGGTTCATCAAATCGTCGTAATGGTTGCTTGACTGGCTTTGCCTTGGGATCTACATTTAAGGTGTGCTCGACGAGTTCCCTGGGAACCCCTGGCATGTCTGATGGACACCAGGCAAAGATTTCCTAGCGCTCACGGAGGAACTCGACGAGCGCGCTTTCCTATGCGGGATCCAAGTTCACCGCAATTGATGTCGTCTTGTTTGGATCTGTAGGGTGTACCTGGATCTTCTTTGAGTCCTGAGTTGTGTCGAAAGCCTGATCTGGCAGGGATCGTCCAACGTCGGGTAGCACATTATGATCTGTTTCTCCTTTTAGCCTCTCATATTCTGTTGTCATGCCGAAGGTTTGCGCCATCCTATTGAATTCTCTGTCACATGTGTTTGCTACTTCAAAGCTCCCTTGTACTGTAATTGTTCCTTTGGGTCCTGGGATTTTTAGCGTAAGATATGCGTAATGAGGCACTGCCATGAATTTTGCAAATGCTGGGCGCCCCAGGATTGCATGGTATTGTGATGGCCAATCCATAACTTCAAATTCCAGCTTCTCTCTGCGGTAGTTGCTGCTACTGCCAAAGCAGACGTCGAGTTCTATTCTTCCCAAAGATAGTTTGCGGCTCCTGGTACTATTCCATGGAAGGAGCAGTCTGTTGGCTTTAAACTCGACAGCGAGATACACATTGCCTTCAGTGTTCTAGCATATATCAGGTTGATGCCACTCCCTGCGTCCATAAATACTCTTCCGATGTCGTACCCTCCTATTTGTGCCTTTAGAACCATAGGCGAGTGGCCTGGCCTGGGAACTTTCCTTGGGTGGTCTGCTCTACTGAACTTAACTGGTTGATCTGACCACCACAGGTACTCTGTGGTAGCTGGTGGTGACGATATTGCTAGGTTTACTTGCCTGGATATGCTCTTTCGCTCTTTCTTCGACTTAGGCACCGGTTGAATCATGGCTGATATGTAAACTTTTGACTCTAGGTGCCTTGCTAGCCTTTGCATTTGATATCCTTGAGTTGTGTGCTTCTCTTCTTGCCATCCTCCTTGGTTTGAACCCATGGCGCTTTGTAGCCTTAGGAACGTTCTACAATCCTTCATCTGGTGATTTGAGACTCTTTTCCCATCAAGATATGCGTAGTGGATTCGACAAGGTCCGTATAACATATCCTCGGCCGAAGGACCGGAGTATCTCGATTTTTCTACTCCTTTTGCCTGAAACCTCCTGTTTACATATCCTTCCTCTTCTTCTGCTGCGTAGCCCGCGGCTACCTGATTTCGCCTTCCTTGGTTATCCCTGCTGCGGTGTCATCTCCTCTGTCTGCTTATTCTGTCGACTTCTGGTGAACGTCCCCTTTTGTTATTATATGCGTCTTCTCCATCAGCAAATTTGTTGGCATCTTCCATTAGCTCGGCTACTGTTGTAAGTCTTGTTCTTCCTATTTCTTCCACGAGATCTGAGCGACGAAGTCCAGCCGAAAAAGCGTGTATTGCTCGTTCGTCGGAGACGTCCTCTGCTGAGTTTTTGATTATACTCCATCATTGTATATAAGAACATAGAGTTTCGCCTTTCCTTTGCACACACGCCTTAACTTCCTCCAGTGATGCTGGGCGCTTGTATGTTGAACGAAAATTTCTTGCGAATTGGCTTTCGAGTTCTCCCCAACTTCCAATGTATTCGTTGGGTAGGGTATTCAACCACGACCGTGCTGCGCCGGTGAGGTGTAGCTGCAAACTTTGCATTGCAGTCGCTTTTGTTCCCCCTAATATCTGCATTGCCTGCAAATAGTCTGATAACCACAGGGTAGGTTCTTGCGACCCGTCATATTTATGTTGATCATATGGTAATTTGAATCCTTTGGGTACCCGAGTTTTGCGAACCCTGCGGGTAAAGCATATTGCGCCCATTTCTTTATCGTCGTCTTCATAATTTTCTTCCCTCCAGGCATGGCGTGATTTATTTACTCGAGCCTATGCTATTATATTTCTTGCGTCCTCCTTCCTCTTTTGTCGCCTTTCCTCTTCTGATGACTCACTATACTCGTTATCTGCGAAGTTGTATCTGAGCTTCTCCTTTTGCTTTTCCTTGTAGCTTGTCGACTTTGTGTCTGGACCTTTTTCCCTGATCTTGCTCTCCACTATTCTGAGGTTTTGTATCGCGGCTCGGTGCATATCTTCTCGTGGATCCCCGGGTTCTGGCCTTGTAGTTAGTAAATACGCCTGTGCTGCTATCAACGCTGCTTCTGGCATTTCTTGCATGAAGTCATCTTTCTCCTCTTCTAACTGTGGGGTAGGGCTCCTCGAGTACCTTTCTTCTCTGCTGCGTGCTGTTGCCTCCCTGTTGTGTTTTGGGTCTCCGCGCCTTTCTCTACTGTACTCGGAATCCTCACTATAGTCATCCCAGTATTCCTCCCTTGATACACTGTTATTATTTTGAAGAACCGTGTCTCTTTCCTCCCTTAATTTCTTCCTATGTTGGTATAATGCATACTGATATCCCATTAGAACTTCTCTTCTCGATCCTTCGGGTACTTCTGTACCATGATTAATAGCTGACTTGATCATTCTCCATTCGCCAGCCGAAACGTGGACTTTCTCCTTATCCTTTTTGCTGTGTTCTTTTATTTTGTCGACTTGCCTGTCGACCTTTTTACTTCCTTCGTTGTTGTTCTCTTCTTCTACCTCGGTGATAATGACGCATAGCTGATGCACTTTGGAGATGCCACTGCTTCCAACGGCGAAGTCCCTTGCACTGTTGCATGTTTGACTTACCCTTTCTTCTGAGTCGAAATTTTCCCGAATTTTGTCGATTGGTGCTTTTTCCAAGCTGACCGGTGAGTTTACCTCGCTAGAAGAGCCTTCTGATGATTCCAGTATTACCTCTGTTCCGGGCTTGCTTGCCGACGGATCTGGTTTTGTCGAATTCGAGAGGCGGGATGAACCCGATGGTCCGACGAAGATGCTCAAACTTCCAATTGTTAGCTCCATCTCCTGACTTCCGTCGAGTTCTGAACTGCTATTGGCTAAAAGCGAAAAAGCTGTCGAATTCATGACTCCAACACCCAGGTCCCCACGGTCGGCGCCAATTGATGAGGGTTAACTCAACAAATGTCCTAGATGAAGGACTTAGGATCGGGGGAAGAGGGCGTCGGATGAACTCGAAGGTAAAGGTTAGTCGCAATAAGTGTATATCGAAAGTAAACATGGGTATTCAACCTGGCTTGCTTTCAATCTGCCCTACACTGTCCCCTCCTGGCCCCTATATATAGGTGGCCAGGTCTCGAGGATCGGGTAGGGTCCGATACAGATTACAATATCGACATACGATAAGAACTCGTATTCGACTATCATTACAATTGGGCCTAGCTCAACGGGCCTCAGGGGTACTCAACTAACGGGATCTATTAACTATACCCTTGTCAACGGCAGTATGGGAGTTGAAAATCAGTTTCAACTCTCCCATTGTATCATAGGTGTTGCTGTTCTCGAAACCTTTTCGTAGCTCCGGCTCAAGTCCATACAGTATGCCGCAATGAACTAAACTGTGGTCCTCCTTACGAGTTAGAAAAACATTTTCTCTTCATCGGGAGCATCTTCTGCAGGCGGGTTACCTAGCGGTGCCTCAAGCACATAGCCCTTTTGAGAGGCATTGAGCAGGATCCTCAAGTTAAGTGCCCAGTTGGTGAAGTTGCTACCATTGGTGGCTAGTTTTTCTTTCTCCATGAACGCATTGAAATTTAGAGCAGGTGGTGCCATGATATACAAATTATTTGCAAAGTTAATTTAGACTAAGTTCATAATAGAATGAGTTCAGGTTAAATCAAAATTCTACGTGAACTCCCACTTAAAAACAACATCCCTCCTAATTTTCTTAAGTGATTACATGAACCAAATCCACTATACCGCAACCGATCATCACGTGCAACAGCATAGTTTCAAAGGCGAACATCACCATGTTCATCATATCAACCATATGACTCATGCTTAACCTTTCGGTTCGTGTTCCGAGGCCATGTCTGTACATGCTAGGCTCACCAAGTAGAACCATAACATTTGCGTGTGTAAAACTGTCTTAGACCCGTCGTATGTGAACGTAGAGTCTATCACACCCGATCATCACAAGGTGTCTCAAAACGATGAACTTTCTTGACGGTGCATATTATGGGAGAACATATTTTATCTTGATATTTATGTGAGAGGGATTATCTTATAATGCTACCACGCGATCAAATCTAAGCAGAATAAGATGCATAAAAGGATAAACATCACATGCATATATAATGTGATATGATATGGTCCTTCACGCATTCGATCTCCATCTTGTGTGTCATGGCATGATCTCCATCATTCCATCGGCGTTGCACCAAGGTCCATGGCGCGCCACCTTAGTTGTCTTCCTCCATTACAATATATCACTTGGATATATATTCGGCACGCAGGCCATTTAAATGAAAAGACAACCATATGGCTCATGCCGGTTGTTTATAACTTACAAACAGGATCATTGCATACAATTTGTAACATAAACAATTTAACCATATCACATCACATGCCCTGCAAAAACAAGTTAGACGTTTCTAATTTGCCTTGCATATTTTACGTGGTTTGGGGCTTTCTAGGAAGAACCGTTCTTACCTACGAACATGTAACCACAACGGTGATAAAAATATTATTAACAACTCTTTGTAAAATAGATCATAACTATAGTGGGAGAAACGTGCATCCGCAAAGCCACATATGCCGAAGCATGTCAAGTGTGGGACAAGTCTCGTGAACGCGGTTACGTAAGGTTAGTCTCGGGCAGCTTCAATCCCACTATGCCACTATGATCCAAAATACAAAATAAATTGCAATAACATGATCATCAATGCCCACATCCACATGTGTTCTAACTGTGCATACCAACTACGTATAGAGATGACTCTGATACCACTGATGGGTTCGTAGCATAGAAAACAAAATTTTTCCTATGCATGAACACAAAACTAGCCAAGATCATCTATGAGATGGTAGCAACAGAGACTAACCCTCGATGACCAGTAGCGGGGATTACGTTCCCGCACAAACGTTGCCGATGGAGACTCGACGAAGACGCACGTAGTCGACGTAGTCGTTCACTTGACGTAGTGGTTCACTTGACGATCTCAAGATCGTGTACAAGGCACCACAACCGGCGGCGCCTCCGTACTCGGTCACACATACGGCTTGTCGTCGTCTCCTCCACGCCCTCGGTCCAGCGGGGCAGCGGAAGAGGGGATCCGCCGGATACTCCAACACTCACTTCTCCAAGTGTGTGAATCTCGAACTAACAATCCGGCAGAGCTTCGCTAAGCCAAGACGGATTTGGGGCAGCAACTTTGTGGGAGAGGGGAAGGATCAAGTGTGTGAATCATGGAGGAGAGGGGGTTTTTTATAGGGGAGGAGAGGGCAGCCCCCTTGGGGGGTGCGCCGGCCCATAGGAGGAGGTCCTCCTCCTCATCATGGTGGTAACCCCCCCTTCGTGGTGGTAACCCCCTCATCAACATGAGGTAACCCCCATTTTAATTTTGCATGACATTCATGGTAATTAAAATTCACACTTATTGATTTAATAAAACATTTTTATTTCTTTAATATTTGTTAATTCATTCAATTAACAAACATTAACAAATACACCCTTGAGTTATTTCGATATTCCGAAATAGTTTCGGTACTTTTCTAAAACAACCCTCATGCTGTCCTGTAATTCGATCGGAGTACCATATCCACTCAAAAACAACGGCGAACCTTAAGTGTGTCACCCTACGGTTCGTGAATAACATGGACATGATCGAGACTCCTCTCCAATCAATAATCATCAGCAGGATCTGGAAATCCATGATGACTCCCACTTACTCAACGATGAACTAGTGACGTGTGAACCAATAATGAACATAGTTAATTCCTTTTGTCTCGCGATATTATTACTTGTCCGAGATCCGATCATTTGGTATCAACCATACCTAGTTCGATCTTGTTCCCAACAAGTCTCTTTACTCGTTCTGTGATAATGCATTCCCATGACCTAGTCACATGCTTGCAAGCGATTCCAATGCAATATCACCGAGAAGGGCCCAGAGAATATCTTCCCGTCATCGGGTCAGACAAATTCCACTCTTGATCCATGAGCCTCAACTAATACTTTCAGAATACCCAAATCAACCTTTATAATCACCTTATTATGGTGTGACGTTTGATATCATCAAAGCACTCTTCCGGTATCAGTGATTAACATGATCTCATGGTCTGAGGATCAGAACTATTTCGTATGAGTTTGATATAGCAATGAAACTTGATGACTTGATCGTATTGCTATTCGTACTATGGGTGTGAGTGTTCATCACATCATTCTTCTAATGATATGACCCCGTTATTAACAACATCCAATGTTCATGATCAGGAAACCTTGATCATCGGTTAATCAATGAGCTAGTATAAACGAGAGGCTTTACTAGGAACCTTTTAGTTTATTAAGCACACAAGTATTAATGTTTTCGATTAATACAATTCTAGCATGAGAAATAAACATCTATTATGAACACGGAATAATATAATAACAACTTTATGATTGCCTCTCGGGCATATTCCTTTCACATTATACTCAGAATGACAACTATGCTCTCTTAGACGGTGCATAAAGGTAGAAGGTGGTGACTCAACATAAAAGTAAAAGAAATGCCCTTCGCAGAGGGAAGCAGTGATTGCATGTTTTATAAACCTTCAAAAATTATGGTACTTACTAGCTTTGAGCTCTCATTGCCCCCATCATAAGCATCTTGAATGGTTAAATTTAATGCGAATACACTTATGATGCATATGCTTGACAAATCATAAGTTGAAAACCTCGTGTCCCGTGAAGTACGAATACCCAAACCTCATGCTACTTGACTTAGAGTCCCAAGCAAGCTCTTGTCATTGTAAGTATACACGTATCATCGAGAACTGCCAACGGGGTACCTCCGTGCCCGATGACATGGAACAAGCCCACATCAAAATGACAGGACAAACAGACAATGAACACCTCGGCATCTCTTTTATTTACCATTGGTATAGCTTTTTATTGTGAGATGCGTCGTCGAATGTTCACTATGGGCATGCTGTAAATTTCCACCATGAATTATGCATGGCTTAGATTAGCGGCCCAGGCATTTATCTAACACGTATACAAACTCCATGATCCCGCAAGATTCCCAATTGATTTCACATCGCGAGTATCCATAAACAAAAGATCACGATATCAACTCAAATAAGAAGTGCAATGTTGAAAGCTTGCCCCATGACGACATGGCTGGGATAATTTCCAACTTACAACTTCCAAGCATAACAACTCAACATAAGAGAGCCACAATGTCAAATTTTTATGAACGAGAAAAATAAAGTGTGCCATCAGGTTCGTGAGAGCTTTACTGACCAATTTTCGCATAATACCAAAAGAGTTTAGTTTGAAGGATAGATAAAAGCAAGTCAAATGTACTTTGGAATAGCAAATTGCTAATAGGTATGTATGGTGGACACATTGGAACAACTTGTTTTTTAGGAGTTGGATGCACGAGTAGAGCTCATACTCAGTACAAAATGAGGGCTAGCCAAAGACTGGGAGCGACCAACTAAGAGAGCAATATCGGCCATAATCATGCAAAGCAACAAAGCATTAAAAGAAGCATAAGATGGCATCAAAAGTCAAAAACTAAATGATCATAGAGTCTTATGGCGACTTTGTATGAGTCTAACATGAGTGAGCATGCGCCAAGTCAACCCAAATAAAGCATCAAAGGAGAAAACCAAAATAATGCTTCCAAATAATATAAACAATGCATGATTTTTTCAAAGGCTCATTAAGCAATCTCAGTCATTTGAGACAAGTCATGCTACAGCAAAACCACTAAGCATACTATCAAAAAGACATCAAGCATGACATGCAAAAGTCTAAGCCGCAGTCTAAACAAGCTCCTTTTTGTACGACTTTTTTGCATAATTTTTTTTCTCTTTCCAACACCATTCGAACCTTTTTTGAAACAACTCTTTTGATGAAAACCAACATGTACCAGAGGTCAAAATACACCTTGATAAGAAGATCTGAACAAAAATCAAGGAGAAAAATGAAAGCTAAACGCAGTTCTAGAAAAAGAGAACACTCGTTGAACGATAAGAGTGAAAAACGGAGTGTTCTTGGCAAATGAAAAGCAAGGCAACTTCTCCAAAAGAAATTTGTTGGGGTCCAACCATTAATTGCAGCAAACAAAACTAAACAAAACTGAAAACTAAAACAACTGACGCTCCAAGAAAAATGCATAATGCATGAAGCAATAAAAATATAGTGTGTTGAAAGGTGACCTGATTTTTGCCGATGAAGAAGGGGTGCCTCGGGGGCATCCCCAAGCTTTGACGCTTGTACCTCTTGGATATTTCTTAGGGTGACATGGGCATCCCCAAACTTGAGCTTTTATCCATTCTTCAACTCATCTCATCATTCTCCAATCCCTACACTTGAAAACTTCCTTCATACAAAACTAAACACAATTCTATTAGCAACATTAGTGTAAGCATAATAATGAACCAACCCTTTTTGCTTCAGATTTTAACTAAAAACCACCACATATAAAGCATATACTACTGTAGAAACTTCCTCAAAAGTTCCGTGATCAAAATAACTCAAAAAGAAAGCGATAAAGAGGCAAACACAAATAGTGGCAGAAATCTGTCAAAACAGAACAGCAGACAAAGGTCAATTTTTTAGAGGGTTTTCTGTTGCTCAAATCAAAAAGTGTATAACTAATGAAAGTTTGGATATAACTGGGGGCATATGAACAAGAAATCTCAGATCAAAAAGATATTTTGAGAATTTTCACGAATTTTTACGGTGCATCACCAAAATCTGTTTCAGGACAGCAACATCCCCAAATCTTACCTCACTCAAATTAGAGGCTTCTCTTGGCACAACAATGAAATAAAAAGGATAAGGAGCGGTTATTACAGTAGTAATAACTTCCAAGACTCAAATAAAAGAAAAAGTACTGAAAAGAAAACAATGGGTTATCTCCCAAGAGTGCTTATATTTAACGCCTTTGAGCTAGGCGCGGAAAGTGCAATTCAAGTAATATCAAGTGATGAAGCATCAAGCTCATAATTTGCTCTAAGAATAGAGTCAAAAAGCAATTTCTTTCTCTTTTTAGGGAAGTGTTCCATATCTTTCTTGAGTGGGAATTGATATTTGATGGTGCCTTCCCTCATAGCAATGATGGCACCTACAGTTCGAAGAAAGGGTCTTCCCAAAGTAATAGGACATGAAGCATTGCATTCAACATCCATGACAAGAAAATCAACGGGAACAAGGTTATTGTTAACCATAATAAGAACATCATTAATCATTCCCAAAGGTTTCTTCTTAGCAACATCAGCAATAGGAACATCATAATAACACTTTTCAAGAGGTGGTAAATCAAGCATGTCATAAATCTTTCTAGGCATAATAGAAACACTAGCACCTAGATCACATAAAGCATGGAAATCAAAACCATTAACATGCATATCAATGATGGGTTCCCAACCATCTTCTAACTTCTTGGGAATAGAAGCTTTTTGCTTCAACTTTTCATCCCTAATTTTCATAAGAGCATTGGTAATATGCTTAGTAAAAGCAACATTTATAGGAATAGCATTAGGAGTCAAAGCAAGCTTTTGCAAGAACAAAATAACTTCAGATATATTGCAGCTATCAACATCAAAATCATTAAAAGAAATAGAGCTATCATCTCCTACACTCTGAAATTTTTTAGCACTCTTTTGAGAAAAAGTTTTTGCTGTTTTGGGCTTTTTAACACTATTAGTAGGAGTTTTCTCTACACCAATCAAAGTAAGAGGATTGCTAGCATTTGGAACAACATCATTAGAGGTAGTAATGGTACATACCTTCATCTTCCTAGCCATCTCATCTTCTCTTTCCCACCTGGCATGCAATTCTGCTAACATCCTAACATTTTCATCAATTCTAACTTGGATAGCATTAGCAGTGGCAAAAGTATTGTTCTCTTTCACATCATTAGGCAACACTTTTAGTTTCAGAAGTTCAACATCATAAGCAAGGCTATCAAATTTAGAAGCAAGAATATCAAATTTGCCTAACTTTTCCTCAACAGACTTATTAAACGTAGTTTGCTTACCGATGAAGTCCTTGAGCATGACCTCAAGCTCAGAGGGCGCGGACCTAGTGTTGTTGGAGGAATTACCATAAGAGTTGCCATAACCATTACCATTGGTAGAAGGATACGGCCTATAATTGTTGCTAGAAAAATTGTTCCTATAAGCATTGTTGTTAAAATTATTATTTCTAATGAAGTTTACATCAACATGCTCTTCTTGAGCAACCAAAGAGGCTAAAGGAACATTATTAGGATCTACATGAGTCCTATCATTAGAAATCATAAGCATTATAGCATCAATCTTATCACTTAAGGAAGACGTTTCCTCAACAGAATTTACCTTCTTACCTTGTGGAGCTCTCTCGGTGTGCCATTTAGAATAATATACCATCATATTGTCGAGAAGCTTCATTGCGGCGCCCAAGGTAAGGGACATAAAAGTGCCTCCAGCAGCTGAATCCAATAGGTTCCTCGAAGAAAAATTCAGTCCTGCATAAAAAGTTTGGACAATCATCCAAGTAGTCAGTCCATGAGTGGGGCAATTCTTTATCATAGATTTCATTCTTTCCCAAGCCTAAGCAATATGTTCATTATCAAACTGGCTAAACTTCATAATATTGCTACGCAAAACTGTAATCTTAGCAGGAGGATAGTATCTTCCAATAAAAGCATCCTTACACCTAGCCCATGAATCAATACTATTTTTAGGCAAAGACAGCAACCAATCCTTAGCTTTTCCTCTCAAAGAAAAAGGAAATAACTTAAGCTTAATAATATCACTCTCTACATCCTTATATTTCTGCATCTCACATAGCTCAACAAAATTGTTGAGATGAGCTGCAGCATCATCAATACTAGCACCAGAAAATTGCTCTTTCATAACAAGGTTCAACAAAGCAGGCTTAATCTCATAACAATCAGCAGCAGGAGCAGGTGGCAGAATAGGAGTGCAGATAAAATCACTATTATTAGTGCAAGTAAAGTCACACAACTTGGTGTTCTCATGAGTACCCATTCTAGCAAAGATAAAAGCAGACAAGTAAAAACAACTATAAAGGAAACTAATTTTTTTGTGTTTTTTGATAAAACGATGCAAGTAAAAATAAAGTAAAAGAAAAACTAAAACAAAGTAAAGGATGTGCATGCGAAACTCCCCTTGCAGAAGTCTTCTTTTTCCCCGGCAACGGCGCCAGAAAATTGTTGCTTGATGCGGGCAGGATGACCACCCAGTTGGGAACCCCAAGAGGAAGGTACGATGAATATAGCAGCGAATTTTCCCTCAGTAAGAAACCAAGGTTTAATCGACCAGTAGGAAAAAGCCAAACTCCAGAAGGTAATGCTTGCTAGCTTAGTGACACTCCAACAAGGGCGCCGTTAACGATAACGTGTTAGCGCGTCTTCAACTAGTAGCAACGCGGAACCTGCTGATGTCTACGCACGCGTCTGTTCTTGTAGACAGTGTTGGGCCTCCAAGTGCAGAGGTTTGTAGAACAGCAGCAAGTTTCCCTTAAGTGGATCACCCAAGGTTTATCGAACTCAGGGAGGAAGAGGTCAAAGCTATCCCTCTCAAACAACCCTGCAATTACGATACAGAAAGTCTCTTGTGTCCCCAACACACCCAATACACTTGTCAGATGTATAGGTGCACTAGTTCGGCGAAGAGATAGTGAAATACAAGTGGTATAGATGATTATAAGTAGTAAATGCAATCTGGAATAAAAATGGCAGCAAGCAAACAAGTAACAAAACAGTCAGTAAACGGTGTGCAAAGCTTGGAAAAAAGGCCTAGGGATCATACTTTCACTAGTGGACACACTCCCAACAAATATAACATAATTGAACAAGTAAATAACTTCTCTTCACTATGGTACTCTGAATTACCCTCCTATTGAATAACACTAATCATTGCGTAGGGCTACGAAGCACTCCTTAAAGTTCATCAAGTACTTGACAAACACCACTCATAGAGATATCCAAATCAAATCACAACTCAAGATAATATTATTGCAACTTAGACCAAGTACTAACACGGTGCACACACTGTCAACATTACACCATGAAAGGAGGAATAGATCACTTCAATACTATCATAGTGATAATTATTCTCATAATCCATAAGAGATCACAATCGTAGCCTAGACCAAGTACCACCATGATGCACGCACTGTCACCGTTACACCATGGCAGGAGGAATAGATTACTTTAATAACACACTAGAGTACTCATAATGAAGAAGAGTAACATCTACTTATTCAATATGATACAAAGCTCACGATCACATAAAGATCACATCATGGGAGAGAGAGAGGTGAACCATATAGCTACCGGTAGAGCCCTCAGCCCCGGGGATGAACTACTCCCTCCTTATCATAGGAGACAGCAAGGTTGATGGAGATGGCGGTGAGGTCGATGGAGGCGGTGGAGATGGTGATGGAGACCGATGGAGATCGCTCCGAGGGCACTTCCCTGTCCCGGCAGGGTGCCGGAACAGAGACTTCTGTCCCTCGAAATTCGTCGGCGGTGGCGGCGGAGCTGCGGAACTGTTCTGGGAAAAACGCCAACTCTTTTAGGGTTTTTCGTTCCGAGGCTTTATATAGGCGAAGGGGCGTTCTCAGGGGGTTGCTAGGGGCTCCTCACACCAGGTGGGCGTGGCCAGGGGTTGGGCCGTGCCCCCTATGTGTGAGGGCGGCCTCTGGCCCCCTCCGGCTCTCTTTCGGTCTTCGGGAAGCTTCCGGGAAAAATAAGACTTCTGGAACTTGTTTCATCCAATTCCGAGAATATTTCCTGTGTAGCTTTTCTGAAACACAAAAACAGCAGAAAATAGGGAACTGGCACTGTGGCGACTTGTTAATAGGTTAGTTCCGGAAAATGCATAAAAGTGCCACGAAGTGTAACAAAACACAAGGCAAATGGTGTAAAAACAAGCATGGAGCATCAAAAATTATAGATACGTTTGAGACGTATCAGCATCCCCAAGCTTAACTCCTGCTCATCCTCGAGTAGGTAAGTGATAACAAAAGAAATAATTTTTGAGGTGACATGCACCATCACAATCTTGATCATATAGGTAAAGCATTGAGGGCTGAGATCAAAGAACTTAAAACATGGGCATGAAAGACATAATCTTGATAATAGAAACTTAGCAACCATGTTATAACATGAAAATGAACACAAACAAAAGATCATGAAAATGAAACAATGAAAGTCAAACGTGTGTTCAAATCATAAGGAAAAACATACAAATGGTTTTTAGCTTGTCCTTCATGGAGAGCAAAACATAAATGCATAGGACACCTTCAAGTTTAAGAGGGCGACTAGATACAAATAATTTAAGAACAAGTGAAACCAACAATATGAATCAATCAATGAAAACTTTGGGACAATGCACATTATACTAAGAATGACAACTATGCTCTCTTAATGGTGCATAAAGATAGAAGGTGGTGACTCAACATAAAAGTAAAAAGAAAGGCCCTTCGCAGAGGGAAGCAGTGATTAAACATCTGCTAGAGCTTTTCATTTGTAAAACAGAGAGATAAAAATTGGTTTTTGAGAGGTGGTTGTCTTTGTCAACGACTGGCAATGGGGTTCTTACTATCTTCCATACAAAAATGAAGCAAGTTTTCGAGAGAGAGATTGGCACTTTTGTGCTCTTTTATAAAGCTTGGCACTCCTCCCCACCTTTTTTCCTTTCTCAAACCATGGCTAACCGATTCCATCGGGTGCCCACCAACATTCGCATACCATGGAGGAGTGCCTTTTTTCTTTCTTTTTTTTCCTTTTTTCTTTTTGGAATAAGACAATATGGAAGATAGCAAATCCGACCACTACGTCCCCATGAGCTGAAAACAGTGTCACAAAATGAGAAGTATTTTAAAGGTTTTTTGAAAGGTAGCACATAAAAATTTACTTGGAATGGCTTACAAATACCATGCATAGGAATTTATAGTGGACACAATGGCAAACTTGGTTTTTGGGAGTTGGATGCACGAGTAGAGCTCATACTCAGTACAAAATGAGGGCTAGCAAAAGACTGGGAGCGACCAACTGAGAGAGCAATAATGGCCATAATTATGCAAAGCGACAAAGCAACATTAAAAGAAGCATAAGATGGCATCAAAAGTCAAAAACTAAATGATCATAGAGGCTATTGGCGACTTTGTATGAGTCTAACATGTGTGAGCATGCGCCAAGTCAACCCAAATAAAGCATCAAGGAGAAAACCAAAATAATGCTTCCAAATAATTAAAACAACGCATGATTTTTCCAAAGGCTCATTAAGCAATCTCAGTTATTTGAGACAAGTCATGCTACAGCAAAACCACTAAGCATACTATCAAAAAGACATCAAGCATGACATGCAAAAGCCTAGGCCGCAGTCTACACAAGCTCCTTTTTGTACCACTTTTTTGCATAAAGCTTTTTCTCTTTTCCAACACCATTCAAACCTTTTTGAGGAAACTCTTTTGAGGAAAACCAATATATACCAGAGGCCCAAATACACCTTGATGCAAGGATAAAACAAGATCTGAACAAAAATCAAGGCGAAAAACAAAGGCTAAACGCAGTAGCAGAAAAAGAGAACACTCGTTGAACGATAAGAGTGAAAACTAGAGTGTTCTTGGCAATGAAAAACGAGTTCATCTCCTCCAAAAGAAACATGATGTGATCTAACCATTTATTGCAGCAAACTAAACTAAACTAATACTGAAAACAAAAACAACTGACACTCCAAGAAAAACGCATAGTGCATGAAGCAATAAAAATATAGTGTCTTGAAAGGTGACCTGATTTTTGCCGATGAAAAGGGGGTGCCTCGGGGGCATCCCCAAGCTTTGACACTTGTACTTCTTGGATATTTCTTGGGGTGATGCATGGGCATCCCCAAGCTTGAGCTTTTGTCCATTCTTCATCTCATCTCATCATTCTCCAATCCCTACACTTGAAAACTTCCTTCATACAAAACTAAACACAATTCTATTAGCAACATTAGTGTAAGCATAACATAGAATCAACCCTTTTTGCTTCAGGTTTCAACCTAAAAGCACCACACATTAAGCATATACTACTGTAGCAACTTCCCCAAAAGTTATGTGATCAAAAGAACTCAAAAAGAAAGCGATAAAGCGGCAAACACAAATATTGGCAGAAATCTGTCAAAACAGAACAGCTGTCAAAGGTCGAATTTTTAGAGGGTTTTGTGTTGCTAAAATCAAAAAGTTTTCAACTAATGAAAGTTTGGATATAAGCTGGGGCATATGCACAAGAAATCGCAAGTCCAAAAGATATACAGAGAATTTTCACGAATTTTTACGGTGCAGTACCAAAAACTGTTTCAGGACAGCAACATCCCCAAATCTTACCTTACTCAAATTAGAGGCTTCTCTTGGCACAATAACGAAATAAAAAGGATAAGGAGTGGTTATTACAGTAGTAATAACTTCCAAGACTCAAATAAAAGAAAAAGTACTGAAAACAAACAATGGGTTATCTCCCAAGAGTGTTTTTCTTTAACGCCTTTGAGCTAGGCGCAGTAATTTGCAAAGATGCTCATGTGGGCGCCATATGAGAGCTTGAGGCAAAGGCGCCATATAGGAACTTAAAGCAATAGAGAGCACCAAAAATCAGATATGAAAGACAATTAAATATAAACCACTTTCTATGCATATGAATCTTGTAAGAAAATAAATCAACGAGGCACATAGTAGCAAGCATGGATAGATAAAACAAGTGCCACTTCAAGATTTGCAACATAAAGAGGGGAAACTTAATATTGTTGAGATCCATCAAACCATGTTTCCCTCTCTCATAATAACTTTTAGTAGCATCATGAATAGAACTAACAATATAACTATCAAATAAAACATCCCTATCATGAGCCACATGCATAAAAGAATTAATACTCCCCACATGAACAATAGTACTAGGAGCAGATTCAACAGAATAATTATTCTCATCACCATAATCATCAAAAATAGGAGGCATATTGTAATCATAACTAATTTTATCCTCAATAGTAGGTGAACTGAAAATATTATACCCATCATCATAACCATCATAAACTAGAGGTTTAGTATCACCACAAGCTAAAGAACAGCTATTTCGCAAAGCATATTCTTCAAACATATCATCATAAGAAGGAACATCACATATGGGAGATAAAATATTATCAGAACAAACTTTCTCCACTAAAGCTGGGGAACTAAAAATATCATGCTTAACAAAACCAGCTTCCCCAAGCTTAGACTTTTCTATAGCATTAGTAATAACAGTGTTTGAAACATTCATACTAACAACACTATTAGCATGCAAATTAAGCTCCAAAGGTTTTTCAACTTTCTCTTCAAACACTTCATATCTAAACTCAGGAAAAACACTAAAGAACTCTTTATTTTCCATTAAGCCTAACTAGTGAATATAAAAACAAGAAACAAAAAGATGTAATTGCAGAATCTACAGGAAATAACTCCGAGCACTCACACAGGAGGATGCGAGTACCTTTTACCTTACCTCCCCGGCAACGGCATCAGAAAAGAGCTTGATGTCTACGCACGCATCTGTTCTTGTAGATAGTGTTGGGCCTCCAAGTGCAGAGGTTTGTAGAACAGCAGCAAGTTTCCCTTAAGTGGATCACCCAAGGTTTATCGAACTCAGGGAGGAAGAGGTCAAAGCTATCCCTCTCAAACAACCCTGCAATTACGATACAGAAAGTCTCTTGTGTCCCCAACACACCCAATACACTTGTCAGATGTATAGGTGCACTAGTTCGGCGAAGAGATAGTGAAATACAAGTGGTATAGATGATTATAAGTAGTAAATCAATCTGGAATAAAAATGGCAGCAAGCAAACAAGTAACAAAACAGCAAGTAAATGGTGTGCAAAGCTTGGAAACAAGGCCTAGGGATCATACTTTCGCTAGTGGACACACTCCCAACAAATATAACATAATTGAACAAGTAAATAACTTCTCTTCACTATGGTACTCTGAATTACTCTCCTATTGAATAACACTAATCATTGCGTAGGGCTACGAAGCACTCCTTAAAGTTCATCAAGTACTTGACAAACACCACTCATAGAGATATCCAAATCAAATCACAACTCAAGATAATATTATTGCAACTTAGACCAAGTACTAACACGGTGCACACACTGTCAACATTACACCATGAAAGGAGGAATAGATCACTTCAATACTATCATAGTGATAATTATTCTCATAATCCATAAGAGATCACAATCGTAGCCTAGACCAAGTACCACCATGATGCACGCACTGTCACCGTTACACCATGGCAGGAGGAATAGATTACTTTAATAACACACTAGAGTACTCATAATGAAGAAGAGTAACATCTACTTAATCAACATGATACAAAGCTCATGATCACATAAAGATCACATCATGGGAGAGAGAGGTGAACCACATAGCTACCGGTAGAGCCCTCAGCCCCGGGGATGAACTACTCCCACCTCATCATAGGAGACAGCAAGGTTGATGGAGATGGCGGTGAGGTCGATGGAGGCGGCGCAGACGGTGATGGAGACTGATGGAGATGGCTCCGGGGGCACTTCCCCATCCCGACAGGGTGCCGGAACAGAGACTTCTGTCCCCCAAAATTCGTCGGCGGTGGCGGCGGAGCTGCGGAACTGTTCTGAGAAAAATGCTGACTCTTTTAGGGTTTTCCGTTCCGAGGCTTTATATAGGCGAAGGGGCGTCGTCAGGGGGCTGCCAGGGGCTCCTCACACCATGTGGGCACGGCCAGGGGCTGGGCCGCGCCCCCTATGTGTGAGGGCGGCCTCTGGCCCCCCCCTCCGGCTCTCTTTCGGTCTTCGGGAAGCTTCCGGGGAAAAAAAGACTTCTGGAACTTGTTTCGTCCAATTCCGAGAATATTTCCTATGTAGCTTTTCTAAAACACAAAAACAGCAGAAAACAGGGAACTGGCACTGTGTCATCTTGTCAATAGGTTAGTTCCGGAAATCGCATAAAAACGCCACGAAGTGTAACGAAACACAAGGCAAATGGTGTAAAAACAAGCATGGAGCATCAAAAATTATAGATACGTTTGAGACGTATCACCTGCACAGAACACAACCAAGTACTTTGCTCCCAACTTACGATGAGGTTGTCAATCTCACCGGTTTGCTGTAAACAAAGGTATGAGCGTATCGAGTGGAAAGCAATAGTAGTATGCAAGAAAGTAAACAATGCGAGTAAAGTAAAATGGTGATAGCAATATAAAGGAAATTGGACCGGGGACCACAGTTCACTAGTGGTGTCTCCATAAGATAAATAACACATGCTGGGTAAACAAATTACAGTTGGGCAATTGATAGAATAAAGATAACGTGCATATGTCGCGAGGATCACTATGAGATTTACTCTCGGCATTACAGCAAAATACATAGACCTCCATCCAACTGCATCTATGACTAATAATCCACCCACGGGGATATCGTCTGAACACCCCATGAGTATTAAGTTGCGAACAACAGATAACTGCATTAAGCAAAGTGTGTAACGTAAACAAAGCATATGCCCTTGGACATAAGAATGTTGTTTTCTCCCTAGTGGCAATAGCACATCTACAACCTTAGAGGTTTCTGTCACTCCCCCCAGATTAAATAGAGGCATGAACCCAACTATCGAGCATAAATACCCCCTCTTGGAGTCACTAGTATCTACTTGGCCAAGATAGCTACTAACAACGGAGAGCATGCAAGATCATAAACAACATAGAGATAACATAAGATATATGATTCAGCACATCAACTCAACATAACACCAATATTCATCGGATCCCAACAAACACAACATGTAGAATTACATAACGGTGATCTCGATCATGTAAGGCAGCTCACGAGATCTAAACATGAAGCATATGGTGGAGAAGACAACCATCTAGCTACTGCTATGGACCCATAGTCCAAGGTAGACTACTCACTCATCACGCCGGAGGCAAGCATGGCGATGAAGAAGACCTCCAGTGGCGATTCCCTTCTCCGGCAGGGTGCCAGGAAGAGCTTCTGGACTCTCCCGATCTCGGGTCGACGACGGCGGTGGATCGCGATGTGTTTCTGCAAAATTGATCGGGTACTTAGGTTTTTCCCGTCGGGGGGTCTTTATAGGCGAAGGGGCAGCGTCAGAGGTGGACCAGGGGGTCTCACCCATAGGGGGCGCGGCCAGGGGCTGGGCCGCGTCCCCTAATGGTGAGGCTGGCCCCTAGCTCGGCTCCATCTCCTCTTCGGTGTTCTGGAAGCTTCATTTAATATCTGGACGTTCGGCTTTTGTTTCGTCCAATTCTGAGAATATTTCCCGTGTTACTTTTTTGAAACACAAAAACAGCAGAAAACAGGGAACTGGCATTGTGGCATCTTGTTAGTAGGTTAGTTCCGGAAAATGCATAAAAAGGCCACGAAGTGTAACGAAACACTAAGCAAATGGTGTAAAAACAAGCATGGAGCATCAAAAATTATAGATACATTTGAGACGTATCAATGCCCCGAGGCACCCCTTCTTCATCGGCAAAAATCAGGTCACCTTTCAACATACTATATTTTTATTGCTTCATGCACTATGCGTTTTTCTTGGAGTGTCAGTTGTTTTTAGTTTTCAGTTTTGTTTTGTTTTGTTTGCTGCAATAAATGGTTGGACCCCAACAAATTCCTTTTGGAGAAGTTGCGTTGCTTTTCATTTGCCAAGAACGCTCCATTTTTCACTCTTATCGTTCAACGAGTGTTCTCTTTTTCTGCTACTGCTTTTAGTTTTCATTTTTCGCCTTGATTTGTGTTCAGATCTTGTTATATCTTTACATCAAGATGTATTTTGACCTCTGGTCCATGTTGGTTTCCATCAAAAGAGTTATTTCAAAAAGGTTTGAATGGTGTTGGAAAAGAGAATAAAATTTATGCAAAAAAGTGGTACAAAAAGGAGCTTGTGTAGACTGCGGTCTAGGCTTTTGCATGTCGTGCTTGATGTCTTTTTGATAGTATGCTTAGTGGTTTTGCTGTAGCATGACTTGTGTCAAATGACTGAGATTGCTTAATGAGCCTTTGAAAAAATCATGCATTGTTTTTATTATTTGGAAGCATTATTTTGGTTTTCTCCTTGATGCTTTATTTGGGTTAACTTGGCGTATGCTCACTGATGTCTACGCACGCGTCTGTTCTTGTAGACAGTGTTGGGCTTCCAAGTGCAGAGGTTTGTAGAGCAGCAGCAAGTTTCCCTTAAGTGGATCACCTAAGGTTTATCAAACTCAGGGAGGAAGAGGTCAAAGCTATCCCTCTCAAACAACCCTGCAATTATGATACAGAAAGTCTCTTGTGTCCCCAACACACCCAATGCACTTGTCTGATGTATAGGTGCACTAGTTCAGCGAAGAGATAGTGAAATACAAGTAGTAGTGATGATTATAAGTAGTAAATGTAATCTGAAATAAATATCGCTGCAAGCAAAGATGTAACAAAACTGAAAGGAAACGGTGTGCAATGCTTGGAAACAAGGCCTAGGGATCATACTTTCACTAGTGGACACACTCTCAACAAATATAACATAATTAAACCAATAGATACTATCATCAATATGCAACTCAAAACAATTCTCCAATGGATAACAAACACTAATCATGCGTAGGGCTATGAAGCACTCCTCAAAGTCCGTATTTCCCCAAACTAGATTGTCCCACACTGTCACCGTGAACGTACTAGATGGTTCCAACAAATACCAACAATTCATAGAGACGTTAACCAAAAAGACACACATGATGTGCACACTGTCACCGTCACACCATGATACAAGGTATTTCTGGAGTTTACAAATAAAAAGCACGGGAGTAGCATAATATCTGAATAATAACATCTACCAATTCAACTAGATACAAAGCTCACGATCACATAAAGATCATATTATGGGAGAGAGAGGTGAACCACGTAGCTACTGGTAGAGCCCTCAGCCCCGGGGGAGAACTACTCCCTCTTCATCATAGGAGACAATAAGGTTGATGGAGATGGCGGTGAAGTCGATGGAGACGGCAGAGACGGCGATGGAGACCGATGGAGATGGCTCCGGGGGCACTTCCCCATCCCGACAGGGTGCCAGAATAGAGACTCCTGTCCCCCGAAATTCGTCGGTGGCGGCGGCGGAGCTGCGGAACTCTTTCTGGAAATTTGCCGATTGTTCTAGGGTTTTCCATCGGGAGGCTTCTTATAGGCGAAGGGGCGTCGTCAGAGGTGGACCAGGGTGGTCTCACCACAGGTGGGCGCGGCCAAGGGCTGGGCCACACCCCCTCATGGTGAGGCTGGCCCCTGGCCCCCTCCGGCTCTCGTTCGGTCTTTGATACTCTTTCGGGAAAAATAAGAGTTCTGGAACTTGTTTCATCCAATTCCGAGAATATTTCCTGTGTAGCTTTTCTGAAACACAAAAATAGCAGAAATCAGCGAACTGGCACTGTGGCATCTTGTCAATAGGTTAGTTCCGGAAATCGCAAAAAAATGCCACGAAGTGTAACGAAACACAAGGCAAATGGTGTAAAAACAAGCATGGAGCATCAAAAATTATAGATGCGTTTGAGACGTATCACTCACACATGTTTGACTCATACAAAGTCGCCATAAGCCTCTATGATTATTTAGTTTTTGACTTTTGATGCCATCTTATGCTTCTTTTATTGTTGCTTTGTCGCTATGCATGATTATGGCCGTTATTGCTCTCTTAGTTGGTCGCTCCTAGTCTTTTGCTAGCCCTCATTTTGTACTGAGTATGAGCTCTACTCGTGCATCCAACTCCTAAAAACCAAGTTGTTCCAATGTGTCCACCATACATACCTATTAGCAATTCGCTATTCCAAAGTACATTTGACTTGCTTTTATCTATCCTTCAAATTAAACTCTTTTGGTGTTATGCAAAAATTGGTCAGTAAAGCTCTCACGAACCAGATGACACACTTTACTTTTCCCGTTCTTAAAAATTTGACATTGTGGCTCTCTTATGTTGAGTTGTTATGCTTGCAAGTTGTAAGTTGGAAATTAGCCCAGCCATGCCGTCATGGGGCAAGCTTTCAACATTGCACTTCTTGTTTGAGTTGATATCGTGATTTTTTGTTTATGGATACTCGCAATGTGAAATAATTTGGGAATCTTGCGGGATCATGGAGTTTGTATATGTGTTAGAGAAATGCCTGGGCCGCTAATCTACGCCATGCATAATTCATGGTGGAAATTTACAGCATGCCCATAGTGAACATTCGACGACGCATCTCAAAATAAAAAGCTATACCAATGGTAAATAAAAGAGATGCCGAGGTGTTCATTGTCTGTTTGTCCTGTCATTTTGATGTGGTTTGATGTGGGCTTGTTCCATGTCATCGGGCACGGAGGTACCCCATTGGCGGTTCTCGATGATACGTGTATAGTTACAATGACAAGAGCTTGCTTGGGAGTCTAAGTCGAGTAGCATGAGGTTTGTGTATTCATACTTCACGGGACATGAGGTTTTCAACTTATGATTTGTCAAGCATATGCGTCATAATTGTATTTGCATTAACTTTAACCATTCAAGATGCCTATGATGGGGGCAATGAGAGCTCAAAGCTAGTAAGTACCATAATTTTTGAAGGTTTATAAAACTCGCAATCACTGCTTCCCTCTGCGAAGGGCCTTTCTTTTACTTTTATGTTGAGTCACCACCTTCTATCTTTATGCACCGTCTAGGAGAGCATAGTTGTCATTCTTAGTATAATGTGCATTGTCCCAAAGTTATCATTGATTGATTCATGATGTTGGTTTCACTTGTTCTTAAATTATTTGTATCTAGTCGCCCTCTTAAACTTGAAGGTGTCCTATGCATTTATGTTTTGCTCTCTCATAAAGGACAAGCTGAAAACCATTTGCTATGTTTTCCTTATGATTTGAACACACGTTTGACTTTCATTGTTTCATTTTCATGATCTTTTGTTTGTGTTCATTTTCATGTTATAACATGGTTGCTAAGTTTCTTCTATCGAGATTATATCTTTCATGCCCATGTTTTAAGTTCTTTTGATCTCAGCACTCAATGCTTTACAAAGATGATCAAGATTGTATAGGTGCATGTCACCTCAAAAATTATTTCTTTGTTATCACTTACCTACTCGAGGACGAGCAGGAGTTAAGCTTGGGGATGCTTGATACGTCTCAAACGTATCTATAATTTTTGATGCTCCATGCTTGTTTATACACCATTTGCTTAGTGTTTTGTTACACTTCGTGGCATTTTTATGCATTTTCCGGAACTAACCTATTAACAAGATGCCACAGTGCCAGTTTCCTGTTTTCTGCTGTTTTTGTGTTTCAGAAAAGTTACACAGGAAATATTCTCAGAATTGGACGAAACAAAAGCCGAACACCCAGATATTAAACGAAGCTTCCAGAAGACCGAAGAGGAGACGGAGTCGAGCCAGAGGCTGGCCTCACCATAGGGCGGCGCGGCCAGCCCCTGGCCCGCGCCCCCTATGGGTGAGACCACCCTAGTCCACCTCTGATGCTGCCCCTTCGCCTATAAAGACCCCCCGACGGGAAAAACCTAAATACCCGATCACTTTTCCAGAAACACATCGCGATCCACCGTCGTCGTCGACCCGAGATCGAGAGGGTCCTGAAGCTCTTCCCGGCACCCTGCCGAAGAGGGGAATCGCCACTGGAGGTCTTCTTCATCATTATGCTTGCCTCCGGCGCGATGAGTGAGTAGTCTACCTTGGACTATGGGTCCATAGCAGTAGCTAGATGGTTGTCTTCTCCACCATGTGCTTCATGTTTAGATCTCATGAGCTGCCTTACATGATCAAGATCACCGTTATATAACTCTACATGTTGTGTTTGTTGGGATCCGATGAATATTGGTGTTACGATTAAGTTTATGTGCTGAATATTATCTTATGTTATCTCTATGTTGTTTATGATCTTGCATGCTCTCCGTTGTTAGTAGCTATCTTGGCCAAGTAGATACTAGTGACTCCAAGAGGGGGTATTTATGCTTGATAGTTGGATTCATGCCTCTATTTAATCTGGGGGAGTGACAGAAACCTCTAAGGTTGTAGATGTGTTGTTGCCACTAGGGAGAAAACAACATTCTTATGTCCAAGGACATATGCTTTGTTTACATTACACACTTTGCTTAATGTAGTTATCTGTTGTTCGCAACTTAATATTCATGGGGTCCTCGGATGATTCCCCGTGGGTGGATTATTAGTCATAGATGCAGTTGGATGGCGGTCTATATATCTTGTTGTAATGCCCAGAGTAAATCTCATAGTGATCCTCTTGACATATGCACGTTATCTTTATTCTATCAATTGCCCAACTGTAATTTGTTTACCCAGCATGTTGTTATTTATCTTATGGAGAGACACCACTAGTGAACTGTGGACCCCGGTCCAATTTCCTTTATATTGCTATCACATGTTTACTTTACTCGCACTATTTACTTTCTCGCATACTACTATTGCTTTCCACTCGATACGCTCATTCCTTTGTTTACAACAAACCGGTGAGATTGACAACCTCATCGTAAGTTGGGAGCAAAGTTCTTGGTTGTGTTGTGTGCAGGTTCCGCGTTGCTACTAGTTGAAGGCGCGCTAACAAGTATCGTTAACGGCGCCCTTGTTATAGTGTCACACAACTGGCAGGCATCACCTTCTTGAGTTTCATAACCGAGGGAAAACTTGCTGCTATATTCATCACACCTTCTCTTGGAGTTCCCAACTGGCCGGTCATTTACATCATCAACACCGAGCCACCACCCTCGCATCGCGGAGGAGGCAGTGGGGCTTCATGATGATGGGGACATCGCGGAGGAGGCAGTGGGGCTTCATGATGACGAGAACAGAGGAAAGAGGTTCGCTCAGGAGGGGTCTTCGGCGAGCGCTCCAGAGGACGGGGTCTCCGAGCGGTTGTGTGAGCGGCAGCAGTGCATGACGTGCGAGGGAGGAGCGTGCGCGAGGGTTTCTTGACTTGGGACGGGGAAGGGAGGCTGGACCGCGAGGAGTTTTTCTGGGAGGCGAGGTAAAGCTCCAAATGGATGGTGCAGGCATGGCCGCCCGTCGCCGTCCCGCAGGTGTGCGGCCGGTCAAAGACCGGAGGGAAAACATCTTTGCCAGGGAACACAATTTCTTTTCTTAGGTATAGTATGAGATTTGATTTCACTTGATTGGGCGTCGTATATGAGGATGAGCGCGATCGTCTCTCCATGTCCATGGTATTAATTACCATTTGATTCTCATATCATTTGCGATTTAATGCCCTGATTTAATACTTTCATTAGCCCCTGCCGTGCGGTCGCAAGTAGCGGTTGTTTTCTGTTAGGCACAAAATCGGAAATTCCTTGTTTGTAGTGATGTATAGCCTAAATATTTCGTTGATTCGTTGATTGCGTGATTCTGTGATGTAAATATAGCCTAAATATAGCCTGCTGTTGTGTTTTTTTTCTTAGGGGTATTTTGGAAAGTCAAATGGAATCATGTAGTAAAGATCTTTAGATAAATGTAAATGTGCTTTAATCTTTAGCTAACACTGCTTCGGGCAGAATGCCTATGAGCAATAACTCATTGTGCCTCTCTAATTGATATTCCCTCGGTTTATAAGTCTTGCGCGTACTTCTAGGTCGTTAATTTGACCAATATTTTTTTTGGAGCAACTGGCAGGAGCTCTGCATTTTCATTAAGAATAAGAGGAAGTGACCAGTTTATAAGAAAAACTGACCGAAAACCGATACAAAGATATATTAAGGGACATAAGTCTTGCGTTGCCTTTTGAAGCAACGCGCACTATGTATTAGGTACCTTTCCTGTGTTTCAAAAGCTCCACCTCCTTGGGTTGTGCCAGATACAAGGGCTCCATCTCCTTGAATGATCCTTCTCGTAAGGAAGAGGGCTCGGAGTGCTTCTTGCCTCCTGCTCCACCCTCTGCTTCAGCATTGCCGCTCCTCAAGCCGCTCACAAAACGGAGTTCCGTTCGAATTCAGGTTGTTTTCTATTAAAAAAAGTGTATGGAATTGTACAATGTGATGGCAATGGCGGAATTTCTGTTCACTGCATTCAACGACAACCATGGACTAGAGTCACTAGACAGTGTATGGTACCGAGTTAGGAAAAAGATATTAAAAAGCTGCCCCTTATACATCGTTGTTTGGACTAATAATAATATGTGTCCTTATAAATAGGATGAGCTTTCTAAGAATTATAGGTACCAAATTTGACTTCTGTGGATAGAAGAGAAGAATTGTTGCACGGGTACAGGAAACCTATCAGAATCTAATTCTACCTGATTATGTAATTGGGCTGAAAAAATGCGACATCAGACTTCAGCTGCAAAGACAGAAGCAGTGGTGGCATAAAGAACCTATGTAAGGAAGAGAATAATGTAGTACTCCCTCCGACCCATAATACTCTTTGCTAATATAGATGTATCTAGACACATTTTAGTGGTAGATACATCCGTATTAGCGAAGGGTAATATGGGCCGGAGGGAGTACGACATTTGCAAACCTGCAACATGTAGAATGCGTATCCTTCCATCTTAAAAGCATTAAGCTTCTTATTTACTATACCACACATGCAAACATACTGATTATAAATTAAAGAAAAACCTTTATCTCAAACCTGATGTGCCCTTTGTACCTAGGCAAAATTCATCAAGCCATTCACTGCTAGGGAGCTCCAGCCGGTGGAACGTGTTAGGTATAAGCAACTTGTATTCCAGAGGGGCCAAAGGCCACAATATATAGTACATGTACATGTGTGAAATATGCAAGAAACACCCTAACTATTAAGGAAACTACAATATACAAATATAGCTCTAACACCCCTCCCCCCTCAAACTCATGGTGGATTCACAACACTGAGTTTGGAGAGAAAGAAACTATGCTGCACTCTAGTCTGTGCCTTTGTAAAGAAATCCGCTAACTGCAACTCTGAAGGAACATAGTGGAGTGCAATCACCTGATCCTGCACATTAGCACGTGTATAAAAGGCATCAACACCAATATGTTTGGTAAGCTCATACTTTACCGGATCACGTGCAATACTGATAGCACATGTACTGTCAGACAAAAGTGGAGTGGGTGTCGTAACAGAGACCCCAAAGTCAGCAAGTAACCACCGCAACCAGGTCACCTCAGTAGTCAACAAGGCCATAGCTCGCAACTCAGCCTCTACACTCGAACGGGAAACTGCGGTATGTTTCTTCATCTTCCAGGCAATGAGCGAACCACCAAGAAACACACAGTAAGCAGAAAGCGAACGGCGATCCATAGGATCGCTCGCCCACGTAGCATCCGAGTAGGCCTGGAGCTGGAGAGAGCTGGAACGAGGGAAGAAAAGACGACGAGTGATCGTGCCACGAAGGTAGCGCAGAACATGGAGGAGATGACTATAGTGAACATTGGTAGGAGCTGAGACAAACTGACTCAGAATATGATCAGGATAAGAGATGTCAGGACGAGTGACAGCAAGATAGACAAGACTCCCAACAAGGTGACGACAACGTGTTGGGTCAGGAAGAGGATCACCATCACTAGCACAAAGCTGGACATTGAGCTCCATGGGAGTCTCAACAGTACGCTCATCCCCAAGAGCAGCACGAGCAAGAAGATCCTGGATATACTTTTCCTGGGAGATAGAAAATCCATCAGAAGTGGAGGAAACTTCGATCCCAAGAAAGTAGCGAAGAGGACCAAGATCAGTCATAAGAAACTGGTCACGAAGACGGGCCTTAACAAAGGCAATATACTCAGAATCATCACCAGTGATGATCATATCGTCAACATAGAGGAGAAGAAAAGTGCGTCCACGAGGAGAAATGTGAACAAACAGCGTAGGATCGTGAGCGCTAGGGGAGAAGCCAGCAGTAGTCACCACAGAGGCGAAGCGCTCAAACTAGGCGCGAGGGGCCTGTTTCAGGCCATAAAGAGAGCACCGAAGACGGCAAACCATGCCATCAAGAACAGAGTACCCTGGAGGAGGCTGCTGGTGCCAAGTTGACGTGGGAACGTGTAGTTGATGTGGGAGCTTCTTCTTCTTCAATCCCCGGCAACGGCGCTAGAAAATTGTTGCTTGATGCGGCAGGATGACCACCCAGTTGGGAACCCCAAGAGGAAGGTATGATGAGTATAGCAGCAAATTTTCCCTCAGTAACAAACCAAGGTTTGTCGAATCCAGGAAAAAGCCAAACGTCTGAAGGTGATGCCCGCTAGCTTAGTGACACTCCAACAAGGGCGCCGTTAACGATAACGTGTTAGTGCGTCTTCAACTAGTAGCAACGTGGAACCTGCACACAACACAACCAAATACTTTGCTCCCAACTTACGATGAGGTTGTCAATCTCACCGGTTTGCTGCAAACAAAGGTATGAGCGTATCGAGTGGAAAGCAATAGTAGTATGTGAGTAAAGTAAACAGGTGATAGCAATATAAAGGAAATTGGATAGGGGTCCACAGTTCACTAATGGAGTCTCTCCATAAGATAAATAGCACATGCTGGGTAAACAAGTTATAGTTGGGCAATTGATAGAATAAAGATAACGTGCATATGTCGTGAGGATCACTATGAGATTTACTCTGGGCATTACAACAAAATACATCGACCGCCATCCAACTGCATCTATGACTAATAATCCACCCACGGGGATATCGTCCGAACACCCCATGAGTATTAAGTTGCGAACAACAGATAACTACATTAAGCAAAGTGTGTAATGTAAACAAAGCATATGCCCTTGGACATAAGAATGTTGTTTTCTCCCTAGTGGAAATAACACATCTACAACCTTAGAGGTTTCTATCACTCCCCAGATTAAATAGAGGCATGAACCCAACTATCGAGCATAAATACCCCCTCTTGGAGTCACTAGTATCTACTTGGCCAAGATAGCTACTAACAACGGAGAGCATGCAAGATCATAAACAACATAGAGATAACATAAGATATATGATTCAGCACATCAACTCAACATAACACCAATATTCATCGGATCCCAACAAACACAACATGTAGAATTACCTAACGGTGATCTCGATCATGTAAGGCAGCTCACGAGATCTAAACATGAAGCTCATGGTGGAGAAGACAACCATCTAGCTACTGCTATGGACCCATAGTCCAAGGTAGGCTACTCACTCATCGCGCCGGAGGCAAGCATGGCGATGAAGAAGAACTCCGGTAGTGATTCCCCTCTCCGACAGGGTACCGAGAAGAGCTTCTGGACCCTCCCGATCTCGGGTCGATGACGGCGGCGGATCACGATGTGTTTCTGTAAAATTGATCGGGTACTTAGGTTTTTCTCATCGGGGGGTCTTTTTAGGCGAAGGGGCAGCGTCTGTGCTGCCAGGGGCTGGGCCGCGCCCCCTCATGGTGAGGCTGGCCCCTGGCTTGGCTCTGTTTCCTCTTCAGTGTTCTGGAAGCTTCGTTTAATATCTGGACGTTCAGCTTTTGTTTTGTCCAATTCCGAGAATATTTCCTGTGTAACTTTTCTGAAACACAAAATAGCAGAAAACAGGGAACTGGCACTGTGGCATCTTGTTAATAGGTTAGTTCCGGAAAATGCATAAAAACACCACGAAGTGTAACGAAACACTAAGAAAATGGTGTAAAAACAAGCATGGAGCATCAAAAATTATAGATACGTTTGAGACGTATCAGCATCCCCAAGCTTAACTCCTGCTCGTCCTCGAGTAGGTAAGTGATAACAAAAGAAATAATTTTTGAGGTGACATGCACCTACACAATCTTGATCATCTATGTAAAGCATTGAGTGCTGGGATCAAAAGAACTTAAAACATGGGCATGAAAGACATAATCTTGATAGAAGAAACTTAGCAAACATGTTATAACATGAAAAAGAACACAAACAAAAGATCATGAAAATGAAACAATGAAAGTCAAATGTGTGTTCAAACCATATGGAAAAACATACAAATGGTTTTCCGCTTGTTCTTCATGAGTGAGCAAAACATAAATGCATAGGACACCTTCAATTTAAGAGGGAGACTAGATACAAATAATTTAAGAACAAGTGAAACCAACATCATGAATCAATCAATGAAAACTTTGGGACAATGCACATTATACTTAGAATGACAACTATGCTCTCTTAGACGGTGCATAAAGGTAGAAGGTGGTGACTCAACATAAAAGTAAAAGAAAGGCCCTTCGCAGAGGAAAGTAGTGATTAAACATGTGCTAGAGCTTTTCATTTGTAAAACAGAGAGATACAAATTGGGTTTTGAGAGGTGGTTGTTTCATGTCAATGACTGGCAATGGGGTCTTACTATCTTCCATAATAAACAAGTGAGAGCGGTTCCGAGTTCTTTGAAAATTTGGCACATTGGTGCTCTTTTATAAAGCTTTGGCACTCCTCCCCACCTTTTTCCTTTCTCAAACCATGGCTAACCGATTCCATCGGATGCCCACCAACATTCACATACCATGGAGGAGTGCCTTTTTTTCTTTTTTTAGAATTAGATTGCAATGGTCTGACCAGCTCCCTTGCAAAATTAATGACGAGCAGATGAAGCTGCCTACTCGAGGGGTACTTAATTTAATATGGAAGATAGCAATTGCGACCACTACATCCCCATGAGCTAAAAACAGTGGCACAAAATAAGTAGTTGAAAGTTTTGAAAGGTAGCACATGAAAATTTACTTGGAATGGCTTACAAATACCATGCATAGGAATTTATAGTGGACACATTGGCAAAACTTGGTTTTTAGGAGTTGGATGCACGAGTAGAGCTCATACTCAGTACAAAATGAGGGCTAGCAAAAGACTGGGAGCGACCAACTAAGAGAGCAATAACGGCCATAATCATGCAAAGCGACAAAGCAACATTAAAAGAAGCATAAGATGGCATCAAAAGTCAAAAACTAAATGATCATAGAGGCTTATGGCAACTTTGTATGAGTCTAACATGTGTGAGCATGCACCAAGTCAACCCAAATAAAGCATCAAAGGAGAAAACCAAAATAATGCTTCCAAATAATAAAAACAACGCATGATTTTTTTCAAAGACTCATTAAGCAATCTCAGTCATTTGAGACAAGTCATGCTACAGCAAAACCACTAAGCATACTATCAAAAAGACATCAAGCATGATATGCAAAAGTCTAAGCCACAGTCTAAACAAGCTCCTTTTTGTACCACTTTTTGCATAATTTTTTTTCTCTTTTCCAACACCATTCGAACCTTTTTGAAACAACTCTTTTGATGAAAACCAACATGGACCAGAGGTCAAAATACACCTTGATGCAAAGATATAACAAGATATGAACAAAAATCAAGGTGAAAAATGAAAGCTAAACGCAGTTCTAGAAAAAAAGAACACTCGTTGAACGATAAGAGTGAAAAACGGAGTGTTCTTGGCAAATGAAAAGCAAGACAACTTATCCAAAAGAAATTTGTTGGGGTCCAACCATTTATTGCAGCAAACAAAACTAAACAAAACTGAAAACTAAAACAACTGACGCTCCAAGAAAAATGCATAATGCATGAAGCAATAAAAATATAGTGTGTTGAAAGGTGACCTGATTTTTGCCGATGAAGAAGGGGTGCCTCGGGGGCATCCCCAAGCTTTGATGCTTGTACCTCTTGGATATTTCTTGGGGTGACATGGGAATCCCCAAGCTTGAGCTTTTGTCCATTCTTCAACTCATCTCATCATTCTCCAATCCCTACACTTGAAAACTTCCTTCATACAAAACTAAACATAATTCTATTTGCAACATTAGTGTAAGCATAATAATGAATCAAACCCTTTTTGCTTCAGATTTCAACTCAAAATCACCACATATAAAGCATATACTACTGTAGCAACTTCCCCAAAAGTTCCGTGATCAAAAGAACTCAAAAAGAAAGCGATAAAGAGGCAAACACAAATAGTGGCAGAAATCTGTCAAAACAGAACAGCTGACACAAGTCGATTTTTTAGAGGGTTTTATGTTGCTCAAATCAAAAAGTGTATAACTAATGAAAGTTTGGATATTATCTGGGGCATATGCACAAGAAATGGCAGGTCAAAAAGATATTCTGAGAATTTTCACGAATTTTTACGGTGCAACACCGAAATCTGTTTCAGGACAGCAACATCACCAAATCTTACCTCACTCAAATTAGAGGCTTCTCTTGGCACAAAAACAAAATAAAAAGGATAAGGAGCGGTTATTACAGTAGTAATAACTTCCAAGACTCAAACAAAAAAAAATTACTGAAAAGAAAACAATGGGTTATCTCCCAAGAGTACTTTTCTTTAACGCCTTTGAGCTAGGCGCAGATCCATTGCAGAGGTCTTTTCAATAAGGCATTGTATTGCTTCCACAAAAGTTTTTGAAGACCCCTTGTGATCACACTTTGGTTCACTCAAATCACTAAAAAGATTTTCAGGACAGATCCAATCAAAATTGTTTTCAAAAGCCTCATGCAATCCCAAGAGTTTGCTAGGTATTGGTACTTGGGTTTCTTCATTGTTTGTACTAACAACCTATATATGCGAGCCAAGCTTATTAAAACGTTTAAGAACCTTCCTAGCTTCAATGGTAACATCTCTAAATTCTCTACATAAAGTTTCCAAGATAAAAGCTTTCTTTTCGGGATCCTCGATATCATGAAGCTTAAGAAATATGTGTTGCATAAAAGGATTAAGGCTAGCAAACCTAGCTTCTAACATGTGAACTAAATAAGCAGAAGCAACTTCATAACTAGGAGCAAGCTCAGCCAAAGATTTTTCCTCAACATCTTTATGCATACTAATATGATTAAATAACTCCTCAATATTACTTTTCCCAATAATAGAACCACTACCTACTGAAAGGTCCTCCAAAACATACTTAGGGAACAACATAATGAACTAAGAGTAAAGAAATAGCAACTATAACGGAAACTAATTTTTTTGTGTTTTTGATAAAACGAAACAAGTAAAAAAAATAAAGTAAAGCAAAACTAAAACAAAGTAAAGGATGTGCGTGCGAAACTCCCCTTGCAGAAGTCTTCTTTTTCCCTGGCAACGGCGCCAGAAAATTAGCTGGTGCCAAGTTGATGTGGGAACGTGTAGTTGATGTGGGAGCTTCTTCATTTTCAATCCCCAGCAACGGCGCCAGAAAATTGTTGCTTGATGCGGGCAGGATGACCACCCAGTTGGGAACCCCAAGAGGAAGGTATGATGAGTACAGCAGCAAATTTTCCCTCAGTAAGAAACCAAGGTTTGTCGAATCCAGGGAAAAGCCAAACGTCTAAAGGTGATGCCCGCTAGCTTAGTGACACTCCAACAAGGGCGCCGTTAATGATAACGTGTTAGCGCGTCTTCAACTAGTAGCAACGTGGAACCTGCACACAACACAACCAAATACATTGCTCCCAACTTACGATGAGGTTGTCAATCTCACCGGTTTGCTGTAAACAAAGGTATGAGCGTATCGAGTGGAAATCAATAGTAGTATGCGAGTAAAGTAAACAGGTGATAGCAATATAAAGGAAATTGGACTGGGGTCCACAGTTCAGTAGTGGTGTCTCTCCATAAGATAAATAGCACATGCTGGGTAAACAAATTACAGTTGGGCAATTGATAGAATAAAGATAACGTGCATATGTCGCGAGGATCACTATGAGATTTACTCTGGGCATTACAACAAAATACATAGACCGCCATCCAACTGCATCTATGACTAATAATCCACCCACGGGGATATCGTCCGAACACCCCATGAGTATAAAGTTACGAACAACAGATAACTGCATTAAGCAAAGTGTGTAATGTAAACAAAGCATATGCCCTTGGACATAAGAATGTTGTTTTCTCCCTAGTGGCAACAGCACATCTACAACCTTAGAGGTTTCTGTCACTCCCCCAGATTAAATAGAGGCATGAACCCAACTATCGAGCATAAATACCCCCTCTTGGAGTCACTAGTATCTACTTGGCCAAGATAGCTACTAACAACGGAGAGCATGCAAGATCATAAACAACATAGAGATAACATAAGATATATGATTCAGCACATCAACTCAACATAACACCAATATTCATCGGATCCCAACAAACACAACATGTAGAATTACATAACGGTGATCTCGATCATGTAAGGCGGCTCACGAGATCTAAACATGAAGCTCATGGTGGATAAGACAACCATCTAGCTACTGCTATGGAACCATAGTACAAGGTAGACTACTCACTCATCACGCCGGAGGCAAGCATGGCAATGAAGAAAACCTCCAGTGGTGATTCCCCTCTCCGGCAGGGTGCCGGGAAGAGCTTCTGGACCCTCCCGATCTCGGGTCGACGACGGCGGTGGATCGCGATGTGTTTCTGGAAAATTGATCGGGTATTTAGGTTTTTCCCGTCGGGGGGTCTTTATAGGCGAAGGGGCAGCGTCAGAGGTGGACCAGGGGGCTCTCACCCATAGGGGCGTGGCCAGGGGCTGGGCCGCGCCCCCTCATGGTGAGGCTGGCCCCTGGCTCAGCTCTGTCTCCTCTTTGGAGTTCTGGAAGCTTCATTTAATATCTGGATGTTCGGCTTTTGTTTTGTCCAATTCTGAGAATATTTCCTGTGTAACTTTTCTAAAACATAAAAACAGCAGAAAACAGGGAACTGGCACTGTGGCATCTTGTTAATAGGTTAGTTCCGGAAAATGCATAAAAACGCCACGAAGTGTAACAAAACACTAAGCAAATGGTGTAAAAACAAGCATGGAGCATCAAAAATTATAGATACGTTTGAGACATATCAGCTGCATGTAAACCTCCTCACACAACTCACCATTGAGAAATGCGTTCTGAACATCAAGCTGAGACACAGACCAGTGGCGAACAGAGGCCACAACAAGAAGAGTGCGCACAGTGGTCATATGGGCCACTGGGGCAAAGGTTTCATCATAGTCATGGCCCTGCTCCTGCTGGAAGCCACGAGCCACAAGACGCGCTTTGTAGTGCTCAAGAGATCTATCAGAGCGAGTCTTAATCTTGTAGACCCACTTGCATGTGATGGGACAAACACCGGGAGGAGGAGAGACAAGATCCCAAGTGCCAATGCACTCAAGCGCAGCAATCTCCTCGGCCATGGCAAGCTGCCATTCAGGATGACGCTCAGCATCCCGATAAGAAGTCGGCTCAAGGGCAACAGAAAGACCGTACTGACTAGGAAAGTAACGATCAGGTGGACGACGCTGACAAGCAGGAAGAGGAGAGGAAATCTCATCAGAGGAAGAAGACGCATCAGAGGAAGAAGCATCAGAAGAGAAAGCATCGAAAGAAGTATCCGGAACATGAGAGCAACGAGAATAATGGAAGGGAAAAGGAGACAACGATCGGGTGGGTGGAGGGTGAGAAGAGGAAGGAGAATGACTAGGTGATGAGGAGGGTGGCAGTGTGGAAGGGGAAACATCGGCAAGAATGGGGCATGGTGGAGGATCAATAGGAACAGAGGGTGGTGTGTCAGGAAACATGAGAAAGGATATATCCTCCATTGAGAAAGCCGAGGAGGAGGGGCGAGGATAGAAGGGACGCGACTTATCAAAAGTGACATCACGAGAAATGTGCATCCGACGGCCAACAGGGTCCCAACACCGATAGCCCTTATGCTCATCACTGTATCCAAGAAAAACACACTCAACAGACTGAGCGGTCAGTTTGGTGCATTCACGAGGGGCAAGAAGAACATAACAAACGCAACCGAACAAACGAAGCGCCGAGTAATCAGGAGCACAACCAGAAAGGCGCTCGAGAGGAATACCATCCTGCAGAGCAGCAGAGGGTTGAATATTGACGAGATAGGTGGCAGTGGAAACAGCCTCAGCCCAAAAGTGAGGCGGAAGAGAAGCGGCTATCATCAACGCACGGGCCGTCTCAAGAAGGTGACGATGCTTGCGCTCAGCCATGACATTCTGAGCATGAGCACCAGGACAAGAGAACTGAGCAAGAGTACCCTCCTCAGCAAGAAACACGCGCAGTGAATGGGAGATATACTCGCCAGCGGAATCTGCATGAAACACACGAATGGGAGTGGAGAACTGGGTACGAACCATGGTAGCAAATTTCTTATAGATAGACAAGACCTCACTACGAGAAGACATGAAATATATCCAAGTGTGGCGAGAAAAATCATCTATAAAGAGAACATAGTAGCGATGACCCCCTTTCGACATGAAGGGAGCCGGACCCCAAACATCGGAGTGAACAAGATTGAAAGAACGCTCGGACACAGACTCACTGTGAGGATATGGTAGCTGAATCTGCTTACCAAGTTGACAACCCAGACAGTCCAAAGAAGCGTTTCCGGAGACAGACCCCAGAACACCACGATGAACTAAAGACGAGAGACGAGAACCACATAAATGTCCAAGACGATGATGCCACTGCTGAAAAGAGCTAGTAGTTGCAGCTATGATGTTGAGGAACTGGCGATGGTGGCATCAGAAGGAAGACAAAGCCAGTCAAGCTCCCAGAGGCCATCATGGCGTCGGGGGCCAGCACCAAGCAAAGCGTCGGTGCGACGATCCTGAACAGAACAGGAATCAAAGTCGAGAGTGATGCTACAATGAGAGTCGACAATCTGACTACCAGAAAAGAGCTGCATGTTAAGCTGAGGAACATGCGCAACAGAAGGGACATGAAACGAGGAAGTACTAAGAATACCTCGACTAATGACTGGGAGAGGGTACCATCGGCAGTAAGAACACGAACAGGAGGGTCGACATGTCGAACAGAATTCAACAAGGAAGAATCATGAGTCATATGAAAAGAGGCACCAGTATCAAGGAGCCATGGGGATGTACCTAGAGAAGGAGAAGGTGGTCGCTCAATGCCAGAAAAGTCAGTCACAGAACCAGCAGAACCTGTCAGTGAAGAATCCCAAGCATCAAGCAGGCATCGAAGCTGCACAATCTCATGCGCAGACAGGGTCAAAGCTGAAGAAAGTGAGGTACAATCACGTGCCGACGAAGAGGGGCCATCAACACACACAGAAGCCACCAAAGGTGTCGATGTAGAGCGCCATGTCGGTGTAGAGCGATGAGCCGATGTAGACGAAGTCGGCGAAACGCGTCCATTACCGTGTGAAGAAGCCACGAGAGTCGATGAAAAGCGGCGGGCCGACGTAGACGGAGTCGGCGAAGGGCGGTCATAACCGCGTGAAGAGGCCGCGAAGGTCGACGAGGAGCGACGAGCCGATGTAAACAGAGTCGGCAAAGGGCGGTCAGAACCGCATGAAGAGGCCGCAAAGGTCGACGAAGAGCGGCGCGCCAACATGCACGGAGTTGGCGGACAAGCACCAAGGACCGAAGGAAGGCCCGAGTACAAGACGGAGGCAGCGGAAGAAGTCATCAGGGGACAAGAGCAAGAAACGCCCGACGACAGGAACAGTTTTTTTTTACCGATCTGGGTCGCTGGTCAACTCAAATCACCGAACAGGCCAGCAGCGGCTACGAGAGATCGGCGAGGCCTGTGTGCCCGCAGCGATCGGAGCCTCGATCTGGCTGCCCGCAGCACTGACCTCTGCAGCGACGGGAGATAGATGCAAGTCCACGGCAGGGATCGGCCTCTGTGCCCGCAGCGATGGTGCCCCACGGGGATCCGGTCGGCCACGACGGCCCGCGGCGGCCCAAGGAAGGCCAAGCCTGTCAGGGAGACCGATTCCCAGGGACGGAACCGGCCGATCGAAGCAGGAGGCGGTCTCTGTCGTGGCTGCCCTCTGGATCGTCTTCCAGGTGGCGGCCGATCGGATCGAAGCAGGAGGCGATCGGATCGAAGCAGGGATGGAACCGGCCGATGGCGACTGATCGAAGACAGAGCCACGGGATGGGGAAAGAGACGGGCAGAGCAGGGGCCAGAGCCATTGACGACGTGGCCGACGGAGAGCAGAGGGCCGGCCTGGAAGACGCGGCTGAGGACGGGAGCCAGGCGGCCAAGGCGACGAAGACGTCGCGGGGGTCGAATCGGAATCAAGCACGAGTTGCGCGTGCGGGAGAGAGAAAAAGCCTATGCTCTGATACCATGTTAGGAATAAGCAACTTGTATTCCAAAGGGGCCAAAGGCCACAATATGTAGTACATGTACATGTGTGAAATATGCAGGAAACACCCTAACTATTAGGGAAACTACAATATACAGATATAGCTCTAACAGAACGCAGGAGAGGAATCGGTTTTCCATGGAGGCAGGAAGAAGCATCACAGCGGCCGGGGGGTGGGGGGAGGGGGGGGGGGGGTTGGGGGAGAGAGAGAATCATCTCGATCGAGGATCCCAGCCGGCGCGTCCTGACGGTCACAGCCTTACGGCTATTGGGGTGATGGCCAGCCAACGGCGGCGAGCATGCCAAACGTGGATATATAGCAGGGGCGGCGCCACCATGACTGGTGTGCCCATCGGCGCCGCCGCCTTAGAGGGTCATTGGAGTGATGGTCGTGATGCTCCTCTAGATAGTTGGTTCATCTGTTCTAAAGAAATAAATCTATCTCAGTGATGTTTGACCTGAGATCGATTCATGTCAATAGATCCAATCAGAAACTATGCAGAAGACCATCATGTCTATCATCCCAATTGCCGTAAGGCGGCTGCACTGGTTGGCACGCCTGCTGTGGTAGCTCTGCCAGTGCTATCCAGGTTCAGCATGGTCGCGTCCGCAGGCTATTTGACGCGTTGCTGACCGGAGCGGATGACTTAGTGTCATATAGTCGGCGGCCATGCGACGCAGCTGTGGGCGGCTAGGTCGAGCGTCCCATATATAGAGGGAGGAGGGGGCGACAACTGACATGCATCGTGCATGGAAAGGCGACGCGATTAACGGAATAAATTCGTCCATGAACGGAAATATGCAGATGCCAAGGCGTAGTACTCCCTCCACACTGGAACTAGTTGAATGTTAGTGTGTTGCAAGGTCCAATAAATTTATACTTTATATATTGATCAAATCATTTGTAATTATGATTATTCATTCCAACTACACTACAACCATTATCAGACTTGCATGTGCTTGCACACGATGACTGTCACCTCATGCTTTAAAAAAATCACATGTAAGTGAAAATTGCATTATCATGCTTGTGTAGCCTGCACTGATGGTTACCTCGATGCCATTCCTCACGTTTATTATTTCACTGAAATCTAAGCCTTTTGCTTGTTTATATATATAGTGTGCCCTTGTTCTCATATAGATTCCCATATTTTTTTAAGAGAAAAATTGCAAGACACCTAAAAATTCATGTATGAAACGGACCAATGAAGCAACTCAACTGAACCAACAAATTCCATTTCAAACCTCAACAGTATACATATTGAGTGATCACAAAACTCGTCTACAACTGATGCACCAGTGCCCACTATTAAATCAGATTCTTACAACTATCGCTCTTGACGAAGTAGCTGAAGTCACCAAAGTCCGTGACCGGAAGATAGGAATCATAAATCTGTCAGCCCACTGAGATGATCCCGGAACCATTTCTGATTATGAATTCAATTGATTAGCATTAGCAAGCTAGCTCTTCAACAATGCTTCTTCATACGTTCACCACGGGAGGTGCGCTCAAAGGACAACAAGAGAGTTCTCAGTAAAATTCAAGAATGACCAGAAACGTACAACTTTGTTGAGGATAGTTATCAAGTGAGTGGTGTAAAATGTGCCTATACCTTTAGCATTCTACAAAGCTATCACAACTGTCTAACGTTCTTGAATTTATAGGTATATTCAGCTTAATGTCCTACTAATATCCATAAACTGGATTAAAATGTTATTGTTGATGAATACTGAAAGAACAATTTGACTGTATTCAGCTTAATGTCAATCCATCTATTTAAGGAACCATTTTTCTGCTTACCTACAAGCTTCTGATTAGATCACTGACTACATGTAAAAAATTCAAACATATCTGATCACAAGGCATTCTATATTTCTGTTAGCTTGGGAAAAAATCACCCACTAAAAAACTTAGTATTGCAGCTACGAAATCATCCATCCTGTTAATAGCCACAGGAAATAGACCTTTAGACTTTACTGCATTTTTATCAGTCAGCTCAGTTTCACTTTAATAATGTTTCTGTGAACCATACCAAGTACTACCATAGTGCCATGTAAATCAGTTTTGCCATTAGTCCAAATAAGGAGGAGCAAACATATTTACTACTGAATTATTCAGTTTCTCAACCATACCTGAATCCATGTCACTTTCTCAATCTAACTGAAGCCATGTCACTTACTCAATCTGAATCCTAGGCGTTAGAGCTTTCATTTATCTGATCTTTGAAGATGCTGCACCACCTTGATCGATTTTCCCGACCTGGAGTATAATTCATAGCAATAGTAGTACGGTCCATCTCCTATGGAGATATTTTCAAGTGTTGAAGCCATGGAGACACAGTACACGAATTGCAATGCGTGGCTGCACTGCCTTCTTGCTCCTTCCGTGGACATCAGATGTGTTGGCTTCCGTGTCGCTGCCCATCGAGAAGATCATTTGGGCATGGCGGCAAGCGGCTGCGATTCCGGTGGCCGGCTAGGGCTGCAGCTTGGGAGTGGCGGAGAGTGCGTGTCCTCGGCGGCGCTGTCGTGGTCGACGGTTCGATTTGCCTTCACTTCAATCATAGACTCTGTGACGTGGTGAACGGAAGGCGACCATGCTAACAATACCTTGCTGGCCACTGTTGGAACAATACCTTGAGCGTCGCCGGCCCGAGTCCCCTGATGCCGTCTGCGGTGGATCCAGCGCGCCTCACCACCAGCACTGCACTGGCCGCCACACCATTTCCCCCGTTATCGGCATCCGTCGAGCCCCGCATCGCTCCATATCATCGGCACAAATAGCCCCACATCTCTCAGTTCCCGCATTAGTGCGGACGTAGGTCTGCGAGGAGAAAGGCTTGCGTGGAGGAGGATCCGCGGCGGCGAACGCGGGGCACAGGGGCGGCGCCGAGGATCTCCGGGTCGATGTAACAACTCAGAAAATTGTAACCCACTTCCTATGAATTAAAATACCAAATTTTGGGTCAAGATAAAACTTTTTATCTATTATTGCATGTATGCATGTATTTCCTATTGTTTGTATTTTATGATTTCATGTGTGTTATTATTGGTTGTGCAATAGTTAGTTAATTCTAACTTAACCAACATAAGCATTAGAGAAGGAGTATACAAGCCAAAGAAACAAGAAACAAAGGAAAGAAAGAAAAAGAGAAGAATAAGATGATCTAGAAAATATTCTTGACCACCCTACTTTGAACACTTATATTAAGAAATCTGTGGCTCAAGCAAGGGTTTGGCCAGTTAGTTGAGCTTGACCAAGTTATATACTAACTCAACTAAGAAGTTTCTAACCAAAATTCAAAGCAGAACATCACTCAAACATCAGCCAAACTTTGAATCTGAATCAGTGACCAAACTTCAAATTCAAAATAAGATTTCTGCAAAACATCCTACCTCTTCAGAACAAAAATAGTTCTGGAACCCTTGTCCAATATGTTGAACACCCAAAGTGAAAATTTTCAAAAATTCGAATTTGAATCTCTTGCGGGCATTGTGTCGAACACCTGGCAGTTGAAAATCGGGAGAAATCGAGTTTACTGTGAAGATCACTGTCGCTGTGCGTCCCGATCCTGTAGCCATACTCGTGGACGACGCCGCGGTCGAGCCCAGCCCCCTCTGCCCCGACCCGAGCCGTGAGAAGTGGAGGGAAGAAGAGAAACGCGCCCAGGACCCCCCCCCCCTCTCTGCCTCTCCTCTTCCTGCACGACGCCGACCGCTGTGACTGCGCCAGAGCCGACCCGCAGCACTCCGCGGCCGAGACAACACCCCTCCAGCACGCGAGCAAGGCCGCCGAGGCCGGTGTCGCCCGTGCACGTCGCCAGCACAACCTGCGCCGGCCACCCACTGGGCGCCCCTGTCCCCGACGCTCTGGCCTATAAAAGCCCCCACCGATCAAATGACTGGACTCACCCCGCTCCCAGCTACCTCCCAGACACCCTCACCTCTTCCCGCTCGCTCTAGCTTGACGTCGCCAACCCCGCCGGCGAGGTACTGGACGCGGAGGGCGCCGCCGCGTTCGGCCTCAGGGGAGCAAGCCGACGCCGGGAATTGGTAGAGGAGCCTCGCCGGAGTCGTTTCCGCCCGTCGCCGTCAAGCTCTGCTTCCTCTACGCACGCCGCCGTCGCCATCGTCTTCTTCACTGCGCGCAGGTGAGCTCCACCGTCGCCGACGAACACGACGCACCAGCACCGTTAGATCTTGATCCGTCGGTCGCGTACCGATTCGGTAAACTTAAGTGACCTGACGAGCGGACCCCACTTGTCAGTTCGTTTTAAAACATTTCCCGCCCCGTGCGAAACGTCATCGGGCCGGCCCGTTCGGGTTTCGTTTGAATTCGGCCCAGCTCCGTTTGAATTCGGTCCGATTCATTTTTAATTAATTCCCGCCTATTTCGAATTATTTCAAATATATTTCAGATCTGTTTTTCAAACTTAAATTCAAGAGATTTAGAAATCCATTTTTAGCAAATGAATATGCGTTGGAAAGCTTAGGAATTGCTCTACACTATAGAACTGGTTAGAATTCAATTTGAGTTAGGAATTTAAATAAATAAGAATAGTGTGACCATAGCTCTATTAATCATAGAACATTTCTAGAAAATTGTTTAAGTCACCTAAAATTATGAAACTTGATTTGTTAACTCACTAATTACCTCCCCTACTGCTTAGTCAACCTTAATCAACTCAAACCTTGTTAGTGGTGCCAATTAGACCCTAATCCCATCTTAGTTTGAAGCATAAAATGATAGATTTCTATTGCACACTTAGAATTAATTTTTGCCCTCAATACCAATCCACTTAATTAAACCCTCCTCACTTGAACTAGTCCAACCACCCTTAGTTCAATACCAATGCTTGGAAAGTCAGCCACATATGGTACTTGGTAGACAAATCCAACTTGCACACTTAATAAAAACTTGGAAGAAAAACTTGCAACCCAAATTCTATAAAATCCACCATTAATATTATTGTTTGAAAACAAGTTTGTGTGTTTGAAGTGATGTTAGTATTGTGTGGTGATTGTGTGTATTGTGTTTATTCGTTATTAGACGCTAGTGTTGCTGAGGAGGATATTGAAGGGGAATTTTATCAAGAAGAAGAAGAATACCCCGGACACTTTGCCAACCAAGGCAAGCCATCTTTTGAAGCATACTCCAAATGCCTAGTTTTACTATTGCATTCTACTTGTTTTAAGTAAATTGCATGATTGAATTGCTAAAGTAGAATGATAGAAGTATAGTGATATCTTGCTTAGCAAGAGCATTAAGCTGAGTTTATCCAACCATAGCTTAGTGGTATCAGCACTCAATATAGTTGCTTAGTCGCTAATAAAATTTAGGCCATCTCTAAGTGGAACCCCATTTGAACTTGGTGACTAGAACTTGAAAACTTGAAATGGAGATTCTCCTACATGATGGTCTTATGAAGGAAAATAATATTGACTAAGAACTATGGAATGTATTTGCTAAATGATAATAAGTGATGTACCATGTGAGCCAACCATTACCGTACGACCCCATTACCCCTAAGGCCTTGTTTGGTTACGGGCTTTCCCGGGAGGTTCCCCTCTGTTTCGCAGGCCGAACAAACCCCGGGTCGAACTGGCCCGGGGAAGCCCACCGGGCCGTTTGGATGTCGGTGCGATAGGGTTTCCGCGTCCTTTCCGCAGCCGTCCCCGGGAGAGCGTTCCACCACTCGAGAGGTGGGGAACGAGTTCCCCGACTCGGTCTCGCGACAGGAGGCGGCGACGCTCGCGAACTTCTCCCCTCTCCGGCGACCGGAGGAGAGGTCAGACCGGATCGAGTACTCCTTCCCTTTGCGTCCCCTCTCTCGCCCCTCCCCTCTCCCCTCTCCTGTCGGGCCTCCTCCTCCTCCTCCCGACCACAGAGAGACGAGGCAACAGCTAGGAGGTCGTCGTGGTCACCTTCCTCTGAGCTGTCCGCCTCTACTCCTCTCCACTCGGGCAAAGGCGACGGTGATCTTCCTCCTGTGAACAAGGTAATTCTCTCCTACTCTTGGATCCCATCCTCATGTTCCTTTCTTCCATTCCCGTACTGAACAATGTCGTTGCTCCAGATCCACAAATTTGAGCATTGGACACCATCCCCTCATCTTCCTTCTGGTCCAGCAGTCCTCAGATCTCTGGTGAGAAAAACCTACTTTCCCCTCTTCTCTCACGTCCCCATACTCAAATCTAGTGATGCTATACATTACATCTTGCAAGCAAATATTTAGTTTATTTGGACCGTTCTTCATATATTTAGCTGCAGTTCTTGTAATTGAAATGTCTAGTAGACAAGAAACAACATAATGTTGTCCATATAAATTGTTCAAAGTATATTTATGTACATGCAAACAAGGTTACAATAAGGCTGTTTTCATATATAACACCATTCCTGTAGTGGATATATGTGTTTTGCTAACTGAAGAAATGCAAGCATTTCTGAACTGAGAGTTCACGTAGCTTAGAGCAAATCTGTTGCTTGTAAATGGTTTGGTCCAACAAATGTGTTATTGGCATGCTCTGTGGTATAAACCACAGTCTTTGGGATTGTACAATACTGCTTTCTGGTTGGTGATTTAGTATACTTTCTACTTTCTGGTTGGAACACTAGCTTCGTATACTTTCTACTGTCATTTTATTTCTCGAAGACTAGTGTCATTTTATTGTGTTTTTTTGGTTCATCTACTGGTAATGTTGTGGTACCATTTGACAGCTAGTAGTCATAAGTCATAACTAGCAGTAGCATTGTCTTTCAGTAGCTTTGTTGTTAGTCACAAGCTTCTGCAGTTTAGTGACTGGTTGAAAAGTTTAGAGATTAAAGATGCGTTCTTGATAGTTGCAAGGTGAAGCTACTTATGTGTACTTGGTGTTGAGCAGCAATCATACTATAACTCTTATGAGCTTGCAAGCAAAGTTTTTTTGATTTAGTTTATACAGTTTTTACTTTATTATTTGAGAGTCTTAGTGTATTATGAAATTTGTTGGCTCCATCTCTCAAAGTTGAAATGGAGAATTGCTAGTTGAATGTATATAGTATACTGATGTAGTCATATCTTCTTTAGAAATCATACTTTAGTTCTATCTATAAATTTTATTCTGCTATGGTAACCAACTGGAGTTAGTTAATGAACTGAATTTTGGTTTGTGTCCGAACGATGGTTGATGATTTGTGAATGTTGATTTTCTTGGTTCTCCACTTGAAGGAAGGAAAGATGGATGCGGACTTGTAGCACTACAATGTTTTCTACAAAATTAGACTCGTGTTTATATGTTGCAAAAATTCATTACTCATCCGCACAAGCTATTTTGACATTATTTTAATCTTCTGGTATCTTGGCATAGTATTGTTGTTTCCATTTTAACGCCAAATCATGCTTGTGTTAATTTTTGTTCTGAACTGAAGATTTAAAACAGACGTCTATAATTAGTGCTACAAGATGTCGATGTGCATTCATTCGGAATTTTGTTCACAGGAACCAAGCTCCAGTTCACATTTGCTCATAATCTACTTGTTTTGCATTGTTGGGTCTGAAAACTTACATCTCAAGTTCTGTGAAGAGTGCTAGTATTTTAGTTTATTTTCATCTCTGACAATGTTAGGCTAGGTTTCTTGTCTTACCTTCTCTCCCCAACTTGTTTCTGACTTAGTTCTGTTCCAAATGCAAATCTGATAGTGCTCTATCGTCAAAGTGATTATGTCCAATTTTAGCAAATGAGTCGAAAGTTGTGGCCAGGTGTTTGTTTATTATAAAATTCATGTTTACCTTGCTGATTCTTTTAAGAGAGGACATATACTGAATATTTTTTGTCATTACCAAATATTTTAGGGGTTGTGCATCGAGGGAAGACTGCAAGAACACCATGGAGATGTTCCGAAGAAGGCATTGGTAGAATTCTCGCAGATTGATTTTCCCAGCAGCAGTGTCTCACATACCATCTCTGCAGTTGCAACATTTTCTCAGATTTAAGTTATAGACTAATTGCGTTTGGAATGTGGCGAACCAAATGTTGATCTATGTTATGCATCAGCATTCGATGATTAACGTGTATGATTTTTGTTTGATTTATTTCAGTAACATTGTGTCTTTTCACTTCCCCAAACTGAAGAGTTTTTCTGTACGTTTTTTTTCTCAAAAGAGAAAGAAAGATTATCTGTTTGCATATGTTTGTGTATGTGTAGAAAATATTAATTGTTTGCTGTAGTTTCCACTTTCCTATGTTGTTCCTCAGATTTCCTTGAGACTTCCTAGTTGAGTAATGCTACATATACGAACTCGTTTTTACAAAATTCTGGTTACACGCTGATATAGACAGACGATGGAGCGATTCAGGTCCTGAAATCATGCGAGCTGAGCAGATTTGCACCAGCCAGCAACATAGACATCAGCGCGTAGCTCATCCCGTAGAAAACCTACCCTCACGAATTCCCCCGGGCCCTAGCTACCAAATGTCGTCAGGGAATAGACAGTGTTTCCCGGGGATCCTTTGTGCGGTTGAAAATTCCCGATGTGGGAATCGCTCCCTGGGTCTGCGACCCCATGCATCCAAAGGAGCCCTAAATGGGAAGGGGCTTAGTCCGTAGCTTGTTCACCCTAGTATGGGAGGTCTTGTATCATCCTTTATAGAAGTGCACCGTGCGCGGGTACTTCTGAACCGAGTGGAAATTCCATTCATCCGGCACTCCGGAGCGGGCAAAACTAGAGACGCCGGAACGGAAGAGGTCCGTGTCTCGGGCTCTAGGGAAGGATCCTGTACTAGAGTGAGCAAGTGAAAGAGTTTGTTTGATTATCTGAACCTCGCATACTTTGTGTATGACGAACCGTGGATTTCTCCCGGCAGATGTATCGAATCTTGTGGGTAAAGTGTACCCCTCTGCAGAGGTTTCAAACTATTCGAATAGCCGCGTCCTCGGTTATGGACAGTTGGCAAACTGTACTTGACTTTTGTCAAGAATGATAATAACTTATGGTGACCTTGGTGAATGACATGACTTGACTTGACATTGATATTGACACACTTGAAGCTCCTTTAGATTGAACTTAGAGAACTAAACCTCTTTTCTACCAATGAACATTCTTGGGAAATAAAACTAGCTTTTGCAACTAAACTTAGTGCTTAGTCCACCATATCAACCTGGCATATCTATTTCATCATTTCCTTTATAAGATGGTTTGCGAGTGCATCCAATGTACTCACGGCTGTGTCCCTGGCTATCAACTTGGCCAGACTATGGGGAAGAGTATCCGGAGGAAGGGTATGAAGAAGAGTATCAGAACTAAGATCTTCTACTGAGTCGACATTGCCTATAGGGTGAAGGCATGGACCCGAAGACGTTATTTCCGCTGCTATATTGTGTTGTAATATGAACTTGGTCTCTATGACCATTGTATTTGAACCTTCGTATTGTAATGTCTATGGAACTGGTTACCAACTACGTTATGTGTATCACAACAATGATTCTGGGATTGTGGTGGAATGCATAACGAGCACTTCGAATTTGTGATAAATTCGGGGTTGTCACAAGTTGGTATCAGAGCCTAGGCTGACCATAGGAGACCTTAGTTAGAATGGGCGTTAATTGAAACCTTTACAAAAGCAAAGATATAAGTAATGGTTTGAAATTGCTTAGTCTTTTCCTCTCTATTTACAAAGTTTTGTACAGGCTTCAGTTTTTACCTACTTAAAATTTTGCACACTTGAGTTGATCACTAACTTAATCTAATCTAAAACTTTGTAGATGGCACCGGTATTCACTGAGCACTACCAGTTGGGCCATGGTGGCAGCCTTTGTTTCGAGCGCGACCTCACCACCCTGACCTTGTTCCTGGATCATCTGTATCCGGAGTTCAAGGGAGCCATGCTCAATGAGCACCCGGATGGAGAGCTACGGTGGCTTGTCAGGGCCAGTTGCCGTGGCAAGAAGGGAGATTTGAGTTCTCCAAGGATCAAGTTTGAACTTGTGGAGAACACTTGGGCCGATGGTTTGGTCCGAGGTATGCAGGAGATACACGCCCGCTTGTGCGGACTGCATGTTGAGGAGGTCCAGGGGGAGCGCTTTAGGAACTTTGCTCGGCGTGATGCGGATGGGTGTCCCGCAAACATGCCAGGGCAAAATGAGCCGAGTACCTACATCGATCACATGGACTTCTTGTTGTACTCCACTCAGCAGGAGGCCGATCGTGCCCGTACCAAGGCCAACTTTGAGCACTTCGCACTGGTGGAGGCAAGGAGCACTATCAGGATTCTTGCTAGGGATCGCAAGAGTCTTCGCCGCCAGCGCGATGAGAGGGATCACACCATTGATGAGTTGAAGGCCAATGTGGCTGAGCTGACTGAGTACATTGAGAGTCTTGAGAGCCACCTTGGTGAGGAGGAAGGCATTGATCTCCGCAAGGAGGATAATGCCCTCATTAGTGACGAGGATGACTTCATGGAGGACCTTGATGATGAGGAGCCTGATGAGGATGCAGGATTCATTGTGGATGACGAGGAGGAAGACCCCGAGGAGCCTGCTGTTTAGATTGGAGATCCCCGTGTTATCTAGTTATGAGTTCACTTTGAGTCACTTCGTGTAGGTGTGAGTTGTATCCCCCTCTCTAGTAGACGAGTCGCAATGGTTTGATGTAAACCATTTGTAATGTGTGAACTTGTGTGTATGATATGTTTGATGCTTGTTGAATGAAATATGAATTTGGCCCTTAAGGCCTTAGTAAGACAAAAATTTCATCATCCATGTTACATTTAAATCTTAGCAAATTAGCTTTTCCCTCTTGTCTTACACACCTTATCTTCAGATGCCGCGAGCACCCCCACCCCCGAATCCGGAAATGGCCGAACTGCTAAGGTTGATCATGGAAGACCGAGAAGCAGCCCGAGCTGAGCGCCGAGCTAACTTGGCCACTCTTCAGCAGCTAACCCAGATGGCAATGAACCACAACAATGGCAATGGAAATGGCCATGGTGAAGGAGAGAACAATGGCCATGGAGATCACCGATCCAAGTTAAGAAGTTTCCAAAACACCAACCCTCCTATGTTCACTAAGTCTGAAGAACCCTTAGATGCCGATGACTGGCTTCGCACTATGGAGAACAATTTGGCAGTCACCGAAGTTGGTGAAAATGAGAAGGTCTTGTACACCACCCACTATCTTGCGGGAGCCGCAAGAGCTTGGTGGGATAGCACTCGTGCAATGCAAGCCCAAGGGTATGTGATGCCTTGGGAGGAGTTCAAGAGCAAGTTCAGCAAAGCCCATGTTCCTTTGGGATTGGTTAAAAGGATGAGAGATGAGTTCAGAAATCTGAAGCAAGGTTCCCTATCTGTGGTGGATTACCGTGACAAGTTCCTTACCTTGTCTAGGTATGCCCCAGATGACACCAACACCACTGAGAAGAAGCAAGAAAGGTTTCTGGATGGGCTTCATGATGAGATGCAATGTGTCTTGGTCAGCATTCACTTTGCAGACCTGGAGTCATTGGTTGACTCTGCCATTCAGATGGAGGGCAAACTCAAGCAAGCTGCAGAGAACCGCAAGCGCCATATGATGTATCAAGGCAACTCGAGCAACTCGCAGAAGCCAAGGGGAAATCCGCCTATGGGTTTCGCCCCTAGACCTATGAGGCCATCTGCACCTGCTCCGCGTCCCAACTTCCCCAACCATCCGCCCGGCAACAACTTCAACCGTGCACCTCCGAGACCTAATGGCAACCACTTCAACACCAATCCCCCTAGGCCAAATGGCGCCCCTGTGCTGCCCAAGCCTGGTGACAAGTCTGGTGTTACCTGTTATGAGTGCGGACTCAAAGGGCACTACTCCAATGAGTGCCCAAAGAAGCTGAATGATGCATCCAAGACCACTGCTCCTGCTCAGCAGCAGCACCGTGTGGGAAATGGCAAGAATTGTCCCCCAAGGTACCAGCCTCACCCTCGAGGCCGTCTGAACCACATGAATGTGGAAGAAGCTCAGGAGGCAACCGACGTTGTGCTTGGTATGTTCCCTGTTAATTCCGTTCCTGCAAGAGTTCTGTTTGATTCTGGAGCTTCACACTCGTTTGTTACTAAGTTATTTGTTGATAAAAGTGGACTTCAACCAACACCCCTGAAACATGCCATGCTAGTACAAATACCTGGGTCAACAACAAGGGCTGAGTGGAACTGTTTGGCAGTTCCCATAGAAATTCATGGAATATCCTTCTTAGCCAATTTGATAGTTTTGGGAACCAAAGGTTTGGAAGTAGTTCTCGGTATGAATTGGATGTCTTCCCATCAAGGAGTGATAGATTGTGCCAAGAAGACCATCACCATGAAGAGTAGCACTGGAATTGTAGTAAAGCATGTGTCCGTAAAACCACCCCAATCCACAAGATGTCATAAGAGTATCTCAAGACCCACTATAGAGGAAGTTCCCATCGTCTGTGAATACCCGGATGTTTTTCCCGATGAGCTACCCGGAATGCCACCGGATTGGGATATTGAGTTTATCATTGAGCTTATTCCCGGGACTGGATCCATAGCCCAACGACCCTATCGTATGAACCCAGCTGAACTAGTAGAGTTGAAGAAGCAATTGGATGATCTTTTGAGTAAGGGATTGATTCAGCCAAGTTCTTCTGCTTGGAGATCACCCGTCTTGTTTGTGGATAAAAGTGACGGTTCCAGCCGACTGTGCACTGATTACCGCAAGCTAAATGATGTGACCATCAAGAATAAGTACCCTCTCCCTAAGATTGATGATCTGTTTGACCAATTGACCGGAGCTCAAGTCTTCTCGAAGATAGATCTTCGAACTGGATACCATCAACTGAAGATCCGTGCAACTGATATACCCAAAACAGCCTTCACTACCCGATACAGATTGTATGAGTACACCGTAATGTCCTTTGGATTAACAAATGCCCCTGCTTATTTCATGAACCTCATGAATAAGGTTTTCATGGAGTTTTTGGATAAGTTTGTTCTTGTCTTCATTGATGACATTCTTATCTACTCCAAGTCCGAAGAAGAGCATGCAACCCACTTGAGATTAATCCTAGAGACTCTTAGAGAGCACCAGCTTTATGCCAAGTTCAGAAAGTGTGAGTTTTGGTTGAAAGAAGTTGGATGCCTAGGCCATGTGTTATCAGCAGGAGGAATATCAGTAGACCCAAAGAAGATCAAATCAGTCATGGAATGGGAAGCCCCTACCACTCAAACTGAAGTTAGAGGTTTTCTCGGACTAGCGGGATATTACCGCAAATTTGTTGAAGGGTTTTCAAGCATTGCCCGGCCAATGACCCAATTGTTGAAGAAGGACAAAAAGTTTGAATGGACCCCTAAGTGTGAAGAGAGTTTTCAAGAGCTCAAGAAGCGATTGGTGACCGCCCCCGTCCTAACCATGCCCGATATCACCAAGAACTTTGATGTCTATTGCGACGCTTCCAAACTTGGACTTGGTTGTGTGTTAATGCAAGAAGGCAAGGTCATAGCTTACCTCTCTCAGCAGCTTCGACCTCATGAAGAAAATTATCCAACCCATGATCTGGAGTTAGCAGCCGTAGTTCTAGCTTTGAAGACTTGGAGGCATTATCTTATGGGTAACCGCTGTGAGATCTACACTGATCACAAGAGTTTGAAGTATATTTTCACCCAGAAGGAGTTAAACATGAGGCAAAGAAGATGGATAGAGTTGATCAAGGATTATGATCTGGAAATTCATTATCACCCCGGTAAGGCCAATGTGGTGGCCGATGCATTGAGTAGGAAGCCATGCTCGTTGAATATGATGATCAAAGAGGAGCAACCTATGTTACATCAAGAGTTTGAAAAATTTGGATTGGAACTAGTCAGTCGAGGATTCTTAGCCAACCTTGAGTTTCAACCCACCTTGATGAGCCAAATCAAAGAAGCCCAGAAGGGAAATGAGAGTATTGACGGAATTAAGCGCAGAATTAGTTCCGGCAAGGTGCCAGGATTTGAAGAAGATGATCAGGGAGTTCTTTGGTATAAAGGACGTATCTGTGTGCCTGCGGACTCAGAATTGAAGGAAGTTATTATGAGAGAAGCCCATGAGACACCTTACTCCATCCACCCCGGTGGAACCAAGATGTATCAAGATCTGAAGGAGCAATTTTGGTGGCATGGAATGAAGCGTGAGATTGCATCGTTCATATCTAAGTGTGATATTTGTCAAAGAGTCAAGGTTGAACATCAACGTCCTGCGGGATTGCTGCAACCTTTGCAAGTTCCGGAATGGAAGTGGGAATCTGTTGGAATGGATTTCATCACTGGATTTCCCAGGTCTAGCCGCGGAAATGATTCTATCTGGGTCATTGTGGATAGACTTACCAAAGTTGCCCACTTTATTCCTGTCAAGACCACTTATACCTCAGGACAGCTAGCAGATCTTTATCTATCCAGAATTGTTAGTTTGCATGGAGTCCCTAAAACCATAGTTTCTGATCGAGGAACCCAATTCACCTCGAGATTTTGGAAAAGTTTGCATCAAGCCTTGGGAACCAAATTAGCCTTTAGCACCGCTTACCACCCTCAGACTGATGGACAGACAGAAAGAGTAAATCAGATACTTGAAGATATGTTGAGAGCCTGTGTTCTAGCCTATGGAACTAAGTTGGAAGATTGTCTGCCTTTCGCGGAGTTTTCCTACAACAACAGTTATCAAGCCAGTTTGCAAATGGCCCCATTTGAAGCTTTATATGGACGAAAGTGCCGTACCCCTTTGAATTGGTCAGAAACCGGAGACATTCAGATATTTGGGCCAGACATTCTGCAAGAGGCCGAGGAGAAAGTTCGCATGATTCGTGACTACCTCAAGGCAGCCAGTCTAGACAGAAGAGTTATGCCGACAAGAGACGTAGAGAACTGACCTTTCAGATTGGAGAGTTTGTTTATCTTAGAGTATCACCTCTCAAGGGAATGCAAAGATTCCAAGTAAAAGGAAAGCTTGCACCAAGGTATATTGGACCCTTCAAGGTACTAGGCCGCAGAGGAGAAGTGTCTTATCAGTTGGAAATGCCCCCTGAATTGTCTGAAGTACACGATGTCTTTCACGTGTCTTTACTCCGGAAATGTCTTGAAGTTCCGGAGAAGCCAAAAATCTTCAAGAATATTGATCACCGTTTGGTGGACATCAACAAGGATTTGAACTATCGTGAAGTGCCTATTCGTATCCTCGAGGAAGCATATAGAACCACTCGAACCCGAAGCATCAAGTTTCTAAAGGTTCAGTGGAGTAATCACACCGAAGATGAAGCTACTTGGGAACGAGAAGATTACCTTCAGAAAGAATTTCCCAATCTTTTCAGTTCTTAATTAGTGAATCTCGAGGACGAGATTCTTTTTAAGGGGGGAAGATTGTAACAACTCAGAAAATTGTAACCCACTTCCTATGAATTAAAATACCAAATTTTGGGTCAAGATAAAACTTTTTATCTATTATTGCATGTATGTATGTATTTCCTATTGTTTGTATTTTATGATTTCATGTGTGTTATTATTGGTTGTGCAATAGTTAGTTAATTCTAACTTAACCAACATAAGCATTAGAGAAGGAGTATACAAGCCAAAGAAACAAGAAACAAAGGAAAGAAAGAAAAAGAGAAGAATAAGATGATCTAGAAAATATTCTTGACCACCCTACTTTGAACACTTATATTAAGAAATCTGTGGCTCAAGCAAGGGTTTGGCCAGTTAGTTGAGCTTGACCAAGTTATATACTAACTCAACTAAGAAGTTTCTAACCAAAATTCAAAGCAGAACATCACTCAAACATCAGCCAAACTTTGAATCTGAATCAGTGACCAAACTTCAAATTCAAAATAAGATTTCTGCAAAACATCCTACCTCTTCAGAACAAAAATAGTTCTGGAACCCTTGTCCAATATGTTGACCACCCAAAGTGAAAAATTTCAAAAATTCGAATTTGAATCTCTTGCGGGCATTGTGTCGAACACCTGACAGTTGAAAATCGGGAGAAATCGAGTTTACTGTGAAGATCACTGTCGCCGTGCGTCCCGACCCTGTAGCCATACTCGTGGACGACGCCGCGGTCGAGCCCAGCCCCCTCTGCCCCGACCCGAGCCGTGAGAAGTGGAGGGAAGAAGAGAAACGCGCCCAGGACCCCCCCTCTCTGCCTCTCCTCTTCCTGCATGACGCCGACCGCTGTGACTGCGCCAGAGCCGACCCACAGCACTCCGCGGCCGAGACAACACCCCTCCAGCACGCGAGCAAGGCCGTCGAGGCCGGTGTCACCCGTGCACGTCGCCAGCACAACCTGCGCCGGCCACCCACTGGGCGCCCCTGTCCCCGACGCTCTGGCCTATAAAAGCCCCCGCCGATCAAACGACTGGACTCACCCCAGTCCCAGCTACCTCCCAGACACCCTCACCTCTTCCCGCTCGCTCTAGCTCGACGTCGCCAGCCCCGCCGGCGAGGTACTGGACGCGGAGGGCGCCGCCGCGTTTGGCCTCAGGGGAGCAAGCCGACGCCGGGAATTGGTAGAGGAGCCTCACCGGAGTCGTTTCCGCCTGTCGCCGTCAAGCTCTGCTTCCTCTACGCACGCCGCCGTCGCCGTCGTCTTCTTCACTGCACGCAGGTGAGCTCCACCATCGCCGACGAACACGACGCACCAGCACCGTTAGATCTTGATCCGTCGGTCGCGTACCAATTCGGTAAACCTAAGTGACCTGACGAGCGGACCCCACTTGTCAGTTCGTTTTAAAACATTTCCCGCCCCGTGCGAAACGTCATCGGGCCGGCCCGTTCGGGTTTCGTTTGAATTCGGCCCAGCTCCGTTTGAATTCGGTCCGATTCATTTTTAATTAATTCCCGCCTATTTCGAATTATTTCAAATATATTTCAGATCTGTTTTTCAAACTTAAATTCCAAGAGATTTAGAAATCCATTTTTAGTAAATGAATATGCGTTGGAAAGCTTAGGAATTGCTCTACACTGTAGAACTGGTTAGAATTCAATTTGAGTTAGGAATTTAAATAAATAAGAATAGTGTGACCATAGCTCTATTAATCATAGAACATTTCTAGAAAATTGTTTAAGCCACCTAAAATTATGAAACTTGATTTGTGAACTCACTAATTACCTCCCCTACTGTTTAGTCAACCTTAATCAACTCAAACCTTGTTAGTGGTGCCAATTAGACCCTAATCCCATCTTAGTTTGAAGCATAAAATGATAGATTTCTATTGCACACTTAGAATTAATTTTTGCCCTCAATACCAATCCACTTAATTAAACCCTCCTCACTTGAACTAGTCCAACCACCCTTAGTTCAATACCAATGCTTGGAAAGTCAGCCACATATGGTACTTGGTAGACAAATCCAACTTGCACACTTAATAAAAACTTGGAAGAAAAACTTGCAACCCAAATTCTATAAAATCCACCATGAATATTATTGTTTGAAAACAAGTTTGTGTGTTTGAAGTGATGTTAGTATTGTGTGGTGATTGTGTGTATTGTGTTTATTCGTTATTAGACGCTAGTGTTGCTGAGGAGGATATTGAAGGGGAATTTTATCAAGAAGAAGAAGAATACCCCGGACACTTTGCCAACCAAGGCAAGCCATCTTTCGAAGCATACTCCAAATGCCTAGTTTTACTATTGCATTCTACTTGTTTTAAGTAAATTGCATGATTGAATTGCTAAAGTAGAATGATAGAAGTATAGTGATATCTTGCTTAGCAAGAGCATTAAGCTGAGTTTATCCAACCATAGCTTAGTGGTATCAGCACTCAATATAGTTGCTTAGTCGCTAATAAAATTTAGGCCATCTCTAAGTGGAACCCCATTTGAACTTGGTGACTAGAACTTGAAAACTTGAAATGGAGATTCTCCTACATGATGGTCTTATGAAGGAAAATAATATTGACTAAGAACTATGGAATGTATTTGCTAAATGATAATAAGTGATGTACCATGTGAGCCAACCATTACCGTACGACCCCATTACCCCTAAATGGGAAGGGGCTTAGTCCGTAGCTTGTTCACCCTAGTATGGGAGGTCTTGTATCATCCTTTATAGAAGTGCACCGTGCGCGGGTACTTCTGAACCGAGTGGAAATTCCATTCATCCGGCACTCCGGAGCGGGCAAAACTAGAGACGCCGGAACGGAAGAGGTCCGTGTCTCGGGCTCTAGGGAAGGATCCTGTACTAGAGTGAGCAAGTGAAAGAGTTTGTTTGATTATCTGAACCTCGCATACTTTGTGTATGACGAACCGTGGATTTATCCCGGCAGATGTATCGAATCTTGTGGGTAAAGTGTACCCCTCTGCAGAGGTTTCAAACTATTCGAATAGCCGCGTCCTCGGTTATGGACAGTTGGCAAACTGTACTTGACTTTTGTCAAGAATGATAATAACTTATGGTGACCTTGGTGAATGACATGACTTGACTTGACATTGATATTGACACACTTGAAGCTCCTTTAGATTGAACTTAGAGAACTAAACCTCTTTTCTACCAATGAACATTCTTGGGAAATAAAACTAGCTTTTGCAACTAAACTTAGTGCTTAGTCCACCATATCAACCTGGCATATCTATTTCATCATTTCCTTTATAAGATGGTTTGCGAGTGCATCCAATGTACTCACGGCTGTGTCCCTGGCTATCAACTTGGCCAGACTATGGGGAAGAGTATCCGGAGGAAGGGTATGAAGAAGAGTATCAGAACTAAGATCTTCTACTGAGTCGCCATTGCCTGTAGGGTGAAGGCATGGACCCGAAGACGTTATTTCCGCTGCTATATTGTGTTGTAATATGAACTTGATCTCTATGACCATTGTATTTGAACCTTCGTATTGTAATGTCTATGGAACTGGTTACCAACTACGTTATGTGTATCACAACAATGATTCTGGGATTGTGGTGGAATGCATAACGGGCACTTCAAATTTGTGATAAATTCGGGGTTGTCACAGTCGATGGCGGACCCGGGGCACAGGGACGACGCGGAGGAGCTCCTGCTCGGTGTCGGACGCGGGACGCGGGGCAGAGGTACTCCTGGTCGACGGAGCCCGCGTGATGATTGACAATTGATACAGCGATTAATTACTGTGATTGACGATTGATACTGTGATTAATTACCGCGATCGTTAAAATAGGATGGTGCTGAATTAGCAATTTTTTTCTTAGGAGTATAATCGGAAATCAAATGATATATAGGAAACCATCAACTCGAAACCAATAGTAAAGATACAGATCAATTATGCATTTTGAGATAAACTTTGACCTTTATTTTTTGTTAAGAAAATATAAGATATATGATATAATAATTATACCATTGGATTCATATTCAAAATAACTTTCCAATGGTATAATTTTTATATCAAATATCTCATCTTTTTGACTAGAATTAATGATCAAAGTTTGTTTTAAAATACATAATTATCCAATAATCTGGTATAAAGAAAGTATGCGTGATTAGCTTCAACCGACATTGACGCTTTCCATTGCGTTTCGTGAATCGCGATTGATCGATTGATCGCATACATGGAATTGCGGAAATAGATCGATATAGATTTGCACCCTAATATTCCCGAACGTGGCTACGGCGATAGGGCGTGGCTTTCCATGATCGTACCCATTATCGGCCTGATGTCACTTGATTCCCCACGATTCTAGGAGGCAACTTAGGTATGATCAAATATTAAATAAGATCAATGAGATTAATTTTTTTAAAAAAATCAAAACATTCTTAAAAAATTTGACAACAAACATCTATGCTATATAAGCAACCTCGAAAAATTGCAGCTTCAAATTTGACATACACTAAGAGAATTAAAAAAGATAAAATCAGGATGTAAATAGTGGACATACTATTCACCTAAAGATGACACAATTCACAGTAAACTTTATCTTTTTTATTTCCCCATCTCTAGCTCGAATTTTGAGCTGGTTTTTTTAGAGTTGTAGATACAGCATGTATGTGTGTTGTATACAAGTTTCAGATTCTGATTCTTTTTACAAATTTCAAAAATAATTTTTTATGAGCTGATCCTACGATCTCACCTAATGTAGTGATCATATACAAGTCTTTCCCACGATTCTATGTACTTCCCCTGTTTAATGTGGAGTATAGATTTGGTGCACGTGGGCATTACTGGTTCTACTTTTTTTAATAAAAATCATATTTCTGAGTGTTAAATATTTGAAAAATATTAGCATGTGGCCAACTATTTGTCCCACAAACGTGTAAAAAAATTCTGTTAAAATACTTTGTAATTTGGGCTGCACAAAAAGACAAACATTCAGATTGTCATTTATGTGTAGCCCATAATACAAAGAATTTTGTAATAAAATTTTGCATGCTTGTAGGTTATATCATTGACTATGTTTATCATGTAACCATACCATATGTACACCACATTGTGCAACATACACACATAACATGGCTAAATACTTGCTACCCACATGGGTAAATACACACCCCCTCTTATCTTTTGATTCAAGCAGTATAATCATATTTCAACTTATTTTCCTAGTACAACATGAAATTTTGGTGTGTAAAAGTGGTTTTAGATTTTTGGTTTAAACTTTTTTTTGGGTCAAAGGAAACTTTTTTGAGTTGACTTTGACCCAAAAAAAGTTCAACCAAAAATCTGAAAGCACTTTTGCACACTAGAATTATGCGTTCTACTATGAAAACAAGTTAAAATAAGTTTATACAGCGTGAAAATGGTTGAAAATGCAAAGGTGCGTAGCTATACACCTGGGTAGCAAATCCACTCTCAACATAACATTGATGGGCTCGTGATTATTCGAGTAGACCCAAGTCGTTTGACACTGATTTTACTTGAAGAGTATTGACCAAACAACTAAATTACCGCTATTAAATTAGGCTTTCTATAAAATATTTCACTTTTACAGCCCTGATTACATTCATTTCAGTACCTCTATACTTTTATTAACCTCGCGTTCAGAGTTTAGTTAAAGTCAAATTATGTAAAATTTGACCAAATATTTAAGAAAACACATTTACATCTACAATATAAAATGTATTATATGAGAATCGCTATGAAGTATTTTTTATATTATATGCATTTGATATTATAAATGTTTAAAAACAAATCTATACATTTTATCAAACTGTACAAAGTTTGACTTTAACTTAACCCAGAACATAAGGTAAATAAAAAGAGAGGGGGTACAACAAGTCCATATTCAATGATTAGAACCCATTGTTTACTCCAAGAGGACCATCATTTATACCCTCCAACAATAAATCAAAGATTATAATTACAAAATTGTGGAAAACATGAGCTTGAAATTCTGACATATTTGAGACTGCCACATGGGTTTTAGTGGAATAAAATGAGTGTGAAATAGCTGCATTGTGTCGATGGGCACACTAAACAACAATATCCTTATCCGAGATCACTCTCTCACGCTCGACCGGTGGCTATCGTCGCGATACCCTTTTTTGTGGTCAACCAGGAATTAGGCTTATCATGAATCAGTAAGCAACCCACTTTGGACAAAAGCCATGCAAAACTGATAGAATTTACTTTAGTGACATTGTCAATAATGAGAAAACTGTTCAACTATTATTAGAATTAACAGCATAAATTGACTCGTATGTAATTATTGTTTTAGATGACTTTAGTATGTTATTCTTATGTTAAATGACTTTAGTATGTAATTCTGCTAATGTAGTGTTAGAACAAAATATCAAGACACTTTAAAAAAGAAACCTAACGTAAACAAAAAGGTATTAAGATGGTCCTAAATAATCGGAGATAAATTTATTTTTCACTCGTGCTTGGCGACATTGCACCGCATACATTTTGCCTTGTTCCACATACTTACTTCCAGTAGAGGCAAAGGATTGGAGGAAATATAAAAGCCTATCTGTTGCATGTTAACTGACCAAGAATGTCGACTTTCTCCTGAATATTGTGGTGAAAACATCAGATTGGAATTTTCTTTAAGTTGTTGTTTATTATTATTTGTTGTTCCATCCTGCAATTTATTCCTATTTTGCCAATGCAAAAGAGGAGCCTCAACATATTCTATGGGCGTTCTGTTTTTAGGTATACTATGTGGGGCACGCCGTGCCTGGATGCTATTTGCGGCGCGATCTGTAAGAGCTCTAGTGTCCTGCATCTATTAGAGCATCTCCACCTGTTGGGGCTCCCCAGGCTGAAATCCGGTGCTATTTAGCGTTGGATGGATGTAAAATTCGGTTTGGGAGGCCCATTTTTCCAGCGGCGAGCCCAGGGGAAAAGTCGAATTCAAACATAAATAGACGAAAAACGTTTAAACTTAGGTGAAATTTAGAGATATTTAATATATATAGGCGAGTTATTACATATATAGGCCGAATTCGTAATATATTTGAATTCGGCCAGAGGCAAATATAAACTAAACTAAAAACACGGCGTTCTACATGCCCAAACGGCGGTAGAATGTCGTGTAGTCGCTGCTGTCGTCATCGTTGGAGTCGCCGCCGTCCTGAGGTGGCGGTGCCTGTTGGCTGCTCTCGCCGGGGGCTGATACGTCCATTTTGCATCACTATTTTGTATCATAATTTACTGTTATTCATTGATATATTTCACATTTAGAGATGATACTTATGTTGTTTCCTCTGTTTTTACATGTTTGATGATCATTGGAGGATTTGCTGCCGGAGTCAGGATTCTGCTGGAAAAAGGACTGTCAAGACACCATATTTTGGAAGATCAAGAAATTCCAGAAAAATAACAGAAAATTATATTTTACCAGAATACTGAAGAAGCCAGAAGGAGGAATCGAGAGGAGCCACGGGGCAGGTGCACACACACAGGGGGCGCGGCCTAACCCCTGGCCGCGCCGGCCTGTTGTGTGGCCACCCTGGCCCACTTCTGCCATCGCCCCTTCGCGTATTTCATCGTCCCCGAAAACCTAAGTCAAGGGGAGGCTTAGAGATAGACACCGCCGCCTCTGCAGGGCGGAAAACACCAGAGAAAGAAAAGCTCTCCGGTAGGCAGAAATCTGCCAGGGAAATTCCTTCCCGGAGAGGGGAGATCATCGCCATCGTCGTCATCATCGCACCGAACTTCATCGGGATCATCATCACCATCATCCTCATCACCAGCACCTTCATCTTCACCATCACCACACCGTCCCGCTGTAACATCTTGAGTTGAATCTTGTCAAATTCTTAGGAAAAACTTTCCCGGTGTTGATTACTCTTGTGGTTAATGCTATTCAATGGAACCGTTGAATTAAGGTTTATGTTCAGATTGTTATTTACCATTATTTCACCTCTGATCATGATCCATATGATGTCTTGTGAGTAGTTCGTTTAGTTCTTGAGGACATGGGAGAAGTCAAGTTGTTAGTAGTGGAATTATGTTGAGTAATATTTAATGGTTTGATATTATTTGTTGTGGTGCTACTTCACTAGTGGTGTCATGTGAACGTCGACTACATGATACTTTACCCTTTTTGGGCCTAGTGAGATGCATTGTGTATTTGGCTACCAATTGTGGGGTTGCTGGAGTGACAGAAACCTAAACGTCCATTGGGAAACCATTGCACTAGGGAGCGTAGGATCTTAGAGTTTAAGGCTGTGGTTAGATTTATCTTAATTACTTTCTTATATTTGCGGATGCTTGCAAGGGGTATAATCACAAGTGTGTATTTATCCTAATAAGGGTAGTGCGCTAGCACAGGTTCACCCCCATAACAATTATCAAACCAATAAAGATTATTTAGCGGTATGAAGCGAAAGCACTTGACAGAAACTCTCGTGTGTCATCGAGAACGTTTGGCTATCATAAGTTACACAACCGGCTTGTCCTTTGCTCTAGAAAGGATTGGGCCACTTGCAGCAATTATTACTATTGTCTTTTATTTACTCGTACTTTATTTATTTGCATTACCAAATACCCCTGAAAACCCGTTTGCTAGTATTTACAGTGAATCCTTGATCAAAACCACTTGTCAACACCTTCTGCTCCTTGTTGGGTTCGACACTCTTATTTATCGAAAGTACTACGATACACCCCCTATACTTTTGGGTCATTAAGACTATTTCATGGCGCCGTTGCCGGGGAGTGAAGCGCTATTGAAGAGTGGAATTGGTAAAGGTAACCGTCGCTGTGAGTATTGTTTTTATTTTTGCCTTTTATTTTTATTTTATTTTGCTATGGAGAGTTCTCCATTTGGGTTCCTATTCGGGAACACTACTACCACTGATGCACGTGTGGATGAACCACCACCACCACCACCACCTGCTCAATTAGATCCTTTTAAAATACCTATGAAAATTGTTGAATGTGTTATGGATAACTGCTATTCAGGAGATGGAACTGTCCATCCGGGTGATCACTTACTCTTTATACATGAATTATGCGAGTTGTTTAAGTGTGCAAGTATTTCATCAAGCAAAGTTAAGAGGAAGCTATTCTCTTTATCACTGAAAGGCAGAGCTGAGGAGTGGTATCGGCTGCTTAAAGATGGTCCATCTATTGCATGGGAGGAAATTATACCTCTCTTTTATTCCAAGTTTTATCCTCCAAGTGAAATTCATAAAGATCGTAATCGAATATATAACTTTTGGCCTCATGATGGAGAGAGTATTACCCAAGCATAGGGGAGATTGAAGTTACTAATGCTCAAATGTCTCATTCATGAGCTCCCTAGTAATATTGTTATTGATAATTTTTATGCGAGGCTTGCTCTTCATGACAAGGATTATTTGGATGCTTCCTGTTTTGGATCATTTACTCATATGAAAGGAGAAGCTAAATGGGATCTTCTTGACCATATTCAAGAAAATGCTGAAGGATGGGAGAACGACAAAGGTAGGAGGTCAGGTATAAATTATGATTATGAATGCATTAAAAATTTTATGGGAACTGATGACTTTCATAATGTTAGCACTGCTTATGGTATTGATTCTCAGATACTTGCTAACTGTTTTAAGGCTTTTGCCTCTTATCTTGATGTTCCAAAGAAAGATTGGAACAAATATCATGTGCCTTATAAAGATTCTATTAGTCATATTCCTGCTGCAGCTACTGAAGTTTGTACTGTTGATAGCATTTTGCCTGAACCTTATTTTGAGAAGACACCTTTCCCTGCTAAGGTAAAAGAGCATTCTACTTTGGTAAGTGTGTCTAATAAAAGTACTAAGAAGGCTGTAGAACCTGATGAGCAAATTACTATTAAGTCTCCTGTGGCTATATTGAAGGGCCTTGTTACTAAAGATGTAGGGGATGAATATATTATCTTTTGTGAAGATGCTACTAACATTATTTCACATCCTAATAGGCGTAGGAAAACAAGTGTTCCTGTTATTTTTGTCAGGATTGGCGATCATTGCTATTATGGTTTATGTGACATTGGTGCAAGTTCAAGTACCATTCCTCTAGAGCTTTACAGAGAAATTATGCATGAGATTGGCCCTTGTGAACTTGAGGAGATTGATGTGGTTGTTCAGCTTGCTAACAGAGAGACTGTTTGGCCTCTTGGTATTGTTCAAGATGTGGAAGTTTTATGCGGTAAGACTAAATATCCTACTGATTTCCTAGTACTTGGTAAGGAAGCTAGTAAAACTTGTCCTATTATTTTTGGTAGACCCTTTTTGAATACTTGTGGTGCTGTGATAGACTGTAAGAAGAAGAAAATTTTCACTAAGTTTAATGGAGAATCTTATGAGTTCAATTTTTCTAAGTTTGCTAAGACTTCTTATGAAAATGACATGCCTAATGAAAATTTTTGAGTTGAACAGCTTGCTTCTATTGCTCTTGCTCCTAATAATGCTTTGCAGCAATTCATGGAGGACCATGAAAGTGATGTTTACAGGAAGGAAAGAGAGGAGATTGACGATATTTTCTTTTGTCAACCACTGTTGATCAAGCACAATCTACCTGTGGAGGATCTTGGTACCACTTTGCCACCTAAGGAAGATCCTGTTTTTTAATTAAAACTTTTACCTGATGATCTTAAGTATATGCTTATATAGATGATAAGAAAATATATCCTGTTATTATCAGTTCTAAACTTTCAGGAAAGGAAGAAGAAAGGTTATTGGAGATATTGAGGAAACATCGAGGAGCTATGGGATATACTCTTGATGATTTAAAAGGGATTTCTCCCACTTTATGTCAGCATGCTATTAACATGGAGGAAGACGCAAAGCCAGTTGTCGAACATCAACGCCGCTTAATTCCCAAGATGAAGGAAGTGGTAAGAAATGAGGTATTGAAGCTTCTTGATGCTGGTATTATTTATCCTATTGCTGATAATAGATGGGTAAGTCATGTTCATTGTGTTCCTAAGAAAGGAGGTATGACTGTTGTGCCTAATGAGAATAACGAGCTTATTCCTCAAAGGGTAGTAGTTGGTTATAGGATGTGCATTGATTTTAGAAAGATAAACAAAGTTACCAAGAAAGATCATTATCCTTTACCGTTTATAGATCAAATGTTAGAGAGGCTGTCTAAGAAGACTCACTTTTGTTTTCTTGATGGTTATTCCGGTTTCTCTCAGATTGCTGTTAGAAAGGAAGATCAAGAGAAAACCACTTTTACTTGTCCTTATGGAACTTATGCTTATAGACGTATGCCGTTTGGTTTATGCAATGCTCTTGCTACTTTTAAAGATGCATGTCTGCTATTTTTCATGGTTTTTGTGAAGAAATTGTGGAGGTTTTCATGGACGATTTCTCCGTCTATGGAACTTCTTTTGATAACTGTTTGCACAATCTTGATAAAGTTTTGCAGAGGTGTGAAGAAACTAATCTTGTTCTTAACTGGGAGAAATGCCATTTTATGGTAAATGAAGGAATTGTCCTTGGACATAAAATTTCTGAAAGAGGTATTGAAGTTGATAGAGCAAAGGTTGAAGCAATTGAGAAAATGCCCTGTCCCAGAGATGTTAAAGGTATTCGTAGTATTCTTGGTCATGCTGGTTTCTATAGGAGGTTTATTAAAGATTTCTCTAAGATTTCAAAGCCTCTTACTAATCTTCTTCAAAAAGATGTACCATTTGTCTTTGATGATGATTGTAAGGAAGCTTCTGAAACTCTTAAGAAGGCTTTAACTACTGCTCCTATTGTTCAACCACCTGATTGGAATTTACCCTTTGAAATTATGTGCGATGCTAGTGATTTTGCTGTTGGTGCTGTTCTTGGACAGCGCGTAGATAATAAGTTGAATGTTATTCATTATGCTAGTAAGACTCTTGATGCTGCTCAGAAGAATTATGCTACTACTGAGAAAGAGTTTCTTGCTGTTGTTTTTGCATGTGATAAGTTTAGACCTTACATTGTTGATTCTAAAGTTACTATTCATACTGATCACGCTGCTATTAGATATCTTATGTCGAAGAAGGATGCTAAGCCTAGGCTTATTAGATGGGTGTTGCTTTTACAAGAGTTTGATTTGCATATTGTAGATAGGAAAGGTGCTGAAAATCCTGTTGCTGACAATTTATCTAGATTGGAAAACATTTCTTTTGATCCTATTCCTATTAATGATAGTTTTCTGAATGAACAGTTGGCTTCGATAAATGTAACTTCGCGAGACCTTCCTTGGTATGCTGATTATGCTAACTTTATTGTTTCCAAGTATTTGCCTCCAACCTTTACAGCTCAGCAAAGAAGAAAATTCTTTTATGATTTGAGGCATTACTTTTGGGATGACCCACACTTATATAAAGTAGGAGTTGATGGTATTATGCGAAGATGTGTTCCAGAGTATGAACAACAATAAATATTGAGAAAATGCCATGGAAGCGCTTATGGAGGACATCATGCTGGAGATAGAACTGCGCAAAAGATTCTACAATCAGGTTTTTATTGGCCAACCCTCTTTAAAGATGCTAGAAGGTATGTTTTATCTTGTAATGAATGTCAAAGAGTTGGTAATATTTCTAAACGTAATGAAATGCCTATGAGATACACTCTTGTTATTGAACCATTTGATTGTTGGGGATTTGACTTTATGGGCCTTTTCCTCCTTCAAAAGGCTATACTCATATACTTGTTGCTGTTGATTACGTTACCATGTGGGTAGAGGCCATACCTACAAAGAGTGCCGATGGTGAGACCTCGTTAAAAATGCTTAAGGATGTTATTTTTCCTAGGTTTGTTGTGCCTAGATATCTTATGACTGATGGAGGTTCTCATTTTATTCACGGTGGTTTTAGATAAACTCTTGCTAGATATGATGTTAATCATAGAATTGCTTCTACTTATCATCCCCTAACTAGTGGGCAGGTAGAGCTTTCAAATAGAGAGATCAAGTCTATCTTGCAGAAGACTGTCAATAGATCTAGGAAAAACTAGGCTAGCAAGTTAAATGATGCTTTATGGGCTTATATAACTGCTTATAAGAACCCCATGGGCATGTCTCCTTACAAAATGGTTTACGGAAAAGCGTGTCACTTGCCCTTAGAATTAGAACACAAAGCTTTTTGGCAATGAAAGAGCTTAATAGGGATTTTAAACTTGCCAGTAAGAAAAGGTTGTTAGATTTGAGTTCTCTCGATGAGTGGAGAAACGAAGCCTACAAGAATGCCAGACTTTTCAAAGAGAAAGTTAAGCAATGGCATGATAAGAGAATTCTTAAGAGAGAGTTTCATGTTAGTGAGAAAGTTCTATTGTATAGGTCTCATCTCAGATTTTTTGCAGGAAAATTACTCTGTAAATGGGAAGGACCATATGTTATTGTGGAAGTGTACCGCTCAGGTGCGATAAAGATTGCTTCGTTGAAAGATGACACTACACAAGTGGTGAATGGGCAAAGACTCAAACATTATATTGCTGGAGATTCTTATAATGAAGATGTTGATGTTATTCAAACGGTTTCTCCAGAAGAATTCATCCAGGACAATATGCAGGAACCTGCAGAGTTTATTCTCGAATAGGTAACAGTTCTAGTCAGAAAAGGTTCGCGTTAAACTTTTTCAGTTATAGTTTTATTTTTTTGTTAAATATGAAAAATCACGAGACAAAAACGGGAAGGAGAAGGAATTCGGTGTGTCCTCACACACAGGGGGCATGGGCCCACCCCTGGCTGCGCCGCCCTAGTGTGTGAGCACCCTGAAGCTCGTTTCCATCCCGGTTTCCTCCTGTGACTTGGTTTCGATGTTTAATTTTCACCTATATAACCCCCCGGATTACCCGAGGTCTGTATATCATTTTCTCGTCGTGTTTTTGTTTCGAGTTGTTTCTGTCAGGAGTTGATCTTAGTTTTGAGAGCACCATGGCTCCTTCAAGTGACGATAAGGAGAAGACACCTCAGGAAGATGACCACCAAGACCTTCAGCTGAAGGAAGAAGTTGAAAGTGAGGCCGAGGAAGAAGAGATGGAAGAAGATCAAAGTTCACGCCCGAGCACCATGATCGCAAGCATTGGGGTGGTGACAAGTCGTGACAAGTTCAAGAAGAGTGCACGTATAAGAACTAGAGGGGGTGTGCCGCGCCACATCTTAGCTCCACGGACATCTCCGTCAGGCAACAACCCTTTCCATACTCTAATACATGAACATCAGATTCAAAAGGTGCCTAGATCACGATTGCCCTCTGGTTGGGATATAGATCATTCTAACAAAGCAGGGAAGAAAAGCTCCAAGAGTGAAGAAGGATGGGGAAATAACTCCAAGAGTTGGGATTCTCAAGCTGACAGGTTCATGAGCCGTATTGAGCACAATTCAGAGATGATTCGTAACCTTAGCTACAAGATTGATGACTTGAGAGATTTGATTGAGAAGCTTATTAAAGACTACCCACCACCGCCGAAGGGGTAATTCGTCATTGGTATTGGCATCCCCTTGGCTTGTTCCAAGCTTGGGGGAGTGCCGCGGTATCACATCATTACCTTTTACTCATTTACTTTTCAAGTAGAGTCATATCATGAATAGAGAAGTTATCTTATAGAATAGTTTGCAGTGTGGAAGTATCCTCCTTAGTTGGTTATCTATGTATCCCTTGGTGTGAGTTGTGGTAATGAAATATTAATGAGAAGTGGTATCGTTTACTTTCCGCACACTTTATTTTAGTTTGCAATGTTTCTTATATGACTAGTCTTATTGATTAGTATTGGTATCACTTTGGGAGCATGAGTAAATTTAGTTGGTTTTGGCAAACTTAGCTTGGTCAGTAGCAACATTACCTTGAGGTTTGAGTAGAAAAGAAGAAAGAAGTGCTTGTAGTTACATCACTTCAGTTTTCCTTCATGTTTGGCTTATAAGCATTATTATTCTCAAAGTTAAAATTGTTGTACTATCGGGGGGATGACCCCCGGTAGGGTCAAGAGACTAGAAAGATATAAGGAATGTGGTTGACTTTATGCTGGTTGACCAAAGTTGGGTCTGGCCGGAATATAAGAGTATCGGCCAGACCGGCATATAAGGCATATCCCGGCCGGTGTTCAGATATATCGGCATAGCCGGGATACTAGATAAGGAGTGCCGGCGTATATGTAGATATGCCGGCCTAACTTAGCTGTTATATTATGCAGGAACAGGGGAGGCCGGATTACCCGACCTTGGGTTGTTGGTCCGGCACATAGGTCCTAGATATGGCCAATAGTTATATCCGGGATACAGAGGTCAACCAAGGTCACATCCCTACAATCAAGGAAGGAAACATCCAAGCATGGAGGCAGATCATGATGACAGAGAGCACAGTGGTGGTTTACCAACCATAACTGTGCCAAGTACAGTCCTTGACATCACGGTGGTAGGGTCACAGTCGAAGAAGTACAAGGTACAGGGATGCTGAGTCCCATCGAGAGCAATCAGGGGCAAAGTCAAGGGTGGCAGCCATCGTCACCATGTCCTGTTTAGAAGATAGCTGCTGTCTTTTGGTCCAAGTGACCGTTGTAACCCTGGCCACTCCTATATAAGGTGGCACAGGGAACCCTAGCAAGGGGTTGAGCTCTTCTTACTCTCTCAGTTCATAGTTCATCTTCCTCCTCTCTCGGAGAGCTTGGAAGCACCAGTGTTGTACACTCCATCGATCCAAATATACAACCAGTAGAGCAGGAGTAGGGGTGTTATCTCCTTACGAGAGCCCCGATCCTGGGTAGCTTGTGTGTTCCTTTCTGTCGTGCTTCTTAGCTCGTTCCCCTCACCCGAATCCTCCAGTATCTAGTTCGGCCCCCATTTAAGCTATCCCATGGCATGTGTTTTTTCACCATGACGACATTTGGCGCCCACCGTGGGGCAGATCAATATGCTGGGCGGAGTCTTCATTCGGACAGGGTTCGTGATAGCGGCGTCAGGGGTGCGCGTGGTCTCTGGCCTCGTCCAGAGGCTAGGCTCACTCAGCTTCATCAGCGACAACGCCGGATGTCTCGGCGGTCGGCCGTTCCCGAGGGATGGCCGGATCATGTCTTTCGGTTCCCACGAGGTGTACGTGGGGACTGAGAGTGTTTGTAGGGAGAAGGTGCTGGTGGCAGCGGATCCTCCGTCGCATCTGCTGGCTCACGCTGGGCGTAGCGCTCGCCCAGTAGAGTCAGCAGAGGTGATGATGGCCGGCACATCCGTGCCGCCGGTAGGTGGCGCCAGCAAAGCAGCAGCAGCAGATACTCCCCCGGAGCTGGAGAAGGTCAAGAGGTCAGCGCGTCCTCTATTGGAGCGTGCAGAGAACCTGGCCGGCACTTCCGGCGTGCCGGCTAGGGGCCAGTCCCTCCTCCCCATCATCGATCGGCTTCTTGAGCCGGTGCGATCCGGCGATGATCCGGAGCAGACGAAGGAGGCCCTGGAGGGATCTCGCTAGGCCCTCGTCGACGAGGCCCTGGCCATGCATCAGGAGCGCGAACGGTTTAACCGACAACTCCGTGAGTATGAGGCTGCCCATGGTTTTAATCCTATGGTAACCCGGCCTAGCCGGATAGAGGAAGTTAGAACTAGAGGTAGAGATCTCAACACTGAGCTAGGTAAAGATGCTCGAGCTAAGAGTCATAGTGCAACTAGTACTGTACCTAAGGTGATCTATAGCTCACCAGTAAAGAACCTTAGAGCAGCAGCAGAAGTAGCTAAGGACTTATCTAATTTATCCGACGAAGCACTGCGTGAGCAGCAAGCCTGGCTTAACCATCTTTTGTTTGAAGCTAACAAGCAGCAGGAGGCCTTTAAGAAGGCAAAACTAGGTGCCGGTGCATCCCAGTACATTGCGTCAGTGGGAGGTGCCAGCGCGAGGTCGAAGGGCCAAGCTTCGTCCCTGCATCCAAGTGCCCGGCGTGCTGGAAGTGTGACCTCTGGCCGCCGGGACAAGCAGATCCAGGTGTATGATCCGGCAATCGCCGGAAAGCAAGCGATAGTTCAGAAGAGTGCCGGCCAAGCTGACAAGAATGTCAGCAGTAAGAAGGCCGGCAAGAATGTGCCGGCCGGGCAAGGAGCACGCTCGGCCGGTGGTGGCCGGAGTAACAGTGCTGCCCGGCGTCAGCAGCAGGGCGCCGGATGTGCGGTGCAGCAGCAAGGCACGGGTCAGCCGAGACATCGGGAAGATGATGGAAATGCCGCCCTTGCGAGGATGGGATATCAGCAGCAGCAGTATAAGCAAGGCCAGCAGAATGAGCAGTACCAGCCGGAGCAGCAGCAGCAAAAAATGATTGCGGGCCCAATTGCGTCCCAGCTAGGACCTCGGTCCTTGGCCGCGAACGATGCGCGCTTCAAGCTGGACAGAATTTACCAGACATAGTTGGTGGAGAGACAAGGAGCTTCGGGTCCTATGTGCTTTGGATCCCGGATTATGGGTGAGCCGGTACCTTATTGTTTTCAGCTCGCGCATGGCACGAGGACATATAACGGCAGTACAAAGCAGGAATATTGGTTGGAGGACTACTCCACTGCAGTGAACATCGCCGGAGGAAACCTCAGATGGGCGGTACGATATGTGCCACAGATGCTTGAAGGACCAGCTAGGATATGGCTGAATAATCTGCCGGCCGGAAGTATCAACGGCTGGGTTGATTTTGAAGAACAGTTCGTGTCAAACTTCACCAATACCTACAAGAGACCCAACCGCCCGCAGCAGCTAGCTAACTGCCGGCAAGGAGAATATGAGATCGACCGTGACTACCTGACCAGGTGGTGCACGTTGCGCAATTCCTGCGAAGGAGTTGTGGAGCAGCAGGCCATCATGTGGTTCGCTCAGGGGTGCCGGCATGGCACCATGCTGTGGCAAAAGCTTCAGAGGGAGATGCCGGCCACGTTGGCCGAAACAATCAAGATTGCCGACAGTTATGCATTGGGAGATCCCATGCAGCCCACCCTTGATTCACAAGGACAGGGGCAGACCTAGCGGAACAACAACAACGCTGGGGGATTGGGGCAGTTCTATCGCCCTGATAACTGGAACAAGAGGAGAGATGACAAGCCGGATTATCGGTATGGCTCGTCACAAGTGGCGGTCGTGGAGGAAGAACAAGGGGGCTCCGGCAGTAGCCAGCGTCCGTGAAGGGAATATGCCCGAGAGGCAATAATAAAGTGGTTATTATCATATTCCATGTTTATGATAAATGTTTATTTCTCATGCTAGAATTGTATTAATCGGAAACATTAATACATGTGTGATTAATAAACTAAAAGGGTTCCTAGTAAAGCCTCTCTTTTATACTAGCTCGTTGATTAACTGATGATCAAGGTTTCCTGATCATGAACATTGGATGTTGTTAATAACGGGGTCATATCATTAGAAGACTGATATGATGAACACTCACACCCATAGTATGAATAGCAAAACGATCAAGTCATCAAGTTCATTGCTATATCAAACTCATACGAAATAGTTCTAATCCTCAGACCATGAGATCATGTTAATCACTGATACCGGAAGGGTACTTTGATGATATCAAATGTCACACCGTAATAGGGTGATTATAAAGGTTGATTTGGGTACTCTGAAAGTATTAGTTGAGGCTCATGGATCAAGAGTGGGATTTGTCCATCCGGATGACGGAAAGATATTCTCTGGGCCCTTCTCGGTGATATTGCATTGGAATCGCTTGCAAGCATGTGACTAGGTCACAAGAATGCATTACCACGGAACGAGTAAAGAGACTTGTCGGGAACGAGATCGAACTATGTATGGTTGATACCAAATGATCGGATCTCGGACAAGTAATAATATCGCGAGACAAAAGGAATTAACTATGTTCGTTACCGGTTCACACGATCACTAGTTCATCGTTGAGTAAGTGGGAGTCATCATGGATTTCCAGATCCCGCTGTTGATTATTGATCGGAGAGGAGTCTTGATCATGTCCACGTTATTCACGAACCGTAGGGTGACACACTTAAGGCTCGTCGTCGTTTTTGAGTGGATACGATACTCCGATCGAATTACAGGACAGCATAAGGGTTGTTTCTGAAAAGCATCGAAACTGTTTCAGGATATCAAAATAACTCAAGGGTGTATTTGTTAATGTTTGTTAATTGAATGAATTAACAAATATTAAAGAAATAAAAATGTTTTATTAAATCAATAAGTGTGATTTTAATTGGCATGAATGTCATGCATTAAAATGGGGGTTACCTCATGTTGATGAGGGAGTAATCACCATAAAAGGGAATGAAGAGGGGGCAATGAAGAGGGAGGAGACCCTTGGGCCGGCCACCCCTTGGCTGCCCTCCTCCTCTATATAAACCTCCCCTCTCTCCCTTGTACACACACTTCTTGATCCTCCCTCCCTTGCATAGTTGCTGTCCACTTTCCGTCTTAGCTTAGCGAAGCTCTGCCGGAATTGTAGTTCGTAGTTCACCCACTTGGAGAAGTGTGTGGAGGAGTGTCCAGCGGATCCCTTCTTCCGCTGCCCCGCTGGACCGAGGGCGTGGAGGAGTCAACGTCGAGCTGTACGTGTGACCGAGCACGGGGGCGCTGCCACTTGTGGCGTCGTGTACACGATCTTGTGATCGTCGAGTGAACCTCTACGTCGACTACGTCAAGTGAACAACTACGTCGACTACGTGCGTCTACATCGACTCTCCATCGTCAACGTTTGTGCGGGAACGTAATCCCCGCTTACGGTCGTCGAGGGTTAGTCTCCGTTGCTACCACCTCGTAGAGTATCTTGGCTAGTTTATGTGTTCTTGCGTAGAAATTTTTTTGTTTTCTATGCTGCGAACCCATCAGTGGTATCAGAGCCATCTCTATGCGTAGTTGGTATGCACGGTTAGAACACATGTGGATGTGGGCGTTGATGATCATGTTATTGCATTTTTTTTGTATTTTGGATCATAGTGGCATAGTGGGATTGAAGCTGCCCGAGACTAACCTTACGTGACCGCGTTCACGAGACTTGTCCCACACTTGACATGCTTCGGCATATGTGGCTTTGCGGGTGTACGTTTCTCCCACTATAGTTATGATCTATTTTACAAATAGTTGTTAATAATATTTTTATCACCGTTGTGGTTTCATGTTCGTAGGTAAGAACGGTTCTTCCTAGAAAGCCCCAAACCACGTAAAATATGCAAGACAAATTAGAAACGTCTAACTTGTTTTTGCAGGGCATGTGATGTGATATGGTTAAATTGTTTATGTTACAAATTGTATGCGATGATCCTTTTTGTAAGTTATAAACAACCGGCAGGAGCCATATGGTTGTCTTTACATTTAAATGGCCTGCGTGCCGAATATATATATCCAAGTGATATATTGTAATGGAGGAAGACAACCAAGGTGGCGCGCCATGGACCTTGGTGCTACGCCGGTGGAATGATGCAGATCATGCCATGACGCACAAGATGGAGATCGAATGCGTGAAGGACCATATCATATCACATTATATATGCATGTGATGTTTATCCTTTTATGCATCTTATTTTGCTTATATTTGATCGCGCGGTAGCATTATAAGATGATCCCTCTCACATAAATATCAAGATAAAAATGTGTTCTTCCATAGCATGCACCGTCAAGAAAGTTCGTCGTTTCGAGACACCACGTGATGATCGGGTGTGACAGACTCTACGTTCACATACGACGGGTGTAAGACAGTTTTACACACGCAAGTGCTATGGTTCTACTTGGCGAGCCTAGCATGTACAGACATGGCCTCGGAACACGAACCGAAAGATTAAGCATGAGTCATATGGTTGATATGATGAACATGGTGATGTTCGCCTTTGAAACTATGCCGTTGCACGTGATGATCGGTTGCGGTATAGTGAATTTGGTTCGTGTAATCACTTAAGAAAACTAAGAGGGATGTTGTTTTTAAGTGGGAGTTCACTTATTAATTTTGAATTATAGAACTCAATTTATCATGAACTAAATCAAAGTGAATTTGCATAGTTTGTTGTAGTTATTGGCATCCGTTTACTACCTTGCGATTAGCTATAATTGAGATGATAGAACTATAGAATTCTGGATGTTAACTTTACGAACTGGTATCGTATTGTTTGAATGTCAATCTAAAGTTTGAAGTCCTATTGCAAACTTTTAGCAAACCTTGTTTACTCGATAAAATTTAATAAGTAGTATTAAATCAAGAGTAATAATTCCAGTGTTAGTATCTAAGTATCACACTTGCCTCCATGATCCTTGATATTCAAAAATTGTTTTTAGTATCAAGGTGATCTAGGAGTTGAAAGAATTGTTTCATAAACTATCATGTGTGGAAGATATTGTGATATCTGAAACAATGTTTGGTTGCAAAGTGGTAGAGTATAATTTAGTAAGACACATGTTCTCATATTGTATGAGAATTTGTATAGATTGGAGACGCTAGGCGTCCAGATCTCCTAAAAAAGTTTTGGGAACTAACATTATACTCAAAATTCGTCCTCATGAGCTATAGTAGCTTGATCATGAAAGTTGTCATGATAGGATGAATAGAAGATGTAGGTAAAATGTTTACTACACTAAAAGATTACTAAAGAATGGAATTTGGAAGAATGCCAAATATATGATTATGGTGATCTACTTCAAAGTGTGAGTCCAAGGGTATTAGTGTTTGACTAATCATGCCTTGAACTATGTGCCATGTGTATGGCGCCACTATTGATGTTGATAGATTCTTCTAGACGAAAAAGAATTGCTAAAAGAGAATCCGAAATTTATTCTAGCAGAAAAGAAAAGACTGGAAATGTCCAGCTCAGGTATATAGAAGATATACATGTTATGGGTGTATTCATTGCTTGTTAAAACAATGTGGTTCTTGGGTATTTGATACTAAATTGGTTGGTATGAACTGTCATACAGAACAACGCAATACAAGAACTACAATAGCCTAATTAACTAGCAAATGAATATGGGATGATTCTCATCGAAAACAAATAAAGTGTTATTGTGTTTCGTTGGAATTAAACCTAGCCTTCAAGATTTGTTTTAATAATTGTTATTTTGTCCTGGTATTATGAGAACAATGGTTGTTCAAATTATTACCGCATTCATAAAAGATGGATGAACGCTTATCTTGTTGGAGAAATCACATCCATAACACTGATGCTAAAAGTGTCTCAAGACAAATGATTAGAAGATCACTTATGAGTGACACCATCGTTTAAATCATATTGGAAAGTAAACATGAAGAAACTCCATGTTGATGGAATTTTGGAGTCTTTTCATTTTGAATCAATTGACGCTTGTGAAAATTTCCTAGAGATGATTAAAACTCCGTTTGTAGGCCAAACAAGAACGGACGACTAACTTATTGGATATTGTACATGTTGATGTATATAGTCCATTATGTGTAGCCGTGTGTGGTGAATTCTTGAACTTCATTTACTTTAACCGATGATTTGAGTAGATATATGTGTATATTTACTTAATAAGGAAGAAGTATGAAATATTTGAAAAATGTTCAACGTATTTCTAGATGAAGTTGAAAATCATTGTAACAAGAGAATAAAGAATTTATGATTGGATCATAAAGGAAGATATTTGAGTTACAAGTTTAGCAAACACCTAAAAGTTGAGGAATCGTTCCATAGACTTGTATTTCCCGAAACACCATAGGAGTATGGAGTGTTCGAGAAATGAAATCAAACTTTGTTTGACATCGTTGGATCAAAGGTGTCGTCTATAAAACTGCCATTATATTTTAAGGATAAAGCTTTAGAGACTACCGCTTTTACACTGAAAAGAGCGCCATCATGATCCGTTGAAATGACACCATATGAGTTATGGCATGGGATAAAACCCAAGTTGTCTTTTCTAAAATTTTGGTATGCTAGGCATATGTAAAATGTTTACAACCAAAGTCGGATAAATACATCTTTGTAGGTTATCCCAAAGTAACTGTTGGGTATTCCTCCAAAACACTGAAGACAAAAGTGTTTGTCGCTGAAACACGTCAAGTTTCTTGAGAAGGAATTTTTCGCAAAAAGTCAAGTGGGAGGACAATAGAACTTTGATTAGGTTGTTGAACCTAAGCTATATGTGCTGAGTAGTGCAGCGCCGGGAAGTGTCCCGGAGGCGGCCACAATGCGCATAGATACAGTACCTCAAAAGTTGTGGTCACAGATATCTAAGTTCCTATTGAACCGTATGAGTCGGGTAGCAATCAAATAGTTAGATTTGAGAATATATCATTATTGTTTGACAATGATGAACCGACTACATGCAAAGAAACGATGATGGGCCCTGACTCCGTCAAATGGCTAGAAGCCATAAAATCCGTGATAGTTCCATACACGAGAAATCAAGTTTCTGAACTTGGAAGACCCTCAAAAGGCATGAAGCCTAATGAACGTATTTGGATCTATAAAGACAGACATGGATGTTTAACATCTTTGAAATAGTCGACACATCGTTAAAAGAGTTTACGATTGTGTTCAATGAGTTGACTATGACAAGATTTGATCTTTCATAGCGATATTTTGTCTGGAAGGATTACTGTAGCAACCACTACATATGCCAAGTTTGGTATATGTTAGTTGAACAAACAAGACAACATTCTTCTAATAGAATGGTTACCTAGGACATGTACATGACATGGTCCAATGGGTTTTGTAAATTCAAAGGATGCAAAAAGGCATGCAAACTTCAATGGTTGAAGTAAGCATCGCGGAGTTGGAATATTCACCGTGATGAAATAATTAAAAGGTTTAGTTTCATCAGATACGATGAATATGCTTGCATTTGCAAGAAATTAAGTGGGAGCGTTGAGACATATTTTCAGTACATTATGTAGAAGACATATTGTTAATTGGAAATGATGTATCTTTTATTGGCATAGGTTAAGAATTTCATTAAAATTAGATTTCAATGAAAGACTTAGGCAAAACCAAAATATTGGGTCTCGATGTCTATATAGATAGATCGAGGTACCAATATGGTTGTGCCAAAGTACATAGATGATATATTGAATGAAGTTCAATATGGAAACGACAAGAAAAGTTCTTGTCGCATGGAAGAGGTTGAAACAAGATTCAGGTGTTTTTGACACTTGATGAGTGAAGCCATATGAATGATTTGATCAATCATGTATTCCGTGATATGTACATATCCAGATATGTCCTGTGCTCTAAATGTTATGAGCATATACCAAAGTGATAAATGTCATAAGATGATCACTGGACAATAGTAAAGATATCCTTATGTGCTTTGGAAGAACTAAGGATATATATTATGTATGACAAAGTGACACATAGTTCATTGTAAAGTGTTACATTGATACTAAGTTTGTCACAAGATACAATTAAGTTTATCTCAATTTTAGCTATATGTTTAGGTGGCACAATGTAATGGAAGGAAGTTCCATGATGGATTTGGATGAGTTCCAAAGTTAAGACATTGTGATGGATTCTACAACAAAGGTTGAGTATATGGCTACTTTAGAAGTAGCAAAAGAGGGCATTTGTGTCAAGAAGTTTGTTATCAAACTAGGTGTAGTTCCAAGCTGGCTATTACTGTGAAGATCTATTGTGCGACAATAGTGACAACATGGTTTTAGCTAAAGGAACTAAGGTCTCACCAAAGGACCAAATTTATACCCAACTATCTCATTTGAGAATGAGTGATGCGTAGAGACGCAAAGACATGCAAATACACACAGAGCTGAAAGTGTCAGATCTGGAGATCAGGTTTACCACATGCAACGCGTACATATAACACGTGAATGCCATAAGTGTTATATACGCAAGTATCAACTAGATTATTAACTCTAGTGCAAGTGGGAGACTGAAGGGAATATGCCCGAGAGGCAATAATAAAGTGGTTATTATCATATTCCATGTTTATGATAAATGTTTATTTCTCATGCTAGAATTGTATTAATCGGAAACATTAATACATGTGTGATTAATAAACTAAAAGGGTTCCTAGTAAAGCCTCTCTTTTATACTAGCTCGTTGATTAACTGATGATCAAGGTTTCCTGATCATGAACATTGGATGTTGTTAATAACGGGGTCATATCATTAGAAGACTGATATGATGAACACTCACACCCATAGTATGAATAGCAAAACGATCAAGTCATCAAGTTCATTGCTATATCAAACTCATACGAAATAGTTCTAATCCTCAGACCATGAGATCATGTTAATCACTGATACCGGAAGGGTACTTTGATGATATCAAACGTCACACCATAATAGGGTGATTATAAAGGTTGATTTGGGTACTCTGAAAGTATTAGTTGAGGCTCATGGATCAAGAGTGGGATTTGTCCATCCGGATGACGGAAAGATATTCTCTGGGCCCTTCTCGGTGATATTGCATTGGAATCGCTTGCAAGCATGTGACTAGGTCACAAGAATGCATTATCACAGAACGAGTAAAGAGACTTGTCGGGAACGAGATCGAACTAGGTATGGTTGATACCAAATGATCGGATCTCGGACAAGTAATAATATCGCGAGACAAAAGGAATTAACTATGTTCGTTACCGGTTCACACGATCACTAGTTCATCGTTGAGTAAGTGGGAGTCATCATGGATTTCCAGATCCCGCTGTTGATTATTGATCGGAGAGGAGTCTTGATCATGTCCACGTTATTCACGAACCGTAGGGTGACACACTTAAGGCTCGTCGTCGTTTTTGAGTGGATACGATACTCCGATCGAATTACAGGACAGCATAAGGGTTGTTTCTGAAAAGCATCGAAACTGTTTCAGGATATCGAAATAACTCAAGGGTGTATTTGTTAATGTTTGTTAATTGAATGAATTAACAAATATTAAAGAAATAAAAATGTTTTATTAAATCAATAAGTGTGATTTTAATTGGCATGAATGTCATGCATTAAAATGGGGGTTACCTCATGTTGATGAGGGAGTAATCACCATAAAAGGGAATGAAGAGGGGGCAATGAAGAGGGAGGAGACCCTTGGGCCGGCCACCCCTTGGCTGCCCTCCTCCTCTATATAAACCTCCCCTCTCTCCCTTGTACACACACTTCTTGATCCTCCCTCCCTTGCATAGTTGCTGTCCACTTTCCGTCTTAGCTTAGCGAAGCTCTGCCGGAATTGTAGTTCGTAGTTCACCCACTTGGAGAAGTGTGTGGAGGAGTGTCCAGCGGATCCCTTCTTCCGCTGCCCCGCTGGACCGAGGGCGTGGAGGAGTCGACGTCGAGCTGTACGTGTGACCGAGCACGGGGGCGCTGCCACTTGTGGCGTCGTGTACACGATCTTGTGATCGTCGAGTGAACCTCTACGTCGACTACGTCAAGTGAACAACTACGTCGACTACGTGCGTCTACATCGACTCTCCATCGTCAACGTTTGTGCGGGAACGTAATCCCCGCTTACGGTCGTCGAGGGTTAGTCTCCGTTGCTACCACCTCGTAGAGTATCTTGGCTAGTTTATGTGTTCTTGCGTAGAAATTTTTTTGTTTTCTATGCTGCGAACCCATCAGTCCGAGGTATGAGGGCTACCAGCAGCCTCAGCAGCAGCAGCAATCGCAGCCCTTCCAGAAAAAGAATGTCTGGGTCAATAAGAATGCCGGCGGCGGCGCCGGCCAGAAAAAGCAATGGCCGAAGTATATCGTAGGTTTGGCCATGGACAAGCCTTGCGTGTTTCACACATTCCAGCCGGGTAAGCCGGCAAATCATTTGACCAGAAACTGTTCATGGCTGGACGACATATTGGCAGGTCGTGCAGGTCCTTTTGGGCCAGCTAGGCCACCTATCCCGTCAGCTCCATCGCTGTTGATAGGTGCAAATACAGTTGCAGTTCTGCCCAGGCCGGTTAATCTCGGAAATCAGAGCAATGCCGGAAATGCCGGCGTGAATCAGGTTGATCAGAGCTATAATCCGGAGTACTATGCCGGAGGCCCAGCAGCGGGCCGAAATGAGTACAAGGAGCACGATCAGAGCTACATGGTCTTTGAGACCGAAAGAACAGACAAGCAGAGTTTGTACCAGCAGAGCTTGGAAGTTAATGCTGTTATGTTGGCAGTCCCGAAGTTGATGTACTGGTCTGACCAGGCCATTGGTTGGGACAGGGCGGATCACCCCAAGATCATGCCAAACTGTGGTGACCCGGCATACCACTGCATGTGTAGTATGCAAGTCATTGACATAACACTAATGAAACACCGTCTCACTAGTATTACATCCATCAGAGTGGTACAACAGAAACATCGCAGGTCCACGGTATGTCTATAGGATTACAATTTTCAGCATACAGAAGATCTTCAGAACCTCCTCAACAGGTAGAGGTTTAGTCCTGGCGACTACAATCGAGAAAGAATACAATGAAGACTAAACTAAACTACAACTAATGCAGTTGGCTTACTACTCAACTACAGAATACTCTAACTACTTAGGTTCTAGGATTAGGAAACTGGTTTCTTTCTAACCCTATTCTAGTTTTTCTTCAAGCTTCACGCAATTGTAGGCTCCGCTGATAATCATGATGTTGGTAGAATGCTTCATCTTCCACTTTAATGTCTTGAGGTTGCCTCCTTGAGTTGCCTTCCATCTAATTCTTCATAGTCTAGCAAGGGTTTAAGAGATTGGGGTGAGTAACGAGCGTTACCCAGCAAGTTTCTATAGAAAGAAGTTGTGTGATATGCACTAACTACAACCACAGACCCAAAAGAGTCGTAGGCCTATGCAAAGTTTTAACAAGGGTTTCTTGAAAGATTGTTTTTACTTTATAAAACTATGCCCAATAGCCAACACAGGTATAGTGCCTTGAGAGCACCTTTCCTGCCGCGTTCACAGCTCCTTCCCGAAACAAGGGGTAACATGTCACATCTTTTTACACTCTGCAGAGGTGTGTCCTTCCAAAAGAGATCAAAGCCTTGTTGCACAACCGAGTTGCATGCTCGTCCACACTTCCTTGGTGTGGGGCCCAGTCATTGATCCAAGCCAATCACTGCCTTCTCCGCACAACGCATGCCCACCCAATTCACGCAAGCAGGTTGTGCCCCTGATATTCACCCCCAACGATGAAGTACCTAGGTGTCCCTTGCGGACCATCATAGACACCAGTGCCGTGAGAACTTAGGTGTCCCACCCATATGCAAGTAGTCTGGCAAGATCTACCGCGACCGGCAACTGGCTGCCCGTTGACATGCGAACGAGAGAAGATACAGCTGACTTTCCCGTCCCATTCCAAGTCTCTTGGATGACACGGTTTTTACGGCACAAGAATAACTGTGGCATTGGTAGTTAGTACTAGGTTTACTTTCCCGTGCAAGTGGAACCTCCACCACCACAATCTTATCGTGGTTCCACCTGCCAGCCCTCCTAGGTTATCACCACTGGTCGATAACCACTAGTCATATTACTTATGAAAATAGGTTTTCCATCCCTTTTGAAATGTTAGAGTTTGAAGTCAACACTTTGCAAGAAGTTTCAAAACCAGTGCAATCAAGAGATATGAGCAAGATAAACTTGCCTTTTTGACTGCAAGATTATGCAAGTCAAGGTCTTCGATACGTAGGAAATCCAAATATTGAAGTAGCACCATCATCTGGTGAAGATGATGTTAAAAGAACTGCAGCATGATATGCAAATTATATGCTATGCATCGCTCTAAGTGTATCCTAACCCCGATGATTTGTTAATATTGAGTTGTGATGATTTCTTTATGATGAGTTGCACTTTTGGATTCACTCCACAACAAGGTTGTTAAGGATTTTAGATTGACTGACTAACTTTCAAAGTATTAGAATAAAGCTTAAAACAAGAGTTATTGCAGAGGATAGATATAGCAATAGGTGAAGACTTGAAAGTAACACTTTTAAGTGGTATCTTGTTATTAGCAATCAAGTAGTTGGTTATGGACAAGCAAGGTTGAAGTAATTCTAATTTGATAAGAATACCCAGTTAGTCATAGGGTTGACAACAATCTTAAGACCAAATAGAGTTATATAAGTTCAAGCTTAATGGAATAGTTTGTTACTTACTTTCAATGTCTCTTGAAAGAATAACATTTGAAGAACATGTTTATTATTGATTAAAAGCACTACATCTAAGGTTTAGTGTTCTAGGGTTTAGCATGATTCTATCATAACCAAAGAGTAGTTAATAGATGAGAATGCCAAGAGAACAAGCTAAGTTTCATTCAATGTTAAAAGGATTTTAGTAAAGCATGGACATTCAAGGTAGTTTAGACTGTGGTTACCAAAAATAGTTGTTTCTATAATTGATAACAATCCAAACTAGCATAGACACTAAAATAGTTAGTCATGAGCAGGTAGTGCTAAGGTAATCCATTCATGGTTGATTCCAGGGTTGTTGATAATCTTAACATGTATAAGTCATTGCTATTTCTAGGACATAGGAATTGAGGTGATGCTTGCTTGATATGTTCTTAAAAAGAATTACTTTTGAAGAACACAAGCCTTAATGGACATTTTTTTTTATTACTTAAAGGAATAGTAACTAGGTGATGTCAGGAAGGTAACAGTTTTTAAGTTGTAACGAAGGTGTTGCATATAGTTAGTTGACTAAAGTATACCATGATGAGATAGAGTATCAAACTAACCACTCATGGTTGAATTAGGAGGTAAGGCTAGCACAATTCCATTTAGTGTTAATTGCTAAAGTTTGGAATTTATTTTCTAATGGTCAACAATGTGATACAGGCACTTCTTATAATGGAATACGAATCTTAAGTAAGCAAGATTCAGTTAGTGTATTATAGTTGAGAATGAAGTCTAAACACAAATTAATCTTTCATTAAGGTTTATCCTAGTTTCTTATCATTTAAGAAAATAATTTTTTAGGGTTTAAGTCAAATGTTAGATGTTCAACAATTGTCCTATAAGTTTTCAAATAGACTTTCATTGAAACAAACATTGGGGAAATAAGGTTAGAGTTAGGAAATAATTATTTTTCAAGTTTATGATTTTTCCCTAGTTTTGCTAGATTGAATTTATTTTTAGGAAAAATCATTTTAGAGTTAGAAATCTTAATAGTAAAGTATAAGTTTTACATTTTTGAAATAATGAAGTATTAATTGAAATAACATTCTTAAGGTTGACAAAATTTTAATTGGTATTTAAAAAAATTTGTTTAAATTATTTTAGTTGGATTTGAATTCAAGATTCAAATACTACTTAATCAAGTTTTCAAATTTAGTTCAAAATAATTTCACATAACTATACCAGATTATAATGTAAATAGATAGGTTATGTTTTTCTGAACATTTTGATATATTATTTGTATTTTTCTGATTTTATATGAATTAGTTATGAATTTTCTAAGTACTAAACATTTTCTAGGATTTCTAATTAACAGAGAAAACTTTTTGTACCGAAATTACACCTAGACCTAGTCACTGACTAGTGGGCCTGTGGACTAGTCAACGGCCATGCGGTCGTGGACTGAGTCAAAGGTGCTGACGAGTGGGCCTATGCCTAGTCAGCTGCCACGTTGGCAATGACCAGGACCAATAAGTTGACTGAGCCCGACCCGACGCCGGCGACAGCCGGAGTCGACGTTTCGGACCCCCTCCGGATGCACACGTTCACAAAATCGAACCACGGGACACCGGTGAACCATCTGGTGGTGGTGCGCCCGAGCAAAGATCACCGGAGATGGTACGGCGACGTGCTCACACGTCGGACGGCGGCGGTCTACTGCGACACCAAGCTACGAATGATTCTAAGCACAAAGAAAGGTTCCAGGAGATGCACAAGCTCACTAGGTATCCTATGCGATGGTTGATGAGGTCGATTGCTGTCGGATATGAGCTCGAGGTCAAAAACTCGATGAACTCTGGCGGAAAGGGAATTGGTTGGCGATGTCGATTAGAAGCTCCCCGGCCTGATTCTTTCCATGAGGGGGCTACTGGAGGCACGGCGGACCTCCCAGGCTACCCCTTTGATCTCCAAATGACCTCCACCGATGGCGCTCAAGTTCACCGGAGCTAGGGTTCGGCGGCCGCTGCAAAGAAAATATACGGGAGGGAAAGTAGGAAGAGGGCGGCAAAACTAGGGTTTCCCGGTGGCCGCGTCAGTCGATTTTATAGCCGCCACGGGCGGTGGCGCAGATCTTGGCGTGGTCAACCTGGCACCTGGTCGACAGCGAGCAGCTTCAGGCGATCTGAAGGTTGAAGACGACTCTGCAGTGGCCTGATAGAACGAAGGGGTACACGGGCTGGCTACTTCCGGGCTGGCTAGTTGGGCCGCGGTCCGGTGGCCTCTTTCTCCTATTTTTTCTGTGTTCTTCTCCTTTTCTTTTTCTATTTCTCTTGTTTTCTGTTTTTGAGATTCAAACTGATTTTGGTATACTGTTTTTGCAGGCATTTAAACTGCAGTTTCTCCTGAGTTATATTTAGGTGCTCAGCAATACCCTATAATGTATTAAGATATAATTCATATGTAATAACACCTGAAATACTTTAGGTAGTATTAGGGTTTGCATAGGAACTTCAAATAGAGATGAATTTGAGTAGCACTCTTGTTGCTTTCAAATGATTTGGATGGTTGCACCATCACATTATTCTATGTAATAAGATTACTTTTCCCATAATTTTATAAGAGAATATGTATATACTGTTTATACATAATTGCCTTTCTATTACAGAGTTGATTTCAGGACATCATCTTGTACTTACACCATCTGCTAATAATAAGAGAATGTCATGTGGATCCATTTCCAAGTTACTAGTGATTCCTGACTTTACTTGAGTTTAGTACTGAGGCTTAATATACCCCATAGCAAGGGTTGGTTTGGTAACAAGACCAAAACACCTAATGGTATGTGATTTGGTCACTAGGTTAGAGACTTGGTTATTTTATCTAATAAGATTTGTGGTTGGAACATAATTCTTAAATGTAAGGTTAGGGCATGGAGATAGATATATCTTATGATCACATAGTGATGCATAAGTTGGAATGGTACTTGGGTATGAATTGCCAAGTAAATGAATACAAGGTTATGGAATTGAATAGGATGCTATCACACTCATCAAGGAAATAATGTTCCCCCTAAGATGTGATCAATGCAACAAATGCTCTATAGACTAAACAAGTTTCTTGGTCAAGGCTTAGGATCTGCTCAACCTATATCAGATGATTCTCTCAATTGAAACTTGTACACAGATCAAGGTTTCTCAGATAACTATAACAAGATGGTTATCTCCTGAGTGAGACATGCTCCAGTTGAGTTCCTACTCCACCCTAGGTCTTAGGATGATATCTGCTTATCAGACAAGGTTTCATACTAACCTAATTATCTTCATCAAAAAGCATAATCATATACTTGACATGGTCATACTATTTCCTTCATCAACTCCCTCTCTCAAGGATTTACTCTAGGTTGTATCAACCTTCTGAGATTAAGGATATAATCTCCCCTTTGTGTAATTCATATAAGATCTACTCCACTTCATAACTTCATAAGTCTTGGTATTGGTCACTTTCTAAGTATGGTCCAAGTACAGACCAATTAGGGTTTATGGTGTGATCTCCCCTATATCAAATGACTTGTCCTAATTAGAATTTGAGCAATATCTACAGTCTCCTAGTTGGCCTTTATAGGAATGGCTCTAGTGTTCTTAAGTTATCTCACCTAGAGTTAAGGTAAATCATATAATCAAATTGGCTTTGAGTTCTCCTTTCCACTACTCATATTTGGCCTCAATAGATTAGGACATAAGAATATAGAATAGATCCTGATTTAAGAAATGGACTTGTGTTGGCTTCTTTAGCATGAAAGAAGTAGGGTTTAAAGATTACCATGATGATCTTAATGTGAATAGATATTTGGTCCTAAAATGGTGTGTCAAGCATTTTAGTTTTACCTCACTTAACTCTCTTTTAGTTATTGAGACTATCACTACCCAAAACCAGGTTTTTAACAAAGGTCATATTGAAGTTTATCGCACTCTAATTGATGAGCTACTTCAATTCCATCAACTCAAGTGAAACTCCAATCACTTTGATATGTTTAATTTAAATGCGCAAAAATTACTCGGATTTTCTATGCATGAAATGCAATGCACATATCTGTTGCCTCTATTTTATGACCTCTAATCCTGGGATATTACAGTCTCCCCCCCCCTTAAACTAAACTTCGTCCCGAAGTTTTCGCTCTCGTATGTTGTTGGACGAACTTGTTGTTGGTATCATATGTCTTGAAGTTCTTTTACCAACTAATTGGGATATAGATGGTATCCTTTTTCCAGAGTGATCCTCGAATCTTCTGTTGTCTCACTCCGAACACTAGTCACTCGAATTCCATCCATCATGGTCTCTTCTTGGTCATTCTCTTGGATTATCTATGTCTTCAACACCTTCCATGGCTTATAGAGTCCTCCTAGTTGTTCCAACGAATCTTCCTAATTGGCTCTTGGTTTTACCACCTAAGAACGGATTAAACACATGTAGTGTATCCATTCAAGGTTTCTGATCCAATTCTATAGATCTTAACCGGTCTTCTAGGTTCAAGACTAGGGTTAACTCTAATCTCAAACTTCTCCAGCTGCGGTTCATGATATACCAGCTGTGGCTCATACTTGGTGTAATTATGCTCAAAATCATCTCACTCCTTTGCTGAACTCCATAAGGTTACGACAATTCTTGGAAAAAAATTTACTTCCGACATACTTCCTCTAACTTTCAACACTTTTAATTTTCCTGGACTCTCCCCTTAGACTTTTCTAATGGTCTTTGAACATATTAATCTCTAACCATTTGGACTCCACGATTAACTATAAGTTTTGGGTTGGTCTTACTACTACGTCTTTCTAATGATTTCACAAGGAAATCTACGGTGTACCCACACAATTGTGAATATCCGGTACGAATTCTTCGATAAAGCATGTAGGTGGGGTGTTCTATTCCACTTTTGGATGTATGTTTCTACCCAAAAGTTTAAACAGTTGATGAGAATTGGGTTTTCCCATTGCTATCTATCGGTAGATTAGATACAAAGCCACGGGAGAAATCCGGCAGAGTTTCTCTTGTACCGGAGGACATCCACGACAGGCAATTGTATAAGTTAATCAAATATATGAAATAACAGGGCCATAAATGAACCAATGGTCTCAACGGATCATTCTTGACACGAATCCTCACAAGTCGTATTCCGTAGACAAAGACTACACCTCTTTGATAAGGAAAGGTATTGCTAAAGTCTTAACCACCAATCAACAATTCAAGATTTTGGGACTAGAGCTCAAAGTTATATAGAGATGTTATGTGTCTTATTCACGCTATCAACGAGGGTTACTGGGGTTACCACTCCCAGGCTGAATAAAGCAGCAGGCAATACCAAAATGGATCATCGGTATCACAACACCTCAATCAACCCGTGATGTACTAAGCATAACCAAGGCTGCATAACAACGAGCTCAAATACCTTAAACTCAATTGCGGTTATCTAATTAGTGATTCTAGTCAATAACCTAGAGTTACCTCTAGTGTTTCAAGAACTAGGGTAGTACTACTAAATTCCAACTTTTCTGTTGTTTTACTAAACTAGTTGTGGATCCTTCTATTCTTCCTTCAAAGTATCACTGAAGCTTCCTCCTTTTGGCTTCCTTAACGGATGATTCTTCATCTGCTAGCTTGATTTCCATCAGAGTTCGTCTCTCCCTCACATGAATCCCATAACCATCTAGAACTAAAACATCAAGTAAGAACTCGATGATGCAACATGCACTTGCACATCAGAGTCAAACTTCATGCATAGATCTAGTCACACAATAAAATCCAAGAAAATCCAAAATTGTGCCTGCAACATACATCATCATAAGCCCGTGAGTAAAACATCTCTAGAATTCAGGCTTAGATGTGTACCTTATAGCACCAAATAATATAGGTTTATATTGTGCTATATGCACTTAGTGGTGGACTACTACTCTTTGTCTCAAAGCTTACCTCAATTGCCCAGTTGCAATCGAATAAATTTGAGCAAAGGGGTTTGGAACCCATTCTAACGGATTCCAATTCCTTTAAGACTACTAGTTATAGCTAACCTTTCGTCCTAATGAAGACTAAGCTCACATCATATCTTGAAGCTTCTAGCATAGCTGCTCTAAGTACCTACTTCTCTAAGTATGGTTCACACAACTCCATGATGTTCATGGGGTTTTCCGTTGTGCTTTAAAGAATCTTCTCCGACTAAAGTCTATGGTTTTGGTACACATGACTTAATTGCCATGATTTGGAACACTTCATTCACCATTACCCTTGAGCATCTTCCTCCTCAACTTGAAATTGCTGGTTACTATAAATTTCTTCTCCATCATGTGAAGATTCTCAAGTGAATCCAACATGATTAAAGTGTTTATACTGCCGGTACATCATACTTGTATATGGAATTCTTGGGTATCCATATACATGATTAGACCTGAGATCCTACTACCTCATATAGACTCACTTCATCACTTAACATCATCCTATTACAGTTTTGGATGAATCAAACTTAACAAAATGACATTGGTATACTTCTTCCAATAGGATAGTTCCCATTCCGGTTGTATCCTCTCTTTGGACTACCATGTATTGTATACCAAAGTTGATCTACTTCCAACCTTTATATAAGGCTCTAATGATGTCATACTACTAGGTATGGAACAAGATATCTAACTTCACTTACAAAAAACAGGTAAGAAACTCGACTCAAGTGTGTCAGGAGTATTCTTTTATTGAATATCCATCTCAAGTCATAAGAAGAATTTGTTTAGATAAGATGGCTTCCTATAGTCACTACCAAACCTGCAGGTCTCCTATTAAAGGGTTTTAATCCTAGGGTCAAAGCGTTTGCTCTGATACCAGCTGTGGTGACCCAGCATACCACTGCATGTGTAGTATGCAAGTCGTTGACATAACACTAATGAAACACCGTCTCACTAGTATTACATCAATCAGAGTGGTACAACAGAAACATCGCAGGTCCACGGTATGTCTATAGGATTACAATTTTCAGCATACAAAAGATCTTCAGAACCTCCTCAACAGGTAGAGGTTTAGTCCTGGCGACTACAATCGAGAAAGAATACAATGAAGACTAAACTACAACTAATGCAGTTGGCTTACTACTCAACTACAGAATACTCTAACTACTTAGGTTCTAGGATTAGGAAACTGGTTTCTTTCTAACCCTATTCTAGTTTTTCTTCAAGCTTCACGCAATTGTAGGCTCCGCTGATAATCATGATGTTGGTAGAATGCTTCATCTTCCACTTTAATGTCTTGAGGTTGCCTCCTTGAGTTGCCTTCCATCTAATTCTTCATAGTCTAGCAAGGGTTTAAGAGATTGGGGTGAGTAACGAGCGTTACCCAGCAAGTTTCTATAGAAAGAAGTTGTGTGATATGCACTAACTACAACCATAGACCCAAAAGAGTCGTAGGCCTATGCAAAGTTTTAACAAGGGTTTCTTGAAAGATTGTTTTTACTTTATAAAACTATGCCCAACAGCCAACACAAGTATAGTGCCTTGAGAGCACCTTTCCTGCCGCGTTCGCAGCTCCTTCCCGAAACAAGGGGTAACATGTCACATCTTTTTACACTCTGCAGAGGTGTGTCCTTCCAAAAGAGATCAAAGCCTTGTTGCACAACCGAGTTGCATGCTCGTCCACACTTCCTTGGTGTGGGGCCCAGTCATTGATCTAAGCCAATCACTGCCTTCTCCGCACAACGCATGCCCACCCAATTCATGCAAGCAGGTTGTGCCCCTGATATTCACCCCCAACGATGAAGTACCTAGGCGTCCCTTGCGGACCATCATAGACACCAGTGCCGTGAGAACTTAGGTATCCCACCCATATGCAAGTAGTCTGGCAAGATCTACCGCGACCGGCAACTGGCTGCCCGTTGACATGCGAACGAGAGAAGATACAGCTGACTTTCCCGTCCCATTCCAAGTCTCTTGGATGACACGGTTTTACGGCACAAGAATAACTGTGGCATTGGTAGTTAGTCCTAGGTTTACTTTCCCGTGCAAGTGGAACCTCCACCACCACAATCTTACCGTGGTTCCACCTGCCAGCCCTCCTAGGTTATCACCACTGGTCGATAACCACTAGTCATATTACTTATGAAAATAGGTTTTCCATCCCTTTTGAAATGTTAGAGTTTGAAGTCAACACTTTGCAAGAAGTTTCAAAACCAGTGCAATCAAGAGATATGAGCAAGATAAACTTGCCTTTTTGACTGCAAGATTATGCAAGTCAAGGTCTTCGATACGTAGGAAATCCAAATATTGAAGTAGCACCATCATCTGGTGAAGATGATGTTAAAAGAACTGCAGCATGATATGCAAATTATATGCTATGCATCGCTCTAAGCGTATCCTAACCCCGATGATTCGTTAATATTGAGTTGTGATGATTTCTTTATGATGAGTTGCACTTTTGGATTCACTCCACAACAAGGTTGTTAAGGATTTTAGATTGACTGACTAACTTTCAAAGTATTAGAATAAAGCTTAAAACAAGAGTTATTGCAGAGGATAGATATAGCAATAGGTGAAGACTTGAAAGTAACACTTTTAAGTGGTATCTTTTTTATTAGCAATCAAGTAGTTGGTTATGGACAAGCAAGGTTGAAGTAATTCTAATTTGATAAGAATGCCCAGTTAGTCATAGGGTTGACAACAATCTTAAGACCAAATAGAGTTATATAAGTTCAAGCTTAATGGAATAGTTTGTTACTTACTTTCAATGTCTCTTGAAAGAATAACATTTGAAGAACATGTTTATTATTGATTAAAAGCACTACATCTAAGGTTTAGTGTTCTAGGGTTTAGCATGATTCTATCATAACCAAAGAGTAGTTAATAGATGAGAATGCCAAGAGAACAAGCTAAGTTTCATTCAATGTTAAAAGGATTTTAGTAAAGCATGGACATTCAAGGTAGTTTAGACTGTGGTTACCAAAAATAGTTGTTTCTATAATTGATAACAATCCAAACTAGCATAGACACTAAAATAGTTAGTCATGAGCAGGTAGTGCTAAGGTAATCCATTCATGGTTGATTCCAGGGTTGTTGATAATCTTAACATGTATAAGTCATTGCTATTTCTAGGACATAGGAATTGAGGTGATGCATGCTTGATATGTTCTTAAAAAGAATTACTTTTGAAGAACACAAGCCTTAATGGACATTTTTTTATTACTTAAAGGAATAGTAACTAGGTGATGTCAGGAAGGTAACAGTTTTTAAGTTGTAACGAAGGTGTTGCATATAGTTAGTTGACTAAAGTATACCATGATGAGATAGAGTATCAAACTAACCACTCATGGTTGAATTAGGAGGTAAGGCTAGCACAATTCCATTTAGTGTTAATTGCTAAAGTTTGGAATTTATTTTCTAATGGTCAACAATGTGATACAGGCACTTCTTATAATGGAATACGAATCTTAAGTAAGCAAGATTTAGTTAGTGTATTATAGTTGAGAATGAAGTCTAAACACAAATTAATCTTTCATTAAGGTTTATCCTAGTTTCTTATCATTTAAGAAAATAATTTTTTAGGGTTTAAGTCAAATGTTAGATGTTCAACAATTGTCCTATAAGTTTTCAAATAGACTTTCATTGAAACAAACATTGGGGAAATAAGGTTAGAGTTAGGAAATAATTATTTTTTCAAGTTTATGATTTTTCCCTAGTTTTGCTAGATTGAATTTATTTTTAGGAAAAATCATTTTAGAGTTAGAAATCTTAATAGTAAAGTATAAGTTTTACATTTTTGAAATAATGAAGTATTAATTGAAATAACATTCTTAAGGTTGACAAAATTTTAATTGGTATTTAAAAAAATTTGTTTAAATTATTTTAGTTGGATTTGAATTCAAGATTCAAATACTACTTAATCAAGTTTTCAAATTTAGTTCAAAATAATTTCACATAACTATACCAGATTATAATGTAAATAGATAGGTTATATTTTTTTTTGAACATTTTGATATATTATTTGTATTTTTGTGATTTTATATGAATTAGTTATGAATTTTCTAAGTACTAAACATTTTCTGGGATTTCTAATTAACAGAGAAAACTTTTTGTACCGAAATTACACCTAGACCTAGTCACTGACTAGTGGGCCTGTGGACTAGTCAATAGCCACGCGGTCGTGGACTGAGTCAAAGGTGCTGACGAGTGGGCCTATGCCTAGTCAGCTGCCACGTTGGCAATGACCAGGACCAATAAGTTGACTGAGCCCGACCCGACACCGGCGATCGCCGGAGTCGACGTTTCGGACCCCCTCCGGATGCACACGTTCACAAAATCGAACCACGGGACACCGGTGAACCATCTGGTGGTGGTGCGCCCGAGCAAAGATCACCGGAGATGGTACGGCGACGTGCTCACACGTCGGACGGCGGCGGTCTACTGCGACACCAAGCTACGAATGATTCTAAGCACAAAGAAAGGTTCTAGGAGATGCACAAGCTCACCAGGTATCCTATGCGATGGTTGATGAGGTCGATTGCTGTCGGATATGAGCTCGAGGTCAAAAACTCGATGAACTCTGGCGGAAAGGGAATTGGTCGGCGATGTCGATTAGAAGCTCCCCGGCCTGATTCTTTCCATGAGGGGGCTACTGGAGGCACGGCTGTCGGGGATATAACCCCGGGTATACCAAAGTACCCCTTTATTATGACTAATATATATTGTATGATAAGTTTTATGTGCAGGAATATTTATAAAGAAGTAAAAAAGCAGTCTGGGCCGGCATATAGCAAAGGCGGCCTGGTCATATTATTCCCAGGCCGGAATATAGCCGGGCTGGGCCGGAATTGATCCACCCCGGCCGGATTATCTAGCAGGAGACGACTTTGGGCCGGAATCAAAGCAATCCCAGCTGGCCTAGGTTATCCCGGCCAGGCCACGTGCCGGCTAGGCCGGCACTCCTCTTCAGCGCTGGGCCGGTCGAGCTCCTACCCGGCTGGGCCAGATCCTCTCTCAGCCCGGCTGGGCTGGTACGTCGCCCCCGCCAGGCCTCCACTCCGGCAGGCCGTCCTTGCTCCGCCCCGGCCTGGCCCGCCTCCCTCCTCTCCTCGCGCCAGCACCCCGGCTGGGCCGGCAGTCCGCTGCCCCGGCTGGGCCGGCAGTCCGCTGCCCCGGGTGGGCTGGCAGTCCGGTCCCCCGGCTGGGCCGCTCTTCATCCCCGGCTAGGCCGGCTTAGCCCCTCCAGGCCGCCCTCATTCAATCCCGGCTGGGCCGGATTTGACTGATCCGGCTGGGCTGCCATCTGCGCAATATTCCGGCCGGGCCAGGCCGGGATCCCCTGGCCCAGGCCGGATTACTTCCCTGTAGGCCGAATTATACCTCTCCAGGCCGGGATTTACTCCCTCCGGGACATATTCCTCGTCCAGCATCGCCCCTAGCGCATCGTGCCAGTCCTGGGACGCCTCTAGGCTCGGACCGGCACATCCTCCACCGTCATATGCTGGTCTTGGGACGCCCATTGGCTTAGACCAGCATATCCCTCCTCTCCTAGTCAGTCTTATCCTCAGGAGGAGGATAAGACTGATGACATGGTGATCCTGAAGACAGCAGCTAGAAGACGAAGACCAAGGACTCCAAGTACAGACATCGATGGGACTAGCCCATGACCATGACGCATCGCACAGTACCAAGGGCGGTACCGTGCTGATGCAGGCTACAGTATGACAAGACCCCAGTAGTCAACTCAGCACCAGTATGTGCATAGTATATTGTGGGGCATCCCTTGTCCCCTGGGCTCCCTATATAAAGGGCACCAGGGGGATCGATCTACCAAGCCTCCAGAGGAGGCTCATTCTCTCTCGCTCCATGGGAGCTCTCTAGCACTAGCTCTTTAGCTCCTGCCCAGTGCAGCCTTAGATAGGCAAGATACACAGCTCAAGGAGCACCATTGTAGCTCTCATGTGAAGCTCATATAGATCAGACATGCAGGAGTAGGGGTGTTACCTCCTCACGAGGGCCCCGAACCTGGGTAGCTCGATGTGTTAGCAGTGACTTCTGTGCTCGGTCTCTACCGAGTCATCCCTCTCCCGGATCCACCAGCGTACAGTCGGCCCCCATTTAAGCCATCCTATGGCATATGTTGTTTCACCACGACGACATTTGGCGCCCACCATGGGGCTCATCAAGGCGCTGGTAGGAGTACATCCGGACGGGATCTTCTTCATCTGCTCGGGGGCTCGACATCAGCAACGCCTCCGAGCACAGCAGGTCTTCTTCAACTCCCGGGCTGACCTCAACTCGCCCGGGCCAGCATACGGCTGTCCCGGATCTACATCGGCATCTCCGGGCCGGCGCTCGGCTTCCTCCGGCCAGCATATCCTGAGTCCCGGCCAGCATATCCTGAGTCCCAGCCAGCATATCCTGAGTCCCGGCCAGCATATCCTGAGTCCCGGCCAGCATATCCTGAGTCCCGGCCAGCATATCCTGAGTCCCGGCCAGCATATCCTGAGTCCCGGCCAGCATATCCTGAGTCCCGGCCAGCATATCCTGAGTCCGGCCAGCATATCCTGTGTCCCGGCCAGCATATCCTGGGTCCCGGCCAGCATATCCTGTGTCCCGGCCAGCATATCCTGTGTTCCGGCCAGCATATCCTGTGTTCTGGCCAGCATATCCTGTGTTCTGGCCAGCATATCTTATGTCCCGGCCGGTATATTCTATGTTTGTCGTACCAGGGACAGTTCCGCCTTCGCCTCGAGCATCTGCTGGTATTTCAAACTTCTTCAACGGTGCAAGTAAGTATTTATGCTGGTTCACTCCATATCCTGGTCAGCTTAATAGAAAAAATAGCTCAGGGGCTAGGTTAAAGCCCAGCAAGTTGCTTCTTAAGTACTGTTTCAGTATATATTAGTTTGCATGCCAGCATATCAGCTTCTCAGTTTCCTCCTGTATGTCTATCTATATGCCAAATTGCTACATATGCCTGCTACAGATAGTATCCTTAGTATCAGTTTGTATGTCTGTAATCTTATGCAAAGTTTTATCTGGGCATGTTATATGCCGGTTTTATATGCCAACAACAAGATGTTATGTCAAGTTCTATGTCTTTGCATGTGTCAACCAGTATATCTGCTACAGTGCTATAGTCAGTTTGCCAGTTAACATATCAAGTTCAGTATCTACTTATATGCCAAATGCTTTATCTCAAATGCTATGTGTTATATGCCGGCTGCCATATGCCAAGGCTCATATGCCAGTTTTTTATATGTTGAATGCCATGTGCTAGTTGTTACATGTTTACAGTCAGATCAGTTATATGCCTATCTCAGTACCAGTTTCCGCATGCTCTATCACAGATCTCGTATGCCAGTTACAGTATACTAGCATTTATATACCGGCACATGAGTGCCAAATATCTGTTGTAAGATGCCAAGTTTGCTTATATGCCAGTTACAGTATGTCTACATTTATATGCCGGCACATGAGTGCCTAGTTCTTCCTTGTGAGTTGCCAAGTTAGCATATATGTCAAATTGCTATATCTCAGTCTGTATGTCAAGTGCTTCGTACCGAATGATATGGGCTATATGCCAAACTCCATATGCTAGATTGCAAATATGCCAAATACTATGACCATCGCTATGTCTTTTAGAATGACTACAGAACAGGTTGGATATTTCATCATATATACCGGCTATGACTCTCCATATTGCCATTATAAGAAGAAATTGCTATTACGCCACCAGGGCTTCAGTTTATATCTCAGTGTCTCAGCCAGCATATCTTTATATCCTGGCCAGCATATCTCAAAGTCTCAGGTCTCAGGTATTTCAGTTTGTTAGTACACCAGGTTATTAAGTGATATCTTGAGTCATATGTGTTTTAGTATGCCGGCATATCATGGCAAAATGCCAATATGCCAGCATATCATGGGAAAGAGGAAAATGTCAGTATGCCAGCATATCATGGCAAAATGTCAGTATGCCAGCATATCATGGCAAAGAGCAAAATTTCAGTATACCCGCATATCGTGGCATGAGCAAAGTTTCAGTATGCCAGCATATCCTGGCATCGACCAAAATCCCCAATCACCGTTTATTTCGGTTCGCCAGCATATCAAGGCATCTATCAATAACTCATATCGCCGTTTATTTCGGTATGCCAGCATATCACGGCATTCTATAATCCTTTCAGTTATCGCCAATTCTGGCTCAGTAACATATCGAGACATCGATCTCAAAGCTAACAAGCATCATATCTCTTATCATATCCGGTTTCATAGAGTATCCCGGTTTAGCATATTAACATGTCTTATCATTTTTGCATACTAACAAGTGCCCAAGAGGCAAAGTAGCCCAAGAGGCAAAGCAGCCCAAGAGGCATATCAGTATACCGGCATTGTCAAAGCGGACAATGTCGATGAGACATAGCCCGAGAGGCAAAGTGTCGATATAAAGCCCAAGAGGCAAAGTAGCCCAAGAGGCAAAGCAGCCCAAGAGGCATATCAGTATACCGGCATTGTCAAAGCAGACAATGCCGATGAGACATAGCCTGAGAGGCAAAGTGTCGATATAGTGCCCAAGAGGCAAAGCAGCCCAAGAGGCATATTAGTATACCGGCATTGTCAAAGCAGACAATGCCGATGAGACATAGCCTGAGAGGCAAAGTGTCGATATAGTGCCCAAGAGGCAAAGCAGCCCAAGAGGCATATCAGTATACCGGCATTGTCAAAGCAGACAATGTCGATGAGACATAGCCCGAGAGGCAAAGTGTCGATATAAAGCCCAAGAGGCAAAGTAGCCCAAGAGGCAAAGCAACCCAAGAGGCATATCAGTATACCGGCATTGTCAAAGTAGACAATGTCGATGAGACATAGCCTGAGAGGCTAAGTGTCGATATATAGCCCAAGAGGCAAAGTAGCCCAAGAGGCAAAGCAGCCCAAGAGGCAAATAGCTCAAGAGGTAAAGTATCGATATGGCCAAAGAGGGCAAAGCAGCATTCCGGCATTGTCGAAACAGACGATGTTGATGAGACATAGCCCAGGAGGCAAAGTGTCGATATAGCCAAAGAAGGCACGATAGTATTTTGAGATAGCCCGCGAAGGCTAGCATATCACATATATGAGTATATGTCAAACAGGACATTGCCTATGATGGCATGAGATAGAATTTGGCCTGTGCAGGCCAGCATATCAGCTTCATGAGTATGCAGGTTTGGGACTTTGGTATATTTTTTGTTAAAGCCTGTGCGCGACTCTGCGAGTCCCCCACAGCCTCGGGGGCTAATGTCGGGGATATAACCCCGGGTATACCAAAGTACCCCTTTATTATGACTAATATATATTGTATGATAAGTTTTATGTGCAGGAATATTTATAAAGAAGTAAAAAAGCAGTCTGGGCCGGCATATAGCAAAGGCGGCCTGGTCATATTATTCCCAGGCCGGAATATAGCCGGGCTGGGCCGGAATTGATCCACCCCGGCCGGATTATCTAGCAGGAGACGACTTTGGGCCGGAATCAAAGCAATCCCAGCTGGCCTAGGTTATCCCGGCCAGGCCACGTGCCGGCTGGGCCGGCACTCCTCTTCAGCGCTGGGCCGGTCGAGCTCCTACCCGGCTGGGCCAGATCCTCTCTCAGCCCGGCTGGGCTGGTACGTCGCCCCCGCCAGGCCTCCACTCCGGCAGGCCGTCCTTGCTCCGCCCCGGCCTGGCCCGCCTCCCTCCTCTCCTCGCGCCAGCACCCCGGCTGGGCCGGCAGTCCGCTGCCCCGGCTGGGCCGGCAGTCCGCTGCCCCGGGTGGGCTGGCAGTCCGGTCCCCCGGCTGGGCCGCTCTTCATCCCCGGCTAGGCCGGCTTAGCCCCTCCAGGTCGCCCTCATTCAATCCCGGCTGGGCCGGATTTGACTGATCCGGCTGGGCTGCCATCTGCGCAATATTCCGGCCGGGCCAGGCTGGGATCCCCTGGCCCAGGCCGGATTACTTCCCTGTAGGCCGAATTATACCTCTCCAGGCCGGGATTTACTCCCTCCGGGACATATTCCTCGTCCAGCATCGCCCCTAGCGCATCGTGCCAGTCCTGGGACGCCTCTAGGCTCGGACCGGCACATCCTCCACCGTCATATGCTGGTCTTGGGACGCCCATTGGCTTAGACCAGCATATCCCTCCTCTCCTAGTCAGTCTTATCCTCAGGAGGAGGATAAGACTGATGACATGGTGATCCTGAAGACAGCAGCTAGAAGACGAAGACCAAGGACTCCAAGTACAGACATCGATGGGACTAGCCCATGACCATGACGCATCGCACAGTACCAAGGGCGGTACCGTGCTGATGCAGGCTACAGTATGACAAGACCCCAGTAGTCAACTCAGCACCAGTATGTGCATAGTATATTGTGGGGCATCCCTTGTCCCCTGGGCTCCCTATATAAAGGGCACCAGGGGGATCGATCTACCAAGCCTCCAGAGGAGGCTCATTCTCTCTCGCTCCATGGGAGCTCTCTAGCACTAGCTCTTTAGCTCCTGCCCAGTGCAGCCTTAGATAGGCAAGATACACAGCTCAAGGAGCACCATTGTAGCTCTCATGTGAAGCTCATATAGATCAGACATGCAGGAGTAGGGGTGTTACCTCCTCACGAGGGCCCCGAACCTGGGTAGCTCGATGTGTTAGCAGTGACTTCTGTGCTCGGTCTCTACCGAGTCATCCCTCTCCCGGATCCACCAGCGTACAGTCGGCCCCCATTTAAGCCATCCTATGGCATATGTTGTTTCACCACGACGACAACGGCGGACCTCCCAGGCTACCCCTTTGATCTCCAAATGACCTCCACCGACGGCGCTCAAGTTCGCCGGAGCTAGGGTTCGGCAGCCGCTGCAAAGAAAATATACGGGAGGGAAAGTAGGAAGAGGGCAGCGAAACTAGGGTTTCCCGGTGGCCGCGTCAGTCGATTTTATAGCCGCCACGGGCGGTGGCGCAGATCTTGGCGCGGTCGACCTAGCGCCTGGTCGACAGCGAGCAGCTTCAGGCGATCTGAAGGTTGAAGACGACTTCGCAGTGGCCTGATAGAACGAAGGGGTACACGGGCTGGCTGCTTCCGGGCTGGCTAGTTGGGCCGCGGTCCGGTGGCCTCTTTCTCCTATTTTTTTCTGTGTTCTTCTCCTTTTCTTTTTCTATTTCTCTTGTTTTCTGTTTTTGAGATTCAAACTGATTTTGGTATACTATTTTTGCAGGCATTTAAACTGTAGTTTCTCCTGAGTTATATTTAGGTGCTCAGCAATACCCTATAATGTATTAAGATATAATTCATATGTAATAACACCTGAAATACTTTAGGTAGTATTAGGGTTTGCATAGGAACTTCAAATAGAGATGAATTTGAGTAGCACTCTTGTTGCTTTCAAATGATTTGGATGGTTGCACCATCACATTATTCTATGTAATAAGATTACTTTTCCCATAATTTTATAAGAGAATATGTATATAATGTTTTGTGACGACCTCAAATTTGATAACAAATTCGAAGTGCCCGTTATGTATTCCACCGCAATCCCAGAATCATTGTTGCGATATACATAACGTAGTTGGTAACCAGTTCCATAGACATTACAATACGATGATTCAAATACAATGGTCATATAGACCAAGTCATATTACAACACAATATAGCAGCGGAAATAACGTCTTCGGCCCATGCCTTCTCCCTACAGGCAATTGGCGACTCACGGAGACGAGCTTAGTTCTGGTACTCTTCTTCATACCCTCCCTCCTGGTATTCCTCCCCATAGTCTGGCCAAGTTGATAGCCAGGGACACAGCCGTGAGTACATTGGATGCACTCGCAAACCATCTCATAAATGAAAAGATGAAGTAGATATGCAAGGTGGGGTATAGTGGACTAAGCACTAAGTTGGTTTGCAAAAGCTAGTTTTATTTCCCAAGAATGCTCATTTGTAGAAAAGAGGTTTAGTTCTCTAAGTTCATTCTAAAGAGGAACTTCAATGTGTCAAGATCAAGGTCAAGTCATGTCAACTCAAATTCATGTCATTCACCAAGTTCACCCTTGTTATTTTTAGTCTTGACAAAAGCCAGGTAGAGTTTGCCAACCGTCCATGACCGAGGACTCGGCTATTCGAATAGTTTGAAAACCTCTGCAGAGGGGTACACTTTACCCACAAGATTCGATACATCTGCCGGGAGAAATCCACGGTTCGCTATACACAAAGGTATGCGGCTTTCAGATAATCAAACAAATTCTTTCACTTGCTCATCCTAGTATAGGATCCTTCCCTAGAGCCCGGGATACGGAACTCCCGCTCCGGCGCCTCTAGTTATGCCCATCCCGGAGACCGGGTTAGTGGAAACCACTTGGTCAAGAAGTATCCGCCCGTGGAGTCCTTCCATGAAGATTTGATGCAAGACCTCCCATACTAAGATAAACAAGCTACGGATTAAGCCCCTTCCCATATAGGGGTAACGTGGTTGTACGTTATAATTGGCACCCATGTACATCACTCGTTGTCAATGGAGAAATACATTTCATAGTTCTTAGTCAAGATTATTTTCTTTCATAAAGCCATCATGTAGGAGCAATCTCCCATTTCAAGTTTCAATGTCAAGCCACCACCTTTCAAATGGGGTTCCTCCAGAGATAGCCTCAACTTTTATTAGCGACTAAGCAACTACATTGAGTGATAGTACTACTACTATGGTTGGATAAACTCAGCTTGATGCTCTTGATAACCAAGACATCAATATGCTTCTATCATTCTACTCTAGCAATTCAATCATGCAATTTACTTCTATCATTCTACTCTAGCAATTCAATCATGCAATTCACTTAAAACAAGTAGAATGCAATATTAAAACTAGGTAGTGGGAGTATGAATCAAAAGATGGCTTGCCTTGGTTGGCAAGGTGTCCGGGGTTCTCTTCTTCTTCTTGATAATAATAATCCCCTCCAATATCCTCCTCGGCAACACTAGCGTCTAATAACGAATAAACACAAAGCACACCATCACTTCACCAACTAACAACACACCAAGCACACAACTTTGTTTGCTAACCAAGCATTCATGTTGCATTGTTATGGGGTTGGATTGTAAGTTTTTCTTCTAAGTTTTTCTTCAAGTGTGCAAGCTAGTTTCTCTACTAGGTGGCATAGGTGGTTCACTTGTGCAGCATTGGTGTTGATTTAGGATTACTAAGGCAAGTTTAAGTGGGAATGATCCACTAAGTGAAATGGGTAAAGAGGGCAATTAATTCTAAGTGTGCACTAGGGCTCCATCATTTTATGCTAACAACTAGGTTTGGGTTAGGGTCTAAATGATCACACTAATATGGTTTGGGTAGATTAGTGTTGACTAACAGTAAGAGGGGTCATTAGTAAGTTCACATTTTAATTTTCATGATTATTGAAGGCTTAAATAATTTTCTAGAAATCTTTCATTAATTCACAAGCTATGGTCACACTATTCATATCCAATTTTATTCTTAACTGATTTTGAAATCTAACCAGTACTATTGGATAGAGTATTTTCTAAGCTTTCCAACGAATATTTATTTGCTAAATTTGGACTTATAAAACTCTAGGAAATTGAATTTGAAAATACCATTTGAAACAGATTTGAAATAAAAGAAAAAGGGCGGGAATTTAATTAAAACGAATCGGACCGTATTCGAAATGAGCTGGGCCCAATTCAGAACAAACCCGAACGGGCCGGCCCGATACCGTTTCGCGCGGCTGGGGAAAAATAAAAGGGGTGCTGACAGGTGGGCTCGCGATGTCAGACCTAATTCAAAACCCGAATCGGTAAGTTATCGTCCGATCTCGATCTAACGGTTCACGATCGTCTTCTTCCTCAGTCACAGCGGGGGCTCACCTGCGAGCAGAGACGACTGTTCGACGGCGATGGCGAGGCGTAGGGGAAGCAGGGCTCGACGGCGACGCTCGGGATCGGCTGCGGTACTCCTCCTCCTCCGATTCCCTGCAGAAGTTTGCCTCCCGGTGCTCGAACGCGGCGGCGCTGCTCCTGTCCAGTACCGCGCCGGCGAGGTTGGCTACGGCGAAGCAGAGCGAGAGGGAGAGAGTGGCGATGTCTGGGAGGTAGCTGGGAGTGAGGTGCCTTGCTTCGTTTGATCGAGGGGGCTTTTTATAGGCCGAGGCGGCAGGGACAAGCTCGGCCAGAAGCTCGCCGTGGCGGGGGTCCTGGCGGAGCGTGAAGCTTCCTCCGGTCACGGCGGCCACGCTCGCGTGCTGGGGAGTTACTGGGTCGGCCGCGGGGGACTGTGGGTCGCCTCTGGCGCCTTCACGTTGGTCGGCATCGCGCGGGACAGTGGGTTCCTGGGAGGGGGTCCTGGGTGTGTTTCTCCTTCTCCCTCCTCTTCTCACGGCCTGGGTCGGGCCTGGGGGTGCTGGACTCGACCGAGGCGAGGCCAGAGAGCATGGCTACAGCACTTGGCCGAGCTCGAGCAGTGCAGCACAGTGAAGTTTGGTTTGATTTAATTTCCTGCTGCCAGTGTTCGACGAAATGCTTACAAGAATTCAAAATTCGAATTTTTCAAATTTGCCACTTTGGGTGCTCATCTTATTGGATAAGGTACCCAGGCATATTTTTGTTCTGGAGAAATAATGAGTTTTGCAAAAATTTATATTTCAAATTTGAAATGGTTTCTGTTTCAAATTCAAACTTTGGCTCAAGTTTGAGTGGTGTTCCAATTTGAATTTTTGGTAGCTCTTTGTTGGTTGAGTGAGTCCATAACTTGGTTAAGCTCAACTAGTTGGCCAAACAAGAAGGTGAGCTGCAGATTTCTTAATCTCATGGCTCAAAGTGGTGTAGTCATTAACAGTTTCTAGATCATATTAACTTTATCTCTTTCTTACCTATTTTGATTTTTGGTTCTTTTGGTTCCTAATATCTTTCTTAGTTGTTTCTATTGGTTCACTTAGAATTATTTAACCAATGCTCAAGCAAAAAGAACACACATAAAATCATAGAAATACAAATAAAGAGAATACATGTATGCATACAATAATGAAGAAAAAGTTTTATTTGGGTCCAATTTTTGACTCTTTATTTAATAAGACTTGGTTTACAATTTCTGGGTTGTTACAATCTTCCCCCCTTAAAAAGAATCTCGTCCCCGAGATTCACTAATTAAGAACTGAAAAGATTGGGAAATTCTTTCTGAAGGTAATCTTCTCGTTCCCAAGTGGCTTCATCTTCGGTGTGATTACTCCACTGAACTTTCAGAAATTTGATGCTTCGGGTTCGAGTGGTTCGGTAAGCTTCCTCGAGGATACGGATAGGCATTTCATGATAGGTCAAATCTTTGTTGATGTCCACAGAACGGTGATCAATATTCTTGAAAATTTCTGGCTTCTCCGGAACTTCAAGACATTTCCGAAGTAACGACACGTGAAAGACATCGTGTACTTCAGACAATTCAGGGGGCATTTCCAACTGATAAGACACTCCTCCTCTGCGGTCTAGTATCTTGAAGGGTCCAATATATCTTGGGGCAAGCTTTCCTTTTACTTGGAATCTTTGCATTCCCTTGAGAGGTGATACTCTAAGATAAACAAAATCTCCAATCTGGAAGGTCAATTCTCGACGTCTCTTGTCGGCATAACTCTTTTGTCTTGATTGGGCTGCCTTGAGGTATTCACGAATTATGCGAACTTTCTCCTCGGCCTCTTGCAGCATATCTGGTCCAAAAATCTGACTGTCTCCGGTTTCTGACCAATTCAGAGGGGTACGACACTTTCTTCCGTACAAAGCTTCAAATGGGGCCATTTGCAAACTGGCTTGATAACTGTTGTTATACGAAAACTCTGCGAAGGGCAGACAGTCTTCCCACTTAGCTCCATAAGCTAAGACACAGGCTCTCAACATATCTTCAAGTATTTGATTTACTCTTTCAGTCTGTCCATCAGTCTGAGGGTGGTAAGCGGTGCTGAAGGCTAACTTGGTTCCCAAAGCTTGATGTAAGCTTTTCCAAAATCTCGAGGTGAATTGGGTTCCTCGATCCGAAACTATGGTTTTAGGGATTCCATGCAAACTGACAATTCTGGACAGATACAGGTCTGCTAGTTGATCTGAGCGATGAGTGGTCTTGATAGGAATAAAGTGGGCCACTTTGGTTAGTCTATCCACAATGACCCAAATAGAGTCATTTCCACGGCTAGACTTTGGAAATCCAGTGATGAAATCCATTCCAACAGATTCCCACTTCCATTCCGGAACTTGCAAAGGTTGCAGCAAACCAGCAGGACGTTGATGTTCAGCCTTGACTCTTTGACAGATATCACACTTGGATATAAACGATGCAATCTCGCGCTTCATTCCATGCCACCAAAATTGTTCCTTCAAATCTTGGTACATCTTAGTTCCACCGGGGTGGATGGAGTAAGGTGTCTCATGGGCTTCCTTCATAATTTCTTCCTTCAATTCTGAGTCAGCGGGCACACAAATACGGCCTTTGTACCAAAGAACTCCTTGATCATCTTCTTCAAATCCTGGCACCTTGCCGGAACCAATTCTGCGCTTGATTCCTTCAATACTCTCATTTCCCTTCTGGGCTTCTTTGATTTGGCTCATCAAGGTGGGTTGAAGCTCAAGGTTGGCGAGAAATCCTTGACTGACTAGTTCCAATCCAAATCTTTCAAACTCTTGGTGCAACATAGGTTGCTCTTCCTTGATCCTCATATTCAATGAGCATGGCTTCCGACTCAACGCATCGGCCACTACATTGGCCTTACCAGGGTGATAGTGAATTTCCAGATCATAATCCTTGATCAACTCTATCCATCTCCGTTGCCTCATGTTCAACTCCTTCTGGGTGAAAATATACTTCAAACTCTTGTGGTCCGAATAGATCTCACAGCGGTTTCCCATCAAATAATGCCTCCAAGTCTTCAAAGCTAGAACCACGGCTGCTAACTCTAGATCATGGGTTGGATAATTTTCTTCATGAGGTTTAAGCTGCCTAGAGAGGTAAGCTATGACCTTTCCTTCTTGCATCAATACGCAACCAAGTCCAAGTTTGGAAGCATCGCAATAGACATCAAAATTCTTGGTGATATTGGGCATGGTTAGGACATGGGCGGTCGCCAATCGCTTCTTGAGCTCTTGAAAACTCTCTTCACACTTAGGGGTCCATTTAAACTTCTTGTCCTTCTTCAATAATTGGGTCATCGGACGGGCAATACTGGAAAATCCTTCGACGAACTTGCGGTAATATCCCGCTAATCCGAGAAAACCTCTAACTTCCGTTTGAGTGGTAGGGGCTTCCCATTCAAGGACTGATTTGATCTTCTTGGGATCTACCGATATTCCTCCTGCTGACAGCACATGGCCTAAGAATCCAACCTCCTTCAACCAGAACTCACATTTACTGAACTTAGCATATAGCTGATGCTCTCTTAGGGTTTCTAGAATTAATCTCAAATGGGTTGCATGCTCTTCTTCGGATTTGGAGTAGATAAGAATGTCGTCAATGAAGACAACAACAAACTTATCCAGGAACTCCATAAAAACCTTATTCATGAGATTCATGAAATAAGCAGGGGCATTGGTCAATCCAAAGGACATTACGGTGTACTCATACAATCCGTATCGGGTAGTGAAGGCTGTTTTGGGGATATCCGTTGCACGGATCTTCAGTTGGTGGTATCCGGTTCTAAGATCTATTTTCGAGAATACTCTTGCTCCAGTCAATTGGTCAAACAGATCTTCAATCTTCGGGAGCGGATACTTGTTCTTGATGGTCACATCGTTAAGCTTGCGATAATCAGTGCACAGTCGGCTAGAACCGTCACTTTTATCCACAAACAGAACGGGTGATCTCCAAGCAGAAGAACTTGGTTGAATTAATCCTTTGCTCAAGAGGTCATCCAATTGCTTCTTCAACTCAACTAATTCAGCTGGGTTCATACGATAGGGTCGTTGGGCTATTGATCCAGTTCCGGGGATAAGCTCAATGATAAACTCAATATCCCGATCCGGTGGCATTCCGGGTAACTCATCGGGAAAGACATCCGGGTATTCACAGACGATGGGGACTTGCTCCAAAGTCGGTCCTGAGATACTCTTATGACATCTGGTGGTTTGGGGTGGTTTTACGGACACATGCTTGACTATGATTCCATTGCTACTCTTCATGGTGATGGTCTTTTTGGCACAATCTATCACTCCTTGATGAAAAGACATCCAATTCATACCAAGAACTACTTCCAAACCCTTGGTTCCCAACACTATCAAATCGGCTAAGAAAGCTATCCCATGGATTTCTATGGGCGCTGCCAAGCAAGTACAACTAGCTTTTGTTACTGACCCGGGAATTTGCACAGACATGACATCTTTCAAGGGTGTGGGTTGAAGTCCACTTTTATCAACGAATAATTGGGTAACAAATGAGGGTGAAGCTCCAGAATCAAACAGGACTCTTGCAAGAACTGAGTTAACAGGGAACATACCAAGCACCACGTCGGTTGCTTCCTGAGCTTCTTCAACATTCATGTGATTCAGACGGCCTCGAGAGTGAGGCTGGTTCCTTGGTGGATAGTTCTTGCCATTTCCCACACGGCGCTGTTGCTGAGCAGGAGCAGTAGTCTTGGATGCATCATTCAGCTTCTTGGGGCACTCATTGGAGTAGTGCCCTTTTTGTCCACACTCATAACATGTAACACCAGACTTGTCACCAGGCTTGGGTAACACAGGGGCGCCATTTGGTCTTGGAGTATTGGTGTTGAAGTTGTTGCCACTAGGTCTTGGGGGTGCACGGTTGAAGTTGTTGCCGGGTGGGCGGTTAGGATAGTTGGGACACGGGGCAGGTGCAGACGGCCTCATTGGTCTAGGGGTGAAACCCATTGGTGCATTTCCCCTTGGCTTCTGCGAGTTGCTCGGGTTGCCTTGATACATCATACGGCGCTTACGGTTCTCGGTAGCTTGCTTGAGTTTGCCTTCCATCTGAATGGCAGAGTCAACCAATGACTCCAGGTCGGCAAAGGGAATACTAACCAGGACACATTGCATCTCATCATGAAGTCCATCCAGAAACCTTTCTTGCTTCTTCTCAGTGGTGTTGGTGTCATCTGGGGCATACCTAGACAAGGTAAGGAACTTGTCACGGTAATCCACCACAGACATGGAACCTTGCTTCAGATTTCTGAACTCATCTCTCATCCTTTTTACCAATCCCATGGGAACATGGGCTTTGCTAAACTTGCTCTTGAACTCCTCCCACGGCATCACATACCCTGGGACTTGCATTGCACGGGTACTGTCCCACCAAGCTCTTGCCGCTCCAGCAAGATAGTGGGTGGTGTATAAGACCTTTTCATTTTCACCAACTTCAGCGACTGCCAAGTTGTTCTCCATGGTACGAAGCCAATCATCGGCATCTAAGGGCTCTTCAGACTTAGTGAATATAGGAGGGTTGGTGTTTTGGAAACTCCTTAACTTGGATCGGTGCTCTCCATTGCCATGGTTTTCTCCTTCACCATTGCCATTGCCATTGTTGTGGTTCGTTGCCATCTGGGTTAACTGCTGAAGAGTGGCCAAGTTAGCTTGGCGCTCAGCTCGGGCTGCTTCCCGGTCTTCCATGATCAACCTTAGCAATTCAGCCATTTCCGGGTTCGGGGGTGGGGGTGCTCGCGGCATCTGAAGATAAGGTGTGTAAGACAAGAGGGAAAAGCTAATTTGCTAAGATTTAGAGGTACATGGATGATGCAATTTTGTTTTACTAAGGCCTTAGAGGCCAAATTCAAATTTCATTCATCACTCATCAAACATATCATACATACGAGTTCACACATTACAAATGGTTTACATCAAACCATTGCGACTCGTCTACTAGAGAGGGGGATACAACTCACACCTACACGAAGTGATCATAAAGTGGAACTCATAGCTAGATAATACGTGGATCTCGGACCTAAACAGCGGGCTCCTCGGGGTCTTCCTCCTCGTCACTCACAATGAATCCATTGTGTCCACCATCCTCCGGATCATCGAGGTCCTCCATGAAGTCATCCTCATCACTAATGAGGGCATTATCCTCCTTGCGGAGATCAATGCCTTCCTCCTCACCAAGGTGATCCTCAAGACTCTCAATGTACGCAGTCAACTCCGCCACATTGGCCTTCAACTCCTCAAGGTCCTGTTCCTTCTCATCGCGCTGGCGACGAAGGCTCTTGCGCTCCTTCGCAAGAATCCTGATAGTGCTCCTTGCTTCCACCAGTGCAACGTGCTCGAGGTTGGCCCTAGTACGGGCACGGTCGGCCTCCTGCTGAGTGGAGTACAGCAAGAAGTCCATGTGGTCGATGTAGGTACTCGGCTCATTCTGCCCGGGCATGTTTGCGGGACGCCCCTCCGCATCACGCCGAGCAAAGTCCTTGAAGCGTCCTCCCTGAACCTCCTCAACGTGCAGTCCGCATAAGCGGGCGTGCATCTCCTGCATCGCTCGGACCAAACCATCGGCCCAAGTGTTCTCCACAAGCTCAAACTTGACCCTTGGAGAACCCAACATCCCCTTCTTGCCACGGCAACTAGCTCGGATGAGCCACCGTAGCTCTCCATCCGGGTGCTCATTGAGCACGGCTCCCTTGAACTCCGGGTACAAACGGTTCAGGAACAAGGTCAAAGTGGTGAGATCGCGCTTGAAACAAAGGCTGCCACCTTGGCCCAACTGGTACTGCTCAGTGAATACCAGGGCCATCTACAAAATTTTAAATTAGTTCAAGTTAGTGATCAACTCAAGTGTGCAAAGTTTTAAGTAAGCTAAAACTGAAGTATGTATAAAACTTTGCAACTAGAGAGGAAAGACTAAGAAATTTTTGCAACCGTTCTTGTATCTTTCTTTTATCAAGGTTTTGTTTAACGCCCATTCTAACTAAGGTCTCCTATGGTCAACCTAGGCTCTGATACCAACTTGTGACGACCTCAAATTTGATAACAAATTCGAAGTGCCCGTTATGTATTCCACCGCAATCCCAGAATCATTGTTGCGATATACATAACGTAGTTGGTAACCAGTTCCATAGACATTACAATACGATGATTCAAATACAATGGTCATATAGACCAAGTCATATTACAACACAATATAGCAGCGGAAATAACGTCTTCGGCCCATGCCTTCTCCCTACAGGCAATTGGCGACTCACGGAGACGAGCTTAGTTCTGGTACTCTTCTTCATACCCTCCCTCCTGGTATTCCTCCCCATAGTCTGGCCAAGTTGATAGCCAGGGACACAGCCGTGAGTACATTGGATGCACTCGCAAACCATCTCATAAATGAAAAGATGAAGTAGATATGCAAGGTGGGGTATAGTGGACTAAGCACTAAGTTGGTTTGCAAAAGCTAGTTTTATTTCCCAAGAATGCTCATTTGTAGAAAAGAGGTTTAGTTCTCTAAGTTCATTCTAAAGAGGAACTTCAATGTGTCAAGATCAAGGTCAAGTCATGTCAACTCAAATTCATGTCATTCACCAAGTTCACCCTTGTTATTTTTAGTCTTGACAAAAGCCAGGTAGAGTTTGCCAACCGTCCATGACCGAGGACTCGGCTATTCGAATAGTTTGAAAACCTCTGCAGAGGGGTACACTTTACCCACAAGATTCGATACATCTGCCGGGAGAAATCCACGGTTCGCTATACACAAAGGTATGCGGCTTTCAGATAATCAAACAAATTCTTTCACTTGCTCATCCTAGTATAGGATCCTTCCCTAGAGCCCGGGATACGGAACTCCCGCTCCGGCGCCTCTAGTTATGCCCATCCCGGAGACCGGGTTAGTGGAAACCACTTGGTCAAGAAGTATCCGCCCGTGGAGTCCTTCCATGAAGATTTGATGCAAGACCTCCCATACTAAGATAAACAAGCTACGGATTAAGCCCCTTCCCATATAGGGGTAACGTGGTTGTACGTTATAATTGGCACCCATGTACATCACTCGTTGTCAATGGAGAAATACATTTCATAGTTCTTAGTCAAGATTATTTTCTTTCATAAAGCCATCATGTAGGAGCAATCTCCCATTTCAAGTTTCAATGTCAAGCCACCACCTTTCAAATGGGGTTCCTCCAGAGATAGCCTCAACTTTTATTAGCGACTAAGCAACTACATTGAGTGATAGTACTACTACTATGGTTGGATAAACTCAGCTTGATGCTCTTGATAACCAAGACATCAATATGCTTCTATCATTCTACTCTAGCAATTCAATCATGCAATTTACTTCTATCATTCTACTCTAGCAATTCAATCATGCAATTCACTTAAAACAAGTAGAATGCAATATTAAAACTAGGTAGTGGGAGTATGAATCAAAAGATGGCTTGCCTTGGTTGGCAAGGTGTCCGAGGTTCTCTTCTTCTTCTTGATAATAATAATCCCCTCCAATATCCTCCTCGGCAACACTAGCATCTAATAACGAATAAACACAAAGCACACCATCACTTCACCAACTAACAACACACCAAGCACACAACTTTGTTTGCTAACCAAGCATTCATGTTGCATTGTTATGGGGTTGGATTGTAAGTTTTTCTTCTAAGTTTTTCTTCAAGTGTGCAAGCTAGTTTCTCTACTAGGTGGCATAGGTGGTTCACTTGTGCAGCATTGGTGTTGATTTAGGATTACTAAGGCAAGTTTAAGTGGGAATGATCCACTAAGTGAAATGGGTAAAGAGGGCAATTAATTCTAAGTGTGCACTAGGGCTCCATCATTTTATGCTAACAACTAGGTTTGGGTTAGGGTCTAAATGATCACACTAATATGGTTTGGGTAGATTAGTGTTGACTAACAGTAAGAGGGGTCATTAGTAAGTTCACATTTTAATTTTCATGATTATTGAAGGCTTAAATAATTTTCTAGAAATCTTTCATTAATTCACAAGCTATGGTCACACTATTCATATCCAATTTTATTCTTAACTGATTTTGAAATCTAACCAGTACTATTGGATAGAGTATTTTCTAAGCTTTCCAACGAATATTTATTTGCTAAATTTGGACTTATAAAACTCTAGGAAATTGAATTTGAAAATACCATTTGAAACAGATTTGAAATAAAAGAAAAAGGGCGGGAATTTAATTAAAACGAATCGGACCGTATTCGAAATGAGCTGGGCCCAATTCAGAACAAACCCGAACGGGCCGGCCCGATACCGTTTCGCGCGGCTGGGGAAAAATAAAAGGGGTGCTGACAGGTGGGCTCGCGATGTCAGACCTAATTCAAAACCCGAATCGGTAAGTTATCGTCCGATCTCGATCTAACGGTTCACGATCGTCTTCTTCCTCAGTCACAGCGGGGGCTCACCTGCGAGCAGAGACGACTGTTCGACGGCGATGGCGAGGCGTAGGGGAAGCAGGGCTCGACGGCGACGCTCGGGATCGGCTGCGGTACTCCTCCTCCTCCGATTCCCTGCAGAAGTTTGCCTCCCGGTGCTCGAACGCGGCGGCGCTGCTCCTGTCCAGTACCGCGCCGGCGAGGTTGGCTACGGCGAAGCAGAGCGAGAGGGAGAGAGTGGCGATGTCTGGGAGGTAGCTGGGAGTGAGGTGCCTTGCTTCGTTTGATCGAGGGGGCTTTTTATAGGCCGAGGCGGCAGGGACAAGCTCGGCCAGAAGCTCGCCGTGGCGGGGGTCCTGGCGGAGCGTGAAGCTTCCTCCGGTCACGGCGGCCACGCTCGCGTGCTGGGGAGTTACTGGGTCGGCCGCGGGGGACTGTGGGTCGCCTCTGGCGCCTTCACGTTGGTCGGCATCGCGCGGGACAGTGGGTTCCTGGGAGGGGGTCCTGGGTGTGTTTCTCCTTCTCCCTCCTCTTCTCACGGCCTGGGTCGGGCCTGGGGGTGCTGGACTCGACCGAGGCGAGGCCAGAGAGCATGGCTACAGCACTTGGCCGAGCTCGAGCAGTGCAGCACAGTGAAGTTTGGTTTGATTTAATTTCCTGCTGCCAGTGTTCGACGAAATGCTTACAAGAATTCAAAATTCGAATTTTTCAAATTTGCCACTTTGGGTGCTCATCTTATTGGATAAGGTACCCAGGCATATTTTTGTTCTGGAGAAATAATGAGTTTTGCAAAAATTTATATTTCAAATTTGAAATGGTTTCTGTTTCAGATTCAAACTTTGGCTCAAGTTTGAGTGGTGTTCCAATTTGAATTTTTGGTAGCTCTTTGTTGGTTGAGTGAGTCCATAACTTGGTTAAGCTCAACTAGTTGGCCAAACAAGAAGGTGAGCTGCAGATTTCTTAATCTCATGGCTCAAAGTGGTGTAGTCATTAACAGTTTCTAGATCATATTAACTTTATCTCTTTCTTACCTATTTTGATTTTTGGTTCTTTTGGTTCCTAATATCTTTCTTAGTTGTTTCTATTGGTTCACTTAGAATTATTTAACCAATGCTCAAGCAAAAAGAACACACATAAAATCATAGAAATACAAATAAAGAGAATACATGTATGCATACAATAATGAAGAAAAAGTTTTATTTGGGTCCAATTTTTGACTCTTTATTTAATAAGACTTGGTTTACAATTTCTGGGTTGTTACATGTTTATACATAATTGCCTTTCTATTAAAGAGTTGATTTCAGGACATCATCTTGTACTTACACCATCTGCTAATAATAAGAGAATGTCATGTGGATCCATTTCCAAGTTACTAGTAATTCCTGACTTTACTTGAGTTTAGTACTGAGGCTTAATATACCCAATAGCAAGGGTTGGTTTGGTAACAAGACCAAAACACCTAATGGTTCGTTTGGATGTTTGCATTGAGAGGCTTGTCATTGTATTGGGTTGAATGTCTAATACCTAGGATATTGATATTGATGATGAATGCCAATATTTCTGTTTGGATGTTTGGTTATTCGGAACCAAAACTTGTTATTGAGGTTGAATGTCAAATGATGTTTGGATGGTCAAAGTGAGCTACTGCAATTATTTTTTGAGAAAACTATATACCAACAGTAATATTCTCAAAAAGTTTGACAACACCAACATAATACCAAGTTTGCCCAAAGTCCCAAGCATATACACTACACGGTCACATATGCAATTTTACAAGTTCTAGGATAGCACGAAACTATACATCGGGATGGAGGTATCTCATTTCTTTTTCCTAGTAATTCTCACCCATGCGTGTTCTGTGTGTTGCACACAATAGATACGATCAGATTGTGAGAGAAGGCAGAGAATAGAAAATTGGATACGGCAGAGGGAGGAAGATTGGACGCTGGGGAAGTCAAAAAAAGATTGGACGCTGGGAGTGGGGAGAGCAGCGGCCCGCAGCGAAGAACCTGCGCCAGACGCCGGAGCGCGGGATGCAGGAGCGTCGGTCGCCCGAGCTCAGTCGAATCTGCCCGTTCCTGCATGGCTGCACCGCCACCGCAGCTAGGAATCGCAAGGGGGATACGGCCACACAGGCCTGTCGCGCGAGGGAGATGGAGAAGATGGCCTTAATCGCTTGAACGAACCATTACGCAACCGAATGCATCACAATGTCGAGGGTCGAGGCTCCGAATTGGGCCTCCTCGTTTTTTGCCTCGCATAGCTCCTCCTCGATATCGAGCCTCAATACGTAGCCCGAATATCTAAGCCAGCCAAACAAGTGGAAATCTGGTATTCGGTCCATGAAGCATCTGAATATCCAATACCTAGCTCCAATATAAACATCCAAACAATACATAATGGTATGTGATTTGGTCACTAGGTTAGAGACTTGGTTATTTTATCTAATAAGATTTGTGGTTGGAACATAATTCTTAAATGTAAGGTTAGGGCATGGAGATAGATATATCTTATGATCACATAGTGATGCATAAGTTGGAATGGTACTTGGGTATGAATTTCCAAGTAAATGAATACAAGGTTATGGAATTGAATAGGATGCTATCACACTCATCAAGGAAATAATGTTCCCCCTAAGATGTGATCAATGCAACAAAGGCTCTATAGACTAAACAAGTTTCTTGGTCAAGGCTTAGGATCTGCTCAACCTATATCAGATGATTCTCTCAATTGAAACTTGTACACAGATCAAGGTTTCTCAGATAACTATAACAAGATGGTTATCTCCTGAGTGAGACATGCTCCAGTTGAGTTCCTACTCCACCCTAGGTCTTAGGATGATATCTGCTTATCAGACAAGGTTTCATACTAACCTAATTATCTTCATCAAAAAGCATAATCATATACTTGACATGATCATACTATTTCCTTCATCAACTCCCTCTCTCAAGGATTTACTCTAGGTTGTATCAACCTTCTGAGATTAAGGATATAATCTCCCCTTTGTGTAATTCATATAAGATCTACTCCACTTCATAACTTCATAAGTCTTGGTATTGGTCACTTTCTAAGTATGGTCCAAGTACAGACCAATTAGGGTTTATGGTGTGATCTCCCCTATATCAAATGACTTGTCCTAATTAGAATTTGAACAATATCTACAGTCTCCTAGTTGGCCTTTATAGGAATGGCTCTAGTGTTCTTAAGTTATCTCACATAGAGTTAAGGTAAATCATATAATCAAATTGGCTTTGAGTTCTCCTTTCCACTACTCATATTTGGCCTCAATAGATTAGGACATAAGAATATAGAATAGATCCTGATTTAAGAAATGGACTTGTGTTGGCTTCTTTAGCATGAAAGAAGTAGGGTTTAAAGATTACCATGATGATCTTAATGTGAATAGATATTTGGTCCTAAAATGGTGTGTCAAGCATTTTAGTTTTACCTCACTTAACTCTCTTTTAGTTATTGAGACTATCACTACCCAAAACCAGGTTTTTAACAAAGGTCATGTTGAAGTTTATCGCACTCTAATTGATGAGCTACTTCAATTCCATCAACTCAAGTGAAACTCCAATCACTTTGATATGTTTAATTTAAATGCGCAAAAATTACTCGGATTTTCTATGCATGAAATGCAATGCACACATCTGTTGCCTCTATTTTATGACCTCTAATCCTGGGATATTACACAAACCCTGGCGGATATGCTCTGGTGATGGATCTGACATTTGTCGGGCCGGCTAACAATGTGAGGTTCAGCAAGGTCCTCATTGACAATGGGAGCAGCATCAATATCATGTATCGTGATACGATGCAGAAGTTGGGCATCAAGGAGAATATGCTGGAGCCAAGCAAGATGACATTCCACGGCATTGTGCCGGGACTTTCATGTGCGCCGATGGGCAAAATCCGGATAGATGTCATGTTTGGCAACCGGGATAACTGCAGGGTGGAGAACCTCATGTTTGAGGTGGTGGACCTAGACAGTCCTTATCATGCACTGTTGGGCAGGCCGGCATTGGCAAAGTTCATGGCTTCTACTCATGTGGCGTATCTGAAGATGAAGATGCCAGGGACCAGAGGAGTGATTACCATTATTGGTGATTACAAGCGCTCGATGGCATGTGCCACGGCCGGATCTAATCTGGCGAGACTCTGATCATTGCAGAAGAGAAGAAGAGGCTCAAGCGAGCAGTGGAGATTGCTGAAATGGTCGTGGCCGGCAAATCTTTGCCGGGCATGACGAACCCAAGTGGCGGCACTTCTTTTCAAGTGGCCAACGAAGTCAAGAAGGTGCCTCTGGATGAGGTTTTCCCGGAGCGCCATGCCCTCATCGGCGCAGGTTTGGACCCCAAATAGGAAAGCGAGCTCATCAGCTTCCTCCGTGAGAATTGGGATATCTTCGCATGGTCTACTTCAGACCTGCAAGGTGTGCCGAGGGAGCTGGCTGAGCACGCACTGCATGTAAGACCGGATGCTAAACCCGTGAAGCAGCCGCTTCGGCGGAATGCAGATGACAGAAGGAAAGCAATTTGGGAGGAAGTGGCCAGGCTCCTAGCTGTCGGCTTTATCAAGGAAGTACTGCATCCGGATTGGGTGTCTAATCCGGTTTTGGTGGAAAAGAAGAAGGACGAGCCCGCCATAGTAAAGATATAGCGGATGTGTGTTGATTACACCAACTTGAACAAGGCATGTCCTAAAGATCCATTCCCGCTCCCTCGGATCGATCAAGTGGTTGAGTCCACAGCTGGATGTGAACTGTTATCATTCGTAGATGCCTATTCTGGTTTCCACCAGATCCCTTTGTATGAGCCGGATCAAATAAAGACATCCTTTATTACCCCGTACGGGGCTTATTGCTATCTCACTATGCCGTTCGGTTTAAGAAATGCCGGTGTAACTTACCAGAGGTGTATGCAAAAGTGTTTGCATGACCAAATAGATAAAAATGTGCAGGTGTATGTCGACGATGTCGTCATAAAAACCAAGGAGAGCAAGACTCTCATAGATGACCTCCGGGAAACCTTTGCAAATCTGAGGAGGTTCCGGATGAAGTTGAATCTGGCTAAGTGCACCTTTGGTGTGCCGGCGGGCAAGCTACTTGGTTTCTTGGTTTCCAGCCGGGGTATTAAGGTGAATCCCGACAAGATTTGTGCCATAGAGAGAATGAAACCGCCGGTAAACTTGAAAGAAGTACAGAAGTTCACTGGGTGCCTTGCATCCCTGAGCCGTTTCATAAGCCGGCTGGGAGAGAAAGCTTTGCCGTTATATCAGTTGATGAAGAAGTCCGACACATTTGTCTGGACGACGCAAGCAGATGCAGCGTTCAAAGAGTTGAAGCAGATGTTGTCAACGGCGCCGGTGTTGGCATCTCCAATGCCCAGGGAGCCGATGTTGCTCTATATAGCGGCGACCAACAGAGTTGTCAGTGCAGTGGTGGTGGTGGAGCGAGAGGAAGGAGGCAAAACCGTGCAGCGGCTGGTATATTATTTGAGTGAAGTCCTTTCCACCTCGAAGCAAAACTACCCCCATTATCAGAAGATGACATATGGTGTCTATATGGCGGCCAAGAAGCTCAAGCATTACTTCCAGGAGCATCCAATCCGGGTAGTGGCTGAGGCCCCTATCTCGGAAATCATAAGCAACAAAGATGCCAGTGGCCGGATAGCCAAGTGGGCAATAGAGTTGTCACCGTATACACCTCAGTATGACAAGAGGGATACAATCAAGTCACAGGTGTTGGCTGATTTCTTCATTGACTGGGACGAGATACAGTATGAGCCGCCACTGCCAGATGCAAACTATTGGAGAATGCATTTTGGTGGGTCCAAAACAATTCATGGCTTGGGTGTCGACATAGTTCTTACTTCACCCAAGAATGATCAACTGAGATATGTTCTGCAGATCCACTTTGCAGCATCAAATAATGTGGCGGAGTATGAGGCACTAGTGCATGGCCTGAAGGTGTCCAAGGACATAGGCATTCGCCGGATTATGTGCTTCGGCGATTCGGATTTGGTGATTCAGCAGTGTTCCGGCATATGGGATGCGCATGATGCAAACATGGGGTCCTATCGCTTTTTGGTGCAGCAATTGAGTGGCTACTTCGAAGGTTGTGAGTTCTGGCATGTTCCCTGGGCTCAGAATGAAGCAGCTGATACATTGTCCAAGCTAGGATCTTCCAGAGAGTCAATTCCGCCCGGCATTTCGCTGGAGCATCTGAGGAAGCCATCAATCAAGCCCTCACCGGAGTCATCGTCCATATATGTTCTGCCAAGCCCAGAGGAAGCAGTTCCGATGGAGATAGATGCCGGAGCCAGGTCAGATAACCTGGGGACTGCTCTCTCAGTCCCGGGGACTGGGCCGACACATGCAGTAAGTGCAGTATTCCGGAGCAGAGATAAAGGCAAGGGAAAAATGTACCAGGAGATTGTGTCGGTATACCCGGGGACTGCTCTGGCATACCCGGGGACTGATCCCTTTGTCCCGGGGACTTTGCAGCCCATGGAGATCGATTATGTATCGGTCGAAATGATGGAGATAGATCAGGCAGTATTCACTGTTAGGGAAGTGCCCTCATGGGCACGACCCATAATGGATTTCTTGGTCGATGGCCAAGTACCGGCGAATGAAACTGAGGCACGCCGAGTTACGAGGAGATCCAAAGGATATACCATCATAAACAAGGAGATATACAAAAGAAGTGCCACGGGTGTGCTGCGGAGATGTGTTGAATCTGCGGAAGGCCAGGAGATGCTCCGAGAAATTTATCAGGGGGAGTGTGGTCACCACGCTTCGTCCAGAGCCCTAGTGGCAAAGGTATTCCGGCATGGGTTTTATTGGCCGACGACACTACAAGAGGTAGAAGACCTGGTCCGGAAATGCAATGGGTGTCAGAGGTATGCCCACCAGATTTATCAGCCGGCATCAGCATTAAAGACTATCCCGATAACCTGGCCCTTCGCTGTCTGGGGCCTGGACATGGTTGGAGCATTTAAGCCGGCAAGGGGAAAGATGACCCATATTCTGGTCATGGTGGATAAGTTCACCAAGTGGATTGAGGTAAAGCCCATAAGCAAGTGTGATGGCCACACAGCAGTGAAATTCTTGAAGGACATAATTTTGAGAGATGGTGTTCCTCATAGCATCATCACTGACAATGGGTCGAATTTCGCCCAAGGGCCATTTGCCAGATATTGTGAGGAGGTGGGAATCCGGCTAGACATTGCGTCAGTCGCTCACCCTTGTACCAATGGCCAGGTGGAAAGGTCGAATGGATTAGTGTTATCCGGCATAAAACCCCGGTTGATAGAGCCACTAGAAAAAACTCCCGGATGTTGGCTAGATGAATTGCCAGCAGTGCTTTGGAGCTTGAGGACAACTCCAAATAGGTCAACAGGCTATACGTCGTTTTTCCTTGTGTATGGAGCAGAAGCTGTGCTTCCAACAGATGTAATACATGATGCACCAAGAGTGGTGCTATATACCGAGGAAGAGGCCAAAGAAGCCAGAGAAAATGATGTTGATTTGCTGGAAGAAGCAAGAGAGATAACACTATCAAGAACTGCAGTATATCAGCAGAACCTCAGACGCTATCATGCGCAGAAGGTGAATCCAAGGAGATTCCAAGAGGGAGATCTAGTGCTCCGGCTAAAGCAAGGCACGGAAGGCCGGCATAAGTTAACTCCTCCATGGGAGGGGCCATTCATTGTGAGCAGAGCTCTGCACAATGATGCCTACTATCTTATAGATGCGCAGGCCCCCAAGAAGAACAAGGTGGACAGGTCCGTAGAAGAAACCAAGCGGCCATGGAACATAGCTCTACTCCGTCCTTTTTACTCCTGAAGCTTAATGTATGTATTTCCATTTTGCTTTATGTATCGGCACTATATGCCGGCGCAAGACTAATGAATGAAGTGTCGGCATCCCGAGAAGATCGGGCACTGCCTCCGGTATATTGTTGTTTATGTTCAGTTTTTCATTTTTATGCCGGCTGGCTTGATTTGAATGTTTCCTATGTCGGCCTAGTAATGTGTCGGCACCAAAGGCCGCTCTTCGACTCAGCTGCTATCCGAAACCCGGCTTCATGGCTAGCAAGACTAGATGCCGGAGATTGTTTACACATGGAAAACGGCTAAGGAAAGATAAAGCAAGCGAACCGACATTTGTTTTACTGCAAAAGCTAAAACTTGAAGTGTCGGATGATTTGAAGTCTAAGTTTCAAAGTTTAAGTACTGTATGTTTAATGAAGCAACCTTGAGACTCATAAGTCAAAAGCCAAATAAGGTAGACAAGTAGCCAAGGTTGTGGAGTTAGGGAAACAGGAAAATGAACTCGGTGACTTAGCCAAAAGATGATCCGGCATTCATAAATAAGCAAACCAAATTAAAACTTGTTCAGGTAGCAAACCAAAGGGAAATAAAGTATATCTTACAACTGCACCCAGCATACCAGGGATCTGATAAAGTTTAAAGTTTTTGGTGCGGCAAAGTTCAAGGGGGCAGGAGTGGAGGCAGAGCCGCCGGCAGGTGGAGCTGTGGCAGTAGAGATGTCGGCCTCAGGAGTGTCGGATCCAGCAGAGGGAATAGAGCCATCACCTCCGACCGGGGCAGAACCCTGCTCTGGAGCTTCAGTATCAGCGTCTTCAGCCTCTTCTTCATCTTGGCTGGAGTCTGAGGCCTCAGCATCCTCAGCATCATCCTTCTTCTCCAGCTCGCGGATGTCCCGGACGAAGGCCTCAGTGTCGGTGAAGTCCACATAGCTATGGGCTAACTCCTGGCGACGCCGGATAAGCTCCGGATCTATGGTCCACGCAGATCCTTCGCGCACAGAGCGCAGAGTCGCCAAGTCAACCTTTTCATACCAAGAGAGGAAGTAAGTGAGAGCTTCATCAGCTCCCACCCTTGCGCCGGAGTCCCGCCATTCCCTGAGGCGAACCTTGGAAAGCTACAAGTCATTGCCGAGATCAAGAGGGTCAGTGGGCGTTCTTTGTCCCGGCCAGAGGGCAGAGTGTGCCTCCTGAGCACCAAGGAAGAGATCTTTAGTGTAAGAGGTCATGGCCTTCTTGCGGGCATCCAGAGCGATCAGCTGTTCAGACATGTCCCAGCTAGATGAGTCAACCAAAATATTTCGGTTCACCCGATCCACCTGCAGAGCCTTCTCAACGTCTTCGACGGAAGCAAGGAACATGTCTGGAAGACGGAGAAGATGTTAGAAACATGAATATATGTCGGCGTAAAGACAATGCCAGAAAAGATCAGGATGTGTCGGACAAGATGTGTCGGGCAGAAGAGGATTTGAAGCTTACTGGCGAGATCGACGTTGAGCCGGGCAATATCAACTTCCCACTTGGTGGCCTGCTCCTTCAGATGTTGCAGCTCAAGTTTCGCCCCGGCGGCATCAGCTTCTGAGGTGGCAAGCAGCCCCTGGACTTTCTTAAGTTGGTCATCCCTCTCCTCCTTTTTGTCCAGGAGCTTAGTAATCCGGCTCTTCAACTGCTCCACCTCAGCCTTGTGGGCGGCATCCCTTTCATCCAACTGCTTGGCCACGTCCACTGAGGACACACAGTCCCGATGGCGTACTTCCAGTGCAGCCTTTTTATCTGCAAGGATTTGAAGTTAAAAGGATTTGAGGTTAGAAGAGTAAAAGAGAATATCAAGGTAGAGAACAATCACAAAGACTGAAGGATTTGAAGTACAAAGTGCTTAGTTGAAGATTAGTAGGATTTGGCATACCTGTGAGTTCTTTCCCCCTCTGGAGAATTTCGGTGACTTGTTCTTCAGTAGTAGCTGAAGAATGTCGGTAAAAGGTTATGTGTCGGCGCATTAAGATGTGTCGGCAAGAGGAATATTGTCAAGTAAAAGGCAGAAAGTAATCCGGCATATAATTGTATGTCGGCTGAGTTTACCTTTCTGGGTCAGTTTCAGACGAAGTTTGCTGTGCTCATCGGATAATTTCCGATGCTCACAGACCAGGTCATGATACATGTCGGCGCGGGCGTTGTTCATGCGCTACAAAGGTGTTGGGATTTGAAATGTTATGAAAGAAATTTAGCATATCAGTTAAGTTGAAGATTCTACCAAGTGTTCATTTTTTGAAGACCCGGCACAGGTGCTGCGCACCTATCCCGGCCCTCGGTGACTAGGATTTGAAGCTCGAATCGAGCTTATATGTCGGTAAGGTGGATTTGAAAGTTACATCAGGTTTTAGTTTTTTGGAAGACCAGGCACAGGTGCTGCGCACCTATCCTGGCCCTCGGAGACTAGGATTTGAAGCTCGGATCGAGCTTATATGTCGGACAGTTGGATTTGAAAACAGCTAAGTGGAAGAGAATATTTGAAAATCCCGGATGTCCGTATCCCGGACAACCGAAATTTTTGGGGACTGGGGATATATAAGGAGAATACTTACGTTGGTGGCATCGGCCAAAAGATGAAGCCTCTGCTGGATGTTGAGGAGCTCACTGGCAATAGGAATGGGCTTGGAGGCCAATATAGCATCAGGAGTGCCAGGGGCCGAGGCTCCGGCCAGTTTCTTCTTCTTGGAGCTGGCAGTGTCCATGCAGTCAGCATCATTCCACTTCATGCAGTACTCCTTGAGGGATCCAAGGCTTTTGTCACTTTTGGTCAGCAGAGAAACGCGGCCCTCAAGTTCCGGCATCTGGAAGAAGCTGGGCCGGGCCGCTGCCCTGCCAAAGTGAAGTGTCATGGCAGAGCTGGAGGGCGCAGGCTTAGCAGATGCCGGCGCGGTTGTAGCAGGTGATGCTGCGGTCTTGATGATCTGCTTCATCTTGAATGTACCGGTCTTGGCCGGGGCAGCAGTCTGTTTAGAAGTTGGAGCTTTGGGTGATGGTTGTTCCGGCGCGGTCGGTGTAGCCTGTCCTGTAGAAACTAGTGCCGGGACAGTCCGGACTTCTGGTACGGCGGGACCCTTTCCTTTCTCTATGTCGGTGCTCATGTCGCCTGCGCCGGCATCTTCAGCAGTTCCGGCGCCGCTTGCGGGCGCGCCGGTGTCAGAGGTATCTTGTTGAGCCCCCGAGTCCATGTGGACTTCGGGGGCAGAGTTGTCTTGTTCCGGTGGAGGGTCATCCTTTGCCGGGGAAGAGGCCTTTTTGGGCGCAGGCGAAGATGCCGGCGCCGGAGAAGTGGTGTGGCTGGCAGTAGCTATGTCGGGGTGGGTAGGAGATGCCGGCTTATCAACATTAGGGCTGGCACTTGAGCTAGAGGCATGTTCCGGTGCAAGAGGAGCCCTGAAAGAGGGAAAGCACCAAGTTAATAATCAAAAGGAGAAATATGTCGGAAATAATATAAGGAGAAGAAACTTACCCCGAGGCAACGGGTCTCTGTCTCTTGGGCTGGGGCACGCCGATCTTCTGCCTCTTAGTTTGCTGAACGGGTTCGGGCTGGGGCTTCACTCCTTGCTTCCGGCCGATGCATCCGCTGGTGGAGGGAGGTCCCTGGTTCAGAGGAGCAGCCTCGACGACTTCGTCGTCCGAAATAACTGAGGACGGTATTGGAAAGGCATAAGCAAGGGGCATCGGGTCATAGTACATCAGGATCTCCTCGTCAGAATCATCCTCACTCCGGTCTTGAGTGGAATGCCGGGATGAGGAGGCCTTACCCGCGGCAGAAGCGGCACGGGTGTTCTTCGGCAGCTTGTCCTCATGATCCGGATCTTTGGGATCCGCGATAGTGCGGTCTGCGGCAATCTTGATCCGGGAGTTCTCCATGTCCTGGAAGCTGAATTTCTGCATAGGACAGAGCAAATTAATCAGAAACAAGAGATAAATCGGCAATAGAAATATGTCGGATCAAACATGGAAATGTCGGCCATGACATTATGTCGGGTTCAGCATTTATATGTCGGGCGAAAATAGATGTATCGGCTAAAGAAGTTTACCGTCGGGCGGGGCGGTCCCGGCTGTAAGGCTCGAGCCCCCAGGCAAAGGTAACTTGTGAAGACTTGCAGATGTCCTTAACCCGCCGCAGAATGTCGGCAGGGCTCAGCTCATGTGTGGAGTGTCGAGTGGGGTCCATGGCCCCGCTCATCTGGCAAATCTTGTGGGACCGGCACTGTAGAGGAGAGACGCGCCGGCTAATGAAGCAAGCAACGATGTCCTGCGGTGTCAGGCCGGCATTCCATAGCTCGCCCTTAACCCGGTGGAGGGCATTGACCGGCCCACTGTGTTCTTCGGGTTATATGTCTAGTTCTTCATCTCAAAGGGTGGCTCATCCACGTATGGCAGCAGGTTGAGCAGATCGGCATCTATGGTATTCTTCACATAGAAGAAACTCTTCTGCCATTTCTTACAGGACTCGAGTAGTTCAATCTTCGGAAAGTCAGAACCTTTCTGGGACATTATGGTGGCCGCGCCACATTGGGTCATAGGATGGTCCTTCTTTTCCTGAGCAGTTTCTAGCGGGTCATCCCTGCTCCGGGGCTCTTGAGCGACCTGTTTGCGCAGCTGGAAATATTTTGCCCATGCCTAGGTAAAGGGCTCTATGCCGGCAAAGCCCTCGTAGAAAGCAGCAAAGGCAGATAAAATCATCACCGCATTTGTCGGTAGATGATGGGGCTGCAAGTCGTAGGTATCCAGGAAGTCCCGGAAGAAGTCGGACACCGGCAGACCGAAGCCTCGCTCGAAATGAGAGACGAAGACGACGCGTTCGCCGGACTCAGGTGCCGGCACAGTCTCTCCCGCAGGTAGCCGGCATGCTACGCCGGCCGGGACACATCTCGTTGTGGTGATCCAGGATATGTCGGCCGGGGTCACCTCTGACCCCTCCCAGCCAGAGCGTCCTTGTGTCTGGGCCGGGTTTTCCTCCTCCGGCGCAGAGGTGGCCGTCATGCTGGATGAAGCCATCTTGGTGGCCGGGATAAGGCGTGAGAGCCAGAGTCCCGTGTTGTTAGCCCTAGCAGGAGCAGAGTAAAGGGGGAGGTTAGTCTCTCCGGCATACCAATCTCGCACAAGTTAGCAGGACGAGAAGATCTACCAACGCAGTTAAATCAGAAATAACTATGGGTAAATTCATATGGGAATAGCACCTAAGAACTTCCCTGGAAGATTACTAACAATGCTAGTCGAAGCAGCTAGATGCTAAGCAAAGCAACTGAAGGAGATCTAGGCAAGCAGAGTTGCCATTGCAATGCCACAGAGAGGCATGAAGGGAGAAGAACCAAGAAGGGGGAAGAACTCACCGGAGCCTGTGCGGCAGTGATGAAACGACGGTGAGCTTGCAGATGAAGATCCAATCTCTCCCAGCGGTGTCCAGGAGAGAAAGGGGACCGGCGGCGTCGAGGGCGAAGATGCCGAGCAACGGCGAGAATTGGCGCCGGCGTGAAGGAAGACGATGGCGGCGCGGAATCCCTGCGGCTCGGTCCGGCGGAGGAGAGCTCGAGGTGAGGAGGCAGAGGAAGGAGAAAGAGTGGGGTAAAAAGAGAAAATTACCCCCCGCTCCCCTATTTATACCACGGGGCTGTGGTCGTGGGCACGGCGGTAGTGCTCCACTACCCCGACCGTTTTGGCAGGCATCGCCACATGGTGGCGCGTCGTGGGGCGGCGGTTCCTGTAACCGTGCCACTAGGCCAGTTATGGCAATGATGGGAGGGAGTAATCACACTGTGAACCGTCACTTGATGTGACCATTCGCAGTGGCAGAGCAGTTGCAAGTTTCGAGGGAAACTATCGGGCGTGGCTTCTCGGGGAAGCTTCAGCTATGTGCCGGCATAACCATGCTTGAAACAAGTACCGTCCGGAATACCTTCGGGACTGGCTGGATTAACTTTTAGAGAAGGAAGAGAGGCCGGCATATACGCGGTGGTCTGGCATATAATTTAATCACCGGCATATAATCAAGAGCCGGGGTGTAAGAAAAGAGATGGTATGTTGAACCTGCCAAGGCCCCTCAGTTAAGACTGGGGGACCTCGACAGCTTCGGGGACTAGTGTCGGGGGGATAACCCCCGGTAGGGTCAAGAGACTAGAAAGATATAAGGAATGTGGTTGACTTTATGCTGGTTGACCAAAGTTGGGTCTGGCCGAAATATAAGAGTATCGGCCAGACCGGCATATAAGGCGTATCCCGGCCAGTGTTCAGATATATCGGCATAGCCGGGATACTAGATAAGGAGTGCCGACGTATATGTAGATATGCCGGCCTAACTTAGCTGTTATATTATGCAGGAACAGGGGAGGCCGGATTACCCAACCTTGGGTTGTTGGTCCGGCACATAGGTCCAGGATATGGCCAACGGTTATATCCGGGATACAGAGGTCAACCAAGGTCACATCCCTACAATCAAGGAAGGAAACATCCAAGCATGGAGGCAGATCATGATGATAGAGAGCACAGTGGTGGTTTACCAACCATCACTGTGCCAAGTACAGTCCTTGACATCACGGTGGTAGGGTCACAGTCGAAGAAGTACAAGGTACAGGGATGCTGAGTCCTATCGAGAGCAATCAGGGGCAAAGTCAAGGGTGGCAGCCATCGTCACCATGTCCTGTTTGGAAGATAGTTGCTGTCTTTTGGTCCAAGTGACCGTTGTAACCCTGGCCACCACTATATAAGGTGGCATAGGGAACCCTAGCGAGGGGTTGAGCTCTTCTTACTCTCTCAATTCATAGTTCATCTTCCTCCTCTCTCAGAGAGCTTGGAAGCACCAGTGTTGTACACTCCATCGATCCAAATATACAACCAGTAGAGCAGGAGTAGGGGTGTTATCTCCTTACGAGAGCCCCGAACCTGGGTAGCTTGTGTGTTCCTTTCTGTTGTGCTTCTTAGCTCGTTCCCCTCACCCGAATCCTCCAGCATCTAGTTCGGCCCCCATTTAAGCCATCCCATGGCATATGTTGTTTCACCACGACGACATGTACCTTCAAGGAAGTTTGCATGATTGTTCCTATTATATGTATGTTTGTTTGTTTCATGCAACTCGTATGCTTGCTACCCAGCCTTGCTAGCCAAAAACCTGTAATGAGAGGGAATACTTCTCGTGCATCCAACTCCCAAATACCAAGTTACTTCCAAAGAGTCCACTATAAATTCCTATGCATGGTATTTCAAGCCATTCCAAGTAAATTTTCATGTGCTACGTTTCAAAAACCTTCAAATACTTCTCATTTTGTGCCACTATTTTTAGCTCATGAGGACGTAGTGGATGGGTTTGTTATCTTCCATACTAAATGAAGTACCCCTCGACTAGGCAGCTTCATCTGGTCGTCATTAATTTTGCAAGGGAGCTGGTCAGACCATTGTAATCTAAAAAAGAAAAGAAAAAGGCACTCCTCCATGGTATGTGAAAGTTGGTTGGCACCCGATGGAATCGGTTAGCCATGGTTTGAGAAAGGAAAAGGTGGGGAGGAGTGCTAAGCTATAAAAGAGCACAATTATGCCAACTAATCAAATATCTCGGAACCGCTCTCACTTCTTTAGTATGGAATATATCAAGAACTCCATTGCTAGTCGTTGACAAAAGCAACCACCTCTCAAAACAACTTTTATCTCTGTTTTACAAATGAAAAGCTCTAGCACATGTTTAATCCCTGCTTCCCTCTACGAAGGGCCTATCTTTTACTTTTATGTTGAGTCAACCTATTCCCTTCTATCTCAAGCAAGCATTTGAGTTTTTATGTTTCACTCATCCATATGTTGATCCATTCAATCATGTTTACTAACTTCTTTTGTTTAGTACAATGCTTTTATCTGAAGGAATATATGTTTGAAAGCTTTCTATGATTGCAAAAAGTTTGTTTCGTTGAGCATATGGTTTTTGCTATATTAGCTCTATTTTTAAAAGGCTCCGTTCAAAGGCAAGTATAGTTTATTCATTGTTCTCTGACCAAGAACTAAGGTTTGCCATCACCAATTATAGTTTACCTTGTGCATCTTTATTTGTGATTCCCTTTTACTTATTGCAAGTCTATATCATATAAAGGGAAGTTGCTGTCTATTATAATTTGTGCCTTGGTGAATGTGATGCTTCTTGTCCGTATTTTGATTATCGACACTTTACTCCATAAACTTGTGGTCATGTTTACCGAGTTTAGTTTTCGCTTGGGGACAAGCGAGGTCTAAGCGTGGGGGGGTTGATACGTCCATTTTGCATCACTATTTTGTATCATAATTTACTGTTATTCATTGATATATTTCACATTTAGAGATGATACTTATGTTGTTTCCTCTGTTTTTACATGTTTGATGATCATTGGAGGATTTGCTGCCGGAGTCAGGATTCTGCTGGAAAAAGGACTATTAAGACACCATATTTCGGAAGATCAGGAAATTCCAGAAAAGTACCAAAAAATTATATTTTACCAGAAGACTGAAGAAGCCGGAAGGAGGAGTCGAGAGGAGCCACGGGGCAGGCACACACACAGGGGACGCGGCCGGACCCCTGGCCGCGCCGGCCTATTGTGTGGCCACCCTGGCCCACTTCTGCCATCGCCCCTTCGCGTATTTCATCATCCCCGAAAACCTAAGTCAAGGGGGGCCCAGAGATAGACACCACCGCCTCTGCGGGTTGGAAAACACCAGAGGGAGAAAAGCTCTCCGGCAGGCAGAAATCTGCCGGGGAAATTCCTTCCCGGAGAGGGGAGATCATCACCATCGTCATCGTCATCACACCGGACTTCATCGGGATCATCATCACCATCATCCTCATCACCAGCACCTTCATCTTCACCATCACCACGTCGTCCCGTTGTAACATCTTGAGTCGAATCTTGTCAAATTCTTAGGGGGAACTTTCCCGGCGTTGATTACTCTTGTGGTTAATGCTATTGAGTGGAACCATTGAATTAAGGTTTATGTTCAGATTGTTATTTACCATTATTTCACCTCTGATCATGATCCATATGATGTCTTGTGATTAGTTCATTTAGTTCTTGAGGACATGGGAGAAGTCAAGTTGTTAGTAGTGGAATTATGTTGAGTAATATTTAATGGTTTGATATTTATTTGTTGTGGTGCTACTTCACTAGTGGTGCATGTGAATGTCGACTACATGATACTTCACCATTTATGGGCCTAGTGAGATGCATTGTGTATTTGGCTACCAATTGTGGGGTTGCTGGAGTGACAGAAACCTAAACCTCCGTTGGGAAACCATTGCACCAAGGAGCGTAGGATCTTAGAGTTTAAGGCTATGGTTAGATTTATCTTAATTACTTTCTTGTATTTGCGGATGCTTGCAAGGGGTATAATCACAAGTGTGTATTTATCCTAGTTAGGGTAGTGCGCTAGCACAGGTTCACCCCCATAACACTTATCAAACCAATAAAGATTATTTAGCGGTATGAAGCGAAAGCACTTGACAGAAACTCCCGTGTGTCCTCGAGAACGTTTGGTTATCATAAGTTACACAACCGGCTTGTCCTTTGCTCTAGAAAGGATTGGGCCACTTGCAGCAATTATTACTATTGTCTTTTATTTACTTGTACTTTATTTATTTGTATTACCAAATACCCCTAAAAACTTGTTTGCTAGTAATTACAGTGAATCCTTGATCAAAACCACTTGTCAACACCTTCTGCTCCTCGTTGGGTTTGACACTCTTATTTATCGAAAGTACTACAATACACCTCCTATACTTGTGGGTCATCAGGGGCCCAACGGCTGGACCCCTATCCAGCGTCGCCGACGTGTGGCAGCGTCGGCCGGTACCAGTCGTCGTCACTAGAGTCCTCCAGCTTGACGACCGGCGCTCCTTTGGTGGGTTGTGCGGCGGCGGCGGCGCGGCACCGCGCGGCCGCTAGGTCCAGCTGCTGCTGCTCCATCTCCTTCCTCTCACAGTCCTGCCTGGACCAGGAAAGCGCCGCATCCATCGGCATGGCGTTGTCGACGGGGACGAGGTCTTCGAGGGACCTCGCGATCGCCTCGCGGAGCGCCACGTCCTCGGCCCGCGTGGCCTCCACGGCGGCGAGGTTAGATGCAGCTGTGGCCGCTGCGCCCTCCTTCCTCGGCTTCCTCTTGCAGCCGCGCGCTGGTGGCGACGAGGTGTGCGCCCCCTCGTGGATGATGAGGGCGCTGCCGCTGCGCCCTCTGGTCGGTGGCTCCTTCTTCACTGTCCTCGGTGTCGATGCCGACCCGAACGAGCGGGATGCCGACCTCGACGCCGACCCGGATGAGCGGGATGCCATCCGTCGTGGCATCCACGAGCTCCCGTGGCGACGCGACAGGGAAGGCACCTGCGGCGGTGGCATCCCCAGGACAAGAGAGTTGCCACCCTCGATGTGCGTGAGCACGTTTTTGAGGGTGCGGTCGGGCGCGCTCCACCAGCGGTGGCCGCCGGCGTTGTTGCGCGCGGGAGAAGGGGGAGGGCCGTCGTAGGCGGCAAGTTCCCGTTCGTACCTGCACCGGAAGAACTCGTTCCACACCGGGTAGTTGTCGGGAAGAAACGCGGCTCTGCGCGCTGCTCGTCGCTCATGGTTTCGACCACCTCGTCGATCGCGGTGTTGAGGGCAGCGCCCATTGGCGACGGCGGGATCGGGATGCCCCCCGCGCTCAGGCACTAGCCTCTAGTGCGCGGAAGTCCGGCGGCGCCAGGTAGCCCGCCATGTACAGCAGTCAACCCTCCCGCTGGTGCAGAGAACGCCGGCCGAAGCCGTTATTCGCCGCATTGTCGCTGTCGCCGTAGCCCGCCATTGCTCGAGATTTTGGGGAGAGAAGACTGGGGAGAAGGTGGGGGTGAATGCGGCCAGACGCGCGGTTGGCCGTGATAAATAGACGGCCGCGCATTAACTCGCCTCGCCGCGTGAAAGCTACGCGTCCGTCGGTGGCAGGCTTTTACAGCGCACGGAAGACGACGCGATGAGGACGACGACCGCCCTTTCTCACCGAAAAGTCGGGGCCACCAGGCATGCGGGAACTTTCCTCGGCATTTCCCACGCATTTGTTTCCACTGGACTCCCCGAGCGCGCCCCAGGGGGGGCGGGGGATGGCCTGGGCTCGCCGGATGGATGAAAGCCCAAATCCGGGCGAAAACGAGGAACCGGGGACGCGACTAGACCGTTTTTTGCCATCCGGATGAAAAAGGGCTGTTGAGGGCCTCATCGGGTTTATGGCTGGAGATGCTCTTACTCTCTAAAGGAATCAGACATTTTATGGAGTGACATAAATGGATAGTGTTCAGTAAGTTCCAGCCAGAAAATGCAGTATCATTTAAAAGCTTAAATCGCCCAGGAACATGTACGTTTTTTTCAATAAACTGACAAAGGTGTGTGAGAGATGAAAGATATAGGTACTGCCCCATGCCCCGTGGATGCTAAACAATTCACGTTATCAGCACTGGACTGCCAAAAAATATTCATACGCTCTCTGACTGACGAGGGTTAACTCGACAAATGTCCAATATGAAGGACTTAGGATCGGGGGAGTAGGGCGTCGGAGGAACTCGAAGGTAAATCAGTCAAACAAGGTGTGTATCGAAAGTAAACGTAGAGTAATCTTGGCTTGCTTTCAATCTGTCCCTTACCGTCCTCTTCTGGCCCCTATATATAGGTGGCCAGGTCTCAAGGATCGGGAGGGGTCTGATACAGATTAAAGTATCGATATACGACATGAACTCATATATCGACTAGTATTAGAATTGGGCCTAGCTTAATGGACCTCAGGGGTACTTCAACTGACGGGCTCTACTATCTACACCCTTGTCAGTAGCCCCCGAGATTCTACTAGAATTGCAGATTCGGGTTGAATCTCAGATCTTTATTTCTTCGACTTGATCAATCTTTGACTTCTTCATATCTTCAAATCTTTGACTTCGAATATCCTTCATTATACTGTCTCGCAAGGGGTTTTGATGAACAAGCCTGACAACTCTGACGGATCAAGAGGCCAGTTAACTGCCGGAATAGATACTTGTCACCTACTTCAAATTCAATCCCCTTGGACTTGAATTTGGGAAACCGGTCAAACCCATTCTTTTGCCGCATTTAGGACTTATAAAGAATGAATCCCAGTGGTTCTCATGGGTACCCAGTGCGTCCACCAGGATTTTCTTCATGTTGTTGACATAGATAATTTCTAGCAGAGCGCATCTATGTGCGTATACCAGGCCACACAGGACGGATCCTGGGGTGTTACCTTCACGATATATTTCAATCATGGCATTCGAATTTTGTCGCGATGACGCAACTCGAGAATCATTCGTCGTAGCCTTGTTTGACTGTTTCAGTTCTAAAAATATTCCGGTTATTTAACCTTGATTAATATAAACTTCCTCCCGATGGTAGTAACGATGTTGTTGAAGTCTTCTTTCGCCTTCTTTGCTTTCTTTATGTATGTACAAAATATCGTCGGGTGCGCGGCCAACGCTCCCGATGGGAGTAGCCCCCGAGGCTATAATCAAAAACTTGTTTCGAGTATAGGCTCAAATAAATCTCCTCTTCTTTGATCATCAGGCAGTAGCTTTATTTGATAATATCGTCGGGTGCACGGCCAGCGCTCCCGATGGTAGTAGCCCCCGAGGCTATAGTCGAATCTTTTTGGGTATAGACTCAAAAATTGAGTTTTTCTTCCTTGATTCCACTGTATCTTCCGTAACAGTTTTTCGTTGACTTCCTTGGTCATCATCAATACGCAGATATGTCATACCATACTTTTGCTGAATTTTTCCTGTTACTCGAATTCTTGTGACGTCATTAATATAATTACTCTGTATGTAATTTGACTGGGCGCTGACCGTTACTTGTGGGTAGCGCGGTAATTTTGCAAATTTCCTGCCCGTTAGTGGGCTGCCGTTTCTGCTCCTTGCGCCACGTCTCAGCCCACGTTCCTTCATCAGGAAGCTATATAAGGGGAAGAGTGGGGATTTTACTGTTTACCAGTTCCTCGCTTCTGCCGCCGCCACCATTGCTGCAAACCTCGCGCGCTTCTGAGCTCCTGCACAGCCCCCATGCGCAACTCGTAGATGCGCGTCAAAACCCTTGCGCAAAAGAACAAGATGGGGAAGGGCAATACTACCAATGCATCAACCAGCTGGGTGCCCTCTGAGTTCAAGCAAACGGATCTCACCAAGGCCCAAGCTATTGGTCTCATCGGCGACGGCGACCAGGTCATTTTCCCTAGCACCGAGCGCATCCCCAAGCCCCCGAGCGGCTTCCGGGTGATGTTTCTTGCCTTTATTCTATGTGGTCTCTCTTTCCCTGCCCACGAGTTCCTTCATGGGCTCCTCTTTGTGTACGGTGTGCAGCTTCCCCAGCTCACACCAAACTCAATTCTTCATATTGTTGGCTTCGTCACCCTTTGCGAGTCCTTTCTGGGGATCGAACCCCATTTTCTTCTCTGGAAATTTCTTTTTCGGCTCCGCCCTAGTGTTGCTTTATCAAAAAAGCCTGAGCTAGGCGGGGCTGTTATTTCTGTCCGTGCGGAGTCTCAGTACCTGGAATTTTCCATGGCTTCCTCAGTACAAGGTTGGAGGAAGAAGTGGTTTTACATCAAAGACCAGAAAATCTCTTTCTCTGACCAATACGGCATTGCCCCTTTTGATGCTGCTAAAGATCTGAAAAAATTGGCCTCATGGGATTCGCCTCCCACGGAAGCTGAGATGGAGGACATCAAGCCACTGCTAGCTCGCATCCAGGCTCTGAAGAGTGGTAGCGGAGGTGCGCTGTCAGGGACTCAACTTATGGCGTTTTTTCTGCAACGGCGAGTTCAGCCTCTTCAGCATCGTATTTCCAAACTTTGGTCGTTCTCTGGCTTGGGAGATTCTTCTCGAGTATCTGATGATCTTACAGAGAAGAAGGATCTCGACAAGCGAGTGAGAGCTCTTACTACTCTCATGAAAGATCATGAAATTCCAGCTTTGGCCGCCAGTTTCTTCGACTTCGAGCATCCCTTGCCTGCGGTATATGCACTGTCTTCATTTATTCTCCTTCTTTTATCTTAGCACTGTTTTTCTTATAACTTTCGACTTATTTTTCTTCCAGGATCACCAATCCCTTGTTTCTCGCCCTCCTCTTCTAGAGGGAGGGCCTATTCAGAATGTTCCTATCTCTGTTGCGTCTGAAGCCCCCGAGGCCGAGGACAGCCAAGACGAAGATGAAGCCAAAGATTCACTGGAAAGAACCAGCTCGACTACGTCGCCTCCTCCTGCACTCTCAGAAGAACCTAGTCTTGATAGGAAGAGGAAGTGTGCCGAGGAGTTCATTTCTTCGAGTACTTCCATTTCTAAAGCTGCTGTCGGGGAGCCTTCTGCTCCCCATGAAGATGAGGAACTTTTCGACCTCCTGGATTCGTGAGTCTTTGCTGACTCAAAATTTTATCTTTTACTCGCTCCCTTTCTTTCAACTTATGCAAAGTCTTTGCTTTTTCTTTCCTTTGCAGTGACAACGAGGACCCGAAGAAAGGCGTCACCACTGCTCCTTCTGCTGAGGCTACTGCTACTGATGAACCTTCTTTCCAAGAAGTTGCTCCAGTGGTGAAGTCTCCAAAAGCTCCTGCTAAGAAGGTCTCCTCTACTCGCGGTTCCAAACATCTGAAGAAGGCGACAGATGTCAATGTTTCCCTCGACGCCCATCGATCTGCAAGCTCTTCTGACGATGTAAGTAGTAATCCCAGTGTTTTTTGCTTTGTTCAGTGCTTGAACTTTTCTGCTCATGTCTTTCTTTTGACAGATTTTGATGAACAAGTTTGTCTCTTTGGGCACAGAATGTGTCGAATTTTTGAAAACTACTCGAGCTTCTCAGGGTAATTTTCTTTCCTGTGCGTTGTCTTTTACCTGTCTCGCGTGTCTTCCTTCGTTTCTTTTATTCGCCTTTCCTTTCCCTTTTTCCACGCTGCAGATGCTTTGGCAACGGCCAATGCTCGCATAGCGTCCCTTGAAGCTAAACTCGAAGCTTCTCAAAAATCCTGGGACGCTGCCACTGCTGCCAAGACCACTGCTGAGAAAAATGCTAAGGCAGCGGCGACCAGGGGGGAGAAAGTGGAAAAGGCGCTTGCTGATGCTAACCAGGGGCGCATTCAGAGAGAACAAGCCGTAATTGAGCATCTGAATCGAATTTTGGCTCTTGCTGGTGGTGAGTATCTTTCCACTCTCTTTTTTATTGTCTGCTTGCTTATCTTGCTGACGGTTACTCATAAACCTTTTCGTTTCTGCTTGCAGAGAAAATTGGAGTATCTTTGGCGCCTGTGCAGCCAGTTGATGAAGATCCTCTCATGGCCGCGGTGAACTTGCTTGAGTTGCACTGGATATCTGTCCAGGAAGTTTTCGAGGTGACCCGTCGCGTGCTAACGTGGTTTTTTGTCGGGTTATGGCCGAAGAAGAAAGCCGACATGCCCGCTACTGACCTCAAGAAGCTTGATGCCATCTTCGACACCGCTGAAGACCCTATCATGTTGATGAAGGGCCGTTCGGTGAAACGGGGCGCCGAAGGGGCTATTGCCCTTGCCTATTCACATTGCGAGGAGGTTGATTGGGAGAAGGTGAGCTCTTCTCGCGGTCGACCTCTTTCGGAGTTGCGGGGTTTCTTTGAGAAGGCGAAGAAGTACGCGACGGGCATCGTGTCCATTATCACTCCTTCAGCGGCTTCTTTGACTTCTACTCCAATTCCTTCGACTCCTGCGTCAAGTGGGTCGATGCCTCCGCCCAACGCTGGTGCTACCTCTTCCGCGCCTACTTCTGTCGCGGATCCTGATGATGAGGTGGCGTAGACTTAGTCTTCCCTTGTAGTCTAGATTTCTTTTGGTGTAGTAGACTTTTATCTATATTTTGCCCGAGAGCCAGTCAAGGGGCTTGTACTCTTTGTAAATACTTTTCCTTTATGAAATGTCGTGCTTGATTGAGTTTCTGAGATGTTTTTCTTTTTCTTTCTGTTGGCTTCCAGCCTGTGCGTGCTGGTGGGTCGCCAGATCGTGGTCGGGAATCGCCTTCCGCCGATATGTTCGACTCCAAAGCTTCTTCGCCTCCTCGTTCTTCTTGTTGATGTACTGAATATTCATCGAGGATTTCGGACCTTGAAGGCCGTTTATCTTTGATGAATTGTCAGGCAACAATTGCTTTGGACAAGGCCAGCAAATCTTGCGGCTCTATGAAACAGATATCTACACTTGAGGATAAAGTGTCGGGTCTGGTGGCCAGGATCGTGCATCTTGAAGAATGTGACTCCTTTCTTGTTGGTATCGTTGAGTCTGTCTGTGAGATGTTGCGATGTAAGATTCCTTGCAGCCTTTCTTTTTTTCCTTTTTCTCTACTATTGTGGGTTAATATCTTTTTGTGTCTTAGGTACTTGCCTGGACCTTGTTGGTGAGACTCGTCGGGTTGCTGAGTGAACCGCGGCTCTCGAGAAAGCATCGGAGGGAACCGACAGTTTGTGGTCTGATCCCAGGCGTCGTCGTGCCATTGTGCTTCTTCAAGATCGTGCTCAACATATTGGGGAAGCGATTGATGGTTGTCAAGCATCTTTGACGACCATGTACTCTGTTATGCTCCCCCGCAACCCACTGCCGAGGGATTTTAGACAATTGCTCGAGACCTTCAGGACAAGCCAGCGGGTTCATCTTTTGATAAAGCTCAACTTGATTGTTGGTGCAAATTTTGCCCTTGGATGGATGCGGAAGTGGCATCCAAGGCTTAATTACGACTCGATGTCGGAAGGGTTGCCTCCAGGGCGTGCTACGCTTGGTGTCCATATGGATGCTACGCTGCAGCCCGCGAGGAGGATTATTTCAAGGTTATTGCAGGAGGACGCAAGGTTTTTCCGCGAGCATCACTACTTGAACCCTTTCAACATGGACGACTCAGATCAACCAACAGTGTAGCATGTTACTGCGTGTTATGCGAAAGTTCCCGTCTCCTGTGTTTTTCTTACTAGAAAATTTTCTCAAGGCATTCCTTGCTTAGTGCGTTTGCCGCGATTTCATTTTAGATAGTGGAGACATGTAAACTCGAATAGGATGAACTATGTCTTTATTTATGCTTGTAATGTAAGATACATGGGGTGTCCCAAGAGATCCGGCCAATGACCTGTGTTCTAGATCTAGAGGGCATTGCCCTGGAATAGCTCGTGGCTTTTACAGCCTTATTTTTCTACTCTACTTTACTCGTTGCCTATGTCGCCAAGGTCTTCTCCTCTTCTCCTGTAGACTTCTCTTGTTCTGATGACTGCACCCGTGGTTTTTTCGCCTCTGGCTCTGCTGGGTGCCCTTCGAGTTGTTGTGCGACTTCTGTAGTCACGCTTTTTGCCTTGTCTTTGGGTTCTCCGTAGCTTGTCATCATGCCAAAGTTTTGGGCCATCTTGTAAAATTCCTTGTCGCATAGATGCGATAGCTTGAAGCTTCCTTTTACTGTGATAATTCCATTGGGTCCTGGCATTTTTAGTACCAGGTACGTGTAGTGAGGTACTGCCATGAATCGCGAAAACGCGGGTCGCCCGAGGATCGCGTGATATTGTGATGGCCAGTCCATGACTTCGAAGTCAAGCTTTTCTCTTCTGTAGTTTTGTCGATTTCCGAAGTAAACGTTGAGTGCTATTTGACCTAGTGGGTAGTTGGCACTCCCTGGGATGATTCCGTGGAAGGAACAGTCAGTTGGCTTCAGGAACTCTAATGAAATGTGCATTGCTCGTAGAGTCTTTGCGTAGATCAGATTTATTCCGCTTCCTGCATCCATAAACACTATGTCGACGTCATATGTCCCAATTTGGGCTTTGAGTACCAGAGGTGCGTTTCCTGGCCGAGGTACTGTTATGGGGTGATCATCCCTGCTGAATTCTATGGGTTGCTCTGACCAGTGTAGATATTTCATTGTTGCTGGAGGCAAAGTTACTGCAAGGTTAACTTGGCGAGTTATGCTTTTCTCCTTTTTGTTCGACTTGGGCACTGGTTGTATCATTGCTATGATGTGCCCTTTAGATGGAACATATCCTCCATCATCGTCGCGTCCCTGGTTTGGCTGGTCTTGACCTTGAGGAACTCCATTGTTTCCTTGTTGACTTGCCGGCACGTTGTTTATATTCCCTTCATATCCTTGCCGTTTTGCTTTGGCTTGTTTGTTTAGTGCTGCCTCCTGGAATTTCAAGAACGTCGTGCAATCTTTCAGCGCGTGTCTGGATACTCGTTTCCCATCAACAAACGCGGAGTGTATGTGGCATGGTCGTTTAGCATATCTTCCGGTGATGAGCTGTACTCTCTAGGTTCTCTTGTCTAAATTTTTTTGCTGCTTCCGTAGTCTTCTTTTCCATAGGTATGGTACCCTGAGCTTCTATGGTCGTTCCCTTGGTAGCTATTGTCTTTGTACCCTGCGGCTACTTGGCTGTGGGAGCCGTAGTTGTCATAATTGCGAGATATCCTCCTTTGGCCTCCTTATCTATTTCCTCTATCATCTTCTGGTGATCGTGTCCGTTTGTTGTTGCACGCATCTTCTCCATCTGCGAACCTGTTTGCTATGTCCATTAAATCTGATACTGCTTTCGGTTTAAGCTTGCACATCTCTTCGACTAGGTCTCGCCGCAACCCGAGTGTGAATGCATCTATTGCTCTTTCGTCTGAGACTTCTACTGCTGAATTTTTGATAATGCTCCACCTTTGGATATATGCTCTTAATGTCTCATTGCGTTGTTGTACGCAGGCTTTGACTTCTTCTATGGACGCTGGCCGTTTATATGTTGATTTGAAGTTGCTCGTAAATTGCTTTGTGAGCTCCTCCCAGCTTCCAATTGTTTCTTTTTCTAATTTGCTCAACCATGACCTTGCTGCGCCGGTGAGGTGTAATTGCAAACTCTGCATTGCTGTTTCCTTGGCTCCTCCCAGTATTTTTACTGCTTGTAGATAATCCGAGAGCCATGACTGTGGCTCCTGAGATCCATCATATTTTTGTTGATCATGGGGTAGTTTGAAACCTTTGGGTACTGGCATGGTGCGAACCCTATGAGTAAAGCATGACGCCCCCATCTCCTTTTTGTCGTCTTCGTAGTCGTATGCTTTGTTGGGAGTCCTGGATCTTTGGGTTCCTCTATGCTTTGGACTTTTATGTCGCCCTGGTGATGGTGTTCTAGATCGTCGACTGCCACTTTTGTGCCGAGGACTGTTGTGACGGCATGGTGATCTTGGTTTATGGGTTCCTTTGTTGCGGTATGCCTCCTCTTCTTTCACTGATAATTTATTACCTACCATCTTTAATCCTTGTAGTGCTGCTCGGTGCATATGTTCCCTTGGGTCTCCCAGATTGGTCGTGTTGTGTGCAGGTATGCTTGAGCTGCCACTAGTGCTGCTTCGGGTATCTTTGGTATAATGTTCCCTTGCTCGTCGACCGATAAGAAAGACGAGTCGAGGTTTTTGGAGAGCCTTTGCCTTTCTGAGTACTCGAGGTTTTCGAACCTTGATCCATGTCGACGATGCCTTTTGCTGTGCGTCGCTACGTGCTCTGCGAGCAGCGTCGCTTGCTGCAATGGCTGAGTCTCTTCTCTTCTGTATTTCAATCCTCTCCTTTGCTAGTTGCTTCGACTGCTGTCTTAAGGCGTAGTGGTACCTCAAAAGCATATTCTTGCTGGCGTTTGTTGGTATTGGCGTGCAATGTTCCACGGCTGTTTTGATTATTCTCCACTCGTCGACTGATAGTCGAACTTTTTTCCTGTTTGCCAGGGAGTCCGCAGTTTCTCCTTCTGCCAGGTAGTTTGCTCCTCTGTTTATGTTTGCTGGGTTGAGCACTGGATTGTTGTTTTCGTCGAGCTCTTCTGAGTTATCCCCTACAATAGCGAGTACTTGGTACCGATTGTCGAACTTATTATTGAAGCTTGAGAAGATTGAACTGTCATCTTCATGAAGCTCTAATCCTGTCTTCCAGGTGTCTGTTGATTTTTCTGATGTGTCATTGACGAGGGCATGACCCCTCGGTCCTCGATATTTGCCTACCTGGTTCCTGCCAAGGAAGAAGCCCGCTCGAAGGATACCCGAAGCCCGCAAGGCCTAACACTTCGACTTGGAGTAGAAGGCAAGAAATAATTATAAACCCTAACTGGCTGCATATATAAAGCCACCAAGGGCGCCCCCTAGACGGGCTAACGAGCATAGGCTACAACACAAACTCGCATAGGCTAGCCACGCCATCTCCTTCTACCTCCACCAGATTGCATATACGCATCATTGTAACACCTCCAACTATACAAGTAATACAAGATCAGACAAGCAGGATGTAGGTCTTTACCCTCTGGGGGGCCAAACCTGGGTAAATTCGTGTGCACCCCCTGTTTCTGTCTGAAGCCGTCGAGTTCGCCGGGTCCCCAATGCGCTCCATAGATCGAAAGCCCTCAAGCATGGGCATTGCCGGGTTAGAACCTCGTCAATTGGCGCCGATCGTGGGGACGACGGGATCTGAATCTACGAGCTCGCCGGCTCCTTCACCAATCAACAACTCGAGATTGCATCGCCGACGGTTATCTCCATCAGCGCGCCTGGCTTCATCGTCGGCAGTTCCACAGCAACCAGTTTTTCCGCGGTCCGACGCGAAGAAAGTCACAGATGAAGGCGCCGATCGGTGCATGAAGTCGAGAAGAAAAAGAAATTGGTCCAGCCTAAAGGAGCACCACGTGACCTTGTCCCTGGCCGATCGGTTATCCTATTCAATCTCATTTTCTCTCTCGTCTATAAATTTGATTTTAGATCTATCCTCTGCATGCATGCATGTTTATTTGTGCTAATGTCTCGTTTGAATCAATGGAACTGTGAGGATGCAGGATTAGATCAGGACATCAATCCAGGTGTGGTCGTCATGCAATGTTTGTGAGATCGCATCTACAAACTGCCCGCCCGTGATCTATCTTGACTCCGGTTTGCTGGGTTGCTCGCTTCAAGCCGTGTTCCGCCGATTGCTCCTGCCTGATAGACTATAGCGGCCAGACTCGTTTTCTCCTCTCTACTACGTTCCATCGGATCGGTCCGGCTTACCTCCGGTGTGCAGACATGATGCCAGGATTTTTCTTGCCAGACGGCCTGTCCACCGAACGGCGCAAAGATCAAATCCAGACCACAATCGCTAAAGTCAAGTCAGAGGAAGATCAGCGATCGACTTGCTGCCAAGCAAGTACAATCCAATCCGTTTTCCTACGATCAGCCGGCCCGCCTCGTGAAGTCGGCCATTGTCTACACTGAAAAATCGAAGCACTACAAGGGATCAAGCCAAAGGCATGCGCGCAGGACAAAAGGATCGATAACCAAGCTACATACAGCGAGACGTTCCGACAAGATCGATCGGCGTGTTGGTGGACAGTCAACAACACCCCGAATTCCGCAATCTCAGTTGAAATCGAACTACCATATGCAGGAACTGTTTGGCATCAACGGCAGTGTTTTATTTTTTTCATGGCAAGCAGCGACTTGCCGAGCCGGTAATTATTAAGAAATTCGAGTGCTGCTCCACTGCATGCTATTAGTCAAGAGGCTAGATATGACAAATATCAAGGAAGAGTTCAATCTGATCTGCAGTCATTAGAGATCGATCCAACTGTTACTACTAGCAGTAAAGGGATAGTCCGATGCAATTCAAGTCAGATCAGAAGCCACGGTTTCAGCTGGTGTTCCACTCGAAGATAATCCATACAATCTAAAATGGAGGATTCAGCTTACGCTTTTGCATCAGCTGACGCAGCTGTCGAAGAAAAAGAAAGCAAGGAGCTTAGCTATGTGCAGGCATCCTGCTGAAATATACGTACAACTTCAATTCATTGGCTCGGGGGCTCGGACGCTCGGTCGCAGATGACTTGACGACGGACTTTGCTGCCGTCACATCGAGTACACGTCTGTATTCACTACCATGACTATGGGCCGCGTCTACTGCGACCATGTCGACTACATCCGCGTCTACCACGACCACGTCGACTATATTCGCGTCTACCACGACAACGTCGCAACCGATAGAAGCTAAGTGTTTTTCTATGAAGAGTCAATTCTTGTTTTACTTTCACGACATCCGATACTCGGAGGCTATGCTATGCAAGCTAACTTTATACAGGTCATCAACTGCGCGCCTCGGCCGCATCGGCTGCACCTCCACCGCATCGACTACACGTTCGCCGCGTCGACTCCGATCCGTCGCAAGGGCTACATCGTCATGTTCATGGACTCGCCGCGCTCGGGGCTTGACATCGGGACTCTCCATCGTGCACTCGCCTCGCTCGGGGGCTCGCCGTCACGCACTCAGCACCGCTCGGGGGCTCGACATCACCTCGCCTCTGTGCGCGAAAGCTCACGCTCATGACCTTCGACTCGAGCGTCAAGATCTTCGACACCATCGACATGACCTTCGAATCGAGCATCAAGATCTTCGACTCCGTCGCAATGACCTTCGAGTCCGACATCAGGACTTTTGACTCTCACGCCAAGGTCTTCGACTCTGTCACCACAATTTTCGAGTCCGCCATCGTGACTTTCGAGTCTGCCGACATGGTCTTCGACTCCGTCATCAAGAAATTCGACCTCTTCATCGCCAAGAAATTCGACCTCTGCATCGTGAAGAAATTCCACCCTGCATCGTGAAGAAATTCCACCCTGCATCGTGAAGAAATTCGACCCCAGCGTCATCAGGAAATTCGACCCCAGCGTCATCAGGAAATTCGACCCCAGCGTCATCAGGAAATTCGACCCATGCGTCATCAGGAAATTCGACCCCTGCGTCATCAGGAAATTCGATCCCTGTGTCATCAGGAAATTCGACCCATGCGTCATCAGGAAATTCGACCCCTGCGTCATCAGGAAATTCGACCTCGCCGTCATCACGATCTTCGACCTCGCCGTCGCCGTGATCTTCGACCCTTCATCGCCACAATCTTCGACCCCGCCATCGTCATGATCTTCGACCACGTCTGCATCAGCCTCAACCACGTCGCACCTGATAAAGCTAAGTTTTCCTCTACCAAGAGTCAATTAATATTTACTTTTGCCACGCCCGATACTCGGGGGCTTCGCCTTAAAGATATGCATTTACTCATACTCTGGAGTTTTGACAAAGGGCTATGGCGAGCGACAACAAATAGCTGAAATTTTGAGGGCAAGCCCAAGTGCAAGCACTTCGACTCACCCTCGGGGGCTACTGGGGGAGATAGCATCAGTCAATCGACAACATCGTTCGCGTATTATTCGAGTGCGGGCGTTCTTGTCCCTCGAATCGTCTTCTTCGGGCCATCAGCGCCTTGTTATTATTCGAGTGCGGGCGTTCTTGTCCCTCGAATCGCTTTCTTCGGGCCAGCAGCGCCTTGGTATTATTCGAGTGCGGGCGTTCTTGTCCCTCGAATCGCTTTCTTCGAGCCAGCAGCGCCTTGATATTATTCGAGTGCGGGCGTTCTTGTCCCTCGAATCGCTTTCTTCGGGCCAGCAGCGCCTTGATATTATTCGAGTGCGGGCGTTCTTGCTCTTCGAATCGCGTTCTTCGGGCTAGCAGCGCCTTGATATTATTCGAGTGCGGGCGTTCTTGCCCTTCGAATCGCTCTCTTCGGGCCAGCAGTGCCTTCAAGTTATTCGAGGCTGGGTTTCGGTCCCTTGAATTGTCTTTTTTGGGCCAGCAGTGCCTTCAAGTTATTCGAGGCTGGGCTTCGGCCCCTCGAATTGTCTTTTTCGGCTCAGCAATGCCTTCAAAGTGTTCGAGTTTGAACTACGGATCCTCGAAACACATCCCTAGACCGCCAGCGTCTTCATTCTGTTCAAGAATGGGCTGATGCCTTTTTTAACCTTTCTTTTGAGCTATCAACGCTCCTCATTCAACATGCCCGAATCTTGGTGGCCATATACCTGTTCGGATGCCGTATGTCAAATACGAAGGTAAGTCCACGGTTTGCAACACCAGATGGCCCGGTATTCGTATCAAACGCGCTCTGCTGGAAATTTTCTATACCTACGGTATGAAGTTTGCACCGATGGACGCATCGGGTGCCTCACAATGAACTGGGCTTCGACCCGGTGAGTCCAACGCGGCTCGGGTCGGGGTAGCGCCAGCCCACGCGGGTTCGAGTCGGGGGGACTCGAATCTGAGTAAGCTAACCGAATGTCTTTGCGGCTATGCAATTAACTGAGACCCGGCGTGAGTCTCAGGCCGGTTATGCGCATCCCCCTGCAAACCAAGCTAAACATTTTTCGAGGCTCGGAATGAGTACTACTCGAATTGACATCTATTCGCTCGGCGTTGGCAACACGCTCGGGGGCTGCGCCTTACAACCCGATGCTAGCAACGCTCGGGGGCTACGCTTACATGCTAACTTAGCATTCACTCCTTTAGCACTCGGCGTGGGCAACACGCTCGGGGGCTGCGCCTCGAATTGGCATCCATCCGTCCTGGTGTTGACAATACGCTCGGGGGCTTCGTCTCGCATTGGCATCTATTCGCCCGGCGTTAGCAACACGCTCGGGGGCTGCGCCCTACGCTGTTAACTTTAGCGGCCTTCTAAATCATCAACGGCTCTCCGTCTGCTACATCGACTTCGGTTCGACATATTTCGACTCGACAACGACATCGCCTACAGCAAGCATTCGACAACGACATCGCCTACAGCAAGCATTCGACAACGACATCGCCTACAGCAAGCCTTCGACAACATCATCACCATGATTCGGCCACCGTGCGACTCCACCGACCACGACATGCAAGAGCTTTATTTGGTGCCCTCACACGCGACATACAAGACTACGACATCAAGGAGAATCTCGGATTAGAGTCCCTGCCATAGTCTTCGACTATCCCAGGCACTCGGGGGCTACTGACGAGGGCATGACCCCTCGGTCCTCGATATTTGCCTACCTGGTTCCTGCCAAGGAAGAAGCCCGCTCGAAGGATACCTGAAGCCCGCAAGGCCCAACACTTCGACTTGGAGTAGAAGGCAAGAAATAATTGTAAACCCTAACTGGCTGCATATATAAAGCCACCAAGGGCGCCCCCTAGACGGGCTAACGAGCATAGGCTACAACACAAACTCGCATAGGCTAGCCACGCCATCTCCTTCTACCTCCACCAGATTGCATATACGCATCATTGTAACACCTCCAACTATACAAGTAATACAAGATCAGACAAGCAGGATGTAGGTCTTTACCCTCTGGGGGGCCGAACCTGGGTAAATTCGTGTGCACCCCCTGTTTCTGTCTGAAGCCGTCGAGTTCGCCGGGTCCCCAATGCACTCCATAGATCGAAAGCCCTCAAGCATGGGCATTGCCGGGTTAGAACCTCATCAGTCGTCATGGCAGATCATCAGGTCTTCGAGCTGTACTTCTAAGTCGAAATTTTTCATGGTTTCGTCGCCTTCTGCGAATTTTCTTTCTTCTATTTCTATTTCTACGAAGCTGACCGGCGAGTTTACTTCGCTGGAGGGGCCTTCTGATGATTCTGACATTGTTTCTATCTTGGACTTGCTTGCCGATGGATCCAGTTTCGCCGGATCTGAAAGGCGAATCGAGCCTAGTGATCCGACGCGAAAGTTTAGACTTCCGATCATCAAATCTATATCTTGATCCATGCTCTAGAATACTTGTGTGAAACTTGACTGGTGAGGTTGAAAATTGACGGTTCCGAAGGGTATCTGGATTTCGTCGACTTCCGGACTGCTGTTGGCTAAAAGCGAAAAAGCCGTCGAATTCATGATTCCAACGCCCAGAGTCCCCACGGTCGGCGCCAATTGATGAGGGTTAACTCGACAAATGTCCAATATGAAGGACTTAGGGTCAGGGGAGTAGGGCGTCAGATGAACTCGAAGGTAAATCAGTCAAACAAGATGTGTATCGAAAGTAAACGTAGACTAATCTTGGCTTGCTTTCAATCTGTCCTTTACCGTCCTCTCCTGGCCTCTATATATAGGTGGTCAGGTCTCAAGGATCGGGAGGGGTCCGATACAGATTACAGTATCGACATACGACATGAACTCGTATATCGACTAGTATTAGAATTGGGCCTAGCTTAACGGGCCTCAGGGGTACTTCAACTGACGGGCTCTACTATCTACACCCTTGTCACCGACCCATATTACTCTTCGCAAATATGAACGTATCTATCACAGAAATGTGTCTAAATACATCTATATTAGCGAAGAGTATTATGAATCAAAGGAAATATATTGTTATTACTTAGATAGATAGATATACGAAAGACAGAAGTATGACTACTCCCTCCGTTTAGAAATATAAAATATTTTAACTTTGTAAAGCTAATGTATTTAGATATTTATTAGTGTATAGGTTTGAGATACGTTCACTTCACAAAACTAAAACATCTTATATTTCTGAACGGAGGGAGTACTTAGAAAGCCTCTTATTGACTCCAGAAGAAAGCATCACCATCCTCCTGCATGAGCTGCATGACACCTTTTTTGTTAGCCACAACGGCATCCTCTGTATCTGTCAAAATGTACTTCCGAGGCAATGAAATAGAACTCATCTTGCTCAAAACCTCACTCCCGTTCTCTTCAGCTAAGAGCATTGACTACTATGTAGTATGTACCTTTCATGTGTTTCAGCAGCTCCTCGTAAGAGTAAGTACAATAAATTTTAATCAGCTGGCTATAAGGATTAAATACTATTTCTGTTTAGCTGGAAGAAAGAGAAGAGGTGAGAGAAAAAGAGTGAGCTCTCATGCAAGAGTCGGTTCTAGCACGTGCTTCTAGACACTTTAAGAGAGTAAAATGTAGAACATATATTGTTAAAGTAGTACATTTTTATAGCTTACTATTGTACATACTATACTAGCTCTAAGTTATCAATAAATGATATAGCACTTAGCATGGCTATACTATTGTACTTGCTCTAAGAAAGAGCACAACTCTGCTTCTTGCCGTCTGCTCCACCCTCGGCTTCAGCATTGCAGCTCCTCAGCCGCTCACACAATGGAGTTCCATTCGAATTCAGCTTGATTTCTAAAGATTATACATCGTTGTTTGGACTAACATGTGTCCTTTTATAAACAGGATGAGATTTCTAAGGATTATAGGTGTCAAATTTGACTTCTATGGTTATAACAGAAGAGTTGTTGCACGGGTACAGGAAACCTAACCCATCTGATTCTATCTGATTATGTAATAATTTGGATGAAAGATTGCGACATCAGGCTTCGACTGCGCAGACAGAAGCAGAGGTGGCATAAGAATCTATATAAGGAAGAGGATCATGTCAAGACATTTGCAAACCTGCAACATGTAGAATACGCATCCTCCCGCCTAGAGTTAATTCTAAAAAACCACCATATTACCATACGAAGTTTGAAAAATTATCATTTTTTTGAAATCGTAAAAAATCACCACTATTGCGTCGGTTGCTTGCAATATTTACTGATTGCAGCGCTAACGCGATTTCTGACAAACAGGCCCACTGACAGGCTGACGTGGCATGATGGAGGTTAACAGGTTCTACCAGATTTGCAACTAGGACCTCCAAATACATAATCTTTTTATTTTATATCCTTTCTTTTCATTTTTTTATTTAATATCCTTTCTCCCCCAAATGACCAACACACCACCGTCTGTCTCGTTCCCGACCACCGGCGTTCCCGACCACCGGCGTTCCCGACCACCGGCGACCACCGACGCAGCAGCGGCCGCACCATCGCCTCGCTCTGCCACATCCCGAGTTCAACGCCGGAACCCTAGCCATGGCCGACGTCAAATCGCCACCGTTCTGAGCTCCGACTCGCCCCGCTGAGCACGTCTGCCTCACCGCCTCGTCGTCTGTAGCATCTCCGACAAAGGAATTGAGCCACCACGCCATGAATCGACCTCGCGAGCGCCGTCTTGCCCGCCTCAGGCCGAGCACCTCTGTGGTCCCTGCGGGGAAGAAACATGGGCTCAGGCGTCTCCAAGCACGACCCCACTGGTGCGGCGTCCAGGAGAGGGCGCGTGCGCATCCGAGCTTCGCCGGCCAGGGGAGGGCACGGCCGCGCGCGGGTGCGACGGCCAGGTCCGGCGAGCTCCCCGGCTCAGTCTGGGTGCGGGTGCTGCGAGCTCCGGCCATGGGCGCGGGCGGCCCAGGAGATACATCCAGTGGCGGGCTGGTGCTGCAAACTCTGGCCATGGCCGGGCGCGGGCATAGCTCCGGCCATGGGCGGCAGTGGCAGGTGGTAGCTGTGTTGCGGAGAGGATTGGACAAGATGAAAATAAAAAGGAAATAATAATAATAAAATAAGCTGACAGGTGGGCCCCACAAATATTTACAAAAAAAAACCTATTAGTTAGATATGCCTAACGTTTTGGCAGATTCAACCATCACCGCATGCCACGTCATCGCTGATAGTGGGTCCCTGTGTCAGAATCGTCGTTAGCATAGTTAAATTATAGCATCAGTGCACATTGCAAGCAACCGACGCAATGGTGGTAGTTTTTTGCGATTTCAAAAAAAAAATGGTAGTTTTTCAAACTTCGCGCGGTAATGTGGTGGTTTTTTGAAATTAACTCTCCCACCTATGAAACATTAACTGAATAAGTTAGAATATCATTTTTTGGTAATAACAACTGAAGGTCTCTATTTGTTTTCTGAGAATATCGCTTGATGCGGTAACTCGAAAAGTCGAAACAGCTTCTTAATGCCAAGAAGATACCTGAACCCACATGTGAACAAAATTCTTTAAAGCCTGTTATAACACACATGCAACATACTAATTAAATCAAAGAAAAACCTTTACTTCCTCTGACCCATATTACTCTTCGCTATTATGGATGTATCTAGACAGATTTCAAAGTTAGATACATCCATACTAATGAAAAGTAATATGGGTGGAAGGGAGTATCTGAAAACTGATAAACCAAAGAGAAACCTTACGGCGAATCGGAGAAATCAGCCATTCTCTAGCGGGTGGTCCCAGCCGACGCGTTCTGACGTCCAGCCTTACGGCCCTTGGGGTGATATGGGCAGCCGACGGAGGCGAGCATCCCAAACATGGATAGCAGGGGCAGCGCCATCATGACGGGTGTGCCCATCGGCGCTGCAGCCTTAGGACCGTCGGACTCATAGTGATGATGCTCTTCATAGTTGGTCTATCGATCAGTTCTACATATATAAATCTATCTCAGTAAGAGCATCTCCAGCCGTTTGAGGTCCCGAGGCCGAAATCCGGCGCTATTTAGTGCTAGATGGATGAAAATTTTGGCCTGGGGAGGCCCATGTTTCCAGCGGCGAGCACAAGGGAATATTTAAAATCAAACACAATTAGACAAAAAAATGTTCAAAGTTCGGCGAAATTTTGAGATATTTATATATATAGGGCGATTTTTTACATATATAGGCCGAATTCGTAATATATTTGAATTCGGCGATAGACTAACTAAAAACACGGCGTTCTACATGCCTAATCGGCGGTAGAACGCCGTGTAGTCGCCGCCGCCATCGTCGCTACAGTCGTCGCCGTCCTGCGGTGGCGGCGCCTGGTGGCTTGACCCTTGCCCAGTGTCGCTGAAGCGTGGCGGCGTAGGCCGATAGAGGTCGTCCTCGCTGGAGCCCTCCAGCTTGACGACCGGCGCGCCTCGGGTGGGTTGCGCGGCGGTGGCGGCGCGACGCTATGCGGCCGCCAGGTCTAGCAGCCGCCGCTGCTGCTCCGCCTCCTCCCTCTCCCAGTCCCGCCTGGACCAGTCGAGCGCCGCGTCGAGCAGCATAGAGTTCTCGGCGAGGACGACGTCTCTGAGAGACCGGACGATTGCCTCGCGCATCGCCACCTCCTCGGCTCGCGTGGCCTCTGCCTCGGCGAGGTCAGACGCGGCCTTGGCGGCGGCGTCCTTCCTCGGCTTGCGCTTGCGGTTGGGCGGCGGCGACGAGGTGCGCACCCCCTCGCGGATGATAAGGGCGCCGCTGCTGCGCCTCGGCGGCGCGGACGACGGCTCCTACTTCACGGTCCTCGGCGTGGATGCCGACGACCGTGATGCCGACCTCGCCGACGCCGACCCAGAGGACGCCGATCCGGAGGAGACGGATGCCATCCGCCGTGGCATCCAGGAGCTCCCGCGGCGGCAGGACAGCGTCGGTCGCTGTGGCGGCGGCATCCCGAGGACCGGTGAGTTCCCGCGCTCGATGTGCGCGAGAACGGCCTCGAGGGTGCGGTCGCGCGCGCTCCACCAGCAGCGACGGCCGGCGGCGTTGTTGCGCGCAGGAGGAGGGGGAGGGCCATCGTACGCGACGAGTTTGCGTTCATACCTTCACCGGAAGAACGCGTTCCACGCCGGGTAGTTGTCCGGGTAGAAGCGCGGGTCGGCGTGCTGCTCGTCGCTCATGCCCTCGAGGATCTCGTCGATGGCGGCGTCGAGGGCGACGCCCTGTGGCGGCGGCGGGATCGGGACGCCGCCCGCGCTCAGACGCCAGCCTCCGGACGCGCGGAAGTCGGGCGGCGCCGGGTAGCCCGCCGCGTACAGCAGGCGGCCCTCCCACTGGTGCAGGGAGCGCCGGCCGAAGCCGTTGTTGGCCGCGCCATCGTCGTCAGAGCCGTAGCCCGCCATTGCTCGCCTGGAGGAGGTGGAGAGTGGATTGGGGAGAAGCGGTGGAATGCGGCCGGCCAGGCGCGCGGTAGCCCGTGATATATAGGCGGCCGCGCATTAACTCGCATCGCCGCGTGGCTACAAGTCCATCGGCGGCAGGCTATTACAGCGCGCGGAAGACGACGATGCATGGAAGATGATGTGATGAGGACGACGACCGCCCTTTCTCACTGACAAGTCGGGGCCACACGACGTGCGGGAAGTTTCCTCGCTGTTTCGCGCGCATTTCCTTCGTCCGAAGTCCCCGAGCGCGCCCCGGAAGGCCGGGGATGGCCTGGGCTCGCCGGATGGATGAAGGCCCAAATCCGGGCGAAAACGAGAAACCGGGGACGCGACTGGGGCGTTTTGAAAAAAAAAGGGTGCCGGGGGGCCTCGCCGGGCTCGTGGCTGGAGATGCTCTAATGCTCGATTTGAGATCGATTTGTATCAATAGAACTAATCAACAAACTACTTAGAAGAGAATCATCCACATGATCCCAACTGCCGTAAGGCGGCACCGGTCGGCACGTCTGCCGGTGGCTCTGCGTCCGCAGGCTATTTGACGCAGTGCTGACCGGAGCCGAAGCGGATGAACTGGTGTTAACACAGCGGTGGACGACTTTGGACAAGGTCATATGATGGATCGAGCGTCCGATATATATATAGGGGGAGGGAAGAGGGGGGGACAACCGACCTCCAACTTTGTTAACTTTAACTATGTATACAAGAAAAAATATAAACATTTATAATATAGCAACCATATCGAAGATACTCCCTCCGTCCTAAATTACCCTGTATTCTAGATTTAATCAAAATCAAACTTTGTTAACTTTAACTATGTATACAAGAAAAAATATAAACATTTATAATATAAAATAGATATTGTTAGAATCATCATGAAAAATACTTTTATATTATATATATTTGATATTATAAGACTTTATATTTTTAACAATATGTTTGGTCAAACTTTATCTAGTTTGACTTTGACTAAACCTAGAATGCAGGGTAAAAATGGACAGAAAGAGTATAGGATTTTGAAACAAGGAAAATACTGGGGTAGCAGCAAAAACATGCCTAAAAGAAAATAAATAAAGACAACAGTGAATAAACAAAGCAATGAAGACTCAGGATCGCTGCGCCCTCCAACTTTTCCCACCATGCTCCAAGCACTTTGAAGCGCCTAGAGCCAAGCAGCACCTTCAAGAAGGACATTATTAGCACGGCGCTGCTGCTCGGACCAAATGGTCCTATGGTTTCCCCCGACTCGGAGTAAATTAAGCAGACGGAGGCTTCCCACGACGCCCTCCAGGAAGGAATGATGCCACTCAAAAGCGGCACCGCGTCAGGGTCAGACAAGCCGACAGGGATTTCTCCCAACCTCCGCCCACAAAAAACTCGGGCACAATGGAGCGCCACCACCAAGCTTCGCCGCCCGCCAATAAGCGTCACCACGATCTTGCAGTCACCATACCCGTCTCTTCGAGAACAGTGATGTGTGGCCCGAAATGAGGTAGTATATGACATCGCCAGAAGAAGGAGCAACAACCATGCAGCCACGTAGGAGGAGCCGACCTCCACCGCCGAGTTGCGGTCATCGACCGGATAGAGCAACAGTAGCACACTAGGCCCATGCTGGCCCGGCCAGGCCCAGATGGACCCGTAAAGATTCCGATACGCTGCTGCAACACATAGGCCACGATGTCGTCCCAATCCTAGCCAAGTTGTCGCCGCCGCCTCCAGGAATCACCAAGAACCGCAGCGCCTTGGCCCGCTCGATTCCATCTGAGGCTAGTCTAAGCCCATCTCGAGCTCGGATTGCCCAGATGTGGGCTAGGCGACCGCCGGCAGCCACCACCGCCGCATGGAACTCTGTCACGCAATGCCACTGCGCGACGCCGCCACACCACCGCCACCCGGCCGCGTTGGACTGTTGCCGCCCGAGGAACACCATCGCCAGGACTCGACGAAAATTGATGCCAAATATGTATAGTTTTCTAGGTGGTATGTACTAACCCTCGGTTGACGAACTTGGGCTGCATCACCAGCTGTTGTTTGTGAATTCATGGTGCAACACTAGCGCCGTGACAACTTCGATTATGTGCTACTATATTAGTCATTCTGAATTGCAAATCTCTGTTAGATATGCTTTGTTGTGCTCCTCTGTTAGGTAAGATCACTACTAAGCTTATGAAGTAATGATATCAGGGGAACTGCATGTAACCAAACGAGAAACACTTAGCCGAAAATGCAAAATTAGGCAAGCAAACGCTGGGGGGATCCCTTCTGCTCTCATGCAGGAATTTTTTTTTGTGCGCAACCGAACTAGCGGCAGAATATGATCCAGAGCATGCTTGCGTATGTGCATATTGGACTGACCCATATTTCAGATGTTCCACGTGGGCTTTAGTGAAATAAAATCCAAGTGAAATCACTATACCGGGTCGATGGCCATATTAAACAACAATATCCTTACCTGAGCTCACTCTCTCACACTCGACCACGTGGCCATTTTTGTGACACCCTCCTTCATGGTGTGGACCACGAATTAGCCTAATCACAAATCTCGTAAGCAACCACTTTTCACAAAAGCCAGGCAAAGTTGATAGAATTTGCTTTTGTGACATTTTTTTCACTGAGAAAACGGTTCAACCATGAATTCACGACAAAAATTGTCTAGTGCGTAATTCATTTTAAGATGACTTCAGTGTGTATACTTTAGTATGTAAGTATTCTAGTCTAGTGTTAGAACAAAATATCAAGACACTCTAACATAAAAGCCCTAAAGTAAACAAAAAAGTATAATATAAGTTTTACAATGATTGACATTTTTAGTAACCATCCATTGGCCCCGATCTAACGGATGTAAAATAGATGGAACCAAACTAACGGTACCATGGTACCGTTATATTGTGGGACCGATACCAAAAATTGTAGGACCAATAAATTTTTATTTATTTAATAAAAATTGTAAAAAACAGACGTTCTTTTAAGTGGCCAAATCGTGGATGATCGTACACACATCTTAAAGCACCGAACTCGATTGAACATGTATCCTGGTGTGCTCCAGACGCCCGGCTGCCCGACATGGACCCAGCGAGCTCGTCTAGGCCACCCGCAGTACACACGGTACGGCCTCGTGCCAACGAGCAGGACGAAGCCCACGAGAAGGTCGTGCTGTTGTTTCTTTTCCGGACGCCCAACTCTAGGGAGCACGCCGGGCACCACACCCGTTTGGTTCACGCTGATACAAGCGATATTCGCAATTCCCATGGTTAGAGACCTCTTCGAGCACTGAAACCTTGTCATTTAACCTTGCCCCACTCCCCTCTATCCTCCCTCCAAATAACAGTTCCTCTAGTGTCTTCTGTAGTGAGAACGTGATCGGCATTTCAACGGCGGAGCTGTGTCTAGGCTGTGGGGTCAGCTGACCCCACAGGTTTTTGGCTAACTTTTGACCCCCAGCTAGGAGTACAACGGCTGAACCCACATGTCACAGCTCTTGACCCCACTGTCATTCACACATTTGGTAGAAATATTGGGACTTCTAGCAAAAAGACAATCCAACACTCCATCTCTCTCTCCATGTGCACCGCAATCCCCAATCTCTCTTCCCGTGTAAGCCTCAATCCCTATTTTTCTTCTCTAATTCTTTAATCACAACAAGCTGGGAAGATTGGAGCGTAGAGGGAGCGCTCGGGGCATCTGCAGCCAAACCAAAGTGGCCGCTCGCCGCAGCTGCGCAGCTGCGAGTAGCATAGGACCGGCAGGTCGCTGTCCGCCACGGCGCCGAGTTCGCAGACCGACTGATGATTTTGCTACTGAAAGCAAGATTGAAGAACTTAGTTGCCAACTTGATAACTTTGTTGAAAACATCCGGGATGACTCCAGATTCTCAGATTTGAAAGGTGTTGGTGATCTTTGCCAAAAATTAGTCAAAAAAAAAGAAGCATACAACCTTTCCTCTTGTGTTCCTTTTGCTGAAGCTAACATTGGTTTTACCGGTTGCCACGGCAACGGTTGAGAGAGCATTTTCTGCAATGAAATATATCAAATCTAGCCTGCGAAATAGAATAGGCGATGATTTTTTGAACCATTGTCTCATTACTTATGTTGAAAATGACGTGTTTCAGTTGATAACTACTGATGCCATCATGTATACCTATCAAGGTTTTCATGACCGTGCGGGGCTGTTGCCATAGATTTCCTGGAAAGGATTTCTTCTTTTGAACCTTCTTATTACCATGGTTATTATAATGAAAATTTACACTTGCTCATGAGTCTATTTTTTGTTGCTGTTGAAAATTTTCTGTACAACTTTAAAGCTTTGCCCCCACAGGTTTTTTTTTCTGGCTCCGCCGCTGCGGCATTTGGTTCATGCCGCCGCCGGCGTGACTTCTAGTTCATGCCGCCGCCGGCGTGACCTCGCGTGTTAGCTCCTCCTTGGTGGCATTGTGCTTACCTTCGAAGGAATCGAGCTCTCGGGGCCTATGTTGGCGTCACCGCTCTCGTCTCTTCGCGTGCCGGCCGAGCTCGCCAACGTGACGCGCCGGAGCAGCAGCTGGCCACGGCTCCCCTACCGGCACGCCTTTCGCCCGCCGTACCGCCCACCGATGATAGGCTGAGCAGCATCAAGCCGCGCTGGCAAGTCGCAACCCCGCGCGTGGGCGGCCGCAGGCAGCAACTCGTCGGCCACCACCATTCGCTCGTGAATAGCCGAAGCAGCCGCAGGCCGCGCTCGCCGTCCCACGCGTGAGCCGCTGCTTGGCACCCGCGCTCGCCGGCCACCTCCGCGCGTGAGCAGCAGCTCACGGCGCTCGCCACCCACCCCGAACGTGGGCAGCAGCTTGCGGCGCTCGTCGGCCGCCCCGCGCGCGAGCTCGAGGCGCTCACAGACTGCCACATGCGTGAGCACTGAGCAGCTGGACGCTTGCCGGCCGCCTCCGTGCGTGAGGAAGTCCACGCAAGCTCAGGTGAGAAAAGAAAAGAAAGAAGAGAGGAGGCACATCTGACACATGTACGTGGTCGTTTCGGACATGGGAAGATAAATCAAAGCATTGTACCACTTTATATAATGTCATTTACGATTTTAATCAACGGTTATAAAAAAATCTAACTTAACGGTACCAGATGGTACCACGGTTCTATGTCAATCATTGTGCATCGGTGGACTGGAAGAGATATAAAAGCCTAGCCGTTTCTTATTGAATGACCCAAAATGTTGACTTTCTTCTCCGAGTATTGTGGTAGAAAACATTAGATTGACTCTTCTTTAAGTTTTTGTTTACTACTAATTGTTTTCTGGGTCCTGTCATTTATAACTTTTTTGCCAATGTAGAAGCTCAGCCTATTCTATGGGTGCTCTGTTTTTAGGTATTACAGGAAGGCGCGTGTGGGAGAAGGGTACAGGAGGGGGTGCTCATGTATTTTGGTAGGCCCACAGGGATCCCCTAGCCAGACTCTGGGTTGGTGGACGTCCGGCGTCACTCGGGGAGCGACGAGACATATGGTCGACACTTATCCTTGTCTTCGGGTCTCCATGGCGACACCGGAATGCGGTTGTGTTCGACGGAGTGGCTCCCGAGGCCTGCATGATCAAGAGGAAGTGGGGTCATGGAGTTTGGCAGGGTTACTCAGAGGCGGCGCATTTGGATTTCTCTAGAGCCTTACATCGGAGGGGTTGCTGCTGGGAGAGTAGCCTTTAGCTTATGGAGCTCACATCCTTGTTGGAGCACCAAGCCGTCTTATGGCGTTGCAAATTGATGCTTTGAAATTCCCAAGGTGTCTAGTCCTGAAACTACCTCAGATTACAGACCGATATCCTTAGTCAGCCTTGCATTGAAATTCTTGACAAAGTTGCTAGCCAACAGACTTTTAAAAAATTATCATACCTATTGTTCACAAAAATCAATATGGTTTCATCAATAAAAAGACTATTCATGATTGTCTAGCTTGGTCATTTGAATACCTCCACCTCTGTCATAAATCAAAGAAGGAAATCGTTATTATGAAAACTGATTTTGAGAAAGCATTTGACAAAGTGGAATATAGTGCAATTATTGCAATGCTTAAACAGCTTGGCTTTGGAGACAAATTTTTACAGTGGATTGAGAATATTCTAAACACTGCATCAACTGCTCTGCTATTGAATGGGGTGCCAGGAAAAATAATCCATCGCAAAAGGGGAGTGAGACAAGGTGATCCACTCTCCCCTCTGTTATTTGTGTTTGCATGTGAACTGCTACAATTTATCATCAATGATGCTTGGAATAGATGAATACTCAATCTGCCCTTGGATAATTCATATGGACTAGAATATCCAATTGTTCAGTATGCAGATGACACATTAATTGTGCTACCGGCTGATGAAATTCAGTTAAACAGTCTTAAGAATAGTCTACATAACTTCTCTCTGTCCACTGGGCTTAAAGTCAACTATTCAAAGACTTCCTTGATACACATCAATATATCTGCTGAAATATGTCAAACACTTGCAAATAATCTTGGCTGCAAGGCAGAAAGTTTACCTTTCACCTATCTAGGGCTGCCCATGGGGACAACCAAGCCCAGAATTGAACACTTCATCAATATTACTGAGAGGATAGACAGAAGATTATCTGGTATTGCTTCTTTATTATCATATGATGGGAGATTATTGATAGTTAAAACCATATTCCTGTCCATGCTGAATTATAAAACTGTGCACACTTCAAGTTCCCCTGTCCATACTTGATCATGTTGAAGGATCGGCTAGAGGTTTCCTTTGGTCAGGGAAGGATATTGATAAGAGAGAAAAATGCTTGGTAAAAAGGGAAAATGTTTGCAACCAAAGACTGCTGGAGGATTAGGTGTGGTAAGCCTACCGTGGGTAAATTTAATTGGGAATGCTTACTACAAACCAAACCAAACTTTGGATTATAATGCCCCTGTGGGATCCTTTTGGTGGAAAGATTATTTGAGTCTTTGGAATATATTTTGTAACCTGGCCTCTGTCACTCCTGGCGATGGAAGTACTATTAAACTATGGAAAGATAAGTGGGCAGGTGACTCCTCAAAGATAAGTTTCCAGAGCTTTACTCCTCCAAAGACCAAAATATTGCAATCAAACGGGCATGTTCTTCAAATACTGCCAATGAATTTTATGATAATTTTCATCTGCCATTATCAATGATTGCATCAAACCAATCCGATGAGCTGCAACTTTTGATAAATTTTGTTGCTAATCAAGATGGAAAGGATAAATGGGCTCTGTGCAATAGTAAAGTACCTTTCTCTTGCAAGAAAGTTTATTTGGCAATGTCTCCCAATGAAAAAGCACCAGCCCCCTTTAATTGGATCTGGAAATCATGTGTGCAGCCTAAACACAAATTCTTTTTCTGGATCCTGATCCAAGACAGACTGAATACTAGAGATTTACTTCACAAGAAAACTATGCAAATTCCAAGCACTGGATGTGCTCTCTGTGATGACAGTATCAATGAATGCTATATGCATATGTTCTTTAGCTGTGACATCAGTCAAATCTTTTGGTGAAAACTTGGATTCGAATGGAACTCTGAACTAGACTTCATGAGTATGCTCCTAGATGGGAGGAAATTATATAGATTTATCTGCTTCAAGGAAATTCTAATCACTGGATGTTGAGCCATCTGGAACCACAGAAACAGACGCATCTTTGAAGGAGATGAAGTGGCCATATCTCAGTGCTTTAGATTCTTCAAGGAGGATTTCAGTCTTATTATGCATAGGGCTAAGCCTAGTCTGAAAGAAGGAATGACACAATGGCTGGATACCTTGTAAATCTTTCCTTTCTATACTTGTAACTGGAACTGTGGAACTTTGGTCCTGAACTCTTTGTTCTGGACTGTATATATTCTATAAATGAAAATGACGCAGTACGGAGTTTTCACTACTGTTTTTATGTCAAAAAAAACAATTGCCGCTTTGTCACTTCTATAAAATTTGATGCACTCTCTTGAAAAAAAAGGAAGAGTTGCGCGGCGGCACGCCTTGCAGGGATGTCCGTTTGCAGCGCTATCTGTAAGAGCTCTAGGTGTCCTGCATCTATATATCCACTCCGTAAACCAAACATATATTCCCTCCGTTCTGAATTATGATTCTCTGGATATTTTAATGTGGACTATATATACGAATTGAATAGTGAAAACGCACACTCAGATGCATCTAAATACATACGTACCATCCGGGTCTATAGTTGCAAGAGATACTATATCATGTATATGTAGGATAGATGTATCTACATCCATGTCACAAAAACGGTGTATACCTTGGCGATGAAAACCCGGTCCAAATCGACGCGAGCATGCATAAGCACCAGGAATAACCACCTAGGCAACCGCCACCTCCGGGCAACCGCGCGAACGCGCGCAACCGCCGGCTCGACGCATCTAGTGCTACTTGTATGCACCACCATGGCCGGGGACCCACTCGCAGCCTCTCTCTCTCTCTCTCTCTCTCTCTCTCTCTCTCTCTCTTCAGACCGACGCACGTACGTACACCATCAATCGATCCAGCCACCATGCAGGCGGTGAGGCCGGCGGCGGAGGAGCAGACGCATGCGCAGGCCGAGTCGGAGGTGAGGGAGGTGGTGAAGGCGGCGACTGAGGAGGCGCCGGAGGAGAAGGAGGTGGCGATGGTGGGGGAGCAGAAGGCCGCCGAGGCCGAGGCGGAGGCCGACGAGGAGGTGGAGGTGGAGGCGGAGGCCGGAGCGTCAGCCAAGAAGAACCGGATTCAGGTGTCGACCAACAAGAAGCCGCTCTACTTCTACGTCAACCTCGCCAAGGTATGCATTGTATAAAACACGTGACTTCATCCAAATTAGAATCATCTGCTTTTATTTGCATACGTTTCATCCATTTACTCGAAGTTGGAATTAGAATTTCATGATTCCTTTGTGTAAAGGATACAGAATTAGCGTGCTCTATTTCTCTCATTTAAATTACTGCTTGCTGCAGAGGTACATGCAGAACTACGACGAGGTTGAACTCTCTGCTCTGGGGATGGGTAATCAATGCTTACTCACCTCACATTTCTACTGCTTGTTATCTTCCTTAATCATCAGTTCATGGTTAATGGTATCTTGCTGAACGAATTTCTTTTCCAGCCATTGGCACCGTTGTGACTGTTTCCGAGATCCTCAAGAACAATGGTTTGGCCACTGAAAAGAGTAAGCCGCATGCTTCAATGGTCTACCATCTGAGTTATCAAACCTTTCCTCAGATCACATCAGTTAATCACACATAAATTTTTCCAGAGATCTTGACATCGACCATTGGCACCAAAGATGAGTCAAAGGGTCGACTAGTCCGTAAAGCCAAGGCAAGATATTCTACCTTAATTTGGATCTCCCATTTGTGTCCTGAATCCATGCATGACACCTTCATTCTCTACCGTTGTTCATTGTTTCAGATTGAGATCCTGCTCTGTAAATCAGAGAACTTTAACAGCATCATGTCCAGCAAAAAATCACCCAAGTCCGCCGACGACGAGATCAAGGTCTGATTATGTTCAGAAGAGGTCGACACCACTATGCTTGTGACAGTGAGAAGCAGAACGAGATCTGATTCGGTAGCAATTAGGGTACCTTAAGTCTTTTTTAAGGAGGGATGGATCATATCTTTGTCAGTGCATCCCAGAAAGATGTGTTCATGTCTCCCCTTAATCACTGCCTGGTGTTCCAGCTGAAACCTGCAAAAATGCAAAAACACCTTGCAATGCAACTAGGTGCGTCCATATGAGATGATGATGAAATGTATTTAGAATTCCGGTATTCTTAAGAGCACCTTAATTTTCTGTTTGCTGTAGCTTTTGCTTATGTAACGAGGCATTTGCACATGCAGATCGGTACTATGATCAACTGTTGCAATGTTTTCAAAATCGTAGTTGCACATGCTGGTTTAATGGTTTAAATATTCCTTTTTGTCTGGAAGAGAAAAAATAACTCCTCTGGTTCAATAGCTTCTTGATTCTTATCTTTACTGTACACCCTACCAAGTATCACTAGATACAACTAATAATGACATAAATACGTCAACACAAATGTACAAATATGTTTCTATCATACCTTGTTGGACAAGCAAAACAATTCGTCAGCACTACATTGAAAGCCATGACGCAACACGGCACAATGGACTTGCAGAGAAGATATGGTTATTTCAGAGAAGGGTACCTTAAGCATTTTTCAGAATAAAATTATCTTCAGAAGACAAACTATCCTATTTCACCTGCTGATGAACATATACTCCCTCCAATCGGAAAAAAGTGTCCTTGACTCAGTACAAACTTTGTACTAAGTTGTACTAAATCATCCAATACTCTTTTCCAATAGGAGGGAGTATCTTTTAAGTTGCAGCTTATACAGACAAAACAGCTACTGTGTCAAAATGGTCTTAAAAATAAAGAGATGATCAAAATAATATTTGCATCCCATTCTTCAAGACGATAGAAAAATACTAGCATGTATGTAGAAGTATAATCAGTAGCTGCCAGGTTGAATTAAATCATTGCCAACCAGGATCTTCTGAAACTCATTAGACTACTATCTGCGACAGTTTGCCTTACACATTTCTCAACAAACACAAAAAAAACGAAGCCAGCACCAAGCCCCATTACACAATCTATCCCATTGTTCCGATGCCAGTTCGCGGGTGCGGCAAATAAAGCAACCAGTCTCAGCTATAACCATGTATACATACCCTACAAAATCTTTTTCTTATATACCAGCTTTGCTCTACACAAATGAAGCAACATCTATCCTAGTGGGGCTATCACACTCCGGGACAACGAAATCAGCACGCTTGCTTCATTGACAGGAGCAAGCAAAGGGGAAAGCCTCAAAGAATATCCTTCCGTCAACCACAGCACCAACGGTGTCAACATGCAGCAAGTAATATAGGCCTCAGCACACAAATGGCCATACATTTGACCGCCATTTTCCTTCTGTTGAGGTCACAGGCCTCTTTGGAATGCTAGCTTCGATCAGGCCTTCGTCTGGGGCTTGCAGCCCAGATGGAAGGTTTTTCAATTATAAATCTTCACAGGCTTCTCATACGTGTGTCGATTCTGCAGACAGTCCAAACCACCAAGCAAAGATAAGTTGCAAACTAGTTCATGTAAATTGATTAAATTCCACGCAAGGAGAAAATCACCCCCAGCAACCAGTGTGTCCACATTGCTCTCTTAATATGGACGTTAAATAATTTATTATAAATAGTATTTACAAGTAAGTTTTGAGAGCGTGCTTGAGCTCGTGTAACATGTGTGCTCTAGGCTAGCCTTATGATATCAACAGATTTTCCATCAATTAAGATGTCAGGTAATTTGAGTAAATAACAAAGGCAGCCTCAACAATTCAAGTGTCATTCATCAAACCTATGGGTTTTGGCACTAAAGGAAAAAAAGGAGAGCCACAAGTTTACTGGAGTACGAAGTAACAAACTATAAAAACTTTGCAGGACCTGAAGGTAGATGTTTTAAGATATCACACAATAGCTTGAAACATGATACGTCCAGGGATAAAAATGGATGAAAACTGGCCGTTTATCAGCGATTACCTACCAAACTGGTAAAAGAATATACAAGACCAGAAAGAGGTCATTTCGTACTGATTCAAATTGTAACCTTGATGTTATGCCGTGTAATACGAAATAAAACGATGCTTTGGGTTAAAAAAAACAACGGAAAAAGGTATGGACTGAAAAATACCATTTACTGACTACCAGCATTGTTTTTCTAAATCCTGTTTTGATTAAATAAATAGGCATGCTTCATAGAGAGAATCCAAAAACACATCAACTGTCCCTTTTTCTCATGATAAGCCAGCACCGCCTACCTGATTGGCTGTGTAAGACCTTTTTGGTGTTGTGTCAGTGTGCTCCAAGCCAAGGTATTGTTCCCAAGCTCCGTACACATCTCTCCTCTGTAAGATCAGAAGAAAAACATTATGATGTGAAGACATACTTAGACATGCCTACATGCTGAAAACAAAGTACTTGCCTGAAAACGCGCAGACACAACATCAATATCCTGGAGGTATTCTGGACGATTCATGGATATGAATGCAAGCTTCCACTGATCAATAAGTATTTGTAAGTGAGAAATGCATGTTGCAGAGGACATATCATATTTTCTACTGAAATGGTACCATGCACAATGACATAGAGAGCGAGAGAGAGAGAGAGAGAGAGAGAGAGAGAGAGAGAGAGAGAGAGAGAGAGAGAGAGACGGTGGGTGGGGGAGACAACAGTGAAAGGATATGGTGATACATGCACCTCGTCTTAGTCAATCCAAAGTAACAGCTATAGTTAGGAAAGAATAACTGGGTGCGGCTTAAAAACTTAACCTATGGACCAAGTTCAGATGATATAGTGCTCGTATTTCAGAGAACTTTATTCCAATTCCCCCATCCCTAGTCTAGCTGTGTTAATGTCCCCCTCCAAGTGTCGGAGACATGAATTAGAGAGAGTGACAACCATATAAGCCATAAAATGCAGTAATATTCAAATAAGTGGGATGTATCAAATCCTAGTAGTGATGTTATCTCTGATTGGCTAATCTACAAAAGAGTCATACGGCCTGCAGTGAGTCAGTTTGGCTGATTAGTTCGGTGAAGTGACCAGTGTATTAGTTGGTTAGATAATATCACAACAGTACGAAAGAAGTCGTATCAGTAGTTATATGTGTACAGTACATAGGTGTTCTGTAAATAAAGGGCGTAGCATGCAATTTTGCATTGATCAATACAGCAAAAATTTGGCCCATGAGTTGTGAGCCTTGACAGTTCGGACAGGGATGAGCCCCGCCATACGTCTGAGGGCAAGCCTCGTGACCCTCTATATTCCGACCCCAATGCCCGCATCTCCTCCGCTTGATACAACCAGTACAGCAACGGATAATCTCGTGAGAACAAAGTAGGGATGGATATGGTTTAAGGGCGTGGATATGTATTTAGACACTTCGATTCCCCGCCGATATATCCTCAACAAACAGGGATATGTTTAGAAAGGTTATTGCACAACTGGGGCAAGAGACATAATGCATCCAACCAACCTCCCATATCAGTATGAAGCAATACATGGAGGCAAAACAGTCCATTCTAAATGCATTATTACGCTTTGTATATATGGATTACCTTGGAGAACTCTTCATCAGGAACTCGTAGTTTTTTCTGCACACGGTCCATTACCTCTGCAGCAGTCTCACCATCATGGATGACCATCAAAATGGGATCTCCGAAATTCTGAATCTGCTGTTGGTCATGACATTATTTTCAGATTATATTGGATAAGCAAATCAATAGCTACTTTTCCATGCAATTAACCTTAGTCTAGTACCTAACAAGGTAAGAAGTGTGGTACCTGGTTCTGATTAGGATCTTTCATGAAATGGTAGACATGAATCAACCGATCATGTGGAGCAAGATTCTTCTCCTCCTCTGGGATCTAATTCAATTGGTAGAAGCAATATAATGCAAGACATGACATCAAACATCATCAACCAAAACAGATTAAATGTCACAAACCTCCTCAGCACGTAGCGTCCAGTACTGATCATTTATATTCTCTATCTTTTCTTGAAGTGGAAATATCTGCAGATACATATAAAAATTTATATTATTATTGGTGACGCCAAAAATACAGTAAGGATATCTGGAACGCTAGTTTTAAAAGGGAGACAAATATAGAGAAAATCAAGAACGTCGGAACACAAGCACTGTGATAATGTGAACCATCTCAATTTGCAAATAAACATGCACAAACCTTATAAATCTTGTGATAGAAAACTTCAAGCAAGCGGAGCTCAGCATCAGGGTTGGATAGTTCAACCTGTTGGGCATAAGATGAAGATTGTATACACTTACAGCAACAAGATAAAAGGGATTCCGAACAGGAGAAAAAACAGACGGAATAATCTGAAATGGTAAATGAGTGATCACCTTGGTTTTCAAGTCAGTGATCACATCACTGATGGTGCTATTTTTCGGAAGTCTGATGCTATGAATTACAACCTGGCAAATCGTGCGCGCATTAATGGCATACTTCAGCAACAATGATGGAATAAGAACATGTACCATGCAGCAGACAAACCTCGTCTTTTGTTGCATGGTGAAATGCAACTTTAAGTGTTTTCAAACACTGCAATTCTGGCAGTGGAATGTCGAGAACTTCATAATACAGTATGTCAGAAGTCTGAAAGAAAGGAAATACATTAGTATAGGTATGAATTATCGTGATTGTGTTACATCTTTTCAATAACGGATTTCCCCTATTTGAATAAACAAAGGAAAGAACAAAATAAACCTGATTATAATGGACAAGCATATCCAATAGATGCTCTACTCCACGATATCTGATAGGTTGTGGTTTAGGTTGTTGAGAATAGCAATTGTGTGATGTAAGCCGAATTTTTGATGGATCATCCAATCCAAGTTGACGTGCAACTCTCTCAACAACATCATCATAAGTATGAAGCTTCGACCTAAGTGAAGAAAACAATTATATCTTTGCAACTTGACTAAAAAGAAATTTTAAGCATCAACTTAGAGTTATTTGCATCCTCACAATTCCAAACAAAATTCATCCTCCTTTGGTTTCTCCAGACAGCGGAAGTGCACAACCTATAGTACCAAGAAAAAAGAAAAAATATTATCTCAGTAACAGTACATGTTTAGCTGCAAACAGAAAACAGATATGCATTGCATATCTGTGATGTAATTAACAACAAACAAGGTAAGAACACCAAGCACTCCTGTTTAGGTGCAGGTCCACACCTAATGGATAAATCATAATATAGCAAAAATCAAAGTAATCATTGTAAAAAATAAGTACAGTGCCATGAAAACACCCAAAGACCTATACTCTTTAGGTTCTCCAGAGTCCAGAAGTACTGTTCTGACTGTTTTGGTACCGGGTGTTGGAGATTCCAGCTTATCATGAACACCAAACCCTTACCCAAGCAAATAAATGACTGAATAGATTTAAAAACACACCGAGTGTATCTATCTGAGTATACCTGCCTATTATGAACATACTCCAAGAAAGAAGGAACGTCTGGATAGCGCACTTGAGTATCACCATCTGGTACAGATGGCTTTTGGAAACAGACTATGTCTCCGTCTTCAAGCTACAACATGAGAAATGAGTGAAATTAATGGTTGTCTTTTATAAACAGGCCTAAATAAAGTTTGCATCTGAAAGTGACAATTTTTTCCCAAACCTGACTAGAACGGAAAGTAAGTTTCTTGTCAATATGTTCACACATCACATTTGGCTCAAACTTAATTTCCTGCAGCAGAACAATGGCACAAACTCAGAATATTCATGTCGGGAAGATCACTACTATGAAGTGCATACATGTATGCTACATGAACATTAACTATTATGCAAGACTGAACAATTAACAAAACTGAATAACTCTGCATATGCCTTTTAGGGAATAGCGGTCCCAATCCCAGGTAAAGGAGGAGGCTTGGCGAGCCAACGTAAAAACCAGCCATTCCTATGAATATGAAACCCAGTAGTAGTCATAAAAAATTGAATGTTGCACTCACCTCATAGAGATCAATTTCTTCATTTGCGGAAAATCCAGCCATTTCAGTCAATGTTGTCAGGATATCAGATGGTTTTCCCAAAGCCTTAACAAAAAGCCTACCAACAAAACTATACAACAAAAATGATGTCAGTGTCTGAGTCTACTGTATCCAAAAAAGAAGACAATGCTTGAGAACAGATTGATGAGATATACCGAAGCTCTTCTTTTTCAGGATTATAAAGCTTGAAGAAGAGTAAAATATCTTCCTTGCTTTTCTCTGGAGGACGAATTGGGCGCAAATCCTACAGACGTAACAATAAGAGCATAAGACAGTCAAGCATCTCCAAATAAATGACACAATAGATAGCAAGTTATGTACACAAAAGAAACATTGAACTGCAATTGGTTTACAAATTACCAATCCTAGCTCTACTTCTAGAAATAGCTTCAGCTCAGCGTTGTGTGCCTTGTTTGAGACCTCCCTAAGTTGCCCCACCTGTACAGTACAAGACAAGTAATAAGATAACATTATAATAACAAACGAATTCACATAAGCAAAAGAGAACAAAAAGTAAAAAGGCCAAAACACTATCCACCACCTTCAGCTTAAATAGACCTAAAGTCCCGTGCAAACTGCTCCAGCATAGGTGTGATTTTGTGTTTGTTTTTGGCACTAGCATAGGTGTGAATTGTGGTAGGAGGAAGGTACAAAGAGCAGCAAAAATAGGAGCAACACATCATCATATTCTCCCCCAAAAAATCATACTCCCTCCAGCCCAAATTAACTGACGCAGCTCAGGAGTACACTTGTACTGGACATAGTATATGGATGTGTCAATTAATTTGGAACGGAGGGAGTAATAAATTACTTCACTAATGCCTCAGTTTAGCAATTCAACTCAACTGATGGATTATGAGATCAAATAAACCAATGCTCCAGAATATATGTACCTGGAGATATCCACAAACAGCTCTCACAAGTTTAAGAGGTATATACAACTTTCCACTTAAGTTTTTAATTTTTTTAAAAAAAAATCAGCTCCAAAAAAACTTTCCACTTAAGTGACCATTCATTTGTAGCGTATGTTTAATGCGACTAATACACCTATTGGATTAACTATTTCACATTGATATACCAGTAAAAATGGAGAGGGAAAGATCAACTTAACTGAACCAAACAGGAGCTCTCAAGATGAGAACTCAAATAAAAACGAACAAATAGTTTTTCACTCATTAAAATACTTGAAAAGATATAAAGTATGATCTTTCGGAAAAAGTTGATCACTCACTGATTGTGCTTCTTCATGAGGGGCCAGCGGACGATTGGGCCGGTATGTATGGTTCTGCCTCTTAGCCCACAACCAGAAGCGCTGAGACTGTACAGGAATGCCATATTCCTTTGCAACTTCCTCCTATTAAACAGCACATTCGGCAAACAAAATGAGATTCAATGTAACTGATTATATTAATGTGAATTGCAGAACAATGTAAAAAAAACAATCTTGAACTTTTGCTGAAGTTCACATTTCAACCTTGAACTTGAGTTATGCTTTCGAAATATTACCTTGAATGAAGTAAAGGGCAGCTGTTTCTGTATACGGAAGCTACGGACTTTTTCATGGTCCACCAGATCAAAATATATATTCTTCCCGATCTGGTCCTTTAAATCTTCATCTCGAGCAACCTAGGTTCATTTATTTATTTAATATTGCAGATAGAGCACTACTGAAAGGAGTGCACCAGGAGAACTAACTGGTAGGTAAGACTAATAATTAACGAGACCTTTATGATGGTGTAGAGGTGAGCTTCAGCCTTTTCCTTCTTCTTATGTTCTTTCTCTTCTTGTTCTTTCTTCAACCTTATCTGCAAAAGCACAGTAAAACTGATTCACTATCTGCAAAAAAGTACACCATATTAAATATAAAGAGAGGAGAATATAATGACTCACCCTCAAATGCTCAGCAATGTCCTTCTCATCAACGTTACACATTATTTTCTCCTTGTCACTCTCACGAATATATACAAGCATGTAGGCATTCGAATACTTCGTGAACTTAAATGGGGTGTTATTGAAACCAGGGTTAATTTGAGGCAACTGTTCCACCAAAAGAAAGAAAGAAAGCGGAGAGGAGGGGTGTCATACATATAGAAGATGAGTGTAAATGTGAAATCAATACAATCAACAGGTTATATATTGAATAAATACTTGTTAATCAAAAAACTTACCTCTTCTTCGCCCCCGTACTGCTCTTCAAGCGCTTTTTTAGTATCTTCTTTTGTTACTCGCTCGTCATCAAATTTATACCTGAAAAGACACAACATGCAACCACAAAAATCACAACATGTAATATTTGCCAAATTGCTTTCTCATCAGGTGTATAGTAATCAGAAAGGAAACATTATGGTGTGCAAAAAAAACACAGAGGTTTGGTATCGCAGCTGGTTAAAAACGTTCTTGCTGTGCACACAAGCTATTTTAGCAGACTGCAAGCAAGTATTTCTATCACAAGCCACCCTCCAATTACAGAATCAGGGCAGAAGGGGCGAATCCCCTTGACCTTGAGCTGTAAATTTTGAGAAGTTGGTGAACTTGGGGCCAATTCAAGACCACCGAATTCACCATCAAGATCATGTAGTACAGGAATCTAGTTGACTAGGTTTGGGGCACGGTACCATGTGATTCAGTTGGAAGCAAGGAGGACATGGATCAAGGCAGGTACCAACTTGCTTTTTTACTGGGAAACTGTAGGGGTGGCCCTGGCAGTAAATTTTATTTGAAGGAAAAATATTTACAAGGGAAGAAAGGGGAGCTGTACATCAGAGGGAGGGTGTGAGACTGTACAAAGGAGGGACTATATATATGAACTAAGAGAGGGAGGAAAGCCAAACTGCCAGGGCGTTGCCAAGAGAAAGAGAGAGAGACAGAATGAAGGGAGTAGAAGTGCTAGGGTTCATGTTCTCAAAGATCTTCAAATCATTGAAATCTATTTATTGGCGGCCACTGGATATAATGACCCAATTTTTTTCTTATGACTAATATTACTAGGGCGCATGTTGCACACTCTGCCAACGTAATTACACTACCACTGTTTGGTGATTGACAGAAGCAGGAACAAAACAGTGCCCAAAAAAGTCTTCTGCTATGGTTTAAATACTGAAATGCAATGACAAAGAACTCAAAACATAAGACGCACCACTGGTCTGAGAGTGTAGGTCGTATGAAAGCATAGTAGTGACCGCCATGTACTCCTCCACTATGAACAAGAACACTGCATAAAAGCATATGACCAACATTAGCACCAATACAATACAGATCACGTTTATCTGAGACTTATCATAATACTCCCTCCATTCCATAATTCTTGACATGACCAGTCATGTCAAGAATTATGGAATGGAGGGAGTAACATTTATTCTCGTACGGAACACTGATTACAAAGAGTAAAAGGTAAATTTTCAAAGTACCATTCCAAACTATATTGCACCGAAAAGTGATGGCTTGATTTACATACAAAATTCTTGCTCATGGATGTTGTCTCAAGTATAAACCATTCAGAGAAATGACTGGACAACACAAACTGAACCAAAATGTCAGATAAAACCAATTACCTGTGAAGAGTGTACAGGTTTCTGATACTTCTATCAGCATCTGGAGTAAGATATTTTCCATCATCCCTATCAAGATCAAGTTGTAGCGGGAACTCATAACGGTCATTAATCTACAGAAGTAGGTGTTACTTTGATTAGCAATTCAGAAGCATCTTTTCTACTATTTCTAGACATGGAAATAAGAGAAACATTACTCTCATGTTTATTGCTAGGGAAAGCAAAACACAACCAACAGAAAATTGAATGAACAAAAACAAAGAATGTTAATCAGAGAGAACTCGTAATCAAAGGGAACAAAGTGGACAAAATGGGTAAACAACACATCGCAGTTTCATACATCATGAAAGATAGTTCTCAGATTGCATGGATCTCACACTAAGTGGATTTAATATGATCGACTCTCTGAGTTCATGTAGCTGTACTCAGGATAACAATAATCTATTTGAATCTCCTCATATCATGCACATTTTGACAACTGTGTTCAGATGACCCTATTGGCATGATAAAAATGTAAAACAAAACAAGTACTTCATTTGAATATCTAGAAAGTAAGCATGAAACAGCAAGCTGGATGTTAGTGTGTTACAGCATATGGATCATGCCATGCTAGGGCTTAAGCAGATTAGTGGATCCAGTTTCTACACTCATCTTTGTCTATCCAAATTGGGAATGGCTCATACAGAAGACTATAGGGTGAGGTGTGAACTGTGACGATTACTTTGAGCCGGAAAGATAATTAAGTATCTCCGAAATACTTGCTGAAATAGCAGGGTACTAGCCTACCAGCATCAACCTAAGTAAACCATCAAAATCATCTTTATACCAATGTGCATAACTTTGAAGCAAAACAGTTGTGTGGTAAGGTTTGTTTAGCACTTGCCTACTTTTCTGAGCAACTACCTGATTGTGCAAGAAAATGCTCATATGATTCTAGCAAAGCTGGCACATTAAGCTTAGTTTGATGTAATTACAAAGTAGACGAACAGTCGTATCCATGCAGAAATAGGTTTAGTAGCCCCAAAATAGTACAACAGGTGTCATTAATTACTTGCACAAAATGGTCATGTTGCTCAATAAGAAAGCACCTGGTGCAAGTAATAGAAACAATAGACATATCATTATGCCATTTTTGCCGATCTTTAAATAAGGTTCCAACTAGTTGGTAAGCAGGTAAAACCATAACAGAATTCTGTAGATTGTAACAGGTCATGAAACAGAATCTCAAATCGAAACCATGTTATGTGTTTCATCAGTCTAATACACAAACATCCATATCATATCCAAATGCACACCAACATGTTATGAATAACAATTATTTGTACAGTGTCTGCTTCAAATAGGTCAATCCTTACAAAAATTGTCTCCCGCAAAAATAAATATTGGAAAATTTGTCGAGTGAAAGGTGAAAGGGTTAGCGTAGTACCAACCTTAACCATTGTATCCCGTATGTAATCATATTCGAAACGCTTCAGTTGAAGTTGCAAAACAGGAGGGAAATCAAGAAAAAGAACACCCTTTTTTGCATCCTGGAAATAGATTGAGACTGAAGTTGAGGTGCCGAGCAAACAGATTGATCATAGAAGTATAACCATTATACCAGTTTCCTTCAATAATTAGAAGAGAACAGTTTCATGGAAGCAGCTTTTCTGAATCACTTTTTATCCGAAATTACTTCTAAGTATGTGTGTATTAAGTTATTAACCAATGCAAATAATGGCAAACATTACAGTCTCACTGGTGCAAAGCTACACTGTTTACTTTCATAGAAACAATCAATCTAACCAATAAATATTTCCAATATTTAATAGTAAAGAAAATAAAACATATTAAGATTCAGGTTCAAAACCATGGTTGGAAAATGATTTGTGGGCACCTGTAAGCCATGTTGTTCCGCCTGATATTTGTTATCACCCTCTAGACGCTCCACTTCGACATATTTATCAAATGATGCATAAACATCACGACAACCTTTGACATCAAGTTGTAGATCTGCAAGGCCAAAACATAAGCAACTATTAAACAATAGAAGGTATAGCACATTCAATGCAACACAATTCAAATGACAGGTCCTACCATAGAAGGACTCTTTTCTGTTAGATTTATAGTCAACATTAATGCACTCGATGTAATTAATGTGGTGGCCTTCAAATAGTTGCTCAATTGTTCCTTCCACAACAGTTCCCTAAGGAGAAAGAAAAGTTAATGACGAATAACAAGTATAGAGACAATTTGTTAATATAACATTCACCTTCATCTTGTCTTCAAGTTTCTCGCAGAGAACTCTGTTGAGCTCCTGCACATCATGTTGCATGAAAGAATCGTAAGTGTCCCATCCAAAAGATTTAGTCAATTCTTTCGTAGCTACGCTGTTGTCACTATACTGGAGCTTGTAAAAAAGGCTCTGCAGGGCTAAAGGAATACTCCCAGATGGCATGTCATTCTCAGTAGTTGGCATGTGATATACGGCCTAAGAGAACATTTCAATTAATTAGTTCAAAATTCAGACTCACAACAATGCATGTACGGTAGAATAAACAAAGGTTTCACACCTTCCGGAAGTAAGGTATATGGTACAAAGTTTGCAGAAGAGAGTTCATATAACAGGTAGCACCCTGATTCTTGAGACCAACATAACCTGTTTCCTTTTTCGAGTCGTAAGTCCAATAGTCAACCATTTTGCGAACAGCAACCTCAGCCTCAACAACGACAGTATCATTCACAATATAGCCCCTACTTGGTTCATACAGCTCACTCAATGGCATAAACGATGTAAAACCCCAGTCACTCTCGCGTGCATTGAATTGATGTTGAGTATCTGCAAAACATGGGACCAGCATACAGCCTCAAAAAAATTGCAGAAAAGTGGAAAATTCAAATGTGACTGAAGCAGTGCTACCCATGGTTTTTGAGTCGTTGATTAGTCGCTGTATAGTCGCCGAGTCGTTTTCCAAAAATCACGGCGACTCACGACTATACAGCGACTTATGGCGACTATACAGCGATTTTTGTCGACTATACACCAAGTCGCAGGCTCGGCGACTCATTTTTGAGTCGCGACTCAAAAATCATGGTGCTACCACAAATATTCATTAGCTGCACAGAAAAATAACAGGCCCAAGGAGTCTTTGAAAGCATGAGGACACAAACAAGTTCATGCCAAGGAATAAAACTAACAATCATTTCTAAAGAATTATTTGAAGTTTAGGCTTCAAGCATCAGTAATGACCAGGGAAGTTTTAAAATGATAAACGAAAATATAAGGAGTTATTTGCTCGTGATAGAGCATAATATAATGTGCATTACAAAAAATATGAAGTGAGTTTCTTGAAAGAAAGAAAACAATCGAGTGCAGATGTGATTATTTATTTACAGATAACCTAACAGAAGTCCCAGAAAGGCAGAAACTAATTCCCAAATAAATCTTTACCTATATATGCAGCGATTTTAGCACCACCAGCACCATAGAAATACAAAGATGAACTAAGAGTCCACAAAGTAACTAAATTACTCTAACAATGTTGACCGTCGACCAAGAACCAACAAATAAAAAATAAGCTTAAAGTTGAGAGCTGAGAGCTGATACGCTAGGTCTATAAGTTGACAAGTGCAAAACAAAAAGAGATGCACAGCTGAGAAACATCCAATTTCCAGATACAAAAAATGTATGCCCCCTTAAGCATAGAAGTAAACACTCAAAAAGGTTTACATTTATTCTCGCTAGAAAGATGTCTGCCATGCACATGATACATGTGTTATATCTTGATCTACAAGAATGAGCTCCATCTCACCAAAAGGGAAGAAAGGAGCTGCAATGTTATCTAGTATGTCCATCAATTGGACACTTTTGACCCACTATGTATGTCTGATAACCTAGGCGTGTATCATGTACATCTTCAGTAGCACTGTCAAAAACTTACATGCAGCAGCACATTTGTCAATGATCAAATAATGATCACTGATGGATGGCGTTCTTAAAATATTGGAATTACAGCACTAATCAAAGAAAAAGAATACCTTTTCGTGTCGTGAATTTCTGGTGGATCTGGTTTACAATGGCCAAGCTGAAGTGAGCGTACCGACTCCATCCATATGGGAGGTTCCCCGAGTCCGCAACATCCAAGTACATGGAGAGATGGTCCACATTATTTCCCTTGGGGAAGATCAGCACACGCCTACATCCAAAACCAGCAAATCCATCAATACCCTGGGGCTTCGACATCCAACGACTAACTCCCACATTAGACTCATTTTTCACAGTGAATCAACATGGCCAAAACTCACCATTTAAATCCACCGACGACAAACACATCGGAGTAGTGCTTCTTCCCGTTGAGCCTGGTGAAGTTCTCGATCGTCCAGGTGAACCGGGACGTCTGCGGGTCCTCCGGTGGCTGGCTCTCCGCCGTATCCGCGGGCTCCGTCTGGGCCACCACTAACAGCAGCAACAACAGCATCGCCCACAGCAACACGCATGCGAGATCAGCAAAAGCTCGAAATGCAAAGACCCACCACCGTCACAGACACAAACACAGAGGGGAGTAAATCGCGTGGCTCTCAGTCTCACCTTCCATTGGCTGCGCGGCGTCGGCGGCGGGGAGCTCCTGGTGCGGCACGAGCATCTCCTCGTCCTCCTCCTGCTGCTGCTGCTGCAGGGGGCACGGAGGGCGCAGGGGTCAGATCCGGCGTTGCGCGTAAACCCGTGGATAAAGATGAGAACTTTGATCGGAACGGAGGAGTGGGGCGCGACGAGCCGGGGAGATCGGGCGAGTGAAGAGATAGGGGCACGTACCTCGAGAGGTGGAGGGGTCATCATAGTCATGGAGCCGTCGTCGCTGGCGGCGGTGCCCGAGGGTGAGGAAGCGATCCCGGGGGGTGGCTGCCGCGCGCGAGCCGCCGCCGCCGGCGGGGGGGGGGGGGGGGGGGGGGCGAACGGCGGAGTGCGTGAGGCGGAGGAGGATTGCGAGAGTGTGTTCGTGTAGCGTGGGGGATGGTCGCGTGGCGTGGCGTGGCGTCGAGGGGCGCTTCGGGGATTTCCGGGGTCCAGCAGGGAGGAGATGACAAATTCTGAATTCTTCTTCTTGGGCTTGTCAGCGAGCCGAAGCTCTCTCGACAGGCCTGCTTCTGCTCGAACTCAGCTCCGCAAAATATAAAGTGAAATATAAATCTTTTTAAAATATTAAATTAGCTTTCTAAGTATTTTGAAACGTATAAAATAATTTGATGACCCTCACAACGTATAAGTGAAGTATAATCATCGGCATAACATAGTTGATGAACTCAAAGATAATAGCTAAGAAAAAAGACCATCACAATAAAACAAAGGAATGGATAACACAACGGCGTCATATCTTAGTCTTACAGATGGTGCAACACTTCCCTCCTCTCTCGTGTTATCCCTGCTATCAATAAAAAGATCAATACATGCATATGTGGCATCATCTATATTTTTTCTGTCTTTTTTTAGATGGCCTGCTAGATTTTTCCAGTCTTGTGTTTAATACTTTTATCTCTCTAACAGTCAACCCATTGACCATTTGCTTTCAGCGATGACTTTGTTTCGGTCAGACTTTAAAACTAGATCTCATAATTACTTGTTATGAAAACTTGTTTTGCCTTCGTTAATTGCTAGATTATACACTTACTTATCATGTTATAGGCAAATTATAACAAGTTGTTTACTAAGTTATGATAGTTTAGTTACCTTGCTACTGGATATGGTTCTTCACCAAGGTAAGCTAAGGCTTGCACAATAATAATTCTAGTAGTTACATGGGTTGATACCGTGTTTTCTTAAAAATTGAGTACTCACTCTGATGAGGACATCCCTACACCAACACCAGCAGCGGTAAAGGATACGTCCAATGATGTTAGGATTGGACCGATGACTAGAGCTCGTGCAAAGCTACTTGAACAACAGGTGAATTCACTCCTAGCTGAACCTGATATATTTATTAATGAGAACTTTATACTACCTAAGTCGATGTATCTTTGTATGATCAGGTTTACGGAGGAGACTAGCTTCGCACGAGGACGAGGCGGCCTGCGACATGAGGAGGCTGCTACGCACATTGACGGCTGCGCGAGGGAGGAGCGGGAGGACGACGCACACCGTCAATGAGGGAGAACCAGGACAGCGAGATGGCGCACCAGGACAGCCAACGCCACGACGTCATGAGTCTAAGGCGCGCCATACGTCGGGCCTGCGAGCCATAAGGCCGAGCCATCCAAATTTTGGCCGGTTTGTATCAGTTTGAGTCGAACCGTATTTTTTAAGACAGATTTAAGTCGGTTGGGCTTTGGCCATGTTGGGCCCAGCCCAACCAGGGGAGTGGCGCCTAGGTGCTCTCCCAGCCCTAGGCGCATCAGCCCTCATATATATGAGAGGCAGCCCTCATGTAGAGGGTAGACCCCGTTTAGAGAAACTTAAGTTTTTGCTATGAAACACTTGTGCATCAGATTCATGTCGAATTGATGTTGATCCTACCCTAATCTGAGTGTGATTCGTCGTTCCACTGGGAATTGGAGAATTGCAAGTTATTCAAGCGCGTGGTCTCGTACTACGTCGTCAGAGTGTGGAGTTGCGAATATCCATAGGATTTGGAGCTGTTGCACTGGCATCAGGTTCGGTCGAGAGAGAGTTCGTCAGCGTCATACTGCCGCCTATCACCCCATCGACATCGCCTTCGCCATCGCCTTCGACAACATCCACCTGCTTACTGAGAAGATCGGGCCACCCCTTATCATCTTGGTATCAGATTTCCACGGTTTACTCGGTGAGCATCCACAAATTCATCCCTACAATTCGTTTTTATTTTCAGTCCTATCCAGAAAAAGCCAAAAAAAATTAGGGTTTTTAGTTTCTGCCATAGCCTAGATTGCACCGTTCTTGAGTTTTAGTCGCTGATCGTTTTTCGCGTTCTCTTTCTTCCAGCCGTAGGAGTCTAGGTCTAGCAATTTTTTCTGCATATTTGTTCCGAGTTTGGATCTCGTTTGGAGTCTCGTCGATCGTCATCATCTTCTTTGGTTTGTACTGCTGTTCTTCACGCACAGCATAGATCCGATCGGAAGTCAAGTTTTTTTTAAAAAAAATAAAGAGCACGGGCATCAGCGTGCAGATCAGATCCATCTACTGAGTCTAGCTTGGCCACGGGTCATGGCATCGACCACCTCGCTATCGCTGCAAAGTCCCTGCACCATAACCTTGAACGTTTCCTGGTGGCAGATTCGATCGCTAGTTGAGAGTAAGAGAAAAAGAAAAAAAACAAGAAAAAACTGGCCAGCGCGTCTTGCCTGGGAGCGGAGACCGTCTGGGGTCCGGCGCGTGCATCGCGCGCTCGCCCCGCCCCGCTCGCTGAGGCGCGGAGTACGTCTGGCGTCAAGCGCCAGAGATCGGGCCACTTCTTTTTCGGCCCAATTTTTGTACAGTAAAAATAGAAAAAAGGGGACGTGTCTGCACACGCCGCACCTATAAAAAAAAAGACAAACTACTTTGTCCGTTTCGCGTCGCCGTCGCGCTGCCGTGCGTTTCCGGCATCGTATATCTCTGCCGCGACACGTTTTTTGTCGATTTCTCTTCCGCGACAGCGTGTTCTTCCTGTGTCCACATAGCGTCATTTTTACACGATTTTGATCGCTTTAGCTACAGCCTGTCTACAGCATCGTGTTAGGAGCTTAACCCATACGAGACTAGCTATTTTGTGCTTCTCAGGCTGCCGCCGCCGTGTGCGCAATCCGTGCCTGTTTCTTTGAGCTAGCTAGCGTCTCTCTTGTGCATTGCAACACGAGCTTTTGTGCCTTGTCACTTATATCCGTTGAGCTCTTTTCAGAGTTGCTTTGCCCCGCTTTTCTCCACCGTGTGTGTTCCTTGGGTCTTGTCATACGATCAGCACTAGGACTTATTTGCGGTGTACTTAGGATACCATACCTACAGCTCCACCATATAATCCTGTTTGTCGTGTGACTACTCCTATCCTCGGTATTCGTTTCTCTCACACCAGTACACTAGTCGTCGCCATTCGCTGGGTAAGCTTCCCAATTCACTTTGGAACGGTAAGATCCACCTTATTTGTGGTAGAGTGAGTTGTGAGTGAGCACCACCGTTTGATTTATTGGACTAATCTACTAATCAATGGCTCCTAGTTCTGTTTCGTTTAGTGTGCAGGGAAAGCCGGACGATGACTGCGTTCTTTGGGGATCCTTGAAGGAGCTACACGCCTACTTTGAGAATGCCATCCAACAACAAGGAGAACACCTTGACAGTGCGATACAAGATATTCGGTTGAACGTGCAAGACGCCAATAACGAAATAACCGCACTGCACACTTCTGTGACCGCTATGCAAGCCAACATCAACACTTTGACTACAGAAATTCAGGGACTGCGCACACAGCTTGCCGCGCAGCGACACGGGGATGATGGTGAACATGGCGACAACGTACTACAGCAGCGACCTCCTGGAGTTGGTCGTGGATTATATCCTCTGCACCGTGGCGGACGTGAGCCTATAGAGAAGGATATGTTGGGTAAACCCAAGTTTTCAATTCCCAAGTTCACGGGTGAGGGCACCGTTGAAGATTACCTCACATGGGAGTTGAAAATAGAGAAACTGTGGCGTTTACATAACTATTCAGACGACAAGAAGATCAAGCTTGCGTCCTCTGAATTTGATGGCTACGCATTGGTTTGGTGGGACATGATCGTATCGGGTCGTGAAGCCGCACAACAGGTGCCAATCACCACTTGGTGTTCCATGCGCCAGGAGATGAATGATCGGTTTGTCCCGACAAATTACTTGTGAACAATTTTTGATAGACTACAGAGTTTGCGACAAGGGTTAATGACTGTTGATGCATATTACATGGAGATGGAGCTGTTGATGCGCCGAGCCAAGATACGGGAAGCGGACGAGCAGACGTTTACACGGTTTGTGTCAGGGCTGCGCAATGATATCAAGAGTGTTGTCCGTCACCATCAGTATGCTACAATGAATGAACTGCTACATCATGCACGGGAGGCTGAATCGCAGATCAATGAGGATGCCAAATCGAGACCTCGATATACCGGGGGGAGGACATACCCCACGCGCCCAGCGCCGATGGCACCTGCCGCGCCTACATCTAGCGGCCGTGCTGATGCGTGCCCTGCGGGTTCTCATACCTCATCATCTAGTGTCGCCAATACACGGAAACCAACCCCTGCAGCCAGCAGTAATGTTTCCAATGCTTCTGCAGCACGAATAAGCAATATGGAGTGCCATTCATGTGGAGGAAGAGGTCACTTCAAGCGTGATTGCCCAAACAAGAAAGTTGTTTTCGTGACTGAAGCCGGGGGATACGAGACAGGTGATGAGGCGGATCCGGATGAACAAGAGGAGGTGTCCGACGAGGATACCGAGTATGATGCTATGCCATCCACGGCACACACGATAGTAGTCTCGCAGCATGCACTCAGCGTTACTACACCTGTTCCAAGTCAGCGTTGCAATTTATTTCAAACCAGGGCATTGGTCACCGCAACGAAGGCTTGCAAGGTGATTGTTGATGGAGGCAGCTGTCGTAATCTGGCAAGTAAGGAGTTATGTTTGAAGCTGAAATTGAAATATATACCACATCCATCGCCATACTACATACAATGGTTGAGTGATGCCGGTGAGATGAAGGTTGATCACATGGTACAAGTTTAGTTCACCATAGGGCCGTACACCGATACCGTTGATTTTGATGTGGTTCCTATGACAGTTTGTCACTTATTGCTGGGTCGACCATGGCTATATGATCGTTCTGTGCAACACAATGGTCGTGCCAATACATATCACTTAGAGCATAAGGGCAAGAAGATCAAATTATCCCCAATGACACCGCAAGACATTATAAATGAGTCTCGACAGAAGATTGAAGTCAAGCCAACTGAAGCAAATGACAAGGAGACAACTTTGGCGGTGCATACGATTAATACATCTGCAGTGGCACACTTTTCGGCCTGTTTTGCCGCTGCCACAGAGATATCGGGTTGTTTTACTGCCAAAACAACCGTGCGTGCCATTGGAGCCTTGTCTCCCGCCGCACAAGCCGCGCCGACTTGCACCACCGAGCCGAAGCAAACCGCTCCACCGAGCCGTCCAACGCCAACCGAGCTGCTTCGTCCCACCACTTGTGCCCTTGCCGATGTGCCCACACACGGCGCGCTCCTTCCGCCAACTTTTGGCGATGCCGCGGATAGAGCCCTTGACGCTCTCGCGATGACTGATGGTGATACTGCAACGTCACCTACTGCTGATATGGGATCCTATACACTGATGGCCACCAAAGAGGATTTGAGAGAACTTGGAGATGATCCGACGAAGATCCCCCTTGTGCTGCTCTACAAGGGTGAGATTTTGGTTTCTAACGATATGACCCCTCTCTCTATTGGTGTTTCCACTGTTTTGCAGGAGTTTGAGGACATTTTTCCGGAGGAGGTACCAGCTGGATTGCCGCCAATGCGGGGCATTGAACATCAGATCGACCTCATCCCTGGAGCGACGTTGCCAAACCGCGCACCGTATAGGACCAACCCCGATGAGACGAAAGAAATTCAGGCACAAGTACAAGCTCTACTCGACAAAGGTTATATTCGCGTAAGCTTGAGCCCATGTGCTGTTCCTGTTATTTTAGTTCCTAAGAAAGATGGTACATGGCGCATGTGTGTAGATTGTAGAGCTATAAATAACATCACTATTCGATATCGTCATCCTATTCCACGCTTAGAAGATATGCTTGATGAATTGAGTGGTGCTGCTGTTTTTTCTAAGATTGATTTGCGTAGTGGTTATCATCAAATTAGGATGAAGGAAGGAGATGAATGGAAAACTGCATTCAAAACAAAGTTTGGTTTATATGAGTGGTTAGTTATGCCTTTTGGGTTGACTAATGCGCCTAGCACTTTCATGAGATTGATGAACCATGTTTTGCGTGAGTTTATTGGTAGATTTGTGGTTGTGTACTTTGATGACATATTAATTTACAGCCATAATGAAACTGAACATTGTGATCACATTAGACAAGTTTTGCAAGTACTACGACATGCTAAATTATATGGTAATCTTGCTAAATGTACTTTTGCAAAAGATAGAGTGATTTTCCTTGGATATGTTGTCTCCAAAGATGGAGTTGCTGTTGACATGAGTAAGATTGAATCTGTCCAAAACTGGCCTATACCGATTAATGTTAGTCAAGTTCGTAGTTTTCTAGGACTTGCTGGTTTTTATCGCCGTTTTGTGAAAGATTTTAGCACCATTGCTGCGCCTATGAATGACATGACTAAGAAGGGCGTGCCCTTTGAGTGGGGCGCCACGCAGCAAGGCGCGTTTGAGATGTTGAAACAATTGTTAACTTCTGCACCATGTCTGGCATTACCCGATTTTGCCAAACAATTTGAGATTGAATGTGATGCTAGTGGCATCGGAATTGGTGGTGTTTTGATGCAAGAGAAGCGCCCTATTGCATATTTTTTTGAAAAACTTTCGGGTGCACGGTTGAACTATTCGATTTATGATAAGGAATTGTATGCACTTGTTAGAGTTCTTGAGGTTTGGCAACATTATTTGTGGCCAAAAGAATTTATCATACATTCTGATCATGAAGCTTTGAAATACTTGAAGGCGCAAGCCAATTTGCATAGGCGCCTAGCCAAGTGGGTTGAATTCATTGAGTCGTTTCCCTACATCATTAAGTACAAAAAAGGGAACGAAAATGTTGTAGCTGATGCTCTCTCTAGGAAACATATGTTATTGACACAACTTGATGTGAGAATTCCTGGTTTTGAGAGTATTTGTGATCTATATGCTACTGATGTTGATTTTGCGGAACCATATAGGCTGTGTGCATTGCATAAAGCATGGGATAAGTTTCATATCCATGATGGGTATTTGTTTCGTGCTAACAAATTATGTGTTCCGGAGTCGTCGGTGCGTTTGTTATTACTGCAGGAATCACATGAAGGAGGATTGGCGGGACACTTTGGTAGAGAGAAGACGTTGTTGATGCTCGCTGATCACTTCTTTTGGCCGCGCATGCGCCGCGACGTGGACCGCTACGTCAAGCGCTGCATCATATGTAACACATCCAAATCCAAGTTGAAGCCCCACGGTTTGTATACTCCGTTACCTGCGCCTACTACACCTTGGGAAGATATAAGTATGGATTTTGTGTTAGGATTGCCTAGAACTAAGAGAGGCCATGATTCAATATTTGTGGTAGTGGATAGATTTTCTAAGATGTCACACTTTATTGCCTGCCACAAGAGCGACGATGCGTCGCATATTGCTAATCTGTTTTTCAGGGAGATCGTGCGCATACATGGAGTACCTAGGACGATTGTTTCTGATCGGGATGTGAAATTCATGAGCTACTTCTGGAAGACACTTTGGGGAAAGCTAGGAACAAAGCTACTGTTCAGCACTACATGTCATCCCCAAACTGACGGTCAGACGGAGGTTGTGAATCGGACGTTGTCGACGTTGCTGAGATCGATGATCAAGAAGAATTTGCGCGAGTGGGAGGAGTGCTTGCCCCATGTCGAGTTTGCATACAACAGGGTTGTGCATTCTACAATGCAGCTGTGTCCGTTTGAGGTGGTGTATGGTTTCAAACCCATTACGCCGCTTGATTTGCTGCCACTTCCATTGCACCAGCGCACCAACATGGAGGCGTCGAAGCGTGCTGATTATGTGAGGAAGATACACATCAAGACGAAAGAGACTATTGAGAAGAAGGGAAAGAACATTGCTATAAAGAGAAACCAGCGGCGGAAGGAGGTTTTGTTTGAGCCAGGCGACATGGTTTGGGTTCACTTCCGCAAGGATAGGTTTCCACATGCACGCCGCTCCAAACTTCTGCCACGCGGCGCCGGACCATATAAAGTTTTGTCCAAGATCAACGATAATGCCTACGAGATAGATCTTCCAAAGGATGAGTTTGGTGTCAGTAATTCCTTTAATGTTGCTGATTTGACACCGTATACTGGAGAAGACCTTGCCGCGTCGAGGTCGACGCTTTTTGAAGGGGGGGAGATGATGAGGACATCCCTACACCAACACCAGCAGCGGTAAAGGATACGTCCAATGATGTTAGGATTGGACCGATGACTAGAGCTCGTGCAAAGCTACTTGAACAACAGGTGAATTCACTCCTAGCTGAACCTGATATATTTATTAATGAGAACTTTATACTACCTAAGTCGATGTATCTTTGTATGATCAGGTTTACGGAGGAGACTAGCTTCGCACGAGGACGAGGCGGCCTGCGACATGAGGAGGCTGCTACGCACATTGACGGCTGCGCGAGGGAGGAGCGGGAGGACGACGCACACCGTCAATGAGGGAGAACCAGGACAGCGAGATGGCGCACCAGGACAGCCAACGCCACGACATCATGAGTCTAAGACGCGCCATACGTCGGGCCTGCGAGCCATAAGGCCGAGCCATCCAAATTTTGGCCGGTTTGTATCAGTTTGAGTCGAACCGTATTTTTTAAGACAGATTTAAGTTGGTTGGGCTTTGGCCATGTTGGGCCCAGCCCAACCAGGGGAGTGGCGCCTAGGTGCTCTCCCAGCCCTAGGCACATCAGCCCTCATATATATGAGAGGCAGCCCTCATGTAGAGGGTAGACCCCGTTTAGAGAAACCTAAGTTTTTGCTATGAAACACTTGTGCATCAGATTCATGTCGAATTGATGTTGATCCTACCCTAATCTGAGTGTGATTCGTCGTTCCACTGGGAATTGGAGAATTGCAAGTTATTCAAGCGCGTGGTCTCGTACTACGTCGTCAGAGTGTGGAGTTGCGAATATCCATAGGATTTGGAGCTGTTGCACTGGCATCAGGTTCGGTCGAGAGAGAGTTCGTCAGCGTCATACTGCCGCCTATCACCCCATCGACATCGCCTTCGCCATCGCCTTCGACAACATCCACCTGCTTACTGAGAAGATCGGGCCACCCCTTATCACACTCTCTAGCTCTTCATATATTGTAATGACAGAAAATGTACTCTCTCCGATCAATATTACCTGTCTAGATACATCTATATTAGTGACACATAATATGGGTCGAAAGGAGTATTAGTTATTACTTGGTAAAGATAACAAATTATTGTGGCAACTACTCGCTGCTAATAGGTAACCACAACATTATAAACTTGCAATTGGTGGAGCTAAAAAAATTAGTGAAACATAAGAACATGTGATCTTGTTTTAAAACCTCTTTGAAACATACTTAATAGTGATCACTAACCATAATAATGGTTTGTGAAACAAAACCTTTAAAAAAAAATTCACAATTAATGGGATTATGCCAGTATGTAGTGGCAAATTATTACATGCATGTATGTGTTGTCTCTGTGGAGGAAATGTTCACTAAGAGACTGTGATACCAATAGATACAAGTGAACCATGTACATCACTTATCACAACAATGTTGTGTTTAGCAATTATGGGCATTTCAAATTGGTCATGATTGGCTAAAAAATAGATTATAAAAAAAGTATCATCTATTTTATGACTATTTAGTGTAAGGAAATTAACCTTTCTGATTAAATGGTCATTAAGATTTATGGTTTGGACCCTTCCATACGCCTTACGATCATTTGGTGTGAAATGATCATAGATTTATTTCTTTATCCTGAGATCCGTCATATTTCTACTGATCATGGGGTAGTTTGAATCCTTTGGGTACGGGAGTGATGCGAACTCTACGAGTAAAGCATGGTGTTCCCATCTCTTTTTCATCGTCTTTATAGTCGTACGTTTTTTCGGGAGACTTGCATCTTCGGGTTCCTCCGTGCCTTGGGCTGTTGTAGTATTTTGGTGACGGTGACCTGGATCGTCGACTCCTGCTTCTACGCCGAGGACTGCTGTGACGGCGTGGTGATCTGGGTTTGTGTCTACCTTCATTACGACGTGTTTCCTCTTCTTTGGCTATTAGCTTGTTTCCTACTAATCTTAACCCTTGCAATGTTGCCCGATGCATGTGTTCTCTTGGGTCCCCTGGATTTGGCTGCATAGCGTACAGATATGCTTGTGCTGCTACGAGTGCTGCTTCGGGTGTCTTTGGCATGATGTTGCCTTGCTCATCGACTGATAAGAAAGATGAGTCGAGGTTTTTGGAGAGATTTCTTCTATCTGAATGCTCGAGATTCTCTACTCGCAAGCTGTGCCTGTTATGCCATTTGTTGTTTGTATATGACGCGTTGTTGTGTGCTTCATGCATAGCTTTGCTTGTTATGCTTACTGATTCCCTCCTTTTCCTTATTTCGCTTCTCTCTTTTGCCAGCTATCTTGCTTGTCGATGTAAGGCGTAATGGTAATCTGATAGTACATATTTGCTTGCATCTACTGGGATGGCTATGTCGTTGTCGATTGCTGCTTTGATTATGTTCCACTCATCGGCTGATAGTCAAACTTTTACTCTGGTTGCCAAGGAATCTGCGGTATCTCCTTCTGCCAAGTGGTTTGCTCCTCTAGTTATATTTGCTGGGTTGAGTACTGGATTGTTGTTGTCATCGAACTCTTCTAAGTTGTCTCCTATGATTGCAAACACTTGGTACTGGTGGTTCCTTTTGCTGCTAAAACTTGAGAAGATTGTTTGGTCATCTTCATGAAGTTCTAACCCTATTTTCCATGTATCTGTGGACTTGTCTGAGGTGTTGTTACGGCAGATCATGAAGTCTCCCGATGGCTCTCCTAAGTCGAGGTTATCCATGATTTCGTCGAGTTCTTCAGTTGCGTCTCCAATATTCTCCGTCGGTGTAAAGTTGACCGGCGAGTTTACCTTGCTGGAAGAGCCAACCGATGATTCTAACATTGCTGCGGACGTGTTTTTTTTTACCGACGGACCCGATTTCATTGGATCTGAAAGGCGAGTTGTTCTCAAAGATCCAATGTGAAAGTTGAAGCTTCCGATCGCCAAATCCATCTCCTGGTCTAAGTTTGCAAAGACTGGAGTAAGGGTTGGTGGATGTGGTTGAAAATCTATGTTCAGAGGATATATGGTTTCTGTCAACTTTTGGGTTGCTGTTGGCTGAAAGCGAAAAAGCCGTCGAGACTCCAACGCCCAAGATCCCCACGGTCGGCGCCAATTGACGAGGGTTAACTCAGCAAATGTCCTGGATGAAGGACTTAAGATCGGGGGAAGAGGGCGTCAGATGAACTCAAAGGTAAAAGATCAGACAAACTAGGCGAAACATAATACGTGATGAGAATAAGCTGGCAATCAATTGGCTCAATCTCAATCTGTCCCTGGCCGGTCTCTCCTGGCCCCTATATATATGTGGCCAGGTCTCGAGGATCCGGTCGGGTTCAATACAAATTACACTGTCTATATACGATATCATCTCATATTTTTATTACACCTATGCTTGGGCCTAACTCTCGGGCCCCAGGGTACTAAGATAACGGGCCTTAATAGCTATACCCTTGTCAGTAACTATAAGGTCAAAGTTAATATATTTCTTGTAGTGATTGTGTTTGATGGATGACCAACATAGTAATTATTAAAAGAAACAATTACCTGCCTACTACTAAAAAACCACAAACCTCACACGTCATGTAAGATCTGGAGAACAAAGAAAATAGATTGGGCCCATATTTCGAATATGGATTTTGATAAGATGGGGGTGTTCCAAGCGATCAAAAATTACGATCTAAGATGGAATATGGTAGAAATGACAGTTGAAGAAATCATAGGTGAGTTGACACATTGCCTCTCTTCTTCGTCCTCCTCCATTAATTACGAGATGAGAAATCAGAATTAAAGGACAATATGAAGGGAATATGCCCGAGAGGCAATAATAAAGTGGTTATTATCATATTCCATGTTTATGATAAATGTTTATTTCTCATGCTAGAATTGTATTAACCGGAAACGTTAATACTTGTGTGTTTAATAAACAACCAAAAGGTTCCTAGTAAAGTCTCTCTTTTAACTAGCTCGTTGACTAACCGATGATCAAGGTTTCCTGGTCATGAACATTGGATGTTGTTAATAATGGGGTCACATTATTAGGAGAATGATGTGATGAACACTCACACCCATAGTAAGAATAGCAATACAATCAAGTCATCAAGTTTCATTGCTATATCAAACTCACACAAAGTAGTTCTAATCCGTAGACCATAAGATCATGTCAATCACTAATGCTATAAGGCTAATTTGATGATATCAAATGTCACACTGTAACAGGATGATTATAAAGGTTGATTTGGGTGATTTGAAAGTATTAGTTGAGGCTCAAGAGTGGGATTTGTCCATCCATATGATGGAAAGATATTCTCTAGGTCCCTCTCGGTGATATCACATTGATATCACTTGCAGACACATGACTAGGTCACGGGAATGTCATATCACGGAATGAGTAAAGAGTGCTTGTCAAGAACGAGATCAAACTAGGTATGGTTGATACTAAATGAATCAGATCTTGGACAAGTAATATATCGCGAGACAAAAGGAAATGACTACAACGTTAATGGTACACATGATCACTAGATTCATCGTTGAGTAAGTCGAAGTCGTCCTGGATTTCTAGATCCCACTGATGATTATTGATTGGAGAGGAGTCTCGATCATGTCCACATTATTCACTAACCATAGGGTGAGACACTTAAGGTTCGCTGACACGTTTTGAGTGGATTTGGAACTCCGACTGAATTATTGGACAACATAGGGGTTGTTTCGGAAAAGCATCGAAACTATTTCAGAATATCGAAATGGCTCAAGGGGTAAATGTCAATGTTTGTTAATTGATTGAATTAACAAATATTAAACAAATAAAAATGTTTTATTAATTCCATAAGTGTGATTTAATTGTTATGAATGCCATGCAATTAAAAAGGGAAATAAGAGAAGGGGTTACCGACTTGATGGAGGGGGTTACTGAAAGATCATATCGAGCCCCATGTGTGGTTTTGGTAATTAATGACAATCCCTATGGACTAATGGTTGCATTGAGTTATTGATACGTCTCAAGCGTATCTATAATTTTTGATGCTCCATGCTTGTTTTTACACCATTTGCCTATTGTTTCGTTACACTTAGTGGCATTTTTATGCATTTTCTGGAACTAACCTATTAACGAAGTGCCACAGTGCCAGTTTCCTGTTTTCTGCTGTTTTTGTGTTCCAGAGTGATACACAGGAAATATTCTCGGAATTGGACGAAACAAGTTCCTGAAGTCTTATTTTACCCGGAAGCTTCCAGAGATCCGAAGAGGAGTAGGAGGGGGGCCACCAGGGGCCCACACGCACAGGTGGCGCGGCCAGCCCCTGGCCCGCGCCACCCCCGTGTGTGGCCGCCTGGCCCCTCCTCTGACATCGCCCCTTCGCCTATAAAGACCCCCCGACGAGAAAAACCTAAGTACCCGATCAGTTTTCCAGAACACATCGCGATCCGCCGCCGCCGTCGACCCGAAGATCGGGAGGGTCCAGAAGCTCTTCCCGGCACCCTGCCAGAGAGGGGAATCGCCACCGAAGGTCTTCTTCATCGTCATGCTTGCCTCCGGAGCGATGAGTGAGTAGTCTACCTTGGACTATGGGTCCATAGCAGTAGCTAGATGGTTGTCTCCTCCACTATGTGCTTCATGTTTAGATCTCATGAGCTGCCTTACATGATTGAGATCACCGTTATGTAATTCTGCATGTTTGGTTTGTTGGGATCCGATGAATATTGGTGTTTATGATTAAGTTGCTGTACTGAATTATATCTTTTGTTATCTCTATGTTGTTTATGATCTTGCATGCTCTCCGTTGTTAGTAGCTATCTTGGCCGAGTAGTTGCTAGTGACTCCAAGAGGGGGTATTTATGCTCGATAGTGGGTTCATGCCTCTATTTCACCTGGGGGAGTGACAGAAACCTCTAAGGTGGTAGATGTGCTGTTGCTACTAGGGAGAAAACAACATTCATATGCTCAAGGGCATATGCTTTGTTTACATTACACACTTTGCTTAATGCAATTATCTGTTGTTCGCAACTTAATACTTCTAGGGTGTTCGGATTGATATCCCAGGGAGTGGATTATTAGTCATAGATGCAGTTGGATGGCGGTCTATGTATTTTGTTGTAATGCCCAGAGTAAATCTCATAGTGATCTTCTTGACATATCACGTTATCTCTATTCTATCAATTGCCCAACTGTAATTTGTTTACCCAGCATGTGTTATTTTATCTATGGAGAGACACCACTAGTGAACTGTGGACCCCGGTCCTATTTCCATCATATTTCTATCACCTGTTTACTTTACTCGTACTGTTTACTTTACTCGCATACTATATTGTTTTCCACTCGATACACTCATAACCTTTGTTTCAAGCAAACCGGTGAGATTGACAACCTCATCGCAAGTTGGGAACAAAGTATTTGTTTGTGTGTGTGCAGGTTCCACAACACCTTCAGTCGTCATTGTCTCTCCTCTCCTGTTCGATAACCTTGGTTTCTTAAACTGAGGGAAAACTTGCTGCTACACTCATCATACCTTCCTCTTGGGGTTCCCAATGGGCTGGTTATTCACCACGCACAAGGACAGTCTGCTCCACCTCAACAAGGGATCAGCAAGCTTTTTCTGGCGCCATTGCCAGGGAGGAAGAGAAGACTTCTGCGAGGGGAGTTCTTCGCACACACATTCTTTACTTTGTTTTATTGTTTTGCTTTACTTTATTTATTTTACCTGCATCGTTTTATATCAAAAACCCAAAAAAAAAAATAGAATCCTTGGTAGCTGTTTTTACTTATCTGCTTTTAGTTTTGTTAAAATGAGTAATCCTGAAGTAGAAGTTCGTAGTTTTAAGCAACAGGGGGGAGAAAGTTTAAAATATGCTTGGTACCGTATTAACAATGCTCATCATAGGTGTACCAAAAAGCACTCTACCACGATCCTCCTTAGAAATTTTTATGTTGGTATATCCAGTTGGAATAGGTATGTTCTAGATACTCTTACAGGAGGTAATTTTCTGGGTACTCCCGCTGGAGAAGCATGCACTATAATTGAAAGTTTAGTGGGAATACCACCTATTCATGTTGCTAAAACTGAGACCACCCTGGAGGAGGTGGTAGAAAAACTCAGCTCTTTAGAGAAAAGTTTGCCAAGTATCCTAGAAAATGCTAGCCGCGTTAGTGAATTAATAGAAAACATGGGTAAGAGAATTACCATTTTAGAGGCTAGCACTACTCATGACAATAAAAACTTAAGGATTGGTAAACTAGAGGAGTCTATGGAAACTCTTAGCTTAATCTTCTCTTCTCTTAAATTTAAGAAAGAGAAAGTGTTTGTTGGAAAAGAGCAAAAATTTATGTATGTTCCCAAGGTTTCTGCGCTTAAATCTCAACATGTTCTTAAAATTGGTAAGACTCTTAGTTCCACTAAGGGTGACTTGCAGGTTGAATCATCTTCGGGAACCTTCAAAGAGCCTACTGAGGTAACTAGCACTTCATCTATTGATATTACTTGATTCACAATCTTCTGCGCCTAGCTCAAAGGCGTTAAAGAAAAGCAGTCTTGGGAGATAACCCAATGTTTTCTTTTCAGTACTTTTTCTTTTATTTGAGTCTTGGAAGTCATTACTACTGTAATGACTGCTCCTTATCTTGTTTATTTCGTTTTTGTGCCAAGAGAAGCCTCTAATTTGAGTGAGGTAAAGATTTGGGGATGTTGCTGTCCTAAAACTGTTTTCGTTGCTGCACCGTAAAAATTCGTGAAAATTCTTTGTTTATCTTTTGGACCTGCGATTTCTTGTGTATATGCCCCAGGTTTTATCCAAACTTTTCTTAGTTGAACACTTTTTGATTTGAGCAACAGAAAATCCCTAAAAAATTCGACCTTTGTCAGCTGTTCAGTTTTGACAGATTTCTGCCAATATTTGTGTTTGCCACTTTATCGCTTTCTTTTGAGTTCTTTTGATCATGGAACTTTTGGGGAGGTTGCTACAGTAGTATATGCTATATATGAGGTGGTTTTGAGTTGAAACCTGAAGCAAATAGAGGATTGATTATATGTTATGCTTGCACTAATGTTGCTAATAGATTTGTGTTTAGTTTTGTATGAAGGAAGTTTTCAAGTGTAGGGATTGGAGAATGATGAGATGAGTTGAAGAATGGACAAAAGCTCAAGCTTGGGTATGCCCATGCATCACCCCAAGAAATATCCAAGAAGTACAAGCGTCAAAGCTTGGGGATGCCCCCGAGGCACCCCTTCTTCATCGGCAAAAATCAGGTCACCTTTCAAAACACTATATTTTTATTGCTTCATGCACTATGTGTTTTTCTTGGAGCGTCAGTTGTTTTAGTTTTCTTAGTTGGTTTAGTTTGTTTGTTTGCTGCAATAAATGGTTGGACCCCAACAAATTTTCTTTGGAGGAGATGTACTCGTTTTCATTTGCAAAGAACGCTCAGTTTTTCACTCTTATCGTTCATCGATGCGTTCTTCTTTTTCTGCTACTGCTTTTGGTTTTCATTTTCGCCTTGATTTGCGTTCAGACCTTGTCATATCTTTTCATCAAGGTGTATTTTTGCCTCTGATCTTTATTGGTTTTCATCAAAAGAGGTGTTTATAAAAATTTCAAATGGTGTTGGAAAAGAGAAAAAGCTTTGTGCAAAATAGTGGTACAAGAAGGAGCTTGTGTAGACTGCGGCTTAGGCTTTTTCATGTCATGCTTGATGTCTTTTTGATAGTATGCTTAGTGGTTTTGCTGTAGCATGACTTGTCTCAAATAACTGAGATTGCTTAATGAGCCTTTGAAAAAATCATGCGTTGTTTTTATTGTATGGAAGCATTATTTTGGTTTTCTCCTTGATGCTTTATTTGGGTTGACTTGGCGCATGCTCACACATGTTAGACTCTTACAAAGTCGCCAATAGCCTTCATGATCATTTAGTTTTTGACTTTTGATGCCATCTTATGCTTCTTTTAATGTCGCTTTGTCGCTTTGCATGTTTATGGCCATTATTGCTCTCTTAGTTGGTCGCTCCCAGTCTTTTGCTAGCCCTCGCCTTGTACTGAGTATGAGCTCTACTCGTGCATCCAACTCCTAAAAGCCAAAGTTTTCCAAAGTGTCCACCATACATACCTACTAGCAATTTGCTATTCCAAGTAAATTTGACTTGCTTTTATTTTCTCTTCAAATTAAACTCTTACCAGTGTTATGCGAAATTCGGTCAGTAAAGCTCTCACGAACCGGAAGGCACACTTTACTTTTTCTTGTTCTTAAAAATTTGACATTGTGGTCTCTTATGTTGAGTTGTTATGCTTGCAAGTTGTAAGTTGGATTCTAGCCCATCCATGCTGTCATGGGGCAAGCTTTCAACATTGCACTTCTTATTTGAGTTGATATCGTGATCTTTTGTTTATGGATGCCCGCGGTGTGAAATGAATTGGGAATCTTGTAGGGATCATGGAGTTTGTATATGTGTTAGGGAAACGTCGGGCTGCCAATCTAAGCCATGCATAATTCATGGTGGAAATTTGCAGCATACCCATGGTAAACATTCGACAACGCATCTCACAATAAAAAGCTAAACAAAAGGCAAATAAAAGAGATGTCGAGGTGTTCATTGTCTGCTTGTCCTGTCATTTTGGTGTGGGCTTGTTCCATGTCATTGGGCACGGAGGTACCCCATTGGCGGTTCTCAATGATATGCATATACTTACAATGACAAGAGCCTTGCTTGGGACTCTAAGTAAAGTAGCATGAGGTTTGGGTACTCGTATTCACGGGGCACGAGGTTTTCAACTTATGATTTGTCAAGCATATGCATCATAATTGTTCTCGCATTAACTTTAACCATTCAAGATGCTTATGATGGGGGCAATGAGAGCTCAAAGCCGGTAAGTACCATAATTTTTGAAGGTTATAAAACTTGCAATCACTGCTTCCCTCTGCGAAGGGCCTTTCTTTTACTTTTATGTTGAGTTACCACCTTCTTTCTTTATGCACCATTAAGAGAGCATAGTTGTCATTCTTAGTGTGATATGCATTGTCCCAAAGTTCATTGATTGATTCATATTGTTGGTTTCACTTGTTCTTAAATTATTTGTATCTAGTCGCCCTCTTAAACTTGAAGGTGTCCTATGCATTTATGTTTTGCTCTCTTTGAAGGACAAGCTGGAAACCATTTGTATGTTTTTCCTTATGATTTGAACACATGTTTGACTTTCATTGTTTCATTTTCATGATCTTTTGTTTGTGTTCATTTGCATGTTTACAACATGGTTGCTAAGTTCTTATTGTCATGATTATATCTTCATGCCCATGTTTTAAGTTCTATTGATCCCAGCTCACCAATGCTTACATATATGATCAAGATTGTGTAGGTGCATGTCACCTCAAAAATTATTCTTTTGTTATCACTTACCTACTCGAGGACGAGCAGGAGTTAAGCTTGGGGATGCTTGATACGTCTCAAACGTATCTATAATTTTTGATGCTCCATGCTTGTTTTTACACCATTTGCCTATTGTTTCGTTACACTTAGTGGCATTTTTATGCATTTTCCGGAACTAACCTATTAACGAAGTGCCACAGTGCCAGTTTCCTGTTTTCTGCTGTTTTTGTGTTCCAGAGTGATACACAGGAAATATTCTCGGAATTGGACGAAACAAGTTCCTGAAGTCTTATTTTACCCGGAAGCTTCCAGAGATCCGAAGAGGAGTAGGAGGGGGGCCACCAGGGGCCCACACGCACAGGTGGCGCGGCCAGCCCCTGGCCCGCGCCACCCCCGTGTGTGGCCGCCTGGCCCCTCCTCTGACATCGCCCCTTCGCCTATAAAGACCCCCCGACGAGAAAAACCTAAGTACCCGATCAGTTTTCCAGAACACGTCGCGATCCGCCGCCGCCGTCGACTCGAAGATCGGGAGGGTCCAGAAGCTCTTCCCGGCACCCTGCCGGAGAGGGGAATCGCCACCGGAGGTCTTCTTCATCGCCATGCTTGCCTCCGGAGCGATGAGTGAGTAGTCTACCTTGGACTATGGGTCCATAGCAGTAGCTAGATGGTTGTCTCCTCCACTATGTGCTTCATGTTTAGATCTCATGAGCTGCCTTACATGATTGAGATCACCGTTATGTAATTCTACATGTTTGGTTTGTTGGGATCCGATGAATATTGGTGTTTATGATTAAGTTGCTGTACTGAATTATATCTTTTGTTATCTCTATGTTGTTTATGATCTTGCATGCTCTCCGTTGTTAGTAGCTATCTTGGCCGAGTAGTTGCTAGTGACTCCAAGAGGGGGTATTTATGCTCGATAGTGGGTTCATGCCTCTATTTCACCTGGGGGAGTGACAGAAACCTCTAAGGTGGTAGATGTGCTGTTGCTACTAGGGAGAAAACAACATTCATATGCTCAAGGGCATATGCTTTGTTTACATTACACACTTTGCTTAATGCAATTATCTGTTGTTCGCAACTTAATACTTCTAGGGTGTTCGGATTGATATCCCAGGGAGTGGATTATTAGTCATAGATGCAGTTGGATGGCGGTCTATGTATTTTGTTGTAATGCCCAGAGTAAATCTCATAGTGATCTTCTTGACATATCACGTTATCTCTATTCTATCAATTGCCCAACTGTAATTTGTTTACCCAGCATGTGTTATTTTATCTATGGAGAGACACCACTAGTGAACTATGGACCCCGGTCCTATTTCCATCATATTGCTATCACCTGTTTACTTTACTCGTACTGTTTACTTTACTCGCATACTATATTGTTTTCCACTCGATACACTCATAACCTTTGTTTCAAGCAAACCGGTGAGATTGACAACCTCATCGCAAGTTGGGAACAAAGTATTTGTTTGTGTGTGTGCAGGTTCCACAACACCTTCAGTTGTCATTGTCTCTCCTCTCCTGTTCGATAACCTTGGTTTCTTAAACTGAGAGAAAACTTGCTGCTACACTCATCATACCTTCCTCTTGGGGTTCCCAACGGGCTGGTTATTCACCACGCACAAGGACAGTCTGCTCCACCTCAACAAGGGATCAACAGTTATATGTGTAGGACTTGTCCATAGACAATGCTTGAACCATTTGTTGGAGTCAAGGTTGTAAGAAGAAGATTATGTGTTGACCAAAGTGTTATTCAAGGAGTGATCCAAAGATTGGTCTTAAGGGAGTTGAGCTTATGTCAAGTGTGTCTTGAAGAATAAGATTGAGTGAGCTCTCATGTGTATCCTCAAGACACCATCATTATGGAGAAAGAAGAATTGATTCGAGGATTGATCAAGTCAAAGCTCAAGCTCAAGATGAGCAACTAGAAGAGAACATATGCTTGAAGCTTGCCATCTATATTTTGGTCATGGATATGTGAAGATATGCTTAAAGAGAGTATCTTCCATAGTAGAGTATGGGGGAGCAATCCGCAAGACTTCACCAAGCAAGCTCAATCAAGAAAGGTGGTCCAACTTGAGAAGATCAAGATCGTCATTATCCACCTCAAGTGGAATGCTCAAGGCAAAGGTATGATAGTGCTAGGGTTATTTCTTACCGGTCTCATGGTGTTTGTTGTGAGACCGGGTTATAGGATCGGTAGCCGTACTATCAAGAGGGGCTCTCGAGTGAGTAACTTCATTGTATCGTTCGGAGAGAGCTCAAACCTTTGCATACTTGGCATCATCTTTCTTGGTTCTTATTTGGGTTTTATCCATGTGAGGTTTTAGAGCTTGTGGTTATTTCCATGACAAACTCTAGCTCATCAAAAACAGATTTCGCATGAAACTCTTATCGCGTTTTTGATGTTCGGAGGTTTTACCGGTTTGCCTTCAAAGAGAGGTCAAACCTTTCATCATTTGGTTTTATCCTCCCTTGTTGGACTATGATGTTTCTATGGATGAAGTTGTAGAGCTTGTTGTGGTGATTCCAATGAGCCCAAGATCATCGAAAATGGAGTCTGGATGCAAAAGTTATCACCGTTTTCGTATTGCAATTTCTGCTCGGCGTCACCCAGATACGGGGCCGGAAATTCCGGCCAGGGGGCCGGATAATCCGCCCCCCCCTCGAAGATTTCGTATTGCAATTTCTGCTAAGGACTTTGCTTGGCGTCACCCAGATATGGGGCCGGATATTCCGGCCAGGGGGCCAGATTATCCGGCTGGCCGAATAATCCGGCCATACTTTGGCCGGATAATCCGCCCCTCCAAGTCCTGCAACGGCCATATTTCGTGGGGGGTATAAATACCCCTTCTTCCTCCTTGGGCTGGACACGTTTTTGGGCTTCTCTCTCCTCCATTGTTGACTTTGCAAGCTTGCCCTTCCTCCTCCATTCCTCCCATGATTCTTGCATATTTTTGAGGGAAAAGAGAGAGGAGATCTAGATCTATATTTCCACCAATCACTTTCTCCTCTTTGTGAGGGGAACCCATTGAATCTAGATCTTGGAGTTCTTTGTGGATTTCCTTTGTTCTTCCTCTCATATCTCTCCATAGCATTAGTTGCTTTGGTAGGATTTGAGTGAGAAGGATTTGAGCACCTTGTGTGCTCTTGCCATTGCATAAGTTGCATCGGTTTGAGTTCTCCCTGGAGATTCGAGTAAGTGAAAGTTTGTGAGCTTATTACTCTTGGGTTTTTGGAACCCTAGACGGCTTTGTGGCTTTGTGGTGCCTTTGTGGCTATTCTTGGGAGCCTCCAATTAAGTTGTGGATGCGTGCCCCAAGCTTTGTGTAAAGGCTCGGTTCCGCCTTGAGGAACCCCTTAGTGGAAGAGTGAGCTAGGCCTTTGTGGCGCAAGCTCACACCGGAGAATAGGGTGAGGCCTTTGTGGCGTTGGTTAGGCCTTTGTGGCGATACCACACCCCTCCAACGAGACGTACTCCCTTTCAAGGGAGGAACTCGGGAATACATCATCGTCTCCGCGTGCCTCGGTTATTTCTATACCCGAGCTCTTTACTTATGCACTTTACATTGTGATAGCCTTCGTGCTTGAAGTCATATATCTTGCTATCACCTTGTTACTTGTATTGCTTAGCATAAGTTGTTGGTGCACATAGGTGAGCCTAGTTTATTTAGGTTTTATGTGCTTGACAAAATAAATGCTAGTTTAATTCCGCTTTTGTTCAAGCCATTCGTAAAATTTGATATCGCCTATTCACCCCCCCCTCTAGGCGACATATGTGTCCTTTCAATTGGTATCAGAGCCCGGTCTCTCATTTTAGGCTTCACCGCCTTGAGAGCAAAGATGTCGGCTAGGGGATTAGTGCACAATAACACTTCTATATTTGATGGCACAAATTATGATACTTGGAAAATTCACATGCTTAATTATTTTTGGGTCATGGACCCATCTATGGAGCGAATTGTAGATGCGGGTTTTTCTCCTCCAAAGGATACTCAAAATCTATCTTTAGAGGATGAGAAAAACTTGTATCTCAATGCTCAAGCTACTCATGTGATTGTTAATGCTTTGAGCGATGTAGTTACCTTCTCCATCACGCCTTTTTGGAGCGCTCATGAGATATGGACAAAGCTTCAAGAAAAATATGGTGTGTCCAAGTTTATTGGGGATGATTGTATTCCTTCCACTTCCGGCCGCAATGAACTTTCATCCACTTCACCAAAGTGTGGCAAGACACAAGGTAATGATATGGTGAGTGGTGATGAAACTTGCAATGGTGATAGTATGCTTACTTTTGATGATCCTTCATCTCTATCTCATTGCAATGCTTCATCTTTGGACTTAAACACTTGTAGCCCCATAAATGTTTTACATGCTTGTGTTGATAGTCCTTGCATATCATGTGTAAATTTCTTGAATAAATCTCATGATGATATGCTTGCTTTGTCTTATTGCCATGATACAAATGCTTCTATTTCCTCTAGTATTTGTGATGCTAACCATATAGAGGAAACCGAAGAGTCTTTGGGCCAAGACAAGGTCTTGAATGGAGCTTCAAGTATTTCTTCATCCTCTTCTTCTCACGGTTCCCACATATGCCTTATGGCTAGGTCTTCAAATCATAATGATGTTGAGGACAATGGTGAGGATAAGGAAAATGAAGAGGACTATATTGAGTATTTAAATAAGAAGGGTAAGGTGGTCTTTGATGCTTTGCATAACCATAAAAATGTTTTGCCCAACTTCTTTGAAATCATGAGTTGTGCTATTGAGAGCACGAAACTCATTGAGATGAAGGAAGAACAAATTGATAAAATGTTTTCTCTTGAGCGTGAGTATGCCAATGATATCCATGATTTAAAATGTGCTCTAGAGGAAGAGCAAGAGCTTCGGGTTTCTCTTGAGGAGAAGCTTGAATCCATTGAGGAGTCATGTAATGAAATTAGTTCTAAACTCACTAAAGAGCATGACCTCGCTCTTGCCAAGTTGTCTTATCCTAGTGGTAATGATAATGATGCATGTGCTACTAACTCTACTTCTTGTGAAGCATCTATTTTGAAGGAGAATGTTGAGCTAAGGGCTCAACTTGAGTTGCTAACTAGCAAGTATGGGAAATTGGAAGAAAGTCATGAAAAGCTATCTAGCTCTAATGAGGATCTTCTAGTGTCCCATGCTCGCCTAAAGTTAGCTCATGAGGCTATATCTATAAAGGTAACATCTTGTGAGCCTCATGTGGACACTAGCACTATTTCTCAAAATGCTATATTGACATGTGATAGTCCTAGTAATTCATCCACTCATACTATTGCTACATCTAGTGATGAATTACCATCCTTGCCTTGTTGCTCTAACAATGAAGCCTCTACTTCCACTAGTACTTGTGTTGTCACTAACCATGTAGAGGAAATCGAAGAGCTCAAGGCCCAAGTTACTTCATTGAAGAAAGACTTGGAAAATTGTCATGAAGGGAAGTCCACACTCAACAAGATCTTGAGTGTGCAAAAATCCTCCAATGACAAGAGTGGACTTGGATTCAAATCCAATAACAATAACAAGTCCAAGATAAACAAGAAGAAGAAGGGCCAAGAACAAGTCAAGAATTTGGCCAAGATTGTTTGCTTCAAGTGCAAAATTGAAGGGCACCATGTTAGATCTTGTCCTTTGAAGAAGAAGCCTCTTAGTGAGAAGCAATAAGGGAAGCAGCCTCAAGTTCAAGGTCATGCTCAACCTCGTGTTGAAGAAAGGTCACTTCCCAAGAAAAATCAAGCTAATGCTCCCTTTGGGGAGAAATCAAGTGAGAAGAAGGTGAAGAAAAGAACTTGCTATGTATGCCATGAGAAGGGTCACCTATCTTCTTCATGCACTAGTGGTAACTCATCCAACCCTATCATAATTGAAGATGCTTATTCACTTTGCAAGGATAAGGTTGGCAATGTGTTTGCCAAATTTGTTGGTGCTCAAAGTGGTGTCAAGAAAAGAACCATTTGGGTTGCCAAACCTATTGTTACTAACTTCTTAGGACCCAACTTGGTTGGGAACCAACAAGCCATTACTTGAACAATAGGGGTTGTTGGAGGGCATTGGAGACTTGGCTATATCATGAAGAATTAAGGGATCTTCATCAATTATATTTTCTCAAGTCAAGTCAATTGGATTATCTTGTGTCTATCATATATCCAATGTACCTCCTTGCAGTAACTTGTACTCAACTCATCTACATTGAAAGTTACTCACCCCTTTGCATGTGTTGGGTTTTGTATCTTGCATGTGTTTGTATATGGTGTGCTTCCTACTTGCTTCATTTTGAGTAATCAAGTATGTGCATGTTGGTTTGCACACCATGTATGGTTGTTCATGTTGAGCCTATTGCATCTTGTTTTATCTTACTTGGCTCTTGTGAGAGATTATTGGACCATCCTATTATGGGGGAGTAATATGCTTTGTGCATACTACAAACCAATATAATGTGTATATTTGAGGTTGTGTCACATAGTATTGATATTGTAAATTATCTTGCTTCTATGTGGCATGTTTTCTCAAACAAGTTTCAATTTGCCAAATTGTTTTATTGCTCATGTTTTGGATCTTGTTTGTGAGATACTTTCTTGATAGGGTTTTCCTAAAATGTGGAATGCTACATCAAAGTTGGAAAACCATTAGCTTCAAGTTATCTTAATCATTGCTTTGCGTGATTGTTTAACTATTTGAGTCTATCAAGAATATCTTCTTTAGCATGGTGATTAATTCTTATCCTTCTCCGTATGCTTCTTTGTTGTGAAGATGATCTTGGATTTATATGTAAACTACCACCGGGAAATAAATCCATATACCTCTTATTCTTGGACAATTGATACTATATCATGTGGCACATGTATATTGATCATCTTTACATTGGCTATTGCTTTTAATTGCCTTATCTCTAGCCAAAAATGTATTTGTTTTAGCTCCCATTGTCTTCCATGACTTTTGTTATTCCATTTGATTTCGTTGAACTTGTTTTGTGTTATTTATATGTATGTAGATGTGATGATCCCACTTGTGTGCATTTTGTATTCAAATGCAAAATCATAAATAATGCACTAATCTTGAGGGAGCTCTCCTATATTTGTTATAACACACTCTTTGTGCTTATTTCAATTGGTATTGGTTTTTTGTTGGAAGACAAATCTTTTCTTTTTGGTACTTAGTGTGCCATCATAAAAAGTGTGGAGAGTTTGGTTTGTTTGTTTGAACCTTGCTCTCTTTGGGAGTTGGTGATCTCAGTCCTTATTATTTATTTCTTACTCTTAAAATGAGATATGTCTTTGAGCATGTGTGTTTTAGTTATGCTTTATGCTCATTGGCTTTTTCTTGGTTCACTAATTGAACTTTGGAGTCAATCTTGTGTTGATTTGATTCTTTGATATAATTTGGACAACCTTTTGTAGCTTCACAATTTTGTGTGCTTGCTTGTCCTTCTTGGTGGTTTGTCCAAATTGTATCTCCATTGGCTCTTGAAAGTCTTGTGCATGCATATTTACTAAATGTATACTTTATGGCATGCTTTGCTTTTTTTATCAAATATATAGGAGAAGCTCCATCAAATCCTAAATCGGCTAAGATGTGCATGAAATTCAATTTCATATATATATGCACATATTTATGTGGAGTTTATCCTATATGTTGTAGTTTCTAACTACTTTGGACCCAATGAGTTTGGGGACAATCTTGTACTTGAACTTTGTTTTAGGTACATGGAGATATATTGGTGCTTGTCTCAATAATAAGGATGAAGTGGTGACTAAATGATAATTTGAGGCAAGCTAGGATTATTGAATAACTCCTATCTACTACATCCTACCATTAATATCTCGGTAACAAGTATTTTTTTTATGCATACTTTTGTAGCGTCCAACCTTGTGTAGGTTGTTTCTTGGCATGGATATCTTTATTTGAAAATCATGTGGTTCTTGCAAGGATTCTAATGAAACCTCTTTATTGCAAATATGAGCAAGTTGAGATGAGGACATATTATTGGGAACATATAAAAATCATGCTCATGATTCTCCTATCCCATATATGTCAACTTAGCAATCTTTTTGCATATCAATTCCTCAATAAGCTCACATGTGCAATATTGATGAAATTGCAAATTTATTTCTTCCGTTTGGTATCCTTCATTTTGATACTTGTTGTTTTTATCAAAGCATCACAACTATCTTATTTCCCTTGTTGATATTTGCGATGTCTTTGACATGTTTGTGGTTGAAGTTCATCAATATACAATAAAATTGAGCCTTTGGCCATGCTTTAAAAGCAAAAATCTCATTGGTATATTGCATGACTTCATTTTGGATATGATGTTCTATTCTTAGTATCTATTTTGTGTGTACATATTTCTTTGTGATAATTATCTTTGTGATATTGTCTACTTAGAAACTTATACACATGAGAGATGATATCTCATTATTTGATATCTTATTTGAACCTTATGTGTTGGGATGGAATGCTAAGCAATATAATTCATTGAAGACTATGTGGATGCTCTATGCTTATCCTTGTGTTAGTCTTATAATATTCTTTGTCATTCCTATCACACATTCCTTTGGTTGAGCCTTAATATATTGTCCCTTGCTTGTGGCTCAACCATTTGTTTGATGAAAGTGTAAGCTTAATTTCTTCTCTATGATCTCTTGCAAATGGTTGCGTTTTAAATGTTATTGAGGGAGTGAGGATTCCATGTTGTGCAAATTGTATTCAAATACAAACATTCCAATTTTTGCACGTACCTTGGGGAGCTTCCTCATTTCATTTAAAGCACCATTTTGCGGTTAGCATAGTATTTAATTTCACTTGGTATCATTTTGTTTTGAATAATATCAAGGGAGTGATGATTCCATATGTGTGCACCTTATACTTCAACTCAAATAGAATATTTTGTGCACACACCTTGGGGAGCTTCCTCATATTATTTAGAGCACCTGTTTGATCTTATCATAATATCTTTATTCAATTTGTTCTTTGGATTGTTTGATTGCTCTCTTCATTTGGTGAAGTTTATCCATCGTGTTATCTTTTTTTTTACAATCTTTGATCCTCAATATAGTTTCATTTCTTTCAAAAATTTGCCTTTGTATATGTGCATGTGTTTTCACTCATTTATTTTGGATATGCACACCGTTTTGGAGGAACTCTCACTATATTGGCCTTCTAAGCTTTTTTCGCCCATTTTGGCAATGGATGCCAATGGGGGAGAAGTTTCGAGGGTTTAAAGGGAATTGGCTTTTATGCTTTGGTTTGTTCTTAAGCATTTGCCTTGCATGCTTTGCATGGTTGAGTATATAGTGGAAACTCCACCAACAACCTTGGTTGGCAATATATGCAATGAAATCAAGATCATTCACACGTGCATAGATTGTGGGGGAGTTTGCTCTATATATGGTGGTTTTACTAACATCACATACTTTTGTAGTATTTGATATTAGTACAGCCATTTTGGTTCTTTGAATTTATTATATAAACCCTCTCAAAGAGATTGTCATCAATTACTAAAATGGGGGAGATTGAAAGATCATATCGAGCCCAATGTGTGGTTTTGGTAATTAATGACAATCCCTATGGACTAATGGTTGCATTGAGTTATATGTGTAGGACTTGTCCATAGACAATGCTTGAACCATTTGTTGGAGTCAAGGTTGTAAGAAGAAGATTATGTGTTGACCAAGGTGTTATTCAAGAAGTGATCCAAAGATTGGTCTTAAGGGAGTTGAGCTTATGTCAAGTGTGTCTTGAAGAATAAGATTGAGTGAGCTCTCATGTGTATCCTCAAGACACCATCATTATGGAGAAAGAAGAATTGATTTGAGGATTGATCAAGTCAAAGCGCAAGCTCAAGATGAGCAACTAGAAGAGAACATATGCTTGAAGCTTGCCATCTATATTTTGGTCATGGATATGTGAAGATATGCTTAAAGAGAGTCTCTTCCATAGTAGAGTACGGGGGAGCAATCCGCAAGACTTCACCAAGCAAGCTCAATCAAGAAAGGTGGTCCAACTTGAGAAGATCAAGATCGTCATTATCCACCTCAAGTGGAATGCTCAAGGCAAAGGTATGATAGTGCTAGGGTTATTTCTTACCGGTCTCATGGTGTTTGTTGTGAGACCAGGTTATAGGATCGGTAGCCGTACTATCAAGAGGGGCTCTCGAGTGAGTAACTTAATTGTATCGTTCGGAGAGAGCTCAAACCTTTGCATACTTGGCATCATCTTTCTTGGTTCTTATTTGGGTTTTATCCATGTGAGGTTTTAGAGCTTGTGGTTATTTCCATGACAAACTCTAGCTCATCAAAAACGGATTTCGCATGAAACTCTTATCGCGTTTTTGATGTTCAGAGGTTTTACCGGTTTGCCTTCAAAGAGAGGTGAAACCTTTCATAATTTGGTTTTATCCTCCCTTGTTGGACTATGATGTTTCTATGGATGAAGTTGTAGAGCTTGTTGTGGTGATTCCAACGAGCCCAAGATCATCGAAAACGGAGTCCGGATGCAAAAGTTATCACCGTTTTCGTATTGCAATTTCTGCTCGGCGTCACCCAGATACGGGGCCGGAAATTCCGGCCAGGGGGGCGGATAATCCGCCCCCCCCCCCTCGAAGATTTCGTATTGCAATTTCTGCTAAGGACTTTGCTCGGCGTCACCCAGATATGGGGCCGGATAATCCGGCCATACTTTGGTCGGATTATCCGCCCATCCAAGTCCTGCAACGGCCATATTTCGTGGTGGGTATAAATATCCCTTCTTCCTCCTTGGGCTGGACACGTTTTTGGGCTTCTCTCTCCTCCATTGTTGACTTTGCAAGCTTGCCCTTCCTCCTCCATTCCTCCCATGATTCTTGCATATTTTTGAGGGAAAAGAGAGAGGAGATCTAGATCTATATTTCCACCAATCACTTTCTCTTCTTTGTGAGGGGAACCCATTGAATTTAGATCTTGGAGTTCTTTGTGGATTTCCTTTGTTCTTCCTCTCATATCTCTCCATAGCATTAGTTGCTTTGGTAGGATTTGAGTGAGAAGGATTTGAGCACCTTGTGTGCTCTTGCCATTGCATAAGTTGCATCGGTTTGAGTTCTCCCCGGAGATTCGAGTAAGTGAAAGTTTGTGAGCTTATTACTCTTGGGTTTTTGGAACCCTAGACGGCTTTGTGGCTTTGTGGTGCCTTTGTGGTTATTCTTGGGAGCCTCCAATTAAGTTGTGGATGCGTGCCCCAAGCTTTGTGTAAAGGCCCGGTTCCGCCTTGAGGAACCCCTTAGTGGAAGAGTGAGCTAGGCCTTTGTGGCGCAAGCTCACACCGGAGAATAGGGTGAGGCCTTTGTGGCGTTGGTTAGGCCTTTGTGGCGATACCACACCCCTCCAACGAGACGTACTCCCTTTCAAGGGAGGAACTCGGGAATACATCATCGTCTCCGCGTGCCTCGGTTATTTCTATACCCGAGCTCTTTACTTATGCACTTTACATTGTGATAGCCTTCGTGCTTGAAGTCATATATCTTGCTATCACCTTGTTACTTGTATTGCTTAGCATAAGTTGTTGGTGCACATAGGTGAGCCTAGTTTATTTAGGTTTTATGTGCTTGACAAAATAAACGCTAGTTTAATTCCGCTTTTGTTCAAGCCATTTGTAATATTTGATATCACCTATTCACCCCCCCCTCTAGGCGACATCTGTGTCCTTCCAGTTACCACCACCATGAAGAATGGAAAAGGGGCTAGGGGCTGCCACACCCTTAGAGCATGTCTAACGGAGCCCGTATAGCTCCGGCACCCTTATAATCGCGGCGGATTCATGGGCTATGGGCCGCGTGCGCGAGCTATCGGAGCCCGTAAACGGCCTGGCCCGTATAAAATTTTCACGGGCACCCGCACTCGGCCCGGCAAGAACGGTACAAGTACCGGCTCGACCGGCGGAGACGGGTCGAACCCGTATTCCCTTCGCCGCAAACCCTAGCCGCCGCCACCCTCTGCGTAGCTCCGGCGAGCAATTAGCGTGCGAGCCGGGGAGAGATCGATGGCGACGAGGAGCGGCAACTCGGGCATCGGCGGCGGCCGCGCTGGTGGGGGAGGAGGGGAAGCGGGGGTGGCCGCCGCGCACCCGGCGGCGACGAGGAGGAAGAGCGGCTCCGCATTCGCTCCATCGCGGCGAAGAAGCGCGCCAGCCGGCGGTGGACAAACTGTGGGAGGACCCCCCCCCGCCCTCGCTCGCCCCCTACACCGTCGGTGCGCGCGCGAGCCGGCGGTCCACCTTTCCCCTCCATCGGCGAGCTGGGACGTCGGGGAGGCGTCGTTGTCGGCATCGGCACCGCGGCCCATCGTCGGCCGGCGCCGCGGCGACCTCGAGGAAGAGGAGGAGCTTGTGCGAGCCCTCGCGGAGTCCGCGGTGACGGCCGCGGCTAAGAAGCGGCGGGAGGAGGAGGAGGAGGCCGCCGCTGCCGTCGCCGTCGTCGAGCTGCTCAAGCAGCAGGAGGAGATCGAGGCACGCGCCTAGGCGCAGGGCGACGACAAGGTGTACACCAGCGAGGGAGACGCGGAGGTCGTGGTGATCCTCGTCGACTCCGACTAGATCATTGACGACCTCGACGATGAGCTCGCCATTTTGGCCTGGCGACGAGGACGCGGCGTCCTCCGGCGAGCTCCGCCTCTAGCTATATCTAGTTTGTTGTAATTTTTAGCTAATTTTGTTGTACAAATTCAAGTTTGCAACTAGCCGTTCTCGCACGAATGAAATTTCCCGGCAAATTCAAGTTTACGGTTTGCACTTGCGGATTCTGATCGCCGCCAGTGCCAACGAACCTGCAAATCGCGAGTACAGAAGCATGTACTCGCGATATACATGTCGCATGAGTACAGACTCTGTTAGTCATGCTCTTAGTACCTGTTGCCCCCTTCTTCCCTGTAAAAGGGTGGCCTCTCCTCCCTCTCTAACACACACTTAGTCCTTTCCATCCCCTACCTTGTTGCTCCACCATGGTTGTTGCTTAAGCAAGAGCTGCCAAAATTATTAGTCACCAAAACTTGGAGAAGTGGAGGAGGAGAAGTTTTGGCGGATCCCTACTTCCGCTGCCCCGCTGGACCGAGGGCATGGAGAATGTCACCAAGCCATATGTGTGACTGAGTACAGAAGCGCTGCCCGTTGTGGCGCTTGGCATCGCGATCTTGAGATCAGCGCAAGTGATCGACTACGTACATCTACACAATCTTGAGATCGTCAAGTGATCGAATACATACATCTTCATTGATAATGTTTCTACGGGGACCTAAATCCCGCTTCCGGTCTTTGAGGGTTAGTCACTCGTTGCTACCATCTCGTAGATGATCTTGGCTAGATAGTGGTTCGTGCGTAGGAATGTTTTTTTGTTTTCCATGCTATGAACCCATCAGTGGTATCAGAGCCATGTCTATGCGTAGATGTTATGCACGAGTATAACACATGGAGATGTGGGTATTGATGATCATGTTATTGCTATCTTTTTGTATTTTGGATCATAGTGGCATAGTGGGATTGAAGCTGCCCGAGACTAATATTACATGACCTTATTCATGAGACTTGTCCCACACTTGACATGCTTCAGCATATATGGCTTTGTAGGTGCATGTTTCTCCCACTATAGTTATGATCTATTTTACAAAGGGTTATTAATAATATTTTATCACCATTATGGTTACATATTCGTAGGTAAGAACGGTTCTTCCTTGAAAGCCCCAAACCACGTAAAATATGCAAGACAAATTAGAAACGTCTAACTTGTTTTTGCAGGGCATGTGATATGATATGGTCAAATTGTTTATGTTATAAATTATATGCAATGATCCTTTTTGTAAGTTATAAACAACCGACATGAGCCATATGGTTGTCTTTCATTTTATGGTCTGCATGCCGAATATATATATATATATATACACAAGTGATATATTGTAATGGAGGAAGACAATCAAGGTAGAGGCGCCATAGATCTTGGTGCTACGCTGGTGGAATGATGGAGATCATGCCATGACGCACAAGATGGAGATCGAATGCGTGAAGGACCATATCATATCACAATATTATATATGCATGTGATGTTTATCCTTTTATGCATCTTATTTTGCTTAGATTTTATCATGCGGTAGCATTATAAGATGATCCCTCTCATATAAATATCAAGATAAAAATGTATTCTTGCATAGTATGCACCATCAAGACAGTTCGTCGTTTTGAGACACCTTGTGATGATCGGGTGTGATAGACTCTATGTTCACATACGACGGATGACAAGGGTATAGTTAATAGAGCCCGTTAGTTAAGTACCCCTAAGGCCCGTTTAGCTAGGCCCAATTGTAATGATAGTCGAATACAAGTTATTACCGTATGTCGATATTTGTAATCTGTATCAGACCCTACCCGATCCTCGAGACCTGGCCACCTATATATAGGGGTCAGGAGGGGACGGTGTAGGGCAGATTGAAAGCAAGCCAGGTTGAACACCCAAGTCTACTTTCGATATACACCTATTTCGACTATCTTTACCTTCGAGTTCATCCGACGCCCTATCTCCCCGATCTTAAGTCCTTCATCTAGGACATTTGTCGAGTTAACCCTCGTCAATTGGCGCCGACCGTGGGGACCAAGGGCGTTGGAATCATGAATTCGACGGCTTTTTCGCTTTTAGCCAACAGCAGTTCAGAAGTCGACGGAAGTCAAGAGGTGGAACTAACAATTGGAAGTTTGAGCATCCTCATCGGGCCATCGGGTTCATCCCGCCTCTCGGATTCAACGAAGCCAGATCCGTCGGCAAGCAAGCCCGAAACAGAGGAAGCATTGGAGTCATCAGAAGGCTCTTCCAGTGAGGTAAACTCGCCGGTCAGCTTAGAAAAAGCATCAATCGCAGAAAGCGACGAAACTCAGGAAAATTTCGACTCAGAAGAAAAAGCGTGTCAGACGCACAACAACGCAAAGGACTTCGCCATAGGAAGCAGCGGCGTCTCCAAAGTACATCAGTTATGCGTCATTATCACTGAAGCAGAAGAAGGAAACAACAGCGAAGGAAGTAAAAAGGCCGACAGGCAAGTCGACAAAGTGAAAGATCACAACAAAAAGGAAAAAGAGAAAGTCCATGTCTCGGCTGGTGAATGGAGAATGATTAAGTCAGCCATTAATCATGGTACAGAAGTACCCGAGGGATCGAGAAGAGAAGTTCTAATGGGATACCAGTATGCGCTATATCAACACAAGAAGAAACTAAGGGAGGAAAGAGACATGGTGTTTCAAGACAACAACAGTATATCAAGGGAGGAATACTGGGAAGACCATAGTGAAGATTCAGAATATAGCAGAGAAAGGCGCAGAGATCCAAAACACAACAGGGGGGCGACAGCATGCGGCAAAGAAGAAGGGTACTCAAGGAGCCCCACCCCGCAGCTAGAAGAGGAAGAAGACAACTTGATACAAAGAACGCCAGAGGCAGCATTGGCAGCAGCACAAGCATATTTACTAGCCACAAGACCAGAGCATGGAGACCCGCGAGAAGATATGCACCGAGCCGCGATACGAAGCCTCGGAATAGTAGAAAGTAAGATCAGGGAACAAGGCCCAGAGACGAAGTCGACAAATCACAAGGAGAAGTTCAGATACAATCGCGCAGACAACGACTATAGCGAGTCAACAGAAGAGAAAAATCAGCAGAAAAGGAAGGAGGATGCAAGAAGTATAATAGCACAAGCTCGAGTAAACAAATCGCGACATGCATGGAGGGAAGAGAATTACGAAGACGACGATAAAGATATGGGTGCGTTATGCTTTACCCGCAGGGTTCGCAAAACACGGGTACCCAAAGGATTTAAACTACCACATGACCAGAATAAGTACGACGGGTCGCAGGAACCCACCTTATGGCTATCAGGTTATCTACAGGCAGTGCAGATATTAGGGGGAACAAAGGCAACTGCAATGCAAAGTTTGCAGCTGCACCTCACCGGCGCCGCCCGGTCCTGGTTGAATACCCTACCCGACGAATCCATTGGAAGCTGGGGGGAACTCGAAAGTCAATTCACAAGAAATTTTCGTTCCACCTACAAACGCCCAGCATCACTGGAAGAAGTTAAAGCATGTGTGCAGAGGAAAGGCGAAATGCTACGTTCTTATATACAACGCTGGAGCATAATCAAAAACTCAGCAGAGGACGTCTCCGATGAACGAGCAATAGACGCCTTTTCGGAAGGACTTCGTCGCTCAGATCTTGTGGAAGAAATAGGAAGAACAAGACCTACGATAGTAGCGGAGCTAATGGAACAAGCTAACAAATTCGCTGATGGAGAGGACGCGTATAACAACAAAAGAGGACGATCGCCAGAAGTCGACAGAACAAGTCGACAAAGGAGGCGACACCGCAGCAGGGATAATCAAGGAAGGCGAAGTCAGGTAGCCGCGGGTTACAGGCTAGAAGAAGAGGAAGGGTATGAAAGTAGGAAGTTCCAGGCAAAAGGAGCAGAAAAATCAAGATACTCCGGCCCCTCAGCCGAGGACATGCTATACGGACCTTGTCGAATCCACTATGCGTATCTCGACGGAAAAAGGGTTTCAAATCACCAGATGAAGGATTGCAGAACATTCTTAAGGTTGCAAAGCACCATGGGCTCAAGTCAAGAAGGGAGGCAAGGAGAAAGACATAGAAGTCAAGGATATCAAATGCAAAGACTAGTAAAGCACTTAGAGTCGAAAGTATACATATCAGCCATGATTCAACCGGTGCCCAAGTCAAAGAAAGAGCGAAAAAGCATATCCAGGCAAGTAAACCTAGCAATATCGTCACCACCAGCTACCATAGAGTACCTACGATGGTCAGAGCAACCAGTCAAGTTCACTAGAGCAGATCACCCAAGGAAAGTTCCCAGGCCGGGCCACTCGCCTATGGTTCTAAAAGCGCAAATAGGAGGGTACGACATCGGAAGAGTGTTCATGGATGCAGGGAGCGGCATAAATTTAATATATGCTAGAACACTAAAGGCAATGTGCATCTCGCTGACGAATCTGAAGCCAACAGATTGCTCTTTCCACGGAATAGTACCAGAAGCAGCGAACTACCCTTTGGGAAGAATAGAACTCGATGTCTGCTTTGGCAGCAGCGAAAATTATAGAAGAGAGAAACTGGAGTTCGAAGTTATGGATTGGCCGTCACAATATCATGCAATCCTGGGGCGCCCAGCATTTGCAAAATTCATGGCACTACCACACTACGCGTATCTCACGTTAAAAATTCCAGGGCCCAAAGGAACAATTACAGTACAAGGGAGCTTCGAAGTAGCCAACACATGCGACAGAGAATTCAGCAAGATGGCGCAAACCTTCGGCATGACAGCAGAATATGAGAGATTAAAAGGAGAAACAGATCATAATGTGCTACCCGACGTTGGACGATCCCTGCCAGATAAGGCTTTCGACACAACGCAGGACTCAAAGAAAATTCAGGTCCACCCTACTGATCCAAACAAGACAACATCAATTGCGGTGAACTTGGATCCCGCATAGGAAGGCGCGCTCATCGAGTTCCTCCATGAGCGCTGGGAAATCTTCGCCTGGTGTCCATCGGACATGCCAGGGGTTCCCAGGGAACTCGTCGAGCACGCACTAAATGTAGATCCCAAGGCAAAACCAGTCAAGCAACCACTACGACGATTCGATGAACCTAAGAGGAAGGCAATAGCGTCAGAATTACACAGATTAGAAAATGCTGGATTCATCAGAGAAATCAAAACTTCGAGTTGGGTGTCGAACCCAGTAATAGTACCCAAGAAGAACATAGACGTACAAAGAGTATGTGTCGACTACACATCTCTCAATAAGCATTGTCCAAAGGATCCCTTCCCTTTACCCCGCATCGATCAAATAATCGATTCAACAGCGGGATGCGCAAGGCTTTCCTTTTTAGACGCATATTCTGGCTATAATCAGATCAAACTGAAGAAAGAAGACGAAGAAAAAACGGCTTTTATCACACCGTATGGGGTGTTTTGCTATCAAGTGATGCCGTTCGGCTTAAAAAATGCAGGAGCAACTTATCAAAGGATGATGCAAAGTTGCCTCGGGAGCCAAATAGGGCGCAACATACAAGTCTACATTGATGATGTAGTCATCACCACAAGAGAGGAGAAATCTTTAATCAGCGACTTGGTAGAAACCTTCGACAACCTGAACAAGTACAAGCTTAAGCTGAACCCGACAAAGTGTTCCTTCGGAGTTTCAGCAGGGCAACTTTTGGGGTTCTTGGTATCAGCACGAGGAATAGAGGCAAATCCAGAGAAGATTCAAGCAATTCTAACAATGGGGAAACCCACGAAACTCCACGACGTACAGAAATTGGCAGGACGCGTTGCGGCATTAAGTCGTTTCGTTGCTCGACTAGGGGAGAAGGCGCTTCCTTTTTATGCACTTATGAAGAAGTCAGACGACAAATTTGAGTGGACAGAAGAAGCAGACGCAGCGTTTGCGCAATTGAAAAAAGTGCTTTCCACGCCACCAGTGCTGGTCGCACCTAAAGAAAAAGAGCCACTGCTGTTGTACATCGCCGCAACCAATCAGGTGGTGAGTACAGTTCTAGTAGTCGAAAGAAGTGAAGAAGGCAAAGCCCATGGCGTCCAGAGACCGGTATATTTCATCAGTGAAGTGCTATCTCCAACCAAACAGAGGTACCCGCATTATCAGAAGTTGGCATACAGTGTCTTCACAACTTCACATAAATTACGACAGTATTTTACTGTGCACCCAATTATAGTGGTCAATGAAGCGCCACTATCGAACATATTGAACAACCATTTAGCGACGGGCCGTGTCTCTTTGTGGGGAATCGAGTTATCTCCCATGGACATCACGTACGAAAAAAGGAAGACGATCAAGTCGCAAATCTTGCCAGATTTTACAGCAGAGTGGCTCGAGCTACAAAGCACGGGACCACCAGATTTATCGAGTACTTGGACAATGTACTTCGACGGTTCTAAGCGAGTCCAAGGCGCGGGCGCATGAGTAGTATTGATATCGCCTCATGGCGACAAATTAAAATATGTCTTAAGGATGAGCTTTCCACAGGCTTCTAACAATGAAGCGGAGTACGAGGCTTTGTTGCACGGAATGAAGATGGCTAAAGCTTGTGGAGCAACTCGCCTAAAAATATTTGGAGATTCTAACCTTGTTGTTCAGCAAGTTATGAACAGGTGTGACACAATCAATGACAACATGACGGCCTACAAGAATTTGTACCATTATCTCGAAGGAACGTTCGATGGATGCGAAGTCTCGCACATCAGCAGGAACAGCAATGAAGAAGCCGACACTTTAGCAAATATCGGATCACAATGCTTACCTGTGCCGTCTGGAGTATTTTGGGAAGAAATAGCGGAAAGATCAATAAAAAGTGCTAAAAGTTCGACTACCACAGCAGGCTCGGGGGCTACGACAGAACCAGAGGAGGTCATGATGATAGAAGAAACATGGATGCAGCCATATCTTGCGTACATGATAAATAAAAAACTACCAGAAGATGCAGTGGAGGCTATGAGGATAACTCGAAGATCGAAAGCATTTGTCGTGTTAGAAGGAAAATTATACAAGAGAAGTATTACCGGCGTTTTACAGCGTTGTGTAACACCCCAGGAAGGGCAAGCAATATTGAAAGACATACATGGCGGAGTATGTGGCCATCATGCTAGCAGCAGAGCAATAGCAGCAAAAGCTTTTCGAGCGGGATTCTACTGGCTAACAGCCATCGAGGACGCAAAAGATATAGTTCGAAAGTGTGAAGCATGTCAAAGGTTTGCATCCAGACCGCATGCACCAGCAGCGGAGCAACAAACAATACCATTATCCTGGCCCTTCGCACAACGGGGCCTTGACATGGTGGGAAAGTTGCACAAATCTTGGCCAGGAGGGCATGTCTACATGCTAGTGGCAGTCGATAAATTCACCAAATGGGTGGAAGCGGCTCCAGTAACAACTCAAGATTCTACAGCAGCAATCAGCTTCATCAAGTCAATAGTTTTTCGTTTTGGTGTACCACACAGCATCATCACAGACAACGGGACAAATTTTACTTCAAAAGAATTCAGAAGTTACTGCGAAGGATTGGGGATCAAGCTCAAATTCGCATCTGTGGCGCACCCGAAGACGAACGGGCAAGTCGAAAAAGCCAATGGCCTGATATGTAGTGGAATAAAAAAGAGGCTTTTAGCACCTCTCGAGAAAGCCAAGAGCGCTTGGGTAGAAGAATTGCCCTCCGTTCTTTGGAGCTTAAGAACTACGCCCAATGCAGCAACTCAAGAAACTCCTTTCTTCTTGGTCCATGGCGCAGAAGCCGTGCTTCCAGTCGAAGTTACACACGAGGCTCCAAGAGTGACAGCATATGACGAGGCGACGTTGACAGAAGCATTGCAAGACGACGTCGATGCGCTAGATGAAGCAAGAGACAAGTCATTAGAAAGGGCTACGCAATATCAACAAAGCTTATGAAACTACCATAGTAGTCGAGTTCGTCCACGATCCTTCGTGGTGGGAGACCTTGTTTTGCGACTCAGGCAAGACAGCCACGGGAAATTGGAGTCCCCTTGGGTGGGATCTTACATCGTCACGGAAGTAATACCAGGAGGAGCATATCGACTACAAGATAAGAAGACTGGGAAGGACGAGAGCAACCCGTGGAATGCAGAACAGCTACGACGTTTTTACGCGTAGACTAAATATAGAGGTATCAATATATTCGAGTTAGCCTTCTGAACCTAGAACATGAGGCCACAGGTCGGGTTCTTTGGGTTGAACTCGACAAAATTGTACGATTCTTTTGTTACTTCTCCGCTCGGGGGCTTCGACCCCTGGGTCGTACGAAAAGAATTATTATGGCAAGTTGGAGGCTTTTCTTCATTATAAGGTTGTTTAGACAACCCGATGAATATTGAGAGAACTTGGTTCATAAGAAGAACCCGATATTATTCCTACCTTTTTTGGTTCGCAAAGGGCCCGATATATGGAAAATATACCTCAGAACATGACTTGTTCTCATGGTACTAGCAAAAGACATCGACACCAGGTACGAATATTCATTACAGACAAGCATGGTAGCGAGGACATGATCAAATGAAATTACATAAAAAACACAACAAGTCCTAATGGAAGCGGACTTCAAGCTTCATACTTCTTCTGGCAAAGAGTGCCATCGTAGATCTTCACGTCAAACTTCGACGTACCGATATGGAAGTCGAAGGCCATGAAGAAGCCTTGATGGATGTCGTGGTCCTCAGCAAACTGCGACCAGCCACCCCTGAAGTACTGCTCGCCGTCACCATCATACCACACCTCCACCTCGTATGGGATGCCACCGCCAGACTGTTCACGGAGAACCGCCTCTCGCAGTTCGCGGCCATCCATAAACTTCGTAAAATTCAGCGGCAGGCGCTGAATCTCACGGCACTGCGCCATGGCAATGCAAAGGAAGGAAAAGATCTGGGGAGGCACAGCAGGAGCAGCTGGAGCAGCAGGAGGAGGAGCGATTGGACCTGGAGCGACGTTAGTCACTTTGGGTTTGTTCTTGCTACCAGATGGGCGGCCGGGACGACGCTTAGCCGGAGCATCCGAAGAAGTTCCTGCGGCGGCCGGCGTGGTGTTCTTGTTCTTACTTCCACGAGGGCGACCCCGACCTCGTGGCGCCACCGAGGAGCCAAGGGTCAGACGAGAACCTTCAGCATCAGCCATGAGTACAACAGAAAATCCTCGAAAAAACCCTAGACAGAGGAAGAAGATGATGCGGCGGAGGAGGAGTCTGATTAGGGTTTTTTACCTTAATCAGCAGGCGCCTTATTTATAAGCACGTATTATTGGGCCTTCGGGCTACAGCAAAGCCCGTGAACATAATTTACAACAGGAGTTAAATTCTGCGCACATCAGACGATAATATCAACGAAGAAGAATAAGAAAAGGAGATTATGCGATATGAAAACCTCGACTTGGACTCGGGGGCTCGTCAACAGTAAGATGTTCACAGAAGAAAGAAGAGCTGAACTTTGAGCCTATGCTTGACTACAAGTCGCCAAACATAGCCTCGGGGGCTACTCCCATCGGGAGCGCTGAGCGCGCACCCGATAGAGATAAGATAATCAATATTGGAGATGCGGAAGGATAAGCATACAAACTTCGACTACGTAGTCGACAAAATGAAGATAGATTACTCCCATCGGGAGCGAAGAAGATTAATTTAAAATCCGAAATTCTTTAGTTTTATCAGTTAAAAATTTGGCTGCGAATATGAGATTCTCGAGTTGCGTTATCGCAACGAAACTCGAATGCCGTGATTTATCACGAAGGTAAGACCCCGGGATCCGTCCTGTGTGGCCTGGTATACGCACATGGATGCGCTCTGCTGGTATGTATCCATGTCTACGACGCGAAGAAAATCCTGGTGGACGCACTGGGTACCCTGAGAATCACTGGGATTCATTCTTTGTAAGTCCTAAATGCGGCAAAAGAGTGGGTTTGACTGGTATCCCGAATTCAAGTCCAAGGGGATTGAATTTGAAGTAGGTGACAAGTATCTGCTCCGGCAGTTAGCTGACCTCTAGATCCGTCAGAGTTGTCAGGCTTGTTCATCAAACCCCCTTGCGAAAAAAATATCATGAAAATAAGTCGAAAAGACCAAGTCGAAGATTTGAAGATATGAAGAAGTCGAAGAATTAATCAAGTTGAAGATTTGAAGATTAGAGATTCAACCTGAATCTGCAATTCTGGTAGAATCTTAGGGGCTACTGACAAGGGTATAGTTAATAGAGCCCGTTAGTTAAGTACCCCTAAGGCCCGTTTAGCTAGGCCCAATTGTAATGATAGTCGAATACGAGTTATTTCCGTATGTCGATATTTGTAATCTGTATCGGACCCTACCCGATCCTCGAGACCTAGCCACCTATATATAGGGGTCAGGAGGGGACGGTGTAGGGCAGATTGAAAGCAAGCCAGGTTGAACACCCAAGTCTACTTTCGATATACACCTATTTCGACTATCTTTACCTTCGAGTTCATCCGACGCCCTATCTCCCCGATCTTAAGTCCTTCATCTAGGACATTTGTCGAGTTAACCCTCGTCAACGGGTGTAAGATAGTTTTACACACGCGAGTGATATGGTTCTACTTGGCGAGCCTAGCATATACAGACATGGTCTCGAAACACGAATCGAAAGGTTAAGCATGAGTAATATGGTTGATATGATGAACATGGTGATGTTTGCCTTTGAAACTATGTCGTTTTACGTGATGATCGGTTGCGGTATAGTGAATTTGGTTCGTGTAATCATTTAAGAAAACTAAGAAGGATGTTGTTTTTAAGTGGGAGTTCACTTAGTAATTTTGAATTAAATAACTCAATTTATTATGAACTAAATCAAAGTGAATTTGCATAGTTTGTTGTAGTTATTAGCATCCGTTTACTACCTTGCAATTAGCTATAATTGAGATAATAGAACTATATAATTCTGGATGTTAACTTTACAAATTGGTATCGTATTGTTTGAATGTCAATCTGAAGTTTAAAGTCCTATTACAAACTTTTAGCAAACCTTGTTTACTCGATTAAATTTAATAAATAGTATTAAATCAAGAGTAACAATTCGAGTGTTAGTATCTAAGTATCACACTTGCCTCCATGATCCTTGATATTCAAAAGTTGTTTTTAGTATCAAGGTTATCTAGGAGTTGAAAGAATTGTTTCATAAACTATCATGCATGGAAGATATTGTGATATCTGAAACAATGTTTGGTTGCAATTTTATAGAGTATAATTTAGTAAGCGACAAGTTCTCATATTGTATGAGAATTTGCGAAGATTGGAGACGCTAGGCTTCCAGATCTCCTAAAAAGGTTTTAGTAACTAAAATTATACTCGCAATTCGTCCTTATGAGCTATCGTAGCTTGATCATGAAAGTTGTCATGATAGGATGAATACAAGATATATGTGAAATGTTTACTACACTAAAAGATTACTAAAGAATGGAATTTGAAAGAACGCCAAATATTTGATGATGGTGATCTACTTCAAAGTGTGACTCTAAGGGTATTAGTGTTTGACTAATCACGCTTTAAACTATGTGCCATGTGTATGGAGCCCCAATTGATGTTGATAGATTCTTCTAAAAAGGAAAAAGAATTGCTAAAAGAGAATCTGAAATTTATTCTGGCGGAAAAGAAAAGACTGGAAATGTCCAGCTCGGGTATATAGATGATATACATGTTATGGGTGTATCCATTGCTTGTTAAAATAATGTGGTTCTTGGGTATTTTGATACTAAATTGGTTGGTATAAACTGTCATACAGAACAATATAATACAAGAACTGCAATGGCCTAATTAACTATCAAATGAATATGGGATAATTCTCATCGAAAACAAATAAAGTGTTACCATGTTTTGTTGGAATTAAACCTAGCCTTCAAGATTTGTTTTTAATAATTGTTATTATGTTCTGGTATTATGAGAAAAATGGTTGGTCAAATTATTACCGCATTCATAAAAGATGGATGAACGTTTATCTTGTTGGAGAAATCACATCCATAACACTAATGCTAAAAATGTCTCAAGACAAATGATTAGAAGATCACCTATGAGTGATGATGACTACGCACGCGTCTGTTCTTGTAGACAGTGTTGGGCCTTGATACGTCTCAAACGTATCTATAATTTTTGATGCTCCATGCTTGTTTTTACACCATTTGCTTAGTGTTTTGTTACACTTCGTGGTGTTTTTATGCATTTTCCGGAACTAACCTATTAACAAGATGCCACAGTGCCAGATCCCTGTTTTCTGCTATTTTTGTGTTTCAGAAAAGTTCCACAGAAAATATATTCTCGGAATTGGACGAAACAAAAGCCGAACATCCAGAAATTTACCGAAGCTTCCAGAAGTCTGAAGAGGAGACGGAGGGGGCCCACGGGCCGCCCACACAACAGGGCGGCGCGGCCCAGCTCCTGGCCGCGCCCCCTATGTGTGTGGCCGCCCTGGTCCACTTCTGATGCCGCTCCTTCGCCTATAAAGACCCCCCGACGGGAAAAACCTAAACACCCGATCATCTTTCCAAAAACACATGCGATCCGCCGCCGTCGTCGACCCGAGATCGGGAGGGTCCAGAAGCTCTTCCCGGCACCCTGCCAGAGAGGGGAATCACCACCGGAGGTCTTCTTCGTCGCCATGCTTGCCTCCCGCGCGATGAGTGAGTAGTCTACCTTGGACTATGGGTCCATAGCAGTAGCTAGATGGTTATCTTCTCGACCATGGGCTTCATGTTTAGATCTCATGAGCTGCCTTACATGATTGAGATCACCGTTATGTAATTCTACATGTTGTGTTTGTTGGGATCCGATGAATATTGGTGTTATGTTGAGTTGATGTACTGAATCATATATCTTATGTTATCTCTATATTGTTTATGATCTTGCATGCTCTTCGTTGTTAGTAGCTATCTTGGCCAAGTAGATACTAGTGACTCCAAGAGGGGGTATTTATGCTCGATAGTTGGGTTCATGCCTCTATTTAATCTGGGGGAGTGACAGAAACCTCTAAGGTTGTAGATGTGCTGTTGCCACTAGGGAGAAAACAACATTCTTATGTCCAAGGGCATATGCTTTGTTTACATTACACACTTTGCTTAATGCAGTTATCTGTTGTTCGCAACTTAATACTCATGGGGTGTTCGGACGATATCCCCGTGAGTGGATTATTAGTCATAGATGCAGTTGGATGGCGGTCTATGTATCTTGTTGTAATGCCCAGAGTAAATCTCATAGTGATCCTCGCGACATATGCATGTTATCTTTATTCTATCAATTGCCCAACTGTAATTTGTTTACCCAGCATGTGTTATTTATCTTATGGAGAGACACCACTAGTGAACTGTGGACCCCGGTCCAATTTTCTTTATATTGCTATCACCTGTTTACTTACTTGCATTGTTTACTTTCTCGCATACTACTATTGCTTTCCACTCGATACGCTCATACCTTTGTTTACAGCAAACCGGTGAGATTGACAACCTCATCGTAAGTTGGGAGCAAAGTATTTGGTTGTGTTGTGTGCAGGTTCCGCGTTGCTAGTAGTTGAAGACGCGCTAACAAGTGTCGTAAACGGCGCCCTTGTTGGAGTGTCACTAGGCTAGCTAGCATCACCTTCTGGAGTTTGGCTTTTCCTGGACTGACAAACCTTGGTTTCTTACTGAGGGAAAAACTTGTTGATGTGCTCATCATACCATCCTCTTTGGGTTCCCAACTGGACGGTGACTTACATCATTAACACCGTGCTGTATCAGGCCTCCAATTGCAGAATCTAAAGGAAATAACTTTGAGCACTCACACAAGAGTATGCGAGTACCTTTTACCTTACCTCCCTGGCAACGGCGCCAGAAAAGAGCTTGATGTCTATGCACGAGTCTGTTCTTGTAGATAGTGTTGGGCCTCCAAGTGCAGAGGTTTGTAGAACAGCAGCAAGTTTCCCTTAAGTGGATCACCCAAGGTTTATCAAACTCAGGGAGGAGGAGGTCAAAGCTATCCCTCTCGAACAACCCTGCAATTATGATACAGAAAGTCTCTTGTGTCCCCAATACACCCAATACACTTGTCAGATGTATAGGTGGACTAGTTCGGCAAAGAGATAGTGAAATACTAGTGGTAGTAATGATTATAAGTAGTAAATGTAATCTGAAATAAATATCACTACGAGCAAACATGTAACAAAACTGAAAGGAAACAGTGTGCAATGCTTGGAAACAAGGCCTAGGGATCATACTTTCACTAGTGGACACACTCTCAACAAAGTAACATAATTGAACCAATAGATACTAACATCAATATGCAACTCAAAATAGTTCTCCAATGGAAAACGAATACTAATCATGCGTAGGTCTACAAAGCACTCCTCAAAGTCCGTATTTCCCCAAACTAGATTGTCCCACACTGTCACCGTGAACGCACTAGATGGTTCCAACAAACACCAACAATTCATAGAAACATTAACCAAAAAGACACACATGATGCGCACACTATCACCGTCACACCATGATACAAGGTATCTCCGGAGTTTACAAATATAAAGCACGAGAGTAGCATAATATCTGAATAATAACATCTACCAATTCAACTAGATACAAAGATCATGATCACATAAAGATCACATCATGGGAGAGAGAGGTGAACCACATGGCTACCGGTAGAGCCCTCAGCCTCGGGGGAGAACTACTCCCTCCTCATCATAGGAGACAACAACGGAGATGGAGATGGTGGTGAGGTCGATGGAGACGGCGGAGACGGCGATGGAGACCGATGGAGATGGCTCTAGAGGCACTTCCCCATCCCGGTAGGGTGCCGGAACAGAGACTTCTGTCCCCCGAAATTCGGCGGCGGCGGCGGCGGAGCTGCGGAACTCTTTCTGGAAATTTGCCGATTGTTTTAGAGTTTTCCGTCGGGAGGCTCTTTATAGGCGAAGGGGCATCGTCAGGAGTGGACCAGGGGAGCCTCACCACAGGTGGGCGCGGCCAGGGCCTGGGCTGCGCCCCTGGTGGTGAGGGTGCCCTCTGGCCCCCCTCCGGCTCCCGTTTGGTCCTCGTCCTTCCTCCCGGCAAAATATGAGTTTCGATCTTTGTTTTGTCCAATTCCGAGAATATTTCCTGTGTAGCTTTTCTGAAACACAAAAATAGCAGAAAATAGGGAACTGTCACTATGGCATCTTGTCAATAGGTTAGTTCCGGAAATCGCATAAAAATGCCACGAAGTGTAAACAAAACATGAAGCAAATGGTGTAAAACAAGCATGGAGCATCAAAAATTATAGATAAGTTTGAGACGTATCAAGCATCCCCAAGCTTAACTCCTGCTCGTCCTCGAGTAGGTAAGTGATAACAAAAGAATAATTTTTGAGGTGACAAGCACCATCACAATCTTGATCATCTAAGTAAGCATTGAGTGCTGGGATCAAAGAACTTAAAACATGGGCATAAAAGACATAATCTTGACAATAAAAACTTAGCAATCATGTTATAACATGAAAAAAAACACAAACGAAAGATCATGAACAATGAAACATTGAAAGTCAAGTGTGTGTTCAAATCATATGGAAAAACATAGCAAATGGTTTTCCGCTTGTCCTTCATGGAATAGCAAAACATAAATGCATAGGACACCTTCAAGTTTAAGAGGGCGACTAGATACAAATAATTTAAGAACAAGTGAAACCAAAATAATGAATCAATCAATGATAACTTTGGGACAATGCACATTATACTCAAAATGGCAACTATGCTCTATTAGTCGGTGCATAAAGGTAGAAGGTGGAGACTCAACATAAAAGTAAAAGAAAGGCCCTTCGCAGAGGGAAGCAGTGATTGCAAGTTTTATAAACCTTCAAAAATTATGGTACTTACTAGCTTTGAGCTCTCATTGCCCCCATCATAGGAATCTTGAATGGTTAAAGTAAATGCAAGAACGTCTATGAGCATATGCTTGACAAATCATAAGTTGAAAACCTCGTGTCCCGTGAAGTACGAATACCCAAACCTCATGCTACTCGACTTAGAGTCCCAAGCAAGCTCTTGTCATTGTAAGTATACACATATCATCAAGAACCGCCAACGGGGTACCTCCTTGCCTGATGACATGGAACAAGCCCACATCAAAATGACAGGATAAACAGACAATGAACACCTCAGCATCTCTTTTATTTACCATTGGTATAGCTTTATATTTTGAGATGCATCGTCAAATGTCCACTATGGGCATGCTGTAAATTTCCACCATGAATGATGCATGGCTTAGATTAGCAGCCCAGGCGTTTCTCTAACACATATACAAACTCCATGACCCCGCAAGATTCCCAACTTATTTCACATCGTGAGTATCCATAAACAAAAGATCACAATATCAACTCAAATAAGAGAAGTGCAATGTTGAAAGCTTACCCCATGACGGCATGGTTTGGCTAATTTCCAACTTACAACTTGCAAGCATAATGTCAACATAAAAGAGCCACAATGTTAAAATTTTAAAAGCAAGAAATGTAAAGTGTGCCATCAGGTTTGTGAGAGCTTTACTGACTAATTTTCACATAACACCAAAAAGAGTTTAATTTGAAGGGTAGATAAAAGCAAGTCAAATGTACTTTGGAATAGCAAATTGCTAATAGGTATGTATGGTGGACACATTGGAATAACTTAGTTTTTGGGAGTTGGATGCACGAGTAGAGCTCATACTCAGTACAAAATGAGGGCTAGCAAAAGACTGGGAGCGACCAACTAAGAGAACAATAACGGCCATAATCATGCATAGCGACAAAACATCATTAAGAGAAGCATAAAATGGCATCAAAAGTCAAAAACTAAATGATCGAAGAGGCTTATGGCGACTTTGTACAAGTCAAACATATTGTAAGCATGCGCCAAGTCAACCCAAATAAAGCATCAAGGAGAAAACCAAATTAATGCTTCCAAATAATAAAAACAACGCATGATTTTTTCAAAGGCTCATTAAGCAATCTCAGTCATTTGAGACAATTCATGCTACAACAAAAATCACTAAGCATACTATCAAAATGACATCAAGCATGGCATGAAAAAGTCTAAGCCGCAGTCTAAACAAGCTCCTTTTTGTACCACTTTTTTACATGAAACTTTTTCTCTTTTCCAACACCATTCAAACCTTTTTGAAACAACTCTTTTGATGAATACCAACATAGACCAGAGGTCCAAATACACCTTGATACAAAGATAAAACAAGATCTGAACAAAAATCAAGGCGAAAAACGAAAGCTAAACGCAGTAGCAGAAAAAGAGAACACTCGTTGAACGATAAGAGTGAAAACTAGAGTGTTCTTGGTAATGAAAAACAGAGTATATCTCCCTCCAAAACAAACATGATGTGATCCAACCATTTATTGCAGCAAACAAATCAAAAGAAAACTGAAAGCAAACACAACTGACGCTCCAAGAAAAACGCATAGAATATGAAGCAATAAAAATATAGTGTCTTGAAAGGTGACCTGATTTTTGCCAATGAAGAAGGGGTGCCTCGGGGGCATCCCCAAGCTTTGACGCTTGTACCTCTTGGATATTTCTTGGGGTGCATGGGCATCCCCAAGCTTGAGCTTTTGTCCATTCTTCACCTCATCTCATCATTCTCCAATCCCTACACTTGAAAACTTCCTTCATACAAAACTCAACACAATTTTATTAGCAACATTAGTGTAAGCATAATAATGAATTAACCCTTTTTTGGTTCAGATTTCAACTCAAAACCACCACATATAAAGTATATACTACTGTAGCAACTTCCCCAAAAGCTCTGTGATCAAAAGAACTAAAAAAGAAAGCGATCGAGAGGCAAACACAAATAGTGGCAGAAATCTGTCAAAACAGAACAGCTGTCAAAGTTCGATTTTTTCGAGGACCTTCTGTTGCTCAAATCAAAAAGTGCAAAACTAATGAAAGTTTGGATATAACGTGGGGCATATGCACAAGAAATAGCAGGTCAAAAAGATATTCTGAGAATTTTCACGAATTTTTATGGTGCAGCACCGAAATCTGTTTCAGGATAGCAACTTCCCCAAATCTCACCTCACTCAAATTAGAGGTTCCAAGACTCAAATAAAAGAAAAAGTACTGAAAAGTAAAACATTGGGTTATCTCCCAAAAGTGCTTTTCTTTAATGCCTTTGAGCTAGGCGCAGTAATTTCAGAAAATGCTCACATAGGCGCCCGAAAAGAACTTAAGGCAAAGTTGCCACAAAAGAACTTGAAGCAAGATAGAGCATTAAAAAGCAAACATGAAACACATTTAAATCTAAACCACTTCCTATGCATAGGAGTCTTGTAAGAAAATAAATCAACGAGGCACATAGTAGCAAACATGGATAGATAAAACAAGTGCAACATCAAGATTTGCAACATAAAGAGGGGAAACTCAATATTGTTGAGATCCATCAAACTATGTTTCCCTCTCTCATAGTAACTTTCAGTAGCATCATGAATAGAATTAACAATATAACCATCACATAAAACATCCCTATCATGAGCCACATGCATAAAATAATTAATACTTCCCACATGAACAATCTTAGTAGGAGCAAATTCAACAGAATAATTATTTTCATCGCCATAGTAATCAAAAATAGGAGGCATATTGTAATCATACCTTGTTTTCTCCTCAAAAGTAGGTGAACTAAAAATATTATACTCATCATCGTAACCATCATAAACTAGATGTTTAGTATCATCATAAGCGATAGAATAGCTATCTTACAAAGCATATTCATCAAACATATCATCATAGGAAGGAACATGGATAGTACTAATGGTGCAACAATTATTAACCTCATAATTTTTAGAATTTGTACCAAAAAGATTTTCAATATCAAAAGTAGAGTGCTTTTCCCAATCATGATCACTAACATAGGTAACAGGCATGAGAACATCATCAAGATCAGAATTATCATAATCTATAATAGGAGCAACATGCTTAGGGGAAGATACCATTTCCTCTCTCCTTTTACTCCTCTTCTTCTTCTTCTTCTTACTCTTCTTACTCTCTCCTTTAGGAGGGAGAGACTTGAAAGGCATTTTCTCAGAAGAAACTTTGGAGGATTCCTCCTTTTTGTTAATAAGATAGAAACAAAAATCATCCGTGTGAAATTTGGGTAAAGCATCCTCTTTTATAACATTTTGTATGTAAGTATTTGCGAGGCACTACCAAAGAAGTCTTTCTAGATATCTCTTCACACCCCAAAAATAAAGTAAACTCATCATGCTGATTGAGAGTGATCTTGTCATCACAATACAAACTTGCGGTACTCATAGGATTAGAAGGGTCATTATTAGGGCCTGAGCATTGAAAATTAAAATGACCCTTTTCATGGCAAAGTTCACAAAGAAAAGGATAAAGCTCACAAACCTTTTCACCAAGCTCATCTAGAGCCTTGTGCCACATTCGGGTCTCTTCATTCCTATGGTGGATACAATAATCTTCTTTGTCGTGACTCTATTCACAAGGTCTAAGTACTCCGCAAAAATTAACATGCTTATAAGAAATAGTACTTTCAGAAGTTTGAGCATGTTTATTGCAATCATCAATAACAATATCACTTTCTATGCAAGTGTCTTTAAAAGGTTCATGATACACGCCCCATTTCCCTTAGGAACATTAATATGGAAAGCAAAGGCTCTAAAGCAATTAACCATAATTTGGGGATCAAGACCATATTTAGCACTAAGCTCTTGAAAATCAGCAGTTTCAGCAAAAGAGTTAATGCAATCATACTCATAATTTATACCCGATCCTTTACCTTTGTCACTATCCCAATCTTCAATATTGTTTTGAATTGTTTCAAGCAGATTCCACTTGACATCAACATCCTTGCTTGTGAAAGAGCCATCAAAGCATGCATCTAGATAGTCCTTGTAATATCCTGAAAGCCTTGCATAAAAATTATTAATAACAATATTACGAGGAAACTCATGAATAGGACATTTGAGCATTAGTGACTTCAATCTTCCCCGCGCTTGGGCTATGCTTTCTCCCTCATGCGGACGAAAATTATAAATATAATTCCTATCCTTATAAACCTCACTAGAAGGATAGAATTTAGAATAAAAGAGAGGTACAATTTCCTCCCAGTCGACAGGTCGGCCATCCTTCAGTGTTTTATACCATTCCGCAGCTCTGCCCTTCAATGATAGAGAAAATAGCTTCCTCTTAACTTGGTTCATCGAAATACCTGCACACTTGAACAACTCGCATAATTCATGTATAAAAAGCAAATGATCACCAGGATGGACAGTTCCATCTCCTAAATAGCAGTTATTCATAGCACGCTCAACAATTTTCATAGGTATTTTAAAAGGATGAGGAGCACAAACATCATTAGAAACATCACATATGGGAGATAAAATATCATCAGAGCAAACTTTCTCCACTAAAGTTGGGGAACTAAAAATATCATGCTTAGCAAAACCAGCTTCCCCAAGCTTAGACCTTTCTATAGCATTAGCAATAACGGTGTTCAAAGAATTCATACAAATAACATTGCTATGCGAAATAAGCTCCAAAGGTTTTTCAAACGCTTCAAATCTAAACTCAGGAAAGACACTATAAAACTCTTTATTTTCCATTAAGCCTAACTAGTAAAAATAAAAACAAGAAACAAAAAGATATAATTGCAGAATCTAAAGGAAATAACTTCGAGCACTCACACAAGAGTATGCGAGTACCTTTTACCTTACCTCCCCGGCAACGGCGACAGAAAAGAGGTTGATGTCTACGCACGCGTCTGTTCTTGTAGATAGTGTTGGGCCTCCAAGTGCAGAGGTTTGTAGAACAGCAGCAAGTTTCCCTTAAGTGGATCACCCAAGGTTTATCGAACTCAGGGAGGAGGAGGTCAAAGCTATCCCTCTCGAACAACCCTGCAATTATGATACAGAAAGTCTCTTGTGTCCCCAACACACCCAATATACTTGTCAGATGTATAGGTGGAGTAGTTCGACGAAGAGATAGTGAAATACTAGTGGTAGTAATGATTATAAGTATTAAATGTAATCTGAAATAAATATCGCTGGGAGCAAACATGTAACAAAACTGAAAGGAAACAATGTGCAATGCTTGGAAACAAGGCCTAGGGATCATACTTTCACTAGTGGACACACTCTCAACAAAGTAACATAATTGAACCAATAGATACTAACATCAATATGCAACTCAAAACAGTTCTCCAATGGAAAACGAACACTAATCATGTGTAGGGCTACAAAGCACTCCTCAAAGTCCGTATTTCCCCAAACTAGATTGTCCCACACTGTCACCGTGAACGCACTAGATGGTTCCAACAAACACCAATAATTCATAGAGATATTAACCAAAATGACACACATGATGCGCACACTGTCACCATCACACCATGATACAAGGTATCTCCAGAGTTTACAAATATAAAGCACGGGAGTAGCATAATATCTGAATAATAACATCTACCAATTCAACTAGATACAAAGCTCATGATAACATAAAGATCACATCATGGGAGAGAGAGGTGAACCACATAGCTACCGGTAGAGCCCTCAGCCCCAGGGAGAACTACTCCCTCCTCATCATAGGAGACAGCAACGGCGATGGAGATGGCGGTGAGGTCAATGGAGACGGCGGAGACGGCGATGGAGACCGATGGAGATGGTTCCGGAGTCACTTCCTCGTCCTGGCAGGGTGCCGAAACAAAGATTTCTGTCCCCCAAAATTCATCGGCGCCGGCGGCGGAGCTGCGGAACTCTTTCTAGAAAATTGCCGATTGTTTTAGGGTTTTCCGTCGGGAGTCTCTTTATAGGCGAAGGGGCGTCGTCAGGAGTGGACCAGGGGAGCCTCACCACATGTGGGTGTGGCCAGGGCCTGGGCCGTGCCCCCTGGTGGTGAGTGTGCCCTCTGGCCCCCCTCCGGCTCCCGTTTGGTCCTCGTCCTTCCTCCGGGCAAAATAGGAGTTTCGGTCTTCGTTTCGTCCAATTCCGAGAATATTTCCTGTGTCGCTTTTATGAAATACAAAAACAGTAGAAAATAGGGAACTGGCACTGTGGCATCTTGTCAATAGGTTAGTTCCAGAAATCACATAAAACGCCACGAAGTGTAAACAAAACATGAAGCAAATGGTGTAAAATAAGCATGGAGCATAAAAAATTATAGATACGTTTGAGACGTATCAAGTGACACCACCGTTTAAATCATATTGGAAATAAAACATGAAGGAACTTCATATTGATAGAATTTTGGAGTCTTTTGATTTTTGAATCAATTGACGCCTGTAAAAATTTCCTAGAGATGATTAAAAACTCCATTTGTAGGCCAAAGAAGGATGGACGACTAACTTATTGGACATTGTACATGTTGATGTATATAGTCCATTATGTGTAGCTGTCAGTGGTGGATCTTTGAACTTCATTTAGTTTAACCGAGGATTTGAGTAGATATATGTGTATATTTACTTGATAAGGACGAAGCATGAAATATTTAAAAAATGTTCAAAGTATTTCTCGATGAAGTGGAAAATCATTATAACAAGAGAATAAAGAATTATGATTGGATCATAAAGGAAGATATTTGAATTACAAGTTTAGAAACACCTACAAGTTGAGGAATCGTTCCACAGACTTGCATTTCCCGAAACACCATAGGAGTATGGAGTGTTCGAGAGATGAAATCAAACTCTGTTAGATATTGTCGAATCAAAGGTGTGGTCTACGAAACTGCCATTATATTTGAAGGATAAAGCTTTAGAGACTACCGCTTTTACACTGAAAAGAGAGCCATCGTAATCTGTTGAAATGACACCATATGAGTTATGGCATGGGATAAAACCCAAGTTGTCTTTCTAAAAATTTGGTATGCTAGGCATATGTAAAATGTTTACAACCAAAGTCGGATAAGTACGTCTGACGAGGGGTTAACTCGACAAATGTCCTAGATGAAGGACTTAGGATCGGGGAGATAGGGCGCCGGTGAACTCGAAGGTAAAGTTAGTCGAAAAATAGGTATGCGTAGAAAGTAAACTTGGGTGTTCAACCTGGCTTGCTTTCAATCTGGCCTACACCGTCCCCTCCTGGCCACTATATATAGGTGGCCAGGCCTCGAGGATTGGGTAGGGTCCGATACAGATTAGAATATCGACATACGGTAAAGACTCGTATTCGACTATCATTACAATTGGGCATAGCTTAACCGGCTTCAGGGGTACTCAACATACAGGTTCTATTAACTATACCCTTGTCAGTAGCCCCTGAGATTCTACCAGAATTGCAGATTCGGGTTGAATCTCTAATCTTTATATCTTCGACTTGATCAGTTCTTCGACTTTTTCTTATCTTCAAATCTTCGACTTGGTCTTTCGACTTATATTCATGATAATTTGCTCGCAAGGGGTCTTGATGAACAAGCCTGACAACTCTGACGGATCAAGAGGTCAGTTAACTGCCGGAACAGATACTTGTCACCTACTTCAAATTCAATCCCCTTGGACTTGAATTCGGGATACTGGTCAAACCCACTCTTTTGCCGCATTTAGGACTTACAAAGAATGAATCCCAGTGATTCTCAGGGTACCCAGTGCGTCCACCAGGATTTTCTTCGTGTCGTAGACACGGATACATACCAGCAGAGCGCATCCATGTGCGTATACCAGGCCACACAGGACGGATCTCGGGGTCTTACCTTCGTGACAAGTCACGGCATTCGAGTTGCATTGCGATAACGTAACTCGAGAATCTCATGTCGCAGTCAAATTTTGACTGAAAATATTCGGGTTTCTACAACCATAAAACTCGCTCCCGATGGGAGTAATCCTTTTGTATTTTGTCGACTATATAGTCGAAATTTGTTTGATATACTTCCTTCATCCTTGAAATTGATTATCTCATCCTCTATCGGGTGCGCGCTCAGCGCTCCCGATGGGAGTAGCCCCCGAGGCTATGTTTGAATACTTGTAGACAAGCATAGGCTCAAAAAATTCACTTCGTCTTCTTCTTTGTAATATTTCCTGTTTATAAGCCCCCGAGTCCAAGGCGAGGTCTTTTATATCGTGCTACCACACTCCCCTCTTCTTATTTGTTCTCCTTTGGCGTTTACCGTCTGCTACGTGCAGGATTTAACTTTTTTGTAGAATACGTTGATGGGCTTTGCTTATCACGGGGGCCCGATAATACGTGCTTATAAATAAAGCGCCTTCTGGCAAGGGTAAAAACCCTAATCAGATTCTTCCTCCGCCACATCATCTTCTATTTCTCATCTAGGGTTTGCTAGCCTTTTCCCTTGTTCACATGGCGGACGCAGATGGTTCTCGTCTGAACCTTGGTTCTCCGGTGGCGCCGCGAGGTCGGGGTCGCCCTCGTGGAAGCAAGAACAAGAGCAACACAACTCCGACCGCCGCGGGAGCGTCATCAGCTGCTCTGGTGAAGCGTCGTCCCGGCCGCCCACCTGGTAGTAAAAACAAGCCCAAGGTAACTAGCGCTGCTCCAGGTCCAAGCGCTCCTCCTCCTGCTGCTCCTGCTGTTCTTCCCAGGATCTTCTCCTTCTTTTGCATTGCCATGGCGCAGTGCCACGAGATTCAGCGTCTGCCACTGAATTTCACAAAGTTCATGGATGGGCGTGAACTGTGAGAAGCGGTTCTTCGTGAGCAATCTGGCAGCAGGACTCCATATGAAGTGGAGGTTTGGTATGATGGCAACGGCGAACAGTACTTTAAGGGTGGCTGGTCGTAGTTTGCAGAAGTCCACGACATCCACCAAGGCTTCTTCATGGCCTTCGACTTCCACATCGGCACGTCGAAATTCGACGTGAAGATTTATGACGGCACCCAGTGCCAGAAGAAATATGAAGCTGAAGTCCACTTCCACTAGGATCTGTTTTTTATGTAATTTCGTTTGATAATGTCCTTGCTGCCATGTTATCTGTAATGAATGCTCGTACTCTGTTCTGATGTTATTACTAGTACCATGAAAACAAGTCACTTGTTCTGAGGTATGCTTGAGATATATCGGGTTCTTTGTGAACCAATTAGTATGAAGAATTTCGGGTTCTTTTGTGAACCAAATTGTTTGAGTATTTATCGGGTTGTCTGTACAACCTTATAGTGAAAAAGATCTCCAAGTCGCGATAAAAATTCCTTTCGTACGACCCGAGGGTTGAAGCCCCCGAGCGGAGAAGTAGAAATACTTGTACAACTTTGTCGAGTTCAACCCAAAGAACCCGACCTATGGCCTCATGTTCTGGGTTCAGAAAGTGAACTCGAGTTTAATTATACCACTAGATGTAGTCTACGCGTAGAAACGTCGTAGCTGCTCTGCGTTCCACGGATTGCTCTCGTCTTTTCCCGTCTTCTTGTCTTGTAGTCGATATGCTCCTCCTGGTATTACTTCTGTGACGATGTAGGGTCCTACCCAAGGGGACTCCAATTTGCCATGGCTGTCTTGCCTGAGTCGTAAAACTAGGTCTCCCACCATGAAGGATCGTGGACGAACTCGACTACTGTGGTAGTTTCGTAAGCTCTGTTGATACTGCGTGGCTCTTTCTAATGCCTTATCCCTTGCTTCATCTAGTGCATCGACATCGTTTTGCAGTGCTTCTGTTGATATTGTTTCATCGTATGCCGTCACTCTTGGGGCCTCATGTGTAACTTCGACTGGAAATACGGCTTCTGCGCCATGGACCGGGAAGAAAGGAGTTTCTTGAGTTGCTGCGTTAGGCGTAGTTCTTAGACTCCAAAGAACGGAGGGCAATTCTTCTACCCAAGCGCTCTTGGCTTTCTCGAGAGGTGCTAAAAGCCTCTTTTTTATCCCACTACATATTAGGCTGTTGGCTTTTTCGACTTGCCCATTTGTCTTCGGGTGCGCTCTTGGCTTTCTCGAGAGGGCAATTTGAGCTTGATCCCTAGTCCTTCGCAATAACTCTTGAATTCCTTTGAAGTGAAGTTTGTTCCGTTGTCTGTGATTATGCTATATGGTACACCAAAACGGAATACTATCGACTTGATGAAGCTGATTGCTGCTGTCGAATCCTGAGTTGTTACCGGGGCCACTTCTACCCACTTGGTAAATTTATCGACTGCCACTAGCATGTAAACATGCCCTCCTGGCCAAGATTTGTGCAACTTTCCCACCATATCGAGGTCCCATTCGCAAAGGGCCAAGACAATGGTATTGTTTGTAGCTCTGCTGCTGGTGCATGCGGTCTAGATGCAAATCTTTGACATGCTTCACACTTTCGAACTATATCTTTTGCGTCTTCGATGGCTGTTAGCCAATAAAATCCTGCTCGGAAAGCCTTTGCTGCTATTGCTTTGCTGCTAGCATGATGGCCGCACACTCTACCGTGTATGTCTTGTAATATTGTTTGTCCTTCCTGGGGTGTTACACAACGCTGCAAAACACCGGTAATACTCTTCTTGTATAATTTCCCCTGCAACACGACAAACGCCTTCGATCTTCGAGTTATCCTCTTGGCCTCCACTGCATCTTCTGGTAATTGTTTATTTAGCATGTATGCAAGGTATGGCTGCATCCATGTTTCTTCTATCATCATGACCTCCTCTGGCTCCGACGGAGCCCCCGAGTCTGCTGCAGTAGTCGAGCTTTTCCCGCTTTTTATTGATCTTTCTACTATTTCTTCCCAAAATACTCCGGACGGCACGGGTAAACACTGTGACCCGATATTTGCTAAATTGTCGGCTTCTTCATTGCTATTTCTGCTTATGTGCGAGACTTCGCATCCGTCGAATGTTCCTTTGAGATAATGATATAAATTCTTGTAGGCCATCATGTTGTCATTGATTGTGTCACATCTGTTCATAACTTGCTGTACCACAAGGTTGGAATCTCCAAATATTTTTAGGCGAGTTGCTCCACATGCTTTGGCCATCTTCATTCCATGCAACAAAGCCTCGTATTCTGCTTCGTTATTAGAAGCCTGTGGAAAGCTCATCCTTAAGACATACTTCAATTTGTCGCCGTGAGGCGATATCAAGACCACTCCTGCGCCTGCGCCTTGAACTCTCTTAGAACCATCGAAGTACATTGTCCAAACACTGGATAAGTCTGGTGGTCCCGTGCTTTGGAGCTCCAGCCACTCTGCCGTAAAATCTGGCAAGACTTGCGACTTGATCGCCTTCCTTTTTTCGTACGTGATGTCCATGGGAGATAACTCGATTCCCCACAAAGAGACACGTCCTGTTGCTGAAGGGTTGTTCAATATGTTTGATAGTGGTGCTTCATTGACCACTATAATTGGATGCACCGCAAAGTACTGTCGCGGTTTTCGTGCAGTTGTGAAAACACTATATGCAAGTTTCTGATAATGCGGGTACCTCTGTTTTGTTGGAGACAACACTTCACTGATGAAATACACCGGCCTTTGGACGCCATGGGCTTTTCCTTCTTTGCTTCTTTCGACTACTAATACTGTGCTCACCACCTGATGGGTTGCGGCGATGTAGAGTAGCAGTGGTTCTTTTTCTTTTGGTGCGACCAGCACTGGCGGCGTGGAAAGCACTTTTTTCAGCTGTGCAAAAGCTGTGTCTGCTTCTTCCGTCCATTCAAATTTATCATCTGACTTCTTCATAAGTGCATAGAAAGGAAGCGCCTTTTCTCCCAATCGAGCAACGAAACGACTTAAAGCCGCGATGTGCCCTGCAAGTTTCTGTACGTCGTGTAGTTTCGCGGGTTTCCCCATTGTCAAAATCGCTTGAATGTTCTCTGGGTTCGCCTCTATTCCTCGTGCTGATACCAGGAACCCTAAAAGTTGTCCTGCTGATACGCCGAAGGAACACTTTGTCGGGTTAAGCTTAAACTTGTACCTGCTCAGGTTGTCAAAGGTTTCTGCCAAGTCGCTGATTAGAGATTTCTCCTCTCTTGTGGTGATGACTACATCATCAATGTAGACTTGGATGTTGCGCCCTATTTGGCTTCCGAGGCAATTTTGCATCATCCGTTGATAAGTTGCTCCTGCATTTTTTAGACCGAACGGCATCACTTGGTAGCAAAACACTCCATATGGTGTGATGAAGGCCGTTTTTTCTTCGTCTTCTTTCTTCAATTTAATCTGATTGTAACCAGAATATGCGTCCATAAATGAAAGCCTTGCGCATCCCGCTGTTGAATCGATTATCTGATCGATGCGGGGTAGAGGGAAGGGATCCTTTGGACAATGCTTATTGAGAGATGTGTAGTCGACACATACTCTTTGTACGTCTGTGTTCTTCTTGGGTACTATGACTGGGTTCGACACCCAACTCAAAGTTTTGATTTCTCTGATAAATCCGGCATTTTCTAGCCTGTGCAACTCTGATGCTATCGCCTTTCTCTTAGGTTCATCAAATCGTCGTAATGGCTGCTTAACTGGCTTTGCCTTGGGATCTACATTTAATGCGTGCTCGACGAGTTCCCTGGGAACCCCTGGCATGTCTGATGGACACCAAGCGAAGATTTCCCAGCGCTCACGGAGGAACTCAACGAGCGCGCTTTCCTATGCGGGATCCAAGTTCACCGCAATTGATGTTGTCTTACTTGCATCTGTAGGGTGGACCTGGATTTTCTTCGAGTCCTGAGACGTGTCGAAAGCCTGATCTGGCAGGGATCGTCCAACGTCGGGTAGTACATTATGATCCGTTTCTCCTTTTAACCTCTCGTATTCCGCTGTCATGCCGAAGGTTTGCGCCATCCTGTTGAATTCTCTGTCGCATGTGTTGGCTACTTCAAAGCTCCCTTGTAATGTGATTGTTCCTTTGGGTCCTGGAATTTTTAACATAAGATACGCGTAGTGTGGTACTGTCATGAATTTTGCAAATGCTGGGCGCCCCAGGATTGCATGATATTGTGACGGCCAGTCCATAACTTCGAATTCCAGCTTCTCTCTTCGGTAGTTGCCGCTACTGCCAAAGCAGACATCGAGTTCTATTCTTCCCAAAGGGTAGTTTGCGGCTCCTGGTACTATTCCGTGAAAGGAGCAATTTGTTGGCTTCAGACTCGACAGTGAGATGCACATTGCCTTTAGGGTTCTAGCATATATTAAGTTTATGCCACTCCCTGCATCTATGAACACTCTTCTGATGTCGTACCCTCCTATTTGCGCCTTTAGAACCATAGGCGAGTGGCCTGGCCTGGGAACTTTCTTCGGGTGGTCTACTCTACTGAACTTGACTGATTGGTCTGACCACCGTAGGTACTCTGTGGTAGCTGGTGGTGATGATATTGCTAGGTTTACTTGCCTGGATATGCTTTTTTGCTCCTTCTTTGACCTGGGCACCGGTTGAATCATGGCTGATATGTAAACTTTTGACTCTAGGTGCCTTGCTAGCCTTTGCATTTGATATCCTTGACTTCTATGTTGTTCTCCTTGCCTTCCTCCTTGGCTTGAGCCCATGGCATTTTGCAGCCTTAGGAATGTTCTACAATCCTTCATCTGATGATTTGAAACTCTTTTCCCGTCGAGATATGCGTAGTGGATTCGACAAGGTCCGTATAGCATGTCCTCGGCCGAAGGACCGGAGTATCTCGACTTTTCTACTCTTTTTGCTTGAAACTTCCCACTGTCATATCCTTCCTCTTCTTCTATTACGTAGCCCGTGGCTACCTGACTTCGCCTTTCTTGGTTACCCCTGCTGCGGTATCGTCTCCTCTGTCTGCTTATTCTATCGACTTCTGGTGAACGTCCTCTTTTGTTATTGTATGCATCTTCTCCATCAGCGAATTTGTTGACTTGTTCCATTAATTCGGCTACTGTTGTAGGTCTTGTTCTTCCTATTTCTTCCACGAGATCTGAGCGACGAAGTCCGGCCGTAAAGGCGTCTATTGCCCGTTCGTCGGAGACGTCCTCTGCTGAATTTTTGATTATGCTCCAGCGTTGTATATAAGAACGTAGAGTTTCGCCTTTCCTCTGTACGCACGCCTTAACTTCCTCCAGTGATGCCGGGCGTTTGTAAGTTGAGCGAAAATTTCTTGCGAATTGACTTTCGAGTTCCCCCCAACTTCCGATGGATTCGTTGGGTAGGGTATTCAACCAGGACCGTGCTGCGCCGGTGAGGTGTAGCTGCAAACTTTGCATTGCAGTCGCCTTTGTTCCCCCTAATATCTGTACTGCCTGCAGATAGTCTGATAACCATAGGGTAGGTTCTTGCGACCCGTCATACTTATGCTGGTCGTGTGGCAGTTTGAATCCTTTGGGTACCCGCGTTTTGTGAACCCTGCGGGTAAAGCATAACGCACCCATCTCTTTATCGTTGTCTTCATAATTCTCTTCCCTCCAAGCATGACGCGACTTGTTTACTCGAGCTTGCGCTATTATATTTCTTGCGTCCTCTTTCCTCTTCTGTCGCCTTTCCTCTTCTGATGACTCGCTGTACTCGTTATCTGCGAAGTTGTATCTGAACTTCTCCTTTTGATTTTCCTTGCAGCTTGTCGACTTTGTCTTTGGGCCTTTTTCCCTGATCTTGCTTTCCACTATTCCAAGGCTTCGTATCGCGGCTCGGTGCATATCTTCTCGTGGGTCCCCAGGTTCTGGCCTTGTAGTTAGTAAATACGCTTGTGCTGCTACCAATGCTGCTTCTGGCGTTTCTTGTATGAAGTCGTCTTCCTCCTCTTCTAGCTGTGGGGTAGGGCTCCTTGAGTACCTTTCTTCTCTGCTACGCACCGTCACCCCTCTATTGTGCTTTGGGTCTCCGTGCCTTTCTCTGCTGTACTCTGAATCTTCATTGTAGTCTTCCCAGTACTCCTCCCTTGATATACTGTTATTATCTTGAAAAACCATGTCTCTTTCTTCCCGTAGTTTCTTCCTGTGTTGGTATAATGCATACTGATAGCCCATTAGAACTTCTCTTCTCGATCCTTCGGGTACTTCTGTACCATGATTGATAGCTAATTTGATCATTCTCCATTCGCCAGCTGAAACGTGGACTTTCTCTTTTTCCTTTTTGTTGTGTTCTTTCATTTTGTCGACTTTCCGGTCGACCTTTTTACTTCCTTCGCTGTTGTTTTCCTCTTCTGCTTCGGTGATAATAACGCATAACTGATGTACTTTGGAGACACCGCTGCTTCCCACGACGAAGTCCTTTGCGTTGTTGTGCGTCTGACACGCTCTTTCTTCTGAGTCGAAATTTTCCCGAATTTTGTCGCTTTCTGCGATTGGTGCTTTGTCGAAGTTGACCGGCGAGTTTACCTCGCTAGAAGAGTCTTCTGATGATTCCCACGTTTCCTCTGTTTCGGGATTGTTTGCCGACGGATCTGATTTCGTCGAATCCGAGAGGCGGGATGAACCCGACGGTCCGATGAGGATGTTTAAACTTCCGATTGTCAACTCCATCTCTTGATTTTTGTCGACTTCTGTACTGTTGTTGGCTAAAAGCGAAAAAGCCGTCGAATTCATGATTCCAACGCCCAAGGTCCCCACGGTCGACGCCAATTGATGAGGGGTTAACTCGACAAATGTCCTAGATGAAGGACTTAGGATCGGGGAGATAGGGCGCCGGTGAACTCGAAGGTAAAGTTAGTCGAAAAATAGGTATGCATAGAAAGTAAACTTGGGTGTTCAACCTGGCTTGCTTTCAATCTGGCCTACACCGTCCCCTCCTGGCCCCTATATATAGGTGGCTAGGTCTCGAGGATCGGGTAGGGTCCGATACAGATTACAATATCGACGTACGGTAAAGACTCGTATTCGACTATCATTACAATTGGGCCTAGCTTAACGGGCCTCAGGGGTACTCAACATACGGGTTCTATTAACTATACCCTTGTCAACGTCTTTGTAGGTTATCCCAAAGTAACCATTGGGTACTCCTCCATAACACCGAAGACGAAATTATTTGTCGCTGAAAACGTCAAGTTTATTAAGAAGATTTTTTCGCAAAAAGTTAAGTGGGAGGACAATAGAAGTTTGATTATGTTGTCAAACCTGAGCTATGTGTGCTAAGTAGCATAGCACCGGGAAGTGTCCCAGAGGCGGCCACAATGTGCGTGGCTCCCGTGCCTCAAAGGTTGTGGTCACGGAGATCTAAGTTCCTATTAAACTGCGTGGATCAGGTAACAATCAAATAGTTAGATTTGAGAACAAATCATTATTGTTTGACAATGATGAACCAACTACATGCAAAAAAGCGTTGATGGGCCCTGACTCCATCAAATGGCTAGAAGCCATAAAATCTGTGATATTTCCATACACGAGAAACCAAGTTTCTGAACTTGGAAGACCCTCTAAAAGGCATGGAGCCTAAAGAACATATTTGGATCTATAAAGACAGGCATGGATGTTTAGCATCTATGAAATAGTTGACATATCGTTAAAAGAGTTTACGATTATGTTCAAGGAGTTGACTATGACAAGATTTGATCTTTCATAGCGATATTTAATCTGCATATGCCAATTTTGGTATATGGTAATTGAACAAACAAAACAATATTCTTCTAATAGAATGGTTACCTAGGACATGTACATGACATGATCCAAAGGGTTTTGTTAATTCAAAGGATGCTAAAAAGGCATGCGAACTTCGATGATTGAAGTAAGCATCGTGGAGTTGAAATATGCACCGTGATGAACTAATTAAAAGGTTTAGTTTCATCAGAGATGATGAATATGCTTGCATTTGCAAGAAATTAAGTGGAGCTCTGAGACATATTTCTAATACATTATGTAGAAGACATATTGTTAATTGGAAATGATGTATCTTTTCTTCGCACTGGTTAAGAATTTCATTAAAATTAGATTTCAATGAAAGACTTAGGCAAAACCAAAATATTGGGTATCAATATCTATGTAGATAGATCTAGGTGCCAATATGGTTGTGCCAAAGTACATAGATGAAATATTGAATAAAGTTCAATATGGAAACGACGAGAAAAGTTCTTGCTGCATGGAAGAGGTTGAAACAAGATTCAAGTGTTTTTGGCACTTGATGAGTACTGAAGCCATATGAATGATTTTGATCAATCAAGTATACCGTGTACATACCTAGATATGTCCTATGCTCTAAATGTTATGAGCATATACAAGAGTGATAAAATGTCATAAGATGATCACTCGACAATAGTAAGGATATCCTTATGTGCTTTGAAAGGACTAAGGATATATATTATGTATAAAGAGGTGACACATACAAATTAAGTTTATCTCAATTTTAGTTATGTGTTACGGTGGCACAATGTAATGGAAGAAAGTTCCATAATAAATTTGGATGAGTTCCAAAGTTAAGACATTGTGACAGATTCTACAATGAAGGTTGAGTAGATGGCTGCTTTAGAAGTAGCAAAGGAGGGCATTTGTGTCAAGAAGTTTGTTATCAAACTAGGTGTAGTTCCAAGCAGGCTATTACAATGAAGATCTATTGTTCGACAATAGTGTCAACATGTTTTAGCTAAAGGAACTAAGGTCTCACCAAAAGACCAAATTTATACCCAGCTATCTCATTTGAGAATGACTGATGCATAGAGACGCAAAGACATGCAAATACACACAGAACTGAAAGTGATAGATCTAGAGATCAGTTTTACCGCATGCAACGCATATGGATAACACATGAATGCCATAAGTGTTATATATATGCAAGTATCAACTAGATTTTTGACTCTAGTGCAAGTGGGAGACTGAAGAGAATATGCCCGAGAGGTGCTGGTGCCAAGTTGACGCGTAGCAGACGGTCCTTGTGCGTGGTGAATGACCAGCCCGTTGGGAACCCCAAGAGGAAGGTGTGATGAGTATAGCAGCTAGTTTTCCCTCAGTTAAGAAACCAAGGTTTAATCGTTCTTGGAGAGGAGAGACAAACGACTGAAGGTGATGCTTGCTAGCTTGCGACAGCTTCGGACAATTTATATATGGCACCTCGTCCAAGCTTTGCTTGCTAGCTGCAACACGGAACCTGCACACAACACAACCAAGTACTTCGTTGTCAACTTGCGATGAGGTTGTCAATCTCACCGGTTTGCTTGAAACAAAGGTTATGAGCGTATCGAGTGGAAAACAATAGAGTATGCGAATAAAGTAAACAGTGCGAGTAAAGTAAACAGGTGATAGCAATATGATGGAAATAGGACCGGGGTCCACAGTTCACTAGTGGTGTCTCTCCATAAGATAAATAACACATGCTGGGTAAACAAATTACAGTTGGGCAATTGATAGAATAAAGATAAACGTGATATGTCAAGAAGATCACTATGAGATTTACTCTGGGCATTACAACAAAATACATAGACCACCATCCAACTGCATCTATGACTAATAATCCACTCACGGGGATATCGTCCGAACACCCCATGAGTATTAAGTTGCGAACAACGGATAATTGCATTAAGCAAAGTGTGTAATGTAAACAAAGCATATGCCCTTGAGCATATGAATGTTGTTTTCTCCCTAGTAGCAACAGCACATCTACAACCTTAGAGGTTTCTGTCACTCCCCCAGGTTAAATAGAGGCATGAACCCACTATCGAGCATAAATACCCCCTCTTGGAGTCACTAGCAACTACTCGGCCAAGATAGCTACTAACAACGGAGAGCATGCAAGATCATAAACAACATACAGATAACAAAAGATAATATTCAGTACAGCAACTCAATCATAATCACCAATATTCATCGGATCCCAATAAACCAAACATATAGAATTACATAACGGTGATCTCAATCATGTAGGGCAGCTCATGAGATCTAAACATGAAGCACATGGTGGAGAAGACAACCATCTAGCTACTGCTATGGACCCATAGTCCAAGGCAGACTACTCACTCATCGCTCCGGAGGCAAGCATGGCGATGTAGAAGACCTCTGGTGGCGATTCCCCTCTCCGGCAGGGTGCCGGAAAGAGCTTCTGGACCCTCCCGATCTTCGGGTCAACGGTGGCGGCGGATCGCGATGTGTTCTGGAAAAGTGATCGGGTACTTAGGTTTTTTCCGTCGGGGGGTCTTTATAGGCGAAGGGGCGATGTCAGAGGAGGGGCCAGGTGCCCTCACGCCAGGGTGGCGCAGCCCAGGCCCTGGCCGCGCCAGCCCTGCGTGTGGGGCCCTGGTGGCCTCCCTCCTACTCTCCTTCGGATCTCTGGAAGCTTCCGGGTAAAATAAGACTTCAGGAACTTGTTTCGTCCAATTCCGAGAATATTTCTTGTGTATCACTTCTGAAACACAAAAACAGCAGAAAACAGGGAACTGGCACTGTGGCAACTTGTTAATAGGTTAGTTCCGGAAAATGCATAAAAGTGCCATGAAGTGTAACGAAACAGTAGGCAAATAGTGTAAAAACAAGCATGGAGCATCAAAAATTATAGATACGTTGGAGACGTATCAAGAGGCAATAATAAAGTGGTTATTATCATATTCCATGTTTATGATAAATGTTTATTTTTTGTGCTAGAATTGTACTAACCGGAAATGTTAATACTTGTGTGTTTAACAAATAACCAAAAGTTTCCTAGTAAAGCCTCTCTTTTAACTAGCTCATTGATTAACCGATGATCAAGGTTCCTAATCATGAACATTGGATGTTGTTAATAACGGGGTCCCGTCATTAGGAGAATGATGTGATGAACACTCAAGTTTCATTGCTATGTCAAACTCACACGAAGTAGTAAGAATAGCAATACGATCAAGTCATCAAGTTTCATTGCTATGTCAAACTCACACGAAGTAGTTCTAATCCTTAGACCATGAGATCATGTCAATCACTGATGCCAGAAGGGTACTTTGATGATATCAAATGTCACACCATAACAGGGTGATTATAAAGGTTGATTTGGGTACTTCGAAAGTATTAGTTGTGGCTCATGGATCAAGAGTGGGATTTGTCCATCCATATGACGGAAAGATATTCTCTGAGCCCTCTTGGTGATATCACATTGACATCCCTTGCAGGCACGTGACTAGGTGACAAGAATGTCACATCATAGAATGAGTAAAGAGTGCTTGTTGGGAATGAGATCAAACTAGGTATGGTTGATACCAAATGAATCAGATCTCGGACAAGTAATATATCGCGAGACAAAAGGAATTGACTACAACGTTTATGGTTCACACGATCACTAGATTCATCGTTGAGTATGTGGGAGTCATCATGTATTTCCAGATCTCGTTGATGATTATTGATCAGAGAGGAGTCTGGATCATGTCCATGTTATTCACGAACCATAGGGCGACACACTTAAGGTTCGCTGACGCATTTTTAGTGGATTTGGAAGTTCAACTGACTTATTGGACAACACAACGGTTGTTTCGGAAAAGCACCGAAACTGTTTTCAGAATATCAAAATGACTCAAGGGGTAAATTTCAATGTTTGTTAATTGATTGAATTAACAAATATTAAACAAATAATTTTTTATTATTAATTTCATAAGTGTGTTTTAATTGTTATGTATGTCATGCAATTAAAAAGGGAAATAAGAGAGGGGGTTACCTACTTGATGGATGGGGTTACCACCACCATGAAGAAGGGAAAAAGGGCTAGGGGCTGCCGTACCCCTAGTACCTGCTGCCCCTTCTTCCCTATAAAAGGGTGGCGTCTCCTCCCTATCTAACACACACTTAGTCCTTTCCATCCCTACCTAGTTGCTCCACCATGGTTGTTGCTTAAGTGAAGCGATGCCGAAATTATTAGTCACCAACACTTGGAGAAGTGGAGGAGGAGGAGTTCCGGCGGATCCCTACTTCCGCTGCCCCACTGGACCGAGGGCATGGAGGACGTCATCGAGCCGTACATGTGACCGAGTACGGAAGCGCTGCCTATTGTGGCGCTTGGCATCGCGATCTTGAGATCAGCGCAAGTGAGCGACTACGTACATTTACACGATCTTAAGATCGTCAAGTGATCAACTACATACGTCTTCATCGATAACATTTGTGCGGGAACATAAATCCCGCTTCCGGTCTTTGAGGGTTAGTTAATCATTCCTTCCATCTCATAGATGATCTTGTCTAATTTTGTGTTCATGCATAGGAATTTTTTTGTTTTCTATGCTAAGAACCCCATTGTCATGTGCGCCCATCAATGGTCTATCTATTGTGTCCTTTACTGTAGACACAATCCTCTTATAAAAAGTGCATCTCGAGCTAGTAGACTGGATTTACCAATTTATTTTGATATTTTCTTCAACCATTATGAAAAGGCACAAATTTGAATAATTGACCAAATAACAAAGGTAGTAATAATATCTGATGAGGGTTAATCTTGGCAAATGCCCTAGATGAAGGACTTAGAATCGGGGGAAGAGTGTATCGGATGAACTCGAAGGTAAGGATCAAAGGAACAAGGCAAAACTTGCAATATTACTGAGACAAAAGCTAGGTTACAAGCTAAAATCTTGATGTCCTTCGGCCGGCCCCTCCTGGCCCCTTTTATAGGTGGCCAGGTCTCGGGGTTCTGGTCGGGTTTGATACAAACTCATCGACTATGTTTGTTACATAATAGTTTTCTTATTCGAATATACAATACTTTGGCTCCTATCTTGGGCCATAGTCTTCGTGGGCCTTGACCCGATTATATATACCAGGGGGTACCAATCCATGGACCCTGGCAGGTGTACTTATGTCAATAATCATGAGAAGCTTATGCGAGATGTCTTCATGAGATCTCTCCATGGGACTTATCTCCATATTTATCCAAACTACCACTCAAGGAAACAAAAAGAAGAAAACATGTGTTCATATTCCAAGAGGTCAAGTTTCCCAAATGGTGAGGGTTATTATAAAATAGAGTATCAGGATGTGTGGTGTAGGTGAACACTAATTTTTGGGGAAATATATTAATGTTTCATATTTTTATTTTTATTACTATTTTTCCATTCATACGTCCATTTTAAACCTTCTCTTCTTTACCATATCTCGATGTAGAGCTTTCATTATGTTCTGATTTGGCCTGTGGGGTTGATAAAGTTAAAAACGGCTAACATAAAGATGTGCATTGCAAAATAAACTTTAATGAATAGAAGACAAGGCATATTTTTTTGAAAATGGGCTTTTTCATTACTTAAGAGTTTAAGCAGTATTAGAGAAGCCAAGCCATATTGGGGCCTTTCATTGTATGATTCTCATAAAAATATCCTTATGGTTTTCCTTACAAAGGCTTTTGGGAACACACAAATGAGCTTACATGAATGTTATGGGAAAAATACATGCCATATTAGGGCCTTAGGATCATAGGATTCTTTAAGAACCTTGTAATTATGATTTTCCCTACTGGGCTTTTGCAACAAAGAAATGAGCTTATATGAACCCTATAAAGTCCGATAAAGCTACTCAATTTATAGAAATTTTAGTGGAATTTAACATCATATTCAACCTCGGGGGTAGAGCTCCAATCGCCCTTCTAAGTTATAACCATCCCGACTACATTGACAAGGAACAAACTAACTGATTGCAAAATCGGTACTTGTAAGGCAATATGATTTGGGGGAACTGGCTCAACCCTCTTGGGGTGGCCTATCACATATATATAGGGGTACCAGAGGTACATTTACAATACACATGTACAGGTGCATATATGCATAGCTATATAGTCTAACACCCTCCCTCAATCTTAGCCACTTCCTAAGGAATCGAGAAGGGCAAGATTGCGCCTACAGGCCTCAAACTGTGGTAGAGGCAATGGCTTTGTGAAGATGTCAGCAAGTTGATCCTTTGAAGAGATGAACTTGAACTGTAGTAGCTTCTGAGAGACACATTTCTTAGAAAGTGAAAGTCAACTTCAATGTGTTTCGTTCGGGTATGGAAAACCAGATTTGCTGAGAGGTATATAGCATCGATGTTGTCACACCAAAGGATAGGAGGCTATGGTTGGAGAATCCCCAATTCCTGAAGCAAAGACTATACCCAGATAAGCTCTACAGTGGCATTGGCCACAACCTTGTATTTTGCTTTAGTACTGCTACGTGATATAGTAGCATGTTTCCGAGCACTCCATGCGATCAAGTTAGAGCCATAGAACACATCATAGCCCCCCGTGGATCGCTTGTCATCCGGACTGCTTGCCCAGTCCGCATCAGAATACGCCGAAAGGACCCCAGAGGGGTTTGGCCAAAGATGCAGCCCTTAGGACACTGTGAGTCATATATAGCACTGAATGCACTTAAGAGCAGACCAATGAGTGTCGCGAGGTGCATGAATAAACTGACAAACTCTGTTGACAGCAAAGGAAATATCTGGTCTCGTGAAAATCCTCGGAAGAAAGAAGATCACCATCAACATCAGTGATCTTATCAGTGGTAGACATAGGAGTGGTAGTCATCTTGCACTTAAGTATCCCGGACCGCCACAACAAATCCAATGAGTACTTATTCTGTGTCATAACTAGACCATCGGCAAGAGAAGCAACCTCCAAACCTAGAAAGAAGTGAAGTTTCCCAAGGTCTTTGACAGCAAAATCAGCACCAAGAGCACGGACAAGAGCATCAACAGCCAAGGTAGATGAACTAATAAGAATAATGTCATCGACATCGACCAGCAAGTGCATAGTGACCTCAGGCCGCTGGAGAAGAAATAATGATGAATCAGCAGCGGAAGGGGCAAAACCATGAGCACGAAGAGCTGTTGCAAGACGAGCATGCCAGGCACGAGGAGCTTGCTTCAGACCATAGAGTGCTTTGGTTAGATGACATATATAATCTGGATGATCAAGATCAACGAAACCAAGAGGCTGCCACATATAAACCTCCTCCTCCAATAAGCCATGAAGGAAGGCATTCTGCACATCAAGCTGACGAAGAGACCATCCTCGAGTAACTTCAAGAGAGAGAAGAAGCCTGATGGTGGTAGGCTTGGCCACTGGACTGAAAGTGTCATCATAATCAATACCATAGCATTGTTGGAATCCCCTGGTGAAGAGGGTTAACTCGACAAATGTCCTAGATGAAAGACTTAGGATCAGGAAGATAGGGCGTCAGATGAACTCGAAGGTAAAATCAGTCAAACAAGGTGTCTATCGAAAGTAAACGTGGGTGTAAACCTGGCTTGCTTTCAATCTGTCCCTCACCGTCCTCTCCTGGCCCATATATATAGGTGGCCAGGTCTCAAGGATCGGGAGGGATCCGATACAGATTACAATATCAATATACGACATGAACTCGTATTTCGACTAGTGTTACAACTGGGCCTAGCTTAACGGGCCTCAGGGGTACTCAACTGACGGGCTCTACTATCTATACCCTTGTCAGTAGCCCCCGAGATTCTACCCAAATTATAGATTCAGGTTGAATCTCAGACCTTCAAATCTTTGACTTGATCAATACTTCTTCTTCATATCTTTGAATCTTCGACTTGGTCTTTCAACTTATCTTTTATTATAATGTCTTGCAAGGGGTTTTGATGAACAAGCCTGACAACTCTAACGGATCAAGAGGCTAGTTAACTGCCGAAATAGATACTTGTCACCTACTTCAAATTCAATCCCCTTGGACTTGAATTTGGGAAACCGGTCAAACCCATTCTTTTGCTACATTTAGGACTTACAAAGAATGGATCCCAATGATTCTTAGGGTACCCAGTGCATCCACCAGGATTTTCTTCGCGCCGTAGACACGGATAAGTACCAGCAGAGTGCATCCATGTGCATATACCAGGCCACACAGGACGGATCATGGGGTCTTACCTTCGTGATATGTTTCAACCACAGCATTCAAGTTTTGTCGCGATGATGCAACTCGAGAATCGTATGTCGCAGCCTTGTTTGACTGATTCAATATGCCAAATATTCGAGATATCCTTTTTTAACTCTCATAAATAACTCCCGATGGGAGTAATCGATGTTTATTTTGTCGACAACGTAGTCGAAGTTTTATTGCCGACGAAATGCAACCGATTGCGCCTAAACCACTTGTCCACCAGCTGGTTCTTTATTATTGGCTTCAACTTCTCTCCTTTCTTCTGTCGATTTCTTTCTATCGGGTGCGCGACAGCGCTCCTGATGGGAGTAGCCCCCGAGGCTATAGCCAAATTTTTTTAGGTATAGGCTCAACAATATAGACATACCTGCTCCCTATACTTTCTCTTGCGATATTTTTCGATATGATTCGCACTTTTATGATGACGCAAGCCCCCGAGTCAAAGACGAGGTACATTGTGCTTCTTGATAGATACTTTCTCATCTTTTTTTTGTTCCCTCTCTCATATCTTTTTTCTTGATACGTTGATCCTTCTTTATCATCTGCACTGGGAAAAATTTAAAAGCCATAAATATATTTTGGGCATTGCCTCTCCAGAGGCCCATTAGTGTGTACTTATAAATAAAGCACGTTTGGTGAGGGCAAAAACCCTAATTCATTCATTAGCTTCCTCCTTCGCCGCGTCATCTTCCTTTTCTTCATCGCATCTAGGGTTTTTCCTTCCCAACAACTATCTCCATGGCCGATGCAGGAGAACCGCGTCTGAATATCGGCGCCCCGGTGGAGAAACGAGGTCGCGGTCGCCCCCGCAGTAGTAAGAACAAGGATACTATCGCAGCTGCGGTAGCTTCGTCGTCCGCTCTGGTGAAGCGGCGCCCTGGCCGTCCGGCCGGGAGTAAAAATAAACCCAAGGTGCCATCTGCTGCGCCAGGTCCAAGCGCTCCTTCTCCTATCGTTTCTCCTCCTCCGCCCAGAGTGTACTCCTTCTTCTGCATCACCGGCGCGCAGTGCCGTGAGATTCAGCGATTACCACTGAAATTCACCAAGTTCATGGATGGGCGAGAACTGCGGGAAGCGGTTCTTCGTGAACACTCTGGGGGAAGGACTCCCTATGAAGTGGAGGTCTGGTACGACGGTGCCGGTGAGCAGTACTTAAAGGGAGGCTGGTCGCAGTTTGCAGAAGACCATGACCTCCATCAAGGCTTCTTCATGACTTTGACTACCACATCGGTACGTCGAAGTTCGACGTGAGGATCTACGACTGCACCCAGTGCCAGAAGGAGTACGAAGCTGAAGTGCACTTTCATTAGATTCTCCCTTTATGTAATCTCTTTTCTTTAGTTGTCCTTTCTCGTGCTATCTGTAATAAGTAGTCTTGTTGGATTATATTTTGTGCCTACTTTATTAATAGACCATGGGAACGGATCGTCGTTCTGAGGTATGCCTTTAATGAATTATTAGGTTCCGTTGAACCGTGCTTGTTTTTGTCGAATATCGGGTTGCAAACAACCTAGTAGTATATCTCAGATACTCACAAAGCTCAATAACTTGTTAATATTATTTCGTACGACTCGAGGGGCTGAGCCCCCGAGTGGAAAGTGAAATACTTATACATATTTGTCGAGTTGACCCAAAGAACCCGACCTGTGGCCTCATGTTCTGGGTTCAGGGGGTCATAAGCCGAGAGATTTTTATCGCCTTATGTCCTCTATGCGTAGAGCCACCGTAGTTGCTCTGCATTCCACGGGTTACTCTCGTCTTTCCCTGTTTTCTTGTCTTGTAGTCGATAAGCTCCTCCTGGTATTACTTCCGTCACGATGTAGGATCCTACCCATGGGGACTCCAATTTTCCATGACCATCTTGCTTGAGTCGTAGAACTAGATCTCCCACCACGAAAGATCATTGACGAACTCGACTACTGTGGTAGTTTCGTAGATTTTGCTGTTATTGAGTAGCCCTGGCTAGTGCTACATCTCTTGCCTCGTCGAGTGCATAGACATCATCCTGGAGCGCTTCTGTGGAAGTTGTCTCATCATACGCCGTGATTCTTGGAGCTTCATGAGTTATCTCGACTAGAAGCACGACTTCTGCGCCATGGACCAGGAAAAAGGGCGTTTCTTGAGTAGCTGCGTTAGGTGTAGTTCGGAGACTCCACAGTACAGAGGGTAGCTCATCTACCCAAGCATGCTTGGCTTTCTCGAGGGGTGCTAACAGCCTTTTCTTTATCCCATTGCATATTAAGCCATTGGCTTTCTCGACTTGCCCATTTGTCTTTGGATGCGCCACAGATGCAAATTTCAATTTAATTCCCAAACTTTCACAGTAATTCTTGAACTCCTTCGATGTGAAGTTTGTCCCATTATCTGTGATGATGCTGTGTGGTACTCTGAAGCGAAAGACTATGGACTTGATGAAGTTGATTGTGGCTGTAGAATCTTGGGTTGTCACGGGGGCTTTCTCTACCCACTTGGTGAATTTGTCGACTGCCACCAGCATGTAAACATGCCCTCCTGGCCAAGATTTGTGCAGTTTTCCTACCATGTCAAGACCCCATTGCGTGAAGGGCCAGGATAGTGTTATTGGTTGCAACTCCGCTGCTGGCGCGTGTGGTCGAGATGCGAAACGTTGACAAGCCTCGCACTTCTTCACTATGTCTTTCGCGTCCTCAATGGCTATGAGCCAGTAAAATCCTGCACAAAAGGCTTTGGCTGCAATGGCTCTACTGCTAGCGTGATGTCCACATACCCCTGCATGGATGTCCTTTAAGATTTGTTGCCCTTCTTGAGGAGTGACACACCGTTGCAAGACGCCTGTTATACTTTTCTTGTATAATTTTCCTTGCAACACGACGAAAGCCTTGGATCGTCGTATTATCCTTTTCGCTTGTACTATGTCTTTGGGTAGTGTTTTGTTTACCATGTAGGCCAAGTATGGTTGCATCCAGGTTTCCTCGATCGTCATAACTTCTTCGGGTTCAGCTGTCCCTCTATTGCTAGCCCCCGAGCTTGTTGCTTGGTGCTAGACTTGTTCTCATGTAGTCGAGACTTTGTCGCTTTTTATTGATCTTTCAATGATTTCTTCCCAAAAAACTCCTTGTGGTACGGGTAAACACTAGGACCCGATATTTGCTAAATTGTCGGCTTCCTCGTTACTGGCTCTACTAACATGCGAGACTTCGCATCCGTCAAATGTTCCCTCTAAATAATAATATAAGTTTCTGTATGCTGTCATATTGTCGCTGATGGCATCACACTTGTTCATCACTTGTTGGACGACGAGATTCGAGTCTCCAAATATTTTTAGTCGGGTTGCTCCGCATGCTTTGGCCATTTTCATCCCATGGATTAGCACCTCGTATTCGGCTTCATTATTGGAAGCTTGGGGAAAACTCATCCTTAACACATATTTCAGTTTGTCGCCTTGTGGTGATATCAGGACCACTCCTACCCCTGCGCCTTGGATTCTTTTTGAACCGTCGAAGTACATTGTCCATACACTTGATAGATCTAGCGGTCCTGTGTTTTGTAACTCCAGCCACTCTGCTATGAAATCTGGTAAAACTTGTGACTTGATCGCCTTTCGCTTTTCATACGTGATGTCCAGGGGTGATAACTCAATTCCCCATAAGGAGACACGTCCTGTTGCTGAAGGGTTGTTCAATATGTTGGATAGTGGTGCTTCGTTAACCACTACAATTGGGTGCACCGCAAAATATTGCCGTAGTTTTCGTGTTGTTGTGAACATGCTGTACGCAAGTTTCTGGTAGTGCGGGTACCTTTGCTTTATTGGAGATAGTACCTCGCTGACGAAATATACTGGCCGCTGGACTCCATGAGATTTTCCTTCTTCACTTCTTTCGACTACTAATACTGTGCTCACCACTTGATGTGTTGCTGCAATATATAGTAGTAATGGCTCCTTTTCCTTTGGTGCGACCAACACCGGTGGTGTGGAAAGCACTTTTTTCAATTGTGCGAAGGCTGTGTCCGCTTCTATCGTCCACTCGAATTTGTCGTCTGATTTTTTCATCAATGCATAGAAAGGAAGTGCTTTCTCTCCTAGCCGCGCCACAAATCGACTTAGTGCCGCGACACGTCCTGCGAGCTTCTGTATGTCATGCAGCTTTGTTGGTTTCCCCATTGTTAGTATTGGTTGGATCTTCTCTGGATTTGCCTCTATTCCTCTTGTGAATACCAGGAATCCTAGGAGTTGCCCTGCAGATACCCCAAAAGAGCATTTTGTTGGATTAAGCTTGAGCTTGTACCTGTTTAAGTTGTCGAAGGTTTCTGCTAGATCATTGATTAGTGACTCTTCTTTTCTTGTGGTGATAACAACATCGTCGATGTAGACTTGAATGTTTCGTCCTATTTGACTTCCAAGGCAGTTTTGCACCATCCTTTGATAGGTTGTTCCTACATTTTTTAAACTGAAAGGCATAACTTGGTAGCAGAACACACCGTATGGTGTTATGAAAGCTGTTTTTTCCTCGTCTTCTTTCTTCAATTTGATCTGGTTGTAGCCAGAATATGCATCTAGGAAGGAAAGCCTTGTGCACCCTGCTATTGAGTCAATTATCTGATCAATACGAGGTAGAGGGAAGGGATCCTTTGGACAGTGCTTGTTGAGAGACGTATAGTCGACACACACTCTTTGTACGTCTGTATTTTTCTTGAGGACTATAACTGGATTAGATACCCAAGTCGACGTTTTGATTTCTCGGATGAACCCTGCGTCTTCTAGCCTGTGTAGCTCGGACGCTATTACTTTCCTTTTGGGTTCATCAAATCTTCTCAATGGTTGTTTGACTGGCTTTGCTTTGGGATCGACGTTTAGTGCATGCTCGATGAGTTCCCTGGGAACCCCTGGCATGTCCGAAGGACACCAGGTGAAGATTTCCCAGTACTCACGGAGGAACTCGACGAGCGCGCTTTCCTATGCGGGATCCAGGTTTACTGCTATAGAGGTAGTTTTGCTCGGGTCCGTGGGATGGACCTGGATTTTCTTCGAGTCTTGAGTCGCATCGAAAGCCTGATCTGGCAGGGATCGTCCGATGTCGGGTAGCACGTTGTGGTCAGTTTCGCCTTTCAGTCTTGCGTACTCTGCTGTCATACCGAAAGTTTGCGCCAGCCTATTGAATTCTTTGTCACAAGTGTTGGATACTTCAAAGTTGCCTTGTACCGTGATCGTTCCTTTGGGTCCTGGGATTTTGAGCGTGAGATATGCGTAGTGAGGTACTGCCATGAATTTTGCAAATGCTGGGCGCCCCATGATTGCATGATACTGTGAAGGCCAATCCATGACTTTGAACTCTAGCTTTTCTCTGCGATAATTGTTGCTATTGCCGAAGCAAACGTCGAGTTCTATTTTCCTGAGAGGGTAATTTGCGCTTCCTGGTAATATTCTGTGGAAAGAACAGTCTGTTGGCTTTAAACTTTCCAGTGAGATGCACATTTCCCTCAGAGTTCTCGCGTATATTAGGTTTATGCCGCTTCCAGCGTCCATGAATACTCTCCTGATGTCGTATCCTCCTATTTGCGCATTTAGTACCATTGGTGCGTGCCCTGGCCTAGGAACTTTCCTCGGGTGGTCCGCTCTGCTAAATCTGACTGGTTGATCGGACCATTGCAAGTACTCTGTAGTAGCTGGTGGTGATGATATTGCCAAGTTGACCTGTCTGGATATGCTCTTCCGCTCTTTCTTCGACTTTGGTACTGGTTGGATCATTGCTGATATATATACTTTTGACTCTAGCTGTTTTGCGAGTCGTTGCATTTGGTATCCCTGACTCATGCTTTTTCCTCCCTGTCGTGCTCCTTGACTTGAATCCATGGCGTTTTGCAACCTTAGGAAGGTTCTGCAATCCTTCATCTGGTGGTTGGAAACTCTTTTCCCATCTATGTATGTATAATGGATGCGACAAGGACCATATAGCACGTCTTCTGCCGAAGGGCCCGAGTACTTTGGTTTCTCTGTTCCCCGACTATCTCTTGTTTGAAACTCTTTGTTTTCATAGCCTTCCTCGTTCCTTCTGTCATATCCCGTGGCTATCTGATTTCGCCTTCCGTGGTTGTCGCCATTGCGGTATCTTCGCCTTTGCCTGCTCGTTTTGTCGACTTCTGGTGAACGTCCCCTTTTATTGTTATACGCATCTTCTCCATTGGCAAATCTGTTGGCTACTTCCATTAGTTCTGACACTGTCTTTGGCTTTATTCTCCCTACCTCAGCCACGAGGTCTGAGCGACGAAGTTCGGCCGAAAAGGTGTCTATTGCTCTTTCGTTGGAGACGTCTTCTGCAGAATTTTTGATGACACTCCAGCGTTGTATGTAAGAGCGCAGAGTTTCGTCTCTCCTCTGCACGCACGACTTAACTTCTTCCAATGACGCTGGTCGTTTGTATGTTGAGCAAAAATTTCTTGCGAATTGATTCTCTAGTTCTCCCCAACTTCCGATGGAATCATTGGGTAGAGTATTCAACCAGGACCGTGCTGCGCCGGTGAGGTGTAACTGCAAACTTTGCATTGATGTTGCTCTTGTTCCTCTGAGTATTTGTACTGCTTGCAGGTAGTCTGATAACCATAAAGTGGGTTCTTGCGACCCATCATACTTTTCTTGGTCGTGCGGCAACTTGAATCCTTTGGGTACCCGCGTTTTGCGAACCCTACGGGTAAAGCATAACGCGCCCATCTCTTTTTCGTTGTCTTCGTAATTTTCTTATCTCCACGCATAACGTGAGTTGTTTACTCTTGCTTGTGCTATTATGTTCCTTGCATCCTCCTTCCGTTTTTGGCGTTTCTCGTCTCCTGAAGACTTGCTTGTTTCGCTCCGCGAGGATTTGTGCTTGACCTCTTCTTTTCGCCTTTCCCTACGATGTGTCGCCTTTTTCTCTGGAAGGTTTCCCCTTAGCTTGTCTTCTACCAACCCGAGGCTTCGTATCGCGGCTTGATGCATGTGCTCCCGCGGGTCTCCAGGCTTTGGTTGTGTGGTTAGTAGGTATGCCTGTGCTGCTACCAATGCTGCTTCTGGTGTTTCTTGCACAAATTCCTCTTCCTCCTCTGGTGGGTTTGCGCTTAGGCTTTTCGTGTATCTTTCTTCTATTGTCCGTGCTGTTGTCCTCCTGCTGTGCTTCGGGTCTCTGTGCCTCTCCATGCTGGACTATGATGAATCGCTGTACTCATCCCAATATCCTCCACTTGATGTGCTGTTGTAATCTGGGCTTCTCATAAATATGTCTCTTTCCTCCCTTAACTTCTTTCTGCGCTGGTGTAGCGCGTATTGATATCCCATTAGCACTTCTCTTCTCAAATCTGCGGGTACATCTGTCCCGTGGTTAATGGCTGACATGATCATTCTCCACTCTCCGGCGGAGACGTGGACTTTCTCCTTCTCCTTCTTGCCGTTGCTCCTTAATTTGTCGACTTGCATGTCGACCTCTTCGTTGCCTACGTGATTACTTTCTTCTGCTGCTTCAGTGATAATGACGCATAACTGGTGTATGCTTCTGGAGACGCCGCTGCTCCTGCTGGCAAAATCCTTTGAACTATCGTGCGACTTGTCCATTGTTACTTCTACGTCGGGCTCTCCCCGAGTTTCGTCAAATCCTCGAGTTTCTCTTGCAGATTTTCTATTGCTGCTGGGCTGACCGGCGAGTTTGCCTCGCTAGAAGAGCCCACAGATGATCCAGACTTGGCGATTATTTCGGTTTTATTTGTCGGCGGACCCAATTTCGCCGGATCCGAAAGACAAGTTGAACCCGAAGGTCCAACATAGAAGCTCAGACTTCCGATTGTCAACTCCCTCTTTTGATTTTCGTCGACTTCTGGAGTGTTGTTGGCTAAAAGCAAAAAAGCCGTCGAATTCATGATTCCAACGCCCAGAGTCCCCACGGTCGGCGCCAATTGACGAGGGTTAACTCGACAAATGTCCTAGATGAAGGACTTAGGATCGGGAAGATAGGGCATCGGATGAACTCGAAGGTAAAATCAGTCAAACAAGGTGTCTATCAAAAGTAAACGTGGGTGTAAACCTGGCTTGCTTTCAATCTGTCCCTCACCGTCCTCTCCTGGCCCCTATATATAGGTGGCCAGGTCTCAAGGATCGGGGGGGATCCGATACAGATTACAATATCGATATACGACATGAACTCGTATTTCGACTAGTGTTACAACTGGGCCTAGCTTAACGGGCCTCAGGGGTACTCAACTGACGGGCTCTACTATCTATACCCTTGTCACCTGGCAACAAGACGCGCTTTGTAGCGCTCAATAGACCCATCAGAATGCTTCTTGACCTTGAAAATCCATTTAGAATCAATGACGTTGACACGAGGTGGTGGAGGAACAAGAGTCCAAGTCTCATTGTGAAGTAGAGCGTGATACTCTTGCTCCATGGATCTCTCCAATGAGGAATATTCATTGCAGCCTGGTATGTGCGCGGCTCAGAGGACGGATCTGCAAGGGCAACAGCCAGGCAAGCAGCATACCAGGAAACAGTACCATCGGTGCGCTCTTTGGGGCAAAATATGCCACTGCGACTGCGTGTGTGCGGATGCAGAGTCACATGGGTTGTCGATGTCGAGGGAGCAGCCAGAGGCGGACTGGGTGACGGCGACGAAGGCTGCCCAGCCGGCGAGGGGCTGGATGGCAGCGACAACCTAGCAGACGGAGGGCTCGGCGGCACGCTGAAGTCCGGCTGCGCGTGCGACAAGCAGGTGGGCGTTGCACAGGTGGGCGTCGGGCTGGCCTCCTGCTGCATAGGCGACAACGGTGAGGGCGAGGCAGGAGACATGGGCAACTCGCAAACTCCCGACCGCGCGAGCGACAAAGGCGGCGGCATGTTGGGCCGCGTGTGGCAGGCCGGCGAGGCCAACAAGGGCGAGGCCGGTGCTGTATGATTGGCACGTGGATAGAGGCCATGCAGATGAGCACCATGATCGACGTGCTCTAGGGGCGGTGACGAAGGAGGAGCCGAGTCGAGCAGTTCTAAACGGGCACCGCGTCCAATCCCTGCACCATGAATAGGTAACAACACAGGAAAATATGCAACATCTTCAAATTGGTCAGCGACAATGGAGGATAAATGCATATGTGGAGACTCAATGTTGGACACAGGTAATTGGGAAAAAGGAAAAGCATGCTCATCAAACACGACATCTCGAGATATGTAGAGACAATTAGTGGGAATATGAAGACAATGATGACCTTTATGAAGGGAACTATAGCCAAGAAAAACACACTTTTTGGACCGAAATTCTAGTTTACGTTTGTTGTGTGGGCGTATATGCAGCCAGCAAGCACACCCAAACACCTCAAAGAAGGTATAATCAGGTTGTTCATGAAGAAGAAGTTCAATAGGAATCTTCATGTTGAGAACACGAGTGGGAGTGCGGTTGATGAGAAAACAGGTAGCGGTGAAGGCATCACTCCAAAACAAAAATGAACAGATGCATGGCTAAAACGAAAAGGCTCTGATACCATGTAGAACTGCGTGCTCTAGCCAATGCGACCAAAAGACCGATTTGATGAAAGAGACTAAGCAATACATTTATACTTCAACACTCCCCCTCACGTGTGACCCCCTCATACCTAAACGTGGACTGAAAATGAGCTACAATATTTTATTATTATATTGCGCCAGCCTGGTCTTGAACTCAAGACCTGATGGCTCTGATACTATGTAAGACAATATGATTTGGGGAAACTGGCTCAACTCTCTTGGGGTGGCCTATCACATATATATAGGGGTACCAGAGGTACGTCTACAATACACAGATACATATATGCATAGCTATATAGTCTAACAGATGACAGATTCTCTCAGTGTGTATATATCTTCATGGCATATCAATTATCAAAGCTCAACGCTGACACTTTCTCCGCCTTGAAGTATCCTGAGGTTCATATATGAGATAGTCCTGAATTCTGGAAGAGATCGACCAAGATGGCAGCTGGCAAAGACCACCTCCTGGATAATATGTAGCTGAAGACAACTTGAGCTCACTTGAAAACTTCGGTGTCTAGTTAAATACTATCAGATGGCAGCAAATCTCTCACTTGTAACTTTGTAAGGCTTAAGCCCCCTCAATATTATGCAGTGTGCACAAATTATACCATTTGAAGCTAAGTACAGCACCGGAGAAATACAAACATGGATTACTTCGAATCAAAAGGAAACCGAAGAAGTAAAGGTTCTCCTACATTACGGAGAGAAAGAAAGAGAGCTTTTAATGATAATCCGTAATTGTGTTAATGTTAAGAATCTGCAGGAACTGCAGGGAAGATCAAACAAGAATTAGTAAAACGCTCCTTTTCTCTTGTATGAAATGACTGTAATCTAGGATCATCTTATGACTTGTATATCTCAAATTTAAATTCCCTCCCAACCTTTTTGTCCAAATTATAAAGGGCAGTAGGAAGCCATACTATATATACCTAATACCATCGAGAAGAACAACATATTATCTACAGTTTTACGCAGAAAAAAACAGTTGATAAAAAGCAACACCAACAATAACCAGTTACAGATTCGGTCACCCCTCTACCTCGCACGAGCAGCATCTCCATCCACAACCCTGCCACTCTCAGTTCTCATACCGGACGCAGGGTGTGAGGAATGAAGCCTGGTCCGAGATCCTCGATCGACAGCAAACACACAGTATTTTGGACCAAGGATCTTGGCTCAGCCTCCATTCCAGACACCATGCTCCCCTTTCCCTCCTTCCCCTCACTTCTCTGAACTGAGTTGCCTTCTGCTCATGATTTTCCCAATCACACAGCCTCCTTATAATAGCCCCCGAAAGATTCTCCTCCCTGGCCAAGCCCATACTCTGGTGACCACTTTGGTTGTTAAATTAGAGGGTGATTAGGTGTTGTAAGCTTTTGTTCCTGCATTAGATCTTGTCTTCTTCTTGTCACTGCCAATAGAATAACAGAGTGGGTGTAAGCTTTTGCGCTGGTGAAGGTATAGGACAAAGGGAACGAGGTGAAGTTTTGGGGGAGCCTGAGGTAGTGGGGCAGCTGATGCTTAGTCCTTTTAGCGATTCCAGTGAGCTTTTGCCACTGTTATTAGTGGTTACCTGCATGTGGTTGTTAAGTTTGGGCGGCAAGCCTTTCTGGGATCACGTGATGCATGTCTCACAACGAGCGCATCTGCTTTTCTACCGGTTTTGCATCTCTTTTTCTACAGTTCTACCGATTTTGATATTTCAGTGATACCTGGCGTGCGCATATTACTGTGACTCTGAGATGTGAGAATATGTAGTGCATCAAGATCCGCGCTACCCCTTTTCCCCATCCAACAATTTCTTTTTTTATCTCTCACATCGTACAACATATGAATTTGAAAGTTTGAAGTTCAGTAAGACATTCGATATAGAATGTAGAAAAAGTTGATAGGATTTTTCTTTTCCTTTTTGGAATGGGTCTCCCGGCCTCCGCATCAAAGCAATGCACACGGCCCTTTATTAAAAAAATTAAAGTAGAAATAGTAAATTGATTGGGATTTTTCTGACAATTATTTTTTTTAAAAAAAATCAAGTTTATATTTGAAACTGTTAAATTGCAAAAAAATCCAAACTATTTCTTTACTACACATTTTATTGTAATGTTTTAGTGACCTGAGTGATCATGATTGGGAAAGGCACTCTACTTTTGATACTGAAAATCTTTTTGGTACCGATTCTAAAAATTATGAGGTTAATAATTGTTGTACCATTAGTGCTATTCATGTTCCTTCCAATGATGATATGTTTACATATGAACACACTTTAGAAGATAGCCATTCTATTGCTTATGATGATTACAAGGATGAGTATGATATTTTCAGTTCACCTACTATTGAGGAAAAAACAAGGTATGATTACAATATGCCTCCTATTTTTGATGATTATGGTGATGAGAATAATTTTGTTGAATTTTCTCCTACTATGATTGGTAAGAATAACTATGTTCATGTGGGGAGTATTAATTCTTTTATGCATGTGGCTCATGATAAGGATGTTTTATGTGATAGTTATATTGTTAATTCTATTCATGATGCTACTAAAAGTTATTATGAGAGAGGGAAACATGGTTTGATGGATCTCAACAATATTAAGTTTCTCCTCTTTTTATTAGAATTCTTGAAGTTGCACTTGTTTTGCCTTCCTATGCTCGTTGCTTTGTGCTTTCATGACTTGTCTATTTACAAGACACTTTTTCATAGGAAGTGGTTTATATCTAAATGTATTTCATATTTGCTTTTTGATGCTCTCTCTTGCTTCAAGTTCTTTTATGGCGCCTTTGCCTTAAGTTCTTTTCTGGCGCCTATATGAGCATCCTTGCAAATTACTGCGCCTAGCTCAAAGGCGTTAAAGAAAAGCACTCTTGGGAGATAACCCAATGTTTTCTTTTTAGTACTTTTTCTTTTTGTTGAGTCTTGGAAGTTATTACTACTATAATGACCTCTCCTTATCATTTTTATTTCGTTTTTGTGCCAAGAAGAACCTCTAATTTGAGGAAGGTAAGATTTGGGGAAGTTGCTATCCTAAAACAGATTTCCGCGCTGCACCGTAAAAATTCGTGACAATTCTCAGAATATCTTTTTGATCTACGATTTCTTATGCATATGCCCCAGATTATTTTTAAACTTTTATTAGTTTTGCACTTTTTGATTTGAGCAACAGAAGGTCCTCGAAAAAATCGATCTTTGTCAGCTGTTCTATTTTGACAGATTCTGCCACTATTGGTGTTTGCCTCTCGATCGCTTTCTTTTTGAGTTTTTTTATCACGGAACTTTTTGAGGAAGTTGCTACAGTAGCTTATGCTTTAATGGATGGTATATTTGAGTTTGAAACTGAACCAAAAGAGTAGATTTATTATCATGCTTATACTAATATTGCTAATAGAATTGTGTGAAGTTTTGTATGAAGGAAGTTTTCAAGTGTAGGGAATGGAGAGTGATGAGATGAGATGAAGTATGGGCAAAATCTCAAGCTTGGGGATGCCCATGTCACCCCAAGAAATATCCAAGAGGTACAAGCGTCAAAGCTTGGGGATGCCCCGAGGCACCCCTTCTTCATCGGCAAAAATCAGGTCACCTTTTAAGACACTATATTTTTATTGCTTCATGTTCTATGCGTTTTTCTTGGAGCGTCTTTACTTTCGCTTTCAGTTTTCTTTTATTTTGTTTGCTGCAATAAATGGTTCTATCACATCATGTTTGTTTTGGAGGGAGACATACTCCGTTTTTCATTGCCAAGAACACTCTAGTTTTCACTCTTATTGTTCAACGAGTGTTCTCATTTTCTACTACTGCGTTTAGCTTTTGTTTTTTGCCTTGATTTTTGTTCAGATCTTGTTCTATCTTTGCATCAAGGTATATTTATACCACTCGTCTATGTTGGTTTTCATCAAAAGAGTTGTTTTAAAAAGGTTTGAATGGTGTTGGAAAAGAGAAAAAAGTTTCATGCCTATAGTGGTACAAATGGGAGCTTGTTTAGACTGCGGCCTAGACTTTTGCATGTCATGCTTGATGTCATTTTGATAGTATGCTTAGTAGTTTTTGCTATAGCATGACTTGTCTCAAATGACTGAGATTTCTTAATGAGCCTTTGAAAAAATCATGCGTTGTTTTTATTATATGGGAGCATGTTATTGTGGTTTCTCCTTTGATGCTTTATTTGGGTTGACTTGGCGCATGCTTACAACATGTTTGACTCTAACAAGTCGCCATATATCCTCTATGATCATTTGGTTTTTGACTTGTGATACCACTTTATGCTTCGGTTAATGATGTTTTGTCGCTATGCATGATTATGGCCGTTATTGCTCTCTTAGTTGGTCGCTCCTAGTCTTTTGCTAGCCTTCATTTTGTACTGAGAGGGAATACTTCTCGTGCATCCAACTCCCAAAAACCAAGTTTTCCAATGTGTACACCATACATACCTATTAGCAATTTTCTATTCCAAGTATATTTGACTGGTTTTTATCTATCCTTCAAATTAAACTTTTTTGGTGTTATGTGAAAATTAGTTAGTAAAGCTCTCACAAACCTGACGGCACACTTTACTTTTCTTGATTTTAAATTTTTTGACCATTGTGGCTCTCTTATGTTGATGTTATGCTTGCAAGTTGTAAGTTGGAGGTTAGCCCAACCATGTCGTCATGGGGCAAGCTTTCAACATTGCACTTTCTCTCATTTAACTTGATATCATGATCTTTTATTTATGGATACTCGCGATGTGAAATAAGTTGGAAAATTGTGAGCTCATGGATTTTGTATATGTGTTAGAGAAACACCAGGGCTGCTAATCTAAGCCATGCATCATTCATGGTGTAAATTTACAGCATGCCCATAGGACATTCGACGACGCATCTCACAATAAAAAGCTATACCAATGGTAAATAAAAGAGATGTCGAGGTGTTCATTGTCTGTTTGTCTTGTCATTTTGATGTGGGCTTGTTCCATGTCATCGGGCAAGAGGTACCCTTTGGTGGTTCTCGATGATACATGTATGCTTACAATGATAAGAACTTGCTTGGAACCTAAGTCGAGTAACATGAGGTTTGGGTATTTGTACTTCAAGGGACATGAGATTTTCAACTTATGATTTATTAAGCATATACTTCATAATTCTACTCGCATTAACTTTAACCATTCAAAATGCCTATGATGGGGGCAATGAGAGCTCAAAGTAGTAAGTATCATAACTTCTGAAGGTTTATAAAACTTGCAATCACTGCTTCCCTCTGCGAAGGGCCTTTCTTTTACTTTTGTGTTGAGTCTCCACCTTCTACCTTTATGCACCGTCTAAGAGAGCATAGTTGCCATTCTGGGTCTAATGTGCATAGTCCCAAAATTTATCATTGACTGATTCATGATTATGGTTTTGCTTGTTCTTAAATTATTTGTATGTAGTCGCCCTCTTAAACTTGAAGGTGTCCTATGCATTTATGTTTTGCTGTTCCATGAAGGACAAGCTGAAAACCACTTTACTATCTTTTTCTATATGGTTGAAACACACACTTGACTTTCAATGCTTCATTACTCATGATCCTTTGTTTATGTTAATTTTCATGTTATAACATGGTTGCTAAGTTTTATTGTCAAGATTATGTCTCTTATGCCCATGTTTTAAGTACTTTGATCTCAGCACTCAATGCCTTACCTCGTTGATCAAGATTGTGATGGTGCATGTCACCTCAAAAATTATTGTTTTGTTATCACTTACATACTCGAGGATGAGCAGGAGTTACGCTTGGGGATGCTTGATACGTCCCAAACGTATCTATAATTTTTGATGCTCCATGCTTGTTTATACACCATTTGCTTTGTGTTTTGTTACACTTCGTGGCATTTTTATGCGTTTTCCGGAACTAACCTATTGACGAGATGCCAAAGTGCCAGTTCCCTGTTTTCTGCTATTTTTGTGTTTCAGAAAAGCTACACAGGAAATATTCTCGGATTTGGACAAAACAAAAGCTGAACCTCCTATTTTTCCTGGATGCAAGACGAAGACCGAACGAGAGCCGGAGGGGGCTAGGGGTCGGCCACACCCTAGGGCTGCGTGGGTGACCCCTAGGGTGCGCCACCCTATGGTGTGGGCCCCCTGGCCGCCCTCTGACGATGCCTCTCCGCCTATATAAAGCCTCCGAACGGAAAACCCTAAATGAATCGGCAATTTTCCAGAAGAAGTCCCATAGCTCCGCCGCCGCCACCGACGAATTTTGGGGGACAAAAGTCTCTATTCCGGCACCCTGCCGAGATGGGGAAGTGCCCCCGGAGCCATCTCCATCGACGCCTTCGCCTCCATCGCCGTCTCCATCGACCTCACCGCCATTTCCTTCAACGTTGTTGTCTCCTATGATGAGGAGGGAGTAGTTCTCCCCCAGGGCTGAGGGCTCTACCAGTAGCTATGTGGTTCATCTCTCTCTCCCATGATGTGATCTATATGTGATCGTGAGCTTTGTATCTTGTTGAATTGGTAGATGCTATTTTTCATATATTATGCTACTCCCGTGCTTTATTATTGTAATCTCCGAAGACACCTTGTACCATGATGTGAAGGTGACAGTGTGCACATTATGTGTGTCTCTTTGGCTAGTGTCTCTATGAATTGTTGGTGTTTGTTGGAACCATCTAGTGCCTTCAAGGTGATAGTGTGGGGCAATCTAGCTTGGGGAAATGCGAACTTTGAGGAGTGCTTCGTAGCCCTACACATGATTAGTATTTGTTATCCATTGGAGAATAGTTTAGAGTGGCGTAGTGAAGATAGTTATTTATGTGTTCAATTATGTTATCTTTGTTGAGAGTGTCCACTAGTGAAAGTATGATCCCTAGGCCTTGTTTCCAATCATTGAAACACTGTTTACATTCAGTTTTGTTACATGTTTGCTCGCAGCGATATTTATTTCAGATTGTATTTACTACTTATAATCATCCATATCATTTGTATTTCACTATCTCTTTGCCGAACTAGTGCACCTATACATCTGACAAGTGTATTGGGTGTGTTGGGGGCACAAGACACTTCTTGTATCATAATTGCAGGGTTGTTTGAGAGGGATACCTTTGACCTCCTCCTCCTTTGAGTTCGATAAACCTTGGGTGATCCACTTAAGGGAAACTTGCTGCTGTTCTACAAACCTCTGCACTTGGAGGCCCAACACTGTCTACAAGAACAGACGCATGCATAGACATCAAGCTCCTCCACCAATTCTTTGCTTCCAGACATATGATTGGTAGCTCCACTATCAATTATCCATTGTCCACCACCAGAAGCAAAGCCCTACAAGAGATCAAGTCTTGATTTTAGATCCCTATTTCTCAATGGGTCCTCTTTTGTTAGTGACAAGGGTATTGGGAACCCAAATAGACCATGCAATGCATTCATTTGGTGAACCAACAAATTTGGCATAAACATGCCCATCATAAGCACGACAAAGAACATAGGAAGGATTATATTTTCCCGCAAAGTTGTTGTGGTTAGGCATTGCCCTCTTGGCATTCCCAACCACTTTCTTCACAAGCTCTTCCTCCTCCTCAAAGGCATTGCCATCCTAATCAAAGCATATGTCATTAGGGATGCGCTTCTTCAAGGAGGAAGGAGGTGCGGGAACATTGTTCTTCTTCTTCTTGTTGTTGTTCTTCATCTTGTTCCTCTTCTTCTTGGACTTGGAGACAAATCCAAGTCTCGTCTTGTCACCATATTGCTTTTGAGCACTCAAAAGATCATCAAGTCTCTCATTTCCCTTGAGAGGGGCTTTCTCACAAGTAGGGTTAGTATAACATGAACTTGCAACAAAAGTGCTAGAAAGAGTCTTAGTTGCTTTTTTAGCAATCATAATGTTAAGTTTCTCATTTTGTAATCTAAGATTATTAGCAACGGATTGAGCAACATCATGATCACTTTTAAGTTTAGCAATTTCTAAATTGTGAAATTCTTCAAGACCCAGCTTGGATGCCTCAAGTGCCATCCTAAGGTCTTGCTCTTCGCAATTTCATCGGCATAATCATGAGCATGTCCCTCTAATTCAAAGATGTGTTCCTCATTTTTCTCATTTAGTTGGAGGGCCTCATTACATTGATTTAGGAGAATGTCAAAGCGTACTTTGGTCTCCCCATGAAAAGTTGACATGAAGATGTCCATTTCATTTAGCTCATCATTATCACCACATTTTTTCACACAATCCATCAAAGATAGGCTTTTAGGTATGATGGGTGTGCGAGGAGGTGATACCTTTGTAGCATGAGCCCTGAGACAACTCGCATTGTGGTTGGTGCGCTTGGATTCATTTGCGGAAGCGAAAAAAGACAAGGAAGAGTTAGGTTTGGCAATGGCGATGGTGGCCATCCCTACTTTTTCATCATCACTTGCATCATCACCGGAAGGATATTCTTTTCGAGTCACCAATGCTCTTGTGGGGATAGCTCTCTTCTTGTCGGAGTTCCTTGGAGGGTATGAATTGGGCTTCATCTCCTTGCGAACAAGTCTTCCATTGTGATCATCCACTCTCTCATAAGGACAATCCGCAATGAAGTGGTTTTGATTTCCACAATTGTATCAAGTCCTCACTCTACTTGTGGCCTTGGGTTTGGAGGGACTAGATGACTTCCACTTCTTCAAGAATGCCCTTTGAGCAAGAACCATGTACTCGGCATGACCATACTTCTTGTCCTTGATGTTGGGGTTCGGTGCAGATAACAAAAATTTATGTGCTACGCAACCCCGATTTGCCAAGGACCTATCTATTAGTAATGTTATAACGGTAAGGAGTTTCGGACACGTACCCTTGTAGACTGAAACGCGGGGATTACGCTCCCGCACAAGCGTTCCGGTCGAAGACGTCATTGCCGACCTCAAGGTCGTGAATAACTTGGCGCAACGACTCCGTCACTGCATGAGCGGCATCTCCGCGTACTCACACACGTACGGCGACCACGATGACTCCCGGAACCCCGTTTCCAGCTGAGATGCGGAAGTAGAGGCTTTGGAACATGGATCCGGAAACTCTGCAACACGATGGCGTGTCGCGGTGGTGATTCTCGTCTCCTACGCAGCCCTTTGGGAGGCCACACGGGAGAGAGAGAGATGCAAGGGTGGCGGACGAGAGGAGGCTGGCGCACCTGGGAGGTGGTAGGAGGAGGCCGTGGAGAGAGGCTCATGAATTTCTGTTGTGTTCTCCTCTCCTTCTAGGGCCCCCTTTATATAGTGGGGAGGGGGTGCACCTTACCCCTCCCCCAAGGCACCTAGTGCGGTGGCCAAGGGAGAGGAGAAGGGGGCCGGCGGCTAGGGGGTTTGGGCGCCCCTTTTTTTCTTTTCTCTCTTATTTCCCTAATGGGCCTCTTTTGGTAAATGAGCCCATTTATTAAATCAAAGTTTTATTAATTATTTAATCAATATTAATTCATATAATCAATATTAATTAATACATAATTAATTCCCCGCTACTTCGAAACACTTCCGGACTCCATCGGAACCATTCTGGACTCCACCGAAACTATTCCAGATTTCACCAAAACCGTTTTGGACTCCGCCGAAATTATTATAGACTTAGTTGGAACTATTCCCCTCTCTCATATATTATCACACGGTGTTTCTGGATATTACCAAAATGTCTCAAGCATCGTGATCCCTTAAGCGTGTTACCCGATGGTTCGAGAACGCGACAGACATTACCGAGAACTCTTCTCCGGTAAATGATCTTCAGTCGGATCATGGAAATCCGTGAAGACCCCTGTGCATTCTACGAAGGTCTTTCAGTCGTTGAACCATAAATGTCAATAAGCTATTCCCTTTGCTTCGCTGATACTAGTATTGCCTAAGATCTGATTGTCGGTATTCGCTAATGCTTGGTTCGATCTTATTACCGACAATGATGTTCAACTCGTTCATGATAGCACATCTCTGTGACCTAGTCACATGCTGCGCATCATTGATGTGTTCTCACCGAGTGGGCCCAGAGTATCATATCTATCATGCAGACGAGCAAATCCCGCTCTTGGCTATGCTCCTCAACCTACCCCTTCCGAGAAACCCAAGAGACACCTTTTCAATCAACCTGTTACGTGATGACGGTTGATGCAATTAGAGTTTTCTTCCAGAAATAGTGATACACTAACCTCATGGTCTAAGGACCAAACTGCAACGTATCAAGCATCCCCAAGCTTAACTCCTGCTCGTCCTCGAGTAGGTAAGTGATAACAAAAAATAATTTTTGAGGTGACATGCAGCCAACACAATCTTAATCAAATCGATGTAAAGCATTGCTAGCTGAGATCAAAGTACTCTAAACATGGGCATAAAAGATATAATTCTAACAATAGAACTTAGCAACCATGTTACAACATGAAAAGTAACACAAACAAAAGATCATGAATAATAATGCATTTAAAGGTATTTGTTTGTTTCGAGCATAGAGAAAACATAGCAAAGTGGTATTCAGCTTGTCCCTCACGGAGTAGCAAAACATAAATATATAGGACACCTTCAAAGTTCAAGAGGGTGACTAGATACAAATAATTTGAGAACAAGCAATACCATAATCATGAATCAATCAATAATAATTTTTGGGACTATGCACATTATACTCAGAATGACAACTATGCTCTCTTAATCGGCGCATAAAGATAGAAGATGAAAACTCAACATAAAAGTAAGAAAAGATAGGCCCTTCGCAGAGGGAAGTAGTGATTGCAAGTTTTATAAACCTTCCAAAAATTATGGTACTTATTAGCTTTGAGCTCTCATTGTCCCTATCATTGGCATCTTGAGTGGTTAAGATTAATGTGAGAACAAGTACGAGTTATATGCTTGACAAACCATAAGTTGAAAATCTCATGTCCCGTGAATACGAGTACCCAAACCATGCTACTCGAGGTCCCAAGCAAGTTCTTTTCATTGTAAGCATACATGTATCATCGAGAATGCCAACGGGGTACCTCATGCCTGATGATATGGAAGCTTTCCCATATCAAAATGACAAGACAAACAGACAATGAACACCTCGATATCTCTTTTATTTACCATTGGGTATAGCTTTTTATTTTGAGATGCGTCATCGAATGTCCACTATGGGTATGCTGTAAATTTCCACCATGAATGATGCATGGTTTAGATTAGCGGCCCAGGCATTTCTCTAACACATATACAAACTCCATGAACTCACAAGTTTCCAACTTATTTCGGATAGCTAGGCATCCATAAACAAAAGATCATGATATCAACTAAATAGGAATAAGTGCAATGTTGAAAACGTGTCCCATGAAATTATGGCTATGCTAACTTTCAACTTACAATTTGCAAGCATATAAACTTCATAAAAGAATCACAATGGTCAAGTTTATTAAGTGCAAGAAAGTAAATGTGCCATCAAGTTTGTGAGATTTTTACTAACAAATTTTCTCATAACAATTTTTTTTAATTTGGAAGATAGATAAAAGTATGATGAATATACTTGGAATATAAAATTTCTAGTAGGTAGATATGGTGGACACATAGGAAAATTTTGGTTTTTGGAAGTTGGATGCACGAGTAAAGCTCATATTCAGTACAGATGAAGGCTAGCAAAAGACTGGGAGCGACCAACTAATAGAGCAATAACGGTCATAATCATGCATAGCGACAAAACATTATTAACCAAAGCATAAAGTGATATTACAAGTCAAAAAGCAAATGATCATAGAGGCTTGAGGCGACTGGTTTATAGTCATAACATGGTGTAAGCATGCGCCAAGTCAACCCAAATAAAGCATCAAAGGAGAATACCACAATATTATGCTTCTATATGATAAAAACAACGCATGATTCTCTCAAAGGCACATTAAGCACTCTCAGTCATTTGAGACAAGTCATGCTACAACAATAACTACTAATCATATAATCAAAATAATATCTCGTATGACATACTAAAGTCTAAGCCACAGTCTAAACAAGCTCCCTTTTGCACCACTATAAGCATGAAACATTTTACTCTTTTCCAACACCAATCAACCTATTTGAAACAACTCTCAAGGATGAAAAGCAACAAAGACCAGAGGTCTAAACACACCTAGATACAAAGAACTAACAAGTTATGATCAAAAATAAAGGCGAAAAATAAATGCTAAACGCAGTACTAGAAAAAGAGAACACTCGTGGAACAATAAGAGTGAAAACTGGAGTGTTCTAGGCAATGAAAACAGAGTGTGTCTTCTCCAAAAGAAATATGTTGGGGTCCAAACATTTATTGCAGCAAAAAAACAAAAAAAAAACTGAAAGCAAAAATAAAGACGCTCCAAGAAAAACACATAGCATATGAAGCAATAAAATATAGTGTCTTGAAAGATGACATGATATTTTTGTTGATGAAGAAGGAGGTGCCTTGGGTCATTCCCAAGGTTTGACGCTTGCACCTCATGGATATTTATTGGGGTGACATGGGCATCCCCAAGCTTGATATTTTGTCCATACTTCATCTCATCTCATCATTCTCCTTTCCCTACACTTGAAAACTTCCTTCATACAAAACTTCACACAATTTTCATTAGCAACATTAGTGTATGCAAGATAGTAGATCCACTTTTGGTTTAGTTTCAACTCAAGTACAACATCTATTGAAACATTAGGTACTGTATCAACTTCTGTCAAAAGTTATGTGATCAAAAGAACTCAAAAAGAAAGAGATCAAGAGGCAAATGCCAATAGTGGCAGAAATCTATCAAAACAGAATAGCAGGTAAAGATCGATTTTTTCGAAAATCTTCTGTTGCTCAAATCGAAAAGTGCAAAAACAATGAAAGTTATATAATAACCTGGGGCATGTGCACAAAAAATCGTAGATCAATACGACGTACTGGGATGTTTCACGAATTTTTTACAGCGAGGCACAAAAATCTGTTTCGAGACAGCAACTTCCCCAAATCTTACCTTCTTTCAATTAGAGGCTATTCTTGGCACAAAATGAAATAAAAATTATAAGGAGAGGTCATTACAGTAGTAACAACTTCCAAGACTCAACAAAAAGAAAAAAAGTACTGAAAGAAAACATTGGGTTATCTCCCAAGAGTGCTTTTCTTTAACGCCTTTCAGCTAGGTGCAGAAAGTAAGAATCAAGTATTTTCAAGTGAAAAAGCATCAAGATCAATACCATAAGTCTTTTCAACAAGGAATTGTATTTTATCCACATAAGTTTTAGAAGATCCTTTCTCAACACTCTTGGGTTCACTACTTTCATCAAAAGGATTTTCAGGAACAATCCAATCAAAATTCTTTTCCAAAGCTTCATGCATTCCTAAGAGTTTGAAAGGTATTGGTATTTTGATTTCCTCCCCATTTGTACCAATAACATCTACACATGAGCCCAACATATTAAAACGATCAAAAACTTTCCTAGCTTCTATAACAACGTCTCAAATTCTTTATGCAAAGTTTCCAAAATAAAATCCCTCTTTTCAACGTCTTCAACATCATGAAGTTTAAGAAACATTTGCTATATTGTGGGGTTAAGCTTAAAAAACCTAGCCTCCAACATGTGAACTAAGTAAGCAGCAGCAGTTTCATAATTAGGAGCAAATTCGGCTAAGGATCTATCCTCAATATCTGTGTGCTTACTAACTTGATTAAAGAACTCTTCAATGTTATCTTTCCCAATGATAGAACCACTACCTACTGATAGGTCTTTCAGAATGTACTCAGGGATCAACATAATGAACTAAAAATAAAGTAACAAAGTACCGACTATAAAAGGAACTAATTTTTTTGTATTTTTGATAAAAAGAAGCAAATGAAATAAAGTAAAGAAACTAAGCAAAACAATAACAAAGTAAAAAGATTGGAAGTGAGAGACTCCCCTTGCAGAAATCCTCTTTCTCCCTAGCAACGGCGCCAGAAAAAGTCTTGATGTCTCACAGGACTAGTTGGGAAACCCCAAGAGGAAGGTATGATGAGCACAACAGTAAGTTTTCCCTCAGTTATGATGACCAGTAGGAGAAAGAAATCACTTCCGAAGGTTGTTGCTAGCTGACTTTGGCAATGGCGCTAGAAAACAATCCGGTGCGTGGCTTCGGCGCCAGCAGCAACGTGGAACCTACACACAACACAACCAAACTACTTTGCCCCAACTTGCAGTAAGGTTGTCAATCTCACTGGTTTGCTGATAACAAAGGATTAGACGTATAGTATGGAAATAGATCTTTGCGGTAAGGTAAAATAATGCTTGTGGAAAGTAAACAATACTTGCAGTAGATAGTAATATATATGTAAAAGAATGGATCGGGTGATACGTCTCAAACGTATCTATAATTTTTGATGCTCCATGCTTATTTATACACCATTTGCTTTGTGTTTTGTTACACTTCGTGGTGTTTTTATGCATTTTCCAGAACTAACCTTCCAACGAGATGCCACAGTGCCAGTTCCCTGTTTTCTGCTATTTTTGTGTTTTAGAAAAGCTACACAGGAAATATTCTCGGAATTGGACGAAAAAAAAGCCAAAGTTCCTATTTTTCTTGACACAAGACGGAGTCCAAAGTAGAGACGGAGGGGGGACCAGGGGCCAGACGCACCATAGGGTGGCGCGGCCCAGCCCCTAGCCACGCCACCAGGTGGTGTGGCCCCCTGGCCCACCTCCTGACGCCGCCCTTCCACTTATATATTCTCCTCGGCGAGGAAAACCTAAAGGCCCCGATCAATTTCCATGAAACATACTGCAAGCCGCTGTCGTCATCGATGCGAGACCGGGAGGGTCCAGAAGCTCTTCCCGGCACCCTGCCGGATAGGGGAATCACCGCCGGAGGCCTTCTTTATCACCATGCCTACCTCCGGAGTGATGTGTGAGTAGTCTACCTTGGACTACGGGTCCATAGCAGTAGCTAGATGGTTGTCATCTCCTCCATGTGCTTCATGTTTAGATCTTGTGAGCTGCCTATCATAATCAAGATCATCGTTGTGTAATTCTACATGTTGTGTTTGTTGGGATCCGATGAATATTGATACTATGTCAAGTTGATTTGTTGAATTATTATCTTTATGTTATCTCTATGTTGTTTATGATCCTGCATGCTCTCCGTTGCTAGTAGATATCTTGGCCGAGTAGATGCTAGTGACTCCAAGAGGGATTATTTATGCTCGATAGTGGGTTCATGCCTCTAGTAATCTGGGGGAGTGACAGAAACCTCTAAGATTGTAGATGTGTTGTTGCTACTAGGGAGAAAACAACAATCGTGTGTTCAAGGACATTCGTATTGTTTACATTACACACTTTTCTTAAGGCAATAATCTGTTGCTTGCAACTTAATACCCAATAGTTCCTCGGATGACATCCGGCAGGTGGATTATTAGTCATAGATGTAGTTGGATTATGGTCTATGTATTATGTTGTAATGCCCAAGTGAATCTCATAGTGATCCTCATGATATTTGTATGCTTGCTTTATTCTATCAATTGCCCAACTGTAATTTGTTTACCCAGCATGTTATTTATCTTATGGAGAGACACCATTAGTGAACTGTGGACCCCGGTCCATTCTTTTACACTGTTATTACCATTTATCATTTACTCGCTTTATTTACATTCTTGCAAACTACTATCTTTTACCACTCGATACGCTTAATCCTTTTTTACAACAAACCGGTGAGATTGACAACCTCACTGTAAGTTGGACAAAGTACTTGATTGTGTTGTATGCAGGTTCCACATTGCTGCTGGTGCAAAGCTACGCCCTCGACGAGGCGCCATATATAAATTGTCCGGAGCTGTCGCAAAGCTAGCGAGCATCAACCTTCGGAAGTTGGTACTTTCTCCTACTGGTTCAATAAACCTTGGTTTCATACTGAGGGAAGACTTGCTGCTGTGCTCATCATACCTTCCTCTTAGGGTTCCCAACTGGGCGGACATCTACACGCCATCAAGCAATTTTTCTGACGCCGTTGCCGGGGAGAAAGAAGATTTCTGCAAGGGGAGTCTCTCGCTTCCAATCTTTTACTTTGTTATTGTTTTGCTTTATTTTATTTTTGCTTGCATCTTTTTATCAAAAATACAAAAAAATTAGTTCCTTTTATAGTTGGTATTTCGTTACTTTTACTTTTAGTTCATTATGTTGTTTCCTAAGTATGCTCTGGAGGACCTTACAATAGGTAGTGGTTCTATAATTGGGAAAAGTAACATTGAGGAGTTCTTTAATCATGGTAGTATGCATAAAGATGTTGAGGATAGATCTTTAGTCGAGCTTGCTCCTAGTTATAAAGTTGCTGCTGCTTATTTAGTTCACATGTTGGAGGCTAGGTTTGTTAACTTTAATCCTTTTATGCAGCAAATGTTTCTTAATCTTCATGATATCGAAGACTCCGAAAAGAAAGATTTTATTTTGGAGACTTTGCGTAGAGAATTTAGAGATGTTGTTATAGAAGCTAGGAAAGTTTTTGAGCGTTTTAATATGCTTGGCTCACGTGTAGAGGTTGTTGGTACAAACAAGAAAGAAATCAAAGTACCAATACCTTGCAAACTCGTAGGATTGCATGAAGCTTTGGAAAAGAATTTTGATTGGATTGTTCCTGAAAACCCTTTTGGTGAAAGTAGTGAACCCAAGAGTGTTTATAAGGGATCTTCAAAAACTCATTTGGATACAATAAAATTCATTGTTGAAAAGTCTTCTGCAATTGATCTTAATGCCTCATTTGAAAATACTTGATTTCCACTTTCTGCGCCTAGCTCAAAGGCGTTAAAGAAAAGCACTCTTGGGAGATAACCCAATGTTTTCTTTTCAGTACTTTTTATTTTATTTGAGTCTTGGAAGTTATTACTACTGTAATGACCTCTCCTTATCATTTTTATTTCGTTTTTGTGCCAAGAAGAACCTCTAATTTGAGGAAGGTAAGATTTGGGGAAGTTGGTGTCCTGAAACAGATTTCTGCACTGCACCGTAAAAATTCATGACAATTCTCAGAATATCTTTTTGATCTGCGATTTCTTGTGCACATGCCCCAGGTTATTTCCAAACATTTATTAGTTTTGCACTTTTCGATTTGAGCAACAGAAACCCCTCCGAAAAATCGATCTTTGTCAGCTGTTCTATTTTGAGAGATTTCTGCCACTATTTGTGTTTGCCTCTCGATCGCTTTCTTTTTTAGTTCTTTTGATCACAGAACTTTTGAGGAAGTTGCTACAGTAGCCTATGCTTTAATGGATGGTATACTTGAGTTTGAAACTAAACCAAAAGGGTAGATTTACTATCATGCTTATACTAATGTTGCTAATAGAATTGTGTGAAGTTTTGTATGAAGGAAGTTTTCAACTGTAGGGAAAGGAGAGTGATGAGATGAGATGAAGTATGTACAAAAGCTCAAGCTTGAGGATGCCCATGTCACCCCAAGAAATATCCAAGAGGTACAAGCATCAAAGCTTGGGGATGCCCGGAGGCACCCCTTCTTCATCGGCAAAAATCAGGTCACCTTTCAAGACACTATATTTTTATTGCTTCATATTCTATGCATTTTCTTGGAGCGTCTTTACTTTCGCTTTCGGTTTTCTTTTGTTTTGTTTGCTGCAATAAATGGTTGGACCCCAAAAAATTTCTTAGTACTGCGTTTAGCTTTCATTTTTCACTGTAGCGTACCTGTGCTTTATTTGTGCTAGTCCCAGATCGACTGCTAGCACACACAGTTACAAGATGAAATACCAAGAATACAAAGGTCTTTATTACAACGCTTGATCCACAAATAACATAGTTCTTTTACAACTCAAAAAGCACAATGCCACAAACCTATTACAACTCTAGAAATGACTAAGTAAATGAACTACAAGTCTTCTTCTCTTCACAGCTCCACAGGCAGACGTGTTGGACGAAGACTCGTGACCGTAGCGCAGCAACCTTCAATCTTCTTAGTAGCCACCTGCAACATGATACGTTGCAGCCACGGAGGGTCAATACTTTGAATGTATTGGCAAGATGTCACTTTGGTGGACTCAATGGCACCTACACTTATATGCTATTTGGCCAGGTGGAGTTTAACTTAGCAAAAGCAAGCTTTTTTCCTATCTTTGTAAAACTCAATTTTTCCTTAGCAAAATTTTGACAAGAAGGAAATTTTACCACCCAAGTTTACCCATCAAGTTTTAACTTAGAAAAATTGGGGTGAGGAGATTCTTAAACAGCTTCAACATCATGTCACTCAGAATTGTCCATAACCGGGGACACGGCTAAGTACTTAGTTCTAAACACTCTGCAGAGGTGGTGCACTTTTCCCACAAGACTTAGTTAACCCATTTTTCCATGAGACTCATTTTGCCTCAAATGGCCAAGTAAAAACTAAGACGAGGCCTTTCAGAAGCATTCCCTCAGACCAAACGGACGCGTTCCATCCTACCAACATCTACCACCCTCTGTCCGCCTGGCTTGAGTTCTTGCAGCTTAGTTGACCAAGACAGAGCCCATATGTCTTATGGTTGCACTGGAAGCTTCATGACTTGAACGTCTCCAATCTCTTTGCTCCTGGGTGGCCGTCCACAAGTGAGATACACCTGGTGGTTTAGAGGTTCGACGACATAACCCCAGGGAACCACTCAACATAACCCAAACAAAGCCACATCCATCCAGGTGATTCATTAACTTAGTTTTTTTCTTAGTTTTCCAAAAAGTTGATTTCCAACACTTAGCCAAAAACATGTGATAACCCTTCCCATAACAAGTGTAAAACAAGTCCTATAGCAACAGCACTTCTACTAGGAGATGTAAGCTAGGCAAGCTAGACAAAAGACTTAAGCATAAAATCTAGCAAGCTAAGACAAGAATTCATAAAACCACCTACACATGCATCTTCTACTAGAAAAGCTACATGTGACAAAATTTCAGTAGGACAAGGAAACATGGTGACACTTGCCTTGATTATTGTTCCCGCTAAAACACTCCTCGCAATCACAGGGTTCGCAGTCCGGGCAATCTATCATGACAAATAATTTCCAATCAATACAATGCAGTAAAAAACATAACAATGCAATATGCATGCATGACAGAAACAAAAATAAGTATTAAAGCCTTTATGAATCATTTTCTATAATAGAAAAGAGACATATACATGCATTAATGCATTCAGCAAACTTTCAGTATGAAAATAGTTTATAAAATCATGAAACAGGTGTCCATGGTTATACAAAGTAATTAGCTTTCAAATTCCGTTGGAATCATAATTTTATAAGTTATAGAAATTAAAATATGTGCAAAATACACTTTATAAGAGTTTTAAATTAGATAAAAATTTGTACTGTAACAAATAAAACTAATGGTACAGAAAATATCTTGCATTTTTCTGAATCCGACGGTATATTATTTGCAAACATACAAGTTGCGAAACTCGAGATATGAATTTTGCAAGTTTCGTACATAATCTGACTATAAAACGAAAATTCGGAAAATACCTGGAAAAGTCAGCGCGACGTGGCGAGATCTAATTGGCCGATACCCCTTCGCGCAGATCAGCGTTATAAGCCGTTAGATCTAAACGAAATCTGCGGTCGGGATTTCATCTTCCTGGAAGCTCACCGAAAAAAGAAGATGACGGCGGCTCGACGGCGGCGATCGTCGGTGATGGTCTCCGGCGGCTTCTGCGGAGGAGACGCGGTGGGCGGCGGGCGGCGGGGCGTGCCGGTAACGGTAGCGTCCTCGGTGACATCACCTTCCTCCTCTATCACCGGCTATTGGCGGATGGAGACGACGACAGTGCGCAAACTCCGGCGAAGAATTCCTCCGTCTCTGCGGCCCTGCGAGAGAGGAGAAGAGGAGAGGGGGGCGCGGTAGAGAGATGGGAAGGGAATAGAGGAAAAGGGGCAGCTCGGGGTGGTCTGTAGCGGGCGGCCCAAGTTCATACCGAGCGGCAATGGCGGTGGCGGCGGCGAGCTCCGTGGGGCGGCTAGGGTTTGCGAAAATAGGCAGAAAAGAACGAGAAGGGGGTGCTAGGGGGCTCTATAGGGAGGGGGAGTGCGGGGATCGAACGAGAATCCCCGATTTTCGTGGAGATCGGGTCCGGTTTGGTCCCAGTAATCCTGTTCCTGATGAACATGAACGATCCAAGCTAAGAGATGATACATGGGGCCCGCCAGTCAGGAGAGAAAAAAAACAAAAAGCAAAGAAATGGAAAAAGGAAGAGCGCTGCTGCTGGCTGCTCGTGGGGAGCTCCTGTACGCCGCTCGACGCGGCGTTTGCGAGGCTGGCCGCACAAGCTTATCCTCCCGGTCGAATAAGTGGGCCAGCCCATTTACTGTTTCGATTCCGCGCGCTTCCTCCAAGCCCATACCCGATAGAATAAGTGTGTCAGCCCATATTTCCGGTCTGGATTTTTTTGTCCGGTTTGTATAGGTTTTCACGTTTTTATCGATTTTTCTGATATTTTTAAGAAAACCAAAAAAGTTCAAAATTTCATCGTTTTTAAAACTTGAACAAAATTTCAAATCTGAACATTTTTTAAAATCTGAACATTTTTTAATATTTGAAATTTTTTATAATCTGAATATTTTTAAAATTTTAAAAAAAAATTCGAAAATGAACATTTTTCACATTTTGAACTTTTTCATATTTTGAACAATTTTCATATTTTGAACAATTTTCACATTTTGAACATTTTTTAATTCTGAATTTTTTCTTATTTTGAACAGTTTTTAATTTCTAAACAATTCTTAAATTTGAAATTATAAAAATATAATATAAAATAAATACAGAAAACAGAAACGTAAAAAGAGAAACGAAAAAAATAGAAAAATAATGAAAAATAAACGAAAAGAAAAACGAACGAAAAGGAAAAAAAAAAACATGTACGCTCGTACTAATGGGCCAGGCCCACCCGGCACACACGCCAGGAAGCTTATAGCGGCGCGACAAGAGGCGCCGCTATAAGCGGCGTATAGGATTCCCGCTGCTCGTGCCTCGCTTGCGCGCGTGCTGTGCGGCCGGTTGGGCCGGTTTCCGCCCAGTTCGGTCCGCGCCGGTTGTTTTTTTTCTTTTTTTTTCATTTAACTGTTTTAAAATACTATTTTAGCTTTAAGCCTCTAAAACAGCCAATAAAAATACGGAAAAAATCGTAAAAATTCCTGTAGCTTTATAGAGCATTTATGAACCTAAATATTTGTTTAAAACCAAAATCAAAAATGTTTTGTGTTAACTTAGCCTATTGGCTATAAAAGGAATAGAAAGAAATAATAGAAACTTTAATGGAAACAAGACAAATCTCTTTTGAAATGCAAGAATATATGAATGATGACATGATGCACAGCAAAAATTCAATACTGAAAATCTGGGATGTTACAGACTACCACCCTTAAAAGGAATCCCGTCCTCGAGATTCAAGAAGGCTAGAAAGAATGGGTTTAGGTTTGGATAAACTATGCTGCTACCACCCTTAAAAGGAAATTTGCTAGGTCGCTTCTGCATGTTGCACTTTCCATGGGTCTGCTGCTTGGCATCCAAAATTCACCATATAACCTTTCAATCGGGCTCACTTTTACGGGATATAACTTACTTCTAGATCCACGGTTACTCTTGATATGAATGATTATAATGCATCAACTCTGAAAGGTACTAATGTTGGAAGGAGTTGATCAAGATTTACTAGAGACTCTAGTGTTGATGTGATTCACATGAACTTCTTCTATCTCATTGGTCTCGTTGCCTTCATCATTCTTCCTCTCAGGACAATCATTGGCATAGTGTCCATTCTTGTGGCACTTAAAACACTCCACCTGACTAATATCCCTTTTGACAAAGTTCTTATTGTCCCTTCCATTGTTGCCTCCATTGTTGTGACCGTTACCTTTTCCGGAGTTGTGATGGTTTTCACTCTTGTGGCCATTATGGTGGTGCCCATTCCCTCCATGGTTGTTGTGTCCATTGCCTCCATTCCTAGGGTGTCCAGAATTCCAATGATCACTGGGATAGCTTCGCTTGTGCACATGCTCTTGGTACTTGCTAACATGATGCTTCCTTTTTCTGTTTTCAGACTGCTTCTTCTTGCTCTCCAGAGTTATAGCTTGGTCAAGCAGAGACTGAAAAGTAGGAGTGCATGCAACAGACAGAGGAATTGACAACTCGTCATTGAGGTCTTCTAGGAACTTCTCCTTCCTTTTTGCATCGGTGTCAATGTCATCCGGTGTATAGTGAGACAGATTGGTGAACTCGTCGATGTACTCAGACACGCTGCGGTACTTCTGTCCAAGGTCACGGAACTCTTTCTTCTTCAGGCCCATCACACCAGAGGAAATGTGTGCAGCCCGAAATCCTTCCTGGAACGAGTCTCATGTCACTGCCTCGATGGGATGAGTGATCTGGTAAGTGTCTCACCAGCTTGCTGCTGGTCCTTCCAATAGATGAGCTACAAACCAGACCTTTTCAGCGTCAGTGCAACCAGTTGTCACCAAGTCTTTGTTGACAGAACGGAGCCAATCCATGGCCTCCAGTGGTTCAGCAACACGTGAAAACTTGGCAGGACGAAGCCTTAAGAACCTTGCAAGCATGTCGACCTGAGGGGGTGGCAGTGGTGGAGGGTTGTTATTGTTATTATTGTTGTTAGCGTTGGCCAAAAACTGAGTCATGACTTGCATGAGTTGAGCCTGGGCTTCCATCATCTGCTGCATCTATTCCTCAGGAGCGCGACGAGGAGGCATCTGTTGGGTTCGAAATAGGTGAGGTTAGACTTAGACATAGAGTCTAAAGGAATAAAGTTTCCTACCCATATGCATATAAACAATCCTTAAAAGAACACACATACATAAACACACATAAGCATAGGAGAACTTTTAAACCAAGCACACAATAAACAACTCATAAATAGTTTGAAGGTATGCAAACGTTTTAGTCTAAGGGATACAATGTCTAATGCCATACCACAAGCGGTCACGGGCATAAATGCAAACTCGAAGATAAAATGGGGTAGTCTATCTAACTACTCTACTCTTCCATGACGACTTCCTCCTCCTCAACATCGAAGCCATTCTCCTTGAGTAGTCTCTTGTAGTCTTGCAATTCTTCAGTTAGGGTGTCGACCTTCTCTTGAAGCTCCCTCTTGTTGGCGCGTAGCTTCTCGATCAACTCGTGGTCCGCTTCAAGCTCGAAGTCATTGCACTCTAACTTCTGCTTCAGCTCTCTAACTTCTTTGTTCATGGCTTGGATCCTCTTCTCTTGGCTCTTCCGCTGCTTGTCTTGAGTCTCAAACTTTACCTCCATCTCCTTGATCCTCTGCTCCTGCTCCAGGTGTTGTTTGTCCTTTTCGGCAAGCTGGGCGCGTAGCCCGTCGTTGTTAATCAACTCATTGTACCTCTCAACATCGACGTCCATGACGAGATACTCTAACTCGGCGAGGTGAGTGCGCATGGGCTCTTGTTCGCTGTCAGATAGCCCGATGACCATGCCCTCCTCATCGCGTCGGCCGTAGGAGTGGGAGTAGTTGTTCTGAAGCTCGGAGAAGTGACGTCCACAGAGGCGTGCTATCAGTTCTTGCATGAGGAGATGGGTGCCCGCCTTTTTGTTGGTGTGGAAGGTCTTGAACTTGATCTTTTCAGTCTTTGGCTCTGTCTCGCGCCCTGGCTGCGTGATGTGGATGACCCAGATGCGCTTCTTGTGAGACTTAGTCATCTCGCTCCCATTGATGAACGGGGTAGGCAGGGACAAGGCGGTGATGATGTCGATGAGGCGCTTTCCAAAGCTGTAATCCTTGAAACTGTCGGGCTTGGTGATGCGGAAGGTTGACATCTTTAAGTTGGAACATGACAAGTTAGTAAGTCAAAAGAGAAAAGCTTAACAAAAGCGTTGAACAAGAGTTAAAGAGATTTCTAACTTAGAGAAGTCAAAACTATTCCTAAGTGTTAGCAACAAAGAGAAACAAGAACAACTCCTAAATTTTTCCTAAGGGTTTTCGTCCAATCAAACCTAAGGGCAACACTTTGCTCTGATACCATCTGTAGCATACCTGTGCTTTATTTGTGCTAGTCCCGGATCGACTGCTAGCACACACAGTTACAAGATGAAATACCAAGAATACAAAGGTCTTTATTACAACGCTTGATCCACAAATAACATAGTTCTTTTACAACTCAAAAGGCACAATGCCACAAACCTATTACAACTCTATAAACGACTAAGTAAATGAACTACAAGTCTTCTTCTCTTCATAGCTCCACAGGCAGACGTGTTGGACGAAGACTCGTGACCGTAGCGCAGCAACCTTCAATCTTCTTAGTAGCCACCTGCAACATGATACGTTACAGCCACGGAGGGTCAATACTTTGAATGTATTGGCAAGATGTCACTTTGGTGGACTCAAAGGCACCTACACGTATATGCTATTTGGCCAGGTGGAGTTTAACTTAGCAAAAGCAAGATTTTTTCCTATGTTTATAAAACTCAATTTTTCCTTAGCAAAATTTTGACAAGGAACTTTTACTACCCAAGTTTATCCATCAAGTTTTAACTTAGAGAAATTGGGGGTGAGGAGATTATTGAACAGCTTCAACATCATGTCACTCAGCATTGTCCATAACCGGGGACACGGCTAAGTACTTAGTTCTAAACACTCTGCAGAGGTGGTGCACTTTTCCCACAAGACTTAGTTAACCCATTTTTACATGAGACTCATTTTGCCTCAAATGGCCAAGTGAAAACTAAGACGAGGCCTTTCAGAAGCATTCCCTCAGACCAAACGGACACGTTCCATCCTACCAACATCTACCACCCTCTATCCGCCTGGCTTGAGTTCTTGCAGCTTAGTTGATCAAGATAGAGCCCATATGTCTTGTGGTTGCACTGGAAGCTTCATGACTTGAACGTCTCCAATCTCTTTGCTCCTGGGTGGCCGTCCACAAGTGAGATACACCTGGCGGTTCAGAGGTTCGACGACATGACCCCAGGGAACCACTCAACATAACCCAAACAAAGCCACATCCACCCAGGTGATTCATTAACTTAGTTGTTTTCTTAGTTTTCCAAAAAGTTGATTTCCAACACTTAGCCAAAAACATGTGATAACCTTTCTCACAACAAGTGTAAAACAAGTCCTATAGCAGCAACACTACTACTAGGAGATGCAAGCTAGGCAAGCTAGACAAAGACTTAAGCATAAAATCTAGCAAGCTAAGACAAGAATTCATAAAACCACCTACACATGCATCTTCTACTAGAAAAGCTACAAGTGTCAAAATTTCAGTAGAACAAGGGAACATGGTGACACTTGCCTTGATTATTGTTCCCGCTAAAACACTCCTCGCAATCACAGGGTTCGCAGTCCGGGCAATCTATCGTGACAAACAATTTCCAATCAAAACACAGCAGTACAAAACATAACAATGCAATATGCATGCATGACAGAAACAAAAATAAGTATTAAAGCCTTTATGAATCATTTTCTATAATAGAAAAGAGACATATACATGCATTAATGCATTCTGCAAACTTTCTATATGAAAATAGTTTATAAAATCATCAAACGGGTGTCCATGGTTATAAAAAGTAATTAGCTTTCAAATGCCGTTGGAATCATAATTTTGTAAGTTACAGAAATTAAAATATGCTCAAAATACACTTTATAAGAGTTTTAAATTAGATAAAAAATTTGTACTGTAACAAAGAAAACTAATGGTATATAAAAATAGCTTTCATTTTTCTGAATCCAACGGTATATTATTTGCAAAAATCCGAGTTGCGAAACTCGAGTTATGAATTTTGCAAGTTTCGTACGTAATCTGACTATAAAACGAAAATTCGGAAAATAACTGGAAAAGTCAGCGCGACGTGGAGAGATCTAATTGCCCGATACCCCTTTGCGCGGATCAGCGTTATAAACCGTTAGATCTAAACGAAATCTGCGGCCGGGATTTCATCTTCCTGGAAGCTCACCGAAAAAAGAAGATGGCGGCGGCTCGAAGGCGGCGATCGCCGGCGATGGTCTCCGGTGGCTTCTTTGGAGGCGAGGCGGTGGACGGCGGGCGACGGGGCGCGACGGTCACGGTGGCGTCATCGGTGACGTCACCTTCCTCCTCTATCAGCGGCTATTGGCGGATGGAGACGACGATAGTGCGCAAACTTCGGTGAAGAATTCCTCCGTCTCTGTGGCCCTGCGAGAGAGGAGAAGAGGTGAGGGGGGCGCGGTAGAGAGAGGGGAAGGGAATAGAGGAAAAGGGGCGGCTCGGGGTGATCTGTAGCGGGAGGCCCAAGCTCATACCGAGCAGCAATGGCGGTGGCGGCGGCGAGCTCCGTGGGGCGGCTAGGGTTTGCGGAAAAAGCCAGAAAAGAACGAGAAGGGGGTGCTAGGGGGCTTTATAGGGAGGGGGAGTGCGGGGATCGAACGATAATTCCCGATTTTCGTGGAGATCGGGTCCGGTTTGGTCCCAGTAATCGTGTTCCTGATGAACATGAACGATCCAAGCTAAGAGATGATACATGGGGCTCGCCAGTCAGGAGAGAAAAAAAACAAAAAACAAAGAAATGGAAAAAGGAAGAGCGCTGCTGCTGGCTGCTCGTGCCTCGCGTGCGCGCGTGCTGTGCGGCCGGCTGGGCCGGTTTCGGCCCAGTTCGGCCCGCGCCGGTTTTTTTTCTCCATTTAACTGTTTTAAAATACTATTTTAGCTTTAAGTCTCTAAAATAGCCAATAAAAATATGGAAAAATTCGTAAAAATTCCTGTAGATTTATAGAGCATTTAGGAACCTAAATATTTGTTTAAAACTAAAATTAAAAATGTTTTGTGTTAACTTAGCCTATTGGCTATAAAAGGAATAGAATGAAATATGGAAACAAGACAAATCTCTTTTGAAATGCAAGAATATATGAATGATGACATGATGCACAGCAGAAATTCAATACTGAAAATCTGGGATGTTACATTCACCTTGATTTTTGTTCAGATCTTGTTATATCTTTGCATCAAGGTGTATTTAGACCACTAGTCTATGTTGGTTTTTATCAAAAGAGTTGTTTCAAAAAGGTTTGAATGATGTTGGAAAAGAGAAAAAGCTTCATAACTATAGTGGTACAAATGGGAGCTTGTTTAGATTGCGGCTTAGACTTTTGCATGTCATGCTTGATGTCGTTTTGATAGTATTCTTAGTAGTTTTTGTTGTAGCATGACTTGTCTCAAATTACTGAGATTGCTTAATGAGCCATTGAAAGAATCATGTGTTGTTTTTATTATATGGGAGCATGTTATTGTGGTTTTCTCCTTTGATGCTTTATTTGGGTTGACTTGGCGCATGCTTACAACATGTTTGACTCTAACAAGTCGCCATAAGCCTCTATGATCATTTGGTTTTTGACTTGTGATACCACTTTATGCTTCGGTTAATGATGTTTTATCGCTATGCATGATTATGGCCGTTATTGCTCTCTTAGTTAGTCGCTCCCAGTTTTTTGCTAGCCTTCATTTTGTACTGAGAGGGAATACTTCTCATGCTTCCAACTCCCAAAAACCAAGTTTTTCAATGAGTCCACTATAAATTCCTATGCATGGTATTTGCAAGCCATTCCAAGTAAATTTTCATGTGCTACCTTTCAAAAAACCTTCAAAATACTTCTCATTTTGTGACATTGTTTTTAGCTCATGGGGACGTAGTGGTCGGATTTGCTATCTTCCATATTGTTTTATTACAAAACAAAAATGCACTCCTCCATGGTATGTGAAAGTTGGTGGGCACCCGATGAAATCGGTTAGCCATGGTTTTTGAAAGGAAAAGTAGGGAGGAGTGCCAAGCTTTATAAAAGAGCACCAAACTGCCAATCTCTCTCTCAAAAACTTGCTTAGTATGGAAGATAGTAAGAACCCCATTGCCAGTCGTTGACAAAGAACAACCACCTCTCAAACTCAAATTTTTATCTCTCTATTTTACAAATGAAAAGCTCTAGCACATGTTTAATCACTACTTCCCTCTGCGAAGGGCCTTTCTTTTACTTTTATGTTGAGTCTCCACCTTCTACCTTTATGCACAGTCTAAGAGAGCATAGTTGCCATTCTGAGTTTAATGTGCATAGTCCCAAAATTTATTATTGATTGATTCATGATTATGGTTTTGCTTGTTCTTAAATTATTTGTATCTAGTCGCCCTCTTAAACTTGAAGGTATCCTATGCATTTATGTTTTGCTATTCCATGAAGGACAAGCTGAAAACCACTTTGCTATGTTTTTCTATATGGTGGAAACACACACTTGACTTTCAATGCTTCATTACTCATGATCTTTTGTTTGTGTTACTTTTCATGTTATAACATGGTTGCTAAGTTTTATTGTCAAGATTATATCTCTTATGCCCATGTTTTAAGTACTTTGATCTCAGCACTCAATGCTTTACATTGCTGATCAAGAATGTGATGGTGCATGTCACCTCAAAAATTATTGTTTTGCTATCACTTACCTACTCGAGGACGAGCAGGAGTTAAGCTTGGGGATGCTTGATACGACTCAAACGTATCTATAATTTTTTATGCTCCATGCTTGTTTATACACCATTTGCTTTGTGTTTTGGTACACTTCGTGGCGTTTTTATGCATTTTCCAGAACTAACCTACTAACGAGATGCCACAGTGCTAGTTCCCTGTTTTCTGCAGTTTTTGTGTTTCAGAAAAGCTACACAGGAAATATTCTCAGAATTGGACGAAACAAAAGCCAAAGTTCCTATTTTTCCCGACACAAGACGGAGTCCAAAGCAGAGACGGGGGGGGGGGGGGGGGACCAGGGGCCAGGCACACCATAGGGAGGTGCGGCCCAGCCCCTGGCCGCGTTACCAGGTGGTGTTCCGCCTATATATTCTCCTCAGCGAGGAAAACCTAAAGGCCCCGATCAATTTCCATGAAACATACTGCAAGCCACCGCCGTCGTCTACGCGAGATCGGGAGGGTCCAGAAGCTCTTCCCGGCACCCTGCCGGAGAGGGGAATCACCGCCGGAGGCCTTCTTCATCACCATGCCTGCCTCCGGAGTGATGTGTGAGTAGTCTACCTTGGACTATGGGTCCATAGCAGTAGCTAGATGGTTGTCATCTCCTCCATGTGCTTCATGTTTAGATCTTTTGAGCTGCCTATCATGATCAAGATCATCGTTGTATAATTCTACATGTTGTGTTTGTTGGGTTCCGATGAATACTAGTACTATGTCAAGTTGTTTTGCTGAATTATTATCTTTATGTTATCTCTATGTTGTTTATGATCTTGCATGCTCTCCGTTGCTAGTAGATATCTTGGCCGAGTAGATGCTAGTGACTCCAAGAGGGAGTATTTATGCTCGATAGTGGGTTCATGCCTCTAGTAATCTGGGGGAGTGACAGAAACCTCTAAGGTTGTAGATGTGTTGTTGCTACTAGGGAGAAAACAACAATCTTGTGTTCAAGGACATTCATATTGTTTACATTACACACTTTGCTTAAGGCGATAATCTGTTGCTTGCAACTTAATACCCAACGGTTGCTCGGATGACATCCGGCGGGTGGATTATTAGTCATATATGCAGTTGGATTACGGTCTATGTATTATGTTGTAATGCCCAAGTGAATTTCATAGTGATCCTCGTGACATTTGTATGCTTGCTTTATTCTATCAATTGCCCAACTGTAATTTGTTTACCCAGCATGTTATTTATCTTATGGAGAGACACCACTAGTGAACTGTGGACCCCGGTCCATTCTTTTACACTGTTATTACCGTTTACCATTTACTCAATTTATTTACATTCTTGCAAACTACTATCTTTTACCACTCGATACGCTTAATTCTTTGTTTACAGCAAACCGGTGAGATTGACAACCTCACTGTAAGTTGGGACAAAGTACTTGGTTGTGTTGTGTGCTGGTTCCATGTTGCTGCTGGTGCAAAGCTATGCCCTGGACGAGGCGCCATATATAAATTGTCCGGAGCTGTCGTGAAGCTAGCGAGCATCAACCTTCGGAAGTTGGTTCTTTCTCCTACTAGTTCGATAAACTTTGGTTTCATACTGAGGGAAGACTTGCTGCTGTGCTCATCATACCTTCCTCTTGGGGTTCCCAACTGGGCGGATATCTACACGCCATCACTGGGGTCCATAGTTCACTATAGGTGTCTCTCCATAAAGATATAACATGCTGGGTAAACAAATTACAGTTGGGCAATTGACAAAATAAAGAATGCATAACAGTGCATGTACATGTCATGAAGATAACTATGAGATTCACTTGGGCATTACAATATAATACATAGACTGTAATTCAACTGCATATATGACTAATAATCCACCCACAGGATATCATCTGAACAACCCTTGGGTATTAAGTTGCAAGCAACAGATTATTGCCTTAAGCAAAGTGTATAATGTAAACAATACAATTACCCTTGAACAAAAGATTGTTGTTTTCTCCCTAGTAGCAACAACACATCTACAACCTTAGAAGTTATTGTCACTCTCCCAGATTACTAGAGGCATGAACCCACTATCGAGCATAAATACTCCCTCTTGGAGTCACTAGCATCTACTTGGCCAAGATATCTACTAGCAACGGAGAGCATGCAAGATCACAAATAACATAGACATGATAAATCAACAAATCAACTTGACATAGTACTCAATATTCATTGGATCCCAACAAACACAACATGTAGAATTACATAAAGATGATCTTGATCATGATAGGCAGCTCACAAGATCTAGACAAGAGGCGCATGGAGGAGAAGACAACCATCTAGCTACTGCTATGGACCCAAGGTCCAGTGGTGGACTACTCACGCATCACTGCGAAGGCTGGCATGGTGATGAAGAAAGCCTCAGGTAATGATTCCCCTCTCCGGCAAGGTGCCGGGAAGAGCTTCTGGACCCTCCCGATTTCAGGTCGACAACGGCGGCGGCTTGCAGTATGTTTCGTGGAAAACTGTTCTAGCCCTTAGGGTTTTCGCGATGAAGGGAATTTATAGGCGGAAGGGCGATATCAGAGGGTGGACCAGGGGCCCACACCACCTGGTGGCGCAGCCAGGGGGTGGCCCGCGCCACCCTATGGTGCGGCTGCCTCATAGCTGCTCTCCGTCTCTCCTTTGGACTCCGTCTTAGTGTTACGTAAATAGGAACTTTGGCTTTCGTTTCGTCCAATTCCAAGAATATTTCCTGTGTAACTTTTCTGAAACACAAAAATAGCAGAAAATAGGAACTGGCACTGTGGCATCTTGTTAATAGGTTAGTTCCAGAAAATGCATAAAAACGCCACAAAGTGTAAACAAAACATAAAGCAATTGGTGTAAAAACAAGAATGGAGCATAAAAAATTATTGATACGTTTGCAACATATCAGACAATTATCATCTTGCAACGTGAACATCATGACGCGATCTTGTTGCAAATGATTCTATGGGTAATGTCCATCATGGCACTATCAACAAGTGGCATGACCTCATCGTCAATCGGCTGTAATGCACCATGATTGGGAAACCTCAATCATCAGTTGATCAATGAACCAGTAATCCTGGATATTACTAGGGACTCTTATTCATTTAATACCACACCTATGTCAATGTTTCCGATTGACATAGTTCTAGCACAGTACTAAACTATTATGAACCCGACAGATTATGCAAATAAGTCCAATATTATTTTCCTCTAGGGCATAATTTCTTAAATTGGGACTCCCTCCCACTATTTCTTCTTCTTTGTCCATACTTGCTTCTTCATGATGAGATACCTTGGCCTTCAAAGCAAGATTTGGGGCACGAACACCACGAGCATGAGCAAGAGCATCATACACATTCTTCTCGGCAATCCTCAATGCAATAATCTCTTGCAAGATATCATTTGTGGTCATTTTCCTATAGGCAACATTTCCCTTGATGGAGTTCATTGTTTCCCCCATGAACGACAATATTGCTTGAATGAACTTCCTCTTCATCCATCTCCAATCACAATGAGTAGCTCCAAGGTCGGTTAACTTCACTTAGAGAGCCAAGAGACGTCTATGGAGTTCTTGAGGACCTTCACCATTATGCATGGCAAAGTTATCCACCTCATTGTTTGCTTCATCAAACTTGGACTCTTGAATGCTTTCATTCCAAATGAATAAATCCGTGAGTGCATCCCAAGCTTCCTTGGCGGAGGTTATGGATTGAACAAACGTCTTGTCCTTCCTGGAGAGAGACATGTGAATGAGGTGCAATGCGGAAGTGTTGAGTTGCTTGTCAATGAGCTCCCATGGTAGCAAATTGTTCAAGTCCTTGGAAGTTGGGTTAAAGCCCTGCTCAATAATTCTCCATAGCTCAATAGAGACAAAGTTAATGTGAGAGTGCATGTTAAATTGCCAATTGGCAAAGCTATAAGATTCAAGAGGTGGCGGAGGGCCGCAAGAGGCTGTGTGGCATTTGGACGTGCCTCCCGAAGACATAGCTCGTAGGGTGTGGAACCTCTGAGTGTTGTCCCCTAGGCATGTCACCCTTTTTGGGAGATTTCTTGTCACCCTCATCTTCATCCACCTTCTATGAATCCTCCTCGGGAGGCTTATCCTTGTTCAAAGGAGCTTCCTTGCCCGAGGTGTCAACCATAGCCGTAGGAGTGGTGCTAATTGTACCACTAGAGAGGGCTTCGAGTTTAGCTTTGTTATTTTGTATTTCTTCCATCATGGCCGTCATTTTGGCCATTAGGTCATTAAAGTCCACCTTAGTGACGGGACCTTCCTCGTTGCCCATAATCTTTTAGGCGGTAAATCCCAATCAAAGAGCTCTTGCTCTAATACCAATTGAAAAGATTTTATGGGGCGACTAGAGGGGGTGAATAGGCGCTAAATCAATTTTTAGTATTTTTGAATTTTATGGCTTGACACAAAAGTAAATTCACTAGATGTGCAACTAGGTGAATTACCTACTAGTGGCAACCAAGCATACAACAAGTAAAGTACAAGATACAAGTAAGGGAACGAGATAACCGAGGAGTGGAGATCGGAGACACAGGGATGTATTCCCGCAGTTCCTTCCTTTTGAGGGGAATTACGTCTACGTTGGAGAGGTGTGGTGACACGTGGTCAACCAACACCACAAAGGCTCACCTTATTCTCCGGTTAGAAAGCCACAGAGTCTATATATCTCGGTTCCACTAAGTGGTGGTCTTGAGGGCGACCACCAAAACCCTTACACGGAGGTTGGGGCACAACTCCACAACTCAATTGGAGGCTCCCAACAAGTACCACAAAGCTTTTACAGAGAGGAAGCTTCGAGATGACCACTTTTGCATGAAGGCAAGATCCACGGAGGAAAGGTAGAAGAATTACAAATCACTTGGGTAGGATGGTAGATCTAGGGCTTCTCTCCCAAATTCCAAACTCTTGAGAGATTTGGTTGGCTACGGAGAGAGATCTATGAAGCTTGAGGTCTTGGATCCATGGAGGAGAGAGACTCTAACTGAGGTACACTCCTTGGAGAAGAAGGCTTGTTTAAATAGGTGGCCAAAAATTCCAACCGTTAAGGCAGAATTCACAAGCACCGGAACTTCTCCAAAATAGGGGCGGTAGTACAGGTCTGCATCTTTAAAGCTTCAAACGGGCGGTCAATGAATAGCCGCAGAAAACTGGTGGGCGGTACTACCTGCAGGTGGCACAAGAACTTTTGCTCTTTTTCTGGCCTTCTTCCGCTTCTTCAAAGCGCCCATACAGAGAGCGAACACTCTAGTATGGTACTAACCCCAAAACTAGGGCGGTATTACTGCCAACTGGTACTACCGGCCTAGTGCCGGCCTTCTTCTGCTAGCACTTTAGGGATGTTCTGCAAGGTTTTTGGTGAGCTCGGTACCACCCCCGATAGGAGGGCAGTAGTACCGTCGGCCGGTACTACCGGCCCAGTTTCGGCCTCCTTCCGCTTCTTTGAAAGCTCCAATAAAGAGAGCAAAACCTCTTTTCTGGAACTAACTCTGGTACCAAGGCGGTTGAACCGGATGGTAGAACTTCTGCCCTAGTTCCGGATGGCAGAACTTATGCCCCAGTTCCAGTCACTTGAAACATGTCCTGAACGAAGCATGATTAGTACAAGGATTATATTGTTATCGAACACCCCAAACAGGTGGAACGGAACATGCCCTTTCAGATATTGCTTATCTTGTACGCCAATTCTACTCCCTGTACGCCTATATATACTCCCCCGAGAGGCTCAATAATATATCCACCGCATTACGCCAATCTCTCTCCCTCTCTATCGTTCTACATGGTATCAAAACAGTGCCGATCCATGACCTACCCGCTGCCCACGCTTCTGCTCTACACCGCCCCCGAGGAGAACGATCTCCATGATCTCCACCAGGGGCCGCGCCGCCCGTACTAGGGTTCGTCCACCGATCGGTTGATCGTCTGCCTAGTTTTTTCTGATCTACAGATTGTTTTTTCTCCGCCGGTTGCTTGACTGGCGATTTCTTTTTTGGTTTACCAATCATAGATTGGATTGAGTCGCCCACCGCTGTCATCACCATGTGCCTCTACTCTGACAATGACATCGACTCTGCACCGGCAGATTCCTCCAAGCCGGCCATCACGGCCGACTCACCGGCGCCATGGTACTCAACCAGTTCGCCGACTTCTGCGATACCCGGCCGGTTGCTGCGCCTTCCTCGGAAGGCTACATAGCTGTGGTGACCCAGCATACCACTGCATGTGTAGTATGCAAGTCGTTGACATAACACCAATGAAACACCGTCTCACTAGTATTACATCGATCAGAGTGGTACAACAGAAACATCGCAGGTCCAAGGTAGGTGCATAGGATTACAATTTCATCATACAGAAGAGCTTCAGAACTTCCTCAACAGGTAGAGGTTTAGTCCTGGCGACTACAAACGAGAAGAATACATTGAAGACTCAACTAGAGCTTCACTAATGCAGTTGGCTTGCTACAGAACTACCCTAGCTACTTAGGTTCTAGGATTAGGGAATTGAGTCCCTGCTATTCCTATTCTAGTTTTCCAGCAAGCTTGGCGTTGTCGTTGACTCCATTGATAGTTCTGACATTGATAGAAGGCTTCATATTTATCTTCAGTATCTCAGGATTGTCTCCTTGGGTTGCCTCCGATCTAAGCAAGGGTTACGAGGGAGTGGGGTGAGTAACGAGCGTTACTCAGCAAGTTCATATAGGGAATAAGGTGTTTTATGCACTAGCTACAGCCTTAGACTCAAGAGTCATTCGGCAATGCAAGTTTTCGTAAACATTTCTTCAAGAGGTTGCTTTTATTTAGAAGAACTATGTCCGTCAGCCTTCACAGGTTGATTAGAGCTTCAATGGGCTCCTTTCCTGCCGTGTTCGCAGCTCCTTCCCAGAACAGGGAGTATCTTGATACTTTTTGTACACTCTGCAGAGGTGGTCACTTGTACCCATAGGAGATCAAGGCCTTGTTGCACATCCGAGTAGCTATTCCTGTCCACACTTCTCATGTGTGGGGCCCAGCTGTTGATCCGAGCCAATCACTGTTCCTTCCCGCGACCGTGCATACCCACCCTTTTGCGGCTCCAACTTCGGTTCGCTACCCTCGCTGGTCTACACTTTGGTAGTTGCCGACCTCGGCATACTTGCCCTTCCAGACAATGAGTTACCCCCATCGGTTTGGTTACGCGCTTTGGGTAACACCGGCCTCAACACTCTACCCCCTTCATTGCCGCAATCCATCATAGACCGCCAGAATTGTGAAATTATTAGGGGGATTCCACCCATCCCGAAGCTCCACGCAGGGAGACAACTGCTCCGAAATAGCGCGTCCATTGATATGCATGAGGGAAAAGATACAACTGACTCTTCCTTCCCATTCCAGACCCTATGGTTGACCATATTTTACGACACAAGAATCACTGGCGACATTGGTTATTAATCCTAGGTGAACATTCCAGTAACAGTGGGACCTCCACCATACTCCTTACCATGGTCCCACTGCCCACCTTCCTAGGTCGACAACCACTGTGGTTGCTAACCACTAGTCATATTCATTCAAGAAAAGCAGAACCTTTGCTTTTAAATGCAATCATAATAATAATATCACCGGTATATTTGCAAGTACTTTGTTAAAGATAAACAAGAGATATGAGCAAGAGTGAACTTGCCTTTCTGACTGCAAGAGTATGCGAGTCAGGGTCTTCGATACGATAGAAATCCCAATTCTGAAAGAGCAATCATCATCCAGTAGGGATGATGTTAGAAATCTGCAGCATGAGATGCATAAGATATGATATGATCACTCTATGTGTAATCTAACCCCGATGATTTGTTAATAATCAATTATGGTGATTTCTTTATGATGTGTTGTACTTTTAGGCTCAGTCAAACACACAAGGTTGTTAAGGATTTTAGGTTAACTGACACTTCTTCAAAAGTAGTAGAATAAAGCTTCAAACAAGAGTTATTGCAAAAGATAGATATAGCAATAGGTGAAGGCTTGAAAAAGTAACACTTTTAAGTTGCATCTTATAATTAGCAATCACTTGGTTTATCATGGATATGTAAAGTGGAAGTAAAGCATATCACACAATAATACCTAACTAGTTTTAGGGTTGACAATAATCTTAACATATATAAGAAAGTGTTTGTTTGCTGACATAAGAGTTGTTGTGATGATTACCTGATGTTCTTCAAAAGAATAACTTTTGAAGAACATAACCCTTAATGGATACTTACTAATTAGATTCACTTTTAGATACTTACCTTCTAAGAATATTTAAGTAGTTAAGAAAACATAATCTCTTTAATAGCTGTTAGGGTTTGAATCACAATTTTTAAATGGTTTCTAAATTGGTTTTAGACAGTCTCATGATTGAAAGCAATTCTTAATAAGACAATCTTCAATACTAGATTATAGTTGAAAATAGATTTTAATACAAGCCAATAGTTATTTAGGATTTTTCTTGATTTTAGTATTTAAAAATTATTTAGGGAAATAGTTTTAGGGTTTTAAATACTAATAGTAAAGTTTTAAAATACTGAACTTAAATAATGAAATGTTGTTTCAATAAAGTAATTTTAGTTTATAAACTTTAATTTATCCTTTAGAAAAGTTATTTGATTCCTAATTTGTTTCCAATTCATATTCAAAAATAGTACTTAAACATGTTTTTAAATTGCACTTAAGATTATTCCATACAAGTATATAATCTTACAGTACAATCAGATAGTTCTTATTTTTGTGATCATTTTGGAATATTACATGTATTTTTCTGATTCAAAATGAATTAGTTATGAATTTTCTAAGGTTTGGATGTTTTCTGGAATTTCTAATTAAGAGGAAGAACTTTTTCTACCGAAGCTGTACCTAGCCCGTGCTACTGACGAGTGGGTCCAGACCTAGTCAGCTGCCATGTTGGCAGAGACAAGTCAAAGCTTGACTGGTTAAAATTTTTGTACCTAAACGATCCTAGCCACACGGGCTGACAAGTGGGGCCAAATTCCAGGTCAGAGGCCACACATGCATGACCGGGTCAAACACGTTGACCGGGTACGGCGGAACGCCGGTGATCACCGAAGACGGTGATTCCAGCCTCCCCGGGATGTGCTACTGGTCTCATTCGAAAGAGGGCACTGAGACGGACTCATTGGTACTAGCCCTGCTACTAAAAGGTCATCGGAGACTTGCCGGTGATGACCTACTGCGGCGGCCCACTTCGGCGAGCTTCGAAAACAAGCTACGGATCACCCTAGGATGTCATACCAAGCTCTAGGGATGCATAAGCTCACCAGAAGGCTGAAGAGATGACCGGGAAGATTGATTGTGGCCGGAGTTGAGTATGCCGACATGCATTCCAACGAACTGCTGCAGAAGAAATCGGTGAAATTCAACGAGCTCCAACTCTCCCTCGATGCGCCACTTCACCGGGAGGATCTAGAAGATGAGGCGCTCCTCCTCAACACCTTTGTGGAGCTCAGGGTGGTCGCCATCGACGGCGGTCTTGAGGAACTCCGACGAGGTCTCGAAGTGGATTCAGAGGGCAGAGAGGATTAGAGAGATTGGGATAGGGACGATGTGATCTAGGGTTTCTTTGCGGAGCTCCCGGAGACTATATAGGTCACGGCGTTGCCGGCATCGTCATCGAGACGGCGGCAGTGGCCAAGATGTGTTGGCGTCAGGAGCCTTGTCCTGGGCGTGGATCTTGATGCCAGGGTTGCCAGTGGGCACGGACAGGATCAGGACGACGAGCTGGCGGTCAAAGGCCTCCGACGGTGGTCAGGAGAGGCGACCAGGACGTGGCCTCGTTGTCGGCATGTCGACCCCGCGAGAGAGAGGAAGAAGAAGATGTTCTTCTCCTCGGTGGGTCCCGCCTGGCAGCCAGATACCGAACCGGTATCCCGGGCTGGGCTCCAGTGGGCTGATGTGGTGGAAAGGGCTGCTGGGCTGCGGCCTGGTAAGCTTCCTTCTCTTTTTTTTAATGTTTTGTTTTCTTTTCTATTTTCTATTTTCAATTTTGAGTTTCCAATTTGATTTTCAATTCTGTTCTGTAGGGATTTTGAATCTAGGAATTCTTTTTGAAATAAAGCTGATATAGTACTGGTCCCCTACATTGTATTCTAAGAATTTATATGTGCACCAGCACATATAATAATTTGTATTTGGTTGGGATTTGAATTCTAATTGGAATTTGATAATTTATTTTGCAGGTTTTATCTTAGGAACTTTACTGGAGCAAATATATGATAGCAATTATATTTTAAACATTCAGCAAGGGGTACTTATATGTGCATGTGCACATGGAATTACCTATTTAGTACTAGGATTTTAATTAGGCTCTAAATAGGAATAGTTTGAAATATTACTACAAGAGTGTTCAAAGCATTTTGTTAAGGCTTGGGTGAATTCCATATTAACATGTAGGAATTTGCATCTTGGGGTCAGATAGTTACTATTGAACATTCTATCAAAGGTTTGACTTAGGATGCAGGTATAAGTTCCTTTAACATGATTTTCTATTCACCCTAGTTCTTAATGTAGTGTTCTGGCAATTAATTCCACACATGCTCTTGCAAGGATATGGTATCTAGTTAATTTGGCTGTATGCAAAGATGCATCTCAAATAACATGTAAGTGAGGTATTAGAGTGTATACTAATTTATCTTAGCATACAAGGCTATATAAGCATTCACACAATTAACTATTGGTGTGTTCACTAACCAATGGCAGCTAAAGATAATATTCTAACCTTTGTTATGCAAGTGTAGGGGTATGAATAACATGCATGAGTGGATAATGATTTCTTGGTACAGACATATGCATGATATGAATGGCTACTCTACAATTTCTGGGTTTGATTTGCTTCCTAGTAAATTTACTTGTTTGATCTTGGTGCGCATATGATCATTTAGATGTATGTGATATGCCCATGGATCATGTATATGTTTTTAGCAGATGATTTCAGATCAGAGGCATATATTTCTCTTGCTTATGGTGAGTTCTTCCCTTTTCCCATTAACTACACTCCTCTCCTCTCATACTAGACCAACCTGGTGGTCTTGTGAAGCTTGTTCTTTGGGAAATCTGATAAACCTGCATCTTGTGGCATGCCTGCACCTCCTAGCTGCTTGACCTAATTCCTAATTGAATTAAGTAACCATTTGGTCTTGGTCTTGCTGGTTTGGTTCTTGTGGTTGTGCTGGTGGTGGTTAATCCTGCCCTGTTGCTCAACTCATGAGCAGGGTGGATTGTGTGGTGGTGTTGCTGGTGTGATGGTGGTGTTTCTTGGCCCTATCAAATGTATGAAATGGCCCAAATTCGTTGGTGTCCTCACACCATGGTTTTATGGTGTCAAAATGGATGCCAAGGGGTTCCTTTTATAGCATCTTGAGGCTCACCACAAGTTGACACCTCAAGTGACGACTCTTGTTTGAGCAAGGTGAGTAAGCTACTTGTTGTCAAGCTCTCATGCATGAGCATTACTTGGGGTTCAAGTAAAGGAAGATATTTTCAAGTGGATAACTATGAACATTACTTGGGGTTCAAGTATAGGAAGATATTTTCAAGTGGATAACTATGAACATTACTTCGGGTTCAAGTATAGGAAGATATTTTCAAGTGGATAACTATGAACATTACTTGGGGTTCAAGTATAGGAAGATATTTTCAAGTGGATAACTATCCTAGGTGGCATGATGATTATCCTCTAATAATCTTTATTTTGGACAGCCAAGTGGCATTTGGCACTAAATGGACTTGTGGCTGAATCAATTCATATTCTTATACATATTTATAATTCATAACTGAATTGTTATCAATTGATGTTGTATTAATTATTTAGAAGTTTAACTTCCAAAGTTCATACTTGAAATGATCCTGTTATTGTGAATTATGCATATTGTCATATCTTATTTGTTCCTATTATCAGTTGTGCTCAAAATATTCAAGGTTAGCAAGGTCATGTTCAAACTTTAAATGATTTTATTTGATTTCACCAGGGCATGATCATAAGAGTTTCAAAATGATCATAGTTATTTTTATTCAAATAGTTTGAACTATTTAATGTAATGTAAATGAGTTTAGTTTTGTTATATCTCATATAGTTAATAAGTTATGATTTAAATAAGAATGTGTGGCTTTTATGCACTTTAGACCTTGTGGTTTACCAATTTTGGTAACAAGTTTAAGAGTGAATTAATTTATACCCACAAGTACTGGCTAATTATTTAAGTAGTTAAACTCTACTGTAAACTCCTCTAATCATCTTGGTACTAGGGTAGTCTCCCCTACTTCTAAGTTTGTGGATTTAAATCCTAAAGTATCATCTTAAGAGATGAGAATGATATTGGAGTTGATATAGACTCTCTCCTCTTGTCTTGGAGATGAATGGATTTAGATGTGAAAGATTATGATAATCAAGATATGAGAATAAAGTAGATTAAGAGTCAAGGTAAGAATTGTGTTGTTTTCCTTTAAGCTAGGAATGGCTTCAATGATTTAGGTTTAAGAAATACCATGTGATCATGGTAGGATTGGATATGAGGTCCTAAGGTAATGTATTAACATATTAATTATACCTCACAGTCATCTCTTTTAGTTGTTGTGTTTATCTCCACCCAAAACAAGGTTGTTAACAAGGGTCATGTTGGAGCTTATCGCACTTTAGTTGATGAGCTACTTCAATTCCATCAACTCAAGAGAAGCTTCAATCACCTTGACAAGTTTTATTTAAAAGCGCGAAAATTTCCCAGATTTTCTATGCATGAATGCAATGCACACTTCTGTGTTCTCTCTATTTCTAGCCTCACATCCTGGGATGTTACAATAGCTGACTCACCGGCACCGACTCCGCACCAGCGGGCTCATCCTCTCCATCGCCGGACCATGACGCCATCGCTTTTGATCTGCGTGTTTTCGTCCATGCCATGTCACGTATATGCACCCATCGGTCTGATCAACCAATCTCGTGTGCATCTCTGCCAAGCATGTCCCCGAGCACGCGCCTACTACCGATCAAGCATCGGGCTGCTGATGGCTTGTAAGTATAGCTCATTGGGAACCCCAAGAGGAAGGTATGATGAGCACATCAGCAAGTCTTCCCTCAGTTGTGAAACCAAGGTTTATCAAACCAGTAGGAGAAAGCCAAACTTCAGAAGGTGATGCTTGCTAGCTTCGTGACACTCCAGACAATGACACCAGGAATATTGTTGGTGCGTCTTCACCTAGCAGCAACGTGAAACCTGCACACAACACAACCAAGAACTTTGCTCCCAACTTACGATGAGGTTGTCAATCTCACCGGTTTGCTGTAAACAAAGGATTCAGCGTATCAAGTGGTAAAAGGATAATAGTACGCAAGAAAGTAAATAGTGCGAGTAAAAGTAAAACGGTATAGCAATGTAAAGGAAATTGGACCGGGGTCCACAGTTCACTAGTGGTGTCTCTCCATAAGATAAATAACAACATGCTGGGTAAACAAATTACAGTTGGGCAATTGATAGAATAAAGATAACATACATATATCATGAGGTTCACTATGAGATTCACTCTGGGCATTACAACAAAATACATAGACCTTGGACACAATCCACTCGCGGGGAATCGTCCGAGGACCCCTTAAGTATTAAGTTGCGAACAACAGATAATTGCATTAAGCAAAGTGCGTAATATAAACAAAGCAAATGTCCTTGGACACAAGAATGTTGTTTTCTCCCTAGTGGCAACAACACATCTACAATCTTAGAGGTTTCTGTCACTCCCCCAGATTACTAGAGGCATGAACCCAACTATCGAGCATAAATACTCCCGCTTGGAGTCACTAGCATCTACTCGGCCAAGATAGCTACTAGCAACGGAAAGCATGCAAGATCATAAATAACAGAGAGATAACATAAAGATATATATTCAGCACATCAACTTAACATAGTACCAATACTCATTGGATCCCAACAAACACAACATGTATGATTACATAAAGATGATCTTGATCATGTAGGGCAGCTCACAAGATCTAAACATGAAGCACATGGTGGAGGAGACAACCATCTAGCTACTGCTATGGACCCGTAGTCCAAGGTAGACTACTCACACATCACTCTGGAGGCGACTATGGTGGTGTAGAAGGCCTCCGGCAGGGTGCCAGAAAGAGCTCCTGGATCCTCCTGATCTCGCGACAGCGACGGCGGCGGCTTGCAGTATGTTTCATGGAAAAGCGATCTGTCCCTTAGGTTTTTCCCGTCGAGGGGAACTTATAGGAGAAAGGGCAGCGTCAGAAGGTGGGCCACCTGGCCTCACCATATGGTGGCGCGACCAGGGGTGGGGCCGCGCCACCCTATGGTGAGCCTGGCCCTTGGCCCCCCTCCGTCTCATCTTCGGTCTTCGTGAAGCTTCGGTAAAAATAGGTGGCTCGGCTTTTGTTTCGTCCAATTCCGAGAATATTTCCTGTGTAGCTTTTCTGAAACACAAAAACAGCAGAAAACAGGGAACTGGCACTGTGGCATCTCGTTAATAGGTTAGTTCCGGAAAATGCATAAAAACGCCACGAAGTGTAACAAAACACAAAACAAATGGTGTATAAACAAGCATGGAGCATCAAAAATTGTAGATACGTTTGAGACGTATCAGCTGCCGCTACGTCGCCCTTGGTCCAAGCCACTGGCTTCCAATGCACCTTCCTAGGCGTGTAGTTGCTGGTCGTCATGTCGTTGCATTGACTCGCGGCCTGCAGCCACGCCGCCCCTTCGGGGTGTAGCGTCACTGCACGCGGTTATCTTCGTCGTCCCCATGCACCGACGTCCCAGGCTTCTGTAGTGCCGCCTTCCATGGTACAGGTCGTCGCACAAGGTTTTCGTCAAGCCGCCAGATTCTTCCTCGCCTACTTCAACTACCGCCACCGCACCTCTACAGGTTACGTGCATGGCCACTTTTGGCCAGCGCCGTTCCCACCGACTATGCTATCATCTTTGTCCACTACTACTTTGTTGCCAGCATCATCGCCTCATCCTCGACCACACTTGCTCGTCTAATCCAACAACCGAGGATGGCATCGACACCTCTCTTTGCCGCTCTGCATCTCGCAACCGTTCTTGAGCCTCCTCTGCTAGTCTCTCTGACATGGTGCAAAGTTCATATTGATCCCGTTCTACGCATGCTCTGTGCTGGCAACACCGCTGCGTGCCTTCTTTCCCGACGTGTCCCCGGACTTCGCAACTCGGTGTGGCACCTCGCATATGGCGGTTTCGACAAGATCGTCTTCGGAATCAACACCCTCTTCGACGATTGCCTCGATTGAGTCCACGTCTTCATCACGCCCACCCTTGTGCGCCCACGACTCCATGGCGCTCTCCTACGCCCACGGCTTCAAGTGCGGCTACATCGACACCGGCAACCACGACCACGACATCGATGATGGTGTCCCCTCACACGGCTACCTCGACCAAGGTTGCAGCACCCATCGCTCTCGGCTACCTCGACATCGGCACAAGGGCTAACACCTCGCATGAGCACTCCTTGGCTTCCTCTATAGTCCAAGCATCCGCGACGCAACTCTGTCCACGATGCTCCTGCTCCGACTGCGGAGGGTGTCAGCCCGTTGGTTTCTACACCTTCGGTTTCTCTCCGGTCTGACCGTCCGCGATACTATTGTTGTTCATGTTACTACCGCTATGATTGTGATGGAGTGTTAGAGATATACACGGTTACATATTAGGATATGTTAGGTAGTGACGAGGGTTAACTCGACAAATGTCCTAGATAAAGGACTTAGAATCGGGGAGATAGGGCATCGGATGAACTCGAAGGTAAAATCAGTCAAACAAGGTGTCTATCGAAAGTAAACGTGGGTGTAAACCTGGCTTGCTTTCAATTTGTCCCTTACCATCCCCTCTTGGCCCCTATATATAGGTGGCCAGGTCTCAGGGATCGGGAGGGATCCGATACAGATTACAATATCGACATACGATATGAACTCGTATTTCGACTAGTATTACAATTGGGCCTAGCTTAATGGGCCTCAGGGGTACTTAACTGACAGGCTCTATTATCTATACCCTTGGCAGTAGCCCCCGAGATTCTACCAGAATTGCAGATTCGGGTCGAATCTCAGATCTTCAAATCTTTGACTTGATCAGCTTTTGACTTCTTCATATCTTCAAATCTTTGACTTGGTCTTTTGACTTATTTCTTTACTATAATGTCTCGCAAGGGGTTTTGATGAACAAGCCTGACAACTCTGACGGATCAAGAGGCCAGTTAACTGCCAGAACAGATACTTGTCACCTACTTCAAATTCAATCCCCTTGGACTTGAATTCAGGAAGCCGGTCAAACCCATTCTTTTGCCGCATTTAAGACTTACAAAGAATGAATCCCAGTGGTTCTCAGGGTTCCCAGTGCGTCCACCAGGATTTTCTTTGCATCGTAGCCACGGAGAAGTACTAGCAGAGCACATTTGTGTGCGTATACCAGGCCACACAGGACGGATCCTGGGGTTTTACCTTTGTGATATGTTTCAACCACGTCATTCAAGTTTTGTCGTGATGACGCAACTCAAGAATCGTATGTCGCAGCCTTGTTTGACTGATTCAATATGCCAAATTTTCGAGTTATCCTTTTTTAACTCTCATAAATAACTCCCGATGGGAGTAATCGATGTTTATTTTGTCGACAACGTAGTCGAAGTTTTATTGTCGACGAAATGCAACCGATTGTGCCTAAACCACTTGTCCACCAACTGGTTCTTTATCATCGGCTTCAACTTTTCTCTCTTCTTCTGTCGACTTCTTTCTATCGAGTGCGTGACAGCACTCCCGATGGGAGTAGCCCCCGAGGCTATAGCCGAATTTTTTTGGGTATAGGCTCAAAAATATAGACATACCTGTTCCATATACTTCCTCTTGCGATATTTTTCAACATGATTCACACTTTATGATTCTTCTCTTCTTTTCGTATGTCGCAAGCCCCCGATTCGAAGACGAGGTACACTGTGCTTCTTGACAGATACTTTCTCATCCCCCCCCTTTTTTTGTACATATCTTTTCCCTTGATACGTTGATCCTTCTGTATCATCTACACTGGGAAAAATTTAAAAGCCCATAAATATATTTTGGGCCTTGCCTCTCCAGAGGCCCATTAGTGCGTACTTATAAATAAAGCACGTTTGGTGAGGGCAAAAAACCCTAATTCATTCATTAGCCTCCTCCTTCGCCGCATCATCTTCTTCTTCCTCATCGCATCTAGGGTTTTTTCCTTCTCAACACCTATCTCCATGGCCGATGCAGGAGGACCACGTCTGAATATCGGCGCCCCAGTGGAGAAACGAGGTCGCGGCCACCCCCGCGGTAGTAAGAACAAGCCCGCGATCCATGCTGTGGCATCATCGTCGTCTGCTCCGGTGAAACGGCGCCCCGGCCGCCCGGTGGGCAGCAAGAATAAGCTTAAGGTTTCACCTGCTGCACCAGGTCCGAGCGCTCCTCCTCACAATGCTTCTCCTCCTCCGCCCAAAGTCTACTCCTTCTTCCGCATTGCCAGCGTGCAACGCCGTGAAATTCAGCGGCTACCGCTGAAATTCACCAAGTTTATGGATGGTAGAGAGCTGTGGGAAGCGGTTCTTCATGAACACTCTGGGGGAGGAACTCCCTACGAAGTGGAGGTCTGGTACGACGGTGCCGGTGAATAGTACTTCAAGGGCGGCTGGGCGTAGTTTGCAGAAGACCATGACCTCCATCAAGGCTTCTTCATGACCTTCGACTATCACATCAATATGTTGAAGTTCGACGTGAGGATCTACGACTGCACCCAGTGCCAGAAGGAGTATGAAGCCGAAGTGCACTTTTATTAGATTTCCCCTTTATGTAATCTCTTTTCTTAGTTGTCCTTTCTCGTGCTATCTGTAATAAGTAGTCGTGTTGGATTATATTCTGTGCCTACTTTATTAATAGACCATGGAAATGGATCGTTGTTCCGAGGTATGCCCTTAATGAATTATCGGGTTCCTTTGAACCGTGCTTGTTTTTGTCGAATATCGGGTTGCGAACAACCTAGTAGTATGTCTCAGATACTCACAAAGCTCAATGTTTTGTTAATATTATTTCGTACGACTCGAGGGGCTGAGCCCCCGAGCAGAAAGTAAAAAACATTTATACATTTTGTCGAGTTGACCCAAAGAACCCAACCTATGGCCTCATGTTCTGGGTTCAGAGGGTCATAACCCGAAAGATCTTTATCACCTTATGTCTTCTACGCGTAGAACCGCCGTAGTTGCTCTGCATTCCATGGGTTGCTCTCGTCTTCACCCGTTTTCTTGTCTTTTAGTCGATAAACTCCTTCTGGTATTACTTCTGTCACAATGTAGGGTCCTACCCATGGGGACTCCAATTTTTCATGACCATCTTGCTTGAGTCGTAGAACTAGATCTCCCAACATGAAAGATCGTGGATTAACTCGACTACTGTGGTAGTTTCGTAGATTTTTCTGATATTGAGTAGCTCTGGCTAATGCTACGTCTCTTGCTTCGTCGAGTGCATCGACATCATCCTGAAGTTCTTCTGTGGAAGTTGTCTCATCATACGCTGCGATTCTTGGAGCTTCATGGGTGATCTCGACTGGAAGGACGACCTCTGCGCCATGGACCAGGAAGAAAGGTGTTTCTTGAGTAGCTGCATTAGGTGTAGTTCGGAGACTCCAGAGTACGGAGGGTAGCTCATCTACCCAAGCGTGCTTGGCTTTCTCGAGGGGTGCTAACAGCCTTTTCTTTATCCCATTGCATATTAAGCCATTGGCTTTCTCGACTTGCCCATTTGTCTTTGGATGCGCCACAGATGCAAATTTCAATTTAATTCCCAAACTTTCACAGTAATTTTTGAACTCCTTCGAGGTGAAGTTTGTCCCATTATCTGTGATGATGCTGTGTGGTACTCCGAAGCGAAAGACTATGGACTTGATGAAGTTGATTGCGGCTGTAGAATCTTGGGTTGTCATGGGGGCTGTTTCTACCCACTTGGTGAATTTGTTGACTGCCACCAGCATGTAAACATGCCCTCCTGGCCAAGATTTGTGCAGTTTTCCTACCATGTCAAGGCCCCATTGCGCGAAGGGCCAGGATAGTGGCATTGGTTGCAACTCTGCTGTTGGCGCGTGTGGTCGAGATGCGAAATGTTGACAAGCCTTGCACTTCCTCACTATGTCTTTTGCGTTCTCAATGGCTGTTAGCCAGTAAAATCCTACTCGAAAAGCTTTGGCTGCAATGGCTCTGCTGCTAGCGTGATGTCCACATACCCCTGCGTGGATGTCCTTTAAGATTTCATGCCCTTCTTGAGGAGTGATGCACCGTTGCAAGACGCCTGTTATACTTATTTTGTATAATTTCCCTTGTAACACGACGAAAGCCTTGGATCGTTGTATTATCCTTTTTGCTTGTACTGTATCTTCGGGTAGTGTTTTATTTATCATGTATGCCAGATATGGCTGCATCCAGGTTTATTTGATCATCATGATTTCTTTTGGTTCCGCTGTGCTTGTTTTTCCAGCCCCCGAGCCTGTTGCTTGGTGCTGGCCTTGTTCCTCTGCAGTCAAAATTTTGTTGCTCTTTATTGATCTTTTTATGATTTCTTCCCAAAAGACTCCTTGCGGTACGGGTAAACACTGGGACCCGATGTTTGCCAGATTGTCGGCTTCCTCGTTACTAGCTCTACTGATGTGCGAAACTTCACATCCATCGAATGTTCCCTCAAGATAGTAATATAAGTTTCTGTATGCTGTCATATTGTCGCTGATGGCATCACACTTGTTCATCACTTGTTGGACGACGAGATTCAAGTCTCCAAATATTTTCAGTCGGGTTGCTCCGCATGCTTTGGCCATTTTCATCCCATGGAGTAGCGCCTCGTATTCGGCTTCGTTATTGGAAGCTTGGGGAAAACTCATCCTTAACACATATTTCAATTTGTCGCCTTGTGGTGATATCAGGACCACTCCTGCGCCTGCGCCTTGGATTCTTTTTGAACCGTCGAAGTACATTGTCCATACACTTGATAGATCTGGTGGTCCTGTGTTTTGTAACTCCAGCCACTCTGCTGTGAAATTTGGTAAAACTTGTGATTTGATCGCCTTTCGCTTTTTGTACGTGATGTCCAGGGGTGATAACTCAATTCCCCATAAGGAGACACGTCCTGTTGCTGAAGGGTTGTTCAATATATTGGATAGTGGTGCTTCGTTAACCACTATAATTGGGTGCACCGCGAAATATTGCCGTAGTTTTCGTGCTGTTGTGAATACACTGTATGCAAGTTTCTGGTAGTGCGGGTACCTTTGCTTTGTTGGAGATAGTACCTCGCTGACAAAATATACTGGCCGTTGGACTCCATGAGCTTTTCCTTCTTCACTTCTTTTGACTACTAATACTATGCTCACCACTTGATGTGTTGCTGCAATATATAGTAGTAATGGCTCCTTTTCCTTTGGTGCGACCAACACCGGTGGTGTGGAAAGCACTTTTTCAGTTGTGTGAAGGCTGTGTCCGCTTCTTTCGTCCACTCGAATTTGTCGTCTGATTTTTTCATCAATGCATAAAAAGGGAGTGCTTTTTCTCCTGGCCTCGCCATAAATCGACTCAGTGCCGCGACGCGTCCTGCGAGCTTCTATACATCATGCAGCTTTGTTGGCTTCCCCATCGTTAGTATTGCTTGGATCTTCTCTGGGTTTGCCTCTATTCCTCTTGCGGATACCAGGAATCCCAGGAGTTGCCCTGCACATACCCCAAAAGAGCATTTTGTCGGGTTAAGCTTGAGCTTGTACCTGTTTAAGTTGTCGAAGGTTTCTGCCAGATCACTGATTAGTGACTTCTTTTCTTGTGGTGATAACCACGTCGTCGATATAGACTTGAATGTTTCGTCCTATTTGACTTCCAAGGCAATTTTGCATCATCCTTTGGTAGGTTGCTCCTGTATTTTTTAAACCGAAAGGCATGACTTGGTAACAGAACACAATGTATGGTGTTATAAAAGCTGTTTTTTCTTCATCTTCTTTCTTCAATTTGATCTGGTTGTAGCCAGAATATGCGTCCAGGAAGGAAAGCCTTGCGCACCCCGCTGTTGAGTCTATTATTTGATCAATGCGAGGTAGGGGAAAGGGATCCTTTGGACGGTGCTTGTTGAGAGACGTGTAGTTGACACATACTCTTTGTACGTCTGTATTTTTCTTGGGGACTATAACTAGATTAGATACCCAAGTCGACGTTTTGATTTCTCGGATGAACCCTGCGTTTTCTAGCCTGTGTAGCTCGGATGCTATTGCTTTCCTTTTGGGTTCATCAAATCTTCTCAGTGGTTGTTTGACTGGGTTTGCTTTGGGATCGACATTTAGTGCGTGCTCGATGAGTTCCCTGGGAACCCCTGGCATGCCCGAAGGACACCAGGCGAAGATTTCCCAGCGCTCACGGAGGAACTCGATGAGCGTGCTTTCCTATGCGGGATCCAAGTTCATTGCTATGGATGTGTTCTTGTTTGGGTCCATGGGGTGGACTTGGATCTTCTTCGAGTCCTGAGTTGCATCAAAAGCTTGATTTGGCAGGGACCGTCCAACGTCGTGTAACACGTTGTGGTCGGTTTCGCCTTTCAACCTTGCGTATTCTGCCGTCATGCCGAAAGTTTGCGCCAACCTATTGAATTCCTTGTCACAAGTGTTGGATACTTCGAACCTGCCTTGAACTGTGATTGTTCCTCTGGGCCCTGAGATCTTTAGCGTAAGATACGCGTAGTGGGGTACTGCCATAAATTTTGCAAATACTGGGCGCCCCAGGATTGCATGATACTGTGAAGGCCAATACATGACTTTGAACTCCAGCTTCTCTCTGCGATAATTGTTGCTATTGCCGAAGCAAACGTCGAGTTCTATTTTCCCGAGAGGGTAATTTGCGCTTCCTGGTACTATTCCGTGGAAAGAACAATCTGTTGGTTTTAGACTTTCCAGTGAGATGCACATTGCCCTCAGAGTTCTTGCGTATATTAGGTTTATGCCGCTTCCTGCGTCCATGAATACTCTCCCGATGTCGTATCCCCCTATTTATGCCTTTAGTACCATTGGTGCGTGCCCTGGCCTGGAAACTTTTCTCGGGTGGTCTGGTGGCGCGGTGATGATAGTATGGAAGATGTGTAGTAAATGACCGGCCAGTTGGAAAACCCCAAGAGAAGGTTTTGATGAATATAGCAGCAAGTTTTCCCTCAGTTAAGAAACCAAGGTATGTCGATCAGGCGAAGAGCAGACAATACAACTGAAGGTGATGCTTGCAAGCTTCATGACAGCTCCGGACAATTTATAGGGTGCCTCGTCCAAGCTTTGCTTTGCGAGCAGCAATGTGGAACCTGCACACACACAGCCAAGTACTTTGTTCCCAACTTGCGATGAGGTTGTCAATCTCACCGGTTTGCTTGAAACAAAGGGTATGAGCGTATCGAGGGGAAAGTGATAATAGTATGTGAGTAAAGTAAATAGTGCGAGTAAAGTAAACAAGTGATAGCAATATGATGGAAATATGACCGGGGTCCACAGTACACTAGTGGTGTCTCTCCATAAGATAAATAACACATGCTGGGTAAACAAATTACAGTTGTGCAATTGATAGAATAAAGATAAACGTGATATGTCAAGAAGATCACTATGCGATTTACTCTGGGCATTACAACAAAATACATAGACCGCCATCCAACTGCATCTATGACTAATAATCCACTCGCGGGGATATCATCCGAACACCCCATGAGTATTAAGTTGCGAGCAACAGATAATTGCATTAAGCAAAGTGTGTAATGTAAACAAAGCATATGCCCTCGAGCATATGAATGTTGTTTTCTCCCTAGTAGCAACAGCACATCTACAACCTTAGAGGTTTCTGTCACTCCCCCAGATTAAATAGAGGCATGAACCCACTATCGAGTATAAATACCCCCTCTTGGAGTCACTAGCAACTACTCGGCCAAGATAGCTACTAACAACGGAGGGCATGCAAGATCATAAACAACATAGAGATAACATAAGATATATTTCAGTATAGCAACTCAATCATAACACCAATATTCATCGGATCCCAACAAACCAAACATGTAGAATTACATAACGGTGATCTCAATCATATAGGGTAGCTGATGAGATCTAAACATGAAGCACATGGTGGAGGAGACAACCATCTAGCTACTGCTATGGACCCATAGTCCAAGGTAGACTACTCACTCATCGCTCCGGAGGCAAGCATGGAGATGAAGAAGACCTCCAGTGGCAATTCCCCTCTCCGACAGGGTGCCGGGAAGAGCTTCTGGACCCTCCCGATCTTTGGGTCGACGGCGGCGGCGGATTGCGATGTGTTCTGGAAAATTGATCGGGTACTTAGGTTTTTTCCGTCGGGGGGTCTTTATAGGCGAAGGGGCATCGTCAGAGGTGGACCGAGGCGACCTCACACGTAAGGGGTGCGGCCAGGGGCTGGGCCGCGCCGCCCTGGTGTGTGGGGCCCTCGTGGCCCCCCTCCGACTCCTCTTCGGATCTCTGGAAGCTTCCGGGAAAAATAAGACTTCAGGAACTTGTTTCGTCCAATTTCGAGAATATTTCCTGTGTAGCTTTTCTGAAACACAAAAATAGCAGAAAACAGGGAACTGACACTGTGGCGTCTTGTTAATAGGTTAGTTCCGGAAAATGCATAAAAGCGCCACGAAGTATAACGAAATAGTAGGCAAATGGTGTAAAAACAAGCATGGAGCATCAAAAATTATAGATACGTTGGAGACGTATCAAGCATCCCCAAGCTTAACTCCTGCTCGTCCTCAAGTAGGTAAGTGATAACAAAAGAATAATTTTTGAGGTGACATGCACCTACACAATCTTGATCATATATGCAAGCTTTGGTGAGCTGGGATCATAAGAACTTAAAACATGGGCATGAAAGATATAATCTTGACAATAGAAACTTAGCAACCATGTTATAACATGAAAATGAACACAAACAAAAGATCATGAAAATGAAACATTTAAAGTCAAACGTGTGTTCAAATCATATGGAAAAACATACAAATGGTTTTCAGCTTGTCCTTCATAGAGAGCAAAACATAAATGCATAGGACACCTTCAAGTTTAAGAGGGCGACTAGATACAAATAATTTGAGAACAAGTGAAACCAACAATATGAATCAATCAATTAAAACTTTGGGACAATGCACATTATACTAAGAATAGCAACTATGCTCTCTTAATGGTGCATAAAGATAGAAGGTGGTGACTCAACATGAAAGTAAAAGAAAGGCCCTTCGCAGAGGGAAGCAGTGATTGCAAGTTTTATAACCTTCAAAAATTATGTTACTTACCGGCTTTGAGCTCTCAGTGCCCCCATCATAAGCATCTTGAATGGTTAAAGTTAATGCGAGAACAATTATGATGCATATGCTTGACAAATCATAAGTCAAAAACCTCGTGCCCCGTGAATACGAGTACCCAAACCTCATGCTACTTTACTTAGAGTCCCAAGCAAGGCTCTTGTCATTGTAAGTATATATGTATCATCGAGAACCGCCAACAGGGTACCTCCGTGCCCGATGACATGGAACAAGCCCACATCAAAATGACAGGACAAGCAGACAATGGACACCTCGACATCTCTTTTATTTGCCATTTGTTTAGCTTTTTATTTTGAGATGCGTCGTCGAATGTCCACCATGGGTATGCTGCAAATTTCCACCATGAATTATGCATGACTTAGATTGGCGGCCCAGGCGTTTCCCTAACACATATACAAACTCCATGATCCCCGCAAGATTCCCAATTCATTTCACATCGCGGGCATCCATAAACAAAAGATCACGATATCAACTCAAATAAGAAGTGCAATGTTGAAAGCTTGCCCCATGACAGCATGGTTGGGCTAGTATCCAACTTACAACTTGCAAGCATAACAACTCAACATAAGAGACCACAATGTCAAATTTTTAAGAACGAGAAAAAGTAAAGTGTGCCTTCCGGTTCGTGAGAGCTTTACTAACCAATTTTCGCATAACACTGGTAAGAGTTTAATTTGAAGAGAAAATAAAAGCAAGTCAAATGTACTTGGAATAGCAAATTGCTAATAGGCATGTATGGTGGACACTTTGGCAAACTTGGTTTTTAGGAGTTGGATGCACGAGTAGAGCTCATACTCAGTACAAGGCGAGGGCTAGCAAAAGACTGGGAGCGACCAACTAAGAGAGCAATAATGGCCATAATCATGCAAAGCGACAAAGCAACATTAAAAGAAGCATAAGATGGCATCAAAAGTCAAAAACTAAATGATCATAGAGGCTATTGGCGACTTTGTATGAGTCTAACATGTGTGAGCATGCGCCAAGTCAACCCAAATAAAGCATCAAGGAGAAAACCAAAATAATGCTTCCAAACGATAAAAACAACGCATGATTTTTTCAAAGGCTCATTAAGCAATCTCAGTTATTTGAGACAAGTCATGCTACAGCAAAACCACTAAGCATACTATCAAAAAGATATCAAGCATGACATGAAAAAGCCTAAGCCGCAGTCTACACAAGCTCCTTCTTGTACCACTTTTTTGCATAAAGCTTTTTCTCTTTTCCAACACCATTCAAAAAATTTATAAAGACCTCTTTTGATGAAAACCAATAAAGATCAGAGGCAAAAATACACCTTGATGAAAAGATATGACAAGGTCTGAATGCAAATCAAGGCGAAAACAAAAACCAAAAGCAGTAGCAGAAAAAGAAGAACACTCGGTTTTTGATAAGAATGAAAACTAGAGCGTTCTTGGCAAACGAAAAGCAAGGCAACTTCTCCAAAAGAAATTTGTTGGGGTCCAACCATTTATTACAGCAAACAAAACTAAACTAATAAATAAAACTAAAACAACTGACGCTCCAAGAAAAACACATAGTGCATGAAGCAATAAAAATATAGTGTTTTGAAAGGTGACCTAATTTTTGCCGATGAAGAAGGGGTGCCTCGGGGGCATCCCCAAGCTTTGACGCTTGTACTTCTTGGATATTTCTTGGGGTGATGCATGGGCATCCCCAAGCTTGAGCTTTTGTCCATTCTTCAACTCATCTCATCATTCTCCAATCCCTACACTTGAAAACTTCCTTCATACAAAACTAAACACAAATCTATTAGCAACATTAGTGTAAGCATATCATATAATCAACCTCTTTTTGCTTCAGGTTTCAACCCAAAACCACCACATATAAAGTATATACTACTGTAGCAACTTCCCCAAAAGTTCCGTGATCAAAAGAACTCAAAAAGAAAGCGATAAAGCGGCAAACACAAATATTGGCAGAAATCTGTCAAAACAGAACAGCTGACAAAGGTCGACTTTTTGAGGGGTTTTCTGTTGCTCAAATCAAAAAGTGTTCAACTAACAAAAGTCTGGATATAACCTGGGGAATATGCATAAGAAATCGCAGGTCCAAAAGATATACAGAGAATTTTCACGAATTTTTACGGTGCAGCACCGAAAACAGTTTCAGGTCAGCAACATCCCCAAATTTTTACCTCACTCAAATTAGAGGCATCTCTTGGCACAACAATAAAATAAAAATGATAAGGAGAGGTCATTACAGTAGTAATAACTTCCAAGACTCAAATAAAAGAAAAAGTACTGAAAAGAAAACATTGGGTTATCTCCCAAGAGTGCTTTTCTTTAACGCCTTTGAGCTAGGCGCAGAAAATTGCGAATCAAGTAACATCAAGAGATGACGCATCAAGCTCATAATTTGCTCTAAGAATAGAGTCAAAAATTAATTTATTTCTTTTCCTAGGGAAGTGTTCCATACCTTTATTGAGTGGGAATTGATATTTGATGGTGCCTTCCCTCATATCAATGATGGCACCTACAGTTCGAAGAAAGGGTCTTCCCAAAATAATAGGACATGAAGCATGGCATTCAACGTCCATAACAAGAAAATCAACGGGAACAAGGTTATTGTTAACCATAATAAGAACATCATTAATCCTTCCCAAAGGTTTCTTCTTAGCAACATCAGCAATAGGAACATCATAATAACATTTTTCAAGCGGTGGTAAATCAAGCATAACATAAATTTTTCTAGGCATGATAGAAATACTAGCACCTAGATCACATAAAGCATGGCAATCAAAACCATTAACATGCATATCAATGATGGGTTCCCAACCATCTTCTAACATCTTGGGAACAAAAGCTTTTTGCTTCAACTTTTCATCCCTAATTTTCATGAGAGCATTGGTAATATGCTTTGTAAAAGCAATATTTAAAGAACTAGCATTGGGAGTCAAAGCAAGCTTTTGCAAGAACAAAATTACTTCAGATATATTGCAGCCATCAACATCAAAATCATTAAAATAAGTAGAGCTATCATCTCCTACACTCCGAAAAATTTCAGCACTCTTTTGAGAAAAAGTTTTGGCAGTTTTAGGCTTTTTAACACAAGGAGTGGGAGTTTTCTCTACACCAATCAAAGTAAGAGGATTGCTAGCATTAGGAACAACATCATTAGAGGTAGTAATAGTACAAACTTTCATATTCCTAGCAATCTCATCCTCTCTTTCCCATCTAGCATGCAATTCTGCTAACAATCTAATATTTTCATCAATTCCAACTTGAATAGCATTAGCAGTAGCAAAAGGATCAGGCTTAGCGGACATTCTGTTAACCAAAGAGGATTCCACATTAGACAAAGATGAAATATTGGTTTCAGCTTTGGAAACCTTAGCCTGCAATTCAGGAATAGCCTTGTTTAAATTTTCAAGTTGATGACTAATAGTCCTCAAGAGAGCTGATTGCTCCTCCATAGTCTTAGTAAACAACTTATTTTGCTCATATTGCATTTGCATAAAATTCTTAGTAGCCTTTCAAGTTCTAAAAACCTCTCTTCACTAGGCATTTTAGGTCTACCAAGATAGCCATTTTCACCATTAGAGGGAAACGGCCTATAGTTGTTACTAGCAAAATTGTTCCTATAAGCATTGTTGTTAAAATTATTGTTTCTAATGAAGTTCACATCAACATGTTCTTCTTGAGCAACCAAAGAGGCTAAAGGAACATTATTAGGATCAACATGAGTTCTATCATTACCAAGCATAGCCATGATGGTGTCAATCTTATCACTCAAGGAAGAGGTTTCCTCAACAGAATTTACCTTCTTACCTTGTGGAGCTCTCTCGGTGTGCCATTCGGAGTAATTTACCATCATGTTGTCAAGTAGCTTTGTTGCGGCGCCCAAGGTAAGGGACATAAAAGTGCCTCCAACAGCTGAATCAAGTAGGTTCCTTGAAGAAAAATTCAGTCCTGCATAAAAAGTTTGGACAATCATCCAAGTAGTCAGTCCATGAGTGGGGCAATTCTTTATCATAGATTTCATTCTTTCCCAAGCTTGAGCAACATGTTCATTATCAAACTAACTAAACTTCATAATATTGCTACGCAGAGATATAATTTTAGCAGGAGGATAATATCTACCAATAAAAGCATCCTTACACTTAGCCCATGAATCAATACTATTCTTAGTCAAAGACAGCAACCAATCTTTAGCTTTTCCTCTCAAAGAAAAAGGAAACAACTTGAGCTTAATAATATCACTTTCTACGTCCTTATATTTCTGCATCTCACATAGCTCAACAAAATTGTTGAGAGGAAGCTGCAGCATCTTCAGTACTAGCACCAGAAAATTGCTCTTTCATAACAAGGTTCAATAAAGCAGGCTTAATCTCATAAAAGTTTGCAGCAGGAGCAGGTGGCGCAATAGGAGTGCAGATAAAATCACTATTGTTCGTGCTAGTAAAGTCACACAACTTGGTATTTTCAGGATTAGCCATTTCAGCAAAACTAAGAATAGACAAGTAAAAACAACTATCAAGGATTCTAATTTTTTTGGGTTTTTGATATAAAACGATGCAAGTAAAAATAAAGTAAAGCAAAACAATAAAACAAAGTAAAGGATGTGCGTGCGAAAAACTCCCCTTGCAGAGGTCTCATATGTCTCCAACGTATCTATAATTTTTTATGTCCATGCTTGTTTTTACACCATTTGCCTACTGTTTTGTTACACTTCGTGGCACTTTTATGCATTTTTCGGAACTAACCTATTAACAAGTCGCCACAGTGCCAGTTCCCTGTTTTCTGCTGTTTTTGTGTTTCAGAAGTGATACACAGGAAATATTATCGGAATTGGACGAAACAAGTTCCTAAAGTCTTATTTTTCCCGGAAGCTTCCAGAGATCCGAAGAGAAGTTGGAGGGGGGCCACAAGGGCCCCACACACCAGGGCGGCACGGCCAGGGGCCTGGCTGCGCCTCCTATGTGTGAGAGCCCCTCGGGCCACCTCTGACGATGCCCCTTCGCCTATAAAGACCCCCCGACGGAAAAAACCTAAGTATCCGATCAATTTTCCAGAACACATCGCGATCCGCCGCCGCCATCGACCCGAAGATCGGGAGGGTCCAGAAGCTCTTCCCGGCACCCTGCCGGAGAGGGGAATCGCCACCGGATGTCTTCTTCATCGCCATGCTTGCTTCCGGAGCGATGAGTGAGTAGTCTACCTAGGACTATGGGTCCATAGCAGTAGTTAGATGGTTGTCCTCTCCACCATGTGCTTCATGTTTAGATCTCATGAGCTGCCCTACATGATTGAGATCACCGTTATGTAATTCTACATGTTTGGTTTGTTGGGATCCGATGAATATTGGTGTTATGATTGAGTTGCTATACTGAAATATATCTTATGTTATCTCTATGTTGTTTATGATCTTGCATGCTCTCCGTTGTTAGTAGCTATCTTGGCCGAGTAGTTGCTAATGACTCCAAGAGGGAGTATTTATGCTCGATAGTGGGTTCATGCCTCTATTTAATCTGGGGGAGTGACAGAAACCTCTAAGGTTGTAGATGTGCTATTGCTACTAGGGAGAAAACAACATTCATATGCTCAAGGGCATATGCTTTGTTTACATTACACACTTTGCTTAATGCAATTATCTATTGTTCGCAACTTAATACTTGTGGAGTTCTCGGATTGATTTGCCACAAGTGGATTCTTAGTCATAGATGCAGTTGGATGGCGGTCTATGTATTTTGTTGTAATGCCCAGAGTAAATCGCATAGTGATCTTCTTGACATATCACGTTTATCTTTATTCTATCAATTGCCCAACTGTAATTTGTTTACCCAGCATGTGTTATTTATCCTATGGAGAGACACCACTAGTGAACTATGGACCCCGGTCCTATTTCCATCATATTGCTATCACCGTATTACTTTACTCGCACTGTTTACTTTACTCGCATACTATTATCACTTTCCACTCGATACGCTCATAACCTTTGTTTCAAGCAAACCGGTGAGATTGACAACCTCATCGCAAGTTGGGAGCAAAGTATTTGGTTGTGTTGTGTGTAGGTTCCGCGTTGCTATTGGCCGAAGATGAGTCAACAAGTGTCGTAAACGGCGCCCTTGTTGGAGTGTTACTAAGCCAGTCCGCATCACCTTCAGTCGTATTGCCCGCTCTTCTCCTGATCGACATAACCTCGGTTTCTTAACTGAGGGAAAACTAGCTGCTATACTTATCACACCTTCCTCTTGGGGTTCCCAACGGGCTGGTCATTTACCACGCATCAAGCATAATTTTCTGGCGCCGTTGCCGGGGAAGAAGTGGAAGACCTCTGCAAGGGGAGTTTTTCGCACACACATCCTTTACTTTGTTTTAAGTTTTGCTTTACTTTATTTTTACTTGCATCGTTTTATCAAAAACACAAAAAATAGTTCCTTTTATAGTTTTTATTTTTGGTCTGTTATTGTCTTGCTTTATCATGCTTTCTATCAATGGTTGGTTTCTTTGAAACTAAATCTTTTTGGCAAGGTGGGTCCACGGAAGAGCAGCAAAATTATTATGAGGAACACCGCTTGTCACAAAAAGGGAAACACTTATGGGAACAAATCAATAGATTGTATATCATTGCTAGAAATGTGTGCTCTATTTATAATGTTACTTATTGCTTTGATAGATGTTGTTGCTGTAGGAGGTATAAACACCTCCCTTTTCAATGTGAGTATAATGATGATATTACCATATCTTCTTATATTAATGGAAATTATGACTTTTATGATGTGGAACAAATCAAAGAATTTATTGCTTGGAAGGGTGCATTTGAACTTGCTTATTTGCTTGAAAATGCTGATGATGCACCTTATAAATATGAGGTTTATGATATACTTACATTTTGCTTTGATAATTACAAGGAAGAAAATGGCTATATTCTTAAATATCTTAATAGATGCTCTCCAACGGAAGAGACTAAAGCCTTGAAGGAGCCTATGGAAGAAGAAATTGCTGAAACTGGAAGCTCATTGGATGATCAAGAGGAGGAAGAATGGAGCTACCCATGTCTACCTCCCAATAAGAGTAACTCTTTAACTAATACTTTATTTGATAGCCCTCCTTGCTTAACAAAGGAGGGTGAGTATGATATTTATATTGTTGAGTTTGTTCATGATGCTACTGAAAATTATTATGAGAGAGGAAAATATGGTTGTTGGAATTCTCATGTTACTAAAACACCTCTCTTTACATTGGAAGTTTCGAAGTTGTTCTTGTTTTATCTACCCATACTTGTTACTATGTGCTTCTTTAATTTATTTTCCTACAAGATTCCTATGCATAGGAAGTGGGTTAGACTTAAATGTGTTTTATATTTGCTCCTTGATGCTCTCTTTTGCTTCAATTCATATTTCTTATGTGAGCATCTTCTCAAATTACTGAGCCTAGCTCAAAGGCGTTAAAGAAAAGCACTCTTGGGAGATAACCCAATGTTTTATTTCCAGTACTTTTTCTTTTATTTGAGTCTTGAAAGTCATTACTACTGTAATGACCTCTCCTTATCCTTTTTATTTTATTGTTGTGCCAAGAGAAGCCTCTAATTCGAGTGAGGTAAAGATTTGGGGATGTTGCTGTCCTAAAACTGTTTTCGGTGCTGCACCGTAAAAATTCGTATAAATTCGCTGTATATCTTTTGGACCTGCGATTTCCGGTGCATATGCCCCAGGTTGTATCCAAACTTTCGTTAGTTGAACACTTTTTGATTTGAGCAACAGAAAACCCCTAAAAAATTCGACCTTTGTCAGCTGTTCTGTTTTGACAGATTTCTGCCACTATTTGTTTTTGCCGCTTTATCGCTTTCTTTTTGAGTTCCTTTGATCTCGGAACTTTTGGGGAAGTTGCTACAGTAGTATATGCTATATATGTGGTGGTTTTGGGTTGAAACCTGAAGCAAAAAGAGGTTGATTATATGTTGTGCCTGCACTAATGTTGCTAATAGATTTGTGTTTAGTTTTGTATGAAGGAAGTTTTCAAGTGTAGGGATTGGAGAATGATGAGATGAGTTGAAGAATGGACAAAAGCTCAAGCTTGGGGATGCCCATGCATCACCCCAAGAAATATCCAAGAAGTACAAGCGTCAAAGCTTGGGGATGCCCCCGAGGCACCCCTTCTTCATCGGCAAAAATCAGGTCACCTTTCAAGACACTATATTTTTATTGATTCATGCACTATATGTTTTTCTTGGAGCGTCAGTTGTTTTAGTTTTCTTAGTTAGTTTATTTTTATTTGCTGCAATAAATGGTTGGACCCCAACAAATTTCTTTTGGAGAAGTTATACTCGTTTTCATTTGCCAAGAACACTCCGTTTTCATTCTTACAATTTCACCGAGTGTTCTTCTTTTTCTGCTACTGCTTTTGGTTTTGGTTTTCGCCTTGATATACGTTCAGACCTTGTTATATCTTTTCATCAAGGTGTATTTTTGCCTCTGATCTTTATTGGTTTTCATCAAAAGAGGTGTTTATAAAAATTTCAAATGGTGTTGGAAAAGAGAAAAAGCTTTGTGCAAAATAGTGGTACAAGAAGGAGCTTGTGTAGACTGCGGCTGACGAGGGGTTAACTCGACAAATGTCCTAGATGAAGGACTTAGGATTGGGGGAATAGGGCGTCGGATAAACTCGAAGGTAAAGTTAGTCGAAATAGGTGTGTGTCGAAAGTAAACTTAGGTGTTCAACCTGGCTTGCTTTCAACCTGGCCTACACCGTCCCCTCCTGGCCTCTATATATAGATGGCCAGGTCTCGAGGATCGGGCAGGGTCCGATACAGATTACAATATCGATATACGGTAAAGACTCGTATTCGACTATTATTACAATTGGGCCTAACTATACGGGCCTTAGGGGTACTCAACTAACGGGTTCTATTAGCTATACCCTTGTCAGTAGCCCCTGAGATTCTGCCAGAATTGTAGATTCGGGTTGAATCTCTAATCTTCAAATCTTCGACTTGATCAATTCTTCGACTTTATCTTCAAATCTTCGACTTGGTCTTTGACTTATACTTATGATAATTTGTTCGCAAGGGGCCTTGATGAACAAGCCTGACAACTCTGACGGATCAAGAGGTCAGTTAACTGCCGGAACAGATACTTGTCACCTACTTCAAATTCAATCCCCTTGGACTTGAATTCGGGATACCGGTCAAACCCACTCTTTTGCCGCATTTAGGACTTACAAAGAATGAATCCCAGTGGTTCTCAGGGTACCCAGTGCGTCCACCAGGATTTTCTTCGCGTCGTAGACACGGATACATACTAGCAGAGCGCATCCATGTGCGTATACCAGGCCACACAGGACGGATCCCGGGGTCTTACCTTCGTGACAAGTCACGGCATTCGAGTTGTGTTGCGATAACGCAACTCGAGAATCTCATGTCGCAGTCAAATTTTGACTAAAAATATTCGGGTTTCTTCAACCATAAAACTTGCTCCCGATGGGAGTAACACTCCTGCACTTCTCCAATTATAATGCTTTGCCAAAAAATATCGTCGGGTGCGCGCTCAGCGCTCCCGATGGGAGTAGCCCCCGAGGCTATAGTCGAAAAAGGCTTTTTTCGAGTATAGGCTCAAAAAATGTAGTGTAATCCATCATATTTCAACTCGAGATATTTTAACTTCCAGATACGTCATCTTCGAGATACTTCAATTTCGAGATACCATAAGGACATCTTGTCGTCGAATACTAATCCACTACTTCAGAGAGAAGTTTGTATTTACCATTCTTGAAAATAGTAGCCCCCATGGCTATAATCGAAACTCCTTCGTATACAGTCTTGTGCACCTATTTTGCATTTGTTGGCGCCATCTTTTCCTCTTTCTTATATTATCTTCTTTATGATATCAATGAATACGTCATTCTGTACCATTGCAAACCGTTGCATGGGCAATATACTGTAAATTTCTCATTTTTTGACCGTTAGTGGGCTTACCATTTCCTATCTTTGCGCCACGTCTCAACCCACGTTCCTTCTCCCAGAAGATATATAAAGGGGATCGTGGGGAGTCTTACTGTTTACCAGCTCTTTCTCTCCGCCGCCTCCATTGCCGATCTCCTCTGTCTCCTCCTCTCGTGCATAGCCCCTGAGCGCACTTCGTACTGGATGCACGTGAAACACCTGGCCACCAAGAACACCATGGCCAAGACTTCTGCCACCAACTGGGTGCGCTCCGCCATCACAAAGAAGGAGGTGGAGAAGGCCAGGGCGGACGGCCTCATCGCCGCCGAGGATTCCATCAAATTTCCTAGCACTGAGCGGATCCCGAAGCCCCCGAGCAGTTATCGGGTAATGTTTCTTGCTTTGCTCCTCCGCGGTTTCTCTCTTCCTGCCCACGAGTTTCTCCGTGGACTTCTATTTGTCTACGGTGTGCAGCTCCATCAGCTCACACCGAATTCCCTTCTGCACATTGCCTGTTTCGTGACCCTCTGCGAGTCATTCTTGGGCATTGAGCCCCACTTCCTTCTTTGGAGGTCAATCTTTCGGCTCCGCCCCAACGTTGCTTTGGCTAGGAAACCCGAACTGGGTGGAGCCGTCGTTTCTGTGCGCCCTGAGGCGCAATACTTTGAATTTTCCATGGCCGCATCTGTCCAAGGGTGGAGGACAAAGTGGTTCTATATCAAGGACCGCAAATCCTCTCCTGAAGATGAATACGGCCTTCCTCCCTTTGATGCTTCCCAGGAGGTAAAGAAATTGGCATCATGGGATACGCTCCCCTCAGATGCAGAAGTAGAAGAAATTCTTCCTCTTCTTTCCCGCATTAAGGCTTTGAAAGGAGGTCAAGGAGGTGCTCTGTCGGGTATGCAACTCATGGCGTTTTTTATTCAACGTCGAGTTCAACCCCTACAACACCGCCTTACCAAACTTTGGAATTACTCCGGCTTGGAAGATCCTACCCGCGTATCTGAAGATTTGATATCGAAAGAAGATGTCGACAAGCGAGTCAGGAATCTCACCAAGCTCACCAAAGATCATGCAGTTGCGGATTTAACCGCTGATTTTTTCGACTCCGTGCACCCTCTGCCTGAGGTATGTATCTTCGCGTTCACTTGTTGTCAAACTTTGCTTGTTTCGATTTGCGTTATTCTGTGCCTATGCACTCTGCTGACTTATTTATATGTAGGGTCACCAATTCCTTGTTTCTCGTCCTCCTCTTCCAGAGGTAGGGCCCCTACTGGCTGATCTAGCCTCTCCTGCGTCTGAAGCCCCCGAGGCTGACGAAAGTCAGGACGGAGATGATGTCGAAGAATCAGAAGAGGAAATTAGCTCGTCGACATCGCCTCCTCCTGCACTTGCTGAAGATGTTGATGTCGACAAGAAAAGGAAGCGTGTCGACAAAATCGCTTCATCAAGTTCTGCAGCGGCTGGTAAAGCCCCCGTTCTTGCAGAAGATATGGAGTACTTTGACATGCTAGCATCGTAAGTATTTTATTCGAGTTCTTCAATTGCATTGCTCTTGCCTTGTTTCCATAATTTATATTCTTCATGCAGTGATGATGAAGAGCCACCAGCATATGCGACAGCTGCTCCCCCAACTTCTCCTGCAGCCACTGATGAGCCCATTGAGCCAGATGTTGCGCCGAGGGCTACCAGGTCTTCTGTGAAGAAGGTTCCTCAAGCCCGATACCCCAAACGTTCAAAGAAGGCCAAAGAGCCCGAAGTTTCTCTAGAAGCCCATGCATCTACGGTTTCTTCTGACGATGTGAGCAATTCTTTTTTACTTGCTTTCCTTTCATACACTTCTGCTCTTACACACTCCTTTTCTCAGGCATTATTGAAGAGATTCATCGCCCTGGGCACTGAATGTGCTGAGTACCTAAAGGTTGTGAAAGCTTCCGAAGGTATGTTCGACATCCATTCATGGTTTTTCCTCCTTGCATATCTTGTGCTATTTTTCTGACTTCCTTTCTTCTTCCATTGTAGCTGCTCTAGCAACAGCCAATGCCCGGATTGCGTCGCTGGAAGCGGAGCTCCGTGCTTCTCAGAAAGCTTACGATGTTGCGGCCACTGCCAAAGCAAATGCTGAGAAGTCGCAGAAATCTACGCTTGGTAAGGCGAAGAAAGCTGAAAAAGCTTTAGCTGATGCCAACAAGGATCATGCCCAGCGAGAACAAGCCGTGGCGGAGCGTCTCCACACAATGGCCACTGCTGCTGAAAGTAAGTGTTTCGCCTTGTCTTCTATTTTCGACTTCTGTTGCACTGTTGCTTGTGCTGACATCCTCCTCCTTCTTTGCTTTTCTACCTTCTTTGTGTCGTGCAGGTTTTACTGGGGTATCTCCATCGGCCCTGCAACCGGACGGTGACCCTCTGATGACTGCGGTTAACTTACTCGAGGAAAACTGGATATCTATCCAGGAAACTTTCGAGTTAGTTAGCCGCGTTCTTTCACGACTCTTTGTCGGGTTGTGGCCAAAGAAAAGGGCAGCAATTCCGAAGGACAACTTGAGTGATCTTGCCAAGTCCTTCGACACAATTAAAGACCCCACTCTTCAGCTTAAAGGACTTTCAATTAAGCGTGGCGCCGAGGGTGCTATTGCACTTTCTCTTGCGCATGGTACGAATTTCGACTGGGAGAGGGTTAGCTCCCCTCATGAACACACCCGTGATGAGATGAAGGCTTTTTTCGAGAAGGAGACGAAGTTGGAACCTGCGTTGTTGACCACTATTTCCCCTTTGGCAGCTTCTGCGGTGCCTGCCGCACCATCTCCAGCAACGGAAGGTCCAGTGCCTCCGTCGACTTCCGGCGAGGAAGTTGCCGTGCCCTCTTCTGCCACGGAACACAATGCTGAGGTGGCGTAGACTCGGCTTTCTTTGTAGCTTTTGGTTTTCTCCTTTTGGATGCAAAAACTTTAGTTGGGTGCAACCCGAGAACCTTAGTCATAGGGTGTTGCACTTATGTAAATATATTTCTGGCGTATGAAGTATTATGCTGTCTCTCTGAAATGTTTCTCCTTTCTTTCCCCTTTGGCTTGCAGTCGATGCGCGCCAATGATCCTTTGACTCACGGTCCTGCTCCTTCTTCTACCCGTGGGTTCGGTTCTCAGATTTCGTCGACTCCTAGTCGATGCAATCAGTGCGCAGAATATTCGGCAAGGATTTCTGACCTTGAGGTTCGCTTGACTTCAGCCAAACGCCAAGCTTAGATGGCGTTTGATAAGGCTAGCAAGACTTCTGCCCTGACGAAGCAGGTATCGATTCTTAGTGATGAAGTGTCCAGCTTGACGGCAAAGATTTTGCATCACGAAGAGTGCAATTCTTTCATTCTTGGTATCGTCGAATCTGCCTGTGAAATGTTGCGATGTGAGCATCCTCTCGACTTATTTTCTTCTCTTTGTACTGTTTACTCTTGTGATATCCTTTGCCCTTATAGGCACTTGCTTGAACTTCGCTGCTGAAGATTGTCGGGTTACCGAACGAAGTGCGGCTCTGGAAAAGATGTCCGCAGGTGTTGAAAATTTATGGTCTGATCCTCGACGCCGAAGCGCTATTGTATTGCTTCAGGACCGTGCCCAGCATATTGGCGAGGCAGTGGATGGCTGTAGGAGAGCTCTCGTAACTAAGCACTCAGTGATGCTTCCTCGCAATCCTCTGCCTGCCACTTTTCCATTGCTCCTTGATGTTTTTAAATCCAGCCAGCGAGTCCATCGGTTGATAGAACTGAACCTAGTAGCGGGTGCCAACTTTGCTCTTGGGTGGATACGCAAGTGGCAGCCAAGACTCAATTATAGTTCTATGTCGCTGAGCTACCCTCCTGGTGGGGCAAGCCTTCGAGTACACTTAGAGAGTACCTTGCAGCCTGCCCGACGAATTATAGCCAGGTTGTTGCAGGAAGACTCCGCGTTTTTCTGCGAGTTTCACTACTTAGACCCTTTAGGTGTAGATGATTCTGACAACCCGATGTTGTAATATATTTTTGTATATGTGTAACGCGAGAGTATTTTATTTCGCAACTTTATGACGAAAATTTGTTCTCAGAGCGTTATTGTATGATTCGTGCGTTTGCCGCATTTTCTCTTTGAAATACTCGTAAACTCGAATATGAGGAACGCTTTGTCTTCATTATATTTGCGATGTAAGATACATGAGGTGACCCAAAAGATCCGGCCTATGGCCCGTGTTCTGGATCTAGAGGGCATTGCCCCTGGTATAACTCGTGGCTTTTACAGCCTTATCCTTCTACTCTATTGTGCTTTTGATGCTTATGCTGTCGTAGCTTTCTCCTCTTCTCCTGTATTTTTGTCCTCTCCTGTCGCTCCTACTCGCGGTTTCTTCATCTCTGGCTCCGCAGCGTGTCCTTCGAGTGGTTTGACGCCTTCTGTGGTCGTGCTTTTCGCCTTCTCTACGTAGTTGGCTATCATGCCGAAGTTTTGCGCCATTTTGTGGAACTCCCTGTTGCAGAGATCTGAAACTTCAAAACTTCCTTTCACTGTAATTATTCCTCTTGGTCCTGGCATCTTAAGTACCTGATATGTATAGTGAGGTACTGCCATGAATCGCGAAAACGCGGGTCGTCCGAGGATCGCGTGATACTGAGATGGCCAGTCCATGACTTCAAAATCTAGCTTTTCTCTTCTATAGTTTTGTCGGTTGCCGAAGCAAACGTTGAGTGCTATTCGACCCAATGGGTAATTGGCACTTCCTGGCACGATTCCATGGAAGGAACAATCTGTTGGCTTCAGGAACTCTAGTGATATATGCATTGCTCGGAGTGTTTTTGCGTATATCAGGTTAATTCCACTCCCTGCATCCATGAATATTCTGTCGACATCATACACGCCGATTTGAGCTTTGAGTACCAAAGGCGCATTTCCCGGCCGAGGTACTGTTATAGGGTGATCTTCTCTGTTGAACTCTATTGGTTGCTCTGACCAGTGTAGATACTCCGTTGTAGCTGGAGGTGATATGACTGCTAGGTTGACTTGTCGAGTTATGCTCTTCTCTTCTTTGTTCGACTTGGGTACAGGTTGTATCATTGCTGTGATGTGTCCTTTTGATGGAACATACCCTTCGTCGTCGTCGTGTCCCTGGTTTTGCTGGTCTTGTCCTTGAGGAGCTCCATTGTTTCCTTGCTGCTTTGCCGGAGGGTTGTTGCTTCCTTCGAATCCTTGTCACCTTGCTTCGATTTGCTTATTTACTGCCGCCTCTTGAAGTTTTAAGAATGTTGTGCAATCTTTCATTGCATGCCTTGATACTCGCTTCCCATCGACGAACGCTGAGTGTATATGACAAGGTCCGTTGAGCATGTCTTCTGGCGAGGGGTTGTATTCTCTGGATTCTCTTACGGGGAATTTTTTATAGTCCTCTTTTTCGTAACTTCGATATCCTGAACTTCTTCGGTCACTTCCTTGATAGCTGTTGTCTTTGTATCCTGCGGCGACTTGGCTATGAGGGCCATAGTTGTCGAAATTTCTGGACCGTCTTCTTTGACTTCCATATCTATTTCTTCTATCGTCTTCTAGAGATCGCGTCCTTTTGTTGTTGCACGCATCTTCTCCATCTGCGAATCTGTTTGCTGTGTCCATGAGGTCTGACACTGTTTTTGGCTTGATTCTACCCATCTCCTCGACTAGGTCTCTTCGTCTTAATCCAATGATGAACGCGTCTATTGCTCTTTCGTCTGAAACTTCGACTGCTGAATTTTTGATAAGGCTCCATCTTTGGATGTATGCCCGTAGTGTTTCGTCGCGTTGTTGCACACATGCTTTGACTTCTTCTATTGATGCTGGTCGTTTGTATGTCGACCTGAAGTTGCTTGTAAATTGCTTTGTGAGGTCTTCCCAGCTTCCAATAGATTCTTTCTCTAGTTTGCTCAACCATGACCTTGCTGCGCCGGTGAGGTGTAGTTGCAAACTTTGCATTGCTGTTTCTTTGGTTCCTCCTAATATTTGGACTGCTTGTAAGTAATCTGTGAGCCATGATTGTGGTTCCTGTGATCCGTCGTATTTTTGCTGATCATGAGGTAGCTTGAATCCCTTGGGAACTGGAGTGATGCGAACCCTGCGGGTAAAGCATGACGCCCCCATCTCTTTTTCGTCGTCTTCATAGTCGCGTTTTTCATTTGGGGATCGCGATCTTCGAGTTCCACCGTGCTGTTTTGGTGATGGCGATCGAGATCGGTGCTTGCTGCTTCTGCGCCGAGGACTATTGTGATGGCGAGGTGACCTTGCTTTGTGCACTTCCTTGTGGTGATATGCTTCTTCTCCTTTTGCTGATAGCTTGTGGCCCACCATGTTGAGTCCGTTCAGTGCTGCTCTATGCATATGTTCTCTAGGATCTCCTGGACTTGGTCGAGTTGTAAGTAGATATGCTTGTGCTGCCACTAGTGCTGCTTCAGGAGTTTTCGGTAGGATGTTTCCCTGCTCGTCGACCGATAGGAAGGACGAGTCGAGGTTTTTAGAAATACTTTGCCTGTCGGAGTGCTCGAGGTTATCGTACCTTGAACCGTGTCGACGATTTTTCCTTGCGTTGCTGTATGATGCGTCGCTTCGTGCTTTTCGAGCAGCTTCGCTAGCTGCAATGGCTGAATCTTTTCTTCTTTGTATCTCTGTTTTCTCCTTTGCTAATTGCTTGGCCTGCTGCCTTAGGGCGTAGTGATACCCCAAAAGCATGTTTTTGCTAGAATTTGATGGTATTGGCGTGCCGTGTTCTACGGCTTCTCTTATTATCCTCCATTCATCGATTGATAGTCGAATTTTCTCCCTGGTTGTGAGGGATTCTGGTGTTTGCCCTTCTGCTAGGTGATTTGCTCCTCTGTCGATATTTGCTGGGTTTAATACTGGATTGTCATTTTCGTCGAATTCTTCTGAGTTATCTCCTATAATGGCGAGCACCTGGCATTGCTTGCCGATGTTACCCTTGAAGCTTGAGAAGATCGAGTTGCTATCCTCAGAAAGCTCTAATCCTGTCTTCCATGTATCTGTTGACTTGTTTGCAATATCGTCGAAGCAGATCGTGAGATCTTCGAGTTGGACTCCTACGTCAAAATTTCCCTTTTCTTCGTTGTCCTCTGCGATCTTTCCTTTTTGCACTTCCTCTGGGCTGACCGGCGAGTTTACCTCGCTGGAAGAGCCTTCAGAATATTCCATCACTGCTGTTGTTTTGGGCTCACTTGCCGACGGATCTTGTTTTGTCGGATCTGAAAGGCGAGATGAACCCGACGGTCCGATGAGGATGTTTAAGCTTCCGATTGTCAACTCCATCTCTTGATTTTCGTCGATTTCTGTACTATTGTTGGCTAAAAGCGAAAAAGCCATCGAATTCATGATTCCAACGCCCAAGCTCCCCACGGTCGGCGCCAATTGACGAGGGGTTAACTCGACAAATGTCCTAGATGAAGGACTTAGGATCGGGGGAATAGGGCGTCGGATGAACTCGAAGGTAAAGTTAGTCGAAATAGGTATGTGTCGAAAGTAAACTTAGGTGTTCAACCTGGCTTGCTTTCAATCTGGCCTACACCGTCCCCTCCTGGCCTCTATATATAGATGGCCAGGTCTCGAGGATCGGGCAGGGTCCGATACCGATTACAATATCGATATACGGTAAAGACTCGTATTCGACTATTATTACAATTGGGCCTAACTATACGGGCCTTAGGGGTACTCAACTAACGGGTTCTATTAGCTATACCCTTGTCAGCGGCTTAGGCTTTTTCATGTCATGCTTGATGTCTTTTTGATAGTATGCTTAGTGGTTTTGCTGTAGCATGACTTGTCTCAAATAACTGAGATTGCTTAATGAGCCTTTGAAAAAATCATGCGTTGTTTTTATTGTTTGGAAGCATTATTTTGGTTTTCTCCTTGATGCTTTATTTGGGTTGACTTGGCGCATGCTCACACATGTTAGACTCATCCAAAGTCGCCAATAGCCTCTATGATCATTTAGTTTTTGACTTTTGATGCCATCTTATGCTTCTTTTAATGTCGCTTTGTCGCTTTGCATGATTATGGCCATTATTGCTCTCTTAGTTGGTCGCTCCCAGTCTTTTGCTAGCCCTCGCCTTGTACTGAGTATGAGCTCTACTCGTGCATCCAACTCCTAAAAGCCAAAGTTTTTCAAAGTGTCCACCATACATACCTACTAGCAATTTGCTATTCCAACTAAATTTGACTTGCTTTTATCTTCTCTTCAAATTAAACTCTTACCAGTGTTATGCGAAAATTGGTCAGTAAAGCTCTCATGAACCGGAAGGCACACTTTACTTTTTCCTGTTCTTAAAAATTTGACATTGTGGTCTCTTATATTGAGTTGTTATGCTTGCAAGTTGTAAGTTGGATTCTAGCCCATCCATGCTGTCATGGGGCAAGCTTTCAACATTGCACTTCTTATTTGAGTTGATATCGTGATCTTTTGTTTATGGATGCCCGCGGTGTGAAATGAATTGGGAATCTTGTGGGGATCATGGAGTTTGTATATGTGTTAGGGAAACGCCTGGGCCGCCAATCTAAGCCATGCATAATTCATGGTGGAAATTTGCAGCATACCCATGGTGGACATTCGACGACGCATCTCAAAATAAAAAGCTAAACAAATGGCAAATAAAAGAGATGTCGAGGTGTTCATTGTCTGCTTGTCCTGTCATTTTGATGTGGGCTTGTTCCATGTCATCGGGCACGGAGGTACCCCGTTGGCGGTTTTTGATGATACATATATACTTACAATGACAAGAGCCTTGCTTGGGACTCTAAGTTGAGTAGCATGAGGTTTGGGTACTCGTATTCACGGGACACGAGGTTTTTGACTTATGATTTGTCAAGCATATGCATCATAATTGTTCTTGCATTAACTCTAACCATTCAAGATGCTTATGATGGGGGCAATGAGAGCTCAAAGCCGGTAAGTAACATAATTTTTGAAGGTTATAAAACTTGCAATCACTACTTCCCTCTGCGAAGGGCTTTTCTTTTACTTTTTCGTTGAGTCACCACCTTCTTTCTTTATGCACCATAAGAGAGCAAAGTTGTCATTCTTAGTATAATGTGCATTATCCCAAAGTTTTCATTGATTGATTCATATTGTTGGTTTCACTTGTTCTCAAATTATTTGTATCTAGTCGCCCTCTTAAACTTGAAGGTGTCCTATGCATTTAAGTTTTGCTCTCCATGAAGGACAAGCTGAAAACCATTTGTATGTTTTTCCTTATGATTTGAACACACGTTTGACTTTCATTGTTTCATTTTCATGATCTTTTGTTTGTGTTCATTTTCATGTTTACAACATGGTTGCTAAGTTCTTATTGTCAAGATTATATCTTCATGCCCATGTTTTAAGTTCTTATGATCCCAGCTCACAAATGCTTACATATGTGATCAAGATTGTGTAGGTGCATGTCACCTCAAAAATTATTCTTTTGTTATCACTTACCTACTCGAGGACGAGCAGGAGTTAAGCTTGGGGATGCTTGATACGTCTCCAACGTATCTATAATTTTTGATGCTCCATGCTTATTTTTACACCATTTGCCTTCTGTTTCATTACACTTCGTGGCACTTTTATGCCTTTTCCGGAACTAACCTATTAACAAGTCGCCACAGTGCCAGTTCCCTGTTTTCTGCTGTTTTTGTGTTTCAGAAGTGATACACAGGAAATATTCTCGGAATTGGACAAAACAAGTTCCTAAAGTCTTATTTTTCCCGGAAGCTTCCAGAGATCCGAAGAGAAGTTGGAGGGGGGCCACAAGGGCCCCACACACCAGGGCGGCGCGGCCAGGGGCCTGGCCGCGCCCCCTATGTGTGAGAGCCCCTCGGGCCACCTCTGACGATGCCCCTTCGCCTATAAAGACCCCCCGACGGAAAAAACCTAAGTACCCGATCAATTTTCCAAAACACATCGCGATCCGCCGCCGCCGTCAACCCGAAGATCGGGAGGGTCCAGAAGCTCTTCCCGGCACCCTACCGGAGAGGGGAATCGCCACCGGAGGTCTTCTTCATCGCCATGCTTGCCTCCGGAGCGATGAGTGAGTAGTCTACCTAGGACTATGGGTCCATAGCAGTAGCTAGATGGTTGTCCTCTCCACCATGTGCTTCATGTTTAGATCTCATGAGCTGCCCTACATGATTGAGATCACCGTTATGTAATTCTACATGTTTAGTTTGTTGGGATCCGATGAATATTGGTGTTATGATTGAGTTGCTATACTGAAATATATCTTATGTTATCTCTATGTTGTTTATGATCTTGCATGCTCTCCGTTGTTAGTAGCTATCTTGGCCGAGTAGTTGCTAGTGACTCCAAGAGGGAGTATTTATGCTCGATAGTGGGTTCATGCCTCTATTTAATCTGGGGGAGTGACAGAAACCTCTAAGGTTGTAGATGTGCTGTTGCTACTAGGGAGAAAACAACATTCATATGCTCAAGGGCATATGCTTTGTTTACATTACACACTTTGCTTAATGCAATTATCTGTTATTCGCAACTTAATACTTGTGGAGTTCTCGGATTGATTCGCCACAAGTGGATTATTAGTCATAGATGCAGTTGGATGGCGGTCTATGTATTTTGTTGTAATGCCCAGAGTAAATCGCATAGTGATCTTCTTGACATATCACGTTTATCTTTATTCTATCAATTGCCCAACTGCAATTTGTTTACCCGGCATGTGTTATTTATCCTATGGAGAGACACCACTAGTGAACTGTGGACCCCGGTCCTATTTCCATCATATTGCTATCACCTGTTTACTTTACTCGCACTGTTTACTTTACTCGCATACTATTAACACTTTCCACTCGATACGCTCATAACCTTTGTTTCAAGCAAACCAGTGAGATTGACAACCTCATCGCAAGTTGGGAGCAAAGTATTTGGTTGTGTTGTGTGCAGGTTCCGCGTTGCTATTGGCCGAAGACGAGTCAACAAGTGTTGTAAACGGCGCCCTTATTGGAGTGTTACTAAGCTAGTCCGCATCACCTTCAGTCGTATTGCCCGCTCTTCTCCTGATCGACATAACCTTGGTTTCTTAACTAAGGGAAAACTAGCTGCTATACTCATCACACCTTCCTCTTGGGGTTCCCAACAGGCTGGTCATTTACCACGCATCAAGGTCTTCCACTTCTTCCCTGGCAACGGCGCCAGAAAACTTGTTGGTGGCGCGGTGATGATAGTATGAAAGATGTGTAATAAATGACCGGCCAGTTGGAAAACCCCAAAAGAAGGTTTTGATGAATATAGCAGCAAGTTTTCCCTCAGTTAAGAAACCAAGGTATGTCGATCAGGAGAAGAGCAGACAATACGACTGAAGGTGATGCTTGCAAGCTTCGTGATAGCTCCGGACAATTTATAGGGCGCCTCGTCCAAGCTTTGCTTTGCGAGCAGCAACGTGGAACCTGCACACACACAACCAAGTACTTTGTTCCCAACTTGCGATGAGGTTGTCAATCTCACCGGTTTGCTTGAAACAAAGGGTATGAGCGTATCGAGTGGAAAGTGATAATAGTATGCGAGTAAAGTAAACAGTGCGAGTAAAGTAAATAGGTGATAGCAATATGATGGAAATAGGACTGGGGTCCACAGTTCACTAGTGGTGTCTTTCCATAAGATAAATAACACATGCTGGGTAAACAAATTATAGTTGGGCAATTGATAGAATAAAGATAAACGTGATATGTCAAGAAGATCACTATGCAATTTACTCTGGGCATTACAACAAAATACATAGACCGCCATCCAACTGCATCTATGACTAATAATCCACTCGCGGGGATATCATCCGAACACCCCATGAGTATTAAGTTGCGAGCAACAGATAATTGCATTAAGCAAAGTGTGTAATGTAAACAAAGCATATGCCCTCGAGCATATGAATGTTGTTTTCTCCCTAGTAGCAATAGCACATCTACAACCTTAGAGGTTTCTGTCACTCCCCCAGATTAAATAGAGGCATGAACCCACTATCGAGCATAAATACCCCTCTTGGAGTCACTAGCAACTACTCGGCCAAGATAGCTACTAACAACGAGAGCATGCAAGATAATAAACAACATAGAGATAACATAAGATATATTTCAGTATAGCAACTCAATCATAACACCAATATTCATCGGATCCCAACAAACCAAACATGTAGAATTACATAACGGTGATCTCAATCACGTAGGGCAGCTCATGAGATCTAAACATGAAGCACATGGTGGAGGAGACAACCATCTAGCTACTGCTATGGACCCATAATCCAAGGTAGACTACTCACTCATCGCTCCGGATGCAAGGATGGCGATGAAGAAGACCTCCGGTGGCGATTCCCCTCTCTGGCAGGGTGCCGGGAAGAGCTTCTGGACCCTCCCGATCTTCGGGTCGACGGCGGCGGCGGATCGCGATGTGTTCTGGAAAATTGATCGGGTACTTAGGTTTTTTCCGTCGGGGGGTCTTTATAGGCGAAGGGGCATCGTCAGAGGTGGACCGAGGCGACCTCACACGTAGGGGGTGTGGCCAGGGGCTGGGCCATGCCGCCCTGGTGTGTGGGGCCCTCGTGGACCCCCTCCGACTCCTCTTCGGATCTCTGGAAGCTTCCGGGAAAAATAAGACTTTAGGAACTTGTTTCGTCCAATTCCAAGAATATTTCCTGTGTAGCTTTTCTGAAACACAAAAACAGCAGAAAACAGGGAACTGGCACTGTGGCGTCTTGTTAATAGGTTAGTTTCGGAAAATGCATAAAAGTGCCACGAAGTGTAACGAAACAGTAGGCAAATGGTTTAAAAACAAGCATGGAGCATCAAAAATTATAGATACCTTGGAGACGTATCATGGTCTGCTCTGCTAAATCGGACTGGTTGATCGGACCATTGCAAGTACTCTGTAGTAGCTGGTGGTGATGATATTGCCAAGTTTACCTGTCTGGATATGCTCTTCCGCTCTCTTTTTTTACTTTGGTACTGGTTGGATCATTGCTGATATATATACTTTTGACTCCAGCTATTTTACGAGTCATTGCATTTGGTATCCTTGACTCATGCTTTTTCCTCCCTGTCGTGCTCCTTGGCTTGAATCCATGGCATTTTGCAACCTTAGGAAGGTTCTGCAATCCTTCATCTGGTGGTTGGAAACTCTTTTCCCATCTAGGTACGCATAATGGATGCGACACGGACCATATAGCATGTCTTCTGCCGAAGGACCCGAGTACCTTGGTTTCTCTTTTTCCCCTATTATCTCTCGTTTGAAACTCTTTGTTTTCATAGACTTCCTCGTTCCTTCCATCATATCCTGCGGCTATCTGATTTCGCCTTCCATTGTTGTCGCCGTTGCGGTATCTTCGCCTTTGCCTGCTTGTTTTGTCGACTTCTGGTGAACATCCACTTTTGTTCGTATACGCATCTTCTCCATTGGCAAATCTGTTGGCTACTTCCATTAGTTCTGATACTATTCTTGGTTTTATTCTCCCTACCTCCTCCACGAGGTCTGAACGACGAAGTCCGACCGAAAAGGCGTCTATTGCTATTTCATCGGAGACGTCTTCTGCAGAATTTTTGATGACACTCCAGCGTTGTATGTAAGAGCGCAGAGTTTCATCTCTCCTCTGCACGCACGACTTAACTTCTTCCAATGATGCTGGTCGCTTGTATGTTGAGCGAAAATTTCTCGCGAATTGGTTCTCTAGTTCTCCCCAACTTCCGATGGAATCGTTGGGTAAAGTATTCAACCAGGACCGTGCTGCCCCGGTGAGGTGTAACTGCAAACTTTGCATTGCCGTTGCTCTTGTTCCTCCGAGTATTTGTACTGCTTGCAGGTAATCTGATAACCACAGAGTGGGTTCTAGCAACCCATCATATTTTTCTTGATCATGCGGCAACTTGAATCCTTTGGGTACCCGCGTTTTGCGAACCCTGCGGGTAAAGCATAACGCGCCCATCTCTTTTTCACTGTCTTCGTAATTTTCTTCTCTCCACGCATATCGTGAGTTGTTTACTCTTGCTTGTGCTATTATGTTCCTTGCATCTTCCTTCCGTTTTTGGCGTTTCTCGTCTCCTGAAGACTCGCTAGTTTCGTTCCGCGAGGATTTGCGCTCGACCTCTTCTTTTTGCCTTTCCCTATGATGTGTCGCCTTTTTTTCTGGAAGATTTCCCCTTAGCTTGTCTTCTACCAACCCAAGGCTTCATATCGCGGCTTGATGCATGTGCTCCCATGGGTCTCCAGGCTTTGGTTGCGTGGTTAGTAGGTATGCCTGTGCTGCTACCAATGCTGCTTCTGGTGTTTCTTGCACAAATTCTTCTTCCTCCTGTGGTGGGTTCGCGCTTGGGCTTTTCGTGTAGCTTTCTTCTATTGTCCGTGTTGTTGTCCTCCTGCTGTGCTTTGGGTCTCTGTGTCTCTCCATGCTGGACTCCGATGAATCACTGTACTCGTCCCAATATCCTCCACTTGATGTGCTGTTGTAATTTTGGCTTCTCATAAACATATCCCTTTCCTCCCTTAACTTCTTTCTGCGCTGGTGTAGCGCGTATTGATATCCCATTAGGACTTCTCTTCTCGAATCTGCGGGTACATCTATCCCATGATTAATGGCTGACATGATCATTCTCCACTCTCCGGCGGAGACATGGACCTTTTCCTTCTCCTTCTTGCCGTTGCTCCTTAATTTATCGACTTGCATGTCGACCTCCTCGTTGTCTGCGTGATTATTTTCTTCTGCTGTTTCAGTGATAATGACGCATAACTGGTGTATACTTCTGAAGACGCCGCTGCTCCTGCTGGCGAAATCCCTTGATCTGTCGTGCGACTTATCCATTGTTACTTCCACGTCGGGCTCTCCCCGAGTTTCGTCGAATTCCTCGAGTTTCTCGTTCAGATTTTCTGTTGCTGCTGGGCTGACCGGCGAGTTTGCCTCGCTAGAAGAGCCCACCGATGATCCAGACTTGGTGATTATTTCGGTTTTGTTTGTCGACGGACCCGACTTCGCTGGATCCGAAAGACAAGTTAAACCCGAAGGTCCAACATAGAAGCTCAGACTTCCGATCGTCAGCTCCATCTTTTGATTTTCGTCGACTTCTGGGCTGTTGTTGGCTAAAAGCGAAAAAGCCGTCGAATTCATGATTCCAACGCCCAGGATCCCCACGGTCGGCGCCAATTGACGAGGGTTAACTCGACAAATGTCCTAGATGAAGGACTTAGGATCGGGAAGATAGGGCGTCGGATGAATTCGAAGGTAAAATCAGTCAAACAAGGTGTCTATCGAAAGTAAACGTGGATGTAAACCTGGCTTGCTTTCAATCTGTCCCTTACCGTCCCCTCCTGACCCCTATATATAGGTGGCCAGGTCTTAGGGATCGGGAGGGATCCAATACAGATTACAATATCGACATACGACATGAACTCGTATTTCAACTAGTATTACAATTGAGCCTAGCTTAATAGGCATCAGGGATACTTAACTGACGGGCTCTATTATCTATACCCTTGTCAGGTAGAGATATTGCTTGTCTTCTACTCCAAATCTACTTCATATATGTCTATATATACTCGCTCAAGAGGCTCAATAGTACATTTGCGCCCGTCAATCTCTCTTTCTCTATATCATTCTACACTTTTTGTTAAAACGGAGGACGCGGCAATAGGCGCATTCATGTCCTAGTGGCTGTAATATGCTGGCCGTAGACGCTCATGCACTCTCATTTCTCAGCTTCGCTCTCTGCCGTCCTTTGATCGGTCTGCCTCTCCGCTTGGTCTCGGCAAGAAATTACCACTTCCGCTTCAATCGCTTGTGCTCCTACAGTCCTACTTGAAATAAGCTGTAGGCACTGACCATTCCAGCTGAAAGAAGGGATACTGTAGTCTGGAAGCCTGCGTGCCCGAGACCAGGCCAACATGCAGACAAACGGCACGTTGACTGTTGACCGTACACGTGAACGGCACTGGAGTTCTGGACGCCACAGGGCATCGTTGTGGAACTTCTTTTCTGAAAATCATTGTGGAACCGATGCATAAGCATATACTAGTATTTACTTGTAACTTGCATGAGCTATTTTTTTTGCGAAACAGCTATTAAATTTATAATTAAAAGGTCTTGTGTTTTTTTTTCATCCACAGTGATGATCACTAGTACAGATCAGGCCTATTAAGGCTCTCATCGCACACGGAAAATTCCTTTCGCGTGTAAAGGGAACGTTAGCCCGCGGTCCAGGGGGGCAACACCGCGGGAATATCACATACGAGAATAATATGAAAACCGACGGCCCACTATAACAACGCACACGGTTTGCTAGAAGGAGGTGTGTGCGAAATCGCGCACATTCCTTTTTATTTAACCGTGTGAAGTTATCCGCGACGTTTCATTTTCATTTGATCGTTTCATTTCGCGAGCCATCTGCGACGCGTGGGAAATCATTAAGCGTGTGTGAAGACTTTTCTAGAGGCCGCCGCTTGGTATGTCGTCGACGCGTGGCCTGCCGGCCGCTCAACTTAAATCCCAACACAGCTAGGTAGAGATCCTATATACTACTGCATCTGCATCTAGATGGCTCGCACCAAGAAGAACGCTCGCCTCTCTTGCGTGTGGCAAGGCCCCCGCCGCCATGCCGCCGAGTTGAGTCGCTGTCTCCGGTGGAGAAGGAGGAGCAGTCCCTTCCAACACCGGAAGAGGTGAAAGCAGTCTCATCCCCCTCTTTCTCCGTCTAGTCCTCCTCAGAAGATAACTCCGAGAGGAACTTGGAGGACGAGGAGGATGTAGCAACGGAGATGCTGGAGGATTCACCGCGTATGGAATGGTGGGAGGAGGCGGAGCGCAAGGCCAAGGAGGATGAGATGCTCAAGGAGCAGGAGGTGCTGCTAGAGTCCTTTGCCACTGTGCAAAAGGAAGAAAGAACTCGGGCGACCGTGACATAGGCCGTCGGGGCAGAGGACTCTCCGCGTGGACCTGGCTACGTACCGGCCTGCCCGCAGTTTCCCGTTGAAAGATTCGACGAAGTTGCGTGGATTTGGAAGGCCGCTGTGGAGAGGGGCAAGGCCTTTGAGGGCGAGCCATCATGCTCCGCGAATGATGAAGGCGCTGCCATCGCCGTCGTCGTCATCATCTCCTCGGATGAGGAGGAGTGATGTTCTGATAGTAGCTTGAATTAGCTAGTGATATATAACTAGTTGTTTAAATATATGTATGAGTGCGATCTTTTGTAATACGCTATATATTAGTATGTAAGAGTGATGCATGCAAAATTTATGCATCAACTTGAATGCACTAGATGGTTCCAACAAACACCAACAATCATAGAGACGCAAGCCAAAAGAGACACACATGATGCACACACTGTCACCTTCACATCATGATACAAGGTATCTCCGGAGATTACAATAATAAGCACGGGAGTAGTATAATATATGAATAATAGCATCTACCAATTCAACTAGATACAAAGCTCACGATCACATAAAGATCATATCATGGGAGAGAGAGGTGAACCACATAGCTACCGGTAGAGCCCTTAGCCCCCGGGAGAACTACTCCCTCCTCATCATAGGAGGCAGGAACGGCGATAGAGATGGCGGTGAGGTCGATGGAGACGGCGGAGACAGCGATGGAGAGCGATAGAGATGGCTCTGGGGGCACTTCCCCGTCTCGATAAGGTGCCAGAACAGAGAATTCTATCTCCCGAAATTTGTCTTCGATGGTGGCGGCGCTGCGGAACTGTTCTGGGAAAAACGCCGACTGTTTTAGGATTTTCCTTCGGAAGGCTTTTTATAGGCGGAGGGGCGGCGTCAGAGGGCCACCAGGGGGCCTCAGCACCCCTGTGCGCGGCTAGGAGGGGGGGGGTGCGCCACCCCATGGTGAGCCTGCCCTCTGGCCCCCTCCGGCTCTCTTTCGGTCCTCGTCCTTCGTCCGGGAAAAATAGAAGTTTCGGTCTTCGTTTCGTCCAATTCTGAGAATATTTCCTGTGTAGCTTTTCTGAAACACAAAACAACAGAAAATAGGGAACTGACACTGTGGCATCTTGTCAATAAGTTAGTTCCGGAAATCGCATAAAAATGTCACAAAGTGTAAACAAAACATGAAGCAAATGGTGTAAAACAAGCATGGAGCATCAAAAATTATAGATACGTTTGAGACGTATCATACACCTATGGACTATGGGTTTTTGGCAGTAGCTTATTCTATTTCTCTCTTGTGCTATGATGTTTAGATGCCATATGAGCTGTCCAACATGATTATGGCCATATTATATAATTCCTATGTGGTGGATCCTTATTTTATTGGATGATCTATGAGATGTGAATCTTTATCATGTTCTTGATGTATGAGTAGATGTATATTGTTACACCATTCTTTATTACTTGTTTGATCCAACTAGTATGCGAGAGCATGTGTGGGGGATGGTGTGTATTAGATCGAGTAACTTTGTAGTAGTAGCAAATTGTGACAACAATTTCATGTTCTGCTATGGTGTTTAGCAATTCTGTTTTTACCTCACTAGGGAGTAAATGAATGCATGCGCTATAGTTTTTAGTGATAGCTGAGAATCCTTGTCGATATTCATGGACTTCGTTCCATTGTAATATATCTATGCACGGTAGCATATTTGTTGTTCACCATCATGTTAAAGTACGTAAGGCTATACTCTATTAATTCTTAATACTAGATTGCTTGAAGTTGATTCATTTCTAGTGGAGTATAAGTAAGATGTGTGGTATCATCTTTATGTTAGGACGTGATGCCCATATGAATGTGTATCAAGTAACATTATAAAATCTCGTCAATGTTTCGGTTATCTATCTTGTGCTTAATGCCACCACACTTTTATGAGAGAGTAGACAAGTGAACCCATAAACCTCGGTCCCTTTCAAACCATTAGAAACACCTTTCAGCAGCGTTTACTGCCTTTTGCAATTGTAGCTTTTATTAATCCGAAAATACCAAAATTAATTTTACCTTTTGCAATTATATTGAAAACCCAAAACAACTTTACTTTATAGCATTAGTTTTAGTTTACTTTCTGTTATTTACTTTTCTGTTCTATTTAGCTGTATTTATTGCAAAACCTTGTGCTTGAGAACCACTCGGTGAAGTTGGGGACAAAAGACAAGGAACTTGTTTTGCAGGTTGCTTGACAAGAACAGAAAGGGATTTTACGACTATTCCCCGAGAGTTCGATATTAAACCCCTAGTCACCCTTGTGAGGAAGATTCTCTTGCTCTATCACTCTGCACTTGGAGTCCTAACGAATTGCACTCTTTCTTGGTGTCATCAAAGAGCGCAAAATTTTGTAATGTGCTATATATTTGTATGTAAGAGCGCACTATTATGAACTGTTCTTCAAGTTGCGCAATGTTATGGAGAATAATTTCAGTAATTTCCATCGAGCAGCCTAAACAGAGAGAAACAATTTTATCCTTAAAAACCCTGCGCTATACAATATATCGGAAACGAGTTTAGGCTAGCTGAAAGTGGGAGATGAGTATTGACACACATGAAATCCATATGAAAGATCATGTGCGAAATTTTGAATGCACTTGGGCGGATACGATACATACGTCTAGGAATGAATGTATCGCACACGCTTTTTTGAAGGATAATCGTTTGCGACTATGGCTCATTTTTGGCCCAACAAGTGGAACTCTACAATCCATGCAGTATATGTATTTAGACGAGTAGTGTGACCACTTCACCCGATAGCTGCCTCCACCTATTTGGTCAATTGGAGCCAAGAGCTAATAGTTATCTAGCTCTTGGATATCTTCGGCACTGCACAACTGATGACCTCACCGATGGCAACTCCGTTGGTCATCCACCAGAGTCCTCCACCTCCATCATGGTTGCCTTCTCGAAGGTAAAAGTTGTTGAATCTTTACTGGATCTAGTTGGCTCAGCGTGCCAAAGTGAAGCATATTCAGGAAGGGGAAACAATAGGTGCGGGTAGTCTTCTCGGAGTTCATCTTCTCGTTCCCAAGTTGCTTCTTCTTCAGTATGGTGACTCCACTAAACTTTGCAAAACTTGATCGTCTTGGTACGAGTAATTCTTTCTGATGTCTCCAAGATTTTGATAGGTTTCTCTTCATATGTGAGATCACTTTCCAACTGAACCTCTTCCAATGGTATTGTGTCTCTTAGTGGGGTATCTGCCATCTCTAGATGACATTTCTTTAACTGGCTCACATGGAACACATTGTGCACTACAGACAAGGATTCTCGTAGTTCTAGCTCATAGGCAACTTCTCATTTGCGAGCCAAAACCTTGAATGGCCCTACAAAGTGAGGTGCTAGCTTTCCTTTGACTCCAAATCTTTTCACCCCACGAAGTGGCGATACTCTAAGGTATGCTCTATCGCCCACCTCATAGGTTACCTCTCTACGCTTTGAATCAGCGTAGCTCTTCTGTCTGGACTGAGCTATCTTAAGTCTATCTCTGATCAAGCAAACCTTTTCTTCGGCATCCTTTATTATGTCTGGCCCGAAAAGACTTCGTTCACCAACACCACTCCAAAGCAATGGCGTAGTGCACTTTCTTCCATATAGAGCTTCAAATGGTGCCATCTCAATGCTAGCTTGATGGCTATTGTTATAAGAGAACTCTGCATATGGTAAGTTATCATCCCAGCTAGACCCATAGTCCAAGGCACAAGCTCTCAACATGTCTTCTAGAATTTGGTTCACCCTTTCTGTTTGACCATCAGTTTGAGGGTGAAATGCTGTGCTGAACTCTAGTCTAGTGCCCAAGGATTCATGAAGTTGGTGCCAAAAGTGAGAGATGAATTGAGTACCTCTATCAGACACAATGCTCTTAGGTACTCCATGTAAACACACTATTTGGCTCATATATATCTTGGCTAGTCTGGCGCTGGTATAAGTGGTTTTCATAGGGATGAAGTGAGCCACTTTGGTTAAACGGTCAACTACAACCCAGATGGAGTCATATCCAGACTTAGTCCTTGGTAAACCTGTGATGAAATCCATGCCAACATTATCCCACTTCCACTCTGGTATAGGTAATGGCTGCAATAAACCTTCTGGTTTCTGATGCTCTGCCTTGACTCTATTACACACGTCACATAGGGCAATGTACTCGGCGACATCCCTTTTCATATTGCTCCACCAAAATCTACCCTTCAAATCCATATACATCTTGGTGTTCCCAGGGTGAATAGAATATGGTGAATCATGTGCTTCTTGCAGAATCAACTTTCTGAGTTCAGGGTCTTGTGGTACACAAACACGCTTCTCAAACCAAATAATTCCTTGGTCATCTTTGTGAAATCCCTTTGCCTTCCCTTTACTCATATTGCTCTTTATTTCTTATATCTCCTTATCTAGCTTCTGAGCTTCTTTGATCTTGTCCATCAGTGTAGGTTGAACTTCAAGAGATGCCAAAATCCTTCTGGCACAATTTCCAGTCTGAGCTGCTTAAACTGTTCACACAAATCTTCAGGTAGCTCTCCTGATGTAAGCCCATTTATGTGGCTTTTACGACTCAAGGCGTCAGCTACAAAATTAGCCTTCCCGGATGGTACTGCAAGCTCATATCATAATCTTTTATGAGTTCTAACCATCTTCTTTGTCTCATGTTCAGTTCCTTCTGGGTGAATATATACTTTAAGCTTTTGTGATCGGTGAACACATCACAATGCTTTCCCATCAAATAATGTCTCCACACCTTCAGAGCATGAACAACGGATGCTAGCTCTAGGTCATGGGTGGGGTAATTTCTCTCGTAATGCGCTGGCGCGAGGCATAACTCACCACTTTTCCATTCTGCATTAGAACGCTACCAAGTCCTTGACGAGAAGCGTCGCAGTAGACTTGGAAATCATTCTGTATATCTGGAAGACATAGAACCGGCGCACTTACTAGCCGTTTCTTAAATTCTTGAAAACTAGCTTCACATGAGTCGGTCCATTCGAATTTCTTGTCTTTCTTCAAAAGTTCAGTCATTGGCTTTGCTATCTTGGAGAAATCTTCAATGAACCTCCGATAGTATCCTGCAAGGCCTAAAAAACTTCGGATGTCTCCCGCATTTTTGGGTGACTCCCATTCGGTAACAGATGCTACCTTGCTTGCATCCACCGCGACTCCTTCCGCAGAAACTATGTGACCAAGGAATCCTACCTTGTTCAGCCAGAATTCATACTTGCTGAATTTCGCATACAACTTATGCTCCCTGAGATTTTCCATGATTAATCGTAAGTGCTGCTCATGTTCTTTATCATCCTTGGAGTAAATCAGGATGTCATAAATGAACAACACTACTAATTTATCCAAGTATTCCATGAACACCTTGTTCATCATGGTCATGAAGTATGCCGGGGCATTTGTTAGCCCAAAAGACATTACGGTATACTCATATAGACCATATCTAGTGGTAAAAGCTGTCTTGGATATGTCTTGCTCTCAGATCTTTAGCTGGAAATATCCTGATCGGAGATCGATCTTGGAGAACACTTTTGCTCCTTTCAACTGATCAAACAGGTCGTTGATGTTGGGCAATGGGTACTTGTTCTTGATTGTCACTTCATTCAGCGAACGGTAGTCCACAACCAATCTCTTGCTAGAGTCTTTCTTCTCCACAAACAAAATAGGGGCTCCCCATGATGATGAACTCTATTGGATGAAACCTTTGTCCAACTGTTCCTTGAGCTCCTTCTTCAATTCCTTTAATTCATCTATGTCCATCTTGTATGGCCTTTTTTCTATAGGCCCTGTTCCAGGCAGTAAGTCAATGATGAATTTGACATCTCTGTCTGGTGGCATTCCTGGTAGTTCCTCGGGGAACACATCTGGATACTCCTTCACAACTAGCACCTCATGCATACTAACCCCCTTAAGAGAATTAACCTTAGACCCCTTTAGCTCAAAGGTTGATTTGAAACGTATGCGTTTCTTTTCAGGGGTGGTGAGGGTGATGGTTTTGTTTGCACAATCTATGACTCCCTCAAAAGCGGTCATCCAATCCATGCCTAGGATGACATCTAATCCTTGTGAGTCTAGGACAATGAGGTTAGCCGGAAACTTGTGTTTTCCAATTTCCAGGACTAGGTCTCTACAACCGGCATTTACTATCAACTCTCCCCTAGAGAACTTACCCTTATAGGACAACCTATTATTTCAGTGGGTAATTTGTTCTTAACCACAAATGCTCTTGAGATGAATGAATGAGATGCACCAGTGTCGAAAAGAACAAGTGTTGAAAATTTATTGAGCAGAAACATACCATATACGGCGTCAGGCTCATCATAGATCTCCTCCACATTTATGTGATTAACATGCCCCTTCTGGAATGGATTGGGCTTGTTTCCTTCATCCTTCTTCTGTGGGCAATCATTTGCATAATGCCCAGTCTTGTGGCACTTGAAGCATTCCACCTGACTAATATCCCTCTTCTCGGGGGCATTATTGTTTCTGCCATTGTTGTTGTTGCCATTGTTATGGCCATTTGTCCTGGTGGGGTTATGATTGTTGTGGTTCCTGTGGCCATTATGGTGGTGGCCATTCCCCTTGTGATGCTGGTGCCCATTTACACCATTATGGTTGTGGTGGTTTCCTCCATTCTTATGGAATCCAGATCTTCCATGGTCACTGTGATAGCTTCGCTTGTGAGCAGGCTCTTGGTATTTGCTAACATGATGCTTTCTCTTTCTGTTTTCAGACTGCTTTATCTTACTCTCTAGAGTTATGGCTTGATTAAGCAGAGACTGAAAAGTAGGAGTGTAGGCAACCAACAGAGGGATTGACAATTCATCATTTAGGCCCTCCAGGAACTTCTCCTTTCTTTTTGCATCAGTGTCAATGTCATCTGGTGCATAGCGTGACAGGTTGGTGAACTCATCAATATACTCAGACACACTGTGAAATTTTTGTCTGAGATCACGGAATTCTTTCTTCTTCAGACCCATCACACCAGAAGAAATGTGTGCAGCCCGGAACCCTTCCTGGAACGAGTCCCATGTCACACCCTCAATGGGATGGGTGATCTGATAAGTATCCCACCAGCTTGCTACTGGTCCTTCCAACAGATGAGCTGCGAACCTGACCTTTTCAGTGTCAGTGCAACCAGCTGTCACCAAGTCTTTGTTGAAAGAACAGAGCCAATCCATGGCCTTCAGTGGTTCCGCAGCACGAGAAAACTTGGCAGGACGAAGCCTTAGAAACCTTGCAAGCATGTCAACCTGAGGGGGAGGTGGTGGCGGTGGAGGGTTGTTGTTGTTATTATTGTTGTTGTTAGCATTGGCCAGAAACTGTGTCATGACTTGCATGAGTTGAGCCTGGGCTTCCATCATCTGTTGCATCTGTTCCTCGGGAGCGCAACGAGGAGGCATCTGTTGGGTTCGAAATAGGTGAGGTTAGACTTAGAGAAAGAGTCTAAGGGAATAAAGTTTCCTACCCATATGCACAAACAAACCTTAAAGAACACACATACATAAACACACAAGCATAGAAGAATTCTTAAACCAAGCATGCAATAAACATCTCACAAATAGTTTGAAGGTACGCAAACATTTTAAGTCTAAGGGATACAATGTCTAATGCCGTAGCACAAGCGGTCACGGGCATAAACGCAAACTCAAAGATAAAGTGTGGTAGTCTATCTAACTACTCTATTCTTCCATGATGATTTCCTCCTCAACATCGAAGCCATTCTCCTTGAGTAGCCTCTTGTAGTCCTACAGCTCTTCAGTTAGGGTGTCGACCTTTTCTTGAAGCTCCCTCTTGTCGGCGCGCAGCTTCTCGATCAAGTCGTGGTCCACTTCAAGCTCGAAGTCGTTGCACTCTAACTTCTACTTCAGCTCTCTAACATCTTTGTTCCTGGCTTGGATCCTCTTCTCTTGAGTCTCGAACTTTTCCTCCATCTCCTTGATCTTCTTCTCCTGCTCCAGGTGTTGCTTGTCCTTCTCGGCAAGCTGGGCACGTAACTCATCATTGTTAAACATCTCGTTGTACCTCTCAATGTCGACGTCCCTGACAAGATACTCTAACTCAGCGAGGTGGATGCGCATGGGGTCTTGCTCGTCGTCAGGTAGCACGATGGCCATGCGCTTCTCATCACGTCGGCCGTAGAGGTGGGAGTAGTGGTTCTGGAGCTCGAAGAAGTGACGTCCGCAGAGGCGTGCTATCAGTTCTTGCATGAGGAGATGGGCGCCCGTTTTCTTGCTGGTGTGGAAGGTCTTGAACTTGATATTTTCAGTCTTCGGCTCAGTCTCGCATCCTAGCTGCGTGATGTGGATGACCCAGACTCCCTTCTTGTGAAACTTGGTCATCTCGCTCCCTCTGATGAACGGGGTAGGCAGGGACAGGGCAGTGACGATGTCGATGAGGCGCTCTCCGAAGCTGTAGTTCTTGAAGTTGTCGGGCTTGGTGATGCGGAAGGTTGAGATCTTTAAGTTGGAACATGACAAGTTAGTAAGTCAAAAAGAGAAAAACTTAGCAAAAGCGATGAACAAAAGTTAAAGTGATTTCTAACTTAGAGAAGTCAAAACTATTTCTAAGTGTTAGTAGCAAAGAGAACAAAACACTCCTAAAATTTTTCCTAAGGGTTTTCGTCCAATCCTAGGGTCACGAACCTAAGGGCAACACTTTGCTCTGATACCATCTGTAGCATACCTATGTTTCATTTGTGCTAGTCCCGGATCGACTGCTAGCACACACAGTTACAAGATGAAATATCAAGAATACAAAGGTCTTTATTACAACGCTTGATCCACAAATAACATAGTCTTTTACAACTCAATAAGGCACAAAGCCACAAACTTATTACAACTCTAGAAAATGACTAAGTAAATGAACTACAAGTCTTCTTTTCTTCAAGGGCTCCGCAGGCAGATGTGTTGGACGAAGACTCGTGACCGAGGCGCAGAAATCTTCAATCTTCATAGTAGCCACCTGCAACATGATACGTTGCAGCCACAGAGGGTCAATACATTGAATGTATTAGCAAGATGTCACTTTGGTGGACTCAATGGCACCTACACTTATATGCTATTTGGCCAGGTGGAGTTTAACTTAGCAAAAGCAAGCTTTTCCCTATCTTTGTAAAACTCAATTTTTCCTTAGCAAAAATTTGTCCAGAAGGACCCTTTTCTACCCAAGTTTACCCATCAAGTTTTAACTTAGAGAAATTGGGGTGAGGAGATTCTTGAACAGCTTCAACATCATGTCACTCAAAATTGTCCGTAACCGGGGACACGGCTAAGTACTTAGTTCTAAACACTCTGCAGAGGTGGTGCACTTTTCCCACAAGACTTAGTTAACCCATTTTACCATGAGACTCATTTTGCCTCAAATGGCCAAGTGAAAACTAAGACAAGGCCTTTCAGAAGCATTCCCTCAGACCAAATGGACGCGTTCCATCCTACCAATATCTACCACCCTCTGTCCGTCTGGCTTGAGTTCTTGCAGCTTAGTTGACCAAGACAGAGCCCATATGTCTTGTGGTTGCACTGGAAGCTTCATGACTTGAACGTCTCCAATCTCTTTGCTCCTAGGTGGCCATCCACAAGTGAGATGCACCTGGTGGTTTAGAGGTTCGACGACATGACCCCAGGGAACCACTCAACATAACCCAAACAAAGCCACATCCACCCAGGTGGTTCATTAACTTAGTTGTTTTCTTAGTTTTTGCAAAACAAGGTTTTTCAACACTTAGTCAAAAACATGTGTTAACCCTTCCCACAACAAGTGTAAAAGCAAAGTCCTATAGCAGCAGCAATTCTACTAGGAGATGCAAAGCTAGGCAAGCTAGACAAAAACTTAGCATAAAAATCTAGCAAGCTAAAGATAAGAAAACATAAAAACACCTATTCATGCATCTTCTACTAGAAAAGCCACAAGACCAAAACTTTCAGTAGGACAAGGGAACATGGTGACACTTGCCTTGGTGAGGAGAAGGGTTGGTGCACTCGTCACAAAGACACTCGTTGCACTCAGCACAATCTACACATAAAATATAGCATCATAAGCACATATCAATCATAAAACACTCATGAAAGGAAAAGTATGCATGCAAATGTGTTTTAAACACCTCAAGGATACTTAACAAGTTCTCTGGTTGTTAACTATATGCATGATGCCATGGTCAAATTTTTAGGGTTATTTATAAAGCCCAAATTATTTTCCAACACACATAGGCAATAAAACAAACTAAAACTACAAGAGTGATAAAGAAGTTACAAAAAGATACTCTGGACGTGCTACAGTACTAAGAGGCATCATAGGGACCTAAAGCAAAAGGAGAAACTGTAAAATAAAATTTACAACAATTTTTAAATAGCAAAACACCTAAATAGAGCTTGCAGCAAATCAGTACATAAAACAGATACTATAGGAGATTTTGATGCTGGAAATCGATTCTACACAATTTTATGAATCCATGGACGCAAAGTTTACTAAATTTGGACGTATAGAACTCGAGATATGAATTTTTGAAGTTTAAGCTCAAATCTGATAAATTAAAACGAAAAACGAATCGGGTTTAAACAGAGGGCGGCACGCGGCGCTTCCCGATTGGGCGGTACCGGTTCGTGGGGATAACCGTTCTGGGCCGTCCGATCTAAGTAACGAGGAAGGGCCCTGATCTAATGTACCGGTTCACATAAGTGATCTTTTATGATCCATACGATCCGGATCCGACGGTTAGCGAGAGACGGGGAGGGTGCTCACCGGAAAGAGGTCGACGGCGAGGTCCTGGCGCACTGGATCTTGACAGTGAGGGGGTTCCGGTGATCGCTGAGCTCTGGGAAGATGACGACGACGCTCAGCTCGAGGTGGCGAAGATGTTGGCAAAGTGGCGATCTCGAATTCGTCCTACAGTGATGGGGAGAGGCAGCCAGAGATTAGTGCCGTGGCCATGCTGTCGAGAGCGCGGGCAATCCCAATGTGTGCAGAGAGAGGGGAAGGGTGGCGATCATGCCCGGAGATTCAGATCGTCGAGGCGACCTTAGTGGCGAAGCTAGCGTGCTCGAGGAAGTCCAGAGGCCTGGGGATCTCTCGCCGGAGTTGATGTCTGGCGGCTACGAGATCCGATCGAGGATGCGCTCGTTGTTCTGGTGAAAGGAGAAGGGCGAAACTATGTCAGGGGGTTGTGCGAGATCGAGGGGAAGGGAGTGGTGCAGAGGAGGGAGGCTGGGGCTTACCGCAAGCGGTGGTGACCTTGATCAACAGTGGTGGCGCGGCGGCTTCCAGATCGAGCAGCCTGGTGGCGGTTTTGTTAGGGTTTTGGGGAGGGACGAGTGCGGGAGGAGAGGGGGTTTTATGGGCGTGTTTGCGTGACAGAGGGGTTAGGGTTCTACCCGAATCGGAAAGAAATCTGGGGAGGTCACGATCGGGCGCGTCATGTTCGTCCCGGACTCCTCAGAAGGGATGACAGGTGGGGTCCAGGAGTCAGCGACGGAGGGGGGGGGGGGGGTTGGTACCGATTCGGAAGAGAGGGAAAAACAGGCCGTGGCCAGATCCAGTCTTGGGCCAAAGTGCTGCCCCGCGGCCTTTTAACATTTTCCTATTTTCTTTCTCTTTTCTTTTCTATTTTCTTTTTATTTTTGGTTTGAAAAACTTTTACAAAACCTCTGTTTTGAATTTTGGCCAACTTTTGAATTTTGTAAATCTTTCCCTCTGTTGTCTGAACATACAAGGAAGGTTTTGATTCAAGACCAAAGAAAAACTTGAAAAAAAAATGTAAGTGCAAGGATGAAAGAATGCATGAAATGATGCATGATTTCATGTGCAAGATTTATAAAAATTTTCCCCAAAAATTGGGATGTTATACTAAAAGTGGGAGATGAGTATTAGACGAACACAAACAACGTTTATGGCAGGAAGACATATTCTCGAAGGAGTAGTAATCCTCCATGAGACGTCCCATGAACTTCATAGGAAGAAAATGGACGGGGTTAAACTGAAATTTGATTTCAAAAAGCTTACGATAAGGTGAAATGGTCTTTTTTACAACAAACCTTGTGAATAAAAGGTTTCGATCCTAAATGGAGTGATTGGATAAGAACTTTGTAGAGAAAGGGAGTGTGGGTATTAGTGAGAATAATGACATTGGTCATTACTTTCAAACTCGTAAGGGTCTAAGACAAGGTGATCCTTTATCACTGATCTTGTTTAATATCATTGCTGATATGCTGGACATTCTAATTGCTAGAGCTAAAGAAGATGGTCAAGTAAATGGACTCATACCACATCTAGTTGATGGGGGGAGGTGTCCATTTTACAGTACACTGATGATACTATTATTTTCATGAAACGTGACATCCAGAAAGTGCTTAATATGAAATATTGTGCATATTTGAGCAGCTATCCGGACTAAAAATTAACTTTCAAAATATTGAAGTATTTTGTTTCGGTAAGGCAACAGATGCAGAAGCTGAGTACCGGGTACTATTTGGTTGTGAGATAGGATCACTACCATTTAGATACCTTGGTATCCCGATTCATTTTAGAAGATTTAAAAATGGGGTACGAAAGTTAATAGAGGACCATTTTGAGAAAAAGCTGAGTAGTTGGATAGGTAAACTTCTTTCTTACGAGGATCGACTCATACTCATGAACTCAGTTCTCACAAGTTTACCTATGTTCATGCTATTGAGATTCCAAAGGGAGTGAGGAAAAGGCTAGACTTTTTTAGATCCCGCCTTTTCTGGCAAAGTGACGGGCATAAGAAAAATATCGATTAACAAAGTGGAATCTAATTTGTCGTTCTAAAGATCAAGGGGGTTTGGGAATTGAAGTCTTAGAGTTAAAGAACAAGTGCCTATTAAGCAAATGGCTTTATAAATTGATTAATGAGAATGGGGTGTGGCAACAGCTGCTACACAACAAGTACTTGCTCTCTAAAACGTTGTCCCAGGTTACTAGTAAGACAACCGATTCACCCTTTTGGAAGGGTCTCATGAAGGTAAAAGAGGACTTTTTTCGAGGGGCACTTTTGTGCTTGGTAATGGTACTAGCATTAGATTTTGGGAAGACGCTTGGCTAGGAGAAGGCCGCTGGCTAACCACTATCCATCGCTTTACAACATGGTGAGACATAAGGATCAAATAGTAGCACACATTTTTTTTGCTTCGATACCTCTGAATATTGAGTTCATGCATTCACTATTAGGGGATCGATGGGATAGATGGCTACATTTGCTTCACAGACTTATTGATGTTCAAATAAGCACAAATGATGATATATTTCGATGGAGCCTAACCTAATCTGGTAAATTTATGGTGAAATCCATGTATCTTGACATGCTCAATGGTAATACAGTTTACCTACATAAATATCTTTGAAAAATGAAAGTGCCCTTAGAAACAAAGATTTTCATGTGGTTTCTCCACCGAAAGAAATTCTCACTAAGGACAACCTAATAAGAAGAAATTGGCAACGATGCAAAAAGTGTTGTTTCTGTGATCATGATGAGACTATACAACACCTCTCTATTCATTGTCCTTTTGCTAGAATCATTTGGCAGATTATCCGCATGTCTTTCAACATAACTCCACCTTTGAGTATTGCACATATATTTGGAAATTGGCTTAATGGAGTTGAAAAATCTGAGAAGGCAAACATTTGAGTGGGAGTTTGTGCTATACTCTTGGCTATATGACATGTTTGCGATGACTTTATCTTTAACAAATCATGTTTTCCATCATTTTTGCAGGTTATTCCTTTGGCTATCCACTGGATCCATATGTGGTCCTATCTCTAGCCGGCAGAGCAGCACAAGACCATGGATACTGGGTGCAGCCGTTTGGCGACGGTAGCATGGGATATCGACAGCCAATTCAGTTGACGATTTGATTGCCGCTTGACATATTGATGCATAGCGCTATTATGATATGTTGTATCTTTAGATGGCTAATCCATGTATCCACCCTATATGACCCGTGAACTTTAATGCTTCGAGACTTTAAATGATTTTAGTAAAGAAAGGCGTATGTATCGACTGATGCAGAGGATGGGGCTGCTCCCCATATCAAAAAATGTGTTACATACATTTTGATGGCTCGTAGTTGTGTGTTCTTGATTAGCTCGCATTTCTGTTCTCAACCGCGTCGATTGCCTATAGTTTACTCTCATATCCCAATGTGTATGACTGGATCTATGTGTTACTTTACTATAGTGCAGTTGTGTTCTTAATTAGCTCACATTTCTGTTCTCAACTGTGTCGATTACCTATAGTTTACTCTCATACTCTCATATTTAGTGTGTATGACTGAATCTATGTGATACATATATTTTGATGTGTACTGGACGGTTATGTGCTCTCTAAAGTACTAGATCTAAGTGCTACAATAGTCTACCTTAGCCTGAGTTTACTTATATCCAGATTTGTGCCATTTATTATAGTAGATCTATGTGTTTCATATTCTACATTTGGTCTAGTTTACTTATGAGAATCAATATATTTTTCCCCATTATTACATTGCTATTTTTTCATAGGCTTATTTTGGTGGCACTACATAAGGCCTCCTTTGATTAGTAGGGTAGGAAAATCAAAGGAATAGGGAAAGCAAAGGATTGGAGTGCCCTTGCCAAGCAAATACTATGGACGCGGGAAGTCTCACAGGAAAATTTCCATTAGGTCTGACTTCATGCAAAGTTTCCTGCAAAAATGCACTATGAAGTTCCTATTGGATTTATTCCCATGAATCAAACAGCTCTTAAAGGAAAAAATCCATAGGATTCCAATCCTATAGGAATCCTGAGCAAATCCTTTGAATCAAAGGAGGCCTAAGAAGGAATGGTTACCGATCTTGACTCATGTTATCAGTATCGGCTAATAACATAGAGAAGATGACGTAACCAAGAGTGAAGGCCTGTGAGGTTTTCTACCTGTTAGCATTTGCACCAAAAAATTGTTTACAAGGTAGTCCTCACATCTTCATCTCCAGGAACTTCACGAGCCTGAGCTGCAGGGAAGTATTCCGCTTGTCTGCATCTCGGGGTAGCTGACGATCTCCTCGCAGTAGCATTTTGGGGTAAGAAGTACCACCAATAATTTGTCTTGCGTTTATTTATTTTAGCTTCTATATCTTATATATTCTCACATGTGCAGTATTCCCTTTAAGGGGAGTGAAGAATTGCACTTCTCTTAAAAAGGTTAACCACGGCTGCAACTGCGAGGAGTTTGTGTTGAAAAAGGTTCAACAAGGGCTATGCCAGAGTCTTGAGAAGACCGTGGTAGATAGGCGTCTATGTGATCTTTTCATGAAGATGAAGACGTAACTAAGAAATTGTCTACTTTATACGTGTTCCTCCTTTGTATAGCTAGCAAAGAATCCATGAAGAAATCAAACTATATCTGGTGTATCAAATATGCAAACAAATAATATTAATAGCATACTATTATTACTTGCTGGTTCAACTTGGGATACATCTGCTAGCATAGACGTGTGAACAGCTTCTAACTAACATACCTATAGTTTAAGAGAAACGTATGTGAAATGAAGTTACCACATATGACTAAGCCAGCATAATCGATGGCGACGAGTACAACCTACATACAATTGATGCAAATAAATTGTCTGCGAAGGCCCTAATATCCGCAAACGGTTTTTAGAGACAACCCGTATTTCCTCTTCGCACGCTGTTAAATAAATCATTTGCGAAATGGTGCCTCATCGCACACCCCCGCGTAGAGATAGTTTCGTTAAGCGTGTACGATATGCCAAAATGGTCGTATGTGAAGGCTTGTTCTATACTAGTGGATTGATCCAAACTTTATTCATTTCATCCTATTGTTGATGCCCTCCTCGCGAAATGAAAGCTCTTCAGATTTCCTTGGAAGAATTGTCGCTTTGGGAAATCAACCAACTTGATGAGATCGACTACTTCTCAATTTCCTGCAGTTGTACCTTGCATTTGCATCTTCGTGCTACACAAGCTTTGAAGGTAGCGCAAATGCAGCAATGCCATTCTTCACAAGTCCAGGGGTCACTTAATTGGCCTCGCTGGGCTCTACCAATTTCAAGGAAGACATTGACGAAGCAGTAGGAGAAAGCAGCAGCAGACTCAATTATTCACTCAGGAACGCATGCATGGCAGTTGTGCACACGGTGAGGGGTAGAAATGACCATCGACACACCTGAGGGCACAAGAGAATCGAAGGGTCTGTACTGGAGCAAATCTTCGTTTCCAGCAATACCCCTGCAGGCTCCCTGCGCATTAAACACACCTCTCTCTCTCTCAGCCGATGCTTCTCCTGTAAGCCTTCCTCCTTGTCCTGCAAGCCTTCCTCCACCGGCCGATCCCCTCTCCCCTCAGGAGCAGTATTTTCGTCGCATTGTTTGCTTGGTCGATTCTTGCTTGCTTAGATTTCTTTTTCGACTCGCTCTGTTCGCTTGGTTCTTCCTGGAGTATCCATCGGTTGTCCACGGCGAATGAGCTAGCTCGGCAAAGCGGCCACGGTCTGCGTGCTCCCCCGAGATTTCTGTTTTTCAGGTAATCTTCTCGTCGCCTTCCTGTCGGCCGTTTCTTGTTTGGGTCAATCCGGTGCCGGGGGTTTTCTGCGTCGGTCGTCGTTCGGTTCTCGAGCTGCGGCAACGGATTATATACTGTAGTTTTTTTTTTTTTTACAATCAACACCATATATATTTATAAGAGTAAATAGTATATGGTAGAGATACATAATCTGTCCCTAGTAATTACAAAATAAAGTCTAAAAAAATGACTAAATCTTCAAGGTCTTCAAACTCTTTCTTCTTCCACGATATAATCTTGCATTTTTCAGAAGCCAGCCGAATAGAACCGAACCATAAACCTGTAAATACCAACGAAGGTTCTTCCATAATTTTAATTTGAGCCGCAATGCCAAGGCTACGTGCACGCGTGCAGCCATTAAAGTAGTCAATCAACATCGGCAAGAGTACCAACACCAGTATGTCAGGGCGAAATAACCGAACAACTTGGTCGACGTCGCTGGGGAATCGAGAGTACGAATCACCATTGTCGAGGACGTAGCAGCCGGAAAAATTATTGCGAGGATAATACTCCTCGCGACGACCATGAGAAAGGATCCAAGATCGATATGGCGAAGCAAGATCCAAAGAACCATACCTAAAGAACTGTAATCTTTCAATACTGCCATTGACGCCGGGACGAAGATCTCATCGTCGAAGGAAGAACCGAAGATCAATTATTGAAGATGATGCCATCTCCATTAATATGGAGATCAACAAAAGATACCTTCCAAACCCTAACTTAATCTACTAGAAAATACTACTTTTTACTAAAACCTCCACACATAGACTAGGTTCCCCACTCCTCCTTACGCCGGCGAGGCCGGCCGGAGGAGGGGAAACCAATCTATGGTGGAGTAGGAGGTAGAGGCGACGGCTGGCGGCTGTTTCTCCTGGCGGCGGCTGAGACGGTACGATAGATCTACTATATACTGTAGCTTTGTTGTTCTTGGTGGGATTGCAACAGATGGCACGGTGATGATAATGGTTTTTATTCTTTGGGTTTTCGATCGGGCCTCACATATGCTGCTTCGTGTAGCCATGATAATGGGGCGAAAGGGATTTGCCCTGGGGTTTTTGGCCTCTGCTATACGCTGTGTAGTGGTGAATCGGTCCAAGAGTTTTTTTTTGTGCGTTGCTGCTTTACACTCCCAATACTGTTTGGGGATTGGAGGAAAATTTTGGTGAAACACTCCCTCATCCAATCTTAAATATTCTTCCCAAAATACAATAGTATGGTAGAAAGTTTTAATCTAGACTTGTTCATTTCTAATATATGTGTACTAATAATATTGTTAGAGGTATGGTCCGTGATCGTCGCAAATACGCTTTCAATCCATCAAAAGTACGCTTTCATCCAAAAACATAAAATTACCCACCGATAGCACCGGTAAGTCAGAAAAAAAACGGTTCGCTCTTATTCTTCTCTCTCCCGGACCAACTACTGACAAGCCCAGTCGATCCTCCTGGTTGGTTCATCTTTTTCCTCTCGCATGGCCGCACGGACGAGCCGCTCCTCTCGCCTCGCCGGCATCGCCTGCGATCTCCTCTCCTCTGCTCAATTTCTCGCCACTGGCAGCGAGTTTCCGGTCAAACTGAACCGCATCTTTCTCTGTCTCTCGATTCCCCTGCCCTCCCAGCAGATCCCCGACCCTCTCGAAGCGCCGCTCTAGACACCCTGCTCCTGCACGTCCTCTTAAAATCTCGCGCTTCAGATATGGTGGATTGGACGGAACGATGAAGGTCCTTCGGCCGATCTGGTGATTGAATCCCACCCTGTGCCTTAGAGTCTCGAATTTGGTTCAGATCGTGGTATGCGTGCCCCTGTAGTTGCGAGTTCAAGCTCTTTGTCAGACAATATTATTATTGGTCTTCGTCAGACACAATATTGGAGGCTTGCTCGGCCGTGGTCGAGGCAAAGTATGCCGGCTCAGAGCAATATGTTGCTGCGCAGCTTGGCCTGTGCCATACCTCGGCTGCCGCCACCGCGGGCCACCACGCGCCGTGGACCAAGAATCAGCCGCTTTCCCGCGCGCCTCACCTGTATCCCGAACAACAACTTTCCCCGTCCGCCCACATCTTCCCTGTCTTCCCTTGAACCCAAATCAGATGTCGTCATGGCAACTTTCTGCGCGGCCTGGTTTCCCCTGCGACGTCGTGGGGGCTCAACGCCTCAACCTTCTCCCCGACAGCGGCATCGCAGAGGGAGGATACGTTTGGCGGCAGCGGCGCCCCGCCCACGACTATGAGGACGCCCGATGTGCGACCTCTTCGTGCCCTGCGATCTGTCGGTGGAGCCGAGCTCGCGGCGTTGTGGGGGCTCGACGCCTCGACCTCCTCCCCGGCAGCGGCGTCCATCGCTGGTCCTCCATCGGGAGCTAGCCGGCCAAGCAGGTGGCCGACTCGTTCAGTCCGGTATACCTTCATCACTGACATGGACTACATCAAGCTCTTGAATAATGTGGTCTGCTCTCCAGCTACACAACCTCTCGAGGCTCTACGGGAACGAGTGGCTCGCGGAGCTACATAAGATGGGTGCCGGGGATGAGCTCACCAAGCACTAGGCCCGGATTCAGCATATAGCATGTTCATGGCCTCTTCCCAATACTGGCATGTGACCATGAGCGAGGATCGACTTTGTTCTGAACTTCTGATCTGAGTTGGTCTGTTTCTACTTTGTTATGTTGATGTAAACTTCTACATGCTGGATTTCAGTTAATCTTCAGAGAAACTATACAACAAAATGTTTTCAAGGTTCTTCGAGGGGCTGGTGGCGGCTGAGGTGCAGCTGGACCTGGACACCGGCTAAATGCAACCTTCTAGCTATTCAGGATGGCATTGGACCGTTGGCTGCCAAGGACACCAACGAGGCGACCTCCTAGATTTCCAGCTTCATAGTCCATATCTTGGCTGCAGGCAGCAGGCCTGTCGTCCGCGCTCGAGGGCATCAGACCACCGGACTCCTGTCAAAATTATTCCATGCTCACAGTGGGGTTATGGCCAATGTGATGTTCTAGCTGTCAGTCCGCTCGTCGCTGCTGGTGGATATTGCAGCTGTAGGTTTGAGTAAACGTGAACATAAAATGTACTCTCAGTGTTGTTTTGCTACTTGCAAAATTGTTTTAACATGTGTTCGGCTACAACATGTAATAAGGATGCACGATAGATCTCTTTCTCCAGGTTTTGCTTCCTCAAATGGAACGTGTTGAGCTAATACATTTGGTGATTTAGACATTTATTTTATTTAGTAATTTCTCATGCTGCAAAGTTATAAGTCTCTGTGTTATGACTTCAAATTTTGGATATTCATGATGAAAAAAAATTGAAAAGTGAGTGATGTGATTTTCCTTTTCTTTATGAGAGGATATTGTGTCATGGAACAAGTGGACTAAATTTGGGTTAAAACTTGAAACGAAGATAGATTGAGGGTGAGTCCTTAGGCGAATCAAGGGAGGAAGTGTGCCGCAACCCATGCCAAGTGTGGGCATAAATTATCCGTCGTTGGTCAGCAATTGGGACAATGAAAGAGGTGTCACGTTCGGTAGTGGGCACTCGTATATGGGTATTGATTGACGTCGTGAAGGAGCAGTTGTTGTCCGGCAGTGGCCGTCGGACACAACGACGTGCAGGCAGCATCAATCTAGCAGACGTGGAAGACAGAGGTCTGTACCATGATTGCACAACATAGTCAAATACATGCGGGCTCAATAAAAATCGACCGTAGCAACGCACGGGCAATTGTGCTAGTGTATTCTAACGACTGGAGGGGATTATCTCTGTCCCGAGAAATCCCAAATAGTTGTTTAACTACACAGGTAGATGGGATAATCCAAGATATCACCTACAACCACAAGGGGGGTTGGGGGACACTTTAGGGGATTGAAAAATATTGCATGGAAGGGAGAGATTCACCAAATCCCCCCCCCCCCTTGAGGGTTTTGTTTGGTACTAGAGCTTTTTTTAGATTAGTGGAGATAATATCGATAAGGATTTGGTGAAGCCCCTACCTTCATTCAGTCCCATCCCCATCAAACCTCAATCCCCACCAATTCACTAGGTAGGAGTAGTGTATTGACTATTGAGGAAAATACACTAGAATGTGGCTAAAGATGGGGAAAGGTGGGGATTAAATTAGTCCAATACACTAGAATCAAACATGTTTTTAAGGATAACTAGAGATTTGGGGTTTGGTAGGGATTATCGAGCATAATCCCCTTAAAATTTTAGTACCAAACAAGGCCTAAAGTGAAAATACAAGGCCCTAGAAAAAATAAGGAGGTGTGTGGGGGTAGTTTTTTTTCGAAATGGAGGCATAGCCCCAGCCTCTGCATCAAAGTGATGTACACAGCTACTTTGTTAAACACAAGTTTCAAGTATCCAGGTTACAAATCACGGATCACACAAGGTGGCAACAAAGATCAGCCAACTGAAAAAGCTACAAGTTTTGATACATCGATTATGCATCTCCAATGCGCTTAGTGTGCGACCATCCATCCCGGCTAAAGATAGCCTGAACGACCACCATCAAACGATTGTAGCCAATATCCATAGGTCTCTGCTGCTCCGGTGGAAGGAGGTAAGACCACATGTGAATTGAATAAGCCGCTCTGTGGATAACCTGCAAAAAATTCGGTTTGGCATTTCTGTTAAACACAACATCATTCCGGCAATTCCAAATCGCCCAAACTAAAGCGCAAACCCCAACACGGATTCTAGCCTTTGTTTTTTGTCAATCCCATTAAGACAATTCCAAAATAGGTTGCGGACATTTGTAGGAGGAGGTATGTTATATGTGAAATGCACTACTCACCACACTAGTCGTGCAAAGGAACATGATATAAATGAGTGGTCAATTGTTTCCGGGGAGCCACAAAAAACACATTTTGTACACCCTGTCTATCCCCTTTTTGCGAGATTATCTTTCGTAAGGATCACCTTTCTATAAAGGAACCACATAAAAATTCTAATTTTTTGTGAAACCTTTATCTTCCACAGGTACTTCTTAAGAAATATAGTATGTCCACTCATAATATCGGGATACATGGACTTCAGAGGAAATGATCATGTGGGTGTGAGGTGCCATTTAAATCTATCCGGTTCATGTGTAAGTTGCACAGTCATTAGCCTGGACACAAGATGTACCCAAGCATCCCATTTATCTCCTACCAAGAGTCTATTAAACCTTATGTTTAACGGAGTTTGGTTTAACACGTCAGTCACTAATACATTTTTAGTTCTGACAATATTATAAAGGTTGGGATACTGATTTGTTAATGGGCTGTCACCAAGGTGGGGGTAGGTGGGGAATACCTTAAGATTATCCCATCTAATACCTGCTTAGTAAACTGACTATTAGAGATTTCTCATGATCCCGGATAATGCCCAATACATTTCAAATATAGTAGAAATAAATAAGGCATAAAGAGGAATACAAGTTTAGATATGGGAACGGATGTGTACTTTTAATCTCAGCCCCTCAGTTTGGCATCTAATACTTTAGAAGTTATGTGTGAAAATTTGAGGATTTTTTCCCCATGTTTGACTAGTGAGAATTGATGAGAGATTAGCTGCATATGTAAAACAATTTTCTCTTGATACCAATCCCCTTCCCTATTATTCAAATTGAGTGGAAGTTAGACTGTCAACTCTCATGTAGCTAATCTTTTCTAAGTTCTCAATAGTTTCTGACAACTAAGTAGCTTCACTCATGGTCGTCTCTATAAGAGAATCAAAACCTATTTACGGAGGTATCAAACGGTTGGAGGATATGGCGAGAGATATTTTTATCAATCATGGATGGCAGTATGATATACGGATTGGTCCTCCATCACCATAGGCAATTAATTCTTGTTAACTACTTGTATTTTGCCTTTTTCTTTTTCCTTTTTCTTGACTTGTTGGGGTTGTGTGCATCTTAGTTAACTAGAGATCGGGTGTAATGCTTAAGCCTTTTAAGTAATAAAACTTTATTTATTGGAAAAATGTCCACTTCCAATAAGATCAGTCTTTTGGTATATTTGGTTTGGTAGACCAAACAAGCTGTAGGGGTTTCGTGGTCTTCTGTGTAGCGTGGTCATGGATTCATGGTGAAACAAAACTACACCTGTAAGCTATGTTCATGTTGCATGCAAGTAATTAAACCGAATAGAAATTTTCTAAATGTCTCTGGAAAGTTCCTTTTCTCTTGCATGACATGTATTAGCAAGTTGGCATAACATACTAGGCCTACATATCATTATCCCATAAGTAGAAAAGCCCCCAAGTTCGTGTTCAGCTCCTCTGAAAACCACATACAGGCTACACTTTCCAGAAAAATGCTCATTCTCCTTGTGCTCAACAAGTAAATACTTCTACCTTTGGGTTATGAATTCAGCATAAATCAACAAGTCACTACTTGAACAAATCATACTCTTTAACTAAGTCTGCACATGAGCAAATCTTCTAACAGGAACTAAAGCAATTTATCCTGTAGGTCTTGGAGTGAATGATATTCAGGGACGTCGTTCCAACAATTTTAGCTTAGCTTTAGTTAGGCCTATGCAATCACTCTAGCTAGTTCCCACTATTTTCAGCATTACATGGCCAAACCTTACCATGTTCCCACAAGTCCAGATAATTCCTCAGAGCCATTCTGTCTAAGTGTTCAAAAAAATTTTTTTGAGGGAAAACTAAGTGTTCAATATAACAAAGCAATCATGCATGTCAGACTTCAGGAATGGGCTTCTTTATGTTCGAAGGATTTTGTAGTACTTAAACCGTAAGATGTATTTTTCCTAAGCATTCACTTATACTGCATTTTGTAGAAAACGTTCCATCAAACCCAACTTCTGGAGAGAATCCTTGTTTTCCGCTCGTTGCGCAACCAAAAAACTTTGGTGCAGACACAATCAGGTAAGATTCAAATTGGTATGACATTAAAATTCTGCAATCCTTTTATTACTGTATTTTTTGGGATCCACGAATTACTCCGTACTGGTTAAAATCAGCTATGAATCGATACAAATACTTATATATCACAGATATCAGACTAGCCAATTTAAAGACAAACCTCGGGAACCACATACTATTATTATTAGTGGGACAAGGTAGGCATAACCTACTGTTAATAGAATAACATTATCCTGGCAAAAAGACTTCATCATCTTTTGTTTTTAACCACCAAGCAGTTTCAGGATTTTCTGCCTGTTTTTCTTATAAACGGCCCACTTGATCCCATAATGCTGGAACACCTTGCCCTTTCGAAATTCTAAAAAAAACCTGTACACTTCGTTTCTGAGAGAGTTTACAGTTAATGCATATATTCAGTATACTATTTTGTATCATATGAAAAACTGAATTCTAGTTTATTTGTTGTCGTTACAGTTGTAGCTTTGGTGTGTAACTGACTCCCGAAGTGCAAAGGTAAGCTCACTTTTGTTTTCCTGGAACACCCGTCTACTTTACCTGCTTGCTTATTAAAGAAGATTTATGTGTTCGAAAAACTTAGCATTTGCCCAGCGGTGGACCCAGAAAAATATACGAGTGGGGGCAAATCAACTGACTGGGGGCATTCTTTGTCTAAATTTGCAAAATCTAAAGAAATTTCCTTCAAATATGTACAAAGACTATAGAAATTCGAAAAATCTGAGTGGGGGCCTATGCCCCCACTCAGCTACACTTGGGTCCGCCCCTACATTTGCCATTGTAGGGAGTGGCTAGAAAAATCGAAAAGATAGTCCATCTGGTTTTGTGATTCTTCTACCTTGAAATGAGCATTATGTCCTTCGTTGTTTATATGATGATATTTTTTCTGCAGCCCTGCTAATTTCAATACTTAGGACCGGTTGGCGATCTTTGTGTAAGACAAATAGCAATTTTTTGTTATCAGGGGGCCAAAGGCCACAATATATAGTACATCATACTTGAGGATGAAGGAAACGAATCTAGACAAATAAGGCTCCCTAGAGACTTAGACCAATACTAATACTCCTTAACACTTTGGACTCTACGGACCAAAGGTGAAATATAGTCGAAGTGTATCCTCTAGACTTTGTGACAGCTCCAACCCCATTTTTTACACTTTACCCTTTAGTTGTGAAATTGTGATAGTTTCACTATATCCTATTAATTTCTCCAAAATGAAAAGTTAGATCCACTTACTGTCATGACATGATAGATGACTTCATAGAAAACCAGGCCATATTTTTTTAATGTGATACCAAATTATGTCAAGTTTCCGCAAATAACACCAAATTCTATAAATTTTTGTAACGTTTGCTGAACATGTGTGTCTAGTTGCACCATACTGCTCTTATGTCATATCTGATAACCCTTGCCGAACATGTCTGTCTAGTTGTACCACACTGCTCTTATGTTTTCGATAAAGGGCGCTTTATTACTTAAAAGGTTTAAGCATTACACCCGGCCTCTGCATAACAATGATGCACACAGCCGTCCAGAAGTCTCAACGAAAAACATATAGGCGGATTACGTATCATAAAGAGTAAATGTAATAACGCCTAAAGTTACTGCAGCGGACCAATCCGTAGATTATGTGGCCATCCATGTTGGGAAAAAGTATCCCTCGTCGTAGCCTCCAATTGTGTACATACCTCCGTAAATAGGCCTCGATTCTCCATCCATTAAAGAAGTGACCATTAACGGAGCAATACACCTGTAGATGACCTGCAAGAGGAAACAATTTATATCATTAAAAACTTTGTCATTTCTGCATAGCCAAAGCGACCATATAACGACAAGCGCTCCCACCCTAATAAGCGTTCTAAACCTGAGATCAATACCGTGAAGCCCATTTCCAAAGATATTGGCTACACTAGTCGGAGGGCGCAGGTTGGAAGCTATTTGGATGATTGACCATATAGATCTGGCAAAGCGGCATTGGAAAAATAGATGTTTGATTGTCTCATCTTAATGACAAAAAACACATCTAGTACTCACATGCCAATTCCGCTTCACAAGATTATCTTTGGTTAGGATTACTCCCCGACGAAGATACCACGCAAAGATCTTGGTCTTTAGTGGTATCTTCATCTTTCAAATCTTCATGTTATTATTAACTGGTATATCTGATTGGATAATCGCATTGTATAAAGAATCTACCGAGAAATTGCCATTGGCATGTAGATTGCCACTGCTCTTATGTTACTACTTCTTTTGTCTTGAAACAATAGGAGAGTCTCGTAGAGTGTTTAAACTAATATTGTTTCATACTTATTATATGGTGTCCTCAACAATATGCAAAATATGTAGTAAAAACTGTATAATTTGGGAACTTATTATATAATGGTTTAAATTGTTATAGCAGTAATCCATGTTTTGTCAAATTGATGTTCAAGTTAAAGCTTCAAATATGTATGGTCTACTCCTTACGTCCGGAAATCAATGCATGTGTAGCTTTTATTCCGACTTTCATAGAAAAAGTAGCAATGTTCATAAAATCAAATTAATATTGATAGGTCATTTTAATTGTAGTTTCATAATATACTAAGTTCATGTCATAGCTATTTTTTTTCTATAATGTTGGTCAAACTAAGAATTGTTTGACTTATGAGAAAAGTTAAACGTGCGCTTATTTCTGAACGGAGGGGGTACATAAACAGGGAAGGATGGTTTTTTATAAGAAGAACGATGGAGCATAAAGTTATTAATTACATGGATAGGTAATTGATGTACTTTGCCAAAGGGTTAAAAGTAGGGATGGCAATGGGTACCCGTTACCCGCGTACCCGTCAGGTAAATACTCATTAGACGTACGGGTATGGGACAGAAAAATACCCATGGATATACAAATGAGAAAAATCTATACCCATCGGGTAGAGCGGGTATGGGGATGGGATCCTAAAACCCATACCCGTATACCCAGATACCCATCTAATGATCTAACATGTGGACCTCCCAAGTATCAGCATACTAAATTAATATCCCAAAAATCACGCTAGACCGTAACCTCGTGTTACGTACGAAGGAAAGGATCAATTGACTTAATGACTTTATTTTATTCAGTGACTACCGCTAGTTATACGCGTTGCCTAATCACATTCTCATCTCGAGCCAACAGATCGATCTATCGATCTACGATCTCTCTCCTCACGTCGCGAGTAGCCGCCAAGGTCAGCGCGAGGCCACCGCCATCCCGCCACCTCCGATGAGATACTAACAAGAAATTCTTTGGCTTTCAGACTTGCAGAGACGAGTACGCCATGGACGCTGCCAACGATGGACAACACTCCGGCGAGGACGAAGGCCGAGAGATGGAGTTGCAGGTCACGCCAATCGATCCGGAGGTTGGCGACCAGCATAGCCATTAGCCAGGACCACGGCATGCTGACCCCAAATCCATCCCCGACCCCGTCGCCCCATGATGCTCTCCGTCTCCGGCCGCCCCTGATTTTACCCATCATCCGTACCCATACCCGCCAACGGGTACAAAATTTTCCCATACCCGTCACCCGACAGGGTAAATGGGTACATGTGGATAAAAATACCCGCGTTTACAACACATCAGTTTGAGCAAAAAATAGTCATAACATGTTAGCTATGGTCCCGGCACGCCGCTTCGACGCCGAGTACTGTCCAGCCGTACGCGCATGATACATCGATCAACTCCGACGAGACGTAAACATCTAACTAGCTAAGCATGTATTAACCAATTCGCCAAAACGTACTCACGTAACTAGCTAAGCAAGCACACTACACACAGGTTGATGGATCCCTGATGCTTGCTCACAATATGCAACACGCAGAAACCCAAATTTATTGCCAGAGGTGCTCACCAAGTGGAAACCATCGTATTCTTGTGCTTGACGGCAGCGGAGGATGGAAGCGTGCTACGGCCCCCGCTTGTCACTGGTCTACTCCTGCGGTGCTGCTGCACCTTGGACCCTGAACCACGAGGTGCATGGCGTTGGCCTGGGAGATGGCCCTTTCCCGGCGGCCGGAGACGGAGAGCATCATGGGGCGACGGGGTCGGGGATGGATTTGGGGTCAGCATGCCGTGGTCCTGGCTAATGGCTATGCTGGTCGCCGACCTCCGGATCGATTGGCGTGACCTGCAACTCCATCTCTCGGCCTTCGTCCTCGCCGGAGTGTTGTCCATCGTTGGCAGCGTCCATGGCGTACTCGTCTCTGCAAGTCTGCAAGCCAAAGAATTTCTGGTTAGTATCTCATCGGAGGTGGCGGGATGGCGGTGGCCTCGCGCTGACCTCGGCGGCTACTCGCGACGTGAGGAGAGCGATCGTAGATCGATAGATCGATCTGTTGGCTCGAGATGAGAATCTTTACTATTGGTTTCGAGTTGGTGAAGGCACTTTGCAGATACATCATTTGACTGCCCAAAATACCCCTACAATCCCGGTATATTACCCCTTTGCCACCGCTAAGTTACCTACCGATATTTTTGTTGCTTTAGTACAAAATTCTTTCCCGACCGCACTGACGCCCGTAGCCCCAGACCTAGGGTTCCACCACCCCATCGCCGCCACTCTCACCTCATTCTCCTCAAGATGCAGCATGGGGAGCAGCAGGGAAGAGGGACACAGCCGCGGGTACCAGGATCGAAGGCCGTGTCGGTATCTGCGGCGGCAGGACCATTAGCAGCACGCGGCGGCGTCGGGCAAACATCAAGAGCAAGCGCCAGGAGCAATACGATTCAGATGGGATCCAGGTGAGGTGTCACGACCCCCCGCGCGCCGGCGCCGGCGAGGAACGCCGAGATCTGCTGTGGTTTGAGGAGCTCATGGTTGCATCTCCCTGTCTGCTGCTGATTCATGGTTGCATCTCCGTGTCTGCTGCTGATTCCAAAGGGGATGGAAGCTAGGTAGCAGGAGGCTGTCGAGCCAGCGGCAGCATGGCGAGCCCCGCGCAGAAGAGAGGGTGGACTCCACTAGGGCATGGCTCATGGCTGCATCTCCGCGTTATGCTGCTGATTCCAAACTCCGAAGGGGATGGAAGCGATGGCAGGCAACGCCGTTGGATGATGGCCGCACTGTACGCGTGGTTCCCTGGTAATCTTCTTATTTCTTTAACATTTGCTTCTGCACTATATGATGTGTGCACTATATTGAAAGATTGACTCAATCAAGCATTTAGGGTTTATAGTGTGCTATACTATGTTAATAGTTGTTGAACCGAATAAGATGCTATGAGTAGCTTTAATATGTTTTTAACACACATCATGAGGATAATCCTTTTTTTCATTGTTCTTACTGCTTCCATGGCCATCCTTCTATCAGCTGAAGGGTGGATGTCCTGTCACATCTCATATGGACGATGAGGTGGTGCCTTGCATTGGGAGACTTCGTAGTGCCATTGTTGCTCGTGTTGCCGTCTCATGCCAGCGGTGTTCCTTCTCAGGTCAGTCATTTAAGCCACCGCCAGACAAGGCCAGATGACCATGTCGACCTGATCCAGTTTCTTCATTGTGTACTACTCCGGTCACCCAAATGTGCCTGGATTTACCATGCCTGATCGTAGGTTTTTGTGTGATGTTTATGATGTCGGTTGTCCTGCAGGTATCAAGGAAAAGCAGCCACAAAGAGGATCTAATTCTGGTTGCCAATGTAGCTTTATCATGACATGTTACAAATCATATCAATACTCATGTTTGAAGGTGCGAGTGTTGCAGAGCATAAATTCTAATATTCAGAGAGGTAATTTTCTTTGTGGAGTAGATTGAGATTACAAAGGTATGTTACTTGAGTACTTGGCTGGATATATTGCACTGTAAAGCACTTCAAATGATCTGTCGGGATGATCATGGGTTCAGAAGAACAAGTGAATTCATAAATTTGAAGTGCTTTTCATTTGTTAACAATCAGTGAGTTTATATTGAGTAAGTAGAGGTTGTTTCATTTCATTTGTTACTGTCAAACTGTGATCCTTCCAAAAAGCTTTTAGTACTTTGATAATTTTACATCTATTTTACTGAAACAACTTGGATTTCTACTGCACGTATGATTAAAAGCTTGTTCTACATATGTATTGAAGAAAAAAATACAAAAGATCATTAAAATCTCAGATGAAGGAAGCATCCCATGCTAGAAAGTCTAAGTATTGCTAGCTTTCTTCCTGCCCTTAATGTCGCCATGGCAAGTTCTTCTTTAAATGCAGGAATCGTGGAACATAAGTTTAGTTTTCATGCAAATGAGATGTGCAACACAGGCTGAAACAAGTAGTGTTGTCTTAGTATAGATTGTTAACCCTTTTTATTGCTTTTCTGTTTAGCATGGCAGCAGCTAATCAAGTTGGCTAAAGAAACTCATGATAGTCATAAGCCCATAACTAGGGGAACTATAATGCTACTTTAGAATGGCATGCCAGTTCTGCTATCTATGATCTACTTTTGCTTCAGGACCAGATTTGCTTCCTCATTGTCAAGACTGAAACTATTTTCATGTCAGCTTATTTTCCTACTTGGCTTAAAGAAATTTTCGGAGATAAGAATGATAGTGTAAGGAAATGATACTACCAGACTGAAGGAAATGCATCATTCTCTCCAAATAAATGAAGTATGCATATAGCAACATCTGATAAGATTGATTCCTGTTCAACATCACTTCTACGTATAACTGACAAACATGTAAACTTTGCAGGAAGTATATGTTCTTCACATTTGAGATTAGCCCCTTTTCAGTTTTCAGCTTTAGTTCACCTATAAAATCTGTTTGACCATCTTATACTGCAGTTAAAAATGAAACATATGCATTGGTTTGCTTGGTGGAAAATGTGTGTGCCGAAGAAGAAAAGAGGAATGGGGTTCAGAGATCATCACTGTTTTAATCTGGCAATGTTGGCTAAGCAATGTTGGCGCTTACTCTGTGAGCCAGATTCTCGATGTAAGTGCTCAGGGCAAAGTATTATCCCACTGGAGATTTTGTTGAATGCAGAGTTAAAGAAAGGATCCTCTTAAACCTGGCAAAGTATATGGTCAGGGATCCAGACTTTTAAGAAAGGGTATGTGTGGAGAGTTGGAAATGGGGAGGATATAGACATATGGAGTGATCCTTGGGTGCCGAACAGTCCATCAAGGAAGATTATCACTCCGAGAGGTAATTTAGTCCTTACCAAATTGTCAGAACTTATTGACCCAATTAACAGACGTTGGGATGAACCAATGTTGCGGTCCATTTTCTATATTGCTGATGTGAATAGGATTCTGAAAATACTTCTGGCGGTAGGCATGATGGAAGATTTTGTTTCCTGGAACTATACCAAAAAGGGCTTATTTTCAGTTCGATCGGCCTTCCATTGTGAGTGGATCATCAGCATGGCCGTAAGCTAATTTGGACAAGTGATCTGGGACCCATTGATACAAACCCAGTTTGGGCGCAGGTCTGGAGACTCAAAGTTTCTGCAAAAATCAAGATCTTTGCCTGGAGATTATTACATGGTACTATCCCCTGCAACTGCATTTTGGCAAATAGGTATATCATCACGTCAAGTCTCTGTATTGTTTGCAAAATAGGGTGTGAGACCACAAAACATGCTTTTTTTGAGTGCCCAAGAGCAATTGAGATATGGGAAAACTTAGGTGTGATGGAGACAATAAACGAAGCATGTTTAGTTGATCGCGAAGGATCAGCGGTGCTAGAATATATGTTTGAGGAAAGGAGATAGTCCCTGATCTTAAACTTAAAGAGCTGATTGTTTCAGCTTGTTGGTATATGTGGTGGGAGAGACGGAAAATATCAAGAGAAGAGAACGTCCAAAATCTCTGAATTACTACATAGCAAAAAATCTGGGTATTAGACGTCATGGGTGGACCAAACCAGCGGAGAACTATGTGAAACTGAATATTGATGCTGCATTCTCCGTGGAGAGCTTCTCAGGTGCTACAGGTGCTGTCATCCGAGACGACCAAGGAACATTCCTAGCATGATATTGCAACACTATACGGCATGTAGCTGATGCAGCAACAGCGGAAGCAACTGCACTTCGTTGTTGACACAATGCAGAACGGAGGAAATTCGATTGGTGGTGCAGCTGCAATTTACGAACACTGCTCCTTTCTAGCTTGTAGTTTTACTCATGTAAAGATCTCTCATTGTCCTATGAAAAGCAATGTTGTAGCTCACACTCTGGCTTGTAATGCGGTGGGACCTCAGGCGGTAACCTGGTTTGAGGATCCACCTGTTTTTCTTTTGAGCTCTTTGGCAAACAATGTAAGTTTGTTTGATAATTAATATTTGGTAATTAATAAAGTTGCTGTGGTGGCTTTTTCTCAAAAAAAAGATAAAATATTGCAAAGGATAATGTATGCAAGAAGCAACCGAACGATGCATAAATACAAAGTGGAGGTGTTTCACGTGCCTCCACAAGGATTTGGAGACGGAGACAAACATGAACAAAACCAAAAGTTTAACATAAAAGAGAGAAGGAGGATCATGGAGAAGAGTAACTGAGAGGAAATCAGATTTTGTCGTTGTCGCAGTCAATAAAACACTTACCTAAAACCAGTGTATTTTGTTAACTTTATATTTATGTTTTACTTAATTTTGATAAGTAAAATCTGATTTTTTCATAAGTGACAAAATGAATATAAGGACCGTGGCAACGCACGGGCATTCAACTAGTGTGATTAGGCAACGCGTATAACTAGCGGTAGTCACTGAATAAAATAAAGTCATTAAGTCAATTGATCTTTTCCTTCGTACGTAACACGAGGTTACTGTCTAGCGTGATTTTTGGAATATTAATTTAGTATGCTGATACTTGGGAGGTCCACATGTTAGATCATTAGATGGGTATCTGGGTATACGGGTATGGGTTTTAGGATCCCATCCCCATACCCGCTCTACCCGATGGGTATAGATTTTTTCCATTTGTATACCCATGGGTATTTTTCTGTCCCATACCCGTACGTCTAATGGGTATTTACCTGACGGGTACGCGGGTAACGGGTACCCATTGCCATCCCTAGTTAAAAGTAACATGTCCAGTATATGCTTTCGCTCATCGAAATTATTTCTGTATGTGCGGATTGTTCTTTGCGTAGAGATAAGGGATCAAAATCTTGTAGGAGTACTTGCTAATCTTGTGCGCTTGCTGGATTTCTTTTGCGATGTAGTGGACTCCTATATTATAGCCGGACCACTGTTCTTTTCCTGTAAGCTTTGTCTCTGTTACCAAATTGTTCCTACCCTTTATTTCGTGAATATTTTGTCCTTGGTGTTCTGATCAAGTTGACAATTTCCTGGTGGAAGAATTTAATGTTCCATTATTCGCTACTGCAGATTTTGTTGATTCGAGCCGAATAATCTGATCTATCAGGCACGAGCTTGTCCTGCCAGGAGGCTGTCTTGTTACTGCTATGGAAGAAATGCAGAATAGCAAGAACAATGTCAGACTTGAGGGCTTTTCTGACAGGGTCACTGGTTCCATGTTTCCAAACCATGGCGAAATGGAGCTTCTCGGTGCAGTTGGTTCTTCTCCCCGGGCTGGGCGGATGCCGGTGATTGCAAGAAGGCCATCGCATATGTGGTCTCCTCTGTATGGCACCGCAATGATCAAGAGTAACCAGCTTGGGCCGGGCTTCCATGACAATGGCATGTTTGATGATGACCTGTCGTCGGCATTCAGAAGATTGTGCTTCAGAGATGATGGTGAAGGTGGTGGTGAATCCCTTGCTAGTCCTGGAAGTGTTGCATTCAGAAATGGGCATTGTCCTGTAGATATTGTGATTCCATCTGCCAGCAGAAGGGTGGACACATTTCATCTATTGCAACATGCTGATGATGATTTCATGCATTCCTCTCAGAATATCAATGATTTGGAGTGTTGAGAGTAGATATTTGTGTATAGTACATTAGTGATTAGGCCCCTCCTCTATTTTGTATTGAGGGTATGGAGGCCTCCCATTGTACTATATATATGCGTGCCTTTGCACCAGAGTAATACAAGTCGTGTTATTCTATTCCTCTACATGGTATCAGTTTCCCCCACGATCCTACCCTAGCCGCCGCGCCGCCTCCCCCGCGCGCCGCCGCCGCTGCCCCCTTCCCGCCGCCGCTGGCTCCCTTGCCGCGCCGCCGCGCCCTCTCCCACCTCACCGCGCCATCCTCTCCCGCCGCGCGTCCTCTCCCTCTTCCTCCCCACCCACAAAACCCTAGCCGCCATGTTGTCGATCTCCACGGACAACCCCTTCGGCTCCTCCTTCGATGGCTCCGCTCCCCCGACTCCGGCGGTGATCCGCGCCGTGCAAATCGCCGACCATGTCCCCGTCAAGCTCTCCGCTGCCGAGAAGAACCACTACACGTGGAAGACGTACTTCTACCTCCTCTTCCGCGAGTACAACCTGTGCGATCACATTGACGGCTCCGTCGACCTCCTCGATCACCGCGACGCCGACTGGCTCGCCATCGACGCCACCATCATCCGCTGGCTCTTCCTCACCATCTCGCCGGACATCTTCAAGACCGTCGTTCGTGAGGGCGACGACGCTCGTATGGTGTGGACAAAGATCAACGGGCTCTTCACCGACAACAAGCTCCAGCGGGTCGTATTCCTGCAGCAGGAATTTTTCGGCACACCGCAGCATGACCAGACCCTCGACGCCTACTGCCTGCGTCTCAAGGCGATCTCCGACGAGCTCCTGGACCTCGGCTTCCCGATCGGCGACGCGCTTCTCCTCTCCACCCTCACCGCCGGCCTCAACGAGGACCTCGGGAACGCCGCCTCCAACCTCACCCTCATGGCCGAGCCAACATTCGAGCGCGCCGTCGCCTATCTTCAGCTCGAGGAGCGTCGTTTGAAGAACCTCCGCGCCCGCGCCGTCCACACCGCCTTTGCCGCTGGGTACCGCGCTCCGGCCCCGCCGGCCCCTGCGCCCTTCCAACAGCCGCCGTGCCCACCGGCTCCCGCGGCGCCCTTCCCCGCCCCCCAGCAGCCGCCGCAGCAGCAGCAGCGCAATGGCGGCCGTCGTCGTCGTGGCGGCGGTGGCCGTAACGGCGGTGGCAATGGCGGCGGGAACGGTGGTGGTGGCGGCGGCAACATCGGCAGGGGCAACCAGCAGCCGACGCCCCCATGGGGCGGTGGCCACAACCCGTGGACGGGGGTCGTTCATGCCTACACCATGCCGGTGCCTCGCCCGCCCGTCCCCGGTCTCCTCGGCCCGCGCCCGCCGAACCACCAGGCTTTCTTCGCTGCGACACCACAGTACGCCCCGGCCTACAACGCCGTGCCACCACCCTACGCTCCGGCCTACGGCTACGCTCCGGCCTACGGCGGCACACCGGCCTGCGCGCCCCAGCAGCCTGCCTGGGACCCGGCTCTCTACGCCGCACTTCAGCAGGCCCCTCCGCCAGGCGCCTACGCCGGTGGCGGCGACTGGTTCCTGGACTCAGGCGCATCCACCCACATGGCAGCTCACCCGGGTAACCTCTCACATTCTTCTCCCACCTCCACCGAGTCTCGCATCATTGTCGGTAACGGCGCTGGTCTTCCTATTTCTCACATTGGCTCCACTAGTTTTCCTTCTTCCTCTCGACCTTTGTCTCTCAATAATGTCATTGTTTCTCCCCATCTCATTCAGAATTTAGTTTCTGTTAAAGCTCTTTCTCGTGACAATTCTGTGACTGTTGAATTTGACGTCTCTGGTTTTTCTGTTAAGGACGCCCGTACCCGGATGGTGCTCCACCGATGTGAGAGTCCCGGCGACCTGTATCCAGTCCAGGCGTCCTCTACCCTCGGCGCCGGTCCTCATGCTTTCTCCGCTGGCGTCGATCTTTGGCATGCTCGTCTTGGACATCCTAGTGCCAACACGCTTCATCAAATAATGAGGGGTTTCTCGTTTTCCTGTAATAAAAAGGCTGCACATAGCTGTGAAGCCTGTCGTGTCGGCAAACATGTTCGTCTTCCGTTTAGCAATTCCTCCACAGTTACGTCTTTTCCGTTTGAATTAATTCATAGTGATGTATGGACCTCTCCAATTCTGAGTAATTCTGGCTTTGTTTATTATCTCGTCATTCTCGATGACTTCTCTCACTTTGTGTGGACGTTTCCTCTACGCAAAAAGTCAGATGTCGCCACTACTCTCATCGCCTTTTACGCATACGTCATTACTCAGTTTGGCCGTCCTATTCACGCGTTACAAACTGACAACGGAAAAGAATTCGATAACATTGCCGTCCGTAATCTTTTGTCCTCTCATGGCACTATTTTCCGCCTAACTTGTCCCTATACCTCGCAGCAAAACGGTCGTGCCGAGCGTGTGCTCCGCACCCTCAACGACTGCGTCCGCACCCTTCTCTTCCACAGTCAAGTCCCACCTTCCTTTTGGCCCGACACCCTCGCCACCGCCACCCTTCTCGTCAACCTCCGTCCGTGTCGTACTCGCTGGAACTACACGTCACACCACCTTCTTTTTGGTTCCCCTCCCTCTTACGATGATCTTCGAATCTTCGGTTGTCGTTGTTATCCCAGTGTCGCTGCCACCGCCCCTCACAAACTCGCCCCCCGTTCCCTTCCGTGTGTCTTTCTCGGTTACCCGGCTAACACCAAGGGGTATCGCTGCTATGATCCCATGTCCCATCGGGTCATCACGTCGCGGCACATGTACTTTGATGAGTGTTGCTTTCCGTTTGCACAGGAACAGGTGGCGTCTTCTCCTCCTTCCGTGGGTGGTACCCCGCGGCGTCGCGCCTCCGCGCCGGCCGCGTCGACCGCGTCCTCGAGCTCTACCTCGAGCGCCTCCTCATCGACCCCACTGTCGTCGCCCTTGAGCCCACGCTCGGGCGCCGACCCGCCGACCCCGCCCGCGTCGCCCTCGAGATCCAGCTCGGGCGTCGCCCCGTCGCCATCCTCCGCCGCACCCTCGAGCTCCGGCTCGGGTGCTGCCCCGCCGACACCGCCTGCGTCGCCCTCGAGCTCCAGCTCGGGCGCCGCTTCGTCGACCGCATCACCCTCGAGTGGCCACTCGGGTGCTGCCGCGCCTGCACCCACGGGTCCAGTCACCCGTGCACGCGCCGGCATCTTTCGCCCGTCGACACGGTACCCCGCGGACGCGTATGTCTGCAACGCCGCGACAGCTCCGTCGCCGCCCCTGGCGCCCTCCGCCTTCTGGGCCAGCGGCAATAGCATCCTGCCTCACGACGGTGGGGCACCTCCATCGAACGGGGGGGAGGCGCCCTCCCTGCTGCCCGCCTCGGTTCGCGCAGCCCTCCGCGACCCGCTATGGCTCGCGGCCATGCAGGACGAGTTCGATGCCCTGCAGGGCAACCAGACATGGCAGCTGGTTCCTCGACTGCGCCATGCCAACATCATCACCGGGAAGTGGGTCTTCAAGCACAAGTTCCATCCGGACGGAACTCTTGATCGGCATAAGGCGCGCTGGGTCGTTCGCGGCTTCCGTCAGCGAGCCGGTGTTGATTTTGCTGAGACCTTCGCCCCGGTTGTCAAGCCCGGGACCATTCGCACCGTGCTCCAGCTCGCCGTGTCTCGCCGCTGGCCTGTTCACCAGATGGACGTCTCCAACGCCTTTCTCCATGGTCATCTTGAGGAGCAAGTGTTCTGCCAGCAGCGCACCGGCTTCGTCGACTCCGCTCATCCGGATCATGTGTGCCTGCTCTCGCGCTCATTATATGGGCTCAAGTAGGCTCCCCGTGCGTGGTACCAGCGCATCGCAGCGTTTCTTCATCAACTTGGCTTCCGCTCCACACGCTCCGATGCATCGCTGTTTGTCTACCATATGGGAGACACAACGGCTTACCTGCTGCTCTACGTCGACGACATCATCCTCACGGCTAGCACACCTGCGCTCCTGCAGCAGCTCACCGACCGTCTTCGTGCCGAGTTTGCGCTCAAGGACTTGGGACCTCTGCACTACTTCCTCGGAATTGAGGTTGTGCGCCGACCGGATGGCTTCTTTCTTCACCAGAAGAAGTACGCCCACGAGCTCCTCGATCGCGCCGGGATGCTTAACTGCACCCCTGTCTCCACGCCCGTCGACACGAAGGCCAACCTCTCTGCCACGGATGGCTCTCTAGCGCCTGATGCCTCGCTATACCGGTCCATTGTTGGTGCGCTTCAGTACCTCACTCTCACCAAACCGGAGCTACAGTATGCCGTTCAGCAGGTGTGTCTCCATATGCACGCTCCCCGTGATGCTCATTGGACCTCGGTGAAGCGGATACTCCACTACATTCGCGGCTCCCTGGACCTTGGTCTTTCGCTGCATGCCTCCACCGACACGGACATCATCGCCTACTCGGACGCGGACTGGGCCGGCTGCCCCGACACGCGGCGCTCCACCTCGGGGTACTGCGTTTACCTTGGACCATCGCTCATCTCGTGGTCGTCCAAGCGACAGCCTACGGTCTCTCGCTCCAGCGCCGAGGCGGAGTATCGGGCTGTTGCTAACGCCGTCGCCGAGTGTTCATGGCTTCGACAGCTTCTTCAGGAGCTCTCTTGTCCTGTCGACAAGGCTACCGTTGTCTACTGCGACAACGTCTCCGCCGTCTATCTCTCCGCCAACCCCGTTCATCACCGCCGGACGAAACACATCGAGCTTGACATTCACTTTGTTCGCGAACAGGTGGCTCTTGGTCGTATACGTGTTCTACACGTACCCACCTCCCAGCAGTTCACGGATATCATGACTAAAGGATTGCCTACGGCGTCCTTCGAGGAGTTTCGGTCCAGCCTTTGCGTCCGCTCTGCCGACGCTTCGACTGCGGGGGGGTGTTGAGAGTAGATATTTGTGTATAGTACATTAGTGATTAGGCTCCTCCTCTATTTTGTATTGAGGGTATGGAGGCCTCCTATTGTACTATATATATGCATGCCTTTGCACCAGAGTAATACAAGTCGTGTTATTCTATTCCTCTATATGGAGCACTTGAAGCCAAACTCCAGTGTCCGGAATTATCCAGTGTACACTGGGATGCATGGCCTGGATGATGTATCCCGGAGTCTTGTCAATCTACCATCTTTTTCACCTCTCCAGCAACGGCTTTTCGTTGATGGGCAGCCACCAGCTTATCCACCATATCAGCAGATGGACTCGAATATCAGGTGGCGAGATACAGATGCACAGGGGTATCCTCTTGTGCAGTCACAATATGCATATCCGCAAATGCCGCAAGTTGCTACCTCTGACGTTCTATTGAGTAGGACTAATTACTCTACCATGGAGGCAGCTGCACCTTCTCCCGGGACACCCAGTGTTGATCAGCTGGGGCATCACGGTGCTGATATTAACTGGAGTGTCGCTGTTAATCCGAATGGAAATAGCAAAATGAGTTTTGAGCTTCTGAACAACTGCAATGCTTGCTCACGTGGAAACTGTGAATATTGCCATATTCAGAAAGCTGAGAAGTTAGATCAATATGAAATCAGGTGTTCACTTGATGAAGTTGGAGAAAGTATCTACCTCTTGGCGAAAGATCCGAAAGGCTCCCGCTTTCCACAAAGGATATTTGACACTGGTGCTCCGGAGTATGTTACGAAGGTATTCTATGAAATAATCGGACACATTGGTGAACTTATGGTGGATCCATTTGGAAACCACTTGGTGCAGAAGCTACTTGAAGAGTGCAATAATCATCAAAAGTTGCATATAACTGATAAAATAACGAAAAGACCGGGCCTGCTAATTGAAGTTTCATGCAACAAATATGGGTATGTTTTTCATGTCTGATGCTGTTTCATTATATATTTATTGTTATTTGAATTTTAAACTATTTACCAAACTTATAATTCAGGACATGCGTGGTGCAAAAGATGATAGCAACTATAAATTCCCCAGAAGAAGCTTCCATGATTGTCTCTGCTCTGAGCCCCGGTGCTGTCACTTTGATGACGGATGTAAATGGCTATCATGTCGCACATTGTTGCTTGATGAAACTTCCACATAAGCATAACCAAGTGAGGATTGCTTTCTTTAATTCGGACGTAGTTTGGTTATTGTATTGTGTGAAATACAGTTAACTGATGTAATCGCTGCAATATCCTATGATCCTTTAAATATCCTAGTTACTGTTATGATCACATTAGACTTTTAGTTCATCTTCAAATGATCATAGTTTCGATTAGAATGCATATGCAATGTACGTTCACAATCTATACAAAAGAATATGCAATTTACGCAAGCCACGAATGGGACTGCACTGCATATGATATTTTTAAGTAATTGGTCTTACTGGGATAGTTGTGATTGCCAATTATAATTGTAGCAGTTTTTAAATTAACCTATTTCTCTGTGATGAATTTAAGTTAAACAAGTTAATGTAGAAATACAACTCTATTGGTCATATTCACGACAAAGTCAGGTACTAAGAAACGGCCAATAATAGTCTTTGTGTACACCTGTGTGCACAAGCTATAATTATTACTGCATGCAGAGAGAAAAAAATAATCAAAAGCTAATTGTAGGAGTTGTAATTTTACGTACTTGTTCTATTTGTTCTACTCTTTACCATGAGCATCATTCCTAGACTTTAACCTTAATTCATGTAATGTTGTTCATTGATCTCCATGCTTTATAGATTTGGGTTTGATCATTTAAAATAGAGATCAACTGCTTATTTTCTCCTGCATTTAAAAGTTATGTTTTTCACTGAATAAAAGAAATGCTAAGGTAGTTAATCATCATGGCTACCTCACTCACATTTTTTTCCTTATTTGATAAATATGGATGGTACATCTTTGTCAAAGAGTCTATTCAATATCTTCAGTTGGAGTTATCTTTAACCTATGATTTTCTTCGCGGTACCTATCGCAAGTACATTTTACTACTTGGTTAGTTTAATAGTAAAATTAACTGGAGATTTGAACTAAGAAGGCATGGTAACCCTATCAAAGAAATCTAGAAACATATTATCATGCTTGTGGTATTGAAGAATGAGAAACAATATATGTGAGATAACCTTTGCTATAGGTTCTGAATCTATATGTGTTGTCACATTTATCAATTTTCCACCATGATTTTGACTACTGCTACCACTGTAGTTCCTTCTCAATGTGGCTATAGAAAATTATTTTGAGCTCGCCCAAGATTGTTATGGCTGTTGCATCATGAAAAAATGTATTGCGCATGCAAAGAAGGACCAGAGGGACAAATTGTTGCACAATATCACATTGAGGGCGCTTGACCTCTCACAACATCAGTATGGGTATGAACTTTGAACTTTCTGTTTGGCTTTTCGAAATTTAGTACAGAATGTAATCTAGTGATCAAGATCCTGCTGCATTTTTCCTTTAAATACTAAGCATATAACTTCACTCTTTGCAGGAACTATGTTGTGAACTATATAATTAGTCTCAAGGTTATGTGGGCAACTGATAAAATATTTGACAAACTGGAGGGTCACTACGGATATCTTTCAATGCAAAAGTATAGCAGCCATGTAGTGGAGAAGTGTCTAAAAGAAGCGCACGAGCCTGAACGTGTGAAAATCATCCATGACCTTATTAACGACCCCAGACTAATACATATAATGCTTCATAAGTATGGGAATTATGTGATTCAAGCAGCACTCAAGGAGTGCGAGGTAAAAGCAGTTCCTCTACTCTAATGATAAGAACTCCTTGAAACATTCTTGAATCATTTCACTGAAAATGTATGTAATGCACGTACAGAATGCTGCAGCACGCGCTGCATTGGTCAGAGCCATTAGGACACATCTTGCTGCTCTTCAAAACAACAAGTATGGAAAGAGGATTATATCCAAGATTCGCCTGAAGAACAGGGAGTCTAAGGATACAGTTCAGTCAAGGTGATGCTTCATGACTACTATATACCCCTGTAGTGAGAATCGTATGTGGAAATATATGTATCCAAATAAGCAAATAAAGATAGGCCGAAAATTTTAGAAGACAAGGGGTAGTCTCGTTGGGGACAATTACATTATCGGCCGCTTTTGACATGATGTTGGATGTTCTTTGTAAGATAGTAGAGATTTTGGGGAAACATTATGTGTAATCTGCCAGATGCAAATCTGTGTCCTCACAAGGTGTAACTTTTGATGATATTTCTCTCATAGAGGTGGATTCATTTTGTTAGCTGTTGATTTAGGGAGAAAATTTCTGGATGGGTTGGTCCCTTGGATCTTCACACCCACTTATATATAGCTCAGCTGTACACTAGAATACTCTAGACACTGCTACGATACTAACACAGACTCCACTCCACTAAAATACTTTAGACTCTCCTAGGACACTACTACTACACCAACTCAAAATCCAACACTCCCTTTTAAGATGGGCATGGGTTAAGAGTGTTAGAATTCGCCAACGGATCGATCACATCAAACTAGATGAACACACGCGGATGCAAAATTTATTGCCAAGGGCACATATTGTGCCCTCTATTTTTCTCTTTCTTTTGCTTTTTCTCCGGTGTTACAAATATCATGGGTCTACCCTTGCTTATATATCCGCAAGCCAGACGTCAAGACACCATGGCCTGCACATTGCAAACCGACTCAAACTTGACACGGATACTTAGCCTAAATCGGACCAAACTCATAGCTTTTACCAAAGCTATTGTCCTGGTACGACACGGACCAAACCTGCCGACTAAACACGATTAAGGAAAGATTATTGCTAACAATTTCTCCCTAATCTTGACTTGTCATCTCCTTGTACTTCTTCTGGTCTTGACACCTTGTAGATTCGCGACGTGTCGACTCACCTCAACGCATGATCCGGACTACCAGCCCACACGGTCACAACTTCGCGTGCAAAGTGTAAGACTGGACAAACCATCAGTCTTCACGTCGAACCAATTTAACTGGTCACGGTCCCACTATACGCTGAGCTTGATCTTCTAGCCGAGACACACAGATGGCCTCCTCACCACCTTGTCTTCGCACACGTCGATCCTTGCTCCCGTGCAACTCCTCGACGTGACACGCTTCAACTGTAATGGATCCTCACAGAAACAAGCACTTGGACATAACGACGACTCACGAACTCGACACCGACACGACGTGCTAACTCGCACGCCCATGACTCCTTGACTTATACTCTCCCGGATGATGATCTTCATGAGACTCCCAGCACCGCACCTCGGCATCACCTCTCCCATCAACGATCATCCTCATCCACCACCTTGCCGACAACAACGCCATGACGCCTCCTCCCATGACGGCGTGCTCGCCGTCTCCACCCGGTCGCTCCTCCGACCGACAATCGCCCGCCCCGAGGCGCTAGTAGTCGCATCCCCGGGGCAAGCGTAGCTTCAGATCTTCGACCTTGCTCTGATACCAATTGTTAGAATTCGCCAACGGATCGATCACATCAAACTAGACGAACACACGCGGATGCAAAATTTATCGCCAAGGGCACATATCGTGCCCTCTATTTTTCTACCTATTGTTAGAATTCGCCAACGGATCGATCACATCAAACTAGACGAACGCACGCGGATGCAAAATTTATCGCCAAGGGCACATATCGTGCCCTCTATTTTTATCTCTATTTCTTTTGCTTTTTCTACGGTGTTACAAATCTCATGGGTCTACCCTTGCTTATATATCCACAAGCCAAACGTCAAGACACCATGGCCTGCACATTGCAAACTAACTTGACACGGATACTTAGCCTAAATCGGACCAAACTCATAGCTTTTACCAAAGCTATTGTCCTGGTACGACACAGACCAAACCTGCCGACTAAACACAATTAAGGAAAGATTATTGCTAACAAAGAGCCATGGCCATCTTCCTACAGCCTCATGGCACTTTTTGTGACCACTACAAATCTAGCTTAAAAGGTCACCAAGACACATGGGAGCATTTCACACCAACTCTTGCTCCATCGGTCGTCAAGCACACCCATTCAACTCTGACCATCCAAAGCGTGGCCTCTTGTGAGCTTCATCACCATCACATACACAGACTTTGCATCAAGCTAGCCACCTCCAATCCCACTGAAATTAGGCCGTTAATGCCTCTCCAACCATGCACCTGCTCACATCGGCGCCTACAACAGAGGTATCACACGCATTCCATCCCCAGCTTGAGCAACGTTACTGCCTCTTCATCAACTTCGGTTTCTGCAAAACCTCGGCTGCCTCACCTTAACAATAGCTCCTACAGAGCTACATATGTCTCACCTCACCGTCAAACCAAGCACGCTTGCCAAGTGATGGTCCTCTCAACTCTAGGCCTTCTCTTGTCATTCACTCGTATTTCACCTCTCCAACAGACTCCAACCATGGTGTCTACCTTCTCTCCATCAAACCCTGGCGTCTTGGCCTCAACCATCTTCCCTCAGGCTCCTCGGTCACCACACTTCACCACCATTATCCCCCTATTTTAGGGATCATATTGCCCTGAGTAGCATCCTCCATCACTGTCATCTTGATGTCTTCTCCCACAAGAAGCAACATGACCAACCTTGGTGCAAGCACTCAATAGCAACAGCAACACCACCAAGACGGCCAAACACCATCAGGGACCCTTCACAACTGCAACATATCAATGGCTTATCTTCCTTCTTTCCCTCCTCTGTTTATCACAACGCACACAGTCAACTCATCTGTGTAGCACAAAGCACACAAGCACTGATACCATGTAGGTTTTGGGGAAATTTTCTTGATGGGCCTTCTCTTCCCCAAATACAGTCACTTTTCCCACACATGGCCTTGTGCGGAGCAGCAACCAAGGCTCACACGACACACCTTGCAACGTCAGGTGGCTACTACCTACACAGAGAAACGGGTGCGGCCTCCCGCCGCCTGAGTTACTACAATGCACCCACTATCGTTGACGACGACAGAGTTGGCAGTATAGCGGTGAAAGAGTGGTGGCTTGGATTAGGACTAGGAGGAGAAGCCTAACATTGATACCATGTTGATTTGGGGAGAACATTTCTAGATGGGTTGGTCCCTTTGACCTCCACACCCACTTATACTAGCTCAACGGTACACTAGAACACTTTAGACACTGCTACGACACTAATATAAACTCCAATTCACTAGAATACTCTAGACTCTTCTAGGACACTAGAACTATACCAACTCAAACTCCAACATGAACTGAAAGCTGAAAGCCATCTGAATGTATTATATGGTAACTGATAACTAAATTCTAGGTTTCTATATATGTCAGCAAGATTATTTTTATGCTAGCAAAATTATCCTTTTAATGAGAAATACATAGCTTTATTCATGATCATTCAAAGGAAAACCTCAGGAGGGGTTACACTTCTCAATGACATGGAGTGTCTTCCATGTACAAGGCGGGGTTTGCTGAAATAAAACAATGTCAGAGTATTCATGTTATCAATGGAAATAAGAAAATCACGGAAAATCTGACATGTTTGCCTTGGTGCAAAAGAAAAGATTGCAAATTGTAGGAAAACGAATGGAATAAGCATTCAGATGGAACACAAGAAAGATAAAGAAAAAAATGTCTCGGTCCTACATAATTGAGTCTTAAAAGGGGGCTGAAGGGCTGAAGTGAATATTCATGTTAATGTGAAATTGTGAACATAAGCATGCGGTCCGTAAAAATTTGGGTAGCATAGATCATTTGATCCAAAGACAATGTAAAGGAAAAATATCCTAAAAAGATTTGAATCCTATATATCATGTATGTCAAACTCCATGCACTAGCCAGCGTAAGCTAAAGTCTGAACTAATAAAAAAGGCTACTAGAATCCACTTATACTTCAACATTCTCACTTAGGTGTGACAGAGAAGACAAATCAACACGTGTAGAGACTCAGACGTAGGCACAGAAGGCCTTATACATGGACCCTCGTACATGGACCCTTGTACATGAACCAGAGGTATGGCTCAAGATTCTACACCTTAACTGTTGTCCTTTCTTGAGAAACAACATGTACAGTGCTCCACTGGTTATCGTACCCTGTACCTGTACAACGCATCCTTTCGACTGAAGGTGCAAAGCCAAAAAAAACATCAAAGCAACATATGTAGAATCGTAAGCATAACAAAAACACCATATGGCTTCCATTTGTAAGCTACACTTATCAGACATGATGAGAGCAAGGGCTGGACGGGACAACAATGCGAAAGCCACCTTGTTTTTCACAGATAAATCGGCCGTACATACTCAAGACTGATGACATCGACTTAAATCCTTTTGGGAGGTCTGTGATGCCCGTGCCCTGCAGCCTTCGAGGACTTGTCGAGCAGCAGCATCAACCCGACACTGTTACCACACTGGCCAATAGGATGCCTGCAGTGACAATGATGAAAAACACCAAGGTAAAAAAAAAAACGTGACACAATACGCGATGAAAGTAACGAGGTAATAAGGATTTCACACACTTGATACGGGACGATTTCCTTCGCCACCAGACGATCGATGTAACCCACTGCAAGTAGATTAAAAGTAATATAATTAGGTTCCATTTGCAAGAAATTTTTAGAAAAAGGATTGTTGTACTTCTAAAAGGCGGCCATGTTTCATCAGAGAGTATGGTACAATGGAGAGCTATTCTAGTAGAAATACCCTTTAAATAGGTTTGTGACAACTCTAATTTCAGCTGCTAGCAATGTGTCCGCATAACTAAAACAGGAACAGGATTAATGAAGATCAAATACAGAGACACAAGCAAAACGTGGTCTATATAAATTTATGAAACCTGAAGCTGTCAATCTAATCTTAGCGATGACCTATCCGACACGAAGCCTGAATTTATGTTAACCAAAGGTCGGAACCTCAAAATTCACAGGGAATACCAAAGCTTCCAATCCAGGGTGCCAACTTGCAGTGCATCGAATTTACAAGAATATTGAAGATTTCTCAACCAGTAAGCAGGATTTTACAACCAGCAGGCTTAATAAGTAAACTTACTTATTTATAAGTGTATATAAATAGCTTCCATGGAAGCTTGAAGCATTTTAACAAAGTAATCTTCGCCTGTTTATTGTCAATTTACTAAAGCTTGAAGCATTTTAACAAAGTAATCTTTGCCTGTTTATTGTCATTTTAACAAAGCATTCCACAATTATCTAATCTTCAAGATATAACAGATCTCAAAGCAGACCGAAATAATAACGTTCCTGTTTATTGTCAATTTTAATTATTATTTTTATCAGATTCAGAAAACAGTTCCTTGCGTTAGCAGCAATGTATGCAAACAAATCTCCAACTACAATTAATTAACATCAGATTGTACGAGATTACCTTGGCCACTGTCGCGAAGAATGACGTCCTCGTGAACGGCTGGCTCCTGACAACCATCGTGTGCATAACCATGGGTCGTTGTGGTCGTGGCGCGGTGACGGTCATGGCCGGCGGCGCTGCCCCCTTGTAGTAATGATGTCCGACGGTGACGGCCGGCAGAGGTGGCGGGCCGTCCTTGCAGAGCTGCTGAGCGATCTCCTTAAGCAGCACGACCTGCGCCTTCTCGGCACCCATGGAAATAAGGGCCTGGCGCATGGTCTCCCGGTCGGCTTCTAACGCCTGGAGGCGCGCGGTGAGCCGACGCATCTCGTCGTCCTCCGCCCACGACCCGCCGCCGCAGCAGTCGCTCCCGACCGGCGTGCCGGCGCAGTACGAGCCCTCGGGCACGGCCAGGGGAACGCCTCGGCCGTGGATGGCGTCCACGGTGTACACCCGGTCGCTGGCGCCGCAGTCGTCGTCCGGGAAGTAATCGCCGTCGCAGAAGTCTAGGCTGTCGCTGTCGGAGAATGCGCGCGAGTTTCGGGGAAAGGCGGAGCCTGGGGCGACGCGGATGATGGGCGTCGTGGTGGACGTTGGCGGCGCTCGGCGCTCGAGCATTTGGACGCGGTGGGAGAGGCGGGCCAGGTGGTCGCGCGGGGTCTGCACGTCGAGCACGTCAGCCTCCGACGCGGTTGGCGGGTGTTCGTTGAAGCGGTTGCTGAAGCACCGCAGGGGCGGGTAGTAGCCCCCGCCCGCGGCCCCCGTCGACGGCGTGGAAGGATGGCGCGGCGTGGAGGACAGGCGGGGCGTGGAGGAGACGCGCGGGGAGGAAGCTATCGACCCCGAGGCGAGGCGGGACTGCGACTGGACGGCGCGCATCGAGATCGAGGCGTCGCGCTTGGCCATAGCCTCCTCGAGCGCGGCAAGCTCCGCGGCGTCGTGGGACATCTTCTCCTCTGCGTAGCGTCGGAACTGACGCGCCTCCATCATGGCCTCGGCCTTCTCCCGCTGCAGGCGAAGGATCATGGTCATGGCCTCGCTGGCGGCGCCGGCCGCCGCGCCGCGCTCCGCGTCCAGCTCGGCCTGCAGCTCCGCCAGAGCCACCTGCTGCCGCGCCAGCGCCTCCCGAAGCGCCACCGCCTCGTCCCCGATCTCCACCCGCACCACGGCGGCCGGCGCCTCGGGTGGCGAATTCCTCTTTAGCGGCGGCCTCGTGGCCGCCATTGAGGGCGACAACGAGGCAGACGAAGAGGTGGCAGTGGTGGGGTGGCCGCAGAGGGGGCACAGATTGGGAGGCGGTTCGCCGGCGTCGGCCATGGCGTGCATCCGCGGCACAGAGAGGGCGCGCGTGGACGGGAGAGGTGGAAATGAGGCGGGATGATAGGTAACCCTTTCGGTTTCCGTTGGTTGTTTGGGGGGGGGGGGGGTGACTCCTTTTTTAGGGCGATGGTTTTTTTTTGGGTAAGTTGAACTTGAATGGACCAAACAAAATATACACGGAGGCGCCGCATGATCCTTCATCTCGTGCGGACGGCGGAGAATTTATGTCATTTTTCTTTATGGAGAGAGTACATACACATGTATGTATGAATCTTCCACCTCATAGATGACATCATCGTATTACTTGCGAAATCTAAATATTTGAAATAATTTATCTATTAAACCGTTAATCCAATTAGACATCCGTTTTTATCGTCGAGTTCGTCTGACGAGGGCTTCAAAACTAGATCCCATGTTGATATATTTTGATCAAAAAAAATTGTCACGTCAATTGCCAGATTATATTAGCACAGTCGTCTGATTAGTATCGAACAGTTGCTATGACAACTTTACATAGTTATAAATGATATTCCACATTATTTTAGATATCAAATTGATCTATATTGTTTAGAGGCGGCCTTGAAATATGTCTAACATCTAAGATACCATATTATTTAGCAAAAATATTATCATAACCATTACGTTGATATAGGAAGACGTATATAAAACTAACAAATATGTTTTTTAATCCGACAACTAAGTAATAAATAATCTGGCAAATATTAGATAACAAAATGTTAACTACTTGGAATTAAGTAGTGCATACTCTGATAAAGATGTGACAACAATCTGACAAAGATCAACAACCAAGTTACTTTTTTAATTCAACAACTAAGTAGCAGTAATCTGGCAAGTATGTGATAGTAATCTGGTAATTGATTGATAAAAAAAGTTGCCAAAACATTCTAACATGAAATTTAGTTTCGAAGATCTAGTCGCGACTAAGCAAACGGTAATACGGAACAACAATTGGGTACAAAATTTGTGAGATAAAACATTTTGAAATTTGGAAATTAGAGAATCTTGGATGATATCACCTATTTGCATGCATTGGAGAGGGAGAGACAAAATGGCTGCGCATGGGATCTAATCGGTTGCATGTGGACTAATTAATTATATATATGTGTGTACTAGAGACTAATTAATTGAATGCATGTGTATTAGAAACTAATTAGTTGCATGCATGTAGGAACTGCCGCATGAAGTCTCAAATATGCGGCGCTGCCGGGTAGCACAGTCTAACAAAAAATGACAGAGTGGAAATTGTATTTTTGGAGGGTGGAAATGGTTCGAATTTTTAACAAGCACGTGTTCATCTTTTACATGCACGTGTTTCACCCAGATTATGTCCTGCCAGGTTACCATGGTCACCCAGCCCTACCATTAAGAGTTCACAAGAAATATAAAATACATTAAACATAATGAAAACTACATTATCGCTAAAACAAATCACCGTGTTTGTGGACCTATGGACGAGAATAAATGATGTGCAACTTGTCGAAGGCATCTAGATGACAATACTTGGGAATTGACCATCTCGGGTTCTTATAAGGCGGCGGTCTACAAGGCTTAGTTTGAAGGTATGATTGATTCATTAATGATGAAGGCGGTTTGGAAGAATTGGGCTCCTCCCAGGCACACACTTTTTAGATGGCATATTTTGCAAAACTGGGTGTTGATGGCTAGTTGATGAAGGAGATTATTCTTCTTTGTCCCCCAGCAGCAATCCTTGTGCGTGGTGAATGACCATCCCGTTGGGAACCCCAAGAGGAAGGTGTGATGAGTATAGCAGCTGGTTTCCCTCAGTTAAGAAACCAAGGTTTAATATCGGTCAGGAGAGGAGAGACAATGACGACTGAAGGTGATGCTTGCTAGTTTGCGACAGCAGCGGACAACTGGCGCCTTGTCCAAGCTTTGCTTGCTAGCTGCAACGTGGAACCTGCACACACACAAATAAATACTTTGCTCCCAACTTACGATGAGGTTGTCAATCTCACCGGTTTGCTTGAAACAAAGGTTATGAGTGTATCGAGTGGAAAACGGTAAAAGTATGCGAATAAAGTAAACAGTACGAGTAAAGTAAACAGGTGATAGCAATATGATGGAAATAGGACCGGGGTCCACAGTTCACTAGTGGTGTCTCTCCATAGATAAAATAACACATGCTGGGTAAACAAATTACAGTTGGGCAATTGATAGAATAAAGATAACGTGATATGTCAAGAAGATCACTATGAGATTTACTCTGGGCATTACAACAAAATACATAGACCGCCATCCAACTGCATCTATGACTAATAATCCACCCCCGGGGATATCAATCCGAACACCCCAAAAGTATTAAGTTGCGAACAACAGATAATTGCATTAAGCAAAGTGTGTAATGTAAACAAAGCATATGCCATTGAGCATATGAATGTTGTTTTCTCCCTAGTAGCAACAGCACATCTACCACCTTAGAGGTTTCTGTCACTCCCCCAGGTGAAATAGAGGCATGAACCCACTATCGAGCATAAATACCCCCTCTTGGAGTCACTAGCAACTACTCGGCCAAGATAGCTACTAACAACGGAGAGCATGCAAGATCATAAACAACATAGAGATAACAAAAGATATAATTCAATACAGCAACTTAATCATAAACACCAATATTCATCGGATCCCAACAAACCAAACATGTAGAATTACATAACGGTGATCTCAGTCATGTAGGGCAGCTCATGAGATCTAAACATGAAGCACATGGTGGAGAAGACAACCATCTAGCTACTGCTATGGACCCATAGTCCAAGGTAGACTACTCACTCATCGCTCCGGAGGCAAGCATGGCGATGAAGAAGACCTCCGGTGGCGATTCCCCTCTCCGGCAGGGTGCCGGGAAGAGCTTCTGGACCCTCCCGATCTTCGGGTCGACGGCGGCGGCGGATCGCGATGTGTTCTGGAAATCTGATCGGGTACTTAGGTTTTTTCTGTCGGGGGGTCTTTATAGGCGAAGGGGCGTCGTCAGAGGAGGGGCCAGGTGCCCTCACGCGGGCCCGGCGCGGCCAGGGGGCTGGCCGCGCCACCCCTGCGTGTGGGGCCCTGGTGGCCCCCCTCCTACTCCTCTTCGGATCTCTGGAAGCTTCCGGGTAAAATAAGACTTCAGGATGTGGTTTCGTCCAATTCCGAGAATATTTCCTGTGTATCACTCTGAAACACAAAAACAGCAGAAAACAGGGAACTGGCACTGTGGCACTTCGTTAATAGGTTAGTTCCGGAAAATGCATAAAAGTGCCACTAAGTGTAACGAAACAATAGGCAAATGGTGTAAAAACAAGCATGGAGCATCAAAAATTATAGATACGTTTGAGACGTATCAAGCATCCCCAAGCTTAACTCCTGCTCGTCCTCGAGTAGGTAAGTGATAAAAAAGAATAATTTTTGAGGTGACATGCACCTACACAATCTTGATCATATATGTAAGCATTTGTGAGCTGGGATCATAAGAACTTAAAACATGGGCATGAAGATATACTCATGACAATTAGAACTTAGCAACCATGTTGTAAACATGTAAATGAACACAAACAAAAGATCATAAAAATGAAACAATGAAAGTCAAACGTGTGTTCAAATCATAAGGAAAAACATACAAAAGGTTTTCAGCATGTCCTTCAAAGAGAGCAAAACATAAATGCATAGGACACCTTCAAGTTTAAGAGGGCGACTAGATACAAATAATTTAAGAACAAGTGAAACCAACAATATGAATCAATCAATGAACTTTGGGACAATGCATATCACACTAAGAATGACAACTATGCTCTCTTAATGGTGCATAAAGAAAGAAGGTGGTGACTCAACATAAAAGTAAAAGAAAGTCCATTCGCAGAGGGAAGCAGTGATTGCAAGTTTTATAACCTTCAAAAATTATGGTACATACCGGCTTTGAGCTCTCATTGCCCCCATCATAAGCATCTTGAATGGTTAAAGTTAATGCGAGAACAATTATGATGCATATGCTTGACAAATCATAAGTTGAAAACCTCGTGCCCCGTGAATACGAGTACCCAAACCTCATGCTACTTTACTTAGAGTCCCAAGCAAGGCTCTTGTCATTGTAAGTATATGCATATCATTGAGAACCGCCAATGGGGTACCTCCGTGCCCGATGACATGGAACAAGCCCACACCAAAATGACAGGACAAGCAGACAATGAACACCTCGACATCTCTTTTATTTGCCTGTGTTTAGCTTTTTATTGTGAGATGCGTCGTCGAATGTTCACCATGGGTATGCTGCAAATTTCCACCATGAATTATGCATGGCTTAGATTGGCGGCCCGGCGTTTCCCTAACACATATACAAACTCCATGATCCCCACAAGATTCCCAATTCATTTCACACCGCGGGCATCCATAAACAAAAGATCACGATATCAACTCAAATAAGAAGTGCAATGTTGAAAGCTTGCCCCATGACAGCATGGATGGGCTAGAATCCAACTTACAACTTGCAAGCATAACAACTCAACATAAGAGACCACAATGTCAAATTTTTTAGAACAGGAAAAAGTAAAGTGTGCCTTCCGGTTCGTGAGAGCTTTACTGACCGAATTTCGCATAACACTGGTAAGAGTTTAATTTGAAGAGAAAATAAAAGCAAGTCAAATTTACTTGGAATAGCAAATTGCTAGTAGGTATGTATGGTGGACACTTTGGAAAACTTTGGCTTTTAGGAGTTGGATGCACGAGTAGAGCTCATACTCAGTACAAGGTGAGGGCTAGCAAAAGACTGGGAGCGACCAACTAAGAGAGCAGTAATGGCCATAATCATGCAAAGCGACAAAGCGACATTAAAAGAAGCATACGATGGCATCAGAAGTCAAAAACTAAATGATCATGAAGGCTATTGGCGACTTTGTAAGAGTCTAACATGTGTGAGCATGCGCCAAGTCAACCCAAATAAAGCATCAAGGAGAAAACCAAAATAATGCTTCCATACAATAAAAACAACGCATGATTTTTTCAAAGGCTCATTAAGCAATCTCAGTTATTTGAGACAAGTCATGCTACAGCAAAACCACTAAGCATATTATCAAAAAGACATCAAGCATGACATGAAAAAGCCTAAGCCGCAGTCTACACAAGCTCCTTCTTGTACCACTATTTTGCACAAAGCTTTTTCTCTTTTCCAACACCATTTGAAACTTTTATAAACACCTCTTTTGATGAAAACCAATAAAGATCAGAGGCAAAAATACAGCTTGATGAAAAGATATGACAAGATCTGAACGCAAATCAAGGCGAAAATGAAAACCAAAAGCAGTAGCAGAAAAAGAAGAACACCCGGTGAAATTGTAAGAATGAAAAACGGAGTGTTCTTTGCAAATGAAAATGAGTACATCTCCTCCAAAAGAAATTTGTTGGGGTTCAACCATTTATTGCAGCAAACAAACAAACTAAACTAACTAAGAAAACTAAAACAACTGACGCTCCAAGAAAAACACATAGTGCATGAAGCAATAAAAATATAGTGTCTTGAAAGGTGACCTGATTTTTTGCCGATGAAGAAGGGATGCCTCGGGGGCATCCCCAAGCTTTGACGCTTGTACTTCTTGGATATTTCTTGGGGTGATGCATGGGCATCCCCAAGCTTGAGATTTTGTCCATTCTTCAACTCATCTCATCATTCTCCAATCCCTACACTTGAAAACTTCCTTCATACAAAACTAAACACAAATCTATTAGCAACATTAGTGCAAGCATAACATATAATCAATCCTCTATTTGCTTCAGGTTTCAACTCAAAACCACCACATATATATAGCAAATACTACTGTAGCAACTTCCCCAAAAGTTCCATGATCAAAAGAACTCAAAAGAAAGCGATAAAGTGGCAAACACAAATATTGGCAGAAATCTGTCAAAACTGAACAGCTGACAAAGGTCGAATTTTTTAGGGATTTTCTGTTGCTCAAATCAAAAAGTGTTAAACTAAGAAAAGTTTAGATATAACCTGGGGCATATGCACAAGAAATAGCAGGTCCAAAAGATATACAGATAATTTTCACGAATTTTTACGGTGCAGCACCAAAAACAGTTTCAGGACAGCAACATCCCCAAATCTTTACCTCACTCAAATTAGAGGCTTCTCTTGGCACAAAAACGAAATAAACAAGATAAGGAGCGGTCATTACAGTAGTAATGACTTCCAAGACTCAAATAAAAGAAAAAGTACTGAAAAGAAAACATTGGGTTATCTCCCAAGAGTGCTTTTCTTTAACGCCTTTGAGCTAGGCTCAGTAATTTGAGAAGATGCTCACATAAGAAATATGAATGGAAGCCAAAAAGAGCATCAAGGAGCAAATATAAAACACATTTAAGTCTAACCCACTTCCTATGCATAGGAATCTTGTAAGAAAATAAATCAAAGAAGCACATAGTCACAAGTATGGGTAGATAAAACAAGAGCAACTTCAGAACTTTCAATATAGAGAGAGGTGTTTTAGTAACATGAGAATTCCAACAACCATATTTTCCTCTCTCATAATAATTTTCAGTAGCATCATGAACAAACTCAACAATATAAATATCACACTCACCCTCTTTTGTTAAGCATGGAGGGCGATCAAATAAGGTATTAGTTAGAGAGTTACTATTATTGGGAGGTAGACATGGGTAGCTCCATTCTTCCTCCTCTTGGTCATCACTCTCCTCCTCTTTTTTATCCAATGAGCTTCCAGTTTCAGCAATTTCTTCTTCCATAGGCTCCTTCATGGCATTAGTCTCTTCTGTTGGAGAGCATCTATTAAGATATTTAAGAATATAGCCATTTCCTTCCTTGTAATTATCAAAGCAAAATGTAAGTATATCATAAACCTCATATTTATAAGGTGCATCGTCAATATTTTCAAGCAAATAAGCAAGTTAAAATGCACCCTTCCAAGCAATAAATTCTTCAATTTGTTCCACATCATAAAAGTCATAATTTCCATTAATATAAGAAGATATGGTAACATCATCATTATACTCACATTGAAAAGGGAGGTGTTTATACCTCCTACAGCAACAAGATCTATCAAAGCAATAAGTAACATTATAAGTAGAGCACACATTTCTAGCAATGATATACAATCTATTGATTTGTTCCCATAAGTGTTTCCCTTTTTGTGACAAGCGGTGTTCCTCATAATAATTTTGCTGCTCTTCCGTGAACCCACCTTGCCAAAAAGATTTAGTTTCTAAGAAACCAACCATTGATAGAAAGCATGATAAAGCAAGACAAGTAAAAACAACTACCAAGGATTCTAAATTTTTTTTGGGTTTTTGATATAAAACGATGCAGGTAAAATAAATAAAGTAAAGTAAAACAATAAAACAAAGTAAAGGATGTGTGTGTGAAAAACTCCCCTCGCAGAAGTCTTCTCTTCCTCCCCGGCAACGGCGCCAGAAAAACAGCTGATGGCTAGTTGATGAAGGAGATTATTCTTCTTCGTCCCCCAGCAGCAATCCTTGTGCGTGGTGAATGACCAGCCCGTTGGGAACCCCAAGAGGAAGGTGTGATGAGTATAGCAGCTGGTTTTCCCTCAGTTAAGAAACCAAGGTTTAATATCGGTCAGGAGAGGAGAGACAATGACGACTGAAGGTGATGCTTGCTAGTTTGCGACAGCAGCAGACAACTGGCGCCTCGTCCAAGCTTTGCTTGCTAGCTGCAACGTGGAACCTGCACACACACAAACAAATACTTTGCTCCCAACTTACGATGAGGTTGTCAATCTCACCGGTTTGCTTAAAACAAAGGTTATGAGTGTATCGAGTGGAAAACAGTAAAAGTATGCGAATAAAGTAAACAGTACGAGTAAAGTAAACAGGTGATAGCAATATGATGGAAATAGGACCGGGGTCCACAGTTCACTAGTGGTGTCTCCATAGATAAAATAACACATGCTGGGTAAACAAATTACAGTTGGGCAATTGATAGAATAAAGATAACGTGATATGTCAAGAAGATCACTATGAGATTTACTCTGGGCATTACAACAAAATACATAGACCGCCATCCAACTGCATCTATGACTAATAATCCACCCCCGGGGATATCAATCCGAACATCCCAAAAGTATTAAGTTGCGAACAACAAATAATTGCATTAAGCAAAGTGTGTAATGTAAACAAAGCATATGCCCTTGAGCATATGAATGTTGTTTTCTCCCTAGTAGCAACAGCACATCTACCACCTTAGAGGTTTCTGTCACTCCCCCAGGTGAAATAGAGGCATGAACCCACTATCGAGCATAAATACCCCCTCTTGGAGTCACTAGCAACTACTCGGCCAAGATAGCTACTAACAACGGAGAGCATGCAAGATCATAAACAACATAGAGATAACAAAAGATATAATTCAGTACAGCAACTTAATCATAAACACCAATATTCATCGGATCCCAACAAACCAAACATGTAGAATTACATAACGGTGATCTCAATCATGTAGGGCAGCTCATGAGATCTAAACATGAAGCACATGGTGGAGAAGACAACCATCTAGCTACTGCTATGGACCCATAGTCCAAGGTAGACTACTCACTCATCACTCCGGAGGCAAGCATGGCGATGAAGAAGACCTCCGGTGGCGATTCCCCTCTCCGGCAGGGTGCCGAGAAGAGCTTCTGGACCCTCCCGATCTTCGGGTCGACGGCGGCGGCGGATCGCGATGTGTTCTGGAAATCTGATCGGGTACTTAGGTTTTTTCTGTCGGGGGGTCTTTATAGGCGAAGGGGCGTCGTTAGAGGAGGGGCCAGGTGCCCTCACGCGGGCCCGGCGCGGCCAGGGGGCTGGCCGCGCCACCCCTGCGTGTGGGGCCCTGGTGGCCCCCCTCCTACTCCTCTTCGGATCTCTGGAAGCTTCCGGGTAAAATAAGACTTCAGGATGTGGTTTCGTCCAATTCCGAGAATATTTCCTGTGTATCACTCTGAAACACAAAAACAGCAGAAAACAGGGAACTGGCACTGTGGCACTTCGTTAATAGGTTAGTTCCGGAAAATGCATAAAAGTGCCACTAAGTGTAACGAAACAATAGGCAAATGGTGTAAAAACAAGCATGGAGCATCAAAAATTATAGATACGTTTGAGACGTATCAGGTGTGATCGTCCAATCATCTTTCAGCAAGTGAGGACGGCCAAATTGTGGCGCTTGCCAATTATGCAAAATGGAACCTGAATCTTATGCCAATACATAAATATGGGTTTGGAACTCGTTCATCTCTTGGCTCGGAATTGACTCGGTGGACGCTTTTACTTGGGCTAATATCGATTGGTTATGGATTGGTGTCTCAACTCCAACTATGTCAATGGCACAAGAAAGAAATATTACGCTCCTCTCCTCATACTCACCTCATGGGTTATTTAGAATGAGCGCAACACGAGGGTCTTTTGTAATTTCTCCTTTTTGTCATCGGTTGTTGTAATTAAAATTAAGAGAGAGGTGACTCTTTGGAGCATTGCAGGTGCTAAGGAATTGGGTGCAATAATGTTGTGAGAGTGATTGTTTTGTCTCTCGAGCTAGGCTTAGTTAGTATCAGACCTTAACTCCTTCTTAATTAATGGATAAGGCAAAGCTTTTGCCCATTTCTTCAAAAAATAATTTCAATTTATATTGAGGGCCTTGTACCAACTAACGGCGAGCCGCTGACTTGGCCCTTTCATGCCGGAATCGGTCTAACGTTGTTGGTGATATTGTGAAATCTCCATGGACGTGTCCTAAAGACCAGCGCCAAAGTCATCGCCGTTCAACCCTTGAACCGATATGAATCTTCCAACACCAAACATGCAACATACGTACATTAAATGAGATCCATCACTTCAAGGAAGCTACAACTAGATGATTCTCGGCCCTCCTCAATGTCACTGCTGAGATCGCCGCCGACGAGGTAAACAAGGAGACAAGAACCATTATTTTTATTCCACACAACGTTTTCATAGTCACCATAACACTGTTGCCGACAGCCAAAATCTAAATTTAAGGAACTTACTATAGCGCCAAAGACTAAGGTTCCCACCCCCTTCGCGCCGGAGTGGCAAGCAAAGGTGGAAACCCATTAATTCCTAACGGAGGACGGTAGAGACACGGCAGATGACAACGATGGGTACGACATAACTAAAGCTTAATGGAACTTTTTTTGTAGGTAGGAGTATTTGTGAACTCTTCATTTGCTTCATTTGGATAAACGGAATTTTTCTTGAGATAATTATATTAGAGAAGAAAAAACAATTTAAGATGAGCAGTGTTATGCGTACGATACTATTTGTATGATTTGTGTACGATTCTACCATCTAACAACCCATCCATGTCCTAGAAGCAAAGCAGACCATGAGATCGATCGTTGGACATGCATTGTACGTAAGAATTGTGGTACGCAAGAGTTTCCGGTTCAATATTAACATTTTGGGAAGAACTACTTGAACCCTATAAATTTCATTGAATGTATTATGGTCGTAAGAACGAAACCCGATATATATAATGGATAAGCACTTTAGCAGCGCAGTAATTTTTAGCACTGCATCTCACCGCTCAGTGACGCGGTATGGGCACGGCTCTCAGGTTGACAGTTGGTTCGATATAAAGGACGTGATTGGTAGCCTGCAGCCTTTTTATCAAAATAGCCTAAAAGCCACGTTGTGGACCTTATTTAGTTGCACCGGTGGACTTTTTCTAGGCCCTTAACGGATAGTGGGTGCAACTGTTTGGTGGCCTCTAAAGACATGCTGAGCTCAAGGTTGCTCCCCAGGGTGTGTGTTTGGTTGTCTAGCATGGAGCCGATGTGATAACATATTCTTAGGAGTGGTGACATTAACAAAAGCAACAACAAGAAGAACCTAAAAAAACAACATAATTTAGTTGTACTAGCAGCTTAGAGCATGGTAGTTAAGCAGTATCATATGGCACAACCATACTAATAAAAAATTCAACATATCGACAATCCTAGACAATTATATAGCAATAGGACAACTAAAACAGGTCACTCGCTCCTCCTCTTTGTCGAGGATCCTCCTCATGCTCTCCAGGTGCTGAGGGCACCTGCTAACTACTTCCTGTATTTCACAATATAAGACTTTTTAGGAAGCTGTTTAAGCTTGCTAAAAAGGCTTTGGCAAGGGTATAGCTAATAGAGCCCGTTACTTGTGTACCCCTGAGGCCCGTTAAGCTAGGCCCAAGAATAATCATAGTTGAAATACGAGTCAATGTCATATACGAACACTGTAATATGTATCAAACCCGACCGGTTCCTTGAGGCCTGGACACCTATATATAGGGGCCAGGAGAGGCCAGCCAGGGACAGATTGAGAGTAAGCCAAGTTGATCACCACGTTTATTCTCGATACACACCTTGTTTGACTGACCTTTACCTTCGAGTTCATCTGACACCCTACTCCCCCGATCCTAAGTCCTTCATCTTGGACATTTGTCGAGTTAACCCTCGTCAATTGGTGCTGACCGTGGGGACTCGGGGCATTGGAATCATGAATTCGACGGCTTTTTCGCTTTTAGCCAACAGCAATCCAGAAGTCCATGGAAACCAGGAGATGGACTTAATGATCGGAAGCCTAAACTTTTGCGTCGGATCTTTGGGTTTGATTCGCCTTTCAGATTCAGTGAAACCGGATCCGTCGGCAAGTGAAACCAAGACAATCACAATGTTCGAATCATCGGTGGGCTCTTCCAGCGAGGTAAACTCGCCGGTCAGCTTTGCAACATCAGAAAATATAGGAGAAAAAAATCAAAGAACTCGATGAAACCATGGAGAATCTCGGCTTAGGGGATCAACCCAAAGACTTCATGATCTGCTACGACGACGCTTCAGACAAATCGACAGACACATGGAAGACAGGACTGGAACTTCATGAGGATGATGAAACTATCTTCTTAAGCTCCAACAGCAAGTTTGACAACCGGTATCAAGTACTCGCAATTGTAGGAGACAACTCAAAAGAATTCAACGACAACAACAACCCAGTACTCAACACATCAAACATAAACAGAGGAGCAAACCACCTAGCAGAATGACACCACAGAATCTCTGCCAAGCACGGAAAAAATTCGACTATCAGTCGAGGAGTGGAACACAATCAAAGCAGCCGTGGAACACGGCGTGCCTATACCAACAGATGCAAGCAAAAACATGCTTTTAGGGTATCATTATGCCTTACGACAGCAATCAAAGCAATTAGCAAGAGAAAGAAGCGAAATACAAAAAAGGAAAGATTTGGCCATCACAGCAAGCATAGCTCTTCAGAAAGCACGTAGCGATGTATCATATACAAACAACAAAAGGTACCATAGGCACGGATCAAGATTTGAAAACCTCGAACACTCAGAAAGGAGAAACCTCTCCAAAAACCTCGACTCGTCCTTCCTATCGGTCGACGAGCAAGGCAATATCATACCAAAGACACCAGAAGCAACGCTTGTGGCAGCACAAACGTATCTGTACACTATGCGGCCAAGTCCAGGAGACCCAAAGGAACATATGTACCGGGCAGCACTACAAGGATTAAGAATGGTAGCCAACAAGTTGACAGCCAAAGACGAGGAGGCATACCGCAATAAAGGAACGCATAAGCCTAGGTCACCGCACCGTCACAATAGTCCTCGGCGCCGGAGTAGTATCCAACGATCTAGGTCATCATCGCCATTACACCACAAAAGCCCAAAGCATGGAGGAACCCGAAGGTCCAGGACTCCCACCAAGGCATACGACTACGAAGACGACGAAAAAGAGATGGGAGTGTCGTGCTTTACTCATAGAGTTTGCACCACACCAGTACCCAAGGGTTTCAAACTACCCCACGACCAGCAAAAGTACGATGGATCCCAGGAGCCGCAGTCATGGCTCTCAGATTACTTGCAGGCAGTAAAAATACTAGGAGGAACAAAGGAGACAGCAATGCAAAGTCTGCAATTACACCTCACTGGCGCAGCCAGGTCATGGTTGAGTAAATTGGAAAGAGGAACAATCGGAAGCTGGGAGGAACTCACAAAGCAATTTACGAGTAACTTCAAGTCAACATACAAGCAGCTAGCATCGATAGAAGAAGTCAAAGCATGTGTACAACAACGCAATGAGACACTTAGGTCGTATATTCAAAGGTGGAGCATCATCAAGAACTCCACAGTCGAAGTTTCAGATGAGAGAGAAATCGATGCCTTCACACTAGGGTCGCAACGAGGAGACCTAATCGAAGAGATGGACAGAATCAAGCCAAAAACAGTATCAGATCTAATGGACATCGCAAACAGATTTGCAGATGGCGAAGATGCGTGCAACAACAAGCGGACACGATCACCGGAAGATGACAGTGGAAACAGGTACAGTGGCCAAAGGAGAAGATCCCGCAACTATGACAACTACGGTTCTCATAGTCAAGTAGCTGCGGGATATAAAGACAGTAACTATCAAGGAGATGACCGCAGAAACTCAGGATACCGCAACTACGGCAGAGAAGACTTCAGCAATAGCAAAAGGTTCCAGTCAAGGGAACCTCGAGAATACAATCCGTCACCAGATGATATGCTAAACGGACCATGCCATATACACTCCGTGTTCGTTGATGGGAAAAGGGTGTGTAGACACGCAATGAAAGATTGCAAAACATTCCTGAAGCTTCAGGAGGCGGCAGTCAACAAACAAGCTGAAGCAAAGAGGCAAGGTTATGAAGGAAACACAAACAATGCACCTACAACGATTCAACAGGCAAACAACGGAACTTCGCAAGGTCAAAACCAGCCAAGCCAAGGAAACGACAATGACAGAGTATATATCCCATCCAAAGGGCACATCATAGCAATGATACAACCAGTACCCAAGTCAAACAAAGAGGAAAAGAGCATAACTCGACAAGTGAACCTAGCAGTAACATTGCCCCCAGCAACCACAGAATATCTACACTGGCCCGAACAACCCATAGAATTCAGCAGAGAAGATCACCCTATAACAGTACCTCGGCTGGTAAATGCGCCTTTGGTACTCAAAGCTCAGATTGGGACATACAACGTTGATAGAGTGTTCATGGATGCAGGGAGCAGAATAAACCTGATATACGCAAAGATACTTCGAGCAATGCAAATATCACTGGAATTCGTGAAGCCAACAAACTGCTCCTTCCACGGAATCGTACCAGGAAGTGCCAACTATCCACTGGGTCGAATAGTGAAGGGAATATGCCCGAGAGGCAATAATAAAGTGGTTATTATCATATTTCATGTTTATGATAAATGTTTATTTCTCATGCTAGTATTAATCGGAAACATTAATACTTGTGTGATTAATAAACCAAAAGGTACCTAGTAAAGCCTCTCTTTTATACTAGCTCGTTGATTAAATGATGATCAAGGTTTCCAGATCATGAACATTGGATGTTGTTAATAACGGGGTCATATCATTAGAAGAATGATGTGATGAACACTCACACCCATAGTACGAATAGCAATACGATGAAGTCATCAAGTTTCATTGCTATATCAAACTCATACGAAATAGTTCTAATCCTCAGACCATGAGATCATGTTAATCACTGATACCGGAAGAGTGCTTTGATGATATCAAACGTCACACTGTAACAGGGTGATTATAAAGGTTGATTTGGGTATTCTGAAAGTATTAGTTGAGGCTCATGGATCAAGAGTGGAATTTGTCTGACCCGATGATGGGAAGATATTCTCTGGGCCCTTCTCGGTGATATTGCATTGAAATCGCTTGCAAGCATGTGACTAGGTCACGGGAATGCACTATCACAGAACGAGTAAAGAGACTTGTCGGGAATGAGATCGAACTAGGTATGGTTGATACCAAATGATCAGATCTCGGACAAGTAATAATATCGCAAGACAAAAGGAATTAACTATGTTCGTTAATGGTTCACACGATCACTAGATCATCGTCGAGTAAGTGGGAGTCGTCATGGATTTCCAGATCCCGCTGATGATTATTGATCGGAGAGGAGTCTCAATCATGTCCACGTTATTCACGAACCGTAGGGTGACACACTTAAGGTTCGCCGTCGTTTTTGAGTGGATACGATACTCCGATCGAATTATAGGACAACATGAGGGTTGTTTTAGAAAAGCGCCGAAACTATTTCGGTATATCAAAATAACTCAAGGGGGTATTTGTTAATGTTTGTTAATTGATTGAATTAACAAATATTAAAGAAATAAAAATGTTTTATTAAATCAATTAGTGTGAATTTTAATTAGCATGAATGTCATGCAAAATTAAATGGGGGTTACCTCATGTTGATGAGGGGGTTACCACCATGAAGAGGGGATTACCACCATGAAGAGGTAAATGAAGAGGAGGAGAATTTCTCCATAGGGCTGCCGCACCCCCTAGGGGGCTGCCCCCTCCTCTCCTATAAAAGGAGCCCCTCTTCTCCCTCTTCACACACTCTTGATTCCCCCCTTCCCGGCATAGTTGCTCCCAATATCCGTCTTAGCTTAGCGAAGCTCTGCCGGATTTTTAGTTCGTAATTCATACACTTGGAGAAGTGTGTGTTGGAGTGTCCGGTGGATCCCTTCTTCCGCTGCCCCGCTGGATGATACGTCTCCAACGTATCTATAATTTTTGATGCTCCATGCTTGTTTTTACACTATTTGCCTATTGTTTCGTTACACTTAGTTGCACTTTTATGCATTTTCCGGAACTAACCTATTAACGAGTTGCCACAGTGCCAATTTCCTGTTTTCTGCTATTTTTGTGTTTCAGAAGTGATACACAGGAAATATTCTCGGAATTGGACGAAACAAGTTCCTGAAGTCTTATTTTACCCGGAAGCTTCCAGAGATCCGAAGGAGAGTATGAGGGGGGCCACCAGGGCCCCACACGCAGGGGCGGCGCGGCCAGGGGCCTGGCCGCGCGGGCCCCGCGTGAGGGAGCCTGGCTCCTCCCCTGATGACGCCCCTTCGCCTATATAAAGCCTCGGGATGGAAAACCCTAGAGGATTCTGCAATTTTCCAGAAAGAGTTCCGCAGTTCCGCCGCCGCCACCGACGAATTTCGGGGGACAGAAGTCTCTGTTCCGGCACCTTGCCGGGATGGGGAAGTGCCCCCGGAGCCATCTCCATCGGTCTCCATCACCGTCTCCGCCATCTCCATTGACCTCACCGCCATCGCCATCAACCTTGCTGTCTCCTATGATGAGGAGGGAGTAGTTCATCCCCGGGGCTGAGGGCTCTACCGGTAGCTATGTGGTTCACCTCTCTCTCCCATGATGTGATCTTTATGTGATCGTGAGCTTTGTATCATGTTGAACAAGTAGATGTTATTATTCAGATATTATGCTACTCCTATGCTTAATTATTATAGTGTACTCTAGTGGTGTTATTAAAGTAGTCTATTCCTCCTGCCATGGTGTAACGGTGACAGTGCGTGCATCGTGGTGGTACTTAGTTTAGGCTATGATTGTGATCTCTTGTGGATTATGAGAGTAATTATTACTATGATAGTATTGAAGTGATCTATTCCTCCTTTCATGGTGTAATGTTGACAGTGTGTGCACCGTGTTAGTACTTGGTCTAAGTTGCAATAATATCTATCTTGAATTGTGATCTGATTTGGATGTCTCTATGAGTGGTGTTTGTCAAGTACTTGATGAACTTTAAGGGGTGCTTCTGTAGCCACTACACAATGATTAGTGATGTTCAATAGGAGAGTAATTCAGAGTACCATAGTGAAGAGAAGTTGTTTATTTGTTCAATCATGTTATATTGTTGGGAGTGTGTCCACTAGTGAAAGTATGATCCCTAGGCCTTGTTTCCAAGCATTGCACACCGTTTACTTGCCGTTTTGTTACTTGTTTGCTCGCAGCGATATTTATTTCAAATCACATTTGCTACTTATAATCATCTATACCACTTGTATTTCACTATCTCTTCGCCGAACTAGTGCACCTATACATTTGACAAGTGTATTGGGTGTGTTGGGGACACAAGAGACTTTCTGTATCGTAATTGCAGGGTTGCTTGAGAGGGATAGCTTTGACCTCTTCCTCTCTGAGTTCGATAAACCTTGGGTGATCCACTTAAGGGAAACTTGCTGCTGTTCTACAAACCTCTGCACTTGGAGGCCCCACAAGTGTCTACAAGAATAGAAGTGCGTAGACATCACTGGACCATGGGCATGGAGGAGATGACGACAAGCCGTATGTGTGACCGAGTACGGAGGTGCCGCCGGTTGTGGCGCCTTGTACACGATCTTGAGATCGTCAAGTGAACGACTACATCGACTACGTCAAGTGAACGACTACGTCGACTACGTGCGTCTTCGTCAAGTCTCCATCGGCAACATTTGTGCGGGAACGTAATCCCCGCTTCCGGTCTTCGAGGTTAGTTCTCCATTGCTACCATCTCATAGAGTTTTCTTGGCTAGTTTGTGTTCATGCGTTGGAAAATTTTTGTTTTCTATGCTACGAACCCATCAGTGGTATCAGAGCCATCTCTATGCGTAGTTGGTATGCACGATTAGAACACATGGAGATGTGGGCGTTGATGATCATATTATTGCTATTTTTTGTATTTTGGATCATAGTGGCATAGTGGGATTGAAGCTGCCCGAGACTAACATTACGTGACCATGTTCACGAGACTTGTCCCACACTTGACATGCTTCGGCATATGTGGCTTTGCGGGTGCACGTTTCTCCCACTATAGTTATGATCTATTTTACAAAGAGTTGTTAATAATATTTTTATCACCGTTGTGGTTACATGTTCGTAGGTAAGAACGGTTCTTCCTAGAAATCCCCAAACCACGTAAAATATGCAAGACAAATTAGAAGCGTCTAACTTATTTTTGCAGGGCATGTGATGTGATATGGTTAAATTGTTTATGTTACAAATTGTATGCAATGATCCTTTTTGTAAGTTATAAACAACCGGCAGGAGCCATATGGTTGTATTTTTCATTTTATGGCATGCGTGCCAATATATATATCCAAGCGATATATTGTAATGGAGGAAGACAATCAAGGTGGCGCGCCATGGACCTTGGTGCTACGCCAGTGGAATGATGGAGATCATGCCATGATGCACAAGATGGAGATCGAATGCGTGAAGGACCATATCATATCACATTATATATGCATGTGATGTTTATCCTTTTATGCATCTTATTTTGCTTAGATTTGATCGCGCGGTAGCATTATAAGATGATCTCTCTCACATAAATATCAAGATAAAAATGTTTTCTTCCATAGCATGCACCGTCAAGAAAGTTCGTCGTTTCGAGACACCACGTGATGATCGGGTGTGATAGACTCTACGTTCACATACGGCGGGTGTAAGACAGTTTTACACACGCAAGTGCTATGGTTCTACTTGGCAAGCCTAGCATGTACAGACATGGCCTCGGAACACGAACCGAAAGGTTAAGCACGAGTCATATGGTTGATATGATGAACATGGTGATGTTTGCCTTTGAAACTATGCCGTTGCATGTGATGATCGGTTGCGGTATAGTGAATTTGGTTCGTGTAATCACTTAAGAAAACTAAGAGGGATGTTGTTTTTAAGTGGGAGTTCACTTAGCAATTTTGAATTATAGAACTCAATTTATCATGAACTAAATCAAAGTGAATTCACATAGTTTGTTGTAGGCATTGGCATCCGTTTACTACCTTGTGATTAGCTATAATTGAGATAATAGAACTATAGAATTATGGATGTTAACTTTACGAACTGGTATCATATTGTTTGAATGTCAATCTAACGTTTAAAGTCCTATTGCAAACTTTTAGCAAACCTTGTTTACTCAATAAAATTCAATAAGTAGTATTAAATCAAGAGTAACAATTCCAGTGTTAGTATCTAAGTATCACACTTGCCTCCATGATCCTTGATATTCAAAAGTTGTTTTCAGTATCAAGGTTATCTAGGAGCTGAAAGAATTGTTTCATAAACTATCATGTGTGGAAGATATTGTGATATCTGAAACAATGTTTGGTTGCAATGTGATAGAGCATAATTTAGTGAGACACATGTTCTCATATTGTATGAGAATTTGTGAAGATTGGAGACGCTAGGCGTCTAGATCTCCTAAAAAGGTTTTAGGAACTAACATTATACTCACAATTCATCCTCATGAGCTATAGTAGCTTGATCATGAAAGTTGTCATGATAGGATGAATACAAGATGTCGGTAAAATGTTTACTACATTAAAAGATTACTAAAGAATGGAATTTGGAAGAATGCCAAATATTTGATAATGGTGATCTACTTCAAAGTGCGAGTCCAAGGGTATTAGTGTTTGACTAATCATGCCTTGAACTATGTGCCATGTGTATGGCGCCACTATTGATGTTGATAGATTCTTCTAGAAGAAAAAGAATTGCTAAAAGAGAATCTGAAATTTATTCTGGCGGAAAAGAAAAGACTAGAAATGTCCAGCTCAGGTATATAGAAGATATACATGTTATGGGTGTATTCGTTGCTTGTTAAAACGATGTGGTTCTTGGATATTTGATACTAAATTGGTTGGTATGAATTGTCATACAGAACAACGCAATACAAGAACTACAATGGCCTAATTAACTAGTAAATGAATATGGGATGATTCTCATCGAAAACAAATAAAGTGTTATTGTGTTTCGTTGGAATTAAACCTAGCCTTCAAGATTTGTTTTAATAATTGTTATTTTGTTCTGGTATTATGAGAACAATGGTTGTTCAAATTATTACCACATTCATAAAAGATGGATGAACACTTATCTTATTGGAGAAATCACATCCATAACACGGATGCTAAAAAATGTCTCAAGACAAATGATTAGAAGATCACTTATGAGTGACACCACCGTTTAAATCATATTGGAAAGTAAACATGAAGAAACTCCATGTTGATGGAATTTTGTAGTCCTTTTGATTTTGAATCAATTGACACTTGTGAAAATTTCCTAGAGATGATTAAAACTCTGTTCATAGGCCAAAGAAGAATGGATGACTAAATTATTGGATGTTGTACATGTTGATGCATATAGTCCATTATGTGTAGTCGTGAGTGGTGAATCTTTGAACTTCGTTTACTTCAACCGATGATTCGAGTAGATATATGTGTATATTTACTTGATAAGGAAGAAGCATGAAATATTTGAAAAATGTTCAAAGTATTTCTCGATGAAGTGGAAAATCATTGTAACAAGAGAATAAAGAATTTATGATTTGATCATAAAGGAAGATATTTGAGTTACAAGTTTAGCAAACACCTAAAAGTTGAGGAATCGTTCCATAGACTTGTATTTCCCGAAACACCATAGGAGTATGGAGTGTTCGAGAGATGAAATCAAACTTTGTTTGACATCGTTGGATCAAAGGTGTCATCTATAAAACTGCCATTATATTTTAAGGATAAAGCTTTAGAGACTACCGCTTTTACACTGAAAAGAGCACCATCATGATCCATTGAAATGACACTATATGAGTTATGGCATGGGATAAAACCCAAGTTGTCTTTTCTGAAATTTTGGTATGCTAGACATATGTAAAATGTTTACAACCAAAGTTGGATAAATGCATCTTTGTAGGTTATCCCAAAGTAACTGTTGGGTATTCCTCCAGAACACCTAAGACAAAAGTGTTTGTCGCTGAAAATGTCAAGTTTCTTGAGAAGGAATTTTTTGTGAAAAGTTAAGTGGGAGGACAATAGAACTTTGATTGGGTTATTGAACCTAAGCTATATATGTTGAGTAGCGCAGCGCCGAGAAGTGTCTCGGAGGCGGCCACAATGCGCATGGCTCCTATGCCTCAAAGGTTGTGGTCACTGAGATCTAAGTTCCTATTGAATCGCGTGAGTCGGGAAATAATCAAATAGTTAGATTTGAGAATGAATCATTGTTGTTTGACAATGATGAACCGACTACATGCAAAGAAGCAATGATGGGCCCTGACTCCGTCTAGCCATAAAACACGTGATAGTTCCATATACGAGAAACCAAGTTTCTGAACTTGGAAGACCCTCAAAAAGGCATGAAGCCTAATGAACGTATTTGGATCTATAAACAGACACGGATGTTTTCACATCTATGAAATAGTCGACATATCGTTAAACTGTTTACGATTATGTTCAATGAGTTGACTATGACTAGATTTGTTTCATAGCGATATTTTGTCTGGACGGATTACTGTAGCAACCACTACATATGCCAAGTTTGGTATATGTTAGTTGAACAAATAAGACAACATTCTTATAATAGAATGGTTACCTAGGACATGTATATGACATGGTCCAATGGGTTTTGTAAATTCAAAGGATGCTAAAAAGGCATGCAAACTTCAATGGTTGAAGCAAGCATGGTTAAGATTTTCATTAAAATTAGATTTTCAATGAAAGACTTAGGAAAAACCAAAATATTGGGTATCGATGTCTATGAAGATAGATCGACGTGCCAATATGGTTATGCCAACATACATAGATGAAATATTGAATGAAGTTCAATATGGAAACGACGAGAAAAGTCCTTGCCGCATGGAAGAGGTTGAAACAAGATTCAGGTGTTTTTGACACTTGATGAGTGAAGCCACATGAATAATTTGATCGATCACGTATACCGTGATATGTACATATCCAGATATGTCCTATGCTCTAAATGTTATGAGCATATACCAGAGTGATAAATGTCATAAGATGATCACTGGACAATAGTACGGATATCCTTATGTACATTGGAAGGACTAAGGATATATATTATGTATACGAAGTGACACATAGTTCATTGTAAAGTGTTACATTGATACTAAGTTTTTCACAAGATGCAAATTAAGTTTATCTCAATTTTAGCTATGTGTTAAGGCGGCACAGTGTAATGGAAGACAGTTCCATAATGGATTTGGATGAGTTCCAAAGTTAAGACGTTGTGATGGATTCTACAACAAAGGTTGAGTATATGGCTGCTTTAGAAGTAGCAAAAGAGGGCATTTGTGTTAAGAAGTTTGTTATCAAACTAGGTGTAGTTCTAAGTTGGCTATTACTATGAAGATCTATTGTGCGATAATAATGTCAACATGGTTTTAGCTAAAGGAACTAAGGTCTCACCTAAGGACCAAATTTATACCCAACTATCTCATTTCAGAATGAGTGATGCGTAGAGACGCAAAGACATGCAAATACACACATAGCTGAAAGTGTCAGATCTGGAAATCAGGTTTACCACATGCAACGCGTACGGATAACACGTGAAAGCCATAAGTGTTATATACGCAAGTATCAACTAGATTATTGACTCTAGTGCAAGTGGGAGACTGAAGGGAATATGCGCGAGAGGCAATAATAAAGTGGTTATTATCATATTTCATGTTTATGATAAATGTTTATTTCTCATGCTAGTATTAATCGGAAACATTAATACTTGTGTGATTAATAAACCAAAAGGTTCCTAGTAAAGCCTCTCTTTTATACTAGCTCGTTGATTAACTGATGATCAAGGTTTCCAGATCATGAACATTGGATGTTGTTAATGATGGGGTCGTATCATTAGAAGAATGATGTGATGAACACTCACACCCATAGTACGAATAGCAATACGATCAAGTCATCAAGTTTCATTGCTATATCAAACTCATACAAAATAGTTCTAATCCTCAGACCATGAGATCATGTTAATCACTGATACCGGAAGAGTGCTTTGATGATATCAAACATCACACCATAACACGGTGATTATAAAGGTTGATTTGGGTATTCTGAAAGTATTAGTTGAGGCTCATGGATCAAGAGTGGAATTCGTCCGACCCGATGACGTAAGATATTCTCTGGGGCCTTCTCGGTGATATTGCATTGAAATCGCTTGCAAGCATGTGACTAGGTCACGAGAATGCATTATCACGGAACGAGTAAAGAGACTTGTCGGGAACGAGATCGAACTAGGTATGGTTGATACCAAATGATCGGATCTCGGACAAGTAATAATATCGCAAGACAAAAGGAATTAACTATGTTCGTTAATGGTTCACACAATCACTAGATCATCGTCGAGTAAGTGGGAGTCGTCATGGATTTCCAGATCCCGCTGATGATTATTGATCGGAGAGGAGTCTCGATCATGTCCACGTTATTCATGAATCGTAGGGTGACACACTTAAGGTTCGCCGTCGTTTTTGAGTGGATACGATACTCCGATCGAATTACACGACAGCATGAGGGTTGTTTCAGAAAAGCACCAAAACTATTTCGGTATATCGAAATAACTCAAGGGGGTATTTGTTAATGTTTGTTAATTGATTGAATTAACAAATATTAAATAAATAAAAATGTTTTATTAAATTAATTAGTGTGAATTTTAATTAGCATGAATGTCATGCAAAATTAAATGGGGGTTACCTCATGTTGATGAGGGGGTTACCACCATGAAGAGGGGTTTACCACCATGAAGAGAGAAATGAAGAGGAGGAGAATTTCTCCATAGGGCTGCCGCACCCCCTAGGGGGCTGCCCCCTCCTCTCCTATAAAAGGAGCCCCTCTTCTCCCTCTTCACACACTCTTGATCCTCCCCTTCCCCGCATAGTTGCTCCCAATATCCGTCTTAGCTTAGCAAAGCTCTGCCGGATTTTTAGTTCATAATTCATACACTTGGAGAAGTGTGTGTTGGAGTGTACGGTGGATCCCTTCTTCCGCTGCCCCGCTGGACCGTGGGCATGGAGGAAATGACGATAAGCCATACGTGTGACCGAGTACGGAGGTGCCGCCGGTTGTGGCGCCTTGTACATGATCTTGAGATTGTCAAGTGAATGACTACGTGAAGTGAACGACTACATCGACTATGTGCGTGTTCGTCAAGTCTCCATCGACAACGTTTGTGCGGGAACGTAATCCCCGCTTCCGGTCTTCGAGGGTTAGTTCTCCGTTGCTACCATCTCGTAGAGTTTTCTTGGCTAGTTTGTGTTCATGCGTAGGAAAAATTTTGTTTTCTATGCTACGAACCCATCAAATAGCACTCAACGTTTTCTTTGGTAATCGCCAAAACTACAGAAGAGAAAAAGTCGACTTCACAGTCATGGACTGGCCCTCTCAATACCACGCGATCCTCGGGCGACCCGCGTTTTCGCGATTCATGGCAGTACCTCACTATACGTACCTGGTACTCAAGATGCCAGGCCTAGGAATTATCACAGTAAATGGAAGCTTCGAACTCTCAGATCTATGCGACAAAGAATTCCACAAAATGGCGCAAAACTTTGGCATGATAGCCAACTATGGAGAACCTAAGGGTAAAATAGCAAGCACGACTACAGGCATTACAATACAACTCGAAGGACATCCAGCAGAGCCAGAAGCGAAAATACTGTGGGTATAGTCATCAGACCCAAAGGAAGCTGCAGTAGAGGAGGAGAAGACCTCTGCAACATAAATAGCAAGCGTACAAAAAATGGTTAGGAGAGTAGAGTAGGAAAAATAAGGCTACTAAGCCATGAGTTATCCTAGGGCAATGCCCTCTAGACCCAGAACACAGGACATTGGCTGGGTCTCTTGGGACAACCCATGTATCTTATATTCAAGCATAATAAAAAAGACAAGTTCCTCCTTTTCGAGTCTACAAGTCTTTGCGAAACAAATCTCAAGCTCTACACCACGGAATTGCGGCAAACACATGAACAAATAAAAACACCTTGAGCATAAGTTTTTGGCAAAACAGCCCCAGAACATGGAAACTCTCGCGTTTCATAAAAAGCGTATACACCACAGTCAAACATTACAACATTGGTTGATCTGAATCATCTACCATGAGAGGGTTCAAATAATGATGCTCGCGGAAAAATCTAGCATCCTCTTGAAGCAACCTAGCTATGATTCTCCTCGCCGGCTGAAGCCTGGCATCCATATGGACCTACAGCTTCGCGCGCCCTGGAGGTAAACTCAGAGACATGGAACTATAGTTCAGCCTTGGATGCCACTTTCGTATCCATCTAAGAGCAAAGTTAGCACCAGCTACTAAGTTTAGCTCTATCAAATGATGAATTCATTGGCTCGATCTAAAAGCGTCGAGCAGCTGCTTAGAACCTTCCGACGGAGGATTGCAAAGAAGCATCACAGAGTACATGGTTGTCAATGATCTTTGACAACCATCGACCCCTTTTCCAATATGATGAGCGTGATCCTGCAAAAGAACAATGGCACTGCGACGCCACGGATCAACCCACAAAGTATCGGTATCCCTCGACACCCTCTCCACAGCCGCAATTCGCTCGGAAATCCGACAATCCTCATCAGCGGGATTCAAGCAAGTACCTGGACGACGCAAACTTATCAGAGTATGAAGTCAAAAAACTTAGCAGGAAACTCAAAAGGGTCTCAAGAAAACTTACATTTCAGCTGCTCACACGCTGACTCGATAATCTCAACAAGATAAGAATCACATTCCTTGAGGTGCATAACCTGGGCCACCAAACCAGTCACTTTATCTTCAAGCGAAGATACCTGCCTCATCAAACTATAGGACTTCCCAGCCTGGTCCAATGCAGACTTTGTTTGACGCTTCAGCAACGCCAAGCGACCTTCAAGGTCTAAAATCCTTGACAAGTAGTCAGCACATCGACAAGGTGAACGAGGAGGAGACGGAACCCCAGAGTTGGACGTATTGGCGGGTGGCGAGTCGCGATAATGATTCGGTGATCCACCGGCATATCCAGGCTGGAAGGCAAGATAATAAAAGGAAGACAACTCAAAAACACATCGAATGACCAGGTGCAACATTTCATAAAACAAAAATATTTACAGGAAGTACAGAGTTCCCCGATAGAATATCGGCAAAAGATGGAAAGGTCTACTACATCAACTCAAAAGAAAAGAAATTACAAAGAGAAGGCTAAAATCTATGCCACCTCAGCAGCAGGCTCTGTGGCGGTAGAGGGCGCAGAAGAGTCAGCAGCAGCACTTGTGGGAGGCGTCAAGGAAACTGGCGCAGAAGTCGAAGAAGCCGCCAAAGGAGTGATAAGAGACACAATGCATGGCGCATACTCCTTCGCCTTCTTGAAAAACCCAAGCATCTCCGAAAGGGGACGAGCACGGGAAGAGCCAATCTTTTCCCAGTCCACCTTTTCGCCATGCGACTGAGCAAGGGCAATCGCCCCTTCGACACCCCATTTCACCGACGTGTGTTTCATTGTAAGACAAGATGTTCGAGGGTGTCGAAGGCTTCGGTAAGCTTCCGGAGATTGTCAACTGGCATATCCTCTTTCTTCTTCGGCCATAACCCGACAAATATGCGTATCAACATGCGGCGAGTCAGCTGAAGAACATCCTGGACTAATTTCTAGTTCGACTCTAGCAAATCTACCGCAGCCAGCAAGGGATCTTCAGTATCTGGTTGCCGAAGTTTCCAAGATACTCTAATTTTCTCTGCTGCACCACAGAGAAACAAGCAAAAGAAAGCAAACAAATATCAGCAAACACAAATCTGAGCAAGTAGCCAAAAAAGAATAACATGACACTAACTGCCAACAGCAATGGAGATCTTGTCAAGATGAGCAGCTATAGACTGCTCCCGCTGGATATGTTTCTGATCAGCATCGGCGAGGGCCTTTCAGCCTTTTTAACCTTGGTTTCTGTTGACTTAGCAAACTTCTCAGTAGAAACCTTGGTAGCATTTGAAACCTCCCAAGCCTCTCTAGCAGCATTAAGTTTGGCTTCCAGAGTCGATATGCGAGCATTGGCCGCGGTCAAAAGCGACTAAAATTCATAGGAAAAGGAAAGGCAATAAGAAATCATGGGAAGATACAAGAACAAATAGGAGCTACAGCACAAAACAGACATACCTTGGGAGGCCTGAGCAGTCTCCTGAAACCCGACGCACTCAGCGCCAAGGGAGAGAAATTTTTGCATCAAAGTCTGCAGAACAAAAGTATGTGAGAAAACATAAAATCAACGAAAGAATCGAGTACAAGAAGCACTACTCACATTATCAGAAGAAGCTGTTGGTCGATGAACTTCAAGAGAAGTACTCACTGTCGCCGCCTTCTTCAGACGCTTGGAGGCATGAGCAGGAGTACTTTTTGCAGGAGGGACTGTTGATAGCTTAACCACCACAGCCTCCTCCTGAGAAGGCTCCTTGGAGATAGTCAAAGCATCGAAGAGAGGAGCAGCCGCAGCATCCTTCTTCGGATCATCATCGTCACTGAGTAGGAAATACTTGGAATCAACGAGAAGAATAGTAATCAAGGATAGAAAAATTTGAATATAAAGAGGAAGCAAAACTCACGAGTCCAGAGCGTCAAACATCTCAAGTTCAGAGGTCTTGGCAGTAGAGGGCTCCCCTGGCGCATCCTTTGGAATGGTGGTACTCGAGGAAAGCAATTCATCGAGATGCTTCCTTTTCTTCTCCAGGCTTGGCTTTCCAGAATTAGCGGGGGGAGGCAATGAAGTAGAGCCGCTATCTTCCCGAGAAACTTTGGCATCCTCTCCGTCCTGGCCTTCGTCAGCCTCAGGGGCTTTAGAAGTAGCAGACGCAGGAACAGCCTGAATTGGCCCTTCCCTCTGGAAGAGGAGGACGAGAAACCAGAAATTGGTGGCCCTGCAAAAGAATCAATTGTAAAACTATTAGCAAACAAATGCAAAACACAAGAAGACGAAGAAAAAGAAGTTGACACTGATGAGTTACAGAGCACATACCTCGGGTATAGGGTGAGTGGAGTCGAAAAAATCAGCTATCAAAGCTGGTATCTCTTTCTCCTTCATGAGAGTAGTCAAAGATCTCACTCGTTTGTTGAGATCCTTTTTCTCTGGGTCCTGCTTGGACACTCGAGAAGGATATTCCGAACCAGAATAAGACCATAATTTAGAGACACGAGCTTGGAGAGGTTGGATGCGCCTCTGCAGGAAGAACGCCATGAGCTGCGTCCCTGTTAGTCCGCCTCCAATTGCGTTCTTTAGACTCTGAATGCGAGTCAGCACTCAGCAAGGGCTTGATCTCCTCGATTTTAGCTTCTGTGGGAGGAGAATCCCATGATGTCAGCTTCGTAAGGCCCTTGTTTGCGTTGAAAGGAGCAATACCAAATCGGTCTAAAGAAGCAGTTTTTGGTCCTTGATGTAGAACCATTTCTTCCTCCAACCTTGAACTGAGACAGCCATGTTAAATTCAAGGTAGTGCGACTCAGCACGCACAGATACAACGGCCCCGCCCAGCTCAGGGTTCTTAGCTAATGAAACACTGGGGCGAAGGCGGAAAAGAAATTTCCAAAGAATCCAGTGGGGATCAATTCCAAGGAAGGACTCACAGAGGGTGATGAAATAGGCAATGTGTAAAATGGAATTCGGCGTGAGCTGGTGAAGCTGCACGCCATAAACAAAGAGGATCCCACGAAGAAATTCGTGGGCAGGAAGAGAAAGACGGCGAAGAAGGAAAGCAAGAAACATCACCCGATAACAGCTTGGGGGCTTGGGGATGCGTTCGGTGCCGGGGAAGACGATTGGCGTCACTCCGACGAGGAACCCCTCCCTCTGAGCCTTAGTCAGATCAGATTCCTCGAATTCACAGGGAACCCACTTGGTCGCCGCGCTACCGCTTTTCTTCTTCGTCATTTTCTCCTTGTATGCAACCTTCTTCGTGGGCATTCAGAGGGGATGCGCTCGGGGGTTGCGTGGAAACTCAAGAGCGCAAGGAAGATGAAGCAATGGCGGCGGCGGAGGAGTAGAGAGCTGGTAAACAGTAAAAACTAAGGTCTCCCCCTTATAAAGATTCCTGAGAAAGGAACATGGGCTGAGACATGGCGCGCGAAGCGGAACCAGTAAGCCCACTAATGGGCAGAAAATTGCAAAATTACTGCGCTGCCCACGAGCAACGGTCAGCGTTCAGTCAAATCAAACACAGAGTGACTCTGTCAATGACGTCACAAGCGAAAAGTCGCCAAAAATTCAAAATTCAGGGCACAATTCGAAGGTTATGGTCGCCTACAAGACACACAGGAATAGCCTCGGGGGCTACTCTAATCATTCGGTGCTGATCAAATACCCGACGAATAAGAAAGGTTTTAACAGACTGCCGTTGATGAGAACTTATCTTTGAGTCTATACCCGAAAAACACACTTTCGACTATAGCCTCGGGGGCTACTACTATCGGGAGCGCTAGGCGCGTACCCGATGAAATTATTACACAGAACAAGCAGCTACGCGAAGGATGCAAGGAAAAAGTTTACTTGAGCCTATACTCGAAAAACTTTCGATTGTAGCCTCGGGGGCTACTCCCATCGGGAGCGCTGGTCGCACACCCGACAAAATTTCAGTTTCCAAGAATAATAAAGAAGGCGAAAGAAGACTTGTTTATTGGTGTTACTCCCATCGGGAGGGAATTCTTATTAGTCAAAGGTTGGACAACTCGAAGATTTTTGGTATTAAAATAGTCAAACAAGGCTCTAAAATATGATTCTCGAGTTGCATCATCGCGACAAAACTCGAATGCCATGATTGAAACAGATCGTGAAGGTAAGACCCCAGGATCCGTCCTTTGCGGCCTAGTATATGCACCTGGATGCACTCTGCTAGTAACTTTCCGTGTCTACGACGCGAAGAAAATCCCTGAGAACTTTCCATGGACGCATTGGGTACCCTGAGAACTACTGGAACTCTTTCTTTGGAAGTCCTAAATGCGGCAAAAGAATGGGTTAGACTAGGTCCCAAACTCAAGTCCAAGGGGATTGAGTTTGAAGTAGGTAACAAGTATCTGCTCTGGTAGTTAACTGGCCTCTTGATCTGTCAGAGCTGTCAGCCTTGTTAACCAAAAACCCCTTGCGAGAAAATATAATGAAAATTGTTTAATTAAGTACAAGAAGAAGAAGAAGTCGAAGATATGAAGATATGAAGATTTGAGATTCAACCTGAATCTACAATTCTGATAGAATCTCGGGGGCTACTGACAAGGGTATAGCTAATAGAGCCCGTTACTTGTGTACCCCTGAGGCCCGTTAAGCTAGGCCCAAGAATAGTCATAGTCGAAATACGAGTCAATGTTGTATACAGACACTGTAATATGTATCAAACCCAACCGGTTCCTTGAGACCTGCCCACCTATATATAGGGGCCAGGAGAGGCCAGCCAGGGACAGATTGGGAGTAAGCCAAGTTGATCACCACGTTTATTCTCGATACACACCTTGTTTGACTGACCTTTACCTTTGAGTTCATCTGACGCCCTACTCCCCCGATCCTAAGTCCTTCATCTTGGACATTGAGTTAACCCTCGTTAGGCTTATATTGTGAAATGGAGGGAGTACCTATCAACATGAGTAGTCCAAGACAACCACCTTGTACTCCTTTGCATTGAGCTTCTTGAAGAAGCAAAAGTATCCAATCTTAAGGTTATGAGATATGGCGAACTCTGGCCATCCAGCTTAGAGGTTGCTTTGTGTAACATCCCAGGATGTGAGGCTAGAAATAGAGAGGAAACATTTGTGTGCATTCATGCATAGAAAATCTGGGGAATTTTCACACTTTTAAACAAAACTTGTCAAAGTGATTGAAGTTTTTCTTAAGTTGATGGAATTGAAGTAGCTCATCAACTGAAGCGCGATAAAATTCAACATGACCTTTGCTCACTACCTTGTTTTGGGTAGAGATAATTATAATAACTAAATGAGATGAATGTGATGTAGAATTCTTTTGTTAACACATCACTTTATGACCTAATATCCAATTCTACCATGATCACCAGGGTATTTCTTGAACATTAATCATTGAGGCCATGCCTAGCATAAAGGGAGACAACATAAGTCTTACCCTTAAATCTTGATCTATCTTATCATCATATCTTAGATCTGGATTTCTATTCTTATTTATCCAAATCTATTTATCCCCAGAACAAGAAGAGAGTTGATATCAATTCCAGTATTTTTCTCATCTCTTAAGATAAAACTTTAGGATATAATCCACAAACTCAGAAGTAGGGGAGACTACCTTAATGCCAAGTTGAGTAGTGGAGTTATCTCAACTATAGGTGTGGTGTGTACCACAAGGAGGTTGTAACCATTACTAGGAAGATATCCAATGTGTAGTATCTTGGAGTTAAGAAGTGATATGGTGTTCTCTTAGTTAAATGGTATTCTAAGAGAATAGTCTAGCACTAGAGAATCATGGACCTTGATTAGCCAAATGGAACTCAAGCCATATGATCAAAGGATTATAATGATCATTCCAATAATCTATTGAGTGTGGATTACATGATTAACCAAGTAGAAACCTAAGCTATATGATCAATGGATCAAAATGATCATGACCATGTCACATGAAGTTGGGAGAGTGACATGTGTGAAGTAAATGGATCAAAGGTGATCAAAGGAGGTTGATACAAGAAAAGTATAGCATTCATGTGGTGGGAGATAGATACTAGATGGATACCACAATGGTGGAGATTATATTCTTAATCTCTTAATGTAGATATAATCAAGTATTGATACTTAGAAGGAGACACAACCACAAGGTGGAATACGATTATGAGTACTACGGTATCCTAGCCCTAGAAGTCAACATCTAGGGTAATGCATTACTTGGATTAGCTAGATCTCAAGGAGGAGTATTGGTGATAATCTTGATCATAAACCTTGAGAAGGAGTTGATGAAGGAAACGGAATAGATGCATTATGGGAGTTGATGAAGGAAATAAAATAAATCCATTATGGGAGTTGATGAAGGAAATAAAAGAGATTCCTTATGGGAGTTGATGATAGAAATAAGAGGATCATGTATAGTACATGATTATACTTGTTGGATAAATATAGTAGGTTATCTATGAAAACTAGTTTGATAAGAAGATATCATCCATCATAAGGAGAGAGTAGTGGAGTTAGGAAAACCTATCCTTGTTTAGGAGGGAAACATTCTTATGGAGATCCAATAGAGACCCTTGGTACAGGCACATGTTTACTTAGGCAAGCAAATTGATATAGGTGGAGGAGCCCACAAACCTAAAACCCTAGATTACTACTTAGTCTATAGGGGCCACACTAATCATATCTTAGGAGTGATCAATATCTTCTAAGGTCAGTGGATGCAATCTTATCAAACTCCCTATCCTTTTATCTATCCATTGGAACCCTATTCTACAAGTAGCGATTCAGAACCATGTTGTAGTCTTTCCACGTCCACCGCTAGTAGGATGCTAGGTGATTCCCGCTCGAATCAAGCCTCTCTGTAGTCGTCGCATCCCGGACGTTGCTGGCGGAGGAATGACGATCGAGACCTCGCCTTGAGCTATAAATGCATGGAAAGAAACAGACGAACCCTAGAAACTCTCCAGTACATTTCTATCTCTCTCTAACCCACTCTGCTCCCCACCATCAACCGAGGGATCTTGCCGGAGTTCGTCATGGTGCCGTCAATGGAGATCACCCCGGAGTCCCAGGATATGGATAGGAGAAGGGCCTCATCCTGTTAATCATCTAGACGGAGCAGGGCAACGAGGGGAAGCTGGGAGCTCTTCAATTTCTCCATTCCCTTTCATGGTAGCTCGCCAGAATTGGCAAAACTGAACTCGCCTCCATCCACAATCGACTTCACCGAGCCTTCGGTTAGCATCAGGGTGAGTCCGCGAGTCTCTTAAACCTGTTATTTCATCGTGTCTTGAATCGTAACTAGTTTTAGCATTTTGGTCGCCATCCGCCGCCGCAGTGAAGCTCACCGGAGCTCATTTTGGTGACCATATCGAGGGTGCGCCGTCACCAACAAGATCGTCTCGGTCCACTGGTTCGGTTTTGACATCATGCGCATCCGGGGGGGCCTCTGGCGCCGCCACCATCATCGATTGTCGTCGGCGGTGAGCTCCCGATTGCAGTCAACGGGTTGACTTGGTCTTGCCATCATGGCAGGTGACCTGTCCAGTGACCCCACATGTCATTGTCTTCGGCTAGGTTAGCAGTCGGTATAAGAGGTATCTGCCTAGTAATTTGAAATTACAAAAAATACTAGAAATTTCAAAAATGCATAACTATTTCAATTTTAATCAGAAAAATACAAGAAATATATCAAAATGATAAAAAAATAAACACTATTTGTTTACCTTATAATATTGCATACTTGTGTGAAATAATTTTGAATTGAATTTTAAAACATGTTTAAGTAAGAATTTCAAATATGAATTTGAACCAGACTTGAAAATAAAATCATTTTTCTAAATATGTAATAAATGTTTCTACACTTAAATAATCTTATTCAATTAACATTTCATTATTCTAAAATGTTAGTTTAAACCTTATTATTAAGATTTCAAAATTCTAAAATTACTTTTCCTAAATAATTTTGAAATGCTAGAATCAAGGAAAAATCCTAAATGGATATTAATCTATGATTTAGAATTATCTCTTAACTCTAAATTATTGTTCATCAATTGTTTCATTAAAAGTTAATTAGAACTCTTAAGTCAATATTAATTACTTAAAATTTGACTTAAATCCTAAAACTATTTTTCTTAAATGTTAAGGTTTAGAAAAGATCTTAAATAAGTATTTACTTGTGTTTATAATCTACTTTCAACTATAATCTATTGACTAACAGTTGTTCTATAACTGCTAACTCAATTTTAGGAATCATTTAAAATTGTGATTCAAACCCTGCTATCTAATAATAAAGGAACTTGTGTTTTGATAATCACTTCAACCTTCCTATAAAATAAATGACCACTAAAAGGTAATTTTGTACTAAATTTTCATTATGAAATGTGTTCTTCAAAAGTTATTCTTATAAGAACATATCAAATAAGCATTTCACCAAACCATATGCTTTCTGATAACAATTGCCTAGATAGGTTAAGGTTGTTGTCAACCCTAACACTAATGAATGATGTTATGTGATATGCTTATTGCAACCTTGCATGTCCATGATCAACCAACTGTTTGTTATTCATAAGAAGCAACTTAAAAGTGTTACTTTCAAGTCCCCACCTTGTTACTAGTCCTTTGCAAGAACACTAAGCATGATATTAAACCACTAAGACAATAGTTCATATTCAAGATTTATTCTTTTTCTTAGAATAATAAGTTAACCAAAAACCCTTAACACTTTGTGTGTGTAACTGAGTTTAAAAGTGCAACACATTAAGGAAATCACCATAATTCAATAATAAAAAATCATTGGGGTTAGGTTACGCTTAGAATGTTGCATAGCATCTAATATGCATATCATGCTGCAATCTTCTAACATCATCCCTGCTGGATGATGATTGCTATTTTAGAATTGGGGTTTCTTTCGTATTGAAGACCTTGACTCGCATAATCTTGCAGTCAAAAAGGCAAGTTCACTCTTGCTCATACCTCTTGAGTATTTTTATCAAAGTACTTGCAAAGTTATAGCACTACTGCATTCAAAGTAAAAGGTTCTGTTTTATTAATAAATGTGAAGTAGTGGTTTCGATCGGAATGGTTGTTGCCCTAGGATGGTGGACAGTGGGACCATGGTATGAGTATGGTGGAGGTCCCACTGCAACTGGGAAGTTCACCTAGGACTAATAAGAAATGTCACCAGTGATTCTAGCGCCATAAATAATGGTCAACCATAAGATCTAGAATGGGACGGAGGAGTCAGCCGTACCGACTTCCTCTCGCATATCAACGGATCAGTAGTGGAGGGTTGTCTAGCCTAGTCTATCTATAGAGTATAGGGGGATGTGGGATTCATGATGGACTATCTATGGATATAGAGGGGGACAGACCAAATAATTGGTCTATGATGGATTGTAATTAAGCTGGTAATGGCAAAAACCCAAAAATGGGAGAATAAGACCCAAGGCCAGGGCTGGTAAGGAGAAAAGGCCCATAAACTTGGGAAAAGGCTCCTACCAATAATTACAAAAGGGTGGGTATGTGGGGTCGCGGAGAAGGACAGTGATTGGCTTGGATCATCGACTGGGTCCCATACAAAGAAAGTATGGACGAGGTCCTGACTCGGATGTGCAGCAAGGCTTTGATCTCTTATGGGTACAAGTGACCACCTCTGTAGAGTGTAAGAAAGTATCGAGATACTCCCTGTTCCGGGAAGGAGCTACGAACGCAGCAAGAAAGGAGCCCATCGAAGCTCTAATCAACCTGCGAAGGCTGACGGACATAGTTCTTCTGAATAAAAGCAACCTCTTGAAGAAATGTTTACGAAAACCTGCATTGCCGAATGACTCTTGGGTCTAATGCTATAGCTAGTGCATAAAACACCTTATTCCTTATATGAACTTGCTCGGTTTCGCTCGTTACTCACCCCACTCCCTCTTAACCCTTGCTTAGATTGGAGGCAACACAAGGAGGCAACCTCAAGACATTAAAAATAAAGATGAAGTCCTCGACCAATGTCACAACTATCAATGGAGTCATCAAGTACATCAAGCATGTGGAAAACTAGAATAAGAATAGAAGGGAACCAATTCCCTAATCATAGAACCTACGTAGCTAGAGTAATTCTATAGCAAGCCAACTGCATTAGAGGTAGCTCTAGTCTTTTTTAGTCTTCTAGTTGTTCTTTCTCGTTTGTAGTCGCCAGAACTAAACTTCTACCTGTTGAGGAGGTTCTGAAGATCTTCTGTATGATGAAATTTGTAATCCTATGCACCTACCTTGGACCTGCGATGTTTCTGTTGTACCACTCTGATCGATGTAACACTAGTGAGATGGTGTTTCATTGGTGTTATGTCAACGACTTGCATACTACACATATAGTGGTATGCTGGGTCACCACAGTTGGTATCAGAGCAAACGCTTTGACCCTAAGATTAAAACCATTTAATAGGAGACCTGTAGGTTTGGTAGTGACAATAGGAAGCCATCTTATCTAATCCAATTATTCTTTATGACTTGAGATGGATATTCAACAAAAGAATAATCTTGGCACACTTGAGTCAAAGTTCTTATCTGTCTTCTTAAGCGAAGTTAGATATCTTGTTCCATACCAAGTAGGACTACATCATTAAAGAATTACACAATGGATGGAAGTAGATCATAATTGGTATACAACACATGGTAGTCCAAAGAGAGGATACAACCGGAATGGGAACTATCCTATTGGAAGAGGTATACCAAGGTCATTATGTTAAAGCTTGAGTCATCTGAAACTGTAGTAGTATGATGTTAAGTGATGAAGTGAAGCTATATGAGATAGTAGGACCCCATGTTAAGTCATGTATATGGATATTCAAGAATGCCACATACAAGTAAAAGTACCGACAGTATAAACACTTTAATCATGTTAGATTCACCTGAGAATATTTACGTGATGGAGTGGAACCTTATAGTAAAACCAGCAGTTCCTTGTTGAAGAGGAAGATGCTCAAGAACAAGGATGAATGAAGTGTTTCAAACCATGGTAACTAGGCTATATATGAAAGGACCATAGCCCTAGTCGAAGAAGATTTATCAAAGTATAAGGGAGAAGCCCTATAAAAGGCATGGAGTTGTATGAACCATGCTTAGTGAAGTAGGTGTTTAGAATAGCTATGCTAGAAGTTTGAGAGAACATGTGAGCATAGTCTTCATTAGAACGGAAGGTAAGTTATAGTATAATAGGGAGGCACGTTTAGATCAGCCATAAAAACCCACAAACCCCTTTTGTACAAATTTATTTTATTGCAATTGAGAGCAATCGGAGTAAATATTGAGACAAAGAGTAGTAGTCCACCACTATGTGCAATATAGCATGATATAAGCCTATAGTATTTGGTGCAATAAAGTACACATCTAAGCCGGAACTTTAGAGATGTTTTACTCAACGGGCTTATGATGATGTAAGTTGCCAGCACAAATTTGAATTTTTTTCTTGGATTTTATTGATTGACTAGGTCCATACATGAAGTTTAACTCTGATATGCAAGTGCATGCTGCACTATCAAGTTCTTACTTCAAGGTATTGATCTAGAGGGCTAAGGGATTTGTGTGAGGGAGAGACGAGTTCCTAACACTGTCAAGACAAAGATAAAGAAATCACAAGAAGAAGGAAGCCAAATAAGAAGGGAATGCATGAGAAGACACCTATAGGTGGTGAATTTGTTGTAGCTAGTGCATAAAACACCTTATTACTTATATGAACTTGTTGGGTAACGCTCGTTACTCACCCCCACTCCCTCTTAACCCTTTCTTAGATTGGAGACAACACAAGGAGGCAACCTCAAGACATTAAAGATGAAGATGAAGCCCTCGACCAATGTCAGAACTATCAATGGAGTCAACAAGTACATCAAGCATGTGGAAAACTAGAATAGGAATAGAAGGGAACCAATTCCCTAATCCTAGAACCTACATAGCTAGAGTAATTCTATAGCAAGCCAACTGCATTAGAGGTAGCTCTAGTCTTTTGTTAGTCTTCTAGTTGTTCTTTCTCATTTGTAGTCGCTAGAACTAAACCTCTACCTGTTGAGGAGGTTCTGAAGATCTTCTATATGATGAAATTTGTAATCCTATGCACCTACCTTGGACCTGTGATGTTTCTGTTGTACCACTCTGATTGATGTAATACTAGTGAGATGGTGTTTCATTGGTGTTATGTCAACGACTTGCATACTACACATGCAGTGGTATGCTGGGTCACCACACTTTGCCACTGACTTCCTACAAACTCATGCCCCACTAGCAGTTGTCTTGACAATTATGTTCCCGGACAGACCCTAGGTAGAGGCATCTATAATAGGGAGCACCCCGATCCCATGAGCCATCATCACCTTACAAAAGTGTGTTTGCGAACACCTACTCATGGAAGTGGCCAAACTTGGTTGACCTTCCCCTTGGTCTCTTTCTAGAGCCCTCTTTTCGAGGAACCTCCATAGGCTCTCCCAGCACAACATCTACTGCGATGAGGCAATGCAGTAATATGATGCCATATTTTAAATCATTATGTTGCATCTTCATATTTACTTTACTTACATTCACACCTTGTGCTTGACAACCACTCGGTGTAGTTGGGAACCCAAGACAAGGAAATTGTTTTGCAGGTTGCTTGACGAAGAACGAAAAGAGCTTTTTTGACTATTCTCCGAGAGTTTGATATAAACCCCAAGTTTGCTCGTGGGGGAAAATTTACTCTTTCTACAACACTCTGCACTTGGAGTCCCAACAAGTTGGCACCTTACGTAGTGTCATCAAATGGGAAGGACCGGTTCGAGTCGCAAAAATCGCACCCGACAACACATATCTAGTGGAGACAATGAAGAGAGTTATGTTCCCACGAGCTCTCAACAAATGGTCCAAGACGGCTGGTAGATGACATGCATGACAAATCTACTAGGGTTAGGGTTTTAACTGTTTTGAATGTGCTTTGATTTGTGCTTAGTACTTTCTTTGTCTACTCAGATTCAATAATAGTTTAATTACAGTACTTACGGTGGCATGCACATCAGATTTGTTGTCTACTTGACTGTACTAGGTATTTTTGCTTGTGTCGATGATTAGAAATCTAATACTAGGTATGTCCGTGGGATAATCTGCATTTAACATGTGTTCTGTACAACCATATTGATTGTGCATGACATTTGCTAAATGTCGGATTATCTTAGTGAATACTTGGTGCTATGTTTGTTCATTGCTAAACTTATGAGGCATTTAAGTTGTTTCATTTTAATCTTGGCTTAGGACAATAATTAAATTGGTATTGAAGGGATGGTGTTACCGAATCTAGTGTTTTGTCTAGACTGATGTTGTTTATATACCTTGCTTGATTCGCTAACCCCATCCGCTCCTTTGTTATATGAGGCCCCAATTTTTTGTTTTCTTAGGCCGTAATTTTGTGTTTGCTTAGGCCAATTAGGCCCCAATTTCTATTTGCTTAGGCCAATGATTAAAATCTAACACATCCAATGTTGACGAGGTGATCTGCATCTACCTATTGTTCTGTGAAACAATGTTTCTTCTACATCCAATTTCATAGATGAAGATTCATCTCAGTTACTACGGTAAAAAGAGGTGCGCAGGGTGTTTGTAGGCATTACCGTCATTGCTGAGCCGCGGAAGGTTGAAGATGGCGGGTGCGCTATGTGTAGTTCTTTCTTGCAGATGAAGCTGCGAGGTCGACATTGACACAACGGAGATGGGGAGAAGCGTACATGTGAGTGTCACCGCTGGCAGATGAAGCGCCATCGAGATTGGGGGTGTGGAGTGAGATGAAGGAGTGAGAGGTGAGGTTATTTTATGGCACCAGTTCCTGAACTGGTGCGATATCTCTCGGTTCTTCCCCACACATGCAGGGGGAGGCTCCTTCTGCGCTCCACGGGGCATGCCTCTCGGAAAACAGCCAATTTGTGTGTTTCTCTTGGCCTTGCCCCAAACTGCTTTGATGTCGCGGGACCCGACACAGAGGGACCATATGCATCCAATCCGCGGATTTTTAAAATATTGATATGGCAGCTAATTAAGGAAAATAAATAATTAGATTAACATAGATCGATACCGTATCATAGCGCATATTACAAAACAATAATTAAATAAATCTTGTTCTCTTCTTTTCTTTTCATGGCCCATGTCTCCTCTATACATACTATGGTATTTGAAAGGAACACGAAGTGATTGGAACATAAGAAAATAATTCAATTGGTTGACATGGCTCCTATGGATTAATCACAACGAACATTTTCTTTTCTTTTCCTTTTCAGCCATAACAGTATGCACAACACCATAGTTGTATTCCCCATTATAGTGGTGGGAGCAAATTGAACTATTACGACCAGATTACAAGTCATGTGTTTCTATCTTCTCGGCTTCACCATCGTCAACTGTATTTTTGTTTATCACGGTCTGTCACCTAGGACGGTGTTTGTCGTCCCCTTTTAGTGTCGTGGCTTGTCTCTCCTCCATACAACTGTCATATATCTACACAACTATGGTATTTGTACAAGACGTGAAATAATCGGAACAAAATCTAAAATTTGCAGCCAATGAACATATATTGCTCCTAAGGATTAACCCCAATGGACATATTCTTTTCCTTTACAATCAGAACACGTATGCACGACACCATTTCACAGAGTAAGAGGGGGTCGGGGTATACATACAAACACTTCTACAACATTGTCAGCTATTTCAGTAAAAAAAAAACATTGTCAGCTATTTGACTTTATGTTCAAGGCATCCCTAAGACCAAAGCTAAGGTTGTGATGGCCCTTTTTGCCGAACCCTGCGGTGGATTTTTGCATCATGGCCACGAACTCGTTGTAATCTATGCGCCCATCCTGCAGAGTAATTTTCAAAAAAAAAAACGTCAGGTTTAGCACGGTGGATGATCCTTCATTTGCTCTAGATGTCATATTATTTGATAGAACATTAAAAATGTGGGACTGTCCATCTGATGATCTTACATTGTCCTGATCTACTTCGCCTATCATGTCCTCGAGTCGAACGTCCTCGATCCCGAACTCGTCGCATGCCTGCTGAAGCTCATCGGCTGTGATGTATCCACTGCCATCTTTGTCGAAGTATTGGAAGGCCGCATATAGATGGTCTTCCCTCTCGACTTTGTTTAGGTGTAGAGTGGCAGCTATGAACTCTCCGTAATCTATGGTGCCACTGTTGTCAATATCAGCCTGAAGAATGAAGCCAACAAAGAATGTTTCGTCACAAGTTTGAGGAAAGCTTTTGCCAGTCAAGCACTCAAGCTGAATGGAAAAATGAGTGGGATGGGTGAAAAGGAAGCTTACGGCCTGCATGAGTTGAGATATCTCCGACTCCTTCATGTTGGCGCCCACCCTCTCCAGCCCAGCCTTGAGCTCCTCGTAGTTGATCTGCCCGCTGTTGTCGGTGTCCATCATCTTGAACATCTCCTTCAGCCCCGCGATCTCCTCCTCCGACAAGTTCTCCGCAATCACCTGCGTGAACAATCACATTTCATCAAATTCCAAGTTCAGTCGACAGCTGAGGTTGATAACCATAGATGATATATGCCGGTGCGCACTCTCAATGCCATCTTCTTGAGCTTGTTCATCGCCGAGAACTGCTTCAGCCGCGAGAGGACCGCCGAGTCCAGTGGCTTGTCGGGCGCCTCGCCGCTCATCTGCAGCCACGGGTGGCCTGCCGGAGACAAAGTGGAACAGCCATGAGTCCACTGCAACATTTGCACGAACACAATAGGTGCAAGGGCGAGCGGACTGACAGAGGACTTGGTGCGCGGTGAGCCGCTTCTTGGGGTCCCTGACGAGCACCTTCCTGAGCAGGTCCTTGGCGCCCTCCGACACGCTCGGCCACGGGTCCGAATCGAAGTCCAGCGAGCCGTGCAGCACCTGCTCGAAGATCCCCTGCTCCGTCTCTGCACGAATCCGTTGCACATGCATCAATGTCATGTTGCAGTTTCAGTAGGGCAAGCAGCTCTGGCACGATGAATGTACCTGCCCAGAAGGGAGGCACACCGCAGAGCAGGATGTACACGATGACCCCGGCGCTCCATACGTCGGCTTCCTGGCTGTAGTTCTTCTTCAGCACCTCCGGCGCCACGTAGTAGGGGCTCCCCACCACGTCCGTGAACATCTCGCCTGCACGAACCAACATCGTATCAGTGTCATGGCGCGGGCAGTTCTTGAACGAATGATCGATCGATGCCGTACCTGGTCTGAAGAACATGGAGAGGCCGAAGTCGATGGTCTTGAGCGCCGCGTCCTCCTCGTTGCCGACGAAGAGGAAGTTCTCGGGCTTGAGGTCGCGATGCATGACGCCGAGCGAGTGGCACGACTCCACCACGGCGACGATGACGCGGGCCAGCTCCGCGGCCTGCCGCTCGGTGTAGTGGCCCCTGCGCACGATCCGGTCGAACAGCTCCCCCCCGGCGCAGAGCTCCATGACGACGTGCACCGCCACGGCGTCCTCGTAGGCTCCCCGGATGGAGATGATGCTGGGGTGGCCGGCGAGGTGGTGCATGATCTGGATCTCCCGCCGCACGTCCTCCACGTCCTCGTCAGTGATGAGCTTCCGCTTGGCGATGGACTTGCACGCGTACTCCAGCCCCGTCGCCTTGTCCACGCACAGGTACGTCGTGCCGAACTGCCCTTGCCCCAGCTTCCTCCCGAGGCTGTACTTGTCCTTGAGGTTCTCGGTCTTGCGCCGGAGCACCGACTCCACCTGCAGCCCGGCGCTGGAAATGCGCTTGATGTGCCCCGATGGCTTCTTGGGCCGCGACTGCTGCCTCGGCGCCTGTGACTGAGCCGGCTGCGACGTCGACGGCTGCTGCTGCGCGGGAGGAGGAGGCTCTTTGTGCGCGGGCGCAGGCTGCAGTTGGGGAGGCGGTCTCGCCGGCTCGGAGATGACGATGGGTGCCGGAGGGGCCGTGTGAGTGGGCTCAGGCGGCCTGACCTCTGGAGGAGGAGCCGAGGCGGTAGGCTGGACCTGGACAATGGGGACGGAGCGGGAGGTGGTGGTGGGCTGGGAGGGGCTCGACGAGGCGGCGGAGCGATTTCGCCAGATGGAGCCAGAGATGTTGCTGAAGAAGCCGTTCTTGGCAAAGCTGCGGCGCGGGCCGACGCAGACGTTGCCCATCGGGCGCGTCCTGCGGCGGCAGCGGCGAACGACGATGACGGCGACGACAGCGCAGATCAGAGCCTTGATTTCACAGCGTTCGTCCTCGTCTGTTTGAGTCGCATGGCAGCGGCGGAACGCGCCCCGTTCCGCCGGGAAGCAGCGACCGACGTTGGAGGCGGAGAGGCGTGGGAGATTGGTGGTCTCGGTTCGTGGGAGGAGATGACCGGAGAAGACAAAAGGCGCTAAAATTGGTAACTGGGAAGGAGGAAGAAACAGAGTGGTAGCACGAGAACTCTAATTTTGGAGGGAAACAGGGGAGAACGCGGCAACAACAACTCAACTGTGATCACGCCGCGCGGGGAATTGGTTGGAGCGCGCCATTTTTGTGATGCTGTGTGTTGACTTAAATGTGTGAGAGAATTGACCACACTTTGTCGGGTCGAGGAGGCGGTGAGAACGATGTTGTCGACGTACAGCAAGAAGAAAGCTGTACCCTCCGCGCACTGAAGAACGAACAAGGATGTGTCGGAGCGTGAACACGTGAAGCCGATCGAGGTGATGAAGGTCGCGAAGCGCTGATACCACGCACGAGGAGCCTGCTTGAGACCGTATAGAGAACGGTTCACCCGACAGACGTGCTCGGGGCGAGTAGAGTCGATGAAGCCGGTGGTTTGGCGACTGTAGACGACCTCGGCGAGCTTGCCGTGAAGGAAGGTGTTCTTGACGTCGAGCTGGCGAGTCTCCCATTTAAGGGAGAACGCGATGGAGAGGACCACGTGGACCGTGGCCGGTTTGACAACCGGACTGAACGTCTCGTCGAAGTCAACGCCTTGCTCCTGAGAGAAACCGCGAAGCACCCAGCGTGCTTTGTAGCGGTTGAGGGAGCCATCCGGCTTCAGCTTGTGGTGAAAGACCCACTAGTCGGAGACGATGTTGGCGTTCCGAGGAGGAGGCACGAGATCCCAAGTGTCGTTGGCGAGGAGAGCACGATACTCCTCGGTCATAGCCTCGAGCTAGTTAGGATCCTTGAGCGCCGCACGTGCGGAGGAGGGAACCGGCGAGTACCTGTTGACAGAAGCATGCAGGTTAAGCCGCTCACGGGGAGGGACATGTATGCCGAAGGTGCTACACGTGTGATACTGTCGTCGTGGTGAAACAACATATGCCATGGGATGGCTTAAATGGGGGCCGAACTAGATGCTGGAGGATTCGGGAGAGGGGAACGAGCTGAAAAGCACGACAGAAAGGAACACAGATCTACCCAGGTTCGGGGCTCTCGTAAGGAGATAACACCCCTACTCCTGCTCTACTGGTTATTTATTTGGATCGATGATGTATACAACAATGGTGCTTCCAAGCTCTCTGCTAGAGGAGGAAGATGAACTGCTAAGTGTAGGAACACTCGGTCACCAACCCCTTACTAGGGCTCCCTGTGCCACCTTATATAGTGGTGGCCAGGGTTACAACGGTCATATGAGACCAGAAGACACCAACTACACTCCAAACTGGACATGCTGACGATGGCTAAGACCCTTGACTTTGCCCCTGATTGCTCTCGATGGGACTCCACATCCCTGTACCTTGTACCTCTTGGACTGTGACCTTACCACTGTGAGGTAAGGGCTGTACTTGTGCACAGTGAGGGTAGGTAGACCACCACTGTGCACCCTGTCAGCATGATCCCTCTCCATACTTGGCAGAACCTCCCCTTGATTGTAGGGACATGACATCTTAGCTGACTTCTGTATCCCGGATATGACCGTTGGCCATATCCTGGACCTATACGCCGGACCAATGACCTATGAAGGTCGGGTAATCCGGCCTCCCCTGCCCCTGCACAATATATCAAATAAGTTAGGCCGGCATATCTATGCATATGCCGGCACTTCTCAATTAGTATCCTGGTTATTCCGGCATATCTAAACTGATGCCGGGATATACTTATATGCCGGTCTGGCCGACGCTCCTATATTCCGGCCAGACCCCATCTAGGTCAAACGACACAAAGTCAACCTTACTCCTTGTAACTTTCTAGCCTCTTGACCCTACCGGGGGTCATCCCCCCGACACTAGTCCCCGAAGCTGCCGAGGTTCCCCAGTCTCAACTATGGAGCCTTGACAGGTTCAATCATATCATCTTTTCGTTATACCCCGACTCTCCGTTATATCCCGATGACCAGATTATATGCCGGGACATCCGCGCATATACCGGCCACTGTTCCTTCTCCAAAAGTTAATCCGGCCGGCCCTGAGGGTATTCCGGACGGAACTTATTCTCCGGGCAGTTATGCCGGCATATAGATGAGACTTCCTTGAGAAGCCATGCCCGACAGTTTGCATCGAAACTTGCAACTGCCCTGCCACCACGAACGGTCACACGATGTGACGGTTCATAGTGCATTTACTCCCTGCCATCATTGCCTAGCGGCACGGTTACAGTAACCGCCGCCCCACTCCGTGCCGCCACGTGGCGACTTACCGCAGAAACGGTCGGGGTAGTGGAGCACTACCACCCCCACGACCCTTACCCGGCGATATATAAATAGGGCGGCGGGGGTAAACTTCTCCTTTTTACCCCACACCATCGTCTTCTTCCCCTGTCCCTTTGCCTCCTGCGCTTCACCGCCGGACCGAGGAACAGAGAACCTGCTCCGCCGTCGATCTGCTCCACACCGACGCCGACGCTCGACGACGCCCGACATCTTCGTCGACGACGTCGCCGCCGCCGCCTCTTTCCTCCGCGATATAGCTGGGAGATTGGACCTTCTTCTGCACGTTCGCCGCCGCTGTTCCACCGCCGTCAGCCAAGCTCCGGTAGGTTCTTCTTCCGTCTTTGTTCTTCATCTTTTCTGCTTCTCTGTAGCTTCGCAATGGTAACCCTACTTGCATAGATCTGCGGCAGTTCCTCTGCTTGATATCTCTTTGATTCGATTAGCATTGCTAGCATCATTCCTTAGCAGTTTGCAGGTGTTCTTCCTTAGAAGTTTTACCCACGTTTGTTTCCGATTTTAACTGCGATGGTAGATCCTCTTTTCCTGCTAACTTCTGTGAGAGTGGTATGCCGGAGAGACTAACCTCCCTCTTTTCTCTGATCTTGATAGGATTAACATCACAGGACTCCGGCTCTCACGCCTTGTTCCGGCCATCAAGATGGCTTCCTCAAGCATGACGGGTACCTCGGCCTCAGAGGAAGATAACTCGGCCCAGCTCCAAGGACGCTCCGGCTGGGAGGGGTCGGAGGTTACCCCGGCCGACATATCCTAGATCACATCCACCAGGAGAGTCCCGGAGGGTGTTGCATGCCGGCTACCGGCGGGAGAGACTGTGCCGGCACCTGAACCCGGCGAACGAGTTGTCTTCATTGCCCACTTCGAGCGGGGTTTCGGCCTGCCGGCGTCGGACTTCTTCCGGGACTTCCTCGACACCTACGACCTGCAGCCTCACCATATCCCGGCGAACGCGGTGATGATCCTCTCCGCCTTCGCTGCATTCTGCGAAGGCTTCGCCGGCATAGAGCCCTTCTCCCAAGCCTGGGCGAAGTACTTCCAACTAAGGAAGCAAGTCATCCAAGAGCCGCCCCGGAGCAAGGATGACCCACCGGAGACGGCCCAGGAGAAGAAGGACCGCCCCATGACCCTATGCGGCGCGGCCACCATCATGTCCCGGAAGGGCTCGGACTTCCCCAAGGTGGAGCTGCTTGAATCTTGCAAAAAATGGCAGAAGAGCTTCTTCTACGTCAAGAACACCACCGACGTCGACCTGCTCAACCTGCCGCCATTCGTGGACGAGCCACCCTTGGCGATGAAGAACTGGACCTATAACCAGAAGAACTCCGTGATGCCGGTGAATGCTCTCCACCGGGTTAAGGGCGAGCTCCGGGATGCCGGCCTTACCCCTCAAGATTTAGTGGCATGCTTTATCAGCCGGCGCGTCTCCCCTCTGCAGCGCCGGTCACATAAAATCTGCCAGATGAGCGGGCCCATGGACCCCACCCGGCATTCTACACACGAGCTGACTCCGGCCGACATTCTGCGGTGGATCAAGGACATCTGCAAGTCCTCTCAGGCCACCTTTGCCTGGGGACTTGAACCATACAGCCGGGATCGGCCCGCCCCAATGGTAAATACTTTGGCCGATACATATTCTCTTGTCCGGCATATAGACACTTATCATGCATGGCCCGAGATATTGCTATTTGCCGACATACTTATAATGCTTGATCCGACATACTTCTTGCACCGGCATATTTCTTGCTTCTGACCCATTTACTTTGCCTTATGCAGAAGTTCAGCTTCCAGAGCATGGAGAACTCCCGGATCCAGATCGCGGCAGACCGCACCGCTGCGGACGTTGAAGATCCGGATCATTGGGACAAGCTGCCCCGGAACACCCGTGCTGCCTCTGCCGCGGGTAAGGCCTCTTCATCCCGGCATTTCACTCAAGACTGGAGTGATGATGACTCCGATGAAGACTGCCAGATGTTTATCTGCCCGACACCTCTTGCTTATGCTCTTCCAGAAACACCTGTTGCTTATGCCTTTCCAATGCCATCCTCAGCAATCCCGGACGACATGGTTGTCGACGCCGCCCCTTTGAACCAGGGACCTCCTTCCACCGGCGGACGTGCCGGCCGGAAGCGAGGCGTGAAGCCCCAGCCCGACACACCTCAGCAATAGAAAAGGCAGAAGGTTGGCGTGCCCATTCCGAAGAAACAGAGGCCTGTTGCCTCGGGGTAAGTTTCTTTTGTTTACGTTGTTTCCGACATACTTCCTTCTTTGATTACTAACTTGATGCTTTTCTCTCATTCAGGGCTCCTCTTGCGCCGGAACATGCTTCCAGCTCAAGTGCCAGCCCGAACATTGAAAAACTGGCGGCCACTGCCACCCCCGACATACCTTCAGCAAGCCATACTACTTCACCGGCGCCGGCATCTTCGCATGCGCCTGACAAGACTACCTCCCCGGCGAAGGACGATCCTCTGCCGGAACAAGACAACTCTGCCCCCGACGTCCACTCGGACTCGGGGGCTCAACAGGGTCCTTCGGCTTCTGATGTCCACATGGACACAGGAGCCCAGCAAGATGCCTCGGATTCTGGTGCGCCCACCAGCGGCGTCGGGACTACTGAAGATGCTGGCGCAAGCACCAAGAGCGCCGGCATAGATAACAAAGGAAAGGGCCCTGCAGTACCAGAAGTCCGGGCTATCCCGGAACCTGCCTCTGCTGGACAAGCTGCACCTGCCGCGCCGGAACAACCAGCGCCCAAGACTCCAACAACCGAGAAGACTCCTGCCCCGGCCAAGCCTGCTGCCCTGGCCAAGACCTCTGTCCCGGACAAAACCTCTGCCCCGGTCAAGTCCGGCACCCTCAAGATCAAGCCGACCAAGTCCGGCACACAATCCGCCGCCACTGGTGCTGCCAGAGTAGCACCCCGGCCCAGCTCTGCCCTGGCCCTGCATTCTGGCAAGGCAGCATCCCGCCCGGCTCCCGGCCCAGCTTCTTTGATACGCCGGAACTTGAGGGCCGCGTCTCCCTGCTGTCGAAAAGCGACAAGAGCCTTGGATCTCTTAAGGAGCACTGCATCAGGTGGAATGACGCCGTCAGTATGGACACTGCCGACTCCAGGAGCAAGAAGTTGGCCGAAGCTTCGGCCACAGGCAATCCAGCTGATATCCTGGCCGCGAAGCCCGTTCCTATTGCTTGTGAGCTCCTCAGCCTCCAACAAAGACTTCACCTCCTGGCCGATGCCACCAACGTAAGTCTTTTCTGCATATATATCCCCAGTCCCCAAAAATGTCGGCTGTCCGGGATACGGACATCCGGGATTTTCCAATACCTTTTTTAGTTAGCTATTCTCAAATTAACTGTCCAACATATGAGCTCGATCCGAGCTTCAAATCCTAGTCACCGAGAGCCGGGATAGGTGCGCAGCACCTGTGCCGGGTCTTCTCCGATCTCACATCTTAATCATTTTTCAAATCCTCTTGACCGAGATATAAGCTCGATTCGAGCTTCAAATCCTAGTCACCGAGAGCCGGGATAGGTGCGCAGCACCTGTGCCGGGTCTTTAACAATCTCAATACTTCATATAATCTTCAATTGTGCTGGTATGCTAGACTTTTCTCATAACCTTTCAAATCCTAACACCTTTGCAGCGCATGAACAATGCACGCGCCGACATGTACCACGACTTGGTGTGCGAGCACCGGAAGTTGTCAGATGCGCATAGCAAGCTCCGGCTTGAACTGTCCCAGAAAGGTAACCTCAGCCGACATATCCCTATATACCGGGTGACTTGCCTCTTTTTTTCTGAATACACCTCCTGCCGGCGTACCTTAATATGCTGACACATAACCTTTTTTCGACGTTCTGCAGCTGGTGCCGAAGCACAAGTCACCGCGCTCCTACAGCGGGTGAAGGAGCTGACCGGTATGCCAGATTCTGCGGATCTTTTTCCACTCCACTTGTACTTCAAATCCTTTAACTCTTGCCATTGTTCTCTATCTTGACATTTTCTTAACTTCAAATCCTTGCAGATGAGAAAGTTACACTGGAGGCACGCCATCAGGACTGTACACCCTCAGTGGATGTGGCCAAGCAGCTGGATGACCGGGATGCCGCCCACAAGGCCGAGGTTGAGCAGTTGAAGGGCCGGATTGCTGAGCTTCTGGAGGAGAAAGAGCAGAGCGAGGGCCAACTCAAGAAAGCCCAGGAGCTGCTTGTCACTTTTGAGGCCGATGCATCCAACACCCATGCTGAACTGGATGGCTTAAAGGAGCAGGCCACCAAATGGGAAGTTGCCATTGCCCAGCTCAATGCCGAACTCGCCAGTAAGCTTCAAATCCTTTTCCTTATCTTGCCCGACATAACCTTTGCGCCGACACATCTTTTCCTTTTGCTAACTTGCTTGTCCTGTTTCAGACATGTTTCCTCCTTCCGTCGAAGACGTTGAGAAGGCTTTGCAGGTGGATCGAGAGAACCGGGGTGTTCTGATTACCTCGGCCAACTGGGACATGTCAGAGCAGTTGGTGGCCCTGCAAGCCTGGAAGGACGCCATGACCTCCTACACCGATGATCTCTTCCTTGGCGCTCAGGAAGCATATTCTACTCTGTGGCCGGGACAAAGGACGCCCACTGACCCCGTCGGCCTCGGCAATGATCTGCAGCTCGCCAAGGTTCGCCTCAGGGAATGGCGGGATTCCGGCGCCCGGGTGGGAGCTGATGAAGCTCTCACCTACTTCCTCTCTTGGTACGAAAAAGCTGATTTGGAGACTTTGCGCACTGTGCGCGAAGGATCTATCTGGACCACGGATCCGGAACACATCCGGCGCCGGCGGGAACTGGCCCACAGCTATGTGGACTATGCCGACACCGATGCCTTTGTCCGGGACATCCGCGAGCCGGAGAAGAAGGACGACGCCAAGGCTCCTGCCGACGCTGAGAGCTCCGACTCCAGCCAAGATGAAGAGGAAGCTGAAGAGGCCGACACTGACATTCCGGAACAGGGATCTGCCCTAGGCGGAGGTGATGGCTCCATTCCATCTGCTGGGTCCGGCACTCCTGAAGCCGACATCTCCACCGCTACAGCTCCACCAGCCGGCGGCTCTGCTTCTGCCCCTGCTTCTTAACTTTGCCGCACCAAAAACTTTAAGCTTTATCAGATCCCCGGTATGCCGGGTGCAGATGTAATATATACTCTATTTCCCTTTAGTTTGCTACCTGAACAAGTTTTAACTTTGTTTGCTTGTTTATGAATGCCGGATCATCTTTTGGCTAAGTCACCGAGTTTGTTTTCCTGTTTCCTCAACTTCACAACCTTGGCTACTTGTCTACCTTATTTGGCTTTCGACATATGAGTCTCAAGGTTGCTTCATTAAACATACAGTACTTAAACTTTGAAACTTAGACTTCAAATCACCCGACATTTCAAGTTTTAACTTTAGCAACAACGTAAATGTCGGTTCGCTTGCTTTATATTTCCTTAGCCGTTTTCCATGTGTAGACAATCTCCGGCATCTACTCTTGCTAGCCATGAAGCCGGGTTTCGGACAGCAGCTAAGTCGAAGAGCGGCCTTTGGTGCCGACACACTACTAGGCCGACATAGGAAACATTCAAATCAAGCCAGCCGGCATATTTACAAAACTGAAAATAAACAAGGATATATCTCGGAGGCAGTGCCCGCTCTCTTCGGGATGCCGACATTTCATTCATTAGTCTTGTGCCGGCATAAAGCGCCGGCGTACAAAAGCAAATATGGAAATACATACATTATGCTGCTTAGGAGTAAAAGGGACGGAGTAGGGCTATGTTCCATGGTCGCTTGGTTTCTTCTCCGGACCTGTCCACCTTGTCCTTCTTGGGGGCCTGCGCATCTATAAGATAATAGGCATCATTGTGCAGAGCTCTGCTCACAATGAATGGCCCCTCCCATGGAGGAGTTAACTTATGCCAGCCTTCAGTGCCTTGACTTAGCCGGAGTACTAGATCTCCCTCTTGGAATCTCCTTGGATTTACCTTCTGCGCATGATAGCGTCTGAGGTTCTGCTGATATACTGCTGTTCTTGACAGTGTTATTTCTCTTGCTTCTTCCAGCAGATCAACATCATTTTCCCTGGCTTCTTTAGCCTCTTCCTCCGTATATAGCACCACTCTTGGTGCATCGTGTATCACATCTGTAGAAAGCACAGCTTCTGCTCCATACACAAGAAAAAAGGGTGTATAGCCTGTTGACCTATTCGGAGTTGTCCTTAAACTCCAAAGCACTGCTGGCAATTCATCTAGCCAACATCCCGGAGTTTTCTCCAGTGGCTCTATCAGCCGGGGTTTTATGCCGGATAACACTAGTCCATTTGACCTCTCTACTTGGCCATTGGCACAAGGGTGAGCGACCGACGCAATGTCCAGCCGGATTCCCACCTCCTCACAAAATCTGGCAAATGGCCCTTGTGCAAAGTTCGACCCATTGTCAGTGATGATGCCATGGGGAACACCATATCTCAAGATTATATCTTTTAAGAATTTCACTGCTGTGTGACCATCACACTTGCTTATGGGCTTCACTTCAATCCATTTGGTGAACTTGTCCACCATGACCAGGATATGGGTCATCTTTCCCCTTGCCGGCTTAAAAGCCCCGACCATATCCAGGCCCCAAACAGCAAAGGGCCAGGTTATCGGGATAGTCTTCAAGGCAGACGCCGGCTGATGAATCTGGTGGGCATACCGTTGACACCCATTGCATTTCCGGACCAAGTCTTCGGCTTCATGCAGTGCCGTCGGCCAATAGAACCCATGCCGGAATACCTTCACCACTAATGCTCTGGATGAAGCGTGATGACCGCACTCCCCCTGATGAATTTCCCGGAGCATCTCCAAGCCTTCAGCAGATTCAACACATCTCTGTAACACTCCGGTGGCACTTCTTTTGTATACTTCCTTGTTTATGATGGTATATCCTTTGGATCTCCTTGCAATCTGGCGCGCCTCGGTTTCATCCGCTGGCACTTGACCATTCATCAGGAAATCCATGATTGGATGTGCCCATGAGGGCACTTCCCTGACAGTGAATACTGCCTGATCTAGCTCCATCATTTCGACCGACACATAATCGATCTCCATGGGCTGCGAAGTCCCCGGGATTGAGGGATCAGTCCCCGGGTATGCCGGCACAGTCCCCGGGTATACCAGCACAACCTCTTGGCACATCTTACCCTTGCCTTTATTTCTGCTCCGGAATACCGCGCTTACAGCATATGTCGGCCCAGTCCCCGGGACTAAGAGAGCAGTCCCCGGGTTATCTGACCTGGCTCCGGCATCTATTTCCATCGGAACTGCATCCTCCGGGCTTGGCGGGACATAAATGGACGATGATTCCGGCGAGGGCTTGATTGATGGCTTCCTCAGATGCTCCAACGAAATGCCGGGCGGGATTGAATCTCTGGAAGATCCCAGCTTGGACAATGTGTCGGCTGCTTCATTCTGAGCCCGGGGAACATGCCGGAACTCACATCCTTCGAAGTAACCACTCAACTGCTACACCAGGAAACGGTAGGATCCCATGTTTGCATCATGCGCATCCCATATGCCGGAACACTGCTGAATCACTAAGTCAGAATCACCAAAACACATAATCCGGCGAATGCCTATGTCCTTAGACACCTTCAGGCCATGCACAAGTGCCTCATATTCCGCCACATTGTTTGATGCTGCAAAATGAATCTGCAGAACATATCTCAATTGGTCATTCTTGGGTGAACTGAGAACTATGCCGGCACCCAGGCCATGTATTGTCTTGGAACCGTCGAAATGCATCCTCCAATAATTTGCATCTGGCAATGGTGGCTCATATTGTATCTCGGCCCAATCAATGAAGAAATCAGCCAACACCTGGGACTTGATTGTATCCCTCTTATCATACTGAGGTGTATATGGTGACAACTCTATTGCCCACTTGGCTATCCTGCCACTGGCAACTTTGTTGCCTATGATTTCTGAGATAGGGGCCTCGGCCACTACCCGGATTGGGTGCTCCTGGAAGTAATGCTTGAGCTTTTTGGCCGCCATATAAACACCATACGTCATCTTCTGATAATGGGGGTAGTTTTGCTTCGAGGTGGAAAGGACTTCACTCAAATAATATACCGGCCGCTGCACGGTTTTGCCTCCTTCCTCTCGCTCTACTACCACCACTGCACTGACAACTCTGTTGGTCGCCGCTATATAGAGCAGCATTGGCTCCCTGGGCATCGGAGATGCCAGCACCGGCGATGTTGACAACATCTGTTTCAGTTCCTTGAAAGCTGCATCTGCTTGCATTGTCCAGACAAATGTGTCGGACTTCTTCATTAATTGATATAACGGCAAAGCTTTCTCGCCCAGCCGGCTTATGAAACGGCTCAGGGATGCGAGGCACCCCGTGAACTTCTGTACTTCCTTCAAATCTGTCGGTGGCTTCATTCTCTCTATGGCACGAATCTTGCCAGGATTCACCTCAATTCCCCGGCTGGAAACCAGGAAACCGAGCAATTTGCCAGCCGGCACACCGAAGGTACACTTAGCCGGATTCAACTTCATCCGGAATCTCCTCAAGTTTGCAAAGGTTTCCCGGAGGTCATCTACGAGAGTCTTGCTCTCCTTGGTTTTTATGACGACATCGTCGACATATACCTGCACATTTTTATCTATTTGGTCATGCAAACACTTTTGCATTCACCTCTGGTAAGTTGCTCCGGCATTTCTTAAACCGAATGGCATAGTGAGATAGCAATAAGCCCCATATGGGGTAATAAAGTATGTCTTTATTTGATCCGGCTCATACAAGGGGATCTGGTGGAAACCAGAATAAGCATCTACGAATGATAACAGTTCACATCCAGCCGTGGAATCAATCACTTGATCGATCCGAGGTAGCGGGAATGGATCTTTAGGACATGCCTTGTTCAAGTTGGTGTAATCGACACACATCCGCCATACTTTCACTATGGCGGGCTCATCCTTCTTCTTTTCCACCAAAACCGGATTAGACACCCAATCCGGATGAAGCACTTCTTTGATAAAGCCGGAGGCTAGGAGCCTGGCCACTTCGTCCCAGATGGCTTTCTTTCTATCACCTGCATTCCGCCGGAGCGGTTGCTTCACCGGCTTAGCATCCGGTCTCACATGCAATGCGTGCTCAGCCAGCTCCCTCGGCACACCTTGCAGGTCTGAAGTAGACCATGCAAAGATATCCCGATTCTCACGGAGGAAGCTGATGAGCTCGCTTTCCTATTTGGGATCCAAACCTGCCCCGATGAGGGCATAGCGCTCCGGGAAAGCCTCATCCAGAGGCACCTTCTTGACTTCCTTGGCCACTTGAAAAGAAGTGCCGCCACTTGGGTTTGTCATGCCCGGCAAAGGTGTGCCGGTCACGACTGTTTCAGCAATCTCCACTGCTCGCTTGAGCCTCTTCTTTTCCTCTGCAATGATCAGAGTCTCGGCCAGATTAGATCCGGCTGTTGCACATGCCATCGAGCGCTTGTAATCACCAATGATGGTGATCACTCCCTTGGGCCCCGGTATCTTCATCTTCAGATACGCAACATGCGTAGAGGCCATGAACTTTGCCAGTGCCGGCCTACCCAGCAAAGCATGGTAGGGGCTTTCCAGATCCACCACCTCAAACATGAGGTTCTCCACCCTGCAGTTATCCCGGTTGCCAAACATGACATCCATCCGGATCTTGCCCATCGGCGCACACGACAGTCCCGGCACAATGCCGTGGAATGTGGTCTTGCTTGGCTCCAGCATATTTTCCTTGATGCCCAGCTTCTGCATCGTATCCCGGTACATGATATTGATGCTGCTCCCATTGTCAATGAGGACCTTGCTGAATATCATGTTATTAGCCGGCCCGACGAATGTCGGATCCATCACCAGAGCATACCCGCCGGGGTTTGGCATGATCCTGGGATGATCTGCCCTGTCCCAGCCAATGACCTGGTCAGACCAGTACATTAGCTTCGGGACTGCCGACATAACGGCATTCACCTCCAAACACCGCCGGTACAAGCTCTGCTTGTCTGTTCTTTCGGTCTCAAAGACCATGTAGCTCTAATCATGTTCCTTGTACTCATTCCGGCCCGCTGCTGGGCCTCCGGCATAGTGCTCCGGGTTATAGTTCTGATCTACTTGATTTACGCCGGCATTTCCGGCATTGCTGTGATTCCCGGGATTAACCGGCCTAGGCAGGACTGCAACTGTATTTGCACCTGTCAACGGCGATGGAGCTGCCGGGATAGATGGTCTAGCCGGCCCCCAGGGACCTGCACGACCTGCTAATATGTCGTCCAGCCATGAACAGTTTCTTGTCAAATGATTTGCCGGCTTACCCAACTGGAATGTGTGAAACACACAAGGCTTGTCCATGGCCAGACCCACCGTATACTTCGGCCATTGCTTTTTCTGGCTGGCGCCGCCGCCGGCATTCTTGTTGATCCAGACATTCTTCTTCTGGAAGGGCTGCGCTTGCTGCTGTGGCTGTTGTTGCTGCTGCTGAGGCTGCTGATTGCCCTCATATCTCGGACGCTGGCTACTGCCGGCTGTCGGGGGGATGACCCCCGGTAGGGTCAAGAGACTAGAAAGATACAAGGACTATGGTTGACTTTATGCCGGATTATCAAGGAAGGGCCTGGCCGGAATATAAGAGCATCGGCCAGGCCGGCATATTTGTGTATCCCGGCTAATGTCCGGATATACCGGTATAACCGGGATACGTATTGAGGAATGCCAGCATATACATAGATATGCCGGCCTAACTTATATGTTATATCGTGCAGGAGCAGGGTAAGCCGGATTACCCGACCTTCATAGGCCGTTGGTCCGGCATATAGGTCCAGGATATGGCCAACGGTCATATCCGGGATACATAAGTCAACTAAGGTGTCCTATCCCAACAATCAAGGAGGGATTCTGCCCAGTATGGAGAAGTATCATGCTGATAGGGTGCACAGTGCTGGCCTACCTACCCACTCTGTGCACAAGTATAGCCCTTACCTCACAGAGGTAAGGTCACAGTTCAAGAGGTACAAGGTACAGGGATGTGGAGTCCCATCGAGAGCAATCAGGGAGAAAGTCAAGGGTCTCTGCCTTCGTCAGCAAGTCCTATTTGGAGTGTAGTTCGTGTCTTCTGGTCTCTCGTGACCGTTGTAACCCTGGCCACCACTATATAAGGTGGCACAGGGAGCCCTAGCAGGGGGTTGGTCACTCTGTGTTCTTACACTTAGCAGTTCGTCTTCCTCCTCTAGCAGAGGGCTTGGAAGCACCATTGTTGTGTACTCCATCGATCCAAATATATAACCAGTAGAGCAGGAGTAGGGGTGTTATCTCCTTACGAGAGCCCCGAACCTGGGTAGATCTGTGTTCCTTTCTGTCGTGCTTTTTAGCTCGTTCCCCTCTCCCGAATCCTCCAGCATCTAGTTCGGCCCCCATTTAAGCCATCCTATGGCATATGTTGTTTCACCACGACGACACCGGCGCCCCCTTGTTCTTCCTCCACAGTGGCTACTTGTGCCGTTCCGTACCGGTAATCCGGCCTTTCATCTCTTCTCTTGTTCTGGTTATCAGAGCGATAATATTGCCCTGGTCTCCCGGTGCTGTTGTTGTTCCCCTGGGTCTGCCCCTGTCCTTGTGAATCGAGGGTGGGCTGCATGGGATCTCCCAGAGCATAACTATCGGCAATCTTGATTGTCTCGGCCAACGTGGCCGGCATTTCCCTCTGAAGCTTTTGCCACAACATGGTGCCATGCCGGCACCCATGAGCGAACCACATGATGGCCTGCTGCTCCACAACTCCTTCGCAGGAATTGCGCAATGTTCACCACCTGGTCAGGTAGTCACGGTCGGTCTCATTTACTCCTTGCCGGCAGTTGGCCAGCTGATGCGGACGGTTAGGCCTCTTGTATGTACTGGTGAAGTTTGACACAAACTGCTCTTCGAAATCAACCCAGCCGTTGATACTTCCGGCCGGCAGATTATTCAGCCATATCCTGGCTGGTCCTTCTAGCATTTGCGGTACATATCGTACCGCCCACCTGAGGTTTCCTCCGGCAATGTTCACTGCGGTGGAGTAATCCTCCAACCAATCTTCCGGCTTTGTACTGCCGTTGTATGTCCTCGCGCCACGCGCGAGCTGGAAGTAGTAAGGTACCGGCTCACCCATAATCCGGGGTCCAAAGCACATAGGACCCGGAGCTCCTTACCTCTCCACCAACTCTGATTGGTGAATTATGTCCAGCTTGAAGCGCGCATCACTTGCTGCCAAGGACCGAGGTCCTAGCCGGGATGCAATTGGGCCCGCGATCATCTTTTGCTGCTGCTGCTCCGGCTGACACTGCTCATTTCGCTGGCCTTGCTGATACTGCTGGCCTTGTTGATGCTGCTGCTGATATCCCGCCCTGGCAAGGGCGGAGTTCCCATCATCTTCCCGATGTCTCAGCTGACCTGCACCTTGCTGCTGTGCTGCACCCCCGGCGCCTTGCTGCTGACGCCGAGCAGCACTATTACCCCGGCCACCACCGGCCGACACTGCTCCTTGCCCGGCCGGCATATTCTGGCCAGCCTTCTTGCTGCCGACATATTTGCCAGCTTGGCCGGTACTCTTTTGAACTATTGCTTGCTTTCCGGCGATTGCCGGATCATACACCTGGATCTGCTTGTCCCGGCGGCCAGAGGTCACACTTCCGGCACGCCGGGCGCTTGGATGCGGGGACGAAGCTTCCCCCCTTGACCTTGCGCCGGCACCTCCCACCGACGCAACGTACTGGGATGCCCCGGCACCTAGGTTTGCCTTCTTAAAGGCCTCCTGCTGCTTGGTAGCTTCAGACAAAAGATGGTTAAGCCGGGCTTGCTGCTCATGCAGTGCTTCGCCGGACAAATTAGATAAGTCCTTAGCTACCTCCGCTGCTGCTCTAAGGTTCTTCACTGGTGAGCTATAGACTACCTTAGGCACAGTGCTTGTTGCAGTATGACTCTTAGCTCTAGCATCTTTACCTAGCTCAGTGTTAAGATCTCTACCTCTAGTTCTAACCTCATCTATCCGGCTAGGCCGGGTTACCACAGGAGTAAAACCATGGGCTACCTCATACTCACTGAGTTGCCGGTTAAACCGTTCGTGCTCCTGATGCATGGCCAGGGCCTCGTCGACGAGGGCCTGACGAGATCCCTCCAGGACCTCCCTTGTCTGCTCCGGATCATCGCCGGATCGCACCGGCTCGAGAAGCCGATCGATGATGGGAAGAAGCACCTATCCCCTAGCTAGCACGCCGGAAGTGCCGGCCAGGTTCTCAACGCGCTCCAACGGAGGACGCGCCGACCTCTTGGCCTTCGGCGGCTCCGGGGGAGTATCTCCTGCTGCTGCTGCTGTTGCTTTGCCGGCATCCTCCGCCGGCGGCACAGATGTGCCGGCCATCATCACCTCGGCCGACTCTACTGAGCGAGCGCTACGCCCAGCGTGACCCAGCCGATGTGACGGCGGATCCGCCGCCATCAGCACCTCTTCCCTGCAAACTCTCTCAGTCCCCACGTACACCTCGTGGGAACCGAAAGACATGATCCGGCCATCCTTGGGGAACGGCCGGCCGCCGAGACATCCGGCGTTGTCACTGATGAAACTGAGCGAGCCTAGCCTCTGGACGAGGCCAGAGACCACGCGCACTCCCGAAGCTGCTATCATGGACCCCGTCCGAATAAACACTCCACCCAGCATATCGATCTGCCCCACGGTGGGCGCCAAATGTCGTCGTGGTGAAACAACATATGCCATGGGATGGCTTAAATGGGGGCCGAACTAGATGCTGGAGGATTCGGGAGAGGGGAACGAGCTGAAAAGCACGACAGAAAGAAACACAGATCTACCCAGGTACGGGGCTCTCGTAAGGAGATAACACCCCTACTCCTGCTCTACTGGTTATTTATTTGGATCGATGATGTATACAACAATGGTGCTTCCAAGCTCTCTGCTAGAGGAGGAAGATGAACTGCTAAGTGTAGGAACACTCAGTCACCAACCCCTTACTAGGGCTCCCTGTGCCACCTTATATAGTGGTGGCCAGGGTTACAACGGTCACATGAGACCAGAAGACACCAACTACACTCCAAACTGGACATGCTGACGATGGCTAAGACCCTTGACTTTGCCCCTGATTGCTCTCGATGGGACTCCACATCCCTATACCTTGTACCTCTTGGACTGTGACCTTACCACTGTGAGGTAAGGGCTGTACTTGTGCACAGTGAGGGTAGGTAGACCACCACTGTGCACCATGTCAGCATGATCCCTCTCCATACTTGGCAGAACCTCCCCTTGATTGTAGGGACATGACATCTTAGCTGACTTCTGTATCCCGGATATGACCGTTGGCCATATCCTGGACCTATACGCCGGACCAACGACATATGAAGGTCGGGTAATCCGGCCTCCCCTGCCCCTGCACAATATATCAGACAAGTTAGGCCGGCATATCTATGCATATGCCGGCACTTCTCAATTAGTATCCCGGTTATTCCGGCATATCTAAACTGACGCCGGGATATACTTATATGCCGGTCTGGCCGACGCTCCTGTATTCCGGCCAGACCCCATCTAGGTCAAATGACACAAAGTCAACCTTACTCCTTGTAACTTTCTAGCCTCTTGACCCTACCGGGGGTCATCCCCCCGACAGATACACGGGCAAGGGCACTGGCGAGGGTGCATGCGCCGGCGAAGGTGGCGCGGAGGGCGCCGGTGAGGGCGGCGCGGAGGGCGCCGGTGATGGCGGCGCAGAGGGTGCCGGCGAGGGCGGCACCGTAGGAGTGTGCGGGACAACCGGAGGAATGACGATAGAAGGAACGTCATTGATAAACTTGTAAGTGGCAGCAGAGGGAGGCTGCGGCGAGGAAAAGGGAAAAGTAGACTCGTCAAAAACAACATGGCGAGAAATGAGGACGCGCTGAGTGGCAAGGTCCATGCAGCGATAGCCCTTATGATGAGGTGAAAAACCAAGAAAAACACAAGCACTAGACCGGGGCGTGAGTTTGTGAGACATAGTGGATGCGGTGTTGGGGTAGCAAAGACAACCAAAAACACGAAGAGACAAGTAGTCGGGGTGCGTGTGATGAAGAGCAAAGTATGGGGAGGGCACGCTAGTGGTTTTGGTGGGGAGGCGATTAAGGAGGTGAGTGGCGTGATGAAGAGCTTCGACCCAAAAATGAGGCGATAAACTAGCCTGAAATAAAAGAGGACGCACGATGTCATTGACTGTACGTATAACACGCTCAGCTTTACCGTTTTGTTCGGAGGTGTATGGGCACGAGAAGCGAATGTGTATGCCGTGTGCGGCGGCGAGGGAGTGGAGTTTGACATTATCGAACTCACGACTGTTGTCACACTGTATGGATGCAAGAGACAAATTAAACTGTGTATGAGCGAACGTGTGAAAAGAGGCAAGCATGACGTAGGCATCAGATTTTAGGCGAAGAGGGATGGTCCACAAAAAATGAGTAAAATCATCAAGAATGACTAAGAAATATTTAAATTCAGAAGTACTCAAGACCGGAGATGTCCAAAGGTCGCAGTGAATTAACTCAAAAGGACGAGTGGTTCTAGTGGTGGAAGAAGAAAATGGCAAACGTACATGGCGTCCAAGTCGACATGCATGACAAAGAGTACTATGAGAGACTTATTTATGAGAAGGCAAAGAAATATGCTGTAAAAGACGACGATATGCATCGTGATCAGGGTGACCGAGGTGACGATGCCAAATATCGTGAGGGGTGGTGGTTGTGGTGAGAGCACGGGGCGCTGGGTGCTGGAAAGAATAAAGCTCCCCCGTACTATTGCATCGAAGAAGTTCATGCCGAGAAAAAAGATCCCTCACAGAAAAACCAAAAGGATCAAAATCGACGGAGCAATTATTATCAGTAGTGAACTGACGAAGAGAGACAAGATTTTTAATAATGCGAGGTGTAACAAGAACATCGCGAAGATGAAGAGGATGGTTAGATAAAAAAGAAGGAAGTGAAACATGACCAGAGGAGGAGACGGGAACAGAGGAGCCGTCTCCAACGGTAACATGACGATAAACAGGGTGTGGAGAAAGAGAGTGAAGGATACCGGCATCTTTGGAGAGGTAGGCGGTGGCGCTGCTGTCGAAGACCCACTCCGTGGGGGATGAGGGAGCCCATGTTTGCACCGATGCCGACGGCGCAACATAGAAGGCGGTGTGACCGGCATGAGGAAGATCCGCGTTGTGGGCGACGTAGCCGGCTGTCGTGGGGATGACTATCTGGGTAGGCCAAGGGCAGAACCATCTGTCGGCTGACGTCCCAGGAATCACCATAGCATTAGGCCAGAGAGGCCGGCTTCAATCGAAGAGCCGGCTACGCTAGCAGTCGGCTGGCGACTTCTCCGGTCTCACCCGAGCCGGCAAAGACGATGAAACTCCTCCAACGGATGCTTTACCAAAAGCTGCGTGGCCCCGACAAGATCGACAGAAGTGGGAGACAAGCGTGACGCCAGCCACGCTCGGCCTCCACCAACCAACGGGCAAGACCCTCCTCCACGAAAGGATCCAAGGCAGAGCAGAGGGCATATGCCTCGAAGATGCCGGTCCAAGAGGAAAAGGCACTTTACAAAGTTGCCAGCGCCCAGACAGAGGGTCAGAGGACGGCGGGCCCATGTCAAGACCACGGCCACGGAGGAGCCGGCAGCCGGGCGGCCGTACACCTAACCTGTAACCAGGCCCCCGCCTATATAAGGGGGCCTGGACCCTTAGACTAGGGAGATCGAACTCTTCTTCTTCTACCTCTAGACAATACAGCTCGAGGAGCCTTGTAGCCACCGTGTGCTGAGAATAAGAAACAAGGCAGGAAGTAGGGGTGTTACCTCCGGAGTGGAGGGCCCTGAACCTGGGTAATCGCTGGTGTCCTAGTAACACAATCCCGAGCCGGACCCGTCGTCGCACACCGTTGAGCCCCTCCGTTAAGCCATCCCCATGGCTACTGTCACCAAAATACCATGACAGTTGGTGCCCACCGTGGGGCAACGCACGGTGACGATCGGAGTAAAGTTCCGGCCGGGATCCCCATTGACTCTTAGCGAGAAGGTCGCCTCCGGCCTCATCTGGAGGTTTGGCACCTTTGACTGCGTCAGCGACAATCTTGCCTGCTTCAAGCACAACTTTGGTGATAGCGGCTCCTTCCTCGACGTCGGTGGCCACCGCTTCTACATCGCCAAGCCCTTCCCAGAAGAGGTAACCGACGTGCTCGATCGTCTCTGTGACACAAGCTCGAGTTGTAGTGAAAGCAGCGACCTTGGCGCCATGGTTGAAGTGATGGACCTGGGGGACGAAGAGGGCGGCGACTCATCGCGCCCCGCGCGCCCGCCGCTCGAACGCCTTCTTCCACAGGAGCAGAACGCTCCGCTCCCAGAGCAGGACGCCTCGGACATCACCGTCGTGGACCTGCGCGCACCACTCGACCACATCATCGACCCCGTCCAGGTCGCAGAGGCCCTGGAACGGACGCACCTCGTTCTCCTCAGCAAGGTGGCCGAGGATGAAAACGCCTGGCGCCGCATGAGCACCGCGCTTCGCGAGTTCTACGACGCGCATGGAGACGCACCGGCCGAGCTAGCTCATGGCCAGCGGCGCGGCCATGGACTCTCTGCTGTAGGCCCAAGCCATGTCCAGATCCAGCAGTCGCTGTCGTCAAGCCAAGGCCCAGGTGGGCGCGGCCAGGGCGGTCATGCTCCAAGCTGCAACGCCCGAGGCCGCCATGCCCAGCAGGCAGGCGGAGACGGCCGGCCACGTCAGGTCCCGGCACCAGCGGCTGAGCTGAGGTCTCAGGCTCGCCAGCCAGCTCTGCACATCCATCTGTGGCTTGACCACATGAAGGCGCTCCCCAAGGGATCTGCCAGCTCAAAGCGAGCGGCGGCTGACCAAGGAGGCCCGGGGGCTGCCGACAACGGTCATGGGCGCAAGGAGGACAAATACACCCTCGATGCAGCGCTCGACCAGCCGTGCAAATTCCACAGCACCCCTGGCAGGGAAGTGACCCACTCCACACGTTAGTGCCGCTTCATCAAGGAGCTAGAGCAGCGCGCTCAGCAACTCTGTGGAGCCCCGCAAGCGCAGTCGGCTGGAGGTCAGGAGGACCACCAGCATGAGCCGGCTGCCGAGAAGCCAGACCAAGGTGACGACGACTTCCCGGCGGACGTCGAGCAGTACCATGTCTTCACCACCCCGGGGAAAGACAAAAGGGACGACCTTTGGTACGAGGCGGAGGTGAACGCTGTCATGCCAGCGGAGCCCAGTACATGCACTGGTCCGAGGCAGCTATCACCTGGGGGCGCGAGGACCACCCGCCATTGATGCCTAGTCCTGGAGAGTACGCTCTGGTCCTGGATCCCATCGTGCGCTCCGACTAGCACACCTGCCGATTCTCCCACGTACTCATCGACGGTGGCAGCAACATTAACCTTCTGTACCGGAGCTCAATGGAGAAGTTGGGCATCCCGCTTGCCCAGTTGAAGCCGAGCCGGCTCACCTTCCATGGCATCATGCCAGGGCATTCGTGCACCCCTATGGGTAGGGTGCAGCTGGAGTTTATCTTCGGGAAGAAAGGTAACAACCGCTACGAGCCAATCTGGTTCGGGGTGGTGGACATCAGCAGTCCCTACCATGCGCTGCTTGGCCGTCCGGCCCTAGCCAAGTTCATGGCGGTGCCACACTATGCGTATCTCAAGATGAAGCTCCCAGGTCCCAGAGGCGTGATCACAGTCTTGGGATGCTTCAAGAAGTCCCTAGCATGCGCCAAGGCTAGCTCGCAGCTGGCAGAGGCATTGGTCATCGCCGAGGAAGGCAAGGAGCTGCCGGTACAGTGCCCGGTGTACTACCTGAGTGAAGTGCTCACTCTTTCCAAGCGGAACTACCCGCACTACCAGAAGGTCGCGTACGGCGTGTACATGGCAGCCAGGAAGCTGAAGTACTACTTCGAGGAGCATCCTATCACAGTGGTGAGCACCACCCCGCTCTCGGAGATCACCAGATGCAAAGATGCAACTGGCAGAGTGGACAAATGGGCGATTGAGCTAGCTGCCCACACCATTCAGTACAAGCCCAGGACGACGATCAAGTCCCAGATCATAGCAGATTTCTTTGCTGACTGGGGAGAAAACCAGTACCTGCCACCGGCTCTGGACTCCACGTACTGGCGCATGAACTTCGATGGCTCCAAGATGCTCGGGGGCTTGGGAGCCGGCGTCGTCTTCACCTCTCCCAAGGGAGACAAGTTGTTGTACGTGCTGCAGATCCAATTCCGCGCATCAAACAACGTCGCCGAATACGAGGCCCTGGTGCATGGGCTCAAGCTGGCCAAGGAGATTGGCATCCGAAGGATCCTCTGCTTCGGAGACTCCGACCTTGTGGTGCATGATACGTCTCAAACGTATCTATAATTTTTGATGCTCCATGGTTGTTTTTACACCATTTGCCTATTGTTTCGTTACACTTAGTGGTACTTTTATACATTTTCCGGAACTAACCTATTAACGAAGTGCCACAGTGCCAGTTTCCTGTTTTCTGCTGTTTTTGTGTTTCAGAAGTGATACACAGGAAATATTCTCGGAATTGGACGAAACAAGTTCCTGAAGTCATATTTCACCGGGGAGCTCCCAAACATCTGAAGACCTGACGGAGGGGGGCCACGTGGCCCCCACACACAGGGGCGGCGCGGCCTGGCCCCTGGCCGCGCCACCCCCTTGTGAGGCCGCGTGGCTCCACCTCTGACAGCCCCCCTTCGCCTACATATACCCCCTGACGAGAAAAACCTAAGGGCCCGATCAGTTTTCCAGAATACATCGCGATCCGCCGCCGCCGTCGACCCAAAGATCGGGAGGGTCCAGAAGCTCTTTCTGGCACCCTGCCGGAGAGGGGAATCGCCACCGGAGGTCTTCTTCATCGCCATGCTTGCCTCCGGAGCGATGAGTGAGTAGTCTACCTTGGACTATGGGTCCATAGCAGTAGCTAGATGGTTGTCCTCTCCACCATGTGCTTCATGTTTAGATCTCATGAGCTGCCCTACATGATTGAGATCACCGTTATGTAATACTATGATGTTGGTTTGTTGGGATCCCATGAATATTGGTGTTTATGATTAAGTTGTTGTACTGAATTATATCTTTTGTTATCTCTATGTTGTTTATGATCTTGCATGCTCTCCGTTGTTAGTAGCTATCTTGGCCGAGTAGTTGCTAGTGACTCCAAGAGGGGGTATTTATGCTCGATAGTGGGTTCATGCCTCTATTTCACCTGGGGGAGTGACAGAAACCTCTAAGGTGGTAGATGTGCTGTTGCTACTAGGGAGAAAACAACATTCATATGCTCAAGGGCATATGCTTTGTTTACATTACACACTTTGCTTAATGCAATTATCTGTTGTTCGCAACTTAATACTTTTGGGGTGTTCGGATGATATCCCCGAGGGTGGATTATTAGTCATAGATGCAGTTGGATGGCGGTCTATGTATTTTGTTGTAATGCCCAGAGTGAATCTCATAGTGATCTTCTTGACATATCACGTTATCTTTATTCTATCAATTGCCCAACTGTAATTCGTTTACCCAGCATGTTATTTATCTATGGAGAGACACCACTAGTGAACTGTGGACCCCGGTCCTATTTTAATCATATTGCAATCACCTGTTTACTTTTCCCGCACTGTTTACTTTACTCGCATATTACTACTGTTTTCCACTCGATACACTCATAACCTTTGTTTCAAGCAAACCGGTGAGATTGACAACCTCATCGCAAGTTGGGAACAAAGTATTTGTTTGTGTGTGTGCAGGTTCCGCATTGCTGCTGGCCGAAGACGAGTCAACAAGTATCGTTAACGGCGCCCTTGTTGGAAGTTACTAAGCCAGTCCGCATCACCTTCAGTCGTCACCGTCTCTCTTCTTCAAGATCGACATTAAACCTTGGTTTCTTAACTGAGGGAAAGCTAGCCGCTACACTCATCATACCTTCCTCTTGGGGTTCCCAACGGGCTGGTCATTCACCACGCACAAGGACAGTCTGCTCCCACATCAACTATACACCACCACACGCAGCAGCTAATTTTCTGGCGTCGTTGCCAGGGAAGAGAGAAGACTTCTGCGAGGGGAGTTCTTCGCACACACATTCTTTACTTTGTTATTTGTTTTGCTTTACTTTATTTTATTTTACCTGCATTGCTTTTTATAAAAAACCCAAAAAAAATTAGTATCCTTGATAGTTGTTTTTACTTGTCTTGCTTTATCATGCTTTCTATCAATGGTTGGTTTCTTTGAAACTAAATCTTTTTGGCAAGGTGGGTTCACGGAAGAGCAGCAAAATTACTATGATGAACACCGCTTGTCACAAAAAGGGAAACACTTATGGGAACAAATCAATAGATTATATATCATTGCTAGAAATGTGTGCTCTACTTATAATGTTACTTATTGCTTTGATGAATCTTGTTGCTGTAGGAGGTATAAACACCTCCCTTTTCAATGTGAGTATAATGATGATGTTACCATATCTTCTTATATTAATGGAAATTACGACTTTTATGATGTGGAACAAATTGAAGAATTTATTGCTTGGAAGGGTGCATTCGAACTTGCTTATTTGCTTGAAAATACTGATGATGCACCTTATAAATATGAGGTTTATGATATACTCACATTTTGCTTTGATAATTACAAGGAAGGAAATGGCTATATTCTTAAATATCTTAATAAATGCTCTCCAACGGAAGAGACTAATGCCATGAAGGAGCCTATGGAAGAAGAAATTGCTGAAACTGGAAGCTCATTGGATAAAAAAGAGGAGGAGAGTGATGACCAAGAGGAGGAAGAATGGAGCTACCCATGTCTACCTCCCAATAAGAGTAACTCTCTAACTAATACCTTATTTGATCGCCCTCTATGCTTAACAAAAGAGGGTGAGTGTGATATTTATATTGTTGAGTTTGTTCATGATGCTACTCAAAATTATTATGAGAGAGGAAAATATGGTTGTTGGAATTCTCATGTTACTAAAACACCTCTCTTTATATTGAAAGTTCCAAAGTTGCTCTTGTTTTATCTACCCATAATTGTTACTATGTGCTTCTTTGATTTATTTTCTTACAAGATTCCTATGCATAGGAAGTGGGTTAGACTTAAATGTGTTTTATATTTGCTCCTTGATGCTCTTTTTGGCTTCCATTCATATTTCTTACGTGAGCATCTTCTCAAATTACTGAGCCTAGCTCAAAGGCGTTAAAGAAAAGCACTCTTGGGAGATAACCCATTGTTTACTTTTCAGTACTTTTTCTTTTATTTGAGTCTTGGAAGTCATTACTACTGTAATGACCGCTCTTTATCTTGTTTATTTCGTTTTTGTGCCAAGAGAAGCCTCTAATTTGAGTGAGGTAAAGATTTGGGGTTATTGCTGTCCTGAAACTGTTTTCGGTGCTGCACCGTAAAAATTCGTGAAAATTCTCTGTTTATCTTTTGGACCTGCGATTTCTTGTGCATATGCCCCAGGTTATATCCAAACTTTTCTTAGTTGAACACTTTTTGATTTGAGCAACAGAAAATCCCTCAAAAATTCGTCCATTATCAGCTGTCCAGTTTTGACAGATTTCTGCCAATATTTGTTTTTGCCACTTTATCGCTTTCTTTTGAGTTCTTTTTTATCATGGAACTCTTGTGGAAGTTGCTACAGTAGTATATACTTTATATGTGGTAGTTTTGGGTTGAAACCTGAAGCTAAAAGAGGTTGAATATATTTTATGCTTGCACTAATGTTGCTAATAGAATTGTGTTTAGTTTTGTATGAAGGAAGTTTTCAAGTGTAGGGATTGGAGAATGATGAGATGAGTTGAAGAATGGACCAAAGCTCAAGCTTGGGGATGCCCATGCATCACCCCAAGAAATATCCAAGAAGTACAAGCGTCAAAGCTTGGGGATGCCCCCGAGGCACCCCTTCTTCATCGGCAAAAATCAGGTCACCTTTCAAAACACTATATTTTTATTGCTTCATGCACTATGTGTTTTTCTTGGAGCGTCAGTTGTTTTAGTTTTCTTAGTTTGTTTAGTTTGTTTGTTTGCTGCAATAAATGGTTGGACCCCAACAAATTTCCTTTGGAGGAGATGTACTCGTTTTCATTTGCAAAGAATGCTCTAGTTTTCACTCTTATTAAAAATCGAGCATTCTACTTTTTCCGCTACTGCTTTTGGTTTTCGTTTTCGCCTTGATATGCGTTCAGATCTTGTCATATCTTTTCATCAAGGTGTATTTTTGCCTCTGGTCTTTATTGGTTTTCATCAAAAGAGGTGTTTATAAAAATTTCAAATGGTGTTGGAAAAGAGAAAAAGCTTTGTGCAAAATAGTGGTACAAGAAGGAGCTTGTGTAGACTGCGGCTTAGGCTTTTTCATGTCATGCTTGATGTCTTTTTGATAGTATGCTTAGTGGTTTTGCTGTAGCATGACTTGTCTCAAATAACTGAGATTGCTTAATGAGCCTTTGAAAAAATCATGCGTTGTTTTTATTGTATGGAAGCATTATTTTGGTTTTCTCCTTGATGCTTTATTTGGGTTGACTTGGCGCATGCTCACACATGTTAGACTCTTCCAAAGTCGCCATTAGCCTTCATGATCATTTAGTTTTTGACTTTTGATGCCATCGTATGCTTCTTTTAATGTCGCTTTGTCGCTTTGCATGATTATGGCCATTATTGCTCTCTTAGTTGGTCGCTCCCAGTCTTTTGCTAGCCCTCGCCTTGTACTGAGTATGAGCTCTACTCGTGCATCCAACTCCTAAAAGCCAAAGTTTGCCATTGTGTCCACTATAAATTCCTATGCATGGTATTTGTAAGCCATTCCAAAGTAAAAATTTTGTGTGCTACCTTTCAAAAACCTTCAAAACACTTCTCGTTTTGTGACACTGTTTTCAGCTCATGGGGACGTAGTGGTCGGATTTGCTATCTTCCATATTGCTTATTCCAAAAATAAATAAAAAAAAAGAAAGAAAAAAGGCACTCCTCCAAAGAATGTGAATGTTGGTGGGCACCCGATGGAATCGGTTAGCCATGGTATGTGAAAGGAAAAGGTGGGGAGGAGTGCCAAGTTTTATAAAAAGAGCACGAAGTGCCAATCTCTCTCTCAAAAACTTGCTTTATTTTTGTATGGAAGATAGTAAGAACCCCATTGCCAGTCATTGACAAAGACAACCACCTCTCAAAATCAAGTTTTATCTCTGTTTTACAAATGAAAAGCTCTAGCACATGTTTAAATCACTGCTTCCCTCTGCGAAGGGCCTTTCTTTTACTTTTATGTTGAGTCACCACCTTCTTTCTTTATGCACCATTAAGAGAGCATAGTTGTCATTCTTAGTGTGATATGCATTGTCCCAAGGTTCATTGATTGACTCATATTGTTGGTTTCACTTGTTCTTAAATTATTTGTATCTAGTCGCCCTCTTAAACTTTGAGGTGTCCTATGCATTTATGTTTTGCTCTCTTTGAAGGACAAGCTGAAAACCATTTGTATGTTTTTCTTTATGATTTGAACACACGTTTGACTTTCATTGTTTCATTTTCATGATCTTTTGTTTGTGTTCATTTACATGTTTACAACATGGTTGCTAAGTTCTTATTGTCATGATTATATCTTTCATGCCCATGTTTTAAGTTCTATTGATCCCAGCTCATCAATGCTTACATATATGATCAAGATTGTGTAGGTGCATGTCACCTCAAAAATTATTCTTTTGTTATCACTTACCTACTCGAGGACGAGCAGGAGTTAAGCTTGGGGATGCTTGATACGTCTCAAACGTATCTATAATTTTTGATGCTCCATGCTTGTTTTTACACCATTTGCCTATTGTTTCGTTACACTTAGTGGTACTTTTATACATTTTCCGGAACTAAACTATTAACGAAGTGCCACAGTGCCAGTTTCCTGTTTTCTGCTGTTTTTGTGTTTCAGAAGTGATACACAGGAAATATTCTCGGAATTGGACGAAACAAGTTCCTGAAGTCATATTTCACCGGGGAGCTCCCAAACATCCGAAGACCTGACGGAGGGGGGCCACGTGGCCCCCACACATAGGGGCGGCGCGGCCTGGCCCCTGGCCGCGCCACCCCCTTGTGAGGCCGCGTGGCTCCACCTCTGACAGCCCCCCTTCGCCTACATATACCCCCTAACGAGAAAAACCTAAGGGCCCGATCAGTTTTCCAGAATACATCGCGATCCGCCGCCGTCGTCGACCCGAAGATCGGGAGGGTCCAGAAGCTCTTCCCGACACCCTGCCGGAGAGGGGAATCGCCACCGGAGGTCTTCTTCATCGCCATGCTTGCCTCCGGAGCGATGAGTGAGTAGTCTACCTTGGACTATGGGTCCATAGCAGTAGCTAGATGGTTGTCCTCTCCACCATGTGCTTCATGTTTAGATCTCATGAGCTGCCCTACATGATTGAGATCACCGTTATGTAATACTATGATGTTGGTTTGTTGGGATCCCATGAATATTGGTGTTTATGATTAAGTTGTTGTACTGAATTATATCTTTTGTTATCTCTATGTTGTTTATGATCTTGCATGCTCTCCGTTGTTAGTAGCTATCTTGGCCGAGTAGTTGCTAGTGACTCCAAGAGGGGGTATTTATGCTCGATAGTGGGTTCATGCCTCTATTTCACCTGGGGGAGTGACAGAAACCTCTAAGGTGGTAGATGTGCTGTTGCTACTAGGGAGAAAACAACATTCATATGCTCAAGGGCATATGCTTTGTTTACATTACACACTTTGCTTAATGCAATTATCTGTTGTTCGCAACTTAATACTTTTGGGGTGTTCGGATGATATCCCCGAGGGTGGATTATTAGTCATAGATGCAGTTGGATGGCGGTCTATGTATTTTGTTGTAATGCCCAGAGTGAATCTCATAGTGATCTTCTTGACATATCACATTATCTTTATTCTATCAATTGCCCAACTGTAATTCGTTTACCCAGCATGTTATTTATCTATGGAGAGACACCACTAGTGAACTGTGGACCCCGGTCCTATTTTAATCATATTGCAATCACCTGTTTACTTTTCCCGCACTGTTTACTTTACTCGCATATTACTACTGTTTTCCACTCGATACACTCATAACCTTTGTTTCAAGCAAACCGGTGAGATTGACAACCTCATCGCAAGTTGGGAACAAAGTATTTGTTTGTGTGTGTGCAGGTTCCGCGTTGCTGCTGGCCGAAGACGAGTCAACAAGTATCGTTAACGGCGCCCTTGTTGGAAGTTACTAAGCCAGTCCGCATCACCTTCAGTCGTCACCGTCTCTCTTCTTCAAGATCGACATTAAACCTTGGTTTCTTAACTGAGGGAAAGCTAGCCGCTACACTCATCATACCTTCCTCTTGGGGTTCCCAACGGGCTGGTCATTCACCACGCACAAGGACAGTCTGCTCCCACATCAACTATACACCACCACACGCAGCAGTGCACCAGGTCTCGGGGGAATGGGACGCTAAGGACGCCAACATGGCCTCCTATCACTTCTACGTCCAGCAGCTCTGCGGATTCTTCGAGGGCTGCGAGTTCCATCACATCCCCAAAGCAAACAACGACGAGGCGGATCGGCTATCCAAGATCGGCTCCACCAAGCAGGAGATTCCGGCTGGAGTGTCGTTGGAGGTAATCCGCAAGCCATCTATCAAGCCGTCACCGAAATCCGGTTCCATCTTCGTGCTGGAAGACCCCGCTCCGGTTCAGGCGCCATTGCCGGACTTGAGGGCTGCCGCCTCGGAGCTAAAGGAGGCAGCCGGCTCGACGAAGGACTCGGGGGCTGCCGTCTCCAAGCTGGACCCCGCAGCCGGCCGGCCAAACGAAGCCGGCACATCGACGGACCTGGGGGCTGCTGATCCTCTGGTCGCCAGCGTCTTCCACATCTGGGAGATACCATTCTGGGCGGAGCCATTCTCCAACTACCTCATCACTGGGGACTTGCCACAAGACGAAGCAGAAGCCAGGCGACTCCAGCGCCGCGTGCAAGCATACACCATCATCAACAGCGAGCTGTATAAGCGCAGCGTGTCAGGGATCTTCTAGAAGTGCGTCGAGCCGGAAGAAGGACAAGAGCTGCTGAAAGAGATACATCAAGGGGAATGCGGACACCACGCGTCCTCCAGAGCCTTGGTGGCCAAAGCTTTCTGCCATGGTTTCTACTGGCCGACGGCCTTGCGAGATGCAGAGTTGCTGGTGAAGCAGTGCAACGGTTGCCAACGCTTCTCTAAGCACCGGCACACCACGGCGGTAGCTCTCAAGACCATTCCACTCACTTGATTGTTTGCTGTCTGGGGCCTTGACATGGTGGGACCATTCAAGACAGCGCCCGGGGGCTTGACGCATCTACTGGTAGCAGTGGACAAGTTCACCAGGTGGATCGAGGCCAAGCCAATCAAAAAACTTGATGACTCGTCCACCATCAAGTTCTTCAACGAGATTATCCCGAGATATGGAGTCCTGCACAACATCATCACTGACAATGGGACAAACTTCACAAAGGGAGTCTTCGTAGAGTACTGCGACCAGAAGGGCATCCGGCTGGACCAGGTGTCAGTGGCACATCCTCAGTCCAATAGGCAAGTGGAGAAGGCAAATGGTCTGATCCTAGCCGGCATCAAGCCAAGGCTGGTCGAGCCTCTCGAGCGCTCAGACGGCTGCTGGGTCAAAGAGCTACCCTTAGTGCTCTGGAGCCTGCGCACCACTCCTAACCGCTCTGTCGGCTTCATGATACGTCTCAAATGTATCCATAATTTTTGATGCTCCATGCTTGTTTTTACACCATTTGCTTAGTGTTTCGTTACACTTCGTGGCACTTTTATGCATTTTTCCGGAACTAACCTATTAACAAGTCGCCACAGTGCCAGTTCCCTGTTTTCTGCTGTATTTGTGTTTCAGAAAAGTTACACAGGAAATATTCTCGGAATTGGACGAAACCAAAGCCAGTCGCCCAGAATTTCACCGAAGCTTCCAGATAACCGAAGAGGAGACAGAGTGGGGCCACGAGGGGCCCTCACACCAGGGCGGCGTGGCCAGGGGCTGGGCCGCGCCTCCTATGTGTGAGACCGCCTCGGTCCACTCCTGACGATGCCCCTTCACCTATAAAGACCCCCCCGACGAGAAAAACCTAAAGGCCCCGATCAGTTTTCTAGAACACATCACGATCTGCCACCGCCGTTGACCCGAAGATCGGGAGGGTTCAGAAGCTCTTCCCGGCACCCTGCCGGAGAGGGGAATCACCACCGGAGGTCTTCTTCATCGCCATGCTTGCCTCCGGAGTGATGAGTGAGTAGTCTACCTTGGACTATGGGTCCATAGCAGTAGCTAGATGGTTGTCTTCTCCACCATGTGCTTCATGTTTAGATCTCATGAGCTGTCCTACATGATTGAGATCACCGTTATGTAATTCTACATGTTTGGTTTGTTGGGATCCGATGAATATTGGTGTTATGCTTGAGTTGATGTACTAAAATTTATCTTATGTTATCTCTATGTTGTTTATGATCTTGCATGCTCTCCGTTGTTAGTGGCTATCTTGGCCAAGTAGTTGCTAGTGACTCCAAGAGGGGGTATTTATGCTTTATAGTGGGTTCATGCTTCTATTTAATCTGGGGGAGTGACAGAAACCTCTAAGGTTGTAGATGTGCTGTTGCTACTAAGGGGAAAACAACATTCATATGCCCGAGGTCATATGGTTTGTTTACATTACACACTTTGCTTAATGCAATTATCTGTTGTTCGCAACTTAATACTCATGGGGTGTTCGGACGATATCCCCGTGAGTGGATTATTAGTCATAGATGCAGTTGGATGGTGGTCTATGTATTTTGTTGTAATGCCCATAGTAAATCTCATAGTGATCCTCTCATCATATGCACGTTGTCTTTATTCTATCAATTGCCCAACTGTAATTTGTTTACCCAGCATGTTTTATTTTATCTTATGGAGAGACACCGCTAGTGAACTGTGGACCCCGGTCCTATTTCCTTTATATTGCTATCATCTGTTTACTTTACTCGCACTATTTACTTTACTCGCATACTATTATTTTCCACTCGATACGCTCATTCCTTTGTTTCAAGCAAACCGGTGAGATTGACAACCTCATCGTAAGTTGGGAGCAAAGTATTTGGTTGTGTTGTGTGCAGGTTCGTGTTGCAGCTAGCAAGCAAAGCTTGGACGAGGCACCCTATAAATTGTCCTGAGCTGTCGCAAGCTAGCAAGCATCACCTTCAGTCGTATTGGCTCCTTCCTCTCCTGAACGATAAACCTTGGTTTCTTAACTGAGGGAAAAACCTTGCTGCTATATTCATCATACCTTCCTCTTGGGGTTCCCAACTGGACGGCGAAAAGATAACACCACCATACCGCATCAAGCTCTTTTTCTAGCGCTGTTGCTGGGGATTGAAGAAGAATAAGCTCGCACATCAACTAGGCACCAGCTCTTTTTCTGGCGCCGTTGCCGGGGAGGAAGAAGAAGACTTCTGCGAGGGGAGTTTTCGCACGCACATCCTTTACTTTGTTTATTGTTTTGCTTTACTTTATTTATTTTTGTTGCATCGTTTTATCAAAAACCCAAAAAAATTAGAATCCTTGGTAGTTGTTATTTCTTTACTCTAGTTCATTATGTTGTTCCCTAAGTATGTTTTGGAGGACCTCTCAGTAGGGAGTGGTTCGATTATTGGAAAAAGAAACATTGAGGAGTTCTTTAATCATATTAGTATGCATAAAGAAGTTGAGAAAAAGTCTTTGGTTGAGCTTGCCCCTAGTATTGAAGTTGCTTCTACTTATTTAATTCACATGTTGGAAGCTAGGTTTGCTAGCCTTAATCCTTTTATGCAACACATGTTCCTTAAGCTTCATGAAATTCAGGATCCTGAAAAGAAAGCTTTTATCTTGGAAACTTTGCGCTTAGAATTTAGAGATGTTGCCATTGAAGCTAGGAAAGTTCTTAAGCACTTTAATAAGCTGGGTTCACCTATAAAGGTTATTAGTACAAACAATGAGGGAACCGAGATACCTATACCTAGCAAACTCTTGGGATTGTATGAAGCTTTTGAAAATAATTTTGATTGGATCTGTCCCAAAAATCTTTTTAGCGATTTGAGTGAACCAAAGCATGATCACAAAGGGTCTTCAAAAACTTATGTGGATGAAATACAATGCCTTATTGAGAAGACCTTTACAATGGATCTTAATGCTTCTTCTGAAAATACTTGATTTGCAATTTTCTGCGCCTAGCTCAAAGGCGTTAAACAAAAGCACTCTTGGGAGATAACCCAATGTTTTTACATTCAGTTATTTTTCTTTTATTTAAGTCTTGGAAGTTATTACTACTGTAATAACCCCTCCTTATCCTTTTTATTTCGTTTTTGTGCCAATAGAAGCCTCTAATTTGAGTGAGGTAAGATTTGGGGATGTTGCTGTCCTGAAACAGTTTTCGGTGCTGCACCGTAAAAATTCGTGAAAATTCTCTGTATATATTTTGGACCTGAAATTTCTTGTGCATATGCCCCAGGTTATATCAAAACTTTCATTAGTTGAACACTTTTTTATTTGAGCAACAGAAAATCTCTCAAAAATTCGACCTTTGTCAGCTGTTCTGTTTTGACAGATTTCTGCCAATATTTGTGTTTGCCGCTTTATCGCTTTCTTTTTTAGTTCTTTTGATCACGGAACTTTTGGGGAAGTTGCTACAGTAGTATATGCTTAATATGTGGTGGTTTTAGGTTGAAACCTGAAGCAAAAAGAGGTTGATTTCATGTTAAGCTTACACTAATGTTGCTAATAGATTTGTGTTTAATTTTGTATGAAGGAAGTTTTCAAGTGTAGGGATCGGAGAGTGATGAGATGAGTTGAAGAATGGACAAAAGCTCAATCTTGGGGATGCACATGCATCACCCCAAGAAATATCAAATAAGTACAAGCGTCAAAGCTTGGGGATGCCCCCGAGGCACCCCTTCTTCATCGGCAAAAATCAGGTCACCTTTCAAGACACTATATTTTTATTGCTTCATGCATTATGCGTTTTTCTTGGAGCGTCAGTTGTTTTTAGTTTTCAGTTTATTTTAGTTTTGTTTGCTGCAATAAATGGTTGGACCCCAAGAAATATCCTTTGGAGAAGTTGCCTTGCTTTTCTTTTGCCAAGAACACTCCGTTTTTCATTCTTATCGTTTCAACGAGTGTTCTTCTTTTTCTAGAACTACATTTAGTTTTCGTTTTTGCCTTGATTTGCATTCAGATCTTGATATATCTTTTCATCAAGGTGTATTTTTGCCTCTGGTCTTTATTGGTTTTCATCAAAAGAGGTGTTTATAAAAAGTTTGAATGGTGTTGGAAAAGAGAAAAAGCTTTATGCAAAAAAGTGGTACAAGAAGGAGCTTGTGTAGACTGCGGCTTAGGCTTTTGCATGTTGTGCTTGATGTCTTTTTGATAGTATGCTTAGTGGTTTTTCTGTAACATGACTTGTCTCAAATAACTGAGATTGCTTAATGAGCCTTTGAAAAAATCATGCGTTGTTTTTATCGTTTGGAAGCATTATTTTGGTTTTCTCCTTGATGCTTTATTTGGGTTGACTTGGCGCATGCTCACACATGTTAGACTGTTACAAAGTCGCCAATAGCATCTATGATCATTTAGTTTTTGACTTTTGATGCCATCTTATGCTTCCTTTAATGTCGCTTTGTCGCTTTGCATGATTATGGCCGTTATTGCTCTCTTAGTTGGTCTCTCCCAGTCTTTTGCTAGCCCTCGCCTTGTACGGAGTATGAGCTCTACTCGTGCATCCAACTCCTAAAAACCAAGTTTGCCAAAGTGTCCACCATACATACCTATTAGCAATTTGCTATTCCAAAGTACATTTGACTTGCTTTTATCTACTCTTCAAATTAAACTCTTACCAGTGTTATGCGAAAATTGGTCAGTAAAGCTCTCACGAGCCGGAAGGCACACTTTATTTTTCTCGTTCTTAAAAATTTGACATTGTGGTCTCTTATGTTGAGTTGTTATGCTTGCAAGTTGTAAGTTGGAGATTAGCCCATCCATGCCGTCATGGGGCAAGCTTTCAACATTGCACTTCTTATTTGAGTTGATATCGTGATCTTTTGTTTATGGATACTCGCGGTGTGAAATGAATTGGGAATCTTGCGGGATCATGGAGTTTGTATATGTGTTAGGGAAACGCCTGGGCCGCCAATCTAAGCCATGCATAATTCATGGTGGAAATTTGCAGCATGCCCATAGTGGACATTCGACGACGCATCTCAAAATAAAAAGCTATACAAATGGTAAATAAAAGAGATGTCGAGGTGTTCATTGTCTGCTTGGCCTATCATTTTGATGTGGGCTTGTTCCATGTCATCGGGCATGGAGGTAGCCCGTTGGCGGTTCTTGATGATACGTATATACTTATAATGACAAGAGCCTTGCTTGGGACTCTAAGTAAAGTAGCATGAGGTTTGGGTACTCGTATTCACGGGACACGAGGTTTTCAACTTATGATTTGTCAAGCATATGCAGCATGAGTGTTCTCGCATTAACTTTAACCATTCAAGATGCTTATGATGGGGGCAATGAGAGCTCAAAGCCGGTAAGTACCATAATTTTTGAAGGTTTATAAAACTTGCAATCACTGCTTCCCTCCGCGAAGGGTCTTTCTTTTACTTTTTGTTGTTGAGTCACCACCTTCTATCTTTATGCACCATTAAGAGAGCATAGTTGTCATTCTGAGTATAATGTGCATTGTCCCAAAGTTTTTACTGATTGATTCATATTGTTGGTTTCACTTGTTCTTAAATTATTTGTATCTAGTCGCCCTCTTAAACTTGAAGGTGTCCTATGCATTTATGTTTTGCTCTCCATGAAGGACAAGCTGAAAACCATTTGTATATTTTTCCTTATGATTTGAACACACGTTTGACTTTCATTGTTTCATTTTCATGATCTTTTGTTTGTGTTCATTTTCATGTTATAACATGGTTGCTAAGTTTCTTCTATCAAGATTATATCTTTCATGCCCATGTTTTAAGTTCTTTTGATCCCAGCGCACAACGCTTACATATATGATCAAGATTGTGTAGGTACATGTCACCTAAAAAATTATTTCTTTTGTTATCACTTACCTACTCGAGGATGAGCAGGAGTTAAGCTTGGGGATGCTGATACTTCTCAAACGTATCCATAATTTTTGATGCTCCATGCTTGTTTTTACACCATTTGCTTAGTGTTTTGTTATACTTCGTGGCACTTTTATGCATTTTTCCGGAACTAACCTATTAACAAGTCGCCACAGTGCCAGTTCCCTGTTTTTTGCTGTTTTTGTGTTTCAGAAAAGTTACACAGGAAATATTCTCGGAATTGGACGAAACCAAAGCCAGTCGCCCAGAATTTCACCGAAGCTTCCAGATAACCGAAGAGGAGACAGAGTGGGGCCACGAGGGGCCCTCACACCAGGGCGGCGCGGCCAGGGGCTGGGCCGCACCCCCTATGTGTGAGACCGCCTCGGTCCACTCCTGACGATGCCCCTTCGCCTATAAAGACCCCCCGATGAGAAAAACCTAAAGGCCCCGATCAGTTTTCCAGAACACATCGCGATCCGCCGCCGCCATCGACCCGAATATTGGGAGGGTTCAGAAGCTCTTCCCGGCACCCTGCCGGAGAGGGGAATCGCCACCGGAGGTCTTCTTCATCACCATGCTTGCCTCCAGAGCGATGAGTGAGTAGTCTACCTTGGACTATGGGTCCATAGCAGTAGCTAGATGGTTGTCTTCTCCACCATGTGCTTCATGTTTAGATCTCATGAGCTGCCCTACATGATTGAGATCACCGTTATGTAATTCTACATGTTTGGTTTGTTGGGATCCGATGAATATTGGTGTTATGCTTGAGTTGATGTACTGAAATTTATCTTATGTTATCTCTATGTTGTTTATGATCTTGCATGCTCTCCGTTGTCAGTGGCTATCTTGGCCAAGTAGTTGCTAGTGACTCCAAGAGGGGGTATTTATGCTCGATAGTGGGTTCATGCCTCTATTTAATCTGGGGAGTGATAGAAACCTCTAAGGTTGTAGATGTGCTATTGCTACTAGGGGGAAAACAACATTCATATGCCCGAGGGCATATGCTTTGTTTACATTACACACTTTGCTTAATGCAATTATCTGTTTTTCGCAACTTAATACTCATGGGGTGTTCGGACGATATCCCCGTGAGTGGATTATTAGTCATAGATGCAGTTGGATGGCGGTCTATGTATTTTGTTGTAATGCCCAGAGTAAATCTCATAGTGATCCTCTCATCATATGCACGTTGTCTTTATTCTATCAATTGCCCAACTGTAATTTGTTTACCCAGCATGTTTTATTTTATCTTATGGAGAGACACCGCTAGTGAACTATGGACCCCGGTCATATTTCCTTTATATTGCTATCATCTGTTTACTTTACTCGCACTGTTTACTTTACTCGCATACTATTATTTTCCACTCGATACGCTCATTCCTTTGTTTCAAGCAAACCGGTGAGATTGACAACCTCATCGTAAGTTGGGAGCAAAGTATTTGGTTGTGTTGTGTGCAGGTTCCGCGTTGCAGCTAGCAAGCAAAGCTTGGACGAGGCGCCCTATAAATTGTCCTGAGCTGTCGCAAGCTAGCAAGCATCACCTTCAGTCGTATTGGCTCCTTCCTCTCCTTAACGATAAACCTTGGTTTCTTAACTGAGGGAAAAACCTTGCTACTATATTCATCATACCTTCCTCTTGGGGTTCCCAACTGGATGGTGAAAAGATAACACCACCGTACCGCATCAAGCTCTTTTTTTGGCGCCGTTGCCGGGGATTGAAGAAGAATAAGCTCCCACGTCAACTAGGCACCACTTCACTCCTTTCTTCCTGGTCTACGGAGCAGAGGCTGTGCTGCCCACCGACATTAAATTTGACACGCCCAGAGTGGTCCAGTACACGGAGGAGCAAGTGAAAGAAGCTCATGAAGACGTCGTCAATCTCCTCGAGGAGGCACGAGAGCAGGCCTTGGCCAGATCAGCGTGCTACCAGCAGCAGCTGCAACGATACCACAGCCGGAAGATCCATCCTCTCGCTTTTCGCGAAGATCTCGTACTCCGGCTGGTCCAAAACACCAAAGGCACGCACAAGCTGTGCTCTCCTTGCAAGGGACCGTTCATTATCAGCCGGGTGCTAGGCAATGGGGCATACTACCTCATCGACGCGCAAGAGCCCAGAAAGAACAAGGCAGATAACTCTGACAAGGAGACAGAGCGTCCCTAGAATGTCAGTCTCCTAAGACCTTTCTTCTGTTAAGGCAAAAGCTTGTACTCCGAAAACTTGTCAATGAATAAAGGACGACGGAATGGCTAGTTACAGTCGGCTCCGCGAAAAACACTTCATGTATTTTTTTGCTTCCTGCGTTATTCACTTGACCGACAGTCGGCTCCAAGCACCGAGCTACAGCCGGCTGCCCTAAAACAATCGAACCCCTGTCAGCCGGATGAGTACCACATATGCAACAGGTCTCGAGCCCAACCTCTGCCCCCGGCTCCGCATAGCCGGCTGGAAGGGAGCCGGTAAGCCGCATACGTAGGAAAACCGCAGGGAAAATTGCAAACGATAAATGCATCACTCGACTAAGCATTGAAGATAATGATCGTTGACTGCACGCCAGCTAGCTCAAGCCGGATGCCCAACAAACCGAAGTACTACTTCTCACCCCACGGCATGCTCCCACCCTAGGCCGACATTCGGCTGCCGGCCCAAGGGAGACCAACCGGCACCAGGCTGCCGGTTGGGGGTAGAAGGGCCGAAGGGTGGGGAGATTAAGGAAAAGGTTGAGGGAATCGGGCTAGAGCAGGCCAGCAAGTGGCCGATTGTCAAAACTGTCAATGCCTAGGCTGGGTAGCCACGTCAAAGAGGTTCGAAGCTAGAGCTACCTCGTACGACACAGGCATCATATGCAAATGAGTTAGTTTCAAGCCAGCTGTCATTTCAGCTACCCCAAAACTCGGGGGCTAGGGGGAAAGGGAATTGGTTCCTAAAACGGGCTGGCTCCTACACTCCGCCGGCTGTCCAATCCAGTTGATGTTGCGTTATGATTAGCAATAGAGGCTCTCGAAATCGAAATCTGCAGAAGCGCCCGCAAGGGAAGTAGCTAAGGTCAGTGGTCTGGAGGTTCTTCCCAGTCGCGGCAAGGTTCTCGCAAAGGTTCGTGAGGGAGAAGCACACCGGCTCCGGTCTCGCCCGAGCCGGCACGGGACGTAACATCTACTCCTATTCTCACGAGCCGACATTCACCCGCACCTTCCGAAGCCGGCCTACAGAGTCATGGCCCTTTGCGCCGGAGCCGGATGAGTCTGCCAGGAGTGTCTCAAAGAGTCAATGGCTATCCTAGCCCCTGCCTACAGATGTGCCCAGCGAGAGCCCTTACGCAAGATGAAGTTCTAACTGCGAGGCCGTCGTCATCCTCAGGATGGAGGCAAACATCATTCAAGCAAGGCTTAGCAAAGGCAAAGCAAAACAAGCATTCACAAAGACACAGCAAGCAAAATTTGCAGAAGAACTAAGAGTTCTTGATAATAGACTAGTGATTACATAAAGACGGCCACGCTAAGGGCCGGTACAACAAAAGATGCTCCCCCAAGCTCTGGGAGTCTTCCACTGACGAGGTCACCGTCGAAGAAGGAGCCTTGGAGGTGCTCGCCGCTCATGGCCAGGCGGAGTAGGCGCGGGCGCAGTTGGAGGTGTCGACAACGCAGACGCAGAGGAAGTGCGACCCCTCGCGGCGGGTGAAGATGAGGGACCAGCCCATCTTCAGGTTGTAGTCCGGCACGAACTTCGGCCAGCCGTCGTGAAGGTAGCTCTTCCCTTCGCCATCGTGGTAGATCTCGACGGGGTACAACGGCTGGCCGCCGCTGCACTCCTCCACGATGGTGTGCGTCAGCATGCTCCCTCCCATCGTATCGATGAAGAAGAAGGGGAGCGGTAGGCACACTTTGTACCCGGCCCGAAGATGGGCCAGGAAGGTGGTTTGCCTGCTCTCTGAGGTGCAGGAGAGCCGCTGCCTCTCTGGCGGACGTCGAGACTTGCACGCCATGCTGGCGGCAGCACCAGCTGAGCCACCAGCGGCCACGACGGCAGCACCAGCTAAGCCACTGATGGGTTCGTAGCATAGAAAAAAAAAATTTCCTACGCAAGAACACATAAACTAGCCAAGATACTCTACGAGGTGGTAGCAACGGAGACTAACCCTCGATGACCGTAAGCGGGGATTACGTTCCCGCACAAATGTTGACGATGGAGAGTCGATGAAGACGCACGTAGTCGACGTAGTTGTTCACTTGACGATCACAAGATCGTGTACACAGCGCCACAAGTGGCAGCGCCCCCATGCTCGGTCACACGTACAGCTCGATGTCGACTCCTCCACGCCCTCGGTCCAGCGGGGCAGCGGAAGAAGGGATCCGCCGGACACTCCACCACACACTTCTCCAAGTGTATGAACTACGAACTACAATTCCGGCAAAGCTTCGCTAAGCTGAGACGGATATTGGGCAGCAACTATGCGAGGGAGGGGAGGATCAAGAAGTGTGTCACATGGAGGAGAGGGAGGGGTTTATATAGGGGAGGAGGGGGCAGCCCCCAAGGGGGGGTGCGCCGGCCCCAAGGAGGAGTTCCTCCTCCTCATCATGGTGGTAACCCCCTCTTCATTCCCTTCATGGTGGTAACCCCCTCATCAACATGAGGTAACCCCCATTTTAATTTTTGCATGACATTCATGCTAATTAAAATTCACACTTATTGATTTAATAAAATATTTTTATTTCTTTAATATTTGTTAATTCATTCAATTAACAAACATTAACAAATACACCCTTGAGTTATTTCGATATCCCGAAACAGTTTCGGTGCTTTTCTGAAACAACCCTTATGCTGTCCTGTAATTCGATCGGAGTATCGTATCCACTCAAAAACGATAGCGAACCTTAAGTGTGTCACCCTACGGTTCGTGAATAACGTGGACATGATCGAGACTCCTCTTCGATCAATAATCAACAGCGGGATCTGGAAATCCATGATGACTCCCACTTACTCAACGATGAACTAGTGATCGTGTGAACCAATAATGAACATAGTTAATTCCTTTTGTCTCGCGATATTATTACTTGTCTGAGATCCGATCATTTGGTATCAACCATACCTAGTTCGATCTCGTTCCCGACAAGTCTCTTTACTCGTTCTGTGATAATGCATTCCTGTGACCTAGTCACATGCTTGCAAGCGATTCTAATGCAATATCACCGAGAAGGGCCCAGAGAATATCTTCCCGTCATCGGGTCGGACAAATTCCACTCTTGATCCATGAGCCTCAACTAATACTTTTAGAATACCCAAATCAACCTTTATAATCACCCTGTGACGGTGTGACATTTGATATCATCAAAGCACTCTTCCGGTATCAGTGATTAACATGATCTCATGGTTTGAGGATTAAAACTATTTCGTATGAGTTTGATATAGCAATGAACTTGATGACTTGATCGTATTGCTATTCGTACTATGGGTGTGAGTGTTCATCACATCATTCTTCTAATGATAGTACCCCGTTATTAACAACATCCAATGTTCATGATCAGGAAACCTTGATCATCGGTTAATCAACGAGCTAGTATAAAAGAGAGGCTTTACTAGGAACCCTTTTAGTTTATTAATCACACAAGTATTAATGTTTCCGATTAATACAATTCTAGCATGAGAAATAAACATCTATTATGAACATGGAATAATATAATAACAACTTTATTATTGCCTCACGGGCATATTCCTTTCAGTCTCCCACTTGCACTAGAGTCAATAATCTAGATTACATAGTGATGAATCTAACACCCATTGAGTTCTGGTGCTGATCATGTTTTGCCTTGGGGAGAGCTTTAGTCAGCGGATCTGCCACATTCAGATCCGTGTGTACTTTGCAAATCTTTACATCACCATCCGTGACATGTTCACAGATGGAGTGAAATCGGCGTTTCACATGCTTGAATTTCTTGTGAGACCTTGGCTCCTGAGTATTGGCTATGGCACCATTGTTGTCGCAATAGATAACCATTGGATCCAATGCACTCGGAACTACACCCAGTTCGGATATGAACTCCTTCATCCAAACTGCTTCCTCCGCCGCTTCTGAAGCAGCAATGTATTCCGCCTCTGTTGTTGATCTCGCCACCATGCTTTGCTTGGAACTCCTCCAGCTTACTGCTCCTCCATTCATAACAAATACGTACCCGGATTGAGACTTAGAGTCATCTGGATCAGTGTCGAAGCTAGCATCGATGTAACAACTTGCGACGAGCTCTTCTTCACCACCATACACGAGAAACATATCCTTAGTCCTTCGTAAGTACTTAAGGATATTCTTGACCGCCGTCCAGTGTTCCAAACCTGGATCAGATTGGTACCTACTAGTCAAACTAATAGCATGTGCCACATCTGGTCTTGTACATAACATGGCATACATGATAGAGCCTATGGCAGAGGCATAGGGAATCTTATTCATCTCTTCTCTATCTTCAGCTGTAGCCGGACCTTGAGTCTTACTCAAGATCTTTCCTTGCAACATCGGTAAGAACCCTTTCTTACTATCCTCCATTCTAAACCTCTTTAGAATCTTATCAAGGTATGTACTTTGTGATAGCCCAATTAAGCGTCTTGATCTATCTCTATAGATTTTGATGCCTAAAATATACGTCGCTTCACCAAGGTCTTTCATCAAAAACTTACTGTTTAAGTAATCTTTTACGCTCTTCAAAAGTTCCGTATCATTTCCAATCAGCAATATGGCATCCACATATAATATTAGAAATGCTACAGAGCTCCCACTCACTTTCTTGTAAATACAAGTTTCTCCATAAGTTTTGACAAATCCAAACCCTTTGATAACTTCGTCAAAACGGAGATTCCAACTTCGGGACGCTTGCTTCAGTCCATATATGGATCGCTGAAGTTTGCATACCTTGTCAGCATCCTTAGGATCAACAAAACCCTTGGGCTGTACCATGTACAACTCTTCCTCAATGTTACCATTAAGGAACGCGGTTTTCACATCCATCTGCCAAATTTCATAATCAAAAAATGCAGCAATTGCTAACATAATCCTAACAGACTTTAGCATCGCTGCGGGTGAGAAAGTCTCATTGTAGTCAATTCCTTGAATTTGTCGGAAACCTTTTGCGACAAGTCGTGCTTTATAGACGGTCACATTACCATCAGCGTCTGTTTTCTTCTTGAAAATCCATTTATTCTCAACGGCCTTTCGGTCATTGGGAAGTTCCACCAAAGTCCATACTTGGTTTACATACATGGATTCCATTTCGGATTTCATGGCTTCATGCCATTTGTTGGAATCTGGGCTCATCATCGCTTCATCATACGTCGCAGGGTCATCGTTCTCAACAATGGCATTTACGATAAGATCACCGTACCATTCAGGAGTGGCACGTGCTCTTGTCGACCTGCGAGGTTCGGTAGCATCCTCTTTTGGAGTTTCATGATCTTCATCATTAGCTCCCACTTCATTTGGTGAAGTCACCACCGGAACGGTTTCTGGCGCTGCGCCACTCGCCAATTCATGAAGAGGAGGTTCAATAACCTCACCGAGTTCTACCTTCCTACTATTCACACCTTTCGAGAGAAACTCCTTCTCCAAAAAGGATCCGTTCTTAGCAACAAACACTTTGCCTTCGGATCTGTGATAGAAGGTGCACCCAATTGTTTCTTTAGGGTATCCTATGAAGACGCATTTTCCGCTTTGGGTTCGAGTTTATCAGGCTGAAGTTTCTTCACATAAACATCGCATCCCCAAACTTTTAGAAATGACAGCTTAGGTTTGTTTCCAAACCATAATTCATATGGTGTCGTTTAAACGGATTTAGATGGAGCCCTATTTAAAGTGAAAGCGGTTGTTTCTAACGCATAACCCCAAAAAGATAGTGGCAGATCGGTAAGAGACATCATAGACCAAACCATATCCAATAAAGTACGGTTACGACATTCGGATACACCATTTCGTTGTGGTGTTCCAGCGGGAGTGAGTTGTGAAACTATTCCACATTCTCTCATATGTGTGCCAAACTCATAACTAAGATATTCTCCTCCACGATCAGATCGTAGAAATTTAATCTTTCTGTTACGATGATTTTCTACTTCACTCTGAAATTCTTTGAACTTTTCAAACGTTTCAGACTTGTGTTTCATTAAGTAAATATACCCATATCTACTTAAGTCATCAGTGAAAGTAACAAAATAACGATATCCACCACGCGCTGGCACACTCATAGGTCCACATACATTGGTATGTATGATTTCCAATAAGTCTGTCGCCCGTTCCATTGAACCGGAAAACGGCGTTCTAGTCATCTTGCCCATAAGACATGGCTCGCATGTCTCAAATGATTCATAATCAAGTGATTCCAGAAGTCCATCCGAATGAAGCTTCTTCATGTCTTTAACACCAATATGACCTAAACGGCAGTGCCACATGTATGCGGCTATATCATCATTTGACTTAATTCTTTTGGCATTCACGTTATGAATATGTGTTTCATCACTATCAAGATTCAAAAGAAATAAACCTTTCTTCTCAGGTGCATGTCCATAAAAGATATTATTCATATAAATCGAACAACCATTGTTCTCAGACTGGAATGAATAATTGTCTCGCATTAAACAAGATCCGGATATAATGTTCATGCTCAACGCAGGCACCAAATAACATTTATTCAGGTTTAAAACTAATCCAGATGGTAAATGTAGAGGCAGCGTCCCGACGGCGATCACATCAACTTTTGATCCATTGCCGACGCACATCGTGACCTCATCCTTCGGAAGTTGCCGCTTATTCTTTAGCCCTTGTTTCGAGTTACATATGTGAGCAACCGAACCAGTATCAAATACCCAGGTGCTATTGCGACTACTAGTAAGGTACACATCAATAACATGTATATCATATATACCTTTGTTAATCTTCCCGTTCTTCTTATCCGCCAGATACTTTGGGCAGTTGTGCTTCCAGTGCCCCGTTTCCTTGCAGTAAAAGCACTCAGTTTCAGGTTTAGGACTAGCCTTGGGGTTCTTCTCAGAACCGGCAACAGATTTGCCGTCCCTCTTGTTTCTTCCCTTGGACTTATTATCCTTTCTACCTTTATTGAAATTAGTGCTCTTATTGACCATCAACACTTGATGTTCCTTTTTGATCTCCACTTCTGCAGTCTTAAGCATTGATAGAAGCGCGGGGAGAGACTTCCTCATGCCCTGCATGTTGTAGTTCATCACAAAGCCCTTGAAGCTAGGTGGGAGAGATTGGAGAACCCGATGTATTCCCAACTCATTGGGAATCGTTATTCCCAAAGAGATGAGCTTATCGGCGTACCCAGACATTTTGAGTACGTGCTCACTAACGGAGCTGTTCTCTTCCATCATGCAGCTAAAGAACTTTTCTGAAGCATCATAACTCTCCACGGCAGTATGGGAGTCGAAGATCAGTTTCAACTCTCCCATTGTATCATAAGCGTTGCTGTTCTCGAAACGTTTTCGCAGCTCCGGCTCAAGTCCATACAGTATGCCGCAATGAACTAAATTGTGGTCCTCCTTACGAGTCAGAAAAACATTTTTCTCTTCATCGGGAGCATCTTCTGCAGGCGGGTTACCTAGCGGTGCCTCAAGCACATAGCCCTTTTGAGAGGCATTGAGGAGGATCCTCAAGTTAAGTGCCCAGTTGGTGAAGTTGCTACCGTTGGTGGCTAGTTTTTCTTTCTCCATGAACGCATTGAAATTTAGAGCAGGTGGTGCCATGATCTACAAATTATTTGCAAAGTTAATTTAGACTAAGTTCATAATAGAATGAGTTCAGGTTAAATCAAATTCTACGTGAACTCCCACTTAAAAACAATATCCCTCCTAGTTTTCTTAAGTGACTACATGAACCAAATCCACTATACCGCAACCGATCATCACGTGCAACGGTATAGTTTCAAAGGCGAACATCACCATGTTCATCATATCAACCATATGACTCATGCTTAACCTTTCGGTTTGTGTTCCGAGGCCATGTTTGTACATGCTAGGCTCGTCAAGTAGAACCATAACATTTGCGTGTGTAAAACTGTCTTACACCCGTCGTATGTGAACGTAGAGTCTATCACACCAGATCATCACGAGGTGTCTCAAAATGATGAACTTTCTTGACGGTGCATGTTATGGGAGAACACATTTTTATCTTGATATTTATGTGAGAGGGATCATCTTATAATGCTACCGCGCGATCAAATCTAAGCAGAATAAGATGCATAAAAGGATAAACATCACATGCATATATAATGTGATATGATATGGTCCTTCACGCATTCGATCTCCATCTTGTGCATCATGGTATGATCTCCATCATTCCACCGGCATAGCACCAAGGTCCATGGCGCGCCACCTTGGTTGTCTTCCTCCATTACAATATATCACTTGGATATATATATTCGGCACGCATGCCATTTAAATATAAAGACAACCATATGGCTCCTGCCGGTTGTTTATAACTTACAAATAGGATCATCGCATACAATTTGTAACATAAACAATTTAACCATATCACATCACATGCCCTGCAAAAACAAGTTAGACGTTTCTAATTTGTCTTGCATATTTTATGTGGTTTGGGGCTTTCTAGGAAGAACCGTTCTTACCTACGAACATGAAACCACAACGGTGATAAAAATATTATTAACAACTATTTGTAAAATAGATCATAACTATAGTGGGAGAAACGTACACCCGCAAAGCCACATATGCCGAAGCATGTCAAGTGTGGGACAAGTCTCGTGAACGCGGTCACGTAAGGTTAGTCTCGGACAGCTTCAATCCCACTATGCCACTATGATCCAAAATACAAAAAAATGCAATAACATGATAATCAACGCCCACATCCACATGTGTTCTAGCCGTGCATACCAACTACGCATAGATATGGCTCTGATACCACTGATGGGTTCGTAGCATAGAAAACAAAAAATTTCCTACGCAAGAACACATAAACTAGCCAAGATACTCTACGAGGTGGTAGCAACGGAGACTAACCCTCGATGACCGTAAGCGGGGATTACGTTCCCGCACAAACGTTGATGATGGAGAGTCGATGAAGATGCACGTAGTCGACGTAGTTGTTCACTTGACGATCACAAGATCGTGTACACGGCGCCACAAGTGGCAGCGCCCCCGTGCTCGGTCACACGTACAGCTCGATGTCGACTCCTCCACGCCCTCGGTCCAGCGGGGCAGCGAAAGAAGGGATCTACCGGACACTCCACCACACACTTCTCCAAGTGTATGAACTACGAACTACAATTCTGGCAAAGCTTCGCTAAGCTGAGACAGATATTGGGCAGCAACTATGCGAGGGAGGGGAGGATCAAGAAGTGTGTCACATGGAGGAGAGGGAGGGGTTTATATAGGGGAGGAGGGGGCAGCCCCCAAGGGGGGGTGTGCCGGCCCCAAGGAGGAGTTCCTCCTCCTCATCATGGTGGTAACCCCCTCTTCATTCCCTTCAGGGTGGTAACCCCCTCATCAACATGAGGTAACCCCCATTTTAATTTTTGCATGACATTCATGCTAATTAAAATTCACACTTATTGATTTAATAAAACATTTTTATTTCTTTAATATTTGTTAATTCATTCAATTAACAAACATTAACAAATACACCCTTGAGTTATTTCGATATCCTGAAATAGTTTCGGTGCTTTTCTGAAACAACCCTTATGCTGTCCTGTAATTCGATCGGAGTATCGTATCCACTCAAAAACGACGGCGAACCTTAAGTGTGTCACCCTACGTTTCATGAATAACGTGGACATGATCGAGACTCCTCTCCGATCAATAATCAACAACGGGATCTGGAAATCCATGATGACTCCCACTTACTCAATGATGAACTAGTGATCGTGTGAACCAATAACGAACATAGTTAATTCCTTTTGTCTCGCGATATTATTACTTGTCCGAGATCCGATCATTTGGTATCAACCATACCTAGTTCGATCTCGTTCCCGACAAGTCTCTTTACTCGTTCCGTGATAATGCATTCCTGTGACTTAGTCACATGCTTGCAAGCGATTCTAATGCAATATCACCGAGAAGGGCCCAGAGAATATCTTCCCGTCATCGGGTCGGACAAATTCCACTCTTGATCCATGAGCCTCAACTAATACTTTCAGAATACCCAAATCAACCTTTATAATCACCCTGTGACGGTGTGACGTTTGATATCATCAAAGCACTCTTCTGGTATCAGTGATTAACATGATCTCATGGTCTGAGGATTAGAACTATTTCGTATGAGTTTGATATAGCAATGAACTTGATGACCTGATCATATTGCTATTCGTACTATGGGTGTGAGTGTTCATCACATCATTCTTCTAATGATATGACCCCGTTATTAACAACATCCAATGTTCATGATCAGGAAACCTTGATCATCGGTTAATCAACGAGCTAGTATAAAAGAGAGGCTTTACTAGGAACCCTTTTAGTTTATTAATCACACAAGTATTAATGTTTCCGATTAATATAATTCTAGCATGAGAAATAAACATCTATTATGAACACAGAATAATATAATAACAACTTTATTATTGCCTCTCGGGCATATTCCTTTCAGCCACCAGCGGCCATAGCAGCGATGCCGGCAGGAGCCACCCTGATAGAGGCCGCGGCGGCGGTGACGGCGGCAGCCGCCTCAGTAGGGACCACGGTGGTCGCGGTGGCAGGCACCGCTTCAGCAGAGGCCGCGGCGGCCGCGGCCGCAAGGGCCGCCAAGGTTTTCTTGTTACGGCTGCCCAGCGGGCGGCTGCGCTTGCGGGACACCGGCGGTGTTGCCGCCGGGTCCTTCACCTTGTTCCTGCTCCCCAGCGGGCAGCCGCGCTTGCACCCGCTCGACTCGCCGAGCCCTCCGGCCCCAGTTCCTCCGGGAGCTCCAGTCGACGACATGGTGGAGGCGAGAGCGAACTAGAGGGGGGAAAGAACTACTCGGCAGGGAAGACGAAGGCACGATGGAGTGGGAGAAACCCCTCGAGAGCTCCGAGGCTTTAAAGGGGATGAGGTGTGAAAAATCAAGCCGGTTTAATGCGCAAAGGTGGACCGTCCAAACGCGCGGTGCTTCGATGGGACATGTCACTGACGCAAGCCGCGTGACACTACATGACGTTTCAAGAAATCATTACGGTGACCGTAAAGTCCAAGCGATGGGACGTTCCGCTGCGGCATTCAGGCCAGTCGCAGCGTGGGTCCAGATTTCAAAGTGGTTCGAGTTCCGAGGAGCCAGGCGCTGGCTAGCGGCTCCGGAACAGCCCAGAGCCGGTTCGGTCCTGGAGCAGGTACGTCCCGAGATGGCTGGCAGAGCGCTCCCGGACTCGGCCTCAAGAGCGACTACCTCCGAGCCGGACGAAAGATCCTGGGACTTCGACGGATGCGAGTCAACTTCGGCGAGGAATAGTACCCACTGAAGCCCCATGCTAACCCATGAGACTTCACCAGTTTCAGGGGCTAGTGTCGTGGGGATGTCTATCTAGGTAGGCCAAGGGCAGAACCATCTGCCGGCTGACGTCCCAGGAATCACCACGGCGTTAGGTCAGAGAGGCCGGCTTCAACCGAAGGGCCGGCTGCGCCAACAGCCGGCTGGCGACTTCTCTGGTCTCCCCCGAGCCGGCGAAGATGACGAAACTCCTCCAATGGACGCTTTACCAAAAGCGGCGTGGCCCCGACAAGATCGACAGAAGCGGGAGACAAGCATGACGCCAGCCACGCTCGGCCTCCACCAACCAACGGGCAAGACCCTCCTTCACGAAAGGATCCGAGGCAGAGCAGAGGGAATATGCCTTGAAGATGCCGGTCCAAGGGAAAAGGCACTTTATAAAGTTGCCAGCGCCCAGACAGAGGGCCAAAGGACGGCGGGCCCATGTCAAGACCACGGCCACAGAGGAGCCGGCAGCCGGGCGGCCGGACACCTAACCTGTAACCAGGCCCCCGCCTATATAAGGGGGCCTGGACCCTTAGACTAGGGAGATCGAACTCTTCTTCTTCTACCTCTAGACAATGCAGCTTGAGGAGCCCTGTAGCCACCGTGTGCTGAGAATAAGAAACAAGGCAGGAAGTATGTAACACCCGAATTTCCAGAAATTCAAAGTGCCCGTTATGTATTCCACCACAATCCCAGAATCATTGTTGTGATACACATAACGTAGTTGGTAACCAGTTCCATAGACATTACAATACGAATAGTTCAAATACAATGGTCATAATGACCAAGTTCATATTACAACACGGTATAGCAGCGGAGATAACGTCTTTGGGTCCATGCCTTCACCCTACAGGCAATGGCGACTCAGGAGATGATCTTAGTTCTGGTATTCATCTTCATAACCTTCCTCCGAATAATCTTCCCCATAGTCTGGCCAAGTTGATAGCCAGGGACACAGCCATGAGTACATTGAATGCACTCGCAAACCATCTTATAAACAAAATGATGAAGTAGATATGCAAGGTTGATATGGTGGACTAAGCACTAAGTTTATTTGCAAAAGCTAGTTTTATTTCCCAAGAATGTTCATTAGTAGGGAAGAAGATTTAATTCTCTAAGTTCAATCTAAAGAGGAACTTCAAGTGTTGGTCAACATCAATGTCAAGTCAAGTCATTCACCAAGTTCACCGTAAGTTGTTAACATTCTTGACAAAAGTCAAGTACAGCTTGCCAACTGTCCATGACCGAGGACGCGGCTATTCGAATAGTTTGAAACCTCTGCAGAGGGGTACACTTTACCCACAAGATTCGATACATCTGCCGGGAGAAATCCACGGTTCGTCATACATAAAGTATGCGAGGTTCAGATAATCAAACGAACTCTTTCACTTGCTCACTCTAGTACAGGATCCTTTCCTAGAGCCCGGGATACGGAAACCCCGTTCCGGCGCCTCTAGTTTTGCCCGCTCCGGAGTGCCGGATGAATGGAATTTCCACTCGGTTCAGAAGTACCCGCGCACGGTGCACTTCTATAAAGGATGATACAAGACCTCCCATACTAGAGTAAACAAGCTACGGACTAAGCCCCTTCCCATTTAGGGGTAATGTGGTCGTACGGTAATGGTTGGCTCACATGGTACATCACTTATTATCAATTTGCAAATACATTCCATAGTTATTAGTCAAGATTATTTTCCTTCATAAAACCATCATGTAGGAGAAATCTCCAATTCAAGTTGTCAAGTTCAAGTCACCCATTTCAAATAGGGTTCCCCTTATAGGTGGCCTCAATTTTATTAGCGACTAAGCAACTATATAGAGTGATGATACCACTAAGTAAGGTAGGATTAACTCAGCTGGATACTCTTGCTAAGCAAGGTACCACTACACAACTATCATTCTAAAGTAGCAATTCAATCATGCAATTTATTTAAAACAAGTAGAATGCAATAGGAAAACTAGGCATTTGGAGTATGATTCAAAAGATGGCTTGCCTTGGTTGGCAAAGTGTCCTGGGTAGTCTTCTTCTTCTTGATAGAATCCCCCCTCAATATCCTCCTCAGCAACACTAGCGTCTAATAACGAATAAACACAATGCACAGAATCACTAAACAATACTAACAACATTCCAAACACACATACTTGTTTTCAAACAATAAGGTTCATGTTGGATTATATTGAGTTGGTTTGCAAGTTCTCTTCCAAGTTTTCATTAAGTGTGCAAGCTAGATTTTTCTACCAAGTGCTAAGTGTTGATCACTTTCTTAACATTGGTATGAGACTAGGGGTATTAGGGCTAGTTCAAGTGGAGAGGGATTAATTAAGTAAATTGGTAATGAGGGAAATATCAAACTAGGTGTATATGGGGATCTATCATTTTATGCTACACCCAACGATTTGATTAGGAGCTAAGTGATGGTACTAACAAGGTTTTAATTGAATAGGGTTGTACTAAACAGTAGATAAGTTGACTAGTGAGTTCATAAACCAAGTTTCCAAATTTTAGAAGGTTTAAACAATCTTCTAAAAATTTCCCAAGATTAATAAGCTACGGTCAAAGGCTGTGGGTTAATTTGTTTTATTAAATTAAATAGCTAACTCAAATTGGATTATAACCAACTCCAGTGGCTAGATTATTTCCTAAGCTTTCCAACGAGTATTTTTTTGCTCAAAATGGATTTATAAAACTCTGGGAAAATTCATTTGAAAATCAGCTCTGAAATAGATTTGAAACGGGCGGAAAAAAATAAAAATCGAACGGATCGAAATTCAACCCGAGCTGGGCCGCACGCACAGGCTTCTACTGGGCCGACCCACTAGGCTAAGCTGGCCGGGGAAGGGTAAGTGAAAAAAAAAACAACAGAACCGGCCTGACAGAGGGGGCCCAGTCGTCATAACTTAACCCGAAACGGTACGCACGAGGGGTCGTCTTCTTCACGACGCGAGGACTCACCGCGAACTCACCGTAGCCTGCAGGAACGAGGGCGGCGACGGCGGTGCAGCAGGGAGGAAGGAGAGGCGGCGGCGGGATGTCACGGCGGCGGAGGAGGTCCTTCTCGGCCGGCCTGGACCGGCGGCAGGTCGGGGAAGCGCTCCAGTCGCCGGGAACGCGAGGCGCCCTGGGAGCTCGGCCGGCTCCGGCGAGGTCGCTGCGAAGAGCTCGGGGGGAGGGGAGTATGTCTAGGAGGTTTCTACCAGTGGTGTGGTTCTTTTCAGGCAAACAGGAGGGCCTTTTATAGGCGGGAGAGGGCTGGAGCGGAGGTGGCCGACTGCGGGGGTCCGGCGGCGTGCAACGGTCGCTGCCGGGCGCGGCGGCTTTGGGAGCGTGCTGCGAGGTGCGGTCACGGTGTCTGGGCACTGTAGGCGTGCCCTGGCGCGCTCACGCGGGTCGGGGTCGTGCAGAGAGGCAGAGGAAAGGAGAGGGGGTCCGGGCCTTTTCCTCCCTTTCTCCCAGGTCTCACGGGCAGGGTCCGGGCAGGGGGGTTGTGGAGTCGACAGAGAGGTGGTCTACCGCATCATCGGGTACACCTACGAGTACGAAGACGTACGGCGGCGGCGTCAACAACAGTAGGTTTAGGTTTTTCTGAAAACTGCCTCACAGGTGTTTGATGAAATGCCTGAACCAACTCAAAATTCAAATTTTTGAAATCTGCCACCGTGGGTTGTCAAGGTATTCCTCAAGGACTCCAAAACTATTTTTGTCCTGAAGAAAGAAAAGGTTTTGCAAAAATTTTAATTCGAAAATGAGGTTCGGTTGCTGATTCAGATTCGGTTTTTGGCGGATGTTTGAGTGGGGTTCTGGTTTGAGTCTTTGTTTGAAAATCTTTGGTTGAGTAAGTATGTGATCTGGTCAAGCTCAACCAACTCACCACACACTGAGTTGAGTTGCAGAGAGCTTAATCAAAGTGTTCAAAGTAGGGTAGTGGTTAACTTTTTCTAGATCAATTTTTCTTCTCTTTTTCTTTATTTCTTTTGTTTCTGGTTCCTATGGTCTTTGTGGTTCTTCTCTAATGCTTCTGTTAGTTAAGTGGGGATTAACTAAATATTTCACAACAAGTTATAGCACACATGAAATCATAGAACACCCATTATTTGAATACTATGCATGCATGCGATATGAGACAAAAAGTTTTATCTTGGTCCTCATTTGGCACTTTAATTAATGAGAAATGGATTACAAATTTTTGAGTTGTTACAATCTTCCCCCCTTAAAAAGAATCTCGTCCTCGAGATTCACTATCTAAGAACTGAAAAGATTGGGAAATTCTTTCTGAAGGTAATCTTCTCGTTCCCAAGTGGCTTCATCTTCTGTGTGATTGCTCCACTGAACTTTCAGAAACTTGATGCTACGGGTTCGAGTGGTTCGATATGCTTCCTCGAGGATACGGGTAGGCACTTCACGATAGGTCAAATCTTTGTTGATATCCACAGAACGGTGATCAATATTCTTGAAGATCTCTGGCTTCTCCGGAACTTCCAGACATTTCCGAAGTAAAGACACGTGAAAAACATCGTGCACTTCAGACAGTTCAGGGGGCATTTCCAACTGATAAGACACTTCTCCTCTGCGGCCTAGTATCTTGAAGGGTCCAATATACCTTGGTGCAAGCTTTCCTTTGACTCGGAATCTCTGCATTCCCTTGAGAGGTGACACTCTAAGATAGACAAAATCTCCAATCTTGAAGGTCAGTTCTCTACGTCTCTTGTCAGCATAACTCTTCTGTCTAGACTGGGCTGCCTTGAGGTATTCGCGGATCATGCGAACCTTCTCCTCAGCTTCTTGCAGAAGGTCAGGTCCAAATATCTTACTGTCTCCAGTTTCAGACCAATTCAAAGGGGTACGACACTTTCTTCCATACAAAGCTTCAAACGGGGCCATTTGCAAACTGGCTTGATAACTGTTGTTGTAGGAAAACTCTGCAAAAGGCAGACAATCTTCCCACTTAGCTCCATAGGCTAAAACACAGGCTCTCAACATATCTTCAAGTATCTGATTTACTCTTTCAGTCTGTCCATCAGTCTGAGGGTGGTAAGCTGTGCTAAAGGCTAATTTGGTTCCCAAGGCTTGATGCAAACTTCTCCAGAATCTTGAGGTAAATTGGGTACCTCGATCAGAGACTATGGTTTTAGGAACTCCATGCAAACTAACAATTCTGGATAGGTAAAGATCTGCCAGCTGTCCTGATGTATAAGTGGTCTTGACAGGGATAAAGTGGGAAACTTTGGTCAGTCTATCCACAATGACCCAGATAGAATCATTTCCGCGGCTAGACCTTGGAAATCCAGTGATGAAATCCATTCCAACTGATTCCCACTTCCATTCCGGAACTTGCAAAGGTTGCAGCAGTCCAGCAGGACGTTGATGTTCAGCCTTGACTCTTTGACAAATATCACACTTAGATATGAACAGTGCAATCTCACGCTTCATTCCATGCCACCAAAATTGTTCCTTTAAATCTTGATACATCTTGGTTCCACCGGGGTGGATGGAGTAAGGTGTCTCATGGGCTTCCTTCATAATAACTTCCTTCAGTTCTGAATCCGCAGGCACACAGATACGTCCTTTATACCAAAGAACTCCTTGGTCATCTTCCTCAAATCCTGGCACCTTGCCGGAACTAATTCTGCGCTTAATTCCGTCAATACTCTCATTTCCCTTCTGGGCTTCTTTGATTTGGCTCATCAAGGTGGGTTGAAACTCAAGGTTGGCTAAGAATCCTTGGCTGACTAGTTCCAATCCAAATTTTTCAAACTCTTGGTGCAACATAGGTTGCTCCTCCTTGATCATCATATTCAAGGTGCATGGCTTCCTACTCAATGCATCGGCCACTACATTGGCCTTACCGGGGTGGTAATGAATTTCCAGATCATAATCCTTGATCAACTCTATCCATCTTCTTTGCCTCATGTTCAACTCCTTCTGAGTGAAAATATACTTCAAACTCTTGTGATCAGTGTAGATCTCGCAACGGTTACCCATAAGATAGTGCCTCCAGGTCTTCAAAGCTAAAACGACGGCTGCTAATTCCAGATCATGGGTTGGATAGTTTTCTTCATGAGGTCGAAGCTGCCGGGAGAGGTATGCTATGACCTTGCCTTCTTGCATTAACACACAACCAAGTCCAAGTTTGGAAGCATCGCAATAGACATCAAAGTTTTTGGTGATATCGGGCATGGTTAGGACGGGTGCGGTTACTAATCGCTTCTTGAGCTCTTGAAAACTCTCTTCACACTTAGGGGTCCATTCAAACTTCTTGTCCTTCTTCAGCAGTTGGGTCATGGGCCTTGCAATGCTTGAAAATCCTTCAACAAATTTGCGGTAATATCCTGCTAATCCGAGAAAACCTCTAACTTCAGTTTGAGTGGTAGGGGCTTCCCATTCCATGACTGATTTGATCTTCTTGGGGTCCACTGAAACTCCTCCAGCTGATAATACATGACCTAAGAATCCAACTTCCTTCAACCAAAACTCACACTTACTAAACTTGGCATATAGCTGATGCTCTCTCAGGGTCTCTAAGATTAATCTCAAATGGGTTGCATGCTCTTCTTCAGACTTGGAGTAAATAAGAATGTCGTCAATGAAGACAACAACAAACTTATCCAGAAACTCCATGAAAACCTTATTCATGAGGTTCATGAAATAGGCGGGGGCATTGGTTAATCCAAAGGACATTACGGTGTACTCATACAATCCGTATCGGGTAGTGAAGGCTGTTTTGGGTATATCAGTTGCACGGATCTTCAGTTGATGGTATCCAGTTCTAAGGTCTATCTTTGAGAAGACTTGAGCTCCAGTCAATTGGTCAAACAGATCATCAATCTTTGGGAGAGGATACTTATTCTTGATGGTAACATCATTTAGCTTGCGGTAATCAGTGCACAGTCGGCTGGAACCGTCACTTTTATCCACAAACAAGACAGGTGATCTCCAAGCGGATGAACTTGGCTGAATCAATCCCTTACTCAAAAGGTCATCCAATTGCTTCTTTAACTCCACCAGTTCAGCTGGGTTCATACGATAGGGTCGTTGGGCTATAGGTCCAGTTCCAGGGATAAGCTCAATGATAAATTCAATATCCCGATCCGGTGGCATTCCGGGTAGCTCATCGGGAAAAACATCCGGGTATTCACAGACGATGGGAACTTGATCTAAAGTTGGTCCTGAGATACTCTTATGACATCTGGTGGTTTGGGGTGGTTTTACGGACACATGCTTTACTACAATGCCAGTGCTACTCTTCATGGTGATCGTCTTTTTGGCACAATCTATCACTCCTTGATGGGAAGACATCCAATTCATACCAAGAACTACTTCCAAACCTTTAGTTCCCAATACTATCAAATTGGCTAAGAAAGCTATTCCATGAATTTCTATGGGAACTGCCAAACAGTTCCACTCAGCCCTTGTTGTTGACCCAGGTATTTGTACTAACATGGCATGTTTCATGGGTGTTGGTTGGAGTCCACTTTTATCAGCAAATAACTTAGTAACAAATGAGTGTGAAGCTCCAGAATCAAACAGAACTCTTGCAGGAACTGAATTAACAGGGAACATACCAAGCACAACGTCGGTTGCTTCCTGAGCTTCTTCAACATTCATGTGATTCAGACGGCCTCGAGGGTGAGGCTGGTTCCTTGGTGGATAATTCTTGCCATTTCCAACACGGCGCTGCTGCTGAGCAGGAGCAGTGGTCTTGGATGCATCATTCAGCTTCTTAGGGCATTCATTGGAGTAGTGCCCCTTGATTCCGCACTCATAACAGGTAACTCCAGACTTGTCACCAGACTTGGGCAGCGCAGGTGCGCCATTTGGCCTTGGAGTATTGGGGTTGAAGTTGTTGCCATTAGGTCTTGGAGGTGTACGGTTGAAATTATTGCCGGTCAGGCGGTTGGGAAAGTTGGGACGCGGGGCAGGTGCAGGTGGCCTCATAGGTCTAGGGGCAAAACCCATAGGTGGATTTCCCCTTGGCTTCTGCGAGTTGCTTGAGTTGCCTTGATACATCATACGGCGCTTGCGGTTCTCTGCAGCTTGCTTTAGTTTGCCTTCCATCTGAATGGCAGAGTCTACCAATGACTCCAGGTCTGAAAAGGGAATGCTGACCAAGACACATTGCATCTCATCATGAAGTCCATTCAGAAACCTTTCTTGCTTCTTCTCATTGGTGTTGGTGTCATCTGGGGCATACCTAGACAAGGTAAGGAACTTGTCACGGTAGTCAACCACGGATAGGGAACCTTGCTTCAGATTTCTGAACTCATCTCTCATCCTTTTAACTAATCCCAAAGGAACATGGGCTTTGCTGAACTTGCTCTTGAACTCTTCCCAAGGCATCACATACCCTTGGGCTTGCATTGCACGAGTGCTATCCCACCAAGCTCTTGCGGCTCCAGCAAGATAGTGGGTGGTGTACAAAACCTTCTCATGTTCGCCAACTCCGGCGACTGCCAAATTATTCTCCATGGTGCGAAGCCAGTCATCAGCATCTAAGGGTTCTTCAGACTTAGTGAACATAGGTGGGTTGGTATTTTGGAAACTCCTTAACTTGGATCGGTGATCCCCATTGCCATTGTTCTCTCCTTCACCATGGCCATTTCCATTGCCATTGTTGTGGTTCATTGCCATCTGGGCTAGCTGCTGAAGAGTGGCCAAGTTAGCTTGGCGCTCAGCTCGGGCTGCTTCCCGATCTTCCATGATCAACCTTAGCAGTTGTGCTACTTCCGGGTTCGGGGGTGGGGGTGCTCGCGGCATCTGAAGATAATGGGTGTAAGACAAGAGGGAAAAACTAATTGCTAAGATTTAAATGTAACATATATGATGCAATTTTGTCTTACTAAGGCCTTAAGGGCCAAATTCATATTTCATTCAACAAACATCAAACATACCACACATACGAGTTCACACATTACAAATGGTTTACATCAAACCATTGCGACTCGTCTACTAGAGAGGGGGATACAACTCACACCTACACGAAGTGACTTGAAGGTGAACTCATACTAGATAACACGAGGCTCTCCAACTCTAGACATCGGGCTCCTCGGGGTCTTCCTCCTCATCATCCACAATGAATCCATTCTCCTCGGGATCCTCCTCATCATCAAGGTCCTCCATGAAGTCATCCTCGTCACTAATGAGGGCATTATCCTCCTTGCGGAGATCAATGCCTTCCTCCTCTCCAAGGTGGCTCTCTAGATCCTCAATGTACTCAGTCAGCTCAGCCACATTGGCCTTCAACTCCTCAATGGTCTTATCCTTCTCATCGCGCTGGCGGCGAAGACTCTTGCGATCCCTCGCAAGGATCCTGATGGTGCTCCTTGCCTCCACAAGTGCGAAGTGCTCAAGGTTGGCCTTGGTACGGGCACGATCTGCCTCCTGCTGAGTGCAGTATAGCAAGAAGTCCATGTGATCGATGTAGGTACTCGGCTCATTCTGCCCGGGCATGTTTGCGGGACGCCCATCCGCATCACGCCGAGCAAAGTCCTTGAAGCGTCCTCCCTGAACCTCCTCAACGTGCAGTCCGCATAAGCGGGCTTGCATCTCCTGCATCGCTCGGACCAAACCATCGGCCCAAGTGTTCTCCACAAGCTCAAACTTGACCCTTGGAGAACCCAACATCCCCTTCTTGCCACGGCAACTAGCTCGGATGAGCCACCGTAGCTCTCCATCCGGGTGCTCATTGAGCACGGCTCCCTTGAACTCCGGGTACAACCGGTTCAGGAACAAGGTCAAGGTGGTGAGGTCGCGCTCGAAACAAAGGCTGCCACCTTGGCCCAAATGGTACTGCTCAGTGAATACCGGGGCCATCTACAAAATTTTAGATTAGTTCAAGTTAGTGATCAACTCAAGTGTGCAAAATTTTAAGTAGGCCAAAAACTGAGGTATGTATAAAACTTTGCAACTAGAGAGGAAAGACTAAGCAATTTTTGCAACCGTTCTTGTATCTTTCTTTTATCAAGGTTTTGTTTAACGCCCATTCTAACTAAGGTCTCCTATGGTCAGCCTAGGCTCTGATACCAACTTGTAACACCCGAATTTCCAGAAATTCAAAGTGCCCGTTATGTATTCCACCACAATCCCAGAATCATTGTTGTGATACACATAACGTAGTTGGTAACCAGTTCCATAGACATTACAATACGAATAGTTCAAATACAATGGTCATAATGACCAAGTTCATATTACAACACGGTATAGCAGCGGAGATAACGTCTTTGGGTCCATGCCTTCACCCTACAGGCAATGGCGACTCAGGAGATGATCTTAGTTCTGGTATTCATCTTCATAACCTTCCTCCGAATAATCTTCCCCATAGTCTGGCCAAGTTGATAGCCAGGGACACAGCCATGAGTACATTGAATGCACTCGCAAACCATCTTATAAACAAAATGATGAAGTAGATATGCAAGGTTGATATGGTGGACTAAGCACTAAGTTTATTTGCAAAAGCTAGTTTTATTTCCCAAGAATGTTCATTAGTAGGGAAGAAGATTTAATTCTCTAAGTTCAATCTAAAGAGGAACTTCAAGTGTTGGTCAACATCAATGTCAAGTCAAGTCATTCACCAAGTTCACCGTAAGTTGTTAACATTCTTGACAAAAGTCAAGTACAGCTTGCCAACTGTCCATGACCGAGGACGCGGCTATTCGAATAGTTTGAAACCTCTGCAGAGGGGTACACTTTACCCACAAGATTCGATACATCTGCCGGGAGAAATCCACGGTTCGTCATACATAAAGTATGCGAGGTTCAGATAATCAAACGAACTCTTTCACTTGCTCACTCTAGTACAGGATCCTTTCCTAGAGCCCGGGATACGGAAACCCCGTTCCGGCGCCTCTAGTTTTGCCCGCTCCGGAGTGCCGGATGAATGGAATTTCCACTCGGTTCAGAAGTACCCGCGCACGGTGCACTTCTATAAAGGATGATACAAGACCTCCCATACTAGAGTAAACAAGCTACGGACTAAGCCCCTTCCCATTTAGGGGTAATGTGGTCGTACGGTAATGGTTGGCTCACATGGTACATCACTTATTATCAATTTGCAAATACATTCCATAGTTATTAGTCAAGATTATTTTCCTTCATAAAACCATCATGTAGGAGAAATCTCCAATTCAAGTTGTCAAGTTCAAGTCACCCATTTCAAATAGGGTTCCCCTTATAGGTGGCCTCAATTTTATTAGCGACTAAGCAACTATATAGAGTGATGATACCACTAAGTAAGGTAGGATTAACTCAGCTGGATACTCTTGCTAAGCAAGGTACCACTACACAACTATCATTCTAAAGTAGCAATTCAATCATGCAATTTATTTAAAACAAGTAGAATGCAATAGGAAAACTAGGCATTTGGAGTATGATTCAAAAGATGGCTTGCCTTGGTTGGCAAAGTGTCCTGGGTAGTCTTCTTCTTCTTGATAGAATCCCCCCTCAATATCCTCCTCAGCAACACTAGCGTCTAATAACGAATAAACACAATGCACAGAATCACTAAACAATACTAACAACATTCCAAACACACATACTTGTTTTCAAACAATAAGGTTCATGTTGGATTATATTGAGTTGGTTTGCAAGTTCTCTTCCAAGTTTTCATTAAGTGTGCAAGCTAGATTTTTCTACCAAGTGCTAAGTGTTGATCACTTTCTTAACATTGGTATGAGACTAGGGGTATTAGGGCTAGTTCAAGTGGAGAGGGATTAATTAAGTAAATTGGTAATGAGGGAAATATCAAACTAGGTGTATATGGGGATCTATCATTTTATGCTACACCCAACGATTTGATTAGGAGCTAAGTGATGGTACTAACAAGGTTTTAATTGAATAGGGTTGTACTAAACAGTAGATAAGTTGACTAGTGAGTTCATAAACCAAGTTTCCAAATTTTAGAAGGTTTAAACAATCTTCTAAAAATTTCCCAAGATTAATAAGCTACGGTCAAAGGCTGTGGGTTAATTTGTTTTATTAAATTAAATAGCTAACTCAAATTGGATTATAACCAACTCCAGTGGCTAGATTATTTCCTAAGCTTTCCAACGAGTATTTTTTTGCTCAAAATGGATTTATAAAACTCTGGGAAAATTCATTTGAAAATCAGCTCTGAAATAGATTTGAAACGGGCGGAAAAAAATAAAAATCGAACGGATCGAAATTCAACCCGAGCTGGGCCGCACGCACAGGCTTCTACTGGGCCGACCCACTAGGCTAAGCTGGCCGGGGAAGGGTAAGTGAAAAAAAAAAACAACAGAACCGGCCTGACAGAGGGGGCCCAGTCGTCATAACTTAACCCGAAACGGTACGCACGAGGGGTCGTCTTCTTCACGACGCGAGGACTCACCGCGAACTCACCGTAGCCTGCAGGAACGAGGGCGGCGACGGCGGTGCAGCAGGGAGGAAGGAGAGGCGGCGGCGGGATGTCACGGCGGCGGAGGAGGTCCTTCTCGGCCGGCCTGGACCGGCGGCAGGTCGGGGAAGCGCTCCAGTCGCCGGGAACGCGAGGCGCCCTGGGAGCTCGGCCGGCTCCGGCGAGGTCGCTGCGAAGAGCTCGGGGGGAGGGGAGTATGTCTAGGAGGTTTCTACCAGTGGTGTGGTTCTTTTCAGGCAAACAGGAGGGCCTTTTATAGGCGGGAGAGGGCTGGAGCGGAGGTGGCCGACTGCGGGGGTCCGGCGGCGTGCAACGGTCGCTGCCGGGCGCGGCGGCTTTGGGAGCGTGCTGCGAGGTGCGGTCACGGTGTCTGGGCACTGTAGGCGTGCCCTGGCGCGCTCACGCGGGTCGGGGTCGTGCAGAGAGGCAGAGGAAAGGAGAGGGGGTCCGGGCCTTTTCCTCCCTTTCTCCCAGGTCTCACGGGCAGGGTCCGGGCAGGGGGGTTGTGGAGTCGACAGAGAGGTGGTCTACCGCATCATCGGGTACACCTACGAGTACGAAGACGTACGGCGGCGGCGTCAACAACAGTAGGTTTAGGTTTTTCTGAAAACTGCCTCACAGGTGTTTGATGAAATGCCTGAACCAACTCAAAATTCAAATTTTTGAAATCTGCCACCGTGGGTTGTCAAGGTATTCCTCAAGGACTCCAAAACTATTTTTGTCCTGAAGAAAGAAAAGGTTTTGCAAAAATTTTAATTCGAAAATGAGGTTCGGTTGCTGATTCAGATTCAGTTTTTGGCGGATGTTTGAGTGGGGTTCTGGTTTGAGTCTTTGTTTGAAAATCTTTGGTTGAGTAAGTATGTGATCTGGTCAAGCTCAACCAACTCACCACACACTGAGTTGAGTTGCAGAGAGCTTAATCAAAGTGTTCAAAGTAGGGTAGTGGTTAACTTTTTCTAGATCAATTTTTCTTCTCTTTTTCTTTATTTCTTTTGTTTCTGGTTCCTATGGTCTTTGTGGTTCTTCTCTAATGCTTCTGTTAGTTAAGTGGGGATTAACTAAATATTTCACAACAAGTTATAGCACACATGAAATCATAGAACACCCATTATTTGAATACTATGCATGCATGCGATATGAGACAAAAAGTTTTATCTTGGTCCTCATTTGGCACTTTAATTAATGAGAAATGGATTACAAATTTTTGAGTTGTTACAAAGTAGGTGTGTTACCTCCGGAGTGGAGGGCCCTGAACCTGGGTAATCGCTGGTGTCCTAGTAACACAATCCCGAGCCGGACCCGTCGTCGCACACTGTCGAGCCCCTCCGTTAAGCCATCCCCATGGCTACTGTCACCAAAATACCACGACACTGGCATAGGTAGGAGACGCATCACCGGCAGCATAGCCGGCGTGGAGAAGAGCCGCATAGGGGGTGGCGTAGCCGGCGTGAGGAACCACCGCGGCGGCGCCAGGAGGAGCGTCATACAAAGTCGCGCTGTAGGGGGCGGCACGGCCGGCGTGGGTTAGAGCAACGTTGGGGGCGGCGTAGCCGACGTGGGTAGGAGACGCGTTGTGGGCAGCATAGCCGGCGTGGAGAAGAGCCGCGTAGGGGGCGGTGTAGCCGGCATGGTGAACAGCCGCGGCGGCGCCAGGAGGGGCGCCATACGAAGACGCGCCATAGGGGACGGCATGACCGGCGTGGGTAGGAGCCGCATAGAGGACGGCTCCAGGCAGAGCGTCGCACGAAGACGCGGTGTAGGGGGCGGCGTGGTTGAGGGAGAAGTATGGTTGCATAGGAAGAGTAGCCATGGTAGGGAGGAGAGAGGAGACGGCGGCCGGGTAGGGGTAGGCCGGCGGCTAGGGTTGAGGAGGAGGAGCGGAAGCGACAGGATGTGTTTAGGCTGATACCATGTGAGAGAATTGACCATACTCTGGGCCTTTCCATTGCATGTCTATTTATACAAGAATTACAATCCTAATCATAATGGGAGATCACAACATTAAGGACTCTCCACGATTTAGAGGATCAGAGAGTTATGTCACATTATGTGACATATCTCTGGCAATCATGTCACATAATGTGACATATCTCTAACAAACTGACTTAAGTTGCACAGTTCGCATGCAACGCTAGTTGGCGGACACCCTCAGAGCAGTTTATTTCAGATTGTTTTAAGAAGCTCTTGGAAGGACATGTTATGACCAGATCGATTGGTAGATCAAGACAAAATAAACACGAGGAGGAAGAAGGGCACTTGTTTTTTTAGCTTTGTTAATTTAAAGTCAGACACTTCATAATATTTATCTAAATATCACATTGTCGTGCACTCAGTTTCTCTATCAATTGAGAACCAACTTGTGGTTGGGTGATACCCCCAGCCCACCAGAGTTCAATCTCTAGGTTTGATATTTGTGTCTCATAAAGGTGAAATATTCTTTCAGTGGAAGGCGACGTTCATGTCGATAGCGAGGTGTCTATGGTGACTTCGTCAATCTCAAGACCCGATCCGCCGGCTCAGTCTTTTGGAGGTGCTCATAGGGGTAGGGTGTGTGTGTGTGCGTTCATAGGGATAGGTATATGCGCATGTATATGAGCGCTTGCGTTTGTACTATGTTTTTAAAAAAGTTCTCTAAGAATTGGGCAAATCTTAGGTTAATTCTCACACAACGTTGGTCAACCGGACCCAAACGATATACTCTCTTCCTAAGTAGACTCTGCTGCGCGGTGGCGCTGCACGGGAGCTATACTTGTGAGGCGGCTCCCTTGCATGCAAGTGATAAATAAATGGGCTCATGTCCGTATGTTTTGGTAAATTTTATTTTTATCTGGAATTACCAGATTACTATCATATGCTTGCTAGATTATCACTACTTAGTTGCCAATTTTTTTTAAAAAAATGTTTGTTAAAATTTGCCAGATTGTTGTCACATCTTTGCCTGATTATGCACTACTTAATTCTAAGTAGTTACCATATTGTTGTACAATACTTGTCAGATTTTTTGCTACTTAGTTGTCAGATTAAAAACTTTTCTCTTATTTTCATGTACATCTATATCGATACCATGTGCATGATACTACTTTTGTTTAAATGATATGATATCTTAGATGTTGAACATATTTCAAGGCTGCCTTTAAAGTAGTGCCAAGGGTATAGTTAATAGAGCCCGTTAGTTGAGTACCCCTTAGGCCCGTTACGCTAGGCCCAATTGTAATGATAGTCGAGATACGAGTTCTTACCGTATGTCGATATTGTAATCTGTATCGGACCCTACCCGATCCTCGAGACCTGGCCACCTATATATAGGGGCCAGGAGGGGACGGTGTAGGCCAGATTGAAAGCAAGCCAGGTTGAACACCCAAGTTTACTTTCGATACACATTTATTTCGACTAACCTTACCTTCGAGTTCATCCGACGCCCTCTTCCCCCGATCCTAAGTCCTTCATCTAGGACATTTGTTGAGTTAACCCTCGTCAATTGGCGCCGACCGTGGGGACTCTGGGCGTTGGAATCATGAATTCGACGGCTTTTTCGCTTTTAGCCAACAGCAGTGCAGAACTCGACGGAAGTCAAGAGATGGAGGTAACAATTGGAAGTTTGAGCATCTTCATCGGACCATCAGGTTCATCCCGCCTCTCGGATTCGATGAAACCAGATCCATCGGCGAGTATGCCCGAAACAGCAGCAACAATGGAATATTCTGAAGGCTCTTCCAGCGAGGTAAACTCGCCGGTCAGCTTAGGAGAAGTACAAAAAGGAAAAATCGCAGAGGACGACGAAACAACGGAAAATTTCAATGCCGGAGTCCAACTCGAAGATCTCATGATCTGCCTCGACGACATCTCAGACAAGTCAACAGATACGTGGAAGACAGGGTTAGAGCTTTCTGAAGATAGTAACTCGATCTTCTCAAGCTTTAACAGCAACATCGGCAAACAATGCTAGGTGCTCGCCATTGTAGGAGACAATTTAGAAGAATTCGATGAAAACAACAACCCAGTGCTAAACCCAGCAAATATCGACAGAGGAGCAAATCATCTAGCAGAAGGGGAAACAACGGAATCCCTCACAACAAGGGAAAAATTTCGACTATCAGTCGACGAATGGAGAATAATAAGGGAAGCTGTGGAAAACGGCACATCAGTACCATCCAACTCCAGCAAGGACATGCTCCTGGGGTATCACTATGCCCTGAGGCAGCAAGCAAAGCAACTAGCAAAGGAAAAAGTAGAGATACAGAGAAGGAAAGACTCAGCCATCGCAGCCAGCAACGCCGCTCGTAGAGCACGCAGCGACGCATCACATACTAATGCAAGAAGAAACCGTCGACATGGTTCAAGGTACGAAGACCTCGAGTAGTCAGAAAGACAAAGCATCTCCAAAAACCTCGACTCATCTTTCCAATCGGTCGACGAGCAGGGGAACATCGTACCAAAAACTCCTGAAGCAGCACTAGTAGCAGCACAAGTGTATCTGCTTACCACTCGACCAAGCCCAGGGGATCCTAGGGAACATATGCACAGGGCAGCATTGAACGGACTGAACATGGTGGGCCACAAGCTATCAGCAAAAGGAGAGGAAGCACATCACCACAAAGAATCGCACAAGCCAAGATCACCTCGCCGTCACAATAGTTCTCGGCGCAGAAGTAGCAATCAGTGATCTCGATCGCCATCACCAAAACAACATGGAGGAACCTGAAGATCCCGATCTCCAAACGAAAAACGCGACTATGAAGACGACAAAAAAGAGATGGGAGCATCGTGCTTTACCCACAGGGTTCGCACCACACCAGTACCCAAGGGATTCAAATTACCTCACGATCAACAAAAGTATGATGGATCACAGGAACCACAGTCATGGCTCTCAGATTATCTACAAGCAGTACAAATATTGGGAGGAACCAAAGAAACAGTAATGCAAAGTTTGCAGCTACACCTCACCGGCGCAGCAAGGTCATGGTTGAGCAAACTAGAGAAAGAAACTATTGGAAGCTGGGAAGACCTCACAAAGCAATTTACAAGCAACTTCAGGTCGACATACAAGCGGCCAGCATCAATAGAAGAAGTCAAAGCGTGTGTCCAACAATGCGACGAAACACTCCGAGCATACATCCAAAGATGGAGTCTTATCAAAAACTCAGCAGTCGAAGTTTCAGATGAAAGAGCAATAGATGCGTTCATCATTGGATTGAGGCGAAGAGACCTAGTCGAAGAGATGGGAAGAATTAAGCCGAAAACAGTATCAGACCTCATGGACATAGCAAATAGATTCGCCGACGGAGAAGACGCATGCAACAACAAGCGTACGTGATCTCCAGAGGATGATAGGAGAAACAGATACGGAAGTCAAAGAAGACGGTCCCGCAACTACGATAACTACGGCTCCCATAGCCAAGTAGCCGCAGGGTACAAGGACAACAACTATCAGGGAAGTGATCGCAGAAGCTCGGGATATCGAAGCTACGGAAAAGAGGACTATAAAAAGTTTCCCACAAGAGAATCCAGAAAGTACAACCCGTCGTCAGAAGACATGCTCAACGGACCTTGTCATATACACCCAGCATTCGTCGACGGGAAGTGAGTATCCAGGCATGCAATGAAAGATTGCACAACATTCTTGAAGCTACAAGAGGCAGCATTAAACAAGCAAACTGAAGCAAGGCGACAAGGATACGAAGGAAGCAACAAACCTCCCACAAATCAGCAAGGGAACAATGGAGCTCTTCAAGATCAAGACCAGCCAAATCAGGAACACAATGACGACGAAGGATACGTTCCATCTAAGGGACACATCATAGCAATGATACAACCTATGCCCAAGTCGAACAAAGAAGAGAAGAGTATTACTCGACAAGTCAACCTAGCAATCATTTCACCTCCAGCCACAACAGAATATCTACACTGGTCAGAACAACCAATCGAGTTTAACAGAGAAGATCACCCTATAACAGTACCTCAGCCAGGAAACGCGCCCTTGGTACTCAAAGCTCAAATTGGCGCATACGATGTCGACAGAATATTCATGGATACAGGAAGTGGAATCAATCTGATATATGCGAAAACACTCAGAGCGATGCATATATCACTAGAGTTCCTGAAGCCAACAGACTGTTCCTTCCATGGGATCGTACCAGGAAGTGCTAATTATCCACTAGGTCGAATAGCACTCAACGTTTGCTTCGGCAACCGGCAAAACTACAGAAGAGAAAAGCTAGACTTCGAAGTCATGGACTGGCCATCTCAGTATCATGCGATCCTCGGACGACCCGCGTTTTCGCGATTCATGGCAGTGCCTCACTATACATATCTGGTACTCAAAATGCCAAGACCAAAAGGAATAATCACAGTAAAAGGAAGTTTTGAAGTCTCAGATCTCTGCGACAGGGAGTTCCATAAGATGGCGCAAAACTTTGGCATGATAGCCAACTATGCAGAGAAGGCGAAAAGCACGACTACAGAAGGCGTCAAGCTACTCGAAGGACGTGTTGCGGAGCCCGAGATGAAGAAACCACGAGTAGGAGCATCAGGAGAAGACAAAGAGACAGGAGAAGAAGAGAAGGCCATGACGGCATAGACATCAAGAACAACATAGTAGAGTAGAAGAATAAGGCTGTAAAAGCCACGAGTTATACCAGGGGCAATGCCCTCTAGATCCAGAACACAGGTCATAGGCCGGATCTCTTGGGTCACCCCATGTATCTTACATTACAAGTATAATAAAGACAAAATGTTCCTCATATTCTGAGTCTACGAGTCTTTCAAAAGAGGAAATGCGGTAAACGCACGAATCATACTAAAACGCTTTGAGAACAAATTTCAGACATAAAGTCGTGAAATCAGAAACTCTCGCGTTCCATATATACATAAGTATTACAGCAACGGGTTATCAGAATCATCTACGCCTAAGGGATCTAAATAGTAGCACTCATGGAAAAACGCAACATCTGCTTCCAGCAGCCTAGCTACAAGCCTCCGAGCAGGCTGCAAAGTATTCTCTATGTGTACTCGTAGACTAGCTCCACCAGGAGCCAAACTCAGGGATATAGTGCTATAATTGAGTCTTGGGTGCCACTTGTGTATCCACCCGAGAGCAAAATTGGCACCTGCCACTAAGTTCAGCTCTATCAATCTATGAATACGCTGGCTGGATCTGAAAGTATCAAGAAGAAGTGGGAAAGTTGCAGGCAGAGGATTGCGAGGAAGCATAACAGAGTGCATAGTCACGAGAGCTCTCCTGCAACCATCAACTGACTCGCCAATGTGTTGGGCGTGATCCTGAAGCAGTACAATAGCCTTCTGACGTCGAGGATCGGACCACAAAGTTTTGACACCCGCGGACATTTTTTCCAGAGCTGCATTTCGTTCGGTGACCCAACGATCCTCAGCAGCGAAATCCAAGCAAGTACCTATGACGAGAAGGGATATCATAAAGACAACAAGTGAAGCAAAAGGGAAAAAGATAAGTCGGAAGAAAACTTACATCGCAACATCTCGCAGGCTGACTCGATAATACCAAGGACAAAAGAATTGCATTCCTCATGATGCAAAATCTTCGCAGTCAAGCTTGACACCTTATCATCAAGAACAGACACCTGCTTTGTCAAACCACAAGCTTTGCTAGCTTTGCTCACAGCCATCTGTGCTTGGCGTTTGGCCAAAGTCAGGCAAGCCTCTAGATCAGAAATCCTTGAAGAATACTCTGCGCATTGACTGCATCGACTAGGAGGCGACGAAATCGTCGAGCCAAACGTGCGGGCAGAGGAAGGAGCAGGCCCGCAAGTCAAAGGATCATTGGCGTGCATCGACTGGAAGTCAAAAGAGAAGAAAGGAGAAACATTTTAGAGAAACAACACAAACACTTCATAAAGAAGGAAACATATTTACATAAGTGCAAAGCCCTTTGACTAAGGTTCTCGGGTTGCACGCGACTAAAGGTTTTTACATTCAAAAGGATAAATGGAAAGCTACAAAGAAGCCGAGTCTATGCCACCTCAGCATTTTGCTCTGTGGCAGAAGAAGGCATGGAAAAGTCCTCTCCAATAGTTGATGGAGGCGCAAGATCTTCCGCCGCTGGAGGTGGCGCAGTAGATGCCGCGGAGGCTGTCGAAGGAGAAATAATTGCCGCCAATGCAGGCGCCAACTTCTTCGCCTTCTCAAAGAAAGCCTTCATCTCATTGCGGGTGCGGCCATGGGGGGAGCTCACCTTCTCCCAGTCGAAGTACGCACCATGTGCATAAGAAAGTGCAATAGCACCCTCAGCACCACGCTTCAGAGAAAGCCCCTTCAGCTGGAGGGTGGGGTCTTCAGTTGTATCGAAGGCCTTGGCAAGTTTCTCCAAGCTGTCCCTCGGAACCTCCACCTTCTTCTTCGGCCACAACCCGATGAATAGCCGCGATAGAACGCGGCTAACCAACTCAAAGATCTCCTGGATAGATATCCAGTTTGCCTCGAGTAGGTTAACCACGGTCATGAGATGATCATCGCCCGGTTGCAAGGATGACGAAGATACCCCGGTAAATCCTGCACAACAAAAGAAGACAGAGGAGAAAAGGAAAGAAAAGCGTCAGCAAGTACAACAATGCAATAGGAGTCGAAATAGAAGACAAGGCGAAGTGCTCACCTTTAGCAGCAGCAGACATTGTGCGAAGACGCTCTGCCATGGCTTGTTCTCGCTGAGCATGCTCCTTGTTGGCATCGGCTAAAGCTTTTTAAGCTTTCTTCGCCTTACCAAGCGCAGATTTCTATGACTTCTCAGCGCTTGCTTTAGCAGTGGCTGCAACATCATAAGCCTTTTGCGAAGCACTAAGCTCGGCCTCTAGCGACGCAATTCGAGCATTTGCTGTTGCTAGAGCAGCTATAGAAGAAGAAGAAAGGAAGTCAGATAAACAACAAAGGATAAGCATAGAAGAAAAGTAATGACTGGATGTCAAGTATACCTTCGGAAGCTTTCGCAACCTTTAGGTACTCAGCACATTCAGTGCCCAAGGCGACGAATTTCTTCAACAATGCCTGGGAGAAAGGGCGTGTAAGAACATAAGTGTATACAAAGAGAGCAAGTCAACAGAAGTTACTCACATCACCGGGAGAAATCGTCGATACATGAGCCTCAAGAGAAACATCGGTTTCTTTTGCCTTCTTCGAGCGTTTGAGGTTTCGAGTCACAGGAATCTTCTTGACAGAAGCCCTGGTAACCCTTGGCGCAATTTCTTGCTCGGCAGGCTCATCAGCAGTCGCAGGCGAAGTCGAAGGAGCAGCTGTAGCATCTTTTGGCGGCTCCTCGTCATCTCTACAAGAAGAAAACAAGTTATGTATAACACGACAGAAACAAGGCAAGAGCGGTGCAATTGAAGAACTCAAATAAAGCACTTACGATGCCAGGAGGTCGAAGTATTCCATATCTCCTGCAAGAACAGAGGCCTTATCAGCCACTGCAGAACTCAAAGAAGCAAATTCGTCGACATGCTTCCTCTTCTTGTCGACACCAGTATCTTCAGCGAGCACAGGAGGAGGCGATGTCGATGAACTAGTGTCTTCTTCTGATTCTTTGGCATCATCTCCGCCCTGATTTTCTTCAGCCTCGGGGGCTTCAGATACAGAAGAGGCCAGATCAGCCAGAAGAGGCCCTTCCTCTGGAAGAGGAGGGCGCGAAACAAGGAATTGGTGCCCCTGCACATAAACAAGTCAGCAGAGTACAAAGGCAAAGAAAAACACAAATCGAAGTAAACAAAATTTGACAACAAGTGAACACAAAGATACGTACTTCGAGTAGAGGGTGCACGGAGTCGAAGTAATCAGCGGTCAAATCAGCAACCGCATGATCCTTGGTGAGCTTGGTGAGGTCCCTGACTCGCTTGTCCACATCTTGTTCCTCTATCAGATCTTCAGAGATGCAAGTAGGATCTTCCAAGCCAGAGTAACTCCAAAGCTTGGTAAGGCGGTGCTGCAGGGGTTGAACTCGACATTGCACAAAGAACGCCATGAGTTGAATACCCGACAAAGCGCCTCCTTTGCCTCCTTTCAAAGCTTGAATGCGAGATAGAAGAGGAAGAACTTGTTCTATTTCCGCATCTGAGGGAAGCACATCCCACGACGCCAATTTCTTCACTTCCTTAGAGGCATCGAAAGGGGCTAGACCATATTGGTCTTCAGGAGAGGCTTTGCGATCTTGGATATAGAACCATTTGGTTCTCCACCCCTGGACAGACGCGGCAAAGGAAAATTCGAGGTACTGCGCTTCAGGGCGCACAGAGACAATAGCTCCGCCCAATTTAGGCTTTCTGGCCAGAGCACCGTTGGGGCGAAGCCGAAAGATTGACCTCCAGAGAAGAAAGTGGGGCTCAATGCCCAAAAATGACTCGCAGAGAGTCACGAAACAAGCAATGTGGAGGATAGAGTTAGGTGTGAGCTGGTGAAGCTGCGCACCATAAACAAAGAGAAGCCCACGAAGAAACTCGTGGGCAGGAAGAGAAAGGCTGCGGAGGAGGAAGGCAAGAAACATTACCCGATAGCCGCTTGGGGGCTGCGGGATCCGCTCAGTACTGGGGAACTTGATTGAATCAGAGCTGGAGATGAGGCCGTCCGTCCTGGCCTTCTCCAACTCCCTCTGCGTGATGGCAGAACGTACCCAGCTGGTGGCAGAAGATGTCTTGGCCATGGTGTTCTTGGTGGCTAGGTGCTTCACGCGCATCTAAACGTGACGCGCTTGGGGGCTATGCACGAGTGGAGTAGGAAGAAGAGATCGGCAATGGAGGCGGCGGAGAGAAAGAGCTGGTAAATAGTAAAATCTCCCACTACCCCTTTATATACCTTCTCAGAGAAGAGATCGTGGGCTGAGACGTGGCGCAAAGAGCGGAAACGGCAGCCCACTAACGGTCAAAAATTGCGAAAATTACAATGCTGCCCATACAACGGTTCGCAATAACACAGAGTGATGTATTCATTGACGTCATAAAGAAGGTGATATAAGAAAGGTCAGATACAAGCAGGATGGCGCCGACAAATGCAAAAATCAATTGATGAGAACTATACCCGAAGGACATTCAACTATAGCCTCGGAGGCTACTACTTTCAAAAATGTTGAATACAACATCAATCTGGAGTAATGGACGCGTATTCGATGACAAATTATCATACAATTATTTCGAGTTGAAGTATAATGATGGACTACACTATATTTGAGTCTATACTCGAAAAAAGATTTGTTCAACTATAGCCTCGGGGGCTACTCCCATCGGGAGCGCTGAGCGCGCACCCGACGATATTTCTTGACAAAGCACTAGAGCATGTGAAGTGAAGGAGTGTGTGGTGGAACACTGATTACTCCCATCGGGAGCGAGTTTTTATGGTTATATAAACCCGAATATTTTCAGTCAAACTTTGGCTGTGACATGAGATTCTCGAGTTGCGTTATCGCAATGAAACTCGAATGCCGTGATTTATCACGAAGGTAAGACCCCGGGATCCGTCCTGTGTGGCCTGGTATACGCACATGGATGCGCTCTGCTGGTATGTATCCGTGTCTACGACGCGAAGAAAATCCTGGTGGACGCACTGGGTACCCTGAGAATCACTGGGATTCATTCTTTGTAAGACCTAAATGCGGCAAAAGAATGGGTTTGACCGGTATCCCGAATTCAAATCCAAGGGGATTGAATTTGAAGTAGGTGGCAAGTATCTGTTCCAGTAGTTAACTGACCTCTTGATCCGTCAGAGTTGTCAGGCTTGTTCATCAAAACCCCTTGCGAAATATTATCATGAAAATAAGTCGAAAGACCAAGTCGAAGATTTGAAGATATGAAGAAGTTGAAGAGTTAATCAAGTCAAAGATTTAAAGATTAGAGATTCAACCCGAATCTGCAATTCTGGTAGAATCTCAGGGGCTACTAACAAGGGTATAGTTAATAGAGCCCGTTAGTTGAGTACCCCTTAGGCCCGTTACGCTAGGCCCAATTGTAATGATAGTCGAGATACGAGTTCTTACCGTATGTCGATATTGTAATCTGTATCGGACCCTACCCGATCCTCGAGACCTGGCCACCTATATATAGGGGCCAGGAGGGGACGGTGTAGGCCAGATTGAAAGCAAGCCAGGTTGAACACCCAAGTTTACTTTCGATACACATTTATTTCGACTAACCTTACCTTCGAGTTCATCCGACGCCCTCTTCCCCCGATCCTAAGTCCTTCATCTAGGACATTTGTCGAGTTAACCCTCGTCAAGTAGTGTAGATCATTTGGGGGTGATGTCTACAAATAATGTAGAACATCATCCATAAGTATGTACAATTATCATGACAATTGTTCAATACAGGCAACTAAGGTAACATAATCTGGCAACTGACGTAACAATTTTTTTTGATTGAAACATAACAACAAGGGATCTAGTTTTGAAGCCCATGTTGAGATGAACTCGGAGGTGAAACAGATTACTAATTGGATTAACGGTTTAGGAGATAAATCATTTTGAGTTTTTAAATTTAGTAATTAATACGATAATATCATCATGAGGTGTGAGGTTCATATATGCATGTCATTCTTCCTATAGGAGAAAAGTGCAAAAAATTATGCCACTGCATGGAAGGAGAGTATGTGTGGTGCCTCCTATTAGATTTTCCCTACAAAAAAAGATACCTTGTCATATCCACAACCAGGTCGCATCCGGTGTGACATAAACCCCTCTTGGGGAAGTAGGTTGTCCTCAAACAACACTTGGGAAACAAACCATTTGATTAAATTCCCTTTCTTGATCAATCTCTTGTCCAAACGATTTAATGGTTCCAATTCTACAGCTAATAGTGTTGGAAATATACTATAGAGGCAATAGTAAGTTATTATTAGTCTATTTTCCATGTTCATGTTGATTTCATGTTCTATTCATGAATTGTATTGGTTCCTGAATAGGTGATTCGAAGGAAAATCTAATTACATGTGCTGAATAATAAACACCAAACAAATCCCTAGTGATGTTTCTCGACTAGCTCATGTATTTTTGATGATTTTTTCTAATAATGGGCATTGTTAATGTCACAAGGATGCCGCCAGTAGTCGGCGCACATTGTGAGGTAATAGACTAACAGTGGTGTTGGGTAGAAACTTTTATGACATACTAAAAGATCACGTTGTCCATATATGGTTGGTAACTTCTCATAAAGTGTTAACATTTATTTGCATCCTTTAACCATCTGAATATTGTATATCCAGATACCATATTGTTGCTTTGTGTTTGCACCTGAATATGCCCTCATGTACCCTCGGCACCAAGGGTGGTAGATAGCAACGTGCATCGAATAGTTGGCTGAAAGCATGATACACAATATAATTTAGTCTGCACTTTTACGATCTGAAGCCTCATTCCCAAGAGGGACCCCGTTAGTCTCACGATGACTATGGGTTGATTTTGGCTGATCCGCTCACTTTGAAGCTTGGTTGTTAATTCAACAGCAAAATCAATGTGAAGTCCCCAAAGCAATGAATGCAGAGACAAGGGTTTGAGTACATAAAAGTAGATTTATTTATATTAGTTCAATGTGTGCTTGATTTCAATTGGTTATCACCCCTCACATATATATATATATGGAGCATATGGTCTTGGAGTGCATGTTTAGAACATCCTCTACACATTTACATGTATAAAAATGTGCCTAATTCTAACTCTAGACTAGGCAAACTCCTCCTCCAGGTTCGTATTGGAAACAAATCCAGGTGTTTGGGGATTTCTCGGTCAGAGTCAACCTTCCTTCTGTGTTGGAGAATAATTCTTCGAGTTTTTGAGCTAGAGCCATCTTGGTCTTCGAGAAGGATTCAACCTCCATCTTCTAGCCTTGTTGTACCTTCCTTGTAATTAAGTGATACTTGAAGATTTGGTACTAGTTGACATAGCTTCTAGAAACTTCGAGTCTTCATGCCTTCATGTGTGTCTGAGTGACTCCCTCTGTCCGGTTCCTCCTAAATTCGACTCACTTTAGGACACCTTCCTCTTGTCCTCATTCCCTAGCTAGATTTCCTCGTACAGCTGACAATCGGCCAAAAAGTTGGTGCTATCACTTCGGAGTCATCATAAGCTACCATGGTTAATTCTAAATGTGACTTTTGGGTACACCGGAACAATCTTGTGGTGCTAGATATTTTAGGACTAGGATTTTCCCTTTCCGTCGATAGTGAGATACACTATGGGAGCACTGTATCACATGGCCAACATTGCTTGGCCAGGTATAACTAATGAGTTAGTCATCGGGATACTGGAATACGAAAAACAAGAAAAGAGTACAAACCGATAATCAGTGCTAAAAAACCTGCCAATTCAGTGATTAATTGGCTGATTAATCGCTATTTAGTGGGTGAACGATAAGCCAATTAAGTGATTTATCAGTCGATCGATTAATCAGCCGATTCTGCCTATTAATCTCTTATCGATAATGAGGATAACTAGGTATAGTGATCAAGTAGTTGATCACAGGGATACCATCTAACTCCTACACGAGGTTGTGTAACGTAACTTGAGGCAAGAACTTGTATGCGGTAATACATGGTTCACTCGAAAATGATCCTCAATGATTTTTGGAAGCCGTTATAGGTGAATAGATATTGCTAATGATTATTGACCGGAAGTTGTTCTGGACATGTCCATATATGCTCGTACATGTATGGTCACACACTTTAAGAGTGCTACAGGTGTCATACTAGTGCATGCTTGTGATTCTTGAAGCTGGGGCATATTGTGACATGTGGATCTGTCAAGGATGGCGGGATCTCACATTGATATCAACATGTTGCAGCACTCTCAAGTTTTCTCAAGACTTGCTAAAGCCCATGCTTGGGAGTGCAACTATGAGATCAATGGTCACCGTACAGCAAAGGGTACTACCTAGCCAATGGTATATCTCCAAAATGATCGACATTTATAAAACAATCCCACTCACTTTGTTGAGAATAATTATTGGTTTGTCAAATGCCAGGAGAGCCATAGGAAGAACGTTGAGCGAGCATTTGGTGTGCTCCTGTCTTGTTTTCTATTCAGGTATACGTACTCTTACCTGGTCGACAAAGCAGAAGTGAGAAGTTATAAATGCATGTGTGATCATGCTCAACATGGTCATCAAGACTAAGCGGGTTCCTCTCATTATTGATGATCAACCCGTATGACCACAAGGGTCCCAAGTTGATCATGAGGTGTCGACATAGTTTACTGTTTTTCTCGAGAGTATATACTGAAAGTTGTGACAAACTAGTTTATTATCAAGTGCAAGCTGATCTAGGAGAGCATTTTTGATTGTCCAAAGAAAAACCTTGGTTGGACAACTTAACTGAGACCAACGTATTGAGGTGCCAACTGAAAAGGGTTATTTCCATATGTTGTGGTTAGGAGTTGACCCGTATCATTAGTTACACCTTGTTAGCCGGCCGATGGAGGTTCAGCTCTCAGCGGATCAATATATCTTTGTATGGGAGCTAACATCATCGGGGATTTTTTCCAGTTAAATCGATGTACCTTGATTTCATGAATGGTCATACCAAATATCTAAACATATTCATTTAGAAAATAAAGGTACCACTTTAAATCAAGATCTTTATGTGGTTCCACCATAAGAAGGTAATCCTAACCAAGGACAACCTAATTAAGCGCAATTGGCAAGGTAACACTTCTTGTTGTTCTCGTGACAAGGATGAATCCATTCAACACTTTTTTTTGAATGCTCGCTGGCTGAGATTAGTGTACGTGACTTTGGATTAGAACCCCCTAAAAACATCACAAACTTTTTCAAAAATTGGTTGGCTGGTATAAACAAGGATGATGTTAAACTGATTAGGGTTGGTGTGAACTCTATTATTTGGGCACTTTGGAATGTGCAAAATGACCACGTTTTTAATAGACCGAAAGCCCATTCTTTTTGCAGGTTATACCAGAGGCTATGCATTGGATCCGTACATGGTCCAGCTGGTGGAACAACGGAATGCCATGGATTCTAGGTGCAACCGTTTGAAGAAAGTAGCAGGGGATTTATTCAACCAATTCGGCTGGCGGCGTGATAATAGGATTTTGGCATCCTGAGTTCTATGAGTTCTATTTTATTAAGACTTTAATCTTTCGTTGGTTGATACTTGTCGTCACTTTGGTTGACCCGTGAGTTGTAATAAGTATTGCAACACTGATAAGTTAATAAAAAAGCCATATGCATCATTTTGATGTAGAGGGTGGAGTAAAGCCCCCATTTTTTTTAAAAAAAAGAGTTGACCATGTATGTTTTTCTCTCTCCCGCAGAGGTGTGAACTGTTGGAGTTAATCCACACGGATAAATTTATGAACCATGTCACATACAATTATTTTCCACTAAAACAGGCGGCTCATATGCTTGGTTCGACGTTGTATGGGTAGGGATGAATATGATGTACTCAATAATTCGTAATACTCCCTCCGACCACTAATATCTATCTCTAACATTATGTATCTAGAATATATTAGCGGTCAGACTCCACATTTCCCTCTGATCAAAGTCTCGATATATAAATATATATAAATTTAGATAAATTCACATCACTTATTTTTATTTTTAGACGGAGAAAGTATAATCGTTTCGTGAGCTACTCCACGTGCGGCGCCTCCATTTCACACTCGGAACTGACCTCTCACACTGGGATCTCCTTCCCCCACAAGGCACGCACGAACACGATCGTACAGGCAAATTGACCGGCGGACGCAAAGCTCTGCCGCGCCTGAGCTCGGCTACTCCACCACGTCTGAACAGTGGAGCTACGCACTGACTAGACCGGCATCATCGGCACACGCCATCTACAGTCGCACCCGTACGGGAGGTCGTGCGGCTCGTCGATTTTTCTCCTACGGCCACGCCATTGCCCTACACCGCTGCTCTCTCTCTCTCTCCTCGCCCGACACGAAAAGGACGGGGCCTTCTCCGACATACGCCCCCTCCCCGTCTGTCCCCCACTCCACCACCACCTTTCCTTTTTCTACCCTTCCCCACGAGCTCCGAGAAACTCACTCGCTCGCTCGCTCACTCACACAGCGCGCTCCAAGAACTCGCTGCAACTCCAAGTCGCCGCTAGCTCGAAGGCAGGGCAGCAGGCGAGCTGAGCTGAGCTTATGGCGGCAATGGCGGAGAGGGCGGGGGAGCCGGAGCTGGTGTCCATCCCGGCGACGCCGCGGGGGCTGTCCACGCCGGAGGGGCTGTCCACCCCGCCGGTGAGGAGGGGAGGGGCGGCCACCAGCGGCGCCGGGACGCCGGTGCGGCGGGTGGTGGAGGGGCTGCGCGGCTACCTGGAGGAGGTGGGCCACCTCACGCGCCTCAACCCGCAGGACGCCTGGCTCCCCATCACCGAGAGCCGCAGCGGCAACGCGCGCTACGCCGCCTTCCACTCCCTCAACGCCGGCCTCGGATTCCAGGCGCTCCTCATCCCGCTCGCATTCCCCGCCCTCGGATGGTATATTCCTGCTCCCAACTCCCCATTCTCACATCCAAAGCCCCCTTTTTTCCTTTCCAAGAACGAGCCCAGGGTTGCTTGCTTCAGACTCACGGAGCATGCTGCTGCTGCTGCTGCCTACACTGTTCGTCGTTCCCCTCTTTTCAACCTGGATTTTCAATTTCTTGTGGACACGATTAGTTCCAACTTCGAAATCGAGCGTGCCTTCCTTAGATATTTGGTCAGAGGAGGCATTATGTTTACCCAGCCAACCCTGAGGTTTTACAGAGAATTTGAGGGGATAACAAGCTCTTCTCTTAGTTTAGATGTTCCCCTTTCAAGATCTGCAGTAGCTTATATGAGAATGACAATGTTACCGCACCGGTGAATATTTACATGTTAGAAGAAAACCACAGACCGTGAAAAGTGCAAACATTAAATAACTCACGAGTGCTATAAGTACTACTATGTACAGATGCATCCTCTAATAAAGGCATGGGCATGTTGATACAATCCACATGAGTTATGAGTACTAGTATTGTAATTCTTCTTTAACGTCAATATTAAGCAGTGCAACTGAACACAGTTTCAGATTCCTTGGAATATAATAATTGAGCCGAGTAATGTTTCCTAGCATATGTTCTAGATAAACCTAACAAGGGGGTATTTCCAATCCTAACATATGGTTTTCTTGTAACTGTTAGGAGCTGGGGAATAATATCGTTAACTGTTGCTTACTTCTGGCAACTGTACACACTCTGGATCCTAGTCAAGCTTCATGAAGCTGTCCCCGGCAGGAGGTACAACAGATATGTGGAGCTTGCACAAGCTGCATTTGGTGAGACAAAGACATGTCCTTAACTGTTATGCCAGTTCATTAGAATAGATCTTATTCCAGGATATCTCTGACAATTTGCTGTCAATAGACGTGTGCAATGTATATCATCATTGTCCTAATAAGATCTATGTCATGGTACTGTTACTGTTCCACTTTGAGCTAGGTGAAGTGTCCAATTATGGGGTAGTACCAGATTAATGTGCAATCACACTCATGATTTGGTCACATGCCTTGTTGTCGCTTGACATATCATTCTCATGTTACAGTGATGTGAATTGTGGAACTTTCAGATCCACAATTATCCAATGATCCTTCTAATCATACTGTTTCATCGCACAGTTTAAGTAATTAACTAATTATATATTCTGGTTATGCCCGAATTGAGTACATGCATCCTGGCTGGATTTTCTGGTGATATGCTACATTGATTTCTAGATGCTTATATAGGCCCGAAATTTTAGCATTGGATAAACTGGGAGTTACTGATTTCTATCTGTTTATTCATTCAGGGGAAAAACTGGGAGTGTGGCTAGCTCTTTTCCCAACTATTTATCTTTCGGCTGGCACTGCAACTGCATTAATACTTGTTGGAGGAGAGACTATGAAGCTCTTTTACCAGATAGTGTGTGGACCCCTCTGTTTGCCGAGTCCTATTTCAACGGTCGAGTGGTACTTGGTATTCACCTCCTTATCAGTCATCCTTTCCCAGCTCCCGAATCTCAACTCGATCGCTGGGGTTTCTCTTATTGGTGGTGCCACTGCGATAATGTATTGTACAATGTCATGGGTTCTCTCTGTCAGCCAGCAACGGCCGCCGACGGTCTCTTATGAGCCAGTGAAATACACTTCTTTTGGTTCATCGTTGCTCTCTACATTGAACGCTCTTGGAATAATAGCCTTTGCATTCAGGGGACACAATCTTGCATTGGAAATACAGGTTAGTATACTCAGCTACCAGTCCTTTCAGACATTCAGTACTTTGTACTACTATGTTGTATCATTTGGTGGCTTCATTTGTTTCCAATTAATTTGGCATTCATAATTTTTCAGGCGACAATGCCGTCCACTTTCAAACACCCTGCACATGTGCCTATGTGGCGCGGGGCCAAAGCTGCATACCTTCTGATTGCAATGTGCATCTTTCCAGTTGCCATTGGAGGTTATTGGGCATACGGAAACATGGCAAGTACTTCAATCATTTTACTCCTCATTCATCATCCTGCCGTGCTGCATCTAAGAATCGTTGGATCTTCTGGTTGTTGTTTCTCATGCCTGCAGATACCACCAGGAGGGATCCTGACCGCCCTCTACGTTTTCCACAGCCACGACATCTCCCGTGGGCTCCTCGCAGCGACGTTCCTCCTTGTCATGTTCAACTGCCTCAGCAGCTTCCAGATATACTCCATGCCGGTTTTCGACAGCTTTGAGGCCTACTACACGGGTCGCACCAACCGGCCCTGCTCGGTCTGGGTCCGCTCCGGGTTCAGAGTCTTCTACGGGTTCATCTCGCTCTTCATCGGCATAGCTCTGCCGTTCCTCTCCAGCCTTGCCGGCCTGCTGGGCGGCCTCACGCTGCCGGTGACCTTCGCGTACCCATGCTTCATGTGGATCTGTATCAAGAAGCCTGAGAGGTTTAGCTTCAGCTGGTACCTGAACTGGGGCCTCGCACTGCTCGGCACTGCCTTCAGCGTGGCTTCCTCTGTGGGTGGTGTCTGGAGCATCGTTAACACTGGGATGAAGCTCAAGTTCTTCAAACCCAACTAGCACAGCTTACTATTTTCAGTTTGCAAATTTATGATATATATAGTATAGAAATGCTTCTTATTGCTACATGCCTTGGCAAGACTAATGGCATTAAGTGTTGTTGATCTTATATTAGTAGAGTATGTCTTAGTAAAATGTAAGTATCCACTGTTGGATACGAAAAACGTTAGCCGATCCAAGTCTCGTAGTGGTACCTGATGAAAAGTCAAATGTAATCGGTGCAATTTCTGTCACAATTATGTCCATGTTAATAGAGCGTGTGCTTTGTTTATTTTTTTATTCGTTTTGAATTCTTTGGTAGACCGAGATACATTATATTCAGCCCCTCCTTGATTCATAGGATTCTGAATAGAGGTATATGAAGAAAAATAAGATTGCAGTATCATACGCACTTTTAATCCTACATGATCGAAATTGTACCAAACCTTTTTTTAATTGCACCACGTGAATAATAATGTAATTTTTTTCAAGAGGTTGTTTTTGCAAAGAGGCTAAATGCTACTATATGCTGAACAGATGAAGTCAACCAACCCTTATGGTGACCTCCTTGAAGAAAAAGAAAAATATAATCAGGTCCTTGGGGGAAATTGGCGCCGTCTTCCTCCTGCACTCGGTGGCGCACTGCGAGCAAAAAGTTTGATGCTGCCTTTGGACCTTTGAACCTCGTCGGAGCCAAGGAAAGGTTGTTGATGCGGAAGTTGAGAAATTGACAGCCAGAGCCAGAAGACAACAAGGACAATGCAAGAAATATATCACTATCTTGGAGAAGAAAGCGACAAATAGTGTTGGATGACCACTCTTACTCCTTGACAAACCTAGGGAGACCTAACCTCATTAGCTTCACGTTGAAGCCAAAGTTGGTTAAACCTTGTCGGTCGGAGAAGAAGCCATCGGGCGACGACACGGAGAGTCATCGTCCACTCCACTAGAGGACGCATTTGAAAACCACCTACATAACACGAAGACATAACCAAATCTACCACTGCAGAAAAGCAACAACCATAGGATCACTCTCCCTCCTCTACACCGCCGATGAGGTAGATCCAAGGTTGGAAAAAGCACTAGGCGTAAACGAGGCGCTTGGCATTCGCAATAGTGCCTCCGCCTAGGCACTGATTAGGCGCCCTAGGCGCGCGGCCTAGGCGGTCACATAATTCTTACAATAAAGCGTGTATATGGGCTATTATATGTGAATATATATAAATTTAGAGCTTCTGATTGAGTAAACTATTAACAACTATCATTAGAATATGGCACATCTGGCTTGCCAGTGCAATGTGACATAATTTCTTGTTTGAGGACCTATTTCTTGGTTGCCCTGCCTAGACTTCTGCCTATGACCTAGGCGAGGTGTTTGTCCATCGCCTAGTACCTAAGCATGTTGCCTAGGCGTCGCCTTTTCCAACATTGGGTAGATTTTTTTTTCCGATAAAGAGCGCTTTATTACTTAATAGTCATTAAGTTTACACCCGGCCTCTGCATACAGGATGCACACAGCCCAAAAACCAGACATGTCTGAAACTATGAAGGCAAGATTACATATCATAATGAGCAATTGTAAAAATGCCTAAGAAGAAGCACCAATCCGTAAGCTATGCGGCCAACCATGTTGGGAAAAAGTATCCCTTGTCGTAGCTTCCAAACGTGCACAGACCTCCATATAGAGGTCGCGATCATGTGGACACTGCAGAGCAGACCACAAACGGAGTGTACCAATAGCTCTGTAGATAACCTGCATAATGGAAGAGTTTTTATCGTTAAACACTTTATCATTCCTACATAGCCATAGCGACCATATAAAGGCAATCGCTCCCACCCTAATATGCTTTTTAAACCTCCTGTCTATACCATTTAGGCAATTCCCAAATATATTGGTAATACTATGTGGTGGAAACAAGGTTGAAGCTAGTTGGATGACTGACCATATAGTTCTAGCGAAACGACATTGGAAGAACACGTGTTTAATTGTATCATCATGATGATAAAAAACATACATTTTACTTCCATGCCAATTCCGTTTTATAAGATTATCTTTCGTTAAAACAACTCCTTTACGCAGGTACCATCCAAATACCTTTATCCGTAATGGAAGTTTCAACTTCCAGAGCTTATCATTGCTAACTTTATCAATTGGCACATGTGGTAAAATAAGAGCATTGTACATGGAAGCTACCGAAAATTTACCATTTTCATGAAGGTTCCAACGGAATTCATCGTGACCATCTTGTAGCTGGATATTTGCCAGACGATGAAGTAAGGCATTCCAATCTACAAGTCTTTGCCCAGATAAATCCCTTCTAAATGTCACAAAAGGTGGAAAATTCTCCAAAACTTTGGCGATAGTATCCCCTTTGTGACGTACAATGCTATATAAGGTCGGATACTGTTCCCGAAGAGTAGCAGTACCAAGCCACTTATCTTCCTAGAAACGTATCTCCGAACCATCCTTAATTGAAAAAGAACCCAGACCAAAGAAATGTTTCTTTGTTGCCATGAGTCCCGCCCAGAAATGCGAATCACCTGGTTTCCAAAGAACCTGGGATAACGCTTTCTGACCAATGTATTTTCTTTTAAGAATTGTTTGCCAAGTTCCCTCCTCCGTAAGTAGCTTAACAGCCTGACGAGGGTTAACTCGACAAATGTCCTAGATGAAGGACTTAGGATCGGGGAGATAGGGCGTCGGATGAACTCGAAGGTAAGATTAGTCGAAATAGGTGTATATCGAAAGTAAACTTGGGTGTTGAACCTTGCTTGCTTTCAATCTGGCCTACACCGTCCCCTCCTGGCCCCTATATATAGGTGGCCAGGTCTCGAGGATCGGGTAGGGTCCGATACAGATTACAACATCGACATACGGTAAGAACTCGTATCTCGACTATCATTACAATTGGGCCTGGCTTAACGGGCCTCAGGGGTACTCAACTAACGGGCTCTATTAGCTATACCCTTGTCAGTAGCCCCTGAGATTCTACCAGAATTGTAGATTCGGGTTGAATCTCTAATCTTCAAATCTTCGACTTCGATCAATTCTTTGACTTCTTCATATCTTCAAATCTTCGACTTGGTCTTTCGACTTATTTTCATGTTAATATCTCGCAAGGGGTTTTGATGAACAAGCCTGACAACTCTGACGGATCAAGAGGTCAGTTAACTGCCGAAACAGATACTTGCCACCTACTTCGAATTCAATCCCCTTGGACTTGAATTCGGGATACCGGTCAAACCCATTCTTTTGCCGCATTTAGGACTTACAAAGAATGGGTCCCAGTGGTTCTCAGGGTACCCAGTGCGTCCACCAGGATTTTCTTCGCGTCGTAGACACAGATACGTACCAGCAGAGCGCATCCATGTGCGTATACCAGGCCACACAGGACGGATCTCGGGGTCATACCTTCATGATAAATCACGGCATTCGAGTTTCATTGCGATAACGTAACTCGAGAATCTCATGTCGCAGTCTCGTTTGACTGATGGAATATCAAAGAATTTCGAATTATATTAACTTCTCACGAGTAACTGAAGGGAATAGGCCCGAGAGGCAATAATAAAGTGGTTATTATCATATTCCATGTTTATGATAAATGTTTATTTCTCATGCTAGAATTGTATTAATCGGAAACATTAATACTTGTGTGATTAATAAACTAAAAAAGGTTCCTAGTAAAGCCTCTCTTTTATACTAGCTCGTTGATTAACTGATGATCAAGGTTTCCTGATCATGAACATTGGATGTTGTTAATAACGGGGTCATATCATTAGAAGACTGATATGATGAACACTCACACCCATAGTATGAATAGCAAAATGATCAAGTCATCAAGTTCATTGCTATATCAAACTCATACGAAATAGTTCTAATCCTCAAACCATGAGATCATGTTAATCACTGATACCGAAAGAGTGCTTTGATGATATCAAACGTCACACCATCACAGGGTGATTATAAAGGTTGATTTGGGTATTCTGAAAGTATTAGTTGAGGCTCATGGATCAAGAGTGGAATTTGTCCGACCCGATGACGGGAAGATATTCTCTGGGCCCTTCTCGGTGATATTGCATTAGAATCGCTTGCAAGCATGTGACTAGGTCACAGGAATGCATTATCACAGAACGAGTAAAGAGACTTGTCGGGAACGAGATCGAACTAGGTATGGTTGATACCAAATGATCGGATCTCGGACAAGTAATAATATCGCGAGACAAAAGGAATTAACTATGTTCGTTACTGGTTCACACGATCACTAGTTCATCGTTGAGTAAGTGGGAGTCATCATGGATTTCCAGATCCCGTTGTTGATTATTGATCGGAGAGGAGTCTCGATCATGTCCACGTTATTCACGAACCGTAGGGTGACACACTTAAGGTTCGCCGTCGTTTTTGAGTGGATACGATACTCCGATCGAATTACATGACAGCATAAGGGTTGTTTCAGAAAAGCACCGAAACTGTTTCGGGATATCAAAATAACTCAAGGGTGTATTTGTTAATGTTTGTTAATTGAATGAATTAACAAATATTAAAGAAATAATTTTTTTTTATTAAATCAATAAGTGTGAATTTTAATTAGCATGAATGTCATGCAAAATTAAAATGGGGGTTACCTCATGTTGATGAGGGGGTTACCACCATGAAGGAAATGAAGAGGGGGTTACCACCATGAAGAGGAGGAGGACCTCCTTGGCCGGCCACCCCTTGGGGGCTGCCCCTCCTCCCCTATATAAACCCCTCCCTCTCCTCCATGTGACACACTTCTTGATCCTCCCCTTCCCGCATAGTTGCTGCCCAATTTCCGTCTCAGCTTAGCGAAGCTCTGCCGGAATTGTAGTTCGTAGTTCATACACTTGGAGAAGTGTGTGGTGGAGTGTCCGGCGAATCCCTTCTTCCGCTGCCCCGCTGGACCGAGGGCGTGGAGGAGTCGACGACGAGCTGTACGTGTGACCGAGCACGGGGGCGCTGCCACTTGTGGCGCCGTGTACACGATCTTGTGATCGTCAAGTGAACCACTACGTCGACTACGTCAAGTGAACAACTACATCGACTACGTGCATCTACATCGACTCTCTATCGTCAACGTTTGTGCGGGAACGTAATCCCCGCTTACGGTCATCGAGGGTTAGTCTCCATTGCTACCACCTCGTAGAGTATCTTGGCTAGTTTATGTGTTCTTGCGTAGGAAATTTTTTGTTTTCTATGCTACGAACCCATCAGTGGTATCAGAGCCATCTCTATGCGTAGTTGGTATGCACGGTTAGAACACATGTGGATGTGGGCGTTGATGATCATGTTATTGCAATTTATTTTGTATTTTGGATCATAGTGGCATAGTGGGATTGAAGCTGTCCGAGACTAACCTTACGTGACCGCGTTCACGAGACTTGTCCCATACTTGACATGCTTCGGCATATGTGGCTTTGCGGGTGCACGTTTCTCCCACTATAGTTATGATCTATTTTACAAATAGTTGTTAATAATATTTTTATCACCGTTGTGGTTACATGTTCGTAGGTAAGAACGGTTCTTCCTAGAAAGCCCCAAACCACGTAAAATATGCAAGACAAATTAGAAGCGTCTAACTTGTTTTTGCAGGGCATGTGATGTGATATGGTTAAATTGTTTATGTTACAAATTGTATGCAATGATCCTTTTTGTAAGTTATAAACAACCGGCAGGAGCCATATGGTTGTCTTTACATTTAAATGGCCTGCGTGCCGAATATATATATCCAAGTGATATATTGTAATGGAGGAAGACAACCAAGGTGGCGCACCATGGACCTTGGTGCTACGCCGGTGGAATGATGGAGATCATGCCATGACGCACAAGATGGAGATCGAATGCGTGAAGGACCATATCATATCACATTATATATGCATGTGATGTTTATCCTTTTATGCATCTTATTTTGCTTAGATTTGATCGCGCGGTAGCATTATAAGATGATCCCTCTCACATAAATATCAAGATAAAAATGTGTTCTTCCATAGCATGCACCGTCAAGAAAGTTCGTCGTTTCGAGACACCACATGATGATCGGGTGTGACAGACTCTACGTTCACATACGACGGGTGTAAGACAGTTTTACACACGCGAGTGCTATGGTTCTACTTGGCGAGCCTAGCATGTACAGACATGGCCTCGGAACACGAAACGAAAGGTTAAGCATGAGTCATATGGTTGATATGATGAACATGGTGATGTTCACCTTTGAAACTATGCCGTTGCACGTGATGATCGGTTGCGGTATAGTGAATTTGGTTCGTGTAATCACTTAAGAAAACTAAAAGGGATGTTGTTTTTAAGTGGGAGTTCATTTAGTAATTTTGAATTATAGAACTCAATTTATCATGAACTAAATCAAAGTGAATTTGCATAGTTTGTTGTAGTTATTGGCATCCGTTTACTACCTTGTGATTAGCTATAATTGAGATAATAGAACTATAGAATTCTGGATGTTAACTTTACGAACTGGTATCATATTGTTTGAATGTCAATCTAAAGTTTAAAGTCATATTGCAAACTTTTAGCAAACCTTGGTTACTCGATAAAATTTAATAAGTAGTATTAAATCAAGAGTAATAATTCCAGTGTTAGTATCTAAGTATCACATTTGCCTCCATGATCCTTGATATTCAAAAGTTGTTTTTAGTATCAAGGTTGTCTAGGAGTTGAAAGAATTGTTTCATGAACTATCATGTGTGGAAGATATTGTGATATCTGAAACAATGTTGGTTGCAATGTGATAGAGTATAATTTAGTAAGACACATGTTCTCATATTGTATGAGAATTTGTGAAGATTGGAGATGCTAGGCGTCCAAGATCTCCTAAAAGGGTTTTAGGAACTAACATTATACTCACAATTCATCCTCATGAGCTATAGTAGCTTGATCATGAAATTTGTCATGATAGGACTAATGGAAGATGTAGGTAAAATGTTTACTACACTAAAAGATTACTAAAGAATGGAATTTGGAAGAATGCCAAATATTTGATTATGGTGATCTACTTCAAAGTGTGAGTCCAAGGGTATTAGTGTTTGACTAATCATGCCTTGAACTATGTGCCATGTGTATGGCGCCACTATTGATGTTGATAGATTCGTCTAGACGAAAAAGAATTGCTAAAAGAGAATCCAAAATTTATTCTGGCGGAAAAGAAAAGACTGGAAATGTCCAGCTCAGGTATATAGAAGATATACATGTTATGGGTGTATTCATTGCTTGTTAAAACAATGTGGTTCTTGAGTATTTGATACTAAATTGGTTGGTATGAATTGTCATACAGAACAACGCAATACAAGAACTACAGTGGCCTAATTAACTAGCAAATGAATATGGGATGATTCTCATCGAAAACAAATAAAGTGTTATTGTGTTTCGTTGGAATTAAACCTAGCCTTCAAGATTTGTTTTAATAATTGTTATTTTGTTATGGTATTATGAGAACAATGGTTGTTCAAATTATTACCGCATTCATAAAAGATGAATGAACGCTTATCTTGTTGGAGAAATCACATCTATAACACTGATGCTAAAAATGTCTCAAGACAAATGATTAGAAGATCACTTATGAGTGACACCACCATTTAAATCATATTGGAAAGTAAACATGAAGAAACTCCATGTTGATGGAATTTTTGAGTCTTTTGATTTTGGATCAATTGACACCTGTGAAAATTTCCTAGAGATGATTAAAACTCCGTTTGTAGGCCAAACAAGAACGGACGACTAACTTATTGGATATTGTACATATTGATGTATATAGTCCATTATGTGTAGCCGTGTGTGGTGGATTCTTGAACTTCATTTACTTTAACCGATGATTTGAGTAGATATATGTGTATATTTACTTGATAAGGAAGAAGCATGAAATATTTGAATATTGTTCAAAGTATTTCTAGTTGAAGTTGAAAATCATTGTAACAAGATAATAAAGAATTTATGATTTGATCATAAAGGAAGATATTTGAGTTACAAGTTTAGCAAACACCTAAAAGTTGAGGAATCGTTCCATAGACTTGTATTTCCCGAAACACCATAGGAGTATGGAGTGTTCGAGAGATAAAATCAAACTTTGTTTGACATCGTTGGATCAAAGGTGTCGTCTATAAAACTGCCATTATATTTTAAGGATAAAGCTTTAGAGACTACCGCTTTTTACACTGAAAAGAGCGCCATCATGATCCATTGAAATGACACCATATGAGATATGGCATGGGATAAAACCCAAGTTGTCTATTCTGAAATTTTGGTATGCTAGGCATATGTAAAATGTTTACAACCAAAGTCAGATAAATACGTCTTTGTAGGTTATCCCAAAATAAATGTTGGGTATTCCTCCAGAACACCTAAGACAAAAGTGTTTGTCGCCGAAAACGTCAAGTTTCTTGAGAAGGAATTTGTCGCAAAAAGTCAAGTGGAAGGACAATAGAACTTTGATTAGGTTGTTGAACCTAAGCTATATGTGCTGAGTAGCGAAGCGCTGGTAAGTGTCCCAGAGGCGGCCACAATGCGCATGGTTGTCGTACCTCAAAGGTTGTGGTCAGATAGATCAAAGTTCCTATTGAACCGCGTGAGTCGGGTAACAATCAAATAGTTAGATTTGAGAATGAATCATTATTGTTTGACAATGATGAACCGACTGCATGCAAAGAAGCAATGATGGGCCCTGACTCCGTCAAATGACTAGAAGCCATAAAATCCATGATAGTTCCATACACGAGAAACCAAGTTTATGAACTTGGAAGACCCTCAAAAGGCATGAAGCCTAATGAACGTATTTGGATCTATAAAGACAGACATGGATGTTTAACATCTTTGAAATAGTCGACACATCGTTTAAAGAGTTTACGATTGTGTTCAATGAGTTGACTATGACAAGATTTGATCTTTCATAGCGATATTTTGTCTGGAAGGATTACTGTAGCAACCACTACATATGCCAAGTTTGGTATATGTTAGTTGAACAAACAAGACAACATTCTTCTAATAGAATGGTTACCTAGGACATGTACATGACATGGTCCAATGGGTTTTGTAAATTCAAAGGATGCTAAAAGGCATGCAAACTTCAATGGTTGAAGTAAGCATCGCGGAGTTGGAATATTCACCGTGATGAAATAATTAAAAGGTTTAGTTTCATCAGATACGATGAATATGCTTGCATTTGCAAGAAATTAAGTGGGAGCGCTGAGACATATTTTCAGTACATTATGTAGAAGACATATTGTTAATTGGAAATGATGTATCTTTTATTGGCATAGGTTAAGAATTTCATTAAAATTAGATTTCAATGAAAGACTTAGGCAAAACCAAAATATTGGGTCTCGATGTCTATATAGATAGATCGAGGTACCAATATGGTTGTGCCAAAGTACATAGATGAAATATTGAATGAAGTTCAATATGGAAACAACAAGAAAAGTTCTTGTCACATGGAAGAGGTTGAAACAAGATTCAGGTGTTTTTGACACTTGATGAGTGAAGCCACATGAATGATTTGATCGATCATGTATACCATGATATGTACATATCCAGATATGTCATATGCTCTAAATGTTATGAGCATATACCAGAGTGATAAAAGTCATAAGATGATCACTGGACAATAGTAGAGATATCCTTATGTGCTTTGGAAGGACTAAGGATATATATTATGTATGATAAAGTGACACATAATTCATTATAAAGTGTTACATTGATAGTAAGTTTGTCACAAGATACAAATTAAGTTTATCTCAATTTTAGCTGTATGTTTAGGTGGCACAATGTAATGGAAGGAAGTTCCATGATGGATTTGGATGAGTTCCAAAGTTAAGACATTGTGATGGATTCTACAACAAAGGTTGAGTATATGGCTACTTTAGAAGTAGCAAAAGAGGGCATTTGTGTCAAGAAGTTTGTTATCAAACTAGGTGTAGTTCCAAGCTGGCTATTACTGTGAAGATCTATTGTGCGACAATAGTGACAACATGATTTTAGCTAAAGGAACTAAGGTCTCACCAAAGGACCAAATTTATACCCAACTGTCTCATTTGAGAATGAGTGATGCGTAGAGACGCAAAGACATGCAAATACACACAGAACTGAAAGTGTCAGATCTGGATATCAGACTAACCACATGCAACGCATACGTATAACACGTGAATGCCATAAGTGTTATATACACAAGTATCAACTAGATTATTGACTCTAGTGCAAGTGGGAGACTGAAGGGAATATGCCCGAGAGGCAATAATAAAGTGGTTATTATCATATTCCATGTTTATGATAAATGTTTATTTCTCATGCTAGAATTGTATTAATCGGAAACATTAATACATGTGTGATTAATAAACCAAAAAGGTTCCTAGTAAAGCCTCTCTTTTATACTAGCTCGTTGATTAACCGATGATCAAGGTTTCCTGATCATGAACATTGGATGTTGTTAATAACGGGGTCATATCATTAGAAGAATGATGTGATGAACACTCACACCCATAGTATGAATAGCAAAACGATCAAGTCATCAAGTTCATTGCTATATCAAACTCATGCGAAGTAGTTCTAATCCTTAGACCATGAGATCATGTTAATCACTGATACCGGAAGGGTACTTTGATGATATCAAACGTCACACCGTAATAGGGTGATTATAAAGGTTGATTTGGGTACTCTGAAAGTATTAGTTGAGGCTCATGGATCAAGAGTGGGATTTGTCCATCCGGATGACGGAAAGATATTCTCTGGGCCCTTCTCAGTGATATTGCATTAGAATCGCTTGCAAGCATGTGACTAGGTCACAGGAATGCATTATCACAGAACGAGTAAAGAGACTTGTCAGGAACGAGATCGAACTAGGTATGGTTGATACCAAATGATCGGATCTCGGACAAGTAATAATATCGTGAGACAAAAGGAATTAACTATGTTCGTTACTGGTTCACACGATCACTAGTTCATCGTTGAGTAAGTGGGAGTCATCATGGATTTCCAGATCCCGCTGTTGATTATTGATCGGAGAGGAGTCTCGATCATGTCCACGTTATTCACGAACTGTAGGGTGACACACTTAAGGTTCGCCGTCGTTTTTGAGTGGATACGATACTCCGATCGAATTACAGGACAACATAAGGGTTGTTTCAGAAAAGCACTGAAACTGTTTCGGGATATCAAAATAACTCAAGGGTGTATTTGTTAATGTTTGTTAATTGAATGAATTAACAAATATTAAAGAAATAAAAATGTTTTATTAAATCAATAAGTGTGAATTTTAATTAGCATGAATGTCATGCAAAATTAAAATGGGGGTTACCTCATGTTGATGAGGGGGTTACCACCATGAAGGAAATGAAGAGGGGGTTACCACCATGAAGAGGAGGAGGACCTCCTTGGCCGGCCACCCCTTGGGGGCTGCCTCCCCTATATAAACCCCTCCATCTCCTCCATGTGACACACTTCTTGATCCTCCCCTTCCCGCATAGTTGCTGCCCAATTTCCGTCTCAGCTTAGCGAAGCTCTGCCGGAATTGTAGTTCGTAGTTCATACACTTGGAGAAGTGTGTGGTGGAGTGTCCGGCGAATCCCTTCTTTCGCTGCCCCGCTGGACCGAGGGCGTGGAGGAGTCGCGACGAGCTGTACGTGTGACCGAGCACGGGGGCGCTGCCACTTGTGGCGCCGTGTACACGATCTTGTGATCGTCAAGTGAACCACTACGTCGACTACGTCAAGTGAACAACTATGTCGACTACGTGCATCTACATCGACTCTCCATCGTCAACGTTTGTGCGGGAACATAATCCCCGCTTACGGTCATCGAGGGTTAGTCTCCATTGCTACCACCTCGTAGAGTATCTTGGCTAGTTTATGTGTTCTTGCGTAGGAAATTTTTTGTTTTCTATGCTACAAACCCATCAGTAACTCCCGATGGGAGTAGTCGCTCTATATTTTGTCGACTATGTAGTCGAAGTTTCATGGTTGTCGAAATGTTGAGCGGCTTGCACCGTATCCATCGTAGCTTGCTTCATCTTTATTGCTGATTCTTTTATTTTCTATCGGGTGCGCGCTCAGCGCTCCCGATGGGAGTAGCCCCCGAGGCTATGGTTGGATACTTGTAGTCAATCATAGGCTCAAATTGACTTCCTCTATTCCTTCTTCTTCTTCCTGTTGGAAGCCCCCGAGCCCAAGGTGAGGTTTCCCGTACTTTCTGTGATACATTCTTTTTTTACTTTGTTATTATCGTCTGCTATGTGCAGAATTTTAACTCCTTTGTAAATATTTTATGGGCCTTGTTTTCGCGGAGGCCCGTTAATATGTGCTTATAAATAAAGCATACTTTGGCGAGGGTAAAAACCCTAAACAGATTCCTCCTCCGCCGCATCATCTTCTTCTTCATCTAGGGTTTCTTTTCTGCCCACTTATCTCCATGGCTGATGCAGATGGGTCCCGTCTGAACCTTGGCTCCCCGACGGCGCCACGGGGTCGCGGCCGCCCTCGTGGCAGCAAGAATAAGGCAGCACCAGCTGCTATAGGATCTTCGTTGTCCGCTCCAATGAAGCAGCGTCCCGGCCGTCCGGCCAGGAGTAAGAATAAACCAAAGGTGCATGTTGCTACCCCAGGTCCAAGCGCACCTCCTGGTAACACTTCTTCTCCTCAACCAAGGATATACTCGTTTTTCTGCATCGCCGGTGCGTAGTGCCGTGAAATTCAGCGGCTGCCGCTGAAGTTCACCCCTTGTGTGAAGCAATTCTGCGTGAACATTCTGGGGGAGGAACTCCCTACGAGGTGGAAGTTTGGTACGACAGTGCTGGTGAACAATACTTCAAGGGTGGCTGGTCACAATTTGCGGATGATCATGACATCCAGCGAGGTTTCTTCATGACCTTCGATTTTCATGTGGGCACGTCTAAGTTCGACGTGAAGATCTACGATTGTACTCAATGCCAGAAGGAGTACAAGGCTGAAGTACACTTCCACTAGAGTCTTCTTATGTAATCTCCTTTTCGAGTTGCCTTGTTGCCGTGCTATCTGTAATAAATAACCGTACTTGGTTTTGATGCTGTTAATAGACTATGGGAACAAATCATTTGTTCCGAGGCATGCTTTATATATTATCGGGTTCTCTTGAACCAATTTATATTGTTTGAAGAATATCGGGTTGTTGCACAACCTAGTAGTATTGCTTTGAAAGATCTCCATATTGTGATAAACTTTCTTTCGTACGACCTGAGGGTTGAAGCCCCCGAGTGGAAAAGTAAAATATTTGTACAATTTGTCGAGTTAACCCAAGGAACCCGACCTATGGCCTCATGTTCTAGGTTCGGAGGGTCAACTTGAAGTTACTGATGTTACTAGACTTCTTCTATGCGTAGAAACGTCGTAGCTGCTCCGCATTCCATGGGTTACTTTCATCTTTTCCTGTTTTCTTGTCTTGTAGTCGATACGCTCCTCCTGGTATTACTTCTGTGACGATGTAAGGTCCCAACCAAGGGGACTCTAACTTGCCGTGGCTGTCCTACCTAAGTCATAAGACTAAATCTCCCACCACAAAGGATCGCGGTCGAACTCGACTACTATTGTAGTTCCGCAAGCTCTGTTGATACTGCGTGGCTCTTTCCAGCGCTTTATCTCCTGCTTCATCCAGTGCATCGACATCGTCTTGTAACGCTTCTGTTGAGGTTACTTCATTGTATGCCGTCACTCTTGGAGCTTTGTGTGTAACTTCGACTGGAAGCACAGCTTCTGCGCCGTGGACCAGGAAAAAAGGAGTTTCTTGAGTAGCTGCGTTAGGCGTGGTTCTTAAACTCCAAAGAACGGAGGGCAGTTCATCTACCCAAGCGCTCTTGGCTTTCTCGAGAGGTGCTAAGAGCCTCTTTTTTATCATGTTGCATATTAGGCCATTGGCTTTTTCGACTTGCCCGTTTGTCTTCGGGTGTGCTACGGATGCGAACTTGAGCTTGATTCCCAAACCTTCGCAGTAACTCTTGAATTCCTTTGAAGTGAAGTTTGTCCCATTGTCCGTGATGATGCTGTATGGTACACCGAAGCGAAACACTATTGACTTAATGAAATTGATTGCTGTTGTCGAATCTTGAGTTGTTACCGGGGCCGCTTCCACCCACTTGGTAAATTTGTCGACTGCCACTAGCATGTAAACATGCCCTCCTGGCTAGGATTTGTGCAACTTCCCCACCATATCGAGGCCCCATTGTGCAAAGGGCTAGGACACTGGTATTGGCTGTAACTCTGCTGCTGGTGCGTGTGGTCGAGATGCGAATCTTTGACATGCTTCACACTTCCGAACTATATCTTTCGCGTCTTCGTTGGCTGTTAGCCAATAGAATCCTGCTCGAAATGCTTTTGCCGCGATTGCCCTGCTGCTAGCATGATGTCCACATACTCCAGCATGTATATCTTTTAATATTACTTGCCCTTCTTGAGGTGTGCCGCAACGCTGCAAAACGCCAGTTATGCTCTTTTTGTATAATTTCCCCTGCAACACAACAAATGCTTTCGATCGTCGAGTTATTCTCTTGGCTTCCACTGCATCTTCCGGTAACTTCTTATTTATCATGTATGCGAGATATGGTTGCATCCATGTTTCTTCTATCATCATGACTTCTTCGGGTTCTGGTGCACTCTCGTCCCTTTTTGCACCAGCCCCCGAGCCTGCTGCAGTAGTCAAACTTTTGATGCTTTTTATCGATCTTTCCACTATTTCTTCCCAGAAGACTCCAGATGGCACGGGTAGGCACTGTGACCCGATATTTGCCAAATTGTCGGCTTCTTCATTGCTGTTTCTGCTGATGTGCGAGACTTCGCACCCATCGAATGTTCCTTCGAGATAGTGATATAAGTTCTTGTAGGCCATCATGTTATCATTAATTGTGTCGCATCTGTTCATGACTTGTTGAACAACAAGGTTTGAATCTCCGAATATTTTTAGACGAGTTGCTCCACACGCCTTGGCCATCTTCATTCCATGCAGTAAAGCCTCGTATTCTGCTTCATTATTAGAGGCCTGCGGAAAGCTCATCCTTAAAACGTATTTCAGTTTGTCGCCGTGTGGTGATATCAAGACTACTCCTGCGCCTGCGCCTTGGACTCTCTTAGAACCGTAGAAGTACATTATCCAGACACTCGATAAATCTGGCAGTCCCGTGCTCTGCAACTCCAACCACTCTGCTGTGAAATCTGGCAAGATTTGTGACTTGATCGCCTTTCTTTTTTCATACGTGATGTCCATGGGAGATAATTCGATTCCCCACAAAGAGACACGTCCTGTTGCTGAAGGATTGTTTAGTATGTTCGATAGTGGTGCTTCATTGACCACTATAATTGGGTGCACCGCAAATTACTGTCGCAATTTTCGTGCTGTTGTAAAGACACTATATGCAAGTTTTTGATAGTGTGGATACCTCTGTTTTGTCGGAGAAAGTACTTTGCTGATGAAATATACCAGTCTCTGGACACCGTGGGCTTTACCCTCTTCACTTCTTTCGACTACTAATACTGTACTCACCACCTGATGGGTTGCGGCGATGTAGAGTAGTAATGGCTCTTTTTCTTTTGGTGCGACCAGCACTGGTGGCGTGGAAAGCACTTTTTTCAGCTGTGCAAAGGCTGCATCTGCTTCTTCTGTCCATTCAAATTTATCATCTGACTTCTTCATGAGTGCATAGAAAGGGAGTGCTTTCTCTCCCAGTCGAGCAACGAACCGACTTAGCGCCGCGACGCGTCCTGCAAGTTTCTATACGTCGTGTAGTTTCGTGGGCTTCCCCATTGTTAAAATTGCTTGGATCTTCTCTGGGTTCGCCTCTATTCCCCGCGCTGACACCAGGAACCCTAAAAGTTGTCCTGCCGATACGCCGAAGGAACACTTGGTCGGGTTAAGCTTAAGCTTGTACCTGCTTAGGTTGTCGAAGGTTTCTGCCAAGTCACTGATTAGGGATTCCTCCTTTCTTGTTGTAATGACTACATCATCAATATAGACTTGGATATTGCGTCCTATTTGGCTCCCAAGGCAGCTTTGCATCATCCGTTGATAAGTTGCTCCTGCATTTTTTAGGCCGAAAGGCATCACTTGATAGCAGAACACCCCATATGGTGTAATGAAAGCTATCTTTTCTTCATCTTCTTTTTTCAACTTGATCTGGTTGTAATCAGAATATGCATCCAGAAAGGAAAGCCTTGCACATCCTGCTATTGAATCAATTATCTGATCAATGCGGGGTAGAGGGAAGGGATCCTTTGGACAGTGCTTGTTGAGAGATGTGTAATCGACACACACTCTTTGTACGTCTGTATTTTTCTTGGCTACGATGACTGTATTGGATACCCAACTCGAAGTTTTTATTTCTCTGATAAATCCGGCGTTTTCTAGCCTATGCAACTCTGATGCTATCGCCTTCCTCTTGGGTTCATCAAATCGTCGCAATGGTTGCTTGGCTGGCTTCGCTTTAGGATCTACATTTAGTGCGTGCTCGACGAGTTCCCTGGGAACCCCTGGCATGTCTGAAGGACACCAGGCGAAGATTTCCCAGCACTCACGGAGGAACTCGATGAGCGCGCTTTCCTATGCGGGATCCAGGTTTACCGCAATCGATGTTGTCTTGTTCAGGTCCGTAGGGTGGACCTGGATTTTCTTCGAGTCCTGAGTTGTGTTGAAAGCCTGATCTGGCAGGGATCGTCCAACATCGGGTAGTACATTATGATCTGTTTCTCCTTTCAACCTCTCATATTCTGCTGTCATGCCAAAAGTTTGCACCATTCTATTGAATTCCTTGTCACAAGTGTTGGCTACTTCGAAGCTCCCTTGTACTGTAATTGTTCCTTTGGGTCCTGGAATTTTTAGCTTTAGATACGCGTAGTGAGGTACTGCCATAAATTTTGCAAATGCTGGGCGCCCTAGAATTGCGTGGTACTGTGAGGGCCAGTCCATAACTTCAAATTCCAACTTCTCTCTGCGATAGTTGCTGCTACTACCAAAGCAGACATCGACTTCTATTTTCCCCAGAGGATAATTTGTGGCTCCTGGTACTATTCCATGGAAAGAGCAATCTATTGGCTTCAAGCTTGACAGCGATATACACATTGCCTTCAGGGCTCTGGCATATATTAGGTTTATGCTACTTCCTGCGTCCATGAACACTCTTCCGATGTCGTACCCTCCTATTTGCGCTTTTAACACCATTGGCGAGTGGCCCGGCCTGGGAATTTTCCTTGGGTGGTCTGCCCTGTTGAACTCGATTGGCTGATCTGACCACCGTAAGTACTCCGTAGTGGCTGGTGGCGACGATATTGCTAGGTTACCTGCCTAGATATATTCTTTCGCTCTTTCTTTGACTTCGGCACCGGTTGAATCATTGCCGATATGTAAACTTTCGACTCTAAGTGCCTTGCTAGCCTTTGTACTTGATATCCTTGACTTGTGTATTTTTCTCCTTGCCAACCCCCTTGACTTGAACCCATGGCGCTTTGTAACCTCAGGAAAGTTCTACAATCCTTCATCTGGTGGTTTGAAACTCTCTTTCCATCAAGATACGCGTAGTGGATTCGACAAGGCCCATATGGCATATCTTCGGCCGAGGGGCCGGAGTATCTTGGCTTTTCTGCTCCTTTTGCTTGAAACTTCCTATTTTCATAACCTTCCTCTTCCCTTGCTTCGTATCCCGCGGCTACCTGACTTTGCCTTCCTTGGTTATCCCTGCTGCGGTGTCGTCTCCTCTGTCTACTTGTTTTATCGACTTCTGGTGAACGTCCTCTTTTGTTGTTATATGCATCCTCTCCATCAGCAAATCTGTTGGCTTCTTCCATTAACTCAGCTACTGTTGTTGGCCTTATTCTTCCTATCTCTTCCACGAGGTCTGAGCGACGAAGGCCAGCCGAAAAAGCATCTATTGCTCTTTCGTCGAAGACGTCCTCTGCTGAGTTTTTGATTACACTCCATCATCTATTATATATTAAAAGTAAATGATGGGCTACTAGAATTAAGAGAAATTAACTAGAAAATCCTACAATAATCAGAAAGATCTAGCGCTCAGTTTAGCTAAAAGGCCAATAATAGCCGATGGATTTTAGAAATAATATATTGACATAAAAGTTACACAAAAATTACCCACCAATGCCCTACATTATTTTTCTCACACCCCTTATACTTGTACGTACCAATTTTTTTCTTTTAAAAGCTACCATATCCTCATGCCCTAGCGTCTACGCCCGCCGCCGCCGTCGCCGTATTTGCCTTGGTGCTTACAGCCAGCCGGCCTCCTCTTCCAGCGCATGCACATGAGCGCATCTGGTGTGAGTAACATCTAATTATTACTTGCCCTCTTCTATTTCCCACAGCAATGCATAGATGACCTGGATTTATTGGGAAGGAGAAAGCGGACATGCATGGAATTTTTTAGGCCGGATCCTCATGCCCTAGCGTCTACGCCCGCCGCTGCCGTGGCCGTATTTGCCTTGGTGCTTCCGACCAGCCGGCCTCCTTTTCCAGCGCATGCACATGAGTACATCAGGTGAGTAACATCCAATTACTACTTGCCCTCTTCTGTTTCCCACAACGATGCATATATGGCTTAGATTCATGCACATGAGCGCATCTGGTGTGAGTAACATCTAATTACTACTTGCCCTCTTCTATTTCCCACAGCAATGCATAGATGACCTGGATTTATTGGGAAGGAGAAAGCGGACATGCATGGAATTTTTTAGGCCGGATCCTCATGCCCTAGCGTCTACGCCCGCCGCTGCCGTGGCCGTATTTGCCTTGGTGCTTCCGACCAGCCGACCTCCTTTTCCAGCGCATGCACATGAGTACATCAGGTGAGTAACATCCAATTACTACTTGCCCTCTTCTATTTCCCACAACGATGCATTAGATGTTATTGGAAAGGCAAAAGCGGACATGCATGGAAATTTTCAGGCCACTAGAAGCCATGTAATGGCACTAGCTCATAGTGTTACAATTTTTTGTCTCGATTCGTTTTGTCAGCTGCCAGGGTAGTAAGTTTATATATAATCCTGTGCTTTAGATGTGACCGACCAAGATTCTGCAAAACTAGCGCCGAAGATATTGGGCAGCCAGATCGGCGTGAACCACCACCAAACGCCGCTTCGACATCGACCGGCAGCTAGATTGGCTTAAATCCCCAACATGTACCGGCATCAACTACCAACAAGTAGTCGGGAAAGGCCGCTCTCATGCTCAGGCAGGCTAACGTCTACAACAAAAGCAGCGGCGGCAGTAACATGCCTTGGCGAGGAACTCATGAATCATGATGCGAATTTAGTTCTACCGCTGAATATTCCTGCTCCAGTCCTGCACCAACAATTAGTGGGCCACTTCATCGAGAGCTTGCTGTCTGTTGCTACATGGTATTTCAGGTGACCTCTAATTGGAGTATTTTTTTTGTTGATGCTTTGGATGACCAGTGAACTTCACAAATAAAATTCAAGCTAACTTGTGCCATGCAAATCCCATTGCCTATTCTAATTAGACATCAGCTAAAAAATTGAATCAATGGGGTGATATGTGTCGTTGTTACAATGTTTGAATCTTCTAGATAATAAACTTGTCTTTTCTTGCTAACTAACGCGGCTGAAATCATATGAAGATGCATCTGGTGCTGTTACCCTGATTGGAGCTCAAGGTAATAAACTTTCTTATTTGTGCTAAAAATTAGGTCGAATCAACATTGCCGTGCCGATGATTTTTTTTCAAATTTATGTTTGTTCTAACATGAAGTTATATTATCTTTTCAAAAAAATTAAGCTTATTTCCCTCCTTTTTATCATTAAACTAAAGGGGTATGTTCTTAGATATGGTTTTGACAAGGAAAAAGGTCTCACTATCTTGCGTATATACATCAGTTTAACTACATATTTCCTTTTGTATAGTCTTACGAGTTTTGACAGAGTAGTTAGTTTTCCATGTTTCTAAATTGGCGATGAAACTCTTCTATATATATTTTTACCTATTTTACTTACAAATGTGTTTTGATAGAATATGCACTAAACTAAGGTGATCATCGCAGTGTTGAATTAAGATATGCAATATTCACTAAACTAAGGTGATCATCGCAGTGTTGAATTAAGATATGCAATTTGCTGTCCTAGCCCCCACATGATGCATACTTCTTCTATAAATTTCAGTAATTATAGTTACGAAGGGACGCCTCTGATTTATGTTTGAAGTCTAACAATACTTCATATTCGCTTTTCTTCTAAGAAAAATATACTTCGTAACAGTCCATCTCTTGATAGTATTCAGCTCTGTATATACATGATAGGTAGTATCATGTTTATATAAAAATAGTTTTCCTTGCAATCTACACACAATAGAATTTTGGTAGGGTTCCTTTCTTAGTAAATCATCTGAGTTCTTCATTGTATTTTCTTAATTTGTTTCAGAGATTATAAGCATACCATTGGTTACGTAAGCATATCATTGGTGATGTCGTAAACAATTCCAAAAAATTCTTAATCAAGTTCTAGAACCGATTGACCGTTGCGGTTTGAAGCCGAGAAGTACAACTCCGAGGAAAGGTGATAAAAAACTTGAAATAGATTACTCTCCCAGGATGATGAATCTCGAGTGATTGGGTCACGCAAGGCCTCACGAGGCGACTAGGTATTTAATGTGTTGAACTATGACTAGAGGTGGCAATGAAAATATTCCATTCAAGGGGAGTAGATGATGGCATTTGGCCTAGATTAATGGCCCTATTGAGCAAACTAGCATATACTTATTTCAGTTTAGGGGCACTTCAGGAAGTAGGCACAACAATGTGCCCCCCCAAGATAAAAAGATTAAAGTTTCTTGTACATTTTCTTATATAGTTTGTTTGCATTATGTATCAACAAACCAAAGAATCAAAGCTAAGTAATATGCATCAAATAACTCCCCAAGTACCAACCGTGGTTATTCTGCATCTATAAGGCGAGAAGTATCCATACTCACAAATTATTATGGATCCTATTAACTGATCCATTACATTTCGTGTTTGCAGGAAATTCGATCAGTTGATGATTTGCCTTTCTCATTAATATAATATTGACGTTCCTCATCATGTCTGGCCACCAAGATTTCATGATAATTCTATGTTATTTTTTGGAAAGAGTAGAAGCTCAGGTAAGACATGACACCTTTCAAGTATATATATATATATAGAACACAAGTTAGACAATTATATTCTCTAATTTTGTTTTCCAAGTGCAATATATCATGGTCGTTATTTGTTCCTTTCCTTCTATAGATACTGTTTATTTAGTATGAACTGGTGGATCGGAACGCTTGGTAAGACTGATGATAGTAGAGAGAGGTTGTTCATTAATTAGGTTTTGCAAAAGCTTTAAGCTGGATCTAAATGCTTCGACACTCACAAGTGTATTTCATCAACTAGGTAAATGAATTAGGGTGAATTTATGGTGCATTGGATTATACAACTATATGTGTTGTATATGATCCGATCGGTCAGTCCGAATTAAAATCAAGGTTTGGGCCAGTAGTTAATTTGTTATTTCTATAAAAGAAGTCAGTGATAAAATCAAGGTTTTACATATAAGTGAAATTACAACCCTGCACTTTGACCGGAAAATTAGATGCACGATTTGAATAGTGTTATACCAAGAATACCGCTCGAGACGAAATATACTATCAAAAATTTGACGTAGTATATTAGATCTGGACCATAGGATCAAGTCGATTGGACGATCCAGGTTGCACTAATGTACTATAAAACACCTGAAATAAGGAGTGAGTAGGGAACCCAAAAAACAAGGCTGTGCAAACATCTCAAAAAAATATCTTGCAGCCAGAGCTCATACACAAATTAAGATTCATTATCTAATCAACTATTTTCCACTATGTTATTGGCGTACATTTTGGATCTGTTCGTCAAGGTATTATCAGCTCCATTTGTGACCGCTTTCGTCTAGAATACTACATCCATGGATCAAGAGAGTTTGTTTGTGTTAAGCAAGAGGCATTGACACACTTCACATAAGATAGTGAATTTATTCAGATATTCTATGTTTAGCTTAGGTATTTTTGATCTTTGAAGTAGTTTAAATTATTTTTTGAACAATAATCCATTCGAACAATCAAGTCCGAGGATAACCTTCAACGACATGGAAAATTGTTGTAGAATTTATAACAAGGAGATTTATGTTTGTTCTCCGATGTGTTCAGATCATACTTATTGATAGGTGCCATGGAATTATATTTAATGGAAGTTAGGCATTCATTATAGTTAGAAGTCGAGCAAAAATTCTTGGAGGATGAACCAAAATCAATACCACACTAATATATTTGAAAAATGGATTATAACACTATTTTTTGGTTATAAATTATCGTATATTAACACACAAAGGAAATACCAAAATATAAGCAACCCCTAGGAAAATTAAGTTTCCAATCTTCTACAAGCACGGCCATATTTTTTTCAGACGATGATAAATGGATAATTACATAAAACTAAACTTTGTGGTCAATCTAAATTCCAGACAGAAATTGAAAGATAATGCCTGCGTATTTACGCGGGCCACTCTGCTAGTTGTATATAAGAACGTAGAGTTTCGCCTTTCCTCTACACACACGCCTTGACTTCCTCCAGTGACGCTGGGCGCTTATATGTTGAGCGGAAATCTTTTATGAATTGTTTTTCGAGTTCTCCCCAACTTCCGATGGATTCATTGGGTAGGGTGTTTAACCAGGACCGTGCTGCGCCGGTGAGGTGTAATTGAAGACTTTGCATTGCTGTCGCTTTTGTTCCCCCTAATATCTGTACTGCCTGCAGGTAATCTGCCAACCATAAGGTAGGTTCTTGCGACCCATCATATTCTTGCTGGTCGTGAGTGATACGTCTCCAACGTATCTATAATTTTTGATGCTCCATGCTTGTTTTTACACCATTTGCCTACTGTTTCATTACACTTCGTGGCACTTTTATGCATTTTCCGGAACTAACCTATTAACAAGTCGCCACAGTGCCAGTTCCCTGTTTTTTGCTATTTTTGTGTTTCAGGAGTGATACACAGGAAATATTCTCGGAATTGGACGAAACAAGTTCCTGAAGTCTTATTTTTCCCGAGTGGGGCCACGCGGTGGCTACACACCAGGGCGGCGCGGCCCAGGCCCTGGCCGCGCCCCCTATGTGTGAGAGCCCCTCGGGCCACCTCTGACGATGCCCCTTTACCTATAAAGACCCCCAGACGGAAAAAACCTAAGTACCTGATCAATTTTCCAGAACACATTGCGATCCGCCGCCGCCGTCGACCCGAAGATCAGGAGGGTCCAGAAGCTCTTCCCGGCACCCTGCCGGAGAGGGGAATCGCCACCGGAGGTCTTCTTCATCGCCATGCTTGCCTCCGGAGCGATGAGTGAGTAGTCTACCTTGGACTATGGGTCCATAGCAGTAGCTAGATGGTTGTCCTCTCCACCTTGTGCTTCATGTTTAGATCTCATGAGCTCCCCTACATGATTGAGATCACCGTTATGTAATTCTACATGTTTGGTTTGTTGGGATCCGATGAATATTGGTGTTATGATTGAGTTGCTATGCTGAAATATATCTTATGTTATCTCTATGTTGTTTATGATCTTGCATGCTCTCCGTTGTTAGTAGCTATCTTGGCCGAGTAGTTGCTAGTGACTCCAAGAGGGGGTATTTATGCTCGATAGTGGGTTCATGCCTCTATTTAATCTGGGGGAGTGACAGAAACCTCTAAGGTTGTAGATGTGTTGTTGCTACTAGGGAGAAAACAACATTCATATGCTCAAGGGCATATACTTTGTTTACATTACACACTTTGCTTAATGCAATTATCTGTTGTTCGCAACTTAATACTTGTGGAGTTCTCGGATTGATTCGCCACAAGTGGATTATTAGTCATAGATGCAGTTGGATGGCGGTCTATGTATTTTGTTGTAATGCCCAGAGTAAATCGCATAGTGATCTTCTTGACATATCATGTTTATCTTTATTCTATCAATTGCCCAACTGTAATTTGTTTACCCAGCATGTGTTATTTATCCTATGGAGAGACACCACTAGTGAACTGTGGACCCCAGTCCTATTTCCATCATATTGCTATCACCTGTTTACTTTACTCGCACTATTTACTTTACTCGCATACTTCTACTGTTTTCCACTCGATACACTCATAACCTTTGTTTCAAGCAAACCGGTGAGATTGACAACCTCATCGCAAGTTGGGAGCAAAGTATTTGGTTGTGTTGTGTGCAGGTTCCGCGTTGCTATTGGCCGAAGACGAGTCAACAAGTGTCGTAAACGGCACCCTTGTTGGAGTGTTACTAAGACAGTCCGCATCACCTTCAGTCATATTGTCCGCTCTTCTCCTAATCGACATAACCTTGGTTTCTTAACTGAGGGAAAACTAGCTGCTATACTCATCACACCTTCCTCTTGGGGTTCCCAACGGGCTGGTCATTTACCACGCATCAAGCTAATTTTCTAGCGCCGTTGTCGGGGAAGAAGTGGAAGACCTCTGCAAGGGGAGTTTTTTGCACACACATCCTTTACTTTGTTTTAAGTTTTGCTTTGCTTTATTTATTTTACTTGCATCGTTTTATATCAAAAACCCAAAAAAATTAGAATCCTTGGTAGTTGTTTTTACTTGTCTACTTTTAGTTTTGCTGAAATGGCTACTCCTGAAAATACCAAGTTGTGTGACTTTACTAGCACGAACAATAGTGATTTTATCTGCACTCCTATTGCACCACCTACTCCTGCTGCAAATTTTTATGAGATTAAGCCTGCTTTATTGAACCTTGTTATGAAAGAGCAATTTTCTGGTGCGAGTACTGAAGATGATGCAGCTCATCTCAACAATTTTGTTGAGCTATGTGAGATGTAGAAACATAAGGATGTAGAAAGTGATATTATTAAGCTCAAGTTGTTTCCTTTTTCTTTGAGAGGAAAAGCTAAAGATTGGTTGCTGTCTTTGACTAAGAATAGTATTGATTCATGGGCTAAGTGTAAGGATGCTTTTATTGGTAGATATTATCCTCCTGCTAAAATTATATCTCTGTGTAGCAATATTATGAAGTATACTCAGTTTGATAATGAACATGTTGCTCAAGCTTGGGAAAGAATGAAATCTATGATAAAGAATTGCCCCACTCATGGACTGACTACTTGGATGATTGTCCAAACTTTTTATGTAGGACTGAATTTTTCTTCGAGGAACCTACTTGATTCAGCTGCTGGAGGCACTTTTATGTCCCTTACCTTGGGTGCCGCAACAAAGCTACTCGACCACATGATGGTAAATTATTTCTAATGGCACTGATACGTCCCAAACGTATCTATAATTTTTGATGCTCCATGCTTGTTTTTACACCATTTGCCTTGTGTTTTGTTACACTTCGTGGCACTTTTATGCGATTTCTGGAACTAACCTATTGACAAGATGCCACAGTGCCAGTTCCCTGTTTTCTGCTGTTTTGTGTTTCAGAAAAGCTACACAGGAAATATTCTCAGAATTGGACGAAACAAGTCCAGAAGTCTTATTTTTCCCGGAAGCTTCCCGAAGACTGAAAGAGAGCCGGAGGGGGGCCAGAGGCCACCCTCACACGTAGGGGGCGCGGCCCAGCTCCTGGCCGCACCCACCTGGTGTGAGGAGCCCCTGGCTGCCCCCTGACGATGCCCCTTCGCCTATATAAAGCCTCGGGACAGAAAACCCTAGAGGAGTCGGCGAAATTTCCAGAACAGTTCTGCAGCGCCGCCACCGCCGACGAATTTCGGGGGACAGAAGTCTCTATTCTGGCACCCTGCTGGGACGGGGAAGTTCCCCCGGAGCCATCTCCATCGGTCTCCATCGCCGTCTCCGCCGTCTCCATCGACCTCACCGCCATCTCCATCAACCTTGCTGTCTCCTATGATGAGGAGGGAGTAATTCATCCCCGGGGCTGAGGGCTCTACCGGTAGCTATGTGGTTCACCTCTCTCTCCCATGATGTGATCTTTATGTGATCGTGAGCTTTGTATCATGTTGAATAAGTAGATGTTACTCTTCTTCATTATGTGTACTCTAGTGTGTTATTAAAGTAATCTATTCCTCCTGCCATGGTGTAACGGTGACAGTGCGTGCATCATGGTGGTACTTGGTCTAGGCTACGATTGTGATCTTTTATGGATTATGAGAATAATTATCACTATGATAGTATTGAAGTGATCTATTCCTCCTTTCATGGTGTAATGTTGACAGTGTGTGCACCGTGTTAGTACTTGGTCTAAGTTGCAATAATATCTATCTTGAGTTGTGATTTGATTTGGATATCTCTATGAGTGGTGTTTGTCAAGTACTTGATAAACTTTAAGGAGTGCTTCGTAGCCCTACGCAATGATTAGTGTTATTCAATAGGAGAGTAATTCAGAGTACCATAGTGAAGAGAAGTTATCTATTTGTTCAATTATGTTATATTTGTTGGGAGTGTGTCCACTAGTGAAAGTATGATCCCTAGGCCTTGTTTCCAAGCATTGCACACCGTTTACTTCCTATTTTGTTACATGTTTGCTTGCAGCGATACTTATTCCATACTACATTTACTACTCATAATCATCACTACTACTTGTATTTCACTATCTCTTCGCCGAACTAGTGCACCTATACATCTGACAAGTGTATTGGGTGTGTTGGGGACACAAGAGACTTTCTGTATCGTAATTGCAGGGTTGCTTGAGAGGGATAGCTTTGACCTCTTCCTCCCTGAGTTTGATAAACCTTGGGTGATCCACTTAAGGGAAACTTGCTGCTGCTCTACAAACCTCTGCACTTGGAGGCCCAACACTGTCTACAAGAACAGACGCGTGCGTAGACATCAAGCTCTTTTCTGGCGCTGTTGCCGGGGAGGTAAGGTAAAAGGTACTCACATTCTTTGGCTACTAAGTCTTTTAGTTGCTGGTGAGTGCTCGAAGTTATTTCCTTTAGATTGTACAATTACATCTTTTTGTTTCTTGTTTTTATTTTCACTAGTTAGGCTTAATGGAAAACAAAGAGTTCGTTAGTCTTTTTTCTAAGTTTAGATATGAAGTGTTTGAAGAGAAAATTAAAAAACCTTTGGAGCTTAATTTGCATGCTAATAGTGATGTTAGTATGAATGCTTTGAACACTGTTATTACTAATGCTATAGAAAAGTCTAAGCTTGGGGAAGCTGGTTTTGATAAGCATGATATTTTTAGTTCCCCAGCTTTAGTGGAGAAAGTTTGTTCTGATAATATTTTATCTCCCATATGTGATGTTCCTTCTTATGATGATATGTTTGAAGAATATGCTTTGCGAAATAGTTGTTCTTTAGCTTGTGATGATACTAAACCTCTAGTTTATGATGGCTATGATGATGATTATAATATTTTTAGTTTACCTACTATTGAGGATAAAATTAGTTATGATTACAATATGCCTCCTATTTTTGATGATTATGGTGATGAGAATAATTATTCTGTTGAATCTGCTCCTATTACTATTGTTTCTGTGGTGAGTATTAATTCTTTTATGCATGTGGCTCATGATAGGGATGCTTTATGTGATAGTTATATTGTTAGTTCTATTCATGATGCTACTGAAAGTTATTATGAGAGAGGGAAACATGGTTTGATGGATCTCAACAATATTGAGTTTCCCCTCTTTATGTTGCAATCTTTGAAGTTGTACTTGTTTTGCCTTCCTATGCTTTTTGCTTTGCGCTTTCATGACTTGTCTCTCTACAAGACTATTTTTCATAGGAAGTGGTTTAGGTTTAAATGTGTTTCATACATGCTTTTTGATGCTCTCTATTGTTTTAAGTTCTTATATGGCGCCTTTGCCTCAAGCTCTTATATGGCGCCTACATGAGCATCTTTGCAAATTACTGCGCCTAGCTCAAAGGCGTTAAAGAAAAGCACTCTTGGGAGATAACCCATTGTTTTATTTTCAGTACTTTTTCTTTTATTTGAGTCTTGGAAGTTATTACTACTGTAATAACCGCTCCTTATCATTTTTATTTCGTTGTTGTGCCAAGAGAAGCCTCTAATTTGAGTGAGGTAAGATTTGGGGATGTTGCTGTCCTGAAACAGTTTTCGGTGCTGCACCGTAAAAAATCGTGAAAATTCTCTGTATATCTTTTGGACCTGCGATTTCTTGTGCATATGCCCCAGGTTATATCCAAACTTTCATTAGTTGAACACTTTTTGATTTGAGCAACAGAAAACCTCTTAAAAATTCGACCTTTATCAGCTGTTCTGTTTTGACAGATTTCTGCCAATATTTGTGTTTGCCGCTTTATCGCTTTCTTTTTGAGTTCTTTTGATCACGGAACTTTTTGGGAAGTTGCTACAGTAGTATATAATTTATATGTGGTGGTTTTAGGTTGAAACCTGAAGCAAAAAGGGTTGATTATATGTTATGCTTAAACTAATGTTGCTAATAGATTTGTGTTTAGTTTTGTATGAAGGAAATTTTCAAGTGTAGGGATTGGAGAATGATGAGATGAGATGAAGAATGGACAAAAGCTCAAGCTTGGGGATGCTCATGCATCACCCCAAGAAATATTCAAGAAGTACAATCGTCAAAGCTTGGGGATGCCCCCGAAGCACCCCCTTCTTCATCGGCAAAAATCAAGTCACCTTTCAAGACACTATATTTTTATTGCTTCATGCACTATGCGTTTTTCTTGGAGCGTCAGTTGTTTTTGTTTTCAATATTAGTTTAGTTTAGTTTGCTGCAATAAATAGTTAGATCACATCATGTTTCTTTTGGAGGAGATGAACTCCGTTTTTCATTTGCCAAGAACACTCCGCTTTTCACTCTTATCGTTCAATGAGTGTTCTCTTTTTATGCTACTGCGTTTAGCTTTTGTTTTTCGCCTTGATTTTTGTTCAGATCTTCTTTTATCTTTGCATCAAGGTGTATTTGGACTTCTGGTATATTTTTGGTTTTCCTCAAAAGATTTTCCTCAAAAAGGTTTTAATGGTGTTGGAAAAGAGAAAAAGCTTTATGGAAAAAAGTGGTACAAGAAGGAGCTTGTGTAGACTGCGGTCTAGGCTTTTGCATGTCATGCTTGATGTCTTTTTAATAGTATGCTTAGTGGTTTTGCTGTAGCATGACTTGTCTCAAATGACTGAGATTGCTTAATGAGCCTTTGAAAAAATCATGCGTTGTTTTTATTATTTGGAAGCATTATTTTGGTTTTCTCCTTGATGCTTTATTTGGGTTGACTTGGCACATGCTCACACATGTTAGACTCATACAAAGTCGCCAATAGCCTCTATGATCATTTAGTTTTTGACTTTTGATGCCATCTTATGTTTCTTTTAATGTCGCTTTGCATGATTATGGCCATTATTGCCCTCTTAGTTGGTCGCTCCCAGTCTTTTGCTAGCCCTCGCCTTGTACTGAGTATGAGCTCTACTCGTGCATCCAACTCCTAAAAACCAAGTTTGCCAAAGTGTCCACCATACATACCTACTAGCAATTTGCTATTCAAAGTACATTTGACTTGTTTTTATCTTCTCTTTAAATTAAACTCTTACCAGTGTTATGCGAAAATTGGTCAGTAAAGCTCTCACGAACCGGAAGGCACACTTTACTTTTTCCTGTTCTTAAAAATTTGACATTGTGGTCTCTTATGTTGAGTTGTTATGCTTGCAAGTTGTAAGTTGGATACTAGCCCATCCATGCTGTCATGGGGCAAGCTTTCAACATTGCACTTCTTATTTGAGTTGATATCGTGATGTTTTGTTTATGGATGCCCGCGGTGTGAAATGAATTGGGAATCTTGCGGGGATCATGGAGTTTGTATATGTGTTAGGGAAACGCCTGGGCCACCAATCTAAGCCATGCATAATTCATGGTGGAAATTTGCAGCATACCCATGGTGGACATTTGACGACGCATCTCACAATAAAAAGCTAAACAAATGGCAAATAAAAGAGATGTCGATGTGTTCATTGTCTGCTTGTCCTGTCATTTTGATGTGGGCTTGTTCCATGTCATCGGGAACGGAGGTACCCCGTTGGCGGTTCTCGATGATACATATATACTTACAATGACAAGAGCCTTGCTTGGGACTCTAAGTTGAGTAGCATGAGGTTTGGGTACTCGTATTCACGGGACACGAGGTTTTCAACTTATGATTTGTCAAGCATATGCATCATAATTGTTCTCGCATTAACTCTAACCATTCAAGATGCTTATGATGGGGGCAATGAGAGCTCAAAGCCGGTAAGTACCATAATTTTTGAAGGTCTATAAAACTTGAAATCACTGCTTCCCTCCGCGAAGGGCCTTTCTTTTACTTTTATGTTGAGTCACCACCTTCTTTCTTTATGCACCATTAAGAGATCATAGTTGTCATTATGAGTATAGTGTGCATTGTCCCATAGTTTTCATTGATTGATTCATATTGTTCGTTTCTCTTGTTCTTAAATTATTTGTATCTAGTCGCCCTCTTAAACTTGAGGGTATCCTATGCATTTATGTTTTGCTCTCCATGAAGGACAAGCTGAAAACCATTTATATGTTTTTCCTTATGATTTGAACACACGTTTGACTTTCATTGTTTCATTTTCATGATCTTTTATTTGTATTCATTTTCATGTTATAACATGGTTGCTAAGTTTCTTCTATCAAGATTATGTCTTTCATGCCCATGTTTTAAGTTCTTATGATCCCAGCACTCAATGCTTTCATAGATGATCAAGATTGTGTAGGTGCATGTCACCTCAAAAATTATTTCTTTTGTTATCACTTGCCTACTCGAGGACGAGCAGGAGTTAAGCTTGGGGATGCTGATACGTCCCAAACGTATCTATAATTTTTGATGCTCCATGCTTGTTTTTACACCATTTGCCTTGTGTTTTGTTACACTTCGTGGCACTTTTATGCGATTTCTGGAACTAACCTATTGACAAGATGCCTGATGACCCACAAGTATAGGGGATCGCAACAGTCTTCGAGGGAAGTATTACCCAAATTTATTGATTCGACACAAGGGGAGCCAAAGAATATATGTAAGCCTTAACAGATGAGTTGTCAATTCAGCTGCACCTGGAAACAGTCTTGCTCGCAGCGGTTTATCAGTAGCAACAGTTTTATAGCAGTGACAGTAGTGAAACAGTAACAGCAGTAGTAAAATAGCAGCGGTAATAATAACAGTTGTAAACAGTAGGAACGAATACTGTAGGCATAGGGATGGATTACGGGCGTTGCATGGATAAGATAATTCATGAAATCAATGAGACATGGGCATTGCAGATAAATAATGATAAAGCATCCTAGTTCAAACAATCATAGGCATGTGTTCCGTATATAGTCGTACGTGCTCGCAAGGAGAAACTTGCACGACATCTTTTGTCCTACCAGCCTGTTGCAGCAGGGCCTCAAGGGAAACTACTAGTAATTAAGGTACTCCTTTTAATAGAGTACCGGAGCAAAGCATTAGCACTCGGTGAACACATGTGATCCTCACATCATAGCCATCCCCTCCGGTTATCCCAATTTCTGTCACTTTGGGGCCTCGGGTTCCGGACAACAATATGTGTATACAACTTGTAGGTAAGACCATAAACAACAAGTATCATCATAGAAATAATAACATGTTCAGATCTGAAATCATGGCACTCGGGCCCAAAGTGACAAGCATTAAGCACAACAAGTTGCAACAATGTCATAAGCACTAAATAAAGATACTAGGCACTATGCCCTATCAATCTCATATCAAATTACATGAACAATCTCATCCAATCCCTACCATCCCCTCACCTACAGCGGGGGAATTACTCACACATGGATGAGGGAGTCATGGATGGTCGATGGAGGAGTGTCGGTGATGATGGTGATGAAGATCTCCTCCGAATCCCCGTCCCGGCAGGGTGCCAGAACGGAGTTTCTGGTTCCGAATCGCGGTTTCTGATGGCGGCGGCGCAGCGGAAGTCTATCTGGGAAAAACGCCGTCTCCCCGATATTATGTCGTCAGGGGGTATATGTACGCGAGAGGGGAGGTCGAGAGGGGACCTGGGGCCCCCTCACGCAGGGGTGGCGCGGCCAGGGCTGGGCCGCGCCACCACTGTGTGACGGCCCCTCGAGCCCCTTCTCCCTCCTGTCTTCTGGCTCCGTGGGTCTTCTGGTGAAATAGGATTTTTCATGATTTTTCCCGAATTTTTACTAGAAGTTGAATTTCTGCACAAAAACGAGACACCAGAGCAATTCTGCTGAAAATAGCGTCAGTCCGTATTAGTTGTATTCAAAACACACAAATTAGAGGAGAAACAATAGCAAAAGTGTTCGGGAAAGTAGATACGTTTTGGACGTATCAACTCCCCCCAAGCTTAGCTATTTGCTTGTCCTCAAGCAATTCAGTTAACAACTGAGAGCGATAAAAGAAACTTTCACGAACACATTTGCTCATATGATGTATATATACTAACTATGTGATCAAGTACTCAGGCAATTCATAATAAGAAATACTCAACTAATGTCACCTCATAGTCAAGCAAGCTATGAAAGAGTGCCAATGCACTAATAACAAGTAACATGTGCATGAGAAGCTGCAAGATTGAAATATGCATAAATGATATGAAAGAATGGTATCCCACTTGCCTTTATTTGTAGAGCAAAACATAAATGCTGAGGCACCTCTGAAGTCCAAGGGAAGACTAGAAGTAGAAATATCAAAGATACAAGCATCAAAGTTATACCACAATTAACCGTGTTCTGGGACAAGCACATTACACTAAGAATAACAGCTATGCTCTCAAGAAGTGCTTAAAGTTAGAAGATGGTGACTCAACATAAAAGTAAACGAATGGCCCTTCGCAGAGGGAAGCAGTGATTTAACATGTGCTAGAGCTTTTCATTTGTAAAACAGAGATAAAAGTTTCTTTTGAGAGGTGATTGTTCTATGTCAACGACTAGCAATGGGGACTTACTATCTTCCATAATAAACAAGTGAGAGCGGTTCTGAGTTCTTTGAAATTTGGCACATTGGTGCTCTTTTATAAAGCTTTGGCACTCCTCCCCACCTTTTTCCTTTCTCAAACCATGGCTAACCGATTCCATCGGGTGCCCACCAACTTTCACATTTCTTTGGAGGAGTGCCTTTTTTTCTTTCTTTTAGAATTAAGATTATAATGGTCTGACCAGCTCCCTTGCAAAATTAATGACGAGCAGATGAAGCTGCCTAGTCAAGGGGTACATAATTTAATATGGAAGATAGTAATTCCGACCACTACGTCCCCATGAGCTAAAAACAGTGGCACAAAATGAGAAGTAGTTGAATGCTTTGAAAGGTAGCACATGAAAATTTACTTGGAATGGCTTACAAATACCATGCATGGGAATTTATAGTGGACTCTTTGGAAGACTTGGTTTTTGGTAATTGGATGCACGAGTAGAGCTCATACTCAGTACAAGTGAAGGCTAGCAAAAGACTGGGAAGCGACAATCGAGAGAGCAATAACTATCATAATCATGCTTGCGACAGAACAAAATTAATATAGGCATAAAAATGATACAAGAACTCTGAGGCAATTTAGATCATCAAGGCTTAATTGACTTTTTGTTCAGTCATATGCATGCTTGAGCATGTGCCAAGTCGATTCAAATGAAGCTTTCAGAGGTGGATACCATAATATCATACCATACTATGAATAAAACAATGCATGCGAGCGTCTTCATGACATGCTATAGGCTAATAGTAAATTGAAACTAATCATATGAGAGCAAGAACTACAAAGCATCCATTAGATAACATATACCTTACATGAACCGACTAAGCATGTCCACATAGATGAGTATATGTACAAAAATGAAAACAAATAGAGTTCATACCAGCCTCTTACCACATCTCGGATTGTCATATATCGTCATTATTGCTCTTCACTTGTGTGGCTTGAATAATATAAAGTGAATACCAAGCTCCAATGGAGTAACGGGAGACTGAACTCTGCAACAACCTTTACAAAACCGAAGAAGAACAACAAATATTTTTGGGGTTTTCGATTTTTGAAACAAAAGCAGAAGGAAATAGCAAACAAAGCAAAATATTTTTGGATTTTTCAAGTAGCCAATCGAAACAGCAAGTAAAGAAAACCAAGGGTGGAAAACTAAAGAACCAAATAGAGAGAAACAACGGAAATATTTTTGGTCTTTTTGTGTTTTGGAAGAAATGAAAACAAGAACGAGAACAATAAAGAAAGCGAAACATGAATATGCAAACGACCGACAGAATATGATATGTAGATGAGTGAATCGTCGGCGTACCTCCCCCCAAGCTTAGGCTTTTGGCCTAAGTGGAGATCAATTCCGGCTCTGGTAGCTGCTCCAAGCTGGTGGGTCATCATAGGTGTAATCGTACCCCGGTTCTCGTGAAGATGAAGCTGACGGCGCATAATCATAATAAGGCTGCTCATATGGAAAACTCGTAGTGTTGGAGGGCTGCCCCGACTCTTCGGTGCCCTCTTCATCGTGCACAGGCGGCGGGTGCTCCTCCACGTATGCAGCAAGCTCATCTTCTGTAAGCGACCATCCATTCCTGCGATCAAGGTTAAACAAAAGAGGTGCAGGCAAACGGATTGATCGTTCAGTCTTTACTACCTTCCAGGTAGTCTTCTTGAAAAAGGTTAGCTCAAATGTTAAATTAATCAAACTGGCAGGAGGAGAAATAAACTTATGTTGAACCATAGCATCAAGACCAAGTTTCTCTTCGGGGAACTGCAGATCTCGAAAATGAGGCACAACACCATGAAAAGCTAACAGGCGTGAAGCTATAAGCCCCCCACAGATTCCCCCTTTCTCACGGTTAATATCAAGACGGAAAGCTATTAAGGCACCCAAATTGTAAGTTCTATCACGCCTTAAAGCAGCAACAATAAAAGCTAGATCATGGAGAGACAATTTACTTGCAGATTTCCTAGCAAGAACACATTTGGTAATGAAGAAGGCAAAATATCGAATGGATGGGAAATGAATGTTTCGAATTTTACCACCCTCTCCTGTGAAGCTCCTTCCTTGACAAATCTCCTCGTATAGTTCTAACAATTGCCTTGGTTGTCCCCTTATCTTATCGAGCGATCCCCACTGTGGTACTCTGATAGCTGTGCAGAAAACATCGAGAGGCAAGTTCACAGATTTGTTATAAATTTTATAATGAACCATGGGATTAGAAGTGGACCAACTAAATCTGAAATCCTACACCACAGACATTGTTAGTTTAACATATTGGGGAGGTTCACCCTCAACAAAATATTCTAATCCTGCATTAGAAAGCAAGGTTTGAAAATCTTGTAGGATTCCAGCAGCACTCAAGAATGCTGAGCATGGATAGAGTGAGGGAAAAACCTTCTCTTCACGGTGAACTTTCATAACATCATGCACTTCTAGTTCATGTTGAGAGAGTTGATACACATTCTCCTCCATTTCTGAAATTTTTCAACAAACTCATAAAAAATGATTTAAAGACAAGCAAATGTAGGAAACTACTATAGTGAATTACTAGAGAGCTATCATGCATCAAAATGACCTTTCTAAACAATAGAACAAGCATGCATACTCATTTATACTGTCACCTACAATGCTAAAATACTCAAGAAATACTTTACCAAAAGGAAATCTACTTGGACAAGTGGAGGAGTCACATACCGGAGAGTAAATGATCCAAGTTTCAGCAAAAATGTTGGGCTGAACAAGGAGATCGAAAAATCCAGGTGAAGGACAGCAAGAACTCGAGCTTGAGCAAATGGGGCGGTGTTTTTCGGGAGAGAGAAAGAGCAGGGGAAGAAGAGATGAGTGAAGGGCCTGGTGGGGCCCCCTCACACCTGGGTGGCGCGGCCAGGGCTGGGCCGCGCCACCTGTGTGTGAGGTGGCGTGGCTGCCCCACCTGGTGCCTCCCAGGTGTCTCTCTGCCCCATTTTTGACATAAAAATTTATAAAGAATTTTCTGGAATTTTTCGAGAAACCTTATTTTCGAGGATTTTTCAGAAATTGGCATATCGATAAAACTCAGAAAAACGAAGATGAAAAGATTTCAAGCAAATCAAAACTAAACATGCAGCAGCTCTGAGATGCTCTTAATCATGCAACTAAACTGAAGGAATAAAATTTGATGAAAGTAAATACAAGTGAGGTGGAGTGGATGCGGTGAAAATGAAGTTTCGTTCATATAAATTCACTTTGTTAACAAGGTTGATCAAGTCTTGTTACCAAACTAACTTTATATGAGGCAAAACTTTGCACTTCACTTAATGCTTATGTTACCTCAACTTTGATAGGTATAGCCCCAACCATAACAACTTGATATTCTTCCTTGGGCTTTTGCTCTGAACAAATAATTTGACCAACTTTGATGGTCTCAACATGCTTGATTGAATTTAGAGCATTCTTCCTATCAATCTTCTTGGGAAAATAAACCGTATATTCTTTATCATTAACATTAAAAGTGACTTTTCCTTGATTGCAATTAATAACAGCACCTGCAGTGTTTAGAAAAGATCTCCCAAGGATAATAGACATATTATCATCTTCAGGCATTTCCAACACAACAAAATCAGTCAATATCAAACAGCTGTTAGCAACTTGAACAGGAACATTTTCACATATACCAATAGGAACTAGCAGACTGGCCCGCGCATTTGCGCGGCTAGATTCACCATGTTTTTTATCTAATTTGAAAATGTTATTGGATAGGTCATTTTTAATTTTTACGTCAAGAATTTTGCTTGTTAATGCTTATTTTAATTTTTTTTTGCCTAGTACGTTATGAGTGCCCCTTAAATGATTATTTTAAAACCTTTTCTAAATTTAGCTACAGACTATTCGTTGGAGTATTCGTACATATCTTCTCAAAGAGCACTGCTATGTGTACGACTCTTTGGGTACGATCTGCGTACGACATTGTTGCGCGTGCGTGGGATGCAATCCGGTAAAGCTGGGCTTCGGTTTGATATCGCGTCGTACAGACTTTATACAGATAGTCGTACGCAAAGCATTTTCGCTTCTCAAAATTTGATCTGTCTAATTGCACGAATACACTGTTGCAGAATACAACAATATCTAACACTGAAGGAAGTCTAAGTAAACCTAAACCTATGTACGAACAAACCCACGATGCGAAATTTGTTGATTGGGCTTCCAAACTCATATATTATTACCACTTTAAAGTATTTTTTATGAAAAATTCTCATGGAATTCAAAGTCTTGATCGACTTCACAATCGGCGTGCACTGGATCAGGCTTTGTTTATCCATGACTCATGACTCAATACTATTTTCATGCCATCTCCATCTATAGTACAACATAAAATAATTCTATGCATGTCTTTTCTTGCTTCACTTGGACATTCATGCCAATGTCTAATCTATCTTTTGTATTACCATGATCCTGTCTCCACAGGTAGATAAAGATGGGCAATTACCACTTACAATCCTTCAGTCCACTTCGCCAATTCTACCGAGCTGATCCAAAAGCTGTAATCCAGCACCCATGCATGAGGTCCTGACCATGCTGCAACCTGCAGGTGAGATCGTGGAGAAGCTCATCTTGAAGTCGTCATGGTTGTCAAGAATTCAAGCATCAAAATTCCTCTGTGCTGCTGTCTGCAATGCCCTAGTTATCGCGCTGGCGCATGCCGGCTCTGCTGAATGCTGATCCCGTCCCTCATCCGGTCCTTGACCAAACTGCAAATCCCCTATTTTTCTAAACTTTTAGATCGAATGTGGTTGCAGACGTGCATAGCAACAGTGCTTTGGCCGATCCAGTTCTCCAAGCTGCACGTATACCATGTTTACCAGTCCAGTGATATGTATGAAGTCGTTTCGGTTCTAGTTGCAGGCAATTCAGCTTCGAGAAGTTTATTTGTCAAGCATAGACAGCTCCATGCAAGAGAGCACGAAGGAGAAGAAGTCGAGAACTTACGTTTTCTTCCTTCTTCTGGGTCTGCAATCTAGCGCGAGTGTGCACACACCTATATGGATGCGCAACGCCACCATCGCCGTCCGTCCGTGGCGTCCCCGCTAGCACACGGCGCCATGCGGTGTTCGTTCGAATCAGCGGCAATTAGAGCATGCAGAATTACTAATCCTTGGTCGTGCAAAACCTGCAACATATTGCATTTATTAATTCAGGTTGCAGCCAAGATATGCAAAGACGTGATGCTTATTCACATAAGTATTCCTTATCGAAAAAATTCACATAAGTATTTATATTGACATGGAATATGAACTTCAATCCTCCTTATTCTTATTAGTGTATGGTTCAGTTAATCACACTTACCTGACCGCTGTGCTTTTGCTCTGCTGCTGCAACTTGGCATGCATGTCATCGTGTCTGCACCGACTAAGCAGGTCGACGGAACTGTTTTGCATCAAGTGCTGCTTCGACCGGCCGGAAAGTAGAGGAAAGATTTGAAGCAAGGAGGCAATGGATCATTTTTATAGCTGACACTGTTTCTGTTGCGTAGATGTTGAACTTACCATGATCGATGCATCACAGCTCCATGCCTTCAGCGAACGGGGATCTATTCGTTTTTCTGGTTGCGTTGGTGTTCAACTCGCCATGGTCGACGGATCACAGCTCCATGTCTCCGGCGACCGGCATGTCAACGGATCTGTCGTGTACAATTTTCCTTTTTGTGGATTGCGTTCTCCATGGTGCAAGTCTAGAACTCTCTAAACGTATATGACTAATTCAAGTTGTAAGACGTATGCATGCTAAATTGCTAATGTCTTTGTCCTTTTTTTTTCAAATCAATCTTGCTTGGGCACGTCTCTTGGTCTCTGGAGTCCAGACTTTGTCCGCATTAGATTGGCTTCCATCTTTAAGTAATCAACAATAGGTGGTCTCTGGAGTCCAGACTTTGTCCGCATTAGATTGGCTTCCATCTTTAAGTAATCAACAATAGGTGTTCTATTTTCTAACGACAACTCTTTACGTGTTCTTTTCCGCAAAAAGCACTTTTAAATCTGAGTCGTTCGCTTTGAAGCACTTAATCTGAGCCGTTGAATGTTTGTTGTTTTAATTATATAATAGATAGTAGTAGACTTATCGGCCATCTGCAAGGATATATCAGTTGAAACCAATTTTTCTAGATCAAGTCTCTTATAAAGAGAAAAAGGCATGACACTAACTCCAGCTCCCAAATCACATAAAGCAGTTCTAACATAGTTATTTTTAATGGAGCAAGGAATAGTTGGTATACCTGGATCTCCAAGCTTCTCTGGAACTTTACCATCAAAAGAATAGTTAGCAAGTAGAGTGGAAATTTCCTCACTAGGAATTTTCCTTTTGTTAGTGACAATATCTTTCATGTATTTTGCATAAGGTGGCATTCTAATAGCATCAGTCAAAGGAATTTGCAAAAATAAAGGTCTCATCCATTCACAAAACCTGTTGTAGTGTTCTTCTTTCTTGGACTTGTGTTTCTTACTAGGAAAAGGCATTGGCTTCTGTACCCAAGGTTCCCTCTCCTTACCATGCTTGTTGGCAATGAAGTCTTCTTTGGTGTACTTTGCATTTTTATCACTCTTTTCCGGTTCTTCTTCAACTTCTTCTTTATCTTCTTCTTTGTCGGAAGCATCTCCTGGTTCAGTTTCAGCATCAGAAATAGAAACACTGTTAGGATCTTTACCTGCATTAGATGATTCTGTAGTTGTTTTATGCTTCTTCTTCTTCTTCTTGGAAGGAATATCATCACTTGAAGTGCGTTGAGAATCTTGCTCAACCCTCTTAGGATGTCCTTCAGGATATAATGGGTCTTGAGTAGCAGCACCACTTCTTGTGCGTATTTCACATGCTTGCTTTTCTCTTGCAGCATTAACTAGCAAGTCTTTTTGCACCTTGGTAAGCTGATCAATTTGTGTTTGAACCATTTGAAAATGTTTAGCAAGTATCTTCACATCATTGGCGGTTCTCTCCACAATATCCTGCAACTTGTTAATAACTCTAGAATTCTCCAACAGATGATTATGCACCATTCTATTAAAATTCTCTTGCTTAACAATAAAATTATCAAACTCATCTAAGCATTGATCAGGAGGTTTAGTATAAGGTATATCTCTTTCATCAAAGCATTGGAGAGAGTGTACCTCAATAGTAGATGAGCGAGGGATTGGCTTACATAATTCTTCTATAGGAGGTAAATTCTTCACATCTTCGGCCTTAATACCTTTCTCCTTAAGAGATTTCTTAGCTTCCTTCATAACTTCATCATTTAATTCAATCATCCCTCTCTTCTTCGGCGTAGGCTCTGTAGATGGCGCATGAGTTGGTGCTGGTGTTGGCTCAACTAAGGTCCAATCATCATGATTCTGGCTTATTTTAGCCAATAATTCTTCTGCTTCAGCCGGAGTTCTTTCCCTGAAAACACAACCAGCACAAGTATCCAAGTATGACTTAGATTCATCCGTTAGTCCATTATAAAATATATCAAGGAGTTCATTTTTAGGCAATGGTTCTTTAGGCAAAGCTCTAATTAAAGAACAAAACCTTGTCCATGATTCAGGCAGTATATCTCCTTTTCCCTGTTCAAAATCAAAGATTTTCTGCACAGCAGCATGTTGAGCACTAGCGGGAAAATATTTCTGAAAGAAAGCATTAACCAAAGCAATAGGACTAGTAAGAGATCCAGGAGACAAGCTATTAAACCAAATTTTAGCAGCATCTTTCAACGAGAAAGGAAAAATCTTAGCAACAAAATAAGTGCGGAGCTTAATATCATCAGAAAACAAATTACTCAAAGTAGAAAGCTCATTCATGTGCTCCATAGCACTCTCATCTTTAGTATCACAAAAACGAGTTTTCTCAACAATAGATATGTAAGATAAATCCAAAGAGAAATCATAATCCTTGTCTCTAATATTTATAGGAGAAGCAGCAAACTTAGGATCAGGAGACAAATTATATCTAACAGAACGTCTAGCAAGAAGTTCTTTAACATTACCTGCGTTACGAGCAGCACGTGCTTCTGCAATAAAATCATCGTTAAGCTCAATGTAAGCATCATCATCATAATCTTCACTAGAACATTCCCTAGACTCAGGTGAACTAACAGGTGTAACAGTGGTGTTTCCCAACTTAGCTCTAGCAATAGTAGCATCTAAAAAGGAACCTAGGGAACCTCTCTCATCAAGCACAGTAGAAGCATCATCTAAATTATCAGTGGCACTTTCAATCTCAGCAGAAGTAGTAGCAGTAGCGTGTGGGTGTGGTGGTATAAGCAACTTACTCATAACAGATGGCGAATCAAGAGCAACAGAGGTATTGAGAGTTGTACCTCTTCTTGTAGTGGATGGCAATATAGGAACTTTTCCATCACGAGGTTTACCCATAATGAAAGGATTGCAGCAAACAATATGAATACCAAGTGAACTTACAAATAAAGCTATGCTCCCCGGCAACGGTGCCAGAAAATAGTCTTGATGACCCACAAGTATAGGGGATCGCAACAGTCTTCGAGGGAAGTATTACCCAAATTTATTGATTCGACACAAGGGGAGCCAAAGAATATATGTAAGTCTTAACAGATGAGTTGTCAATTCAGCTGCACCTGGAAACAGTCTTGCTCGCAGCAGTTTATCAGTAGCAACAGTTTTATAGCAGTGACAGTAGTGAAACAGTAACAGCAGTAGTAAAATAGCAGCGGTAATAATAACAGTTGTAAATAGTAGGAACGAATACTGTAGGCATAGGGATGGATTACGGGCGTTGCATGGATAAGATAATTCATGAAATCAATGAGACATGGGCATTGCAGATAAATAATGATAAAGCATCCTAGTTCAAACAATCATAGGCATGTGTTCCGTATATAGTCGTACGTGCTCGCAAGGAGAAACTTGCACGACATCTTTTGTCCTACCAGCCTGTTGCAGCAGGGCCTCAAGGGAAACTACTGGTAATTAAGGTACTCCTTTTAATAGAGTACCGGAGCAAAGCATTAGCACTCGGTGAACACATGTGATCCTCACATCATAGCCATCCCCTCCGGTTATCCCAATTTCTGTCACTTTGGGGCCTCGGGTTCCGGACAACAATATGTGTATACAACTTGTAGGTAAGACCATAAACAACAAGTATCATCATAGAAATAATAACATGTTCAGATCTGAAATCATGGCACTCGGGCCCAAAGTGACAAGCATTAAGCACAACAAGTTGCAACAATGTCATAGGCACTAAATAAAGATACTAGGCACTATGCCCTATCAATCTCATATCAAATTACATGAACAATCTCATCCAATCCCTACCATCCCCTCACCTACAGCGGGGAATTACTCACACATGGATGGGGGAGTCATGGATGGTCGATGGAGGAGTGTCGGTGATGATGGTGATGAAGATCTCCTCCGAATCCCCGTCCCGGCAGGGTGCCAGAACGGAGTTTCTGGTTCCGAATCGCGGTTTCTGATGGCGGCGGCACAGCGGAAGTCTATCTGGGAAAAACGCCGTCTCCCCGATATTATGTCGTCAGGGGGTATATGTACGCGAGAGGGGAGGTCGAGAGGGGACCTGGGGCCCCCTCACGCAGGGGTGGCGCGGCCAGGGCTGGGCCGCACCACCACTGTGTGACGGCCCCTCGAGCCCCTTCTCCCTCCTGTCTTCTGGCTCCGTGGGTCTTCTGGTGAAATAGGATTTTTCATGATTTTTCCCGAATTTTTACTGGAAGTTGAATTTCTGCACAAAAACGAGACACCAGAGCAATTCTACTGAAAACAGCGTCAGTCCGTGTTAGTTGTATTCAAAACACACAAATTAGAGGAGAAACAATAGCAAAAGTGTTCGGGAAAGTAGATACGTTTTGGACGTATCAATGCCACAGTGCCAGTTCCCTGTTTTTTGTTGTTTTGTGTTTCAGAAAAGCTACATAGGAAATATTCTCAAAATTGGACGAAACAAGTTCCAGAAGTCTTATTTTTCTTGGAAGCTTCCCAAAGACCGAAAGAGAGCCGGAGGGGGGCCAGAGGCCGCCCTCACACATAGGGGGCGCAGCCCAGCCCCTGGGCGCGCCCACCTGGTGTGAGGAGCCCCTGGCTGCCCCCTGACGCCGCCCCTTCGCCTATATAAAGCCTCGGGACGGAAAACCCTAGAGGAGTCGGCGAAATTTCCAGAACAGTTCCGCAGCGCCGCCACTGCCGATGAATTTCGGGGGACAGAAGTCTCTGTTCCGGCACCCTGCCGGGACGGGGAAGTGCCCCCGAAGCCATCTCCATCGGTCTCCATCGCCGTCTCCGCCGTCTCCATCGACCTCACCGCCATCTCCATCAACCTTGCTATCTCCTATGATGAGGATGGAGTAGTTCATCCCCGGGGCTGAGGGCTCTACCGGTAGCTATGTGGTTCACCTCTCTCTCCCATGATGTGATCTTTATGTGATCGTGAGCTTTGTATCATGTTGAATAAGTAGATGTTACTCTTCTTCATTATGTGTACTCTAGTGTGTTATTAAAGTAATCTATTCCTCCTGCCATGGTGTAATGGTGACAGTGCGTGCATCATGGTGGTACTTGGTCTAGGCTACGATTGTGATCTTTTATGGATTATGAGAATAATTATCACTATGATAGTATTGAAGTGATCTATTCCTCCTTTCATGGTGTAATGTTGACAGTGTGTGCACCGTGTTAGTACTTGGTCTAAGTTGCAATAATATCTATCTTGAGTTGTGATTTGATTTGGATATCTCTATGAGTGGTGTTTGTCAAGTACTTGATGAACTTTAAGGAGTGCTTCGTAGCCCTACGCAATAATTAGTGTTATTCAATAGGAGAGTAATTCAGAGTACCATAGTGAAGAGAAGTTATCTATTTGTTCAATGATACGTCTCCAACGTATCTATAATTTTTGATGCTCCATGCTTGTTTTTACACCATTTACCGATTGTTTTGTTACACTTCGTGGCACTTTTATGCATTTTCCGGAACTAACCTATTAACAAGTCGCCACCGTGCTAGTTCCCTGTTTTCTGCTGTTTTTGTGTTTCAGAAGTGATACACAGGAAATATTCTCGGAATTGGACGAAACAAGTTCCTGAAGTCTTATTTTACCCGGAAGCTTCCAGAGATCCGAAGGAGAGAAGGAGTGGGGCCACCAGGGCCCCACACACAGTTGTGGCGCGGCCAGGCCCCTGGCCGCGCGGGCCCCGCGTGAGGGCGCCTGGCTCCCCCTCTGATGACGCCCCTTCGCCTATATAAAGCCTCGGGACGGAAAACCCTAAGAGAGTCGGCAATTTTCCAGAAAGAGTTCCGCAGTTCCGCCGCCGCCACCGACGAATTTCGGGGGACAGAAGTCTCTGTTCCGGCACCCTGCCGGGACGGGGAAGTGCCCCAGAGCCATCTCCATCGGTCTCCATCGCTGTCTCCGCCGTCTCCATCGACCTCACCGCCATCTCCATCAACCTTGCTATCTCCTATGATGAGGAGGGAGTAGTTCATCCCCGGGGCTGAGGGCTCTACCGGTAGCTATGTGGTTCACCTCTCTCTCCCATGATGTGATCTTTATGTGATCGTGAGCTTTGTATCATGTTGAACAAGTAGATGTTATTATTCAGATATTATGTGTACTCTAGTGGTATTATTAAAGTAATCTATTCCTCCTGCCATGGTGTAACGGTGACAGTGCGTGCATCATGGTGGTACTTGGTTTAGGCTATGATTGTGATCTCTTGTGGATTATGAGAGTAATTATTACTATGATAGTATTGAAGTGATCTATTCCTCCTTTCATGGTGTAATGTTGACAGTGTGTGCACCGTGTTAGTACTTGGTCTAAGTTGCAATAATATCTATCTTGAGTTGTGATCTGATTTGGATATCTCTATGAGTGGTGTTTGTCAAGTACTTGATGAACTTTAAGGGGTGCTTCTGTAGCCACTACGCAATGATTAGTGTTATTCCATAGGAGAGCAATTCAGAGTACCATAGTGGAGAGAAGTTATTTATTTGTTCAATCATGTTATATTTGTTGGGAGCGTGTCCACTAGTGAAAGTATGATCCCTAGGCCTTGTTTCCAAGCATTGCACACCGTTTACTTCCTGTTTTCTTACATGTTTGCTCACAGCGATACTTATTTCATATTACATTTGCTACTTATAATCATCTATACCACTTGTATTTCACTATCTCTTCGCCGAACTAGTGCACCTATACATCTGACAAGTGTATTGGGTGTGTTGGGGACACAAGAGACTTTCTGTATCGTAATTGCAGGGTTGCTTGAGAGGGATAGCTTTGACCTCTTCCTCCCTGAGTTCGATAAACCTTGGGTGATCCACTTAAGGGAAACTTGCTGCTGTTCTACAAACCTCTGCACTTGGAGGCCCAACACTGTCTACAAGAACAGAAGCGTGTGTAGACATCAAGCTCTTTTCTGGCGCCGTTGCTGGGGAGGTAAGGTAAAAGGTACTCGCATCCGCCTGTGTGAGTGCTCGAATTTATTTCCTTTAGATTCTGCAATTACATCTTTTTGTTTCTTGTTTTTATTTTCACTAGTTAGGCTTAATGGAAAACAATGAGTTCTCTAGTCTTTTTCCTGAGTTTAGATATGAAGTGTTTGAAGAGAAAATTGAAAAACCTTTGGATCTTAATTTGCATGCTAATAGTGTTGTTAGTATGAATGCTTTGAACACCGTTGTTGCTAATGCTATAGAAAAGTCTAAGCTTGGGGAAGCTGGTTTTGTTAAGCATGATATTTTTAGTTCCCCAGCTTAAGTGGAGAAAATTTGCTTTGATGATATTTTATCTCCCATATGTGATGTTCCTTCTTATGATGATATGTTTGAAGAATATGCTTTGTGAAATAGTTGTTCTCTAGCTTGTGATGATACTAAACCTCTAGTTTATGATGGCTATGATGATGAGTATAATATTTTCAGTTCACCTACTTTTGAGGAGAAAATTAGTTATGATTACAATATGCCTCCTATTTATGATGATTATGGTGATGAGAATAATTATTCTATTGAATTTGCTTCTATTACTATTGTTCCTGTGGTGAGTATTAATTCTTTTATGCATGTGGCTCATGATAGGGATGCTTTATGTGATAGTTATATTGTTAGTTCTATTCATGATGCTACTGAAAGTTATTATGAGAGAGGGAAACATGGTTTGACGGATCTCAACAATATTAAGTTTCCCCTCTTTATGTTGCAAATCTTGAAGTGGCACTTGTTTTATCTATCCATGCTTGCTACTATGTGCCTCGTTGATTTATTTTCTTACAAGATTCCTATGCATAGGAAGTGGTTCAGATATAAATGTCTTTCACATCTGCTTTTTGATGCTCTCTATTGCTTTAAGTTCCTATATGGCGCCTTTGCCTCAAGCTCGTATATGGCGCCCACATGAGCATCTTTGCAAATTACTGTGCCTAGCTCAAAGGCGTTAAAGAAAAGCACTCTTGGGAGATAACCCATTGTTTATTTTCAGTACTTTTTCTTTTATTTGAGTCTTGGAAGTCATTACTACTGTAATGACCTCTCCTTATCCTTTTTATTTCTTTTTTGTGCCAAGAGAAGCCTCTAATTTGAGTGAGGTAAGATTTGGGGATGTTGCTGTCCTGAAACTGTTTTCGGTGCTGCACCGTAAAAATTCGTATAAATTATCTATATATCTTTTGGACCTGCGATTTCTTGTGCATATGCCCCAGGTTATATCCAAACTTTTGTTAGTTGAACACTTTTTTATTTGAGCAACAGAAAACCCCTCAAAAATTCGACCTTTGTCAGCTGTTCTGTTTTGACAGATTTCTGCCAATATTTGTGTTTGCTGCTTTATCGCTTTCTTTTGAGTTCTTTTGATCACGGAACTTTTGGGGAAGTTGCTACAGTAGTATATACTTAATATGTGGTGGTTTTGAGTTGAAACCTGAAGCAAAAAGGGTTGATTCATTGCTATGCTTACACTAATGTTGCTAATAGATTTGTGTTTAGTTTTGTATGAAAGAAGTTTTCAAGTGTAGGGATTGGAGAATCATGAGATGAGTTGAAGAATGGACAAAAGCTAAAGCTTGGGGATGCCCCCGAGGCACCCCTTCTTCATCGGCAAAAATCCGGTCACCTTTCAAGACACTATATTTTTATTGCTTCATGCACTATGCGTTTTTCTTGGAGCGTCAGTTGTTTTAGTTTTCTTAGTTAGTTTAGTTTAGTTTGCTGCAATAAATGGTTGGATCACATCATGTTGGTTTGGAGGGAGACATACTTCACTTTTCATTTGCCAAGAACACTCTAGTTTTCACTCTTATCGTTCACCGAGTGTTCTTCTTTTTCTGCTACTGCTTTTGGTTTTCGTTTTTGCCTTGATATGCGTTCAGACCTTGTCATATCTCTTCATCAAGGTGTATTTTTGCCTCTGATATTTATTGGTTTTCATCAAAAGAGTTGTATTAAAAAAATTGAATGGTGTTGGAAAAGAGAAAAAGTTTCATGCAAAAAAGTGGTACAAGAAGGAGCTTGTGTAGACTGCGGCTTAGGCTTTTTCATGTCATGCTTGATGTCTTTTTGATAGTATGCTTAGTGGTTTTGCTGTAGCATGACTTGTCTCAAATAACTGAGATTGCTTAATGAGCCTTTGAAAAAATCATGCGTTGTTTTTATTATATGGAAGCATTAATTTGGTTTTCTCCTTTGATGCTTTATTTGGGTTGACTTGGCACATGCTTACACCATGTTGACTACAAAAATAAGTCACCAATAGCCTCTATGATCATTTAGTTTTTGACTTTTGATGCCATCTTATGCTTCTTTTAATGTCGCTTTGTCGCTATGCATGATTATGGCCGTTATTGCTCTCTTAGTTGGTCGCTCCCAGTCTTTTGCTAGCCCTCATTTTGTACTGAGTATGAGCTCTACTCGTGCATCCAACTCCCAAAAACCAAGTTTGCCATTGTGTCCACTATAAATTCCTATGCATGGTATTTGTAAGCCATTCCAAAGTAAATTTTCATGTGCTACCTTTCAAAAAACATTCAAAATACTTCTCGTTTTGTGACACTGTTTTCAGCTCATGGGGACGTAGTGGTCGGATTTGCTATCTTCCATATTGCTTATTCCAAAAAGAAAAAAAAAGAAAGAAAAAAGGCACTCCTCCATGGAATGTGAATGTTGGTGGGCACCCGATGGAATCGGTTAGCCATGGTTTGTGAAAGGAAAAAAGGTGGGGAGGAGTGCCAAGTTTTATAAAAATAGCACAAAAAGTGCCAATCTCTCTCTCAAAAACTTGCTTCGATTTTTGTATGGAAGATAGTAAGAACCCCATTGCCAGTCGTTGACAAAGACAACCACCTCTCAAAACCAATTTTTATCTCTCTGTTTTACAAATGAAAAGCTCTAGCACATGTTTAATCACTGCTTCCCTCTGCGAAGGGCCTTACTTTTACTTTTATGTTAAGTCACCACCTTCTTTCTTTATGCACCATTAAGAGAGCATAGTTGTCATTCTTAGTGTGATATGCATTGTCCCAAAGTTCATTGATTGATTCATATTGTTGGTTTCACTTGTTCTTAAATTATTTGTATCTAGTCGCCCTCTTAAACTTGAAGGTGTCCTATGCATTTATGTTTTGCTCTCCATGAAGAACAAGCTGAAAACCATTTGTATGTTTTTCCTTATGATTTGAACACACGTTTGACTTTCATTGTTTCATTTTCATGATCTTTTGTTTGTGTTCATTTGCATGTTTACAACATGGTTGCTAAGTTCTTATTGTCAAGATTATATTTTCATGCCCATGTTTTAAGTTCTTATGATCCCAGCTCACAAATGCTTACATATATGATCAAGATTGTGTAGGTGCATGTCACCTCAAAAATTATTTCTTTTGTTATCACTTACCTACTCGAGGACGAGCAGGAGTTAAGCTTGGGGATGCTGATATGTCTCCAACGTATCTGTAATTTTTGATGCTCCATGCTTGTTTTTACACCATTTGTCGATTGTTTTGTTACACTTCGTGGCACTTTTATGCATTTTCCGGAACTAACCTATTAACAAGTCGCCACAGTGCCAGTTCCCTGTTTTCTGCTGTTTTTGTGTTTCAGAAGTGATACACAGGAATATTCTCGGAATTGGACGAAACAAGTTCCTGAAGTCTTATTTTACCCGGAAGCTTCCAGAGATCCGAAGGAGAGAAGGAGTGGGGCCACCAGGGCCCCACACACAGGGGTGGCGCGGCCAGGCCCCTGGCCGCGCGGGCCCCGCGTGAGGGCGCCTGGCTCCCCCTCTGACGATGCCCCTTCGCCTATATAAAGCCTCGGGACGGAAAACCCTAAGAGAGTCGGCAATTTTCCAGAAAGAGTTCCGCAGTTCCGCCGCCGCCACCAACGAATTTTGGGGGACAGAAGTCTCTATTCTGGCACCCTGCCGGGACGGGGAAGTGCCCCCGGAGCCATCTCCATCGGTCTCCATCGCCGTCTCCGCCGTCTCCATCGACCTCACCGCCATCTCCATCAACCTTGCTGTCTCCTATGATGAGGAGGGAGTAGTTCATCCCCGGGGCTGAGGGCTCTACCGGTAGCTATGTGGTTCACCTCTCTCTCCCATGATGTGATCTTTATGTGATCGTGAGCTTTGTATCATGTTGAACAAGTAGATGTTATTATTCAGATATTATGTGTACTCTAGTGGTATTATTAAAGTAATCTATTCCTCCTGCCATGGTGTAACGGTGACAGTGCGTGCATCATGGTGGTACTTGGTTTAGGCTATGATTGTGATCTCTTGTGGATTATGAGAGTAATTATTACTATGATAGTATTGAAGTGATCTATTCCTCCTTTCATGGTGTAATGTTGACAGTGTGTGCACCGTGTTAGTACTTGGTCTAAGTTGCAATAATATCTATCTTGAGTTGTGATCTGATTTGGATATCTCTATGAGTGGTGTTTGTCAAGTACTTGATGAACTTTAAGGGGTGCTTCTGTAGCCACTACGCAATGATTAGTGTTATTCAATAGGAGAGCAATTCAGAGTACCATAGTGGAGAGAAGTTATTTATTTGTTCAATCATGTTATATTTGTTGGGAGCGTGTCCACTAGTGAAAGTATGATCCCTAGGCCTTGTTTCCAAGCATTGCACACCGTTTACTTCCTGTTTTCTTACATGTTTGCTCACAGCGATACTTATTTCATATTACATTTGCTACTTATAATCATCTATACCACTTGTATTTCACTATCTCTTCGCCGAACTAGTGCACCTATACATCTGACAAGTGTATTGGGTGTGTTGGGGACACAAGAGACTTTCTGTATCGTAATTGCAGGGTTGCTTGAGAGGGATAGCTTTGACCTCTTCCTCCCTGAGTTCGATAAACCTTGGGTGATCCACTTAAGGGAAACTTGCTGCTGTTCTACAAACCTCTGCACTTGGAGGCCCAACACTGTCTACAAGAACAGAAGCGTGTGTAGACATCATTCAATTATGTTATATTTGTTGGGAGTGTGTCCACTAGTGAAAGTATGATCCCTAGGCCTTGTTTCCAAGCATTGCACACTGTTTACTTCCTGTTTTGTTACATGTTTGCTTGCAGCGATACTTATTCCATACTACATTTACTACTCATAATCATCACTACTACTTGTATTTCACTATCTCTTCGCCGAACTAGTGCACCTATACATCTGACAAGTGTATTGGGTGTGTTGGGGACACAAGAGACTTTCTGTATTATAATTGCAGGATTGCTTGAGAGGGATAGCTTTGACCTCTTCCTCCCTGAGTTCGATAAACCTTGGGTGATCCACTTAAGGGAAACTTGCTGCTGCTCTACAAACCTCTGCACTTGGAGGCCCAACACTGTCTACAAGAACAGATGCGTGCGTAGACATCAGGCACACCGAGAGAGCTCCACAAGGTAAGAAGGTAAATTCTGTTGAGGAAACCTCTTCCTTGAGTGATAAGATTGATACCATTATGGCTATGCTTGCTAATGATAGGACTCATATTGATCCTAATAATTTTCCTTTAGCCTCTTTGGTTGCTCAAGAAGAGCATGTTGATGTGAATTTCATTAGAAACAATAATATTAACAACAATGCTTATAGGAATAATTTTGCTAGTAACAATTATAGGCCGTTTCCCTCTAATGGTGAAAATGGCTATCTTGGTAGACCTAAAATGCCTAGTGAAGAGAGGTTTTTAGAACTTGAAAAGGCTACCAAGAATTTTATGCAAATGCAATATGAGCAAAATAAGTTGTTTACTAAGACTATGGAGGAGCAATCCGCTCTGTTGAGGACTATTAGTCATCAACTTAAAAATTTAAACAAAGCTATTCCTGAGTTGCAAGCTAAGGTTTCCAAAGCCGAAACCGATATTTCATCTTTGTCTAATGTGCAATCCTCTTTAGTTAATAGAATGTCCTCTAAGCCTGATCCTTTTGCTACTGCTAATACTATCCAAGTTGGAATTGATGAAAATCTTAGATTGTTAGCAGAATTGCATGCTAGATGGGAAAGAGAGGATGAGATTGCTAGGAATATGAAAGTTTGTACTATTACTACCTCTAATGATGTTGTTCCTAATGCTAGCAATCCTCTTACTTTGATTGGTGTAGAGAAAACTCCCAGTCCTTGTGTTAAAAAGCCTAAAACTGCCAAAACTTTTTCTCAAAAGAGTGCTGAAATTTTTCGGAGTGTAGGAGATGATAGCTCTATTTCCTTTAATGATTTTGATGTTGATGGCTGCAATATATCTGAAGTTATTTTGTTCTTGCAAAAGCTTGCTTTGACTCCCAATGCTAGTTCCTTAAATGTTGCTTTTACAAAGCATATTACCAATGCTCTCATGGAAATTAGGGAATGGTTTTGATTGTCATCCTTTATGTGATCTAGGTGCTAGTATTTCTATTATGACTAGAAAGATTTATGACATGCTTGATTTACCACCTCTTGAAAAATGTTATTATGATGTTCCTATTGCTGATGTTGCTAAGAAGAAACCTTTGGGAAGGATTAATGATGTTCTTATTGTGGTAAACAATAACCTTGTTCCCGTTGATTTTCTCGTTATGGACATTGAATGCCATGCTTCATGTCCTGTTATTTTGGGAAGACCTTTTCTTCGAACTGTAGGTGCCATCATTGATATGAGGGAAGACACTATTAAATATCAATTTCCACTCAAGAAAGGTATGGAACACTTCTATAGGAAAAGAAAGAAATTACTTTTTGAGTCTATTCTTAGAGCAAATTATGAGCTTGATGCTTCATCACTTGATGTTACTTGATTCGCAATTTTCTGCGCCTAGCTCAAAGGCGTTAAAGAAAAGCACTCTTGGGAGATAACCCAATGTTTTATTTCCAGTACTTTTTCTTTTATTTGAGTCTTGGAAGTCATTACTACTGTAATGACCGCTCCTTATCCTTTTTATTTTATTGTTGTGCCAAGAGAAGCCTCTAATTCGAGTGAGGTAAAGATTTGGGGATGTTGCTGTCCTGAAACTGTTTTTGGTGCTGCACCGTAAAAATTCGTATAAATTCTCTATATATCTTTTGGACCTCCAATTTCATGTGCATATGTCCCAGGTTATATACAAACTTTCGTTAGTTGAACACTTTTTAATTTGAGCAACATAAAACCCCTCAAAAATTTGACCTTTGTCAGCTGTTCTGTTTTGACAGATTTCTGCCACTATTCGTTTTTGCCGCTTTATCGCTTTCTTTTTGAGTTCTTTTGATCATGGAACTTTTGGGGAAGTTGCTACAGTAGTATATACTTAATATGTGGTGGTTTTGGGTTGAAACCTTAAGCAAAAAGAGGTTGATTATATGTTATGCCTACACTAATGTTGCTAATAGATTTGTGTTTAGTTTTGTATGAAGGAAGTTTTCAAGTGTAGGGATTGGAGAATGATAAGATGAGTTGAAGAATGGACAAAAGCTCAAGCTTGGGGATGCCCATGCATCACCCCAAGAAATATCCAAGAAGTACAAGCGTCAAAGCTTGGGGATGCCCCCGAGGCACCTCTTCTTCATCGGCAAAAATCAGGTCACCTTTCAAAACACTATATTTTTATTGCTTCATGCACTACGTGTTTTTCTTGGAGCGTCAGTTATTTTAGTTTTCTTAGTTAGTTTAGTTTTGTTTGCTGCAATAAATGGTTGGACCCCAACAAATTTCTTTTGGAGGAGATATACTCGCTTTTCATTTGCCAAGAACACTCAGTTTTCACTCTTATCGTTCAACGAGTGTTCTTCTTTTTCCGCTACTGCTTTTTTTTTGACACATTCCACTACTGCTTTTGGTTTTTGTTTTCGCCTTGATATGCGTTCAGACCTTGTCATATCTCTTCATCAAGGTGTATTTTTGCCTCTGATCTTTATTGGTTTTCATCAAAAGAGGTGTCTTAAAAAATTTCAAATGGTGTTGGAAAAGAGAAAAAGCTTTATGCAAAATAGTGGTACAAGAAGGAGCTTGTGTAGACTGCGGCTTAGGCTTTTTTCATGTCATGCTTGATGTCTTTTTGATAGTATGCTTAGTGGTTTTGCTGTAGCATGACTTGTCTCAAATAACTGAGATTGCTTAATGAGCCTTTGAAAAAAATCATGCGTTGTTTTTATTTTATGGAAGCATTATTTTGGTTTTCTCCTTGATGCTTTATTTGGGTTGACTTGGCGCATGCTCACACATGTTAGACTCATCCAAAGTCGCCAATAGCCTCTATGATCATTTAGTTTTTGACTTTTGATGCCATCTTATGCTTCTTTTAATGTCGCTTTGTCGCTTTGCATGATTATGGCTATTATTGCTCTCTTAGTTGGTCGCTCCCAGTCTTTTGCTAGCCCTCGCCTTGTACTGAGTATGAGCTCTACTCGTGCATCCAACTCCTAAAAGCCAAAGTTTACCAAAGTGTCCACCATACATACCTACTAGCAATTTGCTATTCCAAGTAAATTTGACTTGCTTTTATTTTCTCTTCAAATTAAACTCTTACCAGTGTTATGCAAAAATTGGTTAGTAAAGCTCTCATGAACCGGAAGGCACACTTTACTTTTTTCTTGTTCTTAAAAATTTGACATTGTGGTCTCTTTTGTTGAGTTGTTATGCTTGCAAGTTGTAAGTTGGATTCTAGCCCATCCATGCTGTCATGGGGCAAGCTTTCAACATTGCACTTCTTATTTGAGTTGATATCGTGATCTTTTGTTTATGGATGCCCGCGGTGTGAAATGAATTGGGAATCTTGTGGGGATCATGGAGTTTGTATATGTGTTAGGGAAACGCCTGGGCCGCCAATCAAAGCCATGCATAATTCATGGTGGAAATTTGCAGCATACCCATGGTGGACATTTGACGACGCATCTCATAATAAAAAGCTAAACAAATGGCAAATAAAAGAGATGTCGAGGTGTTCATTGTCTGCTTGTCCAGTCATTTTGATGTGGGCTTGTTCCATGTCATCGGGCACGGAGGTACCCCGTTGGCGGTTTTCGATGATACATATATACTTACAATGACAAGAACCTTGCTTGGGACTCTAAGATGAGTAGCATGAGGTTTGGGTACTCGTATTCATGGGACACGAGGTTTTTGACTTATGATTTGTCAAGCATATGCATCATAATTGTTCTCGCATTAACTCTAACCATTCAAGATGCTTATGATGGGGGCAATGAGAGCTCAAAGCCGGTAAGTACCATAATTTTTGAAGGTCTATAAAACTTGCAATCACTGCTTCCCTCCGCGAAGGGCCTTTCTTTTACTTTTATGTTGAGTCACCACCTTCTTTCTTTATGCACCATAAGAGAGCATAGTTGTCATTCTTAGTATAATGTGCATTGTTCCAAAGTTTTCATTGATTGATTCATATTGTTGGTTTCACTTGTTCTCAAATTATTTGTATCTAGTCGCCCTCTTAAACTTGAAGGTGTCCTATGCATTTATGTTTTGCTTTCTATTAAGGACAAGCTGAAAACCATTTGTATGTTTTTCCTTATGATTTGAACACACGTTTGACTTTCATTGTTTCATTTTCATGATCTTTTGTTTGTGTTCATTTTCATGTTTATAACATGGTTGCTAAGTTCTTATTGTCAAGATTATATCTTTCATGCCCATGTTTTAAGTTCTTATGATCCCAGCTCACAAATGCTTACATATATGATCAAGATTGTGTAGGTGCATGTCATCTCAAAAATTATTCTTTTGTTATCACTTACCTACTCGAGGACGAGCAGGAGTTAAGCTTGGGGATGCTTGATACGTCTCCAACGTATCTATAATTTTTGATGCTCCATGCTTGTTTTTACACCATTTGCCTACTGTTTCATTACTCTTCGTGGTACTTTTATGAATTTTCCGGAACTAACCTATTAACAAGTCGCCATAGTGCCAGTTCCCTGTTTTCTGCTGTTTTTGTGTTTCAGAAGTGATACACATGAAATATTCTCGGAATTGCACAAAACAAGTTCCTGAAGTCTTATTTTTCCCGGAAGCTTCCAGAGATCCGAAGAGGAAACGGAGTGGGGCCACGAGGTGGCCACACACCAGGGCGGTGCGGCCCAGGCCCTGGCCGTGCCCGCTATGTGTGAGAGCCCCTCGGGCCACCTCTGACGATGCCCCTTCGCCTATAAAGACCCCCCGACGGAAAAAACCTAAGTACCCGATCAATTTTCCAGAACACATCGCGATCCGCCGCTGCCGTCGACCCGAAGATCGGGAGGGTCCAGAAGCTCTTCCCGGCACCCTGCCGGAGAGGGGAATCGCCACCGGAGGTCTTCTTCATCGCCATGCTTACCTCCGGAGCGATGAGTGAGTAGTCTACCTTGGACTATGGGTCCATAGCAGTAGCTAGATGGTTGTCCTCTCCACCTTGTGCTTAATGTTTAGATCTCATGAGCTGCCCTACATGATTGAGATCACCGTTATGTAATTCTACATGTTTGGTTTGTTGGGATCCGATGAATATTGGTGTTTATGATTAAGTTGATGTACTGAATTATATCTTTTGTTATCTCTATGTTGTTTATGATCTTGCATGCTCTCCGTTGTTAGTAGCTATCTTGGCCGAGTAGTTGCTAGTGACTCCAAGAGGGGGTATTTATGCTCGATAGTGGGTTCATGCCTCTATTTAATCTGGGGGAGTGACAGAAACCTCTAAGGTTGTAGATGTGCTGTTGCTACTAGGGAGAAAACAACATTCATATGCTCAAGGGCATATGCTTTGTTTACATTACACACTTTGCTTAATGCAATTATCTGTTGTTCGCAACTTAATACTTGTGGAGTTCTCGGATTGATTCGCCACAAGTGGATTATTAGTCATAGATGCAGTTGTATGGCGGTCTATGTATTTTGTTGTAATGCCCAGAGTAAATCGCATAGTGATCTTCTTGACATATCACGTTTATCTTTATTCTATCAATTGCCCAACTGTAATTTGTTTACCCAGCATGTGTTATTTATCCTATGGAGAGACACCACTAGTGAACTGTGAACCCCGGTCCTATTTCCATCATATTGCTATCACCTGTTTACTTTACTCACACTATTTACTTTACTCGCATACTTCTACTATTTTCCACTCAATACGCTCAGAACCTTTGTTTCAAGCAAACCGGTGAGATTGACAACCTCATCGCAAGTTGGGAGCAAAGTATTTGGTTGTGTTGTGTGCAGGTTCCGCGTTGCTATTGGCCGAAGACGAGTCAACAAGTGTCGTAAACGGCGCCCTTGTTGGAGTGTTACTAAGCCAGTCCGCATCACCTTCAGTCGTATTGTCCGCTCTTCTCCTGATCGACATAACCTTGGTTTCTTAACTGAGGGAAAACTAGCTGCTATACTCATCACACCTTCCTCTTGGGGTTCCCAACGAGCTGGTCATTTACCACGCATCAGTGAGGTAACTTGAATCCTTTGGGTACCCGCGTTTTGCGAACCCTGCGGGTAAAGCACAACGCGCTCATCTCCTTTTTGTCGTCCTCATAATTTTCTTCTCTCTAGGCGTGGCGTGATTTATTTACTCGAGCCTGTGCTATTATGCTTCTTGCGTCTTCCTTCCTTTTTTGTCGCCTTTCTTCTTCTGATGACTCGCTAGACTCGTTTCGTGTGACTTTATGCTTGAACTTCTCTTTTCGCCTCTCCTTGTAGCTTGTCGACTTCGCTTCTGGATCTTTTCCCCTGATCTTGTCTTCCAATATCCTGAGGCTTCGTATTGCGGCTTGGTGCATGTCTTCCCGCGGATCTCCGGGTTCTGGCCGCGTGGTTAGTAGGTATGCCTGTGCTGCTATCAGCGCTGCTTCCGGTGTTTCTTGCATGAAATCTTCTTCCTCCTCCTCTGGTTGTGGAGTAATACTTCTCGAGTACCTTTTCTCTCTACTCTGCGCCATTGTTCCTCTGTTGTGTTTTGGGTCTCCACGCCTTTCCCTACTGTACTCTGAATCATCACTATAGTCATCCCAATACTCTTCCCTTGACATACTGTTATTATCTTGACTTCTCAAAAGCATGTCTCTTTCCTCTCTCAGTTTCTTCTTGTGCTGGTGTAATACGTATTGATATCCCATTAGAACTTCTCTTCTTGCGCCTTCGGGTACTTCTGTGCCATGATTGATAGCTGACATGATGATCCTCCACTCTCCGGCTGAGACGTGAATTTTCTCCTTCTCCTTTTTATTGTGCTCCTTTATCTTGTCGACCTGCCTGTCGACCCCTTCGTTTCCCTCGTTATTGTTTTCTTCTTCTGCTTCAGTGATAATGACGCATAACTGGTGTACTCTTTTGGAGACGCCACTACTTCCAACGGTGAAGTCCCTTGTACTATTGTGGGTTTTAACCGCTTTTACTTCCGTGTCGAGTTTTTCCTGTATTTCGTCGACTTCTGCGACTTGTGCTTCTTCTAAGCTGACCGGCGAGTTTACCTCGCTGGAAAAGCCTTCAGATGATTCCATCATTGCCACTGTCTCGGGCTCGCTTGCCGACGGATCTGGCTTCGTCGGATCTGTTAGGCGAGTCGAACCCGAAGGTCCAATTAGTATGCTTAGACTTCCGATCGTCAACTCCGTCTCTTGATTTTCGTTGGTTCCTGTACTGCTGTTGGCTAAAAGCAAAAAAGCCATCGAATTCATGATTCCAACGCCCTTGATCCCCACGGTCGACGCCAATTGACGAGGGTTAACTCGACAAATGTCCTAGATGAAGGACTTAGGATCGGGGAGATAGGGCATCGGATGAACTCGAAGGTAAGATTAGTCGAAATAGGTGTATATCGAAAGTAAACTTGGGTGTTGAACCTTACTTGCTTTCAATCTGGCCTACACCATCCCCTCCTGGCCCCTATATATAGGTGGCCAGGTCTCGAGGATCGGGTAGGGTCCGATACAGATTACAACATCGACATACGGTAAGAACTCGTATCTCGACTATCATTACAATTGGGCCTGGCTTAACGGGCCTCAGGGGTACTCAACTAATGGGCTCTATTAGCTATACCCTTGTCACAGCCACTTCCCGAGTAGGGCTGTATTCTTGACCTCTAGGTCATGAATACCAAGCCCACCCCGGTCCTTAGGAGAGCACACAACACTCCATTTAGCCAATCGATATTTCTTTTTCTCGCTGTCCCCTTGCCAAAAGAATCTAGACCGGTAGTAATACAGTTTGTGTAAGACTCCTTTAGGCAAGAGAAAGAATGAAATCATATGTAGTACCATATTTGATAGTACGGAATTAATGAGTATCAATCTTCCTCCTAGGGACAACAATTTACCTTTCCAACTACTAAGACGTTTTTGTAGTCTCTCCTTGACTAATTTCCATTCAGCAAGTGTGAGTCTCTGATAATGGATCAGAATCCCCAAATATCTCATAGGAAATTGTCCCTGCCCACAGCCAAATAAATTGGCGTATGCAGTGACCTCGTCTTTAGCCTCACCAAAACAAAACAATTCACTTTTATGGAAGTTAATTTTTAACCCTGATAGTTGCTCGAAAGCTGAAAGAATAAGTTCCAGGTTTTGTGCTTTCTCAAGGTCGTGTTCCATAAAAAGAATAGTGTCGTCGACATATTTAAGGATGGATAATCCCCCATCCACGAGATGAGGAATTACTCCTTCAATGAGACCATCATTCTTTGCACGTTCGATCATGATGGCAAGCATATCAGCCACTATATTAAATAGCATTGGCGATAAGGGGTCACCCTGCCTTAACCCTTTTAATGTCTGGAAGTATCTACCAACGTCATCATTGACTTTGATGGCAACACTACCTCTAGACACAAATGATTCAATCAACGAATGCCACTCATCAGAAAAACCTTTCATTCTAAGTGTTTGTTGGAGAAAAGACCACTTAACTTTATCATAAGCCTTTTTAAAATTTAACTTTAAAATTACCCTATTCAACTTCTTAGAATGTAGTTCATGAACTATTTCATGCAAGGTTACAACTCCATCTAGGATATTCCTTCCTTGCATGAATGCAGTTTGTGAAGGCCAAACTACATGATCAGCAACCGTGTTTAGTCTTAAGGTGGCCACTTTCGTGAATATTTTGAAGCTAACGTTAAGAAGGCAGATTGGTCGGTACCGTTGTATCCTTTCTGCCTCATTAACTTTAGGTAACAAAACTATCTCACCAAAATTAAGATGAAACAATTCTAGTTGTCCAGCATGAAGACTGCGAAACAAGTCTAGAAGGTCAACTTTGATAGGTTTCTAGAAGGTTTGATAAAACTCAGCTGGGAAACCATCCGGACCCGGTGCTTTGTTGTGTTCCATTTGGAAAATAACATTTCTTACTTCCTCTTCCGAGTACTCAGCCGTAAGAAAATTATTTTCCTCGACGGAAACCTAGGGAATATCATCTATTTGGGACTCATCCATAGAGAAATTACCTTCTTCAGGCGCCCCAAACAGGTCTTTGTAATAATTAGTAATATAATTTTTGAGATTGTCCAGCCCCTCAATCGTACCTTCATCCTGGACAATAGTATGAATATGCTTTTTCTTATGTCTTCCATTGGCCACACAATGGAAATAGCGAGTATTTGAGTCTCCTTCTAGGATAAACTGGCTCTTGGAGCATTGGTACCATTTGAGTTCCTCCTCCCGGAGTAAACTTGCTATCTTCGCATTAGACTGATTTTTTAATTCAATCTCTTGCTCAGTTAGTGGGTCGACCTCAGCTATTGCTTCCAACCCATCAATGATGGAGGAAAGCCTGAGCTTCTCCTTTTTAAGAATGCCCGTTTCATGACGTGCCCAACCACGAAGGTGACTACGTAGAACACGTTTTTTTTATTCCACCTTTGCATTGGAGACGCCACAGTAACTGGCCTTCCCCATACAAACTTGACCATATCAAGAAACCCTTCTGAAAGGGATCTCACGGGCGACTAGAGGGGGGGGTGAATAGGCGCTACACAAAATTTTACCTTTTTCAATTTTTAGGCTTGACACAAAGTAAATTCTCTAGATGTGCAACTAGGTGAATTTCCTAAGTGGCAAGCAAGCAAGTGAACAAGTAAACAAGTAAGCAAGTAAGCGAGTTCGGGTAAGAAATAACCAAGGAGCGGAGACCGGAGACACAAGGATGTATTCCCGTAGTTCCTTCCATTTGAGGGGAAGTACGTCTACATTGGAGAGGTGTGGTGACACAGAGTCGACCAACGCCATGGAGGCTCACCTTGTTCTCCGGTGAGCAAGTCACGGAGGCTAGCTCGTTCCACTAAGCGGTGGTATTGGGGGAACTCACCGAATCCCTTACACGGAGATTGGGGCACACATCCACAACTGAATTGGAGGCTCCCAAGAAAGCCACGGAGGCTAGAATCCACAAAGACTAGAGAAATCTCGAATCAAACCACCTAGTGTTTCCAAAGAACCACTAGGAGTAAATCCCTCAAGCAAAAGTAGGGGAAAAAGAAATTCCTTCGGTGGAGATGTAGATCGGGATTTCCTCCTTCGATCCTCCAAAGATCTAAGACTTTGGGTGGTTGAGGGTGGAGATCTTGCAGTGAGGTTGGCTCCAAATAGTGTCTTGTTCTTGATGAGGACGAGCAAGCTGGGGAAGAAGAGAGGAAGGGGTATAAATACCCCTTCCCGAAATGTATCCATTGCAGCCGCCAGGGGCCGGATTATCCGGCCCAAACTTGCACCGGATAATCCGGCCCACTTCTGGAATAATCCGGCCGAAACATCCGGCCAGAAATCTGGGTGACGCGCATCCTGGAGCTTCTGGTCCTTAGTCGTTTTCACGGGGGGGGGGGTATTATCCGGCCCAGATTTGGAAAAATCCGGCCAAAATATCCGCCCCAAAATCTGGGTGACGCGCATCTTGGTGCTTCTGGTCCTTAGCCATTTTCACGGGGGGGGGGCGGATTATCCGGCCCAGATTTGGAAAAATCCGGCCGAAATATCCGCCCCAAAATCTGGGTGACGCGCATCTTGGTGCTTCTGGTCCTTAGCCATTTTCACGGGGGGGCGGATTATCCGGCCCAGATTTGGAAAAATCCGGCCGAAATATCCGCCCCCAAATCTGGGTGATGCGCATCTCATTGCTTCTGGTCCTTAGCCGTTTTCAGGGGTGGCCGGATTATCCGGCCCAGTTTTGGAAATATCCGGCCGAAAAATCCGGCCAATCTTCCTGCACAAAAACATTGGTAAAATGTCCTGGTGTTGTCAACTAACACACAAAACTAGGGAGGCTAGAAAATGCCCTAACAATCTCCCCCTTTTTGGTGTTAGATGACAACACTAGGATTTACAATAGTAAGATCAATTAAGCAAGGGAGCTCCCCCTAAAGATATGCATAAGTTCAAATGAAGCTCCCTCTAGAGATAAGCAATGTAACAAGTTTGACAATAACAATATGAGCATAGACACATTAAGCAAATGAACTTTAAACAAGTTCCACACACAATAGTTCAAACCTAAAGAAAGTTCACCAAGCACACGATAACAATAAGTTCGACGAAAAGTTCATAAGGAAGAAAACTGAAAAGCAGCTCCCACCAAAGCAAATCCCAACGAGAAGTCCTACTAGAACAACTTCTCCCCCTTTGGAATCAAGACACCAAAAAGGGACATGAGCATACTACACGCCCCAAGAAGTCACTCAAAGTCGTCGTCGTCCTCGTCTTCCTCATAGTCCTCCTCCTCTTCATCATCTTCTTCAAACTCTCCTTCCTCATCCTCTTCCATATCCTCTTCCTCTTCATCTTCATCTTCATCATCATCACCAACACGAGTGGTGCGACCAACATAGAGAGCCTTCTCCAACGCGCCCCAATCATAGGTCTCGGAATGCCACTTGTTGTAGGCAATGGGAGGAGGAGTAGGAGAAAGAGCAGCTTGGTCACCACTGAGCTTATGAAGAATCTCTCGCTGAGTATCAAGAATGGCCTTGCGCTCACAATAAGCTTCATAGTTCTCATGATGTATCTCCACCTTCATGCAAAGAACATGCTTCTGAAACCAGCTTAACTTCTTCACTCTCTTGGGCACATCTTTGGACACAAACTTGCCACTTGGCACACTAGAACGAGCATCTCTCATGAAGGAATCGGGGCCAATGGGACCAACAGGAGCTGGAGCTGACTTGTTCTGCTTCACATAGAGCTTCTTGACCTTGTGAGACACACACTGACTGCTGAAATCCTGACCTTTGCAAGTGTCAATGATAAGCTTCATGATGAAAGGAGCGTACGGAAGAGAACCCCTGCTGACCATAGCATCGTACATCTCGTTGAAGATAAAGTCCATCACATCAAGAGAGAAATCTGCATCCGGGTCGGTAGACGTGGCACAAGTATGAGAAAAGATAAGGAGATCCACCAAGGAGCTCCTAATAGCATCATTGTTCCCTCCACTTGGAGCAATGTTCTCCCTGAAGATACGCACAAGAAGATCATACGGAGACCTCAGACCAGCAACTTGACCGGGAACACCACCAGGTTCATATAGGTCACAAAGCAGATTCTTGTCGACTGGAAGCGGAGTGTGAATCCGGTGACCAACAGGATTCGTCGGGCCATTAAAAGGGAAGCCCAACAGAGAAGCAAACCGAACGAAGGAAGACTGACAGAAACGAGTCCCGGTCATCCACTTGAAAGTCCTATCATCATCAGCTTCAAAAGCTAAGGTAGCATAAAACTGCACAATGAGCTGAGGATCATAATCACACTGAACAGTCAACAGACCAGTGAGGCCTAGCCTCTCCACAACCTGGACAGCTGGAACAAAGTACTCCTTCGACTTCAGGAAAGTGAGATCAATGGGTTGCATCGGATGAATAGGCTTACTCATGGGAGCAAAGATATCCTGAAAGATGTACAGCTGCTCTGGACACCAGAAACGACGGTCTTCAATGTGAGTTGCCCTCTGCTGATTGGCGTACCAATCTTGCTGCCTCAGGGCTGAGTAGGAAATCTGACTCATTTGCTTGTAGTTGACTCGTGGCTCCTTTCCCTTCTTGGCTTGAGCAGCCCTCTTAGCAGCTCTCTCAGCTGCCTTAGCATCCTTGGCTGCCTTGACTTTCCGGACGGCTGCACGCTGTTTTGTCCGGAGCGAAACCTCATCTTCCAGAATACCGTCTTCATTATAACGGAGGTAGCGAGGACGACTCCTCTTAGCCGGACCACCACCTGTGAAGAGAATAAGTGGGGAGCATGGTGATGAGAATGCACACAAGTACCAGGAACATATACTAGAGTGATGAGCATAGCAGAGGAAAGCCTGACATTGATGGTCAAGAAGGGAGAAAAAGAAGCACCAGGCAGGCCGGATTATCCGGTCCAAAAGTGGGCCGGATAATCCGCCCCCTGGCGAAATTTTCTCAATTCTTGCCCTAACATGTCAAACGCGTAGATTGGCTAGGTGAATCACTAAAGTATACAACAAGGCAAGGGAAAGAACCACGGGAACAACTAGACTCCAAGAACTAAACAAATAAATCTCACAAAAACTTCACCACTAGGGCTAGGAGATGCGAAATTTACCCTCATCCATTGGAGGAACTGCTTGGAGGAACTTGTTCCCGAGAAGAAGGAGAGCATGAGCCTTGAAGATCGGCCGGATCCGGCGGCCGGGAAGGCGCCGGCGAGCAAGAGGAGGAGCAGGCGGCGGCGGTGGAGAGAGAGGGGGTCGGGGGTGGAAGAACTGCCAAAGTGGGCAGTTCACCCCGACGCCCTCTATTTATATGGACAAACCGCAGGGGCGGATTATCCGGCCCATACTTGGACTGGATATTCCGGCCCCCGGATAATCCGGCCCAGAAGTGGCCCGGATAATCCGGCCTGGAACTCCTTTGCTCAGGAAATTTGTGGCAGAAAAACTGGACTTGTGTGCATGGAAAGAATGTTTAGGGATGAGATGGGCTTAGGTTAGAAGGCAAACATGGAGTGGTTCTCGGCACTTGAAGTTGCAAAAACCCAAGAAAACATCGAAAGACCAACCCAAGTGCCTTCCCATATCAAGAACAACACAAGAAAAACTTAAACCAAACTCAAAAGATTTTCAAGGAATGAACTCTTCAAAAGAAGAGGTCGGTGACCGAAGCCACCATATATGAGTGTTTTGGCATTGAACCGCGAAGATATATCTTGGGTCCATAACCAATACTCATCATTGAAGCTCACATATCACAAAATGATATTAAGAGAATGATTGCATTACTATCGGCATAATGGGGGAGGGATAGCCCAATGAATTAGGACCGCACTCCCCCTATGTCCATGCCCACATCTAGAGAGAACACGTGCTATCGTATGGGAATGAGTGCACACTAACAAGCCACATTGCAAGAATCAATGATATTCAATTCATGCCTCAACTCTCGGAATCTTGCTTCATCAAGGGGCTTCGTGAAGATGTCGGCGAGTTGATCATTTGTACCTACATAAGACAAGTTAATATCACCTCGATTGACGTGGTCCCGGATGAAGTGATGCCGGATCTCAATGTGCTTCGTCTTGTTGTGTTGAACCGGATTATGAGCGATCTTGATGGCACTCTCGTTGTCACATAAGAGTGGAACCTTGTTGCAATGAACTCCATAGTCCTTCAACGTTTGCCGCATCCAAAGGAGTTGAGCACAACCACTTGCCGCGGACACATACTCGGCTTCGGCGGTGGAGAGAGACACACAATTTTGCTTCTTGGAGGACCAACTAACCAAGGACCTACCAAGAAGTTGGCAAGTCCCGGAAGTTGACTTCCTGTCCACTTTGTCTCCCGCCCAATCCGAGTCCGTGTACCCAACAAGCTCGAAGCTTGATCCCTTCGGGTACTGACAAGGGTATAGTTAATAGAGCCCGTTAGTTGAGTACCCCTGAGGCCCGATAAGCTAGGCCCAATTGTAATGATAGTCGAATACGAGTTAATACCGTATGTCGATATTTGTAATCTGTATCGAACCCTACCCGATCCTCGAGACCTGGCCACCTATATATAGGGGCCAGGAGGGGACGGTGTAGGGCAGATTGAAAGCAAGCCAGGTTGAATACCCAAGTTTACTTTCGATACACACCTATTTCGACTAACTTTACCTTCGAGTTCATCCGACGCCCTATCTCCCCGATCCTAAGTCCTTCATCTAGGACATTTGTCGAGTTAACCCTCGTCAATTGGCGCCGACCGTGGGGACCCTGGGCGTTGGAATCATGAATTCGACGGCTTTTTCGCTTTTAGCCAACAGCAGTCCAGAAGTCGACGGAAGTCAAGAGATAGAACTAACAATTGGAAGTTTGAGCATCTTCATCGGGCCGTCGGGTTCCTCTCGCCTTTCGGATCCGACGAAACAAGATCAAGATCCGTCGGCACAAGAACCCGAAACAACAATAATGATGGAGTATTCTGAAGGCTCTTCCAGCGAGGTAAACTCGCCGGTCAGCCTAGAAGAAGTGCGAAAAGAAAAGATCGCAGAAGACGACGAAGAAAAGGAAAATTTTGACGTGGAAGTCCAAATCAATGATCTCACGATCTGCCTCGACAATATCTCAGACAATTCAACAGACACATGGAAAACAGGGTTAGAGCTTTCTGAAGACAGCAACTCGATCTTTTCAAGCTTTAATAGCAACATCGGCAAGCAGTGCCAGGTACTCGCCATTGTGGGCGACAACTCAGAAGAATTTGATGAAAATAACAACCCAGTGATAAACCCAGCAAATATCGACAGAGGAGCAAATCACCTAGCAGAAGGACAAACAGTGGAATCCCTCACAGCCAGGGAGAAAATTCGACTATCGGTCGACGAGTGGAAAATAATAAGAGAAGCCGTAGAACACGGCACGCCAATACCATCCAGCTCCAGCAAAGACATGCTTTTTGGGTATCATTACGCCCTCAGGCAGCAAGCAAAGCAATTAGCAAAGGAAAAGGTAGAGATACAAAGAAGAAAAGATTCAGCCATTGCAGCTAGTGAAGCTGCTCGTAGAGCACGAAGCGACGCATCGTACAGCAACGCAAGGAAAAATCGTCGACATGGTTCAAGGTACGATAACCTCGAGTATTCTGACAGGCAAAGTATTTCCAAAAACCTCGACTCGTCCTTCCTATCGGTCGACGAGCAGGGAAACATCCTACCAAAAACTCCTGAAGCAGCACTAGTGGCAGCACAAGCATATCTACTTACAACTCGACCAAGTCCAGGAGATCCTAGAGAACATATGCATAGAGCAGCGCTAAACGGACTCAATATGGTGGGCCACAAGCTATCAGCAAAAGGAGAAGAAGCACATCACCACAAGGAAGTGCATAAAGCAAGATCACCTCGCCGTCACAATAGTCCTCGGCATAAAAGCAGCAAACACCGATCTCGATCGCCATCACCAAAACAGCACGGTGGAACTCGAAGATCGCGATCCCCAAACGAAAGGCGCGACTATGAGGACGACGAAAAGGAGATGGGGGCATCGTGCTTTGCCCATAGGGTTCGCATCACGCCAGTGCCTAAGGGATTCAAGCTACCTCATGATCAGCAAAAATACGACGGGTCACAGGAACCGCAATCATGGCTTGCAGATTACTTGCAAGCAGTCCAAATACTAGGAGGAACCAAAGAAACAGCAATGCAAAGTCTGCAACTACACCTCACCGGCGCAGCAAGGTCATGGTTGAGCAAATTAGAGAAAGAATCCATCGGAAGCTGGGAAGACCTCACAAAGCAATTTACAAGCAACTTCAGGTCGACATACAAACGACCAGCATCAATAGAAGAAGTCAAAGCATGCGTACAGCAACGCGACGAAACATTACGGGCGTACATCCAAAGATGGAGCCTCATCAAAAACTCAGCAGTCGAAGTTTCAGACGAAAGAGCGATAGACGCGTTCATCATTGGATTAAGGCGAAGAGACCTAGTCGAAGAGATGGGTAGAATCAAGCCAAAAACAGTGTCAGATCTCATGGACACAGCAAACAGATTTGCAGATGGAGAAGATGCGTGCAACAACAAATGGACACGATCTCCAGAGGACGATAGAAGAAACAGATACGGAAGTCAAAGAAGACGATCCCGAAACTACGACACCTACGGCTCTCATAACCAAGTCGCCGCAGGATATAAAGACAATAGTTATCAGGGAAACAAACACAGAAGCTCAGGATATCGCAGCTACGGCAGAGAGGAATATAAGAAGTTCCCACCAAGAGAATCCAGAGAGTACAACCCATCACCAGAGGATATGCTCAACGGGCCTTGTCATATACATTCAGCATTCGTCGACGGGAAGCGAGTATCAAGGCACGCGATGAAAGACTGCACAACATTCTTAAAGCTACAAGAAGCAGCAATAAACAAACAAACCGAGGCAAGGCGACAAGGATTCGAAGGAAGCAACAATCCCGCGACAAATCAGCAAGGAAACAATGGAGCTCCTCAAGGACAAGACCAGCAAAACAAGGGACACGACGACGACGACGAAGGGTACGTCCCATCAAAAGGACACATTACAGCAATGATACAACCTGTGCCCAAGTCGAACAAAGAAGAAAAGAGTATAACTCGACAAGTCAATCTAGCAGTCATGTCGCCTCCAGCTACAACAGAATATCTGCATTGGTCAGAACAACCAATCGAGTTCAACAGAGAGGACCACCCCATAATAGTACCTCGGCCAGGAAACGCGCCTCTGGTACTCAAAGCTCAAATCGGCGCATATGATGTCGACAGAATATTTATGAACGCAGGAAGTGGAATTAACCTAATATACGCGAAAACACTCAAGGCAATGCACATATCATTGGAATTCCTAAAACCAACAGATTGCTCCTTTCATGGAATCGTACCAGGAAGTGCTAATTACCCATTGGGACGAATAGCACTCAATGTTTGCTTCGGCAACCGACAAAACTACAGAAGAGAAAAACTAGATTTCGAAGTCATGGACTGGCCATCGCAATATCACGCGATCCTCGGGCGACCCGCGTTTTCGCGATTCATGGCAGTGCCTCACTACACATATTTGGTACTTAAAATGCCAGGACCAAAAGTAATAATCACAGTGAAAGGAAGCTTTGAAGTTTCAGATCTCTGCGACAGGGATTTCCACAAGATGGCGCAAAATTTTGGCATAATAGCCAACCATGCAGAAAAAGCAAAGAGCGCGACTACAGAAGGCGTCAAGCTACTCGAAGGATGCACCGCGGAGCCCGAAACAAAGAAGCCACGAACGGCAACACCAGGAGAAGACACAGGGAAAGCTACGGCGACATAAGCATCATAAAGACAATAGAGTAGAACAATAAAGGCCGTAAAAGCCACGAGTTATTCCAGGGGCAATGCCCTCTAGATCCAGAACACGGGTCACAGGCCGGATCTCTTGGGTCACCCCATGTATCTTACATCAAAAATATAAATAAAGACAAAGCGTTCCTCATATTCGAGTTTACGAGTCTTTCAAAGAGAATATGCGGCAAACGCACGAACCATACAAGTACGCCTTGAGAATAAATTTCAGACATATAGTCGCGAAATAAATAATCTCTCGCGTTCCACACATACTTTACAACATCGGGTTGTCAGAATCATCTACGCCTAAAGGATCTAAATAATGATACTCGCGGAAAAACGCGGCATCCGCCTCTAGAAGCCTAGCTACAAGTCTTCGAGCAGGTTGAAGCGTGTTCTCCATATGAACCCGAAGGCTAGCTCCACCGGGAGCTAAACTCAAGGACATCGTGCTATAATTCAATCTGGGATGCCACTTGCGTATCCACCCGAGAGCGAAATTGGCACCAGCCACTAAGTTCAGTTCTATTAACCTATGAATACGATGGCTGGATCGAAAAGCATCAAGAAGAAGGGGGAAAGTTGCAGGCAAAGGATTACGGGGAAGCATAATGGAGTGCATAGTTGTAAGAGCTCGCCGGCAACCATCAACTGACTCGCCAATGTGCTGGGCACGATCTTGAAGCAATACAATGGCGCTACGGCGTCGAGGATCAGACCACAGAGTCTCATAGCCAGTCGACATCTTCTCCAAAGCAGCATTTCGCTCAGCAACTCGACGTTCTTCAGCAGCAAAATCCAAGCAAGTACCTACAATGACAAATATATCACAAAAGAAGTGCACAACCAGCCAAAAGAAGAAGTCGAAAGAAAACTCACATCGCAACAGCTCGCCAGCAGACTCAACAATTCCAAGAATGAAAGATTCGCACTCTTCATTGTGAACAACCTTCGCCGTCAAGCTGGAGACCTTTTCTTCAAGTGACGAGATTTTCTTCATATAGCCGCTGGCCTGGCTAGCCTTTTTAATAGCCATCTGTGCTTGGCGTTTAGCCAAGGAAAGGCGAGTCTCAAGATCGGAAATCCTGGAAGAATATTCTTCACAGTGACTACATCGACTAGGAGTCGATGAAATCTGAGGATTGAATCCGCGAGCAGAGGAAGGAGCAGGAGCATGAGAAGAAGGATCACTGTCACGCATCGACTACAAGAAGAAAGAAAGGAGAAACACTTTCAGAAAGATAGCATAATACTTCATGCAAAGAAGATATATTTACATAAGAGCATAACCCTCTGGCTAAGATTCTCGGGTTGCACTTAATTGGAGTCTTTACATTCAAAAGGAGAAAACTAAGTACTACAAAGAAGCTGAATCTACGCCACCTCAGCATTGTGCTCCGTCGGAGAAGGGGGTGCGGCCGGTTCCTCGCTAGAAGTCGATGGTGGCACCGGAGCTTTCGGCGCTGGAGATGGTGCAGCAGGCACAGCAGAGGCCGCCGAAGGAGAAATTGTGTTCAGCAATGCAGGCGCCAACTTCTTCGCCTTCTCGAAAAATACCTTCATCTCGTCGCGGGTATAGCCATGAGGGGAGTTAACTTTCTCCCAGTCAAAGTCTGTACCATGCGCAAGAGAAAGGGCAATGGCACCTTCGGCGCCGCGCTTAATGGACAACCCCTTCAGATGGAGAGTAGGGTCTTCGTCGCTGTCAAAAGTCTTGGCGAGTTCAGTCAGGTTGCCCTTCGGGATTGCCATCTTTTTCTTCGGCCACAACCCGGCAAATAGCCGTGACAGAACACGGCCAACCAACTCAAAAGTTTCCTGGATAGATATCCAGTTCTCTTCGAGTAGGTTAACCGCATCCATAAGAGGATCATCGTCCGTTTGCAGGGACGACGGAGATACCCCTGAGAATTCTACGCAATAGAAAAGAAAAGAAGAGGCAAGTGTCAACAAATACACCAGTGCAACAGGGGACGAAAACAGAAGACAAGTCGAAGAACTTACTTTCGGCAGCAGTAGACATGGTGTGAAGACGCTCTGCCACGGCTTGCTCTCGTTGAGCATGTTCTTTGTTGGCATCTGCTAACGCCCTCTCAGCATTTTTCGCCTTGGCAAGCGCAGATTTTTGCGACTTCTCAGCAATTGCCTTAGCAGAAGTCGCAGCATCATAAGCTTTTTGCGAAGCTTTGAGCTCCGCTTCCAGCGACGCAATGCGAGCATTGGCTGTCGCTAAAGCAGCTGTGAAAGCAGACGAAAGAAAGTCAGATAAACAGCAAAAGACAAAAGGGCAGAAGAAAAGTAATAATTGAATATCAAAATTGCACCTTCGGAAGATTTTGCAACCTTTAGGTACCCCGCACACTCCGTGCCCAGGGCGATAAATCTCTTGACTAAAGCCTGATAAAAGAAGAGTATAAGAGAAGAAGTGCATGAAAGCAAAGAAGGGAAAAAAAAGATAGCTTACATCATCAGAAGAAACTGTAGGAGCATGGGCCTCCAGAGAAACCTCGGCTTCTTTGGTCTTCTTCGCGCGTTTGAGGTTTCGGGCTTGAGTTTGGGAAACCTTCTTTATAGAGGCCCTGGTAGTCCTCGGAGCAACATATGGTTCGACAGGCTCCTCAGTCGCCATAGGAGAAGGTGGTGGAATAGCCGCCGCACATGCTGGTGGTTCTTCATCGTCACTGCATGAAAAGTATAAGTTATAAGCACTAGGCAAGAACAAAGCAATTGAAAAGTTCGACTACAATACTTACGATGCAAGCATGTCAAAGTACTCCATATCTTCTGCAAGAGCGGGGGTTTTTCCAGCCGCTGCAGAACTCGATGAAGCAATGTCGTCGACACGTTTCCGCTTTTTGTCGACACCAACATCTTCAGCAAGAGTAGGAGGAGGAGATGTCGATGAGCTAGTCTCATCTTCTGATTCTTCGACATCATCTCCGTCCTGACTTTCGTCAGCCTCGGGGGCTTCAGATGCAGGAGATGCTAGATCAGCAGGAAGGGGCCCTTCCTCCGGAAGAGGGGGACGAGAAACAATGAATTGGTGGCCCTGCGTATTAATAAATCAGCAGAGTGCAGAGGCAAAGAGTAATGCAAGTCGAAATTAAGAGAAGTTTGATAAAAGTGGATGCAGCGATGTATACCTCAGGAATAGGGTGCACGGAGTCGAAAGAAATCTGCCTTCAGGTTAGCAACTGAGTGCTCCTTGGTGAGCTTGGTGAGATTCCTGACTCGCTTGTCGACATCTTCTTTCGACATCAGATCTTCAGATATGCGAGTAGGGTCTTCCAAGCCAGAATAAGTCCAAAGCTTGGTGAGGCGCTGCTGTAGGGGTTGAACTCGACGTTGTATGAAAAACGCCATGAGTTGGGTACCCGACAAAGCACCTCCTAGGCCTGTTTTCAGATTTTTAATGCGGGATAGAAGAGGAAGGATTTGTGCAACTTCCGCATCTGAGGGAAGTGAGTCCCATGACTTCAATTTCTTCACCTCTTGAGACGCGTCAAAGGGAGGAAGGCCGAACTCACCTTCGGGAGAGGATCTGCGGTCCTTGATATAGAACCACTTTGTCCTCCACCCTTGGACAGACGCGGCCATAGAAAATTCAAGATATTGCGCCTCAGGGCGCACAGAAACAACGGCTCCGCCCAGTTCGGGTTTCCTTGCCAGAGAAACATTGGGGCGGAGTCGAAAGATCGATCTCCAGAGAACAAAGTGAGGCTCAATGCCCAAAAATGACTCGCAAAGAGTCACGAAGCAAGCAATGTGCAGAAGGGAATTTGGTGTGAGCTGATGAAGCTGCACACCGTAAACAAATAGAAGCCCACGGAGAAACTCATGGGCAGGAAGGGAGAAGCCGCGAAGAAGGAAAGCAAGGAATATTACCCGATAACCGCTCGGGGGCTTCGGGATCCGTTCGGTACTGGGGAACTTGATGGAGTCCTGGTCGGCGATGAGGCCGTCTGCCATGGCCTTCTCCACCTCCTTCTTGGTGATGGTGGAGCGAACCCAGTTGGTGGCAGAGGATTTGGCCATATCGCTCTTGATGGCCAGATGCTTCACGCGCATTCAGCACGAAAGTGCGCTTGGGGGCTCCGCAAGAGAGGAAGAGGCAGAGGAGATCGGTAATGGAGGCGGCGGAGGTAACGAGCTGGTAAACAGTACGATTACCCACTATGACATTTATATATCTTCTGAGAGAAGGGTCGTGGGTTGCGACGTGGCGCAAAGATCGGAAACGGCAGCCCACCAACGGTCAAAAATCGTGCAGCCCGTTAAACGGTCATAAAATCGCGAAAGTTACAGTGTTACCCATAAAACGGTTCGCACTGATGAAGAGCTACGTCATCATTGACACGATAAAGTAAAGGTACGAGGATGGCGCCGACAAATGCTGAATTTATGGAAAGGATCATCTATGAAGAATTTTTAGGTTATAGCCTTGGGGGCTGTTACTTTCAAAGTTAGTCGAATACAACTCTTCATTCAAATGGTGGACTAAATACTCGACGACAAGGTGTTCTTGAAAGTATCTCGAGTTGAAGAACTTCTAAGTTGAAGTGTTTCAAGTTGAAGTACGACGAGCTACATTATGTCTTGAGCCTATACTCGAAAAAATCCTTTTTTCGACTATAGCCTCGGGGGCTACTCCCATCGGGAGCGCTGAGCGCGCACCCGACGATATTCATTGGTAAAGCATTGAAGATTGGAGAAGTGTTACTCCCATCGGGAGCGAGTTTTATGGTTGTAGAAACCCGAATATTTTCAGTCAAACTTTGACTGCGACATGAGATTCTCGAGTTGCGTTATCGCAACGAAACTCGAATGCCGTGATTTATCACGAAGGTAAGACCCCGGGATCCGTCCTGTGTGGCCTAGTATACGCACATGGATGCGCTCTGCTGGTATGTATCCGTGTCTACTACGCGAAGAAAATCCTGGTGGACGCACTGGGTACCCTGAGAACCACTGGGACTCATTTTTTGTAAGTCCTAAATGAGACAAAAGAGTGAGTTTGACCGGTATCCCGAATTCAAGTCCAAGGGGATTGAATTTGAAGTAGGTGACAAGTATCTGTTCCGGCAGTTAACTGACCTCTTGATCCGTCAGAGTTGTCAGGCTTGTTCATCGAGACCCCTTGCGAGCAAATTATCATCAATATAAGTCGAAAGACCAAGTCGAAGATTTGAAGATAAAGTCGAAGAATTGATCAAGTCGAAGATTTGAAGATTAGAGATTCAACCCGAATCTGCAATTCTGGTAGAATCTCAGGGGCTACTGACAAGGGTATAGTTAATAGAGCCCGTTAGTTGAGTACCCCTGAGGCCCGATAAGCTAGGCTCAATTGTAATGATAGTCGAATACGAGTTAATACCGTATGTCGATATTTGTAATCTGTATCGAACCCTACCCGATCCTCGAGACCTGGCCACCTATATATAGGGGCCAGGAGGGGACGGTGTAGGGCAGATTGAAAGCAAGCCAGGTTGAATACCCAAGTTTACTTTCGATACACACCTATTTCGACTAACTTTACCTTCGAGTTCATCCGACGCCCTATCTCCCCGATCCTAAGTCCTTCATCTAGGACATTTGTCGAGTTAACCCTCGTCAGGTACCAAAGGCCGAAAGTTGGAGTATGAATCAAATATCGGAAGATTCTTTTCATGGCCATTAAATGGCTTTCCTTTGGGGTGGCTTGATAACGTGCACAAATTCCCACACTAAGCATGATATCGGGTCTAGATGCGCAAAGGTAAAGAAGCGAGCCAATCATCGAACGGTAAAGCTTTTGATCCACTTCCTTACCACTAGGATCGAGATCAAGAGTAACCTTTGTCGGCATGGGGGTTTTGGCTCCTTTAACTCCAGAATCCATGTTGAATTTCTTGAGCATGTCTTGGATGTACTTGGCTTGATTGATGAATGTCCCTCCTCGCAATTGCCGAATCTCAAAGCCAAGAAAGAATTTCAACTCTCCCATCATGGACATCTCGAATTTGTCTGTCATTAGCTTTGCAAATTCATCATTGAAGAGCTTGTTAGAAGAGCCAAAAATAATATCGTCTACATAAATTTGGCATATGAAAAGCTCCCCGTTGACTTTCTTAGTAAAAAGAGTTGGGTCGATGAGCCCAATTTCAAACCCACGGTCTAACAACAACTCCTTAAGGTGCTCGTACCACGCGCGTGGGGCTTGTTTAAGGCCATAAAGCGCCTTATCGAGTTTGTAGACATGGGTCGGGAAATGGGGATCTTCAAACCCCGGGGGTTGCTTCACATAGACCAATTCATGTAGAGGACCATTGAGAAAGGCACTCTTCACATCCATTTGATATAACTTAAAGTTGAAGTGAGAAGCATAAGCAAGAAGGATACGGATTGACTCGAGACGAGCCACGGGAGCGGAGGTCTCCCCATAGTCGATTCCTTCCACTTAAGAGTATCCTTGAGCAACCAAGCGTGCCTTGTTCCTCACGACAATCCCATTGGCATCTTGTTTGTTCTTGAACACCCACTTGGTTCCAATGACATTGCGGCACTCCTTGGGCTTCTCCACCAAAGTCCAAACTTCATTGCGCTTGAAGTTGTTGAGTTCTTCGTGCATGGCTTCCACCCAATCCGGGTCTTCAAGTGCCTCAAACACCTTTTGAGGTTCCACACAAGAGACGGAGGCATGATGGATGCTAAAGTTGGCTAATTGTCTCCTTGTGGAAACCCCTTTTCTCACACTCCCAATCACACTATCCAAGGTATGACTCCCTTTGCGAAGAGCTTCTTCCACTTTCCTTGCACGGCGAGCTTGAGCTTCTTTAAAAGACTCTTGAGAAGCCACTTGGTCATCACCACTATTTTGGTCCTCGCCTTGACCTTCAACTTGAGCTTGATCAACATCATGAGCATGCTCAACATCTTGAGCTTGGCCTTGATCTACCATTGGTGAGGAATCACCATCGTCCTCTTGGTCTTGATCTTGGCCTTGCTCGCTTGAAAGAGGGTCTAATGCTTGTCTTTGGTTAGCATCAATCGGTCCTTGAGGAGCTTGTGGAGCTTGTGAAGGTGAAGGCTCCACTTGAGTAGAGCATAGTCCTTCTCCTTCCGCCAAAAGGTGTCCCTCAATGGGTATGAGATGACCCACACCCATTCTTCTTATGGCTTGAGGAGGTATTTCGTCACCTACATCACAAACACCACTTTGCTCCACACGGGAGCCGTCATTCTCGTCGAATCTCACGTTAGAAACTTCAACAACACGAGCGGACTCTTTGTCAAAGATTCTAAAAGCATGAGATTCAGCGGCATAACCAACAAAGATACCCTCAAGAGCTTTAGAATCAAAATTGGACAAATGAACACCCTTTCTAAGATAGAAGCACTTACAACCGAATACTCGAAAGTATTTGATGTTAGGCTTGTTGCCGGTGAGGATCTCATAAGGAGTCTTGTTCAAGCCCTTGCGAAGATATAGCCGGTTAGAAGCATGACAAGCGGTATTGATGGCTTCGGCCCAAAAGTTATACGGAGACTTAAACTCCGCTAACATTGTCCTTGCCATGTCCATCAAGGTTTGGTTCTTCCGCTCGGCTACTCCATTTTGTTGTGGAGTGTAGGGAGAGGAGTATTGATGTTGAATTCCCTCATCACTCAAGAATTCGTTGACGGTGTAGTTCTTGAATTCCGTCCCATTATCACTCCGAATCATCAAGATATCTTGGCCATATTGACGTTCCACTTCCTTGATGAAGTCCATGACGGTTTGTTGGGTCTCGTATTTGTGCTTGAAGAAGTAGACCCAAGTATATCTTGAGTAGTCATCAACAATCACCAAGCAATACTTCTTCCCTCCTAGACTTGCATGAGATGGAGGGCCAAAGAGGTCCATGTGAAGGAGCTCCAAGACCCTCTTAGAGGAAATGATCGTCTTGCTAGGATGAGGAAGTTCATGCATCTTTCCTTCAATGCAAGCTCTACACACACGATCTTTGGCAAAGGTTAGATCGGTTAGTCCTAGGATGTGGTTACCTTTGTGGAGTCATTGCAAAGTTCTCATATTGACGTGGCCTAGCCGGCGATGCCATAGCCATCCCACGTCAACTTTAGCCATTAGGCAAGTTGCGGCTTTAGTGACCTTCTCCGAGAAGTCAATCACATATAAGCCGTTTTCAACATGCCCAACAAAGGCTACTTTAAGAGACTTGCTCCACAAAAGAACCACAATCCCAACATCAAAGAAAGTTGCAAAGCCCATATCGGCAAGTTGAGCTACGGAAAGTAAATTGTAAGAGAGAGACTCAACGAGCATGACATTCTCCACGGTAACATCTTGAGATATAACAACTTTACCAAGACCCAATACCTTTGACCTTGAGGAATCTCCATAGGTGACGTAGCCCGCACTAGATGAACTGGTGCGAAGCTCCTTCACCAACTCTTTGCTTCCGGACATATGATTGGTAGCACCGCTATCAATTATCCATTGTCCCGCACCGGAAGCAAAGCCCTACAAAAGTCAAGCTTTGTTTTTAGGTACCCATTTTTCAATGGGTCCTCTTTTGTTAGTGACAAGGGTCTTAGGAACCCAAATAGACCAAGCAATGCGTTCATTAGGTGAGCCAACAAATTTAGCATAAACATGTCCATCATAAGCACGACGAAGAACATAAGAGGGGTTATATTTTCCCGCAAAGTCGTTGTGATTGGGCATTGCCCTCTTGGCATTCCCAACCACTTCCCTCACGAGCTCCCCCTCCTCCTCATAAACATTGCCATCCTCATCAAAGCATATGTCATTTGGGATGTGCTTCTTAGGAGGAGGAGTGGGCACAAGAAATTGCGTCTTCTTGTTCCTTTTCTTGTTCCTCTTCTTGTTAGGCTTGGGAGTGAAACCAAGCCCGGTCTTGTCACCATGTTGCTTTTGAGCACTCAAAAGCTCATCAAGCCTTGTGTCACCTTTGGGAGCATCTTTCTCATAAAGAGGGTTAGTGTAACAAGTACTTGCAACAATGGTGCTAGAAGATAACTTGGTTGCTTCTTTAGCAATCATAAGATTTAGTTTCTCATTTTGCAACCTAAGTTCATTAGCAACTGATTGAGCAATATCACGATCATTCTTAAGCCTAGCAATGTCCAAGTTATAGGACTCTTCAAGACCTAACTTGGATGCCTCAAGTGCCATCCTTAGATCTTGCTCAACCTCAAGAGATTGATTGAGGGTTGCAATTTCATCGGCATACTCACGAGCATGCCCTTCTAGCTCAAAGATGCGTTCCTCATTTTTATCATTAAGTTGAAGAGACTCATTATATTGATTTAGGAGAATCTCAAATTGAGCTTTGGTCTCCCCATGCAAGGTTGACATGAAGGTGTCAAATTCATTAGGCTCATCCTTATCACTACTAGTATCAACACAATCCATCAAAGATAAGCTTCTAGGTATGATGGGTGTGAAAGTCGGTGATACCTTTGTAGCGTGAGCCATTAGACATGTTCCCTTGGAGTTGGAGCGCTTGGACTCGTTTGCGGAAGCGAAGAGGGATGGTGAAGAGATAGGCTTGGCGATGGCGGCCCTTCCTACTTCTTCATCATCACTTGCATCATCACCGGATGGGTATTCTTCTTGAGTCGTCAAGGCATGTATTGGAACGGCTTTCTTCTTATCAAAGTTCCTTGGTGGGTAAGACTTGGCCTTCATCTCCTTGCGAATGAGTCTTCCATTGTGATCTTCCACTCTTTCATAGGGACAATCCGCGATGAAGTGGTGTTGATTACCACAATTGTAGCATGTTCTCACTCTACTTGTGGCCTTAGGTTTGGAGGGACTTGATGACTTCCACTTCTTCATGAAAGCCCGTTGAGCAAGAGCCATGTGTTCGGCATGAGCATACTTCATGTCTTCGGGACTTCCACTCATAGACTCTTCCTCTTCCATCAAACTTGCTTCTTCATGAAGAGAGACTTTTGCCTTCAAAGCAAGATTGGGTGCACGCACACCACGTGCACGAGCTAGAGCATCATCCGCATTCTTCTCGGAGATCTTCCTTGCCACAATCTCTTGCAAGATGTCATGAGCGGTCATCTTCCTAAAGTTGGCATCTCCCTTGATTGAGTTCATAGTATCCTTGAAGAAGGGCAAGAGGGCTTGGACAAATTTCCTCTTCATCCATCTCCCATCACATTGAGTGGAGCCGAGGTCGACTAGCTTCACTTGGAGTGCCGAGAGACGCCGATGAAGTTCTTCGGGAGATTCACCATCAAGCATAGCAAAGTTGTCCGCTTCATTAGATGCCTCATCAAACTTGGACTCTTGAATGCTCTCATTGCCGATGAAGAGGTTGGTGAGAGCATCCCAAGCTTCCTTGGCGGAAGAGATGTTGCGAACAAACGCCTTGTCCTTCTCGGAGAGAGACATGTGAATGAGGTGCAAGGCGGAGGCATTGAGCTGCTTGTCGATTTGCTCCCAAGGTAGCAAGTTGGTCAAGTCCTTGGAAGTTGGATGATAACCCTGCTCAATGATCCTCCAAAGCTCAATAGACACGAAATTTATGTGAGAGCGCATGTTATCTTGCCAATTGGCAAAGCTAGAAGCATCAAGTTGTGGCGGTGGGCCGCATGAGGCAAGGTGTGGCATTTGAAGGTGCCTTCCGGAGACATAGCTCGTAGGATGTGGAACCTCCGTGCTATGTCCCCGAGAGGTGTCATCTTTCTTGGGGGGATCCTCGTTGTTCTCATTCCCATCCTTCTCCGGATCTTCCTCGCTTAAGGATGGCATATCCTTACCCGAGGTGTCAACCGGAGTTGGTGGAGTGGTACTTGATGTTCCACTAGTGAGAGCATCAAGTTGAGATTTTTGGCTTTCCATGGCTGCCATCATAGCATCCATGCGAGTCATTATGTTATTAAAATCCGCCTTAGTGGCGGGCTCCTCTTCGCCCATGATCTCTTAGGCGGTTAAGCCCAATCAAAGAGCACTAGGCTCTGATACCAATTGAAAGGGATCTCACCAAAATTAAGATGAAACAATTCTAGTTCTCCAGCATGAAGACTGCGAAACAAGTCTAGAAGGTCAACTTTGATAGGTTTCCAGAAGGTTTGATAAAACTCAGCTGGGAAACCATCCGGACCCGGTGCTTTGTTGTGTTCCATTTGGAAAATAACATTTCTTACTTCCTCTTCCGAGTACTCAGCCGTAAGAAAATTATTTTCCTCGACGGAAACCTAGGGAATATCATCTATTTGGGACTCATCCATAGAGAAATTACCTTCTTCAGGCGCCCCAAACAGGTCTTTGTAATAATTAGTAATATAATTTTTGAGATTGTCCAGCCCCTCAATCGTACCTTCATCCTGGACAATAGTATGAATATGCTTTTTCTTATGTCTGCCATTGGCCACACAATGGAAATAGCGAGTATTTGAGTCTCCTTCTAGGATAAACTGGCTCTTGGAGCATTGGTACCATTTGAGTTCCTCCTCCCGGAGTAAACTTGCTATCTTCGCATTAGACTGATTTTTTAATTCAATCTCTTGCTCAGTTAGTGGGCCGACCTCAGCTATTGCTTCCAACCCATCAATGATGGAGGAAAGCCTGAGCTTCTCCTTTTTAAGAATGCCCATTTCATGACGTGCCCAACCACGAAGGTGACTACATAGAACACGTTTTTTTTATTCCACCTTTGCATTGGAGACGCCACAGTAACTGGCCTTCCCCATACAAACTTGACCATATCAAGAAACCCTTCTGAAAGGGATCTCACGGGCGACTAGAGGGGGGGGGTGAATAGGCGCTACACAAAATTTTACCTTTTTCAATTTTTAGGCTTGACACAAAGTAAATTCTCTAGATGTGCAACTAGGTGAATTTCCTAAGTGGCAAGCAAGCAAGTGAACAAGTAAACAAGTAAGCAAGTAAGCGAGTTCGGGTAAGAAATAACCAAGGAGCGGAGACCGGAGACACAAGGATGTATTCCCGTAGTTCCTTCCATTTGAGGGGAAGTACGTCTACGTTGGAGAGGTGTGGTGACACGGAGTCGACCAACGCCACGAAGGCTCACCTTGTTCTCCGGTGAGCAAGCCACGGAGGCTAGCTCGTTCCACTAAGCGGTGGTATTGGGGGAACTCACCGAATCCCTTACACGGAGATTGGGGCACACATCCACAACTGAATTGGAGGCTCCCAAGAAAGCCACGGAGGCTAGAATCCACAAAGACTAGAGAAATCTCGAATCAAACCACCTAGTGTTTCCAAAGAACCACTAGGAGTAAATCCCTCAAGCAAAAGGAGGGGAAAAATAAATTCCTTCGGTGGAGATGTAGATCGGGATCTCCTCCTTCGATCCTCCAAAGATCTAAGACTTTGGGTGGTTGAGGGTGGAGATCTTGCAGTGAGGTTGGCTCCAAATAGTGTCTTGTTCTTGATGAGGACGAGCAAGCTGGGGAAGAAGAGAGGAAGGGGTATAAATACCCCTTCCCGAAATGTATCCGTTGCAGCCGCCAGGGGCCGGATTATCCGGCCCAAACTTGCACCGGATAATCCGGCGGCCGGATAATCCGGCCCACTTCTGGAATAATCCGGCCGAAAAATCCGGCCAGAAATCTGGGTGACGCGAATCCTGGAGCTTCTGGTCCTTAGTCGTTTTCACGGGGGGGGGGGGGCGGATTATCCGGCCCAGATTTGGAAAAATCCGGCCGAAATATCCGCCCCAAAATCTGGGTGACGCGCATCTTGGTGCTTCTGGTCCTTAGCCATTTTCACGGGGGAGGGGGGGGGATTATCCGGCCCAGATTTGGAAAAATCCGGCCGAAATATCCGCCCCAAAATCTGGGTGACGCGCATCTTGGTGCTTCTGGTCCTTAGCCATTTTCACGGGGGGGGGGGGGGGGGATTATCCGGCCCATATTTGGAAAAATCCGGCCGAAATATCCGCCCCCAAATCTAGGTGACGCGCATCTCATTGCTTCTGGTCCTTAGCCGTTTTCAGGGGTGGCCGGATTATCCGGCCCAGTTTTGGAAAAATCCGGCCGAAAAATCCGGCCAATCTTCCTGCACAAAAACATTGGTAAAATGTCCTGGTGTTGTCAACTAACACACAAAACTAGGGAGGCTAGAAAATGCCCTAACACCTTCCCGCTGTAACCATCCAAGTTCAAACTTGAAACGGTTATTATTCGGCGATTTAGGAGTTCTTGTAGTCAAAAGTATAGGAGCATGATCCGAAAGTCCCTCGATGCGTTCAAGAGCACGGACAGATACCATAGGAAATTTAGATTCCAAATTGGCATCCATTAACACTCTATCAAGCTTCTCGTAAGTGGGATTTAGAAGGCTATTTGCCCAGGTGAATTGTCTTCCAATCATTGTCACCTCTCTCAAATCCAACATTGGGTAGATCAGGAGCCAAAAAAACCTTATTATTATTTCGCATAGCGCCACCATCCCCACCATAGCACTAACACTGAGGGACCAAAACCTAACCCTAAGAGGCGTAACTACATTACCGCAACGCATAGCCCTATTGCCGCCAAATTGGTACGCAAAGGAGGAGGGGACCCCATGACTTCGCCGGAGGCATAGGAGACCCATTACTTCACCGGCACCATAGCACCAACACTGGGGGACCAAAACCTAACCCTAAGAGACGTAACTACATTACCGCAACGCATAGCCCTATTGCCGCCAAAGTGGTAGGCGAAGGAGGAGGGGACCCCATGACTTCGTCAGAGGAGTAGGAGACCCATTACTTCACCGGCGGTGAGTGGGTGGAGCGGGGTCGCCTCCGTGTCGCGTTTCTTTTGGCGAGTGAAATCTCTTTTTAAGAGGTTTTAGTCGATTGAAAAAATCTTTTAAAATGTAGTGCAAAAGGTTAATTAAGAAAATTCATATATTGTATTCAATCAGCAAGGAACAAATCTAAGGATTTTACCAGTTAACAAACGAAATTTGGATGCCACTTGAATCTGGTCTGGATGGTCTATGGCGTGATCGGATCCAACGACTGGGGTTGCTTGCCGTGGCCGTCAGGTGGGCGTCCTGCCAACCAGCCAATCACGAGAGGATGCCAATAACCAATTCGCCATTCCATCCATCCGCCAGACCGCCACCACCGTAGTCCCCTTCCCCTCAGGCCTCAGGCGATCGTCTCTCCTCTTCCCAGCCAGCCAGCCAGCCAGCCGGCCGACGCAGAATCCCGCGACTCTGCCGGGCGGCGAATAGCACCGCGCGTGCTAGCGGGTGGGAAAGGTGCGTTTCAGGCTTAACAACTCGGAACCCTTTGCTTGCCCTGTAGCCGTTCTTCCTTGGTGCCGATTCGCCGGGGACGACGAGGCTCTGGCTCGATCCTGACCTCGAGGTAGGCACGCGCGTCCGTACGTACGTCCGAGATTGGGCATACGCGTGGTGCGCGTGTTCCCCTTGTTCGGCAATTTAGGCCATCGGCGTGGGTCTGGCGGATTTGGGGAATCGACACTTGGATCTCGACAATCCAATTTGATGCCTGATGTATCTCTTCTCTGTGCAAACTGAGGCGTTGTCTTGATGTCTGAAAACCTTACTGGTTTTGCTTTAGCATGCTAATAATGTGTCTGGTTATCAAGATTGTGTAGTTGATGGTTCCTTGCAACCATTAATTGTCTTGTACAAATGTGAGGACCTGTAGGGCACGCTGTGAATATTACTATAGTTTATATGGAAAAATGTCCAGCCTTCCTTAAATGGCGCATGCTGCAGCTTGATGCAATTCTTAGCCATAATTTATTGCAACTTTTCGATTATAATCTTGTTAGCACTGACATTGACCCTCTTACCAACCTTGCTTGGATTTCATCATCCGGTCATACCTCAGTGTTTAGCCATAGGGGATGGCAAGTTTCGATGGTAATCTTGTTGCGACTGACATTGTTCCTCTTACCAATTTGCTTGGATTTCATCATCAGGTTGCCAAAAGCCGTCTGAGTTTTGATCTGTATAGAGTGATGGCTTCTTCTGTATTCAAGGCAATGGCTGAGAAGGCAGGACCCGCCGTTCGTAAGCAGGCCCTGACGCTGACCGATGCGGCGGCGTCTAAAGTACACCACCTGCTTGGCTTCCGGCAGCGCTCTTATCTTCGCCTAGGCGTGAAGGCACGTGGTTGCAATGGGTTATCCTACACACTGAATTATGCTGGTATGTCTGTCCACTATGGTATTTTGTTGTGGAAAAACAAATTCTTGCTTTCTTGGGTTCAAGTTCATGGCAGGGCACTTATAAAACTATATGGTTCACACCTGTTGTCGCTACTTGAGTGATCCGTTCATCGTCGATATAATTGGATAGTATGTCCTGATCTATAGAATAATGTTATGTTTCCAATAGATTGAGTTTATTGGCTTTATCTTTCTTAGACTCAAGATACAGCTTTCCGGCAAATATGTTAACTCTCCAGGAATTGTTCTTTTGGTAGAATTTTTCTACAGTGCACTGTTTCTAGTAGTTGATGACTGAATCTCTGCAGCGCTCGTACATAGTCTATATGCTTGATTGTTTGGAATACTGCATGTGTATTGACCATGAGTCTTTGAGTTACATGTTACAAGCTACGGTTTGGCTATTCCAACATTGACCTGGTTGCAGTTAATGAGATGTTTCCCTCAATATATAGATCTTTTTGCTGCCATGCCTGGTGCCTATAATGTCAACCAAAACATAGAACTGAAAGCTATTTTATGCTACAGTATTGTTTTGGCACATATTGTCCAATCAATTGGCCTTTTGTACTGCGTTAATTGTAAACAGCTAGGTGTATTTTTCAGATGAAAAGGGGAAGTTCGATGAGCTTGTGGAAGATAAAGGAGTTAAGATACTGATCGAGCCAAAAGCTCTTATGCATGTCATTGGAACCAAAATGGATTTTATTGATGATCCTCTTAGGTATGCTTCTTTCTTACATACTTGTTACTTGTTTTGCATATATTGTGCAGTAACACACTGTCTTGCAGATCCGAGTTTGTGTTCATGAATCCTAACTCCAAGGGAGAATGCGGTTGCGGAGAATCCTTTATGACAACTACCAACAAAGGCTCTACATGATCTGCCAAACCAATCTGTGATGGCAACTCATTGATTTGCGCCTGAACAATAGGTAGACACAATTGCATTTCAGCTACGTCTTGCTGACTGTTGTTCAGTACTCAATAGGGATATGTTTGTTTAGTCGCTTGCCAAGATCATGGGGTGATCTTTATTTTTGATGCACATAAGTAGTGAGGAATTAGCATTTTCTTCTATATTGTTCTGGGCCTTGTGATCTGTTACAGGTTAACTACAGCATTGTACCTGACTGTTGTTGTAACCAAAAGGCAAGGCTGTTTTTTGCCTTGTTTATTAAAATGCAATCTTACCTCCACAGAGTGATCGTTGTACCGCTGTACAAACATTTTGTAAGTTCTCAGGGATTTTTAAACCATAATTGCATGGATTGCACCTGAAGATATATTATTCAAGATTGACTCCAAAATCAAAGCTGGAAATTCAGTGCTACCGCAAATATTAGCCTTTTGAGATTCTGAAACAGAGGACATTGGAAGGTATTTTAACAGGGAATGATGCAAGAAAAGGTAAAAAAATTTACACAATTCTGAGGCTATCTAACCGAGTGAAGTCATTAACTGGGAATAATGTAAGAACAGCCCATAATGTACAATTGTGAGGCTTATCTGATCCAATGAAGTCTACAAGCTTTCTACATCGCATAAAATCTAATGTTATTGACACATCAGATATTGCCAGCAGTTGACTCCTCCAAGAAAAACCTCCCCAGCAGAGATCCACGAACATCTTTCCATTGCAATCAGTGATGGGTTACAAAAACAGCTGGGTACAAACATAAGACCTGGAGTTCTCAGCATCTGTCCGCAGACCACAGCGCAGCTGCATCTATTCCAGTAACATGTGCTTATCTTCGAACCAAGAATTCCACCAATTCTGGCCCATCAGCCGGCCGAGGCATATTATGTTCATGTCTACCAACAAGTTGAGCATCATCATGGCCCTCGCTGTGCTTTGGTGCATCATGAGATTTCTGGACTTGCTCAAAACCATCCTTTCTCTTGGTTGGAGAACGCTCTTCTCTAACGTCCACTGGAACCTCAGCCTCTTTAGCAGTCTCTGTCACATTCTGCTCCCCATGGTCCTCATTTCTGAAACGTAATCAGCATTTCGGTGATCCTCTTGATGCGTATTACCATGGTCCTTCTCCTTCTCGATCTTCTCTTGGTTGGAGAACCTCGTAGCAAAGTTTGGTCGGAGTCATACCCGCTTGCGGTGCACCGCATCATTTAGATAAATAATTTCTCACTCTCAAAGTCTCAAGTGAGAACTGATGCACCAACCGTGGTGAGCATGTCTCCATATATTGCTGCATCGAGAGAGTTAGGCTTATATATGTACGATTTGAAACTTTACCTGGGCTACCATTGATGGCACAGAGACGTATTGTTCGTTTGTCAATTCCAAAACAACCTTCCTTTGGGTCAGAAAAGGGAAATGGTAGCCAACAAGCAACTTCAGATCTTTTATTTGCGTAAAGGATCAGGTCTAGTCTGCATCCAATCCAGTAGTAAAGTACTCCCTCCGATCCATAATACTCTTCGCTAATATAGATGTATCTAGATATATTTTAGTGGTAGATACATCCATATTAGCGAAGAGTAATATGGGTCGGAGGGAGTAGCCTTTTTGTCAAGCTAAAATGTGATTGAAGGCCTGCCCGCCGGTACAAAGACACCTAAAGGAGAGTGTCATGCTAATTGAGAATAGGGATAGAGGAACATTTCATAATATTCTTATTTTGTACTTCCTCCATTTCAAATTAGTTGTCGCGGCTTTTCTTTTTCAAAATAAGCGAACCTACAACAGTGAAATGCGTGTAGATAGATGCGTATCTGATCAAATTTGACCAAACTGAGACAATTAATTTGGAACATAGGGAGAAATAGGGAGCAAAGGAAAACGGTTTGCTTCGTCTAGTTCATCACCCTTGCTAATAAGTTCATAGCTAGAATTATCATTCCACTCTTGTCCCGACATATTAGTATAGCAAGATTCACAAAAAATGTTCTACCTCTAGTTCATCATTAATAATGCTCTCTATAAGAGTGGCTAGGCTGAAGTCATCTTCAAAATAATTGTCAGGGATTTGAGCTTGTTTCCCCTCCCCACCGGTGACCTTGCGTATATATCAGGACTATCCCCCCTCCCACAGTGATGCTAAAGAAGTGGGGCCGCTCGAAGAATGACTAGAAGGCAAGCTCCTCGTCGGGGACCTGCCGCTGTGGCTTCCGCACGCGGGACGAGCCAACACTAGAGGTTAACGACACTGCCTGAATGTCTCCCTCAACGTCACGCGGGTGTACTGGGAGGCATACTCCTCCGTGTGTTTGGCCCAACGTGCACCTCCAAGACGGCTAGCATTAGAACCTTAAAAGGGTTCCAGTGCCGATCGGTCCAAGCACACTTCCACCATGCACCGGAAGGATATCCTCTGCTGCCATGCTCTAATGTTGCCTAATCTTCGCGTGGACCCAGACTATGTCGTGGACTCGCTAGAATGGGACCGGTGGTTCCATACAGAGCATGACTGAAAGGGCCGATATGGTTGACTAGAGGGGAGAGGTGAATAGGTGACTAACAAGTATTATTTTCTTTCCCAAATTTATGGCTTTGACTAGACGGTAAGTTATATCTAGAGATGCAACTAGGTGATACCTTAAATGATAAGCAAGATCAAGGTACATACAAGTATAGGCAAGCATTAACCATAATGGTGGACACGAAGGCGTATTCTGAAGTTCTTTCCCTTTGAGGGAAAGTACGTCTTCGTCGGATAGGTGTGGAAACACAAAATCTACTAATGCCATACAGGCTCATCTTATTCTCCTCGTGCCATCGCACAAAGCAAGGAGATGATTCCACTAAGCGATGGCCCTGAAGGCGGTAACCAAAATCTTTACAAACAAGATTGGGACAATCTCCACAACTTAACTAGAGGCTCCCAACGTGACCACTGAGATTGAGCTCCGAGGACGGTCTAGGATTTTTTAGGAATCCAAGAGTAACAGGTTCCACGATGGAATGATGGACGATCAAAATTTTCTTCAATGAAAATGTAAATCTAGTCTTCTCCCTCAAACCTTAGAAGGGCATCAAGTTTGGTTGGCTACAGAGAGAGAGAGAGAGAGAGAGAGAGAGAGAGAGACCTAGGGCTTCAAAGCTTGGCATTACTAGAGGAAAGAGGAGGTGGAAGAAACAACCCTCTCTTTTGGAAGAAGGGATGTTTTATACCCCATTTTCTAGCCATTGGATGCATTGGGATCCAGAAGTTCTTGCTTGTAGGGGCAAAATTTCCGTTTCCATGGGTACATTCACACTTTTGCTAGCTCATTACAAAGACTTGCACCACTTGGGCACAACTCAAAGTAATAAAATAAAATTGGGGAATGAAACAATTGAGTTTTAGGGCCCTATGAAATATGCTTCACAAAGGAAATTTATGGCGTTGAAGGACCGGAAATTTCCGGCCTGTCTTGATGAACAACAATCAGAAATGGGGTCCTCTTACTCAAGAACTGGGAAGGATTTCTGGGTGCAAATTTTGTGTGCACGCGTTTTGATTTCACACATACCTTCCACTATGCAATCCCCCTTGATAGTGCGGAAAAACCGTCTAACTTCTTTTTACTTTGGAGGGGTTGAGCACCTTATTGTGTCAATCATCAAATGTACCTAAACACTTTTAGCACACGGTGAGATCTTGATTATGTTGTCATTGAACACACCCAAAACCACTAAGGGAGGGAAATGCCATTTCAATGACCTCTGATGGTACTCGTTCTTCGTCCCCGAGCCGCCGGAGTCATGTTTTGATGCCGACAATGTGCTCCTCTTCGAAGACTATTTATGCAGCCATTGGTCCTATTTGTAAATTACTTTTAACTTGAAAATGCAAAAAAAAACTAAAGAAATGTCGCGAACAAAATGCTGCATGGTTGGATGCATCGGACGGACAATGCTGGCCATTGTTCGCGGCGCCCCTGAACGGATCGTATGGGCACCTAGAGGGGGGGGGTGAATAGGTGCTACTCAAATTTTAGTTCTTTTTCAATTTAGGCTTGACACAAAGGTAAATTCTCTAGATATGCAACTAAGGTGAATTTACCTATATGTCAACTAGCAAGCTAAACAAGATACAATATATAAAGGCAATAAAGGATAGAGGTAACCGAGAGTGGAGCACGCGGAGACACGGATGTAATTCCCGTAGTTCCTTCCTTTTTAGGGGAAGTACGTCTACGTTGGAGGAGTGTGGTTGCCACAAAGGCCTAACCAACGCCACAAAGGCTCACCCTATTCTCCGGTGCAAGCTTCCGCCACAAAGGCCTAGCTCACTTTCCACTAAGGGATTCCTCAAGGCGGAATCGGCCTTTACAATCTTGGGGCACGCATCCACAACCGAATTGGAGGCTCCCAAGCACAACACAATGCTGTGAAACAACAAGTAGCAATATATCAAATACACAAACAAGGTCTTGGGACACAAGGGAACCCAAGACACAAAGGCCCTCAAGCAAATGAGAGGGGAAATCAAATCGCTTCGGTGAGGATGTAGAGGATGGTCTTCTCCTTCGATTCTCCAAAGATCAAGAGCTTTGGTGGGGTGAGGGAGGAGATCTAGTTGCTTTGGTGAGCTCAACAATGGTGGTGTTCTTGAATCTTGGCTGGCTACCCGTTGGAGAAGAAGAGGGGGTATATATACCCCCCCAAAATATCTGACCGTTGGCAGCCAGAAAGTCCGGCTATAGCCGGAGTTAAGTCCGGCTAAAGCCGGCCACACCGGCTAAAGCCGGCCTCAGACCGGCTATAGCCGGCCTGAAAAATCCGGCCTAGCCGGAAATAGCCGGACAAAAAGCCGGTTGAGTCCAGAGGCGCAGGACCCCTCTCGAAAACGTGCAGTCCGGCTATAGCCGATCTGGGGACCGGCTAAAGCCGGCCTGACTGGCCCAACTTTATCTGAAACTTCTCCAGGAGCTTATTTCCACCATTTCCTCAATAATTTCCTTTGGATAATGATACTTATCAAATATAACATATAAAACCCAATATCTTGTGCAAGAATATTATAAAATCCTGCAAAGCATAATCACACATTAATAGATAATGTATTGTTAACAAACGTCAAAATCAATTAGGCGGGAAATGCTCTTTCAATCTCCCCCTTTTTGGTGTTTGATGACAATACACAATTTTGCATGTTTCAAACGATATAAAATATAGACGGAGCTCCCCCTTGCTATGTGCCTTATTTTAAATTTGTATTTGAATACAAAGGCACATCAACAATAAGAACTCCCCCTAGATTTTATAATGTGATCCATATATGCACAAGATATATATCATAATTTCAACAAACATATCATATGACAAGATATAGCATATAGGATTAATAACGATAAACAAGGTCTACTACACAAGATAATAGCACATAGTTCAACACATAGTAGATAACGAAGTTCAACCATGGGACACAAGCAAGCAAGATATAAAAGCTTGTGACCCAACCGAATCCAAATGGAAAGCCAAATCCAAATGGAAACACATGCAAATGGGACTTTCTCCCCCTTTGGCATCAAGACGCCAAAAAGGGAGATCACAACAAGAGATCACTCATCCACATCGTCAAAGTCCTCATCATCCTCATCATCTTCTTGATCATCGTCTTCTTCCTCTTCATCAACATCAACATCTTCTTCTTCCTCATCCTCATCAATGGCTTCCTTGCCCTTGGAGGTGACTTTGGCTAACTCCTTCCAATCAAAGGTTGAGCCCTCATTCCACTTGCCAAATGAAAAAGTGTCCTCGGATTGATCTTGCTCTTGGGACTCTTCTTCATGGCTAGCTCCCTTGCCCTTCTCCACAGCCCTCAAACGAGTATCCAACTCTCTTTGCTTCTTGGAGATGTGCTTGCGGTCCACATAGTCCTTGTACTGAGTGTGACGCACATCATTGTTCATGCAAAACAAAGCTCTTTGCCACCACTTGAGCTTTTTCATCTCTTGAGCCATTCCACCACTTGGTGGATCCGCATTCTTCCTCCTAGAGCCGGTAGCATAGATGTTGCCACCCATCACATCACTTGAAGAGGGATAAGCACTTGAGGTGCTAGACACCAAGTGAGCGGTCTTCTTGTAGAGCTTGTTGGGCTTGTGCACTTCCAACTCTTGATCAAGCAAATCTTCTTCAATCTCAAAGTCTCCTTCAATGCCTCTGTCAATGATAAGCCTCATGATGAACGGAGCATAAGGAGGGATCTTCCGATCAAGCATAGCAATCTTCATCTCCATAAAGATGAAGTACATCACATCAAGCTCCATCCCTTCACAATCTCTTCCGGCCTCGAAGACAAGCCGGGCATGGTGAAGCAAATGCACAAGACCACCTCTGATAGAATCATTGTTGCCCCCACTTGGAGCAATGTTGGCACGAAACATCCGGAGCAAAATATCATAGAGGGGAAGGAGATTTGCAGTCTCTCCTGCTTTGCCCCCTGGACCATACAAGCACTGAATCTTCCCTTTGTTGTACTCCGTGGTATCAAGATGCAAACGGGCACCCCTAGGTCGATGAATGCCATCGAACCTATAGCCCAAAAGCTTCCCAAACCGAGACATGGTCGAGTACTTCCTCACTTCACCTGTCATCCAAGTGAAACCGACCTCATCCTGAGTATCAAACTCTAATGTGGCAAAGAACTGCTGAATCAGATGAGGGTTGTAGTCTTGCTTGAAGACCATCAGCTTGTGCAACCCTAGCTTCTCGGTGACCCAAAGAGCATCTTCAAAGTACTCATCTCTGGACAACGATGCAATATTGGTGACCTTCATGGGGCACACCTTTGTGCTCATGGACGCATATATCTGCTCAAAAATCCGCTGATGCTCTGACCGGTAGAAAGAAGCACTGTCAATGTCCCTAGGCATTGAGTAGAATTTCTGCTCACGGAACTCCCGGTACTCTTGCTTGGATAGCTTCTTGAGATCACTGACATTGGCAAACAGAGATTTCTTCTTACGTTCTTCCAATCTCTTCCTCTTCAGAGCAGCTGCCACACGAGCATCTTGATGCTCTTGACGGCGAGCAAGTGAGGGATCAACAAACCGAGACCTCTTTGGTCAAGAACCACCTGCATACAGCACATATGAAGAGAGCATATAGGATAAGCATGCATGCCAGAGGATCAAAGAACAATAGCATAAAAGGAAAAAACAGGACTGTAATTGGTGATCTACACCGGCTATTTCCGGCCTTAGGCCGGCTTTAGCCGGTCAGGCCGGCTATAGCCGGTCTGACACCGGCAAAAGCCGGACCAGATGAACAAGCTGCGAAATCACAGGAGTAGGCCACCAAAACAAGTCTAGTACTTTCAATTTATGCAATGTAGGAAGGAAATCATGACCAAACAATCTCAGATGAACAATAAGGCCCCATTGAATCATCTAACCCTAACCCTAGAGAAACCTAGGGAGAGAGAGAGAAGACAGAGAGGGGGAAGGTACCCTGGTCCATGAGAGAGAGGCGCCGGAGAGGAGTGGCCGGCCGGAGAAGGAGCTCCGGCGACCGGGGCGACGAAGAGCGGCGGCGGCGGCTAGGGAGGGGAGCTCGAGCGAGTGGAGGATAGGCGTGGGGGTAACTGAGGAAACCCTCACCCCCACGGCCTAATGAGTTGGGCCCGAAAACTCCCAGGCCGGCTATAGCCGGGGTGACCGGCTAAAGCCGGACACCGGCTATTTCCGGTACCAGACCGGCTAAAGCCGGTCTAGATGACCCAAAACAGATGTTTTTGATTTCTGAAAGTTCTGGGCATGCATAAGAGGATGATTTGGCTTTAGATAAGTGGGCTTAGGACAGAAAACACGCATGGAGTGGTTCTCGGCACTTGGCATTGCAAAACACAAGAAAACATTGAAAAACCAATGCTAGTGCCTTCCCATTTCACGGAAAGAGACAATGACAAGAAAACTCAATGAAAGCTCAAATAAGATTTGCAAGGAATTAACTCTTCGAAAAGAAGAGGTCGGTGGCCGAGGCCACCATGTATGAGTGTCATGGCATTGGACCGCGAAGATATATCTTGGGTCCATAACCAATACTCGTCATTGAAGCTCATATATCACAAAAATGATAGAAAGAGAACAATTTTGTCACTTTTGGCATTATGGGGGGAGGGATAGCCCAATTAATTAGGACCGCACTCCCCCTATCTCCATGCCCACACCTAAACCAAACAAGCATTGAAAATAGGTGTATTTGCAAGATCCTCAAGCCACACTCCTTGAATCAATGATATTTAGCTCATTCCTCAAATACCCAAATCTTGCTTCATCAAGGGGCTTCGTGAATAAGTCGGCAAGTTGATCCTTGGTGCTTACATATGCAAGCTCAATATCACCACGGGCAACATGATCCCTAATAAAATGATTCCGGATCTCAATATGCTTGGTTCTTGAATGTTGCACCGGATTATAGGCTATCTTGATAGCACTCTCATTGTCACATAAAAGAGGCACTTTGTCACAATTGACACCATATTCCTTTAAAGTTTGCCTCATCCATAACAATTGAGTGCATCCACTTGCGGCGGCAATATATTCGGCTTCGGCGGTGGAGAGAGATATACAATTTTGCTTCTTAGAAGACCAACACACCAAAGACCTACCAAGAAATTGGCAAGCACCGGAGGTTGATTTCCTATCATCCTTGTCACCGGCCCAATCCGAATCCGTGAAGCCACAAAGAGAGAAATCCGAGCCTTTGGGATACCAAAGCCCATAAGTTGGGGTATGAACCAATCGAAAGATTCTCTTAACCGCCATAAGGTGGCTTTCTTTAGGAGCGGCTTGATACCTTGCACACACACCTACACTCAACACAATATCGGGTCTAGATGCGCAAAGGTAAAGCAAAGAACCGATCATAGAACGGTATACCTTTTGATCCACATCTTTACCATTGGGATCAAGCTCAAGATGACATTTTGTGGCCATTGGTGTGGCGGCCCCATTTAGTTCCTTCATCTTGAACCTCTTGAGCATGTCTTGGACATATTTAGCTTGATAAATAAAAGTCCCTTCTTTCAATTGCTTGATTTCAAAACCAAGAAAGAACTTCATTTCGCCCATCATAGACATCTCGAACCTATCGGTCATAAGCTTTGAAAATTCATCATTAAAAGCTTTGTTAGTAGAGCCAAAGATAATATCATCAACATATAGTTGGCATACGAAAAGCTCCCCATTGACCCTCTTAGTAAAAAGAGTAGGATCGATTTGCCCAACTTCAAACCCACGGTCTACCAACAACTCCCTAAGGTGCTCATACCACGCACGTGGGGCTTGTTTAAGGCCATAGAGTGCCTTATGGAGTTTATAGACATGGTTAGGAAAGTTGAGATCCTCAAACCCCGGGGGTTGCTTAACATACACTTCCTCTTTCAATGGACCATTAAGAAATGCACTCTTAACATCCATTTGTTGCAACTTAAAATTATGATGAGTGGCATATGCAAGAAGGATACGGATGGACTCAAGACGAGCCACGGGAGCATAGGTCTCTCCAAAGTCAATGCCTTCAACTTGAGAGAAACCTTGAGCAACCAATCTTGCCTTGTTCCTCACAACAATTCCATGCTCATCTTGCTTGTTCTTGAATATCCACTTTGTCCCAATCACATTGCGGCACTCCTTTGGCTTCTCTACTAACACCCATACATTATTGCGCTTGAAGTTGTTGAGTTCTTCATGCATAGCATCCAACCAATCCGGATCTTCAAGTGCTTCAAATACTTTCTTGGGTTCAACCATGGAGATATAAGCATGATGAGAACTAAATTGTGCCAATTGACGCCGGGTTGACACTTTGCTTCTTAAATCTCCAATAACCCTCTCAAGGGTATGACCTTTAAGTTCCAAATCTCTTTCAACTCTTTTCTTGCGACGGGCTTCGATCTCCTCATTAGACCTTGGAGGAGTCTCTTGATCAACTTGATCATTTTGGTCCCCGTCTTGACCATTAAATTGACCTTGATCATTATTATCTTCATGAGTAGGTTGATCTTGGTCTTGTGAAGAATTGGGGGCGGTTGAGATAACCGGAGAGGATGGTGGTGCCCCTTCTTCTTCATGAAGGTCCTTGTCTTGTTCTTCGGTTGGTGCACTAGTTGCTTCCTTGGGAGGAGCTTTTTGAGCTTGTGAAGATGAAGGCTCCACTTGAGTAGAGCATAGTCCTTCCCGGTCGGCCACAAGGTGTCCCTCAATGGGGCGGAAAAATCCCACGCCCATTCTTCCTATGGCTTCTCGAGGTATTTCATCATCTACATCACAAGAAACAACATCTCGTCCCCCTTGGGAGCTATCATTCTCTTCGAATACCACACTACAAGATTCTTCAACCCGTCCGGTGGACTTGTTGAAGACTCTATAAGTGCGGGATTCGGCACCATAACCAACAAAAATACCTTCTATTGCTTTTGGATCAAATTTACCTAAACGAACTCCTTTTCTTTTAAAGAAACACTTACACCCGAAAACCCGGTAGTAGGAGATGTTGGGCTTGCTTCCGGTGAGAATTTCATATGGAGTCTTGTTTAGGCCTTTGCGGAGGAAGAGCCGGTTTGATGAATGACAAGCCGTAGAGATAGCTTCGGCCCAAAAGTTGTATGGAGACTTAAACTCCGCCAACATGGACCTAGCCATATCCATAAGAGTCCGGTTCTTCCTTTCGGCTACACCATTTTGTTGAGGGGTATATGCAGCGGAATATTGATGACGAATCCCCTCATCACTAAGAAATCCATTTAAGGTGTAGTTCTTGAACTCCGAGCCATTGTCACTTCTTATTGCCAAAATAGTTTGCCCATGTTGACGTTCAACTTCCTTGGCAAAGTCGATGACGGTTTGTTGAGTCTCACTCTTATGCTTGAAGAAGTAAACCCAAGTATATCTTGAATAGTCATCAACAATCACCAAACAATATTTCTTCCCACCAAGACTTGCATGAGAGGGAGGACCAAAAAGATCCACATGAAGGAGCTCCAAGATCCTCTTGGAAGAAATGATAGTCTTGCTTGGGTGGGGAGAATCATGCATTTTTCCTAGAACGCAAGCCCTGCAAACACGATCTTTGGCAAAAGAAACATTCTCTTTTAGTCCGAGTATGTGGCCACCCTTGTGAAGGCTTTGCAAAGTTCTCATATTGACATGGGATAAACGGCGATGCCAAAGCCAACCCACATCGGCCTTTCCGAATAAACACATTGCACTTGTAGTGGTTTTCCCCGAAAAGTCCACCACATACAAGTTATTTTCAATGTGTCCAACGAAAGCGACCTTTAGAGACTTGATCCACAAGAGTACCACAATGTCATTATCAATGAAGACGGCAAAGCCCATCTTACCAAGTGCACGAACTGAAAGTAAATTATAACCAAGGGTCTCAACAAGCATGACGTCCACAAGGGAAATATCCGGTGCGACCACCACCTTGCCAAGACCCAATACCTCGGATTGTGACATGTCTCCATAAGTGACGGTTATATGATTGTCATTTGGTCTCATCTCCGTCATAATCTTCTTGCTTCCGGTCATATGACTTGTGCATCCACTATCAAGCACCCATTTTGACCCACCGGAAGCATAGTCCTACAAGAGATCATTGCTTGGTTTTAGGTCCCCATTTTTCAATGGGTCCTCTTTTGTTAGCAACAAGGGTCTTTGGAACCCAAATAGACCAAGCAACATAACCATCATTTGGACCAACATATTTTGCATAAACATCACCATAATAATCACGAAATAAAACATAGTGAGGGTTAGCAATTCCCGCATGATCATCATGAGTGGCTTTGCCACCCACAATAGGATCCTTCTTTGCTTGTGCGGGCTTGGCCTTTTTCTTCTTGTTGTTCTTCTTCTTCTTTGAGACATAGCCAATCCCCGTTTTATCACCAAATGCCTTTTGCTTACTCAAAAGGTCATTCAAGTTTTTCTCACCTATGGGAATGGAGGACTTGGCAAGCTCATCTTTCAACCTAGCATTTTCTTCAATGACATTTGCATGATCACAAGTAGAAGTAGAAGAACTAGGCACATTATTCTTAGTCAATTGAATTTGAAGTTGTTCATGTGACTTGGTAAGAATAGAGTGTTCACTTTTCAAGGCCTTGTGAGCCTTGTCAAGATCTTCTAAATCCTTAACAAGTATATCATGACCAACACCAAATTCAACCTTTTCCTTTTTAAGCATTTTTACTTTAGCACGAGCATGATCTCGCTCTTTAATGAGTTTGGAAACAACTTCATTATTAGCTTCCTCAATGGAATCGAGCTTCTCTTCAAGAGTTGCTCGTTCCTCTTGCTCTTCTTCAAGAGACTCGGTTAGTGAGGCAATATCTTGAGCATATTCTCTTTCAAGCCTCATTTGTTCATCTAGTTTTTCAAGAGTTTTACCATATTGGCTCAATAGACGTTCAAAGTGAATCTTATGAGCACCATCTACACTAGACACATAATCATCAAAAGCAATAATTTCTTCCTTTACTCTAAGACTAGCAAGATCATTCAAGGAAGCATCATTTGTCTTAGAGGAAGAGAAAGATGTGGGTGATACCTCGGAAGACTTGGCCATAAGGCACTTGACGTTCTTGGCAAGAGAGTCCTCATTGGGGGATTCAAAGAGTGATGTGGAGGAAGTGGAGGTGGTTGCCATTGCAGCCATCTCACTCGTTGTGGTTTCTTCTTCATCACTCTCACTTGCGGAGTACTCTTCTTGAGTCAAGAACACAAACTTTGGTTGTTTCTTCTTTGGTCCACCCTTCTTCACAAATGGCTTCTTGGATGGTGACTTGGTCTTGCTTTTGAAGATGAGCTTCCCACCATGGTCTTCTCTCTTCTCATAAGGACACTCGGCAACAAAATGAAATCTATCATTGCAATTGTAGCATGTCCTCACCCTTTGACCATTGTTGTCATTCCTTTGATAGCCACTTGACTTGCTTCTTCTTTGATTGTCTTCTTTGGCCTTATGTGGATCAACCCAAAAGGTTTTTCCATAAAAGGCCATGTGCTCATTGTACTCATGCCTTATGTCCTCGGGACACATTTCAAGCCTAGCTTCAATACTTGCTTGAGAAGGAATCTCTTTCTCAACCACACTAGCCTTTAATGCAAGATTGGAGCTTCTTTGCATTCCTATGGCACGAGCACGTGCATCCTCCGCATTTTGTGCGACAACCTTGTAGGCTTGAATCTCTTGCATCACTTGATTTGAGGTCATCTCATTGAAGTTGTGCTTGCCTTGAACACTCTTCACATCCGCGGGCTCATATGGAGTAAGAGCAAGAATATACTTCATCTTGATCCACTCATCATCAATATGGTGAGCACCGAGGTTCTTGAAGGTGGTAGCGATTGCCTTGAGTCTTCTATACATCTCTTGATGGTCCTCACCATCCAACATGAAGAATCCTTCCGCTTGATTTGAGAAGGCCACATATCTTGTCTTCTTCATGCTCTCATTACCGACAAAGACGTCGGAGAGTCCTTGCCAAGCTTCTTTGGCGGTGGAGAAATGTTGGATGTGAGGCAAGTCCTTGGACCCAACGGCGACTTGAATCATGTGGAGAGCGGTAGCATTGAGTTGGCTATCGACCGTCTCTCTTCTTGTCATGTTGTGGGGATCCACGGCCTTGAATCCTTCCTCAACGATCCTCCAAAGCTCGATGCAAGAACTGCGCATATGAGAGATCATTTGATATTGCCATTGACCAAAGTTTAATGCATCAAGCTTAGGCGGATCACCTCTATGGTTAATATGAGGATGAGGAACCGGCGGGTCGGGTGAATACCAATGCGGGTATTCACCTTTCCCGTCGGCCTTGGTGGAAGACTTAGCATCGCCATTTTTGTCGGCACCCTCCTCATCTATCCCCACATTCTCCACTTGTGGAGTAGCGGGTTTTTCCGGAGGTGGAGGAACATTAGCATTTTTAGCTTGCATGAGTTGCGCTATCATTTCACGCAACTCACCTACTTGAGATGTCATGGAAGCCATGGATGATTCCAAAGATTTGAACTCACCCATGGAAACTTGACCCGAGCCCTCACTCGGAGAGGTGTCCATACTCTTAGGCGGTTAAGCCCGAATAAAGAGCCGAGGCTCTGATACCAATTGAACGGATCGTATGGGCACCTAGAGGGGGGGGGTGAATAGGTGCTACTCAAATTTTAGTTCTTTTTCAATTTAGGCTTGACACAAAGGTAAATTCTCTAGATATGCAACTAAGGTGAATTTACCTATATGTCAACTAGCAAGCTAAACAAGATACAATATATAAAGGCAATAAAGGATAGAGGTAACCGAGAGTGGAGCACGCGGAGACACGGATGTAATTCCCGTAGTTCCTTCCTTTTTAGGGGAAGTACGTCTACGTTGGAGGAGTGTGGTTGCCACAAAGGCCTAACCAACGCCACAAAGGCTCACCCTATTCTCCGGTGCAAGCTTCCGCCACAAAGGCCTAGCTCACTTTCCACTAAGGGATTCCTCAAGGCGGAATCGGCCTTTACAATCTTGGGGCACGCATCCACAACCGAATTGGAGGCTCCCAAGCACAACACAATGCTGTGAAACAACAAGTAGCAATATATCAAATACACAAACAAGGTCTTGGGACACAAGGGAACCCAAGACACAAAGGCCCTCAAGCAAATGAGAGGGGAAATCAAATCGCTTCGGTGAGGATGTAGAGGATGGTCTTCTCCTTCGATTCTCCAAAGATCAAGAGCTTTGGTGGGGTGAGGGAGGAGATCTCGTTGCTTTGGTGAGCTCAACAATGGTGGTGTTCTTGAATCTTGGCTGGCTACCCGTTGGAGAAAAAGAGGGGGGTATATATACCCCCCCAAAATATCTGACCGTTGGCAGCCAGAAAGTCCGGCTATAGCCGGAGTTAAGTCCGGCTAAAGCCGGCCACACCGGCTAAAGCCGGCCTCAGACCGGCTATAGCCGGCCTGAAAAATCCGGCCTAGCCGGAAATAGCCGGACAAAAAGCCGGTTGAGTCCAGAGGCGCAGGACCCCTCTCGAAAACGTGCAGTCCGGCTATAGCCGGTCTGGGGACCGGCTAAAGCCGGCCTGACTGGCCCAACTTTATCTGAAACTTCTCCAGGAGCTTATTTCCACCATTTCCTCAATAATTTCCTTTGGATAATGATACTTATCAAATATAACATATAAAACCCAATATCTTGTGCAAGAATATTATAAAATCCTGCAAAGCATAATCACACATTAATAGATAATGTATTGTTAACAAACGCCAAAATCAATTAGGCAGGAAATGCTCTTTCAGCCCCCAAATGGATCAAAATGGATACATCTCATTTCCGAAATGAAGGGATGTTGGAGATGCCCTTTTTCTTACAAAGTTGAGACTTCATTTAACATCCTAGACAGTGAACTGCCACCAACTTTCAAAAGAAAGACTAAGATTACAAAGCTTAGTCCGGCAAAACAAAGGGAAACAAACAACAGTTTTGCTTTACACATAACTGCGCGAACAGTTGCTCATCAATTAGGTAAATGTTGTTTGTTTTGTTAATTCCATGTGGAGTGGAATCACTGTATTCGGGAGACACTTTGTAATGATATTTTAATTTTTAAACTAAATGTCATTTTGATTGCAGATCAATAAAGTGCACATGGTTTAAAAAATTGGATCGCGGGAATGGTTCGCTCCAATTTTGTTTCGGCCAGGGTCAACACAAGGCCAGCTCTAGCCTACATTGACATGATGAGGCAACATCTATCCAAATTGATTCCGAGACACATTTGTGAGTACAGTTCTTCATCTTCTTGTTGACTTTGCCGCTGCCGTGCATGGTTTTGGTTAACTTTGATGCGGCCGTCATCAAGGCTACAAGGAGCATGGGGGTCGGTGTGCTAATTTAAAATCAGAGCGGTGATTTTCTTGTGGCCTGCCATGAAGGTCTTCAAGATTTTGCATCACCAGAATTTCCGGAGGCACTTGCCCTTCTACGAGTTGTCATTCTAGCTCACGAGGAAGGTATTGACAGGGTTTTGTTTGCCTTTGATTGTCTCTCCTTAGTTCAACGAATTAATTCCCTATCGATGGACATGTCCTTCGTTGGTATTTTGGTGGCTCAAATTAAACAATTTAGTGAGTTTCTTCTGGTTGGCGTCTTTCTACCATGTGAACCGTAAATCCGAATGAGGCAACGAGCATGGAAATGGTGTTTTGGCTTTCAGATGTATATGCTCTCTTTATTTAAATATAATATTTGATATATTTTAAAATGTTAAAAAAATTTAAATCAAAAATCCGCATGTACGTCTTCACATATTATGTGTATAAAGTTGTTTCACGAAAAATCGACTTATCTTTTGGTCTATGTAAAAAAGACAAAATTTGGCTAAAAACAAGACATTTTATGGTACATGTTTTGTCTTTTTATACTGACTATGTGCAATATCGTTTTTTCGTGAAACTTCATGAACGCATATGGATTATGGAGATATACATGCGGAATTTTTCGTTTAAATTTTTTGACACTTTGAAATATATTTTTTAGCATAGGGAGCATATGCACATGGGAGCCGAATTAAATTTCCGAATTCTTGTAAAGTGTAATGTTTTCATTTTGTTCCGGATTTTTTTTGTATCGGGGAACATTTTGTACCGCTGTGGTTTAATCAATTAAGCGCTGATCTTCATCCAACGGCTCTAGAGCGCGCTTGCAAGAACGGGCAGTCGGAGCAGAGCAGGAAGAGAGTGCTCGCCCGCTAACGCCCCTAGTCTAACCCCGGATCGGACGGCTGGCAGGCCACGAGCGCCCACCAAAGCCCTAATTATTCCCCTAAACCCATCACCACCATCCGACGCGAGCCAGTTGTCCCGTGGATTCGGCCTACCTCCCGTCCCCTGGGTCACGAGCAGGGCGGCGCGCTCCGGTCCAAGGAGAGAGAGACAGAGACCGGTGGTGCCAGCAGCATCCCATCCCAAGCCGCCTCCCCGCCGGCCGCCACGCCATGTGCGGCATCCTCGCCGTTCTCGGCGTCGGCGACGTCTCCCTCGCCAAGCGCTCGCGCATCATCGAGCTCTCCCGCCGGTAACGCGCCCTGGCCTCCATCCCCTATCTGCCCCTTTCCGTCTGTCCCGTCCCCGTTTGTGCGCTCTCGCCTCCGAGGGTTTGGAGATTTAGTGGGGCCGTGGATTTGTATGGTCGGGAACATGAGTTGTGGGACAGCTCTGGATGGATGATGCGTCGCCTTCGCTCTACTTACCATTTTCGGCTATTTGACTTTTTATTATTTGACTTAACTAGTGTGTGGTAAATATTCACGGGGAGGAGTTTGCGTTGGATGAATCGATGCAGAAAACTTCACTTCTGTATGCACGAAAAAATTCTTGGGATATGCTAATACATCATGATTTTCCAAATGATAGCGAAATGTAGTCTGCTAGTAAATTTTTTCCGGAGTCAAACTATATGAAGTGTGACTAAGTTTATACAAAAAAATTCAACAACTATAACACTGTATAGATTTCACATGAAAATATATTTCATGATGTATCTAATGATGTTGATTTGGTATTGCCAATGATATTTTCCACAAAATTGGTTAAACCTTACTATGGGGAAAAAATTATAGGACCCCTTTTCAGGAAGGGAGGGTCAGAAGTTCCCGGGGTGAGAGGCGAGATGTGGGACAGCTGTGGAATTTAGATCATGTCGCCTTCGCTTTATTTACCACTTTCGGTTGTTTGACCCATCGTTATTATTAGTTGTTTGACTTATATAGTGTAGGGATATTTATCAGGAGCTTGCATCACATGAATCGATATAGAAGACTCCACTTGTATCTGCACTTAAATATTTTTTTTGAGAGACCTTAAAAATTCTTTTAAGGATTTCCCAAAATGTTAGGGAAACCTAGTTTGCTTGTATTCATAGGAACTGCAGCACGTTCACTGGGTAACAGTTTTCAGGGTTTCAACTTAGATTATAGCGAGTCATCCACCACAAAGCTGCATTAGGTTAAACTCGGATTAGAGATGTTTCTGTACTGTGCTGACTGCTATTTTTGTGCGATGCTTGTAATTTAAACGTTCTTAGGAGACACATGGTTCACTGTATGAGATCTTCTGTGCCCACTGAACTGAATCTATTGTTTTCCGCAGGTTACGGCACAGAGGCCCTGACTGGAGTGGTTTACACAGCTATGAGGATTGCTACCTTGCACACCAGCGGTTGGCTATCGTTGACCCCACGTCTGGAGACCAGCCGTTATACAACGAGGACAAAACAGTTGTCGTGACGGTCTGTATCTGAAATTTCACAGTTTTCATCCATCTTTTTTTATATTTTCCATGATTCATTTCAATCTATAACACATGGTTATGTCTCACTGTTATAGTTTTGTCTTTGGGTTCTGCTTAATGCGTCTTTTGAGGCATGACCAAAATCTACTGTATTTCTGTAATTAAATCAATTGGCAACTGGCACTTGTTTGTATGTAATTTTGAGATGGATTTATTATGCTGTCATCAAGCTCTGCTTAATGTGTCTTTTGAGGCATGCCCTTAATCCACTGTATATTATGTTCTGTTCTTTTTATCAAGTATGCTCTGTTCTTTTATGTTTTTTAACCACATCTTATCTGCTGGTTGGCATTTGCAGGTGAATGGAGAGATCTATAATCATGAAGAACTGAAAGCTAAGCTGACATCTCATAAATTTCAAACTGGTAGTGACTGTGAAGTTATTGCTCACCTAGTAAGTAACAACTCATATTTCTCTATGTTCAGTTTCTTTTGGAATCCTACTGTTTAGCTTATGCCAACACCTCTTTATGTCTGCATCTAAGCATCATCCTCCAATGCATATATTTTATGTGTTAACTTTTCTACTTTAAAATTATATTGTTTTCACAGTATGAAGAATATGGGGAAGAATTTGTGGATATGCTGGATGGCATGTTCTCATTTGTGCTTCTTGACACACGTGATAAAAGCTTCATTGCTGCCCGTGACGCTATTGGAATCTGTCCCTTATACATGGGCTGGGGTCTCGATGGTATGCAAAGAATCCATTCTTACAACTATTTTTTCCTTTAAACAAAACCATGAACATGAAGCTAGCATTTGTTTCCTTCCAAATTTATCTTGGTCTGGACTTTTGGTATGGTTTGCTTGGTTATGCAACTGTTTAATCCATGTATCATGGGGAGGAGAAAAGCTGGTTGTGTGTAGGTCCATTTGAACACAGGTTAATCTGGTTGTGTGTAGGTCCATTTGAACACAGGTTAATATGAAAAAGATATATCATCGCTTGCTTATTTCCCTAGAATATAGTGTAACAAGGCCAACTAATTTGCATAAATAACAAGAAAAGATAATAATCCTAGATTTATCATGGGCTTACGTCTCACAAACCAACTTGGAGTGTTATCTCTCTAGAATTTAGTAGTTAAAATATAGAGCTGTTAAATGTCCGGATACAATATTTGTTACTAGTTACACAATCACAATTATAAGAAAATGTTGTTGATATCAAATGGTACCAATTTTGTCACATGACTCACATTTTGGATGATTAATTTTTTGGTCAGAGAGACAATAAAAAATATGCCTTGACAAAGGAGTATCTAGCTTGTGACGCTCATGATATATTGCAACTTGAATGTCTGATGGGGAAGACGTGTATAGACACAAATGCCAAGATGACTGTTAAAGTCATTATACCGAGTTAGTTATGAGAAGGTTCTGAGTTCTGTGAATTGTTGAAAAGTAACGGTTGTCTATTTGTATCTGCAAGTACTCAGTTAAAGTCATTATACCGAGTTAGTTATGCGAAGTGCTATTTTTTCTGCCAATATATCATTTATATGTTCTTCTTTGAACAATCAGGCAGTGTAGTAGTGTGTGTATCTATCACAACTTGGCACAGTTTATGGATTTAAGTAGCTGCTACTAATCTTCTACGTATTAATTTGGTTTTCTTCGAAGATGTTTAAATATGTTTATTGTCTTTCCAGGGTCAGTTTGGTTTTCTTCAGAGATGAAGGCATTGAGTGATGATTGTGAACGCTTCATATCGTTCCCTCCTGGACACTTATACTCAAGCAAAACAGGTTCGAATCTCTTACTGCATTTGTGCAAAATTGATGACGTCATCACGCATTATACCACAAATGCATTTGCAAACTCCGAAGGCAAAAATAGTATCAAGATACTATATATGTTCCAAATATCCATCTGTCTTGCTTACTAATCTGTTTCCGAACATTTATCCTAGGTGGCCTAAAGAGGTGGTACAACCCCCCGTGGTTCTCAGAAAGCATTCCCTCAGCCCCTTATGATCCTCTCCTCATCCGAGAGAGTTTTGAGAAGGTTTCACCATTCATTATATGCTGTTACATTCTCATACATTTTGATGCATAAAGTATAAGTTTATAGTTCTTTCATATTCTTGTTATTCTCTTCTTGATTTTGTTTCATGCTGATATATTACATTGATACCTCTGGTTAGGCAATGCTTATTTGGAACACTCGGGTTAATAATTTATGAGTAATACTCTTATTTATAAGCAATGAGTATTAGGTTATTGTAGCACCCTGCAATCACAATGATGCCTTAGCGTATTAGTTTCTATATTAATGTCTTAAATAGATGGCATGTTATTCAAAATCATGCTAATTGGTTCTTAAGTAGGTATAGGAGTGTAAATAAATTATTGTGTTCGACACATTTTGCAGGCTAAGTGGTTTTAGGTTCTACATACATCATCTATTATATGTACCTAAATAAATTGCAAATTTCGCAGGCTGTTATTAAGAGGTTGATGACTGATGTGCCATTTGGCGTTCTGTTGTCTGGTGGGCTTGACTCTTCTTTGGTTGCTTCTGTTGTTTCACGGCACTTGGCAGAAACAAAAGTTGCCAGGCAGTGGGGAAACAAACTGCACACCTTTTGCATTGGTTTGAAGGTACATTTCTCAATATTGACTGTATCCTGATTGCCGAGGATCAAGGCCTTTTTCAAAATTTAAGATTTATCTTGCGGCTGAGTACAAAAATGCGAGATTTTCAATCGAGTGATGTTAGAAGACAATATGATAGAAGTTCTAATGCTTCCCATTTTACAGGGTTCTCCTGATCTTAAAGCTGCTAAGGAAGTTGCTGACTACCTTGGCACAGTCCATCATGAATTACACTTCACAGTGCAGGTTCATTATCTTTTGTTTTTCTTTTGAATAGAGGAAGAAGTATTTTGAAGTTTTATTCATTTGACAAAATCCCAGGAGGGCATTGATGCGTTGGAAGAAGTTATTTACCATGTCGAGACATACGATGTAACAACAATTAGAGCAAGTACCCCAATGTTCTTAATGTCTCGTAAAATCAAATCTTTGGGTGTGAAGATGGTTCTTTCGGGAGAAGGTTCTGATGAAATATTTGGTGGTTACCTTTATTTTCATAAGGCACCAAACAAGAAAGAGTTCCATGAGGAAACATGTCGGAAGGTAATTGAAGACAACATTGCTCCTTCTAGTTTATCTACTAAGTTGTTGAGAACTTCAGATGGTGAACTTATTAAGTAATTTTGCCTGTCTTTTAGATAAAGGCTCTCCATTTATATGACTGCTTGAGAGCGAACAAATCAACATCTGCATGGGGTCTTGAGGCTCGTGTTCCATTCCTTGACAAAAACTTCATCAATGTAGCAATGGACATGGATCCTGAATGTAAGATGGTATGTAGTTTCTTGCAATCGCTAATCTCACTCTAGTTTTATTTCATTTACTGTAACTACCATTATGACTTTCATATATTTGTCGTCTTGCTATTTTTCTAGATAAGACGTGATCTTGGCCGGATTGAGAAATGGGTTCTGCGTAATGCATTTGATGATGAGGAGAAGCGCTATTTACCCAAGGTTCTTTTAATTGTGTTAACTTTTCTCTGTTATAGTTGCACAAACTTGCTTCATGCTCATTAAGGAAGATTTATTTTTGTGTGAACAGCATATTCTTTACAGGCAAAAGGAACAATTCAGCGATGGTGTTGGGTACAGTTGGATTGATGGATTGAAGGACCATGCAAATGAACACGTATACCATCTTCTCTTTATCAACTGTTCATAAGTCCACAGCTCTTTATTTATTTGACTTGCAATGGTTTTGGATCACCTTTACCCGATCAGAATTTACATTTCTTTTGTTCATGTTCAGGTGTCAGATTCCATGATGATGAATGCTAGCTTTGTTTACCCTGATAACACACCCACAACCAAAGAAGCCTACTATTACAGGACTGTATTCGAGAAATTCTATCCCAAGGTCCAGAAGCTACAATCAGCATTTACTCATATCATGATATTCAGTTATTTCGAGCATCGTAAAAAAATGCCTGCTCTCCATTTAATTAATATTTCAATTATGCAGAATGCTGCTAGGTTAACGGTACCAGGAGGCCCCAGTGTGGCATGCAGCACTGCAAAAGCTGTTGAATGGGATGCTGCCTGGTCGAAACTCCTTGATCCATCTGGCCGTGCTGCTCTGGGCGTACATGATGCGGCCTATGAAGATACTCCAGAAAAGGCTCCTGTGTCGTCGGTGGATACCGTCACAGAGAATGTCTTCCGCCCAGCACATGGCGAAAGCCTAGTCCCGGCCGCTGCTGTTTAGCCTTCCGGGGTGTCAAAAAATGCTTTGAAATACTGTTGTTTAGTTCGATTTAGCTTTGTTTGCACCTGTTCCTTAGTTCCTTCAAGCATGGAGTGCAGAAATTGCTTTGTTTCATTTGCGCTTGGCCTCATGTTTTGGTTCCATGTGTACTAAATTTGTTTGTCTATGTGCGAGCATACCGTTGTAAATATCTCAGTGTGGCTGATATCCTTGTGTTGCTCGATGTTTGGTTTGTAAGCTGCGGAAGGTTCATTTAATTTCAATGGTGCTTTCGGGGTAAGGTGATGCTTTCAGATTACTAATCTATACCTAATAATAAACACAATGGTTTTATAAACAATTGCAATATTTACATAGTGCTTTCGGGGTTAGGTGATGCTTTCTAGATTACTAATCTATACCTAATAATAAACATAAAAGGGTTTTATAAACAATTGCAATATTTACATAGTGCTTTCGGGGTTAGGTGGTGCTTTCTAGATTACTAATCTATACCTAATAATAAACACAAAAGGGTTTTATAAACAACTGCAATATTTACATATAACGGATTAAGTAAATGAGATTCAACCTACCATCAGGCTTACATAAATTGCATGAAACATCGATGTATTAAAAGCTGTCCAGTAAAAGTGATTTATCTCTACTACTTATGAAGGCACAAACATATTGGGATACAACTAATCACAGCCGTAAAACAAGGTCGATCAAACGGCCAATATCGTTTCAATGTTGAGCTAACTCAACACATAACAAAATTACACACTGTGCCACCGCCCGCCTTTCACGGCGCATCTTCTCCAGCCCAGCCCCCTTGCAGCTTCTTCCCCCCAAATTACTCTTCTCAAATGGTGCCACTTACGGCTGACGGGGTTCGCAAATAATGTGAACGATCGACGGAGGATCTCCGTGGAGGAGGATCTACTCATTGGGGACGTGGTGTGAAGGTTCCGGAGAGGCGCATCCTCTAGGAGCGCGGAGGACGCCATCACCGGGGAGCACGAGAGGGCCGTCAGGCTCTTGGAGGCCAGGTGCGAGGAGGTGTTCAAAGCGATGGCTAGGGCGGAGCAGGAAAACCCCCCTAGATTGATTCGATACAGCGGATCATCAGCTACTGTGAGGCGGCGGACGCATCTCCAACCCAGATGAGTTTTTTGTCCTTGCTTTATTTGTTTCACGAAGATCTCATGCGTGTTGTCAGTTATATTCTCAGTGCTCCTTCGATGTCTTCCTACTTCAGTTTCATGCATTGAAGCTGTTTGACAAATGGACCACGTGAGAAAGAGCTCATTTTCCTAATTCTTTCAAGGCCTTCAACGTGTATGTCATTTTTGATCTGGTTTGCATATACAGTATATGATATACTGTACTGATTCTCTGATTTTGGTGAGGGAAGCAATCAAGGAGGTGAGGTTCAGAGATAGAAGATGAGACATGTTTCCACAATTCATTTCTCGATATGATTAAAGGACAGGGACATCTTCTATTTCTCGATATGATTACAGGACCCTGACCTATCCCTTCCGGTGCAGGCACGGATGGGTGGCCGTGCTGAGATTGTCGAAGACACTGTCTGGACCGACGACGCCGTCCTCAACCATGTCCTGCAGAAAGTCGATACAGACCAGGTACCTACTTGGATGGATGCAGTATTCATGCTCTGAATCTGAAAACTTCTTATGACCATGCAATTTCAAGTTATTCTGAATCTGTGTTGCTGATGGCGTGCAGGATGGTCAGGTCTGCTTCGAGGATTTTCTGGAAATTAAATGCTTAGTCAATATACTATAAAATTGAACATCCCATCATTCAAATCTTGCCAACTTGACTGATTTTTAGAGCTGATTTAACCCTGCAGTTCTGACCATGGCAGATCATAGGTATTTTTGCAAAAAAATGGCATGATGATGCAAAAGTATTGGAGGCTTGATGTAACTCCACTCTCAGGCTGGTACAAGAAAAATACACGACCTACGTATTCGCCAAAGCAACATGTGAATTAAGCAATTAGAATTTTTTACCTCCTCTCATGCCTACTAAATTCCAGGTGTCTAAAGCATGTTGATTTAAATATTCTGGGGTTAAGATTCTTCATTTCAGTCTCATCAATTTTTTTTCATTGCAATCGGAAGCCATGATTATGCTTTAACTTTTCTATGATTGGAGAAAAATAGACTGCTATCTAACATATATTGTGTCTCGGAGGCGGAGCAGCAGGGCTGTTGACGCCCCCAAATCAGCAAGTGCAACAGCACCGGCAAGAGGCCATGAAGAAGAATGGGATAACTCAGTTTTTTTGTAAGATGGGAGAGATCTCCATATATAGTAGTTTAAATAAACAGGTCAAGATGGCCTGCCATTTGGATGAATACCATCTATAATTATTGTATAGTGATGTATCGTGTGAGAAGCAAGCAAGGAGGTGAGGTTCACAGATAGAAGATGATACATGTTTCCACAATTCATTTCTCGATATGCAAACAAGGACAAGGACATCTTCTATTTCTCGGTATGATTTCAGGGACCTGACCTATCCCTTCCGGTGCAGGCATGGATGGGTGGCCGTGTTGAGATTGTCGAAGACACTGTCCGGGCCGACGACGCCGTGCTCAACCATGTTCTGCAGAAAGTCGATAGAAACCAGGTACCTACTTGGATCGATGCAGTATTCATGCTCTGAATCTGATAACTTATTCTGAATTTGTGTTGGTGATGGCATGCAGGATGGTCAGGTCTGCTTCGAGGAGTTTCTGGCAATTAAATGCTTGGTCAATATACTATAAAACCGAACATCCCATCATTCAAATCTTGCCAACTGGACTGATTTTTCAAGCTGGTTTAACCCTGCAGTTTTGACCATGGCAGATCATAGGTATTTTTGCAAAAAAAATGTCATGACGATGCAAAAGTATTGGAGGCTTGATGTAACTCTACCCCCAGGCTGGTACAGGAAAAATGCACGACTTACGTATTCGCCAAAGCAACATGTGAATTAAGCAATTAGATGTTTTACCTCCTCTCACGCCTACTAAATTCTAGGTGTCTAAAGCATGTTGATTTAAATATTCTGGGGTTAAGATTCTTCATTTTAGTCTCATTGATTTGTTTTCATTGCAATCGGAAGCCAGGGTTATGCTTTAACTTTTTTATGATTGGAGGAATATAGACTGCTATCTAACATATACTTATGTCTCGGAGCAACAGGGCTGTTGACGCTCCCAAATCAGCAAGTGCAACAGCACCAGCAAGAGGCCATGAAGAAGAATTGGATAACTCAGATTTTTTCGTAAGTTAGGAAGAGATCTCCATGTACAGTAGTTTAAATAAACAGGTCAAGATGGCCTGCCATTTGGATGAATACCATCTATAATTATTGTATAGTGATGTATTGCGGTGACTCAGCATACCACTGCATGTTGTAGTATGCAAGTCGTTGATATAACACTTGCGGAACAAGCCTCCACAAATATTACATCCCTCAGAATGGTACAACAGAAATATTGCGGGCCCAAATACAAACTGATCCACATATTATTACAGACCAAAGCGTGATGATAGCAAAATGCTCCCGATATAGAGAACACCTCAAGTGCTTAGTGTTTACAGCAACTGAAAAGCTTCAAGTAATTAAACAGGTAATTAAACATGGGCAGAACTCAACAACTTATTCATATCCTACAGTTGCTCGGTTCCTCGACTACCATACTACCCTATTAGTTAGTACTCCTTCACTCTGACTCCTCGCCTGAGGATGCTCTGTAGCGAATGAAGTAATCCACGCCTTCGACACCTCGAGAGAGATCTGGCTCCTCATAGAAGATGTCCTGCTGGCCTTCGATTGCGTTCAAAGTGGCTTCGTCGAGCTCTTCACAGTCTAGCAAGGGTTTAAGAGATTGGGGTGAGTAACGAGCGTTACCCAGCAAGCTTCTTTAGAAAGAAGTTGTGTGATATGCACTAACTACAGCCACAGACCCAAAAGAGTCGTAGGCCTATGCAAAGTTTTGTCAAGTTTTTCTTGAAAGATTGCTTTTACTTTAGAAAACTATGCCCAACAGCCAACACAGGGTATTAGTGCCTTGAGAGCACCTTTCCTGCCGCGTTCGCAGCTCCTTCCCGGAACAAGGGGTAACATGTCACATCCTTTTACACTCTGCAGAGGTGTGTCCTTCCAAAAGAGATCAAATCCTTGCTGCACAACCGGGCGTACATTCCCGTCCACACTTCCATGGTGTGGGGCCCAGTCATTGATCCAAGCCAATCACTGCCTTCTCCGCACAACGCATGCCCACCCAATTCACGCATAGCAGGTTATGCCCCTGATATTCACCCCCAACGATAAAGTACCTAGGCGCCCCTTGCGGACCATCATAGACACCAGTGGCCGTGGGCACTAAGGGGTCCCACCCATGTGCACGTATTCTCGCAAGACATACGGCGAACGGTAGCTGAGTGTCCGTTGACATGCGAACGAGAGAAGATACAGCTGACTTTCCCGTCCCATTCCAAGTCTCTTGGACGACACGGTTTTTACGGCACAAGAATAACTGTGGCATTGGTAGTTAATCCTAGGTTTACTTTCCCGTGCAAGTGGAACCTCCACCACTACAATCTTACCGTGGTTCCACCTGCCAGCCTTCCTAGGTTATCACCACTGGTCGATAACCTCTATTCATGTTCATTTATGAAAATAGGTTTTCCATCCCTTTTGAAATGTTAGAGTTTGAAGTCATCACTTTGCAAGAAGTTTCAAAACCAGTGCAATCAAGAGATATGAGCAAGATAAACTTGCCTTGTGATTGAAAGGTAATGGAGTCGGATACTTGGCGATGCTCCTGATCTCCTTGTTCTACAAAAATCCAAGCATTGTCCGGTAAGGACAATGTTTCAAGAAACAAATGGATGCTATGCACAATGATATGCTATGCATGGTGATTCATGGACTTGATTTTCTTATTTGTGTGTTTTGCCCTAATTATGAATTAAATTAATTATTTAAAGTTTGTAATCCAAGTTTATATTGTAAAACTTTTGTTGAGTTATTAAGAAAGGAAAAAGTTTAATTTTGAAAGAAGAAGTTCAATTTTTGATAATAATAGTAATTAAGATTTTTTTAAAATAGAATTTTAAAAGCTTTCAAAATTTGATTTAAAGGATAATTCAGAAATATGAATTATTTAGCTATTACCTTCATTAAAGAATAAGAAATTAATTTATTAATGATATTTGAGTTTTTGAGTTTGAATTAAATTCAGAAAGGAAATAATATTCAAATTTGAATTTCAAGATTTTATTAAAATAAATGGCCAAAGCCATTTTGGCCCAGCTGGCCATCTGGCCCAGACCGGCCCACTAGGGCACGACTAAGCCGACCCGGCTCGGGTCTGGGTCGGTCAACCAACCCAGCCCAGCCCCACTCGCTCTCCTCTCCTACCCCTCGATCCCTCTGGCGATCTGGATCGCCGCCGTCATCGCCTGCCTTCCCCGGCCAACTCCGGTGGCCTCCGCCACCGCCACCTTGGGCGAAACACTCACCTCTGCGCCCTCTACCAGCTCCACCGAGTGGAATCACCGACCGCTTCCTCCCCAAGGAGATCGGGGTGGTCTCCACGCTCGGGATCCGCCGCCTCCTAGCACTCCGGTGAGGTGCCTCGCCGCTGGGCTTGCTGAGCGTGCTGAGGGTGCTCAAGTGCTTGCGCTACGCTTGTGCTCGCCGGTGGAAGCGCCAGATGTGGTGCTCCCGGTGCACCATGGTGAAGTCTCCCCTCGGCCGCGTCTGGTCGGTCGCGCGGGCACTGCCTCGCCATGCCGGCCAGGTATGCACCTGGGCGCCGAGTAAGTGTGATCTTCCTCTTCTTTCTCTGCTCTCTCTCACTGGCCATGCTCTCTGACCAATTGGTCAAGAACAGTGAGCCAAGCTCACAGATCTTGCTCTGTGCTGCTGCTGCTTGATGCAAGCTTGATTCAGTTAGTTGTGATTGTGCTATAACATGTGATAAACTGCCTGCTCCTCTACCTCCTCTGTCAGCACACTTACTGACAGAAGTGTTATTCTGAACCTTGCACATTTGCAAGATTCAGTTAATGCTTGTTATGTACTTGCAATGCTGTACTCCCTCAGCTAGCTCTATCCTATGGTATGCTAGATGATTCCCCTGTGATTTCTGGAATCTCCATACTGTGGTAACAAACTGAATTTTGTTATTCAGTTAACTGCTAACACAAGTTCAGTGATAAGTGTGTTGCTGTGTTAGCTTCTGTTACTTGTTTATCCATGATAACCAAGTGATAAAATGCTTTGCAGTGTTGCAAGCTTCTGTGAAACTAGCTTAAGTAAGAAAAATATGATTCCTAGTTCTTTATAACTAGGGAGATGATTTTACTGCTGTATATGGACCTATCTGTCCATTATCAAGCTAGTTGTGTTGAGGTGCAAGATCTTCTGATCTTGTTCCCAGCAACTAACTTCTGTGATCAATTTATGGTGAAACTTGCCCCTAGGAATTAAGCCAATGATGCTGGTCTGAGGCTAGTGATAATTAGTGAGGTGCCTAGCTTGCTTGTGTGCCCACTACTTACTTATTTGGTGATGCTAGCATGCCTTGTGTGTTTGAGGTGCATGTCCAATAGGACATGTGCCCAGCACAAGCTTCTCAGTGATGTCTTGATCTTTAAGATGTACCAGTGAAGTGCAAACTGAGGCTGATACACTGATGTGTTTTATTTGGCTTTATAACAAGGTTCCCTATGATGAGCTGGGCAAAGCATTTCTTTGCCAAGCTGAGGGTTTTCCCTGCAAACAACACATGCTTGAATCATGCACTAGCAGTGATGTGATGTGCAAGATTTCTACCTGTTGCCTATAGTTGTGCAGTGATAGTGTTGTGCTCAGCTACTGTTGCTTGCTGTTGACAATGGCTTGCTTCTAGCCTGCCTTCTCCTCCTGGTTCAGTTCCTGGCTTGTCCTTCTCCTCCTGGATTTGCTGCTGATCCTCTGTCCTTCTCCTCCTGGGCTTGATCTTGAGCTTCAGTTGGTCTCCATGGTTTATTTGGATGTTTTTGTGTGATGAAGTGCAAGAACTGGTGCTGTTCTTGATATGGTGTGCAAGGACTGTGGTGTTCTTGCGTTGGTGCAGTGCTGGTTGTATGAGTGCTGTTTCCCCTGGTGATATTCATTAGGTCGGCTGCTTGTTTTGCTAGCAGCTGTGGTGCTGCCAGCTCCAGCTTCTCCCCCAGTGACTAAGCTCCTTGTGAGCTGTGTGCTTGCATGCTTCACTCTGGTTGATCTCATCCTCACTTGGCCGTGCTGTGAACTGCTATGTGCACTTTTGACTTGTACCACAGTGACTTAAAAGAACAGATGCTACACCTGGCCATAAACTCAATGATGCAATGGCAAAATATTTGCCCTAGTCTGAGAGTAATAATCTCTAACACTTAACCCTTTTTCTTTTGTTTCTTTTTACTTTATTTTGCAGGTTGAAGATTATGAAGACTTAGAAGATGGATCTCATGAAGACTATTAGAATTAGTTTAGGTTTAGGTTTCTATTCATTATCAATGATGTAATCTTCTTTTCATTTTAAATAAAGATGTAAAGACATTGTATTAATGTATAATATCAATAAAGTACTATTTTTGTTTAATTTGTATTCTATTCCTTTTCTTTTATCAAACTCACTATTTAATTGAGTTATTTCTTTATTGATAATTAAATATTCAAATTTGTGATAATTCAACAATCAATCTAAATTCCAACAACACTTAAACATCAACTTCAAGAGATCATAACAAAACCCTTAGCAATCTAATAACCCCTAAACCCTAAAGGTGATTAGAAAGAAGTTTTGCTCTCCCAGGTTTTTGAATTTGCGAAAAATTTACTCAGGTTTTAAGATGCATGAATGCACAATAGTCCTAAGTCTACCCTTCGTTTTGTCCTAAAAGCTGGGATATTACATGTATCGTATTGGTAAAAGTTATGTGGAATTGCGGTATTCTAAGGAATTTCTTTAACATATTATGTGATTTTCTTGATAGAGAATAAATTTGATTACATAATACGCGCGTGCGCGTGCATAGCCACTAGTCAACCAAAGGCTAGAAAAGATTGCCACTCCAACCATAACCAGGTTCTTCACCATGGATTGGCAAATCTCAAGAGAAGATCACCAATAGTTATATCTAGCAATGGTTTTACTTTAACTGGTTATAATGGTTCTGGTTTTTATAATGGGCATAATTGGTTTGGGTTGAAACGGGCTCAGCCTTTTAAAAGTTGGGTCTAGTTTGGTTGTACTGACAAAACAGTTGGTTATGAGTTGGTTTGGGCCTTAACAGTTCGGTTCTCAGCGGTTAATAACTACTTCCTTCAATCGGAAATAACTGTCGGCAATTTTGTTCTAGCTTAGTACAAAGTTTGTACTAAGTGCCCGACAGTTATTTCCGATCGGAAGGAGTATAGTTTTATAACCAGATCTGAGATTGGTTTTACCCATGAGCGAGAGCGATCGATATAAAAGAACTTGCACCTCCTTTTTTTTTCTGTCGCATCCTCGCCGGTCGCTGCCTTCAACCACAACCTCTGTGCCATATGTTTCGCCAGCCTGCAGCTCTACGGCGACCCGACAAGCCCATCCGACGCGTGCCGATCGATCGCACACACGGGAAGCTGGCACTTGGGTTTCGCGTGGGTAACTGATCTCCAACCATGCGCAGAAACCACAGTTCATGTCATTAGTTTAGTTCGGGTTGGCTGGAAATCTGAAGTGGTCTAGTTTGGGTTGGGTGCGATTAGATGATTTGGTGGGTCAGTTTGGTTTTGGTTCCTTTAATTACGGGCGTGGGTTTAGGCTAGCCATACTGCTAGTATCATAAGTAGTATTATGCAAACTAGGCCCACAAAATTGCTAATGTGGCAGTTAATTAATAAAGAGAGAGAAGATTAGAGTATCATATGTAGGTAGATACTATATCATAGCGCATATTACGAGAAATATTAAGCTCAAGTAAATTTTGTACACATATTTGTATTGAGATACTACAAAACAATAAATACAATGAGTATATGATACTACCTTATAATATCATGTATTATGGATATAGTATCATACACAAGTATCATATGCATGATACTACTATATGATACTTCCCACTATGAGCAGCCTTAGTTCAGTAACAGTTCAATTCCCCAACCATTGCCAGGTTTACCAGTAGTAAAACTGAACAAGGTGGTACTTTCTCAAGACAACACCTACCTTGGAATTGGATGAGCAAGGTCAGATATATAATCTTGCAACCTAAAATGACACCGCTCAACATCTGACATGCTAAAGGCAATTAATCTGCGATTCTTCCCTAAAAAGAAATCGCACACTGAAGACGGAATACCAAAGCACAGAAAAGCACGCGATAAGCTGCAAAGCAAGTAGAACCAGCCCATTATGGATCATGCTAAAAGTCAATTAATCTACGATTCAAGAACAGAAGTGAACAGAAGAATACAGTGAAGTCGCCTTCCACCCTTGAAAAAAAAAGAGCACAGTAAAGGCGGAATACGAAAGCACAACAAAGCACGTGACAAGCTCCAAAACAAGTAGAACCAGCCCATTAGACCATGCACTATGGTGGTGCGACGCAAGCAAATAATGGCTCGATCTGATTCCCTCCTATGTGTTGAGTCGATTGTGGCAGGAAATGTGGGGCCTGCTTTATGTGAAAAGTTCTTTTTTTTTGTTTGATCCCTCTAGAGCATGCATGGGATTGGCTGCTTCTCTCCTTTTTTAAGCTTTGAGCCGAACTAATGTTTTGAGTCGCTTTTTTTTGTCTCAAAATATGCATCGATGCTCTACTATATGTAAAACTGCATCATAGCCCTCTATGATTTGTTTTTACACCACATAGTGGATGATCTTATGGATCAAATAAAGAACAATATATGCATGCAAACTGCAACTTCTGAAACAGTGACTTATAACATGGTATTTTTTTTCCTGATATTCCACGCACCATATCAGCCAGCGTCCACAAAATGATCACAACCCACATAACCATGGGCGGAACCAGCCATCCGTAAGCCCAGACGGCTGCCCAGGTGTAAGACATTTTGCACTTATCTTTATTTTGGTGATGATGACACTTATTTATGGGACTAATATAATCTTCAAGTTTCATTCTCAGATTTAGTCCCGTGTATTGATCCTGGTGAGAGGAAGGAGACCCCCCAATCCAAAAAGAAGAAAAGAGATGACATACTCCATTTTCGGTTATTCTTTGAGTATTAGGTATGCCGCACTATTAAAAGGGGCTCTCGATGAACTTGTTGAAGATTGATCTATCTCCTATGAAAATCCTACCTACTACTTTGAGCCCTAAGGTTGAAATCTTTCTTGCACATGCATTTCTGCCGCAGCCGGAGCAGGTGCCGGAGTAGCTCCGGGTTGTACTCCGGGCGGAGCAGTGAAGCTGGCAGGCTTCCAGCTCTGCTCCGGAGTATCACCTAGACACTACGCAAAAAACACCTAGCAGTGATGGGCGTGTTTTCCCGTAAACTGACGATCCAGGCGTCCGTCGCCGTTTTCCAGCCATTGGTAATGTATACCACCAACGGCCAGTCAAGTATAGCACTTGGCGGTGACGCTCGGATATATTTTCATTTGTCGACTTAAGCTGCTTGATAGCGGTGACATTCTAGTGACGCTCTTGATAGTTGCTGTGCGTCCGTAGTATTCTTGATCTGACGGGTATTCATAACTCGCTCCCGTCAACTATAGGTGCATGTGACGCGTTTATTATAAACTCCACGTCAGCAGATGGGCTGGCACATGTAAATCCCTTCGTTCGTGGCTAATCACTGACGACTGTTCTTCTATCTGTGCGTCGTGAGTATATTACCTCTAACACTCGACCTGAGGAAATCCCGTCTCTAGCACCTTATCTGCGACACTCAGATTTAATGTCACGTTGTATTAGTTCATAAGCAGCGATGAGTTTATTCTTTCCCGATAGTCACTGGCATATCGTTACTACTGACGCAGATAATCGGCGGGCTTTGTCACTGCTATATTTGTGAGCAGTGACTACATGCGAGCAGGTGTCCGTCGCTCCTTATTCTGCAGCACTGACGCCTTGTGTTCTAACTTGACCGCCAGTGGTAGTTGTTTTATGAATAATAAAATAAAACCGTATTTGCCATTTAAATCCCATCTAGGCTGGCGTACATATGAAATCATGCGTTTCATACATAAATAAATTCATAAATACATTTTTATACATAAATAAATTCATAAAATATGTTTCATACATTTTGCACCGACATTGGTAGCTCAACAAATATTACATTAAATTAAATTTGCCAAAACAGTAAACACTGATACTAATTTCGTGTGCCATCACCTAGCTGTAAGCAATCATGATAGAGAAAATTAGGCGGGAAAGATGTGACAATTGAGATGAAGAATAGTTAGCCTAACTACATGTACATCTTTCTTCAAAGAGAAATCCAGTGGTGTAACTGCTTATTAAGGAAGAAAAAGGTTCACAGCTACCTAGGCAACTAGTCAGAATAGAAACATGGAGGCATCATAAAACAAATCATACCTAAGAAATACACCATTCCTGATGTGTTTGTGGAATAAAAGTATGATCAGATCATCACAGATGTGATCCCTGAAACAATGTATGATATCAAATTATAATTGTGCATAGATGGATTGCTAATTAAAAAGAAACCAGTAAACCAAAGGCCTGAAAGTGGTGTCTTTTTATGCTTTCGAACAGGCAAGAACATACATATATACTGGATAAAATCGACTTAATTACAGATATTAGAAAGGAACATGGACTGTGCAGTCAAAGAATCATACCTGGCTTTGGCTCGAAAGGCAAAGCCCCACTGTTGTTCGAGAATGGTCATTCTCCGGTGAGTAGAAAAGCCCGGTATCTGTGACGACCTCCTGGTTGATGATTTTTGCAAAGTTGTTCTAGATCTGTGCAAACTCTTTTTTTGAGTTAAGCGAAGTATCTTGCTCGATCTGCAAACCGGTGGTTAATAAGTCTTCAACTGTTAGCAATTTGTCTTGCACCCGTACCAAATAGGCTAGATGCCAGCAGAGGAGGTAGCCTGCAGGGAGATCTGAAGGCTTCTGCAGGCAACAGATGTCACTGATATGCCTAAACTTTTCCTCTTTCGTGCCTTTGACTGGCTTTGGCAGATTTCCTCCCCTAGATGCAAAATCGGCAAGAGCTTCATTGAGAACAACAACTATTTTCTCGTGTCTGAACTCCGATTTGCTGCCTTTCATGCAATCCATGTAATACGCCTTTTGATCTCTTGGTGAGAGGACTATTAGGATCGAGTGTTCTTGTTTTCTGCGCAAACATGTGAACAAACCAAAGTATTGATCATATATATAATATATAATCAAGTACCAATGGGACAAACATTTCAGGCTGTGATGACATATGAAATATACAAGCATTCTTGATACTAGCATCCATATAATACAACACCAAATAGGTCAATTGACTTTTCAAACTTGTTACCCAATCAAAATATGAGAATTGGTGCACACTAAGTTGATAACATATCAACATATTGGCTAAACTTGCACAAGGATTAAGTACATATAAAATAACCAAGTGTAATTGTTTATGCATTTTTCAGAGATGGGCATGCAAGTGAGCTTAAATCAGCAGATAGATGTAATGTATCACTCAGCTGAGAAGAAAGAGAGTACGACTATGATGAATGAGAGGGGCTTACGATAGAACGTATGGCATGAGTAGGAAATGCTTATCCTTATTTCTTAGCATAGCACTGGCGAGGGACTCTTTCATAATAGATCGACCTGCTTCTGTGGCAACATTCTCGCTGTGCATGTGAAATGGATCAGCGACTCCGCATATGCCCACTTTCAACCGTCTAGTCTCCTTGGCCTGGAACAACGCCCAAAGCCTGATCAGTAATGCACTGAGCAACCCTAGGTTGTACATGGAGAAGATATCCTTGAACTCCAGAGTGAATGTCCCTGCTGAATCCTCGGTGAAGAAGTGGCAGTCCCCTGGCACCTTGGCAGTGTAATGTGTTGCATTGCTGCCATCGGTGGTTTCTAGGCTTATGATATCATCATGCAGAACTTTCATTTCGGAGGGAAGGAGATCATACACTTTTTGAGGTACCAAGAACTCTGCCCGGATATGATGTTTGCGCCATGTATATTCTTTTGGAGATTTATGTCCAGGTGATACAAAATATAGTTTTTTCCTTTTCCTTCTTTTATCATTTGTATTGCTGGTTAAGCCGCCCTTCTTCTTCGGACCATTGCGTTCCCTTTTACGCCCATGATCCGGAGATACGGGTGCCAATGCAGTGTAGTTGCAAGTCATTGACGAATCCAACGCTTTGTTGATCACGTTGGCGGATAGGCCCAACTTGACACGATGCTGATCCAGGTTGGGCTGTGATTCTGCAATAGGGTGCTCGGGAGGGGGGGGGGGGGGCTGACTGAGGTTTCTCTTTATCAACGGCCATCTCTTCCACCACACATTCATGGGCATCATTCTTAAAAGATAGAGGTTCAGAAAAATCCAAAGGAGATGGCTGTGATGGAGTGATGTCCGGCGTCGGATATTGCTTGTCATTCGATGGACACAACCTAATCAACTACTTCGCCCAACTGATGTAGCCCCCTTTGCATGAACCAAGTGTGTCTCTGTCTGGCTCGGGGGGGGGGGGCAGTCCACCTTTAGACCGATGAATTGCTCAATTACCTTTAGTATTTCCACCTTCGCCCTGTCTTGTGGCAATTCCACATTGTGTACCTTATTATTCGGCGGTCTTGGGAACACGTTGCTGTGTGCAACAATCGTCAGGCCTTCGAGGCCATCCACTTTGGCCATGAGATTGCACAATGCAGGTGCCTGCGAAAATATTTTGCAAAGATTTCAGATCCAACACAATTAGTAGTATGCTAATAAACCAGTACGATTTCTATAGTAGGTTGAGCCAGCGACACTTATGGTGATCTTGTCGATTGCGCTCAGCGACCCATCGGCAGACCTGTCGACTGAGTCATTGCAATTCTCTTGAGTGGTCTCAGGGGGCGGAGAGGTATGAGGATGCAAGGGTGGAAGTTCTTGTACCACACCCATTCTCTGCAAAACAAGTAACACATGTGCTTCCACATTGTTCTAGAAAGCTTGTGTCCTTGATTCTTTCCTGGACCTCCACCTTATCCTTGCGAGCTCGGGGGATTCAGGCAAATATGTCTTCCATGGAGCCCCATACCTGACGCCTCTTAGACGGCCACGAGTCTCCTCCTTCCAAGAGCCTGGCTGAGCAGATCTTCCCACCTCTAGCTACTGGCAGAGTCAAGGGGGCTTGGACATGGAGGAGACTCATAGTGTTTTTTCTGCAATTAACATAATTCAGGTTAGAAAAAGCAGTACAATTAATTTAAAGCATACAAGGTGTTCAATAGTTAAGCCAAAACAAGGGAACAAGCTAATCAAGGGGATATAAGCATGATCACTTGAATCGCATGAACCTAATCAAATCAAAGAAGGATCATTATACTTATAGTTTGTACGTACATAGAATCACACAAACATGTATAAAGCATACTATCATATTGTAAAAAGGACATTCATAAAACTCAACCCAACAAATTTATACTTCAGCAATGAACCCACTGGATAATAAGTATTGACAAGGGTATAGCTAATAGAGCCCATTATCTATGTACCCCTGAGGCCCGTTAAGCTAGGCCCAATCTAGTCATAGTCGAAATACGAGTCTGTATCGTATATGGATGTTGTAATTTGTATTGAACCCGACCGGTTCCTTGAGACCTGGCCACCTATATATTGAGGCCAGGAGAGGCCGGCCAGGGACAGATTGAGATTGAGCCAAGTTCAACACCATGCTTATTCTCGATACACGCCTTGTTTTACTGATCTTTACCTTCGAGTTCATCCGACGCCCTCTTACCCCGATCCTAAGTCCTTCATCTAGGAAATTTGTCGAGTTAACCCTCATCAATTGGCATCGACCGTGGGGACTCTGGGCGTTGGAATCATGAATTCGACGGCTTTTTCGCTTCTAGCCAACAACAACTCGAAAGTCGACAGAAACCAGATATCTCTCGGGACCGTAGATTTTCAACCTCATCCACCAACCCTCACTCCAGTCTTTGCAAGTTTGGATCAGGAGATGGACCTGACGATTGGAAGTCTGAACTTTCACGTCGGTTCTTTGGGTTCGACTCGCCTCTTAGATTCGACGAAATCGGATCCGTCAGCAAAAAAAACTGCGACAATTGAAATGACAGAATCATCAGTAGGCTGTTCCAGCGAGGCAAACTCGCCGGTCAGCTTCGCAACAATGGAAAAAAGAGAAGAGAAAATCGAAGAACTCGACGAGCTCATGGGAAACCCCGACATAGGAGAAGCGATGGGTCACTTGGATCTTGACCAGAAGGACTTCACCACCCGAAGCGGCGGTGTCTCCGGCAATATGCACCAGGTATGCGTCATTATCACTGAAGCAGCAGAAGAAAACAATGATGACGACAACCTAGTAGTCGACACACAGGGCAACAACCCAAGGAGCAATAGTGGAAAAGAGAAGGAGAAAGTATATGTCTCTGCCGGGGAGTGGAGAATTATCATGTCAGCAATTAATCATGGCACAGACGTACCCACAAATTCGAGGAGAGAAGTATTAATGGGATATCAGTATGCCCTACATCAGCACAAAAAGAAACTACTAGCAGAAAAAAGCGAGCTTAGGAAAAGTAGGAGAGCTATAGCGCATCAAGCAGATCATATCGGAGCGAGTACAGAGAGACATCGGATTCTAGCAAAGACACCGCGAACCAAAGCATAGCAGGAAAAAACTGCACGAGAAAGGGAAGAAGAACACGCAAGAAGTATCAGCGCGCCATTGTCAGATGAAGAGGAAAACTTCATATAGGAAACACCGGAAGCAGCCCTAGTAGCAGCACAAGCATATCTATTAACCACGCGGCCAGAACCCAGATATCCACGGGAGCACATGCATCAAGCATCCATAAAAAGTCTCGGGTTAGTGGAAGATAAGTTAAGGCAACACTCTTTAGAAAAGAAGTCGACATATTACGAGGATCAAGGAAAGAAGAATCGAAGGTACCTGATACGGATTGTTTGGCCCGATCTTTCACGATGCACCTCCTGATCCAATGGATCTGATAAGATCTTCCAATCATGTGAGCGATACACGTAACCTGAAGACGGGGGAACGTCAATCCTGCGAGCAACTCGTCGATATAGACGAACCTCACGCCGAACAGATGAATCCAACGAGCAACTCGATGATGAACAACGAGCCTCACGCCGAAGCATGACAATACTTGTATAACAAGCACCTTCACGCAAAGTATACTGGATAACTAGACGAATGTCGGAGACGCCGTCTCAATACGCCAACCACGGAGGGATGGTACACACACGTGAGAACTATAAGTTCTATATAATTTTTAGCCTCCCTAAACCCTAGCCGCCCAGCCTCCTTATATAGGCAGCCAGAAAACTATTGGGCTTGGACAGGCCCAAACCCAAAACATAAAATAAAACCCTAATTGGCCCACAATGTGACCAGGCTAAGAAATAACATGAACAGATACAAATTAATGACACAGCCTTAGACTTAATTATCACATATCATAAGTCGTCCTGGCGTGCCAATCCTCATCATCCTCCCCTTCTTGGAAAGGCGTTGTCCTCAACGTCAGAGGGTCTTCTCGTAAAACGTGGCGTCAAATCTGCAATATCGCCACTGTCCATCTTCAAGCCTTGCCAGCCTGCCACACCACATCCTCCCTCTCGGCTAGCTTGACTTGCCCGTGGCGCCACTTTCATTGTCGGCGCCACCAACCTGGTTGAGACACAAACAATCATCAGAATGCAGTCTCGAAGCACATGAGCAAATCACCCAAAATGGACAGGACATATTCCTGCACACTGAGGGTCCAAATGAGCTGAATATACCCGCAGACGCAAACTAAATTTTGGTAGCAAATAAAGCACATCACCCAAAACAAACAAGACAATTTCCTGCACGCTAAGGATCCAAATGGACTGAATCAGCCATCTCTTTGGAATGGCTAACCGTGTCTCTATTTTCTTCTTCCGCCTTCTCCTCATAGAAAATTGCACCAACATTTGGTCGAAATAGTCACGTAGAAACAAATACTCCCTTCGTTTCAAAATATAAGATGTTTTAGGTTTGTGAAGCAAATGTATTTAGACATACTTTAGTGTGTATATTCAAGTGAACCTACACACTAAAAGATGTCTAAATGCATTTGCTTCACATAGCTAAAACATCTTATATTTTGAAACGGAGGGAGTATATACGATCCAAGCTGACCTTTGTGTGGAACTCCTTTTTTTTCAGCTGGACAGCACGCACCACTAAAGAAATCAAAAATCTGACCCACACCTCCACCACGTAATGCCTTTGTTTTACCTTTGCTGCAAAGATGACCGCCAAACTTCTCCTTGCTGTCTGTATCACGTAACCACACACTGTCTCTTTGTGGATCGATCGGGACTTTCCCTGTGTTCCTAGCCAAGATCGCCAGGACGGGTCAAGGCGAACGAGCGAGAGGCGAGAGGCAGGCGCGCGTGGCTGCCTTCCTTGAGGACAGAGACAGAGATCAATCTCTGTCACTAGACGACCGGCACGCGATCCAGGCACTTGGGGCAGATGGGCCGGCCCGCTAGGTCGAGCCAAGCTCCCGTTTTTCCGCTTGATCCCCAGGCGCGTGCGGTCGCCTGGGCACAGACGATGTCTATCGTTAGGCGAGGCCCCCGGCGATCGGATTTTCCTTTTTTTTCTACAGCCAAGGAACGGATCTAGGAGCAACCTCGATCGGATCAAGAAGATCACGACCACGACCCATGCGCCGCCGCTTCTTCCTGCATGCTGCTCCTCCTCCGTGTGTGGCCACCTCCGCATGCTGCTTTTCCTGCTGCTCCTTTCTCTTGCAATCTCTGTCTCAAACTCGATCGACTAACAGATCTTGTGATCAGCCTATCGACAGAATCTCTGCACCATGATCAACGCAGGCGCTCTGATACCAAGATGATACGGATTGTTTGGCCCGATCTTTCACGATGCACCTCCGGATCCAATGGATCTGATAAGATCTTCCAATCACGTGAGCGATACACATAACCTGAAGACGGAGGAACATCAATCCTCCGAGCAACTTGTCGATATAGATGAACCTCACGCCGAACAGATGAATCCAACGAGCAACTCGATGATGAACAGCGAGCCTCACGCCGAAGCACGACAATACTTGTATAACAAGCACCTTCACGCAAAGTATACTGGATAACTAGACGAACGTCGGAGACGTCATCTCAATACACCAACCCGGAGGGATGGTACACACACGTGGGAACTATAATTTCTACATAATTTTCAGCCTCCCTAAACCCTAGCCGCCCAGTCTCCTTATATAGGCGGCCAGAAAACTATTGGGCTTGGACAGGCCCAAACCCCAAACATAAAATAAAACCCTAATTGGCCCACAATATGACCAGGCTAAGAAATAACATGAACAGATACAAATTAATGACACAGCCTTAGACTTAATTATCACATATCATAGGTCGTCCTGGCGTGCCAATCCTCATCAGTACCAATCCTCGCGAAGTCAATCAAGCGACTCATCAGGTGACAAAAACTACAAGGCACGAGTGGAGGATGCAAGGAATATTATAGCTCAAAAGAAGGTGAACAAAGCACGCTATGCGTGGAAGGAAGAAAACTACGAGGATCACGAAAAAGAGATGGGCGCGCTATGCTTTACCCGAAGGGTTCGCAGAACGCGAGTACCCAAAGGATTCAAATTACGACACGACCAACAGAAGTATGATGGGTCGCAAGAACCTAGGCTGTGGTTATCAGATTACCTTCAAGCAGTACAAATACTGGGAGGAACAAGAGCGACAACAATGCAGAGTTTACAACTCCACCTCACTGGCGCAACACAGTCCTGGTTAAGCACCATACCCAACGAGTCCATCGGGAGTTGACGCAAACTGGAAAATCAATTCGCAAGAAATTTTTGTTCGACATACAAACATCCAGCATCAATCGAAGAAATCAAATCCTGCATATAGGGAAAGGGCGAAACTCTACGATCATATATCCAGCGGTGGAGTATAATAAAAAACTCCGCAGAAGACGTCTCTGACGAGCGGGCAGTAGATGCTTTTTTGGCTGGCCTTCGCCGTTCGGACCTCGTGGAAGAATTAGGGAGAACAAGGCCCAAAACTGTGTCAGAATTGATAGAGATCGCAAGCAGATTCACCGATGGAGAAGACGCTTACAACAATAAAGGACACATTCGCCAGAAGCCGATAGAGCAAACAGGCAAAGGCGCATGTCTCGCAACGAGGATGGCCACGTAAGACGCAACCAAGTAGCCGCAGGGTACGAAAGGGGAGACGAGGAATGAAACGAGAGTAGAGAATACCAAGACAAAAGAAGCCGTAGACGAGATAAGCCGAAATATTCTGACCCGTCGGCAGAAGACATGCTTCATGGACCTTGCCGCATCCACTATGCATACCTTGATGGCAAGAGAGTTTCTAATCACCTGATGAGAGACTGCAGGACGTTCCAAAGATTACAAGATGCAATGGAATGAAGCCAAGGAGCACATCAAGGAAGCATAACCACAAGCCAAGGATATCAAGTACAAAGCAATGTAGGTTCAAAGGTCTACACATCCGCGATGATCCAGCCGGTTCTAAAATCCAAGAAAGAGCATAAAAGTTTATCAAGGCAAGTAAACCTAGCAATATCATCGCCACTAGCCACCACAGAATATCTGCGATGGTCCGACCAAACGATTAGGTTCAGTAGAGCGGACCACCCAAGGAAAGTACCCAGGCCAGGACACACACCAATGGTGTTGAAGGCGCAAATAGGAGGATGCGATGTCGGACGGGTGTTTATGGACGCAGGCAGTGGCATAAATTTGATATACGCAAGAATCCTGAAAGCAATGAGCATCTCACTGGAATGGTTGAAGCCAAAAGATTGCTCTTTTCACGGGATAGTACCAAGAAGTGCAAATCATCCTCTGGGAAAAATTGAACTCGATGTTTGCTTTGGCGACAGCGGTAACTTCCGCAGAGAAAAACTAGAGTTTGAGATGATGGAGTGGACCTCACAATACCATGCAATCCTGGGACGACCAGCATTTACAAAGTTCATGGCAGTTCCTCACTATGCATACCTAGCACTAAAATTCCAGGACCTAAGGGGGTCATCACAGTACAGGGAAGCTTTGAAGTATCAAATACCTGCGACAAAGAATTCAACAGGATGGCGCAAACCTTTGGCATGACAGCTGAATATGCAAGACTCAAAGGAGAAACAGATCACAATGTGCTACCCAACGTTGGTTGATCCCTGCCATATCAGGTTTTCGACGCAACACAAGATTCTAAGAAAGTTCGGGTTCATCCCACGGACCCAAACAAGACTACTTCCATCGCAGTAAACCTGGATCCCGCATAGGAAAGCGCGCTCGTTGAGTTCCTCCGTGAGCGCTGGGAAATCTTCGCCTGGTGTCCTTCCGACATGCCAGGGGTTCCCATGGAACTCATCGAGCATGCACTCAATGTGGATCCAAAGGCAAGCCCGGCCAAATAACCTCTACGGAGGTTCGATGAACCCAAAAGAAAAGCAATAGCAGCCGAACTACACAGACTAGAAAATGCAGGCTTCATTAGAGAGATCAAGGCATCAACGTGGGTGTCTAACCCAATAATTGTCCCAAAGAAGAATACGGAGGTAAGACGGATGTGTGTCGACTACACGTCCCTCAACAAGCATTGTCCCAAGGATCCCTTTCCACTACCTCGCATAGATCAATAATTGACGCCACAACGGGGTGTGCAAGGCTTTCCTTCCTGGACGCATATTCAGGCTACAATCAGATCAAACTAAAGAAAGAAGACAAAGAAAAAATAACCTTCATAACACCATACGGTGTCTTCTGCTATCAAGTCATGCCTTTTGGCCTCAAGAACGCAGGAGCAACCTATCAAAGGATGATGCAAAATTGTCTCGGAAGTCAAATAGGCTGGAACATCCAAGTCTACATCGACGACGTAGTTATCACCACAAGAAAAGAGGATGCTTTAGACTAAGATTTGCGTTAAACTAACCAGCTTATTGTGCACTTGCGAGCTTCATCGCTTATGAAGATTGGTTCCCCCGTTTGCTTGTCAATTGATGTGCGGGCTCTCACAAAATCCTTTGCACGCCCATTCTCGAGGTACGAGAAAGGTTTATCTCTCCTAGCCTTACATTCAGCCTCGTCCTCCTTGACCCACACTTTGCGCTTCCCTAAGTAACCACGACTGCCGAGTTTGTGGTTCATTTTGTTCCAGCTTCACAAATCCTTCCCACATTTACTCATGTTCTCAAAATCCTCATTCGAGTGTGATTCAATGAACAGTTCCCACTGCTCCCATTGTATCTGAGGCCACCTCTTCTTTATGTAAGTATCAAAATCTTCATCCTTCTTCAAATTTTCCATGTGCCTCCATGTGTTCAGTGCTTTTGACATCATGCTCAGGGCTTTTTGTGTTATTCTCTTCATTACTTCAGAGTCCATGGTTTCATCCTCAGCATAAATCTTGAAGCAATATCGTTTTAACAGCTTCTCCAAGAGAGCTTTTCTAATGTCAGCTTCATCTTTTGTCTGTAAGTCGTTGCATGTGATGTGCACAGTTTCACGGACGATAACGCCTATGGCGTTGATGTACCCACTTGCAATTTTTTCTGGACTCACAGGAACACCCCGGTTATCATCTCGGTTGATCACGAAGGAACCCTCCGATAGCTGGTTTGGTTTTCTTGGCTTGCGCGACCTCTTTTCCTTAGCTTGCTTGTCCTGCGCGGCTTGAGATCCAATATCAGTCGGTTCACCTTCCTCATCCTTCTCGTCAGATGACTCATTGCTTTGATCCGACTCACATAAGTCGGAAGAGGCACTGATGTCGTTCTGGTGACCCCTGTCAGCGTTTTGTGTTTCTTCTAGCACAGGCTGCGTTTCCGAGCAATTCACGTCCATGCTACAAACAAATAAACTAGTCATAAGAAAAGAAGAATATATATATATGTCATTATTGGACATCTACACATTTTGGTATGAAATTAGGAAAGCTTAGAAGTATTACTAGATATGAAACCATTTTAATTATCAACCATGGTGAGGCATAAATGAACTAAACCGAATCAAACTCTCACAAAAGCAGAAAATTATCATAATAGACAACAAATTAGCATACAAGTGGATAGGCTTAAATCACCACAACCTAACTGACGAGGGGTTAACTTGACAAATGTCCTAGATGAAGGACTTAAGATCGGGGAGATAGGGCGTCAGATGAACTCGAAGGTAAATTCAATCAAACAAGGTGGCTATGAAAGTAAACGTGGTGTAAAACCTGGCTTGCTTTCAATCTGGCCTACACCGTCCCCTCCTGGCCCCTATATATAGGTGGCCAGGTCTCGAGGATCGGGTAGGATCTGATACAGATTACAATATCGACATATAGTAAGAACTCGTATTTCGACTAGTATTACAATTGGGCCTATCTTAACGGGCCTCAGGGGTACTCAACTGACGGGCTCTATTATCTAAACCCTTGTCAGTAGCCCCTGAGATTCTACCAGAATTATAGATTCGGGTTGAATCTCTAATCTTCAAATCTTTGACTTGATCATTTCTTCGACTTCTTCATATCTTTAAATCTTCAACTTGATCTTTCAACTTTATTTTCATGATAATATCTCGCAAGGGGTTTTGATGAACAAGCCTGACAACTCTGACGGATCAAGAGGTCAGTTAACTGCGGGAACAAATACTTGCCACCTACTTCAAATCCAATCCCCTTGGACTTGAATTCGGGAAACCGGTCAAACCCATTCTTTTGCCGCATTTAGGACTTACAAAGAATGAATCCCAGTGGTTCTCAAGGTACCCAGTGCGTCCACCAGGATTTTCTTCGCGTCGTAGACACGGATACATACCAGCAGAGCGCATCCATGTGCGTATACCAGGCCTCACAGGACGGATCCTGGGGTCTTACCTTCGTGATAAATCACGGCATTTGAGTTTCGTTGCGATAATGCAACTCGAGAATCGCATGTCGCAGTCTTATTTGACTGAAATTATTCGGGTTATATAACCATGACTTAATAAACAACTCGCTCCTGATGGGAGTAATAATGTTTCATCGAATTTTCCTTCACCTTCCTTGCTCCAGTATTCGTGAATAAACATCGTCGGGTGCGCGCCCAGCGCTCCCGATGGGAGTAGCCCCCGAGGCTATAAACATCGAATTATTTTTTGAGTATAGGCTCAAATATAGTGTGCTCCATCTTCATACTTCAACTCGAAATAGTTTGATGATAATATCGTCGGGGGCGCGCTCAGCGCTCCCGATGGTAGTAGCCCCAAGGCTATATTCGAATGTTTTTGGGTATAGTCTCCAAAATTAATTCCTGTTTTGTCGGCGCCAATCTTTTGTCACCGCCCTTTCATTCTTTACTCGCAAATCGCCATATTCAATATTTGTCGAGTATATGCATCTGTCGAGTTTATCTTTGGTTTTGTATCTTCTTCATGACGTTAGTGGCCAAATTTCTCTATACGTCACTTTGAATGAGCGCGAACCATTTCGTGGGTAGCGCGGTAATTTTGTATTTTTCCCCGCCCGTTAATGGGCTGCCGCTTCCTCTCCGTGCGCCACGTCTCAGCCCACATTCCTTCTCTGGGAAGGTATATTAGGGGAGAGTGGAGATTTGTACTGTTTACCAGCTCATTATCTCCATCGCCGCCATTATTTCAATCTCTGCGCCCTGCTATTCTCCTGCCTAGCCCCCGAGCGCAGATCGTGGATGCGTGTGAAGCACTTGGCGAAGAAGAACAAGATGGCCAAGGGTAAAGCGACGAACTCCGCAACGAGCTGGGTGCCCTCAGCTTTCAAGCAGAAGGATCTGAACAAGGCCAAGGCGGACGATCTCGTCTCCAACAATGACTCCATCATCTTCCCTAGCACCGAACGGATCCCCAAGCCCCCGAGCGGCTACCGGGTGATGTTCCTCGCTTTCCTTCTCCGCGGACTCTCTCTTCCTACCCACGAGTTCCTTCGTGGGCTTCTTTATGTTTACGGTGTGCAGCTTCACCAGCTCACACCTAACTCTATCCTCCATATTGCCTGTTTCGTGACTCTTTGCGAGTCCTTCCTGGGGATCGAACCCCATTTTCTTCTCTAGAGGTCCGTCTTTCGGCTCCGCCCCAGCATTTCTTTGTCAAATAAGCCCGAGCTGGGCGGAGCTATCGTCTCTGTGCGTGTTGAAGCCCAATATTTGGAATTTTCCATGTCTGCATCAGTCCAGGGATGGAGGACCAAATAGTTTTACATCAAAGACCATAAGGCCTCCTCCAATGATGAATACGGCTTAGCCCTTTTTGATGCCTCCAAGGAATTGAAGAAGTTGTCATCGTGGGATTCAGCTCCCACAGATGCAGAGATGGAGGAGATCGCACCGCTGCTGACCCGCATCCGAGCCCTAAAAGGAGGTAAAGGAGGCGCTCTGTCGGGTATTCAACTCATGGCGTTCTTTGTGCAACATCGGGTTCAACCCCTGCAGCATCGTCTTTCCAAGATTTGGAACTATTCTGGCTTAGTAGATTCTTCTCGAGTCTCTGGAGATCTGATTGAGAAGCAAGATGTCGACAAGCGGGTCAGGCCTCTTACCAAGCTCACCAAGGATCATGCAGTTGCAGACTTGGCCGCCCCTTATTCCGACTCCGAGCACCCTTTGCCCGAGGTATGTTTTCTTTGCGTTATCGATTCTCGTATTTCCCATCATCTTCCTGCTGTCATTTGGCATGTCGCGATGATTTTACTGAATTACTTCTTTTGCAGGATCATCAGTTCCTTGTTTCACGCCCTCCCCTTCCAGAGGAGGGGCCTCTTCCGGCGGATCTGGCCTCTGCTGTTTCTGAAGCCCCCGAAGCTAAAGAAAATCAAGACGGAGATGATGCCGAAGTATCGGAAGATGATACGAGCTCGACGATGTTGCCTCCTCCTGCACTTTCTGAAGATCTTGTTGTCGATAAGAAGAGGAAGCGTGTCGAAGAGCTCGCTTCTTCGAGTACCTCCGTCCAGAGAACTGCGGCCGGTGAAGCCCTTGTTCAAGAAGATGATCTAGAACTGTTTGACTTCATGGCATCGTAAATGTTCTGTGTACTCTATGATTTTGTTGTGTTTGCTTTTTTTTTCCCTTTTTGGGTTGTATAAAACCTGTTTCCTTTTGCTTTCTTTGCAGTGATGATGAGGACCCGAAGAGGGATGCTACCACTGCTCCTTCTGCTGAGGATATAACTGCTGATGAACCTCCCATGCCAGAAGTTGAGCCGGCCGTGAAATCTCCGAAGGCCCCCAGAGCTCCTATCAAGAAAATTCCCGTGTCCCGGAGCACCAAGCGGTCGAAAAAATCAAAGGAAGCCGATGTTTCCCTCGAAGCCCATGAATCCGTGGACTTCCCTGATGATGTAAGTGTTTATCCTCCCTTATGTTTCTTGCGTTATCCGCATACTCACGTGTTCGCTCCTTGACAGGCATTGATGAAGAAATTTGTCGCCTTGGGCACTGAATGTGCTGAGTACTTGAATGTTGCTAGAGCTTCCGAAGGTGAATTACTTTTCCTACCTTTGCTTATCTTGTATGCTTTTCTTTGCTTGTTGCTTGATCTTTTCTTTCCTCCTTGTTGTCCTGCAGCTGCTTTAGCGATAGCCAATGCTCGCATTTCGTCGCTGGAAGCTGAACTCAGCGCTTCTCGGAAAGCCTTTGATGCCGCGACTGCTGCCAAGGTCAGTGCTGAGAAGTCGAATAAATCAACATTGGCTAAGGCAAAGAAAGCGGAGAAAGCCTTGGCTAATGCTAACAAGGAGCACCTCCAGCGGGAGCAAGCTGTGGCTGAGCGGCTGAACACAATGTCTGCTGCTGCTAGAGGTACATACTGTACCTTTCTTCTTCTACTACTTTTTGATTTATTTGTTTTCTTATACTTGCTTATATATTCTTCTTCAGCTGCTTTCTGTCTTCTTGGTTCTATAGAATACACTAGAGTGCCTACGCCGACTTTGCAACCAGACAGCGATCCTCTCATGGCTGCGGTTAGCTTGCTTGAAGCGAATTGGAAATCCATCTGAGACATCTTCGAGTTAGTTAACCATGTTCTTACGCGGATTTTTGTTGGGTTGTGGCCCAAGCAAAAGGCGGAAGTGCCACACAATGATGTGAAGAAACTTGCCCAGGCCTTCTACACCACTGACGACCCCCTCCTTTAGATGAAAGGCCTTTCTTTGAAGCGTGGTGCCGAGGGGGCCATTGCATTTTCATATGCACATGGTGCGGAGCTTGACTGGGAGAAGGTTGGCTCTTCCCATGGCCGCACCCGCTCAGAGCTAAAGGCTTTCTTTGAGAAGGCGAAGAAGTTTTCACCCACCATTGTGGCGATGATTTCTCCCTCTGCGGCTTCTTCTGCGCCAGCTTCTTCGACACCAGCGACGAATGACTCCGCGCCTCCTCCGACTGCTGGTGCTGCTTCTGCCATGCCTTCCTCTACCACGGAGCATGACGCTGAGGTGGCATAGACTTAGTCTTCCTATTGTTTTATTCATCTCTTTTGTTGTAATGAACTTCTAGTTATGCTCTGCCTGAGAACTGGTCAAAAGGCTTTGCACTTGCTTGTGGATATCTTTTCTAATATGAAATGCTTGAATGATGTTCCTGAGATGTGTCTTTTCTTCTGATTGACTTCAGCCTTTGCTTGCTGGTGAATCATCGGGTTATGATCGAGCTCCATCCCCTGATGATATATTCGCTTCTGGGATTTCCTCGCCTCCTCGACCTCCTTGTCGATGTGAGGAATATTCCTTCAGAGTTGCGGACCTTGAGAGCCGCCTATCCTTGATGAAACGCCAGGCATAAGTTGCTCTAGACAAGGCTAGTAAGTCCCATGGTCTCGTAAGATAAGTGTCTGATCTCGAAGACAAAGTGTCGGGTCTAGTAGCGAGAATCACTCATTTTGAGGAGTGCGAGTCCTTTCTTCTTGGTATCGTCGAGTCTGTTTGCGAGATGTTACTTTGTAAGTCTTCAGGGAGCCTCCCCTCTTTGTTTTTGCTCTGACTTTCTCCGTGCTAATTTTGCTTGTACCGCAGGTACCTGCCTCGATCTTGTTGGTGAATCACGTTGGGTTACTGAGCGGATTACTGCTCTTCAAAGTGTTGCTCAAGGAACTGAAAGCTTATGGTCCAATCCTCGCCGTTGTCGTGCCATCGTGCTTCTTTAGGATCGTGCGCAGTACATTGGCGAAGCTGTTGATGGTTGTCGTAAGGCCCTGACAACCATGTACTCTGTCATGCTGCCACATAATCCTATGCCGAGGGATTTTAGACAGCTACACGAAACTTTCCGGACGAGCCAGCGAGTCCACCTCCTTATAAAGCTGAACTTGATTGCTGGTGCTAATTTTGCTCTTGGATGGATGCGAAAGTGGAATCCAAGACTTAATTTCGACCGCATGTCTCAGAGTTTGCCTCCAGGACGAACTACAGTTAGAATTCACATGGATGCAACGCTGGAACCAACGAGGAGGATTATCTCGAGGTTATTGCAAGAGGACGCCAGGTTTTTCTAGGAGTATCATTATTTGAATCCTTTTGATGTGGATGACTCAGAGCCACCTGCTCCGTGATTTGGATGTATATACTTATTGTATTCGTGAGAGTGCTTTTTCCTTGGGTCGTTATCCGAGAAAGTTTTAGTACTCAAGGCGTCTTATCCATTTTTGGCGTTTTGCCGCGTTTAGACATGTAAGCTTAGATATGATGAACTTGTCTTTATTATATTTTGTAATGTAAGATACATGGGGTGACCCAAGAGATCCGGCCTGTGACCTGTGTTCTGGATCTAGAGAGCATTGCCCTAGGATGACTTGTGGCTTTTATAGCCTTATTCTTCTACCCTACTCTGGTGTTCTTGATACTTATGCCGCCGTGGCCTTCTCTTCTTCCCTTGTAGCTTTGTCTTCTCCTGACTCTTCTACTCATGGTTTCTTCGTCTCTGGTTATGCGGGACGCCCTTCGGGTAACTTGTCGACTTCTGTAGTCGCGATTTTTGCCTTTTCTTTGGGTTCTCCGTAGCTGGCTATCATGCCAAAGTTTTGCGCCATATTGTGGAACTCCTTGTCGCATAGGTCTGATACCTCAAAACTTCATTTTACCGTGATGATTCCCTTTGGACCTGGCATCTTGAGTACTAGATACGTGTAGTGAGGTACTGCCATGAATCGTGAAAACGCGGGTCACCCGAGGATCGCGTGATACTGAGATGGCCAGTCCATGACTTCGAAATCTAGCTTTTCTCTTCTGTAGTTTTGTCGGTTGCCGAAGCAAACGTTGAGTGCTATCCGACCTAGTGGATAATTGGCACTTCCTGGTACGATCCTGTGGAAGGAGCAGTCTGTTGGTTTCAAGAACTCTAGTGATATATGCATTGCTCTAAGTGTCTTTGCATATATCAAATTTATTCCACTTCCCGCATCCATGAATATTCTGTCGACATCATAGGTCCCGATTTGAGCTTTGAGTACCAAGGGCGCATTTCCTGGCCAAGGTACTATTATTGGGTGATCATCTCTGCTAAATTCAATGGGTTGCTCTGACCAATGCAGATACTCTGTTGTTGCTGGTGGTGAAGTTATTGCGAGGTTGACTTGTCGAGTTATGCTTTTCTCCTCTTTGTTCGACTTGGGCACTGGCTGTATCATTGTTGTAATGTGCCCTTTAGATGGAACATATCCCTCGTCGTCGTCGCGTCCCTGATTCGATTGATCTTGGTTCTTGTGAGCTCCACTGTTTCCTTGTTGGGTTGCAGGTGCGTTGCTTGTGTTTCCTTCATATCCTTGCCGTTTTGCTTCGGCTTGCTTGTTGAGTGCTACTTCCTGCAGTTTTAAGAACGTAGTGCAATCTTTCATTGCGTGTCTGGATACACGTTTTCCATCGACAAACGCAGAGTGAATGTGGCATGGTCCATTGAGCATATCTTCTGGTGATGGGTTATACTCTCTGGATTCCCTTGGTTGAAACTTTCTGTAATCTTCTTTTCTGTAGCTACGGTATCCCGAGTTTTTACGGTCGTTGCTCTGGTAGCTGTTATCTTTGTATCCTGCGGCTACTTGGTTGTGAGAGCCATAGTTGTCGTAGTTGCGGGATCTTCTGCGTTGACCTCCATACCTGTTTCCTCTATCATCCTCTGGTGATCGCGTGCTTTTATTGTTGCACGCATCCTCTCCATCTGCAAATCTATTTGCTACATCCATTAGATCTGATACTGTTTTCGGCTTTATCGTGCCCATCTCTTCGACTAGGTCTCCTCGTCGTAGCCCAATTATGAATACGTCTATTCCTCTCTCATCTAAGACTTCGACTGCCGAGTTCTTGATTATACTCCACCTTTGGATGTATGCCCTCAATGTTTCCCCGCGTTGCTGCACGCAGGCTTTGACTTCTTCTATAGATGCTGGCCGCTTGTATGTCGACTTGAAATTGCTCATGAATTGCTTCGTGAGTTCTTCCCAACTTTCAATTGTTTCCTCTCCTAGTTTGCTTAACCATGACCTTGCTGCACCGGTGAGGTGTAACTGCAAACTTTGCATTGCTGTTTCCCTGGTTCCTCCTAATATTTTTACTGCTTGCAGGCATAGTTTTAAAAACTAAACCGGTTCGATGGTTCGACCAGAAAAAACCTGAACCGAAGCCCTCACCGATTTTTTAAGAGTCACTGGTCCAACTAAGAAAAAACCAGAAAAACTTCATAAAAATAATATGTTTTCTCGAGGAGATGATCCTAAAACCTAGAATGTTGCTCCAAATACTTTGCATAAGGCCTAATACCACCTTTACTACACTTAGTTTGTGATCTACTATGAAAGCAAATATAAAATATATGATTTGATGCTATTTTTTTCAAAATTAACTTAATTATTTATTAAATTTGATGGTTTTTTGTCGCTATTGAACCAGCTGAACCACCGGTTGGACCGGTGAACCAGTGAGCCAGACACCTCACCGGTTCACTCACCGGTCTGGTTTTTGAAACTATGCTTGCAGGTAGTCTAAAAGCCATGACTGTGGCTCCTGACATCCATCGTACTTTTGCTGGTCATGAGGTAATTTGAAGCCTTTGGGTACTGGCGTGATGCGAACCCTGCGGGTAAAGCATGGCGCCCCCATCTCCTTTTCATCATCTTCATAGTCGCGTGTTTTATCAGGAGTTCTGGATCGTCGGGTTCCTTTGTTTTTTGGACTACTATATCATCCTGGTGACGGTGTCCTAGATCATCGACTTCCACTTCTATGCCGAGGACTGTTGTGACGGCGTGGTGACCTTGGTTTATGGGTTCCTTTGTTGCGATACGTTTCCTCCTCTTTTGCTGATAATTTGTTGCCTACCATCTTCAATCCGTTTAATGCTGCACGATGCATATGTTCCCTTGGATCTCCTGGATTTGGTCGTGTTGTTTATAGGTATGCTTGAGCTACCACCAGTACTGCCTCAGGAGTTTTTGGAATAATGTTTCCTTGCTCGTTGACCGATAGGAAAGACGAGTCGAGGTTTTTGGAGATGCTTTGTCTATCTGAGTACTCAAGATTTTCATATCTTGATCCACGTCGATAATGCCTTCTGTTTGTGTATGACGCGTCACTTCGTGCTTTGTAAGCAGCGTCGCTTGCTGCAATGGCTGAATCCTTCCTTTTCTGTATTTCGATTCTCTCCTTTGCTAATTGCTTCGCCTGCTGCCTTAGGACGTAATGGTATCCCAAAAGCATGTTTTTGCTGGAGTTTGTTGGTATGAGCGTGCCTGGCTCTACGGCTATTTTGATTATTCTCCACTCATCGATTGATAGTTGAACTTTCTCCCTTGCTATGAGGGAGTCCGCGGTTTCTCCTTCTGCTAAGTGGTTTGCTCCTCTGTTTATGTTTGCTGGATTGAGCACTGGATTGTTGTTGTCGTCGAGTTCTTCTGAATTGTCTTCTGTGATGGCTAGTATCTGGCATCGATTGTCGAGTTTGCCGTTGTGACTTGAGAAGATCGAATTGTCATCTTCAGACAGTTCTAATCCTATCTTCCAAGTGTCCGTTGATTGGTCTGAGATGTCGTCATGGCAGATCATGAGATCTTTGAGTTGCGCTTCTAAATCGATATTTTCCATGGTTTCGTCGCCTTCTGCGATTTTTCTTTCTTCTGCTTCTGCCAAGCTGACCGGCGAGTTTACCTCGCTGGAAGAACCTTTTGACGATTCTGACATGGCTGCTGTTTTGGGTTCACTTGCCGACGGATCCGGTTTCGTCGGATCTGAAAGGCGAACCGAACCTAGTGATCCGACGCGAAAGTTTAGACTTCCGATCGTCAAATCCATATCTTGATCCATACTCTCGAATACTTGCGCAAAACTTGACTGGTGAGGTCGAAAATCAATGGTTCCGAAGGGTATCTGGATTTCATCGACTTGCGGATTGCTATTGGCTGAAAGCGAAAAAGCCATCGAATTCATGATTCCAACGCCCAGAGTCCCCACGGTCGGCGCCAATTGACGAGGGGTTAACTCGACAAATGTCCTAGATGAAGGACTTAGGATCGGGGAGATAGGGCGTCGGATGAACTCGAAGGTAAATTCAATCAAACAAGGTGGCTATGAAAGTAAACATGGTGTAAAACCTGGCTTGCTTTCAATCTGGCCTACACCGTCCCCTCCTGGCCCCTATATATAGGTGGCCAGGTCTCGAGGATCGGGTAGGGTCCGATACAGATTACAATATCGACATACGGTAAGAACTCGTATTTCAACTAGTATTACAATTGGGCCTATCTTAACGGGCCTCAGGGGTACTCAACTAACGGGCTCTATTATCTATATCCTTGTCACTATCTATGTGTGGTCTAGTTAATTAACACGCGCGCGCACACACACACATGATCATAAGCCAAATATAGCAAGAATGGGTCATCACCACGACTAAGTGAGGGAAACTGGATTATAAGTACAAACTTTGCTACACCATTCGTCATACATATGCAATCATCAGTCAAAATATAACAACACTGCATCATGAGCATGGTTAAGTAAACACTGAAGTTCTAATTATAGAGTGTGCAGGAACTGTTAACTATCATATATTTTTATAGACGACCATGAGTCAAATATGGCAATAATGTAGAATCAACATATGCATGGTTATGTTACTATGTTAGCAAGTGAATTAAGAATTTATAAGATGTTTTTTGCCATGACCTTAATCTTAAGGATGACTGTATGGAATGCCCTGCTGCTTTGGCGCAAGTTTCAGAGTACAAGAAAGAGCATGTAATAGGTAGGCAAACCTGCAAACAATAGAAATATAATAATCCAACAATATCAGAATTATAACAAGATAGTTCTAGCATAGGTAGGATAGATATTTATATGAATATTTATTATGTATGTGTGGTAATATTAGTCACATACATAATAGAATCAAACCAGCATGCTATAGATAAACCAACGCACATCATGTACAACAACAGTGCCAGGAGTTTGTAGTTATGTCCAGGAACTCAGGAATCAGCACACAGTACACATCAAAAATAATAGAAGGATTTATCAAATGATGGTGACAACAAAAGCTGAACCATTGCAATACTACAAAACTAGCAGTAGATAGATCAAGTACATGATCATGAACAAAATAAGATCAAAAAAATTCATACTTATGATGAGAAATATAATTTAATTAACTTCTAAACATATAGAACTGCCCTACATGACCGGGCAATGCCCTACTACTTAGCGACGGTTTGACAGTACAATAAAAGCATGTAGCCTTGTAGGCAGACAAACCTGCATACAAGCCAAAAAACAAAATCAGAAGTGTACCAGGATATATAGTTCTACTGTAGTTAAGATTGATTTCCATGAACATTAGCATATATGTGTAGACGGTATTAATCACATACATACTATAATAAAACCAGCATGGTAAACACTACTAAACAACAACACCTACGCATATCACTTACAACAATAGTGCTAGAGCATTTCCTGGTTATGTCCAGGAGCTCAAAAATCAGAACACAATACACAACAGAAATAGAAGGATTTATCAAATGATGCTGACAACAAAAGCTTAACCATTCCAAGCCTAAAAAATCAGCAGTAGATCAAGTACTTGATCATGAACAATATAGGAGTAAACATTATCATGTACTTAAGCTAAAATCATGGCTTTAACTTTTAAACATACATAACTCTACTACATGACCAATTAGAAATGAAGAAACTATTAGGAGCAGTTCAGTAGACTATTAGACAAGCTAGCTTAAGTATTGATCAAAATGTATTAGATATTGTATCTTGGAAAAATATTCGTGAAAACCAGTAACAATTGAATCAACCCTAGCTAGTCAAGCTACGGCTTGAATCGCGTGCCTGGTTGATATGTGGGGTTTAGAGTTTCCAGCGGAGTTAGGGTTTGCCTAGGATTCGGAGATTGGGTTTAGTGCGCATGGACAGCGGCCGATCCAGACCCAAACGTGATGGCACATAAAGAGCGGAAAGAGGGGTTCTGATGGCCAGAAAAGGAGAAGAAAGAAAGATGAGGATGGCTGGATGAAATCACTTACCTTGTCACCGTCCAGTTCCCGGCGTGTCCGGATAGATTGATGCGGTGGCCGAGGGGATGCAGACTGTCGTGAGGCCGAGGGGACGAAGACTAGGGTGAGGCCGAAAGAGGGGCAAAGCGGGAGATGGGATGGTGGCATGGAGCGGAGGAGAGGGGGGCGTGCCGGTTTTGGGGATTGAGCCATTGCTCTAGATTTGAGTTTGGGCACGAATGGGTGGGCGGGCGGGGGGGGGGGGGGAGGGGATGACTTTGGGAACGAATGGGCGGGGAGAAGGGGTGAGTTTGGACATGAATGGGCGGGGGGGGGGGATTTGGTCTATAGAAAATTTGGCAAAAGCACAGCGCAGTTGATATGTTATACCTACTAGTGGTGCAATAGTACCCGAGGCCGTCATCAACGATTTGATAGTTCCTTCGGTTTCTGCAGTGACGTGCAGTGTAGATGCCAGTCACTGTTATCTGGAACCTACAATAATATGCACTTAGTGAGTGTCTTATACACTTATGAGTTTTCTTCAATTTCAGAAACTTTATAATGGCAAGAGCATATGACATTAACCAAAAAAAGATAACAACCTAGCATGCTAGCTATAACAATATAGTCATAACACATGAGCACACATATTTTACATGCATAACTTGAATTTAGTGAGGACCAGTACCATGAATTTATGCAGGGCTACAATATGACAATGTCTTCAAACTACCACAAATAAAAAAGGACCTTCAAGCCTTAACATAGTTTCATCATAGACTACTATGCAGGCAGAGTAGGAACATAAGCAACAAAGAGGAAAGCCCCAGACTTTCCACGGTTAAGAAAGAAGAGCAGCTTGTCTTGTATTTTCAGGCCAGGGTTCTTTGCTAATGAATTCCCTCCAGCCGTTCACGCTAGCACGTCCACCATCATCCGAAATCGTGTATGAGCCCTTAACAACAGTGTTAGGATGACATGCAAGTGTAATGTCAGCAGACGACGACATGTCCTTGGGAACAACACGAGCGGGGATTTTCTGTTTCAATGTAGAAAATTGCAAACATATATAAGCACTTTATGTTTTGAAACAAGTCAAGGAAGAACATATAACAAAGTAGTCTGCTTACCAAGTCTTTCTTGACGCAATTTTTCCAGTTCAAACTATGCAACAGTGACACACATCTTACATCTAAATGCCCAGCCTTGTGATACTCCAAAATATGATTAAGATTGTCAATATATGTTAACGCATGTTTCATCATTCTCCAGTTTAGTGTGGTTCCATCAGTAGCAGCCAAAGAGTCAGCTAGTGCACATTTTCTCTTTGATAAGTTGTAATACGATGTCAATTAGAAAAAACAAAAGTAGAACTTTAAAACTTGGCATATTACTATGCGGAAGCCACACCAGCAAGTGCGATGGATATAGTTGTGCCCTCACCTGTCCTATCTGCTTCGTTGCCTAACCTGGGGAATGAAACCCTAGGATCTGTCACCACAAGGTATTATTACAGTTGCATCATTGCTTCAAATTTTGCATTTGTCTTGATAAATCTATGATGTGTAGACTATCAGCCTTGCTTGGAAGTGGAACTTCCCGATCTGGCCCACCTATTGTAGCTGCAATAAGCACCCCTCCCAAGTCCGAATCGTTGCCTAAGATACCGAATGGAAGCCCAGGCCCTATCACAAAAAGGTACAATTGCTTTTTATTACATTCCTTACATGTTGCATTTCATTTTCATAATTGCGTTGTTGCATTTCTATTGACACTTCTCAATTCGTAGACAATTGGAATTGGCATTGGCTGGAGGCGGAACTTCCCGACTTTTTCCACCTGAGGCAACTGCAATAAGCACCCCTCTCATCCCTGCCAGGCTGAATCGAAGCCCAGAGCCTATCACAAAAAGGTATCATTATATTATCTTTTTCATCGTTTGCACATTGCATTTATATTTTAACAGTTTGCACTTCTATTGACCACGTCCCAATCTGTAGACAATTGGAATTGGCATTGGCATCGGCATTGGCTGGAGGTCGAACTTCGTGCTCATCTGAAGACAATCCTCAATGCAATTAGCAACTAGTTAATGACTTAATGAGTATTTGCGAGGTATTGGTGCATGGGTGTATGCTATTTGGTTGATTGGTTCACAGCTAGTTAGTGTGAATATTCTGATTGGTTCAGGCGCAGGTTCTAGTACCGGTGGACCCCATGTGGGAGGAAAATAACAGCAGATTTCAAACTTCAGAGTTTAGCCTGGCCGAGGATGGCGTGGATCACATCTGTGTGTCTCCCGATGCTCAGATCGATTTGGTTCTTTCTTCGACGAGCCTTCTTCCTTCTCCCACCAGCGATGCTGATCTCGAGGCATCGCCTTGGTCACCGTGCTGCCCCTCCGTGGATCTGATTGGCTCTCCCCGATCAGTGATGGATATGTTCCAGGTTTCTCTATCGCCGACTTCAGAGGCGGGCCCGTTGGGGGCTGTGGATTGCCGGCAGTCAGGAGGTAGCCAGCTGCTTGCGCAGGGCTTTGACAGCTTCCGGGGCTCCTGCAGACACCCCATCTCGCCGGTTCTTCCTAGGCCGTCCGCTCGGCGTTGCCGACCTAGGAAGACGTACGCGGGTCCGGTGAGACGTAGCCGTAGGATCGGGGGGCGCTTCGCCGCGGGCACTCCGATTCGACATCAGCAGCGTACGCTGATCACGAGACTCGGACTGGCGCGCGAGGGCGAGGTGATTGGTGACGAGGCTCTGGACGCGTACCTCGACCTGTTTGCGAGGCCCCTTCGCCAGCAGCACGTTGACATGGTCCTACGCCTCTTTGGCTGGCAGCCTGATGCCCTTCCTCTTTCTGATGAGGCTCTGGTGGAGTGTATGGTTTGAGTCCTGTGTATCTTTTAGCTTTTGCTCATTTGTCGCATTCAGTGTTGTAAGCATGGCAGATCCGGATATTTCTCTTGCCATTTGGAATGGCCGTGGACTTAACTCCCCTGCTCATCGTCTTGCTGTCTACCAGGCGATTTCTCCGGCTAATGCAGCTGTGGTCTGTATTCAGGAGACTAAGATGGCGGTTATCTCTGGCCGCGTGGTGAGGGACTGCCTTGGCCCCTCCTTCGACAAATTTTTCTTCCTGCCCGCCGATGGCACCCGTGGAGGGATCTTGCTGGCTTGGCAATCCGTGCTGGTTTCGGTCTCACACCCCCACTTCACAGCGAATGCGCTCACGGCGCGTATTTCTATTGGGAACGATCAAAGTTGGTGGTTCACTGGCGTTTATGGCCCCCAGACAGACGCAGACAAGAGAGCCTTCCTCCAAGAGCTGCATGATATCAGGGACCTGCACATAGGACCGTGGTTGGTAGCGGGAGACTTCAACCTTATTGTGGATCCGGCAGACAAGAGCCGGGAATGCCTGCACCATAGTATGATGGCTAGATTCCGGCGAGCTCTATCGGCCCTGGAGCTTAAAGAACTTTACCTCAATGGGAGGAGATTTACTTGGTCTAATGAAAGAGAGATTCCGACGCTGGAGAAGCTGGATAGGGTCTTTTCGACCATGGATTGGGAGACGCTCTACCCTGACGCCTTCCTTTCGGCCATGTCTACTGGCCCTTCAGATCACTGCCCCCTGGTGCTGAACCTCTCGCCTGACCTCCATCGGGGCCGGAGATTCCAGTTTTAGTCCTTTTGGACTAAAACTGGATGGCTTCCTGGATGTGGTCCAGGGAGTGTGGATGACTCAGCCCGATGAGCCCAACCCCTTCAAGAGGCTCGACCAGAAGCTGAAGGCTACGGCGAAAAGCCTATCTAGTTGGAGCTCGAAATTCATTGGCAACATTAAAATGCAAATTCTCCTAGCCACCGAGGTGATTCTTCGTCTGGATGTTGCTATGGACTCCCGACTGCTGTCCCCTGAGGAGCGTGCCCTTCGTCGCCTTCTCAAGAAGAAGTTGCTGGGGCTTGCTTCTCTCGAGCGGACCTTGGCGCGACAAAGGTCGCGTCTCCTTTGGCTCCGGGAGGGCGACGCTTGTACTCGGTTCTTCCACACCCATGCCAGCCATAGGAGACGCAAGAACTTCATCGGGCATCTCTTGGTAGACGGTCGACGAGTGACGGATCATGTGGATAAGGCAGAAGCCGTGGACTCCTTCTTTGAGGGTTTGCTTGGCACCTCGGCAGATCGCCCCTTCTCCTTAGACCTTGACTACTTGGGGATTCCCTCCATCGACCTGAGTGGGATTGATGGGGATTTCACCATGGAGGAAGTGCGGGATGCTATCAAGGGCATACCCCTGGACAAGTGCCCCGGTCCGGATGGTTTCTCTGCTCGCTTCTTCGTGGTCTGTTGGGACATTATCAAAGTGGACGTCATGGCGGTGTTTGACTCACTCTCGCGCCTTGACAGTCGTGGATTTGGAGCGGTTAACAGTGCACTCATCACCCTCCTTCCTAAGAGGCCCGGGGCTGAAGAAGTGAAGGACTTTTGGCCGATCAGCCTGATTCATGGCTTTGCCAAGTGGGTAGCTAAAGTGATCGCAAACCGGCTTGCTCCCCTTCTCCCTCAGTTGGTGGGGCCTCACCAGAGTGCCTTTGTACGTGGACGTTGTCTTCACGATAACTTCATGATGGTTCAGGGGACAGCCCGCAAGTTGCATAGCTCTAGACAGCCAGCGATCCTTCTTAAGCTGGATATCACGAAGGCCTTCGATACGGTGGATTGGTCCTTCCTGCTTGAGGTTCTCAGGAAGATGGGTTTCGGAGACAGACTCCTTGCGTGCATCTGCGCCTTGCTCTCGACGGCCTCTACCCGTGTTCTCCTGAATGGGTTCCCGGGAACTCGTGTGGGCTATAGGCGTGGACTACGACAAGGGGACCCCCTCTCCCCTCAGCTGTTCATCCTGATCATGGAGGTTCTTCACTTCATGCTAGAGAAAGCAACTCAGGAGGGCCAGTTAGCCCCCCTTGCTGACACAGGCCTTCGCCAGCGTACGTCTATTTATGCAGACGATGTTGTTGCCTTTCTCAAGCCACGAGTGGATGACCTTAGGACATTTGCTGCGATTGTCGATGATTTTGGGGTTGCTTCAGGGCTACGCACTAACCTCAGCAAGTGTTCAGCACATCTGATCAGATGCCCAGTGGACGTGGCGGCTCAGGTGGATCGAGAGCTGGGATGCCCGGTGCTACCTTTCCCGCTCAGATACCTCGGCCTGCCCCTTGGCCTTAGGAAGCCAACGGCGGCTCAGCTACAGTACTTGGTGGACGCGGTCGCGGACAGGTTGCCTAGTTGGCGGGCCTCCATGCTTAACCGCGCTGGCCGGCTCGAGCTAGTCAGGTCAACGCTAGCAGCTATGTCTATCTTCGCCATGATGTCTCTCGATGTCCAGATTGAGACCCTGCTCGCGATCGAGAAGATCCTCCATGGCTTCCTATGGAAAGGCCGTAAGAATGCGCATGGTGGCCACTGCCTTGTGGCGTGGGACAAAGTCTGCATGCCAAAGGAGCTTGGGGGCCTAGGTATCCCAAACCTTCGGAAGATGAACCTTGCCCTTCGAGCGCGGTGGCTCTGGTTGAGTCGAGTGGAGGCCTTTCGGCCGTGGAAAGAGTTCGATATCCAAATTCCCCAGAGGGTAACGGAGATCTTTGAAGCCGCAACCTCCTCGGTGGTGGGAGATGGGGCCCGTACTTTCTTCTGGTTGGACAATTGGCTACCGGATGGGCGCCTAAAGGACTTAGCACCGCACTTGTTTTCACTGATTCCGAGGAGGCTCTCTAGAGTAAGGATGGTGAGGGACGCCCTGGATGGTGGGTGGCTGGATGACATTCCCCCTGATCTTGATGCGCTTGCAATTCAGGAGCTGTTGGCGGTTGCAGACCGTGTGGAGGGACTTGCTATCACTGAGGGTGTGGCTGATGAGTTCCGGTGGGACTGGGGTGCCGATGGGGTCTACTCCTCGAAGTCCTGCTATCTTGGCATGTTTCGTGGGAATGTGGCCATGGTGGGAGCACTCCAGGTCTAGAAGTCCCGTGCTCCAGCCAAGTGTCGGTTCTTTCTCTGGCTTGTTTTACGTGATAGGTGTTGGACTGCGGACAGACTAGAGCGTCGTGGTTTGCCGAGGCCCTTAGCCTGCCCGTTCTGCGATCAGAGCCAGGAGTCCATCACTCATCTTCTACTTGGTTGTGTGCTGGCGAGGTCAGTGTGGACCACTTGCTTACGTTGGTGGGGCAGAGAGGACCGCCTCCCGTCGCAGATGGCCGTGTTTGTGGACTGGCTGCGTGCCTGGCATGGGGGGAAGGATGATCTGCGCGATTTTTGGACAGGCATTGCTCTTGTGTGCTGGTGCTTGTGGAGGCACCGCAATGACATTGTATTTGAGGGTGCGTCACCATCCTCCGGGGATGTTATTCGCAAGATTCTCGTTGAGGCAGAGGTGTGGAGGGCTGCCGGTCTCTTTAAGGCTAAGCTAGCCTCCGTAGATAGGTGGAGGGTTGGCGAGTAGTCGCGTGTGTTCTGTTGCTGCCCTAGGTTAGGCAGCGTGGAGTTGCGCCCTCGACGTCTGTGTCGACCGCGATATAATTCGGCCTCTTGGCCCTTCTTCTCTTAAACCGATATGTCTGTCCATGACGTATCCTTGAAAAAAAAATGTTCTTAAATGCACATATGGTATAAGTGTTACTCATGTGTTTTTGTCATCTAAAGTTCAGTAGAAAAATAAGTACATTTGTTGCCTGAGAAAAAAAAGACAGGGGTAAAAAGACAATGATTTTGCTAGTTCTAGCTGGATTGAGAATTAATTTACAGCTCTGTCAACTTCTTGACCTTTGGATTTATATCTTGATTCGTGCACCTCCTAATTGCATATGGGGTTTGTAGTTGCAGCCAAAATTTTCCAGCTGCATTGCACATAAAATTTGACCGGACCTAGTCGCGTCCAAAACATAAATCATCAATAAAGCAAGCTTTTTCCACAGCTAGTAAAACTAATGGATTTGGACAAAACAAAATCAAAGATACATATAGTTAATTTCAGAATCTTTTGACTTCTGTAAATGCACCCATCTTATTTTCTAAAAGAAGGTTTGATACAGCTTGAGTTCCAAAATGAAGTATTGGCCCTCTTCAAAAAATTTGCTCTTTATCGTGAGATATGTCTGTCACAGATTTTCGTTCCTTGCTTCAGCATTTATTCTAATTACGACGATCATAGTTGATCGCCACAATCCATCAATTTCCTGCCATCCCATGAGTGAATCGTGCAGCCAACAGAATAGGTTTTGTTATTACAAAACCAAAGACAAAAACTACCAAGTCTAACCGGACGCTAACTGAAAAACTCTAAAATTGTTCACAACAGCTAACTCTGTCGAAACTGAAGAAACCATACCTAGACTGAACTTAATTGATAACAGGGTTTATGCTAGCAGGCAGCAACCTTTTGATATACGCGTTGGTAGTGTAGCCTACCGGTATCTACATGACGTCACGCTAAGAGCTAATGCAAAGAACCCAATGGGATTGGAATATGAACTGAATCTGGAATATTATTCTTATATTCTAGGACTTGTGGTATGCTAGTATGAAACTGTACCCTCAGTAATCCCAGAAGGAGGATGCATAATATGCTTAACCAATCAGCAGCAAACTATCCTTCAATAAAAAACAGCAGCAAACGAGAAAGCTCTCCATCTTTATCGTGCAAATTGTTGACAATTACTCAAGAGAAGCAGAAATTCATTCACTTTTCATCCTTTCTAAACATTTGCTTAGAGCAAAGAAAACAATTACTACGAGTTAGCTATTACTTAATCTCCTCCTCATTAACCTCCTGTTTCTTGTTCTTTCCCTTCTTCACTTCATCCTCATCTGTATCCCTCACCATCTCCAGGCCGTCGTTGCTCCCGTCCACCACCGTGGCCGGCGCCACCTTGAACTGGGCGTAGATGTCCCCCTTGTAGAAGCTTCTAGTCCTCCACACCAACACGAGTGACACGAGCACGCCGGCGAGCGTCACCCCCGTGATGATGAGGAACGCGTGCTTGAAGCACTGAACCCCCTTGCAGATCTTGTTCCCAACAGCGGCCACGCCGCCGTGCTGCCTGGCGGCCTCGGCGTCGTACATGCGGCCGGCGATGCGCACGTTGAGCACATATGCACCGATGGGGCTCGCCGCGGAGCCGAAGTTGAAGAGCGTGGAGTAGTACTTGAGCCCGAACAATTCGGAAATGATGGAGAAGAGCAGTGGCCACTGCGCGCCGAAGCAGAAGCCGATGATCACCGACGCGGCGTAGAGCGATTGCGGCACGCCGAAGGCGATGAAGAGGTGGCCGACGCTGGAGAGGAGGAGCACCGCCGTCAGCGCGAGCGGCCGCGGGAACCTGTATCGCGCGAGGAAGAACTCCGACATGTAGCCGGCGCCCACGCGGCCGGCGTAGTTCCAGATGCTGATGAGGGAGACGAAGGTGTTGATGCTCTTGGCCGGGTAGCCCAGCGACTGCCCGATCTGCGCCATGTTGTCGATCGCCGTCAGCGTGCCGCCGATGCCGAACACCGACACCACGAACAGCACCAGCATCTCCACGCTCACCAGCGCCTGCATGATGGAGAAGTCCTCCCCCAGCGCCGGCGGCTTGAACATGCCGGTGAACCAGCCAAAGCCACACGACGGCTTCGTGTCGTCGTCGTCGTGGTCTTTCGCGTTGCTTGTTGCTGGTTGTTCGACGGCGATGGCCGGCGGATGCTGAAGAGACTCCTCCAGCTGGGAGACGGCCTTGTACTCCTCCCTGATGACCACGCCGAGGGGGAGGAAGAGGATGATGAGGAGCACGGTGGCGCCGACGGCGTACGCGGCGTGGGTGAACGTGGGCACCTGCTTCTGCACCACGATCATGACGAGGAGGTAGGTGGCGAGCACGATGGAGATGTATAGGAAGTAGAAGAACGGCTTGGTTCTAGGCTCATCGCCTTCGGCACGGCGAATGTATGGCAGGACGCGGATAACGTGCACGAAGAAGATGTACACGGCGGCCGGGAGCCACGCGATGAGGAGGACGAGCGACTTGGCGTCGTCGCCGTAGATGGCGAGGTAGAGCTGCGTGTAGATGGCGCCGCTGAGGCCGACGAAGCCCTTGAGCAGGCCGATGACGATGCCTCTGCTCTCCGGGAAGTTCTTGACGCAGGAGACGAGCGCGCCGGTGTTGGAGAAGGTGAGCGCGTTGGCGCCCACGCACATGTAGATGGACATGAGCCACACGGGCGGCGCCGCCGTGCGCTCCGTCAGCGCGAGGTACACCATGAGGTACCCCGCCAGATTCATGGCGGCGCCGATGAGCAGCACGGCCCACGTCGGCGCCACCTGCTGCACCAGCCCCGAGACCACGCCGACGTTGGTGCCGAGGTCCTTGAAGAAGCCCAGGGTGTTGAGCGTCTGCTGGTTGTACCCCAGCGTCGACCGGAGCTCCTTGGAGTAGAGCGCGAAGATGTACGTCGACCCCGACGCCGCCATACAAACCATGGACGCGAACACCACGTACCACCGGCTCCGCATAACCCGCGAAGCGAACGCCGGCGTGCACATCACCGCCGCAGACCCCTTGCCGTCGGCCATTTCTTCTTGCCCTCTCTAGCTCCGACGATCTCTGTTGGAAGCAAGGGGAGACTGGTACGGTACCAAGTGTAAGCTTTGCTACTTATAGCGACGTGACGGCGCCGTGTGTGTACTAGTTGACTGGCACGATTGGAGCATGGACTTCAGAGACAGCTGTGACAGATAGGGCAACTAAGAGATTAGGAAAAAAATGATAAGTACACGCAATGTTTAGCTGCTTGTAGACTTTTGGTCACGTTGGCAAGATTTGGTTGGATGCTGGTGCCATTTCAGACCTTGATTTTGTGTTAGTTAATCACTGGCAAGCTCACCGTGTGACCGAGATTGTTTATGAAGTAATGGCAGCTAAGGAGAGTGGACTTCACCATCTAGCACATGCAAGTTCTCCCGACTATTAGCACACAATCGTGCGAATCTAATTAGTAGAGGCAAATCCTTCTATGGGAGGAACGGGGTGTCTTAATTAGCTTTTGTAGTTATCTAGTTATTGGTTTTTGAGATTTGCTAATTCGTCAACTAAGAATTATCTTTGTTCTCAGTCCCCTCACTAACTGTTGGATTCCAGCTAAGTTGCAATATATAGAGATTTTTTTTTCAGTTGCACACGAGGTTGCAATTGAGATTTCTACTAACTGCAACATAGGTAGCAACTGAGAAAAATGACCTAGACTGTCAAATTGTTTTGTGATTCGTGTTAGTTATGAGTTGCAACTGAAATTCAAAGACACCACATACCACATGACTGAGAAAAGTTAATTCTCGGTCGATTGAAAATTAGTCACTTCTAAGAAAAACCACCCTTTAACTATGCATTTGCAACTGAAGGAAGAACTCATGCAGGCCCAATCAAGGTTTCTCTAGTATTAGAGCATGTCTAGCAGGCCCCTTAAAACGCGGGTACCCCGTATTATTCCGGCGGGATAGGGGGTGACGGCGAAATGAGCCATCTAGCCGGCCCCGTATTCGGGCCGACCCATATCGGCAGAATACGGGGCCCATCGAACCCACCCCGCCGCCCCCTACAAATACAGGGTGAAGGTGCGAGTGGGGGTCCAACCCCTCACTCGCAACCCTAGCCCCGCCGTGCACCGCCGCCAGCCTCTACCACTCCGGCGAGCAATTCCCACGCGCACGCCGCCGCATTTGCACCGCCGCCAGCATGAGCGCACAGCGTCAGAGCAGCCTCTCGCCCGCCGCCGGATCGAAGCCGGACACGGTGGAGGAGGCGTGGCGCCGCCACTGCAAATACTCCGCCGTCGGAAGTCGGCATGCGGCGTGCAAGTACGTCGGCTCCGAGTGGATGCCGCCGACGCTCCAGGACTTCGCGGAGGGCGGCCGCTACCACAAGGTCGACCCGCCGTTGAAGCCGATGAGCGGCGGCGATTTTGAGAAGTGGCGGCGCGGGTGGGAGCAGGAGCGCGCGTGGAAGGCCGCATGGGAGCAGAAGCATGCGTGGCAGGGGAGCTCCAGCGGCGGAGCGCCGCGAGCCGGCGACGAGGAAGAGGAGGCGGAGGAGGGGGAGGACCCCCTCTTCTTGGAGGCGGTGGCCGCGTCCAAGAAGGAGGCCGCCGACAAGGCTCGGGCGGAGGCGGAGGAGGCGGCGCAGGCCATCGCCGTTGTCAATGAGCTGATGGCTCGGGAGGCCGCCGCCACCACTCCGCTCATCATCCTCGACGACTAGGCTAGCATTGTAGAAGTCGCGATCCAGTAGGATCGCGCAATTTTGTATATCCACTATCTATGATCAATGTGAAGAACTACCTACGAATTCTCCCGGGGTTTGCATTTTTAAAAATACGGGGTGAAATAAGGGATCTGTTAGACGGAATGATTCGTGGCGAGCAATTTTTTTGATACAGGGCCCTGTATTCGCTCGATACGGAGCGAGCAAATACAGGATCTGTTAGACATGCTTTTACGTGACACTTGCCCTTTTTCGTGGAAAATTCACGCATTCCAAATACGCAAACAAGTATCTTAGTAAGCACTCGAGGTACATGTGGGAATAATTATATAGGAATCAGAGACAGCTTTGGGAAGCTAGAAGCGTGAACTAGTATATAATATGCTCCAACACATATTGTGCACTTCAAGCATGGATACCATCAATTATTTTAAGCAACTTTAATTGAGCCCTCCAACAACATTTGATACTACTCCATACACTAGTGGAAAACGGGCCTTTGGCCTGGACCCTTTAGTCCCGGCCTCCATCTGGGCCGGGGCTAAAGGCCCGGCCACGTCGCCCCAAAAGACCAAGCCGCCCGGGAGGCTTTGGTCCCGGCCCGTAACGACCCTTTAGTCCCGGTTTGAGACACAAACCGGGACTAAAGGGCTACGCGCTGAGAGGCCCCCCCTGTGCGCACCCTTTAGTCCCGGTTTGTGTCTCAAACCGGGACTAAAGTCCTCTGCCTATATATATGGCTGCAGCCCCTCTTTCCACTCTTCCTTGCATTTTTCTTGGATGGATCTCAGTGGGTGTGTGCTAGCTCTCCTTTTTGCATGGATGCACTAGAGGTGTTTGATGAAATGTGTGTTAGAGCGATGCCGCTTCAGTTCACCGAACACAACTACGATATGAGGTGCCCGAGCCACGCTTAAGTCTCTTCCTCTTTATTTCCACTTATTCTAAAAGGTTAGCAACTATATTTTCTCATTTAGACCGTGCGGTACTAATTTTTAGGATCGTGATTATGTTTGATATACTGTTGCATGACGCAGATGAGCCATCCATGGATGTACGGTGATCGACGCACCGCCGCTTACAGAGAAGGCGTGCATTCTTTTCGAGATGCGGCCGATGCGAACAAGCATGGTGGTGGCTATATGTTTTGTCCATGTGTTGAATGTCGGAATGAGAAGGATTACACTTCCTCAAGAGTCATTCAGAGCCACCTGCTTCGGTCCGGTTTTATGTCGGGCTATAATGTTTGGACCAAGCATGGAGAAAGAGGGGTTATGATGGAAGACGACGATGAAGAAGAAGAGAACGATGATGACAACTACCGATCTATGTTCCCTGAGTATGCTGATACCGCAATGGAAGACAATGAAGAAGAAGATCAGGGTGCAGAACGGGAACCAGATGAGCCCGCTGATGATCTTGGCCGGGTCATTTCTGAAGCACGGCGAGGCTGCGACACAGAAAAGGAGAGGTTGCAGTTCGAGCAGATGTTACAAGACCACAACAAATTGTTGTACCCAACTTGTGAAGATGGCCAGAAGAAGCTGGGTAGCACACTGGAATTGCTGAAGTGGAAGGCAGAGACCGGTGTGACTGACTCGTCATTCGAAAAGTTGCTGGTACTGATGAAGAAGATGCTTCCAAGAAAGAACGAATTGCCCGCCAGCACGTACGAAGCAAAGAAGCTTGTCTGCCCTCTAGGATTAGACGTACAGAAGATACATGCATGCCCTAATGACTGCATCCTCTACCGCGGTGAGAAGTATGAGAATATGGATAAATGCCCGGTATGCACTGCATTGCGGTATAAGATCAGAAAAGATGACCCTGGTGAGATTGAGGGCGAGCCACCCAGGAAGAGGGTTCCTGCCAAGGTGATGTGGTATGCTCCTATAATACCACGGTTGAAACGTCTGTTCAGAAATAAAGATCATGCGAAGTTGTTGCGATGGCATATGGAAGATCGTATGAAAGACGATAAGTTGAGGCACCCCGCTGATGGTCGGCAGTGGAGAAAAATCGAGAGAGAGTTCCCGAGATTTGCAGGTGACGCAAGGAACTTATGGTTTGGTCTGAGTACAGATGGCATGAATCCTTTTGGGGAGCAGAGTTGCAGTCACAGCACCTGGCCCGTTACTCTATGTATCTACAACCTTCCTCCTTGGTTGTGCATGAAGCGGAAGTTCATTATGATGCCAGTGCTTATCCAAGGTCCAAAGCAACCCGGCAACGACATTGATGTGTACCTAAGGCCATTAGTTGATGAACTTTTACAGCTGTGGGCTGAACCAGGTGTACGTGTGTGGGACGAGCACAAACAAGAGGAATTTGACCTTCGAGCGTTGCTTTTCGTAACCATCAATGATTGGCCTGCTCTTAGTAACATTTCAGGACAGTCAAACAAGGGATACAATGCATGCACGCACTGTTTAGATCAGACAGAAAGTATATATCTGGACAAATGTAGGAAGAATGTGTACCCGTACAATCGTCGTTTTCGTCCGCCCAAGCATCCCTTAAAGAAAAAAGGCAAGCATTTCAATGGCAAGGCAGAACCCCGGGGGAAGCCTATCATCCGTACTGGTGCTGAAGTATTTGATATGGTCAAAGATTTAAAAGTAATCTTTGGAAAGGGTCCTGGCAGCCAACCTGTTCCTAACGACCCTGATAAGCGCGTACCCATGTGGAAGAAGAAATCTATATTTTGGGAGCTACCCTATTGGGAAGTCCATGAGGTCCGCTCCGCAATCGACGTGATGCACCTGACGAAGAATCTTTGCGTGAATATTCTAGGTTTCCTGGGCTTGTATGGGAAGTCAAAAGATACACCGGAAGCACGGGAGGACCAGGAACGTCATAAAGGAAGAGATGGCATGCATCCAGGGCAGTTTCAAGGGCGTGCCAGCTACGCTCTTACTAAGTAAGAGAAGGAAATCTTCTTTGAAGTCCTTTTCAGTATCAAGGTCCCGACTGGCTTCTCGTCGAATATAAAGGGAATCGTAAATATGAAAGACAAAAAATTCCAAAACCTAAAGTCTCATGACTGCCACGTGCTTATGACGCAATTGCTTCCGGTTGCATTGAGGGGAATTCTACCGGAAAATGTTCGCCTGGCAATTGTGAAGGTATGTGCATTCCTGAATGCAATTTCTCAGAAGGTAATCGATCGAGAAAGTCTATCAGGGTTACAGATTGATGTGGTCCAATGTCTGGTCAGCTTTGAGTTGTTGTTCCCACCATCCTTCTTCAATATAATGACACACCTCCTAGTTCACCTAGTCGAAGAGATTAGAATTCTCGGTCCTGTGTTTCTACACAATATGTTCCCCTTCGAGAGGTTCATGGGAGTCTTAAAGAAATATGTTCGTAACCGTGCTAGGCCAGAAGGAAGCATCTCCAAGGGCTATGGAACAGAGGAGGTCATTGAGTTTTGTGTGGACTTTCTTCCTGACCTTAAGCCGATTGGTGTTCCTGAATCTCGGTATGAGGGTAGGCTGACAGGAAAAGGCACACTAGGAAGGAAAGCAAAAGTATGTATGGACGGGCATTCTTTCTCGCAAGCACACTACACAGTTCTACACAATTCCACCGTGGTGGCTCCGTATATCGTGAGACACAAGAATATTCTACGCTCCGAAAACCCGGGGAAGGCTGACTCTTGGATTAAAGGGGAACACGAGAAGACTTTCGGTAGTTGGTTGCAGATACATCTCATGAATGACGACACCATTGGAGATCAGTTGTACTGTTTGGCCAGGCCACCATCTTCGACTATATGTACTTTCCAAGGGTATGAGATAAATGGGAATACATTTTACACGGTTGCCCAAGATAAAAAGAGCACCAACCAAAACAGTGGTGTCCGCTTTGATGCAACAGACGAGAATGGGCACTGTTTGGAAACATATTACGGGTACATAGAGGAGATATGGGAACTTGACTATGGACCTACTTTTAAGATCCCTTTGTTTCGGTGCAAATGGGTGAAGCTGACAGGTGGCGGGGTATTTGTAGACCAAAAGTACGGCATGACAACAGTGGATCTCAACAATCTTGCATACATGGACGAACCATTCATCCTAGCCAACGATGTCGCTCAGGTTTTCTATGTGAAGGACATGTCTACAAAAACGAGAAAAAGAAATCAGCAAAAGAAGACATCGTCCGATGAGCCAAAGCGCCACATAGTTCTTTCAGGGAAAAGAAACATCGTGGGAGTAGATGACAAGACAGACATGTCAATAGATTATAATAAGTTTCATGAAATTCCACCCTTCAAAGTGAAGACTGACCCAAGCATCCTACTGAATGATGAAGATTCTCCATGGCTACGACCTAGAAGAAAACAGAAATAATAGTTAGGATTGTTGGTGCAATAATGTAATAATGTATTAAATCTTGTATGTAATGCATGATGAAGATTCTCACTAGTTCTTTTCCCGTCCTGCTCTTTTTATAGTTTTGTCAAATTCTCAAATATGCAAAAAGAATATTAATAAACATAGTTTTTAATTGAAAATGGCAAACTAGTTAATATTTGGATAGTTAAAATAATTAATTTGTAAAATAGAAAATAGTTTTGAATTATCTATTCAATTTCAAACACTTTTCATTTTTATAGTTTTGTCAAATTCTCAAATATGCAAAAAGAATATTAATAAACATAGTTTTTAATTGAAAATAGCAAAATAGTTAATACTTAGGATAGTTAAAATAATTAATTTGTAAAATAGAAAATAGTTTTGAATTATCTATTCAATTTCAAACACTTTTCATTTTTATAGTTTTGTCAAATTCTCAAATATGCAAAAAGAATATTAATAAACATAGTTTTTAATTGAAAATAGCAAACTAGTTAATACTTAGGATAGTTAAAATAATTAATTTGTAAAATAGAAAATAGTTTTGAATTATCTATTCAATTTCAAACACTTTTCATTTTTATAGTTTTGTCAAATTCTCAAATATGCAAAAAGAATATTAATAAACATAGTTTTTAATTGAAAATGGCAAACTAGTTAATATTTGGATAGTTAAAATAATTAATTTGTAAAATAGAAAATAGTTTTGAATTATCTATTCAATTTCAAACACTTTTCATTTTTATAGTTTTGTCAAATTCTCAAATATGCAAACAGATAACTATTTATAAACCAAATAAAAGAAAAAATAGAAAATAGGCCTTTAGTCCCGGTCCGTGCCACAGACCGGGACTAAAGGCCCTGGCTGCTGAAATCCCCGCCCGAGGCCTTTAGTCCCGGGCGGTGGCTCAAACCGGGACTAAAGGCCCCCCTTTAGTCCTGGCCTGAGCCACCGCCCGGGACTAAAGGTCCCGGGGTATAAAACATTTCGGCTTCTTCCCCGCCGCTCACACTTTGCAGTTTTCGCGCGCGAGGAGCTCGGACGCCGCCAGGCTGCCTCGCCGCCGTTCGGCCGACGCCCGCGCCAGCCGCCGCAGCGCCGCCAGTCCACCGCGCCGCCGCATTGCAGCACCCGCCAGCCGCCCGCCGCGACCGCGCCAGCCGCCCGCCGCGACCGCGCCAGCCGCCCGCCGCGCCGCCGGTCGCCTCCAAGCGCCGCCGCGCCGCCGCGCCGCCAGCAGCCCGCCGGAGCACCCGCCAGCAGCCCGCCGGAGCAAGACGTCTGCAAGGTTTTTTTCGCAAAAAAATTTAATTTGTTAATTAGTTAGAGTGTTAGGGTTAGGGTTAGATATAGAATTAGTTAGCTAGTTAGATATAGAATTAGTTAGAATAGAATTATTTTAGTTAGATATAGAATTAGTTAGAATAGAATTATTTTAGTTAGATATAGAATTATTTTAGTTAGATATAAAATTATTTTAGTTAGATATAAAATTATTTAGATAGATATAGTTAGAATAGAATTATTTTAGTTAGAATAGAATTATTTAGATAGATATAGTTAGAATAGAATTATTTTAGTTAGATATAGAATTAGTTAGAATAGAATTATTTTAGTTAGAATAGAATTATTTAGATAGATATAGTTAGAATAGAATTATTTTAGTTAGATATAGAATTAGTTAGAATAGAATTATTTTAGTTAGATATAAAATTATTTTAGTTAGAATAGAATTATTTAGATAGATATAGTTAGAATAGAATTATTTAGATAGATATAGAATTAGTTAGAATAGAATTATTTTAGTTAGAATAGAATTATTTAGATAGATGTAGTTAGAATAGAATTATTTAGATAGATATAGAATTAGTTAGTTAGAATAGAATTATTTAGATAGATATAGTTAGAATAGAATTATTTTAGTTAGAATAGAATTATTTTAGTTAGATATAGAATTAGTTAGAATAGAATTATTTTAGTTAGATATAAAATTATTTTAGTTAGAATAGAATTATTTAGATAGATATAGTTAGAATAGAATTATTTAGATAGATATAGAATTAGTTAGAATAGAATTATTTTAGTTAGAATAGAATTATTTAGATAGATGTAGTTAGAATAGAATTATTTAGATAGATATAGAATTAGTTAGTTAGAATAGAATTATTTAGATAGATATAGTTAGAATAGAATTATTTAGATAGATATAGTTAGAATAGAATTATTTTAGTTAGAATAGAATTATTTAGATAGATATAGTTAGAATAGAATTATTTTAGTTAGATATAAAATTAGTTAGAATAGAATTATTTTAGTTAGAATAGAATTATTTAGATAGATGTAGTTAGAATAGAATTATTTAGATAGATATAGAATTAGTTAGTTAGAATAGAATTATTTAGATAGATATATAATTTTGTTTGCGAGACCATTCGCACGTTTACCTCTGAGCACAAGGATTACAGATACGATGTAAGCAATAAACATTCACACCTCTATTTTTACTCGTCATTCTTTGTTATCATGATTGATATTCATATTCATCTCCTCTTCTTATATAGTACACGGCCATGCGGGAGAAGTACCTACCAGAGCAACGCGCGATTGCTGTTGCAGAGGAGCTAGCGGCCTTTCTGAGGATAGAAGCTATAGACGACAAATGACGATTTAGTGTAGCTAGGGGCCATTACTGATGTTGGTCCATGTAATCGAATAGACGGGCTCTTGTCCCGATAATTCTGATCTCCATATAATTGTATATATATGCTCGCTTGTAAGATAAGTTAATCTTATATATATGCATAAACTAATTCCCGAACACCAAGGCACCAAACGGGGCATCACGTTAATCCCCCACGTAAAACCCTAAAACCCCTAAACCCTAAAACCCTAAAGCAAAAAACAAAAATCTGCAGATGCCCTTTAGTCCCGGTCTGTGTTACAAACCGGGACTAAAGGTCCTGGCCCTGATTCGCTCCGAGGTGCCCACGTGGACACCCTCCAGTCCCGGCTGGTAAGCGGGCCGGGACTAAAGGTTCAGGCTTTAGTCCCGCGGCTGGGGTCCCGGTTTACAAACCGGGACTAAAGCCCCTTACGGGCCGGGACTGGAGGCCCCGTCCCCACTAGTGATACTGGATTATAGGGCAATTATGAAATTTGAGACAAATTTTGACCTTTAATTTTAGTCAAAAATATATGATATATTATATAAAAATTATACAATTGGATTCATATTCAAAAGAACTTTCCAATGATATAATTTTTATGTTATATATCTCATATTTTATTGACTAAAATTAATAATTAAAGTTGGTCTTAAAATATGCAATTGCCCAATAATCCGGTATGGAGGAAGTAGTAGAGTACTGAGACAGGATGAATTCTCCGAGATACGATTAGGTTTGGTTTACCATAATCTAATGCTCCATGCCTTGCATGATGTAGTGATTCTATGGGTTTTTGTCCAGCCACCTGGTTCGCGTTGACTTAGGAAGATTCCTAGCTGATCTTGATTGGCCGCACGACGATCATGACCTCGTTGATAGGATCGTTGCTGTAGTTAAACAAAGATAGCGCATGTTGAATCTATAGTTCTATATGCATATGCACAACTAATACTGATGAATTTTCCCAGTTGATAAACAACCAACGAAGTATGACAGCTAGATAATGACATATACAGATTAATCGAACAGATCTACAGGCCGAACTATTGCATAATTGTGCTAGTTGTACTATTCAGCGACGCAATGTGTGGCTACAGACTTCAAATTCCAGTGAAGGTTAGGGTATATTATGCTTCAGATTTTATGGCTGCTATAAGGTCTATTTTACTCTAGCTCACATCCTGGATGGCCACTACATGAGGGGTTTAGGGTTTGAATATGGAGCATGATTAAGAGTAAAATAACCATGTCAACGCAAACTATAGCACACAACACGAACTATAATTCATCGTGACTATAATGAATTTAGTGTAACTTTTCTTGACTATATAAGCAAATTACCATATTCAAATGCACAACAGATAAACCATGATCATAAAACATGAATTAAACTAGTCGTGCAAACTGGACAAATAGATGAACATATTACATCTAAATGGAATAAACAAATCACATCTAAGCCGAATGCTAGAACAAAAAAATTTAGCATCATATCAAGCATAGAGGACAAGAACACATATGGTACAGCAGCGGGAGCAGACCCATTCACATTGTCATTGGTTTCGTCAGACAAGTCGCTGAAGATGTTGTTGACATCCGAAAAGAAGTCATAATCGTGGAAGGGGCCTTCCGAAGAGGTGTTGCTAGTAGTATCATGAGAGCGCTCTCCAAAAATCTGACCGCTCATCACTAGTGTAGATTTAGGAGAAGCGGGTTCCGGAGGCCTATTGTCTCATCTTTCGATGTACGCCGGAAGATGGGATGTGGAAGACGTGAGTGGCAGAGCTAAGTAGTGGAACAAGGCAGTCTAATGTGTTGCACATATGTCTAGGGAGAGGAGCTACTTTGTTATAGGCGGTAGAGGCAAAACGAACAATCACATAGAAGTTGAAGAGATGAACGGTTCAAATTTTCATCCCCACTCGTATAGAGCATGAAAACATTCCAACTTTGGATAAAGTATTTAGATTCTCCATTATATGTGGAAAAAAGAAAGACAACATACACACATGTGACAACACACGTAGCATAGATGTTCCCTTGGCCCGGCTCATTCCCGAAACCCGACACGCATGCGTCATGACGATGCGGTGTGAGGCCGTTGGTGGAGGAGGAGCGTGCATGTATGTCTCCTCTTCTCATGCTGATAGACCAAGTGAAAGAGCATCCCTTATAAGGAGGTCTAAATTGTTGTAAACTACTAATGTGGTGCTAAACTTTATTCCCACCTCTTTCCATGCATAAATGAGGGAAATGGGCATTTGAGTTTTCACCATGAATTACTAGTATTAAATGGGCTTCCCAAACACTATACAATTCCAACAATCCACCACCAGAGATCCTAAATTCATATGGAGTTTGCTTATATGGTTCGGAAAGATTGTTTATATACAGTTGCTTGGCGGAGACTCTTAAGTTGAATTTTCAATTAGAATTCTTTGCTACACTAGTTTGCAAATTGAATAGTGAACTAGAAGTTTTAATTATACGTCCTAGTTTGACACAAATCCTAGACCGGCGTTGCACAACCGCAGACTTCCCCGAGGTTTGGAGCTTATATGTCATACTCCATGGACTCCCGTGAGTATATTAGAGAGCACCCAAATCTCATGGACTGTAAACTTTGACAGTCAAACTCATATAGGTGTGTTCTTCAAAGTATGTTTTTGCAGAATATCTCTTCTTAATAAGTCACATAAAACACATTAAGATAAATATCAACCTGACATGCAAATTAGGAGAGTTGCGAATCTAGGAGAAGTGGTAAATTTAATATAAGCATACTTTCCTCCCAACTGACCAATAGCTTGTCTCCCAACTATACTCCACGGGATCTCCGATCACATAGAGTGGGTTACCAGTATGGTCAATTCATAATATGGGTGTCAAACCTATCTCCCTCGATGCATTTTCTATCACATTACATGATAAAATATTTTGTGAAAGGGTCTGCCAAATACTTAGAATTTTTGATATGTATGTATATAATCAAACACAATAATTCTAGAGTTTCTCACTTTTTGACAGATTTAATCTCCACTTGACATGCCTTGATGATTTGATATTATCCTTGGAATTATTCACCTTGATGATCACAATTTGATTATCACAGTTCATCAAGATAGCGAGTAATATTGGTTTGTTAACCACATTTCAGTCCATCAAGAGATGACAAAGTCACTCTACTTCAACATTGATTGGGTCTAATGTTCGACAGTAGAGGTCAAAATACTGCAAGTGTCTATCCTTTTTTTGTGTAAGTACGAGGAAAATGCTACAATAATTTCTAGGTCCATGCTACAAGGATTTATCGCGTTTTGCGCAAATATGTTTCTGTAATGTTGGATGCGATGTTTTTGTTTTGTTGCAAAACATTATAAACTAGGAACATTATAAATGGGGATTTGTTGTATATGTTGTTGCTTTTGTTATCTAATTTTTTTTGCGGCATTTCACAAGTTTTGCACAGTCATGGGAAAATATACATAGAAAATATGTTATGTCTAGTACAAGTATTTTAGTGATAGATACATTCATATTAGCGAAGAGTAATAATATGGATCGAAGGGAGTATGTTAATTACGTTTCCGTTTAACTATCCGCGGTATACTACTTGTACTCCTTTTAAACACCCACTAGGCGGCGGATGAACTCTTTGACTATCTACGGTTGCTCCTTTTCATCAGGGAGTGAGGTAGTACGGTGGAATAAGCCAGAGGCATGATGCACGCTCGGGTGGAAACTACGGCAAGCTCGCGGACGAGGTCGGCACCGTTGACGAAACCAACCCCTCTCCCGCACACCTCGTGCCTTTTTTTCCTCACGTGGACGGGGACAGGCGGACTGGTTCGTCGGCCGTTCCCGCAGGCCCGGAGCTTGATTGAGTACATGCATGCCGTGTCTCCACTGCCACTGCGCCCATACGCGCGCGTGTTCGGCCCGAGAAGTCGGGATCTGATCTGGATCCACTGACTTGCCTGCGCGCCATGCATGCAGCTTTATCAATGCGTGTCCATGTCCTCGCCCTTGCGTCGGCGGCTCCGGTGCGAGGCTGGGAACGGTCTTCGCAGACGGACAAAGCGCGGATTTGTTTTTTGTTTTTTTGATGATGGGATTCGTTGGCTGCCTAGTCTCACTCTGACCTTCCAGTTTGAACGTACGACTAGGGGTTCGCGATATCTGCAGCGACTGACTGCCCAATCAGTTGTGCTCGAGTGTAATACTAACATTCAGTCGCCCACAGGCGGCAAGGGCCCCGAGAGAACCAGACGCAGGCCAGCCAGCAAATCCTAGGGCGCGATTTGTAGCCTGCAGTGTTTTTTGGACTCCCTGGACGTAGGCGCGGGGGGTCTGGGTCGCACTATGCGATGCAAAAACTAACTTGTGAGAGAATAACGAGATTGGTAGGGTAGGGCTCGATGCCTCTAGGGCTCGGCCGGTATCATGTATTTATATTAGAGTTACAAGGGTACAAGGGTGAGTTCGGTTTGGTTTACAACACAACTACACAAACTGACTCATATACAAGTTAGGTATCGTACAGGTATGTTTATCACCCTCCCTCAATCTCAACTTCGGAGAGGTTGAGATTGCGCCTACAAGAAATAAACTGTGGCAACAGTAATGGCTTGGTGAAGATATCAGCTAGCTGATCCTTGGAGGAGATGAATCTGATCTCAAGTAACTTCTGTGCAACCCGTTCCCGCACAAAGTGAAAATCGATCTCAATATGTTTTGTGCGAGCATGAAACACGGGGTTGGCAGAGAGATATGTAGCTCCAATATTATCACACCATAAGACAGGTGGATTTCTTCGAATTACTCCAAGTTCACCAAGGAGGGCTTGTACCCAAATCAACTCAGCAGTAGCATTTGCAAGCGACTTGTATTCTGACTCCGTACTGGAACGAGACACAGTGGCCTGTTTTCTGGCATTCCAAGAAATCAAATTGCCTCCATAGAATATAGCAAATCCCCCCGTTGATCGGCGGTCATCAGGATCACCAGCCCAATCTGCATCAGAAAAAGCAGAGAGGAGTGGCATGGTAGAGGAGGGACGCAGAAGTAGACCATGTGATAGAGTACCCTTCACATAGCGAAGAATGCGTTTGACCGCCGACCAATGAGCACATCTAGGGGCATGCAAGTATTGACACACCTTGTTGACAGCAAAGGACAAATCTGGTCGTGTCATGGTAAGATACTGAAGGCCTCCTACAATACTGCGATAACGAGTAGATTCTTCAGCAGAAAGAGGAGTACCATCATTAGCCGAAAGTGTTTCAGATGCAACCATAGGAGTAGTAACCGGAGCACACTTCTGAAGACCAGCTTTCAGCAATAACTCTGAGGCATATTTGCGTTGACTCATGAGAAGACCACCGCCACTTGGCTGATGTACCTCAACGCCAAGAAAGTAATGGAGCGGGCCAAGATCCTTAAGAGCAAAAGTTTTACCAAGCTGATGGACCAAACGATCAGTAGCTGCAGACGAGGAACTCACCACAATGATGTCATCAACATAAACAAGAAGATATAATGTGAGTTCAGGCCGTCGCAGAATAAATAGGGAGGTGTCGGCTGTGGAAGGTGTAAAACCAAGTGTTGCAAGTACGGAGCTGAGTCTGGTATGCCAAGCACGCGGAGCTTGCTTAAGTCCATAGAGAGCCTTATCAAGCCGACACAAGAAACCAGGGTAGCTAGGATCCTCAAAACCAGGAGGTTGTCGCATAAACACCTCTTCCTCAAGGACTCCATGAAGAAAAGCATTCTGAATGTCAAGTTGCCGAAGATGCCATCCCTGAGTAAGTGCCATTGAAAGTAACACACGAATAGTAGTGGGCTTGACAACAGGGCTGAAAGTATCCTCATAATCAAGTCCATGTCGCTGCTTAAAACCTTTGGCAACTAGGCGAGCTTTGTATCTGTCAATGGACCCGTCAGCTTGCCTTTTGATCTTGAACACCCATTTGCAATCAATGATATTCACTCCAGAACGAGGTGGAACCAATCGCCATGTCTCATTTTTCTGGAGAGCAGTATACTCGGCCTCCATAGTTATGCGCCAATGTGGAGATGCAAGGGCAGCACGGAAATCATATGGTTCAGTATTCAGCAGTGTCGGATCAGAAGACTTGGTAGTGCTCCAGGCGACAGTGCCATCAGTGCGAACCTTCTTCTGACGAATGCCATGCTGTAGACGTGTAGTCATGCGGGGCTGATGGACCGGGGAAGGCCCAGCTGTAGCTGTCGGTGAATGGGCTGAAGTGATGGGCGACGGAACCATATCTGCTGCACCGGTCGTAGAGGAAGCTGAGTCGGGGGAGCAGGCAGTGGGCGACGCCGACCCACGACGCTGGTCCATGCACGCAGGGGAGCCCATGTCTGCATGGGGTGCATGCAGATCGACGTCCGTGGGAGACGCGCGAGCGATGTCCTCCGGCGGTGGGTGACGATTAGCAACAAGAGGGGTAGTAGGCTCCTCGTCAAGTAACTCAATACGTGCTCCGCGCCCCGAACCTGCACCATGGTTAGCCAACAAGCTAGGAGTATATGCGGCATCAACAAATTGGTCAGGATTTAGAAGTAGATTATTAGAAGAGGACGGTGTGGTAAGAGACTCAGATATGTGTGAGAAAGGAAACACGTTTTCATCGAATACAACATCCCTGGATATATATACGGTTTGTAGGAACATGGAGACACTTGTAACCTTTGTGAAGAGAGCTATATCCCAGAAAAACACACTGTTTAGATCGAAACTGAAGCTTGCGATTATTGTATGGGCAAAGATGTGGCCAGCAAGCACAACCAAACACTTTAAAAAAAGTGTAGTCTGGTGTTTCACCGAGAAGACGCTCTATAGGTGTTTGCATGTCTATCACACGGCTAGGTAACCTATTAATGAGAAAACATGCGGTAGAAAAAGCATCGCTCCAAAACCGAAAAGGGACACTCGCATGAGCTAAAAGAGTGAGACCAGTCTCGACGATATGACGATGTTTACGCTCAGCGGTGCCGTTTTGTTTATGTGTATGAGGACAGGAAACACGATGTGAGATGCCAATGTCATCAAAGAATTTGTTTAACTTGAGATACTCGCCACCCCAATCACTCTGAACATGTATGATTTTTTTGTTTAGTAATCGTTCAACATGTTGTTGAAACTGAAGGAAAACTGGGAATACATCAGATTTATGTTTTAAGAGATAAAGCCATGTAAAACGACTATAAGCATCGACAAAGCTCACATAAAACTGATGACCACTGACAGAGGTTTGAGCAGGACCCCAAACATCTGAGTAAATAATTTCAAGGGGTGAAGTAGTAACACGAGTAGATAATGAAAAAGGTAACTGATGACTCTTGCCTTGCTGACAGGCATCACACACTAAGTTTACAGCTTTATTGACCGAAACTAAAGGGAGCTCATGACGACGCAGAATATGTTGAACAATTGGCGAGGCTGGATGTCCTAGACGCGAGTGCCACTGGTCGCGTGACACCTTGATACTGCTGAAGGCTTGCTTGACAGTGGATGGAGAAACATTATAAAGGCCTCGGCGTGTTCCCCCTCTAAGAAGAACCTCCCTGGTGTCCCGGTCCTTAATAAGAAAATACCATGGATGGAATTCATAGAAAACGTTATTATCAAGGGTAAGACGTTTGACAGAGAGTAGGTTGCAAGTAACTGATGGGACATGATGAATATTTTTAAGGTGTAGAGGTTTAGATGATGTAGGAAGGAAGGATTGACCAATATGTGTAATGCGCATACCTGCACCATTGGCTGTTTGGACGGTGTCCTTGCCGTGATATTGCTCCTTGATGGTCAGTTTGTTGATGTCGTTGGAGAAGTGATCCGTCGCTGCAGTGTCCGCATACCAGTAGGGGTCAACTGGATATGAGGAGGTAGAGGCGCCGGCATGAAAGGCGGCGACAGGAGAGTTGTAGTTCAAGGCAGCGAGCTGACGATCCATGTTTCGACCATCATTGCCGGCACCCAGAAAATTTTTCTGGAACCGTTTGAAGCAGCAAGACGCGACATGCCCCACCTTGGAGCATATCTGGCACACCGGGCGGGACCCACTGCCACCACTTGCAGGGCGACCACCCTGTTGTCCCTGTTGGCGAGAGGCAGGAGGAGGCGCTGGGGCCTGTGGGCGACCACCAGCAGGGTTGCCCTGGCCGATCCACTGTTGGGGTGGAGCCGGCGGTGATGGCTGGTAGGTAGGGGCGCGTCCACCAGTAGCGCGCGAGGTGTAGTTGGCGAAGTGGATGTCGGCGCCGAGTTCCGCGCGTCTCGCCTCCACGCGCTGCTCTGTATTGAGGAGCTGTGCGTAGACGTCACAGATGGGTAGAGGGTCGTAGGCAGGACGTGCGGAGATGCGATCCGCGAGTGCATCATAGTCCCCATCTAAACCGCCGAGCAGAAACTGGTTGAATTCTTCCGGCCGGAGCGGCTGTCCGATGGAGCTGAGGACGTCTGCTAGGGATTTGACCCTGTTGAAGAAGGCGGTGGCGTTGGGGAAGTCTTGCTTTTTGATCTTGCCGAGTGCAGTGCGTGTCTGCATCACCCGCGCAGACGACTGCGATGCGAAGCTGACCTCCAGAGTCTCCCAAGCCTCCTGCGATGTAGGGACCATCATCACCATGCCGATCACCCCTTCAGAGAGAGAGGAGACGATCGCGAAGAGGATCGATTGATCCTGCTGATGCCAAGCCGAATATTTAGGGTTGTCGATGGTGGAGGCAGGGGTGCCATCTTTCGCCGGGACTGCAAGCTCCTCGGGTGGACAGGGTAAGGACCCATCGACGAACCCGAAGAGGAGGTTGCTGCGCAGGATTGGATCAACCTGCGTGCGCCAGTAGAGGTAGTTTTCCGGCGTAAGCCGGATCGTGAACTTGTTGGTGAGGTCGATGGGGGCATCCGGAATCCGCGACGTCATTGCGACGCGGGCGGCGCTGCCCTTGCTCATGGAGATGCCGGCGGAGGTAGACTTGCCGGACGAAGCTCCTGGCGACGGCGACGGCGGCCGAGATTGGAAAAACCTAGGCAGCGGCGGCGGTGTAGGCGGAAGCGAACTTTTAGGGTTTTAGCTCTGATACCATGAGAGAATAACGAGATTGGTAGGGTAGGGCTCGATGCCTCTAGGGCTCGGCCGGTATCATGTATTTATATTAGAGTTACAAGGGTACAAGGGTGAGTTCGGTTTGGTTTACAACACAACTACACAAACCGACTCATATACAAGTTAGGTATCGTACAGGTATGTTTATCAACTTGGTCGTTTTGTTTGGTTGCCTATGTTAGCTCATAATCGTGATCATGTATCTGCATTGGTTATTTAGTGTTCTGCATGTAGTAATTGTTCAGGTGAAGCTCACGGCTGAGTGCATCCGGCGAGATGCTAAGCTCTGTGCGATGCAGTTGCGTGGCAAGATGCAAGTGTGCTGTGCGATACATCATGGCCGTGAGAAGCGGCAAGCGCATGAAGGTCTCAAGCTGTGATCCCTTTAGTCATGGTGAGACCGAGAGAATTGGTCTAGGTAGTTCTCTGCATGCTAAGTTTGTTAGCTGCATGCGTGTGTGTGTGGCCGGTTGAGTGGCGTAGAGTGATTTTAGGAAACTTGATCAGGTCCGTGAGCGCATTCATAGCTGATAGTTGAGTTAGTGGGCAGTGTCGTGTGTGCGTGTATAGAGCAGCTAGGTGGTGTTAGTGGGCACCTTCAGGCACTGCCTATTTAAGTCCATGTAAACAGCTTGTTTATTGAATGAGAAAGAAGAGAAGATGTAGCCACGGTGGTCAACAAGGAAAGTGTCTCTAGGCAAAGACATTGTGTTCTTCCTTGGTTTGTGTGTGTACGGGTGTGTTCTTGTGTGAAGAAAAAGTAAGATTGAGAGTAGAGGTTGAGAGGTAGTAGAGGAGGAAGAGGGAGCTGCGAGGCGCAGCTCCAACATTTGGTATCAGAGCCTGAAGATCCAAGATGGTGGTGGCGGCTCGGCGGACTCCATGAGAGATGGAGGCCAGTGGCGCAAGGAGGCCGGTTGCGGTGTGATGCCGCTAGCAGCTTGTTGCGGTGTGATGCCGCTAGGAGCCGATGGCGGTGTGATGCTGCCGCGAGAAAATGATGGTGCGATGCCATCATGAGTAGCCGACGGTGTGATGCCGTCACGAGGCGGCGGCGGTGCGATTCTGCTGGGTGCCGATGGTGGTGGTGCAAAGCCATCGTCATCGAGAAGGGTTGTTGTGAAGCCAACAAAAGTTGCAGTGTGATGCCGCGACAAGATGGTGTGGTGACCGGAGCTGCGAGGGTGTCATCCACGACAAGATTGTTGCAACACTGCGATGGCGTAGTCATGGCTGTGGGTGGTCCGCGTTGAAGATTGGAGAATCAAGATTAGGGGGGTGATTGTTAGCTCATAATCTTGATCATGTATCTGCATTGGTTATTTAGTGTTTTGCATGTAGTAATTGTTCAGGTGAAGCTCACGGCTAAGTGCGTCCGGCGAGATGCTAAGCTCTGTGCGATGCAGTTGCGTGGCAAGATGCAAGTGTGCTGTGTGATACAACATGGCCGTGAGAAGCGGCAGGCGCATGAAGGTCTCGAGCTGTGATCCCTTTAGTCGTGGTGAGACCGAGAGAATTGGTCTAGGTAGTTCTCTACATGCTAAGTTTGTTAGCTGCATGCGTGTGTGTGTGGCCGGTTGAGTGGCGTAGAGTGATTTTAGGAAACTTGATCAGGTCCGTGGGCGCATGCATAGCTGATAGTTGAGTTAGTGGGCAGTGTCGTGTGTGCGTGTATAGAGCAGCTAGGTGGTGTTAGTGGGCACCTTCAGGCACTGCCTATTTAAGTCCATGTAAACAGCTTGTTTATTGAATGAGAAAGAAGAGAAGATGTAGCCACGGTGGTCACCAAGGAAAGTGTCTCTTGGCAAAGACATTGTGTACTTCCTTGGTTTGTGTGTGTACGGGTGTGTTCTTGTGTGAAGAAAAAGTAAGATTGAGAGTAGAGGTTGAGAGGTAGTAGAGGAAGAAGAGGGAGCTGCGAGGCGCAGCTCCAACAGCCTATGATACACTGTTTCGCACATGAGAGGAAACGCTGCCTGCAGTGTTTGGTTGCTCACAGTACCATTTCATGCAACGCTCACGCTGTTTGGTTGCAACACAGGCCAGCGATCTGGTAACCTCTTCCTTGAAGAGGTGAACATACCCAGCACATAGCATACAAAGTTGAACGACCTTAAACTATTAGTTCATCATTGTTACGAATGCATCATGAGCTACCCCAAAAAACCAACAGCTCATGATGCATCACAAGTTCATCAGCGGAGTGGTATTAGTACCATCTCCTAAAATATTACAGGTCTGGCATGAAGTTTTCTTCAGTTCCTAGCTAGTGAAATGAATATTAGGCAAGCGATAGCAGACATAGCAATAGCATAGGCCAGGTGAACTAAGCATGGTGCTTGCGCAGCCACATCCTAAGCCAGATCTTCCTGTCTGCCGCTGTCATGCGAGTGAAGAAAGTAATGTCGGTCTTGTTGTCCTCAAGGTGGTCGATCGCGGCAATCAGGTTGGAGGTAGAGTACACCTTCTTCCAGTTCACGATAGGTGCTTGATCGAAGATGCGCTTCATCTGGCGGTAGTTGATGATGGGCTTGTTCGGCAACTCGACGTCCTTCGGGAATTTCTAACATTGAGATGAGATTTGGTTAGTTGACTGAACCATAGTAGTTTGAACATGTTGATCAAAGAAGTGATATGCAAAGCTCACCATGATCAGATGCTTGAACTCATCCTTGTCCACCACGATCGCACAGCTTGTGCTATCAAATGTCACCCCTGGAAGCTTCTTAAGCTTGCACACCGTCACCCACTTCGCTTTCCACTTCCTCATGTGGTTGTACACCTGACCAGGGGTGACGGTAATGTGTGTGAAATCTTTTACATCATTGCAGACACTTTTCAGATAGCACTCTTTGAAGCCGCGGCTCAAGTTAAGCCCCCTGTCGACAAGCTCGAAAATCCTGCTTAGGACAAACTCTAACAAACTAGGATTCAACACCATGTTTGGTCTCGCCTCCACCACACATGGTGAGTTGTCAGGCACCATCCATGCCATAGATGGAATGTGTTTCATTAGATCTAGAGATGGCAGGATGACCTACACCACAACAATGAACAATGGCAAGCATGGCAATCGAGTCAATATGGTTCAACAAGATGACCTACAGCACTACAATGGCTAGCACAACAATGACAAGGACAACAATGGCAAGCACAACAATTGCAAGCAGAGCAATGAGCAATGGCAAGGCCAAAAATGCTCACATTCAGGGGAGTCAGATTAAGCGCTAATGTTGGAGAGCTCGAAGGAGTGGAGGGCAGCACCACCGTGCCAGTGCTAGACGGGGTGGAAGGCAGCACCACCGTGCCAGTGCTAGACGGAGTGGAAGGCAACACCACTGTGGCTATGCTCGACGGGGTGGAAGGCATGACCTACAAAATAGGCAAAACCACCACTAAATCGACTATGAGGCATAAATCGACTAAGGTACTATCTAATCCTATCATGTGCGAACTAGATCTATGGCATCTACAGATACATCCAGAGCCAGGGATTGAGAGTTCTTACCGCTGGAACAGGGGTCGAGGAAGAAGGAGAAGGGACGCCGGAGAAAGCCGCCGCCGAGCTCCTTGCCACTGCCGTTGCCGAGCTCCTCCTCTTTGCCACTGTGCAAGATCTAGCCATGGCTTCAGATCTCCGAAGGGGACGAGCTCAATTTGGGGGAAATGGCGGGTCTGAATTTCGGCGGTGAGCACTGAGCTAAATAAGGGGCCGGAAGAGCGGGCGGTGACCGAAATTCTCCCACCGCTTTTTCGCCACACAGCCTGAGCTCGCACCATCTCCGCCGCCTGCATCCACGTGTACGCCGCGTTCTCGAAATAGCTCCAGAGGAGGGTGGCTCTAGGGAAACGCTCGATTCGGACGTTTCTCCGGGGCCTACTGTGGTGACCCAGCATACCACTGCAAGTTGTAGTATGCAAGTCACTGACATAACACTCGTGAAGTACCATTTCACAAATATTACATCCCTCAGAGTGGTACAACAGAAACATAGCGGTCTTTTATTCAAATACTTCATATTACAAGCCACAATCTTATAAAGGACTCCAGTTCCTCCTCGGTCCAAAGAGGAACACTAGTAGGTTCAACTTTGATACTACAGACCTTAACTAGGACTGAAAGAAGTAGACTAAACATGATAACTGACTCAAGTCACTTTATTTTATAAGGTTGGGTGCGACTCAAGCTACTACTCTAAACTACTAGTTGTCGGCCTCCTCCTCGGTTCCTTTGCTGCTCCCATAGGCGATGGTGTAATCCACGCCTTCGACTCCACCGGAAAGGTCCGGCTCTTCATAGTAGACTTCCTCGTAGTCCTCCGATGCTCCTTCAGTTTCCTCGTTCTGGCCCTCCGAGTCTAAGCAAGGGTTAAGAGGGAATAGGGTGAGTAACGAGCGTTACCCAACAAGTTCATTTAATAGTATAGAGGTGTTTGATACACTAGCTATGATCGTAGACTCAAAAGTCTTAGGTCAAATGCAATTTTCATAATCATTTCTTCAAAGATTGCTTTTATTCAAAAGAACTATGTCCGTCAGTCTTCACAGGTTGATTAGAGCTTCGATGGGCTCCTTTCCAGCCGCGTTTGTAGCTCCTTCCCGGAACAGGGAGTATCTTGATACTTTCTTACACTCTGCAGAGCTGGTCACTTGTACCCATGAGAGATCAAAACTTTGCTGCACAACCGGGCGTACTTTCCCGTCCATACTTCTTTTGTATGGGGCCCAGTTGATGATCCAAGCCAATCACTGTTCTTCTCCGCGACCCCGCAGACCCACCGATTTATAAGTCCATCCTCCCCTATACCACATATGTAGACCGATTGGTGCACTGGTCCTCCCCTTTACACTATGGACGCTCCCATAGGTAGACCGTTCCGGACCCAAATGCCCTCTCCTATACAATATGGGTAGACTGATCCGGATGACTCTTACAATCCATCATAGATCAATTAGCTAGTCTGTCCCCCCCTTTACTATAGGTAGACTGGCAGGAAACGCTTCCCCCCTTTACTCTATAGTAGCCTAGACAAGACAACCCTCGCTACTGATCCGTTGGCATGCGAGAGGGAAAAGATACAGCTGACTTCTCCGTCCCATACCAGATCTCATGGTTGACCGTTATTTACAGTGCTAGAATCACTGGCGACATTTGCTATTAGTCCTAGGTGAACTTTCCAGTTGCAGTGGGACCTCCACCATACTCATACCATGGTCCCACTGCCCACCATCCTAGGGCAACAACCATTGCGGTTGCAACCACTACTTCATATTATTTACGAATACAGAACCTTTTGCTTTTAAATGCAGTAACAATAATACCACCGGTATATTTGCAAGTAATTTGCTAAAATTAAACAAGAGGTATGAGCAAGAGTGAACTTGCCTGCAAACTGCAAGGTAGTGCAGTTGGATTTGTTGAAGTGACCCGGGACCTCGGGTTCTGGAAAACAGCATCATTGTCTGGTAAGGGCAATGGTTAAAGATTCAAAAATGCATGCTTTATGGTGTGTGTTCAATTTTTATCCCCGTAAAGTGATTTATTAATTTGCTGGCTTTTATATATTCTTTTTATGATTTTTAAAAAATATATGTCAATAGTGTTTTCATTCAAGAATATTCATCAAATATTCTAGAATGGAATTTATTTTAAAGAGTTAAGAATTCACCAGATTTTTCTTAGTTATCTCACAAGTTTTAATATTTTCAGAAAAATCATTTAACTTCTTTTTCTTTTTGCACAAATAACTCATATGACTATTTTAAACTTCAAATAATCTCAAAATTCTTAGAAAGACTAAAATTAGCTATTTTCCATTTTTAGTTATTTTTAGATATTTTTCTGGATTTGTTTTAATCAGATTAGGGTTTTTTCTAGGGTTTTAGCTATTTTAAATAAATAAAAAAGGCTGACAGCCTGGGCCCACTGGTCAGGTCAACCCAAGTGGGTTACACCGGACCAGCCCGGCCCAGTCGGCCGCCCCTCTTCCCTCTCTCTCGCTCGACCTAACCCTAACCCTAACCCTAACGCTCTCGTCCTCTCTGGCGACTGTGAGTCGCCGGCGACTTCGTCGCTCGATTCCGACGAGCTCTAGTGAGCTCCGCCGTCGCCATGCGGGGCATTCGCTCCACCTCCTCACGCTCTTTCATCTGACCGAGGCGATTTGTCGGTTTCGCCGTGGTTCGTCGCCATCGCCTCCGCTCGTCGCCCCAGTCGATCTCGCCCCTGCGGCTCGATCTGCTCCGGCTCAACCTCGCTGGGGTTTCTGCCCCTCTTCTCGGCGCCTGCTGCTGGGTTTCCACCGCCTCGCCGGTTGGATGGCATGTCTACAACCCCCGGTGTCCCCCAGGTGTGGTGCTGTGCTTGGCCGCTTGGCTGTGGGCAAGGTGCTGCTCCGCCATCGCCGTAGCCCACTGGATGGTGGCGTTGCACCGCCACAACTGTGGCTGCACCAACGATGTTGCCGCCCTGGTCTTTTTCCAGCTCCTCAGTGAGCTCACCTGTGAGTCTTCCCCTATCTTCTCTGTCCATACGTTCATTGTTTGGTGGCCTGGCCAGTGAGCCAGGCATGATTGTCTACTACTGCTATGCTGTGCTTGATCTTGTGATTAGGCTCTAGAATTCCTATGCTGGCCTCTACATGTTGCTGCTGTTAGCTGCAGTGAGTGATTCACTTAAGAATTTCTTAACTGAATCAGTGGGATTCAGTCAGCTTGCTTCCCCTCTGATGGCTGGCTTGTTCATATGTTGTATGCCTACTGCTGCTGTTAATTTCAGTTAAGTATTCAGTTAAGAATCTCTTAACTGAATATCCAAAGTTCAGTTAGCTTGCTTTAGCTGTGGTGCTAGCTTGATAGCCTGCTTGTATGCTTGCTATTCCGTAGCTGTGTGATGCTAACTAAATTAAAAGGTTGTAGTGTTAAATGTTATCAGTTAAGTCATGCTGTTGGTGATTTGCTAGAGTGTTTGTGGTGGTTTGCAGCCAGTGCTTGTTCACTGCTGTAAAACCATGCTTATGCTGATGATTAAATTTATGATGGCATGAGCAGGCTTTGCTTGTGCTTGCTAGGAATTGTCTAGTGATAATTTTCTGTTGATTAATATGAACTGAACCATGTTTCAGTGATGATTTGATTGCATCAAGCAATTCATGCTTAGATATTCAGTTACTAGTGGCTTTGCTCTGTTTCGTATGGCATATTATACTACCGCAAGTAACTGTTATTCATTGAGTCTGATTGTGGTACCTTCCTGTGAGGTGCACAATTATTTCCTGATGATTAGCTTGATGGCTGATGTCTTTGTGCTGCTAGTGCATGCTTTGGTGGCTTCTCATCAGTGACTAAATCATCATGTTGGCCATACTAAATTACTGATAAGAACATATCTATATGATGATTTTAGTCTTAGCCAATGATGCATGGTCTGAGGCTTTATTCTTGGTGATGCATAAATATTTGTGTTTCTTTAATTGAATCTTCATATGATGATCATACAGAGCACTTCTCTGTAAGTCTGAGGAGATATACCCCCAAAACCTCCTAAGTACTGCACTTGGTAGAAGGGTTTGGTGGTGTGGGGTTTCTATCTTGCTGTTGATCTTGTTTATGCAAGAATCTTGATTCTTGCCATGATTTGGTTCATGATATGCAATTTCCTAAAGTGTACCTTTATCCTGTGCTGGCTTCTATGGGTAGCTGTTTATGATATTGGTGATGCTCTTGCTTGAGCTTGATCAAGTGCTCCTGGTACTTGTTCTGCTCCTCCCCAAGGTGGCTTACCCTGCACCTCCTTGGTTCTTAGTACCTCCTCCTTGCCTGCCCTGCACCTCCTTGGTGCTTGGCTTGCTTCTTGTTGCAACTTGATCTTGTTTAAGTGACTATGTTTACTGGCTTTGGCTGCTGGTTTTGGTTTGGTGGTGATAATTCCCCCTGATGCTCAGCTCATGAGCAGGGTGAATTGTGCTGGTGCTGATTGCTGTGATTGCACACAGTGGTGTGTGTGATCTGAGGTGTGAGATGTTGTGATGGTTGTGTTGCTGTGTTAGTGGTGTTGCTGGTCGACTAGGGTTCCTTGGTCAACCAAATCCACTCACAGTGACCCTTTTTATACTGTCTCATGTTTATTGGTGTCTTGACACCTCTATGCATGCATATGGTGATTGAGCAGCTTGCTGGCTGGCTTGCTTGCCCGGGCAGTTTGGTCCCTGGCTAATATTTTGCTGGTGACTCATGGTGATAAGCTTGACTGTTGATGATTATCAACAGTGCTACCTTTAAATTCTTACTGCCACTTGTATTACTGCCTTGGTGGCATTTCTTCTTTGTGTTTGCTTTTGCTTGCCGGTAATAAAGAAGAATAGAGAAGAAAGGAAAGAAAGAAAGAAGAAATATAGTGACTTAGGATATCCTCATCTAGATTCATTCCTGTACTTTGTTTTTTTATTTCTTTTTATTTTTGTTCCTGGTTGTAACATTCCATCTATGCTATTCCATTTGTAATTATTCTTTTATTTTCTGAATTTTGTAAAGACAATGTATATTGTGTTGATAATCAATAAAGTCCAAGTTTTTCTTATTATAAATATTTATCCTTTCTAAATGTGTCTTTTGAATTCAATTTCAATTTCATAATTCAAAATCAAGTTTTGAATTCATATTATATTCTTAGATTTTAGTTATTCAATTTCATTCCTTCCCCACAAGCAGTTGATCGAAAGAGGTCACGTTGAATTCTTTCGCACTCCGAGAGTTCACCATTCCCTCTCGAAAAGAGATTCGATCCCCCTTAGGTTTTAGTGATAAAAACACGAAAAAATCCTAAAATTTTAGATGCTATGCACAAAAGCCGTCTATTCTACCCCGGAGTTGTCCTACGTGCTGGGATATTACAGACTCCCCCCCCTTAACAAAAACTTTGTCCCGAAGTTTGGGGTATGGTGTACCTGAAGAATTCTGGATAGGCTGTCCTTAGATCCTCTTCCTTTTCCTAGGTAGCTTCTCTTTCCGGGTGATGTTTCCATTGCACTTTGCAATATTTGATATCCCTATTACGGAGTTGCTTCCAGTTTTCTGCCAAAATCTTTGACGGCTCTTCAACATAGGTCAAATCCGCTTGTAGTTCCACGTCTTCATAGGATATGGTCTCCTCCGGTGTCTTCATACACTTTCGAAGTTGTGAAGCATGAAACACATTATGAACCTTGGATAGCTGCTTCGGTAGTTCTAACTCAAAGGCTACTCCTCGGCTTTGACTTAGAATCTTGAAAGGTCTAGTGTATCTTGGGCTGAGTTTTCTCTTGACTCCAAAACAATGTATTCCCTTCATTGGACTAACCCTGAGATAAACCATGTCCCCAACATGAGGTTCCCATGTCCTCCTCTTTAAATCTGCATAGCTCTTATGCCTACTTTGAGCAATTTTTAATCGATCTAGGATGATGTCGATGGCATGTTGCCTTTCCTTAACATAGTTCGGATGAAATTCCTTACTGGGTCCAGTTTCATACCAGCAGATGGGTGATCGGCACTTTCTTCCATAGAGTGCTTCAAATGGTGCCATTTGGATGCTACTTTGGTAACTGTTGTTGTATGAAAATTCTGCCAGTGGTAGATGTTCTTCCCACAATCCTCCAAAATCCAATGCACATGCTCTAAGCATATCCTCCAAAATCTGATTGGTTCTTTCTGTTCGTCCTCCTGTCTGTGGGTGATAAGCAGTACTAAAGTCTAACTTGGACCCTAGAGCTTCATGTAACTGCTTCCAGAAAGCTGAAGTGAATACGGACCCTCGGTCTGATACTATTGTCTTTGGCACTGCGTGTTTGCTCACAATTTCTTGAACATACAGATTTACTAACTTCTCTCCGGAATCCTTTGATTGACGGCCAAGAAATGTGCACTCTTAGTCAGTCTGTCCACAATAACCCAAATCATGTCCTTTTTCTTCGGTGTCAATGGTAACCCTGTGATAAAATCCATTCCCATTTCCACTCTGGAATATTCAATGGTTGCATAAGTCCAGCAGGACTTTGATGTTCCGCTTTCACTCTTTGACAAGTATGGTATTCAGACACAAACTTGGCTATCTCTCACTTCATGTTGTTCCACCAGAATAGTTCATTAAGATCCATGTACATCTTGGTACTCCCCGGATGTATTGAATACGGAGTTTCATGTACCTCCTTGAGTATTCACTCCTTGATTTCGGGTATGTCTGGCACACATAACCTGTTATGAAACCAGAGTGATTTGAAATCGCCTAAGCGAAACTCAGACGGTCTTCCTTCTTCAATCCTTCGAATTTCTTCCGCAATGAATGGATCTTCATCTTGTCGGCGGAAGATTGTATATTTTAAATCACTTTGTCGTTCCTCCATCACCTTCATGGTAGACAAACTACCCAAATATTTCACTTCCAGACATTGAATTTCTAATGTTTCCAAATCCATAAGCAATTCTTTAGAAAGTTCTCGGCTCATTGGTTGAGTATCTGTGCTCTTCCTGCTTAATGCGTCGGCTACCACATTAGCCTTCCCTGGTGTATAGTTGATGGTCAAATCATAGTCCTTGATCAATTCTAACTATCGTCGTTGCCTCATATTCAATTCCTTTTGGGTGAAGAAATACTTGAGACTCTTGTGATCCGTATAGAGTTCGCACTTAGCTCCATACAGAAAATGCCTCCATCCTTTCAATGCAAACACCACGGCTGCTAGCTCAAGGTCTTGGGTTGGATAGTTAACCTCATGCAGTCGTAATTGCCTTGACCCATAAGCGATAACCTTCCTGTCTTACATCAATACACACCCAAGTCCATTCTTGGATGCATCACAATATACCGTGTAGTCCTTGCCAGTTTCTGGTACGGCTAACACAGGTGCTTTGGTTAATTTACCTTTAAGTGTCTGAAAACTTGCCTCACACTCTTCCGACCAAACAAATGGTGTATTCTTCCAGAGCAACTTTGTCATTGGTCCAGCAATCTTGCAGAATTCTTCAATAAACCTTCTGTAGTACCCTGCCATTCCCAGAAATCCTCTAATCTGCTTGACATTCTTTGGTGCTTCCCATTCCAGAACAGATGCTACTTTGCTGGAATTTACTACTATGCCCTCCTTGCTAATCACATGCCCGAGAAACTCCACTTGGTCCAACCAAAATTCACATTTACTAAACTTGGCATACAATTGATGTTCACGTAGAATCTGTAGAGCAATCCTCAAATGTTTGGCATGTTCTTCTTTGTCTTTAGAATAAATCAAGATATCATCGATGAATACTATCACAAACTTGTCCAAGTAAGGCATAAAGATCTTATTCATGAGGTTCATGAAAATTGCCGGTGCATTTGTCAATCCAAAAGGTACGACTAAATACTCATGATGTCCGTACCTGGACACAAAAGCTGTCTTTGGAACGTCCTCCTTCTTGATCTTAATCTGGTGGTATCCTGATCGAAGATCTATTTTGGAAAATACTCCGGCTCCCCTGACTTGATCAAACAAGTCCTGAATTCTGGATAGAGGATACTTGTTCTTGATAGTAACATTGTTGAGGTTCCTGTAGTCCCCGCACATTCTGCGTCCTCCATCCCGCTTATCCACAAATATCACTGGTGCACCCCAAGGTGAAATACTTTCTTGAATGAATCCTTTCTGTTCTAACTCATCCAATTGTTCCTTTAACTCAACTAATTCCTTGGGTCCATTTTGTATGGTGCCTGAGCTATTGGTGCTATTCCTGGAATCAAATCAATAGTGAACTCAATTTCTCTATCTGGTGGCATACCTGGTAATTCCTGTGGAAACACATCTTGGAATTCATTGACCACCGGAATGTCTTTGAGTTTAGCTTCTTTCAAGGTAGCTGCAATTGAACTTCAATATGTGCATGACGGTCACCTTGATAAACTATCCTTCCTCCTCCTGGACTTCTAAGTGACAGAGTTTTCTCCTTGCAATCAATCTGGGCTCCATTCTGCTCTAACCAATCCATTCCAAGGATCACAGCCATATCCTTCATAGGGATGAGAAAGAGATCAGCAAGATAGACGCAATCGCTGATCATAATGACCTGCTCTTGCTTGAGGTGTGTGACTAGAATCATTCCCCCTGCAGATAGAACAGTGATGGGGTATTCTAACTTATTGCAAGTAATCCCATAAATATCGACAAATTCTTGCGAAATGAATGAAGTAGTTGCACCAGTATCGAAAAGTACTTTGCCGGGATGAGATAGGATTTGAAGCGTACCTATCACAGCTTTATCCGAATCATTGACTTCTTCCAAGTTGGTGCAATTTAATTTCCCAAAAGGTCGGGACCTCTTTCCTGCACCATTTCCTCATGAATTACCACCGCGGTTAGGTCCTCCTCCGGTTGCTTTCCTTCCCCATGCAGCTTTATTTGGAAATTGATTCCTCATGTGTCCCTCTTGATTGCACCCATAACAGATTATCTTGGGCCTTTGACAATCCTTCGCCAGATGTCCTCTGGCTCCGCACAAATTACAGATAATTCTGCCTCTAGGATTTCCTCCTCCTCCCCGGGGTAGCATACCCCAACTTTGTGGTCGTGATTTGAAACTAAGATCTGGAGTTGGTTTGTTGCTTGGATACTTCCTCGGCTCTAGCTTGGCTTTCTTCCTACGTTCCTCTTGAACTTGCTTGAAATTATCTTCCATAGTGATAGCCGCATCAACAAGTTCCTAGAAATCTGCTGCCTTTAACATCCTCAGTTGCATCTTTGCCATTGGATGCAAACCTCTCATGAACCGTTTCTTCCTCTTCTCATCATTGTTCACTACATCCGTAGCATAGCGTGATAGAAGAGTAAATTCCTTAACATACCTCATAATGGTCATATCCTTCTGCTCTAAGTTATCAAACTCTCTCCTCTTCTATTCCATGATGCTTTCTGGCACATTCACCTCTTTTAACTTCCTCTTAAATTCCTCCCAGGTGAATACCCTTCCTGGGGAATGTATTGCCACAATATTGTCCCACCACGCTGCTGCAGGTCCGCATAATAAATGTGTGGCATACCTAAGCTTCTCGTTGTCGTTGCAATTCACGATGTTGAGCTTTCTCTCGGTGTCCAACAACCAATCTTCGGCGTCTGTTGGTTCCGATGCTAATGCGAATGGAAGTGGTCTTGTATTTAGAAAATCTGCCAGTGAGACTCCATGCACTCCTTCATTCCGACCTTCACGGTTGCGGTCCATCACCTTCTGCATCATCTTTGACTGACACTCAATGAGCATACGTTGTCTTTCATCTGCCATCCTCATGTATTGGGCAAAATCCTGCTGCGTCAGAAATGGTGGTGGTGGTGGTGGTAATGGTTCCCTTGCCGCTACATCGGCTGCCTCCTTAGCCTTGGCTTTGATTTCCATCCTCTGTTGCTCAGATTCCTCATCAACTACTATCGCCATTTTATCCCCCTAACCCTGATACATCAAGCAAAACTCATAGTTACACCATGCTCATGCTTTCTGAGCTCAACTTCATGCACAGAGTTAGTCACACAATAAAATCCAAATAAAACATAGCCAAATCACACCAAACATATACCATGTATATACATGGGTAAAAGCAACATAGTATTACACACTGCCACGTGAGTAGCTACACTCACTTATTCCCATTACGAAAGCAAATACTACATAATACACATATGGTACATATGTTACACACATATCGCCTCCATATCGGTGGTGGTCTTCTACGGGTAGTCACACTCCCGGTACATCCCCGGTGTTCAACCGGTCGCTCGGGATGTCCTCCTGAGTGAAGCAGGGGTATAGGATGACTCTGCCGGTATATAGTCGAGATCGAGTGTACTACCTAAGTTGAAGTCAGTCATCCCCAGATAACTGCTCAACGATGGGTATACAACATCGGTGGCACCCCTCTCCATCTTGGGCCTCGAGCATTCTCCATGCTCCATATGGATAGGTAACTCTTCCTCTGCATCCGACTCTATCTCTATGGGCTTTCGCGCCACGTCTCTGGTGCGGTGAACAACCCTAAACTGACTCGTGACCTCCTGCTCCGAATCACACGGGATCGGATCTTCGGCCGTCCCCATATACTCACCCAAACGCCAACCCATGGAGTTTCCCCCAAAACTGTCGTTATGGGGCATTCCCCATGACTCCAAACCTACCTCGTATCCGACTCCAGTCGAACCGTGTGCAAAGTGTGCTGGTGGCATCCCTGGTTTGGCCTCGGGCTCGAACTCCTGCTCCTCGGGATCGACCTCCTCATCTAAAGTGATAAAATCTTCAGCAGAGAAAGCTGGAGTAGGTGCTCGTGGTGGTCCAGAAGTCTCCCTCATACACCATGGAGTTGGTGTCGACTCGGTGATCTCCTCCACTAGACTCTGTATCTCTCCAACTAGAGCTCTGTGGACGTGATAGAAGAAACTAAGCAGATGCTTACACCTGTCCATGTGATCTGCTGTGGCATGTGGGTGTCTCTTCGCAAACTTGTAACTATCCTGACAAGGATCTTCTCCCTCCTCGTCGTGTGGGATGTGCGTGAACTTAGTACCCAATAACTTCTCCATTTTGTGTTCACGGATATCAGTTATGGCCTTCATGACTGCTATCTTATAAGCTACACTAACTGTGCGTGCTTCTCCAGCTGCCATGATCACGCTCATGCCCAATTTGGTAGGAAGCATGATCCCTACCCTATACTTCTGAAACACTCTACCCTCATAATAAGCATACTTCTTGACAGGGATATGGGTTTCACACCTGCACTCCTGCAAGATGCCTCATAGCAGATCAGATAGGTTCCCATCATACTCATCCAGCATCACATCTCAAACTTGCACGATCCTCGACGGGTTTGTGCGTGCCATCCTGGCAGTATATAAAAGATATTAAAAATTAGTACATGATGCATCATACTAGTAACAATAAAGATTGTAACACTAAAAAGTATGACTTTGTTATTCGCAAGTGAATAACGTCATGACCATTTTAGAGAACTCTTTACTATTCCTATTTGACTCCTACAGGTCATTCCCATTAACTAGGCGTCCAACCTAAGGTCAAAGCTTTTGCTCTGATACCAACTTTGGTGACCCAGCATACCACTGCATGTTGTATTATGCAAGTCATTGACATAACACTCGTGAAGTACCATTTCACAAATATTACATCCCTCAGAGTGGTACAATAGAAACATAGCGGTCTTTTATTCAAGCACTTAATATTACAAGCCACGGTCTTACAAAGGACTCCAGTTCCTCCTCGGTCCAAAGAGGAACACTAGTAAGTTCTACTTCGATACTACAGACCTCAACTAGGACTGAAAGAAGTAGACTAAACATGATAACTGACTCAAGTCACTTTATTTTATAAGGTTGGGTGTGACTCAAGCTACTACTCTAAACTACTAGTTGTCGGCCTCCTCCTCGATTCCTTCGCTGCTCCCATAGGCGATGGTGTAATCCACACCTTCGACTCCACCGGAAAGGTCCGGCTCTTCATAGTAGACTTCCTCGTAGTCCTCCGATGCTCCTTCAGTTTCCTCGTTCTGGCCCTCCGAGTCTAAGCAAGGGTTAAGAGGGAATAGGGTGAGTAACGAGCGTTACCCAACAAGTTCATTTAATAGTATAGAGGTGTTTGATACACTAGCTACAACCGTAGACTCAAAAGTCTTAGGTCAAATGCAGTTTTCATAATCATTTCTTCAAAGATTGCTTTTATTCAAAAGAACTATGTCCGTCAGTCTTCACAGGTTGATTAGAGCTTCGATGGGCTCCTTTCCAGCCGCGTTTGTAGCTCCTTCCCGGAACAGGGAGTATCTTGATACTTTCTTACACTCTGCAGAGCTGGTCACTTGTACCCATGAGAGATCAAAACTTTGCTGCACAACCGGGCGTACTTTCCCGTCCATACTTCTTTTGTATGGGGCCCAGTTGATGATCCAAGCCAATCACTGTTCTTCTCCGCGACCCCGCAGACCCACCCATTTATAAGTCCATCCTCCCCTATACCACATATGTAGACCGATTGGCGCACTGGTCCTCCCCTTTACACTATGGACGCTCCCATGGGTAGACCATTCCGGACCCAAATGCCCTCTCCTATACAATATGGGTATACTGATATGGATGACTCTTACAATCCATCATAGATCAATTAGCTAGTGTGCCCCCCCTTTACTATAGGTAGACTGGCCGGAAATGCTTCCCGCCTTTACTCTATAATAGCCTAGACAAGACAACCCTCGCTACTGATCCGTTGGCATGCGAGAGGGAAAAGATACAGCTGACTTCTCCGTCCCATACCAGATCTCATGGTTGACGTTATTTACGGCGCTAGAATCACTGGCAACATTTGTTATTAGTCCTAGGTGAACTTTCCAGTTGCAGTGGGACCTCCACCATACTCATACCATGGTCCCACTGCCCACCATCCTAGGGCAACAACCATTGCGATCGCAACCACTACTTCATATTATTTATGAAGATAGAACCTTTTGCCTTTAAATGTAGTAATAATAATACCACCAGTATATTTGCAAGTAATTTGCTAAAATTAAACAAGAGGTATGAGCAAGAGTGAACTTGCCTGCAAACTTCAAGGTAGTGCAGTTGGATTTGTTGAAGTGAAGCGGGACCTCGGGTTCTGGAAAACAACATCATTGTTCGATAAGGGCAATGGTTAAATATTCAAAAATGCATGATTTATGGTGTGTGTTCAATTTTTAACACCCTGAAGTGATTTATTAATTTGCTGGCTTTTATATATTCTTTTTATGATTTTTAAAGAATATATGTTAATAGTGTTTTCATTCATGAATATTCATCAAATATTCTTGAATAGAATTTTGTAGCGCCCTACCTTTTACTAAAGGCAGAACTCCTGTGTTACTGTGCTACTCCCTGGATCATTAGATAGCACCACAATACAAAATATGGTAATCATTGCTGATAGTGTCATTTATTACTCGCAAATCCAGACACAATAGTCTTTAAAACTTACAAAAATAGCTTAGCCACTTAGACTAGCCTGAACACCAGAGTTTAGTACAAATAAAGCACAACGGAAAGTAAATTGCAATGAGCCTCCATCTTCAGCAATGTGCCACAGGCAGTCATGTTGGTATGCAGGCTCGAGACTCCTCCAATTACTCCTCATATGAACAACCTACACGTTTGAATATGTAGCCCCAAAGGGGTTAGTACAACAACGTACTGGCAAATGACACATATATGGTGGCTGTTGTGAAAGAACTATACTACATGACATCTGGTTTGGTGGATCTTGTAGGCTAATTTGCAAAAAGCAATTTTATCCTATATTTTCCAAATAAAACATTTTTAAATCTTTGAAAAAGGTTTCTGAGATGAGCACATGAAAATCACTCGAGTATATCCCTCGAAATGACCCCACGTGGTTAAGTCTATCTTCAACTACTTAGACACCCGAGTCCATCCCTCGAATGACCAATCAAATTTTAATTAATTAGGAAAAAGGTGATGAGATTCTTTTGTACAACCATGTCTAGAGACTCAAATTGTCCATAACCGGGGACAAGGCTAATCGATTAGTTTTACACCCTGCAGGGGTTGTGCACTTTCACCTTAAGACTTATTTTACCCCGAAGAATAAAATAAGACAAGACCTTTCAGAAGAAGCATTCAACCAAACTAGTCTGACCGTACCCCCTATCAATCTACTACCACCTCATGTCAGTACTCTTGGTTGAACCCTTACATCATACTCAATCAAGACAGAGCCCATAATGTCATAAGGCTGCACTGAAAGTATACTACATGGAATACATATTAATCTCTTTGGTCCTGAGTGGCAAACCACAAGTGCACTCTCAAGTTACCACATAATCTAGGTCCTTCCCCTAGGCATGCAGCCCTGAGTAGCCACTAACCCATACTACCAGTCCACCCAGGTGATTCATTGAAGTTGTTACTTTAAATTAAGCCGCTAGCATTACTTTCAAAACAACAGTAGCAATCCTGGCAAGGTTGGGGTTCAAGTGTTGGCTACACACTACTAGGATCTAGCATTGCATAAACTTCTTTGAAAAACAACCTATCATGCATACTACTGGTAAAATACTAATGCAGTAGTAAACACAGGTAGAAAGAATGTGTATCACTTGCCTTGGAAACAACCAGCACACTCACAGCAATCACACTTGTAGTTCAGCTCCTCTTCACAATCTAAACAAGAAATATTGCACACAAATAAACACACAATTCCAATATGGCAATCATAGACATGTATGCATGCATGCAACACACATATTAATTTCATACAACTTATGTTGTGTGAAAATATTGCAATTAAGGTTCTCAGATGATAAGTTTTAGTAAAACAAAACCAATGCAAAAAGAATTAATCAAAAAGCACTTTTAGATATTTAATTATTTGCAAAACAGTGAATTTGAAGCAATTAACTACACCAAATTCATGCATGTTTCAAAAGTGTAAAAGTTTGATTCCAAAACAATCTACAAGTTACAAGGAATCCATGGACTACAAAAACTCAAGATTTGATCTAGTAGAATAAAAGATATAAAATAAAGAACACAAGATTAGGGTTTAATTCAATCTGAGATTAGATCCAGATTTGATTACTAAACTTGGAAAATAAACTACACCATTAAATTCTACAGATCCTAAGCTTTCCATTGATATAGAATTTGTCTAAATCCGAGTTGTAGAACTTTTTATATGAATTAAACAAGATTTGGCACTTTTAAAACAATTTAAATCGAATTTGAATCGGGGGCGCACCTAGGATCGACAAGTGGCGGCCTCCGATTGGAGCATACCGCTTTGGGCGGATTGGGCTCCTGGACCGTCGGATCTTAAGTGATCTGGGCGGCCCAGATCTCCGCTTACCATTTCGCTGCGGATCTATCGTAGCCGCTGGATTAGGATCGGACGAGGGAGAGAGAAGAGGGGTGGAGCTCACCGGCGAATCCTAGGGTTCCGGCGAGAACAGCTTGGGTGAGGTCGATTGCGGTGATTCAGGGCATCTAGGCGGAGATGGAGAGGACGACGAGGTTCTGCTCGGCGAGACAAACTCAATGGTGGTGGTGGCCGGGTGGTTTGGTCAACGGCGGCGAGCAATTGCTCGGCCGGAGCTCGCGGTGCCTGCGGGCTTGCACGGCGAAATTCGGTAGTGTGGGCGCGAGGTAGAGGTGGGGGTTGGGTGCGGCGAGAGAGGGTAGAGGGGGTATTTATGGAGGGGCTGGCATGGCCGAGGGGTTAGGGTTTCGGGCGAAGGGGAGAGATTGGACGGCAGCGCGCAGGGGCGTGCCCGAGCCGGACTCCTCGGCGCGAGGTGGCGGATGACAGGCGGGCCCCACCTGTTAGCGTCCCACGGCGGCGGCGCGCATACCCTTTTGGGCGCGGGCGGCTTGCTGGGCTAGGCCAGCTTTCCGGCCTAGGCTGGTTGGCTTGCCCCCGGCCCTTTTCTATTTTTTTGAATTTTCTTTTTCTTTTCTTTTCTGTTTGAAAATTTGGATTTCTAAATTGCTTTGATTTGAATGATTTCATAAATGCAAAATTTGTAAAATAGGCCAGGGTTGTTTTGGACCAAATAAAACTCAAAAAAAGGAAAAAGGTAAAAAGAAAAGATTTTTGAAGGAGTCAAATTGGCTCACATAAACTATTTGACCAATTTTTAAAATAAAACCTCTTAATGGAAATTCTAAAAACCAAGTTTTGCTTCAAAATGCAAATATGAATGTATGCATGCTGGTTTTAAATTTTTGAAAATCCTGGGATGTTACAGACTAACCCCCTTAAGATGAAGCTCGCCCTCGAGCTTTGAAAAGGCTAGCAAAATAGGTATGGGTATTGTTTCTCGAAGGGTTTCTCCATGCTTTCAAGTATCTTCCTCTGTGTGATGACTCCACTGTGCTCTACAGAACTTGATGGTTTCTTGTGGTAAAATAAAACACTTCCCTAGCATGTCCATAACTTCTAGGCTAACCCCCTTAAGATTGTTTACCCTAATAATTTTAATTTCAAAATAGAATTTGTATCTAATCCTCTTCTGCTGGGGTGGTGGGTGTAATTGCTCTTTCTAATACCTCAGTGGGAAAATGCATGTTTGCTCTTGATACGAATGAATGAGATGCTCCATTATCAAATAAAATCCAACACTGTAAAAGAGTTGAGTGGAAACGTACCCATCACTTCTTCCACATTGATGTTGTTCACATGTCCCTTCTTGAATGGATTGGGCTTAGCATTTTCATCTAGCTTATTCTCAGGACAATCATTTGCAAAGTGTCCAGTCTTCCTGCACTTGAAACAAGTGATATGAGAAAGATCCCTATTGGTTCCCAACTTCTGAGGGTGTTGCCCATTTCCTCCATTCTGATGCCCATTGTTTCCGTTGTGATTCCCATTGCCACCATTGTGGTGACCATTGCCTCCATTGTGGTGACCATTGCCTCCATTGTGGTGACCATTGGAGTGGTTTCCCTGGTTTCCACCATTGTTCCCATGGCCATTGGAGTTGCTACCATTTCCATTTCCTCCAGAGGTGTGGTGTCTCTTGTGGGAGTGTTCAGTGTGAGTCTTGCCATTGCTGAACTTCCTCTTACGGTTTTCCTCCTTCCTTATGTTGTTGTCCAGAGTGATGGCTTGGTCTAGCAGAGCCTGGTAACTTGGAGCATATGCCACTGACAGAGGTATTTTTAGTTCCCCTTTGAGTCCATTGAGAAACTTATCCTTCCTCTTGGCATCAGTGTCGATGTCTTCTGGTGCGTACCTGGATAGAGAGCAGAAGTCATCCATGTACTCCTTCAGTGTCCTGCCACCCTGCTTCAGGGTGTGGAATTCATCTTTCTTTAGATTCATAATGCCCGTGGAGATATGAGCATTACGAAAGCCTTCCCTGAAGGTGTCCCAGTCCAGACTTTCAATGGGATTAGTGACTTGATAGGTGTCCCACCACATCGCTGCTAGTCCCTCAAGTAGGTGGGCAGTGAATCTAATCTTTTCAGCATCTGAGCACTCACAGGTAACCAAGTCCTTGTTGACTGAACGTAGCCAGTCGTCGGCCACTATTGGGTCTGTGGCAGATGAAAACTTATTAGGTCTGAGCCTCAGGAAACGTGCCAACCTATCAACCTGGGGTGGGGGTGGTGGTGGTGGGGGTGGCGGATTGTTGTTATTGTTGTTAGCACTGGCCTGGATGAATTGTGTCATCATCTGCATGAACTGCGCCTAAGCTGCGGCTAGCTGTTGAATAACATCGTTGTTGTTGTTGTCGTTGTTGTTTTCACGACGAGGCGGCATCTGAGGTGGTTTTAGCACATGTAAGTAACAGATAGGTAGAACTAAAGGAGAAAATATTCCTACCCATGCACAATACAACATTCCAAGCAGCAAACAAGCTAAAATCATACAGTCATTGGAAATCCTTTTGATAAGTTTTGGAAAACATGCTAACAAAATAATATGGTCATACACCAATTTGGTATGATCATTAGGTTATTACAGTATCGTTGGTTCTATAAGCTAGAGGTAATGGTGGTCTATTCTATAACTGTCTTCATTGCTCCATTTCTTATTTCCACTTCCTCAATGTATCATTGGTGTTGTGTAGTCTTCCTATCAACCTTCTCCAAGCTCTTCGTTGGTCTTCCAAGTGATGCATCATGTTGAGTCAATAACTATCCTATGAGTAGAAGTCTAATCTTTCTGGCACATTGTGACCTTCTGTCCTTTCTTGATGGCTTCCAGAGTTAGGTCATCTAAAGTAATCATTTGCAAATGAAGTAGAAGAGAAATACAAGGAGTTTCAAGATGCAAACATTCTTTTAAAATTTTAAACAGAAGCAAGATGAGATAGAGATTTTTATCCTAGGATCTCCCTATTTCTAATCCAAACCTAGGGTCTCGATCCTACAGGCAACACTATGCTCTGATACCATTCTGTAGTGCCCTACCTTTTACTAAAGGCAGAACTCCTGTGTTATTGTGCTACTCCCTGGATCATTAGATAGCACCACAGTACAAAATATGGTAATCATTGCAGATAGTGTCATTTATTACTCGCAAATCCAGACACAATAGTCTTTAAAACTTACAAAAATAGCTTAGCCACTTGGACTAGCCTGAACACCAGAGTTTAACACAAATAAAGCACAACGGAAAGTAAATTGCAATGAGCCTCCATCTTCAGCAATGTGCCATAGGCAGTCATGTTGGTATGTAGGCTCGAGACTCCTCCAATTACTCCTCATCTGAACAAGTTACACATTTGAATATGTAGCCCCAAAGGGGTCAGTACAACAACGTACTGGCAAATGACACATATATGGTGGCTGTTGTGAAAGAACTATACTACATGACATCTGGTTTGGTGGATCTTTTAGGCTAATTTGCAAAAAGCAATTTTTATAATATATTTTCCAAATAAAACATTTTTAAAGCTTTGAAAAAGGTTTCTGAGATGAGCACATGAAAATCACTCGAGTATGTCCCTTGAAATGACCCCACGTGGTTAAGTTTATCTTGAACTACTTAGACACCCGAGTCCATCCCTCGAATGACCAATCAAATTTTAATTAATTAGGAAAAAGGTGATGAGATTCTTTTGTACAACCATGTCTAGAGACTCAAATTGTCCATAACCGGGGACACGGCTAATCAATTTGTTTTACACCCTACAGGGGTTGTGCACTTTAACCTTAAGACTTATTTTACTCCGAAGAATAAAATAAGACAAGACCTTTTAGAAGAAGCATTCAACCAAACTAGTCTGACCATACCCCCTATCAATGTACTACCACCTCATGTCAGTACTCTTGGTTGAACCCTTACATCATACTCAATCAAGACAGAGCCCATAATGTCATAAGGCTGCACTGAAAGTATACTACAGATGGAATACATATTAATCTCTTTGTTCCTGAGTGGCAAACGACAAGTGCACTCTCAAGTTACCACATAATCTAGGTCCTTCCCCTAGGCATGCAGCCCTGAGTAGCCACTAACCCATACTACCAGTCCACCCAGGTGATTCATTGAAGTTGTTACTTTAAATTAAGCAGCTAGCATTACTTTCAAAACAACAGTAGCAATCCTAGCAAGGTTGGGGTTCAAGTGTTGGCTACACACTACTAGGATCTAGCATTGCATAAACTTCTTTGAAAAACAACCTATCATGCATACTACTGGTAAAATACTAATGCAGTAGTAAACACAGGTAGAAAGAATGTGTATCACTTGCCTTGGAAACAACCAGCACACTCACAGCAATCACACTTGTAGTTCAGCTCCTCTTCACAATCTAAACAAGAAATATTGCACACAAATAAACACACAATTCCAATATGGCAATCATAGACATGTATGCATGCATGCAACACACATATTAATTTCATACAACTTATGTTGTGTGAAAATATTGCAATTAAGGTTCTCAGATGATAAGTTTTAGTAAAACAAAACCAATGCAAAAAGAATTAATCAAAAAGCACTTTTAGATATTTAATTATTTGCAAAACAGTGAATTTGAAGCAATTAACTACACCAAATTCATGCATGTTTCAAAAGTGTAAAAGTTTGATTCTAAAACAATCTACAAGTTACAAGGAATCCATGGACTACAAAAACTCAAGATCTGATCTAGTAGAATAAAGATATAAAATAAAGAACACAAGATTAGGGTTTAATTCAATCTGAGATTAGATCTAGATTTGATTACTAAACTTGGAAAATAAACTACACCATTAAATTCTACAGATTCTAAGCTTTCCATTGATATAGAATTTGTCTAAATCTGAGTTGTAGAACTTTTTATATGAATTAAACAAAATTCGGCACTTTTAAAACAATTTAAATCGAATTTGAATCGGGGGCGCTCCTGGGATCGACAAGTGGCGGCCTCTGATTGGAGCATACCGCTTCGGGAGGATCGGGCTCCTATACCGTCGGATCTTAAGTGATCTGGGCGGCCTGGATCTCCCCTTACCGTTTCGCTGCGGATCTATCGTAGCCGCTGGATCAGGATCGGACGAGGGAGAGAGAAGTGGGGTGGAGCTCACTAGCGAATCCTAGGGTTCCGGCGAGAACGGCTCGGGTGAGGTCGATTGCGGCGATGCAGGGCGTCTAGGCGGAGATGGAGAGGACGACGAGGTTCTGCTCGGCGAGACGAACTCGATGGTGGTGGTGGCCGGGTGGTTTGGTCAACGGCGGCAAGCAATTGCTCGGCCGGAGCTCGCGGTGCCAGCGGGCTTGCGCGGCAAAATTCGGCAGCGTGGGCGCGAGGTAGAGGTGGGGGTTGGGTGCGGCGAGAGAGGGTAGGGGGGGTATTTATGGAGGGGCTGGCTTGGCCGAGGGGTTAGGGTTTCGGGCGAAGGGAAGAGATCAGACAGCGGCGCGCAGGGGCTTGCCCGAGCCAGACTCCTCGATGCGAGGTGGCGGATGATAGGCGGGCCCTACCTGTCAGCGTCCCACGGCGGCGGCTTGCTGGGCTGGGCCGGCTTTCCGGCCTGGGCTGGTTGGCTTGCCCGCGGCCCTTTTCTATTTTTTTGAATTTTCTTTTTCTTTTCTTTTCTGTTTGAAAATTTGGATTTCTAAATTGCTTTGATTTGAATGATTTCATATCTGCAAAATTTTTAAAATAGGCCAGGGTTGTTTTGGACCAAATAAAACTAAAAAAAGGAAAAAGGTAAAAAGAAAAGATTTTTGAAGGAGTCAAATTGGCTCACATAAACTATTTGACCAATTTTTAAAATAAAACCGCTTAATGGAAATTCTAAAAACCAAGTTTTGCTTCAAAATGCAAATATGAATGTATGCAAGCTGGTTTTAAATTTTTGAAAATCCTAGGATGTTACAAATTTATTATAAAGAGTTAAGAATTCACCAGATTTTTCTTAGATGTCTCACAAGTTTTAATATTTTCAAAAAAAATCATTTATCTTCTTTTTCTTTTTGCACAAATAACTATATGACTATTTTAAACTTCAAATAATCTCAAAATTCCTAGAAAGACTAAAAATAGCTAATTTCCATTTTTAGTTATTTTTAGATATTTTTCTGGATTTGTTTTAATCAGATTAGGGTTTTTTCTAGGGATTTAGCTATTTTAAATAAATAAATAACGGCTGATAGCCTGGGCCCACTGGTCAGGTCAACCCTAGTGGGTTAGACCGGACTAGCCCGGCCCAGTCGGCCGCCTCTCTCCCCTCTCTCTCACTCGACCTAACCCTAACCCGAACGCTCTCGTCCTCTCTGGCGACTGTGAGTCGCTGGCGACTTCGTCGCTCAATTCCGGCGAGCTTCACCGTTGCCATGCGCGGCATTCGCTCTGCCTCCTCACGCTCTTTCATCTGACCGAGGCGATTTGTCGGTTTTGCCACTGTTCGTTGCCATCGCCTCCGCTCGTCGCCCCAGTCGATCTCGCCCCTGCGGCTCAATATGCTCCGGCTCGACCACGCTGGGGTTTCTGCCCCTCTTCTTGGCGCCTGCTGCTGGGTTTCCGCCGCCTCACCGGTTGGATGGCATGTCTGCCACCCCCGGCGTCCCCCAGGTGTGGTGATGTGCTTGGCCGCTTGGCCGTGGGCAAGGTGGTGCTCCGCCGTCGGCGTAGCCCACTGGACGGTGCCGTTGCGCCGCCACAACCGTGGCTGCGCCGATGGTGTCGCCGCCTTGGTCTTCTTCCAGCTCCTCAGCGAGCTCACCTGTGAGTCTTCCCCTATCTTCTTTGTCCCTACATTCATTGTTTGGTGGCCTGGCCAGTGAGCCAGGCATGCTTGCCTACTACTGCTATGCCATGCTTGATCTTGTGATTAGGCTCTAGAATTCCTATGCTGGCCTCTACATGTTGCTGCTGTTAGCTTTAGTGAGTGATTCACTTAAGAATTTCTTAACTGAATCAGTGGGATTCAGTCAGCTTGCTTCCCCTCTGATGGCTGGCTTGTTCATATGATGTATGCCTACTACTACTGTTAATTTCAGTTAAGTATTCACTTAAGAATCTCTTAACTGAATATCCAAAGTTCAGTTAGCTTGCTTTAGCTGTGGTGCTAGCTTGATAGCCTGCTTGTATGCTTGCTATCTAGTAGCTGTGTGATGCTAACTGAATTAAAAGGTTGCCGTGTTAACTGTTATCAGATAAGTCATGTTGTTGGTGATTTGCTAGAGTGTTTGTGGTGGTTTGCAACTAGTGCTTGTTCACTGCTGCAAAACCATGCTTATGCTGATGATTAAATTTATGATGGCATGAGCATGCTTAGCTTGTGCTTGCTAGGAATTGCCCAGTGATAATTTTCTGTTGATTAATATGAACTGAACCATGTTTCAGTGATGATTTGATTGCATCAAGCAATTCATGCTTAGATATTCAGTTACTAGTGGCTTTGCTCTGTTTCCTATAGCATATTATACTACAGCAAGTAACTGTTATTCATTGAGTCTGATTGTGGTACCTCCCTGTGAGGTGCACAATTATTTCCTAATGATTAGCTTGATGGCTGCTATCTTTGTGCTGCTAGTGCATGCTTTGGTGGCTTCTCATCAGTGACTAAATCATCATGTTGGCCATACTAAATTCATATTCTCGATATGAGTATCAAGAGAGGAGTTTGGAAAGGACACACAAGACAAGTGAATTAAAACAAGGGACGTAAGAAGGGGAACAGATCTATATGATGATTTTAGTCTTAGCCAATGATGCATGGTATGATGCTTTATTCTTGGTGATGCATAAATATTTGTGTTTTTTTAACTGAATCTTCCTACCTATGATGATTATACAGAGCACTTCTCTGTAAGTCTGAGGAGATATACCCCCAAAACCTCCTAAGTACTGCACTTGGTAGAAGGGTTTGGTGGTGTGGGGTTTCTATCTTGCTGTTGATCTTGTTTATGCAAGAATCTTGATTCTTGACATGATTTGGTTCATGATATGCAATTTCCTAAAGTGTACCTTGATCCTGTGCTGGCTTCTATGGGTAGCTGGTTATGATGTTGGTGATGCTCTTGCTTGAGCTTGATCAAGTGCTCCTGGTACTTGTTCTGCTCCTCCCCAGGTGGCTTGCCCTGCACCTCCTTGGTGCTTGGCACCTCCTCCTGGCCTGCCCTGCACCTCCTTGGTGCTTGGCCTGCTTCTTGTTGCAACTTGATCTTGTTTAAGTGGCCATGTTTACTGGCTTTGGTTGCTGGTTTTGGTTTGGTGGTAATAATTCCCCCCTGATGCTCAGCTCATGAGCAGGGTGAATTGTGCTGGTGCTGATTGCTGTGATTGCTCACAGTGGTGTGTGTGATCTGAGGTGTGAGATATTGTGATGGTTGTGTTGTTGTGTTGGTGGTGTTGCTGGTCAACTAGGGTTCCTTGGTCGACCAAATCCACTCACAGTGACCCTTTTTATATTGTCTCATGTTTATTGGTGTCTTGACACCTCTATGCATGCATATGGTGATTGAGCAGCTTGCTGACTGGCTTGCTTGCCCGGCCAGTTTGGTCCCTGGCTGATATTTTGCTGGTGACTCATGGTGAAAAGCTTGACTGTTGATGATTATCAATAGTGCTTCCTTTAAATTCTTACTGTCACTTGTATTACTGCCTTGGTGGCATTTCTTCTTTGTGTTTGCTTTTGCTTGCAGGTAATAAAGAAGAATAGAAAAGAAAGGAAAGAAAGAAAGAAGAAATATAGTGACTTAGGATATCATCATCTAGATTCATTCCTGTACTTTTTATTTATTTATTTTTATTTTTGTTCCTGGTTGTAACATTCCATCTATGCTATTGCAATTGTAATTATTCTTTTATTCTCTGAATTTTGTAAAGACAATGTATATTGTGTTGATAATCCATAAAGTCTAAGTTTTTCTTATTATACATATTTATCCTTTCTAAATGTGTCTTTTGAATTCAAATTCAATTTCATAATTCAAAATCAAGTTTTGAATTCATATTATATTCTTAGATTTTAGTTATTCAATTTCATTCCTTTCCCACAAGCAATTGATCAAAAGAGGTCATGTCGAATTCTTTCGCACTCCGAGAGTTCACCATTCCCCCTCGAAGAGAGATTCGACCCCCCCTTAGGTTTTAGTGATAAAAGTGTGAAAAAATCCTAAAATTTTAGGTGCTATGCACAAAATCCCTCTATTTTACCCCGGAGTTGTCCTACGTGCTGGGATATTACACCTGCCCCAGAGGTGCTTTGAGCAGCGTGCGGGACACAACGTAGGCTTGGGCCAAGAATCCAGTCAACAGGCTTTCTGCTCCCCAGGGCCTGGTTGGACTCCTTGCAGGCTACCAAACGCGCCCCTATACGCCGATCAGTGTCCTTTTCCGTGGCGCTAGCGCGCTAGGGATGGCGAATCCTATTTGACGCTTCTTGCGTCCGCTACGAACCAACGCGTACCCCTTTTTGAGTGCTGTCGATGAAATGGGCCGGCTTAGTAAGACATTGGTCCATTCCGATTTTGGGAACATTCTAGAAACATCCGGTCGGTTTTCTCTTGTTTTCCTGTTTTCGTGGGTCAATTTTTCTCGGTCTTTTCAAGTCAGGCTTTTCTGAAACTTTTTAAATTTGCACAATTTTGAATGTGAACTTTTTCAAAACTAGCAAAAATGCTCGTGTGTTGCAACGGGAGAAAGCAATTTTTTGACATAAAGATGCACAAGGCTTTTTCAAGTTTTCCTAACCCCATGAGTGAGGTAATAGATCCTCCAAAGGTCTCGCAGTCCCACATGCACTCTAAATATTATTCTCAGACCCGTTGTATGTTTTAGGATTTGTTTTGTTAAGAAATATCGTTTCTAAGCATTGCTTTGTCATCCAAGAAAATAAATATAATCTGAACAGACCGAATGCAATTTAATCACTCTTGCAATATGGTATAAACTGAAGCAATGATCAACTTTTATGTTCTCCTATTGTCTTTCCTTTCTCCTAATATAATGGGGAAGCGCTAGTGCTACTGCATGCACTCGACAAAAATAAAACATATCTAAACAAGAATAGAAAAACTCAAGATGTACACACAATAGCAATAATGTATTAATGTCAGATTTTTTGAGGAGTATAATGAGGCCAACTCGCATGTATGAAGAAGATAAATATCTTACAAAAAATAGAAACTTAAGTGGACATGCAATATGGTTCTAACAGTATGCGTAGCAATTTGTCCAGGAGAAAATACTCATGTGCTGCAATTGCTAATGTAGAAGATAAAATGTCTGGTCCTAGCAAATTTTCAAACTTACACTTGCACAAAACAATATATTAAATAGGTACGAAATCAGAATCTATGCTCACCTAAACACGGAAAGTCTATACATGATAAACAAGTATCCATGTATTAATGTATAGATGCATGCATGGGTTCCTAGCTAGCAAAGAAACAGCTTTGGAAAATAGCTTCAAACACAATGATGTACATGCATGCGAGTCGGCAGTCGTGAGGGCCCAAAGCAGGATACTGTCTCGCGTGCAGACACAGAGGTGGCGGCATATCTCCATCAGCTTTGACAGGGCATGCTTGAGGAGTTGAGGGGTGGCAGTACGTGCTTCTATTGGCAAGCAGATATCTTCCATCCATCAACATGAATAGACATAGATAGAGGAGCGACTTCATTACTGGTTACCACTGAAGGAGATGCCCATGATCTTGCCAGCTTGCCGCCCTATCGTTAGCCTGCACACAGCAATCTACTGCTCAACCCTGATCTCTACCGAGATGCACCCGACCTCCTTCCTCACGCCAGCCTCGTGCATCTGTTGCCTGACGTCCTAGCCACACAGTGCCACAGCAAATCACGTCATTGCATAGGCAAACATCATTAAGATAGATGCTCGCCGAGTCCAGTTCTCTCCTCCACCCAAGCAGAGCTCCACGAGCCTCTTGTAGCGACCTTCGGCGTCTCCAGGTTGCCATGCAACTGCACAATGTCAGCAGTGTCTTCATATCAGCACACCGGGCTCACCAGTGTCCTCGATCAGACTGAGCATATATATATCGTCGAACTTCCAGCTCTGGCCCAGCATGCCGACCAGGCGGGGATAGTGTGATGGCGTCGGGGAGTATGGGTCGGCCATCACTGATCTGAAGACTGATATTCCTTCATCCACCAGCCATGGCATGGCCGCATGCTAGCTGCTAGGACTTGGGAAAGTCAACTCGTCTACTTTGTCACCATTGAAGCACATCTCGCCGAACGCCAGGTCGGCAGCGCATCTCCAGAACCGTGCTCACCCGCCCTGTGCTGCGCGTACACGTGGATTAGCGAGTTCACCATTGGTGCATGTCTTCCCGAGCATTTCCACTCTCCAATGGAATCGGCAGTGGTGACGCTGAAACCCTATGTCGAGGCGATGGTTGTAGGGTGGTGGATCCATCACTAGTAGAAAACCGGCCTAATATTTCAGGGCATTAGTCCCGGTTGCTGTTTAAACCGGGACTGATGCCCCGGGCCCCACCGCTTTTTCGGCCGCTGGAACGCAGATGTCATTAGTCCCGGTTCGTTTTGAACCTCTAGTCCCGGTTCGTATTACGAACCGGGACTAAAGGCTCTGGGTCGCAATCCGGCCGTTGCCAGGATCATTAGTCCCGGTTGGTAACACCAACCGGGACTAAAGATTAAGCCTTTAGTCCCGGTTGGTATTACTAACCGGGACTAATGACTTGCCTGTATAAAGCAGCTCCTTCTTCCTCCCCGAGCCAGCCACTCCCCCTCTCCACTCTCAAGTGTTCTTCATGCAACTCGAGTTCATCCTCTTTGACCACCATTTTTTGTCACAAATTGATGTCCCCACTTCAATCTAAGTGGACTAAAAGGTGAGGAATTTTGTGCTTTTGTCTTTCATTGGTAATTTAGCTCATTTATTGCTCTAGAAGTAGAGAGATTTGTGATTTTTTTATGGGAGCAATTATTAGATGTTTATTTGATTATGTGTACAAATAGGTGAAGATAGAGGTAAAAATAGAAATGCTATATAGATTTTATTTATGTTAGATTTTATTAGAAATAGAAATGCTATTAGAAATAGAAATGTTAGAATTAAAAATAAAAATAGAAGTAGACATAGGTAACATAGAAATAGAAATAGAGATAGAGATAGAAAAATAGAAATACCGATAGAAATAGAGATAGATGACGTAGAAATAGAAATAGAGATTGAGATAGAAAAATAGAAACCACCTTTAGTCCCGGTTGTACCCACCAGCCGGGACTAAAGTTTTGTTAACTTATTCTTACTTATCAAACTAAAATTGGAGATAGAAATAGAAATTATATATTTGATTTGCGTTTGATATGTACTTATATAATGCAGATGAGCCGAGCATGGATGTACGCCGATCGACGCTCTAGAGATTTCATTAAAGGCGTGCATTCTTTTCTCAAGGTGGCTGAGGCAACCAAGCGGAATGGTTTTATGTGTTGTCCATGCGGTGGTTGTCGAAATGAGAAGGATTACCCCTCCACAAAGACCCTTCACATCCACCTGTTCCGGTTCGGTTTCATGTCCGGCTATAATTGTTGGACCAAGCATGGGGAGAGAGGGGTTATGATGGAAGACAACGATGAAGAAGAGAATGATGACAACTATCCTGAGTTCCCTGAAACCACCGATACCGCAATGGAAGATAATGAAGAAGAAGAAGAAGGTGAAGAACGGGCATCAGATATGCCCGCTGATGATCTTGGTCAGGTCATTGTTGATGCACAGATTGACTGTGAAAGTGAAAAGGAGAGGGAGAAGTTGGAACGCATGTTAGATGATCACAAAAAGGATTTGTACCCAAATTGCGAAGACGGCCAGAAAAAGCTAGGAAGCACGCTGGAATTGCTGCAATGGAAAGCAGAGAGTGGTTTATCTGACAAGGGATTTGAAAAGTTGCTGAAAATTATGAAGAAGATGCTTCCAAAGGATAACGAATTGCCCGCCAGTACGTATGAAGCAAAGAAGATTGTCTGCCCTCTAGGATTGGAGGTGCAGAAGATATATGCATGCATTAATGACTGTATTCTCTACCGCGGTGAGTATGAGAATTTGAATGCATGCCCGGTGTGCAGTGCATTTCGGTATAAGATCAGGCGAGATGACCCTGGTGATGTTGAGGGCGAGCGCCCCAGGAAGAGGGTTCCTGCCAAGGTGATGTGGTATGCACCTATAATACCACGGTTGAAACGTTTGTTCAGAAACAAAGAGCATGCCAAGTTGTTGAGCTGGCACAAAGAAGACCGTAAGAGTGACGAGATGTTGAGACACCCCGCTGATGGGTCGCAGTGGAGAAAAATCGACAGAGATTTCCCAGAGTTTACGGAAGACGCACGCAACCTGAGGTTTGGTCTAAGTACAGATGGCATGAATCCTTTTGGGGAGCAGAGCTGCAGTCATAGCACCTGGCCCGTGACTCTATGTATATATAACCTTCCTCCTTGGTTGTGCATGAAGCGAAAGTTTATTATGATGCCAGTGCTTATCCAAGGCCCGAAGCAACCCGGTAATGACATTGATGTGTATCTAAGGCCATTAGTTGATGAACTTTTACAGCTGTGGCAGACTGAAGGTGTTCGTGTGTGGGATGAGTACAAACAAGAGGAATTTGATCTACGAGCATTGCTGTTCGTGACCATCAATGATTGGCCTGCTCTAAGTAACCTTTCAGGACAGACAAACAAGGGATACAATGCATGCACTCACTGTTTAGGTGAGATCGATAGTATATATTTGGATAAAAGTAAGAAGGTGGTGTATCTCGGGCATCGTCGATTTCTTTCGCCCAAACATCAATTGAAGAAAAAAGGCAAGCATTTCAAGGGCGAGGCAGAAGTCCGGGGCAAGCCTAAATGCCATACTGGTGATGATATATTTGATATAGTCAAAGATTTAGAAGTAATCTTTGGAAAGGGTCCTGGCAGTCTGTCTGTTCCGAATGACGCTAGCGGACATGCACCCATGTGGAAGAAGAAATCTATATTTTGGGAGCTTGAGTATTGGAAATTCCTAGAGGTCCGCTCGGCAATCGACGTGATGCACATGACAAAGAATGTTTGCGTGAACCTACTAGGATTCTTCGGCTTGTATGGGAAGACAAAAGATACACCAGAAGCACGGGAGGACCAACACCGTATGAAAAAAAAAAGACGGCATGCATCCGGAGGATTCTAAGGGTCCTGCGAGCTACGCTCTTACCAAAGAAGAGAAGGAAATCTTTTTTGAATGCCTGAGCAGTATCAAGGTCCCATCTGGATTCTTGTCAAATATAAAGGGAATAATAAATATGGCCGAGAAAAAATTCCAAAACCTAAAGTCTCATGACTGCCACGTGCTTATGACGCAATTGCTTCCGGTTGCACTGAGGGGGATTCTACCGGAAAATGTTCGAGTACCGATTGTGAAGCTATGTGCATTCCTCAATGCAATTTCGCAGAAGGTAATCAATCCAGAAGATCTACAACGGTTACAGAATGATGTGGCCCAATGTCTTGTCAGCTTCGAGTTGGTGTTCCCACCGTCCTTCTTTAATATTATGACGCATCTCTTAGTTCACCTAGTCGAAGAGATTACCATTCTCGGTCCAGTATTTCTACACAATATGTTCCCCTTTGAGAGGTTCATGGGAGTCTTAAAGAAATATGTGCATAACCGTGCTAGGCCAGAAGGAAGCATCTCCAAGGGCTATCTAACAGAGGAGGTCATTGAGTTTTGTGTTGACTTTGTTCCTGACCTGAACCCGATTGGTCTTCCTCAATCGCGGCATGAGGGGAGACTAAGTGGAAAAGGCACGCTAGGAATGAAATCAGCATACTGTATGGACGGACATTCTTTGAGTGAAGCACACTACACAGTTTTACGAAATTCCACGTTGGTGGAGCCGTATATGGAGCGACACAAGAATATTGTACGCTCGGAAAACTCTGGGCAGTCAAACTCCTGGATTACAAAGTTGCACATGGCGACTTTTGGTGGTTGGTTGCAAACACTTCTCATAAACGACGCCACTGTTGGATATGAGCTGTCCATGTTGGCCAAGAAACCGTCTTCAACTATATTAACTTTCCAGGGTTACGAGATAAATGGGAATACATTTTACACGGTCGCCCAAGATAAAAAGAGCACCAATCAAAACAGTGGTGTCCGCTTTGATGCATTACACGACAATGGGACAAAGGACACATATTATGGTTACATAGAGGAGATATGGGAACTTGACTATGGATCGTCTTTTAAGGTCCCTTTGTTTCGGTGCAAATGGGTCAAGCTGACAGGAGGCGGGGTAGTTGTAGACCAAAAGTACGGCATGACAACAGTGGATCTCAACAATCTTGCGTACATGGACGAACCATTCGTCCTAGCCAACGATGTCGCTCAGGTTTTCTATGTGAAGGACATGTCTACAAAACCGAGAAAGAGAAAAGATAAGAAAACGAATACATCACGCGATGAGCCAAAGCGACACATTGTTCTCTCAGGGAAAAGAATCATCGTGGGAGTGGAGGACAAGACAGATATGTCAGAAGATTATAACAAGTTTGATGAAATTCCGCCCTTCAGAGTGAACACTGACCCAACCCTCCTCTTAAACAAAGAAGATACTCCATGGTTACGGTGCAGAAGGAAACCCCAACACTAGATGGGGATGGTGGTGATGTGTAATAATGTATTAAACTTTGATGTAAATGTATGATTTTGGGTTAGTTATTCAAATTTGAACACTTTTTATATTCCAAGTATTATCAATTTCTAAAATATGCAAAAAGAATTTTAATCAATATTGTTTTAATTGAAAATGGCAAAATAGTTAATTGTTTGAATAGTTAGAATAATTGATTTTGAAAATATAAAATATTTTTGAATTATTTATTCAATTTCAATCACTTTTCATATTCAAAGTTTTATCAAATTCTAAAATATGCAAAAAGAATTTTAATCAATATTGTTTTAATTGAAAATGGCAAAATAGTTAATTGTTTAAATAGTTAGAATAATTGATTTTGAAAATAGAAAATATTTTTGAATTAGTTATTCAATTTCAATCACTTTTCATATTCAAAGTTTTATCAAATTCTAAAATATGCAAAAAGAATTTTAATCAATATTGTTTTAATTGAAAATGGCAAAATAGTTAATTGTTTAAATAGTTAGAATAATTGATTTTGAAAATAGAAAATATTTTTGAATTAGTTATTCAATTTCAATCACTTTTCATATTCAAAGTTTTATCAAATTCTAAAATATGCAAAAAGAATTTTAATCAATATTGTTTTAATTGAAAATGGCAAAATAGTTAATTGTTTAAATAGTTAGAATAATTGATTTTGAAAATAGAAAATATTTTTGAATTAGTTATTCAATTTCAATCACTTTTCATATTCAAAGTTTTATCAAATTCTAAAATATATAGAAGTTATTCAAATTGAATTTCAAAATTCATATTCAAATGAAATCTGGAAAAACATACAGCATTGGCGCGCATTTATTACACCTTTAGTCCCGGTTGGTAATACCAACCGGAACTAAAGGTCTGTGGCTCGGGCGCGAACTGGTAACCGCCGGCCAAAAGTCTTTAGTCCCGGTTGAAGCCACCAACCGGGACTAAAGACCCTTTAGTCCCGGTTGGTGGCTTCAACCGGGACTAAAGACCCCCCTTTAGTCCCGGTTGAAGCCACCAACCGGGACTAAAGGGGTTGGGGTATATAAGCATCGCGCCGCCCTCTCTTCTTCTTCCTCTCAACACTTAGCAAAATCGGATCGCACAGCGGAGGAGACGCCGGCGTAGATCGTTGCGGTCGCTCGGATTCTCGAGCCGCCGCCGCCGCCGCGCCGCCCGAGACGCGCCCCCGCGCGCGCCCGAGACCGCCCCCGACCGAGCGCCGCCGAGCCGGCCCCGCCGAGCGCCGCCGAGCCGCCGCGCCGCCTTGCCGCCGCCCGACACCGCCCCCGCGCAGGTAAGCACACCGTACCACCGCCGGCGCCGGCGCCCCCTGCAAAAAAAAATAGATTTTTTTTTTAGAAAAATAGTTAGATTTTATGTTAGAAAAATAAGTTAGATTTTGTAGTTAGTAAAAATATAGTTAGTAAAATGTAGTTAGTAAAATATAGTTAGTAAAATATATAGTTAGTAAAAATATAGTTAGTTAGTAAAATATATAGTTAGTAAAATGCTAGTTAGTAAAAATATAGTTAGTTAGTAAAATATAGTTAGTTAGTAAAAATATAGTTAGTTCGTAAAATATAGTTAGTTAGTAAAATATATAGTTAGTAAAATGCTATTACTAATATTATTATGTTAGATTTTATGCTATTACTATTATTAAGTTAGTAAAATGCTATTACTATTATTATTATGTTAGATTTTATGCTATTACTATTATTAAGTTAGTAAAATGCTATTACTATTATTAAGTTAGTAAAATGCTATTACTATTATTATTATGTTAGATTTTATGCTATTACTATTATTAAGTTAGTAAAATGCTATTACTATTATTATTATGTTAGATTTTATGCTATTACTATTATTAAGTTAGTAAAATGCTATTACTATTACTATTATGTAGTTAGTAATAGTAATAGAAATGCTATTACTATTAGTAATAGTAATAGAAATGCTATTATTAAGTTAGAAAAATGTAGTTAGTAAAATGCTATTACTATTAGTAATAGTAATAGAAATGCTATTACTATTAGTAATAGTAATAGAAATGCTAGTTAGTAAAATGCTATTACTATTAGAAATATTGTTAGTAATATTGTTAGCAATAATAGAAATAAAAATATGGAGTAATTTTGTTGATCTATGTTATGGATTTCAGTTATGGATTTCGGCGCCGGAAGAGAAGGTGAAGAAGAGATATTGAATATTATAGGAGAGGGTAGCACCCGTGCACAAGGAGAGGGTACCACCCGTGCAGAAGGAGACGGCTCAGAATTTTTGAACGAGTCGGGTGACGGAATGGAGGAGGAGCAGCCGCATGAATCGGAAAATGATGATTGCGAGGACGGCTCACAAGGGACTGGACGCGACTTAATAAAACGGTCCGACGAGGTATATATATATATATATATGAAGACTAGCTCTATTCATGAATCAGTAGATGACGATGCATTATGTGGTATATATATTAACGAGTGTTTTCTTATTTTAGACCTCTGAATCTTCTAGAAAGAAGCGAGGCCCGGCCAAACGGCTGGCATCGAATTAACATTACACGATTGGGCGTCTCTCAAGTGAAGGCGAACCGTTGGAACCCAAGAGTGTCGCAAATGTGTTCACACATCAATGTGGATGTCTTGTCAGGGACATGGTGCCGATAAGCATTCAATATTGGTATAAGCCCAAGGCGGCAAAGGGAGAGCCAGCACAGCCAGAGCCAGAAGAGGGTGCAGCAGTAAATTATGTCACCAAGGTCTTGAAAGACAGACTTTGGGATTCCCTCATTCCACATTTCAATCTGCCGGTCACCGAGTCCCTGGAAGAAGCAGAGCAACAGAAGGAGAAAGTCAGGGAGTGGGCTCTCAAGAAGATGGCTGCACAGTTCAATAACCACAAGAAGAGGTTATGGAACGCCTATGTCAAGGCCGATCGACAAGCTCCAGAATTTACTGGCCCCAATGAGTTCCTGCGGGATCACTGGGACGCATTTGTAGAGTACAAGGAGTCAGAGCTGGGTAAGCTAAGGAGTCAGAAAAATCAGGCAAATGCCGCGAAAAAGAAATATCACCATAAGTTGGGTCCAGGTGGCTACAAAAGGGCCGAGCCTAAGTGGGATATGCAAGAGGCTGCCCTACGAGAAAAAGGCATCGAACCAGAAACAGAACAATGGCCCAGAAAGTCAAGAAATTGGGCACTTGCCCATGGAGCTGTCTATGATGAGAGAACAGGGAAATTAGTTGAAGAGAAGAAACAAATTGCTGAACCCCTGGGAGCACTTGTCAAGACAATCGCCGAGGTTCAAGAGGGGACGTTCAAGCCAGACAGAGAGAACGACGAGCTGACAAAGGCCCTCGGGAACAAAGAACACACATGACGAACACAGGGTCTGGGTTCTGCTATTCCGTGGAGGTCTGGGTTCTCCGAAGAGAGCCAGACTTATAGAAGCCGAGAAAGAGCGAAGAAGCGGAAGGCGCAGGAGGAGGCCTCACGGATAGAGAGCATAGAAAGGCAACAGGCTGAGCTGAGAGAGTTGTATTTACTGCAGCAGAAGGCACTGGAGGAATTAAAGTCGCAAGGGGCAACTCAGCATCAGCAACACCTAGAACATGCATCAGGCGACCGATCTCAGCGGAGAAGCAACGTGGCTTCCACGGAGGTACCGATGGTTCACTACCCCGTGGATGATATCACCAAGACGGTAGACTGTGAGCTGCATTATCCCATGAAGAACATATCGATGAAGGTGGTGGTTGGCTATGTGTTGCCATCCAGACCTGGACAAACCTGGCATGGCCGTGAGATTCGACCTGGCTATGCTAAGGTCGGGGTGGATGCAATTGAAAGGGGGTATGAGTCCCTCCTTCTTGACGTCGCTGGACCTGAAGAGGAGGAAAAACTGGGAGAAGTATTGGGTGGTATAATTCTTTGGGATAAGAAACACAACGTGTTTCCAGGCTCGGCGCCAAGGCGGCCACCCTCTCCTCCGAGTCCTCGCAATTCACCACCTCCCGATGACGACAGGGACGACTACCACCATACCCCGAGTCCACATCGATCTCCACCTCAATGTCAGCCGCCTCCGCCACCTCCGCCGCCTCAGCCCACTCGTAAGTCCCAGAGTTGTGGCAAGTCCGCTGCTATGTCCACTAGCAATGTCTCTCCGAAGAAACGGGCCAAGATAGCTAAGGCGGTGCCGCCTCCTCCTCTCGAGAAGACTGCTGAAAAAATTGAGGCGGAGGACAGAGCCAAAGTGAAAAGGAAGCTCGCAGCCCTACGCCCGACCCCTACACCAAAGCAGGTATATACTCTGGAACAGAAGGAGTGGGCCTTTGATATGCTTACCCAACCTTCGCAATATGAATTGCGTAAGCCAGATGACTACAAGCGTTGTTTGGATAAGCAGGTAGATGCAAAAAAAGAAGCTAATAAGACGAGCGCAACTGCAAGAGGGAAAAGAGACGTTGCCCAGCTTGGAGCACAGACCAAAAAATCGATCTCCCCGCTAAAGGTCTTTGCTAGTGATGCTGGTGGGAGTGTTGCTCAACCCAATCCCGCCGACTTTGCTAAAGAAGCTGGTTTGACTCTTTCTCAATTGCTACATGAAGATATCACCCCAAAGGCGCCTATAGCACGGCAATATGAAAAGGGGAAGAGTCTGGTCCCACCTGAGATTGAAATGAATCTACCAACACAAATGCGAAAATTGCATAAGTGGTACCTGCAAGCCGCAAAGGGCACGCAAGATTTTCTCCTTATGAAAATCACAAAGGACCATTTCTTAGGTGAAGACTTGGTGCATATTGAGTTTGATGAATTCTTTCAGCTATTCAATCAAGACGCGCTCGACAAATCTCTCGTCAGTGCCTATGTTCTGTAAGTGATTCATTATTTCTATAAGTCTCTAGCTCAACTCGTTCTTTGCATGTATTTTTCCTCACTACGCTGTTTATTATGCAGAATGAAGAGTATGGAATGTAAGAAAAGGAATGACCTCCAACTTGGATTCATTGATCCAAATCGAGTTAACGGAGCGATGATACAGACGAAACGCAAGGAGACGGAGGATATCTTGCTAGAGTTCCTACTTACACAGGAATACCGAGCTAGAATACTGTTTCCGTACAATATCAGGTGAGTGTTACTATCTTATACACAGTTACTTTTCCTTACTCGATGTTATAAGTGTAATTGATGAGTTTATTAACTTATATAATTAAATTTGCACGCAGTTACCACTGGATTTTGCTAAAGATTGAACCTGACTATGGAAAGGTTCAAATCTTTGACTCGATGAATAAACCACTTAATGAATACCAAAGCATCATTGATATGATGGATAGGCAATTTCAATCATTACGGCATTATATCGGTCTCTTTCATTCATCTATAACTCATCTATTCATTTTATTTGCCCGGCAGTGTTTGGAAACGGTTTATACGCATAGTTAAAGGTGAATGGAGAAATGAGCTGATTTACCGTCAGATCGAGGTAAGTCGTACAAGCTAGGTCCACACATCCCTTTAATTCTAGTTTCAAATACCATTAAGTATATCAATCTTGATATGTCACTGACTAAAATCTATTCTCGTAAAGTGTGCGAGGCAGCCTTCGGGGACTAATCTATGTGCATACTACGCTTGCGAGAACCTTCGTGCGCAGGTCACTGAAGGAATTGATTTTCAAACAGTAAGTAAACAATATACTGACAAATTCATTTTATTGGCATCAATTTTGTTATGATGATTCATATTCATATTGTTCTTCTTCTTCGTAGTTCGAAGCAAAGCGGAATCGGCTCTCACCGACTGAACGCATAGTAGGAATTCAAGAGGAAATAGCCGGATTTCTGCTTGACCATGTCATTAACCCAAAGGGTGAATTTCATGTCAGTTTCGATTAGACAATGTTTATAATACAACACAAGTCGTGATCTTATGTGTGTGAACAAGTTGTATATATACTTGTATGCATGTATCAATCGTCTACCGATGTAGAGATCGACTCGATTGGATCGGGCGCCTTTGCCGCCTAGGGTTTTGCTGCCGATGGTCACGATATTTAGAGAGGTCACGAGTTGTTACGATAGCGGCGTATATATATAGAGAATGAGGCGATGAAAGATTAGAAAACGTGTCTGACGTGGACTCATTTTTTCAATAAATTTGTGTCGGACATGATTTCTTTGCCAGGAAGAAAGAATTGGAGAGTCATGGCTAGGTCAGCTGTTTTGATTCGTAAACTTGGTGAGACAGACGTAACTTGGTGACATCATGTACACATACGAAGAGTTGTATGGGCCGCTCAGGATAGGCCGGCTCTAATAGATCGATCGGGACGTAACCGTTTTTTAACTTACGGGTGGCAAAGGGGTAATAAATATATTTTTTGAGAGGGTAAATCGGTCCAAAAGAAGTTGGACGAACCAACCACGGAAACCTTACATTATTTATTATTCGGTATAGATATATTTAAAAACTGAACAGTTTTTTGAAATTTGAATGATTTTGAAATTGAACAATATTGAAATTGAAAAAAAATTAAATGGAACAATTTTTTAAATGGAACAATTTTCAAATTGAACAAATTTGAAACTTAACAATTTTGAATGTGAACAAATTTAAAATTGAACAATTTTAAATATGAACAATTCTAAAATTGAACAATTTTTTAGAATCTAAAAAAAAATTAAAATCTGAAAAAAATTCGAATCCCAAAACGTGATTTGTAACAAAATCGAAGCGGAAAAACGTGAAAGCCCGAACTAGGAAAGTGGGCGACGAAGTTAGTTGGCCGGCCCATGCGGATGATTCTTCAGGCGTCGATGCCCTCGCCGACGCTAAACGCGTCAAATAGGAGGCCCCACTAGGGATTGTTCGTTTCGCTTAAGCGCGTTAATTGATGGGCTTTTTATGAGCGGCTCAATTAGTGCATGAATCATTCGGTTTCGCTTAAGCGCAGTCAATTGATGGGCTTCTGATGAGCGGCCCAATTAGCATGATTTCCTTGCCTGGGGCTTGTTTCATGGTGTTGGCCATCGTCCATTCCCGCGCTAGCTTGTTACATTTGTTGCTTCGGATTTGTTCGGGTTCCTCTACCGGGAGTAGATAGGCCTGAGTTTATAAACGAGTAAAATCCATAGGTAGTACTTGAACTTGTTGAGGAAAATCAGATTGCTCACTGTACTTTGGGAATGCAATTTTACGGTCTCTAAATATGATCTGTGTGTTCATAGACGGTCATTGGTGTCGGTAGCGCGATGTATTCGATGACGTGGCAAACTGCGGATCCCATCAGTCAGTCCATATGGAATTTCATCGATGTATTTTCTTTTGCAAAAACACCCCTAAACTTTAGGATGCTCAAAATCAGTCCACCATGGCCCCACGACCCACCCAGCACGAACGCCACCTACCCCTCGTCTCTAAGAGCAACTCTAGCAGACCCCTATCCCTCGACCTACAAATCAGAGTTCAAGTCAACCTGCAAACGTGATATGCAGATTGAAGCAGCACTGCGCAGATCAGATCCGCTAAAAGAAACCGTATAACAGCATATTCCAAGAATATTCTTTACTTTTTACTTTTTTTTCTTTTTCCCTGGCCAACTGCATCTCCACACCCCCGCCCGCGAAGCATGCCCGACCATCCTCCACCGGCGTAGCCCGCCCGCCCACCCAACGCCGGCATAGCAGCGCGCCCGCTTGACCACAGCCCCGCGCCCGACGGCCGTCGTGTGCGCTCGCTCGACGGCCGCCGCGCGCGCGCCTGCCCGCCCTACCGCCGCTGTCGCGTGCGCCTGCCTGCCGGCGTGTGGCCCTGCACGCCGGCCGTAGTGGCCGCCCGCCGCCGCAGTCACGCACCGGAGTACCGCAGCCGCGCCGCCATGGAGCTCGACATGGAGCTCGGCCAAGCCGCCATGGAGCTCGACATGGAGCTCGGCCAAGCCGCCATGGAGCTCGACATGGAGCTCGGCCATGGAGCATCTCCCAAATCGAGGATGAGTACCGGTGTGCTCTGTCCTCTTCATTTTTGTGTCCAATTTTGGACGGATGTTGTCAAGTCTGGCAAATTTTGGCCGGATTCCAGCGACCTTGGCGGCGGTTTGGTGACAGTTGGAGCTGAAACTTCACCCCGCGAACGCCTCGCACGGGATTCAGATCGGGCTCGGTTTGGCTACGAAAATTTGGAACATGCAGGTTGGGAGAATAAATTTGGGGGTGCCTGCAAAAAAATTTGCAGGTCGGACGAATTTGCGGTGTCTGTTCCGCGTATTTTTACCCCAAACCTGCAAACCGACGGTTATTTTGCAGTTCCAGGCTATTTGGAGGGTATGCTAGAGTTGCTCTAACCGGTCGCACTGCCCGATCCACCCGCCGCCGGCATCCCCGCACAACTCGCACCAGCCCACCGCCCAGCCACCCCAACCACAAAGATCAGCGTGCCGCTCGTCCGCCTGGAAGCCCGGACCAGCACGCTGTCCTCGGACTTCCACCTAGCGGTCCGTCCCCGACCACCGCGTGCGGCATCGCCGGCATCCCCGCACCATGCGCTGCACCACCGGCCTATGCCACGAACGCCGCCAGATCCCCTCCCTCCGGCCAGTTTCTCGTCTCGTCGCTTGGGGGGACGCGGTGCACGGGCGGTTATTGAATAGCTCTGTGACCGGCGACCGCGGGCATGACGTGCACGATCGCGGCGAACTGCGTGCCCGGACTCCATCCCAAACTGGATAGTGATGAAGACTACCAGGATCTCACATCGACGTCGTAGAGCACCTCACCGAGCGCAAGAAGAGGGAGCTTCCAGGGGCGCCCATGGCGCCGCGGCTGCGCAATTTGTCTGTCGAGACATGCATCATCATGCACCTCTGAAGCCTTGGTCCATAGACCTACGCGCGGCGCAACTTCCCGGTGTTGCCTCCGCCCTCGGTCGGCTCCTCTACACTAAGAACAACAGCGACGGCGTCCACCCGACACGCCCGCAATGGCCGTACGACCGAGGTCGAAGCGTCACACCCCAGCGTACCATGGTGCCCTGAACCGCCTCCCCATAGAGGCCTCGTCCTGTTCGGCAGTGAGATCGGCCGGGCAGCGGATCAGCGCCGACCTCCCGTGTGTGCGCATCGCACATGAGGAAGAAGACGTACAAGACAGAGAATTATTGGGACGAAGGGGTGGGCTGCTGTTATATTTAACTTGGGGGATATTTTTGCAAAATAATTGCATATCTGGCACACCAGTAAATGACAGGTGGGCCCATAGCTCGCCATGTCAGCAAATACATAGCTCCCTCAGCAGTAGTGACCGTATATGAGTCCCTACGTCATATTTAGTGACCGTAAAATTGTATTTTTGAAGTATAGTGACTAATCTGATTTTGCTTGACAAGTTCAAGCACTATTGATAAATTTTACTCTTTATAAACTGGAGCAAATTCCAGTCAGCTTTCGATGTGGGATAAAAAATAGCTATATTTTTCGGGTTCACTCATTCACTCGTTGCCACGTTATATCCAAACTTTCATTAGTTGAACACTTTTTGATTTGAGCAACAGAAAACCCTCTAAAATTTCGACCTTTGTCAGCTGTTCTGTTTTGACAGATTTCTGCCAATATTTGTGTTTGCCGCTTTATCGCTTTCTTTTTTAGTTCTTTTGATCACGGAACTTTTGGGGAAGTTGCTACAGTAGTATATGTTTTATATGTGGTGGTTTTGAGTTGAAACCTGAAGCAAAAAGGGGTTGATTCAATGTTATGCTTACACTAATGTTGCTAATAGATTTGTGTTTAGTTTTGTATGAAGGAAGTTTTCAAGTGTAGAGATCGGAGAATGATGAGATGAGTTAAAGAATGGACAAAAGCTCAAGCTTGGGGATGCCCACGCACCCCAAGAAATATCCAAGAGGTACAAGCGTCAAAGCTTGGGGATGCTCCCGAGGCACCCCTTCTTCATCGGCAAAAATCAGGTCACCTTTCAACACACTATATTTTTATTGCTTCATGCATTATGCATTTTTCTAGGAGCGTCAGTTGTTTTAGTTTTCAGTTTTGGTTAGTTTTGTTTGCTTCAATAAATGGTTAGACCCCAACAAATTTCTTTTAGAGAAGTTACCTTGCTTTTCATTTGCCAAGAACACACCATTTTTCACTCTTATCGTTTCAACGAGTGTTCTCTTTTTCTAGAACTGCGTTTAGCTTTCAATTTTTGCCTTGATTTTTGTTCAGATCTTGTTATATCTTTGCATCAAGGTGTATTTTTGCCTCTGGTCCATATTGGTTTTCATCAAAAGAGTTGTTTATAAAAAGTTCGAATGGTGTTGGAAAAGAGAAAAAGCTTTATGCAAAAAAGTGGTACAAGAAGGAGCTTGTGTAGACTGCGGCCTAGGCTTTTGCATGTCGTGCTTGATATCTTTTTGATAGTATGCTTAGTGGTTTTGCTGTAGCATGACTTGTCTCAAATGACTGAGATTGCTTAATGAGCCTTTGAAAAATCATGCGTTGTTTTAATTATTGGGAAGCATTATTTTGGTTTTCTCCTTGATGCTTTATTTGAGTTGACTTGACGCATGCTCACACATGTTAGACTCATACAAGTCGTCATTGCCTCTATGATCATTTAGTTTTTGACTTTTGATGCCATCTTATCCTTCTTTTAATATTGCTTTGTCGCTTTGCATGATTATGGCCATTATTGCTCTCTTAGTTGGTTGCTCCCAGTCTTTTGCTAGCCCTCATTTTGTACTGAGTATGAGCTCTACTCATGCATCCAACTCCTAAAAACCAAGTTTGTCATTGTGTCCACTATAAATTCCTATGCATGGTATTTGTAAGCCATTCCAAGTAAATTTTCATGTGCTACCTTTGAAAAAAACCTTTAAAATACTTCTCATTTTGTGACACTATTTTCAGCTCATGGGGACGTAGTAGTCGGATTTGCTATCTTCCATATTGCTTATTCCAAAAAGAAAAAAAAAGAAAAAAAAGAAAGAAAAAAAGGCACTCCTCCATGGTATGTGAATATTGGTGGGCATCCGATGGAATCGGTTAGCCATGGTTTGTGAAAGGAAAAAAGGTGGGGAGGAGTGCCAAGTTTTATAAAAGAGCACAAAAGTGCCAATCTCTCTCAAAAACTTGCTTCATTTTTGTATAGAAGATAGTAAGAACCCCATTGCTAGTCGTTGACAAAAGCAACCACCTCTCAAAACCCAATTTTTATCTCTCTGTTTTACAAATGAAAAGCTCTAGCACACGTTTAATCACTGCTTCCCTCCGCGAAGGGCCTTTCTTTTACTTTTATGTTGAGTCTCCACTTCTATCTTTATGCACCATCTAAGAGAGCATAGTTGTCATTTTGAGTATAATGTGCATTGTCCCAAAGTTTTCATTGATTGATTCATGATGTTGGTTTCACTTGTTCTTAAATTACTTGTATCTAGTCGCCCTCTTAAACTTAAAGGTGTCCTATGCATTTATGTTTTGCTCTCTCATGAAGGACAAGCTGAAAACCATTTGCTATGTTTTTTCTTATGATTTGAACACATATTTGACTTTCATTGTTTCATTTTCATGATCTTTTGTTTGTGTTCTTCTTCATGTTATAACATGGTTGCTAAGTTTCTTCTGTCAAGATTATGTTTTTCCTGCCCATGTTTTAAGTTCTTTTAATCCCAGCGCACAACACTTACATATATGGTCAAGATTGTGTAGGTGTATGTCACCTCAAAAATTATTTCTTTTGTTATCACTTACCTACTCGAGGACGAGCAGGAGTTAAGCTTGGGGATGTTGATACGTCCCAAATGTATCCATAATTTTTGATGCTCCATGCTTGTTTGTACACCATTTGCTTAGTGTTTCGTTACACTTCGTGGCATTTATATGCATTTTCTGGAACTAACCTATTAACGAGATGCCACAGTGCCAGTTCCCTGTTTTCTGCTGTTTTTGTGTTTCAGAAAAGTTACACAGGAAATATTCTTGGAATTGGACGAAACAAAAGGCAGACGTCCAGATATTTACCGAAGCTTCCAGAGAACCGAAGAGGAGATGGAAAGGAGCCATAGGGCGGCCACACCACCAGGGGGCGCGGCCTGCCCCTGGCCCACGCCGGCCTGAGGTGTGGGTCCCCTGGTCCACTTCTGACGCTGCCCCTTCGCCTATAAACACCCCCCGACGGGAAAAACCTAAACACCCGATCAATTTTCTAGAAACATATCGCGATCCACTGCCGTCGTCGACCCGAGATCGGGAGGGTCCAGAAGCTCTTCCCGGCACCCTGCCAGAGAGGGGAATCACCACCGGAGGTCTTCTTTATCGCCATGCTTGCCTCCGGCGCGATGAGTGAGTAGTCACCTTGGACTATGGATCCATAGCAGTAGCTAGATGGTTGTCTTCTCCACCATGTGCTTCATGTTTAGATCTCGTGAGCTGCCTTACTTGATCGAGATCACCATTATGTAATTCTACATGTTATGTTTGTTAGGATCCGATGAATATTGGTGTTATGATTGAGTTGATGTACTGAATTTTATCTTATATTATCTCTATATTGTTTATGATCTTGCATGCTCTCCGTTGTTAGTAGCTATCTTGGCCGAGTAGTTGCTAGTGACTCCAAGAGGGGGTATTTATGCTCGATAGTAGGTTCATGCCTCTATTTAATCTGGGGGAGTGACAGAAACCTCTAAGGTTGTAGATGTGCTGTTGCTACTAGGGAGAAAACAACATTCATATGCTCAAGGGCATATGCTTTGTTTACATTACACACTTTGTTTAATGCAGTTATTTGTTGTTCGCAACTTAATACTTGTGGAGTTCTCGGATTGATTCGCAACAAGTGGATTATTAATCATAGATGCAGTTGGATGGCGGTCTATGTATCTTGTTGTAATGCCCAGAGTAAATCTCATAGTGATCCTCTCGACATATCACGTTGTCTTTATTCTATCAATTGCCCAACTGTAATTTGTTTACCCAGCATGTGTTATTTTATCTTATGGAGAGACACCACTAGTGAACTGTGGACCCCGGTCCTATTTCCGTTATATTGCTATCACCTGTTTACTTTACTCGCACTATTTATTTTACTCGCATACTACTACTGTTTTCCACTCGATATGCTCATTCCTTTGTTTCAAGCAAACCAGTGAGATTGACAACCTCATCGTAAGTTGGGAGCAAAGTATTTGGTTGTGTTGTGTGCAGGTTCCGCGTTGCTACTGGTTGAAGACGAGTCAACAAGTGTCGTAAACGGCGCCCTTGTTGGAGTGTCACTAGTCTAGCAAGCATGACCTTCTAGAGTATTGGCTTCTTCCTCTTCTGATCGACAAACCTTGGTTTCTTACTGAGGGAAAAACTTGCTGCTATGCTCATCATACCTTCCTCTTGGGGTTCCCAACTGGACGGTGCTTTACATCATCAACACCGTACCGCATCAGTTGGGAGCAAAGTATTTCGTTGTGTTGTGTGCAGGTTCCGCGTTGCTACTAGTTGAAGACGAGTCAACAAGAATCATTAACGGCGCCCTTGTTGGAGTGTTAGTAGGCTAGTCAGCATCACCTTCTGGAGTATTGACTTTTTCCTGGATTCGATAAACCTTGGTTTCTTTCTGAGGGAAAAACTTGTTGATGTGCTCATCATACCTTCCTCTTGGGGTTTCCAACTGGACGGTGAAAAACAATCAACACCGCGCCGCATCACCATCCATTTATCATGCCATAGGAAACATGATTTCCCATCTTTTGCCAAAACACTGGTATGCTCTCGGTATAAATCAGATAGTGAGAAACAATCTCTCCACCAGAATGATCCTTTGTGGTAGTTCACATGAAGGCCAGTGGATGCACTGAAAGTACCAAGAAGGTCTTTAAGGCATAGAAGCTGAGTTTGGTCTGCTGGCATAATTAGGAGAGTATCATCTGCATATTGAATGATAGGGTAGTTCTGGCCATAATCATTTTCCACAGGAAGTTGAATATCCCCTCTAGTCCATGCATCACTAATAACAGCTTGAGGGAGGTCTGCAGTGTTGACAAATAGTAGAGGGGATAGATGATCACCTTGCCTAACACCCCTTTGACATTGGATGGATTTTCCTGGGACACCATTCAGGAGAACTGATGTAGATGCAGTGTTTAGGATATTTTTCACCATTGAAATCCATTTAGGCCCAAATCCTCTGGCCTGAAGCATAGCCAGGATTGCGTTATATTCCACCTTGTCAAAGGCTTTTTCAAAGTCAATTTTGAGAATAATGATTAGCCTTTTTGATTTATGGTAAATATGAAGGTACTCAAAAGTCCAGCCAATGCAATCTTGTATGTTTCTGCCTTTAATGAAGCCATACCGATTCTGGTGCAGGATGGGAATGATTTCCTTCTAAAGTCGTTTTGCAAGCAGTTTGGTAATGAATCAAATCTAGTACCGTGATAAAAAAGGAACAAAGCTAGTGCGAAGGAACAAATTAAATCTAAAATGCAAAACAAAAATATGGGGTTCGTGGAACAAAAAAGAGACAAGGCTAGTGAAGGAACAAATCGAATCTAAACACAGAGAGAACTACATAATACTAGAAACAACTCATGAACTATATAAATCTTGAGGAACAAAATTTATAACTCCTGAACAAATCATGGGTATAAAGAAGAACACTTTTTTACACTAACAAGAAACAAAAAATCATGAATAAAATAAAAAGGAACACATTTTAAAACTAAATGAAACAAAATATTAGAATGAAAATATAGAAGCATGGTTTGTAAAGGAAAAAGTAATAAAAAGCATGAAAAATAGTACAAGAAAAAAATATCAAAATAAAAGAACAAAAGAAAAAGAAAAGTTACCAAAATGAAAAATAAAATAGAATACGTACATGTGAAATAGGAAGAAAGAAAAACAACTAGCGATGAAAACGGAAGGAGTGATACTGGAAACTGAATTCGCGGAAACGAACCTTACTGAGAACTAATCGGCTGGCCCACACTAACCACGCTTAAGCGAAACAAGCGCTCGGTGGCTCGCGCGCTACCGAGTCGTTTCGTCCGATCAGGTCGACCATTATCGCGCGCCGCACACCCCGACGGGCGCGGTATGGACCGGCCTGGTCGGCTCATTTTGCGTTATTTTATCTTTTTATCATTTTTGTTTTCTTTTTCGGTTTTTATTTTTCACTACATTTTTTACGCATATAATTTTTTTTCTGCTTCAAAAAATGTTTATTTTAAATTTTTTAGATTTTTGAAATTTTGTCCGTATTTATAATTTTGTTTTGATTTTTTATCTAATTTAAAATTTTGTCTTTAATTTCAATTTTTGTTCTAATGTAATTCTTGTTTCGATTCAAAATTTGTTCCATTTTAAATTTTGTTTGATTTGAAATTTGTTTCGATTTGAAATTTGTTCTAATTTCATTTTTGTTCCGATTTGATTTTTGTTCTGATTTGATTTTTGTTCCAATTTTGAAGTTTGTTCTGATTTAATTTTTGTTCAATTTTGAAAAAAAGTCAAATTTTGAAAAATTTAAAGTTTAGACTTATTTGGAATTAAAAATTATCAGATTTGAAAAGGCAAAAAAAAGAAGAAAAACAAAAAATGTACAGGAGAAAAAACAAAAAGGCTTCGTGGGCTGGCCCGACACGCTCGTCCTAGGTGTGTGGCGCTGGGTTCCGGCCGGGTGCTCCTATTTAACACCTCTTGCGTCGGAGAAGGGAGCTACGCATGTACAGCTCTCGATGGTTAGCCGGGTGGGCCGGCCTATAAAGTTTTGTCGCTCCTTTCGTTCACAGTTTGCGATCGGAACCTCTCCACCTGCTATACGATCGACCGAAGTCAAATTTGAAAACCTGTGCTGATAAAAAAACACAAATTTAAAACTCCGTTCAAATCCAAAACATGTTCAAAATTCGAAAACTGTTTAAAATTTGAGATTTGTTCAAATTCCAAAATCTGTTCAAATACAAAAACAGTTTGAATTAAAAAAACTGTTCAAATTCAAAATATGTTCAAATTCGAAAATCTGTTCAAATCCAAAAATTGTTCAATTTCTAAATCTGTTCCACTCGAAATTTGTTCAATTTTGAAATATGTTAAAATTAAAAAAAATTCAAATCTGAAACTGTTCAAAATTCAAAATTTGTTCCATTCAAAAATATGTTCAAATTTAAAAATCTGTTTCAAATCCAAAAATTGTTCCATTCGAAATTTGATCAATTTTGAAATATGTTAAAATTCAAAAAATTGTTCAAATCTAAAACTATTCAAAATTCGAAATTTGTTCCATTCAAAAATATGTTCAAATTGGTATTTGTTCCAACTTAAAAAATTGTTCAGAATTTGTAAAAGTTTGAATTTTTTAAAAGAAAATAGAAAAAGTAAACAATTAATAAACAAAAAACCAGAATAGAAAACCAGCAAAACCGAACCATAAGGTTCTAGAAACCTCCTAAAACCGGACAAAAAGAGAACACATATCGCTACTGGGCCAGCCCGCTTAGCAAGTTAGCGATAAAAATACTACGCGTCAATTCGTACCCGAGACTTAACGCGTCAAATAGGATTTGCTGTTCCGGCCGCAGAGACTGATGTATAGGCGCCCCCGGCCAGGCTGGCTAGCAGGCCACAAGTTGGGCTAACGAGCACTGTAACTTTACTCCTCCTACATATGTAAGCAGTAGTAACTAGGAGACTTGGCTTGGACCAGAATGAACTGGGCGGCGGTGCCATAGCTGATCGAGGGTAAATATCACATGATCCCATATTTTATATGGTACCATGCTCCCACTCTTCAAAAATCAAATTTATAAGTTTCAAAAAATTCAAAAAAAAAATTGTTAGCGTTGGGAACATGTGTGCCTACAATCTTACAGAACCTAATTTGACATATATGGTTGGGTGGATCGAGCGAATCGCAATATAATTTCCCACAGTTTTGTAACTTTCTAGTAGATTATCGGCTGGTACCTTACAATTGGTCTCATAGCCATTCAGATCCAGATCTGAAAGTTCCAAGCCATCACCACCATACTCGCTTCCGATCGCATCGGCGCGCTGTGGCCATGGAGGAATGGTCGCCGAAAGCCGAGGCTCTGTACGGGATCCTCAAGGCCGAGATGACGGAGGAGTACGAGGCAAACAGGTGTCCCTCGACGCCGTTAAGATCTTCATCGAGGATACCGAGTCTAAATTCTAGGCCGTCAACGAGTCCATCGACGGCACTCGGGCCGCCACTGGCGTCGAGATCGCCATGGTCCGCTCATTGCTCCGCGCGGCACTGGCGACCGCGGCGAGCACGGAGATCGCGCAGCTCGACACTACCGTGGACCGAGCTATCCATTTTATTCCGTCCGCCTCAGTGGAAGGGTGGCGTCCGGGGGTAGCAACATCGGCCCAACCGGGCACCGCGAGGAACAAGGGAACCGGGGGATGACATGTGTTACTCACACTCCTCCTGGAGGAGTTATGAAAGTCGGCCACACTTCCTCCCCCACTCTGAATTCAACCTGTGATGTTTCAGTTACTGATCTCAATCCTTCGTCTCCTCGTGTCGAATTACCGGTGTTTGAGGGCAACAACCCCAAGCTCTGGCAACGTCGCTATGAAGAGTATTTTCAGAGTTGGAACACACCCGCTGGACACTGGGTCTCATATGGCTCCTCATAGTTCGTTGCTGCAGAGGCGACATGGCTCGAATCCTACCTCAGCAAGTTTCCACAGACAACTTGGTCTGAATTTGTTTAGGAGTACAACATCGCTTCATGCGTAATCAGCATAAGTTCTTCTCCGCGGTCTCTTGCATATTTCACAGACAACCACAGTTGCAGATTATGTTCGGAGATTCTCCGCGCTGGTTGATCAGATTTCGGCCTATAGTTCTCAGTCCGATCCCCTAGATCATTTTACTAAGTTTCTACTAGATGGATTGAGATCTGCAGTTCGTGTGCTAGTCGCTATTCAGCAACCTGCTGACTTGGGTTCTGCTTATTCTTTAGCATTGCTTTATGAGGAGCTCAGGGATGGGTGCGACCCATTGAACACACACTCTCTTACTCCAGTTCCGCAACGACGTGCACTGGCTCTTCCTATTGCGCCGCCACAACCTCCAGCTCGTTGGGTCTGCAAGGCTGTTGAGGAAAAGCGTCAGACCGAAGCTGCACGTGCACCTGCAGAAGGCGGTTGCCGGTTGGTCTAGTCTCATGGCTTATCGCAGTGCTAAGAGCATGTCTAGCACGCCCCTCAAAACGCTGGTACCCGTATTGTTCCGGCGGGATAGGGGGTGAGAGCGAAATAAGCCGTCTAGCCGGCCCCGTATTCGGGATGGCCCGTATCGGCAGAATACGAGGCCCGTCAAACCCACCCCGCCGCCCCCTACAAATAGAGGGTGAAGGTGCGAGTGGGGGTCCAACCCCTCACTCGCAACCCTAGCCCCGCCGTGCGCCGCCGCCAGCCTCTACCACTCCGGCGAGCAATTCTTACGCGCACGCCGCCGCATTTGCACCGCCGCCAGCATGAGTGCACAGCGTCGGAGCAACCTCTCGCCCGCCGCCGGATCAAAGCCGGACACGGTGGAGGAGGCGTGGCGCCGCCACTGCAAATTCTCCGCCGCAGGGAGTCGGCGTGCGGCGTGTAAGTACGTCGGCTCCGAGTGGATGCCGCCGTCGCTCCGGGACTTCGCGGAGGGCGGCCGCTACCACAAGGTCGACCCCCCGTTGAAGCCGATGAGCGGCGGCGATTTCGAGAAGTGGCGGCGCGGGTGGGAGCAGGAGCGCGCGTGGAAGGCCGCATGGGAGCAGAAGCACGCGTGGGAGGGGAGCTCCAGCGGCGGAGCGCCGCGAGCCGGTGACGAGGAAGAGGAGGAGGGAGAGGACCCCCTCTTCTTGGAGGCGGTGGCCGCGTCCAAGAAGGAGGCCACCGACAAGGCTCGGGCAGAGGCGGAGGAGGCGGCGCAGGCCATCGCAGCCATCAATGAGCTGATGGCTCGGGAGGCCGCCGCCACCACTCCGCTCATCATCCTCGACGACTAGGCTAGCATTGTAGAAGTCGCGATCCAGTAGGATCGCGCAATTTTGTATATCCACTATCTATGATCAATGTGAAGAACTATCTATGAATTCTCCCGGGGTTTGCATTTTTAAAAATACGGGGTGAAATAAGGGGTCTGTTAGACGGAATGGTTCGTGGCGAGCAATTTTTTTGATACAGGGCCTGTATTCGCTCGATACGGGGCGAGCAAATACAGGGTCTGTTAGACATGCTCTAAGAGCATCTCCACCGGCGCCCCCTAAAACGCCTCCTAAACGCGACCGGCGTGGAAATTGGGCTCGGGGTCGAAAACCGGCCCGCACCGGTGCCCCCAAAATCAAACCGGCGCATGGGCGAGCCCAATAAATGAGTCGGCGCTCCCGTGCCGGCCCCTGTGCGGTAGGATCCTATCGGGAGCGCCGGTAGCTCGCGACAACGCCAATCCGATGCCCGGGGCCCCCTTGGCAGCGACATCACCGCTTTCCCGCTGGTTTTTCCCATATCCCTCCATTTTCCCCACCAACCCCTCCATGTCCCGCCGGTTCACGCCCAGAGCACCCTCCCCGCGCCGCTGCCCCGTCTCCCCTCTCCTTGCCCACCTCTCACCCTCCACGCCACCACCCCCGGCCAGAACCATGCCACCAAAGAAGGCCGCGGCGGGGATGAGCGCCGAAGGTGAAGCCGGCGAACATGTCCGATGCGGATTGGGCGAAAGAGCTGGCCCAGTACGCTGTCGTCACCGCGGATCGGTAATGACGCCGCACGATCCAGCGACAGCAGGACACGGAGGCCGCCCAGACCACATGTTTCGTAAGTTAGCCGTGAGCCAGGGAACGAGCGCCAGTGATTCGTCGCCGGTGGCGGCTCGTAGCGGCACCGACGGCAGCATGCTTTTTTCGCCAAGGCTAACCCTATCCCGCTTGTCCCCAGAGTTCGGGGAGAGCCAGACATACCCGGCCAGACGGAGTCGCCCGCATCGTCGACGGCGGCGTGGGCGTGTTCTCGCCGGTGACAGCGCCCTGGCCAGATGGAGTCCACGTCGACCTCAATGTCGACTACACTGCGTCCGAGTCATCGGACATGTGCCACGCTCCCAACATGTTCGCCAGTTCCACCCCCGATGCCACCCGCTCCCTGTTCTATGAAATGCCCGACGACCACAAGGTGTTCGGTGAAATGCCTGGCGCCCACATGATGTTCACTGACGAGGAGGGCACGGCGTACATGTCGGACTTGATCAGCGGCGGCGTCCCCGTCAATGGATTTTAGGATGCTCAAGCCGAGGGCGATGAGATTGAGGACACAATTGAGGTGGTCGACACCGACACCGGCAAGACCATCGACAAGAGGAAGCCGTGGGTGGGAATGTCTGGCACCCACCATTCCAAGTGGAAAGCTTTGGAAGATGAGTGTCTCATTGAGTTGTGGAAAGCGGTGAGTCTTGATCCTATCATCGGCGCCAACCAAACTCTTGGCAAGTACTATGCAAGAATTCTAGATGAATTCAATGAGCGCCGCCACATTGATGCGAATGCGATGATACAAATGAACCGCAATAGTGAAGGCGCCATCTCTCATAGGTGGAGTGTGATCAAGACCATATGCAACAAGTTTCATGGCAATCTTGAGACCATGCGCAATAGGAACCAAAGTGGGAAGAGTGCGATGGATCTAGTAAGTTTCTTGATGCTTATTTGTAGTTCATTGATGTTTACTATGTGTTCATTGATGTTTTCTATGCTTGTAGTTCATTTCATATATTGTGTTCATTTATGTTTGTTATGTGTTCATTGAACTTTATATATTGTGTTCATTGATGCTTGCTATGCTTGTAGTTCATTTCATATATTGTGTTTTTTTATGTTTGCTATGTGTTCATTGAACTTTATATATTGTGTTCATTGATGTTTGCTATGTTTGTAGTTCATTGATGTGTGCTATGCTTGTAGTTCATTTCATATTTGCTTTGTTTGATTCTTATAGTTGCTTGATGCGCTCATAATGTACAAAGTGGAGAACGAGGGCAAAGAATTCAACATGATGCATTGTTTCTAAAAACTCCAAGGTTGCAATAAATGGGCTCGAGTTCGGCGCACACTCAATGAAGGCAAGACTGGTGAAGAAGGGCCAATTTCGGCGGCGCCTTCCTCCGAGGGACGCCCTATCGGGACCAAGAAGGCCAAGGCGGATAGGAATGCCGGCTCATTTGGCGGCGGCTTCGAGGCCGGCGGCGGCATGTTTGTGGATTCCATGAACGCCAACTCCAAGGAGCTCTATGATAGGTCCGATGCAAGGTGGAAGGAGATCAAAGAAACTCAAAAGGAGAAGTTGGCGCTTGAGAGGGAGAGGGTCCTAGCCGCCAAGATAGAAGTCGAAGCTACTTTGATCAAGGCCAAAAATGATGCAAAGAGCTTTGAGTTGACCAAGATGGTAAAGAAATCCAAGATCTTGTCGATGACATTGGAGGGCATGGATCCATTGACCAAGACATGGTACGTGATGATCCGTGATCACATCGCGAAGGAGTTGATGAGTGCCCATGAGCCGGCGGTGGAGGAGCCGCCGGTTGTGCAACCGGATGTGGAGGAGCCGCCGAGGGTGGAGGTGGTGGAGGTGGAGGAGGTGTTGTCATCTCTTTGAGCACTTCATGAGCTCGATGCATCTTTTTGGTAGCCGTGTGTTCACGGTGATTTGGTTACCCGGAGTGAGACCAATGCATAAACTTTTATTTGGTATGTAATCTATTGAATCTCGTATTTGAAACTTCAAATATAATTCATATCAAATTATGCATTTTCTGTGTTTTGAACATTTTTTTGGGACCGGCGTTTTGGGGCCACCGGTGTGGGAGCCCGGCCCCAAAATTTTGGGAGGGCCTACCAGCGCCCCCAAAACGGCATGTTCAGCACCCTACCGGTCACCATTTTGAGGACGCCGGTAGAGATGCTCTAAGGGGCTGTGTTTTATTTGTGGAGAACGCTGGGTAAAGATCATCAGTGCAAAACATCCACTTTCCTTAACGTTGTCCAATAAATGGTCAATTGTATGCAGTTGGATTGTTCGTTGTGAGACGAAGAAACAACGCCAGCACTGGAACCACCACCACCACAACTCACGCTCCTGTTTGCAGCTGTTGTGGCATTGACTGTTAGGGCATCTCTAGCGGGCCGACGCATCCTATCGACGCAAACGGTTAGTCCTAGTCCGTTTGTGTCGAGGATAGGACATAATTTGTGTCGCTGTCTGGCCTGGCTGACCAGTGCATCTAACGGGCCGACGCATCCTGTCCGCACTAGTTTTTTTAATAATTTCAAATTTAAATGCGAATGAAAATAGGCGCGAACTAAAGTAAACTTGCATTGATTTAAATGAAATTTACAATGCAAAATTAAAAAAAACCCAAAAACTACGCTGCCTCAGCTGTTCCGCCGTCAGCTACTCATCGTCATCGGAGATGAGGTCGACGACGACCTCCTACTAGGGCTATAGCGGTGGGTTGATGACCACCCCCTGCGGGTGGTCATGGCGATGTTGGCGGCGCGAAATGCCAGGTGGCGGCGGCACCTCTTGCCCCTCGTACGCCACTAGGAGCGGCGCATGCGGTGGCAGTGGTGGAGGAGGTGGCAGCGATGCCATGAGCCGCGCCACCATGCCCACGAGGGCAATGGAGTCATTGTAGCCCAAGAAGCGCGCATCCTCATCGGCCTTGGATTCCTCCAAGACATGTTGGAGGAGGGCCTCCTTGTCGTAACCACCTGCTATGACCGCTTGGTACTCCGGGGGCAGATCCCTGGCGCCCGGTGGTAGGGCGGCGTCCTCCATGGCCACGTCGGCCTCCTCCCTGACGACGTGGTAGTCCTCATTGTCCTTGATACGTCTCAAACGTATCTATAATTTTTGATGTTCCATGCTTGTTTTTACACCATTTGCCTTGTGTTTCGTTGCACTTCGTGGCATTTTTATGCAATTTCCGGAACTAACCTACTAACAAGATGCCACAGTGCCAGTTCGCTATTTTCTGCTATTTTTGTGTTTCAGAAATGCTACACAGGAAATATTCTTGGAATTGGACGAAACAAGTTTCAGAAGTCTTATTTTTTCTGGAAGAGGACCGAAGACCGAAAGAGAGCTGGAGGGGGGCTAGGGGCCAGCCTCACCATGAGGGGGCGCGGCCCAGCCCCTGGCCGCGCCCACCTGTGGTGAGGACCCCCCGGTCCACCTCTGACAATGCCCCTTCGCCTATAAGAAGCCTCCTGACGGAAAACCCTAAAACAATCGACGTTTTTCCCAGAACAGTTCTGCAGCTCTGCCGCTGTCGAAGACAAATTTTGGAGGACAGAAGTCTCTGTTCTGGCACCCTGCTGGGACGGGGAAGTGCCCCTGGAGCCATCTCCATCGGTCTCCATCGCCGTCTCCGCCGTCTCCATCGACCTCACCACCATCTTCATTGTCTTTGCTGTCTCCTATGATGAGGAGGGAGTAGTTCTCCCCCGGGGCTAAGGGCTCTACCGGTAGCTATGTGGTTCACCTCTCTCTCCCATGATGTGATCTTTATATGGTTGTGAGCTTTGTATCTAGTTGAATTGGTAGATGTTATTATTCAGATATTATGCTACTCCCGTGCTTTATATTTGTAATCTCCGGAGATACCTTGTGTCATGGTGTGATGGTGACAGTGTGCGCATCATGTGTGTCTGTAACATCCCAGCATTTAGGACAAAACGAAGGGTAGACTTAGGACCTCTGTGCATTCATGCATCTAAAATCTGAGTAAATTTTTCGCAAACTAAAAACCCTGAGAGATCAAGCTTCTTTCTAATAACATTTAAGGTTAGATGTTATTTGGATGCTATGAGCTTAGTCATGATCTCTTGATGGTGTTGTCTCCGCATTCTTAGTATCTTGTGTTGATCTTCATTATTACTAGAGTTGAATAAATAAACATTAATAAATAAAACTCAATATTTAATTGAGTTGGAAAATAGAAATGGAATAAGTAAATAAAACAAACTAAAATGCTCTTTTATTAATATTACACAAATATACAATGTCTTTACATTTCTGAAAACTGAAAAGAAGATTACATTATGGAAAAAATAAAAGAAACCTAATTCTAAACTAACTACATTAGTCTTCATGATCTCTATCTTGATCTTTTAACCTGCAAAAGAAACATAAACAAATAAAGGAAGAAGTTAAAGTGTTAGGATTAGTACTCTCAGACTTTGGTAATTATATTACCATTTGCATCATTGAGTATTGGACCAAGTTTAGTATCTGTTCTCATAACTTGGGTACAAAGTCACCGGGTACCAAGCAAATGTACAACACGGCCAGTATAGGATCAGATCAAGTGAGTGACACGCACAGACTAGCTGCTCACAAGTAGCTCAGTCATCAGACTGAATGAGGCTGCTGGCAGCACCACAGCAATCAGCTGAGCCAGCAGCTGGAGGAGATGAGCACGGCCAGAGGAAGCAGCACCCACTCGACCAGCACTAGACCAACACAAGAACACCACTGTTCTTGCACCAAGCACCAAAACACCATCCAATATACTCCATGGATTGAACCATAGAAGCTTAAGATCAAGGCAAGGTGGAGCAGTCCCTGACCAGGAGGTGAAGGCAAGCCACCAGAAGCTGACCAAGGAAGAGAAGGGCAGGCCAGCCAGGAGCAAGTCCAAAAGGTGAAGGAAAGCTAGCAGCCGAGCCAGGAGGAGTAAGCAAGCCAGAAGCAAGCTACCACCAACAGCAAGCAACTGAAGCTGTACACAACACTATCTTTGCACAACTACAGGCAACAGGTAGAAACCCTGCAAGTACATCACTGCTAGTGCATGTTTCCAGCATGAGTTGCTATTGGATAAGCCCTCAGTTTGGCAAAGATATGCTTTGTCAAATTTATCATTGGGAATCTTGATTAAAAGCCTCAGTTTGCACTTCACTGGCAAATCTCAAAGATCAAAACTTCACTGTGATGCTTGTGCTGGGCACATGTCCTATTGGACATGCACCTCAAACACACAAAGCATGCAAGCATCATCAAATAAGTAATCAATGGGCACACAAGTAAGCTAGGCACCTCACTGATATTACTAGCCTCAGACCAGCATCACAGGCTTAAGTTAAAGGGGCAAGTTTCACCAAAAATGGAACACAGGTGTAGCTGCTGGGCACAAGATCAGAAGATCTTGCACCTCACCACAACTAACTGGATAATGAACAGATAAGAGCATATACAGTAGATAAATCATCTCCCTAGTTATCAAGAACTAGGAATCATATCAATCTTGCTTTAGTTAATGTCACAGAAGCCTGCAACACAGCATAGCATCTTATCACTTGGTTATCAGGGATAAGCAAGTAGCAGCAGCTAACACAACATACTTATCACTGAACTTGTATTAACAGTTAACTGAATAACCACATTCAGTTGACACCACAGTGTGGAGACACCAGCAACCACAGGGGAATCATCTAGCATACCATAGGTTAGAGCTAGCTAAGAGAGTACAGCACTGCTAGCATATGTAAAGTGCTAACTGAATCTTGCAAGTATGCAAGGTTCAGAAACAACACCTCTGTCAGTAAGTGTGCTGACAGAGGAAGAAGAGGACCAAGCAGATTATCACATAACATAGCACAATCATAGTTAACTGAATCAAACATACATCCAGCAGCAGCATCACTGAGCAAGCTCTGTGAGCTTGGCTCACTGGTCTTGACCAGATGGCCAGAGACCAGGGCCAGAGAAGAGAAGAGCGGGGTAGAGAAGATGAAGAACACGCTCACCGTTCGCCCAGGCGCGTGTCTAGGCGGCATGGCGGGGCAGTGCCCGCGCGGCCGGCTAGATGCCACCCGAGGAAGTCTTCACCACGGCACCACCGGGAGCACCGCATCCGGCGCTTCCACCGGCGTGCAACCACACCAAGTTCCCCTCGGAGAAGTACCGCTGGCATCAGAGAGAGAGAGGCCGGCGAGGATTGGAGCTCAGTGGTGGCGGAGGGGTGAAATCCCGAGCGGGATCCAGCCACGGATCTCCTCGGGGAGGAGGCGGCCGGCGAAACTATTTAGTGGAGGTTGAAGAGGGCACTGCGGTGAGTATTTCGCCCAAGGTGGCAACGACGAAGGTCACCGGAGCTGGCCGGAATCACCAGGTGGCGGCGGCGATCCAGATCGCCAGAGGGATCGTCGGGGAAGAGATAGGTGAGCGAGTGGGGGGCTGGGCTGGGTCGGTTGACCCAGACCCGAGCCGGGTCGGCTAAGCCGAGCCCGAGTGGGCTGGTTGGGCCAGTTGGCCTGATGGGCCAAATAGGCTTTTGCCAATTGGGTTTAATCCAAATTTCAAATTTAAATTGAAATGCTAATTCCTTTTTAAATTCATACCAAATCCAAACATTCAAATAACTTTAGTAAAACACTTTCTTATTCTTCAATGAATTAAATACTAAACATTAATACCAACCTCTGAATTATCTTTTTAAAGATCCATTTTAAAGCTTTTAACTTCTATTTTCAAATAAAACTTAATTATTAGCTATTTTATCAAAATTGAATTTCTTCTTTAAAAATTAAACCTTTTCCCTTTTTAAATAACTCAACCAGAGTTTTATAACCTAAACTTTAATTTCAAACATTTACTTAATTACCTGAACACTCCAATGGGGTAAAACACACAAATATAACTTGTGTTTTTTTAAGAAACTCTTTAAACCCTAGAAAGTGGGTAAAACACACAAATAAGAAAACCAAGATCATAATTCACAATGCATAGCATATCATTGTGCATAGCATCCAACTATTTCTTGAAACATTGTCCTTACCGGACAATGCTTGGTTTTCTGTAGAACAAGGAGATCAGGAGCAACGCCAAGTATCCGACTCCATTACCTTTCAGTCACAAGGCAAGTTTATCTTGCTCATATCTCTTGAATGCACTGGTTTTGAAACTTCTTGCAAAGTGATGACTTCAAACTCTAACATTTCAAAAGAGATGGAAAACCTATTTTCATAAATGAACCTGACTAGTGGTTATCGACCAGTGGTGATAACCTAGGAAGGCTGGCAGGTGGAACCATGGTAAGATTGTGGTGGTGGAGGTTCCACTTGCATGGGAAAGTTAACCTAGGACTAATTACCAATGCCACAGTTAGTCCGGCGCCGTAAAAACCGTGTCATCCAAGAGACTTGGAATGGGACGGGAAAGTCAGCTGTATCTTCTCTCGTTCGCATGTCAACGGACACTCAGCTACCATTCGCCGTATGTCTTGTGAGAATACGTGCACATGGGTGGGACCCCTTAGTGCCCACGGCCACTGGTGTCTATGATGGTCCGCAAGGGGCGCCTAGGTACTTCATCGTTGGGGGTGAATATCAGGGGCATAACCTGCTATGCGTGAATTGGGTGGGCATGCGTTGTGCGGAGAAGGCAGTGATTGGCTTGGATCAATGACTGGGCCCCACACCATGGAAGTGTGGACGGGAATGTACGCCCGGTTGTGCAGTAAGGCTTTGATCTCTTTTGGAAGGACACACCTCTGCAGAGTGTAAAAAGATGTGACATGTTACCCCTTATTCCGGGAAGGAGCTGCGAACGCGGCAGGAAAGGTGCTCTCAAGGCACTATACCTGTGTTGGTTGTTGGGCATAGTTTTCTAAAGTAAAAGCAATCTTTCAAGAAAACCTTGATAAAAACCTTGCATAGGCCTACGACTCTTTTGGGTCTGTGGCTGCAGTTAGAGCATATCACACAACTTCTTTTTAAAGAAACTTGCTGGGTAACGCTCGTTACTCACCCCAATCTCTTAAACCCTTGCTAGACTGTGAAGAGCTCGATGAAGCCACTCTGAACGCAATCGAAGGCCAGCAGGACATCTTCTACGAGGAGCCAGATCTCTCTCGCGGCGTTGAAGGCGTGGATTACTTTATTCGCTACGGAGCATCCTCCGGTGAAGAGTCAGAGTGAAGAAATACTAACTATTAGAGTAGTACTGGAGCCGAGGAACCGTGCAACTGTAGGATATGAATAAGTTATTGAGTTCTTCTCCTGTTTAATTATTTGGAGTTTTCAGTTGTTGTAAACACTAAGCACTTGAAGTGTTCTCTTATGGGGAGCATTTCGTTATCATCACGCTTTGGATTGTAATAAAATGTTGAACAGTTTGTAATTGGGCCTGCAATGTTTCTGTTGTACCATTCTGAGGGATGTAATATTTGTGGAGGCTTGTTCCGCAAGTGTTATGTCAACGACTTGCATACTACAACATACAGTGGTATGCTGGGTCACCGCAGCTGGTATCAGAGCAATTGCTTTGACCTTAGGTTGGAAACCTAGTAAAGGAATAGAACCTGTAGGAGTCTAGTAGCAACGGTAAAGAGTTCTCTAAAAATTATGATGGTTATTCACTTGGGAATAACTTAGTCATATTTTTACTGTTACAATTCTTTATTATGATGCATCATACTAATTCTGTACCTTATTCTTGTAATAGCTATTATGGCATCGAGAGTTCTTGCACGTACCGTTTGGTCACAGAGGAAGACTCTGGAAGACTATGAGGGAACCTTGACTGAGCAGTTAGGGTCACTACTACGGGCTTTTGGACTCAGCACCGTCATCCCTGTTAAGACCTATACTTACAAGGATGACGGGACTGTGGTTAAGTACCGTGTCGTGATCATGCTACCAGATGGATTAGCACCTAGTACAGTTCAGCCTTCCGGAGAGGGAAGAGGTGAGACTGCAGCTTATCAAGAGGCAGTCGTGAGAGCTATTGCGACTATCAGAGAGTATAGAGCGGTGGAGTTAGCAGGTACCACTTTTACTGCTACTCCACATGACTCACTGATGGATGAGCCTGGAATGGATCACAATGTTCTAGTGAAGAAGAAGCCAAAGTTAGCAGCCAGACTTCTTGATAGGTATAGGAAGATGGTAGGTTCACTGTATAACACTCACCAGGTCATTGTGGAGGATAAGGCGGAGATGCTTGACGACCTCACAGACACTACTAGGAGGCAGGAGTGAGCACAGTTGACTAGGCAGGAGTCGGAGGGATCTCATTTCTCACCGATGGTGGGAAAGCACGGTTACCCGACACAGCCTGGGCCTTCCAGGTATTCACTCACTCCCGAGCCTATTCACTACCCAGTTATTACTTCTAGTATGGAGGCGCAGCAGGGTCTCAAGGGGGTCTCGGAGTCTGAGCTTCCTATTGAGAATTCTGATGGGTGGAGGTTTGACTGGCTGGGTGATGGCCAGCAGTACACTAGCTCTTATGGAGGGACAGCTCACACAGCAGGAGTTGGCGATGCCGTAGTCACTCCTGTTGTATCTGTTGAGGAGGAGGATCCGATGGAGGTTCAGTTCGAGAATCAGGAGCCAGTTGAGACACCTATGGAGTAGGAAGCACCGTTTGATCACACCCACTGCACTGTGAGTGTGTGTTATGGAGAGGCGGAGCCCTTTCCTACTATGTCTGCTCACGAGACCAGGGTGTACTTTGAGAGCTACCTCGGACTGAATGGACTAGTGCTGAGCGATACTTCTGTGATGGACACTTCAGACTCGGATTATGTTCCGGGTGGTAGGCCGTTTGTTCCCAAGACAGTGCGCCGGACTACACGCCATCACGGGTGGACTCCGGGCATGTACTATGAGCCGTGAGTCAGGACAGGATGTCAAGACCAAGACAGAAGCTTAGTTGTATCTGTGAATGCAGCTAGTGCTGGTAGTATGTTGTTGTAATAAGAGAGACGCTAGAACTATCCCGTCTCGATCTATGAGTGTACTCCACGTGTGAGAGTACGTGTTGTAATAATGACCTTGTATCGGTTTGTATGGAATGTATAATATGTATCTGGTATTTGGTTTTCTTGCGATTTCCATCTAAATTTGGATTTTGTTTTCCATTGTGTGACTAGTTCTGAGCATGAAGTGAAGCTCAGAAAGCATGGGCATGGTGTAATTATGAGATCTTCGCTTTATGTTACAGGACTAGAGGGGCTATGGATACGGGATTAGCTGCCGATGCTGAGGAGCAACGTTTGGCACAAGAGGCTCAGGCGAAGGCTATGAATGACCAGTAGGCAGAAATGGAAGCCAAAGCAAAGGCTGATCAAGAAAATCAAGCTCATTTACCACCACCACCGTTCAGGCCTTTGGCGGAACAAAGCTTTATGCAATATATGCAGTTCATGCAAGAGACACAGAACAAATTTATGCAAGAGCTCATGGGGCATGTTGGAGCCGGAAGGGTTCCGGAGGCAAGAGGGGTAAGTCTTTCTGACTTCCTCAATGCAAAACCACTTCCTTTTGCATCCGCGGTGGAACCAATGGATGCGGAAGATTGACTTATGGATACCGAGAGAAAACTTAAGGCGGTGGGCGCCAATGACGAGGAGAAGGTTCGTTATGCTGTACATCTTCTATCTGGACCAGCCGCAGCATGGTGGGATAACGAAGTGACACTCCAACTTCCGGAGAAGGTATTCTCTTGGGAAGAGTTCAAAGAAAAATTCCGTACCTTTCATGTGCCAGAAAGTGTGGTTGAGCTCAAGAGAAGGGAATTTGAAGACCTCAAGCAGGGGAGTGCGTCAATGATGGCTTACATCAAGGAGTTCACGAGACTCTCTCATTACGCGAGTGACGAGGTGAGTACGGACAGCAAGAGGGTAAAAAGGTTCCTCAGGGGACTGGATCCATACGCGGCGATGCAGATGAAGTTGACTAAGCCGCGTAACTTCCAAGAACTGATGGACACAGCTATTACTTGGGAGAATGACTATAAGTTGGTTCAGATGAGCCGACTGAAGAGGGCCAAGACTGAAGCCAAGAGAGTTCCACCAACCCGAAGTACTCCAAACCTGAGTTTCAAACCCAGGGTTAGAACAGGAGGAGTTCCACCCAATCAGAAGACGTTCACATCAAAAAGTCAGATCCTCTATCACAATTGTGGACTTCAGCACAGCTTATCATCCTCAAACTGGAGGGCAAACTAAAAGAACAAATCAAATCTTGGAGGATATGCTACGGGCATGTGCGCTAGATTTCGGAGGTTCATGGGATGAGCACTTACCACTAGCAGAGTTCTCGTACAACAACAACTATCAAAGCAGTTTAAAAGCAGCACCATTTGAAGTATTATATGGTCGTAAGTGCAGATCTCCAATATGTTGGTTTGAATCAGGAGGCAATCATGAATTTGAAACTGATTTCATCAAAGAGAAGCAAGGCATCATTGATACCATCCGTGATCGTTTGAAGATAGCTCAAAGTCGACAGAAGAGTTATGCAGATCAAAAGAGGCGGACATGGGAACCCAAAGAGGGGGATTTGGTCTATCTGAAGGTTAGTCCTATGAAAGGAGTTAAAAGGTTCAGAGTTAAGGGGAAGTTAAGCCCAAGATACATTGGACCATTCAAAATTTTAAGTCAGAATGGTAGTGTTGCTTTTGAATTGGAGCTTCCAGCGAAATTGAAGCAGGTTCACAATGTTTTCCATGTTTCTCAACTTCGGAAATGTTTGAAGGCACCGAAAGACTCTGTTACACATGATGACCTAGATCTTCAAGCAGACTTGACTTATGAGGAAAAGCCAGTAAAGATCTTAGAGGAGAATTGGAAGAGGCTTCAGAACCGTGCAATCAAATTCTGTAAAGTACAATGGAATCATCACTCCGAAAGGTAAGCAACTTGGGAGAAAGAAGAGGATTTGAGACAAGCATATCCAGAATTATTCAGGTACACAAAGTTTTAACTTCGGGACGAAGTTCTGATAAGGGGGGAAGACTGTAACATCCCAGCATTTAGGACAAAACGAAGGGTAGACTAAGGACCTCTGTGCATTCATGCATCTAAAATCTGAGTAAATTTTTCGCAAACTAAAAACCCTGAGAGATCAAGCTTCTTTCTAATAACATTTAAGGTTAGATGTTATTTGGATGCTATGAGCTTAGTCATGATCTCTTGATGGTGTTGTCTCAGCATTCTTAGTATCTTGTGTTGATCTTCATTATTACTAGAGCTGAATAAATAAACATTAATAAATAAAAATCAATATTTAATTGAGTTGGAAAATAGAAATGGAATAAGTAAATAAAACAAACTAAAATGCTCTTTTATTAATATTACACAAATATACAATGTCTTTACATTTCTGAAAACTGAAAAGAAGATTACATTATGGAAAAAATAAAAGAAACCTAATTCTAAACTAACTACATTAGTCTTCATGATCTCTATCTTGATCTTTTAACCTGCAAAAGAAACATAAACAAATAAAGGAAGAAGTTAAAGTGTTAGGATTAGTACTCTCAGACTTTGGTAATTATATTACCATTTGCATCATTGAGTATTGGACCAAGTTTAGTATCTATTCTCATAACTTGGGTACAAAGTCACCGGGTACCAAGCAAATGTACAACACGGCCAGTATAGGATCAAATCAAGTGAGTGACACGCACAGACTAGCTACTCACAAGCAGCTCAGTCATCAGACTGAATGAGGCTGCTGGCAGCACCACAGCAATCAGCTGAGCCAGCAGCTGGAGGAGATGAGCACGGCCAGAGGAAGCAGCACCCACTCGACCAGCACTAGACCAACACAAGAACACCACTGTTCTTGCACCAAGCACCAAAACACCATCCAATATACTCCATGGATTGAACCATAGAAGCTGAAGATCAAGGCAAGGTGGAGCAGTCCCTGACCAGGAGGTGAAGGCAAGCCACCAGAAGCTGACCAAGGAAGAGAAGGGCACGCCAGCCAGGAGCAAGTCCAGAAGGTGAAGGAAAGCTAGCAGCTGAGCCAGGAGGAGTAAGCAAGCCAGAAGCAAGCTACCACCAACAGCAAGCAACTGAAGCTATACACAACACTATCTTTGCACAACTACAGGCAACAGGTAGAAACCCTGCAAGTACATCACTGCTAGTGCATGTTTCCAGCATGAGTTGCTATTGGATAAGCGCTCAGTTTGGCAAAGATATGCTTTGTCAAACTCATCATTGGGAATCTTGATTAAAAGCCTCAGTTTGCACTTCACTGGCAAATCTCAAAGATCAAAACTTCACTGTGATGCTTGTGCTGGGCACATGTCCTATTGGACATGCACCTCAAACACACAAAGCATGCAAGCATCATCAAATAAGTAATCAATGGGCACACAAGTAAGCTAGGCACCTCACTGATATTACTAGCCTCAGACCAGCATCACAGGCTTAAGTTAAAGGGGCAAGTTTCACCAAAAATGGAACACAGGTGTAGCTGCTGGGCACAAGATCAGAAGATCTTGCACCTCACCACAACTAACTGGATAATGAACAGATAAGAGCATATACAGTAGATAAATCATCTCCCTAATTATCAAGAACTAGGAATCATATCAATCTTGCTTTAGTTAATGTCACAGAAGCCTGCAACACAGCATAGCATCTTATCACTTGGTTATCAGGGATAAGCAAGTAGCAGCAGCTAACACAACATACTTATCACTGAACTTGTATTAAAAGTTAACTGAATAACCACATTCAGTTGACACCACAGTGTGGAGACACCAGCAACCACAGGGGAATCATCTAGCATACCATAGGTTAGAGCTAGCTAAGAGAGTACAGCACTGCTAGCATATGTAAAGTGCTAACTGAATCTTGCAAGTATGCAAGGTTCAGAAACAACACCTCTGTCAGTAAGTGTGCTAACAGAGGAAGAAGAGGAGCAAGCAGATTATCACATAACATAGCACAATCACAGTTAACTGAATCAAACATACATCCAGCAGCAGCATCAGTGAGCAAGCTCTGTGAGCTTGGCTCACTGGTCTTGACCAGATGGCCAGAGACCAGGGTCAGAGAAGAGAAGAGCGGGGTAGAGAAGATGAAGAACATGCTCACCGTTCGCCCAGGCGCGTGTCTAGGCGGCATGGCGGGGCAGTGCCCGCGTGGCCGGCTAGATGCCACCCGAGGAAGTCTTCACCGCGGCCCCACCGGGAGCACCGCATCCGGCGCTTCCACCGACGTGCAACCACACCAAGTTCCCCTCGGAGAAGTACCGCTGGCATCAGAGAGAGAGGCCGGCGAGGATTGGAGCTCAGTGGTGGCGGAGGGGTGAAATCCCGAGCGGGATCCAGCCACGGATCTCCTCGGAGAGGAGGCGGCCGATGAAACTATTTGGTGGAGGTTGAAGAGGGCACAGCGGCGAGTATTTCGCCCAAGGTGGCAACGACGAAGGTCACCGGAGCTGGCCGGAATCACCAGGCGGCGGCAGCGGTGATCCAGATCGCCAGAGGGATCGTCGGGGAAGAGATAGGTGAGCGAGTGGGGGGCTGGGCTGGGTCGGTTGACCCAGACCCGAGCCGGGTCGGCTAAGCCGAGCCTGAGTGGGCTGGTTGGGCCGGTTGGCCGGATGGGCCGAATAGGCTTTTGCCAATTGGGTTTAATCCAAATTTCAAATTTAAATTCAAATGTTAATTCCTTTTTAAATTCAAACCAAATCCAAACATTCAAATAACTTTAGTAAAACACTTTCTTATTCTTCAATGAATTAAATACTAAACATTAATACCAACCTCTGAATTATCTTTTTAAAGATCCATTTTAAAGCTTTTAACTTCTATTTTCAAATAAAACTTAATTATTAGCTATTTTATCAAAATTGAATTTCTTCTTTAAAAATTAAACCTTTTCCCGTTTCAAATAACTCAACCAGAGTTTTATAACTTAAACTTTAATTTCAAACATTTACTTAATTACCTCAACACTCCAATGGGGTAAAACACACAAATATAACTTGTGTTTTTTTAGAAACTCTTTAAACCCTAGAAAGTGGGTAAAACACACAAATAAGAAAACCAAGATCATAATTCACAATGCATAGCATATCATTGTGCATAGCATCCAACTATTTCTTGAAACATTGTCCTTACCGGACAATGCTTAGTTTTCTGTAGAACAAGGAGATCAGGAGCAACGCCAAGTATCCGACTCCATTACCTTTCAGTCACAAGGCAAGTTTATCTTGCTCATATCTCTTGAATGCACTGGTTTTGAAACTTCTTGCAAAGTGATGACTTCAAACTCTAACATTTCAAAAGAGATGGAAAACCTATTTTCATAAATGAACCTGACTAGTGGTTATCGACCAGTGGTGATAACCTAGGAAGGCTGGTAGGTGGAACCATGGTAAGATTGTGGTTCTGGAGGTTCCACTTGCACGGGAAAGTTAACCTAGGACTAATTACCAATGCCACAGTTAGTCCAGCGCCATAAAAACCGTGTCATCCAAGAGACTTGGAATGGGACGGGAAAGTCAGCTGTATCTTCTCTCGTTCGCATGTCAACGGACACTCAGCTACCGTTCGCCGTATGTCTTGCGAGAATACGTGCACATGGGTAGGACCCCTTAGTGCCCACGGCCACTGGTGTCTATGATGGTCCGCAAGGGGCGCCTAGGTACTTCATCGTTGGGGTGAATATCAGGGGCATAACCTGCTATGCGTGAATTGGGTGGGCATGCGTTGTGCGGAGAAGGCAGTGATTGGCTTGGATCAATGACTGGGCCCCACACCATGGAAGTGTGGACGGGAATGTACGCCTGGTTGTGCAGCAAGGCTTTGATCTCTTTTGGAAGGACACACCTCTGCAGAGTGTAAAAAGATGTGACATGTTACCCCTTGTTCCGGGAAGGAGCTGCGAACGCGGCAGGAAAGGTGCTCTCAAGGCACTATACCTATGTTGGCTGTTGGGTATAGTTTTCTAAAGTAAAAGCAATCTTTCATTGTGAGTGACGAGGAGGAAGACCCCGAGGAGCCCGCTGTTTAGGTCCGAGATCCACGTATTATCTAGCTATGAGTTCCACTTTATGATCACTTCGTGTAGGTGTGAGTTGTATCCCCCTCTCTAGTAGACGAGTCGCAATGGTTTGATGTAAACCATTTGTAATGTGTGAACTCGTATGTATGATATGTTTGATGAGTGATGAATGAAATTTGAATTTGGCCTCTAAGGCCTTAGTAAAACAAAATTGCATCATCCATGTACCTCTAAATCTTAGCAAATTAGCTTTTCCCTCTTGTCTTACACACCTTATCTTCAGATGCCGCGAGCACCCCCACCCCCGAACCCGGAAATGGCTGAATTGCTAAGGTTGATCATGGAAGACCGGGAAGCAGCCCGAGCTGAGCGCCAAGCTAACTTGGCCACTCTTCAGCAGTTAACCCAGATGGCAACGAACCACAACAATGGCAATGGCAATGGTGAAGGAGAAAACCATGGCAATGGAGAGCACCGATCCAAGTTAAGGAGTTTCCAAAACACCAACCCTCCTATATTCACTAAGTCTGAAGAGCCCTTAGATGCCGATGATTGGCTTCGTACCATGGAGAACAACTTGGCAGTCGCTAAAGTTGGTGAAAATGAAAAGGTCTTATACACCACCCACTATCTTGCTGGAGCGGCAAGAGCTTGGTGGGACAGTACCCGTGCAATGCAAGTCCCAGGGTATGTGATGCCGTGGGAGGAGTTCAAGAGCAAGTTTAGCAAAGCCCATGTTCCCATGGGATTGGTAAAAAGGATGAGAGATGAGTTCAGAAATCTGAAGCAAGGTTCCATGTCTGTGGTGGATTACCGTGACAAGTTCCTTACCTTGTCTAGGTATGCCCCAGATGACACCAACACCACTGAGAAGAAGCAAGAAAGGTTTCTGGATGGACTTCATGATGAGATGCAATGTGTCCTGGTTAGTATTCCCTTTGCCGACCTGGAGTCATTGGTTGACTCTGCCATTCAGATGGAAGGCAAACTCAAGCAAGCTACCGAGAACCGTAAGCGCCGTATGATGTATCAAGGCAACCCGAGCAACTCGCAGAAGCCAAGGGGAAATGCACCAATGGGTTTCACCCCTAGACCAATGAGGCCGTCTGCACCTGCCCCGCGTCCCAACTATCCTAACCGCCCACCCGGCAACAACTTCAACCGTGCACCCCCAAGACCTAGTGGCAACAACTTCAACACCAATACTCCAAGACCAAATGGCGCCCCTGTGTTACCCAAGCCTGGTGACAAGTCTGGTGTTACATGTTATGAGTGTGGACAAAAAGGGCACTACTCCAATGAGTGCCCCAAGAAGCTGAATGATGCATCCAAGACTACTGCTCCTGCTCAGCAACAGCGCCGTGTGGGAAATGGCAAGAACTATCCACCAAGGAACCAGCCTCACTCTCGAGGCCGTCTGAATCACATGAATGTTGAAGAAGCTCAGGAAGCAACCGACGTGGTGCTTGGTATGTTCCCTGTTAACTCAGTTCTTGCAAGAGTCCTGTTTGATTCTGGAGCTTCACCCTCATTTGTTACCCAATTATTCGTTGATAAAAGTGGACTTCAACCCACACCCTTGAAAGATGTCATGTCTGTGCAAATTCCCGGGTTAGTAACAAAAGCTAGTTGTACTTGCTTGGCAGTGCCCATAGAAATCCATGGGATAGCTTTCTTAGCCGATTTGATAGTGTTGGGAACCAAGGGTTTGGAAGTAGTTCTTGGTATGAATTGGATGTCTTTTCATCAAGGAGTGATAGATTGTGCCAAAAAGACCATCACCATGAAGAGTAGCAATGGAATCATAGTCAAGCATGTGTCCGTAAAACCACCCCAAACCACCAGATGTCATAAGAGTATCTCAGGACCGACTTTGGAGCAAGTCCCCATCGTCTGTGAATACCCGGATGTCTTTCCCGATGAGTTACCCGGAATGCCACCGGATCGGGATATTGAGTTTATCATTGAGCTTATCCCCGGAACTGGATCAATAGCCCAACGACCCTATCGTATGAACCCAGCTGAATTAGTTGAGTTGAAGAAGCAATTGGATGACCTCTTGAGCAAAGGATTAATTCAACCAAGTTCTTCTGCTTGGAGATCACCCGTTCTGTTTGTGGATAAAAGTGACGGTTCTAGCCGACTGTGCACTGATTATCGCAAGCTTAACGATGTGACCATCAAGAACAAGTATCCGCTCCCGAAGATTGAAGATCTGTTTGACCAATTGACTGGAGCAAGAGTATTCTCGAAAATAGATCTTAGAACCGGATACCACCAACTGAAGATCCGTGCAACGGATATCCCCAAAACAGCCTTCACTACCCGATACGGATTGTATGAGTACACCGTAATGTCCTTTGGATTGACCAATGCCCCTGCTTATTTCATGAATCTCATGAATAAGGTTTTTATGGAGTTCCTGGATAAGTTTGTTGTTGTCTTCATTGACGACATTCTTATCTACTCCAAATCCGAAGAAGAGCATGCAACCCATTTGAGATTAATTCTAGAAACCCTAAGAGAGCATCAGCTATATGCTAAGTTCAGTAAATGTGAGTTCTGGTTGAAGGAGGTTGGATTCTTAGGCCATGTGCTGTCAGCAGGAGGAATATCGGTAGATCCCAAGAAGATCAAATCAGTCCTTGAATGGGAAGCCCCTACCACTCAAACGGAAGTTAGAGGTTTTCTCGGATTAGCGGGATATTACCGCAAGTTCGTCGAAGGATTTTCCAGTATTGCCCGTCCGATGACCCAATTATTGAAGAAGGACAAGAAGTTTGAATGGACCCCTAAGTGTGAAGAGAGTTTTCAAGAGCTCAAGAAGCGATTGGTGACCGCCCCTGTCCTAACCATGCCCAATATCACCAAGAATTTTGATGTCTATTGCGATGCTTCCAAACTTGGACTTGGTTGCGTATTGATGCAAGAAGGAAAGGTCATAGCTTACCTCTCTAGGCAGCTTAAACCTCATGAAGAAAATTATCCAACCCATGATCTAGAGTTAGCAGCCGTGGTTCTAGCTTTGAAGACTTGGAGGCATTATTTGATGGGAAACCGCTGTGAGATCTATTCGGACCACAAGAGTTTGAAGTATATTTTCACCCAGAAGGAGTTGAACATGAGGCAACGGAGATGGATAGAGTTGATCAAGGATTATGATCTGGAAATTCACTATCACCCTGGTAAGGCCAATGTAGTGGCCGATGCGTTGAGTCGGAAGCCATGCTCATTGAATATGAGGATCAAGGAAGAGCAACCTATGTTGCACCAAGAGTTTGAAAGATTTGGATTGGAACTAGTCAGTCAAGGATTTCTCGCCAACCTTGAGCTTCAACCCACCTTGATGAGCCAAATCAAAGAAGCCCAGAAGGGAAATGAGAGTATTGAAGGAATCAAGCGCAGAATTGGTTCCGGCAAGGTGCCAGGATTTGAAGAAGATGATCAAGGAGTTCTTTGGTACAAAGGCCGTATTTGTGTGCCCGCTGACTCAGAATTGAAGGAAGAAATTATGAAGGAAGCCCATGAGACACCTTACTCCATCCACCCCGGTGGAACTAAGATGTACCAAGATTTGAAGGAACAATTTTGGTGGCATGGAATGAAGCGCGAGATTGCATCGTTTATATCCAAGTGTGATATCTGTCAAAGAGTCAAGGCTGAACATCAACGTCTTGCTGGTTTGCTGCAACCTTTGCAAGTTCCGGAATGGAAGTGGGAATCTGTTGGAATGGATTTCATCACTGGATTTCCAAAGTCTAGCCGTGGAAATGACTCTATTTGGGTCATTGTGGATAGACTAACCAAAGTGGCCCACTTTATTCCTGTCAAGACCACTCATCGCTCAGATCAACTAGCAGACCTGTATCTGTCCAGAATTGTCAGTTTGCATGGAATCCCTAAAACCATAGTTTCGGATCGAGGAACCCAATTCACCTCGAGATTTTGGAAAAGCTTACATCAAGCTTTGGGAACCAAGTTAGCCTTCAGCACCGCTTACCACCCTCAGACTGATGGACAGACTGAAAGAGTAAATCAAATACTTGAAGATATGTTGAGAGCCTATGTCTTAGCTTATGGAGCTAAGTGGGAAGACTGTCTGCCCTTCGCGGAGTTTTCGTATAACAACAGTTATCAAGCCAGTTTGCAAATGGCCCCATTTGAAGCTTTGTACGGAAGAAAGTGTCGTACCCCTCTGAATTGGTCAGAAACCGGAGACAGTCAGATTTTTGGACCAGATATGCTGCAAGAGGCCGAGGAGAAAGTTCGCATAATTCGTGAATACCTCAAGGCAGCCCAATCAAGACAAAAGAGTTATGCCGACAAGAGACGTCGAGAATTGACCTTCCAGATTGGAGATTTTGTTTATCTTAGAGTATCACCTCTCAAGGGAATGCAAAGATTCCAAGTAAAAGGAAAGCTTGCCCCAAGATATATTGGACCCTTCAAGATACTAGACCGCAGAGGAGGAGTGTCTTATCAGTTGGAAATGCCCCCTGAATTGTCTGAAGTACACGATGTCTTTCACGTGTCGTTACTTCGGAAATGTCTTGAAGTTCCGGAGAAGCCAGAAATTTTCAAGAATATTGATCACCGTTCTGTGGACATCAACAAAGATTTGACCTATCATGAAATGCCTATCCGTATCCTTGAGGAAGCTTACCGAACCACTCGAACCCGAAGCATCAAATTTCTGAAAGTTCAGTGGAGTAATCACACCGAAGATGAAGCCACTTGGGAACGAGAAGATTACCTTCAGAAAGAATTTCCCAATCTTTTCAGTTCTTAATTAGTGAATCTCGGGGACGAGATTCTTTTTAAGGGGGGAAGATTGTAACAACCCAGAAATTGTAAACCAAGTCTTATTAAATAAAGAGTCAAAAATTGGACCCAAATAAAACTTTTTCTTCATTATTGTATGCATACATGTATTCTCTTTATTTGTATTTCTATGATTTTATGTGTGTTCTTTTTGCTTGAGCATTGGTTAAATAATTCTAAGTGAACCAATAGAAACAACTAATAAAGATATTAGGAACCAAAAGAACCAAAAATCAAAATAGGTAAGAAAGAGATAAAGTTAATATGATCTAGAAACTGTTAATGACTACACCACTTTGAGCCATGAGATTAAGAAATCTGCAGCTCACCTTCTTGTTTGGCCAACTAGTTGAGCTTAACCAAGTTATGGACTCACTCAACCAACAAAGAGCTACCAAAAATTCAAATTGGAACACCACTCAAACTTGAGCCAAAGTTTGAATCTGAAACAGAAACCATTTCAAATTTGAAATATAAATTTTTGCAAAACTCATTATTTCTCCAGAACAAAAATATGCCTGGGTACCTTATCCAATAAGATGAGCACCCAAAGTGGCACATTTGAAAAATTCGAATTTTGAATTCTTGTAAGCATTTCGTCGAACACTGGCAGCAGGAAATTAAATCAAACCAAACTTCACTGTGCTGCACTGCTCGAGCTCGGCCAAGTGCTGTAGCCATGCTCTCTGGCCTCGCCTCGGTCGAGTCCAGCACCCCCAGGCCCGACCCAGGCCGTGAGAAGAGGAGGGAGAAGGAGAAACACACCCAGGACCCCCTCCCAGGAACCCACTGTCCCGCGCGATGCCGACCAACGTGAAGGCGCCAGAGGCGACCCACAGTCCCCCGCGGCCGACCCAGTAACTCCCCAGCACGCGAGCGTGGCCGCCGTGACCGGAGGAAGCTTCACGCTCCGCCAGGACCCCCGCCACGGCGAGCTTCTGGCCGAGCTTGTCCCTGCCGCCTCGGCCTATAAAAAGCCCCCTCGATCAAACGAAGCAAGGCACCTCACTCCCAGCTACCTCCCAGACATCGCCACTCTCTCCCTCTCGCTCTGCTTCGCCGTAGCCAACCTCGCCGGCGCGGTACTGGACAGGAGCAGCGCCGCCGCGTTCGAGCACCGGGAGGCAAACTTCTGCAGGGAATCGGAGGAGGAGGAGTACCGCAGCCGATCCCGAGCGTCGCCGTCGAGCCCTGCTTCCCCTACGCCTCGCCATCGCCGTCGAACAGTCGTCTCTGCTCGCAGGTGAGCCCCCGCTGTGACTGAGGAAGAAGACGATCGTGAACCGTTAGATCGAGATCGGACGATAACTTACCGATTCGGGTTTTGAATTAGGTCTGACATCGCGAGCCCACCTGTCAGCACCCCTTTTATTTTTCCCCAGCCGCGCGAAACGGTATCGGGCCGGCCCGTTCGGGTTTGTTCTGAATTGGGCCCAGCTCATTTCGAATACGGTCCGATTCGTTTTAATTAAATTCCCGCCCTTTTTCTTTTATTTCAAATCTGTTTCAAATGGTATTTTCAAATTCAATTTCCTAGAGTTTTATAAGTCCAAATTTAGCAAATAAATATTCGTTGGAAAGCTTAGAAAATACTCTATCCAATAGTACTGGTTAGATTTCAAAATCAGTTAAGAATAAAATTGGATATGAATAGTGTGACCATAGCTTGTGAATTAATGAAAGATTTCTAGAAAATTATTTAAGCCTTCAATAATCATGAAAATTAAAATGTGAACTTACTAATGACCCCTCTTACTGTTAGTCAACACTAATCTACCCAAACCATATTAGTGTGATCATTTAGACCCTAACCCAAACCTAGTTGTTAGCATAAAATGATGGAGCCCTAGTGCACACTTAGAATTAATTGCCCTCTTTACCCATTTCACTTAGTGGATCATTCCCACTTAAACTTGCCTTAGTAATCCTAAATCAACACCAATGCTGCACAAGTGAACCACCTATGCCACCTAGTAGAGAAACTAGCTTGCACACTTGAAGAAAAACTTAGAAGAAAAACTTACAATCCAACCCCATAACAATGCAACATGAATGCTTGGTTAGCAAACAAAGTTGTGTGCTTGGTGTGTTGTTAGTTGGTGAAGTGATGGTGTGCTTTGTGTTTATTCGTTATTAGACGCTAGTGTTGCCGAGGAGGATATTGGAGGGGATTATTATTATCAAGAAGAAGAAGAGAACCCCGGACACCTTGCCAACCAAGGCAAGCCATCTTTTGATTCATACTCCCACTACCTAGTTTTAATATTGCATTCTACTTGTTTTAAGTGAATTGCATGATTGAATTGCTAGAGTAGAATGATAGAAGTAAATTGCATGATTGAATTGCTAGAGTAGAATGATAGAAGCATATTGATGTCTTGGTTATCAAGAGCATCAAGCTGAGTTTATCCAACCATAGTAGTAGTACTATCACTCAATGTAGTTGCTTAGTCGCTAATAAAAGTTGAGGCTATCTCTGGAGGAACCCCATTTGAAAGGTGGTGGCTTGACATTGAAACTTGAAATGGGAGATTGCTCCTACATGATGGCTTTATGAAAGAAAATAATCTTGACTAAGAACTATGAAATGTATTTCTCCATTGACAACGAGTGATGTACATGGGTGCCAATTATAACGTACAACCACGTTACCCCTATATGGGAAGGGGCTTAATCCGTAGCTTGTTTATCTTAGTATGGGAGGTCTTGCATCAAATCTTCATGGAAGGACTCCACGGGCGGATACTTCTTGACCAAGTGGTTTCCACTAACCCGGTCTCCGGGATGGGCATAACTAGAGGCGCCGGAGCGGGAGTTCCGTATCCCGGGCTCTAGGGAAGGATCCTATACTAGGATGAGCAAGTGAAAGAATTTGTTTGATTATCTGAAAGCCGCATACCTTTGTGTATAGCGAACCGTGGATTTCTCCCGGCAGATGTATCGAATCTTGTGGGTAAAGTGTACCCCTCTGCAGAGGTTTTCAAACTATTCGAATAGCCGAGTCCTCGGTCATGGACGGTTGGCAAACTCTACCTGGCTTTTGTCAAGACTAAAAATAACAAGGGTGAACTTGGTGAATGACATGAATTTGAGTTGACATGACTTGACCTTGATCTTGACACATTGAAGTTCCTCTTTAGAATGAACTTAGAGAACTAAACCTCTTTTCTACAAATGAGCATTCTTGGGAAATAAAACTAGCTTTTGCAAACCAACTTAGTGTTAGTCCACTATACCCCACCTTGCATATCTACTTCATCTTTTCATTTATGAGATGGTTTGCGAGTGCATCCAATGTACTCACGGCTGTGTCCCTGGCTATCAACTTGGCCAGACTATGGGGAGGAATACCAGGAGGGAGGGTATGAAGAAGAGTACCAGAACTAAGCTCGTCTCCGTGAGTCGCCAATTGCCTGTAGGGAGAAGGCATGGGCCGAAGACGTTATTTCCGCTGCTATATTGTGTTGTAATATGACTTGGTCTATATGACCATTATATTTGAATCATCGTATTGTAATGTCTATGGAACTGGTTACCAACTACGTTATGTATATCGCAACAATGATTCTGGGATTGCGGTGGAATACATAACGGGCACTTCGAATTTGTTATCAAATTTGAGGTCGTCACAAGTTGGTATCAGAGCCTAGGTTGACCATAGGAGACCTTAGTTAGAATGGGCGTTAAACAAAACCTTGATAAAAGAAAGATACAAGAACGGTTGAAAAAATTTCTTAGTCTTTCCTCTCTAGTTGCAAAGTTTTATACATACTTCAGTTTTAGCTTACTTAAAATTTTGCACACTTGAGTTGATCACTAACTTGAACTAATTTAAAATTTTGTAGATGGCCCTGGTATTCACTGAGCAGTACCAGTTGGGCCAAGGTGGCAGCCTTTGTTTCGAGCGCGATCTCACCACTTTGACCTTGTTCCTGAACCGTTTGTACCCGGAGTTCAAGGGAGCCGTGCTCAATGAGCACCCGGATGGAGAGCTACGGTGGCTCATCCGAGCTAGTTGCCGTGGCAAGAAGGGGATGTTGGGTTCTCCAAGGGTCAAGTTTGAGCTTGTGGAGAACACTTGGGCCGATGGTTTGGTCCGAGCGATGCAGGAGATGCACGCCCGCTTATGCGGACTGCACATTGAGGAGGTTCAGGGAGGACGCTTCAAGGACTTTGCTCGGCGTGATGCGGAGGGGCGTCCCGCAAACATGCCCGGGCAGAATGAGCCGAGTACCTACATCGACCACATGGACTTCTTGCTGTACTCCACTCAGCAGGAGGCCGACCGTGCCCGTACTAGGGCCAACCTCGAGCACGTTGCACTGGTGGAAGCAAGGAGCACTATCAGGATTCTTGCGAAGGAGCGCAAGAGCCTTCGTCGCCAGCGCGATGAGAAGGAACAGGACCTTGAGGAGTTGAAGGCCAATGTGGCGGAGTTGACTGCGTACATTGAGAGTCTTGAGGATCACCTTGGTGAGGAGGAAGGCATTGATCTCCGCAAGAAGGATAATGCCCTCATTAGTGATGAGGATGACTTCATGGAGGACCTCGATGATCCGGAGGATGGTGGACACAATGGATTCATTGTGAGTGACGAGGAGGAAGACCCCGAGGAGCCCGCTGTTTAGGTCCGAGATCCACGTATTATCTAGCTATGAGTTCCACTTTATGATCACTTCGTGTAGGTGTGAGTTGTATCCCCCTCTCTAGTAGACGAGTCGCAATGGTTTGATGTAAACCATTTGTAATGTGTGAACTCGTATGTATGATATGTTTGATGAGTGATGAATGAAATTTGAATTTGGCCTCTAAGGCCTTAGTAAAACAAAATTGCATCATCCATGTACCTCTAAATCTTAGCAAATTAGCTTTTCCCTCTTGTCTTACACACCTTATCTTCAGATGCCGCGAGCACCCCCACCCCCGAACCCGGAAATGGCTGAATTGCTAAGGTTGATCATGGAAGACCGGGAAGCAGCCCGAGCTGAGCGCCAAGCTAACTTGGCCACTCTTCAGCAGTTAACCCAGATGGCAACGAACCACAACAATGGCAATGGCAATGGTGAAGGAGAAAACCATGGCAATGGAGAGCACCGATCCAAGTTAAGGAGTTTCCAAAACACCAACCCTCCTATATTCACTAAGTCTGAAGAGCCCTTAGATGCCGATGATTGGCTTCGTACCATGGAGAACAACTTGGCAGTCGCTGAAGTTGGTGAAAATGAAAAGGTCTTATACACCACCCACTATCTTGCTGGAGCGGCAAGAGCTTGGTGGGACAGTACCCGTGCAATGCAAGTCCCAGGGTATGTGATGCCGTGGGAGGAGTTCAAGAGCAAGTTTAGCAAAGCCCATGTTCCCATGGGATTGGTAAAAAGGATGAGAGATGAGTTCAGAAATCTGAAGCAAGGTTCCATGTCTGTGGTGGATTACCGTGACAAGTTCCTTACCTTGTCTAGGTATGCCCCAGATGACACCAACACCACTGAGAAGAAGCAAGAAAGGTTTCTGGATGGACTTCATGATGAGATGCAATGTGTCCTGGTTAGTATTCCCTTTGCCGACCTGGAGTCATTGGTTGACTCTGCCATTCAGATGGAAGGCAAACTCAAGCAAGCTACCGAGAACCGTAAGCGCCGTATGATGTATCAAGGCAACCCGAGCAACTCGCAGAAGCCAAGGGGAAATGCACCAATGGGTTTCACCCCTAGACCAATGAGGCCGTCTGCACCTGCCCCGCGTCCCAACTATCCTAACCGCCCACCCGGCAACAACTTCAACCGTGCACCCCCAAGACCTAGTGGCAACAACTTCAACACCAATACTCCAAGACCAAATGGCGCCCCTGTGTTACCCAAGCCTGGTGACAAGTCTGGTGTTACATGTTATGAGTGTGGACAAAAAGGGCACTACTCCAATGAGTGCCCCAAGAAGCTGAATGATGCATCCAAGACTACTGCTCCTGCTCAGCAACAGCGCCGTGTGGGAAATGGCAAGAACTATCCACCAAGGAACCAGCCTCACTCTCGAGGCCGTCTGAATCACATGAATGTTGAAGAAGCTCAGGAAGCAACCGACGTGGTGCTTGGTATGTTCCCTGTTAACTCAGTTCTTGCAAGAGTCCTGTTTGATTCTGGAGCTTCACCCTCATTTGTTACCCAATTATTCGTTGATAAAAGTGGACTTCAACCCACACCCTTGAAAGATGTCATGTCTGTGCAAATTCCCGGGTTAGTAACAAAAGCTAGTTGTACTTGCTTGGCAGTGCCCATAGAAATCCATGGGATAGCTTTCTTAGCCGATTTGATAGTGTTGGGAACCAAGGGTTTGGAAGTAGTTCTTGGTATGAATTGGATGTCTTTTCATCAAGGAGTGATAGATTGTGCCAAAAAGACCATCACCATGAAGAGTAGCAATGGAATCATAGTCAAGCATGTGTCCGTAAAACCACCCCAAACCACCAGATGTCATAAGAGTATCTCAGGACCGACTTTGGAGCAAGTCCCCATCGTCTGTGAATACCCGGATGTCTTTCCCGATGAGTTACCCGGAATGCCACCGGATCGGGATATTGAGTTTATCATTGAGCTTATCCCCGGAACTGGATCAATAGCCCAACGACCCTATCGTATGAACCCAGCTGAATTAGTTGAGTTGAAGAAGCAATTGGATGACCTCTTGAGCAAAGGATTAATTCAACCAAGTTCTTCTGCTTGGAGATCACCCGTTCTGTTTGTGGATAAAAGTGACGGTTCTAGCCGACTGTGCACTGATTATCGCAAGCTTAACGATGTGACCATCAAGAACAAGTATCCGCTCCCGAAGATTGAAGATCTGTTTGACCAATTGACTGGAGCAAGAGTATTCTCGAAAATAGATCTTAGAACCGGATACCACCAACTGAAGATCCGTGCAACGGATATCCCCAAAACAGCCTTCACTACCCGATACGGATTGTATGAGTACACCGTAATGTCCTTTGGATTGACCAATGCCCCTGCTTATTTCATGAATCTCATGAATAAGGTTTTTATGGAGTTCCTGGATAAGTTTGTTGTTGTCTTCATTGACGACATTCTTATCTACTCCAAATCCGAAGAAGAGCATGCAACCCATTTGAGATTAATTCTAGAAACCCTAAGAGAGCATCAGCTATATGCTAAGTTCAGTAAATGTGAGTTCTGGTTGAAGGAGGTTGGATTCTTAGGCCATGTGCTGTCAGCAGGAGGAATATCGGTAGATCCCAAGAAGATCAAATCAGTCCTTGAATGGGAAGCCCCTACCACTCAAACGGAAGTTAGAGGTTTTCTCGGATTAGCGGGATATTACCGCAAGTTCGTCGAAGGATTTTCCAGTATTGCCCGTCCGATGACCCAATTATTGAAGAAGGACAAGAAGTTTGAATGGACCCCTAAGTGTGAAGAGAGTTTTCAAGAGCTCAAGAAGCGATTGGTGACCGCCCCTGTCCTAACCATGCCCAATATCACCAAGAATTTTGATGTCTATTGCGATGCTTCCAAACTTGGACTTGGTTGCGTATTGATGCAAGAAGGAAAGGTCATAGCTTACCTCTCTAGGCAGCTTAAACCTCATGAAGAAAATTATCCAACCCATGATCTAGAGTTAGCAGCCGTGGTTCTAGCTTTGAAGACTTGGAGGCATTATTTGATGGGAAACCGCTGTGAGATCTATTCGGACCACAAGAGTTTGAAGTATATTTTCACCCAGAAGGAGTTGAACATGAGGCAACGGAGATGGATAGAGTTGATCAAGGATTATGATCTGGAAATTCACTATCACCCTGGTAAGGCCAATGTAGTGGCCGATGCGTTGAGTCGGAAGCCATGCTCATTGAATATGAGGATCAAGGAAGAGCAACCTATGTTGCACCAAGAGTTTGAAAGATTTGGATTGGAACTAGTCAGTCAAGGATTTCTCGCCAACCTTGAGCTTCAACCCACCTTGATGAGCCAAATCAAAGAAGCCCAGAAGGGAAATGAGAGTATTGAAGGAATCAAGCGCAGAATTGGTTCCGGCAAGGTGCCAGGATTTGAAGAAGATGATCAAGGAGTTCTTTGGTACAAAGGCCGTATTTGTGTGCCCGCTGACTCAGAATTGAAGGAAGAAATTATGAAGGAAGCCCATGAGACACCTTACTCCATCCACCCCGGTGGAACTAAGATGTACCAAGATTTGAAGGAACAATTTTGGTGGCATGGAATGAAGCGCGAGATTGCATCGTTTATATCCAAGTGTGATATCTGTCAAAGAGTCAAGGCTGAACATCAACGTCCTGCTGGTTTGCTGCAACCTTTGCAAGTTCCGGAATGGAAGTGGGAATCTGTTGGAATGGATTTCATCACTGGATTTCCAAAGTCTAGCCGTGGAAATGACTCTATTTGGGTCATTGTGGATAGACTAACCAAAGTGGCCCACTTTATTCCTGTCAAGACCACTCATCGCTCAGATCAACTAGCAGACCTGTATCTGTCCAGAATTGTCAGTTTGCATGGAATCCCTAAAACCATAGTTTCGGATCGAGGAACCCAATTCACCTCGAGATTTTGGAAAAGCTTACATCAAGCTTTGGGAACCAAGTTAGCCTTCAGCACCGCTTACCACCCTCAGACTGAAAGAGTAAATCAAATACTTGAAGATATGTTGAGAGCCTGTGTCTTAGCTTATGGAGCTAAGTGGGAAGACTGTCTGCCCTTCGCGGAGTTTTCGTATAACAACAGTTATCAAGCCAGTTTGCAAATGGCCCCATTTGAAGCTTTGTACGGAAGAAAGTGTCGTACCCCTCTGAATTGGTCAGAAACCGGAGACAGTCAGATTTTTTGACCAGATATGCTGCAAGAGGCCGAGGAGAAAGTTCGCATAATTCGTGAATACCTCAAGGCAGCCCAATCAAGACAAAAGAGTTATGCCGACAAGAGACGTCGAGAATTGACCTTCCAGATTGGAGATTTTGTTTATCTTAGAGTATCACCTCTCAAGGGAATGCAAAGATTCCAAGTAAAAGGAAAGCTTGCCCCAAGATATATTGGACCCTTCAAGATACTAGACCGCAGAGGAGGAGTGTCTTATCAGTTGGAAATGCCCCCTGAATTGTCTGAAGTACACGATGTCTTTCACGTGTCGTTACTTCGGAAATGTCTTGAAGTTCCGGAGAATCCAGAAATTTTCAAGAATATTGATCACCGTTCTGTGGACATCAACAAAGATTTGACCTATCATGAAATGCCTATCCGTATCCTCGAGGAAGCTTACCGAACCACTCGAACCCGAAGCATCAAATTTCTGAAAGTTCAGTGGAGTAATCACACCGAAGATGAAGCCACTTGGGAACGAGAAGATTACCTTCAGAAAGAATTTCCCAATCTTTTCAGTTCTTAATTAGTGAATCTCGGGGACGAGATTCTTTTTAAGGGGGGAAGATTGTAACAACCCAGAAATTGTAAACCAAGTCTTATTAAATAAAGAGTCAAAAATTGGACCCAAATAAAACTTTTTCTTCATTATTGTATGCATACATGTATTCTCTTTATTTGTATTTCTATGATTTTATGTGTGTTCTTTTTGCTTGAGCATTGGTTAAATAATTCTAAGTGAACCAATAGAAACAACTAAGAAAGATATTAGGAACCAAAAGAACCAAAAATCAAAATAGGTAAGAAAGAGATAAAGTTAATATGATCTAGAAACTGTTAATGACTACACCACTTTGAGCCATGAGATTAAGAAATCTGCAGCTCACCTTCTTGTTTGGCCAACTAGTTGAGCTTAACCAAGTTATGGACTCACTCAACCAACAAAGAGCTACCAAAAATTCAAATTGGAACACCACTCAAACTTGAGCCAAAGTTTGAATCTGAAACAGAAACCATTTCAAATTTGAAATATAAATTTTTGCAAAACTCATTATTTCTCCAGAACAAAAATATGCCTGGGTACCTTATCCAATAAGATGAGCACCCAAAGTGGCACATTTGAAAAATTCGAATTTTGAATTCTTGTAAGCATTTCGTCGAACACTGGCAGCAGGAAATTAAATCAAACCAAACTTCACTGTGCTGCACTGCTCGAGCTCGGCCAAGTGCTGTAGCCATGCTCTCTGGCCTCGCCTCGGTCGAGTCCAGCACCCCCAGGCCCGACCCAGGCCGTGAGAAGAGGAGGGAGAAGGAGAAACACACCCAGGACCCCCTCCCAGGAACCCACTGTCCCGCGCGATGCCGACCAACGTGAAGGCGCCAGAGGCGACCCACAGTCCCCCGCGGCCGACCCAGTAACTCCCCAGCACGCGAGCGTGGCCGCCGTGACCGGAGGAAGCTTCACGCTCCGCCAGGACCCCCGCCACGGCGAGCTTCTGGCCGAGCTTGTCCCTGCCGCCTCGGCCTATAAAAAGCCCCCTCGATCAAACGAAGCAAGGCACCTCACTCCCAGCTACCTCCCAGACATCGCCACTCTCTCCCTCTCGCTCTGCTTCGCCGTAGCCAACCTCGCCGGCGCGGTACTGGACAGGAGCAGCGCCGCCGCGTTCGAGCACCGGGAGGCAAACTTCTGCAGGGAATCGGAGGAGGAGGAGTACCGCAGCCGATCCCGAGCGTCGCCGTCGAGCCCTGCTTCCCCTACGCCTCGCCATCGCCGTCGAACAGTCGTCTCTGCTCGCAGGTGAGCCCCCGCTGTGACTGAGGAAGAAGACGATCGTGAACCGTTAGATCGAGATCGGACGATAACTTACCGATTCGGGTTTTGAATTAGGTCTGACATCGCGAGCCCACCTGTCAGCACCCCTTTTATTTTTCCCCAGCCGCGCGAAACGGTATCGGGCCGGCCCGTTCGGGTTTGTTCTGAATTGGGCCCAGCTCATTTCGAATACGGTCCGATTCGTTTTAATTAAATTCCCGCCCTTTTTCTTTTATTTCAAATCTGTTTCAAATGGTATTTTCAAATTCAATTTCCTAGAGTTTTATAAGTCCAAATTTAGCAAATAAATATTCGTTGGAAAGCTTAGAAAATACTCTATCCAATAGTACTGGTTAGATTTCAAAATCAGTTAAGAATAAAATTGGATATGAATAGTGTGACCATAGCTTGTGAATTAATGAAAGATTTCTAGAAAATTATTTAAGCCTTCAATAATCATGAAAATTAAAATGTGAACTTACTAATGACCCCTCTTACTGTTAGTCAACACTAATCTACCCAAACCATATTAGTGTGATCATTTAGACCCTAACCCAAACCTAGTTGTTAGCATAAAATGATGGAGCCCTAGTGCACACTTAGAATTAATTGCCCTCTTTACCCATTTCACTTAGTGGATCATTCCCACTTAAACTTGCCTTAGTAATCCTAAATCAACACCAATGCTGCACAAGTGAACCACCTATGCCACCTAGTAGAGAAACTAGCTTGCACACTTGAAGAAAAACTTAGAAGAAAAACTTACAATCCAACCCCATAACAATGCAACATGAATGCTTGGTTAGCAAACAAAGTTGTGTGCTTGGTGTGTTGTTAGTTGGTGAAGTGATGGTGTGCTTTGTGTTTATTCGTTATTAGACGCTAGTGTTGCCGAGGAGGATATTGGAGGGGATTATTATTATCAAGAAGAAGAAGAGAACCCCGGACACCTTGCCAACCAAGGCAAGCCATCTTTTGATTCATACTCCCACTACCTAGTTTTAATATTGCATTCTACTTGTTTTAAGTGAATTGCATGATTGAATTGCTAGAGTAGAATGATAGAAGTAAATTGCATGATTGAATTGCTAGAGTAGAATGATAGAAGCATATTGATGTCTTGGTTATCAAGAGCATCAAGCTGAGTTTATCCAACCATAGTAGTAGTACTATCACTCAATGTAGTTGCTTAGTCGCTAATAAAAGTTGAGGCTATCTCTGGAGGAACCCCATTTGAAAGGTGGTGGCTTGACATTGAAACTTGAAATGGGAGATTGCTCCTACATGATGGCTTTATGAAAGAAAATAATCTTGACTAAGAACTATGAAATGTATTTCTCCATTGACAACGAGTGATGTACATGGGTGCCAATTATAACGTACAACCACGTTACCCCTATATGGGAAGGGGCTTAATCCGTAGCTTGTTTATCTTAGTATGGGAGGTCTTGCATCAAATCTTCATGGAAGGACTCCACGGGCGGATACTTCTTGACCAAGTGGTTTCCACTAACCCGGTCTCCGGGATGGGCATAACTAGAGGCGCCGGAGCGGGAGTTCCGTATCCCGGGCTCTAGGGAAGGATCCTATACTAGGATGAGCAAGTGAAAGAATTTGTTTGATTATCTGAAAGCCGCATACCTTTGTGTATAGCGAACCGTGGATTTCTCCCGGCAGATGTATCGAATCTTGTGGGTAAAGTGTACCCCTCTGCAGAGGTTTTCAAACTATTCGAATAGCCGAGTCCTCGGTCATGGACGGTTGGCAAACTCTACCTGGCTTTTGTCAAGACTAAAAATAACAAGGGTGAACTTGGTGAATGACATGAATTTGAGTTGACATGACTTGACCTTGATCTTGACACATTGAAGTTCCTCTTTAGAATGAACTTAGAGAACTAAACCTCTTTTCTACAAATGAGCATTCTTGGGAAATAAAACTAGCTTTTGCAAACCAACTTAGTGCTTAGTCCACTATACCCCACCTTGCATATCTACTTCATCTTTCATTTATGAGATGGTTTGCGAGTGCATCCAATGTACTCACGGCTGTGTCCCTGGCTATCAACTTGGCCAGACTATGGGGAGGAATACCAGGAGGAGGGTATGAAGAAGAGTACCAGAACTAAGCTCGTCTCCGTGAGTCGCCAATTGCCTGTAGGGAGAAGGCATGGGCCGAAGACGTTATTTCCGCTGCTATATTGTGTTGTAATATGACTTGGTCTATATGACCATTATATTTGAATCATCGTATTGTAATGTCTATGGAACTGGTTACCAACTACGTTATGTATATCGCAACAATGATTCTGGGATTGCGGTGGAATACATAACGGGCACTTCGAATTTGTTATCAAATTTGAGGTCGTCACAAGTTGGTATCAGAGCCTAGGTTGACCATAGGAGACCTTAGTTAGAATGGGCGTTAAACAAAACCTTGATAAAAGAAAGATACAAGAACGGTTGAAAAAATTTCTTAGTCTTTCCTCTCTAGTTGCAAAGTTTTATACATACTTCAGTTTTAGCTTACTTAAAATTTTGCACACTTGAGTTGATCACTAACTTGAACTAATTTAAAATTTTGTAGATGGCCCTGGTATTCACTGAGCAGTACCAGTTGGGCCAAGGTGGCAGCCTTTGTTTCGAGCGCGATCTCACCACTTTGACCTTGTTCCTGAACCGTTTGTACCCGGAGTTCAAGGGAGCCGTGCTCAATGAGCACCCGGATGGAGAGCTACGGTGGCTCATCCGAGCTAGTTGCCGTGGCAAGAAGGGGATGTTGGGTTCTCCAAGGGTCAAGTTTGAGCTTGTGGAGAACACTTGGGCCGATGGTTTGGTCCGAGCGATGCAGGAGATGCACGCCCGCTTATGCGGACTGCACATTGAGGAGGTTCAGGGAGGACGCTTCAAGGACTTTGCTCGGCGTGATGCGGAGGGGCGTCCCGCAAACATGCCCGGGCAGAATGAGCCGAGTACCTACATCGACCACATGGACTTCTTGCTGTACTCCACTCAGCAGGAGGCCGACCGTGCCCGTACTAGGGCCAACCTCGAGCACGTTGCACTGGTGGAAGCAAGGAGCACTATCAGGATTCTTGCGAAGGAGCGCAAGAGCCTTCGTCGCCAGCGCGATGAGAAGGAACAGGACCTTGAGGAGTTGAAGGCCAATGTGGCGGAGTTGACTGCGTACATTGAGAGTCTTGAGGATCACCTTGGTGAGGAGGAAGGCATTGATCTCCGCAAGAAGGATAATGCCCTCATTAGTGATGAGGATGACTTCATGGAGGACCTCGATGATCCGGAGGATGGTGGACACAATGGATTCATTGTGAGTGACGAGGAGGAAGACCCCGAGGAGCCCGCTGTTTAGGTCCGAGATCCACGTATTATCTAGCTATGAGTTCCACTTTATGATCACTTCGTGTAGGTGTGAGTTGTATCCCCCTCTCTAGTAGACGAGTCGCAATGGTTTGATGTAAACCATTTGTAATGTGTGAACTCGTATGTATGATATGTTTGATGAGTGATGAATGAAATTTGAATTTGGCCTCTAAGGCCTTAGTAAAACAAAATTGCATCATCCATGTACCTCTAAATCTTAGCAAATTAGCTTTTCCCTCTTGTCTTACACACCTTATCTTCAGATGCCGCGAGCACCCCCACCCCCGAACCCGGAAATGGCTGAATTGCTAAGGTTGATCATGGAAGACCGGGAAGCAGCCCGAGCTGAGCGCCAAGCTAACTTGGCCACTCTTCAGCAGTTAACCCAGATGGCAACGAACCACAACAATGGCAATGGCAATGGTGAAGGAGAAAACCATGGCAATGGAGAGCACCGATCCAAGTTAAGGAGTTTCCAAAACACCAACCCTCCTATATTCACTAAGTCTGAAGAGCCCTTAGATGCCGATGATTGGCTTCGTACCATGGAGAACAACTTGGCAGTCGCTGAAGTTGGTGAAAATGAAAAGGTCTTATACACCACCCACTATCTTGCTGGAGCGGCAAGAGCTTGGTGGGACAGTACCCGTGCAATGCAAGTCCCAGGGTATGTGATGCCGTGGGAGGAGTTCAAGAGCAAGTTTAGCAAAGCCCATGTTCCCATGGGATTGGTAAAAAGGATGAGAGATGAGTTCAGAAATCTGAAGCAAGGTTCCATGTCTGTGGTGGATTACCGTGACAAGTTCCTTACCTTGTCTAGGTATGCCCCAGATGACACCAACACCACTGAGAAGAAGCAAGAAAGGTTTCTGGATGGACTTCATGATGAGATGCAATGTGTCCTGGTTAGTATTCCCTTTGCCGACCTGGAGTCATTGGTTGACTCTGCCATTCAGATGGAAGGCAAACTCAAGCAAGCTACCGAGAACCGTAAGCGCCGTATGATGTATCAAGGCAACCCGAGCAACTCGCAGAAGCCAAGGGGAAATGCACCAATGGGTTTCACCCCTAGACCAATGAGGCCGTCTGCACCTGCCCCGCGTCCCAACTATCCTAACCGCCCACCCGGCAACAACTTCAACCGTGCACCCCCAAGACCTAGTGGCAACAACTTCAACACCAATACTCCAAGACCAAATGGCGCCCCTGTGTTACCCAAGCCTGGTGACAAGTCTGGTGTTACATGTTATGAGTGTGGACAAAAAGGGCACTACTCCAATGAGTGCCCCAAGAAGCTGAATGATGCATCCAAGACTACTGCTCCTGCTCAGCAACAGCGCCGTGTGGGAAATGGCAAGAACTATCCACCAAGGAACCAGCCTCACTCTCGAGGCCGTCTGAATCACATGAATGTTGAAGAAGCTCAGGAAGCAACCGACGTGGTGCTTGGTATGTTCCCTGTTAACTCAGTTCTTGCAAGAGTCCTGTTTGATTCTGGAGCTTCACCCTCATTTGTTACCCAATTATTCGTTGATAAAAGTGGACTTCAACCCACACCCTTGAAAGATGTCATGTCTGTGCAAATTCCCGGGTTAGTAACAAAAGCTAGTTGTACTTGCTTGGCAGTGCCCATAGAAATCCATGGGATAGCTTTCTTAGCCGATTTGATAGTGTTGGGAACCAAGGGTTTGGAAGTAGTTCTTGGTATGAATTGGATGTCTTTTCATCAAGGAGTGATAGATTGTGCCAAAAAGACCATCACCATGAAGAGTAGCAATGGAATCATAGTCAAGCATGTGTCCGTAAAACCACCCCAAACCACCAGATGTCATAAGAGTATCTCAGGACCGACTTTGGAGCAAGTCCCCATCGTCTGTGAATACCCGGATGTCTTTCCCGATGAGTTACCCGGAATGCCACCGGATCGGGATATTGAGTTTATCATTGAGCTTATCCCCGGAACTGGATCAATAGCCCAACGACCCTATCGTATGAACCCAGCTGAATTAGTTGAGTTGAAGAAGCAATTGGATGACCTCTTGAGCAAAGGATTAATTCAACCAAGTTCTTCTGCTTGGAGATCACCCGTTCTGTTTGTGGATAAAAGTGACGGTTCTAGCCGACTGTGCACTGATTATCGCAAGCTTAACGATGTGACCATCAAGAACAAGTATCCGCTCCCGAAGATTGAAGATCTGTTTGACCAATTGACTGGAGCAAGAGTATTCTCGAAAATAGATCTTAGAACCGGATACCACCAACTGAAGATCCGTGCAACGGATATCCCCAAAACAGCCTTCACTACCCGATACGGATTGTATGAGTACACCGTAATGTCCTTTGGATTGACCAATGCCCCTGCTTATTTCATGAATCTCATGAATAAGGTTTTTATGGAGTTCCTGGATAAGTTTGTTGTTGTCTTCATTGACGACATTCTTATCTACTCCAAATCCGAAGAAGAGCATGCAACCCATTTGAGATTAATTCTAGAAACCCTAAGAGAGCATCAGCTATATGCTAAGTTCAGTAAATGTGAGTTCTGGTTGAAGGAGGTTGGATTCTTAGGCCATGTGCTGTCAGCAGGAGGAATATCGGTAGATCCCAAGAAGATCAAATCAGTCCTTGAATGGGAAGCCCCTACCACTCAAACGGAAGTTAGAGGTTTTCTCGGATTAGCGGGATATTACCGCAAGTTCGTCGAAGGATTTTCCAGTATTGCCCGTCCGATGACCCAATTATTGAAGAAGGACAAGAAGTTTGAATGGACCCCTAAGTGTGAAGAGAGTTTTCAAGAGCTCAAGAAGCGATTGGTGACCGCCCCTGTCCTAACCATGCCCAATATCACCAAGAATTTTGATGTCTATTGCGATGCTTCCAAACTTGGACTTGGTTGCGTATTGATGCAAGAAGGAAAGGTCATAGCTTACCTCTCTAGGCAGCTTAAACCTCATGAAGAAAATTATCCAACCCATGATCTAGAGTTAGCAGCCGTGGTTCTAGCTTTGAAGACTTGGAGGCATTATTTGATGGGAAACCGCTGTGAGATCTATTCGGACCACAAGAGTTTGAAGTATATTTTCACCCAGAAGGAGTTGAACATGAGGCAACGGAGATGGATAGAGTTGATCAAGGATTATGATCTGGAAATTCACTATCACCCTGGTAAGGCCAATGTAGTGGCCGATGCGTTGAGTCGGAAGCCATGCTCATTGAATATGAGGATCAAGGAAGAGCAACCTATGTTGCACCAAGAGTTTGAAAGATTTGGATTGGAACTAGTCAGTCAAGGATTTCTCGCCAACCTTGAGCTTCAACCCACCTTGATGAGCCAAATCAAAGAAGCCCAGAAGGGAAATGAGAGTATTGAAGGAATCAAGCGCAGAATTGGTTCCGGCAAGGTGCCAGGATTTGAAGAAGATGATCAAGGAGTTCTTTGGTACAAAGGCCGTATTTGTGTGCCCGCTGACTCAGAATTGAAGGAAGAAATTATGAAGGAAGCCCATGAGACACCTTACTCCATCCACCCCGGTGGAACTAAGATGTACCAAGATTTGAAGGAACAATTTTGGTGGCATGGAATGAAGCGCGAGATTGCATCGTTTATATCCAAGTGTGATATCTGTCAAAGAGTCAAGGCTGAACATCAACGTCCTGCTGGTTTGCTGCAACCTTTGCAAGTTCCGGAATGGAAGTGGGAATCTGTTGGAATGGATTTCATCACTGGATTTCCAAAGTCTAGCCGTGGAAATGACTCTATTTGGGTCATTGTGGATAGACTAACCAAAGTGGCCCACTTTATTCCTGTCAAGACCACTCATCGCTCAGATCAACTAGCAGACCTGTATCTGTCCAGAATTGTCAGTTTGCATGGAATCCCTAAAACCATAGTTTCGGATCGAGGAACCCAATTCACCTCGAGATTTTGGAAAAGCTTACATCAAGCTTTGGGAACCAAGTTAGCCTTCAGCACCGCTTACCACCCTCAGACTGAAAGAGTAAATCAAATACTTGAAGATATGTTGAGAGCCTGTGTCTTAGCTTATGGAGCTAAGTGGGAAGACTGTCTGCCCTTCGCGGAGTTTTCGTATAACAACAGTTATCAAGCCAGTTTGCAAATGGCCCCATTTGAAGCTTTGTACGGAAGAAAGTGTCGTACCCCTCTGAATTGGTCAGAAACCGGAGACAGTCAGATTTTTGGACCAGATATGCTGCAAGAGGCCGAGGAGAAAGTTCGCATAATTCGTGAATACCTCAAGGCAGCCCAATCAAGACAAAAGAGTTATGCCGACAAGAGACGTCGAGAATTGACCTTCCAGATTGGAGATTTTGTTTATCTTAGAGTATCACCTCTCAAGGGAATGCAAAGATTCCAAGTAAAAGGAAAGCTTGCCCCAAGATATATTGGACCCTTCAAGATACTAGACCGCAGAGGAGGAGTGTCTTATCAGTTGGAAATGCCCCCTGAATTGTCTGAAGTACACGATGTCTTTCACGTGTCGTTACTTCGGAAATGTCTTGAAGTTCCGGAGAAGCCAGAAATTTTCAAGAATATTGATCACCGTTCTGTGGACATCAACAAAGATTTGACCTATCATGAAATGCCTATCCGTATCCTCGAGGAAGCTTACCGAACCACTCGAACCCGAAGCATCAAATTTCTGAAAGTTCAGTGGAGTAATCACACCGAAGATGAAGCCACTTGGGAACGAGAAGATTACCTTCAGAAAGAATTTCCCAATCTTTTCAGTTCTTAATTAGTGAATCTCGGGGACGAGATTCTTTTTAAGGGGGGAAGATTGTAACAACCCAGAAATTGTAAACCAAGTCTTATTAAATAAAGAGTCAAAAATTGGACCCAAATAAAACTTTTTCTTCATTATTGTATGCATACATGTATTCTCTTTATTTGTATTTCTATGATTTTATGTGTGTTCTTTTTGCTTGAGCATTGGTTAAATAATTCTAAGTGAACCAATAGAAACAACTAAGAAAGATATTAGGAACCAAAAGAACCAAAAATCAAAATAGGTAAGAAAGAGATAAAGTTAATATGATCTAGAAACTGTTAATGACTACACCACTTTGAGCCATGAGATTAAGAAATCTGCAGCTCACCTTCTTGTTTGGCCAACTAGTTGAGCTTAACCAAGTTATGGACTCACTCAACCAACAAAGAGCTACCAAAAATTCAAATTGGAACACCACTCAAACTTGAGCCAAAGTTTGAATCTGAAACAGAAACCATTTCAAATTTGAAATATAAATTTTTGCAAAACTCATTATTTCTCCAGAACAAAAATATGCCTGGGTACCTTATCCAATAAGATGAGCACCCAAAGTGGCACATTTGAAAAATTCGAATTTTGAATTCTTGTAAGCATTTCGTCGAACACTGGCAGCAGGAAATTAAATCAAACCAAACTTCACTGTGCTGCACTGCTCGAGCTCGGCCAAGTGCTGTAGCCATGCTCTCTGGCCTCGCCTCGGTCGAGTCCAGCACCCCCAGGCCCGACCCAGGCCGTGAGAAGAGGAGGGAGAAGGAGAAACACACCCAGGACCCCCTCCCAGGAACCCACTGTCCCGCGCGATGCCGACCAACGTGAAGGCGCCAGAGGCGACCCACAGTCCCCCGCGGCCGACCCAGTAACTCCCCAGCACGCGAGCGTGGCCGCCGTGACCGGAGGAAGCTTCACGCTCCGCCAGGACCCCCGCCACGGCGAGCTTCTGGCCGAGCTTGTCCCTGCCGCCTCGGCCTATAAAAAGCCCCCTCGATCAAACGAAGCAAGGCACCTCACTCCCAGCTACCTCCCAGACATCGCCACTCTCTCCCTCTCGCTCTGCTTCGCCGTAGCCAACCTCGCCGGCGCGGTACTGGACAGGAGCAGCGCCGCCGCATTCGAGCACCGGGAGGCAAACTTCTGCAGGGAATCGGAGGAGGAGGAGTACCGCAGCCGATCCCGAGCGTCGCCGTCGAGCCCTGCTTCCCCTACGCCTCGCCATCGCCGTCGAACAGTCGTCTCTGCTCGCAGGTGAGCCCCCGCTGTGACTGAGGAAGAAGACGATCGTGAACCGTTAGATCGAGATCGGACGATAACTTACCGATTCGGGTTTTGAATTAGGTCTGACATCGCGAGCCCACCTGTCAGCACCCCTTTTATTTTTCCCCAGCCGCGCGAAACGGTATCGGGCCGGCCCGTTCGGGTTTGTTCTGAATTGGGCCCAGCTCATTTCGAATACGGTCCGATTCGTTTTAATTAAATTCCCGCCCTTTTTCTTTTATTTCAAATCTGTTTCAAATTGTATTTTCAAATTCAATTTCCTAGAGTTTTATAAGTCCAAATTTAGCAAATAAATATTCGTTGGAAAGCTTAGAAAATACTCTATCCAATAGTACTGGTTAGATTTCAAAATCAGTTAAGAATAAAATTGGATATGAATAGTGTGACCATAGCTTGTGAATTAATGAAAGATTTCTAGAAAATTATTTAAGCCTTCAATAATCATGAAAATTAAAATGTGAACTTACTAATGACCCCTCTTACTGTTAGTCAACACTAATCTACCCAAACCATATTAGTGTGATCATTTAGACCCTAACCCAAACCTAGTTGTTAGCATAAAATGATGGAGCCCTAGTGCACACTTAGAATTAATTGCCCTCTTTACCCATTTCACTTAGTGGATCATTCCCACTTAAACTTGCCTTAGTAATCCTAAATCAACACCAATGCTGCACAAGTGAACCACCTATGCCACCTAGTAGAGAAACTAGCTTGCACACTTGAAGAAAAACTTAGAAGAAAAACTTACAATCCAACCCCATAACAATGCAACATGAATGCTTGGTTAGCAAACAAAGTTGTGTGCTTGGTGTGTTGTTAGTTGGTGAAGTGATGGTGTGCTTTGTGTTTATTCGTTATTAGACGCTAGTGTTGCCGAGGAGGATATTGGAGGGGATTATTATTATCAAGAAGAAGAAGAGAACCCCGGACACCTTGCCAACCAAGGCAAGCCATCTTTTGATTCATACTCCCACTACCTAGTTTTAATATTGCATTCTACTTGTTTTAAGTGAATTGCATGATTGAATTGCTAGAGTAGAATGATAGAAGTAAATTGCATGATTGAATTGCTAGAGTAGAATGATAGAAGCATATTGATGTCTTGGTTATCAAGAGCATCAAGCTGAGTTTATCCAACCATAGTAGTAGTACTATCACTCAATGTAGTTGCTTAGTCGCTAATAAAAGTTGAGGCTATCTCTGGAGGAACCCCATTTGAAAGGTGGTGGCTTGACATTGAAACTTGAAATGGGAGATTGCTCCTACATGATGGCTTTATGAAAGAAAATAATCTTGACTAAGAACTATGAAATGTATTTCTCCATTGACAACGAGTGATGTACATGGGTGCCAATTATAACGTACAACCACGTTACCCCTATATGGGAAGGGGCTTAATCCGTAGCTTGTTTATCTTAGTATGGGAGGTCTTGCATCAAATCTTCATGGAAGGACTCCACGGGCGGATACTTCTTGACCAAGTGGTTTCCACTAACCCGGTCTCCGGGATGGGCATAACTAGAGGCGCCAGAGCGGGAGTTCTGTATCCCGGGCTCTAGGGAAGGATCCTATACTAGGATGAGCAAGTGAAAGAATTTGTTTGATTATCTGAAAGCCGCATACCTTTGTGTATAGCGAACCGTGGATTTCTCCCGGCAGATGTATCGAATCTTGTGGGTAAAGTGTACCCCTCTGCAGAGGTTTTCAAACTATTCGAATAGCCGAGTCCTCGGTCATGGACGGTTGGCAAACTCTACCTGGCTTTTGTCAAGACTAAAAATAACAAGGGTGAACTTGGTGAATGACATGAATTTGAGTTGACATGACTTGACCTTGATCTTGACACATTGAAGTTCCTCTTTAGAATGAACTTAGAGAACTAAACCTCTTTTCTACAAATGAGCATTCTTGGGAAATAAAACTAGCTTTTGCAAACCAACTTAGTGCTTAGTCCACTATACCCCACCTTGCATATCTACTTCATCTTTTCATTTATGAGATGGTTTGCGAGTGCATCCAATGTACTCACGGCTGTGTCCCTGTCTATCAACTTGGCCAGACTATGGGGAGGAATACCAGGAGGGAGGGTATGAAGAAGAGTACCAGAACTAAGCTCGTCTCCGTGAGTCGCCAATTGCCTGTAGGGAGAAGGCATGGGCCGAAGACGTTATTTCCGCTGCTATATTGTGTTGTAATATGACTTGGTCTATATGACCATTGTATTTGAATCATCGTATTGTAATGTCTATGGAACTGGTTACCAACTACGTTATGTATATCGCAATAATGATTCTGGGATTGCGGTGGAATACATAACGGGCACTTCGAATTTGTTATCAAATTTGAGGTCGTCACAGTTAGGCTTAATGGTAAGTAAAGAGTTTTTTAGTCTTTTTCCTGAGTTTAGAATTGAAGTGTTTGAAAAACCTTTGGAGCTTATTTCGCATAGCAATGTTATTAGTACGAATGCTTTGAATACCGTTATTGCTAATGCTATAGAAAAGTCTAAGCTTGGGGAAGCTGGTTTTGTTAAGCATGATATTTTTAGTTCCCCAGCTTTAGTAGAGAAAGTTTGCTCTGATGATATCTTATCTCCCATGTGTGATGTTTCTAATGATGCTTGTGCTCCTCATCCTTTTAAAATACCTATGAAGATTATTGAATGTGCTATGGATAACTGCTATTTAGGAGATGAAACTGTCCATCCCGGTGATCATTTGCTCTTTATATATGAATTATGCGAGTTGTTCAAGTGTGCAGGTATTTCGATGAACCAAGTTAAGAGGAAGCTATTTTCTTTATCACTGAAGGGCAGAGCTGCAGAATGGTATAAAACACTGAAGGATGGCCGACCTGTTGACTGGGAGGAAATTGTACCTCTCTTTTATTCTAAATTCTACCCTTCTAGTGAGGTTTATAAAGATAGGAATTACATTTATAATTTTCATCCGCATGAGGGAGAAAGCATTGCCCAAGCGTGGGAAAGATTGAAGTTACTAATGCACAAATATCCTATTCATGATCTTCCCCGTAATATTGTTATTAATAATTTTTATGCAAGGCTTTCAGGACATTACAAGGACTATCTAGATGCATGCTTTGATGGGTCTTTCACAAGCAAGGATGTTGACACCAAGTGGGATCTGCTTGAAACCATTCAAAACAATATTGAAGGTTGGGATAGTGACAAAGGTAAAGGATCAGGTATGAATTACGAGTTTGATTGCATTAAGTCTTTCGCTGAAACTGCTGATTTTCAAGAGCTTAGTGCTAAGTATGGTCTTGATCCTCAAATTATGATTGATTGTTTTAAAGCCTTTGCTTCTCATATTAATGTTCCTAAAGGAAATGGGGACGTGCATCATGAACCTTTTAAGGACACTTGCATAGAAAGTGATATTGTTGTTGATGATTGCAATAAACATGCTCGAACCTCTGAAAGTCCTATTTCCTATAAGCATGTTAATTTTTGTGGAGTACATAGACCTTGTGAACAGAGTCACAACAAGGAAGATTATTGTGTCCACCACGCAAATGAAGAAACCCGAATGTGGCACAAGGCTATAGGCGAGCTCAGTAAAAAGGTTTGTAAGCTTTATCCTTTTCTTTGTAAACATTGCGATGACATAGGTCATTTTAATTTCCAATGCTCAAGCCCTAATAGTTACTCTTCTAGTACCGCAAGTTTGTATTGTGATGACAAGATTACTCTCAATCAGCATGATGAGCTTACTTTGTTTTTGGGGTGTGAAGAAATATCTAGAAAGATTTCTTTGGTTGATATGAATGATGTTGATATTAATAGCACCCTTCATGGTTGTCGTCTCTATTGTGTTAAAGATTGCCTCGCAAATACTTACATACAAAACCTTATAAAACATGATGTTTTGCCAAGCTATGACAGGACTGATAGATGTTTTTATCTTATTAATAGAGAGGAGGAATCCTCCAAAGTTTCTTCTGTTGTTTCTGTCAGTAAACCAGATTATGTGGAGAAGATGCCTTTCCCTCCTAAAGGAGAGAGTAAGGAGAGTAAGAAGATGAAGAAGAGGAGTAAAAGGCGAGAGGAAACGGTATCTTCCCCTAAGCATGTTGCTCCTATTATAGATTATGATAATTCTGATTGGGATGATGTTCCTATGCCTGTTACCTATGTTAGTGATCATGATTGAGAAAAGCACTCTACTTTTGATATTGAAAATCTTTTTGGTACCAATTCTAAGGTTAATAATTGTTGTACCATTAGTACCATCAATGTTCCTTCTTATGATGATATGTTTGATGAGTATGCTTTGTGAAATAGCTGTTCTCTAGCTTATGATGATACTAAACCTCTAGTTTATGATGGTTATGATGATGAGTATAATATTTTCAGTTCACCTACTTTTGAGGAGAAAATTAGTTATGATTACAATATGCCTCCTGTTTTTGATGATTATGGTGATGAGAATAATTATTCTGTTGAATCTGCTCCTGCTACGATTATTCATGTGGGGAGTATTAATTCTTTTATGCATGTGGCTCATGATAGGGATGCTTTATGTGATAGTTATATTGTTAGTTCTGTTCATGATGCTACTGAAAGTTATTATGAGAGAGGGAAACATGGTTTGATGGATCTCAACAATATTGAGTTTCCCCTCTTTATGTTGCAATTCTTGAAGTTGTACTTATTTTGCCTTCCTATGCTTTTTGCTTTGCGCTTTCATGACTTGTCTCTTTACAAGATTATTTTTCATAGGAAGTGGTTTAGATTTAAATGTGTTTCATACTTGATTTTTGATGATCTCTCTTGCTTTAAGTTCCTATATAGCGCCTTTGCCTTAAACTCTTTTATGGCGCCTACATGAGCATCTTTGCAAATTTCTACGCCTAGCTCAAAGGCGTTAAAGAAAAGCACTCTTGGGAGATAACCGATTGTTTTATTTTTAGTACTTTTTCTTTTATTTGTGTCTTGGAAGTTATTACTACTGTAATAACCTCTCCTTATCATTTTTATTTCATTGTTGTGCCAAGAGAAGCCTCTAATTTGAGTGAGGAAAGATTTGGGGATGTTGCTGTCCTGAAACAGATTTCGGTGCTGCACCGTAAAAATTCATGAAAATTCTCAGAGTATCTTTTTAACCTACGATTTCGTATGCATATGCCCCAGGTTATATCCAAACTTTCATTAGTTATACACTTTTTGATTTGAGCAACAGAAAACCCTCAAAAAAATCGACCTTTGTCAGCTGTTCTGTTTTGACAGATTTCTGCCACTATTTGTGTTTGCCTCTTTATCGCTTTCTTTTTGAGTTCTTTTGATCACGGAACTTTTGGGGGAAGTTGATACAGTAGTATATGCTTTATATGTGGTGGTTTTGAGTTGAAACCTGAAGCAAAAAAGGGTTGATTCATTGCTATGCTTACACTAATATTGCTAATAGAATTGTGTTTAGTTTTGTATGAAGGAAGTTTTCAAGTGTAGGGATTGGAGAATGATGAGATGAGTTGAAGAATGGACTAAAGCTCAAGCTTGGGGATGCCCACGCACCCCAAGAAATATCCAAGAGGTACAAGTGTCAAAGCTTGGGGATGCCCCCGAGGCACCCCTTCTTCATCGGCAAAAATCAGGTCACCTTTCAACACACTATATTTTTATTGCTTCATGCATTATGCGTTTTTCTTGGAGCGCCTTTGTTTTTGCTTTCAGTTTTGTTTTGTTTTTTTTGCTGCAACAAATGGTTTGATCACATCATGTTGTTTTGGAGAGAGACTTAATCCGTTTTTCATTGCCAAGAACACTCTAGTTTTCACTCTTATCGTTCAACGAGTGTTCTCTTTTTCTGCTACTGCTTTTAGCTTTTGTTTTTTGCCTTGATTTGTGTTAAGATCTTGTTATATCTTTATATCAAGGTGTATTTTTACCTCTGGTCCATGTTGGTTTTCATCAAAAGAGTTGTTTCAAAAAGGTTCGAACGGTGTTGGAAAAGAGAAAAAAATTATGCAAAAAGTGGTACAAAAAGGAGCTTGTTTAGACTGTGGCTTAGGCTTTTGCATGTCATGCTTTATGTTATTTTGATAGTATGCTTAGTGGTTTTGTTGTAGCATGACTTGTCTCAAATGATTGAGATTGCTTAATGAGCCTTTGAAAAAAGGGATTTCTATTTTTGTGCCCTCAGATCCTTAGTTGTACTCAGTTTTTCCCAGCTCCTTAGTTTTTCCTCAGTTTTGTCCAAGCCCTTGTCTAAAACCATCACCAGTGCTGGAACGGCCGGTTGCCCGACGGTTCAACACCTTTGACCGTTAACTGCTGACTAGTGGGGCCACGTAGAGCCCGCAAAGACATGTCAGAGCATCCATCTTTGTTTGACCGTAAGCATCACCGTATCCCTGACCAAAACGCAGACGAGTGGGGCTTCGGTATATCGAATGACAAGTGGGGCCATAACGCTGATACAAGGGGCAATACACGGGTAGGATTAGATTTTTAAATGGAGCTCTACAGCGATGGCACGGAGGAGGTGGCCTGCGGGGTGCCGAGATGAGATCGACGTCCACAAAGAACTGCATGAGGCGAGACCAGACGCATTAGATAGATATGAACTAGATGCGTTTAACCATGCAAAGAAGAGAAGAAATGGTCGAGGACATCGACGACGACCTCAACACTTTGACTGACGGTGTCGGACACGAACGCGAGCAATGTAGAGAAAACTAGTGTCTCTCCTTTCTGGCGTGTATAGATGGGTGCTAGGGGAGTGTGGTGGCGAAGGGAAAGACCTCGCGGTGGTCTGTGGCGTCCAGCATAGCGGGTCGGCGTGGCCGTGCCCACAACGGCGTGCATGTTCGGCATTGGCATCAGCATGTACGTTCGTCATTGGCCTCGGCGGTATCTCTGGTGTGTCAGTGATCGAATGAGGGGATGGGATTGAGGGTGCATCCCGACGATGACCTAGCAGTGGCGGCGAGCATGCATAGCCGTTCTGACCATGCCGATATCGGCATCGGCATCGTTTGGAGGCTATGGTGCTCGAATCATGGTGAAAATTGCGATTCCCTATTATTTTTACATGCATAATATATAGAAAATAGCTAGATCTCTAAATCGATGCATATGAAGCTACATATATATTCTTGGTCATAATCCCCTTATCTAAAGGGGATGGATGCATGGCTTCACGTCATCGTCGCTTTCATCGTCAGTATCTTTGTCATCCGTGTAGTAGTACTTCCTGCACAATGTTACATTGAACACCTTCACTGTGAGCACATCATCGCCTTCATATTTGAAGTGTAGAATGTAGTCGAAATCCACACCGTGCGCGATGGCGAAATTCTCCCAGCCCTTGTCGAGGTACATCCGGCCTTGTCCATCAAATAGGACCTCCACGATCCAGAGACGAGGACCGCAGTCAGCTGCTCGCAGATACACCTTTGTGGGCTCCTGGCCATCAAGATAGTCTGCAAACTTTTGTGGGAGTGCCTGCAAAGAGATCGAGCGCCGATCGTTTGAAATTCCCTTGAAATTAAAGGCTTTTTGGAACATGCACATAATTAATCACATGCATCATATATGTGGGAACGCGTACGTACCTTCTTGGCCAAAGGGTCTTCATAGATGACGATTAAGAACTCCTCTATGATCAATGGCAGTGTTGACGGTGGTGGTGGCAATGATGATGATCCACCACCCAGGCCGCCCCTTCCCCTTCCCCTTCCCCTTCCGGTCGGCGTCCGAGATGTGGAAGCCATGGCAATGGATCAAGTGTATGTGAACGAAGAAGAGAGAGGCAGAAACGAAGAAGAGAGAGGCAGAACCTATTGATATGAGGGATGGCCGTTGTGGGGGTTTATAAGGGCGAGATGACCATTGTGGGGTTTACATAATAAATTAAGGAGGAGATGACCGTTGTGGGTGTTTATATCTCAACAAAAAAGTAATGCCTAAAAGAAATGGAAATTCATGATAGTTTATTATTTTACCGTGAAAAGTAATGCCTAAAGGAAATTTGTGATAGTTTATCATTTCACCGTGAAAAGTAATGCCTAAAGGAAATTCGTGATAGTTTATTATTTTACCGTGAAAAGTAATGCCTAAATGGAAATTCGTGATAGTTTATTATTTTACCGTGAAAAGTAATGCCTAAATGGAAATTTGTGATAGTTTATTATTTTACCATGAAAAGTAATGCCTAAATGAAATTCGTGATAGTTTATCATTTCACCGTGAAAAGTAATGCCTAAAAGAAATTCATTATAGTTTATTATTTTACCGTGAAAAGTAATGCCTAAATGGAAATTCGTGATAGTTTATCATTTTATCGTGAAAAGTAATGCCTACAAGAAGTGGAAATTCGTGATTACCAAACTTGTTGAATCCGGTGGCCAACTCATTATTTAGCATACATAGAGGGGTAGTAGTTTGCCACCGACAGATAGAGAGAGGGTGGCACGATCCTGCCCGTTAGATCATAGGATCGACGGTAGGTGGGCACGATCCGTGTGACAACAGCTTGACCAATCAGGCCAAGTTTGGGCTTCTGTGAGAAGGGAGAGGGTAAAACTGAGTAGTATCAAGGATACAAGGGCAAATAAATAGTAAACAGGCTAAGGAATTCAAATAAGAGATTTAGAAAAAGAAAAACACATGTTTTGTACAATAAAACCCAGGTTGGCCTACCTCAAAGTATTAGCAATTCAAATATACATGAGTGTAAAAATTATGGCCTCATTGAGACAAACTATGATTTGGGTATAGATGTTTTGAGAAGGGGTTTGAGTGGAAAGCCATGAATCTTCATAGCTACTAGTGATTTGAGAAGTGGCCATTTGTATTAAAACTTGATTTATATATGATTGTCTATGTGGCAAGTCGCGTAACAAGACTCCATGAGTAGGAGGCACTATGATTTTATTTTTTTGAATTTTTTTGCGCATGAAATGACTCAATTAGATAGCTTAATCCCATTTGTTGACTCTTTGTTGACCAGCCACTTGAGGGTAAAACTGAGTATATTGCACTAGCCAGTATTAGTACTCGAGGGGAAAACTGAGTACAGATATTTTTCAGTGTAAGACTCGAGGGTAGAACTGAGTACATGTAACGGTGCTGACGTGCAGTCCCACGGACGCGTGTCGCGGTGAGCAATGGTTAGCCGCGCGGTGCGCGTGTTGAGACCAAACGTCAACTGCTGAGACGAACTGTCACTTTGCTAGTACAGAGCCTCTCTCTCCCTCCCTCTGCACACAGTCTCATTATAACTCATGCACGCAACCACGCCTCTCACGTCCCATCACCTTCTCCAAAAAACCCAGCCGCCCTATGCGCGCTCCCCTGCCGGCGATGGAGAAGAAGAATGCGCCGGCGGCCGTTGCCCCCGAGCCCGTCGCCTCCGAGCCCGTCGCCTCTGAGCCCATCGCCTCCGAGCCCGTCGCATCTGAGCCCATCGCCACTGAGCCCATCGCCTCCGAGGGCGGCGCATCCAAGCGCGGCGCCTCCGTGAACTGGGCCTCTCAGATCGGACCACTTCACAAGATCGGCGACTGCTTACTGGCGAACAAGGAGTACGTGGACACCTACACTGCTTTGAGGCAAGTTTGTACAAATTGGCGCTCAGATCTACCTGAGCCTGACGTGCACCTGCACGAATGGATCGTGGTAGAATACGCCCTTCCACGCGCCGCTGAGTTCTCCTTCCTCAACCTCCGCACATCCCGCTACGTCACCATCGATCTAACGGAAGTTCATGCAAGGTTCAAATTCCTCCATATCTATAGAGTTAATCTATTTTTATTTTCAATCATAAACATCTTAGTGCTGAATGTTATCTTCATCAACTCCCTTTTAGATACTACTTCGTCGGCTTTTACCGTGGCGTCATGATGCTTGCCCAGAGGAACCAGCCGCACAAGATACGGCTTCTGAACCCACTCACTAAGACATTGAACGCTACGTTTGAGGCGCAGATGCCATCTATGATTGTGAAGTCAGTCGTTGTAATGAAGTCCCCGACTATGGTCTTCATTTGCACAGGTTACCCCAACGAAATTAGTTGGGTCGATAAGAGCTCTCCAACTAAGGATATAGATGTAGAAGATTGGGGAGAAGGAAGATTTTTGATCGAGGACCATATTATGCGTTGCATTACCCCGTTCAATGGTGAATTGTATGCAATAGCTGTGAATGACTTTGGAAGAATAGTGTGCACCAACAATGTCCAGTTAGAGCAGCGCGCGAGCACTATCAACATGAAGACACTATTATCATTTCCAGAACTTGGAAATGATTATGATTCCAAGTTCTACCTTGTGGAGTCGGATGGTGATCTACTGCTTGTGTTGTTGGGCGGCAGCACTGACGACAACAGGCATTTGGAGAAAGGTCAACCATTGGTGTACCGTGTGGACACTGAGAGCCGCTCTCTCCATGCCGTCAGTAACATTGGCAGTCGTGTCCTCTTCGTCAATTTTATCCGGTGTATCTCCGTCGACACTAGAGTGCACCCGACACTTTGACCTGGCTGCATCTACTACGCGGATTTGGGTTATATCAGAGAGTATGATGATGATAGAAAGGCCTGGGATGAGTGGCCATGACGTGCGGATAGATTAGGATACAACGGTCTGAAAAATGAACAAAGGCCATACCGTTTGGAGGATGTATTGGCTGCACACTGCAGACGGAGGGAGTTCAGTGAATATTTCCTTCATCTCACGAATTGTAGCGACGACGAAATATATGATGAAGAATGAAGAACATTGTTATTGGCTGCTGTATACAGTTTATGTATTATACTTAGTTTTCTGGATTTATTATGCTGCTGTGAATTTATGCTATACTAGCTTCTAGATTGGCTACTAGATTTGTTACCATATTGGGCAAAAAATGAGGGCCAAAAGGCAACAATCATTAAAGAAAGACAGAAATAGAAGCTTCTCTAGATTTGATACTAATTTGGTGAAAAGAGAGAGAACTGTTACAGAGAGAGAGGGGAAAAAGGCGCTCTGAAAAGGCAATGCCAATTTGGCCCGAGAGAGACAGAACCGAGATCTCACGTACAACCAAACGTGGTCTCGTCCTGTTCCACGCGGTCCCTTTCTACCAGCCCCACGTGACACGGCCCCACACGACGCGGCCCTACACGTCAGCACGGAAACGGTCAACTAAACGGGAATCCTCCTGTCCGAGCTCCTTCTCAGAGTTTCAGACAACGGCTTAGGGAAAACTGAGGAAAAACTAAGGAGCTGGGGAAAACTGAGTACAACTAAGGACCTGAGTGCACGAAAATAGAAATCCCTTGAAGAAAAATCATGTGTTGTTTTTATTATTTGGAAGCATTAATTTGGTTTTCTCCTTTGATGCTTTATTTGGGTTGACTTGGCACATGCTTACATGTTGACTACAAAATAAGTCGCCTATAGCCTCTATGGTCATTTAGTTTTTGACTTTTGATGCCATCTTATGCTTTTTTTAATGTTGCTTTGTCGCTTTGCATGATTATGGCCGTTATTGCTCTCTTAGTTGATCGCTCCCAGTCTTTTGCTAGCCCTCATTGTACTGAGTATGAGCTCTACTCGTGCATCCAACTCCTAAAAACCAAGTTATTCCAATGTGTCCACCATACATACCTATTAGCAATTTGCTATTTCAAAGTACATTTGACTTGATTTTATCTATCCTTCAAATTAAACTCTTTTGGTGTTATGCGAAAATTGGTCAGTAAAGCTCTCACGAACCTGATGGCACACTTTACTTTTCTCGCTCTTAAAAATTTGATATTGTGGCTCTCTTATGTTGAGTTGTTATGCTTGCAAGTTGTAAGTTGGAAATTAGCCCAACCATGCCGTCATGGGGCAAGCTTTCAACATTGCACTTCTTATTTGAGTTGATATCGTGATCTTTTGTTTATGAATACTCGCGATGTGAAATAATTTGGGAATCTTGCGGGATCATGGAGTTTGTATATGTGTTAGAGAAACGCATGGGCCGCTAATCTAAGCCATGTATAATTCATGGTGCAAATTTACAGCATGCCTATAGTGAACATTCGATGACGCATCTCAAAATAAAAAGCTATACCAATGGTAAATAAAAGAGATGCCGAGGTGTTCATTGTCTGTTTATCCTGTCATTTTGATGTGGGCTTGTTCCATGTCATCGGGCACGGAGGTACCCCGTTGGTGGTTCTCGATGATACGTGTATACTTACAATGACAAGAGCTTGCTTGGGACTCTAAGTCGAGTAGCATGAGGTTTGGGTATTCGTATTTCACGGGACACGAGGTTTTCAACTTATAATTTGTCAAGCATATGCATCATAAGTGTATTCGCATTAACTTTAACCATTCAAGATGCCTATGATGGGGGCAATAAGAGCTCAAAGCTAGTAAGTACCATAATTTTTGAAGGTTTATAAAACTTGCAATCACTGCTTCCCTCTGCGAAGGGCCTTTCTTTTAATTTTATGTTGAGTCACTACCTTCTATCTTTATGCACCGTCTAAGAGAGCATAGTTGTCATTCTAAGTTTAATGTGCATTGTCCCAAAGTTTTCATTGATTGATTCATGATGTTGGTTTCACTTGTTCTTAAATTACTTGTATCTAGTCGCCCTCTTAAACTTGAAGGTGTCCTATGCATTTATGTTTTGCTCTTCCATGAAGGACAAGCTGAAAACCATTTGCTATGTTTTTCCATATAATTTGAATACACGTTTGGCTTTCAATGTTTCATTTTCATAATCTTTCATTTGTGTTCTTTTTCATGTTATAACATGGTTGCTAAGTTTCTTCTATCAAGATTATGTCTTTCATGCCCATGTTTTAAGTTCTTTGATTCCAGCACTCAATGCTTTACATAGATGATCAAGATTGTGTAGGTGCATGTCATCTCAAAAATTATTTCTTTGTTATCACTTACCTACTCGAGGATGAGCAGGAGTTAAGCTTGGGGATGCCGATACGTCTCAAACGTATCTATAATTTTTGATGCTCCATGCTTGTTTTTACACCATTTGCCTTGTGTTTCATTGCACTTTGTGGCGTTTTTATGCAATTTCCGGAACTAACCTACTAACAAGATGCCACAGTGCCAGTTCCCTGTTTTCTGCTGTTTTTGGGTTTCAGATTTGCTACACAGGAAATATTCTCGGAATTGGACGAAACAAGTTCCAGAAGTCTTATTTTTCCCAAAAGAGGACCGAAGACCGAAAGAGAGCCGGAGGGGGGCCAGGGGCTAGCCTCACCATGAGGGGGCACGGCCCAGCCCCTGGCCGCGCCCACCTGTGGTGAGGACCCCCTGGTCCACCTCTGACGATGCCCCTTCGCCTATAAGAAGCCTCCTGACAGAAAACCCTAAAACAATCGGCATTTTTCCCAGAATAGTTCCGCAGCTCTGCCACCATCGAAGACAAATTTCAGGGGACAGAATTCTCTGTTCCGGCACCCTGCCGAGACGGGGAAGTGCCCCTGGAACCATCTCCACCGGTCTCCATCGCCGTCTCCGCCGTCTCCATCGACCTCACCACCATCTTCATCGTCGTTGCTGTCTCCTATGATGAGGAGGGAGTAGTTCTCCCCCGGGGCTAAGGGCTCTACCGGTAGCTATGTGGTTCACCTCTCTCTCCCATGATGTGATCTTTATGTGATTGTGAGCTTTGTATCTAGTTGAATTGGTAGATGTTATTATTCAGATATTATGCTACTCCCGTGCTTTATATTTGTAATCTCCGGAGATACCTTGTATCATGGTGTGATGGTGACAGTGTGCACATCATGTGTGTCTTTTTGGTTAATGTCTCTATGAATTGTTGGTGTTTATTGGAACCATCTAGTGCGTTCACAGTGACAGTGTGGGACAATCTAGTTTGGGGAAATACAGACTTTGAGGAGTGCTTCGTAGCCCTACGCATGATTAGTGTTCGTTATCCATTGGAGAATTGTTTTGAGTTGCATATTGATGATAGTATCTATTGGTTCAATTACATTATATTTGTTGAGAGTGTGTCCACTAGTGAAAGTATAATCCCTAGGCCTTGTTTTCAAGCTTTGCACACCGTTTCCTTTCAGTTTTGTTACATGTTTGCTCGCAGCGATACTTATTTTAGATTACATTTACTACTTATAATTATCACTACTACTTGTATTTCACTATCTCTTCGCTGAACTAGTGCACCTATACATCTGACAAGTGTATTGGGTGTGTTGGGGACACAAGAGACTTTCTGTATCGTAATTGCAGGGTTGCTTGAGAGGGATAGCTTTGACCTCTTCCTCCCTAAGTTCGATGAACCTTGGATGATCCACTTAAAGAAAACTTGCTGCTGTTCTACAAACCTCTGCACTTGGAGGCCCAACACTGTCTACAAGAATAGACGCATGCGTAGACATCAGTCCTCATATTCCTCGTCGGGGGGAGGGGGAACTCGGCGACCGCGTGTGCTTCCCACACTGGTAGTCCTCGTGGCGGGTGGTGCGGCGGTGCGCCGTGTGCTCCCAGGGGAGGAAGTCGTACCAGAACTACCGGTTCTGGTACTGGCGGTCCTCTCGCAGCACTTGGGGGAGGTTGCGGATGCGGCGGCGTATTTCCGCATCTAGCCTCGTCCCCACCGGCAGTGCCGGCGGAACCGGCACCCTAGAACGGTTGAGGTGCCAGCCGTGGGGGAGGGAGACGTCGGGGTGGTCGACGCTCTGGTTCGCCACCCAGAGCACCTCGCACTTCTCCAGCCGCACGTAGCACCAATCGCGCTGCCGCGGTGGGGACGCGTCGATGGTCGGCCCTCACCCCATGTAATCTTCCGGCCGAGGCACTGGGAGGCAGCTGGCGCAGAAACGCCCGTGAGCGAGATGCCGGCGCCGGCGGGAAGGGGAACCTGTCGCTCCGGCATGGGCCGCGGCTGCTCGACGCCTCGCGGTCATGCTTGGTCTTCTTCCTCGGCTAGGAAAGCATCTTCATGGCGCTCGCGCTTGCTCTGCAAGTGTAGGTTGCGGTGGTGGTGTGTGGGAAATGGCGTGCGGGAGAGGTGCCAGTGCGTGCTAGCTTATAAAGCACTGGGCAGCCACTGCCCGCGCAGTGCCTAGAGGCTTAGCCATCAATGCCGGCACAGAAGCTCAGACGTCATCGCGCCGGTCAGCAGCCAGCGCCTGAGCTTCTGCGCCGACATTGATGCCGTTGCGTGTTTCAGTGTCGCGCCAAGTGCAGGCGCCAGCCCACCAGCAGCGTCAAGTCACATATGTGTCGCTGCCATGCGAGCCCACGGCGTTAGCAGGAGGACACACGCGTTGTCCGTCCTCGTCCAGACCGACGCAAACCTAGCCCAAATTTGGGCTCGGGATGGGTCAAGCCGGACGCATCGGTCCGGATACGTCGCACCACTGGAGAGGGCGTTGGTGACGCACCGGTCCAGTCAGACCTATTCGAACGCACGTGGACGCGATGCGTCGGCACGCTAGAGATGCCCTTATCGCACCCAAAACTATGCAGCTCAAGGTGACTATTCAGGGTTGTGTTAAGGCACTGCTACTTACTGGGCGAGCCCTCTACCTGTTCCCATAGCAGTACAAGTAGCTGGTGGGGTGGTGCTGTATTCCACAGATTATTTCCCATGCACTCATGTGGACAGTGGATGACCATGATTTTGTTGATACATTCAAAATTCTTCCTCTTAATAGTTATAATGGAATTATTGGACATGATTGACTAGCTAAGCATAGTCCTATGCTTACACACTTGTCTCAACACTGGATAGTTGTGGAACATTTGGTACTTTTGTTGTGTTGCATGGGGAGGGCGCCACTGAAGCTACACATGCACTGCTCGAGCTCTTCCTAGTGCAGAACACGGAGGATACACCGAACCAAGCTCTGAAGCCAGCCGTCCTTGACTTGCTCAGGCCAGCCGTCCTTGACTTGCTCAGCAAATTTTCCTCTATTTTTATGCTCCTCAAGGCTTGCCACCTAGGCGACAGTACGATCACCACATTCCTTTGATTCCAGGTGCTCGGCCTATCTCCATGCCCCCCTATCGCATTGCATCTGAATTAAAACCTAAACTGAAATGACAGATTGCTGACCTTCTCGAGCAGGGCGTCATCACACACAGCAACAACGCATTCGCCTCTCCTGTTAGAGCATCTCCAGCCATCTCCCCGAGTTGGCCCTCGACAGCTATTTTTTTCATCCGGATGGCGGTATTCGGCCCAGCCGCACCCCCGGTTCCTCGTTTTCACCCGGATTTAGGCTTTCATCCATCTGGCGAGCCCAGGCCATCCCCGGCTTTCCGAGGCGCGCTCGCGGACTCCAGACGAAACAAAAACGCGCGAAACGTCGAGCGGGCCCGCGGTGTCGGCGACAGGAAGGGTAGTTCCCCGCCATTAATTTTGTTTCCCTCCAAAATGCGCCGCATATACCCATTTTCCCCGCCGAAATCCCCCACAGTTGCAGCTCCTCCTCTTCTCTTCCACCACCATGCTGCCGAAGAGGATCGCCGACGACAACGCGCCGAAGGCGAGGAAGCCGCGGGCCCCCAAAGAGAGGCCGCCGGGGATGACAAACATGGCGTGGGCGGCGGATGTGAGCGCCGATAGACCAAAACGCGTTGCAGGGTGGAGAGGGAGAAGAAGCTCGCGGCGAAGAGGGCGGCGGCGGTGGACAAGCAGGCGAGGCTGGTCTCCATGGCCATGTCCCAGCCGCGCGTCGGCCAATTCCCTGGTCCATGGCCAACCCAAGGTACGATCGGCTCTCCTTTCACCTACTCGCCGGCGTCTTCGCCCGTGTTCCACGAGACCTACATCCCTGGCATGTCGAGGTTCACCCCGTCGCCGCCGGAGTACGACGCTGCGATGCACGAGGGCATCTCGCCTGCCCTGCGCCGAGGGCCGTTCTCCTTCTCCCACGGGATGCCACCACCGAATGACGGTGTGATGCATGACATGATCACGTCGGGCTCCATGGCCGCCGCGTCCAGCCCGAGTTTCTTCACACAAGAGGAAGCAGGGGCGCCGGAAGCCGTCGCGGCGGCGACGCGGGGTGGCGTCGACAATCACGGGTTCGGAGATGGCACCCAAGACGTCGACGAAGAAGAAGAGGAGCAGTCCAACCTCGACGAGGAGGACGACGCGCCTGAGCCGACGTCGACGTCAAAGGGGAGGAAGAAAAGGAAGAAGAACTCGCCGCCGACCGAGCCGTGGATCAAATGGACGGGCAAAGAAGAGGAGTGCCTCGCCGAAGCTTGGAAGACCGTTTCCATGAACGACATTACCGGCGCCAATCAAAACTTTGACACATATTGGCAGCGGGTCAATTTGGCGTTCGACGAGCGCAAAATCGTCGACCCCTACTTCAATAAGACGGTGATGATCCGCGGCGAGAATGCCATGGCCACGCATTGGGGGATCATGCAGGCGGCGTGCAGCAGGTGGCACAGCATACAGGAGGAGATCGCCGATCGTCCGGTGAGCGGCGCCGACTTCGAGGCCAAGGTATGCTTACTCGCCGTCTCCGTCGACCCTGGATCGCCGAGTTTTGATTCGCCGGCTTGTCTTTGCAGATGTGGCGGGCGTTCGACATGTACAGCGACGACACCGATGGCCAGACGTTCAAGTACCTCAACGTCTTCGCCCGCATCGGGAGCTGCGAGAAGTGGGCAGACGTACGCCGGAACCTCTCCAAGAACAAGGACGAGTAGTACAACCCCGACGCTCCAGCCCCTGCCGCGTCGGCAGGCCGCCCTGAGCTCGGCCAGAAGAAGCTGAAAGAACTAAAGAAGGCGGGCCATCCAGCCGACAGGTTGCAGGCGTCCTTCGACAAGTGTTGGGCCGACGCGAGGGCGCACGCTGCCGGGAGGGACACCAAGTATGATGCGCGGTGGAAGGATATGCTCGCCAACCAGGGCGCCTGGATCGCCTTTCTCAAGACAACCTCCGCGGCGAAGAAGAGGAACACTGACCTTGCGTTCCTGATCGGCGGCAACGACGCTGCGATGGACGAGGAGACGAGGGCTTGGTACGACGCTCATCACCAAGAGATCCTTCGGCCTCTGTCGACTGCTTCGTCCTCCCCTTCGACGATGTCCACCCCTTCAACGACATCCACTCCAGCGGCCGACGATGCATCGCCACCCGAGGCGCAGGAAGGCACCACCGACGAGCCTGTTGTAGTCTAGTTTCTGTTCCGATCGCCGGATTGTGGCTGATCCGATCGCCGAACTATTTGGCGATGCTTTTGTGTAGCGGGAAGATGATATTTGAAACTTATCCGCGTTGATGGGCGAATGCCGAGGTCCCGACTGGAAAAATGTTGTCACCCACGCCCGTTTTACATCCAATCCGGACGAAAATATCGCCGGATTTCGGCCCGGGGGCCTCAAACGGCTGGAGATGCTCTTATCTTGGTGAAGAAAGGCAATGGCCAAGATAAAGCTTGCTGCCTAGTTGTGGATTACCACCAGCTGAATGCAATGACACACTATACCATGATGGCGCGCGTTGCCGCGCCCGTCTATTTTGGCAATAGAAAAGTCAGGGATTTTATAATATGGAGTTTGAAATTTTCATATGCATTAGCTGACCTATATAATAGTTAATAAAACATATGCAAGGTCGCGCCCTTTCTTTTTAGTAAAGAGTGATCAAAGTGCTAACATTCAATAATCTAAATAAATTTAAAAGCATTGTACAATGGCTCGGTATAATTGATGATGGTGAATAGGCATGCGTTGCCGCGCCAGTTGATTAGGAGAATAGATTGTTGGTAACTCACGGAAACCATTGCTACTTTCCTCTCGGCATAATTCTCCTTCTACCTTTTTTACCTGAAAGTGGGAGTTGTTGCAGATTAGTCAGTGAAAATGGTGCAAAACACATATGAACGTCGCAATTAGTTAGCATAGTGAAACTCACATATTTTGTAGATCAAATTCGGTAGGCTTCACTATGAAGAACCAATTGTTGGGCCGGATTTTGTAACTTGTGCTAACAAATTAACAATATTTCTTCTATATTAACTAAGTATCATAATGTAACAATTAAAGTGTTGTACGAACTTAATCATCTAACACACGGGGTAATGTTATCTATTTCATTACATCACACAAGGAATGGCATTTTCCAATGTTAAGGCATTGAGAAAGCATTACACTCATATAATTTAGAAATTACATAACATATTTGGGAATATGACAAAACTTGTAGCCTTTAAGGGGCAGAAATATACTAAAGGACTTCTTCATTGATGATATGTTGCAGAAGAGACCTCAAACTTGAGTGCACACGCCAGATGTTAGTTTGATGACCGCATAGAAGGCCATAATCAATGTTGTTCTTTCAAAAGTTCATAGTGGCAGATGTTAGTACCTGTGTTAATTAAACTGATCCTGAAAGCTATTTGGATTATGTTCTGCACTTAATTGTCCGTGTTTCACTATTGAATGACCAGCAGTGAGTTCAGTTGATGCTAGAGTTGCAAGTTCAGCGGCAACCTTTCTTTTGGATCTGATGTTCCATGCACGGAACATACCAATAATGGGCGGAGGCAACAAAGGTCTTGTATGCATATGCAATTTTTGTGGTCCTCAACATCAGGTTAAACTGCAAAAAACACACAAAGCTCTATCTCATGATTTCCCCAACTTTAGCATGATGAATTAAAATTTAAAGGCATACTCCAACTTTGTGATGTGTAATGTTGAGGAAGTGAAATGATCTTGTTGCAGACTCCTCATGATCAATTTTAACCTTCCACCAATTTTAATCTACACAAGAACTGATTTCTCATCACATCATGTGTGCGGTCAACAAAGAAGAAAACCTTACAGTGAATAATATGCTCCAATTGTCACCTCCTGCCACTCCTAGGAACTGAACTAAACCCAACCAAATTCCCATGTTTGGAATACACAAAGAATCCGTTTGAATCTGACATGTAAAATGATGAAGAGAACACACAAAATCCATTAGTAACTATTTATTTTTCAATATATTAGTAGCAAGTACAAGAAGTATGTAATAGCAGTAGATCAGTTGAACCTAATTTCGCATAATATTACTGACTGCACACAAATTTGCTAGGTACAGTAGCTAATCTGTAGTGACACGATGGTTGAAAAACTCAGCAGTTTTCTCTTACTTAACCTAGATAGAGAAGCCTAGCACCAGAATACACCCACCCTTCATACCTACTCCCTACGATTCATTAATATAAGATGTTTTAGCCTTTTGTAGATTCATCTATTTTAGTATGCTTCTAGTGTGTAGATTTACTCATAATGATGTGTATCTTATTCACTTTGAAATGTCTAAAACATCTTATATTTACAAATGGAGGGAGTATCTAATATCAGACCATAAAAAAATGTGTATTGGATATGAACATGTATTTGCTAGTACATCTTTGAAGCTAGGAAAATAACATATATACACATTCTAGTGGAGCTCCATAAATACACTATTAGTAGCGAATGCTAAAATAGAAAATTAGAATCTTCCCAGCCTGTACTTGAAGGGTTTGCATTTAATGAGTCTAGATTGCAATGCCTAATGATATTTGCTGTACTGCATTGCAATTTCTAACGATATTTGGTAAACGTAGTAGTCTCAGTTGTATGCAAGCAAGTGGTCAGGTGCTAAAGGTTCTCACATATTCATATCATGAATAAATTGTTTAACGGACACTACCTAGATAGAGCGTGATTCTAGAATTGATGTGGTTAGCTAAAATAAATCAGGAGAAATCACGTTTTTACCTGTTTTGTAATAAACTAGGAAACATGCCCGTGCATTGCACCGGGAGGAAAGATTTATGTCGAGGTGTCACCAAGCCACCCGATACATGTGTGTCACCTACGGCAGAGCCATGCGCCGCCACCTCTAGCGCACGCCAGTTCATGAAGGCTTTGGCCTCCCTTGAGGAAGGGGAATAGAGGAAGTAGGAGAAAAGCGAATATATTGTTTGGGGAGAAGTCGTGTTACAGATTGACCGAATTGACCCAAATTGTTAGGTAATTTGATTTTTGGGCTAAAATTTGACTCTTTTTACTCATGTTTTTTAGTTCAGCTGCTTTACTCTCCTCCTTGGTGTACTTCGTGTTGGAGAGTTGTCTCCCAAGTCCAGCAAGGATGGGGCATAAAGATACAGAATTGATTATTTGCGATACTCAAAAAAAACTCCAATAAATCTTTTGTTATACCTAATCATTGCCTGCATGCATATCTAACTGCTTTGGACACAAATCTCCGTGTATTTATGGCCAGTGTAAGTGTTCGGGATAAACCAAATATCGTGTACCATATAGTATAAGAGCAAGTACAATAAGGTACAGTCAGCTGGCTATAAGGATTTAAATACTATATTTATGCTGAGTTGGATTAGAGAGAAGAAGAGAGAGAAGAAGTGCTGGCTGTAGGATAAGAGCCAGCTGCAGCACGTGCTCCTAAGCAATTTGTGAGTGTGTCAAGTGGGTCATATATTCAAAAAGTAGTACTCTCCTATAACTAACTATTGTACATATTGACTATAAGCTAGCTATAGATGACATGGCAAATGCTTATAGCCAACAACTGACTCTACTATTGTCCTTGCTCTAAGCCAACAACAAATTGAGCAAAGAGATCTGAGAACATTTACACTATTTTCTGAAAATATCCGAAGATCTGAGACCATGTATACACAATAAGCGTGTAACTAAGGCAATAGCTGATTTTTTGTATGTTTTCTCCATCAAACTTGATACAAATTTCCCTGCAAAAAGAAGTAGTACGACCATCTTTGTTGATGTTGGTCAACAAATAGATGCCATTTCTCAAGAGACAATTAACAATGTGAAGAGCCGTCAACATAAGCTAAATTAAGTTAGAGCAAGCCAAAATGAGAGAGGAGCTGGCACTGCTGTATTTACATCCGCCAGATGAACCAAACTGCCAGTTGAACAAGAGAACCAGTCAGATAGTCTGTTGCCGTCAGATGTCTTTACTTGATACTCTCGCAACACCGTGAATCAGACCTCTATTAGGAAAGGTCGCTGCTGCAAAAGATGGGAGATTGGATCACCATATTAATCGCCAAAAGAACAGCATCTACATGCGGCAAAGGGGACTGCTGTCAGCATATATTGGCCGAGGCCAGCCGAGATAAATTTTCGGAATTTTTTAGCTTCCATATTCAACCATGCCCATCGAGTGGCGGCGGACAGGCAGGCTCCCATCCAGCGCACAGGCAGGCAGGCGGTGGCGCACATAACGGGGTCCTAGAGAAGAGGGGCACTCACAGGCATGGTTGCTCGACGAATCCCCGGCATTTGCTTCGAGGACGGACACCACGCCGGTGGCACGGAAGCGCGTCGGAATCCGACGACCGCGTCTCGGGAGAGCAGCTCCATGGCCTCCTCCCTTCCCCTGCACGCCCACCAGCGGCTGGACTGCTGGAGCTCCGGTCCTGCTACTCTGTCTATACATAGTTACAACGTCCAGGTTTCCCGTCCCCTTCAGCTCTCCCTGGCGGCCATCCCCTCTGCCTCCTCTATACCTCCCCACACAGGCAAGAGGACCGACGCCTCGCCGGTGCGCTGGCGACGAAGCCGTGCGCGTGCGATCGGGCTTCAGTTCCTCCACCGTCAGAACAGAACGGCAGCATCGTCAGATCCGCTACCGTCTCCTCACCAGCAACGAAGACGCCGCGCTTCATCTCAGGGCTGCTCGCTTGAGCTTCATCTGGTGTTGCTACTCCCCCACACAGGCAAGAGGACGGACGCCGCGCCGCCGGCACGGCAGCGCATCGGCAGCTGACGACCGCGTCTGCGGAGAGCCGGAAGCCCGATGATGATGGAGAGCGAGCGGAGGTGCAACCCTTCAACAAGAGGGACGGGGATGACGGAGAGCGAGCGGCGGCAGGCCGGTAACTCCGGTGCGCGGCTACCCTCTGCAACGGAGGCGAATCGGAGAGTTGGGGGAGAAAGATGCGGTTCAGTTTGACCGATGACCGAATAACTTAGGCGGTGGCAAGCCTTGTAATTTTGACTAAGAGATAGGGGTAAAACTGGAAAAAAGTATTGGATGAAATTTTGGACACTAACCTTACGTACTTTATTATTACTAACAAATATACTCGTGCGTTACAACGAAAGAAAAAATACATATATCTTATTCCCCAATATGGTTGCACCATGAGTTACCTGTCATATGGAGTTGATAACGGGCGTAAGCCAACATGACAGATAGCTTGTAGCTACTCTTCGTGTGGCTTCCCCAATAACCTTTGGATTGCCATAGTGGCGACAGCGACAGAGTAAACATGCCTCTCTTCCCGCAACTGTTCCCTGAGCTAAAAGAGGAGTATGACTACTTCCAAGAAGAATGCTAGTTAGAGGTAGATGTATGAAAATAATAATATTAATTCTCCATGAATTTGCACAGATTACTTTCCAAACTGAACTTTGTCTAACAACAATGCTTTTTCTTCTTAGGGTGTCTTTGGTAGGTCCAACCTAGCAATTCCCTGTCCAACCAATATTTTTAGCAATTTGGCTGTTTGGTAGACCGGCCCGATCGAAGTGGGCACTGCCTAGTTTACCCGAATAATGTCGCTGAGCCCTGCCCGGTTGAGAAGCTCGATTCGAGCTTCACAACTCGGCAGGGTCGGACTCGGCCGAATTCTGCCCCGCGCCCCCACGCCCGCAGGGGTCTCGGCCCTCCCACCCTCATTTGCCCCAAATCAGCTCTTTCTCACTTTATCTCTCGTGAGCACCCACGCTGGATCCCGAGCTCTGCCGCCGCCTCCTGACGCTGGCTTCTTCCTCCCGACGCTGCCCGCCGCCTCGTGCCGCGGCCGCCACCTTGCACGGCACTGCCAGGGCCAGCCGCGCCATGACCTCCACAGCAAACCACGGCCATGGCCAGGGCCAGCGCAGCGACCTGGATGGCCAACATCGCCAGGGCCAGCTGCGCGACCTCGTCTGGTCGGAGGCCGCCTCGCCCCGGAGGTCAACTCGCCGGAGCTCGTCTCACCGGAGGGCAACTTGCCGGAATTCATCTTGTAGGGACCCGATTGCTTTTTTTAGGGACTCGATTGCTTTTTTCAGGGATTTGATTGCTTTTTGTTTTGTATATAAGGACCCGATTGCTTTTTGTTTTTGTATTGAAGGATCCTTATATAAATTCTAGACCTACTTACCATCTCTCACCACATATAAGCTACCAAACAACTACCGGACTGAGAATATCTCAACTAAGACGGGGTACCAAACACGACAAAAATTTAAGTCCATCTTGGCTAGGGTGAGCTTGTATGGAGGCGAATAGTATTCTCGATAGAGTCGGGCTACCAAACACACACTTAGTTTCTCACCGGCCTGTACGCTATCTGTCCATTCTTTTCTTAGATGCTTATATACAATAGTTACACACGGATAAGTTAAAATCTACTTTTCCATTATTCCTTAAAATCATATATGTAGAAAAAGGTAAGAGTACTACCTAGACGTCATCTAATCATTCAGAAACATAATAGAGGGCGTAGTAGTTTATAACGACCAGACTAAAGTCCCCAATTATTTATTCTAGCAGGGAAGCAAAATTTGGCACTAAAGTAACATTTTTTTTCGATAAGGAGCGTTTTATTACTTAATAGTCATTAAGCTTACACCCGGCCTCTGCATAACAAGATGCACACAGCCCCACAAAATCTCAAAAGTATGATAAAGAAGACAAAATTACATATCATAGTGAGCAATTGTAATCTCATCTAAACTGGAGTACCAATACGTAAGCTATGCGACCATCCATGTTGGAAAAAAGTATCCCTCGCCATAGCTTCCATATGTGTACAGACCTCCGTAAAGAGGTCGCGATCCTCCAACCGCTGCAGAGAGGACCACAAACATAGAGTACCGATAGCTCTGTATATAACCTGCAAGATAGAAGAGTTTTTATTGTTAAACACCTTATCATTTCTACATAGCCATAGCGACCAAATAAAGGCAATCGCTCCCACCCTAATATGCTTTTTAAACCTATTGTCAATATCATTTAACCAGTTCCTAAAGATATTGGTAATACTGCATGGCGGAAACAATGTTGAAGCTATTTGGATGACTGACCATATAGACCTGGCGAAACGATATTGGAAGAATAAATGTTTTATTGTCTCATTTTGATGACAAAAAACACATTTCTTACTTCCATGCCAATTCCGTTTTGCAAGATTATCTTTAGTTAAAATGACTCCTTTTCGTAGGTACCATCTAAATACCTTAATACGTAATGGAATCTTTAACTTCCAAAGCTTATTATTGCTAACTGAATCGATTGGCACATCTGGTAAGATAAGAGCGTTGTACATAGAAGTTACCGAAAACTTGCCATTTACATGCAAGTTCCAACGGAATTCGTCAGGCCCAGGTTGCAGTTGGATATGTGCAAAGCGCTGAAGCAAGGCATCCCACGAAACAAGCCTTTGGCCTGACAAATCTCTTCTAAAGGTCACATTTGGTGGGGATGTCTCCATTATCTTGGCAATAGTATCACCTTTGTGACGTACAATGCTATACAAGGCTGAATACTATTCCTGAAGAGTGACATTTCCAAGCCATTTATCCTCCCAGAACCTTATCTCCGACCCGTCCTTAATGGAAAAAGAACCTAGACCAAAGAAATACTTCTTCGTTGCCATGAGTCCGGCCCAGAAATGCGAATCACCCGGTTTCCAAAGAACCTGAGATAATGCTTTTGGGCCAATATACTTCCGCTTAAGGATAGATTGCCACATGCCCTCCTCTGTTAGTAGCTTAAAAAGCCACTTACCCAGTAGGGCAGTATTCTTAACCTCAAGGTTATGAATACCAAGCCCACCCTGGTCTTTAGGAGAACATACGACGCTCCATTTAGCCAATCTATATTTTTTTTTCTCGTTGTCCCCTTGCCAAAAGAATCTAGACCGGTAATAATCCAGCTTATGTAAGACTCCTTTAGGCAAAAGAAAGAATGAAATCATGTGCAGCACCATATTGGATAGTACTGAATTAATGAGTATCAATCTTCCTCCTAGAGATAGCAATTTACCTTTCCAACTACTAAGACGCTTCTGCAATCTTTCCTCGACAAGTTTCCATTCAGCAAGTGTAAGTCTCCGATAATGAATCGGAATCCCCAAATACCTCATAGGAAACTGTCCCTGCCCACAACCAAATAAATTTGTGTAGGCATTGACATCGTCTTGGGCCTCACCGAAGCAAAACAACTCGCTTTTATAGAAATTTATTTTAAGACCAGATAGTTGCTCAAAAGCTGAGAGGATTAATTTCAGATTTTGTGCTTTCTCTAGATCATGTTCCATAAAAAGGATTGTATCATCGGCGTATTGAAGGATAGAAAGCCCACCATCAACAAGATGAGGTATCACACCTTCAATAAGACCATCACTCTTAGCACGCTCAATCATGATGGCAAGCATATCAGCCACTATATTGAATAGCATTGGCGATAATGGATCACCCTGCCTCAGTCCCTTGAAAGTCTAGAAATATCTACCAACATCGTCATTGACTTTGATGGCAACACTACCTCCAGACACAAAGGAATAGATCAGCGCACGCCACTCATCAGAAAAACCTTTCATTCTGAGTGTTTGATGGAGAAAAGACCACTTAACCTTGTCATAGGCTTTCTCAAAATCAAGTTTTAAAATTACCCCATTCAACTTTTTGGAATGCAATTCGTGAACCGTTTCATGTAAAGTAACGACTCCATCAAGGATATTCCGTCCTTGCATGAAAGCGGTTTGAGACGGCCGAACTACATGATCCGCAACCGTGTTTAATCTTAAGGTGGCTACTTTCGTGAAAATTTTGAAACTAACATTAAGGAGACAGATGGGTCTATATTGCTGGATCCTTTCTGCCTCGTTAACCTTAGGTAACAAAATTATCTCACCAAAATTAAGACGAAACAGTTCTAGTTGACCAGCATGAAGACAGCTGAACAAATCCAGAAGGTCACCTTTGATAGTCTCCCAGAAGTTTTTATAAAACTCTGCTAGAAAACCATCTGGACCCGGTGCTTTGTTGTGTTCCATTTGGAAAATAGCTTTCCTTACTTCTTCTTCCGAGTACTCGGCCGTAAGAAAATTATTTTCCGCAATAGAAACTTGGGGAATATCATCTATTCGGGACTCATCCATGGAGAAGTTGCCTTCATCTGGCGCCCCAAACAGATTTCTGTAATAACTGGTTATATAAGCTTTGAGGTTATCTAGTCCCTCGATCGTACCTTCATCCTGAGTAAGAGTGTGAATCCGTTTCTTCCTATGTCTGCCATTGGCAATACTGTGGTCAGGCTGGCGCCGGAAGCGTTCTCACGGGCGGCGCAAAGGGGCGTTAGGAGCCCCGCCGGGAGTGTACTTGCCGGTGTCGTGGGGGCGTAGGCCATGGGCCGTGGGGGACGATGGCCATTGGCATCACCGCCCTCCCCCTACCCGTCACCCGATGAGCCCCACCTCCTGCGAGTCCCGACTCCCAACTCTCGACACGTTCGATCCCACAGCTGAAAATGATGCTTCCCCCATCTGCCATGGCCCTCGTCGTGGCTAAGCTTCTCCAACGTAGACCCCTCCGACAGTGCAGAAACGATCCTTAGATCATATATCGTCGCGGACATCGTCGCTATGAAGAAGACAGTGTGCGCTCACGATGATACGCGGCTCGGCGTATTGCGCTCTCCAATCTCCATCATTAATTTCCAAGGCAATCAGCCCTTGATATCAATGGCTGCTTCTGTTGATTGGACTATAAAGCAATCATCTGTCTTGAAAAATCATCCGGACAAGAACTCCTCCTTCTACACATCTGGGCATCGAGGGCAGTGTACGGATATGGCCTGGCAATCATCTGTCTTGTAAAATCATCCGGACTGGACATGAACTCCTCCTTCTACACGTCTAGGCATCGGGGCAGCGTACGGATATGGGCTGGATGACAGAAGAGATAGATTAATTAATTTTTCTCTTTATAAAGTTTAAAGAATTCAAGAGGAAACAACATACCATTGGCTTCCACCTTTATTCTTAAATCTTATAAAATGCAGTTTCATATAAGCGATCAAAATGACTACACTTAGCTTCTCAAATAACATGGCCCGACCTAGCCTAAAAATAACATGGCTCAAAGGCACCCGACAAGTCCACGTCCTCTAATTTAATATGGGTTCCATCCATGTCAGCTACCTAATACATTCGTAGGCACAAAAATTTCGTGATTGCTATATCAAAAAATAAAAGTAAATTAAATTGGGAAATTTTTATACATTCTAATGATTCTGAATTTATTTCCTTAAATAAACCACAAACAACTTCAGGATTTTGTAACTTCAAAGGATAAAAGGAGTAAAGACCAGTTAAACATTGATTTTTACAAACAATCTTGCAAAGAAACCTATGTTGTGTGTTCAGGGAGTTGCAAATGCCACAGAAAAAGTAGACCGGGCAGACTGAAATAAGTGACTTTGCAGAGAAAATGAATCCTGAAGAATCCCCATGAAGTAGCTAGCAACAGTTGGCTCCACGGCAGGCTTTTTCAAACCAACTTATGGATTCCAAGCAGTTCAAGTTAGCTCAGTATTTTGCCAAAGAGCAGCTTGTTAGCTTCAGGGAGGCCAATTACATTCTACTACCAAAGCAACCAAGAGAAGACCAAAAGCATTAGAAAATGACATCTCCATGCACCAAATAACAACATTTAATTACTTCTAGGGAAAATTATGAACAAACTGGTGAGTTATCATACGATATAAATACACTTCCTGATCTTGAATTAAAAGTATCCCCTATGATCAAATGCCTCATTCACAGGTTACTATCTTGAGGCTTTAAGAGTTTCTTCACTTCTCCATAGGCCATCTGACAACTTTGATAAGGTATTAATTGAGCGTTAAGCTAAACCAAAATCTTGAATTAAAAGTATCCCCTATGATCAAATGCCTCATTCACAGGTTACTATCTTGAGGATTTAAGAGTTTCTTCACTTCTCCATAGGCCATCTGACAACTTTGATAAGGTATTAATTGAGCGTTAAGCTAAACCAAAATCACGACCATGAGCATACACACGACCACCACAACTTCTTGGCCGATTGTCCTCCTACGCCCTTCTTCTCATATAATCTAGTGCTCCTTGGTTGCATGCTTCCCTCACAAAATACAGTTGGTTGCTACACTATGTGTTGCAGTCTGAACTTCTGAAGTTTGCATAGGGAGAGATGCCTCATTCATCATGATAAGGTTAATTATCAGAAGTCAGGATGCTGATGCTAAGAGATTCTTGTCGTGTAAGTGTAGAAAATCAGTTATCTCACGGAGCATGTAATCGATCAACCTGTTGTAGTATTCCACTCCTTCCAGGTTCCACCTTCTAAGTTGTAGAATTATATACACAAGTACACGTAACTTCTGATTTGCAATTAGCAAACTGCTGCAGCTAGAGGTATCATGCCACATGCTTGGGAAAAGTCCTCTAGCAAAATATCAAAAATAGGTATGCACCGAACCTCATGTTCTTCTTGATGTCCACATATTCAAAATCGGCATAGGATCCCATATTATGACCTACACAACACAGATAAATCATAATAAATATTGAGAATTTTTCCTATCAGTAGTCGAAAGTCTGGTTTGAACATATCAGTAAACGAAGAATAACAAGCACCATGTCCTTAGCTACAGAAAATATTCATTGTAAAAAACAACGTCTACACTCTTGAGGTTGAGATACATATTTTATTTTGTAGTATTGTTAGTCAATACTTTTATTAGTCAGTCTGCAGCACTACATACGCAAGCTGCTGCGGATCCATCAGGAGACTGGAGAAGTTCGTGCAGGAACGGGCATCAGGCGCGGGTTGATGCCACCCTTGCGTCGTCCGTGAAAGCCAAATCATAAGTCCTAGACAACAGAGTAGTCCAGCGATGTCAGGGCAGCCGTGGCGTCACAGACATTGCTAAAGATGAGCAGGAGCTGCTGGTCGGCGCTCGCCGTCCGATGTCCCCATTTAGGTCAAGAACCCTCAAGAACTCCAACCTCGCATGCGCGCTCCCAGCATTCTTCACGCCCTCGACGCACTCCAGTACCACAGACTCCAGACCAATACGCTCTCTGGCACGCTCGCGTCCTTCCAGGGCATGGCCGCGCTCCGCCACACATGCCTCAAAGGCAAACGCTTTCGACGCCTTCCCAGCCGAGTTCTTCAACAGCCTAGCCGAAGGAGATCTAATTAATCAGTGCACTGCCCTTAATTTTTTTCCACTGCATTGTATGACTGTATTGCTTTTTATATGAATTATTATACATATCAGAAACTTGCCATAAAATATTCGTCATATGAAGGCAGCAAAAAAGCTCTGAGAGTGAGTGGAGCTTTGAATTTGCGTTCCAAGCTCTATGAGATAGAAAATTCTTAGTACATAGCATGGCCCAAAGACAGAGCTAATAGTCATGCCTTAAGTGTTGTAATGTTGCAGGTGCCAAAATTCCAGCATCTTCATTACCAACAATCAATCCCCCTAGATGTATCTATCTCTTACACAGTAATTCCAAATCCTAATGGAAAAAACAGAGATAAACATCAAAGGAAGTTGCTGAATTCCCATAAGCATATCACCAAACAGGTGGAGAGCACAAGCTTTGGAGTAGCGCAATGAACAAAAATTGAATGATTGGTGACATCAAGGACCCTCAAGAACTCCAACCTCGCATGCGCGCTCCCAGCATTCTTCACGCCCTCGACGCACTCCAGTACCACAGACTCCAGACCAATACGCTCTCTGGCACGCTCGCGTCCTTCCAGGGCATGGCCGCGCTCCGCCACACATGCCTCAAAGGCAAACGCTTTCGACGCCTTCCCAGCCGAGTTCTTCAACAGCCTAGCCGAAGGAGATCTAATTAATCAGTGCACTGCCCTTAATTTTTTTCCACTGCATTGTATGACTGTATTGCTTTTTATATGAATTATTATACATATCAGAAACTTGCCATAAAATATTCGTCATATGAAGGCAGCAAAAAAGCTCTGAGAGTGAGTGGAGCTTTGAATTTGCGTTCCAAGCTCTATGAGATAGAAAATTCTTAGTACATAGCATGGCCCAAAGACAGAGCTAATAGTCATGCCTTAAGTGTTGTAATGTTGCAGGTGCCAAAATTCCAGCATCTTCATTACCAACAATCAATCCCCCTAGATGTATCTATCTCTTACACAGTAATTCCAAATCCTAATGGAAAAAACAGAGATAAACATCAAAGGAAGTTGCTGAATTCCCATAAGCATATCACCAAACAGGTGGAGAGCACAAGCTTTGGAGTAGCGCAATGAACAAAAATTGAATGATTGGTGACATCAAGGAATTAGAAGAAGTACTCGCCACTGCAAAATCAATTAGAGAGATAGACTTGCCCACATTCCTTACTTGATTTGATGACTTTCTGGCTTAGAGTACGACCATGCCTCCATGCTCAAGGTCTTCGGGGCAGGGAGCCAGGGACAACATCTGTCTGATGCAGAACCGAGGGGAAGGGGGAGGGCATACCAGGGTAACGTTCCGGTCGATGGAGATGCCGGTCCTCGTCGCCGGGGCCAGGAAGATCCTTCCGCTCGTAGGCCTCCTCCACCCCGCAGGCATCCCTCGCGACGCCCGCGAAAACCGCTCCGGCCGCCGCGCTCCGACGTAGGTTCCGGCCGTCCGCGTGCTCCTCTGGCCTCCTCCTCTGCTGGTGCTGCCTAACCGGAGATAGCGTGGATCCTGGCAGCGCCCCACCCTCCTCCGCTCGGCTGGGAGTCGTCTTGGGTATCAGGAGGAGGTCCTCTGGCCAGCGACGGACCGGGGCGGTTTTTCAGTCGGCGCTCCGATTATTTTGACGTACGAAATAAGCTGGTTTTTTCGACGTACCACGGTTTTTGAACCATCACGGCCTCAAGCCGTATTATTAGTAAAGATAGCTGAATACCCGTGCGTTGCCACGGCCTTCAAAGTTTTCATCAAGTTAGGAAAAAAATATGCTCTCACAAAGCTCTAGAGATTATATGAATGAAGAAAATGTTCAAAGTTTGCTACCGGAAAACAATGCATATGAGAACACGAAAGACATTTTAGCCCAGTGATTGCCGAAGTAATCGATTAAATAGATCAGTGCTTCATCAACATCATGACATAAAGTGAATTATAACTGATATGGATTGATTTGCTAGAAACTATGACAACGGTAGGTCTGTTTTTTGGCAGCGCCATGGATCTACTTCTGAACATTGCTGTCCTTGGATTTTTTTATCTAAGAGAGAATATAGGAAACATAGACTCTTCATGCATGAAACATAATATAGATCTTGTCGCATGAAACAGATTAGTTCAAAATGCTTCCACATAGCCCAATGAGTCCTAATTAAATTTAACAAAATAAATTGGTCAGACAGTTTCAGCGCATTGTATGAAAAATTGCTTTTAACTAAAAGACCACTCTGTGTTTTACCAGGCACAAACACATGTACTGTAAAATAAAACGACGAAGGCCAACAAATGGACGGATACATTCAACTGCAACTATTTTTCACCAGGAGAATGACTGGTTTACATAATCTCATACTTTATAAAATATAACTTACAAAAGTTCCATACAACATGTTCTGATCATCACCCTTACAAGAACTGTTACAGAGAAATCGGTCATCATATGTTTATCTTCCTAACTAAAAGTGTATGCTGAAACTATTGTTAGTCTTGGTGACCTCCATGTACCGAATCCATCAATGCCCGAGTTTGAATTGTTATCTCCGAAATTACCTCATTCTTCTACAGAGTTGTCGTCGTCCTCACCCTTTGATGCTGGTACTTGTAATCCAGCAGTGGGTATGGCTAATGGTTCTCCTGTGAAGTAGAGTTATTCATGAAGTCAGAAGCTCTGGCCAAATTACGTGCTTTATCATGCTAACGGCTAACCTCTAAAGCAGACATGTTAGAAGTGATGCTTCGTGGCCCTGCCCTCAACCTTGTTGAAGATCAGCTTGTAATCATGTGAAACATCATTAACTACCGCTGTCGTAAAATTGTAATTTTAACCATTTGATAAAGAGAGCTTTAGCTAATTTGACTTGAAATATAGAGAAGACATATTTCTAGGTTGTATTATAGAATGGAGCAGATTTATCACTTAAATAGGTAATCTTGTACTGAGAAAAATAGAAGTTACATAGTTTCCCAACAAGCATAATTTGTCATGCCACATTTGTGTGAATGAACAACCTCTTAAGGAATTGGTTAGTGAATGAACATAGACTGGGTGAGTAAATCCATACCATTCTCAAGAGATTTTTGTTTTATCTGAAATAATAAATCAGTTCGGCCTTTGGATCAGCACCTGAATTCATCCCTAATGGCATCCAATGTGTCCCCAACATTTGCATCACCGGAATCGCCACGTCCCCGAACTAATGTTCAAAGCACACTACTTCCACTGTGCGTGCTTCAGGCTAAGGACGTCGCTGCAAAAAGGAGGCACGTGTGGTGGTAGGGTGCATGGCCATAAAAGAAGAAGATCCTTACAAAAGAATTTTGCAATGTTGAGATTTTTCTCAAACATCTTTTCTTCCACAGAAAATATGAACCGACCATGGATAATGAACACATAAACATGCGTTTTTTCCAAAATACGAAAGTTTGCATGCTCTAAAATGCAGAACTGAATCATCCGCCCTCCCTAGCTAACAAAGATTCTGACTGAATTCAGATATGAGATTTTCTCAACTTTCAGCAATATTTGAATCTAAAACGTAAACAAAAGAGGAGGAACCCAGTCAGACGGATCCAATTCACCATCGATTTACATGTCGTCAAAGACCAATCCATGATTCAAATCAATCAGTTGTTCTGACATTAAGAGATGAAGCAGTCAAAAATGAACTATACCTATCGCCTATGTGCATGCACCGGAAGAACAGGAAAACGGCCAGCCGGCCATGGAGCTGTAGGTGTATGGGCACCCCCGCATCGCCGTGGGGACCTCGATGTCGGCCACTCCGGGCGGCAGGTCGAGCACGTCGGGGAACTTGCCTCGTCCTTCATTGTCTATGGGAAAGTGGGCCAGACCATGTCGGCACCGCCACGGCCGATGCCGCCGGGAACAACACCGTTCCCCTCATCGTCGCAGCGGGATGGGGAGTGGAGCAGGCGGCGGATTGAGGGCTCGAGGCGAACGGGCAGAGTGGGGGAGATCTGTTCGGGAGTTGGGGGAGCGGTTCGGGAGTAGGAACGAGCGAACGCTTTTTTTGACAGACGATGGTCTTTTTACTTACCATGGTTTAATGATCATCACGATCTGTAGCAATCTTATTAGTTTAGATTAGATTAGATATAGCAAATATGATAGTGTGGTCAGTTTATTTTTACACGGTACCTCATCACATTGTTTGCATCTCACTGCACCAGCAATATGTTTATCTGAAAAGTGCGTAAAACATCCATAGAAGTTGCAATATGTTTGTAGGTTTAACTGAACTCTACACTGCAGTGCAGTATGTTTAACTGAACTATGCGTTGTAGTAATTCCTCTAATATGCGTGGTAGACTTAATGAGAGTACATGTCATCTTTCTTTTCCCAAACGTTTTAGACACTTTTTTATTAGATAGTTTATTTACCTAAAGAAAGATGGATAATCAAAGTTCCAAGAACAAGAGGCTGTCCCAATCATGTTCTTGGGGACAGAGCCTTTTCCTGGAAGCATAAGCTCTCATCACGGATATGGCGCTCATGCATGGCTCCGGTCACATTTATGTTCATAACTTCTTATGGGCCATGGAAGGAGGCAAGGAGCTGATGGAGGTGACGCTAGCTGCGGTGGTCGCCACACTGCTCGTGTCCGTGGTCAAGAAGCTGGCGCCGCCGTTCTTGTGGTGCTCTGCGGGTCTGGTGGCCACTGCCGGTTCTCTGCCCGCTCATCAACGCTTCATTGCCTCAGTCGTCGTAGCTTCGTATGATCGTATCGTATCTTAAAGTACGGCACGGCGCCGGCGTCCGTCACGCCAGCAGTCAATATAGCTAACGCGTGCTAGCTAGGCTCTGCGCGGACGTAATGCAGGAACAGCGGCACGAGCGTGCTTCTCGCGGGGTCTTGCGTGCTCGCGAACGTGATGCAGGAACAACGGAACGAGCGTGCTCCTAGCGGACTCTCCACGAGGACGTGATACAGGGAAGGAAACGCGTGCTAGCTAGGCCGGACGCGGACGTGATACAGGGAAGGAAACGTGTGCTAGCTAGGTCGGACGAAAGCGTATTATGAGTTGGACGAAAGCGTATTTTACGGACACGGACCAGTCCGATTGCAATATTATCGGACGTGATACAGGGAAGGAAACGTGTGCTAGCTAGGTCGGACGAAAGCGTATTATGAGTTGGACGAAAGCGTATTATGAGTTGGACGAAAGTGTATTTTATTAGTAGAGATTATTAGTAGAGATAGCAAAAAGCCCGTGCGTTGCTACGGTCAAAAAATTAAACGTATGTATTTTCAAATTATAATTTAATTTTTAAGTTGCACAATTATATATCAAGAAGTCAAAAGGTGAACAGAAATAATAGACCGGCTTCCCCCATTTATTTTTACCCAAATCTTCTAAATGTCCCTAGTTCTCTATCCCTAGCCATCGAGACCAAGCACTTTGAATTGCTTTAAATAAATAATGCTGCATGTATACATCGTTTCATGGAAACCTAAGATAGAATGACGTCGTCATCCATTAAAGCTTTCTTATCGGCGTTGCTAGAGCAATTTGGTAGACATGGCCTTGGAGGCTAAGATGAGGCTGCCAAGGCAGTTCACCGGGCTGACTCATAAAGATAAGAGTGATTGGATCAAATAATTACTTGAGGATATTAATCCGGTTTTCCATCATATAAATGAAGCTGGCGCATTGTAACAAATGATCATCACTTGTGACATTTGCACATGTGTTCACGTTTAAAACCAGATATTACCAGTAGCTTTGCAGTAATTTTGAACAAAATCATATAGGAATTGCATTTACCAACTGAATGACTGATGCTAATTATTTAATATGTAAACTCTGGCATTTTGTCCAACACCTAGCACGAGTGCGGTGAAAGCAGCAGTGAAGCCCAGAGTTGTATCTGAACTGTGTCTTGCTATATCTGCTGCATGTCTTGCTATACTGATGAATCTGGATCCTCTACGCTCTCATGTTCAGAAAATAAAGCCAAGCATTAATCTTGCAGTTTGCCTCAACTATCTATGAACTCAACCAACACCACTACACGAACTATCTGTTTTGAAACAAAAAAATAGCTCACCCTGGAATCTGGAAGACTGGAACGTGACCCGCCGCCTTTTGTGCTGCTGCTTTTGTCGCCTGGACACGATCGGAAGCTCCCCCAGCCTCTCTCCTCGTGACTGCTCCCCGCTTGCTGGCGAGCAGCCGAGCACCACGAGGCATGCCTCGCTCTCGTTTAGGCTAGTACACGCAAACATTGGCGTATCAAGAACAATTGGCGTGTGCGGAGTAGCCCACCCCGCCCACTCATCGTTGACATCAAGAACTTGCCGGAATCAACTTCTCATTGTTTATCCCATCAGACGATCCCTTTTTCTGCATCAGCAGCCCTCCTCGTGCTCACTTCCCCAGCTCGCTCGCGCTCCTCCATCCCTAGTCCTCCACCATCAAATTCACTGCTAAACCACCACCGGAGCAGCCCCTCTCCTTCTCCACCACTGTCATATCCGCCTCAACTCCCTGTCCATCCCCACCGGCATCAGGTGGGATCTCTTCACCATCGATCCTCACCACGTCCCATTCCACCCTCCTATTTTGCCTTCACGCGACGAGCGGCGGACAAACGTGGGCGGCGCCGCAACGCCCAAACTCCTCCTGCTCCGTCTCTCCTCAACAAGCGCGGCGGCTGGATCGACAACAGATCTCGATTTTCTGCTCAATTTTCTCTGAAACATTCGGCACGCCAGGTATTATAACTGACGGCCAGCTTCCCCGTTGAGGTTGATGGTTGTGACCTCAAGTAACCACGACGGGGCACGCAACAACCTCCTTCGATTCTTCATGGAGTACTACAGATTATGGACAAATGAACATGATGTATCCACGTTGTTACACATCAGATCCATATACAGAAGTCTAGCTATCAGATCCTTCCACTCACGGCAAGCAAGGCATCAGATAAACATAGGCCAGCAGCCAGCTAATACCTTGGGAAGCATGTTCTGCAAAGCACACACACGATATGGTCGTGGTAACCAACCAGGCATAGGAGGGCGGTGTCGGCCTAGATGCAGCGAGGCACACGCGCGCTAGAAGGGTCTGCGCAGCCACTGTTCAGATCATGGATTCATGGTTAGTGCAATTCCCTTTGAGTCTCTGGGAGCTCGACACGAACAAAATGCACTCACAAATCTGTATGAAAAATCGTCCGATATGCTGCAGTTCAAAAGCAGCATCACATCAATTTAGAGCCATCACAGCAGAATCCCATCCCCAAGCTCTGTATCCCCTCGCCATGATGGCGCCGCTCTGGACCTTCAAGTTTCAACTTTCAACGCACTGCTCTGAACCTCCTAGAGTTGCTGCTCTCTGAACTGCTGCAGTGAAGCGAGTAGCTCTTCCCAATTGCTCCACCCCTCTCTAACCTAGTCGATCTGTAGCAGGGCTGAGGCAGAGAAACATGGAAGTGAGCATGGAGGGGAAGATGCGGGCGGCGTGCTAGAGCAGGGAACTCAGACAACTCCCCTCCATCACAGGGGAGGCCACCTGCGAACTAAGTCGGGGCGGCAGGCCTCTTCCTCTGAGCCACCGATTTTCCCGAGCGTTGCCTGCCGCCCCCACGAAATCTGGTGTAGCGCTTGAAATCCCAATCTCTCGGGCCTGGTCAGGACTCAGGAGGCGGCTTCAAGCGAGAGCGTCGATATTGGCATGGGCGGCGATATCAGAGGATTGAGGGCGAGACGCAGAGGCGTTGAGGAGTTCGCCAAGCTCATCCCGCTCCTCTCGCTCGTGTCCCTCTTCCTCCTTGTAAGGCGGCCATCTCATCGCTTCCCGGATGGATCCGGCCTCCGATCGTGTCCGCCGCCCGTGGAATCCAATCGATTCCTATGATCAGAATTTGGCTTTTATTTATTGACCCGCCCTAGCTAGCTGGCCCGGCGCACGCGGTGACCGGCACAGAGCACCGAGCACGCTCGAGAAGTACGCTAGAACGTCGGTGGGATATGGGCAAGGGTGGCGTAGCGTCCTGGCGTCGGCGGGAGAGGATGATCGGCAGGAGACGATCAGAGGCGCGACGGCCTCGCTCCGGTGAGGGAAGAACAGGGCGCGAGTTGTTTGGGGCGATGAGGTGAGCGAGTTGTCCTGGCGTTGGCTCTATCAAACCGTTATTTGACTTATGCGTGTTATAGGTGGGTAAATTTGTGTATCAATGAAAGCGTATTTTAGGTGGATTGAAAATGTACTTGCGAGCCACGGACCATACCTCTAGCAATATTATTAGTAGAGACTAACAAATATACCCGTGCGTTACAACGAAAGAAAAAATGCATATATCTTATTCCCCAATATGGTTGCACCATAAGTTACCTGTCATATGGAGTTGATAACGGGCGTAAGCCAACATAACAGATAGCTTGTAGCTACTCTTCGTGTGGCTTCCCCAACAACCTTTGGATTGCCATAGTGGCGACAGTGACAGAGTAAACATGCCTCTCTTCCCGCAACTGTTCCCTAAGCCAGAAGAGGAGTATGACTGCTTCCAAGAAGAATGCTAGTTAGAGGTAGATGTATGAAAATAATAATATTAATTCTCCATGAATTTGCACAGATTACTTTCCAAACTGAACTTTGTCTAGCAACAATGCTTTTTCTTCTTAGGGTGTATTTGGTAGGTCCAACCTAGCAATTCCCTGCCCAACCAATATTTCTAGCAATTTGGCTGTTTGGTAGACTAGCCCGATCGAAGTGGGCACTGCCTAGTTCACCCGAATAATGCCTCTGAGCCCTGCCCTCAACTCGGCAGGGTCGGACTCGGCCGAATTCTGCCCCGCGCCCCCACGCCCGCAGGGGTCTCGGCCCTCCCACCCTCATTTGCCCCAAATCAGCTCTCTCTCACTTTATCTCTCGTGAGCACCCACGCTGGATCCCGAGCTCTGCCGCCGCCTCCTGACGCTGGCTTCCTCCTCCCGACGCTGCCCGCCGCCTCGTGTCGCGGCCACCGCCTTGCACGGCGCTGCTAGGGCCAGCCGCGCCGTGACCTCCACAACAAACCACGGCCATGGCCAGGGCCAGCGCAGCGACCTGGATGGCCAGCATCGCCAGGGCCAGCTGCGCGACCTCGTCTGGTCGGAGGCCGCCTCGTCCCGGAGGTCAACTCGCCGGAGCTCGTCTCACCGGAGGGCAACTTGCCAGAATTCATCTTGTAGGGACCCGATTGCTTTTTTTAGGGACTCGATTGCTTTTTTCAGGGATTTGATTGCTTTTTGTTTTGTATATAAGGACCCTATTGCTTTTTGTTTTTGTATTGAAGGATCCTTATATAAATTCTAGACCTACTTACCATCTCTCACCACATATAAGCTACCAAACAACTATCGGACTGAGAATATCTTAACTAAGACGGGGTACCAAACACGGCAAAAATCTAAGTCCTGCTTGGCTAGGGTGAGCTTGTATGGAGGCGAATAGTATTCTCGATAGAGTCGGGCTACCAAACACACACTTAGTTTCTCACCGGCCTGTACGCTATCTGTCCATTCTTTTCTTTGATGCTTATATACAATAGTTACACACGGGTAAGTTAAAATCTACTTTTCCATTATTCCTTAAAATCATATACGTAGAAAAAGGTAAGAGTACTACCTAGACGTCATCTAATCATTCAGAAACATAATAGAGGGCGTAGTAGTTTATAACGACCAGACTAAAGTCCCCAATTATTTATTCCAGCAGGGAAGCAAAATTTGGCACTAAAGTAACATAGATGAGAAGAACATGAGGAAATAAATTTATGAGATCGATTGGAAGGGGAGAAGACAACATCACCTAATAACTCACGAGTCTTCAAAAGCAGAATGTGAAGCAGCATCTTCAAAGTTCATGGCCGCTAGTCGGGAGTCGGGACCAACAGGCTGTGGAGTTTTAACGTTGCATAGATAGGCAAAGAGACCAAAGTCAGCGCGCCTATGTACGGTAGTACATCTGATCGATGAACTGCACCTGGAAGTCACTAACGGCATCGCGATGGCCCCTCACTGCTGTGCGCGCCGCCGCTGAGAAGGGCAAGGGCCCGAGTGTTTCTGCTCCCTCCTGCGCCATTGGTGATCTGATGACGTGCTGCCTGGTTGTAACGCGACGAAGAGAAGGCTGCAGAGCATGCCAACGCCAAGGTGGTAGTCCAGACTCGAGAATCCAGAGACCCTTGGACCCTACTCCTCGGCTACACGTCTAGATGATGTCTGCATCAATGTCTTCTTCCAGCACGGCAACGCCGCCCTCGCCGACCGTCGCGGCGGAAGCCAGGAGTCTCACAGCTCACTATCTTCCTGACGAAAGGCGCCTACCTTCTCGACGGCACAAAGCACTACAGGCTGCACGACGTTGAACTGGAGCATGACATCCGGGTCGCCGGCTTCCTCGTCAACTCCGTCGTGGCCACACGGGAGGAACTCCATATCGTCTCTGCCTAGAATGCCTGAGCATGACGATCCGCATGACAACGGCTCCAAGTCCTCCAACTCAACATGCGTTGCCTGCCCTCCTTCTGTTCTCCCTGAAGTTATCTCTATCATTAACGATGCAACAGCGCCGCCGCGTCATGCGTGATATCCAAACTTTCGTCGTCATCCATGGTTCTTGACTGATCTCGCCGAGTCGCCAGGTCGCGCGCGTGTGTGATAGCTTGGACCGATCGATCGTAACCTTGGATCGACTTTTGTAGGGACTGATTGCTCCCATAAACCTTAGATCTGATTGCTCCTATATTTAAAGGCACATATAACGTAAGAAGAGATCAACTCAGGCCTGGTAAGTTTGAATCGTATCCGGTAGTCGGTAGATGTATGATACGAAGAGAGAGATTTTCTGGGCTTAGCCCACGTGCGTGCTAGCGGTGACGGGAAGCGGTAAGCCACCGTCCAAGTCCGCTCGATGGATTAGAACGACGAAAAAAAAAACAAAACATTATGGTGGCAGTTATGTGTAATATGTGATTTGGTGGGAGGGTAAATTAGTCCAGAAAAAGTGGTTGACAACGGAAACCTTACCGCCTTTATTATTAGGTATAGATACCAAGAGCCAACTGAGGAGTAGAACAACAGAAAACCCCATGCCTTGCACATACCCCATTGAGCTGACCCTTCAGCTGAAGCGATCTGGAGGAAGAGAATCTGAAATATAAATAAAAAAAGTCAGAATTGAGCTAGTGACGCGGATCTATGCCAGGGTCATGGGCTTATACGCGGATCTATGCTCTTGGAACGCCCTTGGCTCCAGCCTACGCTCATGCTCCTACGAGACATAGAACACAAATCGCCAACCGGTCTCAGAACGCCAGTTATTCCTGCCCTGCCCGCCCAGATCAAAAGCCAAAAGGAACGCTGTCGCAGATGGATGGGGTCTACCTTGAGGTTGAGGGGCTCGCTGGTACGCTTGAAGCACCTTCACGATGAGGATACCCTGGGTCGTGCTTGAAGAGGAAATACTTGAGGAAGCGGCCACGGCTGACGACAATGAGGAGCACGAGGTTGTGGGTCAACAACATAACCTGCAGGTAGTACTCTGTCGCCGATACCTATGTCGTCTTCCCCATCATTGTTGCCCTCTTCGTCGACCCTCTCCTCGCCCGCATCGCCGTCGCGGTAAATTGCCTTCGACGGGAAAACCCTGGGGGACGAACACTTTTCATGAAAACATACTACAAGTTGCCGTTGTTATCGTCCTGAGATCGGGAGGGTCCAGAAGCTCTTCCCAGCACCCTGCCGGAGAGGGGAATCATCACTGGAGGCCTTCTTCATCACCATGCCAGCCTCCGGAGTGATGCATGAGTACTCTACCTTGGACTACGGGTCCATAGCAGTAGCCAGATGGTTATCTTCTCCTCCATGTGCTTCATGTTTAGATCTTGTGAGCTGCCTATCATGATCAAGATCATCGTTATATAATTCTACATGTTGTGTTTGTTGGGATCCGATGAATATTGAGTACTATGTCAAGTTGATTGTTGATTTATCATATCTATGTTATTTGTGATCTTGCATGCTCTCCGTTGCTAGTAGATATATTGGCCAAGTAGATGCTAGTGACTCCAAGAGGGAGTATTTATGCTCGATAGTGGGTTCATGCCTCTAGTAATCTGGGAGAGTGACAATAACTCCTAAGGTTCTAGATGTGTTGTTGCTACTAGGAAGAAAACAACAATCTCTTGTTCAAGGACATTTGTATTGTTTACATTACATACTTTGCTTAAGGCGATAATCTGTTACTTGCAACTTAATACCCAACGGTTGTTCGGATGGTATCCGGCGGGTGGATTATTAGTCATAGATGCAGTTGGATTACGGTCTATGTATTATGTTGTAATGCCCAAGTGAATCTCATAGTGATCTTCATGACATGTACATGCATTGCTTTGCATTCTTTATTCTGTCAATTGCCCAACTGTAATTTGTTTACCCAGCATGTTATTTATCTTTATGGAGAGACACCTCTAGTGAACTGTGGACCCCGGTCCATTCTTTTATATATATTACTTTCTACTGTAAGCACTGTTTACTTTCCATAATTATTATTTACTTAGTGCAAACAAATATCATCTTCCACACGATATGTTTAATCCTTTGTTTTCAGCAAACCGGTGAGATCGACAACCTCACTGTAAGTTGGGGCAAAGTATTTTGGTTGTGTTGTGTGCAGGTTCCACATTGCTGCTGGCGCAGACACCGCGGCACCAAAGACTCCTTCTGGCACCGTTGCCAAAGTCAGCTAGCAACAACCTTCGGAAGTAGTTTCTTTCTCCTACTGCTCGATTAAACCTTGGTATCATAAATGAGGGAAGATTTACTGTTGTGCTCATCATACCTTCCTCTTAGGGTTTCCCAACTGGTCCTGTGAGACATCAAGACATTTTCTGGCGCCGTTACCAGGGAGAAAGAGGATTTCTGCAAGGGGAGTCTCTCACTTCCAATCTTTTTTACTTTGTTATTGTTTTGCTTAGTTTCTTTACTTTATTTTTATTTGCATCTTTTTATCAAAAATAAAAAAAATTAGTTCCTTTTATAGTTGGTATTTTGTTACTTCTACTTTTTGTTCATTATGTTGTTCCCTAAGTACGTTCTGGAAGACCTATTGATACGTCCATTTTGCATCACTATTTTGTATCATAATTTACTGTTATTCATTGATATATTTCACATTTAGAGATGATACTTATGTTGTTTCCTCTGTTTTTACATATTTGATGATCATTGGAGGATTTGCTGCTGGAGTCAGGATTCTGCTAGAAAAAGGATTGTCAAGACACCATATTTCGGAAGATCAGGAAATTCTAGAAAAATACCAGGAAATTATATTTTACCATAAGACTGAAGTAGCCAGAAGGAGGAGGCGAGAGGGGCTACAGGGCAGCCTCACCACCAGGGGGCGTGGCCTAGCCCCTGGCCGCGCCGCCCTATGGTGAGGGCACCCTGGCCCACTTCTACCATGGCCCCTTCGCGTATTTCATTGTCCCCGAAAACCTAAGTCAAGGGGGGCTCAGAGATAGACACCGCTGCCTCTGTGGGGCAGAAAACACCAGAAAGAGAAAAGCTCTCTGGCAGGCAGAAATCTACCGGGGAAGTTCCTTCCCGGAGAGGGGAGATCGTCGCCATCATCATCATCATCATGCCCGACTTCATCGGGGTCATCATCACCATCATCCCCATCACCAGCACCTTCATCTCCACCATCACCACGCCATCCCGTTGTAACATCTTTAGTTGAATCTTGTCAAATTCTTAGGGGAAACTTTCCCGGTGTTGATTACTCTTGTGGTTGATGCTATTGAGTGGAACCGTTGAATTAAGGTTTATGTTCAGATTGTTATTTACCATTATTTCACCTCTGATCATGATCCATATGATGTCTTGTGAGTAGTTCGTTTAGTTCTTGAGGACATGGGAGAAGTCAAGTCGTTAGTAGTGGAATTATGTTGAGTAATATTTAATGGTTTGATATTTATTTGTTGTGGTGCTATTTCACTAGTGGTGTCATGTGAACGTCAACTACATGATACTTCACCATTTATGGGCCTAGTGAGATGCATTGTGTATTTGGCTACCAATTATGGGGTTGCTAGAATAACAGAAACATAAACCTCCATTGGGAAACCATTGCACCAGGAAGCGTAGGATCTTAGAGTATAAGGCTGTGGTTAGATTTATCTTAATTACTTTCTTGTAGTTGTGGATTCTTGCAAGGGGTATAATCATAAGTGTGTATTTATCCTAGTAAGGGTAGTGCGCTAGCACAGGTTCACCCCCATAACACTTATCAAACCAATAAAGATTATTTAGCGATAGGAAGCGAAAGCACTTGACAGAAACTCCCGTGTGTCCTCGAGAACGTTTGTTCATCATAAGTTACACAACCGGCTTGTCCTTTGTTCTAGAAAGGATTGGGCCACTTGCAGCAATTATTACTATTGTCTTTTATTTACTCGTACTTTATTTATTTGCATTACCAAATACCCCTGAAAACCCGTTTGCTAGTATTTACAGTGAATCCTTGATCAAAACCACTTGTCAACATCTTCTGCTCCTCGTTGGGTTTGACACTCTTATTTATCGAAAGTACTACAATACACCCCCTATACTTGTGGGTTATCAAGACTATTTTCTGGCACCGTTGCCGGGGAGTGAAGCGCTATTGAAGAGTGGAATTGGTAAAGGTAACCGTCGCTGTGAGTATTTTTTTTATTTTTGTCTTTTATTTTTATTTTATTTTGCTATGGAGAGTTCTCCATTTGGTTTCCTATTTGGGAACACTACTACCACTGCTGAATATGTGGATGAACCACCACCACCACCTGATCAATTAGATCCTTTTAAAATACCTATGAAAATTGTTGAACGTGTTATGGATAACTGCTATTTAGGAGATGGAACTGTCCATCCGGGTGATCACCTACTCTTTATACATGAATTATGCGAGTTGTTCAAGTGTGCAGGTATTTCACCGAGCCAGGTCAAGAGGAAGCTATTCTTTTTATCACTGAAAGGCAGAGCTGAGGAGTGGTATCGGCTGCTTAAAGATGGTCCATCTATTGCATGGGAGGAAATTGTGCCTCTCTTTTATTCCAAGTTTTATCCTCCAAGTGAAATTCATAAAGATCATAATCGAATATATAACTTTTGGCCTCATGATGGAGAGAGTATTGTCCAAGCGTGGGGGAGATTGAAGTTACTAATGCTCAAATGTCCCATTTATGAGCTCCCCAGTAATATTGTTATTGATAATTTTTATGCGAGGCTTGCTCTTCATGATAAGGATTATTTGAATGCCTCCTGTTTTGGATCATTTACTCATATGAAAGAAGATGCTAAGTGGAATCTCCTTGACCGTATTCAAGAAAATGCTGAAGGATGGGAAAAAGACAAAGGTAGGAGGTCAGGTACAAATTATGATTATGAATGCATTAAAACTTTTATGGGAACCGATGACTTTCATAATCTTCTATATCTAAATAGAAGACCCCCACTACCTAATTTCTCTTAACATGCAAGCATGCCACATCATCTCCATCAGTTTCATTTTAATGGTAGGCCATGTCAGCAATAATGTTTGTTATGTTCCGTTCCGTTCCCTTCTGGTGTCATCACTATGCGACCTACTAATTAAGCCCACAAGGAGCACCCTTATTCACCACCATGTAGCCCATTGTTCCATCTGATGCTCAAAAAAGTAAAGCCCATTGTTCCACCTAATGCTCAAAAAAAGTAAAGCCCATTGTTCCATCTTCTCAATTATAGACCGACTAGATGGACTGGCGAACCACTGTTTTTCTTCTCGACTACAGTCATCGCTTTCTCTTCCCATCAATCACCACGATCGTGTAATCTCTTCCTCTCCCCATGATTGCCGCGAGAAATTACTGCACAAGCAACTGACGGATGCATACGAAGAGACTCGCGCAGATTTCCCATTTATATTCAGAGCTCAATTTGAGTTCTTGACTCACTTTGCTTTCCTCCTCCAGGACGGATTGGCATCTTCAATCTTCTCCCCCACTCAGCAATATTTGAAGCTCCACTACATTTTGATCGCATGTTGGTACATACACAACCTGAGATGATATGTTATTTCGTCATCTAATTGTGTTCTTTTTGGTTCTGCAGTCCACCGATATTCAAGATTGATTCTGCCACCCATCGGGGCCTAATTCTTCCACGCCCGCTGAAGCCGTACTCCTCCATCTTCAGTGACCTGAAGCCTATACCTCGGGCTGATGTGAAAAGCGGCGACTCCCTGCAACGCTCACGTGAGTACATGCGTATTTACATATGTCTCCACTTTGTAGTACTAATGTCACTGCCTGTTCTAATGGACATTTGATTAAATTGATGGCATACACGTTCTGTAGATGCAAAACAGTGTGCATCTGGTCGTGGATGCGTCGCAGTGTGCATTTTTTTGGGAGAACATGTCTGTGTTCGTATTTTTCCTTTTTTGCCTACCATGCATGTCAAAATAATCGAGTCGCATCTTGGCTACTCCATGGCCATTTGTGTTTTTCCCCATAATATATGAAACTGCAGTCAAGTGGAATGCTGAACTAGATTTGGTGGCCCATGAATTTCTAATGTTCGATCTATTCTATTGTTTTCTTATTTGTTTCAGGAATTATCATACTGGCAGCAATGATCAACAGATCCACTGGTCTGATGCGAAAGAATCTGAATCATGAAGGTACTATATATGAATTTACTTATTACGTCCAGTGAGAGTAATTCATATAACCATTTAGTATATGTATATTCCAAGTGCTCATATGATTTGAGACTAAAACATGTGGTTATGATTGTTTCAGGTAGTGTTGGATAAATAATGAACCATACCGAAGTACTTTTCAGTACTTTACGTTAAAGGGTTTCGTAGCATAGTAAACAAAAATTTTCCTACGCAACGAACAAGAAAGCCAAGATCTAATCTAGGAGATGTAATCAACAAGAGAGGTAGATGAGATCTTCATACCCTTGAAGATTCGCACAGCGGTAACGTTCAAGAGAACGTGGTTGACGTAGTCGTACTTGCCGTCTCCTCCTCGCGATCCGTAGTCGTACTCGCCGTCTCCTCCTCGCGATCCGATCCGATCCTACGCCGCAAGTGGCGGCGCCTCCGAGAGTTGCACACGTACAGCGCGCCAACGACTCCGCCTTCCCGGTCCAGCGAGATATGGTGGAGTGGTAGTTGGGATCGACAACACGACGGCGTGGTGTCTATGGTGGAGAGTATACGCCGACAGGGCTTCGCCTGTTTGCGTGGTGGAGAAAGAACGGAAAAAGGAGGCTTCAGAAAGCGGGCAGCGGCTTCGCAGAGAACTAGTTCAATATCCAAACCGGCTGCGCGCCCTCTCCTTTTATTAGCAGCCTGTGCTAAGAAAATCAGCCGGATCGCCTGGCCTTTCCGAGTCGAACTCGTGACCCAGCCGTGCACGCAGCAACAATTTGATCGTATCAAATATTGATTGCTCCTGGCCGAGCTGCTCCGTCCCGCGCGTGCACGTGAAGAACTCTTGGCCGAGCTGCTCCTGTCCCGCGCGTGCACGTCCTGGCGCGTGGCCGAGGCCCATCGATCGCCGCGAGCTGCTGCTCGTTATCGCATGCGATCGAGCCAGCTCGAGCGAGCGGCTGTGTGCGTGCGCGCCAGGGACTCTTCCCTGGCCGCCGCAGCCCTTTTTTTTTTCTTTCCTTTTATTTATTTCTGCTAAATAAATAAAGTCTAATATTTATTAATTCCTGTAATCAATAAATATTGTATTTCCACCCGGAACAGTTCCGAAACTTTCTGAAACAGTTTCACATATATCCCTGAGACTACCCTAGCGTTGATTTGCGTTAAGTGTGTGACCCTACGGGTTCGAGAATGCGCGGACATGATCTCCATCAATAATCAATAGCGGGATCTGGAAATCCATATTGACTCCCACGCACTCAGCGATGATCATATCGAATGAACCACGATGTCAGGATTCAATCAATCCCGTATTTGTATTCCCTCTGTCTCGCGATATTTTACTCGCCCGAGATTCGATCGTCGGTATCGGTATACCTAGTTCAATCTCGTTCACAGCAAGTACTTTACTCGTTCCGTAATCCGATATCACTTTGTGATTAACTCCTTAACCACGTGCTTGCAAGCGATGTTGATATCGATTACCGAGTGGGCCCAAAGTATATCTCTCCGACTTGGGAGGGACAAATTCCATCTCGATACATACAACTCAACAAGTACTTTCCGATCACCTGAGAGACACCTTTATGATCACCCCCACATGGGATGACGTTTGATGACCTCAAAGCTTTCTTCCGATACCAGGGAGTTGTATTATCTCATGGTCTAAGGAATACAATACATGACACAGGAAAAGCTTCGCAAAGATGAACACGATGACACGATCTAATTGCTCTGCTTTATTTAGGTCTGTCCATCATATCATTCTCCTAATGATATGATCTCATTATTAATTGACAACACATGTCTATGGTTAGGAAACCTTAACCATCATTAATCAATGAGCTAGTCCAAAGAGGCGTACTAGGGACACGGTGTTGCTCATAAACCACACAAGTATTAAAGTTTCCGCTTAATACAATTCTAGCATGGAATATAAACATTATCATGAACAAGAATTATAATAATAACATCTTTATTATTGCCTCTAGGGCATAATTCCAACAGTCTCCCACTTGCACTAGAGTCAATAATCTAGTTTATATCTGGCAACAATCTAACACCCATGGCATTAAGGTGCTGATCATGTTTTGCTCGTGGAAGAGGTTTAGTCAACGGATCTGCGACATTCAGATCTGTATGTACTTTGCTAATCTTCAGATCTCCATCTGCTATATAATCTCGAATTATATGGAATCGGCGATTGATGTGCTTGGTTTTTGGATGATATCTTGGTTCCTTAGCCAGTGCTATGGCGCCAGTGTTGTCGCACAATATCTCCAGTGGGTCCAAGGCATTTGGAACCACACCAAGCTCAGTGATGAAGTTTCTGATCCAAACTCCTTCACTTGATGCTTCCGAAGCAGCCATGTATTCCGCTTCTGTTGTAGATCCCGCGATCACGCTTTGCTTGCAGCTTCTCCAGCTCACAGCTCCACCATTCAAAATATAAACGTATCCTGTCTGAGATTTAGAATCATCCGGGTCGGTGTCGAAGCTAGCGTTGACGTAACCTTTTACGACGAGCTCCTCGTCACCTCCATAGACTAAGAACATTTCTTTAGTCCTATTTAAATACTTTAGGATGTTCTTTACGGCTGTCCAGTGTTCCACTCCTGGATCACTTTGGTATCTGCTCGTCAAACTAAGAGCATTGGACACAACCGGTCTAGTACACAGCATGGCATACATGATAGAACCTATGGCCGAGGCATATGGCACTTTGCTCATAGTTTCTCTATCTTTTACCGTAGCTGGACACTGAGCCTTGCTCAATATCTTACCTGACAACATGGGCAATGAACCTTTCTTTGCTTTATCCATTCTGAACCTCTTCAGAACTTTGTCCAGATATGTACTTTGGCTTAAAGCTATTAGGCGTCTTTCTCTATCTCTATAGATTTTGATGCCTAATATATAAGCAGCTTCCCCTAGGTCTTTCATTGAAAAACATTTATTCAAATAACTCTTCACATCGTTAAGCATATCGATGTCATTTCCAATAATCAATATGTCATCCACATATAGTACTAAAAATGTCACCGAGCTCCCACTCACTTTCTTGTAGATACAAGCTTCGTAGCAATTTGGAACAAATCCAAAATTCTTGATCACTTGATCAAAACGAAGGTTCCAACTCCGAGATGCTTGCTTCAGTCCATAAATGGAACGCTGAAGTTTGCACACCTTATTAGCATCCTTAGGATCGACAAAACCTTCGGGCTGCATCATATACAACTCTTCATCAATGTTGCCATTGAGGAACGCAGTCTTGACATCCATCTGCCATATTTCATAATCATGAAACGCAACAATTGCTAATAAAATCCGAATGGACTTAAACATCGCTACGGGAGAGAAAGTCTCATCGTAGTCAACACCTTGAACTTGCCGAAAACCTTTTGCGACAAGCCGAGCTTTATAGACAGTAACATTACCATCCGCGTCCGTTTTCTTCTTGAAAATCCATTTGCACTCAACGGCCTTACGGTCGCTAGGAGGATCCACCAAAGTCCACACTTGGTTTTCGCTCATGGATCCCAATTCGGATTTCATGGCCTCTAGCCATTTCTCAGAGTCTGGGCTCATCATTGCTTCCTCATAGTTCGCAGGTTCGCTGTTGTCTAACAACAAGACGGTTAAGACAGGGTTGCCGTACCATTCAGGAGTGGCACGTGACCTTGTCGACCTGCGAAGTTCAGTAGTAGCATCGTTTGAAGTTTCATGATCTTTATCATTAGCTTCCTCTCTTGTTGATGCAGGCGGCGCCGGAACAATTTCTGGTGCTGCGCTACTCTCCAACTCGAGAGAAGGTTCAATAACCTCGTCTAGCTCTACCTTTCTCCCACTCACTTCTTTCGAGAGAAACTCCTTCTCAAGAAAGGATCCGTTCTTTGCAACAAACACTTTGCCTTCGGATCTGTGGTAGAAGGTATACCCAATCGTTTCCTTAGGGTATCCTATGAAGACGCATTTCTCCGCTTTGGGTTCGAGCTTGTCCGGCATCAACTTCTTGACGTAAGCTTCGCATCCCCAAACTTTAAGAAACGACAACTTAGGTTTAGCACCAAACCAAAGTTCATACGGTGTCGTCTCAACGGATTTAGATGGTGCCCTATTTAAAGTGAATGCAGCGGTTTCTAATGCATAACCCCAAAATGATAACGGCAAATCTGTAAGAGACATCATTGATCGCACCATATCTAATAGAGTTCGATTCCGGCGTTCAGACACACCATTGCGCTGTGGTGTTCCGGGTGGCGTGAGTTGCGAAACGATTCCGCTTGCTTTAAGATGCGTGAGAAAATCATAACTCAAATACTCACCTCCACGATCGGATCGTAGAAATTTAATTTTCCTGTTACGATGGTTTTCCACTTCGTTCTGAAATTCTTTGAACTTTTCAAACGTTTCAGATTTATGTTTCATTAAATAGATATACCCATATCTACTTAAGTCATCAGTAAAAGTGAGAAAATAGCGATATCCACCGCGCGTCGAAATACTCATTGGTCCGCACACATCGGTATGTATGATTTCCAATAAGTCCGTTGCTCGCTCCATTATTCCGGAGAACGGGGTTTTGATCATCTTGCCCATGAGGCATGGTTCGCACGTGTCAAATGATTCAAAATCAAGAGACTCCAAAAGTCCATCAGAATGGAGTTTCTTCATGCGTTTTACACCAATATGACCTAGACGGCAGTGCCACAAATAAGTTGGATTATCACTATCTACTTTGCATCTTTTAGCCTCAATGTTATGGATGTGTGTTTCATTGCTTTCGAGATTCAGAAGAAATAAACCATTCACAACAGGTGCATGACCATAAAAGATGTTATTCATATAAATAGAACAACCATTATTCTCAGATTTAAATGAATAACCGTCTTGCAATAAACATGATCCAGATATAATGTTCATGCTCAACGCAGGCACATAATAACACTTATTAAGGTTTAAAACTAATCCCGAAGGTAAAACTAAGGAGAGCGTGCCGACGGCCATCACATCAACTTTTGATCCATTGCCAACGCGCATCGTCACCTCATCTCTTGCTAGCCGCCGTCTATTCCGTAGCTCCTGTTTCGAGTTACAAATATTAGCAACTGAACCAGTATCATATACCCAGGCACTACAACGAGCGCTAGTAAGGTAGACATCAATAACATGTATATCAAATATACCTTTGATGGTGCCAGCCTTCTTGTCCGCTAAGTACTTCGGACAGTTGCGCTTCCAGTGACCCTTGACCTTGCAATAGAAGCACTCAGTGTCCGGCTTAGGTCCAGACTTGAGCTTCTTCTCAGCAGGGGCAACGTGCTTGCCTTTGCCTTTCTTGAAAGATCCCTTTGCACCTTTAGCTTTCTTAAAGCTAGTGGTCTTGTTGACCATCAACACATGATTGTCTTTCTTGATATCCACCTCCGCTGCTTTCAGCTTAGCGAAGAGCTCAGTGATCGTATCAGTGGAACCAATTTGATTATGAGTAACTACAAAACCTTTGTAGCTAGGAGGGAGTGATTGCAGAACTCTGTCAATCTTGAGCTCCTCTGGAATCTTGCAGTCCAGTTGCTCAAGGCGTTGAGTGTAGCCCGACATCTTAATGGCGTGCTCACTAACGGAACTCCCTTCCTCCATCTTGCAGTTAAAAAACTTCTCAGAGATCTCATATCTCTCAGAACGGGCCTGAGTCTGAAACATGGTTTTCAGTTCCTCAAGTATCTCATAAGGCCCGCGGTACTTCTCAAAACGATTTTGAAGTTCCGGTTCCATAGAAAACAGCATGGTACTCATAATCACATCACAATCATCTCTACGAGCATTGAAGTCAGCAAGTTCTTCAGTTTTCGCAGTTGCAGCAGGGGTGTCACCTAGTGCTTTGTCAAGTACATAGGCTTTTTGTCCGCCAGCGAGTATGATTCTCAGATTGCGGAACCAGTTGGTGAAGTTAGACCCATTGTTCTTAAGCTTTTCTTTCTCAGCAAACACGTTGAAGTTGAAGTTGGACTTAGCCATTTGATCTACAACATTGCAAGTACAATTTTTAGACTATGTTCATGATAACTAGTTCAACTTAATCAAATTACTAGATGAACTCCCACTAAATTCAACATCCCTCAAGTTGTTTTAGTGAACACGATCCAAATTCACCACACCTAATCCGATCTTCACGAGAAGAGATGTGATTTCAATGGTGGACAACTCAGTGTCGATCATATCATTCATATGACTCATGTTTAACCTTTCGGTTCGTGTGTTCCGAGGCCATGTCTGTACATGCTAGGCTCGTCAAGTCAAACCCAAGTATTTCCGCGTGTGCAAAACTGGCTTGCACCCGTTGTATGTGAACGTAGAGTTTATAGCACCCGATCATCACGAGGTGCTTGAAAACGACGAACTTTCGCAACGGCGCATACGAGGGGAGAACACAATTTTATCTTGATCTTTAAGTGAGGAATCATCTTATAATGCTACCGTCGCGATCTAAGCATAATAAGATACATAAAAGGATAAACATCACATGCATATAATTTTATGTGACATGGTATAGCCAATCTCCGCGCCATGATCTCCATCTTGTGCGCGCCGGCATGATCTCCATCACTCCACCATGATTGCCTCCACCACGAATAGCAACTACAACTATTGCTAACTATTTAGCGATAAAGTAAAGCTATTACATGGCGTATAAGAAGTTGACACGCAGGTCATACACAATTATAAAGACAACCATATGGCTCCAGCCGGTTGTGAACTCATCGACATGCAAGTCGTGAAATATTACAAAACATGATCATCGCATACATCACATATATCATATCACATCTTGTGGCCATACCATATCACAAAACACTCCCTGCAAAAACAAGTTAGACGCCTCTACTTTGTTGTTGCATGTTTTACGTGGCTTAAGGGAGTAGCAAGCTAAGAACGATTCTTACCTACGAAAAGCCACAACGGTGATATTATGGTTGCTAACATCCGATGTAATTCCCATGACTACTATAGTGAGAGAAACTGGCATCCACCAGCCGCATGTATGGAACAAGCCACACGTCAAGTGCGGAGCCGGTCTCGCGAACGCGGTCGCGTAAAGTTGGCTTGGACCGCTTCGATCTCACTATACCGCGCCATAAGAAATACACAACAAGAAGTTTGCAATAGAAAACATCAACGCCCGCAACAAGTATGTTGCGTTCTACTCGTGAAACACATCTACGCATAGATCTAGCTCTGATACCACTAAAGGGTTTCGTAGCATAGTAAACAAAAATTTTCCTACGCAACGAACAAGAAAGCCAAGATCTAATCTAGGAGATGTAATCAACAAGAGAGGTAGATGAGATCTTCATACCCTTGAAGATTCGCACAGCGGTAACGTTCAAGAGAACGTGGTTGACGTAGTCGTACTCGCCGTCTCCTCCTCGCGATCCGTAGTCGTACTCGCCGTCTCCTCCTCGCGATCCGATCCGATCCTACGCCGCAAGTGGCGGCGCCTCCGAGAGTTGCACACGTACAGCGCGCCAACGACTCCGCCTTCCCGGTCCAGCGAGATATGGTGGAGTGGTAGTTGGGATCGACAACACGACGGCGTGGTGTCTATGGTGGAGAGTATACGCCGACAGGGCTTCGCCTGTTTGCGTGGTGGAGAAAGAACGGAAAAAGGAGGCTTCAGAAAGCGGGCAGCGGCTTCGCAGAGAACTAGTTCAATATCCAAACCGGCTGCGCGCCCTCTCCTTTTATTAGCAGCCTTTGCTAAGAAAATCAGCCGGATCGCCTGGGCCTTTCCGAGTCGAACTCGTGACCCAGCCGTGCACGCAGCAACAATTTGATCGTATCAAATATTGATTGCTCCTGGCCGAGCTGCTCCGTCCCGCGCGTGCACGTGAAGAACTCTTGGCCGAGCTGCTCCTGTCCCGCGCGTGCACGTCCTGGCGCGTGGCCGAGGCCCATCGATCGCCGTGAGCTGCTGCTCGTTATCGCATGCGATCGAGCGAGCGGCTGTGTGCGTGCGCGCCAGGGACTCTTCCCTGGCCGCCGCAGCCCTTTTTTTTCTTTCCTTTTATTTATTTCTGCTAAATAAATAAAGTCTAATATTTATTAATTCCTGTAATCAATAAATATTGTATTTCCACCCGGAACAGTTCCGAAACTTTCTGAAACAGTTTCACATATATCCCTGAGACTACCCTAGCGTTGATTTGCGTTAAGTGTGTGACCCTACGGGTTCGAGAATTCGCGGACATGATCTCCATCAATAATCAATAGCGGGATCTGGAAATCCATATTGACTCCCACGCACTCAGCGATGATCATATCGAATGAACCACGATGTCAGGATTCAATCAATCCCGTATTTGTATTCCCTCTGTCTCGCGATATTTTACTCGCCCGAGATTCGATCGTCGGTATCGGTATACCTAGTTCAATCTCGTTCACAGCAAGTACTTTACTCGTTCCGTAATCCGATATCACTTTGTGATTAACTCCTTAACCACGTGCTTGCAAGCGATGTTGATATCGATTACCGAGTGGGCCCAAAGTATATCTCTCCGACTTGGGAGGGACAAATTCCATCTCGATACATACAACTCAACAAGTACTTTCCGATCACCTGAGAGACACCTTTATGATCACCCCCACATGGGATGACGTTTGATGACCTCAAAGCTTTCTTCCGATACCAGGGAGTTGTATTATCTCATGGTCTAAGGAATACAATACATGACACAGGAAAAGCTTCGCAAAGATGAACACGATGACACGATCTAATTGCTCTGCTTTATTTAGGTCTGTCCATCATATCATTCTCCTAATGATATGATCTCATTATTAATTGACAACACATGTCTATGGTTAGGAAACCTTAACCATCATTAATCAATGAGCTAGTCCAAAGAGGCGTACTAGGGACACGGTGTTGCTCATAAACCACACAAGTATTAAAGTTTCCGCTTAATACAATTCTAGCATGGAATATAAACATTATCATGAACAAGAATTATAATAATAACATCTTTATTATTGCCTCTAGGGCATAATTCCAACATACGTTTCCTTGCTTCCTATTTTACTCGCGTATTTTGCTCCATTATTGTTGATGTGATTGTTCAAGGATGCTATCTAACGAAAAAACATATATTCTAGATAAAATGTGCACAATGACTCGGCGTGTATAAATGGATAATTATCTTGCTTAGAGTAGGGAATTGCGCAGCTTTCTACCTTGCAGTTAAATTTAAAATTAATGTTAGACAGTTGCCCTCTTTCCAGAGCCAAGTGATTGGAATTATTCATCTTATTTAGTGTACAACCCTACTTTGCTTTTAGTCCCCTCTCCTAAAAGGGGTCTATTTGTAACACATAGTAAGATTTTGCCAATGTTTCACAGATTGGATAGAGTGTTATTTTAAACTCGCATATGAAATTCATTGCAACTTTCTACAAGGTACTTATTATCATCAAAACATTTTTTAAACATGGCTGATATTCCTCATTACTCAAATGTACATTCTCACTTTTATCCTCAATCTGTAAAGATGTATGAACACTTTCCGCAGCAACGCGCGGGGCATCATCTAGTGTTAGCAATGCTTATGGTTTTGATTCTCAAATACTTGCTAACTGTTTTAAGGCTTTTGCCTCTTATCTTGATGTTCCAAAGAAAGATTGAAACAAATATCATGCGCCTTATAAAGATTCTATTAGTCATATTCCTGCTGCAGCTACTGAAGTTTGTACTGTTGATAGCATTTTGCCTGAACCTTGTTTTGAGAAGACACCTTTCCCTGCTAAGGTAAAAGAGCATTCTACTTTGGTAAGTGTGTCTAATAAAAGTACTAAGAAAGCTGTAGAACCTGATGAGCAAATTACTATTAAGTCTCCTGTGGCTATATTGAAGGACCTTGTTACTAAAGATGTAGGGGATGCATATATTATCTTTTGTGAAGATGCTACTAACATTATTTCACATCCTAAAAGGCTATACTCACATACTTGTTGCTATTGACTATGTTACCAAGTGGGTAGAAGCCATACCTACAAAGAGTGCCGATGGTGAGACCTCGTTAAAAATACTTAAGGATGTTATTTTTCCTAGGTTTGGTGTGCCTAGATATCTTATGACTGACGGAGGTTCTCATTTTATTCATGGCGGTTTTAGAAAAACTCTTGCTAGATATGATGTTAATCATAGAATTGCTTCTGCTTATCATCCCCAAACTATTGGACAGGTAGAGCTTTCAAATAGAGAGATCAAGTCTATCTTGTAGAAGACTGTCAATAGATCTAGGAAAAACTAGGCTAGCAAGTTAAACGATGCTTTATGGGCTTATAGAACTGCTTATAAGAACCCCATGGGCATGTCTCCTTATAAAATGGTTTACGGAAAAGCATGTCACTTGCCTTTAGAATTAGAACACAAAGCTTTTTGGGCAGTGAAAGAGCTTAATAGAGATTTTAAACTTGTCGGTACGAAAAGGTTGTTAGATTTGAGTTCTCTAGATGAGTGGAGAAACGAAGCCTATGAGAATGCCAGACTTTTCAAAGAGAAAGTCAAGCAATGGCATGATAAGAGAATTCTTAAGAGAGAGTTTCATGTTGGTGAGAAAGTTCTATTGTATAGGTCTCGTCTCAGATTTTTTGCAGGAAAATTACTCTCGAAATGGGAAGGACCATATGTTATTGTGGAAGTGTACCGCTCAGGTGCGATAAAGATTGCTTCGTTGAAAGATGACACTACACAAGTGGTGAATGGTCGAAGACTCAAACATTATATTGCTGGAGATTCTTATAATGAAGATGTTGATGTTAGTCAAACGGTTTCTCTGGAAGAATTCATCCAGGACAATATGCAGGAACCTGCAGAGTTTGTTTTCGAATAGGTAACAGTTCTAGTCAGAAAAGGTTCCCGGAGAACTTTTCTATTAATGTTTTTATTGTTTTTGCTAAATATGAAAAATCACGAGACGAAAACTGGCAGGAGGCGGAGTCTGGTGGCTCCTCACCACCAGGGGGCGCGGGCCCACCCCAGGCCGCAACACGCTGTGGTGAGTCCACCCTGGAGCTCATTTCCGTCCCAGTTTCCTCCTGTGATTTCGTCTCGATGTATAATTTTTGCCTATATAACCCCCCGGAGTACCCGAGGTCTGTATATCATTTTCTCGTTGTGTTTTTGTTTTGAGCTGTTTCTGTCAGGAGATTGTTCTCAGTTTTGGGCGGATCATGGCTCCTTCAAGCGACGACAAGGGCAAAAGGCCTAGGGAAGAGGACCACCAAGACTCCAAGCTGAAGGAGGAATAGGAGGCTAGATGATCAATGGCGAGAAACTCTACTTTTGTAGGATCAATGAACGCCGGACGTGCCTTTTCTCATGATGTGCGGAGACCAACGTTTCCAGTCTTGGATCTAAATTTCATGCCTATAATAAAAGAGGGTATGCTGGTCACTAACAAGCTTTGTGCCCAATACCGAGTTCTGGAGAGGGAGATACAAATACTTCAAGGAGAGAATCTCAGTCTTCGCAGGATGCTGGAATATTTCATCAACCCAAGGGTGATCCCACCACCGCCGAAGGAGAAATTCATCATGGTATAGGCATCCCTTTGGTTTGTTTCAAGATTGGGGGAGTGCTGCGGTATCACATCATTATCTTTTACTCATTTACTTTTCAAGTAGAGTCATATCATGAATAAAGAGGTTATCTTATAGAATAATTTGCAGTGTGGAAGTATCCTCCTTAGTTGGTTATCTATGTATCCCTTGGTGTGAGTTGCGGTAATGAAATATTAATGAGAAGTTTTATCGTTTACTTTCCGCACACCTTATTTTAGTTTGCAATGTTTCTTATATGACTAGTCTTGTTGATTAGTATTGGTATCACTTTGGGAGCATGAGTAAATTTAGTTGGTTTTGGCAAACTTAGATTGGTTAGTAGCAACATTACCTTAAGGTTTGAGTAGAAAAGAAGAAAGAAGTGTTTGTAGTTACATCACTTCAGTTTTCCTTCATGTTTGGCTTATAAGCATTATTATTCTCAAAGTTAAAATCATTGTACCTTCAAGGAAGTTTGCATGATTGTTCCTATTATATGTATGTTTGTTTGTTTCATGCAACTCTTATGCTTGCTACCCAGCCTTGCTAGCCAAAAACCTGTATTGAGAGGAAATACTTCTCGTGCATCCAACTCCCAAAAACCAAGTTACTTCCAAAGAGTCAACTATAAATTCCTATGCATGGTATTTTGAGCCATTCCAAGTAAATTTTCATGTGCTACCTTTTGAAAACCTTCAAACACTTCTCATTTGGTGCCACTGTTTTTAGCTCATGAGGATGTAGTGGATGGGTTTGTTATCTTCCATACTAAATTAAGTACCCCTCGACTAGGCAGCTTCATCTGCTCGTCATTAATTTTGCAAGGGAGCTGGTCAGACCATTGTAATCTCAAAAAGAAAAGAAAAAGGCACTCCTCCTTGGTTTGTGAAAGTTGGTGGGCACCCGATGGAATCGGTTAGCCATGGTTTGAGAAAGGAAAAGGTGGGGAGGAGTGGCAAGTTATAAAAGAGCACCAATGTGCCAATTAATCAACATCTCGGAACCGCTCTCACTTGTTTAGTATGGAAGATATCAAGAACTCCGTTGCTAGTCATTGACAAAAGCAACCACCTCTCAAAACAACTTTTACCTCTGTTTTACAAATGAAAAGCTCTAGCACATTTTAATCACTGCTTCCCTCTGCGAAGGGCCTGTCTTTTACTTTCATGTTGAGTCAACCTATTCCCTTCTATCTCAAGCAAGCATTTGAGCTGTTATGTTTCACTCATCCATATGTTGATCCGTTTAATCATGTTTACTAACTTCTTTTGTTAGTACAATGCTTTTGTCTGAAGGAATATATCTTTGAAAGCTTTCTATGAATGCAAAAGTTTGTTTCATTGAGCATATGGTTTTTGCTATATTAGCTCTGTTTTAAAAAGGCTCCGTTCAAAAATAAGTATAGTTTGTTCATTGTTCTCTGACCAAGAACTAAGGTTTGCCACCACCAATTATAGTTTACCTTGTGCATCCTTATTTGTGATTCCCTTTTACTTATTGCAAGTCTATATCATATAAAGGGAAGTTGTTGTCTATTATAAATTGTGCCTTGGTGAATGTGATGCTTCTTGTCAGTATTTTGATTATCGACACTTCACTCCATAAACCCGTGGTCATGTTTACCGAGTTTAGTTTTCGCTTGGGGACAAGCGAGGTCTAAGCTTGGGGGGTTGATACGTCCATTTTGCATCACTATTTTGTATCATAATTTACTGTTATTCATTGATATATTTCACATTTAGAGATGATACTTATGTTGTTTCCTCTATTTTTACATGTTTGATGATCATTGGAGGATTTGCTACCAGAGTCAGGATTCTGCTAGAAAAAGGACCGTCAAGACACCATATTTTGGAAGATCAGGAAATTCCAGAAAAATACCAGGAAATTATATTTTACTAGAAGACTGAAGTACCAGAAGGAGGAGGCGAGAGAGGCCACAGGGCAGCCTCACCACCAGGGGGCGCGGCCCAGCCCCTGGCCGCGCCGCCCTATGGTGAGGGCACCCTGGCCCACTTCTGCCATCGCCCCTTCACGTATTTCATCATCCCCAAAAACCTAAGTCAAGGGGGGCTCAGAGATAGACACCGCCGCCTCTGCGGGGCGGAAAACACCAAGGAGAGAAAAGCTCTCCGAAAGGCAGAAATCTACCTGGGAAATTCCTTCTCGGAGAGGGGAGATCGTCGCCATCGTCATCATCATCACGCCGGACTTTATCGGGATCATCATCACCATCATCCCCATCACCAGCACCTTCATCTCCACCATCACCACGCCATCCCGCTGTAACATCTTGAGTTGAATCTTGTCAAATTCTTAGGGGAAACTTTCCCGGTGCTGATTACTCTTGTGGTTGATGCTATTGAGTGGAACCATTGAATTAAGGTTTATGTTCAGATTATTATTTACAATTATTTCACCTCTGATCATGATCCATATAATGTCTTGTGAGTAGTTCGTTTAGTTCTTGAGGACATGGGAGAAGTCAAGTCGTTAGTAGTGGAATTATGTTGAGTAATATTTAATGGTTTGATATTCATTTGTTGTGGTGCTATTTCACTAGTGGTGTCATGTGAACGTCGACTACATGATACTTCACCATTTATGGGCCTAGTGAGATGCATTGTGTATTTGGCTACCAATTGTGGGGTTGCTGGAGTGACAGAAACCTAAACCTCCGTTGGGAAACCATTGCACCAGGGAGCGTAGGATCTTAGAGTTTAAGGCTATGGTTAGATTTATCTTAATTACTTTCTTGTAGTTGCGGATGCTTGTAAGGGGTACAATCAAAAGTGTGTATTTATCCTAGTAAGGGTAGTGCGCTAGCACAGGTTCACCCCCATAACACTTATCAAACCAATAAAGATTATTTAGCGGTATGAAGCGAAAGCACTTGACAGAAACTCCCGTGTGTCCTCGAGAACGTTTGTTCATCATAAGTTACACAACCGGCTTGTCCTTTGTTCTAGAAAGGATTGGACCACTTGCAGCAATTATTACTATTGTCTTTTATTTACTCGTACTTTATTTATTTGCGTTACCAAATACCCCTAAAAACCTGTTTGCTAGTATTTACAGTGAATCCTTGATGAAAACCACTTGTCAACACCTTCTGCTCCTCGTTGGGTTCGACACTCTTATTTATCGAAAGTGCTACGATACACCCCCTATACTTGTGTGTTATCACCTATCAATAGGTAGTGGTTCTATAATTGGGAAAGATAACATTGAAGACTTCTTTAATCATGTCAGTAAGCACAAAGATGTTGAGGATAGATCTTTAGCCGAACTTTCTCCTAGTTATGAAGTTGCTACTGCTTACTTGGTTCACATGTTGGAGGCTAGGTTTGTTAACCTTAATCCCTTTATGCAGCAAATGTTTCTTAAACTTCATGATATCGAAGACTCTGAAAAGAGAGATTTTATTTTGGAGACTTTGCGTAAATAATTTAGAGATGTTGTCATAGAAGCTAGGAAAGTTTTTGAGCATTTTAATATGCTTGGCTCACATATAGATGTTGTTGGTACAAATAAGGAATAAATCAAAGTACCAATACCTTTCAAACTCGTAGGAATGCATGAAGCTTTGGAAAAGAATTTTGATTGGATTGTTCCTGAAAACCCTTTTGATGAAAGTAGTGAACCCAAGAGTGTTCATAGAGGATCTTCTAAAACTCATTTGGATAAAATACAATTCCTTGTTAAAAAGACTTCTGCTATTGATCTTGATGCTTCTTCATTCGAAAATACTTGATTCTCACTTTCTGCGCCTAGCTCAAAGGCGTTAAAGAAAAGCACTCTTGGGAGATAACTCAATGTTTTCTTTTCAGTACTTTTTCTTTTTGTTGAGTCTTGGAAGTTATTACTACTATAATGACCAGTCCTTATCATTTTTATTTCATTTTTGTGCCAAGAAGAACCTCTAATTGGAGGAAGGTAAGATTTGGGGAAGTTGCTGTCCTGAAATAGATTTCTGTGCTGTACCGTAAAAATTCGTGAAAATTCCCAGAATGTTATTTTGATCTGTGATTTCTTATGCACATGCCCCAGGTTATTATCTAACTTTCATTAGTTTTGTACTTTTCGATTTGAGCAATAGAAGATTTTCAAAAAAAAATTGATCTTTACCAGCTGTTCTGTTTTGACAGATTTCTGCCACTATTTGCATTTGCCTCTTGATCTCTTTCTTTTTGAGTTCTTTTGATCACGGAACTTTTTGAGGAAGTTGCTATAGTATCTTATGTGTTGATATATGTTATAATTGAGTTGAAACTGAACTAGGAGTGGATTTACTATCTTGCATAAACTAATGTTGCTAATAAGAATTGTGTGAAGTTTTGTATAAAGGAAGTTTTCAAATGTAGGGAAAGGAGAATGATGACATGAGATGAAGTATGGACAAAATCTCAAGATTGGGGATGCCCATTTCACCCCAATAAATATCCAAGAAGTACAAGAGTCAAAGCTTGGAGATGCCCCATGGCACCCCTTCTTCATCAACAAAAATATCAGGTCATCTTTCAAGACACTATATTTTTATTGCTTCATATGCTATGTGTTTTTTTGGAGCGTCTTTATTTTTGCTTTCAGTTTTCTTTTGTTTTATTTGCTGCAATAAATGGTTGGACGCCAACATGTTTCTTTTGGAGAAGACTGATACATCTCAAATGAGTCTATAATTTTTGATGCTCCATGCTTGTTTATGCACTATTTGCTTTGTGTTTTATTACACTTCGTGGCATTTTTATGTATTTTCCATAACTAACCTATTAACGAGATGCCACAGTGCCAGTTCCCTGTTTTCTGCTATTGTGTGTTTCAGAAAAGCTACACAGGAAATATTCTCGGAATTGGACGAAACAAAAGCCAAAGTTCCTATTTTTCTTGAAGCGTGACGGAGTCCAAAGCTGAGACGGAGGGGAGCCAGAGGGCAGCCACACCCCCCCCCATGGCGCGGGCCACCCCCTGGCTGCGCCGGGGCCTGGTGTTGGCCCCTGGTCCACCTCCTGACGCCGCCCTTCCGCCTATATATTCCCCTCGACAGGAAAACCCTAAGGACCCGATCAATTTTCCACAAAACATACTGCAAGCTGCCATCGTCATCGACGCGAGATCGGGAGGGTTTAGAAGCTCTTCACGGCACCCTGCCGGAGAGGGGAATCACTGCTAGAGGCCTTCTTCATCACCATGCCTGCCTCCGAAGTGATGTGTGAATAGTCTACCTTAGACTACGGGTCCATAGCAGTAGCTAGATTGTTGTCATCTCCTCCATGTGCTTCATGTTTAGATCTTGTGAGCTGCCTATCATGATCTAGATCATCGTTGTGTAATTCTACATGTTGTGTTTGTTGGGATCCGATGAATATTGGTACTTTGTCAAGTTGATCTATTGATTTATCATCTTTATGTTATCTCTATATTGTTTATGATCTTGCATGCTCTCCATTGCTGGTAAATATCTTGTCCGAGTAGATGTCCAAGAGGGAGTATTTATGCTCGATAGTGGGTTCATGCCTCTAGTAACTTGGGGGAGTGACAATAACCTCTAAAGTTGTAGATGTGATGTTGCTACTAGGGAGAAAACAACAATCTTGTGTTCAAGGACATTTGTATTGTTTACATTACACACTTTGCTTAAGGCGATAATCTGTTGCTTGCAACTTAATACCCAACGGTTGCTCGGATGACATCCGGCGGGTGGATTATTAGTCATAGATGCAGTTGGATTACGGTCTATGTATTATGTTGTAATGCCCAAGTAAATCTCATAGTGATCCTCATGACATTTGTACGCTTGCTTTATTCTATCAATTGCCCAACTATAATTTGTTTACCCAGCATGTTATTTATCTTATGGAGAGAAACCTCTAGTAAATTGTGGACCCCGGTCCATTCTTTTACATTGTTATTACCATTTAACATTTACTCGCTTTATTTACATTCTTGCAAACTAATATCTTTTACCACTCAATACGCTTAATTCTTTATTTACAGCAAACCGGTGAGATTGACAACCTCACAGTAAGTTGGGGCAAAGTACTTGGTTGTGTTGTGTGCAGGTTCCACGTTGCTACTGGTGCAAAGCTACGCCCTGGACGAGGCGCCATATATAAATTGTCTGAAGCTGTCACGAAGCTAGCGAGCATCAACCTTCGGAAGTTGGTTCTTTCTCCTACTGGTTCGATAAAGCTCGGTTTCATACTGAGGGAAGACTTGCTGCTGTGCTCATCATACCTTCCTCTTGGGGTTCCCAACTGGGCGGACATCTATACACCATCAAGCAATTTTTCTGGTGCCGTTGCCGAGGACTAAAGAAGAAGAAGCTCCCACGTCAACTACGCGCCAGCAATTTTTTCTGGCACCGTTGCCAGGTGATACGTCTCAAACGTATCTATAATTTTTGATGCTCCATGCTTGTTTTTACACCATTTGCTTAGTGTTTCGTTACACTTCGTGGCGTTTTTATGCATTTTCCGGAACTAACCGATTAACAAGATGCCATACTGCCAGTTCCCTGTTTCTGCTGTTTTTGTGTTTCAGAAAAGTCACACAGGAAATATTCTCAGAATTGGACGAAACAAAAGCCAAACATCCAGAAATTTACCGAAGCTTCCAGAGAACCGAAGAGGAGATGGAGAGGGGCCATGAGCAGGCCACACAATAGGGCGTCGCGGCCCAGGCCCTGGCCGCTCCCCCTATGTGTGAGGCCACGTCGGTCCACCTCTGACGATGCCCCTTCGCCTATAAAGACCCCCCGATGGGAAAAACCTAAACACCCGATCAATTTTCCAGAAACACATTGCGATCCGCCGCTGTCATCAACCCGAGATCGGGAGGGTCCAGAAGCTCTTCCCGGCACCCTGCCGGTGAGGGGAATCGCCACCAGAGGTCTTCTTCATCGCCATGCTTGCCTCCGGCGCGATGAGTGAGTAGTCTACCTTGGACTATGGGTCCATAGCAGTAGCTAGATGGTTGTCTTCTCCACCATATTCTTCATGTTTAGATCTCGTGAGCTGCTTTACATGATCGAGATCACCGTTATGTAATTCTACATGTTGTGTTTGTTGGGATCCGATGAATATTGGTGTTATGTTGAGTTGATGTGCTGAATATTATCTTATGTTATCTCTATGTTGTTTATGATCTTGCATGCTCTCCGTTGTTAGTAGCTATCTTGGCCAAGTAGATACTAGTGACTCCAAGAGGGGGTATTTATGCTCGATAGTTGGGTTCATGCCTCTATTTAATCTGGGGGAGTGACAGAAACCTCTAAGGTTGTAGATGTCCTGTTGTCACTAGGGAGAAAACAACATTCTTATGTCCAAGGGCATATGCTTTGTTTACATTACACACTTTTCTTAATGCAGTTATCTGGTGTTCGCAACTTAATACTCGAGGGGTGTTCGGACAATATCCCCGTGAGTGGATTATTAGTCATAGATCCAGTTGGATGGCGGTCTATGTATTTTGTTGTAATGCCCAGAGTAAATCTCATAGTGATCCTCACGACATATGCACGTTATCTTTATTCTATCAATTGTCCAACTGTAATTTGTTTACCCAGCATGTGTTATTTATCTTATGGAGAGACACCACTAGTGAACTGTGGACCCCGGTCCAATTTCCTTTATATTGCTATGACCTGTTTACTTTACTTGCATTGCTTACTTTCTCGCATACTACTATTGCTTTCCACTCGATATGCTCATACCTTTGTTTACAGCAAACCGGTGAGATTGACAACCTCATCGTAAGTTGGGAGCAAAGTATTTGGTTGTGTTGTGTGCAGGTTCCGCATTGCTACTAGTTGAAGATGCACCGACAAGAATCGTAAGCGGCGCCCTTGTTGGAAGTCACTAGGCTAGCAAGCATCATCTTCTGGAGTTTGGCTTTTTCCTGGATTCGATAAACCTTGGTTTCTTACTGAGGGAAAATTTGCTATTGTGCTCATCATACCTTCCTCTTGGGGTTCCCAACTGGACGGTGAATTTACATCAACACTGTGCCGCATCAAGCTAATTTTCTGGCGCCATTGCTGGGGAAAAAGAAGACTTCTGCAAGGGTAGTTTCTCACGCACATCCTTTACTTCGTTTTAGTTTTGCTTTACTTTATTTTTACTTGTTTCATTTTATCAAAAACACAAAAAAATTAGTATCCTTATTAGTTGTTACTTTATTACTTTTAGTTCATTATGTTGTTTCCTAAGTATGTTTTGGAGGACCTCTCAGTAGGTAGTGGTTCTATTATTGGGAAGAGTAATATTGAGGAGTTCTTTAATCATATTAGTATGCATAAAGATGTTGAGGAAAAATCTTTGGCTGAGCTTGCTCCTAGTTACGAAGTTGCTTCTGCTTATTTAGTTCATATGCTAGAAGCTAGGTTTGCTAGCCTTAATCCTTTTATGCAACACATGTTTCTTAAGCTTCATGATATTGAAGACCCCGAAAAGAAAGCTTATATCTTGGAAACTATGTGTAGAGAATTTAGAGATGTTGCCATTGAAGCTAGGAAAGTTTTTAAGCATTTTAATAAGCTTGGCTCGCATGTAGAGGTTGTTGGTACAACCAATGAAGATTTCAGAGTACCTATACCTTGTAAGCTTGTAGGAATTCATGATGCTTTGGAATTGAATTTTAATTGGATTTGCCCTGAAAATATTTTTGATGAAAGTAGTGTACCAAAGCGTGATTACAAAGGATACTCAAAAACTCATTTGGACACAATTCAATTTATTGTTGAAAAGACTTCTACAGTTGATCTTAATGCCTCTTTTGATATTACTTGATTTGCACTTTCTGCGCCTAGCTCAAAGGTGTTAAAGAAAAGCACTCTTGGGAGATAACCCAATGTTTACTTTCAGTTCTTTCTCTTTTATTTGAGTCTTGGAAGTTATTACTACTGTAATAACTGCTCCTTATCCTTTTTATTTAGTTTTTGTGCCAAGAGAAACCTCTAATTTGAGTGAGGTAAGATTTGGGGATGTTGCTGTCCTAAAACAGAATTCGTTGCTGCACCGTAAAAATTCGTGAAAATACTCAGAATATCTTTTTGACCTGCGATTTCTTATGCATATGACCCAGGTTATATCCAAACTTTCATTTGTTATACACTTTTTGATTTGAGCAACAGAAAACCCTCTAAAAATTTGACCTTTGTCAGCTATTCTGTTTTGACAGATTTCTGCCATTATTTGTGTTTGCCGCTCGATCGCTTTTTTTTTTAGTTCTTTTGATCATGGAACTTTTGGGGAAGTTGCTACAGTAGTATATGCTTTATATGTGGTGGTTTTCAGTTGAAATCTGAAGAAAAAAAAGGGTTGATTCATTGCTATGCTTACACTAATGTTTCTAATAGAATTGTGTTTAGTTTTGTATGAAGGAAGTTTTCAAGTGTAGGGATTGGAGAATGATGAGATGAGTTGAAGAATGGATAAAAGCTCAAGCTTAGGGATGTCCAGGCACCCCAAGAAATATCCAAGAAGTACAAGCGTCAAAGCTTGGGGATGCCCCCGAGGCACCCCTTCTTCATTGGCAAAAATCAGGTCACCTTTCAACACACTATATTTTTATTGCTTCATGCATTATGCGTTTTTCTTAGAGCGTCAGTTGTTTTAGTTTTCAGTTTTGTTTAGTTTTGTTTGCTGCAATAAATGGTTGGATCGTAACAAATTCCTTTTGGAGAAGTTGCCTTGCTTTTCATTTGCCAAGAACGCTCCGTTTTTCACTCTTATCGTTCAACGAGTGTTCTGTTTTTCTAGAACTGCGTTTAGTTTTCATTTTTCGCCTTAATTTTTGTTCAGATCTTCCTATATCTTTGCATCAATGTGTATTTTTACCTCTGGTCCATGTTGGTTTTCATCAAAAGAGTTGTTTCAAAAAGGTTCGAATGGTGTTGGAAAAGAGAAAATGTTTCATGCAAAAAGGTGGTACAAAAAGGAGCTTGTGTAGACTGCGGCCTAGACTTTTGCATGTCATGCTTGATGTCTTTTTGATAGTATGCTTAGTGGTTTTGCTGTAGCATGACTTGTCTCAAATGACTGAGATTGCTTAATGAGCCTTTGAAAAATCATGCGCTGTTTTTATTATTTGGAAGCATTAATTTGGTTTTCTCCTTTGATGCTTTATTTGGGTTGACTTGGTGCATTCTCACACATGTTTGACTCATACAAAGTCGCCATAAGCCTCTATGATCATTTAGTTTTTGACTTTTGATGCCATCTTATGCTTCTTTTAATGTTGCTTTGTCGCTTTGCATGATTATAGCCGTTATTGCTCTCTTAGTTGGTCGCTCCCAGTCTTTTGCTAGCCCTCGTTTTATACTGAGTATGAGCTCTACTCGTGTATCCAACTCCTAAAAACCAAGTTTTCCATTGTGTCCACTATAAATTCCTATGCATGGTATTTGCAAGCCATTCCAAGTAAATTTTCATGTGCTACCTTTCAAAACTTTTAACTACTTCTCAATTTGTGCCACTGTTTTTAGCTCATGGGGACGTAGTGGTCGGAATTGCTATCTTCCATATTAAATTAAGTACCCCTCGACTAGGCAGCTTCATCTGCTCATCATTAATTTTGCAAGGGAGGTGGTCAGACCATTGTAATCTAATTCTAAAAAATGAAAAAGAGCACTCCTCCATGGTATGTGAAAGTTGGTCGGCACCCGATGGAATCGGTTAGCCATGGTTTGAGAAAGGAAAAAAGGTGGGGAGGAGTGCCAAAGCTTTATAAAAGAGCACCAATGTGCCAAATTTTCAAAGAACTCAGAACCGCTCTCACTTGTTTATTATGGAAGATAGCAAGTCCCCATTGCCAGTCGTTGACATGAAACAACCACCTCTCAAAATAAATTTTTATCTCTATTTTACAAATGAAAAGATCTAGCACATGTTTATTCACTGCTTCCCTCTGTGAAGGGCCTTTCTTTTACTTTTATATTGAGTCACCACCTTCTATCTTTATGCAACGTCTAAGAGAGCATAGTTGTCATTCTGAGTATAATGTGCATTGTCCCAAAGTTTTCATTGATTGATTCATGATGTTGGTTTCACTTGTTCTTAAATTACTTGTATCTAGTCGCCCTCTTAAACTTGAAGGTGTCCTATGCATTTATGTTTTGCTCTCTCATGAGGGACAAGCTGAAAACCATTTGTATGTTTTTCCATATGATTTGAACACACGTTTGACTTTCATTGTTTCATTTTTATGATCTTTTGTTTGTGTTCTTTTTCATGTTATAACATGGTTGCTAAGTTTCTTCTATCAAGATTATGTCTTTCATGCCCATGTTTAAGTTCTTTTGATCCTAACACTCAATACTTACATAGATGATCAAGATTGTGCAGGTGCATGTCACCTCAAAAATTATTTCTTTTGTTATCACTTACCTACTCGAGGACGAGCAAGAGTTAAGCCTGGGGATGCTAATACGTCTCAAACGTATCTATAATTTTTGATGCTCCATGCTTGTTTTTACACCATTTGCTTAGTGTTTTGTTACACTTTGTGGCGTTTTTATGCATTTTCCGGAACTAACCTATTAACAAGATGCCATAGTGACAGTTCCCTATTTTCTGCTGTTTTTGTGTTTCAGAAAAGTTACACAGGAAATATTCTCGGAATTGGATGAAACAAAATCCCAACATCTAGAAATTTACCAAAGCTTCCAGAGAACTGAAGAGGAGACGGAGAGGGGCCACGAGCCGGCCACATAATAGGGCGGCGCAGCCCAGGCCCTGGCCGCGCCCCCTATGTGTGAGGCCGACTCGGTCCACCTCTGACGATGCCTCTTCGCCTATAAAGACCCCCCGACGGGAAAAACCTAAACACCCGATCAATTTTCCAGAAACACATCGCGATCCACCGCTGTTGTCGACCCAAGATCGGGAGGGTCCAGAAGCTCTTCCCGGCACCCTGCCGGAGAGGGGAATCGCCACCGGACGTCTTCTTCATCGCCATGCTTGCCTCCGGCGCAATGAGTGAGTAGTCTACATCGGACTATGGGTCCATAGCAGTAGCTAGATGGTTGTCTTCTCCACCATGTGCTTCATGTTTAGATCTCGTGAGCTGCTTTACATGATCAAGATCACCGTTATGTAATTCTACATGTTGTGTTTGTTGGGATCCGATGAATATTGGTGTTATGTTGAGTTGATGTGCTGAATATTATCTTATGTTATCTCTATGTTGTTTATGATCTTGCATGCTCTCTGTTGTTATTAGCTATCTTGGCCAAGTAGATACTAGTGACTCCAAGAGGGGGTATTTATGCTCGATAGTTGGGTTCATGCCTCTATTTAATCTGGGGGAGTGACAGAAACCTCTAAGGTTGTAGATGTGCTCTTGTCACTAGGGAGAAAACAACATTCTTATGTCCAAGGGCATATGCTTTGTTTACATTACACACTTTGCTTAATGCAGTTATCCGTTGTTCGCAACTTAATACTCGTGGGGTGTTTGGACGATATCCCCATGAGTGGATTATTAGTCATAGATGCAGTTGGATGGCGGTCTATGTATTTTGTTGTAATGCCCAGAGTGAATCTCATAGTGATCCTCACGACATATGCACGTTATCTTTATTCTATCAATTGCCCAACTGTAATTTGTTTACCCAGCATGTGTTATTTATCTTATGGAGAGACACCACTAGTGAACTGTGGACCCCGGTCCAATTTCCTTTATATTGCTATCACCTGTTTACTTTACTCGCATTGTTTACTTTCTCGCATACTACTATTGCTTTCCACTCAATACGCTCATACCTTTGTTTACAGCAAACCGGTGAGATTGACAACCTCATCGTAAGTTGGGAGCAAAGTATTTGGTTGTGTTGTGTGCAGGTTCCGCGTTGCTACTAGTTGAAGATGCACTGACAAGAATCGTAAACGGCGCCCTTGTTGGAAGTCACTAGGCTAGCAAGCATCACCTTCTGGTGTTTGGCTTTTTCCTGGATTCGATAAACCTTGGTTTCTTACTGAGGGAAAATTTGCTACTGTGCTCATCATACCTTCCTCTTGGGGTTCCCAACTGGACGGTGAATTTACATCAACACCGTGCCGCATCACCGGGGAGAAAGAGGATTTATGCAAGGGGAGTCTCTCGCTTCCAATATTTTACTTTGTTATTGTTTTGCTTTATTTTATTTTTGCTTGCATCTTTTTATAAAAAATACAAAAAAAGTTAGTTCCTTTGATAGTTGGTATTCGTTACTTTTACTTTTAGTTCATTATGTTGTTCCCTAAGTATGCTCTGGAGGACCTTACAATAGGTAGTGGTTCTATAATTGGGAAAGGTAACATCGAGGAGTCCTTTAATCATATTAGTATGCATAAAGATGTTGAGGATAGATCTTTAGCTGAACTCGCTCCTAGTTATGAAGTTGCAACTGATTTAGTTCACATGTTGGAGGATAGTTTTGTTAACCTTAATCCTTTGATGCAACAAATGTTTCTTAAGCTTCATGATATCGAAGACTCTGAAAAGAAAGACTTTATTTTGGAGACTTTGCGTAGAGAATTTAGAGATGTCACTATAGAAGCTAGGAAAGTTTTTGAGCATTTTAATAGGCTTGGCTCACATGTAAATGTTGTTGGTACAACCAAAGCAGACATCAAAGTACCAATACCTTGCAAACTTGTAGGATTGCATGAAGCTTTGGAAAAGAATTTTGATTGGATTGTTCCTGAAAACCCTTTTGATGAAAGTAGTGAACCCAAGAGTGTTCATAAGGGATCCTCAAAAACTCTTGGATACAATAAAATTCATTGTTGAAAGGACTTCTGCAATTGATCTTAATGCTTCATCGCTTGATAATACTTGATTTCCACTTTCTGCGCTAAGCTCAAAGGCGTTAAAGAAAAGCACTCTTGGGAGATAACCCAATGTTTTCTTTTCAGTACTTTTTCTTTTTGTTGAGTCTTAGAATTTATTACTACTGTAATGACCTCTCCTTGTCATTTTTATTTCGTTTTTGTGCGAAGAAGAACCTCTAATTTGAGGAAGGTAAGTTTGGGGAAGTTGCTGTCCTGAAACAGATTTCTGCGCTGCACCGTAAAAATTTGTGAAAATTCTTAGAATATCTTTTTGATCTGCGATTTCTTGTGCACATGCCCCAGGTTATTTCCAAACTTTTATTAGTTTTGCACTTTTCTATTTGAGCAACAGAAGGTCCTCAAAAAATCGATTTTTGTCAGTTGTTCTGTTTTGACAGATTCCGCCACTATTTGTGTTTGCCTCTCGATCGCTTTCTTTTGAGTTCTTTTGATCACGGAACTTTTGAGGAAGTTGCTATAGTAGATTATGCTTTAATGGATGGTATATTTGAGTTTGAAACTAAACCAAAAGAGTACATTTACTATCATGCTTACACTAATGTTGCTAATAGAATTGTGTGAAGTTTTGTATGAAGGAAGTTTTCAAGTGTAGGGAAAGGAGAGTGATGAGATGAGATGAAGTATGGACAAAACCTCAAGCTTGAGGATGCCCATGTCACCCCAATAAATATCCAAGAGGTACAAGTGTCAAAGCTTGGGGATGCCCCCGAGGCACCCCTTCTTCATGGGCAAAAATCAGGTCACCTTTCAAGACACTATAATTTTTATTGCTTCATGTACTATGCATTTTTCTTGGAGCGTCTTTACTTTCGCTTTCTATTTTCTTTTGTTTTGTTTGCTGTAATAAATGGTTGGACCCCAAAAAATTTCTTTTGGAGAAGACACACTCCGTTTTTCATTGCCAAGAACACTCTAGTTTTCACTCTTATCATTCAACGAGCGTTCTCTTTTTCTAGTACTGCGTTTGGCTTTCATTTTTCGCCTTGATTTTTGTTCAGATCTTGTTATATCTTTGTATCAAGGAATATTTTGACCACTGGTCTGAAAGGAATATGCCCGAGAGGCAATAATAAAGTTGTTATTATATTATACCGTGTTCATAATAGATGTTTATTTCTCATGCTAGAATTGTATTAATTGGAAACATTAATACGTGTGTGATTAATAAACTAAAAGGTTCCTAGTAAAGCCTCTCTTTTATGCTAGCTCGTTGATTAACCGATGATCAAGGTTTCCTGATCATGAACATTGGATGTTGTTAATAACAAGATCATATCATTAGAAGAATGATGTGATGAACACTCACACCCATAGTACGAATAGCAATATGATCAAGTCATCAGGTTTCATTTCTATATCAAACTCATACGAAATAGTTCTAATCCTCAGACCAGGAGATCATGTTAATCACTGATACCATAAGAGCACTTTGATGATATCAAATGTCACACCGTAATAGGGTGATTATAAAAGTTGATTTGGGTATTCTAAAAGTAGTAGTTGAGGCTCATGGATCAAGAGTGGAATTTGTCCGACCCGATGACGGGAAGATATTCTCTGGGCCCTTCTCGGTGATATTGCATTGAAATCGCTTGCAAGCATGTGACTAGGTCACGGGAATGCTTTATCACGGAAAGAGTAAAGAGACTGTCGGGAACGAGATCGAACTAGGTATGGTTGATACCAAATGATCGAATCTTGGACAAGTAATAATATCGCGAGACAAAAGGAATTAACTATGTTCGTTATTGGTTCACACGATCACTAGTTCATCATTGAGTAAGTGGGAGTCGTCATGGATTTCTAGATCCCACTGATGATTATTGATCGGAGAGGAGTCTCGATCATGTCCACGTTATTCACAAACCGTAGGGTGACACACTTAAGGTTCGTCGTCGTTTTTGAGTGGATACGATACTCCGATCTAATCACAGGACAACATGAGGGTTGTTTTAGAAAAGCACCGAAACTATTTCGGGATATCCAAATAACTCAAGGGTGTATTTATTTATGTTTGTTAATTGAATGAATTAACAAATATTAAAGAAATAAAATGTTTTATTAAATCAATAAGTGTGAATTTAATTAGCATGAATGCCATGCAAAATTAAAATGGGGGTTACCCTGTCCTCTCCTAGGGGCCGGCGCACCCCCCTAGGGGGCTGCCCTCTCCTCTCCTATAAAAAGACCCCCTCTCCTACATGTTCATGCTTGCTTGATCCCTTCCTCTCTCCCGCAGAGTTGCTGCCCAATATCCATCTTAGCTTAGCGAAGCTCTGCCGGATTGTTAGTTCATAGTTCATACCCTTGGAGAAGTATGTGTGGAGTGTCCGGCGGATCCCCTCTTCCGCTGCCCCGCTGGACCGTGGGCGTGAAGGAGACGACGACAAGTCATACGTGTGACCGAGTATGGAGGTGCCGCTGGTTGTGGCGCCTTGTACATGATCTTGAGATTGTCAAGTGAACAACTATGTTGACTATGTCAAGTGAACGACTATGTCGACTATGTGCGTCTTCATCGAGTCTCCATCGGCAATGTTTGTGCGGGAACGTAATACCCGCTTCCGGTCTTCGAGGGTTAGTTCTCCGTTTCTACCATCTCATAGAGTTTTCTTGGCTAGTTTGTGTTCATGCGTAGGAATTTTTTTTGTTTTCCATGCTACGAACCCATCATGGTCTATGTTGGTTTTCATCTCAAAAGAGTGGTTACAAAAAGGTTGAATGGTGTTGGAAAAGAAAAAAAAGTTTCATGCGTATAGTGGTACAAATGGGAGCTTGTTTAGACTGTGGCTTAGACTATTGCATGTCATGCTTGATGTTATTTTGATAGTATGCTTAGTAGTTTTTGCTGTAGCATGACTTTTCTCAAATGACTAAGATTGCTTAATGTGCCTTTAAAAGAATCATGCATTATTTTTGTTATATGGGAGCATATTATTGTGGTTTTCTCCTTTGATGCTTTATTTGGGTTGACTTGGCGCATGCTTACAACATGTTTGACTCTAACAAGTCGCCATAAGCCTCTATGATCATTTGGTTTTTGACTTGTGATACCACTTTATGCTTCGGTTAATGATGTTTTGTCGCTATGCATGATTATGGCCGTTATTGCTCTCTTAGTTGGTTGCTCCTAGTCTTTTGCTAGCCTTCATTTTGTACTGAGAGGGAATACTTCTCGTGCATCCAACTACCAAAAACCAAGTTTATTCCAAAGAGTCCACTATAAATTCCTATGCATGGTATTTGCAAGCCATTCCAAGTAAATTTTCATGTGCTACCTTTCAAAAACCGTTCAAAATACTTCTCATTTTGTGACACTGTTTTCAGCTCATGGGGACGTAGTGGTCGGATTTGCTATCTTCCATATTGTTTTATTCCAAAAAAAAGGAAAAAAAGAAAATAAAAAAGGCACTCCTTCATGGTATGTGAAGGTTGGTGGACACCCGATGGAATCGATTAGCCATGGTTTGTGAAAGGAAAAGAGGGGAGGAGTGCCAAGCTTTATAAAAGAGCACAAAAGTGCCAATCTCTCTCTCAAAAACTTGCTTAGTATGGAAGATAGTAAGAACCCCATTGATAGTCGTTGACAAGAACAACCACCTCTCAAAACAAATTTTTATCTCTGTTTAACAAATGAAAAGCTCTAGCACATGTTTAATCCCTGCTTCCCTCTATGAAGGGCCTTTGTTTTACTTTTATGTTGAGTCTCCACCTTCTACCTTTATGCACCGTCTAAGAGAGCATAGTTGTCATTCTGAGTTTAATGTGCATAGTCCCAAAATTTATTATTGATTGATTCATGATTATGGTTTTGCTTGTTCTTAAATTACTTGTATCTAGTTGCCCTCTTAAACTTGAAGGTGTCCTATGCATTTATGTTTTGCTATTCCATGAAGGAAAAGCTGAAAACAACTTTGCTATGTTTTTCTATATGCTCGAAACACACACTTGACTTTCAATGCATCATTACTCATGATCTTTTGTTTGTGTTACTTTTCATGTTATAACATGGTTGCTAAGTTTTATTGTCAAAATTATGTCTTTTATGCCCATGTTTAGAGTACTTTGATCTCAGCACTCAATGCTTTACATCGTTGATCAAGATTGTGTTGGTGCATGTCACCTCAAAAATTATTGTTTTGTTATCACTTACCTACTCGAGGATGAGCAGGAGTTAAGCTTGGGGATGCTTGATACGTCTCAAACGTATAAATAATTTTTGATGCTCCATGCTTGTTTATGCACCATTTGCTTTGTATTTTGTTACACTTCGTGGCGTTCGTGTGCATTTTCTGGAACTAACCTATTAACGAGATGCCACAGTGCCAGTTCCCTATTTTCTGCTGTTGTGTATTTCAGAAAAGCTACACAGGAAATAATCTCAGAATTGGACGAAACAAAAGCCAAAGTTCCCATTTTTCCTGAAGCGTGACGGAGTCCAAAGCTGAGACGAAGGGAAGCCAGAGGGCGGCCACACCCCCCATGGCGCGGGCCACCCCCTAGCCATGCCAGGGCCTGGTGTGGGCCCCTGGTCCACCTCCTGATGCCGCCCTTCCGCCTATATATTCCCCTCGATGGGAAAACCCTAAGCACCCGATCAATTTTCCACGAAACATACTGCAAGCCGCCTCCGTCGTCGACGCAAGATTGGGAGGGTCTAGAAGCTCTTCCCGGCACCCTGCCGGAGAGGGGAATCACTGCCGGAGGACTTCTTCATCACCATGCCTGCCTCCGGAGTGATGTGTGAGTAGTCTACCTTGGACATGGGTCCATAGCAGTAGCTAGATGGTTGTCATCTCCTCCATGTGCTTCATGTTTAGATCTTGTGAGCTGCCAATCATGATCAAGATCATCGTTGTGTAATTCTACATGTTGTGTTTATTGGGATCCGATGAATATTAGTACTTTGTCAAGTTGATCTATTGATTTATCATCTTTATGTTATCTCTATGTTGTTTATGATCTTGCATGCTCTCCGTTGCTAGTAGATATCTTGGCCGAGTAGATGCTAGTAACTCCAAAAGGGAGTATTTGTGCTCGATAGTGGGTTCATGCCTCTAGTAACTTGGGGGAGTAACAATAACCTCTAAATTTGTAGATGTGTTGTTGCTACTAGGGAGAAAACAACAATCTTGTGTTCAAGGACATTTGTATTGTTTACATTACACACTTTCCTTAAGGCGATAATCTATTGCTTGCAACATAATACCCAACGGTTGCTCGGATGACATCCGGTGGGTGGATTAGTCATAGATGCAGTTGGATTACGGACTATGTATTATGTTGTAATGCCCAAGTAAATCTCATAGTGATCCTCATGGCATTTGTACACTTGCTTTATTCTATCAATTGCCCAACTATAATTTGTTTACCCAGCAAGTTATTTATCTTATGGAGAGCCACCTCTAGTGAACTGTGGACCCCGATCCATTCTTTTACATTGTTATTACCGTTTACCATTTACTCGCTTTATTTACATTCTACTATCTTTTACCACTCCATACGCTTAATCCTTTGTTTACAGCAAACCGGTGAGATTGACAACCTCACTGTAAGTTGGGGCAAAGTACTTGGTTGTGTTGTGTGCAGGTACCACGTTGCTGCTGGTGCAAAGCTACGCCCTGGACGAGGTGCCATATATAAATTGTCCGGAGCTGTCGTGAAGCTAGCGAGCATCAACCTTCGGAAGTTGGTTCTTTCTCCTACTGGTTCGATAAACCTCAGTTTCATACTGAGGGAAGACTTGCTGTTGTCCTCATCATACCTTTCTCTTGGGGTTCCCAACTGGGCGGATATCTACACGCCATCAAGTAATGTTTCTGGCGCTGTTACCGGGGACTGAAGAAGAAGAAGCTCCCACGTCAACCACGCGCCAAAGACACACTCTGTTTTCATTGCCTAGAACACTCTAGTTTTCACTTTTATCGTTCAACGAGTGTTCTCTTTTTCTAGTACTGCGTTTAGCTTTTATTTTTTGCCTTCGTTCTTGTTTAGAACTTGTTAGTTCTTTGTAGCTAGGTGTGTTTAGATCTCTGGTCTTTGTTGGTTTTCATCTTTGGGAGTTGTTTCAAAAAGGTTGATTGGTGTTGGAAAAGAGTAAACCATTTTATGCTTATAGTGATGCAAAAAGGGAGCTTGTTTAGACTGTTGCTTAGACTTTATCATGTCATGCTTGATATTATTTTGATTATATGCTTAGTAGTTATTGTTGTAGCATGACTTGTCTCAAATGACTGAGAGTGCTGAATGTGCCTTTGAAAGAATCATGCGTTGTTTTTATCTTATAGAAGCATATTTTTGTGGTATTCTCCTTTGATGCTTTATTTGGGTTGACTTGGCGCATGCTTACACCATGTTTGACTTTAACCAGTCGCCTCAAGCCTCTATGATCATTTGGTTTTTGACTTGCGATACCACTTTATGCTTTGGTTAATAATATTTTGTCGCTATGCATGATTATGGCCGTTATTGCTCTCTTAGTTGGTCGCTCCCAGTCTTTTGCTAGCCTTCACCTATACTAAGAGGGAATACTTCTCGTGCATCCAACTCCCAAAACCCAAAGTTTTCCAAGAGTCCCCTACAAATTCGTATGCATGGTATTTCAAGCCATTCCAAGTAAATTTTCATGTGCTACCTTTCAAAAACCTTTAAATACTTCTCATTTTTTGACACTATTTTTAGCTCATGAGGACGTAGTGGTCGGGTTTGCTATCTTCCATATTGAATTAAGTACCCCTTGACTTGCATGCTTCATCTGCTCATCATTAATTTTGCAAGAGAGCTGGTCAGACCACTGTAACCTCTAAAAAAAGAAAAAGGCACTCCTCCATGGTATGTGAAAGTTGGTGGGCACCCGATGGAATCGGTTAGCCATGGTTTGAGAAAGGAAAAGGTGGGGAGGAGTGGCAAGTTATAACCACCTCTCAAACTTGTTTAGTATGGAAGTTAGCAAGAACCCCATTGCCAGTCGTTGACAAGAACAACCACCTCTCAAAACAATTTTTATCTCTGTTTTACAAATGAAAAGCTCTAGCACATGTTAAATCCCTGCTTCCCTCTGTGAAGGGCCTTTCTTTACTTTTATGTTGAGTCTTCATCTTCTACCTTTATGCACCGATTAAGAGAGCATAGTTATCATTCTGAGTATAATGTGCATGGTCCCAAAATTTATTATTAATTGATTCATGATTATGGTATTGCTTGTTCTCAAATTATTTGTATCTAGTCGCCCTCTTGAACTTTGAAGGTGTCCTATGCATTTATGTTTTGCTAGTCCATGAGGGACAAGCTGAATACCACTTTGCTATGATTTCTATATGCTTCAAACAAACATACACCTTTCAATGGATTATTACTCATGATCTTTTGTTTGTGTTTCTTTTCATGTTGTAACATGGTGCTAAGTTATATGGTTAGAATTATATCTCTTATGCCCATGTTTAGAGTACTTTAATCTTAGCATGCAATGCTTTACCTTAAGTTGATCAAGATTGTGTTGGTGCATGTCACCTCAAAAATTATTGTTTTGTTATCACTTACCTACTCGAGGATGAGGAGGAGTTAAGCTTGGGGATGCTTGATACGTCTCGAACGTATCTATAATTTTTGATGCTTCATGCTTGTTTAACACCAACTTCTTTGTGTTTTGTTTACACTTCGTGGTATTTTTATGCATTTTCTGGAACTAACCTATTAACAAGATGCCAAAGTGCCAGTTCCCTATTTTCTGCTATTTTAGTGTTTCAGAAAAGTTACACAGGAAATAATCTCGGAATTGGACGAAACGAAAGCTGAAGTTCCTATTTACCTGACATGAAGACGGAGTCCAGAGGAGAGACAGAGATGGACCAAGGGGCAGCCGCACCATAGGGTGGCACAGGCCACCCCTAGTCGCGCCACCAGGTGGTGTGACCGCCTGGTCCACCTCCTGACATCGCCCTTCCGCCTATAAATTCCCTTCAACGTGAAAACCCTGGGGGGATGAATACTTTTCTAGAAAACATAATACAAGCCGCCGCTGTCATCGTCCCACGATCAGGAGGGTCCAGAAGCTCTTCCCGACACCCTACCGGAGAGTGGAATCATCACCGGAGGCCTTCTTCATCACCATGCCAGCCTCCGTAGTGATGCGTGAGCAGTTTACCTTGGACTACGGGTCCATACAGTAGCTAGATGGTTGTCTTCTCCTCCATGTGCTTCATGTTTAGATCTTGTGAGCTGCCTATCATGATCAAGATCATCATTATGTAATTCTACATGTTGTGTTTGTTGGGATCCGATGAGTATTGAGTACTATGTCAAGTTGATTATTGATTTATCATGTCTATGTTATTTGTGATCTTGCATGCTCTCCGTTGCTAGTAGATATCTTGTCCGAGTAGATGCTAGTGACTCCAAGAGGGAGTATTTATGCTCGATAGTGGGTTCATGCCTCTAGTAATCTGGGAGAGTGACAATAACTACTAAGGTTGTAGATGTGTTGTTGCTACTAGGGATAAAACAACAATCTCTTGTTCAAGGACATTTGTATTGTTTACATTACACACTTTGCTTAAGGCGATAATCTGTTGCTTGCAACTTAATACCCAACAGTTGTTCGGATGATATCCGGCGGGTGGATTATTAGTCATAGATGCAGTTGGATTATGATGACCCACAAGTATAGGGGGTGTATCATTGTACTTTTGATAAATAAGTGTGTCAAACCCAATGAGGAGCAGAAGGTGTTGACAAGTGGTTTGGATCAAGGATTCTCTGTAAATACTAGCAAACGGGTTTTCAGGGGTATTTGATAATGCAAGTAAATAAAGTATGAATAAATAAAATACAATAATAGTAATTGCTCCAAGTGGCCCAATCCTTTCTAGAGCAAAGGACAAGCCGGTGGTGTAACTTATGATTACCAAACGTTCCTGAGGACACACGGGGGTTTCTGTCGAGAGCTTTTGCTTCATGCTGCTAAGTAATCTTCATTGGTTTGATAAGTGTTATGGGGGTGAACTTGTGCTAGTGTACTACCCTTACTAGAACCCTGCAAGCATCCGCAAATACAAGAAAGAAATTAAGATAAATCTAACCACAACCTTAAACTCTGAGATCCTACGCTCCCTGGTGCAATGGTTTCCTAACGGGGGTTTAGGTTTCTGTCGCTCTGGCAACCCCACAATTAGTAGCCAAATACACAACGCATTCCACTAGGCCCATAAATGGTGAAGTATCATGTAGTCAACATTCACATGACACCACTAGTAGAATAATACCACAACATAAATATCAAACCATTAAATATTACTCAACATAGTTTCACTACTAACATCTCGACTTCTCCCATGTCCTCAAGAACTAAACGAACTACTCACAAGACATCATATGGATCATGACCAGAGGTGAAATAATGGTAAATAAAAATCTGAACATAAACCTTAATTCAACGGTTCCACTCAATAGCATCAACTACAAAGGTAATCAACACCGGGAAAGTTTCCCCTAAGAATTTGACAAGATTCAACCCAAGATGTTACAGCGGGATGACGTGGTGATGGTGGAGATGAAGGTGCTGATGATGATGATGGTGATGATGATCCCGATGAAGTCCAGTGCGATGATGATGACGATGGCGATGATCTCCCCTCTCCGGGAAGGAATTTCCCCGATAGATTTCTGCCTGTCGGAGAGCTTTTCTCTCTCGCTGTTTTCCGCCCCGCAGAGGCGGTGGTGTCTATCTCTGATGCCCCCCTTCACTTAGGTTTTTGGGGACGACAATATACGCGAGGGGGCGATGGCTGTAGTGGGCCAGGGTGGCCTCACCACAGGCCGGCGCGGCCAGGGGTGGGCCCGCGCCACCTGGTGGTGAGCCCACCCTGCTGCTTCTTTTGCCTCCTCCTTCTGGCTACCTTCCTCTTCTGATATTATATGAATTTCTGGGTATTTATCTAGAATTGTTGATCTTCAGAAATATGGTGTCTTGATGGTCCTTTTTCCAGCAGAATCCTGACTCCGGCAGCAAGTTCTCCAATGATCATCAAACATGTAAAAACAGAGGAAACAACATAAGTATCATCTCTAAATATGAAATATATCGATGAATAGCAGTAAATTATGATACAAAATAGTGATGCAAAATGGACGCATCAACCCCCCCAAGCTTAGACCTCACTTGTCCCCAAGTGACGAGGGTTAACTCGACAAATGTCCTAGATGAAGGACTTAGGATCGGGGAGATAGGGCGTCGGATGAACTCGAAGGTAAAATCAATCAAACAAGGTGGCTATCAAAAGTAAACGTGGGTGTAAACCTAGCTTTCTTTCAATCTGTCCCTTACCGTCCCCTCCTAGCCCCTATATATAGGTGGCCAGGTCTCACGGATCGGGAGGGATCCAACACAGATTACAATATCGACATACGACATGAACTCGTATCTCGACCAGTATTACAATTGGGCCTAGCTTAACGGGCCTTAGGGGTAGTTAACTAACGGGCTCTATTATCTATACCCTTGTCACCAAGCGAAAACTGAACTTGGTAAACATGACCACAGGTTTATGGAGTGAAGTGTCGATAAAACAAATACAGACAAGAAGCATCACATTTACCAAGGCACAAGTTATAATAGACAGCAACTTCCCTTCATATAATATAGACTTGCAATAAGTAAAAGGGAATCACAAATAAAGATGCACAAGGTAAATCATGATTGGTGATGGCAAACCTTTGTTCTTGGTCAGAGAACAATGAACAGACTATACTTATTTTTGAACGGAGCCTTTTATAACAGAGCTAATATAGCAAAAACCATATATGCTCAACGAAACAAACTCTTTACAATCATATAAAGCTTTCAAAGATATATTCCTTCAGATAAAAGCATCATACTAAACAAAGGAAGATAGTAAACATGATTGAATAGATCAACATATAAATGAATGAAACATAACAACTCAAATGCTTGCTTGAGATTGAAGGGAATAGGTTGACTCAACATAAAAGTAAAAGATAGGCCCTTCGCAGAGGGAAGCAGGGATTAAACATGTGCTAGAGATTTTCATTTGTAAAACAGAGGTAAAAGTTGTTTTGAGAGGTGGTTGCTTTTGTCAACGACTAGCAACAGAGTTCTTGATATCTTCTATACTAAACAAGTGAGAGCGGTTCCAAGATATTGATTAATTGGCACATTGTGCTCTTTTATAGCTTGGCACTCCTCCCCACCTTTTCCTTCCTCAAACCATGGCTAACTGATTCCATCGGGTGCCCACCAACTTTCACATACCATGGAGGAGTGCCTTTTTTTTGTTCTTTTTCTCTTTTTTTAGATTACAATGGTCTGACCAGCTCCTTTGCAAAATTAATGATGAGCAGATGAAGCATGCAAGTCGAGGGGTACTCAATTTAGTATGGAAGATAACAAACCCAATCACTACGTCCTCATGAGCTAAAAACAGTTGCACAAAACGAGGAGTATTTGAAGGTTTTTGAAAGGTAGCACATGAAAATTTACTTGGAATGGCTTGAAATACCATGCATAGGAATTTATAGTGGACTCTTTGGAAGTAACTTGGTTTTAGGGATTGGATGCACGAGAAATATTCCCTCTCAGTACAGGTTTTTGGCTAGCAAAGCTGGGTAGCAAGCATAAGAGTTGCATGAAACAAACAAACATACATGTGATAGGAACAATCATGCAACCTTCCTTGAAAGTACAAACAATCTTAACTTGAGAATACAATTGCTTATGAGCCAATCATGAAGGAAAGCTGAAATGATGTATCTACTAACACTTCCTTCTTTTTCTACTCAAACCTCAAGGTAATGTTGCTACTGACCAAGCTAAGTTTGCCACAACCAACTGGATTTACTCATGCCCCCAAAGTGATACCAATACTAATCAACAAGACTAATCATATAAGAAAGATTGCAAACTAAGATAAAGTGCGTGGAAAGTAAATGATAAAACTTCTCATTAATATTTCTCTCACACCAAGGGATACATAGATAACCAACTAAAGGAGGATACTTCCACACTGCAAACTATTCTATAAGATAACTTCTCTATTCATGATATGACTCTACTTGAAAAGTAAATGGGTAAAAGATAATGATGTGATACCGCGGCACTCCCCCAAGCTTGGAACAAGCCAAAGGGATGCCAATACCAATGACGAATTACTCCTTCGGCAGTGGTGGCGAGTCTTTAATAAGCTTCTCAATAAGATCCTTCAACTCATAAATCTTTTAGGTGAGATTACGAATCATATCTAAATTGTGCTCAATCCGGCTCATGAACATGTCGGTCTGCGAATCCCAACTCTTGGTGTTATTTCCCCAACTTTCTTCGCTTTTTGAACTCTCTTTCTCTGCATGGTTAGAACGATCTATATCCCAACTATAGGGTAATTTTTCTTTTAGGCACCCTTTGAAATTGATGTTCATGTATGAGAGTATGGAAGGGGTTGTTGCCTGAAGAAGATGTCCTTGGAGCTAAGGAGTGACATGGAACACCTCCTCCAGTTCTTATACGCGCACTCTTCTTGAACTTGTCATGACTTGTCACCACCCTAATGCTTGCAATCATGGTGCTTGGGCATGAACGTTGGTCTTCTTCCATCTCTTCTTCTTTGGCTTCACTTTCAACTTCTTCCTTCAACTGGAGGTCTTGGTGATCATCTTCTGGAGGTGTCTTCTCCTTATCATTACTTGCGGAAGCCATGATGCCTCTAAAACTGAGAACAACTCCTGACAGAAAAAGATCGAAACAAAACACGACGAGAACACGATATGCAGACCTCGGGCAATCCGGGGGGTTATATAGGCGAAAATTAAACATCGAAACGAAGTCACAGGAGGAAACTGGGACAGAAACGAGTTCTGGGGTGGTCTCACCACAGGGTGGCGCGGCCAGGAGGGGGTCCGCGCTACCAGGTGGTGAGGAGCCACCGGACTCTGTTTCCAACCCGTTTTCGTCTCGTGATTTTTCATATTTAATAAAAACAACAAAAATATAAATAGAAAAACTTATCGTGAGCCTTTTCTGACTAGAACTGTTACCTATTCGGAAACGGACTCTGCAGTTTCCTGCATATGCTCTTTGATGAATTCTTCCGGAGTAATCATTTGAATAACATCGACATCTTCATTATAAGAATCTCCAGCAATATAATGTTTGAGTCTTTGCCCATTCACCACTTGCGTAGTGTTATCTTTAAGCGAAGCAATCTTTATCGCACCTGAGCGATACACCTCTTCAATAATAAAGGGTCCTTCCCATTTCAAGAGTAATTTTCCTGCAAAAAATCTGATATGAGACCTATACAATAGAACTTTCTCACCAACATGAAATTCTCTCTGAAGAATTCTCCTATCATGCCATTGCTTGACTTTTTCTTTGAAAAGTCTGGCATTCTCATAAGCTTTGTTTCTCCACTCATCTAAAGAACTTAAATCAAGCAACCTTTTCTTACCGGCGAGTTTAAAATCCCTATTAAGCTCTCTCACTACCCAAAAAGCTTTGTGTTCTAATTCCAAGGGCAAGTGACATGCTTTTCCGTAAACCATTTTGTAAGGAGACATGCCCATGGGGTTCTTATAAGCTGTTCTATAAGCCCATAAAGCATCATTCAACTTGCTAGCCCAATTTTTCCTAGATCTATTAACAGTCTTCTGCAAGATAGACTTGATCTCTCTATTCGATAGCTCTACCTGCCCACTAGTTTGGGGATGATAAGCAGAAGCAATTCTATGATTAACGTCATATCTAGCAAGAGTTTTCCTAAAACCGCCATGAATCAAATGAGAACCTCCATCAGTCATAAGATATCTAGGCACACCAAACCTAGGAAAAATAACATCCTTAAGCATTTTTAATGAGGTCTCACTATCGGCACTCTTCATTGGTATAGCTTCTACCCACTTAGTAACATAATCAACAGCTACAAGTATATGAGTATAACCTTCTGAAGGAGGAAAAGGACCCATAAAGTCAAATCCCCAACAATCAAATGGTTCAATAACAAGAGAATAACTCATAGGCATTTCATTATGTCTAGAAATATTACCAACTCTTTGACATTCATCACAAGATAAAACAAACTTTCTAGCATCTTTAAAAAGGGTTGGCCAATAAAAACCTGATTGTAGAACCTTTTGTGCAGTTCTATCTCCAGCATGATGTCCTCCATACGCACTACCATGGCATTTTCTCAATATCTCTTGTTGTTCATACTCTGGAACACATCTTCGCATAATACCATCAACTCCTTCTTTACATAAGTGTGGGTCATCCCAAAAATAATGCCTCAAGTCATAAAAGAATTTCCTTCTTTGCTGAGCTGTAAAAGTTGGAGGCAAATACTTGGAAACAATAAAGTTAGCATAATCAGCATACCAAGGATTCTCTCGCGAAGTCACCTTTATTGAAGCCAACTGTTCATTTGGGAAACTATCATTAACAGGAATAGGATCAAAAGAAATGTTTTCCAACCTAGACAAATTATCAGCAATAGGATTTTTAGCACCTTTCTTATCTACAATATGCAAATCAAACTCTTGTAAAAGCAACACCCATCTGATAAGCCTATGCTTAGCATCCTTCTTTGACATAAGATATCTAATAGCAGCGTGATCAGTATGAATAGTAACTTTTGGATCTATGATATAAGTTCTAAACTTATCACATGCAAAAACAACAGCAAGAAACTCTTTCTCAGTGGTAGCATAATTCTTCTGAGCAGCATCAAGAGTCTTACTAGCATAATGAATAATATTCAACTTCTTATCTAAGCGCTATCCAAGAACAGCACCCATAGCAAAATCACTAGCATCACACATAATTTTAAAGGGTAAATTCCAATCAGGTGGTTGAACAATGGGAGCAGTAGTTAAAGCCTTCTTAAGAGTTTTGAAAGCTTCCTTGCAATCATCATAAAAAAAATCGTACATCTTTTTGAAGAAGATTAGTAAGAGGCTTTGAAATCTTAGAGAAATCTTTAATAAACCTCCTATAAAAACCAGCATGACCAAGAATACTACGAATACCTTTAACATCCCTAGGACAGGGCATTTTCTCAATTGCTTCAACCTTTGCTCTGTCAACTTCAATACCTCTTTCGGAGATTTTATGCCCAAGAACAATTCCTTCATTCACCATAAAGTGGCATTTATCCCAATTAAGAACAAGATTAGTTTCTTCACATCTCTGCAAAACTTTATCAAGATTGTGCAAACAATTATCAAAAGAAGTTCCATAGACGAAAAAATCGTCCATGAATACCTCCACAATTTCTTCACAAAAACCATGAAAAATAGTAGACATGCATCTTTGAAAAGTAGCAGGAGCATTGCACAAACCAAAAGGCATACGTCTATAAGCAAAAGTTCCATAAGGACAAGTAAAAGTGGTATTCTCTTGATCTTGCTTTTTAACAGCAATCTGAGAGAAACCAGAATAACCATCAAGAAAACAAAAATGAGTTTTCTTAGATAACCTCTCTAGCATTTGATCTATAAATGGTAAAGGATAATAATCTTTCTTAGTAACTTTGTTGACCTTTCTAAAATCAATGCACATCCTATAACCAACTACTACCATTTGAGGAATAAGCTCGTTATTCTCATTAGGCACAACAATAATACCTCCTTTCTTAGGAACACAATGAACAGGACTAACCCATCTACTATCAGCAATAGGATAAATAATACCAGCATCAAGGAGCTTCAATACCTCATTTCTTACCACTTCCTTCATCTTAGGAATTAAGTGGCGTTGTTGTTCAACAACTGGCTTTGCATCTGGCTCCATGTTAATAGCATGCTAACATATAGTAGGAGAAATCCCTTTTAAATCATCAAGAGTATATCCCATAGCTCCTCGGTGTTTCCTCAATGTTTCTAATAACCTTTCTTCTTCCTTTCCTGAAAGTTTCGAACTGATAATAACAGGATATATCTTCTTTTCATCAATATAAGCATATTTAAGATCATCAAGTAAAGGTTTTAAATCAAAAACAGGATCTTCCTTGGGTGGCAAAGTGGTACCCAAATCTTCCACAGGTAAATTGTGTTTAATCAACGGTGGTTGATGAAAAAGAATATCGCCAATCTCATCTCTTTCTTCCCTGAAGACTTCACTTTCATGGTCCTCCATAAATTGCTGCAAAGCATTATTAGGAGCAAGAGCAATAGAGGCAAGCTGTTCAACTCAAAAATCTTCATTAGGCAATTCATTTTTTTAAGGAGCTTTAGTAAATTTAGAAAAATTAAACTCATAAGATTCTCCATCAAACTTAGTCAAAATTTTCTCCTTCTTACAATCTATAACAGCGCCACAAGTATTCAAAAGGGTCTACCAAAAATAATAGGACAAGTTTTACTAGCTTCTTTACCAAGTACTAGAAAATCAGTAGGATATTTAGTCTTACCACATAGAACTTCCACATCTCGAACAATACCAATTGGCAAGACAGTCTCTCTATTAGCAAGCTGAATAACTACATCAATATCTTCAAGTTCACAAGGGGCAATTTCATGCATGATTTCTTTGTAAAGCTCATAAGGAATAGCACTTGAACTTGCACCAATATCGCATAAACCATAATAGCAATGATCACCAATCCTGACAGAAAGCACGGGAGCACTTGTTTTCCTAGATCTACTAGGATGTGAAACAATGTTAGAAGCATCTTCACAAAATACAATATGTTCATCTTCTATATTTTTAGTAACAAGATCCTTCACTATAGCTACAGGAGACTTAATAGTAATTTGCTCATCAGGTTCTACAGCTTTCTTTGCACTTTTCTTAAGCACACTAACTAAAGTAGAATGTTCCTTTACCCTAGCAAGGAAAGGCGTTTTCTCGAAATAAAGCTCAGGCAAAATGCGATCAACAGTACAAACTTCAGTAGTTCTAGCAGGAGCACAACTAATAGTATTTTTATAAGGCGCATGATACTTGTTCCAAATCCTTCTTTGGAACATCAAGATACGAGGCAAAGGCCTTAAAACAGTTAGCAAGTATTTGGGAATCAATACTATAAATAGTACTAACATCATGAAAATCATCGGTTCCCATAAAAGCTTTAATGCATTCATAATCATAATTTATACTTGACTTCCTACCTTTGTCGTTCTCCCATCCTTCAGTATTTCCTTGAGTACGGTCAAGAAGATCCCATTTAGCTTCTCCTTTCATATGGGTAAATGATCCAAAGCAGGAAGCATCCAATAAATCCTTGTCGTGAAGAGCAAGCCTTGCATAAAAGTTATCAATAACAATATTACTGGGGAGCTCATGAATGGGACATTTGAGCATTAGTGACTTCAATCTCCCCCACGCTTGGGCAATACTCTCTCCATCATGAGGCTAAAAGTTATATATCTGATTACGATCTTTATGAATCTCACTTGGAGGATAAAATTTGGAATAAAAGAGAGGTACAATTTCCTCCCAGCCAACAGATGGACCATCCTTGAGCAGCCTATACCATCCGCAGCTCTGCCCTTTAGTGATAAAGAGAATAGCTTCCTCTTAACCTGGCTTGATGAAATACCTACACACTTGAACAACTCGCATAATTCATGTATAAAGAGTAAATGATCACCCGGATGGACAGTCCCATCTCTTGAATAGCAGTTATTCATAACATGTTCAACAATTTTCAAAGGTATTTTAAAAGGATCTAATTGAGCATGCGGTGGTTCATCTACGACCGTAGCAGAGGCAGTAGCGTTCCCAAATAGGGAACCAAATGGAGAATTCTCCATAGCAAAATAAAATAAAATAAAAATAAAAGACAAAAAATAAAAACAATACTCACAGCGAAAGTTACCTTTACCAATTCCACTCTTCAATAGTGCTTCACTCCCCGGCAACGGCACCAGAAAATAGTCTTGATGACCCACAAGTATAGGGGGTGTATCGTAGTACTTTCGATAAATAAGAGTGTTGATACGTCTCAAACGTATCTATAATTTTTGATGCTCCATGCTTGTTTTTACACCATTTGCCTTGTGTTTCGTTACACTTCATGGCGGTTTTATGCGATTTCCGGAACTAACCTATTGACAAGATGCCACAGTGCCAGTTCCCTGTTTTCTGCTATTTTTGTGTTTCAGAAATGCTACACAGGAAATATTCTTGGAATTGGACGAAACAAGTTCCAGAACTCCTATTTTTCCCGGACGAAGGACGAGGACCGAAAGAGAGCCGGAGGGGGACCAGGGGCCAGCCTCACACAGGGCGGCGTGGCCCAGCCCCTGGCCGCGCCCCCTATGTGGGAGGAGCCCCTGGCAGCCCCCTGACGACGCCCCTTCGCCTATATAAAGCCTCGGGATGGAAAACCCTAGGAGGGTCGGCAATTTTCCAGAAAGAGTTGCGCAGCTCCGCCGCCAGCGTCGACAAATTTTGGGGGACAGAAGTCTCTGTTCCGGCACCCTGCCGGGATGGGGAAGTGCCCCCGGAGCCATCTCCATCGGTCTCCATCGACGTCTCCGCCGTCTCCATCGACCTCACCGCCATCTCTATCAACCTTGCTGTCTCCTATGATGAGGAGGGAGTAGTTCATCCCCGGGGCTGAGGGCTCTACCGGTAGCTATGTGGTTCACCTCTCTCTCATGATGTGATCTTTATGTGATCGTGAGCTTTGTATCATGTTGAATAAGTAGATGCTACTCTTCATCATTATGTGTACTCTAGTGGTGTTATTAATGTAATCTATTCCTCCTGCCATGGTGTAATGGTGACAGTGTGTGCATCATGGTGGTACTTGGTCTAGGCTACGATTGTGATCTCTTATAGATTATGAGAATAATTATCACTATGATAGTATTGAAGTGATCTATTCCTCCTTTCATGGTGTAATGTTGACAGTGTGTGCACCGTGTTAGTACTTGGTCTAAGTTGCAATAATATTTATCTTGAGTTGTGATTTTATTTGGATATCTCTATGAGCGGTGTTTGTCAAGTACTTGATGAACTTTAAGGGGTGCTTCTGTAGCCACTACGCAATGATTAGTGTTATTCAATAGGAGAATAATTCAGAGTAGCATAGTGAAGAGAAGTTATTTATTTGTTCAATTATGTTATATTTGTTGGGAGTGTGTCCACTAGTGAAAGTATGATCCCTAGGCCTTGTTTCCAAGCTTTGCACACCGTTTACTCGCTGTTTTGTTACTTGTTTGCTTGCTGCCATTTTTATTCCAGATTATATTTACGACTTATAATCATCCATACCACTTGTATTTCACTATCTCTTCGCCGAACTAGTGCACCTATACATCTAACAAGTGTATTGGGTGTGTTGGGGACACAAGAGACTTTCTGTATCGTAATTGCAGGGTTGTTTGAGAGGGATAGCTTTGACCTCTTCCTCCCTGAGTTCGATAAACCTTGGGTGATCCACTTAAGGGATACTTGCTGCTGCTCTACAAACCTCTACACTTGGAGGCCCAACACTGTCTATAAGAACAGACGCGTGCGTAGACATCAAGCTCCTTTCTGGCGCCATTGCCGGGGAGGTAAGGTAAAAGGTACTTGCATCCTCCTGTGTGAGTGCTTGAAGTTATTTCCTTTAGATTCTGCAATTATATCTTTTTTTTTCTTGTTTTTATTTTCACTAGTTAGGCTTAATGGAAAACAAAGAGTTCTTTAGTCTTTTTCCTGAGTTTAGATATGAAGTGTTTGAAGAGAAAATTGAAAAACCTTTGGAGCTTAATTTGCATGCTAATAGTGTTGTTAGTATGAATGCTTTGAACACCATTATTGCTAATGCTATAGAAAAGTCTAAGCTTGGGGAAGCTGGTTTTGTTAAGCATGATATTTTTAGTTCCCCAGCTTTAGTGGAGAAAGTTTGCTCTGATGATATTTTATCTCCCCTATGTGATGTTCCTATGCCTGTTACCTATGTTAGTGATCATGATTGGGAAAAGCACTCTACTTTTGATATTGAAAATCTTTTTGGTACCAATTCTAAGGTTAATAATTGTTGTGCCATTAGCACTATCCATGTTCCTTCTTATGATGATATGTTTGATGAATATGCTTTGCGAAATAGTTGTTCTCTAGCTTGTGATGATACTAAACCTCTAGTTTATGATGGTTATGATGATGGGTATAATATTTTCAGTTCACCTACTTTTGAGGAGAAAATTAGTTATGATTACAATATGCCTCCTGTTTTTGATGATTATGGTGATGAGAATAATTATTCTGTTGAATCTGCTCCTACTCTGATTGTTCATGTGGGGAGTATTAATTCTTTTATGCATGTGGCTCATGATAGGGATGTTTTATGTGATAATTATATTGTTAATTCTATTCATGATGCTACTAAAAGTTATTATGAGAGAGGGAAATATGGTTTGATGGATCTCAACAATATTGAGTTTCCCCTCTTTATGTTGCAATTCTAGAAGTTGTACTTGTTTTGCCTTCCTATGCTTTTTGCTTTGCGCTTTTATGACTTGTCTCTTTACAAGACTATTTTTCATAGGAAGTGGTTTAGATTTAAATGTGTTCCATACTTGCTTTTTGATGCTCTCTATTGCTTTAAGTTCCTATATGGCGCCTTTGCCTCAAGCTCTTATATGGCGCCCACATGAGCATCTTTGCAAATTACTGCGCCTAGCTCAAAGGCGTTAAAGAAAAGCACTCTTGGGAGATAACCCAATATTTTATTTCCAGTAATTTTTCTTTTATTTGAGTCTTGGAAGTTATTACTACTGTAATAACCACTCCTTACACTAGTAGAAAACAGGGCTAATATCCTGGGGCATTAGTCCCGGTTGCTCTTTGAACCGGGACTGATGCCCTGGGCCCCACCGCTTTTTCGGCCGCTGGAACGGAGACTTCATTAGTCCCGGTTCGTTTTGAACCTCTAGTCCCGGTTCGTATTATGAACCGGGACTAAATGCTCTGGGTCGCAATCCGGCCATTGCCAGGATCATTAGTCCCGGCTGGTAACACCAACCGGGACTAAAGATTAATCCTTTAGTCCCGGTTGGTATTACTAACCAGGACTAATGACTTCCCTGTATAAAGCAGCTCCTTCTTCCTCCCGGAGCCAGCCACTCCCCTCTCCACTCTCAAGTGTTCTTCATGCAACTCGAGTTCATCCTCTTTGACCACCATTTTTTGTCACAAATTGATATCCACACTTCAATCTAAGTGGACTAAAAGGTGAGGAATTTTGTGCTTTTGTCTTTCATTGGTAATTTAGCTCATTTATTGCTCTAGAAGTAGAGAGATTTGTGATTTTTTTATGGGAGCAATTATTAGATGTTTATTTGGTTACGTGTACAAATAGGTGAAGATAGAGGTAAAAATAGAAATGCTATATAGATTTTATTTATGTTAGATTTTATTAGAAATAGAAATGCTATTAGAAATAGAAATGTTAGAATAAAAAATAAAAATAGAAGTAGACATAGCTAACATAGAAATAGAAATAGAGATAGAGATAGAAAAATAGAAATACCGATAGAAATAGAGATAGAAATACTGATAGAGGTAAAAATAGAAATGCTATATAGATTTTATTTATGTTAGATTTTATTAGAAATAGAAATGCTATTAGAAATAGAAATGTTAGAATTAAAAATAAAAATAGAATTGGACATAGCTAACATAGAAATAGAAATAGAGATAGAGATAGAAAAATAGAAATACCGATAGAAATAGAGATAGAAATACCGATAGAGGTAAAAATAGAAATGCTATATAGATTTTATTTATGTTAGATTTTATTAGAAATAGAAATGCTATTAGAAATAGAAATGTTAGAATTAAAAATAAAAATAGAAGTAGACATAGCTAACATAGAAATAGAAATAGAGATAGAGATAGAACAATAGAAATACCGATAGAAATAGAGATAGAAATACCGATAGAGGTAAAAATAGAAATGCTATATAGATTTTATTTATGTTAGATTTTATTAGAAATAGAAATGTTATTAGAAATAGAAATGTTAGAATTAAAAATAAAAATAGAAGTAGACATAGCTAACATAGAAATAGAAATAGAGATAGAGATAGAACAATAGAAATACCGATAGAAATAGAGATAGAAATACCGATAGAAGTACCCTCCAGCCGGGACTAAAGTTTTGTTAACTTATTCTTACTTATCAAACTAAAATTAGAGATAGAAATAGAAATTGTATATTTGATTTACGTTTGATATGTACTTATATAATGCAGATGAGCCGAGCATGGATGTACGCCGATCGACGCTCTGGAGATTTCATTAAAGGCGTGCATTCTTTTCTCAAGGTGGCTGAGGCAACCAAGCGGAATGGTTTTATGTGTTGTCCATGCGGTGGTTGTCGAAATGAGAAGGATTACCCCTCCACAAAGACCCTTCACATCCACCTGTTCTGGTTCGGTTTCATGTTCGGCTATAATTGTTGGACCAAGCATGGGGAGAGAGGGGTTATGATGGAAGACAACGATGAAGAAGAGAATGATGACAACTATCCTGAGTTCCCTGAAACCACCGATACCGCAATGGAAGATAATGAAGAAGAAGAAGGTGAAGAACGGGCATCAGATATGCCCGCTGATGATCTTGGTCAGGTCATTGTTGATGCACAGATTGACTGTGAAAGTGAAAAGGAGAGGGAGAAGTTGGAACGCATGTTAGATGATCACAAAAAGGATTTGTACCCAAATTGCGAAGATGGCCAGAAAAAGCTAGGAAGCACGCTGGAATTGCTGCAATGGAAAGCAGAGAGTGGTTTATCTGACAAGGGATTTGAGAAGTTGCTGAAAATTATGAAGAAGATGCTTCCAAAGGATAACGAATTGCCCGCCAGTACGTATGAAGCAAAGAAGATTGTTTGCCCTCTAGGATTGGAGGTGCAGAAGATACATGCATGTATTAATGACTGTATTCTCTACCGCGGTGACTATGAGAATTTGAATGCATGCCCGGTGTGCAGTGCATTTCGGTATAAGATCAGGCGAGATGACCCTGGTGATGTTGAGGGCGAGCGCCCCAGGAAGAGGGTTCCTGCCAAGGTGATGTGGTATGCACCTACAATACCACGGTTGAAACGTTTGTTCAGAAACAAAGATCATGCCAAGTTGTTGAGGTGGCACAAAGAAGACCGTAAGAGTGACGAGATGTTGAGACACCCCGCTGATGGGTCGCAGTGGAGAAAAATCGACAGAGATTTCCCGGAGTTTACAGAAGATGCATGCAACCTGAGGTTTGGTCTAAGTACAGATGGCATGAATCCTTTTGGGGAGCAGAGCTGCAGTCATAGCACCTGGCCCGTGACTCTATGTATCTATAACCTTCCTCCTTGGTTGTGCATGAAGCGAAAGTTTATTATGATGCTAGTGCTTATCCAAGGCCCGAAGCAACCCGGCAATGACATTGATGTGTATCTAAGGCCATTAGTTGATGAACTTTTACAGCTGTGGCAGACTGAAGGTGTTCGTGTGTGGGATGAGTACAAACAAGAGGAATTTGATCTACGAGCGTTGCTGTTCGTGACCATCAATGATTGGCCTGCTCTTAGTAACCTTTCAGGACAGACAAACAAGGGATACAATGCATGCACGCACTGTTTAGGTGAGATCGATAGTATATATTTGGATAAAAGTAAGAAGGTGGTGTATCTCGGGCATCGTCGATTTCTTTCGCCCAAACATCAATTGAAGAAAAAAGGCAAGCATTTCAAGGGCGAGGCAGAAGTCCGGGGCAAGCCTAAACGCCATACCGGTGATGATATATTTGATATGGTCAAAGATTTAGAAGTAATCTTTGGAAAGGGTCCTGGCAGTCTGTCTGTTCCGAATGACGCTAGCGGACATGCACCCATGTGGAAGAAGAAATCTATATTTTGGGAGCTTGAGTATTGGAAATTCCTAGAGGTCCGCTCTGCAATCGACGTGATGCACGTGACGAAGAATGTTTGCGTGAACCTACTAGGATTCTTGGGCTTGTATGGGAAGACAAAAGATACACCAGAAGCACGGGAGGACCAGCACCGTATGAAAAGAAGAGACGGCATGCATCCAGAGGATTCTAAGGGTCCTGCGAGCTACGCTCTTACCAAAGAAGAGAAGGAAATCTTTTTTGAATGCCTGAGCAGTATCAAGGTCCCATCTGGATTCTCGTCAAACATAAAGGGAATAATAAATATGGCTGAGAAAAAATTCCAAAACCTAAAGTCTCATGACTGCCACGTGCTTATGATGCAATTGCTTCCGGTTGCACTGAGGGGGATTCTACTGGAAAATGTTCGAGTACCGATTGTGAAGCTATGTGCATTCCTCAATGCAATTTCGCAGAAGGTAATCAATCCAGAAGATCTACAACGGTTACAGAATGATGTGGCCCAATGTCTTGTCAGCTTCGAGTTGGTGTTCCCATCGTCCTTCTTCAATATTATGACGCATCTCTTAGTTCACCTAGTCGAAGAGATTACCATTCTCGGTCCAGTATTTCTGCACAATATGTTCCCCTTTGAGAGGTTCATGGGAGTCTTAAAGAAATACGTGCATAACCGTGCTAGGCCAGAAGGAAGCATCTCCAAGGGCTATCTAACAGAGGAGGTCATTGAGTTTTGTGTTGACTTTGTTCCTGACCTGAACCCGATTGGTCTTCCTCAATCGCGGCATGAGGGGAGACTAAGTGGAAAAGGCACGCTAGGAATGAAATCAGCATACTGTATGGACGGACATTCTTTGAGTGAAGCACACTACACAGTTTTACGAAATTCCACGTTGGTCGAGCCATATATGGAGCGACACAAGAATATTGTACGCTCGGAAAACCCTGGGCAGTCAAACTCCTGGATTACAAAGTTGCACATGGCGACTTTTGGTGGTTGGTTGCAAACACTTCTCATAAATGACGCCACTGTTGGATATGAGCTGTCCATGTTGGCCAAGAAACCATCTTCAACTATATTGACTTTCCAGGGTTACGAGATAAATGGGAATACATTTTACACGGTCGCCCAAGATAAAAAGAGCACCAATCAAAACAGTGGTGTCCGCTTTGATGCATTACACGACAATGGGACAAAGGACACATATTATGGTTACATAGAGGAGATATGGGAACTTGACTATGGACCGTCTTTTAAGGTCCCTTTGTTTCGGTGCAAATGGGTCAAGCTGACAGGAGGCGGGGTAGTTGTAGACCAAAAGTATGGCATGACAACAGTGGATCTCAACAACCTTGCGTACATGGACGAACCGTTCATCCTAGCAAACGATGTCGCTCAGGTTTTCTATGTGAAGGACATGTCTACAAAACCGAGAAAGAGAAAAGATAACAAAACGAATACATCACACGATGAGCCAAAGCGACACATTGTTCTCTCAGGGAAAAGAATCATCGTGGGAGTGGAGGACAAGACAGATATGTCAGAAGATTATAACAAGTTTGATGAAATTCCGCCATTCAGAGTGAACACTGACCCAACCCTCCTCTTAAACAAAGAAGATACTCCATGGTTACGGTGCCGAAGGAAACCCCAACACTAGATAGGGATGTTGGTGATGTGTAATAATGTATTAAACCTTTTATGTAAATGTATGATTTTGGGTTAGTTATTTAAATTCGAACACTTTTCATATTCAAAGTTTCATCAAATTCTAAAATATGCTAAAAGAATTTTAATCAATATTGTTTTAATTGAAAATGGCAAAATAGTTAATTGTTTGAATAGTTAGAATAATTAATTTTGAAAATAGAAAATAGTTTTGAATTAGTTATTCAATTTCAAACACTTTTCATGTTCAAAGTTTTATCAAATTCTAAAATATGCAAAAAGAATTTTAATCAATATTGTTTTAATTGAAAATGGCAAAATAGTTAATTGTTTGAATAGTTAGAATAATTAATTTTGAAAATAGAAAATAGTTTTGAATTAGTTATTCAATTTCAAACACTTTTCATGTTCAAAGTTTTATCAAATTCTAAAATATGCAAAAAGAATTTTAATCAATATTGTTTTAATTGAAAATGGCAAAATAGTTAATTGTTTGAATAGTTAGAATAATTAATTTTGAAAATAGAAAATAGTTTTGAATTAGTTATTCAATTTCAAACACTTTTCATGTTCAAAGTTTTATCAAATTCTAAAATATGCAAAAAGAATTTTAATCAATATTGTTTTAATTGAAAATGGCAAAATAGTTAATTGTTTGAATAGTTAGAATAATTAATTTTGAAAATAGAAAATAGTTTTGAAATAGTTATTCAATTTCAAACACTTTTCATATTCAAAGTTTTATCAAATTCTAAAATATGCAGAAGTTATTCAAATTGAAATTCAAAATTCATATTTTTAAATGAATTCTGAAAAAATCTACCATTGGCGCGCATTTATTACGCCTTTAGTCCCGGTTCGTTTAACCAACCGGGACTAAAGGTCTGGATCTGGGCGCGCGAACCGCCCAAGGTCTTTAGTCCCGGTTGGAGGCACCAACCGGGACTAAAGACCCTTTACTCCCGGTTGGTGGCTTCAACCGGGACTAAAGACCCCCCTTTAGTCCCGGTTGAAGCCACCAACCGGGACTAAAGGGGGGGGGGTATATAAACCCGCCGCCTCTCCTCCTTCTTCCCCACTCGCCCGAACACTTAGCAGTTTTCTCGCGCGGAGGAGAGAGAGATCGCCAACGTTGCGGTCGGCTAAAATCTCGGGCCGCCGCCGTCGCTCCGCCGTGCCGCCGCGCCGCGCCATCGCTCCGCCGTGCCGCCGCGCCGCGCCGCCACGCCTCGCTAGTCGTCGCTCCGGCGCGCCGCCGAGCCTCCGCCCGAGACCGGCCGCCGCCCCTCCTCCCGAGACCGCTGCGCCGCCGCCGCCCCTCCTCCCGAGACCGCCGCGCCGCCACCGCCCCTCCTCCCGAGACCGCCGCGCGCCGCCCGAGGTCGCCGCAGGAGCACCACCGCCCCCGCGCGCCCGCAGGTACCGCCGCCGGCCGGCCCTGCATGCAAAAAAAATTAGAATTTATGTTAGAAATTTTTAGAAAAATGTAGTTAGAAATTTTTAGAAAAATGTAGTTAGAAATTTTTAGAAAAATATAGTTAGAAATTTATGTTAGAAATTTATGTTAGAAATTTTTAGAAAAATTTAGTTAGAATTTTTTGTAATAGTAATAGAAAATAGTAATAGAATAGGAATTAAATAGGAATAGGTTAGAAAATAGTAATAAAATTGAATAGGAATAGAATAGGAATAGAATATGCTAGTTAGTAATAGAAATGAATAGTTAGTAAAATGCTATATATTACTATTAGTAATAGAAATGAATAGTTAGTAAAATGCTATATTACTATTAGTATTTAGGTTAGTAAAATGCTATATTACTATTAGTAATAGAAATGCTAGTTAGTAAAATGCTATATTACTATTAGTATTTAGGTTAGATATATGCTGTATGCTATATTACTATTAGTAATAGAAATGAATAGTTAGTAAAATGCTATATTACTATTAGTATTTAGGTTAGTAAAATGCTATATTACTATTAGTAATAGAAATGCTAGTTAGTAAAATGCTATATTACTATTAGTATTTAGCTTAGATATATGCTATATTACTATTAGTAATAGAAATGAATAGTTAGTAAAATGCTATATTACTATTAGTATTTAGGTTAGTAAAATGCTATATTACTATTAGTAATAGAAATGCTAGTTAGTAAAATGCTATATTACTATTAGTATTTAGGTTAGATATATGCTATATTACTATTAGTAATAGAAATAAATAGTTAGTAAAATGCTATATTACTATTACTATTACTATTTAGGTTAGATATATAGAGTTAGAAAGTGAATAGATAGAAATGTTAGAAATATTGTTAGTAATATTGTTAACAATAATAGAAATAAAAATATGGAGTAATGTTGTTGATCTATGTTATGGATTTCAGTTATGGATTTCGGCGCCGGAAGAGAAGGTGAAGAAGAGATATTAAAAATTATAGGAGAGGGTAGCACCCGTGCACAAGGAGAGGGTACCACCCGTGCAGAAGGAGACGGCTCGGAATTTTTGAACGAGTCGGGTGACGGAATGGAGGAGGAGCAGCCGCATGAATCAGAAAATGATGATTGCGAGGACGGCTCACAACGGACTGGACGTGACTTAATAAAACGGTCCGCTGAGGTGTATATATATATGAAGACTAGCTCTATTCATGAATTAGTAGATGATGATGCATTATGTGGTATATATATTAACGAGTGTTTTCTTATTTTAGAGCTCTGAATCTTCTAGAAAGAAGCGAGGCCCGGCCAAACGGCTGGCATCGAATCAGCATTACACGATTGGGCGTCTCTCAAGTGAAGGCGAACCGTTGGAACCCAAGAGTGTCGCAAGTGCGTTCACTACTCAATGTGGATGTCTTGTCAGGGACATGGTACCGATAAGCATTCAGTATTGGTATAAGCCCAAGGCGGCAAAGGGAGAGCCAGCACAGCCAGAGCCAGAAGAGGGTGCAACAGTCAATTATGTCACCAAGGTCTTGAAAGACAGACTTTGGGATTCCCTCATTCCACATTTCAATCTGCCGGTCACCGAGTCCCTGGAAGAAGCAGAGAAACAGAAGGAGAAAGTCAGGGAGTGGGCTCTCAAGAAGATGGCTGCACAGTTCAATAACCACAAGAAGAGGTTATGGAACGCCTATGTCAACGCCGATCGAGAAGCTCCAGAATTTACTGGCCCCAATGAGTTCCTGCGGGACCACTGGAACGCATTTGTGGAGTACAAGGAGTCAGAGCTGGGTAAGCTAAGGAGTCAAAAAAATCAGGCAAATGCCGCGAAAAAGAAATATCACCATAAGTTGGGTCCAGGTGGCTACAAAAGGGCCGAGCCTAAGTGGGATATGCAAGAGGCCGCCCTACGAGAAAAGGGCATCGAACCAGAAACAGAACAATGGCCTAGAAGGTCAAGAAATTGGGCACTTGCCCATGGAGCTGTCTATGATGAGAGAACAGGGAAATTAGTTGAAGAGAAGAAACAAATTGCTGAACCCCTGGGAGCACTTGTCAAGACAATCGCCGAGGTTCAAGAGGGGACGTTCAAGCCGGACAGAGAGAACGACGAGCTGACAAAGGCCCTCGGGAACAAAGAACACACAGGACGAACACGGGGTCTGGGTTCTGCTATTCCGTGGAGGTCTGGGTTCGCCGAAGAGAGCCAGACTTATAGAAGCCGAGAGAGAGCGAAGAAGCGGAAGGCGCAGGAGGAGGCCTCACGGATAGAGAGCATAGAAAGGCAACAGGCTGAGCTGAGAGAGTTGTATTTACTGCAGCAGAAGGCACTGGAGGAATTAAAGTCGCAAGGGGCAACTCAGCATCAGCAACACCTAGAACATGCATCAGGCGACCGATCTCAGCGGAGAAGCAGCGTGGCTTCCACGGAGGTACCGATGGTTCACTACCCCGTGGATGATATCACCAAGAAGATAGACTGTGAGCTGCATTATCCCATGAAGAACATATCGATGAAGGTGGCGGTTGGCTATGTGTTGCCATCTGGACCTGGACAAACCTGGCATGGCCGTGAGATTCGACCTGGCTATGCTAAGGTCGGGGTGGATGCAATTGAAAGGGGGTACGAGTCCCTCCTTCTTGACGTCGCTGGACCTGAAGAGGAGGAAAAACTAGGAGAAGTATTGGGTGGTATAATTCTTTGGGATAAGAAACACATCGTGTTTCCAGGCTCGGCGCCAAGGCGGCCACCCTCTCCTCCGAGTCCTCGCAACTCACCACCTCCCGACGACGACAGGGACGACTACCACCATACCCTGAGTCCACATCGATCTCCACCTCAATGTCAGCCGCCTCCGCCACCTCCACCGCCTCAGCCCACTCGTAAGTCCCAGAGTTGTGGCAAGTCCGCTGCTATGTCCACTAGCAATGTCTCTCCGAAGAAACGGGCCAAGATAGCTAAGGCGGTGCCGCCTCCTCCTATCGAGAAGACTGCTGAAGAAATTGAGGCGGAGGACAGAGCCAAAGTGAAAAGGAAGCTCGCAGCCCTACGCCCGACCCCTACACCGAAGCAGGTATATACTCTGGAACAGAAGGAGTGGGCCTTTGATATGCTTACCCAACCTTCGCAATATGAATTGCGTAAGCCAGATGACTACAAGCGTTGTTTGGATAAGCAGGTAGATGCAAAAAAAGAAGCTAATAAGACAAGCGCAACTGCAAGAGGGAAAAGAGACGTTGCCCAGCTTGGAGCACAGACCAAAAAATCGATCTCCCCGCTAAAGGTCTTTGCTAGTGATCCTGGTGGGAGTGTTGCTCAACCCAATCCCGCCGACTTTGCTAAAGAAGCTGGTTTGACTCTTTCTCAATTGCTACATGAAGATATCACCCCAAAGGCGCCTATAGCACGGCAATATGAAAAGGGGAAGAGTCTGGTCCCACCTGAGATTGAAATGAATCTACCAACACAAATGCGAAAATTGCATAAGTGGTACCTGCAAGCCGCAAAGGGCACGCAAGATTTTCTCCTTATGCAAATCACAAAGGACCATTTCTTAGGTCAAGACTTGGTGCATATTGAGTTTGATGAATTCTTTCAGCTATTCAATCAAGACGCGCTCGACAAATCTCTCGTCAGTGCCTATTTTCTGTAAGTGATTCATTATTTCTATAAGTCTCTAGCTCAACTCGTTCTTTGCATGTAATTTTCCTCACTACGCTGTTTATTATGCAGAATGAAGAGTATGGAATCTAAGAAAAGGAATGACCTCCAACTTGGATTCATTGATCCAAATCGAGTTAACGGAGCGATGATACAGAGGAATCACAAGGAGACGGAGGATAACTTGCTAGAGTTCCTACTTATGCAGGAATACCGAGCTAGAATACTCTTTCCGTACAACATCAGGTGAGTGTTACTATCTTATACACAGTTACTTTTCCTTACTCGATGTTATAAGTGTAATTGATGAGTTTATTAACTTACATAATTAAACTTGCACGCAGTTACCACTGGATTTTGCTAAAGATTGAACCTGACTATGGAAGGGTTCAAATCTTTGACTCGATGAATAAACCACTTAATGAATACCAAAGCATCCTTGATGTGATGGATAGGTAATTTCAATCATTACGGCATTATATCGGTCTCTTTCGTTCATCTATAACTCATCTATTCATTTTGTTTGCTCGGCAGTGTTTGGAAACGGTTTATACGCACAGTTAAAGGTGAATGGAAAACTGAGCTGATTTACCGTCAGATCGAGGTAAGTCGTACGAGCTAGGTCCACATATCCCTTTAATTCTAGTTTCAAATACCATTAAGTATATCAATCTTGATATGTCACTGACTAAAATCTATTCTCGTAAAGTGTGCGAGGCAGCCTTCGGGGACTAATCTATGTGCATACTATACTTGCGAGAACCTTCGTGCGCAGGTCACTGAAGGAATTGATTTTCAAACAGTAAGTAAACAATATACTGACAAATTCATTTTATTGGCATCAATTTTGTTATGATGATTCATATTCATATTGTTCTTCTTCTTCTTCGTAGTTCGAAGCAAAGCGGAATCGGCTCTCACCGACTGAACGCGTAGTAGGAATTCAAGAGGAATTAGCCGGATTTTTGCTTGAACATGTCATTAACCCAAAGGGTGAATTTCATGCCGGGTTCGATTAGACAATGTTTATAATTAAACACAAGTCGTGATCTTATGTGTGTGAACAAGTTGTATATATACTTGTATGCATGTATATGCTCGGTGAACCAAATATATTATATATATGTATCGGCTTAAATATTATGTTGTAATGCTATATGAATAAGTATATAAGAAAACTTGTTTGAAATGGATCAAACAATTGAATGGAGCAAAATACAAATATACCCTAAACCCTAAACCCCTAAATAACAATTGAAATCCAGAAAAATAAAGAAGCAGCTGAAGCTTCCACGTGTGGACACTTTAGTCCCGGTTCGTAACACGAACCGGGACTAAAGTCCTACGCCCACGAGCACCCAGCCCCTGCCACGTGGTCTCTCTTTAGTCCCGGTTCGTATAGCAATCGGGACTAAAGATTGGGCTCCAGTCCCGGTTGGTTAGTCCCGGTTGCGCAACCGGGACTGAAGCCCCAAACGAACCGGGACTGAAGTGCTGTTTTCCACTAGTGTTATCCTTTTTATTTCGTTGTTGTGCCAAGAGAAGCCTCTAATTTGAGTGAGGTAAGATTTGGGGATCTTGCTGTCCTGAAACAGTTTTCGGTGCTGCACCGTAAAAATTCGTGAAAATTCTCTGTATATCTTTTGGACCTCTAATTTCTTGTGCATATGCCCCAGGTTATATCCAAACTTTCATTGGTTGAACACTTTTTGATTTGAGCAACAGAAAACCCCTCAAAAATTCGACCTTTGTCAGCTGTTCTGTTTTGACAGATTTCTGCCAATATTTGTGTTTGCCGCTTTATCGCTTTCTTTTTGAGTTCTTTTGATCACAGAACTTTTGGGGAAGTTGCTACAGTAGTATATGCTTAATATGTGATGGTTTTAGGTTGAAACCTGAAGCAAAAAGGGTTGATTCAATGTTACGCTTACACTAATGTTGCTAATAGAATTGTGTTTAGTTTTGTATGAAGGAAGTTTTCAAGTGTAGGGATTGGAGAATGATGAGATGAGATGAAGAATGAACAAAAGATCAAGCTTGGGGATGCCCAGCACCCCAAGAAATATCCAAGAAGTACAAGCGTCAAAGCTTGGGGATGCCCCGAGGCACCCCCTTCTTCATCGGTAAAAATCAGGTCACCTTTCAAAACACTATATTTTTATTGCTTCATGCACTATGCATTTTTCTTGGAGCGTCTTTACTTTTGTTTTCAGTTTTATTTTATTTTGTTTGCTTCAATAAATGGTTAGATCACATCATGTTTCTTTTGGAGGAGATGAACTCGCTTTTCATTTGCCAAGAACACTCTAGTTTTCACTCTTATCGTTTAATGAGTGTTCTCTTTTTCTGCTACTGCATTTAGCTTTTGTTTTTTGCCTTGATTTTTGTTCAGATCTTGTTTTATCTTTGCATCAAGGTGTATTTGGACCCCTGGTCTATGTTTGTTTTCCTCAAAAGAGTTGTTTATAAAAAGTTTGAATGGTGTTGGAAAAGAGAAAAAGCTTTATGCAAAAAAGTGGTACAAGAAGGAGCTTGTGTAGACTGCGGCCTAGGCTTTTGCATGTCGTGCTTGATGTCTTTTTGATAGTATGCTTAGTGGTTTTGCTGTAGCATGACTTGTCTCAAATGACAGAGATTGCTTAATGAGCCTTTGAAAAAATCATGCGTTGTTTATATTATTTGGAAGCATTAATTTGGTTTTCTCCTTTGATGCTTTATTTGGGTTGACTTGGCACATGCTTACACCATGTTGACTACAAAATAAGTCGCCTATAGCCTCTATGATCATTTAGTTTTTGACTTTTGATGCCATCTTATGCTTCTTTTAATGTCGCTTTGTCGTTTTGCATGATTATGACCGTTATTGCTCTCTTAGTTGGTCACTCCCAGTCTTTTGCTAGCCCTAATTTTGTACTGAGTATGAGCTCTACTCATGCATCCAACTCCCAAAAACCAACTTTGCCATTGTGTCCACTATAAATTCCTATGTATGGTATTTGCAAGCCATTCCAAGTAAATTTTTATGTGCAACCTTTCAAAAAACCTTCAAAATACTTCTCATTTTGTGACACTGTTTTCAGCTCATGGGGACGTAGTGGTCGGATTTGCTATCTTCCAAATTGTCTTATTCTAAAAAGAAAAAAAAGAGAGAAAAAAGAAAGAAAAAAAGGCACTCCTCCATGGTATGTGAATGTTGGTGGGCACCCGATGGAATCGGTTAGCCATGGTTTGTGAAAGGAAAAAAGGTGGGAAGGAGTGCCAAGCTTTATAAAAGAGCACAAAAGTGCCAATCTCTCTCTCAAAAACTTGCTTCATTTTTGTATGGAAGATAGTAAGAACCCCATTGCCAGTCGTTGACAAAAGCAACCACCTCTCAAAACCCAATTTTTATCTCTCTGTTTTACAAATGAAAAGCTCTAGCACATGTTTAATCACTGCTTCTCTCTGCGAAGGGCCTTTCTTTTACTTTTATGTTGAGTCACCACCTTCTATCTTTATGCACCATTAAGAGAGCATAGTTGTCATTCTTAGTATAATGTGCATTGTCCCAAAGTTTATCATTGATTGATTCATGACTATGGTTTCACTTGTTCTTAAATTACTTGTATCTAGTCACCCTCTTAAACTTGAAGGTGTCCTATGCATTTATGTTTTGCTATTCCATGAGGGACAAGCTGAAAACCATTTACTATGTTTTTCCATATGATTTGAACACACGTTTGACTTTCATTGTTTCACTATTCATGATCTTTTGTTTGTGTTTCTTTTCATGTTATAACATGGTTGCTCAGTTTCTATTATCAAGATTATGTCTTTCATGCCCATGTTTTAAGTTCTTTGATCTCAGCACTCAATGCTTTACCTATATGATCAAGATTGTGATGGTGCATGTCACCTCAAAAATTATTTCTTTTGTTATCACTTACCTACTCGAGGACGAGCAGGAGTTAAGCTTGGGGATGCTGATACGTCTCAAACGTATCTATAATTTTTTATGCTCCATGCTTGTTTTTACACCATTTGCCTTGTGTTTCGTTACACTTCGTGGTGTTTTTATGCGATTTCCAGAACTAACCTATTGACAAGATGCCACAGTGCCAGTTCCCTGTTTTCTGCTATTTTTGTGTTTCAGAAATGCTACATAGGAAATATTCTCGGAATTGGACGAAACAAGTTCCAGAACTCCTATTTTTCCTGGACGAAGGACGAGGACCGAAAGAGAGCCGGAGGGGGGCCAGGGGCTAGCCTCACACTAGGGCAGCGCGGCCTAGCCCCTGGTCGCGCCCCCTATGTGGGAGGAGCCCCTGGCAGCCCCCTGACGACGCCCCTTCGCCTATATAAAGCCTCGGGATGGAAAACCCTAGGAGGGTCGGCAATTTTCCAGAAAGAGTTCCGCAGCTCCGCCGCCGCCGTCGACAAATTTTGAGGGACAGAAGTCTCTGTTCCGGCACCCTGCCGGGACGGGGAAGTGCCCCCGGAGCCATCTCCATCGGTTTCCATCGCCGTCTCTGCCGTCTCCATCGACCTCACCGCCATCTCCATCAACCTTGCTGTCTCCTATGATGAGGAGGGAGTAGTTCATCCCCGGGGCTGAGGGCTCTACCGGTAGCTATATGGTTCACCTCTCTCTCCCATGATGTGATCTTTGAGCTTTGTATCATGTTGAATAAGTAGATGCTACTCTTCATCATTATGTGTACTCTAGTGGTGTTATTAAAGTAATCTATTCCTCCTGCCATGGTGTAACGGTGATAGTGTGTGCATCATGGTGGTACTTGGTCTAGGCTACGATTGTGATCTCTTATGGATTATGAGAATAATTATCACTATGATAGTATTGAAGTGATCTATTCCTCCTTTCATGGTGTAATGTTGACAGTGTGTGCACCGTGTTAGTACTTGGTCTAAGTTGCAATAATATTTATCTTGAGTTGTGATTTTATTTGGATATCTCTATGAGCGGTGTTTGTCAAGTACTTGATGAACTTTAAGGGGTGCTTCTGTAGCCACTACGCAATGATTAGTGTTATTCAATAGGAGAGTAATTCAGAGTAGCATAGTGAAGAGAAGTTATTTATTTGTTCAATTATGTTATATTTGTTGGGAGTGTGTCCACTAGTGAAAGTATGATCCCTAGGCCTTGTTTCCAAGCTTTGCACACCGTTTACTCGCTGTTTTGTTACTTGTTTGCTTGCTGCCATTTTTATTCCAGATTGTATTTACTACTTATAATCATCCATACCACTTGTATTTCGCTATCTCTTCGCCGAACTAGTGCACCTATATATCTGACAAGTGTATTGGGTGTGTTGGGGACACAAGAGACTTTTTGTATCGTAATTGCAGGGTTGTTTGAGAGGGATAGCTTTGACCTCTTCCTCCCCGAGTTCGATAAACCTTGGGTGATCCACTTAAGGGAAACTTGCTGCTGCTCTACAAACCTCTGCACTTGGAGGCCCAACACTATCTACAAGAACAGACGCGTGTGTAGACATCAAGTGTCGAACCCAACGAGGAGCAGAAGGTGTTGACAAGTGGTTTTGATCAAGAATTCATTGTAAATACTAGCAAACAGGTTTTCAGGGGTATTTGATAATGCAAGTAAATAAAGTACGAGTAAATAAAAGATAATAATAGTAATTGCTGCAAGTGGCCCAATCCATTCTAGAGCAAAGGACAAGCCGGTGGTGTAACTTATGATTACCAAACGTTCCTGAGGACACACGGGAGTTTATGTCGAGAGCTTTCGCTTCATGCTGCTAAGTAATTTTCATTGGTTTGATAAGTGTTATGGGGGTGAACCTGTGCTAGCGTACTACCCTTACTAGGACTAATACACACTTGTGATTATACCCCCTGCAAGCATCCACAAATACAAAAAGTTATTAAGATAAATCTAATTGCAACCTTAAACTCTGATATCCTACGCTCCCTGGTGCAATGGTTTCCTAACGGGGGTTTAGGTTTCTGTCGCTCTGGCAACCCCAAAATTAGTAGCCAAATACACAATGCATTCCACAGGGCCCATAACTGGTGAAGTATCATGTAGTCGACGTTCACATGACACCACTAGTAGAATAACACCACAACATAAATATCAAACCATTAAATATTACTCAACATAGTTTCACTACTAACATCTCGACTTCTCCCATGTCCTCAAGAACTAAACGAACTACTCACAAGACATCATATGGATCATGACCAGAGGTGAAATAATGGTAAATAACAATCTGAACATAAACCTTAATTCAACGGTTCCACTCAATAGCATCAACTACAAAGGTAATCAACACCGGGAAAGTTTCTCCTAAGAATTTGACAAGATTCAACCCAAGATGTTACAGCGGGATGGCGTGGTGATGGTGGAGATGAAGGTGCTGATGATGATGGTGATGATGATCCCGATGAAGTCCAGCGCGATGATGATGATGATGGCGATGATCTCCCCTCTCCGGGAAGGAATTTCCCCGGCAGATTTCTGCTTGCTAGAGAGCTTTTCTCTCTCGGTGTTTTCCACCCTGCAGAGGCGGCGGTGTCTATCTCTGATGCCCCCTTCACTTAGGTTTTCGGGGATGACAATATACGCTAGGGGGCGATGGCTGTAGTGGGCCAGGGTGGCCTCACCACAGGCCGGCGCGGCCAGGGGTGGGCTCGCGCCACCTGGTGTTGAGTCCACCCTGCTGCTCCTTTCGCCTCCTTCTGGCTACCTTCGTCTTCTGATATTATATGAATTTCTGGGTATTTATCTGGAATTGTTGATCTTCAGAAATATGGTGTCTTGACAGTCCTTTTTTCAGCAGAATCCTGACTCCGGCAGCAAGTTCTCCAATGATCATCAAACATGTAAAAACAGAGGAAACAACATAAGTATCATCTCTAAATATGAAATATATCAATGAATAGCAGTAAATTATGATACAGAATAGTAATGCAAAATGGACATATCAGATTACGGTCTATGTATTATGTTGTAATGCCCAAGTGAATCTCATAGTGATCTTCATGACATATACATGCATTGCTTTGCATTCTTTATTCTGTCAATTGCCCAACTGTAATTTGTTTATCCAACATGTTATTTATCTTTATGGAGAGACACCTCTAGTGAACTGTGGACCCTGGTCCATTCTTTTATATATATTACTTTCTACTGCAAGCACTGTTTACTTTCTGCAATTATTATTTACTTACTGCAAACAAATATCATCTTCCACACGATACGTTTAATCCTTTGGTTTCAGCAAACCAGTGAGATTGACAACCTCACTGTAAGTTGGGGTAAAGTATTTTGGTTGTGTTGTGTGCAGGTTCCACATTGCTGCTGGCGTAGACACCGCGCCACCAAAGACTCCTTCTGGCACCGTTGCCAAAGTCAGCTAGCGATAACCTTCAGAAGTGGTTTCTTTCTCCTACTGGTCGATTAAACCTTGGTATCATAACTGAGGGAAGATTTACGGTTGTGCTCATCATACCTTCCTCTTGGGGTGTTCCAACTGGTCCTGTGAGACATCAAGGGGCAACTCGCATGGATGGAGTTGGAGGAGTTTTGAAGAATGCCATCAAAAGAAATCCTTCTAGGCAGGTCTTGGTCGAGTATTTGCTTCTCTGGGAGCTGTTGGCTAGACATGCTCCAAATAACTTCATCGAGGAGGCTAATGCCATTTCCTGGCGATGGACTACAAATGGGCAATACTCTGCTTCCTCTGCATACTAGATGCAGCTCGTTGGGCGTATTCACTCCACCACCTTCCCGTAGATTTGGAAAGCGAAGGCTACACCTGAATGCCGCCTGCACTCTTGGATCTTGATGCATAACAAGTGCCTCACGGCTGATAATTTGGAGAAGAGAGGATGGCCTCATAATCCTATATGCAGACTATGTTTCATTCACCCTGAGACTACCTCTCACATCTCGGTGTCCTACCCATATGCTAGAACAGTGTGGCATGTGGTGCTAGCCTAGCTAAATCTCCCTCAAGCTCTGGCGCCAAATGGTTCTACAGACTGTCTTGATGATTGGTGGCAGCATTGCTCAAGGATTGTCCCCAAGGTTATCAGAACCCGCTGGCGTTCCCTCGCACTGCTAACTTGGTGGATGCTTTGGAAGGAGCAAAACAGTCGTATCTTCAACAACGTTGCTTGTGTCGAAGCAACTCTCACCGACAAGATCGTGGATGAGCTAAACCAGTGGCGGGCTGCTAGGGTGCTCGGAACGTCGTGGCCAGCGGGAGAGTAGGCTAAAGACATCTGAAGTTGGCGTGGAAAAGCTGTGCAGCTACCTGTATCCCTTTCTTTCAGTCTACTTTTAGTCTTTTTCTGTTAGCGTTTTGCTAACTTTGTAAATCCCTCCTTGAAAAAAACTATCACCGACCTTTGTATCGGTTCCCTCTTAATTAATCGAAGCAGCGCTGCTGCCTTCCATCTAAAAAAACGATTCGCACGTAGACAGGGACAGAGGGCATCCACGCTAAATGGGCTCTACGGGCCCAAATCAACCACAAGCCCCCAATTTGTGTTTTAGAGGAGCGTCCCCTAGGGACATTCAGCCCATGTGGATCAGACGGCCAGGATTAGCAAGATCGTGCAAACGGACAGCTCCGGAAGCTGATAGCGTGAGAGACCTCGTAGTTGGCTCAGTTATAATGTCCCTAATAATGGGAAGTATCCATTGCCAGTTATTGATGAGTTACTCGACGAACTGGCTGGATCCAGTTGGTTCTCCAAGATTGACTTACGAGCAGGCAACCATTAGATTTGTCTTGCCCTCGGAGAAGAATATAAAATTACGTTTCAAACGCATAATTTGCATTATGAATTTCCTATTATGGCTTTTGGTCTCACACTAAATTCCAATTTGCAATGAATGCAGCACTGGCTCCAGTTCTCCGCAAATTTGCGCTTGTTTTCTTTGACAACATTCTAATTTACAATCGAACTTATGAAAAACATTTGTAGCATTTGCGTCAAGTATTGGATATCTTGAAGAAGGAGAAGTGGCAATGTGCGTTTGCACAACAGCGTGTCACTTATCTGGGACATGTTATCTCTGCAGGTGTGTCAACTGATGATTTTTGTTGAGGTTCGATGCTAAAAATAATTTTTTTTATAGCTACACTACCTTAATTTTTTCTTGTTAGGGTTCGATGCTAAATTCGACGGGTTTGTATATGATGCAGGCATCTCTAATTGATGGAGTGCCCGTGTCCAGACCTACCGCCGTAAAGGAACGACAAGTTTTTTTTTAATTTTACTCTGACATACTCCGTATTTGCAAAGCTAAAGTCGCCCAAGATTTGGCTGATATAGTAAATGAGCGAGCATCATGGGCTGGGCAAGCCAAAATCTTAGCATTGTAGACATTATTCGTAAAACCAAACACACGAGCTCCTATTTGGAGCTTTACGCGTCGGTTACGCGCTGACACATGAAGGTGTGTTATAGTGGGCCAGCCCAATTCGATCAGGCGTTTTTTCCTATAAATTTGAAATCTCTTTAAATTCAAAAATCTGTTCAAATGTGAAAACACTGAAATTCTAAATCTGTTCAAATTTCAAAATCTATTTAAATATGAAAACTATCAAAAAAATCAAAATCTATTCAAATTCAAAAATCTATTCAATTCGAAAATCATTCAAATATGAAAATATATGCAAATTAAAAATCTATTCAAATTCAAAAACCTATGAAAATTCAAAATATGTTCATACTTGAAATTTGTTTAAATTGAAACTATTTAGATTGTGATTTTTTTTAAAGAAAGTAAAAAGAAAAAATAAAAACAGTCATAAATAAAAGCGAAAAAATAGAAAAAAGAAAAGCAGAAAACCGCAGGAACTGTAAAACCCACTAAGTATAAAAAAGAATTAAAAAAACTGCGGAAATGTTACTAGAATGTCCCCGCTAATGGGCCAACCCGTTCGGACGATAGCAAAGGGAGGAGGTACACGTCGTGGGACTTTTCTTTTTTTCTTAAAGCGGCAAATAGGATTCACTTGCTCAATCACCTTTTCTTCTTTACATGTTTCCCTATGTAAAGCCTCCTAGGCCTAAATTAGTCATAGAGCCTCTCAAAAATATAAAATTTGTCATACGACCTTGCTCTTCTCTATTTTCCCCCAGTTTTCATCTTCCCAAACCCAAATAGACAGGAGGTGGCCCTCTAACCCTGCTTCCATCTATCCACCTCCCTGCCTCCCTTATTTCAGGCGATCTACCACCGCCACAGTTGCTCGAAGAGGCCACTAGGATCCTATTGACGAGGGCATGACTCATCGGGTCCTTACCCTTGGCCTATCTGGTTTTGGCCTAGGGAGAAGCTCGTTTGAGGGGAGCCTGAAGCCCACAAAGGTTCACTGATGGCGCAGCCCATGAAGCCGAAACTTGGCGTGCACAACAAGAACTCAAAGAAGAGAGGATTGCCGCATCCGTAGTGATCTAGGTTTTCACCTACCATGCAATACTGTAACCAAGCTGGTTAAGGATCCCGAGACCTAGCCTTCCATTATAAAAGGCTAGAAGGGACCTCCATGATCGTCTCTGAACCCTTTTTCGCCTCCACCCGAGCGCTCGTAATCTCGAGTGCTCTCCACCTTTGGCTAGATCTGATGTACGCCTCTATTGTAACACCTCGTTGTAACACACATCAATACAAAGTCAGACAAGTAGGATGTAGATCTTACCCTCTAGGGGGCTGAACCTGGATAAACTCTTGTGTGCCCTTGTCTTCGTCTGACCGCCGTCGAGTTCGCCGATCCCATGCTCTCTTCATGAATCGAAAGCCCTCAAGCATGGGCATTGCCGGGGTCAAACCTCGTCACCTATAGTTCCATCTCTATGCCTTTTTTTTTACTTCATTAGGGATGACAACGTCGATGCTTTTTGTCGAAGGTTTTAGCAAGGAAAAGGTGCCAACTTTTTCGACTGTGTTTGCTGCCCAACCCACGATTTGGCCAGTATAGCGCATGCACGGGCATCGTGGGCTAGGCGAGCCAAAAATATTTACATGGACGACACCAATTGTAAATCAAACACACTCAAACACACGCTTAGTAGACAAGACGCTTTGGTCACCAGGAGCATATGCTCCTGGGTTATTGAAATAAATTTTAAACGTACTTTAAAATATAAAAAAATATGATAAATATGTTGTCCATACATCACAATATTCTATATGCTCACAAAGTCGTTTCACGAAAAACCTATACTTTTTGTATCGTGTGCAAAAAAAGACAAAATCCGGCGTTAAATTTTTTTATGAGACATTTCATTATTTTTTGCACATGTTTCCATTTTTTTACACATGGTACGCAAATATCAGTTTTTCGCAAACTTTTCGTGCACACATAGAATATCAAGATATACGCATGAATTATAAATTTCTCTTTTTGAATCAAAATCAGGTGCCAGGATCATGCACACCCAAGATCATAATTGAATTTCTGACGCTCAGTCTTTTTCTTTTTCTTTTTTGTTCTCCAGAGTGAAATTTCCGAGGCCTAAAATTAAAATAAGTCACGTGCTCGGGTCCGTCGTTTGGATCGGCAGAGAGATTCCCGATTTCGACGGAGCTGGACGATTGCGCAGCCAGATGCCATCTGCGATTTAAAGCGCAAAGACAAAGGACTCGACGAACTCAGACCACCAACTACCAACCTCCTCCACTCGAACTCGAAGCAGCAGCAATGGAGCTCCGCGAGCTCGGCGGCACGGGCCTCCGCGTCAGCCCCGTCGGCTTCGGCGCCTCCCCGCTCGGGAACGTCTTCGGGGACATCCCCCGCGACGTCGCCCGCGCCACCGTCCGCCGCGCCCTCGACCTCGGCATCAACTTCTTCGACACATCACCGTAACGCCCCCTCCCTTCGCTCTCCCGCCTCCCCAAAAGAGCTGAGTGCCTGAGTACGCCGATTTTCTCGCCCCTCCCGCAGGTACTACGGCGACACGGTGTCGGAGTCGGTGCTCGGGGACTGCCTCCGCTTCGCGGCCGTCCCGCGCGACACCTTCGTGGTCGCCACCAAGTGCGGCCGCTACAAGGAAGGCTTCGACTTCAGCGCCGACCGCGTCACGCGCAGCATCGACGAGAGCCTCGCGCGCCTCGGGCTCGACTACGTCGACATCCTCCACTGCCACGACATCGAGTTCACTAACCTAGACCAGGTCGGTCTCGCCGCCCACCACCCGTTCTACGAATTTCCTCGAATTCCTTTCCTTTTCTTCTCTACATCCACTGTATCGTTTTTCTGGATGTTTGCAGATTGTCAACGAGACGATTCCTGCGCTCAAAAAGATCAAGGAGAGTGGGAAGGCCCGGTTTATTGGGATTACTGGCTTGCCTTTGAGCATATTCACCTACGTGCTCGACCGGGTGCCTCCTGGCTCCGTAGATCTGATTCTGTCCTACTGCCACTATGGAATCAATGATACGGCGCTGGTGGATTTGCTGCCTTACTTGAAGAGCAAAGGCGTTGGGGTGATCAGTGCTTCGCCCCTTGCAATGGGGCTTCTCACGGACAATGGGCCGCCAGACTGGCACCCTGCACCAGAAGAACTCAAGGTATTTTCATATGACTATTGCAGGACAAGCTATTTCTTCACAGAGTACAATCTTTTGTAGGAAGAAGCATCAAATATAAGATACTGGTACAATCTTTAAAAAGAAATCAATGACGTAAGCCGCCTGAGATACACTTGTGTTACCAAAATATACGCAGCAGCCCTACATAGATAATGTGATACTGACAGTAAGGGTTGTTGAGATGGAAAATAAGGGCAGATTATGGAAATTAGTAGAATTAGTATGAAATTGGACTATAATATCCTGGACTCTGCTCTCTGTTGTCACATAATGGTGTTTGTTTCTGTTCTATCTGTTACAAAGCAAGCATTTTGATTCTGGTAGTTTTTCAAGTACAATGGAATGTTAACCAGAAGAACTAAGTAAAAAACACGCTTTTGATGATAAGTTCGTAACTAGAAATTCCCTTGGTAGCCTCGATATGGTTTGTGAACACCACCTAGTTTATTAGTTGAAAATTTTCAGTTTAAAAGTTGTTTAGATCATTGTTGTATTCATGTTGATGTTGGTGTAGCTAACTTCAAAGGTGTGCTTTGTGCCGTTAACAACATACGTTTCTGAATTTTGTTTGTGAATGGTTAAAAGCAAATGGCAACTAGCAATGAAAAAGATTACTCTATCATTTTTCTATGGCAAAAAATGCTTATCCTAAAGACCGTGTAGTAACGTACGCAGGGTGCATAGGTGAATTGATAAGTTGGTTGACTTGATTCCTGCTGCCAGCGATAGAAAACAAAATTTTCTTTATGCTGTTCTAGTCTTAACTCATGTTTTCATGTATGAAGAATAGTTCACGAGATTTGTAAGCGCAATCGCTGCCTTTGTCCAAAGTTCATTAGCCCCTTGTCACCATTTTTGTTTGATGGATCCTGGTTCACCACCTTAGTTTCTGGTGGAGAAATATCTCGAGAGTGATAAAGTAACTGGTATTTTCCCCATTGCTTCAGGTTGAGTTATGTGTTTGTATGGTTAATTATACACTTCAACTACCTACACAAATAATTATCATGCTGGATGATTTAATCACTTGTAAGCCATTGTTCCATATTAAGGTTGCTTGAATTACGATAATCTTGTAATCCCGTTTGCCCAACTAGCTATTGCCTATTTTATTGTTTTGCCAACCGACCTCTTGTTTTCGTGGTTATTTTTCTATAGAAGATTTAAAATGTAAGTTCAGCACAGCACAGTCCAGCAATGGCAAACCGAGCCTAATCAACAAACAAGAACTAAAATATTCGCAATACATCTCTCAGTCCAAAGCTCTAGAATATGTCTGTTACTCCTAATACACTCTCGTGGGTAAACTAATAGTTGAAATTGAAAATGTTATTATTGTTTATTATATTAGCTTCTAGAAGGATCACTTGTTTGTCTGATTTGTCAAATCAATCCATCAATTCACATGTATAACATGGTTTGTTATCAGTTGGCATGCAGGGCAGCAGCAGATCACTGTAGAAAGAAGGGGAACCAAATTACAAAGCTAGCCTTGAAGTATAGCTTGATGAACAATGAAATTTGCACAGTTCTTGTTGGAATGAACTCTCCAGAACAGGTATACAGTTTGCACCAGTGTTTATTGGATTTGTGGCTTCTATGCAGCGTATTCTTAAGCATAAATATAAGCATCTACTCCCTCCGTTTCAAAATATAAGATGTTTTAGCTTTGTGAAGCAAATGTATTTAGACATCTTTTGGTGTGTAGGTTCACTCGAATATACACACTAAAACATGTCTAGATACATTTGCTTCACAAATCTAAAACATCTTATATTTTGAATATCAGTATATGTTAAATATCCCATTTCCATGCGTGAACTTGCCGAAATCTGATGGGCCACCTGTTTGAGTCTGTGTAAAGTATATTTGATTCGATCTAATGACATGTGGGTGCCCAAGGAAAACAAATACAGTACTCCCTCCGACTACTAATACTTGTGTCTAGCATGATGTATCTAGATACTAAAATATGTCTAGACACATCATCTTAGAGACAAGTATTAGTGGTTGGAGGGAGTAACTATTTTGTGTCAGCAAAGCAAACTAATATTGTTCACATAGGATAATCATGGTAGTAACACTACGTTGAACAGAACAGTTAGTTGTTTATCTACTAGCTGAATTCTCTCTGGAGGTTCTGTCTGTTTTCCAATGATCTTTCCAACTTTGAGTACAGATTAGCCATGTTAGTTGCGACCTGTGCTTTTCCAGTAAACCATGACTTCAATTTTTTTTTGGATTGATACTGCTTTATTAACAAGTAGTGAATTTGTTTGAGTTGGAACAATTGCTGAAATATCAGGCCCTATTAGAAAGTAGAAAATGGAGTAAAATTATGTGTGTATTTCGTTAAGAGAAAAAATGGCAAAATGATGTATGTTAGTTCGAAATTAAATGCTACTCCCTCCATTTGACTCACGTCAAGAATTATGGAATGGAGGGAGTACAAACCGAATATAATTGTTACCATAGGATGGATATAAAATAATAATAATAATTACGGAATTACCACAAAAGGAAGTAAATCGACATTGTTTGTACCTCTGATATATTTCATTGTTGAAAACATGTTAGGTTGAAAAAATAGACTCTTAAGGGATTATCCATATAGTGTCATATGTTTGCCTGATTCTAGGTGGAGGAAAATGTTGCTGCTGCACTGGAGTTATCGACTTCAGGCATAGATGAAGAACTTTTGCATGAAGTTGAAGCAATTTTAGAGCCTGTTAAGAACTTGACCTGGCCCAGTGGTATTGAGCAAGCGTAATGTCTGAGTCTGACATTAGCTTGGCCAGATGAAATCCAGTACGATGAATATATCAAGTTGATAGAACCAAATGTGTGCGTCTGCAACCTTGCCTGGTGATTGATAAGTATTATCCAAGGCAGCCAAATAGAAGACCATCGTTTGGAATTTGTTGGCAGGGTGTCTCTAGTAATTTATATGCCTGGGAGCTGACACACAGTAAAGATCAATGATGGCCATTGAATAAATTGTTTGCATAGTCCTTGATGTAATGAACAAAATTTGTGGATACAATTGCCAAATGAATGAAGTAAAGCAGATGATGCAGCAACGGTTTGCTGAATCAAAACTTTTCTGAATTATAATATATATGCATGCATGGATTTCTTAATTTCATTCCTTTTAGATTGATGCCATTCCACTATCGATTAAAAAACACAAAAACTTCTACATGGCAAAGTCTTGCCTGTGAAGACTCGGGCCTCTTACCAGAACTGAGAATTCCTCTCTCAAAATCTATGACCTTAGTATATAATCTCAAAATAGAATTTTGAAGGACCGAAGGCAAGAACAGGTAGGTCCGTCTCAGAGCTGCTTATGTCAATTGTGACCTAAGGACCCTTCACTACGCTGCCATGTTTGCCAGGGCTGACTACCCCCTCCACTGCCGATATTATCTGCGGCACTGACATGCCGCCAGAGAGAACGATCTCTGCATGAAACGTTTCATATCAAATCAGACGTCTTTATAACGACCAATATCATTTTTTTTTCAAATGAAAATGTAGGAAGAACATTGCCAGATCGCATACCAATGGCCTCCCGGACGGACAGGTCGGGTATGATCACGTCGGCGCGGCTCATGAGGAAGATGTCACCGAGATATAGGTGGTTTGTGGGCACATAGACGCAGGTGAGTTCCTGGTCGCCGTTTGCGCTGCGCAGGGTCACCGTCGAAGTGATGAACCCCAGTGCGTACTCGCCTATCCTCGGGTGTCGTATGATCACTGCCTCTTTGAAGGCCCGCGAGCTCTGGTCTGAAATTATAAACCGCTTCAAAATTTCTTATATATAGTTGAAAAATGCGAGTGTTCTACAAACTTATGATAGCTATACTTCAAATCAGACACATATACTGACTGTAAATTGGAAAGAACAGAGCAGACATTAGCTTAGTTGGGCTTACTCTTTTTGGAAAATTAAACTGGCTTAGTTATACCTGGCGATATCGCGGCGCTTATCTGTTTGGAAGCAGAGTAGATGTGGCGGACGAGCGGCATCTTCTTGATGAAGAACTCGCCAAGGCCGAGAAGGGAGGCGCCGAGCCACGACGACATGAACACGCCAACGAGGAAAATGAAGGTGATGGAAGTGGCGAACCCAAGACCTTCTTGAGATGAAATCATTGTAACATGATCTTTCATACTGGGAAGGAACTGAAAATTTCTCTGAAAGAGTTTGCAAATGGTGAGTGAGTGGCAAGATAATTACCGAAGACATTTATGCCGAGATGGATGTAGATCGGTGAGAAGAAGCCGTCGACGAATCGGATGAACCACCAGGTCGTGTAGAACGTGATGGCTATTGGGAGCAGGATGACACTGCAGAGCATGGAGAAATTCAGATGCTGTGGAAATACATGAGACAGTTCGCACTGCAAGCAGTCTCTTAATGTACTCCACATGTAGTAACTAGCAGTACGCAAATCCAAATTAAGTGTAGCAGTACTTAGCAGTACTACCATCCAGTCATAAACTTCTTCCACGTCCAGCTGCGGATCACTCTTGAGAAGGCCTGCACACATGGTGTGTAATAATCATCCGGACTGAAAGTAGAATCATCTGTTGGTAACAGCACTTGTCCACACACACTGACGGAAAATTAATCCTAGATCCGGAACTGCATTCGGCAATTGTACCTTCCAAAGCTCATTTTGACATAGGGCGCGGCTATGGACGATTTTAGGAGGGTATTGTTCGATCGTGTGAATGTTAAGAATGATGGGTACCTCGATGCCGGTGGGGGGATGGTGGTGGCCGTGTGCCGACGGCGATCCGATCATCACCGGCGTGGTTGGCTCAGAGTCATCGCCGCCGCCGGCAGATATGTCGACGGGCTCGCTGGTCACTGGGATGATGAGCAGCTCCCGGTCCCTGTCCCTCTCCCGCGCAGCCATGGCGATCTCTGATCTCATGCGCCTTGTCGCCTGCCCCTGTGCGAACCTGCGTGGCCTGAGGTACCGCAATAGCTGGGCGGGCATGCAGTGCAGTGCGAACGGAAACGCCGGATCAGCCTTCAGACGATTTGGAGCTGGTGACACTGCAAGAGAAGTGGAGGTTCGCCTAATCAGGGGGAACGTCTGGCTGACGGCATGAGCCCACCTGTGCACCGAACTCTGCTGGATGTGCACCGTAAGAGCATCTCCAGCCACGGTCCCGACGAGGCCTCAGGCAGCCGTTTTTTTTCATCCGAACGGTGAAAAACGGTTCAGTCGCGCCCCTGGTTCCTCGTTTTCCCCCAGATTTGGGCCTTCATCCATCCGGCGAGCTCAGGCCATCCCCGGTCCCCCGGGGCACGCTCGGGGACTCCGGACGAGAGAAAAGCGGGAACGAGCCCGCTCTGTCGGCGAGAGAACACGCAAACCCTGCAATCTGGTCGCAAATCCCCCTCTCCCTCCCCTCGTTGCTCTGTCGCCGCCGGCACCACCCCTCACCAATCCGCCGGCCGGTTGCCTGAACTCCGTCGTCCCTCCTCCCACCAACCCCCACCAGCCTATATTCCGCTGTCCGGCGTGCCGTCTGGCTATATTTCACCGTCGGGCAACTCGTCCCGTCGTGCCTCGTTGACGAGGGTTAACTCGACAAATGTCCTAGATGAAGGACTTAGGATCGGGGAGATAGGGCGTCGGATGAACTCGAAGGTAAAGTTAGTCGAAATAGGTGTGTGTCGAAAGTAAACTTGGATGTTCAACCTGGCTTGCTTTCAATCTGCCCCACACCGTCCCCTCCTGGCCCCTATATATAGGTGGCCAGGTCTCAAGGATCGGGTAGGGTCCGATACAGATTACAATATCGACATACGGTAAAGACTCGTATTTGACTATCATTACAATTGGGCCTAGCTATACGGGCCTTAGGGGTACTCAACTAACGGGCTCTATTAGCTATACCCTTGTCAGTAGTCCCTGAGATTCTACCAGAATTGTAGATTCGGGTTGAATCTCTAATCTTCAAATCTTTGACTTGATCAATTCTTCGACTTCTTCTTATCTTCAAATCTTCGACTTGGTCTTTCGACTTATATTTATGATAATTTGTTCGCAAGGGGTCTTGATGAACAAGCCTGGCAACTCTGACGGATCAAGAAGTCAGTTAACTGCCGGAACAGATACTTGTCACCTACTTCAAATTCAATCCCCTTGGACTTGAATTCGGGATACCGGTCAAACCCACTCTTTTGCCGCATTTAGGACTTACAAAGAATGAATCCCAGTGGTTCTTAGGGTACCCAGTGCGTCCACCAGGATTTTCTTCGCGTCGTAGACACGGATACATACCAGCAGAGCGCATCCATGTGCGTATACCAGGCCACACAGGACGGATCCCGGGGTCTTACCTTCGTGATAAGTCACGGCATTCGAGTTGTGTTGCGATAACGCAACTCGAGAATCTCATGTCGCAGTCAAATTTTGACTGAAAATATTCGGGTTTCTTCAACCATAAAGCTCGCTCCCGATGGGAGTAACACTCCTGCACTTCTCCAATTAAAATACTTTGCCAGAAATATCGCCGGGTGCGCGCTCAGCGCTCCCGATGGGAGTAGCCCCCGAGGCTATAGTCAAAAAAGGCTTTTTTCGAGTATAGGCTCAAAAATGTAATGTAGTCCATCATTTTTCAACTCGATATATTTTAACTTCCAGATACGTCATCTTCGAGATACTTCAATCTTCGAGATACCTTAAGGACATCTTGTCGTCAAATACTAATCCACCACTTCAGAGAGAAGTTTGTATTCATCATTCTTGAAAATAGTAGCCCCCATGGCTATAATCGAAACTCCTTCGTATACAGTCTTGTGCACCTATTTTGCACTTGTCGGCGCCATCTTTTTCTCTTTCTTATATCATATTCTTTATGACGTCAAGGAACACGTTACTCTGTACCATTCCGAACCGTTGCATGGGCAGTACTGTAAATTTCTCCATTTTTTTACCGTTAGTGGGCTGCCGTTTCCACTCTTTGCGCCATGTCTCAGCCCACGATCCTTCTCCCAGAAGATATATAAGGGGCGTAATGGGGGATTTTTACTGTTTACCAGCTCGTTCCCTCCGCCGCCTCCATTGCTGATCTCCTCTGTCTCCTCCTCTCGTGCATAGCCCCCGAGCGCACTTCGTACTGGATGCGCGTGAAACACCTGGCCACCAAGAGCACCATGGCCAAGACTTCTGCCACCAACTGGGTGCGCTCCGCCATCACAAAGAAGGAGGTGGAGAAGGCCAGGGCGGACGGCCTCATCGCCGCCCAGGATTCCATCAAATTTCCCAGTACTGAGCGGATCCCGAAGCCCCCGAGCGGGTATCGGGTAATGTTTCTTGCTTTCCTCCTCCGCGGTTTCTCTCTTCCTGCCCACGAGTTTCTCCGTGGGCTTCTATTTGTCTATGGTGTGCAGCTCCATCAACTCACACCGAATTCCCTTCTGCACATTGCCTGTTTCGTGACCCTCTGCGAGTCATTCTTGGGCATTGAGCCCCACTTCCTTCTTTGGAGGTCAATCTTTCGGCTCCGCCCCAACGTTGCTTTGGCTAGGAAACCCGAACTGGGTGGAGCCGTCGTTTCTGTGCGCCCTCAGGCGCAATACCTTGAATTTTCCATGGCCGCATCTGTCCAAGGGTGGAGGACAAAGTGGTTCTATATCAAGGACCGCAAATCCTCTCCTGAAGATGAATACGACCTTCTTCCCTTTGACGCTTCCCAGGAGGTAAAGAAATTGGCATCGTGGGATACACTCCCCTCAGATGTAGAAGTAGAAGAAATTCTTCCTCTTCTTTCCCGCATCAAGGCTTTAAAAGGAGGTCAAGGAGGTGCTCTGTCGGGTATGCAACTCATGGCGTTTTTTATTCAACGTCGAGTTCAACCCCTACAACACCGCGTTACCAAACTTTGGAATTACTCCAGCTTGGAAGATCCTACCCGCATATCTGAAGATTTGATATCGAAAGAAGATGTCGACAAGCGAGTCAGGAATCTCACCAAGCTCACCAAAGAACATGCAGTTGCGGATTTAACCGCTGATTTTTTTTGACTCCGTGCACCCTCTGCCTGAGGTATGTATCTTCGCGTTCACTTATTGTCAAACTTTGCTTGGTTCGATTTGCGTTTTTTTGTGCCTTTGCACTCTGCTGACTTATTTATATGCAGGGTCACCAATTCCTTGTTTCTCGTCCTCCTCTTCCAGAGGCAGGGCCCCTACCAGCTGATCTAGCCTCTCCTGCATCTGAAGCCCCCGAAGCTGACGAAAGTCAGGACGGAGATGATGTCGAAGAATCAGAAGAGGAAACTAGCTCGTCGACATCGCCTCCTCCTGCACTTGCTGAAGATGTTGGTGTCGACAAGAAAAGGAAGCGTGTCGACGAAATCGCTTCATCGAGTTCTGCAGCGGCTGGCAAAGCCCCCGTTCTTGCAGAAGATATGGAGTACTTTGACATGCTAGCATCGTAAGTATTGTATTCGAGTTCTTCAATTGCATTGTTCTTGCCTTGTTTCCATAATTTATATTCTTCATGCAGTGATGAGGAAGAGCCACCAACATATGCGACAGCTGCTCCCCCGACTTCTCCTGCGGCCACTGATGAGCCTATTGAGCCAGATGTTGCGCCAAGGGCTACCAGGTCTTCTGTGAAGAAGGTTCCTCAAGCCCGATACCCCAAACGCTCAAAGAAGGCCAAAGAAACCGACGTTTCTCTGGAGGTTCATACACTTCTGCTCTTACACACTCCTTTTCTCAGGCATTACTGAAGAGATTCATCGCCCTGGGCACTGAATGTGTTGAGTACCTAAAGGTTGCGAAAGCTTCTGAAGGTACAATTTTGACGTCCAGTCATTACTTTTCTTTTGTGCTTTATCCTTTGCTATTTATCTGACTCCCTGTCGTCCTCTTTTGTAGCTGCTTTAGCAACAGCCAATGCCCGGATTGCGTCGCTGGAAGCGGAGCTCCGTGCTTCTCAGAAAGCTTACAATGCTGCGGCCACTGCCAAGGCAAACGCTGAGAAGTCGCAGAAATCTGCGCTTGGTAAGGCGAAGAAAGCTGAAAAAGCTTTAGCTGATGCCAACAAGGATCATGCCCAGCGAGAGCAAGCCGTGGCGGAGCGTCTCCACACAATGTCCACTACTGCTAAAAGTAAGTGTTTCGCCTTGTCTTCCTATTTTCGACTTCTGTTGCACTGTTGCATGTGCTGACATCTTCCTCCTTCTTTTCTTTTCTACCTTCTTTGTGTCGTGCAGGTTTTACTGGGGTATCTCCATCGGCCCTGCAACCGGACGGTGACCCTCTGATGACTGCGGTGAACTTACTTGAGGAAAACTGGATATCTATCCAGGAAACTTTTGAGTTAGTTAGCCGCGTTCTTTCACGACTATTTGTCGGGTTGTGGCCGAAGAAAAGGTCAAAGGTCCCGAAGGACAACTTGAGCGATCTTGCCAAGACCTTCGATACAACTGAACACCCCACTCTTCAGCTGAAAGGACTTTCAATTAAGCGTGGCACCGAGGGCGCTATTGCACTTTCTCTTGTGCACGGTATGAATTTTGACTGGGAGAGGGTTAGCTCCCCTCATGGCCACACTCGTGATGAGATGAAGGCTTTTTTCGAGAAGGCGAAGAAGTTGGCACCTGCGTTGTTGACAACTATTTCTCCTTCGGCAGCTTCTGCGGTGCCTGCCGCACCATCTCCAGCAACGGAAAATCCAGTGCCACCATCGACTTCCGGCGAGGAAGTTGCCGTGCCCTCTTCTGCCACGGAATACAATGCTGAGGTGGCGTAGCCTCGGCTTTCTTTGTAGCTTTTAGTTTTCTCCTTTTGGATGCAAAAACTTTAGTTGAGTGCAACCCGAGAACCTTAGTCATAGGGTTTTGCACTTATGTAAATATATTTCTGGCGTATGAAGTATTATGCTGTCTCTCTGAAATGTTTCTCCTTTCTTTCCCATTTGGCTTGCAGTCGATGCGCGTCAATGATCCTTTGACTCACGGTCCTGCTCCTTCTTCTACCCGTGTGTTCGGTTCTCAGATTTCGTCGACTCCTAGTCGATGCAGCCGATGCGCAGAGTACTCTTCCAGAGTTTCCGATCTAGAGGCTCGCCTGACTTTAGCCAAGCGTCAAGCACAGATGGCTATTGACAAAGCTAGCAAAGCCAGTGGTTATATGAAGCAAATATCTTCACTAGACGAAAAGGTCTCCAGCTTGACGGCTAAGATTGTTCATAATGAAGAATGCGAATCTTTTATTCTTGGCATTGTCGAGTCTGCCTGCGAGATGTTACAATGTAAGTTTTCTTTCGACTCCTTCGTTCCCTGATTGTCCCCTGCTGTTTTTGTGACACCTTTTGCCGCGATAGGCACTTGTTTGGATTTCGCTGCTGAGGACCGTCGGGTTGCTGAGCGAAATGCGGCTTTGGAGAAAATGTCGGCTGGCTTTGAGACTTTGTGGTCTGATTCTCGATGCCGGAATGCCATTGTACTGCTTCAGGATCGTGCCCAGCGTATTGGCGAGTCAGTTGATGGTTGCCAACGGGCTCTTACAACTATGCACTCTGTTATGCTTCCCCGCAATCCTTTGCCTGCGACTTTCCCGCTTCTTCTTGATGTTTTCAGATCCAGCCATCGTATTCATAGATTGATAGAACTGAACTTAGTGGCAGGTGCCAATTTTGCTCTCGGGTGGATACGCAAGCGGCATCCCAGGCTGAATTATAGCACGATGTCTCTAAGTTTGGCTCCAGGTGGGGCTAGCCTTCGGGTACATATGGAGAACACACTGCAACCTGCTCGAAGACTCGTAGCTAGGCTTCTCGAAGCGGATGCTGCATTTTTCCGTGAGTACCATTATTTAGATCCTTTAGGCGTAGATGATTCTGATAACCCATTATTGTAATATTTTTGTAACGCGAGAGTGTCTTATTTTTCGACTTGTATGTCGAATAAATTTTGTCCTCAAAGCGTTTTTGTGTGTTTACCGCATTTCTTCCTTCGAAAGACTCGTAAACTCGAATATGAGGAACGTTTCGTCTTTATTATACTTGTGATGTAAGATACATGGGGTGACCCAAGAGATCCGGCCTGTGACCTGTGTTCTGGATCTAGAGGGCATTGCCCCTGGTATAACTCGTGGCTTTTACAGCCTTATTTTTCTACTTTACTCTATTGTCTTATGATGCTTATGCCGTCATGGCTTTCCCTTTTTCCTCTGCGTCTGTGTCTTCTCCTGATGCTCCTACTCGTGGTTTCTTCGTTTCGGGGTCCGCGACGCGTCCTTCGAGTAGCTTGACGCCCTCTGTAGTCCCGCTTTTTGCCTTTTCTGCATGGTTGGCTATTACGCCAAAATTTTGCGCCATCTTGTGGAACTCCCTGTCGCAGAGATCTGAAACTTCAAAACTTCCTTTCACTATAATTATTCCTCTTGTTCCTGGCATTTTAAGTACCAAATACGTATAGTGAGGTACTGCCATGAATCGCGAAAACGCGGGTCGCCCGAGGATCGCGTGATATTGAGATGGCCAGTCCATGACTTCAAAATCTAGCTTTTCTCTTCTGTAGTTTTGTCGGTTGCCGAAGCAAACGTTGAGTGCTATTCGACCCAATGGGTAATTGGCACTTCCTGGCACGATTCCATGGAAGGAACAATCTGTTGGCTTCAGGAACTCTAGTGATATATGCATTGCTCGGAGTGTTTTTGCGTATATTAGGTTAATTCCACTCCCTATATCCATGAATATTCTATCGACATCATACGCGCCGATTTGAGCTTTGAGTACCAAAGGCGCGTTTCCCGGCCGAGGTACTGTTATAGGGTGATCTTCTCTGTTGAACTCTATTGGTTGTTCTGACCAGTGCAGATACTCCGTTGTAGCTGGAGGTGAGATGACTGCTAGGTTGACTTGTCGAGTTATGCTCTTCTCTTCTTTGTTCGACTTGGGTACATGTTGTATCATTGCTGTGATGTGTCCTTTTGATGGAACGTACCCTTCGTCGTCGTCGTGTCCCTGGTTTTGCTGGTCTTGTCCCTGAGGAGCTCCATTGTTTCCTTGCTGCTTTGCCGGAGGGTTGTTGCTTCCTTTGAATCCTTGTCGCCTTGCTTCGATTTGCTTGTTTAGTGCCACCTCTTGAAGTTTTAGGAATGTTGTGCAATCTTTCATTGCATGCCTTGATACTCGCTTCCCATCGACGAACGCTGAGTGTATATGACAAGGTCCGTTGAGCATGTCTTCTGGCGAGGGGTTGTATTCTCTGGATTCTCTTACGGGGAATTTTTTATAGTCCTCTTTTCCGTAACTTCGATATCCTAAACTTCTTCGATCACTTCCTTGGTAGCTGTTGTCTTTGTAACCTGCGGCGACTTGGCTATGAGGGCCATAGTTGTCGAAATTTCTGGACCGTCTCCTTTGATTTCCATATCTATTTCTTCTATCGTCTTTTGGAGATCGTGTCCTCTTGTTGTTGCACGCATCTTTTCCATCTGCGAATCTGTTTGCTGTGTCCATGAGGTCTGACACTATTTTCGGCTTGATTCTACCCATCTCCTCGACTAGGTCTCTTCGTCTTAATCCAATGATGAACGCATCTATTGCTCTTTCGTCTGAGACTTCGACTGCTGAATTTTTTATGAGGCTCCATCTTTGGATGTATGCCCGTAATGTTTCGTCGCGTTGTTGCACACATGCTTTGACTTCTTCTATTGATGCTGGTCGTTTGTATGTCGACCTGAAGTTGCTTGTAAATTGCTTTGTGAGGTCTTCCCAGCTTCCAATAGATTCTTTCTCTAGTTTGCTCAACCATGACCTTGCTGCGCCGGTGAGGTGTAGTTGCAAACTTTGCATTGCTGTTTCTTTGGTTCCTCATAATATTTGAACTGCTTGTAAGTAATCTGCGAGCCATGATTGTGGTTCCTGTGATCCATCGTATTTTTGCTGATCATGAGGTAGTTTGAATCCTTTGGGAACTGGAGTGGTGCGAACCCTGCGGGTAAAGCACGATGCCCCCATCTCTTTTTCATCGTCTTCATAGTCGCGTTTTTCATTTGGGGATCGCGATCTCCGGGTTCCACCATGCTGTTTTGGTGATGGCGATCGAGATCGGTGCTTGCTGCTTCTGCGCCGAGGACTGTTGTGACGGCGAGGTGACCTTGCTTTGTGCACTTCCTTGTGATGATATGCTTCTTCTCCTTTTGCTGATAGCTTGTGGCCCACCATGTTGAGTCCGTTCAGTGCTGCTCTATGCATCTGATCTCTAGGATCTCCTGGACTTGGTCGAGTTGTAAGTAGATATGCTTGTGCTGCCACTAGTGCTGCTTCAGGAGTTTTCGGTAGGATGTTTCCCTTGAACCCTGTCGACGGTTTTTCCTTGCGTTGTTGTATGATGCGTCGCTTCGTGCTTTTCGAGCAACTTCGCTAGCTACAATGGCTGAATCTTTTCTTCTTTGTATCTCTATTTTCTCCTTTGCTAATTGCTTGGCTTGCTGCCTGACGAGGGTTAACTCGACAAATGTCCTAGATGAAGGACTTAGGATCGGGGAGATAGGGCGTCGGATGAACTCGAAGGTAAAGTTAGTCGAAATAGGTGTGTGTCAAAAGTAAACTTGGGTGTTCAACCTGGCTTGCTTTCAATATGCCCCACACCGTCCCCTCCTGGCCCCTATATATAGGTGGCCAGGTCTCAAGGATCGGGTAGGGTCCGATACAGATTACAATATCGACATACGGTAAAGACTCGTATTCGACTATTATTACAATTGGGCCTAGATATACGGGCCTTAGGGGTACTCAACTAACGGGCTCTATTAGCTATACCCTTGTCAGTAGCCCCTGAGATTCTACCAGAATTGTAGATTCGGGTTGAATCTCTAATCTTCAAATCTTCGACTTGATCAATTCTTCGACTTCTTCTTATCTTCAAATCTTCGACTTGGTCTTTCGACTTATATTTATGATAATTTATTCGCAAGGGGTCTTGATGAACAAGCCTGACAACTCTGACGGATCAAGAAGTCAGTTAACTGCCGGAATAGATACTTGTCACCTACTTCAAATTCATTCCCCTTGGACTTGAATTCGGGATACCGGTCAAACCCACTCTTTTGCCGCATTTAGGACTTACAAAGAATGAATCCCAGTGGTTCTCAAGGTACCCAGTGCGTCCACTAGGATTTTCTTCGCGTCGTAGACACGGATACATACCAGCAGAGCGCATCCGTGTGCGTATACCAGGCCACACAAGATGGATCCCAGGGTCTTACCTTCGTGATAAGTCACGGCATTCGAGTTGTGTTGTGATAACACAACTCGAGAATCTTATGTCGCAGTCAAATTTTGACTGAAAATATTCGGGTTTCTTCAACCATAAAGCTCGCTCCCGATGGGAGTAACACTCCTGCACTTCTCCAATTAAAATACTTTGCCAGAAATATCGTCGGGTGCGCGCTCAGCGCTCCCGATGGGAGTAGCCCCCGAGGCTATAGTCGAAAAAGGCTTTTTTTGAGTATAGGCTCAAAAATGTAATGTAGTCCATCATATTTCAACTCGATATATTTTAACTTCCAGATACGTCATCTTCGAGATACTTCAATCTTCGAGATACCTTAAGGACATCTTGTCGTCAAATACTAATCCACCACTTCAGAGAGAAGTTTGTATTTATCATTCTTGAAAATATTGGCCCCCATGGATATAATCGAAACTCCTTCGTATACAGTCTTGTGCACCTATTTTGCACTTGTCGGCGCCATCTTTTCCTCTTTCTTATATCATATTCTTTATGACGTCAAGGAACATGTTACTCTGTACCATTCCGAACCGTTGCATGGGCAGTACTGTAAATTTCTCCATTTTTTTACCGTTAGTGGGCTGCCGTTTCCACTCTTTGCGCCACGTCTCAGCCCACGATCCTTCTCCCAGAAGATATATAAGGGGCATAATGGGGGATTTTTACTGTTTACCAGCTCGTTCCCTCCGCCGCCTCCATTGCTGATCTCCTCTGTCTCCTCCTCTCATGCATAGCCCCCGAGCGCACTTCGTACTGGATGCGCGTGAAACACCTGGCCACCAAGAGCACCATGGCCAAGACTTCTCCCACCAACTGGGTGCGCTCCGCCATCACAAAGAAGGAGGTGGAGAAGGCCAGGGCGGACGGCCTCATCGCCGCCCAGGATTCCATCAAATTTCCCAGTACTGAGCGGATCCCGAAGCCCCCGAGCGGGTATCGGGTAATGTTTCTTGCTTTCCTCCTCCGCGGTTTCTCTCTTCCTGCCCACGAGTTTCTCCGTGGGCTTCTATTTGTCTATGGTGTGCAGCTCCACCAACTCACACCGAATTCCCTTCTGCACATTGCCTGTTTCGTGACCCTCTGCGAGTCATTCTTGGGCATTGAGCCCCACTTCCTTCTTTGGAGGTCAATCTTTCGGCTCCGCCCCAACGTTGCTTTGGCTAGGAAACCCGAACTGGGTGGAGCCGTCGTTTCTGTGCGCCCTAAGGCGCAATACCTTGAATTTTCCATGGCCGCATCTGTCCAAGGGTGGAGGACAAAGTGGTTCTATATCAAGGACCACAAATCCTCTCCTGAAGATGAATACGGCCTTCTTCCCTTTGACGCTTCCCAGGAGGTAAAGAAATTGGCATCGTGGGATACGCTCCCCTCAGATGCAGAAGTAGAAGAAATTCTTCCTCTTCTTTCCCGCATCAAGGCTTTAAAAGGAGGTCAAGGAGGTGCTCTATCGGGTATGCAACTCATGGCGTTTTTTATTCAACGTCGAGTTCAACCCCTACAACACCGCCTTACCAAACTTTGGAATTACTCCGGCTTGGAAGATCCTACCCGCGTATCTGAAGATTTGATATCGAAAGAAGATGTCGACAAGCGAGTCAGGAATCTCACCAAGCTCACCAAAGAACATGCAGTTGCGGATTTAACCGCTGATTTTTTCGACTCCGTGCACCCTCTGCCTGAGGTATGTATCTTCGCGTTCACTTATTGTCAAACTTTGCTTGGTTCGATTTGCGTTTTTTGTGCCTTTGCACTCTGCTGACTTATTTATATGCAGGGTCACCAATTCCTTGTTTCTCGTCCTTCTCTTCCAGAGGCAGGGCCCCTACCAGCTGATCTAGCCTCTCCTGCATCTGAAGCCCCCGAAGCTGACGAAAGTCAGGACAGAGATGATGTCGAAGAATCAGAAGAGGAAACTAGCTCGTCGACATCACCTCCTCCTGCACTTGCTGAAGATGTTGGTGTCGACAAGAAAAGGAAGCATGTCGACGAAATCGCTTCATCGAGTTCTGCAGCGGCTGGCAAAGCCCCCATTCTTGCAGAGGATATGGAGTACTTTGACATGCTAGCATCGTAAGTATTGTATTCGAGTTCTTCAATTGCATTGTTCTTGCCTTGTTTCCATAATTTATATTCTTCATGCAGTGATGAGGAAGAGCCACCAACATATGCGACAGCTGCTCCCCCGACTTCTCCTGCGGCCACTAATGAGCCTATTGAGCCAGATGTTGCGCCAAGGGCTACCAGGTCTTCTGTGAAGAAGGTTCCTCAAGCCCGATACCCCAAACGCTCAAAGAAGGCCAAAGAAACCGACATTTCTCTGGAGGCCCATGCATCTACGGTTTCTTCTGACGATGTGAGCAATTCTTTTTTTACTTGCTTTCCTTTCATACACTTCTGCTCTTACACACTCCTTTTCTCAGGCATTACTGAAGAGATTCATCGCCCTGGGCACTGAATGTGCTGAGTACCTAAAGGTTGCGAAAGCTTCCGAAGGTACAATTTTGACGTCCAGTCATTACTTTTCTTTTGTGCTTTATCCTTTGCTATTTATCTGACTCCCTGTCGTCCTCTTTTGTAGCTGCTTTAGCAACAACCAATGCCCAGATTGCGTCGCTGGAAGCGGAGCTCCGTGCTTCTCAGAAAGCTTACGATGCTGCGGCCACTGCCAAGGCAAACGCTGAGAAGTCGCAGAAATCTGCGCTTGGTAAGGCGAAGAAAGCTGAAAAAGCTTTAACTGATGCCAACAAGGATCATGCCCAGCGAGAGCAAGCCGTGGCGGAGCGTCTCCACACAATGTCCACTGCTGGTGAAAGTAAGTGTTTCGCCTTGTCTTCCTATTTTTGACTTCTGTTGCACTGTTGCATGTGCTGACATCTTCCTCCTTCTTTTCTTTTCTACCTTCTTTGTGTCGTGCAGGTTTTACTGGGGTATTTACATCGGCCCTGCAACCGGACGGTGACCCTCTGATGACTGCGGTGAACTTACTCGAGGAAAACTGGATATCTATCCAGGAAACTTTTGAGTTAGTTAGCCGCGTTCTTTCATGACTATTTGTCGGGTTGTGGCCGAAGAAAAGGTCAGCGGTCCCGAAGGACAACTTGAGCGATCTTGCCAAGACCTTCGATACAACTGAAGACCCCACTCTTCAGCTGAAAGGACTTTCAATTCAGCGTGGCGCCGAGGGCGCTATTGCACTTTCTCCTGCGCATGGTACGAATTTCGACTGGGAGAGGGTTAGCTCCCCTCATGGCCACACTCGTGATGAGATGAAGGCTTTTTTCGAGAAGGCGAAGAAGTTGGCACCAGCGTTGTTGACAACTATTTCTCCTTCGGTAGCTTCTGTGGTGCCTGCCGCACCATCTCCAGCAACGGAAAATCCAGTGCCACCGTCGACTTCCGGCGAGGAAGTTGCCGTGCCCTCTTCTGCCACGGAACACAATGCTGAGGTGGCGTAGCTTCGGCTTTCTTTGTAGCTTTTAGTTTTCTCCTTTTGGATGCAAAAACTTTAGTTGAGTGCAACCCGAGAACCTTAGTCATAGGGTTTTGCACTTATGTAAATATATTTCTGGCGTATGAAGTATTATGCTGTCTCTCTAAAATGTTTCTCATTTCTTTCCCCTTTTGGCTTGCAGTCGATGCGCGTCAATGATCCTTTGACTCACGGTCCTGCTCCTTCTTCTACCCGTGTGTTCGGTTCTCAGATTTCGTCGACTCCTAGTCGATGCAGCCGATGCGCAGAGTACTCTTCCAGAGTTTTCGATCTTGAGGCTCGCCTGACTTTAGCCAAGCGTCAAGCACAGATGGCTATTGACAAAGCTAGCAAAGCCAGTGGTTATATGAAGCAAATATCTTCACTAGACGAAAAGGTCTCCAGCTTGACGGCTAAGATTGTTCATAATGAAGAATGCAAATCTTTTATTCTTGGCATTGTCGAGTCTGCCTGCGAGATGTTACGATGTAAGTTTTCTTTCGACTCCTTCATTCCCTGATTGTCCCCTGCTGTTTTTGTGACACCTTTTGCCGCGATAGGCACTTGTTTGGATTTCGCTGCTGAGGACCGTCGGGTTGCTGAGCGAAATGCGGCTTTGGAGAAAATGTCGGCTGGCTTTGAGACTTTGTGGTCTGATTCTCGACACCGGAATGCCATTGTACTGCTTCAGGATCGTGCCCAGCGTATTGGCGAGTCAGTTGATGGTTGCCGACGGGCTCTTACAACTATGCACTCTGTTATGCTTCCCCGCAATCCTTTGCCTGCGACTTTCCCGCTTCTTCTTGATGTTTTTAGATCCAGCCATCGTATTCATAGATTGATAGAACTGAACTTAGTGGCAGGTGCCAATTTTGCTCTCGGGTGGATACACAAGTGGCATCCCAGGCTGAATTATAGCACGATGTCTCTAAGTTTGGCTCCAGGTGGGGCTAGCCTTCGGGTACATATGGAGAACACACTGCAACCTGCTCGATGACTCGTAGCTAGGCTTCTCGAAGCGGATGCTGCGTTTTTCCGTGAGTACCATTATTTAGATCCTTTAGGCGTAGATGATTCTGATAACCCGTTATTGTAATATTTTTGTAACACGAGAGTGTCTTATTTTTCGACTTGTATGTCGAATAAATTTTGTCCTCAAAGCGTTTTTGTGCGTTTACTGCATTTCTTCCTTCGAAAGACTCGTAAACTCGAATATGAGGAACGTTTCGTCTTTATTATACTTGTGATGTAAGATACATGGGGTGACCCAAGAGATCTGGCCTGTGACCTGTGTTCTGGATCTAGAGGGCATTGCCCCTGGTATAACTCATGGCTTTTACAGCCTTATTTTTCTACTTTACTCTATTGTCTTATGATGCTTATGCCGTCATGGCTTTCCCTTTTTCCTCTGCGTCTGTGTCTTCTCCTGATGCTCCTACTCGTGGTTTCTTCGTTTCGGGCTCCGCGACGCGTCCTTCGAGTAGCTTGACGCCCTCTGTAGTCGCGCTTTTTGCCTTTTCTGCATGGTTGGCTATTACGCCAAAATTTTGCGCCATCTTGTGGAACTCCCTGTCGCAGAGATCTGAAACTTCAAAACTTCCTTTCACTGTAATTATTCCTCTTGGTCCTGGCATTTTAAGTACCAAATACATATAGTGAGGTACTGCCATGAATCGCGAAAACGCGGGTCGCCCGAGGATCGCGTGATATTGAGATGGCCAGTCCATGACTTCAAAATCTAGCTTTTCTCTTCTGTAGTTTTGTCGGTTGCCGAAGCAAATGTTGAGTGCTATTCGACCCAATGGGTAATTGGTACTTCCTGGCACGATTCCATGGAAGGAACAATCTGTTGGCTTCAGGAACTCTAGTGATATATGCATTGCTCGGAGTGTTTTTGCGTATATTAGGTTAATTCCACTCCCTGCATCCATGAATATTCTGTCGACATCATACGCGCCGATTTGAGCTTTGAGTACCAAAGGCGCGTTTCCCGGCCGAGGTACTGTTATAGGGTGATCTTCTCTGTTGAACTCTATTGGTTGTTCTGACCAGTGCAGATACTCCGTTGTAGCTAGAGGTGAGATGACTGCTAGGTTGACTTGTCGAGTTATGCTCTTCTCTTCTTTGTTCGACTTGGGTACAGGTTGTATCATTGCTGTGATGTGTCATTTTGATGGAACGTACCCTTCGTCGTCGTCGTGTCCCTGGTTTTACTGGTCTTGTCCCTGAGGAGCTCCATTGTTTCCTTGCTGCTTTGCCGGAGGGTTGTTGCTTCCTTCGAATCCTTGTCGCCTTGCTTCGATTTGCTTGTTTAGTGCCGCCTCTTGAAGTTTTAGGAATGTTGTGCAATCTTTCATTGCATGCCTTGATACTCGCTTCCCATCGACGAACGCTGAGTGTATATGACAAGGTCCGTTGAGCATGTCTTCTGGCGAGGGGTTGTATTCTCTAGATTCTCTTATGGGGAATTTTTTATAGTCCTCTTTTCCGTAACTTCGATATCCTGAACTTCTTCGATCACTTCCTTGGTAGCTGTTGTCTTTGTATCCTGCGGCGACTTGGCTATGAGGGCCATAGTTGTCGAAATTTCTGGACTGTCTCCTTTGATTTCCATATCTATTTCTTCTATCATCTTCTGGAGATCGCGTCCTCTTGTTGTTGCACGCATCTTCTCCATCTGCGAATCTGTTTGCTGTGTCCATGAGGTCTGACACTGTTTTCGGCTTGATTCTACCCATCTCCTCGACTAGGTCTCTTCGTCTTAATCCAATGATGAACACATCTATTGCTCTTTCGTCTGAGACTTCGACTGCTGAATTTTTGATGAGGCTCCATCTTTGGATGTATGCCCGTAATGTTTCGTCGCGTTGTTGCACACATGCTTTGACTTCTTCTATTGATGCTGGTCGTTTGTATGTCGACCTGAAGTTGCTTGTAAATTGCTTTGTGAGGTCTTCCCAGCTTCCAATAGATTCTTTCTCTAGTTTGCTCAACCATGACCTTGCTGCGCTGGTGAGGTGTAGTTGCAAACTTTGCATTGCAGTTTCTTTGGTTCCTCCTAATATTTGAACTGCTTGTAAGTAATCTGCGAGCCATGATTGTGGTTCCTGTGATCCGTCGTATTTTTGCTGATCATGAGGTAGTTTGAATCCTTTGGGAACTGGAGTGGTGCGAACCCTGCGGGTAAAGCACGATGCCCCATCTCTTTTTCGTCGTCTTCATAGTCGTGTTTTTCATTTGGGGATCGCGATCTCCGGGTTCCACCATGCTGTTTTGGTGATGGCGATCGAGATCGGTGCTTGCTGCTTCTGCGCCGAGGACTATTGTGACGGTGAGGTGACCTTGCTTTGTGCACTTCCTTGTGATGATATGCTTCTTCTCCTTTTGCTGATAGCTTGTGGCCCACCATGTTGAGTCCGTTCAGTGCTGCTCTATGCATATGTTCTCTAGGATCTCCTGGACTTGGTCGAGTTGTAAGTAGATATGCTTGTGCTGCCACTAGTGCTGCTTCAGGAGTTTTCGGTAGGATGTTTCCCTTGAACGATGTCGACAATTTTTCCTTGCGTTGTTGTATGATGCGTCGCTTCGTGCTTTTCGAGCAGCTTCGCTAGCTGCAATGGCTGAATCTTTTCTTCTTTGTATCTCTATTTTCTCCTTTGCTAATTGCTTGGCTTGCTGCCTAACGAGGGTTAACTCAACAAATGTCCTAGATGAAGGACTTAGGATCGGGGAGATAGGGCGTCGGATGAACTCGAAGGTAAAGTTAGTCGAAATAGGTGTGTGTCGAAAGTAAACTTGGGTGTTCAACCTGGCTTGCTTTCAATCTGCCCCACACCGTCCCCTCCTGGCCCCTATATATAGGTGGCCAGGTCTCAAGGATCGGGTAGGGTCCGATACAGATTACAATATCGACATACGGTAAAGACTCGTATTCGACTATCATTACAATTGGGCCTAGCTATACGGGCCTTAGGGGTACTCAACTAACGGGCTCTATTAGCTATACCCTTGTCAGTAGCCCCTGAGATTCTACCAGAATTGTAGATTCGGGTTGAATCTCTAATCTTCAAATCTTTGACTTGATCAATTCTTCGACTTCTTCTTATCTTCAAATCTTCGACTTGGTCTTTCGACTTATATTTATGATAATTTGTTCGCAAGGGGTCTTGATGAACAAGCCTGACAACTCTGACGGATCAAGAAGTCAGTTAACTGCCGGAACAGATACTTGTCACCTACTTCAAATTCAATCCCCTTGGACTTGAATTCGGGATACCGGTCAAACCCACTCTTTTGCCGCATTTAGGACTTACAAAGAATGAATCCCAGTGGTTCTCAGGGTACCCAGTGCGTCCACCAGGATTTTCTTCGCGTCGTAGACACGGATACATACCAGCAGAGCGCATCCATGTGCGTATACCAGGCCACACAGGACGGATCCCGGGGTCTTACCTTCGTGATAAGTCACGGCATTCGAGTTGTGTTGCGATAACGCAACTCGAGAATCTCATGTCGCAGTCAAATTTTGACTGAAAATATTCGAGTTTCTTCAACCACAAAGCTCGCTCCCGATGGGAGTAACACTCCTGCACTTCTCCAATTAAAATACTTTGCCAGAAATATCATCGGGTGCGCGCTCAGCGCTCCCGATGGGAGTAGCCCCCGAGGCTATAGTCAAAAAAGGCTTTTTTCGAGTATAGGCTCAAAAATGTAATGTAGTCCATCATTTTTTAACTCGATATATTTTAACTTCCAGATACGTCATCTTCGAGATACTTCAATCTTCGAGATACCTTAAGGATATCTTGTCGTCAAATACTAATCCACCACTTCAGAGAGAAGTTTGTATTTATCATTCTTGAAAATAGTAGCCCCCATGGCTATAATCGAAACTCCTTCGTATATAGTCTTGTGCACCTATTTTGCACTTGTCGGCGCCATCTTTTCCTCTTTCTTATATCATATTCTTTATGACGTCAAGGAACACGTTACTCTGTACCATTCCGAACCGTTGCATGGGCAGTACTGTAAATTTCTCCATTTTTTTACCGTTAGTGGGCTGCCGTTTCCACTCTTTGCGCCACGTCTCAGCCCACGATCCTTCTCCCAGAAGATATATAAGGGGCGTAATGGGGGATTTTTACTGTTTACCAGCTCGTTCCCTCCGCCGCCTCCATTGCTGATCTCCTCTGTCTCCTCCTCTCATGCATAGCCCCCGAGCGCACTTCGTACTGGATGCGCGTGAAACACCTGGCCACCAAGAGCACCATGGCCAAGACTTCTGCCACCAACTGGGTGCGCTCCGCCATCACAAAGAAGGAGGTGGAGAAGGCCAGGGCGGACGGCCTCATCGCTGCCCAGGATTCCATCAAATTTCCCAGTACTGAGCGGATCCCGAGGCCCCCGAGCGGGTATCGGGTAATGTTTCTTGCTTTCCACCTCCGCGGTTTCTCTCTTCCTGCCCACGAGTTTCTCCGTGGGCTTCTATTTGTCTATGGTGTGCAGCTCCACCAAATCACACCGAATTCCCTTCTGCACATTGCCTGTTTCGTGACCCTCTGCGAGTCATTCTTGGGCATTGAGCCCCACTTCCTTCTTTGGAGGTCAATCTTTCGGCTCCGCCCCAATATTGCTTTGGCTAGGAAACCCGAACTGGGTGGAGCCGTCGTTTCTGTGCGCCCTGAGGCGCAATACCTTGAATTTTCCATGGCCGCATCTGTCCAAGGGTGGAGGACAAAGTGGTTCTATATCAAGGACCGCAAATCCTCTCCTGAAGATGAATACGGCCTTCTTCCCTTTGACGCTTCCCAGGAGGTAAAGAAATTGGCATCGTGGGATACACTCCCCTCAGATGTAGAAGTAGAAGAAATTCTTCCTCTTCTTTCCCGCATCAAGGCTTTAAAAGGAGGTCAAGGAGGTGCTCTATCGGGTATGCAACTCATGGCGTTTTTTATTCAACGTCGAGTTCAACCCCTACAACACCGCGTTACCAAACTTTGGAATTACTCCAGCTTGGAAGATCCTACCCGCATATCTGAAGATTTGATATCGAAAGAAGATGTCGACAAGCGAGTCAGGAATCTCACCAAGCTCACCAAAGAACATGCAGTTGCGGATTTAACCGCTGATTTTTTCGACTCTGTGCATCCTCTGCCTGAGGTATGTATCTTCGCGTTCACTTATTGTCAAACTTTGCTTGGTTCGATTTGCGTTTTTCTATGCCTTTGCACTCTGCTGACTTATTTATATGCAGGGTCACCAATTCCTTGTTTCTCGTCCTCCTCTTCCAGAGGCAGGGCCCCTACCAGCTGATCTAGCCTCTCCTGCATCTGAAGCCCCCGAAGCTGACGAAAGTCAGGACGGAGATGATGTCGAAGAATCAGAAGAGGAAACTAGCTCGTTGACATCGCCTCCTCCTGCACTTGCTGAAGATGTTGGTGTCGACAAGAAAAGGAAGCGTGTCGACGAAACCGCTTCATCGAGTTCTGCAGCGGCTGGCAAAGCCCCCGTTCTTGCAGAAGATATGGAGTACTTTGAGATGCTAGCATCGTAAGTATTGTATTCGAGTTCTTCAATTGCATTGTTCTTGCCTTGTTTCCATAATTTATATTCTTCATGCAGTGATGAGGAAGAGCCACCAACATATGCGACAGCTGCTCCCCCGACTTCTCCTGCGGCCACTGATGAGCCTATTGAGCCAGATGTTGCGCCAAGGGCTACCAGGTCTTCTGTGAAGAAGGTTCCTCAAGCCCGATACCCCAAACGCTCAAAGAAGGCCAAAGAAACCGACGTTTCTCTAGAGGCCCATGCATCTACGGTTTCTTCTGACGATGTGAGCAATTCTTTTTACTTGCTTTCCTTTCATACACTTCTGCTCTTACACACTCCTTTTCTCAGGCATTACTAAAGAGATTCATCGCCCTGGGCACTGAATGTGCTGAGTACCTAAAGGTTGCGAAAGCTTCCGAAGGTACAATTTTGACGTCCAGTCATTACTTTTCTTCTGTGCTTTATCCTTTGCTATTTATCTGACTCCCTGTCGTCCTCTTTTGTAGCTGCTTTAGCAACAGCCAATGCCCGGATTGCATCGCTGGAAGCGGAGCTCCGTGCTTCTCAGAAAGCTTACGATGCTGCGGCCACTGCCAAGGCAAACGCTGAGAAGTCGCAGAAATCTGCGCTTGGTAAGGCGAAGAAAGCTGAAAAAGCTTTAGCTGATGCCAACAAGGATCATGCCCAGCGAGAGCAAGCCGTGGCGGAGCGTCTCCACACAATGTCCACTGCTGCTGAAAGTAAGTGTTTCGCCTTGTCTTCCTATTTTCGACTTCTGTTGCACTGTTGCATGTGCTGACATCTTCCTCCTTCTTTTTTTTTCTACCTTCTTTGTGTCGTGCAGGTTTTACTGGGGTATCTCCATCGGCCCTGCAACCGGACGGTGACCCTCTGATGACTGCGGTGAACTTACTCGAGGAAAACTGGATATCTATCCAGGAAACTTTTGAGTTAGTTAGCCGCGTTCTTTCACGACTATTTGTCGGGTTGTGGCCGAAGAAAAGGTCAGCGGTCCCGAAGGACAACTTGAGCGATCTTGCCAAGACCTTCGATACAACTGAAGACCCCACTCTTCAGCTGAAAGGACTTTCAATTAAGCGTGGCGCCGAGGGCGCTATTGCACTTTCTCTTGCGCACGGTACGAATTTCGACTGGGAGAGGGTTAGCTCCCCTCATGGCCACACTCGTGATGAGATGAAGGCTTTTTTCGAGAAGGCGAAGAAGTTGGCACCTGCATTGTTGACAACTATTTCTCCTTCGGCAGCTTCTGTGGTGCCTGCCGCACCATCTCCAGCAACGGAAAATCCAGTGCCACCATCGACTTCCGGCGAGGAAGTTGCCGTGCCCTCTTCTGCCACGGAACACAATGCTGAGGTGGCGTAGCCTCGGCTTTCTTTGTAGCTTTTAGTTTTCTCCTTTTGGATGCAAAAACTTTAGTTGAGTGCAACCCGAGAACCTTAGTAATAGGGTTTTGCACTTATGTAAATATATTTCTGGCGTATGAAGTATTATGCTGTCTCTCTGAAATGTTTCTTCTTTCTTTCCCCTTTTGGCTTGCAGTCGATGCGCGTCAATGATCCTTTGACTCACGGTCCTGCTCCTTCTTCTACCCGTGTGTTCGGTTCTCAGATTTCGTCGACTCCTAGTCGATGCAGCCGATGCGTAGAGTACTCTTCCAGAGTTTCCGATCTTGAGGCTCGCCTGACTTTAGCCAAGCGTCAAGCACAGATGGCTATTGACAAAGCTAGCAAAGCCAGTGGTTATATGAAGCAAATATCTTCACTAGACGAAAAGGTCTCCAGCTTGACGGCTAAGATTGTTCATAATGAAGAATGCGAATCTTTTATTCTTGGCATTGTTGAGTCTGCCTGCGAGATGTTACGATGTAAGTTTTCTTTCGACTCCTTCGTTCCCTGATTGTCCCCTGCTGTTTTTGTGACACCTTTTGCTGTGATAGGCACTTGTTTGGATTTCGCTGCTGAGGACCGTCGGGTTGCTGAGCGAAATGCGGCTTTGGAGAAAATGTCGGCTGGCTTTGAGACTTTGTGGTCTGATTCTCGACGCCGGAATGCCATTGTACTGCTTCAGGATCGTGCCCAGCGTATTGGCGAGTCAGTTGATGGTTGCCGACGGGCTCTTACAACTATGCACTCTGTTATGCTTCCCCGCAATCCTCTGCCTGCGACTTTCCCGCTTCTTCTTGATGTTTTCAGATCCAGCCATCGTATTCATAGATTGATAGAACTGAACTTAGTGGCAGGTGCCAATTTTGCTCTCGGGTGGATACGCAAGTGGCATCCCAGGCTGAATTATAGCACGATGTCTCTAAGTTTGGCTCTAGGTGGGGCTAGCCTTCGAGTACATATGGAGAACACACTGCAACCTGCTCGAAGACTCGTAGCTAGGCTTCTCGAAGCGGATGTTGCGTTTTTCCGTGAGTACCATTATTTAGATCCTTTAGGCGTAGATGATTCTGATAACCCGTTATTGTAATATTTTTGTAACGCGAGAGTGTCTTATTTTTCGACTTGTATGTCGAATAAATTTTGTCCTCAAAGCGTTTTTGTGCGTTTACCGCATTTCTTCCTTCGAAAGACTCGTAAACTCGAATATGAGGAACGTTTCGTCTTTATTATACTTGTGATGTAAGATACATGGGGTGACCCAAGAGATCCGGCCTGTGACCTGTGTTCTGGATCTAGAGGGCATTGCCCCTGGTATAACTCGTGGCTTTTACAGCCTTATTTTTCTACTTTACTCTATTGTCTTATGATGCTTATGCCGTCATGGCTTTCCCTTTTTCCTCTGCGTCTGTGTCTTCTCCTGATGCTCCTACTCGTGGTTTCTTCGTTTCGGGCTCCGCGACGCGTCCTTCGAGTAGCTTGACACCCTCTGTAGTCGCGCTTTTTGCCTTTTCTGCATGGTTGGCTATTACGCCAAAATTTTGCGCCATCTTGTGGAACTCCCTGTCGCAGTGATCTGAAACTTCAAAACTTCCTTTCACTGTAATTATTCCTCTTGGTCCTGGCATTTTAAGTACCAAATACGTATAGTGAGGTACTGCCATGAATCGCGAAAACGCGGGTCGCCCGAGGATCGCGTGATATTGAGATGGCCAGTCCATGACTTCAAAATCTAGCTTTTCTCTTCTGTAGTTTTGTCGGTTGCCGAAGCAAACGTTGAGTGCTATTCGACCCAATGGGTAATTGGCACTTCCTGGCACGATTCCATGGAAGGAACAATCTGTTGGCTTCAGGAACTCTAGTGATATATGCATTGCTCGGAGTGTTTTTACGTATATTAGGTTAATTCCACTCCCTGCATCCATGAATATTCTGTCGACATCATATGCGCCGATTTGAGCTTTGAGTACCAAAGGCGCGTTTCCCGGCCGAGGTACTGTTATAGGGTGATCTTCTCTGTTGAACTCTATTGGTTGTTCTGACCAGTGCAGATACTCCGTTGTAGCTGGAGGTGAGATGACTGCTAGGTTGACTTGTCGAGTTATGCTCTTCTCTTCTTTGTTCGACTTGGGTACAGGTTGTATCATTGCTGTGATGTGTCCTTTTGATGGAACGTACCCTTCGTCGTCGTCGTGTCCCTGGTTTTGCTGGTCTTGTCCCTGAGGAGCTCCATTGTTTCCTTGCTGCTTTGCCGGAGGGTTGTTGCTTCCTTCGAATCCTTGTCGCCTTGCTTCGATTTTCTTGTTTAGTGCCGCCTCTTGAAGTTTTAGGAATGTTGTGCAATCTTTCATTGCATGCCTTGATACTCGCTTCCCATCGACGAACGCTGAGTGTATATGACAAGGTCCGTTGAGCATGTCTTCTGGCGAGGGGTTGTATTCTCTGGATTCTCTTACGGGGAATTTTTTATAGTCCTCTTTTCCGTAACTTCGATATCCTGAACTTCTTCGATCACTTCCTTGGTAGCTGTTGTCTTTGTATCCTGCGGCGACTTGGCTATGAGGGCCATAGTTGTCGAAATTTCTGGACCGTCTCCTTTGATTTCCATATCTATTTCTTCTATCGTCTTCTGGAGATCGCGTCCTCTTGTTGTTGCACGCATCTTCTCTATTTGCGAATCTGTTTGCTGTGTCCATGAGGTCTGACACTGTTTTCGGCTTGATTCTACCCATCTCCTCGACTAGGTCTCTTCGTCTTAATCCAACGATGAACGCATCTATTGCTCTTTCGTCTGAGACTTCGACTGCTGAATTTTTGATGAGGCTCCATCTTTGGATGTATGCCCGTAATGTTTCGTCGCGTTGTTGCACACATGCTTTGACTTCTTCTATTGATGCTGGTCGTTTGTATGTCGACCTGAAGTTGCTTGTAAATTGCTTTGTGAGGTCTTCCCAGCTTCCAATAGATTCTTTCTCTAGTTTGCTCAACCATGACCTTGCTGCGCCGGTGAGGTGTAGTTGCAAACTTTGCATTGCCGTTTCTTTGGTTCCTCCTAATATTTGAACTGCTTGTAAGTAATCTGCGAGCCATGATTGTGGTTCCTGTGATCCGTCGTATTTTTGCTGATCATGAGGTAGTTTGAATCCTTTGGGAACTGGAGTGGTGCGAACCCTGCGGGTAAAGCACGATGCCCCCATCTCTTTTTCGTCGTCTTCATAGTCGCGTTTTTCATTTGGGGATCGCGATCTCCGGGTTCCACCATGCTGTTTTGGTGATGGCGATCGAGATCGGTGCTTGCTGCTTCTGCGCCGAGGACTATTGTGACGGCGAGGTGACCTTGCTTTGTGCACTTCCTTGTGATGATATGCTTCTTCTCCTTTTGCTGATAGCTTGTGGCCCATCATGTTGAGTCCGTTCAGTGCTGCTCTATGCATATGTTCTCTAGGATCTCCTGGACTTGGTCGAGTTGTAAGTAGATATGCTTGTGCTGCCACTAGTGCTGCTTCAGGAGTTTTTGGTAGGATGTTTCCCTTGAACCATGTCGACGATTTTTCCTTGCATTGCTGTATGATGCGTCGCTTCGTGCTTTTCGAGCAGCTTCGCTAGCTGCAATGGCTGAATCTTTTCTTCTTTGTATCTCTATTTTCTCCTTTGCTAATTGCTTGGCTTGCTGCCTTAGGGCGTAGTGATACCCCAAAAGCATGTCTTTGCTAGAATTTGATGGTATTGGCGTGCCGTGTTCTACGACTTCTCTTATTATCCTCCATTCGTCGACTGATAGTCGAATTTTTTCCCTGGTTGCGAGGTATTCTGGTGTTTGCTCTTCTGCTAGGTGATTTGCTCCTCTGTCGATATTTGCTGGGTTTAGTACTGGATTGTCGTTTTCGTTGAATTCTTCTGAGTTATCTCCTATAATGGCGAGCACCTGACATTGTTTGCCGATGTCACCCTTGAAGCTTGAGAGGATCGAGTTACTATCCTCAGAAAGCTCTAATCCTATCTTCCAGGTATCTGTTGACTTGTTCGTAATATCGTCGAGGCAGATCGTGAAACCTTCGAGTTGGACTCCTGCGTCAAAATTTCCCTTTTCTTCTTTGTCCTCTGCGATCTTTCCTTTTTGCACTTCCTCTGGGCTGACCAGTGAGTTTACCTCGCTGGAAGAGCCTTCAGAATATTCCATCATTGCTGTTGTTTTGGGCTCACTTGTCGACGGATCTTGTTTCGTCGGATCTGAAAGGCGAGATGAACCCGACGGTCCGATGAGGATGTTTAAGCTTCCGATTGTCAACTCCATCTCTTGATTTTCGTCGATTTCTGTACTGTTCTTGGCTAAAAGAGAAAAAGCCGTCGAATTCATGATTCCAATGCCCAAGATCCCCACGGTCGGCGCCAATTGACGAGGGTTAACTCAACAAATGTCCTAGATGAAGGACTTAGGATCGGGGAGATAGGGCGTCGGATGAACTCGAAGGTAAAGTTAGTCGAAATAGGTGTGTGTCGAAAGTAAACTTGGGTGTTCAACCTGGCTTGCTTTCAATCTGCCCCACACCGTCCCCTCCTGTCCCCTATATATAGGTGGCCAGGTCTCAAGGATCGGGTACGGTCCGATACAGATTACAATATCGACATACGGTAAAGACTCGTATTCAACTATCATTACAATTGGGCCTAGCTATACGGGCCTTAGGGGTACTCAACTAATGGGCTCTATTAGCTATACCCTTGTCACTGCCTTAGGGCGTAGTGATACCCCAAAAGCATGTCTTTGCTAGAATTTGATGGTATTGGCGTGCCGTGTTCTACGGCTTCTCTTATTATCCTCCATTCGTCGACTGATAGTCGAATTTTTTCCCTGGTTGCGAGGGATTCTGGTGTTTGCCCTTCTGCTAGGTGATTTGCTCCTCTGTCGATATTTGCTAGGTTTAGTACTGGATTGTCATTTTCGTCGAATTCTTCTGAGTTATCTCCTATAATGGCGAGCACCTGACATTGTTTGCCGATGTCACCCTTGAAGCTTGAGAGGATCGAGTTACTATCCTCAGAAAGCTCTAATCCTGTCTTCCATGTATCTGTTGACTTGTTCGTAATATCGTCGAGGCAGATCGTGAAATCTTCGAGTTGGACTCCTGCGTCAAAATTTCCCTTTTCTTCTTTGTCCTCTGCGATCTTTCCTTTTTGCACTTCCTCTGGGCTGACCGGTGAGTTTACCTCGCTGGAAGAGCCTTCAGAATATTCCATCATTACTGTTATTTTGGGCTCACTTGCCAACGGATCTTGTTTCGTCGGATCTGAAAGGCGAGATGAACCCGACGGTCCGATGAGGATGTTTAAGCTTCCGATTGTCAACTCCATCTCTTGATTTTTGTCGATTTCTGTACTGTTCTTGGCTAAAAGCGAAAAAGCCGTCGAATTCATGATTCCAACGCCCAAGATCCCCACGGTCGGCGCCAATTGACGAGGGTTAACTCGACAAATGTCCTAGATGAAGGACTTAGGATCGGGGAGATAGGGCGTCGGATGAACTTGAAGGTAAAGTTAGTCGAAATAGGTGTGTGTCGAAAGTAAACTTGGGTGTTCAACCTGGCTTGCTTTCAATCTGCCCCACACCGTCCCCTCCTGACCCCTATATATAGGTGGCCAGGTCTCAAGGATCGGGTAGGGTCCGATACAGATTACAATATCGACATACGGTAAAGACTCGTATTCGACTATCATTACAATTGGGCCTAGCTATACGGGCCTTAGGGGTACTCAACTAACGAGCTCTATTAGCTATACCCTTGTCACTCGTCGACACGCCCGGCAGGTGTTCGTCCATTTGCCTGGCCGGACATGGACTCGGACGAGGAGGAGGAGCAGATGTTTGCCTAGATTTTTGAAGAAGAGATGGCAGCCGCCGCCTAAGACGAGGAGCATATGTTGCACAGCCTAATCACCAGGTGCCGGCATCGTGGGCTGCGTTCATCGCTATGCGTCAGGAGATTCGATACTCCACTATGCATCAACTACTGCAGGATGATCTGGTGGAGCACATATGGAGGTTTCGAGGCAACACCAACTAGTTTCCATTTAATTTGTTTGAAAACTTGTCAAATTATTTGCTTGTTTTGTTAAACTGTATGAAATTCGCAGAACTGTAACGTTTATTTGAGCCAAATGTTGGTAAACTGTATGAAATTCGCCGAACTATAACGTTTATTTGTAAAAATAAGCCGAAAACGCCTATTTCCGGGCGTCAAACATGAGGTTGTTTCCGGAATAAGGATTACTTGGCCGCTGGATGGAACAATCGGTTTTTTTTATAGCAACCACATATTTTATTAACTGAAAATCAAGTTAAAAAATCAACATATGTGAACACTAACAGACAAATTAGAATAAAATAATTATCCTATAAACTTTGCAGAGAAAATCGTAAGAGATTGAGAAATATAAATCGATCCCTAGAATTCCTCTAACAACCGAAGCCATCAGCCGCCGTCCAACTCCAACGCCGCCGAGACGCACGCCGGAAGAAATGCCGTGCCTCCACAAATGTCGGATCCAAGAAAGCACCATTGTCACTGAGGCTTTGTGAGTCGATGAACAGGCCTACTGCACGCAGCTAGGCACATGTCGCTGTAGCACGTCGACTGGGGGATATCCCCATGCTATCTTGGACCAAGACCCACCGCTTCCCATCGACGAAGTCAGAGAAGAACGGCAGATCCACAACCTTCGGACCAACATCTTCACTCCAGAGAAACCATCTTGTCCCGGCCGCCAGCGTAGGCCGGCGACACACCGAGAAATAGATCTCGCCAAATCTGAAAAACGGCGAGATGACCAAGTTGCCGATCTGAGTGACCGAACAACACACATTGCCATCACCTCTGAGGCGCCACCGTGAAGGTTGTCATCGGTGTGGGATTAGAGGTGAGGCAGATTTATTCTTCTGGACGCCGCACCCACGACCCCAACGGCGCACCACAGCAAACAGACCCTAACCCTAACAACTAGACGGAGGAACAAGGTCCCCCTCACTACGGCCGCCAGAGCGGCAATCGAAGGGAGAGTAGACCAGGGCTCTCGCCGGCTGAGATTGGGGGAGAGGGAGTTGGCAGCCGCCGCCGCCGTCTCTGTGAGAGAGAAGGACGGGTACCAGGGGGTCCTTGGATGGAAACAATCGGTTGACGGGTATGCGTGGACGAATTTTGTGTTATGGCCTGCACATTGCGAAAAGCGTTCTACCTGGTCAAAACAGTTGAATCGATAGCTTTCATGAAGCCAGGTCTCAGCAGGGGCGAAAAATGGTGAGAACGTATGGGGAAGAGAAAGGCACTAGATGGTGGGAGATATATTTCTATTCGGTTTGGTGACAAAGCTAATATCACCTCTTCTATTCGATCACCTCGAGGCCTTGGAGCATAGCAAAAAATTCCATCTTCTCTTTCCGCATCGGCGGAGACGGGGATGTAGATCTTAAACGATAGTTGATCCCTTCTACTCCGGCATCGGATCGCCATCCTCATCCCCGGCAATAGCTCATCTCCTTCGTCTCTAGCAGAGATCCACGACATCATCTACATGACAGGAAATAGCAACATCCACTTGCTCATCTCCCATGGAGGAGGTAAAACTGTTGGGGTTCGATGCAAATAACAAAAATTATTACCTACGGAACCCCGAATTGCCCAAGATCTATCTATGTAGTAATGCTGTAAAGACTAACGGAGACTCGGTGACATACCCTTGTAGACCGAACGCGGGGATTACGCTCCCGCACAAGCATTGATGATGAAGATGACGTAGCCGACCTCAAGGTCATGAAGATCTTGACGCCACGATGCCAGTGCGATAACACCGGCACAATGACTTAGTGCCGCATGTGCCGCACCTTGTAGTACTCGTACACGTATGGTGCACGATGAGTCCTTCCGAATCTCGGATCCAACCGAGATTGCGGAAGTAGATCGGTTTGGATCCAATCCAGAATTCCTGCAAGACTTCATCATGAAGCGATGGAGTCGCCCTCGCTCCTACGCAGCCCTTCGGGGAGCCACACGAGAGAGAGAGAGGGATAGGAGAGGGGTGGCGCATGAGGGGGAGAGGAGAGGAGAGCTCTTCCAAGGAGCTCCCTCAATCCACTTGTGTCAAAATCTCCTCCAGGGGGCTCCTTATATAGGTGGGAGGGGGGCAGGCTTACCCCTCCACCAAGGAAGCTAGGGGGCGGTGGCCAAGTGATGCACCTAAAATGCATATACTTTTCCAAGTACTTTGCTTATTAATTTTGCTCCAGAATGATCCCATACTTGAATAAAACTGCAGAATCTCACGCTGTTTCTAGCAAAGTCTCATTTCTGGCTATGTTTGTAGGAAATAAAATTGGGGAAAAATACTATGCCAATTTTTCATATGGAGAAGGAGTTTGAGCACCGGAGGGACACAAGGGTGTGCTCGAGGCCCAAACGGGCATGGCCCACACGACCAGATTCATTGGCCGCATGGGGCCTGCTCGTTCGGCCCTCGAGCGCCGCCTCGCCTCCAGCTTTTGTGTATGCCTTCATATATATCGAAAGGGGGTGACCTATGGGACGGAGGCTATTCATGAAACAGAGCACCGCTAGAGCCACGATCATTGATTCCGGGATCAGATCGATCCAGGATTTCTCCCCCGGAGGAGGGGATCGGAGGCCGTCTTCACCGCCATCTTCACCGCATTCATCTCCATCAACCATGAGCTTCATCTCCATCATCATGTGTGAGTAGTCCTCTGTAGGCATGTCAGGTGGATGGGGATTGGATGAGATTGATCATGTAATTGTACTCGTTGTCTGAGATTTGAGGGGTTTATCTTGAAGATATTATCATATGGTGTTGATGCACTTAGCTATTCTTAATGCTTTATACTAGTGCCCGAGTGAAATGATTTTAGTACTGAACTTATTTTGCTTCATCATATAAACTGAGTTTGGTATCTATCTGCAAAGTGTATTACCTGCTTTTATGTTGAACCTGCGAAACCTAAGTATGACAGATAGGGAAAACAAGGGGGAGATGTTTTAGTTTGAGGATTCTATGTGTTCATGAAGTGTTAATGCCTTGTTCTGAGCTATTCGAAAGGGTATAACTTAATTACCTATAGTTCCAAGTTGGCCCCGGTGAAATGGGCAGGTAACAATAGATGTTGTGCAAATTCTCTTGGTTAGTACATACAACTATTTTTGGAGCACATACCTACACACATCAGAATTAGAGTCAAGTCCCATTGTTATTTGTATCTTATCATATGATCAATCTTATTCATGAAACACCCCATTATCACCTCATGCCTATGTTTTAGTCACTGAAAGTTTCTCGTTCACTATTTCTGGTGTAAACTGGAAAACTGTTACAACTGCTGCTGTTTTATTTTCCTTGCTCGAATTAAATCACTGCCTTCACCGTTTCTTTGTTGAGTTTGTTGATATACAGGTGTGATTGAGAGTGACGCTTCAATTGCTAAAGTCTTATTGATATTCTTGTGTTCCCCTTGAGTCGAACTATAAATTTGGGTAATACTTTCCATCGAAGATTTCAACGATCCCCTATACTTGTGGGCATCAAGAACTTTTCTGGTGCCGCTTCTGGGCAATCTAGCTTTATTGGTAATACCACTTGTTATCATTTATTTGCTGCACTTATTCATTTTCAGCTATGGGAAAGGATAATAATCTCGCCGCGAAGGTAGTGATGCCTTCTACTACTCGAGGAGGTAAAGATTTGCCATCTAGGCCTAACTTATCTCCCAATGCTGCATCTGCTGTTTCTTCTAGAAAGAAAAATGCCACTCTATCTGGTTCACCATTGTCTAAGCTATTTGTGCATATTGAGAGTAATTTATCAGGAGCAAGTAGAGATAAGGAAGTGACACATGATTTATCTAAGTCTCTATCTATTGATAATGTAGGATCAGAATTGGATAAAATTGAATATTCTTATGATTGTGAAATTGAATCTGAAGAAGATGCTATCTTTGCTAGAGCTTTTTTGTATGGAAGTCTTGAGGATTTAGATAAACTTGATAACTACAAAAATATCACTCTTGATGAATTTTTCTTGCTGCTAGTAAATCCAATGGATCTGCTATTTATATTAAAGATAAAGGTTATGAATTTAGCGTTAATCTAGAAATAATAAAAAAGGCTGAGAGTTTTAAATTTAATGGGAAAAAGAATGAGTTTCCTCTTGAACACATGGCTGCTTTGCATGAGTTATCTGCCCTATTTGGTAATGATGAGATTCAACAACGTTATTACTTTTTGAAACTGTTCCCTTTGACTCTAGGAGGAGATGCTAAAACTTGGTACAATAGCTTAGCACCACGTTCTATCACTAGCCAAGAGCAGTGCCTTCGCCAGTTCTTTGATAAATATTTTCTTGCTAGTAAAGTACATGCTTTAACTCTTGATATCAGCAATTTTTCACAAAAGGAAAGAGAGGATTTACCTCAAGCTTGGGGGAGATATATTTTATAATGGACTGACTGAAGGTACCAAATGTTATCCAGATAGCATCGTAGGTAATGTTTTCAGGGAAGGACCATTGAAGAAGCCACTGAATTATTGGACACAATTTCTCGAAACTATGAAGATTGGAAAATGGAAGAGACGAATAAGGAAGAATTATTTTTCGAAAATAAGCCAGGTATTCTTAAATTAACTGATGAAACAATGAAGGAGGCTTCCAAGTCTATTAAAGAGAAGGGAATTAAAACTTTGCATCTCAAGGAATTATCTGAAATGGGAAAACACCTCCCTATTGATCGACCCTACTTTCCTATTCAAGTTAATGTTGTATGCCCTACAAAAGGTAATGAAAAGGTATTACCCACTACTGAAATATCATATGTCAATGATTTTGCTTATGATAGTATACCCGAAGAAAATTATATTAGGATGAATCTTAGGAAGAAATCTCATAAAATTAATTTTTTTGGTGAAAATTTGAGTGTTAAAGTAGAGGCTATTAAGGGATTTGTTAAACATTGTGAAATGATGAATAATCAAGTAGAACAAGTGATCTCTCTTCAAAATCAATTATATGAAAATTTAATTGTGAAGAAACAAGTTTGCGGAGTTAAAACTAGGCGAGGTGCAAGCACCCAGGATCCTAATTTCCCTGATGACCATCCTAAGAGAAGAGAGCAAGATGCTCTCAAAAAGAAATCTTCTGCAGGACAATCTCCCAATGAGAATGAAGATAATGGGAAGTTTGAAGAACGGGATAAGGATACTTCTATTTCTGATGCTGATATTGAGGATAATAATAATGAGAATGAAGATGAGGAATTATTTCCACCTAATAAAGAACAACAAGAAGCTGAAAAGAATGAGGAGTCTGTATCTCCTACAAGAGAAGATCCTCAACCATCTATTGAGAAGAATAAGAATAAGAAACATCCAAGTCCACAAAAAGGTAAAGATAGGGATCCATGGGTGCATAGACCCATACCCTATCCCCAAGAGGTAATGAAATCTGTGGATGATGCTAGGTTTGAGAAGTTTCTTGAGTTGATTAAAAATTTATGCTTACAAATCCCTCTTGTTGATGCTATTAAAATTCCTCCATGTTCAAAATACATGAAAGATATTGTTACTAATAAGAGAAAAATACTCAATGATGCTATTACTGCTATGCTTGCTAGTTACTCTTTCGAAGGGAAATTGCCTGAAAAGCATGGAGATCCTGGTATTCCAACTATTCCTTGTACTATTAAAGAACTTATGTGAAATATGCATTATGTGATTTAAGAGCTGGTGTTAGTGTCATGCCTTTTTATTTATATAAGAAACTTAATCTAAACAAAATGGTTCCAACTAAGGTTTCTTTGCAAATGGCTGACAAATCTATAGCTATTCCTATAGGTATTTGTGAGGATGTTCCTATCTCTATTGCTAATGTGTTAATCCCTACAGACTTTGTTATATTAGAAATGCCTGAAGATGAGAATTTATCTATTATTCTTTGGAGACCGTTTCTGAATACTACATGGGCTGTTATAAATTGCACTGAAAGCAAAGTGACATTCAATGTTAAGGGAAAGGAACATACCATATATTTTCCAAAGAAGGATCATGTACCAGCTATGAAGAAAAGTGTGAACTCTATTCAAATGAATTGGGAGCTTTGAGTTTGCATTGCCAACTCCTGAGCCAAAATATGCCACCTTGATGATTGGAACCATTCCAATCAAATATGAGGTGACTTGAGTTTTTCTTCTCTTTAAATTTAAAAAATGAATCATGTATTTTATCTTTACCACATTATTAATAAGTCCTGATCAACCTTATTATTAATGTGGGAATGATGAAAACTTGATTCCCATTAATATAGTAGTTGCTTTTAATTTTATTCATCTTAGATTTATATTTTATTTGCATAGATATAATTATTCTAGGGTTGTGAATTAACAGAATATGAAGTTGGAAAAATTCTATACAGAAATTTTCTCGAAAAATTCCTGAAAAAATCAGGGGTTAGTAACTTTACCAGAGGAACCATCAGGCAAAGGAGGGAACCAAAAGGCCACCAGGGGCCAAAAGAGCAGAGCCCACGCGTCCAGATTCCTTGGCCATGTGGGGCATGCTTGTTGGGCCCACATGGGGTGTTAGGTGAGGGGCAAGTGCCTAGGTTCATCCTCTCCCCCGAAAACCAGCCCAGGTATTTTTCAAAAAAATCCCGTGCTCCATTTCGTCCACTCTTGGATCTCCAAGTACAACATGTTTGACTCTAACAAGTCACCATAAGCCTCTATGATCATTTGGTTTTTGACTTATAATGCCGTTTTATGCTTCTTTTAATGATGATTTGTTCCTATGCATGATTATGGCCGTTATTGCTCTCTTAGTTGGTCGCTCCCAGTCTTTTGCTAGCCCTCATTTTGTACTAAGTATGAGCTCTACTCGTGCATCCAACTCCCAAAAACCAAGTTATTCCAATGTGTCCACCATACATACCTATTAGCAATTTGCTATTCCAAAGTACATTTGACTTGTTTTATCTATCCTTCGAATTAAACTCTTTTTGGTGTTATGCGAAAATTAGTCAGTAAAGCTCTCACGAACCTGATGGCACACTTCACTTTTTTGCTTTTAAAATTTTGACATTGTGGCTCTCTTATGTTGATGTTATGCTTGCAAGTTATAAGTTGGAAATTAGCCAAACCATGCTATCATGGGGAAAGCTTTCAACATTGCACTTCTCTTATTTGAGTTGCTATCGTGATCTTTTGTTTATGGATACTCACGATGTGAAATAAGTTGGGAATCTTGCGGGATCATGGAGTTTGTATATGTGTTAGAGAAATGCATGGGCTGCTAATCTAAGCCATCCATTATTCATGGTGGAAATTTACAGCATGCCCATAGTGGACATTCGATGACGCATCTCACAATAAAAATCTATACCAATGGTAAATAAAAGAGATGCTGAGGTGTTCATTGTCTGTTTGTCCTGTCATTTTGATGTGGGCTTGTTCCATGTCATCGGGCAAGGAGGTACCCCGTTGGTGGTTCTCGATGATACGTGTATACTTACAATCACAAGAGCTTGCTTGGGACCCTAAGTCAGGTAGCATGAGGTTTTGGTATTCGTACTTCATGGGACACTAGGTTTTCAACTTATGATTTGTCAAGCATATGCTCATAATTGTTCTCGCATTAACTTTAGCCATTCAAGATGCCTATGATGAGGGCAATGAGAGCTCAAAGCTAATAAGTACCATAATTTTTGAAAGTTTATAAAACTTTCAATCACTGCTTCCCTCTGCGAAGGGCCTTTCTTTTACTTTTATGTTGAGTCTCCACCTTCTACCTTTATGCACCGTCTAAGAGAGCATAGTTTCCATTCTGAGTTTAATGTGCATAGTCCCAAAGTTTATGATTGATTGATTCATGATTATGGTTTCACTTGTTCTTAAATTATTTGTATCTAGTCGCCCTCTTAAACTTGAAGGTGTCCTATGCATTTATGTTTTGCTATTCCATGAAGGACAAGCAGAAAACCATTTGCTATGTTTTTCCATATGATTTGAACACACGTTTGACTATCATTGTTTCATTATTCATGATCTTTCGTTGTGTTTCTTTTCATGTTATAACATGGTTGCTAAGTTTTTATTGTCAAGATTATGTCTTTTATGCCCATGTTTTAAGTTCTTTGATCCCAGCACTCAATGCTTTACATAGATGATCAAGATTGTGATGGTGCATGTCACCTCAAAAATTATTCTTTTGTTATCACTTACCTACTCGAGGACGAGCAGGAGTTAAGCTTGGGGATGCTTGATACGTCTCAAACGTATCTATAATTTTTGATGCTCCATGCTTGTTTATACACCATTTGCTTTGTGTTTTGTTACACTTTGTGGCATTTTTATGCATTTTCTGGAACTAACCTATTAATGAGATGCCATAGTGCCAGTTCCCTGTTTTTGCTATTTTTGTGTTTCAGAAAAGCTACATAGGAAATATTCTTGAAATTGGACGAAACAAAAGCCAAACATTCGATTTTTACCGAAGCTTCACGAAGACCGAAGATGAGACGGAGGGGAGCCAGGGGCTCGCCACACCCTAGAGTGGCGCGGCCTAGGCCTGGCCCATGCCACCAGGGGGTGAGCCACCCTGGCCCACCTCCTGACGATGCCCTTTCGCCTATAAGTTCCCCTCGACGGGAAAAACCTAGGGGACGGATCTCTTTTCCATGAAACATACTGCAAGCCGCTGCCGTCATTGTAGTGAGATCGGGAGGATCCAGGAGCTCTTCCCGGCACCCTGCCGGAGAGGGGAATCCCTGTCGGAGGCCTTCTCCACCACCATGGTCGCCTCCGGAGTGATGTGTGAGTAGTCTACCTTGGACTACGGGTCCATAGTAGTAGCTAGATGGTTGTCTCCTCCACCATGTGCTTCATGTTTAGATCTTGTGAGCTGCCCTACATGATCAGGATCATCTTTATGTAATCATACATGTTGTGTTTGTTGGGATCTGATATCCCACAAGTATAGGGGATCGTGTGTAGCCTTTTTGATAAGTAAGAGTGTCAAACCCAACGAGGAGATAAAGGTAGGATAAATATTCTCTCAAGTTCTATCAACCAATGATACAACTCTACGCACACTAAACGTTTGCATTATCTAGGAAATAAAACTAGAGCAACAATACGGGTATGAGAGATAGCTTTGCAAGATAATAAATACAAGAAAGTAATTGTTAGTGCCGTAGCAATAAAATATACTAAGTAACCATAAACTAACAGTACCATGAGTGTGGAAAAGTGGTGGTAATAGTGGTGGCTTTGTCCAAGTTCAATTAGCGAATAAATCGGGTTCATTGTCTTCGATGCAGTTTTCTATGTGGGAGAGGCTAAATATACAAGCACTTCACTACTTGGAAATACAAGTACTATATGATTGGATTGTTAGCAAGCATCCACAAATACTAACAATGCATTAAGGTTTCCCCAACCATAGCCTTAAGTTAATGGTCATCTTACTCCCATACGTGCAACGTTTCGGTTCGCGTTCTCAGGTTTCTGTCACTCCGGCAGAACTACCCCCTTCCTTTTGCACATACTACTAACCCTAAGATGTTTAATCCATGCGCGCATAAATATAATGGACACCAAAGGACAGTACCATATCAACATACAACTCTAATGAACCAAAGACATTCAACAAATCAATCTAAGAACAAATAAACTATGCAAACATGACATAGATCATAGGATAAATATTATAGCATCAAACACCATGTTTACATAGGACGCTACAGAGGTGTGTGGAAGGATGAACCACTGCATAATAGGAGGAGTTGGTGATGGAGATAGCGGTGAAGATGGCGGAGATGAGCAGCGAGTGGCGCGGGCGGCAGCGCGAGGGACTCCTTCCCCGCCGCTGGCATCATGGGGGAGCGCCGCCCCTTAGCCCCCTTCCTTCATGGCTTCATGGGAGCCCTCCCCCATGGAGATGGGATCCATGGGGGAGGCTAAAACGTGGCTCTGGTGGCTGCAAATTCGTGGGTGGAGGTGTCCCCCACGAGCTAGGGTTCCTCCCTTTATATAGTCTCTCGGATTCCCGTCTCCCCATCTTGGGCCGCAATGGAGCAGGCTTAGCTCGGCTGTCCAGACTCGGAATCAGGTGAATTTTATGTCCAGAACGTTCACCGTGAAATTCCCTACAACTTTGTAAATGAAAAGTTTTCCGTTTGACGCCGTCGTCGACCCGTAACGTGACCATCTTCGAAAAGAGTTCTAGCACAGATTTCTGGAAAGTCCTAATTTGACTTTAACAAGGTTTCCACTTGTATTTTTGGTAATTCCTACACATCAAAGTGTAAAACAAGAACATTGTGCACTTTTGCAACTATTAGTAGGTTAGTCCAAATAAATCACAAAAGTGTCACAAAGTGTAGATAAATATATAGCAATTGGTGTAAAACAAGCATGAAGCATCAAAAATTATTGATACGTTTGCAACGTATCAGGATCCGATGAGTATTGGTACTATGTTAAGTTGATGTGCTGAATTATATATCTTATGTTATCTCTATGTTGTTTATGATCTTGCATGCTTTCCGTTGCTAGTAGCTATCTTGGTCGAGTAGATGCTAGTAAATCCAAGAGGGAGTATTTATGCTCGATAGTTGGGTTCATGCCTCTAGTAATCCGGGGGAGTGACAGAAACCTCTAAGGTTGTAGATGTGTTTTTGCCACTAGGGAGAAAACAACATTCTTGTGTCCAAGGACATTTGCTTTATTTATATTACGCACTTTGCTTAATGCAATTATCTGTTGTTCGCAACTTAATACTCAAGTGGTTCTCGGATGATTCCCCGCGAGTGGATTTTTAGTCATAGATGGAGTTGGATGGCAGTCTATGTATTTTGTCGTAATGCCCAGAGTGAATCTCATAGTGATCCTCATGACATATGTATGTTATCTTTACTCTATCAATTGCCCAACTGTAATTTGTTTACCCAACATGTTATTATTTATCTTATGAAGAGACACCACTAGTGAACTGTGGACCCCGGTCCAATTTCCTTTACATTGCTTTACCGTTTTACTATTACTCGCTCTGTTTACTTTACTTGCATACTATTATCCTTTTACCACTCGATACGCTCAATCCTTTGTTCACAGCAAACCGGTGAGATTGACAACCTCATCGAAGTTGGGAGCAAAGTTCTTGGTTGTGTTGTGTGCAGATTTCACGTTGCTGCTATTTGAAGATGCACCAGCATTCTCTGGCGCCATTGTCTGGAGTGTCACGAAGCTAGCAAGAATCACCTTCTGAAGTTTGGCTTTCTCCTACTGGTTCGATAAACCTTAGTTTCACAACTGAGGGAAACTTGCGGCTGTGCTCCTCATACCTTCCTCTTGGGGTTCCCAACTGGGTGCCTTAACATCGCACCATCACAGCCATCCAAACAACTGGACTAAAGTGGCTCCAAAAATGTAGCTAAATTCATTGTGGGCAACCAAACAAAATGCCTAAGTTGGTTTTTGCATTGCACGGTGCGACACAGGCCCTCCAGCACATGCCCCCACGGAGCCAAAAAAGAGTCGTAGGCTACCAATCGCGCCCTTGATTACCGATCGAATCCGGTACAAGAACCCAGAGCGATCGGATCTGGTACCGTACTGCGTGGACATGTGGAAATCCGATCGGATGTGAGAACAATGCTTGGATGGAACAGGCTGATTGCTGAGCAACTCGATCTTGACAAGAACACTCCTCTGATGCACTGGACCCCAACTTGACTGCCTTGAGCAATCGCTACTGCAGGATATCGGAGATCGATTGGACGATCCAGAGGCCGACGAGAACTTCACAAATAACCAACAAAATGATCCAATAGCCCACTCTCCTCAAACCAATCTGATGTGAAAACTGCCCGAGGAAGAACAATCCGCAGATCAACAGAAAACACTCGCCGTGATCAACCCGGTGCTCTGATACCATATGATAAGGATCAAGGGGATGATCCTGTGAGTTTTGCCCGATCTTTCACAGCGAGTCTACTTAAGAGATAAATCTTACAATAACGCGATGAACGTCACCTAAAGAAGAAGAACGAATCCAGCAAGCAACATGATGATGATAACCACGCCTCAAACCATAACTCGATAATCCTTGATGACGCAAGAACCCTCACGACAATCTTTATTGGATAACACGGCAACGCCGTTTCCCCGGAGGAATGATACACGGTGGAACACCACGCGATAGTTTTAGACTAAACAACTCAACTCCCTAAACCCTAAGGCGCCTGACTCCTTTTATTGGAGGCCGGGGCGCCCCACTAATGGGCCACAACCTGACGCGCATATCTTGGTGGAGTCCTGAAATTGGGCTTCACCTTCTCCTCCGTGCTCATATCATCAAGTCTTCTCTACTCACTCCGTTCCCTGATATAAGGTGTATAGTTTTTTTGTAAAAAATTCCAAAATATAAGGTGTATGGCAAAATTGTGGGATCTTTTAACACAATTTAGGAGTCAATATGATTAGGAGAGATAAGATAACGAGATTTCCCTGTTTTCAACTATTTCACATCGATCACCTACCTGTATTAACGTCTAAAAGTATCGAAATTTGCCCTTTTAGCATGTGCATTAATATTCGTGCAAGAAAACTATACACCTTATATTAAGGAGCAGATGGAGTATTTAATAAAAATGTAAATATTTATATAAAATTTAGGGCAACTAAATCTTTGCAACCATACAAATAAATGAAACCATGTACAAAAATCTTAAACTTCCAATCCTTTAAATAAAATAAAACTCAATTCTTTCAAAACTGAATTGGAATGTCATGATTTATGACATTCATTTTCCAACTCAATACCAACTGTTCTGCCATGTTTTTGTACTTTAACGTTTAACTAATAGGAGCTTGCCATGGGATAATCTCCTAGTACTTTTTTTAAGACCTACTAATGGCAAAGTGCATTAAGTTAATATATTAGTTATGGCATGCTGAGGTAGTGAGGTGAGAGTTATTTGTCCTGGGATGAGCTTCCAATTGTCTAATTTGATGGTGCAAATTATTGAGGTGTTTTATGGTACCCCTAAATAAATAACAGCCCTTTATTTTTGTCCATCCAAAGGTCCACAAGATTTGATCTGGTGTAAAAAATACAACAAGTACGGTTGATACTTGTGCTAATTTTGGACCACACCAGGAAAAGGGCCTGGCCCAATAGATGACCACCGGCCCAACATATGCGTCCTTGCTCGGAGGGGGTTGACAGCGTAGACGATAGACACAACCCTATTCGCGATCGATGCCGCCACCGATGTCGCCATGCCCAACTCCGGCGGCACCGCCTCCTTGGGCCTTCCCGCCGGCAAGATCCTCCAGCTACATCTCCATATACACCCTCTACCCCACTACGGAGGGCCTTGGCAGTGAGATCCATGCGCAGAGGCTGCCGTCACTTCTCCTTCCCCAGGTGGTAGCGGCGGAGGCCGAAGCCGCCCCGTGCGCTCCTTCCCTATAGAGCGGAAGCAGCAGAGGATGAAGGCGCCCCACGCGCTCCTTCCCCATAAGTCGGTAGTGCTGGAGGCAAAAATCGGGAGCCGGCCCATGGGTGCCTGCTAGTGAGGGAGGGGGACCGAGCAGAGTCGGCGAGAGCTCGACCGGCTTTGGCCAGAGCTCATGCTGGAGGAGAGGGAGATCAGTGAGGAGGGAAGCAAGGAGGGGATCAGTGGAGCTCTGGTTGCGGTCCTGACGGTGAGGTACAGACGTCATCGCTCATGCGGTCAGCTGCGAGGAGCCTGTGACGCCCAGGTATGAAGAATTTGGTAATATGCATTTCATATCATTTATCTCATTACAAAAGTATCAATCTGAAGAACTAGGGTTCAAATGCGAAATAATGAGGAAATTGTAGTCTTACATTCTTTAGAAAATGGTATGATGACCCACAAGTATAGGGGATCGCAACAGTCTTCGAGGGAAGTATTACCCAAATTTATTGATTCGACACAAGGGGAGCCAAAGAATATATGTAAGCCTTAACAGATGAGTTGTCAATTCAGCTGCACTTGGAAACAGTCTTGCTCACAATGGTTTATCAGTAGCAACAGTTTTATAGTGGTGACAGTAGTGAAACAGTAACAGAGTAGTAAAATAGCAGCGATAATAGTAACAGTAGTAAACAGTAGGAACAAATACTGTAGGCATAGGGATGGATTACGGGCGTTGCATGGATAAGATAATTCATGAAATCAATGAGACATGGGCATTGCAGATAAATAATGATAAAGCATCCTAGTACAAACAATCATAGGCATGTGTTCCGTATATAGTCATACGTGCTCACAAGGAGAAACTTGCACAACATCTTTTGTCCTACCAGCCTGTTGTAGCAGGGCCTCAAGGGAAACTACTGGTAATTAAGGTACTCCTTTTAATAAAGTACCGGAGCAAAGCATTAGCACTCGGTGAACACATGTGATCCTCACATCATAGCCATCCCCTCCGGTTATCCCAATTTCTGTCACTTTGGGGCCTCGGGTTCCGGACAACAATATGTGCATACAACTTGTAGGTAAGACCATAAACAACAAGTATCATCATAGAAATAATAACATGTTCAGATCTGAAATCATGGCACTCGGGCCCAAAGTGACAAGTATTAAGCACAACAAGTTGCAACAATGTCATAGGCACTAAATAAAGATACTAGGCACTATGCCCTAACAATCTCATATCAAATTACATGAACAATCTTATCCAATCCCTACCATTCCCTCACCTACAGCGGGGGAATTACTCACACATGGATGGGGGAGTCATGGATGGTCGATGGAGTGACGTCGGTGATGATGGTGATGAAGATCTCCTCCAAATCCCCGTCCCGGCAGGGTGCCAGAACGGAGTTTCTGGTTCCGAATCGCGGTTTCTGATGGCGGGGGCGCAGCGGAAGTCTATCTGGAAAAAACGCCATCCCCTATGGTTTTCCATCCTGAGGCTTTATATAGGCGAAGGGGCATTGTCAGAGGGCAGCCAGGGGCTCCTCACACCAGGGTGGCACGGCCAGGGCCTGGGCCGCGCCACCTATGTGTGAGGGTGGCCTCGGGCCCCCCTCCGGCTCTCTTTCGGTCTTCGGGAAGCTTCTGGGAAAAATAAGACTTCTGGAACTTGTTTCGTCCAATTCCGAGAATATTTCCTATGTAGCTTTTCTGAAACACAAAAACAGGGAACTGGCACTGTGGCATCTTGTCAATAGGTTAGTTCTGGAAATCGCATAAAAATGCCACGAAGTGTAACGAAACACAAGGCAAATGGTGTAAAAACAAGCATGGAGCATCAAAAATTATAGATACGGTGGAGACGTATCAGCATCCCCAAGCTTAACTCCTGCTCGTCCTCGAGTAGGTAAGTGATAACAAAAGAAATAATTTTTGAGGTGACATGCACCATCACAATCTTGATCATATATGTAAGTGTTGTGAGCTGGGATCAAAGAACTTAAAACATGGGCATGAAAGATATAATCTTGACAATACAAACTGAGCAACCATGTTATAACATGAAAATAAACACAAACAAAAGATCATGAATAATGAAACAATGAAAGTCAAACGTGTGTTCAAATCATATGGAAAAACATACAAATGGTTTTCAGCTTGTCCTTAATAAGAGAGCAAAACATAAATGCATAGGACACCTTCAAGATTAAGAGGGTGACTAGATACAAATAATTTAAGAACAAGTGAAACCATGATCATGAATCAATCAATGAAAACTTTGGGACAATGCACATTATACTCAGAATGACAACTATGCTCTCTTAGATAGTGCATAAAGATAGAAGGTGGTGACTCAACATAAAAGTAAAAAGAAAGGCCCTTCGCAGAGGGAAGCAGTGATTAAACATGTGCTAGAGCTTTTCATTTGTAAAACAGAGAGATAAAACTTGAGTTTTGAGAGGTGGTTGCTTTTGTCAACGACTAGCAATGGTGTTCTTACTATCTTCCATACAAAAATGAAGCAAGTTTTTGAGAGAGAGATTGGCACTTTTGTGCTCTTTTATAAAGCTTGGCACTCCTCCCCACCTTTTTCCTTTCTCAAACCATGGCTAACCGATTCCATCGGGTGCCCACCAACATTCCATTCCATGGAGGAGTGCCTTTTTCTTTTTTTTTTCTTTTTTTTTTCTTTTTGGAATAAGCAATATGGAAGATAGCAAATCCGACCACTACATCCCCATGAGCTGAAAACAGTGTCACAAAATGAGAAGTATTTTGAAGGTTTTTTGAAAGGTAGCACATGAAAATTTACTTGGAATGGCTTACAAATACCATGCATAGGAATTTATAGTGGACACAATGGCAAACTTAGTTTTTAGGAGTTGGATGCACGAGTAGAGCTCATACTCAGTACAAGGCGAGGGCTAGCAAAAGACTGGGAGCGACCAACTAAGAGACCAATAATGGCCATAATCATGCAAAGCGACATTAAAAGAAGCATAAGATGGCATCAAAAGTCAAAAATTAAATGATCATAGAGGCTATTGGCGACTTTGTATGAGTCTAACATGTGTGAGCATGCGCCAAGTCAACCCACATAAAGCATCAAGGAGAAAACCAAAATAATGCTTCCAAATAATTAAAACAACGCATGATTTTTTCAAAGGCTCATTAAGCAATCTCAGTTATTTGAGACAAGTCATGCTACAGCAAAACCACTAAGCAAACTATCAAAAAGACATCAAGCATGACATACAAAAGCCTAGGCCGCAGTCTACACAAGCTCCTTCTTGTACCACTTTTTTGCATAAAGCTTTTTCCCTTTTCCAACACCATTCAAAACTTTTTGAGGAAACTCTTTTGAGGAAAACCAACATATACCAGAGGTCCAAATATGTCTTGATGCAAAGATAAAACAAGATCTGAACAAAAATCAAGGCGAAAAATGCAAGCTAAACGCAGTAGCAGAAAAAGACAACACTCATTGAAACGATAAGAGTGAAAAACGGAGTGTTCTTGGCAAATAAAAAGCGGAATAAGACTCTCTCCAAAAGAAACATGATGTGATCTAACCATTTATTGCAGCAAACAAAGCAAAATAAAACTAAAAACAAAAACAACTGACGCTCCAAGAAAAACACATAGTGCATGAAGCAATAAAAATATAGTGTTTTGAAAGGTGACCTGATTTTTGCCGATGAAGAAGGGGGTGCCTCGGGGGCATCCCCAAGCTTTGACGCTTGTACTTCTTGGATATTTCTTGGGGTGATGCATGGGCATCCCCAAGCTTGAGCTTTTGTCCATTCTTCAACTCATCTCATCATTCTCCAATCCCTACACTTGAAAACTTCCTTCATACAAAACTAAACACAATTCTATTAGCAACATTAGTGTAAGCATAACATATAATCAACCTCTTTTGCTTCAGGTTTCAACCTAAAACCACCACATATTAAGCATATACTACTGTAGCAACTTCCCCGAAAGTTCCGTGATCAAAAGAACTCAAAAGAAAGCGATAAAGCGGCAAACACAAATATTAGCAGAAATCTGTCAAAACAGAACAGCTGACAAAGGTCGAATTTTTAAGGGGTTTTCTGTTGCTCAAATCAAAAAGTGTTCAACTAATGAAAGTTTGGATATAACCTGGGGCATATGCTCAAGAAATCGCAGGTCCAAAAGATATACAGAGAATTTTCACGAATTTTTACGGTGCAGCACGGAAAACTGTTTTAGGACAGCAACATCCCCAAATCTTACCTCACTCAAATTAGAGGCTTCTCTTGGCACAACAATGACATAAAAAGGATAAGGAGCGGTCATTACAGTAGTAATAACTTCCAAGACTCAAATAAAATAAAAAGTACTGAAAATAAAACAATGGGTTATCTCCCAAGAGTGCTTTTCTTTAATGCCTTTGAGCTAGGCGCAGTAATTTGCAAAGATGCTCATGTGGGCGCCATATAAGAGCTTGAGGCAAAGGCGCCATATAGGAACTTAAAGCAATAGAGAGCATCAAAAAGCAGATATGAAAGACATTTAAATCTAAACCACTTCCTATGCATAGGAATCTTGTAAGAAAATAAATCAATGAGGCACATAGTAGCAAGCATGGATAGATAAAACAAGTGCCACTTCAAGATTTGCAACATAAAGAGGGGAAACTTAATATTGTTGAGATCCATCAAACCATATTTCCCTCTCTCATAATAACTTTCAGTAGCATCATGAATAGAACTAACAATATAACTATCACATAAAACATCCCTATCATGAGCCACATGCATAAAATAATTAATACTCACCACAGGAACAATAGTAGTAGGAGCAAATTCAACAGAATAATTATTCTCATCACCATAATCATCATAAATAGGAGGCATATTGTAATCATAACTAATTTTATCCTCAATAGTAGGTGAACTGAAAATATTATACCCAACATCATAACCATCATAAACTAGAGGACAGCTATTTTGCAAAGCATATTCTTCAAACATATCATCATAAGAAGGAACATCACATATGGGAGATAAAATATTATCAGAACAAACTTTCTCCACTAAAACTGGGGAACTAAAAATATCATGCTTAACAAAACTAGCTTCCCCAAGCTTAGACTTTTCTATAGCATTAGCAATAACGGTGTTCAAAGCATTCATACTAACAACACTATTAGCATGCAAATTAAGCTCCAAAGGTTTTTTAATTTTCTCTTCAAACACTTCATATCTAAACTCAGGAAAAAGACTAGAGAACTCTTTATTTTCCATTAAGCTAAACTAGTGAAAATAAAAACAAGAAACAAAAAGATGTAATTGCAGAATCTAAAGGAAATAACTTCGAGCACTCACCAGCAACTAAAAGATTTAGTAGCCAAAGGATGTGCGTACCTTTTACCTTACCTCCCCGGCAACGGCGCCAGAAAATAGTCTTGATGACCCACAAGTATAGGGGATCGCAACAGTCTTCGAGGGAAGTATTACCCAAATTTATTGATTCGACACAAGGGGAGCCAAAGAATATATATAAGCCTTGACAGATGAGTTGTCAATTCAGCTGCACCTGAAAATAGTCTTGCTCGCAATGGTTTATCAGTAGCAACAGTTTTATAGTGGTGACAGTAGTGAAACAGTAACAGCTGTAGTAAAATAACAGCGGTAATAGTAACAGTAGTAAACAGTAGGAACAAATACTGTAGGCATAGGGATGGATTACGGGCATTGCATGGATAAGATAATTCATGAAATCAATGAGACATGGGCATTGCAGATAAATAATGATAAAGCATCCTAGTACAAACAATCATAGGCATGTGTTCCGTATATAGTCGTACATGCTCACAAGGAGAAACTTGCATGACATCTTTTGTCCTACCAGCCTGTTGCAGCAGGGCCTCAAGGGAAACTACTGATAATTAAGGTACTCCTTTTAATAAAGTACCGGAGCAAAGCATTAGCACTCGGTGAACACATGTGATCCTCACATCATAGCCATCCCCTCCGGTTATCCCAATTTCTGACACTTTGGGGCCTCGGGTTCCGGACAACAATATGTGTATACAACTTGTAGGTAAGACCATAAACAACAAGTATCATCATAGAAATAATAACATGTTCAGATCTGAAATCATGGCACTCGGGCCCAAAGTGACAAGCATTAAGCACAACAAGTTGCAACAATGTCATAGGCACTAAATAAAGATACTAGGCACTATGCCCTAACAATCTCATATCAAATTACATGAACAATCTCATCCAATCCCTACCATCCCCTCACCTACAGCGGGGGAATTACTCACACATGGATGGGGGAGTCATGGATGGTCGATGGAGTGACGTCGGTGATGATGGTGATGAAGATCTCCTCCAAATCCCCGTCCTGGCAGGGTGCCAGAACGGAGTTTCTGGTCCCGAATCGCGGTTTCTGATGGCGGCGGCGCAGCGGAAGTCTATCTGGAAAAAACGCCGTCTCCCCTAGGGTTTTCCGTCCCGAGGCTTTATATAGGCGAAGGGGCGTCGTCAGAGGGCAGCCAGGGGCTCCTCACACCAGGGTGGCGCGGCCAGGGCCTAGGCCGCGCCACCTATGTGTGAGGGCGGCCTCTGGCCCCCCTCCGGCTCTCTTTCGGTCTTTAGGAAGCTTCCGAGAAAAATAAGACTTCTGGAACTTATTTCGTCCAATTCCGAGAATATTTCCTGTGTAGCTTTTCTGAAACACAAAAACAATAGAAAACAGGGAATTGGCACTGTGACATCTTGTCAATAGGTTAGTTCTGGAAATCGCATAAAAATGCCATGAAGTGTAACGAAACACAAGGCAAATGGTGTAAAAACAAGCATGGAGCATCAAAAATTATAGATACGTTGGAGACGTATCATGGTAGCACACTGCAATGATTTTGTCTCGAACAGGGTGAAAATAAACTATGCAACAAGGGTGTCTTCCTGTCTGTGTCTTCTATGCATTTTCCTTTCTCAGTTCCAACTGCTCCAAGTATGGATTCTTCAATAGTCGACCATCTATTGTTCAGTGACATGGGAAGCTAAATGCAATATCCGACCTGTTGCATCATAGGTACCACCTTGATTTGCTTCCCTTCCCAAATGTCCTTGGGCGTACTGAAATTGAACCCCGCTCTTTTCACACCTTCATATAGAAAAATCTGAAAACTAACACTTGTCAGTGTCAAATAAATGTGTGTTGTTATTGTTTGATTTCAATTGAGTTTATTAATGTTAGTCGTCAATGTCTTGGAGGAAAAGGCTACTCCATGCTCACCAGTCTCAAGAAAGCATGGCATTTTAAAAACAAAACTAAGGTGATTTGGTTTGTGAAACACTTGTTGTTAATGCTTAAATCTTTGTTGTATATACTTTTAAAGTGGTTGAGCTTGGCTAAATCGCCACTACTAATGTCCTAGCAACCTCCTTTCATAAAACATGACATATATCACTGTTGTGATCTGCAGGTGGTGGCCTGGCGCATGGGACGGTGCATGGCCCGTCCTGGAGCAGCTCTGCTACTGATCTCTTCCGGCAGCGCCGCTGCAGTGTTTGTGTAATACTGATTCAACTAGTCTTGGGTGTAATTATAAGAAACAAAAGTTGTGTATTGCAATATGTATTCGAGAATTTGCATCTGTGCTGAATTGAACTTGTGATTGATATGGGAGGGTGCATAGCCTGTCCTGGATCGTCTCTGAAAGTTGTATATTGCATTATGTATTTGAGAATTCATCTGTGTTGATTTGAACTTGTGATCGATTGGGTTCTTCAAGTTGTATATACTGCTAAATATACAATAGAAGTATTGTATGCACTTTTGTCATAACCTGCATTTAATAAGTTTGCAGCAGCTTAGATCAATTAGAACATGAGTTGCTCAAGAGCTTACTTCAGAAATTTGCATGTACCATTCTCTCAGTTCAGTACAATTATGTTGTGTAGCTGACACCATAGGTTGTAAGTGACATCATTTGTACAACATTTAAACACCACTATACAACTTTAAAAATAGCAAATAGAAAGTACTAACTATTACATGATGGAGCAACAATAAGTTGCTAGTAATTGCTATTACAGGAGTAAGACTGTTCTCAAACAAGAGAAACAGAAGCAGGAAACCAAAACATCCACTAAAGTAGATCATATACCATCGGCCAAGCACCTCAACCAAAACTACTGAGTAACTTTGCCTCAGACCGACCACCACCAAAATTAGTAGCTATTACAGGAGTACGCTTGAGCTATCTTCATTATGTGATTAGAGTTCGCGGTTATCACGGGTTGGTCCTCCTCACTTCTGAAGGTCTGCCAACAACACGACAGCGGCGATACTCATCATGCTCCTCCATGCCAGCGCCTCAACCATCCATGTCTGAAAATTTGCCATCATCAGAGTAAAATTCATGCTACTAGTCAAGTAAATCATTTCTAAAAACCAACCATGCATGTGGCCATCTTACTACCATATATTACAAGAGAATAGTACACAGGTACTAGAAATCATTAGATTAAAAAAATAGACACAATTATTTTGTCTGAAATAACATGTCGATGTCTGGACTCATTATAAATATAAAACAATAAGAAAATAATATATCAACCACAGTTTTGGTACAAATCATAAGCATTGTTGATATATTCATCGCTTTATTGTCCTGTTAGGTATAAAATTAAATAGAAAGATGTAATTATCGAGACACGAGGGTTATTAACAATTATGCCCATGACTTCTTATAGAGAAGAGAAGTATGAATAAGTTTCCCTTAAGCACCTTTGTGCATGCTAATTGTTGTTTAGTTTAATTAAAATAGTTTACTCTTAGAATTTGGGAATCACAGGTCATTTGTCCACATGAAAAAATGTCTTCCTCTTGTAATCCCTGTGTACTCTAGGCGCTGATAAATGCACGGATGAAGACATTTTCTACAAATACATCTCTACTTTCTAATTTTCTTCTACCATGATTCAGGTGAATGGCAGTACTCATTTCCAACAGTGTTTTCTCGAAATTGGGAGTTGATTGTTTGTGATCTTATAAACAATAAATGTTTCTTCCATGATACCAATTGCGTGATGGGATCTGTGATGATTCCATGTGTTTAACCATTAGTAGCAGCGAAGAATTATTTATGCAATGCCACACTAAAACCCTCACTTTGATATTCAAAGTACATAATTGTAGAAAGATTCAGATCGAAAGAAATTTTATCTAGATTGACCATATAACCTAACTGTAACTGGCAGAACATGAACTATGTTCAGAGGACAAGCAGGTTAGTTGATCTAAAATCACATCCCTCTCATGGTCCTCTCACTTGCGGTTCGACGGTAATGCAACTAGGAAAATAAGCAACATCTATGGCAATAAATTAACCTGCTATGGAGGTGGTGGTGGTGGCGGCGGCTCCGTGTAGGCAGTCCACCTGGGAAGTGGCGGTGGCGGCCCTCCTCGCGTGGGAGGTGGAGGAGGCGGTGGCCCTCCTCGCGTTGGAGGTGGAGGAGGCATCGGCTTCTACGAGTTGTAAGGCGGCGGTGGCGGCGTCTACCAGGTGATTGCGGAGGCGGTGGTGCCGTCCGTGGCGATTTAGATAAAAATAATCCAAACTTGAAACGAATTCAAATAATAAACCATCGGCGAAAGTATTTCTGCGGACTAACCCTTTTTTGCAACGCCATTGCGCGCGGCGCGGCAGAAGGGCGTGCGGCGCCGTTGGCAGTGGTGCGGCAATCGCTGCCACATCGGCACGACGGGTCCCGCATCGGCTAGTGCGGCGCCACTACGGGTGGCGTGGCATAGGCACGTGCGGCGCCAGTTGGAGTGGCGCGGCACTTTAGGGTTGCATAACCCGGCCCACCCGCCCGACCGTCTCTCATTTCTCCCCCTACCTCACACCTCTCCTCCTCTTCCATGGCGGCGGCGGCTGTTCTTCCTCTCCCCTTCTCTAATCCTCCAACTTGAAGACTAGGTGGTGTCTTCAAGATCTCCCCTAAGGTATTCTCCCCCAATCCCCCTTCTCTAATCCCCTAGGTTGAATCCTAATTAGTGATGGATGGATTTGTATAGTAGATTGAAATTGATTGTTGTTTGTATATGGAGATGAAATTTGGTATTTTGATGTGGAGTGTGTATGGTCCCCTAGGTAGTGATTGATGAGTGAAACCCTAGTTACATGTATATGTATGGAGATGAGATTTGCTATTTTGTATGAATGCCTTGTAGATGATTTATGGAGTTGTAATTTGCTAATTAGTATGGATGACATGTAGAGATCAAATTTGGTAATTTATATGGAATTAGTTAGTAGTCCATATTAGTTGGTGCATCATATATTGGTTCATAATATGTTACATATTAATGTTGACTTGTTTCACATATGTGCATATATGCTCACATTATAGTCGGATTATATAGGATGGAGGAGTTAACCAATAAAAGCATTCCCGAGGATCAAGTTGATGTTCGTCACCATGCCTATATGATGACCGAGAAGAATAAGGTAATTAAAAAACCAAGTACTCAATGTAACATTGGTATGGTTGAATTGATATGTGACACCGTGCCTCATTGTTCGTCACTGTGCAGGTTCTTGGACCATTGCGACTTAGGTACCACCAGATGTCGTCAACGCCGATGAACTATGATGAGCGGTACACGCCATACATCCAGAATCTTGGGCTTCTACCGTTCATCCATATGGTCACCCGGTCGACACCTCACATGAATCCTGCCGCGATCACCGCGCTTGTAGACCGGTGGAGGCCGGAGACCCATAGCTTTCACCTCTGCACCGGCGAGATGACGGTCACGCTAGAGGACATGGCGATGATACTTGCGCTCCCCATTGAGGGGGCTCCTCTTTGTATCGATACATCCTGTGATGATTGGCGTGGGAAGATGGTAGATCTTATTGGGAAGTGCCCCGGGGATACTCTCAACAAGGAAGGAGTAAAGTTGAGGGTCACCACCGGGGCTACTTTCAAATTGATCTCAGATAACTTCAATACCTGCCCTGAGGATGCCGATGAGGATGTCGTCAAGATATACGCCCGCGTGTACATGTGGTATGTGATCACACAGACTCTGTTCAATGACGCTAGTGGCAAGACCGCGCGCTGGCATTGGCTAAAGGCGCTCACCGTTATGGATAGGAAGTGGAGCTGGGGCACTGCAGCTTTAGCTTGGTTGTACCGTCAGGTAATGAGTTGTTTTGTCCACTCCGTACATTTGCTCTCCATTTTGGCTACATTCTTGTTATTGATGTTTGCTTTCATACCATGTGCAGCTTGACGAGGCTTATTGTAGGACAGTGAGGGACTCTTGTATTGGTGGTCCGCTGCTTCTTCTGTCGGTGTGGAGTTGGGAACGCTTCCCTGTTGGATGGCCAAAACTGTCTCCTCAGAATGAGTATGAGGATGGTAACAACGACTACCGGCTTCCCACATGAGCTTATTATTGGGACACCCATTCTGAGTTTACTTCTGACCCACAATTAGCGTATCAAGCATACACCAACGAGTTTGACAACCTTGTCCCTGAGCAGGTAAAAAACTCTATTCCCTCACTCTCTCGTTTCCGGTTTGTAGGATCTTCATTATTGCATGTTTTAGGTGGAATGGCAACCATATGGTCGTGGAAATTCTTTCGGTGACGCTGCCTTCGAGCTTAACCCGAGTTGCACGACGGAAATAAATCTTTAGTATATGCGTTGCCCGTTGATATGCATGTGGGAAGTTGAGTTTCACTTGACGCAGCGGGTTATGCGGCAGTTTGGTTTATTTCAAGAGCACCCACCGATATATGAGGACACGGATCGTATGCTTCACCGGTATGAATCCTATTGATACCGTGGGACGTGGCGCGGCAGAGGTGTGGCGCCACAGAGCGTGGTGCGGCACAGGCGGCAGCAACGCCTGGCGCGGCTAGCCTGGGGACATTTGGAGACAAATGTTGAGTCCTAATTACCAGAAATTCACAAGCAACGCCTGGCACTCAAAATTACCAGAAATTCACAAGCAACACATGCACGCAAAATTACCAGAAATTCACAAGCAACACATACACTCGAAACTTTTCATGACAAGGTTAACAAAATAATACAAAATGACAAGGTTCGCAAATAGTACGACATGACAAGGTCCACAAATAGTACGAAATGACAAAGTTCGAAATGGTAGCATCTAAAGGATTACATGCAATAGTTCAATACATGCCCAAATTCATGAATGCTCTATTCGCTCAATTATGGTCCCTTTGCATTCGCCTTCGCCGTGGCCTTCCTCTACTTCTCTTCTTCTTCCTTCTCCTCCCTTATGGCACGCGCCTCGGCAGCCACCCTCTCAAATAGTTCCTTCTTCTCCCTCTTTATCCTTGCTGACGAGGGTTAACTCGACAAATGTCACTACTAGAAAAAAGCTTACCCGTAGCGCACCTAATATGGCTACCCGTAGCGCATATGCCGTGCGCTGCGGGTAGCACGCTACTAGTAAAAAAATACCCGTAGCGCATGTGTGGTGCGCTACGGGTAATAGGCTTACCCATAGCGCATGTGTCTGGTGCGCTACGGGTATGCATATTACCCGTAGCGCACCTAACACACATGCGCTACGGGTAATATGCATACCCGTAGCGGACCATATACACATGCGCTACGGGTATGCATATTACCCGTAGCGCACCAGACACACATGCGCTACGGGTAATATGCATACCCGTAGCGCATGGTGCGCTACGGGTATGCATATTACCCGTAGCGCATCAGACACATGCGCTGCGGGTATTTTTTTTTGATTTTCGAAAATACTCTATTTCTGCTGCCAAATTATAGTTTTTATACATAATATAGTACAGTATAGAGAATATAACAGGTATACAAAATAATGCAATATAAATAGCATAAAACATGCATAGCATATGAATCACATTGTTTCGAAATGAAACAAACACATTCGTAGTCTAAGACACCTATACCGACCAAGTATACAAGTTCATCATCACATCTTACATGAATGAGATAGTCTCCTACACTACAATGAAGTACACTACAACCGCAATCACCGCGGTGAGCAAGACGGCGGTGGTGACGCTGAAGATCGTCCTCCTCTCCTCTCGCAGGTGGTTCCTCCACCTAGCTTCCGCCTCCGCCATGGTGTTGTACCCTTTGTAGCTATTGCCCTTGAACATGTTGACTTGCTTCAAGCAATCTTCCCAGTGGACGTAAACTCCAGGAACCCTACCCCTGTACACCACGTATGGCATCTCTACCTTTAAGACACAAATAAGGTTAGAGAACGAAAAGCAATAGTTTATCATATAATTAAATGATACAATTAACATCACATGACATAATTAACATCAGTACGATCGATGAAGTACATCACAAATAAGTTCATTACATGACATGACAAATAGCAACGAGCCAACAATCACAACTAAGTTCAATGATTATCTACCAAACTTGCTATGCTAGGCAAGTTAGGATGTACTTAATAAGTTTACAACTAGTGAATCAAACTTTCGGCTTGCCAACATCAGGAACAAAGCGGAAGCCGCCTCCCATGATCAAGAACGGCCTGTTGTCACCCTGAAGAAGTAGTCTCTTATCTATTTCAGCATTTGACGGCTTCATAGCGGCAGTGTAGAACAAACCCCCTTTTCTGATGACATCTTGAAAGATGATCGTCGCAAACTGCTCCTGGATGCGATAGAACTCTGCTCTTAGTTAATTATCTTGGATCATCGCCAAGTGTTCGGCCCAGGATTTAAGTGAATTTGGCAGCGTCAAGTTATGGTGGTCGCGTACGTACGCCCGCATCTGATATAAGGCGTAGTAGGCCTCCTTCTGGCTGCCCTCAGGCTGCTTGACACAGGGGAACGCCGTTATGTGGCCGAACGTGTACATGCCTTGCTTGAGCGGCCGTTTAGTCTTCAATAAGCCTCCCAGACGGGCGTACTTGGTAAGAGCTTCATCCAAAACTCATCGATTTCGTCGCCGCTCCTCAGAGATGGCGCTCCTCGGAGCTCAACTTTCCCATTGAACAGATCTTTGCGTCTTCTCCACGGGTCATCCTTGCGAAGCCACCTTCGATGCCCAATGAACACGGTTTTCGAAGAATAGGGATCTTTCTGTAGCTGGTGATACGTTGTGTCATCCATGCACCGAATGCATGCACAGTATCTGTGGACCACCTGCCCTGAGACATATCCGCAACCGAGATAGTCATGCACCGTCGTGACCAACGCGGCTCTCATAGGGAAATAATCTTGTGCGACAGCGTCCCACGTATTCGCTGGTGCGTCCCATAACGTTGCTAGTTCCTCTTTCAACAGACCGAGATACATTTGGATGTCATTACCCGGTTGTTTTGGACCTTGAATTAGCATAGTCATTTGTATGTACCTCCTCTTCATGCACAGCCAGGGGGGTAGGTTGTACATCCATACAAACACGGGCCACGTGCTATGGGTGCTGCTCTGGCTGCCAAACGGATTGAGTCCATCGGTGCTCACACCCAGCCTGACGTTCCTTGGATCGTCCCCAAATTCTGGGTACTCGATGTCCAATGCCTTCCACTGGCTAGCATCTGAAGGGTGTCTCAGTATCTTGTCCACCTCATCATCATCGGCATCATCTTCTGGCTTCTTCCTTTCCGCGTGCCAGCGCATAAGCTTTGCTTCCTTAGGGTCTGCGAAATACCGCTGTGGACGATGAGTGATCGGAAAGTACAATACCACTTTTTGAGGAGCTTTCTTCCCACTCTTGTATCGAGATGCGCCGCACACCGAACATGTGTTTCTCTCCGTGTCTTCGCCCCGATAAATCATGCAATCATTAATGCAAGCATGATATCTCACATGCGGTAAATCTAGAGGGCACACGATTTTCTTGGCCTCCTCGATACTAGTTGGACACTTGTTCCCCTCGGGTAGACGCTCCTGCCAGAATGCCATGTTTTCATCGAAGCTTTTGTCGGTCCATTTGTGCCTTGCCTTCATCTGCAGAGCCCTGAGCGTGACGTCCAAACGGGTATCCCCGGGCCTACATCCTGCATACAATGGAGTAACTGCGTCCTTCTCCAGGCTCACCAGCTTGGCTTTCTCTCTTGCCGCATCCCTAGCATTGCTCGTCTGCTTGAGAAGCAGTGCTTGAACGTAAGGGTTCTGCACCCAGCTACCTGACGGTGTTCCATCTTCTCCGGCATCTTGATCCTCTTCACCGCCACCATGTCCAACATCTTGATCTTCTTCACCATGCCCGGCATCTTGATTGTCTTGACCTTGTCCGGCATCTTCATCTTCTTCACTATGTCTGGCATCTTCTCCGGCATCGTCATGTCCGGGAGAATCTTCGTGATCACCACCATGCCCTTCCTCGTTATTTCCCGTCGCTACCCCATGCACGTTATCGGCATCTTCATCACTTATCCACCGAGTGTAGCCATCCATGAAACCACGAGATAGCAGGTGGCTCTGCAATACTCCGGAATAAGGGTCGAGATAGCACTTCAGTTTGCATCTCTTACACGGACATTTTATCTCCGTCTGGTTATTTTGAATCATATCGTGGGTTGCGACTTTCATATATCTTGCCACGATGCCTTCGCTCATCGAGCGGACCATGGTCGCCTGGTATATAAAGAGCAAGAGAATATTTTAGAACCGACCACATACACATATGGTCGTCCGAAAATTTCGGCATGACCTTGCCTAAATTTGGACCTATGCGTGGTGCCAAAATATGCCGAAATGGAAGTGAATCAACATTTCGGCAAAACAACATTGGCACCATCGGCAAATCAACATTTCATAAACACATATCCAAGCTAATGCATACATATATATATATATATATATATATATATATATATACAAACACGCGCCGATGCCACACAATCATGCATAATACAAAAAAACGATGCCACATGCGTGTACAAGCATACCCGTAGGGCATACAAACACCGTTGCCACATAATCTTAAACATGGATGTCCTCATATTACTCACCTATTATAGAAGTTATCGCGATACGGGAGCCCGAGAGATTGTGTATGGACGAGAATGTAATAAAGTGATATCTAAAGGTCGGGAGACATTGCACTCACATATCTACCAACCAAAATAGCTCCAATAAGCTAAAATAGGTAAAAGAATGATGGAAATAGGTTGGGGAGGAGGAGGGGGACGACCAGATCTAGAATGCATGAGAGGGGGAAGAGAGGGGGCAATGATTGGTGTTAGGTGGCTCAATGCCTTAAAAATCTGAATCCCAGGTTACCCGTAGCGCATGTGATATATATGCACTGCGGGTAGTTCAACTACCCGTAGCGCACCTATACACATGCGCTACGGGTAACATGGGACTGCCTATGCCCACACTTACCCGTAGCGCATGTGGTACACATGCGCTGCGGGTAGTTTAATTACCCGTAGCGCACCTATACACATGTGCTACGAGTAACATGGGACTGCCTATGCCCACACTTACCCGTAGCGCATGTGATATACATGCGCTACGGGTAGTTCAACTACCTGTAGCGCACCTATACACATGCGCTACGGGTAACATGGCACTGCCTCTGCCCACACTTACCCGTAGCGCATGTGTATAGATGCGCTACGGATAGTTGAACTACCCGCAGCGCATGTGTATCACATGCGCTACGGGTAAATGTGGGCAGAGCTCCCCATCCGGGCCTACATATACCCGTAGCGCATTTTATATATGGTGCGCTGCGGGTATTTACCCGTAGCGCATGTGTGTACATGCGCTGCGGGTATGTCATATACCCGCAGCGCACCATATATACGGTGCGCTACGGGTAGCTGTACTACCTATAGACGTTTTCCTAGTAGTGTGTCCTAGATGAAGGACTTAGGATCGGAGAGATAGGGCATCAGATGAACTCGAAGGTAAAGTTAGTCGAAATAGGTGTGTGTCGAAAGTAAACTTGGGTGTTCAACCTGGCTTGCTTTCAATCTGCCCTACACCGTCCCCTCCTGGCCCCTATATATAGATGGCCAGGTCTCGAGGATCGGGTAGGGTCCGATACAGATTACAATATCGATATACGGTAAAGACTCGTATTTGACTCTTATTACAATTGGTCCTAGCTATACGGGCCTTAGGGGTACTCAACTAACGGGTTCTATTAGCTATACCCTTGTCAGTAGCCCCTGAGATTCTGCCAGAATTGTAGATTCGGGTTGAATCTCTAATCTTCAAATCTTTGACTTGATCAATTCTTTGACTTTATCTTCAAATCTTCGACTTGGTCTTTCGACTTATATTTATGATAATTTATTCGCAAGGGGTCTTGATGAACAAGCCTGACAACTCTGACGGATCAAGAGGTCAGTTAACTGCCGGAACAGATACTTGTCACATACTTCAAATTCAATCCCCTTGGACTTGAATTCGGGATACCGGTCAAACCCACTCTTTTGCCGCATTTAGGACTTACAAAGAATGAATCCCAGTGGTTCTCAGGGTACCCAGTGCGTCCACCAGGATTTTCTTCGCGTCGTAGACACGGATACATACCAGCAGAGCGCATCCATGTGCGTATACCAGGCCAAACAGGATGGATCCCGGGGTCTTACCTTCGTGACAAGTCACGGCATTCGAGTTGTGTTGCGATAATTCAACTCGAGAATCTCATGTCGCAGTCAAATTTTGACTGAAAATATTCGGGTTTCTTCAACCATAAAACTCACTCCCGATGGGAGTAACACTCCTGCACTTCTCCAATTATAATGCTTTGCCAAGAAATATCGTCGGGTGCGCGCTCAGCGCTCCCGATGGGAGTAGCCCCCGAGGCTATAGTCGAAAAAGGCTTTTTTCGAGTATAGGCTAAAAAATGTAGTGTAATCCATCATATTTCAACTCGAGATATTTTAACTTCCAGATACGTCATCTTCGAGATACTTCAATTTCGAGATACCTTAAGGACATCTTGTCGTCGAATACTAATCTGCCACTTCAGATAGAAGTTTGTATTTACCATTCTTGAAAATAGTAGCCCCCATGGCTATAATCGAAACTCCTTCGTATACAATCTTGTGCACCTATTTTGCATTTGTCGGCGCCATCTTTTCCTCTTTCTTATATTATCTTCTTTATGATATCAATGAATACGTCATTCTGTACCATTGCGAACCGTTGAATGGGCAATACTGTAAATTTCTCATTTTTTGACCGTTAGTGGGCTTACCGTTTCCTATCTTTGCGCCACGTCTCAGCGCACGTTCCTTCTCCCAGAAGATATATAAAGGGGATTGTGGGGATTCTTACTGTTTAGCAGCTCTTTCTCTCCGCCGCCTCCATTGCTGATCTCCTCTGTCTCCTCCTCTCGTGCATAGCCCCCGAGCGCACTTTGTACTGGATGCGCGTAAATCACCTGGCCACCAAGAACACCATGGCCAAGACTTCTGCCACCAACTGGGTGCGCTCCGCCATCACAAAGAAGAAGGTGGAGAAGGCCAGGGCGGACGGCCTCATCGCCGCCCAGGATTCCATCAAATTTCCTAGTACTGAGCGGATCCCGAAGCCCCCGAGCGGTTATCGGGTAATGTTTCTTGCTTTCCTCCTCCGCGGTTTCTCTCTTCCTGCCCACGAGTTTCTCCGTGGGCTTCTATTTGTCTACGATGTGCAGCTCCATCAGCTCACACCGAATTCCCTTCTGCACATTGCCTGTTTCGTGACCCTCTGCGAGTCATTCTTGGGCATTGAGCCCCACTTCCTTCTTTGGAGGTCAATCTTTCGACTCCGCCCCAACGTTGCTTTGGCTAGGAAACCCGAATTGGGTGGAGCCGTCATTTTTGTGCGCCCTGAGGCACAATACCTTGAATTTTCCATGGCCGCATCTGTCCAAGGGTGGAGGACAAAGTGGTTCTATATCAAGGACCACAAATCCTTTCCTGAAGATGAATACGGCCTTCCTCCCTTTGACGCTTCCCAAGAGGTAAAGAAATTGGCATCGTGGGATACGCTCCCCTCATATGCAGAAGTAGAAGAAATTCTTCCTCTTCTTTCCCGCATCAAGGCTTTGAAAGGAGGTCAAGGAGGTGCTCTGTCGGGTATGCAACTCATGGCGTTTTTTATTCAACGTCGAGTTCAACCCCTACAACACTCTGAAGATCTGATATCCAAAGAAGATGTCGACAAGCGAGTCAGTAATCTCACCAAGCTCACCAAAGAACATGCAGTTGCGGATTTAACCGCTGATTTTTTCGACTCTGTGCACCCTCTGCCTGAGGTATGTATCTTCGTGTTCACTTATTGTCAAACTTTGCTTGGTTTGATTTGCGTTATTCTGTGCCTTTGCACTCTGCTGACTTATTTATATGCAGGGTCACCAATTCCTTGTTTCTCGTCCTCCTCTTTCAAAGGCAGGGCCCCTACCGGCTGATCTAGCCTCTCCTGCATCTGAAGCCCCCGAAGCTGACGAAAGTCAGGACGGAGATGATGTCGAAGAATCAGAAGAGGAAACTAGCTCATCGACATCGCCTCCTCCTGCACTTGCTGAAGATGTTGGTGTCGACAAGAAAAGGAAGCGTGTCGACGAAATCGCTTCATCGAGTTCTGCAGCGGCTGGCAAAGCCCCCGTTCTTGCAGAAGATATGGAGTACTTTGACATGCTAGCATCTTAAGTATTGTATTCGAGTTCTTCAATTGCATTGTTCTTGCCTTGTTTCCATAATTTATATTCTTCATGCAGTGATGATGAAGAGCCACCAACATATGCGACAGCTGCTCCCCCGACTTCTCCTGCGGCCACTGATGAGCCTATTGAGCCAGATGTTGCGCCAAGGGCTACCAGGTCTTCTGTGAAGAAGGTTCCTCAAGCCCGATACCCCAAACGCTCAAAGAAGGCCAAAGAAACCGACGTTTCTCTGGAGGCCATGCATCATGTGACGCCCCACCTTTGGCTTAAGGCGGAACACCTGTGTTATGTGCTATTCCCTGGATCAATGATAGCACCACAGAACAAAATATAGTATTCATCACATAGTATCAAGATTACACGCAGATCCAGATACATAAGTCTCACGATTATTACAAGTTCCTTGGTCACATAGACCAACAAGGTAAACAGAGTTCAACTTAAGCACAACGGTAACATAGTAGTAGCGAGCCTCCATCTTCAGCATGCGCCACAGGCAGTCATGTTGGTATGTAGACTCGAGATCCTAACACTTCACTCCTCATCAGAAGAACCTGCACATTTGATTATGCAGCCCCAAGTATGGGGGTCAGTACAATGATGTACTGGCAAATGACACTTATTTGGTGGCAGTTGTGAAAGATCTAGCTACATGCTATTTGGCTGGTGGATCTCTGGGCTAGATTTGCATAAGGCCAATTTTATCCTAATCCAAGTCAAGATTTTAATTCAAAGATTTTTTTTTTGAAGGGTTGAGATAACCCCCAAATACTACATAGTTGCAAGTTATGTAGCACTGGGCGCAATTCAACAAGTTGGAACCTCAGGTACCACCACCCCTCGGAGTGTATGGTCCTTAGTTCCGGCCTAGGGTTTCTAGACAGATTTTAATCATTCAGAATCGGTGATGAGATTATTCCGTACATTCCATGTCTAGAGACTCAATTGCCCATAACCGAGGACTCGGCTAATCGATTAGATTTAAAACACCTTGCAAGGGTTGTGCACTTTCACCTTACGATTCACTTCATGCCCATACATGAATTGAAACGAGACCTTTTAGAAGGAGAGGACAACTAACTGGCAAGAGCCGTTCCCAACCTATAATTTTTCTACCACCGTATTCTTGCACCTAGTTGCACTCCCACATTCTAATCAGTCAAGACAGAGCCCATAATGTCATAAGGCTGCACTGGAAGTACAATAAGCATGGAAGACATAGCCATCTCTTTATTCCTGGGTGGCCATCCACAAGTGTACGCCCAGGCAGCAACTACACGTAGTGTAGCCCCAGGTCGCCACTCAACATCACCACCTTCCACATACCAATCCACCCAGGTGTTTCATTTTAGTTGAAGTTCTTAACTTTTCACAAAACACTTTTCAAGTGATCATAGCATGGCATCAAAGTTAACAAAGTATTTAGCATCCTATCAGGTGGGGTTTGAAGGGTAGCTACACACTACTAGGATCTAAGCATTTGATAAAACAGTTGAGTAAAACTCCTATCATGCATACTACAAGAGGTGAATATACTAATGCATAAGTAAAATGGGTAAGGGACATGTGTGTCACTTGCCTTGGTAGCAGCTTGCACACTCACAACAGTTACAATAGTAGCCTTGCTCCTCTTCACAATCTATGCAAACCAAGCAATCAAGAAATCAATATTCTAATTCTAATGACAATCATAGACATGTTTGCATGTATGCTTGTATGCAAATGACGTTTTCATTTCACACACTATGAGAGTGTGTGAAGAGGTTGATTGGGTGGAACAAGTGGCTTGAAAACAAGTGTGGTGTTGGAAAGGTTTTTATCAAATAAATAACAAGGTATTTACAAAAGTGCATTTGATGCATCAGGGTAGTACTTTTAGGAAATTTAGTTTTGGTTGGTACTGTCCTGCAAAAATAAGTTGGAGCTACCACTGGTTGGGTGACAGTAACATGAAGCTACTGCAAGTGGTTTTACTCAAAAATAGTTTTTAGGAATCAAATGGTAAAGAAAAAGGTGATTTGAACACATTTAACAATAGCAAGTTTGTACACGTATTAACTTTGAAAACTTTTGCTTCTGGTGTGTTCTAAATGTTCCAAGGATTCCATAGACTACAAATTTGTAGTAATTGGACTCACAGAACAAAAGTTATGGATTTATTTTGAATCCAAAGGGTTAATTCAGATCTGACTATGGATTCGAATTGAACCCATAAAATAATAGGTTTTATTGGACCATTGGATTCTACACATTCCAAGGATTCCAACGAGGTCTCATTTGCTATTTTTCGAGTTACAGATCAAAAGTTATGATTTTTTTGAAGTTTTGGAGCAAAACAGGTTTCAACTTCTATTTGAATTCTATTTTGGTTTAGACAGGGCCACGTGGCGTTACGGTATTTGCTGGTACCGCTTCCGACGGATCAGGTCTGAGAGCCGTCGGATCTAAGTGGGTGTGGACGCACGGGATCAAGCAGTACCGGTTCGATTAGTGATTCTATCAGGAGCGTTAGATCGAGATCTGACGGTCACTGAGTGAGGGAGAGAGATTCTCACCGGCTAGCTAGGGTTCCGATGAGGTTTCCGGCGAGGGCGTACTGGAGATGAAGGTCGGCGAGGTTCTGGCGATCTCCGGACCACGGCGACGTTACGACGGGATGCAGGAGGGCGCGGGGGTCTCGATAGTGTTGATGGCGCACTCGAATGCTTCCAGGTGAGGATGAGGGCGATGGCTGGAGATGCGACGGGCGGCGGTGTTCTTCGGTTGAGGATATCCACGTCGATTAGCTGCAGGATTGAAATCGAGGAGGGGTCAGGGAGGTGTGCGAGTGCAAGGGAAAGAAAGAGGGACCAAAATCGAGCAGTGGTGCCCTACGCTGGTGACGGAACCGTCCTCGAATGGCTGCAGCACTGCGGGTCTCCGGTGAGAAATCGGAGCGGCCTGGCGGCGTCTCGGGTAGGGGAAAGGAAGGGGAATGGGGGAGGAGGCTACGGGCTACTTATAGCCACGGGGATGCGTCGATTGAAGTGGGGAGTAAAGGAATTGAAGAGGAGGGGGAAGGTTACTGGAAACGGTCGCCGGCGAGAGTTTCGGCTGGAGATTGAAGACGACTGGCAGGTGGGGCCCTCCTGTCGGCGAGGGAAGAGAGAAAGCCGGGGTACCGGTTCGGGAATGGCTAGATGGGCCACGGGCTGGCTTCTGGTGCTGGGCTGGAAGGTTTCCCTGGGGCCCGTTTTACGATTTTAATTCTTCCTTCTCCCTTTTCTTTTTCTGGAAAATCTGATTTGAGTTTTTGAAAATGCTCTTTCATTCAGATTTGAATGAAAACTGATCTATCCAAGCATGGTCCTTTGAAAATGTGTTTAGAAACTAAACCAGGGGTTTAGTAGTAAGATTGAAGAAGAAAATAATTTGTGAGAACTTTGGATAATAGAACCCAATAAATAGGAAGTTAATAACATTATCTTCCCATTGTTTGGTTTTCAAAAGAGATTTACTAAAGGGAAAAATATAAGATAGCTCCATCACAAGGGAACTCATTTTAAAATTACTTTCTTCCCGAAATCCCTTTTGTATCTAAAATTTGGGAAAAAGGGCATTTGACAATATTCTTGGTAGAATAAAGTTCAAAACTTTGGAAAAGACTTTGGTATGCAATATGCCATGAATGCATGATGAAATTTTTATTCTTGAAAAATCTGGGTCGTGACAGACTAACCCCCTTAAGATGAAGCTCGCCCTCGAGCTTCGGAAAGGCTAGCAAATAGGTGTGGGTGTTCTTCTCGAAGGGTATCTTCACGTTCCCAAGTGGCTTCCTCTTCCGTGGGGTGATTCCATTGTACTTTGCAGAACTTGATGGTTTTGGTGCGTGTAGTTCTTTCTGCTGTCTCGAGTATCTTGATGGGTTTCTCCTCATAGGTCAAGTCACTTTCTAGTTGAACATCTTCGAGGGGTACAGTATCGTTCAATGGTGTATCTGACATCTCTGGGTGGCATTTCTTTAGCTGGCTCACGTGAAACACGTTATGTACGGCCGAAAGAATTTCGGGTAGTTCCAATTCATAGGCTACTTCTCCTTTGCGAGATAGGACTTTGAATGGTCCTATAAATCTAGGTGCTAGCTTACCTTTGATGCCAAATCTCTTAACACCACGAATGGGTGACACTCGGAGATAAGCTCTGTCTCCAACTTCATAGATGATTTCTCTACGCTTGCTATCTGAGTAGCTCTTCTGACGGGATTGGGCATTCTTCAACCTATCCTTGATCAACCTAACCTTTTCTTCAGCTTCCTGAATGATATCGGGTCCAAAGAAATTTCGCTCTCCTACACCACTCCATAGTAGGGGTGTAGTACATTTCTTGCCGTACAAGGCTTCAAATGGTGCCATCTCAATGCTGGCTTGATAACTGTTGTTGTAGGAAAACTCTGCGTAAGGTAAGTTGTCATCCCAACTAGACCCATAGTCTAGGGCACATGCTCTCAGCATATCTTCCAAAATTTGGTTTACTCTTTCTGTTTGTCCGTCTGTTTGCGGATGAAACGCTGTGCTGAATTCCAGCCTAGTTCCAAGCGATTCATGGAGTTGTTTCCAAAAGTGAGAGGTAAATTGGGTTCCTCTATCAGACACGATGCTTTTGGGAACACCATGGAGGCTTACTATCCTCTTCATGTAGATATCAGCTAACTTTGCACTTGTGTAAGTAGTCTTTACTGGTATGAAATGAGCTACCTTGGTCAAACGATCAACTATAACCCAGATTGAGTCATAACTTGATTTTGTGCGGGGTAACCCGGTGATAAAGTCCATACCAATTTGATCCCATTTCCAATCTGGCACTTTTAGTGGTTGAAGTAGTCCGGCTGGTTTTTGATGTTCAGCTTTCACTCTACTACACACATCACATTTGGCTATATATTCGGCTATGTCTCCCTTCATATTGCTCCACCAAAATCTTTCTTTCAAGTCTAGGTACATCTTGGTATTACCAGGATGAATTGAGTATGGGGTTTCATGGGCTTCTTGGAATATCAATCTTCTAATATCAGGATCATCAGGTACACAGATGCGTTTCTCAAACCAGATAGTTCCTAGCTCATCTTCGCTAAAGCCTTTAGCTTTGTCTTTCCTCATGTTTTCTTTGATCTTCTCAATTTCTTTATCTCCTTTCTGTGCTAGGCGTATTCTGTCCATTAGGGTTGGTTGCACTACTAACGATGTTACATGACCTTGCGGCACTACCTCTAAGCTGAGGTCTCTCAAATCTCTACACAGATCTTCTGGCAACACTTCTGTTGATAGACAGTTCACATAGGCCTTACGGCTCAAGGCATCGGCTACTACGTTTGCTTTACCGGGATGGTATTGCAAACTCAAGTCATAATCTTTGATGAGTTCTAACCATCTTCTTTGTCTCATGTTGAGATCCTTCTGAGTGAATATGTACTTCAAACTTTTGTGATCGGTGAATACTTCACATCTCTTTCCCAGCAAATAATGTCTCCAAATCTTCAAGGCGTGAACAACTGAAGCTAACTCAAGGTCATGAGTTGGATAGTTGAGCTCATGTTTCTTGAGTTGTCTAGAAGCATAGGCTGCTACTCTGCCATCTTGCATCAACACACTTCCTAAACCTTGACGAGAAGCGTCGCAATACACTTGGAATTCCTTTTCGATATCTGGTAAGCACAGAATAGGTGCAGACACCAATCTCCTTTTCAATTCTTGAAAACTGTCTTCACAAGCTTCAGTCCATTCGAACTGCTTTTCTTTCTTCAACAATTCTGTCATTGGCTTAGCTATCTTTGAAAAGTTCTCAATGAACCTCCGGTAGTATCCGGCCAGTCCTAAGAAACTACGAATTTCTCCAACATTCTTGGGCGGTTCCCATTCCGTTACTGCGGTCACCTTAGCTGGGTCGACTGCAATTCCCTCCTTGGATATAATGTGTCCAAGAAATCCTACTTCATTGAGCCAAAACTCACATTTGTTGAACTTAGCATATAACTTGTGTTCTCTGAGTTTCTCCAATATTGCACGTAGGTGCTTTTCATGTTCTTCCTTGCTTTTCGAGTAGACCAGTATGTCGTCAATAAAGACTACGACAAACTTATCTAAGAATTCCATGAACACTTTGTTCATCATGCTCATGAAGTATGACGGTGCATTGGTTAAACCAAAGGGCATCACCGTATATTCATACGAGCCATATCTAGTGACGAAGGCTGTCTTGGGAATGTCATGTTCTCTAATCTTGAGCTGAAAGTATCCAGATCTAAGGTCGATCTTAGAAAACACACTGGCTCCTTCCAACTGATCAAACAAATCATTGATTCTTGGTAGTGGGTATTTGTTCTTGATGGTCACTTCATTCAACGAACGATAGTCCATTACTAAACGTTGACTTTTATCCTTCTTCTCAACAAACAGGACTGGTGCTCCCCATGACGAGGAACTCTCTCTAATGAATCCTTTTCCTAACTGTTCCGCTAGCTGTTTCTTGAGTTCTTTCAACTCATCTGTGGACATAGGGTAAGGTCTCTTTGCTATTGGCCCTGTGCCAGGTAGCAGATCAATGAGAAACTCTACATCTCTGTCAGGTGGCATCCCTGGTAATTCCTCTGGGAACACATCGGGGTATTCATTCACTATGTGCACTTCATCTAGGCTAACCCCCTTAAGATGATTTAGCCTAATATCATTAAAATCCAGTTGGGATTTGTACCTAATTCTTCTCCCTTCCGGGGTTGTAAGGGTAATTGCTCTGTTCACACAGTCTATGACTCCTCCATAGGTAGTCATCCAATCCATGCCCAAGATTACATCTAAACCCTGGGAGTCTAGAATTACTAGATGAGTTGGAAACTTATATTTACCAATTTCCAAAATCAGATCCCTGCAACCAGCGTTGACTAATAATTCTCCACCAGGGGAACTTACTTTAATGGTTTTTCCTATGGTTTCAGTGGAGAACCCATTTTTGTTTGCAAAAGTTCTTGATATGAATGAATGCGACGCTCCAGTATCAAATAAAACCAATGCTGTAAATGAGTTGAGAGGAAACATACCCATCACTGCATCAGGTTCATTCACCACCTCCTCCACATTGAGGTGGTTCACTTGGCCCTTCTGGAATGGATTGGGCTTGGCAAGTTCAACAGTCTTGTTCTCCGGGCAGCTGGAGGAATAGTGACCATTCTTCTTGCACTTGAAGCAAGTGACGTTAGAGAGATCCTTCTTGGGTTCAGTGTTGTGGCGATGCTGACCATTGTTCCCACTGTGATGTCCACTGGAGCTATTTCCCTTGAATCCTCCGTTGTGCTTATGGCCACTGAAGTGATTACCGTTTCCTTTGTTGAAACGATTCCCATGTTTGTGAAAGTTGCCATGACCACTGCTCTCGGATGAGTGGTGCTTCTTGTGGAATGGTTCCACATGGTTCTTGTTGTAGCTGAACTTCCTCTTACGGTTCTCCTCCTTCTTGATGTTGTTGTCCAGAGTGATGGCTTGATCAAGTAGAGACTGATAGTTTGGAGCATAGGCTACAGACAGGGGTATCTTGAGTTCTCCCTTAAGTCCACTGAGGAATTTTTCCTTCCTCTTTGCATCAGTATCTATATCTTCAGGCGCATACCTGGATAGAGCACAGAAGTCATCCATGTATTCTTTCAGAGTCCGTCCACCCTGACGCAGACTACGAAATTCTTCCTTCTTCACAGTCATAGTGCCCGAGGATATGTGGGCAGTGCGAAAACCTTCTCTGAAAGTGTTCCAGTCCAGATCTTCTATTGGATGGGTAACCTGATATGTCTCCCACCACATCGCTGCGGGTCCTTCCAGTAAGTGAGCTGTGAAGCGCACCTTTTCAGCATCGGTGCACTCGCAGGTGGTCAGATCCTTGTTAACTGAACGCAGCCAGTCATCAGCTACTATTGGCTTAGTAGCAGATGAGAACTTGTTGGGTCTCAGTCTCAGAAATCTTGCCAACCTATCCACCTGGGGTGGGGGTGGCGGTGGTGGTGGCGGAGGATTATTATTGTTGTTATTGTTGTTCGCATTCGTCTGGAAAAACTGAGTCATCATTTGCATTAGCTGGGCCTGAGCTGCCACTAGTTGCTGGATTGCCGTATTGGTGTCATTGCTGTTGTTTCCTTCATTGTCATTGCCGCTTGGTGCACGTCTTGGCGGCATCTGGGGTAAGGTATAGCATAGATGAGTATTAGACAGATAAGCTAAAGGAGTAAAGATCCTACCCATGCACAATACAACAAGCCAACCACAACAATAAACAACACACAAACTTTGATTTTTAAAAGCTTTTAAACTTTGAAGCGTATGACTTGACAAGTTTTGAAGTAAAACACTAAGAGTTGATGAAGTAAACAATCGGCGGTACTGTCATACCAACACGGTATGACAATACAAACGTGCCATCACAAACGATACAAAAGATGATGGTGGTCGACTAGCCTCTCTTAAGTTCTCTCAGTGCCTTGGCTTCCCATTCCTCATAGGATAGACCATCACTGGGGGAATACACTATTCTCTCTTCGGGATCCTCTTCTTCTTCGGATTCTTCTTCCGTCTTCCTTGCCTCTAACTCTGCAAGCTTCATCTTTAGCTTCTCATTTTCAGACTTCAGCTCATAGTTAGCTTCTTCGACCTGCTTCTTTTCATCTCCCATTTTCTGTAAGTTGTCATACTGCAGCAGTACCGTCTTCTCCAGAAGATGGGTCCAGATGTCGTCTTGGAGAATTTTCCCGCCTAACTGTAAGGGTCCTTCAACAATCTTGAGCTTGCTCTCCAGTTGAGTCTTCTTATCATCCAACATTAGGAGAGCTGATTCAGTCTCCATGATCTTCTTGGTGGTGAGATCCATGAGATCTCTAAACCGATCCTGGTTGATAATTTGCTTCTTCAGCATGTCTTCTAGATTTACCGTGCAGCGCTCCCTCTCAGTGAGGTAGCCTCTCAGAAGGGAGTGGAACTCCTGGCCTCGGCGATCCACAACATGTCCTCCAACAGATCGCTCTCCAATCATCCCATAAGCTGAGGGACGTGGGATGTGAGCTCTGTACTTGTGGCGAATGCGGGCGATGGCGCCTTGCATGGCAATCTCCACTGAGTACCTCCAATCCACGTATGCTTCGGTATACTCCATCGTGGACTCTCCTTCTTCATCAAGCCTTCCTTGGATAGTAGTTTGGATTATCCACTTCTCCAGACCATACTCCTTGTACTGCATCCTCCCACAGAAAACCGGTGGTGGTATCTGAAGCTGGGTGGCGAGGTCTAGTAGTACCTCAGAGAAAAGGTAATCTCCTTCACCAGCTACCACTCTCTCATCGTAGGTGTCCATCTACAACATTTTGGAGAGAAATGGGAACGGTCAGAACAAGAAGAGAATTACAAGTAAGGATGAAATGGTTAAGACAATAAGAATCATGATTATTAGTTTAGTATTTTGAAATAAAACTTGGGTCCTAAGGTCTTCCCAATCCTAGGGTCTCGATCCTACAGGCAACACTAGGCTCTGATACCATTTTGTGACGCCCCACCTTTGGCTTAAGGCGGAACACCTGTGTTATGTGCTATTCCCTGGATCAATGATAGCACCACAGAACAAAATATAGTATTCATCACATAGTATCAAGATTACACGCAGATCCAGATACATAAGTCTCACGATTATTACAAGTTCCTTGGTCACATAGACCAACAAGGTAAACAGAGTTCAACTTAAGCACAACGGTAACATAGTAGTAGCGAGCCTCCATCTTCAGCATGCGCCACAGGCAGTCATGTTGGTATGTAGACTCGAGATCCTAACACTTCACTCCTCATCAGAAGAACCTGCACATTTGATTATGCAGCCCCAAGTATGGGGGTCAGTACAATGATGTACTGGCAAATGACACTTATTTGGTGGCAGTTGTGAAAGATCTAGCTACATGCTATTTGGCTGGTGGATCTCTGGGCTAGATTTGCATAAGGCCAATTTTATCCTAATCCAAGTCAAGATTTTAATTCAAAGATTTTTTTTTTGAAGGGTTGAGATAACCCCCAAATACTACATAGTTGCAAGTTATGTAGCACTGGGCGCAATTCAACAAGTTGGAACCTCAGGTACCACCACCCCTCGGAGTGTATGGTCCTTAGTTCCGGCCTAGGGTTTCTAGACAGATTTTAATCATTCAGAATCGGTGATGAGATTATTCCGTACATTCCATGTCTAGAGACTCAATTGCCCATAACCGAGGACTCGGCTAATCGATTAGATTTAAAACACCTTGCAAGGGTTGTGCACTTTCACCTTACGATTCACTTCATGCCCATACATGAATTGAAACGAGACCTTTTAGAAGGAGAGGACAACTAACTGGCAAGAGCCGTTCCCAACCTATAATTTTTCTACCACCGTATTCTTGCACCTAGTTGCACTCCCACATTCTAATCAGTCAAGACAGAGCCCATAATGTCATAAGGCTGCACTGGAAGTACAATAAGCATGGAAGACATAGCCATCTCTTTATTCCTGGGTGGCCATCCACAAGTGTACGCCCAGGCAGCAACTACACGTAGTGTAGCCCCAGGTCGCCACTCAACATCACCACCTTCCACATACCAATCCACCCAGGTGTTTCATTTTAGTTGAAGTTCTTAACTTTTCACAAAACACTTTTCAAGTGATCATAGCATGGCATCAAAGTTAACAAAGTATTTAGCATCCTATCAGGTGGGGTTTGAAGGGTAGCTACACACTACTAGGATCTAAGCATTTGATAAAACAGTTGAGTAAAACTCCTATCATGCATACTACAAGAGGTGAATATACTAATGCATAAGTAAAATGGGTAAGGGACATGTGTGTCACTTGCCTTGGTAGCAGCTTGCACACTCACAACAGTTACAATAGTAGCCTTGCTCCTCTTCACAATCTATGCAAACCAAGCAATCAAGAAATCAATATTCTAATTCTAATGACAATCATAGACATGTTTGCATGTATGCTTGTATGCAAATGACGTTTTCATTTCACACACTATGAGAGTGTGTGAAGAGGTTGATTGGGTGGAACAAGTGGCTTGAAAACAAGTGTGGTGTTGGAAAGGTTTTTATCAAATAAATAACAAGGTATTTACAAAAGTGCATTTGATGCATCAGGGTAGTACTTTTAGGAAATTTAGTTTTGGTTGGTACTGTCCTGCAAAAATAAGTTGGAGCTACCACTGGTTGGGTGACAGTAACATGAAGCTACTGCAAGTGGTTTTACTCAAAAATAGTTTTTAGGAATCAAATGGTAAAGAAAAAGGTGATTTGAACACATTTAACAATAGCAAGTTTGTACACGTATTAACTTTGAAAACTTTTGCTTCTGGTGTGTTCTAAATGTTCCAAGGATTCCATAGACTACAAATTTGTAGTAATTGGACTCACAGAACAAAAGTTATGGATTTATTTTGAATCCAAAGGGTTAATTCAGATCTGACTATGGATTCGAATTGAACCCATAAAATAATAGGTTTTATTGGACCATTGGATTCTACACATTCCAAGGATTCCAACGAGGTCTCATTTGCTATTTTTCGAGTTACAGATCAAAAGTTATGATTTTTTTGAAGTTTTGGAGCAAAACAGGTTTCAACTTCTATTTGAATTCTATTTTGGTTTAGACAGGGCCACGTGGCGTTACGGTATTTGCTGGTACCGCTTCGGACGGATCAGGTCTGAGAGCCGTCGGATCTAAGTGGGTGTGGACGCACGGGATCAAGCAGTACCGGCTCGATTAGTGATTCTATCAGGAGCGTTAGATCGAGATCTGACGGTCACTGAGTGAGGGAGAGAGATTCTCACCGGCTAGCTAGGGTTCCGATGAGGTTTCCGGCGAGGGCGTACTGGAGATGAAGGTCGGCGAGGTTCTGGCGATCTCCGGACCACGGCGACGTTACGACGGGATGCAGGAGGGCGCGGGGGTCTCGATAGTGTTGATGGCGCACTCGAATGCTTCCAGGTGAGGATGAGGGCGATGGCTGGAGATGCGACGGGCGGCGGTGTTCTTCGGTTGAGGATATCCACGTCGATTAGCTGCAGGATTGAAATCGAGGAGGGGTCAGGGAGGTGTGCGAGTGCAAGGGAAAGAAAGAGGGACCAAAATCGAGCAGTGGTGCCCTACGCTGGTGACGGAACCGTCCTCGAATGGCTGCAGCACTGCGGGTCTCCGGTGAGAAATCGGAGCGGCCTGGCGGCGTCTCGGGTAGGGGAAAGGAAGGGGAATGGGGGAGGAGGCTACGGGCTACTTATAGCCACGGGGATGCGTCGATTGAAGTGGGGAGTAAAGGAATTGAAGAGGAGGGGGAAGGTTACTGGAAACGGTCGCCGGCGAGAGTTTCGGCTGGAGATTGAAGACGACTGGCAGGTGGGGCCCTCCTGTCGGCGAGGGAAGAGAGAAAGCCGGGGTACCGGTTCGGGAATGGCTAGATGGGCCGCGGGCTGGCTTCTGGTGCTGGGCTGGAAGGTTTCCCTGGGGCCCGTTTTACGATTTTAATTCTTCCTTCTCCCTTTTCTTTTTCTGGAAAATCTGATTTGAGTTTTTGAAAATGCTCTTTCATTCAGATTTGAATGAAAACTGATCTATCCAAGCATGGTCCTTTGAAAATGTGTTTAGAAACTAAACCAGGGGTTTAGTAGTAAGATTGAAGAAGAAAATAATTTGTGAGAACTTTGGATAATAGAACCCAATAAATAGGAAGTTAATAACATTATCTTCCCATTGTTTGGTTTTCAAAAGAGATTTACTAAAGGGAAAAATATAAGATAGCTCCATCACAAGGGAACTCATTTTAAAATTACTTTCTTCCCGAAATCCCTTTTGTATCTAAAATTTGGGAAAAAGGGCATTTGACAATATTCTTGGTAGAATAAAGTTCAAAACTTTGGAAAAGACTTTGGTATGCAATATGCCATGAATGCATGATGAAATTTTTATTCTTGAAAAATCTGGGTCGTGACACATCATACACGTCTGCTCTTACACACTCCTTTTCTCAGGTATTATTGAAGAGATTCATCGCCCTGGGCACTGAATGTGCTGAGTGCCTGAAGGTTGCGAAAGCTTCCGAAGGTACAATTTTGACGTCCAGTCATTACTTTTCTTCTGTGCTTTATCCTTTGCTTATTTATCTGACTCCCTGTCGTCCTCTCTTGTAGCTGCTTTAGCAATAGCCAATGCCCGGATTGCGTCGCTGGAAGCGGAGCTCCGTGCTTCTCAGAAAGCTTATGATGCTGCGGCCACTGCCAAGGCAAACGCTGAGAAGTCACAGAAATCTGCGCTTGGTAAGGCGAAGAAAGCTAAAAAAGCTGTAGCTGATGCCAACAAGGATCATGCCCAGCGAGAGCAAGCCGTGGCGGAGCGTCTCCACACAATGTCCACTGCTGCTGAAAGTAAGTGTTTCGCCTTGTCTCCTATTTTGACTTCTGTTGCACTGCTACATGTGCTGACATCTTCCTCCTTCTTTTCTTTTCTTTGTGTCGTGCAGGTTTTACTGGGGTATCTCCATCGGCCCTGCAACCGGACGGTGACCCTCTGATGACTGCGGTGAACTTACTCGAGGAAAACTGGATATCTATCCAGGAAACTTTCGAGTTAGTTAGCCGCGTTCTTTCACGACTATTTGTCGGGTTGTGGCCGAAGAAAAGGTCAGCGGTCCCGAAGGACAACTTGAGCGATCTTGCCAAGACCTTCGATACAACTGAAGACCCCACTCTTCAGCTGAAAGGACTTTCAATTAAGCGTGGCGCCGAGGGTGCTATTGCACTTTCTCTTGCGCACGGTACGAATTTCGACTGGGAGAGGGTTAGCTCCCCTCATGGCCACACCCGTGATGAGATGAAGGCTTTTTTCGAGAAGGCGAAGAAGTTGGCACCTGCGTTGTTGACAACTATTTCTCCTTCGGCAGCTTCTGCGGTGCCTGCCGCACCATCTCCAGCAACGAAAAATCCAGTGCCACCGTCGACTTCCGGCGAGGAAATTGCTGTGCCCTCTTCTGCCACGGAACACAATGCTGAGGTGGCGTAGACTCGGCTTTCTTTGTAGCTTTTAGTTTTCTCCTTTTGGATGCAAAAACTTTAGTTGAGTGCAACCCGAGAACCTTAGTCATAGGGTTTTGCACTTATGTAAATATATTTCTGGCGTATGAAGTATTATGCTGTCTCTTTGAAATGTTTCTCCTTTCTTTACCCTTTTGGCTTGCAGTCAATGCGCGTCAATGATCCTTTGACTCACGGTCCTGCTCCTTCTTCTACCCGTGTGTTCGGTTCTCAGATTTCGTCGACTCCTAGTCGATGCAGCCGATGCGCAGAGTACTCTTCAAGAGTTTCCGATCTTGAGGCTCGCCTGACTTTAGGCAAGCGTCAAGCACAGATGGCTATTGACAAAGCTAGCAAAGCCAGTGGTTATATGAAGCAAGTATCTTCACTAGACGAAAAAGGTCTCCAGCTTGACAGCTAAGATTGTTCATAATGAAGAATGCGAATCTTTTATTCTTGGCATTGTCGAGTCAGCCTGCGAGATGTTACGATGTAAGTTTTCTTTCGCCTCCTTCGTTCCCTGATTGTCCCCTGCTGTTTTCGTGACACCTTTTGCCGCGATAGGCACTTGTTTGGATTTTGCTGCTGAGGACCGTCGGGTTGCTGAGCGAAATGCAGCTTTGGAGAAAATGTCGGCTGGCTTTGAGACTTTGTGGTCTGATTCTCGACGCCGGAATGCCATTGTACTTCTTCAGGATCGTGCCCAGCATATTGGCGAGTCAGTTGATGGTTGCCGACGGGCTCTTACAACTATGCACTCTGTTATGCTTCCCCGCAATCCTTTTCCTGCGACTTTCCCGCTTCTTCTTGATGTTTTCAGATCCAGCCATCGTATTCATAGATTGATAGAACTGAACTTAGTGGCAGGTGCCAATTTTGCTCTCGGGTGGATACGCAAGTGGCATCCCAGGCTGAATTATAGCACGATGTCTCTAAGTTTGGCTCCAGGTGGGGCTAGCCTTCGGGTACATATGGAGAACACACTGCAACCTGCTCGAAGACTCGTAGCTAGGCTTCTCAAAGCGGATGCTGCGTTTTTCCATGAGTACCATTATTTAGATCCTTTAGGCGTAGATGATTCTGATAACCCGTTATTGTAATATTTTTGTAACGCGAGAGTGTCTTATTTTGCGACTTGTATGTCGAATTTTTTTTGTCCTCAAAGCGTTTTTGTGCGTTTACCGCATTTTGTCCTTCGAAAGACTCGTAAACTCGAATATGAGGAACGTTTCGTCTTTATTATACTTGTGATGTAAGATACATGGGGTGACCCAAGAGATCCGGCCTGTGACCTGTGTTCTGGATCTAGAGGGCATTGCCCCTGGTATAACTCGTGGCTTTTACAGCCTTATTTTTCTACTTTACTCTATTGTCTTATGATGCTTATGCCGTCATGGCTTTCCCTTTTTCCTCTGCGTCTGTGTCTTCTCCTAATGCTCCTACTCGTGGTTTCTTCGTTTCGGGCTCCGCGACGCGTCCTTCGAGTAGCTTGACGCCCTCCGTAGTCGCGCTTTTTGCCTTTTCTGCATGGTTGGCTATTATGCCAAAATTTTGCGCCATCTTGTGGAACTCCCTGTCGCAGAGATCTGAAACTTCAAAACTTCCTTTCACTGTAATTATTCCTCTTGGTCCTGGCATTTTAAGTACCAAATATGTATAGTGAGGTACTGCCATGAATCGCGAAAACGCGGGTCGCCCGAGGATCGCGTGATATTGAGATGGCCAGTCCATGACTTCAAAATCTAGCTTTTCTCTTCTGTAGTTTTGTCGGTTGCCGAAGCAAACGTTGAGTGCTATTCGACCCAATGGGTAATTGGCACTTCCTGGCATGATTCCATGGAAGGAACAATCTGTTGGCTTCAGGAACTCTAGTGATATATGCATTGCTCGGAGTATTTTTGCGTATATTAGGTTAATTCCACTCCCTACATCCATGAATATCCTATCGACATCATATGCGCCGATTTGAGCTTTGAGTACCAAAGGCGCATTTCCCGGCCGAGGTACTGTTATAGGGTGATCTTCTCTGTTGAACTCTATTGGTTGTTCTGACCAGTGCAGATACTCCGTTGTAGCTGGAGGTGAGATGACTGCTAGGTTGACTTGTCGAGTTATGCTCTTCTCTTCTTTGTTCGACTTGGGTACGGGTTGTATCATTGCTGTGATGTGTCCTTTTGATGGAACGTACCCTTCGTCATCGTCGTGTCCCTGGTTTTGCTGGTCTTGTCCCTGAGGAGCTCCATTGTTTCCTTGCTGCTTTGCCGGAGGGTTGTTGCTTCCTTCGAATCCTTGTCGCCTTGCTTCGATTTGCTTGTTTAGTGCCGCCTCTTGAAGTTTTAGGAATGTTGTGCAATCTTTCATTGCATGCCTTGATACTCGCTTCCCATCGACGAACGCTGAGTGTATATGACAAGGTCCGTTGAGCATGTCTTCTGGCGAGGGGTTGTATTCTCTGGATTCTCTTACGGGGAATTTTTTATAGTCCTCTTTTTCGTAACTTTGATATCCTGAACTTCTTCGATCACTTCCTTGATAGCTGTTGTCTTTGTATCCTGAGGCGACTTGGCTATGAGGGCCATAGTTGTCGAAATTTCTGGACCGTCTCCTTTGACTTCCATATCTATTTCTTCTATCGTCTTCTGGAGATCGCGTCCTTTTGTTGTTGCACGCATCTTCTCCATCTGCGAATCTGTTTGCTGTGTCCATGAGGTCTGACACTGTTTTCGGCTTGATTCTACCCATCTCCTCGACTAGGTCTCTTCGTCTTAATCCAATGATGAACGCATCTATTGCTCTTTCGTCTGAAACTTCGACTGCTGAATTTTTGATAAGGCTCCATCTTTGGATGTATGCCCGTAGTGTTTCGTCGCGTTGTTGCACACATGCTTTGACTTCTTCTATTGATGCTGGTCGTTTGTATGTCGACCTGAAGTTGCTTGTAAATTGCTTTGTGAGGTCTTCCCAGCTTCCAATAGATTCTTTCTCTAGTTTGCTCAACCATGACCTTGCTGCGCCGGTGAGGTGTAGTTGCAAACTTTGCATTGCTGTCTCTTTGGTTCCTCCTAATATTTGGACTGCTTGTAAGTAATCTGCGAGCCATGATTGTGGTTCCTGTGATCCGTCGTACTTTTGCAGATCGTGAGGTAGCTTGAATCCCTTGGGAACTGGACTGGTGCGAGCCCTGTGGGTAAAGCATGACGCCCCCATCTCTTTTTCATCGTCTTCATAGTCGTGTTTTTCATTTGGGGATTGCGATCTTCGAGTTCCACCATGCTGTTTTGGTGATGGCGATCAAGATCGGTGCTTGCTGCTTCTGCGCCGAGGACTATTGTGACGGCGAGGTGACCTTGCTTTGTGCACTTCCTTGTGGTGATATGCTTCTTCTCCTTTTGCTGATAGCTTGTGGCCCACCATGTTGAGTCCGTTCAGTGCTGCTCTATGCATATGTTCTATAGGATCTCCTGGACTTGGTCGAGTTGTAAGTAGATATGCTTGTGCTGCCACTAGTGCTGCTTCAGGAGTTTTCGGTAGGATGTTTCCCTGCTCGTCGACCGATAGGAAGGACGAGTCGAGGTTTTTAGAAATACTTTGCCTGTCGGAGTACTCGAGGTTATCGTACCTTGAACCGTGTCGACGATTTTTCCTTGCGTTGCTGTATGATGCGTCGCTTCGTGCTTTTCGAGCAGCTTCGCTAGCTGCAATGGCTGAATCTTTTCTTCTTTGTATCTCTATTTTCTCCTTCGCTAATTGCTTGGCCTGGTGCCTTAGGGCGTAGTGATACCCCAAAAGCATGTCTTTGCTAGAATTTGATGGTATTGGCGTGCCGTGTTCTATGGATTCTCTTATTATCCTCCATTCGTCGACTGATAGTCGAATTTTCTCCCTGGTTGCGAGGGATTCTGGTGTTTGCCCTTCTGCTAGGTGATTTGCTCCTCTGTCGATATTTGCTGGGTTTAGTACTGCATTGTCGTTTTCGTCGAATTCTTCTGAGTTATCTCCTATAATGGCGAGCACCTGGCATTGTTTGCCGATGTTACCCTTGAAGCTTGAGAAGATCGAGTTACTATCCTCAGAAAGCTCTAATCCTGTCTTCCATGTATCTACTGACTTGTTCGCAATATCGTCGAGGCAGATCGTGAGATCTTCGAGTTGGACTCCTACGTCAAAATTTCCCTTTTCTTCGTTGTCCTCTGCGATCTTTCCTTTTTGCACTTCCTCTGGGCTGACCGGCGAGTTTACCTCGCTGGAAGAGCCTTCAGAATATTCCATCACTGCTGTTGTTTTAGGCTCACTTGCCGACGGATCCTATTTCGTCGGATCTGAAAGGCGAGATGAACCCGACGGTCCGATGAGGATGTTTAAGCTTCCGATTGTCAACTCCATCTCTTGATTTTCGTTGATTTCTGTACTGCTGTTGGCTAAAAGCGAAAAAGCCGTCGAATTCATGATTCCAATGCCCAAGATCCCCACGGTCGGCGCCAATTGACGAGGGTTAACTCGACAAATGTCCTAGATGAAGGACTTAGGATCGGAGAGATAGGGCGTCGGATGAACTCGAAGGTAAAGTTAGTCGAAATAGGTGTGTGTCGAAAGTAAACTTGGGTGTTCAACCTGGCTTGCTTTCAATCTGCCCTACACCGTCCCCTCCTGGCCCCTATATATAGATGGCCAGGTCTCGAGGATCGGGTAGGGTCCGATACAGATTACAATATCGATATATGGTAAAGACTCGTATTCGACTCTTATTACAATTGGGCCTAGCTATACGGGTGATACGTCTCAAACGTATCTATAATTTTTGATGCTCCATGCTTGTTTTTATACCATTTGCCTATTGTTTCATTACACTTAGTGGCATTTTTATGCATTTTCCGGAACTAACCTATTAACAAGTGCCACAGTGCCAGTTCCCTGTTTTCTGCTGTTTTTGTGTTTCAGAAAAGCTACACAGGAAATATTCTCGGAATTGGACGAAACCAAAGCCAGAAGTCTTATTTTTCCCGGGAGCATCCAGACTTCCAAAGAGAGGAAGGAGAGGGGCCACAGGCCTCCCTCACATAGGGCTGGCGCGGCCCAGGCCCTGGCCGTGCCACCCCTATGTGAGGAGCCCCTGGCTGCCCTCTCGCGACGCCCCTTCGTCTATATAAAGCCTCAGGACGGAAAACCCTAGGGGAGTCGACAATTTTCTAGAAAGAGTTCCGCAGCTCCGCCGCCATCGCCGATGAATTTCGGGGGACAGAAGTCTGTGCCGGAACGGGGAAGTGCCCCCAGAGCCATCTCCATCGGTCTCCATCGCCGTCTCCGCCGTCTCCATCGACCTCACCGCCATCTCCATCAACCTTGCTGTCTCCTATGATGAAGAGGGAGTAGTTCATCCCCGGGGCTAAGGGCTCTACCGGTAGCTATGTGGTTCACCTCTCTCTCCCATGATGTGATCTTTATGTGACCGTGAGCTTTGTATCATGTTGAACAAGTACATGTTATTATTCAGATATTTTGTGTACTCTAGTGATGTTATTAAAGTAATCTATTCCTCCTGCTATGGTGTAACGGTGACAGTGCGTGCATCATGGTGGTACTTGGTTTAGGCTATGATTGTGATCTCTTGTGGATTATGAGAATAATTATTGCTATGATAGTTTGAGTGATCTATTCCTCCTTTCATGGTGTAATGTTGACAGTGTGTGCACCGTGTTAGTACTTGGTCTAAGTTGCAATGATTTCTATCTTGAGTTGTGATCTGATTTGGATATCTCTATGAGTGGTGTTTGTCAAGTACTTGATGAACTTTAAGGGGTGCTTCTGTAGCCACTACACAGTGATTAGTGTTATTCAATAGGAGAGTAATTCAGAGTGCCTTAGCAAAGAGAAGTTATTTGTTCAGTCATGTTATATTGTTGGGAGTGTGTCCACTAGTGAAAGTATGATCCCTAGGCCTTGTTTCCAAGCTTTGCACACCGTTTACTTGCTATTTTGTTACTTGTTTGCTTGCAGCGATATTTATTTCACATCACGTTTGCTACTTATAATCATCTATACCACTTGTATTTCACTATCTCTTCGCCGAACTAGTGCACCTATACATCTGACAAGTGTATTGGGTGTGTTGGGGACACAAGAGACTTTCTGTATCGTAATTGCAGGGTTGCTTGAGAGGGATAGCTTTGACCTCTAACCTCCCTGAGTTCGATAAACCTTGGGTGATCCACTTAAGGGAAACTTGCTGCTGTTCTACAAACCTCTGCACTTGGAGGCCCAACAAGTGTCTACAATAATAGAAGTGCGTAGACATCAACGGGCCTTAGGGGTACTCAACTAACGGGTTCTATTAGCTATACCCTTGTCACTTGCGGACTCCCTTTCTAGGTGCGCTACCCAAACAGCCTCGCGCTCCTTCTTAAGACGCGCTTCTCATTCTTTCTTCTCTTTAAGTGCACGGGCGCGCTTCATCTCCTCATACCTCATATGTTCCCTCCGTAGTCTCCACGTCTCCTCCCGCTCCGCTGCCTCTTTTTCAGCTTCCTCTTTCTTCTTTCTCTTTCTTTCTTCCTCTTTCTTGGCCGCATCCTGTTCCTTCACTCTCCTCCAAGCTTCATTGGAAACATCTTCGTCCTCCTTGTGACCTTGAGTTGAGCTATGTCCCGTCCCCCTCACCTTTCTCTCCCTCTCCCTCTCTACTTCCATGTTGCTTATCTTATCATAAGCTCTCTTCATTATCTCGTCGTACTCACGAATGCTCTTTATTACGCCCTCTGCAAGCTCCTTTTGACGTTGCTCTTCTCTTTCTCTCCTCATTCTTTCCTCACGAACCCTCAATTGTTGCTCTTCTTCCATCCTCATTTGTGTTGCCTCTTTCTTCTTCCTCTCGGTTGCATCCATCTCCATCACCTTCCTCCAAGACTCATTGAAGGTCTGATCGCCCTCCTTGTTGGCTTGACTCCCCCCCCCCATACCTACAGTAAGAGTGGAGATAAAAGTTAGTAAACACAATATGTAAAATGTTATCTCAAATTTAGAAATTGTAAAGCACAAAATAGAAGTACATACGGAAATGGTCCTTGTAGATATCCTATCATACTAGTTCAATTTACACCACAGACTCTAAGACCTAGTTGTCTTCCTCTTTGTTGCCTAGGATTACGATAGCTTGGACCACCTTGGTGGCTTCGACCATCTCGGTGACTAGGACCACTTTGTTGGCTTGCAACACTATGTTGGCTACTCCTTTGTTGGCTTGGACCATCTTGGTGGCTTGGACCACTTTGTTGGATACTCCTTTGTTGGCTTGGAACATCTTGGTGGCTTGGACCACTTTGTTGGCCACTCCTTTGTTGGCTTGGAACATCTTGGTGGCTTGGACCACCTTGTTGGCTACTCATGGGTTGGCTTGTGTTTGGGTCATTTCTCTTTGTTCTTTTCCTTTGGGTACATGTCCTAGCGTTGTGTCCATGACCATTACACTTTCCACAACGAGATCTATCACATGGCTCTTGAAATTGGTCATTTCCTGATTCTCTCGCACCACCATGACCCCATCCATCCATGTCGCCCCTAAAACGCTTTGTCTGACGTCTTTCACGTTTAACAACCTTCCATGGCGGATGGGGCCATAGTTGGATTCCACGATACTCGGTCCACTGTGATTGGTCTAGGTATGGGATAAATCTAGGAGCCCATGTTTTCTTGGTCGTCGTGATGGAGAACTGTGACTGATCCCTCACGGTGAGAGGGTGATTGTAGTCCACATGATGCTTCCGAGCCGCCGTTAGCAAGTGCGAGCAAGCGAGACGGACCAAAGATGGCCTCGCACATGCGCACTCGCAATTCCTTAGCGAGACCTTGAATGCTCAGCCTCCGTGTTGGACACCGTCGGCCGTGGTTCCTCCAGGCTTGTTCACTTGATAAATGAGCTCTTCGTTATCATAAACGGTGGCAACTTCAGAATCTGCCTTACGGGACTGAAATGTCATCCACTCGTTAACTTTGGGTGGGTACTTGTATTTGTGCTTTTGCGTATTGTCTCCCGCAATCTGCCTATCCATTTCATCTGAGTACTTCAAAAAATACTCATTCAACTTGTCGAATGTGTATCGCACAATTGCCATCACGGGCAATGCACGGACACCCTTGATCACCTTGTTGAAGCACTCTGCCATATTGCTTGTCATTTGACCGTACCTCCGACCGTTTTCATCGTAGGCTCTTGCCCACTTTGTTCTTTCTTGGATGTGCCTACTGAGAAATGCTTGACCCTTAGCATTGAGCTTTCTGTTTGATGTCAATTTGATGTACAAGTTAGCAAAACGCCGGTCAGTAAAAGCGAGACAACAATCCTGAAGATCATCGGTCAACTCCTTGCTACCACATGCCCTATAGAAGTTTGAAGAGAAATGCCTCATGCACCATCTATGGTGCAAAGGAGCATGCCCTATAATTTCAATATTTACCGCTGTGAGAATTCCTTGATGTCGATCTGAGATGACACAAATTTCCCTTTGTGGCGGTAATACCTTGGTCCTCAAAAGGTGGAAAAACCACTCCCAGTTATTGTTGTTCTCCACCGCAACGAAAGCAAATGCCAAAGGAACCAAACGGTTGTTGGCACAATTTGCTATTGCAACCAAGAGAGTCCCCCTATATTGCCCGGTCAAAAATGTGCCATCAACGGAGATTACTGGTCTACAATGCTCGAAAGCTTTCACGGTTTTCTGGAAAGCCCAAAATGCACGGCCAAATACTCGGACTGTTCTTCCATTGTAAATCCTTGTTTCCTGTCCATAAGGCTCTACCACATGAACCATGCCCGGGTTTGCGTCGGCCATTGCTAACAACAACCGAGGAATTCGGTTGTATGCTTCTTCCCAATCACTATACAACAACCTGAATGCAGCTTGCTTTGCTTTCCATGCCTTGCCGTATTTGACATCATAGTGAAAGAGAGCTTTCACAAGCTCCATGACTGTCTTGATGCTCATTATTGGAAGTGACGAGATTTGGTTGGAAAGTCTATATGCGATGAACTCGGAGGTGAGTTGTCGGTGATCGTGCTTTACTGCTTTGCCATCCACCCTCTTTCCGTGACACATGTGAGTTGGTACACAACTTGTTATGCGCCAATCGGGTCCTCCCTTCCATGGTCTTGCACGCACAATCCAAGGACATCCATCCTCCTCGCACTTAACAGTGTAACGCTTCTTCACGTCTGAGTGAAGCACCGTATAGGGATGATGATACTTAACCGAGAAGTCCTTGATCCATTGTTTAAATTCCACCAAGGTTTTGAACTTCAAGCCTTTTGATACACCATTACTCTCATGATTGCCATCCCGGTAAGAAGTAGGCCTAGGTCCAAGCACTATACCCTCACCGCCGTCAACCGTGGCTTCATCCGCGAGACTAAGATCACGGAACAATGGTATCCGATGATCTCGCCCCAATACCTTCTCGTGGACTTTGGCCTCATTGGCCGTGAACCCTTCCTCATCAACTTCTTCTTCAGGACCATCGTCATCCGAGTCCGATGCATAGCATCGCGAGTACGGAATGTCATGGTCCATGTTTTCTTGCGTATAGTACATATCCAAATCTCTAACATTGTGGTCATGAAGCTCAATATCATTGTCATCATCCCCGCACTCATCATCCTCCTCTTCCAATGCTTTGTCCTCCTTTGAAATTGGTCTTCCATCCGGCATTTCTTCTTGGTGGTGGTTCGGTGGAGGATTCCTAGCATCAACCCGGGAGGCACTCCGGTTCAAATCCAAATGCAAAGTACCATCAACCTTTTTGGTGGCAAATAACTCAAGAGCCTTGTCGAGAGATTCAGCCACCACCTCCTTGTATGCACCCCAACGTTGCTCAGAGTTGATACGCATTATCTTCCAACGGAAGTGCATGCCAAATCCGGCGTTGTGCCTACCCTCCAACTCAACAACATCACTAGGGTCCATCCATTTCAACTCTATCCTAACTTGTTCCAACACCTCGGCATACGTAGGACTACGCTCGAACACCAAGTCAAGCTCATCCGGGTCGGGCTCTATATTGCCTTTCAAATATGCTTCCTTGTCAACATGATGAACATGAACAATTCTCGCCATACCTATATTTGGTATAACAACAATAAGGTAAACAAAATTAATAAGTACCTATGCCAATATTTACTAACACATCATACTCCCAAACTACCTAACATAACAAGAAAACATTAACCCTAACCCTACCATAACAACAAACCCTAACCTCACAAACCCTAACCCTAACCTACCAATCTACACTAAAATACTTCATACACATCATACAAGCCAACATTGACCAAATTAACAAGAATCAACATTGCAATTTTGGTGAATCAATATTTCTAGGGTTTCCAAGATTTGGGGATTCAACACCAAAAATGCAAATTCCAATGGGTCAAATGAATGAGAAATGATGGAGAGTACCTTAGGAGACTTGGGGAAGGAGAAATCCACGGAGAAAACCTTTGATTTGGGTGGTTTTGGGTGGGAGGATTGAGAGGGGGAGAGAGAGCAGCCGCCACTTAACACAGGGTGAGGGAGGAAGTGAGGGAGGAGGCCAGCTCGGGCCTGGGCCGGTTACCCTAATTCTAAAGTGCGGCGCCACTCAGAACGGGGCCGCAAAAGCTATTGCCGCGCCACTCTCCATGGCGCCGCACTAACCGAGGGGGGTCCCGCCCTGCCGACGTGGCAGCATGTGCTGCGCCACTGGCAGTGGCGCCGCACCTTCCTCAGCCGCGCCACCGTGAACGGCGCGGCAAAAAAGGGTTATTCTAGTGAAATCTTTTCGCCGATGGTTTATTTTTTAAGATTGTTTCAAGTTTGGGTTATTTTTGTCTAAATTGCCGCCGTCCGTCCTGTCTGCGCGCGGAGGAAGAGGCGGACATTTTCTTTTTCTTTTTTTCTATATTGGCTGTTGACATTTTTTTACTACTTATTAAAGCTAATGGGCCGTTTGGGCCTAATCCACATCTCACAATCTCAGCCATTCGATTATTTGCTACTTGTCTCTCCGCCATGACAAATAGAAGGTACCGTAAAACTAGGTTTTATCTAAATGTAAACCTTCGACATCTGTGATCCTAATGGCTAATCCACCATATGTCGCATTCAATTTTGTTGCAAACAATAGCAAAACATAGGAGGTTATCCAATATCCATCGGGAACTCCTATACCGCAAGGCTACAACGGCACAACTCCATCGACATTCTCGGATGAAAATGATACATTTGCAAGGCCTCCGCAGTGCAAATATTGGCATCTTCGGGAAAAAAGCATCAAGGGGAAGCAATGCATTCGTGAGAGTTGTTGTAGTAGTAGTAGACCCCTCTCCCCTGACGTCTCTCCCTCCTAATCCGCAACCTGCTTTCAGAAAAGTTTATTGGCCCAATTATCAACCATATTTTTTCTTCTCTTAGTGGAGCTCCATTTTGCAAAGTTGACACCTGCTCTTCTCCTCGCCTCCGATCGAGCCGACGACGCATTTCTCCTCGCTCCTTTCCTCTGTTCTCTTTGACTCCAGCCCATCGACATCTTTTCTGATTCTCAATTAATCCCCAGATCTTCCATGATTCTTTCTCTGAATTTTCTTTTGCTGAGTTGAAACATTCATTCTGTGGGTAGAGGTGGTGCGATGGTCCGCGAGTTCTTGGCCGTGTTGGTGCGCGCGGTGCTGCAGTGGGCGCTGGCGTCGCTGATCCTCGCCAACGGCGCCGCCTTCTGCCTCATCGCCGCCGTGGCCTCGTCGCTACGCCTCGGCCCGCCCTGCCTCCTCTGCGCGCGCGTCCACCGCTTGCTCTGCTCCTCCTCCTCCGACGCCGGTGGCAGCCAAGAACAAGACGCCTTCCGCCTCCTCCTCTGCGACGCCCACGTCGACGCCATCGCGCGCCTAGAACCAGAGCAGCGGACCTGCTCTCCTTCTGATCACGTCGACAGAGGGACGACACTTGATTCGGATAAACCTGGAGGTAATCAATCAATTGCTTAACCTCTTCGAGCTGGCATGGGCAGGCAGCAATTATCTCTGGTGGTATATATTGCTTGAGAATAGTAGCATTAGCAATCACATTATTACTGCGAATCGCATAATCGTATGGATTTGCTTAGCTTCGAGTTGTTGGCGTTTACCACCAAATTAGACTGAAATTGGGACCTCTCGTTCTTTCCATCTTTTGGTTGTTGCAGCCATGCTAGGTGAGCTTTTACAATGCTTTTGGTAGGAAGGAACACACACCTTTGGTAGGATTCGACACTTCATCCATTCGCTAAATTGATTCAGTGAAAAACTGTGGACTATTACAAGGAACTTCTCTCGGAACTAAGAGGGAGTAAAATACAAGGAACTTGAACCAAATCAAGCAATTGCGTAGGAGTACTTCAGTAGTTGCCACTTGCCGCGACCTGAATATTTGAGGTGTTATCACTGCCAAGTGCCAACTCAGTGTTGTTGCTGAACAACGTGGCAAGCTGCAGTAAAACAGGGACGAAACTGGATTCGCACAACCATTCTAGCTATGTGTGGTTCACTCTCTTCTCGTTGACAACTGACAACCTGTCCACACTCCACAGGTCTGGAGGCTCACCGCCGTGTTGTCTCCATCGGAAGCGAGATCTGCGAGCAAGATCGTGGCGGCGACAATGAGCATCCTCGTGGCACCGACCTCAGCAACCTCGAAAGAACCGCCAGTATCGGCAGCGGCAACGGCGAAGCCCCGTACGTCTCCATGTTCGAGCTTGCCCCCCTCGTCGCTCTCCCAGAAGACAATCAGGACTATGACAGCGGGCTCGACGAGCCGGAGCGGACGGTGAGCGACCTCGTCGCCGCGCTCCAAGCCCAGCGGAGGGAGCTCGAGGCGGTGCGCGCCGAGCTCGAAACCGAGCGGCGCGCCAAGGCGGGGGAGGCGGAGCGCCGGCGGCAGCTGGAGGAGCAGGGCGAGTTCGACCGGGAGGCGGTGCGGGTCGCCATGCAGCTCGTGCACGAGACGGAGACGGAGAAGCACGGGCTGCAGCGACAGCTGGACGCGTCCAGGGTCAGGGCGCAGCTCCACGACGCCGCTGTGGACACGGACTCGGCTCCTTTCAACCGGCTGGGCAGCCGGCGGAGTCGGGGCGTGGACGGGGGCGGTGATTTGGTCGAGCAGGAAGACTGCGACGGCAACAATTACCAGTCGCTGGTGGATTTCTTGCCGGGTTCGGTGTACTCCTCGTCGCCGGACCTGGCCAACCTGCTGAAGCTGTACACCGAAGGCAATGGCGCTCGCCGTCCGATGGATGGTGATATCGCGGAGGCGTCAGCCGTAGCAGCGGCAGTGATCACCGAGGACGAGGAGGAAGAGGAAGAGGAGGTGGTCGCCGTCACGGTCGCAGCTGCTTGTGGTTTCAACGGCGGGAACGGTGAGGCTACTAGCGGTCTTGCTCTCGCTGGTGCTTCCTTACATGAAAGTGGTAGTAATCACGCCCAAGCCGCATCATCGTGATAAGCTCGGCGGTCAGTAGATCTTGTTTGCCCGAAGTCCGCAGCTCTATACGTGCACATCACTGTGTATTTATATTGATTTTTTATGTCCCATCTGGTCGTCATTCTGTTTTTCGAGATAATTTTATTAAACTCAAAGTTCACATCAAGCCGATATAAGCTTAACCTGGCCTATGCATAGATAGGCGCAGCCGATAAGTCTAAAAAAAACTAAAATGAAAAAAATACAAATCACACAAGACTGAAGATGCCTAACGTGGTGACCACTTGAACGACTAACCATATAAAACACTCAAATTTGCATTTGGAAAAAAATATGTTTTTAATATTCTTGTCACGATGACAAAAAACATTATGTGCTTACATGCGAGTTACACTTTGGAATGTTATCCTTAACAGAGGATGACACCTTTGTGAAGTACCGTGTAAATATTTTAGCGGTACCTTCATTTTTCAAATGCTTCTCTTATGTTGACTAGATAATCCGAAGTATACAAATGTGCGTAGATGTTTTTTATTGCATGTAAATTACATCGGAATTCATTGCAACAAATGGACCAATGACAACCTCTCTTGAAGGGTGTTCCATGCATGTCGCAAGGGGAGCGCTGATTAAATCCCACCTGGAAATCACATTATTAATTGTGATATTCCCAATACTTCATCAGTACTCCCTCCGTCGCGAATTACCCTGCATTGTGTGTTTGGTCAAAGTCAAACTATTCAAATTTTGATCAAACATATTGGTAAAATTATCAATAACTATGAAACCAAATACATGCAATATGAAAATATATTTTATGACAATTCTAATGATGGTTATTTTATATTATAAATATTACTCCCTCCGTTCGGAAATATAAGATGTTTTAGCTTTGTGAATAGAATGTATCTAGACATCTTTTAGTGTATAGATTCGAGCGAACCTATACACTAGAAGATGTCTAGATACATCTCCTTCACAAAACTAAAACATATTATATTTCTAAACGGAGGGAGTAATATTTTTCCTTATATGCTTAGTCAAAGTTTATAAAGTTTGACTTTGACTAAACCCAGAATGCAGGGTAATTCTTGACAGGGGGAGTATTGCTTTCGTAACATGCAATCACTACTAGGAAAACCCTCATAGGGGTCGGTATGTTGGTGGCGGACTGTTTTGGCGTCGTGCTACTATTACAAGCAACGGCATGGAAAAACACACCGCGCTACTGTTATAGACGGGGTTGATGGTGTGACTGCACGATCCACCGCTCCGCTGGTTAGTGGGCCCGACCATGCGCCAAACCCGGGTCAGAATCATGGTGTGGGCTGGGTTTCCCGCGCCATAGGCACGGTCATAATGGTGGTGTTCTGTCCTCTCCACGCCACGAGCACGGTAATAATGGTGGCATTCTGTCCACTCCACGCCGCGTGTTAGCGGTCAATGGTGGCATTGCAAAATTTTCCACGCCGGCATTTAAACGCGCTCATCACGTGCTCATCCAGTCTCTTTGTTGCAGCCTTTACTAATGGCGCCGACCCGTGACTCTGCGCCCACCGCTCGTCTCGTCCTATCGTCTCCCGCCGCAGAGCGACACATCAATGGGCGCTGCCCTCTCTCCCCCACTCACTGATGGCTCGTATCTCGACGCCGGTCGATTCCCCACTATGACGGCTTGTATCTCAACGCCGGCAATTAATGCCACCGTGCCATCCACCACTCTCCCCCCGCTATATAAACACGCCCGCCTCGCCGGCAATAGAGCACAAACCCTAGATCTAGATCGAGTGCCTCGTAGAACACAAACCCTATATCTAGATCTAGCCAGACACCACAATGCTTTGCCGCCTAGCCACCACCTACGCCATGCTCCACCACGGCGTCCCTCCACTGCCAAAACCCTCGCCATCAGTAACATCCCAACATATAGGACCCGGGGGAAGGGGTTGACGAGGGTTAACTCGACAAATGTCCAATATGAAGGACTTAGAATCGGGGGAGTAGGGCGTCGGATGAACTGAAAGGTAAATCAGTCAAACAAGGTGTGTATCGAAAGTAAACGTGGAGTAAACTTGGCTTGCTTTTCAATCTCCCCCTTACCGTCCTCTCCTGGCCCCTATATATAGGTGACCAGGTCTCGAGGATCGGGAGGGGTCTGACACAGATTACAGTATCGACATACGACATGAACTCGTACTTCGACTAGCATTACAATTGGGCCTAGCTTAACGGGCCTCAGGGGTACTTCAACTGACGGGCTCTATTATCTACACCCTTGTCAGTAGCCCCTGAGATTCTACCAGAATTGCAGATTCGAGTTGAATCTCAGATCTTTATCTCTTCAACTTGATCAATCTTTGACTTCTTCATATCTTCAAATCTTTGACTTCAAATATCTTTCATTATGCTGTCTCGCAAGGGGTTTTGATGAACAAGCCTGACAACTCTGACGGATCAAGAGGCCAGTTAACTGCCGGAACAGATACTTGTCACCTACTTCAAATTCAATCCCCTTGGACTTGAATTCGGGAAACCGGTCAAACCCATTCTTTTGCCGCATTTAGGACTTATAAAGAATGAATCCCAGTGGTTCTCAAGGTAGCCAGTGTGTCCACCAGGATTTTTTTCGCGTCGTTGACACGTATAATTTCTAGTAAAGCGCATCCATGTGCGTATACCAGGCCACACAGGACGGATCCTAGGGTCTTACCTTCACGATATATTTCAATCATGGCATTCGAATTTTGTCACGATGATGCAACTCGAAAATCATACGTCGCAGCCTTGTTTGACTGTTTCAGTTCTAAAAATATTCGGGTTATTTAACCTTGATTAATATAAACTTCCTCCCGATGGGAGTAACGATGCTATTGAAGTCTTCTATCGCCTTTTTTGCTTTCTTTATGTATGTAAAAAATATCATCGGGTGCACGGCCAGCGCTCCCGATGGGAGTAGCCCCCGAGTCTATAATCGGAAACTTGTTTCGAGTATAGGCTCAAATAAATCTCCTCTTCTTTGATCACCAGGAAGTAGCTTTATTTGATAATATCGTCGGGTGTGCGGCCAGTGCTCCCGATGGTAGTAGCCCCCGAGGCTATAGTCAAAACTTTTCGGGTATAGACTCAAAAATTGAGTTTTTCTTCCTTGATTCCTTTGTATCTTTCATAACAATTTTTTGTCGACTTTCTTGGTCATCATCAATACGCAGATATGTCATACCATACTTTTGCTGAATTTTCCCCATTACTCGAATTCTTGTGACATTATTAATATAATTACTCTATATGTAATTTGACTGGGCGCTGACCGTTACTTGTGGGTAGCGCGATAATTTTTCAATTTTCCTGCCCGTTAGTGGGCTGCCATTTCCGCTCCTTGCGCCACGTCTCAGCCCACGTTCCTTCATCAGGAAGCTATATAAGAGGGAGAGTGGGGATTTTACTGTTTACCAGTTCCTCGCTTCTGCCGCCGCCACCATTGCTGCAAACCTCGCGCGCTTCTGAGCTCCTGTCCAGCCCCCATGCGCAACTCGTAGATGCGCGTCAAAACCCTTGCGCAAAAGAACAAGATGGGGAAGGGAAATACTACCAATGCATCAACCAGCTGGGTGCCCTCTGAGTTCAAGCAAACGGATCTCACCAATGCCCAAGCTGATGGTCTCATCGTCGACGGCGACCAGGTCATTTTCTCTAGCACCGAGCGCATCCCCAGCCCCCGAGCGGCTTCCGGGTGATGTTTCTTGCCTTTCTTCTACGCGGTCTCTCTTTCCTTGCCCATGAGTTCCTTCGTGGGCTCCTCTTTGTGTACGGTGTGCAGCTTCACCAGCTCACACCAAACTCGATTCTTCATATTGCTTGCTTCGTCACCCTTTGCGAGTCCTTTCTGGGGATTGAAACCCATTTTCTTCTCTGGAAATTTCTTTTTCGGCTCTGTCCTAGTGTTGCTTTATCAAAAAAGCCTGAGCTAGGCGGGGCTGTTATTTCTGTCCGTGCGGAGTCTCAGTACCTGTAATTTTCCATGGCTGCCTCAGTACAAGGTTGGAGGAAGAAGTGGTTTTACATCAAAGACCAGACAATCTCTTCCTTTGACCAATATGGCATTGCCCCTTTTGATGCCGCTAAAGATCTGAAAAAATTGGCCTCGTAGGATTTGCCTCCCACGGAAGCTGAGATAGAGGACATCAAGCCACTGCTAGCTCGCATCCAGGCTCTGAAGAGTGGTAGCGGAGGTGCGCTGTCAGGGACTCAACTTATGGCGTTTTTCCTGCAATGACAAGTTCAGCCTCTTCAGCATCGTATTTCCAAACTTTGGTCATTCTCTGGCTTGGGAGATTCTTCTCGAGTATCTGATGATCTTATGGAGAAGAAGGATCTCGACAAGCGAGTGAGAGCTCTTACTACTCTCACAAAAGATCATGAAATTCCAGCTTTGGCCGCCAGTTTCTTCGACTTCGAGCGTCCCTTGCCTGCGGTATATGCACTGTCTTCATTTATTCGCCTTCTTTTATCTTAGCACTGTTTTTCTTATAACTTTTGACTTATTTCTCTTCCAGGATCACCAATCCCTTGTTTCTCGCCCTCCTCTTCCAGAGGGAGGACCTATTCAGAATGTTCCTATCTCTACTGCGTCTGAAGCCCCCGAGGCCGAGGACAGCCAAGACGAAGATGAAGCCGAAGATTCGTTGGAAGGAACCAGCTTGACTACGTTGCCTCCTGCACTCTCAGAAGAACCTAGTCTCGATAGGAAGAGGAAGCGTGCCGAGGAGTTCATTTCTTTGAGTACTTCCATTTCTAAAGCTGCTGTCGGGGAGCCTTCTGCTCCCCATGAAGATGAGGAACTTTTCGACCTCCTGGATTCATGAGTCTTTGCTGACTCAAAATTTTATATTTTACTCGCTCCCTTTCCTTCGACTTATGCAAAGTCTTTGCTTTTTCTTTCCTTTGCAGTGACGACGAGGACCCAAAGAAAGGTGCCACCACTTCTCCTTCTGCTGAGGCTACTGCTGCTGATGAACCTTCTTTCCAAGAAGTTGCTCCAGTGGTGAAGTCTCCAAAAGCTCCTGCTAAGAGGGTCTCCTCTACTCACGGTTCCAAACATCTGAAGAAGGTGACAGATGTCAGTGTTTCCCTCGACGCCCATCGATCTACGAGCTCTTCTGACGATGTAAGTAGTAATCCTGGTGTTTTTGCTTTGTTCAGTGCTTGAACTTTTCTGCTCATGTCTTTCTTTTGACATATTTTGATGAAGAAGTTTGTCTCCTCGAGCACAGAATGTGACGAATTTTTGAAAACTGCTCGATCTTCTCAGGGTAATTTTCTTTCCTGTGCGGTGTCTTTTACCTGTCTCGTATGTCTTCCTTCATTTCTTTTATTTGACTTTCCTTTCCCTTTTTCCATGCTGCAGATGCTTTGGCGACGGCCAATGCCCGCATAGCGTCCCTTGAAGCCAAACTCGAAGCCTCTCAAAAAGCCTAGGACGCTGCCACTGCTGCCAAGACCACTGCTGAGAAAAATGTTAAGCCAGCAGCGACCAGGGCGAAGAAAGCGGAAAATGCGCTTGCTGATGCTAACCAGGGGCACATTCAGAGAGAAGAAGCCGTAACTGAGCGTCTGAATCGAATTTCGGCTCTTGCTGGTGGTGAGTATCTTTCCACTCTATTTTTATTATCTGCTTGCTTGTCTTGCTGACGGTTACTCATAATCCTTTTCGCTTCTGCTTGCAGAGAAAATTGGAGTATCTTTGGCGCCGTTGCAGCCAGTTGATGAAGATCCTCTCATGGCCGCGGTAAACTTGCTTGAGTTGCACTGGATATCTGTCCAGGAAGTTCTTGAGGTGACCCGCCACGTGCTAACGCAGTTTTTTGTTAGGTTGTGGCTGAAGAAGAAAGCCAACATGCCCGCTACTGACCTCAAGAAGCTTGTTGCCGTCTTCGACACCGCTGAAGACCCTGTCCTGTTGATGAAGGGCCGTTCGGTGAAATGGGGCACCGAAGGGGCTATTACCCTTGCCTATTCACAAGGCGAGGAGGTTGATTGGGAGAAGGTGAGCTCTTCTCGTGGTCGACCTCTTTCAGAGTTGCGGGGTTTCTTTGAGAAGGCAAAGAAGTACGCGCCGGGCATCGTGCCCATTATCACTCCTTCAGCGGCTTCTTCGACTTCTACTCTAATTCCTTCGACTCCTGCATCAAGTGGGCCGATGCCTCCGCCCAACGCTGGTGCTACCTCTTCCGCGCCTACTTCTGCCGCAGATCCTGATGATGAGGTGGCGTAGACTTAGTCTTCCCTTATAGTCTAGATTTCTTTTGGTGTAGTAAACTTTTATCTATATTTTGCCCAAGAGCCGGTCAAGGGGCTTGTACTCTTCGTAAATACTTTTCCTTTATGAAATGTCGTGCTTGACTGAGTTTCTGAGATGTTTTTCTTTTTCTTTCTGATGGCTTCCAGCCTGTGCGTGCTGGTGGGTCGCCAGATCGTGGTCGGGAATCGCCTCCCACCGATATGTTCGACTCCAGAGCTTCTTTGCCTCCTCGTTCTTCTTGTCGATGTACTGAATATTTGTCGAGGATTTTGGACCTTGAAGGCCATTTATCTTTGATGAAGCATCAGGCGACACTTGCTTTGGACAAGGCCAGCAAATCTTGCGGCTTTATGAAACAGATATCTACACTTGAGGATAAAGTGTCGGGTCTGGTGGCTAGGATCGTGCATCTTGAAGAATGCGACTCCTTTCTTGTTGGTATCTTTGAGTCTGTCTGTGAGATGTTGCGATGCATGATTCCTTGCAACCTTCCTCTTTTTCCTTTTTCTCTACTATTGTGGGTTAATATCTTTTCATGTCTCAGGTACTTGCCTGGACCTTGTTGGTGAGACTCGTCGGGTTGCTGAGCAAATCACGGCTCTCGAGAAAGCATCGGAGGGTACCGACAGTTTGTGGTCTGATCCTAGGCGCTGTCGTGCCATTGTGCTTCTTCAAGATCATGCTCAACATATTGGGGAAGCGATTGATGGTTGTCAAGCAGCTTTGACGACCATGTACTCTGTTATGCTCCCCCGCAACCCACTGCTGAGGGATTTTAGACAATTGCTTGAGACCTTCAGGACAAGCCAGCGGGTTCATCTTTTGATAAAGCTCAATTTGATTGCTGGTGCAAATTTTGCCCTTGGACGGATGCGGAAGTGGCATCCAAGGCTTAATTATGACTCGATGTCGGAAGGGTTGCCTCCAGGGCGTGCTACGCTTGGTGTCCATATGGATTCTACGCGGCAGCCCGCGAGGAGGATTATTTCGAGGTTACTGTAGGAGGACGCAAGGTTTTTCCGCGAGCATCACTACTTGTACCCTTTCAACGTGGATGACTCAGATCAGCCAACAGTGTAGCATGCTACTGCGTGTTATGCTTTGTGTGTGAAACTCGAAAGTTCCTGTCTCCTGCGTTTTTCTTGCTAGAAAGTTTTCTCAAGGCATTCCTTGCTTAGTGCGTCTGCCGCGATTTCGTTTTAGATAATGGAGACATGTAAACTCGAAATAGGAGGAACTATGTCTTTATTTATGCTTGTAATGTAAGATACATGGGGTGTCCCAAGATATCCGGCCAATGACCTGTGTTCTGGATCTAGAGGGCATTGCCCTGGAATAGCTTGTGGCTTTTACAGCCTTATTTTTCTACTCTACTTTTTGTTGTACTCGTTGCCTATGTCGCCGAGGTCTTCTCCTCTTCTCCTGTATACTTCTCTTGTTCTGATGACTGCACCCATGGTTTTTTCACCTCTGGCTCTGCTGGGTGCCCTTCGAGTTGTTGTGTGACTCCTCTAGTCACGCTTTTTGCCTTGTTTTTGGGTTCTCCATAGCTTGCCATCATGCTGAAGTTTTGGGCCATCTTGTGAAATTCCTTGTCGCATAGATCCGTAGCATACTATGATAATTCCATTGGGTCCTGGCATTTTTAGTACCAGGTACATGTAGTGAGGTACTGCCATGAATCGCGAAAACGCGGGTCGCCCGAGGATTGCGTGATATTGTGATGGCCAGTCCATGACTTCGAAGTCGAGCTTTTCTCTTCTGTAGTTTTGTCGATTCCGGAAGCAAACGTTGAGTGCTATTCGACCTAGTGGGTAGTTGGCACTCCCTGGGACAATTTCGTGGAAGGAACAGTCAGTTGGCTTTAGGAACTCTAATGAAATGTGCATTGCTCGTAGAGTCTTTGCGTAGATCAGATTTATTCCGCTTCCTGCATCCATAAACACTCTGTCGACGTCATATGTCCCAATTTGTGCTTTGAGTACCAAAGGCGCGTTTCCTGGCCGAGGTACTGTTATGGGGTGATCATCCCTGCTGAATTCTATGGGTTGCTCTGACTAGTGTAGATATTCTGTTGTTGCTGGAGGCAAAGTTACTGCAAGGTTAACTTGGCAAGTTATGCTTTTCTCCTCTTTGTTCGACTTGGGCACTGGTTGTATTATTGTTGTGATGTGCCCTTTAGATGGAATATATCCTCCATCATCGTCGCGTCCCTGGTTCGGCTGGTCTTGACCTTGAGGAACTCCATTGTTTCCTTGTTGACTTGCAGGCACGTTGTTTGTATTCCCTTCATATCCTTGCCATTTTGCTTCAGCTTGTTTGTTTAGTGCTGCCGCCTGGAGTTTCAAGAACGTCGTGCAATCTTTCATCGCGTGTCTGGATACTCGTTTTTCCATCAACAAACGCGAAGTGTATGTGGCATGGTCCGTTTAACATATCTTCTGGTGATGAGTTGTACTCTCTGGGTTCTCTTGTCTGAAATTTTCTGCTGCTTCTGTAGTCTTCTTTTCCATAGGTACGGTACCCTGAGCTTCTATGGTCGTTTCCTTGGTAGCTATTGTCTTTGTACCCTGCGGCTACTTGGCTGTGGGAGCCGTAGTTGTCATAATTGCGAGATCTCCTCCTTTGGCCTCCGTATCTGTTTCCTCTATCATCTTCTGGTGATCGTATCCATTTGTTGTTGCACGCATCTTCTCCATCCACGAACCTATTTGCTATGTCCATTAAATCTGATACTGTTTTCGGCTTAAGTCTGCCCATCTCTTCGACTAGGTCTCCTCGCCGTAACCCGAGTGTGAATGCATCTATTGCTCTTTCGTCTGAGACTTCTACTGCTAAATTTTTGATAATGCTCCACCTTTGGATATACGCTCTTAATGTCTCATTGCGTTGCTGTACGCAGGCTTTGACTTCTACTATGGATGCTGGCTGTTTATATGTTGATTTGAAGTTGCTCATAAATTGCTTTGTGAGCTCCTCCCAGCTTCCAATTGTTTCTTTTTCTAATTTGCTCAACCATGACCTTGCTGCACCGGTGAGGTGTAATTGCAAACTTTGCATTGCTATTTCCTTGGTTCCTCCCAGTATTTTTACTGCTTGTAGATAATCCGAGAGCCATGACTATGGCTCCTGAGATCCATCATATTTTTGCTGATCATGGGGTAGTTTGAAACCCTTGGGTACTGGCGTGGTGCAAACCCTATGAGTAAAGCATGACGCCCCCATCTCCTTTTCGTTGTCTTCGTAGTCGTATGCTTTGTTGGGAGTCCTGGATCTTCGGGTTCATCTATGCTTTGGACTTTTATGTCACCCTGGTGATGGTGTTCTAGATCATCGACTGCCAATTCTGTGTCGAGGACTGTTGTGACGGCGTGGTGATCTTGGTTTATGGGTTCCTTTGTTGTGGTATGCCTCCTCTTCTTTCACTGATAATTTATTGCCTACCATCTTCAATCCTTGTAGTGCTGCTCAGTGCATATGTTCCCTTGGGTCTCCCGGATTTGGTCGTGTTGTGTGCAGGTATGCTTGAGCTGCCACTAGTGCTGCTTCGGGTGTCTTTGGTATAATGTTCCCTTGCTCGTCGACCGATAAGAAAGACTAGTCGAGGTTTTTGGAGAGGCTTTGCCTTTCTGAGTACTCGAGGTTTTCGAACCTTGATCCATGTTGATGATGCCTTTTGATGTTTGTGTATAACGCGTCGCTACGTGCTCTGCGAGCAGAGTCACTTGCTGCAATGGCCGAGTCTCTTCTCTTCTGTATTTCAATCCTCTCCTTTGCTAGTTGCTTCGACTGCTGTCTTAAGGCGTAGTGGTACCCCAAAAGCATATTCTTGCTGGCGTTTGTTGGTATTGGCGTGCAATGTTCCACGGCTGTTTTAATTATTCTCCACTCATCGACTGATAGTCGAACTTTTTTCCTGTTTGCCAGGGAGTCTGCAGTTTCTCCTTCTACCAAGTAGTTTGCTCCTCTGTTTATGTTTGCTGGGTTGAGCACTGGATTGTTGTTTTCGTCGAGCTCTTCTGAGTTATCCCCTACAATAGCGAGTACTTGGTACCAATTGTCAAACTTATTATTGAAGCTTGAGAAGATTGAACTATCATCTTCATGAAGCTCTAATCCTGTCTTCCAGGTGTCTGTTGATTTGTCTGATGTGTCATCATGGTAGATCATGAGGTCTTCGAGCTGTACTTCTAAGTCGAAATTTTCCATGGTTTCGTCGCCTTCTGCGAATTTTCTTTCTTCTGTTTCTATTTCTGCGAAGCTGAACGGCGAGTTTACTTCGCTGGAGGAGCCTTCTGATGATTCTGACATTGCTTCTGTCTTGGATTTGCTTGCCGACGGACCCAGTTTCGCCGACGTGAAAGTTTAGACTTCCGATCATCAAATCCATATCTTGATCCATGCTCTCGAATACTTGCATGAAACTTGACTGGTGAGGTTGAAAATTGACGGTTCCGAATGGTATCTGGATTTCGTCGACTTCCGGACTGCTGTTGGCTAAAGGCGAGAAATCCGTCGAATTCATGATTCCAACGGCCAGAGTCCCCATGGTCGACGCCAATTGATGAGGGTTAACTCGACAAATGTCCAATATGAAGGACTTAGGATCGGGGGAGTAGGGCGTCGGATGAACTCGAAGGTAAATCAATCAAACAAGGTGTGTATCGAAAGTAAACGTAGAGTAAACTTGGCTTGCTTTTAAATCTCCCCCTTACCGTCCTCTCCTGGCCCTTATATATAGGTGGCCAGGTCTCGAGGATCGGGAGGGGTCCGACATAGATTACAGTATCGACATACGACATGAACTCGTACTTCGACTAGCATTACAATTGGGCCTAGCTTAACGGGCCTCAGGGGTACTTCAACTGACGGGCTCTATTATCTACACCCTTGTCAGGGATAGATTTAAATTTGTAATTTTGCATTCCAGTTCTCTAAAAGGGTGAACTTTCAGAAACCTATTTTTCTTATGTTCATTATGTGAAGTTTGACTAGAGATCATTTTGAATCCCTGGAATCTGAATCAAATTTCAAATTTGAATTTCTGAACATAACAAAATTTGAGGGGTAAACATTAATACAAACAAATCTCACTAAAATGAAGTCTAGAGTTTCAATAACAAGCATTGATGATCAATTCAGTTGATTGAGTTCAAATTCAGAATTTTGATTTAAACTTAATTTAAATTAAATAATTATGGCCAAGTTCAAATAATTCTGAAGAATTATAGAAAAATCAAAAAAATATGAGACAAGTTGCATATGAAAGATAAAAGCAATCTTTATTACATGGAATTATGTACATGTACAATTACACACCACATAGTGGTCAAATCACAAAAAAAATCTAAAAAAGGAAAATGAAAAGAAAAGAAGAAAACCTAGATTACACCTATCTACTATCTTGATCTTCTTCTTCTTTTCTTCACCTGCTAGAGAAACTTTTGGTTAAAGTTAAAATGTTGGTTTGACCTAGGGTCAACCATTTTGATTTGGAATCCAAATTTATCAAAATCCAGAAACTAGTTCGGGACTTGAATAGCTAGGGCATGCAAGCAAATCAAATCAAATATTCAAGTTTGAGACAGAACCAGTATAGCAACAGCAGGAAGAAAACAAGTAGACCAGCTAGATGACCTAGTTAAATCTAGGAAATACTTCAGACAAAAGTGTGACAGTAGTTAAACTCATAGTAGCATTTAGTATAATTTAAAAAGGGAATATAATGAATTATGAACCAAATCATCAAAAATACCAAGCCAGGATTCCATATTAAATCCAACTCGAAGAAATATAGCCAGCATTTAAAAGATCAAGATCTTGCTAATCAAGATTAGCAAGTGATTAGCATCTAGTTTGAGCCAGAGATCAAAATCATCAGCACATTAGCACCTTGAGATGGACAATATCTCAGAAAGCACAAATGAAATAATAAGAAGTAAATATTTAGGAAATGATTAGTGAAAATAATAATAATCAAGTGTGATTAGCATATTCATGATTTGCATGAACCTGGACTAGATTCCAAGCTTGAGAGGCATTTGAGAACAGTGCATAAGCACCTTAGTCACCAAATGCATGCAAATAGGTGTCAACACCATAGTGAATCCCCAACATTATAAATACCCCCTGAATCCACATGTTTTCACTCACAAATTTTCTCAAAGCAGCTCGTAAGAACACCTTGAGGCCAAAGGCTAGAGGTTAAGAGTAGTAGCTCACAAATTTTTCCAAGCCAGAGGCTGGGAGTGAGAAAAGGAGCAAGCTCACCATTGGTGAGTAGCCCAAACCCTAAATTGCACACTAGTAGTTAGTAGAAGGACCAAGGCAAGGAGGTGCTGCCCAAGCTGATCTCAAGCTCAACCAAGGTAGAGAAGCACTGCCCAAGCTCATCTCAAACTCATTCCAGGCAGAGAAGTGCGGCCCAATCTTCATCGAGCACACTTTGGAAACTCCAAAGGTTGATTAGTAGGATTTATGTTTTTAGCAGAGAGGGAGTGATAACACACACACACCTTGCAAGCTTGCTGTGCAGCCCCATGAAATGAGGAACACAACGGCCATTAGGATTTTATGTGTGAGCTCAAGGAAGAAGATGAAGTGGGAATCACTGAAAGTGACCACTTACTTCATAAATTTCCTATACAACACACCTACACTTACATCTCTAAATCCTAAGATTCAGAAAATCATTGTATTATTTATTTGATGGACATGATAGTTGCAAGATCTAAGAGCTGCAGCTCATGTAATCTTACATGTGTATGAGCACTTGCTCAAGCAAAGAATTTTAATCTTTTATGATGCACTATCAAACAAACTGACTGACAGAAACACTGAATGCAAATTTAGAGTTTATGTTTCCAAGAAAGTAAACTAGAGTCACTAGCACTGATAGTGAACAAGCATAGTATTAATAGGAGTAGAAACATAGGAAAACACTCCATAGCCACTGACAGTAACTAAATTTGACATTGTCACAGATAGTGTAAGATTTAGAGCATGGATGTCATAGTGAGCAATCAAGCTCAAACATTCATTCTTAGGTATCTAAAGGACACCAGTAGACATAGTAACCATAGCTAGACCATCCTAGAGCAACAGAGCATGGATGAACTGAAGAACAGCTTCATAACATAAAAACCCTAATTCCAAAATTGGGGGAAATCAAGGGGGTTAGCTAGGGAAGTAGTAGAGCATGAGAGAGAAGAGGTAGAAGCACACTTACTTATTTAAATGCAGCCAAGCTCCATTGGAGGTGAAGGAGAGGTGGCCGTTATGACAGCCTAGGTCATCGAGGAGTACGTCCTTGGAACCGCTCCATCCAGTGACCCAGGGTCACATCAGTGAGCAGAGAAGCTTGGTCTAGCCAAGGGGAGAGGCCACAGCTCGTCAGAGACGACGAGCACATCTAAACCCTAACCCTAGCGGGTCAGAGAGAACGCGCGCGGGCGCAATCGAGCACCATAGCTTGATTCACTCTGTGAAGTCGTAGAGTTGAGGGTGGAGATCAATCTGGTTGCGGCGATTTGTCGGCGTTGGCTAGAGACGGCCAAGGCACGGCGGCAGAGGCGCGGGCGATGTCATCGCCATGGTCATCGCGAGAGAGAGCAAGAGGTGGAGGGGTGCGGCTAGTTCGGTTCGACTGAACTGGTTCAGTCAGTTTTACCAAGGGGTCTGACTAGTGGGCCCCACCTGGAGGATTTATTTGCTATTAGTTTTTAAACCAGGGACTTAACTGTAAAACTACAGTAACTTTTTAAATAGGAGTCCAAAAATTATGAAAAATATATTTTGGAAAGCTAAAAATATGACTAACTCAAATATGCCAATAAATCAAATTGTTAGAGATAATAATATCTAACCATTGTTTTGTTGATAAATGAGATGAAAAACATAAAGGATTATTCAAATAATCCAAAAAATACTTTCTAACAATAAGAAAATTTCTTGAATGGTATTTTATCACTTGTGTGAATTTTTGAAAACAAAAATTCCAATTATGTCTTTCCAAAATTTTGGAGGATAGAATTTTATGACTTGGGTATTAATAAAGTACCAAAAGAAAAGAAAAAGAATAATACTTTCCAAAATTTTGGAGGATATTATTTTAAATTAAAGATTACCATTTTGGATATGTGAATATTAAAAATAGTATATGAATTGAAATCAACTTAAGAAGAATATATTGGAATTTCTTCTGAGTTTACAATATATCCGTCTTTTCGGCATACAAAGATTTTTCACACAGTTCTGGCTATCTGAGATCCTTCCGATGGCTCATAGCTTATACGGTTGTTTGATACGTCTCAAACGTATCTATAATTTTTGATGCTCCATGCTTGTTTATACACCATTTGCTTTGTATTTTGTTACACTTTGTGGCATTTTTATGCATTTTCAGAAACTAACCTACTAACGAGACGCCATAGTGCCAGTTCGCTATTTTCTGCTATTTTTGTGTTTCAGAAAAGCTACACAGGAAATATTCTTGGAATTGGACGAGACAAAAGCCGAACCACCTATTTTTTCTGAAGCGTCGCGAAGTCCGAAGATGAGACGGAGGGGGACTAGGACCCGGCCACACCCTAGGGCGGCGCGGCCCTGGCCCTAGTCGTGCCTGTGGGGACCCCGGCTTACCACCCGGGATTCCCGTTATGCATACAATTCACTAGCCCAGGAAGATCGTCATGAATTCACATAACCGAGTTGGTATTACAGAAATACATCATCCATTACATAACGCGTTCGAATAGTCTTACATGGCCACTTGGCCAAATTTAAATGCCGCGCAGGGCAAGTTAACTAACAGTGCAGCGGATACAAGGGTAGCGTCGGTAGCCCGGTCCATGCCTCTACCCTACAGGCGACTGACCAGGAGATGGGTCCTAGTTCGCATCGGCATCGTCGAATTCCTCACCTTCGTCATCATAGTCTTCCTCATAATCTGACCAAGTTAATAGCCAGGGACAAAGCCGCGAGTACATTTGAATTGTACTCGCAAATCACCTAAGAGAGAATGATTAACATGCAGTTTGGCCATAGCAAGGGAAGTGGTTTCGGGCTACTTGCTCTATACTACTCATAGTTTCTCGTATCGATATCGCATGTCCTACGACATTTCTATATCCTTATTAAAGAAGAATTTTTATAAAACCATCTTTAGTAAAAGTTCTAGGTAAGGGGGAAACTCATTTATTTTCCAAGAACAACAATGGTCAATCAAACATGACCATCCTCCTTCCTCGGCAGTACCCTACAAGTACTCCGGGTCACCCACGTGTCATGGCAGTACCCTTCGAGTACTCCATCCGACACCTTTCTCCTTTTTCTTTCCAAAAACATCCTTGGAAAACAAAACCGACATTGGGCTAGATAGCGACCATTCCAACCATCCATGACCGAGGACTCGGCTATTCGAATAGGATTTCACTCTGCAGAGGTTATACACTTTACCCACAAGATTCGATAGATCCGCTGGGATACCACCACGGTCCATCATACACAAGTATGCAGGGTTTGGATAATCGAACGGAGTCTTCCATACATCTACCTTAGTACAGGTGCCTGCCCTGTGGAGTTAACCTCCCCGGCAAACCCTGACAGCCTACCTTCATTTAGAGTGTAGCTCTAGTGCCACGGTGGGAGAACCCAAGTGTCCTCCGGTCGGATAAATCCCGAAGGATCCTGATTCACTATTGCCCATAATCTTGCGGCAACCCAGATTCCAGGGTCCTACAAACCCTTATATAATATGAGGCGCCCCGCACTAAAGTAAATAGACTTCAGACTAGGCCCCGTCCCATTCCGGGGTAATGTGGTTGCACGGGTAAATTGTTCCGGTGGATACCTAGTGATCACCAATGTCATTTAAAAGTCACCATCTCCTTTATTCTCTATGAGCATCACCATTTGCTCAAAGCCTTTTTGTAAAACTTTTTAGTGGAGTATATGCTACTCCAAGGTTTTCAAAAACATTTTTCAAGAAACTTTTTGAGTGTTCCCATCCTAGAATTTTTGGCTCCACTAGAGGGTTTTTCCAAGGGTCTTGCTGCTAATCAACAAGCCAACTACTATAGGGGTGAAGAGTAGGTATTCAAGGGGGTCATCTCATGGGATGATAACAAAGGGCTCGTGGAGCTTGAGCCAACAATATAATTGCTACAAGAACTATAACAATATAAAAACATGCAATGTTATAAACCATTATGCAACCTGCAAAACAGTTGAGTAGGGTTTAGATATGCAACAAGTTAGATGGCTTGCCTTGAGTGGCCTGTCCCCGGTCCTCTTCTTCCTGATACTCAAAAACTTCCCCCTCTTCGGTACACTCCTCGTTCGATTCTATCGCCGGAAAAATAATAGCACACAATGAATATACATGCATACTCAAGTCCCAACATTTTATGCATTCTATACCATACAACAAAGAGTATCAGAAGCAAACAAGTTTAGAAAACAAAACAAGATTTTATAGGTTTAGTTATTAAGTCAATCCTACTTAGAATCTAGGGTTCTTCAAACAAAGCAATTAACACACTAATTATTTCCAACATGCATGCAAGTGGTTCTATGGACCAAACAACACACTCAGTAAACTAACAGGTTGACAACAATCTTAAGAATCCAACAAAGTTGGATTTACCCAAAAACAGTTTGTGGTTTAATTCCTATGAAGTAAACAATAGGAAATAATACTAGAACACCAAAATAAATCTCAGATATTCTCTGAGCATCAGAAAAATATGAGCTAAATTTATCTGGAAAGCACTTCCTGAGCACAACCCAACAAAATTGGATTCATACAGAAATTCCTAATATTCTGCAGATGGCAATTTTCCTAAGATTAACTACACAAACAAACAAATCAATTTCTACTGCAAAAGTATGGGTCCTAAAATAGTAAAACCACTTGGTCAAGAAAACTAACATGTTAAGCTATCACTAAAAATTGGATCTACTCATTTTCAGTATATAAAACTCAAGATATAAAATAAACTTGAAAAAGGATCTAATTAGCTTCACTATTTATCATTTCATCTACAGAGTGTCTACAAACATGGGACCTATGCCATTTGAAAGATATGACAGCAAGCTACACATAGAAATTTTAATCAATCAATTTGCTCATACAAAGAATATTCTATGAATTTTACAAGTTCACAGATCAAATCAAATTTGAAACAGATTTCTAAAAAAATAGATCCGGGCCGGATCTGACCGAGCCAGGCCGCCAAGCGACGGACCGGCCCAGATCTGACGCGGCATGGTGGGAAACGGCCGATTCGAACGGCTGACCAGTGGGCCAGGCCAGTCAGCGGCGCTGGGGGCCGAATCGGTACGAGGCGTCGAGCGCCGTTCGATCAAGTGAAGATCGACGGCCTCGGTTCGTTGTCTCCGCGACAGAGGGTTTAGGTCGATGGCGAGGCTAGGGTTTCACTGGGGTGGTGTGGTGCTTACCTAGGGCTCGTCGGCGATGATTGGATGGCGGGGATCGGCGGCGGAGTGTCGGAGATGCTTGATGACGTCGTCGGAGAGGTGAATGGGGCCGCAGCTTCGATCTAACTCACCGCCATTGCTCCCAGGTGCTCCAGCGAGGTCGATGATGTCGTCGGCTACCGGTGGACCTAGGGCAAGAAAAGTATAGCGTTAGATTCAGAAGAGGTCTGGGAAGCCAGTGGGGAAGAAAAGAGAGGGTGGCGGCAATGAAATCCGATGGCAACCTTCCCCTTTTCCCTCGGTTTCGGCGTTTCTCCGGTGAGCTCGCTAGGGCTGGTTGAGATGAACGGGAGCGTGGGATGCAGAGAGAAGAGCTCACAGAGGAGAGGAGATGTGGAGAGGGGGCAAATGGCAAGCAGAGAGGGCGAGGAGAGGGGTGCTCGAGATTTATATGCGTGCGGTGATCTCGGTTCAGTGTAGACTCGTCGGAAATGATTCGTCGGCTGGGGCGGCTTGCTGGGGACGGCGTCGTGGACTGAGTCCAACGATGCAAATGAGAGGCTCGGGCGTGCACTGTGTCGACCTTGATTAGGTCGGTTTCAGTTCAGGTGCGCACGGTTTCGGTCACGGGCAGGACACGTCGAGGCATAGGCGAGCTAGGCGTGTGTGTCGTGTGAGTGAGCGCTCGATGCCGTGCAGAACGGTGCAAAGCGCGAGTGAAATGGTCGTGCACATGCTCTGGAATGTGTTGCACGCTCTCGGCGTCCATGGCGCGTGCTCGACACGGTCAGAGCTTGGGCGGCTGTGGGGTCTATGGCCGGTCGGAGCGGCTGGCATCGATTGGGTGGCATCGACGGTGGCCAGAGGGCGTTGATGGCGAGGCAGCAACGACTGGCTTGCCACTGAAGCTTCGGTCTCCATGGGCGTGCGCAGGGTCGGCGTCGGCGAGAGGAAGAGAGAAGGTTAGGTACAGGGGCTGGGGTGGCTGGCAGGTGGGGTCGTGGGGGTCCTCCTGGGCGGAAGCTCATCGCCGATTGGGGGTAGAGAGTGAAGAGAGTGAGAGAGAGAGGGGGTAGGGCAATCTTGCAAAGATTGCCTCGGGTTTCACCCCTCCCTTGTGTCCATTTGCTACAGGACAAAGAGAATAAGGGAGGGAGAGGGTGGTGGCCAGCTAGGGTGGCCTCTTGGTCGACTTGGCAAGGAGAGAAAGAAGAAAGAAGAAGAAAGGAAGAAGAAATGGCAAATTCAGCCAAAATTCGTTTGAATTTTGAAAAGATCAAAATTTGATTTCAGTGGTGTTGATGATTGGCTTAAAAGTGATTTTCAAGTAGTAGAAGTCCACCTACCAAGTTTCAAATTTTTTGAACAAGTGGAGGTGGCATTTTGGTGATGTTCCTATTTTCAAATAATGCTTCAAAAATAAAAGAAAAAGGAATTCTAATAAAGTGTGATCAAGCAAAGAGGTTAAGCTAGGGTTTCTGTTTCACTTAAGCAAGCATCAAGATCAAGAAAGTCAGCATAAGATCATAGCACCAAATATAATTCAATAATAAAGATATTGGTTGTAGAGAAAATAAAAATTCAAACAAGAATTAAGCAAACACATGCACTCACATAAAATCATGCATACACCTACATGAAATCACACATGCTAGCACTCAAGCAATCATATGAATAAAAGTTTTTAAATTACCCCAAAATAAAAGTGCCCAACTTTGGTCTAACAAGGCTTACAAAAAGTGGGGTGTTACAGACCTTCCCCCCTTAAAAGAATCTCGTCCTGAGATTCGGTAGCTAAGCGTTGAACAATTCGGGAAATTCTCGCTGAAGATAATCTTCACGTTCCCAAGTGGCCTCGTCTTCGGTGTGGTTACTCCATTGAACTTTATACATGTTGATTTTTCTTCTATGAGTAAGACGGACATCTTTCTCCAAGATACGGATCGGTCTCTCGCGGTAGGTCAAATCGTGGTTGAGGTCAATAGAGTCTTGGTCAACTTCCTTGAAAGTATCGGGTTTGCTAGGGGGTTTGAAGGCATTTGCGTAGCTGTGATACGTGGAACACGTCGTGGAATTCAGACAGCTTTGGGGGTAGCTCTAGTTTGTAGGACATCTCTCCGCGGCGCTCTAGGATTTTGTACGGGCCAATATAGCGGGGTGCTAGCTTGCCCTTAACATGGAATCTTTGCATCCCCTTGAGAGGTGTAACACGGAGATAGACGAAATCTCCCACCTGAAATGATATGGGTCTTCGTCGAGAATCGGCATAGCTCTTCTGTCTAGATTGGGCGGCTTTTAGTCGGTCTCGAATCAGTTGCACTTGTTCTTCGGCCTTTTTAATGATATCGGGTCCAAACACTTGGCTCTCTCCGGTCTCTGCCTAGTTGAGAGGGGTACGGCACTTACGACCATATAAAGCTTCAAAGGGGGCCATTTGTAGGCTCGCTTGGTAGCTATTGTTGTAGGAAAACTCGGCAAAGGGTAGACAATCCTCCCACTTGGCTCCATATGAGAGGACACAGGCGCGAAGCATGTCTTCAAGAATTTGATTCACTCGCTCGGTCTGACCTCCTGTTTGTGGGTGGAAGGCGGTGCTAAAGGAAAGGTTTGTCCCAAGGGCTCGGTGTAGGCTTTCCCAAAATTGGGAGGTGAACTGTGATCCTCGATCAGACACGATTCTCTTCGGTACCCCGTGCAGGCTCACGATCCGACTTATATAGAGCTCGGCTAGATTCTGGCCTCGGTCGGTGGTCTTGACGGGTAGAAAGTGGGCAACTTTGGTTAGACGATCAATGATGACCCAGATGGAGTCATGTCCCCAGTTTGACCTTGGAAGGCTGGTGATAAAGTCCATACCAACTTCTTCCCATTTCCACGTAGGTATTTTCAATGGCTAGAGCGGACCCGCAGGTCTTTGGTGCTCGGCCTTGACACGTTGACAGACATCACACCGTGCAATGTAGAAAGCTATCTCTCGCTTCATACCATGCCACCAAAATTGCTCTTTCAGGTCTTGGTACATCTTGGTGCCTCCGGGGTGGATCGAGTAAGGAGTATCGTGGGCCTCCTTTAAAATCAGCTGCTTCAACTCATCGATGTTGGGGACGCACAGGCGTCCGTTATACCACAGCACACCTTGGTGGTCAATTGAAAATCTAGGTACTTCTTCTCGTCCCATCCTACGCTTGATCCCTTCAATACTCTCATGACCTTTCTGGGACTCTTTAATTTGGTCGAACAGAGTGGGTCGGACTTCAAGGTTGGCTAAAAACCCATGGCTTACAAGTTCAAGTCCAAACCTTTCAAATTCTTGACATAAGGTAGGTTGGTTGGTCCTTAGCAGGGCATTTAGTGAGCTGGGCTCTCGACTAAGGGCATCGGCAACAACATTCGCCTTACCCGGGTGATAGTGAATGCCTAGATCATAATCTTTAATAAGCTCAATCCATCTTCGTTGCCTCATGTTCAACTCCTTCTGGGAGAAAATGTACTTCAAGCTCTTGTGGTCCGTGTAAATTTCACACCGGTTTCCCATGAGGTAGTGTCGCCAAGTTTTTAGTGCGTAAACCACGGCGGCGAGTTCTAGGTCATGGGTAGGGTAGTTTAACTCATGTGGTCGCAGTTGTCGGGATAGGTAAGCAATGACCTTGCCGTCTTGCATTAAGACACTTCCAAGTCCAAGCCTAGATGCGTCGCAATAGACGTCAAAGCTCTTGGTAATATCGGGCATGGTTAAAATAGGGGCGGACACAAGTCTCTTCTTGAGTTCTTGGAAACTTTGCTCGCATTTTTCAGTCCACTCGAACTTTTTGTCCTTCCTGAGGAGTTGAGTCAATGGGCGAGAAATGCTAGAAAATCCTTCAACGAACTTCCGGTAATAACCAGTTAGTCCAAGGAAAGCTCGTACCTCGGTGGGGTTAGTTGGGGCTTTTCTTTCCAGGATGGAGGTGATTTTAGAGGGGTCAACGGAAACTCCACTGGCAGATATAACATGGCCTAGGAATCCAACTTCTTTGAGCCAAAACTCACACTTGCTAAACTTAGCATAAAGTTGGTGTTCGCGCAGGGTTCCCAACACGAGACACAGATGTTTTGCATGTTCTTCCTCCGTTTTGGAATAGACCAAGATGTCGTCAATGAACACCACTACAAACTTGTCAAGGAACTTCATGAACACCTTGTTCATGAGATTCATGAAGTAGGCAGGGGCATTTGTCAAGCCAAAGGACATCACGGTGTATTCAAACAAGCCGTAGCGGGTGGTGAATGCGGTCTTGGGAATATCGGACTCTCAAACCTTCAGCTGATGATATCTGGTACGGAGATCAATCTTGGAGAATACTTTGGCTCCATTCAGTTGATCAAACAGATCTTCGATTTTTGGGAGCGGATATTTGTTTTTAATAGTTACCTCATTGAGTTTACGGTAGTCCACACACAATCGAATGGTACCATCCTACTTGTCCACAAAAAGAACAGGCGAACCCCAAGGTGACGTGCTGGGATGAATAAGACCCTTGCTGAGCATATCAGCGAGTTGCCTCTTTAACTCTTCTAGTTCTTGGGGGTTCATGCGGTAGGCTCACTGCGCAATAGGGGCTGTCCCGGGAACCAACTCGATAATAAACTCGATATCCCGGTCAGGGGGCATACCTGGCAGCTCTTCGGGGAAAACATCCGGGTATTCGCATACCACTAGAACTTGGTCGAGGGTCGGCCCGGATACGGACTTCTTGTAGTACGCTTTGCGGGATGGCATTGTTGCAACGTGCTCAATTCGAACACCGTCGCTGTTGGTCACGGCTATAGACTTTCGAGCGCAATCTATGTCTCCCTGGTACTTGGACATCCAATCCATTCCAAGCACTACATCCAACCCTTTCGTGCCTAAGATAATCAAGTTGGCTCGAAAAGATACCCCGTGAATAACTACTGGCACATCTACATAGTTATCCTTGGTCTTCACGACGGAACCGGGAATCTGAACTAGCATAGCCCTAGTCATCATGGTAGGCTCTAGGTTTCCCTTTTTCACAAAGTGCTCGGTAACAAAAGAATGTGATGCACCCGAGTCAAACAGCACTCTTGCAGGGATGGAGTTGACAAGAAACGTACCAAGCACAACATCCGGGGCTTCGGCAGCTTCTTCCGCAGTGACATGGTTCAGACGGCCTCTTGCATTTTGGGCTTGGGTCTTTGGGTTCCTACCAGAGGGTCCACGGCCTTGGCCCTGATTGGGTCGCGGCGCGCTGAGGCTCGGGGCAGCAGGCTTCTTTAGAGGACACTCCTTAGAGAAGTTTCCAGGCTGACCACAGGTGTAGCATCCACTGCCCTGACTGCGATTGGTGGGGTTGAAGGTGTTGCGGTTGTTTCCAGAGAAGTTTCCTCCTGATGGGCGATTGCTGGGGTACTGACGGCTGGGATTGTTGGGCCTAGGGGCTTGAGAGGCGAACCTCTGGGGTGGCGGCACTGCTCGAGATGGGGGCATGCTGTGGGACCTGTGACCACTAGGTCCTCCTTGGTTCATCATCCTTCTCTTGCGACTCTCATGGCCAGCTTTGTTCTTGTCTTCGACTGTAACACCCCACTTTTTGTAACCCTGTTTAAGTAGTGTTTAGTGAGCCAAAAATGAGGGCCAACAAAAAACTTTTTGAGCAATCCTCTGAGAGTGCTATTTCTTGCTTGTTGTCCTAGTTGTTATGTTATTGTTGTCTGTTTAAGTTGCTTGTTGAGAACTGTTGTGAACCAACACAATCCTTGTGCCCTTGTGATCATGCCTTTATTTACGCTTCTAGCTATTTTTTTCAACACCATTATCTTGGCAACCTTTCCCTTTTTCAAATAATTCTATTTGTCCAAAACAAGAGCCAAGATTTATCTTTGAGACAACGCTTTTATCAAAACTAAGTACTTACAAAATTATCAGGACCTACAAAGTGGAGTGGTCCCACTATTTTACAAACTTTTATTTTGTTGCTAGTTATAAAAGGATTTCAAACACCTTTGAGAAGACTTTACAAAGGAGATGCTTATGTCTCCATTTGTTTCTAAAACTATCTACCAAAGCCTTACTCCTTTATTTGAAACTCTTCTCTACTTGACCATGGCATGATCATTGAGCACTGGTTCAATCATTGTTTCTGGTGATGCTAGATTAGTTTCAAATGATTAACCTTGTGTGGTGAGTTGACTTTGTGTGACTGCTTGACTTTGATGAGTTACTTGTGTGTAGATATAATCCTCATATAGGCCTGTGGCCTAACCTTTTCAAAACTCATCAAATTTATATTTTGTCCCATGTAAGTTATTTCCACTCTATCTTTCAAATCAAACATCCCTTGTTATTTTCATCTCACTCCTGAAATTCCTAGCTCTAATGTCTTAGTCTTATCATGAGACATTAGGAGCACCATTTTGAGGGATCTTAAAACTAATCAAAACTAGCCCAAGGAAAGCACCCCTGGTGTTATCATAATCATCTGCGTCCCATCTTAGAAGGCACCTCTCAGTCAACACAAAATATTTTCTTGCAGTCATTTTATCAAACACCTAGTGTGTAGACTATCTTCATGTCTGTTAACAGATTCAATTTTCTAACACCTATATTAAGCTCATCTATTTTATCCATGGCAATGTACCTTCCTAGGACTCATATTTGGCATGTGATCTTCAATTCTTTCCATTGCCACCTAGCCATTTGAGGCCATCTGATACTTGCTCTAATCCTGTTTCTGACCCTAATCAAATCACTGACCATTTGACTATTATCATATGCACTTTTGCTCACCCTTCTTGAATTCGAAATAAATTGTTCAGAGACCATTCTTTGACCCATTCCTCTTCCTTTTGATCTACTATAACTACCTATGCACTTGCATGTGTATTTTGAGGTATGCCACCCATTTATGTGGGATGGTTTTGAACTCTAATCAAAACTACTTCCATTAATTTTTCTCCATAAACCTTTGCATCGCTTTTTAGTTTTTACCATAGATTATCCCCATGATCCATTCCCTCTCTACTAACACTTGTAAATGTTATTCTTACAATATCATCCCCTCCCCCATCGAAAATACCTATTTCTATTTCAAACTTTCTTATCTAAACACTCGCATAGGAATGGTAACCATGCTATTTCATGCAATCTTCTCAAAAGAATTCGATGGAACTCCACCATGCTATTTTATGCATGCCTTCTCCTATAAACCCTAAAGCCCCTAGTTATTTCTATCTATCACTTCCGAAACCTTGTCCAAAGTGTATTTCGGGCAAACCTTCGCATATCCAAATTTTGGTAATAATTCTATTTTGACAAAACTTGACTATGCCTTATCTAATATTCTCACTACCCCTATCTCTCTCTCATAACCACATACACATCCTTGGGGATAAACAAACCCACTCCACCAAATATAACTATCATCATGCATGTATCTTTTTTTTCATACAAAATCTTGTCCCTCCAAAATATTACAAAGACACACCCTAAAATCATCACAATGCTCCACCCAGCACCTCCACACCTCTCTGGTCGGATATCACTGTAGCATCACCCCCTCTTCTTTGTCTCCTAATGTTTGGAATGAGAGGGAGAGAAGATTTGTCAACAACAACATTGCCCATCTATTAAAAAAATTGTGTAGCAGCCCTCCCTCTGTTCCTAGCCGACCAAGCCACCCCCTGGATCGCACTCACCCTCTCCACCGTCCCTCCTACCCAACCAGAGACCACCAAGCTACCCCACATGCCCCCAAACCGACCTAGCCATCCTACCTCACCTCCTCTCTGAATATAAGGCCACCACCCCTCTCGAACCTCCCCTGGACTCCCATTCTGTTCCCCAACATCCACCACACCCTCCCTGAGCACAGAAACCATCTCCTTGCTCTGTAGCTGAGGAGAAGAAGAGAAACCCTAATGTTGTATGCAAGGAAGAAGGGACGATTGCCACTGAATCAGACGCTCCCCTCCCTCTTTTTCTGCTAGCTTGCGCTCCCCTCCACTATGGCTACCTAACCCTACCCTTCCCTTGGTCCAGGGACGCCGGAGCCGAGATCCCTGCAAGCCCAATGGGAAGCTCTCTACTGCCGCCGCGAAGATCTGCATCCGGGCGCCTAAATTGTCGATGAAGACCATCCCCGAGGTCGCCGTGGAGATCTGCTTCACCCCGTCAACTCGCCGATGTCTGGGGAGTCCCCTAGGTGAGTCCCCATGCCCCTCTGGCCGCGCTAGGGTTTCAGATCTATCTGCCGCAACTGGAGGAAGAAGAAGGCCGACAGCCGTTGATGTCCACTTGATCCGACGGCCGACGCTGCTCCATACCGGTTCGGGTGCTCAGTCGGCTGGCAGCCGGGCCCCACTGGTCAGCCGGGCCGGCTCCTCTCCCGCACGCGTCTGGGTGAAGTGGGCCGACAAGCCAGCAGATCGGCCCAGATCTGTGAGATCCGGCCCGTGTCTAGTTTTTTTTTTCAAAAATCTGTTTGTTATTTGAAATCTCCTGCTAGTTTAAAAAATGAATATAAATAGTTCTGTGAGCCCAAAAATGGTGGTTCAAATTTCTCTGAACTCCTAATGTTATTGGCTATCTGATTGTGCTGCATGTTTGATTTTTAGGACTTTAGAATTTATCTGTGAATTACTTGTTGTAGATCTAGGGTTTTAGATTCATAAATCCATATCTGAAGTTTTATGTGATGAAAATGGTTGATTCAAATTTTCATAGATGCTTTGTTGCTTTATGAAGCTGTAGGAAGTGGTTTTGCTATTTTAGGGATATTAGATCTCCTGCAGTAATTAGTTTAATGGAATTAGAAAAGTGTGTGGTTTTATTTATTGTGTGTAGTAGGATAGATATTTTCAGGTGATTCCACCTCTGGTGTGTTATACATTACTGTAGCTTTCTAATAATGCCTCTGGTAGAATTTTAGTGGTTACAGAAAGTTTATGGGAATAAAATGCTTTTCTAGTGAAATGTGAAACTAGGAAATTCATAGAAAATCCATATCTTGCTCTTTGGACTTGATTCCAAATTTGTTGGTTCTGTAGTATTGCTGGTTGCTTGAATACATGTTGGTTGCCTTATCTTGTTGTATGTAGATGCCTGCAAGTTGTTTGCTTGAGATTAGGGTTTGTTTGCTATTAGTATTTGCATTGTTTATATTAGGAAATAATTCCTTTGTAGGACATGTTATTGGTTCAGATATCTGAACAGGTTTGTTTCTGATACTCAATGTTGAGTAGTGTGTTGTATGCTTGAGTGTGAACCTTGTATGCATGAGTGCTTACTATGTGTTGTTACCATTTTTCCGGCGATAGAATCAAACGACGAGTGTGCGGAGGAAGGAGAGGTCTTAGAGTATCAAGAGGAAGGAGGTCAGGGACAAGCCAACCAAGGCAAGCCATCTACTTGTTGCATATTTGAATCCTATATGTCACTATGCATTGCTCTACTCTTGCTTCCATTGACTATGCATTGTTTTCTTATATTGTTATTTCCCTTATGTAGCATTAGTTGGCGACTTAGCTCCACAAGTCGATTTACTATCATCTCTAAAGATGACACCTTTGACACCTACTCATTACCCTAAAAAATAGAGACTCGATGATTAGCATCGAAGTCTTTGGGAAACACTTGTAGTGGAGCCAAAAACTCTAGGATTGGGAATACTTCCTCTAGAAAGATTTTCGAAACTGTTTTTGAACACCTTGGAGTAGTTGCTACTCCATTGAGATGTTTACAAAGACTTTATAAACATGGAGCTAGACTTGGTAGATGTAGAAATTGGTGTATTTCTGAAAAGTGGCATTGTGTATAAGTGTTCGCCAAACCAATTACTCCCGTGCAACCACATTACCTGGTATGGGACGGGCTTAGTCTGAAGTCTATGTGCTTTAGTGCGGGGAGCCTTGTACTATATAAGGGTCTGTAGGACCCCGGAATCCGGGTTGTCGCAAGTGGTGGGCAACAGTGTAACGGGCCCGCCAATAGGCTACCCGTCCGGAAGACACTTGGGTTCTCCCGCCGTGGCGCCGGAGTGACACTCTGAAGGAGGTACTGCCGGGGCGTGCCGGGGAGGTAAACTCCATAGGGTAGGCACCCGTACTAAGGTAGGTAGATGGAGGGCTTCGATCGATTATCCGAACCCCGCATACTTGTGTATGACGGTCCGTGGTGGTATCCCGGCGGATTTATCGAATGATGTGGGAAAAGTGTACAACCTCTGCAGAGTGTAATCTATTCGAATAGCCGCGTCCTCGGTCATGGACGGTTGGAATGGCCATACTTAACCTGTGTCGAGTTTTGGTTTTACAAAAATGTTTTTGAGAAAATGGAGAAGGGTGCCGGACGGAGTACTCGGAGGGTACTGCCGTGGCACGGTTATGGTTCGGAGTACTTGCAGGGTACTGCCGAAGGAATGGAAGTGGTCATGTGTGATTGACCGGAATTAATAAGGATGGTGGTCATGTTTGATTGACCACCGGCTTTTCTCTTAAAAAGGAGTTTCCCCCTTTCCTAGAGCTTTTGCAAAGACTTCTCTTGTAAGTAGCTTCTTTAATAAGGATATAGAGATGTCGTATGACATGCTATATCGACACGAGAAATTGACTAGATAGGATGAACCAGATTAGAGCCTTTCTCCTTGATACAGCCAAACTGCATATTGTCCTTTCCCCTTTAGATGGTTTGCGAGTACAATTCCAAAATGTACTCACGGCTTTGTCCCTGGCTATTAACTTGGCCAGATTATGAAGAAGACTACTCGAAAGAGGACGATGGTTACGATGACGCTGGTGCGAACTAGGAACGTCTCCCAGTCAGTTGCCTGTAGGGTAGTAGGCATGACGTGGGTCATCTACGCTGCTTGGTATCCGCTGCTTAGCTATAGACTTGCCCTGCGTGGCAATATCATGCTTGGTCATGTGACCAATTGTAAGTATATTATTCGATATTGTAAAGGATGATGTAATTCTGTTATCAACTCGGATATGTGGATTCACGACACACTGATCATGGGATCGTGAATTGTATGCATATCGGGTATTCTGGATGGGTAATCCGGGGTCCCCATAGAGTTGGTATCAGAGCCAGGCTGACTGTAGGAGACCTTAGTTAGCATGGGCGTTAGATAGGAAAGTAATATCTTGCTAAAACTATTTGCAAAGATTACTTCTTCTAAGTAGCCAATAGTATGGCTCATACCTTTCTCACCTCTTCAAAACTTCTAATCTTATCTCTCTGGTTTTCAAAGATATTTGAAGTTTACTACTCCATCTATCTCATCTCCTTCAAAACTATCTATGGACGATGTCCCCAAATAGACCTAGTGCTTAGCAACACAATAAGGAGCAAACCTCAGAGGGACGTCTTCAAACCTCTCCAGCTGCAAAGGAAGAAGGATTTTGACAAATATTTTTCCCTTGGATGACACCAATGGCTCTGTCAAGAAGTTGACCTTGTTCCTCCCTGGACTTGCACTTTTGCAGTCGCCAAGGACCAAGTACTCAATTGCTTGACTAGAAAGTTTTAGGCCTGTCGTGAGACATTGCCACATATGGAGAACTTCAATGACCTTTCCGAAGACCTCACATCCATGTGATACGAGACAAGAAGACCTGCAAATCTGCACTCCCCAACTCTACATCGATAGTTCAACACCACTGCAGCTTCACCAACAACCGTCATCAAATTTCAGCTAAAGCCAGAAACCAGAAAAATAAAGGAGTCAATGACTACGACCAACATGCCCCTAGGATGTATAGGACTAACCCCGAATACCGCGAGTTGATAGGCATCATTGGTACTTGAAGTACCTTGTGTGATTTCTGCAATTGTTTGTTGTTTGCCTGGTGTGTTCTTGATGTTGTTGCAGTTGCTTGGTGTGTTTCTTGAGTGTGTAATGTTACCTTGTGATTGTGTTTGTTTTTGGCCTCTTGGCCTTAAAAACCTTCTGGTGTGTAAAATAACCTTGGTTAGGAAACCTCTCTTTCTACTGTGTGTTCCCTCTTATCTATTTATGTTAGCTCAAGTACCATAGATGTGTTAGCAATAAAATGCTAACTCTAACCTAGGAAATAGTGGAGAATAACTCTTCTCGCAACACATACCCAAGATCCGACGCAACAAATTTTGCCACGTGCTTCAAGCTTCGTCAAGACCTCTCTACAACGTCAAGGAAGCAGAAGACAGACCCGCCTGGGCTACAAAGGACTTCTCGGAGACAAGGACTTCACTAACTCGGATCGCCTAACCATAAATCTGGAGTTTTGCTAACATTTATGGTACTCTGTCAACATTCCAACACTTGCTAAACTTCTAGCAAGCCAACTAACATTGAGCATAGAAGTATCAAAACCAAGCCTAACTTTCGAAGATCAACCCGTTATCGTCACTTGAAGCCCGAAGACTCACGTGTTTGATCTCCACTGAGCTAATGGAAGGATGAAGACTCTCCAAAATCAAGCCATCAATGTCGACTCTGCATTCAGGAGATATCCATGGGGGTAGCAACGAGAAGAAGTGAAGACTTTTCTAACTAACTGACTCGCCCGTTCAAATTTTGAGGGGTTTGAAACCAAAACTGACCTATGCCACGGGTAGAACTCCACATAAAGATTTCTCGGAAGCCGAAGTCAACTAAAGGTATCCCAATATACCTCAAGATTCTCAAGGACTAAAAGAAGATGGAGAAGCAAGAAGGTCTTCAATAGCCCCACCAGCCCGAAGACAAGAAGGAACAAATCGTTGACTACTGGAAGACACACCATTGGTGGTGCGCCGCCACCTGAAGGTATTTCAGCTCAAGCACGAGACGATCTAGAAGGATGGTTCCCATTAGGACTAACCTGCGCCCTATAAGTTTATAGATCTGACGTACTTAGAAAGAACAAAGCTTAATCGTGTTAATCTACAACCTCTAGAGCACTCCAAGCACAAGACGGAAAGGTCCACACCGACATCAAGCTTCAAGGCGCGACACCAAGAATGGAAGATGCCATCAATCTACACGAAGGAAGCGACAACCCCAAGCCAACAAAAGCTACCCGAGAAGCCTCGACTCTTCAAGACCTCAGTTGCGAGCTGAAAACCTTCTAACTCTTGTAGGATCCTTTTTGTGAATACTAGGTATTCTAACCCTACTAACCTTAAGAGTGTCTCAACGAGGGCTCGACAAGATACTTTGGCAACATCAACTCTTTAGCCACCAACTGCAGCAAATGAAGACGATCTACACCTTCAGCAAAAACAAATCTTTGATGCAACTCAGAGCATCACTGGTGGGTTGGAAGAGCAACCGTTAAGGCCTAACCCTAACTTAGTCTCACCACCTCTTACTACTATGTTTAGGAATCTCGGGACGAGATTCTGTTTAAGGCGGGAAGAGCTGTAACACCCCACTTTTTGTAACCCTGTTTAAGTAGTGTTTAGTGAGCCAAAAATGAGGGCCAACAAAAAACTTTTTGAGCAATCCTCTGAGAGTGCTATTTCTTGCTTGTTGTCCTAGTTGTTATGTTATTGTTGTCTGTTTAAGTTGCTTGTTGAGAACTGTTGTGAACCAACACAATCCTTGTGCCCTTGTGATCATGCCTTTATTTACGCTTCTAGCTATTTTTTTCAACACCATTATCTTGGCAACCTTTCCCTTTTTCAAATAATTCTATTTGTCCAAAACAAGAGCCAAGATTTATCTTTGAGACAACGCTTTTATCAAAACTAAGTACTTACAAAATTATCAGGACCTACAAAGTGGAGTGGTCCCACTATTTTACAAACTTTTATTTTGTTGCTAGTTATAAAAGGATTTCAAACACCTTTGAGAAGACTTTACAAAGGAGATGCTTATGTCTCCATTTGTTTCTAAAACTATCTACCAAAGCCTTACTCCTTTATTTGAAACTCTTCTCTACTTGACCATGGCATGATCATTGAGCACTGGTTCAATCATTGTTTCTGGTGATGCTAGATTAGTTTCAAATGATTAACCTTGTGTGGTGAGTTGACTTTGTGTGACTGCTTGACTTTGATGAGTTACTTGTGTGTAGATATAATCCTCATATAGGCCTGTGGCCTAACCTTTTCAAAACTCATCAAATTTATATTTTGTCCCATGTAAGTTATTTCCACTCTATCTTTCAAATCAAACCTCCCTTGTTATTTTCATCTCACTCCTAAAATTCCTAGCTCTAATGTCTTAGTCTTATCATGAGACATTAGGAGCACCATTTTGAGGGATCTTAAAACTAATCAAAACTAGCCCAAGGAAAGCACCCCTGGTGTTATCATAATCATCTGCGTCCCATCTTAGAAGGCACCTCTCAGTCAACACAAAATATTTTCTTGCAGTCATTTTATCAAACACCTAGTGTGTAGACTATCTTCATGTCTATTAACAGATTCAATTTTCTAACACCTATATTAAGCTCATCTATTTTATCCATGGCAATGTACCTTCCTAGGACTCATATTTGGCATGTGATCTTCAATTCTTTCCATTGCCACCTAGCCATTTGAGGCCATCTGATACTTGCTCTAATCCTGTTTCTGACCCTAATCAAATCACTGACCATTTGACTATTATCATATGCACTTTTGCTCACCCTTCTTGAATTCGAAATAAATTGTTCAGAGACCATTCTTTGACCCATTCCTCTTCCTTTTGATCTACTATAACTACCTATGCACTTGCATGTGTATTTTGAGGTATGCCACCCATTTATGTGGGATGGTTTTGAACTCTAATCAAAACTACTTCCATTAATTTTTCTCCATAAACCTTTGCATCGCTTTTTAGTTTTTACCATAGATTATCCCCATGATCCATTCCCTCTCTACTAACACTTGTAAATGTTATTCTTACAATATCATCCCCTCCCCCATCAAAAATACCTATTTCTATTTCAAACTTTCTTATCTAAACACTCGCATAGGAATGGTAACCATGCTATTTCATGCACTCTTCTCAAAAGAATTCGATGGAACTCCACCATGCTATTTTATGCATGCCTTCTCCTATAAACCCTAAAGCCCCTAGTTATTTCTATCTATCACTTTCAAAACCTTGTCCAAAGTGTATTTTGGGCAAACCTTCGCATATCCAAATTTTGGTAATAATTCTATTTTGACAAAACTTGACTATGCCTTATCTAATATTCTCACTACCCCTATCTCTCTCTCATAACCACATACACATCCTTGGGGATAAACAAACCCACTCCACCAAATATAACTATCATCATGCATGTATCTTTTTTTCATACAAAATCTTGTCCCTCCAAAATATTACAAAGACACACCCTAAAATCATCACAATGCTCCACCCAGCACCTCCACACCTCTCTGGTCGGATATCACTGTAGCATCACCCCCTCTTCTTTGTCTCCTAGTGTTTGGAATGAGAGGGAGAGAAGATTTGTCAACAACAACATTGCCCATCTATTAAAAAAATTGTGTAGCAGCCCTCCCTCTGTTCCTAGCCGACCAAGCCACCCCTGGATCCCACTCACCCTCTCCACCGTCCCTCCTACCCAACCAGAGACCACCAAGCTACCCCACATGCCCCCAAACCGACCTAGCCATCCTACCTCACCTCCTCTCTGAATATAAGGCCACCACCCCTCTCGAACCTCCCCTGGACTCCCATTCTGTTCCCCAACATCCACCACACCCTCCCTGAGCGCAGAAACCATCTCCTTGCTCTGTAGCTAAGGAGAAGAAGAGAAACCCTAATGTTGTATGCAAGGAAGAAGGGACGATTGCCACTGAATCAGACGCTCCCCTCCCTCTTTTTCTGCTAGCTTGCGCTCCCCTCCACTATGGCTACCTAACCCTACCCTTCCCTTGGTCCAGGGATGCCGGAGCCGAGATCCCTGCAAGCCCAATGGGAAGCTCTCTACTGCCGCCGCGAAGATCTGCATCCGGGCGCCTAAATTGTCGATCAAGACCATCCCCGAGGTCGCCGTGGAGATCTGCTTCACCCCGTCAACTCGCCGATGTCTGGGGAGTCCCCTAGGTGAGCCCCCATGCCCCTCTGGCCGCGCTAGGGTTTTAGATCTATCTGCCGCAACTGGAGGAAGAAGAAGGCCGACGGCCGTTGATGTCCACTTGATCCGACGGCCGACGCTGCTCCATACCGGTTCGGGTGCTCAGTCGGCTGGCAGCCGGGCCCCACTGGTCAGCCGGGCCGGCTCCTCTCCCGCACGCGTCTAGGTGAAGTGGGCCGACAAGCCAGCAGATCGGCCCAGATCTGTGAGATCCGGCCCGTGTCTAGTTTTTTTTTCAAAAATCTGTTTGTTATTTGAAATCTCCTGCTAGTTTCAAAAATGAATATAAATAGTTCTGTGAGCCCAAAAATGGTGGTTCAAATTTCTCTGAACTCCTAATGTTATTGGCTATCTGATTGTGCTGCATGTTTGATTTTTAGGACTTTAGAATTTATCTGTGAATTACTTGTTGTAGATCTAGGGTTTTAGATTCATAAATCCATATCTGAAGTTTTATGTGATGAAAATGGTTGATTCAAATTTTCATAGATGCTTTGTTGCTTTATGAAGCTGTAGGAAGTGGTTTTGCTATTTTAGGGATATTAGATCTCCTGCGGTAATTAGTTTAATGGAATTAGAAAAGTGTGTGGTTTTATTTATTGTGTGTAGTAGGATAGATATTTTCAGGTGATTCCACCTCTGGTGTGTTATACATTACTGTAGCTTTCTAATAATGCCTCTAGTAGAATTTTAGTGGTTACAGAAAGTTTATGGGAATAAAATGCTTTTCTAGTGAAATGTGAAACTAGGAAATTCATAGAAAATCCATATCTTGCTCTTTGGACTTGATTCCAAATTTGTTGGTTCTGTAGTATTGCTGGTTGCTTGAATACATGTTGGTTGCCTTATCTTGTTGTATGTAGATGCCTGCAAGTTGTTTGCTTGAGATTAGGGTTTGTTTGCTATTAGTATTTGCATTGTTTATATTAGGAAATAATTCCTTTGTAGGACATGTTATTGGTTCAGATATCTGAACAGGTTTGTTTCTGATACTCAATGTTGAGTAGTGTGTTGTATGCTTGAGTGTGAACCTTGTATGCATGAGTGCTTACTATGTGTTGTTACCATTTTTCCGGCGATAGAATCAAACGACGAGTGTGCGGAGGAAGGAGAGGTCTTAGAGTATCAAGAGGAAGGAGGTCAGGGACAAGCCAACCAAGGCAAGCCATCTACTTGTTGCATATTTGAATCCTATATGTCACTATGCATTGCTCTACTCTTGCTTCCATTGACTATGCATTGTTTTCTTATATTGTTATTTCCCTTATGTAGCATTAGTTGGTGACTTAGCTCCACAAGTCGATTTACTATCATCTCTAAAGATGACACCTTTGACACCTACTCATTACCCTAAAAAATAGAGACTCGATGATTAGCATCGAAGTCTTTGGGAAACACTTGTAGTGGAGCCAAAAACTCTAGGATTGGGAATACTTCCTCTAGAAAGATTTTCGAAACTGTTTTTGAACACCTTGGAGTAGTTGCTACTCCATTGAGATGTTTACAAAGACTTTATAAACATGGAGCTAGACTTGGTAGATGTAGAAATTGGTGGATTTCTGAAAAGTGGCATTGTGTATAAGTGTTCGCCAAACCAATTACTCCCGTGCAACCACATTACCTGGTATGGGACGGGCTTAGTCTGATGTCTATGTGCTTTAGTGCGGGGAGCCTCGTACTATATAAGGGTCTGTAGGACCCCGGAATCCGGGTTGTCGCAAGTGGTGGGCAACAGTGTAACGGGCCCGCCAATAGGCTACCCGTCCGGAAGACACTTGGGTTCTCCCGCCGTGGCGCCGGAGTGACACTCTGAAGGAGGTACTGCCGGGGCGTGCCGGGTAGGTAAACTCCATAGGGTAGGCACCCGTACTAAGGTAGGTAGATGGAGGGCTTCGATCGATTATCCGAACCCCGCATACTTGTGTATGACGGTCCGTGGTGTTATCCCGGCGGATTTATCGAATGATGTGGGTAAAGTGTACAACCTCTGCAGAGTGTAATCTATTCGAATAGCCGCGTCCTCAGTCATGGACGGTTGGAATGGCCATACTTAACCTGTGTCGAGTTTTGGTTTTACAAAAATGTTTTCGAGAAAATGGAGAAGGGTGCCGGACGGAGTACTCGGAGGGTACTGCCGTGGCACGGTTATGGTTCGGAGTACTTGCAGGGTACTGCCGAAGGAATGGAAGTGGTCATGTGTGATTGACCGGAATTAATAAGGATGGTGGTCATGTTTGATTGACCGCCGGCTTTTCTCTTAAAAAGGAGTTTCCCCCTTTCCTAGAGCTTTTGCAAAGACTTCTCTTGTAAGTAGCTTCTTTAATAAGGATATAGAGATGTCGTATGACATGCTATATCGACACGAGAAATTGACTAGATAGGATGAACCAGATTAGAGCCTTTCTCCTTGATACAGCCAAACTGCATATTGTCCTTTCCCCTTTAGATGGTTTGCGAGTACAATTCCAAAATGTACTCACGGCTTTGTCCCTGGCTATTAACTTGGCCAGATTATGAAGAAGACTACTCGAAAGAGGACGATGGTTACGATGACGCTGGTGCGAACTAGGAACGTCTCCCAGTCAGTTGCCTGTAGGGTAGTAGGCATGACGTGGGTCATCTACGCTGCTTGGTATCCACTGCTTAGCTATAGACTTGCCCTGCGTGGCAATATCATGCTTGGTCATGTGAGCAATTGTAAGTATATTATTCGATATTGTAAAGGATGATGTAATTCTGTTATCAACTCGGATATGTGGATTCATGACACACTGATCATGGGATCATGAATTGTATGCATATCGGGTATTCTGGATGGGTAATCCGGGGTCCCCACATCGACCATGATGGCAGCATCTACCATGGCTTCTAAATCGGGATAGTGAACAGCCACAAGGTAAGTCTGCAGCTCCTCCTATAACCCGTTGAGAAATCTCTCTCTCTTCTTTTCATCAGTATCAATATCGTTTGGGGCGTACCTCCCCCAGGTGGTGAACTTGTCGAGGTAGTCGGTAACACTCATACCTCCTTGCTTCAGATTGAGAAATTTATCTCTCATGATCTTGATAAGTCCTGAGGGTACGTGGGCCTTGCGGAACTTGGTCTTGAAAGCTTCCCAAGTCATAACTTGTCCCTCGGGCTGCATGGCGCGGACATTTTCCCACCATGCTCCAGCTGGTCCAGCTAAAAAGTGAGTTGCGTACAGGACCTTCTCGTTGGCTCCCACTACCGCATATTCAAGCTTATTCTCAATAGTCTGGAGCCAATCATCGGCATCCAGAGGCTCAGCGGACTTAGTGAAAGTGGGTGGGTTGGAGTTTTGGAAATCCCGGAGCTTGGTTTGTGGTTCATCATTACCATTGCCACCATTGTTGTTGTTGTGGTTGGTGGCTAGCTGGGCAAGGTGTTGGAGAGTGGCGAGATTGGCTTGATGCTCGGCACGTGCGGCTTCACGTTCTTCTAACATGAGTCGCAGCACCTGCGTCATGTCGGGCTCAGGTGGAGGGGGCAGATTGTTTCCAGCTTGGCCTCGTGTTTCCGGAGCCATTCTGGAGAAAAAGCAGTTGGGTGAGAAATCAAGACGAAAATAACCAAAAGTAATCGCGTTGTGCAAAAATATTTTGCAACGAAATCATGCATGAGAGACATACATAAGCTAAACATCCATATCATATTAACATCCAAAAGCATCCAAGTCCGGTATGTGCATACTTACATACAAAAGTGGTGCCACATCAGTCTAGCACCCATCACCCATAGTCTCATACATCATCTCATCAATGGTTTCAGCAGAACCATGCAATACATACGCAAAAGGGGATAAGTAAATCCTACTCAGCAGTCGTCATCCTAAGTGAAGTGGTAGTGCGTCGGACACCTACTAATCGATGGTAACGTGGGGCTCAATCTCCTCGGGATCCTCCTCGCTCGGAGTCTCGGGCGCGTAGAAGTCCATGATAGCATTGCGGTCGTCACCGCCATCGCTACCACGGTCGTCGTCGTCAGTGCTCGCGGGCTCCTCATCAAAGGCCTCCTGGTGGTCATCGTCACGGCCAAGGACTACCTCATTCTCCTTGTGGAGCTCGGCGGTCTCCTCCTCCAACTCCGACACGTGACTCTCGAGAGAAGCTAGGTGGTCCTCCAAGTCGCGGACACGCTGCCACAGGGTCCTGTTCCTCTTCGAGATCCTCCTCTTAGCGGCGAGGATTTGGTGGCGAGAGAGGATAGTCTCCTGAAGATCCGCACGAAGAACGGCTAACTCCAAGCCCCTCTCGTCGGCGACCATACAGACGTGGTCTAGATGCTCCTGGGTGTGGTGCAGCAAGGCCTCCGTGTGGCAAAGGTGGTGGCTGAACGGAGTGTGGGCAGCGGCCTGATAAGGAAGACCGTCGGAGTCAACCCGTCCGTAGTGCTCGTAGCGAGTACCAAGTAGCTCGTCGTAGTGGAGGTGGACGAGACGCGAGATGGCGTGTCACAGAACACGCATAAGTCCAATCACCTCGAAGGTGAACCCCTGGGAGATCGGCAGGACCTCCTTCCCGCGGACCTGACAAACGAGCTAGAAGGCCAGCTCCCGAGTGCCCTCCTCGAAGAGTCGGTAACCTCGAACCTCCGGACGCGGGCGTCCGAGAGGCGCGGCCAGCTCCACCAAGTCGCGCTCAAACACAAGCACGTCCTCGTGGGTACCGACCTGACGGTGAGTGGTAGGAGCGTCCATCTACACAAAATTTTAAGGTAGATTTAATTAATAACATACCCAAATGTGCAATATTTTAAATACTGTAAAAACTTGAATTAAAATGCAAGTAGTCTACATGCTTAAAGAGCAAGGGAAGAGATGAGAGCAATATATATTTACCTTATATATATTAAGCCATCTCTTTTAGTTTAGTAACAAAATAAGTTTTTGTTCGATCTAACGCCCAGGCTACTCTAGGGTCTCCTAAGGTCAGGATGGCTCTGATACCAACTCTGTGGGGACCCCGGCTTACCACCCGGGATTCCTGTTATGCATACAATTCACGATCCCAGGAAGATCGTCGTGAATCCACATAACCGAGTTGGCATTACAGAAATACAACATCCATTACATAACGAGTTCGAATAGTCTTACATGGCCACTTGGCCGAATTGAAATGCCGTGCAGGGCAAGTTCACTAACAGTGCAGCGGATACAAGGTAGCGTTGGTAGCCCGGTCCATGCCTCTACCATACAGGCGACTGACCAGGAGATGGGTCCTAGTTCGCACCGGCATCGTCGAACTCCTCACCTTCGTCATCATAGTCTTCCTCATAATCTGACCAAGTTAATAGCCAGGGACAAAGCCGTGAGTACATTTAAATTGTACTCGCAAACCACCTAAGAGAGAATGATTAACATGCAGTTTGGTCGTAGCAAGGGAAGTGGTTTTGGGCTACTTGCTCTATACTACTCATAGTTTCTCGTGTCGATATAGCATGTCCTATGACATTTCTATATCCTTATTAAAGAAGAATTTTTATAAAACCATCTTTAGTAAAAGTTCTAGGTAAGGGGGAAACTCATTTATTTTCCAAGAACAACAATGGTCAATCAAACATGACCATCCTCCTTCCTCGGCAGTACCCTACAAGTACTCCGGGTCACCCACCTGTCACGGCAGTACCCTCCGAGTACTCCGTCCGACACCTTTCTCCTTTTTCTTTCCAAAAACATCCTTGGAAAACAAAACCAACATTGGGCTAGATAGCGACCATTCCAACCGTCCATGACCGAGGACTCGGCTATTCGAATAGGATTTCACTCTGCAGAGGTTGTACACTTTACCCACAAGATTCGATAGATCCGCTGGGATACCACCATGGTCTGTCATACACAAGTATGCGGGGTTCGGATAATCGAACGGAGTCTTCCATACATCTGCCTTAGTACGGGTGCTTGCCCTGTGGAGTTAACCTCCCCGGCAAACCCTGGCAGCCTACCTTCATTTAGAGTGTAGCTCCAGTGCCACGGCGGGAGAACCCAAGTGTCCTCCGGCCGGATAAATCCTGAAGGATCCCGATTCACTATTGCCCATAATCTTGAGGCAACCCGGATTCCAGGGTCCTACAAACCCTTATATAATATGAGGCTCCCTGCACTAAAGTAAATAGACTTCAAACTAGGCCCCGTCCCATTCCGGGGTAATGTGGTTGTACGGGTAAATTGTTCCGGTGGATACCTAGTGATCACCAATGTCATTTAAAAGTCACCATCTCCTTTATTCTCTATGAGCATCACCATTTGCTAAAAGCCTTTTTGTAAAACTTTTTAGTGGAGTATATGCTACTCCAAGGTTTTAGAAAACATTTTTCAAGAAACTTTTTGAGTGTTCCCATCCTAGAATTTTTGGCTCCACTAGAGGGTTTTTCCAAGGGTCTTGCTGCTAATCAACAAGCCAATTACTATAGGGGTGAAGAGTAGGTATTCAAGGGGGTCATCTCATGGGATGATAACAAAGGGCTCGTGGAGCTTGAGCCAACAATATAATTGCTACAAGAACTATAGCAATATAAAAACATGCAATGTTATAAACCATTATGCAACCTGCAAAACAAGTGAGTAGGGTTCAGATATGCAACAAGTTAGATGGCTTGCCTTGAGTGGCCTATCCCTGGTCCTCTTCTTCCTGATACTCAAAAACTTCCCCCTCTTCGGTACACTCCTCGTTCGATTCTATCGCCGGAAAAATAATAGCAAAAAATGAATATACATGCATACTCAAGTCCCAACATTTTATGCACTCTATGCCATACAACAAAGAGTATCAGAAGCAAACAAGTTTAGAAAACAAAACAAGATTTTATAGGTTTTAGTTATTAAGTCAATCCTACATAGAATCTAGGGTTCTTCAAACAAAGCAATTAACACACTAATTATTTCCAACATGCATGCAAGTGGTTCTATGGACCAAACAACACACTCAGTAAACTAACAGGTTGACAACAATCTTAAGAATCCAACAAAGTTGGATTTACCCAAAAACAGTTTGTGGTTTAATTCCTATGAAGTAAACAATAGGAAATAATACTAGAACACCAAAATAAATCTCAGATATTCTCTGAGCATCAGAAAAATATGAGCTAAATTGTTCTGGAAAGCACTTCCAGAACACAACCCAAAAAAATTGGATTCATACAGAAATTCCTAATATTCTGCAGATGGCAATTTTCCTAAGATTAACTACACAAACAAACAAATCAATTTCTACTGCAAAAGTATGGGTCCTAAAATAGTAAAACCACTTGGTCAAGCAAACTAACATGTTAAGCTATCACTAAAAATTGGATCTACTCATTTTTAGTATATAACTCTCAAGATATAAAATAAACTTGAAAAAGGATCTAATTAGCTTCACTATTTATCATTTCATCTACAGAGGGTCTACAAACATGGGACCTATGCCATTTGAAAGATATGATAGCAAGCTACACATAGAAATTTGAATCAATCAATTTTCTCATACAGAGAATATTCTATGAATTTTACAAGTTCACAGATCAAATCAAATTTGAAATAGATTTCTAAAAAAAAGATCCGGGCCGGATCTGACCGAGCCAGGCCGCCAAGCGACGGGCCAGCCCAGATCCGATGCGGCGCGGCGGGAAACGGCCGATTCGAACGGCTGACCGGTGGGCCAGGCCAGGCCAGTCAGCGGCGCTGGGGGCCGAATCGGTACGGGGCGTCGAGCACCGTTCGATCAAGTGAAGATCGACGGCCTTGGTTCGTCGTCTCCGCGATAGAGGGTTTAGGTCGACGGCGAGGCTAGGGTTTCACTGGGGTGGTGCGGTGCTTACCTAGGGCTCATCGGCGACGATTGGACAGCGTGGATTGGCGGCGGAGTGTCGGAGATGCTTGATGACGTCGTCGGAGAGGTGAACGGGGCCACAGCTTCGATCTAACTCACTGCCATTGCTCCCAGGTGCTCCGGCGAGGTCGATGATGTCCTCGGCTACCGGTGGACCTAGGGCAGGAAAAGTATAGCGTTAGATTCAGAAGAGGTCTGGGAAGCCAGTGGGGAAGAAAAGAGAGGGTGGCAGCGATGAAATCCGACGGCAACCTTCCCCTTCTCCCTCGGCTTCGGTGTTTCTCCGGTGAGCTCACTAGGGCTGGTTGAGATGAACGGGAGCGTGGGATGCAGAGAGAAGAGCTCACAGAGGAGAGGAGATGCGGAGAGGGGGCAAATGGCAAGCAGAGAGGGCGAGGAGAGGGGTGCTCGAGATTTATATGCGTGCGGTGATCTTGGTTCAGTGTAGACTCGTCGGAAATGATTCGTTGGCTGGGGCGGCTTGCTGGGGACGACGTCATGGACTGAGTCCAACGATGCAAACGAGAGGCTCGGGCGTGCGTTGTGTCGACCGTGATTAGGTCGGTTTTAGTTCAGGTGCGCACGGTTTCGGTCACGGGCAGGACACGTCGAGGCATAGGCGAGCTAGGCGTGTGTGTCGCGTGAGTGAGCGCTCGATGCCGTGCAGAACGGTGCAAAGCACGAGTGAAATGGTCATCCACACGCTCTGGAACGCATTGCACGCTCTCGGTGTCCACGGCGCGTGCTCGACACGGTCAGAGCGAGCGCGGCTGCGGGGTCTACGGCTGGTCGGAGCAGCTGGCATCGATTGGGTGGCGTCGACGGTGGCCAGAGGGCGTTGATGGCGAGGCAGCAACGGCTGGCTTGCCACTGAAGCTTCGATCTCCACGGGCGTGCGCAGGGTCGGCGTCGGCAAGAGGAAGAGAGAAGGTGAGGTGCAGGGGCTGGGGTGGCTGGCAGGTGGGGTCGTGGGGGTCCTCCTGGGCGGCAGCTCGTCGCCGATTAGGGGTAGAGAGTGAAGAGAGTGAGAGAGAGGGGGTAGGGCAATCTTGCAAAGATTGCCTCGGGTTTCACCCCTCCCTTGTGTCTATTTGCTATAGGACAAAGAGAATAAGAGAGGGAGAGGGTGGTGGCCGGCTGGGGTGGCCTCTTGGTCGACTTGGCAAGGAGAGAAAGAAGAAAGAAGAAGAAAGGAAGAAGAAATGGCAAATTCGGCCAAAATTCGTTTGAATTTTGAAAAGATCAAAATTTGATTCCAGTGGTGTTGATGATTGGCTAAAAAGTGATTTTCAAGTAGTAGAAGTCCACCTACCAAGTTTCAGAATTTTTGAATAAGTGGAGGTGGGGTTTTGGTGATGTTCCTATTTTCAAATAATGCTTCAAAAATAAAAGAAAAAGGAATTCTAATAAAGTTTGATCAAGCAAAGAGGTTAAGCTAGGGTTTCTGTTTCACTTAAGCAAGCATCAAGATCAAGAAAGTCAGCATAAGATCATAGCACCAAATATAATTCAAGAATAAAGATATTGGTTGTAGAGAAAATAAAAATTCAAACAAGAAATAAGCAAACACATGCACTCACATAAAATCATGCATACACATACATGAAATCACACATGCTAGCACTCAAGCAATCATATGAATAAAAGTTTTTAAATTACCCCAAAATAAAAGTGCCAAACTTTGGTCTAACAAGGCTTACAAAAAGTGGGGTGTTACAGTGCCACCAGGGGGTGAGGCCGCCTGGTCCACCTCCTGACGCCGCCCTTCCGCCTATATATTCCCATCGATGGGAAAAACCTAAAGGCCCGATCAATTTTTCTCAAAACATACTGCAAGCCGCCGCCGTCGTCGACATGATATCGGGAGGGTCCAGAAGCTCTTCCTGGCAACCTGTTGGAGAGGGGAATCACCGCCGGAGGCCTTCTTCATCACCATGGTTGCCTCCGGAGTGATGTGTGAGTAGTCTACCTTGGACTACGGGTCCATAGCAGTAGCTAGATGGTCGTCTTCTCCACCATGTGCTTCATGTTTAGATCTTGTGAGCTGCCTATCATGATCAAGATCATCTTTGTGTAATTCTACATGTTGTGTTTGTTGGGATCCGGTGGATATTGATACTATGTTGAGTTGATGTGCTGAAATATTATCTTTATGTTATCTTTATGTTGTTTATGATCTTGCATGCTCTCTGTTGCTAGTAGATATCTTGGCCGAGTAGATGCTAGTGACTCCAAGAGGGGGTATTTATGCTCGATAGTGGGTTCATGCCTCTAGTAATCTAGGGGAGTGACATAAACCTCTAAGGTTGTATATATGATATTGCCACTAGGGAGAAAACAACATTTTTGTGTCCAAGGACATTTGCATTGTTTACATTACGCACTTAGTTTAATGCACTTATCTGTTGCTTGCAACTTAATACCCACCAGTTGCTCGGATGATATCCGGAGGGTGTATTATTAGTCATAGATGCAGTTGGATTATGGTCTATGTATTTTGTCATAATGCCCAGAGTGAATCTCATAGTGATCCTCATGACATATGTATGCTAGCTTTATCCTATCAATTGCCCAACTATAATTTGTTTACCCAACATGTTGTTATTTATCTTACGGAGAGACACCACTAGTGAACTATGGACCCCGGTACAATTTCCTTTACATTGCTATTACCGTTTTATATTTACTTGCTTTATTTACATTCTTGCAAACTATTACCCTTTACCACTCGATACGCTTAATCCTTTGTTTACAGTAAACAGGTTGTGGTGTGTGCAGGTTCCACGTTGCTGTTGGTGCAAAGCAAAGCCCTGGACGAGGCGCCATATAAATTGTCCGGAGCTGTCGCGAAGCTAGCGAGCATCAACCTTCTGAAATATGGCTTTCTCCTACTGATTCGATAAACCTTGGTTTCACAACTGAGGAAAACTTGCTGCTGTGCTCATCATACCTTCCTCTTGGGGTTTTTCAACTAGTTTTCGGGTGTCAACTACACACCAGCAGAACAACAATGAAGCATTTTTCTGGCGCTGTTGCCGGGGAGAAAGAAGATTTCTGCAAGGGGAGTCTCTCACGCCCAATATTTTACTTTGTTATTGTTTTTCTTTACTTTATTTTTACTTGCATCATTTTATCAAAAACACACAAAAAAATAGTTCCTTTATAGTTGTTATTTTTACTTGACTGCTTTTAGTTTTGCTAGAATGGGTACTCCAGAGAACACCAAGTTGTGTGATTTTACTAGCACCAAAAACAATGATTTTATCTGCACTCCTATTGTGCCACCTGCTCCTGAGGCAAATTTTTATGAGATTAAACCTACTTTGTTGAATCTTGTTATGAAAGAGCAATTTTCTGGTACCAGTTCTGATGATGTTGCAGCTCATCTCAACAATTTTGTTGAGCTATGTGAGATGCAAAAGTATAAGTATGTAGAAAGTGACATTATTAAGCTTAAGTTGTTCCCTTTCTCTTTAAGAGAAAGAGCTAAGGATTGGTTGCTATCTTTGCCTAGAAATAGTATTGATTCTTGGTTAAGTGTAAAAATGCTTTTATTGGAAAAATATTATCCTCCTGCTAAGATTATAGCTTTGCGTAGTGATATTATGAAGTTTAGACAGTTTGATAATAAACATGTTGCTCAAGCTTGGGAAAGAATGAAATCTATGATAAAGAATTGTCCCACTCATGGACTGACTACTTGGATGATTGTCCAAACCTTTTATGCAGGACTAAATTTTTCTTCAAGAAATCTATTAGATTCAGCTGCTGGAGGCACTTTTATGTCCCTTACCTTGTGTAACACCCGCGAATTTATCACAAATTCGAAGTGCCCGTTATATATTCCACCACAATCCCAGAATCATTGTTGTGATACACATAACGTAGTTGGTAACCAGTTCCATAGACATTACAATACGATGGTTCAAATACAATGGTCATAGTGACCAAGTTCATATTACAACACAATATAGCAGCGGAAATAACGTCTTCGGGTCCATGCCTTCACCCTACATGCAATGGCGACTTAGGAGACGATCTTAGTTCTGATACTCTTCTTCATAACCATCCTCCGGATACTCTTCCCCATAGTCTGGCCAAGTTGATAGCCAGGGACACAGCCATGAGTACATTGGATGCACTCGCAAACCATCTTATAAATGAAATGATGAAGTAGATATGCAAGGTTGATATGGTGGACTATGCACTAAGTTTATTTGCAAAAGCTAGTTTTATTTCCCAAGAATGTTCATTGGTAGAAAAGAGGTTTAATTCTCTAAGTTCAATCTAAAGAGGAACTTCAAGTATGTCAACATCAATGTCACGTCAAGTCATTCACCCAGTTCATCATAAGTTGTTATCATTCTTGACAAAAGTCAAGTACAGCTTGCCAACTGTCCATAACCGCGGACGCGGCTATTCGAATAGTTTGAAACCTCTGCAGAGGGGTACACTTTACCCACAAGATTCGATACATCTGCCGGGAGAACTCCACGGATCGTCATACACAAAGTATGCGAGGTTCAGATAATCAAACAAATTCTTTCACTTGTCTACTCTAGTATATGATCCTTCCCTAAGAGTCCAGTTTGGCACTCATAGTTTTGCCCGCTGCAGAGTGCTGCATGAATGGAAATTTCCACTCGGTTCGAAAGTGCCCGCGCATGGTGCACTTCTATAAAGGATGATACAAGGCCTCCCATACTAGAATAAACAAACTACGGACTAAGCCCCTTCCCATTTAGGGGTAATGTGGTTGTACGGTAATGGTTGGTTCACATAGTATATCACTTATTATCATTTAGCAAATACATTCCATAGTCTTTAGTCAAGATTATTTTCCTTCATAAATCCATCATGTAGGAGGAATCTTCAATTCAAGTTTAAATTTCATGTCACCAATTTCAAATAGGGTTCCCCTTATAGATGGCCTCAGTTTTATTAGCGACTAAGCAACTATAATGAGTGATGTTTAAAACTACGGGGAAACTTGGATAAACTCAGCTTGATGCTCTTGTTAAGCAAGATATCACTACACAACTATCATTCTACTCTAGCAATTCAATCATGCAATTTATTTAAAACAAGTAGAATGCAATAGTAAAACTAGGCATTGGTAGTATGATTCAAAAGATGGCTTGCCTTGGTTGGCAAAGTGTCCGGGGTAGTCTTCTTCTTCTTGATAATATTCCCCCTCAATATCCTCCTCAGCAACACTAGCGTCTAATAACGAATAAACACAAAGCACACAATCACTATACCATGCTAACAACACACCAAGCACACATACTTGTTTTCAACATTAGCATTCATGTTGGATTCCATTTGAATTGGGTTGCAAGTTTTCTTCCAAGTTTTTATTAGGTGTGCAAGTTAGATTTTTCTACCCAGTGCCATAAGTGGTTTACTTTCTAAGCATTGGTATTAGACTAAGGGTATTAGGACTAGTTCAAGTGGGGATTGACTAATGAAGTGAGTTGGTATTGAGGGCAAAACTAAATCTAAGTGTATAATAGAGATCTATCATTTTATGCTACCAACTAGGATTGGATTAGGGTCTAATTGATACCACTAAATAGGTTTGAGTTGATTAAGGTTGGACTAACAGTAGGGGAGTTAATTAGTGAGTTCACAAACCAAGTTTCATAATTTTATGAGGCTTAAACAAATTTCTAGAATTTTCCTATGGTTAATAAAGCTATGGTCAAAGTATTCTTATTTATTTAAATCCCTAACTCAATTGGGATTCTAACCAGTTTCAGAGGCTAGAGAATTTTCTAAGCTTTCCAACGCATATTTATTTGCTAAAAATGGATTTCTAAATCTCTTGGAATTAAAGTTTGAAAATCATATCTGAAACATATTTGAATTAATTCAAAACGGGCGGGAAATAAAATAAAAATGATTCGGACCGAATTCTCACAGAACTGGGCCGATTTCAGAAATAACCCGAACGGGCCGGCCCAATACCGCTTCGCCCGGGGCGGGAAATGTTTAAAACGGAACTGACAGGTGGGGCCTACTGGTAAGGCTACTTAATTCCACCGAACCGGTACGCGACCGACGGATCAAGATCTAACGGCTCACAAGCGTTGTCTACCTCGGCTAGGGCTGGGAGCTCACCGGCGTGCAGTGACGAGTGTTCGACGGTGGGGGCTCGACGGAGAGGAAGCAGAGCTTGACGGCGGGGTAGCAGATCGACGGCGGCTGCTCCGCTCCTCCACCTCGCACCAGCAGCAGCTCCAACGGCGGCCGGAGTCTCCAGGAACGCGGTGGCGCACGCTCACAGAGATTGGACGACTCCGAGGGAGAGAGGAAGAAAGGAGAGTGGGGATTAGTAGCGGTGAGTGTGTGCTTCTTCTGGGGTCAACCGGGGGGGGTTTATTGGCACGGGAGGCCGAGGGCGATGGCGTCCAGTAGGTGGCCGGCGCAGGTGTCCTAGCGACGTGCGCGAGCAAAGCCGGGCGCTGCGGCTTTGGACGCGTGCTGGCGGGGCTTGGTCTCGGCGACGGGGTGCTGTGGGTCGGCTCTGGCGAGGTCACGGCGGTCGGCAACGTGCAGGGAGCAGAGGGAGAAGAGAGGGGGTCTTGGGCGCGTTCTTCCTCTTCCCTCCATTTCTCACGGCTCGGGTCGGGGCAGAGGGGGCTGGGCTCGACCGCGGGGGTCTCCACGAGCATGGCTACAGGGTCGAGACGAACGAGAACAGTGATGCTCACAGTAGCTCCGATTTTCTGGATTTTTGCCTGCCAGGTGTTCGATCAAATGCCCGCAAGAAATTTGAATTTGAAATTTTGAAAATGGCCACTGTGGTTCATCAACAAATTGGACAAGGGTTCTAGAACTATTTTTGTTTGGAGAAAATATCATGTTTTGCAGAAATTTGTATTTGAAATTAGGGTTTGGTTGCTGAATCAGATTCAAAGTTTGGCAAAAGTTTGAGTTAGGTTACACTTTGAATTTTGGTTTGAAACTTCTTGGTTGAGTTAGTATGCAACTTGGTCAAGCTCAACTAACTGACCACACCTTCACTTGAGTTACAGATTTCTTATTCTAAGTGCTCAAAGTAGGGTAGTCAATAATAATTTCTAGATCAACTTCTTCTTCTCTTTTTCTTTCTTTCTTTTGTTTCTGGTTTCTTTGGCTCTTATAATTCTTCTCTAATGCTTCTGTGGGTTAAGTTAGAACTAACTGACTAATGCACAACAATTTAATACACACATAAAATCATAAAAGACATATAATAGAAAATCCATGCATACATGCAATAATAGATAAAAAGTTTTAGTTGGTTCAAAAGTTTGGTACTTTAATTAATAGGAAGTGGATTACAAATTTCTGAGTTGTTACACCTTGGTGATACGTCTCAAACGTATCTATAATTTTTGATGCTCCATGCTTGTTTATACACCATTTGCTTTGTATTTTGTTACACTTCATGGCATTTTTCTGCATTTTCCGAACTAACCTACTAACGAGATGCCACAGTGCCAGTTCCCTGTTTTCTGCTGTTTTGTGTTTCAAAAAAGCTATATAGGAAATATTCTTGGAATTGGACGAAACAAAAGCCAAACCTTCTATTTTTACTGAAGTTTCGTGAAGATCGAAGATGAGATGGAGGGGGGGCCAGGAGCCAGCCACACCCTAGGGTGGCGCGGCCTACCCCTGGCCCGCGCCACCAAGGGTTGAGGCCAGCTAGCCCACCTCCTGACGCTGCCCTTTCGCCTATAAATTCACCTCGATGGGAAAAACCTGGAGGACATATCGATTTTCCTCAAAACATACTCCAAGCCGCCGCCGTCGTCGTCGCAAGATCGGGAGGATCCAGGAGCTCTTCCCGGCACCCTGCCGGAGAGGGGAATCCCTATCGGAGGCCTTCTCCACCACCATGGTCGCCTCCGGAGTGATGTGTGAGTAGACTACCTTGGACTACGGCTCCATAGCAGTAGCTAGATGGTCGTCTTCTCCACCATGTGCTTCATGTTTAGATCTTGTGAGCTGCCCTACATGATCAGGATTATCTTTATGTAATTCTACATGTTGTGTTTGTTGGGATCCGATAAGTATTGGTACTATGTTAAGTTGATGTGCTGAATATTATCTTTTGTTATCTCTATGTTATTTATGATCTTGCATGCTCTCCGTTGCTAGTAGATATCTTGGCCGAGTAGATGCTAGTGACTCCAAGAGGGAGTATTTATGCTCGATAGTTGGGTTCATGCCTCTAGTAATCTGGGGGAGTGACAGAAACCTCCAAGGTTGTAGATGTGCTGTTGCCACTAGGGAGAAAACAACATTCTTGTGTCCAAGGACATTTGCTTTGTTTACTTTACGCACTTTGCTTAATGCAATTATCCGTTGCTCGCAACTTAATATCCAATGTTTGCTTGGATGGCATTCAGAGGGTGGATTATTAGTCATAGATGCAGTTGGATTACCGTCTATATATTTGTCGTAATGCCCAGAGTGAATCTCATAGTGATCCTCATGACATATGTATGTTATCTTTACTCTATCAATTGTCCAACTGTAATTTGTTTACCCAGCATGTTGTTATTTATCTTATGGAGAGACACCACTAGTGAACTGTGGACCCTGGTTCAATTTCCTTTACATTACTATTACCGTTTACTTTACTCGCATTATTTACATTCCCACATACTATTACCTTTTACCACTCGATACGCTCAATCTTTTTTTACAGCAAACCGGTGAGATTGACAACCTCATCGTAAGTTAGGAGCAAATTTCTTGGTTGTATTGTGTGTAGGTTCCACGTTGCTGTTGGTGCAAAGCAAAGCCCTGGACGAGGCGCCTTATAAATTGTCCAGAGCTGTCGCGAAGCTAGCAGGCATCACCTTCTGATGTTTGGCTTTCTCCTACTGGTTTGATAAACCTTGGTTTCACAACTGAGGGAAGACTTACTGCTGTGCTAATCATACCTTCCTCTTAGGGTTTCCAACGGGGTGTAATCTATACGCCATCAAGCAATTTTTCTGGCACCGTTGTCAGGTAGAAAGAAGATTTTTGCAAGGGGAGTCTCTCACGCTCAACCGTTTACTTTGTTTTTGTTTTGCTTTCTTTATTTTTACTTGCATCGTTTTATTAAAAATACAAAAAATTAGCTTCCTTTATAGTTGCTTTTACTTGCTTGCTTTTACTTTATTTAATCTATTTTACTTTCTTTATATCATATAATCTTTCAATCTATGTATTATTTCAATCTACGTATTAATATAATCTATACTATTCATATAGAATAAGAATAAAAATGAAGACAAAAAACTGCAGATTCTTTCTTTCTTTCTCTTCCATTCTTACATTTCCATATTAAAGTGTAGTTTTCTTACTTAAATTTAATAATATTAATCTAATATGCCCATTGGTGTTCCAAAAGAATGGGTACTCCTCAGAACACCAAGTTGTGTGATTTTACTAGCACCAAAAATAATGATTTTATCTGCACTCCTATTGCGCCACTTGCTCCTGAGGCAAATTTTTATGATATTAAACTTGCTTTGTTGAATCTTGTTATGAAAGAGCAATTTTCCGATGCCAGTTCTGATGATGCTGCAGCTTATCTCAACAATTTTGTTGAGCTATGTGAGATGCAAAAGTATAAGGATGTAGACGGTAATATTATTAAGCTTAAGTTGTTTCCTTTCTCTTTAAGAGGAAGAGCTAAGGATTGGTTGCTATCTTTGCCTAGAAATAGTATTGATTCTTGGGATAAGTGTAAGGATGCTTTTATTGGAAAATACTATCCTCCTGCTAAGATTATAGCTTTGCATAGTGATATTATGAAGTTTAGATAGTTTGATAATGAACATGTTGCACAAGCTTGGGAAATAATGAAATCAATGATAAAGAATTGTCCCACTCATGGACTGACTACTTGGATGATTGTCCAAACTTTTTATGCAGGACTGAATTTTTCTTCAAGAAATCTATTGAATTCAGCTGCTGGAGGCACTTTTATGTCCCTTACCTTGGGCGCCGCAACGAAGCATCTCGATAACATGATGGTAAATTATTCTGAGTGGCACACCGAGAGAGCTCCACAAGGTAAGAAGGTAAATTCTGTTGAGGAAACCTCTTCCTTGAGTGATAAGATTGATGCTATTATGCTTATGATTTCTAATGATAGAGCTCATGTTGATCCTAATAATGTTTCTTTGGCCTCTTTGGTTGCTCAAGAAGAGCATGTTGATGTAAACTTCATTAGAAATAATAATTTCAACAACAGTGCTTATAGAAACAATTTTGCTAGCAACAATTATAGGCCGTATCCTTCTAATGGTGATAATAGTTATCTTGGTAGACCTAAAATGCCTAGTGAAGAAAGGATTTTAGAAGTTGAAAAGGCTACTAAGAATTTTATGCAGATGCAATATGAGCAGAACAGGGTGTTCACCAAGACCATGTAGGAGCAATCAGCCATACATGTTGAAGACTATTAGTCATCAACTTGAAAATTTGAACAGGGCTATTCCTGAGTTGTAAGCTGAGGTTTCTAAAGCTAAAACCAATATTTCATCTTTGTCTGATGCACAATCTTCTTTGATTAATAGAATGTCTGCTAAACCTGATCCTTTTGCTGCTACTAATGCCATCCAAGTTAGAATTGATAAAAATGTTAGGATGTTAGCATAATTGCATGCCAGGTGGGAATGAGAAGATGAGATGGCTAGAAAGATAAAGGTATGTACTATTACCACCTCTAATGATGTTATTCCAAATGCTAGCAATCCTCTTACTTTGATTGGTGTAGAGAAATCTCCTACTCCTTGTGCGAAAAAACCCAAAACTGCAAAAACTTTTTCTCAAAAGAGTGCTGAAATTTTTCGGAGCATGGGAGATGATAGCTCTATTTCTTTTAATGATTTTGATGTTGATGGCTGCAATATATCTGAAGTTATTTTGTTCTTGCAAAAGCTTGCTTTGAGTCCTAATGCTAGTTCTTTGAATATTGCTTTTACAAATCATATTACAAATGCTCTCATGAAAATTAGGGAGGAAAAGTTGAAACAAAAAGCTTCTATTCCCAAGAAGTTAGAAGATGGTTGGGAGCCCATCATTGATATGCATGTTAATGGTTTTTATTGCCATGCTTTATGTGATCTAGGTGCTAGTATTTCTGTTAAGCCTAAAAAGATTTATGACATGCTTGGTTTACCACCGCTTGAAAAGTGCTATTTTGATGTTCCTCTTGCTGATGTTGCTAAGAAGAAACCTTTGGAAAGGATTAATGATGTTATTATTATGGTTAACAATAACCTTGTTCCCATTAATTTTCCTTGTCATGGATGTTGAGTGCAATGCTTCATGTCCTATTATTTTGGGAAGACCTTTTCTTCGAACTGTAGGTGCCATCATTGATATGAAGGAAGGCACCATTAAATATCAATTCCCACTCAAGAAAGGTATGGAACACTTCCCTAGAAGAAGGAAGAAATTACTTTTTGACTCTATTCTTAGAGAAAACTAGTTGAATGCCCGTGCGTTGCTCCGGCGTTGCACATATATTTAGCTAATTTTCTAGAGGGCAATATTCTGTAAGCTCCAACATTGATGTTTATCATTTAATTCAGTGTGTCCAGAATGTGAAAAAAAAATTCCTAGCTTCCCGCAACCCATGGCTCAAATTAAACATAATCCGAGCAAAGACAACTTAATGATCAGAGCAAGGAACTAACCAATTTGTCTTGACACATGGCTGAATCTAACCCATAATGGAAAAAACATGCATTTCATCAACACCATACCATCAAACTAACCCAAATTAAGAACCTAGCAAGTACCACAATACATTATGCAATGAAAAAAATAAAGATCTAGCTTTAAATTGAAAATAGTATGTTGTGCACTGATACCCAACGTTGTTGCTCCTGAAGATTCAACAAAACTGTGCATGGACATGGACATTTAGTCATTGAAATGGAAAGATGGGGAGCCACTGCGTAGTTTGTTGGGGTACTAAACGGTGAAGAACCAGCCGCGAGCTCATGCACCTATCAGGCATGTGTAGCTTCTACGCTTAATTAGATTTGCAAGTATTGAAACAAAGCTGAAAGTGCATCTTATGGACACATATACTCTACGGTACCCAGGCTCTCGCACTGTATTTGGTTGTTTGATTGCCTGATATCAAAATTTTAGCAGCACAGTCATCCTTAATACATCTGAAAAGATACATTAGATCTAACTCAAACGCACAAATCAGAGAGCCATTAAGTAGACATATTGACAAGAGGTAGAAGTACTTATTCGTTTGGTATCATACACATTCCAAGCCAATTATTTTATCCAACCCACAACAAAATTATTCTCAGAGTAATGAAAATATATGTGCATATACATCAGTGACTACCGTTAGGAATATTTTCAACAAATAGACATTTTTCCTATGCTAAGTATGCCTGTATATAGATCTTATGTGTCGTACGAAGTGAAACATGTATAGATATTTGTACTATTGTACATGGCATCCAAAGCCTAATTATGATCTTAGCAAAATAGAATACGTCTTATAAACAGCCATATTATGGAGATTTCAGGGGCAAAGGATTTACTTAACTTGAAACAGTCATCCAATCTTTATCATAAGAGAGCAAAGTAGTGCACCGCAGACAATTTTTTACATCATGCATTCCCTGCCCCATTGGTTGCATGTGACTAACATAATACTATATAATTTTAGGAAAAATAAATTACCTTTTTTTGCATCCATCCACAATATTATACAGCTGAAAGGGAAATTATCTGCTACAACAAAGAGATAATATTTTATTTAGGAAAAAGAGATTACCTTTTTTTGTATCCATCCACAATAATATATAGTTGAAATGGAAATTATATGCTGCAAATAAGAAGAAAAGCTTATCTTCTTTCAATGCTGGAGATGCAATTTCTTTGGTTCAGACTTGAAAAGATATTATGACTACCATTTGGTGGTTCTCTATTTGCGCTCCCTCTTGCGATATAACGACGACCAAGAGTAAACATCACACATCTACTTTGTCGCTCTCACGGTATGAGTTTTACTGAGAATATTAGCTTACATCTACCAAAGGATGATCGGACATTATCATCAGAATTGGTTCTGCATAGAATTGGTAGCTGCATAAGGATTACATAATATATACAAGGCTGGACAGCTATATGTGCAGAACGTAGATGTAGAGAAAAAATAATATGCCATGTCAAGGGAAGCAACCAAAAATTCAAAATAGTACCTAGTCAAAGTGGTTCAGATAAAACCCATGTACTAACCTGAAGGTAGACTGAGGATGTGCACATGCCGCTTACATCAAGACATTGCAATTTGAAACAGGGTGTCAAGGTATGTATCCATCTGTCAGCAGTTAGATTTCACAAGTTATGGAGTAGATCGATTTCCTTTAGGTAAGGATGATAGACGGGGTTGGCAAGTTTTACTTGAATACTCACCATAGATTACTGCATGCTGCTTGGTCTCCTCTCGCGACTTGCGTGCACGACTGTGCGTCCTGTACGACGGGCTCTAACCGGCGGGCTTCACATGTGGTTCACCTATGGATTGATGAATGGGAGGCATGGCCAGTGGCAGAGCGGATGCGGTGGCTCGCGTCTTCCTGGCCAGGGGCGGGGATGGGATCCTTCTCGCGTCTCTCTGCCGATTCGATTCCCAGGCCGCACCGAAGCCCTTCAAGGTAAACTTCCCACCGCTACCGCGCCGCTCAGCCCGGAGCCTCTAGGAACTTGGAAAACATGCCGGAGGTGAGACTCAGGTCAGGCGAGAGGCGCCCCATAAGGAGGCGGACATCGGCTAGGAGCGGTGGTCGGGAATCCGGCCTGCGGCTCGAATCGGATGCGGCGGCGGGAGGGCGGCTGGGGCGTGGGGAATTCTTCCGTCGGGGTCGGCATGATTTTTTTTTTTTTGACATGGGGGTCGGCATGATTAGATGAGAATGTTGTAACTTGGTGGTGGTAGAGGCTATAATATGTCTGATCTTATAGGGGTATAATTGGAACTCAAATGATGTATCTGCAAAGTGTCTTCACCAACTCCAAACCAATTCTAAACTACTCCCTCCGTTTCAAAATATAAGATGTTTTAGCTTTGTGAAGCAAATGTATCTAGACAACTTTTAGTATATAGGTTCATTTGAATATACACACTAAAAGATGTCTAGATACATTTGCTTCACAAACCTAAAATATCTTATATTTTAAAACGGAGAGAGTATAAGATTGGAGTTGGTGAAGGCACTTTTCAACATACATCTTTTAATTTCCAATTCTACCCTTCATAAAATAAATGAAAGACAAACATGCAATCACCAGAATTAATCACCCCATTTAACACTAACCATCAATCACGGTAATTAATCAGCGTTTGTATTACGTCAGTGTGCAGTAATACTACACATACGAACATAATTAGCTACGGAACACCTACGCGCTGACGTGATGAGCGGGCGTGGAGCCAGCGTGGTTTCTCGGTCTCAGGCGGAAGAAAATTAGTGGCGTAAATCTAAACTATAAGATTAGAGTTGGTGAAGGCACTTTTCAACATACATCTTTTGATTTCCAATTCTACCCTTCATAAAATAAATGAAAGACAAACATGCAATCACCAGAATTAATCACCCCATTTAACACTAACCATCAATCACGGTAATTAATCAGCGTTTGTATTACGTCAGTGTGCAGTAATACTACACATACGAACATAATTAGCTACGGAACACCTACGCGCTGACGTGATGAGCGGGCGTGGAGCCAGCGTGGTTTCTCGGTCTCAGGCGGAAGAAAATTAGTGGCGTAAAATCAGTTGGGGATAGAGTAGAAAATATCCCAGGCGAGCTCCACATTTTTCGCGGATGGCGAGGTGGCCTAGCCAATCGTCGGCGGCGGCGCGGCGGCCTAGCCCTCGCAGTGGTGGCGCGGTTTCCTATCCTTGTAGGCGGCGGGGAGACGACTACCCGTTGGCGGCGGTGCGGCAAGCTCCCCTGTTCTGCAGCTGGACGGCGACCTCCGACAGCGCGGCGAGGCCTTGGTGATAGTCGACGGGCGTGGCGAGCTCGCCCTCGTCGGAAGCAGCTCGACGACTTTCCATCTCTCTGGCGGACAGCCGGACACGAAGGTCATCATGATTTTCATGAGTAGCAATGTGGCGTCTTGCTGTTGTCTTCTGATCTTAATTCAGCTCTCTTTCAATCTAAGTTGGTGGGTATGCAACGCTTGGACGGATCGATGTGGCTAACGCGGCGTGCTGGGAGAAAAATACCAGAGGATTATTGCTGTATTGCTGTCAGATTCTTTTGGGCATGAAAGCATGAGCATACAAGTTTTGTAATCAATAGTTCTGGGATGGAATGTACTGCAAGTAGACTTAGTGAATGTAGAAGCAAGGCTGCCTGTATGATTTCTAACCAGGCTTGGTTATGCACTTGTAGCGTGTTATCTTTGTTCCATCCTTCTTTGTAAGCTTCAAGTTCAGATTTACATGAATACAGATTATTCAGACGTACGTGCACTTTGGTTTCTTTCCTTGTGCCCTATTGGTTCTTTTGAGAATTGAACCCAAGCAGCTCGGCCATTCGTGAGTGTCGTCCGCGGCGAGGAGCTCGGCGGTGGCACGACGAGAATGGCAAGCAATCAGAGGGCGTCCTAGCCATTCATGACGGCGCGGCCTGGTCGATCTCGGCGCATGGCCTGGCCATTCGTGCTCCAGGAGCCCAGGTCGAGGAAGACTGCGAGAGCAATCAGAGGGCGTCCCGCATCCCGGCCTTTCACGATGGCGCAACGGAGGCAACACTCTGCTTGGTCAATCTCAACGCTAGGCAACCAGAGCGCGGCCTGGCGACGACACAATGGAGGAAGCACCTGGCCTGGTCCCTGGTCGATCTCAATTTCTTCTTTAGGTTGCATGGTTACATAATTAGCGGGACGTCCTCTCTTTTTTATCCTCGCCACGTCGGACTATAAGGGGACGTCTAGCACTATAATGGGGCCTAGATTGAAGACTTAAGTGGACAATAATATCATGGGTGTTTCTAATCTTCAGTTGTTGAAAAGCGGATAAATAATATATGCCTTTTGCTGTCGATGGGTGGAAACAAAAGATGAAGGACTAGAAGAAAAATCAGTAGAAAGAAAACATAAAAAAAACATATTTCAATCAATGTTTGATTATTCTCTTATTCTTCTGTAGCAACGCACGGGTATTCAGCTAGTAGTATATAAAGATAAAGATAAAGATTATTAACTTGATGCTTCATCGCTTGATATTACTTGATTTCCACTTTCTGCGCCTAGCTCAAAGGCGTTAAAGAAAAGCACTCTTGGGAGATAACCCATTCTTTTCTTTTCAGTACTTTTCCTTTTATTTGATTCTTGGAAGTTATTACTACTGTAATGACCTCTCTTTATCCTTTTTATTTCGTTGTTGTGCCAAGAAGAACCTCTAATTTGAGGGAGGTAAGATTTGGGGAAGTTGCTGTCCTGAAACAGATTTTAGTGCTGCACCGTAAAAATTTGTGAAAATTCTCAGAATATCTTTTTGATCTGCGATTTCTTGTGCATATGTCCCAGGTAATATCCAAACTTTTATTAGTTTTGCACTTTTCGATTTGAGGAACAGAAGGTCCTCAAAAAATCAACCTTTGTCAGCTATTCTGTTTTGACAGAATTCTGCCACTATTTGTGTTTGCCTCTCGGTCGCTTTCTTTTTGAGTTCTTTGATCACGGAACTTTTGAGGAAGTTGCTACAGTAGTATATGCTTTATATGTGCTGTTTTTTAGTTGAAACCTGAACCAAAAAGGGTTGATTTACTATTATACTTATAATAACGTTGCTAATAGAATTGTGTGAAGTTTTGTATGAAGGAAGTTTTCAAGTGTAGGGAATGGAGAGTGATGAGATGAGATGAAGAATGGACAAAAGCTCAAGCTTGGGGATGCCCATGTCACCCCAAGAAATATCCAAGAGTTACAAGCGTCAAAGCTTGGGATGCCCCCGAGGCACCCCTTCTTCATTGGCAAAAATCAGGTCCCCTATCAACACACTATATTTTTATTGCTTCATGTCCTATGCGTTTTTTTTGGAGCGTCTTTACTTTTGCTTTCAGTTTACTTTTATTTTGTTTGCTGCAATAAAATGGTTGGACCCCAACAAATTTCTTTTGGAGAAGATGCACTCCGTTTTTCATTTGCTAAGAACACTCCATTTTTTACTCTTATCGTTCAACGAGTGTTCTTTTTTTCTAGAACTACGTTTAGCTTTCATTTTTTGCCTTGATTTTTGTTCAAATCTTGTTATATCTTTGCATCAAGGTGTATTTAGACCACTGGTCTATGTTGGTTTTCATCAAAAGAGTTGTCTCAAAAAGGTTTGAATGGTGTTGGAAAAGAGAAAAAGTTTCATGCAAAAAAGTGGTACAAAAAGGAGCTTGTTTAGACTGTGACTTAGACTTTTACATGCCATGCTTGATGTCGTTTTGATAGTATGCTTAATGATTTTTGCTGTAGCATGACTTGTCTCAAATGACTGAGATTGCTTAATGATCCTTTGAAAAAATCATGCATTGTTTTTATTATATGAAAGCATATATTTGGTTTTCTCCTTGATGCTATATTTGGGTTGACTTGGCGCATGCTTACAACATGTTTGACTCTTACAAAGTCGCCATAAGCCTCTATGATCATTTGGTTTTTGACTTGTGATGCCACTTTATGCTTTTTTAATGATGTTTTGTCGCTATGCATGATTATGGTCGTTATTGCTCTCTTAGTTGGTCGCTCCCATTCTTTTGCTAGCCTTCGTTTTGTACTGATTATGAGCTTTACTCATGCATCCAACTCCCAAAAACCAAGTTATTCCAATGTGTCCACCATACATACCTATTAGCAGTTTTCTATTCCAAAGTATATTTGACTTGCTTTTATCTATCCTTCAAATTAAACTCTTTTTGGTGTTATGTGAAAATTAGCCAGTAAAGCTCTCATGAACCTGACGGCACACTTTACTTTTCTCGCTTTTAAAATTTTGACATTGTGGCTCTCTTATGTTGATGTTATGCTTGCAAGTTGTAAGTTGGAAATTAGCCAAACCATGCCGTCATGGGGCAAGCTTTCAACATTGCACTTTCTCTCATTTGAGTTAATATCGTGATCTTTTGTTTATGGACACTCGCGATGTGAAATAAGTTGGGATCTTACGAGATCATGGAGTTTGTATATGTGTTAGAGAAACGCCTGGGCCGCTAATCTAAGCCATGCATCATTCATGGTGGAAATTTACAGTATGCCCATAGTGGACATTCGACGATGCATCTCACAATAAAAAGCTATACCAATGGTAAATAAAAGAGATGACGGGGTGTTCATTATCTATTTGTCTTGTCATTTTGATGTGGGCTTGTTCCATGTCATCGGGCAGGAGGTACCCCGTTGGCGGTTCTCGATGATACGTGTATACTTACAATGACAAGAGCTTGCTTGGGACCTAAGTCGAGTAGCATGAGGTTTGGGTATTCGTACTTCACGGGACACGAGGTTTTCAACTTATGATTTGTCAAGCATATGCTTCGTAATTGTATTCGCATTAACTTTAACCATTCAAGATACCTATGATGGGGGCAATGAGAGCTCAAAGCTAGTAAGTACCATAATTTTTGAAGGTTTATAGAACTTGCAATCCTTGCTTCCCTCTGCGAAGGGCCTTTCTTTTACTTTTATGTTGAGTCTCCACCTTCTACCTTTATGCACCGTCTAAGAGAGCATAGTTGCCATTCTGAGTATATTGTGCATAGTCTCAAAGTTTATCCTTGATTGATTCATGATTATGGTTTTGCTTGTTCTTAAATTATTTGTATCTAGTCGCCCTCTTAAACTTGAAGGTGTCCTATTCATTTATGTTTTGCTATTTTATGAAGGACAAGCTGAAAACCACTTGATATGTTTTTCATATGATTTGAACACACGTTTGACTTTTATTGTTTCATTACTCATGATCTTTTGTTTGTGTTTCTTTTCATGTTATAACATGGTTGCTAAGTTTTATTGTCAAGATTATGTCTCTTATGCCCATGTTTTAAGTACTTTGATCTCAGCACTCAATGCTTTACCTTGTTGATCAAGATTGTGATGGTGCATGTCACCTCAAAAATTATTGTTTCGTTATCACTTACCTACTCGAGGACGAGCAGGAGTTAAGCTTGGGGATGCTTGATACGTCTCAAACGTATCTATAATTTTTTGATGCTCAATGCTTGTTTATACACCATTTGCTTTGTGTTTTGCTACACTTCGTGGCATTTTTATGCATTTTCCCGAACTAACCTACTAATGAGATGCCACAGTGCCAGTTCCCTGTTTTCAGCTATTTTTGAGTTTCAGAAAAGCTACACAGGAAATATTCTCGGAATTGGACGAGAAAAAAGCCGAACCTCCTATTTTTCCTAAAGCATCGCGAAGTCCGAAGATGAGATGGAGGGGGTCCAGGACCCGGCCACACCCTAGGGCGGCGTGGCTCAGGAGATGCCGCCCTTCCGCCTATATATTTCCCTAGACGGGAAAAACCTAAATGCCCAATCAATTTTCCTCGAAACATACTGCAAGCCGCCGCCATCATCGACGCGAGATTGGGAGGGTCCAGAAGCTCTTCCCGGCACCCTGACGGAGAGAGGAATCACCACCGGAGGCCTTCTTCATCACCATGGTCGCCTCCAGAGTGATGTGTGAGTAGTCTACATTGGACTACGGGCATAGCAGTAGCTAGATGGTCGTCTTCTCCACCATGTGCTTCATGTTTAGATCTTGTGAGCTGCCTATCATGATCAAGATCATCTTTATATAATTCTACAAGTTGTGTTTGTTGGGATCCGATGGATATTGATACTATGTTGAGTTGATGTGCTGAAATATTATCTTTATGTTATCTCTAAGTTGTTTATGATCTTGCATGCTCTCCGTTGCTAGTAGATATCTTGGCCGAGTAGATGCTAGTGACTCCAAGAGGGGGTATTTATGCTCGATAGTGGGTTCATGCCTCTAGTAATCTGGGGGAGTGACAAAAACATCTAAGGTTGTAGATATGCTGTTGCCACTAGGGAGAAAACAACATTCTTATGTCCAAGGACATTTGCATTGTTTACATTACGCACTTTGTTTAATGCAGTTATCTGTTGCTTGCAACTTAATACCCAACGGTTGCTCGGATGAAATCCAAAGGGTGGATTATTAGTCATAGATGCAGTTGGATTACGGTCTATGTATTTTGTCGTAATGCCCAGAGTGAATCTCATAGTGATCCTCATGACATATGTAGGCTAGCTTTATCCTATCAATTGCCCAACTGTAATTCGTTTACCCAGCATGTTGTTATTTATCTTATGGAGAGACACCACTAGTGAACTATGGACCCCGGTTCAATTTCCTTTATATTGCTATTACCGTTTTACATTTACTTACTTTATTTACATTCTTGCAAACTATTACCTTTTACCACTCGATACGCTTAATCCTTTGTTTACTGCAAACTGGTGAGGTTGAGAACCTCACTATTAGTTGGGACAAAGTACTGATACGTCTCAAACGTATCTATAATTTTTGATGCTCCATGCTAGTTTTTACACCATTTGCCTTGTGTTTCGTTACACTTCGTGGCATTTTTATGCGATTTCCGGAACTAACCTATTGACAAGATGCCACAGTGCCAGTTCCCTGTTTTCTGCTGTTTTTGTGTTTCAGAAAAGCTACAAAGGAAATATTCTCGGAATTGGACGAAACAAGTTCCAGAACTCCTATTTTTCCCGGACGAAGGACGAGGACCAAAAGAGAGCCGGAGGGGGGCCAGGGGCCAGCCTCACAATGAGGGGGCGCGGCCCAGCCCCTGGCTGCGCCCCCTATGTGTGAGGATGCCCTGGCAGCCCCCTGACGATGCCCCTTCGCCTATATAAAGCCTCGGGATAGAAAACCCTAGGAGAATCGGCAAATTTCCAGAAAGAGTTCCGTACCTCCGCCGCCGCCACCGATGAATTTCGGGGGACAGAAGTCTCTGTTCCGGCACCCTGCCGGGATGGGGAAGTGCCCTCGGAGCCATCTCCATCGGTCTCCATCGCCGTCTCTGCCGTCTCCATCGACCTCACCGCCATCTCCATCAACCTTGCTGTCTCCTATGATGAGGAGGGAGTATTTCTCCCCCGGGGTTGAGGGCTCTACCGGTAGCTATGTGGTTCACCTCTCTCTCCCATGATGTGATCTTTATGTGATCGTGAGCTTTGTATCTAGTTGAATTGGTAGATGTTATTATTCAGATATTATGCTACTCCAATGCTTTGTTATTGTACTCTCCGGAGATACCTCGTATCATGGTGTAAAGGTGACTAGTGTGTGCATCATGTGTATCTTTTTGGTTAATGTCTCTATGAAATGTTGGTGTATGTTGGAACCATCTAGTGCGTTCACGGTGATAGTGTGGGACAATCTAGTTTGGGTACATACGGACTTTGAGGAGTGCTTCGTAGCCCTACGCATGATTAGTGTATGTTTTCCATTGGAGAATTGTTTTGAGTTGCATATTGATGATAGCATCTATTGGTTTAATTATGTTATATTTGTTGGGAGTGTGTCCACTAGTGAAAGTATGATCCCTAGGCCTTGTTTCCAAGCATTGCACACCGTTTACTTACTGTTTTGTTACATGTTTGCTCACAGCAATATTTATTTCAGATCACATTTGCTACTTATAATCATCACTACTACTTGTATTTCACTATCTCTTCGCCGAACTAGTGCACCTATACATCTGACAAGTGTATTGGGTGTGTTGGGGGACACAAGAGACTTTCTGTATCGTAATTGCAGGGTTGCTTGAGAGGGATAGCTTTGACCTCTTCCTCCCTGAGTTTGATAAACCTTGGGTGATCCACTTAAGGGAAACTTGGTGCTATTCTACAAACCTCTGCACTTGGAGGCCCAACACTGTCTACAGGAACAGACGCGTGCGTAGACATCAAGCTCTTTTCTGGCGCCATTGCCGGGGAGGTAAGGTAAAAGGTACTCGCATCCTCCTATGTGAGTGCTCGGAGTTATTTCCTTTAGATTATGCAATTATATCTTTTTGTTTCTTGTTTTTATTTTCACTAGTTAGGCTTAATGGAAAGTAAAGAGTTCTTTAGTCTTTTTCCTGAGTTTAGATTTGAAGAGAAAATTGAAAAACCTTTAGAGCTTGTTTCGCATAGCAATGTTATTAGTACGAATGCTTTGAATACCGTTATTGCTAATGCTATAGAAAAGTCTAAGCTTGGGGAAGCTGGTTTTGTTAAGCATGATATTTTTAGTTCCCCAGCTTTAGTGGAGAAAGTTTGCTCTGATGATATTTTATCTCCCGTATGTGATGTTTCTAATGATGCTTGTGCTCCTCATCCTTTTGAAATACCTATGAAGATTGTTGAACGTGTTATGAATAACTACTATTTAGGAGATGGAACTGTCCATCCTGGTGATCATTTACTTTTTATACATGAATTATGCGAGTTGTTCCAGTGGGCAGGTATTTCAATGAACCAAGTTAAGAAGAAGATATTCTCTTTATCACTGAAAGGCAGAGCTGAGGAATGGTATAAAACACTGAAGGGTGGTCGATCTATTGACTGGGAGGAAATTGTACCTCTCTTTTATTATAAATTCTATCCTTCTAGTCAGGTTTATAAAGATAGGAATTACATTTATAATTTTCATCCGCATGAGGGAGAAAGCATTGCCCGAGCATGGGGAAGATTAAAGTTACTAATGCACAAATGTCCTATTCATGATCTTCCCCTTAATATTGTTATTAATAATTTTTATGCAAGGCTTTCAGGATATTATAAGGACTATCTAGATGCATGCTTTGATGGGTCTTTCACAAGCAAGGATGTTGACACCAAGTGGGATCTGCTTGAAACAATTCAAAACAATATTGAAGGTTGGGATAGCGACAAAGGTAAAGGATCAGGTATGAATTACGAGTTTGATTGCATTAAGTCTTTCGCTAAAACTGCTAATTTTCAAGAGCTTAGTGCTAAATATGGTCTTGATCCTCAAATTATGGTTGATTGCTTTAAAGCCTTTGCTTCCCATATGAATGTTCCTAAAGGAAATGGGGACGTGTATCATGAAGCTTTTAAGGACACTTGCATAGAAAGTGATATTGTTATTGATGATTGCAATAAACATGCTCAAACTTCTAAAAGTCCTATTTCTTATAAGCATGTTAATTTTTGTGGAATACATAGACCTTGTGAACAGAGTCACAACAAGGAAGATTATTGCATCACCCACGGGAATGAAGAAACCAATACGTGGCTCAGGGATCTAGATGAGCTTGATGAAAAGGTTTGTGAACTTTATCCTTTTCTTTGTGAATTTTGTGGTAAAAAGGGTCACTTTAATTTTCAATGCCCAATTAATCGAGTGAGTACCGCAAATTTGTATTGTGATGATAAGATTACTTTCAATCAGTATGATGAGCTTACTTTGTTTTTGAATTGTGAAGAGATATCTAGAAAGATTTTTTTGGTTGATATGAGAGATGTTGATATTAATAGCATCCTTCGTGGTTGTCGTCTCTATTGTGCTAAAGATTGCCTAACAAATACTTACTTACAAGATCTTATAAAACATGATGTTTTGCCAAGCTATGACAGGACTAATAGATGTTTCAATCTTATTAATAGAGAGGAGGAATCCTCCAAAGTTTCTTCTGTTGTTTCTGTCAGAGATTATGTGGAGAAGATGCCTTTCCCTCCTAAAGGATATGTGGAGAAGATGCCCTTCAAGTCTCTCCCTCCTAAAGGAGAGAGTAAGAAGAGTATGAAGAAGAAGAAGAAGAGGAGTAAAAGGCGAGAGGACATGGTATTTTCCCCTAAGCAATATGATCCCGCTATAGATTATGATAATTCTGATTGGGATGATGTTCCCATGCCTGTTACCTATGTTAGTGATCATGATTGGGAAAAGCACTCTACTTTTGATATTGAAAATCTTTTTGGTACAAATTCTAAGGTTAATAATTGTTGTACCATTAGTACTATCCATGTTCCTTCTTATGATGATATGTTTGATGAATATGCTTTGCGAAATAGTTGTTGTCTAGCTTGTGATGATACTAAACCTCTAGTTTATGATGGTTATGATGATGGGTATAATATTTTCAGTTCACCTAATTTTGAGAAGAAAATTAGTTATGATTACAATATGCCTCCTGTTTTTGATGATTATGGTGATGAGAATAATTATTCTGTTGAATCTGCTCCTACTACGATTATTCATGTGGGGAGTATTAATTCTTTTATGCATGTGGCTCATGATAGGGATGCTTTATATGATAGTTATATTGTTAGTTCTATTCATGATGCTACTAAAAGTTATTATGAGAGAGGGAAACATGGTTTGATGGATCTCAACAATATTAAGTTTCCCCTCTTTATGTTGCAATTCTTGAAGTTGTACTTGTTTTGCCTTCCTATGCTTTTTGCTTTGCGCTTTTATGACTTGTCTCTTTACAAGACTATTTTTCATAGGAAGTGGTTTAGATTTAAATGTGTTCCATACTTGCTTTTTGATGCTCTCTATTGCTTTAAGTTCCTATATGGCGCCTTTGCCTCAAGCTCTTATATGGCGCCCACATGAGCATCTTTGCAAATTACTGCGCCTAGCTCAAAGGCGTTAAAGAAAAGCACTCTTGGGAGATAACCCATTGTTTATATTCAGTACTTTTTCTTTTATTTGAGTCTTGGAAGTTATTACAACTGTAATAACCGCTCCTTATCCTTTTTATTTCGTTTTTGTGCCAAGAGAAGCCTCTAATTTGAGTGAGGTAAGATTTGGGGATGTTGCTGTCCTGAAACAGTTTTCGGTGCTGCACCGTAAAAATTCGTGAAAATTCTCTGTATATCTTTTGGACCTGCGCTTTCTTGTGCATATGCCCCAGGTTATATCCAAACTTTCATTAGTTGAACATTTTTTGTTTTGAGCAATAGAAAACCCTCTAAAAAATCGACCTTTATCAGCTGTTCTGTTTTGACAGATTTCTGCCAATATTTGTGTTTGCCGCTTTATCGCTTTCTTTTTGAGTTCTTTTGATCACGGAACTTTTGGGGAAGTTGCTACAGTAGTATATGCTTTATATTTGGTGGTTTTGAGTTGAAACCTGAAGCAAAAAGGGCTGATTCATTACTATGCTTACACTAATGTTGCTAATAGATTTGTGTTTAGTTTTGTATGAAGGAAGTTTTCAAGTGTAGGGATTGTAGAATGATGAGATGAGATGAAGAATGGACAAAAGCTCAAGCTTGGGGATGCCCATATCACCCTAAGAAATATCCAAGAAGTACAAGCGTCAAAGCTTGGGGATGCCCCCGAGGCACCCCCTTCTTCATCGGCAAAAATCAGGTCACCTTTCAAGACACTATTTTTATTGCTTCATGCACTATGTGTTTTTCTTGGAGCGTCCGTTGTTTTTGCTTTCAGTTTTCTTTTGTTTTGCTTGCTGCAATAAATGGTTAGATCACATCATGTTTCTTTTGGAGGAGATGAACTCGCATTTCATTTGCCAAGAACACTCTAGTTTTCACTCTTATCATTCAATGAGTGTTCTCTTTTTCTGCTACTGCATTTAGCTTGCATTTTTTGCCTTGATTTTTGTTCAGATCTTGTTTTATCTTTGCATCAAGGTGTATTTGGACATCTGGTATATGTTGGTTTTCCTCAAAAGAGTTTCCTCAAAAAGGTTTGAATGGTGTTGGAAAAGAGAAAAAGTTTCATGCAAAAAAGTGGTACAAAAAGGAGCTTGTGTAGACTGCGGCCTAGGCTTTTGCATGTCATGCTTGATGTCTTTTTGATAGTATGCTTAGTGATTTTTGCTGTAGCATGACTTGTCTCAAATGACTGAGATTGCTTAATGAGCCTTTGAAAAAAATCATGCGTTGTTTATATTATTTGGAAGCATTAATTTGGTTTTCTCCTTTGATGCTTTATTTGGGTTGACTTGGCACATGCTTACACCATGTTGACTACAAAAATAAGTCGCCTATAGCCTCTATGATCATTTAGTTTTTGACTTTTGATGCCATCTTATGCTTCTTTTAATGTTGCTTTGTCGCTTTGCATGATTATGGCCGTTATTGCTCTCTTAGTTGGTCGCTCCCAGTCTTTTGCTAGCCCTCATTTTGTACTGAGTATGAGCTCTACTCGTGCGTCCAACTCCCAAAAACCAAGTTTGCCATTGTGTCCACTATAAATTCCTATGTATGGTATTTGCAAGCCATTCCAAGTAAATTTTCATGTGCTACCTTTCAAAAAACCTTCAAAATACTTCTCATTTTGTGACACTATTTTCAGCTCATGGGGACGTAGTGGTCGGATTTGCTATCTTCCATATTGTCTTATTCGAAAAAGAAAAAAAAGAGAAAAAAAAGAAAGAAAAAAGGCACTCCTCCATGGTATGTGAATGTTGGTGGGCACCCGATGGAATTGGTTAGCCATGGTTTGAGAAAGGAAAAAAGGTGGGGAGGAGTGCCAAGCTTTATAAAAGAGCACAAAAGTGCCAATCTCTCTCTCAAAAACTTGCTTCATTTTTGTATGGAAGATAGTAAGAACCCCATTGCCAGTCGTTGACAAAGACAACCACCTCTCAAAACCAATTTTTATTTCTCTGTTTTACAAATGAAAAGCTCTAGCACATGTTTAATCACTGCTTCCCACTGCAAAGGGCCTTTCTTTCACTTTTATGTTGAGTCACCACCTTCTATCTTTATGCACCGTCTAAGAGAGCATAGTTGTCATTCTGAGTATAATGTGCATTGTCCCAAAGTTTATCATTGATTGATTCATGACTATGGTTTCACTTGTTCCTAAATTATTTGTATCTAGTCGCCCTCTTAAACTTGAAGGTGTCCTATGCATTTATGTTTTGCTATTCCATGAGGGACAAGCTGAAAACCATTTACTATGTTTTTCCATATGATTTGAACACACATTTGACTTTCATTGTTTCATTATTCATGATCTTTTGTTTGTGTTCTTTTTCATGTTATAACATGGTTGCTAAGTTTCTATTATCAAGATTATATCTTTCATGCCCATAATTTAAGTTCTTTGATCCCAGCACTCAATGCTCTACTTAGATGATCAAGATTGTGTAGGTGCATGTCACCTCAAAAATTATTTCTTTTGTTATCACTTACCTACTCGAGGACGAGCAGGAGTTAAGCTTGGGGATGCTGATACGTCTCAAACGTATCTATAATTTTTGATGCTCCATGCTTGTTTTTACACCATTTGCCTTGTGTTTCGTTACACTTCGTGGCGTTTTTGTGCGATTTCTGGAACTAACCTATTGACAAGATGCCACAGTGACAGTTCCCTGTTTTCTGCTGTTTTTGTGTTTTAGAAAAGCTACACAGGAAATATTCTCGGAATTGGATGAAACAAGTTCCAAAACTCCTATTTTTCCCGGATGAAGGACGAGGACCGAAAGAGAGCCAGAGGGGGGCTAGGGGCCAGCCTCACAATGAGGGGGCGCGGCCCAGCCCCTGGCCACGCCCCCTATGTGTGAGGATGCCCTGGCAGCCCCCTGATGATGCCCCTTCGCCTATATAAAGCCACCGGACGGAAAACCCTAGGAGAATCGACAAATTTCCAGAAAGAGTTCCGTAGCTCCGCCGCCGCCGCTGATGAATTTCGGGGGACAGAAGTCTCTGTTCCGGCACCCTGCCGGGATGGGGAAGTGCCCCCGGAGCGATCTCCATCGGTATCCATCGCCGTCTCTGCCGTCTCCATCGACCTCACCGCTATCTCCATCAACCTTGCTATCTCCTATGATGAGGAGGGAGTAGTTCTCCCCCGGGGTTGAGGGCTCTACCGGTAGCTATGTGGTTCACCTCTCTCTCCCATGATGTGATCTTTATGTGATCGTGAGCTTTGTATCTAGTTGAATTAGTATATGTTATTATTCAGATATTATGCTACTCCTATGCTTTGTTATTGTACTCTCTGGAGATACCTCGTATCATGGTGTAAAGGTGACTAGTGTGTGCATCATGTGTATCTTTTTGGTTAATGTCTTTATGAAATGTTGGTGTTTGTTAGAACCATCTAGTGCGTTCACGGTGATAGTGTGGGACAATCTAGTTTGGGTACATACGGACTTTGAGGAGTGCTTCGTAGCCCTACGCATGATTAGTGTATGTTTTCCATTGGAGAATTGTTTTGAGTTGCATATTGATGATAGCATCTATTGGTTCAATTATGTTATATTTATTGGGAGTGTGTCCACTAGTGAAAGTATGATCCCTAGGCCTTGTTTCCAAGCATTGCACACCGTTTACTTACTGTTTTGTTACATGTTTGCTCGCAGCGATATTTATTTCAGATCACATTTGCTACTTATAATCATCACTACTACTTGTATTTCACTATCTCTTCGCCGAACTAGTGCTCCTATACATCTGACAAGTGTATTGGGTGTGTTGGGGACACAAGAGACTTTCCGTATCGTAATTGCAGGGTTGCTTGAGAGGGATAGCTTTGACCTCTTTTTCCCTGAGTTCGATAAACCTTGGGTGATCCACTTAAGGGAAACTTGGTGCTATTCTACAAACCTCTGCACTTGGAGGCCCAATACTGTCTACAGGAACAGACGCGTGCGTAGACATCAAGTACTTGGTTGCGTTGTGTGTAGGTTCCACGTTGCTGCTGGTGCAAAGCAAAGCCCTGGACGAGGCGCCATATAAATTGTCCGGAGCTGTCGCGAAGCTAGCGAGCATCAACCTTCTGAAGTTTGGCTTTCTCCTAATGGTTCGATAAACCTTGGTTTCACAACTGAGGGAAACTTGCTGCTGTGCTCATCATACCTTCGTCTTGGGGTTTTCCAACTAGTTTTCTGGTGTCAACTACACACCAACTGACAAGGGTTAACTCAACAAATGTCCTAGATGAAGGACTTAGGATCGGGGGAATAGGGCGTCGGATGAACTCGAAGGTAAATCAGTCAAACAAGGTTTATATTGAAAGTAAACTTGGCGGTGAACTTGGCTTGCTTTCAATCTGGCCCTCACCGTCCTCTCCTGGCCCCTATATATAGGTAGCCAGGTCTCAAGGAACGGGAGGGGTCCGATTAGGGGTGAAAATGGAACGGATTATTTCCGATCGACCGAAGGCTCACGGAAGGCAAAAACGGATTTGGTCGGATAGTTGCCGGATACGGTCACGGATACGGTTAGTGACTAACGAATATGTAAAAGGATATGGTTTTACTAATATCCGACCGTATCTGAAGATATACCATATTTCACAGCTATATCCGGACAATATCCGACAAAATATTCGGCAATGGAGTTGTTGAGTAGTGACTGGGAAGAGAAGATACAAGAGAGTTATACATTTTGTCTTATAGTACACAAATACCATCATGCAAGGCACAAACTAGTTTTACATGAATATATATTTATGTATGTAGAAAAATTTACGGGCTAATTTTACTCTAATTTTACTTTATTATAGATTCGACAAAATATTTATCCGCAACCGAACCATATTCGCTCCATATTCGATCCGTATTCGTTACCGATAGACTCCGATTCTGTATTTGTATCCGCACACTATCCGCTCCGATTCCAAATTCGAAAAATACGGTAACGAATATGGTTTCACTATTATCCGTCCGTATCCGCTCCGTTTTCACCCCTAGGTCCGATACGTATTACAACATTGGTATACGACATGAACTCGTATCTCGACTAGGATAACACTTGGGCCTAGCTTAACGGGCCTCAGGGGTACTCACGTAACAGGCTCTATTATCTATACCCTTGTCAGTAGCCCCTAAGATTCTACCATAATTATAGATTTGGGTTGAATCTCAAATCTTCATATCTTCGACTTGATCAATCTTTCGACTTCTTCTTCTTCCTGTACTCAAAAAATAAACATCTTTCATTATATTGTCTCGCAAGGGGTTTTGATGAACAAGCCTGACAACTCCGACGGATTAAGAGGCCAGTTAACTACCGGAGTAGATACTTGTCACCTACTTCAAATTCAATCCCCTTGGACTTGAATCTGGGAAATTGGTCAAACCCATTCTTTTGCCACATTTAGGACTTACAAAGAAAAAGTCCCAATGGTTCTAAGGGTACCCAGTGCGTCCACCAGGATTTCTTCGCGTCGTAGACACGGATAGTTACTAGCAGAGCGTATCCATGTCTGTATACCAGGCCACACAGGACGGATCTTGGGGTCTTACCTTCACGATATGTTTCACTCATGGCATTCGAGTCGCGATGACGCAACTCAAGAATCATATGTTGCAGCCTTGTTTGACTGTTTCAACACTGAAAATCTTCGGGTTGTTTAACCTTGATTAATATAAATTCCCTCCCGATGGGAGTGATTGCACTATTCAAGTCTTCTTTCACCTTCCTTTATTTTCTGATGAATTTAAGAGTTTCGTCTGGTGCGCGACTAGCGCTCCCGATGGGAGTAGCCCCCGCGGCTATAGTCAAAAACACATTTCGAGTATAGGATCAATTAAGTTTTTCCTCCTTCATTCGCCACATAGCAACTCATTTGATAATATCGTCGGGTGCGCAACCAGCGCTCCTGATAGTAGTAGCCCCCGAGGCTATAGTCGAAAATTTTCGGGTATAGACTCAAAGATGAGTTTTTCTTCCTTGATGCCTCTTTATCTTCTGTTAGAAATTTCGTTGGGTTCCTTGATCAGCACTGATAGGCAAAATGGCATGCTAAACTTTTTGCTAAATTTTCCTATGAGTATCCATAGCTGTCGTGTTGTATCTTGATGCTTTTATTTCCCTGTTACTCCAACGCTCATGACATCATTAATAGAATCATTCTTTGTGTGATTTGACTGGGCACTCACCGTTGCTCGTGGGCCGTGTAGTAATTTTATGATTTTTCCTGCCCGTTAGTGGGCTGCCGCTTCCGCTTCTTGCGCCACGTCTCAGCCCATGTTCCTTCGTTAGGAAGCTTTATAAAGGGGGGTAGTGGGACTGTTACTGTTTACCAGTTCCTTGTTCTTCCGCCACCACCATTGCCGCATCTCTCTTGCGCTTTTGAGCTCCTTCGCAGCCCCCAAGTGTAGCTTTTGCAGATGCGCGTCAAAAGTCTCGCTCACAAGAACCAGATAGGGAAAAAGAAGATCACCAACGTGTTGACCAGCTGGGTGCCCTCTGAGTTCGAGCAGTCCGATCTAACCAAGGCCCAGGACAATGGATTTCTCGCCAAAGGTGACCAAGTCATCTTCCCCAGCACCGAACGCATCTCCAAGCCCCCAAGCGGATATCGGGTGATATTTCTTGCCTTTCTCTTGCGCGGCTTATCCTTTCCTGCCCACGAATTTCTTTGTGGGCTTCTCTTCATCTTTGGCGTGCAGCTTCACCAGCTCACGCCAAATTCTATTTTGCACATTGCTTGTTTCGTTACTCTTTGCGAGTCTTTCCTGGGAATCAAACCTCATTGGATTCTCTGGAAATATCTCTTCCACCTTCGCCCTAGTGTCTCCTTATCAAAAAACCCTGAGCTAGGCAGGGCTATTGTTTCTATACATGCTGAAGCACATTATTTGGAGTTTAACATGGCTACCTTGGTGCAACGTTGGAGGAAGAAGTGGTTTTATATCAAAGATCAGAAAAATTCTTCCTCTAACCAATACGGCATTGCCCCCTTTGATGCCAATAAAGATCTGAAGAAATTGTCATCTTGGGATTCTCCTCCCACAGAAGCTGAGATGGAAGATATCAAGCCCTTGTTGGCCTGCATCCAAGCTCTGAAGAGTGTGAGTGGAGGTGCGCTGTCTGGGACGCAGCTCATGGCGTTCTTTCTACAGCGGCGAATTCAGCCTCTTCAACATCGTGTTTCCAAGCTTTGGTCATACTCTGGCTCGGAGGATTCTTCTTGAGTGTCCGAAGAGGACATAGATAAGAAGGACCTCGACAAACAAGTGAGAGCTCTGACTACTCTCACAAAAGATGACGAGATTCCAGCGTTAGCAGCTGATTGCTTCGACTCCGAGCATCCCTTCCCTGCGGTATGTGCTCTTTCTTCTCATTTATTCGTCTTCTTGTATTTTGGTACTGCTTTCGTGACAGTTTTGCGACTTATTCTTGTGCAGGGCCACCAATTCTTTGTTTCCCGTCCTCCTCTTCTAGAGGGAGGACCCATTCAGGCTGATCCTATTTTTGCGGCTTCCGAAGCCCCCGAGGCTGACGAAAGCCAGGACGGAGATGATGCCGAAGTTTCGCTAGAAGAAGATAGTTCGACTACGTTGCGTCCTCCTGCACATTCTGAGAACCTAGCCTTGATAATAAGAGGAAACGTGTCGAAGAGCTTTTTTCTTCGAGTACCTCTGCTCCCAAAAATGCGGTCGGGGAGCCCTCTACTCCCAATTCTCCTGATGCTGAAATTTTCGACCTTTTGGACTCGTAAGTTTTGCTGATTTAAATACCTATCTTTTATTCGTCTTCTTTCTTTTGACTAATGCAAAGATTTTGCTTTTTGTTCCCTTTCCAGTGACAATGAGAACCCGAGAAAGGATGCTGCCACTTCTTCCTTTGTTGATACTTTTGCTGCCAATGAGCCACCTTCTCAAGAAGCTACTGTGGTGGTGAGGTCACCAGACGACCCTGTTAAGAAGGGTACCTCTTCTCGTGCTTCCAAACATCTAAAGAAGGCGACGATGGCGAGCACTTCCCTTGACACCCATTGACCAGTGGGTTCTCCTGATGATGTAAGTTCTGCGTCTCACGGCTTGCTCTGTTTATTGCTTTGAATTTTCCTTCTCATGCTTTCCTTTAGCATGTTCTGATGAAAAAATTCGTCTCTTTGGGCACTAAGTGCGTCGAGTTCCTGAAGGTTGCTCAGGCTTCTCGAGATAAGCCCCCTTTTTATGTTATGTCTTCTGCCTGTCTCATGTATCTTTCCATGATTTCTTATTCGCCTTTCCTTTCCTTGTTCCGTACTGCAGATGCTTTGATGGTGGCAAATGCTTGCATAGCGTCTCTAGAAGCCGAACTCAATGCCTCTAGAAAGGCTTGGACACTGCTACTGCTGCCAAGGTTGCGGCTGAGAAGTCTGCTAAGTCAGCAGCAGCCAAGGCAAAGAAAGCTGAGAAGGCACTTGCTGATGTTGATCAGGGGCGTATTCAAAGAGAACAAGCCATAACCAAACGCCTCAATCAGATTTTGACTCTTGCTGGTGGTAAGTACTGTGCTATTTGTCTATTTACTCATTTTTCTATTTGCGGATGTTTGCTCATTATCTCTTGCCTCTGTCTTTTGTGTTTTTGTAGAGTGCACTGGAGTACCTTTGGCGCCTTTACAGCCGAATGATGAAGATCCTCTGATGGCTGCGGTGAATTTGCTGGAGTTAAACTGGATATCGGTCCGGGAAATTCTCGAGCTGACTCGCTGCGTGCTAACGTGGATGTTTGTCAGGTTATGGCCGAAGAAAAGGGCGGATATGCCAGCTGATGATCTCAAGAAACTTGTGGAAACCTTCGACACCGTCGAAGATCCTATTCTGGCGATGAAGAGCCGTTCGGTGAAGCGACGTGTCGAAGGGGCCATTGCACTTGCTTAATCACACGGAGAGGAGGTGAATTGGGAAAAGGTTAGCTCTTCTCGTGCTCGACCTCTTTCGGAGCTGCTGGGCTTCTTCGAGAAGGCGAAGAAGTATGCACCAAGCATCGTGTCGATTATTACTCCCTCAGCCGCTTCTTCGACTTCCACACCGACCTCTTCGACTCCTGCGGCAAGTGCTTTGATGCCTCCGCCAAGCGCTGGTGCTGCTTCTTCCGCACCTTCTTCCACCATGGAGCTTGCTGCTGAGGTGGTGTAGATTTAGTATTTCTTTGTAGTTTCCTTTTCTTTTGATGTAGCGAACTCGTTTATATTTTGCCTGGAAATCAGTCAGGGAACTCTGCACTCTTTGTAAATACATCGCCTTTATGAAATGTCGTGCTTGTTTGCTTTTCTGAGTTGTTTTCCTCTTGTCTTCTTGCCTTCCAGCGTGAGTGTACTGGTGGACCGATGGATCATGGTTGTGAGTCGCCTCCTGCCGATGCGTTTCGCTCTGCGATTCCTTCGCCTCCTCGTTCTCCTTGCCGATGCACCGAATACTTGTTGAGGATTTTGGACCTCGAGGGCCGTTTGTCTTTAATGAAGCGTCAGGCAAAAACTGCTACGGACCAGGCCAGCAAATCTTATGGCTTGATGAAGCAGGTATCCATTCTGGAGGATAAAGTGTCAGGTCTGGTGGCCCAAGTTACACATCTGAAGGAGTGTGATTCTTTTCTTGTTGACTTCATCGACTCAGCTTGTGAGCAGCTGAAGTGTAGGTTTCTTGCAGACTTTCTCGAAATTATTGCTGCTGCTTTTGTCTCTGGTTTTTGATGATTTTGCGCCTTCCAGGTACTTGCTTACATCCTGCTGATGAAAACCGTCAAGTTGCCGAGCGAATCGCAGCTTTGGAGAAAGTATCGAAAGATACGACTTCTTTGTGGGCTGACCCGCGGTGCCGCAGTGCTGTCGTTCTCCTACAGGATCGTGCTCAGCACATTGGGGAGGCTATTGATGGTTGTCAAAGATCCTTGATGACCATGTACTTTGTTATGCTTCCCCGCAATCCTTTGTTAGGAAGCTTTAAGCAGCTACTCAATGTTTTCAAATCTAGTCAGCGAATTCATCAGCTGATAGAGCTCAACTTAGTGGCTGGTGCCAATTTTGCTCTTGGATGGATACGCAAGTGGCATCCAAGGCTGAATTATAGTTCTATGTCGCTAAGTTATCCCCCAGGGAGTGTGAGGCTGCAAGACCATATGGATGCTACGCTTCAACCGGCGAGGAGGATCATAGCTAGATTGCTTCAAGAGGATGCCGGGTTTTTCCGCAAGCACCATTACTTGAATCCCTTTGGGGTAGATGATTCAGATCAACCAATGTTGTAATGCTTTTATTGTATATATGCTTCGTGTGTAAAATGCGAGAGTTTCCGCTTCTGGGTCTTTTGCCAGAAGTTTTTGTTCTCAGGGCGTTTTGTGTTTGGTGCGTTTGCCACAATTTCGTTTGAGATATCGAAGACACGTAAACTCGAATAGGAGGAACTTTGTCTTTATTTATGCTTATAATGTAAGATACATGGGGTGTCCCAAGAGATCCGGCCAATGACCATTGTTCTGGATCTAGAGGGCATTGCCCTAGGATAGCTTGTGGCTTTATAGCCTTATTTTCTACTCTACTTTTGTGTACTTGTTGCCTATGTCGCCGATGTCCTTCCCTCTTCTCCTGTAGCTTCCCCTGGGTCTGACAGCTGTACCCGCAGTTTCTTCACCTCTGGCTCTGCTGTATGTCCTTTGAGTTGTTGTGCAGCTCCTATAGTCGCGCTTTTTGCCTTGTCTTTGGGTTCTCCATAGTTGGCCATCATGCCAAAATTTTGGGCCATCTTGTGGAATTCCTTGTCGCATAAATCCGAGAGTTCGAAGCTTCCTTTTACCATGATAATTCCATTGGGTCCTGGCATCTTGAGTACCAGGTAAGTATAGTGAGGCACTGCCATGAATCGCGAAAATTCGGGTCACCCGAGGATCGCGTGATATTGTGATGGCCAGTCCATGACTTTGAAGTCGAGCTTCTCTCTTCTGTAGTTTTGGCGATTCTCGAAACAAATGTTGAGTGCTATTCGACCTAATGGATAGTTAGCATTTCCTGGGACGATTCCGTGGAAGGAACAGTCGGTTGGTTTCAGGAACTCTAATGATATGTGCATTGCCCGGAGAGTCTTTGTGTGTTGGGGATATACCAAATAGGTATACCAGCGACGTAGTCCTAAATCAGCAAGCCAGGGTGGCCCATCAGGGGTGGTATGGCGGATTCGCCTACCGGGCGGCCCAGTTGCTGAAGTTGCCACGGCGGTACTGGACGCAGGCGCTTATGGCGGATCCGGAGATAGGCCCATGGCGGGTTGCGAAGATAGGCCCATGGCGGGTTACCTTGTAGTACACGCATAGGACTTAGTCTAGGACTCCAAGTTGTATCCGCTCTGGTACCAACGTGTAGCCCACGCCAGGCGCCTTTATAAGCCCGGCGTGGAGCAGCCCTTGAGGCATGTTCTAGTCATAAGGCCAATCGCATAGCGAAACAGCCAACCTCATCATTGTAATCGAGCACTTGTTGCCGTATAGTGAATTATAGCAGCACGTAGGGTCTCACCACCGTTGCGGGACCTGAAGCTGGGTAAACTCGTGCTACCACCGTCCCGGATCACTCCTCCGTGTTCACCCCCCTCCACAAACCGCCATACCCCTACCTCTATGGCAGATCTGTTGACGAAACCACGACAGTTGGCGCCCACCGTGGGGCATAGCGCGTCTGGAGCGCGGATCCAGGCTGGATCCGCCTTTGCAGGCATTGGCGACACCGTCGCCATCGGGCGCGTCCTCTACGATTCCGGCTTCCCCATCGTCCCAGCGGATAACCTCTGGGTGCCGGCTAGAGAAGACCCTGCTCGATTAACCGTCATCCGATTGGAGATATCCATATCTTCATCGGAGAGACAAACCCTACCCCCGCCACGGAAACCAATTTCCGGCGGATCGGTATGGCTGAAATCCCCAAACGGACCGCTTTTGAGCTGGATACGGAGGAGGACTCTTCTGATCTGGAACTTTTCAAGTTTTCTAGATCGGATCTGAAAAATAATCCCACCCACCCGCCCTAGAGGTAGAGGAAGTGGTGGAAGACTGCTGTGAATCCGCCATGAGTAATCTGGCGTTAGAGACACCGCGGTACTGCCTTGTTGCGTTTGCAGGTATCACTTCGGGATCTACCTCCAATGGAGAAGATAGCCCAGGTGAATCCATCCTAGAGGCACTTAACAAAAGTGGTGAATCGGATGACTGGGACAACAAGGGCTATGATTCTGACCATTATGACGCCGCCATGAGAAAAATCGAGGCGGAATTGGCGCAGCAGGCACTAGAAGAACAACAAGCAGCGGCCAAACAGGTGTTCGTGACCAACAAAGGAGATGACGCTGGGCAGACAACCGGTGATCCGCCATCTCATGCAGTCCATGACGGAGATGCCGGCAAAGAGCAGGGTAACCCGCCACCAGCCATTGATCCCGCCACGGAACAACTTCCTGAAATCCATGGTGGACCCAGGCCTCCGCAACCCGCCATCCCTGAGGACCAGCACCCAGAAGACTTCACGACCCCGCTGGATAAGGTCGTCTATGGAACTCTAGCGGATCCAATCACCCCTGACTATGTCAGGGATGTGAACGATCTCGAGAAGAAGAGGCGAGCACTCCTCAAGGAAGTGAAGCGAGTCGAGAAGATGGGCCAGCAGCTTGATGGTGACATTGCTAAAGCTCAAGACACGCTGAAGCGTGCAAGGAACATGGAGGAGAAGTATGTTACTCTCATCCAGAACCAGATGACCGAAGGAGGCGACCCGCAGCTAGTACAAAACCTTGAGTTCACTGTACCAACTGCGGAAACTCTGGCCAAGATGTATATCAAGAATCTGCCATATGTGGACAAGAACCGCGATGAAGTCAGGGCTACGCCCATTGAGAACATCGTGGCTGCAAAGGAGCTATTGGAGCATAATAAGAGTCCAACAGCCCTAGAGATGGCGGTGAAGCTGATGACCAAAGCATTAGTACAGCAGGAGAAGGCTACGTCGTCACGATGGCTCGAATCTGATCCCGCGCTATGCAGGTCCAGCACTGCCTCTAAAGCTCGGGGGGCTGGCAACTATGGTACGCCCCCTGATAACGAATCTCATACCGGATCCTCAGAAATCCGAAGAAGAGAAGCTCGCAACCGGGCGAATGCCATCCCAATATCCTCCGATGACAAACCTAATGGCAAAGGCCCACAGAGAAATCCATCGCCACCCCAGAAGAACTACCCTGCTTACGGATACCAACAAGACAATGCTGCCCCCCGCCACAAGACCATCATGCCGCCACCAAAGTATAAGACGTTTGAAGTCCCAAAGGGAGGAATCGTCATACGCGACAATGATGGCAAGCGAGGGCGAAGCCGTGACGCTGGACGCAGAGATGATCCGCCACGACGGGAAGCCAGCAGAGACGGCAGATCCAAGCGAAGGGAACGATCTCTCCATGACGACGGCACGCACCGTGGCGGCGACAAGGACAAGCATCGCTCCACTCGCCACCACGATAACAAAGGGCAAGGCTCCCGCCGCCATGACGACGATCCATCTCCACGAAGAATAGAGGGAAGCCATCATAGCTGCAGAGATCAGTCGCAGGACGGCGAGAGTAAAATATGATGTGACCCTTCGCCATCCCCACCTAGCAGCCCCCATGGTGGCGGCGGTGGCGGACCAGCAAGGTCACGAAACTCTCGTAAGGATCCACCGGACCAGAAGCCCTATGACGCCCGTACCCATCTATACAAGATTGCCAAGTCTCAAACAGCCTTCTTCCTCGGCCCAAAGTGCTTTGGACAACGGATTCATGATGAGCCCATCCCGCATGGGTTCAAGATCGAGAAAAATATCTGCCAGTACAATGGTGTCGACAGGCCTTTAACTTGGCTACAAGACTACTTCAATGCAGTACAGTTCACTGGGGGATCACCCAACGTTGCTGTCCGCTATTTGCCCCTGATGCTATCTGGCACTGCGAGGCAGTGGATCAATGACTTGGCAGAAAATTCCATCCAAACCTGGTTCGATATGCAAACTGCATTCACCGAAAACTTCAAGGGGACTTACAAGAGACCCCATAACATTGGTGACCTCCAACGGTGCCAACGGGCCGACGACGAGACCTCCCGAACTTTCCTTGCACGATGGCTAGATATGAAAAACTCCTGTGAAGGGGTTACCGACGAATCCGCCATCCTCGCATTTATTGACAGTTTGGAGAGAGGCCAACTGCTCCGCCATCGCCTGTTGCGGGAAAGGAACGAAGGGAAACTAACCCTAAATTCCATGATCACCATCGCAAGCAACTACGCGGCTGCCGACGATGACGCCCGCGAATCTCTGAAGGCTTCCGCCATCTAGAACACTGGAAAGCGGAACAACAGCAACAAATGGAAGAATCCGCCAGAAGAGCAGCCAGCTCCGGATGTGGTGGCCACAACCTTTGCTGATAAGGGTCAAAGCAGCCAGCGCGGCAGAGGATGCGGTACTAGCAGTGGCCAGCCGCGGAGCTCTACAGCTCCCGCTTCGGTGCCATCCGCCCCCGTGTCTTACGATGAGTACCGCGATATGCCATGCTTCGCCCATCATGACGCTTCAGGAAAGTGCAATCACACCAACCGGAACTGCAAGTTTGTCAACAACCTCAAGGCGGATCAAGAAGCTGGCTTCAAGCGCAGCCGACGACAACGGCCTTGTGGCAAAGGGAAAGCGGACAAAGACAAGGAGTCTAGGGATGGCAGTGATATGGATGAAGACCCAGTGCCCAAACCCGCCGAAAAGGCAGAGGGAGATGCTGGTAAGGCGAATCCAATCAAAAACAAGAAAGGAGCCTTTCACACATTCCTTGGACCCCCCACGGCAAAGGCACAGAGAGCCGCTATGCGCTCGCTCAACGCCACCGTGCCAAAAATCCGCCAGTACGTCCGATGGTCCGAAGTACCGGTGCACTGGAGCCGCGATGATCATCCAGAGCACATCCCAAAGGGATATTACGCCATGGTGGTATGCCCTGTGATCCACGGCTACGAGTTCTCCAAATGCTTAATGGATGGCGGCAGCAGCCTGAACATCATGTACGTGGAAACTCTGACAAAACTTGGCCTTACCAGAACGAAACTCCGCCATAGTGCGGTCACCTTTTATGGAGTGGTTCCTGGTCGCCAAGCCAAGTCCCTCGGGTCCATCACACTCAAGGTTGCCTTCGGTAGTGAGGAAAATTACCGTGAAGAGCCTATAACCTTTGAGGTAGTCCCGTTCAAAAGCACATACCACGTGATCTTCGGTCGCCCCGCTTTCCACAGCTTCCATGCCAGGCCATGTTACATCTACAATCAGCTGAAGATGCCAGGCCCAGATGGCATAATTACCGTTTATGGCAGTTTCAGAAAGGCAAAGGAGTGTGAGGAAGGAGAAGCCGCCTTCGCGGAAGCAGTCTTCTTCGGTGAGGAGTTCAAAGAAATCCATGCCGCTACGGACCCCGCGGAGATGCCGGCATCCAAGCAGGAGATTTCCGCCTCCCCGCCCACCTTCAAGCCTACAGTCGATACAAAACAGGTGGAACTTGTCGCTGGCGATGCCGCCAAGACCACCTCCATTGGGACAAACTTGTCCCCCAAATAGGAAAGCGCGCTCGTCGAGTTCCTCCGTGAGAACCGGGACATCTTTGCATGGCAGCCATCTGACATGATAGGTGTACCTAGGGAACTCGCCGAGCACGCTCTGCAGATAATTCCTGGCTCCAAGCCAGTAAGACAAGCCATGAGACGCTTCGGAGATGAAAAGCGCCGCGCCATAGCAAAGGAAATTTCCAAGCTGTTGAAAGCAGGCTTCATCAAGGAAGTGATCCATACTAAGTGGGTGGCAAATCCGGTGCTAGTTCCTAAGAAAAACACAAAAGTTCTGCGCATGTATGTAGATTACACTGGCCTGAACAAAGCGTGTCCAAAGGACCCTTTTCTCTTGCCTCGCATTGACCAAGTCATTGACTCGATGGCGGGATCGGAGCTGCTATATTTCTTAGATGCCTACTCAGCATACCACCAGATCAAGATGAAAAAGTCCGATCAGCTCGCTACATCATTCGTAACACCTTATGACACATATTGCTATGTCACAATGCCATTTGGTTGAAAAACGCAGGAGCAACGTATCCGCGCACTATGCAAAAGTGCCTGGCGGATCAAATCGGACGAAACATCCACGCATACGTGGACGACATCGCCGTTATGTCTAAAAAGTAAGATGGCCTTATAGCAGATTTGCAAGAGACCTTCGACAATCTAAGGAAGTACAACATGATGCTTAACCCCATGAAGTGTGTCTTCGGGGTGCCAGCGGGACAACTTCTAGGATTCATCGTCTCCCACCGCGGAATTGATGCTAACCCGAAAAAGATCAAGGCAATCCTCGACATCTCCTGGCCCATAGATCTAAAAGATGTACAGCGACTCACAGGCTGCGTGGCAGCAGTGAGCAGATTCATCAGTCGTCTTGGTGAGAAGGCTTTGCCACTCTACAAGCTGATTAAGAAATCAGACGAATTCATCTAGACCGACGAGGCAAACACTGCGCTTAAGGATCTGAAGAGAGTGTTATCCACTGCACCAATCCTAGCGGCTCCCGAAGACCAGGAACCCATGTTACTATACATGGCGGCAACCAACAGGGTGGTCAGCATCGTCATCGTGGTAGAGCGTAAGGAAGAAGCGCAGGAGTATGGTGTACAGTGACCAGTCTACTATGTCAGCGAGGTCCTAACGGAATCCAAGCAGCGCTACCCTCACTACCAAAAGTTGGCATACGGAGTTTTCCTAGCTTCTCGTAAGTTAAGGCATTACTTCTATGACCATAAAATCACAGTGGTGAGCAAGGCCCCACTGAAGGACATCATCAACAACAGCGATGCAACAGGACGAGTTGCAAAGTGGGGCATTGAATTGGCCTCTTTCGACATCGACTACAAGTCTCGCACCGCCATCAAGTCTCAGGCTTTGGCGGAATTTATGGCGGATTGGAAGGAAGCGCAGGAAACTACGCCCGTCCCAGAACCAGAGCATTGGGTGATGCACTTTGATGGTTCAAAGCTGCTACATGGCTCGGGGGCTGGAGTGACACTTAGATCTCCCAAGGGAGATGAGCTAAGCTATGTTCTCCAGATCCACTTCCCCACCACCAACAACATCGCGGAGTATGAAGCACTACTGCACGGGCTACGTGTCGCAAAGGAGATCGGCGTACAACACATTATGTGTTGCGGAGATTCTGACCTTGTCGCCCAGCAGGCGGCTGGCATATACAAAGCTCGGAACGAAGTTATGGCAGCATACAGAGACGAAGTGGACAAGATGGCAAAAAGTTTCCTCGGGTACGATATCAAGCACATACGGCGAGAAGATAACATGGCGGCCGACACCTTGTCCAAACTAGGATCTAGCCGTAAGGTAGTTCCGCTAGGCGTATTCCTCGAGCATCTGCGCGTACCATCGGTAAGGATGGTGGATCCAGAAAATCCGGAGCTAGCAAGCTCCCCCGTTATGGCGGTTTTGCCTAGCAATCCGCCATGGGCAGAGCCCTACCTAGAATACCTAATGAATAAGAAGTTACCCAAAGACGAAGTCCAAAAGAGACAAATCGAGCGTAGAGCCAAAGCGTACACCATCATAGATGGCCAGCTCTACAAACGAAGCACCTCGGGAGTTTTCATGAAGTGCATATCCCAAGTGGATGGAATCAAAATACTAAGAGAGATCCACGAAGGCGAATGTGGGCATCACACCGCCGCCAGATCCCTAGTAGCTAAAGCATTCCTCCATGGTTTCTATTGGCCAACAGCCAAGGCAGATGCAGACCGTATCGTGGAGCTCTGCCACGGTTGCCAGATGTACTCCAAGCAAACCCATATGCCCACCACAGCACTGCATACGATACCTATAACCTGGCCTTTTGCAGTCTGGGGGCTGGACATGGTGGGTGCGCTAAAAACAGCACCTTCGGGATTTACGCACCTCCTGGTAGCGGTAGACAAATTCACGAAGTGGGTGGAAGCTAAGCCCATCAGAAAGCTTGATGGCAAAACCGCCCTTAAATTTGTCAAGGACATTGTGGTTAGATTCGGCATCCCACATAGCATCATCACCGACAATGGCACTAACTTGTCTCAGGGAGAAGTTGAAGAATACTGCCATCACAACGGAATCCGCCTCGACCTAGCATCTGTGGCACATCCACAGTCTAATGGCCAAGTTGAACGGACCAACGGACTAATCATGTCAGGGATCAAGCCACGCCTAGAAGCACCGCTACATAGAGCAGCTGGAGCCTGGGCAGAAGAGTTGCCATCTGTGCTATGGAGTCTACGGACCACGCCAAACAGATCAACTGGCCTTACCCCTTTCTTTTTAGTCTACGGAGCAGGGGCAATCTTGCCGAGTGATGTTCAGTATGATTCTCCAAGAGTCAAGGCCTACAAGGAAGAAGATGCAGAAGCGTCCAGACAACTATCTGTGGACCTGCTGGAAGAAGAACGAGACCTAGTAGCCTAGAGATCCGCCATCTACCAGCAGAATCTCCGCCGCTATCACAGCCGGTGAGTTCGCCAACGCTCGTTCAAAGAGGGTGACCTGGTGCTGCGCCTCAAACAGCAGAAGTCCCACAAGCTATCCCCGCCTTGGGAAGGACCCTTCGTCATCAACAAAGCTCTACTGAATGGTTCCTACTACCTCGTTGATATTCGCGAGTTAGATAAGCGACCCAGTAAGAAGCGCGAGCAAAGAGACCCTGACGATATCTACGACGAGACAGATCGTCCATGGAACATCGCACAGCTACGTCCTTTCTACACTTAGCACTTATCTAGCTATGTAATAGGCACCTCTATATGATCAATAAAATAAAGCATTTGGTTCACTCTTGATTTTCTCTGAGTCTTTTACCTCCTTTATTATTCATTTAGATCGTATAGAACCTTTTGCGCAATTGTGCTTTGCACTTGCATCTTTTTTAAAAAACGCCATAAGCGGTCCGCATAGCCTTTTTTTATGTTTTGATCTCCATTCGATGTTTTCTATGTGGATTCCCAAGCAGTGACTTTTTGACGGTCTAAGCCGCCATCTGCTAAGGGTTCTGGACGGTTGCTATTAAGTATCGTCGCCCTAGCGGATTGTTCATGCGAAGATTTCGCCATCTCACGAAAAGTCAAGCACAGAGAGCCGGATGGCGGATCGCATAATCCTACGCGTGATTTTTTTTCAAAAGTGTTGTTTTTTGGGCATGTCAAAAATAGCAAGTTGCATAAAAATAGGCCTGGCAGTTTCTTCGCACAATTAAAACCACTTCATAAAACAAGCTGCAAGAGTTCAAAAGCATTCCACTGATCCGCCATAAGCAGATCAGTCACAGTGCACAAACATTCACACGCAGTTTAAGTTTAAATTACAGACCCACTCAGGGGCCGAATTGATGCAAAGTATTTTTTTCTTGCCATATTGCAGGGCACATCTCAAGAAGATGGCGGAACCTTGGAGGACACCTCATCACCGCCATCACCACCTGTAGTAGATGCGGAGACTGATGCCGAAGCCTGGCTTGGCGATCCTGGCAGCTCGTACGCTTCATAGTATATGTTTAGCTGAGTGCCAAGGGCACACAGTTGATCGTATCCAAGCACGTTCTGCCGGATGGCGGCCTCATTCACCAGTGCACCATCCTCGCCGCTCTCCGGGATGCCAAAGGTGAGCAGTTCCAGGTCCATCTCGGGGTAGTGGGCCTTCGCCAAGGTCAAAGCTGTCCTGGCACCACCCCGAGCAGAGGACCAGCAGTCTGCCACCAGCCCGGGCACCAGCAGCAGCTTCTGTGTGAGCGCAATGGCGGAGAGGTTGGAAGAACCCGCTATCTGCAGGCTCCCGCACGCCTGACGACCAGCGTTGAGAAGGCCATCAAGCTCCTTCTTCGCTGCATCAGTGGCCGTGCACAAACCTTCGGCGGTATCCACCTCGCTTTGCCCCAGGGCGGCTGCATAGCGGAAAGAAAAGATGCGTCAAATACGGCATAGCAGAAATTGAAAACTTTACAATATAAGAAGTGGTACCTAGCAGGTTGTCCTGGAAGTGATGGAGGATCTCGTTAAAACCCGCGTGTCGCTGTTCAAAAACAGCGGCAGCTTTGCGGGGATCCTCTATCTCCTTCTCCCTCTTCAGGTTCAAGCGCTCCTGATCCTTGAGCTGCTCTTCGAGGGAGGTGTTTGCGGCCAGAGACTTCTGGAGCTGTTGGTGCAGTCCATCCATTGCAATGGCGTGGCCCTTCTCCACCCCCTCAAGTTTGGACTTGAGCGCGGCAGCATCTGCATGGCGGAATTATCAGCGCGGCATTGATCGAATAAGCATAAAGGAAAACAAACTTGTTAAGGTGCATTACCGCTATTCTTGAGCTCCTGCTGCAAGTCCGCCACAAGAGCGCTTTTGTCTGCCAGCTCCTTCTCTTGCGAGCTGACAACCTGGACCAGGTCCTCCACCACCTTCTTGTAGTTCTGGCAAAATAATTTGAAGTGTTAGTCACTCTGAGAGCTTTATGCCGGATAATCATCCGCCATAACGCTCGGGGGCTACTCACGATGATTTTTTAAGTCTCTTAGAGCATTATGCCGGATAGTATCCATCATAATGCTCGGGGGCTACTTATGCTGATTTTGTCTTTCTAAGAGCTTTATGCCGGATCATTATCCGCCATAACGCTCGGGGGCTACTCAGTATGAAATTTAAAAAGTTCTCTATAGAGCACTGTGTGAACTACCAGCGCTCGGGGGCTATGCTATTCAAAAACTTTACAGAAGTTTCTCTTGGAGCCCCATAGCGGATCGCATATGAGAATCCGCTATGGCGCTCGGGGGCTACTGGGAGTACATACCTTCTTCATGGTAGCTATTTTCTCAACAAAAGCGGCAATACCGCTGGATAGCTGGTTGCTGGCATCTTCCTGGCTAGAAATAAGGTTGACGACCTCAAGTTGCTTTTGTCTCCAAAATAAACTGCCCCCCGTCGGAGCATCCGCCACTTGACCCTGAAACGAGCCAGAAGCCTTTTCGCTTTGGACGACATCATTAGCCGCAGCTTCAGTCGTTGGGTTGGCTTCTGGCGTTGGGCCAAACTGACCACCAGCATCCTCCATATCGATATCGATACGAACGGAGGAGGGAATTGGTATGTCAGGGGTGAGTGGGATTGCGGCGGGGGAGGGCTTGGCTCGCTTGGATGACGGCTCCTTGACAGTAGGTTTCTTCCTTCTGAGTAAAGGAGGATTAGAAGTGAAAAGCAGCAACAATGGAGGAGGACATTGAAAGGCTACCTTGACTTGGGCAGATTGATAGTAGCGGTATTCTCGGATGGCGTTTCTAGCTCCGCCCTGCATTGAGCCTCGAAACGACGGGAATCAACAGATTTCCCGCCACCACCGCGAGTTTTCCCGCTACTAGCCCGCTTCTTGGGAATCACCTTCTCCTGGGTCGTGTGAGCTGTGTCATCCACATTCCCCGCCATCTCCTCTTTGTTCCCGCTAGAGTGAACAACTTCCTCCTTAGCGGTAGATTTGGTGTTGGAACGGCGAAGGGGATGGGCAAAGTGTGCAGGACCAAGTGATTTGAGCTAACAAAAGAAAAATGTTATTTCTTATGAAATATAAAGTATCATATGGTACTATGGCGGAAAGGGAACTTACCAAAGGGCAGCTGCCATTCTCAAACATAGCCATGCCAAACTTCAAAGGCTTCTTCCTAGGAGACTTCATCAGAGAACGGATGCGCTTCTCGACCACTTTAGGGTCCAGCTCCTGGTCTGAACAACGCATGCCATCATTTGCACCAGTATACTCGTGCATCAGGCTATCGCGGTGTTGGAGCGGCTGAATCCGCCGGGATATCCAGCAGTTGATGGTGTCGATTCCTTTCAAGCCATCCACAGATAGCTTGGCGATCCGCCGAGCCAAGAGCTTGACATAGGGAGTGGCGGATTCGTCGTTGATAGCCATCCAGGAGTCGCGGGATTTAGCAGCTATGTTCTTAAAGGGAGGGAGGCCACGGGCTTGAGATGGCGCGGGCTTATCCGCCATGTAGAACCAGGACCTTCTCCATCCTATGGCGGAATCCAGAGGCATGATGAAGGGGTATTCCTTGGACCTTCGTGGAAGGAAGCAAACCGTTCCGCAGGTATGAAGGGATCCGTCATCTTCATAATTGGCCCGCACAGAGAAGAAAAGTTGGAAGAGGTCTACCCTGGGGCGGATCCCGAGGTATCCCTCGCACAAAGCTGCGTAGCCCGCCATAGACACCAAGCTGTTTGGTGATAGGTGGTGGAGTTGCAGTCCGTAGAATTTCAAAAGATTAGTAAAGAAAAGAGATGGAGGCATACTGAGACCCCTCTCCACGTGAGATTTGAGCATCACGATCTCAGAGGGGTTGGGGATAGGCACCGGGGCCTTGAAGTCGGTCCGCCATCCAGATTCAGCTTGAGGAGCCACGGTGCCCTCGCCTTCCATGGCTTGGATGTCAGTGTCCTTGACATGGGATTTTTGCCAATACCCATGGAGGTTCTGGGGAATCAGCTCTTCTTCGTCCTCGGCTCCTTCCTCCTCAGCTTCACCCTCCGCTTCCTTGTCTGCGGGATCGTCTGTGTTTGTTCCCGCCATCTCTTCTTCGGCTTCGGACATAATGTTCTCTGGATCTAAATCCGCCATTGCAGGATGTGTTCCCTGAGCTGACTGTTGCAGGGGGGAATCCTCCTCCTCAGCTTCGGAATGGTGGCGGGAAGGTGATCCGGGGTTCATGGCATTGAGCGAAAGGAAGACTCCACTATGAAATCCTTGAAGTGCTCGAGCAAGCTATTCCGGCGGAAATAGCTACCGGAGGCGAGGTTTTCCGCGGTGGCTCATCGGAGATGACGTGGCTCTCGTGGCGGCGCTGAAGAGAGAGAATGCGACAGGGGCAAATGAGGGGTGACCGGCCGGGGGTGAGAGGCCGGGGTATATATAGACCCTGGGCCTCGAGATTCGTGCCCGCCATCACCACCGTGTCGAGATTCGTGCCCGCCATCACGACCGTGTCGAGATTCGTGCCCGCCATCACCACCGTGTCGAGATTCGTGCCCGCCATCACCACCGTGTCGAGATTCGGGCCTAGATGAGGGGTGATCGCAGAAACCCTAATCCGGTGACACGTGTCGAGGGGTAAGAAAGTAACTTCAGTGAAAACAGTACGTGCGCTGTAAGTTTTGCCCTAGAAGGAACTATGTGCCTAAATTTACGGCAGATTTCCACGGTATGATCCAATGGATCCCGGAAATCTCGCTAAGATAACTACGTCGCCCGATCCGTTATTTACGGTGGATTAATAGATGGAAGAAGGAACATCAAGATGACCGCCATCCCAGCATAGAAGAGAAGAAGTGCTATGGCGGAAGTATCTCACCAAAAGCATGCATGGCGAATGAAGATGGCAATCTTGAAGTTCCGTGGGGGCTACTGTTGGGGATATACCAAATAGGTATACCAACGACGTAGTCCTAAATCAGCAAGCCAGGGTGGCCCATCAGGGGTGGTATGGCGGATTCGCCTACCGGGCGGCCCAGTTGCTGAAGTTGCCACGACGGTACTGGACGCAGGCGCTTATGGCAGATCCGGAGACAGGCCCATGGCGGGTTGCGGAGACAGGCCCATGGCGGGTTACCTTGTAGTACACGCATAGGACTTAGTCTAGGACTCCAAGTTGTATCCGCTCCGGTACCAACGTGTAGCCCACGCCAGGCGCCTTTATAAGCCCGGCGTGGAGCAGCCCTTGAGGCACGTTCTAGTCATAAGGCCAATTGCATAGCGAAACAGCCAACCTCATCATTGTAATCGAGCACTTGTTGCCGTATAGTGAATTATAGCAGCACGTAGGGTCTTGCCACCATTGCGGGACTTGAAGCTGGGTAAACTCATGCTACCACCATCCCGGATCGCTCCTCCGTGTTCACCCCCTCCACAAACCGCCATACCCCTACCTCTATGGCAGATCTATTGACGAAACCACGACATTGTGTATATAAGATTTATTCCGCTTCCTGCATCCATGAATACTCTATCGACGTCGTATGTCCCAATTTGAGCTTTGAGTACCAGAGGCGCGTTTCCCGGCCGAGGTACTGTTATGGGGTGATCATCCCTGCTGAATTCTATGGTTTGTTCCGACCAGTGTAAATATTCTATTGTTGCTGGAGGCGATGTTACTGCTAGGTTAACTTGGCAAGTTATGCTCTTTTCTTCTTTGTTTGACTTTGGCACTGGTTGTATCATTGCTGTGATGTGCCCTTTGGATGGGACATATCCTCCATCATTGTCGTGTCCCTGATTTAGTTGATCCTAACCTTGGGAGGCTCCGTTGTTTGCTTGTTGATCTTTTGCAGATGCGTTGTTGGTGTTCCCTTCGTATCCTTGTCTCTTTGCTTCGGTTTGTTTGCTTATTGCTGCCTCCTGGAGTTTCAAGAATGTCGTGCAATCTTTCATTGCGTGTCTTGACACTCGTTTTCCATCAATGAACGCGGAGTGTATATGGCATGGTCCATTTAGCATATCCTCTGGTGATGGGTTGTACTCTCTAGGTTCTTTTGTCTGAAACCTATATGGCATGAGTTCCTCCCAGCTTCCAATTGTTCCTTTTTCTAATTTGCTCAACCATGACCTTGTTGCGCCAGTGAGGTGTAATTGCAAACTTTGCATTGTTGTTTCCTTTGTTCCTCCCAATATCTTTACTGCCTGTAGATAATCTGAGAGCCATGGCTGTGGCTCCTGAGATCCATCATATTTTTGCTGATCATGGGGTAGTTTGAAACCCTTGGGTACTAGCGTGGTGTGAACCCTATGAGTAAAGCATGATGCCCCCTTCTCCTTTTCATTGTCTTCATAGTCATATGCTTTGGTGGGAGTCCTGGACCTTCGGGTTCCTCCGTGCTTTGGGCTTTTGTGTTGCGTTGGCGATGGTGTTCTAGATCGTCGGCTACCACTTATGTGCCGAGGACTGTTGTGACAGTGTGGTGACCTTGGTTTATGTGTTCCTTTATTGCGGTGTGCCTCCTCTTCTTTCGTTGACAATTTGTTGCCTACCATCTTCAAACCTTGCAGTGCTTCCCGGTGCATGTGTTCCCTTGGGTCTCCTGGATTTGGCTGTGTTGTGTGCAGATATGCCTGAGCTGCCACAAGTGCTGCTTCTGGTGTCTTTGGTATAATGTTCCCTTGCTCGTCGACCAATAGGAAGGATGCGTCAAGGTTCTTGGAGAGGCTTTGCCTTTCTGAGTACTCGAGGTTTTCAAACCTTGATCCATGTCGGCGATGCCTTCTGCTATTTGTGTATGATGCATCGATGCGTGCTCTATGGTAAGCTGCGCTTGCTTCAATGGCTGAATCTCTTCGCTTCTGTATTTCAATTCTCTCTTTTGCTAGTTGCTTTGACTGCTATCTTAAGGCATAATGATATCCTAATAGCATATTCTTACTTGCATCTGTTGGTATTGGCGTGCCGTGCTCCACAACTGTTTTGATTATCCTCCACTCTTCGACTGATAGTCGAACTTTTTCCCTACTTGCAAGGGAATCTGCGGTTTCTCCTTCTACTAAGTGATTAGCCCCTCTGTTTATGTTTGCTGGGTTGAGCACTGGATTGTTGTTTTCGTCGAGTTCTTCTGAGTTGTCTCCTATAATAGCGAGTACTTGGTACCGATTGTCGAACTTTCTGTTGAAGCTTGAGAAGATTGAATCATCATCCTCATGAAGCTCAAATCCTGTCTTCCAGGTGTGTGTTGATTTGTCTGAAGTATCGTCATGGTAGATCATGAGGTCTTCGAGTTGATCTCCTAAGTCGAAATTCTCCATGGTTTCGTCGACTTCTGTGATTTTTCCTTCTTCTATTTCTGTTGCTGTAAAGCTGACCGGCGAGTTTATCTCGCTGGAAGAGCCCACTGATGATTCTGACACTGCAATTATCTTGGATTCGCTTGCCGATGGACCTGGTTTCGCCAGATCTGAAAGGCGAATCGAACCTAAAGATCCGACGCAAAAGTTTAGACTCCCGATCGTCAGGTCCATATCTTGATCCATGCTCTCGAATATTGGAGTGAAGTTTGACTGGTGAGGTTGAAAATCGACGGTTCCGAAGGATATCTGGTCTTCCTCGACTTCTGAATTGCTGTTGGCTAAAAGCGAAAAAGCCGTCGAATTCATGATTCCAACGCCCAGAGTCCCCACGGTCGGTGCCAATTGACGATGGTTAACTCGATAAATGTCCTAGATGAAGGACTTAGGATCAGGGGAATAGGGCGTCGGATGAACTCAAAGGTAAATCAGTCAAACAAGGTGTATATTGAAAGTAAACTTGGCGGTGAACTTGGGTTGCTTTCAATCTGGCCCTCACCGTCCTCTCCTGGCCCCTATATATAGGTGGCTAGGTCTCAAGGAACATGAGGGGTCCAATACGTATTACAACATCGGTATACGACATGAACTCATATCTCAACTAGGATTACACTTGGGCCTAGCTTAACGGGCCTCAGGGGTACTCAAGTAATGGGCTCTATTATCTATACCCTTGTCACCAGCAGAACAACAATCATTGTTCGATCAACGATGTGTTTCAGTTCAATGGGTATTTCTATAGAGAAGAAGTATATCCCTTGTGAATAATGAAAGAATTTTTCAGATATATGAAAATTCTAATGTGAAATTCATATGATCAACAAGAAACTCAAAAAACAAATCATTCAAAAACACGGGAAGGGCTTATCAAAACTATTTTTGCAAATAATCTCTTCAAATCATTTGGATTTTTGAAACATTGTCTTCTATTTGGACAATGGTGCTTCTTCAGAACCTGAGGTCCAGGGTCAAGTATAACCTTCGAACTGCATTATCTTGCAGTTGTCAGGCAAGTTCACTCTTGCTCATACCTATTGATTATTTTCAAAAGTACCAATTGAGTAGTATTTCATACCACTTGCATCAAAGTACTACTTTCAAATAAACTGGTGGATGATGGAACCATGGATTGGTTGTATGATACGAGCATCGTACGGTGGAGGTTCCATTATACCGGGAATGCATAGGACTTAATAACAACTGTTGTCAGTCATTCCAAAGCGCAGTAAATCACACTGACCACATAACTTGGTATGGGAGAAGCGAATCAGAAGTTACTTCCGAGTTTCGTATATCCTCAGAGGCATAGTCGGATTGAGATTCCTTTCAGGGAAAATCAATGGGTGGGAGCCCATGGTAAACATCCCTACTCTATGCTACTGACAAGGGTATAGATAATAGAGCCCGTCGGTTGAGTACCCCTGAGGCCCGTTAAGTTAGGCCCAATTGTAATACTAGTCGAAATACGAGTTCATGTCGTATGTCGATATTGTAATCTGTATCGGATCCCACCCGATCCTCGAGACCTGGCCATCAATATATAGGGGCCAGGAGGGGACGGTGTGGGACAGATTGAAAGCAAGCCAGGTTCAATACCCACGTTTACTTTCATAGCCACCTTGTTTGACTGAGTTTACCTTCGAGTTCATCTGACGCCCTATCTCCCCGATCCTAAGTCCTTCATCTAGGACATTTGTCAAGTTTAACCCTCGTCAATTGGCGCCGACCATGGGGATCGAGGGCATTGGAATCATGAATTCGACGACTTTTTCACTTTCAACCAATAGCAATCCAGAAGTCGATGAAAATCAAGAGATGGAACTGACGTTCGGAAGTCTAAGCTTCTACACCGGACCTTCGCCTTTCGGATCCGATGAAATCAATTCCATCGGCAAGCAAAACCGAGAGAATCACAGCATCTGGATCATCTGTAGGATCTTCTAGCGAGGCAAACTCGCCCGTCAGCCTAGCAGCAACAGAAAATCTGCAGGAAAAATTTGAGGAACCCGACGAAATCGGGCAAAAGACCATCATGGAAGCAGCAGCGGACAAATCAAGGGACATCGCCAGTGGAAGCAGCGGCGTCTCCAGAAGCATACACCAATTATGCGTCATCATCACTGAAGCAGCAAAAGAAGAAAACAATCACGCCGGCAACGAGGAGGTCGACATGCAAGTCGACAAAATAAGGAGCAATGGCAAGAAAGAGAAGGAGAAAGTGCATGTTTCAGCCGGAGAGTGGAGAATGATCATGACAGCTATCAACCACGGGACTGATGTACCCATAGATTCGTGCCCGCCATCACCACCGTGTCGAGATTCGTGCCCGCCATCACCACCGTGTCGAGATTCGTGCCCGCCATCACCACCGTGTCGAGATTCGGGCCTAGATGAGGGGTGATCGCAGAAACCCTAATCCGGTGACACGTGTCGAGGGGTAAGAAAGTAACTTCAGTGAAAACAGTACGTGCGCTGTAAGTTTTGCCCTAGAAGGAACTATGTGCCTAAATTTACGGCAGATTTCCACGGTATGATCCAATGGATCCCGGAAATCTCGCTAAGATAACTACGTCGCCCGATCCGTTATTTACGGTGGATTAATAGATGGAAGAAGGAACATCAAGATGACCGCCATCCCAGCATAGAAGAGAAGAAGTGCTATGGCGGAAGTATCTCACCAAAAGCATGCATGGCGAATGAAGATGGCAATCTTGAAGTTCCGTGGGGGCTACTGTTGGGGATATACCAAATAGGTATACCAACGACGTAGTCCTAAATCAGCAAGCCAGGGTGGCCCATCAGGGGTGGTATGGCGGATTCGCCTACCGGGCGGCCCAGTTGCTGAAGTTGCCACGACGGTACTGGACGCAGGCGCTTATGGCAGATCCGGAGACAGGCCCATGGCGGGTTGCGGAGACAGGCCCATGGCGGGTTACCTTGTAGTACACGCATAGGACTTAGTCTAGGACTCCAAGTTGTATCCGCTCCGGTACCAACGTGTAGCCCACGCCAGGCGCCTTTATAAGCCCGGCGTGGAGCAGCCCTTGAGGCACGTTCTAGTCATAAGGCCAATTGCATAGCGAAACAGCCAACCTCATCATTGTAATCGAGCACTTGTTGCCGTATAGTGAATTATAGCAGTACGTAGGGTCTTGCCACCATTGCGGGACTTGAAGCTGGGTAAACTCATGCTACCACCATCCCGGATCGCTCCTCCGTGTTCACCCCCTCCACAAACCGCCATACCCCTACCTCTATGGCAGATCTATTGACGAAACCACGACATTGTGTATATAAGATTTATTCCGCTTCCTGCATCCATGAATACTCTATCGACGTCGTATGTCCCAATTTGAGCTTTGAGTACCAGAGGCGCGTTTCCCGGCCGAGGTACTGTTATGGGGTGATCATCCCTGCTGAATTCTATGGTTTGTTCCGACCAGTGTAAATATTCTATTGTTGCTGGAGGCGATGTTACTGCTAGGTTAACTTGGCAAGTTATGCTCTTTTCTTCTTTGTTTGACTTTGGCACTGGTTGTATCATTGCTGTGATGTGCCCTTTGGATGGGACATATCCTCCATCATTGTCGTGTCCCTGATTTAGTTGATCCTAACCTTGGGAGGCTCCGTTGTTTGCTTGTTGATCTTTTGCAGATGCGTTGTTGGTGTTCCCTTCGTATCCTTGTCTCTTTGCTTCGGTTTGTTTGCTTATTGCTGCCTCCTGGAGTTTCAAGAATGTCGTGCAATCTTTCATTGCGTGTCTTGACACTCTTTTTCCATCAATGAACGCGGAGTGTATATGGCATGGTCCATTTAGCATATCCTCTGGTGATGGGTTGTACTCTCTAGGTTCTTTTGTCTGAAACCTATATGGCATGAGTTCCTCCCAGCTTCCAATTGTTCCTTTTTCTAATTTGCTCAACCATGACCTTGTTGCGCCAGTGAGGTGTAATTGCAAACTTTGCATTGCTGTTTCCTTTGTTCCTCCCAATATCTTTACTGCCTGTAGATAATCTGAGAGCCATGGCTGTGGCTCCTGAGATCCATCATATTTTTGCTGATCATGGGGTAGTTTGAAACCCTTGGGTACTAGCGTGGTGTGAACCCTATGAGTAAAGCATGATGCCCCCTTCTCCTTTTCATTGTCTTCATAGTCATATGCTTTGGTGGGAGTCCTGGACCTTCGGGTTCCTCCGTGCTTTGGGCTTTTGTGTCGCGTTGGCGATGGTGTTCTAGATCGTCGGCTACCACTTATGTGCCGAGGACTGTTGTGACAGTGTGGTGACCTTGGTTTATGTGTTCCTTTATTGCGGTGTGCCTCCTCTTCTTTCGTTGACAATTTGTTGCCTACCATCTTCAAACCTTGCAGTGCTTCCCGGTGCATGTGTTCCCTTGGGTCTCCTGGATTTGGCTGTGTTGTGTGCAGATATGCCTGAGCTGCCACAAGTGCTGCTTCTGGTGTCTTTGGTATAATGTTCCCTTGCTCGTCGACCAATAGGAAGGATGCGTCAAGGTTCTTGGAGAGGCTTTGCCTTTTTGAGTACTCGAGGTTTTCAAACCTTGATCCATGTCGGCGATGCCTTCTGCTATTTGTGTATGATGCATCGATGCGTGCTCTATGGTAAGCTGCGCTTGCTTCAATGGCTGAATCTCTTCGCTTCTGTATTTCAATTCTCTCTTTTGCTAGTTGCTTTGACTGCTATCTTAAGGCATAATGATATCCTAATAGCATATTCTTACTTGCATCTGTTGGTATTGGCGTGCCGTGCTCCACAACTGTTTTGATTATCCTCCACTCTTCGACTGATAGTCGAACTTTTTCCCTACTTGCAAGGGAATCTGCGGTTTCTCCTTCTACTAAGTGATTAGCCCCTCTGTTTATGTTTGCTGGGTTGAGCACTGGATTGTTGTTTTCGTCGAGTTCTTCTGAGTTGTCTCCTATAATAGCGAGTACTTGGTACCGATTGTCGAACTTTCTGTTGAAGCTTGAGAAGATTGAATCATCATCCTCATGAAGCTCAAATCCTGTCTTCCAGGTGTGTGTTGATTTGTCTGAAGTATCGTCATGGTAGATCATGAGGTCTTCGAGTTGATCTCCTAAGTCGAAATTCTCCATGGTTTCGTCGACTTCTGTGATTTTTCCTTCTTCTATTTCTGTTGCTGTAAAGCTGACCGGCGAGTTTATCTCGCTGGAAGAGCCCACTGATGATTCTGACACTGCAATTATCTTGGATTCGCTTGCCGATGGACCTGGTTTCGCCAGATCTGAAAGGCGAATCGAACCTAAAGATCCGACGCAAAAGTTTAGACTCCCGATCGTCAGGTCCATATCTTGATCCATGCTCTCGAATATTGGAGTGAAGTTTGACTGGTGAGGTTGAAAATCGACGGTTCCGAAGGATATCTGGTCTTCCTCGACTTCTGAATTGCTGTTGGCTAAAAGCGAAAAAGCCGTCGAATTCATGATTCCAACGCCCAGAGTCCCCACGGTCGGTGCCAATTGACGATGGTTAACTCGATAAATGTCCTAGATGAAGGACTTAGGATCAGGGGAATAGGGCGTCGGATGAACTCAAAGGTAAATCAGTCAAACAAGGTGTATATTGAAAGTAAACTTGGCGGTGAACTTGGGTTGCTTTCAATCTGGCCCTCACCGTCCTCTCCTGGCCCCTATATATAGGTGGCTAGGTCTCAAGGAACATGAGGGGTCCAATACGTATTACAACATCGGTATACGACATGAACTCATATCTCAACTAGGATTACACTTGGGCCTAGCTTAACGGGCCTCAGGGGTACTCAAGTAACGGGCTCTATTATCTATACCCTTGTCACCAGCAGAACAACAATCATTGTTCGATCAACGATGTGTTTCAGTTCAATGGGTATTTCTATAGAGAAGAAGTATATCCCTTGTGAATAATGAAAGAATTTTTCAGATATATGAAAATTCTAATGTGAAATTCATATGATCAACAAGAAACTCAAAAAACAAATCATTCAAAAACACGGGAAGGGCTTATCAAAACTATTTTTGCAAATAATCTCTTCAAATCATTTGGATTTTTGAAACATTGTCTTCTATTCGGACAATGGTGCTTCTTCAGAACCTGAGGTCCAGGGTCAAGTATAACCTTCGAACTGCATTATCTTGCAGTTGTCAGGCAAGTTCACTCTTGCTCATACCTATTGATTATTTTCAAAAGTACCAATTGAGTAGTATTTCATACCACTTGCATCAAAGTACTACTTTCAAATAAACTGGTGGATGATGGAACCATGGATTGGTTGTATGATACGAGCATCGTACGGTGGAGGTTCCATTATACCGGGAATGCATAGGACTTAATAACAACTGTTGTCAGTCATTCCAAAGCGCAGTAAATCACACTGACCACATAACTTGGTATGGGAGAAGCGAATCAGAAGTTACTTCCGAGTTTCGTATATCCTCAGAGGCATAGTCGGATTGAGATTCCTTTCAGGGAAAATCAATGGGTGGGAGCCCGTGGTAAACATCCCTACTCTATGCTACTGACAAGGGTATAGATAATAGAGCCCGTCGGTTGAGTACCCCTGAGGCCCGTTAAGTTAGGCCCAATTGTAATACTAGTCGAAATACGAGTTCATGTCGTATGTCGATATTGTAATCTGTATCGGATCCCACCCGATCCTCGAGACCTGGCCATCAATATATAGGGGCCAGGAGGGGACGGTGTGGGACAGATTGAAAGCAAGCCAGGTTCAATACCCACGTTTACTTTCATAGCCACCTTGTTTGACTGAGTTTACCTTCGAGTTCATCTGACGCCCTATCTCCCCGATCCTAAGTCCTTCATCTAGGACATTTGTCAAGTTTAACCCTCGTCAATTGGCGCCGACCATGGGGATCGAGGGCATTGGAATCATGAATTCGACGACTTTTTCACTTTCAACCAATAGCAATCCAGAAGTCGATGAAAATCAAGAGATGGAACTGACGTTCGGAAGTCTAAGCTTCTACACCGGACCTTCGCCTTTCGGATCCGATGAAATCAATTCCATCGGCAAGCAAAACCGAGAGAATCACAGCATCTGGATCATCTGTAGGATCTTCTAGCGAGGCAAACTCGCCCGTCAGCCTAGCAGCAACAGAAAATCTGCAGGAAAAATTTGAGGAACCCGACGAAATCGGGCAAAAGACCATCATGGAAGCAGCAGCGGACAAATCAAGGGACATCGCCAGTGGAAGCAGCGGCGTCTCCAGAAGCATACACCAATTATGCGTCATCATCACTGAAGCAGCAAAAGAAGAAAACAATCACGCCGGCAACGAGGAGGTCGACATGCAAGTCGACAAAATAAGGAGCAATGGCAAGAAAGAGAAGGAGAAAGTGCATGTTTCAGCCGGAGAGTGGAGAATGATCATGACAGCTATCAACCACGGGACTGATGTACCCATAGATTCAAGAAGAGAAGTTTTAATGAGGTACCAATACGCGCTACACCAGCGCAAAAAGAAGTTAAGGCAGGAAAGAGACATGATTATGAGAAGCCCAGATTACAACAGCACACCAAGCGAAGGATATTGGAGTGAATATAGCAATTCATCAGAGTCCAGCATGGAGAGACATAGAGACCCAAAGCACAACAGGAGGACAACAGCACAAATAAGAGAGGAGAGTTACGTGAAAAGTCAAAGCCCACAGCAGTTCGAAGAGGAAGAAGATTTCGTTCAAGAAACACCAGAAGCAGCGTTGGTAGCAGCACAGGCGTACCTACTAACCACACAACCAGAGCCTGGAGATCCATGAGAGCACATGCATTAGGCTGTAATTCGAAGTCTCGGGGTTGGTAGAAGACAAGTTAATGGGAAAGCTTCCAGAGGAAAAGGCGACACATAGAAAAGAAAGGCAAAAAGAGGAATTCAAGCGCAAATCCTCGCGAAATAAACCCAATGATTCATCAGAAGATGAGAAGCGACAAAAAAGGAGGGAGGACGCAAGGAATATAATAGCACAAGCACGAGTAAACAACTCACGCTATGCGTGGAGAGAGGAAAACTACAAAGACGATGAAAAAGAGATGGGCGTGTTATGCTTTACTCGCAGGGTTCGCAAAACGCGGGTACCCAAAGGTTTGAAGTTGCCACATGATCAAGAAAAGTATGATGGGTCGCAAGAACCCACTCTATGGTTGTCAGATTACCTGCAAGCAGTACAGATACTAGGAGGAACAAGAGCAACAGCCATGCAAAGTTTGCAGTTACACCTCACCGGCACAGCGCGGTCCTAGTTAAATACCTTACCCAACGATTCCATCAGAAGTTGGGGGGAACTAGAGAGTCAATTCGCAAGAAATTTTTGCTCAACATATAAGCAACCAGCATCATTGGAAGAATTTAAATCGTGCATACATAAAAGAGACGAAACCCTACGCTCTTATATACATCGCTGGAGTGTAATCAAAAACTCAGCAGAAGATGTCTCCGACGAAAGAGCAATAGACGCTTTTTTGAGTGGCCTTCGTCGTTCGGACCTAGTGGAAGAAATAGGGAGAACAAGGCCAAGGACAGTGTCTGAGTTAATGGAAGTAGCCAACAGATTTGCCGATGGAGAAGACGCGTATAACAACAAAAGGGGGCGTTCACCAGAAGTTGACAAAACAAGCAGGCAAAGGCGAAGATACCGCAATGGCGACAACCACGCAAGGCGAAATCAGATAGCCGTAGGATATGATGGAAGGAACGAAGAAGGCTATGAAAATATCGAATTTCCAATGAGAGACGTTAGGGGAAAGTAGAAGCCAAGGTACTCGGGCCCCTCAGCAGAAGATATGCTATATGGTCCTTGTCGCATCCATTATGCTTACCTAGATGGGAAAAGAGTTTCCAACCACCAGATGAAGGATTGCAGAACCTTCCTAAGGTTGCAAAACACCATGGATTCAAGCCAAGGAGCACGACAGGGAGGAAAAAGTATAAGTCAAGGATATCAAATGCAACGACTCGCAAAACAGCTAGAGTAAAAGTATATATATCAGCAATGATCCAACCAGTGCCAAAATCGAAAAAAGAGAGGAAGAGCATATCTAGACAGGTCAACCTGGCAATATCATCACCACCAGTGACTACAGAGTATCTAAAGTGGTCCGATCAACCAGTGAGATTTAGCAGAGCAGACCACCCAAGGAAAGTACCCAGGCTAGGGCATGCACCAATGGTACTAAAGGCGCAAATAGGGCGATACGATATCGGGAGAGTATTCATGGATGCAGGAAGCGACATAAACCTGATATATGCAAGAACTCTGAAGGCAATGTGCATTTCACTAGAAAGTCTAAAGCCCACAGGTTGTTCTTTCCACGAAATAGTACCAGGAAGCACAAACTACCCTCTCGGGAAAATAGAACTTGACGTTTGCTTCGGCAGCAGCAACAATTACCGAAGAGAAAAGCTGGAATTCGAAGTTATGGATTGGTCTTCACAATATCATGCAATCCTGGGATGCCCAGCATTTGCAAATTTCATGGCAGTACCTCACTACGCATATCTCACGCTCAAAATCCCAGGACCCAAAGGAACGATCACGGTACAAGGCAGTTTTGAAGTATCCAACACCTGTGACAAAGAATTCAATAGACTGGCGCAAACTTTCGGCATGATAGCAGAATACGCGAGACTAAAAGGTGAAACTGACCACAACATGCTACCCGATGTCGGGCGATCCCTGCCAGACTAGGCTTTCGATGCAACTCAGGACTCGAAGAAAATCCAGGTCCACCCTACGGACCCGAACAAGACTACCTCTATAGCAGTAAACCTGGATCCCGCATAGGAAAGCGCGCTCGTCGAGTTCCTCCGTGAGCGCTGGGAAATCTTCGCCTGGTGTCCTTCAAACATGCCAGGGGTTCCCAGGGAACTCGTTGAGCACGCACTAAACGTCGATCCCAAAGCGAAGCCAGTCAAACAACCATTGAGGAGATTTGATGAACCCAAAAGGAAAGCAATAGCATCAGAGCTACACAGACTCGAAAACGCAGGGTTCATCCGAGAAATCAAAACATCGACTTGGGTATCTAATCCAGTTATAGTCCCCAAGAAAAACACAGATGTGCAAAGAGTGTGTGTCGACTACACATCTCTCAACAAGCATTGTCCAAAGGATCCCTTCCCTCTACCTCGCATTGATCAGATAATTGACTCAATAGCAGGGTGCGCAAGGCTTTCCTTCCTGGATGCATACTCTGGCTACAACCAGATAAAGCTGAAGAAAGAAGACGAGGAAAAAACAGCTTTCATAACATCTTACGGCGTGTTCTGCTACCAAGTCATGCTTGTTGGCCTAAAAAACGCAGGAGCAACCTACCAGAGGATGATGCAAAATTGCCTCGGAAGTCAAATAGGACGAAACATCCAAGTCTACATCGACGACATGGTCATTACCACAAGAAAAGAGGAGTCACTAATCAGTGATTTAGCAAGAACCTTCGACAACTTAAACAGGTACAAGCTCAAGCTCAACCCGACAAAATGTTCTTTTGGGGTATCTGCAGGACAACTCTTAGGATTCCTAGTATCTGCAAGAGGAATAGAAGCAAATCCAGAGAAGATCCAAGCAATATTAACAATGGGCAAGCCCACAAAGCTGCACGATGTACAGAAGCTCGCAGGACGCGTTGCGGCACTAAGTCGATTTGTTGCAAGACTAGGAGAAAAAGCGCTCCCTTTCTACGCATTGATGAAAAAATCAGACGACAAATTCGAGTGGACAGAAGAAGCAGACACAGCCTTCGCGCAACTCAAAAAAGTGCTTTTCACACCACCGGTGTTGGTCGCACCAAAAGAAAAGGAGCCACTACTACTATATATTGCAGCAACACATCAAGTGGTGAGCACAGTATTGGTAGTCGAAAGAAGCGAGGAAGGGAAAGCTCATGGAGTCCAACGACCGGTGTATTTTGTTAGTGAGGTACTATCTCCAACAAAGCAAAGGTATCCGCACTATCAGAAACTCGCATACAACATTTTTACAACAGCACGGAAACTACGACAGTATTTTGCGGTCCACCCAATCATAGTGGTCAACGAAGCGCCACTATCCAATATATTAAACAATCCTTTAGCAACAGGATGTGTCTCCTTGTGGGGAATCGAGCTATCGCCCCTGGACATCACGTATGAAAAACGAAAGGCAAATCAAGTCTCAAATTTTACCAGATTTCACAAAAGAGTGGCTGGAGTTACAAAATACAGGGCCACCAGATTTATCGAGTGTGTGGACAATGTACTTCGAAGGGTCAAAATGAATCCAAGGCGTAGGAGCAGGGGTAGTCCTGTCACCACAAGGCGACAAGTTGAAATATGTGCTAAGGATGAGTTTTCCTCAAGCTTCTAATAATGAAGACGAATACGAGGCGCTTCTTCATGGGATGAAAATGGCAAAAGCGTGCGGAGCAACTCGACTGAAAATATTTGGAGATTCAAATCTCGTCGTTCAACAAGTGATGAACAAATGCAACACCATCAGTGACAACATGATAGCATACAGAAATTTATAGTATTACCTTGAGGGAACATTTGACAGATGCAAAGTTTCGCATGTCAGTAGAGCAAGCAATGAGGAAGCCGATAATTTAGCAAATATTGGGTCCCAGTGCTTACCCATACCACAAGGAGTTTTTTGGGAAGAAATTGTAGAAAGGTCAATAAAAAGCAACACAGTCTCGACTACGGGAGAGCAAGTCCAGCACCAAGCAACAGGCTCGGGGGCTGGTAGCAGCGGGACAGCTGAACCCGAAGAAGTCATGATGATCGAGGAAACTTGGATGCAACCATACTTGGCATACATGGTAAACAAAACACTACCCGAAGATACAGTACAAGCAAAAAGGATAATACGACAATCCAAGGCTTTCCTCGTGTTACAAGGTAAATTATACAAGAGAAGCATAACGGGCGTGTTGCAACGGTGTGTTACTCCTCAAGAAGGACAAGAAATCTTAAGAGACATCCACGCAGGAGTATGTGGACATCACGCTAGTAGCAGATCCATTGCAGCCAAAGCTTTTCATGCAGGATTTTACTGGCTAACAGCCATTGAAGACGAAAAAGACATAGTAAGGATGTGCGAGGCTTGTCAACGTTTCGCATCTCGACCACATGCGCCAACAGCAGAGTTGCAACCAATACCATTATCTTGGCCCTTCGCACAATGGGGTCTCGACATGGTAGGGAAACTACATAAATCCTAGCCAGGAGGGCATGTTTATATGCTGGTAGCAGTCGACAAATTCACTAAGTGGGTAGAAGCAGCCCCAATGACAACCCAAGATTCTACAGCCACGATTAACTTCATCAAATCCATAATTTTTTGGCTTCGGAGTACCGCACAGCATAATCACAGATAATGGGACAAACTTCACATCGAAAGAGTTCAAGAGTTATTGTGAAAGTCTGGGAATCAAATTGAAATTTGCATCTGTAGCGCATCCAAAGTCTAATGGGCAAGTCGAGAAAGCCAATGGCTTAATATGCAATGGGATAAAGAAAAGGCTGCTAGCACCCCTCGAAAAAGCCAAGCACGCTTGGGTAGATGAGCTACCCTCCGTACTCTGGAGTCTACGAACTACACCCAATGCAGCTACTCAAGAAACGCCCTTTTTTCTGGTCCATGGTGCAGAAGCAGTGCTTCCAGTCGAAATAACCCATGAAGCTCCAAGAATCGCGGCGTATGATGAGGTAAATTCTACATAAGCACTTCAGGATGATGTCGATGCGCTTGACAAAGCAAGAGATGTAGCGCTCACCAGAGCTACTCAACATCAGCAAAATCTACGAAACTACCACAGTAGTCGAGTTCATCCACGATCTTTTGTGGTGGGAGATCTAGTTCTACGACTCAAGCAAGATGGTCATGGAAAACTCAAGTCCCCATGGGTAGGACCTTACATCGTCACAGAAGTAATACCAGGAGGAGCTTATCGACTACGAGACAAGAAAATGGGAAAGGACGAGAGTAACCCGTGGAATGCAGAGCAGCTACGACGGTTCTATGCATAAGCGATATAAGGTGACAAAAGAGTTTTTCAAGTTCTGACCCTCTGAACCTAGAACATGAGGCCATAGGTCGGGTTCATTGGGCCCAATTGACAATATATGTAAATATTTTACTTTACACTCGGGGGCTCAGACCCTCGAGTCGTACGAAATAATAGTAACAACTTATTGAGATTCGTGACTATCTGCGGCATACCACAAGGTTGATTGCAACCCAATATTTTGTCTGCGACATAAACGGTTCAAAGGAACCCGACAAAATATAAATGCGCACACCTCGGAACTATGATTCGTTCCCATGGTCTATTAATAAACACATAATCCAGATATGATTATTTATTACAAATAGCACAAGGAAGAACAACTGGGAAAGGAGATTACATAAAGAGGAGAACTAGTGAAAATGAACTTCGGCTTCCTATTCCTTTTGGCACTGGGTGCCATCGTAGATTCTCATGTCGAACTTCGACGTGCCAATATGGAAGTCAAAAGTCATAAAAAAAACCATGACGGAGGTCGTGATCCTCCGCAAATTGCGACCAGCCGCCCTTGAAGTATTGCTCGCCGGCGCCGTCGTACCAAACCTCCACTTCATATGGAGTTCCTCCACCAGAGTGTTCACAAAGAACCGCATCCCGAGTTCTTGCCCATCCATGAACTTGGTGAACTTCAGTGGCAGGCGCTGAATTTTGCGGCACTAGGCGTTGGCGATGCAAAAGAAAGAGTAGATTCTGGGCAGAGAAGGAGAAACATTAGCGGAAGGAGCACTTGGACCTGGCGCAGCAGACGGCACCTTAGGTTTATTCTTGCTCCTGGCCAGACGGCCGGGGCGCCACTTCACTGGAGCAGACGATGACGCCACTGTAGCAATGGCGGTAGCCTTGTACTTGCTACCGCGAGGGCGGCTGCGACCCCGTTTCTCAACCGTGGCGCCGACGTTCAAGCGAGATCCACTTGCATCGGCCATGGAGACAACCGTCAGAGACGAAAAACCCTTGATGGGGTGAGGAAGAAGAAGATAATGTGGTGGAGAAAGGCACTAATGAAGGAATTAGGGTTTTTTACCCTGGCCAAGCGTGCTTTATTTATAAGCACGTACTAACAGGCCTCTGAAGTGGCAAGGCCCAAAGTGTACTTATGGTTTTTTATAGTACAAATAGTATAGAGGAATTAATGTATCTAGGGAAAAGATGCGTTTAAAAAAAGAAAAGGCAGGGAATAAGAAAAAATCTGTCAAGAAGCACAAATTCACCTCGTCTTTGACTCAAGGGCTTGCGATATAAAGAGGGGAGAAATCCACTGCAAAAGGCGAATAAAGTCGACAAATGATGAGAGAAGGAATATGGAGAAGGTTTATCTATTTTCTTGAGCCTATACCCGAAACGTTTGGCTATAGCCTCGGGGTCTACTCCCATCGGGAGCATTGTCGTGCACCCGATAGGAAAGAAGTCGACAAAATAAAGGAGGCGAATCAAAGCTGGTACTAAAGAACAAATTGATGGACATAAGGTTAAGAAATAATTGGTTACATCTCTTTAGCAAGGAACTTTGACTACATTTCCAACAAAATAGACATCGATTACTCCCATCGGGAGATATTCATGAAAGTTAAAAAAGGATAACTCGAAAAGTTACATATATTGAATCAGTCAAACAAGGCTGCGACATACGATTCTCGAGTTGCGTCATCGCGACAAAACTTGAATGCCGTGGTTGAAATATATCACGAAGGTAAGACCCCAGGATCCGTCCTGTCCGGCCTGGTATACGCACATGGATGCGCTCTACTGGTATGTATCCGTGTCTACGACGTGAAGAAAAATCCTGGTGGACGCACTGGGTACCTTGAGAACCACTGGGACTCATTCTTTGTAAGTCCTAAATGCGGCAAAAGAATGGGTTTGACCGGTTTCCCAAATTCAAGTCCAAGGGGATTGAATTTGAAGTAGGTGACAAGTATCTGTTTCGGCAGTTAACTGACCTCTTGATCCATCAGAGTTGTCAGGCTTGTTCATCAAAACCCCTTGCGAGATATCATAGCAAAAAGATAAGTCGAAAGACCAAGTCGAAGATTTCAAGATTTGAAGAAGTCAAGTATTGATCAAGTCGAAGAATTGAAGATCTGAGATTCAACCCAAATTTGCAATTCTGGTAGAATCTCGGGGGCTACTGACAAGGGTATAGATAATAGAGCCCGTCGGTTGAGTACCCCTGAGGCCCGTTAAATTAGGCCCAATTGTAATACTAGTCAAAATACGAGTTCATGTCGTATGTCGATATTGTAATCTGTGTTGGATCCCACCTGATCCTCGAGACCTGGCCATCAATATATAGGGGCCAGGAGGGGACGGTGTGGGACAGATTGAAAGCAAGCTAGGTTCAATACCCATGTTTACTTTCATAGTGTAACAACTCAGAAATTGTAATCCACTTCTTATTAAATAAAGTGCCAAATTTTGGACCCAGATAAAATTCTTTATCTATTATTTCATGCATACATGTATTTTCTATTATATGTCTTTTATGATTTCATGTGTGATATTTTTGGTTGTGCATTGGTTAGTTAATTCTAAGTTAACCAACAGAAGCAAATGAGAAAGATTATAAGAACCAAAGAAAGAAGAAACAAAAGAAAGAAAGAAAAAGAGAAGAATAAGATGATCTAGGATATCTGTTTGACTACCCTACTTTGAGCCCTTGGATTAAGAAATCTGCAACTCAAATCAGTGTTTGGCCAGCTAGTTGAACTTCACCAATTCACATACAAACTCAACCAAGAAGTTGCTACCCAAAATTCAAACCAGAGCTTGACTCAAACATCAATCAAACTTTGAATCTGAAATAGTGACCATACCCTATTTTCAAATTTAAATTTTTGCAAAACCTGTTATTTCTCCAGAACAAAAATATGACTGGAAACCTTGGCTCATATGCTGAGCACCCAAAGTGGAAAGTTTCAAAAATTCAAATTTCAAACTCTTGCGGGCATTTCGTCGAACACTGGCAGAGAAGAATCGAGCAAATCTTGATTCACTGTGAAGATCACTGTTCTTGCTCGCTCAATCCCTGTCGCCATGCTCCTGGATGATGCCTCGGTCGACTCCAGCGCCCCCTGCCCCGACCCGAGCCGTGAGAAGAGGAGGGACGGAGAGAACTGCGCCCAGGGCCCCCTCCCAGACCTTCTTCTTCCTGCACGATGCCGACCGCCCTGGATGCGCCAGAGCCGACCCACAGCCTCCCGCAGCCGAGCCAGCACCCTCCCAGCATGCCCCCGAGGCCGCCGTGCCCGGTACGACCTTCGAACGTTGCCAGGGCCCCCGAGCCGGTGAGCTTCTGGACGCCCGCGCCCTCGTCGCTCCGCCCTATAAATACCCTCGCCGATCAAACGGAGAGACTCGCCCCGTCCCCAGCTACCTCCCAGACACGCTCGTTTAGCCCCGCTTGCTCTAGCTCGCCGTCGCCAGCCCCGTCGGCAAGGTACTGGACGCGGAGAGCGCCGTCGCGTTCGACCACCTGGGAGCAAGCCGCCGCTGGGAATCGGAGGAGGAGTCACGCCGCAGCCGATCCCGCACGTCGCCGTCGAGTTCTGCATCCTCTCCGTCACGCCCTCGCCATCGAACAGTCGTCTCTGCAACGTAGGTGAGCTCCTCCGTCGCCAGCGAGCACGATGACTATGAACCGTTGGATTTAGATCGCACGGTAGCGTACCGATTCGGTAACTTAAGTCACCTGACCCGACGACCCCACCTGTCAGGTTCTGTTTTATTCATTTCCCGCCCCGGAGCGAAGCGGTATGGGCCGGCCCGTTCGGGTTTCGTTTGAATGAGGCCCAGCTAGTTTAGATTCGGTCCGTTTCCTTTTTATTTAGTTTCCCGCCCATTTGAATTATTTCAAATAACTTTCAGATACGATTTTCAAATTTAAATTCCAAGAGTTTTAAAAATCCTTTTCTAGCAAATAAATAGGCGTTGGAAAGCTTGTAAAATACTCTACACTGTAGGATTGATTAGAATTCCATTTGAATTAGGAATTTAATTAGATATGAATAGTGTGACCATAGCTTTGTTAATCATAAAAGAATTCTAGAAAATTATTTAAGCCTCCTAAAATCATGAAATTTAAATTGTGAACTCACCAATGACCCCCCTTACTGTTAGTCAACTTTAATCAACTCAAACCTTGTTAGTGTTATCAATTAGACCCTAACCCCAACTCTATTTAGTCACATAAAATGATAGATCCCTATCATACACTTAGAATTCATTTGCCCTCTTTACCAATTCACTTAGTTAATCCCTCCCCACTTGAACTAGTCTTAGTACCCCTAAACCAATACCAATGCTTAGAAAGTGAACAACATATGACACATAGTAGAGAATCTAACTTGCACACTTGAAGAAAACTTAGAAGAAAGACTGACCATCCAACACCATAAAATGCAACATGAATGCTATTGTTAGCAAACAAAGATGTGTGCTTGGTGTGTTGTTAGCATTGTGTAGTGATTGTGTGCTTTGTGTTTATTCATTATTAGACGCTAGTATTGCCGAGGAGGATATTGGAGGGGATTATTATCAAGAAGAAGAAGAATACCCCGGACACTTTGCCAACCAAGGCAAGCCATCTTTTGATTCATACTCCCACTACCTAGTTTTAATATGGCATTCTACTGTTTTAAGTAAATTGCATGATTGAATTGCTAGAGTAGAATGATAGAAGTGTATTGATGTCTTGTTTATCAAGAGCATCAAGCTGAGTTTATCCAACACTATTTAGTGGTATCATCACTCAAGGTAGTTGCTTAGTCGCTAATAAAAATTGGTACTATCTCTGGAGGAACCCCATTTGAAAAGTGGTGACTTGAACTTGAAACTTGGATTGGAGATTGCTCCTACGTAATGGTTTTATGAAAGAAATCAATCTTGACTAAGAACTATGAAATGTATTTCTCAATGACAACGAGTGATGTACTATGTGAGCCAACCATACCGTACGACCACATTACCCCTATATGGGAAGGGGCTTAGTCCGTAGCTTGTTTACCTTAGTATGGGAGGCCTTGTATCAAATCATTATGGAAGGACACCGTGCGCGGTTACTTCTGAACCAGGTGGATTCCACTAACCTGGCACTCCGGGATGGCCAGAACTAGAGGCGCCGGAACGGGGATTCCGTACCCCGGGCTCTAGGGAAGGATCCTATACTAGGGTGAGCAAGTGAAAGAGTTTGTTTGATTATCTGAACCCCGCATACTTGTGTATGACGATCCGTGGATTTCTCCCGGCAGATGTATCGAATCTTGTGGGTAAAGTGTACCCCTCTGCAGAGGTTTTCAAACTATTCGAATAGCCGAGTCCGCGTTTATGGACAGTTGGCAAGCTCTACTTGACTTTTGTCAAAGATAAAATAACAATGGTGAGATTGGTGAAGGATCTGAATCGAAGAGACTTGACTTGAACTTGATGTTGACACACTTGAAGTTTCTCTTTAGATTGAACTTAGAGAACTAAACTTCTTTTCTACCAATGAACATTCTTGGGAAATAAAACTAGCTTTTGCAAATAAACTTAGTGCTTAGTCCACTACACCAAACTTGCATACCTACTTCATCATTTCCTTTATAAGATGGTTTGCGAGTGCATCCAATGTACTCATGGCTGTGTCCCTGGTTATCAACTTGGCCAGACTATGGGGAAGAGTACCAGGAGGAAGGGTATGAGGAAGAGTACCAGAACTAAGCTCGTCTCCATGAGTCGCCATTGCCTGTAGGGTGAAGGCATGGACCCGAAGACGTTATTTCCGCTGCTATATTGTGTTGTAATATGAACTTGGTCTCTATGACCATTGTATTTTGGACCATCGTATTGTAATGTCTATGGAACTAGTTACCAACTACGTTATGTATATCGCAACAATGGTTCTGGGATTGCGGTGGAATACATAACGGGCACTTCGAATTTGTATCAAATTTGAGGTCGTCACAAGTTGGTATCAGAGCCTAGGCTGACCATAGGAGACCTTAGTTAGAATGGGCGTTAAATGAAACATTAATAAAAGCAAAGATATAAGTAATGGTTGCAAAAATTGCTTAGTCTTTTCCCCTCTATTTACAAAGCTTTATACATGATTCAGTTTTTGTCTACTTAAAATTTTGCACACTTGAGTTGATCACTAACTTAATCTAATCTAAAATTTTGTAGATGGCCCCGGTATTCGTTGAGCACTACCAGTTGGGCCATGGTGGCAGCCTTTGTTTCGAGCGCGACCTCACCACCCTGACCTTGTTCCTGGATCGTTTGTATCCGGAGTTCAAGGGAGCCGTGCTCAATGAGCACCCGGATGGAGAGCTACGGTGGCTTATCAGGGCTAGTTGCCGTGGCAAGAAGGGGAGTTTGGGTTCTCCAAGGATCAAGTTCGAGCTTGTGGAGAACACTTGGGCCGATGGTTTGGTCCGAGCGATGCAGGAGATGCACGCCCGCTTGTGCGGACTGCATGTTGAGGAGGCTCAGGGAGAGCACTTTAGGAACTTTGCTCGGCGTGATGCGGATGGACGTCCCGCAAACATGCCCGGGAAGAATGAGCCGAGTACCTACATCGATCACATGGACTTCTTGCTGTACTCCACTCAGCAGGAGGCCGATCGTGCCCGTACCAAGGCCAACCTTGAGCACTTCGCACTGGTGGAGGCGAGGAGCACTATCAGGATACTTGCGAAGGAGCGCAAGAGCCTTCGTCGCCAGCGCGATGAGAAGGATCAGGACATTGAGGAGTTGAAGGCCAATGTGGCTGAGCTGACTAAGTACATTGAGAGTCTTGAGGATCACCTTGGTGAGGAGGAAGGCATTGATCTCCGCAAGGAGGATAATGCCCTCATTAGTGATGAGGACGACTTCATGGAGGACCTTGATGATCCGGAAGATGGTGGGCATAATGGATTCATTGTGAGTGATGAGGAGGAAGACCCCGAGGAGCCCGCTGTTTAGATCAGAGATCCACATGTTATCTAGTTATGAGTTCACCTTGAGTCACTTCGTGTAGGTGTGAGTTGTATCCCCCTCTCTAGTAGACGAGTCGCAATGGTTTGATGTAAACCATTTGTAATGTGTGAACTCGTATGTATGATATGTTTGATGAGTGTTGAATGAAATATGAATTTGGCCTTTAAGGCCTTAGTAAGACAAAAATTGCATCATCCATGTTACCTTTAAATCTTAGCAAAATTAGTTTTTCCCTCTTGTCTTACACACCTTATCTCCAGATGCCGCGAGCACCCCCACCCCCGAACCCGGAAATGGCCGAACTGCTAAGGTTGATCATGGAAGACCGGGAAGTAGCCCGAGCTGAGCGCCAAGCTAACTTGGCCACTCTTCAGCAGATAACCCAGATGGCAATGAACCACAACAATGGCAATGGCAATGGCAATGGTGAAGGAGAAAACAATGGCAATGGTGATCACCGATCCAAGTTAAGGAATTTCCAAAACACCAACCCTCCTATGTTCACTAAGTCTGAAGAGCCCTTAGATGCCGATGACTGGCTTCGCACTATGGAGAACAATTTGGCAGTCGCCGAAGTTGGTGAAAATGAGAAGGTTTTGTACACCACCCACTACCTTGCGGGAGCCGCAAGAGCTTGGTGGGATAGCACCCGTGCAATGCAAGCCCCAGGGTATGTGATGCCTTGGGAGGAGTTCAAGAGCAAGTTTAGCAAGGCCCATGTTCCTTTGGGATTGGTTAAAAGGATGAGAGATGAGTTCAGAAATCTAAAGCAAGGTTCCCTATCTGTGGTGGATTACCGTGACAAGTTCCTTACCTTGTCTAGGTATGCCCCAGATGACACCGACACCACTGAAAAGAAGCAAGAAAGGTTTCTGGATGGACTTCATGATGAGATGCAATGTGTCTTGGTCAGCATTCACTTTGCCGACCTGGAGTCATTGGTTGACTTTGCCATTCAGATGGAAGGCAAACTCAAGCAAGCTGCAGAGAACCGCAAGCGCCGTATGATGTATCAAGGCAACTCGAGCAACTCGCAGAAGCCAAGGGGAAATGCACCTATGGGTTTCGCCCCTAGACCTATGAGGCCATCTGCACCTGCTCTACGTCCCAACTATCCCAACCATCTGCCCGGCAACAACTTCAACCGTGCACCTCCAAGGCCTAGTGGCAACAACTTCAATACCAATACTCCAAGGCCAAATGGCGCCCCTGTGTTACCCAAGCCTGGTGACAAGTCTGGTGTTACCTGTTATGAGTGCGGACTAAAAGGGCACTACTCCAATGAGTGCCCCAAGAAGCTGAATGATGCATCCAAGACCACTGCTACTGCTCAGCAACAGCGCCATGTGGGAAATGGCAAGAGCTATCCACCAAGGAACCAGCCTCACTCTCGAGGCCGTCTGAATCACATGAATGTTGAAGAAGCTCAGGAAGCAACCGACGTTGTGCTTGGTATGTTCCCTGTTAACTCAGTTCTTGCAAGAGTTCTGTTTGATTCTGGAGCTTCACACTCCTTTGTTACCCAATTATTCGTTGATAAAAGTGGACTTCAACCCACACCCTTGAAAGATGTCATGTCTGTGCAAATTCCCGGGTCAGTAACCAAAGCCAGTTGTACCTGCTTGGTAGTGCCTATAGAAATTCATGGAATAGCTTTCTTAGCCAATTTGATAGTGTTGGGAACCAAAGGTTTGGAAGTAGTTCTTGGTATGAATTGGATGTCTTCCCATCAAGGAGTCATAGATTGTGCCAAGAAGACTATCACCATGAAGAGTAGCACTGGAGTCATAGTCAAGCATGTATCCGTAAAACCACCCCAAACCACCCGATGTCATAAGAGTATCTCAGGGCCAACCATAAAGGAAGTTCCCATCGTCTGTGAATACCCGGATGTTTTTCTCGATGAGCTACCCGGAATGCCACCAGACCGGGATATTGAGTTTATCATTGAGCTCATCCCCGGAACTGGATCTATAGCCCAACGACCTTATCGTATGAACCCAGCTGAACTAGTAGAGTTGAAGAAGCAATTGGATGACCTTTTGAGTAAAGGATTGATTCAGCCAAGTTCTTCTGCTTGGAGATCACCCGTTCTGTTTGTGGATAAAAGTGACGGTTCTAGCCGACTGTGCACTGATTACCGCAAGCTAAACGATGTGACCATCAAGAACAAGTATCCTCTCCCAAAGATTGAAGATTTGTGTGACCAATTGACTGGAGCCAGGGTCTTCTCGAAGATAGATCTTAGAACTGGATACCACCAACTGAATATCCGTGCAACGGATATCCCCAAAACAACCTTCACTACCCGATACGGATTGTATGAGTACACCGTAATGTCATTTGGATTAACCAATGCCCCTGCTTATTTCATGAACCTCATGAATAAGGTTTTTATGGAATTCTTGGATAAGTTTGTTGTTGTCTTCATTGATGACATTCTTATCTATTCCAAATCCGAAGAAGAGCATGCAACCCATTTGAGATTAATCTTAGAAACCTTAAGAGAACATCAGCTATATGCCAAGTTCAGTAAATGTGAGTTCTGGTTGAAGGAAGTTGGATTCTTAGGCCATGTATTATCAGCGGGGGGAATATCCGTGGACCCCAAGAAGATCAAATCAGTCATGGAATGGGAAGCTCCTACCACTCAAACTGAAGTTCGAGGTTTTCTCGGATTAGCCGGATATTACCGCAAATTTGTTGAAGGGTTTTCAAGCATTGCCCGGCCAATGACCCAGCTGCTAAAGAAAGACAAGAAGTTTGAATGGACCCCTAAGTGTGAAGAAAGTTTTCAAGAGCTCAAGAAGCGATTAGTGACCGCCCCCGTCCTAACCATGCCCGAGATCACCAAAAACTTTGATGTCTATTGCGACGCTTCCAAACTTGGACTGGGTTGTGTATTGATGCAAGAAGGCAAGGTCATAGCTTACCTCTCGCGGCAGCTTTGACCTCATGAAGAAAATTATCCAACCCATGATCTAGAGTTAGCAGCCGTGGTTCTAGCTTTGAAGACCTGGAGGCACTATCTGATGGGCAACCGTTGCGAGATCTACACTGATCACAAGAGTTTGAAGTATATCTTCACTCAGAAGGAGTTGAACATGAGGCAAAGAAGATGGATAGAGTTGATCAAGGACTATGATCTGGAAATTCATTATCACCCCGGTAAGGCCAATGTGGTGGCCGATGCATTGAGTAGAAAGCCGTGCTCGTTGAATATGGCGATCAAAGAGGAGCAACCCATGTTGCACCAAGAGTTTGAAAGGTTTGGATTGGAACTAGTCAGCCGAGGTTTCCTAGCCAACCTTGAGTTTCAACCCACCTTGATGAGCCAAATCAAAGAAGCCCAGAAGGGAAATGAGAGTATTGACAGAATCAAGCGCGGAATTAGTTCCGGCAAGGTGCCAGGATTTGAAGAAGATGATCAAGGAGTTCTTTGGTATAAAGGACGTATTTGCGTGCCTGCTGATTCAGAATTGAAGGAAATGATTATGAAGGAAGCTCATGAGACACCTTACTCCATCCACCCCGGTGGAACTAAGATGTATCAAGATTTGAAGGAACAATTTTGGTGGCATGGAATGAAGCGTGAGATTGCATCGTTCATCTCCAAGTGTGACATCTGCCAAAGAGTCAAGGCTGAACATCAACGTCCTGCTGGACTGCTGCAGCCTTTGCAAGTTCCGGAATGGAAGTGGGAATCTGTTGGAATGGATTTCATCACTGGATTTCCAAGGTCTAGCCGTGGCAATGACTCGATTTGGGTCATTGTGGATAGACTGACCAAAGTTGCCCACTTTATTCCTGTCAAGACCACTTATCGCTCGGGACAGCTAGCAGATCTGTACCTGTCTAGAATTGTTAGTTTGCACGGAGTCCCTAAAACCATAGTTTCCGATCGAGGAACCCAATTCACCTCAAGATTTTGGAGAAGCTTACATCAAGCCTTGGGCACCAAATTAGCCTTCAGCACCGCTTACCACCCTCAGACTGATGGACAGACTGAAAGAGTGAATCAAATACTTGAAGATATGTTGAGAGCCTGTGTCCTAGCCTATGGAGCTAAGTGGGAAGATTGTCTGCCTTTCGCGGAGTTTTCCTACAACAACAGTTATCAAGCCAGTTTGCAAATGGCCCCATTTGAAGCTTTGTATGGAAGAAAGTGTCGTACCCCTTTGAATTGGTCAGAAACCGGAGACAGTCAGATATTTGGACCTGACATTCTGCAAGAAGCCGAGGAGAAAGTTCGCATGATTCGTGACTACCTCAAGGCAGCCCAGTCAAGACAGAAGAGTTATGCCGACAAGAGACGTAGAGAATTGACCTTCCAGATTGGAGATTTTGTTTACCTCAGAGTATCACCTCTCAAGGGAATGCATAGATTCCAAGTGAAAGGAAAGCTTGCACCAAGATATATTGGACCCTTCAAGATACTAGACCGCAGAGGAGAAGTGTCTTATCAGTTGGAAATGCCCCCTGAATTGTCTGAAGTACATGATGTCTTTCACGTGTCCTTACTTCGGAAATGTCTTGAAGTTCCAGAGAAGCCCGAAATCTTCAAGAACATTGATCACCGTTCTGTGGACATCAACAAGGAGTTGACCTATCGTGAAATGCCTACCCGTATCCTCGAGGAAGCCTATAGAACCACTCGAACCCGAAGCATCAAATTTCTGAAAGTTCAGTGGAGTAATCACACCGAAGAGGAAGCTACTTGGGAGCGAGAAGATTACCTACAGAAAGAGTTTCCCAATCTTTTCAGTTCTTAATCAGTGAATCTCGGGGATGAGATTCGTTTTAAGGGGGGAAGATTGTAACAACTCAGAAATTGTAATCCACTTCTTATTAAATAAAGTGCCAAATTTTGGACCCAGATAAAAAAATTTATCTATTATTTCATGCATACATGTATTTTCTATTATATGTCTTTTATGATTTCATGTGTGATATTTTTGGTTGTGCATTGGTTAGTTAATTCTAAGTTAACCAACAGAAGCAAATGAGAAAGATTATAAGAACCAAAGAAAGAAGAAACAAAAGAAAGAAAGAAAAAGAGAAGAATAAGATGATCTAGGATATCTGTTTGACTACCCTACTTTGAGCCCTTGGATTAAGAAATCTGCAACTCAAATCAGTGTTTGGCCAGCTAGTTGAACTTCACCAAGTCACATACAAACTCAACCAAGAAGTTGCTACCCAAAATTCAAACCAGAGCTTGACTCAAACATCAATCAAACTTTGAATCTGAAACAGTGACCATACCCTATTTTCAAATTTAAATTTTTGCAAAACCTGTTATTTCTCCAGAACAAAAATATGACTAGAAACCTTGGCTCATATGCTGAGCACCCAAAGTGGAAAGTTTCAAAAATTCAAATTTCAAACTCTTGCGGGCATTTCGTCGAACACTGGCAGAGAAGAATCGAGCAAATCTTGATTCACTGTGAAGATCACTGTTCTTGCTCGCTCAATCCCTGTCGCCATGCTCCTGGACGATGCCTCGGGCGACTCCAGCGCCCCCTGCCCCGACCCGAGCCGTGAGAAGAGGAGGGACGGAGAGAACTGCACCCAGGGCCCCCTCCCAGACCTTCTTCTTCCTGCACGATGCCGACCGCCCTGGATGCGCCAGAGCCGACCCACAGCCTCCCGCAGCCGAGCCAGCACCCTCCCAGCATGCCCCCGAGGCCGCCGTGCCCGGTACGACCTTCGAACGTTGCCAGGGCCCCCGAGCCGGTGAGCTTCTGGACGCCCGCGCCCTCGTCGCTCCGCCCTATAAATACCCCCGCCGATCAAACGGAGAGACTCGCCCCGTCCCCAGCTACCTCCCAGACACGCTCGTTTAGCCCCGCTTGCTCTAGCTCGCCGTCGCCAGCCCCGCCGGCGAGGTACTGGACGCGGAGAGCGCCATCGCGTTCGACCACCTGGGAGCAAGCCGCCGCTGGGAATCGGAGGAGGAGTCACGCCGCAGCCGATCCCGCACGTCGCTGTCGAGTTCTGCATCCTCTCCGTCAGGCCCTCGCCGTCAAACAGTCATCTCTGCAACGCAGGTGAGCTCCTCCGTCGCCAGCGAGCACGATGACTGTGAACCGTTGGATTTAGATCGCACGGTAGCCTACCAATTCGGTAACTTAAGTCACCTGACCCGACGACCCCACCTGTCAGGTTCTGTTTTATTCATTTCCCGCCCCGGAGCGAAGCGGTATGGGCTGGCCCATTCGGGTTTCGTTTGAATGAGGCCCAGCTAGTTTAGATTTGGTCCGTTTCCTTTTTATTTAGTTTCCCGCCCGTTTGAATTATTTCAAATAACTTTCAGATACGATTTTCAAATTTAAATTCCAAGAGTTTTACAAATCCTTTTCTAGCAAATAAATAGGCGTTGGAAAGCTTGTAAAATACTCTACATTGTAGGATTGATTAGAATTCCATTTGAATTAGGAATTTAATTAGATATGAATAGTGTGACCATAGCTTTGTTAATCATAAAAGAATTCTAGAAAATTATTTAAGCCTCCTAAAATCATGAAATTTAAATTGTGAACTCACCAATGACCCCCCTTACTGTTAGTCAACTTTAATCAACTCAAACCTTGTTAGTGTTATCAATTAGACCCTAACCCCAACTCTATTTAGTCACATAAAATGATAGATCCCTATCATACACTTAGAATTCATTTGCCCTCTTTACCAATTTACTTAGTTAATCCCTCCCCACTTGAACTAGTCTTAGTACCCCTAAACCAATACCAATGCTTAGAAAGTGAACAACATATGATACATAGTAGAGAATCTAACTTGCACACTTGAAGAAAACTTAGAAGAAAGACTGACCATCCAACACCATAAAATGCAACATGTATGCTATTGTTAGCAAACAAAGATGTGTGCTTGGTGTGTTGTTAGTATTGTGTAGTGATTGTGTGCTTTGTGTTTATTCATTATTAGACGCTAGTATTGCCGAGGAGGATATTGGAGGGGATTATTATCAAGAAGAAGAAGAATACCCCGGACACTTTGCCAACCAAGGCAAACCATCTTTTGATTCATACTCCCACTACCTAGTTTTAATATGGCATTCTACTGTTTTAAGTAAATTGCATGATTGAATTGCTAGAGTAGAATGATAGAAGTGTATTGATGTCTTGTTTATCAAGAGCATCAAGCTGAGTTTATCCAACACTATTTAGTGGTATCATCACTCAAGGTAGTTGCTTAGTCGCTAATAAAAATTGGTACTATCTCTGGAGGAACCCCATTTGAAAAGTGGTGACTTGAACTTGAAACTTGGATTGGAGATTGCTCCTACGTAATGGTTTTATGAAAGAAATCAATCTTGACTAAGAACTATGAAATGTATTTCTCAATGACAATGAGTGATGTACTATGTGAGCCAACCATACCGTACGACCACATTACCCCTATATGGGAAGGGGCTTAGTCCGTAGCTTGTTTACCTTAGTATGGGAGGCCTTGTATCAAATCATTATGGAAGGACACCGTGCGCGGTTACTTCTGAACCAGGTGGATTCCACTAACCCGGCACTCCGGGATGGCCAGAACTAGAGGCACCGGAACGGGGATTCCGTACCCCGGGCTCTAGGGAAGGATCCTATACTAGGGTGAGCAAGTGAAAGAGTTTGTTTGATTATCTAAACCCCGCATACTTGTGTATGACGATCCGTGGATTTCTCCCGGCAGATGTATCGAATCTTGTGGGTAAAGTGTACCCCTCTGCAGAGGTTTTCAAACTATTCAAATAGCCGAGTCCGCGGTTATGGACAGTTGGCAAGCTCTACTTGACTTTTGTCAAAGATAAAATAACAATGGTGAGATTGGTGAAGGATCTGAATCGAAGAGACTTGACTTGAACTTGATGTTGACACACTTGAAGTTCCTCTTTAGATTGAACTTAGAGAACTAAACTTCTTTTCTACCAATGAACATTCTTGGGAAATAAAACTAGCTTTTGCAAATAAACTTAGTGCTTAGTCCACTACACCAAACTTGCATACCTACTTCATCATTTCCTTTATAAGATGGTTTGCGAGTGCATCCAATGTACTCATGGCTGTGTCCCTGGCTATCAACTTGGCCAGACTATGGGGAAGAGTACCAGGAGGAAGGGTATGAGGAAGAGTACCAGAACTAAGCTCGTCTCCATGAGTCGCCATTGCCTGTAGGGTGAAGGCATGGACCCGAAGACGTTATTTCCGCTGCTATATTGTGTTGTAATATGAACTTGGTCTCTATGACCATTGTATTTTGGACCATCGTATTGTAATGTCTATGGAACTGGTTACCAACTACGTTATGTATATCGCAACAATGGTTCTGGGATTGCGGTGGAATACATAACGGGCACTTTGAATTTGTATCAAATTTGAGGTCGTCACACATAGCCACCTTGTTTGACTGAGTTTACCTTCGAGTTCATCCGACGCCCTATCTCCCTGATCCTAAGTCCTTCATCTAGGACATTTGTCGAGTTTAACCCTCGTCAGCTACAGAGCAATGGTTAGTGTCTTCTAGCGGAGAGGTTGATTGATTTGGACCGAGGTCCGGATTAATTGTCATGGGTGGATTACGCAATGAGGTTGTGCTCGGCATGGTTCGGCTATAAGGTAATTGGCCTCATACCGAAGGAAGTATGATATTGTCATTTGGGCCAAGGACATTTGTGGGCAAACTAGCGCACCTCTGTAGAGTGTATAGAATTGTGACATGTTACTCCTTATTCCGAGAAAGGAATTGTGAACGCCGCATGGAAAGGAACTATGCAAAAGTTCTAACAACCCATGAAGACTGATGGACATAGTTTTCATGAAATTAAAACTTGGATTCATCGAACAAAAACTGTTTTACAAAACTTGCATATGTTTGGAAATTTCCTTTGTTCCAAACTGTTGTTTTATTTAGCAGGAAACACCATTTTCATAGAACTTGCTAAGTATGCCTGTACTCAATCTATCCTCGAAAACCCTTGCTTTAGATTGTGAGAACATAGAAGATGTTCCTAACAATAGTTAGGAACAATACTACGAGGAGACGGATCTTTCCGGAGGAGTAGAAGGAGTGGACTACGGTATCGTCTATGGTACTAGCGACAAGGAACCGAACACTGAAGCGTAGAACTATAGGATAGTTAGGGGAGCTTAGCGACTGTTCATAAATAAGTTTCTCATGCTCGTAATGGTGATATGCCTTATACTACCATTACTAATTAGATTTGCTAGTTTGAGCTAGTTTTCAAATGAGACTCCTCAATGGACCGAGGATGATCTCGTAGCTTTTGTACACTTTTGGTTGGTATCTATGAGCACGTAAAGTTGCAGACCCGCAATGTTTCTGTTGTACCACTCTGAGGGATGTGATATTTATGGAAGGGGACTTTTGTGAGTATTATATCAATGACTTGTACACTACACATGCAGTGGTGTGCTGGGTCACCACAGCTAGTATCAGAGCAATGCTTTGACCTTAGGTTGGACGACCTAGTAACAAGAATAGCCTGTAGGAGCCGAGAGTCGTTAAGATAAGAAATTCTCTAAGAATTATGATGGGTATTCAAATGAGAATATTCCGGTTATATACTTAGTGCTATAATTCTTTGTCTTACTTTAGCAAGTTTTGCTAAATTGTCATGTTTTCTCTTTGCAGTCTGGAAAGATGGGTGAGATGCCTGATCGGACCGTGATTGTGACAGTCTTGGTTGACTGACTATCATGGAGGTCTTGATGAAATCCTGAACTAGTTGTTAGTGACTTGTAAATATTCTCCTAAGGCACTTGTACGAGAGTTTCTTACTACGATGGAAGAATTCCGATGAAGTATAGAGTGTCTGTTCAGTTACCACAAGAAATAGGAGCTGGGTATTTACTACCCTATGGAGAGTCTAGAATATTTGGGGTGGCTAGGGAAACAGCTTTCTTTGAGGCTATTACCGCTATCCGAGGATATGGTGCCAATAAGCTAGCGGGAGTTGTCTTCATGACTATTCCGTGTTGTGATCTTGAGGAGGCATTGCAGCGGGATCATGTCTATTTTGTTAGGGACACACCCGAGATGGCGGCACGGTATCTGGACCATTGTACATCATTGTTAGAGATCTACTATCTGCTCCACATCAATCTGGTGTCGGATTACGAGCAGTTATTAGATGAGTTTTCGGATCAGGACTTGGTATTGAGTCAGAGGCAACTCTATGAACAAGAGGTTGAGTATCAGCGCACTCATGTAGCACAATAGGAGGAAGAGGAACCTATGGAGGAAGAGTTAGAGGAGGATTTAGGAGATGGCATAGTGGAGGACGGTGTCATGCCAGAGTCAAATTTGGATTCGCCTACACCTTACGAACCCATCGTAGCTAGGGAAGGTCATCACATCAATGACTATGGTTGGGAAGTGCTAGATTCATACGAGCCCATTGTTCCTACGGGATGGGGTATGGACAAGGAGGATCTACCTTGTTATAATGTTGAGGCAGAGGCGAGGATCAGTAGGACCTAGTGGTAGGTGATAGGCTTGAGGCAGCTGAACTTGAGTGCTCCGGAAGGAGAAAGGAATTCGGCTGAGTCTATGGCAGAGTATGCTCTTTGTTTGGAGGCGTTGCAGTCATGCCAGGAGGCTACTGCTGACCAGAGTAGGAGTAGTGATGAGTAGATGATGCCACTCACATGTTATTACGCTGAGGATGGACGTCCTTTCTATCCTGATATGAAGAGGGGGGAACCATGGTTGTTAGAGTTTGATGCGGGGGAAGTATGCGCATCCGAACATTAATAGTAGGCCGGATGAGATATTCCATAGTTTGGGCAGTTTCTTTGCGGGGAGTGAGATGGAGAAGGAACCTGCAGTGGACCCGACTTACATGTCACCCGAGCCAGCCGTTCTACCAGGCACTCTTAGGAGGTCTACGCGCTTCAACTGATATGTTCTCGGGAAGTACTACGAGAGCGATTGAGTCATCCTAAGTAACTTTTAGCCATAGTAGTAGTGGTAGTAGTATTAGTTACGTGAGTATCTAGCAGAGTAGTGTGTTGACTAATGTATGTGTGTGTGGCATGCGAGCCGAATAATTAAGCTACGACTCATGACATGTGGATGTTTGTACAGAATGTATGTAAATACATGGTATATGTTCATTTGCATGAGAGTATATGAAATATTTACTTTGTATGTGTATGATTCGCAAACATTTGGATTTTATTGGATTTTGAGTTATTGTGTGAGCTAGCACTGTGCGTTGAAAATAAACAACCCACTGTGCATTTGCATGATGCAACAAGGTGTTCTGACGTAAGTGCAATAGGTCTAGAGGTAAATGCCATAAGACCAAGTAGAGACCAAAAATGAGCGCGGAGCTAGGGAAACTAGAGAGAAGGAAAATGCAGAAGCGACACCCAGAAGTCAAACCTCAACCGCTTCACAGCCCGTGTCAGAGAAAAGTTTCATGCAGCTAGCGGAAGAAAGAAGGCAGCGAGACCAGGAAGTCCAAAATAAGCTTATGCACCATATCTTGTCACAAAACCGCGAACAAGGATGAGATAATGGAGGCTAAGGAGTGAGTCTGTCAGATTTCAAAACACAAGACCACTTCCATTTGCATCTACCGCAGAACCTATGGATGCCGAGGATTGGCTAAGAGATACAGAAAGGAAATTAGATGTCTGATGTCTACGAACGCTTCTATTCTTGTAGACAGTGTTGGGCCTCCAAGTGCAGAGGTTTGTAGAACAGCAGCAATTTTATCTTAAGTGGATCACCCAAGGTTTTATCAAACTCAGGGAGGAAGAGGTCAAAGCTTTCCCTCTCAAACAACCTTGCAATTAAGATACAAGAAGTCTCCTGTGTCCCCAACACACCCAATACACTTGTCAGGTGTATAGGTGCACTAGTTCGGTGAAGAGATAGTGAAATACAAGTAATATGGATGATTATAAGTGGTAATTTCAATCTGAAACAAAAATCGCTGCAAGCAAACATGTAGCAGAACTGGTTGTAAATGGTGTTTCAATGCTTAGAAACAAGGCCTAGGGATCATACTTTCACTAGTGGACACTCTCAACAAAGATAACATAATTGAACACATAAATATCATTCTTCACTATGCTACACTGAACTACTCTCTGGTTGGATAACGAACACTAATCATTTGTATGGCTATAATAGCACTCCTTAAAGTTTGCATTCCCTAATCTAGATTACCCCACACTGTCACGTTGAGTGCACTAGACGATTCCAGACAAACACCACAATTCATAGAGACATCCAACTCAAATCATAACTCATAATAAGTATTACTGTAAAATTTAGCCTAAGAGACACACATAATGCGCACACTATCACCTTCACATCATGGCACAAGGTGTCTCCAAAGATTACATTAATAAAAGAACTTGAGTAGCATAATAGATGAAGAGTAACATCTACCAATTCAACTAGATAGAAAGCTCATGATCACATAAAGATCACACCATGGGAGAGAGAGATGAACCACATAGCTACCGGTAGATCCCTTAGCCTCAGGGGAGAACTACTCCCTCCTCATCATGGGAGTCAGCAACGACGATGAAGATGGCGGTGGAGTCGATGGAGATGGCTCCGGGGGCAATTCCCCATCCTGGCAGGGTGCCGGAATAGAGACTTCCATCCCTCGAAATTGGTCTTCGATGGCGGCGGCGCTGTGGAACTTTTCGTGGATGGATGCCGGACGATTTAGGGTTTTCACCTCGGAGAAAATATATAGGCAGAAGGGGGATGCAGAGCATGGACCAGGGGCCCACACCACCTGGTAGCGCGGCCAGGGGGACCCGCGCCACCCTATGGTGTGGCCAGCTGATACATCTCAGACGTATCTATAATTTTTGATGCTCCATGCTTGCTTATACACCATTTGCTTTGTGTTTTGTTTACACTTCGTGGCGTTTTTATGCATTTTCTAGAACTAACCTATTAACAAGATGCCACGGTGCCAATTCCCTGTTTTCTGCAGTTTTTGTGTTTTAGAAAAGTTACATAGGAAATATTCTCGGAATTGGACGAAACAAAAGCTGAAGTCCCTAATTACCTGACACAAAGACGGAGTCCAAAGGAGAGCAGGAGACGGACCAGGGGCCAGGCACACCCTATGGTGGCGTGGGCCACCCCTAGGTCGTCCACCTCCTGACATCGCCCTTTCGCCTATTTAATCCCCTCGATGGGAAAACCCTAAGGGCCTAAACTCTTTTCCAGATAACATACTGCAAGCCACCGCCGTCGTCAACGTGAGATCGGGAGGGTCCTGAAGCTCTTCCCGGCACCCTGCCAGAGAGGGGAATCACCACCGAAGGCCTTCTTCATCACCATGCCTTTCTCCGGAGTGATGTGTGAGTAGTCTACCTTGGACTATGAGTCCATAGCAGTAACTAGATGGATGTCTTCTCCTCCATGTGCTTCATGTTTAGATCTTGTGAGCTGCCTATCATGATCAAGATCATCATTATGTAATTCTACATGTTGTGTTTGTTGGGATCCGATGAATATTGAGTACTATGTCAAGTTGATTTGTGATTTATCATCTGTATGTTGTTTATGATCTTGCATGCTCTCCATTGCTAGTGACTCCAAGAGGGAGTATTTATGCTCGATAGTGGGTTCATGCCTCTAGTAATCTAGGAGAGTGACAATAACTTCTAAGGTTGTAGATGTGTTGTTGCTACTAGGGAGAAAACAACAATATTGTGTTCAAGGACATTTGTATTGTTTACACTACACACTTTGCTTAAGGCGATAATCTGTTGCTTGCAACTTAATACCCAACGGTTGTTCGGATGATATCCCGCGGGTGGATTATTAGTCATAGATGCAGTTGGATTACGGTCTATGTATTATGTTGTAATGCCCAAATGAATCTCATAGTGATCCTCATGACATGTACATGCATTGCTTGCATTCTTTATTCTATCGATTGCCCAACTGTAATTTGTTTACCCACCATGTTATTTATCTTTATGGAGAGACACCTCTAGGGAACTATGGACCCCGGTCCATTCTTTTACATTCATATTACCGTTTACTTTCTACAAGCATTATTTAATTTCTTGCAAACAAATACCTTTTACCACATGATATGTTTAATCCTTTGTTTACAGCAAACTGCTGAGATTGACAACCTAACTGCAAGTTGGGGCAAAGTACTTTGGTTATGTTGTGTGCAGGTTCCACGTTGCTGCTGGCGCCGAAGCTACGCCCCAGATAGGCGCCATAAATAAATTCTCTGGAGCCGTCGCCAAAGTCAGCTAGCATCAACCTTTAGAAGTGGTTTCTTTCTCCTACTGGTCAATTAAACCTTGGTTTCATACTGATGGAAAAGTTGCCGCTGTGCTCATCATACCTTACTCTTGGGGTTCCCAACTGGGCGGCTAGCACCGCTATGACCAGCCCCTGGCCCTCCTCCGTCTCTGCTTTGGACTCCGTCTTCGTGTCGGGAAAAAATAGGAGGTTTGGCTTTCGTTTCATCCAATTCTGAGATTATTTCCTATGTAACTTTTCTGAAATACAAAAATAGCAGAAAATAGGAACTGGCACTGTGGCATCTTGTTAATAGGTTAGTTCCAGAAAATGCATAAAAATGCCACGAAGTGTAAACAAAATATGAAGCAATTGGTGTAAAACAAGCATGGAGCATCAAAAATATAGATACGTTTGCAACGTATCAAGCATCCCTAAGCTTTACTCATGCTCGTCCTCGAGTAGGTAAGTGATAACAAAAAATAATTTTTGAGGTGACATGCAGCCAACACAATCTTGATCAAGTTATTGTAAAGCATTGCAAGCTGAGATCAAAGTATTCTAAACATAGGCATAAAAGATATAATTCTAACAATAGAACTTAGCAACCATGTTACAACATGAAAAGTAACACAAACAAAAGATCATGAATAATAATGCATTGAAGTTATTTGTTTGTTTGAAGCTTAGAGAAAACATAGCAAAGTGGTATTCAGCTTGTCCCTCGTGGAGTAGCAAAACATAAATGCATAGGACACCTTCAAAGTTCAAGAGGGTGACTAGATACAAATAATTTGAGAACAAGCAATACCATAATCATGAATCAGTCAATAATAAATTTTGGGACTACAAACATTATACTCAGAATGACAACTATGCTCTCTTAATTGGTGCATAAAGATAGAAGATGAAGACTCAACATAAAAGTAAAAGATAGGCCCTTCGCTGAGGGAAGTTGTGATTGCAAGTTTTATAAAGCTTCCAAAAATTATGGTACTTATTAGCTTTGAGCTCTCATTGCCCCTATCATTGGCATATTGAGTGGTTAAAGTTAATGTGAGAACAAGTACGAGTTATATGCTTGACAAACCATAAGTTGAAAATCTCATGTCCCGTGAATACGAGTACCCAAATCATGCTACTCGACTTAGGTCCCAAGCAAGTTCTTGTCATTGTAAGCATACATGTATCATCAAGAACGCCAACGGGGTACCTCCTGCCCGATCATATGGAAGCTTTCCCATATCAAAATGACAGGACAAACAGACAATGAACACCTCGACATCTCTTTTATTAACCATTGGGTATATCTTTTTATTTTGAGATGCATAGTAGAATGTCCACTATGGTTATGCTGTAAATTTCCACCATGAATAATGCATGGTTTAGATTAGTGGCCCAGGCATTTCTCGAACACATATACAAACTCCATGAGCTCACAAGTTTCCAACTTATTTCACATTTCTAGGCATCCATAAACAAAAGATCATGATATCAACTAAATAGGAATAAGTGCAATGTTGAAAATGTGCCCCATGAAAGCATGGCTGTGCTAACTTTCAACTTACAATTTGCAAGAATATAAACTTCATAAGAGAATCACAATGGTCAATTTTATTAAGTGCAAGAAATTAAATGTGCCATCAAGTTCGTGAGAGCTTTACTAACTAATTTTCTCATAACAAAAAATTTAATTTGGAAGATAGATAAAAGCATGATGAATATACTTGGAATAGCAAATTGATAATAGGTAGATATGGTGGACACATTGGCAAACTTTGGTTTTTGGAAGTTGGATTCACGAGTAGAGCTCATACTCAGTACAGATGAAGGCTAGCAAAAGACTGGGAGCGACCAACTAAGGCCATAATCATGCATAGCGACAAAACATTATTAATCAAAGCATAAAGTGATATTACAAGTCAAAAACTAAATGATCATAGAGGCTTGAGGTGACTGGTTCATAGTCCTAACATGGTGTAAGCATGCGCCAAGTCAACCCAAATAAAGCATCAAAGGAGAATACCATAATATTATGCTTTTGTATGATAAAAACAACGCATGATTCTTCCAATGGCACTTTAAGCACTCTCAGTCATTTGAGACAAGTCATGCTAAAACAATAACTACTAATCATATAATCAAAATAATATCTAGCATGACATGCTAAAGTCTAAGCCACAGTCTAAACAAGCTTCCGTTTGCACCACTATAAGCATAAAACATTTTACTCTTTTCCAACACCAATCAACTTATTTAAAACAACTCTCAAAGATAACAATCAATAAAGACCAGAGGTCTAAACACACCTAACTACAAAGAACTAACAAGTTCTGAACAAAAAAATAAAGGCAAAAAACGAAGGCTAAACGCAGTACTAGCAAAAGAGAACACTCGCAGAACAATAAGAGTGAAAACTAGAGTGTTCTAGGCAATGAAAACGAGCATGTCTCTCTCCAAAACAAACATGTTGTGATCCAACCATTTATTACAGCTAACAAAACAAAAGAAAACTGAAAATAAAAATAAAGACGCTCCAAGAAAAACACATAGCATATGAAGCAATAAAAATATAGTGTCTTGAAAGACGACCTGATATTTTTGTTGATGAAGAAGGGGGTGCCTTGGGCATCCCCAAGCTTTGACGCTTGTACTTCTTGGATATTTTTTGGGGTGATATGGGCATCCCCAAGCTTGAGCTTTTGTCCATTATTCATCTCATCACATCATTCTCCTTTCCCTACACTTGAAAACTTCCTTCATACAAAACTTCACACAATTCTCATTAGCAACATTAGTGTATACAAGGTAGTAGATCCACTTTTGGTTTAGTTTCAACTCAAGTAAAACATCTATTAAAACATTATCTACTGTAGCAACTTCTCTTAAAAGCTCTTCCGATCAAAAGAACTCAAAAAGAAAGAGATCAAGAGGCAAATGCAAATAGTGGCAGAAATCTATCAAAATAGAACAGTAGGTAAAGATCGATTTTTTTCGAAAATCTTATGTTGATCAAATCGAAAAGTGCAAAACTAATGGAAGTTAGATAATAACCTGGGGCATGTGCACAAAAAATTGCAGATCAATACTACGTTCTGGGATTTTTTACGATGTTTTACAGCGAAGCATAGAAATCTGTTTCTGGACAGCAACTTCCCCATATCTTACCTTCTTCCTATTAGAGGCTATTCTTGGCAAAAAAAACGAAACAAAAAGGATAAGGAGAGGTCATTACAGTAGTAACAACTTCCAAGACTCAACAAAAGAAAAATTACTGAAAGAAAACATGGATTATCTCCCAAGAGTGCTTTTTCTTTAACGCCTTTAAGCTAGGCGCATTGATTTTAAAAGATGCTCACGTAAGCGCCATAAAAGAGCTTGAAGCAAAATAGAGCATCAAAAAGCAAATATGAAACACTTTTAAGTCTAACCCACTTCCTATGAAAAAGAATCTTGTAAAGAAACAAGTCATGAGAGCACAAAGCAACAAGCATAGGAAAGCAAAACAAGTGCAACTTCAAGATTTTCAACATAAAGAGGGGAAACTTAATATTGTTGAGATGCATAAAACCATGTTTCCCTCTCTCATAATAACTTTTAGTAGCATCATGAATAAAATTTACAATATAACTATCACCTAAAACATTCTTATCATGAGCCACGTGCATAAAAGAATTAATACTCTCCATATAAACATAGTCATTCTTCTTAATCGTAGTGGGAGCAAATTCAACAAAATAGCTATCATTATTATTCTCATCACCATAGTCATCAAATATAGGAGGCATATTGTAATCATAATTAATTTTCTCTTCAATAGTAGGTGGACTGAAAATATCATACTCATCATTGTAATCATCATAAACTGGAGGTATAGTATCATCAAAGTAAATTCTCTCCTCCGTGCTTGGGGGACTAAAAATATCATGCTCATCAAAACCAGCTTCCCCAAGCTTAGAATTTTCCATAGCATTAGCAATAATGGTGTTCAAAGAATTCATACTAATAACATTGCTATTAGCATGCAAATAAAGTTCCATAGGTTTTTTAATTTTCTCTTCAAACACTTCATGTCCTAACTCAAGATAAATACTATAAAGCTCTCTAGTTTTGTTGTTGTTTTCCATTAAGCCTAACTAGTGAAAATAAAAACAAGAAACAAAAAGATATAATTGCAGAATCTAAAGGAAATAACTTTGAGCACTCACACACTAGCAACAGTACTAGAAGATAGCTTAGTAGCCAGAGGATGTGAGTACCTTTTACCTTACCTCCCCGGCAACAGCTCTAGAAAAGAGCTTGATGTCTACGAACACTTCTATTCTTGTAGACTGTGTTGGGTCTCCAAGTGTAGAGGTTTGTAGAACAGCAGCAAGTTTCCCTTAAGTGGATCACCCAAGGTTTTATCGAACTCAGGGAGGAAGAGGTCAAAGCTATCCCTCTCAAGCAACCCTGCAATTAAGATACAAGAAGTCTCTTGTGTCCCCAACACATCCAATACACTTGTCCGGTGTATAGGTGCACTAGTTCGGCGAAGAGATAGTGAAATACAAGTAATATGGATGATTATAAGTGGTAATTGCAATCTGAAATAAAAATCACTACAAGCAAACATGTAGCAGAACTGGTTGTAAATGGTGTTTCAATGCTTAGAAACAAGGCCTAGGGATCATACTTTCACTAGTGGACACTCTCAACAAAAATAACATAATTGAACACATAAATATCATTCTTCACTATGCTACACTGAACTACTCTTTGGTTGGATAACGAACACTAATCATGCGTACGGCTATAATAGCACTCCTTAAAGTTTGCATTCCCCAATCTAGATTACCCCACACTGTCACCTTGAGTGCACTAGACGGTTCCAGACAAACACCACAATTCATAGAGACATCCAACTCAAATCATAACTCATGATAAGTATTACTGTAAAATTTAGCCTAAGAGACACACATAATGTGCACACTATCACCTTCACATCATGGGACATGGTGTCTCCGTAGATTACATTAATAAAAGCACTTGAGTAGCATAATAGATGAAGAGTAACATCTACCAATTCAACTAGATACAAAGCTCATGATCACATAAAGATCACACCATGGGAGAGAGAGATGAACCACATAGCTACCGGTAGAGCCCTTAGCCTCAGGGGAGAACTACTCCCTCCTCATCATGGGAGTCAGCAACAGCGATGAAGATGGCAGTGGAGTCGATGGAGATGGTTCTGGGGGCAATTCCCTGTCCTGGCAGGGTGCCAGAACAGAGACTTCTGTCCCCCGAAATTGGTCTTGGATGGCGGCGGCGCTGCAAAACTTTTCGCGGATGGATGCCGGACGATTTAGGTTTTCGCCTCGGAGAGAATATATAGGCGGAAGGGCAATGTTAGAGGGTGGACCAGGGGCCCACACCACCTGGTGGCGCGACCAGGGGGACCCGCGCCACCCTATGGTGTGGCCAGCCCCTGACCCTCCTCTGTCTCTGCTTTGGACTCTGTCTTCATGTCAGAAAAATAGGAGGTTTGGCTTTCATTTTGTCCAATTCCGAGAATATTTCCGGTGTAACTTTTCTAAAATACAAAAACAGTAGAAAACAGGAACTGGCACTATGGCGTCTTGTTAATAGGTTAGTTCTAGAAAATGCATAAAAATGCCACGAAGTGTAAACAAAACAGAAAGCAATTGGTGTAAACCAAGCATGGAGCATTAAAAATTATAGATATGTTCGCAACGTATCAATGTCATCGGCTGTAATGACAAGGAAAAACTGTGGTACATTTCATACATGTTGACAGCACCAGCAACATGTTGGTGGGAAACCGTTTTAGCAATGAAGCCACCAGAATCAGTAATCACATGGGCAGAATTCAAAGAAAGGTTTCACAACACTCATGTTCCCGATAGTATTATGGAACTTAAGAGAAGGGAATTTGAGAGTGTTCGACATAATGATTATCCAATACTTCGGTATGTTAGAGAATTCAGTGAATTATCTCGATATGCACCTGATGAGGTTGCTACAGAAGAAAAGAGGGTGAAAAGTTCATCAAAGGCTTGAACCTGTATATGAGAATGCAGTTGCGTTTGACTAGACACCGAAATTTCCAAGGAATAGTTGACGCAGCCATTACATTGGCGGATGACTACAAGTCCGTCCAAGAGGAACAAAGGAAGAAAGCACGGACAGAGCCAAAGCATTTTCTAGATCGAAAGCCAACACCCAACCTGACCTTTAAACCAAGACCAAGGCCAGGAAATCTGAACCCAAATCCCAATAGGGGAGGTCCAAATCCCAAGAACAATGTGATATGTCACAATGTGGAGTTAAGGGACATTACAAGTCAGAGTGCAGACAACCCAAAGTCATCTGCTATGGATGTGGATAGCCTGGACACTGATACGTCTCAAACGTATCTATAATTTTTGATGCTCCATGCTTGTTTTTACACCATTTGCTTAGTGTTTTGTTACACTTCGTGGCATTCTTATGCATTTTCCAGAACTAACCTATTAAAAAGATGCCATAGTGCTAGTTCCCTGTTTTCTGCTGTTTTTGTGTGTCAGAAAAGTTACACAGGAAATATTCTCGGAATTGTACAAAACAAAAGCCGAACATCCGGAAATTTACCGAAGCTTCCAGAGAATCGAAGAGGAGACAGAGAAGGGCCACAGGGCGGCCACACCACCAGGGGGCGCAGCCTACCCCTGGCCCGCGCCCACCTATGGTGAAGGCCCCCTGGTCCACCTCTGGCGCCGCCCCTTCGCCTATAAAGACCCCTCGGCGGGAAAAACCTAAACACCCGATCACTTTTCCAGAAACACATCGCGATCTGCCGCCATCATCGACCCGAGATCGGGAGGGTCTAGAAGCTCTTCCCGGCACCTTGCCGGAGAGGAGAATCGCCACCGGAGGTCTTCTTCATCGCCATACTTGCCTCCGGCGCGATGAGTGAGTAGTCTACCTTGGACTATGGGTCCATAGTAGTAGCTAGTTGGTTGTCTTCTCCACCATGTGCTTCATGTTTAGATCTCGTGAGCTACCTTACATGATCGAGATTACCGTTATGTAATTCTACATGTTGTGTTTGTTGGGATCCGATGAATATTGGTGTTATGATTGAGTTGATGTGTTGAATATTATCTTATGTTATCTCTATGTTGTTTATGATCTTGCATGCTCTCCGTTGTTAGTAGCTATCTTGGCCGAGTAGTTGCTAGTGACTCCAAGAGGGGGTATTTATGCTCGATAGTGGGTTTATGCCTCTATTTAATCTGGGGGAGTGACAGAAACCTCTAAGGTTGTAGATGTGTTGTTGCCACTAGGGGGAAAATGTGTTGTTGCCACTAGGGGGAAAACAACATTCATATGCTCAAGGGCATATGCTTTGTTTACATTACATACTTTGCTTCATGCAGTTATCTGTTGTTCGCAACGTAATACTTGTGGAGTTCTCGGATTGATTCGCCACAAGTGGATTATTAGTCATAGATGCAGTTGGATGGCAGTCTATGTATTTTGTTGTAATGCCTAGAGTAAATCTCATAGTGATCCTCTCGACATATGCACGTTGTCTTTATTCTATCAATTGCCCAACTGTAATTTGTTTACCCAGCATGTGTTATTTTATCTTATGGAGAGACACCACTAGTGAACTGTGGACCCCGGTCCTATTTCCATTATATTGCTATCACCTATTTACTTTACTCATATTGTTTACTGTCGCGCATACTACTATTGCTTTCCACTCGATACGCTCATACCTTTATTTACAGCAAACCGGTGAGATTGACAACCTCATCGTAAGTTGGGAGCAAAGTATTTGGTTGTGTTGTGTGCAGGTTCCGTGTTGCTACTAGTTGAAGACGCACTAACAAGTGTCGTAAACGGCGCCCTTGTTGGAAGTCACTAGGCTAGCAAGCATCACCTTATGGAGTTTGGCTTTTTCTTGGATACGATAAACCTTGGTTTCTTACTGAGGGAAAACTTCCTGCTGTGCTCATCATACTTTTCTCTTGGGGTCCCCAACTGGACGGTGAAATTACATCAACACCGTGCCGCATCAAGGACTTTTTCTGGTGCCGTTGCCGGGGAAAAAGAAGACTTCCGCAAGGGGAGTTTCGCACGCACATCCTTTACTTTGTTTATTGTTTTGCTTTACTTTATTTTTGCTTGCATCATTTTATCAAAAATACAAAATAATTAGTTCCTACTATAGTTGTTATTTTTGTTGGTCTGTTATTGTCTTGATTTATCATGCTTTCTATCAATGGTTGGTTTCTTTGAGACTAAATCTTTTTGGCAAGGTGGGTTCACGGAGGAACAGAAGAAATATTATGAGGAACACCGCTTGTCACAAAAAGGGAAACACTTATGGGAATAAATTAATAGTTTGTATATCATTGCTAGAAAAACATGCTCTACTTATAATGTTACTTATTGTTTTGATAGATCTTGTTGCTGTAGGAGGTATAAACACCTCCCTTTTCAATGTGAGTATAACGATGATGTTACCATATCTTCTTATATTAATGGAAATTATGACTTTTATGATGTTGAACAATTGAAGAATTTATTGCTTGGAAGGGTGCATTCGAACTTGCTTATTTGCTTGAAAATACTGATGATGCACCTTATAAATATGAGGTTTATGATATACTTAAATTTTGCTTTGATAATTACAAGGAAGAAAATGTCTATATTCTTAAATATCTCAATAGATGCTCTCCAACGGAAGAGACTAATGCCTTGAAGGAGCCTATGGAAGAAGAAATTGCTGAAACTGGAAGCTCATTGGATGAAAAAGAGGAGGAGAGTGATAATCAAGAGGAGGAAGAATGGAGCTACCCATGTCTACCTCCCAATAAGAGTAACTCTTTAACTAACCCCTTATTTGATAGCCCTCCATGATTAACAAAGGAGGATGAGTGTGATATTTATATTGTTGAGTTTGCTCATGATGCTACTGAAAATTATTATGAGAGAGTAAAATATGGTTGTTGGAATTCTCATGTTACTAAAACACCTCTCTTTATATTGAAAGTTCTGAAGTTGCTTTTGTTTTATCTACCCATACTTGTTACTATATGCTTCTTTGATTTATTTTCTTACAAGATTCCTATGCATAGGAAGTGGGTTAGACTTAAATGTGTTTTATATTTGCTCCTTGATGCTCTCTTTTGCTTCAATTCATATTTATTATGTGAGCATCTTCTCAAATTACTGAGCCTAGCTCAAAGGCGTTAAAGAAAAGCACTCTTGGGAGATAACCCATTGTTTTACTTTTAGTTATTTTTATTTTATTTGAGTCTTGGAAGTTATTATTACTTTAATAACCTCTCCTTATCCTTTTTATTTCGTTTTTGTGCCAAGAGAAGCCTCTAATTTGAGTGAGGTAAGATTTGGGGATGTTGCTGTCCTGAAACAGATTTCAGTGCTGCACCGTAAAAATTCGTGAAAATTCTCTGTAAATCTTTTGTACCTGCGATTGCTTGGGTATATGCCCCAGGTTATATCAAAACTTTCATTAGTTGAAAACTTTTTGATTTGAGCAACAGAAAACCCTCTAAAAATTCGACCTTTGTCAGCTGTTCTGTTTTGATAGATTTTTGCCAATATTTGTGTTTGCCGCTTTATCGCTTTCTTTTTGAGTTCTTTTGATCACGGAACTTTTGGGGAAGTTGCTACAGTAGTATATGCTTTATATGGGGTGGTTTTGAGTTGAAACCTAAAACAAAAAGGGTTGATTCATTGTTATGCTTACACTAATGTTGCTAATAGAATTGTGTTTAGTTTTGTATGAAGGAAATTTTCAAGTGTAGGGATTGGAGAATGATGAGATGAGTTGAAGAATGGACAAAAGCTCAAGCTTGGGGATGCCCATGTCACCCCAATAAATATCCAAGAGGTACAAGCATCAAAGCTTGGGGATGCCCCCGAGGCACCCCTTCTTCATCAGCAAAAATCAGGTCACCTTTCAACACACTATATTTTTATTGCTTCATGCATTATGTGTTTTTCTTAGAGCGTCAGTTGTTTTTAGTTTTCAGTTTAGTTTAGTTTTGTTTGCTGCAATAAATGGTTGGACCCCAACAAATTCCTTTTGGAGAAGTTGCCTTGCTTTTCATTTGCCAAGAACACTCCGTTTTTCACTCTTATCGTTTCAATGAGTGTTCTCTTTTTCTGCTACTGCGTTTAGTTTTCTATTTTTGCCTTGATTTGTGTTCAGATCTTGTTATATCTTTGCATCAGGGTGTGTTTTTACATCTGGTCCATGTTGGTTTTCATCAAAAGAGTTGTTTATAAAAAGTTCGAATGGTGTTGGAAAAGAGAAAAAGCTTTATGCAAAAAAGTGGTACAAAAAGGAGCTTGTGTAGACTGCGTCCTAGGCTTTTGCATGTCATGCTTGATGTCTTTTTGATAGTATGCTTAGTGGTTTTGCTGTAGCATGACTTGTCTCAAATGACTGAGATTGCTTAATGAGGCTTTGAAAAAATCATGCGTTGTTTTAATTATTTGGAAGCATTATTTTGGTTTTCTCCTTGATGCTTTATTTGGGTTGACTTGGTGCATGCTCACACATGTTAGACTCATACAAAGTCGCCATAAGCCTCTATGATCATTTAGTTTTTGACTTTTGATTCCATCTTATGCTTCTTTTAATGTCGGTTTGTCGCTTTGCATAATTATGGCCGTTATTGCTCTCTTAGTTGGTCGCTCCCAGTCTTTTGCTAGCCCTCATTTTGTACTGAGTATAAACTCTACTCGTGCATCCAACTCCTAAAAACCAAGTTGTTCCAAAGTGTCCACCATACATACCTATTAGCAATTTGCTATTCCAAAGTATATTTGACTTGCTTTTATCTATCCTTCAAATTAAACTCTTTTTGGTGTTATGCGAAAATTGGTCAGTAAAGCTCTCACGAACCTGATGGCACACTTTACTTTTATCGTTTTAAAATTTTGACATTGTGGCTCTCTTATGTTGAGTTGTTATGCTTGCAAGTTGTAAGTTGGAAATTAGCCTAGCCATGCCGTCATGGGGCAAGCTTTCAACATTGCACTATCTTTCATTTGAGTTGATATCGTGATCTTTTGTTTATGGATACTCGCGATGTGAAATAAGTTGGGAATCTTGCGGGATCATGGAGTTTTTATATGTGTTAGGGAAATGCCTGGGCCGCTAATCTAAGCCATACATAATTCATGGTGGAAATTTACAGCATGCCCATAGTGAACATTCGACGACGCATCTCACAATAAAAAGCTATACCAATGGTAAATAAAAGAGATGTCGAGGTTTTCATTGTCTGTTTGTCTTGTCATTTTGATGTGGGCTTGTTCCATGTCATCAGGCAAGAGGTACCCTGTTGGCGGTTCTCGATGATACACATATATTTACAATGACAAGAGCTTGCTTGGGACTCTAAGTCGAGTAGCATGAGGTTTGGGTATTCGTACTTCATGGGACACGAGGTTTTCAACTTATGATTTGTCAAGCATATGCTTCATAATTGTACTCGCATTAACTTTAACCATACAAGATGCCTATGATGGGGGCAATGAGAGCTCAAAGCTAGTAAGTACCATAATTTTTGAAGGTTTATAAAACTTGCAATCACTGCTTCCCTTCGCGAAGGGCCTTTCTTTTACTTTTATGTTGAGTCACCACCTTCTATCTTTATGCACCATCTAAGAGAGCATAGTTGTCATTCTGAGTATAATGTGCATTGTCCCAAAGTTTTCATTGATTGATTCATGATGTTGGTTTCACTTGTTCTCAAATTACTTGTATCTAGTCGCCCTCTTAAAGTTGAAGGTGTCCTATGCATTTATGTTTTGCTCTCTCATGAAGGACAAGCTGAAAACCATTTGTATGTTTTTCCATATGATTTGAACACACGTTTGACTTTCATTGTTTCATTTTCATGGTCTTTTGTTTGTGTTCTTTTTTATGTTATAACATGGTTGCTAAGTTTCTTCTATCAAGATTATATCTTTCATGCCCATGTTTTAAGTTCTTTTGATCCCAGCGCACAACGCTTACATATATGATCAAGATTGTGTAGGTGCATGTCACCTCAAAAATTATTTGTTTTGTTATCACTTACCTACTCGAGGACGAGCAGGAGTTAAGCTTGGGGATGCTGATACGTCTCAAACGTATCTATAATTTTTGATGCTCCATGCTTGTTTTTACACCATTTGCTTAGTGTTTCATTACACTTCGTGGCATTCTTATGCATTTTCCGGAACTAACCCATTAACAAGATGCCATAGTGTTAGTTCCCTGTTTTCTGCTATTTTTGTGTGTCAGAAAAGTTACACAGGAAATATTCTCAGAATTGGACGAAACAAAAGCCGAACATCCGGAAATTTACCGAAGCTTCCAGAGAACCGAAGAGGAGATGGAGAAGGGCCACAGGGTGGCCACACCACCAGGGGGCGCGGCCTACCCCTGGCCCGCACCCACCTGTGGTGAAGGCCCCCTGGTCCACCTTTGGCGCCGCCCCTTCGCCTATAAAGACCCCCCGGAGGGAAAAACCTAAACACCCAATCACTTTTCCAGAAACACATCGCGATCCGCCGCCATCGTCGACCCGAGATCGGGAGGGTCCAGAAGCTCTTCCCGGCACCCTGCCGGAGAGGGGAATCACCACCGGAGGTCTTCTTCATCGCTATGCTTGCCTCCGGCACGATGAGTGAGTAGTCTACCTTGGACTATGGGTCCATAGCAGTAGCTAGTTGGTTGTCTTCTCTACCATGTGCTTAATGTTTAGATCTCGTGAGCTGCCTTACATGATCGAGATCACCGTTATGTAATTCTACATGTTGTGTTTGTTGGGATCCGATGAATATTGGTGTTATGATTGAGTTGATGTGCTGAATATTATCTTTTGTTATCTCTATGTTGTTTATGATCTTGCATGCTCTCCGTTGTTAGTAGCTATCTTGGCCGAGTAGTTGCTAGTGACTCCAAGAGGGGGTATTTATGCTCGATAGTGGGTTCATGCCTCTATTTAATCTGGGGGAGTAACAGAAACCTCTAAGGTTGTAGATGTGCCGTTGCTACTAGGGAGAAAACAACATTCATATGCTCAAGGGCATATGCTTTGTTTACATTACACACTTTGCTTAATGCAATTATCTATTGTTCGCAACTTAATACTTGTGGAGTTCTCGGATTGATTCGCCACAAGTGGATTATTAGTCATAGATGCAGTTGGATGGCGGTCTATGTATTTTGTTGTAATGCCCAGAGTAAATCTCATAGTGATCTTCTTGACATATCATGTTTATCTTTATTCTATCAATTGCCCAACTGTAATTTGTTTACCCAGCATGTGTTATTTTATCTTATGGAGAGACACCACTAGTGAACTATGGACCCCGGTCCTATTTCCATTATATTGCTATCACATGTTTACTTTACTCGCATTATTTACTTTCTCGCATACTACTATTGCTTTCCACTCGATACGCTCATACCTTTGTTTACAGCAAACCGGTGAGATTGACAACCTCATCGTAAGTTGGGAGCAAAGTATTTGGTTGTGTTGTGTGCAGGTTCTGCATTGCTACTAGTTGAAGACGCACTAACAAGTGTCGTAAACGGCGCCCTTGTTGGAAGTCACTAGGCTAGCAAGCATCACCTTCTGGAGTTTGGCTTTTTCCTGGATATGATAAACCTTGGTTTCTTACTGAGGGAAAACTTCCTGCTGTGCTCATCATACCTTCCTCTTGGGGTTCCCAACTGGACGGTGAAATTACATCAACACTGTGCCGCATCAGACACATGAAACCAAGTTGTCCAAACAAACAAGACTTTACTCCACCAATGGGAGGGAACCGACCATCAATCGGAATGCAAGATTCCAAAGGAAGGAACCCTGGAGACAACAAGGGCAAATCCTATGGAAAGCTGAACTGTACCTGCGTGGCAAAAGTGATACACTCAGAGGAAGCAGTTCTAGGTACGCTCTATATGATGACCTATCCGGGCAAAGTATTGTTTGATACAGGGCAATGACTTCTTTCATTTCCAAAGAATTCATAGATGCATACGGTCTTAAGTGTAAACTGTTAGATCGACCTATTACGATATTGACTGCTGGAGGAACAGTATTAGTAACTCAGCAGCGATTGAAGCAAGTCCTTATGATTTGCACATACGAGTACTATGTTGATCTATTCGTAATACCCATGAGAGATATAGCAATCATTCTGGGAATGGATTGGTTAGTAAGCCATTGATGGGTTCGTAGCATAGAAAACAAAAAATTCCTATGCATGAACACAAAACTAGCCAAGATCATCTATGAGATGGAAGCAACGATTAACTAACCCTCGAAGATCGGAAGCGGGATTTTATGTTCCCGCACAAACATTGCTGGTGAGGACTTGATGAAGACATACGTAGTCGACGTAGTCGTTCACTTGACAATCTCAAGATCGTGTACATGGCGCCACATCCGGCGGCGCCTCCATACTCGGTCACATGTACGGTTTGCCGAAGTCTCTTCCACGCCCTCGGTCCAGCGGGGCAGCGGAAGAAGGGATCCGCCGGATACTCCAACTCCTCCTCCACTTCTCCAAGTGTTGGTGGCTTACAATTTCGGCAGCGCTTCGCTTAAGCAACAGCCATGGTGGAGCAAAAAGGTAGGGGATGGAAGGACTAAGTGTCTTGAGAGAGGAGGAGTATATCCAATATATATAGGAGCAAGGGGCAGCCACCCACAAGGGGTGCGGCCAGCCCCTACTCCTGTTCTCCTCTTCATGGTGGTGGTAACCCCCTCCTTCATGGAAAGGTAACCCCCCTCATCAAATGAGTAACCCCCATTTTAATTTTGCATGACGTTCATGTTAATTAAAATCCACACTTATTGAATTAATAAAAAAAATTATTTCTTTAATATTTGTTAATTCAATTAATTAACAAACATTAACATTTACCAATATACCGAAATAGTTTTGGTGCTTTCCAAAACAACCCCTATGTTGTCCAATAATTCAGCTGGAGTTCCAAATCCACTCAAAATGCGCCAGCGTTCGTGAATAACCTGGACATGATCGAGACTCCTCTCTGATCAATAATCATCAGCGGGATCTAGAAATCCCTGACGACTCCCACTTACTCAACGATGAATCTAGTGATCGTGTGAACCATTAACAAATGTAATTAATTCATTTTGTCTCGTGATATTATTACTTGTCCGAGGTCCGATAATTTGGTATCAACCATACCTAGTTTAATCTTGTACCTGACAAGTCTCTTTACTCATTCCATGATAAGGCAATCCTGTGACCTAGTCACATGCTTGCAAGTGGTGTCAATGCAATATCACTGAGAGGGCCCAGAGAATATCTTCCCGTCATCGGGTCAGACAAATTTCACTCTTGATCCATGAGCCTCAACTAATACTTTTAGAGTACCCAAATCAACCTTTATAATCACCCTGTTACGGTGTGACGTTTGATATCATGAAAGTACCTTTCCGATATCAGTGATTAACATGATCTCATGGTCTAAGGATTAGAACTAGTTCGTATGAGTTTGACATAGCAATGAAACTTCATTACTTGATAGTATTGCTATTCATACTATGGGTGTGAGTGTTAATCACATCATTCTTCTAATGATATGACCCCGTTATTAACAATATCCAATGTTCATGATCAGGAAACCTTGATCATCAGTAAATCAACGAGCTAGTATAAAAGAGAGGCTTTACTAGAAACCTTTTGGTTTATTAATCACACAAGTATTAATGTTTCCGATTAATACAATTCTAGCATGAGAAATAAACATTTATTATAAACATGGAATATGATAATAACTACTTTATTATTGCCTCTCGGGCATATTCCCTTCATTCTCCCACTTGCACTAGAGTCAATAATCTAGTTGATACTTGCGTATATAACACTTATGGCATTCACGTGTTATCCGTACGCGTTGCATGTGGTTAATCTGATCTTCAGATCTGACACTTTCAGTTTTGTGTGTATTTGCATGTCTTTGTGTCTGACAAGGGTATAGATAATAGAGCCCGATAGTTGAGTACCCCTGAGGCCCGTTAAGCTAGGCCCAGTTGTAATATTAGTCGAAATACGAGTTCATGTCGTATATTGATATTGTAATCTGTATCGGATCCCTCCCGATCCTTGAGACCTGGCCACCTATATATACGGGCCAGGAGAGGACGGTGAGGGACAGATTGAAAGCAAGCCAGGTTCACACCCCACGATTACTTTCAATACACACCTTGTTTGACTGATTTTACCTTCGAGTTCATCTGACGCCCTATCTCCCCGATCCTAAGTCCTTCATCTAGGACATTTGTTGAGTTAACCCTCGTCAATTGGCGCCGACCGTGGGGACTCTGGGCGTTGGAATCATGAATTCGACGGCTTTTTCGCTTTTAGCCAACAGCAGTCGAGAAGTCGACGAAATCCAGATACCTTTCGGAACCGTCGATTTTCAACCTCACCAGTCAAGTTTCACGCAAGTGTTCGAAAGCATGGATCAGGATATGGATCTAATGTTCGGAAGTCTAAACTTTCACGTCAGATCATTGGGTTCGATTTGCCTTTCAGATCCGGCGAAACCAGGTCTGTCGGCAAGCAAGTCCAAGATAGAAACAATGACAGAATCATCAGAGGGCTCTTCCAGCGAAGTAAATTCGCCGGTCAGCTTCATGGAAATAGAAACAGAAAAAAGAAAATTCGTAGAAGGCGATGAAACCATGGGAAACTTCGACTTAGAAGTACAACTCGAAGATCTGATGATTAGCCATGACGATACTTCAGATAAATCAACGGACACCTGGAAGACAAGGTTAGAGCTTTATGAGAATGAAAATTCAATCTTCTCAAGTTTCGATAATAAGTTTGATAATCGGTACCAAGTACTCGCTATTATAGAGGACAACTCAGAGGAGCTCGACAAAAACAACAATCCAGTGCTCAACCCAGCAAACATAAATAGGGGGCAAACCACCTGGCAGAAGGAGAAACTGCAGACTCCCTGGCAAACCGGGAAAAAGTTCAACTATCAGTCGATGAGTGGAGGACAATCAAAACAGCTGTGGAGCACTGCACACCAATACCAAATAATGCTAGCAAGAATATGATTTTGGGGTACCACTATGCCCTAAGACAGCAGTCAAAGCTACTAGCGAAAGAAAGAATTGAAATACAGAAGGGAAAAGACTCAGCCATTGCAGCAAGCGACGAGGCTCGCAGAGCACGTAGCGACGCATCATACACAAACGGCAAAAGACATCGTCGGCACGGATCAAGGTATGAGAACCTCGAATACTCAGATAGGCAAAGTCTCTCCAAAAACCTCGATTCGTCTTTCTTTATCAGTCGACGAGCAAGGGAACATTATACCAAAGACACCCGAAGCAGCATTGGTGGCAGCTCAAGCATACCTACATACAACGCGACCAAATCCAGGAGACCCAAGGGAACATATGCATCGGGCAGCACTAAATGGATTGAAGATGGTAGGCAACAAATTATCAGCAAAAGAAGAGGAGGCATATCGCAACAAAGGAACCCACAAGCCAAGATCACCACGCCGTCACAACAGTCCTCGGCACAGAAGCGGAAGTCGACGATCTAGAACGCCATCACCAGGGCAACACAACAGTCCAAATTATAGAGGAACCCGATGATCTAGAACCCCCAACAAAGCATATGACTACGAAGACGACGAAAAGGAGATGGGGGTGCCATGCTTTACCCATAGGGTTTGCATCACGCCAGTACCCAAAGGTTTCAAACTACCCCATGATCTGCAAAAATATAATGGATCTCAGGAGCCACAGTCATGGCTTTCAGATTATCTACAAGTAGTAAAATTACTGGGAGGAACCAAGGAAACAGCAATGCAAAGTTTGCAACTACACCTCACCGGCGCAGCAAGGTCATGGTTGAGCAAACTAGGAAAAGAAACAATCGGAAGCTGGGAGGAGCTCACAAAAAAATTTACGAGCAACTTCAAGTCGACATATAAGCGGCCAGCGTCCATAGAAGAAGTCAAAGCCTGCGTATAGCAACGCGGTGAGACATTAAGGGCGTATATCCAAAGATGGAGCATCATCAAAAATTCGGCAGTCGAAGTTTCAGCCGAAAGAGCAATAGATGCATTCATAGTTGGGTTAAGGCGAGGAGACCTAGTCGAAGAGATGGGCAGAATCAAGCCAAAAATAGTATCAGATTTAATGGATATATCAAACAGATTTGCAGATGGAGAAGATGCGTGCAACAACAAACGGACACGATCGCCAGAGGATGATAGAGGAAATAGATATGGAGGCCAAAGGAGAAGATCGCGCATATACGATAACTATGGCTCTCACAGCCAAGTAGCCGCAGGGTACAAGGACAATAGCTACCAAGGGAACAACTGTAAAAGCTCGGGATATCGTAGCTACGGAAAAGAAGACTACAAAAAGTTTCAGACAAGAGAATCCAGAGAGTACAACCCATCGCCAGAGGATATGCTAAACAGATCATGTCATATACACTCCGCGTTTGTTGATGGGAAATGAGTATCCAGACACGCGATGAAAGATTGCACAACGTTCTTGAAATTACAGGAAGCAGCACTCAATAAGCAAGCCGAAGCAAAACGAAAAGGATACGTAGGAAACACAAGCAGCGCGCCTGCAAGTCAACAAGGAAACAATGGAGTCCTACAAGGTCAAGACCTGCCGAGCTAGGGACGCGACGACGACGAAGGATATGTTCCATCTAAAGGGCACATCACAGCAATGATATAGCCAGTGCCCAAGTCAAACAAAGAGAAGAAAAGCATAACTCGACAAGTTAACCTCGCAGTAACTTCGCCTCCAGCAACAACGGAATATCTACACTGGTTAGAGCAACCCATAGAATTCAGCAGAGACGATCACCCAATAACAGTACCTCGGCCAGGAAACGCGCCTTTGGTACTCAAAGCTCAAATTGGGATGCACGATGTCGACAGAGTATTCATGGATGCAGGAAGTGGAATAAATCTGATCTACGCAAAGACTCTACGAGCAATGCACATTTCATTAGAGTTCCTGAAACCAACTGACTATTCCTTCCACGAAATAGTCCCAGGGAGTGCAAACTATCCACTAGGTCGAATAGGACTCAATGTTTGTTTCGGGAATCGACAAAACAATAGAATAGAGAAGCTCGACTTCAAAGTCATGGACTGGCCATCACAATATCATGCGATCCTCGGGTGACCCGCATTTTCGCGATTCATGGCAGTACCTCACTACACATATGTGGTACTAAAAATGCCAGGACCCAATGGAATTATCACAGTCAAAGGAAGCTTCGAGCTATCAGATCTATGCGACAAGGAATTTCACAAGATGGCCCAAAACTTCGACATGATGGCAAGCTATGGAGAACCCAACTACAAAGCAAAAAAGTGCGACTACAGGAGTTACACAGCAACTCGAAGGACACCCAGCAGAGCCAGACGTGAAGAAACCACGGGTACAGCCGTCAGAACAAGAGAAACCTACAGGAGAAGAAGAGAAGACTCAGGCGACATAGGCGACAAGACGAACAAAAAGTAGAGTAGAAAAATAAGGCTGTAAAAGCCACGAGTTATTCCAGGGCAATGCCCTCTAGATCCAGAATAGGTCATTGGCCGGATCTCTTGGGTCACCCTATGTATCTTACATTATAAGCATCAATAAAGACAAAAGTTCCTCCTATTCAAGTTTACGCGTCTTTAAGCAAAAATTGCGGCAAATGCACCGAAATCCATAAAGGTAAAATGCTCTGAGAATAAAATTTCTGACAAAAGGAGTTAGAAAACAAAAACTCTCGCGTCCTATACACAAAGTACACACACAACATGAGCATCACAACATTGGGCTATCAGAATCGTCTACCCCCAGGGGGTCTAAGTAATGATGCTCGCGGAAAAACGTGGCATTCTCTTGAAGCAATCTAGCTATAATCCTTCTCGCGGGTTGAAGGGTGGCCTCCAGATGAACTCGCAAACTAGCACCACCTGGAGGATAACTCAGTGACATGGAACTATAATTGAGCCTTGGATGCCACTTACGTGTCCACCCAAGAGCAAAATTGGCGTCGGTGATACGTCTCAAACGTATCTATTATTTTTGATGCTCCATGCTTTGTTTTACACCATTTGCCTATTGTTTCGTTACACTTAGTGGCATTTTTATGCATTTTCCGGAACTAACCTATTAACGAAGTGCCACAGTGCCAGTTTCCTGTTTTCTGCTGTTTTTGTGTTTCAGAAGTGATACACAGGAAATATTCTCGAAATTGGACGAAACAAGTTCCTGAAGTCATATTTCACCGGGGAGCTCCCAAACATCCGAAGACCTGACGGAGAGGGGCCACGTGGGCCCCAGACACAGGGGCGGCGCGGCCACCCCCCTGGCCGCGCCAGCCCCGTGTGAGGGGGCGTGGGACCCCCTCTGACATCGTCCTTTCGCCTATATATACCCCCTGACGAGAAAAACCTAAGGGCCCGATCAGTTTTCCAGAATACATCGCAATCCGCTGCCGCCGTCGACCCGAAGATCGGGAGGGTCCAGAAGCTCTTCCCGGCACCCTGCCGGAGAGGGGAATCGCCACCGGAGGTCTTCTTCATCGCCATGCTTGCCTCCGGAGCGATGAGTGAGTAGTCTACCTTGGACTATGGGTCCATAGTAGTAGCTAGATGGTTGTCTTCTCCACCATGTGCTTCATGTTTAGATCTCATGAGCTGCCCTACATGATTGAGATCACCGTTATGTAATACTATGATGTTGGTTTGTTGGGATCCGATGAATATTGGTGTTTATGAATAAGTTGCTGTACTGAATTATATCTTTTGTTATCTCTATGTTGTTTATGATCTTGCATGCTCTCCGTTGTTAGTGGCTATCTTGGCCGAGTAGTTGCTAGTGACTCCAAGAGGGGGTATTTATGCTCGATAGTGGGTTCATGTCTCTATTTCACCTGGGGGAGTGACAGAAACCTCTAAGGTGGTAGATGTGCTGTTGCTACTAGGGAGAAAACAACATTCATATGCTCAAGGGCATATGCTTTGTTTACATTACACACTTTGCTTAATGCAATTATCTGTTGTTCGCAACTTAATACTTCTAGGGTGTTCGGATGATATCCCCGGGGGTGGATTATTAGTCATAGATGCAGTTGGATGGCGGTCTATGTATTTTGTTGTAATGCCTAGAGTGAATCTCATAGTGATCTTCTTGACATATCACGTTATCTTTATTCTATCAATTGCCCAACTGTAATTTGTTTACCCAGCATGTTATTTTATCTATGGAGAGACACCACTAGTGAACTGTGGACCCCGGTCCTATTTTAATCATATTGCAATCACCTGTTTACTTTTCCCGCACTGTTTACTTTACTAGCATATTACTACTATTTTCCACTCGATACACTCATAACCTTTGTTTCAAGCAAACCGGTGAGATTGACAACCTCATCGCAAGTTGGGAACAAAGTACTTGTTTGTGTGTGTGCAGGTTCCACAAACACCTTCAGTCGTCACCGTCTCTCTTCTTCAAGATCGACATTAAACCTTGGTTTCTTAACTGAGGGAAAACTAGCCGCTACACTCATCATACCTTCCTCTTGGGGTTCCCAATGGGCTGGTCATCACCACGCACAAGGACAGTTTGCTCCCACATCAACTTGGAGTAGCAGCTTATTTTCTGGCGCCGTTGCCGGGGAAGAGAGAAGACTTCTGCGAGGGGAGTTCTTCGCACACACATTCTTTACTTTGTTATTTGTTTTGCTTTACTTTATTTTATTTTACCTGCATTGCTTTTTATATCAAAAACCCAAAAAAATTAGAATCCTTGGTAGTTGTGTTTACTTATCTGCTTTTAGTTTTGTTACAATGAGTAATCCTGAAGTAGAAGTTCGTAGTTTCAAGCAACAAGGGGGAGAAAGTTTAAAAGATGCTTGGTACCGTATTAACAATGCTCATCATAGGTGTACCAAAAAGCAGTCCACCACGATCCTCCTTAGAAATTTTTATGTTGGTATATCTAGCTGGAATAGGTATGTTCTTGATACTCTTACAGGAGGTAATTTTCTGGGTACTCCCGCGGGAGAAGCATGCACTATAATTGAAATTTTAGTGGGAGTACCACCTATTCATGTTGCCAAAACTGAGACCACCTTGGATGAGGTGGTAGAAAGGCTCAGCTCCTTAGAAAAAAGTTTGCCAAGTATCCTAGAAAATGCTAGCCGCGTTAGTGAATTAATAGAAAATATTGGTAAGAGAATTACCATTTTAGAGGCTAGCACTACTCATGACAATCAAAACTTAAGGATTGGTAAACTAGAGGAGTCTATGGAAACTCTTAGTTTAATCTTCTCTTCTCTTAAATTTAAGAAGGAGAAAGTGTTTGTTGGAAAAGAGCAAAAATTTATGTATGTTCCCAAGGTTTCTACGCTTAAATCTCAACATGTTCTTAAGATTGGTAAGACTCTTAGTTCCACTAAGGGTGACTTGCAGGTTGAATCATCTTCGGGAACCTTCAAAGAGCCTACTGAGGTAACTAGCACTTCATCACTTGATATTACTTGATTCGCAATTTTCTGCGCCTAGCTCAAAGGCGTTAAAGAAAAGCACTCTTGGGAGATAACCCATTGTTTACTTTTCAGTACTTTTTCTTTTTCTTGAGTCTTGGAAGTCATTACTACTGTAATGACCGCTCCTTATCTTGTTTATTTCGTTTTTGTGCCAAGAGAAGCCTCTAATTTGAGTGAGGTAAAGATTTGGGGTTATTGCTGTCCTGAAACTGTTTTCGGTGCTGCACCGTAAAAATTCGTGAAAATTCTCTGTTTATCTTTTGGACCTGCGATTTCTTGTGCATATGCCCCAGGTTATATCCAAACTTTTCTTAGTTAAACACTTTTTGATTTGAGCAACGGAAAATCCCTCAAAAATTCGTCCATTATCAGCTGTCCAGTTTTGACAGATTTCTGCCAATATTTGTTTTTGCCACTTTATCGCTTTCTTTTGAGTTCTTTTTTATCATGGAACTCTTGTGGAAGTTGCTACAGTAGTATATACTTTATATGTAGTGGTTTTGGGTTGAAACCTGAAGCTAAAAGATGTTGAATATATTTTATGCTTACACTAATGTTGCTAATAGAATTGTGTTTAGTGTTGTATGAAGGAAGTTTTCAAGTGTAGGGATTGGAGAATGATGAGATGAGTTGAAGAATGGACAAAAGCTCAAGCTTGGGGATGCCCATGCATCACCCCAAGAAATATCCAAGAAGTACAAGTGTCAAAGCTTGGGGATGCCCCCGAGGCACCCCTTCTTCATCGGCAAAAATCAGGTCACCTTTCAAAACACTATATTTTTATTGCTTCATGCACTATGTGTTTTTCTTGGAGCGTCAGTTGTTTTAGTTTTCTTAGTTTGTTTAGTTTGTTTGTTTGCTGCAATAAATGGTTGGACCCCAACAAATTTCCTTTTGGAGAAGTTACTCGTTTTCATTTGCAAAGGATGCTCTAGTTTTCACTCTTATTAATCGAGCATTCTAGTTTTTCTGCTACTGCTTTTGGATTTCGTTTTCGCCTTGATATGCATTCAGATCTTGTCATATCTTTTCATCAAGGTGTATTTTTGCCTCTGAACTTTATTGGTTTTCATCAAAAGAGGTGTTTATAAAAATTTCAAATGGTGTTGGAAAAGAGAAAAAGCTTTGTGCAAAATAGTGGTACAAGAAGGAGCTTGTGTAGACTGCGGCTTAGGCTTTTTCATGTCATGCTTGATGTCTTTTTGATAGTATGCTTAGTGGTTTTGCTGTAGCATGACTTGTCTCAAATAACTGAGATTGCTTAATGAGCCTTTGAAAAAATCATGCGTTGTTTTTATTGTATGGAAGCATTATTTTGGTTTTCTCCTTGATGCTTTATTTGGGTTGACTTGGCGCATGCTCACACATGTTAGACTCTTCCAAAGTCGCCATTAGCCTTCATGATCATTTAGTTTTTGACTTTTGATGCCATCGTATGCTTCTTTTAATGTCGCTTTGTCGCTTTGCATGATTATGGCCATTATTGCTCTCTTAGTTGGTCGCTCCCAGTCTTTTGCTAGCCCTCACCTTGTACTGAGTATGAGCTCTACTCGTGCATCCAACTCCTAAAAAGCCAAGTTTGCCATTGTGTCCACTATAAATTCCTATGCATGGTATTTGTAAGCCATTCCAAAGTAAAATTTTCGTGTGCTACCTTTCAAAAACCTTCAAAATACTTCTCGTTTTGTGACACTGTTTTCAGCTCATGGGGACGTAGTGGTCGGATTTGCTATCTTCCATATTGTTTATTCCAAAAAGAAAAAAAGAGAGAAAAAAAGAAAAAAAAAGGCACTCCTCCAACAATGTGAATGTTGGTGGGCACCCGATGGAATCGGTTAGCCATGGTATGTGAAAGGAAAAGGTGGGGAGGAGTGCCAAGTTTTATAAAAAGAGCACCAAAGTGCCAATCTCTCTCTCAAAAACTTGCTTTATTTTTGTATGGAAGATAGTAAGAACCCCATTGCCAGTCGTTGACAAAGACAACCACCTCTCAAAATCAAGTTTTATCTCTGTTTTACAAATGAAAAGCTCTAGCACATGTTTAAATCACTGCTTCCCTCTGCGAAGGGCCTTTCTTTTACTTTTATGTTGAGTCACCACCTTCTTTCTTTATGCACCATTAAGAGAGCATAGTTGTCATTCTTAGTGTGATATGCATTGTCCCAAGGTTCATTGATTGACTCATATTGATTGGTTTCACTTGTTCTTAAATTATTTGTATCTAGTCGCCCTCTTAAACTTTGAGGTGTCCTATGCATTTATGTTTTGCTCTCTTTGAAGGACAAGCTGAAAACCTTTTGTATGTTTTTCCTTATGATTTGAACACACGTTTGACTTTCATTGTTTCATTATCATGATCTTTTGTTTGTGTTCATTTGCATGTTTACAACATGGTTGCTAAGTTCTTATTGTCATGATTATATCTTTCATGCCCATGTTTTAAGTTCTATTGATCCCAGCTCATCAATGCTTACATATATGATCAAGATTGTGTAGGTGCATGTCACCTCAAAAATTATTCTTTTGTTATCACTTACCTACTCGAGGACGAGCAGGAGTTAAGCTTGGGGATGCTTGATACGTCTCAAACGTATCTATAATTTTTGATGCTCCATGCTTTGTTTTACACCATTTGCCTATTGTTTCGTTACACTTAGTGGCATTTTTATGCATTTTCCGGAACTAACCTATTAACGAAGTGCCACAGTGCCAGTTTACTGTTTTCTGCTGTTTTTGTGTTTCAGAAGTGATACACAGGAAATATTCTCGGAATTGGACGAAACAAGTTCCTGAAGTCATATTTCACCGGGGAGCTCCCAAACATCCGAAGACCTGACGGAGAGGGGCCACGTGGGCCCCAGACACAGGGGCGGCGCGGCCACCCCCCTGGCCGCGCCAGCCCCGTGTGAGGGGGCGTGGGACCCCCTCTGACATCGTCCTTTCGCCTATATATACCCCCTGACGAGAAAAACCTAAGGGCCCGATCAGTTTTCTAGAATACATCGCGATCCGCCGCCGCCGTCGACCCGAAGATCGGGAGGGTCCAGAAGCTCTTCCCGGCACCCTGCCGGAGAGGGGAATCGCCACCGGAGGTCTTCTTCATCGCCATGCTTGCCTCCGGAGCGATGAGTGAGTAGTCTACCTTGGACTATGGGTCCATAGCAGTAGCTAGATGGTTGTCTTCTCCACCATGTGCTTCATGTTTAGATCTCATGAGCTGCCCTACATGATTGAGATCACCGTTATGTAATACTATGATGTTGGTTTGTTGGGATCCGATGAATATTGGTGTTTATGAATAAGTTGATGTACTGAATTATATCTTTTGTTATCTCTATGTTGTTTATGATCTTGCATGCTCTCCGTTGTTAGTGGCTATCTTGGCCGAGTAGTTGCTAGTGACTCCAAGAGGGGGTATTTATGCTCGATAGTGGGTTCATGTCTCTATTTCACCTGGGGGAGTGACAGAAACCTCTAAGGTGGTAGATGTGCTGTTGCTACTAGGGAGAAAACAACATTCATATGCTCAAGGGCATATGCTTTGTTTACATTACACACTTTGCTTAATGCAATTATCTGTTGTTCGCAACTTAATACTTCTAGGGTGTTCGGATGATATCCCCGGGGGTGGATTATTAGTCATAGATGCAGTTGGATGGCGGTCTATGTATTTTGTTGTAATGCCCAGAGTGAATCTCATAGTGATCTTCTTGACATATCACGTTATCTTTATTCTATCAATTGCCCAACTGTAATTTGTTTACCCAGCATGTTATTTTATCTATGGAGAGACACCACTAGTGAACTGTGGACCCCGGTCCTATTTTAATCATATTGCAATCACCTGTTTACTTTTCCCGCACTGTTTACTTTACTAGCATATTACTACTGTTTTCCACTCGATACACTCATAACCTTTGTTTCAAGCAAACCGGTGAGATTGACAACCTCATCGCAAGTTGGGAACAAAGTACTTGTTTGTGTGTGTGCAGGTTCCACAAACACCTTCAGTCGTCACCGTCTCTCTTCTTCAAGATCGACATTAAACCTTGGTTTCTTAACTGAGGGAAAACTAGCCGCTACACTCATCATACCTTCCTCTTGGGGTTCCCAACGGGCTGGTCATCACCACGCACAAGGACAGTTTGCTCCCACATCAACTTGGAGTAGCAGTCGGCCACTAGGTTGAGCTCTATCAGCCGATGAATTCGCTGACTAGATCTAAAAGCATCGAGTAGCAGCGGAAAGCTTCCAGGCAGAGGATTGAGAGGGAGCATGATAGAGTACATGGTCGTCAAAGATCTTTGACAACCATCAACTGCTTCTCCAATGTGCTGAGCATAATCTTGGAGAAGCACAATGGCACGACGGCATTGGGGATCAGACCACAAACTGTCGATTCCCTCTGATGCTCTCTCAAGAGCCGCAATTCGCTTAGAAACCCGACACGCCTCACTAACAAAGTCCAGGCAAGTACCTGGGACAACAAAAAAGGCATCAGCCAACAATAGCGGAATAGAAAGGAAAAGAGAAAAGCTACAGTGAACCTTACATCGCAACATCTCACAAACGGACTCGACGATACCAACAAGAAAGGAGTCGCATTCTTTGAGATGCACGATTTTGGCCATTAGACCCGACACCTTATCCTCGAGTGTGGATATCTGCTTCATAAAGCCGCAAGATTTGGTGGCCTTGTCCATAGCAATCTGAGCCTGGCGCTTCATCAAGGATAAACAACCCTCAAGGTCCAAAATTCTCAACAAGTGTTCAGAACATCGACAAGAAGGATGAGGAGGCGAAGAAACTCTGAAGTCGAACATATTGGCGGGAGGTGAAGCCCGATTGCGATCTGTCGACCCACCAGCATGCACAGGCTGGAAGCCAAAAGAAAGAAAAAGACAACATCTCAGACACTAAATCAAGCATGAAATTTCATAAAGGATGAATATTTACAAAGAGCACAAGTCCTCTGACTAGTTCTTGGGCAAAATGTGGCTAAAGTTCACTACATCAGAATAAACGAAGATTACAAAGAAAGACTAAGTCTACGCCACCTCAGCCTCAGGGTCCGCAGTAGCAGTAGGCGTGGAAGAGGTAGCACCAGCGTTGGGAGGAGGCATGGATCCACTTGTCGCCGGAGTCGAAGAAACCAGCGTAGCAGAGGTCGAAGAAGCCGCCGAAGGAGAAATTATTGATACGATGCCTGGCGTGTAATTCTTCGCCTTCTCAAAGAAAACCCGCAGCTCCGAAAGACGTCGACCACGGGAAGAGCTCACCTTCTCCCAGTTGACCTCCTCGCCATGTGCGTAGGTAAGCGCAATGGCCCCCTCGGCACCTCGCTTCACGGAGCAGCCCTTCATAAGAAGGATAGGATAGTCGGGGGTGTCAAAGGACTTGGCAAGTTTCTTCAAATCATTATCTGGCATGTCCGCTTTCTGCTTGGGCCACAACCCGACAAAAATCCGCATGAGCACATGGCTAGCCAACTCGAAGATCTCCTGGACAGAAATCCAGTTCGCCTCCAGCAAGTTAACTGCGGCCATGAGAGAATTATCGCCTGGCCGCAAAGATGATGAAGACACCCCAGTATGTTCTACACAACCAAGGAAACAAAGATAGAGGAAAAAGCACACATCAGCAAGCATAAGAGCGGGCAACTCAACAAAGAAGGGAAAAGCATGATATTTACCTCCAGCAAGAGCAGACATTTTATTAAGCCGTTCAGTCACGACCTGCTCCCGCTGGATGTGATCCTTATTAGTGTTAGAAAGGGCCTTCTCTGCTTTCTTTGCCCTAGCCAATACTGATTTAGTGGACTTCTCAGCAGTGGTTTTGGCAGTAGTGGCGGCATCCCAAGCTTTTCTGGAAGCTTCGAGTTTAGCTTCCAGAGACGAAATGCGAGCATTAGCTGCCGCCAAAGCATCTGCAGTTCAAAGAAGGGAAAAGAAAGTCGAATAAAGAAACAAAGAAAGGCACTCGAGACAAGCAAAATATAGGAAAGAAGATTACCCTCAGAAGCCCTAGTAGCTTTCAAATATTCGACACATTCAGTGCCCAAAGTGACAAATTTCTTCATCAAGATCTATCCAAAAAAACACGTGAGTATGAAGATCACACAAGGAACAAAAGCAAAAATACTAGGATCAACACGCACATCGTCGGAGGAGCTCGTGGACCGATGGGTCTCGAGGGAAGCACCGGCGTCTGTCTACTTCTTCAAACGCTTGGAACCACAAGTAGAGACGACCTTCTTAATAGGAGCTTTGGAAGATTTAGCCACCAGAGCAGTTTCTTGCAAAGAAGGTTCATCGGCGGCCGTAGCTTCAACAGAAGGAGTAGTGGCAGCATCTTTCTTTGGGTTCTCGTTGTCACTATGAAGGAAAGAAAAAGCAGAGACTTCACGTAAGTCAAAAGAAAAGAAGCAAGTAAAAATAAAAATTCCTGTCAGCAAAAACTCACGAGTCCAAGGCGTCGAAAAGTTCTTCCTCATCCTCTAAAGCAGTGGCCTCCCTGGCCACATTCTTGCGAGCGGAGACACTCGAAGAAGCGAGCTCCTCGACATGTTTCCTCTTCTTGTCAAGGCCAAGATCTTCAGAAAGAGCAGGAGGAGGCGACATAGTCGAACTGGTCCCTTCCAGCAAATCTTTGCCTTCATCTCCATCTTGGCTGTCCTCAGCCTCGGGGGCTTCGGAGGCAGCGGAAACATGCACATCTTGAATGGCCTGATGGCACGGTGATGGTGTGTGAAATTAATGAAGTAAATGACCGGCCAGTTGGAAAACCCCAAGAGCAAGGTATGATGAATATAGCAGCAAGTTTTTCCCTTAGTAAGAAACCAAGGTTATTAATCCAGTAGGACAAAGACAAATGACTGAAGGTGATGCCTGCTAGCTTGCGACAGCTCCAGACAATTTATAGGGCGCCTCGTCCGAGCTTTGCTTTGCGAGCGGCAACGTGGAACCTGCACACAACACAACCAAATACTTTGTTCCCAACTTACGATGAGGTTGTCAATCTCACCGGTTTGCTTGAAACAAAGGGTATGAGCGTATCGAGTAGAAAGCAATAGTAGTATGCGAGTAAAGTAAACAGTGCGAGTAAAGTAACAGGTGATAGCAATATAAAGAAAATAGGACCATGGTCCACAGTTCCACTAGCGGTGTCTCTCCATAAGATAAAATAATACATGCTGGGTAAACAAATTACAGTTGGGCAATTGATAGAATAAAGACAACATGCATATGATGAGAGGATCACTATGAGATTTATTCTGGGCATTACAACAAGTACATAGACCGCCATCCAACTGCATCTATGACTAATAATCCACTCACGGGGATATCGTCTGAACACCCCATGAGTATTAAGTTGCGAACAACAGATAATTGCATTAAGCAAAGTGTGTAATGTAAACAAAGCATATGCCCTCGAGCATGTGAATGTTGTTTTCCCCCTAGTAGCAACAACACATCTACAACCTTAGAGGTTTCTGTCACTCCCCCAGATTAAATAGAGGCATGAACCCACTATCGAGCATAAATACCCCCTCTTGGAGTCACTAGCAACTACTCGGCCAAGATAGCTACTAACAATGGAGAGCATGCAAGATCATAATCAACATAGAGATAACAAAAGATAAATTTTAGTACTTCAACTCAAGCATAACACCAATATTCATCGGATCCCAACAAACCAAACATGCAGAATTACATAACGGTGATCTCAATCATGTAGGGCAGCTCATGAGATCTAAACATGAAGCACATGGTGGAGAAGACAACCATCTAGCTACTGCTATGGACCCATAGTCCAAGGTAGACTACTCACTCATCACTCCGGAGGCAAGCATGGTGATGAAGAAGACCTTCGGTGGTGATTCCCCTCTCCGGCAGGGTGCCAGGAAGAGCTTCTGGATCCTCCCGATCTTCGGGTCGACGGTGGCGGCGGATCGCGATGTGTTCTAGAAAACTGATCGGGCCCTTAGGTTTTTCTCGTTGGGGGGTCTTTATAGGCGAAGGGGCATTGTCAGAAGTGGACCGAGGTGGTCTCACACATAGGGGGCGTGGCCCATCCCTGTGCCGCGCCGCCCTAGTGTGAGGGCCCCTCGTGGCCCCACTCCGTCTCCTCTTTGGTTCTCTGGAAGCTTCGGTAAAATTCTGGGCGACTGGCTTTGATTTCGTCCAATTCCAAGAATATTTCCTGTGTAATTTTTCTGAAACACAAAAACAGCAGAAAATAGGGAACCGGTACTGTGGCGACTTGTTAGTAGGTTAGTTCCGGAAAATGCATAAAAGTGCCACGAAGTGTAACAAAACACTAAGCAAATGGTATAAAAACAAGCATGGAGCATCAAAAATTATGGATACGTTGGAGACGTATCAGCATCCCCAAGCTTAACTCCTGCTCGTCCTCGAGTACGTAAGTGATAACAAAAGAAATAATTTTTGAGGTGACATGCACCTATACAATCTTGATCATCTATGTAAGCGTTGTGCGCTGGGATCAAAAGAACTTAAAACATGGGCATGAAAGACATAATCTTGATAGAAGGAACTTAGCAACCATGTTATAACATGAAAATGAATACAAACAAAAGATCATGAAAATGAAACAATGAAAGTCAAACGTGTGTTCAAATCATTAGGAAAAACATACAAATGGTTTTCAGCTTGTCCTTCATGGAGAGCAAAACATAAATGCATAGGACACCTTCAAGTTTAAGAGGGCGACTAGATACAAATAATTTAAGAACAAGTGAAACCAACAATATGAATCAATCAATGAAAACTTTGGGACAATGCACATTATACTAAGAATGACAACTATGCTCTCTTAATGGTGCATAAAGATAGAAGATGGTGACTCAACATAAAAGTAAAAGAAAGGCCCTTCGCGGAGGGAAGCAGTGATTGCAAGTTTTATAAACCTTCAAAAATTATGGTACTTACTGGCTTTGAGCTCTCATTGCCCCCATCATAAGCATCTTGAATGGTTAAAGTTAATGCGAGAACACTTACGCTGCATATGCTTGACAAATCATAAGTTGAAAACCTCGTGTCCCGTGAATACGAGTACCCAAACCTCATGCTACTTTACTTAGAGTCCCAAGCAAGGCTCTTGTCATTGTAAGTATACACGTATCATCGAGAACCGCCAATGGGGTACCTCCGTGCCCGATGACATGGAACAAGCCCACATCAAAATGATAGGACAAGCAGACAATGAATACCTCAACATCTCTTTTATTTACCATTTGTATAGCTTTTTATTTTGAGATGCATCATCGAATGTCCACTATGAGCATGCTGTAAATTTCCACCATGAATTATGCATAGCTTAGATTGGCGGCCCATGCGTTTCTCTAACACATATACAAACTCCATGATCCCGCAAGATTCCCAATTCATTTCACACTGCGAGTATCCATGAACAAAAGATCACGATATCAACTCAAATAAGAAGTGCAATGTTGAAAGCTTGCCCCATGACGGCAAGGTTGGGCTAATCTCCAACTTACAACTTGCAAGCATAACAACTCAACATAAGAGACCACAATGTCAAATTTTTAAGAACGAGAAAAATAAAGTGTGCCATCCGGTTCGTGAGAGCTTTACTGACCAATTTTCGCATAACACTGGTAAGAGTTTAATTTGAAGAGTAGATAAAAGCAAGTCAAATGTACTTTGGAATAGCAAATTGCTAATAGGTATGTATGGTGGACACTTTGGCAAACTTGGTTTTTAGAAGTTGGATGCATAAGTAGAGCTCATACTCAGTACAAGGCGAGGGCTAGCAAGACTGGGAGCGACCAACTAAGAGAGCAATAACGCCCATAATCATGCAAAGCGACAAAGCGACATTAAAAGAAGCATAAGATGGCATCAAAAATAAAAAAATAAATGATCATAGAGGCTATTGGCGATTTTGTAAGAGTCTAACATGTGTGAGCATGCGCCAAGTCAACCCAAATAAAGCATCAAGGAGAAAACCAAAATAATGCTTCCAAACGATAAAAACAACGCATGATTTTTTCAAAGGCTCATTAAGAAATCTCGGTTATTTGAGACAAGTCATGCTACAGCAAAACCACTAAGCATACTATCAAAAAGACATCAAGCACAACATGCAAAAGCCTAGGCCGCAGTCTACACAAGCTCCTTCTTGTACCACTTTTTTGCACAAAGCTTTTTCTCTTTTCCAACACCATTCAAACTTTTTATAAACACCTCTTTTGATGAAAACCAAAAAAGATCAGAGGCAAAAATACACCTTGATGAAAATATATAACAAGATCTGAATGCAAATCAAGGCGAAAACGAAAACTAAACGTAGTTCTAGAAAAAGAAGAACACTCGTTGAAACGAATAGAGTGAAAAACGGAGTGTTCTTGGCAAATGAAAAGCAAGGCAACTTCTCCAAAGGAAATTGTTGGGGTCCAACCATTTATTGCAGCAAACTAAACTAAACTAAACTGAAAACTAAAAATGACTGACGCTCCAAGAAAAACGCATAATGCATGAAGCAATAAAAATATAGTGTTTTGAAAGGTGACCTGATTTTTGCCGATAAAGAAGGGATGCCTCGGGGGCATCCCCAAGCTTTGACGCTTGTACTTCTTGGATATTTCTTGGGGTGATGCATGGGCATCCCCAAGCTTGAGCTTTTGTCCGTTCTTCAACTCTTCTCATCACTCTCCGATCCCTACACTTGAAAACTTCCTTTACACAAAACTAAACACAAATCTATTAGCAACATTAGTGTAAGCATAACATAGAATCAACCTCTTTTGCTTCAGGTTTCAACCTAAAACCACCACATATAAAGTATATACTACTGTAGCAACTTCCCCAAAAGTTCCGTGATCAAAAGAACTAAAAAAGGAAGCGATAAAGCGGCAAACACAAATATTGGCAGAAATCTGTCAAAACAGAACAGCTGACAAAGGTCGAATTTTTAAGGGGTTTTCTGTTGCTCAAATCAAAAAGTGTTAAACTAATGAAAGTTTGGATATAACCTGGGGCATATGCACAAGACATTTTAGGTCCAAAAGATATATAGATAATTTTCACGAATTTTTACGGTGCAGCACCGAAAACTGTTTTAGGACAGCAACATCCCCAAATCTTACCTCACTCAAATTAGAGGCTTCTCTTGGCACAAAAATGAAATAAAAAGGATAAGGAGAGGTCATTACGGTAGTAATAACTTCTAAGACTCAAATAAAAGAAAAAGAACTGAATGTAAAAACATTGGGTTATCTCCCAAGAGTGCTTTTCTTTAACGCCTTTGAGCTAGGCGCAGAAAATTGCGAATCAAGTAATAACGAAAGAAGCATTAGGATCCACTATAGGAGTCTTTTCAACAATGAAGGAAATTGTGTCCAAATGAGTCTTTGAAGATCCTTTATGATCACGCTTTGGTACACTACTTTCATCGAAAGGATTTTCAGGGAAAATCCAACTGGAATTCTTTTCCCAAGCATCATGAATTCCTACAAGTTTGTAAGGTATTGGCACTCTAAAATCTTCATTGGGTGTACCAACAACTGCTACAGGTGAGCCAAGCTTATTATATTTCTCAAAAACTTTCCTAGCCTCAATGGCAACATCTCTAAATATTATGCGCAAAGTTTCCAAGATAAAAGCTTTCTTTTCGGGATCCTCAATTTCATGAAGCTTAAGAAACATGTATTGCATAAAAGGATTAAGGCTAGCAAACCTAGCTTCTAACATGTGAACTAAATAAGCAGAAGCAACTTCATAACTAGGAGCAAGCTCAACCAAAGACTTTTCCTCAACTTTCTTATGCATACTAATATGATTAAAGAACTCCTCAATGTTACTTTTTCCAATAATCGAACCACTACCTACTGAGAGGTCCTCCAAGACGTACTTAGGGAACAACATAATGAACTAAAAGTAAAGAAATAACAACTACTAAGGATTCTAATTTTTTTGGGTTTTTGATAAAACGATGCAAGTAAAATAAATAGAGTAAAGAAAAACTTAAAACAAAGTAAAGGATGTGCGTGCAAAAACTCCCCTCGCAGAAGTCTTCTACCTCCCCGGCAACGGCGCCAGAAAAACATGTTGATGGCGCGGTGATGGTGTGTGAAATTAATGAAGTAAATGACCGGCAAGTTGGAAAACCCCAAGAGCAAGGTGTGATGAATATAGCAGCAAGTTTTTCCCTCAGTAAGAAACCAAGGTTATCAATCCAGTAGGAGGCAGACAAACGACTGAAGGTGATGCCCGCTAGCTTGCGACAGCTCCGGACAATTTATAGGGCGCCTCGTCCGAGCTTTGCTTTGCGAGCGGCAATGTGGAACCTGCACACAACACAACCAAATACTTTGTTCCCAACTTACGATGAGGTTGTCAATCTCACCGGTTTGCTTGAAACAAAGGGTATGAGCGTATCGAGTGGAAAGCAATAGTAGTATGCGAGTAAAGTAAACAGTGCGAGTAAAGTAAACAGGTGATAGCAATATAAAGAAAATAGGACCAGGGTCCATAGTTCACTAGCGGTGTCTCTCCATAAGATAAAATAATACATGCTGGGTAAACAAATTACAGTTGGGCAATTGATAGAATAAATACAACGTGCATATGATGAGAGGATCACTATGAGATTTACTCTGGGCATTACAACAAGATACATAGACCGCCATCCAACTGCATCTATGACTAATAATCCACTCACGAGGATATCGTCCGAACACCCCATGAGTATTAAGTTACGAACAACAGATAATTGCACTAAGCAAAGTGTGTAATGTAAACAAAGCATATGCCCTCGAGCATATAAATGTTGTTTTTTCCCTAGTAGCAACAGCACATCTACAACCTTAGAGGTTTATGTCACTCCCCCAGATTAAATAGAGGCATGAACCCACTATCGAGCATAAATACCCCCTCTTGGAGTCACTAGCAACTACTCAGCCAAGATAGCTACTAACAACGGAGAGCATGCAAGATCATAAACAACATAGAGATAACAAAAGATAAATTTCAGTACTTCAACTCAAGCATAACACCAATATTCATCGGATCCCAACAAACCAAACATGCCGAATTACATAACGGTGATCTCAATCATGTAGGGCAGCTCATGAGATCTAAACATGAAGCACATGGTGGAGAAGACAACCATCTAGCTACTGCTATGGACCCATAGTCCAAGGTAGACTACTCACTCATCGCTCCAGAGGCAAGCATGGCAATGAAGAAGACCTCTAGTGGCGATTCCTCTCTCCGGCAGGGTGCCGGGAAGAGCTTCTGGACCCTCCCGATCTTCGGGTCGACGGCGGCGGCAGATCACGATGTGTTCTGGAAAACTGATCGGGCCCTTAGGTTTTTCTCGTCGGGGGTCTTTATAGGCGAAGGGGCATCGTCAGAAGTGGACCGAGGCGGTCTCACACATAGTGGGCGCGGCCCAGCCCCTGGCCGCGCCGCCCTGGTGTGAGGGCCCCTCGTGGCCCCACTCCGTCTCCTCTTCGGTTCTCTGGAAGCTTCGGTAAAATTCTGGATGACTGGCTTTGATTTCGTCCAATTTTGAGAATATTTCCTGTGTAACTTTTCTGAAACACAAAAATAGTAGAAAATAGGGAACTGGCACTGTGGCCACTTGTTAGTAGGTTAGTTCCGGAAAATGCATAAAAGTGCCATGAAGTGTAACGAAACACTAAGCAAATGGTGTAAAAACAAGCATGGAGCATCAGAAATTATGGATACGTTGGAGATGTATCATGGCCCCTTCCTCTGGAAGAGGAGGGCGAGAAACAAGGGATTGGTGATCCTGAAAGGAAAACAAGCCGAGAGTTATGAGAAATACAATGATAAGGTAAAAGAAGGCGAATAAAGACAACAAACATACCGCAGGCAAGGGATGCTCGGAGTCGAAATATCTAGCGGCCAAATCCGCAATCTCATGGTCTTTAGTGAGAGTAGTAAGAGATCTCACTCGCTTGTCGAGATCCTTCTTCTCCATAAGATCTTCAGATACTCAAGAAGAATCTCCCAAGCCAGAAAATGTCCACAGTTTGGAAAGACGATGCTGCAGAGGTTGAACTCGACGTTGTAGGAAAAATGCCATCAGGTGCGTACCCGAAAGTGCACCTCCTCTACCAATCTTCAGAGCTAGGATGCGGGCTAGAAGTGGTTTGATTTCCTCCATCTCAGCTTCCGTGGGAGGCGAATCCCACAAGGCCAATTTCTTCACTTCTTTAGAGGCATCAAAAGGGGCAATGCCGTACTGGTCAGAGGAAGAGACCTTCCGGTCTTTGATATAAAACAATTTCTTCCTCCAACCTTGTACTGAGGCAGCCATGGAAAACTCCAGGTACTGAGATTCAGCATGGATAGAAATAACAGGCCCGCCCAATTCAGGCTTCTTTGATAAAGCGACACTGGGGCGGAGCCGAAAGAGAAATTTCCAAAGAAGAAAATGGGGTTCGATCCCCAGGAAAGATTCACAAAGGGTAATAAAACAGGCAATGTGAAGAATCGAGTTTGGTGTGAGCTGGTGAAGCTGCACACTGTACACGAAGAGAAGCCCACAAAGGAACTCATGGGCAGGGAAAGAAATACCGCGTAAGAGAAAGGCAAGAAACATCACTCAGAAGCCGCTCGGGGGCTTGGGGATGCGCTCAGTGCTAGGAAAGGTGACCTGATCATCATCGGAGATGAGACCATCAGCCTGGGCCCTCTCTAGATCCTTCTGCTTGAAATCAGAAGGCACCCAGCTTGTCGCTGAATTGGTGGTGTTGCTCTTGCCCATCTTGTTCTTCTGCGCAAGAGTCTTGACGCGCATCTACAAGCTGCGCACGGGGGCTGTACAGGAGCACAAAAGGGCGCAAAGTTTGCAGCAATGGTGGCGGTGGCAGGAGCGAGGAACTTGTAACGACCCAGGATTTTGTCAAATTTTGGGAAATTTTTTTGCTTTTGTTTTGCTTGAGATGATTGGAAATTCACAAGGATTTAAAACTTTTTGAGTCTATTTGAAAGCTTTATTAGAAAAATATTTTAAACTTTCTATTATTTTCCTGAAGAACTTATTTTAGAAAGATCAAGTATCAAAATATTATTTTCCCTTCTTTTATATCAAAACCTATGCAAGCTATTAGCATAGGGAGTATTTATTAAGAGGTTTATATCTGCTAAAGATTTCTTTCTCAAAATTTAAAAGATAATTTCAGACACTATCTATATTAAGTATTTTCTCAAATTCTGAAAAGAATAATTTCCCACCCTATTTCTAATTTGTTTTATGCAAGCAAGTCCCTCTTGCTTTGTTCATAATGTTTTATTGAAAATACCCCTTTTACTTGAAAACTTGTTTTATTACTGACTTAGAATAATGTGCACCCCTTTTGAAAATCTCTGGAAGAAGTTTGATTTGAATTGCAGTATCTTTGCAAAAGTTATGAAAGAAATAAGAAAACAGAAAATAAGAAAAGAAGCAGCACAAAAAAAAAGGAAGAGGCCAGCCCACTTGGGCCGATCCGGGGCCCAAACCGGCCGAGCCAGCCCAGGAAGGAAACCCGAACCGGTACCCTCTAGTTTTCTTCTCTCCCTCTGACAGGTGGAGCCCACCTATCAGCACCATCTTCTCCAGCCGTTTCTCTCAGAGACATAGAAACCGCAATGAAATTTATTTCGAATTCAATCCCGATGATTCCGGCCTTGAAGACCTTCCCTGTCTGCACCTATAAAAAGCTCTCCCTCTCCTCTCCTTTTCCCCCTTTTTCTTTCTCCCGATTGCGCCGCCAGGCCGGCGAAATTTCTCGCCAGAGCCCCGCATATCTGCAGGTAACCACGGCCGATTCTGGCACCTCCCGGTGAAACCGCCGTCTCCTTCTCCCTCCTATACTCTTCCCCTCTCTCAGGCGCATCTCCTAAAGCTTGGAGTTGTCTGATTTTTGCAGCGCGGCGACCCCACCGTCGTCACCCGAGGCCGCCTCCCTCTCCAGCCACCCCTCGTCTTCGCTACAGCACGAGTGCAAGCACGCCGTCGACACCATCGCCTTTGCCATCCTCTCCCGCGCGTCGTCGTCAGGTCCATCTTCACCAGAGGCCACCATATCCATCGCCGACGACCACCCCTGGCCACGTCGCCGGGAACCTTGCCGGAACCCGAGCCACTGTGAGCCTCTCCCTCCCTTTCATCTTCGCCCGTCAGATCTAAATCAAACGGCCCGAACAGATCACTTAAGCCAAGGGGTACCGAGCAATCCTGTGCGTCCAGATCCACTTAAATCCAACGCTCCACGGTGGTGATCCAAACGAATCGGTATCGGCCAGTAATAAACCGACACGTGTCAACTCCTGGTTAAAACAGAAACTCGAATTAGATTTTGAAATCAGATTTGATCTGAATCTTCAAAAATTCATAACTTTTGATCTGCAACTCGAAAAATAACAAATAATATACCGTTGGAATCCTTGAGACTTCTAGAATCCAGTAGAACCATAATATCTTATATTTTATGGGTTCAATTTGAAACTATTTTCAAATTGGAATCAAACCTTCTATTAGTTTGATTAATTCATATCTTTAGAACTAAGTGTCCAAAAATTACAAATTTGTAGTCTCTGGAATCCTCTCAACTTTTAGAACATCATAGGATCAAGAAATATCAAATTTGATACGTGCACACACTTTGTGCATTCAAATATATCCAAATCACTATTTTGATCATAGTTTGATTTCTACAACTTATTTTGGAGTGAATCCACTTGCAGTGACTTTGTATTACTGCAAGCTATCCAGTAGCATCACTCCCATAATTTCTTGAACCACTTCCCAAATTATTCGAATTCTAATATGAGAATTTGAGTAGTTCCTATATAGATTAATTCTAATTCTATTTCGATCAATGATTCCTTCTACCTTAGTAAACCCTATATTCATACCTAGTCATCAATGTTATCTAAACAACATCTTGAACAAGATCATATGCACTTAGACCTATCTTACATAGTACCCACTTATTCAAATTACAAATGTGTCATTTGAGTAAAGTGTGATACTTTCAATCTTAGTTTCTACCTTTGCTACTATGGTATTGATCAAATCAACATCATAGTACTTAACCCAATCCCATTTACTCATTAGGAACCTTAAGCCATGTTTTCAAACATCATCTATACATATCCATTACCTATGGCCATTTATTCATGTCTACTCAATCTTAACCTTGCATTGGACTATTCAATTAACAAATGAGTTAATCGAATAACTCAATACTTCACTTTTCCTAGCCTAAGCCTAAGTGTGATATATACTATTTAAGAATAATTGTTGTTACACTTATTCAATAGTATTGCTATTGCACTACCTTGTCTCTTATGTGATTTAACCATATAAGATATTCCAAGATTCAATATGCTTTGACAAAGCATAAAGGCTTCACTCATTATATTTTGTCTAATTCATATATGTACTCAAATTAAAATTGTGCTACTTGAGTAGAATACAAATTTATCTCAAACTTAGGTTCTATTAATGTGGAAATGTTATAACCCATACCATAGTATGTGTTATACACCATGTTGATCAATGAACCACTTGAGCCATGTCCTCAAATATCAATCATTCATGCCCAATCCAATGCCTACTTAATCTTGTCTCTATGTATTGAACTATTCAACTTGCAAATGTGCTAATTGAGTAGTTCAAGCATTCTTAAAACCTAGCCTAGTTCCTAAGTGCAAATAGATACTATTTAAGAGTGATTGTTGTCACATTCACTCAATAGTGTTGTAGTGGCACAAACTGACTCTTGTGTAATTTATTACACATGAGCTATTCCTAAAACTCTTATATGCTTTGATAAAGCATAAAAAAATTATCAACTGTATTGCCTAGTCCAATTCTCTCTCAAATCATATTGATCTTCCCCAGCTAAGCTCTCAAACCCATATCTCACAAATCATGATCCTTTGCCATATCTTTCTATCATAACATCTCAATACATCTAAATTGTTAAACAAACACTTTTCAATTGTTTGTTTGTTTAATTGTGTTGTATGGATTGTTTATGGTATGCTATTTCTATGCTATAGTTTGTGCGAAGAGCTACGAGCTTAGTTGAGAGAAGCGAAACATCGTGATCTTCAAAGAGGCAAGTGACACACAGGTCCCTTACCCATTTTACTTATGCATTAGTATATTCACCTCTTGTAGTATGCATGATAGGTGTTTTATTCAACTGTTTTATCAAATGCTTAGATCCTAGTAGTGTATAGCAAATCCCTCAAACCCCTCCTGATAGGATGCTAAATACTTTGTTAATATTGATGCCATGCTAAGATCACTTGAAAGGTGTTTTGTGAACAACTTAAGAACTTCAACTAAAATGAAACACCTGGGTGGATTGGTTTGATGATGGAGGCGATGTTGAGTGGCGACCTGGGGCTACACTACGTGTAGTTGCTGCCTGGGCGTACACTTGTGGTTTGCCACCCAGGAATAAAGAGATGACTATGTCTTCCATGCTTAGTGTACTTCTAGTGCAGCCTTATGACATTATGGGCTCTGTCTTGACTGATTAGAATGTGGGAGTGCAACTTGTCGGCAAGAAGTGGTGGTAGTCAAATTATAGGTTGGGAGCGGTGCTTGCCAAGTTAGTTGTCCTCTCCTTCTAAAAGGTCTCGTTTCATTTTATGTATGGGCATAAAATGAATCGTAAGGTGAAAGTGCACAACCCTTGCAAGGTGTTTAAACTAATCGATTAGCCGTATCCTCGGTTATGGACAATTGAGTCTCTAGACATGGAATGTACGGAAGAATCTCATCACCGTTTCTGAATAAATTAAAATTTGTCTAGAAACACCTAGGACAGGGGCATCTCAGAGCTACATACCTTTCGAGGATGTAGTGGACTCTGAGGGCCATCCTGATTTAATTTGAATAACACCTCAGAGCTACATGCCTCCAGTATGTAGTGGACTCTGAGGGTTATTCTGTTTTGTTGAGTGGCACCCCAGAGCTACATACCTTTCAAGTATGTAGTGGACTTTGGGGGTTATCTTGACCCTTAAAAATCTTGAATGTTTAATAAAAGGTTTAAAAAGGATTTTAGGATAAAATTGGCTTTATGCAAATCAGCCTATGAGATCCACCAGCCAAATGTCATGTAGTATAGGCTCCTCACAACAGCCACCAATTATGTGTCATTTGCCAGTACATCATTGTACTGACCCCTCTGGGGCTGCATATTCAAACGTGCAGGTTTTATTTCAAGTAAGGAACAGGAGTAGGATCTCGAGCTTACATCCCAACACGTCTGCCTATGGCACTTGATGAAGATGGAAGCTCACTGCAACTATGCTTTATGCTGTGTACTCGTAAGGTTGAAGACCTATGTAACTGGTTTTACGTTGTAATATTGATGCTACTGTAATGATTTCTCATTTTGTACTGTGGTGCTATCTACTGATCCAGGGAATGGCACAGATACATAGGAGTTCTGCCTTTAGTAAAAGGCGGGGCGCTACAAAATGGTATCAGAGCATAGTGTTGCCTGTAGCATCGAGACCCTAGGTTTGGACTAGACTAGGAAACCCAAGATATCAAATGGATATCATTGCGCTTAGGATGTGTTTTGAAATTTTTTAATGCTCTACAATTACAGTTTGCTTTATTCTTTTCCTCGTAAGGCTTATCACTTTCATTGTGCTTACACTGTTCTCCTTTCAAAATTTTAGATGACGTTCACCAAGCTGAAGGTCCCCTATGACGACGACGACGAGCTGTTTAGTGATCAGCTATCCCGCCTCTCTCGGATGCTGAACCTGTCACCTCCCACTTTTCGTGGCAGAGTGATACCCTGTGTGGTTCCCGAGATCGTCCGCTGGGAGATTGAGACCAGGATTGAGGGTCGCACCATTGGTACCCCCACGGAGACAGTGGTGTACTCGAGGATGTACCCAGGTTGGGAGACCGGTGTCATGATGGCCATGGAGGAGGCACTAGCCCGCATATGTGGTATGTATGTCCAGGAGATATCAGAGTTGGACAATTCCATCTACCAGTTTGGGAGGCGTAACCACGAGGGATGGGCCTTGAGGACTCCAGGGCGCCGTGAGGACTTACCGTGGACTGAGGTGCAGTTAGAGGACATGGGATCCTATGCTTTCAACTTGGAGGACATGCTGCGCCACGAGATGGATGCCACAGATGATGCCAAGTACCAGCTTCTGCAGAAGGATGAGAAGATAGAACAATTAGAGAGCACGATAGAGAAGCTGAAGGAGAAGAACAAAACACTTGAGGCTGCCAATGATAAGCTGTCAGGTAAGGTCGAGGATCAGGAGGCCCAGATTGTAGGCTTTCGAGGACAGTGCATTTATCTTCACAAGGACCTGATGAAGTACAAGCCTTGGCCACCCAAGAAAGGAACAACACCTACTGAAGAGAAGAAGGAGACGACCTCAGAGCGGGTAGGAGCGGAGCCTGAGAAGCTAGAGCCTTGCCAGCCCACGGTAGAGGGAGGTTCTGTGGAGAAGACCCATGCGGCGCCACCTAGCCCTGTGGTGAAGCGACGCAAGACAGGGAACACTAGAGCGTATCTTGCACAGTTCAAGTAGTGAGACCACCACATTATGTAATAAATCGACGATCTTGTAATGGTTAGTCGTGCCACCTAGTGGTATGACCCTTTTAGACCTTATTTTCCTTAAAACTTGTAGTCAACCTATTGTGCTTGAGGATCTATGTTTGATGTGATCGTCTATGCTATCGAGTGCTGGTTGCAATGTTTGTTTTAATTTTGTAGAATGTGTTTTCTTTTGACCTTCTTTGTTTGGGTAGGATCTTCCTTAGATCTCTGCTGTCTAACCCTTATCTATGCTAAGACATAAACCTGTCCTAAACCCAAACAGATGCATCCTCAACGTCAGAACAGTCACAACCACCCTCAGTTGGTGATAGCCATGCAACAGTTAGTTGAAGCTCACACAGGATTGATGCGGGAGATGACTCAGAATATGGCTAACCGCGATAGCAAAGAGCTGCCCCCAGGAGTGCAGCAAGTATTAAATGATCATTCTCGAATAGTACAAATGATGTCCCATATGGTGGCTAGTACCTATAATAGCCTGCCACAAGATGAGCATGGAGAAAGACCAACGAAAATTAATACCGAGATAATATGTCAAGCCTGTAAGAGATGCGGAGAAGTAGAACATACTTCTAAGGACTGCCATGGAGAGTGTCCCCACTGTGATACAAGTCACCCAGTTGAAGAATGTCCCATAAGCCAAGTTACTTGTTTCCTATGTGAAGGAACAAATCATATTCCGGCTGAATGCAAGTTTTATTCCACAGTGCAACGGATAAATCAACAAGCTAAGGATAGAATGAGCCAACTGCCAGAAAGGACCCCTGAAGATGGAAGACTCAAAAGGAAGATGGAAGATAAAGACATGGGGATAGCACTCAACCATACCACTAAGTGCTGCTACTCATGTGAAGAAGAAGGACACTTGTCTAGGAATTGCTCGAAGAAGAGAGAATGTTTTTCCCCGACTGTAGTGGAATATGAAGAAAACGAAGTGAGAGATCTTCTAGCCCTAGAAAGACCAAAAAGAAAGAAGGACAACAGCAAGGTGATGTGCTTCAAATGCAAGGAGCTAGGACACTATGTGACCAAATGCCCAAAATTGCATCATAAAGTAAACATGCAAGATAGCACGAAAAGAGACATCCAAATGATCACCTGTTTCAAGTGCAAACAAAAGGGACACTACTCGGATAAATGTTCAGAGAATGGAACTCCAAGACCTCAGTAACGTGGAACGACTGAAGGATGTTACAATATACAAGGAGGAAACACAACAAGATGTAGCCAGTTTGGAAGAACTTGTATACCATTACTGCCTTTTAATAAATATTGTAAGGACTTGTAAGAGCCAAGGACAACCGGGTTAAATGAACTATATTCCTCAATGAGATGGCAAGCAGAAGGATTTGTACTCCAGAGTTAACGTCTTACGACCGAGTTTGCGCAAAACCCTAGCTAAGGAATGATAGATTTGTTTTAAAAATTTAAATTTGAAACACAGGTTCTCATTTCAAGAAAAATTTGGCAAAGCCAGTGAGGTTGACCAAGAGTTAGAATACGAGGTTTACAAACCATGTATGAAGTAATGATTTGGGTGCAGGATGGATTGATCACCATTCCTACTACTCTTATTATTCGCTCTCATGATGTTGGTTTTACACACCTAGAGAGACATACCTACATGAGGGACGATGTCTTTAAACCATGACCTTAGGAGGATAGATATGTTACCCCCTTCGTAGTGCGCCAGTGTGGCCAAGACGTAAGGATACGGTGAGGAACGACTACACGTTTCCAAAGCATTTTCTCAGTGGACCTTGAATGCCGAGACGATTCAATTTCGACTTCAATTCCCGACTTTTCGTTTCGACTCCCCGGCCTGTTCGACTACCCCTGAGCCTATAAAAGAGGACTCTCCCCTCTCCAGAGAGTCACAACAGAGACCGCCACCACCAACTATGAGAATTCCACCCGATTCCAAAGCCCAGCGCCACCGAAGTCTACCTCATCCCGACCTACGATGTTGTGAGACACCTCTCCAAATCCATGGAACCCTGTTCCTGCCCATGAGAGCGACCTCAGATCCCTTTTTCCTGAAAAGGAATCCATCTTCGAGATATAATCAAGCTGTCCAACGCCTTCCAACAACTATGAAGACGGTTGCTAAAGGAATTCTTAAGGACCATCTGGTGCCTGCGGCAAGTAGCACGACTTGCACCGGTAACTTGAATGGGTTCAACAATGCTGGTTATAAGGCGACCTTCCTACCCTTAAAGGTGCCAGTACCTCTAACAGAGTCCACCTTGTTTACCCCTATGAAATACTTGAAGAGACTGCAGAGGGATGCCATCCCAATTCCTTGGGATGTGTGGTCTCATCATGTTCGTGGGGCAAGCATGCAGTACTTGACACTGGGTCATCTTTTGAGATTCTGCAATGAAAATCAGCTAAAAAGCAACAAGGAGTCTGGTGATGGCCTGTATGCTGTCATGGCCTTAGTGAGGACCGACCAAGAAAAGGCTAGATACACATTCTTGGACGATGTGGACTACCTTGTTGAAGACAACGCGATGGATGATATCTGCCTATCCTCAGAATTGGATGGAGCATCTGGAATGCCACATCTGAACATCGGCGAACAGCGACACTTCTGAGAAGAGCGATTTCAGGAAAAATGGCGCAACGATGAATTCAAGCTGGGAACAAAATGCAAGTGCCTAAGAAAACATCAAGATACCACCAAGCAAAATCTTCTTTAAGGGTGGTAGCACCCTAGTCCCATTAGGATCCCTAAACCTTGTAACCTCCCTTCAATCTCGAGGACGAGATTTCTTTAAGGGTGGTAGTCTGTAACGACCCAGGATTTTGTCAAATTTTGGGAAATTTTTTTGCTTTTGTTTTGCTTGAGATGATTGGAAATTCACAAGGATTTAAAACTTTTTGAGTCTATTTGAAAGCTTTATTAGAAAAATATTTTAAACTTTCTATTATTTTCCTGAAGAACTTATTTTAGAAAGATCAAGTATCAAAATATTATTTTCCCTTCTTTTATATCAAAACCTATGCAAGCTATTAGCATAGGGAGTATTTATTAAAAGGTTTATATCTGCTAAAGATTTCTTTCTCAAAATTTAAAAGATAATTTCAGACACTATCTATATTAAGTATTTTCTCAAATTCTGAAAAGAATAATTTCCCACCCTATTTCTAATTTGTTTTATGCAAGCAAGTCCCTCTTGCTTTGTTCATAATGTTTTATTGAAAATACCGCTTTTACTTGAAAACTTGTTTTATTACTGACTTAGAATAATGTGCACCCCTTTTGAAAATCTCTGGAAGAAGTTTGATTTGAATTGAAGTATCTTTGCAAAAGTTATGAAATAAATAAGAAAACAGAAAATAAGAAAAGAAGCATCACAAAAAAAAAGGAAGAGGCCAGCCCACTTTGGCCGATCCGGGGCCCAAACCGGCCGAGCCAGCCCAGGAAGGAAACCCGAACCGGTACCCTCTAGTTTTCTTCTCTCCCTCTGACAGGTGGAGCCCACCTGTCGGCACCATCTTCTCCAGCCGTTTCTCTCAGAGACATAGAAACCGCAATGAAATTTATTTCGAATTCAATCCCGATGATTCCGGCCTTGAAGACCTTCCATGTCTGCACCTATAAAAAGCTCTCCCTCTCCTCTCCTTTTCCCCCTTTTTCTTTCTCCCGATTGCGCCGCCAGGCCGGCAAAATTTCTCACCGGAGCCCCGCATATCTGCAGGTAACCACGGCCGATTCCGGCACCTCCCGGTGAAACCGCCGTCTCCTTCTCCCTCCTATACTCTTCCCCTCTCTTAGGCGCATCTCCTAAAGCTTGGAGTTGTCTAATTTTTGCAGCGCGGCGACCCCACCGTCGTCACCCGAGGCCGCCTCCCTCTCCAGCCACCCCTCGTCTTCGCTACAGCACGAGTGCAAGCACGCCGTCGACACCATCGCCTTCGCCATCCTCTCCCGCGCATCGTCGTCAGGTCCATCTTCACCAGAGGCCACCATATCCGTCGCCGACGACCACCCCTGGCCACATCGCTGGCGAACCTTGCCGGAACCCGAGCCACTGTGAGCCTCTCCCTCCCTTTCATCTTCGCCCGTCAGATCTAAATCAAACGGCCCGAACAGATCACTTAAGCCAAGGGGTACCGAGCAATCCTGTGCGTCCAGATCCACTTAAATCCAACGCTCCACGGTGGCGATCCAAACGAATCGGTATCGGCCAGTAATAAACCGACACGTGTCAACTCCTGGTTAAAACAGAAACTCGAATTAGATTTTGAAATCAGATTTGATCTGAATCTTCAAAAATTCATAACTTTTGATCTGTAACTCGAAAAAATAACAAATAATATACCGTTGGAATCCTTGAGACTTCTAGAATCCAGTAGAACCATAATATCTTATATTTTATGGGTTCAATTTGAAACTATTTTCAAATTGGAATCAAACCTTCTATTAGTTTGATTAATTCATATCTTTAGAACCAAGTGTCCAAAAATTACAAATTTGTAGTCTCTGGAATCCTCTCAACTTTTAGAACATCATAGGATCAAGAAATATCAAATTTGATACGTGCACACACTTTGTGCATTCAAATATATCCAAATCACTATTTTGATCATAGTTTGATTTCTACAACTTATTTTGGAGTGAATCCACTTGCAGTGACTTTGTATTACTGCAAGCTATCCAGTAGCATCACTCCCATAATTTCTTGAACCACTTCCCAAATTATTCGAATTCTAATATGAGAATTTGAGTAGTTCCTATATAGATTAATTCTAATTCTATTTCGATCAATGATTCCTTCTACCTTAGTAAACCCTATATTCATACCTAGTCATCAATGTTATCTAAACAACATCTTGAACAAGATCATATGCACTTAGACCTATCTTACATAGTACCCACTTATTCAAATTACAAATGTGTCATTTGAGTAAAGTGTGATACTTTCAATCTTAGTTTCTACCTTTGCTACTATGGTATTGATCAAATCAACATCATAGTACTTAACCCAATCCCATTTACTCATTAGGAACCTTAAGCCATGTTTTCAAACATCATCTATACATATCCATTACCTATGGCCATTTATTCATGTCTACTCAATCTTAACCTTGCATTGGACTATTCAATTAACAAATGAGTTAATCGAATAACTCAATACTTCACTTTTCCTAGCCTAAGCCTAAGTGTGATATATACTATTTAAGAATAATTGTTGTTACACTTATTCAATAGTATTGCTATTGCACTACCTTGTCTCTTATGTGATTTAACCATATAAGATATTCCAAGATTCAATATGCTTTGACAAAGCATAAAGGCTTCACTCATTATATTTTGTCTAATTCATATATGTACTCAAATTAAAATTGTGCTACTTGAGTAGAATACGAATTTATCTCAAACTTAGGTTCTATTAATGTGGAAATGTTATAACCCATACCATAGTATGTGTTATACACCATGTTGATCAATGAACCACTTGATCCATGTCCTCAAATATCAATCATTCATGCCCAATCCAATGCCTACTTAATCTTGTCTCTATGTATTGAACTATTCAACTTGCAAATGTGCTAATTGAGTAGTTCAAGCATTCTTAAAACCTAGCCTAGTTCCTAAGTGCAAATAGATACTATTTAAGAGTGATTGTTGTCACATTCACTCAATAGTGTTGTAGTTGCACAAACTGACTCTTGTGTAATTTATTACACATGAGCTATTCCTAAAACTCTTATATGCTTTGATAAAGCATAAAAACTTTATCAACTGTATTGCCTAGTCCAATTCTCTCTCAAATCATATTGATCTTCCCCAGCTAAGCTCTCAAACCCATATCTCACAAATCATGATCCTTTGCCATATCTTTCTATCATAACATCTCAATACATCTAAATTGTTAAACAAACACTTTTCAATTGTTTGTTTGTTTAATTGTGTTGTATGGATTGTTTATGGTATGCTATTTCTATGCTATAGTTTGTGCGAAGAGCTACGAGCTTAGTTGAGAGAAGCGAAACATCGTGATCTTCAAAGAGGCAAGTGACACACAGGTCCCTTACCCATTTTACTTATGCATTAGTATATTCACCTCTTGTAGTATGCATGATAGGTGTTTTATTCAACTGTTTTATCAAATGCTTAGATCCTAGTAGTGTATAGCAAATCCCTCAAACCCCTCCTGATAGGATGCTAAATACGTTGTTAATATTGATGCCATGCTAAGATCACTTGAAAGGTGTTTTGTGAACAACTTAAGAACTTCAACTAAAATGAAACACCTGGGTGGATTGGTTTGATGATGGAGGCGATGTTGAGTGGCGACCTGGGGCTACACTACGTGTAGTTGCTGCCTGGGCGTACACTTGTGGTTTGCCACCTAGGAATAAAGAGATGGCTATGTCTTCTATGCTTAGTGTACTTCCAGTGCAGCCTTATGACATTATGGGCTCTATCTTGACTGATTAGAATGTGGGAGTGCAACTTGTCGGCAAGAAGTGGTGGTAGTCAAATTATAGGTTGGGAGCGGTGCTTGCCAAGTTAGTTGTCCTCTCCTTCTAAAAGGTCTCGTTTCATTTTATGTATGGGCATAAAATGAATCATAAGGTGAAAGTGCACAACCCTTGCAAGGTGTTTAAACTAATCGATTAGCCGTATCCTCGGTTATGGACAATTGAGTCTCTAGACATGGAATATATGGAAGAATCTCATCACCGTTTCTGAATAAATTAAAATTTGTCTAGAAACACCTAGGACAGGGGCATCTCAGAGCTACATACCTTTCGAGGATGTAGTGGACTCTGAGGGCCATCCTGATTTAATTTGAATAACACCTCAGAGCTACATGCCTCCAGTATGTAGTGGACTCTGAGGGTTATTCTGTTTTGTTGAGTGGCACCCCAGAGCTACATACCTTTCAAGTATGTAGTGGACTTTGGGGGTTATCTTGACCCTTAAAAATCTTGAATGTTTAATAAAAGGTTTAAAAAGGATTTTAGGATAAAATTGGCTTTATGCAAATCAGCCTATGAGATCCACCAGCCAAATGTCATGTAGTATAGGCTCCTCACAACAGCCACCAATTATGTGTCATTTGCCAGTACATCATTGTACTGACCCCTCTGGGGCTGCATATTCAAACGTGCAGGTTTTATTTCAAGTAAGGAACCAGGAGTAGGATCTCGAGCTTACATCCCAACACGTCTGCCTGTGGCACTTGATGAAGATGGAAGCTCACTGCAACTATGCTTTATGTTGTGTACTCGTAAGGTTGAAGACCTATGTAACTGGTTTTACGTTGTAATATTGATGCTACTGCAATGATTTCTCATTTTGTACTGTGGTGCTATCTACTGATCCAGGGAATGGCACAGATACACAGGAGTTCTGCCTTTAGTAAAAGGCGGGGCGCTACAGAACTGGTAAACAGTAAATTCCCCACTCTCCCCCTTATATCGCTTCCTGGTGAAGGAACATGGGCTGAGACGTGGCGCAAGGAGCGGAAACGGTAACCCACTAACGGGAAATTACTGCACTGCCCACGAGTAACGGTCAGCGCCAAGTCAAAATTACACACAGGGTGATTATATTAATGACGTCACGAAAGTTTGAGTAAAGGGAAATAAGACTATGACAATGAAAAAGTCTGGTGTGACATATCTGCGTATTGATGATGACAAAGGAAGTCAATGAAAAAATGATGTAAAAGGTGCACAGAGATCAAAGAAGAAAAACTCATTCTTTGAGTCTATACCCGAAAATATTCGACTATAGCCTCGGGGGCTACTACCATCGGGAGCACTGGGCGCGCACCCGACGATATTATTAAGTAAAGCTACGATCTGATGAAGTAAAAAGTAGGCACAATGTCTTTGAGCCTATACTCGAAATAAGATTTTTCGACTATAGCCTTGGGGGCTACTCCCATCGGGAGCGCTGGGCGCGCACCCGACGATGTTTATTATGAATAATGGAGCCAAAACAAAAGACGAAAGAAGATTTGGGAAGCATCATTACTCCCATCGGGAGGGAGTTTTTATCAATCAAGGTTGAATAACCCGAATATTTTGCACATTGAAACAGTCAAACAAGGCTGCGACATATGATTCTCGAGTTGCATCATCGCGACAAACCTTGAATGCCGTGGTTGAAATATATCACGAAGGTAAGGCCCCGGGATCCATCCTGTGTGGCCTGGTATACGCACATGAATGCGCTCTGCTGGTACTTATCCGTGTCTATGACATGAAGAAAATCCAGGTGGATGCACTGGGTACCCTGAGAACCACTGGGATTCATTCTTTGTAAGTCCTAAATGCAGCAAAAGAATGAGTTTGACCGGTTTCCCGAATTCAAGTCCAAGGGGATTGAATTTGAAGTAGGTGACAAGTATCTGTTCCGGTAGTTAACTGGCCTCTTGATCCGTCAGAGTTGTCAGGCTTGTTCATCAAAACCCCTTGCGAAGACATTATAATAAAAAGATAAGTCGAAAGACCAAGTCGAAGATTTGAAGATATGAAGAAGAAGTATTGATCAAGTCGAAGATTTGAAGATCTGAGATTCAACCCGAACCTGCAATTCTAGTAGAATCTCGAGGGCTACTGACAAGGGTATAGATAATAGAGCCCGATAGTTGAGTACCCCTGAGGCCCGTTAAGCTAGGCCTAGTTGTAATATTAGTCAAAATACGAGTTCATGTCGTATATCGATGTTGTAATCTGTATCGGATCCCTCCCGATCCTTGAGACCTGGCCACCTATATGTAGGGGCCAGGAGAGGACGGTGAGGGACAGATTGAAAGCAAGCCAGGTTCACACCCCATGATTACTTTCAATACACACCTTGTTTGACAGATTTTACCTTCGAGTTCATCCGACGCCCTATCTCCCCGATCCTAAGTCCTTCATCTAGGACATTTGTCGAGTTAACCCTCGTCAGTGTCTCTACGCATCACACATTCTCAAATGAGATAGTTGGGTATAAATTTGGTCATTTGGTGAGACCTTAGTTCCTTTAGCTAAAACATTGTTTAAACTATTGTCACACAATAGATTTTCATAGTAATTGCCCGCTTGGAACTACACCTAGTTTGATTAACAAACTTCTTGACACAAATGCCCTCCTTTGCTACTTCTAAAGCAGCCATATACTCAACCTTTGTTGTAGAATCAGTCACAATGTCTTAAATTTGGAACTCATCCAAATCCATCATGGAACTTCCTTCCATTACATTGTGTCACCTAAACATAGCTAAAATTGAGGTAAACTTAATTTGTATCTTGTGACGAACTTAGTATCAATGTAACACTTTACAATGAACTATGTGTCACTTCATCATACATAATATATATCCTTAGTCCTTCCAAAGCACAGAAGGATATCCTTACTATTGTCCAGTGATCATCTTATGACATTTATCACTCTGGTATATGCTCATAACATTAAGAGCATAGGACATATCTGGATATGTACATATCACGGTATACATGATCGATCAAATCATTCATGTGGCTTCACTCATCAAGTGTCAAAAACACCTGAATCTTGATTCAACCTCTTCCATGCGGCAAGAACATTTCTCGTCATTTCTATATTGAACTTCATTCAATATTTCATCTATGTACATTGGCACAACCATATTTGCACCTCGATCTGTCTACATAGACATCGATACCCAATATTTTGGTTTTGCCTAAGTCTTTCATTGAAATTTCTTGCAAATGCAAGCATATTCATCATCTCTGATGAAATTAAACTTTTTAACAATTTCATCACAGGGAATATTCCAACTATGCGATGCTTACTTCAACCATTGAAGTTTGCATGCCTTTTTAGCATCCTTTGAATTTACAAAACCCATTGGACCATGTCATGTACATGTCCTAGGTAACCATTCTATTACAAGAATTTTGTCTTATTTGTTCAACTAACATATACCATAATTGGCATATGTAGTGGTTGCTACAGTAATCCATCCAGACTAAATATCGCTATGAAAGATCAAATCTTGTCACAGTCAACTCCTTGAACACAATTAAACTCTTGAACGATGTGTCAACTACTTCGTAGATGCAAAAACATCCATGTCTGTTTATATATCCAAATAAATTCATTAGGCTTCATGCCGTTTGAGGGTCTTCCAAGTTCAAAAACTTGGTTTCTCATGTATGGAACTATCACAGATTTTATGGCTTATAGCCATTTGACGGAGTCAGGGCCCTGATGACCCACAAGTATAGGGGGTGTATCGTAGTACTTTCGATAAATAAGAGTGTCGAACCCAACGAGGAGCAGAAGGTGTTGACAAGCAGTTTTTATCAAGGATTCACTATAAATACTGGCAAACGGGTTTTCGGGGGTATTTGGTAATGCAAATAAATAAAATACAAGTAAGTAAAAGACAATAATAATAACTGCTACAAGTGGCCCAATCCTTTCTAGAGCAAAGGACAAGCCGGTTGTGTAACTTATGATTACCAAACGTTTCTGAGGATACACAGGAGTTTCTGTCGAGAGCTTTCGCTTCATGCCGCTAAGTAATCTTCATTGGTTTAATAAGTATTATGGGGGTGAACCTGTGCTAGCATACTACCCTTACTAGGAATAATATGCACTTGTGATTATACCACCTGCAAGCATCTGCAAATACAAGAAAGTAATTAAGATATATCTAACCACAACCTTAAACTCTGAGATCCTACGCTCCCTGGTGCAATGGTTTCCTAAAGGGGGTTTAGGTTTCTATCGCTCCGGCAACCCCACAATTAGTAGCCAAATACACAATGCATTCTACTAGGCCCATAAATGGTGAAGTATCATGTAGTTGACGTTCACATGACACCACTAGTAGAATAACACCACAACATAAATATCAACCACTAAATATTACTCAACATAGTTTCACTACTAACATCTCGACTTCTCCCATGTCCTCAAGAACTAAATGAACTACTCACAAGACATCATATGGATCATGACCAGAGGTGAAATAATGGTAAATAACAATCTGAACATAAATCTTAATTTAACGGTTCCACTCAATAGCATCAACTACAAGAGTAATTAACAACGGGAAAGTTTCCCCTAAGAATTTGATAAGATTCACCCCAAGGTGTTACAGCGGGTGATACTTCTCAAATGTGTAACGGCCCAGAAAAATCCCCCTTTTAGATTTGTTTGTTCTTTTATTTTTGTGCATCATCATGCATTATCATCTTGCATGTTTCTCAATCTAAATTGTTTTTCTTAAAAACCTATTTTATTATTTCACTTGTGGTTTTATAATAATCTTCCCCTTCCTTTCTTATTTTAATTCAAGCTCAAAAATATTGTAATAAAAATGTTTTGGCTGTTTTGGGGAATTTGAACTGTTTTGAAATCTCCTTCAAACCTCTCTCTTTTATTCCCTAAAAGGATGCTGCAAGAAAAAGAAGAGAAGAAGCAATTTCAGAAAAAGAAAGGGGAAGAGCAGAAAAGAGGCCCAACCGAACTCTTCAGCCCACCGGAGTCCATCCCCTCCTGTCGCTTTCTTCTTTGTACGGCTATCCATCGGAACACTCCACGTCGGCAGTGCATGGATGGGACGGCCGAGAGCTTCCTTCCCAGGCTACTTAAGCTCCCATCCAACCCTAGAGGCCTAGACCCTCTATTCCCATCTCTCCGCCGCCACTCCTCTTCCCGTCTCGCTCATCCCTGCAATCACTTGCTCGCGTTCGCAAGTCGCCGCGCTTCCGCCTCTCCTGACGACCCGGCGCCGCAAGATCATCTTGTGCGAGCTCGACCCCGACGACGTCGCCCACGCTCAGCTGCCCTGCATCCTCGTCGTTCGCGTCGCCCCGTCAGTTCCCGTCCTCGACCCTCATATGCAGCACCGGCCTCTACGTCGCCCCTAGCCGTCGACCTGCAAGCTGATGTCTCCGGCCGGACGGCGTCGGCATGTCCGCTGTACATCGCGCTCACCTCCAGCCTCCAGGGGCTTCGTCCTCATCAGCTAGCTCGCCCCGCGCGCCTGCCTTGCTCCAGCTTCTTCTACGTCTGCTGCGCCGTCGCCATGACCTTCAGGACCTTGTGTTCGCCCGTGTTCCCCTCGCCCGCTCTCTTCCCTGCAAGATCGTGGTCGACGCCGACGCGCATCCCTCCATCGCCGGCTTCCCTCTACGTCTGCGACCTGCTGTTCCCGAGATGGAGTGCCCTTGCTGCATGCTGCCATCTCGCTGATGAACTGGAGCCGGAGCAGCCTTGGATTGGCACCGACAAGGTCGCGTCGTCTACGTCGACCGTCTCCGTCAGATATCGCCAAGCCTGTACATCGACATCAACCCTTCACTGTGAGCACCGTGTCAAAACTCCTGCTCTTCCGTATTCGTTTATCTTCTGCATCATCACGTCCGGTTATGCTAGTTTGTGGTCCTAGCCAGCGTCTCGTCTCTATCAGTTCATGCGCCCGGCATACGCGGACTCGTGGTTCCAAGCCAGTACCGCGCGCGCATTGACCCCGGCGTGAAGACCCCTTCATCTTGTTTTCCTGTCAGTTTGTAATATGCAGTCTAGATTTTCCGTCCAGTTCGTTTTTGTGAGCTGGCTCTATTTGCAGGAAGAGAATCGATCCAGCTTCTTGCTGTTTGTTTCAGTTGGCTGCACACGGTCGCATGATCCAGCTACATGCTTGCTTTTCACCTAGACAGTTTGGCACGGTGGCAGTTGATTCTTGCTAGTTTGTCTAGCTAGATGCTTCTCCCGTGGAATCAATGCCCTGCTTTCTATTTTGTTCAAAACCTGAAGTCAACTCCCATCCTTGCTGGACAGCAAGTGCCCGCCAGATTAAGCTTCAGTTTCTGGTTCAGATCAGTTGGGCCATCAGCTAAAATGTCAGCTTTCCCTGTTTTGTTCAATCCAATTAAAGTCTGCCCTTTTATAATATGTTTTAAATAAATGATATGAGTTTTGAAACCACAAAAATGTGAGGAATATTAATATGACATCTATATGCCTGTTTGCATCTTGCATCATGTCGTGACGTGGTAATTTGCATCTCACCTAAAAAGTAACATATGGAGTAATTGAGAAATAACCAAATATGGTTTCCTCACTTCATTTAATTTTGTGTAGATAACCCATGCTTTGTTTTGCCATGCTAATCAACATTTAAATTGCCGGTAGTAAAGCAACTCGAACCACATATATGCGTGTGTCGGGATTTCGATTCCGCTTAATTTGGATAAGTTGCATTGCATCATAATTGACATGCCATGCATGCATTCACATGATCATGCCGATTCTTTTTCCATAGTAGTAAGTGTTGCATCCGTTGTTTGTTGTAGCGCTTTGCTTCTTCTCGGATAGGACGCTTCGTGGTGTTGTGAGCAACGACAAGTTCTTTGGGTGTTTCTCGACAATCTTGCCAGGCAAGCTCTCCCTCCCCTTACCTACCTATAGGGGTACTTATTACCTATTTGTGTTTATGCTTTCTATTATGCTTTATGCTAGCCTTGTGTTCCGATGCTTTATTCGAGTCACGTCTCCTATCCACCTGTTTCCCCAAAGCAAAACTATATTTCCGCCACCTCCCGCCTATTACCTTTTGCTTGTTGTTTGAGTTGGCCTTGCGAGTCGTAGGCATGCTTAGGTTGTTTCCAGTTGTTTTATCTTATCGGGTTGTTGGGAAGTTTATCACATGCTCTACTTGATATATGAGATGGATATGAATTGGAGATTAGTTGGTTATAAGATGTTGGAGATAAACATGATTTATTTTTGTTACAACTACACTTGATTTAAGTAGAGGCATCGGTGAGTCATTTTGCCCGTTTTACGACGGCTCACTTGTGTCCCCTAGGACCCCGAGTTCGCATGAACTGTTCTAAGCTGAGCGCACTAACCACTCGTGGAGATGCCGTGGGATCTCCCTTGACTTACTACTTTTTCTCAAGTTAGTTTATCGGGGGCCACAACACTGTATTTACATTTGGATTTGGATTTGGATTTGGGTGGAGTCACCTTTGATGGTGGCGGAGTCTCTAAGCCCCCCTCCGATGGGTGTGGTTGCGTCGCCTCCGATGGTTGACGGGTTTATTTGCTTGCGGCACGCTTTGTGAAGCTGGCGGATCCCTCCGACAGGCTCTCTTCCAGTCTTCTCCGTCCTCGCAAACTTCTGAGTCCGTCTTCGGAGCTCGGCCGACTTCGTTACGGGTAGCTTAGTAGGGTGGCCCCCCTAAACTCTCTTGTAGAACTAGCAACGGTCTCGTCGTGATTTCCATCCCTTGTCTAGGTTGGATTGATCGAGCGTGTATGGGTACATTGGTGCACCCCTGCAGGGTAAATCTTTTCGAAAAGCCGTGTCCGCGGTTATGGACGACTTGGAGCCGTTCTACTCGATCATAGAACAACTTGCACCTAATTGATGATATAAAGTAGCGTAGTAAATAGTTCTACTACAATATTAAATTGCTATAAAATTGTCAACCGTGTGAGTGCCTTTGATATTGCTTCTTCGTGTGGTCGCGTGAGGTGATTCATCGGCTGGGTTATGTTTGCTGTAGTATTCTAGTTCTTTACTTTATGCGCTCTCTTATCTTATTCTGATTAGACGGAAGTTGTAGTGTGTCTCTATAGGTTCTTTAGTGCTTGCTCGCTGCCGCTTAACCCCACCATACAGCTGACGTCCTTTTGAGTCTCTCGAGCCTGTCTGTGTACCTCACGTACAAAGGCGGCTTGTTGACTATGCTTTATACGTCTTGAAGTCTTGCTAAGTACTTCGTACTTATTGCTGCTCGTCTCGAATTTCTCGCCGGAGCAGGTTTGAAGAAAGGTACATGGAAGCGACGACGTTAGCAAGGTTACCCTTCCGGCTTGGCCTGGGCAGGGTTATGGACGCCATCGTTTATCTTCAGGCCTCTTAGGCCCATTTGTATTCTTGTCCGTACTCGGATACTATTTTGCTTTATGTATGATTTGAATCTTTGTATGTATTTGGATTCTTGACTCGTGGAGTCTTTGTGGTTATATTATATTCTTTTGTGGGATCCATCGTGAGCCTGTGTAATGTTACTACCTTGATTCCACCCGCCTAATGTGTATGTTGCGACGTGCACATTTCGCTTGGTGGGCGTTTCCAAAGCGACATCGTGCGAATTGTGGCGTGATTGCTATAATTCGCAAGGTGCCGATTTTGGGGCGTCACAAAATGTATAAATAATTTTTGATGCTCTATGCTTGTTTTTACACCATTTGCTTAGTGTTTTGTTACACTTCGTGGCATTTTTATGCATTTTCTGGAACTAACCTATTAACAAGATGCCATAGTGCTAGTTCCCTGTTTTCTATTGTTTTTGTGTTTCAGAAAAGTTACACAGGAAATATTCTCGGAATTGGATGAAACAAAAGCCGAACCTCCTATTATTTAACGAAGCTTCCAGAAGACCAAAGAGGAGACGGAGGGGGGCCACGGGCTGGCCACACAACAGGGCGGCGCGGCCAGCCCCTGGCCCGCGCCCCCTATGTGTGAGACCGCCCTGGTCCACCTCTGACGCTGCCTCTTCGCCTATAAAGACCCCCCGACGGAAAAAACCTAATTATCCGATCAATTTTCCAGAAAAACATCACGATCCGCGGCCGTCGTCAACCCGAGATTGAGAGGGTCCAGAAGCTCTTCCCGGCACCCTGCTGGAGAGGGGAATCGCCACCGGAGGTCTTCTTCATCGCTATGCTTGCCTTCGCCGCGATGAGTGAGTAGTCTACCTTGGACTATGGGCCCATAGCAGTAGCTAGATGGTTGTCTTCTCTACCATGTGCTTCATGTTTAGATCTCATGAGCTGCCTTACATGATTGAGATCACCGTTATGTAATTCTACATGTTGTGTTTGTTGGGATCCGATGAATATTGGTGTTATGTTTGAGTTGAAGTACTGAATATTATACTTTGTTATCTCTATGTTGTTTATGATCTTGCATGCTCTCCGTTGTTAGTAGCTATCTTGGCCGAGTAGTTGCTAGTGACTCCAAGAGGGGGTATTTATGCTCGATAGTGGGTTCATGCCTCTATTTAATCTGGGGGAGTGACAGAAACCTCTAAGGTTGTAGATGTGCTGTTGCCACTAGGGAGAAAACAACATTCTTGTGTCCAAGGATATTCGTTTTGTTTACATTACACACTTTGCTTAATGCAGTTATCTGTTGTTTGCAACTTAATACTTTTGGGGTCCTCGGATGATTCCCCACGAGTGGATTATTAGTCATAGATGCAGTTGGATTGCGGTCTATGTATTTTGTTGTAATGCCCAGAGTAAATCTCATAGTGATCCTCTTGACATATGCACGTTATCTTTATTCTATCAATTGCCCAACTGTAATTTGTTTTCCCAGCATGTTGTTATTTATCTTATGGAGAGACACCACTAGTGAACTGTGGACCCCGGTCCAATTTCCTTTACATTGCTATCACCTGTTTACTATACTCGCACTATTTACTTTCTTGCATACTACTATTGCTTTCCACTCGATACGCTCATTCCTTTGTTTACAGCAAACCGGTGAGATTGACAACCTCATCATAAGTTGGGAGCAAAGTTTTTGGTTGTGTTGTGTGCAGGTTCCACGTTGCTACTAGTTGAAGACGCGCTAATAAGTGTCGTAAACGGCGCCCTTGTTGGAGTGTCACTAAGCTAGCAAGTATCACCTTCTAGAGTTTGGCTTTTTCCTACTGGACGATAAACCTCGGTTTCTTACTGAGGCAAAATTTGCTGCTGTACTCATCATACCTTCCTCTTGGGGTTCCCAACTGGATGGGGATTTACATCAACACCGTGCCGCAACAAGCAGCGGGATGGCGTGGTGATCGTGGAGATGAAGGTGCTGCTGATGATGATGATGGTGATGATGATCCCGATGAAGTCTAGCATGATGATGATGACGATGGCGACGATCTCCCCTCTCCGGGAAGGAATTTCCCCGACAGATTTCTCCCTGCCGGAGAGCTTTTCTCTCTCGGTGTTTTCCACCCCGCAGAGGCGGCGGTGTCTATCTCTGATGCCCCCCTCACTTAGGTTGCCGGGAACGACAATATATGCGAGGGGGCGATGGCAGTAGTGGGCCAGGGTGGCCTCACCATAGGGCGGCGCGGCCAGGGCTGGGCCCGCACCCCCTGGTGGTGAGCCCACCCTGCTGCTCCTCTCGTCTCCTCCTTCTGGCTACTTTCGTCTTCTGATATTATATGAATTTCTGGGTATTTCTCTAGAATTGTTAATCTTCAGAAATATGGTGTCTTGACGGTCCTTTTTCCAGCAGAATCCTGACTTCGATAGCAAGTCCTCCAATGATCATCAAACATGTAAAAACAGAGGAAACAACATAAGTATCATCTCTAAATATGAAATATATCAATGAATATCAGTAAATTATGATATAAAATAGTGATGCAAAATGGACGTATCAACCCCGCCCCCAAGCTTAGACCTCGCTTGTCCCCAAGCAAAAACTGAACTCAGTAAACATGACCACGGGTTTATGGAGTGAAGTGTCGATAAACAAAATACGGACAAGAAGCCTCACATTTACCTAGGCACAAGTCATAATAGATAGCAACTTCCCTTCATATAACCTAGTCTTGCAATAAGTAAAAGGGAATCACAAATAAAGATGCACATGGTAAATCATGATTGGTAATGGCAAACCTTAGTTCTTGGTCAGAGAACAATGAACAAACTATACTTATTTCTGAACGGAGCCTTTTATAACAGAGCTACTATAGCAAAAACCATATGCTCAACGAAACAAACTCTTTGCAATCATAGAAAGTTTTCAAAGATATATTCCTTCAGATAAAAGCATCGTGCTAAACAAAGGAAAATAGTAAACATGATTGAACAGATCAACATATGGATGGGTGAAACATAACAACTAAAATGCTTGCTTGAGATAGAAGGAAATAGGTTGACTCAACATAAAAGTAAAAGATAGGCCCTTCACAGAGGGAAGCAGGGATTAAACATGTGCTAGATCTTTTCATTTGTAAAATAGAGATAAAGGTTGTTTTGAGAGGTGGTTGCTTTTGTCAATGACTAGAAACGGAGTTCTTGATATCTTCCATACTAAACAAGTGAGAGCGGTTCCAAGATGTTGATTAATTGGCACAATTGTGCTCTTTTATAGCTTGGCACTCCTCCTGACGAGGGTTAACTCGACAAATGTCCAATATGAAGGACTTAGGATTAGGGGAGTAGGGCGTCGGATGAACTCAAAGGTAAATCAGTCAAACAAGGTGTGTATCGAAAGTAAACATAGAGTAAACTTGGCTTGCTTTCAATCTGTCCCTTACCGTCCTCTCCTGGCCCCTATATATAGGTGGCCAGGTCTCAAGGATCGGGAGGGGTCCGATACAGATTACAGTATCGAAATACGACATGAACTCGTATATCGACTAGTATTACAATTGGGCCTAGCTTAACGGGCCTCAGGGGTAATTTAACTGACAGGCTCTATTATCTACACCCTTGTCAGTAGCCCCCAAGATTCTACCAGAATTGCAGATTCGGGTTGAATCTCAGATCTTTATTTCCTCGACTTGATCAATCTTCAACTTCTTCATATCTTCAAATCTTCGACTTTCAAGTATCTTTCATTATACTGTCTCGTAAGGGGTTTTGATGAACAAGCTTGACAACTCTGACGGATAAAGAGGCCAGTTTACTACCAGAACAGATACTTGTCACCTACTTCAAATTCAATCCCCTTGGACTTGAATTCGGGAAACCGGTCAAACCCATTCTTTTGCCGCATTTAGGACTTACAAAGAATGAATCCCAGTGGTTCTCAGGGTACCAGTGCGTCCACCAGGATTTTCTTCGCGTCGTAGACACGGATAGTTTCTAGCAGAGCGCATTCATGTGCGTATACCAGGCCACACAGGACGGATCCTGAGGTCTTACCTTCACGATATATTTCAATCATGGCATTCGAATTTTGTCGCGATGACGCAATTTGAGAATCATATGTGTCAGCCTTGTTTGACTGTTTGAATGTGCAAACTATTCGAGTTTACTATTTTTTAGATTCTCATAAATAACTCCCGATGGGAGTAATCGATCTTTATTTTGTTGACAATGAAGTCGAATTTCGTTGCCGACGAAAAGTAGTCGATTGCGCCTGTACCGGTCGACGACCATCTGGCCCTTTATTATTGGGTGCACCACCAGTGCTCCTGATGTAAGAACGTCCGAAGCTATGGGCAGTTATTTGTAGCCTATCATAGGCTTCAATCTCTTCGTCTTCTTTTTGTCGACTTCTTTTTATCGGGTGCGCGACCAGCGCTCCCGATGGGAGTAGCCCCCGAGGCTATAGCCAAAATTTTCGGGTATAGGCTCAAAATACAAAAGTGTTTACCTAGCATATTGTCCTTTTGTGATATCTTCGGCACAACTTATGCTTAATTATTTGTCTCTTTTTCTTCTCATGCCTTGAGCCCCTGAGTCCATGACGAGGTGCATTGTGCTCCTTTGATGTATACTTTTTCACTTTTTACACGTATCTTTGTTTTTGATACGTTGTTTCTTCCTTATCGTCTGCTCTGAGCAGAATATAAAAGCCCATAGATGTACTCTGGACCTTGTCTTTGCGGAGGCCCATTAAGATGTGCTTATAAATAAAGCATGCTTGGCGAGGGTAAAAAACCCTAATTCCTTCATTACTACCTTTCTCCGCCGCACCATCTTCTGTTTCCTCATCTCATCTAGGGTTTTTCCTCCCAGCACATATTTCCATGGCCAATGCAGGTGGATCGCAGCTGAACATCGATGCACTGGTAGAAAAGCGAGGTCGTGGCCACCCTCGCGGTACTAAAAATATATCCAAGGACCCGGCTGTAGCAGCCTCTCCATCTGCTCCTGTTAAGCGGCGCCCTGGCCGCCCTCTGGGAAGCAGGAACAAGACCAAGATGTCTACTGCTGCTCCAGGTCCAAGCGCTCTGCCATGTAATGCTTCTCCTCCTTCTTCTCCCAGCATATACTCCTTCTTCTGCATCGCCGGCACTCAATGCCGCGAGATTCAGCGGGTGCCGCTGAAATTTACCAATTTCATGGACGGGCGAGAGCAGTGAGAAGCAGTTCTTCACGAACACTCTGGGGGAGGAACTCCATATGAAGTAGAGGTCTGGTATGACAGGGACGGCGAGATGTACTTCAAGGGCGGTTGGCCTCTGTTTGCAGAAGACCATGACCTCCATCAAGGTTTCTTCATGATCTTCGACTACCATATCGGTACGTCGAAGTTTGACTTGAAGATTTACGATGGTACTCAATGCCAGAAGGAGTACGAAGCAGAAGTGCATTTTCATTAGTCATCTCCTTATGTAATCTCGTGTTCTGGTTATCCTTTGGTTTGTTTATCTGTAATAAGTAATGAACTTTTATCTTGTGCCTTCCTTATTGATATACCATGGGAATGAATCGTCATTCTGAGCTGTGCTTTTGATATATTATCGGGTTACCTAGAACCGTACTTATTTTGTCGAATATCGGATTGCGAACAACCTAGTAATATGTCTCGAATAATCGTAGATACCGAATCTTCAATAACTTATTTATTTTATTTGGTACGACTCGAGGGTCTGAGCCACCGAGTGGAAGGAAAAATATTCATACATATTGTCGAGTTGACCCAAAGAACCCGACCTATGGCCTCATGTTCTGGGTTCAGAGGGTCATATCTCGAAAGTTTCTTGTCACCATACTCCTTCTATGCATAGAACCGCCGAAGTTGCTCCGCGTTCCATGAGTTGCTCTCGTTTTTCCCTGTTTTCTTGTCTTGTAGTCGATAAGCTCCTCCTGGTATTACCTCTGTTACGATGTAAGGTCCCACCCATGGGGACTCTAATTTGCCATGACCGTCTTGCTTTAATCACAAGATTAAATCTCCCACCATGAAAGATCATGGACGAACTCGACTACAATGGTCATTTCGTAGATTTTGCTGGTACTGCGTTGCTCTGGCAAGTGCTACGTCTCTTGCTTCATCAAGTGCATCGACATCATCTTGAAGTGCCTCAGTGGAGTTTGTCTCGTTGTAAGCCGCGATTCTTGGGGCTTCGTGGGTGATCTCGACTGGAAGCACGGCTTCTGCACCGTGGACCAGAAAGAAGGGGGTTTCTTGAGTAGCCGCGTTGGGTGTAGTTCTGAGACTCCATAGCACGGAGGGTAGTTCGTCTACCCAAGCGTGTTTGGCTTTTTCGAGAGGTGCTAACAGCCTCTTTTTTATCCCGTTGCATATTAAGCCATTAGCTTTTTCGACTTGTCCATTTGTCTTTGGATGCGCTACAGATGCAAATTTCAATTTGATTCCGATACTTTCACAGTAGCTCTTGAACTCTTTTGATGTGAAGTTTGTCCCATTGTTCGTGATGATGCTATGTGGTACTCCGAAACGAAAAACAATAGACTTGATGAAGTTGATTGCGGCTGTGGAATCTTGGGTTGTTACGGGGGCTGCCTCTACCACTTGGTAAATTTGTCGACTGCCACCAGCATGTAGACATGTCCTCTTGGCCAAGATTTGTGCAATTTTCCTACCATATCGAGACCCCATTGTGCGAAGGGCCAAGACAGTGGTATTGGTTGCAATTCTGCTGCTGGTGCGTGTGGTCGAGATGCAAAACATTGACAAGCCTTGCATTTCCTTACTATATCCTTCGCGTCTTCAATCGCTATCAACCAGTAGAACCCTGCGCGAAAAGCTTTAGCTGCGATGGCTCTGCTACTAGCGTGATGTCTGCATACTCCTGCGTGGATGTCCTTTAATATTTCTTGTCCTTCTTGAGGAGTGATGCATTGTTGCAGGACGCCTGTTATACTTTTCTTGTATAGTTTCCCTTGTAATACGACAAAGGCCTTGGATCGTTGTATTATCCTCCTTGCTTCTACTGTGTCTTCGGGGAGTGACTTGTTTATCATGTATGCCAAATATGGCTGCATCCAGGTTTCTTCGATCATCATAACTTTTTCTGGTTCTGTCGTGCTTCCTTGGCCATGCTTGCCAGCCCCCGAGACTGTTGCTTGGTGCTGGGCTTGTTCTTCTGTAGTCGAAGTTTTGTTGCTTGATACGTCTCAAACGTATCTATGATTTTTGATGCTCCATGCTTGTTTTTACACCATTTGCTTAGTGTTTCGTTACATTTCGTGGCGTTTTTATGCATTTTCCGGAACTAACCTATTAACAAGATGCCACAGTGTCAGTTCCCTGTTTTCTGCTGTTTTTGTGTTTCAGATAAGTTACACAGGAAATATTCTCGGAATTGGAAAAAACAAAAGCCGAACGTCCAGATATTAAACGAAGCTTCCAGAACACCGAAGAGGAGACGGAACCGAGCCAGAGGGTGGTCTCACCACCAGGGGGCGCGGCCCAGGGCCTAGCTGCGCCGCCCTATGGTGAGCCCCACCTGGTCCACCTCTGACGCTGCCCCTTCACCTATAAAGACCCCCCCAACGGGAAAAACCCAAGCCCCCGATCACTTTTCCAGAAACACATCGCGATCTGCCGCTGTCATCGACCCGAGATCAGGAGGGTCCAGAAGCTCTTCTCGGCACCCTGCCAGAGAGGGGAATCGCCACCGGAGGTCTTCTTCATCGCCATGCTTGCCTCCGGCGCGATGAGTGAGTAGTCTAGCTTGGACTATGGGTCCATAGCAGTAGCTAGTTGGTTGTCTTCTCCACCATGTGCTTCATGTTTAGATCTTGTGAGCTTCCTTACATGATCGAGATCACTGTTATGTAATTCTACATGTTGTGTTTGTTGGGATCCGATGAATATTGGTGTTATGATTGAGTTGATGTGCTGGATATTATCTTATGTTATCTCTATGTTGTTTATGATCTTGCATGCTCTCCGTTGTTAGTAGCTATCTTGGCCAAGTAGATACTAGTGACTCCAAGAGGGGTATTTATGCTCGATAGTTGGGTTCATGCCTCTATTTAATCTGGGGGAGTGACCAAAACCTCTAAGGTTGTAGATGTGCTATTGCCACTAGGGAGAAAACAACATTCTTATGTCCAAGGGCATATGATTTATTTACATTACACAATTTGCTTAATGCAGTTATCTGTTGTTCACAACTTAATATTCACGGGGTCCTCGGATGATTCCCCGTTAATGGATTATTAGTCATAGATGCAGTTGGATGGCGGTCTATGTATTTTGTTGTAATGCCCAGAGTAAATCTCATAGTGATCCTCTCGACATATGCACGTTATATTTATTCTATCAATTGCCCAACTGTAATTTGTTCACCCAGCATGTTGTTATTTATTTTATGGAGAGACACCACTAGGGAACTGTGGACCCCTTTCCAATTTCCTTTATATTGCTATCACCTGTTTACTTTACTCGTACTGTTTACTTTCTTGCATATTACTATTGCTTTCCACTCGATGCGCTCATTCTTTTGTTTACAGCAAACCGGTGAGATTGACAACCTCATCGTAAGTTGGGAGCAAAGTTCTTGGTTGTGTTGTGTGCAGGTTCCGCGTTGCTGCTAGTTGAAGACGCGCTAACAAGAATCATTAACGGCTCCCTTGTTAGAGTGTCACGCAACTGGAAGGCATCACCTTTAGACGTTTGGCTTTTCCCTACTGGATTGACATACCTTGGTTTCATAACTGAGGGAAAACTTGCTGCTGTACTCATCACACCTTCTCTTGGGGTTCCCAACTGGCCGGTCATTCACATCATCAACACCGAGCCACCAACAAGTTTTCTGGCGCCATTGCCGGGGAAAAAGAAGACTTCTGCAAGGGGAGTTTCGCACACACATTGTAACAACTCAGAAAATTGTAATCCACTTCCTATTAATTAAAGTGCCAAATTCTGGACCAAGATAAAACTTTTTAACTATTATTACATGTATGCATGTATTTTTCCATTATATGACTTTTATGATTTCATGTGTGTTATTTTTGGGTGTGCAATAGTTAGTTAATTCTAAGTTAACCACCAGAAGCAATTGAGACAAATTATAAGAACCAAAGGAGCAAGAAACAAAAGAAAGAAAGAAAAAGAGAAGAATAAGATGATCTAGGAAATCTTATTGACTACCCTACTTTGAGCCTTTAGAATAAGAAGTCTGTAACTCAACTGAGGGTTTGGCCAGTTAGTTGAGCTTGACCAAGTTGCAGACTAACTCAACCAAGAAGCTTCTAACAAAATTTCAAATCAGAACAGCACTCAAACTTCAGCCAAACTTTGAATCTGAAACAGTGACTATACCAAAATTGGAAATAAGATTTCTGCAAAACTTATTCTTTCTTGGTAACAAAAATATGACTGGAAACCTTGGCCAATATGTTGATCACCCAAAGTGGAAATTTTCAAAATTTCGAATTTGAATTTCTTGCGGGCAATTCGTCGAACACCTGGAGGATGAAAATCGAGCAAATCTTGATCACTGTGAGCTGCACTATTCTTCCTCGCTCAAACCCTGTCGCCATGCTACTGGATGCCTCTGCGGTCGACCCCAGCTCCCTCTGCCCTGACCCAAGCCGTGAGAAAGGGAGGAGAAGAGGAGACAGCACCCAGGACCCCCCTCTCTTCTTCCCCAGCTCACTGCACGTCGCTGACCACCGTGACTGCGCCAGAGCCGACCCACAGCACTCCACGGCCGAGACCGAACCCCCCCAGCACGCGAGCGAGGCAGCCGTGCCCAGTGTCGCTCGACGCACGCGCCCAGGGCCCCCGCACCGGCGAGCTACTGGACGCCCTCGCCCTCGTCGCTCCGGCCTATAAAAGCCCCCGCCGATCAAACGACTGGACGCACACCGTCCCCAGCTACCTCCCAGACACGCTCACTTCACCCCGCTCGCTCTCGTTCGACGTCGCCACCCCCGCCGGCGAGGTACTGGACGCGGAGAGCGCCGCCGCGTTCGACCTCCCTGGAGCAAGCCGCCGCTGGGAATCGGAGGAGGAGCCTCGCCGGAGTCGTTTCCACCCCTCGCCGTCGAGTTCTTCTTCCTCTACGCACGCCACCGTCACTGTCGTCGTCTTCACTGCTCATAGGTGAGCTCCGCCCCTCTCCGTCGAGCACGATGGCTGTGAGCCGTTAGATCTGGATCGATCGGTAGCATACCAGTTCGAGGAAGTTAAGTGACCTGATGGGTGGGACCCCCCTGTCAGGTTCAGTTTTATTTCTTTCCCGCCCGTGCGAATCGTTTTCTGGGCCAGCCCGTTCGGGTTTCATTTGAAATCGGCCCAGCTCTGTCGAATTCGGTCTAAAACGTTTTATTCATTTTCCCGCCTATTTCGAATTAATCCAAATTAGTTTCAGATATGTTTTTCAAACTTTAACTCCAAGAGATTTACAAATCCATTTCTAGCAAATAAATATGCGTTGGAAAGCTTATGAACTGCTCTACACTATAGAACTGGTTAGAATTCGATTTGAGTTAGGAATTTAAATAAATAATAATAGTGTGACCATAGCTTTATTAATCATAGAACATTTCTAGAAAATTAATTAAACCTCCTAAAATTATGAAAATTGGTTTGTGAAATCACTAATCAACTCCCCTACTGTTTAGTCAACCTTAATCAACTCAAACCCAATTAGTGATATCAATTAGACCTTAATCCAATCTTAATGGGTAACATAAAATGATAGACTTCTATTATGCACTTAGACCTAAATTGCCCTCATTACCAATTCACTTATTGAGTCAACCCCCTTTGAAACTAGTACAAATACCCTTAGTTTAATACCCATACTTAAAAAGTAAACCACACATGGCATATGATAGAAAATTTAACTTACACACTCAATGCAAACTTGGAAGCAAACTTGCAACACAATTCAAATAAAATCCAAGAGGAAGGCTATTGTGAGAAAACAAGTATGTGTGCTTGGTGTGTTGTTAGCATTGTGTAGTGATGATGTGCTTTGTGTTTATTCGTTATTAGACGCTAGTGTTGCCAAGGAGGATATTGAGGGGGAATATTATCAAGAAGAAGAAGAATACCCCGGACACTTTGCCAACCAAGGCAAGCCATCTTTTGAATCATACTTCAAATGCCTAGTTTTACTATTGCATTCTACTTGTTTTAAGTAAATTGCATGATTGAATTGCTAGAGTAGAATGATAGGAGTTTAGCGATATCTTGTTTAGCAAGAGCATCAAGCTGAGTTTATCCAACCATAGCTAGTGGTATCATCACTCATTATAGTTGCTTAGTCGCTAATAAAATTGAGGCCATATCTAAGTGGAACCCCATTTGAACTTGGTGACTTGAACTTGAAAACTTGAAATGGAGATTCTCTACATGTTGGCCTTACGAAAGAAAATAATATTGACTAAGAACTATGTAGTGTATTTGCTAAATGATAATAAGTGATGTACCATGTGAGCCAACCATTACCGTACGACCACATTACCCCTGAATGGGAAGGGGCGTAGTCCGTAGTTTGTTTGCTTTAGTATGGGAGACCTCATTGAACTTATAGGGGATGGATCCTACGGGACGCCCCCGAAGCCGGGACTGGCCATAGCTGTGATGGAGGATACCATAGTCTATGGGAGTCCAAGATATAGCATCCTATAGCCGGAAAAACTATGAGTGCCATTCCGTATCTGGACTCATAGGGAGGATCCCTGTACTAAAGTAGACAAGTGAAAGATTTGTTTGATTATCTGAACCTCGCATACTTTGCGTATGACGAACCGTGGATTTCTCCCGGCAGATGTATCGAATCTTGTGGGTAAAGTGTACCCCTCTGCAGAGGTTTTCAAACTATTCGAATAGCCGCGTCCTCGGTTATGGACAGTTGGCAAACTGTACTTGACTTTTGTCAAGAATGATAATAACTTATGTGAACTTGGTGAATGACATGACTTGACTTGACCTTGATCTTGACACGCTTGAAGTTCCCTTAGATTCAACTTAGAGAACTAAACTTCTTCTCTACCAATGAATATTCTTGGGAAACAAAACTAGCTTCTGCAAACCAAACTTAGTGCTTAGTCCACCATATCAACCTTGCATATCTACTTCATCATTTCATTTGTAAGATGGTTTGCGAGTGCATCCAATGTACTCACGGCTGTGTCCCTGGCTATCAACTTGGCCAGACTATGGGGAAGAGTATTCGGAGGAAGGGTATGAAGAGGAGTATCAAAACTAAGATCTTCTACTGAGACGCCATTGCCTGTAGGGTGAAGGCATGGACCCGAAGACGTTATTTCCGCTGCTATATTGTATTGTAATATGAACTTGGTCTCTATGACCATTGTATTTGAATCATCGTATTGTAATGTCTATGGAACTGGTTACCAACTACGTTATGTGTATCACAACAATGATTCTGGGATTATGGTGGAATGCATAACGGGCACTTCGAATTTGTGATAAATTCGGGGTCGTCACAAGTTGGTATCAGAGCCAGGTTGACCATAGGAGACCTTAGTTAGAATGGGTGAGAAATGAAGCTTTTTACAAAAACAAAGAGATAAGTAATGGTTTGAAATTGCTTAGTCTTTTCCTCTCTATTTACAAAGTTTTGTACATACTTTAGTTGTTACCTACTTAAAATTTTGCACACTTGAGTTGATCACTAACTTAGTCTAATCTAAAATTTTGTAGATGGCACCGGTATTCACTGAGCAGTACCAGTTGGGCCATGGTGGCAGCCTTTGTTTCGAGCGCGACCTCACCACCCTGACCTTGTTCCTGAACCGTTTGTACCCGGAGTTCAAGGGAGCCGTGCTCAATGAGCACCCGGATGGAGAGCTACGATGGCTTGTCAGGGCCAGTTGCCGTGGCAAGAAGGGAGATTTGAGTTCTCCAAGGATCAAGTTTGAGCTTGTGGAGAACACTTGGGCCGATGGTTTGGTCCGAGGTATGCAGGAGATGCACGCCCGCTTGTGCGGACTGCATGTTGAGGAGGTCCAGGGAGAGCGCTTTAGGAACTTTGCTTGGCGTGATGCGGACGGACGTCCCGCAAACATGCCCGGGCAGAATGAGCCGAGTACCTACGTCGATCACATGGACTTCTTGCTATACTCCACTCAGCAGGAGGCCGATCGTGCCCGTACCAAGGCCAACCTTGAGCACTTCGCACTGGTGGAGGCGAGGAGCACTATCAGGATTCTTGCGAGGGATCGCAAGAGTCTTCGCCGCCAGCGCGATGAGAGGGATCACACCATTGAGGAGTTGATGGCCAATGTGGCTGAGCTGACTGAGTACATTGAGAGTCTGGAGGACCACCTTGGTGAGGAGGAAGGCATTGATCTCCGCAAGGAGGATAATGCCCTCATTAGTGACGAGGATGACTTCATGGAGGACCTTGATGATGAGGAGGATCCCGAGGAGAATGGATTCATTGTGGATGATGAGGAGGAAGACCCCGAGGAGCCCGATGTCTAGATTGGAGATCCCCATGTTATCTAGTTATGAGTTTTACCTTGAATCACTTCATGTAGGTGTGAGTTGTATCCCCCTCTCTAGTAGACGAGTCGCAATGGTTGAATGTCAACCATTTGTAATGTGTGAACTCGTATGTATGATATGTTTGATGATTGTTGAATGAAATATGAATTTGGCCCTTACGGCCTTAGTAAGACAAAAATTGCATCATCCATGTTACCTTTAAATCTTAGCAAATTAGTTTTTCCCTCTTGTCTTACACACCTTATCTCCAGATGCCGCGAGCACCCCCACCCCCGAACCCAGAAATGGCCGAACTACTAAGGTTGATCATGGAAGACCGAGAAGCAGCCCGAGCTGAGCGCCAAGCTAACTTGGCCACTCTTCAGCAATTAACCCAGATGGCAATGAACCACAACAATGGCAATGGAAATGGCCATGGTGAAGGAGAAAACAATGGCCATGGTGATCACCGATCCAAGCTAAGGAGTTTCCAAAACACCAACCCTCCTATGTTCACTAAGTCTGAAGAGCCCTTAGATGCCGATGACTGGCTTCGCACTATGGAGAACAATTTGGCAGTCGCCGAAGTTGGTGAAAATGAGAAGGTCTTGTACACCACCCACTACCTTGCGGGAGCCGCAAGAGCTTGGTGGGATAGCACTCGTGCAATGCAAGCCCCAGGGTATATGATGCCTTGGGAGGAGTTCAAGAGCAAGTTTAGCAAGGCCCATGTTCCTTTGGGATTGGTTAAAAGGATGAGAGATGAGTTCAGAAATCTGAAGCAAGGTTCCCTATCTGTGGTTGACTACCGTGACAAGTTCCTTACCTTGTCGAGGTATGCCCCGGATGACACCGACACCACTGAGAAGAAGAAAGAAAGGTTTCTGGATGGACTTCATGATGAGATGCAATGTGTGTTGGTCAGCATTCACTTTGCCGACCTGGAGTCATTGGTTGACTCTGCCATTCAGATGGAAGGCAAACTCAAGCAAGCTGCAGAGAACCGCAAGCGCCGTATGATGTATCAAGGCAACTCAAGCAACTCGCAGAAGCCAAGGGGAAATCCACCCATGGGTTTCGCCCCAAGACCTATGAGGCCATCTGCACCTGCTCCACGTCCCAACTTTCCCAACCGTCCACCCGGCAACAACTTCAACCGTGCACCTCCGAGACCTAGTGGCAACAACTTCAACACCAATACCCCTAGGCCAAATGGCACCCCTGTGTTACCCAAGCCTGGTGACAAGTCTGGTGTTACCTGTTATGAGTGCGGACTCAAAGGGCACTACTCTAATGAGTGCCCCAAGAAGCTGAATGATGCATCCAAGACCACCACTCCGGCTCAGCAGCAGCACCGTGTCGGAAATGGCAGGAACTATCCAAGGAACCAGCCTCACTCTCGAGGCCGTCTGAATCACATGAATGTTGAAGAAGCTCAGGAAGCAACCGACGTTGTGCTTGGTATGTTCCCTGTTAACTCAGTTCCTGCAAGAGTTCTGTTCGATTCTGGAGCTTCGCATTTGTTTGTTACTCAGTTATTCATTGATAAAAGTGGACTTAAACCAACACCCCTGAAAAATACCATGTCTGTGCAAATACCTGGGTCAATAACCAAGGCTAGTTGGACCTGCTTGGCAGTGCCCATAGAAATCCATGGGATCTCATTCTTAGCCAGTTTGATTGTGTTAGGAACCAAAGGATTGGAAGTAGTCCTAGGTATGGATTGGATGTCTCTACATCAAGGAATTATAGATTGTGCAAAAAAGACCATCACCATGAGGAGTAGCCATGGAACATTAGTAAAGCATGTGTCAGTTAAACCCACCCAAATTCCCAGATGTCATAAGAGTATCTCAGGGCCGACTATAGAGGAAGTTCCCATCGTCTGTGAATATCCGGATGTTTTCCCCGACGAGCTACCCGGAATGCCACCAGATCGAGACATTGAGTTTATCATTGAGCTTATCCCCGGAACTGGATCCATAGCCCAACGACCCTATCGTATGAACCCAGCAGAATTGGTGGAGCTAAAGAAGCAATTGGATGACCTTTTGAGTAAGGGATTGATTCAGCCAAGTTCTTCTGCTTGGAGATCACCCGTCCTGTTTGTGGATAAGAGTGACGGTTCCAGCCGTCTGTGCACTGATTACCGCAAGCTAAATGATGTGACCATCAAGAATAAGTATCCTCTTCCCAAGATAGATGATCTGTTTGACCAATTGACTGGGGCTCGAGTCTTCTCAAAGATAGATCTTAGAACTGGATACCATCAACTGAAGATCCGTGCAGCTGATATACCCAAAACAGCCTTCACTACCCGATACGGATTGTATGAGTACACCGTAATGTCCTTTGGATTAACCAATGCCCCTGCTTATTTCATGAACCTCATGAATAAGGTTTTTATGGAGTTCTTGGATAAGTTTGTTGTTGTCTTCATTGATGACATTCTTATCTACTCCAAGTCCGAAGAGGAGCATGCAACCCATTTGAGGTTGATCTTAGAGACTCTTAGAGAGCATCAGCTATATGCCAAGTTCAGCAAATGTGAGTTCTGGTTGAAGGAAGTTGGATTCTTAGGCCATGTGTTGTCAGCTGGAGGAATATCAGTAGACCCAAAGAAGATCAAATCGGTCATGGAATGGGAAGCCCCTACCACTCAGACTGAAGTTAGAGGTTTTCTCGGATTAGCGGGATATTACCGCAAATTTGTTGAAGGGTTTTCAAGCATTGCCCGGCCAATGACCCAACTGTTGAAGAAGGACAAGAAGTTTGAATGGACCCCTAAGTGTGAAGAAAGTTTTCAAGAGCTCAAGAAGCGATTGGTGACCGCTCCCGTCCTAACCATGCCCGATATCACCAAGAACTTTGATGTCTATTGCGACGCTTCCAAACTTGGACTTGGTTGCGTATTAATGCAAGAAGGCAAGGTCATCGCTTACCTCTCTCGGCAGCTTCGACCTCATGAAGAAAATTATCCAACCCATGATCTGGAGTTAGCAGCTGTAGTTCTAGCTTTGAAGACCTGGAGGCACTATCTTATGGGTAACCGTTGTGAGATCTACACTGACCACAAGAGTTTGAAGTATATTTTCACCCAGAAGGAGTTGAACATGAGGCAAAGAAGATGGATAGAGTTGATCAAGGATTATGATCTGGAAATTCATTATCACCCCGGTAAGGCCAATGTAGTGGCCGATGCATTGAGTAGGAAGCCATGCTCATTGACTATGATGATCAAAAAGGAGCAACCTATGTTGCACCAAGAGTTTGAAAAATTTGGATTGGAACTAGTCAGTCAAGGATTCTTAGCCAACCTTGAGTTTCAACCCACCTTGATGAGCCAAATCAAAGAAGCCCAGAAGGGAAATGAGAGTATTGACGGAATTAAGCGCAGAATTAGTTCCGGCAAGGTGCCAGGATTTGAAGAAGATGATCAAGGAGTTCTTTGGTATAAGGGACGTATTTGTGTGCCTGCGGACTCAGAATTGAAGGAAGTTATTATGAGAGAAGCCCATGAGACACCTTACTCCATCCACCCCGGTGGAACCAAGATGTATCAAGATCTAAAGGAGCAATTTTGGTGGCATGGGATGAAGCGTGCGATTGCTTCGTTCATATCTAAGTGTGATATTTGTCAAAGAGTCAAGGCTGAACATCAACGTCCTGCGGGATTGTTGCAACCATTGCAAGTTCCGGAATGGAAGTGGGAATCTGTTGGAATGGATTTCATCACTGGATTTCCAAGGTCTAGCCGTGGAAATGACTCTATCTGGGTCATTGTGGATAGACTGACCAAAGTTGCCCACTTTATTCCTGTCAAGACCATTTATACCTCAGGACAGCTGGCAGATCTTTATCTATCCAGAATTGTGAGTTTGCATGGAGTCCCTAAAACCATAGTTTCTGATCGCGGAACCCAATTCACCTCGAGATTTTGGAGAAGTTTGCACCAAGCCTTGGGAACCAAATTAGCCTTTAGCACAGCTTACCACCCTCAGACTGACGGACAGACTAAAAGAGTAAATCAAATACTTGAAGATATGTTGAGAGCCTGTGTTCTCGCCTATGGAGCTAAGTGGGAAGATTGTCTACCTTTCGCGGAGTTTTCCTACAACAACAGCTATCAAGCCAGTTTGCAAATGGCCCCATTTGAAGCTTTATATGGAAGAAAGTGTCGTACCCCTTTGAATTGGTCTGAAACCGGAGACAGCCAGATATTTGGACCTGACATTCTGCAAGAGGCTGAAGAGAAAGTTCGCATGATTCGTGATTACCTCAAGGCAGCCCAGTCGAGACAGAAGAGTTATGCCGACAAAAGACGTAGAGAACTGACCTTCCAGATTGGAGATTTTGTTTATCTCAGAGTATCACCCCTCAAGGGAATGCAAAGATTCCAAGTAAAAGGAAAGCTTGCACCAAGGTATATTGGACCCTTCAAGGTACTAAGCCGCAGAGGAGAAGTGTCATATCAGTTGGAGATGCCCCCTGAACTGTCTGAAGTACACGATGTCTTTCACGTGTCCTTACTTCAGAAATGTCTTGAAGTTCCAGAGAAGCCTGAAGTCTTCAAAAATATTGATCACCGCTCTGTGGATATCAACAAAGATTTGACCTATCGTGAAATGCCTATCCGTATCCTCGAGGAAGCATATCGAACCACTCGAACCCAAAGCATCAAGTTTCTGAAAGTTCAGTGGAGTAATCACACCGAAGATGAAGCTACTTGGGAACGAGAAGATTACCTTCAGAAAGAGTTTCCCAATCTTTTCAGTTCTTAACTAGTGAATCTCGGGGACGAGATTCTTTTTAAGGGGGGAAGATTGTAACAACTCAGAAAATTGTAATCCACTTCCTATTAATTAAAGTGCCAAATTCTGGACCAAGATAAAACTTTTTAACTATTATTACATGTATGCATGTATTTTTCCATTATATGACTTTTATGATTTCATGTGTGTTATTTTTGGGTGTGCAATAGTTAGTTAATTCTAAGTTAACCACCAGAAGCAATTGAGACAAATTATAAGAACCAAAGGAGCAAGAAACAAAAGAAAGAAAGAAAAAGAGAAGAATAAGATGATCTAGGAAATCTTATTGACTACCCTACTTTGAGCCTTTAGAATAAGAAGTCTGTAACTCAACTGAGGGTTTGGCCAGTTAGTTGAGCTTGACCAAGTTGCAGACTAACTCAACCAAGAAGCTTCTAACAAAATTTCAAATCAGAACAGCACTCAAACTTCAGCCAAACTTTGAATCTGAAACAGTGACTATACCAAAATTGGAAATAAGATTTCTGCAAAACTTATTCTTTCTTGGTAACAAAAATATGACTGGAAACCTTGGCCAATATGTTGATCACCCAAAGTGGAAATTTTCAAAATTTCGAATTTGAATTTCTTGCGGGCAATTCGTCGAACACCTGGAGGATGAAAATCGAGCAAATCTTGATCACTGTGAGCTGCACTGTTCTTCCTCGCTCAAACCCTGTCGCCATGCTGCTGGATGCCTCCGCGGTCGACCCCAGCTCCCTCTGCCCCGACCCAAGCCGTGAGAAAGGGAGGAGAAGAGGAGACAGCACCCAGGACCCCCTCTCTTCTTCCCCAGCTCACTGCACGTCGCCGACCACCGTGACTGCGCCAGAGCCGACCCACAGCACTCCGCGGCCGAGACCAAACCCCCCCAGCACGCGAGCGAGGCAGCCGTGCCCAGTGTCGCTCGACGCACGCGCCCAGGGCCCCCGCACCGGCGAGCTACTGGACGCCCTCGCCCTCGTCGCTCCGGCCTATAAAAGCCCCCGCCGATCAAACGACTGGACGCACACCATCCCCAGCTACCTCCCAGACACGCTCACTTCACCCCGCTCGCTCTCGTTCGACGTCGCCACCCCCGCCGGCGAGGTACTGGACGCGGAGAGTGCCACCGCATTCGACCTCCCTGGAGCAAGCCGCCGCTGGGAATCGGAGGAGGAGCCTCGCCGGAGTCATTTCCACCCCTCGCCGTCGAGTTCTTCTTCCACTACGCACGCCGCCGTCGTTGTCATCGTCTTCACTGCTCGCAGGTGAGCTCCGCCCCTCTCCGTCGAGCACGATGGCTGTGAGCCGTTAGATCTGGATCGATCGGTAGCGTACCGGTTCGAGGAAGTTAAGTGACCTGACGGGTGGGACCCCCCTGACAGGTTCAGTTTTATTTCTTTCCTGCCCATGCGAATCGTTTTCTGGGCCGGCCCGTTCGGGTTTCATTTGAAATCGGCCCAGCTCTGTCGAATTCGGTCTGAAACGTTTTATTCATTTTCCCGCCTATTTCGAATTAATCCAAATTAGTTTCAGATATGTTTTTCAAACTTTAATTCCAAGAGATTTACAAATCCATTTCTAGCAAATAAATATGCGTTGGAAAGCTTATGAACTGCTCTACACTATAGAACTGGTTAGAATTCGATTTGAGTTAGGAATTTAAATAAATAAGAATAGTGTGACCATAGCTTTATTAATCATAGAACATTTCTAGAAAATTAATTAAACCTCCTAAAATTATGAAAATTTGTTTGTGAAATCACTAATCAACTCCCCTACTGTTTAGTCAACCTTAATCAACTCAAACCCAATTAGTGATATCAATTAGACCTTAATCCAATCTTAATGGGTAACATAAAATGATAGACTTCTATTATGCACTTAGACCTAAATTGCCCTCATTACCAATTCACTTATTGAGTCAACCCCCTTTGAAACTAGTACAAATACCCTTAGTTTAATACCCATACTTAAAAAGTAAACCACACATGGCATATGATAGAAAATTTAACTTACACACTCAATGCAAACTTGGAAGCAAACTTGCAACACAATTCAAATAAAATCCAAGAGGAAGGCTATTGTGAGAAAACAAGTATGTGTGCTTGGTGTGTTGTTAGCATTGTGTAGTGATGATGTGCTTTGTGTTTATTCGTTATTAGACGCTAGTGTTGCCGAGGAGGATATTGAGGGGGAATATTATCAAGAAGAAGAAGAATACCCCGGACACTTTGCCAACCAAGACAAGCCATCTTTTGAATCATACTTCAAATGCCTAGTTTTACTATTGCATTCTACTTGTTTTAAGTAAATTGCATGATTGAATTGCTAGAGTAGAATGATAGGAGTTTAGCGATATCTTGCTTAGCAAGAGCATCAAGCTGAGTTTATCCAACCATAGCTAGTGGTATCATCACTCATTATAGTTGCTTAGTCGCTAATAAAATTGAGGCCATATCTAAGTGGAACCCCATTTGAACTTGGTGACTTGAACTTGAAAACTTGAAATGGAGATTCTCTACATGTTGGTCTTGCGAAAGAAAATAATATTGACTAAGAACTATGTAATGTATTTGCTAAATGATAATAAGTGATGTACCATGTGAGCCAACCATTACCGTACGACCACATTACCCCTGAATGGGAAGGGGCGTAGTCCGTAGTTTGTTTGCTTTAGTATGGGAGACCTCATTGAACTTATAGGGGATGGATCCTACGGGACGCCCCCGAAGCCGGGACTGGCCATAGCTGTGATGGAGGATACCACAGTCTATGGGAGTCCAAGATATAGCATCCTATAGCCGGAAAAACTATGAGTGTCATTCCGTATCTGGACTCATAGGGAGGATCCCTGTACTAAAGTAGACAAGTGAAAGATTTGTTTGATTATCTGAACCTCGCATACTTTGCGTATGACGAACCGTGGATTTCTCCCGGCAGATGTATCGAATCTTGTGGGTAAAGTGTACCCCTCTGCAGAGGTTTTCAAACTATTCGAATAGCCGCGTCCTCGGTTATGGACAGTTGGCAAACTGTACTTGACTTTTGTCAAGAATGATAATAACTTATGTGAACTTGGTGAATGACATGACTTGACTTGACCTTGATCTTGACACGCTTGAAGTTCCCTTAGATTCAACTTAGAGAACTAAACTTCTTCTCTACCAATGAATATTCTTGGGAAACAAAACTAGCTTCTGCAAACCAAACTTAGTGCTTAGTCCACCATATCAACCTTGCATATCTACTTCATCATTTCATTTGTAAGATGGTTTGCGAGTGCATCCAATGTACTCACGGCTGTGTCCCTGGCTATCAACTTGGCCAGACTATGGGGAAGAGTATTCGGAGGAAGGGTATGAAGAGGAGTATCAGAACTAAGATCTTCTACTGAGACGCCATTGCCTGTAGGGTGAAGGCATGGACCCGAAGATGTTATTTCCGCTGCTATATTGTATTGTAATATGAACTTGGTCTCTATGACCATTGTATTTGAATCATCGTATTGTAATGTCTATGGAACTGGTTACCAACTACGTTATGTGTATCACAACAATGATTCTGGGATTGTGGTGGAATGCATAACGGGCACTTCGAATTTGTGATAAATTCGGGGTCGTCACACACATCCTTTACTTTGTTTAAGTTTTGCTTTACTTTATTTTTACTTGCATCGTTTTATCAAAAACACACAAAAATTAGTTCCTACTATAGTTGTTATTTTTGTTGGTTTGTTATTGTCTTGCTTTATCATGCTTTCTATCAATGGTTGGTTTCTTTGAAACTAAATCTTTTTGGCAAGGTGGGTTCACGGAAGAGTAACAAAAATATTATGAGGAACACCGCTTGTCACAAAAAGGGAAACACTTATGGGAACAAATTGATACATTGTATATCATTGCTAGAAATGTGTGCTCTACTTATAATGTTACTTATTGCTTTGATAAATCTTGTTGCTGTAGGAGGTATAAACACCTCCCTTTTCAATGTGAGTATAATGATGATGTTACCATATCTTTTTATATTAATGGAAATTATGACTTTTATGATGTGGAACAAATTGAAGAATTTATTGCTTGGAAGGGTGAAACCGAAGAGTCTTTGGGCCAAGACAAGGTCTTGAATGGAGCTTCAAGCATTTCTTCATCTTCTTCTTCTCACGGTTCCAACATATGCCTTATGGCTAGGTCTTCAAATCATAATGATGTTGAGGACAATGGTGAGGATGAGGAAAATGAAGAAGACTATATTGAGTATTTAAACAAGAAGGGTAAGGTGGTCTTTGATGCTTTGCATAACCATAAAAATATTTTGCCCAACTTCTTTGAAATCATGAGTTGTGCTATTGAGAGCACGAAACTCATTGAGATGAAGGAAGAACAAATTGATAATATGTTTTCTCTTGAGCGTGAGTATGCCAATGATATCCATGATTTAAAATATGCTCTAGAGGAAGAGCAAGAGCTTCGGGTTTCTCTTGAGGAGAAGCTTGAATCCATTGAGGAGTCATGTAATGAAGTTATTTCTAAACTCACTAAAGAACGTGACCTCGCTTTTGCCAAGTTGTCTTCTCCTATTCATAATGATAATGATGCATGTGCTACTAACTCTACTTCTTGTGAAGCATCTATTTTGAAGGAGAATGTTGAGCTAAGGGCTCAACTTGAATTGCTAACTAGCAAGTATGGGAAATTGGAAGAAATTCATGAAAAGCTATCTATCTCTAATGAGGATCTTCTAGTGTCCCATGCTAGCCTAAAGTTAGCTCATGAGGCTATATCTATAAAGGTAACATCTTGTGAGCCTCATGTGGGCACTAGCACTATTTCCCAAAATGCAATATTGCCATGTGCTAGTACTAGTAATTCATCCACTCATACTATTTCTACATCTAGTGATGAATTACCCTCCTTGCCTTATTGCTCTAACAATGTAGCCTCTACTTCCACTAGTACTTGTGTTGTCACTAATCATGTAGAGGAAATCAAAGAGCTCAAGGCCCAAGTTACTTTGTTGAAGAAAGACTTGGAAAAACGTCATGAAGGGAAGTCCACACTCAATAAGATCTTGAGTGTGCAAAAATCCCCCAATGACAAGAGTGGACTTGGATTTATCTCTAACTACAAGAAGAAGTCCAAAATATACAAGAAGGAGAAGGGCCAAGAATAAGTCAAGAATTTGGCCAAGATTGTTTGCTTCAAGTGCAAAATTGAAGGGCACCATGTTAGATCTTGCCCTTTGAAGAAAAAGGCACTTAGTGAGAAGCAACAAGGGAAGCGGCCTCAAGTTCAAGCCCTTGCTCAGCCTCAAGTTGAAGAAAGGTCACTTCCCAAGAATAATCAAGCTACTGCTCCCCTTGTGGAGAAATCAAGTGAGAAGAAGGTGAAGAAAAGAACTTGCTATGTATGCCATGAGAAGGGTCACCTATCTTCTTCATGCACTAGTGGTAACTCATCCAACCCTATCATAATTGAAGATGTTTATTCACTTTGCAAGGATAAGGTTGGTAATGTGTTTGCCAAATTTGTTGGTACTCAAAGTGGTGTCAAGAAAAGAACCATTTGGGTTGCCAAACCTATTGTTACTAACTTCTTAGGACCCAACTTGGTTGGGGACCAACAAGCCATTACTTAAACAATAGGTGTTGGTGGAGGGCATTGGAGACTTGGCCATATCATGAAGAATTAAGGGATCTTCATCAATTATATTTTATCAAGTCAAGTCAATTGGATTATCTTGTGTCTATCATATATCCAATGTTCCTCCTTGCGGTAACATGTACTCAACTTATCTACATTGAAAGTTACTCGCCCCTTTACATGTGTTGGGGTTTGTATCTTGCATGTGTTTGTATATGTTGTGCTTCCTACTTGCTTCATTTTGAGTAATCAAGTATGTGCATGTTAGTTTGCACACCATGTATGGGTGTTCTTGTTGAGCCTATTGCATCTTGTTTTATCTTACTTGGCTCTTGTGAGAGATTATTGGGCTATCCCATTTTGGGGGAGTGATATGCTTTGCACTTCACAATCCTAAAAATGTGTGTACATGAGGAATACCACTTAGTGTTGATATTTAAAGATTATCTAGTCTCTATGTGGTATATCATTCTCATGAGAAATTCAAATTCTATAATGTCCATTAATCATCTTGTTGGATTTTATTTGCCTCTTGTGAAAAATAAATGTTTTATCACATTATGGGGGAGTAATATGCTTTGTGCATACTACAAACCAATATAATGTGTATATTTGAGGTTGTGTCACATAGTGTTGATATGGTAAATTATCTTGCTTCTATGTGGCATGTTTTCTCAAACAAATTCCAATTTGCCAAATTGTTTTATTGCTCTTGTTTTGGATCTTGTTTGTGAGATACTTTCTTGATAGGGTTTTCCTAAAATGTGGAATGCTACATCAAAGTTGGAAAACCATTTGCTTCAAGTTATCTTAATCATTGCTTTGCGTGATTGTTTAACTATTTGAGTATATCAAGAATATCTTCTTGAGTATGGTGATTAATTCTTATCCTTCTCTGTATGCTTCTTTGTTGTGAAGATGATCTTGGATGTATATGTACACTACCACCGGGAAATAAATCCAAATACCTCTTGTTCTTGAACAATTGGTACTATATCATGTGGTACATATATATTGATCATCTTTACATTGGCTATTTCTTTTAATTGCCTTATCTCTAGCCAAAAATGTATTTGTTTTAGCTCCCATTGTCTTCCATGACTTTTGTTATTCCATTTGATTTCGTTGAACTTGTTTTGTGTTATTTCTATGTAGGTAAATGTGACGATCCCACTTGTGTGCATTTGGTATTCAAATGCAAAATCATAAATGATGCACTAATCTTGGGGGAGCTCTCCTATATTTGTTATAACACACTCTTTGTGCTTATTTCATTTGGTATTGGTTTTTTGTTGGAAGACAAATCTTTTCTTTTTGGTACTTAGTGTGCCATCATAAAAAGTGTGGAGAGTTTGGATTGTTTGAACCTTGATCTCTTTGGGAGTTGGTGATCTCAGTCCTTATTATTTATTTCTTACTCTTAAAATGAGTTATGACTTTGAGCATGTGTGTGTTTTAGTTATGCTTTATGCTCATTGGTTTTTGCTTGGTTCACTAGTTGAACTTTGGAGTCAATCTTGTGTTGATTTGATTCTTTGATATAATTTGGACAACCTTTTATAGCTTCACAATTTTGCGTGCTCGCTTGTCCTTCTTGGTGTTTTGTCCAAATTGTATCTCCTTTGGCTCTTGAAAGTCTTGTGCTTGCATGTTTACTAAATGTATATTGTATGGCATGCTTTTGCTTTCTTTGATCAAATATATAGGAGAAGCTCCATCAAATCCTAAATTGGCTAAGATGTGCATGAAATTCTATTTCATATATATATGCACATATTTATGTGGAGTTTGTCCTATATGTTGTAGTTTCTAACTACTTTGGACCCAATGAGTTTGGGGACCATGTTGTACTTGAACTTTGTTTTAGGTACATGGAGATATATTGGTGCTTGTCTCAATAATAAGGATAAAGTGGTGACTAAATGATAATTTGAGGCAAGCTAGGATTATTGAAGAACTCCTATCTACTACATCCTACCTTTAATATCTCGGTAACAAGTATCTTTTTATGCATACTTTTCTAGCATCCAACCTTGTGTAGGTTGTTTCTTGGCATAGATATCTTTATTTGAAAACCATGTGGTTCTTGCAAGGATTCTAATGAAACCTCTTTATTACAAATGTGAGTAAGTTGAGATGAGTGCATATTATCGGGAACATATAAAATCATGCTCATGATTCTCCTATCCCATATATGTCAATTTAGCAATTTTATTGCATATCAATTCCTCAAGTTTCTCACATGTGCAATATTGTTGAAAGTGTAAATTTAGTACTTTCTTTTGGTATCCCTCTTTGTGATACTTGTTGCTTTTCTCAAAGCATCCCAACTATCTTCTTTCCCTTGTTGATATTTGTGATGTCTTTGACTTGTTTGTGGTTGAAATTCTTCAATATACAATAAGATAAATTGAGCCTTTGGCCATGCTTTAAAAGCAAAAATCTCATTGGTATATTGCATGACTTCATTTTGGATATCATGTTCTATTCTTAGTATCTATTTTGTGTGTACATATTTCTTTGTGATAATTATCTTTGTGATGGTGTCTATTTAGAAACTTATACACATGAGAGATGATATCTCCTTATTTGATATCTTACTTGAACCTTATGTGTTGGGATGGAATGATAAGCAATATAATTCATTGAAGACTATGTGGATGCTCTATGCTCATCCTTGTATTAGTCTTATAATATGCTTTGTCATTTCTCTCACACATTCCTTTGGTTGAGCCTTTTAATATGTCGTCTCTTATTTGTAGCTCAACCATTTCTTTGATGCAAGTGTTAAGCTTAATTTCTTTTCTATGATCTCTTGCAAATGGTTGTGTTTTAAATGGTATTGAGGAAGTGAGGATTCCATGTTGTGCAAATTGTATTCAAATGCAAACATTCTAATTTTTGCACGTACCTTGGGGAGCTTCCTTAGTTCATTTAAAGCACCATTTTGCGGTTAGCATAGTATTTAATTTCACTTGGTATCATTTTGTTTTGAATAATATTGAGGGAGTGATGATTCCATGTGTGTGCACCTTATACTTCAACTCAAATAGAATATTTTGTGCACACACCTTGGGGAGCTTCCTCATATTATTTAGAGCACCTTTTCGATCTTATCATAATATATCTATTCAATTTGTTCTTTGGATTGTTTGATTGCTCTCTTCATTTGTTGAAGTTTATCCATCGTGTTATCTTATTTTTTTGCAATCTTTGATCCTCAATATAGTTTGGTTTCCTTCATATATTTGTCTTTGTATATGTGCATGTGTCTTCACTTATTTCTTTTGGATATGCACACCGTTTTGGAGGAACTCACACTATATTGGCCTTCTAAGTTTTTCGCCCATTTTGGCAATGGATGCCAATGGGGGAGAAGTTTTGAGGGTTTAAAGGGAATTGGCTTTTATGCTTTGGTTTGTTCTTAAGCATTTGCCTTGCATGCTTTGCATGGTTGAGTATATAGTGGAAACTCCACCAACAACCTTGGTTGGCAATATATGCAATGAAATCAAGATCATTCACACGTGCATAGATTGTGGGGGAGTTTGCTCTATATATGGTGGTTTTACTAACATCACATACTTTTGTAGTATTTGATGTTAGTACAACCATTTTGGTTCTTTGAATTCATTATATAAACCCTCTCAAAGAGATTGTCATCAATTACCAAAATGGGGGAGATTGAAAGATCATATCGAGCCCCATGTGTGGTTTTGGTAATTAATGACAATCCCTATGGACTAATGGTTGCATTGAGTTATATGTGTAGGACTTGTCCATAGACAATGCTTGAACCATTTGTTGGAGTCAAGGTTGTAAGAAGAAGATTATGTGTTGACCAAGGTGTTATTCAAGGAGTGATCCAAAGATTGGTCTTAAGGGAGTTGAGCTTATGTCAAGTGTGTCTTGAAGAATAAGATTGAGTGAGCTCTCATGTGTATCCTCAAGACACCATCATTATGGAGAAAGAAGACTTGATTCGAGGATTGATCAAGTCAAAGCGCAAATTCAAGATGAGCAACTAGAAGAGAACATATGCTTGGTTCTTGAATGTTGCACCGGATTATAGGCTATCTTGATAGCACTCTCATTGTCACATAAAAGAGGCACTTTGTCACAATTGACACCATATTCCTTTAAAGTTTGCCTCATCCACAACAATTGAGTGCATCCACTTGCGGCGGCAATATATTCGGCTTCGGCGGTGGAGAGAGATATACAATTTTGCTTCTTAGAAGACCAACACACCAAAGACCTACCAAGAAATTGGCAAGCTCCGGAGGTTGATTTCCTATCATCCTTGTCACCGGCCCAATCCAAATCCGTGAAGCCACAAAGAGAGAAATCCGAGCCTTTGGGATACCAAAGCCCATATGAAAGGACACAGATGTCGCCTAGAGGGGGGTGAATAGGCGATATCAAATTTTACGAATGGCTTGAACAAAAGCGGAATTAAACTAGCGTTTATTTTGTCAAGCACATAAAACCTAAATAAACTAGGCTCACCTATGTGCACCAACAACTTATGCTAAGCAATACAAGTAACAAGGTGATAGCAAGATATATGACTTCAAGCACGAAGGCTATCACAATGTAAAGTGCATAAGTAAAGAGCTCGGGTATAGAAATAACCGAGGCACGCGGAGACGATGATGTATTCCCGAGTTCCTCCCTTGAAAGGGAGTACGTCTTGTTGGAGGGGTGTGGTATCGCCACAAAGGCCTAACCAATGCCACAAAGGCCTCACCCTATTCTCCGGTGTGAGCTTGCGCCACAAAGGCCTAGCTCACTCTTCCACTAAGGGGTTCCTCAAGGCGGAACCGGGCCTTTACACAAATCTTGGGGCACGCATCCACAACTTAATTGGAGGCTCCCAAGGATAGCCACCAAGGCTCCACAAATCCACAAAGCCGTCTAGGGTTCCAAGAACCCAAGAATAATAAGCTCACAAACTTTCACTTACTCAAATCTTCGGGGAGAACTCAAACCGATGCAACTTATGCAATGGCAAGAGCACACAAGGTGCTCAAATCCTTCTCACTCAAATCCTACCAAAGCAACTAATGCTATGGAGAGATATGAGAGGAAGAACAAAGGAAATCCACAAAGAACTCCAAGATCTAGATCCTCTATGTTCCCCTCACTTAGAGGAGAGATGGATTGGTGAAAATATAGATCTAGATCTCCTCTCTCTTTTCCCTCAAAAATATGCAAGAATCATGGGAGGAATGGAGGAGGGAGGGCAAGCTTGAAAGTCAAAAATGGAGGAGAGAGAAGCCAATTTCGTGGCTGTTCCAAGGAGGAAGAAGGGGTATTTATACCCCCCTCCAAAATCTGACCGTTACAGCCACTTACACCGGCTAAAGCTGGACTTAACACCGGCTATAGCCGGTCTGAAAAGTCCGGCCCTGGCTAGAAATAGCCGGACAAAAAGCCGAGTTGCAACAGAGACGAAATCTGGGCAGACCGGCTAAAGCCGGCCCTCAGACCGGCTAAAGCCGGTCTGACCGGCTATTTCCGGCCCCGAGCCGGCTATTTCCGCCCCCACTGAAACAGCAGAAATACCAAAACGAAAACGGCAATAACTTGAGCATCCGGACTCCGTTTTCGATGATCTTGGGCTCGTTGGAATCACCACAACGAGCTCTACAACTTCATCCATAGAAACATCATAGTCCAACCAAGGAGGATAAAACCAAATGATGAAAGGTTTGACCTCTCTTCGAAGACAAACCGGTAAAACCTCCAAACACCAAAAATGCAAGAAGTGTTCCATACGGATTCCGTTTTTGATGAGCTAGAGCTTGTCATGGAAACAACCACAAGCTCTAGAACCTCACATGGATAAAACCCAAATAAGAACTAAGAAAGATGATGCCAAGTATGCAAAGGTTTGAGCTCTCTCCGAACGATACAATTAAGTTACTCACTCGAGAGCCCCTCTTGATAGTACGGCTACCGATCCTATAACCCGGTCTCACAACTAACACCATGAGACCGGTAAGAAAGAAACCCTAACACTATCATACCTTTGCCTTGAGCATTCCACTTGAGGTGAATAATGACGATCTTGATCTTCTCAAGTTGGACCACCTTTCTTGATTGAGCTTGCTTGGTGAAGTCTTGCGGATTGCTCCCCCATACTCTACTATGGAAGAGACTCTCTTTAAGCATATCTTCACATATCCATGATCACCTGGGAGCTTCTGTATGTCGTGCAGCTTTGTTGGTTTCCCCATCGTTAGTATTGCTTGGATCTTCTCTGGGTTTTCCTCTATTCCCCTTGCTGATACCAGGAATCCCAGAAGTTGACCTGCAGATACCCCAAAAGAGCATTTTGTCGTGTTAAGCTTAAGCTTATACCTGTTTAAGTTGTCGAATGTTTCTGCCAAATCACTGATTAGGGACTCTTCTTTTCTTGTGGTGATGACCACGTCGTCGATGTAAACTTGAATGTTGCACCCTATTTGACTTCTGAGGCAGTTTTGCATCATCCGCTGGTAGGTTGCTCCTGCATTTTTTAAGCCGAAAGGCATGACTTGATAGCAGAACACGCCATATGGTGTGATGAAGGCTATTTTTTCCTCATCTTCTTTATATAATTTTATCTGGTTATAACCAGAGTATGCATCCAGGAAGGAAAGCCTTGCACACCCCGCTATTGAGTCTATTATTTGATCAATGCGAGGTAGAGGAAAGGGATCCTTCGGGCAGTGCTTGTTGAGAGACGTGTAGTCGACACATACTCTTTGTACATCTGTATTTTTCTTAGGGATGATAACTGGATTAGATACCCAAGTCGAAGTTTTGATTTCTCAGATGAATCCTGTGTTTTCTAGCCTGTGTAGTTCGGATGCTATTGCTTTCCTTTTGGGTTTGTCAAATATTCTCAGTGGCTGCTTGACTAGCTTTGCTTTGGGATCCACATTTAGTGCATGCTCGATGAGTTCCCTGGGAACCCCTGACATGTCTGAAGGACACCAGGCGAAGATTTCCAGCACTCGCAGAGGAACTCGACGAGCGTGCTTTCCTATGCGGGATCCAAGTTTACTGCTATGGAGGTGGTCTTGCTCGGGTCCGTAGGGTGGACTTGGATTTCTTCGAGTCTTGGGTTGCGTCGAAAGCCTGATCTGGCAGGGATCGTCCAATGTCGGGTAGCACATTATGATCGGTTTCACCTTTCAACCTTGCGTATTCTGCTGTCATGCCGAAAGTTTGCGCCAACCTGTTGAATTCTTTGCCACAAGTGTTGGATACTTCGAAACTGCCTTGAACTGTAATTGTTCATTTAGGTCCTGGGATTTTGAGCGTGAGGTATGCATAATGGGGTACTGCCATAAACTTTGCAAATGCTGGGCGCCCTAGGATTGCATGATACTATGAAGGCCAGTCCATGACTTCAAACTCTAGCTTTTCTCTTCGATAATTGCTGCTATTGCCGAAGCAAACGTCGAGTTCTATTTTCCCGAGAGGGTAGTTTGCGCCTCCTGGTACTATTCCATGGAAAGAACAATCTGTTGGTTTTAGACTTTCAAGCGAAATGCACATTTCCTTTAGAGTTCTTGCGTATATTAGGTTTATGCCACTTCCTGCGTCCATGAATACTCGCCCGAGGTCGTATCCCCCTATTTGTGCTTTTAGCACCATTGGCGCGTGCCCCGGCCTGGGTACTTTCCTCGGGTGGGCTGCTCTGCTGAACCTGACTGGTTGATCGGACCATTGCAGGTATTCTGTAGTAGCTGGTGGTGATGATATTGCCAGGTTTACTTGTCTAGATATGCTTTTCCGCTCTTTCTTGGACTTTGGCACCGGTTGGATCATTGCAGATATATATACTTTTGACTCCAGATGCTTTGCGAGTCATTGTATTTGGTATCCCTGACTCATGCTTTTTCCTCCCTGTCGTATTCCTTGGCTCGAGTCCATGGCACCTTGAAATCTCAAGAAGGTTCTGCAATCCTTCATCTGGTGGTTAGAAACTCTTTTCCCATCTAGGTACGCATAATGGATGCGACAAGGTCCATATAGCATGTCCTCCACCGATGGGCCGGAGTATTTTGGTTTTTCTGTTCCTCGATTGTCCCTTGTCTGAAATTCCCTATTTTCATGGCCATCCTGGTCCCTTCTGTCATATCCCGCGGCTATCTGATTTTGCCTTGCGTGGCCTTCTCCGTTGCGATATCTTCGCCTTTGCTATCGACTTCTGGTGAACGTGCCCTTTTGTTGTTGTATGCATCCTCTCCATCGGCAAATCTGTTGGCTACTTCCATTAACTCCGACACCGTCCTCAGCTTTGTTCTCCCTACTTCTTCCACGAGATCAAAATGACGAAGGCCGGCTGAAAAAGTATCTATTGCTCTTTCGTCGGAGACGTCTTCTGCAGAATTTTTGATTACACTCCAGCGCTGTATGTAAGAGCGAAGAGTTTCATCTTTCCTCTGTACGCACGACTTAACTTCTTCTAGTGATGCTGGGCGTTTGTATATTGAGCGAAAATTTCTTGCGAATTGGCTTTCTAGTTCTCCCCAACTCCCAATGGAATCGTTGGGTAGAGTGTTCAACCAGGACCGTGTTGCGCCGGTGAGGTGTAACTGCAAAGTTTGCATCGCCGTTGCTCTTGTTCCCCCAAGTATTTGAACTGCTTGCAGATAGTCTGATAACCATAGCATGGGTTCTTGCGACCCATCATATTTTTGTTGATCGTGTGGTAACTTGAATCCTTTGGGTACTCACGTTCTATGAACCCTGCGGGTAAAGCATAACACGCCCATCGCTTTTTCATTGTCCTCATAGCTTTCTTATTTCCATGCATGGCGCGCTTTGTTCACTCTTGCTTGTGCTATTATATTCCCTGCGTCTTCCCTCCGTGTTTTACACTTTTTGTCGCCTGACGACTCGCTTGTTTCGTTTTGTGAGGGTTGGCGCTTGAGTCCCTCCTTTCGCTTCTCCTTTCGATATGTCATCTTTTCCTCTGGAAGATGTTTCCTTAGCTTGTCTTCTACCAACCCAAGGCTTCGTATTGCGGCTTGATGCATGTGCTCCCGCGGATCTCCAGGCTTTGGTTGTGTAGTTAGTAGATAAGCCTGTACTACTACCAGTGCTGCTTCTGGTGTTTCTTGCACAAAGTCCTCTTCCTCATCTAATGGGTGTGCACTTTCACTTTTCGTATGGCTTTCTTCTCTTGTCCGTGCTATTGTCCTCCTTCTGTGCTTCGGGTCTCTGCGCCTTTCTATGCTAGAATCTGATGCATCACTATATTCATCCCAGTATCCTCCACTTGATGTGTTGTTGTCTTGGCTTCTCGTAAACATGTCTTTTTCCTCCCTCAACTTTTTTCTGCGCTAGTTCAGTGCATATTGATACCCCATTAGAACTTCTCTTCTTAAATCTGCAGGTACATCTATACCGAGATTAATGGCTGACATGATCATCCTCCACTCTCCGGCGGAGATGAACTTTCTCCTTCTCCTTCTTGTCGTTGCTCCTCAGTTTGTCGACTTGCATGTCGACCTCTTCATTGTTTGTGTGATTATTCTCTTCTGTTGCTTCAGTAATAATGACGCATAACTGGTGTATGCTTCTGGAGATGCCACTGCTTCTGGTGGCGAAATCCCTTGAACTATCGTGTGGCTTGTCCACTGTTACTTCCACGTCGAGCTCTCCCCGAGTTTTGTCAAATTTCTCGAGTTTCTTTTGCAAATTTTATGTTGCTGCAAGACTGACCGGCGAGTTTACCTTGCTTGAAGAGCCCACAGATGATCCAGACTTGGTGATTGTCTTGGTTTTCCTTGCCGATGGACCCGATTTCGCTGGATCCGAAAGACGAGTCGAACCCGAAGGTCCGATGTAGAAGCTCAGACTTCAGATCGTCAACTCTATCTCTTGATTTTCATTGACTGTTGGATTGCTATTGGCTAAAAGCAAAAAAACCGTCGAATTCATGATTCCAACGCCCAGAATCCCCACGGTCGGTGCCAATTGACGAGGGTTAACTCGACAAATGTCCAATATGAAGGACTTAGGATCGGGGGAGTAGGGCGTCGGATGAACTCAAAGGTAAATCGGTCAAACAAGGTGTGTATCAAAAGTAAACATAGAGTAAACTTGGCTTGCTTTCAATCTGTCCCTTACCATCCTCTCCTGGCCCCTATATATAGGTGGCCAGGTCTCAAGGATCAGGAGGGGTCCGATACAGATTACAGTATCGACATACGACATGAAATCGTATATCGACTAGTATTACAATTGGGCCTAGCTTAACGGGCCTCAGGGGTACTTTAACTGACGGGATCTATTATATACACCCTTGCCACCTCCCCACCTTTTTCCTTTCTCAAACCATGGCTAACCAATTCCATCGGGTGCCCACCAACTTTCACAAACCATGGAGGAGTGCCTTTTTTCTTTTTTCTTTTTTTAGATTACAATGGTCTGACCAGCTCCCTTGCAAAATTAATGACGAGCAGATGAAGTTGCCTAGTCAAGGGGTACTCAATTTAGTATGGAAGATAACAAACCAAAACCACTACGTCCTCATGAGCTAAAAATAGTGGCACAAAATGAGAAGTATTTGAAAGTTTTTAAAAGGTAGCACATGAAAATTTACTTGGAATGGCTTGAAATACCATGCATAGGAATTTATAGTGGACTCTTTGGAAGTAACTTGGTTTTAGGAGATTGGATGCACGAGAAGTATTCCCTCTCAGTATAGGTTTTTGGCTAGCAAGCATAAGAGTTGCATGAAACAAACAAACATACATATGATAGGAACAATCATGCAAACTTCCTTGAAAGTACAAACAATTTTAAATTGAGAATACTATTGCTTATGAGCCAATCATGAAGGAAAGCTGAAATGATGTATCTACTAACACTTCCTTCTTTTTCTACTCTAACCTCAAGGTAATCTTGCTACTGACCAAGCTAAGTTTGCCAAAACAAACTAGATTTACTCATGCTCCCAAAGTGATACCAATACTAATCAACAAGGCTAATCATATAAGAAAGATTGCAAACTAAAATAAAGTGCACGGAAAGTAAATGATAAAACTTCTCATTAATATTTCCCAACCGCAACTCACACCAAGGGATACATAGATAACTAACTAAAGGAGGATACTTCCACACTGCAAACTATTCTATAAGATAACTTCTCTATTCATGATATGACTCTACTTGAAAAATAAATGGGTAAAAGATAATGAGGTGATACCGCGGCACTCCCCTAAGCTTGGAACAAACCAAGGGGATGCCTATACCAATGACGAATTACTCCTTCGGCAGTGGTGGTGAGTCTTTTTTATCATCAGACTTCCAAGGCAGAGGTTCTCCATCAAGGAAAGATGTCTTGGTCTCCAATATCCTAAAACTGGCAGCAGCACTCATTTGTTTAAACCTAGCTTCATACTCACAGTTTTGGTTTTCCAAGTCGTAGAGTTGTGCTTGCAACTTGTTGGTGGTCTCATGGAGTGACAAGATGTCATCCCAGATCTCTGCGGTCTCCTTTTTGTGCTTGGCGATGAGTTCTTGATTTATCCTATGGATGATGTCCACCTCACGTTCCGCCATCTTCTTGTATTTAAAGACTTCTTGCTCCGGCGCTTCCATCCTGGCTTCGAGACTCCCTTCTCCTGTTGGGCCCTGGACATCTTCTATCTGCAACTTCCCATCCTTGAGTGACAACTCCTTCGGATGCATCTTCAGCTCCCTCATGTACGGATTAATGATGTCCGCAAGAGAGTTCTCCTCGGATGAACCAGATGAAGACGTGGTGACTCTAAAATTGAGATCACCCTCCTGGCAGAAACAGATCGAAACAAAAACACAATATACAGACCTCGGGTAATCCGGGGGGTTATATAGGCAAAAATTAAACATCAAAACGAAGTCATAGGAGGAAACCGGGATGGAAACGAGCTTCGAGGTGGTCTCACCACAGGGCGGCGCGGCCAGGAGTGGGCCCGCGCCCCCGGTGGTGAGGAGCCACCGGACTCCGTCTCCTACCCATTTTCGTCTCGTGATTTTTCATATTTAATAAGAACGACAAAAATATAAGTAGAAAAGTTTAACGCGAACTTTTTCTGACTAGAACTATTACCTATTCGGAAACTGACTCTGTAGTTTCCTGCATATGTTCTTTGATGAATTCTTCCGGAGTTATCATTTGAATAACATCGACATATTCATTATAAGAATCTCCAAAAATATAATGCTTGAGTCTTTGCCCATTCACCACCTGCGTAGTGTTATCTTTAAGTGAAGCAATCTTTACCGCACCTGAGCGATACACCTCTTCAATAACAAAGGGTCCTTCCCATTTTGAGAGTAATTTTCCTACAAAAAATCTGAGATGAGACCTATACAATAGAACTTTCTCACCAACATGACACTCTCTCTTAAGAATTCTCTTATCATGCCATTGCTTGACCTTTTCTTTGAAAAGTCTAGCATTCTCATAAGCTTCGTTTCTCCACTCATCTAAAGAACTCAAATCAAGCAACCTTTTCTTACCGGCGAGTTTAAAATCCCTATTAAGCTCTCTCACTGCCCAAAAAGCTTTATGTTCTAATTCTAAAGGCAAGTGACACGCTTTTCCATAAACCATTTTGTAAGGAGATATGCCCATGGGGTTCTTATAAGCAGTTCTATAAGCCCATAAAGCATCGTTCAACTTGCTAGCCCAATTTTTCCTAGATCTATTAATAGTCTTCTGCAAGATAGACTTAATCTCTCTATTTGATAGTGTCGTCGTGGTGAAACAACATATGCCATAGGATGGCTTAAATGGGGGCCGACTAGATGCTGGAGGATTCGGGAGAGGGGAACGAGCTAAAAAGCACGACAGAAAGAGACACTGATCTACCCAGGTTCGGGGCTCTCGTAAGGAGATAACACCCCTACTCCTGCTCTACTGATTGTATATATGGGTCGATGTAGTACACCACAATGGTGCTTCCAAGCTCTCTGCTAGAGAAGGAAGATGAACTATCAACTGAGAGACTAAGGATCGACCAACAACTATCAGCCAACCTTCTAATGTCCAACCTTCTAACCTTCTAACCCCTTTCCTAGGACTCCCTGTGCCACCTTATATAGTGGTGGCCAGGGTTACAACGGTCATACAAGACCACAAGACAAGGGCTACACTCCAAACAGGAGCTGGTGGCGATGGCAGAGACCCTTGACTTCGCCCCTGATTGCTCTCGATGGGACGCCATATCCCTGTACCTTGTACCTCTTGAACTGTGACCTTACCATTCTGAGGTAAGCTTGTACTTGTGCACAGTGAGGGTAGGTAACCTCCACTGTGCACCCTGCCATCTTACTCTGCTACCATGCTTGGATGTTTTCTTCCTTGATTGTAGGGATGTGACACCTTGGTTGACTTAAGTATCCCGGATATGACCGTTGGCCATACCCAGGACTTATATGCCGGACCAACGACCTACGAGGGTCGGGTAATCCGGCCTCCCCTGCTCCTGCACAACACACCAAATAGTTAGGCCGGCATATCTAAGTATATGCCGGCACACTTATATCAGTATTCCGGCTATGCCGGCATATCCAAGTATCAGCCGGGATACACATTATATGCCGGCCTGGCCGATGCTCTTATATTCCGGCCAGGCCCTTCCTTGATAACCCGGCATAAAGTCAATCATAGACCTTGAGTCTTTCTAGTCTCTTGACCCTACCGGGGGTCATCCCCCCGACACTAGTCCCCGAAGCTGCCGAGGTTCCCCAGTCATAACTGTGGAGCCTTGACAGGTTCAACATACCTTTCTTCATTATGCCCCGGCGATCAGATTATATGCCGGCACATCTGCACATATCCCGGCCTCTGTTCCTGTTCCAAAACTTATTCCGGCCGGTCCCTAGGGTATTCCGGACGGAACATATACATCGGGCAATTAATCCGACATATAGACGAGCCTTCCTCGAGAAGCCATGTCCGTCAGCTTTGCATCGAAACTTGTAACTGCCCTGCCACCTCGAACAGTCACCCACGATGTGACGGTTCACAGTGCAGCAGTTACCTCTTGCCATCATTGCGTCATGGCACGGTTACAGGAACCGCCGCCCCACTCTGTGCCGCCACGTGGCGCCTCGCCGCAGAAACGGTCGGGGGAGTGGAACACTCCCACGATCCCCACGACCCCCGCGACCCTTACCTGGCAGACCTATAAGTAGGGCGGCGGGGGTAAACTCATCTTTTTACCCCCCACCACCATCGTCTTCCTCCTCTGCTCCTTTGCCCCTTGCGCTTCGCCGCCGGACCAAGAAACCGAGAAGGGAAGCTGCCGCCGTCGTCCACCTGCACGCCGGCGCCTCCGCTTGCCGACGTCCGGCGTCATCGTCGACGACGCCACCGCCGCCTCTTCTCCCCGCAGCCTTGCAGGGAGATTGGATCTTCCTGCACGCTCGCCGCCGCTCCATCGTCGCCGGCCAAGCTCCGGTGAGACCTTCCTCTGTTCTTCCTCCTTCACGCTTCTTCATTGCTTCTCATTGGTAGCCACGCTTGCATAGATCCGCTTCAGTTCCTCTGTTTGTTATTCTTTGGATTCGATTAGCATTGCTAGGCAACGCTCGCAGGTGTTCATCTTTAGGAGTTTTACCCTTATTATTTCCGATTTTAACTGCCTCGGTAGATCTTCTATTCCTGCTAACATCTGTGAGAGTGGTATGCCGGAGAGACTAACCTCCCTCTTTTCTCCGGCCTTGATAGGAATAACACCACGGGACTCCGGCTCTCACGCCTTATCCCGGCCACTAAGATGGCATCTTCAAGCATGACGGCTACCTCGGCCTCTGAGGAAGATACCTCGGCCCGAGCTCAAGGACGCTCCGGCTGGGAGGGGTCGGAGGTTACTCCGGCCGAGATATCCTGGGTCACCTCCACCAGGAGAGTCCCGGAGGGCGTAGCATGCCGGCTACCAGCAGGAGAGATTGTGCCGGCACCTGAACCCGGCGAACGAGTCGTCTTCATCGCCCACTTCGAGCGGGGCTTCGGTTTGCCGGCCTCGGACTTCTTCCGGGACTTCCTCAACACCTACGAGCTTCAACCTCATCATATCCCGGCCAATGCCGTGATGATCCTGTCAGCCTTCGCTGCTTTTTGCGAGGGCTATGCCGGCATAGAGGCCCTTACTCAAGGCTGGGCGAAGTACTTCCAACTGCGGAAGCAAGTCGTCCAGGAGCCGCCCCGGAGCAAGGAGGACCCGCCGGAGACGGCCCAGGAAAAGAAGGACCGCCCCATGACCCTCTGCGGCGCGGCCACCATCATGTCCCGAAAGGGCTCGGACTTCCCCAAGGTGGAGCTCCTGGAATCTTGCAAGAAGTGGCAGAAGAGCTTCTTCTACGTCAAGAACACCGCCGACGAGGATCTGCTCAACTTGCCGCCATTTGTGGACGAGCCACCCTTGGCCATGACGAACTGGACCTACAACCCGAAGAATTCGGTGATGCCGGTGAATGCGCTTCACCGGGTTAAGGGCGAGCTCCTGGATGCCGGTCTTACTCCTCAAGACCTGGTGGCCTGCTATATAAGCCGGCGCGTCTCCCCTCTGCAGCGCCGGCCGCACAAGATCTGCCAGATGAGCGGGCCAATGGACCCCACCCGGCACTCCACACACGAGCTGACTCCGGCTGACATTCTGCGCCGGATTAAGGACGTCTGCAAGTCCTCTCAGGCCACTTTTGCCTGGGGGCTAGAACCATACAGCCGGGATAGGCCCGCCCCAACGGTAAACCATCTTATCCGACACATAAAGTCCATGTCCGGCACATAGATACTTAAGCCGACATATGGCTGTTTGCCGACACATATCATATTGATCCGACATACCTCTTCCACCGGCATATTTCCTTGTCTGAATACTTGACTTTGCTGTTTATACAGAAATTCAGCTTCCAAACCATGGAGAACTCCCGGATCAAGATCGCGGCGGACCGCACCGTTGCGGATGCTGAAGATCCGGATCATTGGGATAAGCTTCCCAGGAGCACCCGTGCTGCAGCTGCCATGGGTAAGGGCTCTTCATCCCGGCATTATACTCAAGACCGGAGTGAGATTGACTCTGACGAGGAGGTCCTGCTGTACTATGACCCGACGCCACTTGCGTACGCCTTTCCAGAAACACCTATTGCTCACGAGTTTCCAATGCCGTCCTCAGCTATCCCGGACGATATCGTTATCGACGCCGCCCCTCTGAACCAGGGACCTCCTTCCACCGGCGGACGTGCCGGCCGGAAGCGAGGTGTGAAGCCCCCGTCCGACATACCTCAGAGGTCGAAAAGGCAGAAGGTCTGCGTACCCAAACAGAAGAAACAGAGGCCTGTTGCCTCGGGGTAAATTTCCTTTTCTTTGCATTTCCTCCGACATATCTCTTGTTTGTATTACTGACTTGGTGTTTTCTCTCTTTCAGTGCTCCTCTTGAGCCGGAACAAGCTTCTGGCTTGAGCGGCGACCCGCAGGTTACCAAGCCCGCTGCCCCTGCTACCTCCGACATTCCCTCTGCCAGTCAGACAACCTCACCGGCGCCGGCATCTTCGCCTGCGCCGGACAAGACCTCCTCCCCGGCGAAGGACGTTCCTCCGCCGGAACAAGATACCTTTGCCCCCGACGTCCACATGGACTCGGGGGCTCAACAGGAACCTCCGGCTCCTGATGTCCACATGGACACAGGAGCCCACCAAGAAGCCCCAGACTCCGGCGCGCCTACCAGCGACGCCGGCACAACTCAGGACGCCGGCGCAAGCGACAAGAGCGCCGGCACAGACATCAAGGGCAAAGGCCCTTTAGTGCCGGAAGTCCGGACTTTTCCGGATCCTGCTCCCGCTGGCCCAGATGCACCGGCCGCGCCGGAACAGCCCGCACCCGAGACTCCAGCACCGGCCAAGACCACTGCACCGGCCAAGACCACTGCCCCGGCCCGGTCCACTGCCCCGGCCAAGACCGGCACGTTGAAGATTCAGCCGGCCAAGTCCGGCACACCATCTGCCGCAACTGCTCCTCCTAAGGCAGCGTCCCGGACCAGCTCTGCTCTGTCCCTGCATCTTGGCAGGGCAGCAGCCCGGCCGGGGTACCGGAAAAGCTTCTTTGACACCCCAGAAATCGAGGGCCTCGTCCCTCTTGCGACGAAAAGTGATGAGAGCCTCGGCTCTCTTAAGGAGCAGTGCATCAAGTGGAACGACGCCAGCAACATGGACACTGCGGACTCAAGGAGCAAGAAGCTGGCCGAAGCCAAGACCAGTGGCGACCCAAGCGACTTCCTGGCAGCGAAGCCCATACCTATCGCCAGTGAGCTCCTCAACCTCCAGCAAAGACTTCACAAGTTGGCCGATGCCACCAACGTAAGTCCTTTACATTTACACACATATCCCCAGTCCCCGAAAATGTCGGCTGTCCGGGATATGGACATCCGGGATTTTCTCATAGTCCTTTAGCTAGCTTCTTTTGGATTAACTGCCGACATATGAGCTCGATCCGAGCTTCAAATCCTAGTCACCGAGGGCCGGGACAGGTGCGCAGCACCTGTGCCGGGTCTTTAACAATTTCACATCTCTTTTATCTTTCAAATCCTCTTGACCGGGATATAAGCTCGATTCGAGCTTCAAATCCTAGTCACCGAGGGCCGGGACAGGTGCGCAGCACCTGTGCCGGGTCTTTAACAATTTCACATCTCTTTTATCTTTCAAATCCTCTTGACCGGGATATAAGCTCGATTCGAGCTTCAAATCCTAGTCACCGAGGGCCGGGACAGGTGCGCAGCACCTGTGCCGGGTCTTTAACAATTTCACATCTCTTTTATCTTTCAAATCCTCTTGACCGGGATATAAGCTCGATTCGAGCTTCAAATCCTAGTCACCGAGGGCCGGGATAGGTGCGCAGCACCTGTGCCGGGTCTTTAAAAGAATGATCACTTGATGAAACCTTCACTTTAATTATCATGTCAAATTTCTCTGCTGACATTTCAAATCCCGGCATTTTTGCAGCTCATGAACAACACCCGGGCCGACATGTTCCATAACTTGGTGTGCGAGCATCGGAAGCTTTCCGACGCACACAGCAAGCTTCAGCTGGAGCTGTCCCTGAAAGGTAATCTTTGCCGACATACTGCTGTATGCCGGATATCTTTCCTCACTTTACTTTGCAATACTTCTTCTTACCGACACATAACCTTGTGCCGACATTCTTCAGCTGGTGCCGAAGCGCAAGTCACCGAGCTTCTCAAGAGGGTGAAAGAGCTTACTGGTATGCCGGATCCTGCTGTTACCCGGATAACTACTTTGTACTTCAAATCCTTTACTCTTTGTCACTGTTTTCTTTCTTCAAATCCTTTTAACTTGAAATCTTTGCAGATGAGAAGGCTGCACTGGAGGCACGCCACCAGGATTGCGTGTCCTCGGTGGATGTGGCCAAGCAACTGGACGACCGGGATGCCGGTCACAAGGCCGAGGTTGAGCAGCTGAAGGGCCGGATCACCGAGCTGCTGGACGAAAAGGAACAGAGGGAGGGCCAACTGAAGAAAACCCAGACCCTGCTCGTTGAATCCGAGACTGATGCCTCCACCGCCCACGCTGAACTGGATAGCCTGAAGGAGCAGGCCACCAAATGGGAGGTTACAGTTGCCCAGCTAAATGCCGACCTTGCCCGTAAGCTTCAAATCCTTTCCACTTTTATCCTTCCCGACATAGTGTAATCTTTTTCGGCATAGCATCTATGCCGACATATTTTCCTTTTGCTAACATTATTTCTATTCTGCAGGCATGTTTCCCGCTTCCGTCGCTGACGTTGAGAGGGCTTTGCAGTTGGACCGAGAAGACCGGGGTGTTCCGGTTGACTCGCCCAACTGGGACATGTCGGAGCAGCTGCTGGCCCTGCAGTCCCGGAAGGAGGCCATGACCCTTTATACTGAAGAGCTCTTCTACGGCGCCCAGGAGGCATTCTCTGCCCTCTGGCCGGGACAAAGGACTCCCACGGACCCGGTTGACCTAGGCAACGACCTGCAGCTTGCCAAGGTTCGCCTCCGGGAGTGGCGAGATTCCGGCGCGAGGGTTGGAGCTGATGAAGCCCTCAGCTACTTCTTGTCTTGGTACGAAAAGGCACACTTGGAGACTTTGCGCACCGTGCGCGAAGGATCCATCTGGACCACGGATCCGGATCATATCCGCCGCCGCAAGGAGTTGGCCCACAGCTATGTGGACTATGCCGACACCGACAAATTCGTCCGGGACATCCGCGAGCCGGAGAAGAATGACGATGCCGGGACATCTGCCGCTGCTGAGGGTTCCGACTCCAGCCAAGATGAAGATGAAGCTGAGGAAGCCGACACTGAAGCTCCGGAACAGGCATCTGCCCCGGGCGGAGGTGATGGCTCCATTCCATCTGCTGGGTCCGGCACACCTGAGGCCGACACTTCCACTGCTACCGCTCCACCTGCCGGTGGCTCTGCTTCTGCCACTGCTCCTTGACTTTGGAGCATAAAAACTTTAAGTTTTATCAGATCCCCGGTATGCCGGGTGCAGATGTAATATACACATTTAATTTCCTTTGGTTTGCTTCCTGAACAAGTTTTATCTCGGTTTGCTTGTTATTAATGCCGGATCATCTTTTGGCTAAGTCACCGAGTTTGTTTTCCTGTTTCCTCAACTTCACAACCTTGGCTACTTGTCTACCTCATTTGGCTTTCGACGTATGAGTCTCAAGGTTGCTTCATCGAACATACAGTACTTTAACTTTGAAACTTAGACTTCAAATCATCCGACACTTCCAATTTTAACTTTAACTTTAACGAAAATGTCGGTTCGCTTGCTTTACATTTCCTTAGCCGTTTTCCATGTGTAGACAATCTCCGGCATCTACTCTTGCTAGCCATGAAGCCGGGTTTCGGACAGCAGCTGAGTCGAAGAGTGGCCTTTGGTGCCGACACATTACTAGGCCGACATAGGAAACATTCAAATAAAGCCAGCCGGCATATAACAAAAAACTGTAAATAAACAACAAATATACCTCGGAGCTAGTTACCCGGCTTCTTCGGGATGCCGGTATTTCATTCATTAGTCTTGTGCCGGCACAACACGCCGGCATACAAAGGAAAAATATGGAAATACATACATTGTGTTGCTCAGGAGTAAAAGGGGCGCAGTAGAGCTATGTTCCATGGCCTCTTGGTTTCTTCTCCGGACCTGTCCACCTTATTCTTCTTGGGGTCCTGCGCATCTATAAGATAATAGGCATCATTGTGCAGAGCTCTGCTCACAATGAATGGCCCCTCCCATGGTGGAGTTAACTTATGCCGGCCTTCTGTTCCTTGCTTTAGCCGGAGTACTAGATCTCCCTCTTGAAATCTCCTTGGATTTACCTTCTGCGCATGATAGCGTCTGAGGTTCTGCTGATATACTGCTGTTCTTGACAGAGTTATTTCCCTTGCTTCCTCTAGCAGATCAACATCATTTTCTCTGGCTTCTTTAGCCTCTTCCTCAGTATATAGCACTATTCTTGGTGCATCATGTATTACATCTGTTGGAAGCACAGCTTCTGCTCCATACACCAGAAAAAATGGTGTGTAGCCTGTTGATCTATTCGGAGTTGTTCTTAAACTCCACAGCACTGATGGCAGCTCATCTAGCCAACACCCCGGAGTTTTTTCCAGGGGCTCTATCAGCCGGGGTTTTATGCCGGATAATACTAGCCCATTCGATCTCTCTACTTGGCCATTGGCACAAGGGTGGGCAACCGACGCAACGTCCAGCCGGATTCCCACTTCCTCACAAAATCTGGCAAATGGCCCTTGGGCAAAGTTTGACCCATTGTCAGTGATGATGCTATGAGGAACACCATATCTCAAGATTATATCTTTTAAGAATTTCACTGCTGTGTGACCATCACACTTGCTTATGGGCTTCACTTCAATCCACTTGGTGAACTTGTCCACCATGACCAGGATATGGGTCATTTTCCCTCTGGCCGGCTTAAAAGCCCCGACCATATCCAGGCCCCAAACAGCAAAGGGCCAGGTTATTGGGATAGTTTTCAGGGCAGATGCCGGCTGATGAATCTGGTGGGCATATCTTTGACACCCATTACATTTCCGGACCAAGTTTTCTGCCTCTTGCAGTGCCGTTGGCCAATAAAAGCCATGCCGGAATACCTTTGCCACCAATGCCCTGGACGAAGCATGGTGACCACACTCCCCCTGGTGAATTTCCTGGAGCATCTCCAGACCCTCTGCAGATTCGACACATCTCTGCAATACTCCGGTGGTACTTCTCTTGTATATTTCTTTGTTGATGATGGTATACGCTTTGGATCTCCTTATAACCCGGCGGGCCTCGGTTTCATCCGCCGGCACTTGACCATCCACCATGAAATTCATGATAGGACGTGCCCATGAGGGCACTTCCCTGACAGTGAACACTGCCTGATCTATTTCCATCATTTCGACCGACACATAATCGATCTCCATGGGCTGCGAAGTCCCCGGGACTGAAGAATCAGTCCCCGGGTATGCCGGAGCAGTCCCCGGGTATACCGGCACAACCTCTTGGCACATTTTACCCTTGCCTTTAGTTTTGCTCCGGAATACTGTACTAACAGCATATGCCGGCCCAGTCCCTGGGACTGAGGAAACAGTCCCCGGGTTATCCGACGTGACTCCGGCATCTATCTCCATCGGAACTGCTTCCTCCGGACCTGGCGGGACATAAATGGAGGATGACTCCGGCGAGGGTTTGATCGATGGCTTCCTCAGATGCTCCAGCGAAATGCCGGGCGGGATTGAATCTCGGGAAGACCCCAGCTTGGACAATGCATCGGCTGCATCGTTCTGAGCCCGGAGAACGTGCCGGAACTCACAACCTTCAAAGTAACCACTTAACTGCTGCACCAGGAAACGGTATGATGCCATGTTAGCATCATGCGCGTCCCATATGCCGGAACACTGCTGGACCACTAAGTCAGAATCTCCGAAGCACATAATCCGGCGGATTCCTATGTCCTTAGACACCTTCAGGCCATGCACAAGTGCCTCATATTCCGCCACATTATTTGATGCTGCAAAGTGAATCTGCAGGACATATCTCAGCTGGTCATTCTTTGGTGAACTGAGAACTATGCCGGCACCCAAGCCATGGATTGTCTTGGACCCATCGAAATGCATCCTCCAATAATTTGCATCTGGCAATGGTGGCTCATACTGTATCTCGGCCCAGTCAATAAAGAAATCAGCCAAGACCTGGGACTTGATTGTATCCCTCTTATCGTACTGCGGTGTATATGGTGAAAGCTCTATTGCCCACTTTGCTATCCGGCCGCTGGCATCTTTGTTGCCTATAATTTCCGAGATAGGGGCCTCGGCCACTACCCGGATTGGATGCTCTTGGAAGTAATGCTTGAGCTTCTTGGCCGCCATATAGACACCATAGGTCATCTTCTGATAGTGGGGGTAGTTTTGCTTTGAGGTGGAGAGGACTTCACTCAGATAATATACCGGCCGCTGCACGGTTTTGCCTCCTTCCTCTCGCTCTACTACCACCACAGCACTGACAACTCGGTTGGTTGCCGCTATATAGAGCAACATTGGCTCCCGGGGCATTGGAGACGCTAATACCGGCGCTGTTGACAACAACTGTTTCAATTCCTTGAAAGCTGCATCTGCTTGCGTTGTCCAGACAAATGTGTCGGACTTCTTCATCAATTGATATAACGGCAGAGCTTTCTCTCCCAGCCGGCTTATGAAGCGGCTCAGGGATGCGAGGCACCCAGTGAACTTCTGTACTTCCCTTAAATCTGTCGGCGGCTTCATCCTTTCTATGGCACGAATCTTGCCGGGATTCACCTCAATACCCCGGCTGGAAACAAGGAAACCGAGCAACTTGCCCTGCCGGCACACCAAAGGTGCACTTAGCCGGATTCAACTTCATCCGGAATCTCCTCAGGTTCCCAAAGGTTTCCCGGAGATCATCTATGAGAGTCTTGCTCTCCTTGGTTTTTATGACGATATCATCGACATATACCTGCACATTTTTATCTATCTGATCGTGCAAACACTTTTGCATACACCTTTGGTAAGTTGCGCCGGCATTTCTTAAACCGAACGGCATAGTGAGATAGCAATAAGCCCCGTACGGGGTAATAAAGGATGTCTTTATTTGATCAGGCTCAAACAAGGGGATCTGGTGGAAACCAGAATAGGCATCTACAAATGATAACAGTTCACATCCGGCTGTGGAATCAATCACTTGATCGATCCGAGGCAGCGGGAATGGATCTTTAGGACATGCCTTATTCAAGTTGGTGTAATCAACACACATCCGCCATACTTTCACTATGGCGGGCTCGTCTTTCTTCTTTTCCACCAAAACCGGATTAGACACCCAATCCGGATGAAGTACTTCCTTGATAAAGCCAGAGGCTAAGAGCCTGGCCACTTCTCCCATATGGCTTTCCTTCTATCGCCGGCATTCCGCCGGAGCGGCTGCTTCACTGGCTTAGCATCGGGCCTCACGTGCAATGCGTGCTCAGCCAGCTCCCTCGGCACACCTTGCAGGTCTGAAGTAGACCATGCAAAGATATCCCGATTCTCACGGAGGAAGCTGATGAGCTCGCTTTCCTATTTGGGATCCAAACTTGCCCCGACGAGGGCATGGCGCTCTGGGAAAACTTCATCCAGAGGCACCTTTTTTACCTCCTTGCCTGCTTGAAAAGCAGCACTGCCACCGGGATTTGCCATGCCCGGCATATATTTGCCGGCCACGACCGTCTCAGCAATCTCCACTGCTCGCTTGAGCCTCTTCCTCTCCTCTGCAATGATCAGAGTCTCGGCCAGATTGGATCCGGCGGTGGCACATGCCATCGAACGCTTGTAATCACCAACGATGGTGATCACTCCTTTGGGTCCCGGCATCTTCATCTTCAGATACGCCACATGCGTAGAGGCCATGAATTTTGCCAGTGCCGGTCTACCCAGCAAAGCATGGTAGGGGCTCTCCAGATCAACCACCTCGAACATGAGGTTCTCCACCCTGCAGTTATCCCGGCTGCCAAACATGACATCCATCCGGATCTTGCCCATCGGCGCACACGAAAGTCCCGGCACAATGCCGTGGAACGTGGTCTTGCTTGGTTCCAGCATATTTTCCTTGATTCCCAGCTTCTCCATCGTATCTCGATACATGATGTTGATGCTGCTTCCATTATCAATGAGGACCTTGCTGAATCTCACGTTATTAGCCGGCCCGACGAATGTCGGATCCATCACCAGAGCATATCCACCGGGATTTGGCATGATCCGGGGATGATCTGCCCTGTCCCAACCAACAGCCTGGTCGGACCAGTACATCAGCTTTGGCACAGCCGACATAATGGCATTCACCTCCAGACTCCGGCGGTACAAGCTCTGCTTGTCTGTTCTCTCAGTCTCAAAGACCATATAGCTCTGATCATACTCCTTGTACTCATTCCGGCCCGCTCCTGGGCCTCCGGTGTTATATTCCGGATTATAGCTCTGGTCAACTTGATTTACGCCGGCATTTCCGGCGTTGCTCTGATTCCAGGATTATCCGGCCTAGGCGGGACTGCAATTGTATTGGCACCTGTCAGCGGCGATGGAGCTGCCGGGACAGAGGGTCTAGCCGGCCCAAAAGGACCTGCACGACCGGCCAATATGTCGTCCAGCCATGAACAGTTCCTTGTCAAATGGTTTGCCGGCTTTCCCGGCTGGAATGTGTGAAACACACAAGGCTTGTCCATGGCAAGACCCACAGTATACTTCGGCCACTGCTTCTTCTGGCCGGCGGCTCCGCCGGCATTCTTGTTGGTCCAGACATTCTTTTTCTGGAACGTCTGTGCTTGCTGCTGCGGCTGCTGCTGAGGCTGCTGATAGTTCTCATATCTCGGACGCTGGCTACTGCCGGCGCCCCCTTGCTCTTCCTCCACAGCTGCAACTTGTGCTGCCCCATACCGGTAATCCGGCCGCTCATCTCTCCTCTTATTCCGGTTATCCGGGCGATAAAACTGCCCTGATCTCCCGGCATTGCTGGTGTTCCCCTGGGTTTGCCCCTGTCCTTGTGAATCGAGACTGGGCTGCTTGGGATCTCCCAGAGCATAACTATCAGCGATCTTGATTGTTTCGGCCAGCGTGGCCGGCATTTGCCTCTGAAGCTTTTGCCACAGCATGGTGCCATGTTGGCACCCATGAGCGAACCACATGATAGCCTGCTGCTCATTGATTCCTTCGCAGGAATTGCGCAACGTGCACCACCTGGTCAGATAGTCACGGTCAGTCTCATTCACTCCTTGCCGGCAGTTAGCCAGCTGCTGCGGACGGTTGGGCCGCTTGTATGTGCTGGTAAAGTTCGACACAAACTGCTCTTCGAAATCAATCCAGCCGTTGATACTCCCGGCCGGCAAATTATTCAGCCATATCCTGGCTGGACCTTCCAACATCTGCGGCACATATCGTACCGCCCATCTGAGGTTTCCTCCGGCGATGTTCACCGCAGTCGAGTAATCCTCCAACCAATCTTCCGGCTTCGTACTGCCATTATATGTCCTCGCGCCACGCGCGAGCTGGAAGTAGTAAGGCACCGGCTCACCCATAATCCGGGGTCCGAAACACATAGGGCCCGGAGCTCCTTGTCTCTCCACCAACTCTGATTGGTGGAGCTTGTCCAGCTTGAAGCGTGCATCATTGGCTTCCAAGGACCGAGGTCCAAGCCGGGATGCTATTGGGCCTGCGATCATCTGCTGCTGCTGCTCCGGCTGATGCTGCTCACTATGCCGGCCTTGCTGGTGCTGCTGCTGATATCCCGCCCTGGCAAGGGCGGAATTGCCGTCATCCTCTCGATGTCCCGGATGAGCTGCACCCTGCTGCTGCGCTGCACCTCCGGCGCCCTGTTGCTGACGCCGGACTGCACTGTTACTCCGGCCACCACCGGCCGCTGCTGCTTCATGCCCGGCCGGCATACTCTGGCCGGGCTTCTTGCTGCCGACATACTTGTCAGCTTGGCCGACATTCTCCTGCACCATCGCCTGCTTTCCGGCGACAGCCGGATTATACACCTGGATCTGCTTGTCCCGGCGGCCAGAGGTCACACTTCCGGCACGCCGGGCGCTAGGATGCGGGGACGAGGCTTGGCCCCTCGACCTCGCACCGGCACCTCCCGCCGACACAATGTACTGGGATGCCCCGGCACCTGGGTTTGCCTTCTTAAAGGCCTCCTGCTGCTTTGTAGCTTCAGACAAAAGTTGGTTAAGCCGGGCTTGCTGCTCACGTAGTGCTTCGCCGGATAAACAAGATAAATCCTTAGCTACCTCGGCCGCCGCTCTAAGGTTCTTTACTGGCGAACTATAGACTACCTTAGGCACAGAACTAGTTGCAGTATGACTCTTATCTCTAGCATCTTTTCCTATCTCAGCATTAAGATTTCTGCCTCTAGTTTTAACCTCTTCTATCCGGCTAGGCCGGATTACTACAGGAGTAAAACCATGGGCTGCTTCATACTCACGGAGTTGCCGGTTAAACCGTTCGCGCTCCTGGTTCATGGCCAGGGCCTCGTCGACGAGGGCCTGACGAGATCCCTCCAGGACCTCCCTTGTCTGCTCCGGATCTGCTCCGGATCGCACCGGCTCGAGAAGCCGGTCGATGATGGGAAGAAGAACCTCGCCCCTAGCCGGCACACCGAAAGTGCCGGCCAGGTTCTCCATACGCTCCAACGGAGGACGCGCCAACCTCTTGACCTTCGGCGGCTCCGGAGGAGAAGCTCCGGCCGCTGCTGCTTTGCCGGCATCTTCCGCCGGCGGCACGGATGTGCCGGCCATCATCACCTCAGCCGACTCTACTGAGCGAGCGCTACGCCCAGCGTGAGCCAGCCGATGTGACGGAGGATCCGACGCCACCAGCACCTCCTTCCTGCAAATTCTCTCAGTTCCCACGTACACCTCGTGGGAACCGAAAGACACAATCCGGCCATCCCTGGGGAACGGCCGGCCACCGAGACAACCAGCGTTGTCACTGACGAAACTGAGCGAGCCTAGCCTCTGGACGAGGCCAGAGACCACGCGCACTCCCGAAGCTGCTATCACAGACCCCGTCCGAATGAACACTCCGCCCAGCATATCGATCTGATGCCCCACGGTGGGCGCCAAATGTCGTCGTGGTGAAACAACATATGCCATAGGATGGCTTAAATGGGGGCCGACTAGATGCTGGAGGATTCGGGAGAGGGGAACGAGCTAAAGAGCACGACAGAAAGAGACACTGATCTACCCAGGTTCGGGGCTCTCGTAAGGAGATAACACCCCTACTCCTGCTCTACTGATTGTATATATGGATCGATGTAGTACACAACAATGGTGCTTCCAAGCTCTCTGCTAGAGAAGAAAGATGAACTATGAAGTGAGAGAGTAAGGAGAGATCAACCAAACCTTTGCTAAGACTCCCTGTGCCACCTTATATAGTGGTGGCCAGGGTTATAACGGTCATGCAAGACCACAAGACAAGGGCTACACTCCAAACAGGAGCTGGTGGCGATGGCAGAGACCCTTGACTTCGCCCCTGATTGCTCTCGATGGGACGCCATATCCCTGTACCTTGTACCTCTTGAACTGTGACCTTACCATTCTGAGGTAAGCTTGTACTTGTGCACAGTGAGGGTAGGTAACCTCCACTGTGCACCCTGCCATCTTACTCTTCTACCATGCTTGGATGTTTTCTTCCTTGATTGTAGGGATGTGACACCTTGGTTGACTTTAAGTGTCCCGGATATGACCGTTGGCCATACCCAGGACTTATATGCCGGACCAACGACCTACGAGGGTCGGGTAATCCGGCCTCCCCTGCTCCTGCACAACACACAAAATAATTAGGCCGGCATATCTGAGTATATGCCGGCACACCTATACTAGTATTCCGGCTATGCCGGCATATCCAGACAACAGCCGGGATACACATTATATGCCGGCCTGGCCGATGCTCTTATATTCCGGCCAGGCCCTTCCTTGATAACCCGGCATAAAGTCAATCATAGACCTTGAGTCTTTCTAGTCTCTGGACCCTACCGGGGGTCATCCCCCCGACAAAAACAATAGCTTGGAATAAGGAATTCCAAACATATGCAAGTTTTGGAAAACAATTTTTGTTAGATGAATCCAAGTTTTAATTTCATAAAAACTATGTTCATCAGTCTTCGCGGGTTGTTAGAACTTTTGCATAGTTTCTTTCCACGCGGCGTTCGCAATTCCTTTCTCGGAATAGGGAGTAACATGTCACAATTCTATACACTCTGCAGAGGTGCGCTAATTTGCCCACAAATGTCCTTGGCCCTAATGCCAATATCATACTTCCTTTAGTAATCCACCCATTGCAATTAATCCGGACCTTGGTTCGAACCAATCACCCTCTCCGCTAGAAGACATTAACCGTTACTCTGCAGCATAGAGTAGGGACGTTTACCATGGGATCCCACCCATTGATTTTCCCCAAAAGGAATCTCAATCCGGCTATGCCTCCGAGGATATACGAAACTCGGAAGTAACTTCTAATTCCTTTGTCCCATACCAAGTTCTGTGGTCAGCGTGATTTACAGTGCTTTGGAATGACTGATAACAGGTGTTATTAAATCCTAGGCATTCCCGGTATAATGGAACCTCCACCATACGATGCTCCGATCGTACACCCAATTCGTGGTTCCATCAGCCACAAATTTTATTTGAAAGTAGTACTTTGATGCAAGTGGTATGAAATACTACTAAATTGGTACTTTTGAAAATAATCAACAAAATGAGCAATAGTGAACTTGCCTGACAACTGCAAGATAATGCAGTTCGAAGGTTTTAATTGACCCTGGACCTCGGGTTCTGAATACCATTGTCCGAATAGAAGACAATGTTTTAAAACCCAAATGATTTGAAAAGATTACTTGCAAAAAACATAGTTTTGATAAACCCTTCCTGTGTTTTTGAGTGATTTGTTATTTGAGTTTCTTGTTGATCATATGAATTTTCCTTTAGAATTTTCATATGAATTTCACTTTAGAATTTTCATATATCCAAAAAATTCTTTCGTTGTTCATAAGGGATATACTGCTTCGCTATAGAAAGACCCATTGAACTGAAGCACATCGTTGATCGAACAATCGGATGAGCTATGAGCCACCAGAAGGATCGCGGATAGCCAGAACTCTATGAAAAATCTTTCTATGCCGCAAAGACAGATATATTGCAAACTTAGAAGAAATTCCAATTTATTCTTCTTAAGTTGATTTCAATTCATATACTATTTTGAATATTCATATATTCAAAATGGTACTCTTTAGCTTGAAATAATAATATCCAAAAATTTGTAAAGTATTATTCTTGTTTTTGTTCTCTTTTGGTACTTTATTAATACCCAAGTCATTTATCAAAGGAATAATTGAATTTTTGTTTTCAAAGCTTCACACAAGTGACAAACATCATTCAAGAATTTTCTTGATGTTGAAAAGGTATTTTGATGATTATTTGAATTATTATTTAAGTTTTTCATCTCATTTTATCAACAAAACAATGGTTAAATATTTTTATTTCTAACAATTTCATCTATTGACATATTTGAGTTATTCACAATTTTAGCTTTCCAAAAATATATTTTCATAATTTTTGGACTCTTATATAAAAAGATACTGTAGTTTTATAGTTAAGTCCCTGGTTTAAAAACAAATAACAATTAAACCCTCCAGGTGGGGCCCACTAGTCAGACCCCCTCGGTCAAACTGACCGAGCCGGTTTGGTCAGACCGAACCACTCACTCACCCCCCACCTCTCCCACTCGCTCCCGCGATGTCCATGGCGACTGCGTCGCCCGCGCCATTGCCAGCGTGCGTTGGTCGACTCCGGCCATCGCTGACCTCGCCGCTGCCGCCAAAGTGATCGCCTCCTTCTGTTCTACCTTCTCACCAGAGGAATCAAGCTGGGTGCTTGGTCGTGTCCTTGCACATCCTCTCTGGATCCGCTAGGGTTTCGATCTCAGTGTTCGTCACCTCCGAAGAGCTTGGGCCTCTCCCCTTGGCTAGGCCAAGCCTCTCGGCTCTCTGCTGTGACCCTAGGTCACTAGCTTGAGCAGCCTCGAGGAGCTCCTCCTTGATGACCTAGGCCGTAGCCACAACCACCTCTCCTTCACCTCCAATGGAGCTTGGCTCCATTAACAAGTAAGTGGCTTCACTCTCCTCTCTCTCTCGTGCTCTGTTACTCCTCTATCTAGCCCCTTGGCCCCCCCTTGATTTCCCCCAATTTGGGAATTAGGGTTTCGGTGTACTAAAGCAAATCTTCAGTTCATCGATGCTTGGCTGGTTTAGGATGCTTTGGCTAGTGTTACTATGCTTACTGGTGTCTAGTAGGAATCTAGGAACGAGTATTTGAGCTTATTTGCTTAATGTGAAATCTAAACTCTAAATTTTCACTGTCTCTGACAGTGTCAAGTTCATACACTGTCAGTAAGCTCTGGGATGTGCTCTTATGTTTCTACTGCTCTTTACACTATGATTATTCACTGCTAGTACTTTGTTCTCTAGTTTGTTTGCTTAAAAACCATGAACTCTAAATCTTCATTCAGTGTTCTGTCAGTTAACTTGACAATACATTCAGAATATTTGGCTTGAGCAAGTACTCATACACATGTAAGAATACACCAATTGCAGCTCTTAGAGCTTGAAATTATCATTTCCTTCCAATTCTTAACACAATTTTTTTTGAATCTTAGGATTCAGAGACCTAGATGCAAGTGTGTTATAGATTATGATGAAGTAAGCAGTCACTTTATGTGATTGCCACTTCATCTTCCTCCTTGAGCTTATACACACAATCTTAATGGCTATGCCTTGAGCATGGATGTGCTGTTTCTCCATTGGAGAATTGAACAACAAGCTTGCAAAGGTAGGTGCTACCTCTCCCTCTCTGCTTAAAACATGAATTCTAGTATACAACCTTTGGAGTTTCCAAGGTATGCTTGGGCAGTACTTCTCTGCCTTGATGATGATGTGATGATCTTGAGCAGTACTTCTCTGCCTTGGTTCAATTTGAGCAACTCTTCATTGCTCTGGTCCTCCTCCTACCTACTAGTGTTCAAATGGTGGTTTGGGATACTCACCAATGGCGAGCTTGCTCCTTTTCTAACTCCCAGCCTCTGGCTTGGAAGATTCTATGAGCTTTTGCTCTCAACCTCTAGCCTCTAGCCTCAAGGTTTTCTTATGAGCTTGCTCTGAGAAAATTATGAGTGAATTTGTGTGGAAGAAGGGGGTATTTATAGGGTTGGCCAATCATTGTGGTGTTGACACCTATTTACATGCATTTGGTGACTAAGGTGCTTGTCGACTGTTCTGAACCGCCTCTCTATGTTGGATTCTAGCCCAAATTCATGATTTTCATGAATCTGTTAATCATGGGTGACTTTTATATTCATTTCCCCAATCAGCTTGCTAAATATTTGTGTCTGGTTACTAAGTTTGTGCTTTTTGAGATGATGTCCACCTTTGGTTGCTAATATGTTGATGGTTTTGGTCTCTGGCTTAGCATGGATGCTAATCACTTCCTAATCTTGAGTAGCAAGATCTTGATCCTATAATTACTAGATATATTTCTTTGAGTTTGATTAACTATGGAATCCTGGCTAGGGTACTTTTCTGATGCTTTCGTTCATTGCTATATATTTTCTCTGTTGGAAATATTCTAAATGCTACTGTGGCTTTATCTACTATCATGTTTTTGTCTGAAGTATTTCCTAGATTTAACTAGGTCATCTAGCTAGCCTACTTGTTATAATTCTTGCTATTGCTATTCCGTTTCTGTCTCAAACTTGGATACTTGATTCTTAACTGTTTGCATGCCCTAGCTGTTCAAGTCCAGAACTAGTTTCTGGTTCTTGATAAAAATGGATTCCAAATAAAATGGTTGACCCTAGGTCAAACCAATATTCTAACTATAACAAAAAGTTTTTGTAGTGTCTTTGGTTGCAGGTGAAGAAAAGAAGAAGAAGATGGTGAAGATCAAGATAGATAGGTGTAGTCTAGGGTTTTCTTCTTTTTCTTTTTATTTGCAGTTTTTGTAATCTGACCACTTGGTGGTATGTAAATGTACATATGTATGATTCTATTGAATAAAGATTCTTTTTATCTATCATATGCAACTTGTTTCATATTTTTATGATTTTTCTATAAGTTGTTGTGTATATTTGAATTTGACCTTAATTACAATTTAAATTTAAATTTTGAATTTGAGCTCAATTAATTACTTTGATCACCATGGTTTGTTATTGAAGTTATATACTTCATTTTAGTGAAATGTGTTGTTTATAATAATTATCCCCCACATCTTGTTAAGTTCAAACATTTTAAATTTGAAATTTGATTCAAATTCCAGAGATTAAATATGACCCTAGTCAAACTTCACCATTTGAACCTCAAAAAAAATAAGTTTTTGAAAATTCACCTTTTTAGAGAACTGAATTGCAAAACTAAAATCTTAAATCTACCCCTTCCCCGGGTCTTATATATCGAGATGTTACACACTGTCAAGGGACGATTTTGCAAGAATGTTTGTTACTCTATGGGCGATCTAGTATGCGAGGCGTAAGATCATCCATGAAGAGGTGTTCCAAAGTCTGTTATCAACCCATCTTTTCATCGAAAGCTATCTCCGGGACCTAGCAATTTCACACCCAAGCAAGAAGAATGATGGGGCGGGTACCAGAGTTTCGCACCCGCGATGGATTCGTCTTGAGCCGGGCTGCGTGAAGTTCAATGTTGATGCGGCAATGGCAAAGAATAAACCCGGGGGCGCAGTGGGGGTCGCGTGCCGCAGTGAGACGAGTACCTTCATGGGCGCCTCGGCTCTTACCATCCCGGGCATCTCTGACCATGCGGTGATGGAGGCCTCGCGTGCCGGAGGCTCTTGCCCTGGCGCAAGACCTTCATGTTGGCAGAGTTACAATCGCTTTAGACTGTCTAGGGGTTATTAACGCGCTGAAACAACCTTTCGAGGGCAGCTCAGCATGGTTATGAAGGAGCTGCAGGCAAGTGCAAGATGTTTGGCGGAGGCCGCCTTTAAGCATGAAAATCGCACTTTGAATTCTCAAGCGCATAGATTGGCACATTTTGTTGTTTCTTGTAGTCTTGGATGACAGGTTTGGCTTCTACAGCCCCCTGCCGGTCTTTGTATACATAACAATGTTTAATATCAATAAAGTGCCATGATTCCCTAAAAAAATTAGATATATAAGATTCTTTGTTTGGACGTGATACCCATATTTATGCTTATCAATGACATCTTGTGTGTTTGCATGCTTTTAAATTATTGTTTGTTCTTTATTAACACCATGTTTATGAGAGAGGGAGATCAAGTGAAACTATGATCCTCAGTCTAGTTTTTAATTATAAGAAGTTCTCTAGTTACTTTTGCACTGTTTAACTTTCAGTTCCTTAAACCTAAAAATCACAAAAACCTTGTTATTTACTTTGCTTTATTTTGGTTTTATAAATTTGCAAGCTGTTGGCGTCTAACAACCACCACAGTTAGTTGGAAACGCAAAGCTATTTGTTGAGTGTTGCAGATTGTGTGAATAGCGAGGAAAAAGAACCAACCTCAGGCTTCCCGAGAGTTCGATAATTACCCTGAGTCACCTTTGTGAGAGAAAACTTCTCTTGTTGAATCACTCTCACTTAGAGTCCCAAAAAATGACATTTTAAAGAATAGAGTTGCTGTCATCATCAGATGACGTCTAGTTCCATCTAGATCGCTACCATGCGGATCCACGATGTACGCAGAAAGACACGCGCTCCATCCACACATGTCCACGCAGACGCATTCGTGATTCAAGTTTAGTCGACTGATGGGTCGTGCCGAACGTATCGGTTTGGATGGGTCACACCGCTAGAGAGTGCACGCCGGACGCGCACATCCGATCAGACCTTTCGGACATGGCCGAACCACATGGCCCGTGCGCTGGAGATGCCCTTATGAATCTCACAAACGGATGATATGATTTTTTTTTTAAATATGTTGTGTATTAATCAAAAACATTGTAATTGTTACAATCTTCCAAGGCCGCTTTCGACGCGCAGGTCGGCACCGCACCTTGTAAAACACCACCACACAACACACTACGGCTTAATTGGCACATGTTATGTGCTACTTTATTACAAGATCTCTGAATTTTTGAGATAATAACTTGTCGATCCGGAGGCTTCAGTAAATTGAATTCCTTCGCGATTAGACACACTTCCGAGCGGTTGCAGCTAGTCTGTTTAAAGCAGTCTACAACAGCTGCACAGTTTGTTTCATGGATTAAATCCTCTGGTAAATTGTTGATTTCTCCAACATTATTGTCATGTAACACTGCATCCCATGAGCCCTTCTTTTCTTCACTAATGAAGCTTGCATCAACGTTGCATTTTACATATCCATCAGGAGGTTTTCTCCAGGCTCATTCTTCTCTGTATTTTCTCTCCAAGACTTGTCCTTTGTGCTTGTGTTTTGTTTCTGCTTTGCCTTCCTTTTCCTATCAATTTTGTAACTACCTTTCTCTAGATTGTGCAAGGTGGCTAGATAGTTTTGTAAGTAATTAACAGAATTTTGGATGGAAGCCTTACCATCGCCGAATATGAGATTATTCCTATGATGCCACGCCCTCCACCAAATAAACATAAGTTTATCTCTCATCTCTTGGTTCAGTTTGTCCAGGAGCAGAAGTACCCTTTCATTCCCTGTATAAGCTAGATCCTTCTCATGTGGTAGATTTCATACCTGGGCCATTCCTTCTCTTAGAGCTTTAGCCCTCAATTCATTGTAGCATGATACCCAGTTTCTTCCTCCAAAAACTTGGGCTGCATTCCAAATGGGCTTACACACATGGGCTTTGAGATTTCTAGGAATTTCTGAAATCTACTATGGGCTCATATGAAATGGCCCAATATTTCAACAATCCCCCACCAGATCTCAAATGCCCATTTAGAGATTTGCCAAACCTCACTACTTGTTTATATACCAGTGTTTCAGCAGAGACTGTTAAGTTGAACTTCCGCATAGAACCTTAAGCTACGTCTATCAGCAACTTGAACAATGGACTACGCCTTGAATTGCAAGTTTTGTGCGTCAAGATTTCACTCAAAGTCATAACCAGTACATGGCTGCCAGTAGCCTACCCCGCGGGTTGGAGCATATGCGTCGTACTCCATGGTCTCTTCATGAGTTTACTAGAGATCACCCAAATCTCATAGACTGCGACGTTTAACAGTCGGACTCATATAGGTGTGTTCTTTCAAGAATGCTCTGTAGGACAGCATCTTTGCTAATCATAGCCAACAGAAACACATTAAGGCATGTTGCCAACCTGCCTTACAGATTTTGAGAGTTTTGCATCTTCACTTAGAGAGGGTTACAGAATACTCTCCTCAGTTAAACCACTAGCTTGTTTTCCCAGGTCCTAATTCACGGGATCTCCGATCACAAAGGTTGGGTTACCGCTATGGCATAACATCTATGGGTCTCAAACCCATCTCCCTCGATGCACTATCTATCACATTGCGTGATAGCCCCTTAGTAAAGGGATCTGCCAGGTTTTTGTCTGTTTGAATATACGTAACAGTTATTACTCCGGAGTTTCGCAATTTCCTGACAGACTTCAAACGTCTTTTAACGTGTCTTGATGACTTCGCGTTATCCTTAGAATTGTTCACTTTGACAATAACTGTTTGGTTGTCACAATTCAAGAGGATGGCCGGCACAGGTTTTTCAACCACCGGCAAGTCCATCAAGAGCTCACGCAGCCATTCTGACTCTACAGTGGCTGTGTCTAAAGCAGTAAGTTCTGCTTCCATAGTTGACCTCGTCAATATGGTTTGCCTACATGATCTCCATGATACGGCGCCACCTCCAAAGGTAAACACATACCCACTAGTGGCTTTGATATCATCTACATCAGAGATCCAATTTGCGTCACTATATCCTTCAAGCACAGCAGGGTGCCCTGAATAGTGAATCCCGTAACTCATTGTACCACATAGATAGCGCATGACCCTTTCAAGTGCATGCCAATGATCAATACCCGGGTTTGACATGAACCTACTCAACTTGCTCACAACAAAAGAGATGTCAGGTCTTGTCGCGCTCGCTAAGTACATGAGTGAACCAATGATCTGAGAATACCTCAGTTGATCTGTTGGTTCGTTCTTGTTCTTACGCAATATCACACTGGGATCATAAGGTGTTGGAGAAGACTTGCCATCAATAAAGCCAAACCGGCTCAAGATCTTCTCAACATAGTGGGATTGCGATAAAGTAATCCCACTCTCGTTCTTATTTAGCTTGATGTTCAGGATCACATCAGCTTCTCCCAGATCTTTCATATCAAAGCACTTTGACAAGAAAGACTTGACCTCATGTATTACTTTCATGTTTGTACCAAAGATGAGAATATCATCAACGTACAAACACAATATAACACCTTCGCCCCCACCATGGCGATAGTAAACGCACTTGTCAGCCTCATTAACGACAAAGCCAACAGAAGTTAAAGTTCTGTCAAACTTCTCATGCCATTGCTTAGGTGCTTGTTTCAGGCCATATAAAGATTTTAGCAACTTGCACACCTTTGTCTCTTCACCTTTTACCACAAATCCATCAGGCTGATCCATATAGATTTCCTCTTCCAACTCTCCATTGAGGAAAGCTGTCTTTACGTCCATTTGATGAACGATAAGACCATAGGAGGCAGCCATGGAAAGTAGTACTCGAATGGTGGTTAGTCTTGCGACAGGTGAATAGGTATCAAGGTAATCTTCGCCTTCTCTCTGTGTGTAGCCTTTCGCTACAAGTCTCGCCTTGTACTTCTCAATAGTACCATCAGGCCTTAGCTTCTTCTTGAACACCCACTTGCAGCCCACAGGCTTACAGCCATGGGGGCGCTCTGATAATTCCCATGTTCCATTAGAAAGAATCGAGTCCATCTCATTCTGGACAGCTTCTTTCCAATCATCTGCATCTGATGATGCATATGCCTCAGCAATGGATTTGGGAGTATCATCCACAAGGTACACAATGAAATCATCACCAAAGGACTTTGCAGTCCTCTGTCTCTTGCTCCTTGTAGGAGCTTCATTGTCATCCTTCTCATGAACGTTCTCAAAAACGTTCTCATGTGGTTGCTCAAAATAATCGTCAGATGCACTAGATTCAGGAATTATCTCAGAAGAAAATCTAGCAGTGCTATGCATATCTTTCATAGGAAACATATTCTCAAAAAATGTTGCATCACGAGATTCCATTATAGTGTCAACATGCATATCAGGTACCTCGGATTTAACTACTAAAAATCTATAGCCAATGCTCCGCTGAGCATAACCTAGAAAGATGCAGTCCACAGTCTTTGGTCCGAGTTTGCGTTTCTTTGGGATGGGAATGTTGACCTTCGCCAAGCATCCCCAAGTGCGCAAATACGAAAGTGATGGCTTTCTCCCAACCCACTCCTCATAAGGGGTTTTATCTTTATTCTTGTTAGGAACTCTATTCAGGACATGACATGCAGTCAACAAAGCCTCCCCCCACCATGCCTTTGATAACCCAGCAGTGTCGAGCATGGAATTCACCAAGTCAGACAGAGTGCGGTTTTTCCTCTCGGCCACCCCATTGGATTGGGGCGAGTAGGGAGGCGTCCTCTCATGAATAATACCGTGTTCCTCACAGAATTCGTCAAAGATTTTAGGAAAATACTATCCACCACGATCCGACCTAAGACGCTTGATCTTTCTCTCTAGTTGATTTTCAACTTCAGCCTTATAAATTTTAAAGTAGTCTAAAGCTTCATCTTTAGTTCGCAACAAGTAAACATAGCAAAATCTAGTCGCATCATCAATCAATGTCATGAAATATCTCTTTTCACCTTTTGTCAACACACCATTCATCTCGCATAGATCAGAATGTATGAGTTCTAGAGGTGCCAAGTTTCTCTCCTCGGCCGCCGTATGAGGCTTACGAGGTTGCTTCGATTGCACACAACTATGGCACTTAGAACCTTTGGCAATAGTGAATTTCGAAATTAAACTCATGCTGGATAACCGAGACATCAAACCAAAATTAATGTGACATAAACGAGAATGCCAAACACTCGTATCATCATTAACACCGCCACAAATATGGTTCACGGATTTATTACAGAAATCTAAAAGTGAAAAGCGGAACAAGCCTCCGCTCTCATAGCCTTTTCCAATAAATTGTCCATGCTTGAAAACGACTACAGGTAGGTAGCACCTTTGGGAGTCTTCTACTCCTATTAACCTGAGCTGCTAAACTGTTTGTGGCAAGCCTTCGAGTAAAAAATCTTTATGATTCTGGTCGTCATGTGTGGCTTATTGCACCTTACTTGGAGCACATTCCTATAAACATTTTATGTGAGAACTAAAGTCTAGCAGGTTGGTCAATAAAAAATGAAAGTGCACCCGAAACGGATACACTACCATTTGTACCACCCAAACACACAACTTGCAAGATATATACACGAAAAGAACAATTTGTTGCAAGATGGAGTATGTCTGATGCAATCATGGAGTTACCTCGTAGAAATGGATACAGAAACCCGCGCAACGGTCGCTCGTTGGGTCGTCTCGATCTGTGTGGTCTCCCGCACCGCACCGCACGACGCGTACAGTGCACCGGGCACGCGAAACCGAGCGGGAGATCGAGACCTGGCACCGGCGCACGCGGGCGACAAAGCGAATCGGTACACTCCACTCGGGCGGTGCCACGCCAGGGATGACTCAGCGGTAATCATCCTCGCTCGCGGGCCCCGACGGAGACGCGGCGCACCAAGGCATGTCGGCATGTCGCGCCGATCGCGCGCGGCCGGATCCAGAGCTCGGTCCCGCCCCGCCGATCAGCGTTTCTATGCTAATCATTTTTTTCAACAAATAAAAGGTACTTATAATAAGAAGGAAAAAAGAGCAAAGTTCCGCTACGTTGATCAAGATAACACCCAAAATCCAAATTCTCGAAAAGCTACATCTTTAACAAGTAACAGTGTACAAGCGTCATTGTCGTCTGATTGTAGATTAAAGATTTTTTTATTCTAAAAAAAGTTCACACTTTTTTTTAAAAAAATCTTTAACACAGCTGACATAATTAATTAAAGCCAAACCTTAAGTTTTAATTATGAAAGAAAATATAAAACTTTGTACTTCTCGTGTGCTGTCGCCATTTGTCAATGCCACTTCGATGAGTCACAAATTATATAGCAAATTTCTATTCGCGTCGAAGACTAAATCTATCATTGCTAGTCATCACACATCAGCTGCCATATAATTTTCTGGCTCTAACTTCACCATAGTCATTGCCCTCTTTTGTAGGCGCCGCCATCTGATGTCTACGCACTTCTATTCTTGTAGACACTTGTTGGGCCTCCAAGTGCAGAGGTTTGTAGAACAGCAGCAAGTTTCCCTTAAGTGGATCACCCAAGGTTTATCGAACTCAGGGAGGTTAGAGGTCAAAGCTATCCCTCTCAAGCAACCCTGCAATTACGATACAGAAAGTCTCTTGTGTCCCCAACACACCCAATACACTTGTCAGATGTATAGGTGCACTAGTTCGGCGAAGAGATAGTGAAATACAAGTGGTATATATGATTATAAGTAGCAAACGTGGTATGAAATAAATATCGCTGCGAGCAAACAAGTAATAAAATAGCAAGTAAACGGTATGCAAAGCTTGGAAACAAGGCCTAGGGATCATACTTTCACTAGTGGACACACTCTCAACAATGTAACATGAATGAACAAGTAACTTCTCTTGCTAAGGTACTCTAAATTACTCTCCTATTGAATAACAGTAATCACTGTGTAGTGGCTACAGAAGCACCCCTTAAAGTTCATCAAGTACTTGACAAACACCACTCATAGAGATATCCAAATCAGATCACAATTCAAGATAGAAATCATTGCAACTTAGACCAAGTACTAACACGGTGCACACACTGTCAACTTTACACCATGAAAGGAGGAATAGATCACTCAAACTATCATAGCAATAATTATTCTCATAATCCACAAGAGATCACAATCATAGCCTAAACCAAGTACCACCATGATCCACGCACTGTCACCGTTACACCATGGCAGGAGGAATAGATTACTTTAATAATCACCACTAGAGTACACTAAATATCTGAATAATAACATATACTTGTTCAACATGATACAAAGCTCACGATCACATAAAGATCACATCATGGGAGAGAGAGGTGAACCACATAGCTATCGGTAGAGCCCTCAGCCCCGGGGATGAACTACTCCCTCCTCATCATAGGAGACAGCAAGGTTGATGGAGATGGCGGTGAGGTCGATGGAGACGGCGGAGACGGCGATGGAGACCGATGGAGATGGCTCCGGGGGCACTTCCCCGTCCCGGCAGGGTGCCGGAACAGAGACTTCTGTCCCCCGAAATTCGTCGACGGCGGCGGCGGAGCTGCGGAACTGTTTCTGGAAAATTGCCGAATCCCCTAGGGTTTTCCGTCCCGAGGCTTCTTATAGGCGAAGGGGTGATGTCAGAGGGCTGCCAGGGCTTCCTCACACAGGGGTGGCGCGGCCAGGGCCTGGGCCGCGCCAGCCCTTTGTGAGGGAGGCCTCTGGCCCCTCTCCTTCCTATCTTCGGATGTTTGGATGCTCCCGGGAAAAATAAGACTTCTGGCTTTTGTTTCGTCCAATTCCGAGAATATTTCTTATGTATCACTTCTGAAACCAAAAACAGCAGAAAACAGGGAACTGGCACTGTGGCACTTCGTTAATAGGTTAGTTCCGGAAAGCGTATAAAAATGCCACTAAGTGTAACGAAACAATAAGCAAATGGTGTAAAAACAAGCATGGAGCATCAAAAATTATAGATACGTTTGAGACGTATCAAGCATCCCCAAGCTTAACTCCTGCTCGTCCTCGAGTAGGTAAGTGATAACAAAATAATAATTTTTTGAGGTGACATGCACCTACACAAACTTGATCATATATGTAAGCATTGATGAGCTGGGATCAATAGAACTTAAGACATGGGCATGAAGATATAATCATGACAATAAGAACTTAGCAACCATGTTGTAAACATGCAAATGAACACAAACAAAAGATCATGATAATGAAACAATGAAAGTCAAGCGTGTGTTCAAATCATAAGGAAAAACATACAAAAGGTTTTCAGCTTGTCCTTCAAAGAGAGCAAAACATAAATGCATAGGACACCTCAAAGTTTAAGAGGGCGACTAGATACAAATAATTTAAGAACAAGTGAAACCAACAATATGAGTCAATCAATGAACCTTGGTACAATGCATATCACACTAAGAATGACAACTATGCTCTCTTAATGGTGCATAAAGAAAGAAGGTGGTGACTCAACATAAAAGTAGAAGAAAGGCCCTTCGCAGAGGGAAGCAGTGATTGCAAGTTTTATAACCTTCAAAAATTATGGTACTTACCGGCTTTGAGCTCTCATTGCCCCCATCATAAGCATCTTGAATGGTTAAAGTTAATGCGAGAACAATTATGATGCATATGCTTGACAAATCATAAGTTGAAAACCTCGTGTCCCGTGAATACAAGTACCCAAACCATGCTAGTTTACTTAGAGTCCCAAGCAAGGCTCTTGTCATTGTAAGTATATGCATATCATTGAGAACCGCCAATGGGGTACCTCCGTGCCCGATGACATGGAACAAGCCCACACCAAAATGACAGGACAAGCAGACAATGAACACCTCGACATCTCTTTTATTTGCTATATTGTTTAGCTTTTTATTGTGAGATGCGTCGTCGAATGTTCACCATGGGTATGCTGCAAATTTCCACCATGAATTATGCATGGCTTAGATTGGCGGCCCGGCGTTTCCCTAACACATATAAAAACTCCATGATCCTCACAAGATTCCCAATTCATTTCACACAGCGGGCATCCATAAACAAAAGATCACGATATCAACTCAAATAGGAGTGCAATGTTGAAAGCTTGCCCCATGACAGCATGACTGGGCTAGAATCCAACTTACAACTTGCAAGCATAACAACTCAACATAAAAGACCACAATGTCAAAATTTTAAGAACAGGAAAAAGTAAAGTGTGCCTTCCGGTTCGTGAGAGCTTTACTGACCGAATTTCGCATAACACTGGTAAGAGTTTAATTTGAAGAGAATATAAAAGCAAGTCAAATTTACTTGGAATAGCAAATTGCTAGTAGGTATGTATGGTGGACACAATGGAAAACTTTGGCTTTTAGGAGTTGGATGCACGAGTAGAGCTCATACTCAGTACAAGGCGAGGGCTAGCAAAAGACTGGGAGCGACCAACTAAGAGAGCAATAATGGCCATAATCATGCAAAGCGACAAAGCGACATTAAAAGAAGCATACGATGGCATCAAAAGTCAAAAACTAAATGATCATGAAGGCTAATGGCGACTTTGGAAGAGTCTAACATGTGTGAGCATGCGCCAAGTCAACCCAAATAAAGCATCAAGGAGAAAACCAAAATAATGCTTCCATACAATAAAAACAACGCATGATTTTTTCAAAGGCTCATTAAGCAATCTCAGTTATTTGAGACAAGTCATGCTACAGCAAAACCACTAAGCATACTATCAAAAAGACATCAAGCATGACATGAAAAAGCCTAAGCCACAGTCTACACAAGCTCCTTCTTGTATCACTTTTTGCACAAAGCTTTTTCTCTTTTCCAACACCATTTGAAATTTTTAAAGACACCTCTTTTGATGAAAACCAATGAAGACCAGAGGCAAAAATACACCTTGATGAAAAGATATGGCAAGATCTGAACACAAATCAAGGCGAAAACGAAAACCAAAAGCAGTAGCAGAAAAAGAAGAACACTCGATAAACGATAAGAGTGAAAAACTGAGTGCTCTTGGCAAATGAAAAACGGGTTCATCTCCCTCCAAAACAACATGATGTGATCAAACCATTTATTACAGCAAACAAAACTAAACTAACTAAGAAAACTAAAACAACTGACGCTCCAAGAAAAACACATAGTGCATGAAGCAATAAAAATATAGTGTCTTGAAAGGTAACCTGATTTTTGCCGATGAAGAAGGGGTGCCTCGGGGGCATCCCCAAGCTTTGACGCTTGTACTTCTTGGATATTTCTTGGGGTGATGCATGGGCATCCCCAAGCTTGAGCTTTTGTCCATTCTTCATCTCATCTCATCATTCTCCAATCCCTACACTTGAAAACTTCCTTCATACAAAACTAAACACAATTCTATTAGCAACATTAGTGTAAGCATAAAATATATTCAACCTCTTTTAGCTTCAGGTTTCAACTCAAACACACCACATATAAAGTATATACTACTGTAGCAACTTTCACAAGAGTTCTATGATCAAAAAGAACTCAAAAGAAAGCGATAAAGTGGCAAAAACAAATATTGGCAGAAATCTGTCAAAACTGAACAGCTGACAAAGGTCGAATTTTTGAGGGATTTTCTGTTGCTCAAATCAAAAAGTGTTCAACTAACGAAAGTTTGGATATAACCTGGGGCATATGCACAAGAAATCACAGGTCCAAAAGATATACAGAGAATTTATACGAATTTTTACGGTGCAGCACCGAAAACTGTTTCAGGACAGCAACATCCCCAAATCTTACCTCACTCAAATTAGAGGCTTCCCTTGGCACAACAACGAAATAAAAAGGATAAGGAGAGGTTATTACAGTAGTAATAACTTCCAAGACTCAAATAAAAGAAAAGGTACTGAAAATAAACAATGGGTTATCTCCCAAGAGTGCTTTTCCTTAACGCCTTTGAGCTAGGCGCAGTAATTTGCAAAGATGCTCATGTGGGCGCCATATAAGAGCTTGAGGCAAAGGCGCCATATAGGAATTTAAAGCAATAGAGAGCATCAAAAAGCAAGTATGGAACACATTTAAATCTAAACCACTTCCTATGAAAAATAGTCTTGTAAAGAGACAAGTCATAAAAGCGCAAAGCAAAAAGCATAGGAAGGCAAAACAAGTACAACTTCAAGAATTGCAACATAAAGAGGGGAAACTCAATATTGTTGAGATCCATCAAACCATGTTTCCCTCTCTCATAATAACTTTCAGTAGCATCATGAATAGAATTAACAATATAACTATCACATAAAGCATCCCTATCATGAGCCACATGCATAAAAGGATTAATACTCCCCACATGAACAATAGTAGTAGGAGCAGATTCAACAGAATAATTATTCTCATCACCATAATCATCAAAAACAGGAGGCATATTGTAATCATAACTAATTTTCTCCTCAAAAGTAGGTGAACTGAAAATATTATACCCATCATCACAAGCTAGAGAACTACTATGTCGCAAAGCATACTCGTCAAACATATCATCATAAGAAGGAACATGGATAGCACTGATGGTACAACAATTATTAACCTTAGAATTGGTACCAAAAAGATTTTCAATATCAAAAGTAGAGTTCTTTTCCCAATCATGATCACTAACATAGGTAATAGGCATAGGAACATCATCCCAATCAGAATTATCATAATCTATAGTAGGATCATAAAGCTTAAGGGAAGATACCGTGTCCTCTCGCCTTTTACTCCTCTTCTTCTTCTTCTTCTTCTTCTTCTTACTCTTCTTACTCTCTCCTTTAGGAGGAAGAGACTTGAAGGACATCTTCTCCACATATTCTTTAGGAGGGAAAGGCATCTTCTCTACATAATCTGGCTTGCTGACAGAAACATCAGAAGAAACTTTGGAGGATTCCTCCTCTCTATTAATAATATCGAAACATCTATTAGTCCTGTCATAGCTTGGCAAAACATCATGTTTAATAAGATCTTGTAAGTAAGTATTTGCGAGGCAATCTTTAGCACAATAGAGATGACAACCAACAAGGGTGCTATTAATATCAAAATCATTCATGTCTATCAAAGCAAGCTTTCTAGATATCTCTTCACAATTCAAAAACAAAGTAAGCTCATCATGCTGATTGAGAGTAATCTTATCATCACAATACAAATCTGCGGTACTCGTTCGATTAATTGGACATTGAAAATTAAAGTGCCCCTTTTCACCGCAAAATTCACAAAGAAAAGGATAAAGCTCACAAACCCATTCACCAAGCACATCTAGATCCTTGAGCCACATGCTGGTTTCTTCATTTGCGTGGGTGATGCAATAATCTTCCTTGTTGTAACTCTGTTCACAAGGTCTATGTATTCCGCAAAAATTAACATGCTTATAAGAAATAGTACTTTTAGAAGTTTGAGCATGTTTATTGCAATCATCAATAACAATATCACTTTCTATGCAAGTGTCCTTAAAAGGTTCATGATACACGTCCCCATTTCCTTTAGGAACATTCATATGGGAAGCAAAGGCTTTAAAGCAATCAACCATAATTTGAGGATCAAGACCATATTTAGCACTAAGCTCTTGAAAATCAGCAGTTTCAGCGAAAGACTTAATGCAATCAAACTCGTAATTCATACCTGATCCTTTACCTTTGTCGTTTTCCCATCCTTCAGCATTCTCTTGTATACGGTCAAGAAGTTTCCACTTAGCATCTTCCTTCATATGAGTGAATGATCCAAAGCAAGAAGCATCCAAATAATCCTTATCAGGAAGAGTAAGCCGTGCATAAAAATTATCAATAACAATATTACGGGGAAGATCATGAATAGGACATTTATGCATTAGTAACTTCAATCTTCCCCAAGCTTGGGCAATGCTTTCTCCCTCATGCGGATGAAAATTATAAATGTAATTTCTATCTTTATAAACCTGACTAGAAGGATAGAATTTAGAATAAAAGAGATGCACAATTTCCTCCCAGTCAATAGATGGACCATCTTCAAGCAGCCGATACCATTCCTCAGCTCTGCCTTTCAGAGACAAAGAGAATAACTTCTTCTTAACTTGGTTCATTGAAATACCTGCACACTGGAACAACTCGCATAATTCATGTATAAAAAGCAAATGATCACCAGGATGGACAGTTCCATCTCCAAAATAGCAGTTATCCATAACACGCCTAATAATTTTCATAGGTATTTCAAAAGGATGAGGAGCACAAGCATCACTAGAAACATCACATATGGGAGATAAAATATTATCAGAACAAACCTTCTCCACTAAAGCTAGGGGACTAAAAATATCATACTCAACAAAACCAGCTTCCCCAAGCTTAGACTTTTCTATAGCATTAGCATTAATAGTATTCAAAGCATTCGTACTAATAACATTTCTATGCGAAATAAGCTCCAAAGGATTTTCAATTTTCTCTTCAAATCTAAAATCAGGAAAAAGACTAAAGAACTCTTTGTTTTCCATTAAGCCTAACTAGTGAAAATAAAAACAAGAAACAAAAGGATGTAACTGCAGAATCTAAAGGAAATAACTCTGAGCACTCACACAGGAGGATGCGAGTACCTTTTACCTTACCTCCCCGGCAACGGCGCCAGAAAAGAGCTTGATGTCTACGCACTTCTATTCTTGTAGACACTTGTTGGGCCTCTAAGTGCAGAGGTTTGTAGAACAACAGCAATTTTCCCTTAAGTGGATCACCCAAGGTTTATCGAACTCAGGGAGGTTAGAGGTCAAAGCTATCCCTCTCAAGCAACACTGCAATTACGATACAGAAAGTCTCTTGTGTCCCCAACACACCCAATACACTTGTCAGATGTATAGGTGCACTAGTTCGGCGAAGAGATAGTGAAATACAAGTGGTATATATGATTATAAGTAGCAAACGTGGTATGAAATAAATATCGCTGCGAGCAAACAAGTAATAAAATAGCAAGTAAACGGTATGCAAAGCTTGGAAACAAGGCCTAGGGATCATACTTTCACTAGTGGACACACTCTCAACAATGTAACATGAATGAACAAGTAACTTCTCTTGCTAAGGTACTCTAAATTACTCTCCTATTGAATAACACTAATCACTGTGTAGTGGCTACAGAAGCACCCCTTAAAGTTCATCAAGTACTTGACAAACACCACTCATAGAGATATCCAAATCAGATCACAATTCAAGATAGAAATCATTGCAACTTAGACCAAGTACTAACACGGTGCACACACTGTCAACTTTACACCATGAAAGGAGGAATAGATCACTCAAACTATCATAGCAATAATTATTCTCATAATCCACAAGAGATCACAATCATAGCCTAAACCAAGTACCACCATGATCCACGCACTGTCACCGTTACACCATGGCAGGAGGAATAGATTACTTTAATAATCACCACTAGAGTACACTAAATATCTGAATAATAACATGTACTTGTTCAACATGATACAAAGCTCACGATCACATAAAGATCACATCATGGGAGAGAGAGGTGAACCACATAGCTACCGGTAGAGCCCTCAGCCCCGGGGATGAACTACTCCCTCCTCATCATAGGAGACAGCAAGGTTGATGGAGATGGCGGTGAGGTCGATGGAGACGGCGGAGACGGCGATGGAGACCGATGGAGATGGCTCCGGGGGCACTTCCCCGTCCCGGCAGGGTGCCGGAACAGAGACTTCTGTCCCCCGAAATTCGTCGACGGCGGCGGCGGAGCTGCGGAACTGTTTCTGGAAAATTGCCGAATCCCCTAGGGTTTTCCATCCCGAGGCTTCTTATAGGCGAAGGGGTGATGTCAGAGGGCTGCCAGGGCTTCCTCACACAGGGGTGGCGCGGCCAGGGCCTGGGCCGCGCCAGCCCCTTGTGAGGGAGGCCTCTGGCCCCTCTCCTTCCTATCTTCGGATGTTTGGATGCTCCCGGGAAAAATAAGACTTCTGGCTTTTGTTTCGTCCAATTCCGAGAATATTTCTTGTGTATCACTTCTGAAACCAAAAACAGGAGAAAACAGGGAACTGGCACTGTGGCACTTCGTTAATAGGTTAGTTCCGGAAAGCGTATAAAAATGCCACTAAGTGTAACGAAACAATAGGCAAATGGTGTAAAAACAAGCATGGAGCATCAAAAATTATAGATACGTTTGAGACGTATCACCCTCGACCGCCACCAGTGGAGTCGTCATCGCGACCAATTTCCCTAGCACCTTCGGCACCAGATGGCACCACCATCGCAGCCGATGCCAGATTTCCTCTAGGTGGCGCCTAGGGTTATCGTCGGGTGGCCCGAAGGGAGCGATACGGGACGGGATGTTGTCTCCCGCTGCAACACTGATATACATCATCCTAAATTGGGGAGAATTTCACTTCTGTCCTCTGCACCAATCACATAACCATTAAGCATGAGCAGTAGGATTTTGAATTGTGGATAAAGAATTTTTTTTGGTCCTCTAAATAAATTGCATGAGTTCGAAGAAACCCTGAAGATCAAGTATAAATAATAAGAACCTAAATTCACATTAGTAATAGATTTGTACAACCACTCTCTACCAATTGAGCTAGGCTATAATTTTCTGGGAAATCCACTTTGGTTCATGGGTGTAGATGCACCCATTATAAAAAACATATTTAAAATGCTTAAAAATATCAAAAAAATATATTTTGATATACATCTAGATATTTTATATTCATTTATGAAATTTTATGAGAAAAGAACATTTTTGTGGCCTCTGTAAGAAAACAAATTTTGGTGTTCCAATATTATTATTTACGTGATCATTTTTTATCTTTTTTTACATATGCCACAAAAAATGTCTTTTCATCACAAAACTTTGTGAGTGAACATAACTTATTCAGATGTACACTGAGATTTTTTTTGTCTTTTTTTTTGAAATTTTAAAATATATTTAAAATATTTTTTTATAATAGATACATCTAATCATATGAGCCAAAACACCTCCTCTCATAATTTTCCCTGCTAATCGGCTGTAGACTTTTCACCAAGGTGCTGACGGATCTTATCCGTACATTTCCATAGTCTTCTCGTGTAAATCTGCACACGTGTTGCGCACTTGCGCTAGACGGAGTCTTTTGGTTTGACTTGCCCACGCCTGCCGCCAGACGACATGATTCTGCATCTCGATCCAGAGCACGTGCCTGCAAGATGCGGTCATCGGTGTTCCCACCACGCAAACTAATTTCACGTAGGGAGCATATACTTACCATCGACATCGAATATCCGTGTTTCAATAAATAAATACCATCGATTATCCGGTAAGTTTTCTTAACTACTAGTGTAGTCTGCTTCGTCACCTATGCTTTGGGTAATTTTGTACGCCTACAAGATAGCTAGATAGTGGAATGCTTCGATTGCATTGACATGAACTCCACCAGCATAAGAAAAAATAACACATGAGCTATCATGATGGGGGTAATAGCCAAGATTTTTTTGTTTCAAAGAAGAAATGCCCATGCTCAAGATTTTAAACAGGGTCAATTGGTTTGACCATGGTCAAGTGGCGCATGTTAGCAATACAAGAAGAAACATATTGCATTCACTTCTATAAGAGTTGTCATTTTAGACAAGACTATAGACAGGGATTTTAAGAGCACTTTTAGGGTGCTCTAGCTTACCCCTAGGATGCAAGAAGAATATGTGATCTGAGTCGCCCATTGATCGAGGGTACATTTGAACAAAAATGTTTTCTTGCTATGACAAGTGCATTTGAGCAAGCCCTTTTAGGATGCTCAACCACCCCGAGGAGGGGGGGGGGGTGGGGGGGGCAGGGTCGTGTGATTAGGGATCTGATTGTGTTGCTCGGGAGTAGCGAAGTGGGGGCTTTCCAAATTTTGGATATGTATATCTTTTAGTATATGTTATTTTTCATTTCTTTTATAATAATTCTATTACAGACCACACAATCAACGGTGCCCACCACAACATTACCGTGTCGTTGAATTCCACTATAATCACGCATGCCACACCGCCCAAGGAAGAGGAGCCATGTTGACTTGACTCAATGTTCGTGTCGAGCACCTTTACCTTTGCAAGGCAAGATCATAGTTGCTCAAGGCAAGGGAGAAACAGATCTCCATGCGATGATGTGAAGGTTTTGAAACCCATAACTAGGCACCGGAGAGAAATATTTGTCGTTTATCACATACATTGCTCAAGCTTGCTCAAGCCTGCAATGACATTTCCTACTTGGCCCCTACCAACTAACCGGCTAGCAATACCACCGAGAGAAGGGGAGGAGGGGGCCTTAACTCTCGGAGGGGTGTTGCTCCTTTAAGGTTTGCTACTTGTTACATGCCATCACCCTTAGACATTGTCAAGAAGGAGTGGAGTAGTTTGTTGGGATAAATGTAGTCATTTTAAGCGGAGCTATATAGGGGAAGCAGAACTCGAGCCTCACCAACCATTTTTTTCATTGGAACACGAACCATGAAACTACGTCATAAACGAACACATTCTTTAGAGATGTGTCGATCAGACGAATCTGTTCCTCGGGATCTCAACCACCTGGCCTCTTGGGACCACACCATAGACATCATCCATGAGCAAGGAAGAATAAGGCAGAGCTGATCTATATGATGAGATCAAAGTGGAGCCGTATGAGGGACCAAAGCAGAGCCATTTAAAGGAGGACGCAGAACCGAAACACCTTCATTGCATTGACCCTAGGAACACAATCGTTGCGCATGAACATGTTTTTGGAACAATGTTGATCAAGCGAACGCGTTCCATGGGACCTCAACCTTTGGCTCTCGCCTCCTTGAAACCACGTCCCAACCACCATTTCGGAGAAAGGAGGAGTGAAACGAGGCATGATGAAACCCATAGGAGGTGGGAAGAACATGAAAACAACCGAAGAAGGAAAAAAAACAAAAATCCCCCCCCTCCCATTAGATACCTCCCATAGTAACGAGTGCGTCGTTTTGTTTTCCGGGCTCCATGGAGCCTGGTTTTGAATTTTTTTTATATTGGTATTTTGAAGTTTTAAAAAATTTGGAGAAAAATCTTGCATGTAGATGGTCATGAATTCTACCCGTATGCAAAAAATCAACCCACAATATTACGTACTCTGGGCTGTGTAAAAAGACAAATTTCTAGATCTGAAACATGAACAGTGTAAATTTTAAACACTTCCAAGCTGGTCAGTATTTGTCATTTTTGTGTAGATCGGATTACAGCCTATTTCGTATTAAGATTTTGCAAGACCGTGGGCACGTCAATAACTATTCCATCTCTCTATTTTTTTACTTGTTTAAAATATCAAAATTTAAGAAAATTGTTCTAAAATTTATAAATTATTAGTCTGAATGAGAAAAATAAAAACAATTTGTTTTCTGCTCTGCTCTCCCCGTCAAAATCCATCTCTTCGACCGCGATTTTTCCTCTCCACCATCCCGGTACTTTTCCTCTTGCTCTCATCTATCCATGTTCTGATCTCGAAAGCTCCAACCCGGCTCAATGCGGCTATAAACTCTCTCATAGTCCTCCACCGCTGTGCCCTAGTGCTGCCGCCGCAGTGCTGTCGCTTAGCGTCACCACCGAGGCCTTACCAACAACCCATCCTCCTCTCGCGCGCGTCGCCGCCCTCGCCGTTCCCTTTTCTACATTGGTTTTTGAGGTACGAGCTTAAGCCATCCAGTGATTACTTAAAACCCAAACTGGCCTTCAATTTTTTTTGCTGCTCATCGGCTCACCTTGTAGATCCCCCCGCCAGCGGTCACCCTCACGATTCGGTTCTACAGACTACGTCTGTGGTTGTAGGCCTTGATTAGTGTAATTCACCTAATTGGGAGTCTGTGAATCGCTGCCATTCCGTAAGATCCCCATTTTTTGATATCCTGGTGATTGTAGCAGGTTCGTGGAATGGGATCAAAATCTGTGGACGAAGTGCTTGATGCCGCCGCCGCCGGGGTTCACTACTCAGCATTCCGCTTAGAAGAGCTGGACCTCCAAGCCACTTTGTCCGGGGTGGAGCAACCAACCACATCAGGCTTGGAGAATGGACACCAGGAGCCATTTGTCATTGGTCAGTAGTGCCGATTGCTGCGCGGAAATGGATAAATCTGGACTGATGTGTATCCCGTAGCCTATTTGTTCCCAAATGTGCCCGCACCTTGATCTGGTTTCGGATTGCAGGTGTTGCTGGGGGTGCATCTTCAGGTAAAAGTACTGTATGCAAGATGATCATTGATCAGCTGCGCGATCAGCGCGTCGTTGTTGTTACCCAGGTTCGTATATTACAGTCTGGGTTTTGTTTATGATCGCAGTTTCCTTCCTATGGTACTTACACAACCACTTCTTATGTTATTATTAAGTGCAAACGATGTCATTAATGTCTTCCTGTATCTCATTTGTACTATGTCTTTATGATATTGAGAATTTGAGATGAAATATATCAACATCGCTGTTCTTTTTCTTACCTTGTTCCTGATGTCATGCATCACAACTACAAAAACCTCACATTTTGTAGTAGCTAGAGGTTTGCATGTCTGGAGTAACTGGATGGGACTAGGATGCTGTAGTATGAACCAGAAATATGCGCAGAACAAACCAATTATGATTGCAAAGCTATCGCTGGAGCACCAACTTTATTTGAAATTAAGTTGTACGCTAATTTTTGTATAATTTATTCTGTAATTTTAGCACTAGTACTGGTATGTTGCAATAGCATCATACTCTGATACTTTGCTGATATTGTAGATATTGGTAAGTTTGTGAGCATGAGCAAACAGTAGTCAAAATCTATTGCAATATATTGCTGGAGCCGAAAAGAGGAAAATCTTTGATATATTATTGTAGATATTCAAGATGTATTATCTTCTTTGTTGGTAGCCATGGCCATTGATTAATTAAGACTCTAGTCTTTCATATTTCTAGTTGCTCCTTCATTACTTCTTTGTACTGGCATTGTTGAGCTTTGCTTGCTACTTTATCGATGCTGTATCTGAAGAATTAGCCATATTTAAAAATCTCTTAATGTGGTTACTTGTGATGATCTCATGCTGTCATTTTTGTATGCATTTTTATCGGATAACCATTGTTATTTCGTATACAGAACACATGCTCTTAATGATCTGTACTGTGTGAAATTACAAAATATAGTTTGATTTTATAACATGCAAGTTAAGTTCAAATATTTACCAACCAACATATGATGCTATATTTCTGGACAGCAAAATATACCCCTCAATGGTAAATATCATATTGTCACCATATGCTATTTTCAACCGTGCAAGCAATAAGACTGCCTATCTCAAATATCACAGGAGTCTTTTTATTATGGACTGTCTGATGAGGAATTGGTCCATGTTCATGACTATAACTTCGACCATCCAGGTAGAGTGCATGCTTTCACTAGAATTTATGTCTTAGTATGCCGCTGACAAGAGATGCAAACTGATTTTGCTGCCGCCACTGCCGCTTTTGTCCTATTTCAGATGCGTTTGATACGGATATGCTACTTTCTTGTATGGAAAACTTGAAACATGGCAAAGCTGTTGATATTCCTAATTACAGCTTTAAAACATATAAGAGTGCCCCACACGCAAGGAAGGTACAGTTTTACTTTTCATTCTATTCATGATGTATCCACCTGGTAAACTGAAGGTCTCCTGGTCCCTAGTTGGCTTTACAAGCCTCACGTTTCTGAGTCCAATCTATATCTGCCCATTGTACATGATATTTACAGTGTTATGTCTCTTTTAATGACAGCTTCCTCAAAGTTAACAAGTATCATTGTGAAATATAGTGTGTGCCAAGATATCTTTGTATAACATTAAACCCGCTCTTTGCTTCATGATTTCATCTTTCAGTATTTTCTCCAAGAATACCAGTTTACTTCTTTCAAATTTTTGAAAAACAAAATTTATTCATATTTAACCATCGGTATTTTGTTGAGCAACCCTAATTCTATTACTGAATGCCAGGTTAATCCTTCAGATGTAATTATTTTGGTAGGAATTCTAGTTTTTCATGATTCACGTGTCCGTGATTTGATGAACATGAAGATCTTTGTTGATACAGGTAATAGTTTGCCTGGAAAGATAATTTCAATTACAAGTTCTATTTTAAATTTAACTATAAATTCACAGCAATTTTTGGGTCATTGTCTTGTTCATTTTGATGTAATGTTCCCATATCTTTTGTTATAATCTTGCCAGTCTGTCTGATAAAAGCATTTGAGGGTTTGAAGTCATAATTATCTCATGGTGTGTTGCATGAATTGCATCAGTAGACATACTCAAGATTAATTACCTCTTTTGTTTCAAAGGAATTTCATAAGAATTTTCGATGATTCTATTCGATAGGAGCTTTTCCCATATAGCTTGTTTGGTTTGGAGGATTCAAAACCATAGGAATATTTTCTTTGGACTACTTCGCAATCAATCCCATGTTTTCTTTCGTTTCTATGACAACTAGGGCAAGCACCAAGTCCTTCAAGAAAGTTTCTGTGTTTTCAGTGTGGTCCAACCAAACAACATCTGTTATGCATTCCTTTCTATTCCAAGATCCAATTGGCCATGACATCCAGCTCCTACTGGAATCCCGCATATCAAAGATGCCTTAACACTCTGCATTTGTTCTGAATGATGAATTTTATGGGATATCCTTCCAATTTTCTTCACTTATACTTATCGTAAGTCTTGACACTGGAGTTAGTATTGTCTCTAGAGTCTCAGTAGACCACAGCTTTGAATACAAAGAAAGTTGCCTTGTACCATATGCGTTGTATTATGAGAGTGTGTCTCTTTGGCTACTGAATTTGATTCTTATTAACTTTCCAGATGCTGATGTGCGATTAACAAGGAGGATCCGTCGTGACACCATTGAGAAGAGCAGAGATATCAAAATCGTATTAGATCAGGTTACATACCCTCAGCTAGTATCTATTTTCTCCCCCATTAGTTTTGACAACATTCAGCCCATCCATAGTTTCTGGTTTTTCATCACCAAAGAAATTCAAATTCAAATGCTCTTTTTCCTCCAAAAGACAACTTATTATATACACATGTTCTTTGTTTATGCTGATAATTTTAACATTAAATGAACTCTCTTTTTAACAGTACTCAAAATTTGTTAAGCCTGCCTTTGACGACTTTATCCTCCCAACAAAGAAGTATGCTGATATTATCATCCCACGAGGCGGAGATAACAATGTGGCAATTGACCTAATCGTTCAGCATATTCGCACTAAGCTTGGTCAACATGATCTCTGCAAAATACACCCCAATTTGTATGTCATCCCAACTACTTATCAGGTATCATTTTTGCAAATTTAAGAGTTCAAAGTCACATTGTAAATTGAACATAATCTACAATAGATTTTTTATCATGTCATGTCATTATTGATTTATGTATGCTGCTTTCTTTCAGATACGAGGCATGCACACAATAATACGAGATGCTGCCACAACAACACATGATTTCATATTTTATGCTGATCGGTTGATTCGATTGGTCAGTATGCACCAGTATTCAATGATTTTATTTTGTGAATATGGTTTTCCATGGTGGCTTAAACTTCGCTGTGAAAATAGGTTGTCGAGCATGGTCTAGGTCATCTTCCTTTCAAAGAAAAGCAGGTTATAACTCCGACTGGTAAGTAGTATTTCTCTTCTGCTTATCTTCTCCTGGATTATTTTTCATATGCCAGTTGCATATTTAGATGCGTTGGGGTTTCTGTAGAAGAGAGGGGGTGGCTAACCTTGAGGCAGCAGCCATCTGCTGTTATGTTCTTCCTTAGGGTTTCTTTTTTTCGAGAAAACGCAAAGACTTTGCGTTTCTTTTCATTGCATAGAAGAAGTTTCTTACAGAGCAGCCTCAGCTTATATACTATCCCGGGTCAATAGGGTTAATGGGCCACATGGGCTAGGAAGCTAGACATGCTGCTAGATAGGCTGCAACCTATGTAATGTCCAATACCCCCCCCCCCTCAAGATGCGTGATAGATATCTATCATCCCATCTTGTCACAAGCTCAATCACACTCCTTGGCAGCCAAACCTTTTGTTAGGCAATCAGTAATCTGCTGTCCTGTGCTCACATAAATAGATGAAATAGGACATGTCCACATCAAAATGCACAAGCATAAACAAGGATATACTTCCGAGCTCCTTACTCAGATAGGTGTTTTCTGGTGTGTTTAGCATACTTACATGCTTCACACTTAAGGTTGTTTTTATCAACCTCACTCATTACATCTGTAAAGACTTATCTCATTTTATCAAAAGCTACATGTCCCATTCTATAATGATGCATCATAGCAATTTTCTCTTTCTCCAGCAATGCTGCAACTAATGCTGAACCTCCTAGCTTGCATGATTCATCACGGTCCATGTACCACAGGCCTTTCCGCCTCGTTCCAGTTCCAATCTTCCCTCCACTTAGCCTCTCCTGTATACATATCTGTCAACGATTACCCACGAGTCTATTTGACCAACCAGTGCACTTAAGGAGAGTAAATTCACAGGAAATGTAGGTACATGTAGGACCGATGATAGCTTAATATTTCTCGTACACTGAACTACTCTAGTTCCTTTGATTGGCTGACCTGTACCATCAGCAGTTTGAATTTTTTCTTGATGCATTGGAGTGGATGGCCTATACAATAGCAACATGTTTGGAGGCTCCAGAGTCTATTATCCATTCTGAATTTAATCTATGCATAGCTATAGAGGCACTTTCACTCTTACCTTTCATCCGCGTAGACAAAATGGGCAAAGTGCCCAAATCTTGTACCAGTCTGCTGCTCTCCTATCTTCACTTCACTCTGGCCTGAACTAGGTTGTCCTTGCCCTCCATCCATGGCTGACATATTTGCTCTAGCACTCCCTTGATAGTTAGAATACCATGCATTCCTGCCTCTAACTCATCTGTAATTTCCTCGGTCATACCCCCTTCCACGGCCATGTCTTGGAGCAAAACAGTTCTAAATTAGATGCCCTTTTGTTCCACAATTGTGACAATCACATGTCTCCTGCCTATTCGACACATAGTAAGCTGGTTTAGGTACTACCTCCACTTTTTCAATCTGTTTCAGCCAAGTTTCTTCATGTGCCATTACTGCAATGGCCTCTTCCAGTGAATGGAACTTGGGAAGCTGCATTAGTGCAGCCCCACTGCCCTCAAATGCAAGATTCAGTCCCTTCACCATCACCCTTCTGTCCTCAATCCACTTCTTCGCTGTTGACACACATTCAGAATGGGGCAGCGCCAAGGGGGCAATGTGATCCAGATCTGCCCATGCATTTTTCAGCTCTCCCACATATGCCATCACTGGTTTTCCATCTTGAGTCAGATCGTGTATTGTGTCTTCAATCTGAAAGACGAGTGGTGTGAAACGTGTGAGAGGTGGGGCCATTGGCTAGCTGTGTGTGATCCGTGTGAGATCCGTGTGCTCTTTCTTTCCAGCAAATTCTTTCACGCTAGTTCTTTCCCGCCAACTCCTTTCCCGCTTCTTCTTTCCCGCCTTCTGCATCCCGTGCCTTCTTTCCCGCCATTTCTATTCTCCAAGTCCTATATAAGACCACCTAAACTTCAGTTCTAGCTCATTGTATCTTGCCAAACATGGCACCTCTTGATCCTAGTTGGAAAACACTTATATCCGTAGAGGTTTTCAAGGCAGCCTGTAGATTTAGAAGGAATGGTGAGCAGGTTCCATTTGACGAACTTGTCAATAGCCCTAGCCTTCTCCTTGAGGTCACAACTGATTACAATCGGAGGAAGTCGACATGCCCATCTCGCACCTGGAAGGAGGTCCAGGCAGAACTTATCAGGATCAATGGGCATTGGACAGATATAAAGGAGAGAGGAGAAGATATGAGCTGGCGGATTCAACATACCGCGCTCTGGATCAACGACAACCACAAAGAGGAAGATATCTTCATGCCTAATAACTGGGTCAAGAAAGGGGCATCATCGAAGAGCAAAGAAGCTGCCTCGTTGAAGCCCAAGGGCGCTGCTTGCAAGGGCAAAGGACCTGCAGCGTCAAAGTTTGACGACGACGATGACTTCATGCCTAGCAACTAGGCCAACAAAGCTTCTTCAAGAAAGGGCAAGAGAGTCGCCAAGCCTTAGTTATTCGTACTATATTTGTATCTTAATTCTAGTTGTCCCAAATCATGTATCTTTATTTTAGTTTGCGGTATGTAATACCGATGTATCACGCACTTTCTATATTTTAGTTTGCGGTATGTAATACCGATGTATCACGCACTTTCTATATTAATATAAATGTTACTTCCAATATATATTGAGAAATATTACTCAAAGATAAACTATCTGAAACATTTGCCACGACAAAAAACACTACAAACTAATGAAAATAGCGAGTAGTCGGGTGCGCGTTGCCTAAAACAGTTCAATGGGACGCCGGCGGGGTGCGCATAGCCACCAAACGGACCGTCGAGTCCGGCAGATGTGACAATTAAGGGCCTGTCACACCCGCCCGATGTGACAACAGCTTCTTCTGTCCGCCGACCGCGATTGCAGGCGGGCTAGGAATCGGCCCCGTCTCCAACCAACCGGTCGCATCCGCCCGATGCGAGTTGTACTAATCGCATCCGCTGGACAGGACACTGCCCTAGATTTGAAATAGCTGAAAAAATCGTATTATTTGTGTAATAGTTGAAAAAGTGCAATATTAAGAAAAATTCGCTCCATGATAGTCAGTCAACCAAGACTCTGTCACAATCACGGTCCGATCAGGCATTTCACCCATCTTTCCGGACTGTAAAGAGAAAACACGACAATTTAGCAAAACTTGCTAAAGTAAGACAAAGAATTATAGCACTAAGTATATGATCAGAATATTCTCATTTGAATACCCATCATAATTCTTAGAGAATTTCTTATCTTAACGACTCTCGGCTCCTACAGGCTATTCCCATTACTAGGTCGTCCAACCTAAGGTCGAAGCATTGCTCTAATACCAGCTGCGGTGACCTAGCGCACTACTACATGTGTAGTGTACAAGTCGTTGATATAATGCTCACGAAAGTCCCCTTCCGTAAATATAACATCCCTTAGAGTGGTACAACAGAAACATTGCGAGTCCGCAATTTTACGTGTTCATAGATACCAACCAAAAGTGTACAAAAGCTTTGAGATCATCCTCGGTCCATTGAGGAGTCTCATTTGAAAACCAGCTCAAACTAGCAAATCTAATTAGTAATGGTAGTATAAGGCATAGCACCACTACGAGCATGAGCAACTTATTTAAGAACAGCCGCTAAGCTCCCTTAACTATCCTATAGTTCTATGCTTCAGTGTCCGGTTCCTTGTCACTAGTTCCGTAAACGATACTGTAGTCCACTCCTTCTACTCCTCCGAAAAGATCCGGCTCCTTGTAGTATTGTTCCTCACTATCATCACAAACATCTTCGCTATTCTCACAATCTTAAGCAAGGGTTTCCGAGGATAGATTGAGTATAGGCATACTCAGCAAGTTCTATGGAAATGGTGTTTCATGCTAAATAAAACAATAGCTTGGAATAAGGAATTCCAAACATATGCAAGTTTTGGAAAACAATTTTTGTTAGATGAATCCAAGTTTTAATTTCATAAAAACTATGTTCATCAGTCTTCGCGGGTTGTTAGAACTTTTGCATAGTTTCTTTCCACGCGGCGTTCGCAATTCCTTTCTCGGAATAGGGAGTAACATGTCACAATTCTATACACTCTGCAGAGGTGCGCTAATTTGCCCACAAATGTCCTTGGCCCTAATGCCAATATCATACTTCCTTTAGTAATCCACCCATTGCAATTAATCCGGACCTTGGTTCGAACCAATCACCCTCTCCGCTAGAAGACATTAACCGTTACTCTGCAGCATAGAGTAGGGACGTTTACCATGGGATCCCACCCATTGATTTTCCCCAAAAGGAATCTCAATCCGGCTATGCCTCCGAGGATATACGAAACTCGGAAGTAACTTCTGATTCCTTTGTCCCATACCAAGTTCTGTGGTCAGCGTGATTTACAGTGCTTTGGAATGACTGATAACAGGTGTTATTAAATCCTAGGCATTCCCGGTATAATGGAACCTCCACCATACGATGCTCCGATCGTACACCCAATTCGTGGTTCCATCAGCCACAAATTTTATTTGAAAGTAGTACTTTGATGCAAGTGGTATGAAATACTACTAAATTGGTACTTTTGAAAATAATCAACAAAATGAGCAATAGTGAACTTGCCTGACAACTGCAAGATAATGCAGTTCGAAGGTTTTAATTGACCCTGGACCTCGGGTTCTGAATACCATTGTCCGAATAGAAGACAATGTTTTAAAACCCAAATGATTTGAAAAGATTACTTGCAAAAAACATAGTTTTGATAAACCCTTCCTGTGTTTTTGAGTGATTTGTTATTTGAGTTTCTTGTTGATCATATGAATTTTCCTTTAGAATTTTCATATGAATTTCACTTTAGAATTTTCATATATCCAAAAAATTCTTTTGTTGTTCATAAGGGATATACTGCTTCGCTATAGAAAGACCCATTGAACTGAAGCACATCGTTGATCGAACAATCGGATGAGCTATGAGCCACCAGAAGGATCGCGGATAGCCAGAACTCTATGAAAAATCTTTCTATGCCACAAAGACAGATATATTGCAAACTTAGAAGAAATTCCAATTTATTCTTCTTAAGTTGATTTCAATTCATATACTATTTTGAATATTCATATATTCAAAATGGTACTCTTTAGCTTGAAATAATAATATCCAAAAATTTGTAAAGTATTATTCTTGTTTTTGTTCTCTTTTGGTACTTTATTAATACCCAAGTCATTTATCAAAGGAATAATTGAATTTTTGTTTTCAAAGCTTCACACAAGTGACAAACATCATTCAAGAATTTTCTTGATGTTGAAAAGGTATTTTGATGATTATTTGAATTATTATTTAAGTTTTTCATCTCATTTTATCAACAAAACAATGGTTAAATATTTTTATTTCTAACAATTTCATCTATTGACATATTTGAGTTATTCACAATTTTAGCTTTCCAAAAATATATTTTCATAATTTTTGGACTCTTATATAAAAAGATACTGTAGTTTTATAGTTAAGTCCCTGGTTTAAAAACAAATAACAATTAAACCCTCCAGGTGGGGCCCACTAGTCAGACCCCTTCGGTCAAACTGACCGAGCCGGTTTGGTCAGACCGAACCACTCACTCACCCCCCACCTCTCCCACTCGCTCCCGCGATGTCCATGGCGACTGCGTCGCCCGCGCCATTGCCAGCGTGCGTTGGTCGACTCCGGCCATCGCTGACCTCGCCGCTGCCGCCAAAGTGATCGCCTCCTTCTGTTCTACCTTCTCACCAGAGGAATCGAGCTGGGTGCTTGGTCGTGTCCTTGCACATCCTCTCTAGATCCGCTAGGGTTTCGATCTCAGTGTTCGTCACCTCCGAAGAGCTTGGGCCTCTCCCCTTGGCTAGGCCAAGCCTCTCGGCTCTCTGCTGTGACCCTAGGTCACTAGCTTGAGCAGCCTCGAGGAGCTCCTCCTTGATGACCTAGGCCGTAGCCACAACCACCTCTCCTTCACCTCCAATGGAGCTTGGCTCCATTAACAAGTAAGTGGCTTCACTCTCCTCTCTCTCTCGTGCTCTGTTACTTCTCTAGCTAGCCCCTTGGCCCCCCTTGATTTCCCCCAATTTGGGAATTAGGGTTTCGGTGTACTAAAGCAAATCTTCAGTTCATCGATGCTTGGCTGGTTTAGGATGCTTTGGCTAGTGTTACTATGCTTACTGGTGTCTAGTAGGAATCTAGGAACGAGTATTTGAGCTTATTTGCTTACTGTGAAATCTAAACTCTAAATTTTCACTGTCTCTGACAGTGTCAAGTTCATACACTGTCAGTAAGCTCTGGGATGTGCTCTTATGTTTCTACTGCTCTTTACACTATGATTATTCACTGCTAGTACTTTGTTCTCTAGTTTGTTTGCTTAAAAACCATGAACTCTGAATCTTCATTCAGTGTTCTGTCAGTTAACTTGACAATACATTCAGAATATTTGGCTTGAGCAAGTACTCATACACATGTAAGAATACACCAATTGCAGCTCTTAGAGCTTGAAATTATCATTTCCTTCCAATTCTTAACACAATTTTTTTTGAATCTTAGGATTCAGAGACCTAGATGCAAGTGTGTTATAGATTATGATGAAGTAAGCAGTCACTTTATGTGATTGCCACTTCATCTTCCTCCTTGAGCTTATACAAACAATCTTAATGGCTATGCCTTGAGCATGGATGTGCTGTTTCTCCATTGGAGAATTGAACAACAAGCTTGCAAAGGTAGGTGCTACCTCTCCCTCTCTGCTTAAAACATGAATTCTAGTATACAACCTTTGGAGTTTCCAAGGTATGCTTGGGCAGTACTTCTCTGCCTTGATGATGATGTGATGATCTTGAGCAGTACTTCTCTGCCTTGGTTCAATTTGAGCAACTCTTCATTGCTCTGGTCCTCCTCCTACCTACTAGTGTTCAAATGGTGGTTTGGGATACTCACCAATGGCGAGCTTGCTCCTTTTCTAACTCCCAGCCTCTGGCTTGGAAGATTCTATGAGCTTTTGCTCTCAACCTCTAGCCTCTAGCCTCAAGGTTTTCTTATGAGCTTGCTCTGAGAAAATTATGAGTGAATTTGTGTGGAAGAAGGGGGTATTTATAGGGTTGGCCAATCATTGTGGTGTTGACACCTATTTACATGCATTTGGTGACTAAGGTGCTTGTGGACTGTTCTAAACCGCCTCTCTATGTTGGATTCTAGCCCAAATTCATGATTTTCATGAATCTGTTAATCATGGGTGACTTTTATATTCATTTCCCCAATCAGCTTGCTAAATATTTGTGTCTGGTTACTAAGTTTGTGCTTTTTGAGATGATGTCCACCTTTGGTTGCTAATATGTTGATGGTTTTGGTCTCTGGCTTAGCATGGATGCTAATCACTTCCTAATCTTGAGTAGCAAGATCTTGATCCTATAATTACTAGATATATTTCTTTGAGTTTGATTAACTATGGAATCCTGGCTAGGGTACTTTTCTGATGCTTTCGTTCATTGCTATATATTTTCTCTGTTGGAAATATTCTAAATGCTACTGTGGCTTTATCTACTATCATGTTTTTGTCTGAAGTATTTCCTAGATTTAACTAGGTCATCTAGCTAGCCTACTTGTTATAATTCTTGCTATTGCTATTCCGTTTCTGTCTCAAACTTGGATACTTGATTCTTAACTGTTTGCATGCCCTAGCTGTTCAAGTCCAGAACTAGTTTCTGGTCCTTGATAAAAATGGATTCCAAATAAAATGGTTGACCCTAGGTCAAACCAATATTCTAACTATAACAAAAAGTTTTTGTAGTGTCTTTGGTTGCAGGTGAAGAAAAGAAGAAGAAGATGGTGAAGATCAAGATAGATAGGTGTAGTCTAGGGTTTTCTTCTTTTTCTTTTTATTTGCAGTTTTTGTAATCTGACCACTTGGTGGTATGTAAATGTACATATGTATGATTCTATTGAATAAAGATTCTTTTTATCTATCATATGCAACTTGTTTCATATTTTTATGATTTTTCTATAAGTTGTTGTGTATATTTGAATTTGACCTTAATTACAATTTAAATTTAAATTTTGAATTTGAGCTCAATTAATTACTTTGATCACCATGGTTTGTTATTGAAGTTATATACTTCATTTTAGTGAAATGTGTTGTTTATAATAATTATCCCCCACATCTTGTTAAGTTCAAACATTTTAAATTTGAAATTTGATTCAAATTCCAGAGATTAAATATGACCCTAGTCAAACTTCACCATTTGAACCTCAAAAAAAATAAGTTTTTGAAAATTCACCTTTTTAGAGAACTGAATTGCAAAACTAAAATCTTAAATCTACCCCTTCCCCGGGTCTTATATATCGAGATGTTACACACTGTCAAGGGACGATTTTGCAAGAATGTTTGTTACTCTATGGGCGATCTAGTATGCGAGGCGTAAGATCATCCATGAAGAGGTGTTCCAAAGTCTGTTATCAACCCATCTTTTCATCGAAAGCTATCTCCGGGACCTAGCAATTTCACACCCAAGCAAGAAGAATGATGGGGCGGGTACCAGAGTTTCGCACCCGCGATGGATTCGTCTTGAGCCGGGCTGCGTGAAGTTCAATGTTGATGCGGCAATGGCAAAGAATAAACCCGGGGGCGCAGTGGGGGTCGCGTGCCGCAGTGAGACGAGTACCTTCATGGGCGCCTCGGCTCTTACCATCCCGGGCATCTCTGACCATGCGGTGATGGAGGCCTCGCGTGCCGGAGGCTCTTGCCCTGGCGCAAGACCTTCATGTTGGCAGAGTTACAATCGCTTTAGACTGTCTAGGGGTTATTAACGCGCTGAAACAACCTTTCGAGGGCAGCTCAGCATGGTTATGAAGGAGCTGCAGGCAAGTGCAAGATGTTTGGCGGAGGCCGCCTTTAAGCATGAAAATCGCACTTTGAATTCTCAAGCGCATAGATTGGCACATTTTGTTGTTTCTTGTAGTCTTGGATGACAGGTTTGGCTTCTACAGCCCCCTGCCGGTCTTTGTATACATAACAATGTTTAATATCAATAAAGTGCCATGATTCCCTAAAAAAATTAGATATATAAGATTCTTTGTTTGGACGTGATACCCATATTTATGCTTATCAATGACATCTTGTGTGTTTGCATGCTTTTAAATTATTGTTTGTTCTTTATTAACACCATGTTTATGAGAGAGGGAGATCAAGTGAAACTATGATCCTCAGTCTAGTTTTTAATTATAAGAAGTTCTCTAGTTACTTTTGCACTGTTTAACTTTCAGTTCCTTAAACCTAAAAATCACAAAAACCTTGTTATTTACTTTGCTTTATTTTGGTTTTATAAATTTGCAAGCTGTTGGCGTCTAACAACCACCACAGTTAGTTGGAAACGCAAAGCTATTTGTTGAGTGTTGCAGATTGTGTGAATAGCGAGGAAAAAGAACCAACCTCAGGCTTCCCGAGAGTTCGATAATTACCCTGAGTCACCTTTGTGAGAGAAAACTTCTCTTGTTGAATCACTCTCACTTAGAGTCCCAAAAAATGACATTTTAAAGAATAGAGTTGCTGTCATCATCAGATGACGTCTAGTTCCATCTAGATCGCTACCATGCGGATCCACGATGTACGCAGAAAGACACGCGCTCCATCCACACATGTCCACGCAGACGCATTCGTGATTCAAGTTTAGTCGACTGATGGGTCGTGCCGAACGTATCGGTTTGGATGGGTCACACCGCTAGAGAGTGCACGCCGGACGCGCACATCCGATCAGACCTTTCGGACATGGCCGAACCACATGGCCCGTGCGCTGGAGATGCCCTTATGAATCTCACAAACGGATGATATGATTTTTTTTTTAAATATGTTGTGTATTAATCAAAAACATTGTAATTGTTACAATCTTCCAAGGCCGCTTTCGACGCGCAGGTCGGCACCGCACCTTGTAAAACACCACCACACAACACACTACGGCTTAATTGGCACATGTTATGTGCTACTTTATTACAAGATCTCTGAATTTTTGAGATAATAACTTGTCGATCCGGAGGCTTCAGTAAATTGAATTCCTTCGCGATTAGACACACTTCCGAGCGGTTGCAGCTAGTCTGTTTAAAGCAGTCTACAACAGCTGCACAGTTTGTTTCATGGATTAAATCCTCTGGTAAATTGTTGATTTCTCCAACATTATTGTCATGTAACACTGCATCCCATGAGCCCTTCTTTTCTTCACTAATGAAGCTTGCATCAACGTTGCATTTTACATATCCATCAGGAGGTTTTCTCCAGGCTCATTCTTCTCTGTATTTTCTCTCCAAGACTTGTCCTTTGTGCTTGTGTTTTGTTTCTGCTTTGCCTTCCTTTTCCTATCAATTTTGTAACTACCTTTCTCTAGATTGTGCAAGGTGGCTAGATAGTTTTGTAAGTAATTAACAGAATTTTGGATGGAAGCCTTACCATCGCCGAATATGAGATTATTCCTATGATGCCACGCCCTCCACCAAATAAACATAAGTTTATCTCTCATCTCTTGGTTCAGTTTGTCCAGGAGCAGAAGTACCCTTTCATTCCCTGTATAAGCTAGATCCTTCTCATGTGGTAGATTTCATACCTGGGCCATTCCTTCTCTTAGAGCTTTAGCCCTCAATTCATTGTAGCATGATACCCAGTTTCTTCCTCCATGCCACAAATACTACAGGTAGGTAGCACCTTTGGGAGTCTTCTACTCCTATTAACCTGAGCTGCTAAACTGTTTGTGGCAAGCCTTCGAGTAAAAAATCTTTATGATTCTGGTCGTCATGTGTGGCTTATTGCACCTTACTTGGAGCACATTCCTATAAACATTTTATGTGAGAACTAAAGTCTAGCAGGTTGGTCAATAAAAAATGAAAGTGCACCCGAAACGGATACACTACCATTTGTACCACCCAAACACACAACTTGCAAGATATATACACGAAAAGAACAATTTGTTGCAAGATGGAGTATGTCTGATGCAATCATGGAGTTACCTCGTAGAAATGGATACAGAAACCCGCGCAACGGTCGCTCGTTGGGTCGTCTCGATCTGTGTGGTCTCCCGCACCGCACCGCACGACGCGTACAGTGCACCGGGCACGCGAAACCGAGCGGGAGATCGAGACCTGGCACCGGCGCACGCGGGCGACAAAGCGAATCGGTACACTCCACTCGGGCGGTGCCACGCCAGGGATGACTCAGCGGTAATCATCCTCGCTCGCGGGCCCCGACGGAGACGCGGCGCACCAAGGCATGTCGGCATGTCGCGCCGATCGCGCGCGGCCGGATCCAGAGCTCGGTCCCGCCCCGCCGATCAGCGTTTCTATGCTAATCATTTTTTTCAACAAATAAAAGGTACTTATAATAAGAAGAAGGAAAAAAGAGCAAAGTTCCGCTACGTTGATCAAGATAACACCCAAAATCCAAATTCTCGAAAAGCTACATCTTTAACAAGTAACAGTGTACAAGCGTCATTGTCGTCTGATTGTAGATTAAAGATTTTTTTATTCTAAAAAAAGTTCACACTTTTTTAAAAAAAAATCTTTAACACAGCTGACATAATTAATTAAAGCCAAACCTTAAGTTTTAATTATGAAAGAAAAGATAAGACTTTGTACTTCTCGTGTGCTGCCGCCATTTGTCAATGCCACTTCGATGAGTCACAAATTATATAGCAAATTTCTATTCGCGTCGAAGACTAAATCTATCATTGCTAGTCATCACACATCAGCTGCCATATAATTTTCTGGCTCTAACTTCACCATAGTCATTGCCCTCTTTTGTAGGCGCCGCCCTCGACCGCCACCAGTGGAGTCGTCGTCGCGACCAATTTCCCTAGCACCTTCGGCACCAGATGGCACCACCATCGCAGCCGATGCCAGATTTCCTCTAGGTGGCGCCTAGGGTTATCGTCGGGTGGCCCGAAGGGAGCGATACGGGACGGGATGTTGTCTCCCGCTGCAACACTGATATACATCATCCTAAATTGGGGAGAATTTCACTTCTGTCCTCTGCACCAATCACATAACCATTAAGCATGAGCAGTAGGATTTTGAATTGTGGATAAAGAATTTTTTTTGGTCCTCTAAATAAATTGCATGAGTTCGAAGAAACCTTGAAGATCAAGTATAAATAATAAGAACCTAAATTCACATTAGTAATAGATTTGTACAACCACTCTCTACCAATTGAGCTAGGCTATAATTTTCTGGGAAATCCACTTTGGTTCATGGGTGTAGATGCACCCATTATAAAAAACATATTTAAAATGCTTAAAAATATCAAAAAAATATATTTTGATATACATCTAGATATTTTATATTCATTTATGAAATTTTATGAGAAAAGAACATTTTTTGTGGCCTCTGTAAGAAAACAAATTTTGGTGTTCCAATATTATTATTAACGTGATCATTTTTTATCTTTTTTTACATATGCCACAAAAAATGTCTTTTCATCACAAAACTTTGTGAGTGAACATAACTTATTCAGATGTACACTGAGATTTTTTTTGTCTTTTTTTTTGAAATTTTAAAATATATTTAAAATATTTTTTTATAATAGATACATCTAATCATATGAGCCAAAACACCTCCTCTCATAATTTTCCCTGCTAATCGGCTGTAGACTTTTCACCAAGGTGCTGACGGATCTTATCCGTACATTTCCATAGTCTTCTCGTGTAAATCTGCACACGTGTTGCGCACTTGCGCTAGACGGAGTCTTTTGGTTTGACTTGCCCACGCCTGCCGCCAGACGACATGATTCTGCATCTCGATCCAGAGCACGTGCCTGCAAGATGCGGTCATCGGTGTTCCCACCACGCAAACTAATTTCACGTAGGGAGCATATACTTACCATCGACATCGAATATCCGTGTTTCAATAAATAAATACCATCGATTATCCGGTAAGTTTTCTTAACTACTAGTGTAGTCTGCTTCGTCACCTATGCTTTGGGTAATTTTGTACGCCTACAAGATAGCTAGATAGTGGAATGCTTCGATTGCATTGACATGAACTCCACCAGCATAAGAAAAAATAACACATGAGCTATCATGATGGGGGTAATAGCCAAGATTTTTTTGTTTCAAAGAAGAAATGCCCATGCTCAAGATTTTAAACAGGGTCAATTGGTTTGACCATGGTCAAGTGGCGCATGTTAGCAATACAAGAAGAAACATATTGCATTCACTTCTATAAGAGTTGTCATTTTAGACAAGACTATAGACAGGGATTTTAAGAGCACTTTTAGGGTGCTCTAGCTTACCCCTAGGATGCAAGAAGAATATGTGATCTGAGTCGCCCATTGATCGAGGGTACATTTGAACAAAAATGTTTTCTTGCTATGACAAGTGCATTTGAGCAAGCCCTTTTAGGATGCTCAACCACCCCGAGGAGGGGGGGGGGTGGGGGGGGGGCAGGGTCGTGTGATTAGGGATCTGATTGTGTTGCTCGGGAGTAGCGAAGTGGGGGCTTTCCAAATTTTGGATATGTATATCTTTTCGTATATGTTATTTTTCATTTCTTTTATAATAATTCTATTACAGACCACACAATCAACGGTGCCCACCACAACATTACCGTGTCGTTGAATTCCACTATAATCACGCATGCCACACCGCCCAAGGAAGAGGAGCCATGTTGACTTGACTCAATGTTCGTGTCGAGCACCTTTACCTTTGCAAGGCAAGATCATAGTTGCTCAAGGCAAGGGAGAAACAGATCTCCATGCGATGATGTGAAGGTTTTGAAACCCATAACTAGGCACCGGAGAGAAATATTTGTCGTTTATCACATACATTGCTCAAGCTTGCTCAAGCCTGCAATGACATTTCCTACTTGGCCCCTACCAACTAACCGGCTAGCAATACCACCGAGAGAAGGGGAGGAGGGGGCCTTAACTCTCGGAGGGGTGTTGCTCCTTTAAGGTTTGCTACTTGTTACATGCCATCACCCTTAGACATTGTCAAGAAGGAGTGGAGTAGTTTGTTGGGATAAATGTAGTCATTTTAAGCGGAGCTATATAGGGGAAGCAGAACTCGAGCCTCACCAACCATTTTTTTCATTGGAACACGAACCATGAAACTACGTCATAAACGAACACATTCTTTAGAGATGTGTCGATCAGACGAATCTGTTCCTCGGGATCTCAACCACCTGGCCTCTTGGGACCACACCATAGACATCATCCATGAGCAAGGAAGAATAAGGCAGAGCTGATCTATATGATGAGATCAAAGTGGAGCCGTATGAGGGACCAAAGCAGAGCCATTTAAAGGAGGACGCAGAACCGAAACACCTTCATTGCATTGACCCTAGGAACACAATCGTTGCGCATGAACATGTTTTTGGAACAATGTTGATCAAGCGAACGCGTTCCATGGGACCTCAACCTTTGGCTCTCGCCTCCTTGAAACCACGTCCCAACCACCATTTCGGAGAAAGGAGGAGTGAAACGAGGCATGATGAAACCCATAGGAGGTGGGAAGAACATGAAAACAACCGAAGAAGGAAAAAAAACAAAAATCCCCCCCCTCCCATTAGATACCTCCCATAGTAACGAGTGCGTCGTTTTGTTTTCCGGGCTCCATGGAGCCTGGTTTTGAATTTTTTTTATATTGGTATTTTGAAGTTTTAAAAAATTTGGAGAAAAATCTTGCATGTAGATGGTCATGAATTCTACCCGTATGCAAAAAATCAACCCACAATATTACGTACTCTGGGCTGTGTAAAAAGACAAATTTCTAGATCTGAAACATGAACAGTGTAAATTTTAAACACTTCCAAGCTGGTCAGTATTTGTCATTTTTGTGTAGATCGGATTACAGCCTATTTCGTATTAAGATTTTGCAAGACCGTAAAGTACGTTGTTGCCAACATATAGGATTTTTGTTTAGAATTTTTTGAAACTTCAAAATATCAATTTCAAATAAATTCAAAATCAGGCTCCCCATGACCTAAACTGATTTTCCGCCATAGTAACTCTTTTTTCAAACCGAAATACCGCTAATTCAACATTCGGGTTAGCGTGGGCACGTCAATAACTATTCCATCTCTCTATTTTTTTACTTGTTTAAAATATCAAAATTTAAGAAAATTGTTCTAAAATTTATAAATTATTAGTCTGAATGAGAAAAATAAAAACAATTTGTTTTCTGCTCTGCTCTCCCCGTCAAAATCCATCTCTTCGACCGCGATTTTTCCTCTCCACCATCCCGGTACTTTTCCTCTTGCTCTCATCTATCCATGTTCTGATCTCGAAAGCTCCAACCCGGCTCAATGCGGCTATAAACTCTCTCATAGTCCTCCACCGCTGTGCCCTAGTGCTGCCGCCGCAGTGCTGTCGCTTAGCGTCACCACCGAGGCCTTACCAACAACCCATCCTCCTCTCGCGCGCGTCGCCGCCCTCGCCGTTCCCTTTTCTACATTGGTTTTTGAGGTACGAGCTTAAGCCATCCAGTGATTACTTAAAACCCAAACTGGCCTTCAATTTTTTTTGCTGCTCATCGGCTCACCTTGTAGATCCCCCCGCCAGCGGTCACCCTCACGATTCGGTTCTACAGACTACGTCTGTGGTTGTAGGCCTTGATTAGTGTAATTCACCTAATTGGGAGTCTGTGAATCGCTGCCATTCCGTAAGATCCCCATTTTTTGATATCCTGGTGATTGTAGCAGGTTCGTGGAATGGGATCAAAATCTGTGGACGAAGTGCTTGATGCCGCCGCCGCCGGGGTTCACTACTCAGCATTCCGCTTAGAAGAGCTGGACCTCCAAGCCACTTTGTCCGGGGTGGAGCAACCAACCACATCAGGCTTGGAGAATGGACACCAGGAGCCATTTGTCATTGGTCAGTAGTGCCGATTGCTGCGCGGAAATGGATAAATCTGGACTGATGTGTATCCCGTAGCCTATTTGTTCCCAAATGTGCCCGCACCTTGATCTGGTTTCGGATTGCAGGTGTTGCTGGGGGTGCATCTTCAGGTAAAAGTACTGTATGCAAGATGATCATTGATCAGCTGCGCGATCAGCGCGTCGTTGTTGTTACCCAGGTTCGTATATTACAGTCTGGGTTTTGTTTATGATCGCAGTTTCCTTCCTATGGTACTTACACAACCACTTCTTATGTTATTATTAAGTGCAAACGATGTCATTAATGTCTTCCTGTATCTCATTTGTACTATGTCTTTATGATATTGAGAATTTGAGATGAAATATATCAACATCGCTGTTCTTTTTCTTACCTTGTTCCTGATGTCATGCATCACAACTACAAAAACCTCACATTTTGTAGTAGCTAGAGGTTTGCATGTCTGGAGTAACTGGATGGGACTAGGATGCTGTAGTATGAACCAGAAATATGCGCAGAACAAACCAATTATGATTGCAAAGCTATCGCTGGAGCACCAACTTTATTTGAAATTAAGTTGTACGCTAATTTTTGTATAATTTATTCTGTAATTTTAGCACTAGTACTGGTATGTTGCAATAGCATCATACTCTGATACTTTGCTGATATTGTAGATATTGGTAAGTTTGTGAGCATGAGCAAACAGTAGTCAAAATCTATTGCAATATATTGCTGGAGCCGAAAAGAGGAAAATCTTTGATATATTATTGTAGATATTCAAGATGTATTATCTTCTTTGTTGGTAGCCATGGCCATTGATTAATTAAGACTCTAGTCTTTCATATTTCTAGTTGCTCCTTCATTACTTCTTTGTACTGGCATTGTTGAGCTTTGCTTGCTACTTTATCGATGCTGTATCTGAAGAATTAGCCATATTTAAAAATCTCTTAATGTGGTTACTTGTGATGATCTCATGCTGTCATTTTTGTATGCATTTTTATCGGATAACCATTGTTATTTCGTATACAGAACACATGCTCTTAATGATCTGTACTGTGTGAAATTACAAAATATAGTTTGATTTTATAACATGCAAGTTAAGTTCAAATATTTACCAACCAACATATGATGCTATATTTCTGGACAGCAAAATATACCCCTCAATGGTAAATATCATATTGTCACCATATGCTATTTTCAACCGTGCAAGCAATAAGACTGCCTATCTCAAATATCACAGGAGTCTTTTTATTATGGACTGTCTGATGAGGAATTGGTCCATGTTCATGACTATAACTTCGACCATCCAGGTAGAGTGCATGCTTTCACTAGAATTTATGTCTTAGTATGCCGCTGACAAGAGATGCAAACTGATTTTGCTGCCGCCACTGCCGCTTTTGTCCTATTTCAGATGCGTTTGATACGGATATGCTACTTTCTTGTATGGAAAACTTGAAACATGGCAAAGCTGTTGATATTCCTAATTACAGCTTTAAAACATATAAGAGTGCCCCACACGCAAGGAAGGTACAGTTTTACTTTTCATTCTATTCATGATGTATCCACCTGGTAAACTGAAGGTCTCCTGGTCCCTAGTTGGCTTTACAAGCCTCACGTTTCTGAGTCCAATCTATATCTGCCCATTGTACATGATATTTACAGTGTTATGTCTCTTTTAATGACAGCTTCCTCAAAGTTAACAAGTATCATTGTGAAATATAGTGTGTGCCAAGATATCTTTGTATAACATTAAACCCGCTCTTTGCTTCATGATTTCATCTTTCAGTATTTTCTCCAAGAATACCAGTTTACTTCTTTCAAATTTTTGAAAAACAAAATTTATTCATATTTAACCATCGGTATTTTGTTGAGCAACCCTAATTCTATTACTGAATGCCAGGTTAATCCTTCAGATGTAATTATTTTGGTAGGAATTCTAGTTTTTCATGATTCACGTGTCCGTGATTTGATGAACATGAAGATCTTTGTTGATACAGGTAATAGTTTGCCTGGAAAGATAATTTCAATTACAAGTTCTATTTTAAATTTAACTATAAATTCACAGCAATTTTTGGGTCATTGTCTTGTTCATTTTGATGTAATGTTCCCATATCTTTTGTTATAATCTTGCCAGTCTGTCTGATAAAAGCATTTGAGGGTTTGAAGTCATAATTATCTCATGGTGTGTTGCATGAATTGCATCAGTAGACATACTCAAGATTAATTACCTCTTTTGTTTCAAAGGAATTTCATAAGAATTTTCGATGATTCTATTCGATAGGAGCTTTTCCCATATAGCTTGTTTGGTTTGGAGGATTCAAAACCATAGGAATATTTTCTTTGGACTACTTCGCAATCAATCCCATGTTTTCTTTCGTTTCTATGACAACTAGGGCAAGCACCAAGTCCTTCAAGAAAGTTTCTGTGTTTTCAGTGTGGTCCAACCAACAACATCTGTTATGCATTCCTTTCTATTCCAAGATCCAATTGGCCATGACATCCAGCTCCTACTGGAATCCCGCATATCAAAGATGCCTTAACACTCTGCATTTGTTCTGAATGATGAATTTTATGGGATATCCTTCCAATTTTCTTCACTTATACTTATCGTAAGTCTTGACACTGGAGTTAGTATTGTCTCTAGAGTCTCAGTAGACCACAGCTTTGAATACAAAGAAAGTTGCCTTGTACCATATGCGTTGTATTATGAGAGTGTGTCTCTTTGGCTACTGAATTTGATTCTTATTAACTTTCCAGATGCTGATGTGCGATTAACAAGGAGGATCCGTCGTGACACCATTGAGAAGAGCAGAGATATCAAAATCGTATTAGATCAGGTTACATACCCTCAGCTAGTATCTATTTTCTCCCCCATTAGTTTTGACAACATTCAGCCCATCCATAGTTTCTGGTTTTTCATCACCAAAGAAATTCAAATTCAAATGCTCTTTTTCCTCCAAAAGACAACTTATTATATACACATGTTCTTTGTTTATGCTGATAATTTTAACATTAAATGAACTCTCTTTTTAACAGTACTCAAAATTTGTTAAGCCTGCCTTTGACGACTTTATCCTCCCAACAAAGAAGTATGCTGATATTATCATCCCACGAGGCGGAGATAACAATGTGGCAATTGACCTAATCGTTCAGCATATTCGCACTAAGCTTGGTCAACATGATCTCTGCAAAATACACCCCAATTTGTATGTCATCCCAACTACTTATCAGGTATCATTTTTGCAAATTTAAGAGTTCAAAGTCACATTGTAAATTGAACATAATCTACAATAGATTTTTTATCATGTCATGTCATTATTGATTTATGTATGCTGCTTTCTTTCAGATACGAGGCATGCACACAATAATACGAGATGCTGCCACAACAACACATGATTTCATATTTTATGCTGATCGGTTGATTCGATTGGTCAGTATGCACCAGTATTCAATGATTTTATTTTGTGAATATGGTTTTCCATGGTGGCTTAAACTTCGCTGTGAAAATAGGTTGTCGAGCATGGTCTAGGTCATCTTCCTTTCAAAGAAAAGCAGGTTATAACTCCGACTGGTAAGTAGTATTTCTCTTCTGCTTATCTTCTCCTGGATTATTTTTCATATGCCAGTTGCATATTTAGATGCGTTGGGGTTTCTGTAGAAGAGAGGGGGTGGCTAACCTTGAGGCAGCAGCCATCTGCTGTTATGTTCTTCCTTAGGGTTTCTTTTTTTCGAGAAAACGCAAAGACTTTGCGTTTCTTTTCATTGCATAGAAGAAGTTTCTTACAGAGCAGCCTCAGCTTATATACTATCCCGGGTCAATAGGGTTAATGGGCCACATGGGCTAGGAAGCTAGACATGCTGCTAGATAGGCTGCAACCTATGTAATGTCCAATACCCCCCCCTCAAGATGCGTGATAGATATCTATCATCCCATCTTGTCACAAGCTCAATCACACTCCTTGGCAGCCAAACCTTTTGTTAGGCAATCAGTAATCTGCTGTCCTGTGCTCACATAAATAGATGAAATAGGACATGTCCACATCAAAATGCACAAGCATAAACAAGGATATACTTCCGAGCTCCTTACTCAGATAGGTGTTTTCTGGTGTGTTTAGCATACTTACATGCTTCACACTTAAGGTTGTTTTTATCAACCTCACTCATTACATCTGTAAAGACTTATCTCATTTTATCAAAAGCTACATGTCCCATTCTATAATGATGCATCATAGCAATTTTCTCTTTCTCCAGCAATGCTGCAACTAATGCTGAACCTCCTAGCTTGCATGATTCATCACGGTCCATGTACCACAGGCCTTTCCGCCTCGTTCCAGTTCCAATCTTCCCTCCACTTAGCCTCTCCTGTATACATATCTGTCAACGATTACCCACGAGTCTATTTGACCAACCAGTGCACTTAAGGAGAGTAAATTCACAGGAAATGTAGGTACATGTAGGACCGATGATAGCTTAATATTTCTCGTACACTGAACTACTCTAGTTCCTTTGATTGGCTGACCTGTACCATCAGCAGTTTGAATTTTTTCTTGATGCATTGGAGTGGATGGCCTATACAATAGCAACATGTTTGGAGGCTCCAGAGTCTATTATCCATTCTGAATTTAATCTATGCATAGCTATAGAGGCACGTTCACTCTTACCTTTCATCCGCGTAGACAAAATGGGCAAAGTGCCCAAATCTTGTACCAGTCTGCTGCTCTCCTATCTTCACTTCACTCTGGCCTGAACTAGGTTGTCCTTGCCCTCCATCCATGGCTGACATATTTGCTCTAGCACTCCCTTGATAGTTAGAATACCATGCATTCCTGCCTCTAACTCATCTGTAATTTCCTCGGTCATACCCCCTTCCACGGCCATGTCTTGGAGCAAAACAGTTCTAAATTAGATGCCCTTTTGTTCCACAATTGTGACAATCACATGTCTCCTGCCTATTCGACACATAGTAAGCTGGTTTAGGTACTACCTCCACTTTTTCAATCTGTTTCAGCCAAGTTTCTTCATGTGCCATTACTGCAATGGCCTCTTCCAGTGAATGGAACTTGGGAAGCTGCATTAGTGCAGCCCCACTGCCCTCAAATGCAAGATTCAGTCCCTTCACCATCACCCTTCTGTCCTCAATCCACTTCTTCGCTGTTGACACACATTCAGAATGGGGCAGCGCCAAGGGGGCAATGTGATCCAGATCTGCCCATGCATTTTTCAGCTCTCCCACATATGCCATCACTGGTTTTCCATCTTGAGTCAGATCGTGTATTGTGTCTTCAATCTGAAAGACGAGTGGTGTGAAACGTGTGAGAGGTGGGGCCATTGGCTAGCTGTGTGTGAGCCGTGTGAGATCCGTGTGCTCTTAATACGCAGAGCTGTAACTGAAACTAGCAAGTCTGAAGAATGGAATAGAAACAAAACTCTCCTCACTACTCCCTCTCCCTTTCCCTCTCTCTCTCTCCCCCTCCCTCCCCTGTCCCTGTCCCTGCCTCCTCCCTCCCCCCCCCCCCCCCCCCCCCCCCCTATTTCTATCTCCTTCTATTCCTGAATTCAGACAAGATCCTGAGAACCTCATATTGGCAATCACACCGGCAAGGGGGTAGTTACACGCCAGTTCCCATCTCCATCTCATGCAACCCCTTTTCACTGTAAAAACGATCCCATTTGTTTTTGGGTTAAGGAGAAGTTCAGGTGGATGTTTAAATATCTTTCTTTGAGCTGGGAACCTCAGAGAGATTACACATTGATCAATATACATATTTTCTTCTAAAGGCCCCCCATTTCGAATGAAATATATTTCTTAGATGACCTGGACTTCCACACTTAGCATAACCTGAAAGTAGTATCTTCATTGTTTGCTAAAGACTAGAGATCAGTATATGCAAACCCGGTGCCAATAGCCCTAATCGTCTAAAAATCTCTCTTCTTAATTGTCGAATCAAAATCTAACTCAGGTTCCTTTGATGAACCCACCATATTACGAACATAATATTATATTCAACCAGGTAACTAGGCAAGTGTTGAGCTTCTGTTTTGTCCTTTAAAAGATTCAAGATTTTTCACAGTGATTTCCTATAATTTTTTGGGATCGCTTGCTTTGCTTGCTTAAAATTACATGGTTCAGCATGACAGAGAAATAGCTGCAGAGTTGTTGCAAACACTCTGTGTCATTTATTTGCCTGATAGAGGCAACAATTTATCTACCTCCGTAGTTTCATTCGCTAATAAGCCTGTTTACTGTAGTTATCTGCACTTCTACTCTGTGCAAGTAATTTATAGTTTGCTGTTGTGCACTTATGCATGCAGGATCTGTTTACACTGGGGTGGAGTTCTCTAAAAGGTTGTGTGGTATCTCAGTGATTAGGAGGTACAAACTTTTCCAAAATATTTGATCTTGTACTTTTGAGGTTCTGATTGGTTGAATAAAGGATGAAAAGTATTTGATTTTATGCCGTGCTATGGTGTACGCGTGTAGTATCATTGCTGCTTGTATGCTTGGGATTTGGAAGATTCTACAGGTGCTAGAATTGGTAGTGCTGGGAATTTTCTCCAAGTCTCCTCTAGCTTTGGTGTGTTTTTTTTCGGTGAAGGGTGCTTTATTACTTAAGAGATTTAAGCCATTACTCTAGCTTTGGTGTGTGGGGGATCCTATAGATACAATGGTTATCTAGCGACCAGTGAACACTTTAATTCAATAATACATCTTTGAATAGAAGTGAATAGTCATATTAATGATTTGGTTCAATTGCTTTCCAGTGGCGAAAGTATGGAGAATGCACTGCGGGCATGCTGTAAAGGCATAAAGATTGGGAAGATTCTTATTCACAGGGAGGGAGATAATGGGCAACAGGCATGATTTCATTTACTATCTAATTTTGCATTAGGAATTAGGGTGAAGTTTAACTAGTAAGCTCTTGCAGCTCATCTATCACAATTTGCCGAAAGATATCGCAAACAGGCATGTTCTGTTGTTGGACCCCATACTAGGAACAGGTTTGTTCTTGATTTTTACATATTTATAAACTGTTTTACTTTACATATTTATTAACTCCTGTACTTTCATGTGAACGTGATTATAGTCTCTCTCTCTACATATTTATAAACTGCTCTCCCTCCCTCCCCCTCTCCCTCTCTCCCTCTCCCTCTCCCCCTCTCCCTCTCCCTCTCTCTCCCTCTCCCTCTCTCCCTCTCCCTCTCCCTCTACAAGTTGCTGTTTATGACTTATTGATCTTCTCATACCAATTCACATACATATTCTGGGTTCTCAACGTCGTATTGCCCTTGCAGTGTACGTTAATGTACTCATATTGACTTACTAAGTCCTTCAAGATTTCAATTTTTTAAGTATCCAAGGAAATGTTTCTCCAATAGGCTTGAAATGTTGGATATTCATCTTACATTATCATATCCTCCCTTTCGTCATCATCAGGAAATTCAGCTGTTCAAGCTATATCCCTGCTCTTGAAGAAGGGTGTCCAGGAAACAAATATTATCTTCCTTAATCTTATATCAGTAAGTCTTCTGGAATCATTGAGTATTTTATTTATATCTATTTTGCCATTTTTCAATTTTTCATGTAGACTTTTGCGCCTCGACAATAGTAATCACGTTTTGTTGTTATAGGATCATGGTTCACCAGAACTTATTTTGATCTTGCTATGTTCTACTTGCATTTTGTCGCCTTGAATCTCTAATGTAAATCTATTCACTTAAGTATTTCTCATCATTGTTGTGCATGACTGTCATATTGACTTGGTGTCATATACATTTAGTAAGTATGTGGTCTACCGGTAGTTGAAAATCAATTAACTGTTTACTAAACTGTCTGCTATTGTTCTAGGCTCCCCAAGGGGTACATGTAGTCAGCAAGAAATTTCCGAGACTCAAGATTGTAACATCGGAAATTGAGTTTGGTCTGAATGACGATTTCCGCGTCATCCCTGGGATGGGTGAGTTTGGAGACAGGTACTTTGGAACAGATGATTATGAGTCATCGACACCATTCTTCTGCGATGACAAAAATCGCGTGAGGTGAGCTGTTGTATTTCTATAGATAGACCGAATGGCCTCTTTTATTCAGCGCATTTTATTTGAAAGCTTTATTCAGCGTATTCTACTTTAACACTTACCAGTCTTGCAAGGAGTTAACCCTAAAAAAGAAGTTAACCCCCCAAAAGAAGTTGATCACCTATGGCTTTCCATTACTGTGCAGGCTGTTGTGAGCATTTGCCCAGACATAGGAAGCCTTGCCGTGGCAACACCACCATTTTTCTCCTGAGAAATTCATTTCACCTTGTAACTCAGATCCCATATATTGATGTATTCATTGTCAGAAAAACGTGTATCATGGAACTTTACAAACAGAACTCTTAGCCCATCATAATTGGGTCAATTCCATTTTTGGTGCCAGTGAAGTTCTCTTGGATTTTCTAGAAGCATCTTCTCTTTATAGATGAGAAGCAGCTATACAATGGTCAAATTACATGGTGCACGAGGCTCCAACGCGTTATAAACAAAGCTACTTTTATGAATTTCCAAGATATCTAGCTACTTTTGCCTGTTTAAAGAGACAGAGGGAGTAGAAAATAGGTCAAATTTGAACTGTGTGATATTTTTCTCTATTTTTTTTAAAAAAATCATTTTATGATTACAAAGTAATCATTTAATAGTATAAGATAGAGTTTTGCAAGTTTCAACCCCTTGCTACGAATGGTCATGCATGTAGAAAAATTTGACCTATTTTTGGAAACTATGGGGAAAAATTGCAGAACTTACGCATTGGGTCCATTTATGTGTAATAGTTGCAAGGAAAAATGATACGCATGAATTTTGACATATTTTGTAAAAGAACTTACAAGACAGACTATCATGTATGAACATCCATGACTTTTGAGCCACATGTTCATGAACATGTCCATGACATAGTTTATGATAATGTGTCATATTTGGTACAAAGTTGCATCTTGATATGACCAACAATAGTCTTAAAGGATTTTCATTTTTTTGCACAAAAATATGTTTTTTTTCATTTCTGCGTGCAATAAATAAATTTTTTGTGAAGCAAGGGCAAAGAATATGGTGAAACTGGCACTACTCCAACTTTCACTCCTACTGCATCACATTTGATGGATAATTCTAAACTTTCCAAATAATAGGGAGGGGGTCGACCTCCAGCGCCGGCTAGCTGTTACTCCTGGATCGCTCGCTGGGAGGGACACATGAGTCGGGGATGAAGCGTTTCCACACACGAGCCACTTGAAAACTTGTGTTTTCCACACAACTTTATCTGATGGTAGACTTGTGTTAAATAGGTTGATTTAGCAGTCTTTTCAATATTTTGTAGTAAAAAAGGATGGACATTGTTGCAGGTGGTACAAATAGATATCCCTTGCTTTACATATGTTATTTCTATTCATATTTATTGCTTCAGATAAAATTTCATTATCTATACCTAATAATAAAGGACGTAAGGTTTCCGTAGTTCGTTCGTCCAACACTTTTTTAGACAAATTTACCCCTAAAATTTAGAGTAATAACCCTCCATTACCACCTGTAAGTGAAAAAAACATTTCAATCGCCCGATCTATCGCTGGGTGTGGTCTTCGACCTGGTTCCTTCCGTGTCAAGTTTTGTCCCGCGTTCGTTCTATTAAAACCACACGTCATGCCCATGGCTAAGGCCCAATAACATGGAAAGAAAAAGACTAGAAAAAAATCCAGATCAAAGTTCAAATACAATACAAACTCGAATCCTCACACAATTGGGGCCAATAAAAGCCACCTATTCTGTTGCATATCATCGCCAAACAAATCAATGGCGAGAAATCGACGCGATGGAATTAAAACATGGCACCAAATCGCCGCGACTATGCTTCTACTCTGATCGGGAGGAGTTTGGATGAAAAAACGGCAATCAGTAAATTGACTACCGGGAACACGAGGGATAGGAGCCCAATGAGGATAACGTCGGTTTGCACGATGAGACCACGCCGTCAGCGTCTTACCATTGCCAAAGACAACCACTACTACCACGAGAACGACACCAGGCTGCTCGAGGAGGCCACGCCGCCTGCGGACCACCATGACGGACAGACGAAGACGAGGACGAATAAGAATTCTGAGTCGGAGAAGGACGAAGTGGGGCTTCTCGAGGAGGGATTGGAGTCGGATGAGTGCTCAAGTTCAGAACTGGCTAATTGGCCAAGCTACTGTTGGTGAAACCAACAGGGGCTAGACTAGACACCGCCTTTGTCCTCGGACAACAAGTTCCAATCCCGGATGGCGAACTTGACCCTAGCACCAGCACCCGTTCTCTGTTGTCTTACATATACCCAGCTTTCCCGGCCACGCGTGCGCGCTGCCATCGTGCCTCATCTTCTCGGACATGCCCCGACCGAGCCTGGTGTCCCGCCGACGCCCGTGTCGATGGACAGATACAGAGCGGTGCATCTGCCACAGGTGGAGAAGGAGGGGCGTGCGACGGGGCTTCACCAGTCGTGGCGATGAAGCGGGAGCATGCTTCTTGTGTACGGCGTTGCGTGCCTGGAGCCGGAGGCCTGGAGGCAATAGACGCCGTCGCGGCTGCCGTACGCAATGGAGCACGTGTCGGCCTTGGATCGGCGACATGGATCCTCAAGCCGCGCAGTTTTCCGTACGCGAGCTAGCTGCTGGCGCCCTCGTCGGTCTCTGATGTGAGTTCGATCGAGAAAGGACACATGCAAATTTGTTTTCGTGTTCTCTAGCCATGAGGGGACAAGGAACGGCATCAGGAATTCAGGAAATTCGAACTCGATGCAACGGATGATCCACCATCAAGGCTGGATGCGATTATTCATGATTATAATCGATCAGATGGAGATCATCTCTGTCACGCTGAAGTGAACTTTCTGTAGAATAGTCTGTCAGATTTTTAGCTGATGTATGGATTCCTCTTGATGGGAAGTTTGATCCAGCAAGCAACCCTGAGCTACAATTAATAATCTTTTTGTAACACGGTCATGGCCTGTTATGGTTTGGGCTTTGGTTCCCCGTCAGCAAGCACGAAGCTGTCTTTGCTTGATATTGGTGCAAATTCTGAAAGACTGAATGTTTGTGATTTCTGAACATTTCAGCATAGTACTTACTATGTAAAAAAATGATTTTATCAGCTGAGACTTTTGGCAGATTTGAACCTAAGGGTGAAGCAGAACGACTCCTATTGCCGAGAGTGGTGTTGGATATTGTTAAGCGCATGTACACGATAGAGAGGGCTGGTAGTGGTGCCTGCCCTTCATATTTCCTCCTCAGCTCCATCGTTTAGTCTGCAATTTCAACTGGCTTGGTGTTCCCACTTATGCCTAGGTGACGAAAGTGACCATGGATGCAAAAGAAAAGAAGTATCACCCGGTGCAACGCAAAGGCAGTTTTCCTAGTCTCTATCAATAAGGCGGCGATGCGCGTTCGTTCGTAGGTACGTCGCTCCCGTAAGTCGCACCCGTTTTGCGTTCAACCCCTCCCTTTCTTTGAAAAATATACCGCAGTGCTCGGCCCTTGAAAAATATCCCGCAGCCCTCGGCCCCTTCATTGCCGAGTCAGGACTCAGGAGGCATGCCTCGATGCGCAGGGCTACTGGAATCCCGCCGCCCACCTGGACTCTCCCTTCTCCGCTCCTTTCTTCCCTCTAGGTCGATCCATCCTCCTCCCTTTTCTTCGCACGACCTCGCCGCCGAGCAACAGCACGAATACCTGGCGTTTCCAGGAGGCCCCCGATCTGGTGAAGGCGGCCTGTTGTGCATGTGCTACGTAGGAGGACAGCGGCACCATGGTTCCTGTCAAGGACGCCTCCTCGCGCGTACTCGCCGCCGAGCACTTGCGTTCCAGGAGGCCCTGATCTGGTGAAGGCGGCCTGCTGTGCCTGCGTTTCCTATGTTAGTCTGGGAGGGACGTCCTGGTGGAGGTGAGCGTCAATGGAGACGAGAGGAGGGGAGAGGGGCAGCGATCCGGTGACAGGGTGCAGTGGATTTTGTCCCTTGGTTGGTGATATGGAGGATTTGCTGAGCAGCAGCACACCGGTGGTTGATTCGTCAGGTTCTTAATCTATCGCTCCTCTTGTCCTTCAGATTCTGAATTTGTTCTGACCACTCACAAAGTCCATTGCACCGTTAGCTGCTTTGGATGGGCGTTGCATTGCTTGCTATTCTCTGAAGCTTTTCTAATAACAATCTGTGTCGGCAAAGTAGCTGCCTTACTGGAATGCCTTGTGATTTCAGTTGGTTGGAGTAATAGGAACTTACAGTTAAACTAAGATGTTTACATGTGGAATTTATCAGAGTGAACAAAAAAGAAATATGAGTGAGAATCAGTACTGATTACTGAAGGTACACCTGTATCTACAAGAAAAATATCGACAAGTTCATAATCTGTTAAAAGGTATATGTACACTGGACTCAATTTTCTAAATAATTTCCTTAACAAACCTATGCATGTATGCGTTCACTCTTGAATCAAGCTAGCTGATAACTTTTAAAACATGGCGTATTGGTATTTGGACTGTTCATCCATTGACGTTGTAACAAATACTATCACTTTTGGGTTTACAATGATCTTGGATATGAGACTTGATTAAAAATATGTACTTAAGAGATGAAATTGACACTTGTATTAGGTATTGTGTCTTGCTCTTTTTCTGATGATCATGAACGGAGATATTTAATCCTCGTTATAAGAAATAGTATCATGTTCATAGCACGAAGTGATGGAGGAGGGAATGTTGAGCCACATGTTTTAGAGGGAGATATTATTTATGCTACAATGTCATGGATTTATATGATTGTATTACAAAGCTAAACATCATTTTTTTTCATTACATCATGTCTCTGGATTCCTCAATGTAAAAAGTTGATAATACGCTCCAATTCATACATCAATTTGTTCCAACCAAACTTGACAAACAACAAACCTCGCTTGGCGCCGTAAAATCGTAGAAGCAGCAGGGCGAGGGCAAGCATTGGCAGAAGGAGCGGCTGCAGCCAGGGAGTCGGAGGTTAACGGAAAGGCGGCGGACGAGGCCGCCGGGAGGGGCGAGGGCGGTCATGCTCGTGTAGGGGCCATGTGCAAGAGTTAACATATCTTTACGAATGAATTGTGCTTTCAAATTATGACAACATAAAGCAAATTCAGTTGTATCTTCTATAGAAAACAAAATGCATTTTTTGTATAGTTTCATCACAAACTTTATTTTGTGTTACTAATTGTTAGTTAAAAACCACATAGTTTGACTGAAATTCAAAGGTGTCTCTAATATCAAGGAGTAACTTATTTGTTTGGTTGTGTCAAGCACTGCTTCTATCAAGCACTGCTTCTATTGAGAAATGGAATCATGATAAAATGACATGGTCTACCTTATTAATCCATGTTAATTAGGTCCAGAGTTAGTATCACATGATCCTATAACCAAACTATCCTCAAATTCCTCACTTCATTAATGAATAGTGAAAGGGACATTTGGATACTTCATTGGAATGCTAATGTTAATTTCCCTAAATCCTCAGAGTCGATGACTGTGCTCTATTGGAGGAGATAATGGGAAAAGACTAAACCGAGTCTAGGGTTACATAGGTCGATCGATTTTGGGGTAAATTTTTAGTCGTGTAGATGTTTTCCTTTCAAAAGATTTGGTAATGAGACGGACCTTTAGTGCTAAAAGGGGACCTAATTGAAGTAGTGCAAATTGGAGATTTTTATCAACCCGTTGTAACGCAAACATATGTTTAAAAAATAATTCAATGTAGATATTCATTAGAAACAAATTTAAACTATATCTTCAATGTTTTTCTTATTCCGTAGCAACGCACGGGTTTTGTGCTAGTAATAATAAAGGACGTAAGGTTTCCGTGGTCCGTTCGTTCAACACTTTTTTTAACCAATTTACCCCCTTAAAAAATATATTTATTACCCCGCTGCCATCCATAAGTTAAAAAATGATTCATCTGTTATTTGGTTTTATTCGTTCGTCGCTGATTGTCGTCCGTTCGAACTCCTAATCCAACACAGCCTTGGCGCTCACCGGGGCGCAGACGCCTCCGGCGGGAGCCTCCTCTAGGGGCGGTGAGCTGCCTCTGCATACCATCTTGGCAAATTAGACGCGGCGAGAAAACCGGCCTTGACCGCACACGCGTGGATTTGTCCGCTGCCAGACGACCATGGCTGCACCTCCCAGAAGCAGCCGCCAGCGCATCCTAAAGGGGAGGTAAACTTCCTTCGCCAGGACCACGCTGGTCCCAGCCATCTGCACATCCGATCCTGGGGAAGGTAGCTGCGGCAAAGTCTCTGCCGGACAGACATGGCCGCGCCTCCCCATCACGATTTCCCTCATGCGCAGAAGGGTGTGGTCCCAGCCATCTGCCCTCTGGTCCGGGGGAAGGTAGCTGCGGCAAAGTCGCTGCCGAACAGCCATGGCCGCACCTCCCCATCACGATTCCCCTCATGCGCAGAAGGAAGGGGGAAGGGCACGGGGAAGATCTGCATCGATGCCAAGTGGCGGTGCATCGAGCCTGGGAAGGGGCGCTTCGGGTAGCCACCCAGCTACTAGATTCGGGTGCGCTTCTCCCCAGCGGCGGGAGCAGGTCATGCGGGGGAGCCAATCCGGAAGCCCGTGGCGGAGGGCGCCCGCACAGGGGACAAGGCACACGCTGACGAGCCAGGTAATTGGCAACAATACATTGGGGAATAGGCCATGCCGACGGTTCCTGAGTTTGGCCGCGGACGGGAAGTGTCAGAACACCTAGGCAAAGCGGCAACGAGACCTGGGCGGAAGATACGGCTGTGACTCCGCTAAGGCCCGGGAAGCAGGACCTGGGCAAAAGCGGCCGCGGCCGCGTCTCCATTGATGTGCCTGGATACAGCGGTGTCGTCTCCATTGACTCGAATTGGAGGTAATGGAGGCCTGGAGGTGGAGGGTGGACCAGCTCCCTAGCCACAGCGCGATGCCTTGGAGCAGGTGCGACCTTTCTAGGATTTTGTTAAACAGCCGAATAAGTAAAGCTGCTGAACTGACGATGTTACAGTTCACACTCTGATTACCTAAAGTCTGCGCTTTCCGTGCTGTGCATAAACGAGGTCGTCAGATATCTGATTGATTTCCTAGCCGCTAAAAAAACTACAACATGTCAAGAGTGTGGCGTAATTGCAAGTGTCACTATGCGATCTTTTAAGCTATGTTTCTTAAAAATTAAATGCGTGCAAAGTTTTGAGTACACGGAATATCTTTGAACATGAAACGCCTGAATTCTTTGGGTCGACTTTCTTGTCTCTGGGGAGCGATGATAGGATTCAATGAAAGTTGCACATTGGTGTGTTCTGATATCTCTACTAATAATATTGCTAGAGGTATGGTCCGTGGCTCACAAATACGCTTTCAATCCACCTGAAATACGCTTTCATCTAAATACAAAATTACCCACCAATGCCACCGATAAGTCAAAAAAGATTGAAAAAAAACGTCAAAACGTCGCTTGGATCTACTCGACCCGACCGCTGGCCCAGGCTGAAGCCATCGCACCGCCAGGATATCAAAACGTTTCTGCTGATCTAAATCTAAACAGGGATAAGGCTGGGCGGTGCTGGAGGGGGACGAGGCTTGCCTGCGCCCCGCGCGTGCGACCACCGGTGCGCCGCGGATGAGAGGAAGCCATCCAGCGGCTTGCCTTTTTTCTCGCTTCATGCTGCTTTCTTTCTATCAATAAGGCGGCGATGCGCGTTCGTTCGTAGGTACGTCTAGGGTTGAAAACGAAACGGAAACTTTCCGTTCGTTTTCGAAGAAAAAGGAAATGGAGAGCAAAAAACGGAAAACGAAAGCGGCATTTTGCGGAAAAGAAACGAAAACGGAATAATCATAAACGGAAATGGCAAAGGAAATGGGGAAGCCATTTCCGACGGAAATGGAAACGGCAAGGAAATTCCGTATAAGAAAATAAGGAAATTTTCCAAAATATAATCCTAACAGGCTCACGTAAATATATAGGATAGTACCCAGAGTTGCCATATGATTTTTCCTTGGCAGGCCACAAAATACATGCAACCAGGGCCTACTTTTACACATGCAATCAGGCCAGGCTACGTACTAAGTCCACTAAACACTAATCCTAATTAGTAATTAGTATAATTGTGTGAATGCAGCCGTGCAGCCAGACCGCCGCCTAGACCCTAGAGTCCTGGACGACTCACCTCCAGACTCCAGTGCGACGACTCCGCGGATCGCACGACGTCGACATCATCCGTCTAGCAGCGCCGGTGATATCTTTCTACCCCGTCACCGGGCAGACGCGCCGCCGCGCCGGTACTGTTATTGTTTCTGTCTAGCGCCGCACGCCTCCGTATCCGATCGGTGAGTGAAGTATATTACGTATTGATCAAACTATCAAAATAGACTAGCGGATCAAGCTTCTGTAGCGATTCAACTGTTCGTTCGTATTTTTATAGATTACCATGGACAATTCTGCTCTGCCTATGTCTGTGTCCACATCGTCCCAGCCTGTTGCCGCAAATCCAAATGGTAATAATGCAGCGACAAATGATGCATTTGTAGATTTGACCGATGAACCTCCTGTGAAGCCTCCTCCCTGTAAGAGATCTAAGAAAACCACTTCTGATGTTTGGAATCACATGACCCAGTATGAAATAACAGTTCAAGATAAAGATGGCAACAGCATTGTAGAGAGATGGGCTAAGTGCAACTCTCCTGGATGCAGCTACAAGGGTAGGCGGGAATCTGACAGAGGAACATCAGTTTTCAAAAGTCACCTGAAACATAACCACAGTATCTTGACTGGGCAGCAAAGACTTGAACTGAAGCCAAGTGGAGATAATGACAAGTCTGCATCAGTTCAAACTTATAGGTATGATGAGGCTGCCAGTTTGACAAAATTTAATCTTGCAATTGTTATGCATGACTATCCCGTACGTATTGTCGAACATACATACTTCACTGATTTTGTGAAATCATTGCGTCCTAGTTTTCCTATTAAGAGTCGCCCTACCGTCAAGAAAGAAATAGATAATATGTTCAAAGAGGAAAAGAAGAAGTTGTATGAGTACTTTAAAATACTTAATTGCCGGTTCAGTACAACCATGGATATGTGGACATCTAATCAGACTAAAGGATATATGTGCATCACAGTCCACTGGATAGATGATAGTTGGTCCATGCAGAAAAGGATTATCAAATTCATGCAAGTCAAAGGACATCATTCTGGAAAAGCTTTATGCAATGAGTTTATTGATAGTATAGTGGACTGGAATCTTGACAGGAAGTTGATTGCACTTACCTTGGACAATGCTTCCGCGAATGATAAATGTGTTGAAGGAGTAGTAAGCAAGCTGAATAAGATATCTCCATTAGTTTGTGACGGTATATTTTTTCATGTGAGATGTATGAATCACATTTTAAACCTTGTTGCCCAAGATGGTTTGAAGACAATTGCATCAGCTATTGCAAATATCAGAAATACAGTTGCAATTGTGAAGAACTCAACATTGCAGTACGAGTATTTTAAGAAATGTGCATCCGAATGTAACTTGAATGAGAAAACAGAACTCATGCTAGATGTTCCAACTAGGTGGAATTCCACATATGACATGTTGGGCTCTGCACAGTACAACAAAGAAGCTTTTGATAGGCTTTTTCTGAGGCATAAAGACAAGTACAAGAAATGTGCACCAAGTGAGAGTAATTGGGAGATGGCCAAGGCAATCTGTGAATGTTTGAAGCCGTTTGCTGAAGCTACTGATCTGTTTTCAGGTCATAAATATCCAACAGCCAATCTGTTCTTTAGGAAGTTTTGTCTGATTAAGTTGGCTATTGCCGAATGGTGTGGCAGCTCTAACAAAGTCATTAAAAGGATGGCATATTCCATGAAGAAGAAATATGATAAGTATTGGGATAAATCCAACATGGCACTTGCTGTAGCATCTTTCTTGGATCCTAGATACAAGAAAAATGTTATTGAATTCTATGCACCAAAGCTTTATCCCACTACTTCTAGGCAAGAGATTAATAAGTTTGGCATGGTTATTAACCAGTTATTCCAATCTTATCTCTCTACTTCAATGAAGAGAGACAATAATGGTGGTAGTTCTGTGAATCAGATGACTTCTCAACTTGATGTTCCTGGTGACGAGGATGATCTGGACATGTTCTTGCAGTCCAAATGTCAATCAGACAGTGGTGCGAAATCTTAGTTGGATCTATATTTGGAGCAACCACTAGCACCTAAGACCAAGGATAAAGATTTTGATATCTTGTTATGGTGGAAAGTAAAACAAGTTGAGTTCCCTATCCTGGCTCGTCTTGCTCGTGATGTTCTCTCTATACAAGTGTCAACAGTTGCATCCAAGTCCGCATTCAGTGCTGGTGGACGAGTTATTGACCCATTGCGCAATCGTCTAGAGCCTGAAACAGTGCAATCATTTATTTGTCTTAAAGATTGGACCTTGGGAAAAGGTAATATTTTTTATTAAGCTTAATTTTCTCCTCACAATATGTTGATGATTTTTATTGTGTTGTCCTTCAGGTGGTGAGAAAGCCAAATCTGTTATGGACGAGATGGACATGGCAAGCTATGAGCAACATGTGGCCAATTTGGTGCTGGTATGCCTTATCTTGTTTTATCTACTTTAACGTTGAAATTCTACTGTTGTAATTATAATTTAAATTGTCTCAAATTGCCGTGCTTGCCTTGGTTACTTTTCTGTAGCTTGATGACCAAGAGAGTGATGGTGATAGTACCGATGGGGAGAAGGACTTTGACACAGACGGCATGGATGAGAATTAATAAGATGATGAAGCACGTGGTGCTTTACTGCTGTTGAAGCATACATGTTTTCTTGAACTAGTTTTTTTATCAGGATTGTGAGTGTCTTAGCATCTACGTGGACCTATATTTGTGAACTTATATGCTTGCCAAAGTGTTGAACTGCGAGTGTGTTACTTTATGTTCGACTATCATATTTCAAAGTCGTGAGCTATTTTTTGTGTTGTTGTCTACTTATTTGTGTGTGACCTATGTCGTACAATCTAAGGTATTAGAATGTTATTGGGTTCCGACACATGTCCGTTTTTGTAACGTATTCGTTCCATATCCGCTCCGTATTCGTCTCCGATGATTTCCGCTTTCGTTTTCGTTTCCGGGAGTTTCATTTCCGATTCCGACAAGACGTGCGGAAAGGAAAGTGATAAAGCATGTTTCCGTCCGTTTCCGTTCCGTTTTCAACCCTAGGTACGTCGCTCCCGTAAGTCGCACCCGTTTTGCGTTCAACCCCTCCCTTTCTTTGAAAAATATACCGCAGTGCTCGGCCCTTGAAAAATATCCCGCAGCCCTCGGCCCCTTCATTGCCGAGTCAGGACTCAGGAGGCATGCCTCGATGCGCAGGGCTACTGGAATCCCGCCGCCCACCTGGACTCTCCCTTCTCCGCTCCTATCTTCCCTCTAGGTCGATCCATCCTCCTCCCTTTTCTTCGCACGACCTCGCCGCCGAGCAACAGCACGAATACCTGGCGTTTCCAGGAGGCCCCCGATCTGGTGAAGGCGGCCTGTTGTGCGTGTGCTACGTAGGAGGACAGCGGCACCATGGTTCCTGTCAAGGACGCCTCCTCGCGCGTACTCGCCGCCGAGCACTTGCATTCCAGGAGGCCCTGATCTGGTGAAGGCGGCCTGCTGTGCCTACGTTTCCTATGTTAGTCTGGGAGGGACGTCGTGGTGGAGGTGAGCGTCAATGGAGACGAGAGGAGGGGAGAGGGGCAGCGATCCGGTGACAGGGTGCAGTGGATTTTGTCCCTTGGTTGGTGATATGGAGGATTTGCTGAGCAGCAGCACACCGGTGGTTGATTCGTCAGGTTCTTAATCTATCGCTCCTCTTGTCCTTCAGATTCTGAATTTGTTCTGACCACTCACAAAGTCCATTGCACCGTTAGCTGCTTTGGATGGGCGTTGCATTGCTTGCTATTCTCTGAAGCTTTTCTAATAACAATCTGTGTCGGCAAAGTAGCTGCCTTACTGGAATGCCTTGTGATTTCAGTTGGTTGGAGTAATAGGAACTTACAGTTAAACTAAGATGTTTACATGTGGAATTTATCAGAGTGAACAAACAAGAAATATGAGTGAGAATCAGTACTGATTACTGAAGGTACACATCTAGCTACAAGAAAAATATCGACAAGTTCATAATCTGTTAAAAGGTATATGTACACTGGACTCAGTTTTCTAAATAATTTCCTTAACAAACCTATGCATGTATGCGTTCACTCTTGAATCAAGCTAGCTGATAACTTTTAAAACATGGCGTATTGGTATTTGGACTGTTCATCCATTGACGTTGTAACAAATACTATCACTTTTGGGTTTACAATGATCTTGGATATGAGACTTGATTAAAAAAATGTACTTAAGAGATGAAATTGACACTTGTATTAGGTATTGTGTCTTGCTCTTTTTCTGATGATCATGAACGGAGATATTTAATCCTCGTTATAAGAAATAGTATCATGTTCATAGCACGAAGTGATGGAGGAGGGAATGTTGAGCCACATGTTTTAGAGGGAGATATTATTTATGCTACAATGTCATGGATTTATATGATTGTATTACAAAGCTAAACATCATTTTTTTTCATTACATCATGTCTCTGGATTCCTCAATGTAAAAAGTTGATAATACGCTCCAATTCATACATCAATTTGTTCCAACCAAACTTGACAAACAACAAACCTCGCTTGGCGCCGTAAAATCGTAGAAGCAGCAGGGCGAGGGCAAGCATTGGCAGAAGGAGCGGCTGCAGCCAGGGAGTCGGAGGTTAACGGAAAGGCGGCGGACGAGGCCGCCGGGAGGGGCGAGGGCGGTCATGCTCGTGTAGGGGCCATGTGCAAGAGTTAACATATCTTTACGAATGAATTGTGCTTTCAAATTATGACAACATAAAGCAAATTCAGTTGTATCTTCTATAGAAAACAAAATGCATTTTTTGTATAGTTTCATCACAAACTTTATTTTGTGTTACTAATTGTTAGTTAAAAACCACATAGTTTGACTGAAATTCAAAGGTGTCTCTAATATCAAGGAGTAACTTATTTGTTTGGTTGTGTCAAGCACTGCTTCTATCAAGCACTGCTTCTATTGAGAAATGGAATCATGATAAAATGACATGGTCTACCTTATTAATCCATGTTAATTAGGTCCAGAGTTAGTATCACATGATCCTATAACCAAACTATCCTCAAATTCCTCACTTCATTAATGAATAGTGAAAGGGACATTTGGATACTTCATTGGAATGCTAATGTTAATTTCCCTAAATCCTCAGAGTCGATGACTGTGCTCTATTGGAGGAGATAATGGGAAAAGACTAAACCGAGTCTAGGGTTACATAGGTCGATCGATTTTGGGGTAAATTTTTAGTCGTGTAGATGTTTTCCTTTCAAAAGATTTGGTAATGAGACGGACCTTTAGTGCTAAAAGGGGACCTAATTGAAGTAGTGCAAATTGGAGATTTTTATCAACCCGTTGTAACGCAAACATATGTTTAAAAAATAATTCAATGTAGATATTCATTAGAAACAAATTTAAACTATATCTTCAATGTTTTTCTTATTCCGTAGCAACGCACGGGTTTTGTGCTAGTAATAATAAAGGACGTAAGGTTTCCGTGGTCCGTTCGTTCAACACTTTTTTTTAACCAATTTACCCCCTTAAAAAATATATTTATTACCCCGCTGCCATCCATAAGTTAAAAAATGATTCATCTGTTATTTGGTTTTATTCGTTCGTCGCTGATTGTCGTCCGTTCGAACTCCTAATCCAACACAGCCTTGGCGCTCACCGGGGCGCAGACGCCTCCGGCGGGAGCCTCCTCTAGGGGCGGTGAGCTGCCTCTGCATACCATCTTGGCAAATTAGACGCGGCGAGAAAACCGGCCTTGACCGCACACGCGTGGATTTGTCCGCTGCCAGACGACCATGGCTGCACCTCCCAGAAGCATCCGCCAGCGCATCCTAAAGGGGAGGTAAACTTCCTTCGCCAGGACCACGCTGGTCCCAGCCATCTGCACATCCGATCCTGGGGAAGGTAGCTGCGGCAAAGTCTCTGCCGGACAGACATGGCCGCGCCTCCCCATCACGATTTCCCTCATGCGCAGAAGGGTGTGGTCCCAGCCATCTGCCCTCTGGTCCGGGGGAAGGTAGCTGCGGCAAAGTCGCTGCCGAACAGCCATGGCCGCACCTCCCCATCACGATTCCCCTCATGCGCAGAAGGAAGGGGGAAGGGCACGGGGAAGATCTGCATCGATGCCAAGTGGCGGTGCATCGAGCCTGGGAAGGGGCGCTTCGGGTAGCCACCCAGCTACTAGATTCGGGTGCGCTTCTCCCCAGCGGCGGGAGCAGGTCATGCGGGGGAGCCAATCCGGAAGCCCGTGGCGGAGGGCGCCCGCACAGGGGACAAGGCACACGCTGACGAGCCAGGTAATTGGCAACAATACATTGGGGAATAGGCCATGCCGACGGTTCCTGAGTTTGGCCGCGGACGGGAAGTGTCAGAACACCTAGGCAAAGCGGCAACGAGACCTGGGCGGAAGATACGGCTGTGACTCCGCTAAGGCCCGGGAAGCAGGACCTGGGCAAAAGCGGCCGCGGCCGCGTCTCCATTGATGTGCCTGGATACAGCGGTGTCGTCTCCATTGACTCGAATTGGAGGTAATGGAGGCCTGGAGGTGGAGGGTGGACCAGCTCCCTAGCCACAGCGCGATGCCTTGGAGCAGGTGCGACCTTTCTAGGATTTTGTTAAACAGCCGAATAAGTAAAGCTGCTGAACTGACGATGTTACAGTTCACACTCTGATTACCTAAAGTCTGCGCTTTCCGTGCTGTGCATAAACGAGGTCGTCAGATATCTGATTGATTTCCTAGCCGCTAAAAAAACTACAACATGTCAAGAGTGTGGCGTAATTGCAAGTGTCACTATGCGATCTTTTAAGCTATGTTTCTTAAAAATTAAATGCGTGCAAAGTTTTGAGTACACGGAATATCTTTGAACATGAAACGCCTGAATTCTTTGGGTCGACTTTCTTGTCTCTGGGGAGCGATGATAGGATTCAATGAAAGTTGCACATTGGTGTGTTCTGATATCTCTACTAATAATATTGCTAGAGGTATGGTCCGTGGCTCACAAATACGCTTTCAATCCACCTGAAATACGCTTTCATCTAAATACAAAATTACCCACCAATGCCACCGATAAGTCAAAAAAGATTGAAAAAAAAACGTCAAAACGTCGCTTGGATCTACTCGACCCGACCGCTGGCCCAGGCTGAAGCCATCGCACCGCCAGGATATCAAAACGTTTCTGCTGATCTAAATCTAAACAGGGATAAGGCTGGGCGGTGCTGGAGGGGGACGAGGCTTGCCTGCGCCCCGCGCGTGCGACCACCGGTGCGCCGCGGATGAGAGGAAGCCATCCAGCGGCTTGCCTTTTTTCTCGCTTCATGCTGCTTTCTTTCTATCAATAAGGCGGCGATGCGCGTTCGTTCGTAGGTACGTCTAGGGTTGAAAACGAAACAGAAACTTTCCGTTCGTTTTCGAAGAAAAAGGAAATGGAGAGCAAAAAACGGAAAACGAAAGCGGCATTTTGCGGAAAAGAAACGAAAACGGAATAATCATAAACGGAAATGGCAAAGGAAATGGGGAAGCCATTTCCGACGGAAATGGAAACGGCAAGGAAATTCCGTATAAGAAAATAAGGAAATTTTCCAAAATATAATCCTAACAGGCCCACGTAAATATATAGGATAGTACCCAGAGTTGCCATATGATTTTTCCTTGGCAGGCCACAAAATACATGCAACCAGGGCCTACTTTTACACATGCAATCAGGCCAGGCTACGTACTAAGTCCACTAAACACTAATCCTAATTAGTAATTAGTATAATTGTGTGAATGCAGCCGTGCAGCCAGACCGCCGCCTAGACCCTAGAGTCCTGGACGACTCACCTCCAGACTCCAGTGCGACGACTCCGCGGATCGCACGACGTCGACATCATCCGTCTAGCAGCGCCGGTGATATCTTTCTACCCCGTCACCGGGCAGACGCGCCGCCGCGCCGGTACTGTTATTGTTTCTGTCTAGCGCCGCACGCCTCCGTATCCGATCGGTGAGTGAAGTATATTACGTATTGATCAAACTATCAAAATAGACTAGCGGATCAAGCTTCTGTAGCGATTCAACTGTTCGTTCGTATTTTTATAGATTACCATGGACAATTCTGCTCTGCCTATGTCTGTGTCCACATCGTCCCAGCCTGTTGCCGCAAATCCAAATGGTAATAATGCAGCGACAAATGATGCATTTGTAGATTTGACCGATGAACCTCCTGTGAAGCCTCCTCCCTGTAAGAGATCTAAGAAAACCACTTCTGATGTTTGGAATCACATGACCCAGTATGAAATAACAGTTCAAGATAAAGATGGCAACAGCATTGTAGAGAGATGGGCTAAGTGCAACTCTCCTGGATGCAGCTACAAGGGTAGGCGGGAATCTGACAGAGGAACATCAGTTTTCAAAAGTCACCTGAAACATAACCACAGTATCTTGACTGGGCAGCAAAGACTTGAACTGAAGCCAAGTGGAGATAATGACAAGTCTGCATCAGTTCAAACTTATAGGTATGATGAGGCTGCCAGTTTGACAAAATTTAATCTTGCAATTGTTATGCATGACTATCCCGTACGTATTGTCGAACATACATACTTCACTGATTTTGTGAAATCATTGCGTCCTAGTTTTCCTATTAAGAGTCGCCCTACCGTCAAGAAAGAAATAGATAATATGTTCAAAGAGGAAAAGAAGAAGTTGTATGAGTACTTTAAAATACTTAATTGCCGGTTCAGTACAACCATGGATATGTGGACATCTAATCAGACTAAAGGATATATGTGCATCACAGTCCACTGGATAGATGATAGTTGGTCCATGCAGAAAAGGATTATCAAATTCATGCAAGTCAAAGGACATCATTCTGGAAAAGCTTTATGCAATGAGTTTATTGATAGTATAGTGGACTGGAATCTTGACAGGAAGTTGATTGCACTTACCTTGGACAATGCTTCCGCGAATGATAAATGTGTTGAAGGAGTAGTAAGCAAGCTGAATAAGATATCTCCATTAGTTTGTGACGGTATATTTTTTCATGTGAGATGTATGAATCACATTTTAAACCTTGTTGCCCAAGATGGTTTGAAGACAATTGCATCAGCTATTGCAAATATCAGAAATACAGTTGCAATTGTGAAGAACTCAACATTGCAGTACGAGTATTTTAAGAAATGTGCATCCGAATGTAACTTGAATGAGAAAACAGAACTCATGCTAGATGTTCCAACTAGGTGGAATTCCACATATGACATGTTGGGCTCTGCACAGTACAACAAAGAAGCTTTTGATAGGCTTTTTCTGAGGCATAAAGACAAGTACAAGAAATGTGCACCAAGTGAGAGTAATTGGGAGATGGCCAAGGCAATCTGTGAATGTTTGAAGCCGTTTGCTGAAGCTACTGATCTGTTTTCAGGTCATAAATATCCAACAGCCAATCTGTTCTTTAGGAAGTTTTGTCTGATTAAGTTGGCTATTGCCGAATGGTGTGGCAGCTCTAACAAAGTCATTAAAAGGATGGCATATTCCATGAAGAAGAAATATGATAAGTATTGGGATAAATCCAACATGGCACTTGCTGTAGCATCTTTCTTGGATCCTAGATACAAGAAAAATGTTATTGAATTCTATGCACCAAAGCTTTATCCCACTACTTCTAGGCAAGAGATTAATAAGTTTGGCATGGTTATTAACCAGTTATTCCAATCTTATCTCTCTACTTCAATGAAGAGAGACAATAATGGTGGTAGTTCTGTGAATCAGATGACTTCTCAACTTGATGTTCCTGGTGACGAGGATGATCTGGACATGTTCTTGCAGTCCAAATGTCAATCAGACAGTGGTGCGAAATCTTAGTTGGATCTATATTTGGAGCAACCACTAGCACCTAAGACCAAGGATAAAGATTTTGATATCTTGTTATGGTGGAAAGTAAAACAAGTTGAGTTCCCTATCCTGGCTCGTCTTGCTCGTGATGTTCTCTCTATACAAGTGTCAACAGTTGCATCCAAGTCCGCATTCAGTGCTGGTGGACGAGTTATTGACCCATTGCGCAATCGTCTAGAGCCTGAAACAGTGCAATCATTTATTTGTCTTAAAGATTGGACCTTGGGAAAAGGTAATATTTTTTATTAAGCTTAATTTTCTCCTCACAATATGTTGATGATTTTTATTGTGTTGTCCTTCAGGTGGTGAGAAAGCCAAATCTGTTATGGACGAGATGGACATGGCAAGCTATGAGCAACATGTGGCCAATTTGGTGCTGGTATGCCTTATCTTGTTTTATCTACTTTAACGTTGAAATTCTACTGTTGTAATTATAATTTAAATTGTCTCAAATTGCCGTGCTTGCCTTGGTTACTTTTCTGTAGCTTGATGACCAAGAGAGTGATGGTGATAGTACCGATGGGGAGAAGGACTTTGACACAGACGGCATGGATGAGAATTAATAAGATGATGAAGCACGTGGTGCTTTACTGCTGTTGAAGCATACATGTTTTCTTGAACTAGTTTTTTTATCAGGATTGTGAGTGTCTTAGCATCTACGTGGACCTATATTTGTGAACTTATATGCTTGCCAAAGTGTTGAACTGCGAGTGTGTTACTTTATGTTCGACTATCATATTTCAAAGTCGTGAGCTATTTTTTGTGTTGTTGTCTACTTATTTGTGTGTGACCTATGTCGTACAATCTAAGGTATTAGAATGTTATTGGGTTCCGACACATGTCCGTTTTTGTAACGTATTCGTTCCATATCCGCTCCGTATTCGTCTCCGATGATTTCCGCTTTCGTTTTCGTTTCCGGGAGTTTCATTTCCGATTCCGACAAGACGTGCGGAAAGGAAAGTGATAAAGCATGTTTCCGTCCGTTTCCGTTCCGTTTTCAACCCTAGGTACGTCGCTCCCGTAAGTCGCACCCGTTTTGCGTTCAACCCCTCCCTTTCTTTGAAAAATATACCGCAGTGCTCGGCCCTTGAAAAATATCCCGCAGCCCTCGGCCCCTTCATTGCCGAGTCAGGACTCAGGAGGCATGCCTCGATGCGCAGGGCTACTGGAATCCCGCCGCCCACCTGGACTCTCCCTTCTCCGCTCCTATCTTCCCTCTAGGTCGATCCATCCTCCTCCCTTTTCTTCGCACGACCTCGCCGCCGAGCAACAGCACGAATACCTGGCGTTTCCAGGAGGCCCCCGATCTGGTGAAGGCGGCCTGTTGTGCGTGTGCTACGTAGGAGGACAGCGGCACCATGGTTCCTGTCAAGGACGCCTCCTCGCGCGTACTCGCCGCCGAGCACTTGCATTCCAGGAGGCCCTGATCTGGTGAAGGCGGCCTGCTGTGCCTACGTTTCCTATGTTAGTCTGGGAGGGACGTCGTGGTGGAGGTGAGCGTCAATGGAGACGAGAGGAGGGGAGAGGGGCAGCGATCCGGTGACAGGGTGCAGTGGATTTTGTCCCTTGGTTGGTGATATGGAGGATTTGCTGAGCAGCAGCACACCGGTGGTTGATTCGTCAGGTTCTTAATCTATCGCTCCTCTTGTCCTTCAGATTCTGAATTTGTTCTGACCACTCACAAAGTCCATTGCACCGTTAGCTGCTTTGGATGGGCGTTGCATTGCTTGCTATTCTCTGAAGCTTTTCTAATAACAATCTGTGTCGGCAAAGTAGCTGCCTTACTGGAATGCCTTGTGATTTCAGTTGGTTGGAGTAATAGGAACTTACAGTTAAACTAAGATGTTTACATGTGGAATTTATCAGAGTGAACAAACAAGAAATATGAGTGAGAATCAGTACTGATTACTGAAGGTACACATCTAGCTACAAGAAAAATATCGACAAGTTCATAATCTGTTAAAAGGTATATGTACACTGGACTCAGTTTTCTAAATAATTTCCTTAACAAACCTATGCATGTATGCGTTCACTCTTGAATCAAGCTAGCTGATAACTTTTAAAACATGGCGTATTGGTATTTGGACTGTTCATCCATTGACGTTGTAACAAATACTATCACTTTTGGGTTTACAATGATCTTGGATATGAGACTTGATTAAAAAAATGTACTTAAGAGATGAAATTGACACTTGTATTAGGTATTGTGTCTTGCTCTTTTTCTGATGATCATGAACGGAGATATTTAATCCTCGTTATCAGAAATAGTATCATGTTCATAGCACGAAGTGATGGAGGAGGGAATGTTGAGCCACATGTTTGAGAGGGAGATATTATTTATGCTACAATGTCATGGATTTATATGATTGTATTACAAAGCTAAACATCATTTTTTTTTCATTACATCATGTCTCTGGATTCCTCAATGTAAAAAGTTGATAATACGCTCCAATTCATACATCAATTTGTTCCAACCAAACTTGACAAACAACAAACCTCGCTTGGCGCCGTAAAATCATAGAAGCAGTAGGGCGAGGGCAAGCGTTGGCAGAAGGAGCGGCTGCAGCCAGGGAGTCGGAGGTTAACGGAAAGGCGGCGGACGAGGCCGCCGGGAGGGGCGAGGGCGGTCATGCTCGTGTAGGGGCCATGTGCAAGAGTTAACATATCTTTACGAATGAATTGTGCTTTCAAATTATGACAACATAAAGCAAATTCAGTTGTATCTTCTATAGAAAACAAAATGCATTTTTTGTATAGTTTCATCACAAACTTTATTTTGTGTTACTAATTGTTAGTTAAAAACCACATAGTTTGACTGAAATTCAAAGGTGTCTCTAATATCAAGGAGTAACTTATTTGTTTGGTTGTGTCAAGCACTGCTTCTATTGAGATTTGCAATTCTGAGAAATGGAATCATGATAAAATGACATGGTCTACCTTATTAATCCATGTTAATTAGGTCCAGAGTTAGTATCACATGATCCTATAACCAAACTATCCTCAAATTCCTCACTTCATTAATGAATAGTGAAAGGGACATTTGGATACTTCATTGGAATGCTAATGTTAATTTCCCTAAATCCTCAGAGTCGATGACTATGCTCTATTGGAGGAGATAATGGGAAAAGACTAAACCGAGTCTAGGGTTACATGGGTCGATCGATTTTGGGGTAAATTTTTAGTCGTGTAGATGTTTTCCTTTCAAAAGATTTGGTAATGAGACGGACGTTTAGTGCTAAAAGGGGACCTAATTGAAGTAGTGCAAATTGGAGATTTTTATCAACCCGTTGTAACGCAAACATATGTTTAAAAAATGATTCAATGTAGATATTCATTAGAAACAAATTTAAACTATATCTTCAATGTTTTTATTATTCCGTAGCAACGCACGGGTTTTGTGCTAGTAATAATAAAGGACGTAAGGTTTCCGTGGTTCGTTCGTTCAACACTTTTTTTAACCGATTTACCCCCTTAAAAAAATATTTATTACCCCGCTGCCATCCGTAAGTTAAAAAACGATTCATCTGTTATTTGGTTTTATTCGTTCGTCGCTGATTGTCGTCCGTTCGAACTCCTAATCCAACACAGCCTTGGCGCTCAGCGGGGCGCAGACGTCTCCGGCGGGAGCCTCCTCTAGAGGCGGTGAGCTGCCTCTGCATACCATCTTAGCAAATTAGATGCGGCGAGAAAACCGGCCTTGACCGCACGCGCCTGGATGTGTCCGCTGCCAGACGACCATGGCTGCACCTCCCAGAAGCAGCCGCCAGCGCATCCTAAAGGGGAGGTAAACTTCCTTCGCCAGGACCACGCTGGTCCCAGCCATCTGCACATCCGATCCTGGGGAAGGTAGCTGCGGCAAAGTCTCTGCCGGACAGACATGGCCGCGCCTCCCCATCACGATTTCCCTCATGCGCAGAAGGGTGTGGTCCCAGCCATCTGCCCATCTGGTCCGGGGGAAGGTAGCTGCCGCAAAGTCGCTGCCGAACAGCCATGGCCGCACCTCCCCATCACGATTCCCCTCATGCGCAGAAGGAAGGGGGAAGGGCACGGGGAAGATCTGCATCGATGCCAAGTGGCGGTGCATCGAGCCTGGGAAGGGGCGCTTCGGGTAGCCACCTAGCTACTAGATTCGGGTGCGCTTCTCCCCGACGGCGGGAGCAGGTCATGCGGGGGAGCCAATCCGGAAGCCCGTGGCGGAGGGCGCCCGCACAGGGGACAAGGCACACACTGACGAGCCGGGTAATTGGCAACAATACATTGGGGAATAGGCCATGCCGACGGTTCCTGAGTTTGGCCGCGGACGAGAAGTGTCAGAACACCTAGGCAAAGCGGCAACGAGACCTGGGCGGAAGATACGGCTGCGACTCCGCTAAGGCCCAGGAAGCAGGACCTGGGCAAAAGCGGCCGCGGCCGCGTCTCCATTGATGTGCCTGGATACAGCGGTGTCGTCTCCATTGACGCGAATTGGAGGTAATGGAGGCCTAGAGGTGGAGGGTGGACCAGCTCCCTAGCCACAGCGCGATGCCTTGGAGCAGGTGCGACCTTTCTAGGATTTTGTTAAACAGCCGAATAAGTAAAGCTGCCGAACTGACGATGTTACAGTTCACACTTTGATTACCTAAAGTCTGCGCTTTCCGTGCTGTGCATAAACGAGGTCGTCAGATATCTGATTGATTTCCTAGCCGCTGAAAAAATTACAACATGTCAAGAGTGTGGCGTAATTGCAAGTGTCACTATGCGATCTTTTAAGCTATGTTTCTTAAAAATTAAATGCGTGCAAAGTTTTGAGTACACGGAATATCTTTGAACATGAAACGCCTGAATTCTTTCGGTCGACTTTCTTGTCTCTGGGGAGCGATGATAGGATTCAATGAAAGTTGCACATTGGTGTGTTATGATATCTCTACTAATAATATTGCTAGAGGTATGGTCCGTGGCTCACAAATACGCTTTCAATTCACCTGAAATACGCTTTCATCTAAATACAAAATTACCTACCAATGCCACCGATAAGTCAAAAAAGATTGAAAAAAAAACATCAAAACGTCGCTTGGATCTACTTGACCCGACCGTTGGCCCAGGCTGAAGCCATCACACCGCCAGGATATCAAAACGCTTCTGCTGATCTAAATCTAAACAGGGATAAGGCTGGGCGGTGCCAGAGGGGGACGAGGCTTGCCTACGCCCCGCGCGTGCGACCACCGGTGCGTCGCGGACGAGAGGAAGCCATCCAGCGGCTCGCCTTTTTTCTCGCTTCATGCTGCTTTCTTTTGCAAATTTAAACCTGAAATAGGATTTGCCATACGTCGCTGCGTCCTCCGCTGCTCCGCTCCGCATTCACATGTAAGATGTCTTCTGAGTTCTGAACTTCTGATGCATATGCACGCTCTATCTCGATGGCCTGAAGCTAGTGCTCGACCATAGCTTGGAAGCCAGCAGCCCGACGTCTGCTGCATGTGCACGACGCCATGATCTCCTCGACGGCGACAAGCTAGCTCGATAGGGTAGTCCACGTCGGCAGACGGCAGCGGTTCTCCCTCTGCAGAGCACTTAGGACGCGCTACTCCTGACAAAGTGACAATCGGGTGTGCGCCTCTCTCCATTAACTGTGATCTCAATAAGAAGAACTCGACCAGCCCAATCATGAGGAAGGTGCGTGAAGTTGGACACCTTCAGCAGCTTCAAGGACGCCACCATGGCCGATCAAGTCGCCTCCTCCGCTTGTCAGTGCGTTTGGCCGAGCTGATCGTTCCCCTTGGTGAGGCGACGAAGGCCAAGCACACACATGGCGTCGGCGAGAGAGCCAATCTAGCGAGTTTAATTTCGGAAGACGAGGTATTTGCGTTTGTTTTCTGGTATTGCCTTCTTTTTCTGCGGGAAGAAAAACGATCAATTAGCGTGAAAAAAAGGGGAGCCGCTGGATGGCTGCCTCGCGCCCGCGGCGCACCGATGGTCGCACGCGCGGGGCGCAGCCAAGCCTCGTCCGCCGGGGGGAGGGTCGGCGACCGAAAGCACCGGGGCGGAATACGGGAAGACCCTGGCGAGCAGGATGGTGGCCTGGTGGGCCTCCAGGGGGTGCAGGAGGGAGGGTCGGCGAGCGGCACTACAGGGGCAGCATCCCTGCAGGAGTGAAGGAGATCGGGGAGGGAGGCGGAGGGCCTGGAGTTGTCGCGCGTGGCCGCCGTAGCCTCCTTCTAGCGATCACCATCCTGATACCAGCAGCTGGCCTTTTACTCCGCTGATTGGGGAGGGCGCTGACGTAGTATTCTGAGGTAAATGCCTTCTGTTCAACAATCAAACATTGTGATTGTGTCATAATTCTAGGCAGTGGATGCGGAAGATTCAAAGTTATGTTTCTTTGCTGGTGGTGTCAGCGGCAGGTTACTCGCTGCTCATGGATGCCTAAATAGAAAGTCAGGTGGTGTCAAGGCACGCTGCCGAGCATCAAACTGTTTGGTGGTATAAGCGTGGACATCAATCTAATCTTTAATTTTAGCTAATTCAATCTTTTCTTAGGTTGATGTACCAGTATGTTCTATTTTTTCCTTCACTGTCAGCTAGCTGTTTGGTTCCTTCAGTTCTACAATGCCTAATGAACATGGGTAATAACAGGACAAATTGCAGGTACCTGCAGGCTTCAGATAACCTACCGCGGTTCATGATGAATGATTGAATGATCCTAATGCGAGTTGACCGCCGCCATGCTCACTAATGCTCAAGCCCAGCAGCCTGATTTGGTATAGAGAGTAATTCAGTGTACATATAGTAGTACAGTGCGAGCATTTCCTTGCGTTAGGCGACGAGCGGTAGAGCAGTTGGGCCATTCTGCCAAGGGGTAGTCCATGGCTGATTTATTCAGCTACCTGCGCAGCGTAGTTTAACTCAGACCGCAAATGATTTGTGTTTGTTGGATCAGTCGATTGGTCATATACTCTGTTGTTCATTGGGTATATGTTGTTCGCATCCTTCTGTTGGAAGAACCATTTTATATTGTTGTATTCCGCAAGTGTGAATATTTATATTTGCATGTGTAACAACCCAAATTTTTGGAAATTTAGAAACAAATAAAATTTATTCAAAATACCAAATTTTGGAGCCAACAAAAACTTTTATCTTGAATACAAGATTAATTTCTTGTCTTTTAAAATTTGTGAATTTGAGCATTGCTCCCATGCTTCAAATAAAAAGAGTATGAGGCAGGTTTTAAAACAAATCCTTTGAGCTCAAATTTTTAAATAAAGATTTTTGTTATAATGAAATAGCTTTCTAACTATTAAATTTGGTGCATGGTTACATGCTAAACCCATTTGGGTCAATTGCCAAACCTACAGTAAGCAATATTTGAATCATACCATCATGCATCTCTCCACCACAACTCACCTGTAGACCAAGCAAACACATTCCCAACTCCATGTTATCTCCAAGAAAACCAACACTTTTGGACCAATCAAATCTTTTTCACTCATATTGCATGTATGCATAGAATTTCAATATAGGTCTTTTATGATTTCATGTGGGTTTTAATTGGTGGTGCAATGTTTAGTTAATTCAAACCTAACCAATAGAAGCATTAGAGAAGAACCACAAAGATCAAAAGAACCAGAAGCAAGAGAAATAAAGAAAAAGAGAAGAAAAGATGATCTAGAAAAAGTTAACCACTACCCTACTTTGGACCCTTAGAATAAGAAATCTGTAACTCAAGCCAAGGTGTGGTCAGTTAGTTGAGCTTGACCATATCACATACTAACTCAACCAAGAAGTTTCCAGCAAAAAATCAAACCCTAACCTCTTTCAAAATCTGTCCAAAGTTTGAATCTGAAACCGAAACCATACTTCAAAATTGAAATAAGATTTTTGCAAAACAATATATTTCTTCATAACAAAAATATGTTTGGAGTCCTTATCCAATATCTTGACCAACCCAATTTGAAAATTTCTAAAATTCAAATTTTGAATTCTTTCGGGCATTTCAACAAACAGTTGGTGGGCAAGATTTAGCAAAGTCAAACTCACTATTTGCAATAGTGAATCCCTGCACCCCTTGTGACTATTCTTGCTCTCAGCAGTGCCCAGCCATCCCTCTCCATCCCCCTCTGCCCCGACCCAGGGCCGTGAGACCTGGAAGAAACGGAGAGAAATGACCCGGACCCCTCCCCACAGCCATTCCTTGCCCCCTCTGCACCAGACCACCCCGCAGCCCGCGAGTGCGCCAGCAGCACCCCACAGCACGCCGCAGCCCTCCGCCGAAAGCCCCGACCGCCGCGTCCCTTCGTTAGCCGACACCGGCCGCGCTCTGGCCGCAGATCCCCTCGCCTCGTGCTCCCTCTCCCGACTATAAAAAGCCGCCGTTGTTTCCTGAAAAGATTCACCTCACCTCCCTCTACCTCCTAGACATCATCTCTTCGCTAGTTGCTCGCCGGTTTGAGCTCGCCGGAGTAGGCCGAGCTCCAGGACGCCAGCCGTTCCCAGTGTTCCAGCCGCTCCCTCAAGCTGCCGCCTGGACGAGGTGGAGGAGGAGAAGCTCCTCCGCCGGACTGCAACGCGCCGGCGCCTCCCGTGCCTCCCTCGTCGAGCTACGCCGCCGCGCCCTGCCTCGCCGTCGGTGAGTTCCTCCCAGTAACCCGAGTGGAGAACGACGTACGTACCGGTTCGGTTAGGCCTGACTAGCGGCCCCCCGTTGTCAGCGTTTTCTTTTTTTTCCCTTGCAACCGCCCAACTGCAGCCGAACGGGCCGGCCCAGTGTGGTCTGTGTGTCCGGCCCAGGTTAAAAAAAAGGGTTATTCCGATTTTTCAAATTTTCGAGATAGTTTTCAGATGCTTTAGTATATTTAATTTTCCCGGAGATCTACCGATCCAAATCTAGAAAATGAAAATGTTCTGGAAACCTTAGAACATAAGCTATCCATTAGAAGTGGTTTCAACACAATTAGATTTACATAGTGGTTTCAGTAAAAATAACAAAACAGGAGCTTTTCCAACTTAGAAAATCCATATCAATTTAAATAAAATTCCTAAAAATATAAATCCAACTTTAGAAATTCACAATTAGTGATACCCATCTGCCTATACCATTAGATCTCATTTTTGAACCTTTTAAATCAAATGCTATTTACCCATTTGGTTAAATAAGCATTTGCCATATAGGATTTTATTAAACTCAGTTCTATAATCGAAATTTTTATGGAACCTTTATGGTTAAACCACATTTCCAAATAACTATCTATAGGTATGGATCTTAGTCCTTGTGTACTTGTAGGAAGTATTTGGAAATTTAGTACTACATAGTGGTAATTAGAAACTCAAACTTGCACACCTATCTCAAACTATGGAAATGATATGAAACCAATTCGAATCAACCACATTTCTAAATCATAATCTATAACCCCTAATACAAGTCAACTAGGATCTATAGACTCTACTTGTAGATTCAAATTTGATTACTAAATACTTGCAATCTAGAAATGGCTTCAATAAAAGAAAAATACTCTAAATCCTATGAATCCTCTTTGGTTGAACCATGATCTTGAGTATCTACATTTGTCCATGACCTTGGTCAATAAGGACTTGCAGGAGATATTTTCATAATCCAAAACAAATAAACCCTACTTAGATACAACAACTCAATAATCTCATACATCGGAACTCAATTATCTTCGAAACCACTCTCCATAGACTTCCTAGATCACTTCCCTTACCCAAGCATGTGTATTTGAGTAAATAGGTATTGTTTGTGAATTGTGTGGTGATTGTATGCTTATTTACTTTCCTACGATTAGACGATAACGAGAGTAAGGAGAATGGATCCCGAAGTCCACCAGGAAATGGAGATGGAGATCAAGCAATCAAAGATGAAGATGAAGACTATCTTGACTTTGCCAAGCCAGGCAAGCCATCTTTTGCTCATACCACTACCCAGTTTTATAATGCATATTTACTTGCTTTTACATTAAAGTGCATGCTAAAATAATTGTTACCAAGTTGCAAATGAGTAGTGATGTCTTTCTTAAGTACATCCAACTCTTTTTGTGGATGACATCAAGTGCATCAAGCTTAGCCTACCTTTGAGAAACCTGTCCTTAGTGGATGCTAAGTAGAGCATCAAGCTAAGCCTATCCAATATACCTACCTAGATCCTTGTGCCCTCATGAGGATCATGCTTGAGCTGAAGGCATTCATGGAAAATGACTAGGTGGGAACCCCAATGAAGATCATGAAGATTTTGAAATGAAAACCTTGGAAAGGGGCAACCTTGCCCAAGGATGATTTTGAAATACAAACCTTGGAGATGGGCAACCTTGCCCAAGGATGATTTTGAAATACAAACCTTGGAGATGGGCAACCTTACCCAAGGGTGACTTTGAAAACTATTTACAAAATGGTGACATGGTGAAGGTGACATGAAGGTTTGACAAAAATGATAAATGCGTGAAGTACCATACTGGACCAATCATACAGTGCGACCACATTACTCCGGTATGGGACGGGGCTTAGTGGAGTAGTTTGTTTCGCCTTAGTGTAGACCCTACAAATGTAAATGGAAGTCCGACCAGGGACTCCTTTTCCAGGGCACTCTTGGCTATGGCCGAGTTTCGCCTTGTCCTCCTCTTCATAGGTGGTTGGGGTACAAGCCGAAGAGCCCTCATTGAAAATGGACTACCGGGTGTAGGACCCTACCTCGGTTAGTGGCATTCCGGTGGGTCAAGCGGTTGGGAACTTTGCACACTCTGGACAGCTTCTTGGACTCCGGTGTTGAGGGGTACATCTCTAGGCGGTAGTGTTTATGCTAAGGCGGGCAAGTGAAACATTAATGGTCGGCTGCTTGTCGTGGCATATGTCGTTATGCGGGGAAGTTGCCCACACGATGAGTAGTCAGATGGTGTGGGTAAAGTGTACAACCTCTGCAGAGTGTAAAACTATTCGAATAGCCGCGTCCGCGGTCATGGACGGTTGGATTGGTTGTACTTGGCCGTTATCAGGTTTTAGTTTGAAAATGATTGAGAAAGGTGACTTGACAATGAATTGTGATGACCATGAAGGTGACTTGGTGAACAAAAGAATTGACATTTGGGGGATTCCATCTAGAGATTTATAAAGAGCTAAATGTTTTCTTACCACTTTAGACAAAAGATCTTAGAAAGGAAATTCTGCTTTATGCAAATGAACCTAGAGCTTAGACCACTATATAAACTATGCATTCTCTATTCTTTTATTTATGAGATGGTTTGCGAGTGCATGCAATGTACTCATGGCTCTGTCCCTGGCTATTAACTTGGCCAGACTTGAAGGAGAAAAATCAAGAAGGAAGGAATCATTGACGACTTTGCGAATTAGGCTCGTTTCCTACTGTCGGCTCTGCCTGTGCGGTTGAAGCTTGACAATATGGACCCAAAGTGTTATTCCGCTGCATATTGATGTATTGTAAGGTTTGGTCTGCACGACCACCTATGTAATCCCTTTCATTTACCATTAATGTCTATGACTGTGATATCAACTACGTTATGTAAATCACAACACTGATTCTGGGATTGTGATGGATTACATAACGGGCACTTCGAATTTGTTATCAAATTTGAGGTCGTCACAAGTTGGTATCAGAGCCTAGGCTGACTCTAGGAAACCCTAGTTAGCATGGTCGTTAGAAAATGACATCTCTGATATCACAAGTTTGGTATCAGGATTATCATGACCTTAGGAGACCTTAGTTAGCATGGTCGTTAGCTAAGAAAGTGATATGTTGACAAAAACTTATTTCTACAAAAGAAATTTATTTGCTTTGGTACCGAAAGCCCAACTTATACTCCCATCTTATTCACTTCCAATATCTTACACTCTCAACTTATACTCTCAAGAGATTTTGACAAAGAATTTATTTACCTCTTTAATTACAAAGTCTTTTCAAAGATTTGTTTTACTCTATTCCTCATCTACTTCAAATGTATACTATGGACGATATACCAACCTAAGACCGAAGGACTTTTGGATGAAAAGATTAGGGACTCAATATTTTTCACGGCTTCAACTTTGGATGTCAACTACGACCGCTACCATCGACAGAGAGTTTCTTCATCTGATCCAGAAATCTTCCAACAAGAGTCAACCCTATGGGACAAAGACTTCAAGAGCAAAGAGAGAGAGAGAGTGATCAGAAATGATGAAGACCCAACAACCTTTTTGACCCACAGGATTTATAGGAAATGCTCGGTTGATTTCACTGAGTTGTCCTTACCTCAAGATTATTAGGTGTGCTTAGTGCCTTGTGTGTTTGAATGATTGATTGGTTTTGAGATGTGTTGCTCATATGCCCTCCGGCAACATGTAGCAACCACCCCAACAACTTGTTTTCTCAAAAAGGTTCTAGTATTGTTTGGCCCAAACCAAACTTTAAACCATACCAATCCCACGTTAGAAACCTTTTTAAAGTTGTTCCCTCTCATCTACTGCAGGACTTTACCCCTCTTCTACATCCCATGCTCGCAAGTCCACCATTTAAGATATGTACCCAAGGAGGTCAAGCCAACTCAGACTTCGAACTACACCTCCAAAGGATTGCCCGGAGATACCAAGCAGCATCAAACCTACCCAAGTTTCCAATGAAGAGGAAAGGAGATCTTCACACCCAACAAATATGCTATGCTTGTGGGGAAGCACAACATGTGGCACTCCATTGTCAAAGTCCGAAGATTGCAAACCTGGAGCATCTAAAGAAGAAAGCTTGTCATCGTTGTGGAGAAGAAGGTCATCCAGCCAGTCAATGTCCCGGAAACTGTCCCAATTGCGAAGACAACCATCCACCTGGAGAATGCCCTTCAAGCAACATTACATGTTATATGTGTGAAAGTAGTACACATGTTCCTGCCGACTGCGCTATGAACCACCTGGTGTCAGATATATCAAAGATCCTTCCAAACAACCTCCAGTTAGCATCTCAAGTGGTCAAGGCTAGCAAAGAGCATGATGATCATATTAAACGACAGAAGACTAACCGTAATTGCTGGGAGTGTGGAATTAAGGGACACTACTCCACTGAGTGCCCAGATAAGAGGAACACCGCATCCAAACCTATTGCCCCTGCTCGCAAGCATGTCAAAACTAAAACTAGTGTCAAACCCAGTGGCTCCGAAGATCCTACAAATGCTCTTTCATCTTCTGGAGGCAACCCTATCAACACCAACCTGGGCAGAGTTCGAAACCGTGTCATTATTGAAGATAGTGTCAAAGGCCTCTATAGCCTAAACTTTCGTAGGGGAAGGAAGCAGCCTTACAGAACACCAGAAAGTGACCTCACCAACCCAAAGGCATGAAGATAAGAAAAAGAGATCCACCATCAGGAATCAGACACCAAGTATCCTGAAGTTGTGCTTAGCCAGACAGTTAGTATGAACAAGTTGGATCAAGACTTTGAAGCACAAATCAAGAAGAAGCCTTAGTCACCTTAGTTTCATACTAGTAGTCTTGTTTTATCTCTTTGTGAAACCAGACCTATACTCCACAAGACCTTGTTTATTGAAGTTCTATGGTTTAAACCTAAAATATTTTGTTTTTGAAATGCCTGATTGTTTGTTGAAAATGCTATGTGATTGATGAATATGTGTTTTGGCCCACTTGGCCTTATCACATTTTGGGTGTACCCAATCTTCCCATCTCTATAGGAATCAATATACACTCTATCTCTTATCTGGTAATCTCATTTCTTAATCTATCTCAATCTCAACTTGTGAATCTCGGGACGAGATTCTTTTTAAGGGGGGAAGATTGTAACAACCCAAATTTTTGGAAATTTAGAAACAAATAAAATTTATTCAAAATACCAAATTTTGGAGCCAACAAAAACTTTTATCTTGAATACAAGATTAATTTCTTGTCTTTAAAATTTGTGAATTTGAGCATTGCTCCCATGCTTCAAATAAAATGAGTATGAGGCAGGTTTTAAAACAAATCCTTTGAGCTCAAATTTTTAAATAAATATTTTTGTTATAATGAAATAGCTTTCTAACTATTAAATTTGGTGCATGGTTACATGCTAAACCCATTTGGGTCAATTGCCAAACCTATAGTAAGCAATATTTGAATCATACCATCATGCATCTCTCCACCACAACTCACCTGTAGACCAAGCAAACACATTCCCAACTCCATGTTATCTCCAAGAAAACCAACACTTTTGGACCAATCAAATCTTTTTCACTCATATTGCATGTATGCATAGAATTTCAATATAGGTCTTTTATGATTTCATGTGGGTTTTAATTGGTGGTGCAATGTTTAGTTAATTCAAACCTAACCAATAGAAGCATTAGAGAAGAACCACAAAGATCAAAAGAACCAGAAGCAAGAGAAATAAAGAAAAAGAGAAGAAAAGATGATCTAGAAAAAGTTAACCACTACCCTACTTTGGACCCTTAGAATAAGAAATCTGTAACTCAAGCCAAGGTGTGGTCAGTTAGTTGAGCTTGACCATATCACATACTAACTCAACCAAGAAGTTTCCAGCAAAAACTCAAACCCTAACCTCTTTCAAAATCTGTCCAAAGTTTGAATCTGAAACCGAAACCATACTTCAAAATTGAAATAAGATTTTTGCAAAACAATATATTTCTTCATAACAAAAATATGTTTGGAGTCCTTATCCAATATCTTGACCAACCCAATTTGAAAATTTCTAAAATTCAAATTTTGAATTCTTTCGGGCATTTCAACAAACAGTTGGTGGGCAAGATTTAGCAAAGTCAAACTCACTATTTGCAATAGTGAATCCCTGCACCCCTTGTGACTATTCTTGCTCTCAGCAGTGCCCAGCCATCCCTCTCCATCCCCCTCTGCCCCGACCCAGGGCCGTGAGACCTGGAAGAAACGGAGAGAAACGACCCGGACCCCTCCCCATAGCCATTCCTTGCCCCCTCTGCACCAGACCACCCCGCAGCCCGCGAGTGCGCCAGCAGCACCCCACAGCACGCCGCAGCCCTCCGCCGAAAGCCCCGACCGCCGCGTCCCTTCGTTAGCCGACACCGGCCGCGCTCTGGCCGTAGATCCCCTCGCCTCGTGCTCCCTCTCCCGACTATAAAAAGCCGCCATTGTTTCCTGAAAAGATTCGCCTCACCTCCCTCTACCTCCGAGACATCATCTCTTCGCTAGTTGCTCGCCGGTTTGAGCTCGCCGGAGTAGGCCGAGCTCTAGGACGCCAGCCGTTCCCATTGTTCCAGCCGCTCCCTCAAGCTGCCGCCTGGACGAGGTGGAGGAGGAGAAGCTCCTCCGCCGGACTGCAACGCGCCGGCGCCTCCCGTGCCTCCCTCGTCGAGCTACGCCGCCGCGCCCTGCCTCGTCGTCGGTGAGTTCCTCCCAGTAACCCGAGTCGAGAACAACGTACGTACCGGTTCGGTTAGGCCTGACTAGCGGGCCCCCGTTGTCAGCGTTTTCTTTTTTTCCCTTGCAACCGCCCAACTGCAGCCGAACGGGCCGGCCCAGTGTGGTCTGTGAGTCCGGCCCAGGTTAAAAAAAAAGGGTTATTCCGATTTTTCAAATTTTCGAGATAGTTTTCAGATGCTTTAGTATATTTAATTTTCCCGGAGATCTACCGATCCAAATCTAGCAAATGAAAATGTTCTGGAAACCTTAGAACATAAGCTATCCATTAGAAGTGGTTTCAACACAATTAGATTTACATAGTGGTTTCAGTAAAAATAACAAAACAGGAGCTTTTCCAACTTAGAAAATCCATATCAATTCAAATAAAATTCCTAAAAATATAAATCAAACTTTAGAAATTCACAATTAGTGATACCCATCTGCCTATACCATTAGATCTCATTTTTGAACCTTTTAAATCAAATGCTATTTACCCATTTGGTTAAATAAGCATTTGCCATATAGGATTTTATTAAACTCAGTTCTATAATCGAAATTTTTATGGAACCTTTATGGTTAAACCACATTTCCAAATAACTATCTATAGGTATGGATCTTAGTCCTTGTGTACTTGTAGGAAGTATTTGGAAATTTAGTACTACATAGTGGTAATTAGAAACTCAAACTTGCACACCTATCTCAAACTATGGAAATGATATGAAACCAATTCGAATCAACCACATTTCTAAATCATAATCTATAACCCCTAATACAAGTCAACTAGGATCTATAGACTCTACTTGTAGATTCAAATTTGATTACTAAATACTTGCAATCTAGAAATGGCTTCAATAAAAGAAAAATACTCTAAATCCTATGAATCCTCTTTGGTTGAACCATGATCTTGAGTATCTACATTTGTCCATGACCTTGGTCAATAAGGACTTGCAGGAGATATTTTCATAATCCAAAACAAATAAACCCTACTTAGATACAACAACTCAATAATCTCATGCATCGGAACTCAATTATCTTCGAAACCACTCTCCATAGACTTCCTAGATCACTTCCCTTACCCAAGCATGTGTATTTGAGTAAATAGGTATTGTTTGTGAATTGTGTGGTGATTGTATGCTTATTTACTTTCCTACGATTAGATGATAACGAGAGTAAGGAGAATGGATCCCGAAGTCCACCAGGAAATGGAGATGGAGATCAAGCAATCAAAGATGAAGATGAAGACTATCTTGACTTTGCCAAGCCAGGCAAGCCATCTTTTGCTCATACCACTACCCAGTTTTATAATGCATATTTACTTGCTTTTACATGAAAGTGCATGCTAAAATAATTGTTACCAAGTTGCAAATGAGTAGTGATGTCTTTCTTAAGTACATCCAACTCTTTTTGTGGATGACATCAAGTGCATCAAGCTTAGCCTACCTTTGAGAAACCTGTCCTTAGTGGATGCTAAGTAGAGCATCAAGCTAAGCCTATCCAATATACTGATACGTCTCAAACGTATCTATAATTTTTGATGCTCCATTCTTTGTTTTACACCATTTGCCTATTGTTTCGTTACACTTAGTGGCATTTTTGTACATTTTCCGGAACTAACCTATTAACAAAGTGCCACAGTGCCAGTTTCCTGTTTTCTGCTGTTTTTGTGTTTCAGAAGTGATACACAGGAAATATTCTCGGAATTGGACGAAACAAGTTCCTGAAGTCATATTTCACCGGGGAGCTCCCAAACATCCGAAGACCTGACGGAGAGGGGCCACGTGGGCCCCACACACAGGGGTGGCGCGGCCAGGCCCCTGGCCGCGCCGGCCCCGTGTGAGGGGGCGTGGGACCCCCCTATGACAGTCCCCTTTCGCCTATAAGTACCCCCTGACGAGAAAAACCTAAGGCCCCCGATCAGTTTTCCAGAATACATCGCGATCCGCCGCCGCCGTCGACCTGAAGATCGGGAGGGTCCAGAAGCTCTTCCCGGCACCCTGCCGGAGAGGGGAATCGCCACCGGAGGTCTTCTTCATCGCCATGCTTGCCTCCGGAGCGATGAGTGAGTAGTCTACCTTGGACTATGGGTCCATAGCAGTAGCTAGATGGTTGTCTTCTCCACCATGTGCTTCATGTTTAGATCTCATGAGCTGCCCTACATGATTGAGATCACCGTTATGTAATACTATGATGTTGGTTTGTTGGGATCCGATGAATATTGGTGTTTATGATTAAGTTGCTGTACTGAATTATATCTTTTGTTATCTCTATGTTGTTTATGATCTTGCATGCTCTCCGTTGTTAGTAGCTATCTTGGCCGAGTAGTTGCTAGTGACTCCAAGAGGGGGTATTTATGCTCGATAGTGGGTTCATGTCTCTATTTCACCTGGGGGAGTGACAGAAACCTCTAAGGTGGTAGATGTGCTGTTGCTACTAGGGAGAAAACAACATTCATATGCTCAAGGGCATATGCTTTGTTTACATTACACACTTTGCTTAATGCAATTATCTGTTGTTCGCAACTTAATACTTTCGGGGTGTTCGGATGATATCCCTGGGGGTGGATTATTAGTCATAGATGCAGTTGGATGGCGGTCTATGTATTTTGTTGTAATGCCCAGAGTGAATCTCATAGTGATCTTCTTGACATATCACGTTATCTTTATTCTATCAATTGCCCAACTGTAATTTGTTTACCCAGCATGTTATTTTATCTATGGAGAGACACCACTAGTGAACTGTGGACCCCGGTCCTATTTTAATCATATTGCAATCACCTGTTTACTTTCCCGCACTGTTTACTTTACTAGCATTTTACTACTGTTTTCCACTCGATACACTCATAACCTTTGTTTCAAGCAAACCGGTGAGATTGACAACCTCATCGTAAGTTGGGAACAAAGTACTTGTTTGTGTGTGTGCAGGTTCCACATTGCAGCTAGCAAGCAAAGCTTGGACAAAGCGCCAGTTGTCCGCTGCTGTCGCAAACTAGCAAGCATCACCTTCAGTCGTCACCGTCTCCCTTCTCCTGATCGATATTAAACCTTGGTTTCTTAACTGAGGGAAAATTTGCCGCTACACTCATCATACCTTCCTCTTGGGGTTCCCAATGGGCTGGTCATCACCACGCACAAGGACAGTTTGCTCCCACATCAATTTGGAGTAGCAGCTATATTTTCTGGCGCCGTTGCCGGGGAAGGAAGAGAAGACTTCTGCGAGGGGAGTTCTTCGCATACACATCCATTACTTTGTTATTTGTTTTGCTTTACTTTATTTTATTTTACCTGCATTGATTTTTATATCAAAAACCCAAAAAAATTAGAATCCTTGGTAGTTGTTTTTACTTATCTGCTTTTAGTTTTGTTACAATGAGTAATCCTGAAGTAGAAGTTCGTAGTTTCAAGCAACAAGGGGGAGAAAGTTTAAAAGATGCTTGGTACCGTATTAACAATGCTCATCATAGGTGTACCAAAAAGCACTCCACCACGATCCTCCTTAGAAATTTTTATGTTGGTATATCTAGCTGGAATAGGTATGTTCTTGATACTCTTACAGGAGGTAATTTTCTGGGTACTCCCGTGGGAGAAGCATGCACTATAATTGAAAGTTTAGTGGGAGTACCACCTATTCATGTTGCTAAAACTGAGACCACCTTGGAAGAGGTGGTAGAAAAGCTCAGCTCCTTAGAAAAAAGTTTGCCAAGTATCCTAGAAAATGCTAGCCACGTTAGTGAATTAATAGAAAATATTGGTAAGAGAATTACCATTTTAGAGGCTAGCACTACTCATGACAATCAAAACTTGAGGATTGGTAAACTAGAGGAGTCTATGGAAACTCTTAGTTTAATCTTCTCTTCTCTTAAATTTAAGAAGGAGAAAGTGTTTGTTGGAAAAGAGCAAAAATTTATGTATGTTCCCAAGGTTTCTGCGCTTAAATCTCAACATGTTCTTAAGATTGGTAAGACTCTTAGTTCCACTAAGGGTGACTTGCAGGTTGAATCATCTTCGGGAACCTTCAAAGAGCCTACTGAGGTAACTAGCACTTCATCTATTGATATTACTTGATTCGCAATTTTCTGCGCCTAGCTCAAAGGCGTTAAAGAAAAGCACTCTTGGGAGATAACCCATTGTTTACTTTTCAGTATTTTTTCTTTTATTTGAGTCTTGGAAGTCATTACTACTGTAATGACCGCTCCTTATCTTGTTTATTTCGTTTTTGTGCCAAGAGAAGCCTCTAATTTGAGTGAGGTAAAGATTTGGGGTTATTGCTGTCCTGAAACTGTTTTCGGTGCTGCACCGTAAAAATTCGTGAAAATTCTATGTATATCTTTTGGACCTGCGATTTCTTGTGCATATGCCCCAGGTTATATCCAAACTTTTCTTAGTTGAACACTTTTTGATTTGAGCAACGGAAAATCCCTCAAAAATTCGTCCATTATCAGCTGTCCAGTTTTGACAGATTTCTGCCAATATTTGTTTTTGCCACTTTATCGCTTTCTTTCGAGTTCTTTTTGATCATGGAACTCTTGTGGAAGTTGCTACAGTAGTATATACTTTATATGTGGTAGTTTTGGGTTGAAACCTGAAGCTAAAAGAGGTTGAATATATTTTATGCTTGCACTAATGTTGCTAATAGAATTGTGTTTAGTTTTGTATGAAGGAAGTTTTCAAGTGTAGGGATTGGAGAATGATGAGATGAGTTGAAGAATGGACAAAAGCTCAAGCTTGGGGATGCCCATGCATCACCCCAAGAAATATCCAAGAAGTACAAGCGTCAAAGCTTGGGGATGCCCCCGAGGCACCCCTTCTTCATCGGCAAAAATCAGGTCACCTTTCAAGACACTATATTTTTATTGCTTCATGCACTATGTGTTTTTCTTGGAGCGTCAGTTGTTTTAGTCTTCTTAGTTTGTTTAGTTTGTTTTTTTGCTGCAATAAATGGTTGGACCCCAACAAATTTCCTTTGGAGAAGTTGACTCGTTTTCATTTGCAAAGAATGCTCTAGTTTTCACTCTTATAAATCGAGCATTCTAGTTTTTCTGCTACTGCTTTTGGTTTTCATTTTCGCCTTGATATGCGTTCAGATCTTGTCATATCTTTTCATCAAGGTGCATTTTTGCCTCTGAACTTTATTGGTTTTCATCAAATGAGGTGTCTTTAAAAATTTCAAATGGTGTTGGAAAAGAGAAAAAGCTTTGTGCAAAATAGTGGTACAAGAAGGAGCTTGTGTAGACTGCGGCTTAGGCTTTTTCATGTCATGCTTGATGTCTTTTTGATAGTATGCTTAGTGGTTTTGCTGTAGCATGACTTGTCTCAAATAACTGAGATTGCTTAATGAGCCTTTGAAAAAATCATGCGTTGTTTTTATTGTATGGAAGCATTATTTTGGTTTTCTCCTTGATGCTTTATTTGGGTTGACTTGGCGCATGCTCACACATGTTAGACTCTTCCAAAGTCGCCTTTAGCCTTCATGATCATTTAGTTTTTGACTTTTGATGCCATCGTATGCTTCTTTTAATGTTGCTTTGTCGCTTTGCATGATTATGGCCATTATTGCTCTCTTAGTTGGTCGCTCCCAGTCTTTTGCTAGCCCTCACCTTGTACTGAGTATGAGCTCTACTCGTGCATCCAACTCCTAAAAGCCAAGTTTTCCATTGTGTCCACCATACATACCTACTAGCAATTTGCTATTCCAAGTAAATTTGACTTGCTTTTATATTCTCTTCAAATTAAACTCTTACCAGTGTTATGCGAAATTCGGTCAGTAAAGCTCTCACGAACCGGAAGGCACACTTTACTTTTTCCTGTTCTAAAAATTTGACATTGTGGTCTTTTATGCTGAGTTGTTATGCTTGCAAGTTATAAGTTGGATTCTAGCCCAACCATGCCGTCATGGGGCAAGCTTTCAACATTGCACTTCCTATTTGAGTTGATATCGTGATCTTTTGTTTATGGATGCCCGCTGTGTGAAATGAATTGGGAATCTTGTGAGGATCATGGAGTTTTTATATGTGTTAGGGAAACGCCGGGCCGCCAATCTAAGCCATGCATAATTCATGGTGGAAATTTGCAGCATACCCATGGTGAACATTCGACGACGCATCTCACAATAAAAAGCTAAACAATATAGCAAATAAAAGAGATGTCGAGGTGTTCATTGTCTGCTTGTCCTGTCATTTTGGTGTGGGCTTGTTCCATGTCATCGGGCACGGAGGTACCCCATTGGCGGTTCTCAATGATATGCATATACTTACAATGACAAGAGCCTTGCTTGGGACTCTAAGTAAACTAGCATGGTTTGGGTACTTGTATTCACGGGACACGAGGTTTTCAACTTATGATTTGTCAAGCATATGCATCATAATTGTTCTCGCATTAACTTTAACCATTCAAGATGCTTATGATGGGGGCAATGAGAGCTCAAAGCCGGTAAGTACCATAATTTTTGAAGGTTATAAAACTTGCAATCACTGCTTCCCTCTGCGAAGGGCCTTTCTTTTACTTTTATGTTGAGTCACCACCTTCTTTCTTTATGCACCATTAAGAGAGCATAGTTGTCATTCTTAGTGTGATATGCATTGTCCCAAGGTTCATTGATTGACTCATATTGTTGGTTTCACTTGTTCTTAAATTATTTGTATCTAGTCGCCCTCTTAAACTTTGAGGTGTCCTATGCATTTATGTTTTGCTTTCTTTGAAGGACAAGCTGAAAACCATCTTCATGTTTTTCCTTATGATTTGAACACACGTTTGACTTTCATTGTTTCATTATCATGATCTTTTGTTTGTGTTCATTTGCATGTTTACAACATGGTTGCTAAGTTCTTATTGTCATGACTATATCTTTCATGCCCATGTTTTAAGTTCTATTGATCCCAGCTCATCAATGCTTACATATATGATCAAGATTGTGTAGGTGCATGTCACCTCAAAAATTATTCTTTTGTTATCACTTACCTACTCGAGGACGAGCAGGAGTTAAGCTTGGGGATGCTTGATACGTCTCAAACGTATCTATAATTTTTGATGCTCCATTCTTTGTTTTACACCATTTGCCTATTGTTTCGTTACACTTAGTGGCATTTTTATACATTTTCCGGAACTAACCTATTAACGAAGTGCCACAGTGCCAGTTTCCTGTTTTCTGCTGTTTTTGTGTTTCAGAAGTGATACACAGGAAATATTCTCGGAATTGGACGAAACAAGTTCCTGAAGTCATATTTCACCGGGGAGCTCCCAAACATCCGAAGACCTGATGGAGAGGGGCCACGTGGGCCCCACACACAGGGGTGGCGCGGCCAGGCCCCTGGCCGCGCCGGCCCCGTGTGAGGGGGCGTGGGACCCCCTCTGACAGTCCCCTTTCGCCTATAAGTACCCCCTGACGAGAAAAACCTAAGGCCCCCGATCAGTTTTCCAGAATACATCGCGATCCGCCGCCGCCGTCGACCCAAAGATCGGGAGGGTCCAGAAGCTCTTCCCGGCACCCTGCCGGAGAGGGGAATCGCCACCGGAGGTCTTCTTCATCGCCATGCTTGCCTCCGGAGCGATGAGTGAGTAGTCTACCTTGGACTATGGGTCCATAGCAGTAGCTAGATGGTTGTCTTCTCCACCATGTGCTTCATGTTTAGATCTCATGAGCTGCCCTACATGATTGAGATCACCGTTATGTAATACTATGATGTTGGTTTGTTGGGATCCGATGAATATTGGTGTTTATGATTTGCTGTACTGAATTATATCTTTTGTTATCTCTATGTTGTTTATGATCTTGCATGCTCTCCATTGTTAGTAGCTATCTTGGCCGAGTAGTTGCTAGTGACTCCAAGAGGGGGTATTTATGCTCGATAGTGGGTTCATGTCTCTATTTCACCTGGGGGAGTGACAGAAACCTCTAAGGTGGTAGATGTGCTGTTGCTACTAGGGAGAAAACAACATTCATATGCTCAAGGGCATATGCTTTGTTTACATTACACACTTTGCTTAATGCAATTATCTGTTGTTCGCAACTTAATACTTTCGGGGTGTTCGGATGATATCCCTGGGGGTGGATTATTAGTCATAGATGCAGTTGGATGGCGGTCTATGTATTTTGTTGTAATGCCCAGAGTGAATCTCATAGTGATCTTCTTGACATATCACGTTATCTTTATTCTATCAATTGCCCAACTGTAATTTGTTTACCCAGCATGTTATTTTATCTATGGAGAGACACCACTAGTGAACTGTGGACCCCGGTCCTATTTTAATCAAATTGCAATCACCTGTTTACTTTCCCGCACTGTTTACTTTACTAGCATTTTACTACTGTTTTCCACTCGATACACTCATAACCTTTGTTTCAAGCAAACCGGTGAGATTGACAACCTCATCGTAAGTTGGGAACAAAGTACTTGTTTGTGTGTGTGCAGGTTCCACGTTGCAGCTAGCAAGCAAAGCTTGGACAAAGCGCCAGTTGTCCGCTGCTGTCGCAAACTAGCAAGCATCACCTTCAGTCGTCACCGTCTCCCTTCTCCTGATCGATATTAAACCTTGGTTTCTTAACTGAGGGAAAATTTGCCGCTACACTCATCATACCTTCCTCTTGGGGTTCCCAACGGGCTGGTCATCACCACGCATAAGGACAGTTTGCTCCCACATCAATTTGGAGTAGCATATACCTACCTAGATCCTTGTTCCCTCATGAGGATCATGCTTGAGCTGAAGGAATTCATGGAAAATGACTAGGTGGGAACCCCAATGAAGATCATGAAGATTTTGAAATGAAAACCTTGGAAAGGGGCAACCTTGCCCAAGGATGATTTTGAAATACAAACCTTGGAGATGGGCAACCTTGCCCAAGGATGATTTTGAAATACAAACCTTGGAGATGGGCAACCTTACCCAAGGGTGACTTTGAAAACTATTTACAAAATGGTGACATGGTGAAGGTGACATGAAGGTTTGACAAAAATGATAAATGCGTGAAGTACCATACTGGACCAATCATACAGTGCGACCACATTACTCCGGTATTGTGACGCCCCAACCTTGAGGACAAGGTGGAACATCTGTGTTAAGTGCTATTCCCTGGATCAGTAGATAGCACCACAGTACAAAATAAGTAATCATTGCAATAGCATCAATATTACAACGTAAATCTAGTTACATAGGTCTTCAACCTTACGAGTACACAGCATAAAGCATAGTTGCAGTGAGCTTCCATCTTCATCAAGTGCCACAGGCAGACATGTTGGAATGTAAGCTCGAGATCCTACTCCTGGTTCCTTACTCGAGATAAAACCTGCACGTTTGAATAAGCAGCCCCAGAGGGGTCAGTACAATGATGTACTGGCAAATGACACATATTTGGTGGCATTTTGTGGAAAGACTATACTACATGACATTTGGCTGGTGGATCTCAAGGGCTGATTTGCATAAAGCCAATTTTATCCTATAAATCCATTTTAATACTTTCTTTCAACAAATTTTACTTTTCAAGGGTCAAGACAACCCCCATACACTACATACTGGCCGGTATGTAGTTCTGGGCGTAACTCAACAAAGTTTGGAACCTCAGGCACCACCACCCCTTGGAGTGTATGGTCCTTAGTTCCTACCTAGAGATTTCTAGACAAATTTTAATAATTCAGAATCGGTGATGAGATTATTCCGTACATTCCATGTCTAGAGACTCAATTGTCCATAACCGAGGACACGGCTAATCGATTAGATTTATACACCTTGCAAGGGTTGTGCACTTTCACCTTACGATTCATTTTATGCCCATACATAAAATGAAACGAGACCTTTTAGAAGGAGAGGGCAACTAACTGGCAAGATCCGTTCCCAACCTATAATTTTTCTACCACCGTCTTCTTGCACCTAGTTGCACCCCCACATCAAATCAGTCAAGACAGAGCCCATAATGTCATAAGGCTGCACTGGAAGTACACTAAGCATGGAAGACATAGCCATCTCTTTGTTCCTGGGTGGCCATCCCGAGCGGTACTCTGTTCCCACATCCTCTTTATGAGGCTTGCGTCCCAGAATCCACCTACCTCACCTCATCTTATCAAACCATTCCACCCAGGTGTTTCATTTTAGTTGAAGTTCTTAACTTTTCACAAAACACTTTTCAAGTGATCTTAGCATGGCATCAGTATTAACAAAGTACTTGGCATCCTAACAGGTGGGGTTTGAGAGATTGCTACACACTACTAGGATCTAAGCAGTTGATAAAACAGTTGAGTAAAACACCTATCATGCATACTACAAGAGGTGAACATACTAATGCATAATAAAATGGGTGGGGAAACATGTGTGTCACTTGCCTTTTTGAAGATCACGACGTTCCACTTCTCTCAACTAAGCACGTAGCTCTTCGCAAAAACTATAGCACAAGAAATAGCATACCATAAACAATCCATACAATCACAATCAAACAAATCAAACAATTGAAATGGGTTTGTTTACCAATTTGGATTATTCAAGATGTTATGATAGAAAGATATGGCAAGGGATCATGAATTATGAGATATAAATTTGAGAGCTTAGTTGGGAAAGATCAATATGATTTGAGAGAGAATTGGACTAGGCAATATAATTGATGAAGTTTTTTTATGCTTTATCAAAGCATATAAGAGTTTTAGGAATAGCTCATGTGAAATAAATCACATAGGTGTGGGATAGTGTAACCACAATACTATTTGAATAAGTGTAACAACATTTATTCTTTAAATAGCATATATCACACTTAGGCACTAGGCTAGGTTTTAAGAATGCTTGAACTACTCAATTAGCACATTTGCAAGATGAATAGTTCAATACATGTGAACAAAACTAGGTAGGCATTGGGATTAGGTATGAATGATTGATATTTGAGGACATGGCTCAAATGGCTCATTGTTCAACATGGTGTATAACTCATACTACGGTATGGGTTATAATAGCTCCACGTTAACAAAATCTAGGTTTGATATGAATTCATATTCTACTCAAGTAGCACAATTGCAATTTGAATATATATATGAATTAGACAAAATATAATGAGTGGGATCTTTATGCTTTATTAAAGCATATTGAATCTTGGAATATCTCATGTGGGTAAATCACATAAGAGACAAGATAGTGCAATAGCAATACTATTGAATAAGTGTGATAACAATTATTCTTATATAGTATATACTACACTTAAGCTTAGGCTAGGATTCGTGAAGCATTGAGTTACTCAATTAACTCATTTGTTAATTGAATAGTTCTACATATGAAATCAGGATCAGGTGGTCAGATGATTGAGTAGGGGTAGATAACATTTGAGATTATGGTTTAAGGTTTCTATTGGGTACATGGAGTATTGTATAGGTGCTATAATGTTGATTAGATCAACACCACAAAGATAGCAAGAATAGAATTCTATGATTGAGATGTATCACACTTTACTCAAATAACACAATTGTAATTTGAATATGTGTGAACTAGATAAGATAGGTCTAAGTGAATATGATCTTGATCAAGATGTTGTTTAGATAACATGGATAACTAGGTATAATCGTAGGGTTTTCTAAAGTAGAAGGAATCATTGATAGAAGTAGAAATAGAATTAATCCATATAGGAATACTCAAATTCTCATATTAGAATTTGAATAATTGTGAAGTGGTTCAAGAAATTATGGGAGTGATGCTACTGGATAGCTTGCAGTAATACAAAGTCACTGCAATTGGAATCACTCAAAAATAAGTTATAGAAATTAAATTATCACCGAAATAGTGATTTGGACAAATTTGAATGCACAAAGTGTGTGCACATATCAAATTTGATATTTCTTGATCCTATGTTGGTCTACAAGTTCTGAGGAATCCAGAGACTACAAAATTGTAATTTTTGGATACTTGGTTCAAAAGATATGAATTAAATGGCTTAACGGAAGGTCAGATTCCAATTTGAAAATAGATTCAAATTGAACCCATAAAATATAATATTTTATGGTACTGATGGATTCTAGAAGTCTCAAGGATTCTAACGAGATATTATTTGTTATTTTTTGAGTTACAGATCAAAAGTTATGATTTTTCAAAGACTTGGATCAAATCTGGTTCAAAGTTCTATTTGATTTCTATTCGAACACAGGCAGGCCACGTGTTCTGTTTCGATTGGCCGGTACCTCTTCGGCCGGATCGGCTCTGTGAACCATAGGATCAAAAGAAGATCTAAGGGCCCTAACTGATTTGTACCGATTCGAATAAGTGGTTTGATCTGGGGCGTTAGATCTTGATCGGATGGATCAGAGAAGATCTGAGAGAGGTCCTCACCTAGGGTTTCAGAGGGGTCGCCGGAAATGGTGCGGGCGGCGGCGCTGCACTCCGGTGGTGATCGACGGCGGCTCTGCAGGTGTTCCAGGTACTCGGGGAGAAGTGGACGAGATGCGGTTGGTTACGGTGATGTCGAATGCGTGGTCGGTGTCTCCGATTGTTTCCAGGTGAGGGAGAGGATGGTGGCTGGAGACGGGGGCGGCGTTGGGGTGGTTCGGCCGACGGCGTATATGTCATTTCTCTGCAGTATTCGGCAGGAGAAAAGTATCAGAGGGGGCGCCGGAGAGAGGGAAGAGGTTTAGGAGGGGAAAGAGGGGCGCGGGCTCACCGACGGCGACGAATTCGTCCGGAGATACTTGCAGAGGCTGCAGAGCTCCGACGACAAATCTCGTTGGCTTGAGACGAAATCGACAGAAGAGAGGAAAGGGAGGCGAGGGAGGAGGTCTGGGGCTTTTATAGGCGCCGGCTACAGCAAGAATTAAGCAGGGATTAAAGGGAATTTAAGGGGGAGGGAGTTTACTGCGGGGAGGAAACGGTCTCTGCGAGATTTCGGGCTGGAGCTTGAAGACGAGACAGGCTGACGGGTGGGTCCCATGAGTCAGTGAGGGAAAGAGAGAAGGAGGGTACCCTTTCGGGATTTGGCCGGGTGGGCCGTGGGCCTCCTTCGGACCTGGGCTGGTTTGGCTCCCCGGGTCCAGTTATCTTATTTTTATTTCTTTCTCCTTTTCCTTTTCTGTTTCACTTATTTCTTTTGTATCTTTTGCAAAAGTGCTTCAAATCAAATCAAACTTCTTCCAGAAATTTTTGAAAGGACTGCACAATATTCTAAGTCAATAATAAAACAAGTTTTCAAGAATAAGGGGTATTTTCAATAAAACATTAAGAACAAAGCAAGAGAGACTTGTTTGCATAAAATGATAGAAATAGAGCTTGAACTCGATTCTTTCTAAAATAGTAAAATAATAGTTTTATAAAAATAATGTTTGAGAAACACACTCAAATATGGTTTGAAAAAGCAACCTTTATTGAATAAAGCAAACTTTGTAAAACAATCTTTTGCAAGCAAGCTTGCATAAAGCTGAATAGGGTTTGAATAAAGGAGAATGAAAATAACATTTTAATACTTGTTCTTTCTCAAAGAAGTCCTTCAAGAAATAAATAGAGGATTTTAAATAGTTTTCAAACAAAGCATTCAATTAAACTCAAAAGTTTTAAATCCCTGTGAATTTTCAATCAACACAAGTAAAATAAAAACGGAAATTTTCCCCCAAAATTTGATAAAATCTTGGGTCGTTACAGGTATGGGACGGGGCTTAGTGGAGTAGTTTGTTTCGCCTTAGTGTAGACCCTACAAATGTAAATGGAAGTCCGACCAGGGACTCCTTTTCCAGGGCACTCTTGGCTATGGCCGAGTTTCGCCTTGTCCTCCTCTTCATAGGTGGTTGGGGTACAATCCGAAGAGCCCTCATTGAAAATGGACTACCGGGTGTAGGACCCTACCTCGGTTAGTGGCATTCCGGTGGGTCAAGCGGCTGGGAACTTTGCACACTCTGGACAGCTTCTTGGACTCCGGTGTTGAGGGGTACATCTCTAGGCGGTAGTGTTTATGCTAAGGCGGGCAAGTGAAACATTAATGGTCGGCTGCTTGTCGTGGCATATGTCGTTATGCGGGGAAGTTGCCCACACGATGAGTAGTCGGATGGTGTGGGTAAAGTGTACAACCTCTACAGAGTGTAAAACTATTCGAATAGCCGCGTCCGCGGTCATGGACGGTTGGATTGGTTGTACTTGGCCGTTATCAGGTTTTACTTTGAAAATGATTGAGAAAGGTGACTTGACAATGAATTGTGATGACCATGAAGGTGACTTGGTGAACAAAAGAATTGACATTTGGGGGATTCCATCTAGAGATTTATAAAGAGCTAAATGTTTTCTTACCACTTTAGATAAAATATCTTTGAAAGGAAATTCTGCTTTATGCAAATGAACCTAGAGCTTAGACCACTATATAAACTATGCATTCTCTATTCTTTTATTTATGAGATGGTTTGCGAGTGCATGCAATGTACTCATGGCTCTGTCCCTGGCTATTAACTTGGCCAGACTTGAAGGAGAAAAATCAAGAAGGAAGGAATCATTGACGACTTTGCGAATTAGGCTCGTTTCCTACTGTCGGCTCTGCCTGTGCGGTTGAAGCTTGACAATATGGACCCAAAGTGTTATTCCGCTGCATATTGATGTATTGTAAGGTTTGGTCTGCACGACCACCTATGTAATCCCTTTCATTTACCATTAATGTCTATGACTGTGATATCAACTACGTTATGTAAATCACAACACTGATTCTGGGATTGTGATGGATTACATAACGGGCACTTCGAATTTATTATCAAATTTGAGGTCGTCACAGCATGGTTGTAGTTTATATGTGATGTGAATTTCTAAATTGGTGGATGAATAAGAATGAATTTTCAGGTCCCGCTCGAGAGACCGGCCTCAGGGATAGTGGGTGGTCGGACGTTACCAGAGTGGTGGGAAAGCTTTACGGACAAAAGCTTGGCGCTCTGGCACCAACATCGACATTGCTTGCGGTGTCATAACCTTTTTGAGCGTGTCATGAGTACCTCCCTTGACTGTCTTGGTCTTAACGACGACGGTGCACTCAGTTTACCCTATTGTCGCGTAGTTTTGTCAATCCACTTGTTATGTAGACATGCAGTAAAACATGGACGACGAGTATGTGAGTCCGTGGCACTGGATTAGGTGAGGAGTGCGGGTCAGAGTGGAGGAAGAAGAGCCGTTGCAACGCACAGGTATTTTTGCTAGTATCGAGTAATATGAGTTTATTTATATCATTGTATAGAGAAGAAAGGAATTTCAAGAAATCATGGTAAATTGTTTGTCACATGTATCTTTCACTGAATCTAAGAAAGTTGTCACAATCTTTTTTCTTCAACTTTAAAGTTTGGCCGAATATCATGAGTATAAACAAAAGTAAACTTTTACCTTCAACTTTAGAAGTGAAGGAACGGACAAACACATAGTAAAAACTAATTGGGTAAGGTTAAAAAAATCCAATTAAAGCACCCGTAGTGAAGCACGAGCTTATTTCCTATAGTTTTTAAATTACAATTGCTCAGCAATAGATGACCTGAGTCAAGTTGGTGTTATCCACCAATTATGCACAAGGAGTTACCCGCCAGTTTTGACTTGAAAAAAAATCGCATGGGGGAATATTGTTGTTTTACCAATGTGTGGTCTTGAGATGTTTTGATGTAAGCTTTGATCCTGTGCCATCAAACATACTATGAGTAGGAATAACTAGGAAGTGAGCCTAACTCAATTAGGTGAGTGAGTGAATGTACAAAACTAACACCTGGTTTTAAATCCTCACGGATGAGGATTTAGGTTTTTATTTATATTTAAGGATCAGGCTTTTCCAAGACTCATGCAGTTTGATGAGGATATTCCATCGAAGAATGGCACGCTAGGATGACCTACGACACATAATATTAAGTCTAAGATAGTCCCAATAGGTAAAAGGTATTAAAGGCCTGCGCATCTATTCATGTCCATGCTATTTGTTAGCCAGGTCATGTTGTGGGCCGCCTAGGTTAATTTGTGTTTTTGGTTTAGGCTTGTTCAGGCCCAATAGTTTTCTGGCCGCCTATATAAGGAGGTTGTGCGGCTAGGGTTAGAGGAGGTTAAAAATGAAAGCACACGGATGTCGCTTAGAGGGGGGTGAATAGGCGATTTAAAACTTTTACGAGGGGCTTGACAAATGCGGAATAAAACTAACGTTTAATTTTCCAAGCATATAAAAACTAAATAAACAAGGTTCACCTATGTGCACCGACAACTTATGCTAAACAAGATAAGCAACTATGTGATAGCAAGATATATATAACTTCAAGCACGAAGGCTATCACAAAGTAAATTGCATAAGTAAAGGAGCTCGGGTATAGAAATAACCGAGGCACGCGGAGACAATGATGTATCCCGAAGTTCACACCCTTGCGGGTGCTAATCTCCGTTGGAGCGGTGTGGAGGCACAAGGCTCCCCAAACGCCATGGAGGCTCACCGTAATCTCATCAAGCCCTCCCACCAATATGGAAGACCCGACCACTATGGGACACTTGAGGGCGGTCACCGAATCCGTAGCTTGGGGCAATCTTCACAACTCAATTGGAGGCTCCCAAGAATCGCCACTGAGGCACTACAAAGCTTGGAAAGATCTCCACAACTTGATTGGAGGTCCCCAAGAAATCTACTAAGCCGTCTAGGGTTCCAAGAACCCAAGAGGAACTAAGCTTCTTGCTTTCACCACCAAATCTCCGAGGAGAACTCAAACCGATGCACCAAATGCAATGGCAAGAACACACAAAGTGCTCAAATCCTTCTCTCCCAAATCCTACCAAAGCAACAAATGCTATGGAGGGATATGAGAGGAAGAACAAGGAGGAAATCCACAAAGAACTCCAAGATGTAGATCCAAAAGGTTCCCCTCACTTAGAGGAGAAAGTGATTGGTGGAAATGTAGATCTAGATCCCCTCTCTCTTTTCCCTCAAAGATATGCAAGAATCATGGGAGGAATTGAGAGATGGGCAAGCTTTCCAAGGTCAACAATGGAGGGAGAGAGACGGGAAAATGATCTTGCTCGAGCTAGAAGAAGGGGAGAGGTATTTATACCTCCTCCCAAATTGTAACCGTTGCAGGAAAACTTGGACTGGATAATCCAGCCAAATCTGGAAATATCCGGCCCAATAATCTGGCCCTGGATTATCCGGCCAGAAATGGAAATCTTGGGCCAAATAATTCGGCCCTTATACTGGGTGACGCGCACCCCAGCCTCTTCGAGTCCTTAGCCGTTTTTCGAGGGGGGCGGATTATCCGGCCAGAACTGGAAATCTCCGGCCAAATAATCCGGCCCTTATACTGGGTGACGCGCACCCCGACCTCTTCGAGTCCTTAGCCGTTTTTCAAGGGGGGCGGATTATCCGGCCCACTTTGGGCGGATAATCCGGCCTGGAAGAGGCAACAATACGAAAATGGCGATAACTTGAGCATCCGGACTCCGTTTTCATGATCTTGGGCTCGTTGGAATCACCACAACGAGCCCTAGAACTTCATCTATAGAAACATCATAGTCCAAAAAAGGAGGATAAAATCAGATGAAGAAAGGTTTGACCTTTCTTCAAACACAAATTGGTAAAACCTCCAACACCAAAAATGCAATAAGTTTTCTATACGAAATCCGTTTTTGGTGAGCTTGGGATTACCGTGAAGATAACCACAAGCTCTAAAACTTCACATAGAGAAAGGCAAAATAAGAACTAATAAAGATGATGCCAAGTATGCAAAGGTTTCAGCTCTCTCCGAATAATACGATTAGGTTACTCACTCGAGAGCCCCTCTTGATAGTACGACTATCAAACCTAAAACCCGGTCTCCCAAACACTATGAGACCGGTAAGAAAGAAACCCTATCAATATCATACCTTTGCCTTGCGCATTTCACTTGAGCTAGATGGTGACGATCTTGATCTTCTCAAGTTGGACTATCTTTCTTGATTGCGCTTGCTCGGTGAAGTCTTGCGGATTGCTCCCCATACTTCACTATAGGAGAGACACTAGTAGAAATATCTTTACATGTCCATTACCACCAAATGGACACTGAGCTTCAAGCAAATGATATCTTCTAGATGCCTATCTCACTACTAGGGAAACGCCCATCCGTGGCGTACAGATTTTGGTCATTCGTGGCATATCTCTGTACGCCACCGGTAAGATGCCACTAGTACAGGCCTACCCGTGGCGTACAGCTTGTACGCCACGGCTACGTTACCCACCCATGGCGTACAAGCCTGTACGCCACGGCTACGATTCCTACCCGTGGCGTACAAGCCTGTACGCCACGGGTGTGTTTTGTATCCATGGCGTACATGCTTGTACGCCTCGGGTATGTTTCTTAGCCGTGGCGTACAGCCCTATATGCCACGGACTTGTATGCCACAGAACACATAATTTGTACGCCACGACTATGTTTTTTCAATTTTTATTGTAGTAATTTTAAAGGTATATTGCAGATGAGATATACAGATGTATTACTGGTAATATTACAGGTATATAACAACACAGATACAAAACAATATATAAATAGTCATTTCCATCATATTAGAAGTATCGGCCAAAGTCACATTAGTACAAGTTCACAAATATCATGTTATTACACAAATACAAGTCTTCATCGAGCTAACTAGTTAGGCATGCATGCATATCGCCGCCGCCAGTGCCGGTAGTCATCTAAACTACTATCACATACACAATGAGCAAGATCATGAGCAAGATGGGGATAACGATGAAGCATGTCTTCATCCCATTCTGCCCCTCTCTCCCTCGCCGATAGTTCCTGTACCTAGCTTCCGCCTCCTCTCTAGTCTTGAATCCTTTGTAGTTGTTGCCCTTGAACTTGTTCACTTGCTTGAAACAGTCCTCCCACTTGTCGTAGACCCCTGGAACCGTACCCTCGAACACGACGTACCACCTCGTCGTCATCTTTAAACCAAAAACATCACAAGAGATTTAATAGATGATAATATGTGAGACATAACATTAATTAGTCAACGAAAACAAAATAGGCTAAAGCATGCATGCAAGAATACACAAGCATACAAAGGGTATATATCGAGAGCAAACTAGATAGAGTTTGGTACACATGTTCATGAAAAGTAATAACATCGTGCGACAACATTTTTCAGAAATCACGATTACAAGTCACAAATATCTATCAGTCATTGAAACAAATGCTTCATTTTTTGCTCTTCGGTTTCGGCGGGAAGGGGCGGATGCCCTGTAGCGTGTTGAATGCCCTGCCGTCGCCCTACATCTCTAAGTGTGCTTCTATCTCCGTATTGGTTGGTGGGAAAGGGCCATAGTAGAACACCCCTTCTCTACTGCAGACATCTCTGTGGATTATTTGCGCAATCTTCTGCTGGATGCGGTAGATCTCAAGTCGTACATTTGCATCAGATGCGTTTGCGAAGTCTTTGCACCAATTCTGGAGACTACTCGGCAACAGATTCTGATGTTGATCCCGTACGAACTCCCACATATGATGGATGGCATAGTAGCCGTCCCTTGAACTATTTGCCGGCTACTTGAGGCATGGGAATGTCGTGTTGTGCTTGAAGATCAGCTGGCCTTGCCTGACTACTTCTTTCTTGATGGGGGCAGCTTTCTCGATGAAGCCGTTGATGGCATCATCTAGAACTCCCTTGATGGCATCATCTAGTCCTTCTTCTTGTCAGCACTCCCCGAGTCAAGATACATGGCATACGAGTCTTGCAGGTATAGTGCGATGAGGACGCAGTATGTGCTTTTGTGGAAAACAATTCCAGGTGTTATGCATGCTAAGGATTGATGGAAATCTAGGAAAGCACGTTATGACGGCAAGCGAATGACTTACTCGAAAAAGTACGACACGAGAAAGATTTTCTTCTCCTTATTCGCCACCATGAAGTCCGTAATGTAGTTCGTCACTATTTAACGGGTGCCTTCAGTCTGCAAGTATATGTCTTTCATGTAGTAGGGGTACAGTATCGCAAGCTTTGGAGTGTTCTCTTGCATGAGCTGGTGCGACATACTCAACGCAACTAGGCGGACCAAGGTTGGGTCGAGGCAGTGGCGGTGGAACATCTCGAAGATATCATAAAATCTTAGGAAGAACACGTCACCGGGGGATTTGTCGACGAAGCCCAATTTCTTTGGCACTCTGACAAAGAAAACCGTGTATGAGGGAGATGTCATTGAGAGAAGATGTGTCTCCCATGTGACTACGCTATCATGCAGGCTCCTCATATCCCCAGTTAAGGTCTTGAGAGCTTTCGGCGGTAGAATCGGTTGGCCCGCCACGTGATACTCCCTCCACCCCTTGATCGGTATGTTGTGATGACTCCGGATCTCCTTCATAGGCTTGCCGACTGCGGGAGGCATAGGCTAGCTGCTGGATACACCTTTATCCTTCTTAGCTCTTTTCTGCAGCTTCTTAGGGCGAGAGACGACTTCTGCGCAAGCCTCATCGATCAGCCCATGGAGTGTATTCGGGGCGATAATATTTGCCGCCGTAGTTTGAGTATCGGTGGCGACATCCTCTGGCATTTCTTGAGACAAGAAGCTCAGACGATGCTTAGAGACATTGCTTTTCTCCGGGAGCTGTTGATCGGGCAAGAAACCGTCGGGAATATCAATCAAATGGTCCTTTGAAGTCAGCGATGAAGGCATCGATAGGATCCATATTGTCCCGTGCCACACGCTCTATGGGATCATTCACTACAGGATCATCCACTATAGGAGATGGCACCACTAGCAGCATAGTTCCCTTTCCCTGGCTTGGCACCAATCCGACCGGCTCTGCCAACTTTTGTGAGGTGCTGGTGCTAGCTATGATAGGATTGCTTGGCGGCGCCGATCTGACCGGCGGTTCTGAGTTGCTGGCGGTCCCTGGGTGGTCTAGCCGAATCATGTCTTTCGGCCAGAGCATCATATAACCCAAGCTTACTCTTAGGTCCACCTCGGTCTCGGCTCCGGGTGGTTGCATAGGAGGGTCTACTTCTTCATAACCCGGCAACACCCGAACAATGAAATCCTGTAGGCATTGGGGGAGGGGGGGCATTGGCTGGCCGTGGAAGTTGCGCTCGAGTGGTTGAATGATATTTGCTTTTGCGACCTCATGTAATTCCTCGTTAAGAATCAAGAGGAGGGTGCATCCCACTTCGTTCTCCTGAGGAGACATGTGTAGGGCGTCAGAAAGCGGATGCAAGCTAATGAAAAAGTTACTTGCTGAGGATTGCGATGCTTATTTACCATGTTGGCGTCGAGTTCGGCTAAAGTCGAAGGGCCACGAACGGGTGTGCAAGCAATGGAGGGGCTGCTACCAGGCGCGGTGTAGGCTGGCAAATCATCATCCCTAGTACTAGCACTAGGGTTGGAGGCCGTCGGCGGAGACTCCATGATGCGGCATGGTGTATTAATGTAAATCACTGTCCAGTTGGGAACCCCAAGAGGAAGGTATGATGAGTACGGCAGCAAGCTTTTCCCTCAGAAAGAAACCAAGGTTTAATCGTATCCAGTAAAAAGCCAAACTCTAGAAGGTGATGCTTGCTAGCCTACTGACACTCCAACAAGGGTTCCATTAACGATAACGTGTTAGCGCATCTTCAACTAGTAGCAACGCGCAACCTGCACATAACACAACAAAGTACTTTGTTCCCAACTTACGATGAGGTTGTCAATCTCACCAGTTTGCTGTAAACAAAGGAATGAGCGTATCGAGTGGAAAGCAATAGTAATATGTGAGTAAAGTAAACAGTGCGACTAAAGTAAACAGGTGATAGCAATATAAAGGAAATAGGACCAGGGTCCACAGTTCACTAGTGGTGTCTTTTCATAAGAGAAAATAACACATGTTGGGTAAACAAATTACAATTGGGCAATTGATAGAATAAAGATAACATGATATGTCGAGAGGATCACTATGAGATTTACTCTGGGCATTACAACAAGATACATAGATCGCCATCCAACTGCATCTATGACTAATAATCCACCTGCGGGGAATCAATCCGAGAACCCCACAAGTATTAAGTTGCGAACAACAGATAACTGCATTAAGCAAAGTGTGTAATGTAAATAAAGCATATGCCCTTGGACATAAGAATGTTGTTTTCTCCCTAGTGGCAACAACACATCTACAACCTTAGAGGTTTCTGTCACTCCCCAGATTAAATAGAGGCATGAACCCAACTATCGAGCATAAATACCCCCTCTTGGAGTCACTAGTATCTACTCGGCCAAGATAGCTACTAACAACGGAGAGCATGCAAGATCATAAACAACATATAGATAACATAAGATAATATTCAGCATATCAACTCAATCATAACACCAATATTCATCGGATCCCAACAAACACAATATGTAGAATTACATAACGGTAATCTCGATCATGTAAGGCAGCTCACGAGATCTAAACATAAAGCACATGGTGGAGAAGACAACCAACTAGCTACTTTTATGGACCCATAGTCCAAGGTAGACTACTCACTCACCGCGCTGGAGGCAAGCATGACGATGAAGAAGACCTCCGGTGGCGATTTTCCTCTCCGGCAGGGTGCCGGGAAGAGCTTCTGGACCCTCCCGATCTCGGGTCAACGACGGCGGCGGATCGCGATGTGTTTCTAGAAAATTGATTGGGTATTTAGGTTTTTCCCATCGGGGGGTCTTTATAGGCGAAGGGGCATCGTCAGAAGTGGACCGAGGCGGTCACACACATAGGGGGCGCGGCCAGGGCCTGGGCCGCGCCGCCCTACTATGTGGCCAGCCTGTGGCCCCTCTCCGTCTCCTCTTCGGTTCTCTGGAAGCTTCAGTAAATTTCTGGATGTCTGGCTTTTGTTTCATCCAATTCCGAGAATATTTCGTGTGTAACTTTTCTGAAACACAAAAATAGCTGAAAACAGGGAACTGGCACTATGGCATCTCGTTAATAGGTTAGTTCCAGAAAATGCATAAAAACGCCACGAAGTGTAACGAAACACTAAGAAAATAGTGTAAAAACAAGCATGGAACATCAAAAATTATAGATACGTTTGAGACGTATCAGCATCCCCAAGCTTAACTCCCGCTCGTCCTCGAGTAGTTAAGTGATAACAAAAGAAATAATTTTTGAGGTGATATGCACCTACACAATCTTGACCATATATGTAAGCGTTGTGCGCTGGGATTAAAAGAACTTAAAACATGGGCATGAAAGATATAATCTTGATAGAAGAAACTTAGCAACCATGTTATAACATGAAAAAGAACACAAATGAAAGATCATGAAAATGAAACAATGAAAGTCAAATGTGTGTTCAAATCTTAGGGAAAAACATACAAATGGTTTTTAGCTTGTCCTTCATGAGAGAGCAAAACATAAATGCATAGGACACCTTCAAGTTTAAGAGGGGGACTAGATACAAATAATTTAAGAACAAGTGAAACCAACATCATGAATCAATCAATGAAAACTTTGGGAGAATGCACATTATACTTAGAATGACAACTATGCTCTCTTAGACGGTGCATAAAGATAGAAGGTGGTAACTCAACAAAAAAGTAAAAGAAAGGCCCTTTGCGAAGGGAAGCAGTGATTGCAAGTTTTATAAACCTTCAAAAGTTATGGTACTTACTAGCTTTGAGCTCTCATTGCCCCATCATAAGCATCTTGAATGGTTAGAGTTAATGCGAGTACAATTATGAAGCATATGTTTGAAATGATAAGTTGAAAACCTCGTATCCCGTGAAGTACGAATACCCAAACCTCATGCTACTCGACTTAGAGTCCCAAGCAGGCTCTTGTCATTGTAAATATATGTGTATCATCGAGAACCGCCAACGGGGTACCTCCTGCCCAATGACATGGAACAAGCCCACATCAAAATGACAAGACAAACAGACAATGAACACCTCGACATCTCTTTTATTTACCATTGGTATAGCTTTTTATTTTGAGATGCGTCGTCGAATGTCCACTATGGGCATGCTGTAAATTTCCACCATGAATGATGCATGGCTTAGATTAGCGGCCCAGGCGTTTCCCTAAAACATATAAAAACTCCATGATCCCACAAGATTCCCAACTTATTTCACATCGCGAGTATCCATAAACAAAAGATCACGATATCAACTCAAATGAAAGATAGTGCAATGTTGAAAGCTTGCCCCATGACGGCATGGCTGGGCTAATTTCCAACTTACAACTTGCAAGCATAACAACTCAACATAAGAGAGCCACAATGTCAAAATTTTAAAGCAAGAAAATTAAAGTGTGCCATCGGGTTCGTGAGAACTTTACTGACCAATTTTCGCATAACACCAAAAAGAGTTTAATTTGAAGGATAGATAAAAGCAAGTCAAATGTAATTTGGAATAGCAAATTGCTAATAGGTATGTATGGTGGACAGAATGGCAAACTTGGTTTTTAGGAGTTGTTGCATGAGTAGAGCTCATAATCAGTACAAAATGAGGGCTAGCAAAAGACTGGGAGCGACCAACTAAGAGAGCAATAACAGCCATAATCATGCAAAGCGACAAAGCGACATTAAAAGAAGCATAAGATGGCATCAAAAGTCAAAAACTAAATGATCATAGAGGCTTATGGCGACTTTGTATGAGTCTAACATGTGTGAGCATGTGCCAAGTCAACCCAAATAAAGCATCAAGGAGAAAACCAAAATAATGCTTCCAAATAATTAAAACAACGCATGATTTTTTCAAAGGCTCATTAAGCAGTCTCAGTTATTTGAGACAAGTCATGCTATAGCAAAACCACTAAGCATACTATCAAAAAGACATCAAGCATGACATGCAAAAGCCTAGGCCGCAGTCTACACAAGCTCCTTTTTGTACCACTTTTTTTTTGCATAAAGCTTTTTCTCTTTTCCAACACCATTTGAACTTTTTTGAAACAACTCTTTTGATGAATACCAACATGGACCAGAGGTCAAAATACACCTTTATGCAGAGATATAACAAGATCTGAACACAAATCAAGGCGAAAATCAAAAGCTAAACGTAGTTCTAGAAAAAGAAAACACTCGTTGAACGATAAGAGTGAAAAACGGAGTGTTCTTTGCAAATGAAAAGCAAGGCAACTTCTTCAAAAGGAATTTGTTTGGGTCCAACCATTTATTGCAGCAAACAAAACTAAACAAAACTGAAAACTAAAACAAATGATGCTCCAAGAAAAACACATAGTGCATGAAGCAATAAAAATATAGTGTGTTGAAAGGTGACCTGATTTTTGCCGATGAAGAAGGGGTGCCTCGGGGGCATCCCAAGCTTTGACACATGTACCTCTTGGATATTTATTAGGGTACGTGGGCATCCCCAAGCTTGAGCTTTTGTCCATTCTTCAACTCATCTCATCATTCTCCAATCCCTACACTTGAAAACTTCCTTCATACAAAACTCAACACAACTCTATTAGCAACATTAGTGTAAGCATAACAATGAATCAACCATTTTTTGCTTCAGGTTTCAACTCAAAACCACCACATATAAAGCATATACTACTGTAGCAACTTCCCCAAAAGTTCCGTGATCAAAAGAACTCAAAAAGAAAGCGATCGAGCGGCAAACACAAATAATGGCAGAAATCTGTCAAAACAGAATAGCTGATAAATGTCGAATTTTTAGAGGGTTTTATCTTGCTCAAATAAAAAAAAGTTAAACTAATGAAAGTTTGGATATAATCTGGGGTATATGCACAAGAAATCGCAGGTCCAAAAGATATACTGAGAATTTTCACAAATTTTTACGGTGCAGCATCGAAATCTGTTTTAGGACAGCAACATCCCCAAATCTTACCTCACTCAAATTAGAGGCTTGTCTTGGCACAAAGACGAAATAAAAATGATAAGGAGAGGTCATTACAGTAGTAGTAACTTCCAAGACTCAAATAAAATAAAAATAACTGAAAGTAAAACATTGGGTTATCTCCCAAGAGTGCTTTTCTTTAACGCTTTTGAGCTAGGCGCAGAAAGTGTGAATCAAGTAATATCAAGTGATGAAGCATCAAGCTCATAATTTGCTCTAAGAATAGAGTCAAAAAGTAATTTCTTCCTCTTTCTAGGGAAGTGTTCCATACCTTTCTTAAGTGGGAATTGATATTTGATAGTGCCTTCCCTCATATCAATGATGGCACCTACAGTTCGAAGAAAGGGCCTTCCCAAAATAATAGGACATGAAGCATTGCATTCAACATCCATAACAAGAAAATCAACGGGAACAACGTTATTGTTAACCATAATAAGAACATCATTAATCCTTCTCAAAGGTTTCTTCTTAGCAACATCAACAATAGGAACATCATAATAAAACTTTTCAAGCGGTGGTAAATCAAGCATGTCATATATTTTTCTAGGCATGATAGAAATACTAGCACCTAGATCACATAAAGCATGGCAATCAAAACCATTAACATGCATATCAATGATGGGTTCCCAACCATCTTCTAACTTCTTGGGAATAGAAGCTTTGTGCTTCAACTTTTCATCCCTAATTTTCATGAGAGCATTGGTAATATGCTTAGTAAAAGCAACATTTAAAGAACTAGCATTAGGGGTCAGAGCAAGCTTTTGCAAGAAAAAAATAATTTCAGATATATTGCAGCCATCAACATCAAAATCATTAAAGGAAATAGAGCTATCATCTCCGACACTCCAAAAAATTTCAGCACTCTTTTGAGAAAAAGTTTTAGCAGTTTTGGGCTTTTTAACACAAGGAGTGGAAGTTTTCTCTATACCAATCAAAGTAAGAGGATTGCTAGCATTTGGAACAACATCATTAGAGGTAGTAATGGTACATACCTTCATCTTTCTAGCCATCTCATCTTCTCTTTCCCACCTGGCATGCAATTCTGCTAGGATCCTAACATTTTTATAAATTCTAACTTGGATAGCATTAGCAGTGGCAAAAGGATTGTTCTCCTTAACATCATTAGGCAACACTTTTAATTTCAGAAGTTCAACATCATGAGCAAGGCTATCAACTTTAGAAGCAATAATATCAATTTTGCCTAACTTTTCCTCAATAAACCTGTTAAAAGCAGTTTGCCTACCGACGAAGTCCTTGAGCATGACTTCAAGCTCAGAGGGCGCAGGCCTAGTGTTGTTGGAGGAATTACCATAAGAGTTACCATAACCGTTACCATTGGTAGAAGGGTACGACCTATAATTGTTACTAGCAAAATTGTTCCTATAAGCATTTATGTTAAAATTATTATTTCTAATGAAGTTTACATCAACATGCTCTTCTTGAGCAACCAAAGAGGCCAAAGAACATTATTAGGATCAACATGAGTTCTATCATTAGAAAGCATAAGCACTATAGCATCAATCTTATCACTCAAGGAAGAGGTTTCCTCAATAGAATTTACCTTCTTACCTTGTGGAGCTCTCTCGGTGTTCCATTCAGAGTAATTTACCATCATATTGTCGAGAAGCTTTGTTGCGGCGCCCAAGGTAAGGGACATAAAAGTGCCTCCAGCAGCTGAATCCAATAGGTTCCTTGAAGAAAAATTTAGTCCTGCATAAAAAGTTTGGACAATCATCCAAGTAGTCAGTCCATGAGTGGGGCAATTCTTTATCATAGATTTCATTCTTTCCCAAGCCTGAGCAACATGTTCATTATCAAACTGACTAAACTTCATAATATTGCTACGCAAAGCTATAATCTTAGCAGGAGGATAATATCTTCCTATAAAAGCATCCTTACACTTAGCCCATGAATCAATACTATTTTTAGGCAAAGACAACAACCAATCCTTAGCTTTTCCTCTCAAAGAAAAAGGAAACAACTTAAGCTTAATAATATCACTCTCTACATCCTTATATTTCTGCATCTCACATAGCTCAACAAAATTGTTGAGATGAGCTGCAGCATCATCAGTACTAGCACCAGAAAATTGCTCTTTCATAACAAGGTTCAACAAAGCAGGCTTAATCTCATAAAAATTCATAGCAGGAGTAGGTGGCGTAATAGGAGTGCAGATAAAATCACTATTATTAGTGCTAGTAAAATCACACAACTTGGTGTTCTCAGGAGTAGCCATTCTAGCAAAACTAAAAGCAGACAAGTAAAAACAACTATAAGGAAACTAAATTTTTTGTGGTTTTGATAAAACGAAGCAAGTAAAAATAAAGTAAAGCAAAACTTAAAACAAAGTAAAGGATGTGCGAGCGAAACTCTCCTTGCAGAAGTCTTCTTTTTCCCCGGCAACGGCGCCAGAAAAGAGTCTTAATGCGGCACGGCGTGTTAATGTAAATCACCGTCCAGTTGGGAACCCCAAGATGAAGGTATGATGAGTACAGCAGCAAGCTTTTCCCTTAGAAAGAAACCAAGGTTTAATCGTATCCAGGAAAAAGCCAAACTCCAAAAGTGATGCTTGCTAGCCTACTGACACTCCAACAAGGGCACCGTTAACGATAACGTGTTAGCGCGTCTTCAACTAGTAGCAACGCGGAACCTACACACAACACAACCAAGTACTTTGTTCCCAACTTACGATGAGGTTGTCAATCTCACCGGTTTGCTATAAACAAAGGAATGAGCATATCGAGTGGAAAGCAATAGTAATATGCGAGTAAAGTAAACAGTACGAGTAAAGTAAACAGGTGATAGCAATATAAAGGAAATAGGACCGGGATCCATAGTTCACTAGTGGTGTCTCTCCATAAGATAAAATAACACATGCTGGGTAAACAAATTACAGTTGGGCAATTGATAGAATAAAGATAACATGATATGTTGAGAGGATCACTATGAGATTTACTCTAGGCATTACACCAAGATACATAGACCGCCATCCAACTGCATCTATGACTAATAATCCACCTGCGGGGAATCAATCTGAGAACCCCATGAGTATTAAGTTGCGAACAACAGATAACTGCATTAAGCAAAGTGTGTAATGTAAACAAAACATATATCCTTGGACATAAGAATGTTGTTTTCTCCCTAGTGGCAACAGCACATCTACAACCTTAGAGGTTTCTGTCACTCCCCCAGATTAAATAGGCATGAACCCAACTATCGAGCATAAATACCCCCTCTTGGAGTCACTATTATCTACTCGGCCAAGATAGCTACTAACAATGGAGAGCATGCAAGATCATAAACAACATAGAGATAACATAAGATAATATTCAGCACATCAACTCAATCATAACACCAATATTCATCGGATCCCAACAAACACAACATGTAGAATTACATTATGGTGATCTTGATCATGTAAGGCAGCTCACGAGATCTAAACATGAAGCACATGGTGGAGAAGACAACCAACTAGCTACTGCTATGGACCCATAGTCTAAGGTAGACTACTCACTCATCGTGTCGGAGGCAAGCATGGCGATGAAGAAGACCTCCGGTGACAATTCCCCTCTCCGACAAGGTGCCAGGAAGAGCTTTTGGACCCTCCCGATCTCGGGTCGATGACGGCGGCAGATCGCGATGTGTTTCTGGAAAATTGATCGGGTGTTTAGGTTTTTCCCGTCGGGGGGTCTTTATAGGCGAAGGGGCATCGTCAAAAGTGGACCGAGGCGGTCACACACCTAGGGGGCGCGACCAGGGCCTGGGCCGCACCGCCCTACTATGTGGCCGGCCTGTGGCCCCTCTCCGTCTCCTCTTCAGTTCTCTGGAAGCTTCGGTAAATTTTTGGATGTCTGGCTCTTGTTTTGTCCAATTCCGAGAATATTTCCTATGTAACTTTTCTGAAACACAAAAATACCAAAAAATAGGGAACTGGCATTATGGCATCTCGTTAATAGGTTAGTTCCAGAAAATGCATAAAAACGCCACGAAGTGTAATGAAACACTAAGCAAATGGTGTAAAAACAAGCATGGAGCATCAAAAATTATAGATATGTTTGAGATGTATCACTCCACGACTCGTGCGTTCTTCTGGACCAGGTCTGAGATGTCGAGCGAGCTGCTGTCGGTAAAGCTGGCCAATGGGCTAGGCCCGATTTTGCCTCCGTCAACGCATTCTGTGTAGGCGGTAAGTAGGTGGGGCAGGAGGGCCACGACAGTCTTTGTCACTGCATCATTGATCATCTCGGGCATCTTAGCCAACTGAGTCTTCAGATCTGTATCCTCCTGCTGCTTCCTCTTTGCTCAGTCCTCCTAGCTCTCGGGAAAATACAGACTAGGTCTGCAACCTAGTCTTTCGCCAACAATACAACCACGGTGCGGCGGTTGCGACACCGGCCTTTCCATTGCCCTGTTCACGACCCTGTGAAAAGGGTTATCCCACGGGGCCTTCAACGATGACCCCTGGGATGATGATCATTGAGCAACAACTTTTTCTTCTTTCTACAAACGGGAAAGAAGAATCATATATTAGGAAAATTACTATCAGAATTTTTTGGAAGTGAGGATAAGATAAGCTGGTAAACTCCTTACCAGATATTCTTCCTCAAGTTTCTTCACCTTATCGATCATGACAAGCAACCCGGATTTCGGGTCTATATGGTATCTTAACCTAATAAATTTCTTGGCCTTCTCATCGGTGAACTTGTTCCATGGGTTTGGCTTGCCCTCATGTTCTAGGGCGTCGTCCTCTTTCTTCCAAGCTGGCTCCTTTTCGGCGTACCCCCGGCTTCCGAGGTTGTGGTTACCCAAGTTCTTCTCCTGCATGCTCTTCCCCCACTTCTTAAGCCGCGTGACTATAGGGTTTTTTTCATTGTCTAGGAATGTTTTGAATCGGTCTTCCGATATCTACGGATAGTGTTTGTGGCCTCCAGTGCTATGGCGCGATCAGCCTAACCCAGCCTACCAAATGTCCATGGCGTGCGTGATTTTTGTACGCCACGGCTACGACCATAGCCGTGGCGTACATTATTCATGTACACCTCTGCTACATAGCCGTGGCGTACATATTTTTCCGTATGCCTCTGATGATAATTCCTCCTATGACCTATTTCCTAGTAGTGTCTTGAAACTTGCGCTTTGACTTGATCAACATTGAATCAATTCTTCTTTCTCTATAATGATGGTGTCTTGAAGAAACATATGAGAGCTCACTCAATCTTATTCTTCAAGAACAGTCGATATAGGCTCAACTCTTTAATACCAATCTTCTGATTACTCCTTAAATATGACCTTGGTCATCACATAATCTTCTTCACTATCTTCTTCTTACAACCTTGAACCCAACATATGGTTCAAGCATTATCTATGGACAAGTCCTACAAACATCACTCAATGCAACCATTAGTCCATAGGGATTGTCATTAATTACCAAAACCACACATGGGGCTCCATATGTTCTTTCAATCTCCCCCATTTTGGTAATTGATGACAATCTCTTTGAGAGGGTTTATATAATGAATTTAAAGAACCAAAATGGTTACAGTAACATCAAATACTACAAAAGTATGTGATGTTAGTATAACCACCATATATAGAGCAAACCCCCCCACAATCTATGCATTTGTGAATGAACTTGAATTTCATTGCATATATTGCCAACTAATGTTTTGGTGGAGTTTCCACTGCAAGCAAGAAAGTGATACAGTAAAGTGCAAGCAAGAAGAAACCAACAAAGGAAAACAACATAAGAGCAAAAAAAGCAACAAAATTACCTTTGGATTCATCAACACTTTCTTGGATCTTAACACAATCAGTGCCAAGAGACGAAAATCTCTGCATCAGGGGCTGCAGGGCAAGATTATATAAGGACAGGCAGAGCACATGAATAAAGAGTTAGAACACAGAAAGTTGCACTTATGTGATCAAAAGAAGAGGGAGGCTGGTGCGCCTCAAGAGAAGCAAACACAGCCACCACTGTCGTCTTCTTTCGGTGCTTTGCGGGTGATACGTCCAAAACGTATCTATAATTTTTGATGCTCCATGCTTGTTTTTACACCATTTGCTTAGTGTTTCGTTACACTTCGTGGCACTTTTATGCATTTTCTGGAACTAACCTATTAACAAGTCGCCACAGTGCCAGTTTCCTGTTTTCTACTGTTTTTGTGTTTTAGAAAAGTTACACAGGAAATATTCTCAGAATAGGACGAAACAAAAGCCAAACGTCTAGAAATTCACCGAAGCTTCCAGAGAACTGAAGAGGAGATGGAGTGGGGCCACGAGGGCCCCACACAATAGGGTGGCGTGGCCTGGCCCCTGGCCACGCCCCCTATGTGTGACGGCGCCTCGACTTACTCCTGACATTGCCCCTTCGCCTATAAAGACCCTCAACGGGAAAAACCTAAGGACCTGATCAGAATTCCAGAAAGATATCGCGTTCCACCGCCATCGTCGACCCGAGATCGGGAGGGTCCTGAAGCTCTTCCCGGCACCCAACCGGAGAGGGGAATCGCCACCGGAGGTCTTCTTCATCGCCATGCTTGCCTCCAGCGTGATGAGTGAGTAGTCTACCTTGGACTATGGGTCCATAGCAGTAGCTAGATGGTTGTTCTCTCCACCATGTGCTTCATGTTTAGATCTCATGAGCTGCCTTACATGATTGAGATCACCGTTATGTAATTCTACATGTTGTGTTTGTTGGGATCCGATGAATATTGGTGTTATGATTAAGTTGCTGTTCTGAAATTTATCTTATGTTATCTCTATGTTGTTTATGATCTTGCATGCTCTCCGTTGTTAGTAGCTATCTTGGCCGAGTAGTTGCTAGTAACTCCAAGAGGGGGTATTTATGCTCGATAGTTGGTTTCATGCCTCTATTGAATCTGGGGGAGGGCATATGCTTTGTTTACATTACACACTTTGCTTAATGCAATTATCTGTTATTCGCAACTTAATACTTGTGGAGTTCTCGGATTGATTCGCCACAAGTGGATTATTAGTCATAGATGCAGTTGGATGGCGGTCTATGTATTTTTTTGTAATGCCCAGAGTAAATCGCATAGTGATCTTCTTGACATATCACATTATCTTTATTCTATCAATTGCCCAACTATAATTTGTTTACCCAGCATGTGTTATTTATCTTATGGAGAGACACCACTAGTGAACTATGGACCCCGGTCCTATTTTCCATCATATTGCTATCACCTGTTTACTTTACTCGCACTGTTTACTTTACTTGCATATTACTACTGTTTTCCACTCGATATGCTCATACCCTTTGTTTCAAGCAAACCGGTGAGATTGACAACCTCATCGTAAGATGGGAACAAAGTATTTGGTTGTGTTGTGTGCAGGTTCCACGTTGCCGCTCGCAAAGCAAAGCCTGGAGGAGGCGCCTTATAAATTGTCCGGAGCCGAGCTAGCAAGCATCACCTTCTGGAGTATTGACTTTTTCCTGGACGATAAAAGCTTGGTTTCTTACTGAGGGAAACTTGCTGCTGTGCTCACCATACCTTCCTCTAGGGGTTCCCAACTGATCGGTCATTTTCATCATCACAACCGAAGCAATCAAGCATTTTTCTGGCGCCGTTGCCGGGGAAAAAGAAGACTTCTGCAAGGGGAGTTTCGAACGCATATCCTTTACTTTGTTTTAAGTTTTGCTTTACTTTATTTTACTTGCATCATTTTATATAAAAAACACAAAAAAATAGTTTCCTTATAGTTGCTTTTATTTACTTGCTCTTAGTTTTGCTAAAATGGCTACTCCTAAAAATACCAAGTTGTGTGATTTTACTAGCACTAATAATAGTGATTTTATCTGCACTCCTATTGCGCCACCTGCTCCTGCTGCAAACTTTTATGAGATTAAGCCTGCTTTATTGAACCTTATTATGAAAGAGCAATTTTCTGGTGCTAGTACTGAAGATGCTGCAGCTCATCTCAACAATTTTGTTGAGCTATGTGAGATGCAGAAATATAAGGATGTAGAAAGTGATATTATTAAGCTCAAGTTGTTTCCTTTTTCTTTGAGAGGAAAGGCTAAAGATTGGTTGCTATCTTTGACTAAGAATAGTATTGATTCATGGACTAAGTGCAAGGATGCTTTCATTGGTAGATATTATCCTCCTGCTAAAATTATATATTTGCGTAGCAATATTATGAAGTTTAGTCAATTTGATAATGAACATGTTGCTCAAGCTTGGGAAAGAATGAAATCTATGATAAAGAATTGCCCCACTCATGGACTGACTACATGGATGATTGTCCAAACTTTTTATACAGGACTGAATTTTTCTTCGAGGAACCTATTGGACTCAGCTGCTGGAGGCACTTTTATGTCCCTTACCTTGGGCGCCGCAACCAAACTACTCGAAAACATGATGGTAAATTATTCCGAATGGCACACCGAGAGAGCTCCACAAGGTAAGAAGGTAAATTCTGTTGAGGAAACCTCTTCCTTGAGTGATAAGATTGATACCATTATGGCTATGCTTGCTAATGATAGAGCTCATGTTGATCCTAATAATGTTCCTTTAGCCTCTTTGGTTGCTCAAGAAGAGCATGTTGATGTGAACTTCATTAGAAATAATAATTTTAACAATAATGCTTATAGGAACAATTTTGCTAGTAATAATTATAGGCCGTATCCTTCTACTAATGGTAATGGTTATGGTAATTCTTATGGTAATTCTTCCAACAACACTAGGGCCGCGCCCTCTGAACTTGAAGTCATGCTCAAAAACTTCATGGTTAAACAAACTGCTTTTAATAAAACTGTTGAGGAAAAGTTAGGCAAAATTGATATTCTTGCTTCTAAAGTTGATAGCCTTGCTCATGATGTTGAACTTCTAAAATTAAAAGTGTTGCCTAGTGATGTGAAGGAGCACAATACTTTTGCTACTGCTAATGCTATTCAAGTTAGAATTGATGAAAATGTTAGATTGTTAGCAGAATTGCATGCTAGATGGAAAAGAGAGGATGAGATTGCTAGAAACATGAAAGTTTGTACTATTACTATCTCTAATGATGTTGTTCCAAATTCTAGCAATCCTCTTACTTTGATTGGTGTAGAGAAAACTCCCACTCCTTGTGTTAAAAAGCCTAAAACTGCTAAAACTTTTTCCCAAAAGAGTGCTGAAATTTTTCGGAGTGTAGGAGATGATAGCTCTATTTCCTTTAATGATTTTGATGTTGATGGTTGCAATATATCTGAAGTAATTTTGTTCTTGCAAAAGCTTGCTTTGAGTCCCAAAGCTAATTCTATAAATGTTGCTTTTACTAAGCATATTACCAATGCTCTCATAAAAATTAGGGATGAAAAGTTGCAACAAAAAGCTTCTATTCCCAAGAAGTTAGAAGATGGTTGGGAACCCATCATTGATATACATGTTAATGGTTTTGATTGCCATGCTTTATGTGATCTAGGTGCTAGTATTTCTATTATGCCTAGAAAAATTTATGACATGCTTGATTTGCCACCGCTTGAAAAATGTTATTATGATGTTCCTATTGCTGATGTTGCTAAGAAGAAACCTTTGGGAAGGATTAATGATGTTCTTATTATGGTTAACAATAACCTTGTTCCCATTGATTTTCTTGTTATGGATGTTGAATGCCATGCTTCATGTCCTATTATTTTGGGAAGACCCTTTCTTCAAACTGTAGGTGCCATCATTGATATGAGGGAAGGCACCATTAAATATCAATTCCCACTTAAGAAAGGTATGGAACACTTCCCTATGAAAATAAATAAATTACTTTTTGACTCTATTCTTAGAGCAACTTATGAGCTTGATGCTTCATCACTTGATGTTACTTGATTCGCAATTTTCTGCGCCTAGCTCAAAGGCGTTAAAGAAAAGAACTCTTGGGAGATGACCCAATGTTTTCTTTTCAGTACTTTTTCTTTTATTTGAGTCTTGGAAGTCATTACTACTGTAATGACCTCTCCTTATCATTTTTATGTCGTTGTTTTGCCAAGAGAAGCCTCTAATTTGAGCGAGGTAAGATTTGGGGATGTTGCTGTCCTGAAACAGTTTTCTGTGCTGCACCGTAAAAAATCGTGAAAATTCTCTGTATATCTTTTGGACCTGAAATTTCTTGTTCACATGCCCCAGGTTATATCCAAACTTTTATTAGTTGAACACTTTTTGATTTGAGCAACAGAAAACCCCTTAAAAAATCAGCCTTTATCAGCTGTTCTGTTTTGACAGATTTCTGCCACTATTCATTTTAGCCACTTTATCGCTTTCTTTCTGAGTTCTTTTGATCACGGAACTTTTAGGGAAGTTGCTACAGTAGTATATACTTTATATGTGGTGGCTTTGGGTTGAAACCTGAAGCAAAAGAGGTTGATTCATTGTTATGCTTACACTAATGTTGCTAATAGAATTGTGTTGAGTTTTGTATGAAGGAAGTTTTCAAGTGTAGGGATTGGAGAATGATGAGATGAGTTGAAAAATGGACAAAAGCTCAAGCTTGGGGATGCCCATGAATCACCCCAAGAAATATCCAAGAAGTACAAGCATCAAAGCTTGGGGATGCCCCCGAGGCACCCCTTCTTCATCGGCAAAAATCAGGTCACCTATCAAGACACTATATTTTTATTGCTTCATGCACTATGCGTATTTCTTGGAGCGTTAGTTGTTTTAGTTTTCAGTATTAGTTTAGTTTAGTTTGCTTGAATAAATGGTTGGACCCCAACAAATTTCTTTTCAAGAAGTTGCCTTGCTTTTCATTTGCCAAGAACTCTCTAGTTTTCATTCTTATCAAAAACCGAGTGTTCTTCTTTTTCTGCTACTGCTTTTGGTTTTCGTTTTTGCCTTGATTTGCATTCAGATCTTCTCATATCTTCTTATCAAGGTGTATTTTTGCCTCTGGTCCATGTTGGTTTTCATCAAAAGAGTTGGATTAAAAAGGTTCGAATGGTGTTGGAAAAGAGAAAAAGATTTATGCAAAAAAGTGGTACAAAAAGGAGCTTGTTTAGACTACGGCTTAGACTTTTTCATGTCATGCTTGATGTATTTTTGATAGTATGCTTAGTGGTTTTTCTGTAGCATGACTTGTCTCAAATAACTGAGATTGCTTAATGAGCCTTTGAAAAAATCATGCGTTGTTTTTATCATTTGGAAGCATTATTTTGATTTTATCCTTGATGCTTTATTTGGGTTGACTTGGCGTATGCTCACACGTGTTAGACTCTTGCAAAGTCGCCAATAGCCTGATCATTTAGTTTTTGACTTTTGATGCCATCTTATGCTTCTTTTAATGTTGCTTTGTCCCTTTGCATGATTATGGCCGTTATTGCTCTCTTAGTTGGTCGCTCCCGGTCTTTTGCTAGCCCTCGTTTTGTACTGAGTATGAGCTCTACTCGTGCATCCAACTCCTAAAAACCAAGTTGTTCCAACGTGTCCACCATACATACCTATTAGCAATTTGCTATTCCAAAGTACATTTCACTTGCTTTTATCTACTCTTCAAATTAAACTCTTACCAGTGTTATGCGAAAATTGGTCAGTAAAGCTCTCACGAACCTGATGGCACACTTTATTTTTTCTTGTTCTTAAAAATTTGACATTGTTGATCTCTTATGTTGAGTTGTTATGCTTGCAAGTTGTAAGTTGGAAATTAGCCCATCCATGCTGTCATGGGGCAAGCTTTCGACATTGCATTTCATCTTATTTGAGTTGATATCGTGATCTTTTGTTTATGGATGCTCGCGGTGTGAAATAAATTGGAATCTTGTGGAGTTCATGGAGTTTGTATATGTGTTAGAGAAACGCCTGGGCCGCCAATCTAAGCCATGCATAATTCATGGTGGAAATTTGCAGCATGCCCATAGTGGACATTCAACGACGCATCTCAAAACAAAAAGCTATACAAATGGTAAATAAAAGAGATGTCGAGGTGTTCATTGTCTGCTTATCCTATCATTTTGATGTGGGCTTGTTCCATCTGATCGGGCACGGAGGTACCCCGTTGGTGGTTCTCGATGATACGCATATACTTACACTGACAAGAACTTGCTTGGGACCTAAGCAAAGTAGCACGAGGTTTGGGTACTCGTATTCACGGGACATGAGGTTTTCAACTTATGATTTGTCAAGCATATGCATCATAATTGTACTCGCATTAACTTTAACCATTCAAGATGCTTATGATGGGGGCAATGAGAGCTCAAAGCTAGTAAGTACCATAATTTTTGAAGGTTTATAAAACTTGCATTCACTGCTTCCCTATGCGAAGGGCCTTTCTTTTTACTTTTATGTTGAGTCACCACCTTCTACCTTTATGCACCGTCTAAGAGAGCATAGTTGTCATTCTGAGTATAATGTGCATTGTCCCAAAGTTTTCATTGATTGATTCATGATCATGGTTTCACTTGTTCTTAAATTATTTGTATCTAGTCGCCCTCTTAAACTTGAAGGTGTCCTATGCATTTATGTTTTGCTCTCCATGAAGGACAAGCTAAAAACCATTTGTATGTTTTTACTTATGATTTGAACACATGTTTGACTTTCATTTTTTCATTTTCATGATCTTTTGTTTGTGTTCTATTTCATGTTATAACATGGTTGCTAAGTTTATTCTATCAAGATTATATCTTTCATGCCCATGTTTTAAGTTCTTTTGATCCCAGCACTCAATGCTTACATAGATGATCAAGATTGTGTAGGTGCATGTCACCTCAAAAATTATTTCTTTTGTTATCACTTACCTACTCGAGGACGAGCAGGAGTTAAGCTTGGGGATGCTTGATACGTCCAAAACGTATCTATAATTTTCAAAAATATTCTCGGAATTGGACGAAACAAAAGCCGAACGTCCAGAAATTCACCGAAGCTTCCAGAGAACCAAAGAGGAGATGGAGTGGGGCCACGAGGGCCCCACACAATAGGCCAGCGTGGCCTGGCTCCTGGCCACGCCCCCTATGTGTGACGGCACCTCGGCCCACTCCTGACATTGCCCCTTCGCCTATAAAGACCCCTTGACGGGAAAAACCTAAGGACTCGATCAGAATTCCAGAAAGATATCGCGTTCCGCCGCTGTCATCGACCCGAGATTGGGAGGGTCCTGAAGCTCTTCCCGGCACCCTGCCGGAGAGGGGAATCGCCACTGGAGGTCTTCTTCATTGCCATGCTTGCCTCCGGCGTGATGAGTGAGTAGTCTACCTTGGACTATGGGTCCATAGCAGTAGCTAGATGGTTGTTCTCTCCACCATGTGCTTCATGTTTAGATCTCATGAGCTGCCTTACATGATTGAGATCACCGTTATGTAATTCTACATGTTGTGTTTGTTGGGATCCGATGAATATTGGTGTTATGATTAAGTTCCTGTTCTGAAATTTATCTTATGTTATCTCTATGTTGTTTATGATCTTGCATGCTCTCCGTTGTTAGTAGCTATCTTGGGCGAGTAGTTGCTAGTAACTCCATGATGGCTAGTTGACAAGGGAGATTATTCTTCTTCGTCCCCCAGCAACAGTCCTTGTGCGTGGTGAATGACCAGCCCGTTGGGAACCCCAAGAGGAAGGTATGATGAGTATAGCAGCTGGTTTTCCCTCAGTTAAGAAACCAAGGTTTATCGATCAGGAGAGGAGAGACAATGACGACTGAAGGTGATGCTTGCTAGTTTGCGATAGCTTCAGACAATTTATATATGGCGCCTCGTTTAAGCTTTGCTGGCTAGCTGCAACGTGGAACCTGCACACACACAAACAAATACTTTGCTCCCAACTTACGATGAGGTTGTCAATCTCACCGGTTTGCTTGAAACAAAGGTTATGAGCGTATCGAGTGGAAAATAGTAGAGTATGCAAATAAAGTAAACAGTGCGAGTAAAGTAAACAGGTGATAGCAATATGATGGAAATAGGACCGGGGTCCACAGTTCACTAGTGGTGTCTCTCCATAGATAAATAACACATGCTGGGTAAACAAATTACAGTTGGGCAATTGATAGAATAAAGATAAACGTGATATGTCAAGAAGATCACTATGAGATTTACTCTGGGCATTACAACAAAATACATAGACCGCCATCCAACTGCATCTATGACTAATAATCCACTTGTGGTGAATCAATCCGAGAACTCCACAAGTATTAAGTTGCGAACAACAGATAATTGCATTAAGCAAAGTGTGTAATGTAAACAATGCATATGCCCTTGAGCATATGAATGTTGTTTTCTCCCTAGTAGCAACAGAACATCTACCACCTTAGAGGTTTCTGTCACTCCCCCAGGTGAAATAGAGGTATGAACCCACTATCGAGCATAAATACCCCCTCTTGGAGTCACTAGCAACTACTCGGCCAAGATAGCTACTAACAACGGAGAGCATGCAAGATCATAAACAACATAGAGATAACAAAATATAATATTCAGTACAGCAACTTAATCATAAACACCAATATTCATCGGATCCCAACAAACCAAACATGTAGAATTACATAACGGTGATCTCAATCATGTAGGGCAGCTCATGAGATCTAAAAATGAAGCACATGGTGGAGAAGACAACCATCTAGCTACTGCTATGGACCCATAGTCCAAGGTAGACTACTCACTCATCGCTCCGGAGGCAAGCATGGCAATGAAGAAGACCTCCGGTGGCGATTCCCCTCTCCGGCAGGGTGCCGGGAAGAGCTTCTGGACCCTCCCAATCTTCGGGTCGACGGCGGCGGCGGATCGCGATGTGTTCTGGAAAATTGATTGGGTACCTAGGTTTTTTCCGTCGGGGGGTCTTTATAGGCGAAGGGGCGATGTCAGAGGGGGAGCCAGGCTCCCTCACGCGGGGCCCGCGCGGCCAGGGGCCTGGCCGCGCCGCCCCTGCGTGTGGGGCCCTGGTGGCCCCCCTCCTACTCTCCTTCGGATCTCTGGAAGCTTCCGAGTAAAATAAGACTTCAGGATGTGGGTTCGTCCAATTCCGAGAATATTTCCTGTGTATCACTCTGAAACACAAAAACAGCAGAAAACAGGGAACTGGCACTGTGGCAACTCGTTAATAGGTTAGTTCCGAAAAATGCATAAAAGTGCCACTAAGTGTAACGAAACAATAGGCAAATGGTGTAAAAAGAAGCATGGAGCATCAAAAATTATAGATACGTTGGAGACGTATCACTCCAAGATGGGGTATTTATGCTCGATAGTTGGGTTCATGCCTCTATTAAATCTGGGGGAGTGACAGAAACCTCTAAGGTTGTAGATGTGCTGTTGCCACTAGGGAGAAAACAACATTCATATGCTCGAGGGCATATGCTTTGTTTACATTACACACTTTGCTTAATGCAATTATCTGTTGTTCGCAACTTAATACTTGTGGAGTTCTCAGATTGATTCGCCACAAGTGGATTATTAGTCATAGATGCAGTTGGATGACGGTCTATGTATTTTGTTGTAATGCCCAGAGTAAATCGCATAGTGATCTTCTTGACATATCACGTTATCTTTATTCTATCAATTGCCCAACTGTAATTTGTTTACCCAACATGTGTTATTTATCTTATGGAGAGACACCACTAGTGAACTATGGACCTCGGTCCTATTTTCCATCATATTGCTATCACCTGTTTACTTTACTCGCACTGTTTACTTTACTTGCATATTACTACTATTTTCCACTCGATACGCTCATACCCATTGTTTCAAGCAAACCGGTGAGATTGACAACCTCATCGTAAGTTGGGAACAAAGTATTTGGTTGTGTTGTGTGTAGGTTCCACGTTGCCGCTCGCAAAGCAAAGCCTGGACGAGGCGCCTTATAAATTGTCTGGAGCCATCGTGAAGCTAGCAAGCATCACCTTCTGGAGTATTGACTTTTTCCTGGACGATAAAACCTTGGTTTCTAACTGAGGGAAACTTGCTGCTATGCTCATCATACCTTCCTCTTGGGGTTCCCAATTGATCGGTCATTTCATCATCACAACCGAAGCAATCAGCGGGTTGCACACCAGTGATTTTCTCCAGGATGTCCTGTGATGGATTATCCACCACGGTCTCTTCCTACGAGCTCTTCTTCGGAGCAGTTGGAGTTGTCGAAGGGAGAACCACAGTGGTGGCTTTCTTCGGCTTATCATCACTAGAAGAAAATTATTCAAGTTCAAGAACATGAGAAGATCAAAATAAAGAAAACAGTTTGAAATAACAGTCAAATAACTTACGAGTCAATTAATTCAAACATAGTAGGGACATAATCCCTAGAAGTTGTTTGCTCCTGTGGTACATCTTTTGGATTAGATGTACCCGAGGAAGTCAAGTCTTCCATGCATTTCCGTTTCTTCTCGGCACCTTGAGCTTCAGAATCGGTGAGAGGAGGCGATAAAGTGGAGTCACTTCCCGCAAAGAACCCTCAGCTTCATCCCCATCCTGGTTCTCACAAGCCTCGGGTGCTTCGGAGTCAGCAGGGGTGACTTCAGCATTGATGGGTCCTTCCTCGGGAAGAGGAGGGCATGAAGCCAAAAATTGGTGGTCCTACAAAGAATGCAAAGTATAGAGTATCAACAACACATAGTTAAAGGAAAAAGAGAGTAAAATATTTCTTTGGAATGCAAGTCGCGTACCTCTGGCAAGTGTTGCATGGAGTTGAAGACAGTCGCCAGACACGCAGGAATTTCTATTTTTGCAATGAGGGTGTCAATGATCTATCCCTCTTATCGAGATCCTTTTTCTTTGGGTCCCGAGACGACACTCGAGATTGATCGTTTGAGCCAGAATAAGTCCATAATTTAGAAACTCAAGCTTGTAGCGGTTGAATGCATCTATGGAGAAAGAACACCATAAGCTGTGTTCCAGTCAGTCCGCTCCCCGCTGTGTTCTTGAGCTCTTGAATATGAGCTAACAATGGCTTGATATTTTCGACTTCACCATCAGAAGGCAAAGCGTCCCATGTAGTCAACTTTGTCAAGCCCTTGCTGGCATCGAAGGGAGCAAGCCCATATTGATCAGAGTTAGAGAATTTCTGGTCCTTGATGTAGAACCATTTCTATCTCCAACCTTGAACCGACTGGGCCATCTTAAACTCAAGATATTGCGACTCTGATTGCACAAGGACAATGGCCCCACCAAGCTCAGGAATTTTGGCTAAGGAACCAATAGGACGCAGGTGAAAGAGATATTTCCAAAGAATCCAATGGGGTCAATGCCCAAGAATGCTTCACAAATTGTGATGAAGCTAGCAATGTGTAGTAGAGAATTTGGCGTGAGCTGATGCAGCTGCATGCTGTACACAAAGAGAAGCCCGCGAAGGAATTCGTGGGCAGGAAGGGATAAACCGTGAAAGAGGAAAGCGAGGAACATCACCGTGAATCCCGCCGGTGGTGCAGGAATAGCCTCGTCCCCGGGGAAGATAATCTCCGCAGATTCTGACAGAAACCCTTCCTTCTTTGCTTTCTTCATATCCGTATCATCGAAGGAAGAGGGAATCCAACCCAGAGTCTGTTTCTTCATCCCCTTCTTGGCCACCTTCGATCGATGTGCAACTCTCTTGATGGGCTCAGGGGCTGCAAGGAAAGGGCGAGCGCAAGGAAGAAGAAGCAGTGGCGGTGGCGGAGGAGCAATAAACTGGTAAACAGTAAAAGTAAAAGGTTTCTCTTTAAATAAAGCTTCCGCAGGAAGGAACGTGGGCTGCGACGTGGCGTGCGAAGCGGAAGCGGCAATCGCAGTAATGGGCAGAAAATTTGGAAATTACCACGCTGCCCATGTGCAACGGTCAGTGTCCGGTCAAATCATTGCAGAAAGTAATCATATCAATGACGTCACGTATATCAGCTAAGTCGAAGGAGTACAAGTCAAGGAAAATTTTGAGCCTATGATTGCCTCCAAGGAACCCGACCATAGCCTCGGGGGATACTCCCATCGGGAGCGCTTTTAAAAATTGTTTGTGCAGGTCCTAACAAAGAAAGACAAGACAAGGAGCAAATACTTTTGATCCTATACCCGAAAAAATTCGACTATAGCCTCGGGGGCTACTCCCCTCGAGAGCGCTGGTCGCGCACCCGATGAAGATGAAATTATCAACTTGGCAAGCAAGAAGGGAAATTATGGAACACACGTTGGAGGAAAGTATCGACTTCATTGTCAACGTATCAACATTAGACATTGATATTCGCTAATTCACTCCCATCGGGAGGGATTTACGACTAGTCGGAGAAAACAACCCGAAGATTGTGGGCATTAAAACAGCCAAACAAGGCTCACAACAAAATTATGATTCTCAAGCCGTGTCATCATGATAAAAGATTGAATGCCATGGTTGTAAAAAATCATGAAGGTAAGACCTCAGGATCCGTCCTGCATGGCCTAGTATACGCACATGAATGCGCTCTGCTAGTGAATGTCCATATCCACGATGCGAAGAAAAATCCCGGTGGACGCACTGGGTACCCTGAGAAACACTGGAATCCTGTTTTTGTAATTCCTAAATGCGGCAAAAGATTGGGTTACGCCAGGTACCAGATTCAAGTCCGGGGGCTTGAGTTCGAAATAGGTAGGAAGTTTCTGCTCAGGCAGTTAACTGTTCTCCTGTTCCGTCAAAAGCGCCAGGCTTGTTAACTGATAAGGGTATAGATAATAGAGCCCGTCAGTTGACTACCCCTGAGGCCCGTTAAGCTAGGCCCAATTGTAACACTAGTCGAAATACGAGTTCATGTCGTATGTCGATATTGTAATCTGTATCGGATCCCTCCCGATCCTCGAGACCTGGCCACCTATATATAGGGGCCAGGAGAGGACGATGAGGGACAGATTGAGAGTAAGCCAAAGTTCACCCTACGTTTACTTTCGATACACACCTTGTTTGACTGATTTTACCTTCGAGTTCATCTGACGCCCTATTCCCCCGATCCTAAGTCCTTCATATTGGACATTTGTCGAGTTAACCCTCATCAATTGGCGCCAACTGTGGGGACTCTGGGTGTTGGAATCATGAATTCGACGGCTTTTTCGCTTTTAGCCAATGGCAATCCAGAAGTCGACGAAAGTCAAGAGATGGAGCTGACGATCGGAAGTTTAAGCTTCTACGACAGACCTTCAGGTTCAACCCGCCTTTCAGATCCGGCAAAATCGGGTCGGTCGGCAAGCAAAGCCAAGAGAATCACAACGTCTGGATTATTCGTGGGCTCTTCCAGCGAGGTAAACTCGCCGGTCAGTCTCACAGCAACAGAAGATATGCAAAAGAGACTCGAGGAATTCGACAAAATTTGAGGAAAGCCCGACATGGAAGCAATAGTGGTTAAACCGCACGATAGTCCAAGGGATTTTGCGACCGGAAGCAGTGGCATCTCCAGAAGCGTACACCAGTTATGCGCCATTATCACTGAAGCAGCAGAAGAGAATAATTACGAAGGCAACAAAGAGGTCGACATGCAAGTCAACAAACCAAGGAGTAACAGCAAGAAGGAAAAGGAGAAAATTCACGTTTCAACCGGAGAGTGGAGAATCATCATGTCAGCCATCAATCACGGCATGGAAGTACCCGCAGATTCAAGGAGAGAAGTTCTGATGGGATATCAATACACGCAACATCAGCGCAGAAAGAAGTTAAGGGAGGAAAGAGACATGTTTACGAGAAGCCAAGATAACAACAGCACATCAAGTGGAGGATATTGGGATGAGTACAACGATGCATCAGAGTCCAGCATAGAAAGGCACAGAGACCCAAAGCACAACAGGAGGACAACAGCACAGACAAGAGAAGAAAGCTATACAAAAAGTTTAAGTGCGCACCCATCAGATGAGGAAGAAGACTTTGTGCAAGAAACACCAGAAGCAGCATTGGTAGCAGCACAGGCGTACCTACTAACCACACAACTAGAGCCTGGAGATCTGTGGGAGCACATGCATCAAGCCGCAATACGAAGCCTCGGGTTGATAGAAGACAAGCTAATGGGAAATCTTCTAGAGAAAAAGGCGACACATTGTAAGGAAAGGCGAAAGGAAGATTTCAAGCGCAAATCCTTGTGAAACAAATCCAGTGAGTCATCAGGTGACGAGAAGCGACAAAAATGGAAGGAGGACGCAACAAACATAATAGCACAAGCACGAGTGTCGTGGGGATGACTTAGGGGGTGCACCACGAGCCAGGCAATGTGCTGGCTGGCGTCCCAGGAATCCCCGAGGCTTCGACGCTAGGAGACCGGCTCCACTCGAGGAGGGCCGGCTGCGCCAACAGCCGGCTGACGACTCTGCCGAGGAGAGCTGGAGCCGGGCGATGGAGACAAAACTCCTCCAACGGCCGTCTCGCCAAAAGCAGAACGGCCCCGACAAGAGCGACAGGGGCGCAGACAGGAGTGACGAGCGCCACGACCACGACCAACCAATGAGAGGGCGAGGATCCTTCCCCACGGCAGGATCCGAGGCAAAGGAGAGGGGATATGCTCTCCAGATGCCGGCCTGGGGAAAAGGCACTTTATAAAGTGCCTTTGCCAGAGCGTGGGCAGAGCAGATCAGGCCAAGGACGCCGCCGCCAAGAAGCCGGCAGCCGGCCGAAGCGATACCGAAACCTGTAACCAGGCCCCCGTCTATATAAGGGGGCCTGGACCCTTAGCATAGGGGATCGGATCTTCTTCTTCCTCCTCTAGCCGAACAGCTCGAGGAGCATTGTAATCGCTACTACCCAATTAATACGAAGCAGGCAGGAAGTAGGGGTTTACCTCCAACCGGGAGGGCCCTGAACCTGGGTAAACCGAGGTGTCTCTGTTGGCACAATCCCGAGCCGGACCCATCGTCACCAACGTCGAGCCCCTCCGATAAGCCTCCCCATGGCTACTGTCTCCAAATTCCTACGACAGTTGGCGCCCACCGTGGGGCAAAGCGCGGTGGCGAGCGGAGTCAAGTTCCGGCCGGGACCCTCCGCTGAGAAGGTCGCCTCCGGCCTCGTCTGGAGGTTCGGCACCTTCGACTGCGTCGACGACAACTTGGCCCACTTCAAGAACGGCCTCGGCAACGGCGGCTCCTTCCTCGACGTCAGCAGCCACCGCTTCTACGTCGCCAAGTCCTTCCCGGAGGAGATCATCGACGTCTTCGACTCTCCCTGCAGCGGAGGCTTGAGTTGCGGTGAAAGCAGCAACCTTGGCGCTTTGGTTAAGGTGATGGCCCTGGGAGAGGATGAGGGCGGCGACTCACCGCGCCCCGAGCGCCCGTCGCTCGAGCGCCCACCTCCACAGGAGCAAGATGCTTCACTCCCAGAGCGGGACGCCCCGGACGTCTCCGTGGTGGACCTGCGCGCTCCCCTCGACCGCGTCATCGATCCCGCTCGGGTCGCCGAGGCCCTGGAGCGGACGCGCCTCGTCCTCCTCGGCAAGGCGGCTGAGGACGAGTCCAACCGACGCCGCGCGAGCACCACGCTCGGCGAGTTCTACGACGTGCACAGGGACGCACCGGCCGAGCTCGCCCGCGACCTGCGCCGCAACTTCGCCACCACTCTCCCCGGCCAGATCCAGCGGTCGCCATCGGCAGGCCGAGGCCGCGGAGGGCGTGGACAGGGCGGCCGCGCTCCGAGCGGCAACGCCCAAGGCTGCCGCGCCCAGCAGGGTGGCAGAGCGAGCGAACCACGCTTGACCGCGGGGTCAGCGCCAAGGTCGGAGTCCCAGGCTCACCCAACGGCGCTGCACATCCACCTGTGGCTAGACCACGTTCAGGCGTCCTCCAGGGGGTCTGCTAGCTCAAAGCGAGCGGCTTCAAACCAAGGAGGCCCGGGGGCTGCAGGCAGCGGTCATGGGCGCAAAGAGGGCAAGTACACCCTCGATGCTGCGCTTGACCAGCCGTGTAAGTTTCACACCTCCCCGGGCAGGGAAGCGACCCACTCCACGCGTCAGTGCCGTCTCATGAGAGAGCTGGAGCAGCGCGCTCGGCAGATCCCTGGAGCGCCGCAAGCGCAACCGGCTGGAGGTCAGGAGGACCAACGGCGTGAACCGGCTGGAGGCGAGCCGGACCAAGACGACGACTTCCCGACGGACGTGGAGCAGTATCATATCTTCACTACGCCCGGCAAGGACAAAAGGAACGACCTTTGGCATGAGGCAGAGGTGAACGCCGTGATGCCTGCAGAACCCCAGTTCATGCATTGGTCTGAGGCGGCCATTACCTGGGGACGCGAGGACCACCCAAGGCTGATGCCCAGCCCTGGAGAATACGCTCTGGTCGTGGACCCTGTTGTGTGCTCCGATACGCACATGTGCCGGTTCTCCCGCGTGCTCATCGACGGCGGCAGTAGTATCAACCTTCTTTACCGAAGCTCTCTGGAGAAGTTGGGCATCCCGCTTGCTCAACTGAAACCTAGCCGGCTCACCTTCCATGGCATCGTGCCTGGGCATTCTTGCACTCCTTTGGGCAAGGTGCAGCTGGAGGTTCTCTTCGGAAAGAAGGGGAATAGCCGCCGCGAGCCAATCTGGTTCGAGGTGGTGGACATCAGCAGTCCCTACCACGCCCTGCTAGGCCGACCGGCCCTGGCCAAGTTCATGGCCGTCCCGCACTACGCCTATCTGAAGATGAAGCTTCCGGGGCCCAGAGGCGTAATCACGGTCTCGGGGAACTTCAAGAAGTCCCTGGCCTGCGCCAAGGAGAGCTCGCAGCTGGCAGAGGCGCTGGTCGTCGCTGAGGAGAAGAGGCAGCTTCTACACCGCGTGGAGCTGACTCAGCAAGATGTGTCGGTTTGCCAGTCGCCGGTGGAGCAGTTCAAGCCGGCCAATGACACCAAGAAGATCCTGCTGGACGAGAATGACCCCTCCAAGTACGTCATCATCGGCACCGGTTTGTCTGCCAAATAGGAAAGCGAGCTCACCAGCTTCCTCCGTGAGAATCGGGACATCTTTGCATGGTCTCCAAAGGACATGCCTGGTGTGCCGAGGGAGCTGGCTGAGCACGCACTCAACATCCGGCCGGACGCCAAGCCGGTCAAGCAGCCGCTGCGACGGTTTGCAGAAGAGAAGAGGAAAGCGATTGGCGAAGAGATTGCCCGGCTCCTTGCAGCCGGCTTCATCATGGAAGTGTTTTACCCTGACTGGCTCGCAAACCCAGTCCTGGTTCTGAAGAAGAACAACACTTGGCGAATGTGTATCGACTACACTAGCCTCAACAAGGCTTGTCCCAAGGATCCTTTCGCACTGCCCCGGATTGACCAGGTGATCGACTCCACAGCCGGCTGTGACCTGCTGTCCTTCCTGGACGCCTATTCGGGCTACCACCAGATCCCGCTCTTCCAGCCGGATCAGATCAAGACCTACTTCATCACCCCATATGGAGCCTACTGCTACGTCACCATGCCATTTGGCCTGAAGAACGCTGGAGCCACATACCAGCGAACCATGCAGCGATGTCTGCAAGGGCAGATTGGGAGGAACATGCATGCCTATGTGGACGACGTGGTGGTGAAGACCAAGCAGAGCAACACGCTCCTGGACGATCTCAGGGAGACCTTCACCAACCTGCGGCGCTATCGCATGAAGCTCAACCCAGAGAAGTGCACCTTCGGTGTGCCGGCTGGACAGCTCCTAGGCTATATCGTTTCCCAGCGAGGGATCGAGGCTAACCCCTCGAAGATAAAAGCCATCGAGGACCTAGAGAAGCCCACCCAGCTCAGAGATGTGCAGAAGTTCGCTGGTTGCCTGGCCTCGCTTAGCCGGTTCGTCTGCTGGCTCGGGGAGAAGGCCATGCCGCTGTACCAGCTGATGAAGAAGACAGACCATTTCGTTTGGTCCCAGCGCGCTGATGACGCCTTCAACGACCTCAAGCGAGCCCTGTCCACCGCGCCAGTTTTGGCAGCGCCAGCTCCGCGAGAGCCAATGCTGCTCTACATCGCGGCGACTCCTCGCGTCATTAGCGTGGTGATCGTAGTGGAGCGCACCGAGGAAGGCAAAGAGCTGCCGGTTCAGCGCCCGGTGTACTACCTGAGTGAGGTGCTCACTCTCTCCAAGCAGAACTACCCGCACTATCAGAAGGTCGCTTACGGCGTGTACATGGCGGCCAAGAAGCTGAAGCACTACTTCGAGGAGCACCCAATCACGGTGGTGAGCACCACTCCGCTCTCGGAGATCATCGGATGCAAGGACGCGTCAGGAAGGGTGGCCAAGTGGGTGATTGAGCTCGCAGCTCATACCATTCAGTACAAGCCCAGGACGACGATCAAGTCGCAGATCATAGCGGATTTCTTCGCGGACTGGGGAGAGCACCAGTATCTGCCGCCGGCTCCGGACTCCACCTACTGGCGCATGCACTTCGATGGCTCCAAGTTGCTCGGGGGCTTGGGAGCCGGCGTCGTCCTCACCTCGCCCAAGGGAGACAAACTGCAGTACGTGCTGCAGATGCACTTCCGTGCGTCAAACAACGTCGCCGAATACGAGGCCCTGGTGCATGGGCTCAAGATGGCCAAGCAGATTGGAATCAGGAGGATCCTTTGCTTTGGAGACTCCGACCTGGTAACGCACCAGGTCTCAGGAGATTGGGACGCTAAGGACGCCAACATGGCCTCCTATCGCTTCTACGTGCAGCAGCTCTGCGGATTCTTTGAGGGCTGCGAGTTCCACCATGTCCCCAGAGCGAACAACGAGGAGGCAGACCGGCTGTCTAAGATCGGCTCCACCAAGCAGGACATCCCAGCCGGGGTATCCCTGGAGATCATCTGCAAGCCGTCCATCAAGCCCTCACCGGAATCCATATCCATCTACGTGCCTGGAGATCCAGCCCCGGCTCGGGTACCACAACCGGACCCGGGGGCTGCCGTCTCCGGACTGGAGGAGGCAGCCGGCCAGCCTAGCGCGGCTGGCTCGACGAAGGACAAGGGGATTGCCGGCTCCACGCCCGCTCCCCCAGCCGGACAATCAGGCGAAGCCGGCTCGACGACGGACCCGGGGGCTGCTGACCCTCTGGTCTCCAGTGTCTTCCACATACGGGAGATACCCTCATGGGCAGAACCATTCTCCAACTACCTCATCACTGGGGACCTGCCGCAAGACGAAGCGGAAGCTAGGCGAATTCAGCGCTGAGCTGGGGCATACACCCTAATCAACAGCGAGCTGTACAAGCGCAGCATGTCAGGCATCTACCAGAAGTGCGTCGAGCCGGAAGAAGGGACAGAGCTGCTAAGAGAAATACATCAGGGGGAGTGTGGACATCACGCATCTTCCAGAGCCTTGGTGGCCAAAGCCTTCCGCCATGGATTCTACTGGCCGACGGCTAAGCAGAACGCGGAGCAGCTGGTGAAGCAGTGCAATGGCTGCCAGCGTTTCTCCAAGCACAGAAACACTCCAGCGGCAGCCCTCAAGACCATCCCGCTCGCCTGGCCGTTCGCTGTTTGGGGCCTGGACATGGTAGGGCCATTCAAGACCGCACCCGGGGGCTTGACGCATCTGCTGGTTGCTGTGGACAAGTTCACCAAGTGGATCGAAGCCAAACCAATCAAGAAGCTCGACGGCTCGTCCACGATCAAGTTCTTCAACGAGATCATCACGAGATATGGAATACCCCACAGCATCATCACCGACAACGGGACAAACTTTGCGAAGGGAGTCTTTGCTGATTACTGTGGTCAGAAAGGCATCCGGCTGGACTTAGCATCGGTGGCGCACCCACAGTCGAATGGACAGGTGGAAAAGGCAAATGGGCTGATCCTAGCCGGCATCAAACCAAGACTGGTCGAGCCTCTCGAGCGCTCAGCCGGCTGTTGGGTCGAGGAGCTACCCTCAGTGCTCTGGAGCCTGCGCACCACTCCAAACCGTTCTGTGGGCTTCACACCCTTCTTCCTAGTCTATGGAGCAGAGGCGGTGTTACCCACGGACATCGAGTTCGATGCTCCCAGAGTTGTCCAGTACACGGAGCAACAAGCGAAAGAAGCTCGCGAAGATGGTGTCGACCTCCTCGAGGAGGCTCGAGAGCAGGCTCTGGCTAGATCGGCGCTCTACCAGCAGCAGCTGCGACGATACCACAGCCGGAAAATTCGCCCGCTCGCGTTTCGCGAAGGTGATCTCGTACTCCGGCTGGTCCAAAGCACTAAAGGCATGCACAAGCTGTCCTCTCCCTGGGAGGGACCGTTCATTGTCAGCCGGGTGTTGGGCAATGGGGCATATTACCTCATCGACGCACAAGAGCCCAGAAAGAACAAGGCAGAGAACTCTGACAAGGAGACCGAGCGTCCCTGGAATGTCAGTCTCTTAAGACCTTTCTTCTGCTAAGGCAAAAGCTTGTACCCCGAAAAATGTGTCAATGAATAAAGGAAAACGGAACGGCAAGTTACGGCCGGCTCCGAGGAAAACACTTCGTGTATGTTTTGCTTCCTGCGTTATTCACTTGACTGGCAGCCGGCTCCAGGCACCGAGCCACAGCCGGCAGCCCCGAAAACGATCGATCCCTCGCCAGCCGGATGAGTACTGCGTATGACGAAGGTCTCGAGCCCAACCTCCACTTTCCGGCTTCACGTAGCCGGACGGGAGGGAGCCGGCAGGCCACATACGAGGGAAAGCCGCGGAGCAGAACCACAAGCGATAGAAAAAACCGCTCAACCAAGCGTCAAGGGCAGTGTTTGTCAACTAATCGTAGGCTAGCACAAGTCGGGGGCCCGATAGACTGAAGTACTACTTCTCACTCCGCGGCACGCTCCCACCCTAGGCCGGCATTCGGCTGCCGGCCCAAGGGAGACCAACCGGCACCAGGCTACCGGTTGGGGGTAGAAGGGCCGAAGGGTGGGAAGATCAAGGAAAAGGTTGAGGGAACCGGGCAAGTGCAAAGCCAGTGAGCAGCTGACAGATACGATCTTTGGCGTTTGGGCTGAGAAGCCACGCCCAAGAGGTTCGAAGCCAGAGCTGCCTCGCTTGGCGGTGGGCATCGTTCGCGAGAAGTTAGTTTCGAGCTAGCTGATAGTCCAGCTACCCCAAAACTCGGGGGCTAGGGGGAAAGGGAATTGGCCCTCAGAAGCAGGCCAGCTCCAGTACCTCGCCGGCTGTTCGAGCAGCCGGCGCTGCGACACGATCGACAAACAAGCAGCGAAATCGAAACCTAATACTCGCAAAGCAACGGCTAGAGCTGAAGGCCAGGAGGTCTGCTCCAATCGTGGCTCGAAACGTGCGAAGACTTGGGAAAGGAAACGCGCCGGCTCCGACCCTTGCCCGAGCCGGTACCAGATGCGGTTCCCATTCCATTCGCGCTGGAGCCGGAACTAGCCCGCACTTCCCAGAGCCGGCTAGCAGGAGCATCGTTCCCTCCGCATCGAAGCCGGAGGAGCCCCGTCCAAAGCGTTTGCGCAGGCCAACGACTACCACAATCCCTATCTACGGACTCGCACGAACAGCAGTCTCGATTAAGGGAAGGATCATCGCATCGCAGTGATGTCAAGTGGAAGACGTTTTGCGCGATGGCAAAAGCGCACAGTGAAGAAGAGACATTCACATAGCAAGCAAAGATGTTCATACAGCAAACGAGGACTTGTAGGAAACTAGAAGAGTTCATTAAGAAGCTTGACGATTACAAAAGTCCCCTAAAATGCTACCCTAAGGATGCCAAGGATCCCCAGGCGAGTCAGTGTCAGAATCGCCCGCAAGAGGAGCGACGAGGAGGATGCCAAGAGTGCCTCGCCTGGGAGATCCTCGCCTTCCCCAGCCCATGCCGGAGGCCGGAGAAGCCCCCGTCCTTCACGGCTGGGGGGCGTAAGTGCGGGCAGAGAGGGTGGCGTCGAAGAAGCAGGCGGTGAACTCCTTCTTCCCATCATGACGGGTGAGGAGGATGAACCAGCCCTCGTGCGCGCCGTAGTCGAAGAAGAACTTCGACCACCCGTCGCGGAAGTAGCACTCCCCCTGGCCGTCGAAGTAGACCTCGACGTGGTACGACGGCTGGCCGCCGCTGCATTCTCGCAGCTTGGCGTAGGCCATCTCCTGGCCTTCCATCGAGCGCGCGAACTGGGACGGAAGGCGAAGGCGGTCCCGAGACCCGGCGAGCGCAGGAACGACGCAGGTGGACCACCCCTGGGCCGAAACATAGGTCGGCGTTTGGAGCGCCGGTCTCTTCAACCAGGGCCGCGACGGGCCAAGCTGAGGAGGGGCCGCCGCACGGGACCCCGTGGGGGTGGCTGCAACCCTGAGGACAGCCGGGGCCTTCTTGTTCTTGCTCCCCAGCGGCCGCCCACGACGGCGAGATGACGAGGGAGCAATAGCCGCCGCGGGAGCGGCCTTCTTCCCGCTCCCCCTCGGACGGCCCCGCCCCCGCTTCTCCGGGACGCCCGCATCGCCGGAAGCTCCAGCCACCGGGGGCGCAGCGGAGGAAGAAGCAGCAGCAGAAGCTTTCGCCGCAAGAGCCTCCAAAGTACTCTTGTTACGGCTCCCCTTCGGGCGACCACGCTTCCGAGGCACGGGAGGCGACCCCTCCGGCGCCTCGACCTCTTTCCCGCTCCCCTCTGGGACCTTGATGTCGCTGGCAGTCGAATCGCTAGGGGACGACATGTCCAGAGGCGAGGGGAGAAGTGGGGAATGCCCTGCGCAGCTAACGCGTCCGGTATTTAAAGAAGAAGGGCAAGAGGGCAACCCCCGACGTTTCAGTAACCAACTCCCACGTCGTGCGCCACCGCAGCGGTTGCCGCAGCGGATCGTGGGAGGAGTTGATGGGACGTGCCGCTGACGTATGCCGGCCCACCTCACATGACGACCCGAGAAGTTATGGCGAAGGGGATTCCGAGGTCTAGACGACTAGACGGCTCACTGGCGCACTGCGCCGGCCGTTGCATGGGAACAAGACTCGAGGCAGCACAATTTCCCAAGAGGTAACGCACCGATTCGTGGCCTCCAGCCGGGCCGCGTCCTGGAGCCGGCTCATCCCGAGACGGCCGGAAAGACTCCGCATGGCCTAGCCCTGATGACTGGATCGACCCAGCCGGACCGGAGATCCTGAGACTTCGACGAGGGCGAGCGAGACTTCGACGAAAAGAAGAACCCGCCGAAGCCCCATGCTAGCCCATGAGACTTCGCCAGTTTCGGGGGCTAGTGTCGTGGGGATGACTTAGGGGGCGCACCACGAGCCAGGCAATATGCTAGCTGGCGTCCCAGGAATCCCCGAGGCTTCGGCGCTAGGAGACCGGCTCCACTCGAGGAGGGCTGGCTGCGCCAGCAGCCGGCTGACGACTCTGCCGAGGAGAGCTGAAGCCTCGCGATGGAGACAAAACTCCTCCAACGGCCGTCTCGCCAAAAGCAGAGCGGCCCCGACAAGAGCGACAGAGGCGCAGACAGGAGTGACGAGCGCCACGACCACGACCAACCAATGAGAGGGCGAGGATCCTTCCCCACGGCAGGATCCGAGGCAAAGGAGAGGGGATATGCTCTCCTTTGCCGACCAGGGGAAAAGGCACTTTATAAAGTGCCTTTCCCAGAGCGTGGCCAGGGGAGATGAGGCCAAGGACGCCACCGCCAAGAAGCCGGCAGCCGGCCGAAGCGATACCGAAACCTGTAACCAGGCCCCCGTCTATATAAGGGGGCCTGGACCCTTAGCATAGGGGATCGGATCTTCTTCTTCCTCCTCTAGCCGAACAGCTCGAGGAGCATTGTAATCGCTACTACCCAATTAATACGAAGCAGGCAGGAAGTAGGGGTTTACCTCCAACCGGGAGGGCCCTGAACCTGGGTAAACCGAGGTGTCTCTGTTGGCACAATCCCGAGCCGGACCCATCGTCACCAATGTCGAGCCCCTCCGATAAGCCTCCCCATGGCTACTGTCTCCAAATTCCTACGACAGTTGGCGCCCACCGTGGGGCAAAGCGCGGTGGCGAGCGGAGTCAAGTTCCGGCCGGGACCCTCCGCCGAGAAGGTCGCCTCCGGCCTCGTTTGGAGGTTCGGCACCTTCGACTTCGTCGACGACAACTTGGCCCACTTCGAGAATGGCTTCGGCAACGGCGGCTCCTTCCTCGATGTCGGCGACCACCGCTTCTACGTCGCCAAGCCCTTCCCGGAAGGGGTAACCGATGTGTTTGACCCACTCTGTGACACAGACTCCGACGACGGCGAAAGCAGCGACTTTTGCAACATGGTCGAGGTGCGAGCCCTGGAGGAGGACGGTGGCGGCGGCCTACCGCGCTCCGCGCACCCGCCGCTCGAACGCCCACCTCCATCGGAACAAGATCTTCCACCTCCAGAGCGGGACGTGCTGGACGCAGCCATCACGGACCTGCGCGCTCCGCTCGACATTTCTGCGGATCCGGTTAAGGCCTCCGAGGATCTGGAGCGGACGCGCCTCAACCTCCTCAAGGAAGCGGTCGACGTCGACGACACCCGCCGGCGTGTCCTCTCCACGATCAACGAGTACAACGTCGCCCACGGCTTCACCCCAGCCGGAGATGGCCCAAGCCGGGCGGGACAAGTTCGTCAGCGAGGCCGCGAGCTGGGCACGGAGCTGAACCAGGCGGCGCCCTCGGCAAAACTGCCTCCGATCATCAACAAGCCCACCTACAGCACGCCTACGAAGAACCTCCGTGCCGCGCGCTACATCACCTCCGAGCTGGACGGACTGCAAGGCGAGGACTTGCGGGAAAAGCAAGCCCGGATCCAGGAACTCCTGGACGCCGCCGATCTGCAGCAGCAGGCAATGGAGCCACGCGGAGAGGCAAGCGGCATCCGAGGCGAGAACCGTATCGTCGTTGCCGGCCAGAACAAGTCGCATGGAGAAGCCTCGTCGCCGAACCATGGCCCGGCGGAGCACAGCCGGAGCAATCGAGCTCCAGGCAAAAGCGGTGGAAACCACCGCACCCAGCACTCCGGCCACAACGGTCGGCAGCCTCGAGAACCCGCCGCAGTCACCAGCAAGCCGCGCCACCCTCCTCGGGTGGACGTGGCGGACCCGGCGCGTGGCAAGTCTGCGGCGCCGGCCCAGCCGGCTCAGGGAGCTGGCCAGGGCGCTCAGGGACATCATCCGGCTCGCTCGCATGTGAGCCAGAGGATCGGGGAACGCGTCGACCCGCCGAAGGACGACGCGCGCCATCGGCTCAACCTGCTGGCGGATTCCAAGTTCGACGAGGAAGAGTCTTCGGCAGGACCGGTCTGTTTCGGCCCTCGCATCCGCAACGAGCCTTTCCCGGCCAAGTTCGCGCTCCCGCGAGACATGCCCAAATACACTGGGGCAGCGAAGCCGGAGGATTGGCTGTCGGACTACGTCACAGCCGTCGATATCGCAGGCGGCAACAAGAGGACAGCGGTGCGCTACGCACCACTCATGCTGACGGGATCTGCTCGGACGTGGCTCAACAGCCTGCCGGCTCTGCAGATCAACTCCTGGCATGACTTCCAAGAGGCATTCATCAAGAACTTCACGGGAACCTACAAGCGTCCGCCCCGCCCACGACAGCTGGCCCTCTGCAAGCAAGGCCCCGACGAGCCAGATCGTGACTACCTCACGAGATGGTCCGAGCTGCGCAACTCATGCGAAGGAGTGGGCGAGGAGCAAGCCATCGGCTACTTCACGGACGGATGCAGAGAAGGGACCCTGCTAAAGCACAAGCTCCACAGAGCCGAGCCGAAATCAATGGCGGACTTCATGGCGATAGCGGACAAGTACGCTTCTGCTGATTCCGCAGCAAGAGTGCAATGTGTTGAGCCCGCGCCGGCTGGAAACCAGTCTCAGCCGGCCGCCGGCTCAGGGGGACATCACAACCGTGATCGACATGGCAAGAGGAAAGACGAACGCCGTGACAACAAGTATGGCTCCCAGCAAGTAGCCGCCGTTCAAGGAAGCCCGGGGGCTACGGGTGGAAGCCAGAAGCGCAAAGGAGACAAGTTCAACAAGGACAAGTACACCATCGAGGTGATGCTGGATCAACCTTGCAAGTTCCATAGCGTTTCTGGCAAGCCGGCAGCACACACCACACGCCAATGCAGCTTCACCAGGGATCTGGAGCAGGGAAACCACCAACTGCCCGGGCCACCGCCGGGCCCGCCGGCTGAAGCGCATGGAAACAAGAATCGGCAGCCGGCCAAGGCAGCAGGGGACTACCCCGAGGAAGCGAATGTGGAGCAATACCATGTATTCACTTCCCAGGTGGAGGAGCCAAAGGATGAACCGTGGTTTGGTGTCGAGGTAAATGCAATCATGCAAGTTGGACCTCAGTACATGCATTGGTCTGACGCGTCGATCACCTGGGGGCGTGAAGACCACCCGCCGCTCATGCCGAGGCCCGGGGGCTATGCGCTAGTCTTGAATCCAATCGTGTTCTCTGAGACGCGCACCTGTCGATTCTCGCGCATACTTATTGACGGAGGCAGCAGCATCAACCTTCTCTATCGCACTTCGATGGAGAAGCTTGGAATCCCAGAGATCCAACTGAAGCCAACCAAGCTCACCTTCCATGGGATTGTGCCAGGGCACTCGTGTACGCCGATGGGAAGGATTGAGTTGGAGGTGCTGTTTGGCGAGAAGGACAATCATCGTCGCGAGCCAATCTGGTTCGAGGTGGTGGACCTCAACAGCCCCTACCACGCGCTACTGGGACGACCAGCCCTGGCAAAGTTCATGGCAGTCCCACACTACGCTTACTTGAAGATGAAGCTCCCAGGCCCTCGCGGGGTGATCACTGTCACTGGATGCTACAAGAAGTCAATAGAGTGCGCAAGAGCCAGCTCCAAACTGGCGGAGGCTTTGGTCATTGCTGAAGAGAAGCGACAACTGCTGCAAAGGGTGGCGGCAGTCCAGCCGGGCAGCCTGGCGACGGGACTGCCGGCTCCACTCCTCAAGCCGGCGAGCCTGTCCAAGGAAGTTCCGCCCGAAGCGGGCAAGAAGTCAGAGGCTCTTGTCTCGGGGGCTGGCTCCTCCTCGAGGTAGGGGGAAGCGTTTCGCAGCTTCGCCTGAGACAAGTCCAAAACCGCTTAAGACCTTCGGCTAAGCCAAGGCAAAAATCTTGTATCTCGAACAAGTGTCGTTGAATAAAAGAAAGTTGGGTGGCATACGGCCGATCCCAGGAAAAAGTGCTCCGAAGTGCCTTTTACCTTTCTAAGCGTTATTCACGGGGGCTGGAAGTCGCCTCCAGTCGGGAGCCGGCAGCCCCAACCTAACGAAACGATCCTCTCGTCAGCCGGATGAGTACTGTGTGCGGACCGGACCCCGAGCCTAACCTCCGCCCTGCACCGTGTGGGGTGGAGCCGGCAGGTCGCCCACCTAGAAAAACCGCTAAGAGGAAACGCCCACAACCCGATGAATCGAATCCCTTGTCAGACGAACGAGTACCGTGTGCGAACCAGACCCCGAGCCTAACCTCCAGTCCAAGTCGAGGGCGATGGAGCCGGCAGGTCATTCACACTGGAAAATCGCTAAGAGGACAGAACGAGCGCTCACCCCTAACCCATGCGCATTGGTTAAAAGTTATGCGTGAGCTGGACCAAGCCAGACCCCTTATACGCCGAAGTACTACTCCCCATCCCGTGGCACGCTCCCACCCTAGACCGGCATTCGGCTGTCGGTCCAAGGGAGACCAGCCGGCACCAGGCTGCCGGCTGGGGGTAGAAGGGCCGAAGGATGGGGGGATAAAGGAAAAAGCTGAAAGGGGTCAGGTCAAGTTCGGTTCACAAACAACTGGAGATCAATGCATAAGAAATTTAGGGAAAAGCGTCACTAGTACACATGAACGAAATGTTGCTAGGCATGACACGAATTCAGTGTGCGTAAAAACAAATAAGAAGACCCTGACACGCTCAGGGGGCGCTTGGCGAGCCAGCCGGCTCCAGTGAAGAAATGTCGCCAGCTCGAGACGCCAGGACAAAGTCGTCGCCGCTGGGGGACGGCGGAATGGAGTGACCAATGGGATCGTCGGGGGCCTTCTGAGGTCTTTCCGCTGAATCGGGCTCTTCGAAGTCCACGCCATCCAAGGATTCGTCACTATCCCCAGCATCGAAAAGCGCCTCGGTCTCGGCACATTCAGCAATGGCGCAGGCGCGCCGGCGAAGCTTAGTTTCGTCAAGGCCTACCAGTCCGCCTTCACGAAGGTTCTCCAGCTGGTCCAGGTTGACGCCCGGATACCAGGAGAGCACGAACTCCAGAGCCTGCTGAGCACCGGCCCGAGCCGCGGACTCCTTCCAGACCTCAAGCCGGTTGGACGCGAGAAGAACCCACTGGAGGAGCGCCCGGATCTCGCCAGGCACCGCCCTCCCCGGCCACAAGGCTTCAAAGACGGAAACGAGGGCTTCGCGCAGATCTCTGCCCAGCTTGGCAGCCGGGTGGAGCCGGCCTTTGGCCAACGCGACCAACTCCCCCGAGGAAAGCTCGGCCTTAGGGTCACTGCGAGGGGCGATCCCCTGTTCCGCCCTAAATTCCTTCAGCGCCGCCGCGGCAGACTCGTCGGAGTCAGGAAAGGCTCCTGCAAGGGCAGTCAGAGGGTGAGAGGACGGCAGGAAAGGGCAAAAGCCGAGAAAGAGGACATCAAGTATACCACGAAGAGCTTCCTCCAGTCCCAGTAGGCCGGATTGAACCCTACGATCGCGGGCGCGCCAAATGCCGATCTCCGTGTCAAAACGCTCGCTGTCGAGCCCCCGAAGAGTCTGCAGCTCGGCGATCTGGGCGTCGCGGTTCTCGACCTTGCTCCCCAAAGTTGCGTGAAGCTCTTTCACCTTGCTGTCAAACTCCGCGGAGAGGATTTTCTTCTCTTCGGCCAGCCGATGATCAAACTCTAGCTGCAGCGACGACTCCGCCTCCCGAGCTTTTGCCAGATCAGCTTCCAGCCCCTGAGCCCGGACGGCCTGGGTTTGCAGACCCTGAAGCTCCTCGGCGTGCTCCCGCTTGAGCGACTCAACAGTGGTAGCCGACACCGAGTCGGCCAACTGGGACTCAAGCGAGGCTATGAGCGAGGCAGAATCTGAAAGTGGAGGAGTAAGAGCAGGAAGGACAGCAGCAGTGTTTTCGAAATAAGGGGACCCGAGCTCACCTGATAGTTTCTCCAGTTCTTTCTTCAAGTCCTGGTACTGGACCTTGCCGGCACGATACTTTGCCAGCAGCTTCTGAAAGACACTGGCACGAAGCGCGTTCAGCTCCTGCGAAGAACGGAAAGACGACGACTCTTAGCAAAGTCCATTTTCAAGCTAGCTGTCTCTTCAGCTACCTCGAAACTCGGGGGCTAGGATGTATAGCAGGAGTCAAGGTTGAAGGCGCAGCGCTCACGTTAGTCGCTCGTATAGCATCAAGGAGTTGGAGGCCGGCGTTCTGAAGCGACCCCCTGGCAGCAGTAAACTGCTTATCCAACTCCGCCAGAGTCGGCTTGCTGCCCTGCACCTTGAGCTTCTCTCCGACATCAGCACTCGAAGCGGTATCTGCCCATTCCTGCTGAAGCCGGCTGGCGGAGCTCAAACTCCCGACGCTGGACTCGGCCATGGCGATAAGAGCCTTCCCACTGGGTATGCCCTCGGCCACCGCAGTAGGAGCCGGCAAGCCATCTCCACGTTCACTCCTTGCCACCAGAGTGGTGAGGAGCTCTCGCGAAGCTTCGCCAGAGCCGGTGACCAGCCCAAGGAGCAGGGAACCAGCGGCCACATCGGTTCTCGTCCCGGCTGTTGGCACCACGTCTCGCGCAATCGGCACGGGCCCAAGGCTGGGAGGATTCTGGGCAGCTGGCACCGGAAGCTCCAAAGACCTCGCGCGTACCGAAGCCTCTTCCGCAGCCCCTGCCGCGTGGCTAGCGGCGCCGTCCCCCGCTGTGGTATCTTCGGCGGCAGGAAGCGGGGACATGTCAACCCCAACCGGAGTAGTCCCCGCGGCGTGCGCGGAATCGTCCTCAGGTGCGGCGGCCGGAGGGGGAGCAGCGCTCGCAGACACCTCCGGATGCGCTGAGTCTTCTAGCCCAGCATCGCCTGCCACAAGCTTTAACCGAGGGGAGCGGCGAACGTCCTCAGCGCGACCCGAGTCGCCGCCCGTTTCTTCCCCGCGCGCCCTCTTGCGGCGGGAGAGCTCGGGAGCCGGGGTCACGATTTCCTCAGAAGCAACGGTGGGAGGAGTTTGGGCAGCCGGATCGACAGAAAGAGGCGACCTGCGAAGAAAACATCCCACGACCGAGTCAATCGGGACCGCAACGGCAAAATAAGGATGAAGAAGCGAGGAAACGGGAGGCTCACCCGGCTACGGCGGTAGCCCGCCGTTTGGCCACCTTCTTCATCTTGGGACAGCGCAGATCCCGCGCTGCCGGCTCCGATCTCTTGCGTTTGTCAGCCGGCTCGGAGGAAGCCGGCCGGGCTTTTCTCTTGGCGCTGGTTAACTCGTCTCCAGCCTCTTCTGGGTCTGCCGGCTCCGGGGCGGCAAAGCTCCGCCTTGGAGACCCCGGCAGATCCACGATTGGGGGAGCCAGAGCTCCGGCAGCGGCAGCGGCGGCTACGTGGAGAGCTACACCCTCGAGGGTGGCAGTCGGTCCTGTGTCACCACCGTCATCGTCGGACCAATCTCTTAGGTGGGAAGGACCGGAAAACTTACTGGATTGGATGAGGGGTTCGCCCGAGTCCACGGGCTCGTCGTTCCCTTTATCACCTTGGGTGGTGCTCGAACCCTCGACGGCGGCCAGAGAGCTTGCATCCTCTGCCTCTTCAGCTTCGTCCCAGACAACCTTGTCATCCGATTCGGCTCTATCGGCGACGAAGCCAGCCTGGCGCTGAGTCAAATTCTCCGCCGCCTGCAGAGCGAACAAGTTCTGCCCGGACCAAGCGACCAGAGGTCAGTTGACCAGAGTTGCAAAGGAGGGAAAAGTTTGAAGCTAGGACCGGCGAGCTCACCTCAGCAATTGGGTTGTCCCGGTCGTGAGGTTCCAGTCCCCATGTCCACGAGGCTTGAAGCTTCACGTCGGCGATGCGGTTCGCCTTCCGAGCCACCTCCAGTGCCGACAACGCCTTGGAGGAATGTCGAGTAGGATCCCTAGCAGATCCCAGGAAGCACATCTTGTGTGGGCGGCGCTGAAGCGGAGATACGCGGGCGACCAGGAAGGCGAGGAGAAGGTCAGTCGGCTCCAGGCCGCCCTCCGTTTGTAGCGTGGCAACCCGCTGAAGGATCTACCCCATGTCCGGCGACGGGCGAGGAGGAGCGGCGCTCCAGTTCTCCCGCTCAGGCCCGCCTGCCTCAAAGGGCGGCAAGTTGACATGATCCTCACCTCCCTTCAAGTTCTTCACATAGAAGAAGGAGCGCTGCCACTTCTTGCAGGACTCCTTCCCCTTTATGCCGGGGAAGCTTGCAGACTTGCGGGCGTAGAAGGAGGCCGTGCCGCATATCACCGGAACAGTGTCGGCCGTCTGGGTCTTGAAGAAGATCAGCCGGCGGAACAACTCGATGTTGGGCCAGATGCCCAAGTACGCCTCGCAGAGGGTTGCGAACGCGGATAGCACCATCATCACATTCGCTCCGATGTGATGCGGTTGCAAGTGGAAGTAGTCCAGGAATTGGCGCATGAAGCTGCTCACGGGCAGCGCGAAACCCCGAGGGAAATGGTCATAGAAGACCACCGTCTCCCCGGGCGCGGGAGCAGGGACCAGTTCATCGCCGGCGGAGCGGCAGCCCACGAGATCCGCGGGTGGGAGCACTCGGCCCCGGCGCAGTAGCTCGATCTCTTTGTCCTTAACCCAAGAGCCTTCCCAGGATCCCTTTGGCAAGGCGGACGGAGCGGCGCTCTTACCCGCCGCCGAGCCCTTCCCTTTCGGCCGGGGAGCTTTGGGAGCCATCCGGGTGCGGATCTGGATGAACGGAATGGTGGCGGAGCAAACAAGGAACCCTAATTCCCTGAAGGCAAAGCTCGGCAGCCGAGGATTCTAAGTGGGGCGAATGCGGAAGGAAGAGGAGGAGCGGGCAACAGATGCTCTGTTTCCGAAACGGTCCCTGGTTTAAAAGTGAAGGGACGAGTCAGTTGCTTATTTCAGCCACGATGGGACGGCAACTGACCCTTCTCGTCACGACCCACGATCGTGTAAAGATCGAGCAACCACCGTGGTAGCCGCAAAGGATCGTGGGCCGGGGTCGATTGGATATGACGCGACAACGGGCGGCCAGGTGGAGCCTCGGTCCAGCCCTCGAGGGAACAAGTTCCCAGGAAGCGGCGGCCGGGGAACAGCCGTCAGCCGGACCATCACCGGAGCCGGTTCGTCCCGAGACGGCCGGAAAAACTCCGCATGGCCTAGCCTCGATGACTCGATCGACCGGGCCGGACAAGAGATCCTGGGACTTCGACGAGGGCGAGCGAGACTTCGACGAAAAGAAGAACCCGCCAAAGCCCCATGCTAGCCCATGAGACTTCGCCAGTTTCGGGGGCTAGTGTCGTGGGGATGACTTAGGGGGCGCACCACGAGCCAGGCAATGTGCTGGCTGGCGTCCCAGGAATCCCCGAGGCTTCGGCGCTAGGAGACCGGCTCCACTCGAGGAGGGCCGGCTGCGCCAACAGCCGGCTGACGACTCTGCCGAGGAGAGCTGGAGCCGGGCGATGGAGACGAAACTCCTCCAACGGCCGTCTCGCCAAAAGCAGAACGGCCCCGACAAGAGCGACAGGGGCGCAGACAGGAGTGACGAGCGCCACGACCACGACCAACCAATGAGAGGGCGAGGATCCTTCCCCACGGCAGGATCCGAGGCAAAGGAGAGGGGATATGCTCTCCAGATGCCGGCCTGGGGAAAAGGCACTTTATAAAGTGCCTTTGCCAGAGCGTGGGCAGAGCAGATCAGGCCAAGGACGCCGCCGCCAAGAAGCTGGCAGCCGGCCGAAGCGATACCGAAACCTGTAACCAGGCCCCCGTCTATATAAGGGGGCCTGGACCCTTAGCATAGGGGATCGGATCTTCTTCTTCCTCCTCTAGCCGAACAGCTCGAGGAGCATTGTAATCGCTACTACCCAATTAATACGAAGCAGGCAGGAAGTAGGGGTTTACCTCCAACCGGGAGGGCCCTGAACCTGGGTAAACCGAGGTGTCTCTGTTGGCACAATCCCGAGCCGGACCCATCGTCACCAACGTCGAGCCCCTCCGATAAGCCTCCCCATGGCTACTGTCTCCAAATTCCTACGACAGTTGGCGCCCACCGTGGGGCAAAGCGTGGTGGCGAGCGGAGTCAAGTTCCGGCCGGGACCCTCCGCCGAGAAGGTCGCCTCCGGCCTCGTCTGGAGGTTCGGCACCTTCGACTTCGTCGACGACAACTTGGCCCACTTCGAGAATGGCTTCGGCAACGGCGGCTCCTTCCTCGACGTCGGCGACCACCGCTTCTACGTCGCCAAGCCCTTCCCGGAAGAGGTAACCGATGTGTTTGACCCACTCTGTGACACAGACTCCGACAACGGCGAAAGCAGCGACTTTTGCAACATGGTCGAGGTGCGAGCCCTGGAGGAGGATGGTGGCGGCGGCCTACCGCGCTCCGCGCGCCCGCCGCTCGAACGCCCACCTCCATCGGAACAAGATCTTCCACCTCCAGAGCGGGACGTGCCGGACGCAGCCATCACGGACCTGCGCGCTCCGCTCGACATTTCTGCGGATCCGGTCAAGGCCTCCGAGGATCTGGAGCGGACGCGCCTCAACCTCCTCAAGGAAGCGGTCGACGTCGACGACACCCGCCGGCGTGTCCTCTCCACGATCAACGAGTACAACGTCGCCCACGGCTTCACCCCAGCCGGAGATGGCCCAAGCCGGGCGGGACAAGTTCATCAGCGAGGCCGCGAGCTGGGCGCGAAGCTGAACCAGGCGGCGCCCTCAGAAAAACTGCCTCCGATCATCAACAAGCCCACCTATAGCACGCCTACGAAGAACCTCCGTACCGCGCGCTACATCACCTCCAAGCTGGACGGACTGCAAGGCGAGGACTTGCGGGAAAAGCAAGCCCGGATCCAGGAACTCCTGGACGCCGCCGATCTGCAGCAGCAGGCAATGGAGCCACGCGGAGAGGCAAGCGGCACCCGAGGCGAGAACCGTATCGTCGTTGCCGGCCAGAACAAGTCGCATGGAGAAGCCTCGTCGCCGAACCATGGCCCGGCGGAGCACAGCCAGAGCAATCGAGCTCCAGGCAAAAGCGGTGGAAACCACCGCACCCAGCACTCCGGCCACCACGGTCGGCAGCCTCGAGAACCCGCCGCAGTCACCAGCAAGCCGCGCCACCCTCCTCGGGTGGACGTGGCGGACCCGGCGCGTGGCAAGTCTGCGGCGCCGGCCCAGCCGGCTCAGGGAGCTGGCCAGGGCGCTCAGGGACATCATCCGGCTCGCTCGCATGTGAGCCAGAGGATCGGGGAACGCGTCGACCCGCCGAAGGACGACGCGCGCCATCGGCTCAACCTGCTGGCGGATTCCAAGTTCGACGAGGAAGAGTCTTCGGCAGGACCGGTCTGTTTCGGCCCTCGCATCCGCAACGAGCCTTTCCCGGCCAAGTTCGCGCTCCCGCGAGACATGCCCAAATACACTGGGGCAGTGAAGCCGGAGGATTGGCTGTCGGACTACGTCACAGCCGTCGATATCGCAGGCGGCAACAAGAGGACAGCGGTGCGCTACGCACCACTCATGCTGACGGGATCTGCTCGGACGTGGCTCAACAGCCTGCCGGCTCTGCAGATCAACTCCTGGCATGACTTCCAAGAGGCATTCATCAAGAACTTCACGGGAACCTACAAGCGTCCGCCCCGCCCACGACAGCTGGCCCTCTGCAAGCAAGGCCCCGACGAGCCAGATCGTGACTACCTCACGAGATGGTCCGAGCTGCGCAACTCATGCGAAGGAGTGGGCGAGGAGCAAGCCATCGGCTACTTCACGGACGGATGCAGAGAAGGGACCCTGCTAAAGCACAAGCTCCACAGAGCCGAGCCGAAATCAATGGCGGACTTCATGGCGATAGCGGACAAGTACGCTTCTGCTGATTCCGCAGCAAGAGTGCAATGTGTTGAGCCCGCGCCGGCTGGAAACCAGTCTCAGCCGGCCGCCGGCTTAGGGGGACATCACAACCGTGATCGACATGGCAAGAGGAAAGACGAACGCCGTGACAACAAGTATGGCTCCCAGCAAGTAGCCGCCGTTCAAGGAAGCCCGGGGGCTACGGGTGGAAGCTAGAAGCGCAAAGGAGACAAGTTCAACAAGGACAAGTACACCATCGAGGTGATGCTGGATCAACCTTGCAAGTTCCATAGCGTTTCTGGCAAGCCGGCAGCGCACACCACACGCCAATGCAGCTTCACTAGGGATCTGGAGCAGGGAAACCACCAACTGCCCGGGCCACCGCCGGGCCCGCCGGCTGAAGCGCATGGAAACAAGAATCGGCAGCCGGCCAAGGCAGCAGGGGACTACCCCGAGGAAGCGAATGTGGAGCAATACCATGTATTCACTTCCCAGGTGGAGGAGCCAAAGGATGAACCGTGGTTTGGTGTCGAGGTAAATGCAATCATGCAAGTTGGACCTCAGTACATGCATTGGTCTGACGCGTCGATCACCTGGGGGCGTGAAGACCACCCGCCGCTCATGCCGAGGCCCGGGGGCTATGCGCTAGTCTTGAATCCAATCGTGTTCTCTGAGACGCGCACCTGTCGATTCTCGCGCGTACTTATTGACGGAGGCAGCAGCATCAACCTTCTCTATCGCACTTCGATGGAGAAGCTTGGAATCCCAGAGATCCAACTGAAGCCAACCAAGCTCACCTTCCATGGGATTGTGCCAGGGCACTCGTGTACGCCGATGGGAAGGATTGAGTTGGAGGTGCTGTTTGGCGAGAAGGACAATCATCGTCGCGAGCCAATCTGGTTCGAGGTGGTGGACCTCAACAGCCCCTACCACGCGCTACTGGGACGACCAGCCCTGGCAAAGTTCATGGCAGTCCCACACTACGCTTACTTGAAGATGAAGCTCCTAGGCCCTCGCGGGGTGATCACTATCACTGGATGCTACAAGAAGTCAATAGAGTGCGCAAGAGCCAGCTCCAAACTGGCGGAGGCTTTGGTCATTGCTGAAGAGAAGCGACAACTGCTGCAAAGGGTGGCGGCAGTCCAGCCGGGCAGCCTGGCGACGGGACTGCCGGCTCCACTCCTCAAGCCGGCGAGCTTGTCCAAGGAAGTTCCGCCCGAAGCGGGCAAGAAGTCAGAGGCTCTTGTCTCGGGGGCTGGCTCCTCCTCGAGGTAGGGGGAAGCGTTTCGCAGCTTCGCCTGAGACAAGTCCAAAACCGCTTAAGACCTTCGGCTAAGCCAAGGCAAAAATCTTGTATCTCAAACAAGTGTCGTTGAATAAAAGAAAGTTGGGTGGCATACGGCCGATCCCAGGAAAAAGTGCTCCGAAGTGCCTTTTACCTTTCTAAGCGTTATTCACGGGGGCTGGAAGTCGCCTCCAGTCGGGAGCCGGCAGCCCCAACCTAACGAAACGATCCTCTCGTCAGCCGGATGAGTACTGTGTGCGGACCGGACCCCGAGCCTAACCTCCGCCCTGCACCGTGTGGGGTGGAGCCGGCAGGTCGCCCACCTAGGAAAACCGCTAAGAGGAAACGCCCACAACCCGACGAATCGAATCCCTTGTCAGACGAACGAGTACCGTGTGCGAACCAGACCCCGAGCCTAACCTCCAGTCCAAGTCGAGGGCGATGGAGCCGGCAGGTCATTCACACTGGAAAATTGCTAAGAGGACAGAACGAGCGCTCACCCCTAACCCATGCGCATTGGTTAAAAGTTATGCGTGAGCTGGACCAAGCCAGACCCCTTATACGCCGAAGTACTACTCCCCATCCCGCGGCACGCTCCCACCCTAGACCGGCATTCGGCTGTCGGTCCAAGGGAGACCAGCCGGCACCAGGCTGCCGGCTGGGGGTAGAAGGGCCGAAGGATGGGGGGATAAAGGAAAAAGCTGAAAGGGGTCAGGTCAAGTTCGGTTCACAAACAACTGGAGATCAATGCGTAAGAAATTTAGGGAAAAGCGTCACTAGTACACATGAACGAAATGTTGCTAGGCATGACACGAATTCAGTGTGCGTAAAAACAAATAAGAAGACCCTGACACGCTCAGGGGGCGCTTGGCGAGCCAGCCGGCTCCAGTGAAGAAATGTCGCCAGCTCGAGATGCCAGGACAAAGTCGTCGCCGCTGGGGGACGGCGGAATGGAGTGACCAACGGGATCCTCGGGGGCCTTCTGAGGTCTTTCCGCTGAATCGGGCTCTTCGAAGTCCACGCCATCCAAGGATTCGTCACTATCCCCAGCATCGAAAAGCGCCACGGTCTCGGCACATTCAGCAATGGCGCAGGCGCGCTGGCGAAGCTTAGTTTCGTCAAGGCCTACCAGTCCGCCTTCACGAAGGTTCTCCAGCTGGTCCAGGTTGACGCCCGGATACCAGGAGAGCACGAACTCCAGAGCCTGCTGAGCACCGGCCCGAGCCGCGGACTCCTTCCAGACCTCAAGCCGGTTGGACGCGAGAAGGACCCACTGGAGGAGCGCCCGGATCTCGCCAGGCACCGCCCTCCCCGGCCACAAGGCTTCAAAGACGGAAACGAGGGCTTCGCGCAGATCTCTGCCCAGCTTGGCAGCCGGGTGGAGCCGGCCTTTGGCCAGCGCGACCAACTCCCCCGAGGAAAGCTCGGCCTTAGGGTCACTGCGAGGGGCGATCCCCTGTTCCGCCCTAAATTCCTTCAGCGCCGCCGCGGCAGACTCGTCGGAGTCAGGAAAGGCTCCTGCAAGGGCAGTCAGAGGGTGAGAGGACGGCAGGAAAGGGCAAACGCCGAGAAAGAGGACAGCAAGTATACCACGAAGAGCTTCCTCCAGTCCCAGTAGGCCGGATTGAACCCTACGATCACGGGCGCGCCAAATGCCGATCTCCGTGTCAAAACGCTCGCTGTCGAGCCCCCGAAGAGTCTGCAGCTCGGCGATCTGGGCGTCGCGGTTCTCGACCTTGCTCCCCAAAGTTGCGTGAAGCTCTTTCACCTTGCTGTCAAACTCCGCGGAGAGGATTTTCTTCTCTTCGGCCAGCCGACGATCAAACTCTAGCTGCAGCGACGACTCCGCCTCCCGAGCTTTTGCCAGATCAGCTTCCAGCCCCTGAGCCCGGACGGCCTGGGTTTGCAGACCCTGAAGCTCCTCGGCGTGCTCCCGCTTGAGCGACTCAACAGTGGCAGCCGACACCGAGTCGGCCAACTGGGACTCAAGCGAGGCTATGAGCGAGGCAGAATCTGAAAGTGGAGGAGTAAGAGCAGGAAGGACAGCAGCAGTGTTTTCGAAATAAGGGGACCCGAGCTCACCTGATAGTTTCTCCAGTTCTTTCTTCAAGTCCTGGTACTAGACCTTGCCGGCACGATACTTTGCCAGCAGCTTCTGAAAGACACTGGCACAAAGCGCATTCAGCTCCTGCGAAGAACGGAAAGACGACGACTCTTAGCAAAGTCCATTTTCAAGCTAGCTGTCTCTTCAGCTACCTCGAAACTCGGGAGGCTCACCCGGCTACGGCGGTAGCCCGCCGTTTGGCCACCTTCTTCATCTTGGGACAGCGCAGATCCCGCGCTGCCGGCTCCGATCTCTTGCGTTTGTCAGCCGGCTCGGAGGAAGCCGGCCGGGCTTTTCTCTTGGCGCTGGTTAACTCGTCTCCAGCCTCTTCTGGGTCTGCCGGCTCCGGGGCGGCAAAGCTCCGCCTTGGAGACCCCGGCAGATCCACGATTGGGGGAGCCAGAGCTCCGGCAGCGGCAGCGGCGGCTACGTGGAGAGCTACACCCTCGAGGGTGGCAGTCGGTCCTGTGTCACCACCGTCATCGTCGGACCAATCTCTTAGGTGGGAAGGACCGGAAAACTTACTGGATTGGACGAGGGGTTCGCCCGAGTCCACGGGCTCGTCGTTCCCTTCATCACCTTGGGTGGTGCTCGAACCCTCGACGGCGGCCAGAGAGCTTGCATCCTCTGCCTCTTCAGCTTCGTCCCAGACAACCTTGTCATCCGATTCGGCTCTATCGGCGACGAAGCCAGCCTGGCGCTGAGTCAAATTCTCCGCCGCCTACAGAGCGAACAAGTTCTGCCCGGACCAAGCGACCAGAGGTCAGTTGACCAGAGTTGCAAAGGAGGGAAAAGTTTGAAGCTAGGACCGGCGAGCTCACCTCAGCAATTGGGTTGTCCCGGTCGTGAGGTTCCAGTCCCCATGTCCACGAGGCTTGAAGCTTCACGTCGGCGATGCGGTTCGCCTTCCGAGCCACCTCCAGTGCCGACAACGCCTTGGAGGAATGTCGAGTAGGATCCCTAGCAGATCCCAGGAAGCACATCTTGTGTGGGCGGCGCTGAAGCGGAGATACGCGGGCGACCAGGAAGGCGAGGAGAAGGTCAGTCGGCTCCAGGCCGCCCTCCGCTTGCAGCGTGGCAACCCGCTGAAGGATCTACCCCATGTCCGGCGACGGGCGAGGAGGAGCGGCGCTCCAGTTCTCCCGCTCAGGCCCGCCTGCCTCAAAGGGCGGCAAGTTGACATGATCCTCACCTCCCTTCAAGTTCTTCACATAGAAGAAGGAGCGCTGCCACTTCTTGCAGGACTCCTTCCCCTTTATGCCGGGGAAGCTTGCAGACTTGCGGGCGTAGAAGGAGGCCGTGCCGCATATCACCGGAACAGTGTCGTCCGTCTGGGTCTTGAAGAAGATCAGCCGGCGGAACAGCTCGATGTTGGGCCAGATGCCCAAGTACGCCTCGCAGAGGGTTGCGAACGCGGATAGCACCATCATCGCATTCGCTCCGATGTGATGCGGTTGCAAGTGGAAGTAGTCCAGGAATTGGCGCATGAAGCTGCTCACGGGCAGCGCGAAACCCCGGGGGAAATGGTCATAGAAGACCACCGTCTCCCCGGGCGCGGGAGCAGGGACCAGTTCATCGCCGGCGGAGCGGCAGCCCATGAGATCCGCGGGTGGGAGCACTCGGCCCCGGCGCAGTAGCTCGATCTCTTTGTCCTTAACCCAAGAGCCTTCCCAGGATCCCTTTGGCAAGGCGGACGGAGCGGCGCTCTTACCCGCCGCCGAGCCCTTCCCTTTCGGCCGGGGAGCTTTGGGAGCCATCCGGGTGCGGATCTGGATGAACGGAATGGTGGCGGAGCAAACAAGGAACCCTAATTCCCTGAAGGCGAAGCTCGGCAGCCGAGGATTCTAAGTGGGGCGAATGCGGAAGGAAGAGGAGGAGCGGGCAACCGATGCTCTGTTTCCGAAACGGTCCCTGGTTTAAAAGTGAAGGGACGAGTCAGTTGCTTATTTCAGCCACGATGGGACGGCAACTGACCCTTCTCGTCACGACCCACGATCGTGTAAAGATCGAGCAACCACCGTGGTAGCCGCAAAGGATCGTGGGCCGGGGTCGATTGGATATGACGCGACAACGGGCGGCCAGGTGGAGCCTCGGTCCAGCCCTCGAGGGAACAAGTTCCCAGGAAGCGGCGGCCGGGGAACAGCCGTCAGCCGGACCATCACCGGAGCCGCTTCGTCCCGAGACGGCCGGGAAAACTCCGCATGGCCTAGCCTCGATGACTCGATCGACCGGGCCGGACAAGAGATCCTGGGACTTCGACGAGGGCGAGCGAGACTTCGATGAAAAGAAGAACCCGCCGAAGCCCCATGCTAGCCCATGAGACTTCGCCAGTTTCGGGGGCTAGTGTCATGGGGATGACTTAGGGGGCGCACCACGAGCCAGGCAATGTGCTGGCTGGCGTCCCAGGAATCCCCGAGGCTTCGGCGCTAGGAGACCGGCTCCACTCGAGGAGGGCCGGCTGCGCCAACAGCCGGCTGACGACTCTGCCGAGGAGAGCTGGAGCCGGGCGATGGAGACAAAACTCCTCCAACGGCCGTCTCGCCAAAAGCAGAACGGCCCCGACAAGAGCGACAGGGGCGCAGACAGGAGTGACGAGCGCCACGACCACGACCAACCAATGAGAGGGCGAGGATCCTTCCCCACGGCAGGATCCGAGGCAAAGGAGAGGGGATATGCTCTTCAGATGCCGGCCTGGGGAAAAGGCACTTTATAAAGTGCCTTTGCCAGAGCGTGGGCAGAGCAGATCAGGCCAAGGACGCCGCCGCCAAGAAGCCGGCAGCCGGCCGAAGCGATACCGAAACCTGTAACCAGGCCCTCGTCTATATAAGGGGGCCTGGACCCTTAGCATAGGGGATCGGATCTTCTTCTTCCTCCTCTAGCCGAACAGCTCGAGGAGCATTGTAATCGCTACTACCCAATTAATACGAAGCAGGCAGGAAGTAGGGGTTTACCTCCAACCGGGAGGGCCCTGAACCTGGGTAAACCGAGGTGTCTCTGTTGGCACAATCCCGAGCCGGACCCATCGTCACCAACGTCGAGCCCCTCCGATAAGCCTCCCCATGGCTACTGTCTCCAAATTCCTACGACAGTTAGTGTCGTGGGGATGACTTAGGGGGCGCACCACGAGCCAGGCAATGTGCTGGCTGGCGTCCCAGGAATCCCCGAGGCTTCGGCGCTAGGAGACCGGCTCCACTCGAGGAGGGCCGGCTGCGCCAACAGCCGGCTGACGACTCTGCCGAGGAGAGCTGGAGCCGGGCGATGGAGACAAAACTCCTCCAACGGCCGTCTCGCCAAAAGCAGAACGGCCCCGACAAGAGCGACAGGGGCGCAGACAGGAGTGACGAGCGCCACGACCATGACCAACCAATGAGAGGGCGAGGATCCTTCCCCACGGCATGATCCGAGGCAAAGGAGAGGGGATATGCTCTCCAGATGCCGGCCTGGGGAAAAGGCACTTTATAAAGTGCCTTTGCCAGAGCGTGGGCAGAGCAGATCAGGCCAAGGACGCCGCCGCCAAGAAGCCGGCAGCCGGCCGAAGCGATACCGAAACCTGTAACCAGGCCCCCGTCTATATAAGGGGGCCTGGACCCTTAGCATAGGGGATCCGATCTTCTTCTTCCTCCTCTAGCCGAACAGCTCGAGGAGCATTGTAATCGCTACTACCCAATTAATACGAAGCAGGCAGGAAGTAGGGGTTTACCTCCAACCGGGAGGGCCCTGAACCTGGGTAAACCGAGGTGTCTCTGTTGGCACAATCCCGAGCCGGACCCATCGTCACCAACGTCGAGCCCCTCCGATAAGCCTCCCCATGGCTACTGTCTCCAAATTCCTACGACAGTTGGCGCCCACCGTGGGGCAAAGCGCGGTGGCGAGCGGAGTCAAGTTCCGGCCGGGACCCTCCGCCGAGAAGGTCGCCTCCGCCCTCGTCTGGAGGTTCGGCACCTTCGACTGCGTCGACGACAACTTGGCCCACTTCAAGAACGGCCTCGGCAACGGCGGCTCCTTCCTCGACGTCGGCAGCCACCGCTTCTACGTCGCCAAGTCCTTCCCGGAGGAGATCATCGACGTCTTCGACTCTCCCTGCGGCGGAGGCTCGAGTTGCGGCGAAAGCAGCAACCTTGGCGCTTTGGTTGAGGTGATGGCCCTGGGAGAGGATGAGGGCGGCGACTCACCGCGCCCCGAGCGCCCGTCGCTCGAGCGCCCACCTCCACAGGAGCAAGATGCTTCACTCCCAGAGCGGGACGCCCCGGACGTCTCCGTGGTGGACCTGCGCGCTCCCCTCGACCGCGTCATCGATCCCGCTCGGGTCGCCGAGGCCCTGGAGCGGACGCGCCTCGTCCTCCTCGGCAAGGCGGCTGAGGACGAGTCCAACCGACGCCGCGCGAGCACCACGCTCGGCGAGTTCTACGACGTGCACAGGGACGCACCGGCCGAGCTCGCCCGCGACCTGCGCCGCAACTTCGCCACCACTCTCCCCGGCCAGATCCAGCGGTCGCCATCGGCAGGCCGAGGCCGCGGAGGGCGTGGACAGGGCGGCCGCGCTCCGAGCGGCAACGCCCAAGGCTGCCGCGCCCAGCAGGGTGGCAGAGCGAGCGAACCATGCTTGACCGCGGGGTCAGCGCCAGGGTCGGAGTCCCAGGCTCACCCAACGGCGCTGCACATCCACCTGTGGCTAGACCACGTTCAGGCGTCCTCCAGGGGGTCTGCTAGCTCAAAGCGAGCGGCTTCAGACCAAGGAGGCCCGGGGGCTGCAGGCAGCGGTCATGGGCGCAAAGAGGGCAAGTACACCCTCGATGCTGCGCTTGACCAGCCGTGTAAGTTTCACACCTCCCCGGGCAGGGAAGCGACCCACTCCACGCGTCAGTGCCGTTTCATGAGAGAGCTGGAGCAGCGCGCTCGGCAGATCCCTGGAGCGCCGCAAGCGCGACCGGCTGGAGGTCAGGAGGACCAACGGCGTGAACCGGCTGGAGGCGAGCCGGACCAAGACGACGACTTCCCGACGGACGTGGAGCAGTATCATATCTTCACTACGCCCGGCAAGGACAAAAGGAACGACCTTTGGCATGAGGCAGAGGTGAACGCCGTGATGCCTGCAGAACCCCAGTTCATGCATTGGTCTGAGGCGGCCATTACCTGGGGACGCGAGGACCACCCAAGGCTGATGCCCAGCCCTGGAGAATACGCTCTGGTCGTGGACCCTGTTGTGTGCTCCGATACGCACATGTGCCGGTTCTCCCGCGTGCTCATCGACGGCGGCAGTAGTATCAACCTTCTTTACCGAAGCTCTCTGGAGAAGTTGGGCATCCCGCTTGCTCAACTGAAACCTAGCCGGCTCACCTTCCATGGCATCGTGCCTGGGCATTCTTGCACCCCTTTGGGCAAGGTGCAGCTGGAGGTTCTCTTCGGAAAGAAGGGGAATAGCCGCCGCGAGCCAATCTGGTTCGAGGTGGTGGACATCAGCAGTCCCTACCACGCCCTGCTAGGCCGACCGGCCCTGGCCAAGTTCATGGCCGTCCCGCACTACGCCTATCTGAAGATGAAGCTTCCGGGGCCCAGAGGCGTAATCACGGTCTCGGGGAACTTCAAGAAGTCCCTGGCCTGCGCCAAGGAGAGCTCGCAGCTGGCAGAGGCGCTGGTCGTCGCTGAGGAGAAGAGGCAGCTTCTACACCGCGTGGAGCTGACTCAGCAAGATGTGCCGGTTCGCCAGTCGCCGGTGGAGCAGTTCAAGCCGGCCAACGACACCAAGAAGATCCTGCTGGACGAGAATGACCCCTCCAAGTACGTCATCATCGGCACCGGTTTGTCTGCCAAATAGGAAAGCGAGCTCACCAGCTTCCTCCGTGAGAATCGGGACATCTTTGCATGGTCTCCAAAGGACATGCCTGGTGTGCCGAGGGAGCTGGCTGAGCACGCACTCAACGTCCGGCCGGACGCCAAGCCGGTCAAGCAGCCGCTGCGACGGTTTGCAGAAGAGAAGAGGAAAGCAATTGGCGAAGAGATTGCCCGGCTCCTTGCAGCCGGCTTCATCATGGAAGTGTTTTACCCTGACTGGCTCGCAAACCCAGTCCTGGTTCTGAAGAAGAACAACACTTGGCGAATGTGTATCGACTACACTAGCCTCAACAAGGCTTGTCCCAAGGATCCTTTCGCACTGCCCCGGATTGACCAGGTGATCGACTCCACAGCCGGCTGTGACCTGCTGTCCTTCCTGGACGCCTATTCGGGCTACCACCAGATCCCGCTCTTCCAGCCGGATCAGATCAAGACCTCCTTCATCACCCCATATGGAGCCTACTGCTACGTCACCATGCCATTTGGCCTGAAGAACGCTGGAGCCACATACCAGCGAACCATGCAGCGATGTCTGCAAGGGCAGATTGGGAGGAACGTGCATGCCTATGTGGACGACGTGGTGGTGAAGACCAAGCAGAGCAACACGCTCCTGGACGATCTCAGGGAGACCTTCACCAACCTGCGGCGCTATCGCATGAAGCTCAACCCAGAGAAGTGCACCTTCGGTGTGCCGGCTGGACAGCTCCTAGGCTATATCGTTTCCCAGCGAGGGATCGAGGCTAACCCCTCGAAGATAAAAGCCATCGAGGCCCTAGAGAAGCCCACCCAGCTCAGAGATGTGCAGAAGTTCGCTGGTTGCCTGGCCTCGCTTAGCCGGTTCGTCTGCCGGCTCAGGGAGAAGGCCATGCCGCTGTACCAGCTGATGAAGAAGACAGAACATTTCGTTTGGTCCCAGCGCGCTGATGACGCCTTCAACGACCTCAAGCGAGCCCTGTCCACCGCGCCAGTTTTGGCAGCGCCAGCTCCGCGAGAGCCAATGCTGCTCTACATCGCGGCGACTCCACGCGTCATCAGCGTGGTGATCGTAGTGGAGCGCACCGAGGAAGGCAAAGAGCTGCCGGTTCAGCGCCCGGTGTACTACCTGAGTGAGGTGCTCACTCTCTCCAAGCAGAACTACCTGCACTATCAGAAGGTCGCTTACGGCGTGTACATGGCGGCCAAGAAGCTGAAGCACTACTTCGAGGAGCACCCAATCACGGTTGTGAGCACCACTCCGCTCTCGGAGATCATCGGATGCAAGGACGCGTCAGGAAGGGTGGCCAAGTGGGCGATTGAGCTCGCAGCTCATACCATTCAGTACAAGCCCAGGACGACGATCAAGTCGCAGATCATAGCGGATTTCTTCGCGGACTGGGGAGAGCACCAGTATCTGCCGCCGGCTCCGGACTCCACCTACTGGCGCATGCACTTCGATGGCTCCAAGTTGCTCGGGGGCTTGGGAGCCGGCGTCGTCCTCACCTCGCCCAAGGGAGACAAACTGCAGTACGTGCTGCAGATGCACTTCCGTGCGTCAAACAACGTCGCCGAATACGAGGCCCTGGTGCATGGGCTCAAGATGGCCAAGCAGATTGGAATCAGGAGGATCCTTTGCTTTGGAGACTCCGACCTGGTAACGCACCAGGTCTCAGGAGATTGGGACGCTAAGGACGCCAACATGGCCTCCTATCGCTTCTACGTGCAGCAGCTCTGCGGATTCTTTGAGGGCTGCGAGTTCCACCATGTCCCCAGAGCGAACAACGAGGAGGCAGACCGGCTATCTAAGATCGGCTCCACCAAGCAGGACATCCCAGCCGGGGTATCCCTGGAGATCATCCGCAAGCCGTCCATCAAGCCCTCACCGGAATCCATATCCATCTACGTGCCTGGAGATCCAGCCCCGGCTCAGGTACCACAACCGGACCCGGGGGCTGCCGTCTCCGGACTGGAGGAGGCAGCCGGCCAGCCTAGCGCGGCCGGCTCGACGAAGGACAAGGGGATTGCCGGCTCCACGCCCGCTCCCCCAGCCGGACAATCAGGCGAAGCCGGCTCGACGACGGACCCGGGGGCTGCTGACCCTCTGGTCGCCAGTGTCTTCCACATACGGGAGATACCCTCATGGGCAGAACCATTCTCCAACTACCTCATCACTGGGGACCTGCCGCAAGACGAAGCGGAAGCTAGGCGAATTCAGCGCCGAGCTGGGGCATACACCCTAATCAACAGCGAGCTGTACAAGCGCAGCGTGTCAGGCATCTACCAGAAGTGCGTCGAGCCGGAAGAAGGGACAGAGCTGCTAAGAGAAATACATCAGGGGGAGTGTGGACATCACGCATCTTCCAGAGCCTTGGTGGCCAAAGCCTTCCGCCATGGATTCTACTGGCCGACGGCTAAGCAGAACGCGGAGCAGCTGGTGAAGCAGTGCAATGGCTGCCAGCGTTTCTCCAAGCACAGAAACACTCCAGCGGCAGCCCTCAAGACCATCCCGCTCGCCTGGCCGTTCGCTGTTTGGGGCCTGGACATGGTAGGGCCATTCAAGACCGCACCCGGGGGCTTGACGCATCTGCTGGTTGCTGTGGACAAGTTCACCAAGTGGATCGAAGCCAAACCAATCAAGAAGCTCGACGGCTCGTCCACGATCAAGTTCTTCAACGAGATCATCACGAGATATGGAATACCCCACAGCATCATCACCAACAACGGGACAAACTTTGCGAAGGGAGTCTTTGCTGATTACTGTGGTCAGAAAGGCATCCGGCTGGACTCAGCATCGGTGGGGCACCCACAGTCGAATGGACAGGTGGAAAAGGCAAATGGGCTGATCCTAGCCGGCATCAAACCAAGACTGGTCGAGCCTCTCGAGCGCTCAGCCGGCTGTTGGGTCGAGGAGCTACCCTCAGTGCTCTGGAGCCTGCGCACCACTCCAAACTGTTCTGTGGGCTTCACACCCTTCTTCCTAGTCTATGGAGCAGAGGCGGTGTTACCCACGGACATCGAGTTCGATGCTCCCAGAGTTGTCCAGTACACGGAGCAACAAGCAAAAGAAGCTCGCGAAGATGGTGTCGACCTCCTCGAGGAGGCTCGAGAGCAGGCTCTGGCTAGATCGGCGCTCTACCAGCAGCAGCTGCGACGATACCACAGCCGGAAAATTCGCCCGCTCGCGTTTCGCGAAGGTGATCTCGTACTCCGGCTGGTCCAAAGCACTAAAGGCATGCACAAGCTGTCCTCTCCCTGGGAGGGACTGTTCATTGTCAGCCGGGTGTTGGGCAATGGGGCATATTACCTCATCGACGCACTAGAGCCCAGAAAGAACAAGGCAGACAACTTTGACAAGGAGACCGAGCGTCCCTGGAATGTCAGTCTCTTAAGACCTTTCTTCTGCTAAGGCAAAAGCTTGTACCCCGAAAAATGTGTCAATGAATAAAGGAAAACGGAACGGCAAGTTACGGCCGGCTCTGAGGAAAACACTTCGTGTATGTTTTGCTTCCTGCGTTATTCACTTGACTGGCAGCCAGCTCCAGGCACCGAGCCACAGCCGGCAGCCCTGAAAATGATCGATCCCTCGCCAGCCGGATGAGTACTGCGTATGACAAAGGTCTCGAGCCCAACCTCCACTTTCCGGCTTCACGTAGCCGGACGGGAGCGAGCCGGCAGGCCACATACGAGGGAAAGCCGCGGAGCAGAACCACAAGCGATAGAAAAAACCGCTCAACCAAGCGTCAAGGGCAGTGTTTGTCAACTAATCGTAGGCTAGCACAAGTCGGGGGCCCGATAGACTGAAGTACTACTTCTCACTCCGCGGCACGCTCCCACCCTAGGCCGGCATTCGGCTGCCGGCCCAAGGGAGACCAACCGGCACCAGGCTGCCGGTTGGGGGTAGAAGGGCCGAAGGGTGGGAAGATCAAGGAAAAGGTTGAGGGAACCGGGCAAGTGCAAAGCCAGTGAGCAGCTGACAGATGCGATCTTTGGCGTTTGGGCTGAGAAGCCACGCCCAAGAGGTTCGAAGCCAGAGCTGCCTCGCTTGGCGGTGGGCATCGTTCGCGAGAAGTTAGTTTCAAGCTAGCTGATAGTCCAGCTACCCCAAAACTCGGGGGCTAGGGGGAAAGGGAATTGGCCCTCAGAAGCAGGCCAGCTCCAGTACCTCGCCGGCTGGCTGTTCGAGCAGCCGGCGCTGCGACACGATCGACAAACAAGCAGCGAAATCGAAACCTAATACTCGCAAAGCAACGGCTAGGGCTGAAGGCCAGGAGGTCTGCTCCAATCGTGGCTCGAAACGTGCAAAGACTTGGGAAAGGAAACGCGCCGGCTCCGACCCTTGCCCGAGCCGGTACCAGATGCGGTTCCCATTCCATTCGCGCTGGAGCCGGAACTAGCCCGCACTTCCCAGAGCCGGCTAGCAGGAGCATCGTTCCCTCCGCATCGAAGCCGGAGGAGCCCCGTCCGAAGCGTTTGCGCAGACCAACGACTACCACGATCCCTATCTACGGACTCGCACGAACATCAGTCTCGATTAAGGGAAGGATCATCGCATCGCAGTGATGTCAAGGGGAAGACGTTTTGCGCGATGGCAAGAGTACACAGCGAAGAAAAGACATTCACACAGCAAGCGATGAAAAGCGAGTAAGGATTTGCAGGAAATTAAAGAAGTTCTTAAGCCATACGGTGGGCGGTTACATTCTAAGGGCCACGCTAAGGGCCGAGGAAGCAAAGGGATTTCCCCTCCCTACCCCTAGACTCCTGTCGACGACGCCGTCGCCGATAAGGAGGCTTCGGGACCGCTCGCCGATCATGGCCAGGGGGAGTAGGCGCGGGCGCAGCCGGATCCGTCGATGACCCGGACGCAAAGGATGTGCGACCCGGCGCGGTGAGTCAGAAGGAGGGACCACCCCCGCTCCAGGCCGTAGTCGCTGAAGAATCGCCCCCACCCTCCGGTGAGGTAGCTCTTCCCCTCCTCGTCATGGAGGACCTCGACGTCGTACAGCGGTTGCCCGCCGCTCCCGTCCTCGATCATGAAGGACGTCGGGGGATTCCTCCCCATGGTGCCGACGAAGCTAGCAGGGAGCGGCAGACGTTCATTGCTCCCAGCCAGCAGGGGCGCCAAGGCAGTGGCAAACCCATGCACTGGCACATAGGAAAGCCGCTGCTTGGTGGGTGGCCGCGGCGGCGCTTTCCCGGCGGCCGCGCTGGGGGAACCGCCGACGTCCAGGCCGGCGAGGCCTGGAGGAGCCGCCCCGAACGCCATCGCGGCGCCAACGAGGGCCGCCGCCGCTTGCAGGGGCGTCCCGGTGAGGCCGGCGACGGAGGTCGCGGCCGTAGAAGCCGCGGCGCCGCTGGCTGCTGCGGCCACGGTCCCGCCAGGGGCCGCGGCAATGGAGGAAGAGTGGCCGATCCTGAGAGGCCCGGAGGCGGCCGCGGCGGCCGCGGCCGAAAGCGCGGCCAGGGTCTTCTTGTTGCGGCTACCCTTCGGGCGACCGCGTTTCTGAGGCAATGGCGGTGTCCCCGCCAGGCCACCGAGCGAGCGACCTTGCTCGCCTGGCCCGTCCCCGGCCCCGGCTCCGTCGTTCGCCCTGGGTGCCGACATTGAGAGCGGAGCGGGAGGTGTGGAGGCGACGGTTCCGGCCAAGTGAGGGAAACGAGACGCTCGAGAGTGAAGAAAACCTTCGAAGGTTCCGAGATTTAAAGGATAACCCACGACGTTTCGGTAACCAATTTCCATATCGTGCGCCACTGTGACGGTTGCCATAGCGGATCGTGGGAGGAGTTGATGAGACACGTCGTTTCAGCACGATGACTTGGGAAGTTGTGGTGATGATGATTCCGAAGTCAAAATGACGGGACTGGTCACTGGCGCGCTGCGCCGGCCGTTGTGTGGAAAACAAGACCCGAGGCGGCGCAATTTCCCAAGAGGTAACGCACCGATTCGTGGCCTCCAGCCGGGCCGCGTCCTGGAGCCGGCTCGTCCCGAGACGGCCGGAAAGACTCCGCACGGCCTAGCCCTGATGACTGGATCGACTCAGCCGGACCGGAGATCCTGAGACCTCGACGAGGGCGAGCGAGACTTCGACGAAAAGAAGAACCCGCCGAAGCCCCATGCTAGCCCATGAGACTTCGCCAGTTTCGGGGGCTAGTGTCATGGGGATGACTTAGGGGGCGCACCACGAGCCAGGCAATGTGCTGGCTGGCGTCCCAGGAATCCCCGAGGCTTCGGCGCTAGGAGACCGGCTCCACTCGAGGAGGGCCGGCTGCGCCAACAGCCGGCTGACGACTCTGCCGAGGAGAGCTGGAGCCGGGCGATGGAGACAAAACTCCTCCAACGGCCGTCTCGCCAAAAGCAGAACGGCCCCGACAAGAGCGACAGGGGCGCAGACAGGAGTGACGAGCGCCACGACCACGACCAACCAATGAGAGGGCGAGGATCCTTCCCCACGGCAGGATCCGAGGCAAAGGAGAGGGGATATGCTCTCCAGATGCCGGCCTGGGGAAAAGGCACTTTATAAAGTGCCTTTGCCAGAGCGTGGGCAGAGCAGATCAGGCCAAGGACGCCGCCGCCAAGAAGCCGGCAGCCGGCCGAAGCGATACCGAAACCTGTAACCAGGCCCCCGTCTATATAAGGGGGCCTGGACCCTTAGCATAGGGGATCGGATCTTCTTCTTCCTCCTCTAGCCGAACAGCTCGAGGAGCATTGTAATCGCTACTACCCAATTAATACGAAGCAGGCAGAAAGTAGGGGTTTACCTCCAACCGGGAGGGCCCTGAACCTGGGTAAACCGAGGTGTCTCTGTTGGCACAATCCCGAGCCGGACCCATCGTCACCAACGTCGAGCCCCTCCGATAAGCCTCCCCATGGCTACTGTCTCCAAATTCCTACGACAACGAGTAAACAACTCATGCTATGCGTGGAAAAGAGAAAATTATGAAGACGACAATAAAGAGATGGGTGCGTTATGCTTTATCCGTAGGGTTCGCAAAACGCGGGTACCCAAAGGATTCAAGTTACCGCATGCAAGAAGTACAAATACTCGGAGGAACAAGAGCAATGTCCATGCAAAGTTTGCAGTTACACCTCACCGGCACAGCATGGTCCTGGTTGAACACTTTACCCAACGATTCCATCGGGAGTTGGGGAGAACTAGAGAGCCAATTCGCAAGAAATTTTTGCTTGACATATAAGCGCCCAGTGTCTCTAGAAGAAATCAAGTCATGCGTGCAGAAGAAAGGCGAAACCCTATGCTCTTATATACAACGCTGGAGTGTAATCAAAAATTCAGCAGAAGACGTCTCTGACAAGAGAGCAATAGATGCTTTTTCGGCTGGCCTTCATCATTCGGACCTCGTGGAAGAGATAGGGAGAACAAAGCCAAAGACAGTGTCTGAATTAATGGAAGTAGCCAACAGATTCGCCGATGGAGAAGATGTGTATAACAACAAAAGGGGATGTTCACCAGAAGTCGACAGAGCGAGCAGGCAAAGGCGAAGATACCGTAACAGAGATAGCCACGCAAGGCAAAATCAGATAGCCGCAGGATATGAAAGAAGAGACAAGGAACGCTATGAAAACAGGGAGTTCTAGGCAAGAGGAAATCATGGAGTAGAAAAACCAAAGTACTCTGGCTCGTCGGCGGAGGACATGCTCTATGGACCTTGTCGAATCCACTACGCATACCTAGATGGGAAAAGAGTTTCTAAGCACCAGATAAAGGATTGCAGAACCTTCTTGAGGCTACAATGTGCCATGGACTCGAACCAAGGAATACGGCAAGGAAAGAAATGTATGAGTCAGGGATACCAAGTACAGCGACTAGCGAAACATCTGGAGTCGAAAGTATATATATCTGCAATGATCCAATCGGTGCCAAAATCCAAGAAAGAGCGCAAGAGCATATCCAGACAAGTAAACCTAGCTATATCATCACCACCAGCCACTACAGAGTACCTGCAGTGGTCCGATCAGCCGGTCAGGTTTAGCAGAGCAGACCACCCGAGGAAAGTGCCCAGGCCGGGGCACTCACCGATGGTACTAAAGGCGCAAATAGGGGGATACGACATCGGGAGAGTATTCATGGATGCAGGAAGCGGCATAAACCTAATATACGCAAGAACTCTGAGGGCAATGGGCAATGTGCATCTCATTAGAAAGTCTAAAGCCAACAGATTGTTCTTTCCATGAAATAGTACCAGGAGGCACAAATTACCCTCTTGGAAAAATAGATCTCGACGTTTGCTTTGGCAATAGCAACAACTATCACAGAGAGAAGTTGGAGTTTGAAGTCATGGACTGGCCTTCACAGTATCATGCAATCCTGGGGCGCCCAACATTTGTAAAGTTCATGGCAGTATCTCACTATGCATATCTCACGCTCAAAATCCCAGGACCCAAAGGAACAATCACGGTACAAGGAAGCTTTGAAGTATCCAACACTTGTGATAAAGAATTCAACAGGCTAGCACAAACTTTCGGCATGACAACAGAGTACGCAAGACTGAAAGGCGAAACCGACCACAATGTGCTACCCAACGTCGAATGATCCCTGCTAGATCAGGCTTTCGATGCAACTCAAGACTCAAAGAAAATACAGGTCCACCCCACGGACCCAAACAAAACTACCTCCATAGCGGTAAACTTGGATCCCGCATAGGAAAGTGCGCTCGTCGAGTTCCTTCGTGAGCGCTGAGAAATCTTCGCCTGGTGTCCTTCAGACATGCTAGGGGTTCCCAGGGAACTCGTCGAGCACGCACTAAATGTGGATCCTAAAGCAAAGCCAGTCAAGCAACCACTATAATGATTTGACGAACACAAAAGGAAAGCAATAGCATCCGAGCTACACAGGCTAGAAAATGCCGGATTCATCCGAGAAATCAAGTCATCAACCTAGGTATCTAACTGACACGTCTCAAACGTATCTATAATTTTTGATGCTCCATGCTTGTTTTTACACCATTTGCTTAGTGTTTCGTTACACTTCGTGGCGTTTTTATGCATTTTCTGGAACTAACCTAATAACAAGATGCCACAGTGCCAGTTTCCTGTTTTCTGCTGTTTTTGTGTTTCAGAAAAGTTACAAAGGAAATATTCTCGGAATTGGACGAAACAAAAGCCAGACATCCAAAAATTTACCAAAGATTCTAGAGAACCAAAGAGGAGACGGAGAGGGACCACAGGCCGTCCACACAGTAGGGCGGCGCGGCCCAGGCCCTGGCCGCGCCCCCTATGTGTGAGACCGTCTCGGTCCACTTCTGACGATGCCCCTTCGCCTATAAAGACCCCCCGACGGGAAAAACCTAAGTACCCGATCAATTTTCCAGAAACACATCGCGATCTGCCGTCGTCATTGATCCGAGATCGGGAGGGTCTTGAAGCTCTTCCTGGCACCCTGCCGGAGAGGGGAATCGCCACCAGAGGTCTTCTTCATCGCCATGCTTGCCTCCGGCATGATGAGTGAATAGTCTACCTTGGACTATGGGTCCATAGCAGTAGCTAGTTGGTTGTCTTCTCCACCATGTGCTTCATGTTTAGATCTCGTGAGCTGCTTTACATGATCGAGACTACCGTTATGTAATTCTACATGTTGTGTTGGTTGGGATCCAATGAATATTGGTGTTATGATTGAGTTGATGTGCTGAATATTATCTTATGTTATCTCTATGTTGTTTATGATCTTGCATGCTCTCCATTGTTAGTAGCTATCTTGGCCGAGTAGATACTAGTGACTCCAAGAGGGGGTACTTATGCTCTATAGTTGGGTTCATGCCTCTATTTAATCTGGGGGAGTGACAGAAACCTCTAAGGTTGTAGATGTGCTGTTGCCACTAGGGAGAAAACAACATTCTTATGTCCAAGGGCATATGCTTTGTTTACATTACACACTTTGCTTAATGCAGTTATCTGTTGTTCGCAACTTAATACTTGTGGGGTTCTTGGATTGATTCCCCGCAGGTGGATTATTAGTCATAGATGCAGTTGGATGGCGGTCTATGTATCTTGTTGTAATACCCAGAGTAAATCTCATAGTGATCCTCTCGACATATCACGTTATCTTTATTCTATCAATTGCCAAACTGTAATTTGTTTACCCAGCATGTGTTATTTTATCTTATGGAGAGACACCACTAGTGAACTGTGGACCCTGGTCCTATTTCCTTTACATTGTGATCACCTGTTTACTTTACTCCCACTGTTTACTTTCTCGCATACTACTATTGCTTTCCGCTCGATATGCTCATTCCTTTGTTTACAGCAAACCGGTGAGATTGACAACCTCATCTTAAGTTGGGAGCAAAGTATTTGGTTGTGTTGTGTACAGGTTCCACATTGCAGCTGGCTAAGCAAAGCACTGGACGAGGCACCTTATAAATTGTCCGGATCTGTTGCGAAGCTAGCAAGCATCACCTTCTGGAGTTTGGCTTTTTCCTGGATACGATTAAACCTTGGTTTCTTTCTGAGGGAAAAGCTTGCTGCTATACTCATCATACCTTCCTCTTGGGGTTCCTAACTGGACGGTGATTTACATTAACACACCGTGCCGCATCAAGACTCTTTTCTGGCGCCGTTGCCGGGGAAAAAGAAGACTTCTGCAAGGGGAATTTCGCATGCACATCCTTTACTTTGTTTTAAGTTTTGCTTTTACTTTATTTTTACTTGCTTCATTTTATCAAAAACACAAAAAATAGTTTCCTTATAGTTGTTTTTACTTGTTTGCTTTTAGTTTTGCTAAAATGGCTACTCCTGAGAACACCAAGTTGTGTGATTTTACTAGCACTAATAATAGTGATTTTATCTGCACTCCTATTGTGCCACCTGCTCCTGCTGCGAATTTTTATGAGATTAAGCGTACTTTGTTGAACCTTGTTATGAAAGAGTAATTTTCTGGTGCTAGTACTGATGATGCTGTAGCTCATCTCAACAATTTTGTTGAGCTATGTGAGATGCAGAAATATAAGGATGTAGAGAGTGATATTATTAAGCTTAAGTTGTTTCCTTTTTCTTTGAGAGGAAAAGCTAAGGATTGTTTGTTGTCTTTGCCTAAAAATAGTATTGATTCATGGGCTAAGTGTAAGGATGCTTTTATTGTAAGATATTATCCTCCTGCTAAGATTATAGCTTTGCGTAGCAATATTATGAAGTTTAGTTAGTTTGATAATGAACATGTTGCTCAGGCTTGGGAAAGAATGAAATCTATGATAAAGAATTGTCCCACTCATGGACTGACTACTTGGATGATTGTCCAAACTTTTTATGCAGGACTGAATTTTTCTTCAAGGAACCTACTAGATTTAGCTGCTGGAGGCACTTTTATGTCCCTTACCTTGGGCGCCGCAACAAAGCTTCTCGACATTATGATGGTAAATTACTCTGAATGGCACACCGAGAGAGCTCTAGTGGCGCGGTGATGATGTTGTGAAAGCTTCTTCTTTAATACACGGCAACGGCGACAGCAAACTTCTGTGCCAAGTTGACGTGGGAATATGTAGTAAATGACTGGCCAGTTGGAAAACCCCAAGAGAAGGTTTGATGAATATAGCAGCAAGTTTTCCCTCTGTTATGAAACCAAGGTAATCAATCCAGTAGGAGGTTGAATACGACTGAAGGTGATACCCGCTAGCTGCGTGATGCTCTAACAAGGGCACCGTTAACGATAACTTGTTAGCGCGTCTTCAACCAGTAGCAACGTGGAGCCTGCACACAACACAACCAAATACTTTGTTCCCAACTTACGATGAGGTTGTCAATCTCACCGGTTTGCTTGAAACAAAGGGTATGAGCGTACCGAGTGGAAAGCAATAGTAATATGCGAGTAAAGTAAACAGTGCGAGTAAAGTAAACAGGTGATAGCAATATAAAGGAAATAGGACCGGGGTCCATAGTTCACTAGTGGTGTCTCTCCATAAGATAAAATAACACATGTTAGGTAAACAAATTACAGTTGGGAAATTGATAGAATAAAGATAACGTGCATGTCGAGAGGATCACTATGAGATTTACTCTGGGCATTACAACAAGATACATAGACCACCATCCAACTGCATCTATGACTAATAATCCACTTGTGGCGAATCAATCCGAGAACTCCACAAGTATTAAGTTGCGAACAATAGATAATTGCATTAAGCAAAGTGTGTAATGTAAACAAAGCATATGCCCTCGAGCATATGAATGTTGTTTTACCCCTAGTAGCAACAGCACATCTATAACCTTAGAGGTTTCTGTCGCTCCCCCAGATTAAATAGAGGCATGAACCCACTATCGAGCATAAATACCCCCTCTTGGAGTCACTAGCAACTACTCGGCCAAGATAGCTACTAACAACGGAGAGCATGCAAGATCATAAACAACATAGAGATAACATAAGATAAAATTCAGTACTTCAACTCAGTCATAACATCAATATTCATCGGATCCCAATAAACACAACATGTAGAATTACATAACGGTGATCTCGATCATGTAAAGCAGCTCACAAGATCTAAACATGAAGCACATGGTGGAGAAGACAACCATCTAGCTACTGCTATAGACCCATAGTCCAAGGTAGACTACTCACTCATCGCGCCGGAGGCAAGCATGGCAATGAAGAAGACCTCCGGTGGCGATTCCCCTCTCCGGCAAGGTGCCAGGAAGAGCTTCTGGACCCTCCCGATCTTCGGGTCGACGGCGGCGGCGAATCACGATGTGTTCTGGAAAAGTGATCGGGTCCTTAGGTTTTTCCCGTTGGGGGGTCCTTAAAGGCGAATGGGCAGCATCAGAGGTGGACCAGGGGGCCCACACCACCAGGGAGCACGGGCCAGCCCCAGGCCGCGCTGCCCTATGGTGTGGCCGCCCTCTGGCTCGGCTCCGTCTCCTCTTCGGTCTTCTGGAAGCTCCGTGAAATATCTGGACGTCTGGCTTTGGTTTCGTCCAATTCCGAGAATATTTCCTATGTAACATTTCTGAAATACAAAAATAGCAGAAAATAGGGAACTAGCACTATGGCATCTCGTTAATAGGTTAGTTCCGGAAAATGCATAAAAAATGCCACGAAGTGTAACGAAACACTAAACAAATGGTGTAAAAACAAGCATGGAGCATCAAAAATTATGGATACGTTGGAGACATATCAGCATCCCCAAGCTTAACTCCTGCTCGTCCTCGAGTAGGTAAGTGATAACAAAAGAAATAATTTTTGAGGTGACATGCACCTACACAATCTTGATCATATATGTAAGCGTTGTGCGCTGGGATCAAAAGAACTTAAAACATGGGCATGAAAGATATAATCTTGATAGAAGAAACTTAGCAACCATGTCATAACATGAAAATGAACACAAACAAAAGATCATGAAAATGAAACAATGAAAGTCAAACGTGTGTTCAAATCATAAGGAAAAACATACAAATAGTGTTCAGCTTGTCCTTCATGAGAGAGCAAAACATAAATGCATAGGACACCTTCAAGTTTAAGAGGGCGACTAGATACAAGTAATTTAAGAACAAGTGAAACCAACAATATGAATCAATCAATGAAAACTTTGGGACAATGCACATTATACTCAGAATGAAAACTATGCTCTCTTAATGGTGCATAAAGATAGAAGGTGGAGACTCAACATAAAAGTAAAAGAAAGGCCCTTTGCAGAGGGAAGCAGTGATTGCAAGTTTTATAAACCTTCAAAAATTATGGTACTTACCGGCTTTGAGCTCTCATTGCCCCCATCATAAGCATCTTGAATGGTTAAAGTTAATGCGAGTACACTTATGCTGCATATGCTTGACAAATCATAAGTTGAAAACCTCGTGTCCCGTAAAGTACGAATACCCAAACCTCATGCTACTCGACTTAGAGTCCCAAGCAAGCTCTTGTCATTGTAAATATATGTGTATCATCGAGAACCGCCAACGGGGTACCTCCATGACCGATGACATGGAACAAGCCCACATCAAAATGACAGGACAAACAGACAATGAACACCTCGGCATCTCTTTTATTTACCATTGATATAGCTTTTTATTGCGAGATGCATCGTCGAATGTTCACTATGGGCATGCTGTAAATTTCCACCATGAATTATGCATGGCTTAGATTAGTGGCCCAGGTGTTTCTCTAACACGCATACAAACTCCATGATCCCACAAGATTCCCAATTCATTTCACACCGCGAGTATCCATAAACAAAAGATCACGATATCAACTCAAATGAAAGATAGTGCAATGTTGAAAGCTTGCCCCATGACGGCATGGCTGGGCTAATTCCCAACTTACAACTTGCAAGCATAACAACTAAACATAAGAGAGCCACAATGTCAAAATTTTAAAACGAGAAAAGTAAAGTGTGCCATCAGGTTCATGAGAGCTTTACTGACCAATTTTCGCATAACACCAAAAAGAGTTTAATTTGAAGGATAGATAAAAGCAAGTCAAATTTACTTTGGAATAGCAAATTGCTAATAGGTATGTATGGTGGACACTTTGGAACAACTTGGTTTTTAGGAGTTGGATGCACGAGTAGAGCTCATACTTAGTACAAAATGAGGGCTAGCAAAAGACTGGGAGCGACCAACTAAGAGAGCAATAACGGCCATAATCATGCATAGCGACAAAGCGACATTAAAAGAAGCATAAGATGGCATCAAAAGTCAAAAACTAAATGATCATAGAGGCAATGGCGACTTTTTATGAGTCTAACATGTGTGAGCATGCACCAAGTCAACCCAAATAAAGCATCAAGGAGAAAACCAAAATAATTCTTCCAAATAATTAAAACAACGCATGATTTTTTCAAAGGGTCATTAAGCAAGCTCAGTAATTTGAGACATGTCATGCTACAGCAAAACCACTAAGCATGCTATCAAAAAGACATCAAGCACGACATGCAAAAGCCTAGGCCGCAGTCTACACAAGCTCCTTCTTGTACCACTTTTTTGCATAAAGCTTTTTCTCTTTTCCAACACCATTCAAACTTTTTTATAACCAACTCTTTTGATGAAAACCAACATGGACCAGAGGCAAAAATACACCTTGATGAAAAGATATAACAAGATCTGAACACAAATCAAGGCAAAAAATCGAAAGCTAAACGCAGTTCTAGAAAAAGAGAACACTCGTGAAAATTATAAGAATGAAAAACGGAGTGTTCTTGGCAAATGAAAAGCAAGGCAACTTCTCCAAAAGGAATTTGTTGGGGTCCAACCATTTATTGTAGCAAACAAAACTAAACAAAACTGAAAACTAAAACAACTGATGCTCCAAGAAAAACACATAATGCATGAAGCAATAAAAATATAGTGTTTTGAAAGGTGACCTGATTTTTGCCGATGAAGAAGGGGTGCCTCGGGGGCATCCCCAAGCTTTGACGCTTGTACCTCATGGATATTTCTTGGGGTGCGTGGGTATCCCCAAGCTTGAGATTTTTTCCATTCTTCAACTCATCTCATCATTCTCCGATCCCTACACTTGAAAACTTCCTTCATACAAAATTAAACACAAATCTATTAGCAACATTAGTGCAAGCATAACATTGAATCAACCCCTTTTTGCTTTAGGTTTCAACTCAAAACCACCACATATAAATTATATACTACTGTAGCAACTTCCCCAAAAGTTCCGTAATCAAAAGAACTCAAAAAGAAAGCGATAAAGTGGCAAACACAAATATTGGCAGAAATCTGTCAAAACAGAACAGCTGACAAAGGTCGAATTTTTAGAGGGTTTTCTGTTGCTCAAATCAAAAAGTGTTCAACTAATGAAAGTTTGGATATAACCTGGGACATATGCACAAGAAATCATAGGTCCAAAAGATATACAGAGATTTTTCACGAATTTTTATGGTGCAGCACCGAAAACTGTTTCAGGACAGCAACATCCCCAAATCTTACCTCACTCAAATTAGAGGCTTTTCTTGGCACAAAAATGAAATAAAAATGATAAGGAGAGGTTATTACAGTAGTAATAACTTCCAAGACTCAAATAAAAGAAAAATAACTGAATGTAAAAATATTGGGTTATCTCCCAAGAGTGCTTTTCTTTAACGCCTTTGAGCTAGGCTCAGTAATTTGAGAAGATGCTCACATAAGAAATATGAATTGAAGCAAAAGAGAGCATCTAGGAGCAAATATAAAACACATTTAAGTCTAACCAAGTTCCTATGCATAGGAATTTTGTAAGAAAATAAATGAAAGAAGCACATAGTAACAAGCATGGGTAGATAAAATAAGAGCAACTTTGGAACTTTCAATATAAAGAGAGGTGTTTTAGTAACATGAAAATTCCAACAACCATATAAAGAGTGGTGTCATGTGATCATCGACTACATGATACTTCACCATTTATGGGCCTAGTGAGATGCATTGTGTATTTGGCTACCGATTGTGGGGTTGCTGGAGTGACAGAAACCTAAACCTCCGTTGGAAAACCATTGCCCCAGGGAGCGTAGGATCTTAGAGTTTAAGGCTGTGGTTAGATTTATCTTAATTACTTTCTTGTATTTGCGGATGCTTGCAAGGGGTATAATCACAAGTGTGTATTTATCCTAGTAAGGGTAGTGCGCTAGCACAGGTTCACCCCCATAACACCTATCAAACCAATAAAGACTATTGGCTTTATGAAGCGAAAGCTCTTGACAGAAACTCCCGTGTGTCCTCGAGAACGTTTGGTTATTATAAGTACACAACCGGCTTGTCCTTTGCTGAAGAAAGGATTGGGCCACTTGCTGCAATTGTTACTACTGTCTTTTATTTACTCGCACTTTATTTACTCGTATTACCAAATACCCCTGAAAACCTGTTTGCTAGTATTTACAGTGATTCCTTGATCAAAACCGCTCATCAACACCTTCTGCTCCTCGTTGGGTTTGACACTCTTATTTATCGAAAGTACTACGATACACCCCCTATACTTGTGGGTCATCAAGACTATTTTCTGGCGCCGTTGCCGGGGAGTGTAGCGCTATTGAAGAGTGGAATTGGTAAAGGTAACCATCACTGTGAGTGACGAGGGTTAACTCGACAAATGTCCTAGATGAAGGACTTAGGATCGGGGAGATAGGGCGTCAGATGAACTCGAAGGTAAAGTTAGTCGAAATAGGTGTGTATCGAAAGTAAACTTGGGTGTTGAACCTGGCTTGCTTTCAATCTGCCCTACACCGTCCCCTCCTGGCCCCTATATATAGGTGGCCAGGTCTCGAGGATCGGGTAGGGTCCGATACAGATTACAAATATTGACATACGGTAAAGACTCGTATTCGATTATCATTACAATTGGGCCTAGCTATACGGGCCTTAGGGGTACTCAACTAACGGGCTCTATTAGCTATACCCTTGTCAGTAGCTCCTGAGATTCTACCAGAATTGTAGATTCGGGTTGAATCTCAAATCTTCAAATCTTCGACTTGATCAATTCTTCGACTTCTTCTTATCTTCAAATCTTCGACTTGGTCTTTCGACTTATATTTATGATAATTTGTTCGCAAGGGGTCTTGATGAACAAGCCTGACAACTCTGACGGATCAAGAGGTCAGTTAACTGCCGGAACAGATACTTGTCACCTACTTCAAATTCAATCCCCTTGGACTTGAATTCGGGATACCGGTCAAACCCATTCTTCTGCCGCATTTAGGACTTACAAAGAATGAATCCCAGTGGTTCTCAGGGTACCCAGTGCGTCCACCAGGATTTTCTTCGCGTCGTAGACACGAATACATGCCAGCAGAGCGCATCCATGTGCGTATACCGGGCCACACAGGACGGATCCTAGGGTCTTACCTTCGTGATAAATCACGGCATTCAAGTTTTGTTGCGATAACGCAACTCGAGAATCTTATGTCGCAGCCCAAATTTTTGACTGATGAAATCAAAGAAATTCGGATTTTAAATCAATCTTCTTCGCTCCCGATGGGAGTAGTCTCTCTGCACTTTTGTCGACTATATAGTCGAATTTTGTATACTAACCCTTCTTCATCTCCATTATTAATTATCTCATCCTCTATCGGGTGCGCGCTCAGCGCTCCCGATGGGAGTAGCCCCCGAGGCTATGTTTGGATACTTGTAGTCAAACATAGGCTCAAAGTTCATTTCTTCTTCCTTCTGTTAACGTCTACTATTTGCAAGCCCCCGAGTCCAAGTCGAAGTTTTCATATCGTGCGACCACAATCTTCTCCTCTTGTTCTTTGCTATTATCGTCTGCTGTGTGCAGAATTTAACTCCTATTGAAAAATACGTTGACGGGCCTTGCTTTAGCATGGGGGCCCGCTAATCCGTGCTTATAAATAAAGCACCTTCTAGCAAGGGTAAAAACCCTAATCCAATTCCTCCTCCGCCGCATCATCTTCTCCCTCCATCTAGGGTTTTCTTTCTTCCTTTGTCCACATGGCTGATGCAGATGGCTCCCGTCTGAATCTTGACTCTCCGGTGGCGCCCCGAGGCCGAGGTCGCCCTCGTGGAAGCAAAAACAAGAACAACACCACTCCGGCCGTAGCAAGATCATCATCGGCCGCTTCGGCTAAGCGTTGCCCCGGCCGCCCACCTGGTAGTAAGAACAAGCCCAAGGTGACTGGCGCTGCTCCAGGTCCAATCGCTCCTCCTCCTGCTACTTCCGCTGCTCCTGCTGCGCCTCCCCAAATCTTTTCTTTCCTCTGCATTGCCATGGCGCAGTGCCGCGAGATTCAGCGCCTGCCACTGAATTTCACCAACTTCATGGATGGGCACGAACTGCGAGAGGCGGTTCTCCGCGAACAGTCTGGCAATGGTATCCCATACGAGGTGGAGGTGTGGTATGATGGTGACGGCGAGCAGTACTTTAAGGGTGGCTGGTCGCAGTTCGCAGAAGACCATGACATCCACTAAGGCTTCTTCATGGCCTTCGACTTCCACATCGGCACATCGAAGTTCGACGTGAAGATCTACGACGGCACCCTCTGCCAGAAGAAATATGAAGCTGAAGTCCACTTCCATTAGGATTTTGCTTCTTATGTAATATCGTTTGATAATGTCCTTGTTGCCATGTTCTCTGTAATGGATATTCGTACTCTATGTCGATGTTTTTGCTAGTACCAGGAAAACAAGTCATTGTTCTGAGGTACGCTTTCCATCTATCGGGTTCTTTGTGAACCAAGAATATCGGGTTCCTTTGTGAACCAAGTTATTTGAATATTTATCGGGTTGTCTGCAAAACCTTTCAGTGAAAAAAAAACTCTTCCAAGTCGCGATAAAAATTCCTTTCGTACGACCCGAGGGTTGAAGCCCCCGAGGCGAAGAAGTAATAATTGTACAATTTTGTCGAGTTCAACCCAAAGAACCTGACCTGTGGCCTCATGTTCTGGGTTCAGAAGGTTAACTCAAATTTATTAATACCACTATATTCATTCTACGCGTAAAAACGCCGTAGCTGCTCTGCATTCCATGGATTGCTCTCATCCTTCCCCGTCTTCTTGTCTTGTAGTCGATATGCTCCTCCTGGTATTACTTCGGTGACGATGTAAGGTCCCACCCAAGGGGACTCCAACTTGCCATGGCTGTCTTGCCTGAGTCGCAAAACTAGGTCTCCCACCACGAAGGATCATGGACGAACTCGACTACTATGGTAGTTTCGTAGACTCTGTTGATACTGCGTAGCCCTTTCTAATGCTTTATCTCTTGCTTCATCTAGTGCATCGACATCATCCTGCAATGCTTTTGTTGATGTTGTCTCGTCATATGCTGTCACTCTTGGTGCCTCGTGTGTAACCTCGACTGGAAGCACGGCTTCTGCGCCATGGACCAGGAAGAAAGGAGTTTCTTGAGTTGCTGCGTTAGGCGTAGTTCTTAGACTCCAAAGAACGGAGGGCAATTCTTCTACCCAAGCGCTCTTGGCTTTCTCGAGAGGTGCTAGGAGCCTCTTTTTTATCCCACTACATATCAGGCCATTGGATTTTTCGACTTGCCCGTTTGTCTTTGGGTGCGCCACAGATGCGAATTTTAGCTTGATCCCTAATCCTTCGCAGTAACTCTTGAATTCCTTTGAAGTAAAATTTGTCCTGTTGTCTATGATGATGCTGTATGGTACACCAAAATGGAAAACTATTGACTTGATGAAGTTGATTGCTGCTGTAGAATCTTGAGTTGTCACCGGGGCCGCTTCCACCCATTTGGTGAATTTATCGACTGCCACTAGCATGTAGACATGCCCTCCTGGCCAGGATTTGTGCAACTTTCCCACCATATCGAGGCCCCATTGTGCAAAAGGCCAAGATAATGGTATTGTTTGTAGTTCCGCTGCTGGTGCATGCGGTCTAGATGCAAACCTTTGACATGCTTCACACTTTCGAACTATATCTTTTGCGTCCTCGATGGCTGTTAGCCAATAGAATCCTGCTCGGAAAGCTTTTGCTGCTATTGCTCTGCTACTAGCATGATGGCCGCATACTCCACCGTGTATGTCTTGTAGTATTGTTTGTCCTTCTTGGGGCATTACACAACGCTGCAAAACGCCAGTAATACTTTTCTTGTATAATTTCCCCTGCAACACGACAAACGCTTTCGATCTTCGAGTTATCCTCTTGGCCTCCACTGCATCTTCTGGTAATTTTTTATTTATCATGTATGCAAGATATGGCTGCATCCATGTTTCTTCTATCATCATGACCTCCTCTGGTTCTGATGTAGCCCCCGAGCCTGCTGTAGTAGTCAAACTTTTTCCACTTTTTATTGATCTTTCCACTATTTCCTCCCGAAATACTCCGGATGGCACAGGTAAACACTGTGACCCGATATTTGCTAAATTGTCGGCTTCTTCATTGTTGTTCCTGCTTATGTGCGAGACTTCGCATCCATCGAACGTTCCTTCTAGATAATGGTACAAATTTTTGTAGGCCATCATGTTGTCATTGATTGTGTCACATCTGTTCATAACTTGCTGGACAACAAGGTTGGAATCTCCAAATATTTTTAGGCGAGTTGCTCCACATGCTTTAGCCATCTTCATTCCGTGCAACAAAGCCTCGTACTCTGCTTCATTGTTAGAAGCCTGTGGAAAGCTCATCCTTAAGACGTACTTCAATTTGTCGCCATGAGGTGATATCAACACTACTCGTGCGCCTGCGCCTTGGACTCTTTTAGAACCGTCGAAGTACATTGTCCAAACACTAGATAAATCTGGTGGTCCTGTGCTCTGCAGCTCCAGCCACTCTGCCGTAAAATCTGGCAAAACTTGCGACTTGATCGCCTTCCTTTTTTCGTACGTGATGTCCATGGGAGATAACTCGATTCCCCACAAAGAGACACGTCCTGTTGCTAAAGGATTATTCAATATGTTCGACAATGGCGCCTCGTTGACCACTATAATTGGATGCACTGCAAAGTACTGTCGTAGTTTTCATGCGGTTGTGAAGACACTGTATGCCAACTTCTGATAGTGCGGGTAGCTTTGTTTTGTTGGGGACAACACTTCACTGATGAAATATACTGGCCTCTGGACGCCATGGGCTTTTCCTTCTTCGCTTCTTTCGACTACTAATACTGTACTCACCACCTGATGGGTTGCGGTGATGTACAATAGCAGTGGTTCTTTTTCTTTTGGTGCGACCAGCACTGGTGGCATGGAAAGCACTTTTTTCAACTGTGCAAATGCTGCGTCTGCTTCTTCTGTCCACTCGAATTTATCGTCTGACTTCTTCATAAGTGCATAAAAAGGAAGCGCCTTCTCCCCTAGTCGAGCAACGAAGCGACTTAGTGCCACGACGCGTCCTGCAAGTTTCTGTACGTCGTGTAGTTTCGTGGGTTTCCCCATTGTCAAAATTGCTTGAATCTTCACTGGGTTCGCCTCTATTCCTCGTGCTGATACCAGGAACCCTAAAAGTTGTCCTGCTGATACGCCGAAAGAGCACTTTGTCGGGTTAAGCTTTAGCTTGTACCTGCTCAGGTTGTCGAAGGTTTCTGCCAAGTCGCTGATTAGAGATTTCTCTTCTCTTGTGGTGATGACTACATCATCAATGTAGACTTGTATGTTGCACCCTATTTGGCTTCCGAGGCAACTTTGCATCATCCGTTCATAAGTTGCTCCTGCATTTTTTAGGCCGAACGGCATCACTTGGTAGCAAAACACCCCATATGGTGTGATGAAGACCATTTTTTCTTCGTCTTCTTTCTTCAATTTGATCTGATTGTAACCAGAGTATGCGTCCAGAAATGAAAGCCTCGCGCATCCCGCTGTTGAATCGATTATCTGATCGATGCGGGGTAGAGGGAAGGGATCCTTTGGACAATGCTTATTGAGAGATGTGTAGTCGACACATACTCTTTGTACGTCTGTGTTCTTCTTGGGTACTATGACTGGGTTCGACACCCAACTCGAAGTTTTGATTTCTCTGATAAATCCGGCATTTTCTAGCCTGTGCAACTCTGATGCTATCGCCTTCCTTTTGGGTTCATCGAATCGTCGCAATGGCTGCTTGACTGGCCTTGCCTTGGGATCTACATTTAATGCGTGCTCAACGAGTTCCCTGGGAACCCATGGCATGTCTGATGGACACCAGGCGAAGATTTCCCAGCGCTCACGGAGGAACTCGACGAGCGCGCTTTCCTATGCGGGATCCAAGTTCACCGCAATTGATGTCGTCTTGTTTGCATCTGTAGGATGGACCTGGATTTTCTTCGAGTCCTGAGACGTGTCAAAAGCCTGATCTGGCAGGGATCCTCCAACGTCGGGTAGTACATTGTGATCCGTTTCACCTTTTAACCTCTCATACTCCGCTGTCATGCCGAAGGTTTGCGCCATCCTGTTGAATTCCCTGTTGCATGTATTGGCTACTTCAAAGCTCCCTTGTACTGTGATTGTTCCATTGGGTCCTGGAATTTTTAACGTAAGATACGCGTAGTGTGGTACTGCCATGAATTTTGCAAATGCTGGGCGCCCCAGGATTGCATGATATTGTGACGGCCAGTCCATTACTTCGAATTCCAGCTTCTCTTTTCGGTAGTTTCCGCTACTGCCAAAGCAGACATCGAGTTCTATTCTCCCCAAAGGGTAGTTTGCGGCTCCTGGTACTATTCCGTGGAAAGAGCAATCTGTTGGCTTCAGACTCGTCAGCGAGATGCACATTGCCTTTAGGGTTCTGGCATATATTAAGTTTATGCCACTCCCTGCATCCATGAACACTCTTCCGATGTCGTACCCTCCTATTTGTGCCTTTAAAACCATAGGCGAGTGACCTGGCCTGGGAACTTTCCTCCGGTGGTCTGCTCTGCTGAACTTCACTGGTTGCTCTGACCACCGTAGATACTCTGTGGTAGCTGGTGGTGATGATATTGCTAGGTTGACTTGCCTGGATATGCTCTTTCGCTCTTTCTTTGACTTGGGCACCGGTTGAATCATGGCTGATATGTACACTTTTGACTCTAAGTGCCTTGCTAGCTTTTGCATTTGATATCCTTGACTTCTGTGTCTTTCTCCTTGCCTCCCTTCTTGTTTTGAGCCCATGGCGCTTTGCAACCTTAGGAGTGTTCTGCAATCCTTCATCTGGTGATTTGAGACTCTTTTCCCGTCAAGATACGCGTAGTGGATTCGACAAGGTCCGTATAGCATATCCTCGGCCGAAGGACCGGAGTATCTCGATTTTTCTACTCCTTTTGCCTGAAACCTCCTGCTTTCATATCCTTCATCTTCTTCTAGTACGTAACCCGTGGCTACATGATTTCGCCTTCCTTGGTTATCCCTGCTGCGGTGTCGTCTCCTCTGTCTACTTATTCTGTCGACTTCTGGTGAACATCCTCTTTTGTTGTTGTACGCGTCCTCTCCATCAGCGAATTTGTTGGCTTGTTCCATTAGCTCAGCTACTGTCGTAGGTCTTGTTCTTCCTATTTCTTCCACGAGATCTGAGCGATGAAGTCTGGCCGAAAAGGTGTCTATTGCTCGTTCGTCGGAGACGTCCTCTGCTGAGTTTTTGATTATACTCCAGCGTTGTATATAAGAACGTAGCGTTTCGCCTTTCCTCTGCACACATGTTTTGACTTCCTCCAGTGATGCTGGGCGCTTGTAGGTGGAACGAAAATTTCTTGTGAATTGACTTTCGAGTTCCCCCCAACTTCCGATGGATTCGTTGGGTAGGGTATTCAGCCAGGATCGTGCGGCGCCGGTGAGGTGCAGCTGCAAACTTTGCATTGCAGTCGCCTTTGTTTCCCCCAATATCTGCACTGCCTGCAGATAATCCGATAACCATAGGGTAGGTTCTTGCGACCCATCATACTTAGGTTGGTCGTGTGCTAATTTGAATCCTTTGGGTACCCGTGTTTTGCGAACCCTACGGGTAAAGCATGACGCACCCATATCTTTATCGTCGTCCTCGTAATTCTCTTCCCTCCAAGCATGACGAGATTTATTTACTCGAGCTTGTGCTATTATACTTCTTGCGTCCTCCTTCCTTTTCTGTCGCTTTTTCTCTTCTGATGACTCGCTATACTCGTTATCTTTGAAATTGTATCTGAACTTCTCCTTTCGATTTCCCTTGCAGCTTGTTGACTTTGTCTCTGGACCTTGTTCCCTGATCTTTCCTTCTACTATTCCGAGGCTTCATATCGCGGCTCAGTGCATATCTTCTCGTGGGTCCCTAGGTTCTGGTCTTGTAGCTAGTAAATACGCTTGTGCTGCTACTAGTGCTGCTTCTGGCATTTTTTGTATGAAATCATCTTCCTCCTCTTCTAGCTGTGGGGTAGGGCTCCTTGAGTACCCCTCTTCTCTGCCGCATGCTGTCGCCCCCCTGTTGTGTTTTGGGTCTCCACGTGTAACAACCCAAATTTTTGGGAAATAGAAATAAATAGATTTATTAAAATACCAAATTTTGGAGACAACAAAAACTTTTATTTTGAATACAAGATTAATTTATTGTCTTTTAAAACTTGCGAATTTGAGCATTTGCTCCCATGCTTCAAATAAAAAGAGATTGAGAAGGGTTGTAAAACAAATCCTTTGAGCCCAAAGTTTTAAATAAAGGTTTTTGTTAAATTGAAATAGTTTTCTAACTATTAAATTTGGTGTATGGTTACATGCTAAACCCATTTGGGTCAATGGCCAAACCAAAAATTAAGTCAAGCAATCACAAACGAATAGAAAAGAATCAAGAAAACTAAACCGCAACACAAAAACCTAAGTAAGAAAAGAGGAAGTAGTGACCTTAACAAAATTACTGATTACACTACTTTGCCCTTATATATTAAGCAATATTTGAACTATACCATCATGCATCTCTCCACCACAACTAAGAACAAGTTACAAAGAATCAAATACAATAAAGTTGGAAACAAAAATCAACTTGGAACCCTATTCAAATTTCTACCAAAGTTTGAATTCAAATAAGAGGTCATTCCCAACTCCATCTCATCTCCAAGAAAACCAACACTTTTGGACCAATTAAATCTTTCTCACTCATAGTGCCTGCATGCATAGTATTTTTAAATACATGTGGTTTTATGATTTCATGTGTGTTTTAATTTGTTGTGCCATGTTTAGTTAATTCAAACTCAACCAATAGAAGCATTAGACAAGAACCACAAAGAGCAAAAGAACCCGAAGCAAGAGAAATAAAGAAAAAGAGAAGAAAAGATGATCTAGAAAAAGTTAACCACTACCCTGCTTTGGACCCCTGGATTAAGCAATCCTCAACTCAGCTAAGAGTGTGGTCAGTTAGTTGAGCTTGACCATGTCACATACTACCTCAACCAAGAAGTTTCCAGCAAAAACTCAAACCCTAACCTCTTCCAAAATCTGTCCAAAGTTTGAATCTGAATCATATGACAACCCCAAATTCAAATTAGCCCTGAAGCAAAACATCACCTCTTGACCTAACAAAAATTGTTTTAGAGTCCCTATCCAATATAATGACCAACCAATTGGAAATTTTCAAAAATTCAAACTTTTATTTCATGCGGGCATTTCAACAAACACGTGGTGGGCGAAATCCAGGGAAAATCGGTTCTACTGTGCCGACGCTGTTCTCGTTCGTCCCAGGCCCTGTAGCCATGCCATGGGCACTCCTTTGTCGATACCCAACTTCCCCAGCCCCGACCCAGGACCGTGAGACACGGAGGAACAGAGGAGAACCACCCCGGACCCCTCCCCACAGCCATCACTTGCCCCCTCTGCACCAGACCACCCCGCAGCCTGCAAGTGCACCAGAAGCACCCCACAGCACACCGCAGCCCTCCGCCGAAAGCCCCGACCGCCGCGTCCCTTCTGCAGCCGACACCAGCCGCGCTCTCTCCGCAGATCCCCTCGTCCCGTGCTCCCTCTCCCGTCTATAAAAATGCCACCTCTCTTCCCTGAAAAGTTTCCCCTCACCTCCCTCTACCTCCTAGACATCATCTCTTGGCTTGTTGCTCGCCGGTTCGAGCTCCCCGGAGTGGCCGTGCTCCCAGAGCGCCTCCCGTTCCCGGCGTTCCAGAGCCTCCCGCGAGCTGCCGCCTGGACGAGGTGGAGGAGGAGAAGCTCCTCCGCCGCCTAGACACCCTCGCCGCCAGTCTCCGCCCCCGCCGGTGAGCCTCCCCCACCGCCCTCCTCCCAGAGCTTGCTCTCGTTTCCTTCCAGTAGCGCTGGGGAAGAAAGCCCGTGCGGACCGTTTCACTTAATCTGACAAGCCGGGCCCATTGTCAGGCCGGTTTGTGTTTTTTTTTCTCTTGACCCAGCCAGCGTGAGCCTAGTGGGCTGGCCCAGGGAAGCCTGTGCGTGCGGCCCGTGTAAAAAAAAAGAGGTTATTCGATTTCCGATTTCTGAAAAACGCATTTAGATGCTTTCGTATATTTAATTTTCCCGGAGTTCTACCAACTCAAATTTAGCAAATGAAAATGTTCTGGAAACCTTAGAACATAAGCTATCCAATAAAAGTGGTTTCAACACAATTAGATTTACAGAGTGGTTGCAGTAAAAATAACAAAACAGGAGCTTTTCCAACTTAGAAAATCCATATCAATTCAAATAAAATTCCTAAAAATATAAATCCAACTTTGGAAATTCACAATTAGTGATACCCATCTGTCTATGCCATTAGATCTCATTTTTGAACCTTCTAAAGTAAATGCTATTTACCTATATGGTTAAATAGGCATTTGCCATATAGGATTTTATTAAACTCAAATCTACAATTGAAATTTTTATGGAACTCTTGTTGTTGAACCACATTTTCCAAATACCATCTGTAGGTATTGATCTTAGTCCATGTGAGCTTGTAGGAAGTATTTGGAAAATTAAATACTACATAGTAGTAATTAAAAACTCAAACTTGCACACCAATCTCAAAATATGGAAATGATATGAAACCAATTCGAATCAACCACATTTCTAAATATTGATCTATAACCTTTGATCCCATTCAACTAGGATCTATAGAATCTACTTGTAAGATTCAAACTTGATCACTAAATTTTTGCAAACTAGAAATGGCTTCAATAAAAGAAACATACTCCAAATCCTATGAAACCTCTTTAGTTGAACCATAATCTTGAATATATACTAGTAGTATATGAACTTTGGTCAATAAGGACTTGCAGGAGATATTTTCATAATCCAAAACAAATAAACCCTACTTAGATACAACAACTCAATAATCTCATCCATCGGAACTCAATCATCTTCGAAACCACTCTCCATAGACTTCCTAGATCATTTCTCTTACCCAAGTATCCTTATAGTGAGTATGTGTTGTTTGTGAATTGTGTGGTGATTGTATGCTTATTTACTTTCCTACGATTAGACGACAACGAGAGTAAGGAGAATGGATCCCGAAGTCCACCAAGAAATGGAGATGGAGATCAATCAACCCAAGATGAAGATGAAGACTATTTTGACTTTGCCAAGCCAGGCAAGCCATATTTTGATTCATACTCCCAATGCCTAGTTTTAATATTGCATTCTACTTGTTCTAAGTAAATTGTATGATTAAATTGCTAGAGTAGAATGATAGAAGAATAGTGATATCTTGCTTAACAAGAGCATCAAGTTGAGTTTATCCAACTCTATTTAGTGGTCATCACTCAATTTAGTTGCTTAGTCGCTAATAATATTGAGGCCATCTATAAAGGGAAACTCTAGTTGAAATTGGTGGCTTGAACTTGAAACTTGAAATGGAGATTTCTCCTACATAATGGCTTTATGAAAGAAAATCAATCTTGACTAAGAACTATGAAATATATTTCTCAATGACAACGAGTGATGTACCATGGGAGCCAATTTTACCGTACAACCACATTACCCCTATATGGGAAGGGGCTTAATCCGTAGCTTGTTTATCCTAGTATGGGAGGCCTTGTATCAAATCTTCATGGAAGGACACCGAGAGCGGTTACTTCTGGACCAGGTGGATTCCACTAACCCGGCTTCCGGGATGGGCAGAACTAGAGGCGCCGGAGCGGGGGGTTCCGTATCCCGGGCTCTAGGGAAGGATCCTATACTAGGGTGAGCAAGTGAAAGGTTTTGTTTGATTATCTGAACCTCGCATACTTTGTGTATGTCGAACCGTGGGTTTCTCCCAGCAGATGTATCGAATCTTGTGGGTAAAGTGTACCCCTCTGCAGAGGTTTTCAAACTATTCGAATAGCCGCGTCCGCGGTCATGGACGGTTGGCAAGCTATACTTGACTTTTGTCAAAAATAAAAATGACAACGGTGACTTGGTGAATGACTTGACTTGACTTGATATTTTATGGTGACCAACACTTGAAGTTCCTCTTTAGATCTAACTTAGAGAATTAAATCTTCTTCTCTACAAATGAAAATTCTTGGGAAACAAACTAGCTTTTTGCAAATAAACTTAGTGCTTAGTCCACCATATCAACCATGCATATCTATCTCCTCACTTTGTTTATAAGATGGTTTGCGAGTGCATCCAATGTACTCACGGCTGTGTCCCTGGCTATTAACTTGGCCAGACTTGAAGGAGCAAGATCAAGAAGGAAGGACTCATTGACGGCTTTGCGAATTAGGCTCGTTTCCTACTGTCTGCTTTGCCTGTGCGGTTGAAGCTTGACAATATGGACCCAAAGTGTTATTCCGCTGCTTATTGATGTAATGTAAGGTTTGGTCTGTGCGACCACCTATGTAATTCCCTTTATTTACTATTAATAGCTATGACTGTGATATCAACTACGTTATGTAAATCGCAACAATGATTCTGGGATTGCGATGGATTACATAACGGGCACTTCGAATTTGTTATCAAATTTGAGGTCGTCACAAGTTGGTATCAGAGCCTAGGCTGACTCTAGGAAACCCTAGTTAGCATGGTCGTTAGAAAATGATATCTCTGATATCACAAGTTTGGTATCAGGACTATCATGACCTTAAGAGACCTTAGTTAGAATGGTCGTTAGCTAAGAAAGTAATATTTTGTCAAAAACTTATTTCTACAAAAGAAATTTATTTGCTTTGGTACCCAAAGCCCAACTTATACTCTCATCTTATTCACTTCAAATATCTTACACTCTCAACTTATACTCTCAAGAGATTTTGACAAAGAATTTATTTACCTCTTTAATTACAAAGTCTTTCCAAAGATTTGTTTTACTCTATTCCTCATCTACTTCAAATGTATACTATGGACGATATACCGACCTAAGACCGAAGGACTTTTGGATGAAAAGATTAGGGACTCAATATTTTTCACGGCTTCAACCTTGGATGTCAACTACGACCGCTACCCTCGTAAGAGAGTCTCTTCATCTGATCCAGAAATCTTCCAACAAGAGTCAACCCTACGACATAAAGACTTCAAGAGCAAATCAAGAGTGATCAGAACTGATGAAGACCTTAGCAACCCTGGCCCATAGGACTTATAGGAAATGCTCAGTTGTGGTGATTGAGCTACCCTGACCTCACGATTATTAAGTGTGCTTAGTGCCTTGTGTGTTTGAATGATTGATTTGTTTTGAGATGTGTTGCTCATATGCCCTCCGGCAACATGTAGCAACCACTTTGAAAACTGGTTTGCTCAAAAATGTTTTGGTCTTTCTCGCCCAAACTAAACTCTAACCATACAAATCCCATGTTAGAAACCTTTTGAAAGATGTTCCCTCTCATCTACTGCAGGACTTGACCCCTCTGATGCACCCCATGCTCTCCAATCCACCATTTCAGTTATGTACGAAAGGAGGTCAGGCCAACTCAGAGTTCGAGTTTCACCTCAATAGAATTGCTCGAGAATACCAAAGGAGGTCCCACTTGAGCCTAATTCTGAAGAAGAAGCGAGGAGATTTGTGCACCCAACTCTTATGTTATGATTGTGGAGAAGCACTCCACGCAAAACGTTCCTGTCCCAATAAAAGTACTCCCAACCTAGATCACCTCAGTATGAAGGCTTGTAGCCGTTGTGGAGAAGAAGGTCATCAATCTAGCCAATGTACTAGCAACTGTCCCAATTGCGACGACGAGCATCCAACTGGAGAATGCCCTTCAAACAACATAACATGCTTCTTATGTGAGAGTAGTACCCATGTTCCAGCAAACTGCTCCATGAATCCCCTGGTGTCAGATATATCAAAGATCCTTCCAAGCAACCTCCAGTTAGCATCTCAAGTGGTCAAGGCTAGCAAAGAGCATGATGATCATTTTAAACGACAGAAGACTAACCGTAATTGCTGGGAGTGTGGAATAAAGGGACACTACTCCAATGAGTGCCCAGATAAGAGGAACACCGCGTCCAAACCTATTGCCCCTACTCGCAAGCATGTCAAAACTAAAACTAGTGTCAAACCCAGTGACTCTGAAGATCCTACAAATGCTCTTTCATCTTCTGGAGGCAACCCTATCAACACCAACCTGGGCAGAGTTCGAAACTGTGTTATTATTGAAGATAGTGTCAAAGGCCTCTATAGCCTAGACTTTCGCAGAGGAAGGAAGCAGCCTTACAGAACACCAGGAAGTGACCTCACCAACCCAAAGGCATGAAGAGAAGAAAAAGAGATCCACCATCAGGAATCAGACACCAAGTATCCTGGAGTTGTGTTTAGCCAGACAGTTAGTATGAACAAGTTGGATCAAGACTTTGAAGCACAAATCAAGAAGAAGCCTTAGTCATCTTAGTTTAGTACTAGTAGGCTTGTTTATTTCTTTTTAAATCAAGAGCGAGACTTGTAATCCGCGGGACCCTTTTTAAATAAAAGCCTATGGTTTAGATACCAAATATTTTGTTTTTGAAAAGTGTGAGTGTTTGTTAAAAATGCTATGTGATTGGTGAAGATGTGTTTTTGGCCCGTATGGCCTTATCACATTTTGGGTGTATCCAATCTTTCTATCTTGATAGGAATCAATATACACTCTATCTCTTATCTAGTAATCTCAATTCTCAATCCATCTCAATCTTAACTTGTGAATCTCGGGACGAGATTCTTTTTAAGGGGGGAAGATTGTAACAACCCAAATTTTTGGGAAATAGAAATAAATAGATTTATTAAAATACCAAATTTTGGAGACAACAAAAACTTTTATTTTGAATACAAGATTAATTTATTGTCTTTTAAAACTTGCGAATTTGAGCATTTGCTCCCATGCTTCAAATAAAAAGAGATTGAGAAGGGTTGTAAAACAAATCCTTTGAGCCCAAAGTTTTAAATAAAGGTTTTTGTTAAATTGAAATAGTTTTCTAACTATTAAATTTGGTGTATGGTTACATGCTAAACCCATTTGGGTCAATGGCCAAACCAAAAATTAAGTCAAGCAATCACAAACGAATAGAAAAGAATCAAGAAAACTAAACCGCAACACAAAAACCTAAGTAAGAAAAGAGGAAGTAGTGACCTTAACAAAATTACTGATTACACTACTTTGCCCTTATATATTAAGCAATATTTGAACTATACCATCATGCATCTCTCCACCACAACTAAGAACAAGTTACAAAGAATCAAATACAATAAAGTTGGAAACAAAAATCAACTTGGAACCCTATTCAAATTTCTACCAAAGTTTGAATTCAAATAAGAGGTCATTCCCAACTCCATCTCATCTCCAAGAAAACCAACACTTTTGGACCAATTAAATCTTTCTCACTCATAGTGCCTGCATGCATAGTATTTTTAAATACATGTGGTTTTATGATTTCATGTGTGTTTTAATTTGTTGTGCCATGTTTAGTTAATTCAAACTCAACCAATAGAAGCATTAGAGAAGAACCACAAAGAGCAAAAGAACCCGAAGCAAGAGAAATAAAGAAAGAGAAGAAAAGATGATCTAGAAAAAGTTAACCACTACCCTACTTTGGACCCCTGGATTAAGCAATCCTCAACTCAGCTAAGAGTGTGGTCAGTTAGTTGAGCTTGACCATGTCACATACTACCTCAACCAAGAAGTTTCCAGCAAAAACTCAAACCCTAACCTCTTCCAAAATCTGTCCAAAGTTTGAATCTGAATCATATGACAACCCCAAATTCAAATTAGCCCTGAAGCAAAACATCACCTCTTGACCTAACAAAAATTGTTTTAGAGTCCCTATCCAATATAATGACCAACCCAATTGGAAATTTTCAAAAATTCAAACTTTTATTTCATGCGGGCATTTCAACAAACACGTGGTGGGCGAAATCTAGGGAAAATCGGTTCTACTGTGCCGACGCTGTTCTCGTTCGTCCCAGGCCCTGTATTCATGCCATGGGCACTCCTTTGTCGATACCCAGCTTCCCCAGCCCCGACCCAGGACCGTGAGACACGGAGGAATAGAGGAGAACCACCCCGGACCCCTCCCCACAGCCATCACTTGCCCCCTCTGCACCAGACCACCCCGCAGCCTGCAAGTGCGCCAGAAGCACCCCACAGCACACCGCAGCCCTCCGCCGAAAGCCCCGACCGCCGCGTCCCTTCTGCAGCCGACACCAGCCGCGCTCTCTCCGCAGATCCCCTCGTCCCGTGCTCCCTCTCCCGTCTATAAAAATGCCACCTCTCTTCCCTGAAAAGTTTCCCCTCACCTCCCTCTACCTCCTAGACATCATCTCTTGGCTTGTTGCTCGCCGGTTCGAGCTCCCCGGAGTGGCCGTGCTCCCAGAGCGCCTCCCGTTCCCGGCGTTCCAGAGCCTCCCGCGAGCTGCCGCCTGGACGAGGTGGAGGAGGAGAAGCTCCTCCGCCGCCTAGACACCCTCGCCGCCAGTCTCCGCCCCCGCCGGTGAGCCTCCCCCACCGCCCTCCTCCCAGAGCTTGCTCTCGTTTCCTTCCAGTAGCACTGGGGAAGAAAGCCCGTGCGGACCGTTTCACTTAATCTGACAAGCCGGGCCCATTGTCAGGCCGGTTTGTGTTTTTTTTTCTCTTGACCCAGCCAGCGTGAGCCTAGTGGGCCGGCCCAGGGAAGCCTGTGCGTGCGGCCCGTGTAAAAAAAATAGAGGTTATTCGATTTCCGATTTCTGAAAAACGCATTCAGATGCTTTCGTATATTTAATTTTCCCGGAGTTCTACCAACTCAAATTTAGCAAATGAAAATGTTCTGGAAACCTTAGAACATAAGCTATCCAATAAAAGTGGTTTCAACACAATTAGATTTACAGAGTGGTTCCAGTAAAAATAACAAAAAAGGAGCTTTTCCAACTTAGAAAATCCATATCAATTCAAATAAAATTCCTAAAAATATAAATCCAACTTTGGAAATTCACAATTAGTGATACCCATCTGTCTATGTCATTAGATCTCATTTTTGAACCTTCTAAAGTAAATGCTATTTACCTATATGGTTAAATAGGCATTTGCCATATAGGATTTTATTAAACTCAAATCTATAATTGAAATTTTTATGGAACTCTTGTTGTTGAACCACATTTTCCAAATACCATCTGTAGGTATTGATCTTAGTCCATGTGAGCTTGTAGGAAGTATTTGGAAAATTAAATACTACATAGTAGTAATTAAAAACTCAAACTTGCACACCAATCTCAAAATATGGAAATGATATGAAACCAATTCGAATCAACCACATTTCTAAATATTGATCTATAACCTTTGATCCCATTCAACTAGGATCTATAGACTCTACTTGTAAGATTCAAACTTGATCACTAAATTTTTGCAAACTAGAAATGGCTTCAATAAAAGAAACATACTCCAAATCCTATGAAACCTCTTTAGTTGAACCATAATCTTGAATATATACTAGTAGTATATGAACTTTGGTCAATAAGGACTTGCAGGAGATATTTTCATAATCCAAAACAAATAAACCCTACTTAGATACAACAACTCAATAATCTCATCCATCGGAACTCAATCATCTTCGAAACCACTCTCCATAGACTTCCTAGATCATTTCTCTTACCCAAGTATCCTTATAGTGAGTATGTGTTGTTTGTGAATTGTGTGGTGATTGTATGCTTATTTACTTTCCTACGATTAGACGACAACGAGAGTAAGGAGAATGGATCCCGAAGTCCACCAAGAAATGGAGATGGAGATCAATCAACCCAAGATGAAGATGAAGACTATTTTGACTTTGCCAAGCCAGGCAAGCCATCTTTTGATTCATACTCCCAATGCCTAGTTTTAATATTGCATTCTACTTGTTCTAAGTAAATTGCATGATTAAATTGCTAGAGTAGAATGATAGAAGAATAGTGATATCTTGCTTAACAAGAGCATCAAGTTGAGTTTATCCAACTCTATTTAGTGGTCATCACTCAATTTAGTTGCTTAGTCGCTAATAATATTGAGGCCATCTATAAAGGGAAACTCTAGTTGAAATTGGTGGCTTGAACTTGAAACTTGAACTGGAGATTTCTCCTACATAATGGCTTTATGAAAGAAAATCAATCTTGACTAAGAACTATGAAATATATTTCTCAATGACAACGAGTGATGTACCATGGGAGCCAATTTTACCGTACAACCACATTACCCCTATATGGGAAGGGGCTTAATCCGTAGCTTGTTTATCCTAGTATGGGAGGCCTTGTATCAAATCTTCATGGAAGGACACCGGGAGCGGTTACTTCTGGACCAGGTGGATTCCACTAACCCGGCTTCCGGGATGGGCAGAACTAGAGGTGCCGGAGCGGGGGGTTCCGTATCCCGGGCTCTAGGGAAGGATCCTATACTAGGGTGAGCAAGTGAAAGGTTTTGTTTGATTATCTGAACCTCGCATACTTTGTGTATGTCGAACCGTGGGTTTCTCCCGGCAGATGTATCGAATCTTGTGGGTAAAGTGTACCCCTCTGCAGAGGTTTTCAAACTATTCGAATAGCCGCGTCCGCGGTCATGGACGGTTGGCAAGCTGTACTTGACTTTTGTCAAAAATAAAAATGACAACGGTGACTTGGTGAATGACTTGACTTGACTTGATATTTGATGGTGACCAACACTTGAAGTTCCTCTTTAGATCTAACTTAGAGAATTAAATCTTCTTCTCTACAAATGAAAATTCTTGGGAAACAAACTAGCTTTTTGCAAATAAACTTAGTGCTTAGTCCACCATATCAACCATGCATATCTATCTCCTCACTTTGTTTATAAGATGGTTTGCGAGTGCATCCAATGTACTCACGGCTGTGTCCCTGGCTATTAACTTGGCCAGACTTGAAGGAGCAAGATCAAGAAGGAAGGACTCATTGACGGCTTTGCGAATTAGGCTCGTTTCCTACTGTCTGCTTTGCCTGTGCGGTTGAAGCTTGACAATATGGACCCAAAGTGTTATTCCGCTGCTTATTGATGTAATGTAAGGTTTGGTCTGTGCGACCACCTATGTAATTCCCTTTATTTACTATTAATAGCTATGACTGTGATATCAACTACGTTATGTAAATCGTAACAATGATTCTGGGATTGCGATGGATTACATAACGGGCACTTCGAATTTGTTATCAAATTTGAGGTCGTCACACCACGCCTTTCTCTGCTGTATTCTGAATCTTCACTGTAGTCTTCCCAGTATTCCTCCCTTGATATACTGTTATTGTCTTGAAAAACCATGTCTCTTTCCTCCCTTAGTTTCTTCCTGTGCTGGTATAACGCATACTGATATCCCATTAGTACTTCTCTTCTCGATCCTTCGGGTACTTTTGTACCATGGTTGATAGCTGACTTGATCATCCTCCATTCACCAGCCGAGACATGGACTTTCTCCTTTTCCTTTTTGTTGTGATCTTTTACTTTGTCGACTTGCCTATCGACATTCTCATTTCCTTCGCTATTGTTTTCTTCTTCTGCTTCAGTGATAATGACGCATAACTGATGTACCTTGGAGACGCCGCTGCTTCCCACGGTGAAGTCCTTTGCGTTGTTGTGCGTCTGACACGCTCTTTCTTCTGAGTCAAAATTTTTCTGAATTTTGTCGCCTTCTGCGATTGGTGTTTTGTCGAAACTGACCGGCGAGTTTACCTCGCTGGAAGAGCCTTCTGATGATTCCAATGTTTCCTCTGTTTCGGGCTTGTTTGCCGACGGATCTGGTTTCGTCGAATCCGAGAGACGGGATGAACCCGATGGCCCAACGATGATGCTCAAACTTCCAATGGTTAACTCCATCTCTTGACTTCCGTCGAGTTCTAAACAGCTGTTGGCTAAAAGCGAAAAAGCCGTCGATTTCATGATTCCGACGCCCAGGTCCCAACGGTCGGCGCCAATTGACGAGGGTTAACTCGACAAATGTCCTAGATGAAGGACTTAGGATCGGGGAGATAGGGCGTCGGATGAACTCGAAGGTAAAGTTAGTCGAAATAGGTGTGTATCAAAAGTAAACTTGGGTGTTCAACCTGGCTTGCTTTCAATCTGCCCTACACCGTCCCCTCCTGGCCCCTATATATAGGTGGCCAGGTCTCGAGGATCGGGTAGGGTCCGATACAGATTACAAATATCGACATACAGTAAAGACTCGTATTCGATTATCATTACAATTGGGCCTAGCTATACGGGCCTTAGGGGTACTCAACTAACGGGCTCTATTAGCTATACCCTTGTCAGTGAGTATCGTTTTTATTTTGTCTTTTATTTTTATTTTTATTTTATTCTGCTATGGAGAACTCTCCATTTGGTTTCCTATTTGGAAACACATCTACTACTACTGTTGCACATGTGGATGAACCACCACCACCACCGCCTGCTGAAATTGATCCTTTTAAGATACCTATGAAAATTGTTGGGCGTATTATGGATAACTGCTATTCAGGTGATGGAACTGTCCATCTGGGTGATCACTTATTATTTATACATGAATTATGCGAGTTATTCAGATGTGCAGGTATTTCACCAAGCCAGGTCAAGAAGAAACTATTCTCATTATCATTGAAAGGCAAAGCTGAAGAGTGGTATCGACTACTCCAAGATGGTCCATCTATGGCATGGGAGGATATTGTACCTCTCTTTTATTCCAAGTTTTATCCTCCAAGTGAAATTCATAAAGATCATAACCGGATATATAATTTTTGGCCTCATGATGGAGAGAGTATTGCCCAAGCGTGGGGGAGATTGAAGTTACTAATGCTCAAATGCCCCATTCATGAGCTCCCCAATAATATTGTTATTGATAATTTTTATGCGCGGCTTACTCTTCCTGATAAGGATTATTTGGATGCTTCTTGCTTTGGATCATTTACTCATATGAAAGAAGATGCTAAGTGGAAACTTCTTAACCGTATACAAGAGAATGCTGAAGGATGGGAAAACGACAAAGGTAGGAAGTCAGGTATAAACTATGATTATGAAAGCATTAAATCTTTTATGGGAACCGATGACTTTCATAGTGTTAGCACTGCTTATGGTCTTGATTCACAAATACATGCTAATTGTCTTAAGGCTTTTGCCTCTTATATTGATATTCCAAAGAAAGATTGGAACAAATATCATGCGCCTTATAAAGACTCTATTAGTCATATACCTGCTGCAGCTACTGAAGTTTGTACTATTAATAGCATTGTGCCTGAACCTTATTTTGAGAAGACACCTTTCCCTGCTAAGGTAAAAAAGTATTCTACTTTGGTAAGTGTGTCTAATAAAAGTACTAAGAAAGCTGCAGAACCTGATGAGCAAATTACTATTAAGTCTCCTGTAGCTATATTGAAGGATCTTGTTACTAAAGATGTAGGGGATGAATATATTCTTTTTTGTGAAGATGCTTCTAACATTCTCTCACATCCTAAAAAGCATAGGAAAACAAGTGTTCCTGTTATTTCTGTCAGGATTGGAGATCATTGCTATTATGGTTTATGTGATATTGGTGCTAGTGCAAGTGCTATTCCCTTAGAGCTTTACAAAGAAATCATGCACGAGATTGGCGCTTGTGAACTTGAAGATATTGATGTGTTGTTCAGCTTGCTAACAGAGAGACTGTTTGGCCTCTTGGTATTGTTCGAGATGTGGAAGTTCTTTGCGGTAAGACTAAATACCCTACTGATTTTCTAGTACTTGGTAAGGAGGCTAGTAAAACTTGTCATATTATTTTTGGTAGACCATTTTTGAACACCTGTGGCGCCGTGATAGATTGTAAGAAGGAGAAAATTTTTACTAAGTTCAATGGAGAGTCTTATGAGTTTAATTTTTCCAAGTTTGCTAAGACTTCTTATGAAAATGATACGCCTAATGAAAATTTTCGAGTTGAACAGCTTGCTTCTATTGCTCTTGCTCCTAATAATGCCTTGCAGCAATTTATGGAAGATCACGAAAGTGATGTTTTCAGCAAGGAAAGAGAAGAGATTGACGATATTCTTCTTCGTCAACCACCATTAATCAAGCATAATCTACCTGTGGAGGATCTTGGTACCACTTTGCCACCTAAGGAAGATCCTGTGTTTGAATTAAAACCTTTGCCTGGTAATCTTAAATATGCTTACATAGATGATAAGAAAATATATCCTGTTATTATTAGCTCTAAACTTTCAGGAAAGGAAGAAGAAAGATTATTGGAGATATTGAGGAAACACCGAGGAGCTATGGGATATACTCTTGATGATTTAAAAGGGATTTCTCCCACTTTATGTCAGCATGCCATTAATATGGAGAAAGACGCAAAGCCAGTCGTGGAGCATCAACGCCGCCTAATTCCCAAGATGAAGGATGTGGTAAGAAATGAGGTATTAAAACTCCTTGATGCTGGTATTATTTATCCTATTGCTGATAGTAGATGGGTTAGTCCTGTTCATTGTGTTCCTAAGAAAGGAGGTATGACTGTTGTGCCTAATGAGAATAACGAGCTTATTCCTCAAAGGGTAGTAGTTGGTTATAGAATGTGCATTGATTATAGGAAGGTGAACAAAGTTACTAAGAAAGATCATTACCCTTTACCGTTTATAGATCAGATGTTAGAAAGGTTGTCTAAGAAGACTCATTTTTGTTTCCTTGATGGTTTTTCTGGTTTTTCTCAAATTGCTGTTAAGAAGGATGATCAAGAGAAAACCACTTTTACTTGTCCTTATGGAACTTATGCTTATAGATGTATGCCGTTTGGTTTATGCAATGCTCCTGCTACTTTTCAAAGATGCATGTCTGCTATTTTTCATGGCTTTTGTGAAGAAATTGTGGAGGTCTTCATGGACGATTTCTCTGTCTATGGAACTTCTTTTGATAATTGTTTGCACAACCTTGATAAAGTTTTGCAGAGGTGTGAAGAAACTAACCTTGTTCTTAATTGGGAGAAATGCCACTTTATGGTAAATGAAGGAATTGTCCTTGGACATAAAATTTCTGAAAGAGGTATTGAAGTTGACAGAGCAAAAGTGGAGGCAATTGAGAAAATGCCCTGTCCTAGAGATGTTAAAGGTATTCATAGTATTCTTGGTCATGCTGGTTTCTATAGGAGGTTTATTAAAGATTTCTCCAAGATTTCAAAGCCTCTTACTAATCTTCTTCAAAAAGATGTACCATTTATCTTTGATGATGATTGTAAGGAAGCTTTTGAAACTCTTAAGAAGGCTTTAACTACTGCTCCTATTGTTCAACCACCTGATTGGAATTTACCTTTTGAAATTATGTGTGATGCTAGTGATTTTGCTGTTGGTGCTGTTCTTGGACAGCGCGTTGATAATAAGTTGAATGTTATTCATTATGCTAGTAAGACTCTTGATGCTGCTCAGAAGAATTATGCTACTACTGAGAAGGAGTTTCTTGCTGTTGTTTTTGCATGTGATAAGTTTAGATCTTACATTGTTGATTCTAAAGTTACTATTCATACTGATCACACAGCTATTAGATATCTTATGACTAAGAAGGATGCTAAGCCTAGGCTTATTAGATGGGTGTTGCTTTTACAAGAGTTTGATTTGCATATCATAGATAGGAAAGGTGCTGAAAATCCTGTGGCTGACAACTTGTCTAGATTGGAAAACATTTCCTTTGATCCTATTCCTGTTAACGATAGTTTTCCAAATGAACAGTTGGCTGCAATAAATGTAACTTCGCGAGACCTTCCTTGGTATGCTGATTATGCTAACTTTATTGTTTCCAAGTATTTGCCTCCGACCTTTACAGCTTAGCAAAGAAGAAAATTCTTTTATGATTTGAGGCATTACTTTTGGGATGACCCACATTTATATAAAGAAGGAGTTGATGGTATTATGAGAAGATGCGTCCCGGAATATGAGCAACAAGAGATATTAAGAAAATGCCATAGCAGCGCCTATGGAGGGCATCATGCTGGAGATAGAACCGCGCAGAAGGTTCTACAATCAGGTTTTTATTGGCCAACTCTCTTTAAAGATGCCAGAAGGTATGTTTTATCTTGTGATGAATGTCAAAGAGTTGGTAATATTTCTAGACGCAATGAAATGCCTATGAGTTACACTCTTGTTATTGAACCGTTTGATTGTTGGGGATTTGACTTTATGGGTCCTTTTCCTCCTTCAAAAGGCTATACCCATATACTTGTTGATGTAGATTATGTTACTAAATGGGTAGAAGCCATACCTACAAAGAGTGTCGATGGTGAGACCTCGTTAAAAATGCTTAAGGATGTTATTTTTCCTAGGTTTGGTGTGCCTAGATATCTTATGACTGATGGAGGTTCTCATTTTATTCACGGTGGTTTTAGAAAAACTCTTGCTAAATATGATGTCAATCATAGAATTGCTTCTGCTTATCATCCCCAAACTAGTGGGCAGGTAGAGCTTTCAAATAGGGAGATCAAGTCTATCTTGCAGAAGACTGTCAATAGATCTAGGAAAAACTGGGCTAGTAAGTTAAACGATGCTTTATGGGCTTATAGAACTGCTTATAAAAACCCCATGTGTATGTCTCCTTATAAGATGGTTTATGGAAAAGCATGTCACTTGCCCTTAGAATTAGAACACAAAGCTTTTTGGGCAGTGAGAGAGCTTAATAGAGATTTTAAACTAGCTGGTAAGAAAAGGATATTAGATTTGAGTTCTCTAGATGAGTGGAGAAACGAAGCATATGAGAATGCCAGGCTTTTTAAAGAGAAAGTCAAGCAATGGCATGATAAGAGAATTCTTAAGAGAGAGTTTCATGTTGGTGAGAAAGTTCTTTTGTGTAGGTCTCGTCTCAGATTTTTTGCAGGAAAATTACTCTCTAAATGGGAAGGACCATATGTTATTGTGGAAGTGTACCGCTCAGGTGCTATTAAGATCGCTTCATTGAAAGATGACTCTACACAAGTGGTGAATGGGCAAAGACTCAAACATTATATTTCTGGAGACTCTTATAATGAAGATGTTGATGTTATTGAAACAATTTCTCCGGAAGAAGTCATCCAAGACAAATTGCAGGTACCTGCAGAGTTTGTTTTCGAATAGGTAACAGTTCTAGTCAGAGAAGTTTCGCGAAAAGCTCTTCCTTTAATATTTTTGCTGTTTTTACTAAATATTAAAATCACGAGACGAAAACGGGCAGGAAAAAGAGTCTGTGTGCCTCTCACACACAGGTGGCGCGGGCCCACCCCTGGCCGTGCCACCTAGGTGTGAGAGCACCCCGGAACTCGTTTCCGTCTCGGTTTCCTCCTGTGATTTCATTTCGATGTATAATTTTCGCCTATTTAACCCCCCGGAGTCCCCGAGGTCTGTATATTGTTTTCTTGTCGTGTTTTGTTTCGAGCTGTTTCTGCCAGGAGTTGATCTTAAGCTTGGGGGAGCCATGGCCTCTTCAAGCGATGACAAGGAGAAGACACCTCCAGAAGATGACACCAAGGACTTCCGGCTGAAAGAGGAGGTTGAAAGTGAAGACGAGGAGGAAGATCAAGGTTCAAGGCCAAACACCATGGTTGCCAGCATAGGGGTGGTGACAGATCATGACAAGTTCAAGAAGAGTGCTCGCATAAGGACCGGAGGGGGTGTGCCACGTCACACCTTAGCTCCACGGACATCTCCACCAACCCAAAAACCTTTCCATACTCTAATTCATGAACGTCAGTTTCAAAAGGTGCCCAAATCATGATTACCCTCTGGCTGGGATATAGATCGTTCTAACAATGCAGGGATAGAAAGCGCCAAGAGTGAAGAAGGATGGGGAAATAATTCCAAGAGATGGGATTCTCTTGCTGATAGGTTCATGAACCGTGTTGAGCACAATTCTGAGATGATTCGTAACCTCGAGTACAAGATTGATGATCTAAAAGATTTGATTGAGAAGCTTATCAAAGATTATCCACCACCACCGCCCAAGGAGTGATTCGTCATCAGTATAGGCATCCCTTTGGCTTGTTTCAAGCTTGGGGGAGTGCCGCGGTATCACATCATTACCTTTTGTTCATTTACTTTTCAAGTAGAGTCATATCATGAATAGAGAAGTTATCTTATAGAATAGTTTGCAGTTTGGAAGTATCCTCCTTAGTTTGTTATCTATGTATCCTTTGGTGTGAGTTGTGGTATTAAAATATTAATGAGAAGTTTTATCATTTACTTTCCGCGCACTTTATGTTAGTCTGCAATCTCTCTTGTATGACTAGTCTTGTTGATTGGTATTGGTATCACTTTGGGAGCATGAGTAAATTTAGTTGGTTTTGGCAAACCTAGCTTGGTCAGTAGCAACTTTACCTTGAGGTTTGAGTAGAAAAGAATAAAGAAGTGCTTGTAGTTACATCACTTTAGTTTTCCTTATGTTTGGCTTATAAGCATTGTTATTCCTGAAGTCAAAATCGTGTACCTTCAAAGGAGTTTGCATGATTGTTCTTATTATATGTATGTTTGTTTGTTACATGCAACTCTTATGCTTGCTACCCAGCCTTGCTAGCCAAAAACCTGTACTGAGAGGAAATACTTCTCGTGCATCCAATTCCCAAAAGCCAAGTCACTTCCAAAGAGTCCACTATAAATTCTTATGCATGGTATTTCAAGCCATTCCAAGTAAATTTTCATGTGCTACCTTTCAAAAACCTTCAAACACTTCTCATTTTGTGCTACTGTTTTTAGCTCATGAGGACGTAGTGGATGGGTTTGTTATCTTCCATACTAAATTGAGTACCCCTCGACTAGGCAGCTTCATTTGCTCGTCATTAATTTTGCAAGGGAGCTGGTCAGACCATTATAATCTCAAAAAGAAAAGAAAAGAAAAGAGCACTCGTCCATGGTATGTGAAAGTTGGTTGGCACCCGATGGAATCGGTTAGCCATGGTTTGAGAAAGGAAAAAGGTGGGGAGGAGTGCAAAGCTATAAAAGAGCACCAAAGTGCCAATTAATCAAACATCTCGGAACCGCTCTCACTTGTTTAGTATGGAAGATATCAAGAACTCCGTTGCTAGTCATTGACAAAAGCAACCACCTCTCAAAATAACTTTTTACCTCTGTTTTACAAATGAAAAGCTCTAGCACATGTTTAATCCCTGCTTCCCTCTGCGAAGGGCCTATCTTTTACTTTTATGTTGAGTCAACCTATTTCCCTCTATCTAAAGCAAGCATTTGAGTTGTTATGTTTCACTCATCCATATGTTGATCCGTTTAATCATGTTTACTATATTCCTTGTTTTGTATAATGCTTTTGTCTGAAGGAATATATCTTTGAAAGCTTTCTATGAATGCAAAAGTTTACCTTGTTGAGCATATGGTCTTTGCTATGTTAGCTCTGTTTTAAAAGGCTCCGTTTAAAAGAAAGAATAGCTTGTTTATCGTTCTTTGACCAAGAACTAAGGTTTGCCATTGCCAATTATAGTTTACCTTGTGCATCTTTACATGTGACTCCCTTTTACCCATTGCAAGTCTATATCTTATAAAGGGAAGTTGCTGTCTATTATAATTTGTGCCTTGGTGAATGTGATGCTTCTTGTCCGTATTTTGATTATCGACACTTCACTCCATAAACCTGTGGTCATGTTTACCGAGTTTAGTTTTCGCTTGGGGACAAGAGAGGTCTAAGCTTGGGGGGGTTGATACGTCCATTTTGCATCACTATTTTGTATCATAATTTACTGTTATTCATTGATATATTTCATATTTAGAGTTGATACTTATGTTATTTCCTTTGTTTTCACATGTTTGATGATCTTTGGAGGAGTTGCTGCCAAAGTGAGGATTCTGCTGAAAAAAGGACCATCAAGGGACCATATTTTGAAGATCAGGAAAATTCCAGAAAAATATCAGGAAATTATATTTTCCCAGAAGACTCAGGAAGCCAGAAGGAGGAGTCGAGAGGAGCCAGGAGGGGCCCACACGCCAGGGTGGCGCGGCCTGACCCCTGGCCGCGCCAGCCCTATGTGAGGATGCCCTGGCCCACTTCTGGTTTCGCTCCTCCGCGTACTTCATCGTCCCCGAAAACCTAAGTCAGGGGGGCTTAGAGTTAGACACCGCCGCCTCTGCGGGGTGGAAAACACCAGAGAGAGAAAAGCTCTCCAGCAGGCAGAAATTTGCCGGGGAAATTCCTTCCCGGAGAGGGGAGATCGTTGCCATCGTCATCACCATCGCACAGGACTTCATCGGGATCATCATCATCATCCCCATCACCAGCACCTTCATCTTCACCATCACCACGCCATCCCACTGTAACATCTTGAGTTGGATCTTGTTATATTCATAGGGGAAACTTTCCCGGTGTTGATTACTCTTGTAGTTGATGCTATTGAGTGGAACCATTGAATTAAGGTTTATGTTCAGATCATTATTTACCATTATTTCACCTCTGATCATGATCCATATGATGTCTTGTGAGTAGTTCGTTTAGTTCTTGAGGACATGGGAGAAGTCAAGATGTTAGTAGTGAATTATTGTTGAGAAATATTTAATGGTTTGATATTGTTGTGGTGCTATTTCACTAGTGGTGTCATGTGAACGTCGACTACATGATACTTCACCATTTATGGGCCTAGTGAGATGCATTGTGTATTTGGCTACCGATTGTGGGGTTGCTGGAGTGACAGAAACCTAAACCTCCGTTGGAAAACTATTGCACCAGGGAGCGTAGGATCTTAGAGTTTAAGGCTGTGGTTAGATTTATCTTAATTACTTTCTTGTATTTGCGGATGCTTGCAAGGGGTATAATCACAAGTGTGTATTTATCCTAGTAAGGGTAGTGCGCTAGCACAGGTTCACCCCCATAACACCTATCAAACCAATAAAGACTATTGGCTTTATGAAGCGAAAGCTCTTGACAGAAACTCCCGTGTGTCCTCGAGAACGTTTGGTTATTATAAGTACACAACTGGCTTGTCCTTTGCTGAAGAAAGGATTAGGCCACTTGCTGCAATTGTTACTACTATGTTTTATTTACTCGCACTTTATTTACTCGTATTACCAAATACACCTGACAACCTGTTTGCTAGTATTTACAGTGATTCCTTGATCAAAACCGCTCATCAACACCTTCTGCTCCTCGTTGGGTTCGACACTCTTATTTATCGAAAGTACTACGATACACCCCCTATACTTGTGGGTCATCAGGACCCCGGTCCTATTTCCTTTACATTGCGATCACCTGTTTACTTTACTCGCACTGTTTACTTTCTCGCATACTACTATTGCTTTGCACTCGATACGCTCATTCCTTTGTTTACAGCAAACCGGTGAGATTGACAACCTCATTGTAAGTTCGGAGCAAAGTATTTGGTTGTGTTGTGTGCAGGTTCCGCGTTGCAGCTGGCAAAGCAAAGCACTGGACGAGGCGCCTTATAAATTGTCCGGAGCTGTCGCGAAGCTAGCAAGCATCACCTTCTGGAGTTTGGCTTTTTCCTGGATACGATTATACCTTGGTTTCTTTCTAAGGGAAAAGCTTGTTGCTGTACTCATCATACCTTCCTCTTGGGGTTCCCAACTAGACGGTGATTTACATTAACACACCGTGCCGCATCACTAACCCGGTCATTGTACCCAAGAAAAACACAAACGTACAAAGAGTGTGCGTCGACTACACATCTCCCAACAAGCACTGTCCAAAGGATCCCTTCCCTCTACCGCGCATTGATCAGATAATAGATTCAACAGCGGGGTGCGCACGGTTTTCCTTCCTGGATGCATATTCTGGTTATAACCAGATCAAACTGAAGAAAGAAGACGAGGAAAAGACAGCTTTCATCACACCATATGACGTGTTCTGTTATCAAGTCATGCCCTTCGGCTTAAAAAATGCAGGAGCAACCTACCAGCGGATGATGCAACTGCCTCGGAAGCCAAATAGGATGCAACATCCAAGTCTACATTGATGACGTAGTTATCACCACAAGAAAAGAAGAGTCCCTGATCAGTGACTTGGAAGAAACTTTCGACAATCTAAACAGGTACAAACTCAAGCTCAACCCGACAAATTGTTCTTTCGGTGTATCAGTAGGACAACTCCTGGGGTTCCTGGTATCGGCAAGAGGAATAGAGGTGAACCTAGAAAAGATCCAAGCAATCCTAACAATGCGGAAACCAACAAAACTGCACGACGTACAGAAGCTCGCAGGATGCGTCGCGGCACTAAGTCGATTTGTTGCTCGATTGGGAGAGAAAGCACTCCCTATCTATGCACTCATGAAAAAGTCAGATGACAAATTCGAGTGGACAGAAGAGGCAGACGTAGCTTTCGCACAGTTGAAAAAAGTGCTCTCCACACCACCAGTGTTGGTCGGACCAAACGAAAAAGAGTCAGTACTACTGTACATCACAACAGCACATCAAGTGGTGAGTACAGTATTGGTAGTCGACAGAATGGAAGAGGGAAAAGCTCACGGTGTCCAGAGGCCAGTATATTTTGTCAGCGAAGTGCTCTCTCCAACAAAACAGAGGTACCCGCACTATCAAAAGCTCGCATATAGTGTATTCACAACAGCACGAAAACTATGGCAATATTTTGCGGTACACCCAATTATAGTGGTTAACGAAGCACCACTATCCAATATATTGAACAACCCTTCAGCAACAGGATGTGTCTCCTTATGGGGAATTGAGTTATCACCCCTGGACATCACGTATGAAAAGCAAAAGGCGTTCAAATCACAAGTTTTACCAGACTTCACCACAGAGTGGTTGGAGTTACAAAACACAGGACCGCCAGATCTATCGAGTGTATGGACAATGTACTTCGACGGTTCAAAAAGAATCCAAGGCGCAGGAGTAGGAGTGGTCCTAATATCACCACAAGGCAACAAGTTGAAGTATGTGTTAAGGATGATTTTTCCCCAAGCTTCTAATAATGAAGCCGAATATGAGGTGCTGCTCCATGGAATGAAAATGGCCAAAGCATGCGGAGCAACTAGGCTGAAAATATTTGGAGACTCAAATCTCGTCGTACAACAAGTGATGAACAAGTGCGACGCCATCAGCGACAATATGATAGCATACAAAAACATATACAACTATCTAGAAGGAACATTCGATGGATGCGAAGTATCGCACGTCAGCAGAGCCAGTAACAAGGAAGCCGACTGACAAGGGTTAACTCGACACACGTCCTAGATGAAGGACTTAGGATCGGGGAGATAGGGCGTTGGATGAACTCAAAGGTAAAATCAGTCAAACAAGGTGTGTATCAAAAGTAAATGTGGGTGTGAACTTGGCTTGCTTTTAATCTGTCCCTCACCGTCCTCTGCTGGCCCCTATATATAGGTGGCCAGGTCTCAAGGATCGGGAGAGTTCCGATACAGATTACAGTATCGATATATGACATGAACTCGTATTTCGACTAGTGTTATAACTGGGCCTAGCTTAATGGGACTCAGGGGTACTCAACTGATGGGCTCTATTATCTATACCCTTATCAGTAGCCCCCGAGATTCTACCAGAATTGCAGGTTTGGGTTGAATCTCAAATCTTCAAATCTTTGACTTGATCAATACTTGACTTCTTCATATCTTCAAATCTTTGACTTGGTCTTTCGACTTATCTTTTTATTATAATGTCTCGCAAGGGGTTTTGATGAACAAGCCTGACAACTCTGACGGATCAAGAGGCCAGTTAACTGCCGGAACAGGTACTTGTCACCTACTTCAAATTCAATCCTCTTGGACTTGAATTCGGGAAACCGGTCAAACCCATCCTTTTGCCGCATTTAGGACTTACAAAGAATGAATCCCAATAGTTCTCAGGGTACCCAGTGCGTCCACCGGGATTTTCTTCGCATCGTAGACATGGATAAGTACCAGCAGAGTGCATCCATGTGCGTATACCATGCCACAAAGGATGGATCCTGGGGTCTTACCTTCATGATATATTTCAACCACGGCATTCAAGTTTTGTCACGATGACGCAACTCGAGAATCATATGTCGCAGCCTTGTTTGACTGTTTCAATACCTAAAATAATGGAGTTATCCTTTTTAACTCTCATAAATAGCTCCCGATGGGAGTAATCGATCTTTATTTTGTCGACAATGTAGTCAAAATTCGTTGTTGACTAAATGTAGCCGATTATGCCGAAATCACTTGTCCACCAGCTGGTTTTTCATCGCAACTTCTCATCTTTCTTCTGTCGACTTCTTTCTATCGGGTGCGCGATAGCGCTCTCGATGGGAGTAGCCCCTGAGGCTATAGCCGAATTTTTCGGGTATAGGCTCAAAAAGATAGACATACCTGTTCCATATACTGTGTCTTGCGATTTTTTTTGACATGATTCTCACTTTCAGTGGTTTTCCTCTTCTTTTCTTATGACTTAAGCCCCCGAGTCCAAAACGAGGTACGCTGTGCTTCTTGATAGATAACTTTTTTTCCTCTCTTTTTTTTTGTATGTACCTTTTCTCTTGATACGCTGATGCTTCTTTTATCGTCTGCACTGGGCAGAATATAAGAGCCCGTAAATATACTTTGGACCTTGCCTTTGCAGAGGCCCATTAGTGTGTACTTATAAATAAAGCATGTTTAGCAAGGGTAAAAACCCTAATTCATTCATTAGTTTCTTCTTTTGCCGCATCATCTTCTTCTTCCTCATCTCATCTAGGGTTTCTTCTTTCCAACACTTGTCTCCATGGCTGATGAAGGTGGATCGCGTCTAAACATCGATGCCCCGGTGGAGAAACGGGGTCGCGGCCGCTCTTGCGGCAGTAAGAACAAGGCTACAATCGTAGCTGTGGTAGCTTCATCGTCCACTCCGGTGAAGCGGCGCCCCGGCCATCCGGCCGGGAGTAAAAATAAACCCAAGGTTTCATCTGCTGCACCAGGTCCAAGCGCTCCTCCTCACAATACTCCTCCTCCTTTGCCTAGAGTATACTCCTTCTTCTGCATCGCCGGCGCTCAGTGCCGTGAGATTTAGCGGGTGCAGCTGAAGTTCACCAAGTTTATGGACGGGCAAGAATTGCGGGAAGCTGTTCTTCATGAACACTCTAGGGTAGGAACTCCCCATGAAGTGGAGGTCTGGTATGATGGAGCCGGCGAGATGTACTTCAAGGGCGGCTAGTCACAATTTGCAGAAGACCATGACCTCCACCAAGGCTTCTTCATGACTTTTGACTTCCACATCGGCACATTGAAGTTTGATGTGAGGATCTATGATGGCACCCAGTGCCAGAAGGAGTACGAAGCTGAAGTGCATTTTCACTAGATTCCCTTTATGTAATCTCTTTTCCTAATTGTCCTTTCTCATATTATCTATAATAAGTAGTCGTGTTTGGATTATATGTTGTGCCTGCTTTATTAATAGACCATGGGAACGGATCGTCGTTCTGAGGTATGCACTTAATATATTATCGGGTTCCTTTGAACCGTGCGTATTTTTCCTAATATCGGGTTGCGAACAACCTAAGAGCATGTCTCAGATAATCACAAATCTCAATAACTTATTAATTTTATTTTGTACAACTCAAGGGTCTGAGCCCCCGAGTGGAAAGTAAAATACTTATACATATTGTCGAGTTGACCCAAGGAACCCGACCAGTGGCCTCATGTTCTGGTCCAGAGGGTCATAACTCGAAAGCTCTTTGTCGCCTTATGTCACCTATGCGTAGAACCACCGTAGTTGCTCTGCATTCCACGGGTTGCTTTCATCTTTCCCCATTTTCTTGTCTTGTAGTTGATAAGCTCCTCCTGGTATTACTTCTGTCACGATGTAAGGTCCTACCCATGGGGACTCTAGTTTTCCATGCCCGTCTTGCTTGAGTCGTAAGACTAGATCTCCCACCACGAAAGATCGTGGACGAACTCAACTACTGTGGTAGTTTCATAGATTTTGCTAATATTGAGTGGCTCTGGCGAGTGCTACGTCTCTCGCCTCGTCGAGTGCATCGACATCATCCTGAAGCGCTTTTGTGGAAGCTGTCTCATCATACACCACGATTCTTGGAGATTCATGGGTGATCTCGACTGGAAGCACGGCTTCTGCGTCGTGGACCAGAAAGAAGGGCGTTTCTTGAGTAGCTTTGTTAGGTGTAGTTCGGAGACTCCAGAGTACGAAGGGTAGCTCGTCTACCCAAGCGTGCTTTGCCTTCTCGAGGGGTGCTAACAGCCTTTTTTTTATCCCGTTGCATATTAAGCCATTGGCTTTCTCGACTTGTCCATTTGTCTTTGGATGCGCTACAGATGCGCATTTCAATTTAATTCCCAAATTTTCACAATAATTCTTGAACTCCTTTGATGTGAAGTTTGTCCCATTATCTGTGATAATGCTGTGTGGTACTCCGAAGCGAAAAACTATGGACTTGATGAAGTTGATCGCGGCTGTAGAATCTTGGGTTGTTACTGGGGCTGCCTCGACCCACTTGGTGAACTTGTCGACTTCCACCAGCATATAAACATGCCCTCCTGGCCAAGACTTGTGTAATTTTCCTACCATGTCGAGACCCCATTGTGCAAAGGGCCAGGATAATGGTATTGGTTGCAATTCTGCTGCTAGCGCGTGTGGTCGAGATGCGAAACGTTGACAGGCCTCGCACTTCCTTACTATATCTTTCGCGTCTTCAATGGCTGTTAGCCAATAGAATCCTGCACGAAAGGCTTTGGCTGCGATGGCTCTGCTACTAGCGTGATGTCCACATACTCCTGCGTGGATGTCCTTTAAGATTTCTTGCCCTTCTTGAGGAGTGACGCATCATTGCAAGACGCCTGTTATACTTTTCTTGTATAATTTTCCTTGCAACACAACAAAATCCTTGGATCATCGTATTATCCTCTTTGCTTCTACTGTGTCTTCGGGTAGTGCTTTGTTTATCATGTATGCCAGATATGGCTGCATCTAGGTTTGTTTGATCATCATGACTTCTTCTGGTTCTGCTATGCTTGTTTTTCCAGCCCCCGAGCCTGTTGCTTGGTGCTGGCCTTATTCCTCTGTAGTTGAAAGTTATTGCTTTTTATTGATCTTTCTATGATTTCTTCCCAAAAGACTCCTTGCGGTATGGGTAAGCACTGGGACCCAATGTTTGCTAGATTGTCGGCTTCCTCATTACTAGCTCTGCTGACGTGCAAAACTTCGCAAGCATCGAATGTTTCCTCTAGATAATAGTATAAGTTTCTGTATGCTGCCATATTGTCGCTGATGGCGTCGCACTTGTTCATCACTTGTTGGACGACGAGATTTGAGTCTCCAAATATTTTTAGTTGAGTTGCTCTGCATGCTTTGGCCATTTTCATTCCATGGAGCAGTGCCTCGTATTCGGCTTCATTATTAGAAGCTTGGGGAAAACTCATCCTTAACACATACTTCAACTTGTCGCCTTGTGGTGATATCAGAACTACTCCTGCGCCTGCGCCTTGGATTCTTTTTGAGCCGTCGAAGTACATTGTCCATACACTCGATAAATCTGGCGGTCCTGTGTTTTGTAACTCCAACCACTCTGCTGTGAAGTCTGGTAAAATTTGTGATTTGATCGCCTTTCGCTTTTCATACGTGATGTCTAGGGGTGATAACTCAATTCTCCATAAGGAGACACGTCCTGTTTGCTGAAGGGTTGTTCAATATATTGGATAGTGGTGCTTTGTTAACCACTATAATTGGGTGTACCGTGAAATATTGTCGTAGTTTTCGTGCTGTTGTGAATACACTATATGCGAGCTTTTGATAGTTGGGGTACCTCTTTTTTGTTGGAGATAGCACTTCGCAGATGAAATATACTGGCCTCTGGACACCGTGAGCTTTTCCCTCTTCCATTCTTTCGACTACCAATATTGTACTCACCACTTGATGTGTTGCTGCAATGTACAGTAGTAGTGTCTCTTTTTCGTTTGGTGCGACCAACATTGGTGGTGTAGAGAGCACTTTTTTCAACTGCGCAAAGGCTACGTCTGCCTCTTCTGTCCACACAAATTTGTCATCTGACTTTTTCATGAGTGCATAGAAAGGGAGTGCTTTCTCTCCCAATCGAGCAACAAATCGAGTTAGTGCCACAACACGTCCTACGATCTTTTGTACGTCGTGTAGTTTCGTTGGTTTCCCCATTGTTAGGATTGCTTGGATCTTTTTTGGGTTTGCTTCTATTCTCCTTGCTGATATCAGGAACCCCAGGAGTTGTCCTGCTGATACGCCGAAAGAACATTTTGTCGGGTTAACCTTGAGCTTGTACCTGTTCAGATTGTCGAAAGTTTCTGCCAAGTTGCTAATCAGAGACTCTTCTTTACTTGAGGTGATGACTACGTCATCGATGTAGACTTGGATGTTGCATCCTATTTGGCTTCCGAGGCAATTTTGCATCATCCGCTGGTAGGTTGCTTGCTCCTGCATTTTTTAGGCCGAAGGGCATGACTTGATAACAGAACACGCCATATGGTGTGATGAAAGCTGTCTTTTCCTCATCTTCTTTCTTCAGTTTGATCTGGTTGTAACCAGAATATGCATCTAGGAAGGAAAGCTTGCACACCCCGCTGTTGAGTCAATTATCTAATCAATGCGAGGTAGAGGTAAGGAATCCTTTGGACAGTGCTTGTTGAGAGATGTGTAGTCGACGGACACTCTTTGTACGTCTGTGTTTTTCTTAGATATAATGACTGGGTTGGATACCCAGGTTGATGACTTGATTTCTCAGATGAATCCGGCGTTTTCTAGCCTATGTAGCTTGGATGCTATTGCTTTCCTTTTGGGTTCATCAAATCGTCGTAGTGGTTGCTTGACTGGCTTTGCTTTAGGATCCACATTTAGTGCGTGCTCGACGAGTTCCCTAGGAACCCCTGGCATGTCTGAAGGACACCAGGCGAAGATTTCCCAGTGCTCACGGAGGAACTCAATGAGCGCGCTTTCCTATGTGGGATCCAGGTTTACTGCTATAGAGGTGGTCTTATTCGGGTCTGTGGGGTGGACCTAGATTTTTTTTTGAGTCTTGAGTTGCATCGAAAGCCTGATCTGGCAGGGATCATCCGATGTCGGGTAGCACGTTGTGGTCAGTTTCGCCTTTCAGTCTTTCGTACTCTGCTGTGATGCCGAAAGTTTGCGCCAGCCTATTGAATTCTTTGTCACAAGTGTTGGATACTTCAAAGCTGCCTTGTACCGTGATCGTTTCTTTGGGTCCTAGGATTTTGAGCGTGAGATATGCATAGTGAGGTACTGCCATAAACTTTGCAAATGCTGGGCGCCCCAGGATTGCATGATACTGTGAAGGCCAGTCCATGACTTCAACTCCAGCTTCTCTCCGCGATAATTGTTGTTGTTGCCAAAGCAAACGTCGAGTTCTATTTTTCCGAGAGGGTAATTTGCGCCTCCTGGTACTATTCTGTGGAAAGAACAATCTGTAGGTTTTAGACTTTCCAGTGAGATGCATATTGCCTTCAGAGTTCTTGTATATATTAGGTTTATGCCACTTCCTGCATCCATGAATACTCTCCCGATATCGTATCCTCCTATCTGCGCTTTTAGCACCATCGGTGAGTGCCCCGGCCTGGGTACTTTCCTCGGGTGGTCTGCTCTGCTGAACCTGACTGGTTGATCGGACCACTGCAGGTACTCTGTAGTGGCTGGTGGTGATGATATAGCTAAGTTTACTTGTCTGGATATGCTCTTCCGCTCTTTCTTGGACTTTGGCACCGGTTGGATCATTGCAGATATATATACTTTCGTCTCCAGATGTTTTGCTAGTCGCTGTACTTGGTATCCTTGAGTCATACTTTTCTTTCCCTGCCGTGCTCCTTGGTTTGAGTCCATGGCACTTTGCAACCTTAAGAAGGTTCTGCAATCCTTCATCTGGTGGTTAGAAACTCTCTTTCCATCTAGGTATGCATAGTGGATTCGACAAGGTCCATATAGCATGTCCTCCGCTGATGGGCCAGAGTATTTTGGTTTTTCTACTCCATGATTTCCTCTTCCTGGAACTCCCTGTTTTCATAGCCTTCATCGTCCCTTCTTTCGTATCCTGCGGCTATCTGATTTCGCCTTGCGTGGCTATCTCCGTTGCGGTATCTTCGCTTTTGCCTGCTCGCTCTGTCGACTTCTGGTGAATGCCCCCTTTTGTTGTTATACGTGTCTTCTCCATCGGCGAATCTGTTGGCTACTTCCATTAATTTAGACACTATCCTTGGCTTTGTTCTCCCTATCTCTTCCACGAGATCCGAACGACGAAGGCCAGCCAAAAAAGCATCTATTGCTCTCTCGTCATAGACGTCTTTTGCTGAATTTTTTATTACACTCCAGCATTGTATATAAGAGTGTAGGGTTTCGTCTTTCTTCTGCACGCATGACTTAATTTCTTCCAGAGACACTGGGCGCTAATATGTTGAGCAAAAGTTTCTTGCGAATTGGCTCTCTAGTTCTCCCCAACTCCCGATGGAATCGTTGGGTAAAGTGTTCAACTAGGACCGTGCTGCGCCAGTGAGGTGTAACTGCAAACTTTGCATGGCCGTTGCTCTTGTTCCTCTGAGTATTTGCATTGCTTGTAGGTACTCTGATAACCATAGAGTGGGTTCTTGCGACCCATCATATTTTTGTTGATCGTGCGGTAACTTGAATCCTTTGGGTACCCATGTTTTGCGAACCCTGCGGGTAAAGCATAATGCATCCATCACTTTATCATCGTCTTCGTAATTTTCTTCTTTCCACGCATAGCGTGAGTTGTTTACTCGTGCTTGTGCTATTATGTTCCTTGCATCCTCCTTCCGTTTTTGTCGCCTCTCGTCACCTAATGACTCACTCGATTCGTTTCGCGAGGATTTGCGCTTGAACTCTTCCTTTCACCTTTCCTTACGATGTGTCGCATTTCCCTCTAGAAGTTTTCCCATTAGCTTGTCTTCTATCAACCCAAGGCTTCGTATTGCGGCTTGATGCATGTGCTCCCGCGGATCTCCAGGCTCTGGTTGTGTGGTTAGTAGGTACGCCTCTGCTGCTACCAATGCTGCTTCTGGTGTTTCTTGCACAAAGTCTTCTTCCTCGTCTGATGGCTGCGCGCTTAAACTTTTCACATAGCTTTCTTCTCTTGTCTGTGCTGTTGTCCTCCTGTTGTGCTTCGAGTCTCTGTGCCTTTCAATGCTGCACTCTGATGCATTGCTATACTCATCCCAATATCCTCCACTTGATGTACTGTTGTCATCTTGGCTTCTCATAAACATGTCTCTTTCCTCCCTTAACTTCTTTCTGCGCTGGTGCAGCGCGTATTGATATCCCATCAGAACTTCTCTCCTTGAATCTGCGGGTACTTCTGTGCCGTGATTGATGGCTGACATGATGATTCTCCACTGTCCGGTTGAAACGTGAATTTTCTCCTTTTCCTTTTTGTTGTTACTCCTTGGTTTGTCGACTTGCATGTCGACCTCTTTGTTGCCTTCGTGATTATCCTCTTCTGCTGCTTCAGTGATAATGACACATAACTGGTGTACACTTCTGGAGACGCCACTGATTCCAGTGGCGAAATCCCTTGGACTGTCGTGAGTTTTAACCGTTGTTGCTTCCATGTTGGGCTTTCCCCGAGTTTCGTCGAATTCCTTGAGTCTCTTTTCCATATCTTCTGTTGTTGTGAGACTGACCGGTGATTTTACCTCACTGGAAGAGCCCACGGATGATCTAGATATTGTGATTCTCTCGGCTTTGCTTGCTGATGGACCCAATTTCGTCAGATCCGAAAGGCGAGTTGAACCCGAAGGTCTGACATAGAAGCTTAAACTTCCGATCGTCAGCTCCATCTCTTGGCTTTCGTCGACTTCTGGATTGCTATTGGCTAAAAGTGAAAAAGTCGTCGAATTCATGATTCCAACACCCAGAGTTCCATGGTTGGTGCCAATTGACGAGGGTTAACTCGACAAACATCCTAGATGAAGGACTTAGGATCGGGAAGATAGGGCGTCGGATGAACTCGAAGGTAAAATCAGTCAAACAAGGTGTGTATCGAAAGTAAACGTGGGTGTGAACTTGGCTTGCTTTCAATCTGTCCCTCACCGTCCTCTCCTAGCCCCTATATATAGGTGGCCAGGTCTCAAGAATCGGGAGAGTTTCGATACAGATTACAATATCGATATACGACATCAACTCATATTTCAACTAGTGTTACAACTGGGCCTAGCTTAATGGGCCTCAGGGGTACTCAACTGATGGGCTCTATTATCTATACCCTTGTCACCGATAATCTAGCAAACATCGGGTCCCAGTGCTTACCCATACCGCAAGGAGTCTTTTGGGAAGAAATCATAGAAAGATCAATAAAGAACAACAAAACTTCGATTACAGAGGAACAAGGCCAGCACCAAGCAATAGGCTCGGGGGCTAGAAAAGCAAGCATAGCGGAACCAGAAGAAGTCATGATGATCAAAGAAACCTGGATGTAGCCATATCTGGCATACATGATAAACAAAGCACTACCCGAAGACATAGTAGAAGCGAAGAGGATAATACGACAATCCAAGGCTTTCGTCATGTTGCAAGGAAAATTATACAAGAAAAGTATAACATGCCTCTTGCAACGATGCGTCACTCCTCAAGAAGGGCAAGAAATCTTAAAGGACATCCACGCAGGAGTATGTGGACATCACGCTAGCAGCAGAGCCATTGCAGCCAAAGCCTTTCGTGCAGGATTTTACTGGCTAACAGCCATTGAAGACGCGAAAGATATAGTGAGGAAGTGTGAGGCTTGTCAATGTTTTGCATCTCAACCACACGCGCCAGTAGCAGAATTGCAACCAATACCCTTGTCCTGGCCATTCGCACAATGGGGTCTTGACATGGTAGAAAAAATGCACAAATCTTGGCCAGGAGGGCATGTTTACATGCTGGTGGCAGTCGACAAATTCACCAAGTGGGTAGAGGTAGCCCCAGTAACAACCCAAGATTCTACAGCTACAATCAACTTCATCAAGTCCATAGTTTTTTGCTTCGGAGTACCACACAGCATCATCACAGATAATGGGACAAACTTCACATCAAAGGAGTTCAAGAATTACTGTGAAAGTTTGGGAATTAAATTGAAATTTGCATCTGTAGTGCATCCAAAAATGAATGCACAAGTCGAGAAAGCCAATGGCTTAATATGCAATGGGATAAAAAAAAGGTTGTTAGCACCTCTCGAGAAGGCCAAACACGCTTGGGTAGATGAGCTACCCTCCGTGCTCTGGAGTCTCCGAACTACACCTAACGCAGCTACTCAAGAAACGCCCTTCTTTCTAGTCCACGGCGCAGAAGCCGTGCTTCCAGTCGAGATCACCCATGAAGCTCAAAGAATCATGGCGTATGATGAGACAACTTCCACAAAAGCGCTTCAGGATGATGTCGATGCACTCAACGAAGCAAGAGATGTCGCACTCGCCAGAGCCACACAATATCAGCAAAATCTACGAAACTACCACAGTAGTCGAGTTCGTCCACGATCTTTCGTGGTGGGAGATCTAGTCCTACGACTCAAGCAAGACGGTCATGGAAAATTGGATTCCCCATGGGTAGGACGCTACATCGTGACGGAAGTAATACTAGGAGGAGCTTATCGACTACAAGACAAGAAAACGCGAAAAGACGAGAGCAACCCATGGAATGCAGAGCAACTGCGGCGGTTCTACGCATAGATGACATAAGGCGACAAAAGATCTTTCAGGTTATGACCCTCTGAACCCAGAACATGAGGCCACAGGTCGGGTTCTTTGGGTCAACTTGACAATATGTATAAGTATTTTACATTCCACTTGAGGGCTTAGCCCCTCGAGTCGTACGAAATAAAATTAACAAGTTATTGAGATTTGTGATCATCTGAGACATACTACTAGGTTATTCGCAACCCGATATTTGGCAAAAACACGAATGGTTCAAAAGAAACCCGATAATACATTAAGTGCATACCTCGGAACGACTAATGCGGCACGGTGTGTTAATGTAAATCACCGTCCAGTTGGGAACCCCAAGAGGAAGGTATGATGAGTACAGTAGCAAGCTTTTCCCTCAGAAAGAAACCAAGGTTTAATCATATCCTGGAAAAAGCCAAACTCCAGAAGGTGATGCTTGCTAGCTTCGCGACAGCTCCGGACAATTTATTAGGCGCCTCGTCCAGTGCTTTGCTTTGCCAGCTGCAATGCAGAACCTGCACACAGCACAACCAAATACTTTTCTCCCAACTTACGATGAGGTTGTCAATCTCACTGGTTTGCTGTAAACAAATGAATGAGCATATCGAGTGGAAAGCAATAGTAGTATGTGAGAAAGTAAACAGTGCAAGTAAAGTAAACAGGTGATAGCAATATAATGGAAATAGGACCGGGGTCCACAGTTCACTAGTGGTATCTCTTCGCGTCATAGACACGGATACATACTAGCAGAGCGCATCCATGTGCGTATACTGGGCCACACAGGACGGATCCCGAGGTCTTACCTTCATGATATATTTCAATCACGGCATTCAAGTTTTGTCGCGATGACGCAACTCAAGAATCATATGTCGCAGTCTTGTTTGACTAATCCAGCACACAAAATATTCAGGTTATATAACCATGATTTATTAAAAAATCTCGCTCCCGATGGGAGTAATGACATTCATTAATTCTTTTTTCACCTTCCTTGCTCCAGTACTCATGAATAAACATCATCGGGTGCGCGCCCAGCGCTCCCGATGGGAGTAGCCCCCGAGGCTATAGTCAAAGAATTCATTTTTTGAGTATAGGCTCAAATATATTGTACTCACCTGTAACCTTCATATTAGAACTTTTTAATGATAATATCGTCGGGTGCGTGCTCAGCGCTCCCAATGGTAGTAGCCCCCAAGGCTATAGTCGAATATTTTCGGATATAGACTCCAGTACTGACCCCTTTACTGTTGACATCTTAATCTTGTCGTATTCTCTTTCATTCTTTACTCAATATTCATCGCGTATATACATCTGTCACGTTATCGTTGGACTTGCAACTACTTCATGACATCAGTAGCCAAATCTCAGTATACGTCAGTTTGACTAAGCGCTGACCATTTCGTGGGCAGCGCGGTAATTTTATATTTTCCCCGCCCGTTAGTGGGCTGCCGTTTCCTCTCCTTACGCTACGTCTTAGCCCACGTTCCTTCACCGAGAAGGTATATAAGGGGAGAAAGGGGAATTGTACTGTTTACCAGCTCATTGCTTCCGGCGCCGCCGCCATTGCTGCAATCTTTGCGCACTTCCGACCTTCTGCATAGCCCCCGTGTGCAAGTTATAGATGCGCGTGAAGCATTTGGCGAAGAAGAATAAGATGGTCAAGGGAAAGGCTACGCATGCCACTACGAGCTGGATACCTTCTGTTTTCACGCAAAAGGAGCTGGACAAGGCCAAGGCGGACGACCTCATCTCCGATAGTGACTCAATCATTTTCCCAAGCACGGAGCGGATCCCCAAGCCCAAAAGTGGCTTCCGGGTGATATTTCTTGCTTTCCTTCTGCGCGGTCTTTCTCTTCTTGCCCACGAGTTCCTTCGTGGGCTTCTTTATGTGTACGGTGTGCAGCTTCACCAGCTCACACCAAATTCCCTTCTTCATATCGCCTGCTTTATAACTCTTTGCGAGTCGTTTTTGGGGATTGAACCCCATTTTATTCTCTGGAGGTCCCTCTTTCGGCTCCGCCCCAGCGTCTCTTTATCAAAGAAACCTGAGCTGGGCGGAGCTGTCATCTTGGTTCGTGCTGAATCTCAATATCTAGAATTTTGTATGGCTGCATCAGTTCAAGGTTGGAGGACCAAATGGTTTTACATCAAAGACCGCAAGGTCTCTTCCTCCGATGAGTACGGCCTGGCCCCCTTTGATGCCTCCCAGGAATTGAAGAAATTGGCATCGTGGGATTCACTCCCCACAGATGTTGAGATGGAGGGGATTGCACCACTCCTGACCCGCATCCAAGCTATAAAAGGAGGTAGAGGAGGCGCGTTGTCGGGTACCCAACTCATGGCGTTTTTCGTACAACGTCGAGTTCAACCCCTGCAACACCGTCTTTCCAAGCTTTGGACCTTTTCTGGCTTGGGAGATTCTTCTCGAGTATGTGAAGATCTGATGGAGAAAAAAGATATCGATAAGCGGGTCAGAGCTCTTACCACTCTTACTAAAGATCATGAGATTATGGAATTGGCCGCTAATCATTTTGACTCTGAACACCCCTTGCCCGCGGTATGTCTTCTTTGTACATCAACATTTGCCTTTTCATTTTCCTGCTACTGCTAGCCTGCTTGTCTTGATAGTTTTGTTGACTTACTTATTTACAGACCCATCAATTCCTTGTTTCGCGTCCACCTCTTCCTGAGGAAGGACCTATTCCGGCGGATCTAGTTGCTGCTGCTCCTGAAGCCCCCAAGGCTGAGGAGATTCAGGATGGAGATGATGCTGAAGAATCACAAGAAGAAACCAGCTCGATGACTTCCCTCCTCCTACACTTTCTGAAGATCTTGGCGTGGACAAGAAGAGGAAGCGTGTCGAGGAGCTTTCTTCTCTGAGTACCTCTGTTCAGAGGACTGTGGCCGGGGGAAGCCCCTGTTCTAGAAGGGGGAGTAGAACTTTTCGACTTTATGGACTCGTAAGTATTTTTCCAATTCTATGCTCTTTTTACTTGTCTTCTTCTCTTCGAGTTTGTGTAAGATTTCTTTCCTTTGGCTTTCCTTTGCAGTGATGATGAGGACCTGAAAAGGGATGCTGCCACTGCTCCTTCTACTGAAAATATAACTGCTGACGAGTCCCCTGTGCAGGAAGTTGAGCCTGCCGCAAAATCCCCAAAGGCTCCCAGAGCTTCTATCAAAAAAGTTCCTATGGCTCGGAGCGCCAAGCGTTCGAAGAAATCGAAAGGAGCTGACATTTCCCTTGAACCCCATGAGTCCAGGAGCTCTCCTGATGATGTGTGTGATGATCTTTCTATCTTTGCCTTTTGTTCCTCGCTTGATCGTTATACTTACGTTCTTTTTGCTTGACAGATCTTGATGAAGAAATTTGTCACTTTGGGCACTGAATGTGCCGAGTATTTGAAAGCTGCTAAAGCTTCCGAAGGTACTCTTTTTCCTTTAGTTTGCTTGCCTCAAGCACCTTTCTTGGCTTCTTTGTCATACTCATTTTTCCATGTTTTTACTATAGATGCCTTGGCGACGGCTAATGCTCGTATTTCGTCCCTGAAAGCTGAACTCGAGGCCTCCAGGAGAGCTTTTGACACTGCCGCTGTTGCCAAAACCAATGCTGAAAAGGCCTCTAAATCAGCAATGGATAAGGCAAAGAAAATGGAGAAATCCCTTGCTGATTTGAAGAAAGAGTGGACTCAGCGAGATCAAGCTGTGGCTTTACGTCTTAATAAGATGTCGGCTCTTTCTGGAGGTAAACACCATGCCTTTTCCTTTTCTTTTGTTTGGGTTGCTTGTTCGTGTGCTCCAATGATGTGTCTTTGTTTCCTTGACTGTATAGAACATACCGGGATTCCTTCGGCTTCTGCACAACCAGACGATGACTCTCTTATGGCTGCAGTTAGTCTGCTAGAGGCGAACTGGATTTCCATCCAGGGGATCTTCAAGTTGGCTAGCCGTGTGCTTACATGGATTTCCATTGGGTTGTGGCCCAAGCAAAGGGCGGACATTGAAAATTCTGACTTGAAGAAGCTCGTCAAGGCTTTCGACACTTCTAAAGATCCTATTCTTCTTTTGAAGGGCCGTTCCATAAAGCGGGGTGCAGAGGGGGCCATCGCCCTTGCTTATGCCCATGGCGAAGAGGTTGACCAGGAGAAGGTAAGCTCCTTCCGCAGTTCGCCTCTATCTGAGCTGCGAGGTTTCTTTGAAAGGGCAAAGAAGTACGCGCCAGGTACCGTGTCGATTATTTCACCTTCGGCGGCTTCTTCGACTTCTGTGCCTGCTTCTTTGACTCCTTCCTCTAGCGCGGCAATGCCTCCTCCAGGGGCTGCTGCCACATCTACATCGCCTGCCCTGGAACAGGATGTTGAGGTGGCGTAGATTTAGTCTTTCTTTGTAATCCTTGCTTCTTTACTGTGGTGAACTTCTAATTGTACTTTGCCCGAGAACTAGTCAAGGGGCTTTTGCACTTATTGTAAATATCTTCCTATTTATGAAGTGCCTAGATTGAATGATGTTTCTGAGATGTATGTCTTCTTTTTTGCTTGACTTCCAGCTTGTGCCTGCTGGTGAATCGTCGGGTCGTAATCGGGTTTTATCTCCTGTTAGCATGTTCGACTCCGAAACTTCTTTGCCTCCTCGTTCTTTCTGTCGATGTGAGGAATATTCGTTGAGGATTTTGGATCTTGAGAGCCGTCTATCCTTAATAAAGCGCCAGGCGCAAATTGCTTTAGACAAGGTGATGTCTACGCACGCGTCTGTTCTTGTAGACAGTGTTGGGCCTCCAAGTGCAGAGGTTTGTAGAACAGCAGCAAGTTTCCCTTAAGTGGATCACCCAAGGTTTATCGAACTCAGGGAGGAAGAGGTCAAAGCTATCCCTCTCAAACAACCCTACAATTACGATACAGAAAGTCTCTTGTGTTCCCAACACACCCAATACACTTGTCTGATGTATAGGTGCACTAGTTCAGCGAAGAGATAGTGAAATACAAGTGGTAGTGATGATTATAAGTAGTAAATGTAATCTGAAATAAATATCGCTGCGAGCAAACATGTAACAAAACAGGAAGTAAACGGTGTGCAATGCTTAGAAACAAGGCCTAGGGATCATACTTTCACTAGTGGACACACTCCCAACAAATATAACATAATTGAACCAATAGATACTATCATCAATATCTAACTCAAGACAATTCTCCAATGGAAAACATACACTAATCATGCGTAGGGCTACGAAGCACTCCTCAAAGTCCGTATGTACCCAAACTAGATTGTCCCACACTATCACCGTGAACGTACTAGATGGTTCCAACAAACACCAACATTTCATAGAGACATTAACCAAAAAGGTACACATGATGCACACACTAGTCACCTTTACACCATGATACGAGGTATCTCTGGAGAGTACAATAATAAAGCATATGAGTAGCATAATATCTAAATAATAACATCTACCAATTCAACTAGATACAAAGCTTATGATAACATAAAGATCACATCATGGGAGAGAGAGGTGAACCACATAGCTACCGATAGAGCCCTCAGCCCCGGGGGAGAACTACTCCCTCCTCATCATAGGAGACAGCAAGGTTGATGGAGATGGCGGTGAGGTCGATGGAGACGGCGGAGACGGCGATGGAGACCGATGGAGATGGCTCCGGGGGTACTTCCCCATCCCGGCAGGGTGCCGGAACAGAGACTTCTGTCCCCCGAAATTTGTCTTCGACGGCGACGGCGCTGCGGAACTGTTCTGGGAAAAACACCGATTCTTTTAGGGTTTTCCATCGGGAGGCTTCTTATAGGCAAAAGGGCGTCGTCAGAGGTGGACCAGGGGCTCCTCACCACAGGTGGGCGCGGCCAGGGCCTGGGCCGCGCCCCCTCATGGTGTGGCCAGCCTCTGGCCCCTCTCCGGCTCCCGTTTGGTCCTCGTCCTTCATCCGGGAAAAATAAGACTTCTGGAACTTGTTTCGTCCAATTCCGAGAATATTTCCTGTGTAGCTTTTCTGAAACACAAAAACAGCAGAAAACAGGGAACTGGCACTGTGGCATCTTGTTAGTAGGATAGTCCCGGAAATCGTATAAAAACACCATGAAGTGTAACGAAACACAAGGCAAATGGTGTAAAAACAAGCATGGAGCATCAAAAATTATAGATACGTTTGAGACGTATCAGAATCCCCAAGCTTAACTCCTGCTCGTCCTCGAGTAGGTAAGTGATAACAAAAGAAATAATTTTTGAGGTGACATGCACTATCATAATTTGATCAACGAGGTAGAGCATTGAGTGCTGAGATCAAAGAACTTAAAACATGGGCATAAAAGACATAATCTTGATTGAAGAAACTTAGCAACCATGTTATAACATGAAAAGAAACACAAAGGAAAGATCATGAAAATGAAACAATGAAAGTCATGTGTGTGTTTCAACCATATGGAAAACATAACAAATGGTTTCCAGCTTGTCCTTCATGAGTACAAGAAGACCCCTCCTATAGCAACGCATTTATGCGTAGCTAAATGTTCATACAGGCGTTGCTAGGGAGTTTACCAACGGATAAAAAAGCGTTGCATTTTTGGGCATTGCAAGGGTACAATGCAACACATATATGTGCGTTGGTAAATACTGGGATAACCGTTGCAACTAGCTACAAAATTGAAGCAACAATTATATGCGTTGGTAGAGTCATCATATACGTATTGAAAATTTTGTTTCACAAAATATTATTTTCTGAACCAAATGGTTTGATCATTGTAGAGAATGGTAGATCTTTTTTCATCGACAGAACATAGTTTCATGTGACATACCACAACTCTAAGTTTGTAGAATAAGAATGCACTGGAATCACGAATAATTATTTATTTATTATTGCAACACCATCCCATACACGAAAATAATTGAAGTGTAGATAAGTTACAATCTTGCATCAAAATATGATATTCTACCTAGTCATACGTATATACTTGTTTGGAATGGGAACCATTCCATACACGAAATCATCTGAAGAGTACACAATCTACAATTTTGCATCTTATATGTATTATCCTTCTACTATTCGGCCTAACATATCCAGAGCTGATATCCAAATAGTATGTCTTCCTGATGTATGCGACCTGCAAATACAAATTTCATTTTCAGTATCAAAGTGGGAAGTGTGAAGGGTATAGTGGATTCTAGTAAGTCCTTTGCTTAAAAATTTGTAGTTATGCTCACCTTGGTGGCATGCCAAAGCTAAATCAGAATGCAAGATATTTTGAAATAAAATATATCAGAAGGATCTGAGCAAATCCATGAAATACAAGATCAAAATCATTTTATTAACTAAATAAATGTTCAGCAGATCGATATTCTTAGTTAACTGATCGTTAGAATGTTCAATCAGCGTATCATAAATCTAAAGCCATAAGTAGAAGTTCACACATGTCGGACATTACAGAAATCCACGCTTCATTAATTGACTAGAGTTTGCATCAAGAGAAACATATAGGCATAAATTTTTATCTGTGAGGAAAGGAGTACTTATCATATTGGTAGTCTTGTGCACTTAGAATATTGAGAGCAACAAAGACATGTGAGATAACACTACCAGATATCCTTCGTACATTCCCAGTGTCCAACGCGGCCAATTCTTTTGTTGATGGCAGTACGGTACCACTCCCGCACATCAACGAAGCTATGGTACTGTTGTTGATTCTTCTGCATCCCCTCAAGCACAAGGAAGATATCGGGAACCTTATGCAACCAAGTGCTGATAAATTTGCACCTGTAAATATTAGCTATCAACATCTAACTGGGTGCAATTGAGCATACATCAAAGTAACACAAACATGGATTAAAGTTCTTGTAGGCTCATAGCAAAGAGACCAGCAGAAAGCTTTTAGATTCTTAAAAAAGAGGTAAAGGTTTCCTTACCAGCAGAACAAATCAATCTAAATTTGGATGCATTCCCGCTCAAAGATCGACCTGGGTTTGTGTTCCGTGTTCAGAATTCGAAGATGGACACAACTGCTCCCAGATAACTTGTAATCTAGTATGATGTAAAAGCCATCAACAAACTTGATTCGTAGCTAAGGCAATCACCATTATTCTCAAGCGTACCACATGAAATAGAAAAAGGTACTGGTCAGCTTGATTCTATACTGAATACATGAAAAAGTGAAAGTAAATCTATACTCAATACTTAAAAAACAAAAAAGATATATCTATACTGGATAATTGAAACGTAAAAGACATAAATTAGCTCGATCTGTATTGAATACAAAATCTGGACATATAACGTAGTATAAGGTGCAGCCAGTCGATGGAAACTGTGTCAGGATACCATCAAAGCATATAGTTGTAGTCTCCAAAAGAGTTTACTTGGAAAGCCACGAGATGCAAACCAGGCCAGAATCTGCAAATGAGTACGATATATAACCAATCCAAAGAGGAAAAAATATACCTGCACGCTATGAGCAGGGATACACAGAAATCCTTAAAAATTGATGAACACGAATAGTAGAGAGGAGTCTGACAAGAATAAGGCAAAATTGCACGTGGAACCTGAACCTATGTCATGTTCTTTTTTCCGCCGTGCCTCCTGTGTGCTTCAACTCGCCACCGTCGTGCCTCCTGTGTGCTTCAACTCGCCGCCACGGCTGCTCCGCAAATCACCACGCATTGAGTATCCAAGATCCACCATGGCTGCTCTAGGAGCAATTCGTGGATTTAGGGGATCCAATGGTATGTAAACGAGAATTTAAAATCGAATCATCCCTATGGACATCCTCGCTCCGAATCATACCAATAGGAAGCAAAGAATGGGAGGTCGCAGCGTGAGCCCAGTCACGGGCGCAGGAGGAACTGCTCGCCAATGAGCAATGGCCGAGCGGCGCCTAGGAGGGAGGCGGCTAGGTTTTGGGAGGCGAGGACCGGGACTGCCGGGTGCGGACGTGCGTTCGTGGCCGCGTCGCACGGATTGGTGGGTTTAAAGGATATACGTGCTTAGTGGGCTGGGCTAATAATATCCATTGCTTTCTGTGTATAGCAAACAACGGAATAGCCTGCAACATATACATGTGTATCTATGATGAATATTTGCAGCGAATATTTCAGGCGTTGCTACCTATGTATTGCAATAGTAGGGTTCTTGTTTTAGTAACCATATATGTAAGCATTGTGCGCTGGGATCAAAAGAACTTAAAACATGGGCATGAAAGATATAATCTTGATAGAAGAAACTTAGCAACCATGTTATAACATAAAAAAGAACACAAACAAAAGATCATGAAAAATAAAACAATGAAAGTCAAACGTGTGTTCAAATCATATGGAAAAATATACAAATGGTTTTCAGCTTGTCCTTCATGAGAGAGCAAAACATAAATGCATAGGACACTTTCAAGTTTAAGAGGGCGACTAGATATAAATAATTTGAGAACAAGTGAAACCAACAATATGAATCAATCAATGAAAACTTTGAGACAATACATATTATACTCAGAATGACAACTATGCTCTCTTAGACGATGCATAAAGATAGAAGGTGGTGACTCAACATAAAAGTAAAAGAAAGGCCCTTCGCGGAGGGAAGCAGTGATTGCAAGTTTTATAAACCTTCAAAAATTATGGTACTTACCGGCTTTAAGCTCTCATTGCCCCCATCATAGGCATCTTGAATGGTTAAAGTTAATGCGAATACACTTATGCTGCATATGCTTGACAAATCATAAGTTAAAAACCTCGTGTCCCGTGAAATACGAATACCCAAACCTCATGCTACTTTACTTAGAGTCCCAAGCAAGCTCTTGTCATTATAAGTATACATGTATCATCGAGAACCGCCAACGGGGTACCTTCATGCCCGATGACATGGAACAAGCCCACATCAAAATGACAGAATAAACAGACAATGAACACCTCGGCATCTCTTTTATTTACCATTGGTATAGCTTTTTATTGTGAGATGCGTCATCGAATGTTCACTATGGGCATGCTGTAAATTTCCACCATTATGCATGGCTTAGATTAGCGGCCCAGTCGTTTCTCTAACACATATACAAACTCTATGATCCCGCAAGATTCCCAATTCATTTCACACCGCGAGTATCCATAAACAAAAGATCATGATATCAACTCAAATGAAAGATTGTGCAATATTGAAAGCTTGCCCCATGACGGCATGGATGGGCTAATTTCCAACTTACAACTTGCAAGCATAACAACTCAACATAAGAGAGCCACAATGTCAAAATTTTAAAACGAGAAAAGTAAAGTGTGCCATCAGGTTCGTGAGAGCTTTACTGACCAATTTTCGCATAACACCAAAAAAAGTTTAATTTGAAGGATAGATAAAAGTAAGTCAAATGTACTTTGGAATAGCAAATTGCTAATAGGTATGTATGGTGGACACTCTTGGAACAACTTGGTTTTTAGGAGTTGGATGCACGAGTAGAGCTCATACTCAGTACAAAATGAGGGCTAGCAAAAGACTGGGAGCGGCCAACTAAGAGAGCAATAACGGCCATAATCATGCAGAGCGACAAAGCGGCATTAAAAGAAGCATAAGATGGCATCAAAAGTCAAAAACTAAATGATCATAGAGGCAATGGTGACTTTGTATGAGTCAAACATGTGTGAGCATTCACCAAGTCAACCCAAATAAAGCATCAAGGAGAAAACCAAAATAATGCTTCCAAATAATTAAAACAACGCATGATTTTTTCAAAGGCTCATTAAGCAATCTCAGTCATTTGAGACAAGTCATGCTACAGCCAAACCACTAAGCATACTATCAAAAAGACATCAAGCATGACATGCAAAAGCCTAGGCCGCAGTCTACACAAGCTCCTTTTTGTACCACTTTTTTTACATAAAGCTTTTTCTCTTTTCCAACACCATTCAAACCTTTTTGAGGAAACTCTTTTGATGAAAACCAACATGGACCAGAGGTCCAAATACACCTTGATGCAAATATAAAACTAGATCTGGATAAAAATCAAGGTGAAAAACAAAAGCTAAACGCAGTAGCAGAAAAAGAGAACACTCGTTGAACGATAAGAGTGAAAACTAGAGTGTTCTTGGCAATGAAAAATGGAGTTCATCTCCTCCAAAAAGAACATGATGTGATCTAACCATTTATTGCAGCAAACAAAGAAAAAGAAAACTCAAAGCAACAGTAAAGACGCTCCAAGAAAAATGCATAGTGCATGAAGCAATAAAAATATAGTGTTTTGAAAGGTGACCTGATTTTTGCCGATGAAGAAGGGGGTGCCTCGGGGGCATCCCCAAGCTTTGACGCTTGTACTTCTTGGATATTTCTTGGGGTGACATGGGCATCCCCAAGCTTGAGCTTTTGTCCATTCTTCATCTCATCTCATCATTCTCCAATCCCTACACTTGAAAACTTCCTTCATACAAAACTTCACACAATTCTATTAGCAACATTAGCATAAACATAATAATAAATCAACCCTTTTGGTTTAGGTTTCAACTCAAGCCTACCACATATTAAAGCATATACTACTGTAGCAACTTCCTCAAAAAGTTCCGTGATCAAAAGAACTCAAAAAGAAAGCGATCGAGAGGCAAACACAAATAGTGGCAGAAATCTGTCTAAACAGAACAGCTGACAATGGTCGATTTTTTAGAGGACCTTCTGTTGCTCAAATCGAAAAGTGCAAAACTAATGAAAGTTTGGATATAACCTGGGGCATATGCACAAGAAATCGCAGGTCCAGAAGATATTCTGAGAATTTTCACGAATGTTTACGGTGCAACACCGAAATCTGTTTCAGGACAGCAACATCCCCAAATCTTACCTCACTCAAATTAGAAGCTTCTCTTGGCACAACAATGAAATAAAAAGGATAAGGAGCGGTTATTACAGTAGTAATAACTTCAAAGACTCAAATAAAAGAAAAAGAACTGAATGTAAAAATATTGGGTTATCTCCCAAGAGTGCTTTTCTTTAACGCCTTTGAGCTAGGCGCCATAATATGTAAAAATGCTCATGTGGGCGCCATATAAGAACTTGAAGCAATAGAGAGCATCAAAAAGCAGATGTGAAAAACATTTAAATCTGAACCACTTCCTATGAAAAATAATCTTGTAAAGAGACAAATCATGAAAGCGCAAAGCAAAAAAGCATAGGAAGGCAAAACAATTATAACTTCAAGAATTGCAACATAAAGAGGGGAAACAAAATATTGTTGAGATCCATCAAACCATGTTTCCCTCTCTCATAATAACTTTCAGTAGCATCATGAATAGAATTAACAATATAACTATCACATAAAGCTTCCCTATCATGAACCACATGCATAAAAGAATTAATACTCCCCACATGAACAATCGTAGTAGGAGCAGATTCAACAGAATAATTATTCCCATCACCATAATCATCAAAAACAGGAGGCATATTGTAATCATAACTAATTTTCTCCTCAAAAGTAGGTGAACTGAAAACATTGTACTCATCATCATAGCCATCATAAACTAGAGGTTTAGTATCATCACAAGCTAGAGAACAGCTATTTCTCAAAGCATATTCATCAAACATATCATCATAAGAAGAAACATGGATAGTACTAATGGTACAACAATTATTAACCTTAAAATTGGTACCAAAAAGATTTTCAATATCAAAAGTAGAGTGCTTTTCCCAATCATGATCACTAACATAGGTAACAGGCATAGGAACATCATCCCAATCAGAATAATCATAATATATAGCAGGATCATAACGCTTAGGGGAAGGTACCGTGTCCTCTCGCCTTTTACTCCTCTTCTTCTTCTTCCACTTCTTACTCTTCTTACTCTCTCCTTTAGGAGGGAGAGACTTGAAGGGCATCTTCTCCACATATCCTTTAGGAGGGAAAGGCATCTTCTCCACATAATTTGGTTTACTGATAGGAACAATAGAAGAAACTTTGGAGGATTCCTCCTCTCTATTAATAAGATAAAAACATCTATTAGTCCTGTCGTAGCTTGGCAAATCATCATGTTTTATAAGATTTTGTATGTAAGAATTTTCGAGGCAATCTTTAGCACAATAGAGACGACAACCACGAAGGGTGCTATTAATATCAACATCTCTCATATCAACCAAAGAAATCTTCCTGGATATCTCTTCACAATTCAAAAACAAAGTAAGCTCATCATGCTGATTGAGAGTAATCTTGTCATCACAATACAAATTTGCGGAACTCATTCGATTAAATGGGCATTGAAAATTAAAGTGACCCTTTTTATCGCAAAGTTCACAAAGAAAAGGATAAAGCTCGCAAACCTTTTCACCAAGCTCATCTAGATCCCTGAGCCACATATTGGTTTCTTTATTCCCATGGGCGATGCAATAATCTTCCTTGTTGTGACTCTATTCACAAGGTCTATGTACTCCACAAAAATTAACATGCTTGTAGGAAATAGGACTTTCAGAGGTTCGAGCATGTTTATTGCAATCATCAATAACAATATCACTTTCTATGCAAGTGTCCTTAAAAGGTTCATGATACACGTCCCCGTTTCCTTTAGGAACATTCATATGGGAAGCAAAAGCTTTAAAGCAATCAACCATAATTTGAGGATCAAGACCATATTTAGCACTAAGCTCTTGAAAATCAACAGTTTCAGCGAAAGACTTAATGCAATCAAACTCGTAATTCATACCTGATCCTTTACCTTTGTCGCTATCCCAACCTTCAATATTGCTTTGAATTATTTCAAGCAGACCTCACTTGGTGTCGACATCCTTGCTTGTGAAAGACCCATCAAAGCATGCATCTAGATAGTCCTTGTAATATCCTGAAAGCCTTGCATAAAAATTATTAATAACAATATTACGGGGAAGATCATGAATAGGACATTTGTGCATTAGTAACTTCAATCTTCCCCATGCTTGGGCAATGCTTTCTCCCTCATGCGGATGAAAATTATAAATGTAATTCCTTTCTTTATAAACCTCACTAGAAGGATAGAATTTAGAATAAAAGAGAGGTACAATTTTCTCCCACTCAATAGGTCGGCCATCCTTTAGCGTTTTATACCATTCTGCAGCTCTGCCCTTTAGTGATAAAGAAAATAGCTTCCTCTTAACTTGGTTCATCGAAATACCTACACACTGGAACAACTCACATAATTCATGTATAAAGAGCAAATGATCACCGGGATGGACAGTTCCATCTCCTAGATAGCAGTTATTCATAGCACGTTTAACAATTTCCATAGGTATTTTAAAAGGATGAGGAGCACAAGCATCATTAGAAACATCACATATGGGAGATAAAATATCATTAGAGCAAACTTTCTCCACTAAAGCTGGGGAACTAAAAATATCATGCTTAACAAAACCAACTTCCCCAAGCTTAGACTTTTCTAAAATGGTGTTCAAAGCATTCATACTAACAAAACTATTAGCATGCGAATTAAGCTCCAAATGTTTTTCAATTTTCTCTTCAAATCTAAACTCAGAAAAAAAGACTAAAGAACTCTTTATTTTCCATTAAGCCTAACTAGTGAAAATAAAAACAAGAAACAAAAAGATATAATTGCAGAATCTAAAGGAAATAACTCCGAGAACTCACCAGCAACTAAAAGACTTAGTAACCACAATATGAGTACCTTTTACCTTACCTCCCCGGCAATGGCGCCAGAAAAGAGCTTGATGTCTACGCACGCATCTGTTCTTGTAGACAGTGTTGGGCCTTCAAGTGCAGAGGTTTGTAGAACAGCAGCAAGTTTCCCTTAAGTGGATCACCCAAGGTTTATCAAACTCAGGGAGGAAGAGGTCAAAGCTATCCCTCTCAAACAACCCTGCAATTATGATACAGAAAGTCTCTTGTGTCCCCAACACACCCAATACACTTGTCAGATGTATAGGTGCACTAGTTCGGCGAAGAGATAGTGAAATACAAGTGGTAGTGATGATTATAAGTAGTAAATGTAATCTGAAATAAATATCGCTCTGAGCAAACATGTAACAAAACAGGAAGTAAATGGTGTGCAATGCTTGGAAACAAGGCCTAGGGATCATACTTTCACTAGTGGACACACTCCCAACAAATAAAACATAATTGAACCAATAGATACTATCATCAATATGCAACTCAAGACAATTCTCCAATGGAAAACATACACTAATCATGCATAGGGCTACGAAGCACTCCTCAAAGTCCGTATGTACCCAAACTAGATTGTCCCACACTATCACCGTGAATGCACTAGATGGTTCCAACAAACACCAACATTTCATAGAGACATTAACCAAAAAGATGCACATGATGCACATACTAGTCACCTTTACACCATGATACGAGGTATCTCCGGAGAGTACAATAATAAAGCATAGGAGTAGCATAATATCTAAATAATAACATCTACCAATTCAACTAGATACAAAGCTCACGATCACATAAAGATCACATCATGGGAGAGAGAGGTGAACCACATAGCTACCGGTAGAGCCCTCAGCCCCGGGGGAGAACTACTCCCTCCTCATCATAGGAGACAGCAAGGTTGATGGAGATGGCGGTGAGGTCGATGGAGACGGCAGAGACGGCGATGGAGACCGATGGAGATGGCTCCGGGGGCACTTCCCCGTCCCAGCAGGGTGCCGAAACAGAGACTTCTGTCCCCCAAAATTTGTCTTCGACGGCGGTGGCGCTGCGGAACTATTCTGGGAAAAACGCCGATTCTTTTAGGGTTTTCGGTCGGGAGGCTTCTTATAGGCGAAAGGGCATCATCAGAGGTGGACCAGGGGCTCCTCACCACAGGTGGGCATGGCCAGGGCCTGGGCCGCACCCCCTCATGGTGTGGCCAGCCTCTGGCCCCTCTCCGGCTCCCGTTTGGTCCTCGTCCTCGTCCGGGAAAAATAAGACTTCTGGAACTTGTTTCATCCAATTCCGAGAATATTTCCTGTGTAGCTTTTCTAAAACACAAAAATAGCAGAAAATAGGGAACTTGCACTATGGCATCTTGTTAGTAGGTTAGTCCCAGAAATCACATAAAAATGCCACGAAGTGTAACGAAACACAAGGCAAATGGTGTAAAAACAAGCATGGAGCATCAAAAATTATAGATACGTTTGAGACGTATCACAAGGCCGGTAAGTCCCATGAGCTGATGAAACAAGTGTGCAATCTTGAAGATGAAGTGTCGAGTCTCGTGGCTAAAATCGCGCATTTTGAGGAATGCGAATCTTTTCTGATTGGTATCATCGAATCTGTTTGCGAGATGCTACTGTGTAAGTCTTTCGAGAGCCTCTTCTCTTTGTTTTTGCTCTGGCTTGCTGCGTGCTAACTTATTGCTTGCACCGTAGGTACTTGTCTTGATCTTGCTGGCGAATCGTGCTGGGTTTCAAAAATCTGCTCAAGGGACTGAGAGCTTGTGGTCGAATCTCCATCGTTGTCGCGCCATCGTGCTTCTTCAGGATCGTGCACAGCATATTGGCGAGGCTGTTGATGGTTGTCGCATGTCACTGACAACCATGTACTCTGTCATGTTGCCTCGCAATGCTATGCCGAGGGATTTTAGGCAACTACTTGAAACTTTCCGGACGAGCCGGCGGGTTCATCTCCTTATAAAACTAAACTTGATTGCGGGTGCTAATTTTGCTCTTGGATGGATGCGAAAATGGCATCCGAGACTTGATTATGACCGCATGTCCCAGAATTTGCCTCCAGGATGAGCTATGGTTGGAGTTCATATGGACGCGATACTAGAGCCAGCGAAAAGGATCATCTCGAGGTTACTGCAAGAGGACGCAAGGTTTTTCCGCGAGTACCATTACTTGAATCCTTTTAATGTGGATGACTCAGATCCGCCTGCACCGTAGTTTTGATGTGTATATTTTTATGATTCGCGAGAGTGTTTTTCCCTGGGCTGTTGCCCGAGGGATTTTTTTTGTACTCAAGGCGTTTTGTGGGTGTTGGCGTTTGCCGCGTTTAGACATGTAAACTCGAATGTGAGGAACTTGTTTTATTATACTTTGTAATGTAAGATACACGGGATGACCCAAGAGATCCGGCCAGTGACCTGTGTTCTGGATCTAGAGGGCATTGCCCTGGAATAACTCGTGGCTTTTACAGTCTTATTTTCCTACTCGACTAATTTGTATGTCTTGTTTCTCATGTTGCTTGAGTCTTCTCTTCTTCTCCTACAGTCTTCTCTTGTTCGGGTAGCTCTACCCGAGGTTTCTTTACTTCTGGTTCCTTGAGGTTTCCTTCGAGTTGCCGTGTTTCTTCTTTAATCGTGCTTTTTGCTTTGCCGTTAGGTTCTCTGTAGCTTGCCATCATGCCGAAATTTTGGGCCATCTTATGAAACTCCTTGTCGCATAGATCAGATAACTCGAAGCTTCCCTTTACTGTAATAATTCCTTTGGGTCCTGATACGTCTCCAACGTATCTATAATTTTTGATGCTCCATGCTTGTTTTTACACCATTTGCCTAATGTTTCATTACACTTCGTGGCACTTTTATGCATTTTCTAGAACTAACCTATTAACAAGTCGCCACAGTGCCAGTTCCCTATTTTCTGATGTTTTTGTGTTTCAGAAAAGCTACACAAGAAATATTCTCGGAATTGGACGAAACAAGTTCTTGAAGTCTTATTTTTCCCGGAAGCTTCTAGAGATCCAAAGAGGATACAAAGTGGGGCCACGAGGTGGCCTCATACCAGGGCGGCGCGGCCCAGCCCCTGGCCACGCCCCCTATGTCTGAGGACGCCTCGGTCCACTCCTGACGCTGCCCCTTCGCCTTTAAAGACCCCCCGACGGGAAAAACCTAAGTACCTGATCAATTTTCTAGAAACACATCGCGATCCGCCGCCATCGTCGACCCGAGATCGGGAGAGTCCAGAAGCTCTTCCTGGTACCCTGCCAGAGAGGAGAATCGCCACCGGAAGTCTTCTTCATCGCCATGCTTGCCTCCGGAGCGATGAGTGAGTAGTCTACCTTAGACTATGGGTCCATAGCAGTAGCTAGATGGTTGTCTCCTCCACCATGTGCTTCATGTTAAGATCTCATGAGCTGCCCTACATGATTGAGATCACCGTTATGTAATTCTACATGTTTGGTTTGTTGGGATCCGATGAATATTGGTGTTATGATTGAGTTGCTATACTGAAATATATCTTACATTATCTCTATGTTGTTTATGATCTTGCATGTTCTCCGTTGTTAGTAGCTATCTTGGCTGAGTAGTTGCTAGTGACTCCAAGAGGGGGTATTTATGCTCGATAGTGGGTTCATGCCTCTATTTAATCTGGGGAAGTGACAGAAAACTCTAAGGTTATAGATGTGCTATTGCTACTAGGGAGAAAACAATATTCATATGCTCAAGGGCATATGCTTTGTTTACATTACACACTTTGCTTAATGCAATTATCTGTTGTTCGCAACTTAATACTCATGGGGTGTTCAGACGATATCTCCGTGAGTGGATTATTAGTCATAGATGCAGTTGGATGGCGGTCTATGTATTTTGTTGTAATGCCCAGAGTAAATCGCATAGTGATCTTCTTGACATATCACGTTATCTTTATTCTATCAATTGCCCAACTGTAATTTGTTTACCCAGCATGTATTATTTATCTTATGGAGAGACACCACTAGTGAACTGTGGACCCTGGTCCTATTTCCATCATATTCCTATCACGTGTTTACTTTATTCGCATACTCTACTATTTTCCACTCGATACGCTCATACCCTTTGTTTCAAGCAAACCGGTGAGATTGACAACCTCATCGCAAGTTGGGAACAAAGTACTTGGTTGTGTGTGTGCAGGTTCCATGTTGCTACTGGCTGAAGATGAGTCAACAAGAATGGTAAACGGCGCCCTTGTTGGAGTGTTATTAAGCCAGTCCGCATCACCTTCAGTTGTACTGTCTGCTCTTCTCATGATCGATTAAACCTTGGTTTCTTACTGAGGGAAAATACTTGCTGCTGTGCTCATCATACTTTCCGCTTGGAGTTTCCCAACTGCCTGGCTACAATAATCATTAACTACATGCTAGACATCAAGCCCTTTTTTGGCGCCGTTGCCGGGGAAGAAGTGGAAGACCTCTGCAAGGGGAGTTTTTCGCACACACATCCTTTACTTTGTTTTATTGTTTTGCTTTACTTTATTTATTTTTACCTACATCGTTTTTTATCAAAAACCCAAAAAAATTAGAATCCTTGGTAGTTGTTATTTCTTTACTTTAGTTCATTATGTTGTTCCCTAAGTATGTTTTGGAGGACCTCTCAGTAGGTAGTGGTTCAATTATTGGAAAGGATAACATTGAGGAGTTCTTTAATCACATTAGTATGCATAAAGAAGTTGAGGAAAAGTCTTTGGTTGAGCTTGCTCCTAGTTATGAAGTTGCTTCTGTCTATTTAGTTCACATGTTAGAAGCTAGGTTTGCTAACCTTAATCCTTTTTTGCAATACATGTTCCTTAAGCTTCATGAAATTGAAGATCCTGAAAACAAAGCTTTCATTTTGGAAACTATGCGCTTAGAATTTAAAGATGTTGCCAATGAGGCTAGAATTTTTTTTAAGAAATTTAATAAGCTTGGCTCACCTGTAGCGGTTGTTGGTACACCCAATTAAGATTTTAGAGTGCCAATACCTTATAAACTTGTAGGACTTCATGATGTTTGGGAAAATAATTCTAGTTGGATTTGTCCTGAGAATCCTTTCAATGAAAGTAGTGTACCAAAGCGTGATCATAAAGGATCTTCAAAAACTCATTTGGACATAATTCCTTTCATTGTTGAAAAGACTCCTATTGTAGATCCTAATGCTTCTTTCATAATTACTTGATTCGCAATTTTCTGCGCCTAGCTCAAAGGCGTTAAAGAAAAGCACTCTTGGGAGATAACCCAATGTTTTATTTTTAGTAATTTTTCTTTTATTTGAGTCTTGGAAGTCATTACTACTGTAATGACCACTCCTTATTATTTTTATTTCATTGTTGTGCCAAGAGAAGCCTCTAATTTGAGTGAGGTAAAGATTTGGGGATGTTGCTGTCCTGGAACTGTTTTCAGTGCTGCACCGTAAAAATTCGTAAAAATTCTCTGTATATCTTTTGGACCTGCGATTTCTTGTGCATATGCCCCAGGTTATATCCAAACTTTCATTAGTTGAACACTTTTTTATTTGAGCAACAGAACATACATCAAAATTTCGACCTTTGTCAGCTGTTCTGTTTTGACAGATTTCTGCCAATATTTGTGTTTGCCGCTTTATCGCTTTCTTTTGAGTTCTTTTGATCACGGAACTTTTGGGGAACTTGCTACAGTAGTATATGCTATATATGTGGTGGTTTTAGATTGAAACCTGAAGCAAAAAGAGGTTGATTATATGTTATGCCTACACTAATGTTGCTAATAGATTTGTGTTTAGTTTTGTATGAAGGAAGTTTTCAATTGTAGGGATTGGAGAATGATGAGATGAGTTGAAGAATGGACAAAAGCTCAAGCTTGGGGATGCCCATGCATCACCCCAAGAAATATCCAAGAAGTACAAGCGTCAAAGCTTGGGGATGCCCCTGAGGCACCCCTTCTTCATCGGCAAAAATTAGGTCACCTTTCAAGACACTATATTTTTATTGCTTCATGCACTATGTGTTTTTCTTGGAGCGTCAGTTGTTTTAGTTTTCTTTATTAGTTTAGTTTTGTTTGCTACAATAAATGGTTGGACCCCAACAAATTTCTTTTGGAGAAGTTGCCTTGCTTTTCATTTGCCAAGAACGCTCTAGTTTTCACTCTTATAAAAAACTGAGTGTTCTTCTTTTTCTGCTACTGCTTTTGGTTTTCGTTTTCACCTTGATTTGCATTCAGATCTTCTTACATTTATTTATCAAGGTGTATTTTTGCCTCTGGACCATGTTGGTTTTCCTCAAAAGAGTTGGATTAAAAAGTTTGAATGGTGTTGGAAAAGAGAAAAAGCTTTATGCAAAAAAGTGGTACTAGAAGGAGCTTGTGTAGACTGCGGCTTAGGCTTTTGCATGTCATGCTTGATGTCTTTTTGATAGTATGCTTAGTGGTCTTGCTGTAGCATGACTTGTCTCAAATAACTGAGATTGCTTAATGAGCCTTTGAAAAAATCATGCGTTTGTTTTTATCGTTTGGAAGCATTATTTTGGTTTTCTCTTTGATGCTTTATTTGGGTTGACTTGGCGCATGCTCACACATGTTAGACTCATACAAAGTCGCCAATAGCCTCTATGATCATTTACTTTTTGACTTTTGATGCCATCTTATGCTTCTTTTAATGTCGCTTTGTCGCTTTGCATGATTATGGCCATTATTGCTCTCTTAGTTGGTCGCTCCCAGTCTTTTGCTAGCCCTCGCCTTGTACTGAGTATGAGCTCTACTCATGCATCCAACTCCTAAAAACCAAGTTATTCCAAAGTGTCCACCATACATACCTACTAGCAATTTGCTATTCCAAGTAAATTTGACTTGCTTTTATTTTCTCTTCAAATTAAACTCTTACCAGTGTTATGCGAAAATTGGTCAGCAAAGCTCTCATGAACCAGAAGCCACACTTTACTTTTTCCTATTCTTAAAAATTTGACATTGTGGTCTCTTATGTTGAGTTGTTATGCTTGCAAGTTGTAAGTTGGAGACTAGCCGAGCCATGCAGTCATGGGCAAGCTTTCAACATTGCACTTCTTATTTGAGTTGATATCGTGATCTTTTGTTTATGGATGCCCGTGGTGTGAAATGAATTGGGAATCTTGCGGGGATCATGGAGTTTGTATATGTGTTAGGGAAACGCCTGGGCCGCCAATCTAAGCCATGCATAATTCATGGTGGAAATTTGCAGCATACCCATAGTGGACATTCGACGATGCATCTCAAAATAAAAAGCTAAACAAATGGTAAATAAAAAAGATATCGAGGTGTTCATTGTCTGCCTGTCCTGTCATTTTGATGTGGGCTTGTTCCATGTCATCGGGCACGGAGGTACCCCGTTGGCGGTTCTCGATGATACGCATATACTTACAATGACAAGAGCCTTGCATGGGACTCTAAGTAAAGTAGCATGAGGTTTGGGTACTCGTATTCACGGGACACGAGGTTTTCAACTTATGATTTGTCAAGCATATGCATCATAATTGTTCTCGCATTAACTTTAACCATTCAAGATGCTTATGATGGGGGCAATGAGAGCTCAAAGCCGGTAAGTAACATAATTTTTGAAGGTTATAAAAAACTTGCAATCACTGCTTCCCTCCGCGAAGGGCCTTTCTTTTACTTTTATGTTGAGTCACCACCTTCTATCTTTATGCACCATTAAGAGAGCATAGTTGTCATTCTTAGTATAATGTGCATTGTCCCAAAGTTTTCATTGATTGATTCATATTGTTGGTTTCACTTGTTCTCAAATTATTTGTATCTAGTCGCCCTCTTAAACTTGAAGGTGTCCTATGCATTTATGTTTTGCTCTCTTTGAAGGACAAGCTGAAAACCATTTGTATGTTTTTCCTTATGATTTGAACACACGTTTGACTTTCATTGTTTCATTTTCATGATCTTTTGTTTGTGTTCATTTTCATGTTTATAACATGGTTGCTAAGTTTCTATTGTCAAGATTATATGTTTCATGCCCATGTTTTAAGTTTCTTATGATCCTAGCTCACAAATGCTTACATAGATGATCAAGATTGTGTAGGTGCATGTCACCTCAAAAATTATTTCTTTTGTTATCACTTACCTACTTGAGGACGAGCAAGAGTTAAGCTTGGGGATGCTGATACGTCTCCAACGTATCTATAGTTTTTTATGCTCCATGCTTGTTTTTACACCATTTGCCTAATATTTCATTACACTTCGTGGCACTTTTATGCATTTTCCGGAACTAACCTATTAACAAGTCGCCACAGTGCCAGTTCCCTATTTTCTGCTATTTTTGTGTTTCAGAAAAGCTACACAGGAAATATTCTCAGAATTGGACGAAACAAGTTCCTGAAGTCTTATTTTTCCCGGAAGCTTCCAGAGATCCGAAGAGGAGACGGAGTGGGGCCATGAGGTGGCCTCACACCAGGGCGGCGCGGCCCAGCCCCTGGCTGCGCCCGCTACGTGTGAGGATGCCTCGGTCCACTCCTGACGCTGCCCCTTCGCCTATAAAGACCCCCCGACGGGAAAAACCTAAGTACCCGACAAATTTTCCAGAAACACATCGCGATCCACCGCCGTCGTCGACCCGAGATCGGGAGGGTCTAGAAGCTCTTCCCGGCACCCTACCGGAGAGGGGAATCGCCACCGGAAGTCTTCTTCATCGCCATGCTTGCCTCCGGAGCGATGAGTGAGTAGTCTACCTTGGACTATGGGTCCATAGCAGTAGCTAGATGGTTGTCTCCTCCACCATGTGCTTCATGTCTAGATCTCTTGAGCTGCCCTACATGATTGAGATCACCGTTATGTAAGTCTACATGTTTGGTTTGTTGGGATCCGATGAATATTGGTGTTATGATTGAGTTGCTATACTGAAATATATCTTATGTTATCTCTATGTTATTTATGATCTTGCATGCTCTCCGTTGTTAGTAGCTATCTTGGCCGAGTAGTTGCTAGTGACTCCAAGAGGGGGTATTTATGCTCGATAGTGGGTTCATGCCTGTATTTAATCTGGGGGAGTGACAGAAACCTCTAAGGTTGTAGATGTGCTGTTGCTACTAGGGAGAAAACAACATTCATATGCTCAAGGGCATATGCTTTGTTTACATTACACACTTTGCTTAATGCAATTATTTGTTGTTCGCAACTTAATACTCATGGGGTGTTCGGACGATATCTCCGTGAGTGGATTATTAGTCATAGATGCAGTTGGATGGCGGTCTATGTATTTTGTTGTAATGCCCAGAGTAAATCGCATAGTGATCTTCTTGACATATCACATTATCTTTATTCTATCAATTGCCCAACTGTAATTTGTTTACCCAGCATGTGTTATTTATCTTATGGAGAGACACCACTAGTGTACTGTGGACCCCGGTCCTATTTCCATCATATTGCTATCACCTGTTTACTTTATTCGCATACTCTACTATTTTTCACTCGATACGCTCATACCCTTTGTTTCAAGCAAACCGGTGAGATTGACAACCTCATCGCAAGTTGTGAACAAAGTACGTGGTTGTGTGTGTGCAGGTTCCACATTGCTACTGGCTGAAGATGAGTCAACAAGAATCGTAAACGGCGCCCTTGTTGGAGTGTTATTAAGCCAGTCCGCATCACCTTCAGTTGTACTGTCTGCTCTTCTCCTGATCGATTAAACCTTGGTTTCTTACTGAGGGAAAAGACTTGCTGCTGTGCTCATCATACTTTCCGCTTAGAGTTTCCCAACTACCTGGCCACAATAATCATTAACTACACGCCAGACATCAGGTCCTGGCATTTTTAGTACCAGGTAAGTTTAGTGAGGTACTGCCTTGAATCGCAAAAATGCTGGTCTCCCGAGGATCGCATGATATTGTGATGGCCAGTCCATGACTTCGAAGTCGAGTTTCTCCCTTCTATAGTTTTGTCGATTTTCGAAGCAGACGTTGAGTGCTATTCGACCAAGTGGATAGTTAGCACTTCCTGGGACTATTCCATGGAAGGAGCAATCAGTTGGTTTCAGGAACTCCAATGAAATGTGCATTGCCCTTAAGGTCTTTGCGTATGTGAGATTTATCCCACTTCCTGCATCCATGAATATTCTGCCGACATCATAGGTCCCAATTTGAGCTTTGAGTACCAAGGGCACGTTTCCTGTCCAAGGCACTGTTATTGGGTGATCATCTCTGCTAAATTCCATGGGTTGCTCTGACCAATGCAGGTATTCCGTTGTTGCTGGAGGTGAAGTTATTGCGAGGTTGATTTGTCGAGTTATGCTTTTCTCCTCTTTGTTCGATTTGGGCACTGGCTGTATCATTGCTGTAATGTGTCCCTTAGATGGAACATATCCATTGTCATCGTCGCGTCCCTGGTTTGGTTGATCTTGGCCTTTGAGAGCTCCACTGTTTCCTTGTTGGGTTGCAGGTGCGTTGCTTGTGTTTCCTTCATATCCCTGCCATTTTGCCTCGGCTTGCTTGTTGAGTGCTGCTTCCTGCAGTTTCAAGAACATAGTACAATCTTTCATTGCGTGTCTGGATACTCGTTTCCCATCGACAAACGCAGAATGAATATGACATGGTCCATTGAGCATGTCTTCTGGTGACGGGTTGTACTCTCTGGACTCCCTTGGTTGAAACTTTTTGTAGTCTTCTTTGTCATAGCTACGGTATCCCAAACTTTTATGGTCGTTGCTTTGGTAGCTGTTGTCTTTGTATCCTGCGGCTACTTGGCTATGAGAGCCGTAGTTGTCGTAATTGCGGGATCTTCTTCGTTGACCTCCATATCTGTTTCCTCTATCATCCTCTGGTGATCGCGTGCGCTTATTGTTGCACGCATCTTCTCCATCTACAAATCTGTTTGCTACATCCATTAGATCTGACACTGTTTTCGGCTTGATCCTGCCCATCTCTTCGACTAGGTCTCCTTACCATAACCCGACTATGAATGTGTCTATTGCTCTTTCATCCAAGACTTTGACTGCCGAATTTTTGATTATACTCCACCTTTGGATGTATGCCCTTAATGTCTCCCCGCGTTGTTGCACGTAGGCCTTGACTTCTTCTATGGATGCTGGCCGCTTGTATGTCGACTTGAAGTTACTCATAAATTGTTTTGTGAGCTCCTCCCAACTTCCAATTGTTTCCTCGCCTAGTTTGCTTAATCATGACCTTGCTACGCCGGTGAGGTGTAGTTGCAAACTTTGCATTGTTGTTTCCCTGGTTCCTCCTAATATTTGCACTGCTTGTAGGTAGTCTGAAAGCCATGACTATGGCTCCTGAGATCCATCGTATTTTTGCTGGTCATGCGGTAGTTTGAAACCTTTGGGTACTGGCGTGATGCGAACCCTATGGGTAAAGCATGGCGCCCCCATTCCCTTTTCATCGTCTTCGTGGTCATGCATTCTATTAGGAGTTCTGGATCGTCGGGCTCCCTTGTTCTTTGGACTGTTGTATCATCCTGGCAACGGCGTCCTAGATCGTCGACTTCCACTTTTATGCCGAGGACTGTTGTGACGGCGTGGTGATCTTGATTTATGGGTTCCTTTGTTGCGATGCGCCTCCTCCTCTTTTGCTGATAATTTGTTGCCTACCATCTTCAACCCATTTAATGTTGCACGGTGCATATGTTCCCTCGGGTCTCCTGGATTTGGTCGTGTTGTATATAGGTATGCTTGAGCTGCCACCAGTGCTGCCTCAGGAGTTTTTGGTATAATATTTCCTTGCTTGTCGACCGATAGGAAAGACGAGTCGAGGTTTTTGGAGATGCTTTGTCTTTCTGAGTACTCAAGATTTTCGTATCTTGATCCATGTCGATGATGCCTTCTGTTTGTGTATGATGCGTTGCTACGTGCTCTGCAAGCAGCATCACTTGCTGCAATAGCTGAGTCCTTCCTTTTCTGTATTTCAATCCTCTCCTTTGCTAATTGCTTCGCCTGCTGCCTTAGGGCGTAATGGTATCCCAGAAGCATGTTTTTGCTGGAATTTATTGGTATTGGCGTGCCGTGCTCTACGGCTGTTTTGATTGTTCTCCACTCATCGACTAATAGTCGAACTTTTTCCCTTGTTGTGAGAGAGTCTACGGTTTCTCCTTCTGCTAAGTGGTTTGCTCCTCTGTTTATGTTTGCTGGATTAAGCACTGGATTGTTATTTTCGTCGAGTTCTTCTGAATTGTCTTCTGTGATGGCGAGTATCTGGCATCGATTGTCAAATTTGCCGTTGTAACTTGAGAAGATTGAATTGTCATCTTCAGAAAGTTCTAATCCTATCTTCCAGGTGTCTGTTGATTGATCTGAGGTGTCATCGTGGTAGATCATGAGATCTTCGAGTTGCGCTTCTAAGTCGAGATTCTGCATAGTTTCGTTGCCTCCTGCGATTTTTCCTTCTTTTTCTTCTGCCAATCTGACTGGCAAGTTTACCTCACTGGAAGAGCCTTCTGATGATTCTGACATTGCTACTGTCTCGGGCTCACTTGCCGATGGATCCGATTTCATCGGATCTGAAAGGCAAATCGAACCTAGTGATCCGACGTGAAAATTTAGACTTCCGATCGTCAAATCCACATCTTGATCCATACTCTCGAATACTTGCGTGAAACTTGACTGGTGAGGTTGAAAATCAACGGTTCCGAAGGGTATCTGAATTTCATCGACTTGCGGACTGCTATTGGCTGAAAGCGAAAAAGGCATCGAAATCATAATTCCAACACCCAGAGTCCCCACGGTCGGCGCCAATTGATGAGGGTTAACTCGACAGATGTCCTATATGAAGGACTTAGGATTGGGGAGACAGGGCATCGGATGAACTCAAAGGTAAACTCAGTCAAACAAGGTGGCTATGAAAGTAAACGTGGGTGTAGAACCTGGCTTGCTTTCAATCTGTCCCACACCGTCCCCTCCTGGCCCCTTTATATAGGTGGCCATGTCTCAAGGATCAGGTGGGATCCGATATAGATTACAATATCGATATACGACATGAACTCGTATTTCGACTAATATTACAATTGGGCCTAGCTTAACGGGCCTCAGGGGTACTCAACTGACGGGCTCTATTAACTATACCCTTGTCACTGGGTAAACAAATTACAGTTGGGCAATTGATAGAATAAAGATAACGTGAATATGTCAAGAGGATCACTATGAGATTTACTCTGGGCATTACAACAAGATACATAGACCGCCATCCAACTGCATCTATGACTAATAATCCACCCGTGGGGAATCAATCCGAGAACCCCACAAGTATTAAGTTGCAAACAACAGATAACTGCACTAAGCAAAGTGTGTAATGTAAACAAAGCATATGCCCTTGGACATAAGAATGTTGTTTTCTCCCTAGTGGCAACAGCACATCTACAACCTTAGAGGTTTCTGTCACTCCCCCAGATTAAATAGAGGCATGAACCCACTATCGAGCATAAATACCCCCTCTTGGAGTCACTAGCAACTACTCGGCCATGATAGCTACTAACAACGGAGAGCATGCAAGATCATAAACAACACAGAGATAACATAAGATAATATTCAGCACATCAACTCAATCATAACACCAATATTCATCGGATCCCAACAAACACAACATGTAGAATTACACAACGGTGATCTCGATCATGTAAGGCAGCTCACGAGATCTAAACATGAAGCACATGGTGGAGAAGACAACCAACTAGCTACTGCTATGGACCCATAGTCCAAGGTAGACTACTCACTCATCGCGCCGGAAGCAAGCATGGCGATGAAGAAGACCTCCAGTGGTGATTCCCCTCTCCGGCAGGGTGCCAAGAAGAGCTTCTAGACCCTCCCGATCTCGGGTCGACGACGGCGGCGGATCGCGATGTGTTTCTGGAAAATTGATCGGGTACTTAGGTTTTTCCCGTCGGGGGGTCTTTATAGGCAAAGGGGCATCGTCAGAAGTGAACCGAGGCGGTCTCACACATAGGGGGCGCGGCCAGGGCCTGGGCCACGCCGCCCTACTGTGTGGCCGGCCTGTGGCCCCTCTCCGTCTCCTCTTTCGGTTCTCTGGAAGCTTTGGTAAATTTCTGGATGTCTGGCTTTTGTTTCATCCAATTCCGAGAATATTTCCTGTGTAACTTTTCTGAAACACAAAAACAGCAGAAAATAGGGAACTGGCACTATGATATCTCATTAATAGGTTAGTTCCGGAAAATGCATAAAAATGCCACGAAGTGTAAAGAAACACTAAGCAAATGGTGTACAAACAAGCATGGAGCATCAAAAATTATAGATACGTTTGAGACATATCAACGACGATCCGTTCCCATGGTCTATTAATAAAGTAGGCACAAAATATACTCCAACACGACTACTTATTACAGATAGCATGAGAAAGACCAACTAGGAAAAGAGATTACATAAAGGGAGAATGTAATGAAAGTGCACTTCAGCTTCGTACTCCTTCTGGCACTGGGTGCCGTCGTAGATCCTCATGTTGAACTTTGACGTACCGATGTGGAAGACAAAAGTCATGAAGAAGCCTTGGTGGAGGTCATGGTCTTCTGCAAACTGCGGCCAGCCGCCCTTGAAGTACATCTCGCCGGCCCCATCGTACCAAACCTCCACTTCATAGGGAGTTCCTCCCCCAGAGTGTTCACGAAGAACCGCTTCTCACAATTCTCGCCCGTCCATGAACTTGGTGAACTTCAGCGGCACCCGCTGAATCTCACAGCACTGAGCGCCGGTGATGCAGAAGAAGGAGTACACTCTGGGCGGAGGAGGAGAAGCATTATGAGGAGGAACGCTCGGACCTAGCGCAGCAGAGGAAACCTTGGGCTTATTCTTGCTTCCCACCGGGCGGCCGGGGCGCCGCTTCGTTGGAGCAGACGACGAGGCTGCCACAGCTGGGATCGTAGGCTTGTTCTTACTACCGCGGGGGCGGCCGCGACCTCATTTCTCCACCGGGGTGCCAATGTTCAGACGCGATCCACCTGCATCAGCCATGGAGACAAGTGTTGGGAAGGAAAAACCCTAGATGCGATGAGGAAGAGGAAGATGATGCGGCGGAGGAAGAGACTAATGAATGAATTAGGGTTTTTTACCCTCACCAAATGTGCTTTATTTATAAGAACACACTAATGGGCCTTTGCAGAAGCAAGGTCCAAAGTATATCTACGGGCTTTTATATTATGCCCAGAGCAGACGATAAAGAAGCATCAACGTATCAAGAGAAAGGATACGTACAAAAAAAAGAGAAGGAAAAAAAGGGGGAAGTATCTATCAAGAAGCACAGCGTACCTCGTCTTGGACTCGGGGGCTTACGTCATAAGAAAAGAAGAGGAGAATCATTAAGTACGAATCATATCGCAAGAGACTGTATATGGAACAGGTATGACTATATTTTTGAGCCTATATCCAAAAAAAATCGGCTATAGCCTCGGAGGCTACTCCCATCGGGAGCGCTGTCGCGCACCCGATAGAAAGAAGTCGACAAAAGAAAAATGGAAAATTGAAGCCAATAATAAAGAACCAGCTGGTAGACAAGTGGTTTAGGTGCAATCGGCTACATTTCGTCAACAACGAACTTCGACTACATTGTCGACAAAATAAAGATCGATTACTCATATCGGGAGTTATTTATGAGAGTTAAAAAGGATAACTCGGTTATTTTGTATATTGAAACAGTCAAACAAGGCTACGACATATGATTCTCGAGTTGCGTCATCGCGACAAAACTTGAATGCCGTGATTGAAATATATCATGAAGGTAAGACCCCAGGATCCGTCCTATGTGGCCTGGTATACGCACATGGATGCGCTCTGCTGGAACTTATCCGTGTCTACGACGCGAAGAAATCCTGGTGGACGCACTGGGTACCCTGAGAACTACTGGGATTCATTCTTTGTAAGTCCTAAATGCGGCAAAAGAATGGGTTTGACCGGTTTCCCGAATTCAAGTCCAAGGGGATTGAATTTGAAGTAGGTGACAAGTATCTGTTCCGGCAGTTAACTGGCCTCTTGATCCGTCAGAGTTGTCAGGCTTGTTCATCCAAACCCCTTGTGAGACATTATAATAAAAAGATAAGTCAAAAGACCAAGTCAAAGATTTGAAGATATGAAGAAGTCAAGTATTGATCAAGTCGATGATTTGAAAGATCTGAGATTCAACCCGAATCTGCAATTCTGGTAGAATCTCGGGGGCTACTGACAAGGGTATAGATAATAGAGCCCGTCGGTTGAGTACCCTTGAGGCCCGTTAAGCTAGGCTCAATTGTAACGCTAGTCAAAATACGAGTTCATGTCGTATGTCGATATTGTAATCTGTATCGGATCCCTCCCGATCCTCGAGACCTGGCCACCTATATATAGGGGCCAGGAGAGGACGATGAGGGACAGATTAAGAGTAAGCCAAATTTCACCCTACGTTTACTTTCGATACACACCTTGTTTGGCTGATTTTACCTTCGAGTTCATCCGACGCCCTATTCCCCTGATCCTAAGTCCTTCATTTTGGACATTTGTCAAGTTAACCCTCGTCATTAACCAATATTCCTTTGAGAAATAAATGATATAAATTGTTGATGAAAACAGAAAAAGAGAAGAAGTCGAAGATTGACCAAGTCAAAGATATAAAGATTTGAGATTCAACCCGAATCTACAATTCTGGTAGAATCTCGGGGGCTACTGACAAGGGTATAACTATTAAAGCCCGTTATCTTAGTACCCCTGGGGCCCGTTAGATAAGCCCAAACATAGATGTAGTCGAAATATGAGATGACATCATATATAGACATTGTAATTTGTATTGAACCCGACCGGATCCTCGAGACCTGGCCACCTATATAAAGGGGCCAGGAGAGGCCGACCAGGGACAGATTGAGATTGAGCCAATTGAGTACTACGCTTATTCTTGACACACACCAAACCTTGCCTTGTTTGTCTGATCTTTACCTTTGAGTTTATCCAATGCCCTCTTTCCCCGATCCTAAGTCCTTCATCTAGGACATTTGCCGAGTTAACCCTCGTCACATGGTTCCTTGAAAAATCAAAGAGATGAACTGTTCTTATTTGGAAGCTTTCTATCCGTATGTAAAGGTATTGTGACTAATCACCAAATTGGTGTTTCCATGTATTTAATACACAGTAATTAAGCTTTTTGTTAGTTCTTAAAAGATGAACATTTTTTATGAATGCAAACCATGGAAAAGCCTAGACTTCTCGAGAGTAAGATGAGATTACTCACTTGTTATTGTACCTTCCATGACTTGAGTTACGCTCGATGACTCAAATCTTTCTTTTGCTTTTGAGTAAACGAACCCCTTTATTCTCAATTATAGGATTGAATCTCATAAATGGTTGCTTCTCAAACTTATGATTTAAAATTTCAAAATAGCTACACTTCATCGGAGGATTAGTTAATACCAGTTGAATGCATGTGCGTTTCTACGAGCTGTTTAACTAAACACGTATACTTTATAGAGTTGTGCATGTTTGCTTAGGCATTTGATCAACGAAACGTACTCCATGGCATACACAACCTGAGCTAGATCTTCGATACCCGGCGGGGAGAACCGAGCCAAGTATCACGTACGTTGAACGATGTCACTATCTGGTGATGATGTGAGAGGGGACGGTGGACGGCAATCTCTAGTAATGATGGGCAAGCGTGGATGGGTTGGTTCACAGCCGCTCTCCTTGACGATCGAATCACATGGCACACTATGTAGATTTAAAAATATTTTAAAAGAAAAACAAAAAATTAATCCATCCTAATCAGGCGATTAAAAAATAAAAATAATATAGAGATTGAAAATGAGTCCATCTGTACTACATTATTCTATAACAACAGGTGGAATAATTACTATACAAAGGCTCCTTTATTGTCTTATAATTACCTCTTATTATAGGCTATTATTATTACCCAAGGTCAGGCCGCCATGTATGCAATTTTGTGCTCAGCGTGATTCAGCAACTTTTTTTTTAGCAAAATGTGATTCAGCAACTTGATGGATATAAAACCAGTTGGCTCGGTGGCAGCCCATCTAGACCCAAGGCAAGCCTATCTCTCCCAGCAGTGCACGCGAGCCCCCGCCCAACCGTAGCTTGCCTCCTTCCTACCCTTCCTGACGTCGCCCGACCGACGCCCTCCGTCACCTCGGACCGCGTTGGTGCCTCGCAGTTGACCTCGACGACTGCAGCATTCGGCACCTCCAAGCTTGCCCTGATGGCTGCAGTGTTTGACGCCTCCAAGCTCGCCCCGATGGACGCACGCTCCTCCCACCTCCGTCCGTCCCCCCGTCCCCCGTCCCCCGTCCCCCGTCCCCCCCCCGGTCGTTTCTCAACTGTGCCCGGTCGTTTCTCAACTGTGCCCAGGGAACCTCTCTCGCTCCCGCCATCCCCGGTGGAGAACCTCACAGCTTGACCACCCCATGGAAGCGCCTGTACGAGAGTAGGTTCAACAAGAGGAAATTGCAAGAACCATAAACTCTTCGGGAGGGTGTATCACAGACCAGCGACTCAAAAAAAATTGTTGCACAGACCAGCGACTCCAGCAGTATTAGCTCTAATGACCACTTAACAGGTTATTTGGTATCTAGGGCTTTAAGTCGATTATATGTGGAGCAAACATATGACGGTCCCTCATGTCAGTGACACTATATAACCTGATTTTGGGGTAGCTAAAGTCAGCCAATATTTGCCTCTTTTGTGACCCTTGTGTCGGATACATATTTTCTTGCAAATAGTGCCTAAATTGGATGAAATTCATATGGCTATAGGAGATCTTTAGCGCTGCGATGCAAACGGATTGAGGCAAACTCCAGCAACCATGTGCATGAAATTTAAATTCTCCATTCGATTTCATTTAAAAAAAATTATTGGCGACATGACTGAGGAGACACTATAGGAAAATGGTTTAAAGCCGACTATCATCGTGGTACAGCAACCGTCAGCTTCGTTGGGAGATATGTCGATGGCTACCGTCGACAAACAAAAACTGACTGCTTAGATAGATGTCACATGTCACTAGCGAGCCTCGTGTAACGATTGCCTGAGATACGTCAGTAGCCTCGCAGCTACTGCCACGCCTAGGCGCGCTCCCAGCAGACGTGCTCTCGGTGGATGCCATGTGACAGGCTAAGCCGATGGCCCGGCCGTCAGCATACCTTAGCTGACCATTTGTCAGTTTCTATGCACTGATGGCCGAATGATGCTGACTGCCTCGATTGAACCGGCGGGTTAGGACCTATGCAAATGGCCCTAGATATGCCGATGGCCAGTTGGCTATGTTGACGGGGTCTATGTTGATGGGACTACGCCGACGATCACCGTCGGCTTACCTCTACGCCAATGGTTAAGAAGCTTATGCGGATGGCATGTGGTCGTCGGTGTATCACCTGCTTCCTGTAGTGAGAGGCACCCCTATACGTGACAACTTGCGTCGGCACCCTTATACAACCAATCCGGCAGCGTATGGGAGGCATGATTTGGGATGCTTGTAAGCGTCAATTGCCCCTAAGTGTGTTTTTGGTAATTAATGATAATCCCTATGGACTAATGTTCTCATTGAGCTTTTTATGAAGGAATTGTTCATAGGAATTGCTTGAAGTCCATGTGTTGGATTCAAGGCTTGGATGCCATGAAGATAACAATATATCTTAAGTATTGGCATCAAGATCATTGAACAAGAAGAGATGAATCCAATATGATCAAGAAGAAGAAATAAAGATGTAGTTCTTGTGTAGAACTCAAGTAATCCAAGCTCTAGCTTATGTGCTAAGCCAAGAAGTCTCAAGATCTTGAGAGTTTGGTTACATGAGAAGAATTCAAGATATGGCTCTATGTCGAGGTCATGATGGTCTCATGAGTTGAGATATGATTGACTAATACCTAGAGCATGCAATCAAATGAAGAATTCTTTATGTGGCTCAAGATATTGTGATAGAGCATGAGAAGATTCAAGGTTGACCAAGGCAAAGATCAAAGATTGGATTCTAGTTTGGTCAACACATGAAGCATAAGGAATGTGCCACATGGGACCAATCGGTCTTGTGGTATGGTATAGTTTGTCAATTATGCTTTGTGAACTAACCCATTACATATGTGTGTTTGTGTTTTCTATATGGGTTAGATATTGTGTCATGGATATGCATCACTAGTGAGATTTCATATAGACCATGAAAGGATGACATCAAGTGGTGGTTGTCATCAAGGTTGAGAAGTGCAAGTTTCAAGATAAGCATCTCGAGAAGATCATATGCTTGAAGCTTGTCATCCATTTGGTGATAATGGAATTATAAAGACATGCCTTAGTGAAGGTATCTCATAGTGGTGTATGGGGAGCATATTGGAAGTCTTCACAAAGCAACAATGATCAAGTGAAGCATTCTGGCTTGACGGAAGCATGAAGCATCATCATCAAGATCAAGCGGGGTGTGCAAGGCAAATGTTTGTCCTTGCTAGATTTTCCTTTTACCGGTATCAAGGTATTTATTAGGAGACCGGGTTATAGGATAGATAGCCGCACTATCAAGATGGGCCTTCGGTTGGGTAACTTGATCACATCATCTTAGGGAGCTCAATCCTTTGCATACTTTGCATCTTCCTACTTTGTTGCTTCTTGGTGTTTCTCCATGTGAGGTTCTTTTGCTTGTTGCTAGCTTTCCAACAAGTCCAAGTTCATCGAAAACGGAATCTGTATGCATCTTTTATCGCGTTTTCGAGTTTGGAGGTTTTACCGGTTCTTTCTTAAAAGAGGTTTTCACCTCTTCTTATTTGGTATTTTATCTCTTACTACATCTTGGCTTTTATGGCCTCCATTGTATAGATATTTTTCTTAGCTTTTCAAAAAGCCCAAGTTTGCTAAAATCTGAGTCCGGACGTAAAAGTTATCGCATTTTTCGTGGGAATATTTTCTGCCGGTTCCGAGCTCGGTTTGGACCGAAAATCAACCAAAAAGTTGCAGAACTGTTTTCTTATATTTTCAGTTTTGACCGAGTTTAAACCGGGAATTTAACCAGGAATTTCCGATCCAACCAGGAATTCAACCTGGAATTCTAGTTTCGCCCCAAACGGCTAGTTTTCTTTGAGGACTATAAAAGGGGTCTTCTTCCCCAAATGTTCAAGGGTTCTTAAGCATGAAATACACCTCCATTGTTGACCCTCTTGAGCTTTCTTCCTCCCTCTTCCCTCCAATGATTCTTACAGCTTTTTGAGGGATTTGAGAGAGGAGATCTTGATCTACAATCTCCACCAAATCATTCCTCCTCTGAGTGAGGGGAATCCTTTGAATCAAGATCTTGGAGTCATTGGTTGACCTCCACCCTTGTTCTTCCTCTCTAACTCCTCCATAGCATTTGTTGCCTTGGTGGGATTTGAGAGAGAAGGATTTGAGCACTTCCTCTTGTGTTCTTGCTTTGCATCCTTGCATAGTGTTGAGCTCTCAATTACAATTTGTTCAAGTCAGAGACCGTGAGCTTGTTACTCTTGGAGGATGACCTCCTAGTTGGCTTGGCGGTTGGTGCCGCGGTGTCCTTTTTGTGGAAGATTGTGAAGAGGCCTGGACTTTTCCCTTCATGGGATTTCTGAAGTGGTTGTGGAGCTTGCCATCTCCGGAGTGGAGGAAAAGCTAACCATAAGAAGGGGTCCCTAGCTTCGTGGGGGACTCGAAGAAGAAGGTGAGCCTTTGTAGCGTTCGGGGGCCTTCGTGATTACCCGCATCTCTCCAACGGTGATTAGCTTACTTTATGTAAGTGAACATCGGGATACATCTTCGTCTCCGCGTGCCTCGGTTATCTCTATACACGAGTTTATTTCCTTATGATAGCCTTTGTGCTTGAAGTACTTATATCTTGTTTATCACTCGTGAATTATATCTTGCGCTATCTTGCTTATCTCTAGTTGTTGTTGGTGCACTTAGTTGAGCCTAGCTTATTTAGGTTTTGTGCTTATAAAATAAACGTTAGTTTAATTCTGCATTCTTACAAGCCAAATCCGTAATAGTTTTTAAAATGCCTATTCACCCCCCCTCTAGGCGACATCTCATCCTTTCAATTGGTATCAGAGCAAGGTCTCTCCTTGTTTAGGCTTCACCGCCTTGAGAGTAAAGATGTCGACTAGTTATTTAGTGCACAATGACACAATTATTTTTGAAGGCACAACTTATATGCTATGGAGAAATCGCATGCTTTCTAATCTTTGGACTTTGTGTCCAAATATAGAGCGATTTCTAGATGTACATTTTTCTCCTCCGATGGATCTTCAAAATCTATCTATTGAGGATGAGAAAAATTTACATCTTGAAGCTCAAGTATCTAATGAAATTTTATTGTCTGTGAGCTCCATAGTTTATGTTTGCTTGATGGGTTCAAAGTGCAAGACGTCTCATGAGATATGGACCAAGCTAGAAGAGTCATTTGGTGGTTCCATTTCACTTGAGGTTGAAAGTGAACCCAAGGAGCTCTCTTCACCTTCACATCATGAAGAGCTCCAAGTTGCTTCCACATCTGATCGTGATGATTGGTCAATTTCTTCTACCTCATCAACATGTGACTTGTCACAAGGTAATGATATGGTGAGTGAAGAAATCATATATGATGATGGTAGTCTTGTTCTTTGCACCAATGATTATATTTCTATAAATCCTATTGGTGTAGAGAGTTTGGATCTAAACACTTCTTGCAAGAAATTCTTTACTCATTCTTGTGTTAAAGGTCCTTGCATATCTCCTAAAATTTGCTTGATTAAATTTTGTGATGATATGCTTGTCTCTAGTTGTGACCATGATCAAAATGACTCTATTTCCTCTAGTTGTTGTATGACTACCATGTAGAGGAAATTAAAGAAAAATTGGGTCACATAATTAAAGAAGAAATCAATAGAAGAACCAAGAAGGTTTCTATCAAGAGAAGGCAATGATATGAATGCCACGAGTATGGACATCTCACAAGAGCTTGTCCTACACTTGAAAATGAAGAATGTGCTTCTATTGATGTTCCATCATCATCTACGCAAGTTCACATGTGCCTTATGGCAAGCGGTTCAAAGGTAACTCCTACTTTGAATCCCGACACATCTCCTTATGATGAGAGTGATGATGATGATGATGATGATAATGAAGCTTTTTTGCATGAGATTGGAATTGTGTATGCCTCTCTTCATGGTAATAATGATGCTCATGCTAAAGTCAAACACTTAATGGAAACCTTGTTTGAACACAAGGAGACCACTAAGGAATTGAACTCCCTTGTTAATGAAGGGAAATGGAGATTCAATCTCCTCAAGCAAGAGCTATCCGAAGAGAAGCATACTAATTCTTCCCTATCTCAATCTATTAAAGCTTGTGAGCTTGCTAATGCTAAATCTATTAATGATGCTTGTGCTACTAACTCTACTTCTTGTGAAGCATCTATATTAAAGGAGAATGTTGAGCTAAGGGCTCAACTTGAGTTGCTAACAAGCAATTATAAGAAATTGGAGGAAAGCCATGAAAAGCTCTCGGGCTCTCATGGGGATCTCCTAATTTCTTATAATGGGCTAAAGTTAGCTCATGAGGCATGCATCACTAAGGAAACATCTTGTGAGCCTCATTTGGACATTAGCACTACTTTGAACCAAAATGCTATATTACCATGTGGTAGTCCTAGTAATTTGACTAGGCATAATATTGCTACATCTTGTGATAAATTACTTTCTATGCCTTGTTGCTCTAACAATGAAGCTTCTACTTCCTCCAGTATTTATATTACTGCTAACCTTGTAGAGGAAATCAAAGAGCTCAAGGCCCAAGTCACTAGTTTTGAGAAAGACTTGGAGAAGCGTCATGAAGGGAAATCCACACTCGATAATATTTTGAGTGTGCAAAAATCCCCTAATGACAAGAGTGGACTTGGATTCAACTCCAATAACAAGAACAAGTCCAAGAGCTACAAGAAGAATAAGGGCCAAGACCAAGTCAAGAATTTGGCCAAGATTGTTTGCTTCAAGTGCAAGATTGAAGGGCATCATGTGAGATCTTGCCCATTAAAGAAGAAGCACTTGAGTGAGAAGCAAAAAGGGAAGCGGCCACAAGGTCAAGATCAAGCACGACCTCAAGTTGAAGATAGGCCACTTCCCAAGAAGAAACAAGATGAAGCTTCCCAAATCAAGAAATCAACGAAGAAGAGAAAGGGAAGCACTTGTTGCTATATTTGCCATGAGAAGGGGCACTTTGCTTCTTCATGCTTAAGCGGTACCTTATCTAATCCTATCATTGTTGATGATGATTATTCTCTTAAGAAAGATAAGGATGGAAATGTCTTTGCCAAGTTTGTTGGAACTCAAAGTGGTGCCAAGAAAAGGACCATTTGGGTTGCCAAGCCTATTGTGACTAACCTCTTAGGACCCAACTTGGTTGGGGACTAACAAGCTAAAACTTGATCAATAGGTGTTTGTGGAGGGCATTGGAGACTTGGCTACCTCATGAAGAATTAAGGGATCTTCATTAATTTTATTTCATCAAGCCAAGTCATCGACACTATCATTTTATATCCAATGTGCCTCTTTGCGGTAATTTGTACTTAACCTCTTTACATTGTAAGTTACTTGCCCCTTTGCATGTTTTGGTTTTGTACCAAGTATGTGTTTTTATATGTTGTTCCTTATACCTACTTATCTTGTGTATTCAAGTAGGTGTTGGTTGTTTGGCACATCATATACCTGTGTTTTTGCTTTGAGCCTCTAATGCATCTTGATGGTATCTTATTTGGCTCTTATTGAGTAATTAGTGGAACATCCCATTTTGAGGGAGTGATTTGCCTTTGGCACCTCACAATCCTATAAATGTGTGCACATGAGTAATACCACTTAGTATTGATATTGAAAGATTATCTAGTCACTATGTGGTATGCCATGCTCATGAGAACTTCAAATTCTATATCTCCATTAATTATCTCTAGTTGGATTTTATTTGCCTTTTGTTGAAAAGATTTTAATATCACATTATGGGGGAGTAATATGCCTTATGCATATCACATGCCTAGGAAATGTGAACATTTGACGTTTTGCCACTTAGAGTTGATATTGTAAGTTATCTAATTCCTAGGTGGCATGTTTTCTCAAACAAGCTCCATTATTTCTTAAAATATTTTATTGCTCATTTCTTTGGTCTTGGTTTGAGTAAGAATTCTTGGTGCGGTTTTACTCAAATATATTTCTCTATATCATAAGTAGGAAACCGTTTGCTTCAAGATACTCTAATCATTGCTTTGCATGATTATTTGTCTATTATTGGAGCTACCAAGAATCTATTTTTGTGCATGGTGCTTAATTTGAAAATTTAACCATATTCCTCTTATTGTGAAGTTGATCTTGAATATCTTTGCAATACACCACCGGAAAATAATTCCAATATGAACTTCTTGTCTTTGACAATTGGTATTCATATATATATATGTGTGGTAATTCATCTAGATCTTCTTCACCTTGGAATTTGCCTCTTATTTCCCTTATTTCTTTCCAAGAAATTATTTTGAATCCCGTTGTCCTATTTGCCGTCTTGAGGATCTTTTTGCTTGACTTCGTCTCATCTCTTGATCCCCATCAAGTGTGTGTTGTTGTAAGACAAACCTTTTCTTTTCGGTACTTGTGCCATTGTGAAAAGTGTAGCGGGTTTGGTTCATTTGTTGGAACCTTGCTCTTTTGGGAGTTAGTTATCTCATTCCATCTTCTATGATTTATTTGCTCGAATGAGATAAATCTTTGAGCATGCTTTTATTTATTTATTTATTCTTTGATGCTCAATAAAGTTGTTAGGTTCATTTGTTGAATTTTGTTGAATAAATCATTTGTTGATTTGTTACATTGATACTATTTGGACAACAAATGTGTTTTACCACACCTCTTATACCTCCTTGTACTCTTGGTGCTTTTGTCTAAATTATATCTTCTTTGGTTCTTGAAAGCTAGTTGCATGCATATTCTCTTTATGCTTAATTTTGTATCTTAGTTGCTTTCTTTGATCCAATATGTATGTTATACTCCATCAAATCCTAAATGGCTAAGATGTGCATGAAATTCAAATTTCATCTCTAACTATGCACATATTTATATGGAGTCTATCATATGTATTGTGGTTAGTCTAACCACTTTGGACCCAATAAGTTTGGAGACCAAGATGTACTTGAATGATGTCTTAGGTATATTGGAGATGCAATGGATGCTTGTCTCATTTATAAGGAAGGTGTTGTCACCATATATTTATTGGAGCCAAGCTAGGATGACCGGTGAACTCTTATCTACTACATCACACCATTGCTATCTCGGTAACAAGTATAACATTCATGCATACTTTTCTAGCATCCCAACTCTTGTAGGTTGGTTCTTGGCATGATAATATTTATTTACAAATGTTGCGGTTCTTGCAAGGTCTTATAAAGAAATCTCTTTATTTCATATGTGAGCAAGTTGAGATGATTGCATATGATGGGAAGTATATAAAATCATGTTTATGATTCACCAATCCCAAATATGTATTTTTAGCAATTTATTGCATATTATTTCCTCAACGCTCTCTCTCATGTGCAATATAGATAATGTTGCAAGTTGTACCCTTCTTTATTATGCTTGTGGCCTTTCAAAGCATCCCGACTATCTTTTGATCCCTTATTGCTAGTTGTGATGGCTTTGATGATTCTGCGTGGGGAGTTTATTAATATGCCATAATGGAAAATAGAGCCTTGAGCTATATATGCTTTCTAGCAAAGTTATTTGGTATATTCTATGACTCTCTCTTGGATATCATGTCTTCCTTAATTTCAACTAACCTCTCATGTATACATGTTCCTTTGTGGATTGTTCATCATGATTTTTTGTCCACTTAGAAATGTATATGCATAAGAGTGTTAATTTCTTCCCTTGATATCCTCGTTTTTTGCCGACCATCTTTCTTATCCATTTTGTTCTTGATGGTGTTGGTAAGAACTTGATTTATGAGTGCTTGTTTATTCTTTATTGCTTCTTCTCGCACTTATATCTCGTGAATCTTTTTGGACTAAAGTTCACTTTGATAAGCGTATTGATCCTTTTGTATTCTTTCTTGCTCATGTTTTGTTTTAAATGATATAGAGGGAGTTAGGATTCCATGTTTGTGCATATTGTATTCAAATGCAACAAAAATTCAAATTTATGCATGAACCTTGGGGAGCTTCCTTACTTCATTTAAAGCACCTAGTAGCTCGTATCACCACATCTTCTTATGTCCAATTGGTTCTTTGGGTCTCTTGATTGCTTGCTTGCTTCATTTGTTGAAGCTTCCTTCACTATGTCATCGTTTTGCAATCTTTGATCCTCAATATGGTTTGACTTCCTCCAAATATTATTAATTTGATAAGTGCATATGATTTCACTCATTTTTATGAGAAATGCACATCTTGGGGAGGAACTCATACTATATTGTCCTTCTAAATTCCTTCATCCATTTTGGCAATTGTTGCCAATGGGGGAGAAGTTTAGAGGGTTTAAGGGAAATGGTTTTTATACATAAGTTTGGTTGTGCTTAAGTGTTTGCCTTTCATGCATCTCTTCTTTGTTAGTTGCTTTGCATGGTTGAATATATAGTGTAAACTCCATCAAAGGTTTACCTTAATAATGTATGCAATGAAATTCAAGTTCATCACATGTGCATATATTGTGGGGGAGTTTGCTCTATATATTTTGGTTGTACTCACATTAATCATATTTGTTGTAGTTTATGTGAGTACAATTTGTTTTAATATGCGTTAGTAGCTTCGTGTTACTTGACCCATATCAAATACAACCTCTTGTATGCAATTTATTTCTGGATAAGTTGCATATTAGTTTCTATCATTCATTATAAAACCCTCTTGTTGAGATTGTCATCAATTACCAAAATAGGGGAGATTGTAAGGGTCAATTGCCCCTAAGTGTGTTTTTGGTAATTAATGACAATCCCTATGGACTAATGTTCTCATTGAGCTTTTTATGAAGGAATTGTTCATAGGAATTGCTTGAAGTCCATGTGTTGGATTCAAGGCTTGGATACCATGAAGATAACAATATATCTTAAGTATTGGCATCAAGATCATTGAACAAGAGATGAATCCAATATGATCAAGAAGAAGAAATAAAGATGTAGTTCTTGTGTAGAACTCAAGTAATCCATGCTCTAGCTTATGTGCTAAGCCAAGGAGTCTCAAGATCTTAAGAGTTTGGTTACATGAGAAGAATTCAAGATATGGCTCTATGTCGAGGTCATGATGGTCTCATGAGTTGAGATATGATTGACTAATACCTAGAGCATGCAATCAAATTAAGAATTCTTTATGTGGCTCAAGATATTGTGATAGAGCATGAGAAGATTCAAGGTTGACCAAGGCAAAGATCAAAGATTGGATTCTAGTTTGGTCAACACATGAAGCATAAGGAATGTGCCACATGGGACCAATCGGCCTTATGATATGGTATGGATTGTCAATTATGCTTTGTGAACTAACCCATTACATATATGTGTTTGTGTTGTCTATATGGGTTAGGTATTGTGTCATGGATATGCATCACTAGTGAGATTTCATATATACCAAGAAAGGATGACATCAAGTGGTGGTTGTCATCAAGGTTCAGAAGTGCAAGTTTCAAGATAAGCATCTCGAGAAGATCATATGCTTGAAGCTTGTCATCCATTTGGTGATAATAGAATTGTGAAGACATGCCTTAGTGAAGGTATCCCATAGTGGTGTATGGGGGAGCATATTGGAAGTCTTCACGAAGCAACAATGATCAAGTGAAGCATTCCGGCTTGACGGAAGCATGAAGCATCATCATCAAGATCAAGCAGGGTGCGCAAGACAAAGGTTTGTCCTTGCTAGGTTTTCCTTTTACCGGTCTCAAGGTGTTTGTTGGGAGACCGGGTTATAGGATAGATAGCCGCACTATCAAGAGGGGCCTTCGGTTGGGTAACTTGATCACATTATCTTAGGGAGCTCAATCCTTTGCATACTTTGTATCTTCCTACTTTGTTGCTTCTTGGTGTTTCTCCATTTGAGGTTCTTGTGCTTGTTGCTAGCTTTCCAACAAGTCCAAGTTAATCAAAAACAGAATCCGTATGCATCTTTTATTGCGTTTTCGAGTTTAGAGGTTTTATCGGTTCTTTCTTAAAAGAGGTTTTTACCTCTTCTTATTTGGTATTTTATATCTTACTACATCTTGGGTTTTATGGTCTCCATTGGATAGATATTTTTCTTAGCTTTTCAAAAAGCCCAAGTTTGCTAAAATCCGAGTCCGGATGTAAAAGTTATTGTATTTTTCGTGAGGATATTTTCTGCCGGTTCCGAGCTCGATTTGGACCGAAAATTCAAGCGAAAATCAATCGAAAAGTTGTAGAACTGTTTTCTTATATTTTTGGTTTTGACCAAGTTTAAACCAGGAATTCAACCGGGAATTTCCGGTCCAACCGGGAATTCCAGTTTCGCCCCAAACGGCTAGTTTTCTTTGAGGACTATAAAAGGGGTCTTCTTCCCCAAATATTCAAGGGTTCTTGAGCACAAAATACACCTCCATTGTTGACCCTCTTGAGCTTTCTTCCTCCCTCTTCCCTCCAATGATTCTTGCATCTTTTTGAGGGATTTGAGAGCGGAGATCTTGATCTACAATCTCCACCAAATCATTCCTCCTCTAAGTGAGGGAAATCCTTTGAATCAAGATCTTGGAGTTATTGGTTGACTGATGGCGCGGTATTGAAGGTGCTAGAGAACTTGATTGCATTTGTTGATGAAGTAAAATGACTGGCCAGTTGGAAACCCCAAGAAAAGGTTTGATGAATATAGCAGCAAGTTTTCCCTCAGTTATGAAACCAAGGTTATCAATCCAGTAGGAAAAAGCCAAACGACTGAAGGTGATGCCCGCTAGCTTCGCGACAGCTCCGGACAATTTATAGGGCGCCTCGTCCAAGCTTTGCTTTGCGAGCGGCAATATGGAACCTGCACACAACACAACCAAATACTTTGTTCCCAACTTACGATGAGGTTGTCAATCTCACCGGTTTGCTTGAAACAAAGGGTATGAGCGTATCGAGTGGAAAGCAATAGTAGTATGCGAGTAAAGTAAACAGTGCGAGTAAAGTAAACAGGTGATAGAAATATAATGGAAATAGGACCGGGGTCCATAGTTCACTAGTGGTGTCTCTCCATAAGATAAAATAATACATGCTGGGTAAACAAATTACAGTTGGGCAATTGATAGAATAAAGATAACGTGATATGTCAAGAGGATCACTATGAGATTTACTTTGGGCATTACAACAAGATACATAGACCGCCATCCAACTGCATCTATGACTAATAATCCACTTCTTGCGAATCAATCCGAGAAATCCACAAGTATTAAGTTGCGAACAACAGATAACTGCATTAAGCAAAGTGTGTAATGTCAACAAAGCATATGCCCTTGGACATATGAATGTTGTTTTCTCCCTAGTGGCAACATCACATCTACAACCTTAGAGGTTTCTGTCACTCCCCCAGATTAAATAGAGGCATGAAGCCACTATCGAGCATAAATACCCCCTCTTGGAGTCACTAGCAACTACTCGGCCAAGATAGCTACTAACAACGGAGAGCATGCAAGATCATAAACAACATAGAGATAACATAAGATAATATTCAGCACATCAACTCAATCATAACACCAATATTCATTGGATCCCAACAAACACAACATGTAGAATTACATAAAGGTAGTCACGATCATGTATGGCAGCTCACGAGATCTAAACATGAAGCACATGGTGGAGAAGACAACCATCTAGCTACTGCTATGGACCCATAGTCCAAGGTAGACTACTCACTCATCGCGCCGGCGGCAAGCATGGCAATGAAGAAGACCTCCAGTGGCGATTCTCCCCTTCGGTAGGGTGCCGGGAAGAGCTTCTGGACCCTCCCGATCTCGGGTCGATGGCGGCGGCGGATCGCGATGTGTTTCTGGAAAAGTGATCGTGTCTTTAGGTTTTTTCCCGTCGGGGGGTCTTTATAGGCAAAGGGGCAGCGTCAGAAGTGGACCAGGGGGCCCTCACCACAGGTGGGCACGGGCCAGGGGCAGGCCGCGCCCCCTGGTGGTGTGGCCGCCCTGTGGCTCCTTTCTGTCTCCTCTTCGGTTCTCTGGAAGCTTCGGTAAATATCTGGATGTTTGGATTTTGTTTCATCCAATTCTAAGAATATTTCCTGTGTAACTTTTCTGAAACACAAAAATAGCAGAAAATAGGGAACTGGCACTGTGGCATCTTGTTAATAGGTTAGTTCCAGAAAATGCATAAAAATGCCACGAAGTGTAACGAAACACTAAGCAGATGGTGTAAAAACAAGCATGGAGCATCAAAAATTATGGATACGTTTGAGACGTATCAGCATTCCCAAGCTTAACTCCTGCTCGTCTTCGAGTAGGTAAGTGATAACAAAAGAAATAATTTTTTAGGTGACATGCACCTATACAATCTTGACCATATATGTAAGCTTTGTGCGCTGGGATCAAAAGAACTTAAAACATGGGCATGAAAGATATAATCTTGATAGAAGAAACTTAGCAACCATTTTATAACATGAAAAAGAACACAAACAAAAGATCATGAAATTAAACAATGAAAGTCAAGTGTGTGTTCAAATCATATGGAAAAACATACAAATGGTTTTCAGCTTGTCCTTCATGAGAGAGCAAAACATAAATGCATAGGACACCTTCAAGTTTAAGAGGGCGACTAGATACAAATAATTTAAGAACAAGTGAAACCAACATCATGAATCAATCAATGAAAACTTTGGGACAATTTATATTATACTCAGAATGACAACTATGCTCTCTTAGATGGTGCATAAAGGTAGAAGGTGGTGACTCAACATAAAAGTAAAAGAAAGGCCCTTCGCGGAGGGAAGCAGTGATTGCAAGTTTTATAAACCTTCAAAAATTATGGTACTTACTAGCTTTGAGCTCTCATTGCCCCCATCATAGGCATCTTGAATGGTTAGAGTTAATGTGAGTACAATTATGAAGAATATGCTTGACAAATCATAAGTTGAAAACCTCGTGTCCCGTGAAGTACGAATACCCAAACCTCATGCTACTCGACTTAGAGTCCCAAGCAAGCTCTTGTCATTGTAAATATATGTATATCATCGAGAACCGCCAACAGGGTACCTCCTGCCCGATGACATGGAACAAGCCCACATCAAAATGATAAGACAAATAGACAATGAACACCTCGACATCTCTTTTATTTACCATTGGTATAGCTTTTTATTGTGAGATGCATCGTCGAATGTCCACTATGGGCATGCTGTAAATTTCGACCATGAATGATGCATGGCTTAGATTAGCGGCCCAGGCATTTCCCTAACACATATAAAAACTCCATGATCCCGCAAGATTCCCAACTTGTTTCACATCGCGAGTATCCATAAATAAAAGATCACGATATCAACTCAAATGAAAGATAGTGCAATGTTGAAAGCTTGCCCCATGATAGCATAGCTGGGCTAATTTCCAACTTACAACTTGCAAGCATAACAACTCAACATAAGAGAGCCACAATGTCAAAATTTTAAAATGAGAAAAGTAAAGTGTGCCATCAGGTTCGTGAGAGCTTTACTGACCAATTTTTGCATAACACCAAAAAGAGTTTAATTTGAAGGATAGATAAAAGCAAGTCAAATGTACTTTGGAATAGCAAATTGCTAATAGGTATGTATGGTGGACACTTTTGGAATAACTTGGTTTTTAGGAGTTGGATGCATGAGTAGAGCTCATACTCAGTACAAAATGAAGGCTAGCAAAAGACTGGGAGCGACCAACTAAGAGAGCAATAACGGCCATAATCATGCAAAGCGACAAAGCAACATTAAAAGAAGCATAAGATGGCATCAAAAGTCAAAAACTAAATGATCATAGAGGCAATGGCGACTTTGTATGAGTCTAACATATGTGAGCATGTGCCAAGTCACCCCAAATAAAGCATCCAGGAGAAAACCAAAATAATGCTTCCAAATAATTAAAACAACGCATGATTTTTTCAAAGGCTCATTAAGCAATCTCAGTCATTTGAGACAAGTCATGCTACAGCAAAAACACTAAGTATACTATCAAAAAGACATCAAGCACGACATGTAAAAGCCTAGGCTGCAGTCTACACAAGCTCCTTCTTGTACCACTTTTTTGCATAAAGCTTTTTCTCTTTTCCAACACCATTCGAACTTTTTTAAACAAATATTTTGATGAAAACCAACATGGACCAGAGGTTGAAATATACCTTGATGTAAAGATATAACAAGATCTGAACAAAAATCAAGATGAAAATCAAAAAGTAAACGCGGTTCTAGAAAAAGAGAACACTCGTTGAAAGATAAGAGCGAAAAACGGAGTGTTCTTGGCAAATGAAAAGCAAGGCGACATCTCCAAAAGGAATTTGTTGGGGTCCAACCATTTATTGCAGCAAACAAAGATAAACGAAACTGAAAACTAAAACAACTGACGCTCCAAGAAAAATGCATAGTGCATGAAGCAATAAAAATATAGTGTGTTGAAAGGTGACCTGATTTTTGCCGATGAAGAAGGGGTGCCTCGGGGGCATCCCCAAGCTTTGATACTTGTACTTCTTGGATATTTCTTGGGGTGCGTGGGAATCCCCAAGCTTTAGCTTTTGTCCATTCTTCAACTCATCTCATCATTCTCCAATCCCTACACTTGAAAACTTCCTTCATACAAAACTAAACACAAATCTATTAGCAACATTAGTGCAAGCATAACAACGAATCAACCCCTTTTTGCTTCAGGTTTCAACTCAAAACCACCACATATAAAGTATATACTACTGTATCAACTTCCCCAAAACTTCTGCGATCAAAAGAACTCAAAAAGAAAGCGATAAAGCGGCAAACACAAATATTGGCAGAAATCTGTCAAAACAGAACAGCTGACAAAGGTCGAATTTTTAGAGGGTTTTATGTTGCTCAAATCAAAAAGTGTTCAACTAATGAAAGTTTGGATATAACCTGGGGCATATGCACAAGACATTGCAGGTCCAAAATATATACAGAACATTTTCACGAATTTTTACGGTGCAGCACCAAAAACTGTTTCAGGACAACAACATCCCCAAATCTTACCTCACTCAAATTAGAGGCTTCTCTTGGCACAAAAATGAAATAAAAATGATAAGGAGAGGTCATTACAGTAGTAATAACTTCCAAGACTCAAATAAAAGAAAAAGAACTAAAAGTAAAAACATTGGGTTATCTCCCAAGAGTGCTTTTCTTTAACGCCTTTGAGCTAGGCGCAGAAAGTGCGAATCAAGTAATATCAAGTGATGAGGCATCAAGCTCATAATTTGCTCTAAGAATAGAGTCAAAAAGTAATTTCTTTCTCTTTCTAGGGAAGTTTTCCATACCTTTCTTGAGTGGGAATTGATATTTGACGGTGCCTTCCCTCATATCAATGATGGCACCTACAGTTTGAAGAAAAGGTCTTCCCAAAATAATAGGACATGAAGCATTGCATTCAACATCCATGACAAGAAAATCAACGGGAACAAGGTTATTGTTAACCATAATAAGAACATCATTAATCCTTCCCAAAGGTTTCTAAGCAACATCAGCAATAGGAACATCATAATAACACTTTTCAAGCGGTGGTAAATCAAGCATGTCATAAATTTTTCTAGGCATAATAGATATACTAGCACCTACTCCCTCCGTTTCAAAATATAAGATGTTTTAGCTTTGTGAAGCAAATGTATTTAGACAAGTTTTAGTGTGTAGGTTCACTTGAATATACACACTAAAAGGTGTCTAGATGCATTTGCTTCACAAACCTAAAACATCTTATATTTTGAAACGGAGGGAGTAGATCACATAAAGCATGGCAATCAAAACCATTAACATGCATATCAATGATGGGTTCCCAACCATCTTCTAACTTCTTGGGAATAGAAGCTTTTTGCTTCAACTTTTCATCCCTAATTTTCATGAGAGCATTGGTAATATGCTTAGTAAAAGAAACATTTAAAGAACTAGCATTGGGACTCAAAGCAAGCTTTTGCAAGAACAAAATAACTTCAGATATATTGCAGCCATCAACATCAAAATCATTAAAGGAAATAGAGCTATCATCTCCTACACTCCAAAAAATTTCAGCACTCTTTTGAGAAAAAGTTTTAGCTGTTTTAGGCTTTTTAACACAAGGAGTGGGAGTTTTCTCTACACCAATCAAAGTAAGAGGATTGCTAGCATTTGGAACAACATCATTAGAGGTAGTAATGGTACATACCTTCATATTTCTAGCCATCTCATCTTCTCTTTCCCACCTGGCATGCAATTCTGCTAGCATCCTAACATTTTCATCAATTCTAACTTGGATAGCATTAGCAGTGGCAAAAGTATTGTTCTCTTTCACATTATTAGGAAACACTTTTAATTTCAGAAGTTCAACATCATGAGCAAGGCTATCAACTTTAGAAGCAAGAATATCAATTTTACCTAACTTTTCCTCAACAGACTTGTTAAAAGTAGTTTGCTTACCGATGAAGTCGTTGAGCATGACTTCAAGCTCAGAGGGCGCAGCCCTAGTGTTGTTGGAGGAATTACCATAAGAGTTACCATAACCATTACCATTGGTAGAGGGGTACGGCCTATAATTGTTACTAGCAAAATTGTTCCTATAAGGATTGTTGTTAAAATTATTATTTCTAATGAAGTTTACATCAACATGCTCTTCTTGAGCAACCAAAGCGGCCAAAGGAACATTATTAGGATCAACATGAGTCCTATCATTAGAAAGCATAAGCATAATAGCATCAATTTTATCACTCAAGGAAGAGGTTTCCTCAACAGAATTTACCTTCTTACCTTGTGGAGCTCTCTTGGTGTGCCATTCAGAATAATTTACCATTATATTGTCAAGAAGCTTTGTTGCGGCGCCCAAGGTAAGGGACATAAAAGTGCCTCTAGCAGCTGAATCCAATAGGTTCCTTGAAGAAAACTTTAGTCCTGTATAAAAAGTTTGGACAATCATCCAAGTAGTCAGTCCATGAGTGGGACAATTCTTGATCATAGATTTCATTCTTTCCCAAGCCTGAGCAACATGTTCATTATCAAACTAGCTAAACTTCATAATATTGCTACACAAAGCTATAATCTTAGCAGGAGGATAGTATCCACCAATAAAAGCATCCTTACACTTAGCCCATGAATCAATACTATTTTTAGGCAAAGACAGCAACCAATCCTTAGCTTTTCCTCTCAAAGAAAAAGGAAACAACTTAAGCTTAATAATATCACTCTCTACATCCTTATATTTCTGCATCTCACATAGCTCAACAAAATTGTTGAGATGAGCTGCAGCATCATCAGTACTAGCACCAGAAAATTGCTCTTTCGTAACAAGGTTCAACAAAGCAGGCTTAATCTCGGAAAAATTTGCAGCAGGAGCAGGTGGCGCAATAGGAGTGCAGATAAAATCACTATTATTAGTGCTAGTAAAATCACACAACTTGGTGTTTTCAGGAGTAGCCATTCTAGCAAAACTAAAAGCAGACAAGTAAAAACAACTATAAAGGATACTAATTTTTTTGTGTTTTTGATAAAATGATGCAAGTAAAAATAAAGTAAAGCAAAAACTTAAAACAAAGTAAAGGATGTGCGTGTGAAACTCCCCTTGCAGAAGTCTTCTTTTTTCCCCAGAAACGGCGCTAAAAAACTTGCTGATGTCGTGGTATTGAAGGTGCTAGAGAACTTGATTGCGTTTGTTGATGAAGTAAAATGACCGGCCAATTGGAAACCCCAAGAGAAGGTTTGATGAATATAGCAGCAAGTTTTCCTTCAGTTATGAAACCAAGGTTATCAATCCAGTAGGAAAAAGCCAAACGACTGAAGGTGATGCCCGCTAGCTTCGAGACAGCTCCGGATAATTTATAGGGCACCTCGTCCAAGCTTTGCTTTGCGAGCGGCAACTTGGAACCTGCACACAACACAACCAAATACTTTGTTCCCAACTTACGATGAGGTTGTCAATCTCACCGGTTTGCTTGAAACAAAGGGTATGAGCGTATCGAGTGGAAAGCAATAGTAGCATGCGAGTAAAGTAAACAGTGCGAGTAAAGTAAATAGGTGATAGCAATATAATGGAAATAGGACCGGGGTCCACAGTTCACTAGTGGTGTCTCTCCATAAGATAAAATAACACATGCTGGGTAAACAAATTACAGTTGGGCAATTGATAGAATAAAGATAACATGATATGTCAAGAGGATCACTATGAGATTTACTCTGGGCATTACAACAAGATACATAGACCGCCATCCAACTGCATCTATGACTAATAATCCATTTGTGGCGAATCAATCCGAGAACTCCACAAGTATTAAGTTGCGAACAATAGATAACTGCATTAAGCAAAGTGTGTAATGTAAACAAAGCATATGCCCTTGGACATATGAATGTTGTTTTCTCCCTAGTGCCAATAGCACATCTACAACCTTAGAGGTTTCTGTCACTCCCCCAGATTAAATAGAGGCATGAACCCACTATCGAGCATAAATACCCCCTCTTGGAGTCACTAGCAACAACTCGGCCAAGATAGCTACTAACAACAGAGAGCATGCAAGATCATAAACAACATAGAGATAACATAAGATAATATTCAGCACAACAACTCAATCATAACACCAATATTCATCGGATCCCAACAAACACAACATGTATAATTACATAAAGGTAGTCTCGATCATGTAAGGCAGCTCACGAGATTTAAACATGAAGCACATGGTGGAGAAAACAACCATCTAGCTACTGCTATGGACCCATAGTCCAAGGTAGATGATACGTCTCAAACGTATCTATAATTTTTGATGCTCCATGCTTGTTTTTACACCATTTGCCTATTGTTTCGTTACACTTAGTGGCACTTTTATGCATTTTCCGGAACTAACCTATTAACGAGTTGCCACAGTTCCAGTTCCCTGTTTTCTGCTGTTTTTGTGTTTCAGAAGTGATACACAGGAAATATTCTCGGAATTGGACGAAACAAGTTCCTGAAGTCTTATTTTACCCGGAAGCTTCCAGACATCCGAAGAGGTGTCAGAGGGGGGGCACCAGGGCCCCAAACACATGCCCGGCGCGGCCAGGGGCCTGGCCGCGCGGGGCCCGCGTGTGGGCACCTGGCCCCTCCTCCGACGGTGCCCCTTCACCTATATAAAGCCTCGGGACGGAAAACCCTAGGGGATTCGGCAATTTTCCAGAAAGAGTTCCGCGGTTCCGCCGCCGCCACCGACGAATTTTGGGGGACAGAAGTCTCTGTTCCGGCACCCTGCCGGGACGGGGAAGTGCCCCCGGAGCCATCTCCATCGGTCTCCATCGCCGTCTCCGCCGTCTCCGCCGTCTCCATCGACCTCACCGCCATCTCCATCAACCTTACTGTCTCCTATGATGAGGAGGGAGTAGTTCATCCCCGGGGCTGAGGGCTCTACCGGTAGCTATGTGGTTCACCTCTCTCTCCCATGATGTGATCTTTATGTGATCGTGAGCTTTGTATCATGTTGAACAAGTAGATGTTATTATTCAGATATTATGCTACTCCTATGCTTAATTATTATAGTGTACTCTAGTGATGTTATTAAAGTAATCTATTCCTCCTGCCATGGTGTAACGGTGACAGTGCGTGCATCGTGGTGGTACTTGGTTTAGGCTATGATCGTGATCTCTTGTGGATTATGAGAGTAATTATTACTATGATAGTATTGAGTGATCTATTCCTCCTTTCATGGTGTAATGTTGACAGTGTGTGCACCGTGTTAGTACTTGGTCTAAGTTGCAATGATTTCTATCTTGAGTTGTGATCTGATTTGGATATCTCTATGAGTGGTGTTTGTCAAGTACCTGATGAACTTTAAGGGGTGCTTCTGTAGCCACTACACAATGATTAGTGTTATTCAATAAGAGAGTAATTCAGAGTGCCACAGTGGAGAGAAGTAGTTTATTTGTTCAGTCATGTTATATTGTTGGGAGTGTGTCCACTAGTGAAAGTATGATCCCTAGGCCTTGTTTCTAAGCTTTGCACACCATTTATTTGCTATTTTATTACTTGTTTGCTCGCAGCGATATTTATTTCATACCACAATTACTACTTATAATCATCTATACCACTTGTATTTCACTATCTCTTCGCCGAACTAGTGCACCTATACATCTGACAAGTGTATTGGGTGTGTTGGGGACACAAGAGACTTTCTGTATCGTAATTGCAGGGTTGCTTGAGAGGGATAGCTTTGACCTCTTCCTCCCTGAGTTCGATAAACCTTGGGTGATCCACTTAAGGGAAACTTGCTGCTGTTCTACAAACCTCTGCACTTGGAGGCCCAACAAGTGTCTACAAGAATAGAAGTGCGTAGACATCAAGCTCTTTTCTGGCGCCGTTGCCGGGGAGGTAAGGTAAAAGGTACTCGCATCCTCCTGTGTGAGTGCTCGAAGTTATTTCCTTTAGATTCTGCAATTACATCGTTTTGTTTCTTGTTTTTGTTTTCACTAGTTAGGCTTAATGGAAAATAAAGAGTTCTCTAGTCTTTTTCTTGATTTTAGATTTGATGAGAAAATTGAAAATCCTTTGGAGCTTATTTCGCATAGCAATGTTGTTAGTACGAATGCTTTGAATACTGTTAATGCTAATGCTATAGAAAAGTCTAAGCTTGGGGAAGCTGGTTTTGTTATGTATGATCTTTTTAGTCCCCTAGCTTTGGAGGAGAAAATTTACTTTGATGATACTTTACCTCCAATTTATGATGATTACAATGATGATTATGTTATTTTCAGTCCACCTACTATTGAGGATAAAATTAGTTATGATTACAATATGCCTCCTATTTATGATGATTTTGGTGATGAGAATAATTATTCTATTGAATTTGCTCCTACTACTATTGTTCCTGTGGTGAGTATTAATTCTTTTATGCATGTGGCTCATGATAGGGATGTTTTATGTGATAGTTATATTGTTAGTTCTATTCATGATGCTACTGAAAGTTATTATGAGAGAGGGAAACATGGTTTGATCGATCTCAACAATATTAAGTTTCCCCTCTTTATGTTGCAAATCTTGAAGTGGCACTTGTTTTATCTATCCATGCTTGCTACTATGTGCCTCGTTGATTTATTTTCTTACAAGATTCCTATGCATAGGAAGTGGTTCAGATATAAATGTCTTTCACATTTGCTTTTTGATGCTTTCTATTGCTTTAAGTTCCTATATGGCGCCTTTACCTCAAGCTCTTATATGGCGCCCACATGAGCATCTTTGCAAATTACTGCGCCTAGCTCAAAGGCGTTAAAGAAAAGCACTCTTGGGAGATAACCCATTGTTTATTTTCAGTACTTTTTCTTTTATTTGAGTCTTGGAAGTCATTACTACTGTAATGACCACTCCTTATCCTTTTTATTTCGTTGTTGTGCCAAGAGAAGCCTCTAATTTGAGTGAGGTAAAGATTTGGGGATGTTGCTGTCCTGAAACTGTTTTTGGTGCTGCACCGTAAAAATTCATGAAAATTCTCTGTTTATCTTTTGGACCTGCGATTTCTTGTGCATATGCCCCAGGTTATATCCAAACTTTTCTTAGTTGAACACTTTTTTATTTGAGCAACAGAAAATCCCTCAAAATTTCGACCTTTGTCTGCTGTTCAGTTTTGACAGATTTCTGCCAATATTTGTGTTTGCCACTTTATCGCTTTCTTTTGAGTTCTTTTTATCATGGAACTTTTGGAGAAGTTGCTACAGTAGTATTTGCTATATATGTGGTGGTTTTGAGTTGAAACCTGAAGCAAATAGAGGATTGATTATATGTTATGCTTGCACTAATGTTGCTAATAGAATTGTGTTTAGTTTTGTATGAAGGAAGTTTTCAAGTGTAGGGATTGGAGAATGATGAGATGAGTTGAAGAATGGACAAAAGCTCAAGCTTGGGGATGCCAATTCAACCCCCAAGAAATATCCAAGAAGTACAAGCGTCAAAGCTTGGGGATGCCCCCGAGGCACCCCTTCTTCATCGGCAAAAATCAGGTCACCTTTCAAAACACTATATTTTTATTGCTTCATGCACTATGTGTTTTTCTTGGAGCGTCAGTTGTTTTAGTTTTCTTAGTTAGTTTAGTTTTGTTTGCTGCAATAAATGGTTAGATCACATCATGTTTCTTTTGGAGGAGATGAACTCGTTTTCATTTGCCAAGAACACTCTAGTTTTCATTCTTATCGTTCACCGAGTGTTCTTCTTTTTCTGCTACTGCTTTTGGTTTTCGTTTTCGCCTTGATATGCGTTCAGATCTTGTCATATCTTTTTATCAAGGTGTATTTTTGCCTCTGATCTTTATTGGTTTTCATCAAAAGAGGTGTCTTTAAAAATTTCAAATGGTGTTGGAAAAGAGAAAAAGCTTTGTGCAAAAAAAGTGGTACAAGAAGGAGCTTGTGTAGACTGCGGCCTAGGCTTTTGCATGTTGTGCTTGATGTCTTTTTGATAGTATGCTTAGTGGTTTTGCTGTAGCATGACTTGTCTCAAATAACTGAGATTGTTTAATGAGCCTTTGAAAAAATCATGCGTTGTTTTTATTGTATGGAAGCATTATTTTGGTTTTCTCCTTGATGCTTTATTTGGGTTGACTTGGCGCATGCTCACACATGTTAGACTCTTACAAAGTCGCCAATAGCCTTCATGATCATTTAGTTTTTGACTTTTGATGCCATCGTATGCTTCTTTTAATGTCGCTTTGTCGCTTTGCATGATTATGGCCATTATTGCTCTCTTAGTTGGTCGCTCCCAGTCTTTTGCTAGCCCTCACCTTGTACTGAGTATGAGCTCTACTCATGCATCCAACTCCTAAAAACCAAGTTTACCATTGTGTCCACTATAAATTCCTATGCATGGTATTTGTAAGCCATTCCAAAGTAAAATTTTCATGTGCTACCTTTCAAAAACCTTCAAAACACTTCTCATTTTGTGACACTGTTTTCAGCTCATGGGGACGTAGTGGTCGGATTTGCTATCTTCCATATTGCTTTTTCCAAAAAGAAAAAAAAAGAGAAAAAAGAAAAAAAGGCACTCCTCCAAAGAATGTGAATGTTGGTGGGCACCCGATGGAATCGGTTAGCCATGGTATGTGAAAGGAAAAAGGTGGGGAGGAGTGCCAAGCTTTATAAAAGAGCACAAAAGTGCCAATCTCTCTCTCAAAAACTTGCTTCATTTTTGTATGGAAGATAGTAAGAACCCCATTGCCAGTCGTTGACAAAGACAACCACCTCTCAAAAACCAATTTTTATCTCTGTTTTACAAATGAAAAGCTCTAGCACATGTTTAAATCACTGCTTCCCTCTGCGAAGGGCCTTTCTTTTACTTTTATGTTGAGTCACCACCTTCTTTCTTTATGCACCATTAAGAGAGCATAGTTGTCATTCTTAGTGTGATATGCATTGTCCCAAAGTTCATTGATTGATTCATATTGTTGGTTTCACTTGTTCTCAAATTATTTGTATCTAGTCGCCCTCTTAAACTTGAAGGTGTCCTATGCATTTATTTTGCTCTCTATTAAGGACAAGCTGAAAACCACTTGTATGTTTTTCCTTATGATTTGAACACATGTTTGACTTTCATTGTTTCATTTTCATGATCTTTTGTTTGTGTTCATTTTCATGTTTATAACATGGTTGCTAAGTTCTTATTGTCAAGATTATATCTTTCATGCCCATGTTTTAAGTTCTTATGATCCCAGCTCACAATGCTTACATATATGATCAAGATTGTGTAGGTGCATGTCACCTCAAAAATTATTCTTTTGTTATCACTTACCTACTCGAGGACGAGCAGGAGTTAACCTTGGGGATGCTTGATACGTCTCAAACGTATCTATAATTTTTGATGCTCCATGCTTGTTTTTACACCATTTGCCTATTGTTTCATTACACTTAGTGGCACTTTTATGCATTTTCCGGAACTAACCTATTAACGAGTTGCCACAGTGCCAGTTCCCTGTTTTCTGCTATTTTTGTGTTTCAGAAGTGATACACAGGAAATATTCTCGGAATTGGACGAAACAAGTTCCTGAAGTCTTATTTTACCCGGAAGCTTCCAGACATCCGAAGAGGTGTCAGAGGGGGGCCACCAGGGCCCCAGACACATGCCTGGCGCGGCCAGGGGCCTGGCCGCATGGGGCCCGCGGGTGGGCACCTGGCCCCTCCTCCGACGGTGCCCCTTCGCCTATATAAAGCCTCGGGACGGAAAACCCTAGGGGATTCGGCAATTTTCCAGAAAGAGTTCCGCAGTTCCGCCGCCGCCACCGACGAATTTCGGGGGATAGAAGTCTCTGTTCCGGCACCCTGCCGGGACGGGGAAGTGCCCCCGGAGCCATCTCCATCGGTCTCCATCGCCGTCTCTGTCGTCTCCATCGACCTCACCGCCATCTCCATCAACCTTGCTGTCTCCTATGATGAGGAGGGAGTAGTTCATCCCCGGGGCTGAGGGCTCTACCGGTAGCTATGTGGTTCACTTCTCTCTCCCATGATGTGATCTTTATGTGATCGTGAGCTTTGTATCATGTTGAACAAGTAGATGTTATTATTCAGATATTATGCTACTCCTATGCTTAATTATTATAGTGTACTCTAGTGATGTTATTAAAGTAATCTATTCCTCCTGCCATGGTGTAACGGTGACAGTGCGTGCATCGTGGTGGTACTTGGTTTAGGCTATGATCGTGATCTCTTGTGGATTATGAGAGTAATTATTACTATGATAGTATTGAGTGATCTATTCCTCCTTTCATGGTGTAATGTTGACAGTGTGTGCACCGTGTTAGTACTTGGTCTAAGTTGCAATGATTTCTATCTTGAGTTGTGATCTGATTTGGATATCTCTATGAGTGGTGTTTGTCAAGTACTTGATGAACTTTAAGGGGTGCTTCTGTAGCCACTACACAATGATTAGTGTTATTCAATAAGAGAGTAATTCAGAGTGCCACAGTGGAGAGAAGTAGTTTATTTGTTCAGTCATGTTATATTGTTGGGAGTGTGTCCACTAGTGAAAGTATGATCCCTAGGCCTTGTTTCTAAGCTTTGCACACCGTTTACTTGCTATTTTATTACTTGTTTGCTCGCAGCGATATTTATTTCATACCACAGTTACTACTTATAATCATCTATACCACTTGTATTTCACTATCTCTTCGCCGAACTAGTGCACCTATACATCTGACAAGTGTATTGGGTGTGTTGGGGACACAAGAGACTTTCTGTATCGTAATTGCAGGGTTGCTTGAGAGGGATAGCTTTGACCTCTTCCTCCCTGAGTTCGATAAACCTTGGGTGATCCACTTAAGGGAAACTTGCTGCTGTTCTACAAACCTCTGCACTTGGAGGCCCAACAAGTGTCTACAAGAATAGAAGTGCGTAGACATCAGTAGACTACTCACTCATCGCGCCGGAGGCATGCATGGTGATGAAGAAGACCTCCGGTGGCGATTCCCCCCTCTGGCAGGGTGCCGGGAAGAGCTTCTAGACCCTCCCGATCTCGGGTTGACGACAGCGGCAGATCGCGATGTGTTTCTAGAAAAGTGATCGGGTCTTTAGGTTTTTCCTGTCTGGGGGTCTTTAAAGGCGAAGGGGCAGCGTCAGAAGTGGACCAGGGGGCCCTCACCATAGGTGGGCATGGGCCAGGGGCAGGCCACGCCCCCTGGTGGTGTGGCCGCCCTGTGGCTCCTTTCCGTCTCCTCTTTGGTTCTCTGGAAGCTTCAGTAAATATCTGGATGTTTGGCTTTTGTTTCATCCAATTCCGAGAATATTTCCTATGTAACTTTTCTGAAACACAAAAATAGCAGAAAATAGGGAACTGGCACTGTGGCATCTTGTTAATAGGGTAGTTCCGGAAAATGCATAAAAATGCCACGAAGTGTAATGAAATACTAAGCAAATGGTGTAAAAACAAGCATGGAGCATCAAAAATTATGGATACGTTTGAGACGTATCATTGACCTCCACCCTTGTTCTTCCTCTCTAACTCCTCCATAGAATTTGTTGCCTTGGTGGGATTTGAGAGAGAAGGATTTGAGCACTTCCTCTTGTGTTCTTGATTTGCATCCTTGCATAGTGTTGAGCTCTTAATTACGATTTGTTCGAGTGAGATACCATGAGCTTGTTACTCTTGGAGGGTGTCCTCCTAGTTGGCTTGGCGGTTGGTGCCACGGTGTCCTCTTCATGGAAGATTGTGAAGAGGCCCGGGCTTTTCCCTTCGTGGGATTTGTGAAGTGGTTGTGGAGCTTGCCATCTCCGGAGTGGAGGAAAAGCTAACCATAAGAAGGGGTCCCTAGCTTCGTGGGGGACTCAGAGAAGAAGGTGAGCCTTCGTGGCGTTCGGGGGCCTTCGTGGTTACACGCATCTCTCCAACGGTGATTAGCTTACTTTATGTAAGTGAACATCGGGATACATCTTGGTCTCTGCGTGCCTCGGTTATCTCTATACCCGAGATTATTTCCTTGTGATAGCCTTTCTGCTTGAAGTACTTATATCTTGTTTATCACTCGTGAATTATATCTTGTGCTATCTTGCTTAGCTCTAGTTGTTGTTGGTGCACTTAGTTGAGCCTAGCTTATTTAGGTTTTGTGCTTGTAAAATAAACTTTAGTTTAATTCCGCATTCTTACAAGCCAAATCCGTAATAGTTTTTTAAATGCCTATTCACCCCCCCCCCCCCTCTAGGCGACATCTCGTCCTTTCAATGCTGTTATACTGTTCACAATTGATATATGATATTATAATGCCCAAATTTTATTGCACAATCAAGGCATATTTTTCCATTTTCTAATCATTGTTACAACTAGCAATGGCTTGACATGCTGCTAGCACAAGGGGCTATCTGGTAGGCTATTAAACTGTTAAATGTTGTCATTATAGCTCTGTGCAACCAATTAGTGATGTAGTCGCTGGTCCGTGCAACGAAATTTTTAAGTCACTGGTCTGCGCAAAATCATGCCCAAGAGTTGCTGGTACCTGCAATTTCCTTGTTCAACAACGGCACACGCAGCGGGAGCATGCGAAGGAGGGGGGTAGGCACGGGGACAAGTGAGCACAAAGGGATGGGGATAAAATAAATTGAGCCATTCCGTTTACTCGGTGGTGGCATAGGCCTATAAATTATGTCAACCTAACGGGCAAATTCGAAGCGACTTAGACCGGTCACATTGCAAAAAAAATTGGTACAATTTTGTTTGAGAATCATCTCACCTCTTTATTCAAATATTATCATAGTGCATACAAACACCATCAGGTGGAGATTGGAACCATACATGGCGACCTAAACATAGAGTAACATAGCCCCTTGCTAGTGTATGAGCATCGATATTTGCAGTCCGCCCTTCATGGACGAACTCAATCTTCTGAAACTCCATCGAATGTGCCATGAGTTCCATCACAATGTGCCCATACGAGCCTTACCCATCTTCCTCAATTTTGTGGATCACGTTGAGGCATTCATAAGCCACACTGAATCAGCACAACAGCAAGTCCACCACCAGGTTGATGCCCTCCCTACAAGCCAATGCCTCAAGAATTTCAAGGTTGGTATGCCCATTCAAAACTACTGTGGATGCTCCAAGAAAAAATCCATCCAAAATTTGACCTACTACGGCTATCGCACCCACAACCGAGTTCTTTGATAAAGCCGCATCCACATTCACATTTGCTAAGATCATCCTTTCCAAAGGAAAGGCCCAGTGGTGGACGTAGGAAAAATTGGAGGGTGGGCACATCTTTAATTTTTTTTGTGCTACCCAATTGTGATAAAGTTTGCTAAATGAGTAATATATACAGCTCATAGATTGTTAACATTCAAGTTAAGTACAAATATATAGCAAATGTGCAAGATTACAATACAAGTAGTTCAAAACATGAAGAAGGTCTTACATGATGAATAACAAGTACAAATATATAGCAAATGTGCAAGATTAGAATACAAGTAGTTCAAAACATGAAGGTCTTACATGATGGATAACATACATAAAACATTACATCACTAGTATCACTTCACTCTACGGTCTCGCATTCCCATGAAAGTTTGAACGATGCCATCTTCACTTACTTTTAAGAATACATCTCGCTCGATAAATGTCACTAAACAATGGTTCAAGAGATCATCACCCATACTATTTCTCAACTTATTTTTCACTAGACTCATTGCCGACAATACTCTTTCAACATTCGACGTTGCCACCGGTAAGAACTGTATAAATTTGAGAAGCATGTAAACCAAATCATAGACAACATGCTTTTTTGTTTCAACAAGCAAAATAGAGATCTCACCAAGATGATTGACACATTTGAACCTATCATCTTTTCTCATATCATCAATAAAGATTTCAAGTTGGAGTTCAAGTCTTATCAAATCCGGGATTATATGTCATTGGGGTAGAATTCTGCAAGTCTCATTACCTTTTGTGCATCATAAGAAGCAAATGAATTTGAGGGATTCAAAACCACCATGCAAATAAGTGATGGCGTGTAAGTACAGCCCATTGGGAACCCCAAGAGGAAGGTATGATGAGCACAGTAGCAAGTCTTCCCACAGTTGTGAAACCAAGGTTTATCGAACCAGTAGGAGAAAGCCAAACTTCAGATGGTGATGCTTGCTAGCTTCGTGACACTCCAGATAATGGTGCCAGAAATATTGTTGGTGCGTCTTCACCTAGCAGCAACGTGAAACCTGCACACAACACAACCAAGAACTTTGCTACCAACTTACGATGAGGTTGTCAATCTCGCCGGTTTGCTGTAAACAAAAGATTGAGCGTATCGAGTGGTAATAGGATAATAGTAATGCAAGAAAGTAAACAGAGCAAGTAATAGTAAAATGGTAAAGCAATGTAAAGGAAATTGGACCGGGGTCCACAGTTCACTAGTGGTGTCTCTCCATAAGATAAGTAACACATGCTGGGTAAACAAATTACAGTTGAGCAATTGATAGAGCAAAGATAATGTACATACATCATGAGGATCACTATGAGATTCACTTTGGGCATTACGACAAAATACATAGACCGTAATCTAACTGCATCTATGACTAAAAATCCACTCGCGAGGAATCATCCGAGGACCCCTTGAGTATTAAGTTGCGAACAACAGATAATCGCATTAAGCAAAGTGCATAATGTAAACAAAGCAAATGTCCTTGGACACAAGAATGTTGTTTTCTCCCTAGTGGCAATAGCACATCTACAACCTTAGAGGTATCTGTCACTCCCCCAGATTAAATAGAGGCATGAACCCAACTATCGAGCATAAATACTCCCTCTTGGAGTTACTAGCATCTACTCGGCCAAGATAGCTACTAGCAACGGAAAGCATGCAAGATCATAAACAACATAGAGATAACATAAGATATAATATTCATCACATCAACATCACATAGTACCAATACTCGTCGGATCCCAACAAACACAACATGTATGATTACATAAAGATGATCCTGGTCATGTAGGGCAGCTCACAAGATCTAAACATGAAGCACATGGTGGAGAGGACAACCATCTAGCTACTGCTATGGACCCATAGTCCAAGGTAGACTACTCACACATCACTCCAGAGGCGACCATGGTGGTGTAGAAGGCCTCCGGCAGGGTGCCGAGAAGAGCTCCTAGATCCTCTCGATCTCGCGATGGTGACGGCGGCGGCTTGCAGTATGTTTCGTGAAAAAGAGATCCGTCCCTTAGGTTTTTCCCGTCGAGGGGACTTTATAGGCGAAGGGCAGCATCAGAAGTGGGACCAGGTGGTCTCACCACAGGTGGGCGCGGCCAGGGGCTGGGCCGCGCCCCCTGGTGGTGAGGCTGGCCCCTGGCCCCCCTCCGTCTCATCTTTGGTCTTTGCGAAGCTTCGGTAAAAATAGGAGGTTTGGCTTTTGTTTCGTCCAATTCCGAGAATATTTCCTGTGTGACTTTTCTGAAACACAAAAACAGCAGAAAACAGGGAACTGACACTATGGCATCTTGTTAATAGGTTAGTTTTGGAAAATGCATAAAAACACCATGAAGTGTAACAAAATACAAAGCAAATGGTGTGTAAACAAGCATGGAGCATCCAAAATTATAGATACGTTTGAGACGTATCAATAAGCAACTCCACATTAACCTCATCAAACTGATTATCGTGCTCTTGAATAATTTGATCAACAACACTAAGATACACTTCTCTTCTATAACGATCATCATCTTTTTGCATTTCATAATACCAATGTGATCTTCCATGAGCCACATAATTTTCCTCCGGTGAAGGAACTTGAATGCCATGTTTCTTACAAAACAATGTCACCTTTGCAAGAAATATTTCCCATCCATGAGACCTCATATGCTTCATTCTATCCTTTGTCAACCCAACAAGTGCCATTGCATTGACAATATCTTGATCCCTCTTTTTCAAAGATATGGAAAATTCATTTGTGTAGCCAAGAACAACAAGCCTTAAGTGAAGATTGAAAACAAAGTTAAATGATTCAAAGGCCGTGGCCACTCCTTTGATTCTTGCCCACTCACTCTTTTGTAAAGGATCTTTTCCAATCCTTACAAGCACCTTAAGGATTGTGGAGTACAAATCAACCATGTGTATAATTGTTTTAAATGAGAACCCCATCTTGTATCACCAGGTCTTGATAAACCCATTTATTGATTTAGTCCACTTCTACTTTCTATTTCACCCATCTCAAGTGCTTGTATAACCTTCTGAGCTCTAACATCTCGTAGCATGTCATGACACTTGCAAGAAACTCCAATAATATTGAACAAGTAAGATACATGATAAAAAAAACCACACACATGCTTCATTTTCCTTTGCCATGACAATAAGAACCAATTGAAGTTGATGTGCAAAGCAATGGATATAATAAGAAGATGGTGACTCTTTCATGATAAATGTTTTCAACCCCTTAATCTCACTCTTCATGTTGCTAGCCCCATCATATCCTTATCTTGAGCTTCATTGTGAATGCTACTAACACCACCCACATGTTTTTTAAATGCTTTGGGTCTTTTCCAATCTCTATAACCACCTTTAACAAATGCATCACCCCCAACTCCCCGATGGGATCTTGCTTTGAACAAATAACATACAAAGCAAAAGGCTGCATCCTTTGCAATACTATATTCAAGCCATGGGTACTTGTAAAACCATACCGGAGTGAAGTGTCAATTTTCATTCTTAATTTTCCTTGTTGGGAAATCATGCTCACATGGTTCGCATGGAACTTTTAAGATATATCCTCTCTGAACATCATCTTGATCCTTAGCATTATATCTTGAAATAGGAATCATTTCTCCCGGATAATATGGAAGAAAGTGAGCATCATATGACCTTCGAGATGGTTGTTGGGGTGATGGTGGATGTTGTGTCGCATCTTCAATTCCAATATCACTCTCGGTATCGGATTGGACCGGAGTTGTGGAATCAATGAGTGTCAACGAAAGTCTGCCATCTTGGGTTTCTTCATCATCTACCACCAACAAGGATGAAGAAGGTGCAATCCTCTTTGCCTCATGTTGCCGAAGAAGTACCGCAATATGGCTACTCCCCATGCTATCCCCATGCCTCTTCCTAATACTTTCTACAATCAAAATAGAAACATGTAAAACATTTGTTCTCAATTCTAACCTCTAGTTATAAACATAAATCCTCAATTCTTAACATAAATGATAAATACCCATTGCAAATTCACAATTTTAGTACCAATATACATTCACTGCCAATATGCTATTATAACCCTAAAATTCTAAATGGCTAAATCCTCAATCATACAATCACCTACATTAATTGGAGACTTATACCTGCTACTGATGAGCAGCCTGTCACTGGCGACTGCCCTTGCTAGCAGCCTAGGCGACGGAGGCGCGATCCCGCCTAGAGACGCTCGAGTCAGGGAGGAGTAGAGGAGGCCAGAGGGTGGAGGCGGATCCAGCGGAGGAAGGCTGGTCGGCGGAGGGCGGAGGGGTCCTGCAGCCTTGCAGGGGAGGCCGGATGGCGGACGGGCGGAGGGTCACTAGTAGAAAACAGGGCATTTTCACCGGTTTGTAACCCCCTTTAGCACCGGTTTGTCCAACTGGTGCAAAGGAATCGGTACTAAAGCCTCCCTCCTTTAGCACCGGTTGTGCTGCGAACTGGTGCTAAAGGGATTTCACATGGCCCAGGTCATGTGCTGCTCTTGGAGGACCCTTTAGCACCAGTTTGAGCCACAAACCGATGCTACAAATCGGTGCTAAAGGTCCGGTATAATTTTAGGTAGAAATTTTGAATTTTTTTTGAAAAAGTTTTGAATTTATTTTTTGGAATTTTTTTGAATTTCTCTATTTTTGAATTGTTTGACAGTTTCCACTCTAATCTCTAATCACCCCTACTCTCATGTCAAATTACATACTCGTGGTCCTCACTTCTTTTTCGGTCACACATCTTAACACTGCTCTACTCTTAGCACGCTTAACTTCTCTATTCCTTCCCTACTAGCTTCTAGGACTGCACTCGTGACTTCCAATTGGTTCTATAGATTGTATTAACCCTTAGACTTTGATAAACATGATTTTATTTTTTGAATTCCAAATAATTTTAAAAATAAGAAACAATGTTTAAGTAATAATAAGCAATAGTGAATTTCAAATAATCTTTAGCATAGTTCAATTATTAATTAAAAACTCGAAATATTTAAAAAATAATAAAAAATTCAAAAAACTAAAAAATTTCCAAAATTCCGAAATAATGTGAAACATTCAAAATAATTAAAAACTGAAATAATCAACAAAAAAATTCAAAAAAATAATTTTTGTTATTTTTTTGACAAAATCTAAAATCTTCCTTCTTTCATATTTTCCTTTGGAATTTTGAGAATCAAGATTATTTGCGTAGATAGTTTTTCATATATTATACTTTTTTCGAGTCTGTAGGCAAAAGTTATAGCTGTTTTAATTCAGAACAACCTTTTTTTGCAAATAATATCAAAATTCAAATTTTCAATTTTTCCCTAAAAGTTGGTTGCCTGAGGTACATGCATGTCAAAGGATTTTTAAATTTGGAGTTTTTATCCGTTTCATTTATTCTTAGATGTTTTTTCTTAGGGGGGGTAGGCGTGAGAGGAAAAAATGGACGTCAACCCTTTAGCACCGGTTCGTGGCTCAAATCGGTGCTAAAGATCCCCCTTTAGCACCAGTTCGTGGCTCAAACCGGTGCTAAAGGTCCCCCCTCCTTTTTGCACCGGTTTAGCACCGGTTTGAGCCACGGACCGGTGCAAAAGGGGTGACCTTTAGCATCGGTTTGAGCCACGAACCGGTGCTAAAGGGTTGGCGCATGCACGCAACCCTTCAGCACCGGTTCGTGGCTCAAACCGATGCTAAAGGTGCCTTACGAACCGACGCTAAATCCCTGTGGGTTTCTTGTAACGTCCTGGCCGCTCGAACCGGTGCTAATGCACCCTTTAGTCCGGGTTCGTAGCACAACCGGTGCTAAAGCTCTGAGTAGCTCCAAACGAAAGCCCTTTTTTCTACTAGTGGGTGGGGCTCAGCCCGGCCGAGGAGGGAAGTTGTCGATTCGGTCGTGAGTACAGAGAGAGCGAGAGCAGGAAAAGATGCATCATTCTCTCGCTGTCTCACGCGACCGAAAGCGAAAAGATTAGGGGTAGGAAAAAAATTCTCAAATTTCGGGGTGGGCCATGGCCCACCTAGCTCACCCTGTGCGTCCGCCAATGGAAAGGCCCCGTCGTTATTACCTTCCTTGATTACATTCTGGGTGATGTTTTTTTTTTGCGGGTAAAAAGGTTATATATTAAGCAACAGGAATTACATAATTGTCTTGGATTAGAACTTGAGACAAACCCTCAGGCCCTGACCCAATCCACACGACAGTATGACCTTCTACTCTCGCGAGATTCGCAAGGTAGTGACTAGCCCTGTTTTATGATCGATCCCCTTTTACAAAGAAAATAATTGTACTACCTGAAACTAGCTCCTTAATCTCTGAAATGACGTGCAAAATTGGAGAACGGTTTTGCTGTTTCTCCTTGATAGCTTCTATCAGACCTAAACAATCCAATTCAACTTGGATAGGTATCTATGAGATGAGGCTAATATACCTTCCTTGATTTCATTCTGGGCGATGTTACTATGAGATGAGGCTGATTGCAGTCACTTTGTCGGTATCTAGTCAATTCGACTATTTATCTTATCTTGTTTATAGTGGTAGTGCTTGGGAGTGTGTCGATTTGGAGGACTTCTCCATGGATCACTTGCTTTGATTTTTTTGAAATCAGGATTTTGAAGTTTTTAACAACTGTGAAAATAAATCTTAGATGTCCATAATGTTGACTTCTACGTGCGCACAAAAAAAACCAATGAGATATATTATGTATTCTGGGTTATGTAAATTTGACAAATTTGTAGATCTGAGGTAGTAAAAAGCGAAAAATTAGAAAACCTTCATATTTTCAGCATCTGTCATTTTTGTGTATACCAGAATACAAACTATTTCATGTTGAAATTCTGCAGGGCAGTAGAATTCATCATTGTCACACATAATCTTTAAAATGTTTCACCAACCATATCAAAACTCGTTAAGATGTCCAATACTCCACATAACGTGTTTTGTCGCTGTCCATACAACGAAATACAAATAGTGCAATTTTCTGTCCTTGAATCTTCTCATCAATTATTGTGATCTTCTTTTGACCTTGCATTTTTTTTTCCATTCATGTGTGGACCTCGCGGTGCGTGGTTGAAACGGCGACTCCAAAGTTGCCTGAGAAGGACATGAACGACCGACTCACACACATCGACCTAGCTGTTATATTCTGATCCAAATTCTATAAAGTAGAGGCCAACTTCTGACGAGCGGAGCGAGGCCCGTCGCTGGGAGGCTTGGGCCGAGTGGAGCGGAGTCTGAAGTTGGCCCACTCCGTGCCCAACAGGGACGCCTGTAGGGGGTGCGGGGGGCGATAGCCCCCCGCGGTATGGATCGTTGCCACCGTCTATATATACTCCTTGTAAGCCGCCGGCTAGGGTTTATCGCATCATAAGATAGCCCACGGCGTTTGTAAACATACACCCGATATAGTGAAGTTTTGCTGGCTGGCGCCCGTGGTTTTTACCTCTCTTTGTTGGAGAGGGTTTTCCACGTTAAAATCTTGTGTCTCCGTGCTGTGATTTCTTTTTCGTTCTTCGTTATTGCCTATCGCTTTTATAACAAGTGGTATCAGAGCCCCAGGTTTCTAATCTAGGGTTTGCAAGATGGCGTCCTTGAAGTTCGATCTGCCGCAGCTGGATTACACCACAAGGTTCTCCCTGTGGCAAGTGAAGATGAGGGCGATCCTCGCCCAAACTTCAGATCTCGATGATGCGCTCGATGGTTTCGGAAAGAAACCGGTTGCGTCATGGACAGAGGAGGAAAAGCGGAAAGACCGTAAGGCTTTGTCTTTGATTCAACTTCATCTATCCAATAATATTTTGCAGGAAGTGTTGCAAGAGAAATCTGCAGCGGCCCTATGGCTGAAACTGGAATCGATCTGCATGTCAAAAGATCTAACCAGTAGGTTGCAAGTGAAGATGAAGCTGTTCCAGCACAAGCTGCAGGAAGGTCAGTCCGTGATGAATCACCTATCGATCTTCAGAGAGATCGTTTTAGATTTACTGTCCATGGAGGTAAAATATGAGGATGAAGATCTAGCACTTCTTCTGTTAGTCTCATTGCCAAGTTCCTTTACGAATTTCCGTGACACCATATGTATAAGTCGTGATACACTAACCCTCACCGAAGTTTATGAGGCTCTCCATCAAAGGGAGAAGATGAAATCTATGGTGCAGGCTGAAAGTTCGTCCTCCAAGGCGGAGGCGTTAGAGGTCCGAGGCAGGCCTGAGCAGCGAGACAACTACCACCACCACAACAACAGAGATAAGAGTAAGACCGACAGAGGTCGCTCAAAGTCCAAGGAACGTGACAAGTTCTGCAGGTATTGTAAGAAACCTAGCCACAATATTGATGATTGTTGGAAGTTGCAGAACAAGGAGAAAAGAAACGGAACTTACCAAACGAAAAACAATGATGGTAATGGTAAGGTTGCCGTAGCCTCGGGTAAAGGTGAGGCTGCTGTTGTTGCTGGTAGCGATAGTTCTGATGGTGATTGCTTAGCTGTTTTTGCTGCATGTGTTTCACGTGATGATGAATGGATTCTTGATACCGCATGTTCGTTTCATATTTGCGGTAACAAGGATTGGTTCAGTTCTTATGAGTCTGTGCAGACTGGAGATTTTGTGCGTGTGGGAAATGACAACCAGTGCGACATTGTTGGCGTTGGTTCTGTTCAGATCAAGACCCATGATGGGATGACACGCACGTTGACTGGAGTGAAACACATACCCTCCATGGCGAGGAATTTGATCTCTCTTAGTACCCTGGATTGTGACGGGTACAAGTACAAAGGTGGGGACAAACGTCTGAAGGTATCATCAGGTTCTCTTATTGTTATGATTGGTGATATGAATTCTGCAAAATTATATGTCCTTAGAGGTAGCACTTTGCCTGGTATTGCTGCTGCCGTTAGTTCTGATGATTCTAGTAAGACTAACCTTTGGCATAAGCGTCTTGGACATATGAGTGAGCTTGGCATGGCAGAATTGGCGAAGAGAGAGCTAATTGATGGTTGCAACTTGAGTAAGTTTGAGTTCTGTGAGCATTGCATTTTTGGTAAGCATAAAAGAGTTAAATTCAATGCTTCCGTTCATACCACCAAAGGCATTTTAGATTATGTGCATGCTGATGTTTGGGGTCCGTCCCGTAGAACTTCTAATGGTGGTGCTAATTACATGCTTACTATTATTGATGATTACTCAAGGAAAGTGTGGCCATATTTTTTGAAACATAAATCTGATGTTTTTGCTGCTTTTAAGAAGTGGAAAGTTATGGTAGAAAGACAAACTGAAAGGAAGGTTAAGATACTCCGTACTGATAATGGTATGGAATTTTGTTCAAATGAGTTTGATGAGTTTTGCAGCAATGATGGAATGGTAAGACATCACACCATCCCGTACACCCCTCAGCAGAATGGCGTGGCTGAACGCATGAACAGGACCATTATTTCGAGGGCTCGCTGCATGTTGTCTAATGCAAAGATGCATAGACGTTTTTGGGCTGAAGCAGCCTCCACCGCATGCTATCTCATCAACAGGTCACCTTCCGTTCCACTTGATAAGAAAACTCCCATTGAGGTATGGTCTGGTTCACCAGCTGATTATTCTGAGTTGAGAGTTTTTGGTTGCACTGCTTATGCTCACGTTGATAATGGAAAGTTAGAGCCAAGGGCTATTAAGTGCATCTTCCTTGGTTATGGTTCAGGAGTTAAGGCATATAAATTATGGAATCCTGAAACCAAGAAAGTTCTGTTGAGCAGGAATGTCATTTTTAATGAGGCGGTTATGTTTTATGATAGTCCGTCTACTGATATTTCTGATGCTATTGATTCTCCTAATGTTTCTGATGATGAGCAACAGAGAATTGGCGTGCAGGTGGAGCAGGCAAAGGAGAACGAAAATGTGGTTCCTGAAACCAATAATGATGATGTTTATGTTCCACCTTCACCACCTATTGTTCAGCAGCCATCACGGTCTATTGCAGCTGGCCGTCCTAAGAGAAATATTACACCTCCTAATCGTTTAATTGAAGAGTGTGATATTGTTCATTATGCTTTGAGTTGTGCTGAACAGGTGGAGCATGATGTTGAACCAGCTACATACACTGAAGCCATTGCTTCGGTTGATAAGGAAAAGTGGCTAGGTGCGATGCAAGAAGAGATGCAATCGCTTGAGAAAAATGGCACATGGGATGTTGTGCGCTTGCCTAAACAAAAGAAGGCTGTCCGCTGCAAGTGGATCTTTAAAAGAAAGGAAGGTTTATCTCCTAATGAGCCTCCAAGGTTTAAGGCAAGGTTAGTAGCAAAAGGTTTCAGTCAGATTCCAGGTGTTGATTATACTGATGTTTTCTCCTCAGTTGTGAAGCATACTTCTATTCGTGCTTTCTTTGGTATTGTTGCTATGCATGATCTTGAGCTTGAGCAGCTAGATGTTAAGACTGCTTTTCTGCATGGCGAGTTGGAGGAGGAGATATACATGGACCAGCCTGAAGGTTTCGTTGTGCCTGGCAAGGAGGATCTTGTTTGCAAGTTGAAGAGGTCCCTTTATGGTCTGAAACAGTCACCACGACAATGGTATAAAAGGTTTGATTCATTTATGCTAGCACATGGTTTTAAGAGATCTCAGTATGATAGCTGTGTGTACATCAAGTTTGTTAATGGATCACCTATTTATTTGCTGCTATATGTTGATGATATGTTGATTGCTGCCAAGAGCATGAAAGAGATCACTACTTTAAAAGCTCAATTAAGTAGTGAGTTTGAGATGAAGGATCTTGGTCCTGCTAAGAAAATACTAGGCATGGAAATTAAGAGGGACAGAAAGTCTAGTTTGCTATTTCTTAGTCAAGAAAAATACATTGAGAAAGTTCTTCATCGTTTTAATATGCATGATGCAAAGTTTGTTAGTACACCTATTGCTTCTCACTTCAAATTGTCAGCTTTGCAATGTCCTACTTCTGAAGATGATATTGAGTACATGTCACGAGTTCCTTATTCTAGTGCTGTTGGTTCCTTGATGTATGACATGGTTTGTTCCCGGCCTGATCTGTCACATGCTATGAGTTTGGTCAGTCGATACATGGCTAATCCTGGTAAAGAACATTGGAATGCTGTTCAGTGGATTTTCAGGTACCTTCGCGGCACATCTAAAGCTTGTTTGAAGTTTGGCAGGACTGGTGGGGGACTCGTAGGCTATGTGAATTCAGATTATGCTGCCGACTTGGATAAGAGGAGGTCCCTCACAGGTTATGTGTTTACTGTTGGTGGATGTGCTGTTAGCTGGAGGGCTACCTTGCAGGATGTTCCAGCACAATCTACAACTGAGGCTGAGTACATGGCTATCAATGAAGCATGTAAAGAGGCTGTTTGGCTGAAAGGTCTGTTTGCTGAGCTTTGTGGAGATGATTCTTGCATTAAGTTATTTTGTGACAGTCAAAGTGCTATTTATCTTACTAAAGATCAGATGTTCCATGAGAGGACAAAGCACATTGATATTAAGTACCACTATGTTCGTCACGTGGTTGCACAAGGTAAACTGCAGGTATGCAAGATTAGTACTCATGATAATCCTGCTGATATGATGACAAAGCCTGTTCCTGTTGCTAAGTTTGAGCTTTGCTCAAGCTTAGTTGGTATAACTGTTTAGCCCAAGTGGCTGTTTGGCGCCAGCAAGTGTTTTCTTTATTTGTTCAGAAGATTGTTGAAGTTCATGCTACAAGGAATTTGTCTCAAGGTGGAGTTTGTTATATTCTGATCCAAATTCTATAAAGTAGAGGCCAACTTCTGACGAGCGGAGCGAGGCCCGTCGCCGGGAGGCTTGGGCTGAGTGGAGCGGAGTCTGAAGTTGGCCCACTCCGTGCCCAACAGGGACGCCTGTAGGGGGTGCGGGGGGCGATAGCCCCCCGCGGTATGGATCGTTGCCACCGTCTATATATACTCCTTGTAAGCCGCCGGCTAGGGTTTATCGCATCATAAGATAGCCCACGGCGTTTGTAAACATACACCCGATATAGTGAAGTTTTGCTGGCTGGCGCCCGTGGTTTTTACCTCTCTTTGTTGGAGAGGGTTTTCCACGTTAAAATCTTGTATCTTCGTGCTGTGATTTCTTTTTCGTTCTTCGTTATTGCCTATCGCTTTTATAACACTAGCTAGTTCGAAGTGCAGAAAAGGAGCCAGCGGTGGCCTGGAGCGGTTGTGTGCAGCCAACTTTTAGTAGTAAACGCAGGCTGGACTCCATTATCCGTGCTATATATGAATCCTAGTCATGGCCGGCGCTAAACAAAAAGGAGGCCGCCGCCACCGTGTGGAGCAGGTTCGCTTGCCCGTCGTCGTCACCCGGCCATCCAGACGGACCTAGTTCATTGATCCGATCACCCAACTGCTTTGTAAATGCCGGTCCAAATTCGATATTGACCCTTATCTCGTGACTGGCACTTGGTGGGGTGGGGTTCATTGGCCAGCAGAACACATGAAAGGTCAACGAGGAGCAGGAGAATCCACGCCAGCTGAAAGCGCCAAGGCCACACATCAATGTGATTTTGATGCATGCTTTCGACTTTCGAGCCTCGAGTGCAACTTCCACTGTATTTCTAACGAACCAAGATAGTAATAGTATCATATTTTTTTTAAAGATATGTCACATATATGTTTTATCGACACGAATTTGCTACCATGGGTGATAGCTGTGCACGCCACTATTACCGTTGGATTCAGCCCATCACAAACTGTTGTTTGATAGTGACTTCACGGTTCTCCACAGCGCACCAAAAAAACACCGTGTTTTGCATGTTCTGTGGTGTAGCATGTAACAAGCAGTGCCCAACTGATCCTTAATACAAAAGTTCTCCATTGGACAAAGGCGAAATATTAGAGTTAATTATCTTGTAAATATAAATATTTAGAAGCAGTCTGCTAATTTTTGTGTTAATTCTCTCGTAAATACTCAGATACTAAACAACTCCGGACAGGGATCTGGAATAACCTCTGTGATGACTAACAGGGATCTGGATCGAAAACTATATTACTTGAAGATGATTAACAGATCTGGAGCCTCGTGTATTTTTACCCTTTATTTTTGAATGAACATGAAATCTGGATTTGGAACACGCAGTGCACAAAAAATCACCATCACGCGATGAAGCAAATCCTAATCAAAATTTCTACCATATACGTACATTTGAATAACCATTGGATCTGGGTCGGAAAAAAACCATGTACAAATAAATCAATCTGGGATCTGTATAGGGAACACACGTCAATACAGATTGGGAAAAAAGAGCGAAACGAATTCAGAACGAGGAAAAAACGTGGACGACCTGACGCTTGCCTCCGCCCCGTGTCGATAGCAAAATGTGATATGCAAAATAGTCTGCTAAGGCCAGCAAGAAAGAGACAAAAAGAATGATTACTTAACGGCGAACTTTTACCCGTTCACTAATGCTAACCTAGCTCTAAAAAGTTTTGCTATCCTCCACAGACCTGCCTTCGCAGAATTTTTTCGGAGAACACCAACATGATGTTTTTTTAAATATTCAAACGACTTGCCATTTTAATTAATTAAACATAAGAGATTTGATCGGTTAATTAACGAAAATCAGCAAAAAACTGATACAAACATTCTCGCCGACCATCAATCAAACCTATATTAGATTATTACATATCTGTCAATCAAGATTGCAAGCAAATGAAGATAGGAAGGCCGCAAGATACTTGGAGAAAGAGGCTATGGAGGCTATGGAGGCTCGGAGAGCAGCTTTGGAGGAGAGGCTTGCCGCCAACGAGGAGAGGAAGTTGGCATTGGAGTGGAGGAAGAGAGGAAGCTCTTCTTCAAGGACACTTTCAACATGGATGAAAGGCAAAAGGAGTACATCAATCTTGCTCGCGATGAAGTGTTGGCCAAAAAAAGAATGTTGACAACCAACATGAACACACCCACGACCGGCTATGGAGGCTATGTAGTCATGGGTGCCCCGGCGGGTGACTTTGACGTCGGCTATGGCGGCGTGGGAGCGCCAGCGAGCATGTTTGGAGAAGGCATGACCGGCATGGGAGGAATTGCCGGAATGGGATTGGGAAGTGTGGCCGGTGTGGGAGGCATGGGATTGGGTGGCTTTGGAGGAGTCTTCGGAGGGACAAGTGCACCGATGGCCGACATGGGAGCACGGGCGAGTCGTGTCTATAGAGCCATGGGAGCACCACCGGGAGAATTCGTGGCCTCTATGGAATCTTCTCTTCCTCCTTCAACTCATGGTGCCGATGAAAAAGAGGCAAAAGATGAAGATGACTTCGAGAATATGGATGTGTGATGATTTTCTCTTGCATTTTTGATATGCAAAATGTGTGTTGCACTTTGTGTCGATTTGAACTATGATATTTGTGTGTGTTTGTTGAACTATGGATTTATTTGAGTATTTGATCTTGTTGAATGCATAGAAGTATGTGAATGTTGTTTGCGCCGGCGCTGCGCGCTGTAATTTGGAGCGCCCGGTGGAGGAGCATTTTTTGCCCCGGCGCTCGCGCTGCAAATTGGCATCTTTGGTGGAGAAAAATCCTGCGCCGCGCGCGGTATAGCTTTATAAGGCCATGTACAATGGGAGTGCTTAGAGAGGATGCTTACCAAAATAAACCAAGCGTTTTGCTAAGCACTTGTGCTTATTTGTATAGAAGAGATGCTTAGTTAGGCATCTGCCTAGTCTATATAAGCACCAGTGCTTAACTAAAAACCGGTTTATTGATCTAAGCATCTCTCCTAAGCACCTAGCATTGTAGATGCCCTAGGTGCTTAGGAGAGATGCTTAGATCAATAAACCGGTTTTTAGTTAAGCACTGGTGCTTATATAGACTAGACAGATGCCTAACTAAGCACCTCTTCTATACAAATAAGCACCAATGCTTAGCAAAATGCTTGGTTTATTTTAGTAAGCATCCCCTCTAAGCACTCCCATTGTACATGGCCTTATAATGACTGCACATGATTTGGTCAAAATACATTTTCCTTGGCAGTTGAAAGAAAAAAAATACGAGGGACAAAAAGACTGAGGCGAGGGCCATGAAGGCAAAACCACCCAAACAAACAAAGGACCAAAAGGAATAGGACGAACAACGTCAGAATTATCGAATCATCGTTGTCGCCGCCCTCGATCGAAGCGCGAATCCATCCACGACCTTACTTGCCTTCCGGGCGGAACAAAGGGTTTTCCATCTCTTGGCTTTTCCCTTCACACCTGGTCCGGAGGTAGCCTTGGTAGGGAGGATCCGGCCAAGAACAAGGAGGGTGAGAAGGGAGGAGCGGAGGAGGAAATTCTTGTGGCCAACAGAGAAGATGCCGTCATCGCCGGTGGTCCGCGCGACGAGCGATGTGCTCATCGGCCCCGACTGGGCCATGAACCTGGAGATCTGCGACACGCTCAACCGCGACCCCGTGTGAGATTTCGTGTTTTTTCATGATGTTCTTGCTGCTAATTTTAAATGTTCTATTGGCTAAAATTCTGCGAAAAAAAAATACATATTGGTTGCTAAATTTTGGTTTCCACGCCTGGAGATTGTTTTCACGGGAAACAGTTGGATTTCTACTGCGCATATTTATAAATTTTGTTTCGAAAGAAACCATAAAACTAGGAGCAGGCTAAGAAGTTAACAAAAGGCTACTGCTCAAAGAAAGCTGCCCACCAATTCCGCGCCTGGAGTTAATCTAGTGTTATGTTACAAATAAAAGGACATAGTACGATAGCGCAAGATGAACGACAGAACGAGGGAGAGAATTGATTAATTTTCATCCCTTCAGTGATGATTGATACATAAGCTGCCGGACTTTCTTGACTTGTAGTTAATAATTCAAATGATACGGATCCCATCTCTAACTCCAAGCTTATCTCTTCCCTATTTAAACTACTCTCCTGCCTATTTAGATTATATTCCATATCTATCTGATTATTTTGTAATCCTGTAATCCTATTTCCTATTTCCTAGACATAAACACAGTATCTCTTCTAGTAAGTTATAGTAATTAGTAAATGATGCATATATGACATGCAAAACTTCGGTGAAAATGGAGCTGCACTCTTGTACCTTTAGTCAGCTTAGACAAGGACTACCGAGTAATTTTAATGTGCCGTTAATAGTTTGTTATAAATGTCTTTTATATTCATAGGCAAACAAAAGATGTCGTGAAGTCCCTGAAGAAACGCATTGCACACAAGAACTCCAAGGTCCAGCTTCTTGCGCTCACGGTGAGTACGGTTTTAAAACCCAATATACTTACTACAGAGTAACAATTAGTCTGTTTGTAGGGAGTATGCGAAGGGTTAGAATTAAGCTGTTCTTGTACCTTCTTAATTTACTTATATCTTGTGATGAGACCGCCTGATGGGTGATGCCTGCAATTTATTTCTCGACCTTTAAACTGCTTCTGAACTGCCATTCCAGTCGAAGGAAACACAAGTTCTCTAGACTTCTGTACTAGAATGCTTTAATACTTAATTTTGGAATGTTCGTGTTATCATTTACTGGACTACTAATCAGTTCATTGGCTTACTTATTCTAGCTGCTGGAGACAATGATTAAAAATTGTGGGGACATTGTCCATATGCAAGTTGCTGAGAGAGACATACTTAATGAAATGGTGAAGATAGTTAAGAAAAGGGTACGTATGAGCAGTTCAAACTTTAAAATGTAGTGGTTTTCCATAGTAAGTCTTCAATTTTTTTTTGTGTGTGTGGCTTTTTCAGCCTGATTATCATGTAAAAGAGAAGATTCTCACGCTGATAGACACTTGGCAAGAAGTTTTTGGTGGTGTACGTGCAAGATATCCACAGTACTATGCAGCATACCAGGAGCTTTTGGTAATATTACACATATCGCATATTAATAATCTCAGATTCTTTCTCCATCCCAATTTCGTCATAAAGGTTGCCAATAAGCCTTATTTATCTTTGATTTTAAGCTTACAATTGTTGATCATGCAAGAATGTAGGTATGTTGTTTTTAATTTATCAAATTTGTGGACTAATCCAACTCCAACCTCCATCTATATTCCAGCGTGCTGGAACTGTATTTCCTCAAAGATTGGATGATTCTGTGCCAGTACTTACTCCTCCACAGACTCAGCCTCTAGAAAATTATCCTCTTGCTTTACGTGCTGTTGACCACGAGGCCCCTGAATCGTCAGTGCAGGATTTTCCTGCCATAAGGTATGCCAACTTATGAAAATTCTTTCATAAAATTTAGGTTGTGCGAATACAGTTTCCTCCTTACATCTGTTGTTGATATTATCCATCTAAAAGGTACTTATTATCTCTATTATTTTTGTTGCTTCTGTAATTTGGTGATTACTTCAGACTATTCTTTGACCATATATAGTTCTTTTCCCATGAATAATCTCTACAACTTGGCAAACTAACAAGGGCTGACCATCGCAAAAATTATTTTTAATGGTCCATCCCAAATTATGCACTCCCGTACCCATTGAGAACTGAAGATTTTAAGAATTCATGTGATGCTTTTTTTCTGGTGGTTGGGTTTTAATTCCTTCCTACTTTCATCATATATTCGCACTGCTTCTCAGTTTGGTTTTTTATATGGTTTTGTACACGATTGCTTTCTGTTTCGTTCCCTGTTTTTGGAAGTACAATTGTGTGCTTACTGTAATTTGTTGTTGTCTAACTTAAATGAAATCTGAACTTCTGCTTCTTTTGGAAATGTTCATTGTCATTTCACTAGCATGACAGAAATTCAGAATGCACGAGGCATCATGGACGTTCTTTCAGAGATGTTGAATGCTTTAGATCCTAGTAGAAAAGAGGTACATTCCCGATGCACCTGAATTTACCAGTCATACATTAATAAAAAAATAGCTGGTATATTTATCTTTTATTTAACCTTTTCAATTCTAATCACTCCACTAGCATGACATAAAATTTAAGTTACACTGAATATGCAGGAACTTCGGCAGGAGGTCATTGTTGACCTTGTGGGTCAGTGTCGTTCTTACAAGCAGAGAGTGGTAGAGCTTGTCAACAGTTCCTCGTATGTTTCTTGGTTGTATCTTGCCAGCTCTCAGGCTCTTTAAGTGTCCATTTATCATAAGTACTGCTTGATAATTCATCTAGTGATGCACACAATATGATGCCAATAGATGATTTATTTGTTTCTGGGTATAAATGGTGCAAGTGAAACGAAATAGATAATTTGTGATATTTATTCTATGTTTTAAGAATGCCTGCAGTAATCTCTGAGAGTCTGTTTATGCCTTGACGACAATTCCAGCTCCCTATTAGAAAACTAGTAGTTTGTAGTTGATCCCATACGATATTGGGCAGTGATGTTTTATGTTCTGCTTAAAGATGTCTACACAGGTATATAGCGGTTTACATGTTTAAATACAGTTTGTAAGTCTTGAAAGGTGGTTTATTATCTGCAGCTAATTTTATCGCTACCATTTTGTGATGTGGTTAGTTTTGTATCAGTATAAAGCTTCTTATTTCAGATAGTGAATTAATTGCTGCAGGAATGAGGAGTTTCTCAGCCAGGGTCTCTCTCTGAATGATGATTTGCAGCGTGTTCTAGGAAAACATGATGCAATCGCTGCAGGCATAGCAGTTCGGATGGAGAAGACGAGGCCGCTCCAGTCCCAGAATGGCCATTCTCAGACTACTAAAGAACCAGTTCAAAGGTTGGCAAATTATGTCGCATTTTGTTCAACAAATTATACTAGAAATATACACCAGTAAGAAAGTTCTCAAGAACAGCTGAAAGTTGGAACTGAATGTGAAATTATTTTGGTACTCAAGTTTGGCTCTCCCCTGACAAAGCTGATGTTGCTTCCTAAAACTTTGCATTCTTTTTCGTTTTTAGGTCATCAGCAACTATAAGTGCAAGCAAGCAGTCACCCTTTGAGCAGCTAGCACTTCCTGCACCTCCATCATCTAGCAGTTCAAAAGCTGTCGCAACACGAGCTCCCAATATCGACCTCCTTAGTGGAGACGAGTACATCAAACCTGAACCTGCAAATTCACTGGCGCTTGTTCCAGTCATTGAATATTCAGCTTCAGACCAGAATGTATTAGCCCTCGCAGATATGTTCCATCAAAATGATGCCGCTTCCGACAATAGCAAGCAGAACCTTACGAACTCTTCGACTCCAAGTTCTAATTTCCCTTCATCTCAAGGATATCATGCTGCAGTGCAACCTAGCCTGCCTCAGCACCCTACTGCTTACTCGAATGGGGGCATGACCAACGCCATCGTGCCATACAATCAACACTCTCAACTGAAATCAACAAATTCATGGGATGGACAGCCTGCTTATGGAATGAATTCCCAACAGCAGGCACTAAGTTATGGTACACTGCTTTCCCTATACCAAGCGCTTGCTAGGCCTACAATAGTATTATGTATCTATTTATCTGAAACTGTAGGCAAAACACACTCGCCGTCTCCTTAATCGATGGTTTAGTATATTTTAAATAGTCCCTACAAAATAGCAGAGGGGGAGGGGGGGGGGGGGGTGAAATATCTCACGTTGAACAAGAACATGTGGTTGCGTCTTGATGTACATGTAACTGAGCATGTGCCTAGACCATCACAATGGTAGGGCTAATGCATTGTCAACTTTTTTAGCACTTCAGCTTGGTCCAGAAAGTATGTGCACCTTATTCCATTTCAAATAGCTCCATGAGAATTTAACAATCTCCTATTAACAGGTGTAGAGAATCAAAACGGGAACCTTCCACCACCACCCTGGGAAATTCAGCAGTCCATGGGTAAGCAGCCCCAAGACAGCCAACTTGGTGCAATTCCATTGCAACCTGTAGGCATGAATCCTCAATCAACAGAAATTGGCCAATTTGGTCAAGGATTCACTTCAATGCAACAAATACTGCCGGGGCAAACGCGCTTGCAACCAGTGCCTGGCATGCAGCATGGGGTTCTACAACCACCACAGTTTGTGCCGAACATGCAACACGGGGGCATGTATCCTTCGATGCAAATTAACCAAGGAATGGGCATGTATTCTCAACCGATGGCTGGTGGACAGTTTTATGGGATGAATCATCAGCAGTTATATGCTGTTCAAATGGCTGGTTATGCGTATGGGCAGCAATCTGGGGGCTACTATATCCCGAATGCCGCATACGCGTATACTAGTGCGAATGAACTTTCTCAGAGAATGAATGTGCTTTCTGTTCAAGATGGTGCTTCAAATGGAGCATCAACGTCATTTTCCCTGAAGCAGCAGAATAAATCAGGCAGACCTGAAGACTCGCTATTTGGTGATCTTCTTAGTATCGCCAAAATGAAGCAGACCAAACCTGCAGCTGGGAAGGTTGGTGGCTTGTAAGAAGAATGGTTGAGGAGATGCTTGATTGCGCTACATTTGCTAGCAGCAAAAGCTACACCTCGTAGTTAATAATTCTTTTTGCCACTTTTTGTACAATGGCAGATGGATTATTGATGTAAATTCCCTTTTTAGATAGGTTATATATTGGAAAGTAGTATATCCTGATGTTTATGATTCCTGATTTCCTGTGTGATATCTTAGCAAGTGTGCGTATGTAGTGCAGCTATAAATTCTAGTGTCATCAACATCCATCTGTACCCACTACCACCTGTTCTGTTTTCACTATATTTTTTCTAGGAAGAGGGATTAGCAGTTCATATGTCATCTTGATATTCTTGCTATTTTATTAACTTTTTTGGGAAACCTCTTTTATTGACATAACGTTTTGTTTTCTGTTCAAACTTTTTATATATTAATATGTCTGCATATTTAATCAATGAAAAGACCAAACGTTTTTTCTCAAACATGTGCCCAAACGTTTGCCATTTGTATGAGAAGAACGCCAAGGTGGTGCAAAGGTTACAAACAAAACTGAACGAAAAGCTAGCCTACAAATCTAACAAAGCAAAAAAACAGAGATAACCAAAACCACTATGAGCAGATCATGTTTAGACGTTTAGCAAGTAATAAGTTTACACTAAGTTTGTAGCAACTATGCCTATAATTTTATCCCGGTGACGTTAGGGCATGTACAATGTGGAGTGCTTAGAGAAGTGCTTACCAAAATAAACCAGACAAGCACCAATGCTTATTTCTGTAGGAGAGGTGTTTAGTTAAACATCTTTCTTATATAAATATAAATAAGCACTAGTGCTTAAATAAAAGCCGGATCTTTTTGAAGTAACTCCCTAAGAATTATTGCATTGTAGATGCCCTTATCCTGAGTAAAATTTTATCTTTTCCAAGAATAAATTATAACACCATAGGGTTAAGTATAATGAAGGAATTGATAGTTGCATTAACTAAAATCTTAAGGAACAAATGTTGCGAAATGACACTTCCGAAGAAAATGGACAAACATTGTGAGACAAATGAAGTCATATAAATACCTTCAGTTGCAAATAAAACTACTCCCCCCATTCACTATTATAAGACCTTTTAGATATTTAAATGTGGACTAGACTACACTGAAGCGCGTCGAGATACATGCATTTTTTTGAAAAATATAAATGGTCTTATAATAGTGAACGGTAAACTACAGTATAACAATACGATAACTTGTAGTCCAATTCCTCTCATGTGGGAGAGTCACTTGTTTAGCGGTTCCAATGAAAAGGGTAGAACAGCAAACAAATGTTGCCTTTAGAAGAGATCCTGTTTCAAGCAGAAGGCAATCATCAACAACATTGCTTATATAAGCACGAATAACTAACTTAGTCAGATGACATGGTTGATCTGTTATCTCGAAAACATTTTATGGTTGATCCCTAGAAATCTAGTTACCCTCAAGCCTAGGATCTAAATACTACCGTACAGTTCTATGCACAGATAACAAATAAATAGAGGCCAAATGAGATACTGACCTCATACTTCAGAAAAGAATGGTCAACATTTAGCTTTAGAAGGACGCCAATTGGTATTGTGCTTCATTCACAAGTTTTGAATCAACTCCTGATTCATTATATTAAGCATGTGATTGCGGCGTGTCATACATAACCAGGTCTGTTCTCCATCTGGCGAACCTTCTTCGGTGACAGGGATATGCCAATGGCCTTTCTCCGATTCCTGGGATTTAGAGGTAATGGTAGAACAATTATAAAGTCTGTCCAGATAGAACAACGAGCTACATGAATCTGCTTGAATCACTGAAAACAAAAAATATCGTCTCTGTGCATAAATCAACAATTTATATGCACAATTAATTCTTGCCAGGGAAAGGTCAAAGCTAGAACTACAGATGTTACGGTTGTACTGCCTAACAGACCCATTCAACATGAGTCTTTTTATCACTGCCAAACGATGATATCTCGGTATCTGAATACAGCAATGATGATCATCCTAGATTCTCCTTAACCATCTTGAGAGATTAAGATATATATCAATGAACAAATCAAATAACTACAATATGGAGCTGTCCTGCTGCTTCCCCAAAAAAATTACAACATGGAGCTTCAAGTAGAGGAATTCGTTCACTTAATTCTTCAGTCGATGGCTATTGTACATGCCGTAAGATTCAATGCTAATTAAATAGCTAAATTCAAACCTGAATTACAACCGAGCAAGGAGGTGGCATTTGAAATGTAACACAGTTGTCCCCAAAAGTGAAGCGTACCTGTTAGTAAAGATGACACTGTGAATGAGCAAGCACTATATTTTGTCATATCTGTCAATGTTCTTTAGGTAATGAACACGGAAAAAGATAGTGTGTGTACTAATTAAAATATCAAGTGCCAATGTGCTACATAGTTTAGCTCTGAAACCTTGTGCCGAACATATATCTTTGTATATGCTTTTTTCGCAAATATATAGCAGGTACATGCAACCATTCAGATGAAAAGTGTTTTATTTCCCCATGACGTAGCTTGTTATTTTTGCTAGATCCATGCCGAAAAACTATCAACATCTTGCTTGACAGAGGAAAAGTAGAATTAGCCTAGACAATTCATAAAGCACTTCTCTGTCAAATACATGATCCAAACCTGATGCCTTTCCTTCCATTTGGGAAAAAAATCTTCCTCCAGGAGCTGAAACGTGTGGTCTCTCATTTCATCATTGGTAATCATCAAGCATTTCCATCTGATAGCAGCAAACAACCAGTACCTGAACTACATGCCCACAATATTACTTACTTCACTATAGAAGGACATACTATTACAAATAATTTCTGGGTAGCAACAAGGTAACCGGCAAAAGCGAGAATTTTGAATACTTTGGCCATGTAGGAGCAATACTAAAACCACTTGGTAAGGAAGAAAGAGCACTACGTTACATGGTTTATCACAAGAAAAATATTTTATTTTAGATAAATGTTAAAAACATTGATAACTCGAAACAGATAACAAATTCTATACATGAATAAAACATACTGAGCTTTTTGTAGGAGCTAATTTTTGTCTTCAGAGGAAAGTAACTATAGAGGTTGAGGCATCTCAAAAGCTTACCAATCATCATTTGAACCAGTGGGGGTTTCATATAGAGCATTTGCTTGCTTCCACTTTTCAACCAACTTCTGATTAGCAGGATTTTTCATGTGCTTTCCAGTGAGATGTCTGTTATGCACAACTATCAAAGGCCACTTTCTTGATGGAAACCTTTTCTGTGTTGCATTGACAACAGCATTGACCTGCCAGTATAATGATGAGTGAATTAGTTTTGTTAAACTATCCTAAATAGAAGACGATGTATCGCAACATACTCGCCTTACTCAAGGAAAGATGACTCTTGCTAAGACCAACATTGGCAGCATCCATAACCGCATCAAAAGGGCCATGCTTTTCCAACCATTTCTGAATAGGAAAAAATAAGGCGCAAAAGGTAAGATATATACCAAATGAGAAGCAGCACCGTATATGGTGGGCTCCATTATAGTGCAACTGAAAATTTTGTGTATAAAAGCAGCACGCTTACTTCCAGTGTATCAGGTACAAAACAGTGCTGACACTAGTTTTTAAAGTGTCCCTGAAGCATCAAACTAGTTCCCATTTCAATATTTTTTACTCAACTGCAGCAAGTGGTAGGTTTACTGAGAACAAACAAACGGTGCAGAATTAAGATATTGTAGAATACTTGCAAATTTATTTCCACATTTCATTGTAAAAAAACAAGATGGAGAAGTACTAGATAGAAGTTACAACAAGGTTGCTGCATGCTGGTATTTTATTATCATGTTATAATCTGATATTTACTTCACACGCAATACAAATTTCTCTTTGAATTGAAAACTATTTCTCTTTACCCATATAAAGATGTCAACCGGTCATGTATTCATGGCATTCATTTCACCTAAACTGCTCCTCCCCTCTTGATGTGATTAGTTAGATCTGCTGTGAGCGTTTGTGATTGTGGTTCTGTTTGCCAGGGATCAAATCACTTGAAAATACCAATAATATATGAGATGCAAAGATGAGGCTGTTGCAGGATAAGATTGGCGTCACCGCCTCACCGGTGGTCTGACCTATTGCTTAGTCTCAGTTTGTTTATCGGTATTAGTATCAAGCATGCATGTATCTGGCCATTATTAGTTCTGTATCATATTGGTAACAAATAGGTATCCACATAGTTAAAAAACTAACAAAATGGCAATCCGAGGTAGATTACCTGAAAATTCTCAAAGTTTGAGTTCTTCTCTCTCTTAAGAGCTAGTTTTGCCACCATCGTGGCAAAATCTTCTGTCTCTTTTGGATCAAGGTCTATAATAGCCAACTTGTCTCCACAAGCAAGGCAGACACCATTCTTGTCAATATGGGAGCGTGTCATGATCCATTTCCCCCTCCCTAACCAACCCAAGCCATGCCAACCCCCTCCATTATTTTCAATTGTTTTTGATAAAGCACAGATATCCCACTTTCTCTCCCCCACTTTTGATGCTGTTGAGCTACTAAACCAAGCCTCTAACAATTCGGCTGTAGATGGAGATACCTGTCTTACTGTAGTCCTGAACTTGTGCAGCAAATAATAGACCCTATCACCTTGCCTGGCGACCACAGAAGCACTAAGAAGCATCCCCAACTCGGGCTCTTCAGGTGTGACCCCAGATTTCAACATATAGGCCTCTACTTCAAATGCCTTATCAACATTGCTGCTGCTGCAAAATGTTGTTAATGTAGGGCCATATGAGCGCAACTTTGGTGCAATACCCAGCTCTTTCATTTTTTTGACAGTTTCAAAGGCCATATCACCGTTCCCCATGGACATCGCCATACGGGCAACTGCAGTCAAAGCAGCATCACTCATCGGAACTCTATCTTTCTCCGAGCACATTTTGTCAAAATATCTCAAACCCTCGAGTCCGTGCATACTCTTTGATCTCATCACTTATTGGTATGCTCCTAGCTGTTTCCTCCAGACGAAACAAATTGAACTTATTTCTCTCCTGGTCATGAACAGAGTCTTCACGCATATCGTTGTCCTCCGAATACCCCGAGCTTTCAGCCGACGAAGAATCTAATCTACCATTGGTGCCACTTTTTGCCGGTTGCACGATTCCAAGGGCAGCGGAAGAGCACAGGTAAAGCAGCACATTGTAATGGTGCTGCCCCATACTGACCCCTTCCTTCACCGCGGAATCATACAGGTCGATCGCTCCCATTACATCTCCTCTCTTTGAGCACATATCCAGCTCAACTCTCAGCTTTCCTGCTCGCTCACCACCCTTCGATCGCTTCCCCCTCTTACTCACTTTTCGTCCTCCTCTATCTTCACCACATGTTGCTAAATTTCTAGCCTTCACGTGTTCCTGTACCTGCATTCCGCCTCTCGTCCAGCGTCTGCTCCGCCTGCATCCTTCAGATTCCGCAGTGCTATCCTGGCTTCCCCTCCAATCCTTCTCTACAGCTTCCCCCTCCGTACCTTCTCCGAGCACAAGCCTGTCACCCTCTCTTATCCAGCGTCTTGCCCCATGGTTCCTTCCCTGCTGTGCCGACAGGTTCGCCTCACGTGACACGGCACCCTGCACCGTTTTACGTGAGACGCTGACCGAGCCTGCTCCGCCTGCCTTGGTCTGTTGGGGGTTACCGTCTGCAACAAGGTCAGAGCTGCCGTCGCTTTGGGGCAATACGTCGAACAGCTTGCGGGCGTGGCATGCAGGTGGAAGAACCACAAGCTTTAGGGCGACAGGGGACGAGGAGGATGCGGAGAAGAGGAAGAGGCGGGTGGGGAGAGGGTGAGGTGTGAAGAGAGACGCCATGGCTCGCTGCCATGAGAGCGGGAGGGAAGCGAAGCGTGTGGACAAGGTGGCTCTTTGAAAGAGGCTAGCAGTCTAGCACGGAGCATCGATAAGGCACGAGTGCAGCAATATGGCTCACGGGCTTCAGGTAGCCTGTTTCTGAAAATTTCGAAATCAAATTTAAAGCTTCAGAAAATTTCAAAACAAGTGGCAGGGCGTAATCAATGATTTATTATACCCGTGTCTAGGAACGTGAACAGAAATTTTCAATAGGAAATCCATATATTCCTCAGCAAAAATGACAAATGTCTAGGAACGTGAACAGAAGATATGGAATCTTCTAAAAATTGTCCGATTCGTCTTTTTTGCCGAGCCCAAAATAAAGATATTTCATGTTAAAAATTTACACTCATAGAGTACATAGTTGACTACATCCGTTTTTTTCATAATTTTTTGAAACTTCAAAATTTCAAAAAATAGGGTCCATATAGCTGTGTTCGTCAATATTCAGATAGTATCTCATATTCTCTATGTCTGGTTCGGGGGGCTCGCATTGATTTGTTTGCATAATTACACAAAGTGGATGATTGCACAGCAAATGCTCGTAAGTGGATGACCACACGAATTTGGTTGTAAATATGAGTTACTTACCATAGAACTCATATTTTATTTGATAATTTTGTCATAAATATTCAAGTAGGCTTTACAAATGCAAATAGTAGTGATTGTATAGCTATATACATATAGACACATTGCATTTCCATGTAGGAAAATGCTCTAGCACCCCCGAGGGATCGAGCCCGACGCATCCTCCTGGTTGAGAGCGCGACGCGTGTCGCTGGACTCCACCTCCATCTTATCCCCAACCTCTCGCTCGTTGTAGACAAATCGAGAACTCCCAGCTCGTTGTTCCCAATCCGATTCCCCATCTGCGCCGTGAGCCTGTGAGCAGCCCCGGCTCCAGCGGCCACCAAACCCGCCGCCCTCCACTGCTATGGCGGCGTCCACCTCCTTCCTCCCCCTCTACCTTCCTCCATGGCTCTCAGGGGTGGGTTCGATTTCGTAAATCATGGTGGCGGAAGTCCGATGTCCAAGCGGCTAGGCGTGGTGCGGCTCCGGTGAGCAGTGATGTTGCACCTCCTCCATCGCCATTGTGTTCCTCGCGCGGGCTCTGAGCGCACCGGGCCTCCATCGGCGTGACCTTTCTCACACGAGCGCCGCTGCAACAGCCACCTCTAGCACGCCGGCGCTGCTGCCGACACCAGTTGTCCGTGCTACTAGCGCCGGTCGCCGCTGCTACTAGCGCCGGTCCAAAATATGGACTCCATGGTGGAGATTTAGAGTTGTAGGTCTATCAGGACCCGGTTACTCTGCTCCTACTACTTCAAGCGACAACGGTCCAGATTGCTTTTTACCGCTTCACTCGCATCCAACGGCCGAGAGCCTTTCTTCTTCCTTTTTGAACTTTTCATCATTTGGCGCATTAAGCGCGAGTTACTGTAATAAACCAAGTGATTAAGCTGTAATGCTGGATTAGCGTGGCTCCTCGGGGGACTCCTTATAACCCGGGAGAGTGGGTGGATGGGTGGCACGCTACCTCAAAACAAAACCCTAGCCTCACCTTGCCAATGTACTTTACTTTACCTTAGCTGTAGATCTGAGCACCGGCTCCTCCTTCTCCCTCCTCTCCAGCGTCGATGCCAGCGGCCACCGGGCCCTGACACGGTGGTATCAGAGCTTCTCCTTCCTCGGATCTGTACCCACCCTCTCCTACCCCGTCCTGAGGTTTTCGGCTTCAATTCCGGCAGTAAAATCCCTCCCTTGCTCATGCCTCCTACTACCAGATCGCGTTCTTCCTCACGCGACCGAACAGGCCAAGTTGACGGTGAGCTCCTCCGTTCCCCGGCCACAACTGATGATGAAACCGAGGCTGCCACCCTCAACCGCAGTCTACCTCATGATCTGCAAGCAATTGGTCGTCAGCTGGACCAACACGATGCTGAATCGGCATCTGCTTCATCGGCGCTATCGTCGCTCCAAGGAGAGGTCAACCATATGAGCGAGATGATCTTGACCATGAACGCAAATTTCTCCCGTTTACCTCCCGTCGCTGACACTCCACCACCACTCTCCCAAGCTATTCCCTTTTCCACTCCACATCTGCTTCCGCCTTACTCCCTGTCTCCAATACCCGAAATCACCACTCCAGCTTCCAAGTCCGGTACTGCACCCATGCCACCAAGTTTTGGTAAACTCACCCCAGATCAGCTTCCCCACCCTAACTTCCCACCCCAAACTCAGTCCCTCCCCTCCACACTACCCATATACATTGGATCCCCCTCCTTAGTGACAACCAGACACCAATTCCAACCACAAGTGGACCAAGTTTATCAATTTACTAACCCAGTTACAAACCCAAACCTTTACCAACCAAATTCCCCTCACTACTCTTCCACCCCCCCTACAAACAACATTCCATCACCCTTGCAACACCATCCCACTCTCATACTCCCAGCATTACCACCCACCTTTTTCCACTCAACATTGCAACTCTCAATATGGCCATCCACCGCAATTTTCTGAGTTCCAATACACTACCAGTTGTTGCCCAAGTAGTCAACATCCAAACTACCATACCATCCCAAACACAAGTGTTCCACAGTTTTCCCACTTATACCACACCAAACCTGCCCACACCCCACATCTGTTAACAGCACTCCCCAATTTCACCATTCAGTACAACCCCAACAGAGCACCACTCCTCAGGCTCCACCATTGAGCCAAACACAACACCAACAACCTCCAAGGTCCACTACAGAAGTGCAACTTCGAACTCCGCATGTGGAACTTCCCATTTTCACAGGAGAGGCACCCAGAGCATGGCTACTGGAATGTGAGGATATCTTTACTCTTGTTCAGATTCCTCAAGCAAATCGAGTGCAGTGGGGCGTAGCTCATATACGAGGGCAGGCTAAGACATGGCTTAGCAGCTCTGGATTCCATCTTCAACACATGTCATGGGATGAACTGAGCTCCATTCTCCTGGAACGATTTCCTGACTCGCTTGCTCCTGACCCCATGGACCAACTGCAACAATTGAAGCAACTATCCATAGTCAATGCATACATTGATACTTATGAAACTTGGATGACTCAGATGAAACGTGAACGCACTTACTTACCCAAGGAATTCTTCGTGGACAGATTTGTCAGTGGAGTCAAGGAAGGCATTAAGCATAATGTTCAGTGTCAAAAACCTGATAGTCTGTTGTCTGCCTACTGGTATGCCCGACAGTATGAAAAGGCTTACCTTTCCAACACAAAGCTCACTATAGCACCAATTCCAGCACCAAGGAATCCCATTCCTCCAGCCAGACCACAACCTGCACCTGCCAGAGAATTCCGCAATCGAGCTCCCAGGAAATGCTGGTACTGCCCTGATAATTGGTCTATTGGCCATAGGTGTTAGCCAATGCAGAGAGCACTAAACACCATAGAAATGCAGGGCCATTATGATGATGAGGATGCACCTCCAGAGCAACACCAAGAAGACCATCCAGCTCCTATCCCTCTTGATCAAGCACTAGCAGAGGATAATGTGGATAATCTGATGAACATTTCAGCTGCTGCTTACAATGGGTGTCCCAGTGATTCTACAATTTCTCTCCTACTTCATCTGAACAGCTGTTGTCGCCTTGGCTGACACGGGCAGTACAAATACCTTCATGGACTACCATTTTGCTAAGAAGCATAACATTCCCCTTACCAAGACAAAGCAAAGGACTGTAAAGGTAGCCGGAGGTGGCACACTTTCTTTAGATTACATGGCTTATCAGTGTTCCTTTGCTATTCAAGGGCATAAATTCACTGTGGACTTCAGAATATTAGAACTCCAAGGCTCTGATATGATTCTCGGGGTCAACTAGTTTAAACGGTATAACCCAGTTACCTTTGATTTCATAAACAAATATCTCACACTAGGTGACAAGGGTATAGCTAATAGAGCCCGTTAGTTGAGTACCCCTAAGGCCCGTATAGCTAGGCCCAATTGTAATGATAGTCGAAATAGAGTCTTTACCGTATGTCGATATTGTAATCTGTATCGGACCCTACCCGATCCTCGAGACCTGGCCACCTATATATAGGGGCCAGGAGGGGACGGTGTGGGACAGATTGAAAGCAAGCCAGGTTGAACACCCAAGTTTACTTTCGACACACACCTATTTCGACTAACTTTACCTTCGAGTTCATCCGACGCCCAATCTCCCCGATCCTAAGTCCTTCATCTAGGACATTTGTCGAGTTAACCCTCGTCAATTGGCGCCGACCGTGGGGACCTGGGCGTCGGAATCATGAATTCGACGGCTTTTTCGCTTTTAGCCAACAGCAGTTCAGAACTCGACGGAAGTCAAGAGATGGAGTTAACCATTGGAAGTTTGAGCATCATCGTCGGGCCAACGGGTTCATCCCGCCTCTCGGATTCGACGAAACCAGATCCGTCGGCAAACAAGCCCGAAGCAGAGGAAACATTGGAATCATCAGAAGGCTCTTCCAGCGAGGTAAACTCGCCGGTCAGTTTCGACAAAACACCAATCGCAGAAGGCGACAAAATTCAGGAAAAATTTGACTCAGAAGAAAGAGCGTGTTAGACGCACAACAACGCAAAGGACTTCGCCGTGGGAAGCAGCGGCGTCTCCAACGTACATCAGTTATGCGTCACTATCATTGAAGCAGAAAAAGAAAACAGTAGCAAAGGAAATGAGCATGTCGACAGGCAAGTCGACAAAGTAAAAGATCACAACAGAAAGGAAAAGGAGAAAGTCCATGTCTCGGCTGGTGAATGGAGGATGATCAAGTCAGCTATCAACCATGGTACAGTAGTACCCGAAGGATCGAGAAGAGAAGTACTAATGGGGTATCAGTATGCATTATACCAGCACAGGAAGAAACTAAGGGAGGAAAGAGATATGGTTTTTCAAGATAATAACAGTACATCAAGGGAGGAATACTGGGAAGACTACAGTGAAGATTCAGAATACAGCAGAGAAAGGCGTGGAGACCCAAAACACAACAGGGGGGCGACAGCATACGGCAGAGAAGAGGAGTACTCAAGGAGCCCTACCCCGCAGCTAGAAGAGGAGGAAGATGACTTCATACAAAAAACACCAGAAGCAGCACTAGTAGCAGCACAAGCATATTTACTAGCTACAAGACCAAAACCTGGGAACCCACGGGAAGATATGCACCGAGCCGCGATACGAAGCCTCGGAATAGTAGAAGGAAAGATCAGGGAACAAGGTCCAGAGACAAAGTCGACAAGCCACAAGGGAAATCGAAAGGAGAAGTTTAGATGCAATTTCAAAGACATCGAGTATAGCGAGTCATCAGAAGAGAAAAAGCGATAGAAAAGGAAGGAGGACGCAAGAAGTATAATAGCATAAGCTCGAGTAAATAAATTGCGTCATGCTTGGAGGGAAGAGAATTACGAAGACGACGATAAAGATATGGGTGCGTTATGCTTTACCCGCAGGGTTCGCAAAACACGGGTACCCAAAGGATTCAAATTACCACACGACCAACCTAAGTATGATGGGTCGCAAGAACCTACCCTATGGTTATCGGATTATCTGCAGGCAGTACAAGGGAGCTTTGAAGTAGCCAATACATGCGACAGGGAATTCAACAGGATGGCGCAAACCTTCGGCATGACAGCGGAGTACGAGAGGTTAAAAGGAGAAACAGATCACAATGTACTACCCGACGTTGGACGATCCCTGCCAGATCAGGCTTTCGACACATCTCAGGACTCGAAGAAAATCCAGGTCCATCCTACAGATGCAAACAAGACGACATCAATTGCGGTGAACTTGGATCCCGCATAGGAAAGCGCGCTCATCGAGTTCCTCCGTGAGCGCTGGGAAATCTTCGCCTGGTGTCCATCAGACATGCCAGGGGTTCCCAGGGAACTCGTTGAGCACGCATTAAACGTAGATCCCAAGGCAAAGCCAGTCAAGCAGCCATTGCGATGATTCGATGAACCTAAGAGGAAGGCGATAGCATCAGAGTTGCACAGGCTAGAAAATGCCGGATTTATCAGAGAAATCAAAACTTCGAGTTGGGTATCGAACCCAGTCATAGTACCCAAGAAGAACACAGACATACAAAGAGTATGTGTCGACTACACATCTCTCAATAAGCATTGTCCAAAGGATCCCTTCCCTCTACCCCGCATCGATCAGATAATCGATTCAACAGCGGGATGCGCGAGGCTTTCATTTTTGGACGCATACTCTGGTTACAATCAGATCAAATTGAAGAAAGAAGACGAAGAAAAAACGGCCTTCATCACACCGTATGGGGTGTTTTGCTACCAAGTGATGCCGTTCGGCCTAAAAAATGCAGGAGCAACTTATTAACGGATGATGCAAAGTTGCCTCGGAAACCAAATAGGGCGCAACATACAAGTCTACATTGATGATGTAGTCATCACCACAAGAGAGGAGAAATCTCTAATCAGCGACTTGGCAGAAACCTTCGACAACCTGAGCAGGTACAAGCTTAAGCTTAACCCGACAAAGTGCTCTTTCGGCGTCTCAGCAGGACAACTTTTAGGGTTCCTGGTATCAGCACGAGGAATAGAGGCGAACCCAGAGAAGATTCAAGCAATTTTGACAATGGGGAAACCCACGAAACTACACGACGTACAGAAACTTGCAGGACGCGTCGCGGCACTAAGTCGCTTCGTTGCTCGACTAGGGGAGAAGGCGCTTCCTTTTTATGCACTTATGAATAAGTCAGACGATAAATTCGAGTGGACAGAAGAGGCAGACGCAGCGTTTGCACAGTTGAAAAAAGTGCTTTCCACGCCACCAGTGCTGGTCGCACCAAAAGAAAAAGAACCACTGCTATTGTACATCGCCGCAACCCATCAGGTGGTGAGTACAGTATTAGTAGTCGAAAGAAGCGAAGAAGGAAAAGCTCATGGCGTCCAGAGGCCAGTATATTTCATCAGTGAAGTGTTGTCCCCAACAAAACAAAGGTACCCGCACTATCAGAAGTTGGAATACAGTGTCTTCACAACCGCACGAAAACTACGACAGTACTTTGCGGTGCACCCAATTATAGTGGTCAACGAGGCGCCATTGTCGAACATATTGAATAATCCTTCAGCAACAGGACGTGTCTCTTTGTGGGGAATCGAGTTGTCTCCCATGGACATCACGTACGAAAAAAGGAAGGCGATCAAGTCGCAAGTTTTGCCAGATTTTACGGCAGAGTGGCTGGAGCTGCAGAGCACAGGACCACCAGATTTATCCAGTGTTTGGACAATGTACTTCGACGGTTCTAAAAGAGTTCAAGGCGCAGGCGCAGGAGTAGTGTTGATATCACCTCATGGCGACAAATTGAAGTACGTTTTAAGGATGAGCTTTCCACAGGCTTCTAACAATGAAGCAGAGTACGAGGCTTTGTTGCACGGAATGAAGATGGCTAAAGCATGTGGAGCAACTCGCCTAAAAATATTTGGAGATTTTAACCTTGTTGTCCAGCAAGTTATGAACAGATGTGACACAATCAATGACAACATGATGGCCTACAAAAACTTGTACCATTATCTAGAAGGAACGTTCGATGGATGCGAAGTCTCGCACGTAAGCAGGAACAGCAATGAAGAAGCCGACAATTTAGCAAATATCGGGTCACAGTGTTTACCTGTGCCATCCGGAGTATTTTGGGAGGAAATAGTGGAAAGATCGATAAAAAGTGGAAAAAGTTCGACTACTACAGCAGGCTCGGGGGCTACATCAGAACCAGAGGAGGTCATGATGATAGAAGAAACATGGATGCAGCCATATCTTGCATACATGATAAATAAAAAATTACCAGAAGATGCAGTGGAGGCCAAGAGGATAACTCGAAGATCTAAAGCATTTGTCGTGTTGCAGGGGAAATTATACAAGAAAAGTATTACTGGTGTTTTGCAGCGTTGTGTAACGCCCCAAGAAGGACAAAAAATACTACAAGACATACACGGTGGAGTATGCGGCCATCATGCTAGCAGCAGAGCAATAGCAGCAAAAGCTTTCCGAGCAGGATTCTATTGGCTAACAGCCATCGAGGACGCAAAAGATATAGTTCGAAAGTGTGAAGCATGTCAAAGGTTTGCATCTAGACCGCATGCACCAGCAGCGGAGTTACAAACAATACCATTATCTTGGCCTTTTGCACAATGGGGCCTCGATATGGTGGGAAAGTTGCACAAATCCTGGCCAGGAGGGCATGTCTACATGCTAGTGGCAGTCGATAAATTCACCAAATGGGTGGAAGCGGCCCCGGTGACAACTCAAGATTCTACAGCAGCAATCAACTTTATTAAGTCAATAGTTTTCCGTTTTGGTGTACCATACAGCAGCATCACAGACAATGGGACAAATTTTACTTCAAAGGAATTCAAGAGTTACTGCGAAGGATTAGGGATCAAGCTAAAATTCGCATCTGTGGCGCACCCGAAGACAAACGGGCAAGTCGAAAAAGCCAATGGCCTGATATGTAGTGGGATAAAAAAGAGGCTCCTAGCACCTCTCGAGAAAGCCAAGAACGCTTGGGTAGAAGAATTGCCCTCCGTTCTTTGGAGTCTAAGAACTACGCCTAACGCAGCAACTCAAGAAACTCCTTTCTTCCTGGTCTATGGCGCAGAAGCCGTGCTTCCAGTCGAGGTTACACACGAGGCTCCAAGAGTGACAGCATATGACGAGACAACATCAACGGAAGCATTGCAGGATGATGTCGATGCACTAGATGAAGCAAGAGATAAAGCATTAGAAAGGGCTACGCAGTATCAACAGAGTCTACGAAACTACCATAGTAGTCGAGTTCGTCCACGATCCTTCGTGGTGGGAGACCTAGTTTTGCGACTCAGGCAAGACAGCCACGACAAGTTGGAGTCCCCTTGGGTGGGACCTTACATCGTCACCGAAGTAATACCAGGAGGAGCATATCGACTACAAGACAAGAAGACTGGGAAGGATGAGAGCAACCCATGGAATGCAGAGCAGCTACGGCGTTTTTACGCGTAGAATGCATATAGTGGTATTAATAAATTTGAGTTAACCTTCTGAACCTAGAACATGAGGCCACAGGTCAGGTTCTTTGGGTTGAACTCGACAAAATTGTACAATTATTACTTCTTCGCCTCGGGGGCTTCAACCCTCGGGTCGTACAAAAGGAATTTTTATCGCGACTTGGAAGACTCTTTTCACTGAAAGGTTGTGCAGACAACCCGATAAATATTCAAATAACTTGGTTCACAAAGGAACCCGATATTCTTGGTTCACAAAGAACCCGATAGATGGAAAGCGTACCTCAAAACAATGACTTGTTTTCCTGGTACTATTAAAAACATCGACATAGAATACGAATATTCATTACAGAGAACATGGCAACAAGGACATTATCAAAACGACATTACATAAAAAGCAAAATCCTAATGGAAGTGGACTTCAGCTTCATATTTCTTCTGGCAGAGGGTGCCATCGTAAATCTTCACGTCGAACTTCGACGTGCCGATGTGGAAGTCGAAGGCCATGAAGAAGCCTTGGTGGATATCGTGGTCCTCTGCGAACTGCGACCAGCCACCCTTAAAGTACTGCTCGCCGTCGCCATCATACCACACCTCCACCTCGTATGGGGTACCACTGCCAGACTATTCGCGGAGAACCGCCTCTCGCAGTTCGCGCCCATCCATGAAGTTGGTAAAATTCAGCGGCAGGCGCTGGATTTCACGGCACTGCGCCATGGCAATGCAGAGGAAAGAAAAGATTCGGGGAGGCGCAACAGGAGCACCGGAAGTAGAAGGAGGAGGAGCGACTGGACCTGGAGCACCGCCAGTCACCTTGGGCTTGTTCTTACTACCAGGTGGGCGGCCGGGGCGACGCTTAGCCGGAGCGGCCGATGATGATCCTGCTGCGGCCGGAGTGGTGTTGTTCTTGTTTTTGCTTCCACGAGGGCGACCTCGGCCTCGGGGCGCCACCGGAGAGTCAAGATTCAGACGGGAGCCATCTGCATCAGCCATGTGGATAAAGGAAGAAAGAAAACCCTAGATGGAGGGAGAAGATGATGCGGCGGAGGAGGAATTTGATTAGGGTTTTTACCCTTGCTAGAAGGTGCTTTATTTATAAGCACGGATTAGCGGGCCCCCGTGCTAAAGCAAGGCCCGTCAACATATTTTTCAATAGGAGTTAAATTCTGCACACAGCAGACGATAATAGCAAAGAACAAGAGGAGAAGATTGTGGTCGCACGATATGAAAACTTCGACTTGGACTCGGGGGCTTGCAAATAGTAGATGTTAACAGAAGGAAGAAGAAATGAACTTTGAGCCTATGTTTGACTACAAGTATCCAAACATAGCCTCGGGGGCTACTCCCATCGGGAGCGCTGAGCGCGCACCCGATAGAGGATGAGATAATTAATAATGGAGATGAAGAAGGGTTAGTATATAAAATTCGACTATATAGTCGACAAAAGTGCAGAGAGACTACTCCCATCGGGAGCGAAGAAGATTAATTTAAAATCCGAATTTCTTTGATTTCATCAGTCAAAAATTTGGGCTGCGACATAAGATTCTCGAGTTGCGTTATCGCAACAAAACTCGAATGCCGTGATTTATCACGAAGGTAAGACCCCAGGATCCGTCCTGTGTGGCCCGGTATACGCACATGGATGCGCTCTGCTGGCATGTATTCGTGTCTACGACGCGAAGAAAATCCTGGTGGACGCACTGGGTACCCTGAGAACCACTGGGATTCATTCTTTGTAAGTCCTAAATGCGGCAGAAGAATGGGTTTGACCGGTATCCCGAATTCAAGTCCAAGGGGATTGAATTTGAAGTAGGTGACAAGTATCTGTTCCGGCAGTTAACTGACCTCTTGATCCGTCAGAGTTGTCAGGCTTGTTCATCAAGACCCCTTGCGAACAAATTATCATAAATATAAGTCGAAAGACTAAGTCGAAGATTTGAAGATAAGAAGAAGTCGAAGAATTGATCAAGTCGAAGATTTGAAGATTTGAGATTCAACCCGAATCTACAATTCTGGTAGAATCTCAGGGGCTACTGACAAGGGTATAGCTAATAGAGCCCGTTAGTTGAGTACCCCTAAGGCCCGTATAGCTAGGCCCAATTGTAATGATAGTCGAAATACGAGTCTTTACCGTATGTCAATATTGTAATCTGTATCGGACCCTACCCGATCCTCGAGACCTGGCCACCTATATATAGGGGCCAGGAGGGGACGGTGTGGGACAGATTGAAAGCAAGCCAGGTTGAACACCCAAGTTTACTTTCGACACACACCTATTTCGACTAACTTTACCTTCGAGTTCATCCGACGCCCAATCTCCCCGATCCTAAGTCCTTCATCTAGGACATTTGTCGAGTTAACCCTCGTCACTGGGCATTAATGGCACACTCCATACCTTTCAAGTTCACATCTTTCCACGAGATAAATTCATAATATCCTCAGACCATTGCAGTAAACTGATAGAAAAGGGAGCTTTGGGCTATATGTTATTCAGTGCAGCAGAATTACCTGACAGCCAGCCTACTGAAACCACTGCTCTTGTTTCAGATGAATTGACCAACCTTTTACACCAATTTCAAGACATATTTCAAGAACCCACTGGTCTGCCTCCTAGCAGAGATTGTGATCATCACATACCACTCAAGGAAGGCACAAAACCACCAAACCTCAGGCCTTACAGAATGTCTCATAGCCAAAAGAATTCAGTGGAGCTTCTTATCAAAGAAATGCTGCAAAAGTCTGAAATAAGACCTAGCACCCATATTCTTCTCCTATTATCTTGGTCAGAAAGAAAGACAAATCCTGGAGACTTTGTGTTGATTTCAGAGGATTGAATGATATGGAGAGCTTGTCCATGCTTGAGGGCTTCCCCCTCCTCTCGCCGCTGCATCCCCTGTTCCCCCTCTTACCACCGCGTCCTGCTCCAACCACTCAGGCCGCCTATCTTTTTTCACCGCCGTTGAGGAACTCTGGTACATCCGCCACGATCGATAATAGAAGATTTTTGTTGCTACATTTGGTCTATGTTTTTGCATCATTAGAACGAATTATTTGCTATGATTACACCGTGGATTTGCACCGTAATAGTCGTCGAAGGATTTCACCAGTTTTTTTTGCTCCGATGCTACATTAGTACAAAAAATTTGCTCCCACGTCTCTGGCGAGGTCTCCAGTGAGATCACTTCGCCGGAAAATTTGCTCCAATGGTACATTAGTACAATAAATTTGCTTTGAGGTCTCGCTCCGGCAAGATCCGCTCTGTTTTGCTTCGAACCGTTTTTTGCTACAATGAAGCAAAAGCAAGGCTTTTTTGCTTTACGGAAGCAATTTTAAGATTTTAGTGCAAAATGTTGTTGCTCCATTCATACAAAAATTTTGCTACAACAAACCCTTTTCTATTGTATTGGTACATTTATAAAAGCAAAAACAGGATTAAGAGGGACTAGATAAACACGTGGCGACCTGTGGACCCGGAGGATCGACGCCCCCAGATCCTCCGAGGGACGCTCAGTCTCGTCCTTCCAAGTAATATCATCTTATAAATACATAACCACTCTCTTGAATTTAATGAATTTTTTTCCATTCAGTCTGTATTCTCGCCTTACGAATGCAATCTTTTGTTGCAAGTGAACAAGTCAGTAACTGTTAGTATTTCTTCATCTGTATAGGAATTCTGATTTCTCAGGTACTCCCTCCGTTTATAAATATAAGATGTTTTAGCTTTGTGAAGTGAGTGTATTTAGACATCTTTTAGTGTATAGGTTCGCTTGAATCTATACACTAAAAGATGTCTAGATACACTCACTTCACAAAGCTAAAACATTTTATATTTGTAAACGGAGGGAGTACTTTTCAATATTAGAAAACAAATAAATACTACCTTCCGTGAATCAAGTACATCCATCACATAACATGTTAAACAAAATGTTTCATGCACTTCTCATTGTGGTATAAATCATGCATTTTCAATGATGGTGGTGGAGTACCTCATGCTTGAAATTTTGAACATTGACCAAGGGAGAAAATGCATAGAGCAATAGAAACGCACATCACCGTGAAGAGAACGTGACAACCGGTCCAATACAACATGAAACTTCTGAGCATAGACAATGATAATGCTACTCAATTTACACCCATGATCCAACCATCAAACGACATGTGCATAAGACACGTCTGACGTCTCAAAGTTTTAGCAGAATGAATATTTAGCAAAGGCACACAAAACGACAAAGACAGTTTCAGCACAACACAACTTACACTGGACATATTGGATGTTTAAATGGGCATATATTGTTAACTAATTAGTAAGACAACAAAAGACAGGTATTGGGTGTTCCCCTAATTGTGTTGGAAAAGTCTATTTAATAACAAATGAAATAACTTGCTGAATTAGTGGGGCACAAGAAGATGCTTCAGTTAAAAATAGTCAAACAGACATCTCAAATAAGTCGACACAATTGGATGTTGCTCAGGATAGCATTGGAAGTGACACCCATATATGTGAGCATGATATTAAACAGTAGGATGCATGAAAAATAATCCGAAGGTTTATCCATTTATCTGTTAAAATCACCGCAAGACAACTTGATGTGACCCTATTCTTGGATTCATGGAAAGACAGCTTCTTGTAAGCTTAATCGCGGTTTTGATTGCAGAGCTAACATGACAGAATTCAAACGTTGCCAAATGTTTGGACGGTTACAACATTAAAGGGAGAAATGGTGCTTTCATAAAGGCATGCAATTTCCTGCAAAACAAAAGACGAAAACATTCTTCAGGTACGCTGTAATAGTGCAGTTTACTGATTGCGCAAAGCAAGGGTATAGCTGTCGAACAGCAGACACAGATTTTCTTAATACAACCTGGAATAGTGCAAAGGAAAATTATATATAAATTTTACTTAGAAATTAGCTAATGCATAAGCAAGATTAGGATACATGATTAGCTTTAAGGTTAATATTACTATCAGACTTAATTCCCAAAGAGAGTTCACCGGTAAGGCTACACGCAATGTGTCCTGTACGTTTTCATTTGTGTGGATGAAGTTCATATTATAATCTAATGTCGACCAAATATTTGCCAGTACAGCAAACATGGTATGAGAAAAGTGGAACTGATGCACACTAGAGTTATATCATTCATTCACTCTATCTACTAGCACATCACCAATCAACTCAACGAGCTATCTCCGATGAAAGCTAGCAAAATAGACCAAAGTTTCCAACATAAGACATAGTTCCCAGATTGCTAGGGAAAAATCCTAAGAGACTGACAATCCCAATCATTTAATTATGATGATTGTAATAGCTTCGTCATTAAAAAACTACAGAGCTTCCTGACAACAAAATGACAAGTAAAATATAAATCATTCCTAGTTTTGACATGTAGCAATTACCCTTCTAGCAATCTTGAAAGAAAAAGGGAATGTGGTGACCGACTGGAGCAATCATAATTTTTTTTTCTTTTTTAAAGTATACCATAACCATCTGAACAATGGGAGCCAGGGAATAGTACACATGCAGATTCAGTTCATCACTGCTCCTTAAAAATTTAACCCCTCCCCAGCTACTGCATCTCACAGTGTCTGCCCCCTATCTAGAGAGGAGCACTGCACTAAAACCCACCGACTCAATCCATTCGAATCGAAGCACACACAAAGCAAAGCGAAGCAGAGAGGCGCACCTTGGGGGACCAAGCCCCAGCTCTGGGACTCGGGCGCGATCGCGGACCGTAACCGCGCGGACGCGATGGCGCTGTGGAGAGGGAGCGCGGAGAGCAACGTCCCGGACACCAGGGGTAACCTGCGGGACTCCCCCACGAGAGCACAGGGTCAGATGGGGCTCGCGTGGCGGCGGGTCCGGACTGAAGCGCAGGCGTGACAGGAGACCTTACCTGTTGATGCAGGAGGCGCGGCGGGCGGTGGGGAGGACGCCGCCGCGGCCGAGGAGGGAGGAGGAGAGGGCGCGCGCTATGACCCTAGATCGGGCGCCGACGGCCGAGATCGCCATTTTTCGCAGGCGAAGGTGCGAGAGGGAGGCAGGGAGAGAGAGTAGAGGATTAGGGAGAGAGAGATGTCTGGGGTTTAGCCGCAGATGGTGACCTACTGGGCTTTGGGCCACGCGTAGTTGGGCCTCAACTTGTCGCCCTGGGCAGCCCAGAACAGCCGAGGCCGCAGAGTCCCAGACGCCTCGTCGTTTCCTCAACGCCGTCACCTACGACGGCCGGCCGTCCAGGCGTTGCAGCCCGTCCCTCTCTGCCGATCCGTCGATTGTCCGCAAGCGAAGCCTCCTCCTCGCCGCCGGGAGAGAGCTCCTGATTCCCGCTGGGACACCGTCAATTCGTCCCCGCTTCCCTTCCGCGGCGGCCGTCGTTCGTGCGTGCGTACCACTGCTCCCCCTCCCCCTCTCTCCTGTTTCAATTTTTTTCTGGTTTGATTCGGCAAGATGTGGCCTCGCCTCTCGCCTCAGCTAGTTCGTGGTCTGCGGTCGGAGAGATCATACAGGTTCCTGCTGCTAGTGGGTGTAGGGTTTGAGCTGAATTCGTACCGAATTGACCCGCCCCCAAAGATTGAACAGTTTTGTTCAACCTGTTGGCCTGCCGTGATGGTTCCTAGCAGAATCGAGTTAAGTGCCAGAGTGATGGCAGAGTGAGTAAGCCTATAGGATGGGAAATTTTCGACTATTGCATCTTGGGCAGTCACATTTTATGAACATCATTAATTCTTTTGGAACTTGGAGTGGCAAGTAAATATTATTGTTTTGAAACAAATTTGATAATCACCACACCAGCAGATCCTCTGTTACGTTACTTCCGTCATGTTTAGATATTGATAATCACCACACCAGCAGATCCTCTGTTACGTGATTTCCGTCATGTTTAGATTGCAGCTTTGTTGAGCTAGAACATCGCCTTGTTTCATTTGTCATGTCTAATAATGTTTTCATGTACTCAGATATTGTAGGTCTGGAGTTGTTGACACCATGTCATCGCTTGCCACAGGCTTGTTGCCTGGAACCGTAGTCCCGTATGGTTTAACTAGGAGAAGTCAAGGTAACCGATTAATTTCTTAGGATTAGGTTGCTTAATGTTCATGGTATCCTTCAATTGCTTATTCATATACATTATTTTGTTTTTCATCTTGAAATTTGCTTGGACTTTTCCTTCAAGTTCTAAGTCAATTGTTGTGATGATTGAACCTGTGAAGAGATTATCGTGCCATATGATTGGATGTTGAAAGGATGCATAAAAAAGTATGTCTTATACTGAGAGAAAAACTGAGTCACCTTACAAACACATTGCTTATCTAATATTTCCCATACTGTGTCTGTTTAGCTAATGGCTATTGTATGCTATTGTATTTTCATATTTCTGTGTCCTTGTCGTGATAGCTTCTGTTCTCAGCGTGAATGTTTTGACTTGACCCCATCATCCAGTATGACACCTGATAATCACATAAATGAAGGTGGTAATTTTACAATTGTTAACCATGGAGAACTTCCTTAATTGCAAGGATTGAAGTATTTTTATGAAGTTTCTGTATTCTAAACAGGCCCTAACATTTTCCTTTTCTATGCAATTTTCGTGATGTAGCCTTGACCTTGAGTTACTTTAGTAAAAGGTACGGGGCTGAAAATGAGTTTTCTTATGCTTGATTTTGTCAATTGATGTTTTGTCGGTTCATTCTTCAGGATTCCTTGTCGGTTTGTTCCTATTTTAGATTATACATACAGGTGCTTCTGTGGTTATAAGAACAACTGAAAATAATTGTTCAACTGTACAACAAAAGTTTTAGTGTTTGTAATGTAAACAGTTACTAATGTTTTGAGGCCAGATGTTAAGGCTTTCCTTAAACTAGTGTATGTTTCCCAAATCACTACTTCGTTAAGTGATTTCATAGTGTTCCTCTCCTTCACTCACTGTATGTATTGGTGTTTTTGCTCTTCTCTCTGTTGGGAAAATTATTTGATTACCGCATTTGGAATTGCTTTTTATTATCTGCTATACTGCAATACCATATTATTTTGCTTTCATTTTTTTATGGCCTTGTTCACAACATTACAGACATGATGAGATTATTCAGGGAACTTGGTAAAACTATTATGGTATAGAAAGCTTAAGAATCACACCATTTCTCATCTGAGCAGTTATAGTCTTATCACATGAGAACATGGCCTCTGAATGCTGTCTTGCCTAGCATTTTCGTATTAGGTATTTGTTTATGATTATGTTACTGCTTGTGTAGGTTTTCAGAGAACTCAAGTTAACTGCATCTCATTTAAAGGGGAATTTTCTACTAAAGCAACACTGAGGGTAAGTCAGAATATTTGGTGGAACCATATCTTTTCGGATCAGCCTATACGTAAATTGAGTGTTCAACATTGAGAGCTTAACACTCAAATTTGATTATTTCGTATTAGATTGTTAAATTTTAATTTAGGAGTATCTATTATGATATTTTCATGTCCAAAATGTGAAGTTGGGAATAGAACAGATCATAGGCCTTTCATGGTTCACTTTCTACCTAGCGATTTTAGTGCTCTGTGAAATACAAATATACTGTGTCAGGTGACTATATGCTTTCCTTCAGTTGTGAACGTCCAAATTGGAAGGGAAAGGGCCAGCTTGGTTAATTGCTCATGACCTGCTTCACTATACATCCTTTAGTTGACAACTCTATTTGCTGCAGAGTGTAAGATGCAAAGCTGCTCAAACCCAGAGTGTTCAGCGCAAATCTTCAACTGCAACTGCCAAACGATCTGATCCCAAAGGTGCTTATTCTTGTAGATCCCACACTGCATGTTAACTGAATTCTGTTCTGCTCATCATAGCGGGCAATCGTCTAGAACTTATATTAGTTTCACCCCTGTGATATACTACTGCCCCAGGGAAAGTTCAAGGACCTAAACTGGATGATGGAAGCGGTGGGTTCCCTCCGTTCCGTTTCGGCAAAGGAGGTGGCGGGGGTGGAGGGGGCGGCGGCGGTGGCAACTACTTCGGTGGGTTTCTTCTCTTCACCATCGTGCTGCTCCTTGATTACCTGAAGGAGTTTGAGAAGTACCTGCTTACTCGGAAGCTACGTGCCAGAGATGATGAAGACATGCTAGAGCCATCATCATGAGTTATATTCGCAGTAGCAGTCTGTAGCGTTTGTTCTGCAAGATCTTCTCATGGTTGTCCTTAGATCTGCGTCAGATAACTGTCTTGTTTGGATACCCTATCATAGTCCTGAAAAATTATGAATTGTGTCCGAGATGCTGAGACTTGGCGGCGATCTGGCTGCTGCTGGGAACATAAGAGGAATGTAGTATAATCCCGATAGGTGATGCTATGGCACTCGCAGGAGTGGAATGCTTGTCTTGTCATGGATAGATGGAGAATCTGTGTATTGAAAATTCTGTTGGTGTTCTTAATGTTTCTGTCGCTTTGGTCCGATTGATGATCATTGGTACGGGTTTGTTTCATCCGCCAATCTGGGAATGAAATTATGCCAGGCAATTAATTTTTCTCTGTAGGTGTAACGTTCAACCTCACCAACAAAACATGTGTACAAGATCAGGTCCCAGCACATGACAACTTCCCGTCTGACTTCCTCAAACATATGTGAAGCTCCGAGTCTGAAAACCACATGCCCACATCACATCTAAGGAGCCGTCATGATCTGAGAACGCTTGACCTGAACATAGGGTGACCTAATGATCATACCAACAAGGTCACTGAAAGATGTGCTTTTTTTGCAGTTTTCATGACAACTTCCCGCCTGACTTCCTCAAACTCACTCCGACTTGTGTGACCTGGTTGATGGTCTCAGTCTTTTTTCAGTAAACAATTATCTGGTCTTGTTCTTTCTACTACTATTATTTTTTTTAACCGGTTGGCCATGTCCCATGTGTAGGACATTTCTATGTGCTTTGACTTACACTGAGTCTCGCCTGTGCCTACATGAACATGTTTCGGTCCATCTTTTGGGTCAAGCAAACCTGACAGGAGTGTACAACCAGCTCGTCTGAACCATGATGCCTACATCGGCCAGGTACTGGATGTGTCATTTTGGTTATGTCTGCTTTTGAGGATAATTACCGGAGATTGTTGAGGAACACAATTACTCTCTATAGCTACTTTATATATGTCTGAGTTTGGAATATGGTGGATTATGATCGATAGTCCCACTTGTCAATTAGCCTTTCTATACTTCTTATAAAGCAAAACCCCACTAAGAGGTCATTTAAGTTGTCTATCTCAACATGCAAGCTATCCACATCACTAGTTATATTAGCCAATCAATTGTTCATGTCATCCCACTAATAATAATTAATTAATTATGTTTGCATGCAACATATCCACCTCATTAAAAAAAATTAAGCTATACAATTAACCACTTCACCATTTTTTGTTCGCAAATAAAAAACAATTTCATTTTAATTAAATTTAGCCCTTGCAAATTGTGACCAATTGAATCTTCAGATTATAATAAACAATTTCATGTTCCATGCATCTTATACATAGTGAGATTTTATAGAGATTCCCGATGCAACGCGCGGGGTACTCTTCTAGTTTTAATATTTGTTGGGCATGCTTTTATCTACTCCCTACGATTGGAAAAAGTGTCGGATGATTTAGTACAAAGTCACTGACACTTTTTCCGATCGGAGGGAGTACAATCTAGGTGCATGGGCAAACAAACAACACAAAACCCTATGTGCATTCCCCTTCCATGCTTATAGTTGTGCGCCCTTCATTTTTCTCGTGTGAATTGCTACCGAGGTTTTTAGGTCATGACTCACGAAGGTGTACGGGTTCTCATGTACTCAATCATATATACGTATAGAAGGAGTGTCTAGTGGGATCCCACCAAAATCCTAGTGCTAGTTTATTTTATTGTTTATAATTCAAAATTTAGGCCAAATTTTGAACTAGAAATCACAAAATAAACTATATGTAGAATTTTTTTTTATAGGCATACGTTACTTGATTCATAGACATAACAATACAGAGTTGGTACACATACAAGCAATAGAAAATAAGAAGGATACAAACAGTTGTACCGCTGCAAACTGCCATCACCGCAACTATCAAGCACACACATCCTTCGCCGTCGCCGGAGAAGAAGAAAACCAGTAGTTGGGCCACTCTTTGACGTTGAAGAAACCCCTAGCCAGGAGGCGTTAACGAGCCGCGATAGCTACCAGCCCCGTAAGACTAGATCTAGCCCGATAAGGAACATCAGCCGGAGGAGCCCTTTGAGCCTCTTCAACGCTGGATCCGGGGCCAGCGCCACCCGCCCTTCAGGCGGCCGGATCTACCACCATCTTCCGCAAACATGCAGTAGCCAAGACCGCCGCACTCCAAGAGCAACCCATCCCTGTCGCTACGCCACGACGCAGCGCTAGATCGAAGCCACTCCAACAGCTTTGGACAAGTCTCTCGCCAGCATGAGCAACACCTCCGATGAGCAGATGCATAGACTGGGAGACCATTATTCCTAGAAGCACCATCAATATCTACCCCACCATGATACCAATAGAGGAACTTCCAAAACTTGGAAAAGGAAACACACAGACAAGAATCGAACCTCCCCTCCTCCTCACGACGCCAGAACGGCGATCGGAGGAGAAGGGGGGCAGTGGAATCGCCGGCTGGAACCGCTGCTGGTTGCGCTCCAGAGTGGAACTTTGGTACGACCCCACTTGCATCTCTAATTGGAATAACAGTTAGGGTTGCTGCATAGTAGTACTACTATGATACGGAGTAGTAGTAGTTAGGATACTATACGGTATGTAAGTACCTCTGGAAACAAGGACACTACTCCGATCACCTTCGGATACGTAAGCTACAAGCAATTAATAATTACTCCTACTTTAACTCTATCAGTCACGGTTCCGATCTTCCTCCTGCTACTGCAATTATATCGATCTCTAATTAAGACTCTAACCCCACCGAAGATATATCGATCGATCCCGATCCCTCGAGTGCAGCCGCCGCAACGACAGCCGATCGAGATCTAAGTTTATGCACGATTAATCGTGAGGGTTTTGCGGCGTGCGTGTTCTAACCCTAATCTGCCGTGCCTTCAAATCAGGTAAAATTTCAGAGTAACTTGTCTCGCATAGTCTACGGGTCTTACGGATTTGATTTCTTCTGTATTGGAAATTTCATACAATTTCTCTTTTGAAGAAGTTTTTTGGATTGTATTCCTTCAATATCAATAAGCTAGCTAATTACACAGGTTCTTTTAATATATTTGTAGTCATGGCCGTAGCTTGCCGAGTACCAACGTTGGAGGAGACGATCGTCCAAGTCTGCGCCGAAGTCTGCACATGTTGCCCCACCCTAAACGCAGTACAGGTTGCAGGTGCGTGTGAACAAACTTTGATCGTTTTCTGATTGATGATGTTGAACCCATCTGGATGGTGTTAGCTAGCTCCTGTGTGTGCATGCATGTGGCAATCGGGCATCCATGCCTTCCTACCTGCATCATGATAAGCTTCCATGTAGCAGATTTGGATTTTTATTTTCATTTCAATGTAATAATGTGCGAGGGGTAGCAGATTTGGATTTTTATTTTTATTTTTCATTCAAGAAACGGTAGCAAGGTTTTGATGGTCGGTCCTTGTTGCTTCCTGTCACACCTGCAAGTCCAACTAGTACATTTTAGCAAGGGAGCAGTTGTTTGTCGGGGAATCAATCTGAAATACTTAAATCAATTTATTATTTGTATAAGAGTGGTGACCTTGTTGAAATCTTATACTCCCTCCGATCCAAATTAATTCATGATTAATTTGGACTGAAGGGAGTCTCAAGATTATGGGGGGTGAAAGGGAGCAAAAGCTTTGCCCCATTCATTAATTAAGAAGGAGTTTAGAAAGTTTTACATCCGAGCAAAGCTCGGGATACAACGCCTCACTCTCGCGGCAATATTGAGCTCAAGTTTTTAGCCCCCGCTAAGCTCCAAAGAGCCGCTTCCCCCCTAATTTTTTCGACAACAACATTGGGAAGCATGGCGATGTTCCGGAACACCCTAGCATTGCGCTCATTCCAAATTTCCCAAGAGACAAGCATGATAAGGGAGACAAGCGATTTCCTTCGCACGCCATTGGAGTAGATGAAGCTCATCCACCATTCCTTCACGGAGTCATGGTTTGCCCAAGTCGCGGTGTTCACCGAGGTGATCCCAAGCCAATGAAGGATGGAGTTCCAAATTCTCAAGGAGTAGCGACACTTGAAGAGGATGTGGGCTGCCGTTTCGGGCACCCGCTTGCAAAGTTGGCAATTCCCGCAATTTGGCCAACCCCGCTTTTGTAGCCGGTCGGCCGACCACACACGATTTTGCAAGATGAGCCAAGCGAAGAGCTTGCACTTGGGCGGAGCCCAACTCTTCCAAACCGCCTCCATCATGAACGAGTTGACCATGCCCTCAAATTGGGCGCTATAGGCCGAAGCCGCCGTGTATTCTCCATTGGCGGTGAATTTCCACTTGATGTCATCCTTGGTGTCCTCATCAAGGTTTATCTCATTAACCAAAGCCCAAAGCTCGACGAACTCACCAATATGATTTGGTGTGGAGATCTTATGGGAGTCTAACTTGTTGATCCAAAAGTCTTGTTGTAACCCTTCCCAAACCGTGAAGTTTTTGCGCTTGGAGATGGCGAAGATGGATGGGGCGATTTCTTTGGGCTTTCTCCCTTGAAGCCATGGCGTGTGCCAAAAATTAGCCGTTTTTCCATCCCCAATGGTGATTATGGTTGCCGCATAGAAAAACTCCATGTCCGCCTCGTTGCACGGGTGCTCATTTCCAATCCAAGCCTTGGAGGGGTCTTTCCAACGAAGCCATGGCCATCTTAGCCTAAGTGCCCGTGCGAACTTGTCAAGGTCAAGAATTCCTAGACCCTCCTTCTCCTTAGGCCTACAAACAATGCTCCACTTCACCTTACATTTTCCTCCGGAAACTTTTTCCGTTGCCGCCCAAAAGAAAGCCCTTTCAATCTTGTTGATGGCTAGAAGAGTGCCGGGAGGTAGGTAGAGCGGTGTGATGTGGAAGATGGCTTGAGAGGTGATGACGGATTTGATGAGAGTGCATCTTCCGGCGGCCGCAATATTCTTCCCATGCCAAGGGACAAGCTTGGACGCCGCCTTGTCCACCAAAGGTTGAGCATCAACATTCTTTATGCTTCTATGGGAGAGAGGCAATCCAAGGTACTTGATCGGGAAAGTCGTGCGTTGGATCGGCAAGCCTTGCATAATGTTTTCAAGATCAATATTGGCGCATCTAATGGGGACGGCGATGCTCTTGTGCACATTTGTGATAAGTCCCGTGACCATACCGAAGCCGTCCAAGATGCGAGCCAACGCGTCAAAATCCTCTTTGAAAGGCGCGATGAAGATCGCGGCATCATCGGCGTAGAGGGACGTGCGAACCTTAGGACCCCGACCACGGAGGCGGTGGAGGTCTCCATTGCGAGTGGCTATGTCAAGTAGTTGTTGAAGCGGGTCGATGGCGAGGTCGAAGAGCAACGGGGATAATGGGTCTCCTTGCCTAAGGCCTCTCCCGTGAGCAATAGGGTCTCCCGGAATTCCGTTGAGGAGGACTCGAGATGTGGAGGTGGTGAGAAGAGCCACCACCCAATTTCTAAACCGCGCCGGGAAGCCGCAACGTTGCATAAGGTCAAGCAAATAGTCCCACCTCACCGAGTCAAAAGCCTTCTTAATGTCTAGCTTGAGGAGGATGGTTGGCGTCTTAGAGCGGTGTAATCTTCTTATGTAGTTTCGAACTCCCAAAAAGTTATCATGGATGCTCCTAGATTTGATGAAGGCACTCTGGGACGTGGAGATAAGGTTGTTCATATGGGGGGCAAGCCGGGTTGACATCATCTTTGCCACGATTTTGGCGACCTCATGGATCAAGCTAATTGGGCGGAAGTCCGAAATTGCCTCCGCCCCCTCCTTTTTGGGGATGAGAACCACATTTGCGGAGTTAAGCCAATGGAAGTTTTCCGCGTGAAGGTTGGAGAAGAGGTGGACGACGGGCATAATGTCGTGCTTTATCGTTTGCCAACAAGTCTTGTAGAAGGCTCCCGTGTAGCCATCCGGCCCGGGAGCTTTGTCACATGGCATGGACTTGATCGCCGCAAACACCTCCTCCTTCGAGAAGCTCTCTCCAAGATCCTCAAGATCCAACGGTGGGAAGGCCATGCCCCCCCAATTGAAGTCCCGATAGCGTGGAGGCCCCTTGCCCATGACCGCCGAGAAGTGGGTTTTGATCAAGTTCTCCTTTCCATTATGGTCGGTGACCCATCCTTGATTGTTGGCGATTCTATGAATGAAATTTTTCCTCTTTCGGCCGTTCACCATGGCGTGGAAGAACTTAGTGTTGGCGTCTCCATCTTTCAAGAAGCGGATGCGCGCACATTGCCTCTTTCTAGAGCGCTCAAGAACCGCCAAGCTAATCACCCTTTTCTTGAGCCTTTTGTGAATGTCTATCTCTTCAAGGGAGAGGGCCCGGTTTTCTTGAGCCACGTCAAGGCAAAGGATGACATGGAGGGCCATGTGAAGATGCATCTTAGCGTTGGATGAAAAGGTTTGGCTCCATTTGCGCAACTTCAACCCTAATCTCTTGAGCTTGTGAAAAAGCACATGGCAAGGCTCGGAGTGGGGCATATCCTCGGACCAAGCTTCATTCACCATTTGTTGGAAGCCCGGCATCTTTATCCAAAAGTTCTCAAATTTGAAGTGGCGCGGTCTTGCGGGAGAGTGAGTGCCGGCAAGAAGAAGAGGGCAATGGTCCGAGAGTGAAGATGAAAGCGCGTTGAGGATGTGTCCATCGAAGGAGCGGCCCCAATCCTCATTTGCGAAAACATAGTCAAGCTTGCTCATGGTTGGGTTTTGTCTCTCGTCCGTCCACGTGAATTTGCGGTTTTGAAGCTTGCTCATGATAGCTCACAAGCATGAAGAGTGGTCCTAAAGCGGTTTATATGGTGCCGGTTTGTTGATCTTCTATTTTTGTCCCTCGCTCGATATATTTGGTTGAAATCTCCGTTGGCGAGCCACCTAGAGCCTACCGGAGGCTTTTGAGCAATTAGCTCGGCGAAGAAAGCTTCCTTGCGGCTGCGGCGGGTAGGGCCGTAGACGGAAGTTAGCCGGAAGGAAGTACCATCGCGAATGTGAGTGATCGTCAAGGAGATGCAATAGACTCCAATAGAGACGTCGGAAGCTTGAACACAGCTCTCGTCCCATAACACCAAAATGCCTCCTTTGGTTCCCACGGCCGGGCGATGAGCGAAACCCTTTAGACGGAAACCCCCAATAGAGGCAGCGGTTGCGGCGTCGATGGCTTGAAGTTTCGATTCTTGTAAACATGCGATGTGGCACGAGGATGAGGCAATGGTCGAGCTGACAGTAGCTTTCCTGTCATCATCGTTGAGACCTCTAACATTCCAAACCAAGAATACTAGATCTTGTTCATTCATTGATCAATAACTTAGGTTCTCCAGAAACAAACACAGGGGCAAGAGCCCTCGAAACAACACCACACCAGGTACAGAGCACATAACATGGGGAGGCTAACATTGGGAAACTAATGACGATCTCCAGTAGCCGTAGCAGCGGCTGCATCAGGCCTCAGCCTGCACGTCCAGGTCAAGCGCGGCATGCCCACCGTGGGCTAGCAGTGCGGCTTCAACAGCCTCAGCGTGAGCACAGTCGAGGCGGAACAGAGCGCGCATCGCGGCGATCGTGTCCGAGGGCACCTGGGAGGAGAACATGTCCACGAACCGCTGCACTGCTTGCTCAGTGACGTCTTCGTTGTCCTCCACGATGCCGAGGCGGCGACACAGGTTCTGCTCTGCCATCTTGGCGATCGGCGTCCCGCGGTGCGTGTTCTTGATGCGGATGCTGCTGCGGCGAACCGTGAACCCTCCAGCCAGGGTTTTGCGTCTGATGGCGGGTGGTTCTGGACGCGGGGAGCGGGCGCCAGGCGGGGTGGAGAGCAGCGGCGGCGTGATGTCGGCGAAGAGCGACCCACGAGCTGGTGTAGGCGGTGAAGTGGCAGCGTCGGAGCCCATGGAATCAGGTGCAGGCGTGACCGGCGGCGTGGATGTTGGTGGAGTCCTGCCGAAGAGCTGTCGCTGCGTCTGCGTCGCGGCCGGCGTCTCGCCCGGAGACCACAGCCTGGTGCGGATGGCTGGGGCGGCGTTGGGCGTGCCGCTGGCAAACATTGCGGCGATGAACCCTGGCGGGGCGGAGAGGGACGATGTCGGCGAGCAGAGCTGAGTTGGCGCAAGCAGCTGGTCCAACAGGGGGGCTGGCGCCGATGCCACGTCCAGCCCGTGGAGTAGCGAGGCAGAGGCGTCGGTTGCCTTCGGGGAGAACGGCGACGCTAGCAGGACAGATGACGGGGAGGACTGCCCAGTGGGTGAAGACGGCGGCGTCCTGGCGGTGATCGAGCTGCGCCGGCTGGACCCTGGAGCCGAGCTCCGAGAGGGGCTTCTTCCCCGAGCCGAGCCAGGGGGATGCGGCCCCAGGGATACGAGGGTGCGGCCGCGCCCTGCGTCGCTCTCGGCGGAGGCGTCGAAGGCCTCAGACGCAGGCGCACCGACCAGAGGCAGCGCATCGACGGCGCCCAGGCCGCCGGCATCGCCTAAGCCCGCAGAGGCCAAGGCCAACTCTGTCCTCTCCCAGCACAGGTCGGCGTTGTCGATGGTGGCCGCGCGACGTCGTCCGTCGCCACGGCCATCGCGGCCATCGCGGTAGCCTGGCCTGCTGTCCCTGCCATCATCGCGCTGCCGCGCCGGCCTGGACTTGCTGCGGAAGCGGTCGCGCCAGCTTGAGCCCTCTTTGCCGTCGTTTCTTCCGCGCCGGCTCGTGCCGTCATCGCGATCATCGTCGTCCTTGTCCTTGCGGGGCGCGTCATTGCCCGTGATCCTCTCGCGGCGGTCGCGCTGTTGCGCTTCGCCGTCGATGTAGCCGAGGTGGAAGTCGTGCTCACGAGTGCGCACGGTCTCGCCGGTATGGTCCTCGTCGATGGCGAGGTGGATGATGACGCGGCGCTCCAGACCCCGGCGACCCACCTCCGGGACGTTGCTCGCCCTGGCAGGCAGGGTGACCCAGTTGACGCGGGGAACCTTGCTCGGGCAGCTCGTCCACGCCCAGCAAGCAAGGTACTCCGTGTTCTCCTTGCGCAGCGAGCGCGGCTCGATGTAGTCGAGGGAGCAGCCGTGCCCGATCGCCTGCGCCGCGACGTGGTCGTTCCAGGCGTAGAGCGGGATGCGCTCGAGGCAGAGCCGCACGTGGTGCTTCATCTCGACGTGCTCGGCGTGGCTCTCCAGCGTCCACGGCCGCACCTGCAAGCAGTTGCCATTGCCCACCGGGATCGTCCGCTTGGAGCAGGCAAGGGCACAATGATGCAAATGGATGAAGCTCACCAGGTATGGCTCAGGGTAGTGGCGCACGACGTCGATGTCGTTGGGCAGGGCGCCCACCGTCTCCCTCAGCAGCTTGGCGACGTCCGCCATGCCCACTCCGCGCTGGTCGCGGTCGAGCCAGGCCACAGCCGCATTGGTGGCGAGGATGGCTTCCTCCTGCAGCATAGCAGGCGTGGCGTGGATGATGGTGAACACCTCCGCCGGGCGCGTCTCCGGGTCTCCAGGCTTGGGCGCCATGCGAGGCGGCGGAGGTGGAGGCGGTGTCCTTCTTGGCTGCGGCTGAGCACGGACGATTGCAGCCCAGGAAGGGGCAGCAGGGTTCGAAGGGCGAGTCGCAGGCGCGGGCGAAGACGAGGTCGGGGATGGGCGCCGGCGGGTCGTTGATGCAGAGGGAGCGGGTGGGCGCGAAGGAGCGGTCTCGGCGGTGCAGGTGCGCTCCCTGTGCCCAAAAACGAAGCAACGACGACACTTAACTTGGTTGCAGCAGTTGGCGACGCGGTGGTCTGGCTCGAGGCAGCGGAAGCACAACTTAAGTAGCCAGGTTGGTGGAGGAGGACGCGGCTTCAATGCTGGCCTGGGCAAAGCCGGCCGGCGCGGGCGGCGACGTGACTCGACGAGCTGCCAGGGCGCCGAGGCCTCGGTTTCAGAAGCCGCCCCAGCATGGGCGAAGGATCCTTGAGGATCTTGGACAGCCTTGACGCCACCGAGCTCAGTCCCTGGCGCCGCATTGAAGGCGGGGACGGAGTTAAGGCGCGAGGCGCCCTCACCTTCCACCATGAAGGCACCAGGACGAGGAGCAGGCGCTGCAGGGGGCGTCTCAGGCACCTCCTCGATCTCCCCAGCCGAAAACGCGGGCCGCCCAGGCGGAGGCGGCGGCGGCGTCCGGAACTCAAGATCCAGATCGAGATCTTTTGCAGCGGTCGGGGACGGCAGGGTGGACCTCTGGGGGAAGCCCCATAGGAGCGGCGGCGCGGGAGCTACGCGGTGGAGAGGTGGGCGCTGCGGGCGGAGCGAGAGGGAGGAGGCCGGCGGCGCCGGGAAGGACGCCGTCGCAGGGGGAGGGACGCGAGAGCTTACCATCTCTTTTTTGAATGCGCCTAGTAGTCTCAAGATTATAACTTTGCTGATAAAAGTAAATAAAGCTCTCGTTACCTGCAATTTTTTAATGAGTTTTATTTCTTCTCGGGGAAGCACCTACCAAATGTTTCTTGTCTTGATTGATGATCTCGCTTTTGTATGCAACAGGTTGTGCGACTGCATTTGCAATCGTATTAGGAACCTTGCTTGAGCCAGCACCCGTCGTCAGAGAAAGCACGAAAATCTCTCGCAGAGAAACAAGAACTCCCTATGTTTCTCTGAGGAAAACGATCACGGATGACACGACGCCAGCATACGCTGGTCCACGGCTACGAGCGGTGCACGCTCCCGCGGTTACGCCGGTACACAGATCCAGACCCAGAGCGGCTGCAACCCATGCATCATCGAGAGCGATGGTCGACGAGAAAGCGTCCGACGAGTTCATCATGCACGCGCTCCAGGAAACGCCACGCATATGCTACCAGCACGCAGTGGGGATTCCAGGCGAGCACAAGCAGGTTTTGATGGGTCTCCTTGCAGGGGCCATTGGTGCTGTTCTCCTGGGCAAGATAGTTCATAAGGTAAATTATTATATTATTACTCCCTCAGTTTAAATGAAAGATATTTGTATAGCAAAATTTGAGCTGCCAAAACATTGTATATTTAGAAGCCGATGGAGTAGTAGTTTATGTTAAAGAGTTTCACAGCAATTGTGTCGGAAATTATCTTTGCTTACTTGGGATATTTATGTTGCTACATTAGGTTTTTAGAAGGATTGGTGCAGCCACACTTGAGAAGAACCGCGCAAACCTAGAGCGGATCTTTCACACCGGTGACGGCTGTTGTTGTCGAGATCCCGGTCCTCATGTTTCGAGCATGAGTGTTCAGACTCAGACATACGTTAAAGTTGAGTCTGAACCGATATCGCCTGGACTCACCGGGACCAATATCCAAGAACATACCCAAATACGAGTCTAAACACTTACGTTCCATTTTGTTATTTCTAAAAACATGGAAAACGATTGTATTATTTGATGAATATTTGTAAGGGTAAGTTTTGAACTCAATATATATGTTTGTGATGTTTTCAAGATTTCATGAAACTTACAAATATGATATGTTTGCCGGGATTTAGAAAATGTGTGCGCTGAGAGCTATTTTTATTTTTACAAATACCCAAATAGGTTATGGATTGTGGTACAGATATTGACCATTCAAATGAGATTGATCAGATGCACATTTCCACGCGCAAGAGCATCTCAACAGATGATGTAAATAGGACATACAAAAAAACAGTTTTCGGTCGCTTGTATTTGTGTCTTGCCAATTTTAGGGCACGGAACTTTTTTTTAGTGATTTTCAGATGTATACTACACACCTAACATATGATCCAACGGGGAGATAATTATTAGGGCACGTTGTAAAATTTGCTGTTGATGCCCTAGATTTGCATCACCAACCGCAAATATTAGGGCGCATTGTAAAAAAATTGAGCCTTTTTAAATTTACATTACTGGAAATATTAGGACCTAGCGGCGCACCGTAAACGAACCGAGGTGCTCCCACCTGTCTGTATGCACCTATTTCTGGCTCATATATATATGGGCCAAAAATGCTTTATCGTTGAGCGTATTCCTCAACCTAAATGGACAGCATGTGAGGGCTGGCCATTTGCTATCTGCGGGCTGATCTAAAAGGACAGATCTGGGTCGCGTTCTTTGTAGGAAAAGTCGGATCCTTTTGTCGAAAGGCCGAGGGAAATCGAGCGCACGACCGTCATACAATTCTTAGGCATAACGGACGAAAAACAATCACAAGCCAAACGTAATTGTTTGTGGGGAAATCAGCAATGGCGGAAGGGCTTGCTCAGCTCGTTGCTACAGGGGATGTGTGACTGAAACATTTCGAGGGAAATTGTTTTAATTCTGATCAAGACCTCCTGTCCTGCGGATACGTTTGTCAGCAAGTCAGCATCCGAGCCTGAAAGCCACAATCGAAGGGGTGTCTGTGAAGGCTTGACCCGATCGAACGAATGGCGACCAACAACTTCTTCGCTGTGGTTTCATGGTACATTCCCGTCTGAATCCCTAGGATTCGGACTTGGACAGACCGACCGACCGGTCTCGTCTTTTTTCACTAGGCAATGCTCTCGTCTTGGTCTTTCCCTTATATTTTTCTTGACCCTGCAGCCTGAGTCTCGTCGGTCTCCTCTGTTCCTACCTGCACTGCACGTGCTCCGCCCCGGTCCGTCTTGGGTCAATCAGAATCAAGAAACCTTTGGAAGAGAGAGGTACGGGAGGAAACAGGACTGCTAGTGCGACGCAATTGCAACATCGATCGTCCTGAGCCTGTGCTTGTGAGCGTGGAGGAAGAACGTCCCTGTCGCATTTTTGGCCGCCGTGGTGGTGGGGTGGTCGTCCATGACGACGACGGAACGGAAGCCAGCCTCCGTGCCATGCTAGGCTAGGCACGCGGGTTATCCACTGCTCGGGACGCGCGCGCCGCGATCGGGCAGACGTACTCGTTCCTTGTCCTCATCGCATCGAGTTTGCTTGCTTGCTTTGCGTGTCCGCCTATCGCTTCCCGGTGGTTCATGCCGTACGTCTCTTTCCTTTCGGCGCCATTTCCGTTACGCTGTCATTGATGACGGAGGCATGGAGCAGACTTATATTGCCTTTTTGCGTTGCGGTAACTTGGTTGATGCCACGGGATGTCAACGGCTCCGTCACAGCTTCGTGTAAAAGAGACTACACGCTCTCTGGTACTCTCATGTTCCATTTTCCATCGTCCTCCACCACTGCCCCCACTTTAAGCCCCCAAAGGCAACCATATTAAAATGAAAACTTCGTGGAAACCATATTACAAGTTCCAGAAAAATACGAGGAAAATGCATTACGTTGAGAAGGTACCGACATGCAAATTTGCAAGTTCCAACTCACTTTCGTTTCACATCTATGTAAATGACAATTTAAGCAACGAATAGTACTAGCATTTACCGTTTGGTACTATTCATTGCTCCATTTGGCATTGTCATAGCTCCTAAATAATCTTGAGTTTCAACTTTTTTTCCAACAGGGGGACTTTCCCAGCCTCTGCATTGACAGATTTATGCGGATTTTTAATTACCTTATTCCAACAGCAGTATAGTACAAAGTCTTGAGTTTTAACTTGAACATTTATATGTTTATAGAACTCGAGTTTCGCAGCTTAATGCATTTTTCTTGAGATGTTTTCTCCCCAAAGGCCATTGCGAGTCCATGACCCCCGATGAGACCTTTCCTGAGACAAATGCCTCCCATCCAGTTCCTCACACCAAAACACATAATGGGATCATTTCATTCTCATAACCAAGCAGAAGGATGAACCCATCCAATTACATTAAAGTGGAGCTTGGGTACCGCAACTAAACACACGCTCAACCAAACATAGTGAAATGACCTCAAAGATAAGAACTCAAAACAAGAGAAAGACACACGCAAATACATTGGCATCCATGCGACCAAAGGAATGAGCTCACATACAAAATTGTCGTAGCGACGTCTATGGCTCATGACGAATAAATGCAAGAAAAGATGCTAACTCAATTGTAAAAGATATAGAGCAACAATTTTACACACTTGCCAACCACTTACCCTTCTTTTGCTCTCGAAGCTCAAAAATTTCCTACAAAAGAGTGTTTGACACACTTTGATTGCACACTCTTTTTTGTTCTCCTTCTTCCTTCTACAAACACAAATAACAATAAGATTACAACTTAGTCACTCTAGGTGAGCCAAGTATGCAATTCTTGGCAATACTTGAAGAGATAACTAGTCTTGATAGGATCAGCTAACCGCAAAGGAAAGATAACTTCGCAATGCTAGTGGCAAGGTAGGCAAAGAGCGGTCACGACTTTTGACTTTCGGATGATGACTTTACCTTAAGCTTGATGTTGAACTTGGCCTTGCTTCCGAAGTGGGTGTCAAAGGATCGAGATGAATTTGTGGTATTAATGTCAGGGTTGTATAGAGCTTCAATACAAGAATAGAAACACATAATTCATATATTGAATGAGAAAGCTATAGTCCAAAAACAATACAAGTAAAAAACACAGTGTCGGACGGTCTTGCCATTTACCCGTTGTAATACAAGCTAATCTCGATTTATTGCTTGAAAATTCTGGGCTTCAAAGGTAAAGCGACAAACTTTGATAATAATCAACGCAAAGGAGGTTGGATCAAGACCTATGGCACCAGAAGACCAACAAAAACGCACTAGAAAGTTCAAATCTATATGAAATCAATTTGAGGCTATTTTGCTAAAAATTATTAAAATTAGGCAAGATGTTTTTGTTTCCAACAAAGACTAGCAATGGAGGGGAGGAGGGCGGCGGTGCTCTTCTCCCCTCCTCTTTACTTCTCCCTCTATGTTTTGACAACAGAAAGACAAATCCGCTAGAATTTTACTTGTGGCCACCTTCCCTAGCTAGCAGCGCTCCCTAAACCTGTCCAAAAATAAATGGCTTTTTTCAAACTATTAATACATCTATACGTTAAAATACATCTAGATCCATCCATATTTCCTAATCACCATAATAATAAGCAGCAGCCAACCATATACAGGTTAACAAGTTCCACGTGGAAAAGCTCAGCTTCCCGAGCTGACACGTTTTCCGGCAAACCAAAAACATCACGGGCTCACATCCGGCCCGACCCGATCCGATCCACCCACCGCCGCGGCCGCGGGGCACGGCGACTGACTCCGTTCGTTCAGACGTTCTCACAGTCCATCCCTCTACTCAGTCGTCTTCCTCCTCTCCCGAGCTCGATCGATAAATAAAGCCGTGCAAGTTACTACTTCCGCAAGCACTCCCAGCTCCCTCTCCCAACTCTCCCCTCCCCACTCTCCGTCCACCGATCGATCTCTAGGGCCTCGCGGCGGAGCCATGGCGGGGTCGATCCGCGTCACCATGGAGGTCGGCGCCGACGGCGTCGCGCTCATCACCATCTTCAACCCGCCAGTCAATGCGCTGCACCCCATCAGTGAGTCACTACCCGTCCTCTCCTCTCCTTCCGTTCCTCTCGGGCGTAGGGTAGTCTAACCGATTTCCGCGCGCCGATCTCTCCGTGCGCAGTCATCCAGGGGCTCAAGGAGAAGTACGCGGAGGCCATGGCCCGCGACGACGTCAAGGCTATCGTGCTCACCGGTGAGAATTCGTTTTCCTTGGTACATCCGTCCATTCCCATCCCAGAAAAATAGATAAAATTCGGCGGGATTTTTTGGTTTGTCAATTGGGGATCGAGCCGCTGCTTGCTTTTTAGGCGATTGTCACGCGATCTGGGTTTCTGGGGTTATCCTAGTATATTCTGTAGGATGTGGAGTTCATTTCAATATTTCATTTTCATTTGTGATGACGCCAGTCATCTTAGTTGTTGCCTTGTTGGGTTGCTTCAGCTGTTGTTTAGGTAAGGGTTGCTGCGTTGTTTTTAAGATGCTGACCGGTTGGCTGAAATTGGGAATCGAGCGAAAATAGTGTTTACAGAAGTAGGAGCAAGTAAACAATGGGGTTGCTGCTTTTTTACTATGGATTTTCGACTACTCCCCTGCTTCTGAACAGGATCAAAAAATGGAGACCGGGTGTTCTAGTGTTCCAATTGGAAGCATTTATATCCTGACTGTGTACACCATATAAAAACGTATATATGGTAGTATTACTAACTGAAGTTACCACAACAATGGCATACTTCTTCTTTTGTCACTGCATAGAGGGGACTGCTTCAAAAATCTATTCATGAAACTTGTTTTTACTGATACTTCATTTACCTTAAACTTATATAGGTGCTGCGGGCAAATTTTGCGGAGGCTTCGATATCAATGTCTTCACAAAAGTTCATCAGACTGGTAAGGGGGTGCCTTTATCTGTACGGTCGGTAAATCGGTTCACAACCTAGCTTCTTAGGGCAAACTTTTTTCTCTACTTACACGTTGACCATGGTTTGGCAGGGGACGTGTCACTTATGCCCGATGTATCTGTCGAGCTCGTGTCAAACATGATGGAAGGTTTGGAATTGTTGTTTCTAACTTTGTTCTAGTTTCTCTTACTTGTGTTTGATGGATCTCGTTAGGCTTCTCATTTGTGTCGGTATCGAGATCACGAGATCTGGGCCTGACTGTAAATGCCTGTTTGTATGCAGCGGGCAAAAAGCCTTCCGTCGCTGCCATTCAGGGCCTTGCTCTCGGTGGTGGTCTAGAGCTGACTATGGTCTGTCGGTTTTGTTGCTCTACTGCTTAATAGTTTACATCGCCATCTGAAGCTAAGTTCTGTGTATAATGTGAATGATAAATTGTTCAGGGTTGTCATGCTCGGATAGCTACCCCTGAAACGCAACTTGGATTGCCAGAGCTAACTCTCGGAGTGATGCCTGGATTTGGAGGTAAGGAACTAGGGATGCATCTTTTTCTGAAAGCTTGAATTACTCTCTTGCTTGCTTGATTTGTATTGGGTTCTGTCATGGATCTCAAACTCTTTTATTTATAATCTAGGAACCCAGCGTCTACCGAGGCTTGTAGGTCTGCCCAAAGCAATTGAAATGATGCTGGTGAGTCTAATCTATTTTCTTCATAAGTTTTTACACTGACTAGCTATGTCAGATAAATTTTGTGCCCAAAGTTTGAATATACATATGAACTAAACTGGCCAGAATACATACATTGCTTGTTACAGTTCTTTGGGTGGCTTGAGTTATATCCATTCATGTCCAGTCGCGATAGTTTATAGGACTGCCAATTTTTTTGAAAAAGTAAACCATATTACCGTAATAAGAATCCTGTTTTTTCTACATATTGGGCACCCAATAATTTGTTTGAACCATGAGTGTAAATTTAATGATCTGCTGGAAATTAAGTATCATCCATTTTTCTTTCTTAATTCTATCATATAATTGAGGCGTTCATTATAATTTCTACAGCAATCGAAGTTCATTACCGCAAAGGAAGGCAAAGAACGTGGTCTTATTGATGCGCTTTGCTCCCCTGACGAATTGATCAAAATGTCACGCTTTTGGGCTCTGGAGATAGCAAGTTATCGTAAACCTTGGATAAGATCTCTTGACAGAACAGATAGGCTTGGCTCACTGTCTGAAGCTCGTGCAGTTTTAAGCATGGCAAGACAGCAAGCAAAGAAGGTTGCGGCAAACATGCCACAGCACCAGGCCTGTCTAGATGTTATTGAAGAAGGCGTATTATTTGGAGGCCAAGCTGGTGTTGTGAAGGTCTGTATCTCCTATTCTCTTTTTGTCTTAGTATGGACACTTATCACATGCACTTCTTTTAGCTATACAGTTAGCTGGTTTAGGTTTTTAGTCAAATTTGCCCACCAGTTATGCTGGTTTCAGGACTGTGCTTGACTTGACAATAACGAACTTCCATCTAGTGATGGACAATATTGTTTGCTCTTTTATTCATTATTGCTTATATACCTAAATGATGCAGGAAGCCAGTGTTTTCAAGGAGCTGGTACTGTCAACAACATCAAGGTCGCTTGTCCATGCATTTTTTGCCCAACGTTCCACCACAAAGGTTGTATTCCAATGTGTATTTTGGTTAACCTTTTTTTCCTGATTTACTTTCTATGTGTTGCGTCTGTCTTGATTTTGCACCTACTAATTATCCTGACTTGGACCAATGGAGAGTGCAGGCAAAACTTTTAACTTGCATGCTTTAGTGCAACCTTTTCCCCTTCTGTTCTTTGTGACCCAAATTAGCTTTGATTCCATTTATGTGTGTAGGTGTTTTTTTTTTATAATTATACTACCATGCAAGCGGACGATGTTACAGAGTATCATATATGATCATAAGTAAATATGCTCAAATTTTAGTAAGCTATATGTAAACGCACTAAAGCTAAATTGCTGCAAGGACGTCATTTAATGTGTCAACTTTGTTTTGCCCCATTAGGTTATTTATAGCCTGGTACCGCTATCTGACACTTTGCAGTTGACTTGTTATAGGTGCCAGGTGTTACTGATGGTCAACTCAAACCTAGGCAAATAAGAAAAGTTGCTGTCATTGGTGGTGGTCTTATGGGCTCTGGAATTGCAACGGCCCTTCTTGTCGGCAACATATCTGTTGTCCTCAAGGAAATAAACACTCAGTTTTTGCAAAGGGGGCAAAAAACAATAGCAGGTCATATTTTGTTAAATAACTGCTGCGTTTCTTGTGAATTTATTTCCAATAGATACTTGGATTTTGTTTCCCCCTTGATGTATTATTGAAACATGAAGTTATGATAAATGTTGGTACTGATCAGCACCAATTATTGTTTCAACAGGGAATCTTGAGGGCCTTGTTAAAAGAGGCTCATTGACCAAGGATAAGATGAACAAGGCCATATCACTTCTCAAGGGTGCACTGGATTATTCTGATTTCAAGGATGTTGATATGGTTATTGAGGTAGTCCTCGTATGATCTTATATTTTTTAAGACAAAAGTATTGTGCAAATTATTTGGGGTTCTTTCTTGTAGTGTCTGAAACAGATACTTATGAGATTATAGTTGATTGATGAATCTTATGAAGGTTCCCTAAAAGAATTATCTTGGGAACTCTAATAGATAACTTTGTTTAGCGCATACTTTTTTGTTAGGTTCTTACACCACATATCTTCTCCTTTTGCAGGCTGTTATAGAGAAGGTTCCTTTAAAGCAATCAATATTTGCTGACCTCGAGAAAGTCTGCCCACCACATTGCATACTTGCATCGAACACATCCACCATCGATTTGAATGTTGTCGGCGAGAAGACAAATTCTCAAGATAGAATTATAGGGGCACATTTTTTCAGGTTTGTTGTCTCTTTTGAGTTATCATTGTAGCACGTCCTGAAAACTTGCATTGTACCAACTTAAGGGGTGCACTTTAGACCTGTGCGTCAAGGTCGTTGAAACACATCACATCAGTACATTACTAAAATTCGGTAACAGCGAATGCTAGCATGTAAATTTTAAATCTTTGACATCAAGCTTACCAACTTAACTGCATGCATCTAACTGATGATGTGAAATCTAACTTAATTCCGTAGTATGGGATTGATGATTATGCCAACAGTGAAATGTCCAGAGTGGACACCCTCCTGAATTTGTTGGTTATGGAACGCTGATTCTATTGAACTTTAAAATAAAATGTTGCAAAGGGATGTTATGGACGTGGGATTATGGAAATAATACTCTGCTTAAACTTTAATCCTTTGGATGTTGTATCAGACCTTCACGCTTTACTTTCTTATGGAGGAGGCACCTTGCTAATGTTATGGTATTTACAGCCCTGCTCATATTATGCCCTTGCTTGAAATTGTCCGGACGGAGAAGACATCACCACAAGCTATCCTTGATCTCATCACTGTTGGGAAAATAATAAAGAAAGTCCCTGTTGTGGTTGGCAACTGCACAGGCTTTGCAGTAAATCGTACATTTTTCCCTTACACACAGGGTGCTCAGCTTCTAGTTAGTCTTGGCATTGATCTTTACAGAGTCGATCGATTGATAAGCAGCTTTGGCATGCCAATGGGACCTTTCCAGTAAGTACTCCGGCTTTGTTATTATGTCTATGTGCAACCACTGCCAATTGTCTGAACTTAAGTTTCTTCTGTGCATGAACAAGCAAAATGTTCCCAGTCAACTGTAGACATTTCTTTTTTATTTTTGATAAACAATGGTCCAGCATCATGCATTGTTTTTGTTCAATTTCCTAGGGTAAATCAGATGCTACCCAGTCCAAAGCGCTTTTAGTATAATGCTATGGTTCATTTGAGCATGAAGTTGTGATAGTAGTACTGCCTCTAGCATAAAAGGCGATCCCTTGGAATGCTTGCAATCAATCTATTTGAACTTTCAACAATATCTTCACAAACGTTTAATATCAAGCATTATTTATGATTTTATAATGTTTTAAAAATACATTAAATATAAATTGTTGGAGCTGTGTTCTGCTCTAGAGACCATGCCAGCATCAAAACATTAAATTTTGCCAATATTCTCATCATCCACAGCTCAAAATAGAAAATCTCATCACTCGAGGCTTAATAACTTGGTATGACCATAGGATACACTTTTTTAGCTTTCTGAAATTGTGATTGATCCACCATCTGGGAAAGAATTAACTCAAATTCAACCATCTTCCAGATATGCTTGCTGTGCCTTAGCTAGCTTGTTACAATGATCAGTTCAGTGCTCAGGCATCATTCATCGACTATTTTAGTGTTCAAAAGATCCACCGACTGTTCCAAATTTTGTGAGTTCTAGTTCTTACGTTTATCCCTTTGCATTCCCCTGCAGACTCCAAGATTTAGCTGGATATGGAGTAGCCTTGGCAGTAAAGGATATCTATGCAACTGCCTTTGGAACACGCAATTTCCAGTCTGGTCTAGTGGATTTGATGGCGGAGAGTGGCCGGCAGGGTATGCTTCTGAATGTGCTTTTGCTACTACTGTAGTTACAATTAATAGGACGGGATGACATCAGATGAGACCAACTATCACTGCACGATCTCAATAATATATTATTTTTTGCAATTGTTTATTTCCCTGTTATTTTATCAGGAAAGATTAATGGAAAAGGTTATTACCTGTATGAGAAGGGTGCGAAGCCGAAGCCCGACCCTAGTATTCAACCTGTGATTGACGAGTACAGAAGACGTGCAAAGACAATGCCGGGTGGAAAGGTTTCTCTTCCTCTTTTGAACTTCCACAATTGTTTCTGCATTTGCAAAGAGTTGTCTTGCTATGTCATTTGTTACTGGAAGGTTTTCCTGATATACCGACACATCACGTTGCTTGCAGCCTGTTACTCTATCGGATCAAGATGTATTGGAAATGGTTTTCTTTCCAGTTGTTAATGAAGCATGCAGGGTCATGGATGAAAATGTTGTGATCAGGGCTTCCGATCTTGATATTGCATCTATCCTTGGGATGGGCTTTCCCAAGTACAGGTAGGCGGCTACTGCTTTATCTCTAACTGTGTCTTAATCCTAACTAAGCAGTGACAATTTGTGTTCCCTTTAAATCTGATTAAATTATATATACAGGCTGAGATTCTACTGCTGGTTATATGTAGTTATACAACTTATGAACCTAATTTGATCCTTACGTAGGTTGGCATTTTCTCTCATATATCAGAATGGACTGTAATTGCATTTGCTGGATGTTTTGTGCTGAACTTATTTTATAAACAGATGTGGAAAAGTTACCTAGAAAGCAAACAAAAGTTGATTAGCCGAACGAAAAATATGTAAAGCCTGTTGGAAAAGCTCAATTATCATAATCCACCTAAGTGCCGAACACAGCCTAATGCTGATTCATTTTAGCATATCACTTAAGGTTAGCAAATCAGCTAAATCGCCACATTTAGGGAAGTTCTCAGCTTAGCTGAGAGCTCTAATGATACTCAAGCAGTTCTTAGCTTACAGAAATATCTACAGCCTATAATTTAGTCAATCTAGAACACAGTCCTGTTAGTTGTAGTTCTCTGTGCACCATGTATTTCGTTATTATTAAAATTATTTGTAGGAGGTGTTGTGGTCACTTTGGAGTATTAGCTGTAATCTGTACTCTCTTAATGAAGGGGTGGCCTCATCTTCTGGGCTGATACTGTCGGAGCATCTTATATATATTCCAAGCTTAGCAAGTGGTCTGAAACTTATGGCGACTTCTTCAAACCATCTTCATACTTGGAAGAGAGAGCGAAAAGCGGCCAGGCACTGGTATACACACAAACTCTCCCTTCCTCTCCCTCTCTAAGGTCATTGCTGGAAATTATTTATTAGCTCATGATTTTCAACGTTTTTCCTTCCAAATGTAAACCACATGAATGCCAGTAAAAATGAAGTCTACAGTCTGGTACAGATGAAAATCCTATCATCCATCGTTGAGATTATTGTTTTCCCAATAGCTTTCTTATGATGTCAGTTATATTTTTCTCTTTGCTGTTTGTGCAAACTAAAATACGTGCAAAGGCTTGTAGTTAGTAGATGTTTGAATTCCAGAAGCTGGGGAAAACGTTTAAAATGTTTGTAGTTAGTAGATGTGTATGATCCCAGAACTAGGTACATGGAAGGGCACGATGGACAACGGTTCAAATTGGATTTTAAAATGTTTGTAGTTAGTAGATGTGTATGATCCCAGAACTAGGTACATAGGAGGGCACGATGGACAACGGTTCAAATTGGATTTTTAAGATGTGTCCTGCACTGTGCATCATTTAACACAATAAATTATGCGCATCTTATCAGTTGGAATATTGTTTGGATCCTTGCATCGGTGTTTTGTAACACCAAGCGTGTGGAGCTTGTTGGAAATTAACCATGTCGCAATCTCTGCAGGGTGCGCCACGCACGACTCAGAAAGATTCGACGAGGTCACGCATGTGAGGTGCTGCTGCTGAGCACAAGGTGGGTGCAATCGTTGCGTGAACAACATTGGAACTGCTGTCGTTGCACTCGGTGGGAGCGCCAGGGAAGAGTGTCGTCTTGGACATTCCATTATGTTCCCATTTTCGTTCTCGGGCTGCTATGACAATCAGAATAATAATTGTGTAGGCATACCTTTTCTGATTGTAATTTCCATGCCTCATAACTGTAACTATTGTGGCACTGTGATTTCGTCATCACAAGTAGAATAAAGAGTGAAATCGTTTGTTGAAGAGCATGGTACATATCTTGTTGCACAAAAGAGTCGGGCATCGTGTGTGGTGGCACTGGATTTCGTCATCACAAGTAGAATAAAGAGTGAAATCGTTTGTCGAAGAGCATGGTACATATCGGCATCGTGTGTGCTGGCACTGTGATTTCATCATCACAAGTAGAATAAAGAGTGTAATCGTTTGTTGAAGAGTATGGTACATATCTTGTTGCACAAAAGAGTCGGGCATTGTGCGTGGCGTGATTATGCTCTTTTTTCTATCGGGCAGGCTCCTCACTTGCTTACAACTAGTTGAACCTGATGACAAATCTAGGAATCTCATGAAGATCTTACCTTGGCGCACCAGCGTGTGTGAAAATACTGAAGTGAAAGAGTGAAAGTTTGTTGCTTCTGTACAGGAACGTAAAGTGAGTTTCTTATGGTGTTACGCAACAAACTCAACTAAACACTTCCAGATCCTTCTAGTACATTGTCAAATTACACAAGTATATGTATATACACAAGTGGTGCTTAATTGATAAATGTTACTAAGCACCACACACCAACAAATGAATCAATTCCAGCCATTTCTAATGGTACACTGACAAACCCCAAATTGGTCCGTTTGAGAGAAATCACTTGAACTGCAATTTGCTGGCGAATGTTTGTCCAAACTTCCATCCGCCCGTCACAACATTGTTGAACTCAATCGTCTGCCCATCCGTGTTGGTAATTCTAAACGAGAGCGTCTTCCCAGTTATATACGCTAGAGACTGCCAGTTGGCGCCCCAGTTACGGAACATTGGCAACCAATCCTTTGAATCGGAGCTTTTGACGTCCATGGACTTGATCGAACCTGCGGCCGCGACGTTCATCACAGTGACCAGGTTGAAGTAATCGTGACCGACGATCTTGAACCGCACCCCACCCTTCTTCACGCATGGAACCCTACAGAAACATATGTCTATCAAATTTAAGCAATTTTATTTAAGTTGTACTAGAAGCATAGGAAAGGGAAAGTGGCAAGAAACAAGTCATTCATACCTCTGGTACATGACGGGGATGATGCCACCCCGGTAGACGCCGATCTTCTCCCAGGCCGGCTGCGCCATGTCGAAGTGTGGCCTCGGCAGATTGCACCACCCGCCATTGTCGTTCGGGAGCGCGTCGTTGGGCGGGCAGAGGTTGGTGGCCGTGACCGTCACCGTGGCTCCGGGCCTGCAGAACGCCGGGTCCGCCCGCCTGCGGTCGCACGAGATCTTGTAGCACTGCCCGCAGGAAGCGCCGTCGTCGAACAGCGCCGTGCTCAGCGCCGCCGTCCGCGTCCCGTACCCCGCCGAGTAGAGGTTGCCGTACCCGCACGCTCCACCCATGGTGCCAGAGGCGTCGGCGCCGCCGTAGAACGTCGCGTTGGCCCTCAGCCATTTGGTCGGTGCTTTGTGATCCGCGGCCACGGCCAATCCACAGCAGGCGAACGTGAGCAACGCAATTGCGATAGCTGGAGCTGGAGCTGAAACTGGCACCATTTCTGTATCTGTCGAATGTCGATGGATGCCACAACAATGAAAACTCTCCTGTGTTCTTTCTTAGTATGTGTATGTTCGTGTGTTTCAGTGTGTGAGGGATTTGGTTCTGATGCCTAGCGGTGTGATGATCTTGTGATGATTCTCTGTGTGTATTACTACCTGTGATCAATCCGTTGCAGGAGGGAGGGAGGAGACTCAGCAAAGGTCATCGGGAATGAAGCGGGCCAGTAGGCGTGCACATGTGCAGCCGCACCATGGCTTACGGCCGAATCCGACGATTATATGTACGCGTAGACACGTATGGTCTTGTAACTTTATAATCATTAGTTAACTATGCATCTTTGCTTGACTGACAGACGATCTAGCTAGACATGTAGTATCTGCTTGACACTTTCTGAAGAAATGGACGGCGTTTTGTGGTTTCCAATTAAGTTTGTCTGGCGTTCTCACTTTCAGGGAGGATGTATATTTGCTTGGCTTCCCTGACGAATAGCTTTGGGATGAATTAATTTCCAGGTTCGCGTGCGCATCCCCTGTTTACAAATTACGAAAGGATGTCGTCCCGTACGTTTCTTGAATCGTACGGGTCATCTTGCACTGCACCTGCTCTTGCGCCCATCAGCATGTAATGATTAGCTCGTGAAGAAACATGAGTTCTCGTCGAGCGAGATATATGATTAGCTCGTGAAGAAACTTTTCCTGTAAAGGACAGCATATTATTATTAAGTTAAGGTAATTCCAGCAACTATAGCACCACAATAGCAAGAGCTATCTCGATGTTGCTCTAGATTTTGTGGCCAAATTGTTGGTGGACACGATATATGACATGCTGATTTTCTCTGTGTTTGCTGCTCTTGGATGGACAAAATGCAGAGCCAAGAAAAAACCATATTGTTATTGTAACATGAAAGCATTTTCTGTATATTTGAACTTGCTCTACATATATTACAACGGTGAACTAGGGGACAAGTAGATTGCTCATGTTTGTTTCAATGACGTTTTTCTTCATTTATGATCTTTTTGGGTTAGTTTGAAGAGCCAATAAAAGGTAGATAAAACGCTTACGTTCGCATCACTTTAAACACGGCATTGTTGCAAATCTTTTCTCTACTTAGGCACCCGAATAATTGATACCACATGTAACATCTAATGTTTTCAAATAACCAAAAATATGCACAGAGGTCAATACAAGTTCTGAAGATTATTACGGATACTAGAACAAATGAGCATCAGCATTTTTACAACATCCGAGACAGACAGGCCACTCAAGACGACACAGCATACAGTTGATCAAGCTATGAACCGCGTGAGTAGCAGGAAGAATCGTCACTGACTACACCTCATGAATGATTGCTGTTACAACACCGATCACCGGAAACGGCGACAGGGACTATACTATCTATCTCTTTATCCATCTATGCACAGAGGTGATCATGTATCTAAAATGTGGTGGCAAACAGCTAAAGTTTGTTCTCTAGCCTTAGCTGGTGCTCTCTCCTTTCGACTCGTCCTTTGGTACGGGCAGTTGAATGTTCAGAAGGCCGTTGGAAGAAATACAGTTTTCTTCAGCCTTTATTACAGGGGGCTGAGCAGGTGTTGCTCCGTGATACCTTCGGACATCGAGTTCCATGGCTGCCTCCGATGAGGATTTCGCTTCTGCGATATTGGCAGAAATGGTAGGTTGTCAAGCTTATATTTGCTAACCAACTTGAATGCATCCTCATGTAACTAACAAACAGAATATGACACATTCATGTAAGTTCCACTCACCATTTATCTTTCCGCGCGTGATAAGCACACGGAGATAGTCTCGCAACCCTGTCAACACTATGTTTTCTTGGACACCATTTATCTCAGAAATGTTCCGATCACACGAACTTCTATAAATGTCATTTCCGAATGTGGCATCCTGCTCATCACACATTAGTGCTTGTGTTCCTGGAGATGCAGGCGCAGAATCTTTAGAATCGTCTGTGAAATTGGACTTCAATTCATTGCCCTTCTGCTGATCTGTACAGGCTTTACTATGGCTATCCATTGGAGAGGCTTCCTTCAAATTTTGGCTCATACCATTTTGTAAGCCATTACTTGTGTGGAATTCCTTCCCCACTTCCTTCTCGTCCACTTTATTGTCTGTGGACATGATCAAATAAACTGGAGTTAAACGCTCATCTACACTGTGGAGTGTTCACAAGTTCTAGTTGGGTTGTACGTTGTATGTTGGTATGCATTGCTGTAATTATACGTTTTTAGCAAATCAAAAGTTTCCAACTTTCTGCAGTCTTCGCATTTGCCAACACTGGATCGGTATCTTGTCCTTACTGGAGTATGTGGACTGTCAGCAAGATTCTTTGCCTGCTGGGTGTAGCCCCTACCCGGTAAAAAAAGACTCGAGAGTGACAGTGATTACCAATTTACCATACAAACTTAGTAGGTGCGCTCATGTCAGCCATGTCCCACTGACACATGTTAATACATGCCACTTTGATCCCAAATAGTTATATGATGCTAATTGAAAACGAGAATTGGTCATCAGGGTATATTTTTTTGTTTTAGCTCTAGGGCTGACATGGCTTTACTTTATACCATTATATGCAACATTTAATGCTACACAAACATCTGCATGTGCCCCTTTTCTTTATGACTTGTTAGATTCTTTCATCATTTTGGTGCCTGCCCCCCGCACCCCTATCAAAAGGTAAGGATGTGGAAGCAAACTGTAGTTGGAAAGCCAAGACAATTAGAAAACGCAAGCTATCTTTCGACACTGGTAATTTACAAATATGAACGATGGCATTGTTTTTCTTTTCTTTTTCTGAAAATAAGAAAAAAAAATGCATAAGTGGCACAGTGATATCTATGTGCCATCTCATGTTTTACTGCCAATGCACACTAATGGAGTATTCGTTTACACAGCACTGATGTATTTTAAGAACCCGGGTTCTTTTGAATAATTTGGCCATAAGAGAAAGATAAAACTGTTACCAGCTATTATTGGGAAAACTTCTGCTGCATTTGTGCATGCAGTCACCAAATGCTTGACTAGATCATTGACATCAGTAAGATTGATAGTGTTTGCTAGTGGAGACCTGAGAACACAAATGTATTTCATCAAAAGATGATAAATGTAAACATGGAGAATAGTATCATGGTTAAATTATTTGATAATAATATTATATTTGTTTTTAAGTAAATAATATATTTTTTACTTTGCATCTAAATCTAAGAAAGGACTGCCAATCATAAAGTTATGTGGAATGAGCCATGTAAAATGCACTAGTTACAGGAAGCTAACACAGTAATACATTGGATTACATGCATTCTAGAGCATTTTTTAGTTGGTCTTGGCTTCTTTTAGGCAATTGAGCTACCTACACCATTTAGTTGCAGACTGGACCAATTTTGTCAACTGGGTTATTTAATTTTAAAAACTAATAGTGTAATTACCTATAAATCATATTAGATGAATTACTTTGGGGATAACCACTGTAATGCCCTCCAAATCCTGTGCAAGAAGGTGTAAGCTGTGAAACATCTGAAAGATTCACCTAGCACACAAGAACAGTCACAAAAGTTTTGAGTTAGACAATAGTAGTAGAACTCCAGCAATGGAAGTGTCTTCAATATGCGCTGTGTGAGTGGTGGCGTGTGTGTGCGTCTACATTGTATGCAGTGGCGGAGCCACGTAGAGGCTGTGTAGTCAAATGACTACACAGCTTTTTGGCAGTGCAAGCGGTAATTATACGAAAATATATAAAAATCCATATAAATTCGTGTATTTGACCACAACTTTGGTTTCACTACACAAGATTGTAGTCCTGACTCCGCCACTGATTGTATGTACTTGGTGTATCTAAAAAGAAGAACGGAACATATGATGTGTTCTCCAACATCAATCCAAAGAATAACAGTGCCAATAACAAGAGAAGGAATTATATGGTGAAACTCAATACTCGATAAGATCGCTTGAAATTTGGTATCCAGTCAAATTCCTACTGGGCGCTGCCGTGGTGGTCATCCCATTTGGAGCATACCTGTTGGAATTGCGCTTCAGAGAGTTCATCTGGAGATAATTTTCTATGCCCTGGAGAAAATTGGTATCCTGAGGATCCAATGGCACCATTCACAGCTGTATTAGTTGCTTGCTGAATGTTATTTCTATCAGATACATTGTCCCCTTGAACTAAAGCTCGGCGCTCTTCATTTCCTTCTACGTTTTTACAATCATGACATCTACAGTTCTTGGAGCAAAGGATATTTGCTTGAAAGCACTCACAGTACTTCTTTAGGCATCCTGACTTCTTGCAGTGACAGCCTTTATTGTGCTTTGGTCGAACAGGTACTGCTCCAGAATTATCCTGATAGTCAAAGTAAGACTGTTCAGACATACGCAACTGAAACACAAGAAAAGTTCCTCATTTAAGAAAAAAGAAAAAGATAAACTAATCCTTAAAATTGAGGCTAGGCTCATTTTAAAGAAAAAATTCAGGGAAAAGACTTCCCACTTAAACATGAAAAAAATCAGACCAACTTAAAAGCAAGAAATAGTGGATTGCCCAATATGTCCTAGCTGAAACCCGGAGACTTGGAAAAAGAAAACCGACACCCATATGACTTTATTACTTTCAAGTTATCAGTACAAGAGACACTGAAGTGCTCACTCTGTTCTTTCTTGGATTTCACTTCAAATTGTGAAGAGAAAATCTGGTAAAACATGGACTGCCAATAATGCACAAGACGGTTTGGATTTGTCATGTCCAAATATTGTTACAAGATGTCATAAGAAATAGTTTCATCTCATCATATTCTAAGAAATCTTTACTAACATATAGTGTAAACCATTTTTTAGCTGAAAACTGCAGGGGAGGCCCCAACAGTAAAAAAAACTAAAAAAAGAAAATAAATAGAAGTTCGAGAAAGAATGTACAAGATGGAGGAATGTATGGGGAAACAGCGCTGCTCAAGTGAGGGAGTCAAACCAGTCATTAAGAGGGGCTGCAAACTCCTCCTTCATCCTAAAGGAAAGAGAAAGATCCCTTTTGAACAAAAAGACCAAGAGTGTATTCTAGGATTTATTGTCAAAAAATAAGGCATTTCTCTGCTTCCAGATACTCCAGGGCACAACGACGAAGACTTCCATGAAAAAAGGTCTGTGGAAGTAGGCCTTGGCTATGCAAAGGAGATGATGATTGTCTGTGTGGTAGCGTCCAAAGGTAAGCCAATGGCATTCCAACTTGATATGCTGAAGGGGTAACACCAGAAAAGGTGATCTCTAGTTTGAGAAACTCAGAATTACAAAGCACACTATCACAATCTTCAGTCACAAGGATGTCACACCTTTGGAGTATATCTCTGGTGCTGTCATCAGGAGAAACCATGGAAAAGATTTTAGATTCTAAAATGCCTGTGATGGGCAAGAGCTTGAACATGCTTAAGAGTTGAGGCAATCTGAAGATGATGGGTTCCCTGGCCCAGCGGTCCTCCCATAAGAGGGTAGTGCCCAACGGAGCATGTGCCAAGGCTACAGAATCGTACAGTATAGATATTTACTTTTAATTAAGCACAGTAACACAGTGGCTGCATAAAAGCGTAAATTCAGTTGAAGGGCAAGATCGTAAATGCTTTAATTCAGGTATATTGTAAGCAATTAGCAAGTAAGAAAATGGCAAATGCATATACAAAAACGACTGTCTAACTCTGTCAAGCAATCAGATATAGACACGTGAGGTTTAAGCACAATAGGCTGTATCAAATATTCACAACAGATTCATTGGTCAGAGTAAAACCTGACTTGATGGCACCTAAAGATTGCTATCATGTTGTGAGTCATCGTAACAATTAATGTAGGTAATTTGACTTATATAGGAAAAGAGTCGCAAATGAGTGTGTCATATTAATAACCTATACTTAACATTTTGGTGAATGTTTCAGGACTATATTTCTGTTTCCCATTTACAGATAGCAGATTTTTTTACCCCAGCAGAACTTATCAATCTGCATGCTGAACAAGAAACAGAAAGTATAACTCTGAATAACGGTTATTAACCGGCATACAGAATATGTAGTATCATATAGTTTAGCCAACATTTATTAAGAAAATATATTGGAGGAAGTACCTTTCGAGCATTGATTGTATTTGGGCCATTTTCAATCTTAGGCTGAAAAGCAAGTGGGTTACGGAGGAGAGTCGCTTCAATACATCTGTTCCTGACATTTTCATTCTCGGTGGTGTTTCCACAATTTGAACAGTTACAGCCATCACAATTTACACGCGCTGCAAAACACTCACAGTACCTAACCAATAAATAGTCGGTGAGTTTTTCCTTCTATAAGCATGATAGGATGGTTCATCATTAATGTGTTCACAGATAAAATGATCAACTGATTACAAACTGCACAAACTTGAAGATACAACCTGTTGTACATAGATTAGAAAGATTACTTGACATAATCAATGCAATGCAAGTGGGACAACTATAATCAGGATATCATCTAAGTGCGCAAAAGCTGAAAGTGCAGACTACAAATACTACATCTAGTCATTTACCGTTAATGAACAGGTAGCAGAGAGAAATCGACTTCACCTATTTCCCATCCCATTTGAGCTCTTTTCAATACTACAAATATAGTACTAAACATTAAACTGAGAGCAGATCTTGTTAATAACGGATGGTGGGCCTGCTCTTTTTAGCAAATAACATGAAATGGGATCTATATTTCTATTTTTTTAAATAGTATATTCGCTCCAAGTCAGTAACAAGATAGTGCATGTGCAGAAAATATAATACTCACAGCTTCAAACATCGTGAATTTTTACAGTTACAGTGCTTTCTTTTCTTTGGAGCAACATTTTTTATTTCAGCAGCAGGGTTCCTGGAAAAACAAGCATACACTTTGTTAGAAAAACAAACATTTGGCAATCATGCACTACTGATTTCGAAGAAAAAAACATGCACAACTGATTTCGAAAGCAGAAGAATCATAACACGAGCAACAAAGTTTCTATTTTTCTTATATAGATAAATTAGCAATACTAACTTAGTTTGGACAAGATTAAGAATATGTTTTGGCTTTTAAAGTGACAACAACAAGTTCCAGGGAAAAAACTCTCAAACAACCAGCTGACCTACAATTCATATTTCCTCGCAGTAGTTTCGAAAAAGAAAATGAATGATGGATGGAGCAAATTGTTTAAAACAAGAATCAGATCACCAAGAAAGCGAACCTAGGAGTATCATGGTTTTGTAACAGAGAGCATGATTACCGATTCTATCTCTTACCGGGAGATTCTTTTCCAACTATGATTTGACATGTAAGATCAATTATAAGACTCCAGACATATTTTCCTTTTATGTGCTACAGAAACTCTGCTGTTTTGCAAATAGCAACCAACACATTAACATGGTCATAGGAAATTATGCACTGCATATTTGACCTTAGAACAATCAATATACATTTCCAACAACATATCCAAATTTCAAAGGGTTCATTTTTATCAAATGCTAACATCAATGCTCGTCAAGTGCAAAGCACAATAACCTACAACCAAATGAAGCCTCTTTCTTTCATATCATCAATGTTCTTATGTACATGCACATCTGTATAGACTGGCACAACATTGTCAACCACGCCAGAGCCCCTCAAACTTTAAAAACTTTATACAAGCTCAATTACTCTCTTCTCAGCTTAGACATTCTTACAAAATCAATACAACAGAGTGCTGTTACCTATGACTATGAGGCAACCAAACTATCAAAGAGATATTTATAATTGCTTCAAATTTCAGTACAAGAACTAGATGTAATACCACCAACTCATTTAAACAGAATGAACCACAAGCAACAAATATTTGAACACGCAAACTGAACCCCATCCTTGACCGGACGAAAAGAGCAAAAGCACATGCAAATAGACCAATAAACGGAGGTAAAGCCTCAGGCTGAGGAGCTTGCTCACTTCGGGGTGAAGGCCAGCGGCCACGGCCTCGGCCCCGGCACCGACGTCGCGGTCGCCACTGGCTTCTGCTGCTGCGGCGCCACCACTGGCGCCTTCAATTCGGATGGAACGACCGGTGTGAGCTGATGTTGCGGCGGCTGCTGCTGCTGCCTCTCCTGCTCCATCACCAAACCAGAATGCCCGCCGAATTAGGTCACCGATAGCAAAATCCCGAAGGCGGGCTATGCAATCCAAGACCGAGACCACCACGCGGAGGCTTAGAACTGAATCTCGCAGCGCAAGCTCACAGGAATTGGATCAAGAACTCCAGAACAGCGGGAGCTCTCGGACTCCTCCGGACTCAAGGAGCAGCGCAAAGCGGGAGGGGAGAACAATGGAGCAAGTCGGGGGATCAACCCCAAGAAGCCAAATTTGCGACGGGAGCGCAGAGATTAAGGAAATTCGGATTCCAGGGGGACACAAGAGGAGAAAAGGCGAAGTCTTTTTGGGATTTGGGATCGAGGAAGGTGAGGAGGAGGAGGTGGAGGTGGGGGAGAAGAAGCTATTGGCAATGGAGGCTTTGGTCTCTTCCAAGTTTTTTTGAATCCGAAATATTTTATGCATTTATTAGTGTTTTTCTTGCTTCAATTTACGTCCTCTTTTTTGCGCCTCCGATTTTTGGCAGAAGAGCGGAAGATCAGGATCTTCTTAAAAACCACAGCATTGCATAAAACCCCTTCTAAAAAACATAAACTAGGTTTTTGCAAAACTTGTGTCTTCTTCCTCCGTCACAAGTGAACGACATAGTATTGTTGGAGGCAGAAAGTCATTGACACCAAATCTTAATAATTTCATTACTTGCGTACGTTGGTGACATTGAGATCTATTAGTGCGGGTGTAATTGTGGAATACTGGCTGCACCTATGGCTTATCTCTAAATAAAATATAGATATCATTTGTCTCGTGTAGAATATTGGGTTTCACTTAAACACAACCATAACGAATGAAATAGCTATTTTCTAAAAAAACATTTTCTCGCGTTAGTTACCACTAGCTTACACATTTTGCGTACCTTTAGTTATAAGGTTTATAGTTTAAGTTCAGTAGCTTTAGTTTTCTGGTTTAGTATGTCAAGTAAAATCAAAGTCTTTCTTCCTTATTTTAGTTGTTTTGCATAATCGATCGTATAAGAGGGTTATAAGACCATAGAGAATACATGAGTTCGACATTTAATACTTATCCAAAGTTACTACAGTGATCCTCTACGCTTGTGGGTTATCACATGTGTATATGTTTCTAAGTAGGAAAAAATCATAATGAGAAAATCAACAAAGAAACATGCACACAAAAAAGTTACTTAAATATAAGAAAGAATATGGTCTCCAAGAGGAAGCCATAAAATATACCAATAAGATCTTTGTGTAAAAGCATAACACCTGCCTCAGTTTGATCTTATTTTATATTAACAAACCTCAACCACGAAATATAATTGGGATGCTTCGAGTAAGGCAACAACTATCATAAAGAAAACAAGATGGGGGTTAATATGCAAAAATAATTACGTAATTGACTTGATTAGATGCAGAATTAAACCAATATTATTGTTCTAAAATCAAAACTAAATAAGCTAGGCTCAACTAAGTGCACCACAACTTAAGTTAAAAAATATGAGCACAAGAGATATAATACAAGTGATAAACACGATATATATAACTTCAAGCACGAATGCAATCATCGGGAAATAAACTTGGCCATATATATGACCAAGGTATGCAGAGATAACGATGTACCCCAATGTCTACTTCCTCAGAATGAATTTACTCGCCGTTAGAGAGGTGCGGGTTACTACAAAGGACGCCCTCCCCAATGCTAGAAAGTGCCACCTTCTTTGAGATCCTTAACAAAGTTAGGGCCCTTTATTATGGTTGATTTCCTCCATCCCAGAGTAGGCAAGCTCCACAACCTCTTCACAAATCCCACGAAGGATAAATGATACGAGGGGTTGACCTCTTGGGGTGCCCGATCTTCACGAATTTCACCAGGGTGAGTGTGATTGCGGAGGGGATTCGCGGGGAGGTGGACGAACGCGAACAACATGATACAAACACACGCACACAAATCTGGTTGTACTCGTTGGCCCAAACCACCAACTCGATAGAATTACAAGAGAAAGACCAAAAGGTAGAATCCCTTGCAAAAGATTGCCAAACTCGAATAGAATTCCAAAGAGTAAAAGATCAATCAAGAATAGAGTTGCAAAGCAAGAGATCATCAATTGATAGAATTACTAGAATGGAAAAGATCCGGATTAGGAGTAGCCTTGGATACAATAGATTAGAAATCTAAGGAGTGGGTTTCCCTAATCCACATAGGGATAATCTCATCATCATACATCTCTCCCTTTCACTAGGTAGGGGTGGGGGCCTATATATAGGTAGCCACTAAGGAGGGGTATTTATGCATACAAGGGGGTAACTCTAGGTTACATAGATAAAGGGGTAAACATGAAATAAGTCGTGGATCGCCGGTTGGACCAGCGTGTGGATCAGACCATTCGGTCTGGGCCCCGGTTGGACCGGAGCTAGGACCAGTCCAGCCTCCTCTCTTTCGTTTCCTCTTCCATGCGTGTGCCTTGTCGGACTTGAGTTCTCGAACTTCCGTGGCTTCCTCCATTGATCCCATAGGCGTCGATGTTAACCTAGCATGGTCATAATATGGAGCATGAGGTAGTATACCATTCATATGGGGATGAATTGGATTCAGAAAGAGGAAGGAAGTCACATTTGATGTTGACATGGTGATGACGTAATGTTGGGCTACATCATCTCCCCCCGCTTTAAAAAGAGTCATCCTTGATGAAAACTCATCATCATCATGTAGAGAAGGGAGATGGGTATTTGTACCTTCACACAACAAAGACCAAGCAAGATATGTGTGTGCGTGATAGGGGAGCACATCATCAAAGACATGTCCATTCTTGTTCACAACCCAATTAGCACAACACAAATATATCAAATAGGATGCATATGCAAGGTCAATGTGCAAGGAATCATCATCAGTATGTGTGCAAAATAAACCATTGCAAATAGGATGTTTTCATCATATTTGTTGCAACACAAATCATATTCATAAAAAAGGTCATGGCAACATTATTATCACAAGTGGGCATGCAACCAAACCAAAAGAAAGAGCAGTTTGTCAACTTGTTGGATACAACACCAATGGACTCAAAGTGGTAACAAATGTGATAAGTCATGTCAATATAGCAATATGGTTGTACACAAAACATAGGAAAGAGAACTTGTACAACATGTTTGTTGCAACACATAAAGCATCAATATTCAAGATCATAGGAGCGTGATTGTCACAAATGGCACAAAAATCATCAACATGCTTGCAAAGAAACCATATGCAAGAGAAAATTTTCAACATGTTTGATGCAAAGCATGTGAGGGGTATGCGAGTGGGGTTTGAGCTTGAACTCACAAGTATGATGCTCTCAAAAGCTCTTTTCGTCAACTCGTGCTCAATCAAGGTTGACGTTGTTGTCCGCATACACACACACACAAAAGATAACAGGAACAACGTGTGTGCATGGTAGATGAAAACATCATCCATCATGATGCATCTCTTTGTTTGCACATTACCATTAGAATCAAGCAAGATATTATCATATATATGGTGATTATGCAAGGTATGATTTTGAACATGCTTATTATGGGAATAGACAAAATCTCCATTATTTGAGAAAGCTATGGGGGCATCTCAATTACAAGTATATTAATATTATTGCAAACCAAGCATTGGAAAGAGCAATTTTTCAACATTTTGGTTGCATTAATGGGAGAAAATTGCAAGCATCTAGCACAAAACATGTTCAAATTTTATCCTTGTTGTCGACAAACCTAGGGAAAGTGAAACACTCATAGCATGGCATGTTCATGGAGATATCATCACAATCAAATTCCACATGTTCATCATTATGTAAAGATAAGGCATTACATGGGAATATGAAAAGGTCATATGTAATGTCAATACCATCATCCATAACATGCAAGCACTCACAAGTCAGCATGTCCACTAGTGGGATCATGGCATCATCAACAACACCTATATGCATACCTTTGTATTCCCACTCATGTGAAGTAGTTGTTGAGGTGGTAGTGGCCTCCATGTATGCGACATCTTCATCATCTTGAAAGCATGGTGTGCTATCAACATGTGTATACACCATGTACATCTTCTCCAAGATCGGCGTCGCGTCATCCATGGACCCTATTGCAGCATGAGAGAACACACTAGAGGTAGAGGGTAAGTTGTTAGAAATCGGAATGGCCTCACTTGACCTATCAACTGCCACTCTCAACTCACTTGGTGTATCACTCATGCTCTCAAAGTGGAGGCGCTCACTCTCGCATATAGTGGATTCACTCATCTCACATATAGTGGAGTCCCTCATCTCCATGGGAAGAACATCATCCTTATTCGAGCAACCTAGCAAAGAAGAAGACAACACAAGAGGAGTGGAGGTTAAGTTGTTAGAAATCAAAGTGTCCTCACTCAACTCATGTGGTGTATCACGCTTGCTCTCAAGGTGTATGTGGCTCTCATCGTCACATGGGATAGGTTTCTTCCTCTCACTCATGCGATCAAGGTTTCTGAAGTATGCTTTACAAGCGGCCTTGTCTTGATAGGTCATTTTGGCCACTTGGGCATCCAACTAGGCATAGTATAGCTTCATCTCATGGCGAGACATGGCACTCACTATGGGAAGGTGTATGTTGGGAAGTTAGGAAACTACCAAAATATCAAAACTCACAACAAAATTGAGAAAATGGTTCAAGTTAGAGAACAACCGGTATGTACTCACACACACAAGAACACACGCAAAAGACTAAAAACTCTATATGGTGGTGGGTATGGAAGTGGATAGCAAACAAAAAATATCAAAGGAAAAGTCTATTGTCAAATGTGGGTTAAATCCAAATTCAAATGTCAAAAAATGGTGATCTACGTCAAGGAAACACAGAAACACACACAACAAGATGTAATGGGGTTAGCGTGACCAAGGAAGTGAGCAAGTAACAAAAATTATTCTAACAAAGACTATTAGCTCGGTGTCACGCCAACACAAGAGAGACTGTAACTTGGTTGCATAAGAAAGAAGCAACAAGATTTGCACAAGATGCCACTCTTCTCTTTTCTCTCTTTTTTATTACAAGCTTTGAACTCCTTTGTATCGGTGGTACACATAATATTTTTGTATTTCTTTCCTTTCCTTTTTCTTTGCTTAAAAGCTTTATTTTCTATCTATCTATGTTACACTTTTCTTTTTATTCTTTTGTGTATCTTTCTCATCAAGTGCGGTGACCCAGCATACCACTGCATGTGTAGTATGCAAGTCGTTGACATAACACCAATGAAAAACTGTCTCACCAGTATTACATCCATCAGAGTGGTACAACAGAATCATCACAGGTCCACGGTATGCCTATAGGATTACAATTTTCAGCATACAGAAGATCTTCAGAACCTCCTCAACACGCTGACTTCCCCAGAGCCATTATAGATCTCATGGTTAACGCGCATTGTACGGCGCAAGAATCACTGACGACATTTGTTATTAATCCTAAGAGAACTTTACAGTTGCAGTGGGACCTCCACCAACCATATATATCATACCATGGTCACACTGCCCACTGATGGCTGGCGTGTAGTTAATGATGATGATTATGGCCAGGCAGTTGGGAACCCCAAGCGGAAGGTGTGATGAGCACAGCAGCAAGTTTTTCCCTCAGTTAGAAACCAAGGTTTATCGATCAGGAGAAGAAAAAGCCAATACGACTGAAGGTGATGCTTGCAAGCTTTGCGACAGCTCCGGACAATTTATATGGCGCCTCATCCAAGCTTTGCTTTGCGAGCAGCAACATGGAACCTGCACACAACACAACCAAGTACTTTGTTCCCAACTTACGATGAGGTTGTCAATCTCACCGGTTTGCTTGAAACAAAGGGTATGAGCGTATCGAGTGGAAAATAGTAGAAGTATGCGAGTAAAGTAAACAATGCGAGTAAAGTAAACAGGTGATAACAATATGATGGAAATAGGACCGGGGTCCACAGTTCACTAGTGGTGTCTCTCCATAAGATAAATAACACATGCTGGGTAAACAAATTACAGTTGGGCAATTGATAGAATAAAGATAACGTGATATGTCAAGAAGATCACTATGCGATTTACTCTGGGCATTACAACAAAATACATAGACCGCCATCCAACTGCATCTATGACTAATAATCCACTCACGGGGATATCATCCGAACACCCCATGAGTATTAAGTTGCGAACAACAGATAATTGCATTAAGCAAAGTGTGTAATGTAAACAAAGCATATGCCCTCGAGCATATGAATGTTGTTTTCTCCCTAGTGGCAACAACACATCTACAACCTTAGAGGTTTCTGTCACTCCCCTAGATTAAATATAGGCATGAACCCAACTATCGAGCATAAATACCCCCTCTTGGAGTTACTAGCAACTACTCGGCCAAGATAGCTACTAACAACGGAGAGCATGCAAGATCATAAACAACATAGAGATAACATAAGATATATTTCAGTATAGCAACTCAATCATAACACCAATATTCATCGGATCCCAACAAACCAAACATGTAGAATTACATAACGGTGATCTCAATCATATAGGGCAGCTCATGAGATCTAAACATGAAGCACATGGTGGAGACGACAACCATCTAGCTACTGCTATGGACCCATAGTCCAAGGTAGACTACTCACTCATCGCTCCGGAGGCAAGCATGGCGATGAAGAAGACCTTCGGTGGCTATTCCCCTCTCCGGCAGGGTGCCGGGAAGAGCTTCTAGACCCTCCTGATCTCGGGTCGACGACGGCGGTGGATCGCGATGTGTTTCTAGAAAATTGATCGGGTACTTAGGTTTTTCCCGTCGGGGGGTCTTTATAGGCGAAGGGGCATCGTCAGAAGTGGACCGAGGTGGCCTCACACATAGGGGGCGCGGCCAGGGGCTGGGCCACGCCGCCCTGGTGTGAGGGCCCCTCGTGGCCCCACTCCGTCTCCTCTTCAGTTCTCTGGAAGCTCCGTGAAATATCTGGACGACTGGCTTTGGTTTTGTCCAATTCTGAGAATATTTCCTGTGTAACTTTTCTGAAACATAAAAACAGCAGAAAACAGGGAAATGGCACTGTTGCAACTTGTTAATAGGTTAGTTCCGGAAAATGCATAAAAGTGCCACAAAGTGTAACGAAACATTAGGCAAATGGTGTAAAAACAAGCATGGAGAATCAAAAATTATGGATACGTTGGAGACGTATCAGCATCCCCGAGCTTAACTCCTGCTCGTCCTTGAGTAGGTAAGTAATTAACAAAAAAAATAATTTTTGAGGTGACATGCACCTACACAATCTTGATCATCTATGTAAGCATTGTGAGCTGGGATCAAAAGAACTTAAAACATGGGCATGAAAGATATAATCTTGACAATAACAACTTAGCGACCATGTTATAACATGAAAAAGAACACAAACAAAAGATCATGAAAATGAAACAATAAAAGTCAAACGTGTGTTCAAATCATAAGGAAAAACATACAAATGGTTTTCATCTTGTCCTTCATAGAGAGCAAAACATAAATGCATAGGACACCTTCAAGTTTAAGAGGGCGACTAGATACAAATAATTTGAGAACAAGTGAAACCAACAATATGAATCAATCAATGAAAACTTTGGGACAATGCACATTATACTAAGAATGACAACTATGCTCTCTTAATGGTGCATAAAGATAGAAGGTGGTGACTCAACATAAAAGTAAAAGAAAGGCCCTTCGCGGAGGGAAGCAGTAATTGCAAGTTTTATAACCTTCAAAAATTATGGTACTTACCGGCTTTGAGCTCTCATTGCCCCCATCATAAGCATCTTGAATGGTTAAAGTTAATGCGAGAACAATTATGATGCATATGCTTGACAAATCATAAGTTGAAAACCTCGTGTCCCATGAATACGAGTACCCAAACCTCATGCTACTTTACTTAGAGTCCCAAGCATGGCTCTTGTCATTGTAAGTATATGTGTATCATCGAAAACCACCAACGGGGTACCTCCGTGCCCGATGACATGGAACAAGCCCACATCAAAATGACAGGACAAGCAGACAATGAACACCTCGACATCTCTTTTATTTACCATTTGTTTAGCTTTTTTATTTTGAGATGCGTCATCGAATGTCCACTATGGGCATGCAGCAAATTTCCACCATGAATTATGCATGGCTTAGATTGGCAGCCCAGGTGTTTCCCTAACACATATACAAACTCCATGATCCCCGCAAGATTCCCAATTCATTTCACACCGTGGGCATCCATAAATAAAAGATCACGATATCAACTCAAATAAGAAGTGCAATGTTGAAAGCTTGCCCATGACGGCATGGCTGGGCTAGTCTCCAACTTACAACTTGCAAGCATAACAACTCAACATAAGAGACCACGATGTCAAAAAAATTAAGAACGAGAAAAAGTAAAGTGTGCCTTCCGGTTCGTGAGAGCTTTACTGACCAATTTTCGCATAACACTGGTAAGAGTTTAATTGAAGAGAAAATAAAAGCAAGTCAAATTTACTTGGAATAGCAAATTGCTAATAGGTATGTATGGTGGACACTTTGGAAAACTTGGTTTTTAGGAGTTGGATGCACGAGTAGAGCTCATACTCAGTACAAGGCGAGGGCTAGCAAAAGACTAGGAGCGACCAACTAAGAGAGCAATAACGGCCATAATCATGCAAAGCGACAAAGCGACATTAAAAGAAGCATAAGATGGCATCAAAAGTCAAAAACTAAATGATCATAGAGGCTATTGGCAACTTTGTAAGAGTCTAACATGTGTGAACATGCGCCAAGTGAACCCAAATAAAGCATCAAGGAGAAAACCAAAATAATGCTTCCAAACGATAAAAACAACGCATGATTTTTTCAAAGGCTCATTAAGCAATCTCAGTTATTTGTGACAAGTCATGCTACAGCAAAACCACTAAGCATACTATCAAAAAGACATCAAGCATGACATGAAAAAGCCTAAGCCGCAGTCTACACAAGCTCCTTCTTGTACCACTTTTTTGCATAAAGCTTTTTCTCTTTTCCAACACCATTCAAACTTTTTATAAACACCTCTTTTGATGAAAACCAATAAAGATTAGAGGCAAAAATACACCTTGATAAATAAATATAATAAGATCTGAATGCAAATCAAGGCGAAAACGAAAACCAAAAGCAGTAGCAGAAAAAGAAGAACACTCGGTTTTTGATAAGAGTGAAAACTAGAGCGTTCTTAGCAAATGAAAAGCAAGGCAACTTCTCCAAAAGAAATTTGTTGGGGGTCCAACCATTTATTGTAGCAAACAAAACTAAACTAATAATGAAAACTAAAACAACTAACGCTCCAAGAAAAATGCATAGTGTATGAAACAATAAAAATATAGTGTCTTGAAAGGTGACCTGATTTTTGCCGATGAAGAAGGGGTGCCTCGGGGGCATCCCCAAGCTTTGACGCTTGTACTTCTTGGATATTTCTTGGGGTGATGCATGGGCATCCCCAAGCTTGAGCTTTTGTCCATTCTTCAACTCATCTCATCATTCTCCAATCACTACACTTGAAAACTTCCTTCATACAAAACTAAACACAAATCTATTAGCAACATTAGTGTAGCATAACATATAATCAACCTTTTTTTGCTTCAGATTTCAACCTAAAACCACCACATATAAAGTATATACTGCTGTAGCAACTTCCCCAAAAGTTCGTGATCAAAAGAACTCGAAAAGAAAGCGATAAAGCGGCAAACACAAATATGGGCAGAAATCTGTCAAAACAGAACAGCTTACAAAGGTCGAATTTTTAGAGGGTTTTATGTTGCTCAAATCAAAACGTGTTCAACTAATGAAAGTTTGGATATAACCTGGGGCATATGCACAAGAAATCTCAGGTCCAAAAGATATACAGAGAATTTTTACGAATTTTTACGGTGCAGCACCGAAAATAGTTTCAGGACAGCAACATCCCCAAATCTTACCTCACTCAAATTAGAGGCTTCTCTTGGCACAACAATGAAATAAAAAAGATAAGGAGAGGTCATTACAGTAGTAATGACTTCCAAGACTCAAATAAAAGAAAAAGTACTAAAAAGAAAACATTGGGTTATCTCCCAAGAGTGCTTTTCTTTAACGCCTTTGAGTTAGGCGCAGAAAATTACGAATCAAGTAATATCAAGAGAGGCATTAAGATCAACTACAGAGGTCTTCTCAATAAGGCATTGTATTTCATCCACATAAGTTTTTGAAGACCCTTTGTGATCACGCTTTGGTTCACTCAAATCACTAAAAAGATTTTTGGGACAGATCCAGTCAAAATTATTTTCGAAAGCTTCATACAATCCCAAGAGCTTGTTAGGTATAGGTATTTTGGTTCCTTCATTGTTTGTACTAATAACCTTTATAGGTGAACCGAGTTTATTAAAACGCTTAAGAACTTTCCTAGCTTCCAACATGTGAATTAAATAAGCAGAAGCAACTTCAATACTAGGAGCTAGCTCAACCAAAGACTTTTCCTCAACTTCTTTATGCATACTAATGTGATTAAAGAACTCCTCAATGTTATCTTTCCCAATAATTGAACCACTACCTACTGAGAGGTCCTCCAAAACATACTTAGGGAACAACATAATGAACTAAAAGTAAGTAGATAAAAGAAACTATAAAGTAAACTAATTTTTTGTGTGTTTTTGATAAAACGATGCAAGTAAAAATAAATAAAGTAAAGCAAAACAAATAACAAAGTAAAGGATGTGCGTGCGGAAAACTCCCCTTGCAGAGGTCTTCTTTTTCTTCCCCGGCAACGGCGCCAGAAAAGACTTGATGGTTGGCGTGTAGTTAATGATGATGATTATGGCCAGGCAGTTGGGAACCCCAAGCGGAAGGTGTGATGAGCACAACAGCAAGTTTTTCCCTCAGTTAGAAACCAAGGTTTATCGATCAGGAGAAGAAAAAACCAATACGACTGACGGTGATGCTTGCAAGCTTCGCGACAGCTCCGGACAATTTATATGGCGCCTCGTCCAAGCTTTGCTTTGCGAGCAGCAACGTGGAACCTGCACACAACACAACCAAGTACTTTGTTCCCAACTTACGATGAGGTTGTCAATCTCGCCGGTTTGCTTGAAACAAAGGGTATGAGCGTATCGAGTGGAAAACAGTAGAAGTATGTGAGTAAAGTAAACAGTGCAAGTAAAGTAAACAGGTGATAGCAATATGATGGAAATAGGACCGGGGTCCACAGTTCACTAGTGGTGTCTCTCCATAAGATAAATAACACATGCTGGGTAAACAAATTACAGTTGGGCAATTGATAGAATAAAGATAACGTGATATGTCAAGAAGATCACTATGCGATTTACTCTGGGCATTACAACAAAATACATAGACCGCCATCCAACTGCATCTATGACTAATAATCCACTCACGGGGATATCATCCGAACACCCCATGAGTATTAAGTTGCGAACAATAGATAATTGCATTAAGCAAAGTGTGTAATGTAAACAAAGCATATGCCCTCGAGCATATGAATGTTGTTTTCTCCCTAGTGGCAACATCACATCTACAACCTTAGAGGTTTCTGTCACTCCCCCAGATTAAATAGAGGCATGAACCCAACTATCGAGCATAAATACCCCCTCTTAGAGTTACTAGCAACTACTCGGCCAAGATAGCTACTAACAACGGAGAGCATGCAAGATCATAAACAGCATAGAGATAACATAAGATATATTTCAGTATAGCAACTCAATCATAACACCAATATTCATCGGATCCCAACAAACCAAACATGTAGAATTACATAACGGTGATCTCAATCATGTAGGGCAGCTCATGAGATCTAAACATGAAGCACATGGTGGAGAGGACAACCATCTAGCTACGGCTATGGACCCATAGTCCAAGGTAGACTACTCACTCATCGCTCCGGAGGCAAGCATGGCGATGAAGAAGACCTCCGGTGGTGATTCACCTCTCCGGCAGGGTGCTGGGAAGAGCTTTTGGACCCTCCCGATCTCGGGTCGGCGACGGCGGCGGATCGCGATGTGTTTCTGGAAAATTGATCGGGTACTTAGGTTTTTCCCGTCGGGGGGTCTTTATAGGCGAAGGGGCATCGTCAGAAGTGGACCGAGGCGGCCTCACACATAGGGGGCGCGGCTAGGGGCTGGGCCACGCCGCCCTGGTGTGAGGGCCCCTCGTGGCCCCACTCCGTCTCCTCTTTGGTTCTCTGGAAGCTCCGTGAAATATCTGGACGACTGGCTTTGGTTTCGTCCAATTCCGAGAATATTTCCTGTGTAACTTTTCTGAAACACAAAAATAGGAGAAAACAGGGAACTGGCACTGTGGCAACTTGTTAATAGGTTAGTTCCGGAAAATGCATAAAAGTGCCACGAAGTGTAACGAAACATTAGGCAAATGGTGTAAAAACAAGCATGGAGCATCAAAAATTATGGATACGTTGGAGACGTATCACCCACCATACTAGGGCAACAACCATTCCGGTTGAAACCACTACTTCATATTAATTATGAAAATGGAATCCTTTGCTTTTAAATGCAGTAGTGATCTGACATATATATACCTTTGCAAGTAATTTGATAAAAATACTTCAAAGGCATGAGCAAGAGTGAACTTGCCTTTTTGACTGCAAGATTATACAAGTCAAGGTCTTCGGTACGAAAGAAATCCCAATTCTAAAATAGCAATCATCATCCGATAAGGATGTTGTTCGAAGATTGCAGCATGATATGCATAATATATGCTATGCATCGCTCTAAGTGTATCCTAACCTCGATGATTTATTAATATTGAGTTATGGGGGATCCATTATGATGTGTTGCACTTTTAAGTTCAATTGCATACACAATATTCTTATGAGTTTTAAGTTAGTTGACTATCCTTCATAAGCAACATAATAAAGCTTAAAACAAGAGTTAATGTAATTGAGTTTATCATGGTTCGTTGTTATTGCAAAAGACTGGTATTGTAATAGGTGAGGACTTGAAAGTAACATTTTTTAGTGGAATCTTAATATTAGCACTCAAGTAGTTGAGTATGAAGCCAACTGCATTAGTTGTAGCTCTAATTTAGTCTTCAATGTATTCTTTCTCGATTATAGTCGCCGAGGCTAAACTTCTACCTGTTGAGGAGGTTCTGAAGATCTTTTGTATGCTGAAAGTTGTAATCCTATAGACATACCTTGGACTTGCGATGTTTCTGTTGTATCACTCTAATCGATGTAATACTAGTGAGACGGTGTTTCATTGGTGTTATGTCAACGACTTGCATAGTACACATATAGTGGTATGTGATACGTCTCAAATGTATCTATAATTTTTGATGCTCCATGCTTGTTTTTACACCATTTGCTTAGTGTTTCGTTACACTTCGTGGCGTTTTTATACATTTTCCGGAACTAACCTATTAACGAGATGCCACAGTGCCAGTTCCCTATTTTCTGTTGTTTTTGTGTTTTAGAAAAGTTACATAAGAAATATTCTCGGAATTGGACGAAACAAAAGCCAAACATCCAGAAATTTACCGAAGCTTCCAGAGAACCGAAGAGGAGACAGAGAAGGGCCACGGGGCGACCACACCACCTGGGGGCGCGGCCTGCCCCTGGCCCACGCCCACCTGTGGTGAGGGCCCCCTGGTCCACCTCTGGCGCCGCCCCTTTGCCTATAAAGACCCCCCGATGGGAAAAACCTAAACACATGATCACTTTTCCAGAAACATATCGCAATCTGCCGCCATCATCGACCCGAGATCGGGAGGGTCCAGAAGCTCTTCCCGGCACCCTGCCGGAGAGGGGAATCGCCACCGGAGGTCTTCTTCATCGCCATGCTTGCCTCTGGCATGATGAGTGAGTAGTCTACCTTGGACTATGGGTCCATAGCAGTAGCTAGATGGTTGTCTTCCCCACCATGTGCTTCATGTTTAGATCTCATGAGCTGCCTTACATGATCGAGATCACCGTTATGTAATTCTACATGTTGTGTTTGTTGGGATCCGATGAATATTGGTGTTATGATTGAGTTGATGTGCTGAATATTATCTTGTGTTATCTCTATGTTGTTTATGATCTTACATGCTCTCCGTTGTTAGTAGCTATCTTGGCCGAGTAGTTGCTAGTGACTCCAAGAGGGGGTATTTATGCTCGATAGTGGGTTCATGCCTCTATTTAATCCGGGGGAGTGACAAAAACCTCTAAGGTTGTAGATGTGCTATTGCCACTAGGGAGAAAACAACATTCATATGCTCAAGGGCATATGCTTTGTTTACATTACACACTTTGCTTAATGCAATTATCTGTTGTTCGCAACTTAATACTTATGGAGTTCTCGGATTGATTCGCCACAAGTGGATTATTAGTCATAGATGCAGTTGGATGGCAGTCTATGTATCTTGTTGTAATGCCCAGAATAAATCTCATAGTGATCCTCTCGACATATGCACGTTGTCTTTATTCTATCAATTGCCCAACTGTAATTTGTTTACCCAGCATGTGTTATTTTATCTTATGGAGAGACACCACTAGTGAACTATGGACCCCGGTCCTATTTCCATTATATTGCTATCACCTGTTTACTTTACTCGCACTGTTTAATTTACTCGCATACTATTATTGCTTTCCACTCAATACGCTCATACCCTTTGTTTCAAGCAAACCGGTGAGATTGACAACCTCATCATAAGTTGGGAGCAAAGTATTTGGTTGTGTTGTATGCAGGTTCCGCATTGCAGCTGGCAAAGCAAAGCACTGGACGAGGTGCCCTATAAATTGTCCGGAGCTGTCACGAAGCTAGCAAGCATCACCTTCTGGAGTTTGGCTTTTTCCTATTGGACGATTAAACCTTGGTTTCTTACTGAGCGAAAAACTTCCTGCTATATTCATCATACCTTCCTCTTGGGGTTCCCAACTGGCCGGTCATTTCACCGCACCATCAATAGCAATCAAGACTTTTTCTGGCGCCGTTGCCGGGTAAAAAGAAGACTTCTGCAAAGGGAGTTTCGCACGCACATCCTTTACTTTGTTTTAAGTTTTTTTTACTTTATTTTTACTTGCATCGTTTTATAAAAAAATACAAAAAATTAGTTTCCTTTATAGTTGTTATTTTTTACTCTTAGTTCATTATGTTGTTCCCTAAGTACATTTTGGAGGACCTCTCTGTAGGTAGTGGTTCAATTATTGGGAAAAGTAACATTGAGGAGTTTTTTAATCATATTAGTATGCATAAAGATGTTGAGGAAAAGTCTTTGGCTGAGCTTGCTCCTAGTTATGAAGTTGCTTCTGCTTATTTAATTCACATGTTGGAAGCTAGGTTTGCTAGCCTTAATCCTTTTATGCAACACATGTTTCTTAAGCTTCATGATATTGAGGACCCCGAAAAGAAAGCTTTTATCTTGGAAACTTTGCGCATAGAATTTAGAGATGTTGCCATGAAAGCTAGGAAAGTTTTTAAGAAATTTAATAAGCTTGGCTCGCCTATAGAGGTTGTTGGTACACCCCTTGATTCTAGAGTGCCAATACCTTGTAAACTTGTAGGAATTCATGATGCTTTGGAAAATAATTTTAGTTGGATTTGTCCTAAAAATCTTTTTGATGAAAATAGTGTACCAAGGCGTGATTACAAGGGATACTCAAAAACTCATTTGGACAGAATTCATTTCTTTGGTGAAAAGACTCCTACAACTGATCTTAATGAATCACTTGATATTACTTGATTCACACTTTCTGCGCCTAGCTCAAAGGCGTTAAAGAAAAGCACTCTTGGGAGATAACCCAATATTTTTTACTTTCAGTTCTTTTTCTTTTATTTGAGTCTTGGAAGTTATTACTACTGTAATGACCTCTCCTTATCATTTTTATTTCGTTTTTGTGCCAAGAGAAGCCTCTAATTTGAGTGAGGTAAGATTTGGGGATGTTGCTGTCCTGAAACAGTTTTTGGTGCTGCACCGTAAAAATTCGTGAAAATTCTCTGTATATCTTTTGGACCTGCGATTTCTTGTGCACATGCCCCAGGTTATATCCAAAATTTCATTAGTTGAACACTTTTTTATTTGAGCAACAGAAAATCCTCTAAAAATTCGACCTTTGTCAGCTGTTCTGTTTTGACAGATTTCTGCCAATATTTGTGTTTGCCGCTTTATCGCTTTCTTTTTGAGTTTTTTTTATCACGGAACTTTTGGGAAAGTTTCTACAGTAGTATATGCTTTATATGTGGTGGTTTTGAGTTGAAACCTGAAGCAAAAAGGGTTGATTCATTGTTATGCTTACACTAATGTTGCTAATAGAATTGTGTTTAGTTTTGTATGAAGGAAGTTTTCAAGTGTAGGGATTGGAGAATGATGAGATGAGTTGAAGAATGGACAAAAGATCAAGCTTGGGGATGCCCATGCACCCCAAGAAATATCCAAGAAGTACAAGCGTCAAAGCTTGGGGATGCCCCCGAGGCACCCCTTCTTCATCGGCAAAAATCAGGTCACCTTTCAACACACTATATTTTTATTGCTTCATGCACTATGCGTTTTTCTTGGAGCGTCAGTTGTTTTAGTTTTCAGTTTTCTTTAGTTTTGTTTGCTGCAATAAATGGTTGGATACCAACAAATTTCTTTTGGAGAAGTTGCCTTGCTTTTGCCAAGAACACTCCTTTTTTCACTCTTATCGTTTCAACGAGTGTTCTCTTTTTCTGCTACTGCGTTTAGTTTTCAATTTTCGCCTTGATTTGTGTTCAGATCTTGTTATATCTTTGTATCAAGGTGTATTTTGACCTCTGGTCCATGTTGTTTTTTATCAAAAAAGAGTTGTTTAAAAAAGTTCGAATGGTGTTGGAAAAGAGAAAAAGCTTTATGCAAAAAAAGTGGTACAAGAAGGAGCTTGTGTAGACTGCGGCCTAGGCTTTTGCATGTCGTGCTTGATGTCTTTTTGATAGTATGCTTAGTGGTTTTGCTGTAGCCTGACTTGTCTCAAATGACTGAGATTGCTTAATGAGCCTTTGAAAAAATCATGCGTTGTTTTAATTATCTGGAAGCATTATTTTGGTTTTCTCCTTGATGCTTTATTTGGGTTAACTTGGCGCATGCTCACACAAGTTAGACTCATATAAAGTCACCATAAGCCTCTATGATCATTTTGTTATTGACTTTTGATGCCATCTTATGCTTCTTTTAATGTCGCTTTATCGCTCTGCATGATTATGGCCGTTATTGCTCTCTTAGTTGGTCGCTCCTAGTCTTTTGCTAGCCCTCATTTTGTACTGAGTATGATCTCTACTCATGCATCCAACTCCTAAAAACCAAGTTGTTCCAATGTATCCACCATACATACCTATTAGGAATTTGCTATTCCAAAGTACATTTGAGTTGCTTTTATCTATCCTTCAAATTAAACTCTTTTTGGTGTTATACGGAAATTGGTCAGTAAAGCTCTCACAAACCTGATGGCACACTTTACTTTTCTTGTTTTAAAATTTTGACATTGTGGCTCTCTTATGTTGAGTTGTTATGCTTGCAAGTTGTAAGTTGGAAATTAGCCCAGCCATGCCGTCATGGGGCAAGCTTTCAACATTGCACTATCGTTCATTTGAGTTGATATCGTGATCTTTTGTTTATGGATACTCGCGATGTGAAATAAGTTGGGAATCTTGCGGGATCATGGAGTTTTTATATGTATTAGGGAAACGTCTGGGCTGCTAATCTAAGCCATGCATCATTCATGGTGGAAATTTACAGCATGCCCATAGTGGACATTCGACGACGCATCTCAAAATAAAAAGCTATACCAATGGTAAATAAAAGAGATGTCGAGGTGTTCATTGTCTGTTTGTCTTGTCATTTTGATGTGGGCTTGTTCCATGTCATCGGGCAGGAGGTACCCCATTGGCGGTTCTCGATGATACACATATATTTACAATGACAAGAGCTTGCTTGGGACTCTAAGTCGAGTAGCATGAGGTTTGGGTATTCGTACTTCACGGGACACGAGGTTTTCAACTTATGATTTGTCAAGCATACGCTTCATAATTGTACTCGCATTAACTTTAACCATTCAAGATGCCTATGATGGGGGCAATGAGAGCTCAAAGCTAGTAAGTACCATAATTTTTAAAGGTTTATAAAACTCGCAAGCACTGCTTCCCTCCGCAAAGGGCCTTTCTTTTACTTTTATGTTGAGTCTTCACCTTCAATCTTTATGCACCGTCTAAGAGAGCATAGTTGTCATTCTGAGTATAATGTGCATTGTCCCAAAGTTTTCATTGATTGATTCATGATGTTGGTTTCACTTGTTCTCAAATTACTTGTATCTAGTCGCCCTCTTAAACTTGAAGGTGTCCTATGCATTTATGTTTTGCTCTCTCATGAAGGACAAGCTGAAAACCATTTGTATGTTTTTCCATATGATTTGAACACACGTTTGACTTTCATTATTTCATTTTCATGATCTTTTGTTTGTGTTCTTTTTCATGTTATAACATGGTTGCTAAGTTTTTTCTGTCAAGATTATATCTTTAATGCCCATGTTTTAAGTTCTTTTGATCCCAGCGCACAACGCTTACATATGTGGTCAAGATTGTGTAGGTGCATGTCACCTCAAAAATTATTTCTTTTGTTATCACTTATCTACTCGAGGACGAGCAGGAGTTAAGCTTGGGGATGCTGATACATCTCAAACGTATCTATAATTTTTGATGCTCCATGCTTGTTTTTACACCATTTGCTTAGTGTTTCGTTACACTTTGTGGTGTTTTTATGCATTTTCCAGAACTAACCTATTAACAAGATGCCACAGTGCCAGTTCCCTGTTTTCTGCTATTTTTTTGTTTCAGAAAAGTTACATAGGAAGTATTTGGTTGTGTTGTGTGCAGGTTCGCATTGCAGCTGGAAAAGCAAAGCATTGGACGAGGCGCCCTATAAATTGTCCGGAGCTGTTGCGAAGCTAGCAAGCATCACGTTCTGGAGTTTGGCTTTTTCCTACTAGACGATTAAACCTTGGTTTCTTACTGAGGGAAAAACTTACTGCTATATTCACCATACCTTCCTCTTGGGGTTCCCAACTGGCCGGTCATTTCACCGCACCATCAATAGCAATCAGTATGCTTGGTCACCACACCGAGCTTGCTTCGGAGCTTTGCTCAACTCAACACACACATGCAAACCCTCTCACGGTCGTGACACTTGTGCAATTCTTTGCAACTCTCATAAAGTTACTCTCAATGGGATAGATACACAAAGGAAGAAATGGGGTTACAAGGGGTGAAGCAAGTTATACCTAGATGAAAAGGTTAGGCAGTGCCGAAACATGCAACTTGCGGTGATGTCGATGAAGGTGGTGTCAAAGGACTAGTCGGAGATCCGGGGAGCCGATGTTGTCTTTGCGATGTCGATGTAGGGGCGGAATTATTTGTCCCAAACAAAGATACTCAAAAACGAATTCCGAACACGAAGGTTAGAGTCAAAATGGGCTCTCAAAAGTTGTCAAAATTGGATGTCAAAATTGGGGCAAAGTTTTGTCAAAACTGCTCTCAAGCCAAGCGTTGGTGCGCGGGGGTTGGTAGCAGGATCGATGCGGTGGCCGGTGGGTGTCTCGGTGGTGACCAGCTGAGATGGGGCGAGCGGCAAGCTGCACGTAGGCGAGCGGTCAGGGGTGAGCAGCGGTGGCGGCCAGGTGGTGCGGGGGTGGGCATGCTGGCGCAGGTTGGTGAGCAGCTGGGGCGTGGTCAGGGTACTGGGCGGGGGCGGAGCGTCCAGGGCGAAGCGGAGCAGGTGGCCGGCATCTGGGTTTTCAAGCAGACCCACGCGCGGAGGTTGGCAGTGTGGGCGGATCAGTGGGCGGAGCCTAGGCGTGCACGGGAGGTCGGCGGCTTGCGAAAGACGTTGGCGCGGGACAGGGCGAAGCAGGGGCGGGCAGAATGGGTGCGCGCGTGTGCAGGTTGTGGCTGATTGAAGCTGGGGCGGTGCGAGCGGAGCTAGGGTGGGCGGGCAGGAGCGCAGTTGTGCCGGTGGTGCGTGGTCGATGTTAGCCGCGGAGGTGAATAGCTCGAGTTGGGAGCTCGGTGTGATGTCTGGTTTGACCGGACTTTGGACCGACCACTTCGGTTTGGGGCTCGGTCGGACAGAGATTGGAACCGGAAATTGGACCGGACCATCACCAGACTCTGTCCTGCGAAACTGTTCGTCCCAAACTTGAAAAACTAGATGGAAAATCATCGATTCCGGGTAAAATTGAAGGAATTGGGGCTAAAAAATTTAAGTGACTGTAGATCAGCACCTAAGACAACAGATCTGTGGATCAAAACCACAAAAAACTCAACAAATCCAAAGATCAAATTTCGAGCTATTTTTTGGGATATTTTTTAGAAAAAATTTGGGGGCAAAATTGGAGGGGATGGGGGTCAATTCTGTGGAAACCTTTGCTCTGATTCCATATGATACGAGGGGTTGACCTCTTGGGGTGACCGATCTTCACGAATTTGCCCAAGGTGAGCGTGATTGCAGAGGGGATTCACGGGGAGGTGGATGAACGCAAAGAACACGATACAAACGCACGCACACAAATCCGGTTGTACTCGTTGGCCCAAACCACCAACTCGATAGAATTGCAAGATGATAATGAAGGATTTCGCAGCATAGTAAATCAAAAAAATTCCTACGGAGCGAACAAGAAAGCCAAGACCTAATCTAGGAGATGTAATCAACGAGAGAGGTAGATGAGATCTTCATACCCTTGAAGATATCGCACAGCGGAAATGTTCAACAGAACGTGGTTGACGTAGTCGTACTCGCCGTCTCCTTCTCGCGATCCGATCCGATCCTACGCCGCAAGTGGCGGCGCCTCCGAGAGATGCACACGTACGGTGCAGCGAGGTCTCCTCCTTCCTTGGTCCAGCAAGTATGGTGGAGAGATAGATTGGATCTGCAGCACGACGGCGTGGTGCTTATGGTGAAGAGTTTCTGCGGCAGGGCTTCGCCTACGCACAGTCGCGAGAGAGAGAGGTGGAGGGGCAGCAATTGGCCGGCGGCTAGGGTTTTTGGTAGGAGGGGGCTGCGCCCCTGCCCCCCCTTATATGGGGGGCTGCCCGGCTGCCTTGGCCCCTCCTCCAAGCCTCTAGGGCGGCGGCTAGGGGGAAGAGTAGGGGGCAAGTCTTCCCCCCTCTTCTGGAAGGTTCCCTTAGGGTTTCCCCTAAGGGTTGGCTGGCTGGGCCTTAGGGGCCTTGTGCGCCTGGCCCAAAGTGGCCAGGGCACTTCCCCTTAGGCCCACGTAGGCCTCCAAGAAGTGGTCCCACGTTGGTCCCACTCCGGAACCTTCTAGAACCTTCCGGTACAATACCAATAAACTCCGAAACGATTCCGGAATCCAAAAACTGCTTTCCTTTATATGAATCTTATTCTCCGGACCATTCCGGAACCTCTCGTGATGTCCTGGATCTCATCCGAGACTCCGAACAAAAACTCATAAACCAATTATCCATTCTATCCTAGCGTCGATGCACGTTAAGTGTGTGACCCTACGGGTTCGAGAATATGCAGACATGATCTTCTATCAATAATCAACAGCGGGATCTGGAAACCCATATTGACTCCCACATATTCATCGATGATCATATTGGATGAACCACGATGTCAGTATTCAATTAATCCCATATATGTATTCCCTTCGTCACACGATATTTTACTCGCCCGAGATTCGATCGTCGGTATCGGCATACCTAGTTCAATCTCGTTCACAGCAAGTACTTTACTCGTTCCGTAATCCGATATCACTTCGTGATTAACTCCTTAACCACATGCTTGCAAGCGGTGTTGATATCGATTACCGAGTGGGCCCGAAGTATATCTCTTCGACTTGGGAGGGACAAATTCCATCTCGATACATACAACCCAACAAGTACTTTCCTATCACCTGAGAGACACCTTTATTATCACCCTCACATAGGATGACGTTTGATGACCTCAAAGCTTTCTTCCGATACTAGGGAGTTGTATTATTTCATGGTCTAAGGAATACAATACTTGACATAAGAAAAAGCTTCGCAAAGATGAACACGATGACACGATCTAATTGCTCTGCTTTATTTGGGTCTGTCCATCACACCATTCTCCTAATGATATGATCTCATTATTAATTGACAACTCATGTCTATGGTTAGGAAACCTTAACCATCATTAATCAATGAGCTAGTCCATAGAGGCGTACTAGGGACACGGTGTTGTTCACAAACCACACAAGTATTAAAGTTTCCGCTTAATACAATTCTAGCATGGAATATAAACATTATCATGAACAAGAATTATAATAATAACATCTTTATTATTGCCTCTAGGGCATAATTCCAACAGTCTCCCACTTGCACTAGAGTCAATAATCTAGTTTACATCTGGCAACAATCTAACACCCATGGCATTAAGGTGCTGATCATGTTTTGCTCGTGGAAGAGGTTTAGTCAATGGATCTGCGACATTCAGATCCGTATGTACTTTGCTAATCTTCAGATCTCCATCTGATATATAATCTCGAATTATATGGAAACGGCGGTTGATGTGCTTGGTTTTTGGATGATATCTTGGTTCCTTAGCCAGTGCTATGGTGCCAGTGTTGTTGCACAATATCTCCAGTGGGTCCAAGGCATTTGGAACCACACCAAGCTCGGTGATGAAGTTCCTGATCCAAACTCCTTCACTTGATGCTTCTGAAGCAGCCATGTATTCCGCTTCTATTGTAGATCCCGCGATCACGCTTTGCTTGCAGCTTCTCCAGCTCACAGCTCCACCATTCAAAATATAAACGTATCCTGTCTGAGATTTAGAATCATCCGGGTCGGTGTCGAAACTAGCGTCGACGTAACCTTTTACGACGAGCTCCTCATCACCTCCATAGACCAAGAACATTTCTTTAGTCCTATTTAAATACTTTAGGATGTTCTTTACGGCTGTCCAGTGTTCCACTCCTGGATCACTTCGGTATCTGCTCGTCAAACTAAGAGCATTGGACACATCCGGTCTAGTACATAGCATGGCATACATGATAGAACCTATGGCCGAGGCATATGGCACTTTGCTCATAGTATCTCTATCTTTTACCGTAGCTGGACACTGAGCCTTGCTCAATATCTTACCTGACAACATGGGCAATGAACCTTTCTTTGCTTTATCCATTATGAACCTTTTCAGAACTTTGTCCAGGTATGTACTTTGGCTTAAAGCTATTAGGCATCTTTCTCTATCTCTATAGATTTTGATGCCTAATATATAAGCAGCTTCTCCTAGGTCTTTCATTGAAAAACATTTATTCAAATAACTCTTCACATCGTTAAGCATGCCGATGTCATTTCCAATAATCAATATGTCATCCACATATAGTACTAAAAATGTCACCGAGCTCCCACTCACTTTCTTGTAGATACAAGCTTCGTAGCAATTTGGAACAAATCCAAAACTCTTGATCACTTGATCAAAACGAAGGTTCCAACTCCGAGATGCTTGCTTCAGTCCATAAATGGAACGCTGAAGTTTGCACACTTTATTAGCATCCTTAGGATCGACAAAACCTTCGGGCTGCATCATATACAACTCTTCATCAATGTTGCCATTGAGGAACGCAGTCTTGACATCCATCTGCCATATTTCATAATCATGAAACGCAGCAATTGCTAATAATATCCGAATGGACTTAAACATCGCTACGGGAGAGAAAGTCTCATCGTAGTCAACACCTTGAACTTGCCGAAAACCTTTTGCGACAAGCCAAGCTTTATAGACAGTAACTTTACCATCCGCGTCCGTTTTCTAGGAGGGTCTTACGGTCTTACGGTAAGATGCGTGAGAAAATCATAACTCAAATACTCACCTTACGGTCTTACGGTCTTACGGTAAGCCAAACTTGCCGAAAACCATTTGCAATCAACGGCCTTACGGTCGCTAGGAGGGTCCACCAAAGTCCATACTTGGTTTTCGCTCATGGATCCCAATTCGGATTTCATGGCCTCTAGCCATTTCTCAGAGTCCGGGCTCATCATCGCTTCCTCATAGTTCACAGGTTCACTGTTGTCTAACAACAAGACAGTTAAGACAGGGTTGCTGTACCATTCAGGAGTGGTACGTGACCTTGTTGACCTGCGAAGTTCAGTAGTAGCATCGTTCGAAGTTTCATGATCCTTGTCATTAGCTTCCTCTCTTGTTGGTGCAGACGGCACCGGAATAACTTCAGGTGCTGCTCTACTCTCCAACTCGAGAGAAGGTTCAATAACCTCGTCTAGCTCTACCTTTCTTCCACTCACTTCTTTCGAGAGAAACTCCTTCTCAAAAAAGGATCTGTTCTTAGCAACAAAGACTTTGCCTTCAGATCTGTGGTAGAAGGTATACCCAATCGTTTCCTTAGGGTATCCTATGAAGACGCATTTCTCCGCTTTGGGTTCGAGCTTATCCGGCATCAACTTCTTGACGTAAGCTTCGCATCCCCAAACTTTAAAAAACGACAGCTTAGGTTTAGCACCAAACCATAGTTCATACGGTGTCGTCTCAACAGATTTGGATGGTGCCCTATTTAAAGTGAATGCAGCGGTTTCTAATGCATAACCCCAAAATGATAACGGCAAATATGTAAGAGACATCATCGATCACACCATATCTAATAGAGTTCGATTCCGGCGTTCAGACACACCATTGCGCTGTGGTGTTCCGGGTGGCGTGAGTTGCGAAACGATTCCGCTTGCTTTAAGATGCGTGAGAAAATCATAACTCAAATACTCACCTCCACGATCGGATCGCAGAAATTTAATTTTCCTGTTACGATGGTTTTCCACTTCGTTCTGAAATTCTTTGAACTTTTCAAACGTTTCAGATTTATGTTTCATTAAATAGATATACCCATATCTACTTAAGTCATCAGTAAAAGTGAGAAAATAGCGATATCCACCACGCATCGAAATACTCATTGGTCCGCACACATCGGTATGTATGATTTCCAACAAGTCCGTTGCTCGCTCCATTATACCGGAGAACGGGGTTTTGATCATCTTGCCCATGAGGCACAGCTCGCACGTGTCAAATGATTCAAAATCAAGAGACTCCAAAAGTCCATCAGAATGGAGTTTCTTCATGCGTTTTACACCAATATGACCTAGACGGCAGTGCCACAAATAAGTTGGATTATCACTATCTACTTTGCATCTTTTAGCCTCAATGTTATGGATGTGTGTTTCATTGCTTTCGAGATTCAGAAGAAATAAACCATTCACAACAGGTGCATGACCATAAAAGATGTTATTCATATAAATAGAACAACCATTATTCTCAGATTTAAATGAATAACCGTCTTGCAATAAACACGATCCAGATATAATGTTCATGCTCAACGCAGGCACATAATAACACTTATTAAGGTTTAAAACTAATCCCGAAGGTAAAACTAAGGAGAGCGTGCCGACAGCCATCACATCAACTTTTGATCCATTGCCAACGCGCATCGTCACCTCATCCCTTGCTAGCCGCCGTCTATTCCGTAGCTCCTGTTTCGAGTTACAAATATTAGCAACTGAACCAGTATCATATACCCAGGCACTACAACGAGCGCTAGTAAGGTAAACATCAATAACATGTATATCAAATATACCTTTAATGGTGCCAGCCTTCTTGTCCGCTAAGTACTTCGGACAGTTGCGCTTCCAGTGACCCTTGACCTTGCAATAGAAGCACTCAGTGTCCGGCTTAGGTCCAGACTTGAGCTTCTTCTCAGCAGGGGCAACGCGCTTGCCGCTGCCTTTCTTGAAGGATCCCTTTGCACCCTTAGCTTTCTTAAAGCTAGTGGTCTTGTTGACCATCAACACATGATTGTCTTTCTTGATATCCACCTCCACAGCTTTAAGCTTTGCGAAGAGCTCAGTGATCGTATCAGTGGAACCAATTTGATTGTGAGTAACTACAAAGCCTTTGTAGCTAGGAGGGAGTGATTGCAGAACTCTGTCAATCTTGAGCTCCTCTGGAATCTTGCAGTCCAGTTGCTCAAGGCGTTGAGTGTAGCCCGACATCTTAATGGCGTGCTCACTAACGGAACTCCCTTCCTCCATCTTGCAGTTAAAGAACTTCTCAGAGATCTCATATCTCTCAGAACGGGCTTGAGTCTGAAACATGATTTTCAGTTCCTCAAGAATCTCATAAGGCCCGCGGTACTTCTCAAAACGATTTTGAAGTTCCGGTTCCATAGAAAACAGCATGGTACTCATAATCGCATCACAATCATCTCTGCGAGCATTGAAGTCAGCAAGTTCTTCAGTTTTCGCTGTTGCAGCAGGGGTGTCACCTAACGCTTCCTCAAGTACATAGGCTTTTTGTCCGCCAGCGAGAATGATTCTCAGATTGCGGAACCAGTTGGTGAAGTTAGACCCATTGTTCTTAAGCTTTTCTTTCTCAGCAAAAACGTTGAAGTTGAAGTTGGACTTAGCCATTTGATCTACAACATTGCAAGTACAATTTAGACTATGTTCATGATAACTAGTTCAACTTAATCAAATTACTAGATGAACTCCCACTAAATTCAACATCCCTCAAGTTGTTTAGTGAACACGATCCAAATTCACCACACCTAATCCGATCTTCACGAGAAAAGATGTGGTTTCAATGGTGGACAACTAAGTGTCGATCATATCATTCATATGACTCATGTTTAACCTTTCGGTTCGTGTGTTCCGAGGCCATGTCTGTACATGCTAGGCTCGTCAAGTCAAACCCAAGTATTTCCACGTGTGCAAAACTGGCTTGCACCCGTTGTATGTGAACGTAGAGTTTATAGCACCCGATCATCACGAGATGCTTGAAAACGACGAACTTTCGCAACGGCGCATACGAGGGGAGAACACAATTTTATCTTGATCTTTAAGTGAGGAATCATCTTATAATGCTACTGTCGCGATCTAAGCATAATAAGATACATAAAAGGATAAACATCACATGCATATAATTTTATGTGACATGGTATAGCCAATCTCTGCGCCATGATCTCCATCTTGTGCGCGCCGGCATGATCTCCATCACTCCACCATGATTGCCTCCACCACGAATAGCAACTACAACTATTGCTAACTACTTAGCGATAAAGTAAAGCTATTACATGGCGTATAAGAAGTTTACACGCAGGTCATACACAATTATAAAGACAACCATATGGCTCCTGCCGGTTGTGAACTCATCGACATGCAAGTCGTGAAAGATTACAAAACATGATCATTGCATACATCTCAATTCATACACATCATGTCTTGGGCCATACCATATCACAAAACACTCCCTGCAAAAACAAGTTAGACGCCTCTACTTTGTTGTTGCATGTTTTACGTGGCTTATGGGAGTAACAAGCTAAGAACGATTCTTACCTACGAAAAGCCACAACGGTGATATTATGGTTGCTAACATCCGTTGTAAATCTCATGACTACTATAGTGAGAGAAACTGACATCCACCAGCCGCATGTGTGGAATAGGCCACACGTCAAGTGCGGAGCCGGTCTCGCGAACGAGGTCGCGTAAAGTTGGCCTGGACCGCTTCGATCTCACTATGCCGCGCCATAAGAAGTACAAAACAAAGAGGTTTGCAACAGAAAACATCAACGCCCGCAACAAGCATGTTGCGTTCTACTCGTGAAACACATCTACGCATAGATCTAGCTCTGATACCACTGAAGGGTTTCGCAGCATAGTAAATCAAAAAAATTCCTACGGAGCGAACAAGAAAGCCAAGACCTAATCTAGGAGATGTTATCAACGAGAGAGGTAGATGAGATCTTCATACCCTTGAAGATATCGCACAGCAGAAACATTCAACAGAACGTGGTTGACGTAGTCGTACTCGCCGTCTCCTTCTCGCGATCCGATCCGATCCTACGCCGCAAGTGGCGGCGCCTCCGAGAGATGCACACGTACGGTGCAGCGAGGTCTCCTCCTTCCTTGGTCCAGCAAGTATGGTGGAGAGATAGATTGGATCTGCAGCACGACGGCGTGGTGCTTATGGTGGAGAGTTTCTGCGGCAGGGCTTCGCCTACGCACAGTCGCGAGAGAGAGAGGTGGAGGGGCAGCAATTGGCCGGCGGCTAGGGTTTTTGGTAGGAGGGGGCTGCGCCCCTGCCCCCCTTTATATGGGGGGCTGGCCGGCTGCCTTGGCCCCTCCTCCAAGCCTCTAGGGCGGCGGCTAGGGGGAAGAGTAGGGGGCAAGTCTTCCCCCCCCCCTCTTCTGGAAGGTTCCCTTAGGGTTTCCCCTAAGGGCTGGCCGGCTGGGCCTTAGGGGCCTTGTGCGCCTGGCCCAAAGTGGCCAGGGCACTTCCCCTTAGGCCCACGCAGGCCTCCGACAAGTGGTCCCACGCTGGTCCCACTCCGGAACCTTCTAGAACCTTCTAGTACAATACCGATAAACTCCGAAACGATTCCGGAATCCAAAAACTGCTTTCCTTTATATGAATCTTATTCTCCGGACCATTCCGGAACCTCTCGTGATGTCCTGGATCTCATCCGAGACTCCGAACAAAAACTCATAAACCAATTATCCATTCTATCCTAGCGCCGATGCACGTTAAGTGTGTGACCCTACGGGTTCGAGAATATGCAGACATGATCTTCTATCAATAATCAACAGCGGGATCTGGAAACCCATATTGACTCCCACATATTCATCGATGATCATATCGGATGAACCACGATGTCAGGATTCAATTAATCCCGTATATGTATTCCCTTCGTCACACGATATTTTACTCGCCCGAGATTCGATCGTCGGTATCGGCATACCTAGTTCAATCTTGTTCACAGCAAGTACTTTACTCGTTCCGTAATCCGATATCACTTCGTGATTAACTCCTTAACCACATGCTTGCAAGCGGTGTTGATATCGATTACCGAGTGGGCCCGAAGTATATCTCTCCGACTTGGGAGGGACAAATTCCATCTCGATACATACAACCCAACAAGTACTTTCCGATCACCTGAGAGACACCTTTATTATCACCCTCACATAGGATGATGTTTGATGACCTCAAAGCTTTCTTCCGATACTAGGGAGTTGTATTATCTCGTGGTCTAAGGAATACAATACTTGACATAAGAAAAAGCTTCGCAAAGATGAACACGATGACACGATCTAATTGCTCTGTTTTATTTGGGTCTGTCCATCACACCATTCTCCTAATGATATGATCTCATTATTAATTGACAACTCATGTCTATGGTTAGGAAACCTTAACCATCATTAATCTATGAGCTAGTCCATAGAGGCGTACTAGGGACACGGTGTTGTTCACAAACCACACAAGTATTAAAGTTTCCGCTTAATACAATTCTAGCATGGAATATAAACATTATCATGAACAAGAATTATAATAATAACATCTTTATTATTGCCTCTAGGGCATAATTCCAACAGATAAGGGGAGCATAGCTACTACTCCTAATATTTTACCACCTCCTTATGTTCTGAAGCTTGGACAATTATGCTTTGAAGTACCTCCTGAAGATGATGTGAACCCCATCTTTCGAACACCTCCGATGATGTTTCATGTTCGCCAAGGGGCTGCGGCCAAAGATATTTAGGTGTTCTATTTCAATTAAGTTCCCATCATTTTTTTAGTTCAGTTTGGTTTTATTTGTGTGTGATAGTTTTGGGCCTGTCCAAAATCAAGTGTGTTTTGGCCATTTGGGCTTTTAGTTTGGTATGGGGCCTAGCCTAGCCAAAGTAGCGTTCGGAGTCACCCATATAGGGTTATGGCAGCCGCCTTGTATCGTTAGACTTGTTCTTTTTGAGCTAAGGAAGAGACCAGAAAAGCCCCAATGTTTGGGGGCGCATATCGGTGTGTTTGATTGCTGATATTTGAGATCTGATGTTATGCCATGCGTGGGAATTGATTCCGGTCAGTTTTAACGCGAGGAATTGAAGATAGATCAGTTTGATCTATTTCAGATTGATTTCTCTTTTGCTATCTTGCTGATTCTATCGATCGCCGTGAAAGATTGGGCCAAACCCCCTTTGGATCACGTTGGTCCGTATCACAAGAGAAAGACCAAAAAGGTACAATCCCTTGCAAAAGATCGCCAAACTTGAATAGAATTGCAAAGAGTAAAAGATCAATCAAGAATAGAGTTGCAAAGCAAGAGATCCTTAATTGATAGAATTACTAGAATGGAAAAGATCCAGATTAGGAGTAGCATTGGATACAATAGGTTAGAAATCTAAGGAGGGGGTTCCCTAATCCACATAGGGATAATCTCATCATCATACATCTCTCCCTTTCACTAGGTGGGGCTGGGGGCCTATATATAGGTAGCCACTAAGGAGGGGTATTTTAGGCATACAAGGGGTAGTTGTAGGTTACATAGATAAAGGGGGTAAACATGACAAGTCATGGTCGCCGGTTGGACCAACATGCGGACCGGACCGTTCGGTCTGGGGCCCGATTTGACCGGAGCTAGGACCGGTCCAGCCTCCTCTGTTCCGTCTCCTCTTCCATGTGTGTGTGCCTTGTTGGAGTTGAGTCCTTGAACTTTTGTGGCTTCCTCCCTTGATCCCATAGGCGTCGATGTTAACCTAGCATGGTCATAATATGGAGCATGAGGGAGTATACCATTCATATGGGGATGAATTGGATTCGCAAAGAGGAAGGACGTCACCTTTGATGTTGACATGGTGATGACATAATGTTGGGCTGCTTCAATAAAACTCGAGCCACTTCACGATCATTCACAAAGAGGTCACCGCGGCACCAACTGCCAAGCCAACAAGGAGGTCACCCTCTATGTGTAACAAACTCATGACCTTTCACTTGAATGAATCAACATGGAGAATGAAAAATTGAATGCAAAGGAAGTACTATTGGGGTTCGGTGCAGATAATAAAAAAAATTATGTGCTACGCAATCCCGATTGCCTAAGGACCTACCTATTAGTAGTGTTGTAACGGTAGAAGTTTCAGACACGTACCCTCGAAGACTAAAACGCGGGGATTAGGCTCCAGCACAAGCGTTGACAGTGAAGATGACTGATGCGACACGGTGTTGATGTAATTTCACCGTCCAGTTGGGAACCCCAAGAGGAAGGTATGATGAGCACAGTAGCAAATTTTCCCTTAGTAAGAAACCAAGGTTTGTCAGTCCAGGAAAAAGCCAAACTCCAGAAGGTGATGCTTGCTAGCCTAGTGACACTCCAACAAGGGCACCGTTAACGATAACATGTTAGCGCGTCTTCAACTAGTAGCAACGTGGAACCTACACACAACACAACCAAATACTTTGCTCCCAACTTACGATGAGGTTGTCAATCTCACCGGTTTGCTGTAAACAAAGGAATGAGCGTATCGAGTGGAAAGCAATAGTAGTATGCGAGTAAAGTAAACAGTGCGAGTAAAGTAAACAGGTAATAGCAATCTAAAGGAAATAGGACCAGGGTCCATAGTTCACTAGTGGTGTCTCTCCATAAGATAAATAACGACATGCTGGGTAAACAAATTACAGTTGGGCAATTGATAGAATAAAGATAACGCGAATATGTCGAGAGGATCACTATGAGATTTACTCTGGGCATTACAACAAGATACATAGACCGCCATCCAACTGCATCTATGACTAATAATCCACTCGTGAGGAATCAATCCGAGAACCCCACAAGTATTAAGTTGCAAACAACAGATAACTGCATTAAGCAAAGTGTGTAATGTAAACAAAGCATATGCCCTTGGACATAAGAATGTTGTTTTCTCCCTAGTGGCAACAACACATCTACAACCTTAGAGGTTTCTGTCACTCCCCCAGATTAAATAGAGGCATGAACCCAACTATCGAGCATAAATACCCCCTCTTGGAGTCACTAGTATCTACTCGGCGAAGATAGCTACTAACAACGGAGAGCATGCAAGATCATAAACAACATAGAGATAACATAATATAATATTCAGCACATCACCTCAATCATAACACCAATATTCATTGGATCCCTACAAACACAATATGTAGAATTACATAACGGTGATCTCGATCATGTAAGGCAGCTCACGAGATCTAAACATGAACCACATGGTGGAGAAGACAACCATCTAGCTACTGCTATGGACCCATAGTCCAAGGTAGACTACTCACTCATCGCGCCGGAGGCAAGCATGACGATGAAGAAGACCCCCGGTGGTGATTCTCCTCTCCGACAGGGTGCCGGGAAGAGCTTCTAGACTCTCCCGATCTCGGGTCAACGACAGCGGCGGATCGCGATGTGTTTCTAGAAAATTGATCGAGTACTTAGGTTTTTCCCGTTGGGGGGTCTTTATAGGCGAAGGGGCACCGTCAGAAGTGGACCGAGGCGGCCTCACACATAGGGGGTGTGGCCAGGCCTGGGCCGCGCCACCCTACTTTGTGGCCGGCTCGTGGCCCCTCTCCGTCTCCTCTTCGGTTCTCTGGAAGCTTCGGTAAATTTCTGGATGTCTGGCTTTTGTTTCGTCGAATTCCGAGAATATTTTCAGTGTAACTTTTCTGAAACACAAAAAAAGCAGAAAATAGGGAACTGGCACTGTGACATCTTGTTAATAGGTTAGTTCCGGAAAATGCATAAAAACGCCACAAAGTGTAATGAAACACTAAGCAAATGGTGTAAAAATAAGCATGGAGCATCAAAAATTATAGATACGTTTGAGATGTATCAGCATCCCCAAGCTTAACTCCTGCTTGTCCTCGAGTAGGTAACTGATAACAAAAGAAATAATTTTTGAGGTGACATACACCTACACAATGTTGACCATATATGTAAGCGTTGTGCGCTGGGATCAAAAGAACTTAAAACATGGGCATGAAGGCATAATCTTGATAGAAGAAACTTAGCAACCATGTTATAACATGAAAAAGAACAGAAACAAAAGATCATGAAAATGAAACAATGAAAGTCAAACGTGTGTTCAAATCATATGGAAAAACATACAAATGGTTTTCAGCTTGTCCTTCATGAGAGAGCAAAACATAAATGCATATGCCACCTTCAAGTTTAAGAGGGCGACTAGATACAAATAATTTAAGAACAAGTGAAACCAACATCATGAATCAATCAATGAAAACTTTGGGACAATGCACATTACACTAAGAATGACAACTATGCTCTCTTAGACGGTGCATAAAGATAGAAGGTGGTGACTCAACATAAAAGTAAAAGAAAGGCCCTTCACGGAGGAAAGCAGTGATTGCAAGTTTTATAAACCTTCAAAAATTATGGTACTTACTAGCTCTGAGCTCTCATTGCCCCCATCATAAGCATCTTGAATGGTTAGAGTTAATGCGAGTACAATTATGAAGCATATGCTTGACAAATCATAAGTTGAAAACCTCATGTCCCATGAAGTACCAATACCCAAACCTCATGCTACTCGACTTAGAGTCCTAAGCAGGCTCTTGTCATTGTAAATATATGTGTATCATCGAGAACCGCCAACAGGGTACCTCCTGCCCGATGACATGGAACAAGCCCACATCAAAATGACAAGACAAACAGACAATGAACACCTCGACATCTCTTTTATTTACCATTGGTATAGCTTTTTATTGTGAGATGCATCGTCGAATGTCCACTATGGGCATGCTGTAAATTTCCACCATGAATGATGCATAGCTGAGATTAGCGGCCCAGGCGTTTCCCTAACACATATAAGAACTCCATGATCCCACAAGATTCCCAACTTATTTCACATCGCGAGTATCCATAAACAAAAGATCACGATATCAACTCAAATGAAAGATAGTGCAATGTTGAAAGCTTGCCCCATGACGACATGGCTGGGCTAATTTCCAACTTACAACTTGCAAGCATAACAACTCAACATAAGAGATCCACAATGTCAAAATTTTAAAATGAGAAAAGTAAAGTGTGCCATCAGGTTTTTGAGAGCTTTACTAACCAATTTTCGCATAACACCAAAAAGAGTTTAATTTGAAGGATAGATAAAAGTAAGTCAAATGTACTTTGGAATAGTAAATTGCTAATAGGTATGTATGGTGGACACATTGGAACAACTTGGTTTTTAGGAGTTGGATGCACGAGTAGAGCTCATACTCAGTACAAAATGAGGGCTAGCAAAAGACTGGGAGCGACCAACTAAGAGAGTAATAATGGCCATAATCATGCAAAGCGACAAAGCAACATTAAAAGAAGCATAAGAAGGCATCAAAAGTCAAAAACTAAATGATCATTGATAAGGATATAGATAATAGAGCCCGTCAGTTGAGTACTCCTGAGGCCCGTTAAACTAGGCCCAATTGTAATACTAGTCGAAATACGAGTTCTTACCATATGTCGATTGATACGTCTCAAACGTATCTATAATTTTTGATGCTCCATGCTTGTTTTTACACCATTTGCCTTCTGTTTCGTTACACTTCATGGCGTTTTTATGCAATTTCTAGAACTAACCTACTAACAAGATGCCACAGTGCCAGTTCCCTGTTTTCTGCTGTTTTTGTGTTTCAGAAAAGGTACACAGGAAATATTCTTGGAATTGGACGAAACAAGTTCCAGAAGTCTTATTTTTCCTGGAAGACGACCAAAGACCGAACGAGAGTCGGAGGGGGGCCAGAGGCTGCCCACACCACAGGGGGGCGCGGCCCAGGCCCTGGCCGTGCCCACCTATGGTGAGGCCCCCTAGTCGCCTCCTGATGACGCCCCTTCACCTAAGAAGCCTCCCGACGGAAAACCCTAAAACAATCAGTGAAAGTTCCAGAAGAGTTCCGCAGCTTCGCCGCCGCCACCGACGAATTTCGAGGGACGAAAGTCTCTGTTCCGGCACCCTGCCGGGACGAGGAAGTGCCCCTGGAGCCATCTCCATCGGTCTCCATCGCCGTCTCCGCCGTCTCCATCGACCTCACCACCATCTCCATCAACCTTACTGTCTCCTATGATGAGGAGGGAGTAGTTCTCCCCCGGGGCTGAGGGCTCTACCGGTAGCTATGTGGTTCACCTCTCTCTCTCCCATGATGTGATCTTTATGTGATCGTGAGCTTTGTATCTAGTTGAATTGGTAGATGTTGTTATTCAGATATTATGCTACTCCTATGCTTTATTATTGTACTCTCCGGAGATACCTCGTATCATGGTGTAAAGGTGACTAGTGTGTGCATCATGTGTATCTTTTTGGTTAATGTCTCTATGAAATGTTGGTGTTTGTTGGAACCATCTAGTGCGTTCACGGTGATAGTGTGGGACAATCTAGTTTGGGTACATACGGACTTTGAGGAGTGCTTCGTAGCCCTATGCATGATTAGTGTTCGTTTTCCATTGGGGAATTGTTTTGAGTTGCATATTGATGATAGTATCTATTGGTTCAATTATGTTATATTTGTTGGGAGTGTGTCCACTAGTGAAAGTATGATCCCTAGGCCTTGTTTCCAAGCATTGTACACCGTTTCCTTTCAGTTTTGTTACATGTTTGCTTGCAGCGATACTTATTTCAGATTACAGTTACTACTCATAATCATCAGTACTACTTGTATTTCACTATCTCTTCGCCGAACTAGTGCACCTATACATCTGACAAGTGCATTGGGTGTGTTGGGGACACAAGAGACTTTCTGTATCGTAATTGCAGGGTTGCTTGAGAGGGATAGCTTTGACCTCTTCCTCCCTGAGTTCGATAAACCTTGGGTGATCCACTTAAGGGAAACTTGCTGCTGTTCTACAAACCTCTGCACTTGGAGGCCCAACACTGTCTACAAGAACAGACGCGTGCGTAGACATCATCGATATTGTAATCTGTATCGGATCCTACCCGATCCTCGAGACCTGGCCACCTATATATAGGGGCTAGGAGGGGACGGTAAGGGACAGATTGAAACCAAGCCAGGTTCTAAACCCACGTTTATTTTCACAGCCACCTTGTTTGACTGAATTTACCTTTGAGTTCATCCGACGCCCTATCTTCCCGATCCTAAGTCCTTCATTTAGGACATTTGTCGAGTTAACCCTCGTCAATTGGTGCTGACCGTGGGGACTCTGGGCGTTGGAATCATGAATTCGATGGCTTTTTCACTTTTAGCCAACAGGAATCCGCAAGTCAACGAAATTCAGATACCCTTCGGAACCGTCGATTTTCAACCTCACCAGTCAAGTTTCACGCAAGTATTCGAGAGTATGGATCAAGATATGGATTTGATGATCGGAAGTCTAAACTTTCACGTCGGATCACTAGGTTCGATTCGCCTTTCAGATCCGACGAAACCTTATCCGTCGGCAAGTGAACCCAAGACGATAGCAATGTCGAATCATCAGAAGGCTCTTCCAGCGAGGTAAACTCGCCGGTCAGCTTGGCAGAAGCAGAAGAAGGAAAAATCGCAGGAGGTGACGAAACCATGGAGAATCTTGACTTAGAGGCGCAACTCAAAGATCTCATGATCTACCGCGACGACACCTCAGATCAATCAACAGACACCTGGAAGACAGGATTAGAACTTTCTGAAGATGACAATTCGATCTTCTCAAGTTACAACGGCAAACTCGATAATCAATGCCAGATACTCGCCATCATAGAAGACAATTCAGAAGAACTTGACAAAAACAACAATCCAGTGCTTAATCCAGCAAACATAAACAGAGGAGCAAACCACTTAGCAGAAGGAGAAACCGTAGATTCCCTCGCAATAAGGGAGAAAGTTCAACTATCAATCGATGAGTGGAGAACAATCAAAACAGCCATAGAACACGGCACGCCAATACCAACAAATTCTAGCAAAAACATGCTTTTGGGATACCATTACGCCCTAAGGCAGCAGGCGAAGCAATTAGCAAAGGAGAAGATTGAAATACAGAAAAGGAAGGACTCAGCCATTGCAGCAAGCGACGTTGCTCGCAGAGCGCGTAGTGATGCGTCATACACAAACATAAGGCATCATCGACAAGGATCAAGATACGAAAATCTCGAGTACTCAGAAAGACAAAGCATCTCCAAAAACCTTGACTCGTCTTTCCTATCAGTCGACGAGCAAGGACACATTATACCAAAAACTCCTGAGGCAGCACTGGTGGCAGCTCAAGCATACCTATATACAACACGACCAAATCCAGGAGACCCAAGGGAACATATGCACCGCGCGGCACTAAACGGATTGAAGATGGTAGGCAACAAATTATCAGCAAAAGAGGAGGAGGCGTATCGCAGCAAAGGAACCCATAAACCAAGATCACCACGCCGTCACAACAGTCCTCGGCATAAAAGTGGAAGTCGACGATCTAGGATGCCATCACCAGGATGATACAACAGTCCAAAGAACAAAGGAACCCAACGATCCAGAACTCCTAACAAAACACATGACTATGAAGACAATGAAAAGGAGATGGGGGCGCCATGCTTTACCTGTAGGGTTCGCATCATGCCAGTACCCAAAGGTTTCAAATTACCTCATGACCAATAAAAGTACGACGGATCTCAGGAGCCACAGTCATGGCTTTCAGACTACCTACAAGCAGTGAAAATATTAGGAGGAACCAGGAAAACAGCAATGCAAAGTTTGTAATTACACCTCACCGGTGCAGCAAGGTCATGGTTAAGCAAACTAGGAGAGGAAACAATTGGAAGCTGGGAGGAGCTCATAAAATAATTTACGAGTAACTTCAAGTCAACATACAAGCGGCCAGCATCCATAGAAGAAGTCAAAGCCTACGTGCAGCAACGCGGGGAGACATTAAGGGCATATATCCAAAGGTGGAGTATAATCAAAAATTCGACAGTCGAAGTCTCGGATGAAAGAGCCATAGATGCATTCATAGTCGGGTTACAGCGAGGAGACCCAAGATAGTCAGAGTCGGGATTCGGAGTCGGATCGATTTTCCTCCGACAGAATCGAGTCGTAGAATCGAATCGTAGAATTCTGGATTCTACTAGATTTTTCAGCCAAGAGTTTATCCATGCAGAAATTTTGTATGCTAGTATAGAATACGTGAAAATACTAAGCATTAAAATTTCTAGCAATATGATTTACACTAATATATCCAAAAAAAGTATAGAAAACTCACTAGTGTAAGTTTTTCAATAAAAATACAATGTATAATTAACCCTGCCATGTAATTACTGTTGAGACCTTGGTGAGAGCATACACAAAGTATACTATGTATGGTATTGCATCTTAATTATTTGACATATATTATATCACAAATATATGCATACTACTTCTATAAAAGTTACATGTATTTTTATTCATTTTGTATATAAATATGGAACATATATTAGCGAAAAAAGTACATACCTTCAGAATCATCAAATTACAAATTTATTAAAAAAAATTAAAGTATTGAAGTAGCATGCCACTTTCCAAGCCAATCTAGAGTGTTTGACATTCATGTCTCTAGCAATCTTTATTGATGGATCCTTCTTATGAGGCCTACTTTAGACACCGATCAATCATATCATGTCTCCAAACTTTCTTACAATATGCTATGGAAAGATGAATTGAGTGTTTGTAAGAGGAGGACATAGCTTTGCTATTGTAAGGTTTTCTTTAAGGGAGATGAAAGATCCTATCAGTTAATCATTGGGGCTTGGAAGATAAATAAAGGATCGTGCGACAAGTGTAAATGGCTTGGGAGGTTGACATAGTATACTACTATAGTTAAGAGGATGACTCAACTAATCATTCAGAATCGGTAAAGTCCATAAAGAGAATCGAGATTTTGCAATATTGTATAGGATTCCATGATTTGGATCGGGACTCAACGTGGATTCTATCAGATTGGGATTCATAGTGGGATTTGGATCGACATGATGTTGTAGAGTCGTAAAATCATAGGATTCCAGGATTTGGATCAGGATTCTGACTACCTTGAGGAGACCTAGTCGAAGAAATGGGCAGAATCAAGCCAAAAACAGTATCAGATCTAATGGATGTAGCAAACAGATTTGCAGATGGAGAAGATGCGTGCAACAATAAGCGCACGCGATTGCTAGAGGATGATAGAGGGAACAGATATGGAGGTCAACGGAGAAGATCCCGCAACTATGACAACTATGGCTCTCACAGCCAAGTAGCTGCATGATACAAAGATAACAGCTACCAAAGCAATGACCGTAAAAGTTCGGGATACCGTAGCTATGGCAAAGAAGACTACAAAAAGTTTCAGCCAAAAGAATCCAGAGAGTATAACCCATCACCAGAAGATATGCTCAACGGACCATGTCATATCCACTCTGCGTTTGTCGATGGAAAACGAGTATCCAGACACGCAATGAAAGATTGCACTACGTTCTTGAAATTGCAGGAAGCAGCACTCAACAAGCAAGCCGAGGCAAAGCGGCAAGGATACGAAGGAAACACAAGCAACGCACCTGCAACCCAACAAGGAAACAGTGGAGCTCCCAAGGGTCAAGATCAATCAAACCAGGGACGTGACGACGACGAAGGATATGTTCCATCTAAAGGGCACATTGCAGCAATGATACAACCAGTGCCCAAGTTGAACAAAGAAGAGAAAAGTATAACTCGACAAGTTAACCTCGCAATAACTTCACCTCTAGCAGCAACGGAATATCTACACAGGTCAGAACAACCCATAGAATTCAGCAGAGAAGATCATCCAATAACAGTACCTCGGCCAGGAAACGCGCCCTTGGTACTCAAAGCTCAAATAGGGACATACGATGTCGACAGAATATTCATGGCAGCAGGAAGTGGGATAAACCTAATCTACGCAAAAACTCTGCGGGCAATGCACATCTCACTGGAGTTCCTAAAACCAACTGATTGCTCCTTTCACGGAATAGTCCCAGGGAGTGCTAACTATCCACTTGGTCGAATAGCACTTAATGTCTGTTTTGGAAATCGGCAAAACTACAGAAGGGAGAAACTCAACTTCAAAGTCATGGACTGGCCATCACAATATCACGCGATCCTCGGGCGACCCGCATTTTCGCGATTCATGGCAGTACCTCACTACACTTACTTGGTACTAAAAATGCCAGGACCCAAAGGAATTATTACAGTAAAAGGAAGCTTCGAGTTATCAGATCTATGCGACAAGGAGTTTCACAAGATGGCTCAAAATTTTGGCATGATGGCAAGTTACGGAGAACCCAACTGCAAAGCAAAAAGCACGACTACAGAAGTGACATGGCAACTCGAAGGAAACCCCAAGGAACCAGAAGTAAAGAAACCTTGGGTACAGCTACCTGAACAAGAAGAGACTACATGAGAAGAAGAGAAGACTCAAGCAACATAGGAGACAAGACATACAAATTAGTTGAGTAGGAAAATAAGGCTGTAAAGCCCATGAGTTATTCCAGGGCAATGCCCTCTAGATCCAGAACACAGGTCACTGGCCAGATCTCTTGGGTCATCCCATGTATCTTACATTACATGAATAAATAAAAGATAAAAGTTCCTCTTATTTGAGCTTACATGTCTTCAAAAGCTGTGGCAAGCGCATCAATATACACACAAAGTAAAAATGCTCTGAGGATAAAATTTCTAACATAAAAAGTTAGAAAACAAAAACTCTCGCATTATACACACAAAAATACATACGAGTATCACATCATAACATCGGGTTATCAGAATCATCCACCCCCAGGGGATCCAAGTAATGATGCTCGCGGAAAAACGCGGCATCCTCTCGCAACAGCCTAGCTATAATCCTTCTGGCAGGCTGCAGGGTATTCTCCAGATGAACTCGCAAACTAGCTCCACCTAGAGGATAACTCAGTGACATGGAACTATAATTAAGCCTTGGATGCCACTTACGCATCCACCCAAGAGCAAAATTGGCTCCAGCCAACAAGTTCAGCTCTATCAGCCGATGGATTCGTTGACTGGATCTGAAAGTATCGAGTAACAATGGAAAGCTTCCAGGCAGAGGATTGCCAGGAAGCATGACAGAATGCATGGTTATCAGAGATCTTCGACAACCATCAACTGCCTCTCCAATATGCTGAGCACGATCTTAAAGCAGCACAATAGCACGATGGCGTCGAGGATCAGACCACAAACTGTCGATCCCCTCTGATGCCTTCTCTAGAGGTGTATTTCGCTCAGCAACCCGACGTGCCTCAGCAGCAAAGTCCAGACAAGTACCTAATACAACAGAAAATATTAGATGATAGTAGTAGGAATAAAAGGAAACAAGAGAAGCCACAAGGAATCTCACATCGCAACATCTCGCAAACAGACTCGACAATACCGATAAGGAAGGAGTCGCATTCTTCGAGATGCACGATTTTGGCCATCAGACCTGACACCTTATCCTCAAGAATGGATATCTATTTCATAAAACCGCAAGCTTTGCTGGCTTTATCCATAGCCATCTGCGCTTGGCATTTCGCCAAAGACAAGCGGCTCTCAAGATCTGAAATCCTCGAGGAATATTCAGCGCATTGGCAAGAATGGCGAGAAGGCAACGAAACTCTGGAGTCGAAAACATCGGCAGGAGAGGGAGCCTGATCGCGACCCGATGATCCACCAGCACGCATAGGCTGGAAGCCAAAAGAAAAGAAAAGAGAAGCATCTCAGAAGCCAAACAGAACGTGATATTTCATAAAAGAAGAAATATTTACATAAGTACAAGCCCTCTGACTAAAGTTATCGGGCTACATACGACTAAGAGTTCACTACATCAAAGCAAAACTAAAAATTACAAAAGGAGGCCAAGTCTATGCCACCTCGGCCTCACGATCCGCAGCAGAAGTAGGCGTGGTAGAAGCAGCACTAGCGTTCGGAGGAGGCACGGATCCACTCGTTGCCGGAGTCGAAGAAATCGGCGTAGAAGAAGCCGCAGAAGCCGCTGAAGGAGAAATCATCGCCACGATGCCCGGCGCAAACCTCTTCGCCTTCTCAAAGAAAGCCTTCAGCTCCGAACGGGGGCGGCTGTGGGAAGAACTCACCTTCTCCTAGACAATCTCCTCACCATGTACATATGAAAGCGCAATGGACCCCTCGGCACCTCGCTTCAAAGAGAGGCCCTTCATGTGAAGGATGGGGTCGTCAGTGGTGTCGAAGGCCTGGGCGAGTCTCTTCACATCATTATCTAGCACCTCCGCCTTTTGCTTGGGCCACAACCCGACAAAAATCCGCGTAAGAACGTGGTTAACTAACTCGAAGATTTCCTGGACAGATATCCAGTTTGCTTCTAGTAAGCTAACTGCGGCCATGAGAGGATCGTTGTCTGGTTGCAAAGTCGACGCAGACACCTCAGTATATTCTGCAAAACCAAAAAAATAGAAAATAGTAGAAAAGGAATATATCAGCAAGCATAAGAGAATGAGCAAATCAACAAAAGGAAAGAAAGGTATAGTACGTACCTCCAGCAGCAGCAGACATCGTATTCAGCCACTCAGCCACGTCCTGTTCTCGCTGGAGGTGCTCCTTGTTGGCATCAGTCAAGGCTTTTTCTGCTTTCTTCGCCTTAGCCAGTGCTGATTTAGTTGACTTCTCAGCACTGACCTTGGCAGCAGTGGTGGCGTCAAAAGCCTTCCGGGAAGCATCGAGTTCAGCTTCCAGCGACGAAATGCGAGCACTGGCTGTCGCTAAAGCATCTGCAATTCAAAAAGGAGGAAAGGAAAAGTCAAGCAAAAAGCAAAGAAAGGCATAAAGGATAAGCAAATATAGGAAAAAGAAATTTACCATCAAAGGCCTTAGCAGCCTTCAGGTACTCGACACATTCATTGCCCAAGGCGACGAATTTCCTCATCAAGTTCTGTCCAAAAATAGTACGTGAGTATCAACACGCAAAAGTAGAAGTAAATATACCAGTATATTTACGCACATCATCGGAGAAGCTTGTGGACTGATGGGCCTCAAGAGAAGCACCGGCGTCTGACAATTTCTTCACGCGCGTACAACTACGAACAACAACTACCTTCTTAACAGGCTTCCTCGAAGCTTTTGAAGATTTCACTGCTGGACCAACCTCTTGTGGCGGTGGTTCGTTGACAACAGGAGTATCAGTGATATGGGCGGCAGCAGCAAATCTCTTCGGGTTCTCCTCATCACTGAGAAAAAGAGCAACAGACAAAGTCACCTATCAAAGTCGACAGGGAAAAGATAGTATATGAAAACAAGCAGGATGACACTCACGAGTCCATGAGGTCGAAGAGCTCTACGTCGTCCTCTGGCGCGGGTTCCCCAGCCACAGTTTTATGAGCGGAGACACTCGAGGAAGTGAATTCTTCGACACGCTTCCTCTTCTTGTCAACGCCAATATCTTCAGAAAGCGCAGGAGGAGGTGACGTCGTTGAGCTGGTCCTCTCCAGCGAATCTTCGCCTTCTTCCCCATCTTGGCTGTCCTCAGCCTCAGGGGCTTCGGAGGCCGCAGAAACAGGCACATTTGGAATGCCCCCCCCTTCTGGGAGAGGAGGGCGAGAAACAAGAAGTCGATGATCCTGAAAAGAAAATAACCCGAGCGTTACAAGGCAAATGATGATAAGAGAAAAACAAGGCAAATAAAAGACAGTAAAACATACCGCAGGCAAAGGGTGCTGGGCATCGAAATAGCTAGCGGTCAAGTCTGGAATTTCATATTCTTTTGTGAGGATGGTCAAAGCCCTCACTCGCTTGTTGAGATCCTTCTTTTCAAAGAGATCATCAGAGACTTGCAAAGAATCGCCCAAACCAGAAAAAGACCAAAGCTTCGAAGGACGGTGCTGAAGAGGTTGAAATCGACGTTGAAGAAAAAAACGCCATGAGTTGAGTTCCGGTTAAAGCACCACCATCATCACTCTTCAGAGCTTGGATTCGCGCTAGCAGCGGCTTAACATCCTCCATCTCAGGCTCTATGGGAGGCGAATCCCACGAGGCCAATTTTTTCAGATTTTTTGCGGCATTGAAAGGGGCAATGCCGAATAAGTAAGAGGGAGAAGATTTCTGGTCTTTTATGTAAAACCATTTCTTTTTCTAGCCTTGTACTGAAGCAGCCATGGAAAATTCCAAGTACTGGGATTCAGTACGAACAGAAATTACTGCCCCGCCCAGTTCAGGCTTTTTTGCTAAAGAAACACTGGGGCGGAGCCGAAAAAGATACTTCCAGAGGAGAAAATGGGGCTCGATCCCTAGAAAGGACTCGCAAAGAGTTATGAAACAGGTGATGTGGAGAATCGAGTTGGGTGTGAGCTGGTGAAGCTGCACACCATAGACGAAAAGAAGTCCACGAAGGAACTCGTGGGCAGGAAGAGAAAGTCTGCGAAGGAGAAAATCAAAGAACATCACCCGAAAGCCACTCGGGGGCTTGGGGATGCGATCAGTGCTCGGGAAGATAACCTGATCATCATTGGAGATGAGGCCATCAGCTTGGGCCTTCTCCAGATCCTTTTGCTTGAACTCCGAGGGCACCCAGCTGGTCGCGGCGTTCGCAGTCTTCCCCTTGGTCATCTTGTTCTTCTGCGCCAGATGCTTCACGTGCATCTAAGATTTGCACACGGGGACTATGCAGGAGGTCAGAAGTGCGCAGAGATTGCAACAATGGCGGCGGCGGCGGAAGCAATGAACTGGTAAACAGTGATTTCCCCCACTCTCCCCTTATATAGATTTCTGGTAATGGAACGTGGGCTGAGACATGGCGCAAGGAGCGGAAACGGTAGCCCACTAACGGGCAGATAAATTGCGGAATTACAGCATTGCCCATGGGTAACGGTCAAAATTAAGAGATAATTACAAATAGCCTAATGGTATTAATGACGTCACAAATGTGCGAGTAACCAGAAGTGAAGACTATGGTAGCACTGGACACTGGTAAGATGAGCATTCTGAAGATGGTTCGATATGGCGAATTTGTATAAGGGAAGATCAAAGAAGCCGACGAAAAATTGAGTCCGGTAAATGAGAAATCATTCTTTGAGTCTATACCCAAAAATATTCGGCTATAGCCTCGGGGGCTACTACCATCGGGAGCGCTGAGCGCGCACCCGACGATATTATTGAGTTACGTTATGATCTCATGACATGAATAAAGGCACATTGTCTTTGAGCCTATACTCGAAATAAGTTTTTTCGACTATAGCCTCGGGGGCTACTCCCATCGGGAGCACTGGGCGCGCACCCGACGATGTTTTATAATGAACAATGGAGGAAAGGATGCAAAGAGACTTTAAGGATATCACTACTACCATCGGGAGAGAGTTTTATTAATTAAGGTTGAATACCCCAAATATCTGATACGTTAGAACAGTCAAACAAGGCTGCGACATATGATTCTCGAGTTGCGTCATCGCGATAGAACTCGAATGCCGTGATTGAAATATATCACGAAGGTAAGACCCCAGGATCCGTCCTGTGTGGCCCGGTATACGCACATGGATGCGCTCTACTGGTATGTATCCATGTCTAAGACACAAAGAAAAATCCTGGTGGATGCACTGGGTACCCTGAGAACCACTGGGACTCATTCTTTGTAAGTCCTAAATGCGGCAAAAGAATGGGTTTGACCGATTTCCCGAATTCAAGTCCAAGGGGATTGAATTTGAAGTAGGTGGCAAGTATCTGTTCTGGCAGTTAAGTGACCTCTTGATCCGCCAGAGTTGTCAGGCTTGTTCATCAAAGCCCCTTGCGAGATATCAAAATAAAAGATAAGTCGAAAGACCAAGTCGAAGATTTCAAGATTTGAAGAAGACAAGTATTGATCAAGTCGAAGAATTGAAGATCCGAGATTCAACCCGAATCTGCAATTCTGATAGAATCTCGAGGGCTACTGACAAGGGTATAGATAATAGAGCCTGTTAGTTGAGTATCCCTGAGGCCCGTTAAACTAGGCCCAATTGTAATACTAGTTGAAATATGAGTTCTTACCGTATATCGATATTGTAATCTGTATCAGATCCTACCCGATCCTCAAGACCTGGCCACCTATATATAGGGGCCAGGAGGGGATGGTAAGGGACAGATTGAAAGCAAGCCAGGTTCTACACCCACGTTTATTTTCACAGCCACCTTGTTTGACTAAATTTACCTTCGAGTTAACCCTCGTCAATCATAGAGGCAATGGTGACTTTGTTCGAGTCTAACATGTGTGAGCATGCGCCAAGTCAACCATAAAGCATCAAGGAGAAAACCAAAATAATGCTTCCAAATAATTAAAACAATGCATGATTTTTTTCAAAGGCTCATTAAGCAATCTCAGTTATTTGACACAAGTCATGCTACAGCAAAACCACTAACAATACTATCAAAAAGACATCAAGCACGACATGCAAAAGCCTAGGCCGCAGTCTACACAAGCTCCTTTTTGTATCACTTTTTTGCATAAAGCTTTTTCTCTTTTCCAACACCATTCGAACCTTTTTAAAACAACTCTTTTGATGAATACCAACATGGACCAGAGGTCAAAATACACCTTGATGTAAAGATATAACAATATCTGAACATAAATCAAGGTGAAAATCGAAAACTAAATGCAGTAGCAGAAAAAGAGAACACTCGTTGAACGATAAGAGTGAAAAATGGAGTGTTCTTGGCAAATGAAAAGCAAGGCAACTTCTCCAAAAGAAATTTGTTGGGGTCCAACCATTTATTGCAGAAAAAAAACTAAAGAAATCTGAAAACTAAAACAACTGATGCTCCAAGAAAAACGCATAGTGCATGAAGCAATAAAAATATAGTGTGTTGAAAGGTGACCTGATTTTTGCCGATGAAGAAGGGGTGCCTCGGGGGCATCCCCAAGCTTTGATGCTTGTACCTCTTGGATATTTCCTGGGGTGCGTGGGCATCCCCAAGCTTGAGCCTTTGTCCATTCTTCAACTCATCTCATCATTCTCCAATCCCTACACTTGAAAACTTCCTTCATACAAAACTCAACACAATTCTATTAGCAACATTAGTGTAAACATAACATTGAATCAACCCCTTTTTGCTTCAGGTTTTAACTCAAAACCACCACATATAAAGTATATACTACTGTAGTGTAACAACTCAGAAATTGTAATCCACTTTTAAATAAATAAAGTGCCAAATTTTGGACCCAAATAAAACTTTTTATCTATTATTGTATGCATACATGTATTTTCTATTATGTGTATTCTATGATTTCATGTGTGTTATTTTTGATTGAGCATTGGTTAGATCATTCTAAGTGAACCAACAGAATCATTGGAGAAAGATTATAAGAACCAAAGCAACAAGAAATAAAAATAGGTAAGAAAGAGATAAAGTTAATATGATCTAGAAACTGTTATTGACTACCCCACTTTGAGCCTTTAGATTAAGCAATCTACAGCTCACCTTCATGTTTGGCCAGTAGGTTGAGCTTAACCAAGTTGTGGACTAACTCAACCAACAAAGATCTACCAAAATTTCAAACCAGAACACCCCTCAAACTTGAGCCAAAGTTTGAATCTGAAACAGAAACCATATCAAATTTGAAATATAAATTTTTGCAAAACTCAACCTTTCACTGTAACAAAAATATGCCTGGGTACCTTATCCAATATGATGAGCACCCAAAGTGGAAAAATTTGAAAAATCGAATTTTGAGTTCTTGCGGGCATTTCATCGAGCACTGGCAGAAGCAAATCGAGTGAGATCAACTTCACTGGTGCAGCACTGTTCTAGCTCGACCAAGTGCTGTAGCCATGCTCTCTGGCCTCCCCTCGATCGATTCCAGCTCCCCCAACCCCGACCCAAGCCAGGAGAAGCGGAGGGACGGCGAGGTTTGCACCCAGGGCCCCCTCCCAGTAACCTTCTGCCCCGCGCGATGCCAACCAGCTTGGAGGCGCCAGAGGAGACCCACAGCACCCCGCGGCCGAACCAGCAACCCCCCAGCACGCGAGCGTGGCCGCCGTGACCGGAGAACGCTGCAAACGCCGCCAGGGCCCCCGTGCAGACGAGCTTCTGGCCGCGCTTGTCCCCGTCGCTCCGGCCTATAAAAAGCCCCCGATCAAACGAAGCAAGGCACCTCACTCCCCTCTACCTCCCAGACATCGCCGCTCACTCCCTCTCGCTCTGCTTCACCGTAGCCAGCCCCGCCGGCGCAGTACTGGACGCGGAGCGTGTCGACGCGTCCGACCACCTGGGAGCTCGCCGCCGCAGGGAATCGGAGGAGGAGGAGCACCGCAGCCGATCCCGCGCGTCGCCGTCAAGATCTGCATCCTCTACGCCTCGCCATCGCCGTCGAACGATCGTCGCTGCTCGCAGGTGAGCTTCCGCCCGTGCTGAGGAAGAAGATGATCACGAGCCGTTAGATCTTAATCCGACGCTAGCATACCGATTCGGGTTTTATAATTCGGTCTGACGAGGAGGTCCCACCTGTCAGGCCCGTGTTATTTTTCCCAGCCGAGCGAATCGTTTTCTGGGCCAGGCCCGTTCGGGTTTCGTCTGGACTGGGCCCAACTAATGAAGTTTTGGTCCGATTCGTTTTTAATTAAATTCCCGCCCTTTCTTTTTATTTATTTCAAATCTGTTTCAGATGCTATTTTCAAACTTTAATTCCTAGAGTTTTACAAATCCAAATCTAGCAAATAAATATGCATTGGAAAGCTTATGAAATACTCTATCCAATGGTACTGGTTAGAATTCAAAATAAGTTAAGGATTAAATTAGGTATGAATAGTGTGTTCATAGCTTGTTTAATAATGAAAGATTTCTAGAAAATTATTTAAGCTATCAAAAATCATGAAATTTAGAATGTGAACTCACTAATGATCCCTCCTACTGTTAGTCAACACTAATCTACCCCAAACCATCTTAGTGGGATCATCTAGACCCTAACCCAATCCTATTTTGTAGCATAAAATGATAGATCCTTAGTGCACACTTAGATTTAATTGCCCTCAATGCCAATGCACTTAGTGGATCATTCCCCACTTAAACTTGTCTTAGTAACCCTAAATCAATACCACTGCTGCACAAGTGAACCACCTATGCCACCTAGTAGAGAAACTAGCTTGCACACTTGAAGACAAACTTAGAAGAAAGACTTACAAATCCAACACCATAAAAATGCAACATGAATGCTTTGGTTAGCAAACAAAGATGTGTGCTTGGTGTGTTGTTAGCTTGGTGAATTGATGGTGTGCTTTGTGTTTATTCGTTATTAGACGCTAGTGTTGCCGAGGAGGATATTGGAGGGGATTATTATTATCAAGAAGAAGAAGAAAACCCCGGACACTTTGCCAACCAAGGCAAGCCATCTTTTGATTCATACTTCCACTACCTAGTTTTAATATTGCATTCTACTTGTTTTAAGTAAATTGCATGATTGAATTGCTAGAGTAGAATGATAGAAGTATATTGATGTCTTGTTTATCAAGAGCATCAAGCTGAGTTTATCCAACTCTATTTAGTGGTCATCACTCAATGTAGTTGCTTAGTCGCTAATAAAAGTTGATGCTATCTCTGGAGGAACCCCATTTGAAAGGTGGTCACTTGAATTTGAAACTTGACATGGGAGATTGCTCCTACATGATGGCTTTATAAAAGAAATTAATCTTGACTAAGAACTATGAAATATATTTCTCAAATGACAACGAGTGATGTACTATGGGAGCCAATTTTACCGTACGACCACATTACCCCTATATGGGAAGGGGCTTAGTCCGTAGCTTGTTTATCTTAGTATGGGAGGCCTTGTATCAAAGCTTCATGGGAGGACACCGCGAAACGGTTACTTCTGGACCAGGTGGATTCCACTAACCCGGCCTCCGGGATGGGCAGAACTAGAGGCGCCGGAGCGGGGTTCCGTATCCCGGGCTCTAGGGAAGGATCCTATACTAGGATGAGCAAGTGAAAGAGTTTGTTTGATTATCTGAACCTCGCATACTTTGTGTATGTCGAACCATGGATTTCTCCCGGCAGATGTATCGAATCTTGTGGGTAAAGTGTACCCCTCTGCAGAGGTTTTTAAAACTATTCGAATAGCCGCGTCCGCGGTCATGGACGGTTGGCAAGCTGTACTTGACTTTTGTCATGACTAAAAGTGACAATGGTGATTTGGTGAATGACTTGACTTGACATGTTGTTGACACATTTGAAGTCCTCTTTAGATATAACTTAGAGAACTAAATCTCTTCCCTATAAATGAACATTCTTGGGAAATAAACTAGCTTTTGCAAAAATAAACTTAGTGCTTAGTCCCCATATCAACCTTGCATTCCTACTTCATCACTTCATTTATAAGATGGTTTGCGAGTGCATCCAATGTACTCACGGCTGTGTCCCTGGCTATCAACTTGGCCAGACTATGGGGAGGAATACCAGGAGGAAGGGTATGAAGAAGAGTACCAGAACTAAGCTCGTCTCCGTGAGTCGCCATTGCCTGTAGGGAGAAGGCATGGGCCGAAGACGTTATTTCCGCTGCTATATTGTGTTGTAATATGACTTGGTCTATATGACCATTGTATTTGAACCATCGTATTGTAATGTCTATGGAACTGAGTACCAACTACGTTATGTATATCGCAACAACGGTTCTGGGATTGCGGTGGAATACATAACGGGCACTTCGAATTTGTATCAAATTTGAGGTCGTCACATGTAGCAACTTCCCAAAAGTTCTGTGATCAAAAGAACTCAAAAAGAAAGCGATCGAGCGACAAACACAAATAATGGCAGAAATCTGTCAAAACAGAACAGCTGACAAAGGTTGAATTTTTAGAGGGTTTTCTGTTGCTCAAATCAAAAAGTATTGAACTAATGAAAGTTTGGATATAACCTGGGGCATATGCACAAGAAATCTCAGGTCCAAAAGATGTACAGAGAATTTTCACGAATTTTTACGGTGCAGCACCGAAATCTGTTTCAGGACAGCAACATCCCCAAATCTTACCTCACTCAAATTAGAGGCTTCTCTTGGCACAAAAACGAAATAAAAATGATAAGGAGAGGTCATTACAGTAGTAATAACTTCCAAGACTCAAATAAAAGAAAAAAGAACTGAAAGTAAAAACATTGGGTTATCTCCCAAGGTGCTTTTCTTTAACACCTTTGAGCTAGGCACAGAAAGTGCGAATCAAGTAATATCAAGTGATGAAGCATCAAGCTCATAATTTGCTCTAAGAATAGAGTCAAAAAGTAATTTCTTCCTCTTTCTAGGGAAGTGCTCCATACCTTTCTTGAGTGGGAATTGATGTTTGATGGTGCCTTCCCTCATATCAATGATGGCATCTACAGTTCGAAGAAAGGGTCTTCCCAAAATAATAGGACATGAAGCATTGCATTCAACATCCATAATAAGAAAATCAACGGGAACAAAGTTATTGTTAACCATAATAAGAACATCATTAATCCTTCCCAAAGGTTTCTTCTTAGCAACATCAGCAATAGGGACATCATAATAACACTTTTCAAGCGGTGGTAAATCAAGCATGTCATAAATTTTGCTAGGCATGATAGAAATACTAGCACCTAGATCACATAAAGCATGGCAATCAAAACCATTAACATGCATATCAATGATGGGTTCCCAACTATCTTCTAACTTCTTGGGAATAGAAGCTTTTTGCTTCAACTTTTCATCCCTAATTTTCATAAGAGCATTGGTAATATGCTTAGTAAAAGCAACATTTAAAGAACTAGCATTGGGACTCAAAGCAAGCTTTTGCAAGAACAAAATAACTTCAGATATATTGCAGCCATCAACATCAAAATCATTAAAGGAAATAGAGCTATCATCTCCCACACTCCAAAAAATTTCAGCACTCTTTTGAGAAAAAGTTTTGGCAGTTTTAGGCTTTTTAACACAAGGAGTGGGAGTTTTCTCTACACCAATCAAATTAAGAGGATTGCTAGCATTTGGAACAACATCATTAGAGGTAGTAATGGTACATACCTTTATCTTTCTAGCCATCTCAGCTTCTCTTTCCCACCTGGCATGCAATTCTGCTAGCATCCTAACATTTTCATCAATTCTAACTTGGATAGCATTAGCAGTGGCAAAAGTATTTGATAAGGATCACGCCGATCAAGCCGATGATCCTATGAGTTTTGTCCCGATCTTTCACAGTGAGTCAACCCGGATAGATAATCTTCCAACAACGCAATGAACGTCACCTGAAGAAGAGGAACGGATCCAGCAAGCAACGTGATGAAGATCACCACGCCTCAAACCACAGCTAGATAATCCTTGATGACGCAAGAACCCTCGCAGCAATCTTTATTAGAAACACAGCAGCGCCGTTTCCCCGGAGGGATGATACACGGTGGAGCACACGATAGTTTTCAACTAAACAACTGAACTCCCTAAACCCTAGACTGCTGGCCTCCTTATATAGATGGCCAGAAAACTGTTGGGCTTGGACAGGCCCAAACCCAAAACACACAATAAAACCTAGGTGGCCCACAACTAGACCTAGCTACGAAATAATATAGGCATGAATATAAATTGCTGACACAACCTTAGACTAATTATTACATATCGTAGGTCGTCCTGGCGTGCCAATATGCAACGAGCTTCCCTCATCTTGGTGGAGTCCTGAAATTGGGCTTCACCTCCTCCTTCGTGCCCATATCATCCTCTCCCCCTTCAAAAAGCGTTGTCCCCAACGCGTGAGGGTCTGCTCGAAAGGGTGGCGGAATATCAACAATAGCACCATGCATATGCGCCGTTTTCAAGTCTTGCTTGCCTTCCTCACGACATCCTCCCTCTTGGCCTGCTCGACTTGATACAGCCCTAGGTGGTTGCACCTCTTTTCTTCGCCAAATAAACTTGTGTTTAGGCGCCTCCACCTTCTTCTTCTCAACCCTTGCTGGAACCTTGCGTTGTTGAACATGAACCTGCTTAGCACGACCCTGCAAAGTAGTAATGCCTGGGCCACACAACTGACGAACACGTCCATCTCTGCCTGTATGCACACGCACTGCTGCTCTAACAAAACGTCTCCGAGGTGTTCTAACAAAACTGTGGCTGACTACCCGCGGCACCATATGCACCGGAACACAATCAACACCACCGTCATCGGTCTGAACACCCATGTCAACACGAACTAGAAGTGGAACACATGGAATACATGATGACATATCCTTCCCTTCATTTATATGAGGCTTGACTTCAACCGGCTTGTCACTAACAAGAACAACTGGCTTGTCATCTACAGGCTTGGCTGAAACAATATCACCACTGACGCTCTTCGCATCATGCTCCTCAAGCTGCACCTGAGCTAGCCCTGGGTGTGGCTTAGCTTTATGCAACTTCTCCTTGCGAACCACCAACACGACATCGGACTTGATTTGATCATCTCTCATAGGCTGCAAAATCCGCTGTTTGCCATCATGCACAAAAGAATATGTATTTGCTCTCCCAGCATGCATAGCATTGTGATCATACTGCCATGGACGTCCAAGTAACGGCCCACACACCTCCAATGGCAACACATCACATTCCACCTCATCAATATAGTCATCAACTATAAATGGCACACGCACCTTGTGAGTAATTTTCAGCATACCGCAGCTATTAACCCACTCAACATGCCTTGGTTCTGGAATACGCCATGTGGATAAACCCAAAGCCTCCACAACCACCTTGCTAATGCCATTACAGTAACTACCACTGTCAATCATCAACTTGCATGCTTTGCCTTTGATTATGCACTGCGCCTGAAATAAATTCCATCGCTGGCCTCTATCCGCTGTCATGCAAGTCTCATCATGTACTCTTTTGAGTTGCATATTCAGCCCACTCAATGGTACAACCTCCTCCACGACATCCTTGACAACATCAGCCTTGACAACATCAACCGCTGACAATTCAGAATTCGTGGCTGCCACCTTGCGAACTGTCGGCAATGGAACAACTGTCAATTTCTCATGAGTAGTCACAGCTGTCGCGACCTTCGGTATAGGAGCTATGCTCTTGCCAACATCCTCTATCCGATGCACAACCTTGGGTGGCTGCTGAATCACTTCTACGGTTACCATGGGCTTTCGAGAAGGAACCACGGTGCTAGAAGGGATAAAGCACTCTCGCAGAAATTTTCTGAAATTTGCCCAAGTTGCAGAGGTAATGTTCTTCTCCTGCAACGCTTTATGCCACCAACTGTATAGCCTGGCATCCACGCGTCGGTCCGCAAGAGCCAAACGGTTAGAATCATTCATGTTTTGATCATAGGTAGCACACCTGTAGAAACCCTGTAGCATATGACATTCCCATGACTCATACTCTTCAGCTGTTGCATCATAGGTCAGTTGCCAATTGATCTCATATGCATCATATGCTAAAACACCATCCAGCAGGTCAAGATAATCATTAAAAATATCGCTAGATTTCTTGCCACGGCGACACTTATAGCCGTAATAATCATCCGGAAAAGAGTCCATTGTAGTACTATTTTATCCCAGCCGGCACTGATTCAAAATATCCTGTGTTACTCCGAGTGATCAGTCACACAAAAATCTAAAAAATTCTGTGCAAACTGAAGTAAATCAGGAGTAACTGAAAGCTGACAGGGCAGCTGACGCACAAAGGAGATGCAGGCTCGCGAGGCGCTGGGGGGCAGACAGTCTCCGTGCTCCAGCGATCGGCCAGCAACTCGGGGCGCTCGATCGGGAGGGCAGAAGCAGCCGGATCCAGCACGTGCAGACCAATGGGCCGGCCCACTAGGGGCGATGCGGGATCCCGGGCGGGCGCAGGACAGGATCGAGGACGCGCCAGGGGACGGAGAACGTCTGGGGTGCGGCGCACCGTAGCGATCTCCTTTTTTTTTTAATTTCCCGATCGGATCTGGCTGCGCTGGGAACTCAGGCAAATCGAGCATGCAAATCAACTCGGTCCTGGCGGTGATCAAGAACGATCGGTCCGACGGCGGCCGAGCTGCACACGGAAAAAAAGGAGATCCAAAAACAAGAACGTAAGGCTCCTCAATCTGCTCTCTGTCCCCACGATCTGAAGAACCACGCTAGGAAAAACAAACACAATCCGATTTGTGCAGCGGAAAGCAATCTCCTATTCCCAATCTACAAACTGTCCGGATGAACAATTAGCAGATCGATCTCGCCGTGAGCAATCCAGAAAACCAACGAAGAGATCTGATCTGAAAACTCTTCGAACAAAAACAATCCAGAGAACAATCAATCTGAAATACTCGCGGTGATAAACCCAGTAATCTGATACCACATGATAAGGATCACGCCGATCAAGCCGATGATCCTATGAGTTTTGTCCCGATCTTTCATAGCGAGTCAACCCGGATAGATAATCTTCCAACAACGCAATGAACGTCACCTAAAGAAGAGGAACGGATCCAGCAAGCAACGTGATGAAGATCACCACGCCTCAAACCACAGCTCGATAATCCTTGATGACGCAAGAACCCTCACAGCAATCTTTATTAGAAACACGGCAGCGCCGTTTCCCCGGAGGGATGATACACGGTGGAGCACACGATAGTTTTCAACTAAACAACTAAACTCCCTAAACCCTAGACTGCTGGCCTCCTTATATAGATGGCCAGAAAACTGTTGGGCTTGGATAGGCCCAAACCCAAAACACACAATAAAACCTAGGTGGCCCACAACTAGACCTAGCTACGAAATAACATAGGCATGAATATAAATTGCTGACACAACCTTAGACTAATTATTACATATCGTAGGTCGTCCTGGCGTGCCAATATGCAACAAGCTTCCCTCATCTTGGTGGAGCCTGAAATTGGGCTTCACCTCCTCCTTCGTGCCCATATCAGTATTGTTCTCTTTCACATCATTAGGCAACACTTTTAATTTCAGAAGTTCAACATCATGAGTAAGGCTATCAACTTTAGAAGCAAGAATATCAATTTTGCCTAACTTTTCCTCAACAGACATGTTAAAAGCAGTTTGCTTACCGATGAAGTCTTTGAGCATGACTTCAAGATCGGAGGGCACGGCCCTAGTGTTATTGGAGGAATTACCATAAGAATTACCATAACCATTACCATTGGTAGAAGGATACGGCCTATAACTATTACTAGCAAAATTGTTCCTATAAGCATTGTTGTTAAAATTATTATTTCTAATGAAGTTTACATCAACATGCTCTTCTTGAGCAACCAAAGAGGCTAAAGGAACATTATTAGGATCAACATGAGTCCTATCATTAGAAAGAATAAGCATTATAGCATCAATCTTATCACTCAAGGAAGAGGTTTCCTCGATAGAATTTACCTTCTTACCTTGTGGAGCTCTCTCGGTGTGCCACTCAGAGTAATTTACCATCATATTGTCGAGAAGCTTTGTTGCAGCGCCCAAGGTAAGGGACATAAAAGTGCCTCCACCAGCTGAATCCAATAGGTTCCTTGAAGAAAAATTCAGTCCTGCATAAAAAGTTTGGACAATCATGCAAGTAGTCAGTCCATGAGTGGGACAATTCTTTATCATAGATTTCATTCTTTCCCAATCCTGAGCAACATGTTCATTATCAAACTGGCTAAACTTCATAATATTGCTACGCAAAGCTATAATCTTAGCAGGAGGATAATATCTTCCAATAAAAGCATCCTTACACTTAGCCCATGAATCAATACTATTTTTAGGCAAAGACAGCAACCAATCCTTAGCTTTTCCTCTCAAAGAAAAAGGAAACAACTTAAGCTTAATAATATCACTCTCTACATCCTTATATTTCTGCATCTCACATAGCTCAACAAAATTGTTGAGATGAGCTGCAGCATCATCAGTACTAGCACCAGAAAATTGCTCTTTCATAACAAGGTTCAACAAAGCAGGCTTAATCTCATAAAAATTTGCAGCAGGAGAAGGTGGTGCAATAGGAGTGCAGATAAAATCACTATTATTAGTGCTAGTAAAATCACACAACTTGGTGTTCTTAGGAGTAACCATTCTAGCAAAGCTAAAAGCAGACAAGTAAAAACAACTATAAGGAAACTAAATTTTTTGTGTTTTTGATAAAATGATGCAAGTAAAAATAAAGTAAAGCAAAACTTAAAACAAAGTAAAGGATGGGCGTGCAAAACTCCCCTTGCAGAAGTCTTCTTTTTCCCCGGCAACGGCGCTAGAAAATTAGCTTGATGCGACACGGTGTTGATGTAATTTCACCGTCCAGTTGGGAACCCCAAGAGGAAGGTATGATGAGCACAGTAGCAAATTTTCCCTCAGTAAGAAACCAAGGTTTGTCAGTCCAGGAAAAAGCCAAACTCCAGAAGGTGATGCTTGCTAGCCTAGTGACACTCCAACAAAGGCGCCGTTAATGATAACGTGTTAGCGCGTCTTCAACTAGTACCAACGTGGAACCTGCACATAACACAACCAAATACTTTGCTCCCAACTTACGATGAGGTTGTCAATCTCACTGGTTTGCTGTAAACAAAGGAATGAGCGTATCGAGTGGAAAGCAAGAGTAGTATGCGAGTAAAGTAAACAGGTAATAGCAATATAAAGGAAATAGGACCGGGGTCCATAGTTCACTACTGGTGTCTCTCCATAAGATAAATAATGACATGCTGGGTAAACAAATTATAGTTGGGCAATTGATAGAATAAAGATAACGTGAATATGTCGAGAGGATCACTATGAGATTTACTCTGGGCATTACAACAAGATACATAGACTGCCATCCAACTGTATCTATGACTAATAATCCACTCGCAGGGAATCAATCCGAGAACCCCACAAGTATTAAGTTGCGAACAACAGATAACTGCATTAAGCAAAGTGTGTAATGTAAATAAAGCATATGCCCTTGGACATAAGAATGTTGTTTTCTCCCTAGTGGCAACAACACATCTATAACCTTAGAGGTTTCTGTCACTCCCCCAGATTAAATAGAGGCATGAACCCAACTATCGAGCATAAATACCCCCTCTTGGAGTCACTAGTATCTACTCGGCCAAGATAGCTACTAACAACGGAGAGCATGCAAGATCATAAACAACATAGAGATAACATAAGATAATATTTAGCACATCAACTCAATCATAACACAAATATTCATCGGATCCCAACAAACACAACATGTAGAATTACATAACGGTGATCTCGATCATGTAAGGCAGCTCACGAGATCTAAACATGAAGCACATGGTGGAGAAGACAACCATCTAGCTACTTCTATGGACCCATAGTCTAAGGTAGACTACTCACTCATTGCACCGGAGGCAAGCATGGCGATGAAGAAGACCTCCGGTGGTAATTCCCCTCTCCGGCAGGGTGCCGGGAAGAGCTTCTGGACCCTCCCGATCTCGGGTCGACGACGGCGGTGGATCGCGATGTGTTTCTAGAAAATTGATCGGGTACTTAGGTTTTTCCCATCGGGGGGTCTTTATAGGCGAAGGGGCAGCGTCAGAAGTGGACCGAGGCGGCCTCACATGTAGGGGGCGCGGCCAGGGCCTGGGCCGCACCGCCCTACTGTGTGGCCGGCTCGTGGCCCCTCTTCATCTCCTCTTTGGTTCTCTGGAAGCTTCGGTAAATTTCTGGATGTCTGGCTTTTGTTTCGTCCAATTCCGAGAATATTTCCTGTGTAACTTTTCTGAAACACAAAAATAGCAGAAAACAGGGAATTGGCACTGTGGCATCTTGTTAATAGGTTTGTTCCGGAAAATGCATAAAAATGCAATGAAGTGTAACGAAACACTATGCAAATGGTGTAAAAACAAGCATGGAGCATCAAAAATTATAGATACGTTTGAGACGTATCAACGACATAGCTGACCTCAAGGTCATGAAGATCTTGGAGCAATGACTCTGGCATCGCACGAGCGGCACCTCTGTGTACTCGCACACGTACGACAACCATGACAACTCCCGGAACCTCGTTTCCAGCCGAGATGCGGAAGTAGACGGCTTTGGACGGAGATCGGGAAACTCTGCCACACAACGGCATGTAGTGGTGGTGATTCCCATCTCCTACACATCCCTTTGGGAGGCCACGGGAGAGAGAGAGAGGCAGGAGCGATGGCCAGGGCAAGGGCCAGCACACCAGGAGGTGGTAGGAGGAGGCCGTGGAGGAGGGCTCATGGAAATTCTGTGTTCTCTCTTCCTCCAAGGGGGCCTTTATATAGTGGGGAGGGGTGCACCCTTACCCCTCCCCAAGCCAACCTAGGGCGGCGGCCAGGGAGGAGGTGGAGGGCGGCAGCGGATAAGGCTAGGGCCGGCCGGCCCCCTAGGCAACCCTAACCCTGGCCGGCCTGGGCCAAGGCTATGGTGCCCCTTTTTTCTTTTATTACCTAATGGGATTCTTTCAATAAATTGGCCCATTTAGTGAAATAATGGTTTATTAATTATTTAATTAATATAATTAATATTAATTAACTCATAATTAATTCCCCTCTACTCCGAAACACTTCCGGACTCCGTCGTAATCATTCCGGACTCCACCAAAATTATTCCAGATTTTGCTGAAACTATTTCGGACTTAGTTGGAACTATTCCTCTCTCATATGACATCACACGGTGTTTCCGAATAATACCAGAACGTCTCTAGCATCGTGATCCCTTAAGCGTGTTACCCGATGGTTTGAGAACGCGATAGACATTACCGAGAACTCTTCTCTGGTAAATGACCTTCAGTCGGACCTAGGAAATCCGTGAAGACCCCTGTGCATTCTACGAAGTTCTTTTAGTCATTGAACTGTAAGCGTCAATAAGCTATTCTCTTTGCTTCACTGATACTAGCATTGCCTAAGATCTGAGTTGGTATTTACCAATACCTAGTTCGATCTTATTGCCGGCAATGATGTTTACTCGTCCGTGATAGTCCTTCTCCGTGACCTAGTCACATGTTGTGCATCATTGATGTATTCTCATCGAGTGAGCCCAGAGTACTATCATGCAGATGAGCAAATCCTGCTCTTGGTTATACTCCTCTACCTACCCCTTTGGAGCACCCAAGAGACACCTTTTCAGTCACCTGTTACATGATGACGGTTGATGCAATTAGAGTTTCCTCCGGAAGTAGTGATTATGTATTAATCTCATGGTCTAAGGACTAAGCTGTGACACTTCTTCATATTGCAATGTGAACATCATGACACGATCGTGTTGCAATTGATTCTGTGGGAATGTCCATCATGGCATTGTCAACAAATGGCATGATCTCATCGTCAATTGGCATAATACACCATGATCGGGAAACCTCGATCCTCAGTTGATCAATGAACCAGTAAACCAGGATTTTACCGGGGACTCCTTATCATTTAATACTACACCTATGTCAATGTTTCCGATTGACATAGTTCTAGCATAGCATTAAACTTATTATGAACTTGACGAATTATGCAAATAAGTCCAATATTATTTTCCTCTATGGCATAATTCCTTCAAGTACAACAAGAATGCTCAATTGTTTCTCTCTCAAATACCACCAAAACTAAGGAGGAGTTGGGGAGGAAGAATAGTGGATAAGATCAACCAATGACGCCAAGTTGTAGATCCAAAATATACCCTTCACATAGTGATTATTTGATGGAATTTTATATCTCGATCTTCTCAATTTTCTATAAAAAAGATGCCAAAATCATTTGAGGGTAAGGAGAGAAAATCAAAAATTTAAAGATAAACATGGTGGGAAAATGTGCTCAGGAACCCTAATTGAAGTGGGGAAAGAATACCTCCTTTAATTTATAGCCCCTAAAAAACATGGCTGTTACAAAAGTTTGCAGGTCGTCCAGAATTAGTTCAAAATTCTAGGTGAAAATTTTGGGTGGTTCGGAATACTCTAGATAGAATCTGAATGAAATCCGAACAATATTAAAAGCTACCAACAATTTGGATTTTTACCAAAAAGTTATGGTCATTTTAGAATTTTTCAAAAATTCTTGACTGGATCAAGAATGCCAAAATAGCAGAATCACGCACGCACACACACACACACACACACACACAAAACATGATAAAATTTGCATAAATACTCCATTTTCAATGAACTTGGGGTTGTTTTTTAAGCTAATAACAAGCTCGAGCACCTCACATAGAGAAACACAAAATACCAACTAAGAAGAGTATATCTACAATAGGAAAGGTTTGATCTTGAAGGAATTATGCCCTAGAGGAAAATAATATTGGACTTATTTGCATATTCTATCAGGTTCATAATAGTTTAGTACTATGCTAGGACTATGCCAATCGGAAACATTGACATAGGTGTAGTATTAAATGATAGCAGTCCCTGATAATATCCATGATTACTGGTTCATTGATCAACTGATGATTTAGGTTTCCCAATCATGGTGCATTATAGCCGATTGACAATGAGATCATGCCACTTGTTGATAGTTCCATGATAGACATTACCCACAGAATCATTTGCAACAAGATCGTGTCATGATATTCACGTTGCAAGATGATAAGTGTCACAACTTAGTCCTTAGACCATGAGGTTAGTGCGTAATCACAACTTTTGGAGGAAAACTCTAATTGCATCAACCACCATCATGTAACAAGTTGACTGAAAAGGTGTCTCTTGGGTTTGTCCGAAGGGGTAGGTAGAGGAGCATAGCCAAGAGCGGGATTTGCTTGTCTGCATGATAGATTTGATACTCTCGGCCCACTCGGTGAGAACACATCAATGCTATGGAGCATGTGACTAGGTCATGGAGATGTGCTATCATGGACAAGTTGAACAACATTGTCGGTAATAAGATCGAACCAAGTATTAGCGAATACCGATGATCAGATCTTAGGCAATACTACTATCAGTGAAGCAAAGGGAATAGCTGGTTGACATTTACGGTTCAACGACTGAAAGACCTGTGTAGAATGCACAGGGGTCTTCACGGATTTCCATGATCCGATTGAAGATCATTTACCAGAGAAGAGTTCTCGGTAATGTTTGTCGCATTCTCGAACCGTTGGGTAACACGCTTAACGGATCACGATGCTTGAAACATTTTGGTAATATATGGAAACACCCTGTGATAATATATGAGAGAGGGGAATAGTTCCAACTAAGTTTGAAATAGTTTAGACGGAGTCTGAAATGGTTTCGGTGAAATCTGGCATAGTTTTGGTGGAGTCCGGAATGGTTCTGAAGGAGTCCGAAAGTGTTTCAGAATAGCGGGGAATTGATTTGTGTTAATTAATATTAATTATATAAATTAATAGTGACTAAATAATTAATAAAGCTTTTATTTATTAAATGGGCTTATTTGGTGAAAGAAGCCCATTAGGGAAAATAAATGAGAAAAGAAAAAGGGGGCGCCCAACCCTGGCCCAGGCCAGCCAGGGTTAGGATTTCCCTGGCTGGCCAGCCCTAGCCGCCGACCCCTTCTCCTCCCCTGGCCGCCGCCCTTGGCAGCTTGGTGGAGGGGTAAGGGTGCCCCCCTTCCCTACTATATAAACCTCCCCTGGAGGAAGAGTGAACACAATACAATTCCACGAGCGCTCCTCCATGGCCTCTCCTAACACCTCCCTGGTGCGCCGGCCCCCTTCGGTCTGTCTCCCCTGTCTCTCTCTCTCTCCCACGTATCCTCCCAAAGGGCTGCGTAGGAGGTAGGAATCACCACCGCGACTCACCGTCGTGTTGCGGAGTTTCCGAATCCCTGTTCCAAAGCCTCTACTTCTGCATCTCGGTTGGAAACGGGGTTCCGGGAGTCATCGTGGTCACCGTACGTGTGTGAGTACGCGGAGGTGCCGCTCGTGCGGTGCCAGAGTCATTGCGCCAAGTTCTTTGTGACCTTGTGGTCGGCTACGACGTCTTCGACAGCAACGCTTGTGCGGGAGCGTAATCCCCGCGTTTCGGTCTTCGAGGGTATGTTTCTGAAACTCCTTTATCGTTACAGCATTACTAATAGACAGGTACTGGGAAATCGGGGTTGCGTAGCACATATTTTTTTTGTTATTTGCACCGAACCCCAACAGTGGTATCATAGTCAGATCTATATGTAGTATGCTTGTACGGTTAGAACGCATCATGTGGATGCGGGCGTTGATCGTCTTATTGTTACCCTTGAGAGTGTATGTTGATATCTGTGGCATAGTTGGATTAAAGCGACCTGAAAACCGACTTTACGTGTTTCACGTGAGACTGGTTCCACGCTTGACATACGACTTGCACCGTGCAAAAGTGGCTAGTCGGGTGCCTGTTTCTCCAACTATAGTGGATATGACATCTACAACGGAGGGCCCTTAACGGGGAAATCAAAGCACCAATATGACTATCAGCATTGTGGTTTCATGTTCGTAGGTAAGAAACGGTTCTTGTGCGAAAGCCCTAGAAGTCACGTTGACAAGGGTATAGATAATAGAGCCCATCGGTTGAGTACCCCTGAGGCCCATTAAGCTAGGCCCAAGTGTAATACTAGTCGAGATACGAGTTCATGTCATATGTCGATATTGTAATCCGTGTCGGACCCCTCCCGATCCTTGAGACCTGGCCGCCTATATATAGGGGCCAGGAGAGGACGGTGAGGGACAGATTGAAAGCAAGCCAAGTTTACTCTTACGTTTACTTTCGATACACACCTTGTTTGACTGATTTTACCTTCGAGTTCATCCGACGCCCTATTCCCCTGATCCTAAGTCCTCCATATTGGACATTTGTCGAGTTAACCCTTGTCAATTGGCGCCGACCGTGGGGACTCTGGGCGTTGGAATCATGAATTCGACGGCTTTTTCGCTTTTAGCCAATAGCAATCCAGAAGTCAACGAAAACCAAGAGATGGAGTTGACGATCGGAAGTCTGAGCTTCTACGTCGGACCTTCGGGTTCGACTCGTCTTTCGGATCCGACAAATTCAGGTCCGTCGGCAAGCAAAACCAAGACAATCACAATGTCTGGATCATCTGTGGGCTCCTCCAGCGAGGTAAACTCGCCGATCAGTCTCGCAGCAACAAAAAATATGCAAAAGAAACTCGAGGAATTCGACAGAACTCGGGGAGAGCCCGACATGGAAGCAACAGTGGATAAGCCACACGACAGTCCAAGGGATTTCGCCACTGAAAACAGCGGCGTCTCCAGAAGCATACACCAGTTATGCGTCATTATCACTGAAGCAGCAGAGGCACAGGCAATGAAGAAGTCGATGTGCAAGTCGACAAACCAAGGAGCAACGGCAAGAAGGAGAAGGAGAAAATTCACGTCCCCACCGGGGAGTGGAGAATCATCATGTCAGCCATTAATCACGGCATGGAAGTACCCGCAGATTTAAGAAGAGAAGTTCTGATGGGGTATCAATACGCACTGCACCAGCGCAGAAAGAAGTTGAGGGAGGAAAAAGACATGTTTATGAGAAGCCAAGACAACAACAACGCATCAAGTGGAGGATATTGGGATGAATACAGTGATGCATCATAGTCCAGCATAGAAAGGCGCAGAGACCCGAAGCACAGCAGGAGGACAACAGCACGGGCAAGAGAAGAAAGCCATACGAAAAGTATAAGCGCACACCCATCAGATGAGGAAGAGGACTGTGTGCAAGAAACGCCAGAAGCAGCATTGGTAGCAGCACAAGCGTACCTACTAACTACACAACCAAAGCCTGGAGATCCGCGGGAGCGCATGCATCAAGCTGCAATACAAAGCCTCGGGTTGGTAGAAGACAAGCTAAGGAAACATCTTTCAGAGAAAAAGGTGACATATCATAAGGAGAAGCGAAAGGAAGGACTCAGGCGACGAAAAGCGTCAAACACGAAAGGAGGACGCAAGGAATATAATAGCACAAGAAAGAGTAAACAATGTGCGCTATGCGTGGAAAGAAGAAAATTATGAAGACAACAAAAAAGAGATGGGCGCGTAATGCTTTACCCGAAGGGTTCGCAGAACGTGGGTACCCAAAGGATTCAAGTTTCCACACGATCAACACAAGTATGATGGGTCGCAAGAACCCAAGCTATGGTTATTAGACTACCTGCAAGAAGTACAAATACTCGGAGGAACAAGAGCAACGGCAATGCAAAGTTTGCAGTTACACCTCACCGGTGCAGCACGGTCCTGGTTGAATACTCTACCCAACGATTCCATCGGGAGTTGGGGAGAACTAGAGAGCCAATTCGCAAGAAATTTTTGCTCAACATACAGATGCCTAGCGTTAATGGAAGAACTCAAGTTGTGCGTATAGAGGAAAGACGAAACTCTGCGCTCTTATGTACAATGCTAGAGCGTAATCAAAAATTCTGCAGAAGACGTCTCCGACGAGAGAGTAATAGATGCTTTTTTGGCTGGCCTTTGTCGTTCGGACCTCGTGGAAGAGGTAGGGAGAACAATGTCGAAGACAGTGTCAGAATTAATGGAAGTAGCCAACAGATTTGCCGATGGAGAGGACGCATATAACAATAAAAGGGGACGTTCACCAGAACTCGACAGAGTGAGCAGGCAAAGGCAAAGATACCGCAATGGAGATAGCCATGCAAAGAGAAATCAGATAGCCGCGGGATATGAAAGAAGGGACGAGGAAGGCTATAAAAACAGGGAGTTTCAGGCAAGAGGTAATCGTGGAGTAGAAAAACCGAAGTACTCCGGCCCGTCGGCGGAGGACATGCTCTATGGACCTTGTCGCATCCTTTATGCGTACCTAGATGGGAAGAGAGTTTCTAACCACCAAATGAAGATTGCAGAACCTTCCTGAGGTTGCAAAGTGCCATGGATTCGAACCAAGGAGCACAACAGGGAGAAAAAGTATGAGTCAGGGATACCAAGTACAGCATCTAGCAAAACACCTGGAATCAAAAGTATATATATCTGCAATGATCCAACCGGTGCCAAAATCCAAGAAAGAGTGGAAGAGCATATCCAGACAAGTAAATCTAGCAATATCATCACCACCAGCTACTACAGAGTACCTGAGATGGTCCGATCAACCAGTCAGGTTCAGCAGAGCAGACCACCCAAGGAAAGTGCCCAGACCAGGGCACGCGCCGATGGTGCTAAAGGCGCAAATAGGGGGATACGATGTCGGGCGAGTATTCATGGATGCAGGAAGCGGCATAAACCTAATATACGCAAGGACTCTGAAGGCAATGTGCATCTCACTGGAAAGTCTAAAGCCAACAGACTATTCTTTCCACAGAATAGTACCAGGAGGCGAAAATTACACCCTCGGGAAAATAGAACTCGATGTTTGCTTCGGCAATAGCAACAATTATTGTAGAGAAAAGTTGGAGTTTGAAGTCATGGACTGGCCTTTACAGTATTATGCAATCCTGGGGTGCCCAGCATTTGCAAAATTTATGACAGTACCTCACTACGCATATCTCATGCTCAAAATCCCAGGACCCAAAGGAACAATCACGGTACAAGGCAACTTCAAAGTATCCAACACTTGTGACAAATAATTCAACAGGCTGGCACAAACCTTCGGCATGACAGCAGAATATGCAAGGCTGAAGGGCAAAACTGACCACAACGTGCTACCCGACGTCGGGTGATACGTCTCCAACGTATCTATAATTTTCGATGCTCCATGCTTGTTTTTACACCATTTGCCTAATGTTTCGTTACACTTCGTGGCACTTTTATGCATTTTCTGGAACTAACCTACTAACAAGTTGCCACAGTGTCAGTTCCCTGTTTTCTGCTGTTTTTGTGTTTCAGAAGTGATACACAGGAAATATTCTCGGAATTGGACGAAACAAGTTTCTAAAGTCTTATTTTTCCCGGAAGCTTCCAGAGATCCGAAGAGGAGTAGGAGGGGGGCCACGAGGGCCCCACACACCAGGGCGGCGCGGCCTGGCCCCTGGCCGCGCCCCCTATGTGTGAGGGCTCCTAGGTCCACCTCTGACGATGCCCCTTCGCCTATAAAGACCCCCCGACGAAAAAAACCTAAGTACTCGATCAATTTTCCAGAAACACATCGCGATCCGCCGCCGTCGTCGACCCGAGATCGGGAGGGTCCAGAAGCTCTTCTCGGCACCCTGCCGGAGAGGGGAATCGCCACCGGAGGTCTTCTTTATCGCCATGCTTGCCTCCGGAGCGATGAGTGAGTAGTCTACCTTGGACTATGGGTCCATAGCAGTAGCTAGATGGTTGTCTCCTCCACCATGTTCTTCATGTTTAGATCTCATGAGCTGCCCTACATGATTGAGATCACCATTATGTAATTCTACATGTTTGGTTTGTTGGGATCCGATGAATATTGGTGTTATGATTGAGTTGCTATACTGAAATATATCTTATGTTATCTCTATGTTGTTTATGTTCTTGCATGCTCTCCGTTGTTAATAGCTATCTTGGCCGAGTAGTTGCTAGTGACTCCAAGAGGGGGTATTTATGCTCGATAGTGGGTTCATGCCTCTATTTAACCTGGGGGAGTGACAGAAACCTCTAAGGTTATAGATGTGCTGTTGCTACTAGGGAGAAAACAACATTCATATGCTCTAGGGCATATGCTTTGTTTACATTACACACTTTGCTTAATGCAATTATCTATTGTTCGCAACTTAATACTCATGGGGTGTTCAGACGATATCCCCGTGAGTGGATTATTAGTCATAGATGCAGTTGGATGGCGGTCTATGTATTTTGTTGTAATGCCCAGAGTAAATTGCATAGTGATCTTCTTGACATATCACGTTTATCTTTATTCTATCAATTGCCCAACTGTAATTTGTTTACCTAGCATGTGTTATTTTATCTTATGGAGAGACACCACTAGTGAACTGTGGACCCTGGTCCTATTTCCATCATATTGCTATCACCTGTTTACTTTACTCGCACTGTTTACTTTACTCGCATATTTTCACTATTTTCCACTCGATATGCTCATACCCTTTGTTTCAAGCAAACCGGTGAGATTGACAACCTCATCGCAAGTTGGGAACAAAGTACTTGGTTATGTGTGTGCAGGTTCCGCGTTGCTACTGGCCAAAGACGAGTCAACAAGTGTCGTAAACGGCGCCCTTGTTGGAGTGCTATTAAGCCAGTTTGCATCACCTTTAGTCGTTTGTCTCTCCTCTCCAAGAACGATAAACCTTGGTTTCTTAACTGAGGGAAAATCTTGCTGCTATATTCATCACACCTTCCTCTTGGGGTTCCCAACGGGCTGGTCATCAACCACGCATCATCGGGCGATCCCTGCCAGATCAGGCTTTCGATGCAACCCAAGACTCAAAGAAAATCCAGGTCCACCCTATGGACCCAAACAAAACCACCTCTATAGCGGTAAACTTGGATCCCTCATAGGAAAGCGCACTCATCGAGTTCCTCCATGAGCGCTGGGAAATCTTTGCCTGGTGTCCTTCAGACATGCCAGGGGTTCCCAGGGAACTCGTCGAGCACGCACTAAATGTGGATCCTAAAGCAAAGCCAGTCAAGCAACCACTGCGACGATTTGACAAACCCAAAAGGAAAGCCATAGCATCCGAGCTACACAGGCTAGAAAATGCAGGATTCATCCGAGAAATCAAATCATCGACTTGGGTATCTAATCCAGTCATTGTACCCAAGAAAAACACAGACGTACAAAGAGTGTGCGTTGACTACACATCTCTCAACAAGCACTGTCCAAAGGATCCCTTCCCTCTACCTCGCATTGATCAGATAATAGACTCAACAGTGGGGTGCGCAAGGCTTTCCTTCCTGGATGCATACTCTGGTTATAACCAGATCAAGCTAAAGAAAGAAGACGAGGAAAAAACAGCTTTCATCACGCCATACAGCGTGTTCTGCTATCAAGTCATGCCTTTTGGCTTAAATAACGCAGGAGCAACCTACCAGCGGATGATGCAAAACTGCCTCGGAAGTCAAATAGGACGCAACATTCAAGTTTACATCGACGACATGGTCATCACCACAAGAAAAGAAGAGTCCTTAATCAGTGATTTGGCAGAAACATTCGACAACATAAACAGGTACAAGCTCAAGCTTAACCCGACAAAATGCTCTTTTGGCGTATCGGCAGGACAACTACTGGGATTCCTGGTATCAGCGAGGGGAATAGAAGCAAACCTAGAGAAGATCCAAGCGATACTAATGATGGGGAAAACAACAAAAATGCACGACGTACAGAAGCTCACGGGGCGCATCGCGATACTAAGTCGATTCATCACACGATTAGGAGAAAAAGAACTTACTTTCTATGCACTCATGAAAAAGTCAGACGACAAATTCGAGTGGACAGAAGAAGCGGATACAGCTTTCGCACAATTGAAAAAAGTGCTCTCCACACTGCCGGTGTTGGTCACACCAAATGAAAAGGAGCCGCTACTACTATATATTACAGCAACACATCAAGTGGTGAGCACATTATTAGTAGTCGAAAGAAGTGAAGAGGGAAAAGCTCATAGAGTCCAGAGGCCAGTATATTTCGTCAGCGAAGTACTATCTCCAACAAAACAGAGGTACCCGCACTACCAAAAACTTGCATATAGTGTATTCACAACAGCACGAAAGCTACGGCAATATTTCGCGGTGCACCCAATTATAGTGGTTAACGAAGCACCACTATCCAACATATTGAACAACCCTTCAGCGATAGGGCGTGTCTGCTTATGGGGAATTGAATTATCACCCCTGGACATCACATATGAAAAGCAAAAGGCGATCAAATCATAAGTTCTGCTGGATTTCACAGCAGAGTGTCTATAATTACAAAACACAGGACCACCGGATCTATCAAGCGTATGGACAATGTACTTCGACGGATCAAAAAGAGTCCAAGGCGCAGGAGCAGGAGTAGTCCTGATATCACCACAAGAGGACAAGTTGAAATACGTTTTAAGGATGAGTTTTCCTCAAGCTTCTAATAATGAAGCCGAATACAAGGCTCTGCTCCACGGAATGAAAATGGCCAAAGCATGCGGAGCGACTCGACTGAAAATATTCGGGGACTCAAATCTCGTCGTCCAACAAGTGATGAACAGGTGTGATGCCATCAGTGACAATATGACAGCATACAGAAACTTATACTATTATCTAGAGGGAACGTTTGATGGATGTGAAGTTTCGCGCGTCAGCAGGGCCAGCAACGAGGAAGCCGACAATCTAGCAAAATATCGGGTCCCAATGCTTACCCATACCGCAAGGAGTTTTTTGGGAAGAAATCATAGAGAGATCAATAAAAAACAACAAAACTTCGACTACAGAAGAACAAGCCCAGCACCAAGCAACAGGCTCGAGGGCTGGCAAGCCCGGCCAAGGAGGCACAGCAGAACCAGAAGAAGTTATGATGATCGAAGAAACTTGGATGTAGCCATAAATGGCATACATGATAAACAAGGCACTACCCGAAGACATAGTAGAAGCAAGAATGATAATACGACAATCCAAGGCTTTCGTCGCATTACAAGGGAAACTATACAAGAAAAGTATAACGGGCGTCCTGCAATGATGTGTCACTCCTCAAGAAGGACAAGAAATATTAAAAGACATCCACACAGGAGTATGCGGACATCACGCTAGCACCAGAGCCATTGTAGCTAAAGCTTTTCGTGCAGGGTTCTACTGGTTAACAACCATTGAAGACGCGGAAGATATAGTGAGGAAATGCGAGGCTTGTCAACATTTTGCATCTCGACCACACGCACCAGCAGCAGAATTGCAACCGATACCACTATCCTGGCCCTTCGTGCAATGGGGTCTCGATATGGTAGGAAAATTGCACAAATCTTGGCCAGGAGGACATGTCTACATGCTGGTGGCAGTCGACAAATTTACCAAATGGGTAGAAGCAGCCCCCGTAACAACCCAAGATTCCACAGCCGCAATCAACTTCATCAAGTCTATAGTTTTTTACTTCGGAGTACCACACAGCATCATCACAGACAATGGGACAAACTTCACATCAAAAGAGTTCAAGAGCTACTGTGAAAGTATGGGAATCAAACTGAAATTCGCATCTGTAGCGCATCCGAAGTAAAATGGACAAGTCGAAAAAGCTAATGGCTTAATATGCAATGGGATAAAAAAGAGAGGCTATTAGCACCTCTCGAGAAAGCCAAACACGCTTGGGTAGACGAACTGCCCTCCGTGCTATGGAGTCTCAGAACTACACCCAATGTGGCTACTCAAGAAACCCCCTTCTTTCTGGTCCACGGCGCAGAAGCCATGCTTCCAGTTGAGATCACCCATGAAGCCCCAAGAATCGCGGCTTACGATGAGACAACCTCCACAAAATCACTTCAGGATGATGTCGATGCACTCGACAAAGCAAGAGATGTAGCACTCGCCAGAGCTACACAATACCAATAAAATCTATGAAACTACCATAGTAGTCGAGTTCGTCCACGATCTTTCATGGTGGGAGACTTAGTCTTGCGATTAAAGCAAGATGGTCATGGCAAATTAGAGTCCCCATGGATGGGACCTTACATCATGACAGAGGTAATACCAGGAGGAGCTTATCGACTACAAGACAAGAAAATGAAGAAAGACGAGAGCAACCAGTGGAATGCAGAGCAACTACGGCGGTTCTATGCATAGAAGGAATATGGCGATAAGAAACTTTCGAGTTATGACCCCCTGAACCTAGAACATGAGGCCACAGGTCGGGTTCTTTGGGTTAACTCGACAATATGTATGAGTATTTCTCTTTCCACTCGGGGGCTCAGACCCTTGAGTCGTATGAAATAAAATAAACAAGTTATTGAGATTTGGTATCCGCGATTATTTGAGACATATTACTAGGTTGTTCGCAACCCGATATTCAACAAAAATAAGCACAGTTCAAGGTAACCCGATAATACATCAAAAGCATACCTCAGAATGATGATTCGTTCCCATGGTCTATTAATAAAGATGGCACAAAATAAAATTCATCACGACTACTTATTATAGATAACACGCAAAAGGATAACCAGAACAGGAGATTACATAAAAGGAGTATCTATTGAAAGTGCATTTCAGCTTCGTACTCCTTCTGGCACTGAGTACCATCGTAGATCTTCACATCAAACTTCGATGTACCAACGTGGTAGTCGAAGATCATGAAGAAACCTTGATGGAGGTCATGGTCTTCTGCAAACTGAGACCAGCCACCCTTGAAGTACATCTCGCCGTCCCCGTCATACCAGACCTCCAGTTCATAGGGAGTTCCTCCCCAGAGTGTTCACGAAGAACTGCTTCCCGCAGCTCTCGCCCATCCATGAACTTGGTAAACTTCAGCGGCACCCACTGAATCTCACGGCATTGAGCACCGGCGATGCAGAAGAAGGAGTATATCTTGGGCGAAGGAGGAGGAGAAGCATTAAGTGGTGGAGCAATCAGACCTGAAGAAGTAGTAGAAATCTTGGTCTTGTTCTTGCTTCCCACAGGGCAGCCAGGGTGCCGCTTAACAGGAGCGGATGATGAGGCTACCGCAGCAGGGTCCTTGGACTTGTTCTTACTACCACGATGGCGGCCACGATCTCACTTTTCCACCGGCGCACCGATGTTCAGCTGCGATCCACCTGCATCGGCCATAGAGACAAGTGCTGGGAGGAAAAACCCTAGATGTGGTGAGGAAGAGGAAGATTATGCGGCGGAGGAAGATAGTAATGAAAGAATTAGGGTTTTTACCCTTGCCATACATGCTTTATTTATAAGTACACTTTAATGGGCCTCCGCAGAGACAAGGTCCAAAGTACATCTACAGGCTTTTATATTCTGCCCAGAGCAGACGATAAGGAAGCGACAGCGTATTGATACGTCTCCAACGTATCTATAATTTTTGATGCTCCATGCTTGTTTTTACACCATTTGCCTATTGTTTCGTTACACTTAGTGGCACTTTTATGCATTTTACGGAACTAACCTATTAACGAAGTGCCACAGTGCCAGTTCCCTGTTTTCTGCTGTTTTTGTGTTTCAGAGTGATACACAGGAAATATTCGCGGAATTGGACGAAACCACATCCTGAAGTCTTATTTTACCCCAAAGCTTCCAGAGATCCGAAGGAGAGTAGGAGGGGGGCCACCAGGGCCCCACATGCAGGGGCGGCGCGGCCAGCCCCCTGGCCGCATGGGGCCCGCGTGAGGGAGCCTGGCTCCCCCTCTGACGACGCCCCTTCGCCTATAAAGACCCCCCGATGGAAAAAACCTAAGTACCCGATCAGTTTTCTAGAACACATCGCGATCCACCGCCGCCGTCGACCCGAAGATCGGGAGGGTCCAGAAGCTCTTCCCAGCACCCTGCCGGAGAGGGGAATCGCCACCGGAGGTCTTCTTCATCGCCATGCTTGCCTCCGGAGCGATGAGTGGGTAGTCTACCTTGGACTATGGGTCCATAGCAGTAGCTAGATGGTTGTCTCCTCCACCATGTGCTTCATGTTTAGATCTCATGAGCTGCCCTACATGATTGAGATCACCGTTATGTAATTCTACATGTTTGGTTTGTTGGGATCCGATGAATATTGGTGTTTATGATTAAGTTGCTATACTAAATTATATCTTTTGTTATCTCTATGTTGTTTATGATCTTGCATGCTCTCCGTTGTTAGTAGCTATCTTGGCCGAGTAGTTGCTAGTGACTCCAAGAGGGGGTATTTATGCTCGATAGTGGGTTCATGCCTCTATTTCACCTGGGGGAGTGACAGAAACCTCTAAGGTGGTAGATGTGCTGTTGCTACTAGGGAGAAAACAACATTCATATGCTCAAGGGCATATGCTTTGTTTGCATTACACACTTTGCTTAATGCAATTATCTGTTGTTCGCAACTTAATACTTCTAGGGTGTTTGGATTGATATCCCCGGGAGTGGATTATTAGTCATAGATGCAGTTGGATGGCGGTCTATGTATTTTGTTGTAATGCCGAGAGTAAATCTCATAGTGATCTTCTTGACATATCACGTTATCTTTATTCTATCAATTGCCCAACTGTAATTTATTTACCCAGCATGTGTTATTTTATCTATGGAGAGACACCACTAGTGAACTGTGGACCCCGGTCCTATTTACATCATATTGCTATCACCTGTTTACTTTACTCGTACTATTTACTTTACTCGCATACTATATTGTTTTCCACTCGATACGCTCATAACCTTTGTTTCAAGCAAACCGGTGAGATTGACAACCTCATCGCAAGTTGGGGACAAAGTATTTGTTTGTGTGTGTGCAGGTTCCGCATCACCTTCAGTCGTCATTGTCTCTCCTCTCCTGACCGATATTAAACCTTGGTTTCTTAACTGAGGAAAAACTAGCTGCTATACTCATCATACCTTCCTCTTGGGGTTCCCAACGGGCTGGTTATTTACCATGCACAAGGACCGTCTGCTCCCACGTCAACCACACGCCATCAGCCTCTTTTCTGGTGCCATCAACCGGTAGCAGCTTCTTTTCTGGCGCCGTTGCTGGGGAGGAAGAGAAGACTTCTGCGAGGACTGAATTTTTCTTCAAGGAACCTACTTGATTCAGCTGCTGGAGGCACATTTATGTCCCTTACCTTGGGTGCCGCATCAAAGCTACTCGACAACATGATGGTAAATTATTCCGAATGGCACACCGAGAGAGCTCCACAAGGTAAGAAGGTAAATTCTGTTGAGGAAACCTCTTCCTTGAATGATAAGATTGATACTATTATGGCTATGCTTGCTAATGATCGGACTCATGTTGATCCTAATAATGTTCCTTTGGCCTCTCTGGTTGCCCAAGAAGAGCATGTTGATGTGAATTTCATTAGAAACAATAATTTTAACAACAATGCTTATTGAAACAATTTTGCTAGTAACAATTATAGGCCGTATCCTTCTACCACTGGTAATGGTTATGGTAACTCTTATGGTAATTCCTACAACAACACTAGGGCCGCGCCCTCCGAGCTTGAGGTAATGCTCAAGGACTTCATCGGTAAGCAAACTGCTTTTAACAAGTCTGTTGAGGAAAAGTTAGGAAAAATTGATATTCTTGCTTCTAAAGTTGATAGCCTTGCTCATGATGTTGAACTTCTGAAATTAAAAGTGTTTCCTAATGATGTGAAAGAGAACAATGTTTTTGCTACCGCTAATGCTATCCAAGTTGGAATTGATGAAAATATTAGATTGTTAGCGGAATTGCATGCCAGGTGGGAAAGAGAAGATGAGATGGCTAGAGAGATGAAGGTATGTACTATTACTACCTCTAATGATGTTGCTCCTACTGGTAGCAATCCTCTTACTTTGATTGGTGTAGAGAAAACTCCCACTCCTTGTGTTAAAAAGCCTAAAACTGCCAAAACTTTTTCTCAAAAGAGTGCTGAAATTTTTCGGAGTGTAGGAGATGATAGCTCTATTTCTTTTAATGATTTTGATATTGATGTCTGCAATATATCTGAAGTAATTTTGTTCTTGCAAAAGCTTGCTTTGACTCCCAATGCTAGTTCTTTAAATATTGCTTTTACTAAGCATATTACCAATGCTCTCATAAAGATTAGGGATGAAAAGTTGAAACAAAAAGCCTCTGTTCCCAAGAAGTTAGAAGATGGTTGGGAACCCATCATTGATATGCATGTTAATGGTTATGATTGCCATGCTTTATGTGATCTAGGTGCTAGTATTTCTATCATGCCTAGAAAGATTTATGACATGCTTGATTTACCTCCGCTTGAAAAATGTTATTTTGATGTTCCTATTGCTGATGTTGCTAAGAAGAAACCTTTGGGAAGAATTAATGATGTTCTTATTGTGGTTAACAATAACCTTGTTCCCGTTGATTTTTTTGTTATGGACATTGAATGCCATGCTTCATGTCCTATTATTTTGGGAAGACCCTTTCTTCGAACTGTAGGTGCTATCATTGATATGAGGGAAGGCACTATCAAATATCAATTCCCACTAAAGAAAGGTATGGAACACTTCCCTAGGAAAAGAAAGAAATTGCTTTTTGACTCTATTCTTAGAGCAAATTATGAGCTTGATGCTTCATCACTTGATATTACTTGATTCGCAATTTTCTGCGCCTAGCTCAAAGGCGTTAAAGAAAAGCACTCTTGGGAGATAACCCAATGTTTTCTTTTCAGTACTTTTTCTTTTATTTGAGTCTTGGAAGTCATTACTACTGTAATGACCGCTCCTTATCTTGTTTTATTTCGTTTTTGTGCCAAGAGAAGCCTCTAATTTGAGTGAGGTAAAGATTTGGGGATGTTGCTGTCCTGAAACTGTTTTTGGTGCTGCACCGTAAAAATTCGTAAAAATTCACTGTATATCTTTTGGACCTGCGATTTCTTGTGCATATGCCCCAGGTTATATCCAAACTTTTGTTAGTTGAACACTTTTTATTTGAGCAACAGAAAATCCCTCAAAAATTCGACCTTTGTCAGCTGTTCAGTTTTGATAGATTTCTGCCAATATTTGTGTTTGCCACTTTATCGCTTTCTTTTGAGTTCTTTTGATCACGGAACTTTTGGGGAGGTTGCTACAGTAGTATCTACTATATATGTGGTGGTTTTGAGTTGAAACCTGAAGCAAATAGTGGATTGATTATATGTTATGCTTACACTAATGTTGCTAATAGAATTGTGTTTAGTTTTGTATGAAGGAAGTTTTCAAGTGTAGGGATTGGAGAATAATGAGATGAGTTGAAGAATGGACAAAAGCTCAAGCTTGGGGATTCCCATGCATCACCCCAAGAAATATCCAAGAAGTACAAGCGTCAAAGCTTGGGGATGCCCCCGAGGCACCCCTTCTTCATCGGCAAAAATTAGGTCACCTTTCAAAACACTATATTTTTATTGCTTCATGCACTATGTGTTTTTCTTGGAGCGTCAGTTGTTTTAGTTTTCTTAGTTGGTTTAGTTTGTTTGTTTGCTGCAATAAATGGTTGGACCCCAACAAATTTTCTTTTGGAGGAGATGTACTCGTTTTCATTTGCCAAGAACACTCAGTTTTTCACTCTTATCGTTTATCGAGTATTCTTCTTTTTCTGCTACTGCTTTTGGTTTTCGTTTTTACCTTGATTTGTGTTCAGACCTTGTCATATCTTTTCATCAAGGTGTATTTTTTGCCTCTGATCTTCATTGGTTTTCATCAAAAGAGGTGTTTATAAAAATTTCAAATGGTGTTGGAAAAGAGAAAAAGCTTTGTGCAAAATAGTGGTACAAGAAGGAGCTTGTGTAGACTGCGGCTTAGGCTTTTTCATGTCATGCTTGATGTCTTTTTGATAGTATGCTTAGTGGTTTTGCTGTAGCATGACTTGTCTCAAATAACCGAGATTGCTTAATGAGCCTCTGAAAAAATCATGCGTTGTTTTTATTGTATGGAAGCATTATTTTGGTTTTCTCCTTGATGCTTTATTTGGGTTGACTTGGCGCATGCTCACACATGTTAGACTCTTACAAAGTCGCCAATAGCCTTCATGATCATTTAGTTTTTGACTTTTGATGCCATCTTATGCTTCTTTTAATGTTGCTTTGTCACTTTGCATGATTATGGCCATTATTGCTCTCTTAGTTGGTCGCTCCCAGTCTTTTGCTAGCCCTCACCTTGTACTGAGTATGAGCTCTACTCGTGCATCCAACTCCTAAAAGCCAAAGTTTTCCAAAGTGTCCACCATACATACCTACTAGCAATTTGCTATTCCAGGTAAATTTGACTTGCTTTTATTTTCTCTTCAAATTAAACTCTTACCAGTGTTATGCGAAATTCGGTTAGTAAAGCTCTCACGAACCGGAAGGCACACTTTACTTTTTCCTGTTCTTAAAAATTTGACATTGTGGTCTCTTATGTTGAGTTGTTATGCTTGCAAGTTGTAAGTTGGATTCTAGCCCAGCCATGCTGTCATGGGGCAAGCTTTCAACATTGCACTTCTTATTTGAGTTGATATCGTGATCTTTTGTCTATGGATGCCCGCGGTGTGAAATGAATTGGGAATCTTGTGGGGATCATGGAGTTTGTATATGTGTTAGGGAAACGCCGGGCCGCCAATCTAAGCCATGCATAATTCATTGTGGAAATTTGCAGCATACCCATGGTGAACATTCGCCGACGCATCTCACAATAAAAAGCTAAACAAAAGGCAAATAAAAGAGATGTCGAGGTGTTCATTGTCTGCTTGTCCTGTCATTTTGGTGTGGGCTTGTTCCATGTCATCGGGCACGGAGGTACCCCATTGGCGGTTCTCAATGATATGCATATACTTACAATGACAAGAGCCTTGCTTGGGACTCTAAGTAAAGTAGCATGAGGTTTGGGTACTCGTATTCACGGGGCATGAGGTTTTCAACTTATTATTTGTCAAGCATATGCATCATAATTGTTCTCGCATTAAGTTTAACCATTCAAGATGCTTATGATGGGGGAAATGAGAGCTCAAAGCCGGTAAGTACCATAATTTTTGAAGGTTATAAAACTTGCAATCACTGCTTCCCTCTGCGAAGGGCCTTTCTTTTAATTTTATGTTGAGTCACCACCTTCTTTCTTTATGCACCATTAAGAGAGCATAGTTGTCATTCTTAGTGTGATATGCATTGTCCCAAAGTTCATTGATTGATTCATATTGTTGGTTTCACTTGTTCTTAAATTATTTGTATCTAGTCGCCCTTTTAAACTTGAAGGTGTCATATGCATTTATGTTTTGCTCTCTTTGAAGGACAAGCTGAAAACCATTTATATGTTTTTCCTTATGATTTGAACACACGTTTGACTTTCATTGTTTCATTTTTCATGATCTTTTGTTTGTGTTCATTTGCATGTTTACAACATGGTTGCTGTCGGGGGGATGACCCCCGGTCGGGTCAAGAGACTAGAAAGACACAAGGTCTATGGTTGACTTTTTATGCCGGTCGACCAAGAAGGGTCTGGCCGGGATATAAGGGCGTAGGCAGGGCCGGGGTATATGCATATCCCGGCTGATACTTGGATATGCCGGATTAACCGGTATACTGGTTGAGGAGTGCCGGCATATACTCAGATATGCCGGCCTATCTATCTTGATGTGTTGTGCAGGAACAGGGAGGCCGGATTACCTGACCTCATGGGTCGTTGGTCCGGCATATGTGTCCAGGGTATGGCCAACGGTCTTATCCGGGACGCATAAGTCAGACGAGGTGTCACATCGCTACAATCAAGGAAGAAAACATCCAAGCATGGAAGCAGAGTATGGTGACAGGGTGCACAGTGGTGTTCTACCTACCCTCACTGTGCACAAGTACAAGCTTACCTCAGAGTGGTAAGGTCACAGTCCTGGAAGTACAAGGTGCAGGGATATGGTGTCCCATCGAGAGCAATCAGGGAGGAAGTCAAGGGTCTCTGCCATCGTCACCAGCTCCTGTTTGGAGTGTAGCCTGTGTCTCCTGGCTTTGAGTGACCGTTGTAACCCTGGCCACCACTATATAAGGTGGCACAGGGAGTCCTGGTAGGGGGTTGGCTTCTGAGGATTCCTACACTTAGTAGTTCATCTTCCTCCTCTTGCAGAGAGCTTGGAAGCACCATTGTTGTGTACTCCATCGATCCAAATATATAACCAGTAGAGCAGGAGTAGGGGTGTTATCTCCTTATGAGAGCCCCGAACCTGGGTAGATCAGTGTCTCTTTCTATCGTGCTTTTTAGCTCGTTCCCCTCTCCCGAATCCACCAGCATCTAGCTCGAACCCCATTTAAGCCATCCTATGGCATATGTTGTTTCACCACGACGACATTTGGCGCCCACCGTGGGGCAGATCGATGTGCTGGGCGGAGTATTCATTCGGACGGGGTCTGTGATAGCAGCTTCGGGAGTGCGCGTGGTCTCTGGCCTCGTCCAGAGGCTAGGCTCGCTCAGTTTCGTCAGTGACAACGCCGGTTGTCTCGGTGGCCGGCCGTTCCCCAGGGATGGCCGGATCATGTCTTTCGGTTCCCATGAGGTGTACGTGGGGACTGAGAGAGTTTGCAGGAAGGAGGTGCTGGTGGCGTCGGATCCTCCGTCACATCGGTTGGCTCACCCTGGGCGTAGCGCTCGCTCAGTAGAGTCGGCCGAGGTGATGATGGCCGGCACAACTGTGCCGCCGGCGGAAGATGCCGACCAAGCAGCAGCGGCCGGAGCTTCTCCTCCGGAGCCGCCGAAGGTCAAGAGGTCGGCGCGTCCTCCGTTGGAGCGTGCAGAGAACCTGGCCGGCACTTCCGGCGTGCCGGCTAGGGGCGAGGTGCTTCTCCCCATCCTTGATCGGCTTCTTGAGCCGGTCCGAACCGGCGATGATCCGGAGCAAGTAAGGGAGGTCCTGGAGGGATCTCGTCAGGCCCTCGTCGACGAGGCCCTGGCCATGAATCAGGAGCGCGAACGGTTCAACCGGCAACTCCGTGAGTATGAGGCAGCCCATGGTTTTACTCCCGTAGTAATCCGGCCTAGCCGGATAGAAGAGGTTAGAACTAGAGGCAGAAATCTTAATGCTGAGATAGGAAAAGATGCTAGAGATAAGAGTCATACTGCAACTAGTACTGTGCCTAAGGTAGTCTATAGCTCGCCAGTAAAGAACCTTAGGGCTGCGGCCGAGGTAGCTAAGGATTTGTCTTGTTTATCCGGCGAAGCACTGCGTGAGCAGCAAGCCCGGCTTAACCAACTTTTGTCTGAAGCTACCAAGCAGCAGGAGGCCTTTAAGAAGGCAAATCCAGGTGTCGGGGCATCCCAGTACGTTGTGTCGGCGGGAGGTGCCGGCGCGAGGTCGAGGGGCCAAGCCTCGTCCCCGCATCCCAGCGCCCGGCGTGCCGGGAGTGTGACCTCTGGCCGCCGGGACAAGCAGATCCAGGTGTACGATCCGGCTGTCACCGGAAAGCAGGCGATGGTGCAGAAGAATGTCGGCCAAGCTGACAAGTATGTCGGCAGCAAGAAGCCCGGCCAGAGTGTGCCGGCCGGGCAGGCAGCAGGCGCGGCCGGAGATGGCCGGAGTATCAGTGCAGCCCGGCGTCAGCAGCAGGGCGCCGGGGGTGCGGTTCAGCAGCAAGGTGCAGCTCAGCCGAGATATCGGGAGGATGATGGGAATTCCGCCCTAGCCAGGGCGGGATATCAGCAGCAAAATCAGCCCGGCCAGCAAGCTGATCAGTGCCAACCGGAGCAACAGCAGCAGATGATCGCAGGCCCAATAGCATCCCGGATTGGACCTCGGTCCTTGGCAGCAAATGATGCACGTTTCAAGCTAGACAAGATTCACCAGTCAGAGATGGTGGAAAGGCAAGGAGCTCCGGGTCCCAGGTGCTTTGGACCCCGGATTATGGGCGAGCCGGTGCCTTACTTCTTCCAGCTCGCGCGTGGCGCGAGGACATATAATGGCAGTACGAAGCCGGAAGATTGGTTGGAGGATTACTCCACCGCGGTAAACATCGCCGGAGGAAACCTCAGATGGGCGGTACGATATGTGCCGCAGATGCTAGAAGGACCAGCCAGGATATGGCTGAATAATCTGCCGGTCGGAAGCATCAACGGCTGGATCGATTTCGAAGAGCAGTTTGTGTCGAACTTTACCAGTACATACAAGAGGCCTAACCGTCCCCAGCAGCTGGCCAATTGCCGGCAGGGGGTGAATGAGACCGACCGTGACTACCTAACCAGGTGGTGCACGTTGCGCAATTCCTATGAAGGCGTTAATGAGCAGCAGGCCATCATGTGGTTCGCTCATGGGTGCCGGCATGGCACCATGTTGTGGCAAAAGCTACAGAGGGAAATGCCGGCCACGTTGGCCGAGACAATCAAGATTGCTGATAGTTATGCTCTGGGAGATCCCATCCAGCCCAGTCTCGATTCACAAGGACAGGGGCAGACCCAGGGGAACACCAGCAATGCAGGGAGGCCAGGGCAGTATTATCGCACTGATAACTGGAACAAGAGAAGAGATGAAAGGCCGGATCACCGGTACGGAGCGGCACAAGTAGCAGCTGTGGAGGAAGAGCAAGGGGGCGCCGGCAGTAGCCAGCGTCCGAGATATGAGGGCTATTAGCAGCCTCAGCAGCAACAGCAGCAACCGCAGCAGCAAGCGCAGCCGTTCCAGAAGAAGAATGTCTGGACCAACAAGAATACCGGCGGAGGTGCCGGCCAGAAGAAGCAATATCCGAAGTATACAGTGGGTCTGGCCATGGACCAGCCTTGTGTGTTTCATACGTTCCAACCGGGTAAGCCGGCAAATCATCTGACAAGAAACTGTTCCTGGCTGGACGACATATTAGCAGGTCGTGCAGGTCCTTGGGGACCAGCTAGGCCACCTGTCCCGGCAGCTCCGTCGCCGTTGACAGGCGCGAATACAGTTGCAGTCCCTCCCAGGCCGGTTAATCCCGGAAATCAAAGCAATGCCGGAAACGCCGGCGTAAATCAAGTGAATCAGAGCTATAATCCGGAGTATTATACCGGAGGCCCGGCAGCAGGCCGGAATGAGTACAAGGAGCATGATCAGAGCTACATGGTCTTTGAGACCGAAAGAATAGACAAGCAGAGCTTGTACCGGCGGAGTTTGGAGGTGAATGCTGTTATGTCGGCTGTGCCGAAGCTGATGTACTGGTCTGACCAGGCCATTGGTTGGGACAGGGCAGATCATCCCCGGATCATGCCAAATCCCGGCGGATATGCTCTTGTGATGGATCCGACATTCGTCGGGCCGGCTAATAACGTGAGGTTCAGCAAGGTCCTCATTGACAATGGAAGCAGCATCAACATCATGTATCGGGATACGATGGAGAAGCTAGGCATCAAGGAGAATATGTTGGAACCAAGCAAGACCACTTTCCACGGCATTGTGCCGGGGCTTTCGTGTGCGCCGATGGGCAAGATCCGGGTTGATGTCATGTTCGGTAGCCGGGATAACTGCAGGGTGGAGAACCTCATGTTTGAGGTAGTAGATCTGGAAAGTCCATATCATGCTTTGCTGGGTAGGCCGGCATTGGCAAAGTTCATGGCCTCTACGCATGTTGCGTACCTGAAGATGAAGATGCCGGGGCCTAAGGGAGTGATCACCGTCATAGGTGATTACAAGCGCTCGATGGCGTGTGCCACAGCCGGGTCTAACCTGGCCGAGACTCTGATCATTGCAGAGGAAAGAAAGAGGCTCAAGCGAGCAGTGGAGATTGCTGAGACGGTCGTGGCCGGCAAATCTATGCCGGGCATGACGAATCCCGGCGGCAGTGCTTCTTTTCAAGTGGGTAAGGAAGTCAAGAAGGTGCCTCTGGATGAAGCTTTCCCGGAGCGCCATGCCCTCATCGGGGCAGGACTGGATCCCAAATAGGAAAGCGAGCTCATCAGCTTCCTCCGTGAGAATCGGGATATCTTTGCATGGTCTACTTCGGACCTGCAAGGTGTGCCGAGGGAGCTGGCTGAGCACGCATTGCATGTGAGACCGGACGCTAAGCCGATGAAGCAGCCGCTCCGGCGGAATGCCGGCGATAGAAGGAAAGCCATATGGGAGGAAGTAGCCAGGCTCTTAGCCTCTGGCTTTATCAAGGAAGTGCTTCATCCGGACTGGGTGTCTAATCCGGTTTTGGTGGAAAAGAAGAAGGATGAGCCAGCCATAGTGAAAGTATGGCGGATGTGTGTTGATTACACCAACTTGAACAAGGCATGTCCTAAAGATCCATTCTCGCTGCCTCGGATCGATCAAGTGATTGATTCCACAGCCGGATGTGAACTGTTATCCTTCGTAGATGCTTATTCTGGTTTCCACCAGATCCCTTTGTATGAGCCGGATCAAATAAAGACATCCTTTATTACCCCGTACGGGGCTTATTGCTATCTCACCATGCCGTTCGGTTTGAGAAATGCCGGCGCGACTTACCAAAGGTGTATGCAAAAGTGCCTGCACGATCAGATAGATAAAAATGTGCAGGTATATGTCGACGATATCGTCATAAAAACCAAGGAGAGCAAGACTCTCATAGATGACCTCCGGGAAACCTTTGGGAACCTGAGAAGATTTCGGATGAAGTTGAATCCGGCAAAATGTACCTTCGGTGTGCCGGCGGGCAAGTTGCTCGGCTTCCTTGTTTCCAGCCGAGGTATTGAGGTAAATCCCGGCAAGATTCGTGCCATAGAAAGGATGAAGCCGCCGACAGATTTAAGGGAAGTACAGAAGTTCACGGGGTGCCTTGCATCCCTGAGCCGCTTCATAAGCCGGCTTGGAGAGAAAGCATTACCATTATACCAGTTGATGAAGAAGTCCGACACATTTGTCTGGACGACGCAAGCAGATGCAGCTTTCAAGGAATTGAAGCAGATGCTGTCTACAGCGCCGGTATTAGCGTCTCCGATGCCCCGTGAGCCGATGCTGCTCTATATAGCGGCAACCAATCGAGTTGTCAGTGCAGTGGTGGTAGTGGAGCGAGAGGAAAGAGGCAAAACCGTGCAGCGGCCGGTATATTATCTGAGTGAAGTCCTCTCCACCTCGAAGCAAAACTACCCACATTATCAGAAGATGACTTATGGTGTCTACATGGCGGTCAAGAAGCTCAAGCATTACTTCCAAGAGCATCCGATCCGGGTAGTGGCCGAGGCCCCTATCTCGGAAATCATAAGTAACAAAGATGCCAGCGGCAGGATAGCAAAGTGGGCAATAGAGCTTTCACCATATACACCACAGTATGATAAGAGGGATACAATCAAGTCCCAGGTGTTGGCTGATTTCTTCATCGATTGGGCCGAGATACAGTATGAGCCGCCATTGCCAGATGCAAATTATTGGAGGATGCACTTCGATGGATCCAAGACAATCCATGGCTTGGGCGCCGGCATAGTTCTCAGTTCACCAAAGAATGACCAGCTGAGATATGTCCTGCAGATTCATTTCGCTGCGTCGAATAATGTGGCGGAATATGAGGCACTTGTGCATGGCCTGAAGGTGTCTAAGGACATAGGAATTCGCTGGATTATGTGTTTCGGTGATTCTGACTTAGTGATTCAGCAGTGTTCCGGCATATGGGACGCGCATGATGCTAACATGGCATCCTACCATTTCCTGGTGCAGCAGTTGAGCGGTTATTTCGAAGGTTGTGAGTTCCGGCATGTTCTCCGGGCTCAGAACGATGCTGCCGACACATTGTCCAAGCTGGGGTCTTCCAGAGATTCGATCCCGCCCGGCATCTCGTTGGAGCATCTGAGGAAGCCGTCAATCAAGCCTTCGCCGGAGTCATCATCCATTTACGTCCCGCCAAGTCCGGAGAATGCAGTTCCAATGGAGATAGATGCCGGAGCCAGGTCAGATATCCCGGGGACTGATTCCTCAGTCCCGGGGACTGGGCCGGCATATGCTGTGAGCGCGGTATTCCGGAGCAAAGCTAAGGGCAAGGGTAAAATCTGCCAAGAGGTCGTGCCGGTATACCCGGGGACTGCTCCGGCATACCCGGGGACTGACCTTTCAGTCCCAGGGACTTCGCAGCCCATGGAGATCGATTATGTGTCGGTCGAAATGATGGAGATAGATCAGGCAGTGTTCACTGTCAGGGAAGTGCCCTCATGGGCACGTCCTATCATGAACTACATGGTGGATGGTCAAGTGCCGGCAGATGAAACCGAGGCCCGTCGGGTTATAAGGAGATCCAAAGCGTATACCATCATAAACAAGGAAATATATAAGAGGAGTGCCACCGGAGTATTGCAGAGGTGTGTCGAATCTGCGGAAGGTCTGGAGATGCTCCGGGAAATTCATCAGGGGGAATGTGGTCACCACGCTTCTTCCAGAGCATTAGTGGCAAAGGTATTCCGGCATGGGTTTTATTGGCCGACGGCATTGCAAGAAGCAGAGGACTTGGTCTGGAAATGCAATGGATGTCAGAGGTATGCCCACCAGATTCATCAGCCGGCATCTGCCATGAAGACTATCCCGATAACCTGGCCCTTTGCTGTTTGGGGCCTAGATATGGTCGGGGCTTTTAAGCCGGCCAGAGGAAAAATGACCCATATCCTGGTTATGGTGGACAAGTTCACCAAATGGATTGAGGTGAAGCCCATAAGCAAGTGTGATGGCCACACAGCAGTGAAATTCTTAAAGGATATAATCTTGAGATATGGTGTTCCTCATAGCATCATCACTGATAATGGGTCGAACTTTGCCCAAGGGCCATTTGCTAGATTTTGTGAGGAAGTGGGAATCCGGCTAGACATTGCGTCGGTAGCTCACCCATGTGCCAATGGGCAAGTAGAGAGATCAAATGGGCTAGTGCTATCCGGCATAAAACCTCGGCTGATAGAGCCACTGGAGAAAACTCCGGGATGTTGGCTAGATGAGTTGCCGGCAGTGCTTTGGAGTTTGAGGACAACTCCGAATAGATCAACAGGCTACACGCCATTCTTCCTTGTGTATGGGGCAGAAGCTGTGCTTCCAACAGATGTGATACATGATGCACCAAGAGTGGTGCTATATACTGAGGAGGAGGCTAAAGAAGCCAGAGAAAATGATGTTGATTTGCTAGAGGAAGCAAGAGAAATAACTCTGTCAAGAACAGCAGTATATCAGCAGAACCTCAGACGCTATCATGCGCAGAAGGTAAATCCAAGGAGATTCCAAGAGGGAGATCTAGTACTCCGGCTAAAGCAAGGCACAGAAGGCCGACATAAGTTAACTCCTCCATGGGAGGGACCATTCATTGTGAGCAGAGCTCTGCACAATGATGCCTACTATCTTATAGATGCGCAGGACCCCAAGAAGAATAAGGCGGACAGGTCCGGAGAAGAAACCAAGAGGCCATGGAACATAGCTCTACTCCGCCCCTTTTACTCCTAAGCAGCAATGTATGTATTTCCATATTTTACTTTGAAGTGCCGGCGCTGTTATGCCGGCACAAGACTAATGAATGAAATGCCGGCATCCCAAAGAGGGTGGGCAATGCCTCCGAGATATACTGTTGTTTATTTACAGTTTTTGCTATATGCCGGCTGGTTTGATTTGAATGTTTCCTATGTCGGCCTAGTAATGTGTCGGCACCAAAGGCCACTCTTCGACTCAGCTGCTGTCCGAAACCCGGCTTCATGGCTAGCAAGAGTAGATGCCGGAGATTGCCTACACATGGAAAACGGCTAAGGAAATGTAAAGCAAGCGAACCGACATTTTTGTTAAAGCTAAAGTTAAAATTTAAAGTGTCGGATGATTTGAAGTCTAAGTTTCAAAGTTAAAGTACTGTATGTTCGATGAAGCAACCTTGAGACTCATACGTCGAAAACCAAATAAGGTAGACAAGTAGCCAAGGTTGTGAAATTGAGGAAACAGGAAAACAAACTCGGTGACTTAGCCAAAAGATGATCCGGCATTAATAACAAGCAAACCGAAATAAAACTTGTTCAGGTAGCAAAACAAAGGAAATTAAACGTATATCTTACAACTGCAACCGGCATCCCGGGGATCTGATAAAGCTTAAAGTGTTTTTGGTGCAAAGTTCAAGGGGCAGACGCAGGGCCGCCGGCAGGTGGAGCAGTAGCAGTCGAGATGTCGGCGTCAGGTGTGCCGGACCTAGCAGATGGAATGGAGCCATCACCTCCGCCCGGGGCAGATGCCTGTTCCGGAGCTTCGGTGTCGGCTTCCTCAGCTTCATCTTCATCCTGGCTGGAGTCGGAGCCCTCGGCGGCGGCAGATGCCCCGGCGTCGTCCTTCTTCTCCGGCTCGCAGATGTCCCGGACGAAGGCATCGGTGTCGGCATAGTCCACATAACTGTGGGCCAACTCTCGCCGGCGCCGGATATGTTCCGGATCCGTGGTCCAGATGGATCCTTCGCGCACAGTGCGCAAAGTCTCCAAGTCAGCCTTTTCATACCAGGACAAGAAGTAGCTGAGAGCTTCGTCAGCTCCAACCCTCGCGCCGGAATCTCGCCACTCCCGGAGGCGAACCTTGGCCAGCTGCAGATCGTTGCCGAGGTCGACGGGATCAGTGGGAGTCCTTTGTCCCGGCCAGAGGGCAGAGAATGCCTCCTGGGCGCCATAAAAGAGTTCTTCGGTGTAGAGCGTCATGGCGTTCTTCCGGGATTGCAGAGCCAGCAGCTGCTCTGACATGTCCCAGTTGGCCGAGTCAACCGGAACACCCCGGTTCTCTCGATCCAACTGCAAAGCCCTCTCAACGTCTTCGACGGAAGCGGGAAACATGTCTGAGGAATAGAAATAATGTTAGCAAAAGGAGAATAAGTCGGCATAGATGCTATGCCAGAGAGAATTACACTATGTCGGGAAGGATAAAGGGAAAGGATTTGAAGCTTACTGGCAAGGTCGGCATTCAGCTGGGCAACTGTAACCTCCCATTTGGTGGCCTGCTCCTTCAGGCTATCCAGTTCAGCGTGGGCAGTGGAGGCATCAGTCTCAGATTCAACGAGCAGGTCCTGGACCTTCTTCAGTTGGCCCTCCCTCTCTTCCTTCTCGTCCAGGAGCTCGGTGATCCGGCCCTTCAGCTGCTCTATCTCGGCCTTGTGAGTAGCATCCCGGTCGTCCAGTTGCTTGGCCACATCCACTGAGGACACACAGTCCTGGTGGCGGGCTTCCAGTCCAGCCTTTTCATCTGCAAAAATTTGAAGTTAAAAGGATTTGAAGAGAGAAAAAAGTGACAAAGAGTGATTTGAAGTGTAAAGTATCTATCCGGGTAACAGCAGGATCCGACATACCAGTAAGCTCCTTCACCCTCGAAAGAAGCGCGGCGATTTGCTCTTCAGTGCCAGCTGAAGAATGTCGGCAAAAGGTCATGTGTCGGCAAGAATAAATGTTGCAAAGTAAAAAGAGGAAAAGATATCCGGCATACAGAGGTATGTCGGCAGAGATTACCTTTCTTGGACAGCTCCAGTTGAAGCTTGCTATGTGCGTCAGATAACTTCCGGTGCTCGCACACCAAGTCATGAAACATGTCGGCCCGGGTGTTGTTCATGCGCTGCAAAAGTGCCGGGATTTGAAATGTCAGCAGAGAAATTTGACATGATAATTAAATTGAAGATTCTATCAAGTGATCATTCTTTTGAAGACCCGGCACAGGTGCTGCGCACCTATCCCGGCTCTCGGTGACTAGGATTTGAAGCTCGATTCGAGCTTATATCTCGGTCAAGAAAATTTGAAAAATAATTGAGATAAGAAATTGTTAAAGACCCGGCACAGGTGCTGCGCACCTATCCCGGCTCTCGGTGACTAGGATTTGAAGCTCGATTCGAGCTTATATCTCGGTCAAGAGAATTTGAAAAATAATTGAGATAAGAAATTGTTAAAGACCCGGCACAGGTGCTGCGCACCTATCCCGGCTCTCGGTGACTAGGATTTGAAGCTCATATTGAGCTCATGTATCGGCAGATAATTCAAAAGCAGCTAACTATAAGACTATGAGAAAATCCCGGATGTCCGTATCCCGGACAGCCGACATTTTCGGGGACTGGGGATATCTGTATAAGTAGAGAGGACTTACGTTGGTGGCATCGGCCAATTTGTGAAGTATTTGCTGAAGGCTGAGGAGCTCGCAGGCGATCGGTATGGGCTTCGCTGCCAGGAAGTCGGTTGGGTCGCCACTAGTCATGGCTTCGGCCAGCTTCTTGCTCCTTGAGTCCGCAGTGTCCATGCAGCTGGCCTCGTTCCACCTGGCGCAATGCTCCTTGAGAGACCCAAGGCTCTGGTCACTCTTCGTCCCCAGGGGGACGATGCCCTCAAGTTCTGGCGTGTCAAAAAAGTTGGTCCGGTAGCCAGGCCGGGTTGCTGCCCTGCCAAGGTGCAGGGCTATTGCAGAGCTGGGCCGAGGTGCAGCTTTAGATGGAGCAGTGGCGGCGGATGGTGTGCTGGACTTGGTCGGCTGGAACTTGAGAGTCCCGGACTTGGCCGGGGCAGAGCTCTTGGCCGGAGCAGCAGGCTTGGCCGGGGCAGTAGTCTTGGAGGGCGCTGGAGTCTTCTCAGAGGACGGAGTCTGGGGTGAGGTCTGTTCCGGCGCGGCCGGTGCATCTTGGCCAGCTGGTGCAGGTTCCGGAATAGTCCGGACTTCCGGCACAGCAGGGCCCTTTCCTTTAAGATCTATGCCGGCGCTCGTGTCGCTTGCGCCGGCGTCTTTGGTTGTGCCGGCATCGCTGGTGGGCGCGCCGGAGTCTGGGGCTTCTTGGTGGGCTCCTGTGTCCATGTGGACATCAGGGGCCGGAGTTTCCTGTTGAGCCCCCGAGTCCATGTGGACGTCGGGGCAGAGGTGTCTTGTTCCGGCGGAGGATCGTCCTTCGCCGGGGAGATGGTCTTGTCGGGCGCAGGCGAAGATGCCGGCGCCGGGGAGGTCGTGTGGCTGGTAGAGGGTATGTCGGAGGTAGCAGTGGCCGCGGGCTTGGTAACTTTCGGGTCGCCACTCGAGCCAGAAGCTTGTTCCGGCGCAAGAGGAGCCCTAAAACGAGAAAATAACCAAGTTAATAACCAGAGCAAGAGATATGTCGGAGGAAGTGCAAAGAAAAGGAACTTACCCCGCGGCGACAGGTCTCTGTTTCTTCGGGATAGGTACGCCGACCTCTCTGCTCTTCGGCTTCTGAGGTGTGTCGGGCTGGGCTTCACACCTCGCTTCCGGCCGGTGCGTCCGCCGGTGGAAGGAGGTCCCTGGTTCAGAGGCGCGGCATCGACAACCATGTCGTCCGGGATAGCTGAGGACGGCATTGGAAACTCATAAGCAATAGGTGTTTCTGGAAAAGCATAAGCAAGAGGTGTCGGGCAGATAAATGTCTGGCAGTCTTCATTGGAGTCGTCGTCACCTCCGGTCTTGAGAGAAATGCCGGGATGAAGAGCCCTTACCCATGGCAGCTGCAAGCACGGGTGCTCCTGGTAGCTTATCCCAGTGATCCGGCTCTTCAGCATCCGCAACAGTGCGGTCTGCTGCGATCTTGATCCGGGAGTTCTCCATGGCTTGGAAGCTGAACTTCTGCAATATGCAAAGTAAAAAGGTCAGAAGCAGAAGAAGAATATGCCGGTGGAAGAGGTATGTCGGATCAATATTACATGTGTCGCTTAAGTATCTATGTGCCGGACATGGACATTATGTGTCGGATAAGAGGGTTTACGTTGGGGCGGGCCTATCCCGGCTGTATGGTTCTAGCCCCCAGGCAAAGTGGCCTGAGAGGACTTGCAGACATCCTTAATCCGGCGCAGAATGTCGGCCGGAGTCAGCTCGTGTGTGGAGTGCCGGGTGGGGTCCATTGGCCCGCTCATCTGGCAGATCTTGTGCGACCGGCGCTGCAGAGGGGAGACGCGCCGGCTTATATAGCAGGCCACCAGGTCCTGAGGAGTAAGACCGGCATCCCGGAGCTCGCACTTAACCCGGTGAAGCGCTTCACCGGCATCACCGAGTTCTTCGGGTTGTAGGTCCAATTCGTCATAGCCAAGGGTGGCTCGTCCACGAATGGCGGCAGGTTGAGCAGATCCTCGTCGGTGGTGTTCTTGCCGTAGAAGAGCTTTTCTGCCACTTCTTGCAAGATTCCAGGAGCTCCACCTTGGGAAAGTCCGAGCCCTTCCGGGACATGATGGTGGCCGCGCCGCAGAGGGTCATGGGGCGGTCCTTCTTTTCCTGGGCCGTCTCCGGCGGGTCGTCCTTGCTCCGGGGCGGCTCCTGGATGACTTGCTTCCGCAGTTGGAAGTATTTCGCCCAGCCTTGGGTGAGGGGCTCGATGCCGGCATAGCCCTCGCAAAAAGCAGCGAAGGCGGAGAGGATCATCACGGCGTTGGCCAGGATATGATGAGGTTGTAGGTCGTAGGTGTTGAGGAAGTCCCGGAAGAAGTCCGATACCGGCAGCCCGAAACCCCGCTCGAAGTGGGCGATGAAGACGACGCGTTCGCCGGGTTCAGGCGGCGGCACAGTTTCTCCCGCCGGTAGCCGGCATGCTACACCCTCCGGGACTCTCCTGGTGGAGGTGACCCAGGATATGTCAGCCGGGGTAACCTCCGACCCCTCCCAGCCGGAGCGTCCTTGGACCCGGGCCGATGTATCTTCCTCTGAAGCCGAGGTGCCGGTCATGCTTGAAGATGCCATCTTAGTGGCCGGGACAAGGCGTGAGAGCCGGAGTCCCGTGATGTTATTCCTATCAAGGCCGGAGAAAAAGGGAGGTTAGTCTCTCCGGCATACCGCCCTCACCAATGTTAGCAGCGATAAAAGGATCTACCGAGACAGTTAAAATAGGAAACAAATAAGGGTAAAACTCCTAAAGATGAACACCTGCGAGCGTTGCCTAGCAATGCTAGTCGAATCAAAGGGAAAACTAGCTCTGAAACTGAAGCAGATCTATGCAAGTGTGGCTACCGGTGCGAAGTTGTAAAAAGCGTGAAAGAGGAAGAACAGAGGGAGATCTCACCGGAGCTTGGCCGGCGGCGATGGAGCGGCGGCGAGCGTGCAGGAAGAGTTCCAATCTCCCTGCAATGTCGCGGAGAAACGATGCGGCGGCGGCGGCGTCGTCGACGGAGATGCCGGGCGTCGTCGGGCGTCAGCGTCGGCGAGGAGCAGGTTGACTGCGGCGGAGATGCTGTTCTTCGGACCGGCGGTGGAGCGCAGGAGGCAACGGAGCAGGGAGGAAGACGATGGTGGGGGGGTAAAAAGATAAGCTTACCCCCCGCCCTAATTTATATGTCTGCCATGTCAGGGTCATGGGGATCGTGGGAGTGTTCCACTCCCCGACCGTTCCTGCAGAGAGTCGCCACGTGGCGGCACGGAGTGGGGCGGCGGTTCCTGTAACCGTGCCATGACACAATGATGGCAAGAAGTAACTGCTGCGCTGCGAACCGTCACATCGTGTGACCGTTCGAGGTGGCAGGGCAGTTACAAGTTTCGATGCAAAGCTGTCAGGCATGGCTTCTCGAGGAAGACTCGTCTATATGTCGGATTAACTGCCCGATGTGTATGTTCCGTCCGGAATACCCTCGGGACCAGCCGGAATAACTTGTGGAAGAGGAATAGTAGCCGGCATATGTGCGGATGTCCGGCATATAACCCGATCGTCGAGATATATCGGAGAACCGGAGTATAATGAAAAGAAGATGTTGAACCTGTCAAGGCTCCACGGTTATGACCGGGGAACCTCGGCAGCTTCGGGGACTAGTGTCAGGGGGATGACCCCCGATAGGGTCAAGAGGCTAGAGAGATACAAGGGCTTTGATTGACTTTATGCCGGTCGACCAAGAAAGGGTCTGGCCGGGATATAAGGGCGTAGGCAGGGCCGGGGTATATGCGTATCCCGGCTGATACTTGGATATGCCGGATTAACCGGTATACTGGTTGAGGAGGGCCGGCATATACTCAGATATGCCGGCCTATCTATTTGATGTGTTGTGCAGGAACAGGGAGGCCGGATTACCTGACCTCATGGGTCGTTGGTCCGGCATATGTGTCCAGGGTATGGCCAACGGTCGTATCCTGGACGCATAAGTCAGCCAAGATGTCACATCGCTACAATCAAGGAAGAAAACATCCAAGCATGGAAGCAGAGTATGGTGACAGGGTGCACAGTGGTGGTCTACCCACCCTCACTGTGCACAAGTACAAGCTTACCTCACAAAGGTAAGGTCACAGTCCTGGAAGTACAAGGTACAGGGATATGGTGTCCCATCGAGAGCAATCAGGGAGGAAGTCAAGGGTCTCTGCCATCGTCACCAGCTCCTGTTTGGAGTGTAGCCTTTGTCTCCTGGCTTCGAGTGACCGTTGTAACCCTGGCCACCACTATATAAGGTGGCACAGGGAGTCCTGGTAAAGGGTTGGCTTCTGAGTATTCCTACACTTAGCAGTTCATCTTCCTCCTCTAGCAGAGAGCTTGGAAGCACCATTGTTGTGTACTCCATCGATCCAAATATATAACCAGTAGAGCAGGAGTAGGGGTGTTATCTCCTTACGAGAGCCCCGAACCTGGGTAGATCAGTGTCTCTTTCTGTCGTGCTTTTTAGCTCGTTCCCCTCTCCCGAATCCACCAGCATCTAGCTCGGACCCCACTTAAGCCATCCTATGGCATATGTTGTTTCACCACGACGACATCCATACACGCCCAAGAAACCTAGCAGGTTCACACAAAATTCTTCGTCACATGCACCATGTCGATTGTAGAGCAGACATCTAGGAATTTCCAATACTCAAGCTCCTAAAATATAGATTTATTCTTCCACATGGGTGCGTGTCTGTTCGCGTCATGTGGAATAGATTGTCCGCTAGGACCCTTTCCAAAGATTACTTTTAAATCCTTGACCATATCAAATACATCCGCACCTGTACGTTCCTTTGGCTTCGACTGGTGATCTGCCTTACAGTTGAAATGTTTGCCTTTTCCTTAAGGTATGATGTTTGCCAAGGAATCGACGATGCGTTAGGTACACATTCTTCTTACAATTATCGAAATATATACTTTCAGTCTCACCTAATCAGTGCGTGCATGCCTTGTATCATTTGGGATTGAAGAGCAATCAAATATACATGAAGTGTCAAGGTCGGAGATCGGAAGTCCGAGAACGCCTAGGTCGTGAGGGAGCTCCCTGTGGGGACCCCGGATTACCCATCCGGAATACCCGATATGCATACAATTCACGATCCCCTGATCAGTGTGTCATGAATCCACATATCTGAGTTGATACCAGAATTACATCATCCATTACAATACCGAATAATATATTTACAATTGGTCACATGACCAAGTTTGATATTGCCACGCAGGGCAAGTTTACAACTAAGCAGCGGATACCAAACAGCGTAGATGACCCACATCATGCCTACAACCCTACAGGCAACTGACTGGGAGACGTTCCTAGTTCGCACCGGCGTCATCATAACCATCGTCATCTTCCTCGTAGTCTTCTTCATAGACTGACCAAGTTAATAGCCAGGGACAAAGCCGTGAGTACATTTGGAATTGTACTCGGAAACCATCTAAGAGAAAATAATCACATGTTATTTGGTTGTAGCAAAGGTTGACTTGGTTGAAGGCAACTTTATACTAGTAAGTTTCTCTTGTCGATATAGCATGTCCTACGACATTTCTATATCCTTATTAAATAAGATTTGTAGTAAGATTCTCGTGTTGATATAGCATGTCATACGACATCTATATCCTTATTAAAAAAGGTAATTGCAAGACAAGTCTTGGCAAAGCTCTAGG